>OY728151.1:1882865448-1892865448 GCA_963277665.1 Viscum album
AGCCCATCCAAGGGGTCTATCCATGGGAACTGGCATCACTTTTCTAGAGTTAAAAACAGATAACACTTGGAGAACCCATCTAAGGAATAGATGGTGTCACTCCCGGCATTTTTACTAATCATTATTAATTCTAACAGAAGTTAATGAGGGTCCTTCCAAGGGGTCCTTAATTCGGAACCCCTTGTTTTACCCTCAGCACTAAGGTTAAACCATTAAACAGTCATTTCATTCATAACATGCTTAATTGAAGGGAATTCCATTTAACTCAAGAAGTTAGACCATATAAATCATATGGGTAAAACACTTCATGGGAAATTTAATTTTATAAATTAAAAAAAGTCCATGTCTCAAACATACCACTTATCAAGCACCAACAAGAAGGCATAAAAAAATCCAAAACCCAAGCATGGTTTAAATAACTAATCATTAATTTTTATCATAGAAGACAGTACACCTTATCCAAGGGTTTTTATTATAAAAAGTGATATTTATTATCAACAATCTATTTAATCACATTTAAGAATCACATTTTAACTTAGCACAATTAAGCATCAAACACAAGATCCACCACTCAATTCATCAAAGAGAAGCATTTTAGGAAGCCACCATACATGGATATTGATTTAAAAAGTTCAACATGTCACCCAAGGGGTTATATTATCAATTTGGGCCAAACTACTAGGTAAAATCATTTTAAATTGCAATACTAACACTTATAAGACCTTCTGGTAATTTAAACAGTTAATTATATATGGTCCAAATAAGCTAATACTCCCAATGGGTGTCTGAATTCGAGTTTAGAATCCTCAAATTACTAAACAATGATTAATGAGTGTATTACATGGTGTTTAGTTCAATTTAATATCAAGAAAAAGTTTTTAAGGCAACACAAGATAAAGGCCATCATGCAGCACAATGTAACTATTCATAAAATGAAGAAAATTTAGGAAAAATTCATAGACCATCTACCTCGTACTTAAAAAGACCTACCCATCCAATTTCAAGCTTTGATTTGGTCTAGTTTGGACGAAATATAAGAAATGTACATCCACCCTAAAAATAAGGAAAAGTATCTTTCACCTCAGTAACTTCATTGATAGAAGATTAAATAAATAAGGGTTAAAATTAGTCTAGAGCTTACTAATGGGGATTTATAGAGACTGATGACATTCAATTCAGAGAACGGATGGAGGAGATATCTTGAATCCTAGATTAGGTTTTAGAGGAGGAATACATAGCTCAAAGGGAGCCTCATGAAGCTACTAGTAGGAGAATAAAGAATAAAATAAAATTAGAGATCATTAAGGAAAGTTTGGTAATTTCACCTCAAAAACAAGGTCACATGGTTTGGCCGCATGATTTTTCCAAACTGTTCACTAACTGTGAGATGAACTGTTAGGACTCGACCCCATAGAACCAGGAGTCGGTGCCTAGAAACATGATGTGTAATTCTTTACAAGAATCATGTACTGATAAATTACACATCATTTTTTTTAGAAAAGGATTGAATTCGGTTCAGGTTTTGGGAAACCATCCACTTCTGTCATAGTTCTTTAACTCAAACTGATACCTGAAAAATTTTAATCAAAAATGTAGGGTGAACATACGAATACCCAGTAAGGGGTTTTAAAAATAAATCAATACATCTATTGAAAATATTATTTAAAACTTTCCATAAAACATTTCTCTTAAAGAAAAGTTGTAACACATATACATATCATAAAAGTTATCAATTAAAAAAGTGCTAACAGAAATACAAGGATTAATGATTAAAATATAGGCATGATCATTTGGAGTAATAAATAAAAGAAGTTCAAAACATGTATGACATATGCATATGAGAGCACAAATTAAACATCTAAGAGAAATTAATAATCAGAGCTATATGTAAAGGAAATAACTTCAATTTCATACATCAAATACTAAATCACTGAGTGCTAAACATATGTCATGCCATAAGCTTTTACTTTTATGATACTCATAAGTACTGGATCTTAACCATAGATATTCTACTATTCAAATATCCATTTGGTTAATTAATTTTCATACACATAATGAGGGAATGTATAATTCCATACTTTAATTTCTATGTTAAGGCCTCGTGCCAAGACCTAGGGGCTAACTGTAACCGGACCCCAACCCATAGAGCCTCTATAACCAGACTCCATCCCGAAGAGCATCTGTAACCGGACTCCAACCCGGAGGGCTTACTTTTACCGGTCCCCAACTAGAAACATACTAGTCCAGCACATTCCTCATATGCCAAATCAGGTTGTATATTCAAAAGGTCATATACCACTTGAATAATTACTTACACATTTCATATTAGTCAAGGTGTCCCATACCACCATGAATTATTAAATTTTATTTCATATTACTCATGGTGTCCCATACCACTTTGAGTAATTTGATTTCTTATCTCTTTATTATGATATGCCACATGCATGAAACATTGAATGCAACTATAAATAAAATGGAAAATGAAACCACTTAATCCAAAAATACATAATATGACAAATAACATTGAAAATAGGGCATTAAAAATTTATCGGAGGCATACAAGGCTTATTACACATCCTTTGCACATGAGATAATTATTAAAGCACATAAAATAATAAGTGAGAAGGGTTTTTCCATATGAGATGTTAAAATGATAACCCTTTAATTTAAAATCCTTATTCCCTAAATGTAAATACATGTTATTTAATATTATGATAAAAAGTGTCAATGATCAAGAAATTAGATTACATCATAACTTAACTAACAACAATCACCACATTTGATAAAACATTAAGTGATAATAACATGATCTCATGGTTTAACACACCCTTTTATCCTTTAACATATTTTGGGTCAAATCAAAACATATATTCTTTTTAATCATAGGAAACAACAAGGTCAGACATATAATACCTTTGAGACTTGAAATTATAACACGGTTAATATCATTAAAAGTTATTTAACCAAAAAAATTGACATACTTTATGGATTAGAACATACACATTTACATAAATACCTATTGGTTTGGCTTACACAGAGGCTAATATTCATTAATGTCTTACAAGTATTAATTACATTAATAAATTAATTAAATTATAATAATCCTTACATTAAATTATGGTTCTAGAAACTATAACCATATATACACAACGTATATATATATATATATATGAGTTTTCATAATTAAACTAGGTTTAATGATTTATTATGAGTAGTAAATAATTTAAATAATATTTAGTACACCATTATCACTTGATTAAAAACCAAACCATGATAGTTTTATAACATGTGTGATCGTATATATATATATATAAGAACATGCATAATTGGGTAAAAAGATTTATACAAAATATAGTTCTTCCTTAACTTTGAAACTCAAAGTTTTTATAAAAACTTAAATCTGAACACAAGGGTTTTATGAAAAAAAACATAGGGTTGTGTGTGTGTGTGTGTGTGGTATGTATATGTGGCATGTAATTAAGTTGCATGAGGTAATTATGCTTCAGATTAACTAATACCCTATAAACTCTAAAATCCCAATCCTTGAAGTCAGGTATAGAAGGGTTTAAACTCAAACCATGAGATGTAAAAATATACATTATAGGTATACATATGTATATATTCTAAAAAGGAAAATGAAATTCAAGACAAAAAAACCCTTACTTTGGTCCGAGGAGGAAGAGAGTTCGAGGAGGATTAGCTAGAGTTTGCTGGAGGTTCGAGTTGTGGAAGAGTCGAGGGATCCTTGGGGGTGAAAACGAGTTTCATATATTCTATACTATTAAAGAATTTTACAGAATATTTTAAGGCCACTTGCTTAGGATCCAAGGCCAATACAGTATATTAAAAAAATAGGGATAGGTCTTTGTGGAAACCGCATGAAAGGTGGGGGACCTGTGACTGTCAAGTGTGGAGAAAATGGTACAAGGATAGGGTGTAGGGTACTAGTGCAGTGCACGCCATGGGGAAGAAGAAGATGGTGCTATGGGAATAAACCGGAAGAAAAACGGATGGTCAGGATCAAGTCTGACCATGATCCAATGGTTGGGGCACGTCTGTGGTTTTAAAAAGAATTGGGCAGCTCAGATTAAATCTGAGTTTTATAGGACGATCCTAGGTTGATGTGGCATTTTAAAACTCTTGGATGACCGAGATTAGATCTAAGGCTGACCGAACGGTCCATAAAAATGTGATTGTGATCCGCTGTTGCTGAGGGTCGAATGTGGGATCGAGATCAACAGCCCAGATCACATCTGACATGATCCAATGGCCCAGATCTGATCCCAGACAATTTTTAATCATCCCACATCGAAACGGTGATGGGTTTTTCAGCTCTTTATATGCTTGAGGCTTCAAATGAAGGCTCAGAAAAAACACACAGCACACACCTAGGGATCCTTATACACGGGCTCTTTCCCCCGTAGGCCTCGGCCTACCTCTACCTCATCATGACATTGCACCCACAGTGGTGCACCCATGCGCTCCTGCTCCCATGTTCCCTTCGAGGAACCTATGCCCATGCTCAGGCCAGCCTTGGCTTGGGCTGAGGGCTAGGCTCACCCACCTAGCATGAGCTACCTCCCTCGGCCCAGCTATAAAGGGATAGCCCTAGTGGTTCAATTTTTTATAAAATCCCATCTTTATGAAGTCTCAAATAAAATAATCACTATATAGAAATTATCTTTTTAAACATGACATATTTTGAACATTATAAGGTTAATGAATACAAATTAGACTTTTTCTTAGTTAAAAATATTTCTAAAATTATTTATTAACACTAAAACTTTAACATACAAAGTTGTAAATTGAAAACTAAAAATTCTTATACTAGTATTATAGAATTCAAAACTTAGTTTAATCAAAAACATAGTTTAAAAAACTGTTTAAGAAATGGAAATCTTTACAATGTATTTGAAATATTTGGAAAGTTTTTTGAATTCCATAATACATTTCAAAATCACTTAAGTGTAATTCAAAATGTTTCACCATAATCAGAAGTTATCTTATAATTTCCAATTCAAAAATTTTGGAAAACAAATATGTACTTAAATGTTTTTTAGTTAATTCACCACAAGGCCAACGACTATAATTACAGCCACCCAAGGAAATGGTCGGGTTGTTACCTTATAAAACCTTGTCTTATGGTGTCTTAATCTTAAGGAAATTGAAGAATATGGTGCTTGTTATACCCCTGATTCTCAGTACAGTTTTCCTGATCACGGTGGTGATGTTCTTCATTTCGACTAACCCGAGGGATCTCCTTTATTTACTAGGCCTCATTGTTGTATTTGGGGGTCTTCATGTGTCTTTGATAGGGTTTTTAGTAGGTATATTCGGTTAGCATGATTACCCTTTTGATCCCGATGTATTGTAAACACTATGGTGTTCTTATTTAAATGAAAATCCTTATGTCCATTTTGTGTGTTTTACTTGGTTGCATAATAAAGTACATTAAAACCATATTATTACTTTTTCATGAGAAACAATTTTTGTTCGGTTATTATGAAATTCAAAAAAAATGAACACATAAAATTATCAATACATGAGGTTAAAGTTTTGGGGTGTTACATTATCCCCCCCTATGAAGAATTACGTCCTCTCAATTCATTCTACATACGCATAAGAGAAATACTCCCTCACAACTTCACCACATCCTCCATTGTGGAGGGTTCTCTGGTGTGGCCAGGTGAATTCCCAAGTTTATGTTCAACTCTTTAGCTTCTCTAGACCAAATACACTTCAGATAGTATGGGATGAACTCAATCCACATACACTCAGACTTCCAAAGGGAGGATCGCATGGTGTAAGGTTCGGAGATGTCCAAATGGACCAACTCTTGAAGAATTCATCGGGATGCCTCTCGGTTGAGAACATCTAAGTCATAGACTTTGTCATATAAGATGAAACTGAGGAGTTGATACATGTAGGCTACGTAAAGGTTTCCCTCCAAAGCAGACCCTTGAAATATTACTCTAGCTGTGAAGTTCAGGCCTAGAGTAAACCATAGGAAAATTCCTTCATGGTATTTTCCCCTCCGCCTATACTTGGCCAATTGGATCGTGGCTATTCTGTGGTATATTTAATAATTCTTCTGATAGGAATGGAGAATTTCCATAATGTTTGATACTTCATAATGTTTCTTGCACATTTTTCACAAGTTTGCGAAAGGTAGATACTCTTCCTCCCATGTTTTGATCATGATAACCTCCAGTATTTCAATGAGAAGGGATAAAATTCGGGTTTGTCCTTCCATTTGAAAATTAAGTATGAAGGTTCAATCGGTGAAACCTATTCAAAAGTATAAACACAGATAAGATAGCAGAAAGAAAGAAGGGATAACAAGTTGTATTCTCATATAACCACTTATTCATAAAAATAGAAAGGCTAATGGTTTCCCCAGTTCTTGAATACTAGAATCCCCAAAACAAGCTCAAAACTCTCAATCTCCCTAAACCATATTCAACCTAAGTAGTATAGTTCTATCTCGTGGGTTCACTTATGGTGTCTCTAGAGATTGGCATGTGGGGTGTACAATTTTGAGATTTCCGTATGTACTTTTTTTCTATACACAGAACAGGAGGCTTTGTATTCAAGGATGTCAAAGTCCATTACCTGACCAAAATGGCCATAGGACAAGACTTAACACATATATGCCGCACGAAAGTATCTTGTTGTTTCAGCTTCTTGGAAGGTTGTAAGGGATGGGATGCCTTCCATAGTGGTGAAGCATCTAAAAAGTCCCTCATAGTATTTTTTCCGTAATGCGTAGGATGGAAATTGGGCTTGCATCATAAATATATAATCCAAAACTGCTCTTCGGTGGAGTTGAAGTACTCGGGGAGATTTGGATACATCATATATTTTTTACATGTCATTTATATATGGGCATAGTTTGTAAAATTTTCATGACTGGCTATGGAAATTATGGTTTCTAAGGAATTATTGGGAAGAGACAGAAGACTAATACCTTCATTTTCCATCTGAAAATTAGGAAAAACCTCATATTTAGTAATGCTTAAGTAAATTTTTCTTTGTTTTAGTTCTAGTTTTCTAGTGTTATCTAAACCAAATTATCTGATACCAACTATCAGGACCAGACCCCAGAGAACCAGGAGTCGGTTCCTTGAATCATGAGGTGTAATTATTCCCAAGAATCATGCACTGATAAATTACACATCATGTCCTTTTAACAGAGGATCAAATTCGGTTCAGGTTTTGGGAAACTAGCCACTTCTGTCATACTTCTTTAACTCAAACTGATACCTACAAAATTTTAATCAAAAACAAAGTGTGAGCATACGAATTCCCAGTAAGCGATTTTAAAAATAAATCAATACATCTTTTGAAAACATTCTTTAAAACTTTCCATAAAAAAATTCTCTTAAAGAAAAGTTATAACACATATACATATCATAAAAGTGCTCAATTAAAAACGTGCTAACAGAAATAAAAGGATTCATGATTTAAATATAGGAATTCTCATTTGGCGTAATAAATAAAAGACGCTCAAAATATGTATGACATATGCATATGAGAGCACAAATTAAATAGATAAGAGAAATGAATAATCAGAGTTACGCGTAAAGGTAATAACTTCAATTCCATACATCGAATGCTAAATCACTGAGTGCTAAACATATTTCATGCCATAAGCTTTTACTTTTCTGATACTCATAAGTACTATCTCTTAACCATGGATATTATACTAGTTGAATAACCATTTGGTTAATTAATTATCATACACATAATGAGGGAATGTATAATTTCAGACATTAATTTTTGTGTCAAGGCCTCTTGCCAAGACCTAGGGGCTAACTGTAACTGGTACCCAACCCGGAGAGCTTCTGTAACCGGACTCCATCCTGGAGAGAATCTGTAACCAGACTCCAACCCAGAGGTCTTAATTTTACCGGTCCTCAACCCGGAACATAATAGTCCAATACATTCCTCATATGCCAAATCGGGTCGTATATTCAAAAAGTCATATACCACTTGAATAATTACTTACACATTTCATATTATTCAAGGTTTCCCATACCACCTTGAATTATTAAATTTTATTTCATATTAATCAAGGTGTCCCATACCACTTTGAGTAATTTGATTTATTATCTCTTTATTATGATATGCCACATGCATGCATCATTGAGTGCAACTATAAATAAAATGGAAAATGAAACCACTTAATCCAAAAATACATAATATGACAAATAACATTGAAAATAGGGTAGTAACAGTTTATTGGAGGCATATATGACTTATTACACATCCTTTTCACATGAGATAATTATTAAAGCACATCAAATAATAAGTGATAAGGGGTTTTCCATATGAGATGTTAAAATGATAACCGTTTAATTTAAAATCCTTATTCCTTGAATGTAAATACAAGTTATTTAATATAATGAAAAAAAGTGTTAGTGATCCATAAATTAGATTACATCATGACTTAACTAACAAAAATCACCGCAGTTGATAAAACAATAAGTGAGAATAACATGATCGCATGGTTTAACACACCCTTTTATCACATATTTCGGGTCAAATCAAAACATATATTATTTTTAATCATAATACACAACAAGGTAAAACATATAATACCTAACAGGGTTAATATCATTAAAATTTCTTTAACCAAAATAAGTTTTACATACTTTATGGATTAGGACAAACACATTTATATAAATACCTATTGGTTTGGATTAGACAGAGACTGATATTCATTAAAGTCTTATAAGTATTAATTACAACAATACATTTATTAAATTTTAATAATCTGTACATGAAATTAGGGTTCTGGAAACTATAACCATATATACACAACCTATATATATAAATATATATATATATATATATGTGAGTTTTTATAATTAAACTAGGTTTAATGATTTATTATAAGTAGTAAATACTTTAAAACATATTTAGTACACCATTATCACTTGATTAAAAAACAAACCATGATAGGTTTAAAACATGTGTGACCATATATATATATATATAAGAACATCCATAATTGGGTAAAACGTTTTATACAAAATATAGTTCTTCATTAACTTTGAAACTCAAAGTTTTTAGTAAAACTTAAATTCGGACACAAGGGTTTTATGAAAAAAAATGTAGGGTTGTGTGTGTGTGTGTGTGGGTTGTATATGTGGCATGTAATTAAGTTTCATGAGGTAATTATGTTTCAGATTCACTAATACCCTATAAAATCGAAAATCCATAGCCCTGGAGTCGGGTATAGAAGGGTGTAAACTCAAACCGTGAGATGTAAAAATATACATTATAGGTATACATATGTATATATTCTAAAAAAGAAATTGAAATGCAAGACAAAAAAACCCTTACTTTGGTCCGAGGAGGAGGAGAGCTCGAGGAGGATTAGTTGGAGTTTGCTGGAGGTCTGAGTTGTGGAAGAGCTGAGGGATCCTTGGGGGTGAAAATGAGTTTCTTATATGCTATACTATTATAGAATTTTACAAAATATTTTAAGGCCACTTTCTTAGGATCTGAGTCCACTACAGTATATTAAAAGACTGGGGATAGGTCTTTGTGGAAACCGCATGAAAGGTGGGGGACCAACGGCTATCAAGTGTGGAGAAAACAGTGCAAGGATATGGTGTAGGGTATTGGTGTAGTGCACGTCGTGGGGAAGAAGAAGACGGTGTTATGGGAAGAAACTGGAAGAAAAACGGATGGTCAAGATGAAGTCTGACCTCGATCTAATGGCTAGGGCGCATCTGTGGTTTTAAAAAGAATTGGGCGGCTCAGATTAAATCTGAGGTTGATCAGAAGATCCTGGGTTGATGCTACGTTTTAAAACTCTCAAACGCCTGAGATTTGATCTAAGGTTGATCGAACGGTCCATAAAAACGTTGTGGTGTTCTGCGGTTGCTGAGGGTCAAACGCAGAATCGGGTTTGACGAACCAGATCATGTGTGATGCGATCCAATGGCCCAGATCTGATCCCAGGTGATTTTTAGCTATCCCACTTCGAAACGGTGAGGGGTTTTGCAGCTCTTTATATGCCTGAGGCTCCGAATGAAGGCATAGAAAAAACACACAGCACACACCTATAGAGCCTTATACACGGGCTCCCTAGTGGGTCTATTTTTTATAAAATCCCATCTTTATTAAGTCTCAAAGAAAATAATCACTATATAGAAATTATCTTTTTAAACATGACTTATTTTAAACATTATAAGGTTAATGAATACAAATTATACTTTGTCTTAGTTAAAAGTATTTCTAAAATCATTTATAAACACTAAACCTTTAACATACAAAGTTATAAATTCAAAACTCGAAATTATTATACTACTATTATAGAAGTAAAAACTTTGTTTAATCAAAAACATTTTAATGAAAAGAAATTAAATATAATTTGAAACACTATTTAAGAAATGAAAATCTTTACAATGTATTTGAAATATTTGCAAAGTGCTTTGAATTCTGTTGGAACCGGAAAACGCGTCCCCAAAATTTTTCAGATGCTTCCATACATGATCCAAGATGGTAGCCCGTTTCTCAAGCTTTGATTTGGTAGGTCGTAGAGCCTGAACGGAGTTACAGATTAGGAGTTATGGACATTTGAAGTTGGGCTGGAAAACTGGTTTGCGAAGCCCATTCGCGAAGCCCCCTCCACCATCGCGGAGCGCCACCACGAAGCAAGAATGTGGGATGCTCCGCAAACCCCTTTGATGTTCGCGAATCCGCCATGAATCAAGGAGGCGGGATGCTCCCTGAACCTCTTTCACGTTCGCGAACCCGCCGCGGATCAAGCTCTATCTTCGTGTCGAGCACGCTTTGCTTTGTGGCGCCCCTTGCCTATAAATACCCAGCTCGCCCCCCCTTCTTCGGACGGCCACTCCTCCCCTTGGGTGGTCGATCTCCCGGTTCGTGGAGCTCCACTTTCCTTCATGAAGCGGCTCCGCGAGCAGCTTCCTCCATGTTGTTGCTCCGTGAGCCCCTGCTCCGCGAGCAGCGTCCTTCGTGATGCTGCTCCACGAGCCCATGCTCCGCGAGCAGCTTCCTTCGCGATGCTGCTCTGTGAGATCCCTTTGCTCTGTGAGATCCCTTTTCTCCGCGAGAGACCTTTTCTCCACAAGACCTTTTCTCCACGAGTCCATGCTTCGTGAGGCCATGCTCCACGAAGCTACTTCGCAATGACCTATCCTTTGTGTTGCTCCTACCTTCACGCCCTTATGCGCTCCCACCTTACACCTATGGAATTCCATGATTTGAGATACTCCTCTGCACACCGTGAAAACACCTTGAGTCGACATATTCCTCTTGGTTCGTTTCCCATGTCGTGAGTTGATATTCTCCTCATCAATTCCCCGAGTACCATGAGTCAAACCATTCCTCAGGAAACTCCTCCAAATCCTATCACTTGGCTCCTATACCGAGTTGAACCAGAAAGGGTCGCCCTCGCGTAAGTCCCAACACCATCCATTCCCAGGCGCCTTATTCCCTACAGTCCTATCTACAATACTCTAAACTGTAGTACTCCCTGTGTTCCAAACATAGGATGCCTCTTACCCAATATAAGAGATGTCATATGCTCCAAGCATAAGATGCCAACAGTCTTATATACAAGACTCTAAACTGTAGTACTTCCTATGTTCCAAACATAGGATGCCTCTTACCCAATATAAGATATTCCTTATGCTCCAAGAATAAGATGCCAGCAGTCCTATCTACAAGACTCTAAACTGTATTACTCCTTATGTTCCAAACATAGGATGCCTCTTACCCAATATAAGAGATGCCTTATGATCCAAGCATAAGATGCCAACAGTCCTATCTAAAAGACTCTAAACTGTAGTACTCCCTATGTTCCAAACACAGGATGCCTCTTACCCAATATAAGAGATGCCTTATGCTCTAAGCATAAGATTCCAACAGTCCTATCTACAAGACTCTAAACTATAGTGCTCCCTATGTTCCAAACATAGGATGCCTCTTACCCAATATAAGAGATGCCTTATGCTCCAAGCATAAGATGCCAACAGTCCTATCTACAAGACTCTAAACTGTAGTACTCCCTATGTTCCAAACATAGGATGCCTCTTACCTAATATAAGAGATTCCTTATGCTCCAAGCATAAGATGCCAACAGTCCTATCTACAATACTCTAAATTGTAGTACTCCCTATGTTCCAAACATAGGATTCCTCTTACCCAACATAAGATATGCCTTATGATCCAAGCATAAGATGCCAACAGTCTTATCTACAAGACTCTAAACTGTAGTACTCCCTATGTTCCAAACATAGGATGCCTCTTACCCAATATAAGAGATGCCTTATGCTCTAATCATAAGATGCCAACAGTCCTATCTACAAGACTCTAAACTGTAGTGCTCCCTATGTTCCAAACATAGGATGCCTCTTACCCAATATAAGAGATGCCTTATGCTCCAAGAATAAGATTCCAACATTCCTATCTACAAGACTCTAAATTGTAGTACTCCCTTTGTTCCAAACATAGGATGCCTCTTACCCAATATAAGATATGCCTTATGCTCCAAGCATAAGATGCCAACAGTCCTATATATATGACTATAAATTGTAGTGCTCTATATCTTACAAATGATAGGATGGATATTACCCTATATGAGAGATACATTATGCTCCGAGCATGAGATGCCTACAGTTCTATCTACATGACTCTAAACTGTAGTTCTCCCTATGTTCAAAACATAGGATTCCTCTTGCTCCGAACAAGATATGTCTTATGCTCCAAGCATGAGATGCCAGGAGTCCTATCTACATGACTATAAAATGTATTTGTAACACCCCAAGCTTCCACGGTATGCTTCTCTTTGAATAATACATTGAATAATGCAGTAGTGTGTGTTGTAGGCAACTTCGAGTTCTAACACACACCACAACCAAACAAACTAGCCGTTATTAAGAGTATTACCCACTTTTGGAAATTTAATGTATCTTATCTTTCAAAATGGACTTCATTTTTTAATTTGGAATATTGAAATTAGATTAGGTTGAATTTTTGGTACTTTTCTGATAACTTCCAATTTTTTATGAATAGTGAAAAATACTAAATTTTAATTAAAAACAACTTTTTTAATCAAAATAATTTATAATGCTAAATTATACTATTGAGTGGTTTTAGAGTATAATTAGAATATATTTTTACTATTTAACCCAATTTTGGTCATTAGACATAAATTTACATTTAAACTAGACATAAACAAGTGTCAATCTTTTGATAATTATTATTTCTTAAAAACTCGCTTTTTGTTTTACCAATAGGAATTAATTTTAAATTAATTTCTGCCACTTCTGTGTTTCGAATTTAGAAAAATGGATTTCATATTTATAATTAGGAGGACCAAATTGTGTAAATAGTTAACTTTTATTTTTATACATTTTGAATAATTACTTCGGTAAATATTTTATTTACCATGGTTAAAGGTAAATCCGGTAAATAAGGGTAAAAAAATAATATTATAATAATATTAAATTACACTAACACATTCCCTAACCCTGTTGGATGATGAATGTCCGACCATGGGAATCTTTGGGACGATTTTGGGACCCCATGGAGTCACTTGTAAGTGATAATGACACTTTATATTAATTAAGATAAAGTAAATACAAAAATGACATAAGCATATATCTTTTAGAAAAAACATTTTTACATAGGGTTACATATGTTATATTTTCAACTATAAATATTCATTAGAAATATAAAAATATTTAATACATAATGGTATTTTATTTATAATTTTTAGACATTGAATAATTAAATTTATTTATGACAAAATAATGATGCAGTATTTTTCTTATTAATGAAAGAATCAAATAATTGGTATTATAAATGTTAAAATAAATATAATTTGAAAGTTTTAATGACATAAAATAATTTTATAGGTTAATATGACATGTTAGTATTGATTAAATGAATTTATTTATAATTAATAAATTTTTTAGGACTTTAACAAAAATAAATTAATAAATAGTGTCAAAATTGACATAAAATAGTTTATAAAAAATATATTATATTATTAATTGATATTATATTCCTAAAAATATAATGTTTGGTAAAAGGAATTATATAATGATAGGTGAATAATTAATGACCCACTTGGAGTTCTCTTGGAAGTATATAGTAATTTCATTAATCAAAAAATATAAAAATACAAAGAGACATGGTAAATGTCAAACTAATTAACTAAGAGTTAAATCTAAGAGATAAGGTTAATATAGTGACTCAAATCTGTCTAAAACCTATTGGTTTAGTTTATATATACCCATACTCACCTTATCCTAGAAATAAATCAGTTTTGAGCCATTATGAACCTAATATGAATTTATTATAAAATAATATTTTAAGTTTTTCCTAAGGTGCCCTTCACCCCACTTATAAAAGGGCACCCCCCTTCTCTCAAATTCATTCCTTCAAAGCCTTTTGGTTCACAAAACACCTACCCAAATATCCTATAAACGTCCCTCACTTCATCCTAGAGGCCTTACTTTAGTCATAAATCCAACTTAAGGAGACCTTTGGAGCAAATCAAAAGGAAGAAACCGAAGAAGAGGTAATAATTTCACCACCCTCTTTCAAGTTCCTTTCTACTTCCACTTCCTTTATATTTATTGTTTCCATTATAAAATAATAAATCCAGTATCTTATATATAATGTGATTTTATTATAAATATGGTATATCCATATTCATTATTCTATTCATCCTTCGAATGATATGTCACCATACGTGTGTACGTACGGATTACCGTCTCCACGTCGTGGTGTAATTGTTATTCAATACATTATTATTTGGATGGGTATAATAATGATGTGTAATTCATGTAAATAATAAATATAACATGATAATTATTTTTTATATATGATATACCATCCAATTATATATTATTTTAATATCAAAATAATGATATTGTTGCTCGTGCGTACGTACTGATTACCGTCTCCACGAAGGCGATGAGATTCATTCCCCATCGTATCCATTCAAGAATAAATTTCATTTTATGATTAAAAATAATCTATAGAGACATGATATCATTCTGGATATGAATAATATACATCCCATCCATAAAAAATAAGGCTCCCATAATAAATAATATAAAGGAAAATGAATCCGTTAATACCCGAAATGACGAAAATACTAAAATATTACTAACAAAGCAATATTAGAAGATCATATATGATATCATATTAATGTATATGATTCTTGTATAATTTAATAACAATTATTTCACCATTATACAGGAGTTTAACCTACCCTCAACCAAGGAAAAGTACAAGTTAGGGTTTATTTCACAATCTCTTCATTATCCGAGGTTGTTTATACCTAATTACCTACTGGGACCTCTTTATCATCCACATCCATGTTTCGTAAAAATGTATTCCAAATCATTTTTACTATTTACTAGACTATGTGTTAAAGTCATTTATACCCTTTTTTGACTTTTAAAAAAAAATTAAAGAAATATTTCCTTCATTTTCCAAAAAAGGTTCTTTTTAACCTTTTAGACCTAATTAAGGTAAGAATGTCTTTTTAACTTATACGGCGGGGTGGCTATTTTCTGCCGTTATAAAATCTCCAAAGCTTACCTTACAAGAATATAAGAATATTTTCAAAGTAAATGTTTTCTTTTATAATTATGTGACCTTTAAATGATTTCAAAAAAAATAGATATTTCTCTCAAATTGTTTTGATTTCATCTATGTCAACATCCTTTGATGGATTTTAAGATTATTTGAAGATGATTTTTTATGATAAAAAACATCCATATTATATTGAAGGTTTTGTGATATGTTTGACTGTGGATGTGTTATTTTTATACCATTCATAGTTTGTGGAGAGATTATTTAAATTTCTTATTCTAGTTTTAATACAAATGTTTATGTTATGTTTAAACCTATTCATATGAGGAATGCATTGGACTTAGTAAGTGACGGGTGGAGCCCTCTATAGCTACTCAATGCATCAGTAGGTCTCATTAGACAAACTAGTGTCTTGGCACAGGGCCTTGATAAAATCTTATTTGTAGTCTTGGCACAAGGCCCTGACTATGTGGGTATGATAGTCTGGCATTATGCATTCCTTTATTATGAAAGTGGTTATTAATATTGAATGTGATTATTCGACTAGTAGAATATCCATGTGAATAAGTAAATGAAATTATTTAATTTTATTTTTTCCATATTATTCTGAAGTTTAAGTTTTAAAGGCTTTTGTTTTAGTTATACATTGCCTCAAATGTTTATGCTTATTTATGAAAGTTTCCGCTATATTGTTATCATTACTGAGCATTTGAGCTCACCCCTTTCTATGTTTTATTTTTCCCAGGATGTGAAGAAGTATTTTATGACTGACCTATAGGGATAGTCTGAGGGGATATGAGTGTGGACTATGGATACTATGTTGTTGTAGTTTTCACTTTATGATGTAATGTAAGACTTATTAATGTATCTAGTGTTTCCAAGGCTACTAAACTAATCGGTCTTTCAAGACATGATCTTTTGTGATCATGCCAATGTTATGTAATAATGCACTAACTCTGGGTAACTAGGGTCGGGGCATTACAGTTGGTATCAGAGGAAGTTTAGTACAAACCTTGGAAGCTAGATTTATATAAACTCAGATTAGAGCACATAAACCTAAGATGGAATTTGAGGATTAGTATATAAGAACTTCCTAGAATTTTGGTATTGTAGAGATTTTGTGAGTTTTCTGAGAAATACATCCCTATCTAGATATGAGTAGGTAGAGGCGGCTTTGTCATAGATGTACCTAGGGGTAAAACCCAAAAACACCTCTTTGAGCTAGACTCGAATGGGAACTGGTGCACGACAACGGGCCTTGCTGCACTCTTGGTTACGACACTCCCGGAGGATATGATTAGGATAATTCTCATTTTCTTTACAAACCATTATAAAGGGTTTATGAGTATATACTTCCTCAAAGAAAACATCTTTACGATTATGGATTATATCCATAATCTGTTCAATTTATGTTAAGTGTTTTACATGTTTGGATTTATGTATTGTGATTCATAAACTAATCTAGTGTATGTCATTGTTTAGAAATGGAGCCTAGTGGAAGGAATGGAAACCGTATCAATTCACGCACTCCATGTAGTGATTTTCCTCCTGCTCAAGATAATTATAGTGGAGCTGGTGATACAACTGGTGCTGATCATCTTATCACTATACTGGGAAAACTCACTCAGGTTATGAATAATAACCTTACCTGTATGGATCACCATGATCCACAACATGGAGGATCAATGTTAGATCTCGTCATGAGGTAACAACCACTAACATTCAATGGGAGTACAAATCCATTATTGGCTGAGCAATGTATAAATTCCTTAGAGAAAATATTTCATGCCTTGGGGAGTAGTGAAAGGGAAAAGGTTGTTATGGCAGTTTACCGCCTCACTGGAGATGTTGATCAATGGTGGTCATTGATTCAAAACACAAAGGAAGATGATAAAGTATCAAATATGGAATGGAGGGAGTTTAAATATATTTTCTAAGAAAAATACTTTCCTCGTGACCATCGAGCAAATATGGAAAGGCAATTTCTGAGTCTGAGGCAAAAGGAGGATGAGAATGTTGTAAAGTATGAGGCTAACTTTACAAGGTAAGAAAGGCATGTAGTAGATTATATACGTAACCCAATGAGTAAGATTGATCATTTCTTTGATGGGTTGAAACTGTTTCTTCATCGAGCATTAGTCTCACAATCCTTCTCGTCGAATGAAGATATTGTCTCATGTGCTATCAAGAAAGAAAAGGAATTCTCTAAGTCTTATGACTTTAAAGCAAAGAAAGAGAATAAGATATCTGTTGAACACTATAGAAATGGAAATAAGGGGAAGAAGGGAATATTTGAATATCCATCCTACAGTAAATGTGGGAAGAAACACCCTCGTACTTTCTTTAAGGGAATGTGAGTTTGTTACAAGTGTGGTGAAAAAGGCCACCAAGCTCCTGATTGAAAGGGGAAGAAAGAAGCTACCAATGTTCAATGCTAAAATTGCAGGGAGATGGGGCATTATGAAAATGAATGTCCTAAGCTTCATAGGAACTTACCTCATAAAATTCCAAGGGATCAAGGACAAGCTTATGCTATCACTACTGCTAAGGTTGAAGCTCTGAAATACGTGGTGGCAGGTAATTTAATGGTTTCCTCAAGTTTATCCAATGATTTATTAGATTTTGGATCATCTCATTGTTTCATATCTTCCCAGATTGATAAGAAAATTAGATATTTCCAATTTGATTTAACAAGGGAGTTGTCAGATAAAACTCCTAAGGGAAGTATCATCGCAACAAAGTTTTTTGAATCAATCCCCATTAGAACATATAAATGTTCTTTATCTGCTGATCTCATCATCATAACCATGGTTGAATTTGATATAATCCTTGGTATGGATTGTCTTTCAGACCACGATGAAAAGATTTATTGTAAGAAGAAGGAGGTTATAATTTTTGATGATGATGATAAAGAACACCTTATCTTTAGAGCAGAATCGTCACCACCTAATTCTTATCTAGATCCACCCCTGGTAGATCAACTAAATTCAATTATTGGGGAGGAAGAGAATGAAATAACTGTGGGTGATGAAATGAATGTTCAAATAAAGGATGTACCTATTGTGAAATAATATGTTGATGTGTTTCCAGAAGATTTACCTGGACATCCTCCAAAATGAGAAATTGAGTTTTCCATTGATTTAATTTCTGGATCAAGGACTATATCGAAGACCCCTTATAGAATGGAAATTGTGGAATTAATGGAACTAAAGAAACAACTAGAGGAATTGAGTAATAAGGGATTTATTCGCCCTAGTGTTTCTCCATGGGGAGCCCTTGTCCTTTTTGTTAAGAAGGAATATGGATCTATGAGGTTGTGCATTGACTACAGGGAGATCAATGTTATAACAATAAAGAACAAGTATCCCCTACCTCACATTGATGATTTATTTGACCAACTGCATAGAGCTCAATACTTTTCAAAGATTTACCTTTGATCTGGATACCATCAGTTGTTTGTGAAGAAGTAAGACATTCTAAAGACAGCATTTTGAACCAGGTATGAGCATTGCGAGTTTACAGTAATGCCTTTTGAATTGACTATTGCACCTTCTGTCTTCATGAATTTAATGAACAGAGTTTTCAAGGAATATCTTGATGATTTTTTAGTAGTATTTATTGATGATATCTTGGTATACTCCAAAATCTATGAATATCATGAAAATCACTTGCGCATTATCCTGAAGACTCTTAGAAGACATGAATTATATGGGAAGTTTAGCAAGTGTGAATTCTGGATTCAGGAGATTTCTTTTCTTGGCCATATTGTCTCTAAGGATGGAATCTTCGTTGATCCTTCTAAGGCAAGAGAAATACAAGAATGGCCAGCACCGACGAGTATAACTGAGGTTCGCGGTTTTATTGGTTTAGCAGGTTATTATCGACGTTTCATCCAGAATTTTTCCCGGTTGTCTAACCCATTAACAAAGATCACACAAAAAGGGGTTAGATTTGTTTGGACAAAAGAGTTTGAAGAATTTTTTGAAGAACTGAAGAGAAGATTAGTCAATGCTCCTATATTTACTCTACAATCAGGGAATGATGGGTTTGTTAATTATAGTGATGCTTCAAAGAAAGGACTTGGTTGTGTCTTTATGCAGAATGATAGGGTTATTGCCAATGCATCATGACAGCTAAAAATTCATGAGAAAAACTATCCTAATAATTATCTTGAGTTAGTAGATATAATATTTTATTTGAAGAAACAGAGACATTATCTCTATGGTGAAAATGTGAGATATATACTGATCACAAGAGTTTGAAGTATATTTTCTCACAGAAACAACTCAACATGAGGCAAAGACGATGGCTTGAACTAATCAAGGATTATTATTGCACGATATACTACCACCCGAGGAAGGCAAATAAGGTGGCAGATTCTTTGAGTAGAAAGGATCATGGAGTTTTGAACAAGATGAGAGTTGACAAGGATACTATATATATGGATCTAGTAAAGATGGATATGGGAATCACCATGGAAGGTAAAACATCAATAATTTTTCAAATGGTTTCCAAACCATCTTTACTAGAAAGTATAAAGAATTATCAGACTGGTGATGAAGAGTTTCAAAAGAAAATTAAAGCTGTGAATGATGGGAGATTGAGTGACTTTGTGTATGAAGATGGAATTTTGAAATTTGGGAAGATAATTTGTGTTCCCGATAAACCTGATCTAAAAAGTGAATTGTTGGACGATGCAAATAGTTCCAATTTCTCTATACACCCTGTGAGCACCAAAATGTATAGAGATTTGAAGCAACATTTTTGGTGGGACAACATGAAGAGGGAGATTGCTGATTTTGTGTCAAGATGTATGGTTTATCAACAAGTGAAAGCTAGAAGGCAACAGCCTGGGGGATTCATGCAACCTCTTCCCATACCTGAGTGGAAATGGGATAAAATTACGATGGACTTTTTCATGGGACTACCAAAGACTCCTAAAAGGAACGTTGCAATATGGGTCATTGTTGATCGTCTTACCAAGTTATCACATTTTCTTGCTATAAGAGAATATTTACCACTTGAACATTTAACAAGACTATATATTAATGAAGTTGTTAGACTTCATGAAGTACCACTATCAATTGTTTCTGATCTTGGTCCCCTTTTTACATCAAAATTCTGGAAAAGCCTTCAGAAATCCCTGGATACAGATCTTCGTTTGAGCACTGCCTACCACCCCCAAACTGATGGACAATCAGAACGGACTATTAAAACCTTATAAGACATGTTGAGATCATGATCACTTGACTTTCAAGGTATGTGGGATCAATATTTATCTTTGGTAGAATTTTCCAATAACAATAGCTTCCATTCAACTATTCAGATGGCACCATATGAAGCATTATATGGAAAGAGATGTCGCACACCAACTTGTTGGGATGATGTTAGTGAAAGAAAACTTGTAGGCCCAGAACTTGTGGAGGAAATGATGGAAAAGGTGAAGGTAATCCAAACCCACATCAAATCAGCTCAAAGTAGGCAGAAGATCTATCCTGATAACCGAATAAAGGATTTGGAATTTCATGTAGGAGATCATGTTTTCTTGAAGGTATCTCCATGGAAGGGTATTATATGTTTTGGTAAGAAGGAAAAATTGAGTCTCAGGTACATCAGACCATTCTAAATTCTATAAAGAATTGGGGCTATAGCTTACAGGTTGGCAATGTCGCCAAGTCTCTCCAAAGTTTACGATGTGTTCCACGTATCACTGTTGAGAAAATACATGCCTGACCCAACACATGTACACACTTATGAGGAAGTAGAACTGGAACCCGATCTATCTTATTGTGAAGATCTCGTCGGGATTCTTGATACAAGAGAACAAGTTCTAAGAAACTAGATGACTCATCTGGTAAAAGTTCTATGGAGAAACCATAAGATGAAAGAGGCAACGTGGGAACCCGAGGAACTTATGATGAAGAACCACCCAAGTCTTTTCATGCAGTAATATCCTAGAAATTTCGAGGATGAAATTATTTTAAGGATGGGAGAATGTAACACCCCAATCTTAGATGGTACGCTTCTCTTTGAATAATACATTGAATAATGCAGTAGCGTGTATTGTACGCAACTTCTAGTTCTAACACACACCACAACTAAACAAACTTGCCGTTATGAATAGTAATACCCACTTTTTGAAATTTTATGTATTTTATATTTCAAAATGGACTTCATTTTTGGATTATTAATATCGAAATTATCTTAGGGTGATTTTTTGGTACTTTTTTGATAACTTCAAATTTTTTATGAATAGTGAAAAATACTAAACTTTAATTAAAAACAACTTTTTTAATCAAAATAATTTATAGTTCTAAATTATAATATTGAGTGGTTTTAAAGTATAATTAGGATATATTTTTACCATTTAATCCAATTTTGGTCATTGGAAATAATTTCACATTTAAACTAGACATAAATAAGTGTCAATCTTTTGATTGTTATTATTTCTTAAAAACACGCTTTTTGTTTTAACAACGGGAATTAATTTTAAATTAATTTCTGCCACTTATGTGTTTTGAATTTAGAAAAATGGATTTCATATTTAGAATCAGGAGGTCCAAATTGTGTAAATAGGTAACTTTTATTTTCAGACATTTTGAATAATTACTTCGGTAAATATTTTATTTACCATGGTTAAAAGGTAAATCTGGTAAATAAGGGTTAAAAAATAATATTATAATAATATTAAATTACCCTAAAACCTTATCTAACCCTACTGTATGATGCATTTCCGACCATGGTCATCCTTGGGTCGATTTGGGGACCCCATGGAGCCACTTGTAAGTGATAATGACACTTTATATTAATTAAGTTAAAGTAAATACAAAAATCACATAAGCATATATCTTTTAGAAAAACAATTTTTACATAGGGTTAAATATGTTATCTTTTAGACTATAAATATTAATTATAAAGATAAAAATATTTCCTACATAATGGTATTTTATTTATAATTTTTAGACATTGAATAATTATATTGATTTATAACACAATAATGATGTAGTATTTTCCTTATTAATGAATGAATCAAATAATTGGTATTATAAATGTAAAAATAAATATAATTTGAAATTTTTTATGACATACAAGAATTTTATAGGTTAATATGACATGTTAGTATTTCTTAAATTAATTTATTTATAATTAATAAAGTTTTTAGTAATTTAAAAAAATCAATTAATAAATAGTGTCAAAATTGACATAAAAGAGTTTTTAAAACAAATATTATATTATTAATTGATATTATATTCCTAAAAATCTAAGGTTCAGACAAAGGAATTATATAATGATAGGTTAATCATTAATGAACCACTTGGAGTTCTCTTGGAAGTATATAGTAAGTTTATTAATCAAATAATATAATAATACAAAGAGACATGGTAAATGTCAAACTAATTAACTAAGAGTTAAATCTAAAAGATAAAGTTAATATAGTGACTCAAACCTGTCTAAAACCGATTGGTTGAGTGTATTTAGCCCCATCACAACCTTATACTCAAAATAAATCAGTTTAGAGCCATTATAAACCGAATTTGAATTAATTATAAAATAATATTTTAAGTTTTTTCTAAGGTGCCCCTCACCCCACTTATAAAAGGGCACCCCCCACCCTTCTCTCAAATTCATACCTTCGAAGCCTTTTGGTTCGGCAAACCCCTACACAAATATCTTGTAAAATTCCCTCAATTCATCCTAGAGGCCTTCATTTAGTCATAAACCTAACCTAAGGAGCCCTTTTGATCAAATCAGAAGTAATAACCCGAAGAAGAGGTAATAATTTCACCACCCTCTTTCAAGTTCCTTTCTTCTTCCACTTCCTTTATCTTTGTTGTTTCCATTATAAAATAATAAATCCAGTATCTTCTTTATACTATTATGTTATTATAAATATAGTACAACCATCTTAATTATTCTATCCATCCTTCGAAAGACATGTCACCATACGTGCGTACGTACGGATTACCGTCTCCACGTCGTGGTGTAATTGTTATTCAATACATTATTATTTGGATGGGTATAATAATGATGTGTAATTCATGTAAATAATAAATATAACATGATAATTATTATTTATATATGATATATCATCCAATTATATATTATTTTAATATCAAAATAATGATATTGTCGCTCGTGCGTTCGTACGGATTATCGTCTCCACGAACGCGATGAGATTCATTCCTCATCGTATCCATTCAAGAATAAATTTCATTTTATGATTAAAAATAATTTATTGAGACATGATATCATTATGGATATGAATAAGATACATCTCATCCATAACAAATATGGCTCACATAACAAAGAATATAAAGGAAAATGAATCCGTTAACACCCGAAACGACAATAATACTAAAATATTATTAACAAAGCAATATTAGAAGATCATATATGATATCATATTAATGTATATGATTATTTTATAATTTAATAACAATTATTTCACCATTATACAGAAGTTTAACCTACCCTCAACCAAGGAAAAGTACAAGGTAAGTTTTTATTTCACAATCTCTTCATTATCTGAGGTTGTTTATACGTAATTATCTACCGGGACCTCTTTATCATCCACATCCATGTTTCTTAAAAATGTATTCCAAAATATTTTTACTATTTACTAGACTATGATTTAAAGTCATTTATACCCTTGTTTGACTTTTTATAAAATGGTTTGAAAGAAATCTTTCCGTCGTTTTCCAAACAAGGTCCTTTTTAACCTTTTTGACAAAATTAAGGTAAGAATGTCTTTTTAACTTATACGGAAGGTGCGGCTATTTTCCGCCGTTATAAAATCGCCGAAGATTCCCTTACAAGCTTATAAGAATATTTTAAAAATTAAATGTTTTATTTTATAATTATGTGACTTTTAAATGATTTCAAAAAGTGATATTTCTCTCAAATAATTTTGATTTCATCTATGTCAACATCCTTTGATGGTTTTTAAGCTTATTTGAAGATAATTTATTATGATACAAAACATCCATATTTTATTGAAGGTTTTGTGATATGTTTGACTGTGGATGTGTTATTTTTATACCATTCATGGTTTATGTAGAAATTATTGACATTTCGTATTCTAGTTTTAATACGAATGTTTATGTTATGTTTAAACCTATTCATATGAGGAATGCATTGGACTTAGTAATTGATGGGTGGAGCCAGCTATAGCTCCTTGATGCATCGGTAGATCTCATGAGACAAACTAGTGTCTTGGAAAAAAACCTTGAAAAAATCTTATTTGTAGTCTTGGCACAAGGCCTTGACTATGTGGTTATGATAGTATGGCGTTATGCATTCCTTCATTATGAAAGTGGTTATTAATATTGCATGTGATTATTCGACTAGTAGAATATCCATGTGAATAAGTAAATGGAATTATTTAATTTTATTTTTTCCATATTATGTTGAAGTTTAAGTTTTAAAGGATTTTGTTTTAGTTATACATTGCCTTAAATGTTTATGCTTATTTATAAAAGTTTCCGCTATATTGTTATCCTTACTGAGCATCTGAGCTCACCCCTCTCTATGTTTTATTTTTCCTAAGATGTGAAGTATTTTATGACTGACCTATAGGGATAGTATGAGGGGATATGAGTATGGACTATAGAGACTATATTGTTGTAGTTTTTCACTTTATGATGTAATGTAAGACTTATGAATGTATCTAGTGTTTCCAAGGATACTAAACTAATAGGTATTTTGAGACTTGATCTTTTGTGATCATGCCAATGTTATGCAATAATGCACTGGCTCTCGATAACTAGGGTCGGGGCGTTACAGTTGGTATCAGAGGAAGTTTAGTACAAACCTTGGAAGCTAGATTTAGATAAACTCTGATTAGAGCACATAGACCTAAGATGGACTTTGAGGATTAGTATAGAAGAACTTCCTAAAATTTTGGTATTGTAGATATTTTGTGAGTTTTCCGAGCAATACATCCCTGTCTGGATAAGAGAAGGTAGAGGTGGCTCTAGCACAGATATACCTAGGGGTAAAACCTGAAAACACCTCTTTGAGCTAAACTCGAACGGGAACTGGTGCACGACAATGGGCCTTTCTGCACTCTTGGTTACGACACTCCTGGGGGATATGCTTAGGATAATTCTCATTTTCTTTAAAAACCATTATGAAGGGTTTATGAGTATATACTTCCTCAAAGAAATTTTTTTTATGATTATGGATTATATCTATAAACTGTTCAATTTATGTTAAGTGTTTTACATGTTTGGATTTATGTATTGTGATCAATAAACTAATCTAGTGTATGCCATTGTTTAGAAATGGTGCCTAGTGGAAGGAATGGAAACCCTATCAATGCATGAACTCCATGTAGGGATTTCCCTCATTCTCAAGATAATTATAGGGGATATTGTGATACAACTGGTGCTGATCATCTTATCACTATACTGGGACAACTCACTTAGGTTATGAATAATAACTTTACCCGTATGGAGCATCCTAATCCACATAGTGGAGGATCGATGTTATATATCTTCATGAGGAAACAACCACCAACATTTAATGGGAGTAAAAATCCATTAGTGGATGAGCAATGGATAAATTCCTTAGAGAAAATATTCCATGTCTTGGGGAGTAGTGAAAGGGAAAAGGTTGTTATGGTAGTTTACCGCCTCACTGGATATGTTGATCAATGGTGGTCATTGATTCAAAACACAAAGGAAGATTATGAAGTATAAAATATGTAATTGAGGGAGTTTAAAGAGCTTTTCTTAGAAAAATACTTTCCTCGTGACCATCGAGCAGATATGGAAAGGCAATTTCTGAGTCTCAGGCAAAAGGAGGATGGGAATGTCACAAATTATGAGGCTAACTTTACAAGGTTAGCAAGGCATGCAGCATATTATATACATAACCCAAGGAGTAATATTGATCATTTCTTTGATGGGTTAAAATTGTTTCTTCATTGACCATTAGTCTCACAATCCTTCTTATCATATGAAGATATTTTCTCATGTGCTATCAATACAGAAAGGAATTCTCTAAGTCTTATGACTTTAAATAAAATCAAGAGAAGAAGAGATCTGTTGAACACTCCCAAAATGGAGATAAGGGGAAGAAGGGAAAATTTTAATATCCATCCTGTAGTAAATGTTGGAAGAAACACCTTGGTACTTTCTTGAAGGGAATGGGAGTCTGTTACAAGTGTGGTAAAAAAGGCCACTAAGCTCGTGATTGCAAGGGGAAGAAAGAAGCTATCGATGTTCAATGATACAATTTCAGGGAGATGGGGCATTATGCGAATGAATGTCCTAAGCGTGAGGGGAACTTACCTCAAAAAAGTCCAAGTCCAAGCTTATGTTATCACTACTGCTGAGGTTGAAGCTCTGAAAGACATGGTGGCAAGTAATTTAATGGCTTCCTCAAGTTTATCCAATGATTTATTTGATTCTGGATCATCGCACTATTTCATATCTTCCCAGTTTGTTAAGAAAATTAGATATTTCCAATTTGATTTAACAATGAAGTTGTCAGTTTAAACTCCTAAGGGAAGTATCATCGCAACAAAGTTTTGTGAATCAGTCCCCATCAGAACATATAAATGTTCTTTATCTGTTGATCTCATCGTCATACCCATGATTGAATTTGATATAATCCTCGGTATGGATTGTCTTTCAGACCACGATGTGAAGATTTATTGTAAGAAGAACGAGGTTACAATTTTTGATGATGATGATAAAGAACACCTTATCTTTAGAGCAGAATCGTGACCACCTAATTCTTATCTAGATCCACCCCCAGTAGCTCAACTAAACTCAATTATTGGGGAGTAAGAGAATGAAATAATTGTGGGTGAGGAAAGGAATGTTCAAATAGAGTATGTACCTATTGTGAAATAATATGTTGATGTGTTTCCAGAAGATTTACCTGGACATCCTCCAGAACGAAAAATTGAGTTTTACATTGATTTAATTCCTGGATCAAGGAACATATCGAAGACCCCTTATAGAATAGAAACTGTGTAATTAGTGGAACTAAAGAAACAACTAGAGTAATTGAGTAATAATGGATTTATTCACCCTAGTGTTTCTCCATGGGAGCCCCTGTCCTTTTTGTTAAGAAGAGAGATGGATCTATGAGGTTGGGCATTGACTACATGGAGATCAATGCTATAAAAATAAAGAACAAGTATCCCCTACCTCACATTGATGATTTATTTGAACAACTGCATGGAGCTCAATACTTTTCAAAGATTGACCTTAGATCTGGATACCATCAGTTGTGTGTGAAGAAGGAAGACATTCTGAAGACAACATTTTGAACCAGGTATGGGCATTACGAGTTTACAGTAATGCCTTTTGGATTGACTAATGCACCTTTTTTCTTAATGCATCTAATGAATAGAGTTTTCAAGGAATATCTCGATTATTTTTTAGTAGTATTTATTGATTATATCTTGGTATACTCCAAAATCTATGAAGGTCATGAAAATCACTTGCGCATTATCCTGAAGACTCTTAGATGACATGAATTATATGGGAAGTTTAGCAAGTGTGAATTCTGGATTCAGAAGATTTCTTTTCTTGGTCATATTGTCTCTAAGGATGGAATCTTTGTTGATCCTTCTAAGGCAAGAGCAATCCAAGAATGGACAACACCGATGAGTATTACTGAGGTTCGTCATTTTATTGGTTTAGCAGGTTATTATCGATGTTTCATCAATAATTTTTCCTAGTTGGCTAACCCATTAACAAATATCACACGAAAAGGGGTTAAATTTTTTTGGACAGGAGAGTGTGAAGAATGTTTTGAAGAACTGAAGAGAATATTAGTTAATACTCCTATATTGACTCTACCATCAGGGAATTAAGGGTTTGTTATTTATAGTGATGCTTCAAAGAAAGGACTTGGTTGTGTCCTTATGCATAATGATAGGGTTATTGCCTATGCATCACAATAGCTAAAAATTCATCAGAAAAACTATCCTAATCATGATCTTGAGTTAGAAGCTATAATATTTGCTTTGAAGATATGGAGACATTATCTCTATGGTGAAAATTTTGAGATATATACTGATCAAAATAGTTTGATGTATATTTTCTCACAAAAAGAACTCAACATGAGGCAAAGACTATGGCTTGAACTACTCAAGGATTATGATTGCATGATACACTATCACCCGGGGAAGGAAAATAAGGTGGAAGATGCTTTGAGTAGAAAGGATCATGGAGTTTTGAACAAGATGAGAGTTGAAAAGGATCCTATATATATGGATCTAGTAAAGATGGATATGGTAATCACCATGGAAGGTGAAACATCAATAATTTTTCAAATGGTTTCCAAACCATCTTTACTAGAAAGGATAAAGAATTCTCAGACTCATGATAAAGAGTTTCAAAAGAAGATTAAAGCTGTGAATGATGGGATATTTAGTGACTTTGTGTATGAAGATGGAATTTTAAAATTTGGGAAGAGACTTTGTGTTCCCGATATACCTGATCTAAAAATGGAATTGTTGGACGATTCTCATAGTTCCAATTTCCCTATACACCCTGGGAGCACCAAAATGTATAGAGATTTAAAGGAACATTTTTGGTGGGATAACATGAAGATGGAGATTGCTGATTTTGTGTCAAGATGTATGGTTTGTCAAAAAGTGAAAGCTAGAAGGCAACAGCCTGGAGGAGTCATGCAACCTCTTCCCATACCTAAGTGGAAATGGGATAATATTATGATGGACTTTGTCATGGGACTACCAAAGACTCCTAGAATGAATGATGCAATATGGGTCATTGTTGATCGTCTTACCAAGTCATCACATTTTCTTTCTATAAGATAATATTTACCACTTGAAAATTTAACAAGACTATATATTAATGAAGTTTCCAGACTTCATGGAGTACCAAAATCGATTGTTTCTGACCGTGATCCCTGTTTTACATCAAAATTCTGGAAAATCCTTCAGAAATCCCTGGATACAGATCTTTGTTTGAGCACTGTCTACCACCCCCAAACTGATGGACAATCAGAATGGACTATTCAAACCTTAGAAGACATTTTGAGATCATGATCACTTGACTTTCAAGGTATGTGGGATCAATATTTACGTTTGGTAGAATTTTTCTATAATAATAGCTTCCATTCAAGTATTCAGATGGCGCCATATGAAGCATTATATGGAAAGAGATGTCACACACCAACGTGTTGGGATGATGTTGGTGAAAGAAAACTTGTAGGCCCAAAACTTATGGAGGAAACGATAGAAAATGTGTAGGTAATCCAAACCCACATCAAAGAATCTCAAAGTAGGCAGAAGAGATATGCCGATAACCGAATGAAGGATTTGGAATTTCAGGTAGGAGATCATGTTTTATTGAAGTTATCTCCATGGAAGGGTGTTATATGTTTCGGTAAGAAGGGAAATTTGAGTCCCAGGTACATCGGACCTTTCGAAATTCTCTAACGAATTGGGGTTGTACATTACTGTTTGGCAATGTTTCCATGTCTCTCCAAAGTTTACGATGTGTTCCACGTATCACTGTTGAGAAAATACAAGTCTAACCCAACGTATATACTCACTTATAAGGAAGTAGAACTGGAAACCGATCTGTCTTATTACAAAGATCCTGTCAGGATTATTGATACAAGAGAACAAGTGCTGAGAAACCAGATGACTCATCTAGGAAAAGTTCTATGGAGAAACCATAATATGGAAGAGGCAACGTGGGAACCCGAGGAACTTATGATGAAGAACCACCCGAGTCTTTTCATGCAGTAATATCCTAGAAATTTCGATGACAAAATTATTTGAAGGAGGATATAATGTAACACCCCAAGCTTTGACGGCACACTTCTCTTTGAATAATACATTTAATAATTCAGTAGCGTGTGTTGTACACAAATTCGAGTTCTAACACACACCACAACAAAACAAACTAGCCGTTATGAATAGTAATACCCACTTTTTAAAATTTTATGTATTTTATCTTTCAAAATGGACTTCATTTTTGGATTCGGAATATCAAAATTATCTTAGGGTGAATTTTTGGTAATTTTCTGATAACTTCCAATTTTTTATGAATAGTGAAAAATACTAAACTTTAATTAAAAATAACTTTTTTAATCAAAATAATTTATAGTGATAAATTATACTATTGAGTGGTTTTAAATAATAATTAGGATATATTTTTACCATTTAATCCAATGTTTTTCATTTTACGTAATTTCACATTTAAACTAGACATAAACAAGTGTCAATCTTTTGATAATTATTATTTCTTAAAAACACGCTTTTTGTTTCAACAATGGGAATTAATTTTAAATTAATTTCTTCCACTTATGTGTTTTGAATTTAAAAAAATGGATTTCATATTTATAATCATGATGTACAAATTGTGTAAATAGGTAACTTTTATTTTTAGACATTTTTAATAATTACTTTGGTAAATATTTTATTTACCATGGTTAAAGGGTAAATCCGGTAAATAAGGGTAAAACAATAATATTATAATAATATTAAATTACCCTAACACGTTCCCTAACCCTATTTTATGATTCATGTCCGACCATGGGAATCCTTTGGTCGATTTTGGGACCCCATTGAGCCACTTGTAAGTGATAATGACACTTTATATTAATTAAGTTGAAGTAAATACAAAAATGACATAAGCATATATCTTTTAGAAAAACAATTTTTACATAGGGTTACATATGTTATCCTTTAGAATATAAATATTAATTAGAAATATAAAAATATTTCTACATTATTTTATTTTATTTATAATTTTTAGACATTGAATAATTAAATTTATTTATGACACAATAATGATACAGTATTTTCCTTATTAATGAAAGAATCAAATAATTGGTATTATAAATGTTAAAATAAATATAATTTGAAATTTTTAATGACATAAAAGAATTTTATAGGTTAATATGACATGTTAGGATTTCTTAAATGAATTTAGTTAGAATTAATAATGTTGTTAGGAATTTAAAAAAATCAATTAATAAATAGTGTCAATATTGACATAAAAGATCTTTTAAAACAGATATTATATTATTAATTTATATTATATTCTTAAAAATATATGTTTCGGCCAAAGGACTTATATAATGTTAGTTTCATCATTAATGAACCACTTTGGGTTCTCTTGTAAGTATATAGTAAGTTTATTAATCAAATAATATAATAATACAAAGAGACATGGTAAATGTCAAACTAATTAACTAAGAGTTAAATCTAAAAGATAAGGTTAATATAGTGACTCAAACCTGTCTAAAACCTATTTTTTGAGTGTATTTAGACCCATAACCACATTATCCTTGAAATAAATTAGTTTTGATCCATTATAAACCGAATATGAATTTATTATAAAATAATATTTTAAGTTTTTTCCCTCACCCCACTTATAAAAGGTCACCCCCCCTTCTCTCAAATTAATACCTTAAAAGCCTTTTGGTTCGGACAAACCCAACAAAAATATCCTATAAAATTCCCTCAATTCATCCTATAGGCCTTACTTTAGTTAGAAAGCCAACCTAAGGAGCCCTTTTGATCAAATCAAAAGGAATAACCCGAAGAAGAGGTAATAATTTCACCACCCTCTTTCAAGTTCCTTTCTTCTTCCACTTACTTTATCTTTGTTGTTTACATTGTAAAATAATAAATCAAGTATCTTATATATACTTTGATGTTATTATAAATATGGTACATCCATCTTCATTATTCTATCCATCCTTTGAATGACATGTCACCATACGTGCGTACGTACGAATTACAGTCTCCACGTCGCGGTGTAATTGTTATTCAATACATTATTATTTGGATGGGTATAATAATTATGTGTAATTTATGTAAATAATAAATATAACATGATAATTATACTGTATATATTATGTACCATCAAATTATATATTATTTTAATATAAAAATAATGATATTTTCGCTCGTGCGTACGTACGGATTACCGTCTCCACGAACGCGATGAGATCCATTCCTCATTGTATCCATTCAAGACTAAATTTCATTTGATGATTAAAAATAATGTATAGAGATATGATATCATTCTGGATATGAATAAGATACATCCCATCCATAACAAATATGGCTCACATAACAAAGAATATAAATTAAAATGAAACTGTTAACACCCGAAAGGACGATAATACTAAAATGTTATTAACAAAGCAATATTAGAAGATCATATATGATATAATATTAATGTATATGATTCTTGTATAATTTAATAACAATTATTTCACCATTATACAGGAGGTTAACCTACTCTCAACCAAGGAAAAGTACAAGTTAAGGTTTTATTTCACAATCTCTTCATTATCTGAGGTTGTTTATACGTAATTACCTACTGGGACCTCTTTATCATCCACATCCATGTTTCTTAAAAATGTATTCTAAAACATTTTTACTATTTAATAGACTATGGGTTAAATTCATTTATACCCTTTTTGACTTTTTATAAAATGGTTTGAAAGAAATATTTCTGTCGTTTTCCAAATAAGGTCCTTTTTAACCTTTTCGACAAAATTAAGGTAAGAATGTATTTTTAACTTATAAGGCGGGTGCAGCTATTTCCCGTCGTTATAAAATTGTCAAAGCTTCCCTTACAAGCTTATAAGAATATTTTCAAATTAAATTTTTTCTTTTATAATTATGTGACTTTTAAATGATTTCAAAAAAAAGAGTTATTTCTCTCAAATAGTTTTGATTTCATCTATGTCAACATCCTTTGATTGATTTTAAGCTTATTTGAAGATGATTTATTATGATACAAAACTTCCATATTGTATTGAAGGTTTTGTGATATGTTTGATTTTGGATGTGTTATTTTTATACCATTCATGTTTTATGTAGAAATTATTGACATTTCGTATGCTAGTTTTAATATGAATGTTTATGTTATGTTTAAACCTATTCATATGAGGAATGCATTGGACTTAGTAAGTGATGAGTGGAGACCCATATAGCTCCTTGATGCATCGGTATGTCTCATGAGACAAACTAGTGTCTTGGCACAAGGCCTTGACAAAATCTTATTTGTAGTCTTGACACAAGGCCTTGTCTATATGGTTATGATGGTCTAGCATTATGCATTCCTTCATTATGAAAGTGGTTATTAATATTTCATGTGATTATTCGACTAGTAGAATATCCATGTGAATAAGTAAATGTAATTATTTAATTTTATTTTTTCCATATTATACTGAATTTTAGGTTTTAAAGGCTTTTGTTTTAGTTATACATTGCCTCAAATGTTTATGCTTATTTATGAAAGATTCTGCTATATTGTTATCCTTACTGAGCATCTAAGATCACCCCTTTCTATGTTTTATTTTTCCCAAGATGTGAAGAAATATTTTATGATTGACCTGCAGGGATAGTCTGAGGGGATATGAGTGTACACTATGGAGACTATGTTGTTGTAGTTTTTCACTTTATGATGTAATGTAAGACTTATGAATGTATCTAGTGTTTCCAAGGATACTAGACTAATCGGTCTTTCAAGAATTGATCTTTTGTGATCATGCCAATTTTATGTAATAATGCACCGACTCTGGGTAACTGGGGTCGGGGTGTTATAGTAGTGATCTCCCTATGTTCCAAACATAGGATGCCTCTTCCTCCAAATAAGAGATGCCTTATTCTCCAAGCATGAGATTCCAGCAGTCCTATCTACATGACTATAAACTGTAGTGATCTCACTATGTTCTAAACATAGGATGCCTCTTCCTCCAAATAAGAGATGCCTTATTCTCCAAGCATGAGATGCCAGCAGTCCAATCTACATGGCTCTAAACTGTAGTTCTCCCTATGCTCCAAACATAGGATTCCTCTTCCTCCAAATAAGAGATGCCTTATGATCCAAGCATGAGATTCCAGTAGTCCTATCTACATGACTATAAACTATAGTGATCTCCCTATGTTCCAAACATAGGATGCCTCTTGCTCAAAACAAGAGATTCCTTATCCTCCATGCATGAGATTCCAACAGTCCTATCTATATGACTTTAAACTGTAGTAATCCCTATGTTCCAAACATAGGATGCCTCTTACTCCAAATAAGAGATGCCTTATGCTCCATGTATGAGACACCTAATGTCAAGATTACAGTGGCATGATTCCAAATTCCTTGGTATTATCCTTCTTGTGAGCTAGCACATAGGTGAAGGCCTCAACCCACCAGTGAGTTGGAATTCCCCCATTGCTAGACATGGGGAAGACTTTACGGGAAGCTTCCTTGCATAAGCCCCATCCACAATTGTCGCTCCATAGTGGCACCCGGGCAGCTTCCTTGCATAAGACCCATCCACGATTGCCACTCCATAGCGGCACTCGGGAAGCTTCCTTGAATAAGCCCCATAAACAATTGCCACTCCATAACGGCACCCAGGAAGCATCCTTGCGTAATCCCCATCCACCATTGCCACTCCTTAGCGGCACCCGGGCAGCTTCCTTGCGTAAGCCCCATCCACCATTGTCGCTCCGTAGCGGCACCCGGGAAGCATCCTTGCGTAATCCCCATCCACGATTTTCGCTCTAGAGTGGCACCCTGGAATCTTCCTTGCGTAAGCCCCATCCACCATTACCGCTCCTTAGCGGAACCCGGGCAGCTTCTTTGCGTAAGCCCCATTCATCATTGTCGCTCCATAGCGGCACTCGGGCAGCTTCCTTGCGTAAGTCTCATTCACCATTTCCACTCCATAGCGGCACCTGGGTAGCTTCCTTGTGTAATCCCCATCCACCGTTGTCATTCCAATCAGTGGTAAGTCGTTGAAATCCTTATCCAGAGGTAAGATATTGAAACCCCATTCAGCGGTAAGTCGTTGACATCCTTATCCAGCGGTAAGCCGTTTTGACCCAATCTAGTGGTAAGCCGTTGTGACCCAATCCAACAGTAAGCCGTTGAAACCCCCAATCGGTGGTAAGCTATCATCAGAAGAACTACATGGACATTGATTCCCTTCCACGGGGATACGTAGGAAGCCTCTTCATGGCTCAATCCTGAAACCATCATCATCCTCATGACGGTTCCATCCCATTCACCACCCTTCATGGACACACCCTTGCATCGTGATCATCAGGTCCTCTCTACCTCTTGTTTCTCACACCAATAATGACTCACGTGGGCATAGAGAAAGCACTGACCATGACAAAAACACCTTGGGCGGCCTAGAGTGTAATCCTCACACCATCCTGAACTATGTGGTCTTTGATCCATGTCAAGGCATGGTACGTAGGAAGACTCCCTGAGGTTCAAGCCCGCCATCCACCTGGACCAAGGTCTTTATTCACGTCGGTTCTCCGACACACCAACCCAAACTACGGGGACTTGGATCCTTGCCAAGGAAAGGTATGTAGGAAGACTCCCTGAGGTTCAAGCCCACCACCTGTTGGTCACTCTGACCCCTTTCAGGTCGGTTCACCAACACTTGAGCGGCCTAGAGTGTAAGCCCCACACCATCTGAAATACATGTTCTTTGATCCATGTCAAGGCATGGTACGTAGGAAGCCTCACGAGGTTCAAGCCCAACACCCATCAGACCCTCGGTCCATCTTCACGTCGGTTCACCGACACGCCCTATTCTGAACTACGGGGACTTTAATCCATGTCAAGGCATGGTACATAGGAAGCCTCACGAGGTTCAAACCCATCATCCACCCAAACCAAGGTCCTTATTCACGTCAGTTCTCCGACACACCTCATCCTGAACTACATGGACTTTGATCCATGTTAAGGCATGGTACGTAGGAAGCCTCACGAGGTTCAAGCCCAACACCCCTCAGACCCCCGGTCCATCTTCACGTCAGTTCGTCGAAACACCCTATTCCGAACTACGGGGACTTTGATCCATGTCAAGGAATGGTACGTAGGAAGCCTCCATGAGGTTCAAGCCCACCACTCGGTCGTTCTGACCCCCTTCACGTCGGTTCACCCTCGTCCCACACGACGTTAAACTGTACACCCGAACTATGGGGACTTTGATCATTGTCAATGAATGGTACATTGGAATCCTCCCTGAGGTTCAATTCCACCATCCACCTGGACCAGGGTCCTTATTCACGTTGGTTCTCCGGCATCCATCCGGAACTACATGGTATTTGATCCATGTCAAGGCATGGTATATAGGAAACCTCATGAGGTTCAAGCCCAACACCAATCGGACCAAGGTCCTTATTCATGTTGGTTCACCGACACCCACACCATCCCAAACTACAAGAACTTTGATCAATGTCAAGGCATGGTACATAGGAATCCTCACGAGGTTCAATCCCATCATCCACCTGGACCAAGGTCCTTATTCACGTCGGTTCTCCGACAAACCCTGTCCTGAACAATGTGGACTTTGATCCATGTCAAGGCATGGTATGTAGGAAGCCTCGCGAGGTTCAAGCCCAACACCCATCAGACCCCTAGTCCATCTTCACGTCAGTTCGCCGACATGCCCTATTCCAAATTATGGGGACTTTGATCCATGTCAAGGCATGGTACGTAGGAATCCTCCACGAGGTTCAATCCCACCACCCAGTCATTCCTACCCCCTTCGCGTCAGTTCACCCCCGTCCTACATGACGTTAAACTATGGACCTCTATTCAGTGGTAATCCAATGTCACTCCATTCATCGATATACCATTTTCATTGCAGCGGTAAGCCGTTGCGACATCATCTAGCGGTAAGCTGTTGAAAACCCCAGTCGATGGTAAGCCGTCATCAGATGAACTACGCGGACTTTGATTCCCTACAATGGGGATACGTAGGAAGCCTCCCTGAGGCTCCAGTCCATCACTCGTGTCTCATCCTGATATCTCCCTCGAGCCTATGTGTCTCGGGAAGTTCATGACCCAACCCAGAGGTTCCACTTCCTTTGGGTCCCATCCATGCATCCATTCTCATGGGCCGCCTCCTCAGGTGTCCCATCATCCCACCGAACTATGCGGACTTTGATTCCCTACCATAGGGATATGTAGGAAGTCTCTTCAAGGCTCAAGACCATCACTACCATCACCTTCACGATGGTCCCATTTCATTCCCCCTTTACTCCATGCAATTCTCCATCATCCATCCTGATTCTTACCCAGGATTCCACATCCCAGTGGGATCATGTCATCCACCCTCCTCGCTACTCCTAGCAGTACCTGGGCTGATATCCATGCGTAAGCCCCAGCATGTCTCCGAGTAGTTTTCCTCTATGTAAACCCTGATTCGTCACCCCTTATAACTACATAGGTTTTAATCCATGTCGTCTCCACAGGGTACGTAGGAAACCTCCCTAAGGTTTAATCCCAACCAATGGTAAACCATGGTGTCCCCCATCCTGGGGTTCACTCTCCATGATCCGGCCTCAGTGGTGTTTAGATCAGCCATTACGGTGTGACATCTCCCCTCTATGGGGCGCACCACCTCGGATCCATCCTCATTGGGTGTTCTGATCCATCCACTCGGTAAACCTTCCAGGTGTTCCCTCTACAAGACACACCACCTCTTATCCATATCTATGGGATGTTCTGATCACCCTCATTCCATCTCTGCAAGACATTAAACTTGCGGCCTACCTCGTGATAAACATGAGATTCCTGAGGAAAACCTCGTAAGACACACCTTTGGTGTAACCGTCTCTGCTAGATGTTAATCTTGCATCATACCCTGTGTTAAACATGGTAAGCTAAGGAAAACCTCATATGCATGCCTATGGCATATGATTCCCCACCTTCGACGTGGGATGCCTCAGGTTCTGTACCCTTGAGATGCCCTCTTATGAGGAAGAATACAGGTTCCCCAATGTCCATGCACCCAGAGATTCCCCGATATGCCTGATGTTGTCATATACTCTGACTGAAGGTTTCTACCATGTCAAGACCCCATGGAATGTCCTAATGGAAGTAATGTAATTAACCAGTGTCCATGAATACATGGCACCAGGAAAGAGATTCACAAACCACGACTTAAATCTATGAGGGAGACCCGAACTATGTAACGAGTTCTGAGGAGGAATCCACGGAAGGAAGAACCGACATCCCATCATCCCATTTAGATCAAGGAGAAGACGTCCCTGAATAAGGAGCAGATGTCGCCCGCCTTTGGAAAGAGGTAATGTGGGGTAACAGCTGCGTGTTCTCACAGATGGATGTGCGCACCCCGGTGAAAGCATCAGAAACAAATTCCTTAATACATTTCAAAATAAATTAAGTGTAATTCAAAAAATTCACCATAATCAAAAGTTATCTTATAATTTCCAATTCGTAAATTTTGGAAAACTAAGTTGTACTTAAATGTTTTTTAGTTAATTCACCACAAGGCCAATGGCTATAATTATAGATATTGTAATTCAATGGTCACCCAAGGCAATGATCGGGTTGTTACCTTATAAGACCTTGTCTTAGGGTGTCTTAAGCTTAAGGAAATTGAAGAAGATGGTGTTTGTTATACCCTTGATGCTCAGTATGGTTTTCCTGATCACGGTGGTGATGTTATTCATTTTGACTGACCCGAGGGATCTCCTTTATTTACCGGGCCGCATTGTTATATTTGGGGGTCTTCCCATGGATTTGATAGGGTTTTTGGTAGGTATATTCGGTTAGAATTATTACCCTTTTGATCTCGGTGAATTGTAAACACTACAGTGTTCTTATTTAAATGAAAATCCTTGTGTCCATTTTGTGTGTTGTACTCGGTTTCATAATAAAGTACATTAAAACCATATTATTACTTTTTCATGAGAAATAAGTTTTGTTAGTTTATTATGAAATTCAAACAAAATGAACACATAAAATTATCAATACATGAGGTTAATGTTTTGGGGTGGTATGTAGGTTACTTCCTAAGTTTCACTAACAGTGTGGTCATGGCGCATGGTTTAGGAAAACTATACATAGCCCATGCACTTCACATTCACTCCTCTAAAATAGACCACACAATTTGTTACTGGGGTCCACACAGTTTTAGATAAATCATGTGCCCTATTCAGAACACCCAAACATGGGATTTTCAAGCTTGACGCTCCTGAAACTCAACGAAACCTCTGAGGGACCTCTCAGGCCTTTACCTAATTCTAAAAACAACACTTTGAAGTATTCCAACTCTTTAAATTACATTCTGAATCTTGGTTCAAAGAATGGAGCATCCACTAAATTTCAAAATTTGAATTCCCAAGGAATTTTACCTTGGCTCAAAAACACGGGTCATTACAGTAATTCTAGAATTATATCAATATATGGCTTCTTCAATTCATCCAAACATGAATAAAAAAAATTATTTTCATATTTCACAAAATAAACAAACATAAATGATTTAACTAAGTTTTGGATCAATTATGGGGTTAATTATCATTGAAAATCATATAAGAATTTGAAAATGTTTGCTCGCATCACTCCCCCACACTTAAACCATTACACTCTTAATCAATACAAATAATTATTTTTATTTGAAAATATATGATCTGTCTAGACTTAAGTACACAGACCAAAGAAGAATAAAATTGCAGATTCATCTATTTTTTGAATCATCAGTCCACATTTATGAATTAATATCATTGTCTCACTTTAATTCATTTCATTTTTTTGTTACATGAGTGTAATTATAATTTTAACAAGTGACACTTCCCTTTATCCATATTTTCTAAGTTCCTTAAACCAAATTTCCAGTTTCCACATCCTTGATACAACTTAAATGATATTTTTATAAGTTAATTGACCCCTTATTCATTTAGGTTCAATATTACCTTCACCCAAATTAATTAATATTTGATAATTAGATACTTATTATTTTCTTTCCATTCATGTACTGTGAAAATAACTTGTTGAAAATATACAATGGAATTTATCACTCACACACTAAGATTCTATTGTCTCATAGTTCCATTATGGGATCACAATTTCCCATTTTAATCAAGTTTAAAATGGCTTATATAAATATATTTTGAGTTTTTTTCTGAGGTGTTCATTTTCACAAAGGTCAGGTTACCTAAAACTAAGTTCAAAATTCCAGTATCCATATGCTATAATTTCAATTCCACAAATATCTTTTCACTCACATTCTTTTTCCTAGTTATAAAAGTAAATCTTCATGAAAATAATAACTAAATTCACTCAATAATAATTTAAATCTCAAAATTTTAGAACTAATGAACTCACTATATGATAGAATGGTATTTTTCCTAAGCAAGAAAACATTATACTCAAGTTTTAATATCTAATGATACTCCAAAAAAATATTAAAAAAATCATGTAGAAATTATATATAGATCCCTAAAAATATATTTAAACTTTCTTTAATTTATTTTATTTTGAGTCAAATACACATAAAATCATCCAAATAAAAGTATAAAAAGTATTTACATGTTAATTTTCTTGTCCCTCTCCCTCACACTTATCTTAGACACAATTCTACTTAATGATAGAATGAATCTATCGAGAAAAATTTGTTTTAAAGAGTGAGTATCTCAACCAATATGAGGGAACGTAATGGCCTAGAATTACTTTATTCAATGGTAATAGGGTGGAGTTTAGACTCCCCTATTGGTTCATTATACAAATATTCATAGTAATGCTTCACTTTTTGTCTATTCACTTTAAAGGGGTGTTATGATTATAATCCTTTAATCTCAAATTAACCAAATGGAAAAGTATTAGTTACTATGTATAGCCTAGTATACTTGGAATGAAGTTTACTAGTAATGATTTGTATTCTTGAAGAGAATAATGGAACTTTATCTCCAACTTGAAAGTCTCTTCCCTAGATGATTCTGTCATGGAAAAATCTATCCCTTTCCTTATATAGCATGGTGTTCTCATATGCCTCCCTTCTTATCTCTTCAAGTTACATAATTTTTAGATTCTTTTACTCTCTAACCTTTCCAAACTCTAAGCTCACTCTCGTGACATCCCAGTATTATTTATGGTGCACCTTAACCAGAAAGTGAATTTTTTTTCATGAATAATTATTTAAGGGGACATTACTATAGGGTTTTTAATGTAATATTATATTCCCATAATGTATCTTTAAGTTTCTTACTCTTGTCCTTTCAAGTGGGTTACATTTTCTTCTCTAGAATCCTCTTTATCTCTCTATTGTACACCTCATCCTATCCATTTTTATAGGGGTGATAGGTATTTTAGATCTTATAGTGAACACTATATCTCTTTATAAGGGATTCCATGTTCTAATTGTAGAAGCATGTTCCTTGGTCCCAATTTATTGATCAAATCACTTCAAACCTACAAAAAATGTTTAATTTTAGAAATTCAATCACAATCTTAGAGTCATCAATTTTGGTCGCCTTTTCTTCAATACAATTAGAAATATAGTCCATTCCTAAAAATATGTATGAGAATCAAAAGGATGTAGTAAATGGACCCATGAAATATAATCCCCATAAATGATATATTTCACAAAAAATAAAGTTCATTAGGGAATTTCATGTATTTTATAAACTCTAATATTAAGTTAATAGTTTGGGTATGTTTTCCATAATTTGTGTGAGTCATTTAAAATTGAGGGAAAAAATAAACCAGATTATAACACATTTTTAGAAATTCTCATAGGTCCAAAATGGCCTCCATATGATAGTGTATAGAAAATGAGAGTACAAACATGATTTGTTCATCAGGGATACACCTCTTAATTACTTGTTCATTATAAATCTTCAATTTATACAGATTCTACCTAACATAAAATTTTGTATCAAATTTAAATTTAATAGTTTGATGTTTTTTAAATAAAGTGGTACCTTTGATATGACTAGAAAAATGACCAAATCAACATACCATGTCACTTGTGTGACTTTGTATAGTTTCTTACTAGGGAATGAGTCATCCAATCTTCTTTTGGTTGGTGGTTCTTCCTCAGCAGTGTATGGTAATCTACTCTTTTAGTCTGTCGCTAGATTTTCACAACCCTTCTTATCAATGATCCCCAAGTAAAATTTTTGTATTAGAAACATCCACCTCACTGACCTTGTATTTTCTTCAACTTTCATGATAAAATAAGTAAGTGTTACATGATCAAAATAAATAGTCACTTTACTTCCTAACAGATAGAACCAATTTTCTTTAAAGTAATAACAATTAACTAAAACTAATTTTTTGTTATTTTGTAATTTAATTGGGTTGTGTTTAGGGCCTGTGAAGTGTATGTTATCACTTTTGGGTTCCCATAAACGTTTTTGGAGAGTACATCTTCCATGTTTTAGTATAAATCATCACACAGTATCTCAAATGTTTCATTCCAGTTAGTGGGAAGATTATAGGGTTTGTTGTTAATCTCTCTTTAATCTTATCAAAATATACCCTACACAAATCATAAAATACAGAGTTAGTCACCTTATTGTGTAGTTTAGTTAGGTGAAAATAAATATTTCTAAATTTCATAATAAACTTCTATAAAATCCAACATGTCCTAAAAAATATCTAATGTGTGTCACATTGGTGGGGTAAGGAAATTTATAAAAAAAATTAATTTTATCCTTATCTTCTTCAATATTATCTTATAAATTATATAGCCCTAAAAATTTCATTTTCCAACATAAAATTGAATTTTTTTTAATTTAAAACCAAGTTTTCCTCAATAAATTTCTTTAAAACGTTTTATAGAATATAAATATAGGTTTCAAAACTTGTTTCATAAATAGTAAAATCATTAAGGAATACCTCTACGTAACTCTCAATCAAGTCTAAAAAGATGATTACCATGAAACATTGAAAGGTACCCAGGGAATTGAAAATCCCAAATAGGATCCTTCGGTAATCAAACATATTGAAGGTACATGTTAATATGTTTCCTGGTCTTTTGGAGCTATTAGAATCAGAAAATACCCATAAAACCCATCCAAGAAAAATCAATGAACATTCATAGCTAACCTCTCTAATATTTGTTCTATGAAGTGAAAGGGTAAGTGGTACTTTCTTATCACGTGGTTCAAATTCTAGTAGTCAATAAAAACTCTCCAAATATTATAAATCCTTGTATAAGATAACTAATTATTATAATTTTGTATAATTATATATCCAATTTTCTTTGGGATAATCTGAATGTGACATACCCATTGGGAGTCCAAGATGGGGTATATTATTCCATCTCTTCAAAGTATTTTTACTTATTTGTTTATAAATTCCATGAGCATTGGTTTGATACTCCTTTGAGTAAATATCATAGGATTTTATTTTTTCATTAACAAAATATAGTGTATATATATGGTAGGGATAATCCCAAGGATATCTTCTAATGACCATCCTATAGATCTAGCATTTGTTTCAAGATTTCCAAAATTTAATTCTCTTTATTGGGGTTTAAATTATTTAAAATAATTACTATAAGTTTCTTATATTGGCTTTTTATAAGGACTCATCCTTAAACATTACATAATCTTGAATTATGTCAAGAATTCACATTGATGATCTTTTCAGGTTTAGAGTGTTATAGAATTAGGCCATAACTATTACATAACAACTTGAATATTACAAGTAGACACTACTACCTAGTATCCATTTTTCATAAAATATAAACTCTTTAAAAGAAACATGTCCAATTCCATGTTTTAGACATCATGAATTTTCCTTGATCACATCCTTGTCCCTATTCCACTTCATGTCCTGTGGAAAACATTTCAAAAAATAGGGATGAGAAAAAATCTCAGTAAGGGATACACATAAAAGGAAAATTGTTAGTTTTTCAACGCAATAAGTAAACCATGAATACTTTATCATAAGTAATAATTTTCACCTTTATAAAGTAATAAATACTCTTCACTGAATGAAAGATCATTGCTTACCCTTAAAACCCATATAAAGAACATATAACATATAAAGGTAACTTGGGACATAAACATACATAAATGGAATAACCATACGGTCGACTTCGACACATATCACTAAATGGAATAGCCATACGACCGAATTCTATACATATCACTAAATGTAATATCCATACGGCTAACTTCCATACCCAATTCATTAGTGGTTATAACGTAACCACCCATCCTGGTTTATCATGGAACCACCCATCATTTGGTTTATCACGTAACCACCAGTAAAATGTCCAAGTACCATTATAAAATCATAACACATAAAATATTTTAAATATAAAAATTTCACTAATAACATTTTCACATTTCAAATACAATATATCATTTCAAGATATTGACATAATCAATGCTTAATCAAACCATTTTCAAAACCATTTAAAAAATTTAATAAAGAGGGTTTTTAATCAAAGTTTCCCATAAAACTTTGAAGATTTAAAATAATTAAAGTTTTAAAACATTAGTGTCCATATAAATAAATACTAAAAACCATTTTGAAAACATGGACATCAATTTGAAATATTTAGAAGAATAATTCTTTAAAGCTTTTAAAATGATGTTTTAGTTAAAGAATTTTTAACAAAATGAGAGAATCTTGAATACAAATAATTGAGGAATAACATTGAATCATAACTTTATAACATCATGAGAATAAATTTATTCATTATATAATATGCTAAAGGACAGTATATACACTATATAATAGTGAATTGGTGCATAACAACAATGAAGTATCAATGGAATGTAAATTGAGACGAAATCCCTTATAAAAACTGTATCCTTAGATTGAGGATAAAGCAGTTACATAATGATGTGTGAAAATATAAATACACTGAATATGATTGGATATTCAGTGTAAATCAATCAGAGAACATTCACACATATTCTTTTTAATACAAAACCAATTACTTGGATGTTTAACTCAATGAATTGAAATTGAGTTAAAATTAATCTTATCAAGTTCATATCGATGACTTGAGAATTTATAAATGGGGTGATTATGTGTATAAAAATTATATACACACAAAGGGGATTGGAAATTATAACATAAATAAATAAACAGTTATTCCATACATAATCATAGCATGACATAATTAAGAATTAGAATATTAACCCAAGGAATGTAAATTAGGTTAAAAGGTTCCCTTACTGATTTGGTAACTTACAAAACATACAACCCATAAAAGAAGGATCATAAAATGAAGATGTAAATACCCATAAATTGAATAATATTACACAATGAATACAATATTGTTCTGTACATACACCACAAAAAAGGAAATAGTGGCAAATATAGCATGAATTTCATAGGAATAAAAAGTGAGATGAAAATCCCTTACCACGTTGTAATCAATCGAGTCGTATGAATAAAAGTTAATAACCACTAAATAATTTAGAGAATAACATTAATATAAATAGAATCATGATAATATATATCAAATGGAAGTACATAATACACCACATGCAATAAATTAGTGGCGAACAATGGAAATCTCACGGAATTAAAAGTGAGATAAGAAATCCCTTACCTCGTGTTTGACTTGACTTATTTGTTCCTTGTTCTTCCTGAATAATAAACTTAAGTTAATTTATACAAGATTAAGAACCTTTTTAAAGTTTATTATTCCTTTTATATCACTTATTACCATGTTATAAACATTATGTAATCATTTAAGTTAATAATGGTCGTTTTGTTGATATTTGGTATTTGAGTCAAAAATATACTTCTTATAATTACAAGTTGTTCATGTGGTCAAAATTTCATTATATAAAGAATTATATTCATGATTTATATATCATATATATCATATATATCCATTATATGTATGTATATATAATATTACATAACATTTGGAGATAAGAAATGAAATGCACCGTTCATGGAGACGGTAAGCTGTACATACGCATGAACACTACTTCCATTTCTATTTCGTATTGTAATGGAATGGAAACTTAATGATACATAATTATATTATAATTCCAGTATAATATCATATATAATTTTATTAACTTTTCCCTTTATATGTTCTACATAAGGCATGAACGAGTCATATCACTTTGAGGGGGTGGTAGTCCGCACTTCCTCAATTGAGATTATCATATTTACCCACTATGAAAACCATAAAGGTATTCTATAAATGAAAAATACATAAGCATAGAAACAATATAAATATAATATATATCATATATAAATATAGTTCCATAATAATGGCCACCATGAGAGGTGGTTGGAGATATTTGAACAATCATTGTTTCGTGAGGCAGTAGTTTTCCGTCCACAGAAAGAGCATGTTCTTTACCCATTAGACGGAAGTGTGTGTAAGTTTAGTTCGAATAATTTTCATAAAAACAACCTAGTATATTTAGGATACTTTTTTTGTTATAAAATAAAGTAATAAAAATATTTTAGGAGGTTGGAGAAGTAAAATAAAACAAAATAAAACAAAATAATTTAAGAGAAATTGTTACCTTTAATTCGGGTAACTCCCTTTAGTTTGAACCAAAATGACTTCTTGAAGTTCCTTATGCCTAAGGTAAGGATTCTAGGTATAATAGAGAGATCTTAAGAGATTATTTGGGCAGGTTTTGGATGTGATAAGGGGATTGAGAGGTGTGAGGAATGAGTTAGAGGTGAGGGATTTTTATAAGGGGGGGAGGGGTTCTTTAGGAAAGTGTGAAAATATTATTTTATTATATAATGATTTTTGGTTTATAAAGGTCCAAACTAATTAATATAGAATAAAAGATTTCTTGTGGTCTAAATAAATTCATCCAATAATAATTTTGTAGGTTTTGGATGTTATTTTAATATTTATAATCTTATTTATTTAAATGATTTATTAATGAGGTAAACACTACATCATTATTGTGTCATAAATAATTTAATATAATTTATGTCTAAAAAATTATAAAAAAATACCATGAAGTAGTAGATATTTTTATGTTTCCAATTAATATTTATAGTCTAAAATATAACTTATATAACTCTATGTAAAAATTAATTTACTAAAAGATATTTGTTTATTTTATTTTTGTCTTTACTTTAAATTAATTAATCTAAAGTGTCATTATCGCTCACAAGTGGCTCCATGGGGTCCCAAAATCTACCCAAGGATTACCATGGTCGGAAATGACTTATCCAATAATGATAGGACAATTTTTAAGGTAATTTTTTATTATTATAATATTATTTTTACCCTGAATTACCCTATTTACCTTTAACCGCAGTAAATAAAAGTCAAAAGTTACAATTCACCAGAAAATTATTTTCATCATATTGAACCACATTTTAATTACTAATAACGAACATGTATGTTGGATTTTTGAAATTCAATTCACATAAGTGATAAAATTTCATTTAAATGAAAAAGTCAGTTTTTTAACTACTACTTAGTGGTTTCACAATTCATCAAAAATTAAAGTTTTTCAAAAAAATGCCAAAAAAATCAGCCTAATCTATATTTGATATTCCGAATTAAAAAATTTATATATATTTGAAAAAATTAAAAACATATAAGTTGCATTAATTAATTTAAAATTAATTCCCGTTGTTAAAACAAATAGCGTGTTTTTTAGAAACAAAATCTATCAAAAGATTGACACTTGTTTATGTCTAATTTCAAAGTGAAATTAATTCCAATGACCACCATTGGATTAAATGGTAAACATGTAATATAATTACAATTTAAAACCTATTAAAAAGATAAAATAACCATATAAATAAATTAGATTAAAAATCAGATTTGAATTTAAATACAGTATTTTTCACTATTCATCAAAAATGAATTTTATCAGAAAAATACCAAAATTTTACCCAAAGTGAATTTAGATGTCCCTATTCTAAAGAAGAATTTTATTTTGTCAAATATAACATATAAAAGTTACCAAAACTTTATTTAAAGAGGGTTCTTCATCAAAAGGTGGTAAATCAACCTTTTAAAGTAAATTATGCTTAAAATTAGATTTATTCACATTTTAAGCCTCTAACTTTTATTGGATAAATGTAAAAACATTTAACAAACATGTATAATAATATTTTAGTTAGTTTTTTTAATTCTCACCAATACAATGACTAGGCGTCAACTACCATTAAAATTAATAAAATTATATTATTATTTTTCAGTATGACCCAACGTTGTGTGCAATGTAAGATTTCAAAAAAAACTCATTGTTGTGTATCGTGTATACCATAGAACATAGAATCCCATTTAAATTAAAATTAATAATTAATTTAAAAATATTAATAAATATGAAAATTTTATATTCTTTATTTACCTGGGATATTACATCCTTCCCCCCTTTTGGGAATTGTGTCCTTGCAGTTTTAAAATTGGGCTTGGAAACAACATTGAAAGTCTCACATCGAAAAAAGAGTAAATAAAACTATCACTTTAAAATAAATAAAGATATATAAAAAGGTCACCTGAGACAATATATACTAGTATTCCATGAAAAAATGGATATGAAAGAGAAACTAACTCTCATAGATTAATAGAGAGTGATAGAGAACTTGATCACAGAAAGTTAACCACCATAATACCATAAATTTGTGGTTGGGTAAAAGTATGATGATAAAATAGAGCTTATAATTTTTTTACTTCAATATTCTTTTCATACAGTTGATGAATTTTATTAATAACTAGACTAAGATCATAAGGAAATATACTTACTTATCATGTAGAGTGTCATCCTTTAATAAAATTCTACCACAAAATCATCTTTTCTCTAAACGGTAAGTATTCAAGATGACTTGGTCACACCTGAAGTGCTAGAATAAACTTATATAGTATCACATAATCTACAAAAGATGAAATATATATTTCCCCTATCTTTAGACATCAACCAAAACCAAAATTGGTTAGTAGAAGATCATATAATTCCCAAAAAGGAGAATCTTTTACAAAAATAAAAACTACTCTTAATCTCCAAAAAAATTCAAACAATGCCTAAAGTTCAAAAAATACCATTAAATAAACAATTGTCCATAAAATTATTCAAAGTAATCCAAACTAATATTGAAACCCAAATCTCATAAGGATTTAATCACATAGTCTTCCAAGATAAATCCTAACATTTATCTCCAAATAACATCAGTTACTCTTGAAGTCTAATATTGAAAAGTAATTAACCTAATCACATATTCTCCATGATAGGTTAATCATTTACATAGATAACCCAAAATAAACTTATTTTTGATTCATAAAATCATATAACTAAAAATAATTAGTCATACTAACCAGGGACTTCACATAGTCCAGTGGTAGGCTATAAATCCCAATTGCACTTTGGTTGTGGCTTCGATTCCCACAGCTTTGTCTGATGCGACGGGTTGTCACGCGGTCTGCGTGTTGTCCTTTTTCAAAAACTATATAATTTTATAACATTCCCAAAAAGAGATAAATTCATTGAAAATAATCATAACATATTTTAACAAAAAAATTTATCTAATAAATTTCATTTTTCATCCCAAAATGTATTAACCTGTAATTGCCTCAAATTCAAGGATCATATAAACCCAAATGGTAATTTATAACTATATCCACAAAAGAAAATATAATTATTCCTTAAATAAAATTTTCATATATCAAACTTCAGAGTTACACATACTATAAAAATTCTTATAATGTAATCCCATCATCAAAAGAGCCTTAATACTTTTAAGCATTTCACCTTCCTAAAATCTACCATAACTCTTGAATCCCTTATATGTTGACTTCTTACTCATTCAACGTTCTTCATGATACATTAACCATTTATTTCCAACTTATTCTGAAATACTTCATTACTACAAACAAAAATCATGAATCATATCCTAAGATTCAATAATATCAAAACATACGTTACGAAATAATCAATACCTTTCATTGGTCATTGTCAGTTTCTTCATCCTCAATCGGAATGGCATTAGGTATTGATAAACAAAAAAAATTGTACGATCATGGTGATCTCATTCCCAAAACTTCTTCATAGGAAATCTTTTTGTATAATGACCATGCACACCACGTTTAAAACATTCAATTAATCCCTCAGAATAAACTTCTTTCCCTTTCCTAGAGTCAACTGGATGCTTCCTTTTTCCATGGCAGGTTCTTGATTTATGACCTTCACTTCCACATTTATAGCATCTTATCATCCCTTTGAAACATTTTTGTATGTGTTTCTTTCCACATTCTTGACACATAGGTTTTTGAATATACTTACTTATATGATTATTACCTTAACTTATGTGGGGATTTGTTTCTTGCATATACGATTCCTTATAAAAATCACGAAGGTTCAGGTGGTCAATCATGACTACAGATAGTTGGTTGAGAATAACCACAAGAGTTCTCATTATAGCTCCCATTTCATTCAATTTCTCATTCAGAAAACCATCACAATTTTATTCACATCCATTGTTACTTTGATGCCTACTGGATCCATCCATTGACTAAAACCAAAAATTTCAGTGTGAGTATATCAGTAAAATCATCATATATTATGTTATGAGGATGGTAAACACTAAAACATACTTTTTCATGTTATCTTAAACTCATTCGATTTATCTAAAAACTATGACTCTTTCCAATATGTTAACCATTATATTTAAGTCGCTTATGATTAAATAACACTCTAACCTCTAATGTTATCTAAACTGACCTCTGATACCAACTATATGGACCCGACCATAAACATTACATAATCTTGAATTATGTCAAGAATTCACATTCAGTATCTTTTCAGGTTTAGAGTTTTAGAGAATTAGGCCATAACTATTACATAACAACTTGAATATTACAAGTAGACACTACTACCCAGTATCTATTTTTCATAAAATATAAACTCTTAAAAAGAAACACATCCAGTTCCATGTTTTAGACATCATGACTTTTCCTTGATCACATCCTTGTCCCTATTCCACTTCATTTCAAGTGAAAAACATTTCAAAAACTTGGGATGAGGAAAAAGCTCAGTAAGGGATACACATAGAAGGAAAACTGTTAGTTTTTCAAAACAACAAGTAAACCATTAATAATTTATCATAAGTAATACTTTTCCCCTTTATGAAGTAGTAAATACTCTTCACTGAATAAATGATCATTTCTTACCCTTTTGTAACCAAAAGATTACCATAAACCCCATATAAAGAACACATAACATATAAAGGTGACTTGGGACATAAACATACTTAAATTGAATAACCATACGATCTACTTCCACACCTATCACTAAATGGAATATCCATACGGATGACTTCCATACATATCACTAAATGGAATAGTCATACGGCCGACTTCCATACCCAATTCATTAGAGGTTATAATGTAACCACCTGTCCTAGTTTATCACGGCACCACCTGTCATTTGGTTTATCACGTAACCACCCGTCAAATGTCTAAGTACCATTATAAAATCATGACACATAAAATATTGTAAATAAAAACATTTCACTAATAACATTTCCACATTTCAAATACAATATATCATTTCAAGATATTGACATAATCAATGCTTAATAAAACCATTTTCAAAACCATTTAAAACATTTAATAAAGAGATTTTTTAATCAAGGTGTCCTGTACCACTTTGAAGATTTTAAAGGAATTAATGTTTTAAAACATTAATGTCCATATAAATAAATAATAAAAACCATTTTTAAAACATGTATATTAATGAGAAATATTTAGAAGAATAATTATTTAAATCTTTTAAAACAATGTTTTAGTTAAAGAGATTTTAAAAAAATGAGAGACTCTTGAATACAAATAATTTAGGAATAACATTGAATCAAAACTTTATAATATCATGATAATAAAGGTATTCATGATATAATATTCCAAAGGAGAGTATATACACCATATAAGAATGAATTAGTGCATAACAACAATGAATTCTCAATGGAATGTAAGTTGAGACGAAATCCCTTATAAAAACTGTATCCTTAGATTGAGGATAAATCAATTACATAATAATGTGTGAAAAATATAAATACACTAAATATGATTGGATATTCAGTGTAAATCCATCATAGAACATTCACACATATTCTTTTTAAGACAAAACCAATGAATTGGATGTTTAACTCAATGAATGGAAATTGTGTTAAAATTACTCTTATCAAGTTCATATCGATGACTTGAAAATTTATAAATGGAGTGATTATGTGTATCAAAAGTATATCCATACAAATGGTAGTGGAAATTAAAACATGAATAAATAAACAGTGATTCCACACATAATCATATCATGACATAATTAAGAATTATAAGATTAACCCAAGGAAGGGAAATTGGGTTAAAAGGTTCTCTTACCGATTTGGTAACTTATGAAACATACAACCCATAAAAGAAGGATCATAAAATAAATATTTAAATACCCATAAATTGAATTATATTACACAATTAATACAATCTTGGTCAGTAAATACACCACAAAAAAAGGAACTAGTGGTAAATATAGCATGAATCTCACAGGAATAAAAATTTAGATGAAAATCCCTTACCACATTGTAATCAATCGAGTCGTATGACTAAAAGTTAATAACCACCAAATTATTCATAGAATAACATGAATATAAATAGAATCATGATAATATATATCAAATTTAAGTACAAAATACACCACGTGCAATAAATTAGTGGCCAACAATGGAAATATCATGGAATTAAAAGTGAGATAAGAAATCTCTTACCTTGTGTCTGACATGACTTGTTTTTTCCTTATTCTTCCTGAATAATAAAATTAAGTTAATTTATAATTGATTAATAAAATTTTTTAAGTTTATTATTCCTTTTATATCACTTATTACCATTTTATAAACATTATGTAATCATTTAAGTTAATAATGGTCGTTTTGTCGATATTTGGTATTTGAGTCAAAAATGGACTTCTTATAATTACAAGTTGTTCATGTGGTCAAAATTTCATTATATCCAGAATTATATTCATGATTTAGATATCGTATATATCATATATATCCATTATATACATATATTTATAATAGTACATAACATTTGGAGATAAGAAATGAAATGCAACGTTCATGGAGACGGTAAGTCATACGTATGCATGAACGCTACTTCCATTTCTATTTCGTATTATAATGGAATGGAAAATTAATGATACATAAATATATTATAATTCCAGTATAATATCATATATAATTTCATTAACTCTACCCTTTATACGTTCCACATAAGGCATGAATGAGTCATTTCACTTTGAGGGGGCGGTAGTCCGCACTTCCTCAAATGAGATTATCGTATTTACCCACTATGGAAAACCATAAAGGTATTATATAAATGAAAAATACAGAAGAATATAAAAAATATAAATATAATATATATCATATATAAATAAAATTCCATAATAATGGCCACCATTAGAGGCGGTTGGAGATATTTGAACAATCATTATTTCGTGAGGCAGTAGTTCGTCGTCCATAGAAACAGTATGTTCTTTACCCATTAGATGGAGGTGTGTGTAAGTGTAGTACGAATAATTCTCATAAAAAAAACCTAGTATATTTAGTATACTGTTGTTGTTATAAAATAAATGAATAAAAAGAGTTTAGGGGGTTTTAGAAGTAAAATAAAACAAAATAAAACAAAAGAATTTAAGAGAAATTGTTACCTTTAATTCGGGTAACTCCCTTTGGTTTGAACCAAAATAACTTCTTGAAGTGTCTTATGCATAAATTAAGGATTCTAGGTATAATATAGGAATCGTGAGAGCTTATTTGGTCAGGGTTTGGACGATCCAAGAGTCTTGAGAGGTGTGAGGAATGGGTTAGAGGTGAGGGGTTTTTATAAGGGGGAGGAGGGGTTCTTTAGGAAAGTGTGAAAATATTATTTTATTATATAATTATTTTTGGATTCTAAAGGTCCAAAACTCATTAATCTCAAAGATAAGATGACTCATGGTCGAAATAAATTCATAAAATAATAATTGGACAGGTTTTGAATGTTATTTTAATATTTATAATCTTATTTATTTAAATAATTTATTAATGAGGTAAACACTGTATCGTTATAGTGTTATAAATAATTTAATTTATTTGATGTCTAAAAATTATAAAAAAAATACCATGATGTAGGAAATAGTTTTATCTTTCCAATTAATATTTATAGTTGAAAATATAACTTATATAACCCTATGTAAAAAGTAATTTACTAAAAGATATTTGTTTATGTCATTTTTGTCTTTACTTTAAATTAATTAATCTAAAGTGTCATTATCACTCTCAAGTGGCTCCATAGGGTCCCAAAATTGATTAAAGGATGCCCATGGTCGGAGATAACTTATACAATAAGTACAGGACAAGTGTTAAGGTAATTTTGTATTATTATAATATTCTTTTTACCTTAAATTACCCTATTTACCTTTAACCGCGGTAAATAAGTCAAAAGTTACTATTCACTAAAAATTATTTTCATCATATTGAACCAAATTTTACTTACTTATAAAAACTATGTACGTTGGATTTTCAAAATTCAATTCACATAAGTGATAAATTTTAATTTAAATGAAAAATTCAGTTTTTTAACTACTACTTAGTGGTTTCACTATTCATCAAAAATTGAAGTTTTTCAGAAAAATATCAAAAATTCATCCTAAGCTCTATTTGATATTCAAAATTCAAAAATGATGTCTATTTTGAAAAATTCAAAACATAAAATTTGCATTAATTGATTTAAAATTAATTCTCGTTGTCAAAACAAATAGCGTGTTTTTAAGAAACAAAATCTATCAAAAGATTGACACTTGTTCATGTCCAATTTCAAAGAGAAATAAATTCCAATGATCACCATTGGATTAAATGGTAAAAATATAATCTAATTACACTTTAAAACCAATTAAAAAGATAATCTAACCACACGAATAAATTAGATTTGTCACGACCCGACCCAACGGGGCTCGAGCTGCGACTCCCCAAGCCCGCCTCCAACAGGCTAGGGGCTAGTGACCAGCACCGAGTAGGCTATCACACATATAGGAGGAATTAGCCTAAGGTACCTATACACACGCACCCACAAACACCCCCATGAAACAGTGCAGAGATATAGAAAACTGAAAAGTAAATGCATGCATACAATCTATCCCAAACCAGAGTGCAACAGCAAAAGCACAAAAGGGAAAAACATGGCCCACCAAAAGAAAACTACAAAGCGCGTCTAACATTCTCTAAAGAAGGGGAACACAGCCACGAACACCCGCTAGAAATATCCCTCGGCACCGTACTGGTAAACACCCCAGTCAGTCTCGCTCACTCAGCTCCGCCTGCTCCGGGTCCTCCTGGGACTCCGTCAAAAGGCATGTGGTCTGCACAAGACACAAACATGTGCGGGAAAAGTCCATGCAGGGGTGAGTATAAACATACTCAGTAGGCACCCCAAAAACCCAAAACAAAAGAGAGCAACTAAAAGGCAATAGTCTGCTCATCCCAGCCAGAGGGAACCCAGACGAGAGAGAAACTTCATCTCGTGACCATCCTCGGCTAAACACAACTAGTCAGCTCAGCTCAAGTGTATGCCCATACATACACCTTGAACAATCCAGATATATCCAGGTCACGCAACTAGCCACCTGAGGTACCGACCTCGTCACCAGAAATTTTCCACAACCAGGAGAGTACACTCCACGATCACTATCATCCCAGATGACACTCATCTGAGAGATACACTCCATCGGGTTTCTCACAAACCTCTCAAACGCTCACCCGAGAGATCATGCTCGTCGGATAACATCACTGAGGAAACATCGCTGAAACAACATAACCACCAAAATCCTCGGATAGGGGATCGCTCCTAGGGCCCTCTAAGGGATACCAAAACCCACTCCGGTATACGTAGCTCATAGATAGGGGATCACTCCCAGGGTCCACTGGGGGATACCACGACCCGATCTGGCATACGTAGTTCTCACAGATAGGGGATCACACCCAGGATCCACTGGGGGATACCACAACCCGATCTGGTGCCCAACAGAAGCGTGTCACTCAGATAGAGGATCATCTCCCATATAAAGGTGGTCATGATGATACCGGAACCCTATCTGGTATAACTCGTGATGTAGGGGATCGAACTGACAATGCCGCAAACCTACCGAAACCACGCACTGAGTAGGGGATTGCATAACCAGAGATACCGCAACCCTACTATACACCTCATGCTGAGTAGGGGATCATATACCCGACGATGCCACAACCCTACTGAGCATGGTCCACCGCATAGGAGATCATAATCCTAATGATTCCACAAACCCTACGGGGTTAACCAGCTAGATAGGGGATCGCCGCCTGTGAATGAGCGGTCACAGCGATACCAAGAACCTGATCTAGGGAAAAGATGCTAGAGGATCCCACTCCGGGCCCACCAGAGGGATTCCACAACTCTAACAGTTTAAACATCTCATCGAGAGGATCACAAACCTATACGAAGGTTGTGATGCCACACGAACCCTCGTGGGAATGAACCAAGGGAGTACCCCCAACCACTGCTGGTCCAAAACGTCGCTAACCCGAGCGACCCACAACAATGCCACATTGCGCACCTCTAAGGCCAATACCGAGGCCACCATCGCGATCTACGCGGAAAAACACGCAAGATAGGCTGCTTACTCACCAGAAACGGAGCACCGGTGAAAAATGCACTATTCACCATAGCTAGCTCACGCAGGGCCCACACAACAATCCTGAAACCCATCGAGTGGATCATACCACGGTGATGCTCTCGAAAAAACAAGCGGAATCGACTACTCGCTCGTCTGAAATGGACACCCGGTGAAAAAGGTATTATTCACCAAAGCCAGCTCGGGTGGGGCCCATGCCTTGATTCCGAAAATCAACGAAAGGGTCACACCATTGCGATCCTCTCGGAAAAACACACAGGATCGACTTATCATCCGCCAAAATTGGACTCCTGGTGCGAAAGCTGCGTTTCTCCGCAAACGCCAAACCCGGCCTCGTGGGGCCCGCACCCCGTTCTCAGTCCCAACGCCCGGAAATCAACTCAAAAAGTCTGTCGTACCATCAGGGTCTCAATTCCACTGACAGCACGTCAAACGGATACTCCAGGCAAAAGTTACGGCCGGTCAAAGTCGAATAATAATTAAAATATTATTATTATTCGACGTTTCGTGACCCCAGGTCATGGACCCAGCCCGAAAAAAAACCTGAACCTATGCCAATAGCTCTGTCTCAATCCCAGGGTGGCGTCGCTGCAGACGGCGCGCGATTCGGACCTCTGGATTACACAAAACGGGGGTTTTTAGAACCCAGGGTCAAAAAAGGACTGGACCGGCCCACCTGGCCGGTCCGGCCGCCGCCGCCGCCGGCCCGCACCGGCCGGCGGCCCTCCGCCACACCGCGGCATGCGCCGCCGCGCCGCCGCCTCACCGGGCCGACCCGCCGTGGTCGGCCGCCGTCCGCCGGCGCCGGCGCCGCCGCGCCGGAGCCACGCCGGCGGAACTTTCGCGGATCGCCGGGAGCTCCCCGGTGGTCCGTTTTGCGATCCGGAGGCGTTTGTGCGACCCTCGAGACCCGATCTACACTGATACGGCTTCAATTTGCAAGAAAACGCAGCAAAAATGGGATCAAGGGTTAAAACTCAAATCTGCCTACCTCACGGACGAAACGCCGACGTTCTGCCTTAGATCCGCGCTCCAGAGCTTCCATTGCACGCTCCTGGAACGTCCACCGTCGAAATCCGAGCTCGTGGGCACTTCGTTTCCTCAATTCGAAGGATTGGCGGTGAATAACGGTGAAGAACGCTGAGAGGAACGATAAAGGGGGGGTGCTGATATTTATAACAGTCGCCCGCCGGCGCCAAACCTGCCTCGGACCGGACGCCCGATGCGAACAAAGTTAAGGTCACCCCTAGGATAAACGCGTCGTTCTGAACACAACGGCAAACTCAGATTTTCCATCCGAGACTCCGTTCAGAAGTTATTCGAGCCGATGCTCGCACACTAACTTCTCTATTTATTTATGAAAACGCCACTGGTGGCGCTTTCCACCGCAGGCCCGCGCCCGCAAAGTTTACACCTCGCCTAGGGTAAATGGCACGTTCTGGATGCAACTGTGCCCTCATATTTCCGCTCTAAGCTACCGTTTAGGAGATATCACACCTCCGCCACCTGAATAGTATAAAAATACTTAATATTTTTATAAACTTAATTACGGGAACACCGGGCCTCGGAATCGCACGCCGTCTTTGCGCCTAGCTCTGGAATTATTCGTAGAAATATTCCAAAGTCTAACAGGGAAAAAAACCGAGTCTCTACATCCTCCCCCCCCCCCTAGAACTTTTTGTCCTCAAAAATCCCTAAGCACAAGGAAAGCGACTAGACTCTCAACTAGGTCTCGCACACCAGCGGGTTCACCAACAAACACCCCTGCCTGAATGCATAAGTCAGAGGGACTCATCCACCACACCTTGATACTATCTGCTTTGGGCAGCACTGAATCACCCGCACAGTTTTAATCGCGTCACAAAAACGTGTCTCGGTGGGGGAGGGATCTCTCTTCCTCACACATTCGAAGCATGCCAAACAACACCCACACAGGGTCTTACCAACGCCCTGAACAAAACTCAAGCATGTAACGGAAAGGAAAGGGTACCGCTAAAAAGCCTCTATCAAACTACTACAGAAAGTATAAAAGACACAAGGCGTACCTCTATCCATCCGTGGAGCCTCCGGGTCAACAACCTCCAGGGCATGTAGTTGTCCTCGCCCCCGGCCACCAGCTCCCTGAGCTTGGTGTGGACCACCTGGGGGTGGGGGTGGTGGCAACTGATACCGCCTACCACCTCCTCCTCCTACACCCGCTCTTCCGCTATGTCCGCCGCACTGCGGACCTCCTTGCTTGAGACACTGCCTCTTCCAAGGCGGTCCATCGACCAGCTCCCTCTCAGCAACACGTCGGGTCAGACAATCTCTATCAAGATGTCCCTGACCGTCGCAAGCATAACACCGCCTCTCCTGCGGCTGACCAAAACTGGCATGCGATCCCTGTGAGCCCTGAGCCTCAGATCCTCCATCCTGGGGACGCCTCCTGAAACGTCGGCCACATCCAAAACCCTGAGTCTGTCATCGGCTACCAGACGCTGACATCCCCTCTCTCGCGTGACCAGAACTAACAGGGGGAATCTGCTCAACCAGAAAACTCTCCACCACCAATGCTCGCTCTCGCACTCCAGCATAGGTGGGTAGGCACAAGGAAACCACACCTACTCGGATGTCCCTGCGTAATCCCTTCTCGAAGGTCCAAGCCCTAAAGAACGGGTCTCGAACCATATCCAGGGAGTAGGGCGACAGGTCTGTAAACCTCGCTGAGTACTTCGACACAGTCAGGCCCTCCTACCGAAGCTACAGAAGCTCCTCAATCCACACTGACCTCAGCGTCACCGGATAGAACTCCTCCCTGAAGAGCCACTCAAACTCTACCCACGTGAGTGTCTCCTCATCACGGGATTGCATCACCAGGCTCCACCATCACCTGGCCGAACCATGCATAAGGCTCGCCGCTAGGACCACCATCTGATATGGAGGTGTCCTCACTAGGAGGAAAACTCAGGTGACTACCTCAAGCCAGTCATCAGCTGCCTGGGGGTCTGGGTCACCCCGGAACTTTAGAGGTCGCTGCCTCTGAAACTCGTGCAGTACACTCAGCCTGAGTGCAACCTCATCCTGCACTACCGGCACAACCAGCTGCTCAACAGGTGGCGGCTCAACTGGAAGACCACTTGGAGGTGCAACCTCAGAACCTGCACCCTGGTCCACAGCCTCTACACGGGGTGGATCTTCCCCACAATCCCGTTGCGGAACCCTCACTGGATGTCATTGTGGAGGCATTCTGAAATACATTCAAGACGCACTACAATTAAAAATTATATCTGGAGAGCAGACTCGTGAAGGACAAGGAAAACCCAAAAAACCAGTCCTATATGATGCATGTATCGTTATGTCCCTGCGACCAGTGTACGAATGTCCCGAGTCGAAAGGCAGGTTATCAGAGTCCTGGTGTATGGATATGTCATCTGCCGCACCAACACTGGAGTCTTTGGCTTGAAAGCCGAACTTGAAACATCCTAACACTGTCGTTATGCAACCCAAACCAAACTCACAGCTAGACCAGCTACGCTCTGAGATCCCAAAGGTGGAACCTCCTCTGATACCACTCTGTCATGACCCGACCCAACAGGGCTCGAGCCACGACTCCCCAAGCCCGCCTCCAATAGGCCAGGGGCTGGCGACCAGCGCCGAGTAGGCTATCACACACATGGGAGGCATTAGCCTAAGGTACCTCTACACACGCACCCACAAACAGCTCCATGCAATAGTGCAGAGATATAGAAAACTGAAAAGTAAATGCATGCATACAATCTATCCCAAACCAGAGTGCAACAACAAAAGCACAAAAGGGAAAAATAGGGCCCACCAAAAGAAAACTACAAAGCGTTTCCAAACTGCTCTGAAGAAGGTGAACACTTCCACAAACACCCGCCGAAAATCTCCCTCGGCACCACACCAGTAAACCCCCCGGTCAGTCTCGCTCACTCAGCTCCGCCTGCTCCGGGTCCTCCTGGGACTCCTTCGAAAGCCCTGTGGTCTGCACAAGACACAAACACGTGCAGGCAAAGCCCGTGCAGGGGTGAGTATAAACATACTCAGTAGGCACCGCAAAAACCTAAAACAAAAGAGAGAAACTGAAAGGCAACAGTCCGCTCATCCCATCCAGAGGGAACCCTGACGAGAGAGAAACTCCATATCGTGACCATCCTCATCTAAACACAACTAGTCAGCTCGGCTCAAGTGTATTCCCATACATACACCTTGAACAATCCAGATATATCCATCTCACGCAACTATCCACCTGAGGTACTGACCTCGTCACCAGCAACTGTCGACAACCAGGAGAGTACACTCCATGATCACTGTCATCCCAGATGACACTCATCCGAGAGATACACTCCATTGAGTTTCTCACAAACCTCTCAGACGCTCACCCGAGAGATCATGCTCGTCGGATAGCATCACTGAGGAAACATCGCTGAAACAACATAACCACCAAAATCCTCATATAGGGGATCGCTCCTAGGGCCCTCTAGGGGATACCAAAACCCACTCCAGTATACTTAGCTCACAGATAGGGGATCACTCACAGGGTCCGCTGGGGGATACCACGACCTGATCTGGCATACGTAGTTCTCACAGATAGGGGATCACACCCAGGATCCGCTAGGGGATACCACAACCCGATCTGGAACTCGATAGAAGCACGACACTCAGATAGAGTATCATCGCCCATATAAAGGTTGTCACGATGATACTGGAACCCTATCTCGTATAGCTCACGATGTAGGGGATCGAACCGACGATGTCGCAACCCTACCAAAACCATGTGCTGAGTAGGGGATCACATAACCAACGATACTGCAACCCTACTATACACCCCATGCTGAGTAGGGGATCATTTACCCGACGATGCCACAACCCTACTGAGCACATCCCACTACGTAGGGGATCATAATCCTGATGATTCCACAAACCCTACGGGATTAACCAGCTAGATAGGGGATCGCCGCCTATGAATGAGCGGTCACAGCGATACCAAGAACCCGATCTAGGGAAAAGATGCTAGAGGATCCCACTCCAGGCCCACCTGAGGGATACTACAACTATAACAGTTTAAATATCCCATCGAGAGGATCGCAAACCTATAAGAAGGTTGTGATGCCACATGAACCCTCATGGGAACAAACCAAGGGAGTACCCTCAACCACTGCTGGTCCAAAACGTCGGTAACCCGAGCGACCCACAACAACGCCACACTACGCACCTCCAAGGCCAATACCGAGGCCACCATCGCGATCTACGTAGAAAAACACGCAGGATAGGCTGCTTACTCGCCCGAAACGGAGTACCGGTGAAAAAGGCACTATTCACCGTAGCTAGCTCGCGCGGGGCCCACACAACGATCTTGAAACCCATCGAGCGGATCATACCACGGCGATCCTCCCGAAAAAACAAGCGGAATAAAATACTCGCTCGTCCGAAACGGACACCCGGTGAAAAATGTACTATTCACCGAATCCAGCTCGGGTGGGGCCCACGCCTCGATTCCGAAACTCGATGAAAGGATTGCACCATTGCGATCTTCTCAGAAAAACACACAGGATCGACTAATCATCCGCCAAAATCGGACTCCTGGTGCGAAAGCTGCGTTTCTCCACAAACACCAAATCCGGCCTTGTGGGGCTCGCACCCCATTCTCAGTCCCAACACCCCGAAACCAACTCAAAAATTCCTCCATACCATCAGGGTCTCAACTCCACTGACGGCACGTCAAACGGACACTCCAGACAAAAGTTACGGCCGGTCAAAGTCGAATAATAATTAAAATATTATTATTATTCGACGTTTCATGACCTCGGGTCACGGACCCAGCCCGAAAAAAACCCGAACCTATCCCAATAAGTCCGTCTCAATCTCAGGGTTGTGTCGTCGTAGACGGCGCGCGAATCGGACATTTGGATTACACAAAACGGGGTTTTTTAGAACCCCCGGTCAAAAAAGGACCGGACCGGCCCTACCTGGCCGGTCCGGCCACTGCCGGCCTGCGCCGCTGCACACCTGGCGGCCACTGCGGCCTCACCGGGTCGGCCCGCCGTGGTCAGCCGCCATCCGCCGGCGCCGGTGCCGCGCTGGTGGATCTTCCGCGGACCACCGGGAGCTCCCCGGTGGTCCGTTTTGCGATCCGGAGGCGTCTGTGTGACCCTCGAGACCCGATCTACACTACTACGGCTTCAATTTGCAAGAAAACGCAGCAAAACGGGATCGGGGGTAAAAAATCAGATCTGCCTACCTCGCGGGCGAAACGCCGACATTCTGCCTTAGATCCGCGCTGCAGAGCTTCCGCTGCACGCTCCTGGAACGTCCGCCGTCGAAATTCAAGCTCGTGGGCGCTTCATTTGTTCGATTCGGCGGATTGGCGGCAAAGAACGGTGAAGAACGTCGAGAGGAACGATAAAGGGGGGGATGCTGATATTTATAACAGCCGCCCGACGGCGCCAAACCCGCCTCGGACCTGACGCCCGATGCGAACAAAGGTAAGGTCACCCCTAGGGTAAAAGCACCATTCTGAACACAACGGAGGACTCAGATTTTCCATCCGAGACTCCGTTCAGAAGTTATTCGAGCCGACGCTCGCACACTAACTTCTCTATTTATTTACGAAAACACCACTGGTGGCGCTTTCCACCGTAGGCCCGCGCCCGTAAATTTTACACCTCGCCTAGGGTAAATGGCACGTTCCAGACGCAACTGTGCCCTCATATTCCTGCTCTGAGCTACCATTTAGGAGATATCACACCTCCGCCACGTGCATAGTATAAAAATACTTAATATTTTTATAAAATTAATTCCGGGCACACCGGGCCTCGGAATCGCACGTCGTCTTCACGCCTAGCTCTGGAATTCTTCGTAGAAATATTCCAAAGTCTTACAGGGCCAAAAACCCGAGTCTCTACAATATTAAAAAGAATATTTGAATTAAAATACCGTATTTTCCACTATTCATCAAAAAATGAATTTTATCGTAAAAATACCAAAATTTTACCCAAATTGAATTTTGATATCCCAATTATAAAGAAGAATTTTCTTTTGTCAAATAGAACATATAAAAGTGACCAAAACTTGATTTAAAGAGGGTTCGCCATCAAAAGGTGGTAAATCAACCTTTTAAAGTAAATTATGCTTAAAATTAGATTTATTCACATTTTAAGCCTCTAAATTTTATTGGATAAATGTAAAAACATTTAACAAACATGTACAATCATATTGTAGTTTGTTCTATTCATTCCAACCAATACAACAGCTAGGCGTCAACTGCCATTTAAAATAATAATATTATATTATTATTTTTCAGTATGACCCAACGTTGTGTGCAACGTAAGATTTCAAAGAAACTCGTTGTTGTGTATCAGGTACGCCATCGAACATAGAATCACTTTAAAGTAAAATTAATAATTAATTTACAAATATTAATAAATATGAAAATCTCATATTCTTTATTTACCTGGGATGTTACCCTTTTTATTTTAATATACGACTTCCTTTAAATGAAACAAATCTGTTCAATAGATTTCCCCACAGGAAACACTAAACTTAAACAAAATTTTGTTATATTTATAGAAAATATAAATATTTAAATATGACTGTTAAAATCATAGTAGTTGAATTTGAAGAAATGAATGGGATAAACAAATTTATGAAATATTTATATAAATAAAATAAAGGCTACTTTTAATATGAATTAAATTCAATAAGTTTACCTAAAATGACTAATAAGATCATTAATTATTTAGAAAAGTATTTATCTAAAAAAATTATGTGATATCTATTTATATTTCAAGAAACATATGATTAATAATGATAAATTATGTTTGATATTAATAATTGGTTGGAACCAATTTATTTGCTAAATGATATGAAATAATAATAATAATAGTTAATATTTGAAAATTTTATTTTCCAATAAAAATGGTTTCTCGTTATATTTTATAGTTTTATTCAGAAATTGAATTTATAAATTTTAGAAATTAAATTTATAAAAATTAATATCATTTTTTTTCATAATTACAATTTTATCCTAAGATGAATTTATGGGATTTTCCTAAGATAATTCGTATTTTAGGTGAATAGTGTAAAAATGCCGATTTTAATAAAAACTGTTATTTAATTACATTAACATAATAAAATAATATATTAAATATTGTTTAAAACTGTTTCTATAGAATATATGTATTTATAAGTAAAATAAATCATCTAAAATTTCTATTTTTCTTTTATAAAACCCACCTATATCGTTTTGGAAACTTAAGTAATATTTTACTCTAAAAACGGTTTTTATTTGCTTATATTAAAAATTAATTTTCATCTCTTATAAAAATTAAATATATCAAAAAGGATTTAATATTTTATATAAACATAATAATATTATTTAATAATTTTAATTTCAATTTTTTGAATAAGAGTATGACTACTAATATTAAAGTTAATAACCATGATAATGGTAAAATTGTTATTTCCAATGAATTGTTTTATTGATATTGTATAATTTTTATCTATTCAATTAAATTGAAATATTTTAAATTATTACTATAATATTATTTTTAAACATATACATAATTATATTAACACGTATTTAATTTTTTACCAATGAAAAATAAGATTAAGAACACATAATGGTTAAAACACCATTCTTTTGCAAAAAAACTATGTGTCTATATATATATTATTTTAATTTAAAAGTTAAATTTCACTTATTTAGAAATTGAATAATATTAAATATATATTTAATTTATTTTAATCATGACTAATATTGGTAATATGGGTAATTTTATTTTTTTACTAAAACATAAATTACTTAGTTAAAAACTAATTACCAAGGTAAAAGCAAAAAAAGGTAAAAGTAAAAAACCTAAGAAAAAATGACTTAAAAAATGTTTAAAACATGCGTGTAAGTAATTTTTGAGTATTTATGAATCCAATATCAACCTAAAATCCCTTATTTATAAATTTTTTAGTGTTTGACCCTTTAATAGTGTAATGATATCATTGAAAATTAAAGGGTATTCTCAAAAGTGTCCCTTTCTTCCCTTATAAAAGGGAACAATTCCACCCTTTCATTCCACACTCATTACTTAAAATACCTTCCTAAAAATATTCAATTTTTCTCTTAATATAATACCCTATAAATTTAATAAGCCTCTAGTATCAATTAGTTATCCTAATTCCTTCATTTCTAAGGAATCTTTCAAGAGAAAGTTCAAAGTCCCAAAGTGAGTATTATGAAATCCTTAACATTTTCTTCATAATATTTATATTCCAAACCTATGCTTACAATATTAATATGATAAAATAATTATCATTATTATATTTAAGTTTTATTATATTAATTTAATAACCTTTTCTTATTAATTTCCATCCACTAAGAAAAATGAAAGGGTGTTAATCGTGCGTTGTGCGGACTACCGCCTCTACGAAGTAAAAAAATTGTTTTTCAGAATAATTTTATTTAATTATAAACACCACTTAAAAACTGATTCACCAAATTATAAATATTTAAATAATACTATTATTCGTATATTATGATGATATTATACACTTCCTTAACCATACTCACCCATCAAGATATATCATGTTCATGTTTGTGTCGGTTTAACCACCTACTTGAATAATGCTATAAAACTTTATCATGGATGGATATGGAAATTAACTACTAATATTATTATAATTTAATAAGTAATTAAATATTGTTTTTTATATAATTGTTATATTAATTTTTAAACTTATTATTAAAATATCATCATTGATCGCTAAAATCACCGAAGTAAGACAACACCAATTAAATTTTCACGCAAACATATAAAAAAATATATAATAAATAAATATAATATGATAATAATTCATAAATATTAAATTAAATATATAAGAATAATTTTCCTAATATAGTATCTAATAAACTTAATTTTATTATTCAGGATAATAGGCACATGCACAAATTGAATCTGAAACAAGGTAATGGTTTTCATCTCAAATTCTTCTCTTTGAGACACATTTGGTATTATGAACCTAATTTCATTAATGTGGAATATATACTAACTATTTGAGATATAATACCATGATTTATCATTTAATAATTTTATTTTAAGTTCAATTAAAATCCAACTCTTTAAAGGGGTTTTGATTAAAATGTTACTCAAGCTGTAAGGGTTCTTTGTCTCAAACTTTAATTCCTTGATACATGTTTATGTTATACACCATGTTTTCATTTTAATGGTGTATTAACTACCCATGGATATATATTTGTCATATATATTTTTTATTTATGGGAAACACTAATCCAAATAATTTCCTTTTCATTAAATTCCATTTGACTCAGTTGTTACCCCAGTTGTAAGGCTTTTGGTAACTCAATTTTCATTCATTAAGTTATAATGTTTCATATTTAACATTTCTTGAATTCTAACACCCTAATATTTTAGCATGTGTTATTTTTTATTCCTATTTTTTAAAATTAATTTTTAATATAAAATAAAGTTTTACTATTTTTGTTTTCAATAAATTCATTTTCAAGGTACTAAAAAGGTCTTTTTCCTTTCATTATCAAATGTTTTACCTTTGGATCCACATTTCCTATAGAAAATTTTACATCATTTTCAAGGATCTATTATTTTAGAATATTTTTAAAAGAAAAATATTTCAAAATATTTCACTTAACCTTTTAAAAAGTTATTTTTGAAAGTTACATGTAAGTTTGTATTTCATGTTAATGTTAAAAATGTTTTCTAAAATCTCTTTTATGTTTTCAACTCCATTTTACTTTTCATATTAAAAAGGATTTACCCTCATGGGATTTATATTACATGATTTATCTTCTAATATATATATATATATATATTTATTTATTTATTTATTTATTTATTTATTTATTTATTTATTTATTTATAATGTGGGGTATTTAACTCATGATATCAATAAATTTGATTATTGATCTCCCCTTGTGTGATGCCATTAAAAAAATTATTTTTTAAGGATGTTTTTTATCTATATCAATATCCTTATATGTTTACTTTGTTGCATTGGGGTTATGTTCTTTTAAAAACATTAAACTTCTTTCTATGGATAGATTATGAACATGTTATTCCAACATTGAATTAATTATATACCACTATTCCATATAATTTTATCTTGAGGGGTTATTATATAGAAATATATTTTATTTATTGATTGGGGAACTATTTAATATTCATATATTTGTTATTCTAATATGAATTTTTATTTATTACTTAAAAATTTTGACTATGTATTGTTTAACCATCCACCTTTTTCCTTTAGATGGGTTATTATTTTGTTATCCCTTTTATTGACATAGGGAAAATTATTTACATTTTGTATGTTGTTATTCCAATATGGATGATTATTGGAAATTTGAATATACATTTCTAGACCATCCGCCTTTTTTATCTATATTCGTTATGATCATGTGATCTCTTTTATTGACATGGGGAAAAGTATTGGTGTTTTGTACGTTATTATTCTGATGTGGATGGTTATTGGGAAAAATGATTATGAATTGTTTATTCATTTTATCATATGATGAATTCATTGGACTTAAAAAAGTAATGGGTGGGGCTTGATATTATATAGACCCTTGATGCATCAATGGATCACTTGAGACAAAACAGCTTGATTTTTTGTGTATACCTTTCCCTATATCTATAGAGTGCTTTGGATAAGGCCTTGATAGCATGTTTTGATGTCCGAAATTATGTATTCCATCAATATGGGATCAGTAATTATTGGTATCCATGTTTTCATTTATTATCGTGGATATAGAATTCTCCTAGTTTCAGTTTATTATGGAATTATAATGATTACTTACTCCTACCATTTTATTTATGTCATCTTTATGTTATGATTTCCTTAGTTGTATGTTTTCCCTTAACGAGTGATTGAGATCACGCCTTCTTATGTTTATATTTTCCCATGTAATAAATAAAATTATTTCACATGATTTGTCTAAAACGATATATTTTGTCGAGATTTTTTGGGATATTTTTAATAATTATAATGGATTAAATAGTTTCTTATATAGTGGAAAAATTTTCCATTAGTTGAGAAAGACATGGAATTTATTAGTTCATGATTTTTCCTAAATCTCTAAATCTCTAAACCTAAAATGTATGGAGAATGTATATAATGAAATATTTTATTTAATTAATGTAATTATGGGAAAATTATTTATGATAATCTATAGTTGTCATCTAATGTAGTGTGTAAAGTATCTGTTTATGGCATCGGATCTGGGAGCATAGGTCTAAAGTGTCACAAATGGTATCAGAATAGGGTTTTGATAACTTTGTAGATTATGATGTTTATTGATGATAATTTAAGGATTGATAAGTTAGGGTTGATCACAATTTAAAAGGTATAAATAACCCTTTAGGATATTATATTATTTAATGTTAATTTAATAATGCACTTTTTATTTGGGGATTATGATATGATAACTTTAGTGAAAACCCTAGGGATAATTCTATGAAAGGATTCTAAGTATAGGATAAAATCTAGAAGTTTCTGTATAATATAGATTCTGTGGGTCCCCAAGAAATTAAATCTCTATATCAATACTACAAGTTGATGCATGCTCTGGAACGGATGTACTTAGGGTTAAAAACCATGAAAAATGTGGATTTAGTATTAACTTGATTGTCACCTAGTGCAGGATAAAGACGCTTAACAGCACACCTAGTTTGACACCCCTTGGGGATATTCATTGTTTAATTCAAATTCTCTTTATAAACTATTATCATGGATTTGAATATGTTTAGGTTAGATAACCTAGTAGGAAAGTGACCATGGATATCATAGATTGAAATGTAGAGATTCATATGTTAAGGTACATACTAATTGATATGTAATTTCCTACATAAAAGATAAGTTGGCTTTTTAAGATCATAGATTTCAATGATTTTTCGGTTTATAATGTTTTAAAAAAATTCATGGTAATTTTTTTATCTCTATTTTGAGTATTAGGTTAAGGATTATGAAAAAAACAACCCAAAGTAACCTAGGTTGAACCAAGAATGGTGTAGGTTAAACTGAGGGTGATATAGGTTGAATCGAGTCTGATTCAAGTTGAGTTGTAAGAACTATAGGCTAACATTATAGTTATATAAATTTATACATCTTTATGTTAAATTTTCCTATTGTTATATATGATAATTATCTTATAATGATCATCACTCATGTTAACTCTTTTGGTTTTAATAATAGCTGAAGCTGAAAGGATCCAAATTAACAATGGATGTGATGGACAATGTAGAAACTGTCTTAAAGATCAATCCATATAAATTAGATATAGACTGAGAAATTTAGTGATTATTCCAAACCAACTATCATGAAATATGATTAACCACATGAACATAGTTGAAATCCTAAACAGCCCAAATAAGAGAATTAAGGAAACTCAAGTGTTTGGTTTCTCACTTTTTCCTTAAAAGTGTTTGCATAATAAAAAATTTAATTTTCAGTCAAGATAATTAAGGAAACTCAAGTAAATTCGGGTGACATAGATGATGAAGGAAAGAAGATTCAATTTCCTACATGTCAAAAATTTTGAAAGAAGCATGTGAAATTTTCCTTAAAGTTATAGTTAGATGTTATAAGTTTTTAGATGAAGGTCATCAGACTCACAAGTGTAAGGAAAAGAGAGAATCAACAAAGTTATGTTGCTTCAATTATAATAGAGTTGGGAATTATCTAACCCAATGTCACAATATAAGGTCTAGTGAGGGAAGAGGTCATCAATAACCATGTGAAAAAGGAAAATCCTATGAAACTAATAATAATATAGAAGATGTTTAGTTTTCATTCTATATTTTCCAGTGTCCTATATCATGTAATTTTTCATTAACTATTGGATATTGAGTTAAAAATAAAAATACATGGTGGTATGAGTATTATTAAATCATTTTAAAGGTTTTTGGGAAGTTATTACTTATAGACCTAGATATTCCTAACATAGAAGAATTATATTTGAAATTATGTGGGTTATCTATCTTCATAAAGCACTTATAATAATTTATTTATATAGATAAATCTCATTCTATGTCCTAAATAAATCAATGATCGTCTAATAGTGTACGGTTAATTATAAGTTCCCTATATAAATTACTCTAATCTTATTATTCAAATTGTAAGGATTCAATTTATTTAAGGTGGGTAGAATGTAACGCCTCATTATTTTAATATATGACTTCATTTAGATGATCCAAAGGTATTCAATAGCTTTTTTCACACGCAACATTGAACTTAAACGAAACAATGATATATTTAGACTAAATATAAATATTTAAGTATGACTAACAAAACCTAGATGTTTAACTAATAGGAATGGATAAGAGTTACACTTTATGAAATATTTATATAAATAAAATAATGTATTCTTTTAATATTAATTAAATTCAATTAGTTTTCCTAAAATGACTAATAAGATCATTTATTGTTTAGAAAAGTATTTATCTAAAAATAGCCTTTTATACAATATGAATTTCTATTTAAAAAAACATATTAGTAATTATTATAAATTATTTTTGATATTAATAATTGGTTAATGAAAATTTAGTTAGTAAATTATATTAAAAAAGAAAAGTAATAGTTAATATTTGAAAATTTCATTTTCCAAAAAAATAGTTTTCATTAAATTTTATGATTTTATTAAAAAATTGAATTTATAATTTTTATAATTTTTATTTTAAAAAATGAAAATAAATTTTCAAATTAGAATAAAAATGTTATTTTAAAATTATTTTTTTGGGTTTTTCTGAAATAATTGGTTTTTTAGGTGAATAATGAAAAAATACTGATTTTGCTAAAAACTGTCACTTTTATGACATTATCATAATACAAGAATGACTTAAATTTTTTTGAAACCATTTTATATAAAATATATATATTTATAATTAAAAAATAATTTAAAATTACTATTTTTTTATAAAACCCATGTATATCATTTTGTAAATTTAAGTAATGTTTTACTCTAAAATCTATTTTTGTTCACATATATTAAAAAATACTTTTCATCAATTGTATAAATTAAATATATAAAAATATATTTCATATTTTATATCAGAATAATAATATTATGTAATAAGGTAATTTTCAATTTGGTTCATAAAATTATGATTACTGAGATTAAAGTTAATGACCATGATAATGGTAAAACTGTGATTTTCAAAGAATTGTTTTATTAATATTATAGAATTTTTATCTAATAAATTATATTAACCTATTTTAAATGATTAATTTGATATTTTTTTAAATACATATAATTATATTAAATCCCATTTAATTGATAACAAATTCTAAATAATATTAATAACATATAATGGTTAAAACACCATTTTTCTATAAAAAGATTGTCTCTATATATAAAATGTCTTAATTTAAAATTTATTTTTATATTATTTAGAAATTGAATTATATTAACTAGATATTAAATTTAGGTTCACCACACCCAAATTTGGAATATTTTATAATTTTAAATTTTTTGTAAAATATAAATTTCTTAATTAAAAACAAGTTACCAAGGTAAAAACAAGGAAAAAAAGATAAAAGTAAAATCCTAAGAAAAAATTAATTCCAACATGTTTAAAACATGTATGTAGTTAATTGGTTGAGTATTTTTATAAAAAATATCACCTCATAATCTATTATTTCTAAATTTTTTATTCTTTGAACCTTTAATAGTGTAATGGTATCATTGAAAATTAATGGGTATTCTCAAAAGTACCATTTTCTTCACTTATAAAAGGGGACACTTCCACACCTTCATGACACGCCAATTAATTATAATTCCTTCCTAAAACTCTAAAAAATTTCTCCTGATATAATACTATCTTGATTTCATAATCCTCAGTCCTTAATTATTTATCCTAAGACCTTCATTTACAAGGATACTTTCAAGAAGAAGTTTAAAGTCCCAAAGTGAGTATTACGCAATCCTTAACATTTTCTTCTTAATATTTCTCTTCTAAACCTATAATCACCATAATAATATGATAAAATTAGTATAATTAATATAATTAAGTGTTATTATATTAATTTAATGACCTTTATCCATGCATTTCCATCCACTTAAAAAACAAAAGGATGTTAACCATGCGTTGTGCAGACTACCGCCCCCACAAAGTAACATTGTTCATTTTTCAACTAGATTTTATTTATTTATAAAAAAACTTAAAATATTATTCAAAAACTTAAAAAATATAAATAATATCATCATTATTCTGTGATAATGATATTATACACTTCCATAACCATACTCACCCATCGAGATATAGCAAGTTCATGTTTGGGTCGGTTTAACCACCTACTTGAATAGCACTATAAAACTATATCATGAATGACTATGGGAACACAAAAACTAATATTATTATAATTTAATAATAAATTAAATATTTTTTTTGGTTCTATAATATTTATTTTAAGAATTTAACTTATTATTTAAATATCATCTTCGATTGTTAAAATCACCAAAATAAGCCAACACGATTCAATTTTCATGCAAACATAAGAAAAAACTATATAATAAATGAGTATAATATCATAATAAATGGTCCATATTAAATTAAATATATAATAATATGGTTCTTAATAAGGTTTCTAATAAACTTAATTTTATTATTCCGGAATTTAGGCGCATTCACATAATGAATCTGGAACAAGGTAAGGTTTTTCATCTCAAAATCCTTTCTTTGAGACATGTTTGGTATTATGCACCTAATTTAATTTATGTTGTGTATATAAATAATTGTTTAGATATAATATCATGAATTATATTTTAATCATGATATTTTAATTTCAATTAAAATCTCACTCATTCAAGGTTTTTGGTTAAAATGTTACTCAAGCCGCAAGGGTTATTTGTCTCAAACTTTAGTTCAATGAGACTTGTTTATGTTATGAACCATGTTTTCCTTTGAATGGTTTATTAAATTACTATGGATGTATCTTTATCATATATATTTTTATTCATTGGAAATAAAAATCCAAATAAGTTCTTTTTCATGAAATGGTATTTGACTCAACTGTTTCCCAGTTACAAGGCTTTTTGATAACAAAATTTTCATTCATTGATTTATAATGTTCTATCTGGAAATTTTCTTTGGTTATTAAAAACTAATATTTTACTATATGTCATTTTGTATTCCTATTTTTGAAAATTAATTTTTAATCCAAAAGAAATTTTTACTATTTTGGTTTTCAAAAATGGTATTTTCAAAGTTTTAAAAAGTTTCATTTCCTTTCATTATCAAATGTTTTACCTTTGGATCCACACTTACTATAGAAAAATTTATGTCATTTTCAAGGATCCATTATTGGAGATTCTATTTTAAAAAAAAAAATTCAAAATCTTTCACTTTACATTTTCAAAAGTTACTTTTGTAAGTGACATATAAGTTTTTATTTTACATCAATGTCAAAAATGTTTTCTAAAATATCTTTTTATCTTTGACCTCTATTTTACTTTTCATATTTAAAAGGATTTTCCCTAATTGGATTTATGTTACATAATTTATTCTCTTATAAATATATATATATTTATAATTTTTTGGATTGAACTCATGGTATCAAGAAATTTTATTTTTGATCACATCTTATGTGATATCATTTGTATCATTATTTTTTAAGGATTTTTTCATCCATGTAAAAATCCTTTTGTGTTTCCTTTATTATATTGGGATTCTATTCATTTATAAAAATCCACCTTATTTCTCTATAAGGATTATGATCATGTTATTCTAGTATTAACTTAACCGTATACCACTACCTCATAAAGTTTTATCTTGAGGGATGCTTACATAGAAATATATTTAATTTATTTATTGGGAAACTATTAAAAATCAGTCTATTTATTATTCCAATATGGATTCTTCTTGATTACTAAGGAAAGTTGATTTTATATTGTTTAACTATACTCCTTCTTTCTCTTGATGGGTTACGATCATGTTATCCATTTTATTAACATAGGGAAAATTATTGGCATTATTTATATTATTATTCAAATATGAATGATTATTCTCAAGTTAATTATGTATTTTTTTACCATCCACATTATTTCTCTGGAAGTGTTATGATCATGTTATGCATTTTATTAAAATAGTGAAAAGCATTGGCATTCTGTATGTTATTATTCTAATATGGATGGTTATTGTAAAAGGTGATTATGAATTTTTTATTCATTTTCTCATATGAGGAATTCATTAGACTTAAAAAACTTATGGGTGTGGCACAATTTATATAGAACCTTGATGCATCAATGGGTATCATGAGACAAAAATTTTGGGTTTTATTGAATACCTCTCCCCATATTTTTGTTGTTTCTTGGAACAAGGCCATGATATCATGTTTTTATTCCCAACATTATGCATTTCATCAATATTTGATCATTAATTATCATTATACATGTTTTTATTTATTTTTATGGATATATAATGATCTAAGTGTTAGTTTATTATGGAATTATGATGGTTACTTACTCCATCCATTATATTTATGTCATGCTTATTCCATTATTTACTCAGTTGTATGTTTTCATTTACTGAACTTTTGATCTCACCCCTTTTTATGTTTCCATTTCCCCAGGTTGTGAAGAAAATTATTTCACATGATATGTTTAATAGGATAGCTTTTGTGGAGAATTTATGATATATGTTTAAGACTTATTATGGATTAAGTAGTTTATTATATAGAGAAAAAATGTTCATTGGTTGATAAAGATATGATCTTTATTGATTTATGATTTTTCATAATTCTCTATAAATCTAAACCAAAAAGGTATTGAGAATGTATATAATGGAATATTTTATTTAATTCATGTAATTATGGGATAGTTATTTCTAGGAATCTATAATTATTATCAAATCCAGTATTTGAAGTATGTATTTATGGCATCGCATTTGGGAGCGTAGGCCTGGGGCATCACATTTCTCATTTTCCTTTAAATAATAATATTTCAAGTTGGATGTAAACAACTTTAATTCTAGTTTAGGGGGATTTACAATGATGTTTTAAACTTATTATTATCCATGCTTTCATCTTGCACATTTAAATTTGAAGTTTTTGTGATAGTTTTCAGTAAATCATCAAAATAACTTCCACCAACTTCTTCAAATTGTCTAGTACATAAAATAGATTCCATATTAAGTTAATTTTTAAAAATGGATTCATCATATAAATCATGTGTTTCCAAAGCTTCTTATAATTATATTATTTCATCAAACATTTCAATATCTTCCTTAAAATAACAGGGCAACTCAAAATGGTTTAATGAATACATAGATTTCTCATTATAGGGATATTTCATTGAATCTAAAATTTTTATGTTTACTATTTAAAGTGTCCCTTAATTAACATTTATTATTGTCTTGATAATATTAATAATATCTACCTAGTATAATACTCCATGTTCAGAATATAGAAGTAAACATGGAACAAAAATCCTTTCATACTTTCCATCACATCTTGGATAGTCAGTGGCTCAGTTAACAAACTATACAACCACTCTCGTGGGTTTGAACTCTCCTATCTATAGGTAAGAAAAAACTAAATAATGTATCACATCAATTGATGCTCCTAAATCACATGGTGATTTTGAATAAGTGATTTATCTTATAGTGAAAGGGATAGTAATGGTACCTAGATCATGGAATTTCCTAGGTAATTGTGAGGTAAAAAGGATATATATAGTTCTACCTAAATTTACATTTTCATGTCCTTAAAATCTCCTCTTCTTGGTGAACATTTCATTTATAAACCTCTTGTACCTTAGGATTTATAATATGGATTCAAGTAAATGGATTTTGATCTCTACTCTTTTGAATATCTCTAAGATATATTATTATAATATTTATTCTCTAGTTTTCTTCAGTGGTTTAATCCTTTTAGGGAAGGGTGGTTGCGACTGAAGTGGGTATTCCATCTTGGATTTTTCCTTTTAATTATTCCATAGGGTTGTTTTCTATGGTAATTCTTCTTCAGGGTCCTTCTTAGGGGTAGATTATCTTGGTTCATTAAACTATTCACTTCCATATTTAACTTGAGATGGTAATTCTTCTTTGATTTCTGGGTCCTTATCACTCTTTAATTAAATGGAACTAACATATACTTTAGGTTTAGGAATTGAATAAGTGGGAAGTTTACCTGAACCTTGATTTTTTCAAGTAATTTATGAAATTCATGATATGGTTGTATTATTCATGAAACTCTTTCAGTTCTGATCTATGATTGTAGAGAGTAGTTTACTAAGTGGTGTGGGACTCCAAAATCTGTTTTAGAAAGTCCTTCATAGAGGGTTCCTAATTCTTTCATTTTTGGTAACTTGTAAAGTGTTGTGAACTACTTATTTGGAAGTATGTTGTCTGGGAAGATGGTTAAAAAATTTACTAGATAGGGTTTCTTTGGGGTTGTTAGTTCCTAACTCCATATTGGATTTTATAATATTCTATAAATCCTTTATTTTAGGTTGATTTCTAGTAATATTTATTCTAAAACATGGAATCAAAACTTTCAATCCCCTAAACTTAAGGACATACATCATTCTAGTAGTCTTAAGAGTGGAAAAGTTAGTAGACCCAAGGGGTTGTAGAAGGTTTAGAATTCTAAACCCTATTCAAAGATAAATTCCTCACAAGGAAGGTTAGATCTTATATTATTTTCTCAAGTAAAGGATTTTTAGAACTCTTTACCTCATGTACTCCCCTTATATTAGTTGTTGGGATGAATTGATAAGAATTTTAGGAGATCTGCTATATCAGTTCTATGAATTCACCAGAGGAATTGTTGATAAGTGTTCCTCTAAAGGAAGCATCCAATAAGTTTTGATAATTTTCCATCTTCCCTTGATAAAAGAACACTAATAAATAATGGTCTTAGAATTATTGATTTGGGTAGGATATTTTTAACTGATTCAAACTTTCCCAAAACTCATATTGGGTTTCTCAAATTACTTATTTAATTCTATAAATCACTTTCCTCGATTGGGTACTCCTTAAGGTAAGGAATAATTTAAAAATGAAATACTTATGAAGCTCATACCAGGTGGTGACCTCTCTAGGTTTTAGTTTTTAGAGACACTCATTGTTCAATCCTTCAAGAGAAAAGGGAAAATTCTTCCAACTAATATAAGACTCATTGAAGGTATGCAGATATTATACACTTCTCTAATTAATATCAAGTATCTTTTGGTATCTTCTATTGAAAAACTATGAAATTTGGGTAGTAATTCAATCATTAAAGTTCTAATCTCACAATATTATTTATTATTTGTTTATTTAAGCTGATTATTATTGTTGAAATTAGGTGCATGATATTATCTCAAGGTAATACTTAATTAATAAATATTATCTTCTATATTTTCACTAACTATGGTGACTCTAATATAAAAAAGTAGATGGGGATAGGGAATTGTTAAGGGAATAGTTACAAACTTCATTTCCTCTTATTTAGTGATTTTTAACATTATAAGTCTTGTTAACATAGTTTTTTAAACCTATGGATTAAAACCAGTGAGGTGAGATGAACTAAACCTGGTCATGTGTTGAGATCATTTTAAAAAAATAGGAACACAACACCAGTATCCAAGAAAACAAAACCATTTTTATGAGAGGCATGTTTTTAGGACCTAAAGAAACAATATTTTAGAATTGAATTAATGCAATAGTAGTGGACATGGGTTTTATCCAATTATAAGAGTGTTATGGGTGTGTTCTATTATTTAATAGGCTTTTTGGGTGAAACAATGATTAAGTTATATTTGTTTTAAATTTAGTTGTAAAGGAAGTTTCTTAACCTTGGACATCCCCTTACTTAACCAATAAATCATTATTCTCTATTTACTCTCATGTTCTCTCTCTGATCAAGTGAAACCTCACTCTTTACCCTCACCTAGAAGTTTCATCTTAATCAAAGGGATGAAATGATCACTATAATCCCTAATTTCACCTAGTCTAGTGATCAAAAATCTCCAATCTCTGTCATATCAACTCACTACTTACAATTGCGAGTAGTGGGGATAATATAAGTTGAATGTGTATGAAACCTTTTGAATAAGGGAATAAGAATTCAAGATTCATATAAACAAGTAAATCTTCTAATTTATAAACAATTTGAATCATTCTAGAGAGATGGACATAAAATATTTATCAAATAAGTAATTAATTAAATAAAAAGTGGGTAAAGTGAATATCCTTGACTCATCTATAAATAAATTAGTTTGAAATAACTAGATAATTATATTAAAATAGAAGAGAGAAAGTATTGAATTGTAACCTATCTTAATTGAGAATTTTTGGTTCCAATCCTCATCAATAGAGTGAATGATTATCTATTTATAGAGATTATTGGGAACTTTCTTATAGTAACTTTACCTTCCACATGAGTCATACAAACACCTTCTCTTCTATAACATCTGAACCTTTGAGAATTTCCTTAAATTCAATGCCTAGTTCCTTCCTATTTAATTGATTCCATGTGTACAGTTCAAGGGTCATGATTGGGAATCTTGAGCCCCATAGCTTCCTTGACATTTTTTCCATTATCTCCATTTCCTTTTCCCTTTGGATGGCTATTGCTTATATAGATTAAGAACTTATTCCCTTATTTGTCTAGACCAGATGAATGAAAATTGATTTTGATTTTAGGTCGTGTTGTTCTAATTGGATAAATCTAGTATTAATCCTCATTGGAACCCTTACACAGCTTGTGGGATGATCCTTCTACCCTTACATAGCTTTATTATCCATATAATGACCCTTACATTAGTCCTAGGAATGATTATAACCCTTACACAATTCATAGAGTGCTTTTCTAACCTTTACACGGTGTAGTTTACCTATACATAGCCTTTAGAATGTGGGAATCACCTTGACACAACCTATAAATCTTGGTGGTGCCCTTATGTAGCTATACTAGAAACCATATTTAATCACTATATAATTTAATCTACCCTTATGTAGCCTTTGAAGTATACCCTTAACCCTTACACAATGCTTGATTGACCTTTCCATAAAGGAGGTTATGTATAGGTACCCTTACATAATACTCTCCCATGGTAGCTTCAATATCATACTCACTTGAAGCCTTCATGTGGTCGTTTGTGCCTCATGAGTTCGGTTATGTTGTCGATCAAAGTGATCATGTGATTGCTTCACATGGTAGGTAAATTTTTCTTCTTGGAGTACATTTTTTCTACCACAATCTATTGAGATCATTATGAAGTCTCTTGGCCTTGCAGTATCTTCAAATATTCATGTGATCAATCATAATTTACATGTTTGGTCAATATATTCATTTGGTAGCTTTGAATATTCATTTCATCACATCACTCCAACATAGGATAGCTTGAGGACTTTTTTATTTTAATTCATGGTTGATCTGATACCTTCTTGTGAGTGATTGTTCACAACGGTTAGTCAAGAGGCATGATCGACTGTACATAAGTCTCAATATGTGGTTGATCCATCCTTAGAAAATTTTATATTTGATACATTATAGTGAGAATAAAATAGCTTCAATATAGGATTTATCCCTTCGATTCAGAACTGATTCAAATGATTTAAGAATAAAAAACATTAAAACAAAGTAATTCTAGAATTAAATCAATGTATGGATACTTAAATTAATCCAAACATGAATAAAACCTTAAAAACAAATATTTTGTTTATTAAAAATTTATTTCAAAATTTAATAAAATTAACATACAAGAATGATTTACCCAGGTTTTAGATTAATTAGGGGGTTAATTATCATTGAAAATAAAATGAAAATTTGAAAATTATGGCTCACATCACCATGATAGGGATATAGAATGGGGTTTCATGGTGAGTAATCATGAGGGCCATATCAAAAGAGATATAGATAGATTGGGGAACCATAATACGATGGAAAGGATTTCATGCCAGGAAGGAGAAGTTCCTCAAGTAGTGGTTCTGTTTTGGGTGCACTACACTGTCACCTAAAGGGGTCATGTTGTGATGAGGTCGATCTGAGGGGGTTATTCCTCTATCTGGATGGAGGTCACACCATGACCTAACTACATGTTATTTTTTAAAGGAAATTATGGTATTTTGGTGGTTTCTAAATTAGAAACCCCATTGGGATTTCTTCTCCCTAGATCATGAGAGCAGAGAGGGAAGTTGAACTCCCATTCCCCCTTCCCCACTTTCCTCTCCCTTGATCTGAATAGTTCAGGATGGTTTCATTGCAGTGATTCTTAGTAATATTCCTCCTCTACCATTCCTTGTTCTCCCTCTCTTTTTTTCTATGATTTTGGTTTGTCTAGTTAGGGTTTTGGGGAAATTATTTCACCTAAACATGGTCAAATTATTTTTCATGATGGGGATTTCATGTTTAGTGAATAGAGGGTGTCCCAATAGGAGGTATTCAATATGTCATCCATTATTTAACTTAAGGTATCTTTCCCCATGGATTTATGTATGGTTTTTGGTGATTTTGGGTAAAATTTTTCATTAATTTATGTTATTAATTTTGGATTTTTTGTGTCCTATGTCAGGGTGTTTATCAGCAGTAGATCGTACCCTACTACTCATGTTTTTGGTGTTGTGAGATTTTTTGGTGAGTTTTGCATCAGTTATTCCCATTTTAGTTTTTGATTTTAATTATTTGGTTTATTAATTAAATGATATTTATGTAACAACTTTGGTTTATATAGTTTTTTCCTTTGAATATTTCTATATATATATATATATATATATATTTTTCTTGAAGTTGGAACTATGTTTGGGTGTTGTAGGATCCCGGGATTAATATATATATTAAACCATGCATGCACATATTTTCAAAATAAATGGATTTACTATTGACTATAAACTATTATGAGAAATATAATTCCATGTTTGTTTCTAGAACATGGGATTTACCATAGGCGTGATATAAATTTGGTCAACTTTGGGCATTCAGTTGAAGGAAACTGATGGAAGGTGCATTGAGTAAATAAATTATTTATTTATTTATTTTCCTTAGTACCCAAAAATATAATTCACACTCTAAATATATTTCATTATGAAAAATAAAAAGGTTAATCTACATAACCCTAGGATATTATATAAGTGTAAGTGAGAGCTTCATTGGCGTTAACGACCCTATAACATGGATAAAAAATGGGAGAATAATGGGATTTATGAGATGGATAGAGAATGTAACAGGATATTTATCATCATCACTAGAGGATGTATTCTTCAGTAATGATTGATCTATTCCTGAGGTAGGTATCATTATTTTGTGGATCTCTACCCTTTTTTTATTTTGATGAGAACGTATTTCATATCTTCTTATTGATTATATATGATTTACATTCTTCACGTGATCCCATTTAAATAACATTCTTGAACCTTTTTTGTTTATATATTATATGCCCTTATTTCCTCTTTATGTAATCATTGGTTGAGGTTTCATCATTCAATAATGTTTTCACTTTGTTCTTATTCTTTTCTCACCACCATTCTTCACGTTCTTCATCATTGACTCATGGGGTCATGATTCGACATTATCTTTCTGGATTCGAGCATAATCGAACCCTCGGATTTGTGGTGGATTTTTGAATGATGTAGATATTGATTTTCTTTATATAGATCAAGGTGAATTGTGTCTTGAGGGTGTATCTTTAATAATCAGGACCTTGAACGGTAGTGGGCGGTGCGATATTTACTGATCAGGTAACTGAATTACCATTTTCTATCCACTAGAGGCTAGGAAACAAATATTAGAGTTGATTTCATTTGGATTTGGCTATTTTGTGTGAGTCAAGTGGTAGTGGAAGTGGTTGAAATATAATATCTAGTATCTTCATTAATGAAGGTTTTGTTGTCTGTGAAAAAATATAACTACATGCCATGTATCCCTAGGAACATGCACTATGTATCATGAGTTCTCATGGAAGCTAGGGTTTCTCTTGATTTAAATATCACATGTTGTGTGGCTAGACCCACACATTATGTGAACCTACCTAGGCATCCAATCCATATATTAATGGCACATGCCTAAGACCCCGGGTGAGAAGACATGTTGTGTACTCATAGGGAAATGTTGTGTATAGGAATAAGTCTAGCTAATCTGTGTGTTAAGGGCACACACCCAGGACCCTAGGTAGACCAACACATCATATACCCCTATGTACGCACTATGTCAGGGTACATGGATACCTAAATCATATGTATAGATCACAGACCCAGGACCACGAGTGATTATACACGTCGTGTAACCCCATGTACATGTAGTGTAGAGCCACATGGTTGTCTAAGTAATGTATAGGGGAGTAAATGCTTAGGTATCTAGGAGAGTTCACACATCATGTGACACTATATACACACCATGCACTTTTCCCCAGGAACTTATGTCCTATGTATCTCCTTCTTCAAGACTCAAATTTTGGCCCACTAGTAGCCTATCCTGAGTAGTTTTTCATGTAGGACATAATGATAGCCTTAGTTTTGGAAATATAGATATGGAAAAATTTGTTATGAGATATATTATTTTTTTAGTTATGATTATTCAATAATAGTGATTGGGTTTGTACATAATAGTGATTCCAAGGTCGGTACTCCCCTAACGAATTAGGTTATGGGTCCCAATACTCTTTATACAGATAGAATCAGTACTCCCCCGTACTATAGAGGTAATGAGTCCTCTATCTATAGAATATTACTCCCCCCATCAATATGATCTATTAGGGATTGTGTCCTCTATTAGAGTTAGTGGTCCCTCAATTGTGGAGAACGGTAACAAGGAACAATCCCTCTACTATTATTATTGTTAGGTTGTGTGTGGTGATGGGAATCTAATATGGGATCTTTGGAGTTTCAAGAAAAAACATCATCATCCTTAGCTAGTTGTGGAGATTGATACATATCTAATTTTTATGACTGGGGTTTTAGTATGAGCATATCTATTATTGGGTTTCCTTACCCTCTTTCTTTATGGGTTAAGATAACTATTTTATTCAATTACTCCCCTCTTGGTTTTTAGGGAATCCTACTAGGTATATATATACTCACCCCTACTTGGGATATGCCTAATTATGTTGTGTCTTATGCAGAAGATAAAAAGGTTAGTGATGACCTTAGTGGATCCATTTTTGGAAGAGTATAGTGGTACTTATTGGTGTTGTCCATGTTTGATGGCCAACCTTAGAGATTGTGAGTCGGGGCGGTCTTCGATCTTTCCCTTTTTACTGGTTTTTGTCAGGTTGGGACCTTATTTCTGGTTGGGTGTATATCTTTCCCCTTTATATATTTTACATTACATTGTTGTACTTTTTGGATAGGGTTATACCAAATATACACAATAGGGGGGTTGAATTGTGTCTTTTACAAATTCTTCACGAGATCATGTTATGACCTTTAATTTTAATTAGATAGATTAATGCAATAGAAATTTAAATATCATGGACACATGATATATAGTGGTTCGGGGAAAAGAAGGCCCCTAGTCCACTCCACCAATTCTCTACTCCACAAGCTTGGTGATTTTCACTATCTGGTCCTCTTATAAATCGATCATTCCACAACTGAGTACAGGCAGTTGACACCTTTATAATATAAGGAAAAACACAGCCTTCTGGTTCAATTGCAGAACCTACACAGCTTAGTACGATAAGTCGGTCACTCAAGATAAAAATAAGTATTTGTTCTTTGAAAATACTTTCCCGTTATTCTTCACAATTGCAACAGAATGCAATTAAGAGTAGATGTATTGTCATCTTCAGAAATAATGATCTTCATGTAAGATTCGTTCTGAGTTGATCTGGTTGCAGTAGATATAAAAAAATAATTCACAACTTCAGAAGTTGTAGATTCACAATAGATCTTCGATGTCGATTGATTGAATCTTCTGTTGTGTTTCTTCTTCTTCAATAAATAGAGATTTTTCGCTCTTCATAATAGTAGATTTGTAAGTCTCGATTATCTCGATTGTCTCTCTGTATACAAAATAATATGGGTATATAAAGTCAATAATTCTCCTTTCAAATTTAGATCCATAAAAGTCACATTTAGAATCACGATATTCAAAAATTCAAAATAACATAGCAGTTGTAACTCCCCTAAAAATTCAGCATGAAAATCTTCTTTTAAATTGATCCTTTGAATCATACATAAATGGCTTTGAATCAGTCAAAGACGCACTTTAAAATCAGCTTTTAATTCGGATTGAAATCAGCTTAATAATTCGCTTGTAAATCATTGCATAATAATATCATCTTTAATTCTACGACACCAAACATAAGGTTGAACTGTATATCATGCATCTTCTGAACGTAAGGTAGATCACAAACGTAAGGTTGATAAAGAACCCTTCAAACGTAAGGTTGAATACAAATGTAAGGTTGATAATGCAGGGTTGATCAAAAACATAGGGTTGATCATCCATAATTTTGTTTTTAACATTCAAACGTATAATAAATGATCCATACTTTTATAAGCTTCCAAACGTATGTTACATGATCCATACTTTTTGATTAAATGTAATGTTGTTCACAAAAGTAAGGTTAATGAACCATACTTTTTAGAAACAAACGTAACATTTAAAACTTATGTACGATTCTTCTTCCATACTTTTCCAATATCCCAAACGTAGGGTTTCTTCCTAATGTAGGGTTCTTCTTACATACATTTCATATAACGTATGGTTGTTTAACCATACTTTTTCTGATATCTCATAAAGTATACACCGCGTTCTATCCTTACGCTACGCTTCTCCACGTAGGGTATGAACAGTGTTTCCAGAACACAATTAAGAAATTCCCGAATATGTAGAGCATGAACAGTGTTTCCAGAACACGCTAATGCGAATACTTTAGCAATTAATCCTCATTGTTCAAGAACTTAAATATTTCTTCCTGTAATAAAAATATAATGAATAATAAATTCCTGAAATACACTTAAAATAAAATCATTAGAAAACAATTAAGGGTATTTTTGAACATCAAAATCATTATAAAGAGATAGAGTATTGTTCTCAACAATCTCCCCCTTTTTAATAAAAATATTATGTATTATTGAAAACAACACTTGCTCAACAATCTCCCCATTTTTGATGATCACAAAACCCATAAAATAATAAATGAAATTAACTTCCAAAATTAATTACATATAGTATAGAATTTTTCTTAGATAAAACAATATTTAATTTTAACAAGATTATTTCAAAAAAAATAAACATTGTGTTATTCATAATCATAAAAATAAATTTCTCCCTCTTTTTCTAAAGTGAAAAATAAAAAAATTAATAAAATTTCTTTTTTTTAGAGTAAAAACCCTTAACATATTTAAAAGTTTTAAATTTATCCTCCAATAAAAAAAATTAAAAAAATTAAAACATTTAAAGTAAAATGTGAAATTTAAAATAAAATGTTGTGTTTATCCAAATTTCTCCCCCTTTTGTGATATAAAAAAGAATGATAGAATATGGAAGAGAACACATTTTATTGTAGCACTAAACTTAAATAAATGCTATTATTAATTGTTTGTCAATAAGTGAATTTGGATTACCGGCATATCTAAACAAAGATAGTAAAACTAATAGAAACACACAAATATAGAATGAAACAAAATTTCATTGAAAATATGTAACAGTTACAATCATGATGAACACAGGAAGCAAGGTGTGGTAAGGGTATGAGATAGGGTTTATCTTCTCTGAACTACTTCCTTGATTTATGTCAACTGCTCCCTCATCCTTCTCATTATTCCATCTCCCATCTTGATAATAAGACCTCTATTCTCCTAAGTCATATGAATATCTTCTATCATATTTACTCTGAAAAACTCATGAAGCCTTTCTTCCTTCTCCATAAACAAATTCAACTTTGTTGTGAACTGAGTCAGTATAGTTCTAATACTTGGTTCACTTGAGGTCAACTAGTCAAATAAAAACTTTTGATTATCTAATAGAACTGACAAAGGGGTACTATTGAATTGAAGGTCCTGTAATCTGTCATTCATATTGCTCATTGCTTCTATGATAGCCTGAAATATTCTGATTAAATCAGGTGAAGTACCTGATGTACTGACCGCACTGAGTCTGACAGATGCAAATTGTTACTCCACGAAGTATTTAAATTCTATCAAATTTGTCTTCATAACCATCTCTGATTTCAACTTTGCAACTTCATTTAACATTTCCTTATTAAACCCTTCAACTTCCAGCTTTGAAACTAAACTAGATTTCAGGCTTTGAAACTTTTGCCTCTCCCTTTATAATGCACTTCACAAAGATACATTATCATCTTGAAATTTATTAAACTTTTAATAAATTATTCCACATAATTATTATCAGAATCAGAGGAACCTTGTGCTTGATTCTCTATTTCAGATTCATTCTGATGCAACAACACTATAGGTAATGACTCTGCATCATATTTCTCCTTATCTTCCTCCTGAGCAGGTTTTTCCACTAACTTTTCCTCAGAGACTTTCCCAGACTCTTCCATAGAAAAATCCTCATTCAGAACCTCTGTATGTACTTCAGAAACATTTTCATCTTGAATTTCAACATTTGATGGAGGTTTCTCCTCATGATCATCATCTGCATCCATTTCCTCCACTGGGTTTTCCAAAGCAATTTCTTTTTGAATTATATGAGAACTGGCCACTTCTACTTCACCAGGCATGGCCTCCTTTTCTTTTTCATCTTCAGTTTCTACTCTAGCCTCTACAATAGTTTCAACATCATCTAAAACTATTACCTCTTCCAGAGCCTCTGCTCCTTTTTCAACTTGAGGAGTCATCTCAATCTGAGAAGCTATTGGTTGAGCAGTGTCTTGTACTGTAGAGTCTCTAATGAATATTTACCTTAGAATAGGTTTAGTTTCTTCTGGGAGTGCTTGAGTAGTCTTTTCATCAGCTAGAGTCACTTGATGTATTTACCTCTGAAGTTAATTTTGATTTCCCTCATCAGCTAATGGATCGACTGCTTCAAACTGTATCCTCCATGATACTGCACTTGTTCTAGATTCTGCTAATCCTTCTTTTGATTTTGTTGTTTGGGCCTAAGCACTTTCTTCATCCTCTTCAGCACAAAAAGGCAGTAGTTTTCCTTTGAAAGTTCTCCAAAAATATAACATTTTTCTCAATGTACCCACATTGAAGATATTACTATGGTGGCATCTCACCCGAGCATCCATTAATCATATCATATCTATCTTAAACAGAATTTTTGAGATAAATCTTCCAAAAGTAAAAAAACTCATTCGGGCTTCTGTTTGACAACAGTAATGTAGGTACCTTACCATGTACCTAGGAAAATTTAACTTGATATCTCTCATTAGAAAAAACATAACATACATATCTGGATATAGAATCTTTTCCATTTCTGACATCCTTGGTGCAATCCCAGTTTTCACAAACTTAACCAATATCTTATGGTCCGATTCCAAGTCCTTTACAAACATTTTTCTGATATTTGTTGATCCAAATATAAATGACATAATATCCTCATATTTATGTACACTATCACCAATATTTTTAAAATCAAAATGATAAACTCCCTCATGAGGGTAGTTTAGAATCTGATTTATCTCTACAGAAGAGATAGAAACATCTTTGTCTTATATTTTCACTATCATGGAATATTCATCTTCCCCGAGACTAAACTGAATAGATTTGAAGAAATAATGAAGCTCCACCTCATATAAAAACTCAGTTTTCTCACCATTAAAAGTCTGTTTGAGGTTTTGAAAAGAAAGAGCCTGCTTCAGCAACAGGTTAGTCTGATATAACCATTCCAGATCTATGAACTTTCCTTGCAAAATTTTCCTTCCTTCAGAGCACTTCCTCTTGGCAGTGTTGGTCCCAGCCTCATTGGTTTTCTTGTTCTTGTCCATTTCTTTCATAAATCTCTAAAGGTTTGAAAAATGATTAGGGTTTTGAAGGTTCAGGTTCTTATTAACAAAGATCGGTAATGCTTCACGGGCTCGAAAGGGTTTTTGGTAGAAATGAAATGATTCAGAATTTGAAAGGTATCTAATAGCCTTGATTATCATGTCATCAATGATCATTAAATAAATTTTAAAAACAAATAAAATTGTACACATGCAAAAAAAATATCTATTAAAAATAAAAATTATTCTATTTGAAAAACAAATAACTAATTTATTTTAATCAGAAAAAAAAAAGCATAATCAAATGAATAAAATAAAACTTTATTTAAAATTAAATAAACATAGATCCCCCTTAATAAAATCAAACCTTGTAGTGGGAAGCGGTTTAGTAAAAATATCAGCTAATTGAATTTTAGTACTTACAAATTCTAAGAATATATCCTTTTTAAGAAAATGGTCTCGTAAAAATGATGTCTGATATCAATATGCTTAGTCCTAGAATGATTAATAGGATTTTTTGAAATATTAATTGCACTTGTATTATCACATAAAATAGGTGTATTATTAAAATTTATTCCAAATTCCATAAGAGTGTTTTTCATCCACAACACTTGTGCACAGTAACTGCCAGCAGACACATATTTTGCCTCAGCTGTTGACAGGGCAACTGAATGTTATTTATTACTAGACCATGATACTAAGTATTTTACTAAAAAGTGACAAGTACTTGAAGTTTTTTTCCTATCTAATCTACAACTCCCAAAGTCTGGATATGAATATGAAATTAAATTAAAATCAGATATTTTTGGTTAAAGAAGATATTTAAAAACAGTTCCTTTTAAATAGCTAAAAAATCTTTTAACAGCTGATAAATGGGATTCTTCAGGATTTGATTGAAATCATTCAAAAAGACATATTGAACACATTATATCTTTCCTACTAGTAGTAAGATATAATAAACTACCAATAATACCTCTATATAACTTGTTGTCAACTGATTTCCCAGTTTCATCCAAATCAATTTTTATATTAGTACACATAGGAGTTTTATATGTCTTACTATTTTCAAGTCCAAATTTATTAAGTAAATCGGTAATATATTTGATTTGATTTAAAACATTTCCAAAATATTTTTGATAAATTTGAAGTCCTAAAAAGAAATTTATCTCTCCCATCACACTCATTTTAAATTATTTTTGCATTAGATTTGAAAACTCGTGACAAAGAGATTTATTAGTTGATCCAAAAATTACATCATCAACATAAATTTAAACCAATAAAATATTAGAATTTACAGTTTTCTTAAATAGTGTTGGATCTACCATTACAATAGAAAAATCATTTTTCAAAAGAAAATAGATTAATATTTAATACCAAGCTCTAGGTTCTTGTTAAGGCCATAAAGAGCTTTAGAAAGTTTAAAAATAGAATCGGGTTTTTTTGAATTTTCAAAACTAAGAGTTTGCTCAACATAAACTTCCTCCATTAAATAACCATTTAAAAAGGAAAACTTAACATCCATCTGAAATAATTTAAAGTTCATATGAGATGCATAGGTGAAAAGGATTTTAATGGCTTCTAATCTAGCTACAGGTGCAAAGGTATCATCATAATATTTACCTTCTTCCTGATTATATCCTTTAGCTACTAGTCTTGCTTTATTCCTAGTTATTATTCTTTGATCATCTTGTTTATTTCTAAAGACCCATTTTGTTCCTATAATTAGATAATTCTATGGTCTTTCAACTAATTTCTAGACTTCATTTCTTCTGAACTGTTTTAGTTATTCTTGCATTTATATCATCCAAATTTCATCATCTAATACATATTCTATAGACTTGGGTTCTAATTGGGATAGAAAGGCAGAAAACTCAACAAGATTTCCTATGTTCCTTATAGTTTTTATTACTGTTTATAAGTCTCCTAATATAGTTTCTAAAGGGTGATTCTTTAGGGTTCTTGACTGTTTAGGTAGTACACTTATAGGTTCTTCAGTGTCAGGTTCTTCTGGACTGGACTGAATTTTATTTATATCTTTTTCAAAATAATCTTTCAGGTTCTCAAGTCTCGTGTTATCATTAGAATCAAGTTCATCTATTTGATCTGTCCTTTTCTAAAAGGGATCATATTCATCAAATTTAACATGAACTGATTCTTCAACAATCATTGAATTTTTATTAAAAACTCTATAATCTTTGGAAGTAGCAATGTATCCTAAGAAAATTCCTTTATCATATTTGGGATCAAACTTACCAAGATTTTCCTTGGTGTTTAAGGTGTAAACCTTGCATCCAAAAATTTTGAAGTAATTTACTTTAGGTTTTCTGTTATTCCAGAGTTCATAGGGTGTCTTTTTCAAAATTGGTCTAATTAAAACTTTATTCATTATATAGAAAGTTGTACTTACAACTTCTACCCAAAAATAGGTAGGAAGACTATATTCATTTAGCATAGTTCTAGCCATTTCTTGAATATTCCTATTTCTTCTTTCAAAAATTCCATTTTGTTGAGGCTTTCTTGGTGCAAAGAAGGTTTGTTTAATACCCATATTTGAGAAAAAGGAATTGAATTCCAGATTCTCAAATTCTCCACCATGATCACTTCTTAATGAAATTATTTTAAAACCTTTTTCATTTTGAACAGCTTTGAAAAAACTTTCAAATAATTTAAATGATTAATTTTTAAATTTTAAAAAGAAAATCCATGTGAATATAGAATATTCATCAACTAAAACATATACATATAATTTACTAGCCAAGCTTTCTACTCTTGAAGGTCCAAACAAATCCATATGGATAAGTTCTAGAGGTTTAGATGTAGAAATTTTGTTAACAGATTTGAAGGATGATTTGTGTTGCTTGCCTAGTTGACATGCATCACAAAATCTATCACTTTCAAACTTGAGACTAGGAAAATAAGAAACTAATTGTTTCTTGGATAACTTATGTAAAGAATATATATTGCAATGTCAAAATCTTCAATGTCAGATCCAGGATTCATTTATATTAGCAGTTAAGCAGTTTACTTGTTGTTTACACAAGAAATTTAAATCTAGGGTATACATATTATCAGTTCTAGGTGCTCTAAATTTCAGAAGTTTATTTTTGAAAATAGAACAGTAATTGTTAGAGAAATCAACAGCATAACCATCATCACAGAGTTGAGACATACTTATCATATTGTGTTTCAATCCTTGAACATAAAGTACATTATTGATTGAGACAGCTTATGGATCTCCAACTGTTCCAATGCCAATTATCTTGCCTTTGGCATTGTCACCAAAAGTGACTAGTCCACTATATTTTTGAGTTAGTGTAGTTAAATTCGATGATCTTCCACTCATATGCCTTAAGCAGCCATTTTCCATATACCATATAGTTTTTTTCATTTTGTGACCTGCTTCCTAAAAAGGTATTTAAACAAATTGCTTTGGTACCCATATTCTGTTGGGTCCAGGGGTATTAGCCAGCAATGATCTGGGAATCCATACTTGCTTAGATATTCTAAATTTAGTAGAATAAAATAAATTATTTGATAAAAAATCTTTATTAATTCCACTTATTTGAGGTTGTCTTAAGAAATTTTTTTATAAATATGTCCCCTTGTCCCACAATAACTACAATTTAATCTTTTTATGCTTGGAACAAAATAATTCTTGTACAGCTTAGGTTTTTCACCTTTACTGTCAATTCCAAATCTTTCTTTCTTAATGATAGTTTTCCAAATAATTTCATTCAAAGATTTTTCTCCTTTGGTAAAAACAAGGGTTGTAGTTTTATAGGTTTCTACTTCATTTTTCATTGTTTTTACCTTTGATTCATAATTTGTATTGTTAGTGTTAATTGAATTATACTTATCAGTTAACTCCTTAAGTTGTTTCAGTATTGTATCTCTTTCATTTGAAATATCCTTTTGAAGGTTCTTTAAAGACTTATGATTCTTAAAAAGAAAATCATATTTTTCTTCAAGCATGTTAAAGTAGGCTGCAATTTTTTCATTAGAATAGCTTGTTTCAGAACTAGAGTCAGCATTAGAATCAGAAGAGTAGTATAATTTTACCTCATCTATTTCTACCATAAATCGCATGTTGGCTTTCAGATTTACTTCTTCCTTCTCTGAGTCTAATTATAAAGAGATTTTGGAGTCTTCAGACACACTCCATGTAGCTTTCATTACTTTATTTTCTTTTTTCTCATAATCATTCCTTTTGAAGAACTTATTCTTCTTGTCTTCTTTTAACTGAAGACAGTCAGGTCTAATGTGCCCCATTTTCTTGCACTCATAACATCTGAATTCCTTTTTATCTTTTTTGAAAGTTTTTCTGAATCCTTTCTTCTTTATGTATAATTTACTAAACTTTCTGGCTAGCTGATCCAGTTCTACATCAAAATTTGATGAATCAGAATTTTCTGATTTCACCTTTACTTCCTTTTTTTATCTTTCTGCTTTTACTTTGTGATGACACTTTTAAGGCAGTGTCATATTTCTTGATAAAAACGTTATGCTCATTTGCTTCATCTTGAATCTCGGCTTCATACATCATAATTGTTCCAATCAGCACTCTCATGGTTAAGTCATTGACAAGTGTTGGCTGTCTGATTGCAGCATAGATTCCATTCCATTTAGTAGGCAGTACTCTCAGTACTTTTAAAGCTTTATCTGCTTGTTTGATTGGTTCTCCCAAAGCAGTTATATTTTTGACAATTTCTTTCAATCTTCCATTTATTTGAGTAATGCTTTCACCTTCAAACATTCTAAATGTATCAAATTTAAGCTTAGCAGTAGCATATCTCATTTTCCTGACATTTTCAGTTCCTTAATAAGCAATAATAATACTTTTCCACATATCATACGTTGTTAGGAATTGAGATACTCTATTGAATTCATCAGGTCCTAGACCACATATAATTTCATTCATTTCCTTTGAGTTCATATCATTTTCTACTTCAGTGGCTGCACTCCATGTTTCAGTTTTCTCTGGTCTGGTATTTCATATGGAGTCAGAATATTATAATATACTATGTATCCAAGGTTTTTCAGATAAATTATCATTATTGAATTCCAGCATCCATAATTTTCTCCATTGATGTATGGTTCTCTGACTATAGACATTCCCTCTCTTTTATCATCCATATTTCTCTATATATAATCCTTAATCACTTTCAGCTTGTTCAGGCTTTATCAGAAAGCTCCTCCTCTGATGCCAATTGTTGGATTGGGTTATACCAAATATACACAAGAGGGGGGTGAATTGTGTCTTTTACAAATTCTTTGTGAGATCGTGTTATGACCTTTAATTTTAATCAGATAGATTAATGTAGAGGAAATTTAAATAGAAGGGACACATGATGTATAGTGGTTCGAGGAACAGAAGGCCCCTAGTCCACTCCACCAACACTCTACTCCACAAGCTTGGTGATTTTCACTATCTGGTCCTTTTATCAACAAACCATTCCACAAATTATTACAGGTAGTTGACACCTTTACAATCAAAGGAAAAACATAGCCTTCTGGTTCAATCGTAGAACCTACATAGCTTAGTATGAGAAGTCGGTCACTTGAGATAAAAAGAAGTATTTGTTCTTTGAAAATACTTTCCCGTTATTCTTCACAATTTCAACAGAATGAAATTGATAGTAGATGGATTGTCGTATTTAGAAATAATGATCTTCAAGTAATATTCGTTCTGAGTTGATCTGGTTGCATTAGATATAGAAAAATAATTCGCAACTTCAGCAACAGTAGATTCACAATAGATCTTCGATGTTGAATGAGTGAATCTTCTATCGTGTTTCTTCTACTTCAATAAACAGAGCTTTGTTGCTCTTCGTAACAGTAGATCTGCAAGTCTCGATTGTCTCTCTATATACAAAATAATACAGGTAAATAAATTTGAGTGCTATCCTTTAAATTTAGATCCACAAAAGTCACCTTTAGAATCGTGATATTCAAAAATTCGAAATAACATAGCAGCCGTAACTCCCCTGAAAATTCAGCATGAAAAGCTCCATTTAAATTGATCCTTTTAATCATAGATAAATGGCATTGAATCATTCAAATACGCACTTTAAAATCATCTTTTAATCTGGCTTGAAATCAGCCTAATAATTCACTTGTAAACCATTGCATAATAATATAATCTTTAATTCTCCGATGCCAAAGGTAAGGTTGAACTGTATAGCATGCATATTCTAAACGTAAGGTAGATCACAAATGTAAGGTTGATGACACATCCTTCAAATGTAAGTTTTAATACAAACGTAAGGTTGATGATGTAGGGTTGATCAAAAACTTAGGGTTGATCATCCATACTTTTCTTTTTAACATTCAAACATATGATAAATGATTCATACTTTTATAAGTTTCCAAATGTAAGGTACATGATCCATACATTTTGATGAAATTTAAGATTGTTCACAAAATTAAGGTTGATGAACCATACTTTTTAGAAACAAAGGTAACATTTAAAACTCACGTACAGTTCTTTTTCCATACTTTTCCAATATCCCAAATGTAGGGTTCCTTCCTAACATAGGGTTCTTCTTCCATACTTTTCTGATAACATATTTTTTTTAACCATACTTTTTCTAATATCTCATAAATTATACCTCATATTCCATCCTTACGCTATGCTTCTCCACGTAGGGTATGAACAGTGTTTTCAGAACACGCTAATGTGAATACTTTAGCAATTAATTCTCATTGTTCAAGAACTTAAATATTTCTTCTAGTAATAAAAATATAATGAATAATAAATTCCTGAAATAAACTTAAAATAAAATCATTATAAAACAATTAAGGGTATTTGTGAGCATCAAAATCATAATAAAGAGATAGAGTATTGTTCTCAACAATATCCCCCTTTTTAATAAAAATATGATGTATTTTTGAAAATAACACTTTCTCAACAGTACTTTGATGTACCTCCTAGAGGTTGTTGCATTCAGTGTTTAATATCTATAAGTTCTAGTTATTATTTTATCTCTAAACTATTACATGTAACTATTTGTGTGTGTATGTACATGTAATTAGATAAGGCATACCATTTCAGTAATATGCCTACTCATTACTTGTCACTAACCCCTATCCTATTGTAGGTGGGATTGGTGTTCCACCCTTAGATTACCACAAGTTTGGAAGAGGTCCAGGTGTGTCGGGTTTTGATAATGTATTGAAGATATAGGTGCTCATAGACTCAGAGGAGGTTGGTACGAGCTTAAGATTAAATTATAGATTTTTTTATTGTGGTAGGTGGACTTGAACTTATTGAGTATGTTTCTCAATTGGTTATTTTATGTTCTTATTCTATAATAATAATTATTATTATCATGTTTTTGTGACTTTTTTTTATCTCTCCTATATATTGGGATGGGATTGCATTGACCTAATAGTAAATATGTATTTCATGGCTTTTTAAATGGTTTGATGGTGATTCCTTGGTCGAAAAAGTGTTGGTGGCCTTATTTGTGGATTGTGTGGTGGTCATAATGGATTTTAAAGAGAAATATCTTTCCTTTATAAAATGATATTTTTAAAATAGGATTTGAGTCAAATAGAGTTCTATATGAAATTGGGAGATTTTAAGAATGGGTTTTGAAATACCATTTCAAAAATAAAGTGGAGTTTTCTAAAGAACATTTTGATGGGATTTTGTCCAAGGTCCTAGTGTGAGTAAGATGAAATTTTATGCCCTTTGGAATGGTTTTTAAAAATGTATTTGAATCAATTTTTAAATGAAATCTATAAGGTATTGGTTGAGTTGTTTTGGTATGTCTGACCTCATGAAGGCGATGACTTATTCTTCACAGTGTGTTTTCTTATTATGCTTCTTGAATATGGTTTCCTAGTGTGTATGATGATGCATGATGATACATGTATTGTGTGTTTTATGGTAACATTTCTTTCAGTATCAAAGTGGTACGATGGTCCAAATGGATGGGGCAAACCCCTTAGAGGGTTACGATAGGTAATTAGACGTGTTGAGACATGAGGCTATGAATCAAGTGACTATTTCCTTGGTTATGAGATGGTGAGATTGTGAGATATTTTTTGTGACCTATTTTTGTATCATGTGTGTTTTGACTGTGTGTTTTTTGTTGGATGTTTTATATTGAGACTGATGGTTATAAACCTTTCCTTAGTGAGAGGGTGATGGATGGGGATAAAGGGCATACCCTGAGTGAGAAGGGACAACCTGAAATTTCATGTGACCCTACCATGAGTAAGATGGTAATGGTCATGATATATATCCTTACCCATAATTAATGGGTATTGGTAGAGTCCATCTTGAGTGAGAGTTCATTGGTCCACTGGTGCTTGTAAAACCCACCCTGGGAGAGGGGAGTGATCAAGTTATGATCTCATCCTAAGTGAGAGGGAGACGGAGGGAATGTGTGGCCTCCCCTGAGTGAGAGGGTTTGGTCAATATGTGAGGTGATGTGAGATGTGAATGGTAGACCCTATCTTGATAGATAAGGTAGTGGTTGAGATATGGATGGCCCCAACTTGAGTTAAAAGGTGTTAGCGGGACCACCTTGAGTGAGAAGGTGAGTCCAAGACTAGGACACAGGACACTACCCTACACCTTTGGGTAGTAGCCAATATTTGGTGAGATGCCTTACCCTGCATCTTTAGGTATGGGTTGAGGACTTAGTTAGACTCCCTAACCTACATCTTTGGGTATGGATTGAGTTGTGATACAAGGTTACTTTGTTCTTTTCATAATTTATCTGATGTAGGTATGATCAGGTGTCATGATAGCCTAGTTAACATGTGATTAACTAACTTCTATGATTATGTGTGCATTTCGTGTTTTTATTCTGTTTGGGTGTGTTGCACAAGCATTATTTGTATACCTTATATATATTGCATGCACATCCACTTTATCACAACAACACTCAGTATTTTTTAGGCATTGTGGATTATCACTAGATCATTCGAATCACCCCTACCCACATACATGGTATCAGTTTTGATGTATGTGGGTAAACTTTCATATTTTCTCTCATAGAATAGAGACTTCTTGGAGCTAGACACATGGTAAAGGTCTGGAATTATATGGGGTTCGGGGATTCAATGAGTTGGATTATATGAGTTTGGTTAGAGGATAATGTAGTATATTTTAGTTATTGTTCAGCATGTGTATTGGATAGTGTCCCACTATTTTATTTATATATATGATGAATGTTATTCTATGTTTATATTTTATTATTTTTGGTTCTCTATTGTGTTTGATACATCATGTATATAGTTTACTGCTTACCATTTTGGACTTCAAGGTCCCTCATGGCTCTCTATTTTATGTTCATAAGTTTTTAGGATGTGTGTTATACGGACAGGTCATACCTGATTTTCAATAAACATAGGCATGACCCTCAAGCCTTATTTTAGATCTAATAGTATCCTTATGACTATTTTAGGTCCTCATTATAGATCGATAGCCACTATCATACAGGGAGGTACACTTTAGGTCAGATGATGACCCCTCTTGGGTTTCATTTGAGTGAAATAGGTCATGACATTACAAAATGGTACCCAAGAATTTTTTTTAGGATAGGATATTGTTAGTTATATGTAGGGTTAGGTTTCAGGACTCATGAGGTAGATCAGAGTATTACTATTTAGCCTATCTTTAGTTGAAACTTTATTTTCCATGGGATTTTGTGTAACACCACAATCTTAGACGGTACGCTCCTCTTTGAATAATACATTGAATAATGTAGTAGCGTGTGTTGTACGCAACTTCGAGTTCTAACACACACCACAACCAAACAAACTAGCCGTTATGAATAGTAATACCCACTTTTTAAAATTTTATGTATTTTATATTTCAAAATGGACATCATTTTTGGATTCATAATATCTAAATTATCTTAGGGTGAATTTTTTGTACTTTTCTGATAACTTCCAATTTTTTATGAATAGTGAAAAATACTAAAATTTAATTAAAAACAACTTTGTTAATCAAAAAATATTATAGTGCTAAATTATACTATTGAGTGGTTTTAAAGTATAATTAGAATATATTTTTACCATTTAATCCAATTTTTGTCATTGGATGTAATTTTACATTTAAACTAGACATAAACAAGTGTCAATCTTTTGATAGTTATTATTTCTTAAAAACACGCTTTTTATTTTAACAATGGGAATTAATTTTAAATTAATTTCTGCCACTTTGGTGTTTTGAATTTAGAAAAATAGATTTCATATTTAGAATTAGGAGGTAAAAATTTTGTAAATATGTAACTTTTATTTTTAGACATTTTGAATAATTACTTCGGTAAATATTTTATTTACCATGGTTAAAGGGTAAATCTGGCAAATAAGGGTAAAAAAATAATATTATAATGATATTAAATTACCCTAACACATGACCTAACCCTATTTGATGATGCATGTATGACCATTTTAATACTTGGGTAGATTTTGGGACCCCATGTAGCCACTTGTATGTGATAATGACACTTTATATTAATTAAGTTAAAGTAAATACAAAAATGGCATAAGCATATATCTTTTAGTAAAACAATTTTTACATAGGGTTATATATGTTATATATTAGACTATAAATATTAATTAGAAATATAAAAATATTTCCTACATAATGATATTTTATTTATATTTTTTAGACATTGAATAATTAAATTTATTTATGATACAATGATGATGTAGTATTTTTCTTATTAATGAAAGAATCAAATAAATGGTATTATAAATATTAAAATAAATATAATTTTAAAGTTTTTATTCCATACATTAATTTTATAGGTTAATATTACATGTTAAGGATTGATTAAATTAATTTATTTCGAATTAATAAAGTTTTTAGGACTTTAACAAAAATCAATTATTAAATAGTGTCAAAATTGACATAAAGGAGTATTTAAAAAACATATTATATTATTAATTGATATTCTATTCCTAAAAATCTAAGGTTTGGCCAAATGACTTCGATAAGGTTATATATATTAATAATTAACCACTTTGGGTTATCTTGGCTTGTTATAGTAAGTTTATTAACCATAAAATATAAAAATACAAAGAGACATGGTAAATATCAAACTATTTAACTAAGAGCTAAATATAAATGATAAGGTTAATATAGTGACCCAAACCTGTCTAAAATATATTGGTTGAAAGTATTTAGAACCATACCCACCTTATCCTAGAAATAATTCACTTTTAATCCATTATAAACCGAATATGAATTTATTATAAAATAATATTTTAAGTTTTTTCTATGGTGCCCCTCACCCCTCTTATAAAAGGGAACCCCCCCACCTTATCTAAAATTCATACCTTCAAAGCCTTTTGGTTCGGCCAACCCCTGCCCAAATATCCTATAAAATTCTCTCACTTCATCCTAGGTGCCTTAATTTAGTTATAAATCCAACCTAAGGATCCGTTTTGATCAAATCCAAAGGAAGAACCCAAAGAAGAGGTAATAATTTCAACACCCTCATTCAACTTTATTTCTTCTTCCACTTCCTTTCTATTTGTTGTTTCCATTATAAAATAATAAATCTAGCATATTATATATAATTTTATGTTATTATAAATATGGTACATCCATATTCATTATTCTATCCATCGTTCGAATGGCATTCCACCATATGTGTGTACGTACGGATTACCGTCTCCACGTCGTGGTGTAATTGTTATTCAATAAATTATTATTTGGATGGGTATAATAATGATTTTTAATTCATTTAAATAATAAATATAACATGATCATTATTCTGTATATATGATATACCATCCAATTATATATTATTTTAATATTAGAAGAATGATATTGTCGCTCGTACGTACGTATGGATTACCGTCTCCATGAACGCGATGAGATTCATTCCCCATCATATCCATTAAAGACTAAATTTAATTTGAGGATTAAAAATAATATATAGAGACATGATATCATTCTGGATATGAATAAGATACATCACATCCATAACAAATATGGCTCACATAATAAAGAATATAAAGGAAAATGAATCCGTTAACACCCAAAACGATGATAATACTAAAATATTATTAACAAATCAATATTAGAAGATCATATATGATATCGTATTAATGTATATGATTCTTGTATAATTTAATAACAATTATTTCACCATTATACAGGAGTTTAACCTACCCTCAACCAAGGAAAAGTACAATGTAAGGGTTTATTTCACAATCTCTTCATTATCTGAGGTTGTTTATATGTAATTATTTACTGGGACTTCTTTATCATCCACATCCATGTTTCTTAAAAATGTATTCCAAAACATTTTTACTATTTAATAGAATATAGGTTAAAGTAATTTATACCCTTGTTTTACTTTTTATAAAAAAAAATTAAAGGAATCTTTCTGTCGTTTTCCAAACAAGGTCTTTTTTAACCTTTTTGACAAAATTAAGGTAAGAATGTCTTTTTAACTTATACGACGAGTGCGGCTCTTTTCTGCCGTTATAAAATCTCCGAAGCTTCCCTTACAAGATTATAAGAATATTTTCAAAGTAAATATTTTCTTTTATAATTATGTGACTTTTAAATGATTTCAAAAAAAGAGATATTTCTCTCAAATAGATTTGATTTCATCTATGTCAACATCCTTTGATGGATTTTAAGCTTAATTGAAGATGATTTATTAGGATACAAAGCTTCCATATTGTATTGAAGGTTTTGTGATATGTTTGACTGTGGATGTGTTATTTTTATACCATTCATGGTTTATGGAGAAATTATTAACATTTCCTATGCTAGTTTTAATATGAATGTTTATGTTATGTTTAAACCTATTCATATTAGGAATGAATTGGACTTAGTAAGTGAGGGGTGGAGCCCACTATAGCTCCTCAATGCATCGGTTGGTCTCATGAGACAAACTAGTTTCTTGGCACAAGTCCTTGACAAAATCTTATTTATAGTCTTGGCACAAGGCCTTGACTATGTGGTTATGATAGTCTGGCATTATGCATTCCATCATTATGAAAGTGGTTATTGATATTGCATGTGATTATTAGACTAGTAGAATATCCATTTGAATAAGTAAATGGAATTATTTCATTTTATTTTTTCCATATTATACTGAAGTTAAAGTTTTAAAGGCTTTTGTTTTAGTTATACATTGCCTCAAATGTTTATGCTTATTTATGAAAGTTGCTACTATATTTTTATCCTTACTGAGCATCTGAACTCACCCCTTTCTATGTTTTATTTTTCCCAGGATGTGAAGAAGTATTTTATGACTAACCTATAGGGATAGTCTAAGGGGATATGAGTGTTGTCTATGGAAACAATGTTGTTGTAGTTTTCCATTTCATGATGTAATGTAAACCTTATGAATGTATCTAGTATTTCCAAGTCTACTAAACTAATTGGTATTTCAAGAATTGATCTTTTTTTATCATGCCAATGTTATGTAATAATGCACCAACTCTAGGTAACTGGGGTCGGGGCGTTACAGTTGGTATCAGAGGAAGTTTAGTACAAACCTGGGAAGCTAGATTTAGATAAACTCTTATGAGAGCACATAAACCTAAGATGGAATTTGAGGATTAGTATAGAAGAAATTCCTAGAATTTTGGTATTGTAGAGATTTTGTGAGTTTTCCGAGCAATACATCCCTATCTGGATACGAGCAGGTAGAGGCGGCTCTGGAACAGATGTACCTAGGGGTAAAACCTGAAAACACCGCTTTGAGCTAGACTCGAACGGGAACTGGTGCACGACAACAGGCCTTGCTGCACTCTTGGTTACGACACTCCCGGGGGATATGCTTAGGATAATTCTCATTTTCTTCACAAAACATTATGAAGGGTTTATGAGTATATAATTCCTCAAAGAAAACATTTTTATGATTATGAATTATATCTATAAACTGTGCAATTTATGTTAAGTGTTTTACATGTTTGTATTTATGTATTGCGATCCATAAACTAATCTAATATATGCCATTGTTTAGAAATAGTGCCTAGTGGAAGGAATGGAAACTGTATAAATGCACACAATCTATGTAGGGATTTCCCTACTGCTCAAGACAATTATAGTGGAGCTGGTGATACAACTGGTGCTGATGATCTTACCACTATACTGGGACAACTCACTCAGGTTATGAATAATAACCTTACCCATATGGAGCACCCTGATCCACAATGTGGAGGATCAATGTTAAATCGCTTCATGAGGCAACAACCACCAATATTCAATGGGAGTACAAATCCATTACTGGTTGAGTAATGGATAAATTCCTTAGAGAAAATATTTCATGCCTTGGGGAGTAGTGAAAAGGAAAAAATTTCTATGGCATTTTACGGCCTCACTGTAGATGCTGATTAATCATGGTCATTGATTCAAAACACAAAGGAAGATGATAAAGTATAAAATATGGAATAGAGGTAGTTTAAAGAGATTTTCTTAGAAAAATACTTTCCTCGTGACCATCGAGCAGATATGGAAAGACAATTTCTGAGTTTGAGGCAAAAGGAGTATGAGAATGTCGCAAAGTATGAGGCTAACTTTACAAGGCTAGAGAGGCATGTAGTAGATTATATACATAACCCAAATAGTAAGATTGATTGTTTCTTTTATGGGTTAAAACAGTTTCTTCATCGAGCATTAGTCTCACAATCCTTCTCATCGTACGAAGACATTGTCTCATTTGCAATCAAGACAGAAAAGGAATTCTCTAAGTCTTATGACTTTAAAGCAAAGAAAGAGAAGAAGAGATATTATGATCACTCTGGAAATGGAAATAAGGGGAAGAAGGGAAAAGTTGAATATCCATCCTACAGTAAATGTGGGAAGAAACACCCCAGTACATGCTTGAAGGGAATGGGAGTCTGTTACAAGTGTGGTGAAAAAGGCCACCAAGATCATGATTCCAAGGGGAAGAAAGAAGCTACCGATGTTCAATGCTACAATTGCAGGAAGATGGGGCATTATGTGAATGAATGTCCTAAGAGTCAGGGTAACTTACCTTAGAAAAGGCTAAGGGATCAAGGCCAAGCTTATGCTATCACTACTGCTGAGGTTGAAGCTCTGAAAGATGTGGTGGCATGTAATTTAATGGTTTCCTCAAGTTTAGCCAATGCTTTATTTGATTCTGGATCATCGCATTGTTTCATATCTTCCCGGTTTTCTAAGAAAATTAGATATTTCCAATTTTATTTAACAAGGGAGTTGTCAGTTAAAAGTCCTAAGGGAAGTATCATCTTAACAAAGTTTTGTGAATCCGTTCCCATTAGAGCATATAAATGTTATTTATCTGTTGATCTCATCGTCATACCCATGATTTAATTTGATATAATCCTTAATATTGATTGGATTTTGGACCATGATGTGAATATTTATTGAAAGAAGATGCAGGTTACGATTTTTGATGATGATGATAAAGAAAACCTTATCTTTAGAGCAGAATCGTCACCACCTGATTCTTATCTAGATCCACCCCCAGTAGCTCAACTAAATTCAATTATTGGGTAGGAAGAGAATGAAATAACTATGGGTGAGGAAAGGAATGTTCAAATAGAGAATGTATCTATTGTGAAAGAATATGTTGATGTGTTTCCATAATATTTACCTAGACATCCTCCAGAATGATAAATTGAGTTTTCCATTGATTTAATTCCTAGGTCAAGTCTCGTATCGAAGACCCCTTATAGAATGGAAACTGTGGAATTAGTGGAACTAAATAAACAACTAGAGGAATTGTGTAATAAGGGATTTATTCACCCTAGTGTTTCTCCATGGGGATCCCCTGTCCTTTTTGTTAAGAAGAAAGATGGATCTATGAGGTTATGTATCGACTACAGGGAGATCAATTCTATAACAATAAAGAACAAGTATCCCATATATCACATTAATGATTTATTCGACCAACTTCATGGAGCTCAATACTTTTCAAAGATTGACCTTCGATTTGGATATCATTAGTTGTCTGTAAAGAAGGAAGACATTCTGAAAATAGAATTTCGAACCAGGTACGGGCATTATGAGTTTACAGTAATGCCTTTTGGGCTGACTAATGCACCCTCTGTTTTCATGGATCTAATGAACATAGTTTTCAAGGAACATCTTGATGAATTTGTAGTGGTATTTATCGATGATATCTTGGTATACTCCAAAAGCTATGAAGATCATGAAAATCACCAGCGTATTATCCTGAAGACTCTTAGAAGACACGAATTATATGGTAATTTTAGAAAGTGTGAATTCTGGCTTCAAGAGATTTATTTTCTTGGCCATATTGTCTTTAAGGATGGAATCTCTGATGATCCTTCTAAGACAAGAGCAATCCAAGAATGGACAGTACCAATGAGTATAACCGAGGTATGCAGTTTTATTGGTTTAACAGGTTATTATCGACGTTTTTTCCATAATTTTGCCCGATTGGCTAACCCATTAACGAAGCTCACACGTAAAAAGGTTAAATTCATTTGGAAAAAAGAGTGTGAAGAATGTTTTTAAGAACTTAAGAGAAGATTAGTCAATGGTCCTATCTTGACTCTACCATCGGGGAATGATGGGTTTTTTATTTATAGTGATGCTTCAAAGAAAGGACTTGGGTGTGTCCTTATACAAAATGATAGGGTTATTTCTTATGCATCATGATAGCTAAAAATTCATGAGAAAAACTATCCTACTCATGATCTTGAGTTATCAGCTGTAATATTTTCTTTGAAGATATGGAGACATTATCTCTATGGTGAAAAATGTGAGATATATACTGATCACAAGAGTTTGAAGTATATTTTCTCATAGAAAGAACTCAACATGAGGCAATCTTGAAGTACTCAAGGATTATTATTGCACGATACACTACCACCCGAGGAAGGTAAATAAGGTTCCAGATGCTTTGAGTAGAAAGGATCATGGAGTTTTGAACAAGATGAGAGTTGAAAAGGATCCTATATATATGGATCTAGTAAAGATGGATATGGGAATCACCATGGAAGGTAAAACATCAATACTTTTTCAAATGGTTTCCAAACCATCTTTACTCGAAATGATAAAGAATTCTAAGATCGGTGATGAAGAGTTTCAATAGAAGATTAAAGCTGTGAATTATGGTAGGTTGAGTGACTTTGTGTATGAAGATGGAATTTTGAAATTTGGGAAGAGACTTTGTGTTCCCGATATACCTGATCTAAAAATGGAATTGTTGGACGATGCTCATAGTTATAATTTCTCTGTACACCCTAGGAGCACCAAAATGTATAGATATTTGAAGGAACATTTTTGGTGGGAAAACATGAAGAGGGAGATTGCTGATTTTGTGTCAAGATATATGGTTTTTCAACAAGTGAAAGCTGGAAGGCAATAGCCTGGAAGAGTCATGAAACCCCTTCCCATACCTAAGTGTAAATGGGATAATATTATGATGGAATTTGTCATGGGACTACCAAAGACTCCTAGAAAGAATGATGCAATATGGGTCATTGTTGATCATCTTACCAAGTCAGCACATTTTCTTGCTATATGAGAAGATCTACCACTTGAACTTCTAGAAAGGATATATATTAATGAAGTTGTGAGATTTCATGGAGTACCCCTATCAATTGTTTCTAATCATGATACCTGTTTTACATCAAGATTCAGGAAGAGTCTTCAGAAGGCCTTGGATACTGAACTTCGTTTGAGCACTACCTACCACCCCTAAACTGATGGAAAATCAGAACAGACTATTCAAACCTTAGAAGACATGTTGAGATCATGCTCACTTTACTTTCAGGGTATGTGGGATCAATATTTACCTTTGGTAGAATTTTCCAATAATAATATATTCTATTAAAGTATTCAGATGGCACCATATGAAGCATTATACAAAAAGAGATGCCGCACACCAACCTGTTGGGATGATGTTGGTGAAAGAAAACTCGTAGGCCCAGAACTGGTGGAAGAAACGATGGAAAAGTTGAAGGTAATCCAAAACCACATCAAAGCATCTCAAAGTAGGTAGAAGAGCTATGCTGACAACTGAAGAAAGGATTTGGAATTTCAGGTAGGAGATCATTTTTCTTGAAGGTGTCTCCATAGAAGGGTGTTATACATTTTAGTAAGAAGGGAAAATTGAGTCCCAGGTACATCAGACCTTTCGAAATTCTAGAATGAATTGGGGTTGTAGCTTACCGTTTGGAAATTCCACCAAGTCTCTCCAAAGTTCACGATGTGTTCCACATATCACTGTTGAGAAAATACATGTCTGACCCAATGCATGTACTCACCTATGAGGAATTAAAACTGGAACCTGATATGTCTTATTGCGAAGATCCTGTCAAGATTCTTGATACAATAGAACAAGTGCTGAGAAACCAGACGACTCGTCTGGTAAAAGTTCTATAGAGAAACCATAAGATGGAAGAGGCAACGTGGGAACCCGAGGAACTTATGATGAAGAACCACCCGAGTCTTTTTACGTAGTAATATTATAGAAATTTAGAGGACAAAATAATTTGAAGGAGGGTAGAATATAACACCCCAAGCTTCGACGGTACGCTTCTCTTTTAATAATACATTGAATAATGCAGTAGCATGTGTTGTACGCAACTTCGAGTTCTAACACACACCACAACCAAACAAACTAACCGTTATGAATAGTAATACCCACTTTTTGAAATTTTATGTATTTTATCTTTCAAAATGGACTTCATTTTTGAATTCGGAATATCAAAATTATCTTAGGGTGAATTTTTGGTACTTTTCTGATAACTTCTAATTTTTTATGAATAGTGAAAAATACTAAACTTTAATTAAAAACAACTTTTTTAATCAAAATAATTTATAGAGATAAATCATAATATTGAGTGGTTTTAAAGTATAATTAGAATATATTTTTACCATTTAATCCAATGTTGGTCATTGGACGTAATTTCACATTTAAACTAGACATAAACAAGTGTCAGTCTTTTGATAGTTATTATTTCTTAAAAACGTACTTTTTGTTTTAACAACAGGAATTAATTTTAAATTAATGTCTGCCACTTCTATGTTTTTAATTTAGAAAAATTGATTTCATATTTAGAATCAGGAGGTCCAAAATGTGTAAATAGGTAACTTTTTTTAGACATTTTGAATAATTACTTCAGTAAATATTTTATTTACCATGGTTAAAGGATAAATACGGTAAATAAGGGTAAAAAATAATATTATAATAATATTAAATTACCCTAACACATGTCCTAACCCTATTTTATGATGCATGTCAGACCATGGGTATCCTTGGGTTGATTTTGGGACCCCATGGAGCCACTTGTATGTGGTAGTGACACTTTATATTAATTAAGTTAAAGTAAATACAAAAATGACATAAGCATATATCTTTTAGTAAAACAATTTTTAAATAGATTTATATATGTTATCTCTTAGAATATAAATATTTATTAGAAATATAAAAATATTTAATACATAATTATATTTTATTTATAGTTTTTAGACATTGAATAATTAAATTTATTTATGATGCAATGATGATGAAATATTTTTCTTATTAATGAAAGAATCAAATAAATGGTATTATAAATGTTAAAATAAATATAATTTGAAAGTTTTGATGCCATGTTGTTAGGACTTTAAAAAAAATCAATTATTAAATAGTGTCAAAATTGACATAAAGGAGTATTTAAAACAAATATTATATTATTAATTGATATTATATTCCTAAAAATGTAAGGTTCTGCCAAATGACTTAGATAAGGTTATATATATTAATAATTAATCACTTGGGGTTCTTTTGTATTGTTATAGTAATTTTATTAACCATATAATATAAAAATACAAAGAGACATGTTAAATATCAAACTATTTAACTAAGGGTTAAATATAAATGATAAGGTTAATATAGTGACCCAAACCTGTCTAAAATATATTTGTTGAAAGTATTTAGACCCATCCCAACCTTATCCTCGAAATAAGTTACTTTGGAGCCATTATAAACAGAATATGAATTTATTATAAAATGATATTTTATGTTTTTTCTAAGTTTCCCCTCACCCCTCTTATAAAAGGGCACCCCCCCCCCTTCTCTCAAATTCATACCTTCAAAGCCTTTCGGTTCATCCAAACCCTACCCAAATATCCACTCAACTTCCCTCACTTAATCCTAGAGGCCTTCCTTTAGTCAGAAATCCAACCTAAGGATCCATTTTGATCAAATCAAAAGGAAGAACCCGAAGAAGAGGTAATAATTTCACCACCCTCTTTCAAGTTCCTTTCTTCTTCCACTTCCTTTCTCTTTGTGGTTTCCATTATAAAATAATAAATCCAGTATCTTCTATATACTATGATGTTATTATAAATATGGTACATCCATCTCCATTATTCTATCCATCATTCGAATGACATGTCACCATACATGCGTACGTACAGATTACCATCTCCACGTCGTGGTGTAATTGTTATTCAATACATTATTATTTGGATGGGTATAATAATGATGTGTAATTCATGTAAATAATAAATATAACATGATAATTATTATGTATATATGATATACCATCCAATTATATATTATTTTAATATCAAAATAATGATATTGTCGCTTGTACATATGTACGGATTACCGTCTCCACGAACGCGATGAGATTCATTCCCCATTGTATCCACTCAAGACTTAATTTCATTTTATGATTAAAAATAATGTATAGGGACATGATATAATTCGGGATATGAATAAGATACATCCCATCCATAATAAATATGGCTCACATAACAAATAATATATAAAAAAATGAATTCGTTAACACCCGAAATGACGATAATACAAAAATATTATTAACAAAGCAATATTAGAAGATCATATATGATATCATATTAATGTATATGATTATTGTATAATTTAATAAAAATTATTTCACCATTATACAGGAGGTTAACCTACCTTCAACCAAGTAAAAGTACAAGTTAAGGTTTTATTTCACAATCTCTTCATTATCCGAGGTTGTTTATACGTAATTATCTACTAGGGCCTATTTATCATCCACATCCATGTTTCTTAAAAATGTATTCCAAAAAAATTTTAATATTTACTATACTATGGGTTAAATTAATTTATACCTTTGTTTGACTTTTTATAAAATGGTTTTAAAGGAATCTTTCTGTCATTTTCCAAACAAGGTCATTTTTAACCTTTTCGAAAAAATTAAGGTAAGAATGTATTTTTAACTTATACGGTGGGTGCGGCTATTTTTCGCCATTATAAAATCGTCAAATCTTCCCTTACAATATTATAAGAATATTTTCAAAGTAAATTTTTTATTTTATAATTATGTGACTTTTAAATGATTTCAAAAAAAGATATATTTCTCTCAAATAGTTTTTATTTCATCTATGTCAACATCCTTTGATAGATTTTAAGCTTATTTGAAGATGATTTATTATGATACAAAACTTACATATTATATTGAAGGTTTTGTGATATGTTTGACTGTGGATGTGTTATTTTTATACCATTCATGGTTTATAGAGAAATTATTGATATTTCATATGCTAGTTTTAATACAAATGTTTATGTTATGTTTAAACCTATTCATATGAGGAATTCATTGGACTTAGTCTGTGACGGGTGGAGCTCGCTATAGCTCCTCGATGCATCGGTAGGTCTCATGAGACAAACTAGTGTCTTGGTACAAGGCCTTGAAAAAATCTTATTTGTAGTCTTGGCACAAGGCCTTGACTATGTGGTTATGATAGTCAGGCATTATGAATTCCATCATTATAAAAGTGGTTATTGATATTGCATGTGATTATTAGACTAGTAAAATATACATGTGAATAAGTAAATGGAATTATTTCATTTTATTCTTGCCATATTATGCTGAAGTTCAATTTTTTAAGTCTTTTTTTTAGTTATACATTTCCTCAAATGTTTATGCTTATTTATGAAATTTTTTGCTATATTGTTATCCTTACTGAGCATCTGAGCTCACCCCTTTCTGTGTTTTATTTTTCCCAGGATGTGAAGAAGTATTTTATAACTGGCCTGTAGGGATAGTCTAAGGGGATATGAGTGTTGTCTATGGAAACAATGTTGTTTTAGTTTTCCTTTTCATGATTTAATGTAAACCTTATGAATGTATCTAGTATTTCTAAGGATACTAAACTAATCAGTATTTCGAGACTTAATCTTTTATGATCATGCCAATATTATGTAATAATGCACCGAATCTGGGTAACTGGGGTTGGGGCGTTACATGTCGGGTGTTTAAAATAGAAAATCTGGGGTGAGTGATGTTTTGGATCAAAATGAGGATCTCAATGTGGGATAGATTAGATTCATAATGAGTTATAGGGCTTAGTTGGGAGCTAGGGAGTTATTCATGTATCATGATAGTTTCATTCATAGGGTATTATATACATGCCTATGGGTGGTGTTATTTGACATGTTTCCTGGTCAAAATACATTATTAATTTAATAAACTTATAATATAATCAATGTTTTCCCTATTAAATTATAAGGAGTTATTAGATCGATATGGATTTTTGGGTTTGGATGGTTGATTTTGATTTTTCTTGTTTGGATTTTATAGGGTAATTAATTTTTAGGATGTTTTAACTTTTATAAAACCCTCATTTTAATAAGAAAAATCATGTAGTGGAACAAGGAATGCATGAAAAAGTTTTATAAGTTAGTTTTACTAGAAATATCTAATGAATCTAGTGATTTTGGGATGATTAGGATCTATGAGTTTTGAGAAAATGTAAGGAAAATAATTTTTGAAATGGTATTTCAAAATAGTTTTGAAAATGGTATCGGTTTTTAGGAATGAGACGGGTTGGTCTGGGGATTTTGAAGTTTTTATTTTGGCGAAAATCCTTGGATGCCAAGGGGGTGTTTTGAAAAAAAAATCATGTGGGTTTTACTATGTGTATAATTATTTGAGTGGGTTTTTGAAATAATAAATTGATACTATGTAAACTGGGTTTGTTGGATTTTGTATTTTGGTCAGGAGTAACCTATATGCTTATATTGTTTACTTGGCTAGTGTGTTTTATTTTTTTGGAACTATAAATTGTGTTCGGCAGGTGTGGATATGGTTTTTTTTAATGATGGGAAAAATAAAATGGTGTTTGTGTAAACCAAGTTTTCTTAGTTTTTAGTGGTTGGTTAGGAGATACCTCAAGTGTTGGATTGTGATTTCAGTGGGTAATTGAAATTGTTTTGAAAGAGAAGTGTGTATCAGGATCATGAGATGAATGTTTGATATTAGGATCAAGAATCCAAATGTTGTTCTTGGTTGGTTCTATGGTTTGGAATGGTTGATTTTGGTTTCATTTGGTGATTCTTATGGTGGGGATCACCATTAGGTAGAATTGGAATTTTTTAGTAAAGTCTTATGGTGGGGATCAACATGAGTCTTATAATAAGTCATTCATTGAAACTTCATTTTCTTAGGATCAATGGGTTTGTTTGATCATTTTCTTAGTGTTTGGTATTATTGTTTCATGTTAGTGCTCAAGTATGTGTGTAATGGTCACATACAATCATTATATTTGGTGATGTATTTGGTTTAATAAGGTCATGATAAGGATACTCCTATGGTAGCAAGCATTAAATTGATTATGGATGGATAACCCTCATGTCAGTTAGGGTCAGAGATGTTCTAGAATCTGAGTGTCATTTGGATCAAGGTTTCTTTGGTACTCATGGGTAGGGTATGGTAGTGGGGATGGTTAGTCAAGGATCCAACTATAGAATTACACCATGTGTCAAGTTAATCCTTTTTTGAGTGTTTATATGATTATATGATTCCTCTAAGAGTTAATACAGTGTGATTGGGGTCAGGTGATGTGATGACGCATTGAGAAAGGTCATGTGTCAATGCATTGGCAGTTGAGATTGAGCATTTTTTGGAGATTCCATTCAGAGGAGGACCAACTAGTGTTATTATGTGTAATTTGATGTAGTGAGGTGGAAAACACATCAGGATAGTTGTTTAGGATGTGGTTGAGGTGGTTCAAGGATCTAACTTGGTATTTTGGGGAAAATTTATGTGTTTAGGTGTAGTGGTTGGTGTTGCATAGAGGAATCACATTCAGTGTTTGAAGAGTAAATATGGTCAGGTTTCAATGAATTGATTACTAGAGTGGGTCATAATTGTTGTTTGGAAGACCACAGAGGCTTCTTGGTGATGAAAAGAATTATAGTGGAGAGTTTGTAATGACCAGTAAATTTTAGGTCATTATATTTCAAATGGAATTCAAAATTTAGTCCTAGAACTAAGTATTTTCATGTATTGGGACTTTATATTGTATTTTTGAGTGTTTGAATATCTCATAAAGATTTTTTTGGATGTTGATTGAGGCCTGGGTGGTGACTTGGATTCTTGGGTGGGTGTGGTGTTGGGGTTCCCCTGATCCTTTACTAGTTTAGGGTTGTATACCGAGTTCATGTTGTGAAAAGGTTATAGTATGGGGCATCGTTTTGAGGTATCATGAGGTCAATTCCATGAGAGAGATCATTGGGTGTTTCACTAAAATAAATAGTAGGTAATACCGCGAAGGGTTTGGGACTTAGATAGTGGTTTTGTTTAGGGTGAATCGGGCTATGGACAATAGGGGTCGTAGCATGATGAGGTTGAGCCAAGGGGGTTATCCCTCTACCAGATGGTTGTTCGCATCAAAACCCCTAAGTTCGTACTGTGACCAAGCTATAGGATGGTTTTTTTGAGAGGTTGGATGGTCTTTTGGGGGTTTTAAATTAGAAACCTTCTAGGGATTTCTTATCCCTAGGTTTCACAAGTAGAGATAGAGGCCGAACTCCCCTTCCCCTTTTCCTCCTTTCCTTTCCTTCAATATAGATAGTAGGATTCCAATTTTTCACAAAGTTACGGATCCTTTAATTTTTAATTTAAATCTTTTTTTATTCTAATAAACATTCCTAAGGGTTTGAGAATTTTTTTAGGGGAATTTGGGCTAGTTTGGAACCCAGAGTTTCAGTCTTTGGAGAAATGGGTAGAGGGGAACAGTTGACTCATGGTTAGTAGTAACCGTACAGATCAACAATGTAGACCAAAAATGGAGATGCATGGATAGTTTAACCATGCAAGGGAACTCACACACCCATGAAAAACTTGTAATAAATTTCATGTCTAAGTTTCATGATGTGTGCATAGTTTTTCTAACTGTGTACCTAGGTCATGTGGGGTGTGGGGTGTGAGACAGTATCTAGTACACTGTGTGTGCAGGGTATGCACATAGTTTTTCAAACCATATTCATAGACTGTTCAAGGTACATGTCCTTAGATAGTGTCCAATGCATAGTTGGCACATGGTTTTACAAACCATGTGGCCAAATCATTCACCCCTTTAAAAATGGTAAAATTTCCCTTTTACTTTAAATCCTTATAATCCTCACCCCTCCTTCTTCATCCATCTCACACATAGAAACTCCCTCATGGGTTTCCCCTTTCTACCTGCCTCCTAGGCATTGAGCTAGCCTCTCTGTATGACATATGATTCAAGAATCATTCATCATGTTAGATCACTCTAAGTAAGTATAATACTTTTTTACCTTCTTTTATTATTTTATCTCTCTGTATTTAATGTTATCTTCATGCAAACTAATATGTATTATTTTCAGTTCATTTGTCTAGTTTCTCTGATTTTTCTTGTTCCATCTAGAATCAGAGCTCGATATTGGACTAGAACTCTTCTACTGGTATATAGTTGGTGTTCTAGTACTTTTATCTAAAATTATAGTGGTTTATATCATGTATCATTGTGTCGTGCACTGGAATTTCCATCTTTTGCCTTAAAATTGTGTAATTTCCTTAATTAAATGTTTAAAACTTGATGAGATACTCCCATATACCCATGATTATGTCAGAGGTTGATGTAATCAGATCTAGAAACCCCTTTGGGTGTGCTTGTATATGTGCCTTGACACTTTTAACATGCCCTTATGATAAAATCACCTCGTAAGGTGGGTTTGTCTTTCTTCTTAAATGAAATGGTTAAATATACTAAATGGAAAAGTGAATGTTAAGTCCATGTCACTTAGCCCTTGTTAAATTGTGAATTATGACCATGAATAAATGGAATTAAATGAAATTAAAAATGGTATAAATGTATCACATGGACTTGATGACTTATGAGTATGTTTGGCACTTATTATGACCATTATATACTATTATAGAATGCCCTTCCTTGAGAAATTTTTGGATTCCTTCTTAGGTTTTCCTTAAATACCCAAAGGACACCACTAGATTTATAAATGTGATTTATAAGAGTTGAAACCCCTTTTTGAATAAGTCCTTGTCTTACATTGATGAATTCTTGGATGTGTCTTCATGGACTCATTTTTTACTTCTTCCATAAATTAGAATGATTTGGATGATCTCCTTGGATTTATCTTTATGTCATAGGATGAGGTCCACCTTAGATTATCTCATTATGATCTAATCAAGTCTAACCTGAGGCTACCAAGGACTTACTCCAATGGATCATTGGAATTATTATTACAGGATTGAAATATTGAGGATACACCCCTATATTTCCAACCATCCCACTTATTTCCAATGTCACCACTAATTTTTGTGAGTTGGTTTGACCTTTTGAGGTCATGGTTTACCCTTATGATATTATACATGGAAGCCTTGGTTATATTCCTTGGGTCTTGGGTAGTACTTATTATATATATATATGTGTGTGTGTGTGTGTGAAACGTGTGCAAATACATCCCATCTTAGGATGAAGCAGGTAGAGTCGGACAAGTATCCCCAAGGAACCCAATTCAATCGGGTTTAGTTTACTTTATAGCTTTCTTTTACCATTGTAACTATACATTTTGTCATTTTATATTCACTAGTTGGATAGTATTAGGTGTCATTATTAGTGGCCTACTGAGTTTTACTCACACCCTATTTGGGTCACTGGTTAGTACCCAGACAGACTTAATGGATGCAAGTAGGGACAAAGGGAAGAACCCAACATTGGATGCTTGATTTTCTATATTAGGATTGAGTATGGGAGTAAAATAACAAAATAGTGCTCATGATGCTATTGGAGTTTAGATTTTGGTTTTTTATATATTTGGTCTAGCATGTACTATTTTATGTATAATTCTATGTTCCCCTTTCTTCCCCATATTTTTTTATAGCATCATGACATCATTATTTTTCATATGAAACTGGATATTTATTATGTTTGATTATGATTATTTGGATGATTTAATTTAGTTGTTAATTATATTTCTTCCAATATTGTTTTATATGTATATCATCATTGTTCTCTGCTCTGATAAAGAGGGTATAGTCTCCCCATAGTACCATCATAGACCATTGCTACTGGTCAACAGCCTCTAGCATGTGAGGAGGTTTGCTTGAGACCTTATGGCCAAACAGGTTAGGTTACTTATGAGTGAATCAGATCCGGGACATCACAAAGTGGTATAAGGGATTTTTATTTTCCTTTTATTACTGTTTTGGATTAGTATATAAGAGATTGGGAAGTGTTGAAATCTGTTAATGAGTCTATTCCTGAGATTAGTTAACCCACATATAAGGAAAAATCCAATTTTCCTAGGATAGGACTTGTTGTTCTGGTTTTTTCCTATTATATTTGTACTAATTTAACTGTTGGGTGATGCACATGACTTGTAGTATTTATTATCATTATGTATTTTCTTTTACCCTTGGCCTAATATTATAAGGAAGAATTTTTCATGCGTCATTATATTAACCTGGTGATTTATATGTCATGCATATGCTATGACATGTTTATTACTGCATGCAGTGCTTATTGCATATTAACGGTGTCGTTACTATTATATTTTAAATTGTACTAACGTTTAATGTAGCAAAAGGATATATAATTGGTTAATTAAAGTGTCTACATCAACCTAAATAGTTTTTTCCCATATATCTTGATTTTTTCACATTAACTAACCACTTATTGAATTTTTAAGCTGTGTAACTATGGTTACATGAGCTAAAACATTATTTGGATACAGTTTTTAGATGATAATTATAATTTATAAAGTTTTTGCCTCTATAATGTGAGAATGTAGATTCATATAATATAACCATCATATATAGATTCTTACATATTGAGACTAAATGTAAAAAATTTAGGTTGTTGTTACTTGAAGTACCAATTGTAACTTATAAAATGTAGGAATTTATAAATTGGTAATGGTAACTCTTCTAACTAGACCGTGATCCATATACATATATATATATATATATATATATATGAAACTATTGATTTCTAAAAAGTGAAAAGAAATTTTTTTCATTAAATGAGGATTCCAATTTCAACTTAAAGACTGTTTTCCTCTATAAATTTCAATTGAAACTCTATATATTGGAACCTCTTCTATAAGTTATGAGACTCTGACCCAGACCTGACCATAGTTAGTGGCAAGTTGGGAGTGTCTCTAGTGTTCCTTTATGATCTTCTAAGTTACTTATACCTGGATTTATGAGTAGGTAGATGGGTATTGACTCATTTATAGTAAGTATTTATACATGTCCATTTCCTTTATCTAAAATATTTTCTGTTATTGAATCTCATTTTGAGGTGTGTTCTTGTCATTGTAGATATATACTTCCATGAAATACTCAAGTAGAACGCTAGGAGGGTGGTGAATAACATGATTCAAAAGTGGTGGGACCTACACCACTAGTATTACCTCATGTAGTAACACCTATAGAACCTCCTATTATACCTAATCTTGGAACTAACACTCATTTTAGTGAGGATTTTCTACAATTAGTATGGTTCATGCAGGTAGCTCCATGACCTACACCGACTATCTCAAAATTGAATTGATAATTCCAGTAGCCACATCCTCTTACTTTATTGAGTTAAAGTGGTCTCAAAGATACTAATTCATGATTATAGGCTACTCTTTCCATCATTGAGCATTTAGAGACACCTCTAGAGAGGATAGTGAAGCTCACATCATGCATTATTAAAGGATCTACCAAGAGGTGGTGGGATGTTTTTACCTAGGAAGATCAACATTGGATTATGGTCAGGAGGGATTTCCAATCTATATTTAACAACTATTTATTTCCCAATACATTGAGGTTTGATCGAGTAAGAGAATTTATACACCTGGAGCAAAGTGTTTTATCCATTATGGACTAATCACAGAACTCCAACGTTTTGTTTTTACTCTCCATGGAAATGAACTGTCCAGAGCTAGGATATTTGAGGATGGGATTAGGTATTCCATTACACCATATTTCAATTTATTCTGTTTTAATATAGTTTAAAAAATATTGAATCATACCCTCATCTCTGAGTGTAACCTACAGGAAGTTGAATGTGTGAGCCAGTGAATTTTAGTACCTAGATAGGGGAGTAGTTCGTCTTGCAAAAGAATGTGTTGCCTAAAGTTTTCTCATCAAGGAAGTGGTAGCCAAATTATCTACACAAGTATAAATGTGTTATGAACCCAATACGAAAGGTTGGGAAACATGAAACCCTAATGCAGTAGAGAACAATTTTAGTGTTGAGCATGCGGTTGAATGCGTCATCTTTAGCGGTTTTGCATAACATTTACTCCAGTGCCCAGTGAGAGGAGGTATACACTAACTTTGGGTTCTAAAGTGGGATTATTAGCTCCATTTTAGTAATTTAGATGGATTATTGTAAGTCTTATAGGCTGAGGAGGTGGAAAAGTCTGAGGAATCTAAATTTATAATATGTAGCACCAGCAAATCAGAACTACTTAGAGTATTCAGGTTATAGATCAGGGTTTTGGATTGGTCTATATATATGCAGTACAACTTAAAATTGAAGACAAGAGTGTTGGTACATCTATGGTTTGAGGTACGAATTTAGTAGCCTCTAATTTAGTGTTTTAGTTATTTGATATATTCACCTCACACTCTTTTATATTCATGATAATTTTAGAAAGTCTAGGGCACAAAATTCAACACTTTTGTGAAGTAATGAACCTTGATACCCCACTGGTAATATGATCAAAAAGTGTATGCCAATATAGGATTTCCCCCTCAAGATTGGTGGCTATCATTTCTTCTAGAATATTTTTATCCTTGAGATGATAGGTTTTGACATCATTTCAGGATGGACTTGTTAGTTCCCTTGTTCTCCCATATCAACTGTTATTGCTAGAGGGTTTCCTTTTCATCACCCAAGGGTGGTGACTGTATTTATAATTAATAATGGGATTTCTAGGAAATTTGAGTTCTACTTGAGCATTGTGGGTTGGGAAGAGTGGCAGCCCATATTGCTAGAATTTTTCTGAATGAGCAGGGAGTATAACAAGCTATCTTTCCTCCAATAGTGGAGTGATTCAAGGATGTTTTCCCTGATGAATTTTCTGGAATCCCTCCTGAGAGATAGAGGTATATTTCACCATTGATATTGAGTTAGTATTATCACCGGTATATATTACTATTTATAGGATGAATTCTAATAAGCTCCAAGAACTCAAGAGATAGTTAGAGGACCTTGAATCCAAAGGATTTATCTGGACTAGTACTTCACCTTAGGGTTTACTCATTCTTTTATCCAAGAATGAGGATGGGACCCTTGGTATTTGTGGGGATTATAAACGATTGAATCAGCTTACCTTGAATAATCGGTACCCACTTTTTTGTATATATGATCTCTTTGATCAGTTCTAAGGAGTTAGGATCTTTATGAAGATTGATTTAAGGTCATTCTATCATCAGTTAAGGGTTAGGCCCTCATATATACTGCATACATATTTTAGAATTAGATATTGAATATATGGGTATTTTTTAATGTTGTTTGTTCTAACTAATGCTCCAATTGTTTTTATGGACTTGATGAATTAGGTTTTCCACCCGTACTTGGGCTCCTTTTGTGGTAGTTTTTATGGATGATATCTTATTGTACTCACAAACTTGAAATAATCATTCTAAACACCTTGAAATCATATTGAGTACACTAAGAGAGAACCATCTATATGCTAAGATCAAAAAGTTCCACTTAGGGATTAATAAAGTTCACTTTTGAGGTCAAATAATATCGAAATTAGGGATATCTATAGATCTAAATAAGGTAAGAGTTTTGGTTTTTTCGGAGTAGCCGATATTCAGAGTTTCTTAGGGATAGCTGGGTACTATAAATTTTTTATTTAGAACTTTTCACACCTTGAAAAACCTATTATGGGCTTGATAAAAAGGGTGTTAAATTATTTTGGTCTAAATCATTCGAGGTAGCCTTTCAGGATTTGAAAGGTAATATGATCTCGGCATCAATCCTGACTCTACCTGGGCCCTATATAGGCTATATACTTTACTGTAATTCATCAGGTGTTAGTCTAGGATCCATTTTTATGTAAGGGGAATGAGTCATAGAGTACGGGTCTCACTATTTGTGGCTCTATGAGTATAATTACCCAGTATGTGATCTCAAATTAGTAGTGGTTTTCCATGTATTATGTTTCTGGAGACACTATTTTCTAGGAGAGAATTTTTTGGTGTATACAGACTATAATATCCTCAAATAAATATTCACTTAGCATGATTTGAATCTCAGACAATGAAGATGGGTTTAATACCTTTGGTGTTTTTTATTTTGACCATGTTTATATGTTTGGGAAAGTAAATTTTGTAGTTAATACTCTAATCTAGAAGACTTAAACACAAGTAGTTTAGGAGGATAGTGATGATTGTAAACTGATAGCTCTATTTCTTGAGATGAATCTAAAAGTTCAGGAGTGTCATAAGCCACCTATTATTATAGCTTTGGAAGTGATCTCATCACTTATTGATCAATTTAAGATGAGAAAACTTTCATATCATGATGGCATAGTCCTAAGGGAAAGTTTTTTAGGTAAGGACCCACCTCTTGGTTGGGTCATTACTGAGGATTAGATCTTACATATTCAGGGGCATGTCTGGATACCTTCAAACATATGAGAGGAGATGATATGAGAATCTCATGCCTCCAAATGGATAGTATATCCTATACTTATCAATATGTATCATGAATTATGACACTGGTATTGGTGGTCAAGGATGAAGAATCAAATAGTAGGTTTTGTTACTCGGTGTTCCACCTCTCAATAGATGATGACAGAGCATTAGCGGCCTTCTTTTATTTTACAACATTTACCCATTATAGAGTAGAAATTGGATGATGTCACTATATATTTCATGATGGTATTAATAAAATCCCATAAAGGTAGTGAAGATTTATGGGTTATTATAGATAGGTTGATGAAGTTTTTCCACTTATTTCCAATTAGGGAGACCTTCCCAGTGGATGAGCTTGGGAGTCTCTACATCTGATATATTATATACCTTCATGGGGTCTCTCATAATATTATGTCATAGAGGGACATCTAGTTCACTTCTAATTTATAGTAAGTATTATAAAGGGTTATGGTTTCACATGTACTTCTGAGTATAACATACCACCCTCAGACTAACGATCAGTCCAATCATACTATACAGGTGCTTGAGGACATGTTACGGGCATTCATCCTTGATTTTGGATGTTCATGGGAGAAATATTTTAATTTTTTTCATTTATCTTATAATAATAGTTTTCAAGATACAATGTAGATATCTCCATATGACACCCCATATAGTAGGTTATTTCAATCAACTCTATACTGGTTAGAGGTAGGGGAGGAAGTGCTACTAGGAACTCATCTCATTCAGAAGACATCAGAGCAGGTACATCTTATCTAGAAGTGTATCATCTCATCCTAGGTAGAAGTCTTATGTAGATCTTCACCACTGGACTTTGGATTTTAATTTTAGGTATTGGGTCTTCTTTCATGTTTCACCTGGACTAGGTCATCAACAAATTTTGATGCAAGGAAAGTTATCACCTAGATTCATTGAACCATTCGAGATTTTTTAGAGAGGGTGGGACTAGTGGATTATCAGATATCCATTCCTCAAAGATACATGGATATTTATGATGTATTTAATGTTTATAAGTTTTTTCATTACTATTAAGACATATCTCATGTCCTTAATCTTGATGATATTAATTTGGATGTGGATTCTTCATTTGGGGAGTACCCTATTCATATCATTGATTTCAGCATGAAGTATCTTCGAAGTAAGTCAATTTATCTATTTCAGGTTCTATGGAAGCATGACCATGTAGAAGAAAAGACTTGGGAGTGAAAGGTTTATATACATGCATATTTATTGGAGTCATTGTTGGATGCATATGAACCACCCTCAGGGAAACTTAAGGAAATTTAGGGATGGGTTGTTTTAAGAAGAGGAGGTTATAAGATCCCGGTTTTTCATAAAGGTATTTATCCTTCAATTTTTAGTATAAATATATTTTTTTATTTTAATAAATGTTTCTAAGGGTTTAAGGATGTTTTTTGGGATAATTTGGGCTTGTTCGAAGCCTAGAGATTCAGTTTTTTGATATATAGTCATAAGTTCATGGTTGGCACATGGTTAGTAGTAACTGTGTGGCTCAACTATGTCGCCAAAGAAAATAGAGGTTCACAACTAATTTAACTATGTGAGGGAGGTTTCTCACCCATGAAAACCCAGTAATAAATTGTAGGTGTATGTCACATAGTTTGTGCATGGTTTATCTAACTGTGCACCTAGGTTGTGCGGGGTGTGGAGCGTGAGACAATGTCGAGTGTATGGTGTGTGCATAGTTTATTAAACTGTGCATGTGGAACATCTGTATGAGGCCCCGACCCCCGGTAGCCCGGAGCCGGTGCTATGGTTATGGTGTGTAATTTATCTCATACAAATGAAACAAATAAGTTACACATCATAACACATCAGGAAGAAATTTCTGGTTTAGATCCTGGAGAATCAGAGACAACAGCTTTGCTTCTTTATCGCTGAGCTAAGAACAAAAAACCAAGACTTGGAAAGGCTCTATCAACCTGTAAAAAAATTAACAAAAAACGTAGGGTGAGCATTGAAATACTCAGTAAGGGGTTTTTTGAAAATACATAAATACAGCCTTTGAAAACTACTTTAAAAATACTTTTCCATACTTAAAATTTTTTCTTAAAGGAAAACTTCAAGACAAAACAAAAGTCGATGTAACATAGTTAAAGCACTTCATAATTACACACTAGAACACTTAGCTGGAATCCACTTAATAGACAAGATAAGCATGCTAATAAAAAGACATGGGTTATACTAATTAAAGTGTCCATAAACAAGAAAGGTGTGCATGAACAACAAGGTGTAAACATCATCAGAGTCGCGCACAACCGCATTATCTAAAAAAACACATCATGACATGTTAAATGTAATGCAACATTTGTAATAAAATTATGGTAAAGAAAACTGGACATGCATCAACATTTCCATATCATATGTCTTGTGTTTTTTTTAATCTGATACTCATAGGTAAGGTTCTATAACCAAGGATATTCCTCTAGTCGGAGTAATCACTTGGTTGGTCATAAGCTAAGAAATGTATGCTTAAGTACTCATGGTCTCTGTGTCAAGGCCTTGTGCCATGAACTAGGGGTAATAACCCTATCTGACTATCTCAAGAACTATCAATGCATCAAGGAGCTTACTTTTACCGGTCTCCAACCCGGAGGGCTTACTTTAACCAGTCCCCAACCTGGAGGGTTTTCTTTTTACCGGACCTCATTCCGGGTAGTCCCATACATTTCCCACATGTTGATAAGGTCAGATATTCAAGGTGTACCATACCACATTGAATATTTAATTTTCATTTCATATTACCCAAGGTGTCCCATACCACTTTAGGTAATTCAATTCTTAGTTCATTATCATGTTGAGTCATATGCATGAATAATATGAATAAGGTAACAATTATATAATTGGTTTTCAAAAACATTATACGACAGATAAAATTCACAATGTGGAATAAAAGCAGGCATGGTTCAGTAAGCATGCTATGTGCATAGAACAATTATTTAAACACATAAAATGATGAATGTATGAGATTTTCCCCAAGGGGTATTAAATGATGAGTCTCTAAAATTCCAGTACATGGAAATGAACTACTTTTCATTAACTATTGTTCTTTACAGGTCACTAGAATTTGTAGTTAAACTCTGATCACTAAAAATCACTGCAGCAAGTTTGGTATAAAAATAATAGAGGATTTCTACATATTAACATAACCCTTAAATACCTATCCTTTTAATATAAGTTTAAAACAGGCATAAGCATATCCTTTAAAAAACACAAATCATTTCAAGGGAGACATTAGTCAAGTTCATTGGTGTACCCTTAGACACAAAAATATAAAACAGCATAGGCAAGCGCTAAAATCCTACATGCATAAAAATATTAATAACCATTTATTGAAACTAGGGTTTCAGATATTAATCTTAAAAACACATACATACATAGTGATATATACACAAAGTATATATATATAGTTTTTCTCATAAGTTAAACATGGTACACTTAAAATCTTAATACATCTAACTACTTATCATTTATTCCATTTGAAAATCAAAACCTTATGGGGGTTTAAATGTTCATGAAACTATAAATACATAAATATATAAAAACTTTGTTTTTAACTATAACATAATTGTACTTAAACCAAAGACCAAGTTCACATCAAAAATATTTTTCAAAGATAATTATTCATCTCTTAAACACCAAAACTGATTTCCATTCCAATACATTACCTTATATAAATATATAGTTATATAAATATATACGACTTACATAAAATCCAACCTGTTAGGAATTGATTTTAGAAAAACCCTTTTCAAAAGCATAATTCTTAGTATAAAATTACTGAATAATCTTGGATACCCTAAAAAAATGGGTTTGAGTTATAAATATATATATATATATTTATATATATATATATTCAAAACTGTATATACAAAATACACTTAAACCTAAGTTTTAGGTTTGAAAAATAAGATCTTTACAAGTGATATCCCTTTTTATATCACGAGGGCAACACACTTGAAAATTGTTCAAAACCGAAGGGTTTTTGTTTTATATATGTATATATACTGTATATATTGAGGGTATAATAGTATAGGTTTCATAAAACATGAAAACACCCATAGAATACACTTCTTAAACTGGGGAGTTTTCCTAGTAAATATATGCGTATAACCATAAATAGTATATGTATATACATATATATATATATATATACCGAGTATATATAACGTTTTATCTTAAACCGTAAAAAAACACGAAATCACCCTTACCGCTTAAGGAAGAAACTCGCCGGAGGGAGGCTTGCTGGTCTTGCTGGAGAGGTCGGGAGGAGTTTGGGTGCAGGAGGTATTCTGTGAGGAGAGGGCTTAAGTAGGGGTTTCGGTGCACCTAAAAGGGTTCAATCTAGGAGTTAGGCCGAGCCTACGGCGTCCTAGGATGGTGGGTGCGCGAGGTCAACATAAATAGTGGAGAAGGAGGCGTCCTCGGCAAACCAGTTGCTGGTTCGTGGGACCCCGACGCGAGGTAGAAGACGACGAGAATAAAAGTTTTAAAAAACAAACGAAGACTGGGATTTGTCCAAGGTGAGATCGGACGGCTCTGGTTAAGAAGAAAGAAACGAGTGTAAAAAAAACTTCAGCGGATGGGATCCGACTAGGCGAGATCGGACAGACGCAGTGAAAAGTGTGTTTTAAAAAACATCAACGGCCGAGCTTAGCCCTGGCTTTGATTGGGCAGATGAGGACTGTGCGGCCAGCTACGCTTCGCCAAAAAGGAAACAGTATCCTAAAATATATATATATACAGTTTACTATATATTTTTTTTATTTTTTGAAAAAGTATAAGACATAAAAAAATTGAATTTACACAATTTAATAGATACTTTTAACCTTGAAATTCCAAGTCTAAAAATCCCATTTTAGATAAAAAAAATACCTTTCCATTTGGTATAACTCTTATAAATTTCATACTAAATATTTTTTTATTAGTAACTTATTTCTTTAAAATAAAGAATCCAATTTATATCATAATCCACAATCTGATTTCAAAAATAATTTTTTCCCTATTTCAAAATACATAGTTTTACAGATACCCCTTCGAGACATTTTAAAATACTATGTTTTTCCACTATATAAATATCGTCATGTTTTTAAAAAAATAAAAATAGATTCATTTTCAAGAATAATATTTTATTTTAATACTCGAAGATATAATTATAATATTTCGTACTTATTAGAATATTGAAATACCATAATATTATAAAAGCATAATAAAGACCAAATTTTTATAAAAAGATGCACTTTATCCATTGAAACCCAACGGTCATATAACGGTCATATTCCCTTAGAGGTCCATTATAAAAACAAGGGGTAGGGTGTCTTACATTTTCAAAACACCTGACCCTTGGCAGATGGCTCTCCTCATACCACTGGTGATGAGTGCGTGCACGGTGGTTCTGGCTGTTTTATTTTTTACACTGATGGACCGTGAAGATGACGACTATCCGATTACCCGTGTTGTGATTCTCAGTAGTCTTTTTGTGGTCGTGTTAGGTCTTGTGCACGGTACTTTCAATTAGATGGGTCTTGTTGCAATGTAACTTTTAAATATATACTAGTTTACCATATTCTTCATGTTTTCTTTTTTTATTTCCTTTCGAATTCTTTATCAGCACACAAAGCACAAAATAAAATAAAACATGAGACATCATTCAAAGCACAACATTGTTCACTTGGACCCGTTTATAAAAAACTGGGGCGTCACAATCTGAGTGACTTATCTCTATATAGTGGCTAACACACAATTAGTGCATAGTTTAAAAAATTATGCAGCCAAACTATGCACCCATTTAAAAGGGATAAAATTACTCTTTTCCCCTTAAATCTTTATAACCCTCACCCCTTCTTCCTTCTCATGCACAAAATCTCTCATGTGGGTTTCCCCTTTCTCCCTTCTACCTAGTCTTTGATCTATCCTCTTTGTATAATGTATGATTCAATCATTTTTCATCATTTTGGATCACTATCGATAATTCTGAGACTCCATTGTCTTCTTTTCTGGGTTTATCTCTCTATATTAAATGATATCTTCATGCGATCTAATATATCCTATTTGCAGACCATTTGTCTAGTTTCTTTGATTTCTCTCATTTTAGCCTAAATTAGAGGCTGATACTGGATGAAGAGTCATCTATAATTATAAGGTAGGTGTTTAAGTACTTTTATCTAAAATTCTAGTGGTTTATATCATGATTTTTTGTGCCTCACACCAAACATTCCACGCATTGCCTTAAAATTGTGTAATTTCCTTGATTAAACATCTAGACCTTGACAATATACTATTATAGACCCATGAAGATGTGGGAGGTTGATGACCTTAACTCTATCCACCCCTTTAAGTGTGAATTTATATGTTCTTTGACACTTTTACCATGCCCTTGTGACTAAATCACCTCCTAAGGTGGGTTTGGCCTATCACTTAAATAAAATGGTTACGTGGAATAAATGGAAAAGTGAATAGCAAGACCATATCACTTGGCCCTTGTAAAATTGTGAATTATACCCATTACTAAACAGGATTAAATGAAATGTGAAATGGTATACATGTATCATAGGGCCTTTATGAATTATGAGTATTCTTGGATTTTATTATTACAATTATATATTTTTATAGAACGGCCTACCTTGGGCAAGTTTTGGATTCCCCACCTAGGTTTGTCTTGACTACCCATATGATGCCACATGATTCGTGGATGCATTTTACAATAGTTGAAACTCCTATTAGACTTAGTCCTTGTCTAAAATTGATGACTGGTCGGACATGGATTTGTGGACTCATATGTTACTTCCTCTGGAAATTATAATTTTTTGGATGATCTCCTTGGATTCATCTGGATTTTTTAAGACAAGGACTACCTCAGATTATCTCCTTGGGCTCCAATCAAGTCTATCCTAAGGATACCTAGGTCGTGTTACTAGGGATCGACAGCATTATTATTATAGGAGTGAAATGCTAAGGGTACACCCTTGTATTTCTGCTCATCCCCCTTATTGTCAATGTCACCATTGATATCTTTGAGTTGGTTTAACCTTATAAGTTCATGGTTTACCCTTATGATATAATATATGGATGCCTTGGTTGTATGCCTTGGGTCCTAGGAATTACTTATTATATATCTATATGTGTGTGTGTGTGTGATGAAACATGTTCAGATACATCCCGACTTAGGACAAAGTGGGTAGAGTCGAATAAGTATCCCCAAGGAACCCTAGCCAATTGGGTCCAGTTTACTTTGAAACTTTCTTTTATCATTTTACATGTACATTGTTCATTTTATATTCCCTGGTTGGATAGTATTAGATTTCATTAGTGATGGCCTACTATGTTTTACTCACACCCTATCTGGGTCATTTATTGGTACTCATAAAGACTTCATGGACATAGGTAGGGACAAAAGGAAGTTTTGACACCCTAACTAAGGTTCCACTTAGAGGTTCTACAATCTGGTGAGTCACATGGCCACAAGCATGGCTCCCCATGCACCAGAGGATTCTGACTAACAGTGGGTCCTAGGGTTCATCCATAGGGAGACTATGACCTCTAGTCAGAGTAGCACAGCAGTGAAATAAATTGATAAATAGCGATAACATATAAATAATGGAAAAGACAACGTAAGCAATAATAAACATCCAAGAACTGTATAATAATCAAAAGTAGTAAACTGAATCATATGAAATAAATGATGATTTCATGTTTATATAAAATAGGTAAAACATGTATATATGGTAGAAGGAATTCAATATAATACATGGTATAAAAAAGGAACAAAAATTCCAAAATCTATCCAAATATCTCGTGATCTAGCTTGATCATCTGCTAACAATCTCCCATCCTAAGTCATACAAGAAGTCAAGCATCCATAAGTGGATGTTTCCCCTTATATACACCTACAAGCATATATTATTCTCAAGTAACATTGGTGGACCAGATAGGGTATGATATAAAATCAGTAGGTCACCACCAACAATGTCTATAAATATCCTATCAGTACATAAAATATGGTAGTGTGCAGATATAATAAGAAGTAATGAAAAATAGAAATTGGTCAGCTCTAGTTCTTGAAGGACATCAGGCTGACAGTACCTTCTTTGGCCTAATCCAGATAGTCTGGACATGTAACAATGTGTATACACATATATGGACTGTATATGTAGTTACGTATACAACCATATATGTGAATACTTCCACTAGCCTAGACCTGAGGTGTAACTTAGAAATCCATAAGTTGTAGCATTAATATCATAAGAATCAAGGGATTCCATTCCCATTATTATAGTAGTAAGGGTCTTCATGCCTAGTATCATAATCATAGGGATGACATGCCCATATCATAAGAATAGGGGATTCCATGCCCAGTATCACAGTAAGGGATGTCATGCTTGTAAATAACAACAAGGTTCTTCAAGACCATATATCACAGTAAGGGTCAGCATGCCCTAGTTTCACAGTATAGGGTCATCATGTCTAGTATCACATTATAGGGTCACCATGCCCATGTCACAGTATAGGGTCTCCATGTTTGTGTCACAAATAAAGGGACACTATATCTATATTACATTTATAAAGGGATGATATTCCTATATTATAATTATAAAGGGTCTCCATGCCCATGTCATAGTATAGGATTGTCATACCCATGTCACCAATAAATGGATTCTATGGTTTTATCACATTTATAAAGGGAATATACACTCGTATCACATTTATAAAAGGGTTTGCATGCCCTTATCATAATAGTATAAGGTAAAAATTATCCTTAATATGATCCAATATACAATTCATAACTCATTAATATTTAATCACAATAAAGGCATAACCATTGTTCAATATAATTGGGTGATGTGGTCATTCCACTCACCTATATTCTTTTCATCTTAAATTGATAAGTGTGTTAGTCGTGTTATACCACAATGATTACCCATTTCACTAATGTTATCACAATATATAAGTCATGACAACCCATTTAGATGATGGTTGACCATTTAATCATTTATATCCACATTGTAAAAGTGATCGACACACCGCAAGGGGTGGACTCCATTGAAGGGGACCTAATAAGGTCATAAGGTTCTCAATTAAAGAAACCAATTAAAGGAATATTTAATTTGGGGTCAATTCATGGTGAAACCAACGTGTGGAACACCGAAACATATTATAAAATATCTCAAGTTTGAGGTATAAATACTAGACCACCTACCTTATTCTTGTAGAGGAGAACTTGTTTAGTATCATCCTTTGGTTTGGTCTAGATCGAGATAAAATATCAAAAGAGAAGAATTCCCTAAAAATAAGGCATAATATCCCACACCTTAATAACTCCATCGAGAGAAAAACAAATGGATAAATTCATAAGATGAATAGATTAATCATTTATGGTTATCCAATAAGACAACCAGTGCTTGAATCAGAGTCCAGATCATAGTTTTATTGAAGAAACTAGGTGGAGGGAGGCTTTAGAGCATCAAAGGGAGGAATAAGGTCTCCTCTGTCTACTGGAAGAGTAAAGGAGATAAGGGGTGAGTTAAATTATATTTAAGGGAAATTTTTTAATTTTTCTCAAAATATCTTGGTCGCATGGTTTGGATATATGGTTAGCTAAATCGTGTTCCAATATTGCACCTCCCACTGTCTAATAAGGGGCCCCGCATGGATTTATGCACAAAGTTTGACTAACTATGTGAAAACTCTATTGTACACCTCTAGTAAAAGTTTTAGAACCCCCCCCCCCCCCCACATGGGCATGCACCTCAGACTGCACAGTTTCTTCAAACCATGCAGTCTCTTGATGCCCTATGTCTAGCCAACACACGATTATTCAAACCATGTGGAATGGGTCGTGCTATTTTTACTAACTGTGCGGCCTATTTTCCTTTTCCAAAAACTGGACCTATGGGATTTGAACAATAACCATAAACCCCTGAAACGCATGTGATCTCATTACTCATCCATATTTGGTCCAAGAAAAATAATTATACAAAAGTTTAAAGGATACATACCTCGTAGAAAAATATGGTTCTTACAGTATTCCCCCCTTTAAAGGAACTTATCCCTGAGTTATCTTCTAAGAGAAGTGAAATATTGTCTGAGAATAACTCTATCCACTGAGCATGTATGTTGGCCTCCCACTCCCAAGTATCATCTTGTACTCGTTCATGTTTCCACATCACCCATACTAAAGGAACAGACTCTCCTTAGAGATCCTTCATGCTTCAGTCAACAATTCATATATAATACTCCTCAAAAGAAGCATTGGCATCTAACTATGCCTTATTGGGATCAAAATGATGAGATGGGTCAGCATGATAATGGAAAAGATATGAATCATGGAAGACATTGTGTATTTCATGGTACCTCTGAGGTAATAGCAATCGATAGGATACCGGCCTAACTCTCTCTAAGGTCTCAAAAGACTTTAAAAACTGAGGCAACAAATTACCTTTCCTTTATATTCGTCTATTCATGAAGCTGGGTGATACCTGTAAGAATACACGATCTCCAACCTCAAACTCTATAGGTCCTCAATGGTGATTGACATAAGATTTTTGTTTTGACTGATTAAGTTTGGAAAAAATCCCTCAAGGCATCATCTTAGTTTTTTTGGGTTGATTGTGTTTGTGGACAAAGCCAGATGACCACAAATAAGTTTGGTTGATGTTGCAGAAGTAAATTTTTAAGGTGTCCTGGTTTCCCAATGTTTTCCAAATTTTTGGGCCTCAAAATTGAGATTTTTGTTTTTGGAAAAGGAAGGATTTTCACAATGGAGTGAACAGTATATGAACCGAAAATCACAGTTCATGGACTGCATAGGAGGTATATGGAACAGTGATGAAAATCATCAAAGGGGAGATTTCCATATAGTAGTGCTACATGGACCACAAAGGGTGCTACACAAACCGCAAACAAAAATAGTTTACGGATGACAAGTAGTTTGCGGGAGTATTTTTTTTCACTCAAAAGTCATAACTTATAGTTGATAAAAAGTGTTTATGTAACACCCCAATATTTTATAAGATATATTCTTTTTAATTTCTTTGATGTCTTGTGTTGTACGCTACACCAAGATTAGCTTGAGCTATATGAAACATCGTATTAGCTTGCAGTATACGCAACACTATTCTTGTCTTATGTTACACAAAATTTCAAGTTCTTTTGATAGAATCCATTTCACATAATACCGGTTATAAGTGATAACTAAATATTATAACCTAGTCATTATAATGGTGGGTATAAATAGTATTAACTTCCAACTAAAAAAACTATTTAAATAGAAATAAGTGAGTTTATAAAATAATATAATCAATATTTATGGATTTTATTAGTGATATATATATATATATATAATATTCAATGTAATGTTTTAAATTCATCTTATATGTTTTCAAGATATGATATAAGAACAAATTAAATTTTTCAGATAAAAGAAGTATTTTTCAAAAAAATAGAGTTTTACCTCCTTTTGATGGAGAACCCTTTTTAAATCTAGTTTTTAAAAATTTTATAAGTCATATTTGAAATAATAATATTATTTTTTGGAAGTGGTATATCAAAATTTACATTGGTTGAAATTTTGGTATTTTAATGAATAGTGAAAATACTGCATTTTCATTCAAAACTGCATTTTCATCTAATTTACTTATATAGTTATATTATATTTTTAATTGGTTTTAAAGTGTAATTGGTTTATTATTTTATAATTTAATCTAATTTTTGTCATTTTAAGTAATTTAACATTTAAATTTTACATAAACACATGTCAATCTTTTGATAGTTTTTACTTCCTAAAAGCATGTTTTCTGGTTTTGACAACGAGAATTAATTTTAAATTAATTAATGAAACTTCTGTATTTTTAATTTTGGAAAATGTATTCCATATTTTTAATTAGTGGGTCCAAATTATGTTAATATGTTACTTTTATTTTTTGGATATTATGAATAGTAACTACGGTAATTTTTATTTACCACAGTTAAAGGTAAATCAGGTAAATTAGGATAACAAACAATATGATAAAAATAATAAAATTACCCTAACACTTCCAAAAATCCTATTTCATGAATTAAAGTCAACCAATATCACCAAGGGGTTATAATTTATTCATTTAATGTAATTTTTTCTATGAAAGTGATGTAATTATAATTAAAACAAAAGAATGTGACAACATGCCACTCTCTTATCTCTTATAAGTATAATAATATTAATATAGTGATAAACTTGATAAAACTTAAAAAATAAATAGTATCAAGAAGTATAATGAAATTATATACATCATTTAAATTTATTTATAATTTTTAGAGATTAAATAATTACCATTAATGATAACATAATAGTGATGTAGAAATTATTTTATTAATAGAAATATCAAATAAATGGTTTTAAAAATGTTAAAAGAAGTATAATATGAACTAATTAATGTTATCCACGAATTTTATAGGTGACTATGATATGTTAGGAATTTATTAAATATTTTTGTTTGAATTTATCTTCTGTGTGGATTTTATTTAAAGTAAAATAAATGAATAGTGTCAAAATTGACACTATTGATATTTTATAAAAATAACATATTATTAAATTATTTAAAAATCAAAAAAATAATTAAAAATTACAAAGTGAAAATTATAAGGTATAAAATTTCATAAAATATCCAATTATGGAAAATTTACAACACATAAGTAAATATTTATAACCATTTAATATTTAGAATATTATTACCACAACTAAAATTAAATAGATTAAATAAGGATAAATCAAAATTATAAGGTTTAAAATAAAATAAAAACATGTATAAATTTTATTGGTTGAGAGTATTTAGATTCATCCTCGTATTATCTTCGAAATAATCTACTTTGAAAGCATTTGAATAAAAAAAATTATATCAATTTAATAGTTTTGGTATTTTCAATGGTGCCCCTCCCATCTCTCATAAAAGGTAACCTCTAATTATATTTAAATCACACCAATAAATCTCTTTTTCTCTACCAAAACCTAACCATTTACTCTCCCAACTTCCTAAACTTAATTCTAGAGGCCACACTTTGGGCATAAATCCATCATAAGGAGTCCTTTTTTGCAAATAAAAAGGTTGTACTCAAAAAAAAGGTAATTTATTTATCACCTCTTTCAAAATTCTTTTCTTCTTCTACTTACTCTTATTATGTTGTTTCCATTATAAAGTAATAAATCCAATATATTTTATGTGAAGATATGTTATTATAATTATGGGACAACCTTATACCTCATTTTATCCATCCTATGAATAACAATATCATCATGTGTGTGTACGTACGGCTTACCGTCTCCACATTATGGTGTAATTTGTTATTCAACAATACATAATTTGTATGGGTATAATGATGATTATAATGGATGTAAATAATGTATATAACATGATAATTTTTCTATAAAATTTATATACCATCCAATTCCATACCATTTAACCATCAAGGGAATGATATCATCGCTCGTGCATACGTACGACTTACCGTCTCCATGACATGATGAGATTCATTCTCCATGTCAACCATTCAAGAATTATTGTAAAGTATATATAATAAATAATCGTGAAATATATGGCATAATAATGCTACTTTATTTATTTATATTTATATATATGTCATCTACTTACTTCCATTCAATTTAATAAGGAAACGGAAACATCGTTCATGCGTACGTACGGCCTACCATCTCCATGAACGGTGTATTCTATTTCATTTATCTATCTATTATATATATTTATATACAGAATATTTATGATATATAAATCATTTTTTACATTATTTATGTGATTAAATCATGATATAAGTAATAATATCAATAATAATAAGTCAAAACACATATGATAAATAAAACGATTATTACCCAAAATGTTTCTTTAACATGGAACTGATAAAAAATGGGTAATATAAATTCATAAGTGAATCATATATGATATCATAAATATTATTATGGTTAGGTTACATGTTAATAATATTTTTAAACCCACTATATAGGACTTTCTAACACATACGGAAGAAATTGGACCTAAAGTAAGGGATAATTTTTCAATCTCATTATTATCTGAGATTGTTTATACGTAAGTATTTACTGGGGTATATTTATCATCCACATCCATGTTTCCTAAATATATAATATTATTTATATTATTCTACTATTTTTTAATGTCAATTTTACCCATTGGTTAATTTTTATTAAATGGTATGGAAGTATTCTTTCTTTCATTTTCCAAAGGAGGTACTTTTTTACTTTTCTAACAAGAGTACAAAAAGAATATTTTTTTAACTTATATATAATGAATGGATTTTTATGTATTTATAAGGAATTATTTCCATGAATATTCCTCTACACGGTTTCAAGTTTATTTTCAAATAAATTACTTTCTATTAAAATTATGTGGCGTTTAGATAAAAGAAAACATTTTTGAAGAAGAAAGGATATTTTCCTCAAGAATTAAGTTCAAGTGTTTTATCAAAATTACTTTTCATCTAAGATGACTCTACTTAAATAGGGTTATGTTTATATTCATATTATTACTATGATTTTATTTTGTTAATTATGTAATGATATTTTATGATAGAATGATGTTTAAAAAACCCATTTTATTTATTGGGTTATGCTATGATGAATGATTTGTGTTTTTGTGGCACATATAAGAATGATTTCATTTTGAGATGGGTGGGAGATATATCTCCCTCAAAGGAATTGGGTAAAAATTTATATCTCATGAGATAAACCTGACTAGAATGACAATTAAATCCAGTTTAGTAATATAGGGATGGAATGGCAAGTAAATCTGGTTTAGTAATACATGGCTGGAATGACAAGTAAACTCAATTCAGTAATGGACTTTGTCCACTATGATGGTCTTGGCAGCAATTCCTTAGATACTATGAAAATCATATCATGTGCTTATTTTTTTTTACAATTCTATGTTTTATTCCAATTCTATTTTCTCATGGTTCATGATTCCATTATGATTTATGCCTTATGAACTACCAATATTTATTTCATGACTCAAGATTTTGGTATATGTTAAATGTAGTATGTTTTTTTCAAAAGTTATGTTTGTGTTTTTACATTCTTAATTTTATATTTTGTAAGATATTTTCCATTCTTACCCTTACTAAGAATTTCAGCTCACCCCTTTTCATGTTTATTTTCCCACAGGATTTGAAGAAGTGTATTAATTAAGATGTGTCAAAAGGGGGTTCTAGTTATGAAGGATAAAGTAATAGATGATGTAGGTGTTTTATGAACCAGTTTTTTATGTTTTCCAGTTTCCAAAGGCACTAAACTAATACAGTATTTGGGAATCTGTTTGTGTCATGCATTAAGTATTTCTCAAAAGTAATGTTATGTACATGTATTTCAAGCTTGGGTCTTTATAGTTTTTTTCATTGGATTTCCATATTTTGTGACTGAGAGGCGGTGATATGAAGAGCCGCAAAGGTTTTTCATTCACGGAATAGATCATCCTCCGTTGAGGATCAAAGCGCCATGCAGACCACATAGTAGTATGAGTTGAAGGCTATACCGCATCTAATCTTTGGGGAAATTTATTAGAGTGTTTCGTGGATTTATTTTTTTATATAATTACCACTAATACCATTATTTACAAGAGATATTTTCATAAGAAAACATCATTTCTCTGGGAATAAATTCAGTAAAGTCTGAAGTGGTTCATGAGGGGGGATTCCATGAAGTGAAGTAGTTTGTGGGAGATCATTTATACGAAGGAGGTAGTATGTAGGAATAGTTCATGAAAGGGTTTTGTGGGTAATTATAGATTGAAAAGGAATAAGGGTCAATGGATGAGAGGTGGTTCACGGTACATCAGTCATCCATGGAGGAGAAGTGGTCTATGGAAGAAGAATCCATCTATGAAGCATGGATGGTCCATGGAAGACAAAGGTGATCTATGAAGCACTCACGCCAAATGGTGAAAATTATTTTGAGGAGGAATTGAGGAAGTTGACAAAGGGAATAAAATAGTTCACAAAAGTAATTTTTGTAAAATAAAAGTACGCGGAAAATTGGGTTTCATCTATAGATTAAAACGGGACTTTAATAGAGTATCTATCTACAGTTGAGGATGTGTTCTTTCATGCAAATGAAGGGACCTAGAGTAGTGAGAAAAGTAAGAGGAAGATGGTGATCATTTCCATCAGTAGTGATCCAGAGAAAGATACATAGGGATTGAACCTTGGAAAAGTATTGAGCTAACCCTAAACCTTATAAAGGCAGTGAGCCTGGACATAGAAGTGATCCAGCCTGACCCTTGTAATTTGGCAGTGAACCTTAGTGGATTTGGTACATCATCACATTGTCATTGTATGTTCCATGGTAATATCCTAGTGAGGGTGAACCAAGTAATTTTTTTGTCTTTTTCATGACTTAAATTCTATTCATACATTGCACCAGGAAAGAGAGAGAAGAGTGTTTGTTTAATAAAAAACAAGATCTAAAGGGGAAGTTGTTTTAATCTGTCATACCCTGATTCACACCCCCTCCCCTCAAGGTATTTAACCTAATTGGGATAAAAATTGGTATCATAACTAAAGGTTGAAAGTCAATGGTTCTCTCTCATTAGAATAAATGAAGTTTGTTAATTACAAAGGGATTCTGATATTTGATGGAAAAAAATTTCAATTATGGAAGAATTAGATGCAGTAATACTTTTGATCATTAGGAATGGATGTATTTACAACATCTATGCATGTAATATCATTCAATATTGACAATGGTGATTTATTAGAAACTGATAGAAGGGAATCGGATGTTGATGATAAAGAGATTAATTCTTTAGGGGGATCCCTATCCAACGTAATTTATACAAAGGTGATGTCATATAATGTCTCTCAAGCCTACGGTCAAGGTAATCACCTAAGCCTATGGTCCTTGTAAGGGTTACCCCACATCCCTTGAAAGGGGGGTTATCAAAAATCAATAAAAAAGGTTGTCAGACCATTCGGGGGGGTGTCATGTAAAACATCACATGCTATGTTGGAAAATCTGTTGAACATTTATAAGGGTGACTCAAAAGTTAGAGAACTAAAGATGAAGTTTCCATGGAAAAAATATGAGGATCTCTGAATTCACACTAATGAGTTTGTTGATACATTCTTTGATCGGGTGATTTTTTTTCATGGAAGACATGCATGATCTTAGAGAAATTTTTGAAGATATAAATATTTTCAAGCGTATCTTGAGAAAAATTACACCTTGGTTTAATCCAAAGGTTTCTATATTGTAAGATAAAGATATAAAGGAGATGAAATTGGATAACTTACACAGTAATATTATTGTATATGAAATGAGAAATGATGATAATGATGCTATGGAAAAGGGGAAGTCTAAAGAAGTGGAATTTCAGGCCATAAAGAATCTCTATATTGAAGATAGTCAGGGGGGAAGATAATTTGGATGATGTCATGTCATTTATATCTTCAAATCTGCAAATAGGAAGAGTAAAGTTAAAATGTAAACTTATACTTGGATGCTTTCGATGTGGAAAGATTGGAAATTTTGAAGCAAAGTGTACTAATAAGTTTGAAGATGGTGATGAAGATAATTATGAAATTCCCAGAAAGAATTATTTAGATAATTTAAAAGGTAGGATAATTTATAAGAGATATTTCTTCAAAAAGAAGAATCTACTTTAAAAATAAGATGAAAGTTTAGAAGAATCTAAGGTAGAAGAGTTGGAGGACTACAAGTATCATGAAGCAGATGCTATGGTGGTAGTTGTGGGAAATTCCCAAACAAATGAAGAAAGCGATATTGATAAGGGATAAATAGAAGGAATATTTGAACTTCAGGTTGAATTAAAAGATACTCTTAAAGAGATGGATGTTTAGAGAACCAAAACAAAGAAATACAAAAAAGTGGTTTTTGATTGAGTACAAACTCAAAAATTAAAGAACAGAAAATAAAGATTGATAGTTTGACTAATAATGGAAAAGATAAAATCAAATGTATTAAAGAGATTGAAGAGGAAGTTGTTAGTATACAAAGAAAAGTGAAATATCAGAAGAAAATCATGATTCTAGTAAAGTAGGACACATAGGAAATAGAAAAAGGAAAAGTATAATTTAGAGTTCCTATGAAGCAGGAAAAGAAGTGTTAGGAAATGAAAATGATTGATCAGAATTATATAGCTGGTATGGGGATTGATCACAAAAATAAAGTAGTAATGGTTGAAGTTAGACCACAAGATCCCACTCCAAGGTTGAATATTGATTTGGGTATAAATCAGAATCAGAAGACTCAGAGATCCCAAGGGAGAACCAGTAGTGCAGTATTGCCATATGGGAATTCACCCCGCATTATATGCTATTGTTGTGGAAATATGGTACACTCAAAAAATGTTTGTTTCATAGAAAAGATGTGTTAAAGGGAATAATACCAACAAAGGAAGTAATAAAGGGATCAATATTCCATGGAATCATTTGATGTTCACTGTTTTAGGTGTAGAGGATTTAGGCACATGGAAATATGCTACTCATCAACAGTTCAGAGAAATGTGTCAAAGCAGAATGAATGTATCCATATGCAGTAGCTAAAGGTATCATAAAATGATCTTAAAATGAAAAATCGATTTTTAACTCTATAAGATAAATCTATTCCATCATACTTTAAGGAAGGTCAAGATTATCAATCCATACTCGGTATGAATTGAAAAACATTGATGAAAAAGAAAAATATAGTTGAATAAGTAGTGGTTGCAGAGATTGCTTTTAAAGCATCAGATCGCACTGGAATATGGATTATAGATAGTGTATTCACCTCTCATATAATAGGTAATAAATATTTGGTGACCATAATCAGGTATGATAACGAAGGTATCATAATATTTGGTAATGATGAAGCCCTGAAGATTGTTGGCTCTAGAAAAGCCATGTTTGGGGGGAAATACATGAGGCATATTGATGTCTTTGTTGTTGAAGGTATCAGTCACAACTTTCTTAGCGTCAGACAACTATGTGACTCAAGACATTCCATAATTTTTTCAAAGAAATTATGTGTAATCAAGGAAAAATGTGGTGTAGTTTTTTTACAGGGAAAGAATATAAAAGGTAACCTCTACCTTGTGAGTGGAGAAGAAGATATGTGCAATTTGTCTAAGGAAGAAAAAAACAAGTTATGGCATAAACTTCTTGGACACTTGGGCCAAACATCCTTAGAAGGTCTGGTGAAATATTATGTTGCTTGTGACCTCCCTATATTATCACATGATCATACTCATACATGCGATGCTTGTCAACTAGGTAAGATCATTCGAAATACATATAAGGCAAAAGAGAAAAGGTCAAAAATAGTGCTTGATATGGTGAATATTGATGTGTGTGGACTTATTTTACTAAGATATATTGATGGGAGGAGATACTATGTTCTCTTTAATGATGATTTTAGTAGATTTTCATGGGTATCAATCATCACCCACAAGTTTTAGGTGTTCAGTTGAATTATAAGATATCGACGAGAAGTTGAAAATATGCTAGGTCGGAAAATTCAGAAGATTAGAATAGATAATGGAACTGATTTCATGAATATTCAAGTGAAGGATTATCTCAAGAAACATGTAATAAGGCACCAAGTTTCAATAGTTAGAACTCCATGGTAGAATGGAGTAGTTGAGAAAAGAAATAGAATTATCTACAATAAGGCTAGAACAATTCTCATTGTAAAATACCTACCAGAGAAGTTTTGTAAAAAATTAGTGATGACATCAGTTTACACATCAAATAGATATTTATTGTGCCTAAAATAATAAAATACTACATATTAGATATGGTATGGAAAGAATCCATCATTGAAGTACTTTCGAGTCTTCAAAAGTAAGTGTTTCATTCTCAATATGGAGAAACACAGTAAGTTTGAATCCCGTGGAGATGAAGGGATATTTATTGGCTACTCAAAGAAAAGAAAAGCATATGAATTCTTCAATAAGAGGATGGGAAAGTTATTTGAAATCCATGATGTAACTATATTGGATAATTATCATAATCTTCAAAAAATACATGATCAGTCTCAGGAGGATAGTGATGAAGAGATAAGAATATCAGGGGATGATCTAGTTTTAGAGGATTATTCAGAAGAAGATTTATATAATGAAAAAGATGAGCACCATTCAGTATTTACACAAAGATAGAAGAGAATTACTAAAATAAATAGACATAACATAATTGGTGATTAGACATCTCCGGTGTAGACAAGGAGGATTAAGACTCTATAACAAGAATCGTACTTATCACAGTTAGATCCTAAATGTTTTGATGAGGTAGCTTGAGATAAGAATTGGGTTCAAGATATGAATGAAGATCTTGACAAAATTCAGAATAATCAGACATGGGATATTGTTTTGAAATCCAACAGATAAAAATTTCATTGGGACTAAATGGGTCTTTCACAATAAGATGAATGAAGAAGACATAGTGATTCGAAAAAGAATCAAGACTATTGTGAAAAGGGTAATCCCAGATAGATGGAATTTATTTTTATGAGACATTTCCACTTGTTGTGTGGCTAGAGACAATCATATTCTTTCTGGACATAGTGGTGCAAAGAAGGTTAAAAAATTTTGAGATGGAAATCAAGTCATCATTTCTAAATGGGGTTCTAGAATAAGTAGTGTATATTGAGAATCCATATGGTTTTCTCATTCATGAAGATGAGAACATAGTGTTTTTTATGAATAAGGAACTGTATGGGTTGAAGTAATAACCAAGAGCATGGTATTCAAGGCTCGATTGGTTTTTAAAGAAGATTAGTTTTCAACATGGTGGAGTTGATTAAAATATCCATGTCAGTGATGATAGTAATCAAAGGATGATAGTCATGGTTTATGTCAATGACATAATCTTTGATGGATCAAATGAAGTGCAGTGTAGACATTTTTCTAAATTCATGAAAAGTGAGTTTGAAATGTCAATGATTAGTGAAATGACATATTTTCTTGGTTTACATATAACACAAGGAAAGGATGGAACATTAATTTCTCAATATAAATATGCCAATGAGGTTTTAAGAATATTTTTAATGGATAATTCCAAGGAGATGATAACTCTGGTGGATACCTAGATCAAACTGTTAAGGGGTGATAAAGGCAAAGCAGTTAATGTCACTGAATGTAGTCAGATCATTGGAAGCATATTATACTTAATAGCGACATGAATAGATATTTTTTTTCCACATTTCAAGAAGTAAGGTATAAAAGAAATCCTAAGTAAATACACTTTCTTGGAGTGAAAAGAATATTTCAGTATATCAAAGGCACGGTGGATTCTGGTTGGATTTATAATGAAAAATCTCAAAAAGAGTTATTGGATTATATAGATATAGATTGGGCCAGATCAGTAGATGATAGTAAATCAACATTAGGTGGTGTGTTCTATCTTGGAAGAGTGTTTATTTCATGGCTAATAAATAAACAAGATTGTATTTCATTGAGAACGGTTGAAGCTGAACATATTGTGGCTACTCAAGCATGCGTGTAGTTATTATGGATGAAGTAGCAGCTTGATGATATGGGAGTTGAAGTGAATTCTCTGATCTAAATCCATTTTGATAATTCAAGTTCTATAAATATTATAAAAAATCTATTCCATCACTCAAGGATAAAACACATTGTAATAAAATGTCATTTTATCAAGGATAATGTGGAGAAAGGGATTTTGAAGTTGGATCATGTGCCTAAAAAACAAGTTTCATATATTCTAACAAAGGCCTTACCTAAATAAGTTTTTGAATGGCATAGACTGGCTCTAGGAGTTTATTCGACTCCCCACACTTGAAAAGGTGTGGATATAGTACCCCATATTTTCAAGGCATGGTGTGTTTTCCCTAAATTAGTTGATTTTTGTTCTTTACCATGTTGCAGACAACCATAAATTAACCTTCAATCTCATCGAAAAAGGGGTAGAAATTGTGGATATTAAAAGGGAGAAAATGTATTAATCCAGTCATAGGGAGAAAATTTTAGGTGGATCAGTGAGATAGGGGGAGTTAAAGTTGTTAGAGGGAGTAGTGAGATAGAGGGAGTATTAAATATGATGATACTAGAAGTAATCAATCAATGGATATATATCACGACAGATGAGGTTCATGATGAAAGAAGATGAGTGGTTTTAGAATGTAATGAAATGATTCATTGATGAAATTTTCATTATACTATTGTTTCTCATGATGATCATGGCTCATGTGGGATTAGAGTGTGTGTTTAGTAAATCCTTGATTTCTATCTTAATCACAAGAAGTGAATGCTAATAGATTATGGAATGAGCTTCAAGGATATATCAAAATGTGAATAATTTTCAACAAACCCAAAGGATGATATTTTTGGTAAAAATACCTCAAGGAATAATCTTGGTGTTTTGTATTTATTTTTTTTGTTGACAAATTCATATGACTACAAATGAGTTTGGTTGATGTTGTCAAAGTAGGTTTTTAAGGTGGCATAGTTTCCCAGTGTTTGACAAATTTTTGACACTCAAAATCAGGAGTTTGTTTTTGGAAAATGAAGGATTTCTATAAAGGAGTAAATAGTATGTAGACCACAAAATATAGTTCAAGGTCCACATAGGAGGTACACGGAATGGAGATGAAAACCAGAAAATGGAATATTTTTGCATAATAGTGTTATGAAGACCGTGAAGGGCGCTACGTGAACCGCGAACGAAAAATAGTTCACGGACGATGAGTAGTTCACGAGAGGATTTTTTTTCATGTAAAGGACACCACTTATATTTGAGAGGTGGTCTTTCATTTTCTAGATAGACATAATTTGTGGATAATAGGTGGAGATATGAAGAGCCATAGAGTTTTTTCATTCGTGGAAGAGATCAACCACCGTAGAGGTTCAAAGCACTATGAGGACCACAAAGTAGTATGTGATGAAGGTTGTATCACATTGAAACTTTGGGGAAAATAGATTAGTGGGTTTTATATATATATTTTCCTATATAATTATTGTTAATCCCATCATTAACAAGAGTGATTTTCATTAGAAAACATCTTTCCTCTAGGAAGAATTTTGAAAATTCTGAAGTGGTTTGCGAGGGAGGATTTTATGAAGTAAAGTAGTTCGTGGGAGATCATTTCCACGAAGGAGGTAGTTCATAGGAATGGTTTTTGAAAGGGTTTTGTGGGTCACTATAGCCTGTAAAGGAAGAAGGTTCCATAGAGGAGTGGTGGTTTGTGGGACATCAGTCGCCTATGGAGGAGAAGTGTTCCATGGAAGAAGAATCTATCCATAAAGTAAGGACAATCCACAGAAGAAAAAGGTGGTCCACAAAGAACTCATGCCACATGGTGAAAAATAGTTCATGGAGGACTTGAGGAAGTTAATGAAGGGACTAAAATAGTTCTTGAAATTAATTTCCATAAAATAACAGTGCGTGAAACGTGGATTTCATCTATGGGTGAAAACAGGACTTCAATAGAGCATCTATATATATTTTATGATTCATGTTTTAATGAAATTGAAGGGACATACAAGTTCATAAACTATGAGTGGATCCCTTACAAGATTAGTGAAAAAAGGAGGAATATAGTGATCCTTTCCACCAGTAGTTATCCATAGAAAGAGTGACCCTCGGAAAATTAGTGATCTAACCCTAAACCTTGTAAAGGCAGTGAGCCTGGGTATAGAAGTTATCCAGCCTGAACCTTGTAATTTGGAAGTAAGATTTAGTGGATTTGGTACATCAGCACATCATCATTATATGCTCATTATACATGTCCCATTGAAGGTGAAACAAGTAAAATTGTTGTGTCATGTGCATGATTTAAATTATGTTCATACATTGCACCAGGAAATAGAGAGAAGAGGGTTTTTTTAACAATGAAACAATATCTGAAGGGGTAGTTTTTTAATCTATCATTCCCTGGTTCACCCCCCCCCCATCTTAGGGTATTTAAACTAATTGGGATAACATAGTAGTAGACATCCACTTTCAGACTAGCTGAAATTAATCCAAAGTCTCCTTAATAAGATGAAGATCTAGTAGAGCTGCCTCTCCTGCCTTTAATCAGCACAGGAATGTATTCCACGTCCTACTGTATATGGAATCATAAGGATCCATCTGAATCATCACATGATAAGTGTTATTATAGGATAACTAGATGAGAGGGATATACTTTTATAGAGAACTACTGAAATCAAGGATGTATTCCTAGAGAACGCCCTCTAATACTAGTATAGTCCATTCTGACTGACCATCGGTCTAAGGGTGAAAGGTTGTACTCAGAAGCACCTATATACCCATAGCTCTATGTAACCCCTACCAGAACCTCAATGTAAAACAAGCATCCCTATCTGAATAGATAGTATGAGGGACCACGTGAAGCCGTATAATCACATGATCATACAATCTTTCCAACTCTCCAACTGAGAAAGTCTCCTGGATAGGAAGGAAGTGGTCTACATTTGTTAGTTGATCCATAACAACCCAAACAGCATTTCTACCTTGAGGTGACCTCAGTAAACTGACAACAGAATCCATAGAAACATCTTACAATTTACATTTTAGGATTGGTAATAGTTGTAATAATCTAGTAGGCCACAATTATTCCACCTTCACCAACTGAAAAGTGGAACACCTAGTGATAAAACCTGTTATCTTACACTTCATCTTTGACCATCAATATTGTCACCACATATCATGATACATCTTAGAGATACCTGAATTCACTTACCATGGAGAATCAAATGAATATCATATCATTTCCTCTCTTTTATATATGGGAACCCAAATACACCCATGTATATGTAGGATGTCATCATAATCGATAGACTGATCCGGATTTGGGTCCTCACTAGAAATACTCTCTCATAGGACTAAGCCTTCATAATTAGAAAACTACCTCATCTTTACTCTCTACAGAAATGAAGAGGTCTCTAATTGTGATGAAAGTATATACTATCCAATATGTTCCTAAACCTCTATGTGAATCTCATAGAATAGATCCATAAGCTGCCACTCGCTAATAGCCTCATAAACTACCTATATCTGATTCATTCTCCTCAGATCATCAGCAACAACATTTTCCTTCACAAGTGTATAGGAAATATTAAATTCAAAGGACTACATATATTCAACCCATATTTTCTGCCTAAGATTCAATTCACACTACATAAAAATATACAAGATCCCTTTATGGTCTGTAAACACCCCAAAACACTCTCTCAATAGGTAATGCCTCCAACAAAACAAGGTGTGAACAACAAGAGGCCACTTGAGATCATGAGTTGAGTAATTCCACTCATGAGGCCTAAACTATAATAACCTATATTCAATGACTTGATCTTCCTACATAAGAATTGATCCTATCCTATACCTGATGCATCACAATACGCTATATAGCTTTTTTCAAGCTCTAAAGGAATTAGGATCAGCACTGAAGTCAAACTCCCTTTTAGCTCCTAAAAGGCTATCTCATAGGCTTCCTACCGATAAACTTCACACCCTACTTATTCAAGACTGTATGAGGTGATACTAAGTGTGATAAGTATTATATAAAATTCTTGTAGTAACTAGGTTTCCCTAAGAAACTTCATATATCAAATAAATTCTTTGGTTTCTCCTAGGTAACCATAGCTCTCACCTTATCTTTGTTAACTAAAACTCTTACCTCTGAGATAATATGACCCGGTAAGTGTACCTTGTCAATCTAGAAATGGAATTTACTGAGCTTATCATACATTTTATTCTCTCCTAGTGTATTTAGAATGATCTCAAGATGAGTGGCATGGTTACTTTGAGTATGATAATATGATAATATGTCATCTACAAAGACTGTGAAAAAGGAATCTAGATAGGGATGGAAAACCCTATTCATTAAATAAATGAATATGAAAGGTGTGTTCATAAGACCTAAGGACATAATGAGATGCATATATAACCATACCAACTATAGAAAGTCATACATGGAATATTTTAAGGCCTAACTAGAACCTAATGATAACCTAATCTCAGGTCGATCTTCAAGAATACCCTCACTCCTCTAAGCTGGTCTAAAATATTATCTATTCGAGGTAAATGATAGTATTTTTTCACTATAATATTATTCAATTTTCATTAATACATATAAATCATAAGGGTTTTTTCCACCTTCTTAGAGAAAAGGACTAGTGAACCCCATGAATAATTACTGGGTCATATGAAACCATTAGCCTCTAAATCTTCTAGCTACCTCTTGAGCTCCTACCACTCAGTAGTAGTCATCTTTTAAGGAGGAATGGATACTATTTAAGCTACAGAAACTACCTCAATAGTAAACTATATCTCTCCCTCAAGAGGTAGTCCAAAAAAGTTGTCAGGAAAAGCACCCCTAAATCGATTGACTACAAGAGGGAATTTAGTCTTATATAGCCCCTGATCATCCATATAAAGGTTATAAACCTAGTTGGTCACTCCACCTAGCCCAATATAGTATAGTCCATCTCTACCTACCTAGAAATATCACTCACCATTGTGAGTATAAGTACCTCCCTCTAGTGATGTAAACAACACCCTCTAGTGATAAAAATCCATATAGGCATGATAAAGAACCAACCAATCCATCCTGAGAATGACATAAAATCCTATCATATCAATGATGAAGAGGTTCCATAAGAAAAAATGGTTGCCTACCTCAAAAGGAAAATCCTTGCACAGGCATATACTCTCAGGATGTATACCCAAATTTGTATCAAGCGTCATAACACCATAAGAGTACTCAACATGAAGCTCAAGGCTCTCCACAATAGGCACATATATGAAGGAATGTGATTCACCTATATCGAATGAGGTAGAAATGATAGTTTAGGCGACTATAATAGTACCCCAAACAGTATATGGATCAGCATCCTACTCCTCCAGTATAGGCTGCACTGAATAGATATGGCATGATCCCCATACCTATACTGCACCCTGACTACTTGGAGTAGTTTATCTCTATTGAAACTATATATCTAAAGTGTGTATTCCTTTTCCATGACCTCCTCCTCTGCATGTACATCCATTAGTACTCCAACTACCTACCTAGTGAGGTGTTTTTGTTGGAAAAAATCCATCAAGGTAACATTGTGGTATTTTTGGGTTGATTGTGTTTGTTGAAAAAGTAGGTTTCCATGGAATGTTTTGGAGTTCCAAAAATATTGTTGAAATGTATATGTTTAAAAAGAACCAAGACAAAGTAACGAACACTCTATAGGTGGTATAAAAATTTCATATACAAGGTGGTGTTGTTTCCCAGTGTTTGCCAAATTTTTTGGTCCAAAATCTAGAAAATAGAGAAAGGTGTTTTGGTAAAGGAAGTTGCACACAATATTGAAGGTAAATCTAAATTTTGCGTGAAAGTGGAGTTTCAAGATCAGCACATAAAAATATGGAAAAGTAAATAATCATGTTAATGATTAGTTTTTTCATGAAAGGCGATTTGTGTGCACCCAATAAATAAAGATGAAGTGAACGGTGTGAAAGAGGCTTATGTACTCAATGCGACGTAAAATATGGTTTTATAAACTCGGGGGGATATCTTGTACACATAGAGGAAGACACATAAATATCTTATTCATAGGTCTAGCTATGACTATAAATAAGAGGCTATCCTCTTCATTCAGTAGCTTGACCCTTAGAGAAATCCAAGGCTCTGAATCACATAAGAGTTGCGTGTAAAAGGAGTTGCGCATAAAGAGAGTTGTGAAAAAAAGGTGTTGCACGTAAAGAGAGTTGGGTGAAAAGCATAAATGTTGTACACAAGTCTATAAAGTTGTGTGCAAGACACCTAAAGGTTGTGCAAAAGATAGAAGTTGCCGAATAATTTTGTGGTAAAGGGGTATTAATCAAGTGGATGAAAGTGGAACTTAATGATACACTAAATGAGGTGTAAAACATATTGATTCAAGAAATAAAAGTAGGATATTATGAAGAATCATTGATCACACTTTTGTTGAGATATCAATGATCTTTAATATTGTGGTTGGTTATAAACTAGGAGGGATAGTGAGTTTTCTTCGAACATTGTAAATAGCAGTGTAATTTTAGTGGATTTGGTACATAGATGCATTTCCAATGAATGCTCTTTGGACGTAGTCTAGTGAGGGTGAACTAAGTAAAATTTTTGTTTCACATGCATGTTTTAATTTTTTTTCATACATTGTTGTGGGAAATAGATAACAAGTGTTTTATTTAACAACAAAGTAAGATCTTAAGGGGAAATATTTTTAATTTGTCATACCCTGATTCCCCCCCCCCCTTAAGGTATTAACCTAGTTTGTCTAACAATTGGTATCAAAAGGAAAGGTTAATTTCAGTGTTTCTCTCAAAGAGGTTGTTAATCACAAAGGGATTCTAATCTTAATTGGAAATAATTTTCAATTATGGAAGAATAGGATGCAGCACTATTTCTGATCTTTAGGTATGGATGTCTATACAGCAGCAACACATGAATTATGACTAGTGTGGATAGTGGTGATTTGTCAAAATTTGATTGAAGGGAATTAGATACTGTCACTATAGGAATCAATTATCTAGGGGGTCCTTATCCAATTAAATCTATACAAAGGTGATTTCATGTAAGTATACTCATTCTATGTTTTAAAAACTGCTGAATATCTATGAAGGTGATTCAAAATTCAGATAACCAAAATTTAAAGTTCTCTAGAACAAATATAAGGACCTAAGAATGAACCCCAATGATTCTATTGATGCGTTATTTGACAGGGTTAATGTTTTTATGGAAGACATGTGTGGTAGATATAAATATGTTTAATTGTATCTTGAGAAGACTTACAACTCGGTTCAATTCAAAAAAATTTGTGTTGGGGGATAAATATCCAAAGGAGATGACATTGGATAGCTTACACAGTAATCTTGTCGTATATGAGAAGATAAATGATGACAATAAGTCTGTGTAGAAAGGTAATTCCAAATAGGTGGAATTAAAGGTGATGAAGAAGCTCACCATTGAATATTTTCAGGATGAAGGAGATATGGATGAGGTGATGTCATTCCTTTCTTCAAATCTACAAAGAGGAAAAGGAAAGTTCAAAGGGAAACTTCCACTAGTGTGATTTTGATATGGAAAGGTTGGTCATCTTGTTGTAAGGTTCCCTAAGAAGTTCCAAGAATATGATGAAGATGAAGTTGAAATTCCCATGAAGAAGTATTCAACCTATGTGAAAGGTAAGAAAAAGTTCAAGGGAAATTTCTTCAAAAAGAATAATCTTCTTTCATGATAATGAAAGTTTAGAAGAATCTAAGGTTGAAGAGATGGAGAACTACAAAGATCATGGAAAAAAATTTATGGTAGAAGTTGTAGGTAACTCCCAGAAAAATGAAGAAAGAAACATTTATGAAGAAGAGGTTGAAGGAAGAGTAGATATGCAGGATGAATTGGAAGCCACTATTGAAGAGATAGATGTTTGGATAGCCAAAACGAATAAATCCAGCAAACTGGATCATGATTCCAAACTCTATATGCTTCAGTAGGAAGAAGATAAGTCTGAGATAATGGATTAAATTGATAATCTAAAGTCTTTATTTCTAGAGGACTCATAAATGTTTAGTGGGAATAAACTCAAATTTAAAGAATAAAAATAAGTTATCGATGGTTTGAATGACATAGTAAAAGAAAAAATCAAATGCATTGAAGAACTTCAAGAGGAAGTCATCAACCTCCAATAAAAAGTTAAGGATCATGAAAAACTCTTGAATCCCAATATATTATCAAAAAATCAGATCATTTGGGTGAGAGAAAAGTCAAAAGTGGAGTATAGAGGTCCAATAAAAAAAGCAATAGTCATGTTCAAATGTTAAGGGTGATTTGGGGATTGACAGAAAACAAAAAGCTATGATAATGGATGTCATACCACAAGAACCTACTCTGATATTGAAGATTTATTTGGGTATGAAGAAGAAACATAATACTCAGAGAACCCAAGAGAAAGCTAGTGGTTTAGAAGTGACAAGCAGGAATGCACTCTACATTAGGTGTTATTGTTGTGGAAAGATGGGACACTCACAAAATGTGTGTTCTATGGACAAGAGATACTGAAGGGAATAAGAAAAATAGAGGAAAACAAATAGAACTCAATACTCTAGAATATATTTCAAGGGAAATTTTTTTATGCATATTATTTGGACACATGGCTAGATATTTTACATCAACCATTCAGAGGAATGTTCCAAGGCATAACCAAAGTAGTCGCAAGCAGCAAATCAGTGAATCATCAAGTGAGATGAAAACAAAAAATAAATTTTCAACTCTACAAGATGATACTGGTCCATCATACTATGAGTAAGATCAATATTTTTAATCTATACTGAGTATGAAGTTGAAAACATGTATCAAGAAGAAAATAGTTGAGAAGTCAGTGGTTGCAGAAATTTTCCTTACAACATCATATTATTATGGTGTATGGATCCTTTAAAGTGGTTTCACATCCCATATGATAGGAAATAAGGATCTTATTACAAGCATAAAATATTACAAAGAAGGTGTTGTAAAATTTGTAAATGATGAAGTCCTGAATATAATTTTCTCGGAAAAGGCTGGTTTTGGGGGCAAAGAAATAAGATGTATTGATGTCTTAGTAGTAGAGGGTCTCAGTCAAAACTTGATTAGTGTCAGTAAACTATGTGACTCAAGGCTTGGTATAATATTTACTAAGAATATATGTATCATCAAAGGAAGAGATGATGCAGTTTTTCTACAATTAAAAATAACAAAGGGGGATCTTTATCTTATTAGTGGATAAGAAGATATGTTCTTTTTATCTAGAGAGGAAGAAAATAGGTTGTGGAATAAACAACTTGTCTATATATGCCAACCATACCTGGAATATCTGGTAAAATGTGATGCATCTTGAGACCACCCTGAGCTATCGCATGATCATACTCATACGTGTGATTCTTTCCAATAAGGGAAGATCATTAGAAATATATACAGGGAAAAGGAACAGAAGTCAAACAGAGTGCTTTAATTGGTGCATGTATATGTATGTGGATGTATCTCACCAAGATCCATTGATGGGAAGAGGTATTACATTCTTTTTATTGATGATTTAAGTAGAATTTCATGGGTATTTTTCATTTCCCACAAGACCGATGTGTTCAGTTTCATAAAACAATATCATAGGGAATTAGAAAGGATGCTTGGACAAAAGATTTTAAAGTTTCATACTGATAATAGTATATAATTTAAAAATATCCAAGTGGAATGTAATCTCAAGAAACATGGGATAAGGTATCAATTTTCTTCAATGAGAACTCCTCAATAGAATGGAGTGGTTGAGAGGATAAATTAGATTATCAACAACATGTCCAGAACAATGCTCATTTAAAAATACCTACCAGAGAAATTTTGGAAGGAAGTAGTATTGACGTCAGTCTATATATCCAATAGGGATATGTTGTTTCTAAATAAATAAAATACTCTGTATGATATGTGGTATGGAAATAAGCCAACTTTAAAAAAAATCATTGGAAGTGAGTGTTTTATTCTCAATAAATAGAAACATGAGAAATTTGAGTCACATGGAGATGAGGGGATATTACTTGGCTACTCAAGAAAAATAAAATCATATAAATGTTTTAATAAGAGGCTAGGAAAATTAGTCTAAATCAATGATGTTACTGTAGTAGAAAATGAACACAATATTCAACAATAAAGTGAATGGTTCCCTGATGATAGTGATCAGGAGGAAAGTAACACAAGTGGAGAATAAGTGACAAATTCTTGTTCATAAGAAGATACTGATGATGAGAAAGAGGAATTCAAATCTGTATCTCAGAAAAATAAAAAGATTCAAGCTGAAATTTATAGGAAAAATATCATCAAATATTAGATAGCACCTGTTCAAATAAGAAGAAAGAATTCATTACAGCAAACATTCTTCCTATCTTAGCTGGATCATAAATGTTTTGATGATGCATCTAGAGATGAAAACTAGTTTCATGATATGAATAAAGCGTTAGACCAAATTAAGAAGAATTGGACATGGGATATTGTTTCGAGACCAACAGATAATAATTTCATTGGAACTAAATGGGTATTTCGCAATAAAATAAATGAAGATGGTGTAGTGATTCGAAAAAAAAACATGACTATTGTAAAAAGGGTACTCCAAGATAGAGGTTATTGTTGTCGATGAAACATTTTTGCCTATTTTAAGGCTAGATACAATCATATTATTCTTGGGCATAGTAGTTCAAAGGAAGTTCAAAGGTTTCCAGATGGATGTCAATTCATAATTTTTGAATGGGGTTCTAGAAGAAGAAGTTTATATTGAGAAGATAGATGTTTTTCTCATTCATGAAGATGATAATGGAGTTTTTCAACTAAATAAGGCATTATCTGGTTTTACTCAAGCACCAAGAGCATGGTATTCAAGACTAGATCGGTTTTTGAAGAAGCTTAGTTTTCAAAGTGTTGGAGTTTATTACAACATGTATGTCAAAATGGTAGTAATAAAAGTATGATGGTGTTGGAATATGTTAATGACATAATTTTTGGTGGATCATATGAATCACAGTGAAAATAGTTCTTATAATTCATGAAAAGTGAATTTGAAATGTCAATGATTGGTGACATGACATTTTTCTTGGTTTACAGGTGGCATAAAGAAGCAATGGAACATTAATTTCTCAATATAAATATGCCAAGAAGTTTTTGAGAATATTTGGAATGGATAATTCCAAGGATATGATGACTCTGGTGGCTACCCAGATGAAATTATCATGAGATGGTGAAGGCAATGCAATTAATATCACAGAATACAAGAAAATAATTAGTATTATATTGCACTTAATAATGAAAAGACCTGATATTATTTTTTCCACATGTCAATCAGCATGATATAAAAGAAATCTCAAGGAAATCCAATTTCTTACAGTGAAAATAATACTTCGTTATATCAAGGTAACGGTGGATTTCATCTTTCTATACAATGAAAAATCTCAGAAAGAGTTATTGGGCTATACAGATGCAAATTGGGTCGGTTTAGTAGATGATAGAAAATCAACATCATGTGGTGCATTCTATCTTAGTGGATTGTATATTTTTTTTCTAATAAAGAAACAATATTTCATTTCATTGATCACTATATAATATGAATATATTACGGCTACTCAAACATGCACACAGTTATTGTGGGTGATGTAGCAGCTTGATGATATGGGAGTTGAAGTGATGTCTCTTATTGGAATACATTGTGATAATTCAAGTGCTATAAATATTATCAAAAATCTATTCCATAAATAAAGGATAAATCAAATTGAAATAAAATATCATTTTATCAAGGAGAAGGTGGAGAAAGGGCTTGTGAAGCTAGAGTATGTGCCTACAGAACAATAGGTGTTGCAGACATTCTGACAAAGGCCTTACCCAAAGAATCATTTGAATGGAATCGACTAGCTCTGGGAGTTTATTAGAGTTCTTTCACTTGAAAAAGTTTGGATGTGGTGCCCCCTATCCCTGAGGTATGATGTTTTTTTTACTAATATGATGATCTATGTTCTTTACCCTGTTGTAGAACAAAATGAAGTAACCTTCAGGTTTGTTGAAAAAGGGGGATAAATTGTGGCTCTTTAAGGGGATAAAATGTCTTAATAAAGATAGGTCAGAAGCTGATAGGGTGAGCTGTGATGTAGGGGGAGTTTCATCATTTTAAAGTTTACAGGTTTTTGATGAACCATGTAATGCTTATGTGACACGATTATAATTCAATGTTATGAGAAAATAGGTCATGGTCATGTCTATTAGAGCTTAGCTTGGACATATTTAAGAATTCCAAATCATGGATCTTAGAGCTTATCTTGGACACCTTTAAGCATTCCAAAGCATGATAACCCAAGCAGTGAAGTAGGAAGAGTTTTAAATCCAACGATGCTAAATTTGATTGATCAATGTTTATATATCATGAAAGATAAGGTTCGTGATGAAAACATTGTGTGGTTTCAAGAATGAAGTGTTTCATTTATGATATTTTCATTATAATACTATTTCTGATGTCGAGCATGGTTCATGTGGGCTTAGATTATGTGTTGAGTAAATATTTGATCATTATCTATATCACAAGAAGATAATGGAGGAATAATGTTGAAGAACCTCAATAAGGTATAAAAAAGTTTAAAGAGTTATCAACAAATAAAAAGGGGGATATTATGGGAAAAACCCTCAAGGTAACATTGCAGTGTTTTAAGGTTGATTGTTTTTTGTTGAAAAATAAGGTTTTTATGGATATTTGTGGAGTTTTAGAGAGATATTTGAAAATCTATACTAACAAATAACCAAGACAAAGGAATGGACACTCTAGAGGTAGTACAAAAAGTTTATATACAAGGTGGCATCATTTCCCAATGTTTTCAAAAACATTGGGTCCAAAATTTGGAGAATAGAGAAAGGTTTTTTTGGAAAAGGAAGTTTCACGCAATATTGAAGGTGAATCTAAATGTTGTGTGCAAGTGTATTTCCAGGATCAACACATCAAAATATGGTAAAGGAAATAATTGCGTAAAAGATTGGTTTTTGCGCGAAAGTCGGTTTGCACGCGCCCAAGAAATAAAGATGAAGTGAATGGTGTGAAAGAGGATTATGAACTAAATGTGACATAAAATATAGTTTTACATGCTCAGGAGAGATCTTATACACACAGAGGAAGTCACATAAGGATCTTATGTGCAGGTTTGGTAATTCCTATAAATAAGAGGCTACCCCCTTTCATTCAGCAGCTCGACCCATAGAGAAATTCAAGGCTCTGAATTGCATAATAGTTGTATAAAAAATGATTCATTCATAAATATATTTATGTGGAATAGGTTTCAATCATAAAGAGAGTTGGGTGAAAAGCATAAATGTTTCATACAAGTCTATAAAGTTGTGCACAAGACACCCAAAGGTTTTGAAAAAGATAGAAGTTTCCCAGTAATTCTGTGTTAAAGGGGTATTCATCAAGTGGATGAAAGTGGAACTTAATAAAAAAATAAATGAGGTTTAAAACATATTGATTCAAGAAATAAATGGATGGTATAATAAATAAGTAGTGAGCACACTTCAGTTGAGAGAGTAGTGAGCTTATTATTGTGATTGGTTGTAAAGTAGGAGGGAAAGTGAGTCCACTTGTAAACCAAGAGGGATAGTGAGTCCACTATAAACATTATAAATAGCAGTGTTCTTTTAGTGTATTTGGTACATCATCACATTATCATTTTATTATCCATGGACATAACCCAGTGATGTTGAACCAAGTAAAATTTTTGTGTCTTGTGCATGCTTTAATTTCTGTTCATATATTATTGTGGGAAAGAGAAAGAAAAGTTTTTTGTTTAACAATGAAATAAGATTCTAAGGGATGGTAGTTTTAATCTATCATACCCTGATTCACCCCACCCCCCTAGGTTATATAACCTATTTAGTCTAATAGCTACTGAACCTTCTTTTGAAGGTGGAGCTAGCATAGATTCTCTCCCACTCGGCATAGATGTAAAGGTCCTACAGAAGCATTGTAGATTCCCCATCTGCTATAGCCTCGGTACTCGATGGGGTCTCTGGGACACTGGGGATTCTTATGTCCTAAATTCCAACATTTGTGATAAACCACATAACTGTTAGTGGGTTTCACCTGGCTACTGATACTCACACATACAATCTCAAAGCGTCGCTTCTAATCGCTAGTTGATCCAATGATCTCTCTTGGTTTTAAACCACCTCGGATCACCCCATCATATTCTATTAGGTTTTTCTCTATGATGAGGTCCGGGTTCTTTATATTAGATATAATATTAAACTAGAAAACATTTACCTTAGAATGAATATGATGCTGAAGGCCATCCTCAAATCTTCTCTCTTTTTCTAGGTCATCAGTGGTATAGATAGGTGCAAAGTATTAAATCTTTTTAAAATGATATAAATAGTCCATAACTGTCATAGAACCCTATTTTAGGTTCATGAACTCCCTATAACAATCATCCCTCTGGGTATTAGGGAATAAATAATCATAGAAGCTCAACTGGAAATCCCTCTAAACCACTTCCCAATATTGTCCTTCCTAATTCAGAATATCCCAAAATCATTTGGTGGATCCTCGAATCATATAAGTAGCAAGTTTCACCCTCTTATCAAGAGGTGTATCTAGATGCTCAAAAATAGACATAAATATATTTATCCCTAGATTTTAGGCCAGTGGTCCTCCATCCCCCAAAAACGTGGGAAGATACAATTGTTGTAACTCCCAAGTCAACTCTCCTATAGAAGGGGAAGAGCATAGATCTCCCTTTATCATCTGCATAAGTTGTAGAAAATCTCATTGAAAATAAGAATCATCACCCACATAAATAATAGTAATAGGTTCCATATGGGGCACTACTGGAGGTATCACTGATGGATTAGGTACCACAAACTTTGGAGCAAGGTCATCACCACCCCCCTAGAAAATGACTAGAGGGCGTCGTGGTGGAATAGTTCCACAAATTCCAAACGCACACCTTAAATAGGATTAACAGAAATAACATCACATATACACAAATTGAATAAGTAAAATCCTTCCTATATAATAATAACATCCCTATTCCAGGTAAAATAGTCAAATATGGGTGATTAAACATTTATTTAGAACACAAGTGATGCTACCTACTTCCCACTACTAAGGTTAGGTTTGGGTCAAGCTCTGTGTTTTGAAATTTCCATATCATTTTAAATTGATGTTAATATTAATATTATATTTAAATGTTTGAACCAAATAGTTCACCAATTATGATTCATAAGGGGCCATACACCTTATAAACTAAAGTGAGGCATCTATTTAATCTAAACCATAACACATTCCAGTCCCTGTGACCAATGGTCCATGACTCAACATGCCATAATTGACTTCTTAGGGTGTCTATTATAGCCCAAGAATAAAAACATTGTTTAGTTTATGGAAGGAACTAATTATGTTTCTCAATTTACTACAGGAATTGTTAGCCAATAACAATTCTATTTATAATATTCAAAGTGCTCTTGGAAATCATAGGCAATTCAAACAACACAATGATCCAGTATGGTATATAATATGTATGAAATGTGAATCCTATAAGGTGCATAAAATGATGCATGATAAATTCCTCATTTACCTTATCTCATAGTCCAAGGATAAAAGGAAAATCTCAATCATAATAACAATAACCATCATATAGTATGTGTGTCACCCAATGGTGGAACCAAATCAACTGTGATAGGAATAATATAGAATAAAAATTCCTTAATCCAATAAAATTGGTATTACCCTGAACATGGGTTAGATACTCCTAATCTAAAATTATAACCAAGTCCCTAAGCATTCCTAATCTATTTTATATTGTATCAAAATAGTAAGTAAAGAAAAGAAAGCTCTGATACCAGTTTGTGGCATCCCGAACCGGGTTCCACTCAAAGGTTCCCTAAACTGGTGGGCCAAATGACCTCAAGAGAGCCTCCCCATATATCATAGACTGTCGATTAGCAGCAAGGGCCTAGGGTGTGTCTATAGGGAGAATATTCCCTTTGGTTAGAGTAGCACAATGGTGAAATAGATAGATAAATAGTGAAAACATATCAATAATGGGAAAGAAATTGGAAGTAAGAATAAACATCCAAGCACTAAATGATAATCAAAAGCAGTAAACTGAATCATATACAATAGATGATGATGTAATGTCTCTAAAAAATAGGGAAATCATGTATACATGGTAGTATGAAGTCAATACAGTACATGGTATACAAAAGGAGAAAAAATTACAAAATATATCTAAGCATCCTGATCTCTAGTCTAGTCATCATCTACCAAATTCTCATCCCAAGTCATGCAAGAAGTCAAGTATCTATAAGTGGATGTGTCCCCTTATCTACACCTGAAAGCATATAGTCTTCTCAGGTACCATCAGTGTCCTATTTAGGGTGTGAGATAAACTCATTAGGACACCACCAATGACATTTATAAATATCCAATCAATACATAAAATATGGAATTGTGCAGGTATAATAAGTAGTAATGAAAACTAAAAATGGGTCAGGTCTGGTTCCTGAAGGACACCAGGCTGACAGTACCTGCTTCGACTTAAGTCGGATAATCTGAACATGTAACCATGTATATACACATATATGGATTGTATACGTATTGACTTCTACAACCATATATGTGCCTACTTCCACTATCTTAGACCTTAGGCATAACTCAGACATCCATAAGTTAGCATGAGTATCACATGAATCAAGGGACGCCATGCCTAGTATCATAGTAGTAAAGGTCACCATGCCCATTATCATAATCATAGGGTCATCATGCTCATATCACAAGAATAGGGGATGTCGTGCACAGTATCACAGTAATGGATAACATGCATGTATATAACAACAAGGGTCACCATGCCCATATATCACAATAAGGTTCATCATGACCTAGCATCATAGTATAGGTTTGAAATGCCTGGTATCGTAGTACAGGTTTGTCATGCCCTAGTATCACAGTATAGGGTCATTATGCCAGGTATCACAGTATAGGGTCACCATGCCTGTGTTGCAGTATAGGTTTTCCATGCTTGTGTCACAAATAAAGGGACACCATGATCGTATCACATTTATAAAGAGAAATAATGCTTGTATCACATTTATAAAGGGTCATCATGCTCGCTCCATAGTATAGGGTCACCATGCCCATGTCAAAAATAAAGGAATTCCATTCTCATATTACATTTATAAAGGGATTTCATTCCCGTATCACAGTTATAAAGGGTCTCCATACCCATATCACAATATTATAAGGTAAATATTAGCTTTAATATAAGACAATGGACAATTAATAACTCATTATCATTTAATAATAACAAGGCTGCAACCATTTTTCAATATAATTGGGTGACATGGTCCTTCCACTCACATCCATTCAATTCATATTAAACTTATAAGTGTGTTATTCATGCTATACCAAAATAATTATACATTTCATTAATGTTTTCACAATATAGAAGTCATTCCAAAACATTTAGATTATTTTTGGTTTAATCATTTATAGACACATTATCAAAGTGATCGGCACACCGCAAGGGGTGTCCACCATTGAAGGGTACCTAATAAGGCCATAAGGTTCTCAATTAAGGAAACCAATTAAAGTTAAATAAAATTTAGGGGTAACTTATGATGAAACCGGTGTATGGAATAATAGAACATATTATAAAACATCTCAAATTTGAGGGATAAATACTAGACCACCTACCTTATTCCTGTAGAGAATCACTCATCCAGTATTGACCATTGGTTTGTTCTAGATCAACAGAAAATTGAAAAACTAATGAACACCTTGAAAATATGGTATAAGATCCTACACCTCAATAACTCCATCTAGAGAAATACAAATGGATAAAGGCATAATAGGAATAGATTAATCATTGATGGCTATCCAACAAGATGATTGGTTCTTGAATCGGAGTCCAGATCAGAGTTTCATCGAAGAACCTAGGTGGAGGGAGGCTTCAGAGATTCAAAGGAAGAAAGAAGGCCTCCTCTATTTTTTGGAAGAGTAAATGAGAGTAGGGTGAGTTAAATTATATGTAAGGTCAATTTGAAAATTTTACCCAAAATATTTTGGTCGTACGGTTTGGCCGCACAATTTTCCAAACAGTGCACTAACCATGAATCTCCCACTATCTAAGGAGAAACCCTGCATGGTTTCATGTGCATGGTTTTACTAACCATTCACAAACCATGTTGTGCACCTCTTCTAAAAGTTTTAGAACCCATGAACAAGTGTGTGCCTTAGGTTGGACGATTTCCTCAAACTGTGCGGCCTCTTGAAGCCCTCTGCCCAGCCATTTCATAGTTATTCAAACTGTGTGGAATGGGTCGCACGGTTTCTACTAACCTTGTGGCCCAGTTTCCTTTTCCAAAAAACTGAGCCTCCAAGATTCGAAAAAGCCCTGTACACCCTGAAAACTCCCTTGATCTCATTAGGAATCCATATTAGATCCAAGAAAAATATTTAGACCAAAATTTAAAGGATCCATACCTCATAGAAAAATTAGGTTATTATAGAAGTTCCCAGCTTTGGACACTTGATTTTATATACTAGGATGGGGTACGGGAGCAAAGGAATGGGTTGTGGATCATGATTCTATTGGATTTTAGCTTTTGGTATATTTTTTTATTTGGTCTAGCATGTACTTTTGTATTCCTACTTCCATGTTCCTCTTTTTTCCTCTTCTTTTTTTTATAGCATCATGACATCATAATTTTTCATATGACACTGGATGTTGTTATGTTTTATTATGATTATCTGGATGATTTACTTCCACTGTTCATTATATTGCTTCTATTGTTATTTTATATGTATATCACCGCTATGATCCACTCTAATAAATAGGGTATAGTCTCTCCACTAAACCATCATAAACCCTCATTGCTAATCGATAACCTTTATCATACAGGGAGGTTCTATTGAGGCCTTGTGGACAACCGAGATAGGTTACTTATGAGTGAACTGATTTTAATACATCACATAGTTGTTTTAGGATGGTTTCAATGCACTAGTTCTTAGTAAGATTCCTCCCCTCCTCTTTCTTATTCTCTCTCTATTGTTTTCACTAATTTTGATTCATCCAATTAGGGTTTTGGGGAGACAATTTCACCATATCATAGTGAAATCATCTCACTTGATGGGGATTCCATATATGATGCGTAGAGGGTGTCTTGAGAGGAATAATTTAACCATTTTCAATCATTTAACTTGAGTTATGTTTCCTCGAAAATTTAGTTAGGATTTTTAGTGATGTTGAGTGAAATTGGTCATTGATTGGGGTTATTAATTCAGGGATTTATGTGGCATAGGTCCACGTGTATGCTGAGAATGGACCACATACCATTGCTCATGGTTTTGGTGCCATGAGGTCACCCAATGAGTTTGGTCTTAGTTATTGCAATTTTTTTTTTTTGGTTTTAATTATTTTATTTATTCATTAAATAATTTTTATTGATGGGATAATTTCTCATGGACTCAGAGGATGTCAGTATAAGCTTGGTATCGAATTATGGATCATCGATTGAGGTAGATGGACTTAATTTATTGAGTCTCTTACAAAATTGATGATTTTATGTTTATGTTTCGTCATTATTATTATTGTGTGCATGTTATGACTTGAAAAATTGAGTTTTATTACTCTACCATGAATGTTCCTTACACACCGTCATCTTTTTCAAATTCTTGGAATGTTAGAGGAACATTTATTGGTCCTACTCTATTGGATCTGTATTTTTAGGGTCTTTTATACCATCCATCCTTGAAATGGATTTGGCTATTGGATCACAATAATTGAACTCATTAGTTCCTCTCTTTTAGATTAAAAATGTTACTCTAAGCCCTCCCTCTAGGTCTCCTCATCTAGACCAGATGCATTCTTTCACTGGACCTTTTAAGGCATCTCTTACTGGTGGGCCTCATGCTTCCCTAAAGGTATTTCTCCCTCAAATACCCCCAATATCACTTTCTACAAATCAATGGGGATTCATGGATCTTAGTCCAGCATTGATGTTTTTTGGGGATGAGATCTATGCATCAACCATATATCATCAGTAGTCTTTCATCGCAAAATTTGGGTATGAATGGGATTCCCTTCCTATTTTTGAATTCTACATTCAATCATGGAACTTTACCAGTCGGGCCTCTATTTAAATTTTAAATTAAATATTGTTTATATTCATTTATTCTATAAAATCGAATCCATTCATTCTTGGGATAGGGAGTATTATTTCTATAGGAGAAGGTTTTTCCTGTTGTTTCACTAGTCACATGATATCTACAGGGGTCAGGATTTGACTATAGATACTTTATGGATTTGGTTTCTAGGGATTCCTCTTTCTTTTCATAACCCAGGAATACTCAAGGCCACTGACAATAATCTTAGTCATTTTATTTGTATGGATGATGCCATTATTTGGATGGAAAATACAATGGTGGCTCACATGTGCATGAAAATAGATCTCACATCACTATAAAAAAAACTAGTGATTACGGTGGTTTATTGGTGGTGGTTATAATAATCATCGCAAAAATGAATCATATTTCAAAAAAATTATAATATAGTGGCAGTTTAATAAAACTATTGTTATATTTTTTTATTTTAACAATTAGTTATGGTTTAATTTAAAAAACCACTAAATATTTCAAAAAAACCTAATTTCAACCCCTCCCCCTCCCTCCTTCACCCTGACCCACCTCTCCCCCTCTCGTTCCCCTCAATGGAGACCCCCAACCCTGACCCCCCCTACACCTCCCACTCCCCTCGGCGGTAACTCCCAATCCCCTCCCCACCCCACCCCCTTCTCCCCTCAAGACCCCCACCTCTCATTCCCCTTGTGGCGACCCTCGACCTAGAACCCCCACCCCCCACCTCATGTTCCCCTCAACGGTAACCCTCAACCCTTCCCCCCCACCCACATCCCACTCCCCTCAACAACAACCCCTGACCCCGACCCCCACTCCCCACCTACCAATCCCCTCAGCGGTGACCCCCACCTCCTGCTCCCCTTAGTGACCCCAGTCCCCGACTCCCCTTGCTCCCGATGATGATCATCATGACCCCAACCCCCTATCAGTGTCATCCCCGAACCTAACCCCCTATAGGATACTATCATCACCCTGGCTCCGCTACCAGCTACTATCGTGACCCCAAACCCCCTTGTCAATGATTGTTGTGACCCCAACCTCTCTGTTGGAAATCGTCGTGACCCCAACCCTCCATGGAATCTACTATCATGACCCTAACCTCACTGACGGAGACTTTCATGACCCTGACCCCCCCCCCCCCATATACTATTTTTGTGACCCCAATCCCCACTTTATGTGACCATCATGACTCTGACCCCCCCTATCGATGACCATCGTGACCCTGAATCCCCCCTGCTCCTCAACGGCGACCCCTAAAGGCTTCTCTTCACATTTTTCTAGTGATTGTGACCCTCAAAATCATTAAAGGTATGGTTGATTGAATTTTTCTAATATTTTTAATTAGATTATATATAGATTTTCGTAATTGAGTGTTTTTTATATTTTTTATGTAATATTGATTCGTTTTTATGTTGAAATTTTGTTATGTCGAATCAAGACCCTACCTTGGTCAATGAAAATATTGGGTGATGTTTAATTTTGATTGTACATGTTTGATTAAAAATTTATATCTTTATATATGAATTTATAGGGATAATAAAATAAAATAACTATGGATAAATTTTTTATTAATTTACCTTGAAATGCACCTCGGTATGCCAAGGGTTTGGTAGAATTTTTATATTATGAAATTGAAAACCAATAAGTTAATAGTAGAATAAAATGTATGTGTACTGATTATAAATTCAAGTGATGGTTGAATAGAATCTAAGTATATGATCATTTGATACTTAAATAGTTTCTTTCTTGATATATATGTTAGATATGTAATGGTGAATCAAATATTATGGAAAGTAAAAATAATGAAAATACTATCAATGAAACACAAAGTGACTCACCAGGGGATAATTCAATTCGAAATTTGTTAAATGATGCATTTAGTTTTTTAGAATATAATGTCCAATATTTTAATAGATTAATAGAACCTTTATTTTATCTTTAGAATGTTAATCTTACTCATAACTTCAATGACCAAAAAAATGATTTTTATGAATTAGTTTAGGGACAGTAAGAATTGTATGAAGGGTGTGACAAGTATTTGAAGTTGTCTTTTCTACTTAAGTTGTATCATATCAAGTGTCTCTTTTGAAATTACTAACAAAATAATGTCCATGATTTTTATAATTTCATTATGATTCATTTAGTAAAGCTAAGTTCCCTTCATCATTCTATGATATGAATAAAGTCATCAAAAAACTTAGACTTGATTATACAAATATACATGCATGCCCTAATGATTTCATGATTTACTGGGGATAAGAGTCTGATAAAAAATGTATAATATTTCATACAATAAGATGGAAGTAAATTAACAACAATGAGAGTACAAATTAAAGCATTCCCAAGAAGAAACAGAAGAAGAAAACTCTTATAAAGGTATTGCCTTACTTTCCTCTGAAACAACACTTGCAAAGATTATTCATGTCATCTAAGACTATATAAAATATTAAGTGGCATGCTTGAGATAGTAATGATGGATTTATGAGACATCCAAAAGATTCAAAATCATGGAAGATGTTTGATTCGTTATATCCAAAAAATATTGGATCCTAGTAATGTACATTTGGGATTAGATTTTGATGGTTTTAAACATATTGATACTTTAAGTATTAATTATAGAATTTGTCTAGTTGTTTTGATCCCCTATAATATACACATGGATGTGTATGAAGAAGAATTATTTCTTTATTTCAATGATTATTCCTAGAAAAAAATTCTTGTAAATGACATTGATGTATAACTTCAACCTATAATCAAAGAATTACGAAAATTGTGGGATGATGGCATGGAAACAAATTACGCTTAAATGAGAAAACTATTCAAAATGCATGTTGCTTTAATGTGTAAAATTAGTGACTTTCCAAGAATAAGAAATTTATCTAGTTGGAACACTCATACTAGTTTGGATTTTCCAGTTTGTAATTTTGATTCTGAACCTCAATGATTACCTTATAGTAGGAAATGGTGTTTTATGTGTAGTCATTTATTTCCTGATGATTCTTATAAATTCAGGTTTAACACGACAAAATTCGATGGATATATTTAATTTATAAAGCCACCGAAGGTGTTATCTAGTTCATAAATCTTGGGATTATTAATGAATGTCACTGAAGAATTTGTAAAATGTCATCATTTTAAAGATGGGAGTAAGGGTATGAGGTACAATATCTAAAGCATCTAAAATACAAAAATTGAAGAAAAGGAGTATGCTTTTCAAACTTAATTATTGGGATTTTAATTTGATATATCATAGTCTTGATGAAATTCATATTGACAAGAACTTCTGTGATAATGTAATTTTTACATTGCTTAATAGTAGGGTAAATCAAAGGATCACCATAATACTCGTAAGGATTTGGATTCAATGAATATAAAGCATGGTTTTTGAGAAAATTATAGTGGTAGGTATCCTTCATCTATTTTTACAATGAAAAATCATGAGAAATATTTATTATTTCTAACTTTAAAAAATTTAAAAGTTCTAGATGGATATTCAAGTAATATATCAACGTGCTTTGACTAAAAACATCAAAGGTTTCATGGATTGAAAATTCATGACTCACATATTCTGATGGAGTAGTTGTTACCATTGGCATTTTATAATATGTTACTTGAAAAGGTAACTATAGTTATAGTTTAGTTTTGTACCTTTATCATAGTGATTTGTGGAAAAAATCTAAATCTAACTGAGCTTGATAAACTTTAAGAAATAATTTTTTAGACACTTTTTAATTTGGAGATGTTATTTCCCCTTCATTATTCATAATCATGATTCATTTGAGTGTTCATTTGGTTGAATAATCTAAACTTGGTGAACTAGTACACTATCAATAGAAGTATCCAATTGAGAGGTATGTTGATATTTTTTTATTTTCATTGGTGAATTCGATTTTATCAAATCATTACATAAATTTTTTAATATATTTATTATTATTTTCATCAAGTACTTAGGTTATTTGAGATCATATATGAGGAATAAAGCTCAACCATAAGGCTATATTGTTGAAGGCTATATGTCCAAAGAGTTCTTGACCTTATGTTCTAGGTATTTGGATGGGATTTAGACTAGATTCAATAGTGTTGTATGTGTTGAAAACATCTCAACTAATTCTTTTTCTGAAAACTATTCATCGGTATTTCCAACTATTGGACAACCAATTGAAAAGGGTCAAATTTTACACTAACTGAATTAGAGTAGCTACAAGAACATAGATATGTGATACTCAATAGTCTTATTGAAAATACATTTATTAATGAATTTTGATTTCAAAAAAAGAGGTGACTAAGGTTCAAGCTCAAAATGGGATGGAATTAACAAAAGATGTTAGTTAGGATATTTTTGGAATAGTTCGCTTGTTCTGTAAGTATATACTCATATTCATATTTTTGATGTGTAGTTATTTTTTCTATATTAAAAGTAACACCTTGATATATTTTTGTCTAGATAATGAATGTTGAGAATCGAACTGAAATATCAAATGATTTAAAGTTTTTGGCTCGATGTCTCTAAAACAGGCTAAGAGATTTGATGCCTACAATATTCATGCTTCAGGTTTCATACAATTTATCATGAAGAATAATTGAAAACTTCAAAATAGTGGTGTATTTACACTTGTAGAGGTGGGATACTATGGAAATCCGAATGATATAATTAAATTAAACTATCATGATCAATTTATGTTTTCTTATTCAAAATGCAAGTGGTCAACATTGATAGGCATATAATGAAAGATTCATTGAATTTTACTTTCTATCAACTTCTCTCACTTGATCCATACTAGTGATCAAGCAGAGCATAATCCATTTATCCAGGATTTTACAATCAAAGATTATTTATTATATGGATGATGAAATACATGAAGTTTGGAGTGTTGTTGTGGCACTTAAAGAAGAAAGAATTATATGATATGGGTGATGAAGATCAATTGGTATTTTGTAACAGTGATCCTCATCAACAACAAAACATTGAATAGTTTTTCCTGATAATATAAAAATAATATAACTTTCAAGGAGAGGGTGAAAATGAAATACTCGTCATAATGGATATTGATAACAATTAAGATGATGAAGATGAAGAAATTGAATGTATAAATGGTAATGAAAATTATTATAATTTATCGCTAATAAGTGTTTCTTACATATATACATTGTTCTATTTTTTCTTTTTTTTCTTTTAAAACTTTTAATTTTTCATTTTTTATACATTTAATATACCTAAACCATTTAAATTATAGAATGTCAAGAAGAAAAAAATCAGGATCCTAACTGATCAGCATCTCATAACATGACACCATTATTGTCAACTTTAGTGGATCTGATTGATTTTGTTATACCTAAGACTACTAGTGATCAGTCTTTTCCCCATATGTTGTTGGTATCCCACTACCTAATTGACCTCTGATGATGGAGCAGTTAGTCACCCATCCCATCTAGGGGATATTGACAAGTTACCATTACTGGTATGTATGTCATTATATAAAAAACTATATATTTTATTAATTGTTTAACGCATTTGTCAAACAGATAAAGGAAACCATAGAAGGGATTGAAATATAAACACTAAGGATGTATAGTAATTGAAGTACTTCAAGATTATTATTCTATTTAATGAGTTTGGGGTGCCTATTGGTGATGTTGTAGGAATCTATGGGAAGTTCTTAGTCATCTTACTTGTGAGACGGTGAGCTTTCCCATTAATTATTAATATTGGAGGCATATTCCTATAGATTTTAAAAATGAGGTCTTTGATACTCAAGTAAAGGTGATATTAATTTAAGATTCCTTGATAACTAATTTAAAATACATAAGTAAAGTTTTTTAAGATACTTATAAAGTGTTCTGTATTTTATTTCTAGATGTTTTTTCATTTTGATGTTCCTGACTCCGTTCCACTATCATGAACTTTGAAAATTTTGGGTAATAAATAGATAGATTTAAAATGGAGATTATGGAATGAGTTTAATGGCACATCTTTGAGCTCGCAACAGATGTATGAGAAAGTGTCTGAAGGCATTTCTCATGAGAAATAGAAGGTCTTTGTCGACATTAACAGAGATGTATCTTAGGAGGTAATTGCATATTTTACAATATCTTAATAACATAAACACAATAAAATTATAATTTTTATTAATATTTCTATTTTTCTAGGAATTATTTAAAAAAATACTATGAATTATGGGAAACAATTCATTATTCATATCACTGGGTCTCATAGTTTTTTTAGAAAGGAACAATTTTGGTTTGTATTTTATTCATTATTATTTATATCATTTTGATTATAAGCCATGTTTTTTATAACTTGTTTATATTTTCTTATAAAGGATAATGAATTAGGTCACTTTGTTGGCCAAACCAAAATTTGGTTTAAAGTCTATAGGAAACCTAATGGTAGTTTTTTAAATGACGCTACCAAAGACGTTGGAGTAAAAACTTTTCATTGTCATTTCATGTTATTTCATTACTATAAAAACATAATAACGAAAAATATATTATAAAAATTAATAAGACATAAACCCAATTAAATGGGGATGACTACATGGATCAAACGATGCCAATTTAGTGTCATTTGATACATCTAGTCGACCCCAATTTATTGGGTTTAAGACTTGTTTGTTGTTATAATTTATTTTTCAATATTATGTTTTTATAGTAATAAAATAACAATAAATAGTAATGAAATATTTATTAATTAGATAATATTATGAAGTTCATATATTTTAAAAAATCATTATTAATATTTTTTGTATTAATAGGTTAAAATTCAATAAGTCTGAGATGTGAACCCTTCACAATCATCATTGGTTTCCCAGAATGATGCAGTTACAATCATTTTAGAGAAGGAGCATCCTAGACGTGTACTAGGGATGGGTTCTAGGCCTACTCTATCAGTTGTCTTTGGTAGGGCATTGTCATCCATTACTACTACACTCGGTGGGGGTCCGAGTAATGTCATTGATCGTGAATCATAAAGAAAACTGCAATATTTAAAGAAAAAGTGCAATAACAAGACTCTTATAGGAAAACATGGGATCAGTGGTGGTCGAAAATGGAAAATGATTTAATTTCTATATTTCAGAGAATGAATGGCATTATTCCCAAGGAAATTTTCATCCTTATAGCTCATCCTGCCAAAGTAAATTATAAATTTCATAGATCATTCACACATTTAAAAAGAATACATATAACTTCTATAAATAAAACTAAAATGACATTTTATATAGAAAACACGCACTTCGAGTTATACTGACCACATATTATTTCAGATTGATGTGTTGTTATGAATTATAGATCATTATCCTTGATTTTTATAACAATTTGAGCTTGTTTTCTTATTTTGACTCAGTAAACAATTTGTAAAGGTACAAAAGCCTTTAAAAACACGTGTTAGGGATTCAAAACTAGGTAAAAGGCATCAGATTTCCCTAAAATCATAGGACAATGATCGTAGATTGATTTTTGAAATATAGGAAATGACATCATGTCATTCCGAGTTAGGATTTTCCTAGGATGGTCGTAAACCCATTTTTAGTGTTTGAAAACACTAAAACATGAATATAACAGTTAAAAACACATAAAACACCTCATATTGATGTAAAATCATGGGAAAACTACCTTTGAGTTATTTTTGACATGTATATGTAGAAAACACATCAATATGACATGCGGTGTGGTCAGAATGACTCAGTAAACACTCTTTAAAGGTACCAAAGACTTTAAAAACATGTGACGGGGGAAAAACCAAGAAAACAACATCGTATTGCCATGAAATCATAGGAAAAAAATTGTAGATTTATTTTTGAAATGTAGGAACTGATGACATGTCATTTTAAGTTACAATTTTCTCGAGATGGCCGTAAACACATTTTTAGTGTTCTAAAACACTAAAATGTGCGTGTAATGGTCAAAACCATAGAAAAAACCTCATATTGACATGATATCATGGGAAAACCATAGTTGAGTTATTTTTAACATGTATGCGTAGACAACATGTCAATCCAACATGCGGTGTGGTCGGAACGACTCAGTAAACACTTTTTAAAAGTACTAAAGTCTGTAAAAACATGTGTTGGAGGGTCAAAACTAGGAAAAAATATCGAATTGACCTAAAATAAGAAAAAAATGACCATAGATTTATTTTTGAAATGTAGGAAGCGGTGACACGTCATTTTGAGTTACAGTTTTCCCTGGATGGTCGTAAACTCATTTGTAGTATTTTAAAACACTAAAACATGTGTGTAATGGTAAAAACTATAGAAAAAAACCTCATATCGACATGAAATAATGGGTTAAATACCTTTGAGTTATTTTTGGCATGTATGTATAGACAACACATCAATATAATGTGTGGTGTGGTCAGAATGACTCGGTAAACACTCTTTAAAGGTACCAAAGCCTTTAAAAACATGTATTGGAGAAAACAACATTGTATTTCCCTAAAATAAGAGTATAATGACTGTACATTGATTTTTGAAATGTAGGAATTTACAACACATCATTTTGACCTACTGTTTTCTCAGGATGGCCGTAAATGCATTTTTAGTATTTTAAAACACTAAAACATGCACGTAATGGTCAAAACCATAGTAAACAACCTTATACTAATATGAAATAAAAAGAAAACAACTATTGAGTTATTTTTGATGTGTACGTGAAAACAAAACATCAATATGACATGCAGTGTAGTCATAATGACTCAGTAAACACTTTTTAAAGGTACCGAAGTTTTTAAAAACATGTTTTGAGGGTTCAAGACCTATAAAACAATGTTGTATTTCCCTGAAATCAAAGTAAAATGATTGTAGATTGATTTATGAAATATAGGAACTGATGGCAAGTCATTCCGAGTTATGGTTTGTATGAGATTCTCGTAAACACATTTTTAGTGTTTTAAAACACTAAAACATGCGTGTAACGGTCAAACCCATAAAAAATGACCTCATGTTGATGTGAAATCATGGGAAAACCATTGTTGAGTTATTTTTGACATATATTCATAGAAAAAGCATCAATATAACATGTAGTGTGGTCAGAATGACTCAGTAAACACATTTTAAAGGTACTAAAGCCTTAAAAAACATGTTTCAGGGGTCAAAACTAGGAAAACAATGTTGCATTTCCCCAAAATTATAAGAAAATGACCATAAATTGATTTTTGAAATGTAGGAACTAATAAAACGTCATTCTGAGTTATGGTTTTCCCGAGATGGTTGTAAAATCATTTTTAGTGTTTTAAAACACTAAAACATGTGTGTGATGGTAAAAACCAGAAAATAAAGAACCTTAGTTTGATGTGAAATAGTGAGAAAACCATTGTTGAGTTATTTTTGATGTGTACACATAGAAAACATATCAATCTGATGAGCGGTGTGGTCAGAATGACTCAGTAAACACTTTTTAAAGGTACCAAAGCCTTTAAAAACATGTGGTGGGGGGTTAAAACCTGGAAATCGATGTTGGGTTGTCCTAGGGTAGAAGAAAATGACCATAGATTTATTTTTGAAATGTATTAACTGAGGGAAAGTCATTCCGAGTTATGGTTTTCCTGAGATACCTGTAAACGCATTTTTAGTGTTTTAAAGCACTAAAACGTGTGTGTAACTATAAAAAACATATAAAATGACCTAATATTAATTTTAAATCATGATAAAACCACATTTTTGTTATTTTTTACATGTACACATAGAAAACACGTCAATAGGACGTGTGGTATGGTCGGAATGACTCGATAAATACTTTTTAAAGTTGTTAAAGCCTTTAAAAACATGTGTCGGTGAGTCAAAACTATCCAAAAGACATCATATTGCCCTAAAATTAGAGTAAAATGACTGTATATTAATTTTTAAAAATTAATAGCTTACATAATGTCATTCTGATTTATGGTTTTCCTATAATGATCGTAAATGCATTTTTAGTGTTTTAAAATGCTAAAATGTTCATGTAATGGTTAAAACCATATAAAATTACCTTAGATAAATTTTAAATCATGATAAAACCACCGTTGAGTTATTTTTGATGTTTACGCATAGAAAACAGGTCAATCTGACATGTGGTGTGGTCGGAATGACTCAGTAGACACTTTTTAGAGGTACCAAAGCCTTTAAAAACATATTTTGGGGGATTAAAACTAGGAAAATGATATTGTATTGCCCATAAATTAGAGTAAAATTACTTTAGATTAATTTTTGAAATATAGTAACTGACTCAACATCATTCTAAATTACGGTTTTTCTGGGACGGCTGTAAACATATTTTTAGTGTTTTAAAACATGAAAACATGTGTGTGACTATCAAAACCATAGAAAATGACCTCAGATTGATGTGAAATCATGGGAAACCCATCTTTGAGTTATTTTTGATGTGTACATATAGAAAAAATTTCAATATGATGTGCATTATGGTTGTAATGACTCAGTAAACACTTTTTAAAGGTACCAAAGCCTTTAAAAACATATATCGGGGGGTCAAAACCAAGAAAATGATGTCGAATTTCCCTAAAATCATATGATAATGATCGTAGATTTATTTTTGAAACATAAGAATAGATGACAGGTTATTCTGAGTTATAGTTTTCTCGATATGGTTGTAAACATGTTTTTAGTGTTTTAAAACACTAAAACATGCATGTAATGGTCAAAACCATAGAAAACGACTTCAGATTGTTATAAAATCATGGGAAAACCAATGTTGAGTTATTTTTGACATGTATGCATAGAAAACATGTCAATTCAATGTGTGGTGTGGTCGGAATGACTCAGTAAACACTTTTTAAAGGTATCAAAGCCTTTAAAAACATGTGTCAGGGGGTCAAAACTAGGAAAATGGTGTCATGTTATTATGAAATTAAAAGACAATAACCATAGATTTATTTTTGAAATGTGGGAACTGGTGTCATGTCATTCTATGTTTTTTTCAAGATGCCCGTAAATACATTTTTAATATTTTAAATCACTAAAAAATTCATATAACGGTCAAAACCATATAAAAAAATCTCATATTGACATGAAATAATATCAAAGTCTTTAAATTTTTTATTAAGTAAATTTCAAATCACGATGCATGTCAATTTAAAAATTAATTGGAATATTTACTTATTCATTTTCAGTTTCAAGTGTTGAATCATATCCTAATTAGGTAAGTTTATGTTTTCAAAGTGTTTTACATGATATATTATTTTTTTATGTTAAAATTTATTATGTTTGATTAATAAAATAAAATAAATTGTGAAACCTTCTGAATATATTTTGTGTCTTTTCTCTTTCTCATTTATTTTCTTAAATGTTCTAGTTTTTATTATATGTGATAGATGTTGATAGTAGGCAGAAGGTTCACCATTTTAATCCATAACATTCTTCAGAAGGTAGTTATCATGGTTCTTAGTTTCTATGGTATGTTTAAATTTTATCAATGATTCTACTTTAAATTTGATTTATTATGTTTAGTTTTAATTTTTGTTTTCTTTTTTGTTACAGTTGATGACATGATGTGATCGGTTTTAGTTTATGAGATGATGTGGTGGTAGACAGATGTAGTGGAGGTCATGGGGTGGATGTATATTGGGCATGGGTTGTTTCTGGACATATTTTATATGTATATATTGATGACTGGGGTACAGGTTGATTGAGGTTATCAGTTTACTGGGGTATATGTTGACTAAGGTTATGCTGACTGTGGATGTTTGTATGTATGATTATGGATGTATGATGAATGTATGATGGGTTTATCATAAATTTATGTTTTAGTTTATTACATGTCATGTTTTTTATATTTACATTTTTTATTAAATATTTAAAAAATAATAATAGTAATATTTAGCGGCTATTTTTAATAATTTCTGCTATATATATTAATGAAAATTCTAATTAGCGACCATTACTATGAACCACTGCTACATATATTAACAGAAGTTAGGTTTATTCTATCTATTTTATTTTTGGGTTTTTTTAAAAAAAATTATGCTAAATAAAATCAAAATCGCAACTAAATTCTCCAAAAATGACACATATAGAAACCACCATAAAATTAAAAAAACCGCTGTGAAATGACAGACGGTCATGAAATACTTGGTGGTTTTAAAAATCACCAATATATTATTAGGTGAAGGTTTAAACCACCACTAGTTTAATAAAAACCACCACTAATGACCACTTTTTTTGTTGTTTATCCCCCCTCCCAGAGCACATATTCCACCACATAGGCTTAGACATATCTTTTTGGAAAAAGTTGTTTGTCTCTAACCCCATATTTTTTTGTTCACATTTCCATTTTCAAGGCCACACAGGGTCATCATGTAGGAACTATAGTTCTTATAAATTCCCCATGAAAGCATCTAAGGCTCTTTCTCATCTCCCTAGGAAGGAAACTTATAATCTACACACACCAAATGGGATCCCCCATGTTGTCAGTGATCCTTTTGTTAAGTCATCCCTTTATGGTTTTTCTCCCATTAGATAATCTGACTCAAGGATGGTAAATAATCTAGGACCCTCTTCTATTATTACAGTATCTACTTTGGATTGAACATTACCCTTAATGGGCATGTAATCTTTACCTACCATGAACTATTCTTCCCATAGTGGATATTCTAGATATGTTGTGGTGGGTGAGCCTCCGAAGGTAGAAATTTCCTATCTTGTTTGTGATAGCATTCCACCTATCACCTTCTCCCTTTTTGGAAGTTTAGATCCTTGTGATGATTTCCTAATGGTTAAGGGGATTCATATAACACTCCCAATAGATGTTTTCAATGGTAATTCACCACCTCTTCTTAGGGGTGAGATTTCTTGGTGATTTCATGATCCTCCATCTTCCAGGTTCTTGAAAATGCATGCTCAGTTGAAATAATTGGTTGATCACATCTCAACTAGTAACTCATTCAAGGCACTATAAATAGTTAAAGGAGAATTTATAACTCCTTTTCCTTATAAAGGTAATCAGGAGAAGACTAGGAAGTCCTCTTCCTCAAGGGATATGATTTCCCACTCCATGTCCTCAACTTTTGAGAGAAACTCTACTTTCAGTAACATAGGTTCCTTGAGTATCTGAGCCTACCCACCTTTTTCTCCCTAACTTCTACTATAATTTGGAATTTCAGAGGTACTGGATCCCTAGTCAAGTGTATGTATTTTTCTAAATTTATCATGAACAAACACATATCTTTTCTCATTGTTCTATAACTGAAACTCAAGGTGAATTTTACCTAGTCCCATACTGTTTAGTTTTATATGGCTAACCATTTACATGATATCCCTATAAACACCCATATATGGATTTTATAGAATAAAAATATCTAGGTTGAGCTTATAAATGTATCATCTCAAAAATTACCATATATTTCATTAAAATGTCTATTTCTTTCTTTATTTTTGTCATTTATTCTAGGAGTGTTGCTAGAGACATAGAAGATCTTTGGCATGAGTTATCATATTTCAATCTGGGTTCTAGTTTTTGGTTCATAGGTGAGTACTTCAACATTATCCTCAAACAATCTGGAAAAAAATGAGGAATTTACCCAAGGATATGGATGAATTCCAAGTATTTCTTTCATATAACAGTATCATTGACCTGGGTTTTAACGGGTACATATTTACTTGGTATAATAACAAGAGAGGAAGTAAAATAATCTAGATCCATTTAGATATTTTTTTTGGACAACATGAATGCAGTCACCAACTTCTCATGTTTGTTTGTCTCTCTCCAAGAACTATCTTTATCTGATCACTCCCCACTACTACTTCAAATCTGAGCTTATTTGGTTCCTAAGAACAGCTTTCACTTCTATAAAGGATGGATGGAGGATGAAGATTTCATGTCTGTGGTCCATAACTCATGGATAGAACCTATACAAGGTCATACATGGATCATTCTCTAGAATAAGCTGTGTAGATTGAAAAAGAAAAGAATCATTTAATGGATCAACAATCAACCTTACTCCATTCTGCCAATGGATGATCTCCAAGTTGAAATTCAATAACTCAATATTTAACTTCAGTATGTCTAGAATGATGATATTTTTAGGATTCTCAATTGAAAACTAATCTTCCTAGAAGAAATATGGATAGAGGAAGAAATAAAGGCTCATGATAGATTGTGCAATATATGGCTCAATGCTGGAGATAGAAATAAAACTTACTTCCATGCATGCATTAGAAAAAAGAAGGTCATCAGGAAACCTAACCTTCAACTCAAATATGGATATTTCAGTAATAATGTGGAGATCATTGGCCCGTGTGTTTTCTTTCATTTTAGGTAACTTCTTTTAGGCCTTCAACAATGATTGAGGGAGGACCTCTATCCTAAATAATGTGACAACTACTTCTTTGATAATATTCCTCTTTAAATAATAGATGGTATGAATTTTTGGATATAGGATATTCCAGAGGAAATATAAATATTGGAAGCAATCCAAGGTCTCAAATTGAATAGTCCCCCTAGCCCTGATGGTTTCCCTAGATATTTCGATATTATATCTTGGGATTACATCAATAATGATCTAAAAGTGGTGGTGAAATACTTATTTAAGGTCAACCCTCTTCTTCATGTCACCTCATCCACTATTCTAGTTCTCTTACCCAAAGTATGCCACCTTATTATCTTTGGTGAATTTCACCCCATTATCTTGTGCAATTTCTCTTATAAGGTTCTTACCTCTGTCCTTAACAAAATAATCTCCAATCTCCTAACTTTGTAAATATTGGAACAAAAACATATTTTTATTAATGGTAGGAAAATTTAGGGGCAATTGGTCTTTCCTAAGAAATTATTTTGAAATTTAATAGGAAATTGGTTGGGTTCAATGTCATGATCAAGATAGACATGGAGAAAGCCTATAAAAAAACAAATGGAATTTCATATTGAATGTTTTCAGGGGATTTTGTTTTTCAAAATGGGTATGTGACAATTTCTTTCAATGATTCTCATCACCTTGGTTTACAATCTCTCTAATGGTAAAAAGGTTTCAATTTTTAAAATTTGTGTGTGGTCTCTTCCAAGGAGATCCTCTCTATCCTAGCTTATTTATCCTAGCCCACAATGCACTATTACAAAATATCAATGCTAAAATTACTATAGGAATAGTGTATATGTTTAGATTTTGGTTTGGATTCATTGGGATATCTCATTTATTCTTCATCGATGACACGGTTTTCTTTATTAGTTTCATAACCAATTCTATCCAAGTATTCAAATAAACCCTCAGTGAATATTATTACAAGAGTGGGAAATGTATCAATGTCAGCAAGAGTAATGTTTATATTTCCTAAAAAATACTTAGGAAGACAAGATAAATCTATCGAAAATAGGCTCAACATTGCTAGAATATATCACCCTATAGAATATTTGGGAGACCCTCTATCAAAAAAAATAATCTTTACTCAATACTTTGAAGGTATCATCAGCAAAATTATGAATAGAATCACCAATTGTAAGAGCCACTTCCTTTATTTTGGAGGAAGAATTGCCCTCTTCAACAATGTTATTTATTATATCCCCATATATATTTTTTCAGTCATTTAGGCTCCCAAGACCATCACCAGCCGAATCAAAAATATTCTTAACAGATTCATTTCGGACTCACATCAGGAAGTCAGACATCACCAGTCTAGTTGATCCAGGCTAGCAAGGCCTTACGAATATGGAGGAATTAGTCTTAATATAATCAATGAGACCATGAAATACATGAATTCTAAACTAGCATTGGAAGCTATTTTAGGTCAATCCTTGCGGGATAGAATTATTTTTAAGAAGTAAGGGAAGTCACCAGCATCTTGGATTGAGTAGGGAGAGAAGGGATATCAGATTTGGAAGAGTTTTTGAAACCCCATGTCTATCCTTTAAGACAAATATCATTGGATTGTAGGTAGGGATATATTGAATTTTGGAAATATATTTGGTTCAGTCACTCTCTCTTCTTCCCTGGATTCCCAGTTCCCAACATCAGTTTCAAATAGGTGAGCATGAATCCGGCATTCATTTCATTTTTTTCTCAATGATGGCCATAGATCCATTTTTTCCTCCATTAAATTAGTTGAGGAGCCTTTTGTATGCATCTTCACTCCAATTCCCTCAGGTTCCTTTAACCTTCCAACATACTATTATATTACTCATGTGTAGTTGGTGTGGTTTTCTGACCACTAAGAGAGATGAATGGAAGGAAAACATGAATTTTATTTCAATGAGAACAAAGTTACCAAAGACCCCTCCCACACCTCCCTTTATTTTCTCTCACATTGAGCTCTCAAGTATCTCTAAAATAATAAAGATCTCTCTTGCATCGAACTAATGATGAAGGAAGCTCCACAAGTCTTTCTTATATAGGTATGGTGGGAGGTGTCAACTTTGACACAACTTCCACCCATCCCCCACCAAACATTGGTCTTCAATAATGATGTCCACCTACACCTTTTAAAACTCCCATGGTTTCCAAAGGAATAGTTAATTTACATCTCAAAGGTACAACACACAATATGGAAGTCCTCCATGGTGGGTGTGGTTGGTGCACCACCCACCAATGAAGGCATCTAGAGAATATCCATCAATTCTCCCCCTCCAGCTGAAATCTACTAGATCATCTACAAAGGTCTAGTTTCTCCCAAGCAACCACCTTTTTCAACATATCCACTGGTTTCTCCTTTGTGTGGATCTTCACAAGTTGCAGTAACTATAGATCAATCACTCTGTGTATCCAATAATAGTGAATGTTGATGTTCTTCATTCAGGAATGGTATATGGATTTCTTGCTCAAGTCCAAAGCACTTTGAATATCAGAATGAACCAGGTACTCCTTCTGTCTAAATCTGAGCTCTTGAATAAAATTATTTATCCACATCATCTCCTTGATTTCTTCTGAAGTAGCAATGTACTCTACTTCCATCATGAATAAAGCAACGCACTTCTATAACATTGACTACCATGACACAACTCCTCATATAAAAGTATAGATGTATCCTTATGTAGACTTCCTACTATCGGGATATCCAGCCATATCTGCATTTGTATAGCCCTACAAGATAGGTTCATCTCCCTTATATCACAAACATAGCTTTGAGGTACCTTTAATATACCTCATAATCCACTTGACTATATCCCAGTGTTTCTTCCTGAGATTGGAGAGAAATCGAATCACAATTGCCACTGCATGGGAAATGTCAGGTCTCATACTCACCATAGCATACATCAAGCTTCCAACTGCTGAGGAGTATGGTATCATCTCCATCACCTCGATTTCTTTCTTGGACAATGGGAATGAACTCTTGCTCAACTTCAAATGGCTGGGAAGAGTAATTCTCATAGGTTTTCTTTTTCCAAGTTGAATCATTTCAGAACACGTTCAACATACTTCTCTTGAGATAGCCATAATAACCTTCTATTTCTATTACAAATGATTTATATCCCCACAATATATTGATCTTCTCCCAAGTCCTTCATATCAAAACACTTGGATAACTCCTTCTTCAACTAGATAATCTTCATTGCATCCTTCCCAATAATCAACATGTCATTAATATAAAGTATAAGAGTAATAAAGTTACTATCTTGAAATTTCTAGATGTAAACACATTAGTCCGACTGTGTCTACTTGTAGCCATGACTCACCATGAATGAGTCAAACTTATTGTACCATTTTCTAGGAGATTGTTTCAGTACATACAATCTCTTCTTCAATTACTAGATGAGGTTTTCATTTCCATAAACCTCTAAACCTTAAGGATACTTCGTATAGATCTACTCAGATAGGTCACCATGAATAAAAGCTGTCTTCACATCCATCTATTCAAGCTCCAAGTAAAATCTAGCCACCGATCCGAAAATGACTCAGATTGAAGCCATCTTCACCCCGGGTGAAAAGGTCTCATCAAAGTCAACTCCTTTCTTCTGAAGGAATCCCTTGACAACTAACCAAGCTTTTTGTTTGACCTCCTTTTTGTTTCCATCCTTCTTCAGCCTAAAAACCAATTTGTTCATCAGTGCATTCTTATAATTTTGTAGTTCCACCAAATCATGCTTTTAGTTCTTCATAAAAGACTCCATATCATCCTCAATTGCATGCAGACACTTGATTTTTTTTAGGATGAGACACTACTTCTTGATATCCTTTTGGCTCCCCCTCATCAGTCAGCAATAGGTACTCTGACTCTGAATATTTTAGTGATGGAATCCTTCCTCTTAAAGATCTTTGAACCTATGAAATGTAAGGTTTAGTAGGAATAACATCACTTAGCTTCTGTGATGGTTCTACAAATTCTTATGGAGAGGATCGAGTCTCCCCCTACTCAATATCCTACTTCACTACCTCCTGGTCCACTATCGATGAGTCTTATTGCACCTCCTCCTCATCATTGATAGTTTGTGCTGGTATAGGTGTTGGATCATGAATTTATTCCTCGAAACTTTACCTTTGTTAAATTCTAGTATTTTGAATTCCTTAGATCATTTGGTTCTCATGGAACATGACATATCTACTTCAGGTCACCTTCTTCGCCTTTGGGTTCCAAATCATGTATATGTACTCCTCATCTCCATAGCCGATGAAGATGCATGGATTAGAACTTCTATCTAGATTCTTCCTGAGATCCTTGGATACATGTGCAGATGTCAAACATTTAAATAATCATAAATTATATTAATAGGGATGTTTACCAAACCATTTATTCTATGTAATCTCAAAATTGAGTGGGACCAACGGTGATCTGTTGATGAGGTATCATGCAACCTGAACAGCTTGTCCCCAGAATGGCTTAGGGAGATTAGCCAAACTCATCATGCTTCTAACCTTCTCTGTGATGATTTTATTCATCCTTTCTGTAACTCCATTGTATTGTGGGGTGCATGGGACCATCCTCTCATGTCGGATGCCTTAACTCATGCAATAGGCATCAAATCCCCTGGATGTGTACTCTCCTATTTTGTCTGAACAAAGACACTTCAGCTTCCTTCCAGTTTCATGCTCTACCATGGCGTGGAATATCTTGAAGTATTCTATTACTTATTCCTTCATCCTCATGAAGAACACATACACCCTTCGAGATTCAGCATCAATAAAGGATAGGAAATATTTGTTACCTCCCAGTGAATCCACCTCCATGGGTACATATACATCATAGTGCACCAGATCTAGAAACTTTGATCTCCTTGATTAAGTATTATTGAATGAGAACCTATGTTTCTTTCCATAAAATAAGTATTTATAAGGATCAAGTGATTCATCCTTGTTAATACTGATGTACTTATTCTTTTTTAGGGTAAATATCCCTTTTTCACTCATGTGGATGAGTCTCATATTCCTCATATTGGATGATGTCTCTCCTTTCACCATGTTGAGGCTGTTTGTACATATCTTCACATGAGTTTTGTACAATGTAACGTATATGTGTCCTCAGGAAATAATGATGGATCCTTTTTTCATATTCCATGCTCCATTACTGTAGATGTTGTCATAGCCTTGTCGATTAAAGACTATACCTAATAATAGTTTGATCTGAAAACTTGGAACATGCCGAACATCCTTTAGGGTGATTATGTATACAACATCTATCTTGACTTGGATATCACCCATTCCAACAATCTCTTCTGAACTGGTATTTCCCATATTGACTACACCAAAGTCAGTATCTTGATAAGTCAAGAAATATTCATGATGCGGAGTGACATGGTACGATGTTGTAGTATAGACCACCCATTCTGTTTCCTAGACTGATGTATGAAAACATGTCTCTTATTCTTCTTTAGAGCAAAGCATGATTTCTATGGAGACTTTCATGTGCACGTCTCTATTTCTTCTTTGTCAGTTGCTATTTTTCCCCTTTTCTTGTAGAAAACTTTAGTAGTTCTTCTTCATGTGTCAGATCATGCCATAATGGTAGCATTTGTAAGATGGTATCCTACCATCTATCAACCTACTCTGGGTTTGGCATCCGTTTCTAGCCCCTCGACCACCTCCCATGGATGGTCCCTCTATTTAATTTAAATTATTAAAAAATTAGTGCATAATTTTGAAAAATGGAGTTCACCATTGTGTCTAGAATGGTCTAAAATAATGGAATCAACTCTTGGATCATCAAAATCATACACCAATTGATCAAGATATGACCGAATCTATATCAATGGAAGAGATAAACTAATGATGTGATGATGATGTGGTGATGATGTGGAGATGATGTGGCAATGATGGGGTGTGCTGGAGAAGTTTTTATAAACTCGCTGGAAATGTTGTCAGCATTGGAACAGTACCTTCTTCTCTAGCAAGGGGGTAATGTAGCACCCAAGGTTTGACTAAACTTTGATCGAGCCTAGGAAGCCCGTTTTAGCTTCATTTATGAAGTTGTTTGCATCATTGGAATCGACTCAACACAAACTTTTAGAATATACCTTAAAAATAGGATTTTGAGAAACTTGAATTTTCCGGTCATTGGAAAAAATCAACTGCTCACTGTCGTTGCACTGGAAATCCCTCTGATACCACTTGTTGTGGTTCACTTACCACTAAGATATATGAATGAAGGTAAAATATGACTTTTATTTCAACAAGAACAAAGTTACAAAAGACACCTCCCTTTTTTTCTCTCACCTAGAGCTCTCAAGGAACTCTAAAATAATGAATATCTCGCTTGTCTTGAACTGATGATGAAGGAATCTCCCCAAGGATTCTTTATATAGGCATGGTGGGAGGTATCAACTTTGAAACAACTCCCACCCATCCCCCACCAAACATTGGACTTCAAAAATGGTGTCCACTTACGCCTTTTACAACTCCCATGGTTACCAAAGAAATAGTTCCTTTACATCTCAAAGGTGCATCACACAATATGGAAGTCCTCCATGGTGGGTGTGGTTGGTGAACCACCCACCAACCAAGGCAGATAGAGAATCTCCATCAGTAGTATGGTGATAAATTCTAGAATAATAGACTTTAGTGAAAATCTATACCTGGAAAAATGAACTTCCTAGTGTGGCCTGATCACAACCATGCATTACCTATGTACATCAAAGTGAAGAATAAAGGAATATTTATAGCTTTTAAGTTAGTTTGTTGTGGGAGGTAAAATATGTAATCAATCACCCACTTTTTTATCGAAGGGGGGTGGGATAGACTCATCTGATTCCAACTAGGGGGAAGCACAGGAGATAACACTCATTTTTATTACATTAATTATTTCTTGTCCCCATACTTTCAGAATCTCACTAATGGATCCAAATATTTTTTGACATTTTTTGAATTCTTTATTGAGAGTTTATGGGTGATCTAGGTCTTGTGGAATGATGCCTTACATCAGGGAGGAAAACCTATAGTATTACATATTAAATCTAACCTCTTTTCCAGTATGGTAGATATATTTTCACTTTGTAGGATTTATCCATCTTCATCAGTCACTCAGAACTGGCCTACCATCACGCCTCACACAAATTTTATAGCTCCCATGGATGGACCGGGTCGCTGGGTAAGCTGGAAAGCACTGAGTTGCAGCTTCAAAATGAACTCAGATGACTCTAATATATAAGGCACCATGAGCAAATCCGGGCTTATATGCAACTTTATGGGATTGTTCCTCTTAGACTTTTTAGATTTTTATGGTGAGGGTAATTCATTAATCATTGAGGTTCAACCATTTCTTTCTGGATTAACCCTTTAATCCTTGAAGAATATTTATCTTTCTGCAATCAAATTGGATTCAATATTTATTTTTTAGTACCTTTTGCAGTGACTCTCATTCCACTGGAGTATTTCATATACAATTAGAACCTATAAATATATTATTCAACCTGTAATAGAGATCTCTCACACCTAACATGAGAGGAATTATCCAGCGCACTATCTCACTTCCAAAGGAATCTATGATGAGGATTTGATTACCTGCTCAAGTTCAAGTTCTTTACCTATAGATTTTAAGGATTTTGTTAGAGGGGGTGATCAATTTTATTCATTTATTAATAACGTTGTGTCTACTCCCTTTAGTGATTTTCAAGTAAAATTTCATAATTGTTTTGAAATACCCATGTTTTAATACTAAATATAATTTTTGAGCATTATTTGAATTAACCCCGATTCGAATAAGTTTACTATTTTAATTATAAATATCACCCTAATTATCCAAATTGTGTAATTATTGTTTTATAGGGTTCCTAATTTAATTTCCTAAAATTAATTAAACTGTATCTTGGGTCAATTCTTCCAACTAAAGGTCATATGGACCACAAAAGAAGACCCAAAGAATCTATCCAAGAAACTGGACCAACCATGAAGATAGAATTTCTAGGCTCAATATAGATGAAAAAATTTTATGGAAGTACAAAATATTTTCATTCATATCAAAACACATCTTGGGTAAAAATTTGAAGGCCTAGATATACCAAAAAGGGTCTCAACTGATGCTTTGAAATCCATCCCACAATTCTGTCTGGGAATTAAAAATATCCCACTATTCTTGAATTTTCTCCCCATAAAATAATACAATGAAGATGATATTTTATAGTGTAAAATTATAGATACAACTGCCAAAATTTTATAATAAATGTTTTGTATTTTATGTCATATTCCTAGCTTTAAGTCATTCTCATTTAAACGAAGGAAAACTTTGACCCAAAAAATGGACAGCAGCACATGGTTTTCCAAAAAAGAAATAAAATTGGTTCTAAAAGTCCAATGGACACCAAATTTGGAGGGTGAACCTTAAACATATTTATATAAAACTTTGAAGAAGAATATATCTCGATATTTTGTTGTCTAAATGGTTAAATAGGTGATCCAATTTGAGTGATAGTTTTGGAATGCAAACAGTCCACCACCTTGGTCTATAAATACATCTCCCTATTATCCTTGAAAGGAGTTGGAATTTTAGAGATTAAGAGGATATATTGGCATAAGAAAGGCCCTAAAAATCCTTGGGAGGATCTTCCAAACTCAATTTTTCACTTTATAGACCTTTCCTCTCTTTATTTTCATGTTTTTTGCGTTCTTTCCCATTGTAATCGCATAAGTTGTTTTCAATTTCATTTGAATTTTAATGAATGTTTCATATTAATCTTTTATTATAATAATACAGCCTATATTTTTTAATATTAATGTACTTAAAATTGTTTTAATCAAGTTGAAAATTATTCCATTATTTTTTTTTCTCATTCAATTGAAAGTTTGTTTTTAACTCTCTTCATTGTTCGTGTGTGTGTTCAGCGCAACACTATTTTCTTGTCCTATTCTTTTTATTCTATTTTTAACTCATCACCATAAAAATATTAAACTATATTAATAACCATCTCAATGGATGAGTAAATAATCCATTGGGGTGAGTCATAATTTGGTGATGTTAAGTGATTGAGAGTTTTTTCTTGTTGAATATTATTTAGGTTAACATTGTGTATGTTAAACTTAAAATATCATGAATTAATGACATGTTTTGTTTAACATGTGGATTGTAACATCCTGATTCTGGGTGACACCCAAAGTTAACACATACCCAGTTGGTCACACGGCCTCAAGTGCATTTTCCAGAATTCTAGAGGCTGGTGACTAGTAGTGTGGGCCTTGGGTGTGATAGTGGTGAAACTATGCCCTCATTGGAAAAGTAACACAGCGAAACAGATAGAAAATAGTAGCAAAAATAGTTTTACCATAAAACAGAAGTAAACATCGAAAGACTAATAGTAATAAAACAACTAGATCACATATATAAATGATGAATGTAACATGTGTCTAGGAAATCATCCAAACAAGTCAAAATTCTTGAAATAAAATACTAAAACCAAAGTATAGAAAAGTAGTAAACTCCAACAGTATAGTAAGCCTTAGCTTGGTCCCATTCTCTCCAGATCCAACAATAGTTAAGTACCTGTTGAAAAAGGGTGCTTGCCTTTATCTATACTTGCAGCCATATAATCTATTTGGGTCTAAAAGCATGACCCAAATAGGGTGTGAGACTAATCCCAGTATGCAACCACCAAAAGATCTGTGCCTAATTGTCAGTGAATATATATAGCAGGTAAAATACAGAAATGAAGCAATAAACTAGGAAGTACTCAAAAGTAAACAATCCTAAGCTCTACATACCCTTGTATAATAATAACAAATATACGTCTCAAAAGACCATCTAAACAATCAAGTAAGACTGAGTCCAAGCTTGTGATTTGTCTTGGTAGACTCATCACAGTCATTAAATTATTCACAACAACCCTCTGGGAAAGTTATCATAGTCTGACCCCTCTGGTACAACATATCATCAATTTAATAAATAATGGACCTCTGGGAAATCTCGCATAGTATAACCCATTTGGACCCACATAGCACTAATCATTTACAAATGGCCACCTAGGTAGCTCTCATGGTCAATACCCCCTTGGTATGCATAGAAACAATAAAGTATAAATATGGTGACCTTCTGGAAGATCTCACAGTCAATGCCTTATGGTCTAACATTCATTTAATAATGACCCTATGGGTAGCTCTCATGGTTTAACCCCTCTGGTCTATGACCACCCAGCAGCTCTCACAATCAATACCTCCAGGTCAACATAACAACAATTATATAAAATGACCCTACTTTTGAAATCTCTCACAGTCAATTCCCCTTGTTCATACTTTCACAATGAAAAACACATGCATCACATATAAACAGAAACTCCATCCTAACAACATGAGGCATGGAAAACAAGCAAGCCTAATAGACAATTATAGACCAAACATCCATAATCAATCAAACATGGGAAACAGGTCCATAATCAAGTTATTAAACCTTACACCTAAGAAATAACCCTTTATCAATCAAACAAATCATAACAGGTATTAAACAGGATTAAATTCCAAACCACACAATACCCTAAACATGGTTATTCAGAACTTTTAGCATATATAATCCAAAGACAGCCAAAGAAAGTCACAAGCCATCTACCTCGATGTTGTACGATGAACACTTGTGAAAGTCGGCCCTTGAATCATCCTAAAACAATGTAGATCTACGAAAAGGTTAAAAATGATCAACCCTTGATAACACAAGATAGAGGAGAAATCAGGAATAAAGGCTCTAGGGGAAAAGAGAACTCACCAGTGGGAATCCAATACACCTGACAGTGTCTCAATCAGAGCTCGAATGGAGTAATGGGAGGAGCTCAAAGATCTTCGATCGTTCGTCGCTCTCCTGCATGAAACACGGGGAGAATAAGAGCATTCTAGAGATGAGACGCGACCCCGCTCTGACTCATCAAATAAAAAATAAAAGTACACAGTGTGTTCATTTAAAGTACATGTCGTGTACAAGCCTCAACCGATCCTCTCCTTAGGCAGTCAGTCAGGTCACCTACACGACCATGTACTCGGTCGTTACATGACCAGTACATAGCTACATGTGGCAACCAGGTACATGGAATGTACTCAATAATACATGGCGTGTACTTAGAAAATTTCAAAATTCTTCCTTTTTCCTCCAAAACAACCTTAAATAAAGATCCATACCTGAAATGAAGATCTAGGTTCTTATAAACTTCCCCCCTTAAATAAATTTGTCCCCTAATTTCCCTTATAAGGGTGGTGAAGAATAAATTTCAAACAACTCTAGCCACTGTGATCGTATGTCAGCCTCCCTCTCCCAAGTCTCGTCATGTACTCACCCATGCTTCCATAGAACCTGTACCAGAGGAACAAACCATCCACAGAGAACCTTCATGCTGTGATCCACAATCCAAATAGGGTTCTCCTCGAAGGATGCATCCACTTCCAACTCAACCTCCTCAGGTTGAAAAACTTGAGACAGGTCTGAAAAGTAACGTCATAGTTGAAAAACATAAAATACTTCATGCATATCCAAGTACCTCTGAGGTAACTACAACCAATAGGAAACTGGCCCGACTCTTTCCAAAACCTCAAATGGCCCGGCATATCTCAGTGAAAGCTTCCCTTGTCTCCTAATTCTCTTGTTTCCCAACCTCGGTGTGACACATAAGAAAACCTGATCTCTAACCTCAAACTTCGATGGTCATCTCCGTTGATCAGCATAATATTTCTAGCAAGACTTTGCAGTAGCTATCCTCTTCTGAATCAAATCCACATTCTCAGTGGTCTCCTGGACAAGATGAGGTCTCATAATAGCTACCTCTCCTACCTTCATCCAACATAGGGGTGATCGGCATGTCCTACCGTACAAAGCCTCATAAGGTTCCATATGAACTATCGCCTGGAAACTATTATTGTAGGAAAAATCCACTAGGGGTAATTGTCTCTCACAAGACCCCCAAAAATCCAGGATTCATGCTCGAAGTATGTCCTCCAAAACTTGGATTTTGCGCTCAGACTGGCCATCTATCTAAGGATGGTAAGTTGTACTCAGAATTTCCTATGTACCCAAAGCCCTCTATAGTCCCTTCCAGACACGAGAAGTAAATCAGACATCCCTATATAAAATTATAGAGTACAGAACCCCATGAAAACATACAATCTCTTATATGTAAAACCTTCCAATCTCATCAATACGAAAGGTTTCCTTGATCGGTAATAAATGTGCAACCTTCGTGAGTCTATTAACAACAACCAAAACTACATCATTACCTCGAGGTGAACTCTCTAAACCTGTCACGAAATCCATTACAACATAATTACACTTCCACTCGAGAATGGATAACTACTGTAAAATCCATACTGGTCACTGATTCTCTAACTTCACCAGCTGACAAGTGGAACATCTCATAACAAAACCAGCTACATCTCTCTTCATACTTGGACACCAATACTAACAGTGTAAATCTCGATACATCTTGGTGAAACCAGGATAAACTACACAAATTGAGGAATTAAAATCTCACATCAACTCCTCGTGTATGTTTGCTGACACCCATACACATCCATGAAAATGAAAAATCTCATCCTTTCCTATGGTCCACCTAGGAGTAGGGTCATCTCCTAACACACTCTCTCATAGGACTAGGCCTTTGGAATCTGATAGCTGCCTCAGTTTCACTTGATCCAATAGAGTAGAGGTAACAAATACAAAAGAAAGAAACATATGCCCCTATCTGTCATGCACCTTCAAATTCATCTTAGATAACAGTGCCATAAGCTACCACTCACTGCTTGCCTCCTGAAATGCCTGTATCTAGGTCCTCCTACTCAATGCATCAGCCACTGCATTACCTTTCTCAAGCATGTAGGCAAGCTCAAAATCAAAGGACTAAAGGTACTCAACCCACCTTCACTATCTCAAATTTAGATCATTCTGAGTAAAGATATACTTGAGACTTTTTTGGTTAGTGTATACCAAAAAATGATCTCCCAAAAGATAATGTCTCCAACAGCATAAAGCATGCACAACTGTAGCTAACTTGAGATCGTGCATCGGTTAATTACTCTCATGTGGCCTCAAATGACAAGACCCATACACAATGACTCCTTCCCCATACATAAGCACTACTCCCATCCCGATACCTGATGCATCACAATAAACGGTGTAACTCTTTACCAAATCTAGAAAAAATAGTACTGGTGTTGAATTCAATCTTCTTTTCAGCTCCCAAATGGTTGAATTGTAGGATTCCATCCACAAGTACTTTGCACCCTTCTTAGTCGGGCTTGTAAATGACGCTTATAAGTGTGAAAATTCCAATATAAAGCGCCTGCAGTAACCATCTAGCCCCAAAAAACACCGTACCTCAAATACATTCTTCATCTTATCCTAGGAAACTACTTCTCTCACTTTCTCTGGGTCGACTTATACTCATGTTTTTGAGATAACATAACCCAAGAAGTGAATCAGGTTCATCCAAAACTGTAATTTTGAGAGCTTAGCATATAATTGATGCTCTCTCAGTGTACTCAATACGTTCTCAAGATGGGTGACATGGTTGTGTTGAGTGTGGGAGTACACCAAGATATCATCCACGAAGACTACCACAAAGGAATTCTAGTAAGGATGGGACCCTCGGTTCATCGGTTCCATGAAAATTTTTGGCACATTCGTGAGACTGAACGACATAACCAAATACTTGTATAGACCATACCTACTCTGAAAGGCTGTAATAGGTATATCTAATAGACTAACATGAAACTGATGATAACCAAATATCAATTAAATCTTCAAGAACACCTAGTCTCCTCTAAGCTAATCAAATAGATCATCAATACTTGGCAAGGGATATCGGTTCTTGACCTTCAATTGGTTCAGCTTCTAATAATCCACACAAATTCTAAGCGTATCATCCGCCTTCTTCACAAATAGAATAGGTGAACCCTAGGGAGAAGTACTGGGTCAGATGAAACCCTTTGCCTACAACTCCTCTAACTGCTTCTTGAGATCTTGTAACTCTGGTGTATCCATCCTATAGGGAGTAGTGGACACTGGTGCTGCTCCTGGCACAAGCTCAATAAAGAAATAAACCTCTCACTCTAGAGGTAAACCTAAAAATTCTTCTGTAAATACATCTCTGAAATGATCCACCACTGGAGTAAAATCCATATATGAAGTCCCCTGGTCATCCAAAACTAGCAATCTAGGTTGTAATTCCTCCCAACCCATGATGCTCATGTCCAACTCTTCTAGCGTGGACATTCTATTCACCCTTTTGTAGAAAATATCTGCCCTCTAGTGATGTGAAACTCACCCTGCAGAGATAGCAGTCAATAAAGGCCTGAAAGTAGACTAACCAGTATATTATAAGAATTAAATTATAACCCATAATCTATAAGATATGGAGGTCCCATAAGAAGTGACACCCACTAACCTCAAGTGGTAACTCCTTTCACAGACGTACACTAGCCTTACTAATCCCCAATGGAGTATCTAGCATCATAACATCCTCAGAAGTAAAGATGCAGAGCCCGAGGCTCTCCATAATGGAAACATATATAAAACTATGGGAATAACCTATATCAAAAAGAGAATAATCTAAAACTGAGGAAACTATAATTTTACCTCTAACCATAGAGATTTTGGGATCCTGCTCCTACTGGGTCTGCTCTACTATAAAAGTATGACCTATATTGTGGCTCTACAGCCCTGGCTGACTACTCTGAGTTGATCCACCTTGTCATCACTGAGAACCTATGGCCTGACTAACATGGCCATGACTGCCTCCTTAGCCTAAAAGGCCTGAAAACTCCAGTTCCCTGACTAATGAGAGACTGGTGGTCCTGCTCCTGAACATGGAGTCATAACAGAACCTCTATCACTTGCTGCTGGTGAGAACACCCAGTAAAAACGCTGAAGGTGACCCATCTTTCCACAAGAACGGCACTCAACTATGTCCTTTGGTAAATGTGGTCTCATATGCCCACTCTTCCCATACTAGTAGCATACCAATTGACTACATAAATAAACATCGCGTAATGGCTCCCCGAAGTGCTTCCTGCTATCTGTCGGAGGAGTACCAGCCCTAGATGTTGAACCACCCTAGCTCACAGCTCTCAACTCCCTCATATTGCACTTGGTAATCAGTTCCTGGTTCGCTATATCCATCATTGAAGTAAGCTTGAATACATTCACCTATGATCGGATGTCATACCTAAGACCATCCTCAAATCGCCAAGCCAAATAAAACTTTTCACCTCCCAAAACAGGTGTGAAGTGATAAAGCTATATAAAATGAGAAGAGTATTCCATCACTGAAAGAGATACCTACTCCAAATGCATGAACTCTCAGGCTTGATCATCCCTCAACGTCTCAGGATATAAGTAGTCATATAAGGTCCTCTAAAACTCTTCCCAAGCCATATCCTGATGAAATCCCACATGTGAGATAACATCCCATCACCTCTTGGTGGAATCACGTAGCATGTACATCGTAATCTTCACCCTCATCTCTAGAGGCATCTCTAGATTCTCAAAGATATCAATCATGGCCTCTAAACATGACTCTGCGGCCTGTGTTCCTCCATACCTAGAAAAAGTGGGAGGATGTTGATGTTGGAACACCCTTATCAAATCTTCTATAGATGGGGCAGGATGTGGTGCTCCCTAAAAAGTCTGTAACATACTCAAAAATCCTTCATGGAATTGTGCCTAATCACTTACATATGGTATAACAGATGGTTCCAAAACAGGAATGATGGAAGGATCTATTGGTAGTCCATGATCTACCACTTCTAGTGTCTGATAATTAACCTGTATTTGGCATACAACTGGAAGACGTCTTGGTGGCATGAATCCTCAAGGTCAAGCGCACACCTTAGTTCAATATTATCAAGTACAAAAACATAAAAGTGTAATAAAGGAACATGATAAGAAAAACATTCAAGTTTTACAAAACAAGGTTACACGGTATGTAAAACCACTACATGGAGTCTTCCCTTATGCTTTAACATGGTCATGTACCTCTTCCAAATCTAGTCGTGTAACACCCCTACAAACAATGTGTTCCTCCTAAGACACTTTGGAATTCTGATCAAAATCATCTTGTGAAGTGGGTGTTAATTTAATTTAATATAAATAAAATCTCAAGGATATAATAAGTTTAAATCCCAAATAACGAACTCACCCCAATCTTTATAAAATTGTTAAATCAAAAAAATCATCCATCAATCAATTTAATTAATCTTTTCAAACAACCCCCCCCCCCCATTAAAAATACAAATTAGAAATAATTGACTCTAAAATATATACCATTGTTGAGGATTCTACCTAAGTACCACAATACACATTAGCAGAGCATGATACCTTTTAATAGTTAATAGTCGATAATCAGTCGTTCTTAAAATGGAGTCATTTCTGGGGATGGTTCAATTAGTAGTTGGTAGTTTTTTATTTTAAAAAAAACAAAAAAACAATCAAAAAAATAAACCCGAAAAAATAAAAAATATATATATAAAAACAAAAACACAAAGAAAAACTCATATTCCCATAAAAATCATAAATAAAAAAACACAAAGAAAACCTACCTTCTTAATCCTTCCAAATTTTCTTTGAATTCTCTATAGTCTACCAAACAATAAATCAGATTTGTTTGACCCAAAAATCAAGTGACCTCTTCACCGACTTAGAAGGAACATTAGGGATAGTCAAATCACCCAAGACCCATTCATTTCCCATCCAATTGAACTAGATATGGAAAATTCTAGGGAACAAACCCTTAAATAAATTTATTCCCATAATATGAATTACTAACCCCTTGGCATTCAATATCCAAACATCGATGCTGATTTCGAACTCAAATCGAGTTTGATTCATCTTCTATATCATTTATACAGGTTAGCCAGTGAGGATTATTGTATTCAACTCAAAGAGTTCTAATTGGGGTGCTCTACCATGAAGTCTCAAGGGATTTATAAAGAAAAAAATCAAACTTAGTGCATTCTCTTTCTCCCTAGATGACTTCGCTAAGTCATAGATCTAATACCTCCCTCCCAGTTCCATAACCACATGGAATGAAATGAAGTGACTCTTCTTAAATAAATTATTTCCTACTTCTCGAACTGATTCTATCCAAAAATAAATAAGTGGTATTCATCAATTCTCTAATGAATCACTCCATTAGTACTGGGAGAGTTTAAAAATTTTTGTGGAAACCTATCCACACCACCAAATCTTTGACCAAATCTTGATCCAATACTTCTATTAGGGGTTATTGGTTGTAGAGAAAATGCTCAATGATGTCGTAAGTGGTGGTTCTCTTATTGAAAAAACTCATGTAGCTACACAAGATCTCATAAGAAACATGGATACAAACATGCAATAATTCCATACTCGAGCACATGATCAAGTCAAAAAAGTCCAAGAGAATCAATCCATAGAGCCCAACAAGATGACCGAGTGGATGAGTGAACTTATAGGTCTTGTGAGACAACTAGTGGTGGTTTCTAAAGCTCCAAAATCATCTTCTCTACAATATATATTCCCTATACCTATTAAAAATTATGGAATTTGTAGCTCACCAACTCATCCAACCAACACATGTCCACATCTTCAAGATGATCCATATGATTATTCGAGTCCAATGGATCTCAATGTAGTATATGCTTAGAGGAACAATGACCTTAAATAATTAGGTATGTTCATTAGAAACTTCAACAAACCCCACTCTGATCCCTTCTCTTCTACCTATAACCCTTGATTGAGGTATGGTAATCCCATATCTCATCCCCCTCAGTTTCCTCCTCAAAATCCAAACCAATTCCAATATGTTCAAGGTGGTAGTAACTTCCAACAACCTTATCTTTTTGTACCTAAAAATAAAAAGAGCAATCATCCTCATGATCCTCTTGGATTCCACTATCCTAATGAGCCTTATCAATTCCCAAACCAATACAATCGATTTCCCAAGAACCAAAATCAAGGAAATATTAATGTGGGACATGCCTCTTCTTCCAAGAAACCATGGGAAAGTGATGTAGATGATCTTGCCTCTTTCATCTGTTCTAGTCTTAAAAACATTCAAACCCAAATTGTTCAACTTGCATCCCACCTAAATAAGCAACAACAAACCAATTCTTCCCAACTCCTAGCTCAATCATTGCCTAACCCCAAGGATAATGTAAGTGAAATTGTACTTCGATCGGGAAAAAAAATTCCATGCCTCATGATGGATCCTCAAATGAACCTTTGAATATTGATCTTGAAAATCAAAAGAAAAAAATATAGAAAAATAACCTAAAGCTACTTCATCACCTCCTTTCATTCCTCTAAGGAAACAAATTCCTTTTCCTCAAGTCATCTTTAAGATAAGGAATACCTTTGAACCCGATCCTGAAATGATCAACATATTTAGATGTGTTGAGGTCAACATTACCCTCTTAGATACCATCAAAAAAATCCCTAAGTATGAAAAGTGAAAGTTCCCAGTCAGGATAATTGCATCACTAATAGGGGGAGGGGTGAATTAGTGATAATTTTTCTTTTATGTTTCCTTGAAACAACCTTTACATCCTATTAAATATTTCATTGCCTATTGAAAAAAATTCAAACACACATCCATAGGAACACAAGTATTTACAAGGTTCATTATTCAATAAGAATAGCTACATCCTTGGTATGGTTTGGAAATGATCCAATACCAAAAAATAAACATAAAAAAATAATTTGTATGGAATACAATGAGTAGGATATAGCATTTCACTCATGCAGCACTATGAAAACAATCTAATAGTGTGTGTGCAACCTCTTAGCACAAATAGGGTAAAAAAATGTTTTTATAACAACTCATGTTACCTATGCTTATTTTCAACTTCCAAAAATGTATTCTTTGAAAATAAATCTTCAATTTCTTATCCATAAGATTGTAATAACTTTAAGTACTTTGATATAGAATTCAAAACTAATTTCCCAGACTGATCTGACCACTCTGATCTACCCACTCTGATTCTTCATATCTGATCTTTAAATCTGATTGCCCAATACGATGGATGTAACTCTAACGGAATACAATTGAGACATTTCATAACTCCTTCTTCCTTAGTCTAGAAATACTAATATGGAAATATCAATCCGATTATCCATCCCTATACAGTCATCAGCCAAATACGATGACAAGAAGAATATGATGGACAACTGAATACAATGATCCAATGAATATGATGATCAGATGAACAATGTTTCAATCTTGTCTCTTTTCCATTCACTTATCTCTATCAAAACTTCTTCAACAAAGGATTAAAATAGAAAATTTCTTCTCTCCCTTAAACTTTGGAGATTCTATCTCTTATTCTGTGAATAGTATACCCTTTTTAGTAGTTAGAGAAGGTACAAATTACTTTTCCATTTTATAGGCAACTGACGGATTATTTTATCAGGAATCCCCAAAATTTTCCCACTCACCCAAATTACCCAAAATATCGATTTCCCTTGAATTTAGAGTGTATTTATGACTTCTTCAACACTTCTTGAATGTTCTTGAATTTTCTTTAAATGTAATCTCTTCTCTAGACATTCTTTATCAAATGCTAATCTGATTTCAATTTCCCATTACGATTATCTCAATCTGATTTCTTCAATACATTTCTCTATACCAATTTATTGTAAATTTATGAAGAAATGGATAGATTTCATATTCTTTGAAAACTATATTTTGATTTTGTTAATACAATTAGAAATGTTAATCAATATTGACTTAGATACAATGACTCTTGATCCAATTGAGGAAACAAAACATCTTCTTTGAATTTCATGCTCCCCCTTGACAATACATTCCTCCATCTCCTTCAACTATTCTCTTGATCCAATTGATAAAATCATTTTTAAAAAATCATAGTTCACCTAAATCTTTTAAAACCCATTATATTCAATCATCAAGGTTTTATATCTTTTGGATTTTGGTTTTACTAAAAACCAGTACCTTTGGTTTCTCACATTTTTCACAAATCTCCCCATCCTTCAAATTATAAACCCTTTATTCGATAATTTATTCAACCATATTAAATGGTTGACTACATTGTTGATTGGTATATGTCATTACGTCTTGCATCAACTTCAACTCAATTCTTTTTCCATCATTTTTGTTGAAAATGATTTTTTTCTAAATATGATGGTATGCTGAATATAATGGATCATTTTCAGCAGCTTCAACTCTTACAACTCTTTTATTCATTTGTAAACTTAATCTTGTATCATTACTTCCTTCATGATTTTGAATACATTGAGGATAAATTTTATCATCATCTAACTTTCAATGTAAATTATTGTAACTTCCCTTTCCTTCATTAACACCTTTCATTCCAACTCAACCTGAATACGATTGTTCAGAATATAATTGTCCAGAATATGATAGATATGAATATGATCAGAATGATTACAATCAGGATAAATACAATCTCCAGTATCTTTTTCTATTTCCTTCTAGATCCAATTAATCTAAATATGATTGTAATCATCTCTTTCACTCCCCCTTTCTTTCATCAAGCTTGCACCATGAGTTTTCAAAATACTTGTGATTTATGAGAACTCCAAGATTATCAAATCATTATCACATTTGTTTATCGTAGTCATGCAGACTCTGATTCACCCATTACGATCAAAACCATTCATACCATATTTAGAGTGAATCTGAAAACCATTTACTTCTAGAAAGATTCACCTAAATATGATGGAACTTTTCAAGCATTGTGAGTTTAATTCTCCAAAAACGATGGTCAGTACAAATTTCACCAAAATACAAAGTGAGGTGATTTCCTTTCTTCAAATAATTTTCTTGAAAAAAAAATACAATACTTTAATATGATCACTTTCATCATCAACTTGGTCCTAATAATCTCCCCCTTTGGATTTTGTTGTCAACTAAGATCATAAATCACTAAACTTTGTATCCTCAAGCAATGAATTACTTTTCAACAATTCTAAACCTGTGTGAGATAACTCATTGTAGGGAATAAGAATCATTGACAGCAAAACCATGTTTCCCAAAAGAAGTGATTATGAAAAATTCCTTATCTTTTCTTCCCTTTAGAATTTTCTTTCTCGACTTCTTCACCTTTCCTGAAATATAAAAAAAATTGTTTCCAACAACCACTCCAACAAATAGCTAGAATAGTTCACAGGTTTACAATGCTGAATTCAAAGCTTACCTACAACTCCCCCTTTTTACATGTATACAAAAGGATAGATTTATGAAACAATTCAATTCTTCACCTTGACAACACTATCCAAAGGTAAGATGAGAGAGGGGGAAAACACATACCTCAAACTTGATGATAAAGAGGTTAGATGTCCATGTTCAACCTCAATTTTGAAAAAGATTCCTTCTATAAAGGTTTTATAAAAATGTCGGCAACTTTTTTTGATGTAAAAACATATTCCAGCTTCAATTAATTCTTCTCCACATGCTCTTTGATAAAATGATATTTGATACCAATATGTTTTGAATAAGAAGGTTAAACTGGATTCATGGTGAGATTGATTGTACTTTTATTATCACAACCCAAGAGCAAGGGTAACATCACTTCAACAAGTAAATCTTCAAATTGTGTTTTCATACATATAAGTTTAGTAGTGGCTTGAGTGGTAGAAACATACTCATCTTCATCCGTACTAAGAGTTATTAATTTTTTTTCCTTGAATGCCAACTAACAAAATTTTTTCTGAGAAAGAATACCCCACCAGATGTGGATCTTCTTTCATCAACATTTCTTGCCTAATCAACATCTAAATACCTAAACAGATCAATACCATCTGATCTATTATACCTGATTCTGGAATTTTTTGTGCCTTTTATGAATTTGAGAATTATTTTTCTAATAATAAATGTGATTCTTTTGGAGAACTCTGAAATATTTCACATAAGGTAACAACATAAACAACAATAAACATCCAATCAACTTCCAAAATTCATTCCGGTCAACTTATTTTCCTTATCTATATTTTTTCATCTTTTTTCCCACTAAAATCAGTGTGGAAATAGTTTTTTATTTTTCCATTTCAAACCTTTTCATAAGTTCTTTAGAATACTTTTCTTGTGAAATAAATATATTTTTCTTCTTTTGTAAAATTTTTAACCCAAGAAAGTATTTTATTTCCACCAGCATGGACATTTCAAATACCTTTTTCATCTCTTCAGTAGATCTTTCACAACTTCTTTCGTCATTCACAATAAAGATAATATCATCAATATAAATAATTACGATGATTGAATACTCTTGACTTTCTCCAATGTAAATATTGTTATGAACTCTTCCTTTCTTGAAACTTATCTTCCTTAAGAAAGTATCAAATTTTTAATACCATGCTATTGGGGATTGTTTTATCCCATATAATGTCTTCATAAATCTTCACACAAAACTTTAATCTTTCCCAAAAAAAAATTCACAAGGTTGTTCAATGTAAACTTCCTCTTCAAGATCACCATTCAAGAATGTGGATTTAAAATCCATTTAAAAGATTTTGTAACTTCATTGTGCAGCAATAGAAAGAAACATTCTAATTGTTTCTAATATTTCCACTTTAAAAAAGGTTTCATAAAAATAAATACCTTTAATTTTTAAATACCCTTTTCGCACTAATATTTCTTTGTTTCTTATCACTTCACCTTCTTTATTCATCTTGTTTTGGAAGACCCACTTTGTGATAATAATGTTTTTGTTTTCTGACTTAGATACGATTTACCATATATCATTCTTTTCAATCTGATCCAATTCTTCATTCGTGTCCTGAACCCATTTTCGATAATAAAAATATTCTTTTACATCATTCGGCTCGACTTTTGAATACAATGAAGTAGTATGTGTAATAGCATTTGTTTTTCTTCTTATTTGAAACTTTCAATGTTTATCACCAATAATATTCTGAGCTTCCACTTGTTTCCTCAGCCTAGGATGAAATTTTTGAGTATATTCCTCATCACTGTAAATATATGAGTCTGATTCTTCTCTTTGAATAGGATTACAATTATTTGTATCCTTATTGGAATTGTTTTCCTTATCTTGATTGACTTCCTTATCTGCTCGAATACACTTGTCTTCCTCAGATCTTTCAATTAATTTCACATCAATATAATCAAAAAATATTCTTGTTTCATTGTTGAAACATCTATTCCTCTTCCTTCAGGAGCATAGCCAAGAAATATTTTATCTTCACCTATATGATCAAACTTTCCATAGTTTCCACCTTTCTTCTTTATAATACATAGACTCCTGAAAACTCTTAAATGTTTCAAACTTAGAGTTTTCCCATAAAAAAAGCATATGGATTCATATTTAAATTAGGACTATAGAAACAATGGTTCTGAATATAAACATTATTACTCATTAATTGCCTCCAATAGTAATGATAAATATCATGCTCAAGTAACATAGTTTTTCCCATTTCCACCAAACTCTATTCTTTATTTTAGCAACCCCATTTTATTGAGGAGTATATGGGGAACTATACTCATGTATAATTACATGATTCTCAATATAACTTATGAATTTTTAACTTTTGTATTCACCACCATTTTTGGTTCTCAACTTCTTCAATGAATACTCACATTCCTTCTCAGCTTTCCTTATAAAACTTTTAAACATTTTCAAAGAATCCGATTTATTTTTTTTATACATAACACAAGTAATTCAAGTAAAATCATCAATGAAAGTGATGAAATACTTATCTATATTTGTTTATTATTTGATCATTGTCCCACAAATATCAGAATGAATCGGCTCTAGGGTTTTTTTTAACAAATCTCAACTCTCTTATACACTAAATTTGTAATCTTTCCTTTCTGAAAAATAGTGCAACATAGATCTCTTCTTCTTAGAAAATTAGGAATGTCTTAGACACTATCTCTCTTTGATAACTTTCTCATGTTTCTCTAACACATGTGTCCCATACTTTTATGACACAATTGATTCTCTTCCACCATACTCAAGTAACAAAAGTTTTGTATTTCACCAACCTAAAACAAGTTTCCTTTTGTACGTTGGCCTCTTGTAACTATCTTTCCATATTCTTCACTTTTCACAAAAAAAAACCCATCTTTTCTGAAGATAACTTTGTTACCATCATCACAAAATTGTGAAACACTTAGTGAATTGTGTTTTAACCCATCAACATACAAATTTTTCTTAGATTGCGTCCTTTCTTTTCTAATGACAGTTGATTCAACACCTTTGATTCTCAGAGATTCATCATTGTCAAATATAATTGTTCCTTATTTAAAAAATTTCACATTATTAAACAACTTTAAATCTCCTATCATATGAGAATAACACCCACTATAAATAATCCAAGGTCGTTCTCCTTTTTTAGCTTTCAGATCGGTTTCAACAAAAAGGTATTTTTCTTCTTCTTTTTCTTTCTTTACTTTCAGCTTTTAAAAATTGTTAAGAAATTTTTTTTGTTCTAGGTAACAATACAAGAAAAAAAAATTCTAGGTTTATAGGCTATCCACATCTCTCACAAATAGTTTCCAAAGGTTGGAACATATTTTAAACTTTCACACCAATCTTTTCAGGTTTCTTCAAAACAACCTTCTCTAAATTCTTTCTTTAAGGATATTGACTCCCCTTCAAACTTTGCCTTCTATAACTAGTATAATAATAGTAATGTTGTTAGTTTAACAAATACATATTAGTCATGTGTCCAAATACCCCACAATACTAGCAGTATCCATAGAAATATTATTTGCATATGAAACTTCCATACTGATCATAATTGTGAATACGTTTCTCAGCAACCTTTTTGTATTTCTTTTCTAAGACACCAACATTTATTTTATAAATCAGAGTCTTACTTTCCTTTTCACCTTTATCATATCTAGAATTTTTGGAAATATTTTTGGATTCAGAATGTTTGGAAACATTTTCAGACTTAGGGTATTTTGAAACTTCTGAATTCCAAACTTTTTTGGTCTTGGCCACATACATAACTTTCCCAAATTCCTTATTTTCAGAAACAATTACATCTTTCTTCTCAACCTTTGAAGGTAAATTTTGCTGATTCTTCTAAATTTTATCCTTTTAATAACTCTCACCAACTTTAAAGATAGAGTTTTTGAAACTTTTATTTCTCTGTTCAATTTTAGAAATCTTTTGTTGGATAATTTCAAACTTTTCTTCTTTTGTCTTCAACTTTACCTCTAGATGCTCATTATGATTCTTTTCTTCCTCAAGGGATTTCTTCGTACCATAAAATTATTCTACTAGATTTACCTTATCATCAGCAAAACATTCTTTATTTCTTATTGATGAACATTCATCTTCTAACTTTTTGTTTTGTTTTTCAATCCTTAGAATCTTTATCAAACATTATTTCTACTATTCTTTCAAATGATATTCAAGTTGAGTTTCTTCTTCTTCAAAACTACTACCTCCAAACACTTCATCATTAAACATTGCAATAAAAGTATTCTCAATAACATACTTAATAGATTTTTTAGATTCAACATCACTGCCTTGATCTTCTTCATCTTTAGATAAGAAAATTATTATTTTGGATTTGAATAATTTTCTATCTTTCCCCATGGAATATGATTTTTCTTTATCTCCTTGTTTCTTCCACGATCTTCTTGTCCTTCTTTCTTCTTTATCGCTATCTTCTTCTTTCTTTCTTCGAGGAAAATTAGCTGCAAAATGACCAACGGATCAACATTAAAAGAATTTCAAGGGAAGTTTACATTTTTATTTCCCTGTACCTCTTTTCACATTTTTAGAAAACAAGGATAAAATTTCATCAAAGTTTTTATATACCTCATTTTCATAATCAGATTCACCAGTATAATCTTCAATAAGAATCTTCTTTGACTTCCCTTTCTTAGTATCCTTGAAAGGTATTTCTCTATCAACTTTTTTTCTATTTATAGCTTTCTCCCTTCTCGTTTCATAAGTAATGATAGTGCTATGTAAATCATCTATAGATAATATTTCAGGGTCTTTATCTTCCAGTAAATAAACTTTTGCATCAAACTTGTCAGGAGGTATTCTCATAATATTTTCAATAATTGTAGAATCATCTAACTTTTTACCAAGACATCTTATAGTGATGAAAATTTCATTCACCCTGGTAAAGAAGTCACCAACATATTCATATTCATCCATCTTCAAATATTCATACTTCAATCTCTAGATTTTTAATTTTTCCTTCTTCACTTTTGTATTGCCTTCGTATATGTTTTTCAAATTGTCCCATATACCTTTAGTTGTGGAAAAAACTTTCACTCTTAGGAATTCACTTTAAGAAAGTGATGATAAAAAAGTATTCTTGTCCCTTCTATCATTCTCTAGATTCTTATTATCAACATATGTAAGAGTAAATTTATAATCAATAATAGGAAACCCATCTTTTTTAGCTTCAAGAACATCATATCCAATAGGCATAAGATAAGGTAAAATTCTATATTTCCAGATATGATAATTCTTTCCTTCAAAAACCAGAATACCTTTACTATTCACACAATTCAAATTCTACATCAGCAAAGAATAAGCGAAGGGAACCTATGCTTTGATACCAATTGAAAGTGCCCGGTCAGGATAATTGTATCACTGAGAGGGGGAGGGGTGAATCAGTGATACTTTTTCTTTTATGTTTCCTTGAAATGACCTTTGCCTCCTATTAAAGATTTCATTCCCTGTGAAAAACAATTCAGACACACATCTATAAGAACACAAGTATTTACAAGGTTCTCTATTAAATAAGAATAGCTACGTCCTTGGTATGGTTTGGAAATTATCCAATACCACACAATCCACTAGAAAACAATCCTTTGTGTGGAATACAATGAGTAGGATATACCCTTTCACTCATATAGCACTATGAAAACAATTCAATGGTGTGTGTGCGCCCTCTTAGCACAAATAGGGTAAAACAATTTTTGTGTAACAAATCATATTACCTATGCTTCTTTTAAACTTCCACAAATGTATTCATTAGAAAAAAATTAATCAATTTCTTACCTAGAATGTCACACCGGGACTTCATACTGCATCATGTTTCTATTTTTTATTTTTTTTATCTTATAATTTTATCTGCTTCTAATTATTATTATTATTATTATTATTATTATTATTATTATATGTAATGCGGGTCGAGCCCGACTGGGGTTTTGCGCTCTTGTATTGATAAATGAGCATTTTGGCCTTGACAGCGTTCAGCGCGCCGCCGTCGAAGCCGCGCGGCCCAGCCCGGTTCCCCACACACCTACCCAATGTTCAGAAAATTCAATGAAATGAATTAATAATGAATAAAATTAAATGAGAGGTAAAATAAAAACAAAATAAAATAATAAGATTTTACTGATAATGATAATATTATTATTTGAGGATATAATTAATTATTATTGAGTATTATTATTATTTTTATTAGTGATGATAATTAAGTTGTTTTATATACTATTATTACTCTCATTTTAGTTTATTATTATTGGTGTTATTGTTATTATTATTATTGATTTACTTTGTCTTTTTTCTTCTTCTTATTATTTTTTTTTATTATTATTAGTTTGTTTGTTTATTAGTTTTTTCCCTATCCTTAGGGTTTGCGCCCCCTGGGTCTTCCTTGCGCCGAACCTGCGGGCTCCCTCGGTCCTGCGTGCTGAAGCCCACCGCCTGACTCCCCCTTGAACACCCCATCATGCCGCCCTCCCTCAGGTCGACCCTCTCCTCTCCCGGTTTCGCGACACATCCACCATCGGACCACTCGGCTGCCTTCCGACCGGAATTCTCCCTCTTGCGTCGCTGCCCTGCTCCCCGGCCACCCCCCCCCCCCCTACCAGCATTGCAGGTCCTCCCTCTCGGCCAGCCCCATAACACCAGCCCGTCTCACCCGCACCCCTTATCCATGGCCATCCGCTCTGTCCGACGGTCCGTGTGCGCCACCCCCACGTCCATCTAGCCAGACCTCCTTCCTGATGACTCTCCAAGTCAGCGACGCCCTCACCTTCTTTCCTTTGGCTGACCCACAACTCCACAGGCACCTCCTCCATGTTCAGCCCAGCGAAACCCACAACCCCCCCTCTACCGGTGAAGTTTCGATGTCTTTCTCTCCTTCCGCGTGCACCGCACCACTATGGATAAGTCTCTTCCCCTATTTCTTTGAGTTTTTCTTTTTTTTAGCCGGTATGATGTCAATTATAAAGTTTGTTCTTGTTTCATAGGGTCCAATTTTGATGTCTTATACTAGATCTTTCTTTCTTGTTGTGCGGTTGAGGTGTGAATAGGGTTTTGTGCCATTTTTCAGTACCCTCTTGGTTCGAGGTAGGTGGTTCCATGACATAGTATCTTTAGATGATTTAACTTTCTGCCTAATTAAATTATAATGCGATCTAATGATAAAATTGCATAGTGTAAATTTTATTTTGGATATGCTTCGATTTTCATATTTTATGAAATTGAATTTTCTTTGTAAATTCCTATGTATTTTATGCATGTTGTGTAGTTGAAATTTTTAGACGTGTTTTAGCTAATTGGTTAAGGTGTGAAAATTGTGTTTTAAATAACACTTGAGGTGCGAGTGTGATTAAATTGAGTTTTTCAAAAAGAAGATAAACTATTTTTATGTGTTTATTTTTATTATGAACCTTGATTATGTTCTAAGGGTGCGAATGGGGTTTTTGGAAGGGTTGGGATGTGAAATTGCTTTTAAAATAGTTCTGGCATCTAAAATTTGTGTGTTTTAATGTGAGGCCTTGTGTATGCATGTGTGATGTTTTATAAATTGAGAAATTGTTTATTTAAGTGGAGTTTGAGATGTGAAACATGGGTGGAAAGGTTTTGGGGGTTATTTGGTAGGCGTGAAATGCGTTTTCAAAGTCTTTGAGGTGTGCATATATTTAAATGGGGATTTTCAAAGAAAAATGAGTCACTTGAGGTGTGTTTCCTTATTGTGCACATTTGAAACTAAATTGAAATTTTCTTGAATAATGGAAAACATGTTTAGATATTGTTACCTTGAGTATTTGGTTCTAAAGTGATGTCCCTGTATGGGATAAAGTGGCTTTTGGTGTAAAGTCTTCTTGGTTTTTCTTGAAATGATACAATGAATAGTTTAATGATTTATTGAATTATTTAGATGGTGTGGAAGTGGTATTTTGAAAGAGTTGAATATGCATTTTTTTTAAAGTAGTGGGTTTATATAAAACGAGACATGTTTCTTGGTGTAAACCCTCTTTGCACCACTTGGTGGTGTTTTATTATGTCGGCTCTTATTGTGTTATTTAATATTGTTTTCTAAGTTGTGCAAATGGATTATGTTATTTTTTTTATTGTTTCCAAATGGGGGGTTTGTGAAATGATTAATGAAAGAAATATATTTTTGAAAGGTATCCGGGTGTGTGTGTGTTTTTTAAATGGTGTTTGGGTATGCATGTGGTGGTTTTTTTTGATGTGTAATGTCGTGTTTGGTGTGTGATATATGAAACTGATACAAGATGTGAATGTGGAACTTGTTTGAGCACAAGGGAAACCCTGGGTACTTAGGTGGGCAGATTAGGACTAGTACGCTAGATGTTACGGAAGTGGTTCGCCCCGGTTTCATCTGGAAGGGTTGACATTACAACACTAACTAAACTGTTGTGATGATTGGAGACCACTAGGTTATGGATGTGTTTCCCTACTAGTGGCTTGTGTACGAGAGCATTGATTATTGGGGTTCCTATGCCATGTTTACACTGAGGTATGATGTCTCTAGCGCCCTACACATACTAGCTATCTTGGGGGATTTACCCACAGTGATCTACTATTCATGACGTGGTGCCTTTCATTGGCATACGGAGGACCACTTGAGTATGTGAATATTCTTTATAAATTTTCTCTTCCTTTTTAAATTAGTATTTGTGAAATGGTTTTTCTTCCAGTGCTCTTTTCGTTTTACTTTTAGCCTTTAAATTTTTTCTCAAAAGCATTTTTTTAAAGTGTGGTTTTAAATAATCATGTTAAATTATCTTTTTGATGTTGTGGCATGGAACCTTTTTTTGGGTGATGTCCTAATGGGATCTTGGATCACACCCTACATACACCTTTGGGTGTATGTAAACCTTATTTCTTGTGTATTCCAGGTTGTGACATCATGATCAGTGATGATGGTTTTGGTCATTGATGGTCTTCTCGTGTAGGTTGATGTTTGTGGTGTGTGGATGGGAACCTTCTTGTCGCTTGGAGGTTTGAGTTAAAGTTTTAGTTTCTTTTGTTGTCGTTTATTTTTTGATGTTAGTTCAAGTTGTAAACCTTTAAATTTTATTTTAGTTTAAGGCCCTATTTGGTTGTCTATTTTCAGTTTTGGTTTATTTATCTTATCAATCATTTTGTGTTTACTATTTTAGGTAAATTGTTCCCATGTGTTAGTTTTGACACCCAGGAACTTATGCCAGCCCGTGGGGATCGAGAACGCCCTTCGGGCCATGTTGCGGACCGGTCGGGCACCGAGTCGGATGGTGACCCAGCTTAGTTCATGACATAGAAGATGGTAAGAACTTTAAGGAATTTGATATAGAATTCAAATCTGATTTCCTAGTCCAATCCGACCACTCTGATCTGCCCACTCCAATTCTTCAAATTTGATCTTCAAATATTATTTCCCAACACAATGGATATAACTCTGATAGAATACAATTGAGACAATTCATAACTCCTTCTTCCTTAGTTTGTAAATCCCAATATGGAAATCTCAATCTAATTATCCAAACAAATACGGTGATTAGCTGAATATGATGATGAGTAGAATACAATGGACAACTGAAAACGATAATCCACTAAATATGATGATCATCTAAACAATGTTCTAATATTGTCTCTTCTCTTTTCACTTTTCTCCATTGAAATTTAGTCAAAAAAGTCTTAATACAAAAAACTTCTTTTGTCCCTTAAACTTTAGATCTTCTCTCTCTTATTCTGTGAATAGTACACCCTTTTTAGTAGTCATAGAAAGTAAAAAAGCACTTGTCCCTTTTATAGGCGACCCAAGGACAGTTTTAGAGGGAATCTTCAAAATTTTCTCACTCACCCAAATTACCCAAAGTCTCGATTTCCCTTGAATTTAGAGTGCATTTATGACTTCTTTAACACTTCTCAAATCTTCCTGAATCTTCTTTAAACATAATATCTTCTCCATGTTTTCTTTATCAAATGCCAGTTTGATTTTAATTTCCCATTCTGATTATCTCAATCTGATTTCTTCAATATGATTCTCTATACCAATTGATTGTAAATGTATGGAGAAACAGGTAGCTTTCATTTTATTTTCCAACTCTATTCTGATTTTTTCAATACGATCAGTAAGATAAATCAATACCAATTTGGATATGATGACTCTTGATCCAATTGAGGAAACAAAACATCTTATTTGAATTTCATGCTCCCCGTTAACAATACATTATGCCATATCCTTAAACTCTTCTCTTGATCCACTTGATAAAAGAATTTTAAACAAATCAAATTTCACCTAAATCTTTTGAAACCCATCATATTCAATCACCAAGGTTTTATATTTTTTGGTTTTTGGTCTGACTGAAAACTAGTACCTTCGGTTTCTCACATTTGTCACAAATCTCTCCAGCCTTCAAATTCCAAACCCTTCCTTCGACAATTCATTCAACTATCTTAAATGGTTGAGTATATTTTTTATTATCCTTGGTCATTACATCTTGCATAGGATTCAACTCAATTCCTTTTCCATCAATTTTATTAAAAAAAATTGTCTAAATATGATGGTACACCGAATACAATGGACCGGTTTCAGCATATTCAACTCTTGAAAATCTTTTCTTATTGATTTTGATAACCCCTCTTTCAAGGGATGAGAGGGAACCCTTACAAGGCCCATAGGATTAGAGATTACATGGCCCGTAGGCTTAAGAGATTACATGACCTGAAGGTCTTAAGGGAAATCAACCAGACTATCTACAAGGAACTGCCCCTCCCCAGAATCTGCATCTTGATAGTAGCTCTCCACCTTTGCATGACCGTCTGGCTAGGCTTCCCGTGCAAGCACAGGCTGGTACCGATGGCATAGCCATACCCTCTCATTCTGACAATCCATTTGGCTCTGCTCTGGTGAGTGCACCTGCTCTGAATCCTCTTCTAGGGCTGCTCCTTTTTTGTAGTGTGTCTGGGTCTGCATTCATGTGGCCCGAAGGCCTTGGGGTGGCCCTAAAGCCTTAAGGTGTCCCGAAGGCCTTGAGAATCAAGTGGACCGAAGGCCTTGGGTGGCCCGAAAGCCTTGCAGGACCCAAGAACCAAACCAGTGGCCCGAAGGCCCAGATGGATGAATAGTTCCGGCTGCTACAGTACCGAACAGTGCCTGCTACAGTGCCTGCTACAATACTGTACAGTACCTGCTACAGTACTGCTACAGTAACCCGGAAATTATTATAGCTTCACTTTCCTTCATAAAAACCTTTCTTTCCAACTTAGAATAAATACGATTGTTCATAATATAATTGGGCAGAATACGATAGACATGAATACGATCAGCATGATTACAATCTGGCTGAAAATGATCTCTAGTATCCCACTTTCCATATAGATCCAATTAATGTGAATATGATTAGTAGCATCTCTTTCACTCTCACTTTATTTAATCAATCTTTCACCACAAGTTTTCCAAATACTTGTGATTTATGATAACTCCAATATTAGTAAAGCATCGTCACATTTGTTTATCATAGTCATGCAGACTCTAATTCTCCCATTATGATCAAAACCATTCATACCAAATTTAGAGTGAATCCAATTACCATTTATTTCCAATAAGATTCACCTGAATATAATGGACCTTTTCAAGGATTGTGAGTCCAATTCTCCAAAAATGATGTCCAGTCTGAATTTCACCAAAATACAAAGTGAGATGATTTTCTTTCTTCAACGACTTTTATTAACAACAAAAGAAAATACCTAAATAAGATCACCTTCATCATCATCTTGGTCCTAACACAAAGTTTCTTAAGTAATTATGCACCCATAAGATACAGATTAGGACTACTGATAATGTTTCAACCTAGTATTTTGTACCCATGAAGTGAAAAGATCCATGGACATTTACTATTACATGCCAAATAGAAAGTTCTAATTTTGATGATGCACTCATAAACCTAGGAGATTTGATAAATTTCATACCCAAATCAATATTCTCCAACCTTGGTCTAGGTCCCTTACACCCAAAGAGTGTTGTCATCCATTTAGCCAATCGAAGCATAGCCAGTCCTGAGGGAATAATTGAGGATGCCCTTATCAGATTTAATCATCTTATCTTCCTATCTGATTTATATGTCCTTGAAATGGAATGTGGGATGACCTCTTCTCAATCTCCCCTAATTCTAGGAATATTGTTCCTCTTGATAGCTAGAACTAAGATTTATTTCCATGTGGGAATCTTATCTATGGAATTTGGTGACCAACTGGTCAAGTTCAACATTTTTTAAGCCATGAAATACCCATCTAAGAAACACTATGCCTTCTCAATTAATGCTTCTAAGGATAATTCTGAGAGTAAATTGAACCCCATTCCATCATGTTCATTATGCTCTGATGAGAGAGGATTTTGTGAAATTTTCACCATGATTAACCAAGTCATAAATGGGAAAGTTTATGTTGACCTTTCATTAATAGACTCCATCAATATAAAGGATCTTGAAAAATATATAGAATCTCATCTTAACTCTGATATCTACTACTCCACTTTGGACAGTATTAAGAAAAATGAATCAAAACCAACTGAAATCCCTTCCTCTATTACTAAGTTATCTGGACCAAAAATAAAGGATGAAACTGATATGAAAACCCTTCCTACACACTTGAAATATTCATTTCTTTTACATGATCACTCTTATCCCATCATTATATCTATTAAACCTATTAAAACCAAGGAGTCCAAACTTGTTCACGTGTTAGAGGAAAACAAAAATACCCTAGTTTGGACCCTAGATGACATACCTAGAATCAACCCTACCATTTTCAAACATTACATTCATCTAGAAGAATCATCCAAACCAATTAGACAACCATAAATAAGACTTAATCCACTCATACTTGATATAGTTATGAAAGAGATTACCAAGCTTCTTCAAGCTGGTATTATCTACCCAATTTATGATAGTGAATGGGTTAGTTCGATTCAAGTGGTGCATAAAAAGGGTGGGATAACTGTTGTCACAAATGAAAATGGATAGGTGGTCACAACTCAAGTGAAAAAATGGCATGTGTGCATCGATTATCAAAAATTGAATGTCGAAACACAAAACGATCACTACCCACTTCCTTTACTTGATAAAATGATATAACAATTGGTCGAAAAGTCACGTTATTGATTTATTGATGGATACACTGATTACTTCAAAATCCCAATAGCACCTCAGAACCACAAAAAGACTAAATTCTATTTCCCCTTTGAAATATATGCATATAGGATAATTCCTTTTGTAATTTTCAATGCTCCTACAACATTACATAAGTGTATGGTGAGTATATTTTTTGAATTCATTGAGCATTGCCTGGAGGTCTTCATGGATGACTTTACCATTTATGGTGAATCATTTGAATCTTGCTTGTATTCACTCTCTATGGTCCTACAAAAGTGTTTCAAATGTAATCATGTGCTGAATTTTGAAAATTCTCACTTTATGTTTACTAATGGGATTGTTATAGGGCGCATAATTTCACAAGAGGGTATTCAAGTCAATCCTGCAAAAATTGAGGTGATCTAATCACTTTCTGAACCCACATCAATTTGACACATCCATTTATTCCTTGTTCATGTCGGTTTCTATCGGCAATTCATCCATAAATTCATTAGGATTTCCCTCCCACTCACTAAACTACTCCAAAATGGTGTTACATTCCATTTCAATGAGGCTTTCAAGAGAGAGTCCATTGAACTCAAAGTTGTTATTACATCTTCCCTGATAATATAACCCCCAGATTGGTCCTTGCCTTTTTAATTGACATTTAATGCTTTTGATAGGGCCATTAGGGATACTCTTGGTTAGAGAAGAGAAAAAAATCCTCATGTCATCTATTATGCCTCAAAAATACTAGATGAAACTCAATCTCATTGTACTGACACTAAAAAGAAACTTATAGCTATGGTTTTCTCCTTTGATAAATTTCAGCCATATCTCTTAGGTGTCAAAATCATCATCTTTATGGACCATTCATCTTTAAAGTTCTTACTTGAGAAAATTGATTCCAAGCCAAGGCTAATAAGATGGATCCTAATACCCTAATATTTTGACCATGAGATCAAAGATAGACCTAGAAAAGAAAACCATGTGGTTGATCACTGGAGTAGAATTTCTAATTCTTCTCATTCTAAAATAATTGATTCAAAATTTCCAACTAAACACCTATCATCTCTCACTACAAAGTTTCCATGGTATAACTCAATTGTAAATTAATTAGTTGCTGGTCTTTTTCTGGAAAATTTTTCAAAAGAACACAAAATGAAGCTAAAAAGCAATTCAAAATTCTATTTTGGGGAGATAATAAACTTTGGAAAATTAGGGCTGACATGGTAATTAAGATATGTGTCGATGAAGATGAACATTTCTCCATCTTAGAAATATACCACTCAATTCCTAGAGGTGGCCACTTTGGACCACAAAGGACCTCCCAAAAGGTCCTAAACTCTGGATTCTTCTGGAATTCACTCTTTAAGGACTCAAATCATTTTTTTCAATCATATCACACTTTCCAAAATTTTGGAACACTTTCCAAAAGAAATTAAACACCCAAAAATCCTTTAATATTCTATGAGATCTTTAATGTTTGGGTCATCGATTTCAGGGGACCATTCCCCCTTCTAATGGATCCTCTTATATTCTTCTTGTGGTCAAAAATGTTTCTAGGTGGGTTAAGGACAAACCTATTAGAATTTATGACTCACATACTATTAATTAGTTCCTAAAAACCCACATCTTCCACCTATTTGAAACACCTTTTTCCTTGATAAGTGAATTAGGAACTCATTTCTGTAATTAGACCATGGAAACTATTTTGAAAAAAGAATGGGGTTATATATAAAAATTCAATTGTATATCACCCCCAAAAAAATACCATGGATGAACTTTCTAATAGATAAGTAGAAAATATTTATTGAGATAATTTTTAAGCCCAAAAGAAAAGACTGGCCTGAAAGACTTGGTGATGTGCTTTGGGCTTATCAAACTGCCTATAAAACACCCATTGGGATGTCTCCATTTAGGCTAGTTTTTGGTAAATCATGTAATTTACTGATTGAAATCAAACATAATTCATTTTGGGAAGTAAAAAATTGTAATTTTGATTGTGAAAAATCAAGGGAAGAGATATTGTTTTAGTTGAATGAATTGGAGGATCTTCAACTGATTCTTACGACAATTCCAATATCTACAAAGAAAAGGCTAAGGCACTCCATGACAAACACATCCTTAGAAAGGTTTTCCATGGAGGTGAAAAGGTAATTCTCTTTAACTCTCGATTTTGGATTCACCTAGTTAAGATTAATTATCATTTGGAAAGTCCTTTTATTATTAAAAATGTTTACTCATTTGGTGCAGTGAAATTCCAAGTCCCCTCTTCCAAAAGGACATTCACAATTAAAGGACATCAGTTAAAGCATCACCATGAGAGGACACACACCCTAGGAACCACATCGACTTCTAGTAGATTCTCAACTACTATGGTAGACCCACTACTAGATGGAGACAACAACCCACCAAGTCTAAACTAGGGGAACCTCTTTCCATTTAACTCTCTATATCTCTCTATATCTCTTATTCCTCTCTCATTCTCATTTTTTAAAATTCTTTATTCATAAAACCCTTTTTTACTTCTTTCTATTTTGTTGTGGGTTTTTATTTTAATAAAAAAACTAAAAATACATAAAAAAAATACAAAAATACAAAAAAAAATCATAATTACTCACCATGAAATTTTCAAAATTTTTCCAAAATTTTTGGGGATTCTAATGACTTATATTCATCTCAAACAAATTATTTTCATAATAAATTTGGATAAATAATTTTGTTTCAAGATCAATAAATTTTGAATGCTCTTTTTTTTGGAAAATGATTCTTCCCCAACCGTGAGGAATAATGTTAGATTTCATGCCAAGGTCACCTATGGCCATCTTTTCATATTATATGTTTTTCACCCCCAATTGTGAGTCTTGAGTTTTTGGACCTTTAGGATGAATTTCCTACTTTACCATGTATTAATATGATAGCAGCATTTTCTAGACCACATGATAATCACAATATCCCAATAGCCTCTCATTACCCTTACATTGATCCTCCTTTTGAAATCCCCTTTGAGCCTATGAAAACTATTTTTTTATAGTTACATTACATCCCAAAACCTTTTCCCACCTAATATCTACATGGATTTTCATTTCATGATTTCTTGAAATTTAAGTGTTGGGGAAATGGATTTCATTTTGGATACCATTTCCTTGATTTTAAATGTGTTATCATATGCTTGAGTGAAATCATACATTTAAGTGTGGGGGAGAGGTTTTCATTTAGTGAGGTTTGTAAATGTATATATTTTTTTGACATCTTGTACAATTGATATTGAAAATTGTTCAAAAACAATTGAAAAAAAACCAAAAAAATCAAAAAAAGAAGAAAAAGAAAAAAAGAATGGGTTGTGTCTTGGGAGGGTCAAAAATCATTATTCCTCAACCTTCAATCTCGTTATAACTATTAAAATTGGTTTCATGTGGAGATAAAACAAGGTTTGGGAGATGAGTGTGAGATTTGTTTCAAGTTCAACTTTCAAAAAACAAATAAAAAAAGAAAATAAAATAACACTTGCATAATATTTTCTTATGTCATTAGGAGAAGTTTTGTGTTTTTATATATATTTCATAATTTTATACCCTTAAAATTTTCTCCCTCTATTTTATTCATTATAAAATTCATGTGCTTGTAAATATGTCTTTCCATTTCCTTCCATTTTTTATTTCAAAAAAAAATGTGCATTTCTTTTTCCATGTTGGTGTTTTACCTCTCTTTTCCTATCTTTTGGCCATTATATTCCTACCATACCATAACCACTAAAAACCCCCTAAAATAAAACCTCTTTATTCTTGTGAACTTTAGAATAGGTAATGGATGCTAATAGATCTTAAAAACTCTAAGATTTTCACTTTCTGTAGGTGAATAAGTGAACCTCTATAAATAAATTTTTATCATCTTGAGAAGAGTAAGTTCTGAGTGCCTAAATTTTCCATTTATAATTTTGATAATGAAAAATTAATTGTTTTTGGAACATTATTATTGTAACAATTTTTTATTTAATTCTTTATGTATGAGTGAACTAGTCTAGACCTCCCCTGATTGGTGAAAACAAAATTTTAATATTTGTTGGTGAGTGAAAATGATTTTGTTATGTATTTGTTATAAATGAGGACTTGAACAAGACTAAGTGTGGGGAGTTGAATTTATTCATTTATTCTTAACTTTTCATCAACTCCCATTAGTTATTTTCAAGTAAAAGTTTATAATTGTTGTGAAATACCCATGTTTTAATACTAAATATAATTTTTGAGCATTATTTGAATTAATCCAAATTCAACTTAGCTTAATATTTTAATTATAAATCTAACTAAAATTATCCAAATTGTATAATTATTGTTTTTTATGGTCCCTGATTAAATTTCCTATAAATCATTCAACTGAATCTTGGGCCAATTCTACCAACTAAAGGGTCATATGGACTACATAATAAGGCCTAAAGAATTCACCCAAGAAACTGGACTAGCCATGAAGATAGAATTTATGGGCTCAATACAAAAGAAAAATTTTTATTAAATCCCATAATAGGTTCTTGAATATTAAGAAACATATTGGATAAAAAAATTTAAGTCCAAAATATACCAAAAAGGGTCTCAACTAATGCTTTAAATTCCATCCCACAATTCTAACTGGGAATTAAAAACATCCCATCATTCTTGACATTTCTCCCCATAAAATCATCCAATAGAGCTGATATTTTGTAGTGTGAAATCCAAGATACATCCGCCCAAATTTTTATAAGTAATGGTTAATATTTTATGTCATATTACTACACTGAAATGAATTCACATTTATACCAAGGAAAACTTCGACAAAAAAATGGACAGAAACACATGGTTTTCCAAAACAGCCACAAATTTGGATCCAAAAGTCCAATGGCAACCAAATTTGGAGGGTGAAATTTCCACATATGTATATAAAACTTTTAATAAGAATATATCTCAATATTATTCTGTATAAATGGTTAAATTGGAGATCCATGATGAGGGATATTTTTAGAATTTAAATAGTCCCCCGCCTTGGGCTATAAATACATCCCCCTCTTCTCCTTGTAATAAGTTGTAATTTCAGAGATTATGAGGATATGTTGGTATTTCCAAGGCCCTGAAAAAGGATTTTTAGGGTCTTAAAAACTCAAGTTTTCACTTGATAGACCTTTCCTCTTCTCTTTTTTTCATGTTATTTTGCATTCTTTTCAATTGTAATCATGTAAGTTGTTTTCAATTTCATTTTATTTTTAATGCATGTTTCATATTCATATTTTATCATAATCATAAACCCTATGTTTTTTAATATTAATTTTCTAAAAATTATTTTAATCAAGTTGAAAATTATTCCTTTCTTTCTCTTTCTCATTCAATTGAAAGTGCATTTTTAACTCTCTTCACTATTCGTGTGTGTGTTCGACGCAATACTCTTATCTTGTCTCATTATTTTTATTCTATTTTTAAATCATCACTATAAAAATATTAAACCAGATTAATAATGGTCTCAATGTCTGATTAAATCCTCCATTTGGTTGAGTCATAATTTGGGGGTGTTAAGTGATTGAGAGTTTTTGCTCGTTGAATATTCTTTAGATTAACATTGTGTATGTTAAACATAAAATTTCATGAATTAATTAAATGTTTTGTTTAACATGTTGATTACATGTATTATTTAAACCATAAATACACTACCATTAGTAATTTTTTATTGATATTATAACCCTAGTTAAGTTAAGTCTTGGATTAAAGCTTCAACACTTGGGAATTCTGATCAAAATCATCTTCTGAAGTGGGTGTTAATTTAATACAATATAAAACAAATATCAAGGATATCATAAGATTAAATCCCAAAGAATTAACTCACCCCAATATTTATAAAATTGTTAAATCAAAAAAATCATCCATCAATCAATTTAATTAATCTCTACAAACAACACCCCCCCATTAAAAAGAAAATTCAGAAACAATCGACTCTAAAATCTATAACATCACTGAGGATTCAAGCTGAGTACCACTATACACATTATCATAGCACTGTAAATTTGAACGATTAATAGTATAAAATCATCTACACTTAAATGATCTCGGGCTTCACCATTTTAAACCCCCATAATGTATTGTTTTTGTTTCTCCATTTACTTAGTGTGCGCCTTCTTTAATAAAAAGATTCAAATTTTCATTCATTTTGGATGACTTGTGTGATATCTACCATAGATTGGAGTGGGATCATGTTGACTTAATAGTCATTATAGAGCAACTGTCTTTATAAATAGTTTTATATTGGTTTCATGGTTGAACGAGTGTTCACGGTCCTCTTTATGGATTGTGTGGTGGCATGAGTGGATTTCAAAGAGCAAGAAAATTCCTTTTAAAAATGTGATTTTAAAAAGTGGATTTGATTCAAATAAAGTTTTAAATGTAATTGGGTGATTTTAATAACAAGTTTTGAAATGACATTTCAAAATGAATGTGGGGTTTTCTAAAGAACGTTTCAATGGGATTTTTTCCAAGGGACTAGTGTGAGTAAGATAACATCTGATTCCTTTTGAAATTGTTTTTAAGAATATATTTAACTTCATTTTTAAAGGAAATTTATAAAGGATTGGTTGAATTGTTTTGGTATTTCTAGCCATGTGAGGGAGATGCTCTATTTTCCAAAGTTCATGTACTTTTTTTGCTTCTTGGTTTTGTGTGTACATGTGTATTGATGCATGATGATGCATGTCGTGTGCATTGGATAGTGATATTGCTTTTAATTTTAAAGTGGTGGGTTTGTCCAAATGGAAGGGACATACATCTTAGATGGTTGTAATGGGTGATGAGATGTGTTGAGATGTAGAGATAATTCTTGAGTGACCAGCACCATGGAGATGATATGGAGAGATTGTGATATGGGTTGTGTGACCTATTGTTGTTTTTGTTGTTATTTTGTGTGAGTGTACTGATTGTGTGTTTATGTCTCTTGTTGTATACTGATATTGATGGTTGTGACCCCGTCTTGGGTGAGAGGGTGATGGATGGGGATATAATTACTAGCCTAAGAGATAGGGTATAGTATGAGATGTTATGAAACCTTACCCTGAGTAAGAGGTTAGTGTTAAAGATGTATAACCTTTCTCTTAGTGGTAATTTATTGGAAGGGAACACCCTGAGTGAGAGGATATTGTTCCACTGGTGCTTATGAGACCCACCTTAGGAGAGCGGCATGATAAGGGCGTGACCACGTCCTGAGTGAGAGGGTATTAAAAGGAATGTGTGACCTCCCCCAAGTGAGAGAGATTAGTCAGGGCATGAGGTGACGTGAGATGTGAATGGTAGACCCTACCTTGAGAGATAAGGTCGTGGTCTGGTTATGGACGACCCCGCCTTAAGTGATAAGTTTTTTCATGGTTATCTTGAGTAATAATGTGAGTCTAAGACTTGGACGTAGGACCTTGACCTGCACCCTTGGGTAGTGACCAAAACTTTTTGAGACACTCTACCATGTATCTTCATGTATGGATTGAGGACTTGGTTAGAAACCCTACTCTGCATCTTCTATTATGAGTCAGGTTATAGTGTGATGTGACTTTCTTCATTCCATTATGGAGCTACAACGGGTATGGTCAGGTGTCCTGGTGGCTTGGTTAGCACATGATTTTTATGCTTGTATGTGCATTATGTGCTATGTTTTTTAGTATGTGTGCTATACAATCATAATTTATACATATTATATGTATTTAATACACATAAACTTTATCACAACATCACTCAATATTTTTTAGGCATTGAGAATTCCTACTGGGTCATTAGACTCACCCCTTACCCACATATGCAACATGAGTTTCAATGTATATGGGTATGCCTTCATGTTTTCTCTCAAGGTGAAGGTACTGCTTGGAGATGGACACATGGTACAGATCTATAAGGTTATGGAGGTCTAGGATTTTATAGGTTGGATTATGTGAGTTTGTCGTATTTAGTGTAGTTTATTTTGGTTATTGTTCATCATGTGTATCAGCTAGTGTGCCACTTTTTTATTTATATATATGATGCATGTTATATTATGTTTATCTATTGTTGTTATTACTCTATTATTTTCAATGCATCATGTAGATAGTTTAATAATTTCTATTCTATATGTGGGGGGGGGCTTATGACTCTCCATTTTATATCTATAGGTTTTTGTGATTTTTGTTATATAGATGAATCATGAGAAAATTTTTATAGATTTATGCATGACCTTTGGTCTTTATTTCAGAGGTCATGATCTCCCTGTAACTGTTTTAGGCCCTCTCCACTATTTAGAGGCCACTAGAGTACAGAGATACACTCTTGAGGTCACGTGATAACCCTACTCAGGTATCATTCGGGTGACTCGATCTGAAGCATTGCAATATGAATTTGGGTTGTCTTTAATCAATGATCATCGTGGAATATTATGGGTAGTGATGATGTGTTAATATTAACATGAGTTGTGGAATCTTGAGATAATAAGTGGAGACTTATTATTTGGATTGAATTTTCAAATAATATCTCAAATAATTTCATGAAATCATTGATATACTTACGAGTGTATTCTTATTATGAATCTTTTTTACCTGAGGTTGGCATGACACTAAACATGATAAACTTCATGCTTTGATACATTTCTTTCACAAGCATTAAGTGTTAGTTAATCAAGGGGTGTTTGGGTATGTTGTTGGTCATTTTGTTAGTTGGAGATCAACCAATATGATATTTTTCTACACATATTATGAGAAAATACATTTGGTCCTTAATTTAATTAGACTGAGGAAATGAATAACTATGCTTAGTTGAGTGACATGTGATGTGCTCAGCTACTTGGATGAGATATATGTGATGTTCTCATCTTCTAGATGAAAGAGATGTGATGTATTCATTTCCTTTTTTAGAGAGCTGTGAATATATGAGTAGGCCTATACTAGATTGACTTGTTCCATGTCCAGTGGTCACCCGATGTCATGAACAGAGAGATTATATAGGTATACATATGATGTATATGATACATCTTGTGGTGTACATTTTCATATGGAGATATGAGTATATTTAATAGAGACCACACCAAACCCCTTTATAGATTGGGTAGCATTGGTTCTTTGTTAGATACTGCTCTTTGATCACATCTATGAAATCAGGATTTTATATTTTTTATCAATGTTGCAAAGGCACATGGGGTCGCATAGTTAGGCTTTGGGATAATGATTAAGTTTTGGTTAAAGTTTTTGTTCCAAAATGAAGCAATTTTTGATAAATTATATCCAAAAGAGTCTTGGATATATTTACAAAGAGTTATGGAGTTTTGTATGAAGTCCTTATGGGATTTTAGTGTGAGTTTTAGATTGTTGGAAATGCACTAAAATAAAAGATATAGTATTTTGTGATATCTCTTGGATCATAAGCTATGATATGCATGAGATGGATATCATATGATATGATATGATCGCATCATAAGAGGCATATTATTCCACTATTATCATTTATCATATTGCACAATAAATCTTATGATATGGATGCAAGTTCATTTAGGCAGTCTCATCCTCTTTCATGCTTTTATTGGTTATAAATCAATGAGATAGATTCATTCATGGCATGAAAACCATTTGAAATATTGAAACAATAGCATGCTCCAATGAGTCATGTGTTATTATAAAGCACAAGGGCTGATATGAGATGGTAACTGATGCATTTAATCTCTTCATTTAATGAATATAGTCTATAAAAGGGACAGAATCCCTCCCATTGAAGGTATTTTGATATATAGAAACTAAGTCAAAACTCTTCATCCCTAATCACTATCTGTCTTTGAGAAGAAGAAATTAACACCCCTATAGTGATTCAAGGTCCTCTCATTATAAATAGTATATAAGGCTGGTGTAATTCACTTAGTGACAGGATTCATTTAGTTATTTCTTTGGTGATATTAATAAATAATGATTCATCACATTTAGTAAGTATGGAAGACACAATGATGAATGTACACTTGTTATTGCAGTCTTTTTTTATCAATTTACTTCTGTTGGTGATGGATCAAGATATATATGGGTTTTCTTCCACTACCAAGATCATAAGATGATCTATAAAACTCATCTGAGCTCATGGTTATTAAGAATTTTAGAAAAAGTGTCAAATCCAAGGAAGCCCATATCAAGAATGTTGATTTATTAGTATAAATCAAGTGTTTTTTCTTAAAAATATTAAATAAAATGTTATTTGTTAAGAAACTTAAGTTAATAAAATATTAGAAAATGGAAGACCTGTTAAGTGAAACACTTGTGATCTTCATGAATAGTGTGACAGATAGTGAGTGTTCTGATTTAGATGGAATTAGTTGTGTCTTTCTCATCGAGAGGGAGAGGGTGGACTAATTTTTGGATATATTTAAGGGGTGCGGTGGGGTAGAGATGGTGATGGAGGTATGTTATTATCATTGAGGTCATCACAAAACTCATTCTTATCTTTTTTAATTATCATGAGGGGAATGAAATATGGTTGGTGATGAAAATGGGTCGCTCATGTCAGGATTGGCCATCGAGCTCATGCAGGTGCTCGTTGTTTCTTATTATCATGGGGGAAGGGTGATTTAATAGTGGGTTCCCTAGATCCAACTAAATAATACTTTTCTATTACCATATCATGTATACAATGAGTTATTCCTGATGTACACTTACCATAATAGTGTTTATATTTCTACATCCACAATTTATATGGTAATGTCCATAGATTAATTGTCTTATTAAAAGGTTATAACAGATCTTAGGTTATAATGAGAACCTTGATATGCTATGACATTAATCTTAAATAACATATGTCTTATGGTCTAGGTACATCATACTGACTAGACACAGTTGATGCCTGACTATTAGTTGTTGGGAGCTCATAAGCGCGGAGACTTCTTCTCAAGAAGTTTTCACATGGTGATATCTAGTAGGTGAGATCATAAGAAAAGACCCTCAAATAGAAAACCCACATGTTTCAGGTGCCATTGGTTGTTTCTATCTATGAATATGTGTATTGGTCACCTTAATTTAGATTTTTATAAATGTGTACCATTTGATTGAGTAATTTGATGTAGGGAAAAAACCATGACATTGAAGTCATGGTTAGGTAGCTTGTGTTGGGTGCATCATTGGTGTTATGACATTGGTTGAATGATTAGGATATAATTTGTTACTTCTGAGTTGAGGAAGTGATATCTTATACCTAGTTGATTAGGATGGTAGTACCTTTATAAATATTTGTCCAAGGTATTTGAAGGTAAGTCCATCTAGTTATATCAATAAATAATAAAGCAAGAATGGATGATGACACAAACTGTGCATCCTATTTTATGAAATATTATGATACAAAAAGATTATATTACATATTATATGTTCATAGGATGGTTGTTGTTTCCATGACTATCCATTATCTCTTTAGGAGCCTTGGTGGGTTTCTAGACTCTGCTCCTGGTCAATGAATAGTATTAACTGTTATCAGGATAAGGACCTAGAGGGTCACACATAATAGAATATTCAAGAGTCTACCCTATTCTGATGAATAGGTATATAAGACATGGTGGGCCCCAACATAGGGTCTGATAGTTTTATAAAGTATTAAAGATCACCAAAAAATAAATAAATTCATTATTATTTGAGTATATAATAATTTGGTTGAATTTATTTATTAAAATTATTCATAGGGTATTAAGTGAATACACAAAAAATATTATATGAACTAATATTATTTTAATATTAAAGGTTCTTTTAATATCAGAAAAAAAATATGAGTCAACTTAATGACTCTATTTTATCATGTAATATATTTATTATATATTACAAGTATGTGATTAAAATATAAATTACATTATGATGTAGTTAGTTCATCATAACATGTTATTTACTGCTTATCTAAAGGAAATTTTATTTATGGGGGTCGAGGAACCTTTTTCAAGTATTTGAGCATCTACTATATAAGTAGAGGAGAAGCTATTTTACATAGACTATTCATTTTAATGGAATTGAGAACTTCTCTCTCCTCTCACATCCTAGAGAGAGAAATAATCCTTCTAATCAATCGATCTAAGAACGCATTCATGGATCGAAGGGACAAAGTTGAGGTGATTGTCACAATTTTTAATGAATCTTCAAAGATCTACACTAGCAAGCAAAATTTGATTATAGGCATTCGTGTGGATTCTTGAAGCGTGTATGGATGATCTTGAGGGTTTTGGCCTCAAATCCTTTGAGCAATGGTCATCGATGATGATCTAATGTCAAGCGCACTTTGAATCGAATGAGGTATTCATTATGTTTTTATTTTGTGATTAATTAATTCATGAAAGATCCTCATACCTCTATTAGGGATCGGATCGCCGGTGATGATGAAATTATGTCTCTATTATGATGAAAAATTGTAAATCTCTAGCCCACTAGCTTTTGTTATGTGCCCCGGTACCATAAATTGGAATCAGAGTGATCAGGTGAATTTTCAAATCCAAAAAAATTAATTTTCCTTAAATTAATTAGAGGACATCATTTTGGTCCCAATGAAACAAACCATGCATCAATCCGATTTCAAATAGCTAAGTTACGGCCATCCAAAAAAATTATTCATACCGACACCCGAGTGTATTTTTGAAAAAAAACATATATTTATATATATATTAATTAAAGTCTCAAGTAGTGTTTTCAATTTATGGAAGGTTTTTTTGTGAACCATTTGTTTTCTAGAGTCCCAGTTCTGGACAGGATCCAGTCGAAATATGGTGGTCAGAATTACTCTGGTCGGCAGGAGGATCAATTCACGGATAACAATTTTTCACAAGTATGCATGAATTAGCTTGAAACAAATTATAGAAATAAAATTAAAAGTGGGATAGGTCTTTTTTGTAAATAAATAAAAATAATAAAATACCTTGTTTTTAAAAATCCTAATTTTAGGCATTATGAAAAAATGTGCAATGTCGATTTGGGGTGGGGTTTCCACTTGAAAAAATTACAAAAAAAAAATTAAAATCTCGTTTGTCAGCACCACCTGACAAGGGAAAAGAAAAAGAAAAATATGAGAGGGACCCCCCCATCCTTATCAAATCCCACAAAACCACTCGCGGTTCATCATAGGCACTACCCTCCAATTTTCAGTCAGCTGCCCCTATGCCGCATCCTTCCCTGGTGAACCGCTGCATGCCAGTAGCCACCTTAGACAACCAGCCACTTCCATAGCCTTTGTGGCCAAACCCCCTATCACCACCCCACTCTTGGCCAATGATGCTACACCGTCCACTCCCCTAGTCGACCTCATGCATTTTTTTTCCTAGTCTTTCACCAGACACCACCCCTCTTGATGGTCGTTGACTTCCTCGATCACCACCGCACACCAGGCCAGACCGCCACACCCAGATCTGACTTCGTCACACCCTATTGAGCCTTTCCATCCCTGTAGCCATCATCGCCCCTGCCGACCATCTTTTTGGTGGAAACCCTCACCCCACGTCAGTCCCTTATTCCTCCTCCACCCCAAGCACAAGCCCCTACAATGAACCCCCATGCCTAGCCAGGTTTTGGCCCTAATCGGACTCCCACGTGTCCTGACTGACTCGACCTACCCCACTACAGGTCTGGGCAGGTCTACCTGAACCAGAACTGCCCTGTATGGGGTTTTCCCAACTCGCAACAATTCTGAGTGGGTTATGTCAGACCCTGAATGGACCTGTGTGGGTTCGGCCTAACTCATAATGGGCCTAGGAAGGGTTCTCGGGCCCGAGATATTTTTAATATCATCAAAAAATAATTTATTAATTTTTAGATTAAAAATATTAATGATTTTATTATTTGAAAAAATAATTTAATTTTGGTATCAAATTAAATTAATTGATTAATTTAATATTTTTAATAAAAAATAAATTAATTATGGGACTGAACGAATTAAATTATTTGAATTTTAAATAATTCGTTTAATTTATTAACTACGCTTGACTTAAATTTATTGAATTTTAATTTTTATCATGCTTTTAATTTACTTGTACTCTGGTTTTGAGCAGTGACCATCCTTTTATGTTTGGTTTTATTTTATTTTATTATTTATTACAACTATGTGGGATGTTTATAATATTTAATTAAGTTATTTCGATGATCTACATAACATCTTAAATTAAATATTTATAAGGGCATGCATGTCCATCAGTTTGTCTGTATGAATTTTTCACATCCCAAGACCTCATCGTCTGTGTGCGAGTATATTTGTATGATGATGCTATAAGACATGAACCACAACAATATGAGGTGGTATCCCATATGAGAAGTGAAAAACAATGCATCGGGGGTGAGTTGCATTACGAGTCAAGACTCGACTTAGGTGTGATACCCCTAGGTCACAGTTGATCCATTGAGTTTTGATGGATCAATCAATTTTAGATTCTCAAGACTAGTTGGGTAATTTTATTTCCTTTATTTGTTGTTTATTATTTTATGTATTAGCATGTGATTGCACCACAATTCACTGTTTCATTTTCACCATTACACAACTGTGTTAAACTAGTTTTGTATTGAAAATTATAAAAATAATAACAAATTTCACTTCATATTTGATTAAATTATTTTAGGTTTATCACTTTTAAAAAGGGTAATGTTACTTTTTTGATAATTATATTATAGGTGGAGTTGATTTAGAGGAACCATGATGAAGTTCAAGAAAAATGGATCAAGATGTGTAGGATCCAAACACACCATTGGGCACAAATGCACACTTATACAAAATTGTGCATTAAAATGGGATGATATTTTATGTTCTGGTCCATAATTTAGTGGGATGAAACTTTTATTAAGGAACCCAAGCCCAATTCATCCATATGGTGGCCCATTTTGAACTAATCTATCCAGGGAATCAAATCTGTACAAAGTCAAAAGTGATGTTATTTATTATATAAATGTCTTGATATTTAGTTGTCAAAATGGTGAAAAAATTTCAATGGATATAGTCAATATATGAGGATATAGATTTTCAGTTTTATCCAAAGCGAGATAAGACTGTATGGAGGTAGAAACCATGGTTTAAGTGGTTTTACACAATCTGTGTGCCCAAAACCACCTTCTGTTTTGCCTATAAAATGATACTTTCGGAATCTCATTTACAATTTCGGTCAAGAGGAAAAGATATGGTATTTTGGAGACCCAAAATATTCCTCTCCTAATCCAAGAAGTTCTGGAGGCCCCTATCCTTATAGGGTGATCAATGATGAAGGTTAAGTTCCACCTGAGCCTCCTCCTCCTCTCAATGGCAAGCTAAACGGTGGACGATCATTTTGAGGGAGGTACACATACTTGAGAGGGAGTTACAAAACTTATTATTCTACTGGCTTTGTGTAATTTTTGTGTTAAATATTTCACTTATGTTTAATTTGGATGTTCTTCTCCTCTAAATATATTTCTTTTGTTAATTAAGTGAAACACTTTTTATTTCAACACTGTTTGGGTTGAGATTTTAAGTGGGAATATTGGGTTGTTCCGATTGGGAAAGACAATAATCCTCTTTCTCTCACACATACATAAGATTTAAGTATTATTTGGAAGACCTTTTTCTATGTTTTAGAACCAAACCTTGACAACATGATTGTTGTGTCAAGGGGTGATTCTTTGAGCATCGTTTTAAGAGGCAAGAGGGAAGTCAAGATCTTGACAACCCTCAAATAAGGATTACATTAAACTATATAAAATTTTCAGAAAAATGAACTATAAAAGATTTTTAGTGAACTTGAAATGATCTCTGGTATCACCCAAATTTACCCAAGATTTTAGGGTTAAGTAGTCACTTGTAGTTTATCTTGGGTTGTCGAATCTTCAAAGACCTAAGAAGTAACCTACATACACGCACATTATATGGACTTTTTTTGGCTATGAAGTGGCCAAATTGGGTTTTTTAGATGGTTTTAAGTGAACTATAAGAACTTAAGTGAATTCAAATTAAAATAATGAGTTGATCCTAGGTTATCACTTGGGGTGGATTGGATGAATTCATTTTTTTAACAATTTCAATTTCATTAACTCAAGCAGGATTCATTTAATGAATTAAAACTAACCTCATCACTTACTAGTTAAACACCTTCACAAACACATGATAATCACCTATACACTTGTAGGATAATTTTCATGAGCACTCCAAGGTAAAGTATCTTATTAGAACATAAAAGTGAGGTGATAAAATTCAATAAGGAAGAGGAAGAGATAAAATCCTTGAATAAAAGAAACTCAAGTAAAATAAATAAATAAAATTTAGATATTTAGAATTAACATAAAATCCAGCCTCTTTCTACTCCCTTGGATCAACCCATAAAATATATAGCCCTCCATTTATGACATGCTCTCAATGGAAGTAGGAAGTAGACTCATAAGGGAGAAATTGAAGAAGTAAAAACAACAAAATAACGATCACTCCACCGTTGTGTGAAGAATATCACAAGGTATGGTGTGAATAAATTAAAACCTTTAGGCAATGGTATCAATGTGATATAAAGAAAAATAGAATAAGAGTAAATTAATAAATTTTATTAATAACTAAGGTGATTCGAACAACTTACATGAGAAAGAAGAACGTTCCAAAGACAAATCGGCATAATAACATTACAATGAAATCAAAACTCAAAGATACCTCAATCATCCAAAACCACTACCTTAAAAAAGTAATTTTGGGAGCCTTGAGTCGATCCTCCATTTTTTCAAGTCTCCTAAATTAATGGTGGTAGGCCTAGGGTGGTGGAAAGTAAGGGAGAGGAGACTTTTCCACCCTTGACCCGAAGTTGCAGCCAGCTTGCATCCACCGAACAGAAGTGCCTATATGACCTTCTATATGGCCGAATTGGAATGAGATATAGAAGAGAAAAATGAATATCCAGATGTATTATAACTCTCTGTAAAATTTAATCCCGCAATAATCTGTGGTTTCTGAGATATGATTAAATTGGTGGGATGTTTTTCTGGGCCACAGAATCTAGCCCAGAATTTCATCTTCCACTTGGGCTATCTAGAACTCCATTAAAACATCTGAATTAGCTCTAATCACTTTTTGATGAAATGTTACCCATGATTTCCTATATATTAATTTAAATTTGGTGAATAATTGGGCTTGTACATTGTCCTCTAAAGTCTATTTATTGGGCCGATGTCCAGTTTACTTTGCCCAAAATGTGTTGGCATGAAATCCCATTTTGGTGGTCTTCCAATGTGAATATTCAAGTGCTCAAAAATAATTAATTATTTCCTATAGAATGGGATACCTAAAAATAAAATATGAAAATAATATCAAGACCATTTTTTATTTTAGGAGGTGTTCAAAAATGTACCATGTAATAGTGCATTTTAAGAGGGAATTACAATCATAATATGAATTAATGTTCAAAGTGTAAAATGCACTAAAATGGTGTTTATGAATAATAAAGCACATGAATATTATATATATTAATAATGAATATTATCCTCATTCAGTGGATAATAAATTTGCTTCTCTCATAATTCTAAAATACCACCTTTATTTATCAACTATTAAACTCTTTAAATGAATTCATTTTATAACACCCCAAGCTTCCACAGTACTTTTCCCTTTGAATAATGCAATAGATTGCATTGTATGCAACTTCGAGATTCTAACACACCGCGACCAATCAAACTAGCCATTATGAATAGTAATACCCACTATTTGAAATTTTATAAATTTTATCTTTAAAATGGACTTTATTTTTAGATTCGGAATATCAAAATTAGCTTAAGGTGAATTTTTTGTATTTTTCTGAAAACTTTCAATTTTTGATGAATAATGAAAAACACCGAGTTATTGTTTAAAAATGACTTTTATTTAAATAATTATTTATTTAATTTAAATTTATTTTAGGTAAAAATATATACATAATACCTATATAATTTCAATGTAATTCATTGGAGTCATTTTATAATAAGTTTAGATATATAAAAATTTTATTGAACTTTTTACCGTCTTTTACCCACCTCTTAGGAGCATTTTCAATTTGCATAAAACATAATTTTACCACTTCTGTGAGTTCAATTTAAAAAATCTGAGAGATGTGGTTAATATCAATAAGTAAAATGTGGTTCAATAAGATGAAAATAAGTTTTGGTGAATAGTAACTTTTGACTTTTATTTACCACAGTTAAAAATAAATAGGGTAATTAAGGGTAAAAATGATATCATAATTACCCTAACACATGTCCTAATTCTATTGGATAAGTATAATTAGACCAAAAAAAACCTTATTAATAAAATATTATCCTCTTTGGTCCACTTGGATTAGATTAGGACATTTATTATTATTTTATTTAAATAAGAGTTAAAAGAGTTAAATTCAAAGTTTAAAAACTAAAGCATTTTTAATATAGGGTTACACACAATATAAATTCTACTATAAATATTAATTATAAAGATAAAAATATTTCCTAAATAATGGTATTTTATTTATAATTTTTAGACATTAAATAATTTAATTTATTTTTGACACAATGATGATGTGGTAATTACCTTATTAATGAAATATTAAAATAATTGATATTATAAATATCCAAATAAATGTAAATTGAGACTTATGATTAATTACACTAATTTTATAGGTTAATATGACATGTTAGTGTTGGTTAAATAAATTTTATTTTAAGTGATAAAGTTTTTATGGCTTTCAAAAAAATAAAATACTAAATAGTGTTAAAATTGACATAATTGAGTTTTTTTTTAAAAAATACTATATTATTAATTGATATAATATTCCTAAAAAACTAAGTTTCAGAAAAAGTACTTAGATAAGGTTATATATATTAATAATTAACCACATTGTGTTCTCTTGGCTTGTTATAGTAATTTTATTAACCATGTAATATAAAAATACAAAGAGACATGGTAAATGTCAAACTATTTAACTAAGAGTTAAATCTAAAATATAAGGTTAATATGATGACCTAAACATGTCTAAAACCTATTGGTTGAGAGGTTTTATACCCATCCCCACCTTAGCCTCGAAATAATTAATTTTTGAGCCATTATAAACCTAAAATGGTTTTATTATAAAATAATATTTCAAGCTTTTCCTAAAGTGACCCTCACCTCTCTTATAAAAGGGTACTTCCCCTTCTCTTACTTTAACACATCCAAATCCATTTGGATCAGCCAAACCATGCCCAAATATAATCCCAACTTTCCTACCTTAATCCTAGAGGCATTAATTTGTTCATAAAGCCAACCTAAGGAGCCCTTTTGATCAAATAAAAAGGAAGAACCTGAAGAATAGGTAAATATTTCATCACCTCTTTCAAGTTCTTTTCTTATTACACTTCCTATTTCATTGTTGTTTCCATTATAAAATAATAAATCCAGTATCTTATATATACTTTTATGTTATTATAAATATGTTACAACCATATTCGTTATTATATCCATCCTATAAATGATAAAGTCACCATACGTGCGTACGTACGGCTTACCGTCTCCACGTCGTGGTGTAGTTTGTTATTCAAACACTTCATTATTTTGGATGGGTATAATAATGAATATAACTGATTTAAATAATAAATATAACATGTTAATTATTCTTTATATAAGATATACCATCCAATTACATACGATTTCACCATCAATATAATGATATTTTCGTTTATGCGTACGTACGAATTATCGTCTCCACGAACGCGATGAGATTCATTCCACATCGTAATCATTCAAGAATAATTTTAATTTTATGATTAAAAATAATGTTTATGAACATAATATAATTCTGTATATGAATCAAATACATCCTATACATAACAAATGTGGCTTACATAACCAAGCGTATAAAGGAAAATGAATCAGTTAACACCCGAAACGATGATACTACTGAAATATTATTAACAAAGCAATATTATAGGGTCATATATGACATCATATTTATGTATATAGTTATTGTATAATTTAATAACATTGATTTAACTATTATAAAGGAGGTTAATGTACCCTCGACCAAGGAAAATTACAAGGTAAGGGTTAATTTCACAATCTCTTTATTATATGAGGTTGTTTTTATGTAAGTATCTACTAGGACATATTTATTATCCATGTCCATGTTTAATAAAAGTGTGTTAAAAGGGATTATTTTTAGGTGACTTTTTACTAAAACATCATTTTAAATGTTTTAAAGATTTATTCTTCTAAACCTTTCTCATTAATGTCCATGTTTTCAAAATGGTTTTAAGGATTTATTTATATGGACCTGAATGTTTTAAAATGTTAATTCCTTTCAAAAGTATCAAAGTGGTATGGGAAACTTTGATTTAAAACTATCTTTTAAATGAATTCCTTTATATGAATTTTAAATTATTCTATGAAAAAGGGATATTTCTCTCAAATATTTTTACTGATCATTTTCAACTATATCAACATCCTTTACGGGATATTATTCTTGATCAAGGTTGATTTATTATGATACAAATCTTTCATATTGTATTGAAGGTTTTGTGATATTTTTTACTGTGGATGTGTTATTTTTATACCATTCATGGTTTATGTATAAAGTATTGACATTTCATATGCTAGTTTTAATACGAATTTTTATGTTATGTTTAAACCTTTTCATATGAGGAATGAATTGGACTTAGTAAGTGAAGGGTGGAGCCCACTATAGCTTCTCGATGCATCGGTAGGTCTCATGAGACAGACTAGTGTCTTGGCATAAGGCCTTAAAAAAATCTTATTTGTATTCTTGTCACAAGTCCTTGACTATGTGGTTATGAAGTCTGGCATTATTCATTCCATCATTATGAAAGTGGCTATTGATATTTCATGTGATTATTCAACTGGTAGAATATCCATGTGAATAAGTAAATGGAATTATTTGATTTTATCTTTTCCATATTATGTTGAAGTTTAATTTTAAAAGGATTTTGTTTTAGTCTTATACATTGCCTTAAATGTTTATGCTTATTTATGAAAGTTTCCGCTATATTGTTATCCTTACTGAGCATCTGAGCTCACCCCTTTCTATGTTTTATTTTTTCCAGGATGTGAAGAAGTATTTTATGGTTGACCTGCAGTGATAGGGTAAAGATATAAGTGTGTTCAAAAGGGGACAAAATTTTGTTGATGTTTTTATTTCATGATGTAATGTTAAACTTATGAATGTATCTAGTACTTCCAAGGATACTAGACTGATCGGTCTTTCAGGATTTGATCCCTTGTGATCATGATAATGTTATTTAATAATGCATCGACTCTGGGTAACTGGGGTCGGGGAATTACAGTTGGTATCAGAGGAAGTTTAGTACAAAACTTGGAAACTAGATTTAGAACAACTCTAATTAAAGAACACTACCCTAAGATAGAATTTGAGGATTATTATAGAAGAACTTTATAGAATTTTGGTACTGTAGATATTTTTTGAGTTTTCCAAGCAATACATCCCTATCTGGATACTAGTAGGTAGAGGCGGATCTGGAACAGATGTACTTAGGGGTAAAACCCGAAAACACCAATTTGAGCTAGACTCGAACAAGAACTAGTGCACAACAATGGGCCTTACTGCACTCTTGGTTACGACACTCCCGGAGGATATGTTTAGGATAATTCTCATTTTCTTTACAAACCATTATAAAGGGTTTATGAGTATATACTTCCTCAAAGAAAACATTTTTATGATTATGGATTATATCCATTAACTGTTCAATTTATGTTAACTGTTTTATAAGTTTGGAATTATGTATTGTGATTCATAAACTAATCTAGTGTATGCCGTTGTTTATAAATGGCACCTAGTAGAAGTAATGGAAATCATATCAACACATTTAATCCATGTAGGGATTTCCCTCCTAATCAAGATAATTATAGTGGAGCTGGTGAAGCAACTGGTGCTGGTCAGCTTATCACCATACTGGGACAACTCACTCAGATTATGAATAATAACCTTTCCCATATGAAGCACCCTGATCCACAACGTGGAGGATCAATGTTAGACCACTTCATGAGGCAACAATCACCAATATTAAATGGGAGTACAAATCCATTAGTATCTGAGTAATGGATAAATTCCTTAGAGAAAATATTTCATCCTTTGGGAGTAGTGAAAGGGAAAAATTTGTTATGGTAGTTTATTGCCTAATGGGAGATGCAGATCAATGGTGGTCATTAATCCAAAACACAAATGAATATGAAGAGTTCTCAAACATATAATGGAAGGAGTTTAAAGAGATTTTCTAAGAAAAATCCTTTCCTCGTGACCATCGAGCGGATTTGGAAAGAAAATTTCTAAGTCTGAGGAAAAAGGATGATGAGAATGTCACAAAGTATGAGGATAACTTTAATAGGTTAGAAAGGCATGAATTATATTATATACATAACCCAAGGAGTAATATTGATCGATTCTTTGATGGTTTAAAACCATTTCTTTGTCAATCATTAGTCTCACAATCCTTCTCATCGTATGAAGATATAGACTCATGCGCTATCAAGACAGAAAAGGAATTCTCTAAGTCTTACAACTTTAAAGCAAAGCAAGAGAAAAAGAGATCTATTGAACACTCTGGAAATGGAAATAAGGGGAAGAATAGAAAAGTTAAATATCAATCCTATTGTAAATGTGGGAAGAAATACCCCGGTACTTTCCTAAAGGGAATGGGATTCTGTTACAGGTGTGGTGAAAAAGGCCACCAAGCTCGTGATTGCAAGGGGAAGAAAGAGAATGTAAATGTTGAATTCAAAAATTGTAGATAAAATGAGTATTATTCAAATGAATGTCCAAAGTTCCAAGGAAACTTACCCTAGAAAAGGCCAAGGGAGTAAGGACAAGCTTATGCAATCACTACTGCTGAGGTTGAAGCTCCGAATGATGTGGTGGCAGGTAATTTATTGGTTTCCTCAAGTTTAGCCAATGCTTTATTTGATTATAGATCATCACATTGTTTCATATCTTCCCAGTTTGATAAGAAAAATAGATATTTCCAATTTGATTTAACAAGGGAGTTGTCATTAAAAACTCCTAATGGAATTATCATTGCAAAAAAGTTTTGTGAATCAGTTCCCATTAGGGCATATGAATGTTCTTTATCTATTGATCTCATCATTATACCCATGATTGAATTTGATATAATCCTCGGTATGGATTGGATTTCGGACCATGATGCGAAAATTTAATGTAATAAGAAGGAGGTTACAATTATCGATGATGATAAAAAGTACCTTATCTTTAGAGGAGAAACGTCACCACCTGATTATTATCTAGATCCACCCCCAACAGCTCAACTAAATTCAATTATTGGGGAGGAATATAATGAAATAACTATGGGTTAGAAAAGGAATGATCAAATAGTGGATGTACCTATTGTGCAAGAATATGTTGATGTGTTTCTAGAGGATTTATATGGACATCCTCCAGAATGAGAAATTGAGTTTTCCATTGATTTAATTCCTAGTTCAAGGCCCATATCTAAGACCCCTTATAGAATGGCCACTGTAGAATTAGTGAAACTAAATAAAAAACTAGAGGAATTGAGTAATAAGGGAATTATTCTCCCTAGTGTTTCTCCATGTGGATCCCTTGTTCTTTTTGTTAAAAAGAAATATGGATCTATGAGGTTGTGCAATGACTATAGGGAGATAAATTTTATTATAATAAAGAACAAGTATCCCCTACCTCGCATTGATGATTTATTCGATCAACTTCATTGAGCTCAATATTTTTCAAAGATTGACCTTCGATATGGATATCACTAGTTGTGTGTGAAGAAGGAAGACATTCTAAAAACTACATTTCGAACCAGGTACGGGCATTAAGAGTTTACAGTAATGCCTTTTAGATTGACTAATGCACCCTCTGTTTTCATGGATTTAATGAACAGAGTTTTCAAGGAATATCTTGATGAATTTTTAGTGGTATTTATTGATGATATATTTTTATACTCTAAAATCTATGAAGATCATGAAAATCACTTGCGCATTATTCTAAATTCTCTCATAAGAAATAAATTCTATGAAAAGTTTATCAAGTGTGAATTCTGGATTCAAGAGATTTATTTTCTTGGCCATATTGTCTCTTAGGATAGAATCTCTATTGATCCTTCAAAGAACAAGGCAATCCAAGAATGTCCATCACTAATGAGTATAACTGAGGTACGCAGTTTTATTGGTTTAGCAAGTTATTATCGGCATTTTGTCCAGAATTTTTCCTAACTGGAAAACCTATTAACCAAGCTCACATGTAAAGGGGTTAAATTTGTTTGGACAAAAGAGTGTGAATAATGTTTCAAAGAACTGAAGAGAAGATTATTCAATGCTTATATATTGACTCTACCATCAAGGAATGATGAGTTTGTTATTTATAGTGATGATTCAAAGAAAGGACTTGGTTTTATCCTTATGCAGAATGATAGAGTTATTTCCTATGCATCACGATAGCTAAAAATTCATGATCAAAACTATCCCACTCAGGATTTTGAGTTAGAAACTGTAATATTTGCATTGAAGATATGGAGACACTATCTCTATAGTGAAAATGTGAGATATATATTGATCACAAGAGTTTGAAGTATATTTTCTCACAGAAAGAACTCAACATGAGGCAAAGACGATGGATTGAACTACTCAGGGATTATGATTACACTATACACTACCACCCGGGGAAGGAAAATATGGTGTCATATGCTTTGAGTAGAAAGGATCATGGAGTTTTGAACAAGATGAGAGTTGAAAGGGATCCTATTTTCATGGATCTAGTAAATATGGATATGGGAATAACCATGGAAGGTGAAATATCAATACTTTTTCAAATGGTTTCCAAACCATCTTTACTAGAAAGGATAAAGAGTTCTCAGACTGATGATGAGGAGTTTCAAAAGAATATTAAAGCTGTGAATGATGGGAGATTGAGTGAATTTATATATGAAGATGGAATTTTGAAATTTGGGAAGAGTATTTGTGTTCCTAACATACCTGATCTAAAAAAGGAATTGTTGGATGATTCTCATAGCTCCAATTTCTCTATACACCCTAGTAGCACTAAGATGTATAGAGATTTGAAAGAACATTTTTGGTGGGACAAAATGAAGAGAGAGATTTCTGATTTTGTGTCGAGGTGTATGGTTTTTCAACAAGTGAAAGCTGGAAGACAACATCCTAGAGGAGTCATGCAACCTCTTCCCATACCTAAGTAGAAATGGGATGATATTACAATGGACTTTGTCATGGGGCTACCAAAGACTCCTATAAGGAATTATGAAATATGGGTCATTGTTGATCATCATACCAATTCTGCATATTTTCTTGATATAAGAGAAGATTTACCACTTGAACATTTAGCAAGACTATATATTAATGAAGTTGTAATACTTCATGGAGTACCCCTATCGATTGTTTCTGATCATGATCCCCATTTTACATCAAGATTCTAGAAAAGTTTTCAGAAGGCCCTGGATACTGAACTTCGTTTGAGCACTGCCTACCACCCTCAAATCGATGGAAAATCAGAACGGACTATTGAAACCTTAGAAGACATGTTGAGATCTTTCTCACTTAACTTTCAAGCTATGTGAGATCAATATTTACCTCTGGTCGAATTTTCCTATAACAATAGCTTCCATTCAAGTATTCAGATGGCACCATATGAAGCGTTATACGAAAAGAGATATCGCACACAAGCTTGTTGGGATGATTTTGGTGAAAGAAAACTCATAGGCACAGAACATGTTAAGGAAATAATGGAAAAGGTTAAGGTTATCCAAACCCACATCAAAGCATCCCAAAGTAGGCAAAAGAGTTATGATGATAATCAAAGGAAGGATTTGGAATTTTAGGTAGGAGATCATGTTTTCTTGAAGGTATCTCCATGGAAGAGAGTTACATGATTCAGTAAAAAGGTTAAATTAAGTCTCAGGTACATCAGACCTTTTGAAATTCTAGAACGAATTGGGGTTGTAGCTAACCGTTTGTCAATGCCGCCAAGTCTCTCCAAAGTTCACAATGTGTTCCACATATCACGGTTGAGAAAATACATGCCTGACCCAATGCATGTACTCACCTATGAGGAAATTGAACTGGAACCTGATCTGTCTTATTGTGAAGAGCTTGTCAAGATTCTTGATACAAGAGAACAAGTGCTAAGAAACCGGACGACTCGTCTGGTAAAAGTTCTATGGAGAAACCATAAGATGGAAGAGGCAACGTGGGAACCTGAGGAACTTATGATGAAGAACTACCTGAATATTTTTGTGTAGTAGTATTTTAGAAATTTTGAGATTGAAATTATTTGAAGGAGGGAATAATGTAACACCCCAATCTTCCACGGTACGTTTCCCTTTGAATAATTCAATATCTTGCAATGTACGCAACTTCGAGATTCTAACACACCGTGACCAATCAAACTTGCTATTATGAATATTAATACCCACTTTTTGAAATTTTATAAATTTTATCTTTCAAAATGGACTTCATTTTTGGATTTGGAATATCGAAATTATCTTAGAGTAGATTTTTAGTATTTTTATTAAAACTTTCAATTTTTGATGAATAATGAAAAACACTGAGTTATTGTTTAAAACCAAATTTTATTTAAATAATTATTTATTTTATTTAAATTTATTTTAGACCAAAATAGATACATAATACCTATATTATAAGGCCCCAGCCTTAAACCTTACTTAATCTTGAGTTATTACAAGATTACACATTGAGGATCTTTTCGGGTTTAGAGTTTTAAAGAATTAGATCATAAAACTTGCATGACATTCCACATATAAACAAAGTGGTTACATAAAGATAGTATTCTTCTTTCCCATCAATGGACACATATTTAAAATAAAACATGGATTTTTCTTGACACTTCCTTGACACTATCACCATATCATGTACCTTTCCCTTGACCTATGAAAAACATTTCAAAAAAACTTGGGATGAGCATAAAAAGCTCAGTATGGGTTATAAAAATATGGAAAGGAAACATGAGTTCATATATACATAAGAATGAAATCATACTTTACCCATAAAACATAAGCACTTTAACATACCTCATAAATTCATGAATAAATCATAGAAATCATAAGACATAAAGGTAACTTGAGGCATTCATAACATTCTTACGTAGGGAGTAACTCTCTTGGTTACGTTTGGAATACCCATCATAGTATATTCCCTAAATCTCTTCGGAGAAACCTTAACGTTTCACTCCTTCGTGTTACCCAATGCATTGGAGAGCTATATCAGGCTCACCCGCCCTTAGTTTATCACGGAACCACCCGTCTTCATAATAATGCCCAAGAACCTCAACATAATCGTATCACATAAAACATTCATAAAGGAAACATAACATTTCCAACTTTCAATCACAAGATATAAATACAACACATTGATATAAAAACATTATGAAAACCATTTTCAATACCATAACAAAAGAAAAGTAAAACATGGTATTTATTTTTCTTTTAAAAAGAAGGTATGGCTTGTAGAGTAAGCTGAAACTCAAATAATGGTCATGGCGGCGGAGAAGTCGTTGTCGCCGCATACGTACGTCAAAAACATTCCATTTTGTCGTTTAGTAAACGCTTTGTATAAAAAATATTCCTTTTGAATAAATGTAAAAGTCAAAGGGGTTTATACACCATATAAAAGAAGGTTGTGTATAAAACAAAATATGCCTCAATGAAAGGAGATTGAGACAAAGTCCCATACCTCGGGTCCGACTTGACTCGATCGTTCTTTAATGTCCTGAATAATAAACTTGAGTTAATTTATACTTGCTTAAGAAACTTTTTCAAGTTAATTATTCCTTTTATATCACTTATTTCCATGTCATGAACACTGTGTAATTATTTAAGTTAATAACGGTCGTTTTAACGATCATTGGTACTTGAGTCAAAAATAAACCCTTTATAATTACAAGTTGTTCATGTATCCATTATATCCAGAATTATAATCATGATTTATATATCATATATATCCATTATATACATGCATTTATAATATTACATGATCATTTAGAGGTAAGAAATGAAATGCACCGTTCATGGAGACGGTAAGCCGTACGTACGCATGAACGCTACTTTCATTTCTATTTTGTATTTTATAGAATGGAATCATAATGATATAAAGGTATATTATAATTCTAGTATAATATCATATATAATATCATAGTTCCATCCTTTATATGTCCCACATATGGTATTTAACGAATCAAATCACTTTGAGGGGGCGGTAGTCCGCACTTCCTTAAATGAAGATATCGCGTTTACCCATAATGGAAACCATAAAGGTATGACCAAAATGAAAAATACAGAAGCTTAAAGAAAAAATAAACATATTATATATCATATATAAATATAGTGACATCTTAATGGCCACCTTTTAAGGTGTTAAAATAATGTTGAACAATCATCGTTTCAGGAGGCATAAATTCACCATCCACGGAAACAGTATGTCCTTTAACCATTAGATGTAGGTGTGTGTAATTGTAGCTCAAATACTTCTTATAAAAACATCCTAGTATATTGAAGATACTGTAGTCGTTACAAAATAAATGAATAAAAAGAGTTTATGGGGTTGGAGAAGCAAAATAAAACAAAAGGACTCAAGTGAAGACATTACCTTAAAATCGGGTAACTCCCTTTGGTTTGAGCTCAAAGGCTTATTTGGGAAGACTTCTGCCCAAAGTGAGGCTTCAAGGAGTAATATAGGGATGTGTAGAGACAAAATTGGTAGGGGTTGGCCGAGCCAAAGGCTTTGGGAGTGTGGGTAAGGAGGTAGAGGTGGGGTCCTTTTATAAGAGGAGAGGAGGGGCACTCTTGGAAAGTAAAGAAATGTTACTTTATTTGAAAATGATTTTTGGATTAAAAAGGTCCCACATTGATATAATTCTAGGGTAATGTGATAAGGGTTCGAAATCCACCCATAAAATAGGTTTTGTACATGTTTAGGTCATAGATTTTACATTATCATTTCATTTTATTTAAATCCTTTATTAATGAGGTAATCGCTGCATCATCATGATGTCATAAATAATTTAATTTATTTAAAGTCTAAAAATTATGAAAAAAATACTATGATGTAGGAAATCTTTTTATATTTCCAATTAATATTTATAGTCTAAAATATCATCTATGTAGACAAAATTAAAAATGTTTTAATCAGGTGATACATTCTTGTTATATTTACTTTCTTTAAAAAAAATAATAAGATAACAAGTCACTTTCCACAAAAGTGATTCCATGGGGTCCCCAAGTTTGGCACAAGGCATACCATGGTCGGCCATGAGACAACCAGTAGAATTAGGACACATGTTGGTGTCATTTTTTATTATTATGATATTATTTTATTATCCTTAACTACCCGATTACTCATTAATCAAGATAATTAAAGATAATTACCGTCGTTACTATTCATAATGTCCAAAAACAAAAGAGTCTTGATTACATAATTTGGAACTTCTGATTCCAAATATGTAATCCATTTTACCAAATTACAAACACAGAAATTGCAATAATTTATTTAAAAATAATTCCCGTTGTCAAAACAAAAAGCGGGTTTTTTGAAACAATATCTATGAAAAGTTTGGCATTAGTTTATGCCCAATTACAAAGTGAAATTAATCCTAATGAACACCATTGGATTAAATGGTAAAAATATATTCTAATTTAACTTTAAAACCAATTCAAAAGATAATCTAATCATATAAATAAATTAGATTAAAAAACAGTTTTGATGTAAAATGCAGTATTTTTCACTATTCATTAAAAACTGAACATTGTCAGAAAAATAACAAAAATTCACACAAAGTAAATTTTTATGTCCCAATCATAAAGAATAAGTTTATTTTGACAAACATAGCTTATAATATTGTCAAAATATAGATTTAAAAATGGTTTTCCATCAAAAGGCAGTAAAACAATCTTTTAAAAAAATATTAGTGTATTTCATGCTTAAGATTGGATTTATTTTCATTTTAAGCCTCTAAAACACTATATAATTCATTAATATACATAGATAAAAATATATATTATTCATTAATTACTTGGGATGTTACATATATAATTTCAATTTAATTCATTGGAGTCATTTTATAATAAGTTTAGATATATAAAAATTTTATTGAACTTTTTACCGTCTTTTACCCACCTCCTAGGAGCATTTGAAAATTGCATAAAACATAATTTTACCGCTTTTGTGAGTTGAATTTAAAAAATCTGATACACACAGTTAATATCAATAAGTAAAATGTGGTTCAATAAGATGAAAATAATTTTTGGTAAATAGTAACTTTTGACTTTTATTTACCACGGTTAAAAGTAAATAGGGTAATTAAGGGTAAAAATGATATCATAATTACACTAACACATGTCATAATTCTATTGGATTAGAATAATTCGACCAAAAACAACCTTAGGAATAAAATATGATCCTCTTTGGTCTACTTGGATTAGATTAGGACATTTATTATTATTTTATTTAAAGAAGGGTTAAAAGAGTTAAATTCAAAGTTTAATAACTAAACCATTTTTAATATAGGGTTAAACACAATATAAATTCGACTATAAATATTAATTAGAAAGATAAAAATATTTCATACATAATGGTATTTTATTTATAATTTTTATACATTAAATAATTTAATTTATTTATGACACAATGATTATGCAGTAATTACCTTATTAATGAAATATTAAAATAATTGATATTATAAATATTCAAATAAATGTAAATTGAGACTTATGATGAATTACACTAATTTTATAGGTTAATATGACATTTTAGGGTTGGTTAAATAAATTTTATTCAAAGTGATAAGTTTTTATGGCTTTTAAAAAAATCAAATACTAAATAGTGTCAAAATTGACATAATTGAGTTTTTAAAACAAATACTATATTATTAATTGATATAATATTCCAAAAAATATAATGTTCAGCCAAATGACTTATATAAGGTTATATATATTAATAATGAACCACATGGGGTTCTCTTGGCTTGTTATAGTAATTTTAATAACCATGTAATATAAAAATACAAAGAGACATGGTAAATGTCAAACTATTTAACTAAGAGTTAAATCTAAAAGATATGGTTAATATGATGACCTAAATATGTCTAAAACATATTTTTTGAGAGTTTTTAGACCCATCCCCACCTTATCCTAGAAATAATTTATTTTTTATCCATTATAAACTGAAAATTATTTTATTATAAAATAATATTTCAAGATTTTCCTAAAGTGACCCTGACCTCTCTTATAAAAGGGTACTTCCCCTTCTCTTAATTTAACACCTAAAAATCCATTTGGATCAACAAACCCGTGCCCAAATTTCCTCCCAAATTTCCTCCCTTCATCCTAGAGGCCTTAATTTGGTAATAAAGCCAACCTAAGTATCCCTTTTGATCAAATCAAAAGGAAGAACCCGAAGAAGAGGTAAATATTTCATCACCTCTTTCAAGTTCTTTTCTTCTTCCACTTCCTCTTTCTTTGTTGTTTACATTCTAAAATAATAAATCCTATATATTAAATATAATGTGATATTATTATAAATATTTTATAACCATATTATCTATTCTATCCATCCTATAAATACAAAGTCACCATATATGTGTACGTACGACTTACCGTCTTCACGTCGTGGTGTAGTTTGTTATTAAAACACTTCATTATTTTGGATTGGTATAATAATGAATATAACTTATTTAAATAATAAATATAACATGTCAATCATTCTATATATATGATATAACATCCAATTACATATGATTTCATTATCAATATAATGATATTTTCGCTCGTGCGTACGTACGGATTATCGTCTCCATGAACACGATGAGATTCATTCCTCATCGTAATAATTCAAGAATAATTTTAATTTTATGATTAAAAATAATGTTTATTAACATAATATAATTATATATATGAATCAAATGCATCCTATCCATAACAAACATGGCTTTCATAACCAAGAAGATAAAATAAAATGAATCAGTTAACACCTGAAACGATGATACTACTGAAATATTATTAACAAAGAAATATTAGAGGGTCATATATGATATAATATTTATGTATATAGTTCTTGTATAATTTAATAACAATTATTTAACTATTATATAGGAGGTTAACGTACCCTCGACCAAGGAAAAGTACAAGGTAAGGGTTAATTTCACAATCTCTTTATTATCTGAGGTTGTTTTTACGTAAGTATCTACTGAGAAATATTTATTATCAGTGTCCATGTTTCATAAAAGTGTGTTCAAAGGGATTATTTTTAAGGTACTTTTTACTAAAACATCATTTTAAATTTTTTTAAGATTTATTCTTCTAAACCTTTCTCATTAATGTTCATGTTTTCAAAATGGTTTTAAGGATTTATTTATATTAACATGAATGTTTTAAAATGTCAATTCATTTCAGAAGTATCAAAGTGGTATGGGACACTTTGATTAAAAAATATATCTTTTAAATTACTTCATTTATATGACTTTTAAATGATTTCATGAAAAAGGGATATTTCTCTCAAATATTTTTACTGGTCATTTTCAAATATGTCAACATCCTTTACGGGATATTATTCTTGATCGAGGTTGATTTATTATGATACAAATCTTCCATATTGTATTGAAGGTTTTGTGATATGTTTGACTTTGGATGTTTTATTTTTATACCATTCATGGTTTATGTATAAATTATTGACATTTCGTATGCTAGTTTTAATACGAATGTTTATGTTATGTTTAAAACTTTTCTTATGAGGAATGCATTGGACTTAGTAATTGATGGGTGGAGCCCACTATAGCTCCTCGATGCATCGGAACATCTCATGAGAAAAACTAGTGTCTTGGAACAAGGCCTTGACAAAATATTATTTGTAGTCTTATCATAAGGCCTTGACTATGTGGTTATGAAGTCTGGCATTATGCATTCTATCATTATGAAAGTGGCTATTGATATTGCATGTGATTATTCGACTAGTAGAATATCCATGTGAATAATAAATGGAATTATTTGATTTTATCTTTTCTATATTATACTGAAGTTTAAGTTTAAAAGGATTTTGTTTTAGTCTTATACATTTCCTTAAATGTTTATGCTTATTTATGAAAGTTTTCGCTATATTGTTATCCTTACTGAGCATCTGAGATCACCCCTTTCTATGTTTTATTTTCTCCAGGATGTGAAGAAGTATTTTATAGTTGACTTACAGGGATAGGCTAAGGATGTAAGTGTGTTCAAAATGGGACAAAATGTTTTTGATGTTTTTATTTCATGATGTAATGTAAAACTTATGAATGTATCTAGTACTTCCAAGGATACTAAACTGATCGGTCTTTTGGGGTTTGATCCCTTGTGATCATGACAATGTTATGTAATAATGCACCGACTTTGGGTAACTAGGGTTGAGGCATTACAGTTGGTATCAGAGGAAGTTTATTACAAACCTTGGAAACTAGATTTAGAAAAACTCTGATTAGAGAACACTACCCTAAGATAAACTTTTAGGATTAGTATAGAAGAACTTCTGAGAATTTTGGTACTGTAGATATTTTGTGAGTTTTCTGAGTAATACATCCCTCTCTGGATACAAGAAAGTGGAGGTGGCTCTCGCACAGATGTACCTTGGGGTAAAACCCAAAAATACTGATTTGATCTAGACTCGAATGGGAACTGGTGCACGAAAATGGGTCTTGCTACACTCTTGGTTACGACACTCCCGAAGGATATTCTTAGGATAATTTTCATTTTCTTTAAAACCATTATGAAGGGTTTATGAGTATATACTTTCTCAAAGAAAACATTTTTATGATTATGGATTATATCCATTAACTGTTCAATTTATGTAAACTATTTTACAAGTTTGGAATTATATATTGGGATTTATAAACTAATCTAGTGTATGCCATTGTTTAGAAACGGATCCTAGTGGAAGGAATGTAAACCATATCAATGCACATAATCCATGTAGGGATTTTCCTTCTACTCAAGATAATTATAGTGGAGTTGGTGAAGCAACTGGTGCTACTCAGCTTATCACCATACTGGGACAACTCACACAGGTTATGAATAATAACCTTACCTATATAGAGCACCCTGATCCACAACTCGGAGGATCAATGTTAGACAACTTCATGAGGAAAAAACCACCAACATTCAATGGGAGTACAAATACATTATTATCTGAGCAATGGATAAATTCCTTAGAGAAAATATTTCATGCTTTAGGGAGTAGCGAAAGGGAAAAGGTTGTCATGGTAGTTTATCACCTCACTAGAGATGCAGATCAATGGTGGTCATTAATCCAAAACACAAAGAAAGATGAAGAAGTATAAAACGTGGGATGGAGGGAGTTTAAAGAGATTTTATTAGAAAAATACTTTCCTCATGACCATCGAGCAGATATGGAAAGACAATTTCGGATTCTGAGGCAAAAGGAGGATGAGAATGTCGCAAAGTATGTGGATAACTTTACAAGTTTAGAAAGGAATGCAGCAAATTATATACATAACCCAAGGAGTAAGATTGATCAATTTTTTGATGGGTTAAAACCATTTCTCCATTGAGCATTAGTCTCATAATCCTTATCATTGTACAAATATATAGTCTTATGCGCTATCAAGACAGAAAAGTAATTCTCCGAGTCTTACGACTTTAATTCAAAGCAAGAGAAAAAGATATCTATTGAACACTCTAGAAATGGAAATAAGGGGAAGAAGGTAAAATTTGAATATTCATCCTGTGGTAAATGTGGGAAGAAACACCCCAATACTTTCCTGAAGAGAATGAGAGTCTATTACAAGTGTGGTGAAAAAGGCCACCAAGCTCGTGATTACAAGGGGAAGAAAAAGGCTCTCAATTTTGAATGCTACAGTTGTAAAGAAAATGGGAATTATGGAAATGAATGTCCTAAGTGCCAAGAAAACTTACCCCAGAAAAGGCCAAGGGAGAAAGGCCAAGCTTATGTGATCACTACTGCTAAGTTTGAAGCTCTGAAAGATATGGTGGCAGGTAATTTAATGGTTTCCTCAAGTTTAGCCAATGATTTATTTGATTCTGGATCATCACATTATTTCATATCTTCCCAGTTTGATAAGAAAATTAGATATTTCAAATTTGATTTAACAAGAGATTTTTCAGTCAAAACTCCTAAGGAAAGTATCATTGCAACAAAGTTTTGTGAATCAGTTCCCATTAGGGAATATAAATGTTCTTTATATACTGATCTCATCATCATACTCATGATTGAATTTGATATAATCATGGGTATGGATTGGCTTTCGGACCATGATGCGAAAATTTATTGTAAGAAGAATAAGGTTACATTTCTCTATGATGATAAGGAGTGCCTTATCTTTAGAGAAGAAACGTCACCACCAGATTCTTATCTAGATCCACCCCCAATAGCTCAACTAAATTCAATTATTGGGGAGGAAGAGAATGAAATAACTATGTGTGAGGAAAGGAATGTTCAAATAGAGGATGTACCTATTGTGCAAGAATATGTTGATGTGTTTCCAGAGGATTTACCTAGACATCCTCCAGAACGAGAAATTGAGTTTTCCATTGATTTAATTCCTGGTTCAAGGCCCATATCGAAGACCCATTATAGAATGTCCACTGTAGAATTAGTGTAACTAAAGAAAAAACTATAGGAATTGAGTAATAAGGGATTTATTTTCCCTAGTGTTTCTCCATGGGGAGCTCATGTTCTTTTTATTAAGAAGAAAGATGTATTTATGAGGTTGTTCATTGACTACAGAGAGATAAATGCTATAATAATAAAGAACAAGTATCCCCTACCTCACATTTATGATTTATTTGATAAAATTCATGGAGCTCAATATTTTTCAAATATTGAACTTCGATCTAGATATCACCAGTTGTGTGTGAAGAAGGAAGGCATTCTAAAAACCACATTTTGAACCAGGTACGAGCATTACGAGTTTAGAGTAATGTTGTTTGGATTGACTAATGCACCCTCTATTTTTATGGATCTAATTAACAGATTTTTCAAGGAATATCTTGATGACTTTGTAGTGGTATTTATTTATGATATCTTGGTATACTCAAAAAGCTACAAAGATCATGAAAATCACTTGTGCGTTATTCTAAATACTCTCCGAAGAAATGAATTATATGGAAAGTTTGGAAAGTGTGAATTCTAGATTCAAGAGATTTATTTTTTTGGCCATATTGTCTCTAAGGATGGAATCTATGTTGATCCTTCAAAGAATAAGGCAATCCAAGAATGGTCAGCACCAACGAGTATAATTGAGGTACGCATTTTTATTGGTTTAGCAGGTTATTATCATCATTTTTTCCAGAATTTTGCCCGATTGGAAAACCCATTAACCAAGCTCACACCTAAAGGGGTTAAATTTGTTTGTACAAAAGAGTGTGAAGAATGTTTTGAAGAACTGAAGAGAAGATTATTCAATTCATCTATATTGACTCTGCTATTAGGGAATGATGGGTTTGTTATTTATAGTGATGCTTCAAATAAAGGACTTGGTTGTGTCCTTATGCAGAATGATAGAGTTATTGCCTATGCATCACGACAGCTAAAAATTCATGAACAAAACTATCACACTCATGATATTGAGTTAACAGCTATAATATTTGATTTGAAGATATAGAGACACTATCTCTATGGTGAAAAATGTGAGATATATATTGATCATAAGAGTTTGAAGTATATTTTCTCACAAAAAGAACTCAACATGAGGCAAAGACGATGGATTGAACTACTCAAAGATTATGATTTCATTATACACTACCACCTGGGGAAGGCAAATAAGGTGGAAGATGCTTTTAGTAGAAAGTATCATAGAGTTTTGAACAAGATGAGAGTTGAAAGGGATCCTATTTTCATGGATCTAGTAAAGATAGATATGGTAATAACCATGGAAGGTGAAACATCAATAATTTTTTCAAACGGTTGTCAAACCATCTTTAATAGAAAGGATAAAGAGTTATTAGACTGATGATGAGGAGTTTTAAAAGAAGATTAAAGTTGTGAATGTTGTTAGATTAAGTGACTTCATATATTAAGATGGAATTTTGAAATTTGGGAAGAGACTTTGTGTTCCTAATATACCTGGTCTAAAAATGGAATTGTTGGATAATGCTCATAGCTCTAATTTCTCTTTACACCCTAGTATCACTAAGATGTATATAGATTTTAAAGAACATTTTTGGTGGGACAATATGAAGAGAGAGATTGCTGATTTTGTGTCAAGATGTATGGTTTTTCAACAAGTGAAAGCTGGAAGAAAACATCCTAGAGAATTCATGCAACCTCTTCCCATACCTAAGTGGAAATGGGATGATATTACGATGGAATTTTTCATGGGGTTACCAAAGACTCCTAGAAGGAATGATGCAATATGGGTCATTGTTGATCATCTTACCAAGTCTGCACATTTTCTTGCTATAAGAGAAGATTTACCACTTGAACATTTAGCAAGACTATATATTAATGAATTTGTAAGACTTCATAGAGTACCCCTATTGATTATTTCTGATAATGATCCCCATTTTACATCAAGATTCTGGAAAAGTTTTTAGAAGGCCTTGGATACTGAACTTCGTTTGAGCACTGCCTACCACCCTCAAACCGATGGACAATTAGAATAGACTATTCAAAACTTAGAAGACATATTGAGATCTTTCTTACTTGACTTTCAAGGTATGTGAGATCAATATTTACCTCTGGTCGAATTTTTCTATAACAATAGCTTCCATTCAAGTATTCATATGGCACCATATGAAGCGTTATACGAAAATAGATGTCGCACACAAACTTGTTGGGATGATTTTGGTGAAAGAAAACTCGTAGGCCCAAAACGTGTTGAGAAAATAATGGAAAAGGTGAAGATTATCCAAACCCACATCAAAGCATCCCAAAGTAGGCAAAAGAGCTATGTTGATGACCGAAGGGAGGATTTGGAATTTCAGGTCGGAGATCATGTTTTCTTAAAGGTATCTCCATAGAAGGAAGTTATACGATTCAGTAAGAAGGGTAAATTAAGTCTCAGGTACATCGGACCTTTCAAAATTCTAGAAAGAATTGGGGTTGTAGCTTATTGTTTGGCAATGCTGCCAAGTCTCTCCAAAATTCACAATGTGTTCCACATATCACTGTTGAGAAAATACATGTCTGACCCAACGCATGTACTCACCTATGAGGAAATTGAACTGGAACCTCATCTATCTTATTGTGAAGATCCTGTCAATATTCTTGATACAAGAGAACAAGTGCTGAGAAACTGGACGACTTTTCTGGTAAAAGTTATATGGATAAACCATAAGATGGAAGAGGCAATATGGGAACCTGAGGAACTTATGATGAAGAACCACTCAAATACTTTTGTGAGGTAGTATTCTAGAAATTTCTAGGATGAAATTATTTGAATGTGGGAAGAATGTAATACCCCAAGCTTCCATGGTATGTTTCCCTCTGAATAATGCAATAATTTTCATTGTACGCAACTTCGAGATTCTAACACACTGCAACCAATCAAACTAGTCATTATGAATAGTAATACCCACTTTTTGAAATTTTATAAATTTTATCTTTCAAAATGGACTTCATTTTTGGATTAGGAATATCTAAATTATCTTAGGATGAATTTTTGGTATTTTTCTGAAAACTTTCAATTTTTGATTAATAATGAAAAATACTGATTTATTGTTTAAAACCAACTTTTATTTAAATAAATATTTATTTTATTTAAATTTATTTTATTTCAAAATGGATACATAATACCTATATAAGTTAAATGTAATTCATTGGATTCATTTTCTAATAAGTTTATATATATATAAATTTTATTGAACTTTTTACCGTCTTTTACCCACCTCCTAGGAGCATTTGCAAATTGCATAAAACATAATTTTACCGCTTTTGTGAGTTTAATTTTAAAAATCCGAGAGACACAGTTAATATCAGTAAGTAAAATGTGGTTCAATAAGATGAAAATAATTTTTGGTGAATAGTAACTTTTGACATTTATTTATCACGGTTAAAAGTAAATAGGGTAATTAAGGATAAAAATGATATCATAATTATCCTAACACATGTCCTAATTCTATTGGATAAGTATAATTCGACCAAAAACAACCTTAGGAATAAAATATGATCATCTTTGGTCCACTTGGATTAGATTAGGACATTTATTATTATTTTATTTAAAGAAGAGTTAAAAGAGTTAAATTCAAAGTTTAATAACTAAACCATTTTTAATATAGGGTTACACACAATATAAATTCTACTATAAATATTCATTATAAAGATAAAAATATTTCCTACATAATGGTATTTTATTTATAATTTTTAGACATTAAATAATTTAATTTATTTTTGACACAATGATGATGTGGTAATTACCTTATTAATGAAATATTAAAATAATTGATATTATAAATATCAAAATAAATGTAAATTGAGACTTTTGATGAATTACACTAATTTTATAGGTTAATATGACATGTTATGGTTGTTAAATAAATTTTATTTTAATTTATAAAGTTTTTATGGCTTTCAAAAAAATCAAATACTAAATAGTGTCAAATTTGACATAATTGAGTTTTTAAAACAAATACTATATTATTAATTGATATAATATTCCTAAAAATATAAGGTTCGGAAAAAGGACTTATATAAGGTTATATATATTAATAATGAACCACATGGGGGTTATCTTGTCTTGTTATAGTAATTTTATTAACCATGTAATATAAAAATACAAAGAGACATGGTAAATGTCAAAGTATTTAACTAAGAATTAAATCTAAAAGATAAGGTTAATATGATGACCTAAACCTGTATAAAACCTATTTTTTGAGAGGTTTTAGACTCATAACCAAATTATCCTCCAAATAATTCATTTTTGAGCCATTATAAACCGAAAATTATTTTATTATAAAATAATATTTCAAGATTTTCCTAAAGTGACCCTCACCTCTCTTATAAAAGGGTATTTCCCCTTCTCTTAATTTAACACCTCCAAAGCCATTTGGCTCGACCAAACCCTTCCCAAATATCCTCCAACTTTAATCCCTTAATCCTAGAGGCCTTACTTTGGTCATAAAGCCAACCTAAGGAGCCCTTTTGATCAAATCAAAAGGAAGAACCCGAAGAAGAGGTAAATATTTCATCACCTCTTTCAAGTTCTTTTCTTCTTCCACTTCCTCTTTATTTGTTGTTTATATTCTAAAATAATAAATCAAGTATATTATATATAATTTTATGTTATTATAAAAATGGTACAACCATATTCATTATTATATCCATCCTATAAATGACAAAGTCACCATACGTGCGTACGTACGGCTTACCGTCTCCACGTCGTGGTGTAGTTTGTTATTTAAACACTTCATTATTTTGGATGGGTATAATAATGAATATAACTAATTTAAATAATAAATATAATATGTTAATGATTATTTATATATGATATATCATCCAATTACATATGATTTCACCATCAATATAATTATATTGTCGCTCGTGCGTACGTACGGATTACCGTCTCCACGAACGTGATGAGATTCATTCCCCATCGTAATCATTCAAGAATAATTTTCACTTTATGATTAAAAATAATTTTTATGAACATAATATAATTCTATATATGAATCAAATACATCCTATCCATAAAAAACATGGCTTAAGTAAGCAAGCATATAAAGGAAAACAAATCAGTTAACACCCGAAACGATGATACTACTGAAATATTATTAACAAAGAAATATTAGAGGGTCATATATGATATCATATTTATGTATATATTACTTTTATAATTTAATAAAAATGATTTAGATATTATAAAAGAGGTTAACCTACCCTCTACCAAGGAAAATTACAAGTTAAGTGTTAATTTCACAATTTCTTTATTATCCGAGGTTATTTTTACGTAAGTTTCTTCTGGAACATATTTATTATCCATGTCCATATTTCATAAAAGTGTGTTCAAAGGGATTATTTTTAAGGGAATTTTTACTAAAACATCATTTTAAATGTTTTAAATATTTATTCTTCTAAACCTTTCTCATTAGTGTCCATGTTTTCAAAATGGTTTTAAGGATTTATTTATATGAACGTGAATGTTTTAAAATGATAATTTCTTTCAAAAGTATCAAAGTGGTATGGGATACTTTGATTCAAAACTATATTTTAAATTAATTCCTTTATATGAATTTTAAATTATTTCATGAAAAAGGGATATTTCTCTCAAAGATTTTTACTGATCATTTTCAATTATGTCAACATCCTTTACAGGATATTATTCTTGATCAAGGTTGATTTATTATGATACAAATCTTCCATATTGTATTGAAGGTTTTGTGATATGTTTGACTGTGTCTGTGTTATTCTTATACCATTCCTGGTTTATGGATAAATTATTGACATTTCGTATGCTAGTTTTAACACGAATGTTTATGTTATGTTTAAACCTTTTCATATGAGGAATACATTAGACTTAGTAAGTGACGGGTGGATCCCGCTATAGCTCCTCGATGCATCGATTGGTATCATGAGACAAACTAGTGTCTTCACACAATGCCTTGACAAAATCTTATTTGTAGTCTTGGCACAAAGCCTTGACTACATGGTTATGAAGTCTGGAATTATGCATTCCATCATTATAAAAGTGGCTATTGATATTGCATGTGATTATTCTACTAGTAGAATATCCATGTGAATAAGTAAATGAAATTATTTGATTTTATCTTTTCCATATTATGCTGAAGTTTAAGTTTAAAAGGATTTTGTTTTAGTCTTATATATTTCCTTAAATGTTTATGCTTATTTATGAAAGTTTCCGCTATAATGTTATCCTTACTGAGTATCTAAGCTCACCCCTTTCTATGTTTTATTTTTTCCAAGATGTGAAGAATTATTTTATGGTTGACCTGTAGGGATAGGCTAAGGATATAAGTGTGTTCAAAATGGGACAAAATGTTGTTGTTGTTTTTATTTCATGATGTAATGTAAAACTTATGAATGTATTTAGTACTTCCAAGGATAATAAACTGATCAGTCTTTTGGTATTTGATCCCTTGTGATCATGTAAATGTTATGTAATAATGCACTAACTCTGAGTAACTAGGGTTAGGGCGTTATAGATTTTCTTAAAACTGTTTTCAAAATCACCCCCTATTTTGTTCCTTTTTAGGAAAAATGCATACAAAAACCACCAAAACTCCTTTAAAGATGACCTGTGGTCTTCCCTATACTATAAATAAACCTTAAAATCATAATCAATTTGACGTGTCATGAGAACACAGTCAAATTTTGGCATCGTTTACAGGGAGTGCTTTTGTTTTTAGAGTGTGTTTTTATAAAAGTATTGTGTATTTTGTAATTATTTGTTCTTTTTTTTTTCTTCATTCGTTTTTTAAGTTGAGATCTAAAATAATCCTTTTTTAGTTCTTGTGCATGAATCGATCTTCAAAGGAGGAAATACTTCCATTCGAACACACCAGAGAGGATCTTATATCAGTGACACAGAGATGCACAAGAGAACCCTTTGAAGGAGGACACACAAAATATCAACACAATTCTTAAACATTCTTATTCTTATGAAACCCACATTAAAACTAAATTAAACTTTTATAACATGGCTGAAAACAACTGAAAATTAAAATAACTAAACTCACCTAATATTTATATCCAACCCACTTATATTCAAATTCAAGGTGAGGTACCCAATTTTGAACTTAAATTCAATTTAATTCATTTATTACCAAGATTCCATGGACTCGTGGGAGAAGATCCACCCAAGAATTTAAAAGAATTTCATATTATGTGTTTGAAATTAAAACCTTATAATGTGGATTAAGAATAAGTTAAGATCAGGGCATTCCCATTTTCATTATAAGACAATGTAAAAGATTGGTTTTATTATGTTAATTCACCAATTAGAGGTTGGGTGGACATGAAACTCATTTTTATTGAAAAATACTTCCTAGACTCTAGAACTAAAAAAATAAGAAAATAAATATGTGGGATAAGTCAATCTCAATGGGAAACGATTCATGAATATTGGGAAAGATTTAAAAGGATTTATTCAATTTTCGCACACCACCAAATAAGTGATCAACTTTTAATTCAGTATTTTTATGAAGGTTTAATTCCTATTGATTGAAATATGATTGATGCTGTTATAGGTGGTGCACTAGTTGATAAGACCCCAATTACTGCAAGAACCCTAATTGAGAACATTGCATAGAACACTCAATAATTTGGTTCAAGATCCAATGTACCCATTTGAGGTGTCCATGAGGTGAAAAGTGCTGAATTTGGGAAGAAGGTAGACACGAAGTTTGAAGAGGTAAGTACCCTTCTTCAACAACTTACTCTTTCCAAAGGGAAATCCCAATCTCCTCATCCCATCCACTATGGAATATGTTATTCTAACACCAATTATTCTGACCAATTCCCCCAACTAAGAGAAACTTCTAAGAGTTGTGAGGAAATATTTCTAGGTCACCCCTATAACCAACCCTTTAAGCAAGAACCTTACTATCCATCCAACCCTAGGTGTAAATAAAACCAATCTTATAGGAAGGGGTATTAAAACCAACCTCAACAATAATGGAACCAACCAGGGTAGAGTAGTCATCCACCACCACCACTCAAAAATACCCAACCACCATAAAGGCCTTTTCAACCACCCCCCTCCAAACCCTGATCCTAGCCTAGAAGATATGATGAAACAAATGGATGCCAAAAATCTTCAATTCCAACAAACCACCCAAGTAGCCATACAAGACCTAAAAAACCAATTGGGCTAGCTCACTAACTTTATGGGGGAAATTCAAAGTCATGGGTTAGGAAAGCTACCCTCTTAACTAGTAGTTAACCCTAGGTATAAGAGAAATGTTAGTTCCATCACCCTTATGAGTGGAACTAATCTTAAAATCCAAATGACCCCACCAATAGATTCATCCCCTTCTAAAGAAACAACCTTCCCAACTGCTAAAAATGGTCCAAGAGAAGAAAATATTTGTCCTGAGAGAAGACCTTCTAAAGGAAAGAGTGTTTTTGTTGATGAGTCACCTATCCCAACCATTCCTCTTCCATTTCCCCAAAGGAAAAACCAACTGAGAAAACAAAAGAAAACTGAACTTGATAATTAAATATTGGAAACTTTCAAAAAAAAGTGTAGGTTAACATCCCCTTGATTGATATCGTGAATCAAATTCCAAGATATAACAAATTTTTGAAGGATATTTATGAAAAATTAAGGAGACTTCGAGTTGATAATAAGGTGAGCTTGGGGAGGAATTTCTAAGTATTTATAGAGCCATAACTTCCCACTAAATGCAATGATCCTGGAGCATTCTTGATTTCGTGCACTATAGGGGAGTATTTTTTTCCAATGTTATACTTGATTTGGGTGCCTCTATAAATGTGATGCCTTACTCCATTTACTCTACATTATAGGTCATAGAAATAAATCCAATAGTAATTGTTGTTCAACTCACAAATTGAAGTACATCACACCCCACCGGTGTGTTAGAGGATGTTCTTGTGAGGGTGATAAAATTTAATTTTTCCTACTGATGTTTATGTGCTTAAAATGGAAGGTGATAGGATGAATGGACATGCCCCAATTATATTGGGGAGACCTTTCTTGAAAACTGTAAAGACCATAATTAATGTCCACAATGGTACATTATCTATGGAGTTTGGTGGTGACATTTTCCACTTAAATATCCTTGATGCCATGATGCACCCCTTAGAAGAACATTCCTCTCTCTTTGTTAATTCAATTGATGTACTCCCTTCCCCTGAAAAAAACATATTTTATTTCCCCTAACCCCTTTTCTGAGTTTTCATCATTGATTGAAATTCTAGGAAATGAATCAATTCATAGAATGTTGTATTGGTCTAGAAAAATGTCATGCATGTTTTTTAATTGATGATTTATTGAACATTGAGGATCACATGACCATCAATGATACTACTAAACTTGTAAAATCTCATTCCTCATACAAGGATGATACCATTGAGAATTTAGATGAGATTAGTGACCTATCACTTTTACACACACTCCCATCAATCCAAAATCCCCCTGAATTGGAACTAAAACAACTTCCTCAAGATTTAAAATATTTCTATCTTGATAATAGAAACAAGTTGTCTGTCATCATTTCTAGTTCACTCCCTCATAAGCATGAATTGCAACTGTTTGAACTTTTGAGGGAGTATAAAAAGGCTTTGGGATGGACACTTGTAGACATTCCTGGTATTATCCTATCAATTTTCACACATAATATATTATTAAATGATGAGGCTAAACCAGTGAGGCAGTCACAGCGTTGACTGAACGCAAACCTCCTCGATGTTGTCAAAAGGGAGGTAAAAAAATTATTGGTTACTAGAATAATTTACCCCATATTTGAAAGCCAATGGATCAGTACAGTACAATTGGTTCCTAAAAAAACCGGTCTTATAGTAATAAAAAATAAAAATAATGAATTTGTTCCAACTCATGTGCAGAATAGTTGGTGTGTCTGTATAGACTATCATCGATTAAACCAACACACTAGGAAGGACTATTTACAATTTCCATTTATTGGCCAAATTCTAGAGAGTCTAGAATGTAAGTCCCATTACTATTTACTTAATGGGTGTTATGGATACTTTTAGATCCATATTTCCCTTGAGGATTAGGAAATGACAACCTTCACTTGCCCCTTTGGCACATTTTCATATAGAAGGATGCAATTTGGTCTGTGCAATACTCCGGGTACCTTCCGGTGATGCATGGTTAGTATTTTTATGGATTACCTAGATAATTGCACGGAATTATTCATAGATTATTTCATTGTTTATGGATCCTATTTTGATTAATGTTTGAGTAGTCTTGGTTCAGTCCCACGTCATTGTATTGAAAAGAATATCATACAAAATTATGAGAAATTCCATTTCATGGTGTGACAAGGTATAGTTTTGAGACATTTGATATCTGGGGATGGTATCCAAGTATATAAAATCAAAATTGGATGTCATTTCTTCCCTACTATTCCCTAAAAATGTACGGGATGTGCAGTCTTTCCTAGGTCATGCTGTATTTTATTGTCACTTCATTCGTGACTTCAGTAAAATTACACTACCCCTCTCCTGATTTCTCCAAAAAGAAAAGGAATTTGTTTTTGATAAAAAATGTGAGGAAGCTTTTAATAAGATAAAATGGAGTCTCACATCACCCCCAGTAATCCAACCACCTCAGTGGGATTTACCATTTGAGCTCATGTGTGACGCCTCTAACTATGCAGTTGGGGCAGTCTTATCACAAAGGGTCGATCGAGCTCCACATGTCATTGAATATGTCTCACATACATTGAACCATTCCCAATAAAACTACACCACAGCTAAAAAATAATTTCTTTCCATTGTGTTTTCCTTGGATAAATTCAAGTCGTATCTTTTAGGTTCTAAATTCATTGTGTTCTCAGACCATGCAGCCCTCCAACATCTTCTTAAGAAATCGTAATCCAAACAAAGTCTCATTAATTAGATGATCATACTTCAAGAATTAAATTTAGAAATTAGAGATAAAAAAGGAGCAAAGAACTTGGTGGCTGACCATATGACATCCCGACTTTTTATTATATAACTTTTCATTACATTTTACAAATAGGGGATCTTTAAAGCCTAGTGTCTTGGAAATCAGGAACATTATACATGAAAAAATAAAACATTATCCAAATACACATGTAAATATTCATCATAGGTTCAACCTAAGTGAAATTACTACATCTCATAACTTGGAGGCATACGTCAAAGGAAAGGGTGAGCAGAAGGCCCAGTAGGGAAAACAAGTGAAACAATTTACATGTGAACTTTAGCGATATCAATAAGAACATGGGAATAAAGAGTCATATCATAATAATAATAACTTGAAACATAAATTGAAAATTTTTCTACAACATTTATTTTATACATTCATGAACACATCACCTAGGTTCATCCCCAAGGTGTCATAAAATTACCAAGGTTATTCACCAAGGTATCGTAAAACTTTTCATCTCTAGAGATTAATTTCTTTACCCAATGCATTGGGGCGCTATCAAGTCGCACCCATAATATGTATTTATTTTCATGTGATACGCATAGATCATAATCATAAATTTCATAAATAACCCAAATTGAATAAAATAAATGGGTTTTATATAAAAAAATGTGATGTTTTAAAAAGTTCTTAAAACAAGATCATTATGTCATTTATAACCCATGGAAAGGGAATAAGGGTTTTATGTATATCAATTCCAGAATAAAATATATAGTTTTTTATTTATTGATGAATACCCCTAGAAATGAAATAGGTTTGGGTATTCACATAAATAAAATAATAGAATTTCTTTGATAAAGAGAGAGGTATTTTGAGACGAAAATTCTGTAATATAACGACTATAAAACATGGTTTTAGAAAACATTAAAAAGAGAGGGTACAAGGGTAACCCACTCATAAATAACTCATAATAAAATACAGTGACATAATAAAAAATAAATAAGATCATGGTATGGATATTTTAATTACATGCCACATGAAAAGGAAACTTCAAAGAAAAGAGAAGATGCGATTTCTTTTACGAAAATTCGGCAGCCTAACGGCATCACTTAAAAATTAAGAAAATCAGTTGATGAGAGAGGAAAGGTTCTCTCATAATTTGGACGTAAAATGAAAATAAATAAGTATATATAATAACATACCCCTGCATAATAAAATGGAAACTTTAAGACATAACATAAAGGAAGTCATGACTAAAATAGGAGGGTGAAAGGTTCCCTTACCTTGAAGAGTAACTTCAAAAACTCAAAGGTTGGGACCTTGGGGGGATTGATGGAACCTTAATAGGACTCTTGGGAAGTTAAAAATACCATAGATTCATTTAGGAGGAATTTTAAATGAAATTAATGATGTAATGGGTTGGTATTTATAGCAAAAGTGAGGGAATATTTTATTAATTTCCAAGGGACACCTCATTAGTGGTATTTGAAAAACCATGGGCTTGCCCATGGTATTTTCCCATGGTATTGGCCACTTGGTACACCTCATAACATATCTTACTGTACACAAGTCAACCAAAATTATTACATCATTATTACATCATTAATGATGTCATTAAACACACCGAAACTCAAAACTGTATTTTTACTATTCACTGAAAAACAAAAAAAATTATAAAAATATCATAAATTCACCCTAAAATAATATTGATGCTCTGAATTCAAAAATGAACTCCATTTTATGAAAATAAATTTCTAATTATGAGATATTTAATTTTTAAGTAAAAATACTATTTACCCGGAAAAAAATACTAATACTTAACTAATAATTTCTGAAACAGTTATTTATTTATGCTATTATATCACTTCACCATTAAAGACACCTAAATTATATTTATACTTTCTTAAGTGAGTTTACTATTGCATTGGTCACATAATTATTCATAAGGGTAAAATTACTATTCATAATTTACTATTCACCAAAAATTAAGTTGATCTTATTAGAATCTAAATTTTTTACTAATTACAACTGTAGAAAACTATTTTTTGAAAATCATTTCACATTATTAATTATTTAAAGTATAAAAAAATATTTTAAAATACATTTTTTACAATATTTATCAACAATATGGAGTTTCTATAAATTCATCCTATATTTATTTTAGCATTTGAAATTTACAAATTTTACCATAATAAGAAATAAAAATTTTATTTATACAAAAATATTTACACAAAGTTACTAAGGACAAGTTACATAGCCCCTTATAACACCTGCATAGGACCTAAGTGTAAGGTGTGCTATGGTGGTAGAATCTTGGGGTGGCTCGGACAACATCGCCTGAGTGGTGATTTCTATCAGCTTGAAATTATTCTATAAGAGATTATGTTCATGCTTAACATATTGGAGTTTAGCTTGGTCTTAGTCTAGAGAAAATCCCAGTGACACTACCTCCTTCCCAAGCTCCAACGGATGGGATTTTTATGGCCCGAGTCTATTGTATGAGGTCATCGACTCTTTTTTCTATATTAATTAACCATGATCATTTGTATTTATAAACAATAATCATAATGTTAAGAGTATAGTTCCCAATGGTCATATTGACCAATGGTCATATTGACCAATGGTAATATTGACCAATGGTCATATAACAGTCGAAACTCAATGGTCTCATTTTAATTATACTCACTTCATTAATTAAATGATATAGTTTTGTTGAGTATAAAATAAAATAACACCTAAATTCAGGAAATAAATATTATTCAAAAGTTTGGGTCATTACATTATTCCCCCTTAAGAAATTTCATCCCCGAAATTTTAACTCATACCCTATGAAGATAAAAGGTATGGGTACTTCTACCTCATAGGCTCCTCTGGTTCCCACATGGCTTCTTCACATTTTTGGTTTCTCCATAACACCTTAACAAGGTGGGTAGTCTTGTTGCATAAAACCTTTTCTCTATAATCCAAGATCTCCACCGGATTCTCCTCATAAGAGAGGTCATATTCCAGTTTTACCATTTCTAGATTTAGTACATATGAAGGTTCAGGTATGTACTTCCTCAAGAGGGATACGTGAAAGACATCATGAACTTGTGCTAGATTTGGAGGAAGTGCGAGCCAATAGGCCACTGCTCCTATGCGATCAAGGATTTCATAGGGGACAATGTACCTAGGGATGAGCTTCCCTTTCTTCCCAAACCTCATGACTCTCTTCCAAGGTGAAATTCTAAGAAAGGATTTTTCACCAACATCAAACTCTAAGTCCCTTCTATGGTTGTTGGCATAGCTCTTTTTTCGACTCTGAGCATCCTTAATGTGTTGCTAGATGGCATGAACCTTTTCTATCATCTCTTGCACAATATTGGGCCCAAAAAGCTTTCTCTCACTAGCTTCAACCCAACAAGTAGGATTTCTACATCGCTTCCCATATAGATCTTCATATAGTGCCATTTGAATGCTCGATTGAAAGCTGTTGTTGTAAGAGAAATAAACTAATGGGAGATGTTGATCCCATCCACCTTTAAATTTCACTGATCATGTTCTCAGCATGTCCTCGAGTGTTTGAATAGTCCTTTCAAATTGACCATCAGTTTAGGGCTGATAGGCCTTACTGAAATTCAATTTGGTACTCAAGACTTCTCCAAAATTTTGATGTGAACCTTTGATCATGATCAGATATGATAGAAAGTGGAACTCCATGCAGCCTTACCACTTCCTTCACGTAAATCTTGGAAAGTTGATCAAGAGAGAAATCTTCCCGAATAGAGATAAAATGGGTAGTCTTGGTGAGACCGTCCACAATAACCCATATCGCATTGTTCCCTTTTGAAGTTATTGGGAGACCAGTGACAAATTCCATAGTGATATTGTCTCACTTCCATGCTAGTATGGTTAGTGGTTGTAATACACCTTTAGGAAGTTGTCACTCTGCCTTCACTTTCTGACATACCAGGCACCTTGTAGTGTAGTCAACAATCTCCTTTTTCATATTATCCCACCAATAATGATCATGAAGGTCTATATACATTTTTATACTCCTAGGATGTATTGAGAACGTAAATCTATGAGCTTCATCCATCATCTCTTTCTTTATTTCCGGAATAGATGGAACACATAGTCTTGTATGAAATTTCAGTACACCTTCTTGATCAATATTGAACTCAAGAAAATTCCCATCCTTCACAGCCTCAAACTTATTTTGTAACAAAGGATCTTCTTTCTGATATTTTTTGATCTTCTCTAGTAATTAAAATTGAGAAATAATTTGGAATAGGGTTGATGATTTCCCTTCCCTTATAATTCACATGTCCATATTTACTAGGTCATTGGTCAAAGGATCTCTTTGAATCCTCATCATAGACAGAATAACTGGGTCTTTCCTACTTAATGCATCAGCGACTTTGTTTGCTCTTCCAGGATGATAATGAATTGAACAATCATAGTCTTTAAGAAGTTCCAACCATCTCTTTTGTCTCATGTTCAATTCCTTTTGTGTGAAAATATACTTCAAACTTTGATGGTCTGTGTATATATCACATTTCTCTCCATAAAGATAGTGACTTCATATCTTCAGAGCAAAAATGATTGTAGCCATCTCAAGATCATGCGTAGGATAGTTCTGCTCATGAGTCCTCAACTGTCAAGATGCATAAGCAATGAATTTTTCATTTTTCATGAGGACGCACCCAAGCCCTTTTGGAGATGAATCACTAAAAATAATGAATCCCTCTCCACTTGAGGTTAGAGTTAACATGGGTGCAGTAACCAATATCTTATTCAGCTCTTGGAAACTTTCATCATGCTTCTTTTTTTAGATGAACTTGACCCCTTTTCAAGTTAACTTGGTTAATAGATTAGAAAGTCATGATTTTTTTTTCATAAAACTCCTATAATATCCTACTAATCCAAGGAAACTATAAATATCAGTTATTATTGTAGGTTGAGGCCAATCCTCTATAAATTTTGTCTTTCTAGGTTCAACTGTGATTCCTTCATTGGTTACAATGTGCCCTAAGAAAGAAACTTTTTATAAAAAAATTCACATTTGCTGAACTTTCCAAAAAACCTCTCTCTATATAGAGTTTGAAAAATAACCCTTAGATAATCCTCAAGCTCCTCGTGACTTTTGGAATATATCATAATATCATCAATAAAAAATACCAAAAAGTTATCAAGGTAGTCCTTAAAGACTCTATTAATTAAATAAATAAAAATAGAAGGTGCATTAGTCAGTCTGAAGGGCATAACAACAAACTCATAATGACCATATCTTGATTGGAAGGCAGTTTTTGGAATATCTTCTTTATTCACCCTCAATTGATGATAACCAGATTGAAGATCGATCTTGGAGAAGAATTGAGCCCCATAAAGTTGGTCAAATAAATCATCAATTCTTGGAAGAGGGTATTTTTTTCTTTACTGTGATCTCATTCAGTTCTCTATAATAAATGCATAACCATATCAATCCATCCTTCTTCTTCAAAAATAGAATAGGTTCTCCCTAAGGAGACACACTTGGATGGATAAACCCCTTCTCCAAAATATCTTGGATTTGATTCTTTAATTCCTCCAGCTCCACATTTTCCATTCTATACGGGGTATTTGATATTGGATGAGATCTAGGAATGTGTTCAATGGAGAACTCTACCTCTATTTCTGGGGGAGGTCTGGGTAACTCCTCAGGAAATACATCAATGTATTCCTAGATGATGGGGACATTTTATATCCTTATACTCTCATTTCCTTCTTCTTCTTCTTCACTGATCAAATCTATAAAGAAGGATATAAAAGGTTCTTCTAGACAAATATAAGGTTGAGATACCTCTCCTTAGAAGATAAATATAGGTTTCCCATTCAAGACTACTGAGATTTCCTTACTTCTGTATTTGATCTTATCATTATACTTTGAGAGCCAGTCCATCCCTAGTATAATGTCAAATTCCATCATGGGAATAACTACTAGATTTGTGATAATATTGTGCTCACTAAAGTAAATACTATATTTTCTAAACACTGATGATTCTTGGATAATCCCACTATGAGTCTTGACTGATAACTCTAATTTTAAAAATTCATGGGTTGATTCTAAATTCTTTGTAAACTTGGAGAAAATAACGGAATGCATAGAACCAGAATCAAAAAAATTACTTGATAGCTTTGAGAGAACAACAAGTGTACCTACCACCATATAATTTGGAGCTTCAACATCAGCTGTCGTGATAGAAAAATTACGACCTTTCTCCCTTGGCCTTTGCTGAGGCTGATGGTGGTTCCCCTCCACTACCCTCAGATTTGGATGGTGATTGGAAAAGTGCCCAATTTGTACACACTTATAGCATTGAACATCAAGTAGGGAATGCACCATATTACCTTTTTATTTAGTGTTGGGAAGTTGAGGCTTCACCTAACTATTAAAATTCCGCACAATATGGCCATATCTTCTACACTTGTAGCACTTCCCGCTCCTGAGAAGGCGGTTCCCCAAATGCTTCTTCCCACATTTATTACACGTGGGATGTTTCACTTTCTTGCCTCATCTTCCATGATCAAAGGTCCTCCCTAAGCTGGACTCTATTGATCTATTATTTTAATTGGATTTATGAGACCACTACGTCCCACCGAACTCTAGTTTGACTTTCATCGCACTCCGCACAATCTTCTCATAGATATCATAGTCTCGGTTGGCTACATTCTTCCATAGATGAGGTCTTATTCCACCAAAAAATCTATCAACCTTCCCATTAGGATCCATGACAAAGCTTGAGGTATAACAGAAAATCCTTGTAAATTCCATTTCATAGCTTCCAACATATTCATTATCCTTTTGCTTCAGATCGAGAAACTTCTCCTCCATTTTTGTTCTCATCAAACGAGGGAAATACTTATTGAAGAAGATCCATATGAACTCTTCCCACTCCATAGCTTCAACCTCCACTCTTGGCCTCATGTTTTTAATTAGTTCCCACCATTGATCAGTTTCTCCCTCTAAGTGGTAAACAACCAAGGTGAACTTCTCTTATTCCAAACAGTGGAGCACAGAAAAGATCTTCTCAATAGAGCTAATCCATTGTTCAGTAATCAATGGGTTGGTAGATCAACTAAAGGTTAGTGGTCATTGATGCATAAAGGAGTCAATAGAATGTTGTTCCCTTCATGGTGATATTGTTATCTCAGCTTGATTTAAGTTATTTCCCATAACTTGAGTTAATTGGTTCATCATTCTCAAGAAAGTTTCCATTCCGGCTTCCATCGGAGGGTTGTCAGCACATGGTCCATTGCAGTCACCAATTGCATGGTTCCTCCTATTGCCATCAATTTTCTAAAATAATAAAACCTTATTTAGATGCTTATTCCATTTACAAATATTTTAACTATAAAGGATTTTTATGTCTTAAAATTTTATGCTTAAACATATTATTCTTTAACAACAATTACATTTCTCTATAAATCCTTCATAATGATTCATAAAAAGCTCATAATTAACTAAACATATCCCCCATGAGTGTCAAAAAAGGAGTGAATCAAGGCTCGTTGTCATATACAAGGATACCCTGGGTTAAGACCAAAACTCCTTGTTAGAGTTTTCACTCCTAGGTACATCTGTGCCAGAGCCACATCCACTTGTTCGTATCGAGATAGGGATTTATTTGTTCAGAAACCACTTACTTAATATTTCACCAAAATACTAGGAAGTTTTTCTATATTTAAACTTTTCTATAGGATTCTTACTAAAGTTTTAATATCCTAATTTCCAAAAATAACTAAAATATCCTTTGATACCAACTATGACATCCCGCCTTTTTATTACATAACTTTTCATTACATTTTACAAACAGAGGATCTTTAAATTCTAGTGTCTTGGAAATCAGGAACATAATATATGAAAACATAAAACATTCTTCTAATACACATGTAAGGCTTCATAATAGGTTCAACCTAAGTACAATTACTGCATCTCATAACCTAGAGACATACATCAAAGGAAAGGGTGAGAAGAAGTCCCAGTAAGGAAAACAAGTGAAACAATTTACATGTGAACTTTAGGGATATCAATAAGAACATGGGGATAAAGAGGAATATAATAATAATAATAATAAATTGAAAATAAATTTAAAATGTGGCTATAACATTTATTTTAGACATTCATGAACATATCACCAAGGTCTATCCCCAAGGTGTCATAAAATTACCAAGGTTATTCACCAAGGTATCGTAAAACTTGTCATCTCTATAGATTAATTTCTTTACCCAATACATTGGAACCCTATCAGGGCAGACCCTTAATATGTATTTATTTTTATATTATTCGCATATATCATAATAATACATTTCATAAATAACCCAAAGAGAATAAAATAATGGGTTTCATATCAAAATCATGACGTTTTAAAAAGTGATTAAAAACAAGATCATTATGTCTTTTATAACCCATGGAAAGGGAATAAGGGTTTTATGTATGTCAATTCCAGAATAAAATATACAATTTTTTATTTATTTATTAATACCCCTATAAATTAAATAGGTTTGGTTATTCACATAAATAAAATAAGATAATTTCTTTGAGAAAGAGAGAGATTTTGAGATGAAAATTATACAGCACAACAGCTATACAACATGGTTTTAGAAAACATTAAAAAAGAGAGGGGACAAGGTTCACACACTCATAAATAACTCATAATACAATATAGGTAAAAAATAAAAAATATATAAGATCATGGTATGTATATTTTAATGACATACCACATGAAAAGGAAATTTGAAAGAAAAGAGAAGATGCGATTTCTTTTACGAAAATTCGGCAGCCTAACAGCGTCACTTAAAAATTCAGAAAATCGGTTGATGAGAGAAAAAAGGGTCTCTCATCATTTGGACATAAAATGGACAGAAATAAGTATATATAAGAACATACTTCCATATAATAAAATGGAATCTTGAAGACATAACATAAAGTGAGTCATGACTAAAAGAGGAGGGTGAAAGGTTCCCTTACCTTGAAAATTACCTTCAAAAACTTGAAGTTTGTGACCTTGGGGGGGATTGAGGGCACCTTTGGAGGACTCCTTAAAAGGTAAAAAGACCAAAGATTTGTTGAGTAGGAATTTAGAATAAAAGTAATGAAGGAATGGGTTGGTATTTATTTAAAAAGTGAGGGAATATTTTATTAATTTCCAAGGGACACCTCATTAGTGGTATTTGAAAAACCACGGGTTTTACCATGGTATTTGTCTATGGTATTGGCCACTTGAGACAGCTCATAACATATATTATTGTACATAAGTTTACCAGAATTATTACATCATTATTGATGTCATTAAACACACCGAAACTCAAAACTGTATTTTTACTATTCACCGAAAAACAAAACATTTTATAAAAATATCATAAATTAACTTTAACCTAATATCAATTCTCTGAATTCAAAAATGGACTCAATTTTATGAAAATAATTTTCTAATTATGATATATTTAATTTTTAAGTAAAAACACTATTTACCCAAAAAAAATACTAATACTTAACTAATAATTTCTGAAATAGTTATTTACTTATGCTATTATATCACTTCACCATTCAAGACTCCTAAATTATATTTATACTTTCTTAAGTTAGGTTACTATTCCATTGGTCACATAACTATTCATAAGGGTAAAATTACTATTCATAATTTACTATTCACCAAAGACTAAGTTGATCTTATTAGAATCTAAATTTCTTATTGATCACAACTGTGGAAGACTATTTTTTGAAAATAACTTCAAATTATTAATTATTTAAATTATAAAAAATATATTTTAAAATACCTTTTTTCCAATATTCATCAATAATATGGAACTTCTATAAATTCATCCTGTATTTATTCTAACATTTAAAATTCACAAATTTTACCATAATAAGAAATAACAATTTTATTTATACAAAAGTATTTACACAAAGTAATTAAGCCCTCATTACATAGCCCCTTATAACACCTGCATAGGACCTAAGTGTAAGGTGTGCTGTGGTGATAGAATCTTGGGGCGGCTCGAACAACATTTCTCAAGTGGTGATTTCTATCAGCTTGAAATTCTCCCTTAAGTGATTTCGTTCAATCTTAACATGTTGGAGTTTGACTTGGGTTTGGTCCAGAGCAAAGCCCAGTGACGCTACCTCCTTTCCAAGCTCTGACAGATGGGCTTCATATGGCCCGAGTCTACTAGATGAGGCCATAAACTCTTCTTTCTGTATTAATTAACCATGATCATTTGTATTTATAAATAATAATCATAACATTAAGAGTATAGTTTACAATGGTCATATTGACCAATGGTCATATAACAGTCAAAACCCAATAGTATCATTTTAATTATAATCACTTCATTAATTAAAGGATATAGTTTTGTTGAGTATAAAATAAAATAACACACAAATTCAGGAAACAAATATTACTCAAAAGTTCGGGTCATTACAGACCATATCCATAGGATACACCCATACTCAAACATTGACTCATCCCCCTGTATTCCCATAAATGACATGTTTCTAGATGAGAAATTATTTCAAGTTCAAGATTTTATTCCTTGGTATGCCAAAATTGTAAATTATTTGGTATCATCTTGCATTCCTGCTGATTTCAATAAAAACCAGGCCAACCATCTAAAACATGAGTCTTGTTGATACATTTGGGATGATCCCTACCTTTGGTGCACATGTAGTGATCAAATCCTCAGGCTTTGTGTTCCTAATAGTGAGTTTCAGTCTGTCCTTAGGTTCTGTCACACTCTTGCTTGTAGGGTTCACTTTGGTCCCCAAAAGACTGCTCGTAAGGTCCTTGATTCTGGTATCTTTTGGCCAACCTTTTTTGGGGATGCCCATTATTTCTATAAATCTTATCCTCACTGTCAAATAATAGGGAATGTATCTAAAAGAAATTAAATGTCACAACAACCCTTTCTCTTCCATGACATTTTCTATGTTTGGGACATTTACTTTATGGGATCATTCCCCAATTAATTTGGGAACCTTTACATTCTTCTAGTAGTGGATTATGTTTCAAAATGGGTAGAGGCATGACCTACAAGGACTAATGATTCTAAGGCAGTTGTGGAATTTTTGAGAACCCAAATATTCTGTAGGTTTGGATTACCTAGGTTCATCATCAGTGACCAAGGTTATCATTTCTACAACCAAACAATGCAATCTCTTTTGTGTCAGTATGGGGTCAGAGATAAAGTGTCTACCACATATCACCCACAAACCAATGATCAAACTGAGGTGTCAAATAGGGAGGTAAAACATATTCTTGAAAAATGGTTTAACCTGATAGAAAACATTGGATTCATAGACTCTATAATTCATTATTGGATTTCCATACTTCCTTTAAAACTCCCATTTAAATTTCACCCTATTATCTTGTGTTTGGAAAGAGTTGTCACCTCCCTGATGAGATTGAGAATCAGGCCTATTAGGCCATCAAACAATGAAATTATAATCTTTCTGGTAAATGTGTTCAAAGGAAGTTATAGATTCAGAATATGGAGGAAATGAGAATAGATTCATATGAGAAATCCTAGATTTATAAAGAGTGAACCAAGGCTTCCCATGACCATCTCATCCTTCATCGTCAATTCCAAATTGGGCAGAAGGTCCTCATTTACAATGCAAGGCTGAAGTTTCATCCAAGTAATCTTTTTTACTACTGTTTCTGACCATACATTATTACTAATATTTATCCATTTGGCATTTTTTAGGTAAAAAATGAAGAAATAAAGCAAACCTTCACTGTCAATGGGAAGCAGCTTAAGCACTTCCACAAAGCCCTTCTAGAGTTCCTGATGGAAGAACTCCAAGTTCAATAAGTAACCTACCAATGACACCCACCAGGTTTTATCTTTCCTTCCCACATTCTATTTTATTACAGTGAGGACACTACACACTCTAGGTGTGGGGTGGGTATATTCCTGGGTTAGTTAGTAATTTTCATCATATTTCTTCTTTTTATATTTTTGGATTGGTGGATTTTATTGTCACTTGATCCTCCCCTACCCCCTCTCACTTTTTTGCCAAAATTTTAATTTTTGATTCCCATTTTATCATGGAAAATGATACCCACTTAATCATGGAAGTTATTGAAAATGCATGAGGAATTTCTCTATTTCATGTTGTTTTAACATTCAAAAAAATCAGATGAAATGTGCATTTCATGAAGAATTCAATGTCATGGTGCGAATTTCTCTTGAAATTTGGTTGTTTGTTGATGATATAAATGGTTTTATAATTTTCAAACCTTTGAGAAGAATGGTACCCTTTGTGTGAATAGTTTAAGGGGAAATTGTTTTACTTAATCTCTTCACGCATCTTTGCACCCAACCATGAAGTGTGAAATTTTCTTACTTAATAGAAGGTAAATATAAGTTAGGTTAATTTTTCTCTACTTTACAAAATGATTTTTATATATGTTTTTTATTAATCTGATCTATTTCATTATTGTACCAGATTGACCTATTCTTGTGTACCTGTTATCTGACTATTGTACGCCCTAAAAAATTCCAAAAAAACAAAAAAACAAACAAAAAAAAACAAATAAACATTAATGGGAGTGATGAAATGTACAAAATATGGGGATATCTAGGTCGGGAGATTATGATTTGACTTATAATAATTATTAAGTGAGTGGGTCTTAAAATTTTATTTCAAAGGATATAGGGAAGGTTCAATGGAAAAGGATCTTATAAGTAGACAATTTTTAAAATAACTTATATTTACTTGATAGAAAGTGGAAATAATATCATGAAATGGTTGTCACACACACACATGGAGAATTAGTGACATGATTAAATTTTGAATTATTTTCTTTTATTATTATCATTCATCTCTTGGAATTTCATTCTGATACAAATTTTGAGACGTCTTTTTCCATGATCACTAAGAATAACTCCTCAGTGTGATTTTTTCTTTGATTGCGTTTCTATCAGGAATTAAATTTTCATTGAATGTAAAATACTTATGAAGTTGGAATATATACATGCATAATTTTTGGAAATATTACTTTTCCTAGGAGTGAAAATGTTTAGGTATGGGGGTGTGATCGCACCATGATTCACTATTTCATTTTCACCCTTACATCACTGTGCTAAACTAGTTTTATATTGAAAATTATAAAAATAATAACAAATTTAACTTCATATTTGATTCAATTATTTTATTTTTATCACTTTTAAAAATTGAAATGTTACTTGTTTTGATAATTTTATTGTAGGTGGAGGTGATTTGGAGGACCCATGACGAAGTTCAAGAAAAATTGGTCAAACTGCGCAGGATCCAAACACACCAGTGGACTCAACCACACACTAATACTAAACTGTGCATAAAAATGGGACGATATTTTTTTATATGGTCCAAAATTAAATATAATGAAACTTTTATGAAGGAACTCAAGCCCAATTTATCCATCTGGTGGCCCATCTGAACCAATCTGTCCAGGGAATCAAATATGCACAAAGTCAAAAGCGGTGTTCTGTATTTTGTCAATATCTCAAGTTGTAGTTGTCAAAATGGTTCAAAATTTTTTTTGGAGATATTAAAGAGGTAGGGATATAAATTTTTAGTTTTCTACAAAGCTATATAAGCCTTTATGGAGGTCTAAAACCATGTGCTAAGTGGTTTTACACAATCTGTGTTCCCAAAACCACCTTCCACTTTGCCTATAAAATGATACCATGGGAACCTCATGTGAAAGTTCAGAAAGGAGTAAAAGTTATGGTATCTTAGAGACCCAAAGGAGTCCTCTCCTCATCTAAGAATTTTTTTAGGCCCCTATCCTCATAGGGGGGTCAAGGATGAAGGCGAAGTTCCACCCGAGCCTCCTCCTCCTCTCGGTGGCAAGTTAAACGGCGGACAATCATTTCGAGGGAGATACACATACTTAGGAGAGAGTTATGGAACTTATTATTCTACTGTTTTGTGTAATTTGTGTATTAAAATTTTCAATTATGTTTAGTTTGGATATTATTCACCTCGTTATATATTTATTTTGTTAATTAAGTGAAACACTTTTTATTTCAACACCGATTGGGTTGAGATTTCATGTGGGAATATTAGGTTGTTCCGATTGGACAAGACAATAATCCTATTTATATCACACATATATTATATTTAAGTATTATTTGGTATACCTTTATCTATGTTTTAGAACCAAACCTTTACAACACAATTGTTGTGCTAAGGGGTGATTCTTTGAGCATCGTTTTAAGATGCAAGAGGGAAGTCGAGATCTTGACAACCCTCAACCAAAGGATTACATTAAACCATGTAAAAATTTTATAACAATGAACTATACAAGATATGTAGTGAACTTGAAATTATCTCCTTCTCTCATAATTATAAAACACCAAATTTATTTATCAACTATTAAACTCTTTAAATCAATTCATTTTCTTAAAACTGTTTACAAAACCACCCCACTGTTTTGTTCCTTTTTATTAAAAATTCACACTATAAACCACCAAAAATCATTAAGATATGACCTAGGGTCTTCCCTTTACTATAAATAAACCTTAAAATCATAATCAATTTGATGTGTCATGACAACACGGTCAAATATTCAGGAAATATATAAAATAATAAATAGAAAAAATGCATAAAGAAGTGATGAATGTATTCTATTAATGTTCATTTGTGAGTGAAACAACATAGTATGAACATATTTAATAGAAAAATGATTACATTTTTCGTAAATATTAAAAAAACCTAAAAAAAATTAAGTTTTTAATGTCTTATATTCCTCAAATTTGAATAAATCCAGGTATACTGGGTGCTTGTTAGCCAAAGTTGAGGGTGTATCCTACTACCATGGAGTTTTTATGAGAGTGATGGGTTGACTTAACTTAATTTGGTAACAAAGGAGTATCCAAATCTAGCTTTATACCACTTTAGAGGTAAATTATTGAGGTAATCAAGGTTACGATTCCAATAATTTGGGACTTTACTCAATATATTAAGGAACCATTAGTGAATTTAGTTGACCAGTTTAGTGCATACCTTGAAAATATTTGATTATTGGTGTAGCATCTCGAACCGGAATCCACTTAAAATGGTGCTCTGGGCTGGTTGGACACTAGGCCTTAGGCACACCTCCCCACATGCTAAAGGTTATCTACTAGTAATGAGGGTCTGAGAGGTGATAGTGGGGAGACTATAACCTATGGTGGTGATAATAATAGTGGTCTATATGTATATAATATAATGAAAGAAGACCAAAAATAGAAAAATCAACAATATCAATATAGTATAAGTATATAAAATGGCATTAGAAGAATAAACAAACATTCCCAAACATACCATTTTTAGACAAAATTCTATAAAAGGTCCTACATAACAGTAGACAAATAGGGTTTCCCGTGGCTGACCATTAATACATAAATTTATAAAGAATGTTGAAACAAAAGGAAGCTACATACTAATGCATAGGAACCATCATGGTCTACTTCCATCCATCCCATGAAAAAGGTCCAACTCAATCATTAAGTTATATCCCTTGAGCCTGATCCCTTACATGATCTCATAGACATAAAGTCTACACGCATCTCGAGCAGCTGGTGTAAGGTGTGAGAATAATCTCAATAGGCCACTACCAATGTGTGTCTATCTTATATCCATGATAAATGTAGGTGTATGATAAATATAAATAAAATGGTAAATCACACCTATTTAATACGTTACCTGCTCCACTTGTTCTCAACAGCCACAAGTGAGTGTTCTACCTTCTTTGTCCAATGTTGGTAATCTCTGAATACGTGACCCCAACTATATATATGGAATACAATACCTTTCTGCATATATATAATTACAGTGGTGAGGATCCATGTCTTAGCACCCAAGACATCTCCTAATGAATAACAACCTAGGTGAACCCTTCGGTATCACCTAAAATATATCACTGGCACCTCGTGCCCTCAATCATGAAACTCAAAATCCCAACGGCATGCCAAAATAAGTCCCAGTTCCCTCAAACCTCAACTCAAAAAATCACTATTGCCTTGAAGCCTGATGTCCCAAGGCATAGTTATATATGTCCTCCAAATAATAATCACCATCGGCTCAACAGTCAACATCCTGAGGCACAATTATATTCATCCTCCCAATATCCAAGCCCAACGGCCACAAGTATCGTAGTGAGCCTTAGCCCCAAACTGATGGTCACAGCACCATAAACTGATGGTCTATCACCATCCACATGGATTTCTATGATGATCACCCCCAGCATATCTAATGGACAACATCATCACCTAAACCATATAATCTATGGGGGGCTCCACCCACAACGAGTGTTCAACACCACATCGATCTAAGTATTATTTGTGTGGACAAGACTCCATTGGTGAATTGGCCAATAAACTATGAGTTTCAATCACCAAATAACATAAGCCACACCATCTAATTCCACATTCCCCCTGAAACCATGTTGTTATATCTTAATGGTCAATACCATCTCAAAATCACATGGGCTTTACCCTCATCTTGACGACCTCATCATCTCAATCCAATAAACATATCGCTAAACTGGTGATCATCATCACCCCATATGTCTCGAGTCTCACCCAACCTAATAAACCACATTGGCACAATCCAGGTTATCATCATCACCTCAATCCTCAGGCCAAGCCCGTCACGTTCCTACAGAACTAATAATATCAATATAAAAATTCCATTTAATTAAATTACACAACTGGCCTAAACTTTTAGAGACCTGGTTTTGTCTTGTAAGACTTTAGAATATTTATAAATATATTTACAGAGCTAGGAACTGAGACGACTTGCGATTCCAAGGCCTGGTGTGCCTGTAATTAATTTTATAAAAATATTAAATATATTTTATATTGCCCGCATGAAGTTAATTAAAGAAAATGGGATAACTCTTAAACGGTTTATCGGATTGTAAATTCAAGACCACGGTTGGATCTGAAATTCAGTTTTTTCTCTAGGCACGGCATAAAATGATTCGTCATGGGACAATCAGACACCTCACTTGTTGGTGGTGTATTTAAGTTAAATAATTAATTAATTAATTGACTAATCAAACTTTGACCTAATTAAAATCTTATAAATAAGTCATTATAGGGATTTATCTAGGGTTGTCTCACAATTCACCATCCACTAGAAAAGCTCTCCTCCCTACCTCCATTAACAAATCCATTTGTAGAATCCCTTCTAAGAACAATGAATGGAAAAAGCAATAGATCCTCCTCCCTTATTGTTAAACACGTTCTTCACCAGTGATCGATCTAAACAAGAGGTTGGACTTGTCTTTTGGTGTTTTATTCCCTTAAATTAAAATTTTGAGTAGATTTTTAATTACTCATCGATCTATGTCCCTCCCTACACCCTTTTTTTATCCAAAATAATTGAAATTGGATCATATCTTTTTCTTAATAAATTGTTTCTAACCCTGGAGAATGTTCTTGATCTTTGGCCAAGAACGCTTGACCAATAATCATCAAAAACTTTATTATTGGTGCTTCTTCTTCCCTTTTTCTTTGCGTTCTTCGCTATTAGAACCCAACAGTTCCTGGTTCGACAATTTTTGGGCATCACGAGCTTGATCGGGTGCCCGGATTTATGGCGAATCGATGAAACGTCAATGATTCTTTGAGTGAATCATATATATGGAATCATCACAATTAATGGATGGTAAATCTAAAGGTTTTAGGCTTAATCATTGAGTATTAGAGGTATGTATGTGTGAAGAACATTCGAATAAACCCTCATTAATGATCAAAGCCTTTTTTCAGCAAACAATGGATGACAAGCACGATTCAAGGCCATATTCGAAGATTTCGGGAAGAATTGAGATGAAATATGAAGTGGTTTGACTAGATTTGAAGCATGAACAAAGATCTGAAGAAAAGATGAGTGTTCTGGAAAAATCCCAACTACAGACCGCGTAGTATGAAGAACACACAACATGTATCCTCCCTCAGTGTAGGTTCTAGGGTTTGAGAGAAGATAAGAATGAAACAACATGTATTCCTCCCTCACACACTGTGTACACCTTCCCTGGTTGGACAACATGTGTGATGGTTCACATGGGCGGGGACTCTTTGTAAGAAAACATGAACACGATTTGACCACATGGGTGGTATCCCATGTAGATTAACATTTTTTGTACCAAATTACATGGACACAGGGTCCGAGTACATGGACACGACCACAAGACATGGCCCAGTCCTTAGATAGATGGGACACATCGTGTAGTCCACCTACACGGTGTGTACCCCTACACGGATGGGTCCCATGTACCAAACAGAGACACATCCAGGCAGTGAAGAGGTACCACACACTATGTGGGTCCCCTCGCACACCGTGTACTACTTGGGATCTTTCAAGTGACCTTCAAACCTTCATATCTCCTTTATTTAAACTTGAATTTTGGCCTACAAGATGTATATCCTTAGTGTTTTTTTGCATATAACACAATGGTGCCCTCATGAGTGAATTTGGAGATAAAATGTGAAATTTTATAGGTTTTGAATGTGATAAGGTGACACCTGATGATGGAAGTAATCATACAGAATCACCAGAGGAGTACTGGGCTTACCCTCCAACTGGGCTTGGTAACGGCGTTCCATGATGGTAGTTTTGGGCTTACCCTCTAGCTGGGATGGGAAGTGGCATTCCCTGATGGTGTTTTTGAGTTACCTTATAGTAGGACTAAACAGTAGAGTTCCTCAACGTTATGGTATTACCCTCCAGCTCGGCTGGCTAGTGGAGTTCCTTAATGACATCTTTCATGCGTAACCCTCCAGTCAGGCTGGGTAGTGGTGTTTCCCTAACGACTCACCAGGCTTATCCTCCAGTAGGACTAAGCAGTGGCCTTCCCTAATAACCTTCCCAAGTGATACCCTCCAACTGGGCAAGAAATTGTAATTCCTCAGTGACTACCAGAGTAGGACCCTCCTATCGTACTAGGGCATGGGAAACTCTCCAAAAACCGGTAACCCCTTAACTGTACGACATAGTGATGAGGCATGGTTTGACATACCTTTGGACTTAAGAGAAAGAGGGAAACTTTCCCCCACCATGATACATTTCTGTGATGTGACTTAAAATTATTTAAGAGAGTCAGTGTCACCCCAAGAGGATAGTATCAAGGTGTGGTGATTGAGTCCCTTAGATTTGTGTGTCCTGGCTAGACGCATGAGATTTTGGTCATCACAGATGGGCTTACCTTGGAACTATTGGCTAGTCATCTTCTTGGGATGAGCTATGAGATGGATATCCCCTTACTCTCTTGTTTAGGATTATTTGAATGGGAATATATATATATATATATCCTATTTTAGTACCCACTCCTTGGGTTTTTGTTACTCTCCTTCCAAGAGAGGTGAAGACGCACGAGGTATGACATGTGCTTTCTGTGTGTAGCTTCTCATGGTTGGATGAGTCTACTCTCCTACTATAGGTAGCAAAGACTCGATGATAAGTTCATCCTCTCACCATTTTGAGCTCCTTGTGTTTAGATGAGTTTACTTTCACTCTCTTATTGGGTTAAGTTGTACTCTTTTACCGTACCTTGTTCTATCCACTGCTTTCCTCTTCAGTTGCATCTCATACTTCTCCCCCTTCACCCTTTTCAGGGTGTTATACTGGGTATGTATATAGTCACCCCTATATGGTATTTTCCTAACATGCATCATGTCTTTTGCAGACAGAGGATAGGTCGATCGTAACTTCAGAGTATCATAGGGATACGGATTACATGGACCGTGTATGGTGGTCATAGTTTGGGATACATGGGTTGGGCTCTCAGTTGTTTACTATTTTCTAGTTTTTTTAGGTTGGGACATATTTTTGGGTGGTCATGTATTTCACCCTTTTCTTTTTAGTTTAAACTACTGTACTTTGTACTATTTAGAGGTCCATGCATATTTGGTTTATTTATAGTAGTGCTTCATCTTTAATTTCTTTCCCTTTGCACTTTTTCATTGAGTTGGCTGAATATGTGCATACATATATTTAGGAAAAGTCCTCCCTAAGTTTAGTTCTACCTTCAACGCTTGTTTCCACCCTTGACCTATGGAGTCGATCTTGGGGTAGTTGTGGATTGAGCCCTAGCTTGGGTCAGGTCGTGATAGATTAGTATCAGAGAAATTTCATTCCTTAGGATGTTGTTCAGATGTTTCCCCTTAAGAGGATTGGTTCATTTTAGGCCAATAATTTCAAAGTGTCTCAGGTGAGGCTCTCAGTCTAGGGAGACCAGTGATGGTGTGACAGCTGATACATCCATTCACCAGGACCCTGACTACCTACTTGTCAACTCGGCACCTTGAGACATTTGTTACAGGGATCAATGATACATGCATCATATATGATTGAGTATTTAACTGTCCTTCTTGATTCAACATTCCCATTATTATTGATATATATATATATATATATATATATATATTCTCATCTGACTGTGGTAATCCTTGATAACTTTCAAGATGCCTCTATGACAACAGCCAGCCAGGATACCAGCTTCGGTTTGTGAAGACAACCCTATGAGTGACGAGGCCTCAGTTTAGGGTCTATCCTATAATCCCATTCCTCCAGGTGGGAAGGTAGCACCACCACCACCTGTTGAGTAGAAGATTTTTCCAAAAGAGTAGGCAGAGGATGTGCATGGGTTGAGTGCACTTCATGAGTTCCAACATCAGAGACTGTTGAGGTTATACGGAGAGACGGATCCCCAAGAAATAAAGGATTGGTTAGATTTGGTGGTTCGTATCTTCAGACTTATCCAGACACCGATGGATTATATGGTGGATTTGGCATCCAGTATTTTCCATGGAGAAGTTGGGTGTTGATGGAGCCTAGTTACACAGATGCACGATGAGTTGATACTCTCATGGTATGACTTCCAGCTTCTGTTTCTTGAGGATTACTACCCCTCCTTCTTACACTCTATTTGGATTCAAGAGATTCTAGAACTTCAGTAAGGAGGAATAATAGTGGGTGAGTATGTAGCTAGGTTCACAGACCTTACGCGCTACTCTCTTGGCATGATTGGAGATGGATAATTCTAAGCAGAGAAGTTTGAGCAGGGACTTCGTAGAGAGATATGAGCCAGCATAGCACCCTTGTGCATCTCCACCCATGTTGGGGTGTTGGAGAAGGCACTTGTGATAGAGAAATTTATGTCTGAGGGGCAATAGATAACTGAATATGGAAGTGGTCACGATAGGGTAGAGTCATATACAGCAACAAGAAGGTTCCAGAGGTCTCATAATAGGATACCCTTCCATGAGCAGGCTCGGGGACATGGTCGTGCAGTACAGGGGCAACGCAGAGCACCAGGGTAGCTCAGGGAGGGTCGGTGCTATGCTTTTTATGGGAGATGTCACATGGTACAAAACTGCATGACCAGATATACTGAGTATCCCAAGAATATTGTAGATGGACCACCATGACAGAGACAACACTACGATCTAGGATATCTCAAGTGGGGATAGGGTGGTCCCCAAGGAGGTGGAGCTAGCTGAGGAGCAGGAGGAGCTTCAATTGGGGTATGATGTTATGAGGTCCTCCCACCACCACCACCAAGAAGCCCACATCAGGATTAGGGAACTAGTGGTCGGGGTCATAGACAGCTGCAAGATTTGGACATTTATGATTCTGTGGTGCATGGTAAGATTCAAGTTATGATCTATGTTTATTCTACTCTTGACTCAGTATTAGTAGACACAGGTTCCATCCATTCTTTTATCTCTCAAATCTTGGTGTGGGAGTTGGATCTCCCAGTAGAGATGTTAGCACAATAGATTTGTCTCAAGGTTCCTGTTTTAGAACCCCAGAACACCCTGATAATAGAGGGGTGAATCAGGATGTCAACTTTTTCTTTTAATCTACTGGATATTTTTCCCATGTTGGTAAGAACCTGTTAAACCTGTCTGATGAGAATGTGCAAAAAAACAAACAATTACATGCAAAGAGATGACATAGGAATTTTACTTGGTTCACCACTAAGGGCTAGTCCAAGGAGCATATGATGATAGGTTTTAGGTCATACCAAATTACACTAATATTCACTAATTGTGGAGTACAAGAGTTCATACATGGTCACTCTATTTCAGGCACACTAACATTATAATGATTTTAGGGATAGCACACTGCGTCCCTTGAAACACTTCTGTTGACTCCCCCTTGCTCACTACTTTGGGTGAAGACTTACTCAGTTTATTGACTTGAAGGTATCTTCAACATATTAGCACTGAAGTATTTGTCTCTATCTATCAAGAGAATCTGATTGCATCGAAATCCTGAATTGATGAACTTGAAAGCACTGATCAAACAAATTGGATATCAAAAGACTATTAGAAGATCAACACTGCACTTTCACACAACAGCTGCTCTTACATGAAATATTTGGGAGTCTTGAGTGGGGTTATCTACCTATTTATAGGCCTTGATGACCCTACATGATAGTTTCTGATGCGTCATGCAAGATTCTCTCCAAGCACACAAAACCCATTTTAACGTTGCATTGGGTGCGTAAGTCTCTTTTACGCAACCTCGTATTTAGTGCACATTTTGGAACTTGCACACACTTTTTCATTTACCATATTTTGATTTAGTGATCCCAAAATAATCCTTGCATGAAATTTTCCAAAGCTCCTTCAATCTTGCACACAACTTACTTTACTAAAAACACTTTTCTTCAATCTCCAATTTTTTGACCCAAAAATTTAGCAAACACTAGGAAACGACACCATCTTAAATATTGTTGTCTGGTTGAACTATAATATCCCTTACCTTATAAATTTTATGATCTTCCATTTAGGATTGAAAACAAACACAAACCATACTCCATTTCCAGCACAGAATAACCTTGGTTCCAACACCTACAGGGAACACTTACTCTGTATCTTTTATATGTCGGAAATGCGAGCTATCTATTGGAGGATAGAATTTCACATGGGACCTTTTGGTAATCACAATGAAAACCTATGATACTATCTTGGGCATGGATTTTATTTCCATGGTTCGATCCTAGATCGACTGTCACCGTAGACTAGTCAAATGCCTACACGTTGATGGGATGAGGTTCTCCTTTTTCGGTGAGAGAGACCTCATAGCAGGACAAGAGAATGTTGTGAGTAGAATATTTCAGCCTATTACCCATAAGTTAGTGATTATAACCATTGGTGTATTAGACTCTTTAGTAATTTGGGTTCCTTTAGTTGTGGAGGATTATATAGACATCTTCCCTGAAGATGTTTCAAGACTGCCTCCGAGGTGGGAGATGGAGTTTTGTATAGACTTGCATCCTTGAACTGCCCTAATATCTTCTACGGCATATCGGATGGGACCCACCGAAATTTTGGAGATATGATTATAGTTAGAGGGAATTTGTGAGAAATGTTTCATCAGACCTAGTGTGTCTCCCCGGGTAGCTCTATCTCTATTCATGAAGAAGGCATATGGAATCATGTGGCTTTACGTGGATTATCATCGCCTGAACCAAGACACGATAAAGAGCAGGTATCCCTTGTCAAGGATTGAAAACCTATTTTATTAGTTGTGAAGTGTGGGATGATTCTCCAAGATCGATCTTAGGTCTGGCTACCACTATTTTTAGGTTCGCAGGGCTGATATTCCAAAGTTGGATTTTCGATGTCACTATGGACACTATGAGTTCCTAGTGATGCCCTTTGGTGTGAAGAATGCCCTCATCGTCTTTATGGATTTGATTAACTAGATCTTCTAGCCATACTTGGATCATTTTTTTGTTGTCTTCATCAACGAAATACTTTTCTACTCTGAAACAGAGGAGGATTATGCAGAGCACTTAAGGATGGTTCTTGATTTAATTCGAGAGAACGAGCTTTACGGAAAGCTCTCAAAGTTCCAGTTTTGGATACAAGAGGTTAACTTTCTAGGGAATTTCAATTATGAACAAGGTTTATCCATGGATCCATAAAATATCAAAGTAGTGATTTCTTGGGATCCACCAAAGAATGCATCAGAGGTGAAAAGATCTCTTGGTTTGGTGGGGCACTACAGAAGATTTGTGGTATACTTCTCCAGAATCACAGCCCCTTTGACCATACTGATGTGGAAGGGACAACCATTTACCTAGTCTGAGCAGTGCTAGAAGGGATTTGAGAAGTTGAGGTGGAGGCTGACGTGTGCTCCGATATTGAGGCTACTAGAGGAAGACATTGAGTTCGTAGTGTATTGTAATGCCTCAGGAGATGGGCTTAGTTACGTGTTGATGCAATGATAGAAAATCATCATATATGGGTTGAGGAAGTTGAGACCCCATAAGTGAAACTATGTGACTCATGGCCTAGATTTGGTATAATTAGTCTTCTCCTTGATAATGTGGAGGCACTACCTTCTGGGATAATGCTTTGTGGTTTACTCAGACCACCAAAGCCTCAGATACGTCTTCACTCAGAGAGACATGAACCTGAGGCAGCAACGCTGGTTGAAGTTTCTTAAAGACTATGACTTTGAGATATTCTATACTCTAGGGAAGGTAAATGTTGTAGCAGATGACATAGTAGGAATTATCAGGCTCTCCTAGTTCAGGATGCTTCGGCGTAGTTAGGTTCCCTGCAGCTAACCCTGGTGGAGCAAGAGGGTACATCTTTTCTACAGTTGATGGTGTTGACTCCTTCACTCCTCGAGCATGTGAAAGAGTCCCAGATAGGAGACATTGACTATGAGGTTATTCATGATCGTATATCTACAAGTGATGCACTATATGTATATTCTGAAGGAGATAATCATGAGATTTTGTTCTAGGGGTGAATAGTGGTTCAAGTCACAATGTGCGAAGAGGTGATGTAAGAGTTCCAAAATTCTACCTTGGTTGTACATCTCAGTGTGGGTAAAATTTATATAGACCATCAGCAGTAGTTTTTGTGGTATGACATGAGACAAAGCATAGCTGATCTCATCTCATGGTGCCTCTCCTGTCAATAGGTGAAAGTTGAGCACCAAGTTTCGGCAGGTTTGTTGCAACCCCATGAGATCCCAAAGTGGAAATTGGACGGCATATACATGGATTTTAGTACAGGGATTCCATGCACAACGAAGGGTCATGATGCCATATGGGTGATATTAGACTGACTCATGAAGTCAGTGCACTTCCTTGCTATTAGGGAGCAGATTTTGGTGGAGATTTTGGGGCGGTTGTACGTACAGGAGATCGTCCGCCTTCATGGAGTACCCTCAATTATTATCTCTAATCATGATGTGTGGTTTAAGTCATGATTATGGAGAGGACTATAGAAGGAATTTGGGACCCAGTTTCTGATCAGTACAACCATTCATCCCTAGACTAATGGGCAGACATAGCACACTATCTAGGTGCTAGAGGATGTGTTGAGGGATTTGTGAGTTGGATTTTAGCTGGAGCTGGGAGGATCACTTTCCCTTAGTAGTGTTTACGTACAATAATAGATAACACTCTACCATCGACATGACACCTTTTGAAACCCTATATGGAAGACTCTACAGGTCACCCTTGTGTTGGATGGAGATTGGAGAATCATATCTTGTGGGCCCATAGTTGGTGCAGGCAACAACGAAGAAAGTTTAGGTCATCCATGAATGGATTAAGATGGCCTAGAGAAGACATAAATCCTACACATATCATCATTATATGCCCTTGTAGTTTGATCATGGATACCATGTCTTCTTGAGAGTATCCCCATGACAAGGAATGTAGAGGTTCGGCCTGGGAGACAAGTTATCCCCAAGGTTTATCGGGTTATTTGAGATCGTACAGAGGGTTGGCGAGGTTACCTACCGCCATGCCCTACCCCCACAACTGGAGCGGGTGAATGATGTATTCCATATTTCATAGTTAAGTAAATGCGCACATGACCCTACACATGTTATTAACTGGGGAAAGATGGACATTGAGGATAGTGCCACCTTTACAGAGCACCCGATGGAAATCGAGGACCAATAGGAGCGGACCTTGCGAGGACCGACCATCCCTTTGGTTCATGTGTTGTGATAGCACAAAAATGTGCAGAAGAGTTCCTCGGAGTGGGAGATCAATATGTGGGCTCAGTATCCTGAGTTTTTTTATTATTTTTTGCTCTTCATAGATGAAAATCTTGAAGGATGGAATGATGTAGAGACCCAGTTTTTTCCTTGTAAGACTTTGAAATATTTCTAAATATATTTCCAAAGTTAGGTGTTGAGATGGCATGTGATTCTGAGGCACAGTGTTCCTAGAATTAATTTTAAAGAAATATTAAATATATTTTATATTGCGTGCACATGTTTAATTAAAGAAAACGGGATAACTCTTATAAGGTAGATCAGATCGGAAATCTAAGGCCACAGTTGGGTCCAGAACATAATGTTTGCCCTAGGTGCAACATAAAATGATTCGTTGTGGGACGATCAAACGCCTTTATCATTGGTGATTTGTTTAAGTTAATTAATTAATTAATTAAATAATTGACTAATTAAACTTTGACCTAGTTAAAATCTTATAAATAGGTCATTGGAGGGATTTAGATAGGGTTGGCTAACAATTCACTATTCGCCGACGAATCTCTTTGCCCCACCTCTATTGGTGAATCACTTTGGAGAATCCCTTCAAAGAACAATTAATGATGAATGCAAAGAATCCTCCTACCTTATTGAAAAATTCTTTCTTCACTAGTGATCAATCCAAACAAGAGGCATGACTTGTATTTTTGTGTTTTATGCCCTTAAATTAAAAAATTTAGTAGATTGTTAATTATTCATTGATTTTTACCCCTCCCTACACCCTTTTTTATCCCAAATAATTGAAATTGGATCATCTCTTTTTCTTAATCAATTTTTTCTAACCCTGGATCACATTCTTGATCATTGGCCAAGAACTCTTGGCCAAATATCATCAAAATATTTGTTCTTGGTGATTATTCTTCCCTCATTCTTCACATTCTTCATCATTGGAACCTCTTGGTTCCTGGTTAGACAATTTACAGGTGTCACAAGCTTGATTGGGTGCCCGAATTTTTGGCGAATCGACGAAATTTCAACGATTCTTAAAGCGAAGCATAGATATGGAATCATCACAATTAATGGATGGTAAATCTAAAGGTTTTAGGATGGATCATTGAGGATCAAAGGTGCAGCGATGTGCAGAACATCTGATGAAACCCTCATTTATGAACAAAGATGTTTGTAGAGAATGATGGATGATGAGCATGATTCAAGGCCAGATCTGAAGATTTCAGGAAGAATCGCGATGAAATATGAAGTGGTTTGACCAAATTCGAGGCATGGATGAAGATATGAAGAAAATGTGAACATTTTAGAAAAATCCCAACTACACACCATGTAGTATGAAGAACACATGGTGTGTATCCTACCTCAGTAGTTGCGCTAGGGTTTGGGAGAAGATAAGGTTGACATGGTGTGTATTCCTCCCTTACACGTCGTATACACCTTCCCAAGTTAGATGACCTGTGTGATGGGTCACACGGGTGGGGAATCCATGTAAGAAAATACAGACATGGGTTGACCATACGGGAAGTATCCCATGTGTATCAACACACCGTGTACTAAAGTACATGGACATGGGGTTCGAGTACATGGACATGGCCACAAAACAAGGATTGGTCCCCAGATAGGTGGGACACACCATGTAGTCCACCAACACGGCATGTACCCCTACACGGATGGGACTCGTGTACCAAATAGGGACACAACTAGGTAGTGAAGAGGGACCACACGTTGTGTGGGTACCCTCACATGCCATGCACTACTTGGTATCTTTCGAGCAACCTTCAAACCTTCATATCTCCTTCGTTTGAACTAGGATTTTGTCCTGTGAGATTCCTATCCTGAGTGTTTTTTCACATAGAATGTGATGGTTCCCTTGAAAGCTACTTTTGATATACGATGTGAAATGTTCTAGATTTGGAACACAATGAGGCAACCCTGATGACAGAATCAATCATACAGAATCACTAGATTAGTATCGGGCTTACCCTCCAACTAGGATAGGTAGTGGCATTCCCTGATGGTAGTTCTAGGCTTACCCTCCAGCTAGGTTGGGTAGTGGTTTTCCCTAATGATCTTTCTGATTTACCCTCCAGTAGGACTGGGTAGTGTAGTTCCTTAAATTTTTTAGCTTACCCTCCATCTAGGCTGAGTAGTGGTGTTCCCCTGATGACATCTTCTAGGCATAAACCTCTAGCCGATATGGGCAGTGGCATTTCCCTGATGACCCGCCAGGCTTACCCTCTGGTAGTACTGGGTAATGGCATTCCCCAGTGATCTTCATGAGTGGTACCCTCTATTTGGGCTGGGAAATGGCATTTCTTTGAGACTACCAGTTTAGGACCCTCCTATTGTACCACGGCATGAGATCCTCTCCAAAAACTGGTAACCCCTCGACTATGCATTATAACTATGAAGCGTGGTTTGATGTACCTTTGGACTCACAAGAAATAGGGATGCTTTCCCCACCAAAATGAATTCATGTGACACGACCTAAAACTATGCAGGCAATTAAGTGCCACCCAAAGTGGATAGTATCAAGGCGTGGTGATTGAGTCCCTTAGACTTGTGTGTCCCGGGCAGACGCATGAGATGTTGGTCATCGCAGATGGACTTACCTTGGAACTATTGTCTACTCATCTTCTTGGTTTGAGCTATGAGATAAAGATACCCTTACTCTATCATTTTGGATTCTTTGACTGAGCATATATATATATATATATATCATGTTTTAGTACTCACTCCTTGGTTTTTGTTCACTCTCCTTCCAGGAGAAGCGAAGACGCATGGGGTATGCCACATGATTTCTGTGTCTAGCTTCTCATGGTTGGACGATTCTAATCTCCTACTATAGGTAGTGAAGACTCAATGAGAATTTAATCTTTTCACCATTTCGATCTCCTTGTGTTTGGATGAGTTTACTTTCACTCTCTTGTTGGGTTGAGCTATACTCTTTTACCATAACTTGTTTTATCTACTGCTTTCCTCTTCAGTTGTATCTCATACTACTCCCCCTTCACCCTTTTTGGGGTGGTCTACTATGTATGTATATACTCACCCCTACATGAGATTTTCCCAACACACATTGTGTCTTTTTCAAATGAAGGATAGGTTGATCATGACTTCAGAGGAGCTTAGGGATACAGACTGCTTGGACCGCGTACGGTGGTCATAGCTTGGGATATAGGAGCTAGGATCTTATTTGTTTACTCTTTTCCATTTTTGTCAAGATGGGATATATTTCTGGGTGGGTGTGTATTTCTCCCTTTTCTTTTCAGTTTACACTACCATACTTTATACTATTTAGAGGCCCATGCATATTTGGTTTATTTATAGTAGTGTTGCATCTTTTATTTCTTTTCCTCTGCACTTTGGCATTGAGTTAGCTGCGTGTGTGCATACAGGTATTTAGGAAAAGGCCACCCTGAGTTTAGTTGTGCCTTCATCACTCATCGCCTCCCCCTGGCCTATGGAGGCGGGCTTGGGGTAGTTGTGGCTCGAGCCCCAACTTGGGTCGGGTCTTGACAAAACTGGCCAGATTAGTCCAAGAACCATACCCAATTTGATCATTTGTAGAGTGTTAAGAGTATTACCATAGGCATCTCATTTCATCAATGAATCAATTTAAAGACAATCAGTTAATTATTTGGGGTCTCTCTTTGAATTACCACATGGCGTATATAGAACACACCCCCGAAACACCCACAAAATTAAGGATAAGGCTAGGAACCACCTACCTTGGACTAGTAGGCCCTCACTTATTTAATATCGTCCTCTAACTCAACCTGAATTGAAAGAAAACAACATTTTAGGTGAACACCCTAAAAATAGGTTAAAAGATCTTTCACGTATTTAGTACTCTATATGGAGAGATAAATAGAAAATATAATCTAGTGAATTTTAGACCTTACTGATGCACTTCTAATGAGTTTGATGATGATGAAAATGAAGCTTAGATCAAGATGTTGGCTCAAAGTATAAGGAAGAAGAAATGAGGAGCTCCCCCCATGTTGCGTGTGAAATAGTGGAGGAAAGAGGAGAAAATAGGTAAATAGAAGGATGGTAAATTTGGTAATTTCTCCCCTTTAAGTGACCCACATAGTTTGGCTAACTGTGTACCAACCATGCGGTGCCTGATAATCAAGAACCACTCTCGTACGGGCTAGGTGCACGGTTTTACAAACCATGTGTAGCCCGTGTGGATTACCTCTACTAAAAATTATAGAGCTCTCACATGGTCATACACCCCCTCCTACACGGTTTGACAAACCATGTCCATTTCAACTTGAGGGTTGCACGGTTTCTCCTGGAAGGTCGCACAGTTTTTCCAAAATGTGCACCTCTATATACACTTTCCTAAAACTAATTTTATGGGGTCTGATGTACCCAAAACCCCAAGGAACTTACTAAGCCTTAAACCCCATCTAAAACAAGGACTTGTGTCAATAAAACTCCTAGAATTAAGTTCCAAATATCAAGATAAGGTTTTGTCTGGCCACCAAACACAAAAATTCAAAAAGGTTGAGGATTTTTGACCCGCTAAAAAACCCAAGACATTTCAATCTCCCTAAATTAACATAGATTGTCCCTAAGCTATCAATATTTACTCATAGATGGTACTAAACATACCCATATAATCAATATCATCCCAGTCTACCCTAGTTATTAAGTCACTGGTAAAACTCCCTCAAGGCTCTCCCCACCTTAGGATTTACCTACCCAGTCACTTCCCAACCCAAACATCAAAATTTTGATGGTTCCACTAACCATCCCCAAACTCAAAAGTCCTCCCATGATGTATCATCATTCATTCACCTCATCAAGTGCTCAAATCATGCCCATGTCACACCTGACACCCATCACCACACATCTCATCATATTACCAAAGGTACATGTGGCATACACGACACTCACCATAACCCGTATCTCATCAAATTCCCAAAAGTACTTATTCCATACATGACACTCATCAAAACCTGCATATCATCATATTCCCATGTATCCTATATCTCAAAAGATGCTCAAAAATAACCTACATCATATATAAATATGCATTCCCACCAAGAATCTCAATTCTTACACACTCATATAGAACCTGCATCATATCAATGCCCCGATGCCTGGGCACTTTATATGAAACCTACATCATATCGATGCCCAGAATAATTCATGGTTAAATTACACCTAACATATATATATATATATATTACACATAATAATTGATTACAACATACTAACACATGCCTGGTTAGTCTGAAAATAGTACATGTGCACCTCATGTACCAAAACTGACCCAAGCCAAAAAAAAACCTGATCACACCCACATCATACCTCTAACTATCATCAGATCTTCAACTTGCTCTGAACCTGGAATCTCAATAGCATGCACCTGTAATGAAGGCTAACTACATGAAGCCTAACTTCATTATAGATCTACACCAGCTACCGACCACTAATCCCACTAATGGGTCCCACTATCTTTGCCCCGACCCCCACATACAGCCAAATCTCAGCTACCGCCTCCTAGTACCACTCTTGGTTTAACCTTGGATATCTGAGTCTGACCCGATCCCTAACTCTTAGATTTTCAAGAAGTCTTCCTACATAACCTCTCCAGATGGACCATTTGTTCACATCCCCATCACTCATTTGGAGGCCACTCGCACTAAGTCTGGACATGTCCCGACTACTAACACAGGAATAACATTGCTAAAGACCCACTCCTTAATGGTCTACCTAGATCTCTAGCCTAACTAGCCTACTATCGCCTTGCTTGTATATGACTAGTCCATCAAGTTTCCCTTGGAAATCAAATCCTAATTGACCACCTCTGAGAAATGAGTCAAATTGAAGATATTGACTAATACCTTGATGGAATGCCTCAAAATATCCTCAAAATGCCACATCCTGGTGATGTTATCACCCACCGTAGAAGGTTCAAAATGTGACAAGTCTGTGAATTTTTCCACGTAGTCCATGAAAGAAGTATCTACCTACTAGAGATTCATGAACTTGTGGACTTTGTCCACTCTCAAGGTATTTGGAAATAAATGCTTAAAGAACCTAGATTTAAAATACTTCCAATAGAGTCCCTCATTCTCCACCCCCCCAAACCTATACATCCCACCAGCACTTTGACAGTCTTATGAGCATGTATGTTTCCAGCTTCACCCTCCGCCTTGGGGGTGTCTCAAGCTGATTGAAGATAGTCTAAACCAATTCTATCTAGTTATCTACCGCATGTGATCTTCCCTCACCCTAAAACAATGGTGTTTGATATGGATAGAACTCACAAGTTAGATATTCCATAGATGGATGGTCTCCCTAATCTCCTCGGTCGATACCCTGTATGACCCATACCAAGCTCACCCTAAGCTTCTCATCTAGTTATGGACCAAAGTCTAACATTTGTGCATGTATCTCTGGTAATGGAGCATGTACCTATAGCTCATGATCATCTCAACCCTCCATGGACTCATCTAGACTCTCATGGGCCTCATCCCATGCATGATCATGTGACACCATATCACCGCCATCTTCATGCTCCATCGGAGCCCATCTAGGTGACATTCCACTAAATACCAATCACAATGGTCTGACAATTATAAAAGTATACATATATATCGTATATGGGGAAAATGTAACAAGTAGTGCATCTCACCACCCTTACCCCCCCCCCCCCTGTTGCACCCTGTCACATGACATTCGGCCTCATGGCCCCTTACCAACCCATATGAGAGTCAAGTATCAAGTATCATCCAGACTCATGGCCCCCTGACTAACCACGACGGAATAAGGAATCACATATAATTCGGCCTCATGGCCCATTGCCTACCCACATCGGAGTCAGGCATCACATATAATCCATCCTCATGGCCCCTTTCCTACCCACATCGGAGTCAGGCATCACATATCAAACATAAATCCAGGGTAGATGAGTAAAATGTCACTAAAGAGGATATATAGGAAAACAATGTTTAGATTTTTGTTGAGACTTTAAACAACTCACCCCTATCATCATCCATATCCACTCATACCAGAGTCAGTCCATATATCACATGCATATAGAATGACATAGCATCGCATATCAATCTCATTGGAACCACATGCCTGTGTTGGATGAGTAGAATGAAACCAAAAAGGCTAAGTAGAAAAACACTATTTAACGTCTTTGTTGACATTTTAAACAACCCAGCTTAGTGAATTCCAGGTTTCCAATGACAATAACAAGAAAAACACATCATATGAGCCTAAGTGCCTATCATGATGCGTGAATAATCCTCCCTTTCCATATCAAGATAAGGTTCAAACCATATAATAGATAATCATCACACCCAAGTGCGCCACTCAATATGGGAATCAAATCAACTGTAAAATCACATAATAGGACATCAATTTCCCACCCCGACAACTTGGTTTATCCCCCCATGCATGGGGTTGCAGGCACCCAAACATGATCTCTACACCTAGTTTTACATACATTATAGTTTCAAGTCTACCATATCCCAAATAATAATACAAAAAAAACTCATTTGATATCATTTACCCAAAATCCACATAAAACGATGATCTAGTCTGGTTGGCCACTAGGCCTTAGGTGTGCCTCTTCATATACCAAAGGCTGCCAACTAGCAGTGAGGGTTTGAGAAGTGATGGTGAGGAGACTATACCCTCTGGTGGTGATAATAATAGTGTTCCATATGTATATAACACAATGGAAGAAGAACACAAACAACATAATCAATAATATCAATACAGATGAAGAATATACAATTGTAGCAGCAATAGAATAAATGAACATTCCCAAACATACCATTTATAGACAACATGCCATAATAGGTCGTGCATAATAGTATACAAGCAAGGTTGCTCATATCTTACCATTAGTACATACAGATATAAATCTTGCTGAAACAAAAGGAAACTCCACCCTAATGCAGAGGAAACATCATGGTCCACTATCATCCATCCCATTCAAATGGTCCAAATCAATCACTAAGGTCCATCTCCCAAGCTTTATCCCTTGCCTAATCTTAGAGACATAAAGTCTACATGTGTCCCGATGGGCCTGTGTAGGGTGTGAGAATAATCTCAGTAGGACACCACCAATGCGTGCTTGTATTACATCCATGATAAATGAAGGTGTATGCTAAATATAAATAAAATGGTAAATAACACCCATTTAATATGTTACTTGCTCCACTTGTTCTCAATTGCCACAAGTGAGCACTATACCTTCTTCGTCCAACGTCAGTAATCTCTGAATACATGCCCCCAACTGTATATATGACATAAAAAACCTTTTTGCATATATATAATTGCAATGGTGAGGATCCATGCCTTATCACCCAAGTCATCCTCATATGAATAACAACCCAAGTGAACCCTTGGGTTCCACCTAAAATACAGCAATGGCACCTCATGCCCTCGATCATGAAACCTGATGTCCCAACGACATACCCAAACAAGTCCCTAGTCTCTCAGACCTCAGATCAGAAAATCATCATTGAATCGAAGCTCGACGTCCTGAGGCATGATGATATCTATCCTCCCAACATCCTATCCCAACAGCCTCAAGTATCATGGTGAGCCTAAGCCCCCAACCTATGGTCTCAACACCATTAATTGATGGTCCATCACCATCTACATGGCTTTATACGATGATCACCCCTAGCATATCTGATGTTCAACACCATCACCTAAGCTATATAATCTACAGGGGCCTCTACACACAACGAGTGGTCAATAACATATTGATCTGAGTCCTATCTTTGTGCACATGACTCTAATAGTGCATCAACCAATAAATGGTGAGTGTTAATCACCAAAAAACCTAAGCCACATCATCTAACACCTCATTCCCCTTATGACCATGTCTCTAAATTCCGATGGTCAACACCATATCAAAATCACATAGGCCTTTCCCTCATCTTGATGACCTCATCACCTTAATCTGATGACCATGTCACCAACCTATTGATCATCATCATCTCATATATCGTATGCATCGCCCAATCTAATTAACCACATCGCCTCAATCTAGCTAATCATCATCACCTCAATACTCGGGTCAATCCCATCACGTTCCCACAGAACTAATCATATCATTATAACAATTCCATTTAATTAAATTGCACACTTTGCCTAAACTACCTAGGTTGTTCCAATCCCCTTACCCAACTTGACCATTTATAAAGTGGAAAGATTATTCCCATAGGAATCTCATTTCATCAATGAATCAATTTAAAATCAAGAAGTTAATTATTAGGAGTCTCTCTCGAACTACCCCCATGGAATATATATAACACACCACTAAAACACCCAAAAATCAAGGAGAAAGCTAGGCACCACCTACCTTGGACTAGTAGGCACTTGCTCATCTGATATCAACCTCTAACTCGAGCCAAATCAGAATAAAATAGTGTTTTAAACAAACTCCCTAAAATAGGGTAAAAGATCTCACATAGATTTAGCATTATGTATAGCGAGATAAATAGAAAAGAGAAGTTATCAGATCTTATGCCTTACTGATACACTTCCAATGAGTCTGACCCGATCAAAATGGAACTCGGATCAAGAAGTTGGCTCAAAGACTAAGGAAGAAGAAACAGAGAGATCCCCCCCCCCATTGGGTGGGAAACGGTGGAGGAAGGAGGAAAAATTAAGTAAATAGAATAAGGGTAAATTTTTTAATTTCTCCCCTTTAAGTTACCTGCATGGTTTGGTTGCACGATTTGGATAATAGTGTGCCAACCGTGTGGTGCCCACTACTCAAGCACCACCCTCACACGGGCTAGGTGCACGGTCTTCCGAACCATGTGCAACATGTGTTGATACCCTATACTAATAATTACAGAGCTCCCACATATCCATACACCCCCTATTATGTGGTTTGAAAAACCATGTCCATTTCAACTAGAATGTCACACCGTTTCTCTTGGGAGGTTGCATGGCTTGTCCAAATTGTGCACCTCTGTCTACGCTTTCCCGAAACTGAGTTTTCGTGGTTCGATGCACTCAAAACTCATTCAAAACCACGAGGCACTTATTGATCCTTAAAAATAATATAAAAACAAGGCCTTAGGACAATATAACTTCCAAAATTAAGTTTTTAAGATCAAGATAAGGTTTGGTCTGACCACCAAACAAAAAAGTTCAGAAAGGTTGAGGATTTTTGACCCACTCAAAAACCCAATAAAGTTGCCAAGTGGCAAGAAGCAATGAATTATAAAATGGATTCCATGTACCAAAACCAAATCTGTATTTTAATAGACCCTCTAGTATATGTAAATCCCATTAGTTAAAAATGGGTATTCAAGAAGAAACTAGACATGGGAGGACAAGTCATTACTTATAAAGCATAAATGGTTGCAAAAGGGTTTAAATAGTATCAATACATTGACTACGAAGAAACCCTTTCACCAGTTGTAATGATAAAATCCATCAGAATTCCACTTTCCATTATGGCTTACCATGACTGTGGGATTTAGCTAATGGATATCAAAATAGCCTTCCTTAATGGGGACCTTTAGGAAGATGTCTATATGACAAAACCCAAAGGGTTTGTGACTCTAAATAATGTCAATAAGATATGAAAATTGCAAAAATCCATTTATGGATTAAAGTAAGCATCTTAGTCATGGAACATTCATTTTGATGAAGCCATAACAGAATTTAGTTTCATAAAGATTGAGTGTGAGACTTGTGTCTACAAATGGTTTAGTGGGAGGTCAGTCGTTTTATTAATAGTATATGTTGATGACATATTACTCATTGGAAATGAAATACTAGTCTTACAATCTATTAAGATGTGGTTGAATAAAATATTTCTCCATGAAGGACTTAGGTGAGGCGTCATATATTCTTGGGAAAAAGATTCATCATGATGGATCCAAGATACTACTCGGCCTAAGTCAAGGTACATACATTGACAAGATGCTAAAGAGATTTAGTACGGAACAATCCAATATGATATTGTTTCTAACATCACATGGTATTCATCTTTATATAAAAATGTGTCCTCGGAAATAAGAGGAAAGAAACGGAATGGAAAGGATTCCATACATGTCAGTGATTGGGTTAGTCATGTATGTTATTCTATATACTAGGCTAAATGTTTCCTACACATTGAGTGTGGTAGGTAGATATCAAGATGATCTAGGTGACCATCATTAGATGAAAGACAAGACTATCCTTAAGTATCTGAGGCATAATAAGTATATGTTTCTAGTCTATGGAGGAGATGAGAAACTAGTCATCAAAGGATATGTAGATTCTAGTTTCCAAACTAATCAAGATGACATGAAGTCACAAACAGGGTGCATATTCACTTTGAATGGAGGTGTTGTGAGCTAGAAGTGCTCAAAACAGGCTATGGTCATAGATTCTACAACAGATTCTAAGTATATTATGGCTTCTGGGGAATCTAAAGAAGTAATATAGATGCACAACTTCATATAAGTTATTGATGTTGTACCTAGCAGTAAAGATCTTATCACACTCTATTATGATAATATTGCAGTGGTGGTTATCACAAAAGATCCAAGGACAGATCAGCAGATGAAGAACATAGTTTGGAAGTATCATCTCTTGAGAGATTTTTCTCAAAGTGGTGAGGTTGCAGTGATTAGTATTTCCATGGAAGACAATGCGGCGGACCCCTTAACTAAAGCCTTGACTCCGAAGAAACATGATTATCATGTGAGGTATGATAGAATCAAAGTCGTAGGCAGTTGGCTTTAGTCCAAGTGATAGTTTATTAGAGTTGGTGTCCTAGGATCAACTAATAGTACTTTGATTACATGTATATTCGATTTAATGAATATTAATTAAACATATTATTACATATTGTACATTTTTTGCATTACTTTAATGTAATAATGTCATAAAGTATTTGTCGCATTGATAAGGCCATAGAAGTTCCCCGCTATGATGAGAACCTTGATGTGCTATGAAAATATTCTTAATATAGTTTTGGAGTTGGATAATGTACTATGATGGAACACATAATATATAGATCATCATGTGATAGTACTCATAAGTAGATGAGTCTTCTTCTCATGAAGTTCGCACATGGTAATCTCTGATATGGAAGATTATGAGAATAGACCCGCTAGTAAGAATTCCTCATGTTTTGGTGTCATTGGATATTCTTATCTATAAGTGTGTGTAATGGTCCTTAGAATTTAATATTGTCATTAATGAATTTCATGACACTCTCACTTAGATTTACTGATGAAAATTGTCACACCATATGTTGGCAGGAAGTAGGGTGTGTTGGGTGCATCATGATTAACATGTCATTAATGGATAAGTCGAAGAAGAATTTATCCCTTCCATCTTTATGGAAGCTGATATCTTGACCCTTTGATTGGAATGTAATCATCGCCCTGAATTCCATGGTTATGGTGTGTAATGATGTGTTTATTTCAGATAGTCAAAGAAATATGTATCAAGAATATAGTTTGGTGAAACATATGTGCAACCTACTTTATGAGATATTGTGATAAAGGGATCATATTATACAATGATCATTCGTATGTGGTTTTCATCATTGCGACATTAAGTTATTTCTCTTGGGTGTCATGATTCATTGTTAAATAGTAATCTTGAACTTTAGGCAATCCCGCCTAATGCCAATAAGAAATAATCCTAGAAAGTCACACACTAAGTGTTTCCACTGATTTTGATTAAATTCTATTTTAATTTAATTAATTTAATAAATATTATTCTTAAGACCAAGGAATAATTTTATTCAAGTTATATTGATCGCATAAATTAAATAAATACTTATTCACCGACATGTGAATAAAAATATTTTTTTTTATTTTATTGAATATTTAATAAATATTTATTCTATGGTATGTGAATGAAATATTTATTTATGAATGAAATAATTATTAGGATATTCAATAAATCCTGAGGAGTTCGAATAGACCAAGACCGCATCCGGTGATAAAATAATTATTTACAATCTGGTAAATATTATTTATCAATTTGCGAAAGTTGGAACACCACAAAATATTATTATTATTATTATTATTATTATTATTATTATTATTATTATGTGGAATGTGGTTAATTAAAGGTTTTAAATGTTATTTAATAGCAGATATGCAATTAAATAATATTTTAACCTAAACCATTTCTCTATAAATAGATGGTTATGTCTATTGTGTATTCTATCCAAGATTGAGAATAGAGAATTATTGCATACAAAGAATTCTCTCTCGACTCCTTATTTATCCCTCTTAAGAATGAGAAATACAAGATAGATTTCTTCAAGACTGAAGAACGAGCGATCAAGAACGAACAACATAGGACATTCGATTCACCATGCTAGCACCTGAAGATTGAGTGGTGTTTCTCAGAGATCATTAGAGCATGTGTGGATCATCGCTAGATGGATTCTATCCTTGTATCCTCATAGCGCAATGAAGGCAATTTGAGAGAGTATTTTTAGATAATCAACATTCATCAATAAAGAAAGTTCTTAAGCTCAGGTATTCATTTCTTTAGATATTAAATAAATTAATTATAAATTTGACATGCAATATCCTCTCTCATGGTTTCAGGAAATGATAATTAAAATAAATTTTAATATATCACCCACCATCGCACGCTTCCACTATGCCTGAAACCAATAGGTTGGTTATCATACAAGAGATTATTTTCTTCTCATAAGTCTATGGAAGTTTAAATATAATGAATTGAATTGAATAAGTAAGTAATCACTTCTTCTTCACGTATATTCATCATTGTATATAATGTTTCACTTATTGAGTATTAAATACAATATGCCTATTACATATGTGTATTGAAATACAGTAACCAAGTAAGAAATATACATTACAAGAAGTGAGGTATATTCTCCAAGCAGCTGAAAAAGGGTAGTTCCTAAGTCAGTGATGAGAAGTACACAACTTATAATTGCTAAGTTAATTATTATAGTTTAACTTTTATTGAGTGTTACCAAAACATTAATCTCATGTGCCAAATGGAAACAAGGATACATTATTCCAATTTTGGAATTTATGTTGTTTGTGGTGTTTAGTACTCAACCAATGGTTCTATAATGCTTGAATTATTGGAAATACCTGATGAATATAAAATGTAAGACTCATATACCCACTTATGGTAGGATAATACTTTTCCAAGAAAAACTAAGCAGTTGTCAAGGATATACCCAGTATGGTTTTAAAATCCTTGGAGTTAAAAACCTTTGGTATTTTTAACACATTTATCTACTTAGTTTTGGACAAAGAAACCTTTAGAAATAAAGGTAAGTCGTAAATCTTTTAGAATTAGTTTTTTTTTGTCACATCCATAATTTTATTTTGAGGTATTTTTCTGGTTTATTTTGTTCTTATCTTCATTGTGTAGCTTTCCTGAGAGTTTTTGGTGAAAATGGGATTTTTGGACCCAACAACATGTGGCACACGGTTGACACACGGTTAGGGGAAACTGTGTGCCAACCCAGGAAAAACTATGCACCCTAAACAGTGTCATTGTCTAGGCTGTATGGCCTACCACACGGGCGTACGACCTCCCCCAAGAAATTGTGTGGCCAATTCCCTCTTAGGTAGAGGAGACTGCATAGTTTCCACACGGTTTCCGCACAGTTTGGAAAACCATGCGGCCTGTCCAGGTCATTAAAAATCAAGAAATTACCTTTCTACCCTCCCCCAATTTAACCCCAATTCCACCCATTTCTTCCCCCATTCAGGATTTTCAGTCCTATTCACCTCATCCTCTCCTCCTTGATCCCTTTGAACTTCAATTTTGGGGTGGTTTTGGTGTGGATCATCAAGAAATCATCAAATCTCTCTTCTTTTGATTTCTTCCTTCTTCTAGGGTTTTTCTTTCCTCTTTCTTAGGTTCTATTTTCTCCAGTGGGTTGATTGCCCTATAATGGGTTGAATCATGGTTCTCTAGGTTTAATCTTGGTGTTTATGGCTCAATCTTGCCTTTATAGGGCCCCCTTGTGGTGCGGTTTTGGTTTTCTACTAGATTCTAGAAATTTCCAAGCTTGAGGTAGGTGGTTCCATGTTCTATCATTATTAGATGATTTCGGTATGCTTTCTTTATTCCTTTAATGTGTTCAATAGATTGTGTGAAAGGTTTGAAATGTGTTTTCAAAAGGATTTGAGGTGCGTATGTGGTGAAATATGGTTTTGTAAAGGAAATTGGTTGTGTTTCATGTGTGCTTCCTTGTTGTGATTCTTAAATGTGTTCTATAAATTGTGAAGTGATGTGAAGTGTGTTTCCAAATAGTTTTGGTGTGCATATGGATTTGAAAGAGGTTTTTCTTATGAAAAATGGGTGTTTCCTTGTGTATTAATATTTCTTGATGTGTGTATGTGAAAACGATGATCTATGTGATGTGAGAAATGAAATTGAGCACAAAGGGAATCCTAGGTATCTAGGTGGGTGAACTAGGACTTGTATGCTAGTTGGATTGATAGGTATGAGGCTTGATTTATTATAGCAGTATTGATGCTTCAACACTAACTAAACTATAGTTATGATTGAATATCACTAGAACTTTGTATAGATTCCTCTCTAATGGATTGTGCATGAAGACGCTATGGGTTATGGTTTTTATACCATGTTTCACCGAGATACGAGGTTTCTTGGTTCCCACTAGTGCCAGTACCTTTAGGGATTACCCATGATGCTCTTGTAATGTGATTCTTACCATCACTATATGGTGGACCTTTATTTCATTATTATTTCAAAGCATGCTTCTTGTGAAAATGTTTTCCTTAAAATGTGTTACTAAAAATGTTTCCAATTGCTTTCTTGAAAACTTGTGTGTTGATTTGTCTTCTAATGTTATGGCATGGAATCTTTATTTTGGGTGGAATCCTAATGGACATTAGATAACACCCTACATACACCCTTGGGTGTATGTATACTATGTTATGTTTGACCCAAGTAAAGGCAGGATGTTTTATGGTGGTGAAAGAGGATCTTGTTGCTAGTGTTCTTCTCTTACAGATGTTGGTGGAGGTGGATTGAGAGTAATGAACCTCTTGTTTCATGGAGGTTTTTGGGTTGTGTTCTGGTTTTTTCCCATCCCATTTTGGTATTTTAGTTTTTGGTTAAATTTTTAAAATGTTTAACTTGAAATTGTTGCATATCTTTGGTTATGGATATTGATCTTGGTGTGATGTTTTATTTCTGAGAATTGTTCATGGTTATTTATCATGGGTGAAATCATTCCCAAAAATATATTTTTGTTACCCAGGCACTATTTTCCAGCCTGTGGGGAATGAGAAAGCCCTTTAGGAAATTCCACGGGCCGGTTCGGATGGCACCTCGGGCTAGTTTGTGACAAAATGGTATCAGAGCATGGTTTTCAACCCTTCTTTGAGTCATGATTTTTGGGAAAGTCTGGATAGACCAGATCTAGGATTTTTGGGGATTTAGGTCTTGGTTTTGAGTGGAGTTTATGGACAACACACCTCATAACGGGCCTTGAGTCACCATGGTATGTTGGGATTTGGTTTGACTTCTCCTCCAGATGAGACGTACAGGCTGCAGACTGTGCATGGACACCGGGTCAGGGTGAAGTGGTTTGGTTTTTTATTGTGTTGAATGCAATTTTGTTTTGATTTATGGAAGTTTTTGGGATTTTTAATTATTGATGAAAATTTTTAGATTGGTGTGTTGATGGTTTTTCCTTATGGTTATTGCTTGATGCAGCAAGATGCCTCCCCAGAGAATTCCTATGCAACTGTGGGAAGAGGTTTGAGAGAGTTATCCCTCACCAGTTGACCAAAGACTAGTGAAATTCATGGTTCAGGTTGTCCAAGATTTGGGTCAGGGAGTGGGCCTTGGTCCTACCCAGGTTAGGGAAGTTGAACCAGGTCCTAGAAAGGACAAAGATCAGGAGTTCCTTAAGAACAAGCCTCCTATCTTTCGAGGTATTACGGAACCCCAAGAAGCAGAGGAATGGAATGAAAAAATAGAGAGGATGTTTGAGTTTCTTGACACTCCTAAGGTAGTCAGGGTGAAGTGTGTTTTGTTCTTATTGGAAGGCCCTAGTCGGAGGTTGTGGGATTCAGTGGTTTAAGTTGGAAAGTGTGAGGAAATAGGTTGGAGGGATTTCAAGGTCATCTTTAATGATCAGTATTGGCCTGAGACCTTATCATTCTCCAAGACCTAGGAGTTCTTGGATATCCACCGTGGGGATCAGACCGTGATGGAATGTTCTAACCACTTTGTATAATTGGTTTGGTTCACACCTATGGTGGCCTCAAATGAGTAGATAAAGGTTTAAAAGTTCAATATGGGTTTGAGGCCGGATATCCGATCCTATTTCTTTCTATTTAAGTTAAAGACTTACATTGAGGTGGTTGATCGTGCTTTGATGGTATAGATCGATCATAGTGGAAAGTCCAGTTTTTTTGTGTGGTAGTTTTAGTAGTGGTCCACAACAATGGTAGTTTGTATGAGAAGAATAGGAAGCAGGATGAGTAGGAGAAACATGGAGGTGGTAGTTTAGGTCATCTTTCCCGACTGTCTTTGTTCGCGACTTCAAATGTTGGACCAGTCCTATACCATCAGTGTGGGAAGGCAGGGCATGTTCGGTCTGCATGTTTGGATCCACCTAGACCTTGTCATCAGCGTGGAAATATGGTTCACTTACAATGGTTTTGTAGATCCACCCATCCATATCAAGGTGGTGAAGCTTCATCAGCTTTCAGAGGAATGTCATCCCAATCAGAGCTATCCAGGATGGCAGGTTCCCAGTTCAGTGGTCATGATAGTAGGGTTAGATATTCTTCTGGGAAGATTCAGTTCAAGGTAGATCTGTAAGCTAGTGATCATTCTCAAGATCAGGCAAATATAAGGCATCTTCATGTTGTGGAGAAAGTACTAGCAGTATTGGATTTAGTGCATGTGATAGTTCGAGGTACCGTTCCTATTGCATCATATGTAGTTGTTTCCCTGTTTGATATTGGTGCCTATATTTATTTTGTTTTTTCCCATCTGGTAGATGTTTTTAAATTTTCCACTGAGTTTATGCCTTATGTGATGGAGCTTATGACACCTCTTGGTAAGAAGAAAGATCAGGGTTTCAGGTGTCCGTCTTGTGCACTCATCATGTTAGGGGTCGAGCTAGAATGAGATTTTCTGGTTTTGGAGATGTACATATTTTACGTAATCCTCAATATGTATTGGATGGTGCACTTCTAGGCGCACATCAATTGTTATCAACAGCGAGTGAGTTTCGTGAAACCTAATGGAAGTACCCAGGTTTTCCAAGGTGAGTGGGATCCTTAATCGAGACGTGTTGGACCTCCACTTCCAAAGTTGGGTAGTTTTTTTCAGATCTCATCACTCATGTTGGAGGATGATGATGGAGTCTTCACGGGTGTGTTACCTCTTGCGGTGGATGAGTTCCCATAGGTATTTCTAGATAATTTTTCAAGCTTGCCTCCTGATCAGGATGTAGAGATCACCATCGATTTGGCACTAGGAACACAACTGATATCTCTTCCCTCATATCGTATGTACCCCCACAAAGTTGAGGGAATTAAAGTTATAGCTAAATGATTTAGAATCCAAAGGATTCATTCACCCGAGAATCTCACCTTGGTCTGACCCAATTCTATTCATAAAGGATAATGGATCTCTCTCATTATGTATTAATTAACAGAAGTTGAATAAGGTGAAAATTAAGAACAAATACAATTTTCCTTGTATTGATGACCATTTCGATCAACTTAAGAGGTCAAGGTGGTTCTCCAAGATCAATTTGTGTTCTGAGTATCACTAGGTCAGAGTCAGAGAGGTAGATGTTCTAAAAACAGCCTTCTGAAGTAGGTATGACCATTTTGAGTACTTGGTCATGCCTTTCGGGTTGAAAAATTCTCTAGCGGTCTTTATGGTGCTTATTAACTGAGTGTTCCGTCAATATCTTGACTCCTTAGTCATGGTATTTGTGGATGACATCCTGGTCTATTTTGTGACTGAGGAGGAGCATGAGCAGCACTTGAGGATTGTGTTAGTTACCCTTCATGATCATCACCTCTAAGCAAATTTTTCCAAGTGAATCTTCTAGATCAGGGAGGTGAAGTTTATGTTCCATGTGATCTCAAAACGAGGGGTTTTGGTGGACCCCAAGAAGATCAATGCAATGATGTCATGGGAGCAACTCAGGAGATTTTTGGGCCTGGTAGGGTATTACAATCAGTTTGTTTGAGATTTCTCTCAATTTTCTTTGCTCGTAACAGTGCTTACCTAGAAAAGGGTTAAGTTCAAGTGGATCCTAGAGTGTTAGGAATCTTTTTAGGAGCATAATCAGCAGTTGAACACATACCCTATTTTGATCCTACCAAAATTTGGAAAATGATATGTGGTCTATTGTGATGCCTCTAGTATGGGTTTTGGGTGTGTGTTGATGTAGGATGAGCATGTGGTGGCATATGGTTCTCACTAACTCCGAACCCATGACCCAGAGTTAGCAGAAGATATGCATGCCTTGAAGACGTGGTGAAATTATCTTTTTGGGGAGAATTTTGTGGTCTATTCTGATCATAAGATCTCGACCTACATTTTTTCCCAGAAGGATTTGAATTTGAGGTAGCATCGTTGGGTTGAGTACCTCTAGGGGTTTGACTTTTATATCGTTTATACCCCAAAAAAGGTAATGTGGTAGCAGATGCCTTGAGCAGGAAAGTGTTAGTGCAAACGTTAAAAGATTCCAATGATGAGTGGACTTTGATGGGTTGTTTTGCCCAGTTGCATCTGGAGACCAAGGAGCACTGTGGAGGTGCGTTCTTGGCCAGTGTCCAGCTGACACCTTCCCTTTTTGATTTGGTTCGGTGAGATAAATTGAGTGATGAGTTGTGCCAGCATTCTATGCAATTCTTAAATGATGGGGAGGTGAGTTATGAATGGTCATTGTCTTCTGAGAGAGTTCTGTGTTTCAAGGTCCACTTCTTGGTGTCATGGTCATTGTAGAAGGTGGTGATGCAGGATATAAACTAGTCTCATTGGTCCATTCATCCTGGTACCACCAAGATGTTTTATGATGGACGTCATCAGTTCGGGTGTCCAGGTATTAGATGGTACATAGCTGACTTCATATCCAGGTGTTATACATGTCATTAGGTTAAATCAGAGCATCAACCGTTCCTACCTAGAAGTGGGATGTGATCGTCATGAATTTTATTATTATCTTATCTTGTACACCCGGGGAAGGAATTCCATATAGGTAGTGATTGATCGTCTGAACAAATCATCCCATTTCATTCTGATTAAATAATCAACCAAAGTGGATGAGTTGGAACGGTTGTATGTCCAGTAGATAGTGAGGCTTCATGGTGTGTCATTGACTATCATTTCAAATAGGGACCCCTATTTCACCTTGTAGTTTTGGTAAGGCCTTCAAAAGGTGATGGGGTCACAGGTCAAATTGAGTATGACATACCATCCTCAAACAGATGGTCAGATGGAGTGGGTGAATTAGATCTTTGAAGATATGCATTGGGAATGTGTGTTGGATTTCAAAGGTTCATGGGATAACCATTTGGTATTGCTCTAGTTTGTGTATAACAATAGTTACCAAACCTCTATAAGGATGGTTCCCTTTTAGGCGCTCTATGGTTGGTCGTGTCAGTCTCCTTTATGTTGGGTTGAGGTGGGTGAGACCTCATTGTTGGGACCAAGTTTGGTGTAGGAAATGTATGATAAAGTCCGGTTGATCAGGACTCATTTGTTAACAACACAGATCTTCCATAAGTCTTATGCCAATCAGAGGCATCGAGCTTTGTAATTCTCTATAGGTAACTAAGTGTTTCTAAAAGTGGCATCTCGCTTGGGTCACCATCGTCTTGGTAATCAAGGGAAGCCAATGTCAATGAATGTTGGACCTTTTGAGATTACCGAGAGAGTTGGTAAAGTGGAATATCAATTAACATTGTCTTCTCAGTTGAAATAAATTCATGATGTGTTCCGTGTATCTTAGTTAAAGAAGTATAATCCATATTTGTCTCATGTGTTGAATTGGGAAGGGTTGGAGCTGAAACCGAATTTTTATGTGTTTGAGCGGCTGATGTAGATTGTGGATTACTAGGAGAAAGTGCTCCATGGGAAGTCCATACCATTTTTCAGAGTTATTTTTCAACATGGGAATGATGATCATGAGACATGGGAGTGGAATTCTTGGGTTGAGGAGTAGTATCTATTTTTATTCTCTGATCAAACTTCGAGTTGACTTTCTGAGGGCGGAAAGTTTTCATGGTGGGGAGAATTGTCACATATGTGATTTTATTTTGAGGTATTTTTCTGGTTTATTTTAGTCTTATCTTTGTTGTGTAACTTTCCCAAGAGTTTTTGGTGAAAAATCATATTTTTGGACCTGACAGCAGGTAGTGCACAGTTGGTGCACGATTAGGGGAAATTATGCACCAACCCAAGAGAAACCATGTGCCTTAGACATTGGCACTGTCTAGTCTGCATGACCTATCACATGAACATGAGAAATCCCCCAGGAAACCATACAGTTAGTTCCCTCTTGGATAGAGGAGACTACATGGTTGTCGCACGATTTTCCAAACCGTGTGACCTATTCAGGTCATTAAAAATCTCAAAATTACCTTTCTTACCTCCCTTTATTTAATCACAATTCCACCCATTTCTTCCCCCATTCGGTATTTTCAGCCATATGCACCTTACCCTCCCCTCCTTACTCCTTATACCTTCAATTTTGGGGTGTTTTTGGTGTGGATATTCAAAAAAACATCAAGTAAGTCTCTCTTCCCTTGATTTCTTCCTTCTTAGAGGGTTCTTCTTTCCTCTTTCTTGGGTTCTCTTTTCTCCAGTGGGTTGATTTCCCTATAGTAGGTTGAATCGTGGTTCTTTGGGTTTAATCTTGGTGTTTATGGTTCGATATTTCCTTTATAGGGACCCTTTGGGTGTGGTTGTGGTTTTCCACTAGATTCTGAAAGTTTCCAAGCTTGAGGTAGGTGGTTCCATGATCTAGCATTATTAGATTATTTTGGTATGCTTTCTTTATTCCTTGAATGTGTTCTATGGATTTTTTGAAAGGTGTGAAATGTGTTTTCAAAAGGATTTCAGGTACGTATGTGGTGAAATATGGGTTTCTAAGGGAAATTGGTTGTGTTTTATGTGTGCTTTCTTGTTATGCTTCTTAAATGTGTTCTATAAATTGTGTAAGTGATGAGAAGTGTGTTTCCAAATGGTTTTGGCATGCATATGGATTTGAAAGAGATTTTTATTATGAAAAATGGGGGTTTCCTTGTTTATTAATATTGTTTGATGCATGTATGTGAAAGTGATGATCTATGTGATGTGAGAAATGAAATTGAGCATAAAGGGAGTCCTAGGTGTCTAGGTGGGCGAACTAGGAATAGTACACTAGTTGGATCGGTAGGACTAAGTTCCAGTTTCTTCTAGCATGATTGACACTACAACACTAACTAAACTATGGTGATGATTGTACACTAATAGAACTTTGGATAGATTCCTCTCTAGTGGCTCATGCACGAGGATATCGTGGGTTGTGGTTGTCATACCATGTTTCACCGTGATACGAGGTTCCTAGGGTCCCACTAGTATTAATACCTTTAGGGGTTACCCGTGATGCTCTTGTAATGTGATGCTTACCATCGAAATATGGTGAACCTTGCTTTCATTATTATTTCAAAGCATGCTTCTCATGAAATTTTTTTCCTTAACGTTTCCAATTTCTTTCTTGAAAACTTGCTTGTTGATTTGTCTTCTAATGTTATGGAATGAAATCTTTCTTTTGGGTGGAATCCTACTAGTCATTAGCTCACACCCTATATACACCTTTGGGTGTATGTAGACTATGTTATGTTTGACCCAGGTAAAGGAAATATATTTTGTGGTGGTGAAGGAGGATCCAGTTTCTAGTGTTCTTCTCTTCCAAGTGTTGGTGGAGGTGGCTTGAGGGTGATGACCCTCTTGTTGTATAGAGGTTTTTGGGTTGTGGTCTAGTTTTTTCCCCTCCCATTTAGTATTTTGGTTTTTATTTAAATTTGTAAAATGTTTAACTTGAAAATGTTGTATCTCTTTGGTTATAGATATTAATATTGGTGTGATGTTTTATTTATGAGAATTGTTTGTGGTTATTTATCATGGGTGAAATCATTCCAAAAAGTATATTGTTGTTACCCAGGCACTAGTTTTCATCCTGTGGGGATTGGGAATGCCCTTTGGGCCATGCCGCGGGCCAGGTTGGGTGTTGGGTTAGATGGAACCCTGGGCCGGTTTGTGACACTGCTAGAGAGCATGAACTATTCCAAGGTTAAGTTAGTAGTAAATATTATTTTTAATATTCCTTTAAGTTTGTTTAAGGAATGTGAAAGTGAAGTATGGTTTATGCATGGTCATGTGATATGAGTTACTTCAGTATGGTGTACCAAAGAATATCTTAACCAAACATTCATCGATCATTATAATGTAATGTGGAGTAATTCCTAAATGCATATTTTTGTATACACATCAGCGTTATGGTGTTAATAAGGGGATCACTGATGAGTCTTACATGTTAACATTGATCAATAAAATTAGCATGGAGTAATTCTTAAACACATATTTCCTTATAGACATCATATTCATGATATAAATAAAAGGGATATCAATGATGAGGATAATAATCATTATAGAAACTTCCATTATTTTTCGAGATATTCTTCGCAAATCACAACATTATCCCATAACCACATACCAACTATCATGAAAATGGATATCATATGAGTTATATTATGATAGAAATCCATTATGTCATAAATATATGTTTGGATTCAAAGATTTTGTTATGTATATAAGCAAACTTGCATCAAGAAAAACACAAAGTGCATCTTAGTTAATATACTAAAGTTTTAAGGATATTATATATATCTATAAGATGGAAAATTTATTTTCAAGTGTTATACTATATTTCTATAAAAAAGGTGCACATATCTATTTGAGATAGTGGGATCAAGATTGATTTGGGTTTAGTCAATGTCAGAGATGCATAAATAGTTGACATAGGAACAAGTTTCACATGAGCATGTAGAAAGATAATGTTTTAGAGACACGTACTATATAGAAAGGTTAAAACCATGGTAATGGTTTTCCATTCACCATGGTTGGTGATACATTATTCATTGAGAATAATAAATCCTACGAGTAAGCAGTGGATGGAGATCAACTAATATTGACAAGATCAATTAAAATTTAATAATGGATTCCATGTATCAAAGTGTATGAACTTATTATTTTGAGTATTATGGTGGGTATTCAAGTGAAACTATACATGGATGATACAAGTGTGGTTCCAATAAGGCTTGATTGGTAACACCAAGTCATTTTTCCTAAATCCATTATAATTTTACTTATTATAGCTACTTTCTATGATCATTTTATTGAGCATTGGTTTTCAAGACCAATAATCATGGAAGGTGTCTACATGACATAACCAGAAAGGGATAGTGACACCATGGAATGCCAAAAAGGGATGCAAGTTACTATAATCCATATTATGATTAAAGTAAGAAACAAGATCATATAATATTCATTTGGAATTAATTTTTTCTATGTTTCTACGAGAGGTTAGTGGGAGCACCACTTTTTTCCATGTAAAATATGTTTGGTAACATATGGAAAACAACTATTGGTCTTACAGTTAGTCAATATTAGAATGAAATAATTTCTCCAATGATTGACTTAAAGTAGCAACAAAAATTCTAGGGAACGATATTTACTGAGGTAGATTTAACGATTTCTTAGACCTATTCAGTAATACAAATACTGATAAGGTATTGAAAAGATATAAGTTGGAACAATTCGAGAGATAATTGATTCCAATGTCACATGACATAAATCTCTTCAATAAGACATGTGCAGTACATGGGGGGAGATTAATGTGGTAATTATAATTTCATACGCTTCTACGATGGATCAATCACATATGTCATGCTATGTAAAGAATATGGTATTGTCAATATATAATTTATGATAGGAAAATATCAGTTATATTCAAGAGAATTGTGCGGAAAGTAGACAAAACTATCCAATTATACTTGATCAAGTACAAGAGATATGTACCTAGTATGTGAATAGGAATGGATACTAGTTATAAGGGGACACAAACTGGTCTTCCTAAGATAAACATGATCTCATATCACAGTCAAGCTGAGAGAATGAGAAGGAGAAGCTCATTCAAGTTAATGGTAACCATATCTACAAATACCAAGTATGTTGTGGCTTCCGAGGCAGCTAAAGAAGCAGTATAAAATACACAATGATTTGTTCTAGTTCTTGGAATCACACATAGTAAGTAAAGTTTTATCATAATATAAATTATGATAGTTCTACTACTAGTACTATCCAAGATGCCAAGTTTTGATAGTAAACACAAGGATATATACTTGGGGTTTCAATCTCTTGATGATTCTTATTCAAGGAGATAAGGTCACAGATAGTTGAATATCCACACAACAGAGATGTGGCAGGCCCATGAATAAATTCATAACTTAGTGGAAACATGATTTTATCATGTGAGAGCTAACAAGGATAGTTAGCAAGTTGACTCTAGTGCAAGTGGGACCATTGTAATAGTGGGTGCCCTAGACCCAACTGAATAGTTTTTTTTTCGATTACCGTATCATGTATACAGTGAGTTATACATCATGTACACTTACCATAATAGTGTTGATATTTATGCATCCACTATTTATATAGTAATTTCCATATATTAATTTTTGTATCAAAAAGTTATAGCAGCTTTGTGGGTATAATGAGAAGCTTGAGATACCATGACATTAATCTTAAACATATGCCTTATGGTCTAGATACATCATACTAACTCGACACAGTTGATGTCTGACTATTAGGTGCTGAGTTGTTATAAGCATTGAGATTTCTTCTTATGAAGTTTGTACTTGGTGATCTCTATTAGGTGAGATCATGAGGATAAACCCGCCAATAGGAACACCACATGTTTCAGGTGTCATTGGTTGTTCCTATCTACGAACATGTGTATTGGTCTCCTGACTTGAGATCATTATCAGTGTGTACCATTTGATTGTATACTTTTATGCAAGGAAAAAACATGACATTGAATTCTTGTCGAGGTAGCTTGTATTGGGTGTGTCATTGATGGTATGACATTGGTTAAATGATCAATATATAATTTGTTGCTTCCGAGCTAAGGAAGTGATATCTCAGGCCTAGTTGATTTGGATGGTAATACCTTCATAAATCCTTGACCAAGATAGTCGAAGGTAAGTTCGTCCAGTTAGATCAACAAATAATAAAATAAGAATGGATGATGACACAAGTTGTGCATCCTGCTTTATGAGATATTGCGAGACAAATAAATAATATTACACAGTGTGTGTTCGTATGATGAATGTCATTATTATGATTATTCCTTATCTTTTTAGGGGCTTTGATGGGTTGTTAGACTCCACTTTTGGTCTGTGAATAATATTCACTACTATCAAGATAAGGGTCTAGAGGGTCACACACAATAGCATATTCAAGAGTCTGTCATATTCTGATGCATAGGTATATAAGACATGGTGGGCCCCACCATGAGGTCTGAGAGTTGTCCAGGTATTAACAATCACCAGCAAATAAATTAATTCATTATTATTCAAGTATAAGATAATTGGGTTGAATTTATTTATTAAAAGTATTCATAAGGTATTAAGTGAATACATGAAAAATATTATACGAACAAATATTTTCTTTTGATAATAACTATGTTTTGGTCGTTTTGGGCTAAGGCATCATCTTTTAAAAAAAATTATACGAACAAATATTATTTTAATATTCAAGGTTCGTTTAATATTAGTGGGAAATACGAGTCAAGTTAATGACTCGAGTTTATAACATAATATATTTATTATATATATTATAAGTACGTGATAAAAATATAAATGACATTATGGCGTAGTTAGTTCGTCGTAATGTGCAATTTATTGCTTATTTAGTGGATATTTTATTTCTGGGGGTCGGGGAACCCTTTTCGGGTATTTGAGTATCTACTATATAACCAGAGGCGTTTTTTTTTCAAAAACTATTCATTCCAACATAATTGAGGGTTTCTCTCTCTCCTCGCATCCTAAAAAGAGAAAGACTCGTTCTGAGTGATCGATGCAATAACTCCTTCGTGGATTGAATGGATGAAGTCGAGGGGATCACCGTGACGTCGAATGAATTGTCGAAGCTCCGCGCTAGCACCTAGAATTCAAGGATAGACATTCATGTGGATTCTTGAAGTGTGTGCGAATGATCTTGAGGGGTTCAGCCTCAGATCCTTTGAGTAACGATCGTCGCCGACGAGCTGGTGTCAAGCACGCTTCGAATCAAACGATGTATTCGTTATGTTTTTATTCTATACTTAATTAGTTCACACAATATCTTCGAATCTCTATTAGGACTCAGATCATCAGAGACGATGAAATTACTTTACCCCAATGATGGAATTTTTTAAACCATCTGCCCACCGGCTTCCACTGCACACCCCGATACCGTCAAAGGGGAGGGGGTCGAGTGGCGATGAGGGACCAAAGTAGATGAATCAGAGTTTTGAATTTGGGACGGGTTGGGAGGGGAGAACACAACAATTCAACACCAAACATGTCAAGCGAACGGTCGCATCCCGCTCCCCATGGAAATTTGCATATTAATAAATCACCAAATGTTAATAAAAAAATCAGTAAAATTGTTAAAATAAAAAACATATTGAGAAATAAAAGCATATATTAAAATATGCAATACTCGTTTAGTCTTGTGAGCTACCCGATCAAGGTATTTTAATACTGGAATTTGATTTGAGTTAATATTTGAGTAGCTTGAGTTTGAAAAATACCGAGTTGAATTCGAGAACTGTTCGAGTTGGGCCTCATCTGCTTGTGAGTGTTGGAGTAGCATTCAAACTCTTAGATCCATGCACAATTATTTAACATTACACAACCTGGGCATTTTTTTTTTAAACCTTCTCAAACCTCCGTTTTAATTTGGAATAAACCAAAACTTAGATCACATGCCAATTCGAGGGTGTTATATGAAAGAATATCAAGATTCTGACGTGGTTTTGTGTAGAAACACCACTATTCTGATCATCTTACATTGACTATTTGCATTCATATGCATTTTCACCTTTAGAATACGTGGTGAATATTTTTTTCCCCACGATGGAAAGACAAGGAAAGCAGATTTTAAAATGTTCATCATAAAAAATAAAACTTACTCAGTATATTAAAATATGCAATACTCTTTTTTTATGGTTTTGTTTTCTTTTTTTGTTGATTTAATTTTTTTTCCACCTCATCTCTTTTTAATAAATAATTTCAAAATAAATAAATAAAATTTTAAAAATAATCTTATAAATATGTATTTAAAAATGATAAATTAATTATTATTATATTTATAATTATATAATAATGAAATTATATTTATGTATATATATAATTATATGTGTGTGTATAAATATAATTATGTATATATATAATTAAAAATAAATATTTATAAATATAAATCTATTTATATATATTTTTTAAATAAAAAATATATTTGTAATTATATAATTATAAACTAATCTTTATATATAAATATTTATAATTATATGAATATGAATATATTTAAAATATATAATTATGAAAATATTGTTACATATATATTTAAAATTTATTTATAAATATATTTAATATTCATATATAAATATATATATATGTGTGTATGTATGTGTGTGTGTGGAGAATTATATTTATAATTATATTTAGAATTATATTGTAATTATAGTTATACTTGTATATTTATAATTATATATTTGTACATATATATATTTACGTAGTTATAAGTAATTATTTATAAAAAAAATTGAAATATTGTTAAACATATAGTCTTTCAATACCACCTACTTGAAACTTAAAAATATTTCAAGTATGTGACTTTGAAAGCCTATAAAATATAATCTAAATGACCAATATGAATGAAACTTAAAACATGTATTAAAAATATACTAAATAGATGAAAATAAAAAAATTACGTAAAAAATGTCGATAGAAAATATTTGATAGGCTTTCAAAACCACCTAGTTGTAACTTAAAAATGTTTCCACTATGTGACTTTGAACGCTATAAAAGATAATCTATATGACCAATATGAATGAAACTTAAAACATTGATTAAAAATATATAAATAGATGGGAAAAAAACATAAAAAATATCGACAGAAAATATTTTATAGGCTTTCAAAACCACCTAGTTGAAACTTAAAAATGTTTCAACTATGTGACTTTGAACGTCTATAAAACATAATTCATATGACCAGTATGAATGAAACTTAAAACATGGATTAAACATATACTAAATAGATGAAAATAAAAAAATGACGTAAAAAATGTCGACAGAAAATATTTTATAGGCTTTCAAAACCACCTAGTTGAAACTTAAAAATGTTGCAACTATGTGACTTTGAACGTCTATAAAACATAATCCATATGACCAGTATGAATGAAATTTAAAACATGGATTAAACATATACTAAATAGATCAAAATAAAAAAAATGCGTAAAAAATGTCGACAGAAAATATTTTATAGGCTTTCAAAACCACCTAGTTGTAACTTAAAAATGTTTCAACTATGTGACTTTGAACGTCTATAAAACATAATCCATATGACCAGTATGAATGAAACTTAAAACATGGATTAAACATATACTAAATAAATGAAAATAAAAAAATTACATAAAAAATGTCGACAGAAAATATTTTATAGGCTTTCAAAACCACCTAGTTGAAACTTAAAAATGTTGCAAATATGTGACTTTGAACGTCTATAAAACATAATCCATATGACCAGTATGAATGAAATTTAAAACATGGATTAAACATATACTAAATAGATGAAAATAAAAAAATTACGTAAAAAAATTCGACAGAAAATATTTTATAGGCTTTCAAAACCACCTAGTTGTAACTTAAAAATGTTTCAACTATGTGACTTTGAACGTCTATAAAACATAATACATATGACCAGTATGAATGAAACTTAAAACATGGATTAAACATATACTAAATAGATGAAAATAAAAAAATTGCGTAAAAAATGTCAACAGAAAATATTTTATAGGCTTTCAAAACCACCTAGTTGAAACTTAAAAATGTTGCAACTATGTGACTTTGAACGTCTATAAAACATAATCCATATGACCAGTATGAATGAAATTTAAAACATGGATTAAACATATACTAAATAGATGAAAATAAAAAAATTACGTAAAAAATGTTGACAGAAAATATTTTATAGGCTTTCAAAACCACCTAGTTGTAACTTAAAAATGTTTCAACTATGTGACTTTGAACGTCTATAAAACATAATCCATATGACCAGTATGAATGAAACTTAAAACATGGATTAAACATATACTAAATAGATGAAAATAAAAAAATTACGTAAAAAATGTCGACAGAAAATATTTTATAGGCTTTCAAAACCACCTAGTTGAAACTTAAAAATGTTGCAACTATGTGACTTTGAACGTCTATAAAACATAATCCATATGACCAGTATGAATGAAACTTAAAACATGGATTAAACATATGCTAAATAGATGAAAATAAAAAAATTACGTAAAAAATGTCGACAGAAAATATTTTATAGGCTTTCAAAACCACCTAGTTGTAACTTAAAAATGTTTCAACTATGTGACTTTGAACGTCTATAAAACATAATCCATATGACCAGTATGAATGAAACTTAAAACATGGATTAAACATATACTAAATAGATGAAAATAAAAAAATTACGTAAAAAATGTCGACAGAAAATATTTTATAGGCTTTCAAAACCACCTAGTTGAAACTTAAAAATGTTTCAACTATGTGACTTTGAACGTCTATAAAACATTATTATTTGATATACAATAATTAATTAGTTAGTAATATAATTATTAATTATTATTTGTCATTATAATTATTAATTATTAATGGTTAAGTCACTGTGAAAAATTTTGTTTATATTGTACCTGTACTTTATAATTTAATAGTTAATTGAAATAAGTTTGTATTTAATATATTTTTGATTTTCTTGTTATTTGACTTAAACAATAATTACTTATCATAGTGAATAATTTTTTTAATATATACAACATTACATCCAAAAACATCAACGACGATGCCCCCCGGTACCACAACGCGGTGTCTGAATGTCACTTCTGGATTCACTCTGTGGATATCTTGAAGACGCTCCTCCATCCTTTGTTGTTGAGGCTCATATGTTATCATACAAGCAGTCATCTGAAAATTTATGAAAATAACTATGACAAAAACATTTTAACAGAAAAGGATATTCATACCAATTTTTAAGATTGCCTTTTTCATCGATTCATTCTTGAACTTCTTTCGCAAATTGCTGGCAATGTGTCGAATACAGTATCGATGATGGGCATAGGGTGGTCTCCACAAAAGACCCTCAGACTGTATCGCCTCCTTGATTGCACGGTGGCGATCAGAAATAAGACAAATCCCTTCTTCATCCGTAACAAACTCTCGGAGACATGCCAGAAACCAGCTCCATGATGAGAAGTTCTCTTTCTCCACAATTGCAAATGCTATAGGCAGAGGGGCTCGATTTCCATCTTGTGTGGCGGCAATCAATAAAGTTCCTGTATACTTTCCATACAGAAATGTACCATCAATTTGTATGAACTGCTTGAAATGTCTAAAAGCCGCCACACATGGTAAAAATGTCCAAAATAATCTATCAAACACAACCATTGAGCGGTCAAGTTGGTTCTGTTGGTTAACATATTCAACAGTATGTAACCGATAAACTATTTGATTATTGTGGTGTAGAAGCTCCAACAGTTGTGGTAAAACTCGATATGAATCATCCCAATCACCATACATTTTCACAATAGCCTTTTGTCGTGCTGCCCATGCCTTCCAGTAAGAGATTTGATACCCAAAAAGCTATTTGATTCGCTCAATGACCAGAACCACAGGGACATCTTGACATGCTCTAATCATTTCAACAATAATAGTTGAAACAAACTCAACATCTAATGAAGAGTGTTCCTGTGCCAAGCTTGGGTTCACACAAGTGTGTGGAGTAAATCTAGTGATGCGCCAGCTGTGAAAAGTGTTATCAATAATAGCTCGCAGACGCATTTGACAGTTCGATTCATATTTGTCACAACGGATCAAATAGTAAGATCTCTTTGACTCTTCTACAACATATGAGTAATGTCTTTCAATGTGATATTGTTTTATCACATTTTTCATTGCTTCTTTGCTCTCAAACTCTCTGCCAATATACAGAACACCGTTATCTGACACTCGATTTGTGCCACCAATGATTCCTGGAAATTCTGAACTGGGAGTAATAACTGAATAATCAAATTCTGGCAAGCGATTCATGCCTTCAGTCGACCATGAAGCCAATAGTGGAGGATGGTTCAATGGTCGGTTGAACCTCACATGAGTTGGTACAGACTGATCTTCTGCATGCTCTTCTTCTTCTTCTTCTTCAACTTCCTTTTCATCTTGTTTAAAATTGTCATCATCCTCAAATTCATCAACCAATGCATCTAAAGTATGTGGAGGACTATCCATTGAAACTGTGGCTGATGGAAATGATGGAACAACTACCGATGCTGATGGAACGTCCTGATGTGAAGGAGCATATGACATAGTCTCATGACTTTGAGATGGGTCAACTTCCAATGCTGATGGAACCTCCATTGTAGCTATAGTGACATACAACTCCATCATTTGATTCTCAGGTATAGACTTAACCAATGAAAGTATATATTCCCAATCATCATCATCATTTACCGGATAGGGCACATGCCAAAACCTATCTATAAATTGGAGATGTCTGAATGTGATGGACTCTATCACTTGATTCCTCACCAGTTTTAACCTTCGATGAATTTTCCTTTGCACAGCTTCCAAAGTAGTACATCCTCCAAGCATCGCAACAGCTTCTGGATGTATACTATAACTACATCCTTGTTCTGTCTCAATTATTTGACCGTTGCAATAAATATAAGTGGCGACCATCTTTTTTATCTAAAAGAAACCACTGTTATTAATTAAATATGATTAAAGAATCGATTTATGTATGCATGCTTCTAGTAATTTAGGTTGGAATCCTAATCCCTCCACCAAGTCAATATGTTCAAACCATATTGATGTGTAACTATTTACACAACCCACAAGTTTGTGTTACTTACCCAAAAATAGAAGTCAAATATATTTATACATATCCACATGCATTATATGCATGAGGTACACGAACACATCATGTAAAAAGCATAGAGTTATATGAAATTGAAAGTCTCCACATGAGTAAGCCTGGAGCGACAGATAGCCAACCCCATTCACTTTCCTAGACAAGGCAAGCCTCCAGGAAAGTAGGTGGTCCGACCCAAAGCCCCTCTACCCGGGAATACTTTACTCAAGAGAGCAATCATTTCATGATAACTCTAACACTTAATATGCAAAAAATATATTGAACTACTAAATTCAAGTTCATAACTTCAATTACAAACCGAGGTTAAGGTAGATTGGAAACTAAATTAATTATCATACCTAGAATGTAATGCAAAGGTATATTCCATAAGCAATTTACTACTACTTGGCTAATTAATATAACTACTTCGCTAATTAATATAACTACTTCGCTAATTAATATAACTACTTCGCTGAATAATATAACTACTTCGCTAATAACCTAATTATGATTAATTAATTAACTAATTATAATTAAGTAAATACACAATTAAGATTAACTAATTACCTAATTATGGTTAACTAATTACCTAATCATGGTTAACTAATTACCTAATTATGATTAAATAATTAACTAATTATCATTAATTAATTAACTAATTATCATTAACTAATTACCTAATGATTAACTAATTACCTAATTATAATTAACTAATTACCTAATTATGATTAACTAATTACCTAATTATGATTAACTAATTACCCAATTATGGTTAACTAATTACCTAATTATGATTAACTAATTACCTAATTATGATTAACTAATTACCTAATTATGATTAACTAATTAGATTAACTAATTACCTAATTATGTTTAACTAATTACCTAATTATGATTAAATAAGTAGCTAATTATGATTAAATGAGTAGCTAATTATGATTAATTAAGTAGCTAATATTGATTAATTAATAACCTAATTATGATTAACTAATTACCTAATTATGATTAACTAATTACCTAATTATGATTAATTAATTAACTAATTATGATCAATTAATTAACTAATTATGATTAATTAAGTACCTAATTATGATTAATTAAGTACCTAATTATGATTAAATAAGTAGCTAATTATGATTAAATAAGTAGCTAATTATGATTAAATAAATAGCTAATTATGATTAATTAAGTAGCTAATATTGATTAATTAATAACCTAATTATGATTAACTAATTACCTAATTATGATTAACTAATTACCTAATTATGATCAAGTACCTAATTATGATTAATTAATTACCTAATTATGATTAATTAATTACCTAATTATGATTAATTAATAACCTAATTATGATTAATTAATTACCTAATTAGGATTAATAACCTAATTATGATTAATTAATTAACTAATTATGATTAATTAAGTACCTAATTATGATTAATTAAGTATCTAATTATGATTAAATAAGTAGCTAATTATGATTAAATAAGTAGCTAATTATCATTAAATAAGTAGCTAATTATGATTAATTAAGTAGCTAATATTGATTAACTAATAACCTAATTATGATTAACTAATTACCTAATTATGATTAACTAATTACCTAATTATGATTAACTAATTACCTAATTATGATTATGATTAAGTAATTAACTAATTATGATTAATTAATTACATAATTATGATTAATTAAGTACCTAATTATGATTAATTAATTACCTAATTATGATTAATTAATTACCTAATTAGGATTAATTAATAACCTAATTATGATTAATTAATTACCTAATTAGGATTAATAACCTAATTATGATTAATTAATTAACTAATTATGATTAATTAATTACCTAATTATGATTACTTAATTAACTAATTATGATTAATTAATTAACTAATTATGATTAATTAATTAACTAATTATGATTCATTAATTAACTAATTATGATTCATTAATTAACTAATTATGATTATTTAATTAACTAATTATGATTATTTAATTAACTAATTATGATTATTTATTACCTAATTACCATTAATTAATAACCTAATTATAATGAATTAATTAACTAATTATGATTCATTAATTAAGTAATTATGATTAATTAATTAGCTAATTATGATTAATTAATTAGCTAATAATGATTAATTAATAACCTAATTACAATTAATTAATAACTTAATTATGATTAATTAATAACTTAATTATGATTGATTAATAACTTAATTATCATTAATTAATCAACTAATTATGATTAATTAATTAACTAAATAATCATTTCATTATCTAATTACATTTAAAAAAACCATACTATTTATAAAATACAAATATTATATACTAATTCTATAAATTAAACAACTAAATTATTAAATCAAAATATTAAATAAATTTAAAGAAAGATTTACCTCAAATTTGTGACGACGTAGGTACACAGGCAGAGCAACCGAAGAGGCAAGGCTATGCAGACAGAGCAACCGAAGAACGCAGAGCAAAAAAAATATTTTTAGAGAGAAGTTTGAGAGAGAGAGAGAGAGAGAGGAAGGGGTAGGAAGTGAGGAATGGGGGTGGGGCGAGGTAGGAAGTGAGGAATGGGGTGGGGCGAGAGTCCTATTTATAAGATTGAGGGTGTTTCGGCGCCACTTCAAGTGGCGCTGCACGGTTTCTATACCTTCTTTCAGCGCTATTTGAAGTGGCGCTGAAATATTTTTCCACCAAATTGGTGGAGCGCCACTTGAAGTGGCGCTCAAGAGACCCATTTAACAAAATATTCAAACCTTTGACCCATTAAAAAAAAAAAAAAAAGACCCTGTACACAAAATCCGCCCTTCTTATTATCATTCAATTCTATATGCATTAATAATATTTATTTATAAATTTATTAACATACCTTAGAGAGGAAGAAAACCTGAGGGTCATTTAAGCCCAGCTGGGACACATCAAAGCGAGTGTTCAGGGACTGTTCGTGAGTGAACGAGGGAGAGTGGGTGAGTTTTTGGTACGGGCGGAACTGGATAAGATAATTTCGTCGCGATTTGTCTTTCCCTTACACGTGACCTCGTCCTTCGGAGAGTTCGCATCTCTTGGATCGAGCTTTGTCAGGGTTTCGGTCGATCGATTACCCTTTAGATTCAGTTCTTCACCCTCAACGTTTTTTACAAACCATGGAGCGTTCTATAGTCATCAAGGTTCGGTTTTTTCCATCCGATTATCTTTTTTAATTGTCTGAACTTTCTGGCTGCTGTATGATCCTGTTTCTAACTGCGCGTTTCGTGATCACGTGTGCGCGTTTCGTAATCACGTGTGCGCGTTCGGGACGCTTGTGTCAGGCTTTTCGGTTGCTGAGAAAAATCAGAAAAGAAATTGACCTAGGCTTTTCATTTATGTAGATTAAATTTTCGAACGAGACCAAAGTAAACTCCTCCGTACGACGATAAACGCACGTAGTTAGGCATGTTAGATGGAAGCTCTTATTTTTTTTCACTTAATCGAGGTATACGGCATCCGGGTAAAGTAAACTCCTCCGTACGACGATAAACGCACGTAGTTAGGCATGTTAGATGGAAGCTCTTATTTTTTTCACTTAATCGAGGTATACGGCATCCGGGTAATCTTTGATCCGATTACAAGGGAAAAAATCTCAACTTTTCATGTATTTGAAAGAAAAAACTGGACAGAGATATATATACATTGACCGTTACTGCTCTCGCTATGAAAATCACTACACACTTCTTCAAAGGTGTCCCGGCTGTGGTTTTTTGGGGTAAACCATGATTTGAATAAAAAAAGTTGCATTGGAATTTCCGCGGGTGGGGGGGGGGTGGGTGTGGCTCAAATAAGAATGCGATGTGGGCCTTTTGTTCTCGGTCGGCAGAATGCACAGCGCAAGGATAGTTGCCACATGTTCCTTTGCACCCTGAATGCATTTAAGTCTTGCATGAAAAATAAGGAGAGTATGCCAGTTGCATTTGACATGTGAACGCGTGTGAAGGTACATGCGTCAGCTGTCCAATTGCCACGCCCATGACACTAGCTACCCAATTTCCATGGAAGTGTTCTTTATTCAGTCTCTATGTGGGCTGGCCTGTGTTTCTTTTAACACACATCATCTGTTGTCTAAAATTTTAAGCCTTTTATTCTTCACGCAGAGTGCTGGGTCAGTAGCATAACGTTTGTCAGCGTTCCTCTGACATGATTATCTGAAAATGTAGTTTTTTTTATTAATTTTCTTACCAACACATGGGTATGTACAAAATGATGTCAGATACGAGCATGGGGATGATGCTCCATGCTAAGTGTCTAAGCTTTATGGTTTTCAAGCACCATAATATTTTTCATTATTCTCATCCCTGTCATTTCTGTAATTTTTAGCTCTTTAGCAGTCTTTTTGTTTGGAGGGATTTGGAGGGGGTTGATCTTGTTCTCCTTCTTTTATGGTTAAAAAAAGAAAAAAAAAATCAAGGGGTGTTGAGGAATTTTTTTTAATTTTTTTTGCAACTCCCCTTCCCCCATCTTCAGAAGTTCAGGAACACAAATTTAATATGTTCTGATTAAATTACTCTTGTTAATTTAATATATTTAAATTTAATGCATTATTGAAATAATAATTTATAGCAGTAAATATAAAAAATTATATTTCTTACATTCATTTAAATAATTTTTTCCCCGTGAAATTTAAGGGTAATCTATTAATGTTTTCCCTACATTCTCCTCCTCAACCAAACACGGGAACATAAAAATTCCCCCCTCCAGTGATCCAAACACTGTTCAATATGTTTTTTAAAATTTCATTGTAAGCAATATTTACATGTGCTATATGCCACTCTAGGTCAAATGTGGAAATGCACTCAGGCGCTTCAATTCATGTGTTGGGGGGAATGGACTATTGTTTCTTGACATGGCGACACTGAGGGCGAAGGTCCTTGGTCTCTTCAATATTTCATTGGATGCTGATGTGACGCTTACATATACCGATGATGATGAAGATGAGGTAACACTTGTTGATGATGATGATCTGTATCATGCAGTGGGCCAGAATCTCAATCCATTGAGGATCAATGTTGCTATAAATACTGAAAAAGTTGCAAGATCTTTTGGTGGGTCAAGTGGAAGTTCAAGCCCCTTACGATCACCTCAGGTCGAGCTTCCCCTTCCTCATTTCAACACTGGCATTGCTGAAGTTTTGAAATCTGTGCCAGGGCCTTTGTGTGAAGCACTTTTAAAGCTTTCTCTTGATATGGCTTCTAATACTGCCTTCCCTGCTTCCATCCTTTCTGAGCTGGTGGAGTTTTTCAAGCCTTCTCTTGAGAAGGCCTCCAAAGTGGGACACGCCTCCTCCAATCCTGATTCTCAAGTTCAGTTTGGTGCAGATTTAAGCAGGCATGATAAATCTGGTGAAAAATCCACTCTAACATCATCACCCAGGGCCTCAAAGCCGGAGCATTCAAAGAACAGGTCCAGTTTGGGGGCACCTCCAAATTTTCAATGTTTTGAACCAGCATCCAAGGATGTTCAAGAGGGGCTCATAGGTGATGCTGCTAGAGGTGCTGGAAAGTCAGTCATCAAACCTTCTTATGTTGATATCAACTCCGTTCCATCTGATCAAGCTGCTGTGAATGTTATACCCCTTGCATCTAGTGTTCTAGGTGTTGAGAACAAAGTGATAAATAATGAACACAACTGCAATTCTATTGCCAAATCAGTTATCAAACCCTCATCTTGTGTTGATATAAACTCCGTCCCATCTGGTCAAGCTGCTGCCGAAGTTACACCCATTGCATCTAGGGTTCTGGGTGTTGAGAACAGAGAGACGAAGAATACACAAAATTGTGATTCTACTGCCAAACCTTTTGATTTTGGTGCTGGTGAAGGTTATTTGAGGTCTGATCTCCCAGATTACCTTGGCAAATGCCCATTTAGTGAGATTCCATTAGCAAATAACTCAAACACGCCCCCTATTTTGCACTCTCTTCATTCTTTTAGAACTGATCATATTAACAATGACAACATGCCTATATTCCACACGGGCGTTCTTTGTGATGGTTGTGGGGTTCATCCCATTACCGGGCCTCGATTCAAGTCTAAATCGTGAGAAATCTCTATGACCTATCATCCATGTTGTATATATATGTTTTCCATGTTCTACTGTTAATTCTAATCCCTTATTTTGCAGAAAAGTAAATTACGACCTTTGCCATGTCTGCTTTGCAAAAATGGGAAATCCAGATGATTATCTCAGAATGGACCGGCCTGCAACTTATGGGCATCCACAACCAGTGAAGGTTAATGTATACATGGATATCTTGCAAGTTTCTCCCCTCACTTTCCTGGTCACTTTCATTTACTAATACGTGGCCTTTTTTATACAGAAGTTTTCTGGCATTAATTCTCCCGCCTTGCCTCATCACTCTATGAGAAAAAAGAACCCATTTCAGCCAAAGTCATTTCTGCCTAAGCTGGACAGCCACTTTGTTCTTGATGTAAATGTCATGGATGGTACTGTAATGGAACCATCAACGAGCTTCACTAAGATTTGGAGGATGCGTAACAGTGGCAATATTGCCTGGCCTCATGGGGTACAACTTGTATGGGTTGGAGGTGACAGACTTAATGATGCAGCTCCGGTTCTAATAGAGGTTAGCAATCATGTTATGAATTATCTCCATTAGATGATATTATTTTTTATCTAGTCTATGTTCAATTGCATAGAATTATTTTGATTGCTATAATGATCATGATTGTACTTGAATTTTGTTTTGTCCATCTCACGTAATTTGATGGAAATTGCTTCTGCTATAGCTGTGTGGATTGGTCTTATCATCTCTAACTCAACATTTTTTATCATGATATTAAAATTTGTTACATTTTATTTCACTTTGGGTAATCATTGGAAGTATCAAAATTTTGATATATGAGTGAAACTTCAGTATTGAAATGTGAGGGGAAAGCTTAAATGATAGAGCTATGTTAGTCTTAGATTTACTTGAATTGTCTATAATTTCTTTTTCTATGATGGAAGCATTTCTTATGGAAACGAAAAAGGTGTAGGAGAGGGAATGGAAAATGAATTTAAGTCAATAAGTTGTTTAGTACACATAGAATGTGCAATCGAATGTGTTAAATAGTATAAATAAATAATAATGAAAAAATATTATTTAACTTTTATTCTTTGTTTAAGGGGTATTCTTGTTAATATCAACCAAAATCATGAACAATTATATCCATAAAATTTAACACTCAATCCAAAAGTAATGGATGCAGATTTCTTTAAATGATGGAAGTGACACTCACTCCGTTCCATATCTAACATGATTTATGTTTTTTATCATGGTGTGCTTAGGGGGCCAGGGTTCTTCATATGCATTGGGGGTCATGGGTCCCTATGATCTTCATGGTTTAGGCATAGCTTTGGTTTGGTTTTCCAATGATCTAATCAAATATTAGTTTTTTTTTATAATAGCTTGTATTAAAAAATAGAAAGTTTATATCTTATACATGTGGGTTGTCATTCTAAAAAAAATAATAAAAAATAATTATTTAAATATATTTTAAATAACTAGATACGATAACATGTTAGTAGTGATTCGTCGACAAGTCTTGACATGACCAAGAAAGTTCTTGGGTTCAAGTTGTTGAACTGATATATTTTTGCAAAGAAAAAACTACAATCTATGAACAAGACACTTCATGGTTTCAAATATTGGAGATGGTATCTCTTAGGCCACGACCCCCCATTGTGCATACTCATAACTGACAGACATGGGGTGAGCTGTTTAGTTCTGTTAGTTTTGTTAGTGAGTTGTTAGACACGTGGTTTTAAAAGCCAGCTAAGGGGTTCAGATGGGAGGTATGGTGATTCTGCCAAATAGGAGGCAGCGCTGTTGGCATAGATGGTCCGGAGCGGAGGACTTACTCCAGTAGTCTATTCCTCAGTGTCAGCCGAGGAGAACTCTCCTTGAACTTCCCTTACCGGGAGATCGTTCTTCTCTTCTCTTGTATAGTTACTGCAAACATTAATTAACACAACTGTTTCCTTGTCCAAATTTGTCTTGTAAGTAATATTGTTAGCTCGTACCTAACAATTTGGTGCTTTCATTGAGTTTTGGAGTTCTGCGGCTGATTTTTTAGTACGGACAAATTCTTGTTTTGGCTGTTGAGTTTGTTCAGGACAGATAGTTTGTCAGTTTTGTTTGAATGCAAACTAGAATTGAAGGAAGGATAGTTCATCTTGAAACATTGCTTCAAGAGGTTTTATAGAAGTACGACGAAAAGGATCAAATGCGAGCTCAGGATGACTGCCACGTGGAACAACTGAGACTAGCTCATTCTCAGTCAGGCAGGGAGCCAACGGTTCACAATTGATCAGACGCAGCAGGCTAAAGAATGTGTTATGCTTCGGCTACAGAATTTGGAAGAGCAGACGATTGATCAAATTAAAGGTTTGGCGTTGCAAGCTGAGTATACCGCCGACCGCAAAACAGAGCAACATCAAAGCCTCTTTTCTTGTCAGAAGTGGAAGCAGGAGAGCACATTCTGGAGTTTGTTAGGAGATGACTTAATTCCGAACGGCCTAGAATCGGAGGACGAATTCCAAAGTTTGTTGAATAGATTGTAAATGACGTTGTTTATCCTTTTGGTTGGCTAACCAAGACAAAAACATATTTTCGACTCGCCCAGACGCCGAATTAGATGAAATCACCCATGGCGTAGCTCTGCATGGGTGGATCCACATTTTATTGGTTCCTGTCTTGAAAAAATTCTAATCCGGAGTTGAACCGGGACAAATTCAAGTTGGCACTAATGGAGAGATATGGTAAGCCGACTGAAGGAGATCCATTGAGGTACCTTAAAACTCTGTGAGACTGGTACTGTGGATGAGTATATCGAGGACTTCGAATATGTGGCTCTAAGGACTCCTGATTTTTCTAGTCTTGGTTTATTTGTCTTTTTCTAGAAGGACTACATAAAGAAATCGAGAATAGAATCTACTCATGAACCATAGAATAAATATCGGATGGTGACTTTGGCCAAGAAAATCGAGAAGGAATTGTTGGGGGATGGCGTAATGCGGACTTCCGGTGAGAGGCTAGTGCACCCTCCTATTCCACGCGGGGCAGGTTCGCATGGATATCCCTTAAGCCGACCTGTTGCGGAAAGAATTTTGAAAGGCGAGGAAGGTCGACGTTATGGAGGTGATGAACGATGAAAGGGAATTCGAAGTCTCAGCCGGCATGAGTAGGAAGACCGGAAACAGAAAGGATTGTGTTTCTGTTGTGAACAACCTCACCCTTGCACCGTTGTCTCGATAAACATTTGTGTTTGATGGTCTGGGAAATTTAAGAGCCAGAAACCGGTGGGGACACAGTGGATACTGCACAAAAAGAACTAGTCTTATGATCTTGCCGATTCTCCAATACAAGAATTAGTGGAATTCAAAAGCCTGGGCGCGCATAAGGCAGCTTCATTGACATTAGATGGCTATGTTATGGGGTACCTGTTGTGATACTTATCGACAGTGGAGCTAGTCATAATTTTGTGACCAAAACACTCAATAAAATGGCGGGCTGGAGAGGTCTGCCCCACTGCACCGTTCAGAATTAAGCTGGGTGATGGCAGGAAAGCACTCTCACAGGGAAAATGTAGTTTGCACCAGGCGACTTTGGATCAGTTCACTTTTGTTGTTGATGCTTTTATTTTTATACCAGGGACCTGATATAGTCTTGGGCATGCAATGGCTTAAGACTTTGGGGTTTGTTTTGACCAATTGGCAACACGAAATTATGGAATTTGAGTGGGAAGTCCAGCCAGTTAAATTAAAAGGAATCACCTAGATGCTGGACAACTCAAATGCCCTACGACAGTTAATGCTGAAAACCACTGCCTATTCAGATGGTTGTGGAAATCCGAGCTTAGAAATCAATCTAAACCTTCAAAACTGGACACACAACATGACAGACAACAACTGGACATACTATAAGAATTTTGTACCATGTTTGATGATCCACAGGTGGGGATCCTCCTAGCTGGATAACTGACCACATGATCACCCTTATTCAAGGAGCTACTCTGGTTAACATTCGACCATACAAGTTGGCACACCATCTTAAGGACGAGGTTGAGGAGCAGGTGGCAGACATGCTTGCTAAGGGGATCATCAGATACATGAACAGTTCCCCATGCGATCCCCATTATCTTAGTTAAGAAAAAAATGGAGGCCGGCATTTATGTGTCGATTATCAGGCTTTGAAGAAGTTCACAGTCTCGAACAAGTTTCCAGTACCTGTGATTGATGAATTACTGGACAAACTATATGGAGAACAAGCAGTCCCGAACAAGTTTCCAATACCTGTGATTGTGATTGATGAATTGCTGGACAAACTACATGGAGCACAACATTTTACTAAATTGGATTTGAAGTCTGGTTTCTATCAAATCAGGATGCAGGCAGAAGACGTGTGCATGACAACATTCAAGACTCATGAGGGACATTATGAGTACCTTGTAATGCTCTTCGGACTAATGAACACGCCATCAACTTTTCAGTCCACAATTAATAGAATTTTTAGGCCTATGTTGCAAAAATTTGTGTTAGTTTTCTTTGACATACTTAGGCCTGTGGTGTTTAAAACCTTGAAGGCTCACCACCTTCACGCCAACAAAAAGAAACGTTTTTTGGCCAGTCCTCTGTGGTATACTATATTGTTTCCGGAGAAGGGGTCTTAATGGACCCGAAAAAGGTGGATTGTATCCAGCAGTGGCCTCAGCCACACAATGTTATAGGGGTACGTCAGTTTTTGGGACTCACTGGTTACAGATCAATCTTATTACAGTAGGAAAATACAGAAGAAATACAGCAGAAGAAATAGAAAGAGTAGGAGAAAAGAAGAAGGAAGAGGAGCTGTTGGAAAAGACCTCTCTCCGTAGCTCAGGCTTGACCTCGCAAGGTCCAGCTTCCAGCAGCTTCCAAGCTGTTTCCAGCAAATGAATCGTATCCCTCTCTTACAGCCATCCCCACCTATTTATAACCCAGCTGCCCGACTATCTAGCAACTCACTAACAACTAACAACTAACAACCACCCTAACAACCAACAACCACCTCTAACAACTAACCACCACTAAAAAATAGAAAATACATCACTGCCCCTTGGCAGTTGTACAGACAGCCCCACACCCCCACAACAAATCAGCCCATATTCCTAACAGTGATGGTTTGCTTTTTTATAAAAACGGACTGGTATTATCTAAACATTTGGTTTTACTTTCGTTATTCTTACATTATTATCATTCTTTTGTCGTGGGAGGACATGCAGACATTTATAAAAGCGGCTAACTGGTGGTTTATTTTGGAAAGGCATGACTCGCTCAGTTATGAAGTTTGTCCGGGAATGTGATATGTGATATTTGTCAATGACAAAAATTTCAGGCCATGTCTTCAGCTGGGCTGTTCCAGCCACTAGTATGGGACGATATTTCAATGGATTTTATTTCGGGACTGCCCAAGTCCCTTGTTATGATATGCTTTTGGTGGTTATTGATCAATTATCCAAATACACACATTTTGTGTTGCTACCCCATCCATTTTCGGCCAATGGTGTGGCTGAAGTTGATGAAAATCCTGTCGGGCGCGGGCTTGACCCGCTTCTGCTGTGTTCGCCATAACCTTCAGAGAATAGAGAGAAGGGAGAAAGAAGACACCTTGGATCGAAGGGGATTTACCACATGAATCAATGGCCTTAGATCTTCAAGGAGACGATCGAGGAGCACCAAAGGTGAGCTAAAGGTCGGCTAGGGTTCTAGGAATACCCAAAGGGTTAAACCAAGGGAAAGTGGGGTCAAATTTATAAAAATCCAAGACCTCGTCATAGCGTGGAAAGACCTTCCACCACGGTATAACCAGGTCTGATCAAATGAGATATGAAATTCCATGCATTTAAAATATCATGTTCCGCCGAATCCCATGATTGTTTTGCCTATTTTAAAATCAGGGCCATTCTTTGCCATGATATAGTGACTTCGAAAATGGCCATTTTGGCCCCATTCCTCAACTCTAGCCCTAAACAACCACAACATATTCCTTGTCGTTTCCACCCTTCCTCCAAGTCTCAACCACAACATTGAACTCTTAAAAACGATTGTAGCGCACCATGATCTCTAAAATGACTTTTTCGCCCTTGCTCGCTTCTTTTAGTGATTCCACCAAGAATCACCGGACCATGCTCACGAAAACTCCTACCTCCGCAGCATAGATTACCCCCATGATCCAAACTACCCTAAACTGGCCCTTTAGACCCCAGCTCCGCAAACCAATCAAAACGACCACCACACCCACAACAAGACCATGACACCCACCACTGTCATAAGCCTCCTCAAAACAATCGTTTTGTCTTTTTAAGAAGCCCAAACTCAACTTCTCATCCCCGAACCACCTCGAAGTTCCACACCAACACCTCTAGCACCTCCATACCCCACAGAGTATAGGACCATCTGTCGATTTTGGTACGAAGGTGGCGTACTTAGAGAATTTATACATGTATGATGATTCTTCCATACCATGTCATGAAAAGATTCGATGAAGTTTTATGCTGGGTGTTGACTACCTAACGCAAACCTTTTTGCTTATTCGGGCTTGGGACCAACAATGGAGAATATAAAATCCACACAGACGGCGTATATTAATTTATTAAACTCATCCAAGATATGTATGAGGAGAGTTTGACTTGAGTTAGAACTCCAGTAGATGACACTACAACCTTCCCTGTGTCGATAGGACTGCATCAAGGTTCGGCTTTAAGCCCATGGTTTTTTGCTTCGGTCTTAGATGAACTTACAAAACACATTCAAGATATTGAGAGATCACGTTATTTCAAAATATATTGAGTGTCGTTTTAAGAAAGGATTGTCTAGTAATGTTATGAATGTGAAATTGAGAGATCACGCTATTTCAAAAGTCGACTGTTTTCGATATTTAGGTTCATTTCTGCAATGTGATGGAGATATTAATGCAAATGTCTCTCATATGATTCAAACTGGATGGGTAAAATGAAGAAAGGCTTCTGGGGTGCTTTGTGATCGTAAAATTCCTTCGAAATTGAAGGGTAAATTTTATAGGATTGTTATTCTATATGATAGTGAGTGTTGACCTTTGAGAGAACATCTTGAACAAAAAATAAGGGTAATAGAAATGAAAATGTTACGATGGACACATGAACATTCTAAAGATGGATAAGATTATAAATGAATGTATTTGAGAGAAAATTGGAGTGACTCCGATTGACGAGAAGATGACTGAGATCAGGTTAAAGATGGTTTGGACACGTTAGATGAAGACCTAAGGATGCACCTGTTAATAGGGTAAACTTAATGACTAATTCACTTATTAAAAGAGGTAGAGGTTTAAAAGGTTCTTTAAATAAATTATTAAAGATGATCTTGTTCTAAATGGTTTCAATGACAATATGGTTTTCAGTAGAGCTAATTTGCGACATTTGATCCATGTAGCCGGCCCCATTTAGTTGGGTTTAAGGCTTTTGTTGTTGTTGTTGCTGATTTTTTCGTACCCTTCAGACTTGGGTAGCGCTTCGATGATGTCCATGTTTACCGTCTCCCATAGTCTTTTTGTGATGGTCAGGGGCTGCAATAATCCTCCAGGTAACTGGTTTTCCTCCTTGTCTTGCTAGCAAACAAGACAAACCTCCACACAGGACTCAACATCGTACACCATCTTTGGCTTGATAACACTACTTCTTGTAAGACCTTGGTCTGATTCTGTATTAGATGTCCATTCTGTTGGGTTTTGGTGGGGACATCCCTTGTCTAAGCCTTAGTTGTTTATGGTGCACTGTGCAAAATGGCGATGATGACCCTCGACGCTATGGTGTATGGTGCACGAATTGTGGAGGTCAGGGGATGAAGTGTTGGATTGGTGTAGCCCGATCCGGTTGGGTCGAATGCTTGTGGCCCACAACTGTCGCAGGTCGAGCTCCGCGGTGAGCTCGTTGGGGGTTGCAGGAGGCAACACGCCTTTGCTTCGGGGGTTCGGGGGGCATTGTAGCATCTCTGACCACTGTAGCAGAGCTGGCCGACCGACACAGACGGACACTGTAGCAGTGTTGACTTTGGACTCAACTTACTGTAGCACTTTTGACTTCCAGTCGGCAACCACTGTAGCAGTTTTGACAAAGGTTTCACTGTAGCGACGTTGACTTCATGTTCGGAACAGTGGATCGTCTTCTCCATATGTAGCCCATTTTGGGCTAGGGTTTCTAACCAGAAAAACTTTGTAATTTGTGCTCCCGATTATAGTGAGAATTCTGCTTCTCCGTGGACGTAGGGATTATTCCCGAACCACGTAAATTTGTGTGTTCTGTGTGCTTTTATTTCTTCTACATCTTCTTTTGTTTCTCGTTTCTGTCATTGCGACTCACGACGATTCCGCAACATGAAGTCTGGTGTTGGGAAAAAACAAATAATAAGACACAAAAAATAAAATAGAAAAAAATGGAGTCGTAGGCAACAACAATAGCTGGTCTGACCAGCTTGGTCGACTCCTCAGGAATCGGAAAAAAAAAAATTAAAGGAGTCTTAGGCAACAATAGCTTGTTTGACCAGCTTGGTCGACTCCTTAGGAATCATCATTAGTGTGTGGGCAGAGGGTGTCTTGGTCAGCAGTGGCCCGCTTGGTTGTGTAGGGCTAAAAGCAAGATGAAAAATGAGGGGGGGGGAAGGCGTGCGATGACGCTCACTATTGCCAGCGCCAGTGGGGACATTTGTGGCACGTGAAGGCTGTCACGAGGCGCAAACCTTCATGGCGCTGCGCCACGCGTCATGTCGCTCTATTAATAACTATGGTCTAGACGCAGTGGAAATAAATTGCTAAAACCCATTTTGTCACATGTTCCAACCACTCGTTTGAATTGAATAAGAACATACCTATCACGAACCGAATCTGGTTGCTATAAAAAACGGGCACCAAATCCGGCCCATGGCAAGGCCCGAAGGGCGTTTCCTATCCCCACGGGCTGACACAAGTGCCCGAGTATCTTAAATATTGGTTTTAGAACGATTTACCCGAGTTTAGAATCATTTAACAACCAAAGACAATCAATAAACTAAATCTGAAAATTACCAACCAAACAAGCCTTGAATAAAATTCAGAACCGAATACATGGTCTTGAACAGGACACAAGAGGTTCAAAGATATATAAAAGTAGCAGCAAAATAGCTTAAGGAACATCACATGATAAGGGGTCATCACCCACGAGTCGTCTCCACAACACCGCACCATGGAAGGAAACTAACAACACGAACCACCATCACCCTAGACCTTGCCTTTACCTGTGTCAAATATGATCAAGTCTACTTACACTAAATGGTGTAAGTAGGGTGTGAGCCTAAGCCCAATGAGATACTACCCAAAGATTTCATAGTAAGCAATACAAGATTTTTTTTTTTTTTTAAAAGGTGGTGGCATGAATTGGTTTCCCAATTCATGCCCCCAAAAGAAATTTATTAAAATCAAAAGGTAGCAATACAAACACGAGGTGTAAGGAGCTTACACCAGCGGGGATTTAAAGGGGATACAAAGAAAAAGATAGGACAAACAAGTCCAAAAACAATAAATGAAAACATCCCAGACATGAACAGCAGGAAGATAGCAAGACCATTCTTCTAAAGAATGAAACTTTTATAAGTAAATAGTTTTCAAAGGAAAATTTCAAAGAGTGAACACATTTCATTAAAACATGTATTCTTCTGGATTTTCCAGCCAAACACACCATAAGCCAATGATAAATACCAAATAGTCAATGGGCACTAATCTCGGGAACACCTATAGGTACTAGTTAGTTTTGGGTCCCATGTACCTTGTATCTCGGTGTAAAGTAACCATAACCATATCTGTTCTCGTGCACGAGCCACTAGTAGGGAACATACTCATAACCCAGTGGTCTCCAATTATCATAATTATAGTTTTGTTAGTGTTGTCAATGTCCAACTTGCTAAGTGAAACAAGGACAAAACCACTCCGGATCACTAGCGTACTAGTACACGTCTGCCCACCTGGATACCCGGACTTCTTCTGTGGTCAAACAATTTCCACATGTTACCAAAATCCATTTTCTCATAAAAACATCAGTTCTGGTCACACACATTCAAAACATTAGCTACACATGCTTTTCACCCTTTATATAACTCAATAAACCACTTAGAATTTCCATAAAACAATTTCAAGGAATGTAACCAAACTTTGCACATAAAATTCATCTAAAAGCCTTATTTGAAAACACAATGCCCACCAATATTACCCCAAACCGGAATTGGCAACATCAAAACATTTTAATAAAACCCTTCCACGAATTATAGTAGCCCCAAGTGGTACAACATCGAACACACATGTAAAACACTCATTTTCACACAAAAAATGACTTCTAAAAATCAATTGTTTAACAAATGCCACCAAAAATAATTTTCGCAGCAAGCACCATGGAGGAGTATGCTAAAAATTGAAATCAAGCAATACCAACTCATTTAGTAGTGCTTACACATGGAATCACCTACCACAAGCGTCAAAAACACCAAATCCTTGTGCGAAAGTTCAACCGCACCACCGCCGCACCACAAGGGTGTTAAATCAAACCTAAAACCACAAGATTAGACCAAGAAACCCAATATCAAACCCTAGGTTCGAAGCCCTACTTGCTGGACATTAGGAACTTCAAGAAAAATTTAAGGAAACCTACTTGAGAGATCTTGAAGAAATCGCCCCAAATACACCAATAGGTGAATCTCCAGGCCGCCAAAACTGATATGGAGGTTCGAATAAGGCTGAGGAGGTCAAGTAGGAACTGAAATGGGGAAAAAGAGTAAAAAATGTAGGAGTTATGAAAGAAACAAATTACCTTTTCAAATCCGTGATGAAGATGAGCTCCAAAGAGGGAGAAACGAATATGGGAGTGCGCCTAGGGTCAGTGGGCTCGGGTGGGAGGTGGAATCACCGAAAAATATTAAAAAATGAATAAGATATAAAAGAAACAATTTTTTTAAAAAAAAAACTGAAAATGGGTTAATGGGTTGCTCAATACCTTAATAAATAACCAAAATCCACTATGATTATGGATTCCTAAGGGGTCCAAATGGATATGGTAGTTTTAATAGAGGCCAAATGAGTTCATGGTTTGACCCAAATCTTGAAAACCCACCTTTTCCTTCAAAAATGCATGAGAAACCCCCACAACAAAGCAATAATGGAAATTACATGAAAAATACCTTTAAAATAAGTCATGTAAGTGACAATACCGCTTTGCTGTGAAGCCAATCCATCCAAGCTATTTAACACGAGCTTGATGAAGATTACTTTGTGGCAATCAAGAGTCCCACCTCCGAAGGTATCCACTGGTTGAGTGAATCTCCTAATGCTTAGGAATGGTTTCTCTTGCTCATGGTCGGCTAGAACCTGAAGGGAAGAGGGAAATGAGAGTTACCATTTGGGAATTTTCACAGCACGGTGGAACACCATTTGCATGCCGGAATTGCTCTAGGATTGAATCACTTTATATAGGCTCTAAGGATGCTCCTTGGACTCCCAAACGTTTCAAAATGTTACTATTTGTAACTTGCGGTTTATCCTGCCATTGATTGTTTAATGTTTAAACAATCAATATGGATATTCAAACTACTTGAAACAACATCTAATGATATTACAACTGATAATGATAGCTTTCAGTGGGTGAAACAATCGGTCAACATTCTTTATCATATATCGCATGCATTGTCATGCACAAAATCTCGATCTGCGACATGGTTTACTCTTGCATAAACTACGATGTGATACCTTCATGTTGTTGTTTTCTTTAGTGCACATTTCTATTACAACCCTCTTGTCATGAAATTCCTTTGTAAGTCCCTCCCCAGGTTTCTGTTAGATACCTCAGACCTCTAGACCTCAATTGAGGTTGGCTTCTTTGTATTAAGAGTAAGCAGGAAAGGAGTATGAGCGGAAAAAAAAGAGAGCAACAGGGGAAGAAGAGAGTTCTCAGGAGGTCCGATGCTCTCCTGCCCAAGCCCCTGGCGGAAACCTCCAGAAACTGCCTGCCCTCTTGAATTTGTGGAAAAGTGATTCCATCCTCTTATAATAATAATAATAATAATAATAATAATAGTAATTCTAATTATAGTATAATAAATATTATGCTAGAATCATTATAAAAAATAACAATATTAATGAAAATTTAATTAATCTGAAGTTATTAAAAATGTAATAATTAATTAGTTAATTGACTCATAATTTGAGGCATGATTAAAACTTAAAAAATATAATTATAAGTATAATTAAAATATAACGAGCAGTGAGAAAATGGTAGTTCAATCATTTATTGATATTTTCTTGAAAGTGCCTATACCTTCAATCCTTGTAAGCCATTCCTTTTCAAATAGGGCACTTATTCCATATGTAGTAATAAAAAAAATTCATGGCCCGCATGTCCTGATTATTAATCAGGCCTTAAAAAGATTGAAGCCCGGCCTGTTTAAAATCGTTCAGGCTGAAGCCTGGCCCGTTTATTAACCGAGCCTTAACATTCAAATATATTAAATGAAAATAAAAAATAATCATTATTTTAAAATAATAAATACATAATTTTTTTTTTTGTAAATTTTTATTATAATATATCAGGCAGGCCGAGTATCTTGCGAGTCACCTATTGTGGTGAATCTGGCGAAAAAATTAGTCCCAATAATACATTTATTTGAGCTGGACTTATCGGGTCTGGTGGGTCCCGGTCGATATCAAGCTCTGATCGTTTTTTTGTTCCATTTTATTCCTTTTCATTCAGTTGGTTACCATTTTATAGATTGTTAGTTTTTCTTCAAAAAAGAAGAATCGTAAAAAAATCACTTTTTGACCTTACCTTCCCCATATTGATGCGATTTATCCGTGTCAGACATTTCTGGATGGCGTGGCAGTGGGGTCAGAGGTTGAGATTGCCGTTGATATGAAAGCACCTGAACTCCCTCGTCAATATGTTTCCTACTGGATGATGTCATTGGCTTCTGGCTTCAAGTTTGGGCAGCTTGTTTGGGTTCTCATTCAGGTCTGATTTTAACCAGTCTGGTTTTTCTGATTACTCTTGTATGAAACTGTGTTATTTTGTCCTTCCATCCTCGCAGGTGGAAGCATCCTCAAAACCCAGGAATGATTTTTTGTTCGGTTTAAACCTCAACTTACCACCAGGCTGTGATGGATTGAAAGGGGCAGCAGCACAGCCGGACCCTGTAACACAGGACCCCGAGCTTCCCCTGATCTCCCCAGAGCCGGGCCCTGTTGATACTGCAGCCTCTTACGAACCCGCCCTTGTGAAGAATGCGCTGGGAATGTCTGAAGAGAGCCGTGAGAGCAGTGATGATGTTGAAGAGAGCATGCTGAAGGAGCTTGCAGAAATGGGATTCAAGCAGGTGGATCTGAACAAGGAAATCCTGAGGATGAACGAGTTTGATCTGGAGCAGTCGGTGGATGATCTGTGTGGCGTTTTTGAGTGGGATCCGATTCTTGATGAGCTGGAAGAGATGGTGAGTTGTTGAAAATCCTTGGTTTCGAGGTTGTTTTCCCGTGTTGATGTGGTTGTGGATGCAGGGTTTTTGTAATAAAGAGGTGAATATGAAGCTGCTGAAGAAGAACAATGGGAGCCTGAAACGGGTGGTGATGGACCTCATTGCCGGGGAGAAGACGAATCCCAAGGAGAAAACTCTGTAGATGGTGTAGATCCTAAATAAATGTCGGGTCCGTCTGTCTCGGTTAGGGTAGTTTCGTAAATTGTGGAGCTATTTATGTTATGTCGACTAGTTGTCGTACGCATCTTGGCCTTCTCTTAAGTTTTATTGTCCGTGTTTTTTTTTTTGAAAAAATTTTAAATCATCAGAGTTTGTCATAATTGTATTTGGAATTACCCCAATTTAAAAACTTGTTTTAGGGCTTCCACCAAAACTCTACTAGTTTTCATTGTGATTTTGATGAGCGTGGTACCTGGTGGTTTTTATTGCAACCCTCTGTTCCACGTACTCTTTTTCAAACACCTCTTCCTTACCTCCCTTTAACCCATTTTTTTTAAATCCCGTCATGTAATAATTTAATTCCCCTAAAGTTTAAATCACATACCAAGATTTGGCAACCGTCACAGAGCATCTTTTGCAAAAAATCTTACCCTTCCGGCTCTCTGCCTCATTTTCCAAGTCATTTTATGTGCTACAACAGATGCACAAGTGGAGTATATTTCCCTTAAAAAAAGAATCACTGATTTCTAGCTCCACATCATCAAAACTAATAATATTGGACAGGTCAAGTTCATACCTCTTTAACTAGGATACATGGAATGCACGATACATATTGTTAAAATGAGAATGGAGAGCCAAATTGTAAGATGTATCTCCAATTCATTTTAAAATCTTGAAAGGACCCATAAATCATGGTGTTAACTTCCTATGTCTTCCCAATCCTTAGTAATCCAATCAAGGTGACACCTAAAGAAACATGCGGTCAGTGACACTAAACTCTAAACTCTAATTGTAACGATCTGAACTTTTTGAATAATATTTTGTTTTCTAAAAATGTAAGTTTTACTGTATCATAATCAATAAAATTATATAAGTATAATTGAAATGTAACCTTTGAGTTTTGACCGTTGGTTAATATGACCGTTTGAAACCATAATAAATTTTAACGTTATAATTATTGTTTATAAATAGAAATGATAATGAATAATTAATGCAGAAAAAAGAGTCGATAACTTCTATCCATAAAATCGTGCCATACAAAATTCATTTGTCGGAGCTTGGGAAGGAGGTAACATCATTGGGCTTTACTTTGAACCAAACTCAAGCCGAGTTTCAACATGTTAAGCTTGAACGAAATCGCTTATAGGAGAAGTTCAAGTTGATAGAAATCACCACTCGAGCAATATTGTTTGAGCCGCTCCAAGATTCTATCACCATTGCACACCTTACTCTTAAGTCATATGCGAGTGTTATAAGAGGTTATGTTACGAGGCTTTAGTTAATTTGTGTAATCCCTTTGTATAAATAAAATTGTTATTTCATCATTTCTATTTTAAGAATAGTTTTTCTTAATAAGATATATGTTTAATTGAAACAAATTTGATAAATTGATTTTAAAAATTGTACTTTTCTGATATTTCTCATAAGAATTATTATGGTTGAATAAACATCATTTTTGTATTCCAAATGTCAAAATTAATCTTGGGTGAATTTTTAGTAGTTTTCTAAGTTTCAATTTATCGATGAATAATATTTTTTTGATGAATAGTATTGGATGAATAGTGTTTTCTTGATAAATAGTATTTGATGAATAGTGTTTTTTGATGAATAGTAACAAAAAAATATTTTTTTAAAGAATTATTAAATAATTAATTCTCTGAAATGATTTTCAAAAAACAGACATACACGATTGCGATCAGCAAGATATTTAGAGTCTAATAAGATCAATTTAATTTTTTTTGGTGAATAGCAACTTGACCATTTGGAATAGTAATGTTACCCTTATGAATAGTAATTTGACCAAGGGAATAGTAATCTCACCTAAGTATAAATATATTTTAGTCATCTTAAATGATAATGGAATATAATCATATCATAGTATAAGTAAATAAATGTTTTAGAAATTATTAGTTAAGTATCAATATTTTATTTAATTTAAAACGAAAATCATTTTTTATAAAATGGAGTTGATTTTTGAATTTCACACGTCAAAAAATGGTTAAGGTGATTTTTTGGGATTTTTCTAAAATAGTTGATTTTTTGATGAATAATAAAAATACAGTTTTGAGTTTTCAGTATGTTTAATGACATAATAACTATGTCATAATGATATAACGAGTAAGATAAGACGCTGGTCGACTCTTGTGCATTAAAATATGATATGAGGTGTTCCAAGTGGCAAATACCATGGACAAACCCATGATTTTGCAAATACCACTAATGAGGTGTCTTTTGAAATTAATAAAAAACTCAATCTCTTTTACTATAAATACCCACCTATTCCTTCGTTTTCTTTCATTCCAAAATCATTCTCCATGAAGTTCTGATAGTATTACCTCCCAAGGAGTCCTCCCAAGGTACCCTTAAGCCCCCAAGGTCCTGATCTTCATGTTTTAGAAGTTACTCTTCAGGTAAAGAAATTCTCAACTTATCTTTTCCTTTTAAGTTCTCTTTTATGTGACATGTCTTTCAAATTTTCATACAATGTTCTTATTTCTATTTTATTTTGTCCCTCTACTGTATTATGAGTCTTTTATGAATGGGTGACCCATATCCCCTCTTTTTTTAATGTTTTATAAAACCATGTTTCATACCCGTTATGCTGTAGAATTTTCGTCTCAATATCTCTCTATTTTTCTCAAGAAATTCTTTTATTTTCTTTATGTGAATACCCAAACCTCTTTCATTTCCAGAGATATTCATCAATTCATAAAAATTATTTATTTTATTTTGGAATTGACATACACAAAACCCTCATTCCCTTTCTGTTGGTTATAAATGACATAATGATCATGTTTTTAAGCACTTTTTAAAACACCGTGATTTTGATATGAAACCCATTTCTTTTATTCTCCTTGGGTTATTTATGAAATGTTTGATTATGATATATGTGGATCACATGAAAATAAATACATATTAAGGGTGAGCCTTGATAGCGCTCCAATGCATTGGGTAAAGAAATTAATCTTTAGAGATGAAAAATTTTACGATACCTTAGTGAATAACCTTGATAATTTTTATGATACCTTGGGGATGGACCTTGGTGATATTCTTATGAATGTCTAAATTAAATCTTGTAGCCACATTTTCAAGTTATTATTATTATTATTATTATGATATGCCTCTTTATCATTCCTTTACGATATAGAATGTTTTATATTGTAGTATACACAACACTATTCTTGGCTTGTGTTGCACGCAAGAGCGACATTCCTTGATAGCGTGTGTTGTACGCAATACCAAGTTTCACTAAACAACGATATATTATTATAAACTAGCAGTTATGAATAATATTAACTACATTTTGAATTTTATTACATAATAATTCATCTTACACATATTCTAGAACATGGTATGAGAACAAAATAATTTTTTTGGGTAAAATAAGTATTTTTCAAAAAATGCAGTTTTGCCGCCTTTTGATGGCGCACCCACTTTAAATCTAGTTGTTGACACGTTTATAAGTTAAATTAGACAAAATAAACTTATTCATTGCAATAAGGATATAAAAATTTACTTTGGATAATTTTTTTATATTTTTCTGTTAACTTTCATATTTTGATGAATAGTAAAAATACACTAAATTTTTCTTAAAAACAACTTTTTTCATCAAGATAATTTATATGGTTAAATTATAAAATTTTATGATTTTAAAGTATAAATAGAATATATTTTTACCCTTTAATATAATTTAAGTCATTATCATTAATTTTACATTGAATTCATAGGTAAAAACATTTCAATCTTTTGCAATGTTTTAACTTTTAAAACCCATTTTGTCAATAGCAGGATTAATTTAAAATTAAATACTACAACTTCTGTGTTTTGAATTTGAAAAAATGGATTCCATATTTGGAATCAGTAGGTTCAAATTATTATGATAAGCTACTTTTTATTTTTAGACATTATGAATAGTAACTACGGTAATTTTTATTTACTACAGTTAAAAGTAAATCGGGTAATTAAGGGTAAAAATAAGATTATAAAATTACCATAACACCTGCCAAAATTCTATTGGATGAATAAAAGTCGACTCATATCACCTAAGGGTCAGAATAGATTCATTTCATGGACTTTTGACCATGAAAATAATGTAATGATTATTAAAACCAAAGAAAGTGACAACATGTCACTCTCTTATATCTTATAAGTGTAATAATTTTAATTTAGTGATAAACTTCATAAAACTTTGAACATAAATAGTCACCAAAAATCTAATAAAATTATCTACATCATGTTAATTTATTTAGAATTTTTAAGGATTAAATAATTATCATTAATGGTGACACAATAGTGATGTAGAAATTGTTTATTTAGTGAAAAATCAATAATACAGTTTTTATTAAACTAATAGTGACCATAAAAGGCACAAACAACTGACCAAAACTTATTGGTAGTGTACATGTAAACCATAAACATCCAATGGTCGAATATTTGACCATTTGGAGCCTTATAAAAACGATTATGACACTTATATTATTAAATGACGTCAAAGTTTTCACCTTCACAATTTAATAAATATAACAATTTAAATGTTGTGATTTTAAGATGATAAATTTGAATAAAAGTATTCTTATAGAAGATATTAGATTTATCTGCATCATAGTATTTTATTTTTAATTTTTATGCAACAAATAAGTATATTAAATAATTATAAAAAAATGTTGTAGTAATTATTTTATTAAGGGAAATATCAAATAAATGGTTTTAAAAATATTAAAATAAATGTTATATGAACAAATTAATGTGCTCCATGATTTTTTTAGATGAATATGACATGTTAGGAATCTATTAAATATTTTGGTTCGAATATATCCTATGTGTGGATTTTATTTAAATTCAAATAAATGAATAGTGTCAAAATTGACACTATTGTTATTTTATAAAAATAACATATTATTAAATTGTTTAAAAATCACAAAAATATTTAAAAATTATAAATTGAAATTTATTTGATCAAAAATTTCATAAAGTATCCAATTATAGACAATTCACAACACATAAGTAATTATTTATAACAATTTAAAATTTAGAATATTATTACCACAAATAAAATTAAATAGATTAAATTAGGATAAATCAAGTTGATAAGGTTTAAAATAAATTCCCAACATGTCTAAATTTTATTGGCTGATGAGATTACAACCCTATCTCATCTCATCTTCGGATTTGAGTCATTTTTGGAGGTTTTTAAGTGGGGTTTGAGTTTATTATAATTAATATTTTAGAGGTTTCCAAAAGTGTCCCTCTTCTCTCTTATAAAAGGGCACCACCTCCCTCTCCTCTTAAAAAATTTTTGAGCCTTCAAGCTTGGAAAAACCCTATCCATTTCTCTTCTCCACTTCCCTAGAAACCTACTAGAGGTCCTGGTCTTCTTCAAAGACCAACTTTAGTGCCCTAAGAGGAGGTTTAGAAGAGGCGCGTCGAAGAAGAGGTAATATCCTTTACTGATTCTTTCAAATTTATTTCTTATTCTACTTCCTCTTCTTTATTTGTTTCATTATAATGTAATAACATCAGTATCACTCATATACTGATATTTTATTATAAATATGAAACAATCCTATTTCACCTTCTATCCATCCTATGGAAAACGAAATCACCGCGCGTGCGTACCTACGGCTTACCGTCTCCACACCGTGGTGTAATGTGTTTTTCCAACACCACTTTACTTGGATGGGTAAAATGGTGGAAATAATAACTACATATGATTATTATAATATGATACTAATTCTGAGATATTATATAATCCACTCCAATTCCATTCAATAATTATGGGAACAATATCATCGCTCGTGCGTACGTACAGATTACCGTCTCCACAACGCGATGAGATTCATTCTCCATGTTAACCATTCAAGAATGATTATAAAGTATATATAATGAATAATAATGAAATATATGACATAATAATGCTACTGAATTTATGTATATATATATGTATGTCATCTACTTACTTCCATTCAATTCAATAAGGAAATGAAAACAACGTTCATGCGTACGTACGACCTACCGTCTCCATGAATGATGTATTTCATTTCATTTATCTATCTATTATACATATATATACTGAATATATATGATATATAAATAATTTTTTACATTCTGGAAGTAAGTAAATCATGATATAAGTAATAATAATATCAAGAACAACAAGTCCAAACACGTACGATAAATGATACGATTATTACCCAATACACTGCTTTAACATGGAATTAACAAAAGAATGGGTAATATAAAGTCGTAAGTGAATCATATATGATATCATAAATATTATTATGGTTCTGTTACAAGTTAATAATATGTTTAAACCCACTATACAGGAGTTTCAGACACGTACGGAAGAAATTGGACCTAAGGTAAGAGATTATTTCGTCTCACTTTTATTTCTGTGAGACATATGCCTTAATCACCAACTATTTCTTTTTTTATGGTGTTTAAGATTCCCATGAATGTTTTATGATTTTTATTATGAAGAATATTATATTTACATATGCATGCAATTTTCTTTATTTTATGACATGTATGATTCCACCGATTATAAATGGTAAGGGATAATTATTCCAATCTTGTTCTTAACCGAGATTGTTTATTCATAAGTATTTACTGGGGTTATATTTATCATCCATGTCCATGTTTTATAATTTTTTTCATGTATGTTTAAAGTCATTTTTACCCATTTTTGACTTTTACTACATGGTATGCAAGGAATCTTTCTTTTGTTTACCATACGAGGAACTTTTTGACTTTTCTGGAAAAGGTACGAGGAGAATGTTTTGTTAACCTATACAGCGTGAATGGATTTTTACGGTTTCCTAAATCCTTATTTTCATGAAGCTTCATGTACAAGATTTCATGATTATTTTCAACAAAATCATTTTCTTTTAAAATTGCATGTCATTTTGAGAAAAGAAAATGATTTTGAAGAAGAAAGGATATTTTCCTCAAGAATTCATTTCAAGTGTTTTTTCAAAACTATTTTCCACCTAAGATGACATTATTTAGTATATTTATGTTTCAAGTATAATGTCTCTATTATTTACATGGTTTGATTTTTCTTATGATGAAATGATATCCATTTGTTTTATATGGATTACGTTATGATAGGATGATGTTTATGAAACCCATATTATTCTTTGGGTTATGATGAATGATTTATGTTTATTTTGTGGCACATGAAAGAATGATTTTATTATGATATGGGTGGGACCTATATCTCCCTCTAATTCATTGGGTAAAGATTTATATCTCATGATATAGACATGGCTGGAACGACAAGTAAAATTTGGTTAAGTAATACAGGGATGGAACTGCAAGTAAACCCGGTTCAGTAATGGACTTTGTCCACTATAATGGTCTTGGCAGTAATGCCTTGGATACTATGGAAATCATAACATGTTCTTAATGGTTTTCCACAATTACATGTTTTATTCCCATGCTATTTTATCATGATTAATGTTTCTTTATGATCTATGCCTTATGTACTACCAAGATTTATGTCATTACTCATGATTTTGATGTTTTATGTTCTTGTTTTTATGTTCAAATGTTTATGGATTGTTTTATGTTCTCCATGCTTACCCTTACTGAGCATTTGAGATCACCCTTGTTATGTTTTCTTTTCCCCAGGATATAAAGAAAGGTTTTAGGTAAGAAAACAAAAGGAGAAGAATTTTACGGGAGATGTTGAAGATCTTTTACCATGATTAGAAGATTATGTTCCGAGTTTCCAAAGACACTAAATTAATATGGTCTTTGGGTGTTTGTTTTTGTCATGTATTAAATATTTTGAAAAAGTAATATAATGTCTATGTACGTCAGGCTTTGGGTCTCTATAATTTCTAAGACACTAAACTTTAAAAGATCATCTGTATGTAAAATGTCATGTAAAGTTATGTAATAAAAAGATGAGATTCCATAGTTTGTATCAAAGGATAGTTTAGTTATTTGTGGAAATTAGGATATGAAAACTTTAGGAAGAACCCTATATAAAATTTTAAATATAGGAAAAATTCTTGGTATTTTGGTGAAATATTAATTAAGTGGTTTCTAAACAAATAAGTCCCTGTCTAGATACAAACAAGTGGATGTGGCTCTGGTACAGATGTACCTAGGGGTAAAACTCGAAAACACTGCTTTGAGTTAGACTCAAACGGGAAGTGGTGCACGAAAACGGGTCTTGTTGCACTCTTGGTTTGACACTCCCAATGGATATTTTTGGTTAATCAAAATCTTTTTATGAACCATTATGAAGGATTTATAGAAAATGTAATTGTTGATAATGAATAACATGTTTAAGCATGATATTTTAAGATATAAAAATCCTTTATACTTATAAGATTCTTAAATGAAACAAGTTTCTCACTAAGGTTTTATTCTTTTATAAAATGGCGGGAAATAGGAGGAACCGTGCAAATGGTGACTGCAATGGACTATGCACTGAAGAACCTCCGATGGAAGCCAGAATGGAAAATTTCATGAGAACGATGAATCAAATGACTCAAGTTATGGGAAATAACTTGAATCAAGCTGAGAGACTGATTTAACCAAGAAGGTAAAAATATTCTATTGAGTCCTTTATAAGTTAAATACCACCAACGTTCAGTGGATCTACCGACCCATTGATTGCCGAACAGTGGATAAGCTCAATAGAAATGATATTTTTTATACTTCATTGTTCAGAATAAGAGAAAGTCACCCTGGCTGTTTACTGCTTGGAGGGAGAAGCTGATCAGTGGTGGACGCTGATTAAAAACATGAGTCCAAGATGGGAGATTGAAGCTATGGAGTGGGATGAGTTTAGATGGATCTTCTTCAATAAGTATTTCCCTTGACCGATGAGAACGAAAATGGAGAAGGAATTTCTCGAGCTAAAGCAGAAGGAGAATGAATCTGTGGGAAGCTACGAGATAAACTTTACAAGGCTTTCACGTTACACCTCTAGCTTTGTCATGGATCCTAATGGTAAGATTGATAGATTCTTTGGTGGACTAAGACCTCATATACGGAAGAATCTATCCAACTGAGACTATGACAGCTATGAGGAGATCGTATGAAGTGATATGAAAATCGAACTGGAGTTCGGTGAGACATAGTGGTACCATAAATCCAATGAAAATAAGAGATCAATGGAGCCAAGATTGGGGAGGATCTTTGATCAGAGAAGAGGTGGAAAGAAACTATAAATTCCCATGTGTAATAAACGCAGGAAGAAGCATTTGGGGAACTGTCTGTTTGGGAGCCAGAAGTGTTAAAAGTATAGAAGAGATGGCCATATCACTTGGAATTTTCATAGTGAGGTGAAACCTAAACTTCACAACACTAATGATAAAGGGAAGATGGTTCAGGCCATACCTGAAGTACAATGCTTCAAGTGTGGGCAACTTGGGAACTTTTCCAATCATTGTTCAAATCCAAGGGCAATGGAGGGGAATCACCATCAGCCTCAACACAGGATAAGGGAGCAAGGTCATTCTTTTTCTATCATGACGGCTGAAGTTGAAGCTCCAAATTATGTGGTGAAAGGTACTATTGTTGTTCTGTCAAATCTAGCAAGTACTTTGTTTGATTCTGGTTCTACGCATTCCTTTATTTCCTCCAAGTTTTCAAAGAATATAAAATCAATTCCCGAACCACTAAAAGTAGAGCTATCAGTCAAGACTCCTGGAGGGATTATCCAAGCATCAACATTGTTTAGAAACTATAATATTTACTTTAGCGAGCATAATCTTATCACAAATCTAGTAGTTATTCCCATGTTGGAATTCGACATTATACTAGGGATGGTCTGACTCTCAAAGTATAATGCTAATATCAAATGTAGAAGCAAGGAAATATTATGAGTTTTAAATGGATGACCTATAGTTATCTTCTAAGGAGAGATGTCTCAACCAAATCTTTATCTAGAAGCACCTCTTATAGATTTTTTATGGAGTTGATCGGTGAAGAAGAAGAAGGAAATGAGAGTATAAGTATAGAGAATGTCACCATCATTTAAGAATACATTGATATATTTCTTAAGGAGTTACCTAGACCCCCCCAAAAAGAGAGGTAGAGTTCTCCATTGAACCCATGCCTGGTTCCAAGTCGATTTCAAAAACCCCATATAGAATGGAGAATGTGGAGCTGGAGGATTTAAAGAAGAAACTCTAAGATATTTTGGAGAAGGGGTTTATCCAACCAAGTGTGTCTCCTTAGAGATCACCTGTTCAATTTGTTAAGAAGAAGGATGGATCGATGTAGTTATGCATTGATTATAGAGAAATGAACGAGATCAAAGTAAAAAACAAATACCCTCTTCCAAGAATTGATGACTTATTTGACCAGATTTGTGGGGATCAGTTCTTCTCCAAGATTGATCTTCGATCTGGATATCATCTATTGAGGGAGAAGAAAGAAGATATTCCAAAAACCACCTTCCGATCAAGATATGGGAATTATGAGTTTGTTGTTATGCCCTTCAGATTGACTAATGAACATGTTATTTTTATGGATTTGATGAATAGAGTCTATAAAGACTACCTTGATAACTTTTTGGTAGTTTTTATTGATGATATTCTGATATATTCCAAAAGTCTAGAGGAGTATGAAGATCATCTAAGGGTAATATTACAATCTCTTGGGAAGGAGAGGTTATTCAGAAAGTTTAGAAAGTGTGAGTTTTGGTTATGATAAGTTTCTTTCTTGGGGTACATTATAACCAGTGAAGGAATCTCATTTAACCCTGCAAAGACAAAGGTTGTAGAGGAGTGGCCTCATCCTACAACAGTAACTGAGATTCATAGTTTCCTTGGATTAACATGATACTATAGGAGGTTTGTGAATTTTTTTTCATGAATTTCCAATCCACTAACCAGGTTAACTCGAAAAGGGGTTAAGTTCATCTAAAAAAAAGGAGTATGAAGATATTTTACAAGAGCTGAAGAAGAGATTCATTACTGCACCCATGTTAACTCTACCCTTAATCGGAGAAGGATTAATTATTTTTAGTGATGCATATTTAAAAGGGCTTAGGTGCGTACTCATGAAAAATGACAAGGTGATTGCTTGTGCATCTTGATAGTTAAAGCCTCATGAGCATAATTATCCTATGCATGATCTTGAGCTAGCTGCAGTTGTTTTTTCTATGAATATATGGAAGCACAATCTTTATGGGGAGAAATGTGATATATACACAGACCATTAATGTTTGAAGTATATTTTCACATAGAAGGAATTGAACATGAGATAGAGGAGATGGTTAGAACTTCTTAAAGACTATGATTGTTCAATTAATTATCATCCTAGAAGAGTAAACAAAGTCACCGATGCATTAAATAGGAATGACCCTAATTTTGGCAATGATGAGGATTCAAAGAGATCCCTTGACCAAAGTCCTAGTGAAACTAGACCTGTGAATTGTAAGGGAAGGGAAATCATCGAACCTATCCCAAATGATTTCTTAACTATCATTATTAGAGAAGATCAATAAATCTCAAAAATAAGATCCTTTGTTACAGAAGAAGTTTAAGGATGTGAAGGATGAGAAGTTTCTCGAGGTCAATATTGATCAAGAAGGTGTACTGAAATTTCATACAAGACTATGTGTCCCATCTATTCTGGAAATAAAGGAGTTGATGGATGAAGATCATAGCTCTACATTATCTATACATCCTAGAAGCACACAAATATATAGGGACCTTCTTGATCAATATAGTTGGGATAATATAAAAAGGGATATTTATGACTACACCACAAGGTGCCTGGCGTGTCAACAAGTGAAGGAAGAGTGACAACTTCCTAAAGGGGTATTACAACCACTACCCATACCAGCATTGAAGTGGAACAATATCACTATGGAATTTGTCATTGGTCTCTCGAGAACTTCCAAAAGAAACAATGTGATATGGGTTATAGTGGAACATCTCACCAAGACTGACCATTTTACCTCTATTTAAGAAGATTTCTCTCTTGATCAAATTGGAAGGATTTATGTGAAGGAAGTGGTAAGGTTGTATGGAGTTCCACTTTCTATCATATCTGATCGTGATCCAAGGTTCACATCAAAATTATGAAGAAGTCTTCAACATTCTCTGTGTGCTGAATTGAATTTCAGTATGGCCTATCACCCTCAAACTGATGGCCAATCTGAAAGGACTATTCAGACACTCGAGGAAATGCTAAGAACACGCTCAATATAATTTAAAGGTGGATGAGATTAACATATCCCATTAGTTGAGTTATATTACAATAAAATCTTCCAATTGAGCATTCAAATGGCACCCTATGAATCTCTATATGGGAAGCGATGTAGAACTCTCACTTATTGGGATGAAGTTTGTGAGAGAAATATTTTTGAGCCTGATCTTGTGTAAGAGATGACATAAAAGACTCATGCCATCCAAAAACACATTAAGGATGCTTAGAGTCGGCATAAGAGCTATGCCAACAACCGTCGAAGGGACTTGGAGTTTGATGTTGGTGAAAAAGTCTTTCTTTGAATTTCTCCATAGAAGAGAGTCATGAGGTTTGGGAAGAAAGGGAAGCTTAGCCCTAGGTACACTGTCCCTTATGAAATACTTGATCGCATAGGAGCAGTGGCCTATCAACTTGCACTTCCTCCAAATCCATCACAAGTTCATGGTTTTTCTACGTATCTATCTTGAGGAAGTACATACCCGACCCTTAATATGTACTGAATCCGGAAGTGGTACAACGGGAACATGACCCCTCTTAAGAGGAGTAGCTGGTGGAGATCTTGGATCGTAGAGAAAAGGTTCTACGTAACAAGACTACCCACCTTGTTAAAGTGTTGTGGAGGAACCACAAATATGAATAAGCCACCTGAGATATAGAGGAGACAATGAGGCAGAAGTACCCACACCTTTTCTCTTCTGAGAGTATGAGTTGAAATTTTGAGGATGAAATTTTTTAATGGGGGAAGAATGTAAAGACCCGAACTTTTTGAATAATATTTTGTTTTCTGAAAATGTAAGTTTTACTATGTTATAATCAATAAAAATATATAAGTATAATTGAAATGTAACATTCCATTTTTGACTGTTATATGACCATTGGAAACCATAATAAATTTTTACGTTATAATTATTTTTTATAAATAGAAACGATAATGGATAATTAATGCAGTAAGAAAAGTCGATGACCGCTACCAGTAGAATCGTGTCATACAAAGCCCATTTTTCGGAGCTTGGGAAGGAGGTAGCATCACTGGGCTTTTCTTTGGACCAAACCCAAGCCGAGATTCAACATGTTAAGCTTGGAGGAAATCGCATATGGGAGAAGTTCAAGTTGATAGAAATCATGACTCGAGCAATGTTGTCTTAGCCGCCTCAAGATTATATCACTATTGCACACCTTACTCTTAGGTCCTACATGAGTGTTATAAGGGGTTATGTAACAAGGCCTTAGTTACTTTGTGTAATCCATTTGTATAAATAAAATTATTATTTCATCATTTCTATTTTAAGAATAGTTTTTAATAAGATATATGTTTAATTGAGACAAATTTTATAAATTGATTTTACAAGTAAAAATTATACTTTTCTGATATTTATCATACGAGAATTATTATGGTTAAATAAAAATTATTTTTTAATTCCAAATGTCAAAATTAATCTTGGGTGATCTTTTTAGTAGTTTTCTAAGAAGTTTCAATTTTCCGATGAATAATATTTTTTGATGAATAGTGTTTTCTTGATGAATAGTATTTGATGAATAGTAAACAAATATTTTTTAAATAATTATTAAATAATTAATTTTGTGAAATGATTTTCAAAAAGCGGACATACATGGTTGCGATCAGTAAGATATTTAGAGTCTAATAAGATCAACTTAATTTTTTAGTGAATAGTAACTTGACCCTTTGGAATAGTAATGTTACCCTTATGAATAGTAATTTGACCAATGGAATAGTAACCTCACCTTAGGAAGTATAAATATATTTTAGTCATCTTAAATGGTAATGTGATATAATTATATCATATTATAAGTAAATAAATGTTTTAGAAATTATTAGTTAAGTATTAATATTTTATTTATTTAATTTAATTTAAAATGAAATTAATTTTTATAAAATGGAGTTCATTTTTGAATTCTACACGTTGAAAAATGGTTAGGGTGAATTTTTTGGGATTTTTCTGAAATAGTTGAATTTTCAATGAATAGTTTAAATACAATTTTGAGTTTTCGGTATGTTTAATGACATCACATCTATGTCATAATTATGTAATGAGTAAGATAAGATACTGGTCATGGATTAAAATATGATATTAGGTGTCCCAAGTGACCAATACTATGAGAAAATACCATTGGAAATCCCATAGTTTTGCAAATATCAATAATGAGGTGTCCTTTGAAATTAATAAAAAACTGTCTCTCTTTTACTATAAATACCCACCCATTCCTTCCTTTTCTTTCATTCCAAAATCATTATCCATGAAGTTCTGATAGTATTACCTCTCGAGTCCTCCCAAGGTGCCCATATGTCATGAACCGAATTTGGCTGCCAACAAAACCGACACTAAAACTAGCCCATGACAAGGTCCGAAGGGCATTCTCTATCCCTACAGGCTAGCAAAAGTTCCCGAGTATCTTAAACAATGGCCTGGGAATGATTTACCCGAGTTAGGATACATAAAATAATAATAAAAAATCAATAAACTGAATCTGAAAATTCATGCCAAACAAGACTTAATTAGAATTCAGAACTGAATACAAGGTTTTAAAAATGACACAGAAGGTCCAAAACTACAAAAGTAGCAGCAAAAATCCCAAATACCACCATACGACAAGGGGTTATCACCCACAAGCCGTCTTCACAACACCACACCTCAGAAGCAACTAACAACCCTAACCGCCGTCTCCAAAGGCCTTCCCCTTACCTGTGTCAAACATAATCAAGTCTACTTACACCCAAATATGTAATTAGGATGTGAGCCTAAAAACAATAGGATACCACCCAAGGATTACATGTGACAAGCATTATAAGATAAAAATCTTGCAAGTGTTATAAATAAAGAATGGTAGCAATAATTTCTAAAGGTGCATCTTTTGAATGAAAACAATTTTCAAAGTGGGTAACTTTAAAAATGGTTAAATTTAAATAAAACATGTAATCTACTGAATTTTCCATCCAAACACACCAAAATCCAAAGTTAAATGCCAAATAGTCAATGAGCAGTCAACACGAGAACACCCCTAGCACTAGTTAGTTGTGAGCCCCAAGTACCTCGCATCTCGGTGTGAAAGAAACCATAACAATATCTGTTCTCATGAACAATCCACTGGTATGGGAATCACCCATAACCTAGTGTCCCCCAACATCATCATCATCATAGTTTTGTTAGTTTTTTCAATGTCAAACTTGCTAAGTGAAACAGGGACAAAACCACTCCAGATCACTAGCATGCTAGTACACGTCCACCCACCAATATACCTGAGTTTCCCTTTTTGTGATAAAAAAAGTTCCACATGCTACCAAATTCCATTTACACATAAAAACACCAGTTCTGGTCATACACACTCAAAAACAGTATCCAAACATGCTTTTCACCATTTGTATAACTCAAACAAACACTTAGAATTTCAATAAAACAATTTCACAAGTTATAACAAAACTTTGCACATAAAATCTATTTAAAACCCCTATTTTAACACCAAATTCATACCAATATTTCACCAAAACAGAATTGGTAGCACTTAAATATTTTATAAATCCATTCCATGAATTATAAAACGACACCAATTGGTAAAACATGGAATGCACAAGTAAAATACCCATTTTCGCACAAAATTGGCACATAAAAATAAACTTCTTATCAATTGATACCAAAAATAGTTTTTTCACAAAAAATAATGAAATAGGAACATAAAGTAAATATAAATCTAGAATACTAACTCATTCTACAATCCTTACATATGGAATCACCTACCAAATATGTCAAAACCATCAAATCCTTATGCAGAACTTCAACCGCACCACCGCCACACCACAAGGAAGTTAAGACGAACCTAAAACCAAAAAAATGGACCAATAAACTCAAAAACAAACCCTAGGTATTAATCCCTAACTTCTGGACATTTGGGGATTCAAAAAAAGTGGAAGAAACCCTAAGGAAATGGAAGGAACAAGAGAGGAAAATCACTTACTTGAGAAAATTTGATGAAATTGCCCCAAATACACTAGTAGTTGAATTTACTAGCATCCAAAATTGAAATGGAGGTTTTAATAAGGTTGATGAGGTCAAGTGGGGACTTAAATGGGGAAAAAAGAGTAAACAATGAATGATTTATGAAAGAAACAAATTACCTTTTCAAATCTGGATGATTTGAGAAACCTTGATGAAGTTCACCCTAATCCCCGATGAAGATGAGCTCCAAATAAATAAAATGGAACATGAGGGTGAACCTATGGTTTTTGGTCTCAAGATAGAGTTGGAATGAAAAAAAAAATTAAAAAATTAATGAGATATAAAAGAATTATTTTTTTAAAACTGGAAATGGGCTCACGGGTTGGCCTAGTGCTTGAATAAATCACCCAAATCCACCATGATCATGAGTTTATAATAGGTCTAAAATTATATTGTGGTTTTAATAGGTCAGGTAAGGACAAGTGGGAAGTGTAATGGATGAAATTTTTTAAAAAACTAAGGAGTTATAAAAGAAAAAAATTTTGTTTTTAAATATGAAAATGGGCTCACAGTTTGGCCCAAATCATGATGTAACCACCCCTTTCTCCACAAATGCCTAGGAAAACCATGAAAAAAACAAAGAATATAAATTAATGAAAAATAAATTTAAAATAATTCATGGATTTGACAATTCTACCCACCATAAAACAACTTTCCGCCCTCGGAAAGTCAGCTTGAAGCTTGATCAGATAAGAGAGACGAAAACTGCTCTTCAACCTAAGACTTCCGCTCCCATGTATCATGCTCATTAGTCCCATGTTTCCAGAGGACTCAAAATATATGAATAGTCTTCCCTCAAATCACTTTTTATTGGGAGTCCACAATATACACTGGTCTCTCAACCACAAATAGATTGAGCTCTATATCCAACTCCTCCCAATTCAACACATGGGACAGATCTCGGTTGTACTTCTTTAGTTGTGAGACATGGAAGACATCATGGATAGATGTAAACTTAGAAGGAAAAGATAACCTATATGGCACATTTCCAATCATATTAGTAATCTAAAAAGGTCTTACATACCTTGGAATTATATTTCCCTTCTTTCCCAAACAACGATGACCCAGACGAGGGGCCACTTTAAAAAACACCCGATCACCCACCGAAAAATCTAGGTGTCGATGCCTATGATCAGTGTATGATTTTTGGTGAATATGAGATATCAATAAATTCTTCCTGATCAATGTGACCTTCTCAGATGTCTCCTACAAAAGACTCATCCCCAACAGTGAGGTCTCACCTACCTCAGCCCAACACAGGGGGGACCGACAAGGCCGGCCATAGAGCGCCTCAAAGGGATCCATTTAGATTGAGGATTGATAACTGTTATTATAAGAGAACTCAACCAATACTAAATGTCTATCCTAGGAATATCCAAAGGCCAAAACACATGCATAGATCATGTCATCCAAAATCTAATTCGCCTGCTCTGTCCGACCATCCGTTTGAGGATGGTATGCCGTGCTCATTTTAATCTGAGACCCCAAGGCCTTCTGAAGGCCTTCCCAAAACTGAGAAGTGAAACGAGGGTCTCTATATGAGACACATCCAAATGGAACACCATGAATCCTTACCACCTCCTGAAGATACAATTGGCCCCACTCATCCACTTTAGTTGTATCCTTGATCAGAATTAAGTGAGTTGATTTGGTCAGACGATCAATTACTACCCATATGGAATTCTTACCCCGAGGTGTACGAGGAAGTCCAATAATGAAATCCATGGAAACCTCATCCCACTTCCATGTAGGAATGGGTAGAGGCTAGAGAAAACCAGAGGGCCTTTTATGATCTGCTTTCACCTACTGACATGTATAATATCTCAAAACGAAGTCAGCTATGTCTCGTCTCATACATGGCCACCAGAATTGCCAATACACATCATGAAACATCTTGGTGGCACCAGGATGGACAAACCACTGAAACTAGTTTCTATTCTTCATCACCACCTTCCATAAAGATAAAGGCACCACTAAGAGGACCTTGAAGCATAAGATACCTTTGGGTGATGAAAACCAATCAGAAGACATCTTACCACCATGAAGAAGCTTCCTTGAACGCTAACATAGCTTACCACTAGGATGTTCTCTCTGAATTAGCTCTATAAGAGAAGGGGTCAACTGAACGCTCACCAAGAAAACACCTCCATTGTGTTCCTTGGTCTCTACGTGCATCTGATCAAAGAACCCCATCAGAGTCCACTCATCACTAGAATTCCTCAAAGCTTGCATTGGTACTCTTCTTCTCAAGGCGTCTACCACCACATTACCCTTTCCCAGGGTGTAGACGATATCGAAGTCAAACCCCTAAAATTAATCAATCCAACACCACTCCCTCATATTAAGATCCTTCTGTGAGAACATGTAGGATAAGATATTGTGATCAGAACAGACCAAAAACTTCTCCCCAAAGAGGTTGTGACGCCAATTTTTCAAAGCATGCATCACAACTGCTAGCTCCAAATCGTGGGTTGGGAAATTATTTTTGTGTGGTCAGAGTTAGAGGGATCCATACGCCACCACGTGATCATCCTGCATAAGAATGCACCCGATACCCATACTTGAAGCATCTCAATACACCAAATAACACTTTCTAGATTCTGGAAAGATCAACATAGAGGTGGTAGTCAACCACTGATTCAACTCCTCAAAGGATTCCTGGCATTCTGAACCCCAAACAAACTTCACCCCCTTCTGGGTGAGTGTGGTCACGGGGAAAGAAAACTAAGAGAAATCCCAAACAAACCACCTATAGTATCATACAAAGCTTAGGAAAATCCTGATCTCAAACATGTTCTTCGGATGCTCCCATGACATCACTGCACTGATCTTCTCGGGATCCACTGAAACTCCCTACTCCGAGATCACATGACCCATAAACTTCACCTCCCTGATCCAGAAGGTGCACTTGGATATATTTTTATAAAGGCGGTGATCCCACAAAGTGACCAACACGATCCGGAAATGAAGCTCATCCTCCTCATCGGATCCAAAGAAAACTAGGATGTCGTTCATGAATACCATGACAAAAGATTCGAGATACTAGTGGAACACCCTATTCATGAGTTCCATAAATACCACTAGAGCATTGATCAGTTCAAAGGGCACAAACAAGTACTCAAAGTGGACGTACCTACTTTAGAAGTCTGTCTTCAGGATATATTCCTCTTTCACCCTGAGTTGGTGGTAACCCGAAAGAAATTATATTTTAAAAAACCACTTTGCACCCTTAAACTGATCAAAAAAGTCATCTATTTGGGGAAAATGATATTTTTTCATGATGGTTACCTTGTTCAGCTTCCGGTAATCAATACAAAACCAGAGGGATCCATCATCCTTCTTCAAAAAAAGAACAGGAGTGACCTAAGGAGAGATGCTCGGGTGAATGAATCCTTTGGATTATAAATTGTCCAGCTATATCTTTAATTCCCTCAACTCGGTGGGGGTTATATGATATGAGGGAAGAAATATCGGCTATATTCTCGGTGCCAAATCAATTGAGAACTCCACATCTTGCTCTGGGGGAAAGCCTGAAAAATCATCTGGAAATACCTCCGGGAACTCATCCACTACACAGGGTAACCCACCCTCATGAGAACAACCATAGTCCTCTAGCACGAGTGACGAAAACTGGAAGACAAGATTTCCTAACTATGGGAGTGGATGTCCAGCATGACCCGACCGAGGATCCCATTCCCCATGAAAAACCCGAGGGCTGCCATCAGGTGCCTTGAAACTCACCCACTACCAATTGAAATCAATGTGCACATGAAAGTACACTAAACAATCCATGTTGAGGATTATGTAAAAAATATCCATATCCAAGACCAAGAGGTCCCACTCCATCTATACCCCAGACACAATAAGTGCACACGACGAGCACCTGATACCTCGATCCCTCTTCTTACCCAACAAAATCAAAAAATCCATCACAATGGATAACAACTCAGTTAGAAAATTCAGCATTCTCACAAAATGTGCATAGATAAATGAAACAGAAGCACTAATATCTAAAAGAACAACATATATAGAAGATGAAATCAAGATGGTACCTCAAACTATCGAAGGCCCCGTATCTGATCCCGCTGGTGCCTGATCCACGGCATGAATATGCCTACTATCTGCCTAATAATGACCACTCACTTGTGCATATTACCTAAATATGATCCAACCCTGCCACCACAACCACCAAACCAAGATCCCCCCATCCTTGATGGCTCTAACTGGGATGGTACTCCCCTGGAATCCACTGAACCTGTCCCACTCTGGAGTGGATGTGCTATCCTAAAAAAATAGTGTAAGTGTCCCATGCCTTCACACTAATAATAGGGTTTCAGAGGATATGCGCATGATGGTCAGATGTGCCCTGGCCTCCCACACTGGTCGCACACGATGGACCTCTCATTAGAAGCTAAATATGAAAGATGCCTGGAAGAGTGACCTGAACTGCCACCTACTTTCATCCCCTGCTCCTCCTGCTTCCTTTTCTTTTCAGAAGAAGTACCACTTCCCATCACTGATATTATCCCAGAGAAACCAGACCACCACTTACGGTCAATATCCACCATACACACCCGGTTAACAACCTCAACATAGGTCTTCATCTTAAATAGGAACACCTAAGAATAAATCTCTGTCCGCAATCCACTTTAGAAATTTTGGGACTTCATCTACTTATTGGAGACCATTTTAGGTGCATATCGGACTAGCTCTGCAAAACGGTTGGTGTAATCCATCACTGAAATATCTCCCTAAACAAGTTCCATAAACTCTTGGGATCTAGCATATGCCAAGACTTCAGGGTAGTACTGGTTGTTGAAGGTAACCTTGAAGTCCTTCCAGCTCATCTGTTCATGCTTCCCATATTGAAGCACTGATTCCCACCACCTACAGCTGGGACCCTCTAATAGAAAAGAGGCACACTTCACCCTAATCCCCTTAGGTATGTCAATAAACTCAAACATATTCTTGATCTTCTCGAGCCACTCTACTTCCTAGGGTTCTATGCTACCTCAGAAAGTAGGAGGCTTGTTCTTTAGGAACTCCTAGGCTTTATCCTTCCTAGGACTAGACTCCTCTTCCCTAGCTGGAGTAGGAGTGGGAGCTACCCCTGTCTTAGGGATTGGATAGCCCTGACCACATCTTCTACCATCCTTTGATCAATTGGTGAGGGAGAACTCTCTCCGGTGTTCGTTTTTGGGCGCATGAGAGCTTTCTAGGGAGGCATGTTGCTACATAAGGAAACTGTAACAAAAGAAATCATTAGTAAAAAAATTCTGTAAAATTTCAGCAATTATATCAAATATAAATAAGTCAAACACATCAGAACAATGAAATAAACAACCACTTCACTCCCACCCAATGTCTACGTGCAGTCTGCAGCCAGCACATCCCACCTGGAAGAGAAGTCAAAAAAAAAAAAAAAAATCCCAAAATCCCATGGTGACTCAAGGTTTTTCATGAGAGGTATTGGCTAGGAATACTACTCATAACCAAAAATCCAAGATCTAACAATCCTAGATGCTGTCTAACCAAACTCACCCCAAAATAATAATATGACCCAAAAAGATAAACCTCCTCTGATACCATTTTATCACGAACTAGATCTGGTCGCCAACAAAACCAGTACCAAAACTAGCCAATGATAAGGCCCTAAAGACTTTCCTTATCCCCACGGTCTGTCAAAAGTGCCCAGGTATCTTAAACAATGGATTGATAATGATTTACCTGAGTTATGATACATAAAACAAAAAAAAAAATCAATAAACCAAATCTGAAAATTTATGCCAAACAAGCCTTAATTAAAATTCAGAACTGAATAAAAGGTTTTAAAAATGACATGGAAGTTCCAAAACTACAAAATTATCATCAAAACATCCCAAATACCACTATAAAATAAGGGGTTATCACCCATGATCCGTCTCCATAACACCACACCATAGAAGCAACTAAAAATCCGAACCACCATCTCTAAAGGCCTTTACCTTACCTGTGTCAAACATAATCAAGTCTACTTACACCCAAAGGTGTAAGTATGGTGTGAGCCTAATCCCAATATTATACCACCCAACTACTCCATGTGAAAATCATTATAAGATAAAAATCTTGCAAGTGTTATAAACAAAGAATGGTAGCAATAATTTCTAAAGGTGCACATTTTGAATGAAAACGGTTTTCAAAGTGGGTAAATTTAAAAATGGGTACATTTAAATAAAAAAATGTAATCTACTTAATTTTATATCCAAACACACCATAATCCAAAGTTAAATGCCAAATAGTCAATGAACACTCAACACTAGAACACCCTAGACACTAGTTAGTTGTGAGCCCCAGGTACCTCGCATCTTGGTGTGAAAGTAACCAAAAAAATATTTGTTTTAATGCATGATACACTAGTAATGGAATCACCCATAAACTATTGTTCCCCATCATCACCATCATCATAGTTTTGTTAGTGTTTTCAATGTCAAACTTTCTAAGTGAAACAAGGACAAAACCACTCTGAATCACTAGCAAGCTAGTACAGGTCCGCCCACCTAGATACATGAGTTTACATTGTTGTTCTAAAACAAGTTCCACATGATACCAAATTCTATTTACATATAAAATTACCAGTTTTTTTCATACACACTCAAAAAAGTATCTAAACATGCTTTTCACCATTTGTATAACTCAAACAAACACTTAGAATTTCCATAAAAAAATTTCACAAGTTATAACATAACTTTTCACATAAAATCTATTTAAAACTTATATTATAACACCAAATTCATACCAATATTTCACCAAAATATAATTTTCATCACTTAAACATTTTATAAATCCATTCCATGAATTATAAAAAACACCAATTGGAACAACATGGAATGCACAAGTAAAACACCCATTTTCACAAAAAATTGGCAATTAAAAATAAACCGCTTAAAAATTACTACCAAAAATAGTTTCCACACCAAAAAAAATGAAATAGGAACCTAAAAGAAATATAAATATAGCAAGCTAACTCATTCTACAATTCTCACATATGGAATCACATACCAAATATGTCAAAACCCTCAAATCCTTGTGCGGAACTTCAACCGCACCACTGCCGCACCACAAGGGAGTGGAAATGAACCTAAAACCACAAAATTGGACCAATAAACTCAAAAAAAAAAATCCTAGGTATGAATCCCTAACTTTTGAACATTTGGGTCTTCAAGAAAAGTGGAAGAAACCCTAAGGAAATGGAAGGAATAAGAGAGAAAACTCACTTACTTGAGAAACTTTGAATAAGTCACCCCAAATACACTAGTAGTTGAATATACCAACAACCAAAATTTAAAGGGAGGTTCTAATAAGGTTTAGGAGTCCAAGTGGGTACTGAAATGGGGTAAAAAGAGTAATAAAATGAATGATTTTTGAAAGAAACAAATTACCTTTTGAAATCTGGACGATTTGAGAAACCTTCATGAAGTTTACCCTAATCCCTGATGAAGATGAGATCCAAAGAGGGAAAATAGAACATGGGGGTGCACCTAGGGTTTTTGGTCTTGAGTGAGAGGTGGAATGACCGAAAATATTAAAAAATTAATGAGATATAAAATAATTATTATTTTTTAAAACTGGAAATGGGATCACGGGTTGGCCCGCCCGATGCCTTAATAAATCACCCAAATACAACATGATCATGAGTTCCTAATGGATCCAAAAGGATATGGTGGTTTTAATAGGTCAGGTAAGGCCAAGTGGGAAGTGGAATGGATGAAAAATGTTAAAAAATGAAGTAGTTATAAAATAAAAAAATTTTGTTTTTAAATATGGAAATGGGCTCACGGTTTGGCCCAAATCATGATGTAACCACCCCTTTCTCCAAAAATGAATGGGAAACGCCTGAAAACAAATAAAGAATAGAAAATATTGAAAAATAACTTTAAAATAAGTCATGAATGTGAAAATTCTCCCCACCATAAAAAACTTTCCACCCTTAGAAAGTCAGCTTGAATCCTGATCAGATAAGAGAAACAGAAACTGCTCTTTGACCCAAGACTTCCGCCCCCATGTCTCATGCTCAGCAGTCCCATGTTACCAAAGGAATCAAACCATAGGAATAGTATTTCCTAAAATTAATTTTTCTTGGGAGTCCAAAATATGCATTGGTCTCTCAACAACATACAGATTAGGTTCTATATCCAACTCCCAATTCAGCACATGGGAGAGATCCGGGTTGTACTTCTTCAGTTGTGATACATGGAAGATGTCATGGATAGATTTCAACTGAGAAGGAAAAGATAACCTATATTCCACCTTTCAAATCCGCTCTGTAATATCAAAAGTTCCAACATACCTTGGTGTTAGCTTTCCCTGCTTTCCCAAATGGTGATGAACCAGACGAGGGGCCACTTTCAAAAACACCCAATCACCCAAGAAAAACTCTAGGTCTCGATGCCTCTGATCAACGTATGATTTCTAGTGACTCTGAGTTTTCAATAAATGCTTCCTGATCAACATGAAATTCTCATATTTCTCCTGCACAATACTCAACCCCAACAGTGAGGTCTCACCTACCTCATCCCAACAAATGGGGGACCGACAAAGCCAACCATAGAGCGCCTCAAAGGGAGCCATTCAAATTGAATATTGGTAACTATTATTATAAGAAAACTCAACCAATACTAAATGGATATCACAATAACCTCTAATGTCCAAAACACATGCACATAACATGTCCTCCAAAATATAATTCGCCCGCTCTATCTAACCATTCGTTTGAGGATGGTATGCCGTGCTCATTTTAATTTGAGACCCCAAGGCCTTCTGAAGGCCTTCCCAAAATTGAAAAGTGAAACGAGGGTCTCTATCCAAGGAAATTTTAGATGGAACACTATAAAGCCTTACCACCTCCTAAAGATATAATCAATCCAACTCATCCACTTTAGATATATCCTTGATTATAATGAAATGGTCTGATTTGGTCAGACGATCAATTACTACCCATATAGAATTCTTAACCTGGGGTGTATGAGGAAGGCCAACAATGAAATCCATGACAAACTTATCCCACTTCCATGTAGGAATGGGTAGAGGCTAGAGAAAACCAGAGGGCCTTTGATGCTCCACTTTCACCTGCTGACATGTATAGTATATCAACACAAATTTAGCTATGTATCGTCTCATACCTGGCCACCAGAATTGACAAAACACATCATAAAACATATTGGTGGCACCAGGATGGACAACCCACTGAGACTGGTGGCTATACTACATCATTACCTTCTGTATAGACGAAGGCACCACTAAGTGGACCTTGAAGCACAAGATACCCTTAGGGGATGAAGAACAATTGGAAGACATCTACCCATCATGAAGAAGCTACCTTGACCATTGAAATAGCTCATCACTGAGTTTTTCTCTCTGAATTAGCTCCACAAGTGAAGGGGTCAACTGAATGTTCACCAAGAACACACCTCCACTGTGCTCCTTGGTATCCACATGTATCTGAGCATAAAACCCCATCAGAGTCCACTCATAATTGTAATTACTCAAATCCCACAATGGAAATCTTTTTCTCAAGGTGTTTTCCACCACATTACCCTTTCCCGAGGTGTAGATGATATCAAAGTCAAAACCCTGCAAGTACTTGATCCAATTACACTGCCTCAAATTAAGATCCTTCTATAAGAAGATGTAGGCTAAGCTCTTGTGATCAGAATAGACCACAAAATTCTCCCCAAAGAGGTAGTGACGCCAAGTCTTTAAAGCATTCATCAAAACTGCTAGCTCCAAGTCATTGGTAGAGTAATTCTTTTTGTGTGATTGGAGTTGGTGGGAGCCATACACCACCATGTGATCATCCTACATAAGTAAGCACATGATACCCATACCTAAAGCATCAAAATATACCACATATCCTTTTATAGATTCTGTAAAGATCAACCTGGGGGTGGTAGTCAACCGCCGATTCATCTCCTCGAAGGATGCCTGACATTTTGGGCCCCAAACAAACTTCACCCCTTCTGGGTGTGCATAGTCATGGGAAAAGTCAACTGAGAGAAATACCAAACAAACCGCTTATAATATCCTGCCAATCTGAGGAAACTCATGATCTTAAACACGTTCTTCGGCTTCTCCCATGATATCACTGCACTAATCTTCTTAGGATCCACTGAAACTCCCTGCTCTGAGATCACATGACCCCAGAAACTTCACCTCCCTAATTGAGAAGGTGCACTTGAATAGCTTTTCATAAAGGCGTTGATCCTAAAAAGTTCCCAACACGATATACAAATGATGCTCATGATCCTCCTCATATCTATAGTAAACAAGTATGTCGTTCATGAATAACATGAAAAAATAGTTGAGATACTGGTGGAACAACCTATTCATGAGTTTCATAAAGATTGCTAGAGAATTGTTCAATCTGAAGGGAATGACCAAGTACTCAAAGTGGACATACCTGCTTTAGAAGGCTGTCTTCGGGATATATGCCACTTTCACCCTGAGTTGGTGGTAACCCAAACACAAGTCTATTTTAGAAAACCACTTTTCCCCATTCAACTGATCAAACAAGTCATCTATTTAGGGCAAAAGATATTTGTTCTTGATGATTACCTTGTTCAGCTTCTGGTAATCAATACACAACCGGAGGGATCTGTCAGCCTTATTCTCAAATAGAACAGGAGAAACCCAAGGATAGATGATTGGGAGAATGAATAATTTGGATTCTAAATCTTCTATATGTATCTTTAATTACCTTAGCTTAGTGGGGGCCATACAATGCGAGGGAAGAGATATCAGTTATGTTCCCAGTGCCAAATTGACCGAGAACTCCACATCCCGCTCCAAGGGAAAGCCAGAAAAATCATCTGGAAATACCTTTGGGAAATAATACACTACATGGGGTAACCCACCTTCAGGAGAATGACCATAATCCTCTATCACTAGTGATGAAAACTGGAATAAAATATTTCCCAACTCTGGGAGTGGAGGTCCTGCACAACCCGACCAAGGATCCCATTCCCCATGAAAAACCTGAGGGCTTCCATCAGGTGCTGTGAAACTCACCCGTTGCCTATAACAATCGATGTGTGCCTAAAAGTGCACTAAAAAATCCATCCTGAGGATTACGTCAAAAATATCCACATCAAAGACCAAGAGGTCCCACTCTATTCCTACCCCAGACACAGTAAGTGCACATGATGGGCACCTGATACCCTACTCCTTCTTACCCAGCGGCCTCACTAACGCCATCACAATGAATAAAAAATCAGTTGTAAAATTCAGAGTTCTCACAAAATAGGCATAGATAAATGAAACAAAAGCACTAATATCAAAAAGGGCATCAGATATAGAAGATGAAATCAAGACGGTACCTCAAACTATCGAAGGCCCCGCATCCGATCCCGCTAGTGCCTGCTCCACTGCATGAAGATGCCTACTATATGCCTGAGAATGGATGCTCGCCTATGGATCTGCCCTGAACTGGATCTGCCCAGAAGATGATCCGACCCTACCACCATGGCCACTAAACCAAGATCCCCCTGACCTCGATAGCTCTGACTGGGATGACACTCCCTCAGAAGCCGCTGAACCTTCCCCACTATGGAGTGTACGTTCTATCATGAAAAAATGATGTAAGTGCCTCATACCTCCACACTAATTACAGGGCTTCATAGGATATGTGCATGCTGGTCAGATGTTCCTTGGCCTCCCATACTGGTGGCACATGACGTACCTTGCATCAAAAGCCACAGATGAAAGATGCTTGGAAGAGTGGCCTGAACTGCCACCTCCTTTCTTCCCCTACTCATCCCGCTTCCTTTTATTTTCAGATGAAGTACTGCTTCCCATCACTGATACTATCCTAGAGAAACTAGACCTCCCCTTTCGGTCAATCTCCACCATACACACCTGGTCAACCACCTCAACATAGGTCTTCAGCTTAAATAGGAACACCTGAGAATAAATCTCCATCCACAAGCCCCTTTCAAACTTCTGGGCCTTTATCTACTCATTAAATACCATTTTAGGTGCATAACACACTAGATCCGCAAAACGGTTGGTGTACTCCATCACTAAAATATCTACCTGAACAAGTTCCATAGACTCCTAGAATCTAGAATATTCCAAGACTTCAGGGCATTACTGGTTGTTGAAGGTAACCTTTAATTCCTTCCAGCTCATCTGTTCATGCTTTCCAGCTTGAAGCACTAATTCCCACCACCTAATTTTGGGACCCTCTAATAGAAAATAGGAAAACTTCACCTTGACCTCCTTAGGTATGTTAAGAAACCCAAACATGCGCTTGATCTTCTCGATCCAGTCCTATACTTCTTGGGGTTCTATGCTACCTCAAAAAGTAAGAGGCTTGTTCTTTAAGAACTCCAAGGATTTGTCCTTTGTAGGACCAGGCTCCTCTTCCCTAGCTAGAGAAAGAGTGGGAGCTACCCCTTGTACTAGGGCTTAGAGAACCCTGACCACAACTTCTACCATCCTTTGATTAATCTGTGAGGGAGAACTCTCTCCAACGTCCTCTCATGGCTGTATGGGAGTTTTATAGGGAGGCATGTTGCTACATAAGGCAACAGACACAACATAAATCATTAGTAAAAAAATTATGAAAAATTTCATCAATTTCATCAAATATAAATAAGTCAAACACATCACAATAATGAAATAAACAACCACTTAACTCCCACCCAATGTCTATGTGCAGTCTGCAGCTAGCACAACCCACCTGGAAGAGAAGTCAAACAAATAATCCCAAAATCCCATGGTGAATAAAGTTTTGTCACAAGAGGTAATATCCAGGAACCCTACTCATAACCAAAACTCTGAGCCCTGATAGTCCTAGATCATTTCTAACTATACTCACCCCAAAATAATAATATGACCCAAAATAATAATATGACCCAAAAAAATAAACCTCCTCTAATACCATTTTGTCATGAACTGGATCTGGTCACCAATAAAACTAGAACCAAACTGTCCCATGACAAGGCCCGAAGGGCGTTCCCTATCCCCACGGTCTGGCACAAGTTCCTAGGTATCTTAAAAAATGGTTTGGGAATGATTTACTAAGTTAGGATACATAAAAAAAATCAATAAACTGAATATGAAAATTCATGCCAAACAAGACTTAATTAGAATTCAGAACTAAATAAAAGGTTTTAAAAATGACACATAAGGTACCAAACTAAAAAATTAGAAGCAAAACACCCCAAAGACCTCCATACGACAAGGGGTCATCACCCACGAGTCATCTCCACAACACCGCACCATATAAGCAACTACTAACCCGAACCACCGTCTCCAAAGGCCTTTCCCTTACCAGTGTTAAGCATAACAAAGTATACTTACACCCAAAGGTGTAAGTAGGGAATGAGACTAATACCAATAGGATACCACCCAAATACTCTACATGACAAGCATTATAATATAAAAATCTTATAAGTATTATAAACAAAGAATGGTAGCAATAATTTCTAAAGGTGCATCTTTTGAATGAAAAAAGTTTTCAAAGTGGGTAAATTTAAAAATGGGAACATTTAAATAAATCATGTAAGCTACTTAATTTTCCATCCAAACACACCATAATCCAAAGTTAAATCCCAAATAGTCAATGAGAACTCAACACAGGAACACCCCTAGGAACTAGTTAGTTATGAACCCCAGGGACCTCGCATCTCGATGTGAAAGTAACCATAATAATATCTGTTCTCATGCACGATCCACTACTAGTAGGGGAATAACCCATAACCTATTGGTACCCCCAAAAAAAATCATCATCATAGTTTTTTAGTGTTTTCAACGTCAAACTTACTAAGTGAAACAAGGAAAAAACCACTCCAGATCACTGGCATGCTAGTACACGTCCACTAACCTAGATACTCGGGTTTCCCTTTTTGTGCTCAAATAAGTTCCACATGATACCAAATTAAATTTACACATAAAAACACTAGTTATGTCCATAAATACTCAAAACAACAGCTAAACATTCTTTTCACCATTTTTATAACTCAAATGAACACTTAGAATTTCCATAAAACAATTTCACAAGTTATAACATAACTTTGCACATAAAATCTATTTAAAACCCCTCTTTTAACACCAAATACATACCAATATTTCACCAAAACAGAATTTTCATCACTTAAAATTTTATAAAACCATTCCATGAATTATAAAATAACACCAATGGGTACAACATGGAATGCACAAGTAAAACACCCATTTTCACACAAAATTGGAACTTAAAAATCAAATGATTAATAATTGATACAAGAAATAGTTTTTGTACAAAAATCAATGAAATAGGAACATAAAAGAAATATAAATCCAGAAATCTAACTCATTTTACAATGATTACATATGTAATCACCTACCAAATATGTCAAAACCCTCATATCCTTGTGCGGAACTTCAACCGAACCACTGCCGCACCACAAGGGAGTTAAAATGAACCTAAAACCACAAAATTGGACCAATAAAATAAAAAAAACCCTAGATACGAATCCATAACTTCTGGACATTTGGGGCTTCAAGAAAAGTGGATGAAACCTTAAGTAAATGGAAGGAACAAGAGTGGAAGTTCACTTACTTGAGAAACTTTGAAGAAATCACCCCAAATATACTAGTAGTTGAATCTCCCAGCATCCAAAATTGAAAGGGAGGTTCTAATTAGATTTAGGAGGAAAAGTGGGGACTGAAATAGAGAAAAAAGAGTAAAAAAATGAATGATTTATGAAAGAAACAAATTACCTTTTCTAATCTAGATGATTTGAGAAACCTTCATGAAGTTTTCCCTAATCCCTGATGAAGATGAGCTCCAAAGAGGGAAAATGGAACATGGGGGTGTGAATAGGGTTTTTGGGCTTGATTTATAGGTTTAATGTCAAAACAAAAATTAATAATTGAATGAGATATAAAAGAATTTTTTTTTAAATTGGAAATGAGCTTACGGGTTGGCCCGATGCCTGAATAAATCACCCAAATACACCACGATTATGAGTTACTAATGGGTAAAAAAGGGTATGATGGTTTGAATAAGTTAGGTAAGGACAAGTGGGAAGTGGAATGAATTATTTTTTTTAAAAATAAGGAGTTATAAAAGCAACAAATTTGGGTTTTAAATCTAGAAATGGGCTCACGATTTGGCCCAAATCATGATGTAACCACCCCTTCCTCCAAAATGACCGGGAAACCCCCAAAAACAAAGAAATAATATAAATTAATGAAAAATAAATTTAAAATAATGCATATATGTGACACATTAATCCCCCAAGGTCCCGATCTTCAAATTTTAGAAGTTACTCTTCAAGGCAAGGGAATTCTCAACTTCTCTTTTCCTTTCAACTTATATTTTATGTGGTATGTATTTAAAATTTCCGTACCATGTTATCATTTCCATTTTATTATATATATATATATATATTTTATTATGATTATTTTATGAATGTGTGACCCATGTCCCTCTCTTTTTAATGTTTTATAAAACCATGTTTCATACCCGTTATGCTGTAGAATTTTTGTCTCAAAATCTCTCCCTTTTTCTCAAGAAATTATTTTATTTTTTTATGTGAATAGCCAAAACTCTTTAATTTCTATAGGTATTAATAAAGAAATAAAAATTATTTATTTTATTCTATAATTTACATACATAAAAACCTCATTCCCTTTCCGTGGGTTATAAATGACATAATGATCATGTTTTTAAGCACTTTCTAAAACGCCATGATTTTGACATGAAACCCATTTATTTTATTCTCCTTAGGTTATTTATGAAATGTTTGATTATGATATATGTGTATCACATGAAAATAAATAAATATTAAGGGTTCGCCCTGATATCACTCCAATGCATTGGGTAAAGAAATTAATCTCTAGAGATGACAAGTTTTACGATACCTTGATGAATAACCATGGTAATTTTTATGACACCTTGGGGATGGAACTTGATGATATTCTTATGAATGTATAAATTAAATGTTGTACCCACATTTTCAAGTTATGATTCAAGTTATTATTATTATTATGATATTCCTCTTTATCATTACTTTACGATATTCCTCATGTTCTTATTGATATCTCTCAAGTTCACATGTAAACTATTTCACTTGTTTTCCCTTAATGGGCCTTCTTCTCACCCTTTACTTTGATGTATGTCCCTAGGTTATGAGATGAAAAAAGTGTACTTATGAATAACCTTTAATAATCCTTTCATGTGTAATATAAGAATGTTTTATGTTTTCATGTATTATGTACCTTATTTCCAAGACACTAAAACTTAAAAGATCCTCTATTCGTAAAATGTCATGTAAAGTTATGTAATAAAAAGGTGGGATGCCAGAGTTGGTATCAAAGGATAGTTTATTTATTTGTGGAAATTAGGATATGAAAAATTTATGAAAAACCCCATAGAAAAGTTTAAATATAGGAAAAATTCCTGGTATTTTGGTGAAATATTAAGTAAGTGTTTTCTGAACAAATAAGTCCCTGTCTGGATACAAATAAGTGGATGTGGCTTTGGAACAGATGTATCCAGGGGTAAAACCCGAAAACACCACTTTGAGCTAGACTCAAACGAGAATTGGTGCATGAAAATAGGACTTATTGCAATCCTGGTTTGACACTCCCAGGGGATATGTTTGGTTAATCAAAAAAATTTATGAACCATTATGAAGGATTTATAGAAAATGTAATTGTTGATAATGAATAACATGTTTAAGCATGATTTTTTAAGGCATAAAAATCCTTTAGAGTTATAATATTTTTAAATGAAACAAGTTTCTCACTAGGGTTTTCTTATTTAATAAAATAGAAAGAAATAGAAGGAACTATGCAAATGGTGATCGCAACAGACCATGTGTTGACGGCTCTATGATGGAATCCAAAATGGAAAATTTCACGAGAATGATGAATCAAATGACTCAAGTTATGGGAAATAACTTGAATCAAGATGAGAGATATATTTCACCAAGAAGGGAACAACATTCTGTTGAGTCCTTTATTCATCAAAGACTCCCAATGTTCAGTGGATCTACTGACCCATTGATTTATAAACAGTGGATAAGCTCAATAGAAAAGTTCTTTTCTGTACTTTGTTGTTCAGAACAAGATAAAGTCACCCTAGCTATTTACCACTTAGAGGGAGAAGCTGATCAGTGGTGGGAGATAATTAAAAACACAAGCCCAAGAGGGGATATTGAAGCTATGGAGTGGGAAGAGTTCAGAGGGATCTTCTTCAATAAGTATTTCCCTTGTTCGATGAGAATGAAAATAGAGAAGGAATTTCTCAAGCTGAAGAAAAAGGAGAATGAATTTGTGGGAATCTACAAGATGAAATTCACAAGGCTTTCATGTTACACATCTAGATTTTTCATGAATTCTAATGGTAAGGTTGATAGATTCTTCAATGGACTAAGACCTCATCTATGGAAGAATCTAGCCAATTGAGACTATAAAAGCTATGAGGAGACTGCACGAAGTGCTATGAAAGTTGAAATGGAGTTCGGTGAGACATAGTGGTCCAATAAATCCAATGAATAGAAGAGATCAATGGAGCCAAGCTGGGGTAGGATCTTTGATCAGGGAAGAGGTGGAAAGAAAGTGCAACTTTCCATGTGTATTAAATATGTGAAGAAGAATTTGGGGAACTGCTTGCTCAAGAGAGGGAAGTGTTATAAGTGTGGAAGAGATGGCCATATTGCTCAAAATTTTTGTAGTGAGGTGAATCCTCAACTTCCCAACACTAATGATAAAGGGAATATGGTGAAATCCCTACCTGAAGTCTAATGCTTCAAGAGTGGACAACTTGGGAACTTTTCCAATCACTATACGAATCTGAGGGCAGTGGAGGGGAATCACCATCAACCTCATTATAGGCCAAGGGAGAAAGTCTGTTCTTTTTCTATCAAGACGGATGAAGTTTAAGCTCCAAATGATGTGGTGGTAGGTACTCTTGTTGTTCTCTAAAAGATAAAAAGTAATTTTTTCTGATTCTGGTACTATGAATTACTTTATTTCCTCTAATTTTTCAAATAATATAGAATCAATTCCTAAACCACTAAAAGTAGAGTTATCAGTTAGGAATCCTAGAGGGGTTATCTGAGAATCAATAGTGTTTAGAAAATCTAGTATTTACTTTAGAGAGCACAATCTTATCACAAATATATCAGTAATTTCCATGTTGGAATTCGACATTATACTAGATATGGAATGTATCTCAAAGTATAATGATAATACCAAATGTAGAAGCAATGAAATATCAGTAGTATTGAATGGATGACCTATAGTTATATTCCAAGAAGAGATATATCAACTTTATATTTGTCTAGAAGTACCTCCAATAGCTTTTTTTATGGAGTTGATTGGTGAAGAAGAAGAAGGAAATGAGAGTATAAGGATAGAGAATGTACCCATAGTTCAGGAATACATTGAAGTATTTCTTGAGGAGTTACCTAAAACTCTCCCAGAAAGATATGTAGAGTTCTCCATTGAACTCATTCCTGGTTCCAAGCTAATTTCAAAAACCCCATATAGAATGGAGAATGTAGAGCTATAGGAATTAAAGAAGAAACTACAAGATATTTTGGAGAAGGGGTTTATCTAGATAGGTATGTCTCCTTGGGGAGCACTTATTCTCTTTGTGAAGAAGAAGGATGGATCAATGCAGTTATGCATTGATTATAGAGAACTGAACATGATCAATGTAAAGAACAAATACCCTCTTCCTAGAATTGATGACTTATTTGACAATCTTCATGGGGCTCAGTACTTCTCCAAGACTGATCTTCGATCTGGTTATCATCAATTGAGGTTGAAGAAAAAAGATATTCCAAAAATCACATTCTAATCAAGATATAGGAATTATGATTTTGTTTTTATGCCCTTAGGATTGACTAATGAACCTGCTATTTTTATGGATTTTATGAATAAAGTCTTTACAGACTACCTTGATAAATTTTTAGTAGTTTTATTGATTATATTCTGATATATTCTAAAAGTTAGGAGGAGCATGAAGATAATCTAAGGGTAATATTTCAAACTATGAGGAAGGAGAGGTTATTTGAAAAATTTAGCAAGTGTGAGTTTTAGTTACAACAAGTTGCTTTCTTGGGGAACATTGTAAATAGTGAAGGAATCTCATTTGACCCTACAAAGAAAAAGGTTGTAGAGGAGTGGCCTCATCCTACAATAGTAACTGAGATTCATAGTTTCCTTGGATTAACTAGATACTATAGGAGGTTTGTGAATTTTTTTTCACAAATTTCCAATCTACTAACCAAATTAACTTGAAAAGTGGTTAAGTTAATCTAGACAAAGGAGTGGGAAGATAGTTTCCAATAGATGGAGAAGATATTGGTTACTGCACTCATGTTAACTCTACCCTTAATCATAGAAGGATTCATTATTTTTAGTGATGCATCTCTAAAAGGGATTGGGTGCATCCTCATGAAAAATGAAAAGGTGATTGATTATGCATCTCGATAGCTAAATCCTCATGAGTAGAATTATCCTATGCATGATCTTGAGTTGGTTGTGGTTGTTTTTTTCTCTGAAGATATGGTGGAACTATATTTATTGAGAGAAATGTGATATATACACAGACCATATAAGTTTTAAGTATATTTTCACACAGAAGGAATTGAACATGAGACATAGGAGATGGTTGGAAATTCTTAAAGACTATTATTGTTCAATCACTATCATCCTAGAAGAGCAAACAAAGTCACTGATACATTAAGTAGGAATGACCCTCTTATTATAGCAATGATGAAGATTCAAAGAGATCCCTTGATCAAAGACCTAGTGAAAATAGACATGGTAATTGTAAGGGAAGGGACATCATCGACCCTATACAAAATTATTTATCAACCATCATTACTAGATAAGATCAAGAAATCTAAAAAATAAGATCCTTTGTTACAGAAGAAGTTTGAGGCTGTGAAGGATGAGAATTTTTCTGACTTCAATATTGATTAAGAAAGTGTACTGAAATTTCATACAAGACTACATGTTCTATCTATTCTGAAAATAAAGGAGATGATGGATGAAGCTCATAGGTCTACATTCTCTATACATCTTGGAAGAATGAAAATGTATAGGGACCTTCATGATCATTATTGGCGGGATATTATGAAAAGAGAGATTTCCAACTACACCACAAGGTGCCTGGTGTGTCAGCAAGTGAAGGCAGAGTGAGAACTTCCTAAAGGGGGTATTACAACCACTACCCATTCCATCATAAAAGTGGGACAATATCACTATGGACTTTATCACTGATCTCCCAAGAACATCCAAAGGAAACAATGAGATATGGGTTATAGTGGACCATATCACCAATACTGACCATTTTATCTCTATTCGGGAAGATTTATTTCTTGATAAACTTGCCAGGATTTACGTGAAGGAAGTGGTAAGGCTATATGGAGTTGCACTTTCTATAATATCTGATCGTGATACAAGGTCTACATAAAAATTCTAGAGAAGTATTCAACATGATCTATGTATCAAATTGAATTTTAGTATGGCATATTGTTGACATCACCTGTTTTGATAATCCCAATTATGATTTTAAATACTTTGATAATCCCAAATAATGTGTATCTATATATTAATTATTTCAATCTATGATCAAGTTGATAATTATATTAAAATAATCTTTGAAATATGTTAATCAATGTTTATCTATGGTTATATGAATTTTGGTATAATTATAACTCAATCAGATATGTTTTGCATAAAACAGATAAGTGTTGGTCATTGATATTCTTGTAGCTACTGATACAGATCTACCGGTACTTAGTCTACCGATAGACATAGTCACCGATAAGCAAAGGTCACCGATATGCAGAGCTACCAGTTTTTATAAGTCCACTGGTAAGAGCATACCACTGACAGATCTAGTCTACCGATACAGATAGCTACCGATATAAGATGAGCTACTGATAGAATAAGTCTACTGATATACACTTCACTGGTACAGAACGAAGCTACCGGTATGCACAAGCTACCGATACAAAGTTTTCTGATACAGAGTCACCGATACAAGAAAGATACCGATAGACCAAGAGCTACCGATAGAAGGATTCACCGGTATATAGAGTTACTGATACACAGAGGAACAACTACCGATACAAGGAGATACTAGTACAAGGACAAAGAGCTACCGATAGGAGCTCACTGCTATACAAAGTCCACCATTACACATCTACCAAAAAAGGCTACTAATGAAAGACTGACCAGTCAAACTCTATACTCTCAATATTATTTATTTATTAAGCAACAATAATATTTGATGATTTTAATGCAATCGATGTTATTTAATGATAGTTGTTGGCATGTCAGGGAACCGTACCTAGTACCCATGAAAAGGTAATCATTCCCATTGCTGGAGCTGAAATATATAAAAGGAAGGACAAAGGCCAGAAAAAATATACAGTAACAAGGAGGTGAAAAGAGTGCAGAAAAGTAGTTTCACGAAGAGTACATACAACAGGAAAAATAACGCTGAAAGGTGGTTCATACAGAAAGACTACTTCCATACTCGAAGATCACTGAACATACATGAAGCCATTATTCCTAAAGGAGAACACAAGATACACCTTAGTCAAGGAGTGAATAACTACAACGAAAGCTCTTCATACACTCAAGCTGATCAAACTGAACTTGAAGAAAACGACCCTTTGTTTTTTCAGACAAAAACCAGAGAAGGACTCAGAGCTTCATTTACATCAATCCAAGGAGTCCAGAGCTTCACTCACAACACATATAGCACTCTAAACTCATCTCTATCTATTTAGCTCTATTGTATTTTATTCATTTACTTTTTGAGCAGTGTATTTATACACTGACTCCTGGACTGAACTGGAGGATACTAAATCCTCACTCAAAACTTCTTACACATTACTATACCCCACAGTGAATTTTGGAAGAGTTCAAGTGTGACCTAGATAGCCTGTGTGCTATTGTTTTTGTTCCCACGTAGAACTGTGGTAGAGGTCTTAGTACCTGGACAGTCTTTGCACTGTTGTTTACCCCGATCCAGGGTGTGGATAAAATTTATATAAATTGTTTGAGAGGACTAAGTCTCAGCTTGAGACTGAACCTCTTGGTTACATCTGCTGTGCATATTTGATTAAGTTTAAAGTATACTATATATATTTTATATTCCATTTCTAATTACTTTGAATTAAAATTTGTTTTAAAGTTACTTTGATAGTTAAATTAGCAAGTGTTTATACTTATTGTGAACCAGTAAGTTAGTTTCAAAAGTTAATTTAATCTTTTGATTAAATTAACTGAGACCTAATAAATCTTTGAGAAACTAATTGAACTCTTACAATCTGTATAAATTCACTACAGTTTAACTTGTTTTTTTAAATTAGGGATTTTTTAGAGAAATATTTTTAATAGAAATTTTAATTGGAACTCAATTCACCCCCCTCTTGAGTATCCACTCCGACCAACATTTGGTATCAGAGGTTGTTTTTATTAATACAGGATTTCGAAACACTCTGTTTTTCAACTGTGATTTTAGTTGCATCTTTAAAGATCTTAAATTTCTGTTAGTTATAAATTTTATCTCTTTAAATATATTTTCTAAAATCTAGCTATGGACAATAGACTAGAAAGTGCTAATACCAACATTCCACCTTTCTTTAATGGTACAAACTATGCCCAGTGGAAGCTTAAAAGGAAAATTCACTTAGAGAGTGTGTGATTTGATATCTGGACTGCTATAGAAACTCAATATAAGATTCCATAATCTGAAAGAACTACTTGGGATGAACCTACTAAAATAGCTTACAATAATAATTATAAATATATGAATGCCCTGTATTGTGCTCTTGGAGATGAAGAGTTTAATAGAATATCTTCTTGTAAAACTGCTTATGAAATTTGGGACACTTTTTCTATTTCCCATGAGGGAAAAACCAATGTTAAAGAAATGAGGCTAAATACTTATACTATTAAATATGATAACTTTAAAATGAAGCCCGATGAACCCATTTTTGATATGTATCTCAGGTTCAATGAGATTTTCAACACCATGAGATCTCTTGGTAAGCTGTTCCTGAAAAATAAAAAATCATGAGAATATTAAGATGTCTGCTAGAAAGATGGAGAGGCACATCTGTTTCCATTAGAGAATCGTGTGACATCAGCACACTGCCTGTTAAAGAATTAATTGGTAAGCTTATGATGTATGAGGAAGAACTCAAGGTGAATAAGGAAGAGGATGATGAACCTAAAATGAAGTCAGTGGAATTTAAGTATACTGCTTCAAAGAGCAAGGACAAGGAGAAAATTTACATACAAATTGAAAGCTCAACTACTGAAAGTTTAGATTCTGATAGTGATGCTGAGATGGCTCAAATAGCCAGAAGATTTAAAAAATTCTATAGGAAGAAGAAATTATTTAGAAAATAAAATTACAAAGGAAAATATGACAGTAAAGGTCATTGGAAAAAGGATTGGAAGAAAACTGATAAGAGTGATGAAATTATCTGTTATGAATGCAAGAGGAAAGGACATGTAAAAGATAACTTCCCAAAATTGAAGTTCAAAAAGAAACATGACTACAAGGACAATAAGTACAAGAAAGCTATGAAATCTACCTGGAGTTCTTCAGAAGTAACTTCAAGTGATTCTAATTCTGCTAAGGATGAAGATTCTCATAAAGCTAACATGTGTTTTATGACAAACACATCTGAGGTAACACTGGACCCTCCCGCTTTAAATTCATACTATTCTGGAGTTGATTCTGATTCTGATTCTGAATCTGAAAACATGTCTAGTGAAGAATTATTTGAATATTGTAATATGATAGAAGAGACATGTAATGAACTTAAGGACAAGTACAAAGTCTTAAAGAAACAACATGCTTTATCTAGCATTGTTAAATCTGCCCTTGAGATTGAAAAGGAAAAGAATGCTCAACTGTTAAAAGAAAACACTGAACTAAAAATGTCTAATGAGAAACTGATAAAGGACTTAGAAAAGTTCACAAATGGAAAAGACAATCTAACTCAAATTCTATTTTAAAAAAGTGGCACCAAAGTATACTACTGGAATAGGCTATCAGCCTGGACATAGACAGTTTACTAAAACTAGATTCATTTCCAAATCTGGACAGAATGCTGCTAGTTTTAATTTTGGAAATCTATATTCTTCAACTAGTTATTCATATGGTTATAGATCAAATAAAGTTTATCTTTCAAAATCTATTGATTCTGTAAATTATATGAGACCCATAAGACAAATATGGGTACCTAAAGCTTTGATTGCTAACCTGTCTGGACCTAAGAAAATCTGGGTACCAAAATCATTTTCTGTTTAAATCTATTTTTTAGGAAACTTACTTGAAGAGTTCTCATAAGAAGGTATGGTACTTGTACAGTGGATGTTCAAGGAACATGTCTAGATATTACTCATGCTTTAAAAGATTAATAAAGGTTGATGGAGGCTATGTCACCTTTGGTGATAACTCTAAAGGAAAAATCATCGGCCTAGGCCAGATCGGTAACACTGACTTAGTTTTAATTTCCAAAGTTTTATTTGTTGATAGACTTAAATATAATCTATTAAGTATTTATCAGTTATGTGATGATGGATTTAATGTTAAGTTTTAAAATGATTCTTGTAATTTTTTTAATTCTAATTTTTTTTAGTATTTTCTGCTTTGAGAAATGAAAATGTTTATGCTGTTGATTTAAATTCTTTAGCTAAACAAAATGTTACTTGTTTAAATGCTTTTCATAAAGAATCTTAGATATGGCACAGAATATTAGGAAATTGCAATGTTCACTCACTTAGAAAATTGACTAGGAATAAATTAGTTAGAGACCTACCCAAACTTGAATTCCCATCAGACAAAGTTTGTAATCCCTGTCAAAAGGGAAAGCAACATAAAGTTTCTTTTAAATCAAAGAAAGAATTTTCAACTTCTCGACCTCTTGAGTTGGTTCACATGGACTTGTTTGGACCTTCTAGAGTTTTTAGTTTAAATGGGAATCACTATGTCTATGTCATAGTAGATGAATTTTCTAGATATACTTGGGTATACTTCTTAGCTCACAAAATTGAAGCTTGTTCTTACTTTATTAAATACTCCAAGTTTGTAGAGAACCTTAGTGGACTTAAGATTAAGACCCTGAGAAGTGATCATGGCTGTGAGTTTAAAAATCATGAGTTTGAATCTCATTTCTCACACAATGGCTATAGTCACAACTTTTCTACCCCTAGGACACCTCAACAGAATGGTGTAGTAGAAAGAAGAAATAGAACCCTTCAAGAAATTGAAAGAACTATGCTTAATGAGTATGACCTGCCAATTTATTTTTGGGCTGAAGCTATAAATACAGCTTGTTATATTATCAATAGAGACTTAATTAGACCTGTTCTTAAGAAGACCCCTTATGAGTTGTGGAATAATAGAAAACCTAATGTTAATTACTTTAGAGTTTTTGGATGCAAGGTTTTTATTCTTAATACAAAGGACAATCTTAACAAGTTTGCATCTAAAAGTGATGAAGGAATCTTTTTAGGATATTCTATAACTAGAAAAGCCTATAGAGTCTTTAATAAAAGAACCAAATGTTTAGAAGAATCTGTTCACATCAAGTTTGATGAAACTGATCCACATGAACCTAAGTCTTCTCTTGAAAATCTTGAAGAAGATTTGACTGTTCTGGACCTTAATGATAAAATCAATGAACTTGCAGTAAAGACATCCAATTCTAGACATATTCCAGAATCTTCTTCTATAGAACCCGAACTTAGAGAAGATCCTAAAATTTATAGTCCTACCTTTACTAGATCAACTAGGATTCTAAATAATCATCCTTTAGATGTTGTTGTTGGTAATCTTGATAGAGGGACACAAACTAGAGCTTCTCTAAGATACCAGGTTGAACATCAAGATTTTATTTCACAGTTAGAACCTAAAAATATCAATGATGAATTTTGGGTAATGGCTATGCAAGAAGAATTAAATCAATTTGAAAGAAACAAAGTCTAGGAATTAGTAGAAAGACCTAAGGACACCTTAACCATAGGCACTAAATGGGTTTTTAGAAACAAAGTTGATGAATCTGGAAATATAGTTAGAAACAAAGCTAGGTTAGTTGCTCAAGGTTATAGTCAAGAGGAAGGTATAGACTATGAGAAAACCTTTTCACCTGTAGCCAGATTAGAATCCATTAGGATCTTACTTACCTATGCTGCTCATTTGAATTTCAAGTTATATCAAATGGATGTTAAAAGTTCATTTCTAAATGGTTTTATAATTGAAGATGTTTTTGTTGAACAAAAACCTGGATTTACTAATCCTCATTTTCAAAATCATGTTTTTAAACTTTTTAAAGCTTTATATGGTTTAAAATAAGATCCAAGATCTTGATATGATAGACTTAGTAATTTTCTTATTTTAAAAGGTTTTACTAAAGGTATTTCTAAATCCAACTCTTTTTATTAAAAGAATTTCTAAAGATGTTTTGATAGTACAAATCTATGCTGATGATATTATTTTTGGATCTTCTAAACATTCTTTATGCATTTAATTTTCAAAGAGTATTCAAAATGAATTTTAAATGAGTTTAATGGGAGAACTCAAATATTTTCTTGGATTTCAAGTTTTTCAAAATGAAAATGGTATTGTTTTGAATCAAAGTAAATATAAAAAGGATCTTTTAAAACATTTTGGTTTGGATAGTATTAAGGAAAGTGATACTCCCATGAGTACTGTCTGTAAATTGGATGCAGATGAAACTAGGAAACCAGTTGATCAAACCAATTATAGAGGTATGATTGGAAGCTTACTTTACCTTACTACTAGTCGACTAGATATTATTTTTAGTGTATGTATGTGTGCAAGATTTCAAGATAATCCTAAAGAATCACATTTACTTGCTGTTAATTTTTTTTAAGTATCTTAAACATACTGCAAATTTGGGTTTGTTTTATCCAAAAGGACAATCTTTTGAATTAATGAGTTATTTAGATGCTGAATTTACTGGTTGCAAGTTAGATAGAAAAAACACATCTGGAACATGTCATTTATTAGGAAAATCCTTAGTATCATGGTGTTGTAAGAAATAGAATTCTGTAGCTTTATCTACTGCCAAAGTAGAGTATATAGCTGCTGGTAGTTGTTGTTCACAAATTCTGTGGATGAAACACACTCTTTTGGACTATGGATATGATTTTAAGCATGTTTCTATTAACTGTGATAACACTAGTGCAATTAATATTTCAAAAAACCCTGTGTCTCACTCTAGGACCAAACACATTGATGTAAGGCACCATTTCTTAAGAGATCATTACCAAAAAGGTGATATTACTCTTGAATTTATAGGTACTAAATATCAATTAGCAGACGTTTTCACCAAACCTTTAAGTTTGGATAGGTTAAGTTACATTAGACATGAGTTAGTAATGATTAACCTTGACTGGTAGATACCTCAACGATGTACCTCTCCGATGTGATACCTCATCGATGTACCTCACCGATGTGATACCTCACCGATGTACCTCACCGATATGATACCTCACCGATGTACCTCACCGATTAGTAATTCTCACCGATATACCCTACCGATGCGTTGTTTTAAACTTCTATCTGCCTCCAGAATATGTATCATTTATACTTTACTTATTATATTTTAATTATTTATTTTATGATTCCTAAATGATAAAACTAATCCTTAATCACATTTCGATCCACATCAAACCCTTTTCCCTCAAACCTTAGCTCCTGAATCTCTTGAAAACCCTAAGTTTCTTGAACCAGAAATGGAAAAAACCAAAATGCCTTCTGTCAGAGATGATGTTGATAAGCTGAATGTAAAGAAGCAGAAGAAAAACCTAGAAAGAAGTAAAAGTTTCAGTATAACAAGGTCAGGAAGACGACCAGTGAACCTGAATTTTCAGAATAGAGTTATTATGATCGAAAAAGAGCTAGGTGTGGAATGACTGCTATCTAGTAAATCGCTAGTTCTAGAGGTGCTGGAAGATCAGAAGTGGGAAGATTTCTTTTTGAACAACAATGGACCCTACTATTCAAAGCTGGTGAAATAGTTCTATGAGTTTTTAAGCTTTGAGAAATCAGAAGATGAGAATCGATTGAATTCCTTTGTGAATGTAAAGGAGATATATTTTTCATCCGTTGAGTGGGCTGAATTCCTGAAGGTTCCACACGAAGGTGTTCCTGGATATTTCTCGAGATCAGTACCACCTACAGGTGACATATTTGATTATGAGACTGCTTTAGAAGAGCTCACTGGTAGTGGAAAGCAGAGATAGGTGGTGGCTGCTGAAATGGATGGAGAGAACAGATTGCTCTTCAAGTTTGTTCAGCATGTTTTAATTACAAGGAGAGGGGACTTTGCGAATTTAAGATATCAGGATATCTATTTGTTACATCTTTTGAGACATGGTGTGAACGTGAATCTGTTCAGGCTGCTAATGATTCAAATGGAGGATATGATTAGACCAAAATCAAAAACCAATGCCTTATTCTTTGCCAAGATGATATCAGTGATGATCAAAGTGAAAGGGGTAGCTGAGTCTCAGGATGAGACAGTGACAGTAAAGAATAATTTTTGTATCATAAGCACTGTTTGCAAATACATGAAAATAAACTGGAATCCATGGAGAAGAGAGTGGGTTAATGATTAAAAGAAGCTTTATGATAAGTTTAATCCTGTGGATCATCCTTCAAGACTTAAGGATGTGAGGGATCCAGGTTTAGGACCTGATGAAGAATAACCTGATTACAGTGATGAGTCTGATGAAGAGGAGACTTCCATGGCTGATGAAAGGGATCTAAACTTTCCCCCAAGTCCTGTTGCTGAAATTATATCTTCAGGAAAGTAAACTTTATTAGAAGAAGAAACACCTGTTGATGAGGAAGACCCGACAACTTCTGAGAATGAAGAAGAAAGAGAGAATAAATCTGAATCCTCTGATTCTGTTTGCTTAAGTCTGAGTCCATTGATTGGAATCTCAGTTGTGCCTGTTAAGGATGTAGTGGGTGATATGGAAGGACCTTTACCTATTCCAGAAGAGCCTCCTGATGTTGTAGAGATGGAGTTGATTGTAGAATATTCTTCTGAGGAAAAGAGACCTGCTGAGAATGTTTTTGCTGTACAAGAGAATGCACCGGTTGAGGGGGAGTATCCAATCAGGTTTGGCAGTGTTTCAGGGGAATTTGAGATTGAGGATTGGGTAGAAGACCCAGGTTTTGTGGTTTGTGGATTGGATTATCCAGATTCTGATAATGAGGCATCCCTCAATAGACCAAAAATCAATTATGATATTAATATTGAGTTGTTACCTAAAGATGTGGTCAGAATGCATGATCTGGAAAAGCTAAATTCTGATCTCAAAATTAGTTTTGTGGAATAGATAAGGAAAATGGAAGCTTCACTGGTTTCATCTATTAAATCGATTGTGAATGACTCAGTGACCAGTGTAGTATATGAAAGAGCACCTGTTTTGGTTTCATCTGCTGATATGATCACTAGAGCTGATCTTGAATCCTTAAAGAATGAGCTAAAAGAGTCTTTTAGTGATTCTATTTCTGAGTTAAAGAACTGCTTTGTTGAAGAGATGAGAAATTTGTAAAAGTCTTTTGAACTCTCTCTTGGATGTAATGCCTCTACCTTTGTGGCAGAGATAATGGATGAAGTTACAGCTTTCCAGACTCAAGTATCTAGACTAGAAGAAGATGTTGAAGTTCTAAAGAAATCTATTATCTCTTTAGAATCTTATATGAGTTCTAGAACTCATGTAGACAAGGATTTAGCTTATGTAAAAAGTGTTGTGAGCCAGATGTTATCAGTCTTTGAAGGATTTAAAACCTCTATGAAAGATCATGTTAGCACCCAGGATTCTCAAGTGAAAAATCTTATCAGTGGCTTGACCAAAAAATTCAAGGAAATAGTAACTTTCTCTATTGTTTCTATTGCCTCCAGACCTTATGTGGATTTAGATTAGATTAGAGCTGTGATTAAGGAGTATCTTGGTTCAGCATCAACCGGTGGGTCTGTGGACTCATCCGATCTGACCAAAGTGGTGACTTCTACTAGAGATTCAGCTAGAGAAATAATGAAGATAGTCCAAGACTATATGAGAGAGGCTTTTGCCTCTCAGAAAGAAGTGAAAGACAAGGTAGATTATTACTTCCAAATATTTTACACCAAGCATCAGCTCAATAATCATTTCAAGCTTATGTTAGAGAACATGAAGCTCCCTCCTGTCAATCAAGCCTTCAGAGAACAAGTCAGCAAGCTCAGAGAGTTGACCCCTGCATTGGAAAAATTTATGGAGAACAAGGATGATTTCATATCTGCTATGGAGAGAGGAGGAGGAATAATTATGGATTTTAGAAATCTTTTGTTGCATTTCTTGCATGTCGATTCTAGGCCAGTGATTATACCTCCAGCTTTACCTGCCTCTACCTCCACTACTTCTCCTGTTCAGATGAATCCAGTCCAAGCTATCAGAATCCTTACTCTTATGATCACTTAGAGAGCTACACAGTACATACCAGGAACAATTTCAGTAGCTCAGCCACCTCTGATCATCTCTGGAATTCCTAATCCTGCACCTGCATCCACCTTACCCGAATCTTCTTCTGATCCCAAGGGGAAATCTCATGCTGAGGATGTGGATTGATCAGTGGCTAGGATTTTTTGATAGGAATCACCTGTATTTTTTGTTTCATTTCTCTTTCTCTTTGTAATCTGTTTTCTCCAAGAAATATATATGTGATATTACTTTATTTTACCATCTGTTACTTCTCTTTTCATGTGTTTTTCCCTCTTTTCCCACCTCTTGATTATCACAAAGGGGGAGAAATTTATGAGTTTAATTCATTTGTTTCCTATTTTATCCTTGATATATGTGTTTTATAATACATTTTTTTCTCTGATACAATTTGATTTAATGCTATCCTCTGATACATTACTAATTATTTTGAGATTATAATATCATAAGTTATGATTATCAAAAAGGGGGAGATAGTTGACCTCACCTATTTTGATAATCCCAATTATACTTTTATATACTTTCATAATCCCAAATAATGTGTATCTATATATTAATTATTTCAATATATGATAAAGTTTATAATTATATTAAAATAATCTTTGAAATATGTTAATCAATGTTTATCTATGGTTATATAAATTTTGATATAATTATAACTCAATCAGATATGTTTTGCATAAAACAGATAAGTGTAATTAATTGATATGCTTGTATCTACTAATACAGATCTACCGGTACTTAGTCTACCGATATACATAGTCACTCATAAGCAAAGGTCACCGATATGCAGAGCTACCGGTTTTTATAAGTCCACCAGTAAGCGCATACCACTGACAGATCTAGTCTACCGATACAAACAGCTACCAATAGATGATGAGCTACTGATAGAATAAGTCTACCAATATACACTTCACTGGTACAGAACAGAGCTACCGGTATGCAAAAGCTACCGATACAAAGTTTTCCGATACAGAGTCACTGATACAAGCAAGCTACCAATAGACCAAGAGCTACCGATAGAAGGAGTCACCGGTATATAGAGCTACTAATACACAGAGTAACAGCTACCAATACAAGGAGCTACCGGTACAAGGAAAAAGAGCTACCGATAGGAGCTCACTGCTATACAAAGTCCACCGTTACACATCTTCCAACAAAGGATACTAATTAAAGACTGACTAGTCAAACTCTATACTCTAAATATTATTTATTTATTAAGAAATGGTAATATTTGATGATTTTAATGCAATCAATGTTATTTAATGATAGTTGTTGGCATGTCAGGGAACTGTACCTAGTACCCATGAAAAGGTAATCATTCCCATTACTAGAGCTGAAAGCTATAAAAGGAAGGACAAATGCCAGAAAAAATATACAGTAATAAGGAGGTGAAAAGAGTGCAGAAAAGTAGTTGCATGAAGAGTACATACAACGGGAAAAGGAATGCTGAAAGGTGGTACATACAGAAATACTACTTCCATACTCGAAGATCACTGAACATACACGAAGCCATTCTTCATGAAGGAGAACACAAGCTGCACCTTAGTCAAGGAGTGAAGAACTACAATGAAAGCTCTTCATACACTCAAGATGATCAAACTGAACTTGAAGAAAACGACCCTCTGTTTTTTCAGACAAAAACCAGAGAAGTACTCATAGCTTCATTTACATCAATCCAAGGAGTCTAGAGCTTCACTCACAACACATAGATCACTCTAAACTAATCTCTATATATTTAGATCTATTTTGTTTTATTCATTTACTTTTTGAGCAGTGTATTTACACACCGACTCCTGGAATGAACTAGTGGATACTAAATCCTCACTCCAAAATTCTTACACATTACTATATCCCACTGTGAATTGTGGAAGAGGTCAAGTGTGACCTGGATATCTTGTGTGCTATTGTTTTTGTTCCCATGTAGAACTGTGGTAGAGGTCTTAGTACCTGGATAGTCTTTACACTGTTGTTTACCCCGATCCAGGGTTTGGATCAAATTTATATAAATTGTTTGAGAGTACTAAGTCTCGTCTTGAGACTAAACCTCTTGGTTACATCTGCTGTGCATCTTTGATTAAGTTTAAAGTATACTATATATATTTTATATTCCGCTGCTAATTACTTTGAAATACAATTTGTTTTAAAGTTACTTTGATAGTTAAATTAGAAAGTGTTTATACTTATTGTGAACTAGTGAGTTAGTTTCAAAAGTTAATTTAATCTTCTGATTAAATTAACCGAGACCTAATAAATCTTTGAGAAACTAATTGAACTCTTAAAATCTGTATAAATTCACTACAGTTTAACTTGTTTTTTTAAATTGGGGATTTTTTAGAGAAATATTTTTAATAGAAATTTTAATTAGAACTCAATTCACCCCCCTCTTGAGTATCCACTCCGACCAACACATATCACCCTCAAACTGATGTCCAATCTGAAAGGACTATTTAGACACTCAAGGAAATGTTGAGAACATGCTTAATGAAATTTAAAGGTGGATGGGATCAACATATCCCATTAGTTGAGTTCTCTTACAATAACAACTTCTACTCAAGCATTAAAATGTCACCCTATGAAGCTCTATATGGGAAGCGATGTATAACTTCTACTTGTTGGGATGAAATTGGTGAGAGAAAGCTTCTTGGGCCTGATCTTGTGCAAAAGATGACAAAAAAAGTTCCTTCCATCCAAAAACACATTAAGGCTTCTCAGAGTTGGTAGAAGAGCCATGCCAACAAATGTAAAAGGGACTTGGAGTTGATGTTAGTGACAAAGTATTCCTTTGAATTTATCTATTGAAGAGAGTCATGAGGTTTGGGAAGAAAGGGAAGCTTATCCCTAGGTACATTGGACCTTATGAAATCCTTGATCGTATAGAATAAGTGGCCTATTAGCTTGTACTTACTCCAAATCTAGCATAAGTTCAAGATGTTTTCCATGTATCTCTCTTGAGGAAGTACATACTCGACCCTTCACATGTACTTAATACGAAAGTGGTACAATTGGAACATGACCTATCTTATAAGTAGCAGCCGGTGGAGATCTTGGATCATAGAGAAAACATTCTACGTAATAAGACTACCCACCTTGTTAAAGTGTTGTGGAGGAACCACAAATATGAAGAAGCCACGTGGGATCTAGGGGAGACAATGAGGCACAAATACCCACACATTTTCTCTTCTGAGAGTACGAGTTGAAATTTCGAGGATGAAATTTTGTAAGGGGGGAAGAATACAATGACCCAAATTTTTTTGAATAACATTTTATTTCTTGAAAATGTAAGTTTTACTATTTTATAATCAATAAAAATATATAAGTACAATTGAAATGTAACCTTCAAGTTTTGACTGTTGGTTAATATGACCATTGGAAACCACAATAAAATTTAATGTTATAATTATTGTTTATAAATAGAAATGATAATGGATAATTAATTTAGAAAGAATATTTGATGTCCTCTACCAGTAGAATCGCGCCATACGAAGCTCATTTTTTGGAGATTGGGAAGGAGGTAGAATCACTGGGATTTGCTTTGGACTAAGCCCAAGCTGAGTTTCAACATGTTAAGATTGAAAAAAATCACATATAGGAGATGTTTAAGTTGATAGAAATCACCACTCGGGCAATGTTGTCTGAGCCGCCCCAATATTCTATCACCATTGCATAACTTACTCTTAGGTCCTATGTAGATGTTATAAGGGGTTATGTAATGATGCCTTAGTTAATTTGTGTAATCCCTTTGTATAAATAAAATTTCAATTTCATCATTTCCATTTTAAGAATAGTTTTTATTAATAAGATATATGTTTAATTGAGATAAATTTGATAAATTGATTTTACAAGTAAAAATTGTACTTTTCTAATATTTCTCATACTTATAGAATTATTAAGGTTAAATAAACATCATTTTTGAATTCTAAATTTCAAAATTAATCTTGGGTGATTTTTTAGTAGTTTTCTATGGAGTTATAATTTTTTCAATGAATAGTATTGTATTAATAGTGTTTTCTTGATGAATCATATTTGATGAATAATATTTTTTTAAATTAATTATTAAATAATTAATTATGTGAAATTATTTTCAAAAAAAGGACATATATGGTTGCGATTAGTAAGATATTTAGAGTTTAATAAGATCAACTTAATTTTTGGGTGAATAGTAACTTGACCCTTTAGAATAGTAATGTTACTCTTATGAATAGTAATTCGACCAATGGAATTGTAATCTCACCTAAGGAAGTATAAATATATTTTGGTCATCTTAAATGGTAATGTGATATAATTATATCAAAGTATAAGTAAATAAATGTTTTAGAAATTATTAGTTAAGTATTAATATTTTATTTATTGAATTTAATTTAAAATGAAATTAATTTTTATAAAATGAAGTTCATTTTTGAATTCTACAAGTTGAAAAATGGTTAGGGTGAATTTTTGGTATTTTTTTGAAATAGTTGAATTTTCGATGAATAGTAAAAATACAGTTTTGAGTTTTCAGTATGTTTAATGATATCATAACTATGTCATAATGATGTAATGAGTAAGATAAGATGATGTTAGACTCTTTTGGATTAAAATATTATATGAGGTGTCCCAAGTGGCCAATACCATGAGAAAATACCATGGGCAAGCCCATGGTTTTTCAAATACCACTAATGAGGTGTCCTTTGAAATTAATAAAAAACTCTTTCTCTTTTACTATAAATACCCAACCATTAATTCATTTAATTTCATTCCAAAATCATTATCCACGAATTTATTATAGTATTACCTCCCAAAGAGTCCTCCTAAGGTTCCCTTAATCCCCCAAGGTCCCGATATTCGAGTTTTAGAAGTTACTCTTCAAGGTAAGGGGATTCTCAACTTCTCTTTTCCTTTCAAGCTCTCTTTTTTTGTGGTATGTATTTAAAATTTCCATACCCTGTTATTATCACAATTTTATTATTTCCCTCTTCTGTATTATGATTATAATATGAATGGGTGTCCTCTATCCCCTCTCTTTTTAATGTTTTATAAAACCATGTTTCATACCCATTATGCTGCAGAATTTTCGTCTCAAAATCTCTCTTTTTTCTCAAGAAAATATTTTATTTTATTTATGTGAATAACCAAAACTATTTTATTTATAGTGGTATTAATAAATACATAAAAATGATTTTTTTTTAATTTACATACATAAAACCCTCATTCCCTTTCTGTGGGTTATAAATGACATAATGATCATGTTTTTAAGCACTTTTTAAAACTCCATTATTTTGATATGAAACCCAATTATTTTATTATCCTTAGGTTATTTATGAAATTTTTTATTATGATATATGTGGATAACATGAAAATAAATACATATTAAGGGTGCAACCTGATATCACTCCAATGCATTGGGTAAAAAAATTAATCTCTAGAGATGACAAGTTTTATGATACCTTGGTGAATAACCATGGTAATTTTTATGAAACCTTAGGGATAGACATTGGTGATATGATTATGAACGTACAAATTAAATTTTGTATAAAAATTTTCAAGTTATGATTCAAGTCATTATTATTATTATATGATATTAATCTTTACCATTCCTTTATGATATTTCTCATGTTCTTATTGATGTCGCTCAAGCTCACATGTAAATTGTTTCACTTGTTTTCCTTTACTGGGCCTTCTTCTCACCCTTTACTTTGATGTATGTCCCTAGGTTATTAGATGAAATAAGTGTACTTAGGATGAACCTTAAAGAATCCTTTCATGTGTAATAGAATAATTTTTTATGTTTTCATGTATTATGTACCTTATTTCCAAGACACTAAACTTTAAAAGATCATCTATTTGTAAAATGTCATGTAAAGTTATATAATAAAAAGGTGGGGTGCTATACTAATGGTCAATGTTGTCGGTCAACATATTACTTATAGATAATTTGATCCATCACAAGTTTTTTTTGTATTAATTACTCCCAATCACCGGTCCCTTGGACCAAGGCTAAGTCCAATCGATGAATACATGGTATAATATGTAAATTGATGCTTTATAGCTATTATTGTATGAAAAATCAACCAGTGATAAATTATCCTCCCCAAAACCACCAAAATACAAAACATTCACACCAAAAATATTCTCTAGTATGAAAACCATACAATATAACTACAGAAAAATCATTTTTTTATGATGGAAATCCATAAAAAATAGTCAGATGCAAAAAAGAGCATCACAAATACAATTATTTGTGATAGGCAATCACAATTAACCTTGTGATAATATTATTTATAACATATTCCTTTTTTATTGCACATTTTAAATTTTTTTTCAATGGAATAATGATTCCATCGCAAAAAATATTTTCTACGATTATTTGTGATGAAATACCGATTCAATTGCAATTGAAAAAATATGATAAATAACAAAAACAAAACAAAAAAACAAAAACAAAAAATTCATTATAAAATTATGACTAATATATTACATAAAAATTTACATAGAAATATATACAATAATAATGTCACTAAGAGGGTGGAGGATTGGGTCTAATTGGTAGATGGAACTCCACCTTACCACACACAATCTAGCATATGCAATCCATCATTTTCTCATGATGTTGCTCCTGATACAACCACTACTCTTCTTACTGCCGCCACTACTCTTCCTAGTCTTTGGTCAATCTCTATATAACCTCATATTGAGCTTGCACCTTCACCTCTTCATACTTTGCAGTAGCTAATTTATATTAATTTATATTAATTTATAGTAAATTATATTAATTTATAGAAATTTATATTTATTTATACATTTTTTTATTAATTTATACTAATTTATACTAATGTATAATAATTTTTTAATTTATACTAGTTTATAATAATGTATAACTATTTTTATTAATTTATATCAAATGATACTAATTTATACTATTTTTTATGAATTTATACTAAATTTTATGAATTTATACCATTTTATATTAATTTATAATAATTTATATGATTTTACAATAATTTATAATAATTTATATGAGTTTATAGTAATGTATATTAAATTATACTAAATTATACTAAATTATATTAATTAATAATAATTTATATCAATTTATAATAAATTATATCAATTTATATGCCTATATAATAATTTTCATTAATTTCTATTAATTTTATCAATTTATACTAATATATATTAATTATTATTATTTTTATTAATTTCTAATAATTTATACCAATTTATAATTTATACTAATTTTTATGAATTTATACTAATTTATTAAATCATACTATTTTTAATAATTTATTCCGATTTATAATAATTTATAATTTATACCATTTTATACTAATTTTTTTGGATTTATAATAATTTATACCAATTTATTCATTTATACTAATTTATAGTTTATACTAATTTATTAATTTATACTAATTTATATTAATTTATGCCAATTTATAGTAATGTATATTAATTTATACTAATTTATATCAATTTATACTAATTTATATGAATATATAATAATTTTTATTGTTTTTTTATAAATTTATACTTGTATATATTTATTTTTATTAATTTATACTAATTCATATTAAATTATATCACATTATAGTAATTTATATTAATTTATACTAATTTGTTATGAATTTATACTAATTTATGAAAATTTATATGAATTTATATTAAATTATATCAATTTATAGTAATTTTATAATACCGTATAATATTTTTTTATTAATTTGTAGGGATTTATAAGTTTTTATTAATTTATATCAATTTATACTATTTTTATTAATTTATATGAATTTATAATACATTTTTATTAATTTATACTAATTTAATATTAATTTATAACAATTTATAATAAATCACACCAATTTGTAGTAAATTATAATAATTTATACTAAATGTAATTTTAATTTAATAAATTAAAATAATTATCAAACTATATAAATTAAAAAAATTTAATATAAAAGATTAATGACAATTAAAAATAAAGTTTAAAAAAATACCTCAAAATTGATACTTTGTCAAACTATTTGTAGATCTGGCCCATAATCTACCGAGTTGAAGATGAGATTTGAAATTAGATAGTTTTTTTCGATAGAAACCGAAGACATGAAAATATTGTGGGAAGTGGAGGGGGGAAAGTTGTGCATATTTATAGTTAACTTTTTCATGACAAAATTTTTGTGAAAAATATTTGTGATGAACTACTTATTTGCGATAGATAATGAGATGAATAATATATCCTTTGAAAAAAGCTGTTACTAGAAATACTTTTCTCTGCTCATGGAAATAGTATTTTCAACAGAACAATTTGTTGCAAAACAAACCCATCAACAAAATATTTGGGACAGATCCATCATAAATAATTGTAATTACGAGGAAATTCATCACAAATACCTAGTCAGAGATGTATTTAGGATGAATTTATTGCAAATAACTCTCATCAAAATGAGTATTTGCGATGGATTCGTTGAAAATACTCAATCAGAGACATAGTTGTGATAGATCCATTACAAATAGACCTTATCAGAACAAGTATTTGTGATGAATTCATCACAAATACCCCTTATTAGAGCAAAGTATTTGCGACAAACATACCAATCCATTGAAAATAGCTTTTCTGAAAGGAACTACTTGCGACAAAATTTTTATCTAGTCGCAAATAGTTCGTTCCCACCATAGTGCTTGCGTGTATGCCATTTTTTATGATGAACAAGTTAACCCATCACAAAAATCCATCGCAAAAAAATTATTTGCAACATATGAACTAGTCCATCGCAAATAAGTCAATCCCAAAGACTATTTGTGATGAAATTATTTTACGTCCCTATTAGAATTGAGATGTAAATATTGGGCCTTGATTTGAAACAATACACATTGATACAACTTCCCCAATTCATCTACTAATATTTCCTCCTTTATTGGTAGAAAATGAGTTGTTTTCATATGACTATCCATGATCACCTATATAGAGTTTAGACCCCTTAAAAATAGTGAAAGAACAATAGAAAAAAATCCATTGTGATCTCATCCCACTTCCAAACCAGAATGAGAAGTGACGATAACACACCAATGTGTCATTGATGTTATTCCTTCCCTATAGATATGTAAGAAATATCAATACAAATATCACGATCTCCCATTTCATTTCTTTTAATTAAAATTATCTATATATGTCATGATATATCTTTGTAACCCTAGGGTGGACTACTCATTAAGAAAATAATAATCCCTTTATAATCACTTTTTACATGTGCATCAGAACAACCACCCTCCCATGCGTGTAGATAATAGAATTATATTCCCAAGTCTAACTAGCTAGGTGATCCCCACCATCAAGGATCCTTTAAATCAAGAGACAATTGTGAAAAAAATCCACTCATCCTTCACCCGCTTCACTAGTAAACATGTGATACTCAATCATGAGAGGATCTAAATCCCACATTCTTTGATCACTTCTAAATGTAACCCAAAAAATGTACATCTATTTCCATTACCCCTTTTCTTAACACATAATTTGATCTCTTGACTTCATATAGAGTGAATTAGTTATCACCTTTATCATTCTAAGTGAATATTCCAATTCAAAGTCAAATGACTACAAATTTTCTACCCATATCCTTTGCCTGAGATTTATGTCCCATGATGAAAAAATCAGCTTGAGGTTTTTTTATTGATATATACCATAAATCACTTGCTGGGAAAATAATGGAATTGAAACTTCAAGGCATGAATAATGAATTTTAACTAAAGATCATGTGTGGGATATTTCTTTGTATGTGGACTCAACTACCATGAGTCAGAAGCTACAACACGATTCTTAAGTATGAGGAAACACCAAGATCAACATTTTATGCATCTCAATAAATCACATATTTATTACCTAGCTCGGTTAAGATCAATATCAATGTCAATGCGAGTCTCTAACCTAGTTCCTAGAATGTGTCTCACATCGATCACCCTATAAAAACATTCCCCACTTCCAATTCAGTGTGGTCATCAGTGTGACCAATCACAAAAATACATGATGAAACGATGGTAATATCCCATAAGGCCCAATAATATTGTGATTTCAAAGATATTCCTAGGCACCTACCAATACATCAATGCCTCTACTTTTCTGAGATTACAAAACCAAAATTTAGTACTTATATTTTGGAATGAATTTCAATACTAAATAAGATTTATACTACCTAATTTTTGGTGTTTTTAATGATTTCAGAAAATGTAAAAGTTCAATTATTGATTTAGATAAGTTTTGAGAAATTTTAAGAAAATAAACTAAAACCATGTCATGCTAGACCACCAAATATTCAATGGGTTTCAAAGGACCTAATAATGAAGAAAACAACCATTAAAAGTGTCCAAATTATAGACAAAGATAAGGAAAAATATCACGAGTGATTCTTCTTAAGTTCCACATCATTATTTTGGAGTTGAAACTGTTTCACAAATTCCATGGTGAAGAAAACTCAAAGTATTGTATGACCATTTTTAACTTAAAAAAAGACAAACACTTTGTGTTGATATAATATAAAAAAACCAAGATACCAACACCACTCCATGGTCATACCCATGGTAGATATATAAGTTTTTAAATGAAGAATATGAATCCATTTCATTCAGTATTTATAGTAAATTTATCAATTTTAATTGAGATATAGAGTCACCCAGGTGTGGAGACACCATGGTACCTGTTAATGGTTCTTCCCTGAGCATTATTCAACCAATGATTCTAATAAAAAAATTTAGGATCAATTTGGGTGTGCTTCAAATGATCCAAAACATGAGGTGATTTGGTGGTATGAAACACATAGATCCTCATGGAAACTTTCTAAAATTTTAAGAAAATTTTGGAACTTTCAAGTACATTGGAGTGTCCAACAATGCTATAAAATTGTAGAAATTCCCATTTTCATTAAAATATCAATTCAAGGATTGTATAAAGAGATTACCCATTCTGTTTATCACTATATGAGACATGTAAGTTAAGAAATATCTCAAAAGTAATTCCAACCCTCAAATATGAAAAAAACTAAAGAATGAATTTCAATACTTCATTTAATAGGACGAGGATTTAACTTTTAGGCATGATATATATTCAAGGAGATGATAAATATATTTCCCCATAATGGATTAGATGTTTGGATCTAAATGAAAACTTTATATTATGAATTATAGCTAAATGTAAGAGCTGTGATTGATGCTTCTATAAATGGGGGATTAATATTAAAATCATCGATTGCCACTAGATATCTTCATGATGAGATCTCACACAATGAAGTATTATGGTAAAGTGATTAAGTTACAATATATAGATTCATATATCCAATCAAATAAAGAAATCACTTAGCCAACCAAGTGAAAGTAATCTTGAAGAAACTTGATTCCATTCAAGTGGTAAATTTAGTACTTATCATGCCCACTCTAAAACCACAATCTTATGAGATGTGTGGAGGGATGAATTCATTACAAGAGCATCGATATGGATTGGAATATAATCTAACACTTGAGGAAAATTTTTTATGATATAAAAGGACTCCAAATCAATTATAGAATAGGTGAAATCAATTATGGATGCTAATTACTCAAAACTTGATGTGGAATTAGCTTGATAGTTATAAAAGAATCAATAAAAATCAAGGACCATCTAGGTAAAATAATTTAAATCAAGTCCCATGGACTTATCAAAAAGTATACTATCCCCCAAAAGCCTCAATATACCCAAGATTCACAACCATTTCAATAGTTTAAGCAAGAAGGAAATCCATCCTTGGAATATATGATTATTGTATACATTGAAAAATTTGATCAACATATGTAAAACTAAAATAGTAACTTATTTAATTAACAAGATTCTTTTAGGAACCTTGAGTATCAAGTGGATCAAATGGATACACAAATATCAATGATAATACCTAGCATACTATTGAGTAACACAAAGAAGAACCTAAGAGAAGAGGTTAAAGATATGAAACTTCAGAGTGGAAAAGAGAAAGAGGAGGATACTAAAAATAACATGGAGGATGAGGAATAAGTTGATATTGGGGAATAGAAAGGATAAAATTAAAATAAATTGAAAAATAATATGATGGATGCTAAAAAATATGAAAAAATAAATTCAAATAAAGCTAAATAAAGTTCTAATAAATTGGAAGTGAAATTGAAAAAATACCTCTCTCATTGTCAAAGAGTATTATTTAAGGAAATATATAATCTTAATATAATAAGTTACTTAAAATATTTAATAAAATCTATATTAACAAACCCCTCACAAAATCCATTTAAAAATGTTCATGAATAATAAATTATTTAAAGAGATATTGATATAAAATAAATAAATTAGAGGACTTGGGAGTATTCCCCCTCAATGAGGAGTTAATTTCTATTTTTCAAATAAATATACCTTTGATGCTTCAAGATCTAGAAATATTTTTAATCCCATACACCAAGGGTTCATACACCTTTGTAAAAATAACAATGCGACTTGGGGGATAATGTAAAATTAATTCCTATGGGTATATTCATGAAACTTGGATTAGATGATCTGAAACCAACATGTTCTACACTCATAGATCAATTGGTTAGGTAAATCCATGGAATCCTATAATACATACTTGTAAACATGGAGTTTTTTTTATTTTTACCATTTATTTTCTTATCCTTGATATGGAGGAATAAAATGAAGTCCTAGTCATATGTATATGAATCTTCCCATAATATGGATAAAATTGATCATATAAATCAAGGAAGACCTATATTTTGAGAAGGAGAAGAGAAAGTCACCTTTAACTTGATGAAATTCATGAGGTATGGAATGGGGTCAGAGGGTTTCCATTCCATCTTTGTCTCTGAATATTTTTTAGACACCGTTAATTTGAATTTGAAATAAAAAGAATATATAATGGAGTTGATCAATGAAGTGGTATTAAAAAGTGACAATACTATAAGAAAAATTGATTTTATCGATGGTTTTTTTGAATTATGTGGTGGTTTAAACCATTACTAATTGATTTGTGATACTTTCTCAAAATGCTACAGTTCACTAAGCTAAATATTAATTATAATTGTTTTTTTATTACTAACGGTTTTATAGAACCACTTTGAATCCATAATTTATGGTGGTTTATAATCCGCCACTATAATTAATGTGGTGATTTATATTCTGGTATTATTTTAATATTTAGGGGTGATTATAACCACTATGAAAATATTATAACCACTGTGAAATATTTTTATGGAGGTTTATCTTTTCATACTGGTATTTAGCAGTGGTTTAGTAGTAGGTAACACCAATTTTAACCACTGATAAATAATTAGAAACCATTTTTTATTTTATGATGGTTTAAACTGCCACTAAACACTATAAAAAATAAATAGGGAATAAGGGCCCTCATAATATGGTACTACCTGAAATTTAAAATAAAAGTATATCCATATAATAGATAATTTTTTAATTTTTATAGTAGAAAAAAAGATACAATAATTATTAAAATTATATCATACAACATTTTGAATACATAAATATGTTTGTTCACTCATTAAATTACACAAATGTAGTATATATAATTTTGATAACAAAAAAATAAACACATGAATAGAGGGATACAACATCAACTCCATCCCTCAAAGTTAAGCTGACTGCCCCTAGATGATTCATGCTCCTGATGTTTTTATTGACTGAAAACCTCTAATGCATCCAATGCCCATGTTAAATATAATTTTCAATATAAATTAGTTTTAATTACATATCAAAAATAAAAAATATATTTAGAATTATTATCATAATAATATAAAAATATTAAAATAAATATAATAGATTCAATATTATTCGTATCAAGGATGAAATGTCTGAAGGAATGCCCCTAATCATGCCCTAAGATAGATATGAAAAAATAATTATACTTAAATTTGATAATAATATAAAATAAAATAAACTAGAAATATATTTTTTGACTTAATTATACTTTTTTATAAAAATATCATTCTTCATAGTGATGAGAATGTGCCTCCAATAATTATACGCATTTTAAAGGGATGTGTTCTCACATGCTAATTTCCCTAAGATCTGCCTACACATATAACACCCTGAGGATGTGACCATCTAATTACATAACTAAAAGAAAATATTGAATTATAATACATACCTAAGATATTTTTGGTTTAAAGTTTTATATAATTAAGACAAAACATTAATTAACACAACCCTCAAATTTTTAAACTAACAAACATTTTTCCTACTATATAAGAAACTACTTAATTTGTAACAAGTCTTCAACATCTCCCACAAATGTTCCTATACAAGATAATATTATAGAGATACCACATGTATTACTTTAATTAATTACATAGGGAAAAGAAAACATAATAAGAGGTGAAATCAAATGCCCAGTAATAGTAAACATAAGCGATAACAATAAAATATCATAAGTGATCATAAGATATTCATATGGGTATGAGAATGTAAGAAAGTAACATGAGCATAAAATATAGAATTCATACCCAATAAAACATGGATCATGAGCCAAGAATCATAGAATAAGGCTTTTTCATAAAGAAAACTATATCAAAGGATCTTGAATCTTGAGATTATGACCACAACATAATTCATGTCATCATTGGAATAAATTAAGGTTCACTCCTTGGACCATCATCACATAGTGGAAAAAGTCCCATAGTGGATTAGGTTCACTCCTGAATTCCATACATAACATATCATGTGATATAAAGATTTACCCAATTCATTGGAGAGATATATAATTATGAGCCCACCCATAACATAATATTATGTACATGCATAAGTGTTCTATATAGAAAAAATTTATAATTTCATCAAAGAAATATTAACCCAAAAAAGAAATGAGTTTCATGATTATTTCCATAAAACATGACCATAAAACATCTAGATAAATAAGGTGGATGGTTTCAAAAAAAATATCCCTAGTTAAAAAAATAAACTTATAAGGATGTTGACATAGATGAAAAAATACCCTTGTAAAAACAATGCTTCAAACGATACCACATAAGAGATTAAGAATCAGGATCATTTGATACCATGAGTTTAATTCCTAAAAAAAGAAAATAGTATCACATAAATCATATGGTAAACCATGAAACAAAAATCCCATGAGGTTAATTTCTTTTTAAAATGAAAAGTGAAAATAGATTCAAAAATTTAAAAGTTTTTATAAAAAAACTTTTAATATTATTGTAAAAGATGATGTTATGGGTCATTTTAAAAATCCATTTAAAAAAAAAGTAAAGTGAAATATTTTAAAAAAATTTATTTTAAAAAGAAAAATTAATAATGGAGACTTTAATGCGACACAAAGGTTTATCTTTAGAAAGTGTAGAGTGAAATTGTTTTTATTATGAATTAGAAGAAACCCTTTTTTTAAATACCTTTACTGAAGACCAATCGTGAAAATAATACAAAAAAATATTTTTGAAACGGGTTAAGGAGAATTATGCGTAACATAGGAAATAAAACATGCTTGATATTACAAATATTATGGGAAAACATAGTCAGGAAGAGGAAATCATGGACAAAGATGAGAAACCATTATTTAAAAGAATGAGAATTATTATTCACATAGTTTCATTTTCAAGAAGGAAGAGAATTAATCAATAAGGATGATTTGATTAAAAAATTATTTCTAAAGGTATAAATGGGGAATACCATATGAAATAAAATATTAATATTAGGGATAAACATTATAAATCAATACAGAATATTGAGTTATGAAAAACCCCTTAGATTTTAGAGAAGATATAAATCAGAACCCATAATAAGGAAGAACTTGAATGAAAGTAAAGTTTACAAGTTAAACAATAATTTTTGATATTATAAGTCAATGGATAAGTACTTACACCATAAAAATGAATATTGATTCATAACATCAAATCATTACTTAATGAAGGGTGATTGAGACAGAAATCATTACAACTTTTGAAAATTATCATTTAAAACCTCATGAGAGAAAGAAATTTGAAGAGAAAATTTAATATCATGAAATATAATAAAATCATTATTAAAAAATATTAAAGGGAAGTAGATACACCATTATAAAGAAAACATGGTGTATAATAAGAAATATGTTTTAAGGGGTGAAAATTTGAGACAAGAAACCCTTACCTTGTTCCTTATTTGTTCTACACATTCACCTAAATTTATAAATAATAAAATTAAGTTTATTGGATACCTTATTATAAATATTATTATTCTATATTTAATTTAATATGGAACATTTATTATCATGTTATATTTATTTATTAAATAGTTTTTTTCTTAAGTTTGTGTAAAAATTGAATCGATATCGACTTATTTCAGTAATTTTAGTGACTGAATATGATATTTTAATAATAATTTAAATGATTACTATAACCATTATAGAACCAAAAAATAATTAATTTATTATTTAATTATATTAATATTAGTATTTAAGTTCCCATAGTCATGCATGATAGATTTTTATATCATTATTCAATTAGGTGGTTAAACCAACCCAAACATGAACACGCTATATCTCAATGAGTGAGTATGGTTAAGGAAGTGTATAATATCATTATAAAAAAACAATAATGATATTATTTATAATTTTTAAATTTTATTAATCAAATTTAAAGTGTTTTTGATAAATAATGAAAATCAAGATGAAAAATGAAAAATGTTACTTCATGGAGGCAATAATCCGTACAATGTACAATTAACATTTTTTTTGTTTTTATAAGTGGATGGAAAGGAATAAATAATGGTTGTTATATTAATATAATAAAAATTAAGTATAATAATGATATATAGGTCATTATATTACCTTGTTTATGGTATATTTGGAAGAGAAATATTAAGAATAAAAGGTAAAGAGTAAGCAATACTTACTTTGGTATCTTGAAAATTCTCTTGAAAGTATCCCTAGAAATGAAGCACTTAGGATAAATAATTGAGACCATAGGATTATTAAATTGATATTAGATTATAGGAGGATAAAAATTTCAGATTTTTAGTAATTAATTCAAAGTAATGGGTTTGACATGAAGGGGTGGAAGTGTCCTATTTTATAAGTGAAGAAAAGGTCACTTTTGTGAATATCCTTTACTTTTTAATGATATCATTACACTATTTTTGGGTCAATGAATCCAAATTTTTTAAATAATGGAGTGTGGGGTGATATTGGGTATATAAATACTAAAAAACTAATTCCCAAACATTCTTTAAACATGTTTTTAGTTATTTACCATTATATTTTTACATTTTACCATTTTGGTCTTTACCTTGGTAACTAACTTCTAACTAAGTAATTTATATTTTATTAAAAATATAAGGTAAAAACTATTTAAAAATATTGATGTTTCAAAACTAAATTTAATATACATTTAATCTAATTAAATTTCTAAATAATAAAAAATTAACTTTTAAATTAAAACATTTAATATATAGAAAAGATATTTTGTATAAAAAATTGTTTACAACATTAAGTGTTCTTAATATTATTTAGTATTGATTAAAGATTGAATACATGACAATTTATTTAAATATATTATTAAAAAATATATTAAATTCAATTTTTAGAAGATATTAATTTATTTTATTTGATAAAAATTACACAATATTAATAAAATAATTCTTTGATAATAATAATTTTACCATTATCACAATCATTAACTTTAATCTTAGTAATCACACTTTTATGACTGAAAATGAAATTGAACTTATTATATAATATAATCACATTGATATAAAATATGAAATACATTTTTTTATATTTAATTTCTATAAGTGATGAAAACTAATTTTTTAATATAAGCGGAGAAATCAGTTTTTAGAGTAAAATATTACTTATGTTTCCAAAACGACATACATGGGCTTTATAAATACAAGATAGTAATTTTAAATGATTTATTTTAATTATATATATATATATATATTTTATAAAAAAAGGTTTAATTTTTTTAGTAATTATTATATTATGATAATGTTATAAACATGACAATTTTAACAATATCGATATTTTTTCACTATTCACTTAAAAGCCAATGCTTTTAGAAAAATCCCAAAAATTCATAATAATATAATTTTGAAATTATAAAACCAAAAACTAAATAATTTTTTTATAACTAATATTATAAAATTTATAAATCTATTTTTTAAATATGAAATATAAAGAAAAACTATTTTTTATAGAAAAACAAACAACTTTTTTCTTTAAAAGTTAAAATGAAAAATATGAAAAATGCATGTGAAAAATAACTTATTACATTAATAATTACAGATTTATATAATCCTAATTGATAGTTACATATACCCTAAATATCTAAACATAAAATCTAATCATAAGATATTCTCTAGTGGTAGTCAATGGTGGTGATTCCTCTAGAATAAATCTCATGGTACTTTCCATGAGATTGAATTTCTCTCACATATGATTTTTATCATACTATAATTGTTTGAGTTTGGATTGGGATTGTTCTTGATTAAACCCTAGTGAAGCTAATTCCTTTCCATGCTCAGGAAAATGAGCTTCATACGAAATAATGCCGCTACTTAATGCCATATCTTTCCTTCATAGATTTTATGATATTGTTACTTCCATTAATTCCCGCTAATTTAATGATTATATTATAATGATAAACTTTTATTTTAACATATCACAGTTTAATTTTAGTTAAATGTTGTATTTAAAATAATATATTAACATAATATTTGTTTAAGTAAAATAATTTGTGAAATCTTAGGTTGTTACATTCTCCCCCTTAAATAAATTTCCTCCTCATAATTTTAAAACTCATATGATGAGAGTAATTTCCATAGGGATATAATAATTAACCATAGACTAGTATTTTATCATGTGATGATTAATTATATGAATTTATATTTCCCTATATGCAATTTTATATAATCCTTTTATAAAAATAGATAAACCATTCCTAATAGAATTCTAACAAGTGAAAAAGAAGAAACTTCCACAAAACTTGAAGAATATACTTATACCATAGACATAATAATTATACCACATAATGTTTTTATTTATAAATATAATAGTTTAAAACTTATATGATATAATATATATACAAATCTATATTTAAAAATCAATTTCTACTTCAATATAAGTCATTTCATAGGCTTTTCCTTGTTCTAATGGTCCAATTGGTTATCTATAGCAACCCTTCTTTTTCTTACATTACTATTACATCATTTTAAAGATAAAAAACATAAATTAATTAAAAATATAGGATTCAAAGGTTTAGTGTTTTGAAAAAACTACTACCATAAATAACTTTTACAAAATAAAACACAAACATTTATTTAATTCCTTCTTCATTAGCTTCTTATTGGACCTTGAATTCACCGTAGTACAAGTAGTCACTTGAGAATATACATCAAAAATGGGTGAGATAAAATCCCAGTAAGAGGATATATAAGAACATGAAACAATATAACATGGGGTGATAATAATCATTATCATCATAACATAGGCATCGGATCATAATCATGATAGGAAGCATTAGGAGAAGACTTGGAATGTGACAATGCATAAAAATGAAACATCATGTCTTAGTGGTAAACTACCACACATAGTTGTGAACAAAGATAGCATAATTTTCATGAATATTTCACTTTACTCATGAGGTTATTAATATTACCAAATTCATTGTATCTCTATATAATTTTGGGTGCACCCATCACATCATCAGATTTACATTGTGCTATATAATTCAGGGCGCACCCGTCACATCATAACATTTACATTATAATGCATGACACATAGAAGATATATCAATCATGAACATAAATAACCCATGTAAAGGAATGGGTTTCATCTCATAACCATACATTCATAAAATTTGGGTTTCCAAATGAAATGGGGAACAATATACTTGATATAATAATCATCAACCTTGAGTTAGAAATAAAAGGCGTGTTTTGAAAGAAGATTTCTTTTGGAAAACATTATGTTTGTCATAAACTACAGTATAAAACATGTATATCCCAGAAAAAATAATATAATTATGAATAAATTATTTTATGGAATAACCATACTGAAAATGGGGTGAAAGAGGGAAAACCCAAAGAAAGAGAGTCAGGTTCGAGAAATCCGCTTACCTTTTGTACGAAAGCTTCCTTCGCATTAATATCATGTATAATCACATTATATTCATTAATTAACAATTAAAAAACCTTTTATACATGATTATGATTCATTATGGTTTTATTATGTTCTTTTATAGGCCTTTTGATTAATTATAAAGTTTAAATTCATTGTTCGGGAGTGTTTGTTTTCTTAGTTTTCATGATCAGTTTACTCGTATACATGAATAGAAGTTCGTGTAAGATGCAGATAAAAATAATTTTTTTTAGTATATTTTGTTAATGATATTTAATAAGTTTAAATTATCTTATTAATGATTTGGTTATATACCATGAGGATGATTCATTAGATAAAAGTTAATGATGATCGTTTTAGGTTAATTTTGGTGGTTTTTGACCACAATGAACTTGTTTTGTTTTATCATTTAGTATCATGTGTATAAGTTAGTTATAGAAAATAAAAGGGGTTTAAAAATAAAATTTAAAATAATTTTTCAACCTTTTTAATGATTTTATTAAAAACCTTGAAGGAATTTATTTAAAATGAAAGTTCATCTCCCACGATGTCGGTAAATTGACACTTCATAGGAAATGATTTCATTTTTAAGATAAAAGAGAGAAAGGGAGGAGTTTAATGTTGGATCTTTAATTAACATGATAAAATTTAAGTATATGTAAGGTATTGGATTTATCATTCCATTTGGATTAAGTTAGGTAAGTAGAGAATAAGAAAATAAATTGAAATTTAAAGGAAATTAAAAGAAAAGAGAGATGATTTACCTATTGAATTATCCTCTTGAGGTCTTCCTCAAGGCACCTAGGCTTGGTATTTTGATGAGAACAAGAGCTACTAGATGTGGGGGAGGGACTAGGGAAGATTATTGGGCAGAATATAGGCAAGGATAAAATTTTGAGAGGTGTTAGGAGAAGAGTTTGCGAGGGGTGGTATTTATAGTGGAGGAGAGGGGTGTTTTCTTATTATTTTAATCATTAGTTTATTATTTTTCTCAATAAAAGTAATAGTGAGGATTCTTGTGGATAAATAAAGTAATCAGTTCATGTGAGTTATAATCAATGGTTACTTGCATAATTCATGACTCAAGCATGACTCAAAAATTCAAGTTTTTAGCCTTTATTGTAAATTATTATATTTTACTATTCACCAAAAATTCAAGTATTTCAAAAAAATCCCACAACATTCACCTTAACAATTTTTTCAATGTTTAGAATTCAAAAATGAACTCTGTTTTAAGAAAATAATTTTCTAAATATGAGTAATTTAATTTTTAATTAAAATCATCATTTAATTGGAAAATACAAATTTTAAAATTATAACTGATTTTATATCACTTTGAAAAATTAATTAAGGTCTCATAAAATTATCTTAAAATAATAATACATAAAAATATTAATTATGAATAAATTTTTTGAAAATAAATTTTATTTTAAATTAATCATAAAATATTTAAGACTTATAAAAATACCAACACTTAATTAATATTTTTTAAAATATTTATTTACTTATAATATGATATAATTATATCATATTATCAATTATAAGATGGATACATTTTATTTATACTATCATTGGTATGATTACTATTCACTTGATCGATTTACTATTTATAAGGGTCATATTACTAGTCATAAGGGTAAGTTACTATTCATTAAAAATTAAGTTTGTCCTATTAGACTCCAAATATCTTACTAATCGCAACCATGTATGTTTGATTTTCAAAATTCAAAATGCATAAGTAGAAAAATTATGTTTAACGACTACGCTATAAAAGTCACATAGTATTTAGTCCCATGATGTGGCATTATGTTTCCTAATGTGATTTTATGTGACATTTCCATTAATAAAACTTTGGGTTGTTACATTCTTCCCCCTTTTTAAAATTTTCCCTTGAAATTTCATTTTACAAAAATAGGTGAGGGTACTTCTCCTTCATCACCTCCTTCAGTTCCCAATTTTATTCTTCATACTTATTGTTCCTACACAACACTTTGACAAGGTGTGTTATCTTGTTACATAGATCCATATCTATTCAGTCCAAAATCTTTACTAGGTGCTCCTCATAAGAGAGATCATCTTCCACTTGTACCACCTTTGAGTTTAGTACATGTGAGGGATATGGTATGTACTTCCTCAGGAGTGATACATGGAACACATCATAAACATGATCCACATTAGGTGGATGTAAAAGCCAATAGGCCACGACTCATATGCGATCAAGGATCTCAAAGGGGCCAATGTACCTTGGGCTTAGCATCCTGTTTTTTCCAAACCACATGACTCTCTTCCAAGGTGATATTTGAAGGAATAATTTATCTCCAAATCCAAAATAAAAGTCCCTTTGATGGTTGTCAGCATTTCTCTTTTGCCGACTCTAAGTAGATTTGATACATTGCTGGATGGATTGAAACTTTTTTGTCTTCTCTTATACAAGATCATGTCCAAGTATCTTTATTTCTCTAAATTCATCTCAATAGGTTGGAAATCTACATCACTTTCCATAAAAAGTTTCACATGGAGACATCTAAATACACGAGTGGAAGCTATTTTTGTATGAGAACTCAACCAATGAGAGATGCTAATCCCATCCACCTTTGAATTCAAATGAGTAGGATCTTAGAATATCTTTGAGCGTTTGAATAGTCCTTTCAGACTGGCCATCAGTTTAGGGGTGATATGCCATGCTGAAATTCAATTTAGTACTCAAGGCATATTGAAGACTCCTCCAGAATTTAGATGTGAACCTGAGATCATGATCATAGACAATTGAGAGTGGAACCCCATATAGTCTCACCACTTCCTTCACCTATATCTTAACAAGTTTTTAAAGCGATATATCTTCCTGAATAATGGTAAATTGAGAAGTCTTGGTGAGTCATTACACCACAACCCATATTGCATTATTTCCTTTGGATGTCTTCAGGAGACCCACGACAAAGTCCATGTTGATATTATCCCATTTCTATATGGTTACAGGTAATGGTTGCATCATACCTTTGTATTTTTGTTACTATGCTTTAACTTGTTAACATATCAAGAAACTTGAGATATATTCTACAATATCCTTCTTTATATTATCTCACTAGAAGCGTTCTTAGAGATTATGGTACATCTTGGTGCTACGAGGATGGATAGAGAATGTCGAGCTATGTGCCTTTTCCAATGGATTCTTCTTTATCCCAGGTGATGAAGGAACACATAGCCTTGTTCCAAACCAAATTACACCATCATCATCGATATGGAACTCTTACATATTCCCTTACTTTACTGCATTCAACTTCTTTTGAAACCCAGTATCATCCCTTTATACCTCCTTAATATTCTCTTGGACAAGTGGTTGAGAAATAGTTTGGGAAAGGTAGGATTTATTCCCTACCATTATGATTTTCAAATCCATCCTTTTTATATCTATGAAGATAGGGCCTTTCTCAATATGAAAATTGGATAGAGTAGAAGGTTCTTTTCTTCTTAGAGCATCAACTACCTTGTTCACCTTACTGGGATGATAGCGAATAGATAAATCATATTCTTTGATTAGATCTAACCATCTCCTTTGATGCATGTTAATATCCTTTTGTGTGAATATATACTTTAGGATCTTGTGATTGGTATATATGTCACACTTCTCACCATAGAGGTAATGATGCCATATTTTCAAAGAAAAAATCATAGCTGCTATCTCTAGATTATGCATAGGGTAGTTCTGATTAGGGATCTTCAACTATCATGAGGCATAGGCTAACACATTATCATTTTTCATGAGCACACAACCCAAGAATTTCTTGAAATCATTACTGTATATCACAAAGCTTTCTCCACTTTTCGATAATGTGAGTATAGGTGCAGTGATCAACCTTCTATTTTTCTCCTTGAATATTTCCTCACATTATTCCATCCAGACATACTTTACCCCTTTCCTTGTTAACTTAGTTAGAAGGCTTGACAATCGTGAGAAATTTATCACAAAACATCGATAATACCCTACTAATCTAAGAAAACTATAGATTTCTATGACACTAGAGGGTTTGGGCCATTCCTCAATTGCCTTGATTTTTTAAGGGTCCACAAAAATTACCTCACTTGTGATCACATGACCCATGATAGCAACTTGCTACATCCAAAAGTCACACTTGCTGAACTTGGCATACAACTTATCCTTACCCAATGTCGCCAACACAAGTATTATATGTTCTTCATGTTACTCCTTGATCTTGGATTATATGAGAATGTCATCAACAAACACTACCAAAAATTTGTTGAGTTAATGTATAAAGACTCTATTCATCAAATCCATGAAGACTGTAGGGGAATTAGTAAGTCCGAAGGGAATCACCAAAAACTCATAGTTCCCATACCTTGTATAGAATTCAATCTTCTGAATATATTCCTTATTAAACTTTAGATGATGATATCAATAATGGATATCCACCTTTGATAATTATCTAGATCCTCTCAACTGATCAAATAAGTTTTCAATCCTTATAAGAGGATAATTTTTCTTTATAGTGATCTTGTTGAGTTCCCGATAATTGATACACAACCGCATTGATCCATACTTCTTCTTGAAAATGAGCATTGGCACACCCTAAGGTAATGCACTAGGGAATATGAAAACTTTTTCCAAATAATCTTTCAAATGATTCTTTAACTCCTCTAGTTTGATAGGATCCATCCCATAGGGACACTTTGAGATAGAATTAGCTCTGGCTATGATTTCTATTGAGAACTCTACCTCATGATCTGAGGGTAGTTTGGGTAACTCTTTAGGAAATAAATCACTGTATTCCCTCATGATGGGAATTTACCCTAGGTGGATAAATTTCTTTGACTCAACCATTTGAGCGAGGTATGCCTCTTTATAGGGAATCAACACCCACACTGTTGAAGGATTTTTCAAAAGACATTCATGATCTTCCTTACATTTGTAGAGGAGCATGGTATGGTTTAGAATATGAAAATATATTTTCTTTTACTAACTATTTATTTGTTATCTATATAAATAGATCCAATACATCCCTAGTATAGCGTCGAATTCCACCAAGGGAAGTATCACAAGATTTTCTGGAAGAATCTTCCCATATACGCTAACAAGTGAAGATTCCAACACTTGTGTTGTAATGATTGACCAACTAGGTGTTTTTACATATATCTCTACTTCAAGGTTTTTAGGATTAGATTCAATAGTTCTATAAAACTTTCAAGATATAAAGGAATGCGTAGAACCAGAATCAAATAAAACCTTTTCCATTCTTGAGTGAATAGGAAGTGCACCTTTTACGAATTCATTTTCTTGCTCCACTTCCGTAGCAGTGACGACATATTACTTCCCTTACTCTTTTGGATTTGGTGGATGATGATGCTAATCAACCTTGAGAACTCAAGGTTTATTGCAACATCTTTCATAGTTCCCTTTATCCCTATAGTTGTAGCATTGGACCATGGGCGGTGTTCTCCTTTCCTCCACTAAATTTTTCAGAATTTTCATGCCTTTTCAGCATTCATAAGCTTGGTGGCCTTATATCCCACATTTTAATCATTTCCCTATCCATTTGAGTTAGTTACCATGATGGTTCTTCCGACATTTTTGATATGTGGGTGGTTGAGTTTTCTTTCCACCTTTTTCATTAGATCCTCTAGCTTGAAACTCCATCTTTATTTTCTTATCATCATAGCCATGGGATCGTTATACAAAACTCTATATCCACTTTGAGAGAACATCAAAAAAAATCTTCATAATTCCCAAAGTATTAAATTGTAAGAGGCTTTATAAGGTGTGTTTTTAAACCACTAAAGAATATATCAATTTTTCTATTATTTTTGATAACAAAACCTGAAGTGTACCTTGCAAGACTTGTGAAATTTTCTTTTTAGGCTATGAATGATTCTACTTCCTTTTTCTTCATCTATATGAATTCTCTCTCCATCTTAGTTCGAATATTTTTAGGGAAATAATTATTAAGAAACATTATCTTAAATTATTCCCACTCAATCTCTTCAATTTTGTCCCTCAGATTAGTGTTCTTAATCAAATCTCACCATTGATCAGACTCTCTATCTAGATGATAAATAACAAGATTCACCTTATCCATATCAGAATAGTGAATCACAGAAAATATCTTCCCCATAGATTTGACCCACCGTTCTGTAACTAGTGGATTAAAAGATCTACTAAACATTGGTGGTCGTTTCTGCATAAAACACACAATATCTAGTTGCTCCATCCTTAGTGAAGGAGGAAATTCCACATTATTTGGGTTATTGTTCATAACCTGAGATAGTTGGGTAATAATCGCCATGAGATTTTGAAATCCACCTCCCAAAGCAATGGGGGTGTCATTCGAGCAGTAACTGCACTGTCCCTCACATGGGTTGTTGGCATAGTTTCTCTTGGTTCCCACCATTTTATAAAATAGAGAAGGTTAGAACAAATCATAAGTCAATTATTTATGAAAATATAATTTATTACTTTGTGAAATTAAGTCTAAAGAAATATATTGTGGGATCCCTATGTTTAACAATTCATCTTGGGTGATTACTTATACTTAGTCTCATAATAATGGTTTTCACTAAGGTTCTCTAATCCTAATTCCCAAATTAACTAAACTGTCCTCTGATACCAACTATAGCGACCTTAATTTTTCTTGAATTACTATTACATAATTTTAAAGATAAACATAAATTAATTACACATAGAGGATCCAAAGCTTTTGTGTATTAGGAAAACTAGGACTATACATAACTTTTACAAAATAAAACATAAACATTTATTTAATTCCTTATTCTCTAGATTATTATTGGCCCTTGAATTATCCTTAGTACAGGTAGTCAGATAAGGATATATATCAAAAAGGGGTGAGATAAAATCATAGTAATAGAATATATAATAACATTAAACAATATAACATGGGGTGAACATAATCATCATCATCATAACATAGGCATAAAATCATAATCACGAGAGAAAGAATTAGGATAAGACTTGGAATGTGGAAATGCATAAAAATGAAACAAAATGTATTAGTGGTAAACTAACACACACAGTTTTGAAAAATATAGAAACATGATCACACATATTTCACTTTACTCATGAGGTTATTCACATTACCCAATGCATTGAAGTACTATATAATTCTAGGCGCACTCGTCACATTGTAATATTTACATTATCATGCATGACATATAGAACATATATAAATCATGAACATAAATAACCAATTTAAAGGAATGGGTTTCATATCATAATCCTACATTCATAAAAATTGGGTTCCCAAATTAAAGGGGGAACAACATACTTGATATAAGAATCATCAACCTTGAGTTAGAAGTAAAAGGTGTGTTTTGAAAGAAGATTTCTTTTGGAAAATATTGTGTTTGTCATAAAATCTAGTAGAAAACATGTATATCCCATAAAATATAAGATAATTATGAATATATTATTTTTAAGTAATAAATATACTGAAAATTTTGTGAAATAGGGAAAACCCAAAGAAAGAGAGTTGGGTTTGAGAAATCCCCTTACCTTTTGTTTGAAAGATTCATTCACATTAATATCCTGTATAATTACATTATATTAATTAATTAACAATTAAATAAAATTTTATACATGATTATTATTAATTATGGTTTTATTATGTTCTTTTATAGGCCTTTATATGAGTTATAGAGTATAAATTCTTTGTTCAGGAGTGTTCGTTTTCTTAGTTTTCATGATCGATTCACTTGTATACATGAATGAAAGTTCGTGTACTATGCAGATAAACATCCAAAATTGTTAGTATATGTTGTTAATGATTTTAAATAAGTTTAAATGATATCATTAATTATTTTTATACCATAAGTATGATTCATTAGATAAAAGTTAATGATGATCGTTTTAGGTTAATTTTGGCGGTTTTTGATCACAACGAACTTATTTTGTTTTATCATTTAATATTATGTGTATAAGTTAGTTCCAGAACATAAAAGGGGTTAAAAATAAAATTTAAAATATTTTTTCAACCATTTAATGGTTTTATTAACAACATTGAACGAATTTATGTAAAATGAAAGTTCATCGCCCATGATGTCGGTAAACTGACACTTCACTGGCGACAATTTCATTTTTAAGATAAAAGAGAGAGAGGGAAGATTTTAATGTTGGATATTAAATTAACATGATATAATTATAGTATATTTAAGGTACTGGAGTTATCATACCATTTGGATGAAGTTATGTGAGGAGAGAATAAGAAAATAAATTGAAATTGAAAGAAAATTAAAAGAAAAGAGAGAGGATTTACCTCTTGAATTCTCCTCTTGAGATCCTCCTCAAGGCACGTAGGCTTGGTATTTTGATGATACCAAGAGATCATGAACGTGGGGGAGGTACTAGGTAAGAGTATTGGGTAGAATATTTTCAAGGCTAAATTCTTGAGAGGTGTGAGAAGAGGAGGGTGTGAGGGGTGGTATTTATAGTGGAGGAGATGAGTTTTTTCTTATTATTTTAATCATTAGTCTATTATTTTGCTCAAGATAAGAAATAATGAGGATTATTGTGACTAAATATAGTAAATAGTGTATGTTAGTTCTAATAAATTGTCACTTACATCATCCATGACTCAATCTTGACTAAAAAATTCAGGTTTTTAGCATTTATCATAAATTATCATATTTTACTATTCACCAAAAACTCAAGTATTTCAAAAAAATCCCCAAAAATTAACCTTAACCATTTTTAAATGTGTATAATTAAAAAGGAACTCTATTTTATGAAAATAATTTTCTAAATATGAGTAACTTAATTTTTAATTAAAATCATCATTTACTTGGAAAATACAAATTTCAAAATTATAACTAATTTTATATCACTTTAAAAAATTACTTAACGTCTCATAAAATTATCTTAAAATCATAATACATAAAAATATTAATTTATATATACATTTTTTTAAAATAAAATTTCTTTTAAATTAATCATAAAATATTTATGACTTATAAAAATACCAACACTTAATTAATAATTTTTTAAAATATTTATTTACTTTTACTATGATATAATTATATCATATTGTCACTTATAAGATGGATAAATTTTATTTATACTATCATTGGTATGATAACTATTCAATTGGCCAATTTACTATTCATAAGGGCTATATTACTATTCATAAGGGTAATTTACTATTCACCAAAAATTAAGTTTGTCCTATCAGAGTTGTAAGGACCCGAATCTGGTTGCCTGGAGCCGGTGCCATATTACATTACATTGGCATGATTACAAGAAAGTTTTATCCTGAAGCAATGAATAGTTTAATATATTTGGAAACAAGATACATATATAAGTTCAACATTATATCATGAAATTAAAAACTATACTAAATTATTCCATTAGAAACATCCATGCCTCCTAGATTATGCCTGAAATTCACTCATAACTTACTTATTCATATCCTGAAAAAATGAAACATAAGAAAGGAGTTAGCTAAAACGCTCAGTAAGAGTAAGAAATACAGAGGAAGATAATATAAAAATAAACATTAGGCATGGTGAATAAATGAAAAAACATTCCTTTACAAATAATAAACTTGAACACATTATGGCATGAATATGAGCTAAATAAATAATTCCATAATAAAACATAATCATGTGTATTATACTAGTCGAATAACCACATGAAATTTCAATTACTATCTCCATAATGAGGGAAGTGAATATGATGGAAATTCTGAAACATATTGTCAAGGCCTCGGCCAAGACATCTAAAAATGATTAAGGCCTCAGCCAAAACCATATCTCAAATTGGGCAAGGACTCAGCCAAGTCCACGTCTATTTGTCTCATGAGACTTACCGATGCATCGAGGGGCTATAGAGGGCCCCACCCATCACATAATAATTCCAATTAATTCCTCATATGAGTAGGGATAAACATAAAAAACATATACATTCATATTTAAACTAACATATGAAATGTAAATAACTTTCCCTGAACATTAAGCTTAAACACTAACCATTCAGAGTAAATTGGTGAATGGTTTTAGGATAGCACATTCACAATCAAACTAGTAATAAACCATCCAATTAAATATGGTATATTATATCATAAAATATTACTCCCAATAATACATAATAATCAAAAAGAGTGTTGAAACAAATGAAAATACTCTTATAAAATCATTGAGTAATTCTTGAGATAAATACCCTTTTATTTTGAAAAGAATAGTTATTTTGGAAAAGTATTTGTATAGAAAAATAATTTAAGTAAGATAGTATTTTTAAAATAAAATTAGTTATTTTATAAATATAATGGTTTCCAAAAATAGATTATAGAGTGCCCTTGAAAATAGGTAAGAATTTGAGAAATTCCCTTGAATCGGGCTTGTATTTGGGAAATAATTTTAAAAGTTCCTTTTAAAACGTGTAACTCCCCATAAAATAAGGAATTATTGTGGTTGGTAAACATATATATAACTATAAAACATAATTTATGAGTATTAAATAATAATAAATAATAATTCCATTGAGGTAATTAGACAATAAAAGCAACCCGAATGAAAATAGAGGTTCTGGTGGAAAACCCTTACCTTAAGTCTAAATGTGTTCTGCTCTTGAACTTAAGGTCCTGGAATATGAAATTAGACTTATTAATAACTTAATTCAGAACCTATTAGACATTTATTTATTTTATATAGATTTTATTAAGTCCATTATATCCTTATTGATTAGTTATAATATTGAATTTCGTCGTTCCAGAGTTTTTGTTTTCTTGATTTTCATAATTGGTTCACTTGTTTTTATGCAATGGAGTTCATGTAAAATGTATGTAAATATCCAGAATTGAAATTAAATATCATTTATGAACATCAAAAAGTGTTAATGGTCATTTCTATCATTTGGTTATATGGAATTAGGATGAATCATTAGATGAAATATTAATGAATACCGCTTCAATTATTTTAGTGGTATTTGATTATTAGGAACTAGTTTGGTCATATGATTAATATTATGTACATATACTAGTTATTGAATATTAAATAGGTTATAATACATATATTATAGTCTTTTTCAACCATAAAAATGGTTTCATGACCAGTAATAGAGGAGAAATTGAAGAACGAAACTTCGTCATCCACGAAGGTTGTAAATTGAAACCTCACGGACGATGATTTCGTTTATAAAATAAAAGAGAGAGATTAAGAATATTGATGATGGTTCTTCAATTAAAATGATATAATTATATTATATATATTATAATAGAGTAATCATGTTCATTTGTATAGAGGAGGTTAGTAGATAATAATAAAAGAAGATAAATTGAAATGAAACTAAATGAAAAAGAAAGATAATTTACCTTTTGTAATATCCTCCTTGAGAACCTCCTTAAGGGAAGGGGTTTTGGTCTTTTGGAAAGACCAAGAGCTTCTTGGAAGTTTGAAGTTACTAGGTAATGGTAATTGGGCATAACTTTGAGGATATTCAAGTCTTAGAGGATCGAAGAGAAGAGGAAGTGAGGGGGGGGGGGGGTTATAGTGGAGGAGAGAAGTGGATTTTGAATATTTTATTCATTATTTTATCATTTCCCTCAATAAAACCAATAATGTTGTTTCATGTGACCCCTAATAGTAATAAGTGTATTTGAGTTTGAATCAAGTGGCCTTACATCACTTATGATGTCATAAATACTGTATTTAACTGATAATTTATATATACGGTATTTTTCTGTATTTCACTATTCATCAAAAATTCAAGAATTTCAGAAAAATCCCAAAAATTCACCCTAACCATGATTTTATGTGTATAATTCAAAAATGAATTCCATTTTTCAAAAATAATTTTCTAAATATTATTAATTTAATTTTTAAATAAAATCATAGTTAATTCAAAAAATATCAATTTTAAAGGTATAATTAGTTTTATATCACATTGAAAAATTAATTAAGATCTCATTATATTATTACCTTAAGAAAATAAAATAATATAATTATTTAATATTAATAAGGGTCATATTATTATTCATAAAGGTATCTTACTATTCCCTAAAAATCAAGTTGGTTCTATCAGACTCGAAATGACTTACTGATCACAACTCTAGATGATCGTTTTTCAAAATTCAAAACATAGAAGAGGAAAAGTTGTATTTAATGGATAGATTATAAAATGTGTTGTTTTGCAGGGACTCAACTTTTCATGCATTCAATATTTATTTTCAAAACCTTGGGGTGTTACATTCTCCCCTCCTTACAAAAATTTTGTCCTCGAAATTCACAAAATGTTACCTCACAAAAAGATTTGGGTAGTTATTCAACATAAGCTCCTCTGGCTTCCATATTGACACTTCAATTTTATGATTTCTCCAAATTATCTTTAATAGATGAGTCGTCCAATTCCTCAACACTTGTTCTTTAGTGTCCAAAATCCAGATAGGCTCTTCACATTAAGACATATCAGGTTCCAACTCTATACCTTCAGAAGTGAGGACAGGCGTTGGGTCTGGCATGTACTTTCTCAGCAATGAGACATGGAACACATTGTGTACTTTGGACAGGATAGGTGTCATAGCCAAACGATATGAAATAGCTCCAATTCTCTCCAAAATCTCAAAAGGTCCTATGTACTTAGGGATCAGTTTCCCTTTCTTACCAAATCTTATAACACCCTTCCATGGAGATACATTCAAGAAAACGTGATCACCCTCTTGAAATTCTAGATCCTTCCTTTGATAATATACATAGCTCTTTTGTCTACTTTGTGCTATTTTGATATGGACTTGAATAGTCTTTACCTTCACTATTGTTTCCTCCACAATATCTAGACCCACAAGCCTCCTTTCTCCAAATTCATCCCAACAAGTTGGTGTACAACATCTCTTTCTGTACAATGATCTGGACCCACAAGCCTCCTTTCTGATTGCCCGTCAGTTTGGATCATCCTTGCTAAGTGCTCCAGTGGAAAATCCTCCCTTATAGAGAGGAAATGTGCATATTTCATAATTCAATCCACAATTACCCATATTGCATCATTCTTAATTGGAGTTTTGGGTAATCCATTGAAAAAATCCATGGTGATGTCATCCCGTTTCCACATAGGAATAGGTAGAGGTTGTATGACTCTTTTGGATGTTGCCTTTCATCCTTCACTTGTTGAAAGACTAAACATCTTGATATATAATCCACAATTTCCCTATTCATGTTATCCCACCAAAAATGTTCCTTCAAATATCTATAAATCTTAATGATACCCAGATGTATAGAGAAATTTGAACTATGGTCATCATCCAATAACTCCCTTTTTAGCTCGGGTATAGCTGGAACACAAAGCCTCTTCCCAAATTTCAAAATTCCATCTTCACATACGAAGTCATATAACTTCCCCTCTTTCATAGAATTAATTTTCTTTTGTAGGTTCCCATCATCAGGCTAAGAAATTTTATTCCTTTATAATAAAGATGTTTGGGAAACCAAATGAAAAATTAGTGATGTTTCACCTTATTTGATAATTCCCATATCCACCCTCACTAGATCCATGCACAAAGGATCCTTATCATTCCTCATTTTGTTGAGAACCCCATGATCCTTCCTGCTCAATGCATCAACTACCTTGTTTACCTTTCTTAGATGGTAGTGTATAGTACAATCATAATCCTTGAGTAGTTCGAGCCATCATCATTGCCTCATGTTGAGTTCTTTCTGTGAGAAGATATACTTCAGGCTCTTGTGATCCGTATATATCTCACATTTTTCACCATAAAGATAATGTCTCCATATCTTTAGAGCAAATATTACCACTGCCAACTCAAGATCATGAGTGGTATATTTTTTCTCATGAATTTTCATCCACCTTAATGCATATACAATAACTATATCATTCTACATAAGGACACAACCAAGTCCTTTCTTTGATGCATCACTATAGATCACAAACCCATCATTCCCCGATGGTGGGGCTAGGATCGTAACATCCACTAATCTCCTAATAAATTCTTCAAAATAGTCTTCACATTGTTTTGTCCATGTGAACTTAACCCCTTTACATGTAATCTTAGTCATTGGGTTGGCTAAACGGGTGAAGTTCTAAACAAAATGTTGATAATAATCTGTTAAAACAATAAAACTACATACATCAATTATGTTCATTGGAGTGGTCCATTCTTGCACAACCTTTGTCTTTGTAGGATCAATATATATTCCATCTTTAAAGACAATTTGGACCAGAAAAGAAACCTATTGAAGCCAAAATTCACACTTTATAAACTTCCCATATAATTAATTTCTTTTAAGAATCTTCAAAATAGTGCGCAAGTGATTTTCATGATCTTCATAGATTTTAGAGTATACCAAGATATCATCAATAAACACCACCACAAATTCATCCAGATATTCCTTGAAAAATCTATTCATTAGATCCATGAAAATAGAGGGTGCATTAGTTAGTCCAAAATGCATTACTGTAAACTCACAATTCCCATACCTGGTTCGAAATTTTGTTTTTGGAATGTCTTCCTTCCTCACAAGCAACTGATGATATAGAGATCGAAGATCAATCTTTGAAAAATATTGGGCTCCATGAAGTTGATCAAATAAATCATCAATGATAGGTACAGGATACTTTTTCTTTATTGTTATAGCATTAATCTCCCTATAGTCAATGAAAAACCTCCTATATCCATCTTTATTCTTAACAAAAAGAATAGGGGATCCCCATGGAGAAACACTTGGGAGAATAAATCCTTTATCACTTAATTTCTCTAGTTGTTTCTTCAATTCCACTAATTCTACAGTGTCCATTCTATAAGTGTTCTTTGATATGGGCCTTTAATCATGAATTAAGTAAATGGAAATCTCAATTTCCCACTCTGAAGGATGTCTAGGTAAATCCTCTGGAAAGATGTCAAAATATTCTTGCACAATAGGTACTTACTCTATTTGAACATTCTTTTCCTCACCCATAGTTATTACATTACCTCCCTCACTAATAATTGAATTCAGCAGAGCTACTGGGGGTGGATCTACTCCTTCCTCTTGCAATAAATTTTCACATCATGGTTTGAAATATAATCCATACTAAGGATTATATCAAATTCAATCATGGGTATGATAATAAAATTAGCAGATAAAGCACATCTATACACTATAATGGGGACTACCTAACACAACTTTGTTGCAATGATACTTCCCTTAGGAGTTTTGAATGAAAAGTCCCTTATTAAATCAAATTGGAAATATCTAATTTTCTTGGAAAAATATGAAGATATGAAAGAATACGATGATCCAGAATCAAATAAAGCATTGGCTAATTTTGAGGAAATGATTAAAGTACCTTCCACCACATCATTAGGAACTTAAATATCAGCGGTTGTGATCGTATAAGTTTGTACCTGCTCCCTTGGCCTTTTCTATTGCATGTTTCCTTGATGCTTTGGAAAATCATTAGCATAGTGTCCCATATCCCAAAAATTATAGCATTAAACATTAATGGCTTCTTTCTTCCCCTTACAATCACCAATAAGATGGAATTTTTTCCACATTTTTAGCATACTCCTTTTCCTTTTAAATAGCACCAGGGTGTTTCCTTCCATAATTATTACAGGGTGGAAATTCAACTCTTCCCTTCTTCCCCATTTCATTACTTCCTTTTCCAGAGTTTTCAGTAACCCTATTCTTCTCTTGCTTTTCCTTAAAGTCATAAGACTTACAGAATTCCTTTTCTGTCTTGATATCACATGAAACTATATCCTCATATGATGAAAAACTTTGGGAGACCAGTGGCCATCGGAGGAATGGATTTAGGCCATCAAAGAATCGATCAATCTTTTTCCTCGTATTTTGTATGTAGTCCACAACATGAATTTCTAACCTTGTGAAGTTAGCTTAATACTTTTCAATATTCTCATCTTCTTTTTGCTTTAAATTCAGAAACTGCCTTTCCATATCTACTCACTATTCACAAGGAAAGTATTTATCTAAGAATATTTCCTTAAAGTACCTTCATTCTATCTCTTCTATCTATTCCCCCTCTTTTGTGTTTTGTATTAAAAACCAACACTGATCCACATCTCCTGATATACGATAAAATTTTATGACGACCTTATCTCTTTCATTACATCCCAAAGTAAGAAATATTTTCTCTAGTGAACTTATCTGCTCAGCTAAAAATGGGTTTATAGTCTCATTAAATGATGAAGGCTGTTGTCTCATAAAGATATCTAACAAAGATCCTCCATATGGTTGATTCAGATGTTCTATACAGGTAAGGTTATTGTTCATAACCTGAGTAAGTTGTCCCAGTATAGTTATAAGCTGCTCTGCACCAGTTGCAGTTCTATATCCAACATCATTATCTTACATCATGGGGAATTACCTACATGGGATACGCGTGTTCATGCAGTTTTTATTTTTTCCACTAGGCACCATTTCTAGATAATTTCATACACTAGATTATGTTATGAATCATAATGTATAATCTTAACTTAGAAAAATACTTAGCATAAATTGAAGTCCAATACATGGCTAACCCCATAATCATAAAAATGGTTTCTTTGAGAAAAAATTTACATTTAAATCCTTTATAATGGCTTGTAAAGAAAATGTGAATTATCTTAAGAATATCCCCTAGGAGTGTCAAACTAGGGGCGCAGTAAGGCCTGTTGTCATATACCAGGATACCCCGGGTCAATCCCGAAACTCCTTGTTGGAGTTTTTACCCCTAGGTACATCTATTACAGAACCACATCTACTTGTAGTATCTAGATAGGGATTTATTTTCTAGAAATATTCACATAATATATTCTTTAACAAAATACCAGGATGTTATTGTAAATTTATCCTAAAAGACTATCTTAGGGATTTGTTCTCTAATCAATGTTTTCTAAATCTAGTTTCTAGGTTTCTACTAAACTTCCTTTGATACCAACTGTAAGGACCTAACCCCAGTTGCTCTAAGATAGTACCTTATTACATTACATTGGAATGATTACAAGAAAGTCATATCCCAAAGGAATGAATAGTTTAGTAGATTTGGAAACAATATACACATATAAGTTCATCATTACATCATGAAATGAAAAACAACACTAAATTATTCCATTATAAACATCCATGACTCCTAGATTATGCCTGAAAGTAACTCATAACTTACTTCTTCACATCTTGGGAAAATTAAACATAAGAAAGGGGTGAGCTCAAATGCTTAGTAAGATTAAGAAATACAACAGAATATAACATAAACATAAACATTAGGCATGGTGAATAAATGAAAACACATTCCTTTACAAATAATAAAGTTGAACACATTATGTCACGAATATGAGCTGAGTAAATAATTCCATAATAAAACATAATCATGGGTGAACTTTTAATTACTAGGTCCATAATGAGGGAAGTGCATATGTCGTACATTCTAAAACATATTTTAAAGGCCTCGACCAAGACATTTAAAAATAATTAAGGCCTCGACCAAAACCATATCTCAAATTGGGAAAGGCCTTGATCAAGTACACGTCTATTTGTCTCATGAGACCTACTGATTCATAGAGGGGATATAGCATGCCCAAACCATCACATAATAAGTCTAATTAATTCCTCATATGAGCGGGGATAAACATAAACAACATATACATTCATATTGAAACTAACATATGAAATGTAAATAACTTTCCCTGAACATTAAGCTTAAACACTAACCATTCAGAGTAAATTGGTGAATGGTTTTAGGATAGAACATCCACAATAAAACTAGTCATAAAACATACAATTAAATATGGTAGATGATATCATAAAATATTACTCCCAATAATACATAATAATCAACAAGAGTGTTGAAACAAACAAAAATACTCTTATAAAATCATTGAGTAATTCTGGAGATAAATACTCTTTTATTTTGAAAAGAATAGTTATTTTGGAAAGTATTTATATAAAACCATAAGTGAAGTAAGATAGTATTTTCAAAATAAAATGAGTGATTTTATAAATTTAATGGTTTCCAAAAACATATTATAGAGTTCCCTTGAAAATAGGTAAGAATTTTAGAAATTCCCTTGAATCGGGCTTGTATTTGGGAAATAATTTTGAAAGTTCCTTTTAAAATGTGTAACTCCACATAAAATAAGGAAGGATTATGGTTGGTAAACATACATAGAAAACTCACACATAATTTATGAGGAGTAAATAATAATATATAAGAATTCCATTGAGGTAATTAGACAATAAAAGTAACCCAAATGAAAATAAAGGTTCAGGTGGAAAACCATTACCTTAAGTCCAAATGTGTTCCACTCTTGAAATTAAGGTCCTGTAATATGAAATTATAATTATTAATAACTTAATTAAGAAACTATTATACATTTATTTTTTTATCAAGATTTTATTAAGTCCATTATGTCCTTATTGATTAGTTATAAGACTACATTTCATCGTTCCAGAGTGTTCATTTTCTTGATTTTCAGAATCAGTTCACTTGTTTTTATGTAATGGAGTTTATGTGGAATGGATGTAAATATCTGGAATTAAAATTATATATCATTTATGAACATAAAGAAGTTTTTATGGTCATTTATATTAGATGAAATATTAATGACAACCACTTTGATTATTTTAGCGGTATTTGATTATTAGGAACTAGTTTGGTATTATGATTTAATATTATATACATATAATGGTTTATGAATATTAAATAGGCTATAATAAATATATTATAGTATGGTTTAACCATAAAAATGGTTTCATTACCAGTAATTAAGGATAAATTTAAGAACAAAACTTCATCGTCCATGAAGGTTTTAAATTGGAACCTCACAGACGATGATTTCATTTATAAAATAAAAGAGAGAGATTAACAATATTGATGATGGTTCTTCCTTTAACATGATATAATTCCAGTATATATATAATACTGGAGCAATCATGGTCATTTTTACAGAGGATCTTAGGAGAGAATAAGAAAATAAGATAAATTGAAATGAAACTAAATGAAAAAGAAAGATGATTTACCTTTTGTAATAACCTCCTTGAAAACCTTCTTAAGGGAAGGGGTTTTGGTATTTTGGAAAGACCAAGAGCTTCTTGGAAGTGGGGAGTTACTAGGTAAGGGTAATTGGGAAGAACTTTTAGGAGCTTCAAGTATTATCGGAGGGAATATAATAGGAAGTGATTGGGGGGGTTATAGTGGAGGAGAGGAGTGAATTTTGAATATTTTATTCATTATTTTTTTATTTCCCTCACTACAAACAATAGTGTTGTTTCTTGTAACCCCTAATAGTAATAAGTGTATGTGAGTTTGAATCAAGTGGCCTTACATCACTTATGATGTCATAAATAGTGTATTTAACTGATAATTTATATATACGGTATTTTACTTTATTTCACTATTCATCAAAAATTCAAGAATTTCAGAAAAATCTAAAAAAATTCACCCTGACCATTTTTCACTGTGTATAATTCAAAAATGAACTCCATTTTTCAAAAATAATTTTATAAATATTATTAATTTAATTTTTAAATAAAATCATAGTTAATTAAAAAAATAACAATTTTAAAGGTATAATTAGTTTTATAACACATTGAAAAATTAATTAAGATCTCATTATCTTATTACCTTAAGAAAATAAAATAATATCATTATTTAATATTCATAAGGTTCATATTACTAATGATAAGGGTATGTTACTATTCACCAAAAATCAAGTTGGTTCTATCAGACTCTAAATGACTTACTAATCACAAATCTAGATGACCATTTTTCAAAATTTAAAACATAGAAGAGGCACAGTTGTATTTAATGGATAGATTATAAAATGTGTTTTTTTTAGGGACTCAGTGTTTCATGCATTCAATATTTATTTTCAAAACTTTGGGGTGTTGAAAGACTCCAAATATCTTACTGATCGCAACCGTGTATGTCAGATTTTTAAAATTCAAAACATAAAAGTGGAAAAATTATGTTTAACGGATAGGCTATAAAGGTCACATAATATTTAGTATAATTATGTGGAATTGTGTTTCCTAACGTTATTTTATGTGACATAATTATAATAAGGTAATTTCCATTAATAAAACTTTGGGTCATTACATTATCATTGCCTATTTTCCACGTTAGCCCTTGGATTTGGGAATTGATTTACATAATGTCTAATTTACTTGCGATTTAAGTAGCATATTTTTATATCTTATCTCTTTACATAATATTTTTGAGTTTTATGACCTTCATCTCCATAATTTTAGCATCTACCTATCCATTTTAAGAAATTTACCCTATGTTTCTTTCCACATTTCTAATATGTTGGGAATTAAATCTTCTTTACTTCATTATCCTTGTCACATAAACCTCCATGAGAATAAATACTTCTCTTCTTTAGTGTGGTTGTGACTTTGACTTTTTTTACACTGTTAATCATATTTTTTGATAGCTAGTTTATCATAATCCCAAGGTTTCTCACTCTATCTCCCTTTCCAAAGGGTTTTTCATTGAGGTAATCATCACATTATCCCCCAAACTCATGGTTCCATCTAGTTCCAACCATTAATAAAACCAAAAAGGTTAAAAATAAGCGATTAACAATTAACATTATAAGATTATTATCATAAATATACATGGAAAAATTTTAACCGAAAAATTTATTACTTTATGACACTATCATGTTAACCTAGAGTTTTTTTAGTTCAACCTATATCACTCTTAGTTCCACTTATATCATTCTTGATTTAACCTAGGTTACTTTAAGTTGAGTTTTCTCAAAATTCTTAACCTAATCCCTTAAAATAAAATGGGAATAAATCCTTTATAGTGTCTCATAAAGAGCATATAATTAACCAAATCATATCCCATAGGAGTGTCTTGATAGGTGTGCAGTCTTAATCCACTCATCATATATCGATTGGAAATTGAGTTAATATCCAATCTTTCCATTTTAGGGTTACCACCCATAGGTGAATCTGTGCCACAACCACATCCACTTTCCAATATCTAGATATAGATATAATTGAAAGTAAAACCACATAATCTCTACTTTACCAAAATTTTAGTATGTTATCTTATACTCAGGCTTATCCCTTAGAATTATTCCTAGGATTATCACTAAATTTATCTTATCCTAATCCCCAAAATATTCAATATTTCCTCAACTAACCTAAAGGATCATATATAACTTTTAAATTATGATTAATATTAGCTTATCATCTCTTAAATTATCCTCAACTAACATCCTAACCTCTAAAGTTATTGAAAACTTTCTCTGATACCAACTATAGTGACATGAGGATGTGACCATCTTATTACACGACTAAAAAAAAGATTATAATACATACCCAAGATATTTTAGGTCTAGAATTTTTGATAATTAGGAAAAAATCATTAACTAAAAAAACCCATATCTTTTTCAACTAATAAAAATTTTCCCCACTATATAAGAAAATGATTAATCAGTAACAAGTTTTCAACATCTGCCAAAAATGTTCCACACAAGATAATATTCTAGACATACTTCAAATATCACTTTCCTTCATCACTTTAGGAAAAGGAAACATAATAAGGGGTGAGCTCAAAAACCCTGTAAGGATAATCAAAATCGATAATGATCAAAGATCATAAGTGATAATAAGATATACATATGGGTATGAGAATATAAGAAAGGAATATGAACATAAAATATATAATTCATAACCAATACAACATAGATCATGAGGAAATAATCATTGCATGAGGGTTTAGTATGAATAATATGACATCAAAGGATCTTGGCATCTTGATATTGTGACCACAACATAATTCATGAAATCATTAGCATAAGTCTAGGTTCACTCCCAAGATGATCATCACATAGTGGACAAAGTCCCACAGTGTATGAGGTTCACTTATTAATCCCATTCATATCATCTCATGAGATATAATGCTTTACCCAATGCATTGGAGAGATATATAATTCTATTCCCACCTGTCACATTATATTATGTACATGCATAAGTGTTCAACATACAAAAACATTCATGATTTCATCAAAGCAATATTAACCTCAGAAAGAAATTGATTTCATGATTATTTCCAAAAAACATAACCATAAACCATCTATATAAATAAGGTGGATAGTTATAAAAGAACATATCCCTAGTTAAAAAAATAAACATAAAATGATTTTGACATAAAATGAAAAAACCCTTACAAAAATAATGCTTCAAATGGTACCATATAAGATATTTAGAATTTGGGTTATTTAATACCATGAGTTTAATTCCTAAAAAATAAAATATTATCATGTAAATCAGTTGGTAAATCATGAAACATAAATCCTATGAGTGTAATTCCTTTTTAAAATTAAATGGTAAAATGGATGCAAAAAATTTAAAATATTTTTTAGAAAAGCACTTTTAACATTTTCATAAAAGATGATATCGTGGGAAATTTTCAAAAGTTATTTTAAAAAAGTTGAAGTGAAATATTTTGAAAACTTTTCTTTTAAAAGGAAAAATCAATAGTTGAGACTTTAAAGTTACATAAAGGTTTATATTGAGGAAGTGTAGAGTGGAATAAAAACCTTTTATTATGAAGTGGAAGAAAACCCCCCTTTTAAATACCTTTATTGAAAACCCACATCATAAAAACAATAAAAAATATATTTTTGAAATGGATTTAGTATAATTATGAGTTATATAGGAAATAAAATATTCTTGGTATTACAAATATTAATTGAAAACATTTGTGGGAAGAGGAAAACATAGGCATGGATGATAAATTATAATTTAAGAGAATGAGAATTATTCTTAACATAGTTATATTTTCAAGAAGGAATATAATTAAAAAATAAGGATGATTTGAATAAAAAGTGATTTAAAAATATATAAATATATAATACCATATAAAATGAAAGATCAATCTCAAGTATAAACATTATAACTTATGGGGAAGATTGAGTTATGAAAACCCCCTTATATTTTAGGAAAGATATCAACCATAGACCACAACAAGGAAGATAATTAATGGAAGTGAAGTTTCCAGGTTAAATAATAATTTGTGATATTATAAGATAAGTGGTAATTATTTAAACCATATAAATTAATATTGGTGTATAATATCAAAGCATGCCTCAATGAAGTGCGATTGAGATGGAAACCCTTATAGTTTTTGAAATTTTTGAGTCAAAACCCCATGTGAGAAATTAATTTGAATAAAACATTGAATATAATGAAATATAAGATAATAATGATTAAAAAATATTAAAGGGAATTAGACACACCATTCCAAATAAAACATGGTTTATAATAACAAATATGTCGCAACGGGTGAAAATTTGAGACAAAAACCCCTTACCTTGTTCTGAATCTGTTTCACGGATGTGACTAACTTCATGAATAATATAATTAAGTTTATTATATAACTTATGAGGAAAATTATTATTATATATTTAATTTAATATTTACCATTTATTATCATATCATATTTATTTATTAAATAGTTTTTTCTTATATTTGGATGAAAATTGAATCAGTGTCAGCTTATTTTGACAATTTTAGTGATCGAAGATGATATTTTAATAATTAGAAAAATAATTAATATAATAATTATATAACTAAGAATGAATAATTAATTTATTTTTAACTTATAATAATATTATTATTTAAGTTCCCATAGTCATCCATGATAGAGTTTTATAGCATTATTCATGTAGACAGTTAAAGCAACCCAAACATGAACACACTATATCTCGATGAGTGAGTATGGTTAAGAAAGTGTATAATATAATTATAAAATAATAATAATGATATTATTTATATTTTTTAAATTTTTTTAATCACATTTTAAGTGTTTTGGATAAATAATTAAAATTAATATGAAAAATGAAAAACAATACTTTGTGGAGGTTGTAGTCCACACAACACATGATTAACATTATTTTTATAAGTGGATGGAAAGGAATAAATAATTGGTTTTTACATTAATATAATAATATTAATTATAATAATTATACTTAGGTTATTATATTACTATGATCAGGGTAGGTTTGGAAGATAACGATTAATAAGAAAAGGCAAGGAGTAAGTAATACTCACTTTGGTCCCTTGAACTTTCTCTTGAAATTCTCCTTGTAAATGAAGGAATTATGCTAAATAATTGAGACCATAGGATTTTAAAATTTATCAAAGATTATATTAGGGGTAAAATTATATATTTTAATAAAGGAATCCAAATTAATGGGTTTGTTATGAAGGAGTGGAAGTGCCCTCTTTTATAAGTGAAGAAAATGATATTTTTGTGAATACCCTTTACTTTTTAATGATATCATTACACTATTCCAATTTCAATGACTCAAAAAGTTATAAATAATGGATTTTATAGTGAAATTGGTTCAATAAATCCTCAAACAAGAATCTCCCCAAATTTTTTAAACATTTTTTTAGTTATTTATGATTATATTTTTACATTTTACCATTTTGGTTTTTACCTTGGTAACTAGTTTTTAACTAAGTAATTTATATTTTATTAAAAATACAAGGTAAAACATATTAACAAATATTGATGTTATAAAACTAAATTTAATCTTCATTTAACCTAATTAAATTTTTAAATAATAAAAAATTAACTCTTTAATTAAAACATTAAATATATAGAAAAGCTGTTTTGTAGAAAAATGTTATTTTCTCCATTAAGTGTTATTAATATTATTTAGTAATGATTAAAAATTTAATGAGTAATAATTTAGTTAAATATAGGTTTAAAAATTATATTAAATTCAATTTTTAGAAGAGATTAATTTATTTTATTAGATAAAAATTATAGAATATTAATAAAACAATTGTTTGAAAATATCAATTAAACCGTTATCATAGACATTAACTTTAATCTTAGTAATCATAATTTTATACCAAAAAATGAAATTTAAATTATTAAATAACATTATAATTTTTATCTAAAATATGAAATACATTTTTTTGGATTTAATTTCTATAAGTGATGAAAACTATTTTTTTAATATAAGTGAATAAATCTGTTTTTAGGGTAATATATTACTTATGTTTCTAAAACAATATACATGGGTTTTTTAAATAAAACATAATAATTTTAAATTATTTTTTTACTTATATATATTTTATATAAAAAATTTTCAAAAAAAATTAATTCAATATTGTATTATGATAATGTCATAATAATTATGGTTTTAACAATATCTATATTTTTTCACCATTCACCTAAAACCCAATGCTTTTAGAAAAATCCCAAAAATTCATACTAATATAATTTTGAAATTATAAATCCAAAAATGAAGTTAGTTTTATCTAATTAATATTATAAAATTTATAATTTTATTTCTTAAATATGAAATATAAATGAAAACTATTTTTATAGAAAAATAAACATCATTTTTTCTTTAAAAGTCAAAATGTGAAATATGAAAAATACATGTGATAAATAACTTATTACATTTATAACTACATGTTTATATCATCCTAATTTATATCTATATATCCCCTCAAGATATTTTTATAAGATTTAAGAATAAGGTATGCATTGGTGGTAGTCGAGGGTGGGGATTCTATTAGCATAGATCTCCTAGAAATTTCCATGAGCTTGAATTTCTCCCGCATAAAATTTTCCTCATACCATAATTATTTGAGTTCATCTTGGTATTGTTATAGATAAAACCCTATAAAAGATACTTCCTTTCCTATATCAGACAAATGAGCATCATACGGAAGACTTCCACTACCTGATGCTATTTCTTTGCTTTGTAGATTTTACAATATAGTTACCTCCTTTTATACCTAATAATTTAAAGGCTATATTATAATAGTCAAATTTTATTTTAACATATCACAGTTTCATTTTAGTTCTATGTTTTTTCTAGAAAAATCTTTTAACATAATATTTATATAAGGAAAATAATTAGTGAAATATTAGGTCATTACAATACAAACCTCCAACATCATCTGTAGGTACCCCATATATTTCAAATGGAACAATTAGTATACATATGTAATAAATTATTTTTTCACATTAAAAATCATATACCAATCATGGAAACCCTACAATACTCTCAATATGGTAACTGTGACACCATATTCTCAATCGATGACCACCCCTCATCTACTCCATCTCATCCCCATGACATCTATAAAGTAGAAGACATCAATATAATAGTATTTTAAAAAAATTACCCCTGAATTGGTTTGGGGTGAGTACATATTTAAAAACATAAATTAAAATTCACCAATGGTAAATATAAAACTATTTTTTGATAAATTATAATACTCATGTCTATAATGGATAAGTATATTTAAATTCATATTATTTTATAATTTATTATAAATATCTACAATTGATTGTTTGAATTGATCTAGAGATATTATATAAGTATATAAGCCTAATTTTAGTAGTTTAAGTAGAAATATTCAATATAATTTTGAGTGGGTAGTCTTAATAGGGTATTAGGAGTGGGAATTAGTATTTAGGTGATGATAGTGGGACTATGCAGTGTAGAAAGTGAAAACTTATAGTGTTGAGATCCATAAGGTGTAGTGAATTAGAAAAAACAATTCTTAGGGTTTTAAGAAAGTTATTTTACTAAGGAGTTGTATGTTTTGATATTTTTTTTATAAATTTATTGGAGTCAAGTATTAAAAAAATAAAGGTGGAATATATAAAGTAAGAAGTGTACTTGATAAAGGTAGGAGGAAATCAAATGGTTTTAATGACATAGGAGTTACAGAAGAACTAATCACATATTTAAATTATTTAATTTTCAGCATTACTATATCAAAAAATAATATAAATCAAGTTATAAAATTATATATGATATAAAATAAGATTTTTTTTTGAAAATGATATTCATAGATTAATTGAATTCATGTATTCTAAATAAAAAATAAATAAGTTAACAGAGGACTGAAAATATAATCAATTAATTCATCATTGACCATATTATTGTTATACTCTACCATTAACATTATTTATTCATCTTCACCCAACCTTCAAAGACTGATTATTTCAATATCATCATAGATAGATAGATCAATCACCTATTTTTGATGGGGTTCGATGTCATAAAAAATTATTTAACTTCATTACCCATTTTATTCAAGTATCTTGGATATACATGGACAAAAATAATCTACCCTTCATTGAATTTTTCATCCAAATAATAGACCATTTTATCTTATAAATAAAAAATATGTGGACCATTTTCTTCACACACACCAATATCAATCAATCGATATAAGTTAACATAAGTAAATTGTAACAAATATTTCCTTATGACCCTATAAATATCGACCCACTTACATTTGAATAACACAACTAAAAATTGTCCATGATAATTTATTTGATAATGTCAATCAAATTTCTATAGTATCCTATCTCTATGAATTTTTTTAAGATGCCACTATTTTGTGTTTTTAAACCTTCCTCACACAAAATTGTACAAAACTTAAAGCCATTAATATTATATGCATTGAATATTCTACACTACTTCAAATATATTCAATCCAAATATTTTAAATCATATGGAACTGAAAATAAATTATCAACATTCATGATCTAAATATATAAATATAGAATATTATTAGTCACATAAGATAATTATATAAATATATTGTGAATATTAAATTTATTATGATCTTATATGATGTGAAGACCAATCAATAATGTCTTTATTATCTGATTTTGTTATCTCTTTCTCATTTAATGTTTGACTCTAAAGCTTTATATTTATTTAAATCTTAAATTACTCAATGAAAAGATATGAAATATCAATATTGAGTAGCACATATCTATGTGCTTTTACGAACTCTATTTGTATTAATGAAACAAATGATATTTCCCTAACATTATGATTTACCATAGGACTACAATTTATTTTCATTATCATCAACACATTTAACTCGCTTGAATCGTGTTTTAATATTATCCAAATACATCAAATAAAAGTTGAGACTCTCTTCAGTTATATAGTCTTTAATAATAAAGCCTTCTTGTTGAGATTTGTTTCTCACAAAATAATTCAAATAACCAAGATACCTAATTAAAAAAAGGAACATAATAGAATAAACCATATATGTAATGAGTATTAAAATTTTAATGTAGTAATGATAAATAAGTAGGATGATGATGCTTATCTATGGGACACACCCCTCAATTGTGTATAGGACCTCCAAATTTAAATTCCATGATTAAATACACAGTTATACGAACTATCACAGGGAATATAATATCTAAATTACAAGGTGTCATTATAATTCTTTTTTAAAGTTTTTAAAGATCAACAAAGTTTAATTTTTTCTCATGAATCTATTTGAAGAATGTGAAAAACTCAATTACAACTACTGTTATTTTATAATGTAACAATTTAGGAAATGTGAAAGGTTGAAATTACTCCATCAAAATATGTGAAAAATTAATTTTAATCCCATGTAACTTATAATGTTTTAAGTCAAAACATCTTGAAATTTTACTTGAATATCTATCAAGTACTTCCACATTTTTTACTCTTTTATGGAAAACATTTTTTGTCGACTTTTTATTGAAAAATTCTACAATATACTTTCTATTATCAATTTTACATAGACTATTAATTATATTAATTTCTTTTAATTCCTTTACATCATTAACATAATATTTTTATTTTACTTTCTCATTCAATATTGTAAAAAACCAAATTTCATATACATTCTTTAATGTGTATAATTTCAAGATTATGATATAATAATTTAAATTCCTACTAAGGTAGTTTGAAAACAATAATTTTTTTCTTCCATTTTTGTATTCCAACTATATCTAATGATATTCAAACTCTTCTCCAATTTTTTTTAACTAATGCACTTTCCAAAAATTTTCATCAACATTTATAATTGTGACATGATTTCTAGCCCTCATAAAAATTTTGTTAGTGACCTCAAATAATTTTTTCATTGAATCATGACTTGTTAAACTGATATCTATGAGATTAATCTAAGAATAAATGATGACACATAAAACACCACTTTATTCTATATAGTAGTCTGCTAGGCTTGAATTAATTGCTACAAAATAAACATGATTTACTAGTGTGAGTGTTACAATCAGAACATTTCCTAATACTTGGAAATCAATAATCATCCACATTATAGTAACACATATTTTAAAAATTTTGGCTTTCACTGCATAATATGTATCTACACCATTATTCCATAAATCTTGAAATTCTTATATAAGAGGCTAAAGGTATACATCAATGTAATTTCTATACATTTTACTTCCTAGAATAATCATCAAAATAATGAAATAAGTTTATTTCATACACATCCATGGACTTAGATTGCAAGATATCAAAATAACCAGTAAAATACTATAAGTTGTACTTAGAGTCCTGAATGGATTAAATACATCAGTATCCAATCCCAAACACACATTCCTAGATCTAAAGAAAAATTTGTATATAAAGAATAAAAAAATTTCAAGGCTTTAAAATCTATTGGAAATCGTATGAACCCATCATTATTTCCTATGGAATTCTGCTTCATTTACTCTACCATTTTAAAAGACATAAATAATCTTTTCTATCATGGTTTTAATGGAAAGAAACATAAAACCTCACATCAGTTTTTTTCTTATTATTATTGATATCACATTCATTCAAACTTTCATTATGATTCACCAATTTCCATCTAGAAACATGACATCTATTACACTCTTCTCTATTTGAATATTCTCTCTAATACACTATGTAGTCATTCATACATGTATATATATTTGTTTAATTGAGAATAATATTTTTAAAAACTTTATTCATCTCAAAAAATGATTCAGGGATCTCTTATTTAACAAATGCATCATGTAGTAACTCCAATATCATTGAATTTTCTTTATCTATAATTCTATATAATCACTTGATATAATATAGTTTTAATAGAATGAATAATTTTGCATTTTTTCTACATCATTCACATAACATTTTATTTCCACCATATACTAATTTATAAAACTCATTTGGTTGATAGATACACTTCTATCATGCATTATTCTCTAGAAAATCATAAATTTACCCCATTGATATGTTATAATCATCTTCATGCTATTATACAATTCCAAAAGCATTGTCAATCAAGTTTTAAATTTTATTCTCCACTATTGGGGTAATAGGTTGTTTATTATGCTAATGGCCACTCATAAAACTTTCTATAATGTTTAATTCCCCATGCCAAATCCAAATCACATATCCAATAGGAATTTGTTTCAATATAAAGTGCTTATAAACTTCATGTCTTTTCAACTATTTTTTGAAATTATAATCATAATATCGACATCTTAATCTTCCATATATTTATCGATTTTCAATTGAAAAATATAAAAATGTCGTAAACACCTTAACATATTAAGGTTTATTCCAAGGTAATGTAATCCAAATTTTATCCATTTATAAATTATTAATTAATATATGTATAAAAAATATAACATATATTATTTAAATAAAATCATTTTTAAAATAAAATATAACTAGGAATAACTTATAATCATTTTTAAATTTTTACCAAAAAAAAATAATCAAATACAATATAATTATAATCAATTTATATATTTAAAGTAATAAAAGAATTATTAATCTAAATTGTATTAACAAAAAATCTATAAAAATTAAAATTAAATCATAATTCGTGAATGCATCAAAACAAAACAATTAAAAAAACTAAGATAAAAAATTATCCTAATAATAAACCAAAAATTAACTACATACTATATAAGAAATATAATTAATAATAAATTAAAAACATAAATATAGAATAAGAATATAAACCCCAAGATACCCAATTTACGGTAAAACCAAACTTTTATAGCCCAATAAGAAAAAGCACTAAATCACCAATTTGAAATCCTTATGTAAATCTCATAAAGTTTTTTGAAATCATAGAATAATAAAGATAAGATAAGATTAGAGGTTGTAAGAACTTACCTTATACCCAAATGTGACTGATAGAGAAAGGGATGCAGTATACGTGAAAAATTATGAAAAAGGAGAATCTTATATGAAAAAGGAGAGGGGGAGATGTTGTAGAGATGGGATATTATAACTGAGATAGAGGAGGGTAATCATGAAGAATGATAGAGGATAGTGTTATTGTGAAAAAGGATAGGGTATAACATGTAATAGATATTTTTTTAAGGTAGGAGAGGCATCACATGAAAAAGGAAGGAAGAGAGGTGATGTGGCTACAATATAGGGTTTAAATAGTAATATTTTTTTAAAAACCATTAGTAAAATGAAATATTGGTAGATATTTTTAATAAACCACCACCAATATTTCATTACATTGAAATTTTAGTTAAACACTGATAATAAAGTAGGATGAATTGGTAAAATCATCAATTTTTTTTCATAAACATTGGTTCTTCAAAGTCATCCCTAATAAATTACCACAAAGTATATTTTTTTTTCTTATAATAGAATAAGTAGTGAAAACACAGTGGATTAGAAACTTATCATGGTAATTTTATCTAAAGTTGGTCCCTTCAATAATTAAGCCCTCAAAATTAGAGTTGAAGTAATTCCCAAATGCGCTAAGGTACTCATTTTGGGAGTCAGGAGACATTACCCATGATTATCCATAAAATTTTTGTTTAGAAAAAATAATAAAAACTCATTGATGTGTTAAAAAATGGGATGAAAGTTATAACATTTTAGGTAGATGCTATCAAAGGAATAATACCCACCATTTTCACACAAAATGTTCTCTTAGGAGGAGGAAACAAGTTTAACCACTAACTGTAAATGAGATTGACATGTCCCATTAAAGGGGTAGTTAATAAGGAGCTACTCAAACTACTGAATACAATAATTAACTATTATATCTCTAAAAGAGAATGGGTTAGTTTTCTATAAATCCATTCCCAAGAAAAAATGAACAATAATAATTAAAATTGAAGATAATGAACCGATTACAACTTGGAAAATAACAGTATGAAAATTTTGAATGGAATACTAAAATATGAGTATAACCATGAGGAAGGACCACTTTCCTATTCCTTTAATAGACTAAATACTAGATATATTAGTTGTAATTGAGTATTATTTATTTTTATGGGTAGTTTAGAAATAATAATATTATAGTGGACTCAAAAGACCAATGAAAAATGAAATTACATGTTCATATAAAACCTTTCCTCATCGACACATATCATTTTACATGTGCAATGTAGTAATGAATTTTCAATGGTTTATAGAATACATTTTTCATGATACAGTAGAGGATTTACTAGAAATTTTTATAAATGATTTATTAGTTTACAACTGATCATTAGAAGTAAAGTGACCCAAGCTAAACATAACATAAATAGTATAATAATTTTATGATTTAAATAATATATCTCAAAAACAACCACACAACTAAAAGTTTGAAAGGTTTTTTGTCATGGATATTAGATACATAAACATATTATTTTATAACACCTAAAAAAATTTCTCCACAATCATGATCCTCTGGATACTTTTCTAGGAATATCACATGATATAATCATGTTCATAACCAGGGAATTAGAAATATAATAAAGGGATGAGATCAAAAAATCAGTAAAGGGAAAAATATCATAATTTATTAGATATTAAACAAGGAGAACATGAGGAAGATGATTAATATATTATTAAAATATCATAAGATCATAAATGGTAATCATAAAACATGTTAAAGAAATATAAGATTATAAAAATACCATTAAGGAATCATAAAAATTATGAAATGGATTAAATTACATCTCAATAATCATATAACATGTTATCATTCCATAAAAGTGAACAATACTTAAAAAATAAGGCATAATAATGAAAATAAAGAATTTCATGGAAATGAAATGCATCCGAAAAACGTGGCATAACTTGATAATCAACTTATAAATTTGTAATAACCATAAGAATATGATTTTTTTTTGAGAAAAATAATTATTCCCATTCCTATATAAACAAACTCATTATATTTATGCCTGTAAATGTGAACAAACCCATCATCCCATGCCTATGTGAACAAACTCATTATGTCTATTATTGACTGTCTCATGATATATAAACTTAAACCAATGATTGGAGGGAAATGTAGAGCACCACCCATCATCATCCATACATATGCGTACCACTTAAAATCATTCATAATCACATATTAAAGAACCCATGGAAAAATAATGGGTTTCTTAACCATCTAAATAGAAACCATTCACTTTTCATAAAGAAACCATGGAAATAAAATGAGTTTCATAAAAAATTAAAATGGTATAAAATAACACCATGGATTAAATTATTTGATACTAAAAACTTGATCACCTTAAATAATCACATAATAATAAAAAATATAGGGTGAAACATGAAATATAACTATATTATAGATAAATTATTTGAATATAATGAAAACCAAATCATGAAAATATATTTTTGAAAAAATTTTGTATTCATTTTTATAAAATTCAAAGGTACAAGTCTCTTTTCAAAAATTATACTTTATTTTTTTAAATTAAGTGAAAATAAAACCATTCATGGGAATTTATTTTTATCAAAAAATAATTTCCCCTATAAATAAATAGAGAACATAATTTAAAATGGAATTTCTTGGAACAATGAAATTTAATAAGAAATTATATAACTCAAAGAAAGTAGTTTGAGTTACCAAGTCCCTTACTTTTACCCTTGATTTCCAAAAAAGTGATTTAAACTCATTTATCATAAAGATAAAATTATTAATCACCTATTTTATAAACTTATTCAAATAAATTTTAATATATACTCTAAATTAATGATAATCCTATTCATATATTAAATTGTTATAATCTCTTTTCAATATCGGGTGTTAATAATCCTGACAGTTTTGAACCAGGTGTATAAAAGTAACATTGATCTTCCTTTTTGTCCCAAGTATCATAATTTAAAAACCATTAATGGTTTTAGAATTTATGTTTTTAAAAAATATATAATTTTATAATTCCATTACATGGGAGTTTTAGTCTCTTTTCATGAAAACCTAAACAATGATGAACTAGTTTTGTGTTATTTACCGATATCAATGGATTACCTTGTAAGGATCACTAATTTTTTTGTTATAAAAAAAGAACCATATTAAAGATATTATATATATATATATATATATCATATATACTCATAAAATATAAACTAAAACTATTCATACTGATGGTAGTGAAAAACATAATGCATCATTCCATGGAGGCGGTAGTTCGCATTTTTACATGGATGGTGATTTCATTTTTTTAAAGGGAAGAAGAATTAAGTAACACAGTTTATCATTTAAATAACTTAAATATTATATATATATATCATAAATATTTAGTTAATTTCTCTTTTGAAACAACTAGGTTAGGTAGTGAAGGAAAACTAAACACTTTACATTGTGGAGGCGGTAGTCCGCACAACACACGAATGACAGTTTAATTTTTCTTAATAGAAAAGGTAAAGATGGTTTATGCTTGTAACATCATTATAATAACATAAAATTATAATAATTACACTTATGTTATCATTTTAATATGGTGAAATAAAATTTGAGGAAGAATAAATGAACATAAATAAATAGGAAATATGGAGGAGCGGTTTGAAATATATACCTCACTACTTGGATTATATCCATTTTAAGGGGTTTAAACCTTTTAGTAATGGTATTTTTATAATACCAAAACCTATTTTAGGTGTATAAGAGTATTTATGAGAGGTTTGGGTAGATTTTTCTATGAATTTATGGGGTTTTGGTGTAAGGAGAAGTGAGGATAGGAGTGCCCCATTTATAAGTGAAAAGGGATGGTGTAACAACCCAAGTAATGTTAATATAAATAATTTAAATGTATTATTAATATTCATAAATTGTATTTTTATAGATTTATATTCATTATAAGAATATTAGGTATTTTTTTCAGTCAAAAGGAAAAAGATTTATTTCTAACCAATTTGGGTTTCCATACATTATATGGTTTTATTTAAAAGATTGATTTATAAATTATATATTTTTAATTTTAAAAAGTTAAATTAATTTTTTAATTCATCATCTAAAAATTATATTAGGATAATTTTTTTAATAATTTTCTAAAAAATTGATTTTTCAATGAATAGTGAAAAATACTGATTTTTATTAAAAACTATCTTTTCATTTTAAGAATTTAAAAAGTTACATTTTTGTTTTAAAATGGTTTAAAAAAAATTATATTAATTATATTATTTATAATCCAATTATGGTCTTTGGAATGAATTTATACTTGAATTTAGTATAAAAATATTTTTATACTTAAAAAGGATTTTTTTTCTTCTGAAAATCCATTTTCATCGTGTTTTATGGGTTTAATTTTAAATTAAATACTATCAATTATATGAATTAAATTTGATAAAATGGATTTAATATTTGAAATTTTAATAATTAATATTATTTAATAAGATAAACTTAATTTTTGGTCATAATGAATAGTAGTAATGGTAAAAATTTGTTACCACAATTAAGGTTAAAAGAGGTTTATGAGGAGGGGGGTGGGGGGTTAAAATAAAGAGATAAGAGTTAAAATTACCTAAAAACTTATCTAAATTATATTTTATGACCATATTTAGACCATATTTCATATAATATTTAAAAATGGTACATTTTTGATCCATTTGGTTTGGATAAGACATTAATATATTTTAATATTTTAAAAAATTACAAGTGTGTCCTCTCCCCCACTTATAAAAGGAAACCCTCTCTCCTATCCTATCCACAATTAAATAGCCTTTTTTCGGCCAATAACTTCCAAATAACAACCTAACATCCATACCCACTTCCTAGAGGACCTGGTTTGATCAGAAAACCTTTCTTGGAAGGCTTTAGTTATAAACCTACAAGGGTCGTCTAAAGAGGAGGTATCATTCTTAATAAAATATTTTTGTTTTATTTCTTATTATAACTCCTTAAAATATTCTTAAAACATGATAAAATAATAACACAAATACCATCCATTTAATGATATTTTTTTATGTTAATGGCATAACCTATATCCATCTTCTTCTTCCATCAAATGGGAAACATAACAACCATTCGTGTGTACGGTGGAGTACCACCTCACGAACTGATATAATTAATTTTCCATTACCACCTCTCATAGGTGGTTATAATGTTTGATTTAATGTATATATATTATATTAATTACATATTTATCATTCTTGAAATATAATATATCATATTATTTTTTACCATTCCATCCATTGAAAAATGATAACGTTGTTTGTGTGTACGTGTGGACTACCACATCCACGAAGTGATGTGATATGTTTTTCCATCACCACATCACATGGATAATATAAATATTTTTATTTAAATATATAATATTATATTTATAATATAATCATCATTCTTTAAAGATAAAATAATACTATTTTTCCATCATGATCTTTGAAAAATGGAAATGTTACTCATGCGCACGTACGGTCTACCGTCTCCATGATTGTAACATAATTTATTTTTCATAACAATATTTTATGATTGGTATTAAAAGTATAATTGATGTATAAAAATGATAATTATTTCATGATTATTATTCTAGATATTATGGAATAATGACCTCTTTTTCAATAGTCAACCCACCGAAGTCATTTTTGAACATATGAGCCAAATATCATCAAAATATCCAATATAAACTTAATGGATTATGTAATTAAATATATCATGGTAATAAATAAAATAAAATAAATAATAAAATTTAAAAAGGTTATTAATTAAGTAAATAATTAATCTAATTTTATTATCTAGGATGATAAAAAACATATGTGATAAGTCAAATTCAAGGTAAGATACACTTTTACTTAAAAACCTTATTTTAAATCGTTTTCTAGATTTATTTACTAAATATTTTTATTTTCTGTCTATATTTCTAAAATTATATTATGGATTTATTTATATAGGCATAAATTAATTTTAAAGTAAATCTTATTTCGCTTTTGACTTTATTTAAAATGTTTTCAAAAAGAATATTTTTATGCATTTTATAAGAAAAGTTTTGAAAAAAAGAAAAAGGAATGTTATATTTTAATGTACACGATGTTAATGGATTTTCTCATCAATACAACCATTATTTTATTACTTTACAAGATTCCATGTTTTCTTTAAATAAAAACCATTATTCCCATTATTCTAGGCATTTTAGTTTTGAAATTGGGTATTAATGGAAAGGGATATATCAATATCTGAAAATATTTTTCATATGGGTTCAAAAGAGTTTTTCAAGTGTTTTATGATTAAAAAGAGAAAGAATAATTTTTTTTATTATTGATATGGTACTTTATAATTACAGATGATGATGGATGATCCCGATCCAACTTATATAATGTGTGATCCAAATACATCTTATATGATGGGTAGGTTCGATATAGCTCTCCAATGCATTGGGTAATTTTACTTGTTTTCATAGAAAAGGAGGGAGTTAACTGGGGAGGTTTATCCTATGTATTTAATTAGGATTCCATTAATTTTTACATGATTTTAACATAAGTTTTGAATATAATTCTTAAAGTTTCCAAAAAGGGTTTCTATTTTTTTCTATGGATTTTAAGGGTTTTATTTTTTAAAAAAATTGTGTGTTTTTATTGTGGATATGATTTATTTCATACAATCAATGAATATCGTGATAAAGGTAAAAATTTTATGGGTTTTCATGTTTTTCACTAGACTAATTTATTTTTTTCTTTTATGCCTCTTACTAAGTTTTTTGTACTCATCCTATGTTTTAAATATTTTTCACAGGGTTTAAGGATGATTAAAAACAAAGAAGAAGTAATGTTTAAATTCATGAATATTTTTCAGGTGTTAAATTTTAAAAGTTTTATATTTTGGAAAAAATGGATACTTAGTGGATGTGTCCACTTTTTAATGTAATGGTTTTTATGTAATATTTATGAACTAATTATCTAAAACTCTAAACCTAAAATATCTCTAGGAATATAAGAAAGTGAATTGTAGTATAAAGACACTATATTAAGTAATGTTTAAGGATGGGTCATTTTAGTTGTAACTAGAGAGAATTTTTAGATAAATTTAGAGGTTAGGATAATGTTAATAGAATAACCTTGAAAGATCCTACTTTATATCCATGTTGAAATGATATGAAATTTTAATATTACCATGTTTCTTCATCTAATATTTGTATCTTCATAATGATTTTTATAAAACAGAATTTCATTTAATATTTTATTGATAATAAATGACATAATTTCCCCACATTGTGTGAAATATGTTTATTTATGGAATATTTGGGATTAGATCATTCATTTGAAAATTTAATAAAAATTCCAGTTTTGACCCTTTAATATGAACTACAATATTTTTTTCCATAACATTTTTTATTTAACTTATTTTAACTTGAAATTTCATAATAGAATTTATAACTCAATGTTATATAACTTTCATTTTGAACATCTGACTCAGATCTTGCATTTGATTAGAGTAAATGGTCCATGAAGTCAAAGATAGACTAGACTCATCATATTGGACAACACTTCAAAATTTGGACTAAATATTATACATCAAGTATTGTATTGGAATAAAATTTGGAAATTATACATAGGATCCTATTACACACAAATCATTCTTCTATAGGGACAGATGGTTCAGGCATTTTTGAGGTCAAAAAGTTTGTGAAATATGGATTAAAATATTTGACTAAATTTCCCCATTCGCACTTGTAACCTCTTGAAACCCCAGTCCCCCTATCCTATATAAATGTGTATTTTTATCCATTTAAGGGTTTTGGACATGAATTATAGGATTTTTATTAGAGGATAAGTTTTACCTTTTCATTTCTATACACTATTAGAGGAGGGAATGTAAGGACCCGACCTTAAAAATTACATAATCCAATTAATTCAACTAGAACTCACTTTCATGCATTCCCAAAGATCTTTTACGTTTAGAGTTTTAGAGAATTAGGTTATAACCTCATACATATAAACTAATATATTATAAAGTAAACAGTACTACCCAATATTCATTTTTCATAATATGAAGCTTTTAAAATAAAACATGATTTATTTCCATAAAAAAACTTCATGACTTTAAACTTGAATTATTAATTTCCTTTACCCATCCATAAACCCTATGAAAAACATTTTAAAACTTGGTTTGAGTACAAAAATTTAATTAATGGAAATATAAAGGAATAAATAAACCGTTAGTCCATGAATGAAAACATTTTCACAAAGTTATAACTTTTACACATAAAACATAAGCTCTTTAGCTTACCTTATGAAATCATAAGTTTCTTGTAAAACTATAGTAAGCATACAAAAATCATAAAAGTTAAATTTTATCATCATTTTCATATCAATATTACATATAAATTTGTTCTCCTGGTTACATAGGGAGTAACCATCATGGTTATACTTGGAATAACCATCACAGTATAATCCTATAATCTCTTAGGATAAACCTAACTGGTTTACTCCATCCATTTACCCAATGAATTGAAGATGTATAATAGGCTCAAACACCATTATTTTATCATAAAACCACACATCATAATAATAATGTTCAATAACCATAACATGATCATAAAACTTGAAAAGAGGATTTAAAAAAATGAAGTCTCTTACCTTATATCCGAAAGCATTCTACACTTGTACTTAATATCCTGGATAATAAAATTAGATTCATTTATTAATTAATTAAGAAAATTTTTACACATATATTTTATTTATTACCATTTTATTAATTTCATTTATGGTCATTTTTATGGGTTATAAATATCAGAATTATCGTCCTGGGAGCGTTTGTTTCATGGATTTTTGGTTGGTTCCCTTGAGTATAATTATGGGAGTTCTTATCAAATGGAAGAAAAAATCTAGAAGTGGAAATAAATGTTATTGATACATTTCCATAATTTTAAATTATCCCACATATCATTTTTTATGATATGAGGATTATTCATTAGATAAAATATTAATGATAAATGTTTGGTTTGTTTGGGGTGGTTTTTCCAACCATCACAAACTAGTTTCATCTTATTTAATGTTATGTCTATAAATTAGTTACAAAACATTAAAAAAGTCATAATATACATATTAAAATATTTTTTAACCATAATAATGGTTTTATGACTCGAATTGAATGTAGTAATAGAAAATGAAAACTCATCATCCATGAAGGCGGTGAATCGATGCATCACAAACAATGTTTTCATTTTTTAGAATAAGAGGAGAAGAGAAAAGGTTTGATGATGGATATTACATTAAAAAAGTAACATTCCAGTATATGTATGATACCAGAGTTTTAATGTCATTTTTTATAGGGTAGTTGAGGATAATATACAAATAAATAAAGAAATAAAGAATTTAAAAGAGAAATAAAGAGGGATTTTACCTCTTGGATATCATGTCCTTGAGAACCTCCTTAAGGAACTTGGTTTTGATATTTTGGTGAGACCATAAGGTCGTGGACATGGGAATAGGATTGTTAAGGGAATTGGGAATAATTTATAAAATCTACATAGTTTTGGATGTGTGATGAGAAGAGGTGGTGGTGGTGGTGGGGGGGGGGTGGTATTTATAGGGAGAGGAGAGGGGTGTTTTTGTTTTTTATTCATTTATTTATTATTTCGGATCAAGACAATCAATGGTGTTGATTACCATGACTAAATAAAATAATTAGATCATGTGAGTTCTAAATAATGATTTCTTAACTCATCCATACATCATCCATGACTCAATAATTCATTTATTTAATTATACCTTAAATTAACATATTTTACTATTCACAAAATTCAAATATTTCAGAAAAATCCCAAAAAACCACCATAACCATTTTTTGATGTGTAAATTTCAAAAATGGAATCCATTTTATGAAAATAATTTTATAAATATGATAAATTTAATTTTTAATTAAAATCATAATTTTTTAAAAAAATTCCGATTTTAATATTATAATTGATTTTACGAGATTTTGACAAATTAACTAAGGTCTCATAAAATTATATTATAATTATAATACAAAAAATATTAATTTATGAATATATTTTATGAAAATAAATTTTATTTTAAATAATTATATTAATTATAAATTTTTTAATAAACATTTACGTTTCACAAAAATACCAACACTTAATTTATCATTTTTAAAACATTTATTTTCTTATTACATGATGTAAATATATAATATTTTCATTTATGAAATACCTAAATTTTATTTATACTTTCATAGGTGACTTTATTACTCTAATGGTCAGATTACTATTCCTAATAGTCATATTACTATTCCCAACGGTCATGTTAATATTCCATTAGTATAGATTCCTTAATTTATATAAATACCACTTATTTCATTACAAATTTATAATGAATTTAACTATTAAATTCAATAATGAAAACAAATTATTTTATAAGTACCTGAGTCATTATATTCTCCCCCATTTTGGAAATTTCATCCTCACAATTTTATTCACTTATTAAACAAGTGAGGATACCTTTACTTCATAGAATTTTTAGATTCCTATATTGCTTCTTCAACCATGTGGTTTCTCAAAAAAATATTGACTTGGTGAATTACCTTTTTGAATAATACTTTCTCTATATGGTTAAGAATATAAATATTTTTCTCCTCATAAGAAAGGTTATCTTCCAACTGAAATACTTTTGGGATCAAAACATGAGATAAATTTAGAACATACTTTATTAACATTGAAACATAAAAAACATTATGTACCTAGGAAAAACTCAAAGGAAAATCCATTTGATAGGAAACTGATCCAAATTTATCCAGGATTTCATAGGTTTTAATGAACCATGGACTCAACTCCCCCTTCTTACCAAAACACATCACAATTTTCTATAGAGAAACCTTGAGAAAGATATAATCACATAACTTTAAAGAAATATCCTTCCTCTTATTATCCACATAACTTTTCAGCCTACTCTCAGTTATACTCAAGTATCCCTGAATCATCTAAACTTTCTCTACCATTTCCCATACCAATTATGGTCCCATAAAATTTCTTTCACCTAATTCATCCCAAAATGATGGAGTTCAACACTGTTTTATATATAATGCTTCAAAAGGAACCATCTGTATACTGGAATAGAAACTGTTATTATTAGAAAACCCAACCAAATAAATATGATGATCCCAACTTCCCTAGTAATCCATTGAACAAGATAGAATCATATCCTCTAATGTATGAATTGTTCCCTCAAACTATCCATAAAATTTAGGATGAAGAGAAATGTTGAAATTTAATTCAGTTCCCAATGAATTTTTTAAGTCCCTTCTAAAAGTTAGAAGTGAACCTAAGATCATGATTAGATACAATGGAGATAGGAACTCCTTGTAACCTGAATATCTCTTTGAGTTACATTCAATAAAGATGATCTAAAGATATAATATCTCGAATAGATTTTTTTTTGTAGATTTAGTCATTCAATCAATAATAAACCAAATCACATTGTTAACTCAAGAATATTTTTTGTAATCCCAATAAAAAATCCATAGATATATTTTCCCATTTTCACTATAGCATTTGAAGAGGATGAATCACTCCTTTAGTAATTTTCATTCTATTTTTACCTATTGACAATTCAAAAATCTCACTATAAAGTCATCAATATCTATTTCATTTCATCCCCTCAGTAATACTCCCAAAGGTCTATATACATCTTAGTGCTTCCAGGATGAACTGAAAATAGAGAACTATGAGCTTCACTTAATAACCGTTTCTTCATACATGAATCCCAAGGCGCACATAATCTATTCCCAAATCTAAAAAAAATTTCTTCATCAATGTTAAATTCTAGAAACTTACCCTTTTTAACCGATTCTATATTTTTATATAACTCATGATCTTCCTTCTACACTTGCTTAATTCTGTATGATATAGGTAATTTCACTAACACATGAAACAAAATAGAGGAATTTCCTACACTAATAACTTCTAAGCAAAAATTCATCAAATCATTAACAAAGGGGCCATGTTCCAAATGTAATATGGTTAATGTAACATTATTTTTCTGACTCAAAGCATCAACCACTTTATTTTATTTTACAGGGTGGTAATTGATCATGAAATCATAATCATTTATTAGTTATATATATCTTCTCTACCTCATGTTCAATTACTTATGAGTGAATATATACTTAAAAATTTTATGATCAATATATATTTCAAAATTTTCTCTATATAGATGATGTATCCAAATTTTTAAATTAAAAACCAAATTTTCTAATTCTAAATCATGTGTGGGATAATTTAACTCATGGGGTTTTAGTTTCTGTGAAGTATAAGCAATTACCTGATCATTATTCATCATAACACAACTAAGTACCTTTAAAAAAGAATCACTATAGATGAAAAACTCACTATTTCTGGAAGGTAGGGACAAAACTGGAGCATTCACCAATATCCTTTTTAGTTCCTAAAAAAACACCACATTCTTCTATCCAAATAAATTTAACCCCTTTTCATGTTAACTTAGTTAGTGGGATAGATAACCATGAAATGTTTTTAACAAACTTTCCATAATATCATACTAATCAAAGAAGACTATGAATCTCAGTAACATTTTTAGGTCTTAGAAATTCATCAACCACTTTTTTTCATAGGATCAACTATTATGCCATCCTTATTTACAATGTTCCCATGAAAATAATTTTTTTTGTAACCAAAAATCACATTGGCTAAATTTCCTATATAATTTATTTTCATTTAGGGTTTGTATAACTATCCTTATATGTTTTTTATGATCCTCATAAATTTTTTAATAAAACAAAATATCATAAATAAAAAAAAAACAAAAAACTTATCAAAAATATTCATGGAAGATCCTGTTCATAAGATCCATAAATACAACAGGTTCATTTTTCAAACCAAAATTCATAACTACAAACTCATAATGCCTATATTTAGTATAGAATTCTATATTTAGAATTTCATCCTACTTCACCCTTATATGATGGTAATCCGATCTCAATTAAATATTCGAAAAATACTAATCTCCCTAGAGTTGATCAAACAAGTAATCAATATGAGGTAAAATATACTTATTATTAACAGTGGCGTTATTTAATGTTCTATAATCAATAAAAAGCCTCATAGAACCATATTTATTTTTAATAAAAAAATAGGATCACCCCAAGGTGAAGTATTTAGATGAGTGAAACATTTATCTAGAAACTCTTACAACTGATTTTTTAATTATAGAAGTTATACTTGAACCATTAAATAAGTGGTTTTTGAAACAGGTTTAGCATCATGGAATAAATAAATAGTAAAATAAACCTCTTTATCAGGTATAATACTAAGAAACTCATAAAAAAACATCTAGATACTCATTTACTATTGGAATTTTTTTAATCCGAACTGTTCCCTTATTTTCATCAATATATGAAAAATAACATTCCTTTACATATTTTAATAGCTTCTCAGCTTCTTGATAATTTATCAATAGTATGGGTTAATTATTTTATAAAAACTAAGAATTTTTCTGAAAAAAAACTTCTTTAGCTCTATAATTAATCTTAGAATGGTAAAAAAATTCCAATATATACCCAAAATAACATAAAATTATACCAAGGGGAATACAATAAGGTTTTTAGGTAAATTATTTCCACATACATCGATATGAATATTCTTATAATTTCCTTTTCCATTAATATTTCCCCCAGGTGTTTTTTCCAAAAGTTTTGGATTCATTTATTGAGGTGGAATTTCTAATTTACCAGCAAATTTCTTAGATATGAAAGAATGTGTTGAAACCAAATCAAACAAGACATTAGAAGAATTTGAGTAAAAAAACAATATACCTGATACCAATTCATTGGATGGACCAACATTTGCTAAAGTAGTTGTAAAAGATTTCACCACAACTTTCTGCTTATAGTTTGGATGATTCCCATCATTTGGGTTCCTCTTCAGATACTCATTTGCATAATGAACCATCTCATTATATTTAAAATATTTTACTATCTATATATCAGAATTGTTCTTACCACTACCACGATCTTTTTTATTGCAATTATGAGCTATATTCCCAAAATTACCACATCAAAAACACTTAGCATAATTCAAAAGGAATTCCCTAGTGTATTTTTACCAAAATTATCACAAACTTAAAACTTCATTTTATTACCATCAAACTTATTTGTTTCATTATTTTCTATTTCCTTCCACCTAGACCTTTTTTCTACTAGGTTTCAAAGAAAAAAAGATCATCAGAAAACTCTATTTCCACATTCTTCACACATAGAAAAAGTTTTTCATAAATTTTGAATTCATGATAAGCCAAATACATTTTATATTTTGGCTTCAATAATAAGTAAAAAATATTGATTTTACTATCAAGATACTGGATAAAATTTGGAGTGTACCTTTCCAATCGTGTGAATTTTGCTTCGTATGTAGCCACTGAGTCCTCCTCCTATCTCAATTCCAAGAATTATGTTTCCATACTAAGTCAAATATCCTTAGGAGAATATTTCTCAAGGAAAATATTTTTTTAATTCATCCTATTCAAAATCAACATTATCTTCACTATCCATGATATTATTGACCATTTACCACCACTGGTTGGCTTCACCTTCAAAATGGTAAATAGAAAGACTAACCTTTTGATGGTCTGAATACCCCATGACATCAAAAATATTTTCTAGGGATTTAATCTACCCTTCATCTACCATTGGGGAAGAAGTTACACTAAATATAGGAGGGTGTTTCCTCATAAAGTATTCCACCAATAATATATTTTTCTATGGAAAATACAAAAAAAGGCTTATACCAACAAAAATTTATTGACAGATAATATATTTTTTTGGTAAAAATGAGCAATTCCAATAGATATTAGGTTTTATCGCTATTGATTTTAAGTACCAACACTTGTTTTTACTGACAAATATATCTGTTGGTATTGATCATTTAACACTAACAAATATTTTACCAATAATTAAATCTATAGCTTTATCACACTAATACCAATGTTTTTTTACTAACACATGGATCTATTAATAATAAAAACTATTACTAAAAAATCTTTTGTCATCAATATTTTTTCAAAACTCATCATTCAGTGATAATAACCAATTTAGAAAAACCAATTTTTTTATATAGATTATTATTTTTATGAATAAAGTCAATATTTACTTTTAGTGATTTTATTAAAAATATCTCATTAATTGATTTTAATTTTCAATTTTATCTAAGTATCAATAGTAATTATATTTTCTAAAGCTTTTCATTTAATAAACATTTAAATAAATTAAATAAAAAATTTAAATCATTACAATATTTGAATTTAATAAACATAATAAATAAAAACATAATAATCAATAAAAAATAAAAAATATAATTGAAATATAATTAATTAATAATTTATATTCACATATTGGAATTTTTTTTATTATAAAACAAAAATATTAATTTTTATAAAATTTAATATTTAATATATATAATAAATTAATTAATTTGTAATGGACATTTACATATTGAAATTTTATTTATTTTATATATTTTTTCAAATATTGAATTTTTATATATAATATATATAATATATATTATATTTATTTAATTTTACTAAATTAATAATTTTTCAATTTAGAAATTATGTTATATATTATATTTTTTGTCGTCCTCGTTCTCATTCTCCCTCCCCCTCCCCCTGCTCATTCCTGCCCGCCTCCCCGCCTCCCCGCCTCGCCGCCTCCTCTCAGCACTATTTTCACCTTACTTGATCCTCCTATCCACTGCATCCCATCCTTCATCTCCCCGCCTCTTCCTACCTTCACACCTCCACATCCTCCTTTGACCTTATTGACGCTGTAAACCCTAGCATCCCACTCCATATCATGTCACTTCATTACACCTCTCTCCATCACACTCTAATCTAATTCCTTACTTCTTCCTATACTAATTTCATCCTCTCCCCCCGACATCGCCTTCTACTTATGATTTTATGTACCATCTGATGATTTCCTAATTCTATCATCTTTTGGTGGTTGAAATTCCTGAAGATAATACTGATTTGACTCCAAATACCATCTCTTCTATGGTTGAAAATGTTTGATTTCTTTGATACCCATTTTAGTTTAATGCACACAAACTTTAACTTAATTGGGCGTCGTCTGTTCCCAACTGCTACACCCTTCCTCGACCTTTGATTATTCGTTTGTAGTATCTCCATAGTTTCTGTATTACTTCTACTGTCCATAGGTAAACATATCTTTGTTCCCTCATTTAGTATATTCAACATTCAATTATTCCATTACATATGAAAATATGTAATTTTTGTTTTCCCTACCGAGGTATGTTCACTTAAAATTCTATTTTCACTTTCAATTTAACTAACTCTCATAATAACGTACTTTTAGTTTAAAGTGATTTTAGTCTATATACATATCTAATACACTTTTACTTGTAGTTTCAAGTTATCCAAATTACAATGACTTTTATGTTAATCAAAATTCATTTTATTTCAACATATCCAAAAAATACTCTACCTTTAATTTTTATGCACTTCCAAACATATTTTTTCTTTTAGTTTAATGCAATTTCTTATTAATATAGTGGATTCTTAATTTTTTAATCAGTATTTTGACATTTTATAACTTTTATTTACAATAACAACTTCTCTATTCAAATCTAATACATTTTATTCATATACTATATTTTTATTTTCTAAAATCAGTATTTTATTGATTTTATACAATCACATATTTATTTCTATACCTTTGTAAGGAATTGAATTTCACATTCATTATCATCATTTTTCTAATTTCAATTATCCACATATAAATTACTTTTTTGGTTATGGACCATAGGAGGTCGATGAGGAGTCCACTCAGTGAGGACTATACTAGATAAGGTAGAATAAATTGAAGATATATACTGTATTCTCTCCTTACATCACTAGAACTTATAAATTATAATTTTCTATATATTTTTTTACTCTACATTTTCACTATTCACATTTTCATAAATTATTTACTGTATGAATTTATTTTACATTTTTACTATCTATATTATGGTGCTTCAAAAAACTGTTTATATACTGAATTACATTCATTATTTTCATGCTGTTAAAATACAGTTATCACTCCCATCCCTTTAAAATCATATATTAGTGGCATTTCATCTTCCTCCATTTTCTTTTTTGGTTCTTTTTAGACATATTCTTAAATTTCTATATCATTGAATCCACATAATTTATTACCTTGAACCTTATTTTCTTTGATCTTATGTTCTGTGATCTTATATTTCTATTGATCTTCTATATTATCATGTCCACTTATGACTTTGTCAGTCCTTGCAGAGTCAATATTTCTTTGTTGGTCCTATACAATTCTACTTCCCGTAGAGGTAACCTTTAATGAATGTAATGGAACCTACCTATATGTAATATTGATTTTCATTACTCATATAATGTGCATAAATCTTATTACTGTATTTCCATTATTCATATAAAGGTACTGCATTACATGCATATTATACTTTCTTTATGTCATTGAATGTTATTTGAAATGTTATAATTGATCCTTTTGTAAATGATTCATTCACTCTACAAATACATGTAATAGAAAGACATTGAAACATTGGATTCCTATGGAATAGGTTTTTGTTTCCATCATATATGTTTCTGGTAATTCATATGCTAATGATCAGGTTTTTGAAAATATCTATTTTTAATTGAAAGCTTAAAATTATCATTTTTTCTTTTTGTAATTAAAGAAAAAAAATTTATTATCATATCATTATTTTGATTTATGCTCTGAGATGTAGAATCAACGACAATAGTATTGGAAAGGGTTTAGTGATGTGACTTGGAAGAGGGTTGTGTGGTTGTATTTACATAATAGGTGCGTAGTTCAATCATTTCAAAATTTTCAATTTCTATTTATTGTAGTTTTTCCCTCATAGACATCAAAATTATCAAAATTATATTTGATTCATTCACTATATTCTTTTTTCTAATTCCATTTGAAATTATTTAATTTATAAAATCTACAATTTTGAAGTGCAATTCTTCAAATTATTAAATTATACACATTATTTAAAGTGTAATTCTTCAAATTATATATAAAAGTAATATCATAATCAGTATACACATTAATTAACTCTATATTATAATTCATATATATTTTCATTTTATTCTCTAATTGCATGCTATATTTTATAATATTGCCCTAATTTATGCTTTTTATGACAATACTAATGCTTGTTTTGAACTCTTACATAACTCATATTTACATGTGCAATCACTTCTGGAAATATTTTACTAATGTGCAATCACTTATGGAATATTTTACTATTCTTTAGTCGAAAAAATATATATTTCTGATATATCATTACAATCAACCAATGTGAAATCACTTTTGTGTGCTGAAAAAATATGTATTTTTGAACAAAGTGATTACACAATTTATGCTAATGTGTAATCACTTCGGTGGTATATCAATTCCAGTAGTTTATGCTAATATAGCAGTTTATGCTAATATTGCAGTTTATGCTAATGGAAATATATTTATGATATATCACTTCCATATATATTTACTAATGTGTAATCTCTTTGTTGTAGAAAGTGATTCCCTCATATATTAAAATATATATTTTTGATATATCACTTCCAGAAGTTATTTCAACTAAATAATTGTAAAATATTTTTTCAACTCATATTTATATGTTGCAGTAACATTTCAAATATATAGTTAGTTTCTTTTATTACAATCACATTATTTTATTATTAATTGTAGAAATATCTCATTTTATTACAATCACTTTCTACTTACTAAATTTCTTTCATTTCATATTTGTTCATGTAAATATGAGTTTTGAACTCATGAAATATGTATGTAATGAATATGAATATTCATGAAATATTAATGATTGCATATTATGAATATGCATGAAATAAAAATATTGAATATTCATGAAATATGAGAAAGGATAATGTTTTGAACTATGTGTAGTAGAAAGTTGGATCACTGACCCTTCTTCTCAAGTGCTCACTATGAAGAATCAGCCAAGAAGCATGCAACAAAAGCTAGATCATGGTAAGTAGAAGCTGGATCATATGGTAAGTTGAAGAACTTGACTGGGTGTGTTTTCCATCTCGAGCATTGATATGCCCATTTCCATTTTCAATTTGTTTCTGAAACAAATAGAATTTCTTTCTGCCACTAACATTTATAACAATATTGATAGACATTTGGTGAAATGAAATTATTGTTTAGAGAATTGATATGATGAATGAAAAATTACCATTCTATGAATATCATTTTTTATATTATCATTTAGTTTTATATTGGTTTCAATTCATGAAGAATATTTTGCATTTATTTTTAGATATGTGCCTTGGTTATGTGTGGTGTAGATCATGGAGTGAAAGGGTTGGGGTTCCGCAATGGTATTGGAAGTGACTTGATTTGTTGGGATGTCAATTGGGATGATGAATGTAAAATTCTCATTCTATGTAGATCATTTTTTATACTTTCATTTTTTTGTTTCAATTAATGCAGATATTTTTCACTGATTTGTGGGTTTGTTTTTCTATTATGTGCGGTGTAGATCTTGGAGCTGAAGGGAATGAAATAATAGCAATTTGAGGTTTCTCACTGGTACTAGAGTTGAATTGGTTTGTTTATTCTAATGTCTTACTTGGGGGTGATGAAAGATCTTTGGAGTAACTATTCTTCTACCATGATGGGTGTGAGAGGATTACAACCAAGAGACGACATGAACTTTTATAATTTTTTTTGGGGCGTGGGTGGGTAGGGGGGAGACGGTGGTGCATAGATGGATCATGGTATTTTTTGTTTTTTATGATCTTTTTAGGTATCAATAAACTTCAACTATGTATTGATTCATTTTTGTATTAAATTCCATTATTAATATAATTATTATTTTTCTAATTTTGAACATGTTTGAAAATCATCTTCGGTTTGTTAATTAGAGCATGTGTATTATTATGATAAATTAATAAATATAATATGAAATTTTACCAGTAATAAAAATTTATAATTTTTATTTAAATGTAATTTATAAATAAATATTATATGTTGGTAATATTATTACCAATAGATATATTTTTCATATAAATATATTGCTAAACACTTTGAATAATATATATATTATCTGTTTGTATTATTATAATTGTAACAGAACTATTATATCTATCGCAATAACATTTAGAGATAGAGTTTTTACCGAAAATTTAGTGATAGGAAAATTATTGTTGGTAAAACACTTTACCAACAGAAAATACACTTTTACGGACAAATATATCCATGTTAGAAAAAATTAATTATTTTATAGTGGGTTGATCTAGCTGATCACAAGCATGGATTCCATCACCATTTATAGCCTGCTTAAACTGACCCATTACTGTCACAAACTACTCAGTTCCAATTCCCACCATTCTAGGTTGTAGATTCAGGAGGATATTATCCTCTAGGTTCCTTCCTAATTTATATTCCTTATTTCTTCTATGGAAAACCATTCTGAACAGACATATATTAGATGAATAAACATGGTAATATTTAATTTCTATATCATTTCAACTTAACCATAAAGTAAAATTCATTTATGGGTATACTATTAACATTATCCTAACCCCTAAAGTTATTAGAACTTTTCTCTAATACCAAATATAAGGACCCGACCTTAAACATTACATAATCTAGTTAATTCAACTAGAATTCACTTTCATACATTACCAAAGATCGTTTAGGTCTATAGTTTTAGAGAATTAGTGTAATGAACCAAAATTTTATCAATGAAAATTCCATTCTTATAATTATTTCATATAGTATAATCACATAAAATCACATTAAGAACACAATACAAAAATTATAAATGAATATTGAATGAAATAATAGGTATTTCTAGAAGTTAAGGAATCTATACCAATGGAATAGTAACTTGACCTTTGGAATAGTAATGTGACCCATATGAATAGTAAACCAGCCAGTAGAATAGTATCCTCACCCAAGAAAGTATACATAAAATTTATCCATCTTATAAATTAAAATATGATATAATTATATCATAGTATAAGTAAATAAATGTTTTAGAAATTATTAATTAAGTGTTGATATTTTTATAAAACATAAGTGTTTATTTTAAATTTTATAATTAATATAATGTTTTAAAATAAAATTTATTTCCATAAAATGTATTCATAAATTAATATTTTTTTTATGATTATAAGATAATTTTATGATACCTTAATTAATTTTTCAAAGTGTTATAAAATCAGTTATATTTTTAAAATTAGTATTTTCCAAGTAAATGATGTTTTTAATTAAAAATTAATTTTCTCATATTTAGAAAATTATTCTCATAAATTGGAGTCCATTTTTGAATTATAAACATCAATAAGTGGTTAGGTTTAATTTTTGGTATTTTTCTAAAATAGTTGAATTTTTGGTGAATAGTAAAATACGGTAATTTACGGTATATATACATTATAAGTTAAATGTACTATTAATTGATCCATATATGATGTAAGCACCATAATCTCAAAATTACCTTAATTATTTTATTATATTTGGTGATAATTCTCAAACTATTCATAGCCTTGTTCTAAAATAATAAACTAATGAATAAAATAATGAGAAATGACCCATATCCTCCACTATAAATACCACCCCTCACCACTTATTCTCTTCACACCTTAAAAGCTTTTATCCTTGTACAAATTATGAAAAATAATCTTCCAAATACCCCCACCCCCCATTTCCATGAGCTCTTGGTCTCATCAGAAGACCAAAACCTTTTCCCTAAGGAGGTTTTCAAGGAGGAAAAATTCAAGAAGTAAATTCCTCTTTCCTTTTATTTTAATTTCTTTTCAGGTTTTTTCTTATTCTCTTCTCACATCCCCTAATAAAAATGGTATGATAACTCCAGTACCCTAAATATAATGGAATTTTATTATGGTCATATAATAATCCATCATTAAACTTCTCCTCTCCCCCTTTTATTCTATAAATGAAAACGTCATTCGTGAGGTGTTAATTTATCACCTTCAAGGACAACAAAGTTTCATTTTCCATTAATGCCTTAAAGTATATTAATAAAAACTTTTTTATGGTTAAAAAAATTATAATTTTTGTATTACAACCTATGAAATATTATATAATCATTATATACACATGATGTTAAATAATAAAACAAAACAGGTTCATTGTGATCGAAACCCGCCCAAAATAATCCAATCGATTATCAATAACTTCTTATCTAATGATCTATCATCACCCAAAATTAACAAATGAATTATATAATCATTTAACATTATAGATTTTAATTAATAACTTATAACTTAAATTTTGGATTTCTATTTACATTTTATATGAACTTCCATACTCTTATACAAGCGAACCGATCATGAAAAATAAGAAAACAAGCAATCCTAAACGATGATATTGAACACTAAAAATCATGAAAAAGGATATAAATGAACTTAATAAAATTATAATAAATATATTACATGTATAAAAGGTTATTAATTAATTAACTAATAGATTTAATTTTATTATCCAGGACATTATGATCAAGTGAAGAACCATTTTGAACATAAGGTAAGGGATTCTACCCAAACCTCTATTTTTCTTTTGAGTTACTCCTCTCTCTTTACCCCAATGTAATGATTATTTCCTTTTTATACAATTATTCTACATTCTGTATATATGTTCCAAACTCATGTATCTAGATCAGATCATCCCTCTTTTATGGGGTAATATGTGTTTTAAAAAGGTTCCCTACTCAATTCTTCCCGATAAGAAAACCCGAATCAAGGGAACTTCCCAATTTCTTACCCACACCCAAGTACACTCCATAATCTATTTTAAGCCACTATTTTTTTAAAACTAGTAATTATATCATGAAAAACTATTTCTTTTTCATTTATGGTTTTATGAAAAAAATATTCCTTTTCCACTTTAAATTATAATTAATATTTTCATTAAAATGCACTAAAATGTTTCATTTATAAAGTTTATTAAACACTCATTTTACATGTTTCCACTTCAATTGGACATAAATTATCATAATCCATTCCAATTTTCTCTTATGAATGACCATTTATGTTTTTAATCCATTCTTTCATAGACACTTTTATGATATGTTCATTTATTATGCCTTATGATATGATTATGATACCCATTTCTTTCTATGGGTAACCCTTATGTTTATTCTTCATGTGGCACACATATTCATGAACATGTTACGATGGGTGTTCCCAGATAGAACTCCAATGTATTTGGTAATTTTTAGTCTCATGATATGTTATGTTGGGACAGGGAGTGAACCTGATTCCTTTATGGGACTCTGTCCACCATTTTATATAATCTTGGAAGTTAGCCACGACTCATGTTTATATCATATTATATATTGTTTACACATTCATATTATTCTCTACTTATATATTCCCATGTTATATATATTATTCTTCCTTATGTTTATTCATGTTCCATGCCTTTTATGCCATCATGTTATGCCTTATAAACCATGTGTTATGTGTTATTCCTATGCTTATTTCCTTATTAGGCTTTTTAGCTCATCCATTTTGTTCATGTATTCCCCAGGTTATCCTATATAGATGTATGATCTCAATGGAAGTTAGGATCTCATTATAGAGATTAAATAAAAGATGTTTTTATTTTGGTTTCATGATGTTAAATTATGTACCTAATCTTCCAAATACACTAGACTTTACAATTCTTGGATTGTAATTTGATGGTTAATTACGTTTAAAATCTTATAATGATATTTTTAAAAGGCTAGAGTTTCTATAGTTGGTATCAGAGGAAACTTTTAGTTATTTTTGGGTTCAGATAAAACTTTAGTGAAATACTTAGGGATAAGACTAAGTATGAGAAAATATCCCTAAATTTTGGTTAGTATAAAGTAAGTGGTTTATCAAGAAAATACATCCCTATCTGGATAATACAAGTGGATGTGGTTCTGGAATAGATGTACCTAGGAGTAACAACTCCATCAAGGTGTTATGAACCTAACTTGTGGTAACTTGGAACATGATAATAAGCCTTACCGTGTACCAATTTTTACACTCTTAGGGGATATTATTTGGTAAATTCATAAGCTCATTATGAACCATTATTAAGGGAAAAAAATTTCCCAAAAGAATATATGTTAGGAAATGGATCATGGATAACTTAGATTAAAACCTAGGGAATCACAAGTTAGGATATAATTTTCCTTTACAAGTTTATCCTTTTATGTTTAAATTTTCCTTTTTATACTTATAAGATAAGTATTCAAGACCCATAATTATAATTTCTTTTTCTTAGTTAATGGATAGAAATAGAAGAACTCGTGCTAATAATCAATGTGATATGAAATGTGGTGATTTACCTAATGATGTGCCAAATATGATGGGAATAGGTGATCAAAACTTCATGATAGTTCTTTCTCAACTGGCTTAAGTTATGAATAATAACTTGAATCACGTGGAATTACCTCCTTCTCCCAAGAGAGAGAAAGTTGAAGTCAAATCCTTTATGTGGAAAAAGCCTCCCATGTTTAGTGGATCTTTTGATCCCCTCCTCATATAATAATGTATTAACTCCATTGAGAAGATATTTTCTATACTATAGTGATTAGAAGAAGAGAAAGTTATGCTGGTAGTTTATTGTTTTGATGGGGAAGATTATCAGTGGTGGAAACTGATCAAGAACACAAAGTTCAAGGGGGAAATTTATTCTATGTAATGGGAATATTTTAAGAAAATATTTATCAATAAATATTTCCCCCAACCCTCCATCTTAAGATGGAAAGGGAGTTACTTGGATTTAAGTAATAGGAAGATGAGTCTATCATGGTTTATGAAGTAAAATTCACAAGGTTTTCAAGACATGCCTCCTGTTTTTTCATGAACACCAAAAGCAAGATAGATCTATTCTTTAGTGTACTAAAGCCAAGTTTATGAAAATAATTGGCAATTCAAGACTTTGAAATCTACAAAGAGATTTTCCATTGTTCCATTAAAGTTGAAATGTAGATTGGGGACTCTCAGTGGTCTTATGGACCTAGTGAAAAAAATTGAAATATGGAGTTTAATATGGGTGATAAATCCCATGATGGAAAGAAGACCCTACATCCCACATGTTAGAAGTGTGGGAATAAGCATCTTGGAAACTTCTTAAAGGAAACCAAGATATGATTCAAATGTGGAATAGAGGGTCATATGGATAATAAATGATGAATGAATATGAAGAATCACACTAATTAGGAAGAAGAAAGTGAGGTTTAGATAAACACTTAGCCTATAGTGCAGTGTTTCAATTGAAAGGAGTATGGGAATTAAAAAATCAATTTCCCTAAGCCAAGGGTTGTTAGAGGAAATAAAAAAAACCTCTAAGGTATTAAGGAATGGCATATGATATCACTACTACTAAGGTGGAGCCTAATAATTATGTGGTAGAAGGTATTATGGTTATTCGTTCAAGAATAGAAAACATACTATTTGATTCTGGTTCTACGCATTCTTTCATATCTTGCAAGTATAGTAGAACTATTCAACCACCACCTAAAAATATGGAGGTTGAGTTATCTGTGAGAACATAAAATGGGGAAATTATTACATCCAAAGTATATAACTCATCCTTGATTAATGTTTTTGGAATGAACCTCCCATAAAATCTTGTCATACTCCCTTCGGTAGAGTTTAATGCTATTTTAGGCATGAATTGGCTATATTTATATAAAGACATTATCAACTGTTAGGAAAGGGATATCACTCTTCAAATACCAAAGCATCATCCAATTATATACAAGTGCAAGTAGGAGGATGGATATTTTTTAGAATCATCATCTCAAGTGTAGATATTGCGGCCTTATGATCAAGTATATCTAGCTCAAATGATTGAGAAAAAGGAGAGAACCATTCTTGAAGAGATGCCCACTATGAGGGACTACAATGATGTTTTCCCAAAATAGTTTCTTGATATTACTCCTAATCAAGAGTTTGAGTTATTAATTAAATTTATTTATATATCTATTCCTATATCAAAGACACCTTATAGAATGACCACCATTGAGCTGGAAGAACTGAAGAAGCAGTTATAAGAGAATCTAGACAAGGGTTTTGTATGCATGAGTACTTAACCATGGGTTGCACCAATCCTCTTTGTAAAGAATAATGATAGATCAATGTGCCTCTTAATTTATTATCATGAGATCAATAAAATCATGATAAAGAACAAGTATCCCCTACCACAAATAGATGAATTGTTTTATTAACTATGTGGGTCCAATTATTTATCTATGGTGTACCTTCAGTCAGGATATCACCAATTAAAGGTGAGGAAGAGAGATATTCCCAATACTTCCTTTAAAATTAGGTATAGACACTATGATTTCATAGTGATTCCCTTCAAACTTAATAACACCCCAATAATTTCCATGTATTTAATGAATAAAGTCTTTAAATATTACCTAGAAAAATTTACGGTAGTCTTTATTGATGATATTATGATATACTCCAAGAGAAAGGAGGAACATGTGGAGCATTTGAATACCGTTCTAAAGACTTTGTGAAGGGTTAAGCTTTATGAAAAGTACAATAAATGTGAGTTATTGATGAAGTAAGTATCATTATTAGGGTATATTATCACTGTTAGAGGAATATCTATGGACCCTTCCAAGATAAAGGCAATTGAAGAGTGGCCCATGAAAACATCTATAATAGAGATCTACAACTTTCTTGGTCTAGATGGGTACTACCTCTAGCTGGGTACTACTAATGATTTGTGAGGAACTTATCATTACTATAAAACCCACTAAACAACTTGAATAAAAAATGGGTAAAGTTTTTCCGGACCTGTGAATGTGAAGACTGCTTTAAAGAGTTGAAAAAGAGGTTTATCACTACACCAGTACCCACACTACCAACAAGTGAGGAGAATTTTGTAGTGTACAATGATGCTTAAAAGAATGGACTAGGCTATTTATTGATGAAAAATGATGAAGTTATAGCCTATACCTCAAGGTAGTTGAGAATTCATGGGAAAAACTATCCTACGCATGATCTGTAGTTGGAAGATATGATCTTTGTGTTGAAAATATGGAGGAATTATCTATATAAGGAGAAGTGTGAAATATATATTGATCATAAGATCATAAAATATATATTCACACAAAATTAGATTAATATGCACCATTGAATATGGTTAGAGCTCATCAAAGATTATGACTGCTCAATCCACTACTATCTTGGTAAGGAAAATAAGGTAGCAGATGCTCTAAGTAGAAAGGATCCTATATATTTATCAATGATGAGAATTGAAAAAGATCTAATATTCTTATACCTATAAAGGATAGACATGGGAATTGTTAAGGAAGGAACATCATCAATCCTTTCCCAAATTATTTCTCAACCACCCCTTATGGAGAAAATAAAGGATGAAAAAATAAATGATAAGGGAATTTAGAAGAATGTGGAAACCATGAAAAAAGGTAAATACTCAAAGTTAAAAATGGATCAGAAAGGAGTTGTGAGATTCGGGTCACAATTATGTGTACCATCTGATCTAGAGATAAAGAAGGATCTTCTAAATGACGCATATAGATCAACCTTATCTATTCATCTAGAGAGCACAAAGATGTATAGAGAACTTTGAGAGAACTATTGGTGGGACAATATGAAAAAGGAGATAGATGAATATACATCAAAGTGATTGGTATGTTAGTAAGTGAAGGATGAAAGGTAAAAGTCTAAGGGGATGATACAACCACTACCCATACCAATATGGAAGTGAGAGAACATTACCATGGACTTTGTCACTGGACTTCTAATGACATCCAGAGGAAACAATTCTATATGGGTTATTGTGGATCCTCTTACAAAGATATCCCACTTTATTGAAATTTTAGAGGACATCTCACTGGATCAACTTTCCTAGATACGTATCAAATAAGTGGTAAGGATGCATGGAGTAATACTATATATTTTATCTGATCAAGATCTGAGATTCAACTCTAAGTTCTAGAAAAGTATCGAATATTCTCTAAGCACTGAGCTAAAATTTAGTACAACCTATCATCCCCAAACTAATGTCCAATTTGATAATACTATTTAGACACTTTAAGAAATGTTGTGATAATGTTATATAGACTTCAAAGGAGGATGAAACCAACATATGCCTCTTGTTGAGTTCTTTTACAACAAAAATTTCCACTCGAGCATCCAAATAGATCCATATGAATCCCTATATGGGAAAAGATATATAATAACAATGTGTTGGGATGAAGTCAGTGAACATAAGATACTAAGACTCAAAATGGTGGAAGAAATGGTAGAAAAGGTGAAAACCATTCCGAAACACATTAAGGCAGCCAAAAGTTGAAAAAAGAGATATGTAGAAAATTTTCAATGGGACCTTGAGTTTAAGGCTGGAGACATGGTATTCCTCTATATATCTCCATGGAATAGGATCATGAGATTTGGGAAGAAAGGAAATATGAGTCCTAGGTACATCGACCCCTTTGAGATTCTTGATCGTGTCGAAGATATGAAATATCGTCTAGAACTTCCTTTGTAACATACTTGACCTGGGATCCACTAAACCAATTCCATGAGATGGGTCTCCACATGACCTAAAGTGTGCCTCCCCATATACTAGAGGTTGCAGACTAGCTGTGAGGGTCTAAATAAGTCATGTGGGGAGACTATACCCTCTTTACCAGAGTAAGCCACAATAAACAACAAAAGAAATAGCATAAATAATATGACATAATAATAGAACAAGCATAATCAACATTTCCCAACTAGACACAAACCACAAAAACTAACCATAAGTATGATATTTCATGATAAATAGTTCTAAAAGTAAAAAAACCCAAAATAAAGACAAATAAAGGAATCCCCCAAATGGTCCTGACTCTAAGTCCAAAACCTCATCCATGTACATCCCAGGCCTGACTCAACCCCAAGCATGGGGCCTTTTCCCTTATCTTTACTAGAAAGAATGAAATTTTCTCAAGTACCCAAGGGCTTCCCGAGTAGGGTGTGAGTATAAATCATCAGGACACCACCAACAATGTCTATAAAATAACCAGTCTAAAAAGATAGCGCATGCAAGTATGAAATAAATATCAAGTAAGTAAAAAAAACTTCAGGTTCCATAAGTTAACAATATTTACTTTAACCATTTATAGTCTTAGTACTATTATATGTTATTTTCATCTTCTTAATTAATTAATTCATTATCAATAGTTTTTCCATGGGTTAGGAATTTACATCACTATGCATAAGGGATGGTTAGGTTCCTATCTCACTAGGGATAAAAATTTCAAAATAAATAAATCTCACCTACCTTAGAGACTTAGTCTATATAGTTTAATCGAATGAAACCATTGGGGGCATAGAGCATCAGTCCAAATCTCCAACCTGTGCATCCCTGGGTGGGGTTAGAGCATCAGTCTAACTGAACCTGTGGGAGGATCCTAAATCCTTTATCCCACTAGCAATCCATGTGTAAATTATTATTATATATATATATATATATATATATATATATATCTATTCACCACACATACCATATCACATCCAATACAAATAATAATTATAACCCACAACAACCAACGTGGGAATAAATATTATTCTATGACCCATTTACACCTTTTATTTACATAACATTTCCATTTATCCCAATTCTCATTTCTTATGCCTAATCTCATTAATAAATTTTACCAATTCCCATACATTAACCCATTTAACACATTCAAATATTTACCATGTGTTAACCCACTTAAACCATTCATAATTTCCCTAGTATTAACCCCCTTATGCATTCCAAATATAATTCAGAAACCATTTGGAACATTCTTGTTAAATTCCATTTAACCCATTTTTGTGTCAGCCCAAAAAATCCCTTAGCCATTAACCACCTATAGAAACAAATATCAATTTCCCTTATTAATAAAAAATTTAACCATTTAATATTTTCATCATGGGATCTATTTAATTACAAGTAAATTTCACACATAAAATTTCCATTAACCATGTACGGGTAGGTTAGTGCACCCCATGGGTGGCCCTAAATCAGTCAAGTCATCCTCCATGAATCCCAAGAGGATCATGAGGGGTTCAATTTTTCATTTGGACACCCATTATATCAAATATCAAAAACATAACCAAGAATACAATAAGGGAAGAACAAGAACACAACCCCATATACACAAATATATATAGAAACTATGGGATATAACTTGTAGTCCATCTACCTCGAATTCAATGATGAACATAATATTAATCGAAGCATAAGATTTGGATTCAAGAACCCATTGAATATTTAACCTATATTTCAAGGGAGGAAGAATGTTTTATGTTTTTAGAAGAAGATTACCCAAGATAAAAGCCCTAATCTGGAAAAGAGAATAAAGGATAATATTAGACTCACTTAGAGTTTTGATCCGCAACCGATGACACTCCAAACAGCCTTGAAATGAGGGAGATCAATCCTTGGAAGCCCTTGATATTTATTGTTCATCACTAGGGTTCAATAGTGGAAATGAGAGGATAAAATCATGTGAAGACTTAAAATCCCGAAATGGAATTTTTTTTATATTTTATAACTTTAATGGGTCACATGGTTTACCCGCACGGTTTTCCAAACCTTGCACAAACCATGTGCAAGACACTGTCTAAGGGGATCTGGGTCTCACTGTTACCTAGGGATATCTACACTGTTTGAGTAAAAATGCACCAATTATGTTCTAATCCACTATACAAGGATTCATGGTTTGTCTGGGAAGGCTGAATGGTTTACATAACCTTGCACCAACCATGCGCCTTGCACAATTTAACCCGGTGTTCCTTCCTTTCATGTCCTGAACCCCCAAAACACCCCCAAAACACCCCTGAGGCCCCCATGTGCCTGGGAGACATCTCATTAACCAAAAAAAGAGTTTGAAACCAAAATTTAAATAAGAAAATACCTCCTTGAAGTTCTGGATCTTACAAAATCCCCACCTTATAACGAATCATCCTCAAGCCGTGCTTCTAAGTATCATTGAGTTTCTGAAGAAAAGAGTTCTAGCCACTGGGTCCACACATCCGACTCCCTTTCATACATTTCTTCCTAAAAATTTCCATGTTTCTATAAAACTTGAGGCAAGTCCATAGTATTTCATTGAAATACTTTATCACTTTGATCCACAATATGGACTAGATGCCCCTCAAAGGATGAATCAGCCTAAAGCTCTACTCCCTCAACATTAATCACATGAGATAGATTAGGGTGATACTATCGAAGATATGAAACATGGAAAACATCGTGAATTCCACTATACTACTATGGAAGATCCAAATGATAAGCCACTGGTCTGATCCTATCCACAATCTCAAATAGACCCACGTACCTAGGTGACAACTTTCCCTATTTCAGAATTCGACGGTAGCACAACCTTGGTGACACTCATAGAAACATGCTATCACTCACAATAAAATCAAGAGGCCAATGTTTCAGATCTATATATGACTTCTTCCTACTACAATCCATTTACATGTGTTTCTAAATCAACTAAACCTTTTTCAATGTCTCCTTCACAAGACTCAGTCCCAAAAAATCAGACTCTACAGCTTCTAACCAACATATAAGGGATTTATACGACCTCTCATATATCACCTCAAATAGTTACATCTGAATTATAGCATAAAAAATATTTTTTTAGTCGAACTCCACAATCAATAAATATTTTTCCCATGAACCACAAAAATCTAGGACACAAGCCCTCAAAATGTCCTCCAGGAACTAAATTGTCTGATCTGACTAGCCATCCATCTACAGGTGAAAGGTTGTACTCAAATACACATGGGCACCAAGTTCCTTTTTCAATACCTTCTAGAAATGAAATGTGAAACACATATCATGATCTGAAACTATTGTCCTCAATACATCATGCAACCAAACTATCTCCTGAACGCACAAATCACCCAACTGGTCAACAGTGAAGGTCTCTCAGATTGGTAAGAAGTGACCCACCTTTGTAAATTGATCCACAATTACCCAAATCACATCATTATTTTGAGGAATACTTGAAAGGCCCACTATAAAATTCATCATTACATCATACCACTTCCATTCAAGGATAGGAAATAGTTGTAACAACCCACCTGGGAACTGATGCTCAGCCTTCACCTGATGACAAGTGAGGCATCATGACACAAAACCCATAACCTCTTTATTCATTCTCAAACACCAATAATTTATACGAATATCACGATACATATTATTCAAAATAGGATGAACTTCTAATTTTGATGCATGAAACTCCTGCATCAACTCTTCTCATATACACACTATCACAACTACATGAACACAAACATAAGTGATCCATTCAACACTAACAACCCAACTAGAAGGTGACTACCTGCCTTTAAGACTTTCCTTTATAGCCAAACAATCAAGATCCTCAAGATAACTCTCCTTGACCTGATTAAAAATCATGGACTCAACCACTAAGGAAGCAAGGTTCATCTTCCCTTTCCCATCCTGTACCTCCAGATGCATTTCAACAAATAAGGCCATCATTCTCCACTCGAAGCTATATTCCTGAACCACCTGATTCTGAGTCAATCGACTTATATAATCCTAAATACTATTTCATTTTCTTGGCATGTAAACCATATCAAAGTGAAAATAATGCATATATTCAAACCATATTCACCTATGAAGATTCAAATCAAACTGAGAGAAGATATACTTAAGGATTTTATGGTTGGTAAACACCATGAATCGCTATACCAATAAGTAATGCCTCCAACACTTTAAGCCATAAACCACTACATCCAACTCAAGTTCATGAGTATGGTAATTTGTTTCATGAGGAATCATCTACAATGAACCATACACAACAACTTGATGACCCTGCATCAACACTGCTCCCATACCAACACTAGACACATCACAAAACAAGGTATACCCCTTACCTAGTTTAGGTACAATCAGTATCGGTGCAATTTATAAACGTTTATTCAACTCTTGAAAATAATTCTCACATGCCACAGACCGCTCAAACCTAATAACCTTATTGGTTAAAACCTAAAGTGGTGCTACTTAATTGGAGAAATCCCTAATTAACGTTCAATAACAATTGGACAATCCCAGAAAACTTCAGACATTAGTAACATTCTTAGTCTATATCCAAGACACCACAACCCGCACTTTCTCCAAGTACCCAACACTCCTTCCTCAGAGATAATGTGTCCCAAGAAATGCCCCTATCAATACAAAATTTACATTTCGATATCTTGCTGTAAATCTTGTGCTCTCTTAGTGTAATCAAGATGATGTTAAGATGTTTGGCATGATTGTCATGAGTTATAGAGTACACTAAGATATCATAAATGAATACAACTTCAAAGTGATCCAGATATGGATGAAAAATTCAGTTCATTTGATCCATAAACACTACTAGTTCATTAGTTAACCCGAATGATATCACCATAAACTCATACAATCTGTACCTGCTCATGAAGGTAGTCCACAATACATCAGAAGGACTCAACCTAAGATGGTGATACCCCGATCTCAAATCGATATTAGAAAACACTAAATCACCTCTTGAATGGTCAAACGGATAATCGATTCGAGGAATGGGATATCAAATCTTAACTATCATTTAATTTAATTTTCTATAATCCACGCAAAACCACAACGGACCATCAACCTTCTTGGAAAACAACACTAGATATCCCTAAGGTGATGTGCTCAAATGGACGAACCCTTTCCTCTACAAATCTTCCAACTAAACCTTAATCTCTTGGAGTTATACTGGTGATATATATGGTATAAAAGAAACCAGTTCTTCTCTTGGAAAAAAATCTATCATGAACTCAATACCTTTCTTGGGCAGTATCCCCGAGAAGTCCTCAAGAAACACATCCTGAAACTGATCCACCACTGGTGAAAATACATGCTACCCCACTTCCCCATCATCGAGCATAAAACAAGCCAATTGGGTTGTGAGTTCTCCTAATTGTTGAAAAATTGGATCTGCATGGACTACTTAAACATCCCACTCACTAAGAAGTACATAACTGTCTCAATCAAGATATGTGAATGTTACCCGACGATGGTAATAGTTGATGTGGGCTTGGTACAACACCAAAAAATCCATCCCCAAGATTAGGAAAAAACCCAAAATCTCAAGGATGAACAAGTCCCACAGAAAATGATACCACCCAATCTCCAGAACACAATCCTTAAATTGTATGATATTTTCTATTCACACCCCTAGAGGTGTGTCAATCTACATAAGACCACACACACATGTTATAAGGCTAGGACCAACACAACTATGAAATGAACAGAAATAAAAGAATATATAGAACATGTGTCAAATAAAACACTATCAAGAATGGAAGCTACAAGGATCATATCTCGAACAGTAGATGGTCTAGCCTTTCCACCTCCTGGTGTAAACTGAACCATGTGAAGCTGGCTTGTCCCTCTCCCCTGGGCTTCAACCTGAGTACCTATAACTGAACTGTCTTTTTGGGGAGGACGATCTTAACCCAGAGTACCATGTCCACCACCCCTACCTGTATGACCCATGTATCCCCAACTACAAACCTGATATGGGGTAACATACCCCTTCCTATACTCTACATTGGTCTCTATCCTCCATAATTTACCAACTATCTTAGGTTCCTGCAGAACCTCTTCACATGGACCAATATTCCACATGATCAACACTCAACTGGTGGTTGGGAACACTGACTATGAATGTGTCCCAACCTTACACACTGATAACAACAAACTCGATCACTAACCTGAGATACTGGTTCCTTTTTCTAGCTGCCTTGTCCACCACCACCCCAGTGAAAACTTTCAATGTGGTGCTTCCTACTATTGGAAGTATCACCACTAGTTCACCCCACTAGAACTGCATGTCGTCTCCCAGATGCCTACTTTTGGTTTCTTTCTAATATAAGGGATTGATCCACCACTTCAACGACCATCCTCAAGTGAAATATATTTACCTACGACTTGATATCATAACCGATCCCATTTTGGAATTGTCTCATCATGGAAACCTCATCCCCCACCAAAGATGGAACAAAACATTAGAGGTTGGTGAAATGACTTTTATATTACATCACCATCATAGTCCCTTGGGTCAACCTCATGAACTTAGTATCCTTTTACAACCTCAAGGTTTTAGGATAGAAATTTTATAGAAATTTATCTTGAAAATCCTTCCTAACAATACTATCAGCTTGTTGGGTCTGAACCAGAATGTCCCACCAATGTTTTTCCTGGCCTAACAACATGTAAATTTCCAAATTGACTCTATTATCTATAGGAGTCTCTAAGTGATAAATAATTTTATGAATAGACTCTATCCAAAATTCTGAAGCCTTAGGTCCACCCTCTCTAGAAAACATCACAAGGTGTTGTAATTGAAAATCTTGAGTCAACTCAAAAATACTCAGCTCCAACCACCTTGGGACCCTTTCCATAATCTATATGAAACAAGTAAAGTTATCACAAAACTTTTCTTCTCCTCTATTAATCTGATCCACTAGGTTTTCTCACTCCACTTCTAGGGGAGAATTTTTGATGACATCCTGTTGTTGCTCAACCAATACAAGTCATCACGATGGAATTTTCCTAAAATTTCAATCACACATCTCATAACATGTAACATAATGTTTTCACAATTTACACAAAATAAGGATTTACACTAGCCATAAGGAACCCATATTATGTACACTATCCCAAAAAATACCATTACATGTAGAACAATACCCTTATCCATCCCTAACATGGTCATGGTCCACATAAGTGAACCGAGTTATTTAGTCACCAATATTCCATTAGACACCCTTTAAACCATTTATTATTAGGTACATTCCCACTTCACCACTTGTTATAACTAACCCTTTATCTCATTTACATCTTACATTAAACAAAATTCTTTAACTATTTTTTTTATTTAACCATCCACATCATCTTTTATTAGACACCATTTTATTTATATTTTTCAAGAAGTCAAATGCATTCTACTATTTATGTCCCGCACACCCATTCCCTGTGCATTCCTACCATTATGCATGTCACTTATATACTTAGGTTCCTAAAATTATGTAGGAATGCACAACCTCATTCCATTATGGCCATGAGAAAAATATCATAAACTATCACATCACACAACAAGTGTATCACCCAATGGTGAAATATCTTCAAATGTAACAACACACAATAATAAAAAAAATTCCCACCTTGTGTGACTTGGGTTTCCCGTCATACATGAGTAAGATACTCCCAAGAACGAGCTCATTACCAAGGATCAACACTTTTCTATTCTCTTGTATTCTGTTCCCAAATAGTAATTCATAGAAAAAACCTCCTCTAATAACACTTTGTAACATCCCTAACCTGAGATCCACTAAACCAGTGCCTTGATTCGAGTCACCACATGACCTGAAGAGCACCTCCCCGTATGCCAGAGGTTTCTAACTTGAAGCAAGGGTTTGAATAAGTCACATTGGGAAACTATAACCTCTTTACCAGAGTAAGACATAACAGAAAACAAAATAAATAGAGGAAATAATATGAAATAACTGTAGAACAAGAATAATCAACATCTCCCAACTGGGCACAAAACACAACCAACCATAAGTTTCTATATCATTCTAAACAATTCCAAAAGTGAACAAAACCAAAAATAAATACAAATAGTGGAATCCCAAAAATGGTCCTGAATTTGATTCTGGAACCTCATACATGTAAATCCCAAGACCAATCAACTCCCAAGCATGGGACCTTTGGCTTTATCCTGACTTGAAATTATAAAATTTTCTTAGGTATCAAAGGGATGTCTGAGCAGGGTGTGAGTACAACTCAGTAGGCCACCACCAACAGTGTATACAAAATATTCAGTCTAAAAAAATAGTGCATGAAAGTATGAAATAAATGATAAGTAAAGAACAATTTGGGTTCCACTAGTTAACAATATTTACTTTAACCATTTATAGCCTTAGTACTAATTTCCATCATATTTATATTCTTCATTACTTAATTCATTACCAATAGATTTTCCATGGGTTAGGAATTTACATCACTATGCATAAGGGATTGGGCATGTCCCTATCTCACCGAGGATAAAAATTTCACAATTAATAAATATCACTTACTTTTTAGCCTTATTCCAGATAGTTTCATTGAATGAAACCACTGGGGGAATAGAGCATCAGTTCAAATCCCCAACCTGTGCATCCCTAGGTGGGGTTAAAGCATCAGTCCAACCCGACCTGTGGGAGGAGCCTTAGTCCTTTATCCCACCACTAAGTCACATGCACATTATTATTATTATTATATATATATATATATATCCATTCACCAAACATACCATATCACATCCAATAAAAATAATAATCATAACCTACAACAATCAACATGGGAATAAACATTATTCCATAACACATTTACACTTCCCATTTACATAACATTTCCATTTAGTCCAATTATAATTTCTTATGACTAACCTCATTAATAAATTTAACTAATTCCTATACATTAATCCATTTAACATATTCAAATATTTACCATGTGTTAACTCACTAAACCCATTCATCCTTTCCTTGGTATTAACCCCCTTATGCATTCAAAATATAAATCACAAACCATTTGGCACATTCATGTTAAATTCCATTTAACCCATTTTCATGTCAAGACAAACAATACATTATCAATTAACCACCTCTAAACACAACTATCAATTTTCCCTTCTTAATCAATAATTTAACCATTCAACGTGTTCATCATGGGATCTATTTAATTAAAAGTCAATTTAACACTTAAAATTTTTGTTAACCATGTTTGGGTAGGTCGACTGATTAACCAATAAAAAAACATATATTAATTAAATTTTAATGATATTAAATGTTAATTTTTTATATGATGGGCTTGAGTTAGTGTATTTTAATTTTTAACATCCATTCTCATCATTTGTGCACTTCATGCCTAATGTACACCAATTTAGGCCCAATGATTCATCTGATTTTAAGGAATGTAATTATCAATATTTTAATTTGATATTTTGGTAAATGGATATGAAATTTAATATTAACATTTCTAATTTAGGGTTCAATTAAGGATATATAAATTATGATCGAGATATTTGATGATGAAAGGAAACAATTATGGAGAAGGCAGATTGGACACCAGCCCACTGATGAGAATGTGGAGACCACAATACAGGACCAATGAATCCCAAATTTCATGGGATTCTAGAAGAAATATATAGGAACAAATAATTATTCAGAATCCAATTCTAATTCATCCTTAATGGTGGTTATTAATGCGGCCCAATTTGGAGATAAAATTCAAGGCCATATTCTGAGTCCCAGAAAAATAGCCCAACAATTTAATCATATCTCAGAAACCACAAATTATTTTGGGCTGAAATTCTACAGGAGATTTTTAGACATCCAGGGATCCATTATCTTCTACTATGTCACACTCCAATTAGGCTATCTAGAAGGTTATATAGGCATATCTGTTCGGTGGAGGAAAGATGGATGCAACTTCGGGTCAAGGGAGGAAAAGTCTCCTCTCCCTTACTTTCCACCACCCTAGGACTACCATACTCAAGTGGGATTCTTTGTACTATTGGGGGATCGACCCAAGACTCTTGAAATACCTATTTAAGGTAGTGGTAGTGGAGTAGTTTAGGATATTTTGTGTTTGGTTTCATTTTAGTGTTATGCTACCGCTTTGTGTTTGTAATCGCATTTCTTTCTCATGTAAGTTGTTCAATTCACCTTAGTTTCTTAATAAAAGTTCATACTTTACTCTTATTATATTTTTCTAAATATCACTTTGATACCATTTCCTAAAAGTGTGAATTTATTCACACCATACTTTGTGATATTTATCACATAATGGTGGAGTGATCGATTTTTTGTTGTTTTTACTTCTTCAATTCCACCCTCGTAAGTCTACTTCCTGCTTCCGTTGAGGACATGCCATCAATGGAGGGATAACTATTTTATGAGTTGATCCAAGGGAATAGAAAGGGTTTGTATTGAATGTTATTTCTCACTCTCTAAATGTTTATTAATTTCTTTTATTTGAGTTTCTTTTATTCAATTATTTTCTCTCTTCCTTTTCCATATTGAATTTAATCACCCCACTGTTATGTGCTAATAAGATCCTTTACCTTGGAGTGCTCATGAAAATGATCCTACAAGTGTATAGGTGATTAGAATGTGTTTGTAATGGTTTTTAAATAGTAGGTTACGAGGTTATTTTGAATTCATTTAATGAATCCTTCTATAGTTAATGAAATTGAAATCATTAAAAAAGGAATTAATCCAATCCACCCTGAGAGATAACCTAGGATCAACTCATTATCTTAATTTGAATTAACTTAAATCTGTTAGTGATACTTTAAAACCATCTTAAATCAACCCAAAGTTTTCAACTTCATAGCCAAAAATCCATCTCATAGGTTGTGTATCTTAGATATCTTCTTAGGTCTCAGTGGATTCGACAACCCAAGCTAGACTACAAGGACCGTTCTACCTTCATATCTTGGGTAAATTTGAGCGTGAATCAAATTTTGGAGTTGTTTCCGGGGACCAAGTAATTACCTTAGTCCAAAACCTTTTTTTTCACCCCATTCTTATTTTCTCACCCAATATCTCTTATCTTGTCCCTTTCTCACTTTTTTACTTTTGGAGCATGTCCGCCTACACCCGCGATAATTCAAAAAGTCTAGTTAGGGTGGAAAGCCCTAGGATAGGGGAGTCAAGTGAAACTTGGGGATTGTTTCCATTAGGTCCTAATATTCTTGATACTTTAGAATAAAAAATTGAATCAATTCTAATGGAGGTTCTTCCAAGAAATCAAATTGTAAATCCTGGGGGAAATCAAATAGGAAACCAAAATCAAGAAGCTCCAAACCTAGAGAATGTAGTCGATCAAACCATGAATGACTACCTCACTCGAGCTTGGACCAATTCCCCATCATTAATTAGACATAATTCCTAGGAGATACCAATTACCTCTTTAAACCCCATGTCCTTAACCACCTTCCAACCTTTCATGGGATGGAGTCTGAGATGCCATACCTTCATGTCAAAGAGTTCAATGACATTGTTGAAACCATGTGCCCACCACATCAACTAGAATTAGTTAAGATGAGGCTATTTACTTTCTCACTAAAGGATCAAGAAAAGAATTGGTTAAAAAATCTGAGACCTGCATCAATCAACTCTAGGGACTAATTACAAAGAAAATTCTATAAAAAATACTTTCCCCACCACAAAACAATTTCACTTAAAAAGAGCATCTAAAACGTTTTGGAAAAAGAGGGAGAGTCATTATATGAAACATGGGAGAGGTTCAAAGACACCCTAAACATGGTTCCACATCGTGGTTTTTCTATACCTGAACAAGTGAGAATTTTTTATAAAGGGTTGGGCCTGGCGAACAAACAATTCATTGACATGATGAGTAATGAAACCTTTAAAAACAAAGCCCCAAATGATGCTTATGAGTATCTGGAAATCCTTTCTGAACAAAACCAAACATGGGGAACTTCAAATTTTTATGAAAGGACACAAATAACTATTAAAATTCATACACTTAGAGAAGAGGAAAGTCTTAGGGATAAAATCAAAACACTCTTTAGGAAGGTTGAAGAGATAGACCTTAGGAAAGTCCATGAAATCCAAACTGTAGACCCTATTTTCACAATTTGTGGAAAACATAACCATAATATAGACAACTACCCAACCATTCCATCTATCAAGGATGTTCTTTTAGGAGGACCCCAGTGGAAGTAAATTCCTTGAACTTTTAAAATCCTCAATACCAAAACACCTACAACCCAATGTATAATGACCACCTAGGATTCCGCTGGAAAGATAAACAACAACCTAGCCAACCATTGAGACAAAATCCTTACCCCCATCAGAACTACCAAACCCATAACAAGTTCCAAACCCAACCTATCCAATACCAACAACCACCATTCCATTTTCATCAAACCATCCCGCATCCAAAATATCCCCCTAGGATAAACCAATATTCTCAAGTACCAACCCAAACTGTTCCACAAATCCTACTAGAACAACTGTGAAAACAAATGGAAAGGATGAACTTGGAAGTCTCTTACCTAAAACAAGAACTTAAAACCATAAAAACTATAAATACACCCATTCCTACACAAGAAATTCCATAACAAATAGTAAGGGGAGATTCAAGTTTCACTCAAATAAATCATGAAAAACTAAAGGCTGTGACTATTTTAAGAAGTGGGAAATCAATTGAGAAACCTGAAAAACTAATTCAAAACCCATATGAATATTAAAACTTGGATGAAAATTCAAATGAACCAAATGATCAAACTAAAAAACATGATAACATTGTTAAATAAACAACTCTTCAACAAAAAACCCCACAACTTGAACCATTTACTCAATGCATGAGGGGGAAAACCAAGACTGAATTGAATGAAACATTGAGGGAAATATTATCACAAGTCAAGTTGAACATTCCACTCCTAGATGCAATCCAAACCATACCTAACTACTCAAAGTACCTTAAGGACTTGTTCAATTTTAAAATAAAATTCTTACATAAGAACCAAGTCCTTCTAGAAAAAAATGTTAGCACAAAAATCCAAGGAACCCTTCCACTAAATATGAAAGAACCAGGATGTCCTTACATCAATGTTGAACTAGGAGAGAACAAAGTTGTAAAATACTTGTGTGACCTAGGTTCTAGTGTGAATCTCATTCCCTATGCTGTGTACTTCCAGTTAGGCCTGGAAGATCTCTAACCCACATCTGTCACACTTCAAATTACTAATCATAGCATTAGGGTTCCAAAGGGGATTTTAAAGGATGTTATGGTAAAGGTTGAAAAGTTCATCTACCCTGATGACTTCATTTTCCTTGAAAACTATCAAAACATTGAAAATAAGGAACAAAACCCAATCATACTTGGTCATCCTTTCCTTGCAATAATTAACTCTATTATCTGAGTTCGAAACAGGAACATGACCATCACCTTTGGAAACATGAGTCTAGACTTGAACATATATAATGCAAGCTCACAAATAGGGGTTGACGAGGACATTCATGAAGTAAACATGATAGGAAGCATTGATAATGAATCCATAGAACATGAAGGATTATTTGATGGATGTTTAAGTCAGAATGAGATTGACTTCCTTTGTTCACATGAAGTAAGTTTATCTCTATGGCATGAATCATTTTCAAATTGCTCTTATGATGAAGTCTTAGGTCCAACAATCAGTGAAACCTTTCAGGAAACCACTTTTATGGGGACCACTCAAACTTCCTTCCCTAAATATGATCAATCCAATCTATTAGCTGAAACTTATACATGTGGGGAATCAATCCTATCTAAAAATCTAGGAAAAAAATTGATCTTGATCCAATGTCCCAATCTTCTGCTAAAATTCTGAACCAACCTGATCTTGAATTGAAGGAACTTCCTGCTTCACTCAAGTATTCCTTCTTAGGGGACAATCAAACACATCCTATTTTCATTTCTTTTTCTCTTGAATCCAATCATGAGAGGATGCTTCTATATGTCCTTAGGAAACATAATAAATCCATTAGTTGGACCTTGTCTGATATTCCTGGGATTAGCCCACTAATCGAGACTCATAGGATTGTTCTAGAATCTGATTCAAAGCCATTTAGTCAACCTCAACAGAGAATAAATCCTAATATAATGGAGGTAGTAAGGAAGGAACTTCTGAAATTGTTAAAAGCTGGTATCATCTATCCCATAACTGAGAGTGAGTGGGTGATCCCAATCCAAGTGGTTCCCAAGAAGGCAAGAATCACAGTGATAACCAATAAGGATGGAGAGATTCTTCCAACTAGGGTGAGTAGTGGCTAGAGAGTCTTCATCAACTATAGGAAGCTAAACTCATTTACAAAGAAGGACCATTTCTCCTTACCATTCATTGACCAAGTCCTTGAGAGAGTTGCAGGTCATGTCTTCTACTATTTCTTATATGGGTACTCGGGGTATAATAAAATTGATGTCTCTCTAGAGGATCAAGGGAATACTACATTCACATGTCCATTCAATACCTTTTCTTTTAAACGCATGCCATTTAGGTTATAAAATTCCCCTGGAACCTTCCAGCGGTGCATGATGGGAATATTATCAGACATGGTAGGAGATTTTATAGAGGTCTTTATGGATGACTTCTCTGTGTTTGGGGATACATTTGAGGGATGTATGAGGAATGTGGAGAGAGTCTTGTCAATATGTGAAGAAAATAATCTAGTCCTAAACTGGAAAAAATTCCATTTCATGGTTAAAGAGGGACTAATTCTAGGCCATATAGTCTCATGTAGGGGGATTTAAGTTGATAAATCCAAGGTTGACATCATTCGTCACCTTCCATCACCCAAAACTGTCAAGGAAGTGAGGTCTTTATTAGGACATGCTGGTTTCTATAGAAGATTCATCGAGGAATTTAGTTCAATCTCCCATCCCCTTTGTGCTATCCTAGTAAAGGATGCTCCATTTTTTGGATAGAAAGTTGTGAGGGTTCATTATAAACCCTCAAATCCTATCTCACCTCTCCTACAATTATAAAATCTCTAAATTGGAACTTCCCTTTCGAACTTATGTGTGATGCCGGTGAATTTTCTATAGGAGCTGTGTTAGGAAAATGTTGTGATAAAACTCCTTATGTCATTTCTTATGCAAGAAAATCCTTAAATGATTCCCAAATCAACTACACCACCACTGAAAAGGTGTTACTTGATATTGTGTTTGTCTTAGAGAAGTTTAAGTCCTACCTCTTAGGATCCCCCATCAATGTGTTCACTAACCATTCTGCACTAAAATACCTCTTCCAAAAACAAGATTCTAAGGCTAGACTGATTAGGTGGGTCCTTCTATTACAAGAATTTGACCTCACAATAAAGGATAAAAAGAGTGTTGAAAATGTTGTAACTGATCATCTATCTAGGATGGAAGTCAAAGACAGCACAAATCACCTTTATGTGTCTGATTCATTCTCTGATGAACACCTATACTCTATGAGTGACTGCCCTTGGTATGCCAGCATAAAAAACTTATTAGTTATATGAGTCATTCCAAAATTCTTAGGGACTCAAGATCAAAGGAAATTCCTTTCTGATGTTAAGAACTATGTGTTTTATGATCCATACCTCTATAAGTTCTTCCTTGACCAAGTCATTAGGAGGTGTGTCCCAGAATCTGAACAAGAGTTCATCCTTAAATTTTGTCACAGTGAGGCATGTGGATGTCACTTTTCCTAAAAAAAAACTTCTTCTAAGGTTCTTCAATATGGTCTCTTCTAGCCCACCCTCTTAAGGGACTCCTGCACATTTTTTCAAAGCTGTCCTAGATGTCAACAAGTAGGGTCCATCACAAAAAGGAATCAAATGCCACTCACTCCCATCTTAGTGGTTGAAATATTTGACTGTTGGAGAATTGATTTCATGGGTCCCTTTCCAAACTCTAGGGGGTATCTTTACATTCTCTTATATTTTGATTATGTCTCAAAATGGGTTGAGTCCATTCCCAAAAAATCCAATGATCATCAAACTGTGATTAGATTCCTAAAAAAACATCTTCAATAGGTTTGTAATTCCTAGGGCTATCATTAGTTATCGTGGAACTCATTTTTTCAATAATACTTTCTCAGCACTCATGGAAAATTATGGAATTTCTCAAAAAGTGTCCACTGCTTAACAACCACAAACAAATAGTCAAGATGAGTTATCCAATTGAGAAATAAAACAAATTCCTAAGAAAAATGTTAATCCATCTAGGAAATATTGGTCGAGAAAACTCTTAGATTCACTTTGGGCCTATCAAACTGCATATAAAACCATTTTAGGAATGTACCCATATAGGTTGGTTTATGGTAAATAATTCCATTTTCCAGTGGAAATTGAACATAATGATTTTTGGGAAATTAAGAAAATGAATTATGACCTGTCATTGGTCGAAACAAAAAGGAAATTAGATCTCAATGAACTTGAGGAACTTAGGATGGAGGATTATGAAAATTCAATGATCAATAAAGCTAAAGTACAAGCCTACCAATATTGAAATATTAAAACCAAACACATTGTACAGGGTAAAAATATTCTTTTTTATAGTTCTAAACTTCATTTACACTCGGGAAAGTTGAGATCTAGATGGTTAGGTCCATACATAGTGCATAAGGTGTACCCCCATGGGGCTGTAGAAATTCAAGATCCCACAAAAGGTCAAACCTTTAAAGTTAATGGTTATAAAGTCAAACCATTCATTGTAACATTCCAAGAAAATGAAGTTGATGAAAAATTGTGTGAACCAACCTTAGATGAGGAAAATACTTAAATAATTAAGGGTCTAAGTCAAGCTAACGACGTTAAACAAAGTGCTTCATGGGAGGCAATCCATGGTTTTCAAGTTTCCAATCATTTTTTTGTTTTAATAAACTTTATATTTTAAATAGGATTAATGAATCATTTTGATATTTAAAAATAATAAAAAATATAATTTTGACCTGTTCTTCTATTATGAGTATGGATGGGTATGAAAGGAGAGTGCCATATTCATCCGTGTCAAGTGGTGTGATCCATGAGTAATACCTTACCCATAAATTTAAAAAGAAGACAATGTATCATCAGTTAAATTTATTTTTATGTGTTTGTAGGTTAAAATAAAAAAATATAATAATAATAATAAAATTAAAATTCCACATCGTAGGTCATGGGGAAAACCCTGTCACAATCAGCGAAGCCACGAGGACTCGAACCCGGGACCGAAGGGAGACAAGGGCGCACGCTTACCACTGACCTATGACTTATAGTGCTTCCTTATTCTATAATTTTTGTATATATACTTATATTTTACTTTTTTTATTATATGAATAAATATATATATCTATATATATTATTTTTTTTTTGATTGTTTTTTCCTTTTTCCACTAGGGAACTCTGTAAGTGACATGGATATCAAAGGACTAAATTGGAGCACCAAGAACTTCAACTTAAACCACCAGGTGACTTCATTCCATGATCCTCATATTTCAATTTCCTTTTTGAACTCACCTTCCCTGCCTCTACCCCCTTATAAATTCTCTTTTCTTCAAACACTGGGGACAATGTTATTTTAAGTTGGGGGGGAGATGAAATAAAAAATTTGATTTTGTGTAATTTTTTTGCTTTTCTGTGAAAAAATGATTTAAATAAATGTGTATAAATGGAAGGAAAAATTCCTTTAAATTTGAACATGATAATACACATTGCACACTTTAAAACTGAATATCAAATAATTTAGCATGCCCTGATTCTAATTTTAATCCATGTATAATTTCATGAGAATCTATTTTGGAATGTGTGACTGTATAATATAAAATTTCATCATTTATATTTTCATCCAAATAGGAAAAAAAGAGATCACAACACATGTAATTTAGATAGTGGGGTATTAGTTTGAGTTCATGGGGTCCCCCAAATAAATAGCATAGGTTTGGTGATCATTTTAGTTTTAATATGAGTATTAAAAAAACAATAAATTTGCACATAGAGCAATGAAATGACCTAAAGTGTGGCTTTCAGTACTTGAGGATCGTGACTCCATAGTTTTCTGGACCAGAGTTATTCATTTTATCTCTACTTGTGGTAATTTGACTTTGTTTTTTACTGTGTGAACTCGAGATGATGCTCGAGTATGTGGGCTTCACTTGGTGCCCTAAGGTCTTTGAGCCTGGGAGTCATCAGAAAAGTCTCGCTACATGGGTTGACTCTATTGAGTGAAATTTCAATTACCATGAAAAAATTGAAAAAAAAACAATAAAAAAACATATATATAAAAAAAATGAATACTCATCTTAAAATTGAAATGTGATTCCATCTAGCGCTTCCATCATTTTCCCCTTGAATAAAAATGAACCCCCATGTCTTTTGTGACACCCAACACATCAACATACTTTATTGAAATTGGATGAAATGTGGCGTTGAATTTGAAAAAAAGGAATGAGCTTGAGATTGGGATATTCTTATGAAACTATCTTGTATTAAAATATTTTTATGGGTTTCATGATTGTTTGGTATAAGGGTTTTTTTGATCATTGTGTATTATAATGTTTTTGGAAAATGGAATTCGAATTTCATATTGTTGAGATACATTTTGCATGGGACTAGAAAATCTCAACTTGGGGGGTGTGATTATCCAATAAAAATACATGTTAATTAAATTTTAATGCTATTAAATGTTTATTTTTTATCTTATGGGACTGATTTAGTGGATTTTAATTTTGAACATCCATTCTCATCATTTTTTCACTTCATGCCTAATGTACACCAATTTAGGCCCAATGATTCATATAATTTTAAGGAATTTAATTATCAATATTTTAATTTGATATTTTGGTAAATAGATACACACTTTAATATGAACATTTATTATTCAGGGATCAATGGAGGATACATAAAGGATGATTGGGATATTTGGCGATGAAATGAAACAATTATCGAGAAGGAAGATTGGACACCAACCCACTGATGAGAATGTGGAGCCCACAATAAATGCCCAAGGAAGCCCAAATTTCGTGGGATTCTAGAAGAAATATATAGGAACAAATAATTATTTAGGATCCAGTGCTAATTCTTCCTTCATGTTGGTTATTAATGCAGCCCAATTTGAAGATAAAATTCTGGGCCAGATTCCGAGGCTTAGAAAAACATCCCACCAATTTAATCATATCTCGGAAAAAACAAATTATTTTGGGATGAAATTTTAGAGGAGGTTTATAGAAATCAGTGGATCCATTTTCTTCTTATATGGACCACTCCAATTCTGACATCCATAAGGTCATATAGGCGTATCTGTTCGGTGGAGGCAAGCTGGATGCAACTTCAGGTCAAGGGAGGAAAAGTCTCCTCTCCCTTATTTTCCACCACCCTAGGCCTACCCTAATCAAGTGGGATGCTTTGTAATATTGGGGGATCGACCCAAGCCTCTTGAAATTCTTATTTAAGGCAGTGGGGGTGGATTATTTTAGGATATTTTTTGCTTGGTTTCAGTGTAGTGTTAGACGCCGCTTTGTGTTTGTAATCGCATTTCTTTCTCATGTAAGTTGTTCAATTCACCTTAGTTTCTTAATAAAAGTTCATCATTTACTCTTATTATGTTATTCTACATATCAAATTGATACCTTTGCCTAAAAGTGTTAATTTATTCACACCATAATTTGTGAGATTTGTCACACAACGGTGGAGTGATCGATTTTTGTTGTTGTTTTTACTTCTTCAATTCCAACCTTGTAAGTCTACTTCCCGCTTCTGTTGAGGACATGTCATCAATAAAGGGATAACTATTTTATGGGTTGATCCAAGGGAGTATCAGGGGGATGGATTTAATTTTATTTATCACTCTCTAAATGTTTATTAATTTCTTTTATTTGAGTTTATTTTATTCAATTATTTTCTCTCTTCCTCTTCCATATCGAATTTAATCACCCCACTTTTATGTACTAATAAGATCCTTTACCTTGGAGTGATCATGAAAATGATCCTACAAGTGTATAGGTGATTAACATGTTCTTGTGAAGGTGTTTAACTAGTATGTGATGAGGTTAGTTTGAATTAATTGAATGAATACTTCTTGAGTTAATGAAATTGAAATCACTAGAAAAGGAATTCATCCAATCCACCCCGAGTGATAACCTAGGATCAACTCATTATCTTAATTTAAATTAACTTAAATCTGTTAGTGATACTTTAAACCCATCTTAAATCAACCCAGATTTGGAAAATTCATAGCCAAAAATCCATATCCTAGGTTGTGTATATTAGGTATCTTCTTAGGTCTCAGTGGATTCAATAACCTAAGCTAGACTACAAGGACCGTTCTACCTTCATCTCTTGGGTAAATTTGAGCTTGAATCATCGGCACACCCCATGGGTGGCCCTAAATCAGTCAATTCATCCTCCATGAATCCCATGGGGATCATGAGGGGTTAAATTTATCATTTGGAAACCAATTATATCAAATATCACAAATGAAACCAAGAATACAATAAGGGAATAACAAGAACACAACCTCATATGCACAAATCTATATAAAAACTATGGGATATAACTTATATATTACATGTCTCAAATATATTTATGAATGAACTCTTAATCAAAGCCTAATATCAAGATTCAAGAACCCCTCAAAGATTTAACCTAGATTACACTAAAGGAATGAAGTTTTAGGGTTTTCAAAAGAATATTTCCCAAGATACAAGCCCTAATCTAGAAAAGAGAAGTAAAGAGAAGATTATACTCACCCGCAGCTTCTATCCGCAACCGACGACCCTCCAATCAGACTAGAAATGAGGGATATCAATCCTTGTAAGACCTTGAGAGTTATTGTTCATCACTAGGGTTCAAGGGAGGAAATGAGGGGAGAAAATTGAGTGAATAATTAAAGTACTGGAATGGAAAATTTGTAAATTTTACAAATTTAATAAGTTACATGGTTTTACAAACTATGCACAAACCACTATCTAAGGGGAGTAGGGTCGTACTATTATTTGGGGAGAACCACATGGTTTGACTAACTATGTTCCAAAAGTGCGCTGAGACACTGTACAAGGAGGCATGGTTTTTCTAGGAAGTCTGCATGATTTACTTAACCACGCTCTAACCACACACCTTGCACAATTTTTCCCGATTTTCCTTCCTTTCGTGTCTCAAACCTCCAAAACACCCCTGAGCCCCCCTAAACCTAGGATACATATCATTAACAAAAAAAAAGAGATTTAAACCAAAATTTTAACAAGTATATACCTACTCAATGTCTGGTATCTTACATGCACCTACCATGTCTCAAGTACATGATGTATTCCATTTATCCCTCTTGAGGAAGTACATATCAGATCCTTCTCATGTACTGAATTCAGAGGTGGTACAATTGGAGAATGATATATCTTAAGAGGATCATATAGTGATGATCTTGGATTATAGTGATAAAGTTCTAAAAAATAAGACTACTCACCCGGTCAAAGTACTATGTCAGAACCATAAGCATGAAGAGGAAACATGGGAACTGGAGGAAGCGATGAAGAAGAAGTACCCTAACCTTTTTTCAACTTCAAATGTAAAATAAAATTTAGAGGGTGAAATTTTACAAGGGGGGAATAATGTAACGACCAAAAATTTTATCAATGGAAATTCCCTTTTTATAATTATGTCATATAGTATAATCACATAAAATCACATTAAGAACACAATACAAACATTATAAATGAATAATGAATGAAATAAGAGGTATTTCTAGAAGTTAAGGAACCTATACCAATAGAATAATAACTTGAAATTTAGAATAGTAATGTGACCCTTATGAATAGTAAACTGACCAATAGAATAATAACCTCTCCCAATAAAGTATAAATAAAATTTATCCATCTTATAGATGAAAATATTATATAATTATATGACAGTATAATTAAATAAATGTTTTAGAAATTATTAATTAAGTGTTGATATTTTTATAAAACATAAGTGTTTATTTTCAATTTTATAACTAATAAAATGTTTTAAAATAAATTTTATTTACATTAAATTTATTCATAAATTAAAATTTTGTTTCCTTATAATTATAAGATAATTTTATGATACCTTAATTAAAATTTTAAAGTGTTATAAAATCAGTTATAATTTTAAAATTGGCATTTTCCAAGTAAATGAAGATTTTATTTAAAAATCAAATTCCTTATATTTAGAACATTATTTTCATAAAATAGATTCCATTTTTGAATTATACATGTTGAAAAATGGTTTTAATGAATTTTTGGTATTTTTCTAAAATAGTTGAATTTACGGTGAATAGTAAAATATAGTAATTTACGGTATATATACATTATAAGTTAAATAAAATATTCCTTGCGTAATAGATGATGTAAGAACCAAAATATCAAACTTACATTCATTATTTTATTATATTTAATGATAATTATCAAACTATCCATACCCTTGAACCAAAAAAATAAACTAATGAATAAAACAATGAGAAAACACCCCTCTCCTCCACTATAGATACCACACCTCAACACCTTTTATACTCACACCTTACAAGATTTGATCCTCATATAAATTCTGACCAATATTATTCCCAAGACCCTAACCCATTTCCATGATCTTTTTGTCTAATTAAAATAACAAAAGATTTTCCCTAAGGTGGTTTTTAATGAGTAGAAATTCAAGAGGTAAATTCCTCTTTCCTTTTCTTTTAATTTATTTTCATGTTATTTTCTTATTCTCTCCTCACATAACCTCATCCAAATGGTATTATAACTCCCTTAAATCAAATATAATATAATTTTATTATGATAATGGAATAATACATCATCAAACCCCTCTCCTCTTCCTTTTATTATAAAAATAAAAATGTTATTCATGAGGTGTTAATTTATCACCATCAAGGACAACAAATTTTCATTTTTCATTAACGCCTTCAAGGATGGTCATAAATTTTTTTTATGGTTTAAAAAATTATAATATATATATTACAGACTATTTAATGTCTTGGAATCATTATATACACATTATGTTAAGTAATAAAACAATACAAGTTTGTTGTGATCGAAACCCGCCCAAAATAATACAAACGATTATCACTAACATCTTATCTAATAATTCATCCTCAACCAAAATAATAAAATGAATTATATAATCATTTAACCTTATATATATTCATTAATAACTTATTACCTCCATTCTGTATTTCTATTTACATATTACATGAACTTCCATACTCTTATACAAGCAAACCGATCAAGAAAACTAAGAAAACAAGCACTCCCGAACGATGAAATTGAACACTATAACTCATAAAAAATTACATAAATGAACTTAATAAAATTATAAAAAATAAATTAAATTTATAAAAGGTTATGAATTAATTAATTAATGTATTTAATTTTTTATCTAGGACATTAAGATCAAGGGCATAACCATTTCGCACATAAGGTAAGGGATTATACCCGAACCTCCATTTTTTCCTTTGGGTTACTCTTTCTCTCTCTTTACACCAAGGTAATTATTATTTATTTTTATATAATTAGTATGAATTATATTTATATGTTCCAAAATCATGTTTATAGATCAGATCATCCCTCTTTTATGAGGTAATATGTGTTTTAAAAAGGCTCCCTTCTCAATTCTTCCTGATATGTAAACCCGATTCAAGGGAACTTCTCGATTTCTTACCCGCTTCCAAGTGAACTCCATAATCTATTTTAATCCACCATTTTTTTATAAAATAACTAATTTTATCATAAAAAATATATTTGTTCATTTATGGTTTTATGAAAACAATTTTTCCTTTTCCACTTTAAATTCTCTTTAATATTTTCCTTAAACCGCACTAAAATGTTTCATTTCTAAAGTTTCTTAAACACTCCTTTTATATGTTTACAATTAAATTGGACATAAATTATCATGATACATTCCTATTTTATCTTATTAATGTACATATATGTTTTGAATCCATTCTTTTATGGACACATTTATGATATACTCATTTTTATGCCTTATGACATGATTATGATACCCATTTATTTCCATGGGTAACCCTTATGTTTATTATTCATGTGGCACAAATATTCATGAAAATTTTATTAATGGTGTGACCAGAGAGTTCTACAATTAATTTGGTAATGTTTAGTCTCATGAGACATCATATTGGGACAGGGAGTGAACTTGATTCCTTTATGGGACTTTGTCCACCATGTTATATATTCTTGGAAGTTAGCCATGACTCATGTTTATGTCATATTATATATTGTTTACACATTAATATGATGCCATGATTATATGTTCCCATTTTATACATATTATTCTTCCTTATTTTTTTCATGTTCCATTCATTTTATTACATCATGTTATGCCTTCTAAACCATGTGCTATGTTTTATTCCTATGCTTATTTTCTTATTGGGTTTTTTAGTTCATCCCTTTTGTTCATGTATTACCCAGGTTATCCTATGTAGATGTATGATCTCAATGGAAGTTAGGATATCATTATATTTATTAAATAAAATATGTTTTTATTTTGGTTTCATGATGTTTAATTATGTACCTAATCTTCCAAAGACATTAGACATTACAATCCTTATCTTGTAATTTGATGGTTAATTAGGTTTAAAATCTTGTAATGATATGTGTAAAAGTATAGGGTTTATATAATTATGTCATAACCTTATACATAAAAAATCATATATTAAAAAGTAAATTATTCTACCCAATATCCATTTTTTCACAATATGAAACTTTTAAAATAAAACATGATTTTTTTTGTAAGAAAACATCATTACATTAAACTTGAATTATTCCTTTCCTTTACCCATCCAAAAAACCTAAGAAAACCATTTTAAAAATTGGTATGATCACTAAAATCTTATTAAGGGACATATAATGGATTAAATAAACCATTATTCCATGAATGAAATCAATTTTACAAGGTTATAACTTTTACACATAAAACATAATATCTTTATCTTACCTTATAAAATTATAAGTTTCCTATAAAACTATAGAAAGCATACATAAATCATAAAATGTAACTTGTGAAATCATTTTAATATAACTCTTATATTTAAATTTTATCTTCCATATACACATGGAATAACCATCATGGTTACACTTGGAATAACCATCGCAGTATATTCCCGTAATCTCTTAGGAGAAACCTAACCGGTTAACTCAGTCCCTTTACCCAATGCATTGGAGAGCTATAACGTTATCAAACTCACTTGGTTTTTCATATAACCACCCATAATAATAACAATTACCAATAACCATAACATGATCATAACATATAAATCTTGAAAAAAATAAAAATTCTTAAGGAAAATAAATTTTCCATTTTGAAATCACTTTTCATTTTTAAGAAGCCACACACTTATAAATGAAAAAAATTTATTTGAAAATAAAATTATAAAATTTTAAAGTAAAAATAAAATATATAAGGTATCATAAAATTAGGATAAGTCACTTATGATGTATAAGTAAAAAAAATTCTTTAATAAAAATAGTTGTAACTTGAAAAGAGGATTTTTAAAAATAAAGTCCCTTACCTTATGTCCGAAAGCGTTATACATTTGTACTTAATGTCCTAGATAATAAAATTAGATTAATTAATTACTTAATTAAGAACCTTTTAAACATATATTTTAGCTATTAAAATTTTATTAAGTTTATTTATGTCCATTTTTATGTGTTATAAATATCCAGATTGTAATTGTAGGAGCATTCGTTTCATGGACTTATGGTCGGTTCCCTTGAGTATAATTATGGGAGTTCTTGTCAAATGGAATAAGAAAATATAGAATTGGAAATAAATGGTATTAATATGTTTTTATAATTTTAAATTATCTCATATATCATTTTTTTCTAGTATGAGGATGATTCATTAGATAAAATATTAATGATAAATTTTTGGTTTGTTTTTGATGGGGTTTCCAACCATCACAAACTAGTTTCGTTTTATTTAATATTATGAATATAAATTAATTCCAAAAAATTTAAAAAGTTATAATATAAACATTAAAATATTTTTTAACCATAATAATTTTTTATGACCATACTTGAATGCAGTAATAGAAAATGAAAACTCAACATCCATGAAGGTTGTGAATCGACCCATTACAGATGATGTTTTCATTTTTTAGAATAAGAGGAGAAGAGAAAAGGTTTGATGATAAATATTATATTAATAAAATAAAATTCAAATATATATATTATAATATATAAATCATGTATCTTTGGATAGGTGAGGTGAGGATAAGGTAGAAAGAAATAAATAAAGAAAGAATTTAAAAGAGAAAGGAGGATTTTTCCTCTTGAATATCGTCTCTTTGAGAACCTCTTAAAGGAACTTGGTTTTGGTATTTTGGTGATAAAATAAAGTCTTGGATGTAGGAAGAGTATTGTGAATGTAATTTGGTAGAATTTAGATAATATATAAGGCTTTGGAGGTGTGAGGAGAAGAGGTGGTATTTATAGGGAGAGGAGAGGGGTGTTTTTGATTTTTTTATTCATTTTTTTATTATTTTGGCTTAAGACTACCAATAATGTTGATTAACATGACTAAATATAGTAAATAGAGAATTTGAGTTAGAAATAATGAGTTATTACTTTGTCCATACATCATCCATGACCCAATAATTCATTTATTTAATTATACTCTAAATTACCATATTTCACTATTCACAAAAAATTCAACTATTTCAGAAAAATCCCAAAAAATAACCCTAACCATTTTTGAAAATTTAGATTTAAAAAATAGACTAAATTTTATGAAAATAATTTTTTAATTGTAATAAATTTAATTTTTAATTAAATTCATCATTTATTTGAAAAAAACTGATTTCAATATTATAATTGATTTTATGAGACTTTGAAAAATTAACTAAAGTTTCATAAAATAATTTTATAATTATAATAAATAAATATTAATTTTTGAAACTATTTTATGAAAATAAATTTTCTTTTAAATCATTATATTAATTATAAAATTGTAAACAAACATTTAATTTTCACAAAAAATACCAACACTTAATTTATCATTTTTAAAAAATTTATTTAATTATTCAATGATATAAATATATCATATTTTTATTTATAGATATATAAATTTTATTTATACTTTCATAGGTGAAGTTACTATTCTAATGGCCATATTACTATTTTTACGATCACATTACTATTCCAACAGTCAGGTTACTATTCTATTAGTACAGATTTCCTAATTTTTATAAATACCACTTTTTTAATTATACATTTATAATGAATTTAAATATTTAATTCCATAATGAAGAAAAATTATTCTATAAGTAACTGGGTTGTTATAGGGAATCTTTCTAGTTATGATCTCCTCCAAAAAGCACTTCATTTCCTCTTCTTTGTTGTAACTTTGTTGTTCTTTCAATAAACTCTCCATTTCTCTTCAATTTATTTTATACTTTTAAATTTACTTCTTCTTTAATTTAATTATTTGGGCTGTAATGTAAGATTATAAACATTATTGGGTTATACCATTTCTAAACCGTCTCACATGAAAAACATTTATACTACGACTACACCACCGATGAAAGAGTAGTTTTTCTTAGTAATCGATCTAATCCTCACCTTCTTCACTTATATTTTTAATTAAATTAGCTACTTTAATTCACATAATATGATATATGAATTTAATTTTTAACATAAAATAAACCAATCATGTAATTGAAAATTAACACAAAACATATGAGGCTGATTATGTGTGAATTGTGAGAGTGTGGTCTTAATCGGTAAAACAAAACATCACAAGATCAATTTTTTTTATGTTCAAATAAAATACCAAAAATCAATTCATCCTCATTTAAATAATGTATATGTGTACTAATTTACCACTTACCGTAATCTAGCCTTAGAAAATCAATCAAAGCATAATTCTATGATTTCAAGTTTCAAAGCTGGCCTAGGGTTTTATTCATTTCATCTTTGTGGTTAAGTTAATTCTCATAGGGTTTGAAGGTTAAAAAATTATGAGATAAAAATTAAGTGGATTTTAATTTTAATGATAATGATTAATAATAAAATTAAGAGGTATATTTATATAAATTAATTCTTCTAAAAATATTTTCTAAAAAACATTCTCTTTGTAATTCATTAATAAAATTTCAAAAACAAAAAACAAAAAACAAAAAATACAATCTTTTCCCAACATACATCTTATTGTGTTATAAAACTTGAAAAATACCCATTCTTATAAGTAGTGTTTTTTTTAAAATACCTTTAATATGTTGTCTTAAGTACTTCCTCCCTAGAGAAAAACATTGGTCATCCACTCTACTACACCTAAGTACTAGAAAAATAAAAAACCATTTGAGAGTGCCCACGATTGCGCCTTTCAAAATTTCCCCTCCCCTCTATAAATGTGTATTTTTCTCCATTATAGGGCATTGGATATAAATAGATGATTTGAGCATAATATAAGTGGTGACTTTCCATTTTGATACACCATTGAAGGATGAAATATCTCAAGCTAGGATCTCCTCCAAAATGCTATTCTTTTCTTATTATTTGTTGTAATGTTGATTTTATTAGAATAAAATATCCATTTGTCTTAAATTTATTTTGTAATTTTTAATTTCATTATTCATTAATTTAATTATTTATGCTGGAATCTAGGAGTAGAAATGTGATTGGGTTATACCCTTTCTAAAGGTTTGAACCTGAAAAACGTTTCTACGATGACTGAACCACCCGAGGAAGAGTATTTTTTATTAGCAATCATTATAATTATAACATTATTCAATTAATTTTTTTTAAATAAATAGGATACTATAATTCACATAATATAATCTATTAATTGATTTTTTAACTTAAAATAAAGCAATCAATCAATTAAAAAATTAACACAAAACATGTGAGGTCAAGTAAATTGTGAATTGTGAGAGCGCGATCTTAATCAGTAAAACAAAACAACACAAGATAAATTTATAGAGTTCAAATACAAGGAAAAAACTCAATTGATACTCATTTATAGAATTGATAGGTGAAATAATTTACCACTAACCATAAGATACCCTTATAATATCAATCAAAGTAGGGTTCTATGGTTGCACATTTTGTAGCTATCCTAGGGTTTAATTTACTTCAACTTTGTGGTTAAGGTAATTCTTATAGCATTCAGGGGTTAAAAAATTATGGGATCATAATTAAGTGAATTTTAGTTTGAAATATAATGATTAATAATCAAGTGAAGAGGTAGAGCTATATTAATCATGACTTCTAAAAATATTTTCTAAAAAAATATTCTCATTGTGTTTTATCAATCAAATTTTAAAAGAAAAAAGAAAAAAAAATCAATATTCTTCCAACGTACATATTCATATGTTATAAAACTTGAAAAACCCCTATAATTTTAAGTAGTGGTTTATTTTATTTTATTTCTCTTTCAAAATACATTTAAGATATTGTCTTAAGTACTTCTTTCTTATATAATGATATTAGTTAGCCACTCTACTGTACTTGAGTACCAAAAAAACCAAACATCATTTGAGAGTTCCCTTGAGAGTGACATTAAAATTAGAACCATTTATAAGAAGGAAATTACTTTATTCAACCAATTAGAGGTGTTTTTTTTATTTTCATTACATTATATTCTTCTCCTCTTTCTTAAATCTTCCTGCTTTCTCATTTTTTTTCTTTTTTTGGGCCATCAATTCAAAATTATTATCTTTTTATTATGGTTTATTTTTCTCCATATCCTTTTTATTTGATTCATAAAACAAACTAATCATAAGTATCTATTAGAACTTGACCCTAATATTGAATACTACCTTAGGGATCAAATCAGACAATCTCAGTCTATGTGAAGTTTCAAAATTCACCCAATTGTTGAATTATTACATTATGGTAAAGAGCTTATTTATCAAACTTAAAACCAAAACAAATGGATGAAAATAATAATAATGAACTTGATAAAACCATTAAATAGTTTGATACACCAGATATTAATTATCAACCTATGAACATTGTATATCAAACTCTTAAATCACACTTTGAACTAAAATATGGGTTAATTCATCTTCTCTTAAAATTTCACGTATTATCTGATGAGGATACAAAAAAACACCGTAAAGAATTAAATGTGGTATAATAAAAAATGAAACCAATAAATTTATCTGAAGATAAAATCAAACTAAGATAATTCCCATTATCACTTGAAGGAATTGTAAAGGATTTTATGTATTATTTACAACTTGAATACATAAAATATTGGAATGATTTGAAACATTTTTTCTTGTAGATATTTTTTCTAGCATCAAGGACCACTTCCATTTGAAAATAGATCCCATGGATCAATAAAGAACTATGTGAGTCAATGTATGAGTACTACGAGTGATTCAAGATGTTGTTCTCAAGTTTCCCATATCACTAAACTAGTGAGAAAATCCTCATCTGGTACCTCCATGAAGGCCTCACACCTATTGAGAGGATCATGGTGGATGCCACATTATAAGGAGAATGGGTTGAAAAAACACTAACAACTTCATGGTAATTTATTAACAAGATGGAACAAAACTATCAACAATTTGGTGATCAAGGTATACCACATATTAGAGGAGTACATCAATAAAGTCCTTCTATTGAAAATAATTTAATTGATTCTAAGTTGGATGAAATTACCACTGTAGTAAGGAAAATTAATTTGTCTCAAAATATATTTCAACCCAATATTGAATGTCCTTGTGGACTTTTCACTGAAATATACCACCCTACTGACTATTTCCCCAAATTACAAGAAAAATAGGATTGTGAAGAAGTATTCCATGGAAGGATATTTTAGCATAAAAAACAACAAAATCCCCAAAATAAGTATGATTCCTTCACAATATCATATAAACAAGGGTGGATAGATCACTCATATATGAGGTATAGTTCTAGATAAGAACAAATACCCTATTTTCAACAAAATTTCCAACAACCTCCGCCATACCAATAGGGTTTTCAACTACCCTAGAAGAGATTTGATGCCAAAAAATCAACAAGTCAACAGAAAAAAGGAATTATCAACCAAATGTAGATTATAATATTGATCAATTTTTTAAAAAAATTATTCTTAATCAATATTATGAGCTAAATAGTCAAGGTTCAGAGTTGACGGAGTTGAATATGCAAATGATCCAAATTGCCACCACCCTCAATGAACTAGTAAGTAAGAACTAAAAAATTCATCCTTATCAACCCACTATAAATACAATTGAGAATTTTAGTGCCATAACATTGATAAGTAAGAAGAAAATTAATGATACATCTACACCAATCATTCCACCGAGATTCACCAAAACTTTGTAGAATCCCCATTCAAGACCAACTGATGAGAAACAAAAGGTGAAAGAAAAAGGTAAGGAAAATATTAATGATGTTCCTCATAGACAACTTCCATTTTCAAATATATTTTTGGAAACCAATAATATGGATGAAAAGTAGATGAAAAAGAAGATTTTAGATACATTCAATCATGTTTATATCAACATCCCCCTACTTGAAGAAATCAAGAAAATTCAAAGGTATGCCAAGTTTTTGAAATAACTGTATAAAAATAGAAGATGGATAAAAGGAAATGAGTGGATCAACCTTGGGAGGAATGTATCTAATATCATTACACCAACCTTGTAAATTCCTAAAATGTGAAAGGATCCTAGTACATTCACCATTCAATTAACCATAGGGGAGTTTCATTTATATAATTATTTATTTGATTTAGGTGCCTCTATTAATGTCATGACTCACCATGTTTTTAATCACTTGTAGACAGAAGAGATGAATACATTGAGGGTGGTGGTGCAATTGGAAAAAATAGTTTCAACATACCCAATGGGAGTCCTTGAAGATATAAATTTTTGTGTAAGGGACATGATATTTTCTATGGATTTCAACATGCTAAATATGGAGGATGATCTGGTAAGTTCTCATGATCCCATAATTATTATAATACCCTTCATAAAAACTTCCAAGATAATCATAAATGTCATGAGGGTACACTTTATATGAGTTTGGAGATAAGATCATAATATTTAACATTTTAAACTCCATGAAGTACCCCTTAGAAGACTATTATGCTCTCTTCATCTCCCATTATGATCCATTTTGTGATGATTCTCCAAATAATGATTTTTGATATTTTTCAAATGGGGATCATTACATGATTAAATATATCTTGAGTATTGGTTATAGTTTGATGTTGAAAAATACTTTCACACCTATTTCTCATGATCAAACCACACCCATTTATGATTCTTTTTTCTGATTCTGAGCATGTACTTTTTGATTATGACAGGGATATTGATTTTAAAGATTAATTTAATTCATTATTTACTAATTTTTATGATTTATATTTATAATATTAAATTAATTATTAAAATATATTAGTTTCCACATAATTACTAGAAATATATAATCCACCCAAACTGGAACTCAAACCAATGCTTCCAAACATAAAATATTCATACCTAATGAATGATGAAAAATTTCCTGTAATAATTGATAATAATATAATTTCTGAATAATAAACAAGACTTATAAATATTTTAAGGGAAAATATTAAGACAATTAGGTGCACCTTGATAGATATACCAGATATTATCCCCTTTATTTTTATTTATAATATTCTTTTAGAGGATGGGGCTAAACCAGTTAGACAACCACAAAGGAGACTTAAAGCCACTTTATTAGAAGCTGTAAAGAAATAGGTGGAAATTTTATTGAAGTGGGTATCATTTACCCCATATATGACTCTTAGTAGATTATCCCTATCTAGGTTTTACCAAAGAAATCTAGGTTCACTGTTATAAATAATGAAAATGATGAGTTAGTTTTCATGAGAGTATAAAAGAGTTGGTGAGCGTGCATAGATTATAAGAAACTAAATAAAGCCACTCATAATAACCATTACCCCTTCCATTCATTGAATATATAGTTGAGAGAATTGTGGGTAGGACAATATATGTTTTCTTGGATGGATTATTTGGCTATTTTCAGGTTACTATTTCAGTAGAGGACTAGGAGAAGATGGAATTATACTGTTTTTTCTATACATTTTCTTACTGAAGGATACCAATTGGGCTTTATAATTCCCTAGGAACCTTCTAGATATACATGGTGTGTATATTTTATGATTTACTTAAGACTTGAATGGAGGTATTTAGGGATTATTTTATTGTGTATGGTTCCTCATTTGATGAGTGTCTCTTGAGTTTGGGTAATGAGTTACATAATTTCATTAAAAAGATATAGTTTTAAACTTTGAGAAATGTAATTTCATGGTAGAGAAGGGAATTTTCCTAGGTCATGTAGTGTCACAACATATAATTGTAGTTGATAGATATAAGGTAGAAATTATTTTATCCTTTCCTTATCCTACATATGTGCATGATGTTCGATCATTCCTTAGATATACTGGTTTTTATCAACACATCATCAAAGATTTCAGTAATATTTATCAACCCTTATCTTGATTGCTTCAAAAAGATATTTATTTTTTGATGATTTATATATGGAATAATTTGATGATCCAAATAAGCATATAACCACTCCACCGATCATACAACCCCCATGGTGGGAGATTACATTTGAGAATATGTGTGATGCTTCCAACTTCGTAGTTAGAGAATTCTTATCACAGAGGGTGGATGGATGTTCCCATGTGATTACCTATGCTTCAGGGACATTGGATTCAACCAAATAAAACTACACAACCATAGAAAATGTGTTTCTATAAGTTATATTTTCTTTATATAAATTTAATTCTTATTTATTGGGCTATAATATAGTTGTTTTTTCTAACCATGAATCTTTGAGGTACCTCTTGAAGAAGTTAGATGAAAATACCAGACTTATCCATTGAATAGTCCTTTTTTAAGAGTTTTATATTGAGATAAAAGACAAAAATGGTTTAGAGAACTTGGTTACATACCATATGAGTAAGATCAATCACACACCAGAGGATGACACCTTGGATCAGGTACCACTTTAGGACAAATTTCCTAATGAGAATACTTATACACTCTCAGGTATACATCCTTGGTATGATTATTTAGTTAACTACATTTTCTAATTTAAAATTACTACAAATTTAAAGAAACAACAAGTCTAAAAATCAAAGAGAGAGTCTAGGTTTTATGTTCGGGATGATCCCTACCTCTGGTTCATGTATAGTGACCAAGTTATTAGGATCTGTGTTCCTGATCATGATTTTGATTCAATTATGAATTTTTATCATACAATTTCATGTAGTAGACAATTTAGAATCTAAAAGAGAACTAGTAAAGTCTTATACCATGTATTATATTTTCCTAGATTTTCCCATGATTCTCATGTGTTTTTTAAGTCATACTCACAATTACAAGACATTGGATATATTTCTAGGAGACATGAGATACCTCAAAAACCTATTTTATTCAGTGAGATTTTTAGTGTGTGAGGAATTGATTTTATGGGTCCATTTCCTAGATCATTTGGTTTCTTGTATAAACTTATTTCTATTGATTATATTATAAAATGGGTGGAATCCAAGGCCACTAGGACTGATGATTCTCATGCTGTAGTGAATTTTGTTAGGGCATAGTTTTTTTAGGTTTGGAATACTGAAGGCTATAATCAGTGACCAAGGGTCACACTTTTTCAATCTGAATTTGGCTTCCCTCCTTTAGAAGTATGGGGAAACATACAAAATATATACTCTGTACCACCCCTAAACAAATGGCCAAGCCAAAGTTTCAAATTGGTAGTTGAAACCGATTTTGGAGAAAACCATGCATCCTAATATAAAATATTGGAGAATGTACTTAGATTATTATCTTTGGGATTATAGTATATCTTATAAGACTAACATTAGTATTTCCCTATATCATTTTTTTTCCGAAAATCCCCTAATCTCCTCATATAAGTCAAGCATCGAGCATTTTAGGAGATAAAGAATTGAAACATGGTTTTAGCAAAAATAGGAGAATAAAGAAAACTAAAAATTCAAGAGATCAAGGGGAATTGGTTATCATAATTTGATAACTCAAGGATCTATAAATAGTGGAAAAAATTAACCCATAATAAGATGGACTATAAAATTGAGTTTCATAAGGGAGAAAAAGTTCTTTCTTACTGTAACTGACTGAATTTGATGCCCAATAAGTTGCATTATAGATGGTTAGATCCTTTTGTTGTTTCTATTTTTTTTCTTTATGGTGAAGTGGAGATCACAAAAGAGGACATAGGAATGATATTTATAGTCAATAAGAAGTAGTTTAATCAATATATTGAGGGATTTCCCACACATTCAGTTGATTTTATCACACTGTATAACCCCCTCATCACTTGAGAACATCAGGATGTCAATAAACATTTTAAATTTATATTATTTTATATATATAAAATTCTACATTCCATGTGAATATATCATTACATAGGTTCACATAGAGGAAAATGTAATATTTTATGTCTGGTGTAGGGGACAAAATATTGGGGTAGCTTCTTTATTTTCTTCATTTGTGTGTTTTTGTGAGTTTTGTGTTATTAAAAAAACAATTAAAAAAAGATAAAAGAAAAAAAACCATGTAACATACTCATTTTCATGTGGAACATATGGAAAATGCATGTTTAAATTTTTAAATTTCATTGGTATCATGATAAGCATGAAAAAGATGTCATCATTAAAGGTTTATTTTTATGAAAATGGAAGTCATTGATGATATGATTAGTAGTTTAATTATAAATCCTTTTAGATTTTGTAACTATTATTTTTGATATCTGTTCATGGTAAACTATGTAATTTATTTCTCCACATACTTTACACACAACCATTAATTTTTAAAATTTTACTAATCAATTGAAGTTATAGAAAAGTTTTGTATTTGTTTCCTCTTACATCAATGGTTGTGTCACAACCTATCCCCCAAGGCCCGTTCCATAAATGCCCCAAGCCTGCCTCCTGTAGGCTAGGGTCTGACGAATAGTGCTGAGTAGACATTTTCCATAAAGGAGAGTAATTTTCCTATAAACCTACACACACGTACCCATCCCCAAGAAAAGTACTGAAACTGAAAACACTAAGTAAACATAGATTCAAACCACTAAGAAAACCCACTCAAAGTAATAGTACAAACTGAAAGGTAAATGGTCCAGAATAAAATCCCAACTGAAATAGAAAATTACAAGCTCATGGATATCATCAGAAGAAAACCCTACCTGAAGGATAGGTATAGTAAGTCGTCTGAATGTTACTGAAGCGTACCACATCCTTTAGGCCACCTAAAAGAACCCCTGTCTCCAGACCACCAAGGACTCCATAAAAGCTTTAGATAATCTACATAAGACACAAAATGTTTGGGAGAATCCCATGAAGGGTTGAGTAAAACAATACTCAATAGGGACCTTAAAAAATAAAGGAATTACATGAAGTATACCACAAAGAAGATCACTAAGAAATACATCAAGTTGACTACCAAAGAGGCACACAAAGTGTAGCCTTTAAGAGGTGTAGTAAAGAGAGTTACTAGAGTCAGATCACACCCATTATAGGTATATGGTATGTAAATAGGATTGTTGTAGGAATCCAAAGTACCCTCAAGTAGTAACACATGGAGTGTTGGTAACAAACAGAGTGTAGGTAACACATAGAGTGTCAGTAACACACGAAGTGTAGGTAACACACAGAGTGTAGATAACACACAGCGTGTTGGTAACACATGGAGTGTAGGTAACACATGAAGTGTCTTCAAAGACTATAGGACCCACAACCTAGTGAGATAGGGGAGTACCAAATCAGTCTTGGTAAGACACAAAGTATAGATAAGTCACAGAGTCTATGTATGACATACTGTCTAGGTAATAAAAAAGCTTCTAGGTTACAGTTAGCCATAGGATTCCATCCTTAGCATGCTCATTCCTAGAGAACATAATCCTCGAGCCAATAGTCCATACTCCAACTTACATGAAAACTCACTTAGATTATATCAAAAGGACCTTTTCATCGCAAGGGTACCAATGCTGCAAAAATATCATCAAATGGATACACAATTTGAGAGTTATGGGATTTTAAGTAAAAAGGGTCTAGTTGGGTCCGGGTCTGGTCCAACCCAGGTCCAACCTAACCCGACCCATCGGGTCGACCTGGTCCACTGGATCCAGACCAATACAGCTGGGCCTAGCCTGTCAACTCCATCCTAGCCCGCTCGAGTGGGCCAATTCGTCCGCCCAGACACGGAGGATGCCATATCCCCACCTGGTCAACACAGCTGACTGCCATGTTCAATGTAGTCAGCCACCACGTGAACCGCCGCACAACGGTCCTATTGGACCACATCCTTGTACTGCGTGATGCCGATTTGTGTCGTATCTAGTTGATACTTCCACCGACCATTGAGTCAGCGGTCCTATCTGCCACCCGTAGCCACCGAGCCGCGGGGTCCTCCACCACCTACCATCTGCTTCCAAGAAACCGCACCACCGTGCGCTGTCGCCGGCAACCCTCCTTCGGCAGGTTACTGATCACACTCTAGTGCTCTGTTTTTCGACACAGAAGCATGTTTTTGACCCTCAGGTCATGTTATTCATCACTATGATCTCCAATTCTTCTCACCATCACTTCAAGGGTGTAAAAACATTTGGAACCACTCATAAAAACGTGCCGCGACCATGAGGGTTCGCTGAATATGAACACAAGAACAAGGAAGAGAGATAAGAAAAATAACACACTTAGAATAGACTTTGGCATTTTTTGTTGGTCTTGGTCCATTCATGTCATAAAAAATATTAAAGAGTAACAAAAGAATATTTAACAATTCATCCCCTTTAATCATTCATTTTTAACCATCTTTTAAGAATGATCGAACCACATATCAAATTATTTGTGGGTTGGTACATGTTATTCGTTGTATATAAGAATGGAAAAAGAATTCATGAAGAAAAATAAACCCCCTACCTCAAGGATTGAATCGATCACTAATGAAGCGTGAGTCCTGCATTCGTCATTCTCCAATCTGCTGATGCCTGTTCCAAATCCGATCGTTGATCCACCACTGTTTGTCATTCATTAATGAGAGGATTTTCCAACATGTTTCCTTTCTTTTTTTCCAGAGCCTCCAAGTATCATGAATCTGATCTCGCATCTCTTCCAATCTATTAAATGATGTAATGCATTTCAGTGTCACTATTTTGCTGAGTTGCATTATTGCCAAGATGTTTCATTTATGAAAGGAAATAGCTTCTTAGTGATGGCATCACAGTGCTGCTACATCACTGTTAAATATTAAAATAAAAATTTTCTATGTTTATTTTATTTTACTTTAAAATGTACAAAAACTATTTTGTACAGTCGACCCACACCAGTCAAGGTTAGGTCCTGCCTAAGAAAAACTTGCTTCTCTGAACATAACAGTGCCCTCATATTTAAAATATGAGCACTCATTTAAAAGCTAATAAACCACACACAAGAACTATTTTTAATAAAATTAAAAATAGTTAGGTCATTTATTCTGATCAACCCGGGCCTCAGAATCCCATTCCGTCTCAATGAATGGTCTCAAAATAATCCCATATAATTTTCAAAAAATTTATATGGAAAATACGAGACATTACATTATCCCCACCTTAGGGATTTACATCCTAGAAATCCAGAACAAGGGATAAACAAAAAAATAGGGATACTAAGAAAAATATGAGCCTCCCACTCCCAAGTGATCTCTATTAGATTCCCATACTACCACTAAACGTGTAATATAGGAATCTATCACCCATAGAGGGTCCTCTCTTGTCGATCCTTGATCTCCACTAGGTACTTCGAAAAATTCTCCCTGTCGTCAACGTCTTGATCTCCCCATTCAATGATGTGTGAAGGGTCGTGTACATATTTAATTAGTTAGGACACATGAAAGATGTCATACACCCAATGTAACTGCATAGGTAGAGCCAAGTGGTACACCAACTCTCCCACTCTATGCAATATCAGAAAAGTTCTGATGAACCTCGAAGATAACTTGCCTCCCTGACCAAATATCTATATCCCACATCGAGGAGAGACCTGAAGGAACACATATTCTCCCTCCTAGATCTATATGGGTCTCCATAACATATTAACATAGGAATTCTGATGGCTATGTTTAGTCTTCATCCACTCATAGATGACTTATACCTTCTCTGTAGTGGCCTGTACCAACTCTGGGCCCATTAGTACTGACTCTCTGGGGCCAGTAACCAAAAGTAGTGACCTTCATGGTCACCCATACAAGGCCTCGAATAGTGCCATAACAATGGTGGAGTGGTAGCTGTTATTATACGTGAACTCTAACAGGGGTAGGTGATCCTTCCAACTGGGGCCAAAATTGAGGATGCAAGGATGTAGCATGTCCTCTAGGACCTAAATAGTCTGCTCAGTCTGGCCATCTATCTACAGGTGGAAAGTTATGCTCAAGCATAGCTGAGTCCCAAATGGCTCCTAAAATCCCTTCTACAACTGGGATGTAAAGTGTGTGCCATGATATGAGACTATCGTAGATGGGACTCCATGAAGTCGAACTATCTCCTATATGTGGAGGCGTCCCAAGCTCTCTACTGAACCCTGTTCCCGAATTTCTAGGAAGTGGGATGACTTGGTGAGTTAGTCAGTGATCACCCAGATGGTATCATGCCCCATAGACATATGTAGTAAACCCATCATGGAGTCCAATGATATTTCATCCCACTTCCACTTTGGAACATCAAGGGGTTGGGTCAAACCCACTAGAACCTGGTGGTCGGCCTTCACTTGTTGACAAGTGAGGCATCTAGAGATAAACTCCACCACTGCCTTCTTCATCCCTGACCACCAAAACTAACGTTAGAGGTCCTAGTACATCTTTTCCACACTTGGATGTACCACCAAATGGGATTTAAAGAACTCCCTCAACACCTCCTCCCATAAAATCATCGGTAAAACTGTGCATCCTATGAAAAGTATAATGTTCTCCCCACCTTTCAAATATCCATTAGGGGCATGCCCCTTGGACATCTGAGCACATGTAGTCTTGTAGCTGATATCTCCAAGATGTGCCTCCCACACGTGTTATAAGAGTGAAGGGGTAAAAACCATCTAATGTAGATTATATGTTTCATCTCCATCCATGAAGGATATCCAAAACAAGGCCAACTACTCTGAGGCCTCTTTCAGTAGTAGTGAACTTGATATCTGGATGAGAGAATCTGCCACCACATTCCCCTTCCTAGGAGTATATACTATTTCAAATTCATAGTTCTGGAGGAACTCTAGACAATACTGTTGTCTCAGATTCATATCCTTCTAAGAAAAGATATACTTGAGACTTTTGTGGTCTGAGTAGATGATAAAATGCTTTCCCATAAGGTAGTGTCACCACATCTTCAATGTGAAGACTACCACCGCTAACTCCATATCGTGGGTTGATTAGTTTTGATCATATGGTCTCAACTACCATGAAATGTAAGAAATCACCAATTTCCCCTACATAAAGACACAACCAAGCCTGGTTCTTGATACGTCATAGAACACCATGTACTCGACACCCTCCTCTAGAAATATCCGAATGGGAGAACTCATAAAACTCTATCTTAGCTGCTAAAAGCTACACTGTTACCATTATTTCCACATGAAGGGTTTCCCTTTATTCGACAAATAATTCATGGGTGATGATACTTTGGAGAGGTCAGGTACAAACCTCTGATAGTACCCAGCCAAACCAAGGAAACTCTGCACCTCAATAATGCTCTTGGGTGGCTCCCAAGCAAGCACCGCCTCAATATTCACTGGATATACTACAACTCCAGCCTCCAAAATGACATGTCCTAGAAAGTGGAACTCTCATATCTAGAACTATCACTTAAAGAGATTCCCATAAAGCTAGTGCTCTTAGAGTAAGTCTAGGACCATCCTTAAGTGTATCACGTGCTCCTCCTCAGACCCTGAGTACACTTGGATGTCATCAATAGAGACCACTACAAACTGGTCTAGGTAGGGTTTTAATATCCTATTCAGGAGTCCCATGAACATTTATGGGGCATTCATCATACCAAATGACATCACTAAGTAATCGTAGTGGACAAAACGACATCTGAAAGCCATCTTTGGGATGTCCTAATCCCGTAGACGAAGCTGATGATAACATGATCTTAGGTCTATCTTTGAGAACCATCTCTCTCCCTTCAGCTGATCAAAGAGATCATCAATCCTTGATAGATGATACTTGTTCTTCAAGGTCACCTGTTTTAGGCATTGTAATTGCACACATAACCTCAAACTCTCATATTTCTTCTTGGAAAACAATATTGGGGCTTCCCATGGTGAAACACTAGGCCTCATGAAGCCCTTACTCTACAAGTACTCCAACAGTACCCTCAATTCATAAATCTCTATGGGAGACATCCAATATGCTGGTGTGGATATCAGTTCCATCCTAGGGTATAGGTAAATACAGAATCCTACCTTCTTGTGAGGAGGTAGTCCTATAACATATTCAGGGAAGATGTCCCCGTACTTGTCCACCACTGCATGAAACTGAGGACTCATCTCATCCACTACACCGAGGGCCATGCCAGCCAAATGGTGTGTGATAGGCTGAACCCTACTATGTGCGAGTCCATCCTACACAACTTGTGTTTCCATTTCATCGAAAAAGGAAAACCTAGTCCCATCTCTACAGACACACTGCACTGTGCACCTAAAACAATCGATCTGAGCATGAACTGTAGATAACCATTCCATACCCATAATGACGTCATAAGGCCCTAATGCTTCCACCATGAGATCCTAACATAAACTATCTCCCTAAGATTAAGGAAACACTATCATCACCAGTGTGTGATCATCGAATCTCCTCCCATAGAAGTCTCTAATCATAGGGATCAAGTCAATAGTTCTACTAGAATCTCTATGTCTCGAACAGGGGTCATGGTGAGAAAAGAGTGAATGGAACCCATATCTATAAAAACTACATATAGGGTAGAAAAGACACAGATCATACCTATAATAATCCTAGGATTCTCAATATCATAAGACCCCATCACCTGGAGTTGGCCTCGCCCCTGTCCACCAGCTCCCTGAGCTTGGAGTGGACCACCTGGGGGTGGTGGTGGCAGTGCCTAGAACCTCCGTACACCTCCTAAACTCATCCCGATCCTCTTCCACATCCTATTCCTAGAATACTACCCTGTTCCTACCTCCACCGCTACCTCGGTGGTCCCTCAACTATCTCCTGGTTGGTCATATGATGGGTCAGGAAATCTCTAGCCTGGTGCTCCCGACCGTCGCATGAGTAACAAATTATTTCCTTCAACTAACTCGCTCTACCTTGGGAGGATCTCACCACTAATACCATGTCTTAGGGTCATCCCTTGGACTGTTTGGTACTCTTAGACCCCTATGTCAGCTGTTGTCTATCTACTGCCAAAGACCCAACTGCCTAACACCCAGTGGTTTCTCCCACAGCTAGCGTCTTCTCCTTAAGAAATATATAAACTTGTAGATCTCGCTCTAGCACCCCAGCATGCGTAGGGATGATAAGAGATACCACTGATTCCATGATCTCCCGGTGTAGTCCCTGCTCGAAGGTACGAGTCCTGAAGAATGGGTCCTACACTATGTGTGTAGATTAGCGAGAAATATCCATGAATCTCACCAAGTACTCTGCTACTGACTGGATGTTCTGATGCAGGTGCAGTAGCTCCTATATACGCATAGAGTGTAACATCACTATAAATAAATATTCCCTGAAGAGGTGCTCAATGTCTATCCAGGATATAATTTCCTCCTTATGCATCTGAGTCATCAAACTCCACCATCTCCCCACCAAGACTTGAAGAAGGCTTGCATCTAGGACTTCCATCTAGTCAAAAGTCTTCTTCACTAAGCGGAAGACTCACGTAACGACCTCCATCCAATCCTTATTTATCTAAGGATATGTATCTTCTCGGAACCTGGGAGGTCATTGCCTCTGGAACTCATGCAAAGAATTGATCCTATGTGCATCCTCTACCAGTAATGTTGGTAGTAACTACTGCTCTCTTGGTGGTGGTATCGCTGGTACACCATCAAGATGTGTTATCTCTGGAAATAGTCCTTGCACTGATTCCTCATCATTCGGCTGACCATCCTCGTGGCCACACGTCAGAATCCTAGATAGCTGCCTGTATGGAAGTATCCTGAAAAAAATCAAGATGAAACATGTTCAATAGAGTATAACTGGTGAGATGACTCTGAATCAATAAGGACATGAGAACACACTCAATTATTATATGATTTATGAACCATTAATTTCCCATGCAACTATCATTTTTATGTACCAATTAAAAAAGCAGAATTCATGGTCCTAGAGTCACACAAAGTGTAGCCTCTAAGAGGTACAGTTAAGAGAGTCACTAGAGTCAGCTCACACAAAGTAAAGGTCTATGGTACATAAAACATATTATCGTAAGAATCTATAGTACCCTCAAAGAGTAAAAGATGGAGCTTTGGTAACACATAGAGTGTAGCTAACACACAGAGTGTCGGTAACACACAAAGTGTAGGTAACACACGGAGTGTAGAAAACACATGGAGTGCTGGTAACACATGTAGTGTAGGTAACACATGGAGTGTCGTAAAAGACTATAGGACCCTAAACCTGGTGGGATAGGGGAGTACCAAATTAGTCTTGATAAGAAACAAATTTTAGATAAGACACATAGTCTTGGTAAGACACACAATCTAGGTAGTCACAAAGCTTCTAGATCGTAGCCAGCCATATGATTCCATCCTTAGCACGCTCGTTCTAGGAGCACATAATCCTCAATCCAATAGGCCATACACCAAATTTCATAGAAACTCACTTAGATTATTTTAAAAGGAACACCTTGTCATAAGGGTCCAAACTCCACAAACAACTCGTCATATGAACACACTGTTTGAGAGTTACGATATTTCAAGTAAAAAGGAGCTGGTTAGGTCTGACCTAACCTGGTCAGACCAACTCAACCCAACCCGGGTCCTACCTGACCCAACCCAATGGGTCAAACTGGCCCGATGGGTCCGTACCAGCCCATTTGGGCCTGACCCGCTACCGGTCCGGCCCGCTGCCAGCCCAAACCGCTTCCGGTCTGGCCCGCTGGCTCTAGCTAGGCCTGCTTGAGCGGGTTGGTTAATCCACCCAGATGTGGCGGGTGACACGTCCACACCTAGTCAACGTGGATGACCACTAAATTCAACGTGGTCGACCATTGCATGAACTACCCCACAATGGTTGCCACAGGGTCCCACCGCAATCTCGCTAGACCGCAGCCCTGCGCCGCATGATGCGGCTTCGTGCCATGTCTGGTTGATCCTACCATTGGTCAACAAGCCGGTGGACCAGCCCACCACCTGTGGCCACTAAGCCTTGGGTCCTCCATCGTCGACTGTCAAGACGGTGGCCTTCTGTTGTTGGGCGGCCATGTCGCCGTGCGCCACCGCCGACACTGCTGCGCGGCGCCAGTGGCCCTCCTTCCATGGGTCTTTGGTCGCACTCTAGTACTCTGTTTTTCGAAATTGAAGCACACCTGTGATGCTCAGGTCACATTATTCATCAAAATGAGATCCAATTATTCTCTTCATCACTCTAGGGGTCCGACCATGTTCAGAACCACCCATTAAAATAGGCTACAACCATGAGGGTCCGCCGACAAAGAACGCAAGAACGGGTAAGAGAGACAAATAAGAACACACCTAGAATGGACCTTGGCCTTGTTCATGCCAGACTTGGTCTATTCATGTAAGAAGAGATATTAAATAAGAAAAAAGAATATTGAATAATTCATCCCATTTAATCTCTCATTTTTACCATTCCACAAGAACGATCGAACCATGGATCGACCTGTTCGTGGGTTGGTCCACATTCTTTATTGTAAACAATAACAGGGAAAGAATTCATGAAGAAAAATAAACCCCTACCTCAAGGATTGGATCAATCGCTAACAAAGCACAGGTCCTGCATTCGTCGTTCACCAATACGCCGATTCCTGTTCTGAATCCGATCGTCGATCTGCCACCATTTGTCATTTTTTGACGATAGGATTTTCCAACAAGTTTTCTTTCCTTTTTCTCATAAGCCACCAAGGATCATGAATTTGATCTAGAATCCATTCCAAGCTATTAAATGAAGAAATGAATTTTAATATCACTATTTTTGCTGAGTTGCAGCGTTGCCAAGCTATTTCATTTATGAAAGGAAATAGCTGCCTAGTCATGGATTCTGATAGGATTTGGGGAAAGTAGTGGAAGCCGGTGGCCTAGGGATTTTAAAAATTTTAATCAAAGGATCGACGTTACTTATCAAAACCGACGATCCGAGCCCCGGTGAGGTCCTAGGATCTCACATAAATTTTAAAGAGAACAAAATTAAATTTAAAACATATCTGTTTCAAATCTGAAGCTTTGGTCGACTGCAACTAATCAATAGTGGTTTTCTCTTAAAGGATCCATAGAAGGATCCCTCTAGATCATCCACACATGATTCTAGAATCCAATGGAATGTCAATTATTGAATTTTGGGTGCTAGTGAGGTGATATGACGATGTCTTCAATGCCCCAAAAATCTCAGCATCGAGATCCCTTCGATGATTTAAGGAGATATTGATCTAAACTCTTGGATCAAGAGTTTATCTCTCTAGAGAGAAATAGGAGAGAGAGGCTCTCATTTTTCATTCCATGAAGTGAATGGATAGTTATAATAGCCACACAAGAGAGATCCTCCTTTTTTATTTATAGTGGAGTTGATAAATACCCGGTTGGGTTCCCCGAACCCCATTTATTTCAACGTCCACTATAATAAATGATAATGACGAACTAAACTGTGCCAATACTATTTATTATTTTATCACATACTTGTGATATATATAAAATATATTACATGATAAAAACTAATCCATTTAACTTGAATCACTATCCCGCTTAATATTAAACGAACCTTGAATATTAAAATAATATTCGTTCAATTAATATTTTATCGTATTTACTTAACTTCTAAATACTTTAAGTAAATTTAATCCAAAATATTAATAACTTTAATATTAATGAATTTATTTAATTATTGGTGATCAACAACTTAGACAACACACAAAACCCATGGTGGGGCCTACTATGTTCATATACCTATTCAACTAAAAAGGCTGGATTATTGAATATGATATTATGTGTAACCTTCTATGCCCTTATCTCAATAGTAGTGAATAAAATCCATAGAACAAGAGTAGAGTCTAGCAACCCATCAATTCCCCTAAAGAGATAAGAATTGTCATAGAAATAACAACCAACCTATAAACACTGACTGTATACAATAATCTATTTGTCATTAAATATCTCATAAATAAGGACACACACTTGTGTCATCTTCCTTTTTCTTGATTTATTATTTTTTGATCTATCCAGATGTATTTTCATTTATACTACTTTGTCCAAAGACTTATGATTGCAGCACCATCCTGATCAACCAGGCCTGAGATATACAACTTCTGAAACTTGGAAGCAAAAAATCCTTTCTCGACCATTCAACCAATATCATACCACCAACGACACACCCAACACAAGCTAGCTCACCATGATTTCAATACCATGGTTTTTTCCTTGCATCAAAGTGCACAATCAAATGGTATACATTGGTAATGATATCAATTCAGGAAACCAATACACATGTCCATATATAGGAATGACCAATGACACCCAATACATGTGGTGTTCCTATTGGAATGTCTGTCCTCATGATCTCACTACTAGATACCACCAAGTGATAAATTCATGAGAAGAAGTATCACCGCCTATGATCCCCTAGCACCTGATGGTCAAACATCTACTGTGTCTAGTCAATAATATGTATCTGGACTACAGAACATATATTTAAGATTAATGTCATAGTATCTCGAGGTTCTCATTATATCATGTGATATGCTATAACCTTTCGATATGACAATTAATATTTGTACATTACCATTTCAATAGTGGACACAAAGAAGTCTACAATATAATGGTAAGATGAAAACATGTATAACTATCTGTATACAAGATATGTTAATAAAAAGTATGACATAGTTGGGTCTAGGTCACCCACTATTTCAACACTCCCACTTTCACTAGAGCCAACTTTCTAACCAAACTTGTTAGCTACTCACATGATAAAGATCATGCTTCTGCTGAGTAATGGATTTAACTACTGGGCCTACCACATTTCTCCATGTGGCATATCTGATGTATGAGACCTCATCTTCTTGAGTAAAACTTCCCAAGAGATGATATCCCCGAGTATATCACTTTTTTCCATTGTCATAACTTGACAACTTGTATAGTAAGAATATCATAATTTACATTATGATAATAATTTTCTCACTAGGTGTGAATTCGAGAACTGGAGAAAATCATTGTAATTGATAACTACTTCTTAGCTGCCTTAGAAGCTGCAACGTACCCAATATTTCTAGGTATGGATGCCATTGGCTATTATGAGCTTAACTAACTCGTCAACTTAGCCTAATTGCGATACTAGATCAAAATGATATAAGGATTACTAGTTTGTGTCCCACAAAACCAGTATACCTTCTTCTCCATATACCAGGTATATATCACTTGTACATTTTGAAGTACAGGATGATAGTTATGACTACTTCACTTGTAGTGCTCCTGGAAACAATTGATATCTGCCTACAATAAAGTATATCCTGGAAATATCAATTATTTTACATAACATGGCATATGTGATTGATCCATCACTGAAGCGTATGGTACTCAACCCAAAAATTTAATCTCTTCCCATGTTCCAAACATGTCAACCTGGAGAGATTATGCCATGTGACATTGGAAACATTTCTAAACATGAATTTTTCCAACTTGTATTTTTCAATACAATGCCACTGTATGTACAATTGATTAGGTCTATGAAACCGTTAGATCTACTTTGATAGATCTAATTCCCTAAAACTTATGTTTCTACTTTAAGTCAATCACTAGAGAACAACTTTTAACCTGGTCTTATCTAACTATAAGACCAAGATCTATTTTCCATATGTTATACATATTTTTCTTGGAAAAGATTGGAGTTCCCACTAACCTTTGGTAGACAAAAGGAAAAGATTCATTCGAAATGAATTCTCTAATATCTTGTTGCTTACTTTAATCCAAAACTAGATTTTAGTAACTTGCAACCCTTATTGGAATCATATGATGTCATCATCCCTTTCTAGTTGTGTCGTATAGACACTATCCATGAAAGATGATCATGACATCCAATGCCCAATTTAATGATCTTAGAGGTTAGCTATGAAAAGTAAAATTCTAATGGATTTAGGTATACTAACTTGGTATAACCAATTAAGCCTTATTAGTACCAATATTGTACCATCCATGTATCATATCATATGAATACCCACCAAGGTATTTAATTTATAATCCCCTTTGAAATTTGATACATGTAATCCATTATTGAATTTTAATTGATATTTTTAATCTTAGATAATTTCCATATACTACTTACTTTTAGGATTTATTATTCTTAATGAATAATTTATCACTGTCCATGGTGAATATAAAACCATCACCATGGTTTCATCCTTCCTACACAGTATGTGTCTCTTAAATATGCCTCTTCCACATGTACTTGTGGAACTTGTTCCTATGTCAACCATTTGTGAAACTTGATCATTGATTAAGTCCAAGTCAATTCAACTCCCACTATCTCTAATAGATATATGTACCCTTATATAGAAATTTAGACTATCACTTGACCACATATTTTCTATCTTATGGATTTATGAAATATCTTAAGAAACTTTTAGGATATTTACGTAGATGCACCATGTGTTTAACTTGATGCATGTTTATTTGTTTTTCCTTAACAAAATCTTTGCATATTTAACACATGTTGTATGACATAATGTATTTTCATCATACTATGACTTGTTTTATATCCATTTTTCATTTTAGTTGGCATATTTGTTATAGGTTTAAGCTGTTATTTGTAAAGCATGTCATGAAATATAATGGAAGTTTCTGCAACTTGCAACATTGATAATCCATACATCATAACTCTGATGTTTAAAATATGAGTTTAGTAATTAATCCAAGCTACATTTTTTTGATCAATGTTAATATGTATGACTCATCATCGATCCTCTTTATGAAAATCAATATCGTGATGTAGATAAGGTAACATGTGTTTAGGAATTACTCCATGTTACATTATCATGATCGATGAATTTTTGGTCAAGATATTCTTCGGCATGATGGCAAAAAGAAACTCATATCTTTTGACCAAACATATACTTAACTATTAAATTCCTTAATAACTTTAAGTAATCTTATGAAGTATATTTACCTCTAGCTTTCATTTGGAATAGTTCACTCTCTCTTGTTGAACTAACCCCAAAAGCTTTGTGGCATACATTTAGTTCTAAAGGTTTCTTTGTCTAAACAAAATAAGTCAATAATACCAAATGTGTTTAACTGTGACGAGCCTAAATACCATACTTGGTATATTCTTGACATCTACTTTTAGTTTTACTTGACAAAGAATCATCTTTCCACAACTGGGTAAGTCTTATATTTTTATATTCATCACGTATTGCCTATGATTCAAGTATGTCTGAACTATTTTTTGAGTATGTTACCACAAAAAAAATTTATTCTAAAACTTGTAATAATGTCTCATTATTACAAAAAGGGAACTTGAGATAAATTTTTTGGTTATACTCAACAACTTGTTCAATTAAAATCCTTCACTTGGAAATTAGAAGTTGTGTGTTTCTCACCACTGACTTAGGAAACACCCTTTCTCAGCTACTTGGAGAAGGCAATTTACTTATTATAACTTTTATATACTTACTTGGTTACTATATTTAAATAAACATATATTATTAGAATATTGTATTCAATACCAAAGAAGTATGTTAGAAACATTAATTTATATTGATGAATATACCTAAACGAGAAGCAAGTACTTGCTTCTTGTATTTCAGTTCATTGCGTTTTTAAACTTCCATAAATTTATTTCAATATGTGATGAAAATAACCTCCTCTTAAATAACCAACCAATTTTATTTTAAGGACATGATTAAGGTGCATTTGGTGTAACTTTCCTTAGGCCTTTTTTCCTTGTATTTCAATATATTCTCTATAAGAACAAAAGATGGTGCTATCATTAATATTATTATTACTTGGGGAATATTACCTTAAAGGTAATGAAGAACTTACTCTATACCATTCATTTGAATACTTAAATGAGACAATAGTAATTGGGTGAAAAGGCATAAAAATGGGATGACATGAAAGATTATGAACTTTCATTCACTTCACACAATGCGAGTGTAGTCATCACTTTCAAATCTTGCTTAGCTTTCTCCTTGGAAACTTCTTGGAGATGAGACTATATGTAACATCATCCATGTCATGATGTAGAGACTACAAATAACATTATATGTTGATGACATCATTATGACAGAACCATCATATGCTTGATTCAGGAGTCTCCTGTAAGCATTTACACCCTCGCTTCCTGAGGTGGATTAACAGGTTAGGAAACTAACACCTTGAATTTTTTATATAGTAATATTATGCGTGAGCTCCTATACTACATTTTAGAAATTTTTGCCAGTTTAGAAATTAACTTTGTCCAATATTTATCGCAGTTTTTAATTATGGTATTACTTTCCATTTTTACAAAAATAGACTTTAGAAGATTAGTACTTTTAATGTTGATTACCGAATTTGACATTACTGATTAATTTAATAATTAAATGTCTCCCACTGATTTATCGAATTCTAGGAACCCTCTATACTATAATCACAATAATTTTTCATTTGAGTATTATAGTGGAAAGGATCCCTGAACCTCCCTCATAGTATACAAGATATGGCTACGCCACTACTCGGAGGGTCCAAGGTAGCCTTTTGGATGGCCAACCATATTAACTCACGGTTCCTTGATCTATTGAGTGAAGTCACATCTTCTAAAATCATAACCTGATTTACTCAACACTTGACTCTAAAATTACAAAAATCTAGATATGGATATTTATTTGGTGCAATTTTAGTTAAGTCAATCCACCACCCAAATATGAACTCACCAGTAGTAAGAGGCACCCTCAGCTATTGCATGAATGACACCCCAAACACCTAGTTTTGTTCAAACTTGAATGATGGAAGGCTGTGGTGACTTAATATTTCTTTGAGGGTTTTGTGTTTTTCTCTCAATGAATGTAATCCATTTATATTAATCTTGTTCATCTATGTTGTCGCTCTCACAACTGAACATTTATAGAAAAACATACGTCTCTTCTTTATGCATTTTATTATCTATTATTTTATTTATTTCTCCTGCTATTTAAAAAATGAATAAAATAATAAATAAATGCATTATGTAAACTATTACCGATTGGTCTTTAGTATCTAAATGACCTAAGGGCATCATACCTGAGTCGAAGCTTGACTCATAATGCATCTTTCCCCCATCTTGTATGTTTTATTCTCTTATGAAGGATCACCTCATCTTGGCGGGGTCTACGTCATGTCTTGGTGTACCACCTCATATTGGAGGGATACACATGTCATCTTGTACCATCTTGATCAACGCACACCACCTCTTCATGGTGGGGTCCATGTCGTTCCCCATCTTCGTCCGAAGTACAAAAATAATCACGTGTAGGCGAGGGGGACTATGGATATAAATGTACATCAGGTAAATTGGGAACGCATAACCTTATACATTTTAACCAAAAAGAAAGACGATGCGCAAATCATCTATTTAATTAATTACAATCATCGAACACAATTAAAATAATTAATTAAATAAAAGAAACATTAACAAGTTGGTGCTCAAGACCAGAATGCGGGTAAAAATGCGCGATAAAATTAAATTGAATTAATTAAGTACGAGAGTTATATAATTAAATTAAATGAATTAATAAATTCAAATAATTTAATTATTCATCCATACACTAATTAATTTAACTTTAATATCAAAATTAAATTAATTAAATTAATTCAATTTAATAACCAAATCGAATTAATTTTATCCGGGTACTCAAATTTATTTTTCATCCACAATTAATATATTAATTAATTTAATTTAATTATGTAATTAAATTAATTAATTATATTAATTGAAATTAAAACTTGGGTCTTGAAACCTTGCTCTGGCCCATCGCGGGTCACGTTGAACCTGCACAGACCCGTAATGGGTCGGGCAAAGCCTGTTCTTGGCTTATTTGGGCCTGGAAAGTCCACCCAGATCCAAACCTGGTTAGGTAGATCTACCTGATCCAGTTTCGAGGCAAATCAGACCCTGAAAAAATATTTCAAGGTTTACCTATACCCGAGGTTGGCCCGCGATGGTGCGCAACATTCAGAAGAGCTGACAGGGATGGTTGGAGGCCGGTGCGGCATGCTATGATGGCGTTCGACCGAATCTGTCCGGCGCAGCCTGTCGGGGTGGCTGGAGCTGAGCGCATCAGAGGGGATAGTGAGGCAAGATAGTGCACCGGGATGAGGCGCTGTGGCCGGTAGGCAGGATGCCCGGGGCGGCCGAGAGCCGTGGTGGCCGAATCTGTCTGGCAGAGGGCTGCTGTGCGGTGCCATGACTAGAGGAAGCCCAACAGGGGTGGTAGCATAGGCGGTAGTGCCCTGTGTGGGGCAGCAGTTGGGAGGTGCTATCGTATTGAATCCGGATGGAGCGACGACAAGGTGAGGTCCGATAGGGCCTCGTGTACTGCGCCGAGGAAGGGGACGGCGACCGACTGCAGTGTGGGAGGTGGCTGATGATGGAGAGGCCTAGGTCACACCGCCCTGCTATTGCATGTGGAGGAAGACAGGCCTCGGGGTCCACAGAGACCACTTTCCATTTTATTTTTGCTTATGCGCCCCAACCCATTTTTTCTCTTTATATTTTTTTGATTCACTCTTTCTAGTCTTATTTTTTTAAGTATCCCTCCCTTTTTTTGAAGGTCAAGTCTCCTCAAAAATATTTTCCACACCCAAAAAAATTCTAAAGGCTAAATAGCCTTTTAATTTAATAATAATAAAATTATTATAATAAAATAACAATTTACTGTTATTATGTTATCATAATAATAAAATAAATATTATTATAAAAATAAAACTATCATGCAAATTATTGAATTGTAAAATTTATAATTTTTCATATAATTTTAATCATATCTAGTGAATGATCTAAACTTGATTGGTCCTTCAGAATGAATAAAATTTAATACTCGAGATCAAATAGCAAATTCGATCCAATCCAAAAAATTAAAATGACCATAACTCGGTCATTTGACATCAGATCGATGCACAGTTTGAACTGTTGGGACCGTCTTTAACCCTCTACATAATTTTATGAAAATTATTTTTATTTGGCTCAGAAAATCTACGCGATCACTCTGATACCATTAATAGGATCCAGGGATCGCAGCGGAAGCCGGTGGGCCAGAGATTTTAAAATTTTTCATCGGCGGATCAACGATACTTTTTGACGCTGATGATCTAAGCCCCAATGAGGTCTGAGGATCTCACATAAATTGTAAATAGCACAAAATTAAATTGAAAAAAACCATTTCAAATCTAATGCCGCTATCGACTGCAACTAGTCGATGGTGATCATCGCTTGGAGGATCTATATCAGTATCCCTCTAGATCGTCCACACGAGCTTCTAGAATCTGTTGGAACATCTATCGTAAATTCTAGGTGCTAGCGTGGTAATTCGACTATGTCTTCGATGTCCCGACGATCACTGCATCGAGATCCCTTCGATGCTTGAGGAGATCTTGATCCGAACTCTTGGATTGAGATATTATCTCTTTAGAGAGCGTGAGGAGAGAGACACTCTCAATTTTCATTCCATGAAGTGAATGCATATTTATAATAGCCACACAAGAGAGAGAGCCTCCTTCTTTATTTATAGTGGATTTGATAAATACCCAGTTGGGTTCTCTGAGCCCCGTTTATTTCAACATCCACTATAATAAATAATATTGGCAAACTAAACTACAATGATACTATTTATTATTTTATCACATACTTGTAATATATATAAAATATATTATGTAATAAAAACCTAGAAATTTAACTCAACTATCTATCCCCTATAATATTAAATGAACCTTGAATATTAAAATAATATTCCTTCGATTAATATTTTCTCGTATTTACTTAACTTGTAAATAATTAAAATAAATTCCATCCCAAATATTCATAACTTGAATATTAATGAATTTTTTTAATTATAGGTGATCGATAACTTGGAAAACACTCAGAACCCATGGTGGGACCTACTATGTCCATATACCTATTCAACTAAATATGGAAGATTCTTGAATATGCTATTGTGTGTGACCCTCTAGGACCTTATCTTAATAGTAGTGAATAAAATCCACAAACTAAGAGTGGAGTCTAGAAACCCATCAAGGCCCCTAAAGAGATAAGGATTTTCATAGCAATGAAAACCAACCTATGAACACTGACTGTGTACTATAATCTCTTTTTCATTAAATATCTCACAAAGAAGGTTGCACAATTATATCATCGTCCTTAATATTTATTTATTATTTGTTGATCTATCTAGATGTATTTTCCTTTATATTGATTTGGAAAAAGACTTATAAAGGCAGCACCATCCTGATCAAACAGGACTGAGATATACAAGTTCCTAAAATTGGAAGCAACGAATCATTTCTTGACCATTCAACCAATATCATACCACTAACAATGCACCCAACACAAGCTACTTTGACATGATTTCAATACCATGGTTTTTTCCTTGCATCAAAGTACACAATCAAATGGTACAAATTAGTAATGGTATCAAGTTAGGAGACCAATACACATGTCCTTAGATGGGAACGACCTATGACACCCAAAACATGTGGTGTTCCTATTGGTGGGTCTATCCTCATGATCTTACTACTAGAGATCACCAAGTGAAAACTTCATGAGAAGAAGTCTCAATGCTTATGAGCCCCCAAAACCTGATAGACAAACATATACTTTGTCCAATCAGTAAGATGTATATAGACCATAGAACATATATTTAAGATTAATGTCATAGTATCTCGAGGTTCTCATTATATCATGGTATCTATTATAACCTTTCGATACAACAATTAATATTTGGAAATTATCATTTCAATAGTGGACATAGAAGAGTCTAAACTATAATGGTAAGATTACATCATGTATAACTAACTGTATACATGATATGGTAATCAAAAGTAAGATATAGTTGGGTCTAGGGTACCCACTATTTCAACACTCTCACTTGAACTAGAGTCAACTTTTTAACCAAAATTGTTATCTACTCACATGATATTGATCATGCTTCTTTTGAGTAATGGATTTAACTGCTGGGCCTACCACATTTTCACTGTGTGGCATATCTGTTGTATGCAACCTCATCTTATTGAGTAAATCTTCTCAAGAGATGGTATCCCCAAGTATATCACTTTTTTCCATTTTCATAACTTGACAACTTGGATAGTAAGAATATCATAATTTACATTATGATACTACTTTTCTCACTAGGTGTGAATCCAAGAACTGGAGAAAATTGTTGCAATTGATAATTGCTTCTTAGTTGCCTTAGAAGCTGCAACGTACCTGGTATTTGTAGGCATGGATGCTACTAGATATTATGATATTGAATCGCTAGTCACCTTAGCCTAACTATGATACTAGATCAAACTGATCTAAGGATTACTAGTTTGTGTCCCACAATAACTAGTATACCTTCTTCTCCATATACCAAGTACATATCACTTGTACTTTCTAAAGTACAAGATGATAGTTTTAACTGCTTCACTTGCAGTTCTCCTGGAAACAATTGATATCTGCCTACAATAAAGTATATCCCAGAAGTATCAATTATTGTACATAACATGGCATACATGATTGATCCATCACTGAAGTGTATGGTACTCAACTCACAACTTTAATCTCTTACTATGTTTTGAACATGTCAACCTAGAGAGATTATTCCATGTGACATAGGAAATAATTATGAACTTGAATTATTCCAACTTGTATTTTTCAATACAATGCCACTGTATGTATGATTGACTAGGTCAAAGCAACCATTATATCTACTTCGATAGATCTAGTTCCCTAGAACATAGGTTACTAATTTAAGTCAATCACTAGAGAATAACTTTTAACCTGGTCTTATCTAACTGTAAGAACACAATATATTTTTCATATGTTATAAATATTTTTCTTAGAAAACACTGGTGCTCCCACTAACATTTGGTAGAAACAAGGCAAAGATTCATTCAAAATGAATGCTCTAAGATCTTGTTGCTTACTTTAATCTAGAACTGTATTTTAGTAACTTGTAACCCTTATTGGCATCATATGATGTCATCATCCCTTTTTGGTTGCATTTTATAAACACCTTCCATAAAATATGTTCATAACATCCAATGAGAAATTTAATGATCTTATAGGTTATCTATGATAAGTAAAATTCTAATGGATTTAGGCATACTGACTTAGTATAACCAATCAAGCCTTATTGGTACCAGTATTGTACCATCCATGTATCATCTCATATGAATACCCACCACAATATTCAATTTATAAGACCTTTTTAAATTTGATACATGTAATCCATTATTGAATTTTAATTGATCTTGTCAATATTATCTAATTTCCATATACTAGTTACTTATAGGATTTATTATTCTTAATGAATAATTTATCACGGGCCGTGGTGAATATAAAACCATCACCAGGGTTTCATCCTTCCTACGCAGTATGTGTCTCTGTAACATGCCTCTTCCACATGTACTTGTGGAACTTGTTCCTATGTTAACCATTTGTGCGTCTCGATCATTAACTAATTCCAAGTCAACTCATCTCCCACTATCTCTAATAAGGATATGTACCCTTATATAGAAATATAGTCTATCAATTGACCACATCTTTTCTATCTTAGAGATTTACGTAATCTCATAAGAAACTTTTAGGATATTTACTTAGATGATAATGTGTTTAACTTGATGCATGTTTGTTTGTTTTTCCTTAACAAACACTTTTCATCATTAACACATGCCATATGGAATAATGGATTTTCATCATACTATGACTTGTATGATATCTATTTTTCATTTTAGTTGGAATATTGGTTATGGGTTTACATTTTTATTTGTAAAGCACGTCATGAAATATAATAGAAGTTTATGCAACTTTCAACATTGATACTCTATACATCATAACTCTTATGTATAAAATGTGTGTTTAGGAATTACTCCATACTACATTTTATTGATTAATGTAAATATGTAAAACTCATCATCGATCCTCCTTATGAACATCAATATCATGATGTAGATAAGGTAACATGCGTTTAGGAATTACACCACACTACATTATCATGATCTATGAATGTTTGGTGAAGATATATTTGACATGTTGGGACCAAGTTGGATGGAGAAGGAAGTAAGAAGAGTTTGCTGTTACATAGTGTTGTCTTTTGTTGTCAATGAAGATAAATCAATTCAATTTATAAAGGAAATTAAACCAGAAGATTCTTTGCTGATTTGTATTTCGAAAATATCATAAGTTAGGAGAACTTGTGATGCAATCCTTATGAAGAAAAGGGGGAGAAATGATGATGTCATTCATATAAATTTTTGATTTGAAAGAATGATGCTGATGGAAGAAAGGGAAGTTTCAGTACTTCCCATTGAAAATATAATGATGCTAAAGGTGTTCAATCAAAGAATATATATCATGATAGATATGGTTCATGATGAAATCAGTTGTTTGTTGAAAATTCCAGATGACGGTGAAGCAACATTGGTGTTCTTGCCGAAGCAGATTTTAAGTTGGCGTCGTTTCCTAGTGTTTGCCAAATTTTAGGGCCTGAAAATCAGGAGATGAAGAATTGTGTTTTTGGAAAATGATGTTGCGTGAAAGTTTGAATATGGCTTGGTATGTTGCACACAAGTGGAGGTCCATGGTCTGAACATCAAAATCTGGAAAATGAGAGGTCTGCACGAAAGATTGGGTTTTGCGCGCAAGATTGGTTTTTGCGCACAAGATTGAAGGTAGTTTGGAATCTTGTGCGCAAGGAATGATTTGAGGTACAAACTTCAAAAAAAATGGCAAAGGAAGGAAGGGAATGAAACATTCAATAAGTGCACAAAATAATAGGTTGGCGCGAAAGAGTCTTACGCACCAAAGGTGATGTAAAATGGGGTTTTGCGTGCGAGGCTTGATTTTATGTCCAAACTTCAAAAAATGGTAAAGCAATGAAGTGAAAGAAATATTATTAGAAGTGTTTGGAAGATAAGGTTGGCATAAAAGAGACTTACACACCCAAGGTGACTCAAATGTGGTTTTGTGTGACGCGTGACTTACGCGCCTAAGGCGACGCCAAATGGGGTTTTGCGCGATGCGTCAGGATCTTGCGTGATGCATCGAGGTTTTTGCGCAGAGGGGTCAATGAGGTCTATAAATAAGAGGTGAACCCCTCCAACTAGTGTGGTTCAACACTTAGAGAAATCTCGAGCTCTGAGGTGTGGAAAAATATTAATAAAAGGAGAGTGCGTGAAAGAAATAGAGTTGTGCACAAGAAGGAGAAGTTGCGCGCAAGAAGAGAGATGCGCGCAAGAAGAGAGTTGCACGCAAGAGGTGTTTTATGAAAAAAGTTGAATCTTTCATGCATGGAATAAATGTTGCGTGCAAGACACCTAAAAGGGTGCATGAAATATTTGGGGTCTTCGCATGTATTCGGTTGTGCGTAAGATAGTTCTTACTGGATTCTAGTTAAGAAATTGAAGATCTGTACTTCAAAGAATACGCCTGTTTAATTGTAAAGAAGTACTAAAATATTGTAATTACCTATTTGTGCTAAGAGGGTGAACACATTCTTTTTTATTGTTTTCTAAGTTCTACACGAGTGTAATGGTATATCCTACTTGTTGTATTCCACATCAAAGGATTGTTTTCTAGTGGATTGTGTGGTACTGGATTATTTCCATACCATACCAAGGACATAGCCACTCTTGTTGAGTAGTGAACCTTGTAAATCTTGTGTTTTTGTGGTTGTGTGTGTTCAGTATGGAAGAAACTCTTTAACAGGAGGTAAAGGTTGTTTCAAAAAGAAGGAAACATAAAAAGAAAAAGATATAACTGATTCACCCCCTCCCCCTCTCAGTGATACTTGGATCCTGACTAGGAACATCATGACATGCCATCACAAAACAACTCATATATTTTGACCAAACATATACTTCACTATTACATTACTTAATAACTTTAAGGAATATTAGGAAGTATCTTTACCTCTAGATTTCCTTTTTAATAGTTCACTCTCTCTTGTTGAACTAACCCCGAAAGATTTGTGGCCTACATTTATTTCTAATGTTTTCTTTGTCTAAACTAAAGATGTCAATAATAACAACGGTGTTTAGCTGTGCCGAGCCTAAATATCATACTAGGTATATTCTTGACATATACTTTTAGTTTTACTTGACAATGAATCATCTTTCCACAACTGTATAAGTCTTACATTTGTATATTCATCATGTATTGCCTATGATTCAAGTATGTCTGAAATATTTGTTGGGTTTGTTACCAAAAACAAAATTCATTCCAAAACTTGGAATAATGTCTCATTATGAACAAAAGGGAACTTGAGATAATTTTTTTGGTTATAATCAACAACTTTTTCAGCTAAAATCATTCACTTAGAAATTAGAAGTTGTGTGTTTCTCACCGCTGACTTAGGAATCACCCTTTATTAGCTACTTGGAGAAGAAACTTTACTTATTATAACATTTCTATACTTACTTAGTTACTGTATTTAAATACAAATATGTTATTGGAATATTTTATTCAATACCCAAGAAGTATTTTAGAAATGTTAATTTATATTGATGAATATACCTGAACGAGAAGCAGGTACTTGCTTCTTTTATTTTAGTTCATTGCATTTTTAAACTTTCATAAATTTATTTCAATATGTGATGAAAATAACCTCCTATTAAATAACCAACCAATTTTATTTGGAGGACATGATGAAGGTGCCTTTGGCATAACTTTCCATAGGCCTTTTCACTTTTTCTTTCAATATATTCGCTATAAGAAAAAAATGGTGATATCTTTAATATTCTTATTACTTGAAGAACATTACCTTAAAGGTAATGAAGCGATTTCTCTATACCACTCATTTGTATCCTTAAATGATAATAGATTAATTGGGTGAAAAAGGCATAAGAATGGGATTCCATGAAATATTATGAACTTTCTTTCACTTCACACAAAGCGAGTGAAATCATCACATTCAAATCTCACTTAGTTTTTTGAATTTTGAATCTGGTTTTACTGATAGCATATGACTTTGTTGAATGCTATAGTGTATTTTGTGGTGTTTTTGAATTGGTTATCTGGATTTTTATGGTTACCACTCACCCAAAAAGTGGATTTCGAAAATCAAATAAAAATATAATTTTCAGTGAAATCTCGCTTAGCATTCTCCTTGGAAACTTCTTGGAGATGAGACTATATGTAACATCATCTATGTTGTGATGTAGTGACCACAAATAACATCAGACATTGATGATAGAATTATGACAGAACCATCATATGCTTGATTCATGAGTCTTCTGTAAGCATTTCCACCCTCTCTTCCTGAGGTGGCTTAACAGGTTGGGACACTAACACCTTGAATTTTTGATATAGTAATATTATGCTCGAGCACCTATACTACATTTTGGAAATTCATGCTAGTTTAGATATTAAATTTGTCCAATATTTATTGCAATTTTTACTTGTGGTATTACTTTACATTTAAAAAAATATAATTTAGCATATTAGTACTTTTAATGTTGATTAAATAATTTAACATTACCAATTAATTTAATCATTAAATGTCTCCCACTAATTTATCAAATTCTAGGAACCCTCTATACTAGAATCTGAATACTATGTCATTTGAGTATTCTAGTGGAAAGGATCCCAGAACCTCTCTCATAGTCTACAAGTTATCGCTATGACACTACTCAGAGGGTCCAAGGTAGGCTTTTGGCTGGCCAACCACATTAACTCATGGTTCCTTGATCTGTTGAGTGAAGTCCCATCTTCTAAAATCATAATATGATTTACTCAAAACTTTACTCTAAAATTACAACAAGATAGATATATCTATTTATTTACTTCAATTTTAGTTAGTCAAACCACCAACCTAATAAGAACTCCCCGACAGTAAGAGGCACCCTCAACTATGGAATGACCAACACCCCAAACACCAGATTTTGTTCAGACTTAAATGATGGTAGGATGTGGTGACTTAATATTTCTTTGAGGGTTTTGTGTTTTTCTCTCAACAAATGTAATCTATTTCTATTAATATTGTTCATATATGTTGTTACACTCACAACTAAACATTAATAGAAAAACATACGTCCCTTATTTATGCATTTTATTATCTATTATTTTATGTATTTCTCCCATTGTTTAAAAAATGAATAAAATAATAAATAAATGAATAAAGGTAAACTATTACCTAACTGGTCTTGAGAATCTAAACGATCTAAGGCTGCCATACTTGAGTCGAATCTTGACTCATAATGCTGCTTGCCCTCGTCTTGTATGTTTGCTTCTCTTCTGAAGCATCACCTCATCTTGGCATGGTCTACGTCATGTCTTGGTGTACTGCCTCATCTTGGCCGGATCCATGTGTCATCTTGTACTATATTGATCAATGTACACTGTCTCTTCTTGGTAGGGTCCATGTCGTTCACTGTCTTCATTCGAAGTAAAAAAACACTCACGTGCAGGCAAGGGGGGGGGACTAGGGATATAAATGTACATCAGGTAAATTGGGCACACATTCCCTTATACATTTTAACAAAAAAGAAAGATGATGCACATACCATCTATTTAATTAATTACAATCATCGCACATAGTTAAAAAACTAATTAAATAAAAGCAACATACACAGGTTGGTGCTCAAGACTAGATCGTGGGTAAAAAATGCACGATACAATTAAATTTTATTAATGAAGTATGAGGGTTATATAATTAAATTAAATTAATTAACAAATTAAAATAATTTAATTATTCATCTATCCATTAATTAATTTAATTTTAATATAAAAATTAAATTAATTAAATTAATTCAATTTAATAACCAATTTGAATTAATTTTATCCAGGTATTAAAATTTATTTTTCATCCACAATTAATATATTAATTAATTTAATTTAATTATTTAATTAAATTAATTAATTATATTAATTTAAATTAAAACTCAGGTCTCAAAACCTTTCTGTGGCCCGTCGCGGGTCGTGCTGAACCTGCACAAACCCGTAATGGGTCAGGCAAAGCCCGTGCTTGGCATATATTGGAAAGACAGGTCTGCCCAGACCCAAACTTGGTCAGGCAGATCTACCTGGTCCGGTTTCGAGGCAAATCAAACCCTGCAAAACACGTTAGGGTTTACCTATATCTGAGGTTGGCCTGTGGCGGTGTGCGATATTCAGACTAGCCAGCATGGATGGCTAGAGGCCGGTGCAGAAAGCTGCGATGGCGTCCGATCGGATCTGTCCGACACGGCCCATCGGGGTGGCCGGAGCTGAGAATGGTGTAGGGGATAGGGAGGCGGGATGATGCGCAAGGAAGAGGTTCTGTGGGTGGTAGATAGGATGCCCGAGGCATCCGAGAGCCATGAGTCAAGGCGACAGTGTGGGCGGTCAGGGCGGTCCAGATCCGTGGCAGCTGGCTCTGTCCGGTGGAGGGTGGCTATGTGGTGTCATGACCAGAGGAAGCCGATAGGGGAGGCAGTGCTGGTGGTGCGCTGTGTGGGGTAGCGGTGGGGAGGTGCCTTCGAACTAGATCCGGATGGAGTGGTGGCAAGGCGAGGTCCGACAGGTCCTGGTGTGCTGCGTCGAGGAAAGGGACGATGACTGACCACAACATGGGAGGAGGCCGGTGATGAGGCGGCCTAGGTCACGCCGCCCTACTGTGGCGTGCAGAGGAAGAAAGGCTAGTGGGTCTACGTAGACCCCCTTTCTTTCCTTTTTTTCTTATGCACCACCCCAACCCTTTTTTTCTCTTTATTTATATTTTTTGATTCCCTCTTTTAAGTCTTCTCCTTTTAAGTCTCCCTCCCTTTTTTTGAAGGTCAAGTCTCCTCAAAAATATTTTCCACACCCAAAAAAAATTTAAACTCTAAATCACCTTTTAATTTAATGGTAATGAAATTATTATAATAAAATAATAATTTATTAATATTATATTATTATAATAATAAAATAAATATTATTATAAAAATAAAATTATCATGAAAAATACTAATTTCTAAAATTTATAATTTTGCATATAATTTTAATCATATCCGATGAACAATCTAAACTTGATCGATCCTTCAGAATGAATAAAATTTAATACCTGAGATCAAATAAAAAATTCGACCCAATCCAAAAAATTAAAATGACTATAACTCGGTCATTCGACATCAGATCGACTCTCGGTTTTAACCATTGGGATCATATTTGAACCATCCACATAATTTTATGCAAATTAATTTTATCTGGTTCATAAAATATATGAGATCGCTCTAATACCACTGATAGGATATGGGGCCCACAACGGAAGCCGATGGACTAGGGATTTTAATTTTTTTCATTAGAGGATTGACGTTACTTGTCGACGCCGATGATTCGAGCCCTGGTGAGGTCCGAGGATCTCACATAAATTTTAAAGAGCACAAAATTAAATTTAAAACATACCCATTTCAAATCTGAAGCCTCGGTCGACTTTAACTAGTCGATGACGATCATCACTTGAAGGATCCATAGAAGGATCCCTCTATATCATCCACACGTGCTTCTATAATACTCTGGAATATCGATTGTTAAATTTTGGGTGCTAGTGCAGCAATCTGAAGATGTCTTCGATGTCTCGATGATCACATCATCGAGATCCCTGCGATGCTTGAGGGGGATCTTGATTCGAACTATTAGATCGAGAGATTCTCTCTTTAGAGAGCGGAAGGATAGAGAGGCTCTCATGTTTCATTCCATGAAGTGAATGAATAGTTAGAATAACCACAAAAGAGAGAGAGCCTCCTCCTTTATTTATAGTGGAGTTAATAAATACCTGGCTGGGTTCCCTGAACCCCATTTATCTCAATGTCCACTATAATAAATAATAATGACAAACTAAACTACGTTAATAATATTTATTATTTTATCACATACTAGTAATATATATAAAATATATTATGTGATAAAAACCAAGACATTTAACTTGACTGGCTATCCTGCTTAAAATTAAACAAACCTTGAATATTAAAATAATATTTGTTTGATTAATATTTTCTCATATTTACTTAACTTGTAAATACTTTAAATACATTCAATTCCAAATATTCATAACTTCAATATTAAGGAATTTATTTAATTATTGGTGGTTGATAACTTGGAAAACACTCGAAACCCATGGTGGGACCTACTATGTATATATACCTATTAAACTAAATTGGAAGGATTCATGAATAAGCTATTGTGTGAAACCCTCTAGGCCCTTATCTCAAGAGTAGTGAATAAAATCCACAGACCAAGAGTAGATTTTAGAAACCCATAAAGGCCCTTAAAGAGATAAGGATTGTCATATCAACATCAACCAACCTACAAACACTGACTATATACTATAATCTCATTTTCATTAAATATCTCATAAAGTAGGACGCACACTTGTGTCACCATCCTTTTTCTTGCTTTATTATTTGTTGATCTATCCAGATGGATTTTCATTTCTATTACTTTTTCCAAAGACTTATGAAGATAGCACCATCCTGATCAAATAGGCCTGAGATATACAACTTCCTAAACTTAGAAGCATCAAATCCTTTCTTGACCATTCAACCAATATCATACCACTAACGACACACCCAACACAAGCTACCTCACCATGATTTCAATACCATGGTTTTTGACTTGCCTCAAAGTACACAATAAAATGGTACACATTGGTAATGATCTCTAGTCAGGATAACAATACACATGTTTGTAGATAGGAACGACCAATAACACCCAAAACATGTGGTGTTACTATTGGCGGGTCTGTCCTCATGATCTCACTACTAGAGATCACCAAGTGAGAACTTCATGAGAAGAAGTCTCAATGCTTATGAGCACCCATCATCTGATGGTGAAACATCTAATGTGTCTAGTTAGTAATATTTATCTAGAACATAGAACATATATTTAAGATTAATTTCATAGTATCTCGAGGTTCTCATTATAGCCTGGGATATGCTATAACCTTTCGATACAACAATTAATCCTTGGACATTACCATTTCAATAGTGGATGAAGAAAAGTCTACACTATAATGGTAATATGAAATAATGTATAACTAATTGTATACATGATATGGTAATCAAAATTACGACATAATTGGGTCTAGGGCACCCACTATTTCAATAGCTTTGAAGTACTGCTGTGTTACTGTTACACATGAAAATAAAATTTTTATAAGTTTATTTTATTTTCCTTAAAAATGTCCAAAAAATATTTTCCATAGTTTACCCATGCTAGCCAAGGTTAGTTCCAACCTAAGGAAAACCTGCTTCTCTAAACACAATGGTTCCCTCATATTTTAAATCTGAGTACTTGTTTAAAAGTTACTAAAACTGCGCACGAGCACTATTTTTAATAAACTTAAAAATTATTTGAACATTTATTCTGGGCACCGTAGGCCTCAGAATAAAGTGTTGTATAGACACCTAATCTCTAAATAATCCCATATAATTTTCAAAATTTTTACATGGATAATCCTAGACATTATAGGTTAATCTATATGTTAATTTCTATTCTGATTAGTTTCATTACTGTACCAAATGGAACAATGCATGTGTACTTGATATTTGAAAGTTGTACACCCTAAAAAACAATAAAATATGTTATCTTAATAAATAGGGAAGTGATGAAATGTATAACATGTTGGGATATATAGTTTGGGAGCTTAAGGTTTGAATTTCAGGAACTCTTAAGTGAGTGGGCCTTGAAATTTGATTGAAAAGGAACGCTAAATAGGTTTAGTGGAATTAAAACAGGTAGGAATACATGTCTTACTTGACCTAAATATACTGAATAAAGGTGGTTATATGATCTAAAAAAGGTTTACACACACATGGGGAATTAATTTCATAGTAAACCCCTAACTTGCTTCACTATGATTAGTGTCATTAATATCAATGGATTTTATTTTGATAAAATTTATGAGATAATGAGTTTAAAAATTATTGAGACAAAATTCTTGATGATATTCTCACATTTACTATACTCCAACTATGGATTAGGAAATTTCAACTTTCATATCTTTTTATAATTATCTAGAATACATGACATGTGACATTTCCAAGGAACGCCATAGGGTAAGTATAGGGAGTTAATAAAACACATTTTTATTGAATATTTTGTTAATAATAAATGATACAATTTTACCAATTTTTTTAAATATGTTTATTTATGAAATATTTGGGATTAGATCATTTATTTTTAAATTTGATGAAAATTATTGTTTTGACACTTTAAAGTGAACTGTAGTATTTTAGACATAAATATTTTTTATGCAACATATTTGAATTTTAAATTTCATAAAAAATTACTAAATAAATGAGATACAACTTTTATTTAGATCATCCAAGAAAGATATTGAATTTTATTAGATTAAATGATCCATGAAGTGAAATATGGACTGGACTCAACAAATTGGAAACCACTTAACCATTTAGACCATATCTTCTATATATAGGCTTGGATTAGGCTCAAATTTTGATAGTAGATAGAGGAAAAAATTCAAAAAAAAAACTTTTAAAAGGATAGATGGTTCTTGTGTTTTGGAGGTTAAAAAGGTGATTCAATATGGATTAAAATATTTGAATAAATTTCTCCATTCACACGTGTAACCTATTGAAACCCTAGTCTCCCCTCCCCTATATAAATGCGTATTTTTATCCATTTTAGGGCTTTAAACATGAATTATAGGATTGGAAGTAGGGGATAAGTGGTTAATTTTTATTTCTATACATCATTGGAGGAGGGAATATCTCAATCCAAGATATCCAAACTGCTCTTCTTTTTCTCTTCTTTATTTTATCATTGTCGTTCTTCCAATAAAATCTCTATTTATCTTATATTTATTCTATCCTTTTCAATTTTATTCTTTTTTAATTTAATTATTTAGGATGGAACACAGGATTAGAAACATGATTATGTTATACCCTTTATATACCTTTTCACATGTAAAATGTTTCTACGATGACTACACCACCCATGGGAGAATAGTTTTTATTAGTAATCAATCTATTTATAACATTATTTAATTATTTGTTTTAAATAAATGAGTTACTGTAATTCACATAATATTATCTATTAATTTAGTTTTTAAATTAAAGTAAAACATCGAGAAATTGAACAATTGACACAAAACATGTGAGTTCGAGTAATGTGTGAATTGTGAGAGAATGATATTAATTGGTAAAAAAAACAACACATGATCAATTTGTAGAGTTTAAATACAACCCCAAAACTAAATTCATCTTTATTTTTAGAATTTATACGTGTCCTAATTTATCATTGACCATAATTTATCCTTATAACATCGATTAAATAATGGTTCTATGATTTCACGTTCCGAAGTTGGCCTTGGGTTTTATTCATTTCATCTTTGTGGTTAAGTTAATTCTTATAGGGTAAGTGGTAAAAAAATTAGGGGATCATAATTAAGTGAATTTTAATTTGAAATATAATTATTAATAAGAAAGTGAAGAGGTAGAGTTATATTGATTACATATTTTAAAAATATTTTTAAAAAAATATTCTCATTGTGTTTTATCAATCAAATTTTAAAAATAAAAATAAAATAAAATAAAAAAATACATTTTATTCCAACACACGTATTCTTGTGTTATAAACCTTGAACCCCCCCCCTATAATTTTAAGTAGTTTATTTCTTTTTTTTCAAAATACCTTTAATATTTTGTCTTAATTAATTTCTCATTAGACAACGACATTGGTCATCCACTTAACTAAACATAGGTTCCAAAAAATCTAAACATCCTTTGAGAGAACCCATGATAAATCCTTTTAGTTTTACATAGATTAAATAGGTAATATAAATTATTAATGTATTAAGTGGATAATTTCTTTAAAAATCATCAAACTAGAATGTTTGGAATTGGAATAAAGCTATTTGTTATAGTGATGGCTCAATTGATGCAAAATAAAAATAGCAGTGACATCCATATTAGAGAGTTTCCAGAATTATCATATATGAACATGGAAATAGTTTAGAATTTTATGAAACAAAACACTTAAATTTTTAGAAAAACCTAAAATCCATTAGTAGAAAAATGATGGAACAATGCTCTGGAAAATATATTTGAAGTCATGGGATATTCAGAACATCAAAAGGAAACTCTTAACATTTATCATTTTGAAATTGAAGATGATCAATGGTAGTATTTGGTTAAGAATAATAGAGAGAGAAGATATTTTTTAACACCCTAATATTTTATGGTATGCCTATTTTTTAAATAAATTTAATCACTTCAATAGCTTACGTTGTACAAAACACCAAGCTTAAATAAACTCCAAAATATTATTATTTTAACACGACCATTATAACTTAGCCATTAAATTAGAGGGAATGAATTATATTAACCACATTATGAAATATATAATTATAAAAATAAATTTTAATTTATTAATTAATTCTTTGTGAATATTCGCTTAATTTTTAGTAAAGTCATTTTATTCTTCAAAATCACATTTTCTTCAAAAATATATTTCGTTCTTTTTATGAGTAAATATAATAATAATTATTTTTCAACTTATATAAATTTTATTTTATAAAAATAATATAATTTTTGAAATCAACATATTAAAATTATATTATGGTGAATTTTTGGGAATTTTCTAAGAATATTGATTTTCCAATGAATAGTGAAAAATACCAATTGATTATGAAACTTACATTTTCTTTAAATTGAAAAGTCCCTTTATGATTTAAATTTTAAATAAAAGTAAATTAAGTAATTTTCAGTTATATATAACTTAATTAATTACATTTAAACTATATTTATACCTTATTTTTGTATAAGTACATTTTTGGGCTTAAAAACACATTTTTTCAAAAAACTGTTTTTTCGTTGTATTTTATCGGTTTAATTTTAAAATTAATTTTTTTGGAAATTATATATTTTGAATTTTTAAAAATAGATTCCATATTTGGAATCAGTATGTACAAATTAGGTAATAATGTCATTTTCATTTTTAGGCCTAAAAAATTTACCATGGTAAAAAAATATTTACCACCATATAGGTAAAATAATGTAACAGGTTAATATTTGAAGGTAAAAGCTTAAAATTACTAAAAACCACATCATTAAATGGGTGGTTGATGTGTTTATAAACCTTAACCCACCTTTAAAAGATTAATTATTAACCAAATTTTTTGGAATTAATTCCACCCAAATGTGGTTGGCTATAAATATAAAATAATCATTATTTAATTACTTTAAACCACCCCTCTTCAAGTATAAATACCACTCCTCACCACCCCATTTATACTAAAAAGAATTTAATCTTTTTAAAATATATTCCAAAACCCTTCCTCACCACTCTCCCCATGTTCAAGTTTTTCTGGACTCACCCAAGGACCAATTCCAAGTTCTTTAAGGGGTCCTTCAAAGAGTTGATATTCAAGAGGAGGTTAAATTATAAAAAAAAACGAAGTTCAAGGTAAGAATTTATCATCTCAATTTTACTTCTATGAGATATATACCTTACTCACCACTTATTTCTTTTATGTGGGGTATATACTTACCTTGGATATATCATATCATTATTCTCATATTTATCATGGTATTCAATGTTTAATTGGATAATTATTACTTTTTTGGGGCATACAATTCGAATGATTACAAATCAATATGGGATTTATTAACTCAATTTACATTCATTAGGCTAAACTTATACTTCATTGATTATTCCATGTTAATATTATGTGTGAGATTAATTTTTATTATCTTATGTTTTATTTAAACTTGTTTAATGTGGATTATAGGTGATACACATAATCAATTAATTTAATTATTGATCAATTAAATGATATGATATTTATAAGGGAATTTATTTTAAAAACTATATTTTTAAAGTTTCCCTTAAAACCATATTTTTCTTACATTTCCATGTTTTATAATTTTTTTTAATTTTTTACCATTATCTTATGATTTTTTAAATTCATTTTTACTAACGTTTGATTTTTTTAAAAATGGTTTGAAATGTTTTTTTTTCATTTTATAAATGAGGTTCTTTGTGAATTTTATGGTAAAAATACAAAAGGAATATTTTTTTAACTCATACAGAATGAGTGGATTGTACTTCCATCATGATTCCTTAATTATTTTATATTTACTTTATAATCTTATAAGGTTATTTTCAAATAATTTTTTCCTTTATAATTGAGAATCTCTTTTAAAAGAAATGATTTGAAAATTCAAATGTAAAATTTTTCAAGAATTTTTTCAAGTGATATTTCAAAATTATTTTCCATTTAAGATAAAATTATTTTATGTTACTTATTATTTAATGGGGATATTAGTAAAGGATACCATCCTTATTCTTTTTATAGTTATGTTAGTTTTATGATGGCATGGAATTTATGAAACCTACTTCTTTTCCATGAGTTATTCCATGATGAAATATTTATGAAACCCAATTTCTTTTCATGAGTTCTGAAATGATTTATGTTATTATGGAACACATATTTATGGTTATAATTATGTAATGGTTGGGAACTATATCTATTTCCAATTCATTGGGTAATGATTTATATCTCATGAGATAGATAAGACTATAATATGGAGTGAACTCAATTTAGCATGACATGACTGGAATGAGGAGTGAACCAGGTTCAGAGTTGGGGCTATAATGGGATGTGAAATTGGTTCAATAAAGGAATTTTTCCACTATTATAGTCTTGGGAGTGAACCTATACTACTATAATTATTTGGGGAGTGAATACATTCCACTATGATAGTCTTGGAAAAGAGCCTTTACTACTAAGGAAATGATTTTATATGCTTATGTGTATGCCACATTCCATGCCTTATACCAATGTTATTATCTCTTGGATCATGTTATTTTATGATTTGTGTCTTATGAAATTATATTATTTATTCCATGACTCATGATTATGATCTTTTAAATGTATGGTATAATTTTTAAATGATATGTTCATGTTCTTATACCCTTATTCTTATGTTATGATTAATATCTCCATTATTTACCCTTACTGAGCATTTTAACTCACCCTTTTCTAATGTTTATTTTCCCTAGGATATGAATGAACGTATTATGTTTGATATGTAAAAAGGGTTCTAGTTATAATGTAATAAATTATAGATGATATATATGTTTTATGAACCAGTTGTTCATGTTTCCAAGTTTCCAATGACACTAAACCCATATAGTTATGGCATTGTTTTATTATGATATGTAATGAATATTATTATATTTAGATGTAATATATATGTATAAAAGAATGGGTCAATACATGTTGATTACATGGAATGAGAAACATTTAACAACCTCTTGGAGAAATATTTTCTTAAGGTTGTTCAACTCAGGATGGATAAACAATTCTTGTAATTGAAGTAAAAATATGAAGATTCATGAGCCACATATGATGAAAATTTTACAGTATTGGACATGTACACACCAAATCTTATTTAGGATATTTATAATAAAATTAATAGATTTTTCTCATGATTAAAACTAAGTTTATTAAGATATTTAGCCTCATGAGAATTGAAAATTTATGAGAAAGTTTTTTACTGTGCTAAAAAAGTTGTGATGGAGTTTTCTGACACTTATATTCATTAAGATGGAAAGAGTAAGAAGAGTTCAAGGTGGAAATCAATGGAGAAAAATTCATCTAAGAAATCTATAGGTAACCCCACAACATGTACCAAGTGAAATAAAAAACATTTCAATAAATGTTTGATAGGATCTGAAAAGTGTTATCAGTGTGGTAAGTTTGGTCATATGGCTTGTGACTGAAAAGAAAAGAGTCCTGAATAATCCAAGAATGGGAAAATAGATATCCAAAAAATGGTGATATGTTTTGATTTCAATGATTTATTATATTATGCTAATGTGTATTCAAATTCTGTTACTTAGGGTGGAAACTAATAATATCAGAAGAAAAAGGTGTGGAAAAATAATTTTCTACAACTATGGTCGATGTTGGGCTATCTAATACAGTTGTGATAGGTATGTTACTTATTTATTCAAATTATGATGATGCTCGATTTGACTATGGATACTTACATTCCTTCATTTCTAAATTTTTTTCAAGTAAAATAGGAATATCACCTCATGAAAAGAAGTTATAAATTTTGGTGAAAATTCCGGGTGAGAATATTAAAGTAACCAGGATTTATAAGAATATTCATATTATTATCATTGGGATGGTATTTCCTAAAAATATTTTTGAACTGTCCATAATGGAGTTTTATATTTTTTTGGGTATGGAGTTGATTTCTTTTTATCATGATAATATAGATTGAAAATTTAAAAAAATTATATTCAATGATTTCATACCTTTGATAATATATGAAGAAGATGAGAAATTGATTAGAGATGATAGTGAATGTTATCTAGATAATTTTATTGAAAAGAAAGAAATTGTTAAAATCAGTGATGTGCTAGTACTGAATGAATATTTGGATGTTTTTCCTAAAAAATTTCCTGGTGTCATTCTTGATCAGGAGGTTGAGTTTACTGTTGAGTTAGTTATTGATGCTAAGCCTATTTCAAAACCCCCTTATCAAATGGATCGAGTAGATATTTTGGAATTGAAAAATCATATTCAAGAGATTCTAGATAAAGGTTTCATTCATCCAAGAAATTCACAATGGGGTGATCCTATTTAATTTGTTATAAATAAATATTGTTCAATGAGACTTTTCATTGATTATAGATCCTTGAATAACATCACTATTAAGAACAAGTATCCTTTGACTCATATTGATGATTTTTTTGACCAGCTCTATGGAGCATAGTTTTTTTAGAATATTGATCTCAGGTCAAACACTATTAAATAAGTTCTAAGGGCTTGCTGCATGGATTTCCAAAAATGATATGTAAACCTAGGGTCTCAATCAGATACAATCAAGATTAGAACACCATGAATATTCATAATTTCTTGAATGTAGAGTTTGGATAATTCATCCACCATATTATTTTCATGAATAAGAATTAAGTGAGACAAATTTGTGAGCTAATCCACTATCATCCATATTCCATTGTGTTTCCTAACTGTCCTTGGACGATCTGTTACAAAATCCATGGCTAGTTTATCCCATTTACACTTTGGAATTGGTAAAGACTACAACATAACAGTTGGTCATTGATGCTCTTCCTTGAACTGTTGAATAATGAGGCATCTAGATACATATTCTACTACAACTATTTTCATACCAACCCACCAAAACTACGCTTTCAACACTTTATACAAACTACTACAAAACTGGGATTATATGGGCTTTATTAGCACTAGAAAAAGCATTGATAAAGGGGGGACTTTATCAACACCTGTAAAAATGATCCAATAAATTCCAAAATTTATCAGGGATAATAAAAAAGTACTTATAAAGGTGGAACCTTTATCAATGCTACTAAAAACGTGCTGATAAAGGGGCCCTTTATCAGCACTAATAAAAAAGCACTGCTGGGGGGGGGGGGGTCCTTTATCAGTTATTCTTTACAAGCACTGATAAAAGGTATATTTCATAAAAATTATATTTCATTAAAAATAATACATTAATATATTAATATATTTATATTGATATAAATATAATATATATTTTAAATATGTTTTAAATAAGGCTAAATAGACATTTACACTTAATATATAAGATATTTAGTGAAAATAGCTTATAAAATAATTAAAAAATATTATTAATTAATAATTTTCTAATTATTATTGATTAATAGTAATTTTATAATAGTTGGACGAAATAAAAATTAAATTAATTAATGAACGGTCTAAGAGAAGTTAAAAAAATGACTTGAACTTCAAACAAACATAACTTTTGATTCAAGTGTCCGTTTGAGCTCTACAACATATCAAATCAAATCTTGCGATGATCTCTATGCCTTGATGACCTGTGGGAACTCCTATTCATATTTTTTAGGCCAAAAGGCCCATAATGACTACAAAAATGAGTTTTTTGGGGTATCTCAATTTTTTTAACATTCGATGGTATTTAAATCTTGTTTAAGGGGATCTTTTTGCCCATTTTTAGTGGGGACTAATTTTTTTTCCAAGGATTACATTCATATTGATACTATAGTTTTTAAATTTTATCATTTTTCATAATTTAATTTTATTTATAATTAACTATACACAGATTTTATTATATTTACTTATAATAAATCACTTGTATAAATACATAAATCAACATATTTATGTAAAAATTTATTTTTAAATATATAAAATAAATATTTATTATTAATTTTATTTAAATTAAAAAATTATCCATTTTATTTACCTTATAAAAATGAATTAATATGTATATATATACCTATACAAGTAATGTTTATATATAAACATGTGTGTGTCAATAAAAAAAAAATATATATAAATATATATTCTAATATATGTAAATAAATACACACACAAATATATATATATATAATGTTTATATATATATATATGTTTGTATTAATAAATAAATATATAAATATATATATATATATATATTATATTCTAGTATATATAAATGAGTATTAAATATAATATATTTAAATAACTATAAGTATATATATCACACACACACACACAAACATATATTTTATGGATGTATTTAAAAATAATTATATAAATATATGAATAATATATATATATATATATAAACATAAATATCATAAAATAAATAATATAACAACTTGGTGGTGTAGTAAAGGAATTCAAGTTCCAAAGGAGAGGTACATGGATCAAATACAGGCGCACGAAGGAGGTAGGAATTTCAAAAATCCATGATAAATAGGTGGATGGAAAGGGGTGGGAACTACTGATGGGGGGGGGGGGCTTAGAGAGGTCAGAAAAATTTCTCCCTTTATCAGTGCTAAAAAAGGGCTGATAAAGGCCCCCTTTTATCAGCGTTTTTTAGTACTGTTAAAGGGGACCTTTATCAATGTTTTTTGAGAGAATTTATAAAGACCACCCTTTAACATCACTCAAATTATCAACACATCTATAACACTAATAAATCTATTTTTAGCACTGTTAATGGGAAGACTTCTAGTAGTGACATTTTATGAATCCCATGATGAACAACCTATCTCGAATGGTGGTAGGCATAAAGAAGTCATTCCTAATAAGACAAAAGTACAACCATATGATCTATAAAACATAATAATGAACTCCCATCTATCTTCCATCCCCCAATAGTCTCCCCACCATTGAGTTTTGACCTCACGATAACACATTTAGGATCAGATGTTTTCTCATTTATAACTTTCTTAACCAAACCAGGAATAATAAAAACTAGAAATATAACTACAAAATTATATTTTTTTTCATAATCAATATACAAATCAGCTATGACTGACATAAGATCCCATCAATATTAATCCTATTTAGTCAACTAAGAATATGAATTCCTACTCAAGGAATTTGCTACATAATTTCCATTCCCTGATGTATACAATAAGTAAATGTCAAAATTTTTAAGATATACCACCCATATTATTTTACTTAGATTCAAATATATTTGAGAAAAAATGTACTTTATAATTTTATGATCTATGTACATCATAAATTTCTCACCAATAATATAGTGATGACAATTATTTAAGGAATGAACTACAATAACCAACTCCAAATCATGTGTCATGTAGTTCTTTTTATGCATCCATAACTACCATGAACCATATGAATAAACATGATATACATGCATGAGAACACATCCCAACACACATCTAGATGCATCATAATAGACTATAAATCCTTTTATAGACTGTAACAATGCAAGTATAGGTGTTGATGTAAGTATAATATTAAATTATTGAAAGGATTTATAAAATTCATCATTCCATTGTAAAAGAACACATTTCATCATCAAAGATGTCATCAGTGAGGGAAAACAAGAAAAATCATATAAGAAACATATGTAGTATCCCACTAATCCAAGGGAACTACATATCTCAAAGACATTCTTCGGTGGTTTCCAAGAGATAACAACTTTTATCTTTTCAAGATCCATAGAAAATCTTTTTTCTAAAATGACATGGACAAGAAAATATAACTATTATATCCTAAAATAACACTTAGATAACTTATCATAAAGGACGTGCTCTTACAATATACCCAGCACTATATCCAATTGTTTCTCATGATCCACTTTTTTCCTACAATACCCTAGAGTATCATCAACAAAAACCACCATAATGGAATACAGATACCATTGAATGATTCGATTAATCAATTATATAAATATGTTAAGTGCATTTTTAAGACCAAAAGGTATAATTATAAATTAATAATTCACATATAAAATTCTGAAATATGTCTTTGTCATATCCTAATTATGAACTCATAGTTGGTGATATCCCAAACATAAATAAATTTTAGAGAACCATTGGTATCCTATTAATCGATAAAAAAACATCGATTCATGGAAGAGGATACTGATTCTTTATCATAAGTTGGTTAAGATTATGGCAATTTGTACAAATACTAAGAGTTACATCCGCTTTATTTATAAAAAGAACTAGTGTTACCCACAAATACATGCTCAAGAGGATGACTCACTACGCTCTAGCCTCATCTTCCACCGCTCCCCTTTAGGTCGAATCTGGAGTGATGGGTACACCACGACTTTGGGATTGTAGTTTGGTGGTTATAGGTCCTCTCGGATCCCCCTTTTCTTCTTCTTTTAGGGTTTCATCCCCCAATTCTTCTTTGTGTTTCATCCCCATTTCTCTTTTCTCGTTCTCGGCCAGAGCATTCATTCCCGACCTTCTTCAGGATTTTCCTCGATTCGTGTCCCCCTTTTTTGATTTTCTTTCTCAGTGGTGGTTACTATTTTCGTTGGTGGTCTCTTTTTCTGGCAGTGTTTTTTATGGTGTGAAGCTATGATTGTGGTCATTTTGTTGGTGATGAGGGTGGATTGGAGTCGATTCTGTTGTTTTCGCAGGTGGTGTGTTGTGGCTGTTGATTTTTTCAACATGATGGTGGTTCTTGAATAGATGTGATGATGGTGAAGTTGAAGCGATGGCGGCGTTTCGTCCTACCTCTGTGTTCTCGTATCTATGCTCTGGTTCCAGGTTACCTCCCTTCTCTCCGAGGCGGAGTAGCACGGTGGTATCCACGGTCCTTTGGGACGTGAGTTTGAGAGGCCAGATTCAGGGTGTTCATCGCCAATACCTGCCTGTTTCAGCGTTGATGGTGTTTGATTCAGAGTGGCTGGCAGTGATGAGGCATTAAGGTTTAAAGCTATGATGGTTCTCATCGGAGGCGCTGTTTTTGTTGTTCATTGTAGGGTGTCTGATGCGAGGTCCTCTTCTGAACCGCGGTCTGCTCAACTCTTCCCTAGAACCCTGGTTCAATGCCCCATTCCCAGTCGGTCTGGTACAATGTTCTCCGAGGGGGTTTTGGGAGGTGCTATTGAGTGGCCATTGGTTTTTAGGAGTTGGGTTTTGTGTGCCTTCTTCTTGGTCATTTTTTCGAGTGATGGTTTTGGTTCTCCCGTTGCTACCTGTGTCTCTCCGGTGAACCTTGTCGAAGCTGATGCGGTTTGTAGGTCTGGTGTTTCACGGTTCGCCGGTGATGACCGGTTGTGGCCACTGGCACTGTGGACGATGGTAAGTGTTGATGATGATGATGCGCTGTTGATGAGGATATATCAGTGGAAGGTAATGTAGGAGGTGGTTAGAATTACTCTTGTGACCCGAGGGGTGATGATAACGGGATCGTGATTTTCAACTTATTTGATTTTTAAATCTTTAATGGTGGTTTTTGGCCCAAGGCGGTTTTGCGGTGGGATCGAGGTGACTGCATGGTAGTACAATGCAAAGTTTAAAATTTCCTTTTGAATTTTGAATCTGATTGGTGTTTTGTGGTGCGGTAGCTGATGTTTCAGATGGTTCTGATTTTGAAATTTGTATTTTGGGTTTTGTTGAGGAATTATGTTTGTCAGGTTCCCACTAACCCAAAAAGTGGTTTATTAGAAAATGAAAAAAAAGATTTGGAGGGTATGGTTCCAACCAACTGTGAAAAAAGTCCTACTATAACCGTATTTACATCCCAATATCCTCTAAAGATATTATTAATTCCATCAAGATATGTGAAACTAACCTTTTGGGCATAACTATCAATGTAGACCTTTAATGGTGTCTAACAATTCATACCAAAAATAAAGTAATAGATATCCATATTAAGAATAGAGAATTTATATTGAAATTCAGCCCCATCGATAGTCATAGAACAATATTTACACATAAATTCTTGAAAAAATCTTTGTACAAGAGGAGTTTGATGTTTCAAAATAGAAGGAATTATTCCACATTCAAACCCATATGATTACTAACATGAGAAGAAATAATCGACTGAGATGCACTCATACAAAAAAAATTGAATAAGGGAAGAATTCAAAAGAATCATACCTATCATCAACGAAGGACCCAACTAATAATACATGATTAATTTCTTAGACCCATACAATTAATTACTCACTATTCATTACTCTTTATTACCTTGTTGAGATTGCATAGGTTGAGGAGTCATGGAGTTCCTAGAATCACCTTGGCTCACTAAATTATGATGATGAGAGTTATTCTGCAGATTTTGTCTGGTCGAAGAATACAATGTTCTAGAAATAAGAGATGTGTATTTAGCCCTATAACTTGGAGCACTATGGAAATAACATGGAATATATTCCATCTGATTACAATTTTGAAAATCTCTAGGTGGTTCCATACAATCTCGCTTCATATGATTGGAATAACCACATTGAATGCATCTTGTATTACATTTAGGATATGGAAGAATGTTTAATGATCCCATGGTATAATTATGAGGTGTCCCACCACTCTTTAATTAAGTTTACCTCTTCCACTTATTCTCAGTAATAGAGTTCCCACATATTCCTATAGGAACAAAAATACTCCCTCTAACCATATTTCCCAAGATATCCATTTCTACCACCATTGATCTATTTACTATTTCTATATAATCCATAATAAAAAGAACGATAATCTTTGAGAGAATTTAAAGTCTCAATCCTGAATCAATAATGAGTTCCTTTAAGGACTCACTTATAGAAACTTCTCGGGACAAGTGGACTAAATTCATAAATTTAGCAATATACTTTATCACTAAGAGATTACCATGCTTCAAACTAAAGAAGTCTTTTGTTATAGAAATCTGAAAGGTGTGATAATAGAATTGTTTATTAACCAATTATTCAAAATCCTCCCATGTAATTACTTTGTTAGATTTAGCCTAAATTTATAAATCTCACCATTGGTGTTCTAGATCCTCCTGTATATATGTTTCCAACTTTACTTTCAACCTTTCTGGTGTCCCAAGGAAATCAAATATTTGATTAATCCTATTCAAACAGAATTCTACCTTTTCTAGTTCACAATCCACATGAAAGGTGGGTGAGTTCTTCTTTTAGAAAAAAACTGAATGATTTGCTTATCAAGTCTCATAATTCTAATTACCCCTATCTAAGACCTAGAAATATTGAAAAATACATTGGATCAACTATTGATTCACCTTTGGATTGGGTGAAACCACATTTTTAGAAGAATCTTCTAGTTGATTCCTACAATGTATACTCAATGACATTTTCTATACATAGAACAAGAATTTATTTAGTCTCACTCCCTAGAAATTGATGGCTAAGAAATTCAAATTTACCATATCCACACATATCACCATCATACAATTCCAAAATATAACCATTGTAAACATTTTACTCATTTTTCCAAATACCACAACCATTATATTTAAAATAAAACCATTTGAACCATTTTAAAAATTCAACACCTTTTCACCATTTCATAAATCATTAAACTCATAATGAATAATGAATACCTAGTGGTAATTATTAATTACAATGCATGATATGAAACTCTCATTAGCTAAACCCATGACTATGACATGACAATACACAAAAATGTTTCTCCAAACACTTTTGTAGCCAAACTGGCTCGGTAACCTAAAGTTCAACATAGAAGGGTTAGCTATGTCTATTTATATTAAGAATTTCAAGCTCTAAAATTCCTATCTTATTACTATAAACCAACTTAAGGAACAAACTAGAATGATACCATTTCCATCTTAAGGACCAAAAAAAAGTTGATACTATTTTTAACATCCTGATCCTCTTCATTTGATTGAGAAGAGGAAGAGATTCTACTAGACTTAGGTGACATCCCCAAGACACCAAAGGCTTTAAATAAATTCCAAGTTATTTAAAGAATGTTGGGGGATGATTTTCCATTAAGATAAAACATTCATGCAAACATAAAAAAAATATATCCAATCCTCTATATGATACACGAACAATAATACAACCAAAGGTATAACCAATAATAAACAATAATATTAATGTACCAACAGAAACAAAATATAATAATAAAATAATAAAAAGAGACTCCAAAACCCAAATAAACACAAACAACATAATCCAAATAAACCCCTAACTAAGCTTTGTTCTACAACCCCTCCTACCATTCCCACAAAATCAAGACACATCGCTGAAGAAATATGATACCTTCAATTTTCTTGTTCCCTGATTTATGAAATATGAAAATGAACCAATGTTACCAAGCAAGGGGTGACTATAAACTCAGTAGGATTTCCCAATGTATTCCCAACTCACACCACTAGGACAAAACTTGTTATGATAATTTATATAAATTAGTTTAAAATCAGTTTAAACAATTTTTATCAAAACTATAAAAAATTTCCCAGGGTAAAGAATTATCAAGTTCTAAAACCATTTCATGTTATTTGGAATAATCAGTCCCATGTATCTACACACACACACACACCCATTAATTCTAAGTGACATATCCATACTCATGAGTGATCTGTCATCTATCTACCAATTCTTCACTAGGTGTCTAATCTCCTTTTTCCTCAATGTAACACACCCCATATCTTGGGTCATGTCCTTATACCCTAAAGGTACACACCCCTTATTCAAAGCCATGCTGAAAGCATGGACTTACACTAAAAATGTATTTTAAAATCCATTACATACCATTTCACATAGAACCAATTATTTCTTGGAAACATTTCATCAAACCACTTGTGTACATCAAAATAATTCTAAAATTTTAAAACTAACATTTTAATATTATTAACAAGAGGGTTTTCTTAAAATAAATTCAATTATAAAATTTCCAAGCTATAACCAAAATTATATTTCCATCACGAATCACACAAGTTTTTCACAATAATTTCAAGAAAAAAATTAATCAAAACTAAGCCATCAAGTTCTAAGTCAAGTAAAGATGAGAGAGAATTCACTTACCTCTCAATAGATAGTGAAAATTGGAGAACCACACTTAAATCTTCTAGATCCGATCACACTACACATTTCTTTAACTAGATACAAAAAGACATTATCAATATTCACATCAAAAAACATAGATCTATCCACAACATACTAGATCTATAGTTCTGAGAGAGATAAGAAAGATGAATGTAGGAAGAATAAGGAATAAAAATAATTTCCAATGATTCTGAATCTCCATAACACTTTTATTTTTCCAAATATCACTCCCAGATCAAAGGGAAAGTCTCTCAAGACTTTTGTGAGAGAGAAATTTGAGATCATGGAGAATTAGGAAACTAATGAGGCTTATAGGGATTAATTTGGTTTAGATCTAATATTTTTGAACTGCCAACTATTTGATGCATGGTTAGGATGTATGGTTTGGAAAACTGTACACCAACCTTACGATGATAATGTCTTAAGGAAAAAACATGCATGGTTGGATTAAATTTTTAGAAAAACCATGAACCAACAATTATTTTCCCTATGTTTCAAGTTTCATAGTTTCCCTTGGGTAATTTCACGGTTTGGATGAACTTTGTGTCAACTATTCACTTTCCTAGTTACTCCCGAAACATTTTGGATGATTTCCTAGGGGTGGTTTATAGTTTACACTAACCATAAACAAACCATGAACCAACATTAACACCTATAAAACATGTATAAACCACATGGAAACTCCCCGAACTTAGCCCAAGTGTTTTATAAGCTCAAAGTACATAAATAAAGTGTGATGTGACTGAAACTGATGGTGGTTTAGGCTAATACCTACAAATGTCAAATAGATTCATATTTTTCTTTGGTTAGTGGGTTACTATTTTTAGTTTTTTAAAATATTTTCTTGGTTATCTAGACCATTGACTAAGTTAAATTTAAAATGAGTAAAATTCATATGGATAAAAGAGTGTGATGATTGTTTCAAAGAATTGAAAAGAGTATTGGTGAATGCTCTAGTTTTGGACCTAACCTCTAGAAATGGTGAATTTTTCATCTACATGGATGATTATTTGAAGGAAATTGGATGTGTTCTGATGTATAATAATCAAGTAATTTATTATGCTTAATATTTACTAAAACCTCATGAGTTAAATTATTACACACATGATTTGGAATTATTTGTTGTGTTTTTTGATTTAATAATTTGGAGGCAACATTTATATGGAGTAAATTGTGAAATATATACTGATTATAAAACTTTGAAGTATATATTCACTAAATAAGAGTTAAACATGAGGCAAAAAAGTTATTTGGAAATAATTAAGGATTATTACTAAATGATTCAGTACCATCCTAAAAAAGAAAACAAAGTAGCTTATGCCTTGATATGGAAAGATAATGATACATTAACTATGTCACATTTAGAAAATAACCTTTTGATTAATGATTTGATGAATTTTGGATTATAAATTTTTCATATAGGAACTTCCTCCATTTTCTCTCAGGTGTCATTATAATTGTATATGTTAGAAATAATTAAGAAATATTATAAGGAAGATCATGTTTTATAAGAAAAGTTAGAATCTTTTAAGAAGGTTAATTTGTTAGAGTTTAATGTTGATGAAGAAGTTGTTATTAGATTTGTAAATATATTATATATGCCTTTTGTTTCCCCATTGATGATATAATTGTTGAGTTAATCTCATAGTTCCCCATTTTTCATTAATCCTAGAAGAATTGAGATGCACATAGACATTCAAGAGTATTACTATTGGGATGGATTAAAAAGAGATATTACTGACTTTGCCATGAAATATTTGACTTATTAATAGGTTAAATAATAATGAAAATAGTTAAGGGGGATGATTTATCCTTTTACAATTCTATAGTGGAAATGAGAAAATATATCCATGGATTTAATAGTGGTATTACCAAAAACACCTCAAGGTAATAATAAAATTTCGGTTATTTTTGATTGACAGACTAATGCTACACATTTTATTCCCATTCGAGATACTATGTATGTAGATAAACTTTATCAACTATACCTAAATGAGATAGTGATGTTATATGGATTTCATATCTCCATTTTATCTAACCATGATACCAGGTTCACTTTTAATTTTTAGAATGGCCTTCAGAATTATTTTTGTACTGAATTAAATTTCACTACTTATTTTCATCCTCAATATGATGGTCAGTTTGAGTGAACAATTTAGACCTTGAAAAACATTATTAGTTCTAGTTAAATGGATTAATAAGGAATTTTTGATCAATATATTTCATTATTTTAGTTTTCTTATAATAAAATTTTTCATTATAATATACATATGACACCTTTTAAAGAATTATATGGAAAATGGTTTCAGACTCTAGATTATTGGGATGAATTTGGGGAAATAAAATTTTTTAGGAATAGAGTTGGTAGAAGAAATGGATGAGAAGGTGAATATGATTAATAAAAATATGAGTATGATATAGAGTAGGTAGAAAAGTTATGTGGATAACTGAAGGAAAGATATTTATTTTGAGTTAGGTGATCATGTTTTCCTTAAAGTATCTCTATAGAAAATTATTACATGTTTTGGTACAAAAATGAATCTAAGTCCATGATTCATTAGAAAATATGGAATCCTGGATAAATTTGGATCAGTTTCCCATCAGTTGAACTTTCCTATGAGTTTATCTTAGGGACATGATGTATTTTATGTTTTGTTGTAAAGAAAATATGTTCTATATGCGTCTTATGTTTTGAGCTTTAATTAGTTCCATTGGAAGAAAACCTTTCTTAAAGGGAACATATAGTAAAAAATTTTGACCATAGAGAGAAAGTGTTATGGAATATGGTAATTCATCAAGTTAAGGTTTTGTGGAAAAACCATATCATTGAAGAAATAATATGGGAATAAAAAAATTTTATGAAGGAAAAATATCCCCACTTGTTTAAGAAATGAATAAAATTATGAGGACACAAATTCCAAAAGGAGAAAGAATATAAAAACTTAGTAAGTGTTAAGATAAATAATTTTCATTTCCTTTTAATATTCATTAATTATATTTCCATATATTTATATTCATTATAAGAATATTTGGTAATTTTTTAGTTGAAATTTAAAAAGGTTTATTTTAAACCAAATTGGATTTTCATTTATTATATGGTTTTATTTAAAAGATTATTTTATAAATTATACTATTTTAATTTGAAAAAATAAAATTAATTTTTTTATTTATCATGTAAAAATTATCTTTAGATTATTTTTTTATAATTTTCTTATTTTTTTCAATGAATAGTGAAAATACTATTTTTTATTAAAAATTGTCTTTTTGTTTCAATAATTTTCAAAGTTATTTTTTTAAATAGTTTAAAATTAAAATTAGTTTAATTATATTATTTATAATCCAATTATGGGTACCTGAATTAATTTTATACTTGAATTTGGTATAAAAACATTTTTATACTTAAAAATACATTTTTATGAAAAATCGTTTTTCATCACGTTTTACAGATTTAATTTTAAATTGAATTATACCACTTATGGGAATTGAATTTAATAAAATTTATTCCATATCTAGAATAATTTTAATTAATATTATGTTATAGTTTCAACTTAATTTTTGGTTATAATAAATAGTAAAAATAATAAAAATATATTACCACATTTAAGGTTAAAACAGGTTTACTAGGGGTGGGGGTTAAACTAAAGTGGTATGGTTTAACAAAACTAAAAAAATGGTCTATATAAATGGTTCAAAACTATGGAAATAGGTACCAAAACTATGAATATAGGCTATGGGCACACTTTTCCCAACCGTGGACATTATCGCCGTGGCAGTATGGTCTGACCTATTTCTGCGGTTTTGGTAACCGTGGAAATAGGTGTCTCCATTTTCAACCTTGGAAGTTGACATATGGAAAAGATTTTAACCGTGGAAATAGGTGGCCTATTTCTATGGTTTTAACTATGCTTATAGCTCTGGAAAACCATGGCAATATCCAAAAAATAATGTGTTCCTAGCCGCATTCGATTCCTGCACCTTCGCTTCACATTACAACACCCTAACCACTACACCACCAAGGCCTTAGTATATATATATATATAATGTTATAAATATTATTAAAAAGCATTAAAATTTACTGAAAACCATGGCAATAGTTCTTCCCGCTATTTTTTTGGCAATAAAAGTTTTCTCCCCCGCAAGTGCGGGAGACCTATAGCCATGGTTTTCAAAACTATGGATATAACCCTTCAAAAAATGGCCTATAGCCATTGTTTTCAAAACCATTTCTATATTCCATGAAAAATGGACTATATCCATGGTTTTGAAAAGTGTGGCTATAGGCCACATAATCGTGGCTATAACCTACCTATCGCCAAAGTTTTAAAACTATGGCTATAAGTCTGTGGCAATAACCCAATTTTCTACTTGTGTAAAATGACTAAAAACTTTTCTAAATCTATTTTATGGACTTATTTTGACCCTATATATTCAAATATTTAGAAATGTTCTATTTTATATCCATTTGTATTGAATAATAAATTAATATATTTTAATCTTTTTAAAAATTCCAAGTGTGTCCTCTCCCCTACTTATAAAAGGAAACCCACTCTCCTCTCTTATACACACTTAAAGATCCTTTTGATTCAGAAAATACATACAAAAATTCATTACTAAAATCTCCCCCCATGTCCTAGATTCTATGTTTTGATCATAAAACAAATATAGGAATGATTTAGGTATAAACCTAAAGGGGTTTTCTGAAGAAGAGGTATTATTCTTAACTAAGAATTTAAGTTTTATTTCTTCTTATAACTCCTAAAAATCTTACTAAAACATGATAAAATAAAAAAAATATGTTAAATATATTTAAATTTTATTATTTTAATGTAATAACACATATCCAACTCATTCTATCATCATATGGGAAATGAAACCATCCTTCGTGTGTATGATGGACTACCGCCTCATGAAGCGATGTAATTTCTTTCCCATAACCGCCTATAAGGAAATAATATAACGATTTTTTTAATATATATATATATATTATATTTATGAAATATTTATCATTATGTAAATATAATATATAATATTATTTCTTACTTTTCCTTCCATTAAAAAATGATAACGTCGTTCGTGCGTACGTGTGGACTACCAACCCCATGAAGTGATTCATTTTTCATCACCATATCACATGGATGATATATAAATGTTTATTTAAAGATTTAATATAATATTTATGATATAATCATCATTATATAAATTTAAAATAATACTTATCTTATTTATATCACGATCATTGAAAAATGGAAATGTTAGTCATGCGTACGTATGACCTACCGTCTCCATGATTGTAACATAATTAATTTTTCATAAAAACATTTCATGTTTGGTTTTAAAAGTATAATTTATGTATAAAAATTATAATTATTAAATTATAATTATTGTGGATATGATGTAATAATGAACACTTTGACCATAGTAATCCTACCGAAATCATTTTTGGACACATGTTCTGAATATCATCAGAACATCCGATGCGAACTTAACTGATTAAGTAATAAAATATAACATGATAATAAGAAAAATAAATTAATAATAAACTTGAAAAAATTTATTAATAAATTAAATAATCAACATAAGTTTATTATTCTGGAAGATAAAGAATGTACGTGATGAGTCAGACTCAAGGTAGGGGACACTATAACTTAAAACCTCATTTTTAATAGTTTTCAAATTTATTTTCTAAATATTTTTCTTCCATTTACACATTATTAAAATTATTTTATGGATATATTTGTATGGAAATAAGTGAATTATAAATAATTTTTTATCTCACTTTTAACTTTATTTCAAATATTTTCAAAAGGAATATTTTTATGCATTTTATATGGATCATTTTGACAAAATGTCAAAAGGAATGTTCTATTTTAATTTATACGACACCAATGGGTTTTTCCACTAATAAAACCATTATTTTATACTTTTATTCCTTTATAATTTTACATGTTATCTTAAAATAAAAATCCTTGTCCCCTTTGTTTTGGAAATTTTATATTTGAAATTGGGTTTTAATAGAATTAGATATATCAATATCTGAAAATGTTTTGTATATGGGTTCAAAAGATTTTTTCATGGGTTTTATGATGAAAAGGGGAAAACATAAATTTTTTTATTCATGATATGGTACTTGATCATTATATATAATAATGGGTGATACTGATATATATTATACGATGGGTGAGCTTGATATATCTCTACAATGAATTGGGTAATGTTCATTATCTTCATAAGAAAGGATGAGGGAGTTAACTAAGGAGGTTTCTCTAATGGATTTAACTAGGATTTAGTTATTTTTGATATGAGATTAAAATTGGTTATTAATATAATGATCTATGTTTCCAAAAATGTTTTATATTTTTTTCTATGTTTTTAAAGGTTTTTTTTGAGTAAAAAGTATGTGTTTTTCATGTGGATAAAATTTATTTCATACACTCAAAGAATATTGTGATAAAGGTAAACATTTTATGGGTTTTTATGTTTTTAAATAGATTAATATATTTATTTATTTTATGTCCCCTACTAATATTTTTGTGATTATCCCACATTTTTAAATTTTTTTCATAGGTTTTAAGGATGAGTAATAACAAATAATAATCCCAGTTGAAATTCATAAAGATTTGTCATGTGATTCATTTTAAATTTTTTATATTTTGTGAAAAATGAGAACTGAGTGGATGTGTCTAATTTTTAATGTAAGGGTTTTTTTGTAAGAGTTATGAAATAATTATCTACAACTCTAAACCTAAAATTTCATTGGGAATAAAATAAAGTTAATTAGAGTCTAAATACACTAGATTATGTAATTTTTAAGGTTAGATCCTTTTAGAATACATTTTTTTAAATACCCAAAAATTTTCATTAGTGAGAAGCCAATATTTAGGGAATTGGATAAAAAATTGATAAAAAATTGATAATAGAAGATATAAGTTCGATCCACAACCCAAAAAATAAATTAAAAATATTTTTTTTAACATTTTAGGCCTTTTATTTCATAGGTTACTCATTTTTTCCATTTCAGTTTTCACTTTAGTAACTAGTTTTTACCTAGGTAATTTGTCCTTTATTCCCAAATATAAAATGGTCAGTATTATATATTGTGGACCTAATGATTCAAAATTTGAATTATTTGTTTTAATTTTTTAAAATTGGTAAAAAGTAAATTTTAAATACTAAAGTATAGTTTATTATTTTTTAAAAAAAATATAAATTAAGTCTTAAATGTCTAATATGTGTTTATAAATTAAAAAAATCATTTTTGAAATTATAAAGTCACTTTTAAATATATATTTGGTCTTAGAAAAAGGTTTCATGAATTTTTCGTTCATACCTATATAATAACAATGTCATAAAATTCATGTTATTTGTAGAAATGGTATTTTTCACTATCCACCTAGAAATCAATATTTTTAGAAAAAACCCAAAAATTATTCTTAAGAAAATATTTACATGATAAATAAAAAAATGAAGATAATTTTTTCATATTTACATCCTAAAATTTATAAATTTTATTTTTATATAAAAACATAAAATATAATGAAAAACTATTTTATAGGAAAATGAGTTTTTGTATATTAAGTATTCTTTTTTACTATAAAATAATAATTAATCTAGTGTTAATAATTTATTCATATAAAAATATATTATAAATAAAAAGAAGTAAATTTTAGAAAAAATATTTTATTAGTTAATTATTTGTACTAATTGAGTTGATATTTAAAGTGAACTTTATATTGGTTTTTGTCTTATATATATTTTATAATTCCATTAACACTATTTATAACTTCTATTTCTATGGATACTTTACAACAATATATATTTTTTGGTTTCAGTGTTGAGTGTGGATCTAGCTATCATAAATAATATTTATTTAAGGAGGAAAGACCAGGTTATTACATTCTACCTTCTTAAAAATAATTTCATCCTTGAAATTTTATTACACAAAATAAAAAAATAGGGAACTTTTATCTCATAACTTCCTCATGTTCCCATAGATCCTTGTTAAACTTATTATTTCACTACATAACTTTGACGTGATGAGTGGTCTTGTTCCTGAGAGGATTTTCTCTTCGGTCTAAGATTTCCACAGGTTTTTTTTGATATGAAAGTTCATGTACCAGTTATAAATCTTATAATATTAGTACATGTGATGGATCTAGTATTTACTCCAACAAAAGTAATACGTGGAACACATCGTTCACTTGATATAGGTGTAGAGGGATAGATAAGCTAAAGCTCATAAGGATCGTAGAATAAATGAGATGGGGGAGGGGGTTGAATAAGTTTTTATATCTTTAAAAATTTATAGATTTATGAAAATTAACCCCAAAAACTTGTTAGAGTTATTTAATTATGATATTTTAGTAAACTCATATGCATAAAAAGTAAAAAAGTAAGAAAAAAACAAGATTTATAAGGTTCTTTTTTAGTGTGAGATCCTACATCCTTTCTATGGATACTTCTGTGGGTCCATGGAAATTCACTATTACAAATAAATGAATAAAAATTCCATGTAAAATACTATTAGACTCCTCATACATCCTAATATAAATGATTATAACTAATCCTATAAATTTACAAATTTTACATAAAAAATTTGAACCACAAAAAATTATGAAACTTTCGGAAATATGATCTAAAAAAATCCATCTCAAAATATTGCCTCATGTGACTGCATCCAATGGGCCTACATTTTATGGACTCTATTAGATGCACCTTTTATAAAACCTAAACTTTTACTAAACCTCTATTATATATGATTATAAATTTTAGCATCTCACAAAAACTTCTACATGGAAGCCATGACTATTGCCTTTTTCTGGTGATCTGTATCCGGTTCTCAGAGCTAAACTCTATTTGATACATTTTTATAAAAACTATATTTGGAATTATTCTTCAACATGAAAACCTAATTCAATTGGAAACTCAACTCTGACATAATTATTTTAGCTTCTCATATTTTTGTAAGTGAATAGTGTCAAGTACTGATGTACTTTCCACCTCTATTTATAGGTGCTCTTAGAATAGAAAATGCAAGAAACTAATTTCATTTTACCTCTCAATAAAATTCATAAATCCAAGTTTCATTCTCATTTTAATATCATTGGGATGCTTCTCAACTCTTCTCAATAATTATGTATTCTTCTCAAATTTTCTTGAATATTCTCAAATTCTTCCATGTTCCAAGCTTCTCGAATTTCCTTAAATTCCAACTTTAAGGAATTCTTCAATATTTATCGACATGTATTGATATGAAACCAATTTAATAATATTTCATAGCATCATCATATTATTTGGATTTAAAATTTTATGTAAATATTTATTGATCCTCCATTTAGTAAATGATTTTTTGATGAAAATCCTTTGAGAAACTCCTCTTTCTGAGGAATAGATTGTATGATCTTTTTTATTTTCCATTATTCTTATATTAAAATTTATAAACTATTCATATAAGATCCTATGATATAATTTAGTAAAAAAAATTTGTATGATATAATTTCTTACAAAAAGTTTATCCTATATACTTCCTTACAAAAATTTCATCCGATGGAATTTCTTTCCAAAAGTTCATCGGATAGATTTTCTTAAGAAACTTCCATCCTATATAATTTATTCACCATATATTCAAAAAATTATCTATAAAATCATAATATTTAGGCACCTTCATCATCCAATCATACTGTTTGTCTGATCATATAGTTCTTCCAATCGTACTATTCATCCGCTGGATAAAAGTTCATATTTTTACAAAATTCCATCCGATCTCACTATTCATCCAGTAGAAAAATATTCATCTGATTTGAAAAGTTGAGATTTTATTTCATTTATAAACTTCCTTAATCTAATCAATTTTTTTTCTGGTAAAGCAACTTAAAACTTAATCATATTTATGTTTGATAGAAAAAATTATATACCCCTTCTTCATTTCTTATATATTCAAATCTAAATTCTTGATCCACTTCACATATCTTTCATATTTTTCAAAACCAAAAAAATTCAGAAATAAAAACTTCAGATATTAATAAAATATCTCTATATAATGAGTTGCATCCTGAGATTCTTATTTTTTCCATTTGATAATCAACATTTGATTAGGTCTATCTGATGATCTGCATGTGATACCTTTTTATAAAATGTTTCTTCATACAAACTCATACTTTCTAATTGATTTTTTGATAGTTCTTTTGATGATCTGTGTCTGATGCCTTCATACATACTCAAACTCTCTTATAGAAACATTTTATTATGGTTCATCTGATGTAAATTTCAATAAAAAACTTTTTAATTTTTAAACTTCAACAAATTCATAATTCCAGTTTTCTAAAAAATTCTTTATGTGATAATTTTCATCCGAAAACCTTCAACATCCCTCTTTTATCAAAACCTTGTATCATGATATTTTTAATGATTTAAGAATTTTTTTATCTATATATCATCATATAAATTTATTTTTAATTCTGTTATGTAACAACTCGAGTTTTTAAAAGTAAATACAATATTTGATAGCATACATGATACACCCCATTGAGCTTAAACGGACAACTAAAAATTAATATTTATTATGGAAGTTATCAACTTGCCTTTAGAATGGAGGTAATTCACACTGTTAACTGAATTATGAAAATATGGTTTAAACATGTTTATATAATGATTCATTGGTTAACAAATTAACTTGAAATGTAACGAAAAACCAATTGAATATAAAGGATGCATTTTTATGAAAAATTATTTAAATGTGAATAATTATGTTTATAAAATAATACAATCAATATTTTTGGATTATATTATTGAAATATTAATTCAATATAATGGTTAAAATTCATATTATGTGTTTTATAGAAATTATATAAGAAAAAATACAATTTTACGGATAAAATGAGTGTTTTTCTAAAAATTCAGTTTTACCGCCTTTTGATGGAGAAACCATTTTAAATATAGATTTTTATACTTTTATGTATTATATTTGATAAAATAAACTTATTATTTGGAATATTTACATCAAAATTTACTATGTTTAAAATTTTGGTATTTTTCTGATAAAATTCATGTTTTTATAAATAGTGAAAAATACCGCATTTTAATTCAAAACTATATTTTTGTCTAATTTATTCATATTGTTAGATTATATTTTTAATTAGTTTTAAAGTATAATTATATTTATTTTTTATAATTTAATCCAATTTTGGTCATTGGACTTAAATTTACATTTAAATTAGATATAAAATCATGTTAATCTTTTAATGGTTTTTACTTTAAAAAAATCCATTTTCTCATTTTGACAACAAGGATTAATTTTCAACTAATTACTGAAACTTATATGTTTTTAATTTGGAAAAATGGATTCCATATTTGGAATCATAGGGTACAAATTATATAAATAATTTCTTTTTATTTTTTAGACATTATGAATAATAACTTTAGTAATTATTTTTATTACCATGGTTGACGGTAAATTGGGTAATTAAAGATAAAAATAATATTATATAATATAAAAATGCAATAAACTTGTCTAAATTTAATTGTATGAGTTTATTACGACCATGATCAACCTTGTTTCTATTTTATAACCATTTTAATCCACTTGGGTGAATTTAATGCATTTATAATATTATATTCAATGAATAGTAATTTTTGTTACTCTTTTGTTTTTAAAAAGTAAAGTATTTTAAAATGGAGTTATACAAGGGATATATTTGACTATAAATAGTAATTGTAAAGGTAAAAATATTACCTACATCATGGTAATTTATTTATAATTTATAAAAATTAAATAATTAAATTTCATTACGACACAAAGATGATGTAGTAATTTCTTAATTAATGAAAGAATCCAATAAATGATATTATAAATATTAAAATAAATATTATTTGACATAATTTATGCCATAAAATAATTTTTTGGATATATTTTACATGTTGGTAATGATTTAAAGTAGTTTTTTTCAAACTTATCTTGCTGTTATGGTATTTTTTAAAAGTCAACTATTGAATAGTTTCAGAATTGACACTAATGGTTTTTAAAAATATAAAATAGTTTATTAAAAGTTATAAAATTTCTAAAACTCTAATATTGAGACAAATGGTTATGATAAGTCATAATATGACATAAATGACATTTTTTATCATTTTACATGTTATGGTAATTACATTAACCCACATAATGTAAATTACATGATATCACGGTAAAATTAGAAAGGGTAAAATAAGGGTTAAAACAAAAAAGGTAAGGATTAAAAAATATAAAAAACATTTATAATTTTAACTTAATTATGGTTATTAGACACAAAATCATATTATATTATAAAATTAGTTTGGGACCATTTAGATTTTAAATTGAATTTCTATTAATTTAATACTTTTAATAATTCAAACGGTGTCCATTCCCTCTCTTATAAAAAGGAACTCATTACTCTCTATTAATCACATATCAAAAAACATTTTTTAGGATAAGATCTGCCCAAAAACATTCCTAGAATCACTTCCCACATTCTTGAGGCCTTATATTAGGCATAAAAACCTTCTTAGAGGTGTTAAGGTTTTATTCAAAGGTGATCAACTGAAGAAGAGGATTATAAAGATTGTATGTGATGAGTCAGACTCAAGGTAAGATACTTTTTAACTAAAAAACTCATTTTAATGTTTTGATGATTTATTATTATAAATATTTATATTTAATATCCATGTTTTAGAAATGGTTTTAAGGATTTATTTATATCGACATTAATGTTTTAAAATTTTAATTCGTTTCAAAAGTTTCAAAGAGGTAAGGGAAACTTTGATTAAAAAATATTATTTTTAAATTTTTTAATTGTGTTTTAAAAATGGAATGATTATTTCAATAACTTGTAATGTGTTTTTAACATATATTCCATGAATGGAATTTATCACTTTTAGGTTTCTATCATGTATTGATGTTTAATTTACAAGTTTACCATTTTATTTTAAAAAAAATGTCTTTTCATTTATGAGTGGTGAATTGTAAAGATGAAATGTGATTTAAAAGTGAAAATGTTATTTTTACTTTATGCATGTTTTATGTGTTATGATTATGTTATGGTTCTTGGTAAATTTTTAAGTATACGGGTGGTTCTATGATAAACTGAGGACTGGAGAGCTCATGAAAGCTCTCCAATGAATTAGATAATGGGATGGAGTCAAACGATATGGTTTATCTTATGAGATTTAGGTAATATACTGTGATGGGTATTCAAAACATAACCATAAAGGTTACTCACTATATACCTGTGAAATCTAAAATTTAATTATGATATGTATTCCACAAGTTAACTTTATGTTTTATGATTTCTATGATGTTTCATAGGAATATTATGATTTCATGAGGTAAGTTAAAGAGTTTATGTTTTATGGGTGAAATGCATGTTTTTTTAAAATGTTTTCATGATTTTAAAATTGTCATGGACTAACAGTTTCATTACTTATTTTATATCTCTTATTGAGATTTTTTTGCTCATCCCAAGTTTTTGAATTTTTTTCATAGTATTTAAGGGAGAATATAGTCAAGGATGGGATCAAGGAAAATTTATGATGATTAAACAATAAAATAAACCATGTTTCATTTTAAAAGTTTTTATTTCATAGAAGAAATGGATACTGATAGAAGTGTCCACTTTCTATTTCTATGGTTTTGTTATGTATGAGTTATGGACTAATTATCTAGATATCTAAACTTGAAAATATCCTCAATGTGAAATAAATTAAAATTATTGACTTAACTCAAGATTATGTAATGTTTAAGGCTGGGGCCTTATAGTTAGTATCAGAAGATGGTTTAGATAACTTTGGAGATTAGTATGTTTTCTAAATAGTTAGGGATATCATCATAAGATTATAATATTAAGGTTGATTATAAGTTTAATGTATTAGAAATACTTCTTGAGGCTTTATGTTGCAAAATTTGATGGATATTAATGGTATTTTTGGAGACATTTATTTTTGAGGTAATCATGGGTTATTAAATTTTGGGATGAAAAATGAAAGGCATTAGATAAAACATATGGTTAAAATATATTATTTTTATTTTTGAGTATTTTATCTCATTTTGGGAATGTTATAAGAATTATATAGTTTTAGAAAAAGGGAAACCCATAGAAAGGGTGATAACCTATCGTGTTAGACAAGGCTATAAGAATCGAACCCACAACCAAAGTGTGAAAAGGCTTTATCACCTACCACTGGCCTATGTAAAGTCCCTGGTTAGTATGAATTTATCTTTTTATTTAAACAAGTTGATGAAATAATAATAAGTTGATTTTGAGAACTTATGTTTTATCAAATGGATCCTTGGTATTTGAAAATGATTTTCAAATTAAGTGATAAATATTATTTTTGAAGACGTTCACTAATTTGGGAACATTATATGATTAAGGTAAATATAATACTATGAAATTTTAATTGAGGAGTAGTGGTGGAATTATATTTTGGAAGAATATATGATTTCATTTGTGGACTTATGGGGAATTAAGTTATTTATGGAAATGATTAAATTATCCTAGAGAATATGCTATTAGGTTAATTAATTTTGGGTATGAGACATTAATAGTGATTTATGTTATTTCGAGACAAATGTTAAAATTTATCCTAGAAGACTATGTGATCAAATGATTTTTAATTTTGGGTTTCAATCATAGTTTAGATTATTTTGATGAATTTTAAGGATAGTTATTTATTGAATGGTCTATTTGGAACTTTGGGTATTACTATTTAATTTTGGAGATTAAAAGTAGTATTTATTATTATAAAGGATTATTATTTTTTGGGAATTATCTTATCTTATCCTAACCATATTGGTTTTGGTTAATGTTTCAAGATAGGATAAATGGATAGTTAATCTTTTGTTGATTATGTGATTCTATAGAAGTTGGTCCATCTTGAATACTCATTATTTGGGGAAAAAATGAGTTTTTGGTAGAAATTGATTAAATGATGAAACTAAAATTTTCAATTAAGTATTTTTCCTTATGTTCTTAGTAAATAAAGTAAAATAATTCCTCAAATTTATGAAAATTATCTTAAAATAAAAACATTTTCAATTTACTTTTCCTACTATGAAGTCAAAGACTATTTAACACATCACAAATTTATAGATTTGTGATTGCTAAAATTCTCCTAACCATGTTTTCTATCACTCTCTATCAAAAAATGATGCTTATTTTCTCTTCCATATCCATGTTTTTTTACATGGAATCCTAGTATGTGTTATCTTGGGCTACCTTTATACAATCCATTATTTCATTTAAAGTGTAAGTTTTATTAATCCTTTTTCTGATGTGGTAATGAAATAAAGGTATTTTTAAGAGTCATACCTCAGTTACTGACTCGAAATTCAAATTTAGAGGATTAAATTTCTAAAAGGTGGAGTTAATGTAACATATTTAATTTTTAAAAGGAAACACAATGTTTGATAGTGTACATGATACACTACATTGAGATTAGACAAACAACTAAATATTATTATTTAATATGGTAGTTATCAATTAGCTGTTAGAATAGAGGGAATGAATATTTTTAACTGAATTATGAAAACAAGTTTTACACATGTTTATATAATGACTCATTGGTTAACAAATTAACTTGAAATGAAATAGAAAACAAATTGAATATAAAGGATGCATTTTTATGAAAAACTATTTAAATGTGAATAATTGTGTTTATAAAATAATAAAATCACTATTGTTGGATTATATTAATGAAATATTAATTCAATATAATGTTAAAAATTAATATTATGTTTTTTCTAGATATTATATAAGAAAAAAATACAATTTTATAGATAAAATGAGTGTTTTTCTAATAATACAGTTTTACCGTCTTTTGATAGAGAACCCATTTTAAATCTAGTTTTGAAAATTTTATAAATTATATTTGAAAAAATAAACTTATTATTTAGAATAAGGAAATAAAAATTTAATTTGGTTGAAATTTTTGTATTTTTTTGATAAAATTCATATTTTAATGAATAATGAAAAATACAACATTTTAATTCAAAAATTCCTTTTCGTCTAATTTATTTATATTTCTAGATTATATTTTTAATTGGTTTTAAAATATAATTAGATTAAGTTTTTATCAATAAATCCAATTTTGGTCATTTTAATTAATTTAACATTGAAATTAGATATAAACGCATGTTAATCTTTTGATGGTTTTTACTTTTAAAAAACATGTTTTCTCATTTTGAAAACGGAGATTACTTTTTAATTAATTACTACAACTTATATGTTTTTAATTTTAAAAAATGGATTCCATATTTGGAATCATAAGGTCCAAATTATTTAAATATGCCCCTTTTATTTTTAAACATTATGAATAGTAACTTTAGTAATTATTTTTATTACCACTATTAAAGGTAAATCAGGTAATTAAAGGTAAAAATAATATTATAATAATATAAAACTACCCTAAAACTTGTAATAATTTAATTGTATTATTGTATTAGGAACATTATAATTATTGGGAATATTTGAGGACCACTTGGATCAATTTGGATAACTTTAATGAATTTATAATATTATATTGAATGAATAGTATTTTTTTACACTTTTGTTTTTAAAAAGTAAAGTATTTTAATATTGAGTTTTACTAGGGATCTATTTGACTATAAATAGTAATTGGAAAAATAAAAAGATTACATAAATCATGTTAATTTATTTATATTTTTTAGAAATTAAATAATTTAATTTAAGAATGAGACAAAGATGATGTAGTAATTTCTTAATCAATGAAAGAATCAAATAAATGATATTATAAATATTAAAATAAATATTATTTGAAATAATTTATTCCATACAATAATTTTATAAGTATATTTGACATGTTGGTGATTATTTAAAAGAGTTGGTTTGAAATTATCTTACTGTTATGATACTTTTAAAAAGTCAACTAATGAATATTGTCAGAATTGATACTATTGGTATTTTAAAATATAAAACATTTTATTAAATGGTATAAAATTCCTAAAAATATAATATTCATTTAAATGGTTAGGATAAGTCCTAATATTTAATAAATGGCACTTTTTTTTGATCTTTTTACATGTTATGTTAATTACATTAACCCACAAAGTGTAAATAACATGACATCACGACAATATTAAAAAGTTTAAAATAAGGGTCAAAACAAAAATATAAGGATTAAAAAATATTCAAAACATGTAAAATTTTAATTGGATTATGTGGATTCGACCCAAAAACATCTTATATTTTAATTAAATTAGTTTGGTACCATTTGGAATCGATATTGAATTTATATTAATTAAATACTTTTTATAATTCCAAGGGTACCCCTCCCCTCTTCTATAAAAAGGTACACATTCCTCTCTATTAATCACACTTCCAAAAACCTTTTTGTTCATCCAAGATCTACCCAAAACCCTTCCTAGAATCAATCCTCACATTCTTAAGGCCTTATATTAGGTAGAATAACCTTCTTAGATGTGTTAAGGTGTTCTTCAAAGGATATTAACTGAAGAGGAGGATTATAAAGATTGTAAGTGATGAGTCACACTCAAGGTAAGGGGATTTTTACTTCAAAACCCCATTTTAATGTTTTTATGATTTATTCTTATAAATATTTCTATTTAATGTCCATTTTTTCAAAATGTTTTAAGGATTTATTTAAATGGACATGAATGTTTTAAATTGTTAATTCCTTTAAAAAGTTTCAAAATGGTATATGACACTTTGATTAAAAAATACTCTTTTTAAATGTTTTAATTGTATTTTAAGAATGGATCGATTATTTCAATAACTTGGATAGTTTTTTTAACATATAATCCATGAATTTAATTTCACTCTTTCATGTTTCTATCATGTATTGATGTTTACTTTACAAGTTTACGATTTTCTTTTAAAAAAATGCATTTTCAATTATGAGTTCGTGGCTTGTAAAGATGAAATGTGATTTTCAAGTGAAAATGTTATTTTTCCTTTATGCATATTTTACGTGTTAGTATTATGTTATGTTTCTTGGGAATTGTTTAATTATATGGGTGGTCCCATGATAACCTGAGGGTGGTTGATCCCGTGATGACTATCTAATGCATTGGTTAATGAGATGGAGTTAAATGATAAGGTTTCTCCTATGGGATTTAGGGAATATACTATGATGGGTATTCTAAACATAAAAATGGAGGTTACTCCCTATGTAGGTGTGAAATATAAAATTTAAGTATGATATGGATTCCACAAGTTACTTTTATGTTTTATAATTTTATGATGTTTTAAAATAATCTTATGATTTCATGCATTAAGTTAAAGAGTTTATTTTTTATGGGTGAAAAGTATGATTTTGTGAAAATGTTTTCATGATTTTAAAATATTCATAGACTAATAGTTTCATTCCTTATTTTATATACCTTACTGATCTTTTTTTTCTTATACTAAGTTTTTGAAATATTTTTCATAGGATTTAAGGGAGAATAGAGTGAAGTATGGGATCATAGAAAAGTTATGATGATTAAAAAATAAAATAAACCATGTTTAATTTTAAAAATTTTCTGTTTTATGGAAGAAATGGATACTATTGGAAGTTTCTAATTTGTATTTCTATGGTTTTTTTATGTATGAGTTATGTAATAATTCTCTAGAGCTATAAACTTGAAAAGATTCTCAATGTTAAATAAAGTCAAATTATTCACTTAACTCAAGATTATGTAATGTTTAATGCTGGAGATTTATATATTATATTTATAACTTTATAAACTTTATGTATTTAGAAATTTCTTCATGTTATGCAACTCAAAAAACTTTCTTAATAAGATTTTCAGAGAATTATCTTTTCCTCTTTTACAAAAACATAATTTTACAAAATTTAGTTGTCAATAAAATATAAAACCTTTTCAAAAAACAGAAAACATCCTGAATCTCCCAATTTGGATTTGTTTACAAATCTTGTTAACAATTTTTTCAAATCATCATTTTTGAACACTCGATTTTTCCCAAATCATGATTTTTTATAAAAATTCATTAGATAAAAACCTTTATCATAGAGAATGTCCTGAAACCATAGAACTGGATAAAGTAATATTTTTGAAGGAATTCCACCCCCTAATTAAAAGTAATTTTTTGGTCATGAAATGATAAATTTCTCTTTCACTTTTATCTTTCACCACATTTTTGAAAAAAAATCACTTGCAAACTATTTCAACACTTAGTTTTTCTATCTTCCCCATTTTATAATAACTCTCACTCTAAATTAATTACATAAATAAATTTAAAAACCTATTAAAAATTTGTTACTTTGTCTCCCCCTTTTCAAAATAATCCAAAGGATGATAGGGGAACTACTTTAAAACTTTAATAATTCAGTGGTGGAGGATGAACAAGAAGTTACAACCTCAAATCCAAAAAGTATTTCTTTTAGAATATATTTGGTAAAGATATCATCAATTTGATAGTTCATTAAAATATATTCTAGTAAAACATATCCATAATAGAATTTCTATTTTATTTAGTGAAACATAATATCAATGTGATTTGATCTTTAATGTTTGAAATGGTTTTTTTATAAGGATTAATTGCACCTTGATTATCACAAATTATTTTCAATGATATAGAAATTTTCGCTTCCAATATTCTAGTTAAACTTCCATCCATAACATTTTATCAAAATCCTAGGTAATAGTAACATATTCTTATTATACTTTTCTCAAAGTTATCGAACTCTATTTCTTACTATTCCAACTCACACAACATTCTCCTATGAAAAATGTTTCTCATAAAGTTGATTTTTTATCATTACAATCTCTATCCCAATAAATATAAGTATAAACATGAAAGTTTATATCATAAATTATTTTGTAAATAATACCATATAAATTTGTTTCTTTAAAATATCTTAGAATTCTATTTACTAAAAACATTTGAGATTCTTTTGGATCACTCTGATATCTGAAATATAAAGTCACAACATAAAAAATATTAGAAAAGGTGTTTGAATCAGTTGTTATCTTTTTAAAAATTTACAAATTTAGTTTACTTATCAAATGATTCCTCTAAGTCATGATATATATATTTTGGATCACTTTCACTTTCTTTGGAAATATTCAGTTTGTCTTCATCAACATTTTTAACAACCATTGTTATATAATTTGTATTTTTAATAACTTTCACATCATAGGAATACACCAAATTTTATAAACATTTATTACAACATTTATAACTTATTTCATTGGGTGAACATCCCATAAAAGTTTCTTCCTCATATTTTTTATCAAATTTACCAAGATTTGGATTTTTTATATTAAGTAAACAGGGCTTCCAAAAACCTTGAAATATTTCAATGATTTTTTTGTTGTTATCACACATTTCATAGTAAGTCTTGTATTCTACAAATATGTTTCTTACTATTTCCAAAATAGTTCTATTTTTCATTTATATAACTCCATTTTGTTGAGGGGTGTTTGGAGAACTATATTTGTGTTTGATACTATTATTTTTTAGATAATATTAAAAATAATTTCATGTGAATTATGTAACATTATCAGTTCTCAAATTTTTTATATAAAACCTCATTTATCTCTCAACATCTCTTTTAAAATATCTAAACATTTCTACAACCTATAATGTATGTTTCATAAACATGATGTTGGTCATCGAAGTGAAATCCTCAGTAAAAGTGATAAAGTATAAATATTTTTTTTATTGATGTATTATCAGTCCATAAAGACATAAGTGAATTATCTACAAAGGACTAGTAGATTTAATTTATAATTTCTTGTTGATTTACTAACAATATTTCATTTCGAAAAATTTATTCAAACATAATACTATCTTCTTCTCAATATTTGAAGATTTCATATAGTATTAATTTTATAAAGTTATTCATAATTTTCTTCCAAAGATACCTAAGTCCGTGATGCCAAAAATTATTATCATCTTTATCACTTATTTAACATGAGTCACCAATTTACCCAATCTAAAATATATTTCCATTGGTTCTTTATCCTCTTGTAACAAGTTTTCAATCTTATATACTTTTTATGACACAATATTATTTTCTAAATATAACTTATTTTACATCATCAAAAAGTTTAATCGCACTAAGAAGGTTGTTCTTGAGCCTATAAATAAGAAAAACTTCCTTATATTTTATCTTTCAAGATTCTATCTCAGTAGTTCCTATTCCTCTAATTTTCAGAGAACTATCATTTCGGAAAGTAACTGATCCATTATCACAATTTTCAATATCTTTAAAGATTTTTATATCTCCCATCATGTGTTAGGAATAACCACTATCACGAATCCAAGGTTTGTTCTTTTTTATTGCTTTTAAAGACATCTCAAAAACAAAATATCATTCTTCAACTTTCTTATTTCTTGCATCATTTTATTTTCTAGCATTGGAACTTTTACATAGAAGTGTAGTAATAAATTCTTCAGAAAAGTTAATTAGTTGATCACATCTTCCAAAAACTTCCTCCAGGTAGTCAATTTTTTTTAGTTGAATATTTTCTAACATCTGGAGATTTTATTTTTCATACTTCATGTGGCGTAGGAAATTTACTCATTCTACTTCCACCATTGCTTCCCCTCTATTCATACCTCTATCCTAGAAGTGACATGTTATGCCAATAGTTGTAATATATATTCCCATAAATTCCACAACACCATAAAAGCCATAAAATCTTAGGGTTTTTTGTAGAAATATAATTTCTATCGATAGAAATTTTTTTGATGTTCATAAATTCTTTCTGTTCATACTTTCTATGGCCATGGGATATATTTCCTAAAGTGGTAATTTTCAACTTTTTTGGATTTGATATGTTTCTAACTTCCCTTATAAGCCTATGTTTTTTCAATAATTTTCTTATCACGTAAAATGTTACAAAAAAATATGAACTTTTATATTTAGTAGGTGAATATTTCACTGAATTATTGGAGTGAGTTTTTTTATATAGCATTAGATGATTCATATTTTTCTTTCAAATCCTTGAAAAAAATTTCATTCAAATTTATTAAGGCACTTTCAGCATTAAGGAATTTTCGTTGAGTTTTTTTAACTTCATCTTCCTCAGCTTCCAAATTCTTACAAAGGTCTTTAATCATCTTTACATTTCCTTTAACTCTCGGTTCATAGTTTAAGATTTCATAGATGTAATCTTATTATTTATTAAGTATATATTTTCTTCCTTTAATAAATTTTCCATCTTTTTCTATTCATCTTTTTTATTTATTTATTAAGAGTTTTTTTATCAATACATTCTACAAGTTCTAATATGAGTTGATACTCTCTATAAGATTATTCAACTCCTTCTTCTTCTTTACTATTTGAAGAATATTAAATTTTCACAAAATTTTCAATGAACTTATTTATTTTTTAGAACTTACACATTCTGAAGAATCAATCTTATCTATGTCATATTCCACTTCCTTACTCAGCACACTTCTTATATTTCTTATGAACCTTTTCTTTACACCTATGTACTTCTTTTCTTCCTTATATGTTTTGTTCATATTATTCCATCGATTCTTTTCTTTAAGGTGATATTCAAATTCTATAACTTTCTTATTCAGGAAATTCATACAAAGTGAATGATTTAACCAAACTCAAAACATTTTAGGAAAGGTTTTTCAACATACTTTCCTATTCCACTTAGATAATTATTAGAGATAAGAGACATGATTTTTCCATTCAACTCATTTTCCTATTAATATTCAGAATCAAAAGGATCAATATCTTTATAATCTTGAATTTTTATCTTTCTCATAGCTTCAAAATCCATTTAGTCTTTTATATTATATTTAAATTCTAGAGATTTTATCACTTTATATTAAACAATAATGTTATTCAATTCATCAAGTGATGAATGTTATTTATCTTCTATAACAGATATTTTAGAATCAAACCTATCTATAAAGTTTCTCATGAGTTTCTTATAAAATTTAGAATCTTCAAAGATAGATATAAAAAATCTAATGTTTTATAAAACTTTATTCACTCTGGTGAATTAATCATCAATCATTTCTTCATCTCTCATTCTTATTTCTTCAAAATTTATACACCATATTTGTAGATTCTCTTCCTTCACATTAGTATTTTTTTGGAAATACTTTTGAGATTTTTACACATTATCTTTTATATTTTGAGACATATCAACATTATTTAAAATTTTTCTAAAAGGCACATAAGAAAAAAAATTCTAACATTTCTATAAAATTCAATGTTTCTCTTCTCAGAAAAAGTTATAAAAGAATATTTCTCAATTTTTATAAACTCTATAGTTGTTGTATCTACAATATCCAAGCCAAGAGGTAGAATATAGGTTATTATTCTATTTTTCCATCCATGATAATTTTTTCCATCGAATTGAGGACACACATTATTTTAACATAATTTATATTTTCCATGATAAGGATTTAACAGGGGAACCTTCCATCTGATAAGACTTGAAGTTCCTAGGGATCATAGAATAATTGAGAAGGGGTGTGGGGGGGGGGGGGTGAATCATTTTTTATATTTTTCAAATTTACATATTTAAAAAACTTAACCACTATAACTTGTTAGAGTTATTTCCTTATCACCATTTAGTAAAATCATATGCATGAAAAAGTATGAAAGTAAGAAAAGTACATAATATTTATAAGGTTCAACCTCTGTGTGAGAACCTACATCCTTGATATGGACACTCATGTGGGTCCATAGAAATTTAATATTAGAAATAAGTGAATAAAAATTCTATATAAACTCCTGTTAGACAAATTCTATCTCTTGATAGGAATGATTATACCAAATCTTGTCAATTTCAAGCTTTTATTACAAAATTTGAGGCACAAAAAAAGTATGTATTTTTTTTTGAAATATTATCCAAAACTGATTAGTCTAGAAACTATATCTGATGTAAATATATATTATGGGCCTATATTCTATGGAATAAATCTGATTAACCATTTATAAATCTATACATTTTACTAAACCTCTATTTTGTCTGATTAGAAAACTAATCACCTCATAAAAACTTCTACATGGAAACCCTATCTGTTGCCTCTATCTGATGCTCTATGTCTAGTTCTTAGAACCAAAATATGTTCTAAACTTTTGTACTAAATCTCTATATATAATTATTATTCAACATGAAAAAATGACTTTAGTATGAAACTCAACTCTAACAAAATTATTTCAGTATCCAGGATTTTTATCAATGAAGACTGTCAAGTACCAATATAATTTCAACATATATTTAAATGTTCTCTCATAATAGAGAAGTAAGGAAACCAATTTTGGTTTCCTACTCACAAAAATTCATAAATTTGAGTTTTATACTCTTTTGAATATCATTGGGATTCTTCTTACCTCTTGTAAAATCTTCTGGTATCTTCTCAAAAAATATTGAAACTTCACAAATTCTTTAGTGTTCCAACCTTCTCAAATTTATTTAAATTTATAATTTAAATAATTATTCAATATTTCTCAATATGGATTAATAAAAAACCAATTGAATAACATTTTATAAAATCACCATGTTTTTGGTATTTATAAAGTTATGTAAATATTTCTTGATCCTACATCTGATAAATGATTTTATGATGAAAATACTTTTGACAAACTCCTCTGTATAGTGAATAAATTGTCCAATATTGTTTATTTTATCTTCTTATCACATCAAATTTTGTAAAATCTTTAGATAATATCATTATATTTATTTTCTTAAAAAAATTTCATCCAATGGAATTTCTTACAAAAATGTATTGCGATGGAATTTCTTATAAAAAGTTCATCTGATGGAATTTTTTATGAAAATTGCATCTAATGTACTTATGAAAATTTCATCCGATGGAATTTCTTCACCATATCTTCAAAACATTTTATGTTCGATCATACTATTCATGAACATTATATATATGATCACACTGTCCATCTGATCATACTGTTCATTCAATCACAATGTTCATCCACTGGAAAAAGTTCATCCGATTACAATAGTCCATCCAATTATACTGTTTGTCTGATCACACTGTTCATTTACTAGAAAAAATTCGTCTGATTACAAAAGTTTAGATTTTATATCTTTTAGAAACTTCCTTTATATAATAAAATTATATCTTATGAAGCAACTTCAAACTTCCTCATATTTTTTTCGATATAAAAGATGATATCCCCTTTATATTTTCTTAGAAATTCAAATATGACTTCTTGAGCCACTACACATCTCTTTCATGTTTTGAAAAACTGTAAAAATTTAACAACTAAACTCTAGATATTCATAAAATATCTCTATATGATGATCTATATCCTAAAATTATTATATTTTCCATCTAATATCCATCATTTGATCAGGTCTATATAATAATCTTTGTATAATGCCTTTATAAAAAAGTTCATTCGTACAAACATAGAATTTCTAACAGAAACTTTGTCCGAGGGTTTGTCTAGTGTTTTTTATATGATTCTCTCGTACAAGCTCATACTTTCTAAATTTTTTTTTTTGATGGTTCATCCATTAGATCATATAGTCAATAACTTTGAAATTATTCAAACTTAAAAAAATTCATAATTTTAGTTTTATAGAAACTTCTCTATCCAAAAATATACATCCAGAAAACTTTAACTTCCCTCTTTTATCATGAGATTTCTCATGGTTTAATTAAAATTTAGATCTATATATAATTTTCTAAATTTATTTTTAAAGTTATTATCTTTACAACTTTCCAAACTTTCTAACTCTACAAATTTCTTTATCTTCAACAACTCTACAAATGTTCGTAACAAAATTCATGTAATCTTCTATTTTCCTATTTTACAAAATCATACTTATCCAAAAGTTAGTTTTAAAAAAAATGAAAAAATTTCTTAAAAAAATAGAAAGGATATTCATAAGTGATAGGATATAAAACCAACTTGATAAAGGATCTTGAATGGATCAATGTATTTAGGGATTAGATTCCCTTATTTCTAAATATCATAACCTTATTCCATATAGATATTTAAAGAAAAACCTTTTCACCAAATTAAAACTCTAGATCTCATCAAAAATCATCTGTATAACTATTCTCTTGAATTTTTTCTACTTTGATATGCTACTGAATGGTTTGAACCTTTTCCATCATTTCTTAGACAAGGTTTGGACCTATCAGTTTCCTCTCTACAACATCATCCTAACATGTTGGAGTCCTATATATATTTCTATAAAGAGACTCATATGATTCCATATAAATGATATAATAGAAACTATTGTTATATGAGAACTATAATAGGGGGAGGTGTTGATCCCAATATATTTGGAAATCTATTGAATAAGATCTTAATATATCCTCTAGAATTTGAATTGTCCCTTCAGACTGACTATCCTTCTAAGGATGATAAGAAGTTCTAAAACTCGGATCTGTTCTAATTATTTATAAATAATTATAAAGAACCATGAGGTAAAACTTAGATCCTAATCAGATACAATTGATAATGGTAATCCATGAAGCCTCACCACTTATGTATATCTTTACATGTTGGTCAAGGGAGAAATATTCTTTGATGGAAATAAAATTTGCTAACTTTATAAGGTAACAAAATACAACCCAAATAATATTATGACCCTTAGATATTTTGGGGATTCCTATGATGAAGTATATGTGATATTTTTATATTTACATATTGGTATGGGTAATAGTTTCAACATACCATTATAATTTTTTCATTTCGTCTTAACTTACTGGAATACCAAGCATTGTGATACATATTCTGTAATTTCTATATTTATAATATCTCACTAGAAGTTTTGTTTTATATCTCTATACATCTTCATACTTCCTAGATGTGCAGAGAAGGATGAGCTATGTGCATCTTCCAAAAGTTCCTTCTTTAATTCTAGTTTTTATGGGACACATATCCAGGTTAAAAACCTTATAACTCCATCTTTTTCAAAGTTGAACTCTAAAATATTCACTATCTTTTTCTATAGATCTACATAATATTTCTAAGATAATTTGATCTTTACATGAATATAAGGTTGAGTAGTCAGTTGGGAAGGATATGAGTTATCTCCTCCCATTATAACTTCAATATTTATCCTATACAAATCCATGATTATTGGGTGTTTTTTAATCCTTATCATGGATAGAGTTGCATAGTACTTCCTACTCAGAACATCAGCCACCTTATTTGTCTTCGTCGAGGGGTAATATATTGAGTATTCATAATATTTTTATAAATTCAAACCATATAATTTGATTAATAGTCAATTCCTTCTATGTGAATATATATTTTAATATATTTTGATCAATATATATGTCAAAATTTTCTTTGTAGAGATAATGTCATCAAATATTTAATGAAAATATCACTTCTGTTAGTTTTAAATCACGTTTAGAGTAATTTTTCTCAAGAGTCTTTAATTGGTGCGAGTCATAAGTAATTACCTTTTCATTATATGATATAACACAATACAAAACCTTTTTTTAAAGAATCACTCTATATGAAAAAATACTTCACCACTGCAAGTTAATGTATGTACTAGAGTAGTGACCAACCTCTTTTTTAGTTCCTTAAAACTTTCTTCACATTCCTATGTCCAAAGGAAATTCACTCAATTTTATGTTATCTTGGGTGGTGGATTTGATATCCATGAAAAATTTCTCACAATGAATCAATGATATCCTGTTAACTGAAGAAAACTATAAATCTTAGTTACAGTTGTCAGTTTGGTCCATTTACCAATAACTTTTATCTTTGATAGATTTAATGAAATTCCCGTAATTGTGATTACATGACCTAATAATGACACTTTCTATGGATAGAATTCATAATTTCTAAATTGTTCATACAATTTATACTTTATCAAGGTCTTTAAACCAATCCAAAAATGATCTTCACGATCTTCCTTTCTCTTTGAATATATAAGAATATCATTTATAAAGACAAAAAAAATTGATCAAGGTAGTCTATAAATAATATATTTATTATATCTATGAATATATCTAGATCTTTCATAAATCTAATGGGAATAACTATAAATTAATACTATCCATACCATGTATGAAAAGATATATTGGAAATATCTTCCCTTTTAACCCTTAATTAATGATATATAGATCAAAGGTAAATCTTAAACAAGTATCAAGATCATCTAAGTTGATCAAATAAATCATCAATACAGGGTAGATAATACTTTTTCTTGATCATTATTTTATTAAGCTAATGATAATCAATGAAAAGATGCATTGATATATACTTCTTTTTGTTAAAGAGGAATATTTCACCCCATAGTGAAGAACTAGTGCATATAAACCCCTTGACTAAATTCTATTATAGTTACTTATTTAACTTATCCAATTCAATGAGATCCATTATATATAGAATCTATGAGATAAGTATGTATCTAGGTATGAGTTCTATTGAAAAATCAACCCCATTATCTAGGGAAGAGCAAATAGTTCATCCCGAAATACATCAGTATATTCTTGTACAATAGGCTTTTCATCAATTCTGACTTCATCCCCAATCATTTGAGTCAAGAGTCCTATATTTTTGGGCATCATAACACATATTATATAATTTTCTTCCATAGGGAGTTTATATTCATCCTTTTATTAATACTTGATAATAGGATGATTTGGGATATGAAATTAGATTTCCTTATCCCAAAAGTAGATATGTACTTTATATAGGGGAAGCTAATCCATACCCAATATTATTTTAAATTAAACCAAATGAAGAAGAAATATAATTGCAAGAATTATCCTCCGATAAATTTCAATAGGATAAGATTTATAAATGTTAGACGTGATCATTGTCCCAGTAGGGGTTTTCAGTGACAGTTGAATATCTATTTTTTAGGATAGTGATTCCACATTCTTATAAAACTTGTGTGTTTTAAAATAATGTTTATGGACTTAATTTATAAAATGTACCAATGGAAAACTACTATCTTAGATGAAATGATCCATAAGTGGTGTGCGTAATCTAACTTATAAATCTTAATAATTCAATCTAGGACATCCATAGTAATTTTATATTAGGTTATCTAATCTAAACATATTCAAATCCATCATAATGGTTCATAAAGAGAATATGAATTAACCAAATCATATCCTCTGTGAGTTTCAAATATAGTGTGAAGTTATCCCTCTTATTTGTGCATTAGGTGACGATCTAATTAATACCCAATTCCCCCTTTTTAGGGTTATTCCCTTAAGGTACATATGTTCTAGATCCTACATTCACTTATAATATCTTGACTGAGATGTAATTACTAGGAGAACCAAAAAATCTATACTTTACCAAAATTCTAGGATGTTATCCTATAATTATAACCATATCTAGGATTTTTACTAAGGTTATCTAACCCTAACACAAATTATAACTAAACTAATTTCATAAAATAACTAAACATTCACTCTGATATCAACTAAAGTGAAAAAAGATAAGCATAATATAAATAGTACAATAATTTCATAATTTAGATAATAAATATCACAAATAACAATGCAAACCAAATACCAAAAGGTTTAGTTTCTTGGATCTTAGATATATAAACATCTTATTTTACAACACTTTCAAATATATCTCCATAATTATAATCTTATAGATCCTTTTCTAAACATATCACATGATATAATCATCTTCATAACCAAAAGATTAGAAATATAAGAAAATGGTGAGATTAGATGAACCATAATTGGAAAACATATCATAATATATTAGATCATAAAAATAAAATATAAAATGAGAAAGAAGGCAAATATCCTATTAAAAGATCATAAGACCACAAATGATAATCATAAAATATTTTAGAGCAATATAAGATCATAAAACTATCATTAAATAATCATAAAAGTTATGGAATGGCTCAAAATACATCTCAATATACATATAAAATGTGATCATGAAATAAAATTATGTAATAATTAAAAAATAGTGCATAATCATGAAAACATGGTATTTCAGGGAAATGAAATGCATCTTGAAAATGTGGCATAACTTTATAAATAACCTGGAAATGTGTAACAACCATAATCATAGGAAATTTTTTGTGAAAAGCATCATTACTCACACAACTATGAAAAAAATCATTATTTTTTTCCTAAAAATGTGAGAAAACCCATCATGCCCATGCCTATGTGAAAAAAGTCATTATGTCTATTCCTGAGTATCTTATGAGATATAAACTTAAACCAATGCATTGGAGGGTGATATAAGACCCCACCCACCATCATCCATACATATGTGTCCCACTTAAAATAAATAACTACCATATCTTAAAGGACCCATTAAAAAAGAATATATTTCTTAAATATCCAAATGGAAATAATTCAAATTTCATAAAGAACCCATGAAAATTAAATGAGTTTCATAAAATATCCAGATGGTATAAAAACATCATGAATTAAATCATTTGATATCAAAAAATTAATCACTGAAAATAATCACATAATAAAATAAAATATTAGATGAAACATGAAACATAAATCCATTGAAGATATATAATTTGAATAGAATGAAAACCAAATCATTTTTAGAGCTTTTTGAAAACATTTTGTATTCATTATTGTAAAAGTCATAGTTATGAGTCTCTTTTAAATAAATCTTATTTTTTTAAATAAGTGAAAAAAAATATTTCATAGAAATTGATTTGTATAAAAAAACTATTTTACACCATAAATAAAGAGTGAACATCATTAAAAATTGAAATTCCTAAAAAAATGAAGTTTAATAAGAAATCTTATAACTCAAAGAAATGAATTTTAGTTTCCAAGTCCTTTTCCTTTACTCTTTATTTACAAATAAGTACTTTAACCCCATATATCATAAATATGAATGTATTAATTAAATAATTCATAACCTTATTCATATAAATTTCCATTTTTACTCTTTTTTAATAATAATTATTTTAATGTTTTATATTTTTATAATATCTTTTCAACATCGAGTTTTAATAATTCTAAACATTTTGAACTAGGTTCATAAAATATGTGTCGATATTTCTTTTTCTCCCAAAGATAATCATTTATAAACAATTAAGGGTACTGTAATTTATTTTTTATAAAGATCTATAATGTTATAATTCTATTACATGGGAGTTTTAGTCATGTTTTTTTGAAGACAAAAATAGTGATGAACAAGTTTTGGTTTATTTACCAATATCGAAGGATTACCTTATAACGATCGTTAATTTTTTTGTTATAAATAAATAACCATATTAATGATTTATATTACATATATATATCATATATAATCACCAAATATAAACTAAAACTATCCATGACATCGATAGTGAAAAACTACATCATTTTATAGAGGTGGTAGACCACACGCATACATGGACGATGGTTTCATTTTTTGAAGGGAGGAAGAAATAAGTAACACGGTTTATAATTTATGGAAATTATATGATATATATATATATATAATAAATACTTAATTAATTCCTCTTTTGGACCTTCCAGGTTAGGCGGTGAAGGAAAACGAAACCCATTGCATCGTGGATGCGGTAGCCCACACAACACACAAATGGAATTTTTGTTTTTCATAATAGAAAAAAAGAAAGGTGGTTAATTATTGTACCATAATTATTATGACATAAAATTATAATAATACTGATAATTTCATTTTAATATGGTGAAATAAAATTATAGGAATAATAAATTCACATAAAAAAATAGAAAAGAGGGAGGAGAAGTTAGAAATCTACACCCCACTACTTGGATTATCTCCTTTGTGAAGAGGTTAAACCTTTGAGGGAGGGTATTTTGAGAAGATAAGTAACTATTTAAGTTTTATAATACTTTTTAGGGTATGTTTAGGTATATTTTTTCCCCAAACAAAGGGGGTATTAGTGTGAGGGAAATTGAGGGGAGGAGTGCCCCATTTATAAGTGAAAGGGGATGACATTTTGAAAAATTCACCAAAATTTTCAATTTTCTGAAGTCAATATCAATGAAATTAGCTCCAAAATTAATAAATATTGATATAATAATAAATAAGGTCAATAAATATCTCAAAAAATCAATTAAAACACATTTTTAACATGTTATTCCCTTTACCTCTTAAATTACTCATTTGTACCATTTTGGTTTTAACCAAAAAAATTTGTTTTTACCAAGGTAATTTATCCTTTATACCCAGAAATAAAATGGTAATTATTATATAATTTGGACCTAGTGATTCAAAATTTTAAATACACCTTTTTTTTCAATTTTTAAAACTGTTAAAAATTAATTTTAAAATATTAAATGTATAATGTATTAAAAATAATTTTTTGAAAAATATAACTTAAGTTCTAAATTTAAAATATGGGTTTATAATTTATTTTAAATTATAAATTAAATTATAAAATAAATATTTATTCTTATAAAAAGGTTTCATGAATTTTAAATTTACACTTATATACTAATAATGATATAAAAGTAATGTTATTGGTAAAAGCATTATTTTTCATTATTCACCTAAAAATCAATATTTTTTAGACTAAACCAAAAAATGATTTTTTAAGATAATATTTCCTGGATAAATATAAAAATGAATTTAATTTTTTTCAAATTCACATCCAAAAATTTATAAATATATTTTTTAATTAAAAACATAAAATATAGTGAAAAAATGTTTTTATAAGAAAACAAATTTTGGTATATTAACTATTATATTTTTTCCTAAAAAATACGAATAAATATAGTTTTAATAATTCATTCATATAAAAATATATAATAATTTAAAGGAAATAAATTTTATAAAAAATATTTTATTTGTTTCATAGATGTATTAATTGAGTTTGTATTTAAAGTGAACTTTTTTTTGTTTTGTTATTATATATAAATAAATATATATTTCATAATTTTATTACCACTGTTTATACTTCCCAATTATATGACAACCATAAAATGGCCTATATTTTTTAGTTTCGGTGTTGCATGTGGAGAAATCTGTTGAACATAGTATTTATTTAATGAGAAAAACCCTGTATCATTACAAGAAGTGTGTTTAAACAACATAGACATGGTGCTAAAGCAATGTGAAGAAAACTATCTTAGGATTGTTTGAAAAAAACTCTAATTCATTGTCAAAGAATGAATTATGCTCAATTACTGGATATCCAATGAATGAATTTTAGTGTATATATAAAAAAATGTTATCCAAGACCAATGAAAACTGACTATAGTTAAGGGTATAATAAAATTTATTGAGCATGAAAGTTTTAATAAAACATTTGCAAAATAAATTTTCCAAGACATCTTGACCTATTACACACCTATTATTTATGGAAATTACATTATTGTTTGTTTAATCATGTATGTAATCCTTATAATTACTTAAAAATAATTTAATATACACTATAATAGTGATATATCCCAATTGGGAGATTTTTTTTAATTAATGTGCGATGTGTGTAACAATTCAATATGAAATAATCTTGGATAAAGGGTTGATCACATCTTTAAAGAAATCTATTATTAAATATATACTTTTAAAAAATTTCAAGTGAACTACACTACTATGGATAATGAGTTATTAGAAGTAGTTTTAACTTTTAAAAATCTTAAACCTTTTTTATACTCTTTAATGAATAGTTTACATAAATTGTGAAACAATTTGATACTTATTGAATAAGAAATATAGAAATTTTAGGTTTATCTGATGGATTATATTCATACAAGATTTCAACATTGATACTAAAAAATAAAAGGGTTTGAAAAATGTGTTGGATGACCAACTATAATGATTATATATAAAAAATTCAAAAGTAAAGAATGTCATAAAGACTGATAATGATTTACAAGATGAGAAACTATTCCATGATGATCTGTAGGCTTGAACATGGTTAGTTGACATAGTAAACTAAGTTTCCAATGATACAATATATCCTCACTTAACATACCCTTATAAAAAGGTTCTTAAATGAGTCAACATATTACTTTTGGGATGATCAATTTCTAGTAAGACTATATAAGGATAGAGGTGAGAAAAAACTCAACCTTTTCCATTTATTACTTGCTAGAGAACACCATGGACTAGACTGGACAATATTTAAGATATTAAGAAGTGACTTATTTTGAAAAAACCTCTAAAAATTTACATGAGAATATATGAAATCATATTACTTTTTTTGAAAAGGTAGTCACTATTGGTAAGATAAAAATTCATTTTTTGATATTTGATTCTAGTAAACAATATCAAGATAAATTTTAGTGTTCTACAACTTATCCATAATAGGTATAATTTGGTGGTATGAATCATGAAGATCCTAATGTTCACTTTTCAATTTTTTATAAAATTCATGACCCTTTAAAATATAATAGAATTTATAAAAATTCTAAAAAGTTGAGAGAATTACCATTTTCACTAAAATATCTTGGTAATAATTGGAAAAATATCTTACCAATTAAGTATATCATTACACGGGACATGTTTTTCAAAAAAAATTCTTGATAAGTAATTTATACCCTTGAAGATGTTAAAGTAAAGGAATGAATTTCAGAACATCATCAAAGTATGAGGAGTTAGCTAATGAGACATGGTATAGATTCAAGGAGATTCTATATAAATGTTCACATCATAGCTAATATTTTTTTACTATACCCCATCTAATCCCTATTTTTGATATTTTCCAAAAAACCACTTTCACAGGTTAAGTGGGAACTCACACAATAAAAATAAAAATAAAAATAAAAACGCACATTCTATCCTATTGATCCAACTTTGTGTGAGTTTTATTTTTTTATCAAGGAATGATTTTCAAATCATTTCTATACATTGATGAAGAATAATATCTTGGATGAATAAGTGAATAAGTTAACATGTTGAATATAACCATGAAAAAATATTACTTGAGGAGCATGAAAAAATATTTCATGAGGAGATGATGTTGTAATATATGAATAATTTAATAACTCTTTTTACTAGAGTTTATTAAAAAATAATGAAAACCCTAATAAATCCAAGGGGATGAATTAACTGCACACGTGGAAGCAAAGATCACCATGTGGGATCCACCCCGCATGGATAAACCTAGGTAGAAGGGAGGTAGAGCCTGTATAAGTATATAGTAAGGTGTTAATAACAAGTATAGTGTGCATGAACAAGAGTGTCATAGGAACCTTTGTGTGGGGATACACATCGATTAAGGATAGGGGGTCCTGGAGTGAACTAGGTTACTCACATCAAGTGGCTAAGGGAACAAAATTTATTATAAATTAGTGACAACATGAATATTTATATAACATGTGATAGTGGCATAGTGGGTAATATTCACCCACTAAAAAGGTATTAATATAATTAGCACCACCTAATTTAACTTATCTACACCATCCAATCATGATAGAAAATTATCTCTTACCACCTGACTAAAACCCTTTCTTGCTCAACTAGTTTCATATGTGTGAAAAAATCCTGAATTTTATCCACTAATTAAGCCACAAAAATTAAGCTGTGGATATATGGGTCTTCCATGAGGAACCTACATGAAAATTTCATGCATAAGACCATGAATATAAACCTTGTGTGAAGAGATTAATCAAGAATTAATCTTCCACTGGATGGAGGTGATCTTTCATGAGTTTGATTATCGACTATGTGCGTGAGGAGATTCCTTATTTCAGTGATTCTGTGAGAACACCATGAATCTTCCATGAGTTTTAGTATCATCCATGCATGGATCTTTCATGAACAAAGATCTTCTATGTGTGATGATATTTTATAAAGGGAAGAAACCTTCCGTTTATAGTGTGAAATCACGGATCTTCCTTTAGAGTTAAGCATTAAACATCTACTTTTAGGATCTTGATTCATGATGTCAACTGAGATGAAGATGGAAATATTTAATGATTAAAGAAATTAAAAAGAGAATATGAGTTCTAGGGATTATGGAGAAGCTAAAAATTTAGGTAAAAATATCAATACATGTATGCATTCAAATTGATTTATATGAATAAATACACATGATATAGTAAAATGAATAATATAACAAGATTTTTTACTTTTTTTTCATGTAAATAGGAAAATGTTATTCTATATAAATCTTAATAAATGAATTCATGAGAAACTCAAGAATAAAATTATGATGATTCTAGGTGAAGTATCCCTTAAATAAAAACATGATAATCTAATTATTGTATTTCAAGATGGTATAAAATGGAAGAAGGATTTGTGGTATTATCCTATGCTGAAAATTGAGGTTCCATGACTAAAGAAATTTCACGTATTCATGCATACATTTAAAAAATTATTAAATATATTAAATTATCATTGAAATATGAGGAGAATAATAATCATGATAGTTACTTCAAATTCATATAGTTATAGAAAATTTAAATATATGTTGTTTTTATGAGAAGAACATGAGGTTGGGAATTGTGGATCTAGTCAATGGAATAGGGGTGATGATTTAGGAGTATTTGGATTATCATAATACTTGGTAATTCAAATAGTGTATTGACAATGTTTTATAAATATTGAAATAAATAATAGAGGAAGGATAATATAACTGATGATGTAATTATTATTATTACATATATATATATTGTAGTCTGTTGAAGATGAATTGTGTTAAATATCTAATACAAAAACCAAATAAAATATTTTATTAGAATCAAAGAAGAAAATAGAGATATCCAACTCTAATTATTATATGTATATATATATATATCTTAAAGAATCTAAGAATTGAGAGTATATCTAGTATATTCTATCTTAAAATAAATAATAAAGAAAAATAAAAGGGAAGAAGAAAAGATGTTGTGTAAATATATTGAAAAAAAAGAGTATAAGAAGAAGAGAGGAGAAGTGAAGAGTATTATACATTTCAGTTTTCATAGAAATAACAGAAGAAATGAGAAACACCCAAAATTTCTACTATGAAGAGTGTTTACACTACTATGTATAAAAGTTAAAAATAATAACAGTTTCTTGTAGGCTACTTTGAAAGTAAGAGAAAAAGAGGATAAGAACAAGGAATCATCATGAAATTCAACAGAATTATCAACTCGTGAATTACTTAGTGATGAAAATAAATTAAAGAAATTGAAGAATATCAATATAGGAAATATAAATATCCAGTAAGGTGTAGTAGTTGGAATTGGTTATCACTAGTCTAGGGACTTAGGATTGTTTTTCATCCCCCCTCTTAAGTGTAGGGTACCAAAATTCTTATTCCATATTATTTTTTGGCTGAACCGCTATAACAGGTATCTCTCTATAGTGTACTGTGTGATTGAGGATCACTTCCTAACTTTACTAAGGACTTTCCTTTCTTATTGGAAGGTGAACCTTGTAAATATAATATCTAATTTTTATGTGTACTAATGAAGGAAGGAAAGGTAAGAGAATGAGAGAATAAATATCCTAATAGATCTAGGAGGTAAAGGGATAAAAATATCAAATTGGAAAAAAATCACCAAAAATGATTCACACCCTATTAATGTTGAGTATATTCCTAAGTAGTACTATTAATTAGTATCGGCGGTAGGTTAACCACTATTGTATTATCTACTTTAATTTTGTTCTTTTTTTTAATATTTTATTCTCTTTATTTTATCATCAAAGAAGTGTAGTCTTTGTGAAGATTCTTGTACTACAGACCAAACTTCAATATCTAAAGATCATGCAGTACATGAAAATGAGATAGAAAAGGAAGATGAAGAAGGCATCTCACTTGTGATTAGAGAAGGGTTATCTATGTCAGGTTATAGAAGAATAAATATTTGTCTTGGAAAGAGAAAAATAAGCAGTTCCATCTACCATAAAACGTCAGAAAATTCCTCTACCTTAGTTGGAATAATACACTCAAGTGATCAAGATGCATGTATCAATTATGATCAGAATTATCCTGAAGAAGAACCAGTATTAGTGGAAGTTATCATATGTTAATAGACTTATATCTTGATTCATTAAAGGATTTTATACATTGTAACACCCCAAAAATAACTACTGAGTTCAAGACGGAGGGTCACATGACCTCATGATTTCCTCTCCAAATGCAATAGGCTAACCACCAGTAGAAAGGGTCTAATTATATCAGTGGAGAGACTATAACCTTATTATCATGTCATGGAACAAATAATAATAAAAAATATAAAAAATAAATAATTAGAGTTACATGTAGAAATATAAATATGACATACATGTCATACAAATAAATGGTATCCAAAAGTAGAAAACCAAAATAGATTAGTAAATATAGCTGATCAATAAATAAATAAATAATGGGGTCCTTTAGAGTCTATCTCGGTCTACCACTAGCTCCATGATCCTCTAATAATCCATCCACCATAGGAACCTTTCCCTTTTATAGATCCCTAGTCATGAAATCTACAAGCACACTAAAATGACTGAGGTGGGTGTGAGTGTGAGACTCAGTAGGACACCACCAATGTTTCCTTAACTAAGTGTGATCAAGTAGAGAAGTGTATTCCATAAACATAAATAAATGAGTTATAAGAATAAAAATATACAATCTAAAACTGAGTGGTTGTGTGATAACCAAGCCACCATAACCCCTAACTATACCTTCATCAGATCCACGTCATAAGAATAATCATAATGGGTGTTAGGAGTAACCAAGATAGCTATAGGTCTAGTGAATCTATCAGTTGAAAAACTCATGGAATAGTTTATACATGATATCTAAATATTTCCTAGTCCTTATGTATGACATGCTTCTTGACATATAATTGTAATTGATGGCTACTTTAAATTCACTAGTAATTGAGTAACTCAATACATAGAATCCAGGAATTGAGCTCATCCTAAACATGACTCCATAGAATCATCATATCTCCATCCTACACTTAGTTCCATCATCATCATCATAATTGCAAGAAATACACACTCCCCATCTAAGGAATAATCATCACACAATGGTCCACCTTTCTCAAGTACCAATAACAACCTCCAAGTCAAAGGCAACACACACAAAATGGTAGATTATACAAGGTAATAATATTATAATTAGAATAAAGTAACAACACATAAAATACATGATCAAAATCAAACATGGAAACAAAATACTCTAACAATAATCATGGAATCAAAATAAAAATGGGTCTCATGGGATACACAGACACACACCCACATGCGATCACAGTCATGTATGGTTATCAGTTATGCCAACATAAAATTATAACATGGAAACATGTGTAAAAGAGATCCCTAAACCAAGTTATTCAAAAAATAACTTTAGGAACCAAAATAACTTTAAAGAACTACTTAAAACAAGTAAAAACAATCTAAATTATTAATCAAATCTAAATAATTTCATTTATATATAGAATTTAGCAAATAAAACACATAAATAGTTCAAAAAAAAAAAACGTTCAAATAAAGGAACACAAAAAAATATTACCACATATTCAAGGCTCAAGTACATATTACCAATATCTATAAATTAGTCACAACCACATATACACACTCAAGAATAGAATAAAATAAGCTTAAATAAAATAATGAAAGAAATAATACACCAGGTATATATCATAATTTCAATAAGCATCTAATTATTTGGGCTCTATATAATGTAAGAAATATGTATATATGGCATACGAACCTACATCCCTTTCATGATGCATGAATTCACATAAAAACCCATAAATAATATATCAAAATCATGTACATTACACAAGGTGAATTTAATAAAAATTAATGTCAAATAGTAAAACATAAAATTCTCCACATTATGGAAACTTAGAGTTCCACTATTAAATGAAGATTAGACACTAAAATAGTTCCCATAATCAAGTCTAAACCATCATAAATCCGGTATAACCTATCCTAAATCAAGGAAAAGAGAAAATACAAGTTAGTGAATCCTGTACCTATGATATAATTTAATCACACCCGGATCCAAAACATTGGGTCTGAGATGGAGGGTCACATGAACTCATGTGCACCTCATAGAATACAAGAATATTCAAACAAAAAATGAGGGTCTAAGTCCATTAGTGTGGATTCTATAACCTCAGTATCATGTCATGGAGCAAATAATAATAAAAATTATAATAAATAAATAATTAGAGTAACATGGTATAATATAAATATGGCATACATGGCATAAAAATAAATGATCTCCCAAAGTGGAAATCCAAACTAGAGTAGTAGATATAGATGATAAATAAATAAATAAACAATAGGGTCCTCATGATTCCATATTGGTCTACTACTAGATCCATTATCTTCTACTCATCCATCCACCATAGAGCCATTACCCTTCACCAGACCCCTAGTTATGAAATCTATAAGCACATAGAAATTACAAAGTAGGGTGTGGGTACAAGAATTAGTAGGAAACCACCAATAATCCTTAACTAGGTGTGATCAATTAAAAAAGTTTATTCCATAAACATAAATAAATGATAAATAATCATAATAATATACAATCCAAAACTGAGTGTTCATGTGTTAACCAAGCTGAAACAACCCCTGACTGTACATTATTTGGGTCCATTTTGGAAGAATAATCATAATGGGTGTTAGGAGTAACCAAGATATCCATAAGGATATTGAATTTATCACTTAAAAACTACATATAATAATTCATACATGAAATATTGCCATTTCTTAGGCCTCAAGTATGGTATGATTCTTGAAATCTATTAGACATCGAGAGATACCCAACATTAATAGGCCTCGAGCAACCCTATACTTAGAATAAAGGTTTAAAATTAATGCTCAACATGGATCCATGGCATCATCATATCTCCATACCATGATCAGGTCCATCATCATCATCATCACAATCTGTACACACTCCTCATATAAGGGATAATCATCACACGATAATCCACCAATCTCAAGTACTAATAACAATATCCAAAGAAAATATAACACACACAACAAGGTAGATTATACAAGGAGAGTATATCATCATGAGAATAAATTAGAAACACATACACCATATTATCACAACCAAACATGGAAATAATCTACACTAAAAATACTTATAGGATCTAGATCATAACTGGTCTCACGGGCTACAACCACACCCACATGTGATCACAATCAAGCATGGTAATCAGTTATGCAAACAAAAAATTATAACATGGAAACATGTGGAAAAAATATTCCCTATAGGCAAGGAACATCATAACTTAGTAACAATGTAGATTAATGACAAGGGTTAACATTTAAGTTCAATTAAACCATCAAATCCTCACTATCTTAAAAAAAATTAGGATTTAATTTCTACCCATCGAGATGAACCTAATGACACTGATGATGAGTCAATACGATTAGTATTAGGTAATATAATGAAGAGACAAGTTTTGGATAATATATATAAGAGAGAGGGAGAGAGAGGGAGATGTGATGTGGAGGAGAGAGGCATGAGGGGGAGTGATTCTACCCCCTATGCACTTCGCAGTGCACCCAAATTGCCTTTATATACTATTATTATATTTATAATATATATATATATATAAGAGAGGAATGAGGGGGATGAGAGAGGTATGTGGGGGAGTGATTCTACTCCCTATGTTAATAAGGTGTACCTTTCTTATTGGGATCCCACCTGATTAGAACTACACAGTTAAAGAGGTTCAGCTTGGAGTAGTGATCAAGATGGGTGACCTCCTAATAAGTGACCCAGTGGGTAATAACCTATGGGGTTCTTGGAATGAAACCAAGGTATTATAAGATACCCATGGGGTTATATGACTAGGTTCATGACCCAAGAAATCTAGGTCATAAAAAATGGTATTAAAACAAATTACTAGTCATAAGTGTAGTGGAACTACTTATGTTTGAGGTGTAGGGTCTAAAATGACGAAGTTATACTTTAAAGGTGTGGAGAGTGTAACACCATTGAAAAATTGAAACCAAAAATTTTAAATATTAATAATAATGTTAACAAGGTGCACCTTTATTTTTAGGAGCACAACAGATTATAAATCTATAGTTGAAGTGGTTTGGACTAGAGTAGTGATTAAGATGGTCGAACTCCTAAGAAGTTTCCCAGGGTGTGTGTGTGTGAGGAAAAAACATTAAAAGAATATGTGTTGGATTTTTTGGACAATCATTAGTATGATTAATCATTTGGGCATGTGGTTTGTAGCATCCTTCCCCGATTTCCACTTAACGATGCCCTAAGATGGTTGCCACAATACCTTAAGAATGCCTCCCCATATGCCAAAGGCTACCCAATAGTAGTGAGGGACTAGGGTGTGTCCATGGGGGAGAATATTCCCTTATAGATCAGAGTGAAGCATAGTGGTATATGAGTAATGAGTAACAGCAGAAGAAGACAATATAATTATAAGACCGATAACCTGTCCTAGTAGAAATAATAAGATGAACAAACAATAGCAGAATAATAAGAGTAAAACATACAAGATAAATAAATAAGAAATGGAAGATGAACAATAAATAATAGACACAAAATGATAGTGATGATCATATGACTATATAAAATGAGTATTCAGGAAAAATAAGGGATACATGAATATACTAAATTCTATCAAAATTAAAAAATAAAAAATATTCTACTACTAGAATCTCAAGAATAGGATAAGTCATCTTCCCCATTCTCCATCCAAAAAATCAGAATCAAACATCAGAATTGGACCACTTACCTTTATCTATACCTATAACCGTAAAGTTTTCTTGGGTGCCAAGGGAGGCCCAAGCAGGGTGTGAGATATGCTCAGTAGGATACCACCAACGATGTCTAGATCAATCCAATTATTGAAATATAAAGTGAATTGTGTTCAAATACTAAATAAATTCAATGTTAAAAATAAATAAATACAACCACATGTTACTTTTTGAATACCCATCCAACTATACTTACTTTAGCCTAAAATGGATGTTTTTGAATTGAGGTAACCTATAAAAGAAATACAAATGGTCAATGGGTCATCATAAATAACTACCAATAGGCGGACTATCCCCAAGCATGTGATTTGGATTAGAATATTCATCCTAAGAATATCTAGTTAAAAAAATATTATTCTTTAATTAAAAATTCATCTTTAGAATTTAAGAAGATTCACCCTGATCCCATCGAAGGTAATCTGGGAGGGGTCCTAAGTATCTCTCTAGGGCCACTATATATAACTAGTTTTGTAGGATTCCATACAAGGTGACCCCTTGAATGAGAACTTAAGAATCACTCCAGTAATGGTGTGGGAACAACAGAAACAAACCTTCAAGTTTATCCCTAGTATCAAACGTAGGGGTACGAGTCTCTCTTGTGGAATAGTAAAACCATCACACCACTAAGACCATCCATGGGATCTCCCATAAATAACCAGTGTCACTCATTTGGAGGCAAAAAGGAAAATTCATGGTGATCCCATCCCTGACCTAGCTAGTGTCGCCCTAGTGTATTTAAAAATTCATTAACAAACTAACTATAAGACACAATGAGCTCATAAAATGTGTTCTTATGTTGGGGCCCTTATATCTCCCTTGGGCTAAAGGTACATCTTACTAAATATCACACCATTTATTAAGTAAATAATTTATAAAGTTATTAAATTTTTCTATCTCATTTAATTCCACAATAAATCAATATAATATGGAAAGACATAGGGCAATATGGCATAAGGTATGAGGAATAAGGCTTAAATACTTGGCTTATAATTACCACTAGGTCAAAAAAATTTATTATTAGGCTAATTCATAACTTGAGGGTGTTTTAACAAGCTAGTAAGAAAGGGAAACTAGGACATCAAGGAGAATAACACCTTAAGGGGTGGCTTAGATCAAGGAAATTGACCAAGGGTTGACTCTCAACTTTTTAGAGTCATACCAGGCATGGAGAGAAATTAACATTAATTTATTACACAATTTAGAGGTGACACTGAAAGGTAAGACATGTGGAATAATGGCATATGATTTATAATGAAATGAAACATGGGGAAATAAGTTATACCACCTAATTTAGGTTCATAACACTCTCCACATACAATGTATGCCTTTGAATCGGGTTAGAATGAGAGTTATTGAAGAAATTTTCAAATAACTTGAAAATAGTGGAAAAGAGGTCGCACATAAATAGATAAATTGAGGAGAATAAAAACTAATAATAGAAGGAAGTGGATCATGGAGATTGCTGGGAGGATTCAAGTGGATCTTACTATGAAGGACTTAGAGTTTAGACAAAGAAGATATTGAAAACCCTATAAAGGAGAGGTGAGGAAGATTTAGGTAGCCACAACTGGAGAAAAATGAAGGAAGACAAAAAAGGGATTAAAAACATAACAACAAAAAAGAGTAATTTCCCCTTTTAATTATTGGTTCTCATAGTTTGGATGCATGGTTGACCAAACCGTGTGGCAACCGTGGAACAATTCTTCTTAAGGGGAAACCTTACATGGGCTAGGCACACACTTTGGATAACTATGTGCTAGACATGTGAAGGACACTGTCCAAGTATGGTTTTCAAACCACATGGGTATGTGCCCTGGTATACATCTTTATAGAGATATTGTGTATCTCACACCGTTCATTGGGTAGCTTGCATAATTCATCCACACGGTTAGCACTAATCATGCGGCTCATCACGTTTTCCAAATTTTGAAAATATGGGATTTGAACTAGCCCTAAACTTTCTCAATCCAAGAATTATACAATAGATAACATTAGTAGTATTAAAAAATAGGTTTTAAGTAGTAATACAAGGATTCTTACCTCTCTAAAAAGATGGGATGTTACAACATCCCCACCTTAATACAACTCATCCTTAAGTTTCCCTTATGAGGGTGGTAAGACATCATCTGAGAAGAGTTCTTGACACTTCACATGTACATTTACTTCCCACTCCTAGGTCTCATATAGTACACAACCATGATTCCATAGAACCCAGACCACTGGAATAGACCTTCCTCATAGAGCCTTCGTTATCTGATCAATGATACGTATTGGATGCTCCTCAAAGGGTGCATCCACCTCTAACTCAATATCCTTAGGGTAAAATGAATGAGATTGGTCAACATGATACCAAATAAGTTGTGATATGTGGAATACATTGAGAATAGAATATTACCCCTGAGGTAAATGAAACCATTAGGCTATTGGTATGACTCTCTCCACTATCTCAAAATACCTGACATATCAAGGTGATAACTTTCCCTATCTCCGAATTCATTTATGACCAAATCTATGAGAATTATGCAGAAAGACTTAATGTCTCACCTAAAACTCTAGAGGTAGATGGATACAATCAGTATAAGACTTATGCCTAGACTAAGCTATATCCATATGCTTCAGAATAAACTGGGATTTCTCTGATATCTCCTAAATGAGACGAGGACCCAATAGTGTTGCCTTACTTTCCTTTAACCAGAATAAAGGAAAATGACACAACCTATCATGAAGGGCCTCATATATATCCATCTAAATAATTTATTGAAAGATATTTTTGTAGGAAAACTCTACTGGTGGTATATGTTTCTCCCATGAACCTCCAAAATCAAGGATACATGCCCAGATTATATCCTCTAACACTCATATCGTCCACTCAGACTTCCTATTAGTCTGATGGTGATATGATATACTCAAGGGTACCTATGAACCCAGAGCCTTATACAACCCCTTACAGAAACATGATGTGAAATGGGTGTCTTTTTCCAATAGAATAGAATTGGTAACACCTTGACGGTTCACTATATCCTAAATATAGATCCTCCCAAGAACATAAACTAATAAGGTCTTCCAGATCGCTAGGAAGTGTGTGACTTTGGTCAACCTACTGACGATTACCCATACTACATCATTGCCTCAAGGGGATCAAAACAATACCATCAAAAAATCCATGGGGACATCATTCAATTTACACTTAGGAATAGAGTGAGGCTATATAATTCCAATAGGTTGCTGGTGGCCGGCCTTAACATATTGAAAAGTGGAGAACCGAGTGATAAAACTTGCAATCTGCATCTTCATAATTGTCCATAAATACTAGTGATGCACGTCATGGTATATCTTGGTAATACTAGGATGAACTACCAAAACTAAAGCATGATATTCCTATATCAAAACTTCCCATATGTTTGAAGGGACCTAGATATGTCCATGGAAGAGCAGAGTCTCATTCTTATCTATAACATAACTATATGGTAGTTTCTCACCTATGAGTCTATCCCTCAAGGAAAGGACCTTGGAATCAAATAGGTTCCTCTTCCACACCTGCTTTATTAGGGAGGATGTCACCGATAGAGCTGAAAAAATATTCTACCCATGTTATTTCTGAACCACCAGGTGCATCTCAAAAAACAACAACATCAATTGATACTCACTGCTAGCCACATGAACATCCTATGTCTAAGTCTTCGGGCTCAAGGATTCAGCAAAAATATTTCCCTTACTGGGTGTATAAGAAAACTCAAAATATAATGACTGTAGATATTTAACCCACCTAATCTATCTCAAATTCTAGTCCTACTGTAGGGAGATGTATTTGAGACTTCCGTGATCAACGAAAACAATAAATCACTCACCCAACATGCAATGCCTCTAAAATCATAGATCATGAACAAAAAATGATAGCTCTAAGTCATTCATAAGTAATTCCTCTCATTTGGTCTTAGATGGAAAGACATATACGCTACAACCCGATCACCATGGATGAGAACTACTCCTATCCCGACTCCTAAAGTATCAAAATAAAAGATATAGATTCTTCCCAGATCATAAAAAATTAGGATCAGTGATGAAGTAAGTCATCCCTTTAAATCCTAAAAGGTTATCTCACAAGATTCATACCAAAAAAATTTCAAACCCTGCTTAGTCAAACCCATAAGAGGTACTGCTAATTAGGAGAAATCCTGAATGAATCACATGTAATATCCATCCATCCCCAAGAAACTATGTATGTCAAACACATTCTTGGGCTACTCCTAGGAAATCACGATGCTCACCTTCTCTAGGTCAATAGATACTCCTACCTATGAAATGATATGACCTAAGAAGCGAACCTTACTAATCCAAAAGTGTAATTTTCTAATCTTTACATACACCTAGTGATTTATTATCATATTTAGAATGTTCTCAAGATGGTTGGAATGGTCATGTCTAGTTTGAGAATATACTAAGATTTTTTCTATAAATAATACCACAAATAAATCAAGGTATGGGTGGAAAAAACAATTCATCAGATCCATAAATACTTTTAACACATTTGTATGGCTGAATGACATGACCAGATACTCTTAAAAGCTATACTTGATCCAGAATTATATATATGGCATGTATTATTTCCTCACATGCACCTAATGGTATCCTAACCTCAAATTGACTTGGTAAAAAACTGTCACTTCTCAGAACCAGTCAAAGAGGTTGTCTATATGAGGAAGTGGATATCAGTTCTTCACCATAAGCTATTTTAACAATTTGTAATCCATGAAAAATCTGAGGGTACCATCTTTATTATTGGTAAAAATTACAGGTGAAACCCATGGTGATGTGCTGGTTTAGATACAAAATTTTTTCTCTAGATCTTCAAGCTACTTCTTAAGTTCCTAGAGCTCTATTGGTACCATCTTATAGGGAGTAATGGCCACTGGTTCAGTACCTAGCACTTTCTTTATGGTGAAATCAACCTATCTCACAGAAGGTATTCTAGATAAGTTTTTAAGGAATATGCCCCTAAAACAATCCACAATAGGAGGGAATTATATAAGTTTATTCCAAGATCATTCATAAGAGAATCTCTATCCAGGATATCACCTTACCCAGCCCAGTACGCTTGAGTCCAAATTGACTTTCTTTGATATCCTATTCACCCTTATGAAAATATGTTCTTCCCTTGGGTTATGTGAATGACACCCATTGATGATGGAAATCCACATGGGAATGATAAGTAACCAGCTAGTCTATACCGAGAATGACATAAAATCCAATCATATAAAGAATAAAGAAATTACATAAGAATCAGAACCCACCAATCTCTAGGGGAACTCTTTATACTGGTGCATATCCTTTGATCTGATCCCTAGTGGTGTATCAAGAGTCATCACACTACTACTTTTTTTATCACTATGCCCAAAATTTCTATAATCATAGAAAATATGGAAGTGCGTGATTCAAAAATATTGAAAAGGGTAGAGAATATAGTAGAGGATACCCTAATAGTACCTCATAAAATCAAATTCCCTAGATTTTTCTCCTCATGAATAGGATGCACTGCATAGATATGACTTGAACTGTGACCCTAAGATGCAACCTGACTAGCCTGTGTAGGTCCACTCTGTTGGTGCTGAGCCTCTAAGGTATGAATAACTCATCCATGGTGTCGGTATAGATTCCCTTTCACAATGTTCTAGAGTAAAAGATCATCAGAAACACTGGAGGTGACCCATCCTACCGTAGGCTTGACACTCGATTAGGTTCCTCATACATTGGGGATTTTTGAAGGACCCCGAGACATCCTAAGAGGGGAGGGGTGAATCTAGGTGACAACTTTTTCTTTTAATGTGATGGATCTTGTTCCCACGTTGGTAGGAACTTGTTGAACCTGTAAGATGAAAATGATCAGAAAGCAAACATGAACATGCACAGAGAAGACACAACCCTTTTTACTTGGTTCACCACTAAGGGCTACGTCCAAGGAGCATACGCCGACAAGTTGCTAACTGTACCAAAATCCACTATGCCTCACTAGCTGTAGATTACAATTGTTCGGGCACAATAACTCTGTCCCAGGCTCACTGCCTTTATAAAGGTTCAGGGATAGCTCACTGCTTCCCTTGGGTCACTCCCATTGACTCCCCCTAACTCGATGCCGTTGGTGAATTCACACTTAGTTTATAGACGTGAAGGTATCTTAAATAGATAGGTATAAAGTTCATTGTCTCCTGTTCAGCATGAGACTTTGCTTACATCAGATTCCTGATTTAATGCTCTGTTAAAGTCCAAATTCCAACCACTGATGAATACCCCCTTTTCCCTTGTCCACTGGGAAAACAACCTTTGGAAAAATGCCTTCACAAAGTACCCTACTTTGCAAGGCTCCCAATTTTGCAAAGCTCAAACAAGCCTTCGCGGAGTCCCTGCCTTTTCGTGAAGCTCAATCGCGAATCACTCTCGCGATGCTCCAGCCTTCTCAATTCTTGGCTATCGCGGAGCTCCTGCCTCTTCACGAAGCTCACTAAGCCAACATGTGGCGCACAACTTTCACGGAGCTAGAATAGCCGCCGCGAAGCTCCTCTTTCGCGAAGCACACTGCCTTCGTGAGAGACCTTTGGGAACCGAGAGCAAAGGACTTTCTCTGAAATTCTCTCTCTCTCTCTCTTGAGGGGGTAGACCTGTATTTATAGGTGATTCCACTGACCCTCGACCCTTCTGCGTGAAGTCAGCACCACGTCAGCTCAAATCGTGAATCTCTGAAGTTCCCGCCGAAAATCTCTCAAAATCGGGAAGCACTACAGAAATTTTCCGTTCACGGAGCTCGTTGTAATTGCAGAGTATCACCGTCATCATTCCTTCGCGCCTTCTCCGCGAAGATCCCTCGCAAATCCCTTCACCGCCGCGATGCGCTTCAACTCTTCCGTTCACGAAGCTTTGACGTAATCGCAAAGACTCACGGCCTCCATTCTTCTGGTCTTTGCGATTTCTAAACCATGATTACTCTCTTCGCGAAATTCATGCCTTTTCCATATTTAATTATTATCTTCATGGAAATCCAATTTTCACGATGCTTAGAAACTTCCAGATTTTGGACCCCAAAAATTTGGCAAACACTGGGAAACGACGCCACCTTCAATACTGTTGTCTGCTTGAACGTTATGATCTCTTTTCTGGTACACGATCCGAACTTCCATTGATGATTGAAAACAAACACAAACCATACTACAAATCCTGCATAGAAGAACATGGTTCCAACAATATCCCCCTTTGGGTTTGTTGGCAATCAGAAAATAAATTCAATAGATCTCCATCTATGTGAAAGCCAAAAAACACAGGAATCAACTCAGCCAACACTCTAAGTCTACGTGAGCAATGCTCGGTGTAGAAAACAAGAGAGGAGGCTTGAATTGGGTTCCACTATTTTCCTTATCATTATTCTCATCACAGAAGTTGCCTGAATTTATTCCATTCTACTTTCTCCCCCATTGATAATAAATCTAAAGACCAGTAATTTTTTTTCATCGTTCATCTCAAACCATACTCCCCCTGGATAGTATCTCCCCCATAAACCTGCATCATAGCCATAAACAGATAAAAACAGTAATCACAAACAGGGAGAGGGGAATTCCGTAACCTCCTTATGCACTGGGAGGTGGCCGAACACCGAGGTTCAACCGATGCTTCTCAAACACAGCTGCTGACAGTGGCTTTGTCAGGATATCAGCCACTTGCTCGTCTGTTCCCACATGATCCATTCTAATCATGTTTTTCTCAACTTTCTCTTTGATAAAGTGATACCTGATTTCAATGTGTTTTGTACGAGAATGATGAAAAAGATTCTTCATAAGATCAATTGCGCTCTTATTGTCACAGTAAATCACCATTGGTTGCTTCACCTCATCGCCAATATCAGTTAATTGCTGCTTCATCCACAGTAGTTGAGTGCATGCCTTTGTGGCAGAGATATACTTAGCTTTAGCAGTACTAAGAGAAGTAATTTCTTGTTTCTTGCTCAACCGGCCAACACATTTCTGCCCAATATAGAAAGCTCCACCACTGGTGGACTTTCTGTCTACTACATCACCAGCCCAGTCAGCATCAAAAAACGCTGATAATTCACTATCCCTACCTGCAGGAAAATGTAACCCAAATTTATGTGTACCTTGAATGTACCGCATGATTCTTTTGACTGCCGCCATATGTTCCTCCTTTGGACTACTCTGAAAGCAGGCTGCAAGACATGTGGAAAAGACAATATCTGGCCGTGTCACTGTTAGGTACAATAGGCTCCCAATGATTCTTCTGTACATGGTGGGATTTACAGATTTCCCTTCCTCATGCTTTCCAAGTTTGGTTCCAACTACAATCAGAGTTGACATTGGTTTGGAGTCTTGAATATTAAACTTCTTTAGCAGCTCTCTGGAATACTTTTCCTAAGAGATAAAAGTGAAGTGTTTCCTTTGAGTCACTTGCAGTCCCAGGAAATATGTGAGCTCCCCAATCATTGAAATTTCAAATTCTGATTTCATATGATTGGCAAATTCATCCACTGATTTCTGCCTGCTGCCACCAAATATAATGTCATCGACGTATACTAGAACCATGAAATGATCTTTCAAAGAATTATTCACATAGAGATTGTGATATACTCCTCCTCTTTTGAATTCCAGCTTCTTGAGGTAAGAATCCAGTCTGGAGTACCACGCCCATGGTGCTTGTTTCAGGCCATAAAGTGCTTTCTTTAGCTTGCAGACCTTTGATTCATCAGCACCAAGAAGAAAAACCATGGGTTGTTCAATGTAGACTTCTTCTTCGAGTACACCATTTAAGAATGCTGTCATGACATCCATTTGATATACTTTATATCCTCTTTGGAGAGCCATGGCAAGAAACAGCCTGATTGACTCCAGTCTAGCCACTAGAGCAAAGGTCTCTTCATCATCAACACCTTCTATCTGAGAATACCCTTTACATACAAGTCGAGCCTTGTTTCTGATAACAATTCCATGCTCATAAAACTTGTTCTTGAATATCGATTTTGTTCCAATAACATTGTGACATTTTGGTCTCTGGACAAGATCCCATGTCTGATTCTTGTCAATCTGATCTAACTCTTCATTCATGGCTTTCACCCAGGATTCATCCTTTGCAGCTTCTTCAAATGAGGATGGCTCCACAACTGACAGAAATGCAGAAGGTGTGTTATTCCTCATCCTCCTTGTCTGTGTGGGTGCATTCCTATCTCCAATTATGTTAGATGGATCAAGCTCTGCTCTTCGATTTCTCCTGTGTGGTTCTGTTGCATTCTCACCATCCAAGATTTCCTCTTCAGATTATTCATCTGAGTCAACATCATGATGTGTCTGCTGAGTGTTTTGAACAACTTCCTCTATTTCTGCATTTGTATTTTCTTCCCGTTCACTTTCTTTCTGACTTTCTATCACATCAGCATATGACGTCCTTGAAGCATTTTTACTTTTCTCTTCAAATATCTTAGCATCACTGCTTTCCACAATTCTTCCTAAACGCTTGTTGAAACACTTGTAGGCTTTGCTGTTCATTGAGTAACCGAGGAAAATTCCTTCATCTACATTGTCTCCATATTTCCCTTGATTTCCTTTTTTGTTCATGATGAAGCATTTACTTCCAAATACACGAAAGTATTTTAAAGAGGGCTTCCGTCCATGCCACAATTCATATGGTGTCTTCATCTCATCTATATAAAGTCCCATTCGATTCTGAATGTACACTGCAGCTTGAACAACCTCTTTCCAGTAATGTCGTGGAATACGACTCTCAATCAGCATAGTTCGTGCCATGTTGTCCACCTGTTGATTCCTACGTTCAATAACTCCAGTTTGTTGTGGAGTTCTCACAACAGCTACCTCATGCTGTATCCCATGCTTCTCCAGATAATTTTCAAATTCAATAGACGTGTATTCTCCTCTATTATCAGATCACAACACTTTGATTGTTCGTCCAGTATTATTCTCGGTGATTTTCCGATATGTTTTCATGCAGTCAAGGACTTGTAGTTTCCTGTGGATGACCATCACACATGCCATTATACTACAATCATCTATGAAAAGAACAAAGTACCTTTCTCCATGAGTTCCGGCAACATTTATTGGCCCACATACATCTGTATGAATCAGATCAAGAAGGTGAGATGCCCTTTTCTTCTTTGGCTGATATGAACTGCAGACCAGATTCCCACGAATGCAAGCATCAAAATATTTTTCACGCTCACACTTCAGGTTGGGAATGTCCATGAAAATTCTCAATTTTGAAATTTTCTCCATGTCTTGTTGATTGATGTGTCCCAGTCTCCGATGCCACAAATTGTTTTCTTCTTCAACAATCATGTAACATAAATTTTCTTCACTATCAACCTGATACAAGTTGCCTTCTATTCTGCATCCCTTTATAAGTGAATTGCCTATCTTTCCCTTGATAGTGCAACCTTTCTGATTAAAAGTAACTATAAGTCCTGCATCACAGAGTTGACTCACGTTGAGGAGATTATGACGTAGTCCATCAATGTAAAGGACTTCAGTCTTCTTTAGTTCTCCATTAGCTAACTTGGTACTTCCACTCCCTTTTATTTTTAGATCCCCATCTTTACCAAATCGTACTGTACCATCAACCGTCCTTTTGATACCTGTTAGCAGGCCCGCATTACCCGTCATATGAGATGAACAACCGCTATCCAGAATCCAGGTACTGTTGTTCTTTGTAGCATTGAGGTCCACCTCTGCAAGGTTGGATTTCTCAATATTCTTCCTTTCCTTCCATGAGACATTGGATTGAGTATATAGAACTGATGGCCTTTTAATTATCTCTTCCACATACCTAGGTTCTTCATAGTCAAAATATTCTTCGAGAGGAGAAAACCTGTTTGAAAGAGAAACAATATCTTGCTGACGAGACTTGACTTGTCTTGAACTTCGGTATGAGGTGTCCATGTCCCTTCTTTTCCTGCAATTAGCAGACTTATGACCAAAGTTAGAACAACGAAAACAATATCCATAGAAATTGTTTCTTCTATAAGAATTATGATATGAATTTGTTCTCCTTTGTTGAACTTCTATATCTTCTCCATTCAGATAGCTTCTTGCCTCATCACAATAAGACATGATATGGCACAGATAGCCACAGAACTGACACTTTATGAGAGGAAATGTCTTCTAACTTGAATTTCTCCTCATACCTTCTTCCTTGGGAGAAAAGTTAGATTGTCTGTCATTTCTGAATGTTTGAGGATAATTTTTAGTTCTCCTTTTAGTTTTGGTTAAGGGTTCCTTTTTTAGCACTTTAGGCAACATTTCAACATGTTCAACTTTCATCTTATCTTTCTTTTGGATCTTTTCACTTCCAGCAGTTGATGTCTCAGCCTCACAGCCAATTCCACTCTTTCCCATGAAAGCGGGTCTTTGATTACTCAAGATTTTTCCAACCCCATCTGAACCGCACTTGGATCTTGCTAGTAATTCTGCATTTGAGAATCTTCCAAACTGTATTCTCTTCTTCGATTCTTTTGGAATTGATTTAGTCTCAAGTTTACTCCTTAGAGTAACAAATTCCTCCTCAAGACCCTCAACAGTCTTGGATTTTTCATCTAGTCTAAAAGTGAGGTCATTGATGACCTTTGCCTGCTCTTCAATTCTCAGCTTCAGATCCACTACATCATCATTGCTTTAAATTATTTTAGACTGTACCTTCACAAATTCTTCCAGTCATTCAATTTCAGCCTCAAGTTGATCAACATATTCAGCTGATTATTCTACAATAGATTTCCACTTATTGCAACTCTTGCATTTAATCTTAAGCTTATTAACCGCATCCTTAAGTTGCATCTCGGGATCAACACAAGTTCTAAGTTGTTTTTCCCAACCAGTATCTTCTGACTTTTCAACAGTGGCCACCATGGAATCATGGTTCCCAGTTTTGAATTCTGGTTCTTTTTCATCACAGAATTCATTATCATCTTCTTCCTCTTCACAGACAAAACTCTTCCTTTGCATTTTCTTTCCATATTTGAAGTCTCCCTTTTTGAAAAACCTTCTCTGAGGCTTCTCGATGCATTCATCTTCACTATCTTCATTATTGATCTTTCTTAAGAACTGAGAGGCAATGCACCCAACTTTTCCACAATGGAAACATGCGAGAGGTAACTTCCCTTTGAATTTCCATTTCCCCTTCTGGAGCTTCTTTGCAATGAGATAAATAATTTCTTTTTCTTCGTCATCTTCACCGCTACTATCCTTTGAGATTTTCAGTTTATCCATGGCCTTGAATTCCATTTCCTTGCTCACCTGAGTCGTAGCATCTTCTGGTTTGACTCTCATTTCATATGCTACCAAGCTGCTCAGTAGATCATCTAGAGAGAGTTTGGAAGGATCTCTTTCCTCAAGGGATGACACCTTCGCATTATACATAGGTGGAAGTCTTATTAATATTTTATTTACAATATCAATGTCTTTGATTTCTTCACCTAGGCCCCGAATTGCTCCAACCACTTCAGTAATTCGATTGAATAAAGAGTCTGCATTCTCGTTTGGATGCATCTTCAGATCATCAAACCGATTGTGCAGCACTTGTAGTTTCGCCTCCTTCACTTTGCTATCTCCTTCATAAATATTCTCAAGTTTATCCCACATGTATTTTGCAGAGGTGGAATTCATCACCTTTAGGTAGATCTGATCAGAAAGGGCAGCAGTGAGTGCATTCTGTGATTTAGCATCTGCATCAAGAAGTTTCTTGTCTGTTTCAGTCATAGCTAGGCCTATTGGATCAGTGACTTGTATTCCTTACACAGTAGAAAAGAGAACTTCCATTACAAGAGATATTAGATGAGATATCATTCTGTTCTTCTAGATCTGGAAATTGCTTCCATCGAAGTGAGGGACTCCTCTGACATTGACTGTGTTTTCCACGATGAAAAAAGGTCAGATTCAACACCAGTAACCTTTACCCTCTGATACCACTTGAAGGACCCTGGGACACCCTAAGAGGGGAGGGGTGAATTAGGGTGACAACTTTTTCTTTTAATGTGATGGATCTTGTTCCCACATTGGTAGGAACTTGTTGAACCTGTAAGATGAAAATGATAAGAAAGCAAACATGCACATGCACAGAGAAGACACAACCCTTTTTACTTGGTTCACCACTAAGGGCTACGTCCAAGGAGCATACATCGACAAGTTTCCGACCGTACCAAAATTCACTATGCCTCACTAGCTGTAGATTACAATTGTTCGGGCACATTCACTCTATCCCAGGCTCACTGCCTTTATAAAGGTTCAGGGATAGCTCACTGCTTTTCTCGAGTCACTCCCGTTGACTCCCCCTGGCTCACTGCCATTGGTGAAGTCACACTCAGTTTATAGACGTGAAGGTCTCTTCAATAGATAGACATGAAGTTCATTGTCTCCTGTTCATCATGAGACTTTTCTTGCATCAGAGTCCTGAGCTAATGCTCTGTTAAAGTCCAAATTCCAACCACTGATGAATACCCCTTTTCCCTTGTCCACTGGGCAAACAACCTTTGGAAAAAGGCCTTCACAAAGTACCCTACTTCACAAGGCTCCCAATTTTGCAAAGCTCAAACAAGCCTTCGCGGAGTCCCTGACTTTTCGCGAAGCTCAATCGCGAAGCACTCTCGCGATGCTCCAGCCTTTGCAATGCTTGGCTATCGCGGAGCTCCTGCCTCTTCGCGAAGCTCACTAAGACAACATGGGGCGCATGAATTTCACAGAGCTAGAATAGCCGCCACGAAGCTCCTCTTTCGCGAAGCACACTGCCTCCGCGGGAGACCTTTGCGAACCGAGAACAAAGTACTTTCTCTAAAATTCTCTCTCTTTCTCTTGAGGGGGTCGACCTGTATTTATAGGTGATTCCACCGACCCTCGACCCTTCCGCGTGAAGTCAGCACCATGTCAGCTCAAATCACGAAGCTCTGAAGTTCCCGCTGAAAATCTCTCAAAATCGCGAAGCACTACGGAAATTTTCCGTTCGCGGAGCTCGTCGTAATTACGGAGTATCACTGTCATCATTCCTTCGCGCCTTCGCCTCAAAGCTCCCTCGCAAATCCCTTCACCGTCGTGATGGGCTTCAACTCTGCCGTTCGCGAAGCTTTGACGTAATCGCGAAGACTCACCGCCTCCATTCTTCTGGTCTTCGCGATTTCCAAACCATGCATCCTCTCTTCACAAAATTCATGCCTTTGACATATTTAATTATTATCTTCATGGAAATCCACTTTTCGCGATGCTCAGCAACTTCCAGATTTTGGACCCCAAAAATTTGGCAAACACTGGGAAACGACGCCACCTTCAATACTGTTGTTTGCTTGAACGGTATGATCTCTTTGCTGGTACACGATCCGAACTTCCATTGATGATTGACAACAAACACAAACTATACTCCAAATCATGCATAGAAGAACATGGTTCCAATAATTTTTAGGGATTGTATTTCCACACTAGTGAAATACCACATAGATATTGGTGTTTTCCACCTAGTTGGTACTTACTTCACGTGTACCCTCAAAATGCCACTTCTTACCACTGGATAAACTACTAATCTTCTTAGAAGCTGAACTACCCTGGATCGTATTACCGAATTCCCTCAAGTTCTTCTCAGTGATGAGGCAATGGTTCACTATCTCTAAAATGGTAGTCAAACAGAAAATGTTCACCTATGATTGGATGGAATAAGCAAGGCCATCCTCAAACCTTTTCATACTAGTCAGCTCATCACCGATTAATGTTGGTGTGAAATGCTTTAATTCTATGAAGCAGGCCGAATACTCTATCACTAACATGTCACCTTGCTGTAGGTTCATGAAATCTTGGGAATGATTTTCTCATAAAATATAAGGAAATAATAAGTTGAAAAAGAATTTCTGAAAGTCCTCCCATAACATACCCTAATGTCAACCAGCTTGAGTGAGGATGTCCCACAAATTCTTGGTGGAGTCACAAAGAATATAGGTGGAGAGTTTGAAACTATTCTCTTGAGGTGTATTAATATTCTTAAAGATGGATAAAATGGCCTATAGCCATGATTTTTATCCTGAGGTCCACCATCCCCTGAGAAGGTGGGAGGATGCTACTATTTGAACTCCCAAGACAACTCTGCCATGGTAGGGGTAGGTCAGAGAGCACCATATACAGTCTGTAAGAAGTGAAATTGACAATATCTGAACTAAGAATCAAATCCTAGGGCTAGATCAGAGGGAGGTTCCTCATATGGAACTACAGGAGGCATGATCAGTGGCTTAGGTCCCATAACCTTCGAAGTGTGGTCATCTCCACCCTCCTGACATACAACACGTGGATGTCAAGGCATCATAGGTCTACAATTTCTAAGTGTGTACCTCAGATAATATTTATAACAGATAGGAAAAGAGTTAAAGGAAGAAACATGCACAAGGTCTTCCTATAAGTGATTCACACCTTTGTGCCTGCTCCTAAGGCCATGTCATGGTGATAGGAAATATCAGAATGGATCACTGAAGACACAACATACTACCCACTAATAAGGTTGAGTCAAGTTCAAGGCCTCACATGGTACAATAGAGTTTTTGGTATATGGAGTGTCAAACACAAGGTATAGAGGAAAACACCCTTTACTTCATATTTGAAATCCCCATTTATCTGTAACCATTTATTTTAAAACATTAATTTATTAATGTTTATTATTATTTATTTGAATATTGATATTTTAATCCAGTTAATTGTGTCACCCATTCCAAATTTATAAAGCCAATAATACTTATAAATTGTAATTTTCACACCAATAACTATGACTTGACCCTTTACATATAGTATCAGGATACAACATATCATGTATAGTGATTTGATTGAATGAATCACCATTATCAATTTATAGAAGCTCTTTCTTCTTAAATTTCCATTGGTGCTCATCAATCAAATAAACTAATGTGGAATAATTTGTTAATTAATCTCTCATCATCAATCCATGCAGGAAAAAACTATTTATATTGATTTAGGCACATTGAATAATCAAATTATATCATTCCATCAAGAAGCACCATCACACTGCAAGGTATAAAAAATAATTCACCACAAAAATTACATGAAATAAATGCAATGCACATAGAAAAGTAGATATTTCATGAAATAATTCATAAAATTTAATTCCTATAGTTTCTATTATGATTAATTAATGATATTCCATCATATCATTAGGCTAAGGTAGAAGGAATCTCATAAATAAAAATATCAATAATAGCAACAACACAAAAAAGGAGTGTCACCCAATGGTGAAATCCATAAACTGTAACAAGTTAAAAATAGGTGCATCCTCCTAATTATATACTGGTCTACTACTAGCTTCATTCTCTTCTACTCAAACATCCACCATAAGGACCTTACCCATCACCATATCCCTAGTCATGAAATCTATAAGCGCACCAAAACTCTTGAGTAGGGTGTGATTACAAGACTCAGTAGGACACCACCAATGAAACCTTAAATAGGTGTGATCATGTATAAAAGTTTATTCCATAAACATAAATAAATTAAAAACAATCATAACAATATAAAATCCAAAACTTTGTGGTTGTGAGTTAACCAATCCGCCACAACACCTTGATGTACTTGCTTCGGGTCCATGATGGAGGAATAATCATAATGGGTGTCATAATTAACCAAGATAGCCATATTTCTAGTGAATCCGTTACTTAAAAACTATATGTAATCATGCATACATGAAATCTTTGCATCACCTAGGCCTCAAGTATGGTATTATTCCTGATATCTACTAGGCATTGAGAGATACCCAAAATTTAATAGGCCCAGAGAAATCCTATACTATCTAGGCATTGAATTCATACTCAAAATAGCTCCATGTCATCATCATATCTTCATACCATGCTCAATTACATCTCCATCATCATTGAAATTATTACACACTACCCATATAAGGGATAATCATCACATGAAAATACACCTATCACAAGTACTAATAATAACCTCCAAGGAACTTGTAACATACACAACATGGTAGATTATACAAGGTGAGTATATCATAATAATAATAAATTACAAACACATAAAACACATTATCACAATAAAACATGGAAACAAACTACTCTAATAATACTTATGGAATCAATATCATAACAGGTCTCATAACCTACAATCACACCCACATGTGATCAAAATCAAGCATGGTAATCGGTTATGCCAACAAAAAATTATAATATGGAATCCTCTGTAAATAAGAGCCCCAATAGGTAAGGAACTTCCAAGAATAGGAAAAATTGATATTAATGACAAGGGTTGATGTTCAAGTTCAATCAAACCATTGAATCCTCATTATATTAAAAAAAACATGGGATTTAATTTCTACTCGTTAAGATGAACCCAACGACACATACAATGCATTAATCTAATCAGTATCAGAGAAGATATCAAAGAGATATGTTTTGGATTTTATATATATATATATATATATATATATATATATATATATAAGAGGGATAAAGAGAGATAGAGACGTGAGGTGGATGGGAGAGGTGTGAGGGGGAGTGATTCTATACCCTATGCACTGCATAGTGCACCCCAATTTCTATTATATATTATTATTATCTTTATAATATATATATATAATAGAGTGGGAGAGAGATAAATACATGAGGGGGAGGATAGAGGCATTATGGGGAGTGATTTTACTACCTATGTCAACAAGGTGGACCTTTCTAGTTGGGATCCCACCTAATTATAACTCCACAGTTAAAGAGGTTTGGATTTGGGTAGTGATTACGATGGGTGACCTACTGATAAGTGACCCTAGTGGGTAATAGCCTATGCAGTTCTTGGAATTCAACTAAGGTACTACAAGATACCCATGTGGTCAGATGACTAGGTTCATGACTTGATAAGACTGGGCCATGACAAATGGTATTAGAACTAATTCCGAGTTGAAGGTGCAACAAAACTTCTTGGGTTTGAGGTGTAGGGTCTATAATGAGGAAGTTTTGATTTGAAGGGGTGGAAAGTGTAACACCCTATAAAAAGTTAAAAATTAAAATTTGAAATATTCCTACTCATTTAAATAAGGTGCACATTTCTTTTCGGGAACCCATATGATTATAACTCTATAATTGAATTGGTTTGTCCAAGAGTAGTGATTAGGATGGATGAACTCCTAGAAAGTTTCATGAGTTCATGCGAGTGATAAAAAACACAATAAAAGAACATGTGTTGGACTATGAGGGCAATCATTAGTATTATAACATATTTGGGCATGTGAGTGGGCCCCACGAAAGGTACAACACATGTATGCGAGGAAATTGGGGCGCCTATGGTTTCTAATTGTTACATTCATTACATCCCCAAAGAAAAGTTTCTATTATGTGTGGATTTTTTGAAATAATACAGGAAGAAAAACCCATATTGAATATGAAATAGAGAATTTGGAGAATGATTTACAATAAAAGGTTATTGAATATATAAAAATCTCTAAGAAGGTTTGATCCATAAGAAAATGGAACATAGAACATGAAATAAGTTCCTCAAAATTGGAAAATAAATAGTTCAAAGAAGTTAAGGAGAATAAAGATATAAAGAAGACTCTTGAATATAAGATCCATGCACTTGAAGAAAAACATAAAGACAACATTAATGTCAAGAATGATCAATTTGAAATTGATTCCAAGAAGATCAAGGATCTTAAAACTTTTTTGAAAGAAAAACAATTCATAAAGATAAAGATATAAGGATAAATAATTAGTGTGAAGATAATGTTAAGTTAATTGAAGACCATAAGAACACCCTAAATATAAAGTGTTTAGAATTGTAAGTAACATTTTACAATCTATAAATAAAACATATAGAGTCCTAAAAAAATAAAGAAAAATTTACTTCTTACACACAATTCATAATAGAGGATTCTGATGATAAAATACCACTAACACATGATAATAAGAATATTACTTCATTTGATTATCTATCTAAAGAATCTATAAAGAAATATGTACCATACATATATTTTTATAGTATTTTTCTTAAATTTGTTTTTTTGGATAGTGTGGGTTTGAAAGAAATATATATACAGGTATGGATGAAGAAAAATGGTGAGAAATATACCACTATGAAAATGGTATATAGAAGAGGAAGTCTCTATATTGGTTCCCCAAGAAGATCCCAATAAGATGAAAATAAGACTAAAAAACAAGATGCTTTCAAATATGGACAATAGACAATAGATGAAGAAAGAGAATGGTTTATAGGGTATTATTGATGTTTTAATATATTTAATAATTTTCATTGATTTTTTGTTATAATCCTCTAAATTATAAATCATAAATGAATCCCATGCCCAAGGGGACCAAGACATAGATAAAGAATAAATATCCATAGATCCAGAAAAATTCATGTACTTCAAAAATATTTGGAATTATTGGAAAGATACATGATGTCAGAAAAGGTGTTGGTAACATAAATGGTTAATTATTATCTAATAATGTATCAAAATCAAATGAGATAAGAAGACCACATAATTTTTGAAGAATGTAGAAGAAACCATGGGAAGAAAATAAATGAATATTGAAAACAAGAATTCTTCCAAGAAGATATCTATGAAAATTGGAGAGTTATCCATGAACAATAAGTATAAGGAAATTAATATTCAAAACATTTCCAAGAAGGAAATTAGAAGTGCATAATTTAAAAAATAGATGAGATAAAATGCATCCATAAAAATCCATGTGGACAACCCCAATATTCTGCCAATGTACCCAATGATACTTTAGTAATTCAACCAAAATATTTGGACAAAGAAAGAAAAATTAAGGTGGAAAAAAAATTTAGTGAAAAAGGATAAGAAGTTAATCCACATGAAGATGTCAAATTTCATGATAGTTTTTCTAAAAAGGATAAATTTTGTGAAAAATATTTTTTATGTGAGAGATGTAATAAGGCTAGACACATTGCAAGAAGTTATTTAAAAACATTTCCAACATAAGAAGAATTCCTAAAAATGATGAGGTTTTCATAAGGTGGTTTATATGAATTAATTTATAATTAAATAACAACCACCTTACACAAAAAAATTATGGTGTGATGATATCCATGCTTCCAAAAATTAAACTAGATTTAAAAAATGTATAACCATAAAGAATAGAGAAACTTGGTTGAGAAAATTATCTCAATTTTTTAGATTCACATTAAGGAAAAATAATACCCACATTTTCCCCTTAATCTTTGTGTGTTTTATTTGTTCTTACAATGTGGGTAATTATAGATAAATCATGCTCTTATGGGGATAACCTAATAAAAAGTTATTACTATCAATTATGGATAGTCCAAATAAATAAGTAACCATTTAATATTTACCTATCAATTAGTTTTCTAAAAATTTGAATATAGGATCATATTTTATAGAGTTAAGAAAGTGTATTATGTCAATACTTGATAGTAAAGTAAAAAAGATACCATCCTGGTTTGATCTTATAATTAGTATTATTTATGAAAATCATTGAAGAAGATCATTCTTTATGATGATATAGAGGTTATCAAATAGAGAAAACCATTTTAAGAAGTTCCATTTTTTTGGATTCTTTATATGAAACATGTTTAATACTTTCTAAAGAAGATAGTCACCTTTATTAGGAATATGAGAAGTGTCTTGTTATGGGGTGGAAAATGAAGAATATATTGAAGAAGTTTCCAAAACAATTGGTATCATAGTAATCTGAATATTATGGAAAGTGCTTGAAGGAGGTGTCATTGAAAAAGTATATTATTATTATCATTGGTAACTAAAATAAAATTCTAATATTTAGGGGTAGAACATGATTTAAATAAATAATATAAAAATTAAAGTTTAATGGAAGTTAAAAGTATGTTACAATTCCTTCTATTTGTGCTTGAATTTTTTTGACTTGTTTATTGATGTAAGTGTATGATATTTATGTTATTTATTTTATAAAGGTTTTGTATCATAATTGGTATCTTAAGACTAGAATATAATTTGAAATCACTTGAATAAAATTTTCAATTTTTCATTTCATGTGGTATCGAGTTTAATTTATTATGGATAACTTTGTTATCTAAAATAAATCCTTTTGTTTTCTACACTGATCATGGATCATGTAGACATAGAGTGTGATGATTGATGAAATTTTTTTAATAATGAATTGATAACCTTTTCTTATATATCTTTTATTACTTGTAAATAAAGGGGAGAGTGAACAAAATAAAGGTTTGATAAGAAATGTGGAGAGAATATGAAGGAATCATGAAGAACACCTATTGACATATCATTTCATGAGGGGATTGAAAATAAATAAACATGAGGTGATTTTTGATCCCAATTTGTGTTAGTTGTATTTATTTTCAAGGAAATACTTTCAAGGCATTCTAATATGTTGATGAAGAATAATATCTTGGATTAATAAGTGAGGAAGTTGAAATTTTGGAGAATAAAATGAAAAAATATTCATAAGGACCATGTAAAAATATTTCATGAGGATATGGATTTGAGATACATAAATAATTTAAAAACTATTTTTATAAGAGTTTAGTAAAAAATAAGGCCATAACTAAGAAATCCAAGGGGTCTGCTCAACCACACATGTGGGAGAAAATTTCACCAAATGAGATCCACCACTGATGTCTAGAACTAAGTGTCAGGGAGGTAGGGCCTACATATTTAGGTAGGTAGCTGTCCATAGAACACACATTGGGCATGCACTAGAGTAGTGGAGGTGCCTCTATGAGGGGTGAGAAAGTGAAAAAGGAGATTGGGTCCCAGAGAATACCCAATTACTTATATCAAGTATCTAAGGTAATGAATTGATTATAAAGGAGCAATATCAAATTTGTTTCTCTAATGTGGGATAATGACATAATAAGTACTATTACCCTATTAAAAAGGCACACACATAACCAATGCCACCAGTAGTTGGGGTTTGTCTTAGTGGTAAGCACCCCGTAATCCTATATTAAAAATGTGAGTTCAAAACCCATTGGGATAAGGTTAATATAGTGGTAACGTAGCAGTGCTGTAGCATCGGTGGTACTGTAGATCGGTGAGTACTGTAGTGGCGGCATGGCACTGTAGCAGTGATAGTACTATGCAGGTACTGTAGAAGGCAGGTTACTATTCACAGAATGGGCATTGGGCCAAATATTTGGGCCTGTGGGCTATGTAATAGGCTACATGCCCATTGGGCCTTCAGGCTATGTATCGGGTCTCCCTCTACCCAGTTAAAATAGGTCTTCGCTTTGATTTAATAAGAAAAATGAGGCTTCAACCCGAACCTTTGAAAAAAAACATAACCAATGCCACCAGATGGAACTTATTTGTACCATCCGATCATTGCACACAATAATCTCCTAAATCACGATTGAAACCCTCTCTTGATCAATTAGTTTTTTCTATATAAAAAAATACCAAATATCATCTACTAATCAGGCCACCATGATCGATCCGTGGATCCATGGATCTTTTGTAAGGAACCTGCTTGAACCTTTCATGAATATAACCATAAGCAAGACTTTTCACGAAGAGATGAATAATGAATGGATTTATTATTGGATGAAGAGGATCTTCTATGAGTTTGAGTATTGATTGTGTTCATGAAGCGATTATGTGTTTCAATGCTTATGTGAGAATATAGTAGATATCCCATGAGTTTGAGTATTTTATGTGCTTTTATATTACATAAATAAATATATTTTTTGTATAAGGAGTTTCTGTGAAGGGAACAAACTTTTCATGCATAATGTTAAATCATGGATCTTCCATGAGAGTTAGTGTCTTTTTTGAGGATATTGAGTCATGATGTCAATATAGATCAAGCTAAAAATCTTGGATGAAGAAAGAAAGGAAGTGGAAAAGATGAGTTTCTATCACAAACCAAGCTAGAGGACCATATAACCCAATACCCAAACTGGTCTGTGGCATGGACCAAAGGGTGTTCCTGATCCCCATGGCTAGAAACTAGTTCCTAGGTATTACAACATATTTTGGGAACTATTTCACCCATTTAAATAATCATAAAAACCCAACAATAATAAACAAAACATTAATTAATAATCATAGCCAAACATAGTACAACAATTTTTAGATTCAATGTTTATAATTAAAAAACCAAAAAGGACTACAATAGAAAAGGAACAATGTTACTATCTCAAAAATAACCATGCAACAAGAGGAGAATAATCCTCAAGACACCACCACCAATATCTATAAGGGAAGACCACTAGTAACCTAAACCACCATCATGATACATCTTGACTTTACCTAATCTAAACATAACCAAGTCTATATATACCCAAATGTGTATGCTGGGTGTGATCTAAATCCCATTATTTTGCTACCAAATATAATATATTCCATGAAAAAACATTATAAGACAATTCAAAGTGAAAGTTTTATAAAATAAAATCTTAATTTTTTATATATAAAACATTTTTGAAGGAAATCATGATTTTATTTTAAAATAACCAAAAAAATGAAATATATGCTGATGCTAGGTATGATATCACAAAAGAGAACTAAGTCATTGGAATATGCTATACACACTAGATAAAATGGGATACTATGAACCTCGTATCTCATTAAAACATGGTATATAAACCATAACCGGAAACCTTCTCATGCATGAGCCACTTGGATGGAACATCCCAATGGACCAGTGGTCTATGATCATCATCATAATTTCGTTCATTTTTTAATCATAAATCCTAATAAGTTAATCTAGGATTTTCCAATTACGAGTAAACTATAATCAACCTACTAGATAATTCGGGCTTTCCACTTTCGAATCACTTGCATACTAGTTATAGTTTCCCACCTAGATACTAAGGTTTCCACTTTGTGCTCAATTCGCATTTCTCATGTCATAAATGTATCACCACATTCACATGCACACACAAGAAACATGAACACACAATTAAAGCCACCATTTCACATAAAAAACCTATTTCAAATTCACATGCACACCAAATCCACTTCAAAACATGTTTAACATCACTTGAAACAACTTTTTAAGCAACTTTCACAATTTATAAAACGTCTTCAAGAAACAGAACAAAGGAAGACACTTTAAAATAACCAATTTCCCTTATAAAAACCAATTTTGATCCATATTAATCTTAAAATATTTTAAAAACAATTTCTCACCTCATATAAAATTCATAGAAGATAACCAAGAATCAAAGAAAGAATATCTAAGTCACTAAATAATGTTTAATCATGGAACCACCAACCTCAATCTTGGAAACTTCTGAAAATTGGTGTGAAACCACCACCGAACCTCAATAAAACCCTGTAAAAGAAATATTTAACCAAAAAATCAAGATAAAACCAGAATAATCAAGATCTAACCCTAAATAGGTCATCCAACCCACTAGAAATATGAAACCCATGAAAGATGAAGTGAAACCTTAGAAAAGAGAAATGAAGTAAGATATGAGGGACTTACATGGAGATTATTGGAGAAAGAAAACCAAATACACCACAAAAATGGAGGTTCAAGGGAGACAAGGTAGGAGGGAGAGGCACCTAGGGTTGGAAATCCAGGGGAAGAAAATGGGGGGATTTGGAGTTAATCCTGAGAGTACAAAACCATCATTTTTAAAATTTTAATAACCTGGACATGGAACATGATTTTACCAAATAGTTTTACAGACCATATAGTAATCATGTTCCCCTCATTGTCTAAGAGGGACAAGATGCACTTTTTTCCCACATGGCCTACAAACTATGCACCAACCGTGTAGTTTTCCTCTATCCAAAAATGACACTTGGCCACAGGGTTTCCTCGTAAAGGGAAAAAGGTTTTCAAAACCATGAGTCAACTATGTTCCACCTAATATTAACCCAAAAACTCTCATTTTTCACCAAAAAAATCAGAGAAAACTCTAGGATAATGATAAGATTAATAACAAATAGAATAATAACTCAAAAATGAAAACATAGATGTGATACTTCTAAGGATTATGGAGAAGCTGCAAATTCAGATAGAAATATAAATTCATGCATGAATATGAATCAGTTATTGAGTAATAATACATGTTATATATCATCATATAAAATATAGTGAACTCATGTACTTGTTTTTCCATTTAATAAGAAGAAGGGATTCCATATAAATATTAATACAAGAAGCCATGATAAAACTAGGAAGAAAATTTTAATGATTCCATGTGAAGTAGTCCTAAAATGAAAATACAATACTCTAATTATCCTATTCCAAAAATGGAGGTTCCATAACTAAAGTGATTTCATGCATTCATTCATATATTTAAAGCCTTATTAAATACATTAAAATAATATGTAATGATAAGAAGAATAATAACCATGATAGTTACTGCATGTTCATCCATTTAAAAATAATTTAATAATACATAGTTTTTATGATAAGATAAGGTTGGGAATTTTGGATCTAGGAGATGGAGGATGGATGATGATAAAGAAGGATTTTAATTACTACAAGACTTAGTAATTCAAATCTTGTATTTAAATGATTTTTTAAATACTAGAATGGATAAGAGAGAGAGGAGAAGATAACTGATGCTACAATTATTATTATTAAATATATATATTGTAGGTTACTAGAGATGAATCATGTAAAATATATGACACATAAATATAAGTAAATATTTTGTTAGTATCTAAGAAGAAAATAGATCGACCCAAATCTAATTATTATATATATACTCTGAAGAGTCAAATAATTAAGAGGTGATCTGGTGTAGTATTTCTCACACTAAAGAAGAAAGAAGAATATGTTGGAAGAATAAAAGGTGCTATGAAAATGTGTTTCATAGAAAGAATAATATAATAATAAAAATATAGTAGAAGAGAAGAGTGATGTGTAGTTTAGTTTTCATAGATAAAACAAAAGAAAAGAGCAAAATATAGACTTGTTTCTATGAAGTGTGTGTGAAATTCCATGTATAAAAGAGAAGAAGAATAATATTTGATTGAATACAACTATAAAAGTAAGAGAATAAGAGGAGAAGAACAAAGAATTATTGTGATATTAAAAACAATTCTCAACTGGGGAAGGACATACTTGGTATTATAAAGTAATTGAAGAAATTGAATATTGTCTATACAATAAGTATAAAGATCCCGCAAGGTGCTATAGTTGGGCTTGGTTATAACCAGTACAGGGACGCAAGATTGTTTTCTATCCCACCTCTTGAGTGTAGGGTACCATAATTTTGGTTCCATATGTTTTTTAGACTGACCTATTATAACAAGTATCTCATTATAGCATCCTGTGTTAGTGAGGATTATTTCCCAACTGTACCAAGAAATAGAATTTCTTTTTCAAATGTGAAACTTGTAAAAATTATATGGATTTTTTGTATTAACTAATGAAGGAAATGTTTTATAATGAGTGAATCAAGATAATAATAGATATAATAGTTAAAGGGATAAGATGATTAAATTGGAATAAAAGTCCCCCACACTAATTCATCACCCTCTTAATGTTGAGAATGTAGCTAGGTAGTCCCATCACATCCAATAATATAAAATCAAAAAAAAAACTCAATACGAATTTAAAAAAAAATGGCTAGGGAAATATCTCTATTCATCAATTTAACTCTTTAAGTCTAATGACACCAAAATGAAATAACCCATGTCCCTCAAGACTATCACCATCCCCAATAAACCAATCAATGTCAATAGGATACCATATTTTATCATCCCATGAGCCTTCATTATCCAAATTACCAACTCACTTTAAAGACTAGATCACTATCGAACCAAAGAACCACTTTAAATAATAAAATACCTAGAACACCAAAAATACACCTTTATCATGAACAACATAAAAGTAGGAAACATACATTGAAAATTAAACAAAATCAATTCAACCCACCGTTGAAACAAAACCATTATTAAAGATATATTCTAATGAACTGCAACACCCGAAACCCTTAGAGAGAGCTTCATCACAGGGGACACCACCAAACTAGAAAATCACACACACAAACACATGTTTCAAGACTATAACATCAAAAGGTTAAAAAACTAAAACCATAACCCACATATAATTTACACCAATTCACTATGTTTTACCTTTGGAAGGTTTCCACCGCATTAGATGCACCACTTCTACCACTAGACACCCTCATTTGAACCTGTCTAGTAACTACCTTATGTGTAATGCCCTGAACCCTGAAGCTCAGAGATGGTTCATTATTACATTACATTAGCATGATTACAAGGAATAAAATCCTAAAGGACTAGTCACTTTAGTAGTCTTGAAGAAACTAGATACATACATGGAACTCATTTTATACTGGGAAAGGAAACAAAATATAATACATAACAAAAGCTAATAAATTGAATCCATGAGAACTCAATAAATGATCACTTATTCATAACCTGTGGATGGAAAAAAATGAAAGGGGTGAAATCAAATTCTAATTAAAGGTTAAAAATATTGGAATCATGAATCAATAATAAGTGAATCATAACCAATTTTTTATAATCAATATGGCATGGTGAATAAATGGAAACACATGACATTAAAAAAATTAAGAATGAAAATGCATCCATAGATTTTGTAATAGTGAAAAAATCATGGATAATAATAAATTAATACTGAATAAATATAATTATTATTATTTGGATGTCATTTATTGGGCACATGAACCATTATAACATCTACACGGTTTAAGTCTGTGGGTAGAAACCCATCTGATTTTTGGAAACAAAGTCGAAGGGTTAGTCGCTAACTAATTTGTCTCAAGAGACCTGTTGATGAATCTAGGGGCTATAGAGGGACCTTAAAATCACTTATAGTCCAAATAATTCTTTATAGAAACTTTTAATATAATAAAAATATGCCTTTATAATATTCATATTGAGTAGAGGATATAGATTCATCAATATTTCCACAGTTAAAGAAACATTCCACATTAACACCGAATGTAAAATGGTATACAAAAAATAAAATAATAATATCCATGTAACAATAATATGAATATATAATTTAATTAAAATTTAAAATGAAAAATTATCTCAAAGTTACAGTAGTTACAACACATAAGAATGATTAGGTGCACAATACCAAGTAAATCACAATGAAATGGAAACCAAAACAAATTCCCCTACAACATTGTAATCAATCGAGTTAATAATATTTAAGTGAACCACTTAATACCATGAATATAATTATAATTAAGATATTATATATCAAATTTTAGTAAACATACACCACATAAAAGAAATAAGTGGTGAACAATAGAAATCTCATGGAAATAAAAGTGAGATGAGAAACCCCTTACCTTATGCCCGAATGCGTTCTTCCTTTGATCTTAACGTCATGGATAGTCAAATTAAATCCATTAATTAATTAATTCAGAACCCTATATATATTTAATTGATTAATTATAGTTTTATTAAGTTCATTTATGGTCTTCTTGATAAGTTATAAGATTGAATTATGTCATTCTTGAGTGTTCATTTACTATATTTTCATGATCAGTTCGCTTGACTATGAGTAATGGAGTTCATGTGGAATTAATATAATTATCCAGAATTGTAATTAAATGCTATTAATTAACATAAATAATTTTAAATGTTTATACATATCATTTTTTATGTGGTTTGAGTATGGATCATTATATAAAATTTTAATGATAAACGCTTTGATTATTTTGACGGTTTTTCGATCACTATGAACTTATTTTGTTTTATATTTAAATACCATGTGTAAAAAATTATTCAAGAAAATTAAATACGATATATTACATATATTATGATATGGTTCAACCATAAAAATAGTTTCATTACCATAATTTAATATGGTAATAGAAATTGAAAACCCGTCGTCCTTGAATGTGATAAATTAACATATCTCAGATGGTGTTTTTTGTTTTTAGTATAAGAGGAGGGGGAAAGAGAGACGATGATGAAATATTACATTAGAATAATAAAATAAAATTAAATGTAATGTAATGGAATTATCATATCATTTGGATTAGGGGAGGTGTGTAGGGAGAAACAAAAGAATGTAACTTGTAAAAGAAGTTGAAAGGGAAAGGAAGAGAGGTTTACCTCTTGAGTACTTTTCCTTGAGAATCTCCTTAAGATGCCTTTGTTTTTGGCCTTTTGGTGAGAGAATAAGGCCTTGGATGTGGGGGAAGGTCTTGGAAAGTGTACTTGGAAAAAAATAGGCAAGTATCGAAGCTTTATTGGTGTGATAGGAAGAGGGGGTGAGGGGTGGATTATATATTGGAGGAGAGGAGGGTTTTTGAATTATTTTAACCATTAGTTTATTATTTTGAATCAAGACTATGAATAATCTTGATTATTGTAAAAAGAAAAGTAATAAGTGAATTTAGGTTCGAACCAATAGTCATTTAAATCATCCATGACTCAATCATGATGCAAACGATCCTTTATTTAGCATATTTTGTAAATTATCGAATTTCACTATTCACCAAAAATTCAAGTATTTCAAAAAAATCCCAAAAATTCACCCTAAATTTTTTTCGATGTGTAGAATCGAAAAATCAACTCCATTTTATTAAAATAATTTTCTAAATATGAAAAATTTAATTTTTAATTAAAATAATTATTTAATCGAAAAATACGAATTTTAAAATTATAATCGATTTTATTACACTTTGAAAAATTAACCAAGGTCTCATTAAATCATCCTAAAATAATAGGGACTGAAAATATTGATACATTTTATTAAAATTAATTTTCTTTTAAATAATTTTATTAATTATAATATTTTAATTAAATATTTATTACTCACAAAAATACCAACACTTAATATTCACCTTCATTTATAAGGTGCCTAAATTTTATTTATACACTCATGGGTAAGGTTAAAATTCATAAGGGTCATATAAATTTTCATAAGGGTAATATTACTATTCATAAGGGTAAGTTATTTTTCATAAGGGTACATTACTATTCATAAGGGTAAGTTACTATTCATCAAAAATTAAGTTGATTCTATCTGACTCCAAATATCACCCTCATCGCAACTGTGTATGCCCATTTTTCAAAATTCAAATCACAGAAGTCGAAAATTTAATTTTAATGGAAATTTTATAAATATCTCCTATAACCAAGTGTTGTTTCAAAAGGACTCAGTATTGCATTCATTATAAGCTATCTAATGAATTGAAATTATTTAAGAACAAACATACAATAAAATATTGGGGTATTATATTCTTACCACCTTTATAAATTGAATCCTCAAAAATTTTCATGTATAAATACCTCTAAAAAGATGTGGGTGATTCTTCTTCATAACATCCTCTGGTTCCCATGTTGTTTCCTCCTTTTTATGATTTCTCCAAAGAACCTTTACTACTAGAGTCATCCAATTTCTCAATAATTTCCCTATAGTGTTAAGAATATTGATAGGCTTTTCATAGTAAGACAAGTCAGGTTCCAGTTCTATTTCCTCATAGGCGAGTACAAGCTTTGGGTATGGCATGTAATTTTTTAACAAAGACATGTGGAACACATTATGAACCTTGGAGAGACTTGATGAAATCACTAATTGGTAAGCTACAACTCTAATTCTATCCATAATTTAAAATGGTCTGATTTAACTAGGTCTCAGTTTCCCTTTCTTACTGAACCTTAAGACACCATTCCTTGGAGATAATTTTAGAAAGACATGACCTCCCACTTGAAATTCCAAATCCTTTCTCCGATTATAAACATCACTCTTCTATAAAATTTGGGATGCTTTAATATGGGTCTGAATTATATTTACCTTTGTTGTTGTCTCTTCAATAAGTTCTGGGCCTATAAGTTTCCTCTCACTAACTTCATCCCAACAAGTTGGAGTTCGACATCTCTTGCCATATAATGCTTCATATGGAACCATTTGAATACTATAATGGAAACTATTATTATAGGAACACTCCACCAAGGGTAAGTACTGATCCCACATACCTTGAAAGTCAAGATAGCATGATATCAACATGTCTTCCAGTGTTTGAATATTCCTTTTAGACTATCCATTAGTTTGGAGGTGATAAGAAGTACTCATATGAAGCTTAGTATCCAAAGCCTTCTGAAGATATTTCCCGAATTTTGATGTAAATTGGGGATCTCGATTAGAAAAAATTGATAGATTTGAACCATAAAGTCTTAAAACTTCAGTAATATAGAGTCTTTCTAGGCAGTCAAGCGGTAAATCCTATCTTATAGCAAGGAAATGTGCCAATTTTGTAAGACGATCAACATTTACGAATATTGCATCATTCCTTCTTGGTGTCCTCAGTAGTCCTATGACAAATTCCATCATAATGTCATTCCACTTCCACATAGGAATAGGTAGAGGTTACATGACCCATTTAAGATGTTTTCTTTCAACCTTCACTTATTGAAAAACTAGACACCATGACACATAGTCAAAAATTTCTCACTTCATGTTATCCCACCAAAAATATTCCTTCAGATATTTATACATTTTTGTGACACTAGGGTGTATAAATAAATTTGATCTATGAGCATCATCTAATATTTACCTTTTTAGTTCAGGTACTGATGAATGAATAACCACTTTTCAAATTTCATAACTCCATCCTCAAACACAAAGTCTACCAATCTTCTATCCTTAATAGCGTTAATTATCTTTTGAAGGTCCTCATCATCATATTGAGATATTTTCATCTTCTTCAGTAAATATGGTTTATCAATAATTTGAAAAAGGAATGAAGTTTCTTCTCCATTAATAATTACCATATCCATCTTTACTAGATCCATGAATATAGGATCTCTCTCAATCCCCATTTGGGTTAGAAGTCCATGATCTTTCCCACTTAATGCATCTTCAACCTTATTTTCCTTTCCTGGGTGGTAGTGTATTGAAAAATCATAATCTTTAAGTAACTCAAGCCATCTCCTTTGACTCATGTTGAGTTATTTCTGTGTAAAAATGCATTTCAAACTCTTGTGATCTGTATATATCTCAAATTTTCACCATATAGATAGTGTATTCATATTTTTAGAGAAAATATTATGGATACAAATGCAGGATCATGATTTGGATAATTTTTATCACGAGTTTTCAACTACCTTGATGCATAAGAAATAAATTTATCATTTTTTATAAGGACACAACCCAGTGCATTCTTTGATGCATCACTGTATATCACAAACCCATCATTTCTAGATAGAAGAGTCCAAATTGGTGCATTGACCAATCTTATTTTAAATTCTTCAAAGAACTCTGTAAATTCTTTTGTCTATACAAACTAAACCCCTTTACGTGTGAACATGATTAGTGGGTTAGGCAATCAAAAAAATTATGAATGAAATGCCAAAAATAACTCGATAATTCAATAAAACTATGTACCTTAGTTATATTTGTTGGTGTGGGCCATTCTTGGATTGACTTTGCCTTTAAAGGATCAATTGAGATTCTATCCTTAGAGACAATATGTCTAAGAAAAGAAACCAATTGAATCCAAAATTCACACCTTTTAAACTTCTCATATAATTCATTTATTCTAATAGTTTTTATAATGATCCGCAAGTGATTCTCATGGTCTTCGTAGTTTTTTTTGTATACCATGATATCATTGATAAATACCACAAAAAGTCATCAAGATATTCCTTGAAAACTCTATTATTTAGATCCATAAAAACAAAGGGTGAATTATTTTGTCTAAAAGGCATTACTGTAAACTCATAATTTCCATACCTGGTTCAAAATGCTGTCTTTGAAATATCTTCCTTCCTCACACATAGCTGACGATATCCAGATCAACAATCAATCGTCGAAAAATATTGGGCTCAATGAAGTTGATAAAATAAATCATCAATGTGAGAAAGAGGATACTTGTTCATTATTTTAGTAGCATTGATCTCCCTGTAGTCAATGCACAGACTTATAGATCCATATTTCTTCTTGACAAAGAGAACATGGGATCCCCATGGAAAACACTGGGGTGAATAAATCATTTATCACTCAATTCCACTAGTTGTTTCTTCATTTCTACCAATTACATAGTGGCCATTCTATAAGGAGTCTTTCATATAGGTCTTGAACTAGGAATTAAATTAATAGTGAACTCAACTTCTCACTCTAGAAGATGCCCAGGTAAATCCTCTGGAAACACATCAACATATTCTTGAACTATAGATACACACTCAATTTTAATATCTCTTTCCTCACTCATAGATATCGAGTTCTCATCCTCTCCAAGAATTTCATTCAGTACAACTATTTTGGGTGGATCTAGATAAGAATCTTATGGAGATGTTTCTGCTCTAAAGTTAAGGGATTCTACATCATCCTTAAAAATTGTGACTCCCATATTCTTATAATAGATTTTTTCATCATGATATGAAAGCCAATCCATAATGAGGATTATATAAAATTAAATCATGGGCATGATGATAAAATCAGTAGATAAGGAACGTTCATATTCCATAATGGGAACTCCCTGACACATCTTTGTTGCACTGATACATCCCTTAGAAGTTTCAACTGACAAATCCTTTATTAAATAAAATTGGAAATATCTAATTTTCATGGAAAACTAGGATGATACAAAAGAATGTGATGATCCAGAATCAAATAAAGTATTGTATAAGTTTGAGGAAACAATTAAAGTACCTACCACTACATTATTTGGAACTTCAACCTTAATAGTTATTATCACATAAGATTTCCCTTGATCCCATGGCCTTTTTTGATGTAGGTTTCCTTGAAGTTTTGTACAATCATTTGAATAGTTTCCCATATCCTTAAAATTATAGAATTGAACATTATTTTTTTGTATCTTACCCTTGCATTCAATATACTGGTGACCCTTTTCTCCACACTTATAACAATATCACATGCCTTTTAAGAACTTTCTAGGATGGTTCTTTCCACAATTATCACATAATGGGAAATGCTTCATTACATTCTTCTTATTTTTAGTTTCACCTTTTCTATGATTATCAGAAGACCTCTTCTTCTCTTGATTTCCCTTGAACAAATTGGATCTAGAAAATTCATTCTCCATTTTGATGGAACTTAATACTATTTCATCATATGATGAAAATGATTGAGAAGCCAGTTACCTTCAAAGAATTTTCTTAAGACCTTCAAAGAAATGATCAATCTTGTCTTTAGAATCATGTATGTAATCTATAGCATACATAGACAATCTTGTGAAAGTAGACTCATACTCCGCAACAATCTCTTATTATATTTGTTTTAAGAAAATAAATTTACTCTTCATTTCAGTCCATTTCTCATGAGGGAAATATTTATCGAAGAATACTTCCTTAAAAGTTCTCCATTCCATATCTTCTATTTTATCTTCATCTGTGGTATTCTAGATCAAGGACAACCATTGATCAGTACCACCCTTTAGGAAATAAACTACTAGTACTACATTTTCATTTTCATTACTTATTAATGACATATATATATTTTCAATGGACTTGATCCACTTATTATATACCCCTGGATTATTAATCCCACTAAAATATAGGGGCTTCTTTTTCATGAAACTATCTAACATAGGTGTAGCATGGTTATTCATCACAATCTAAGTTGTCCCAATATGGTCATGATCTGATCCACCCCAACACTGACTGTGATGACTTGATCAATGGGGAAATCACTACATTGTCTACATGTATTGATTCCATTTCTTACACTAGGATCCATAACTAAACAATTTAATACACTAAATTTGTTTATAATGAATAATTTCTAACTAAAAAAATATAACATAATTTGAAAATTTATGCACAACTAATATCATAATCATAAACATGGTTTATATTTACATTTGAATCCTTCATAAAGGTTTGTAAATAAAATGTGAATTATCTTAAGAATATCCCCCCAAGTGTGTCAAACTAGGTGCACATTAAGGCATGTCGTCATGTACCAAAATACCTTAGCTCAAGCCCAAAACTCATTGTTGGATTTGTTACTGCTAGGTACATCTGTGCCAGAACCACTTCCACTTGTAGCATCCAAAAAGGGATGTATTTTCTAAGAAGAACCACATAGTATCTACCTTACCAAAATTCTAGGATGTTACTCTATGATTATCCTCAAATTCTATCTTAGGGTTATTTTACCTAAGCTATGTTTCCAAAAACCAGCTCCTATGGTTTCTATTAAACTTCCTATGATACCAATTGTAATTCCTAAACCACTAAAGAATGGAGTTGGTAAATTATTACATTACATTGGCATGATTAAAAGGTATCTAATCCCAAAGTAACAATCAATTTATTAGTCATAAAGAAACTCGATACATACATGGAACTCATTTTACATTGGGAAAGGAAACAAAATATAATACATAACAAAAGCTAATAAACTACATCCATAAGAACTAAATAAATGATATCTTCTTCATAACTTGTAGATGAAAAAAAAATTAAAGGGGTGAGCTCAAATTCTCAGTAAATATTACATATAGTGGAATCATGAATTAATAATAAGTGAATCATAACCAATTTTTCATAATCAATATGTCATGGTGAATAAATGAAAACACATGCCATTAAAAATACTAAGAATGAAAATGAATAAATATATTTTATCATAGTGAAAAACTCATGTATAGTAATAACTAAATAATAAATAAATATAATTCTTATTATTTTGACTTCATGTATCTGACACAGGAACCATTATACTGTCGAGACAGTTTACGCCTGTGGGTTAAAACCCATCTGATTTTTAGAAACAAACTCGAAGGGTTTGTCGCCAAATAATTTGTCTCATGAGACCTGTTGATGAATCAAGGGGATATAGAGGGACTCTAATATCACTTAAACTCCAAATAATTCTTTATAAAAAGATTTAATACAAGAACAATATGCCTTTTCAATATTCGTATTGAGTAGAGGATACTGAATCATCAATATTTCCATAGTTTAAGCAACATTTCACATAAACACAATACGTGAAATGGTATATGACTAAGAAAACAATCATATCCATGTAACAAGAATATGGACATATAATTTAATTACAATTTAAAATGAAAAATTATCTCAAAGGGAAAATAGTTATACCACATAATAATGGTTAGGTGCACAATACCAAGTAAATCACAATGAAATGGAAATTGAAACAAAGTCCCTTACAACATTGTAATCAACCGAGTTAATAAACCTCAATTGAATCACTTAATACCTTGAATATAAATAGAATCATGATATTATATATCAAATGGTAGTAAAAATACACCAAATACAATAAATAAGCGGCGAACAATGGAAATCTCACGGAAATAAAAGTGAGATGAGAAACCCCTTACCTTATGCCCGAATGTGTTCTTCCTTTGATCTTAATATCCTGGATAGACAAATTAAATCCATTAATTAATTAATTCAGAACCTTATATACATGTATTTGATTCATTATAGTTTTATTAATTTCATTTATGATTTTCTTTATATGTTATAAGATTAAATACCATCATTCTAAAGTGTTTGTTTACTTGATTTTCATGATCGGGTCACTTGACTATGAATAATGGAGTTCATTTGGAATTGATATATTTATATAGAATTGTAATTAAATGTTATTAATTAAAATACATATGTTTAAATGGTTAAAAATATTATTTGGTTATATAGTTTGAGGATGAATCATTATATAAAATTTTAATAATAAATGCATGGATTATTTTGATGGTTTTTCGACCACTAAGAAGTCATTTTGTTTTATAATTAAATACCATGTGTAAAAATAGATTATAGAACATTAAATAAGATATATTACATAAATTATGATCGGTTTCAACCATAAAAATGGTTTAATGACCATAATAGAAGATTGTATAGACCCGTAAAATTCAAGGGAAATTTTTTCTTAATTTTCTTTGGGATTTTACAAGAACGCATTTTCTGACGGCACCTGATTCTGAGGCCCGGTGTGCCCGAAATCTTCTTTCGAAGTTTAACTCGGGTACATTCAGTGAAAGAACGAGCGGGTTTTTATAACTTTTGAACCGGTGCTCGGAATCGAATTTCGAGGGCACCAATGGAATCACAGCGCAGGTAATTGCTCAGAAACACCTTTTCTGGAGTTGCGTTTTCTCGGGTGTGGTTTTTAATTTTTTGGGGTTAAGTTAAAGAATAAAATAAAAGTGGTGTGACATTTTTATTTTATTTTACTTAAAGCGGCTTAACCTAAGTTAAGCAGATAAGGTGGGATCCACAATATCCTAACCACTTGGTAGGATATTTGTGAGGTGGGGCCCGCACGAGCCCCACCGTTTCTTTCCTTCTAAGTAACGCACCCGCACCCCCCTTTTAATGAAGTCAACCGTGCGTTTATTCTGTTTAAGAAACACCTCATTAATTTGGGCGGTTTAATCATTACAATTAATTCTTTGAATTAATTGTTTGTTTTGTTTCTTTTGAAATTCAAACGTTGGCATGTGCGTTAATAAAATAAGACAACTCTTATATTATTTTTGGTTGGAATTCTGGTTGTGGGAGCCTTTGGGAGAAAAAGAGAAGCCGTGAGGAACTTCTTCGTTCTTCAACAAAGAACACGAAGAACGCACCGCCGCCGACGAAGAACGCCGACCTCTGACGGCGAACAACGGCGAGAGATGCCTTCCTCAGATACCACCTAACGCCAATGACATTCCTTCTGTGACGCTTCTTCCGTGGCGATCCTCTTCTTCCACGGCGATCCTTTTCTTCCGCGACGGTTAATTCCGCGACGAACGCTCGTTCGAAGACAATGTTGAGGTAGAGGTTTATTTTGTGATTTCTTCCGTCGCCATCTTCCTTTCTTTGAGCCACCTATTATCGAAATAATGGGAGGAGGTCGGACCGCACAAACACAACTGACCCTCCTCCCCCTTGTTGGTTTGATTTTGATTGTGGCACGAGCAAGGCAACGCGGTGCTGAAGCACCGCGCGGAAGATATTAAAGAAGGGGAAGAAGCGCAGCGCCGTCGCGCCGCGCCGTTGAAAACGAACCAAAGACGCGGCGCTGTCGCGCCACACCGGTGAACTACGAAAGCACCGCGGCCTGAGTGGGACCGCGACGGAGGGGCAAGACACCAGACGGACGGAGGCCGCGGCCGGTTCCGGGCCGCGACAAAGCAAGAGAACCGGTGGCGGGTTCCGGGCTGCGACGAAGCAAGAGAACCGGCGGCGGGTTCTGGGCCGCCGGCATCGGAGCAAGGGGACCGGCCTTGCCGGTCCCGTGGCGGCAGAAGCCGGCCGGCCGGAGCGGGCCAGCCGGACCGTGGAAGAACTGAGGGTTCGAAACCCCCGGCTGGCCGGACGTGAGCGACCCCATTAAGGGGCCGCGGTTGCTACAGGCGGGGGTAGCGCCCCCCGCATCCGAAACATCTCGGCCGTTCGGCCGAGCCCCCCTGGCCAGCGCGCCAGCACGCCGCGCACCGGGCCGTGCCAGCCGGGCCAGGCCACGCCCAAGCAGGCCAGACCCGGACCTGAGTCGGGTCGACCCGGTTCGGGCTGACCCTGGGGGGTATCGGGTCAGGTCAGACCGAGCCCGAACCCCCTAATACCGAACCCCTTTCGGTCCGTTTCCCATAACTTGAGGTGCGGACCTCCGATCGATGCACCGTCAGCTGCGTAGCGATCCTTGGATTGAGAAGTTCGTTTCGGTATGTTACACTCAAGGTTTCAGAGTACTTTGGGTTTGGCCGGGTTGGTTCGTATAGGAAACCAACTAGGCCCTCGGAACGGAAACACTCATAACTTGAGCTCCGGACGTCCGATTGGCTTGCCGTCGACTTTGTTGGATTCCTCTAAGTGAGACGGACCTTTTGGATTACTACGATTGAGGATGAGATATAGTTGGAGTATGGTCGGGTTGGTTTTGACTTAAAAACCAACCGGGCCCCTATGACGAAAAAGCCAATAACTCTCAGACCAGGCGTCCGATAGACGCGCCGTCTGTGACATTGAGTTCCTGTTGAAGATACAAAACTTTTGGATACATCAACTCCAGACTATGTTTCAGTTGATGTATCAGCCCCTCGGCTCGTGGAGCGGACCCTCCCGAATGAGCTTGTTGTGTGCGGGAACCCTAGAGCTGGCTACGACTGCGACGACGACAACGACTGTACAGAGATCCTCATTGGATTCGACGACAACGACTACATCACTCAGCGATCCTACGTGGATCAGTGCTACCGATCCTGTGTGGGTCCAATCCTGTGTGGGTCAGCGCTCAGCGGTCCTGTGTGGGCCAGCGCCTACAGATCCTGTGTGGGTCCGATCCTTTGTGGGTCATTGCGGGGGTTGGTTACCTATCGATCCTGTGTGGGTCAGATCCTTTGTTGGTCATTACGGGGGTTAGTTACCTATCGATCCTGTGTGGGTCAGATCCTTTTTGGGTCATTGCGGGGGTTAGTACCTATTGATCCTTTGTGGGTCCGATGACTTAGATGAATCAGTGGCAATATCTGATCATCTCTATCGTCATATGAAGAAGTATACCTGTGTGAGCTGAATCCTGTTTTGCTTTCCTATGTGGATTGTGTTGTGCTATCCTGTGTGGATTTACGTTTTACTTTCCTGTGTGGACTGGGTTGTGTTTTCCGGTGTGGACTGGGTTGTACTTGATCTCATATGTTGGAGCCGAACTGGAATTGATGACTTAGGTATATGTATGGGCATATTCCTAAGTAGTGTCGGATGTTACTTCGTGATTGTATCTTTCCTTTGTGGATCATCCTTTGTGGATTCTGGGAGACCTACGGGAGTCTCAGGGTCCCTACTGAGTAGCTTATACTCACCCCTGCACGGGCTATGCCCACACTACATTGTGTTGGTTGCAGATGACGGACAGTGCTGATCATGGTTGAGGCTTGCGGAGCAGGTCGGTACCTGTAGGTGGACCATTGGGCGGGACGTACACAGAGCGGACGGTTGGACCCAAGGAGCTGTGGAGGCTATCTGTACCCACCCTTCAGGTGGGACTTCCAGTGGATGGCTCGAGGCTGCGGCTTTACATTCAGTTACTGTTTTCCCTTTCCAGTTGTACTTTATTTTCAGTTTGGGTTTGTATTCTAGCCCAATTACATTTCTGCACTTACTGTTGTACCTAGTTTTTACTTAGTGTTTACTTCTACTGCTTTCTTGCTCGGTGGTGTTTGTTTACTTTACAAAGGCAATGCCTTCCCTTTTTACCAGGAATTACACCTTGGTGCTAGTCGCCATCCCCTGGCCTATGGAAGGCGGGCTTGGGGTAGTCACGATACGGGCCCCGAGGACGGGTCGTGACAAAGATGGTAATCGAAATTGAAAATCCGTCGTCCTTTAATGCGATAAATTAACACATCTTGGACGGTGTTTTCATTTTTAGTATAAGAGTAGGGGGAATGTGAGATGATGATGAAATACTACATTAGAATAATAAAATTATAGTACATGTAAGGTAATGTAATTATCCTAGAATTTGGATGAGGGGAGGTGGTGAGGGAGAAAAAAAGAATGGAACTTGTAAAAGTAGTTGAAAGGAAAAGGAAGATAGGTTTACCTCTTGAGTACTCCTCCTTCAGAATCTCCTTAAGGCCTTTATTTTCAGCCTTCTGGTGAGACCATCAGGTTTTGGACATGGGAGGAGGGCTTGGGAAGTGTATTGGGTATAACATAGGCAAGGCTCAAAGCTTGAGTGGTGTGAGAGGAAGATGGGGTGAGGGGTGGTTTATATAGTGGAGGAGAGTAGGGTTTTTGCATTATTTTAATCATTAGTTTATTATTTTGGCTCAAGAATATGAATAATATTGAATCTTATAAAGAATAGTAATAAGTGAATGTTAGTTTGAACCAATGTCCATTTAAATCATCCATTAATCAAGCATGATGCATAAATTCATTTATTTAGCATATTTCATAAATTATGGAATTTCACTATTCACAAAAAATCAATTATTTTAGAAAAATCTAAAAATATCACCATAACCATTTTTTATGTGTGGAATAAAAAAATGAAATCCATTTTATGAAAATATTTTTCTAAATATGATAAAATTAATTTTTAATTAAAATCATGATTTAATCAAAAAATTCCAATTTTAAAATTATAACTGATTTTATGACACTTTGAAAAGTTAACTAATGTCTCATTAAATTATCCTAAAATCATAGGGAAAGAAAATATTGGTACATTTTAGGAAAATGAATTATATTTTAAATCATTCTATTAATTATAATATTTTAATTAAATATTTATTACACACAAAAATACCAACACTTAATATTCAACTTCATTTATAAGGTGCCTAAATTTTATTTATACACTCATGGATAATGTTACCATTAATAAGGGTAAAATTAATATTTATAAGGATAATTTAATATTTATAAGGATAAGTTACTATTCATAAGGGTATGTTACTATTCACCAAAAATTAATTTGATTCTATGACACTCCAAATATGACCTGGATCGCAACCGTGTATGTTCATTTTTCAAAATTCAAATAATAGAATTGAAAATTTTATGTTTAATGGTTAGGTTATAACTATCTCTTATAAACAAGTGTTGTTTCAGAAAGACTCAGTGTTGCATGCATTATAAGCTATCTAATGAATTGAAATTATTTAAGAAGAAAGATACCATAAAATATTGGGGTGTTATATTATGAGTAGATTAGAATAGTATAAGTAAGGAACAATGTAATGGATAAAGGAATCCAATACTGAAGATAAATCATCCTAATTTTTGGAGAGACAAAGATGACTGGTAGAGGTACATATACATAATAGTTCCACCACCACACAGGGGAAGACACATCTATGAATAACTTAGACTAGGAAAAAACCAACATAAAAACCAGAAGAGATGTCACTAATGAGGAATGACCTAGAACCACAAAAAAACTAATCATCACACCCCCAAACCATTTTGAATCCCAATGTTCCTAACTAGATATGGAGTCTTTCATGTTAGGTCAGACTAATTGAGTAGAGGGTGACGGGGTATAGGTAGGATATCACTAGGGAGTGGGATCCCAAACCCTGAAAGAGGAGATTCCATCAATGTGAGATCTCTATCATAGGGAAAATCCATATTCACATCTCAAAACACCATATTCAATATCATTCATGACCAAGAATGTGGTCAATCATGGCGGTATTATTCAAAATAGAAGAAGAAGATGGACCTAGGAGAAAAAAATCCCAGTGGCTGATGAGAAACCAAAAATAAAAAGAAATAAAGGGAACCAAATAATACCCCCAAAAACCCAAAAACCAAAAAGAACAAAGTGATAAGAGAGAACAAGGAGAGAACAAGTAGGGAGAGAAGGCCTAAAACATCATCACTATATGAGATTTTAGAAAGAAACCCTAAAATATACAAGGGTTGAGGGATAATGATAATCATATAAACTAGGGGAATGTTGTGAGTTTTGAAAACCTAAATTAAAACTTTATATTATAAATTATATCCAAATAAAATATCCATGATTGATGATTCCATGGATAGAGGATTAATGGTCAAAATACCTAATCTACTAGAGATATCACAAAATGAGAGATTATGGAAGAGTAAATAATGTCCACCCTAAATATTTATTAATAAATTCAATGAAATAACCCTCTTTTAAGCCAAATTTGAATAACCATCAATGGAACTTGATTCTATTCTAGTAGTAAATCTTTTACCTTTTAGTAACACTCTAAAATCCCAGTCTTATGAGTTGTGTAGTGGGATGAATACATTCCATGAGTATCAATATGGATAAAAAAATCAAGTAGGAAAGGAAAAATTTATTGAATATAAAATTTTTAGAAAAAAATTATAGAATAGATACAATCAATCACAAAGGCCCGTTACTCAAAACACCATATAGAATTATCTGAAAAGTGGAAAAAACTTTTTTAAAAATCATGGAAAACCTAAGTAAAATACTTCAAAGAAATTCTTATGAAATCACAAATAATTAGATTGGCCCCCAAATCCTCCATATACCCAATATTCATAACCATTTCAATAGTTTCATTAAGAAAGAAATCCATCATTGGAAGATATAATAATTTCACACATGTAAAAATTCAATTAATGAATGAAAAACCATGATAACATATTTATGAATCAACAAGATTATTTAAGTAACCTTAAGTATCAAGTGGATCAAATAGATACAAAACCATCAGATAGATTACTTGGTATATTGATAGGTAACACAAAAAAGATCACAATATAAGAGGTTCAAGTAACGAAACTTTAGAGTATAAAATATATGGATGTGGCCACTTAAAAATAATATGGAATCCAAGGACTAAATTGAGATAGGGGAAGAAAAAGGATAAAAGAAAAAGAAAGTGAGAAATAATTTATAGGAGCCTCAAAAATATAACAAAAATGTTCAAATAAAGATAAATAATGTATAAAAATACAAACTCACAAACCCCTAACTCATTATTAGTGATTATGAGGTAAGGAAAGATATAAAATCAATTTAAAAAGTTCTATAAAATATTTAAGTAACTACATATTAACATAATATTCATTGAATATATCTGAAAAATTCTAGTTTATGATAAATTCATGAAGGAGATCTTGATAAAAAATAGACTTAGAGGATATAAGAGTAATCCCCCACAGTGAGTATTTACTTACTATAATTTAATTAAAGATACACTTGAAACTTCAAGATATAAAATCTTTTCAATCACATACACCCTGGGTATATTAACTTTTTTAAAAACACTATGTGACTTGTGGGATAGTTTTCAATTAATTAACCTAGGTATATTCGTGAATTTTGGATTATAATAGATAAATCTAATATACGGTACCCTCCAAATTACTGATTGATCATTAAAAAAACCTCATGGAATCTTAGTAGAAAAACTCATAAAGGTGGTAAAGTTTTTGTTTCCTATTAACTTTCTTATCTGTAATATGGATTAAGGATAATGGTGTTACCTAAAACATTGTTTGACCGTAGATTATAGTAAATAATTTCATGATCAGGTTGCATGAGCTATAAATGATCTATAACATGGGGTGATATTGTGGTATGAAACATGAATATCCTCATGGAAATTTAAATTTTTAAGAAAATTTTGGTACTTTCAAGTATATAGGAGTGCCCAATGATGATATAAAGTTGAATTTCTTCCCTTTTTCACTGAAATTTAGAGTCAAGGATTCTATAAAGTGATTAATAACTTGCCCCATCACTTCATGGGACATGTTAGTCAAGATATTTATTAATAAGTACTTACCACCCTCAAAGATGGAAAATATAAGGAATGAAATTCAAAACTTAATTCAAAAGGATTACAGATTAGATATTGAGTCATGAGAGAGATTAAATGAGAAGTTATATAAATTTTCACATTATGTTTTGGATATTTGGATCTAAATGAAAAATTTATGTTATGAATTATAGTCGAATGTAGTATTTATGATTGATGCTTCCATGGATAGAGGATTAATGTTAAAAACAATAGATATCAATAAATAAATTTTTGATGATATACCACACAATTAATTATTATATAAAAGTTATCAAGTTTTACACCAAATATTTATACATAAATTCAAATAAATAACTTACTTGTTAGCATAAGTGGAAGAAATATTCAAGAAACTTGTTTATGTTCAAGTATTAAATCAAACACCTATTATGTAAAATTGAAAACCAAAATATTTTGAGATGTGTGGAGGGATTCATGTATTATAAGGGTATCAAGATGAATCAAAATATAACTAACTAGTTGAAGAAAACATTTTAGGATATAAAAGGCCTCTAAATCAATTATAAAGTAGTTCCAATCAATCAAGGAGTAAAATTTCTTAAAACATGATGTATAATCATCCCAAAAGTGGGAAACAATTTAATTCGAATTAAGGACCACCTGAGTAAAATACTTAGAAGTTAGGCCAATGTAATTATCAATAAGCATAATAGCCGCCAAATCCTCAGTATAATCAATATTATATCCATTTAAATAGTTATGACAATTAAGAAAACCATCATAAAAAATATGATCATTACATATGTGGAAAAGATGATAAAAAAATGGAAAACCAAGAAAATATCTTATTTAAGAAAAAAATTCTTCAAGTATCCAAAATAATCAATTAGATCAAATGGATACACAATTATTCGAGAGATTAATTAGTATATTTATGGGTAAAATTGAAAATAACCTAATAGAAGAGGTTAATGAAGTGACACTTTAGAGTGGAAAAGAGATATAAAAGGCTAATAAAAAAGATATGGTTTACAAGGACTATGTTAATATAGTGAAATAAGAAGTAGACAAGCATAAGAAATCTATAAATAATTTATACATGGATAAAGAATAATACCAAATAAGTTTAATTAAAGATAAATAAATCCTAAATAAATTAAAAATAAAACTATATAAACTGCTCTCTCATTAACAGAGATAATAAGGAAAGGAAATATAGAATTTTGATATAATAAATTCCTGATTTTTTTAATAAATTCCATATTAATATTTAATTCACTAAATTAATCAAGAAAATGTCAGTTTATGAAAATTCATTGAATCTAGTCTTAATAAAAATGAAATTAAAGGAATTAGAAGTAATCCACCTCACTGAGAGTTATCTATTGTAGTTAAAAGAAAGATACCATTCAAGATTCAAGATTCAAGAATATTTTTAATCCCATAAACTCTAAGTTAATATACCTATGTAAAATAACTATGCAACTTGGGGTCTAGTTCTAACTTAATTACCATTTTTATATTTATAAATCTTGGATTGGTTGATAAAAATACTAGATTATTTGTAATATAAATTATAGATTGACCAGTAAAGTAACCTAGTGGAATCCTAGAATGCATACTCATAAATATGGGAAAATTTATCTTTCATGTTGATTTTTTCATCCATGAGTTGGAGGATGAAATTGAAGCCTCAAAAATACTTATATTACCCATAAATATAAATATAGAGTGAGTCATATTATAATTAGGATAAGACCAATTTACCTTTAATTTTATGAACACCCCAAGGCATGAAATAAAGTCAAAAGTTATCCATACCATATTTATTTCAAACTTTTTATTAGACGTCATCAATTTGAAGAGGGAATAAAAAGTATATATGATGAATTTAATCAATTAAATATAGAAAAATGTGTTTATCCCAACAATTTATAAAAATTAGAAGTAATATCAACATAGTGGTTGGATAATTATCATGGGACCTCTACCCAGTCTATTTGATTTTCAAGACACCAAAACAAGAGTTGAAGCAATACCCAAATACACTAAGGTACCCAATTTTATAAGACAAAGAGACATTATCCATGTTTATCCATAAAAATTTATCAAAGGAAAAAGAATACAAACTCCATGATATGCCAAGAAAGAGGAAGAAAGTTATAACATATTGGATAGATGACATAAAAGTAATAATCCTAACTATTTTCATAAATAAATTGCTATTAAAATGAGGAAACAATTCTAATAAATAATCAAAAAATATATTTGAACCTAACATGAAGGAGGTAGTTAAGAAGTAGGTACTCAAACTATTGGATACATGGATTTTGTTTTCTATGTACAAAATAAAATAGGAAAGTATGATATAATTCATACCTAAGAAATAAGGCATAACAATGATTAAAAATGAATACATGGAACTTTTTTTGACCTAAACAATAACGGGAGGGAAATTTTCAAAAAATATTGAAATTTGAAAGAAACCATGTGTAAATAATACTTTATTATACCTTTCATAGACCAAACACTAGAGATATCATCTAGAAACGAGTATTACTTCTTTTTTAGAAGGGTAATGTATCTATAATTTAATTCTTGTAGGATTGGATGTCGAATGAAAAAAACATTACATAAAAATATAAAACATTTACCAATTATCACATTTCATTTGAAAATTTCAATGCATCAATGAATTTTAAATGGTGTATGATGAAAATTTTTCATGATATTATGAAATTTTTAATAAAAATATTTATAGATGATTTCTCATTTTATGGATGATCATTTAAAGTGTGCTTAAATAATATATAAATATTTATTAAGTGATTCGAAGTGAAAAAATTGGCCATAATTGGAAAAAATAGCACTTCATGTCCAATGAAATAATCTTGTTTTATCACTGGATATCTAATTATAGAATTAAATTAGATCCATCAAAAATAAATTTCATCCAACATATACTATTGCATCGCAAAAATTATAAACCATATACATTTATGTGGAATCAATGATAGAATCCTTATTTAGATAACCCAAGTGAAGTTTGGGTAGAAATGTATATTCATGTATAGATAAGATATAAAATGGGATCTACATGTACTACTTGTTTTCTCATTTACGGAGGGATTAAGATTCATCAAAAACATTTTTAAATCTGGTGACATGTTGATGAGAACCTCCCACTCGGACCAAGCCATGTATTTTATCCATTACTGATGATAAGGCTAGAGAAACCATAAAACCATTTTTAGGGTCTTTTAGACAGTTTTTATCCCTAGAAAACACTTTTTATGGACATACCCTATATATAGGGATTTAGTTTGTTCCATAGAATTTTATTTGACCACTCATGGAGCCAAAATGAACTTACAAATCAAAATTTATGTTTATATAATGTTGTACTTGTTTTTAGAAAAGTAACAGTTGGAGATCATGAAGATAATATATGACCAAGAAATAATTATGTGGTAAAAAACACATATGTGATGAAATAGAGTGGATCCTTTTTTTATGTGTGAAATCCTCATGGGATGGTATCACTTTTGGAATCATGGTGAAATTTATTTGTTGTTGCACAAAATTTTATTAGTATAGAAATCAAATTACGAAGACAAGGTCATCATTCTTTGTGACTATGTAATTTCTTTGTGATGATGATTCTTCTAATTTAAAGGAAAATGGATATGTAATTTTACTATAAATTCCACAGGAACTCACTTCCATGGGAGATGAATATTTTTGATGGTATGAAGACTGAGAGATAAATCACCCTATTTGTGAACTATACCTTCATATAAAACTTTAAATGCCTTCCCTCATGTAACTTTTGCATCTAATCCTGAGAGAGGGTAAAGAGAACATCATAATATTTACATAATATTTTCACAATAAAAAATTGTTTCATCCTAAAGTGAATATTTACCTCTTTCAAATGGTTTAATTTTGTGTAATATATAACCAAGGATGACCCACTTTGTGAAAGATTCCTTATTCATTTTTTAAACCCCATTTTAGGAAAATTCCTCCTTCCACATGAACTAAATATTTCATGGGACTCTATCATATTTTATCATATGTTTACCCCATTGAAATGGAACACAACCATGTATGATTGGATATAGGGTAACCCATTTCATGAAAGATTTTTATTTTTGGAAGTTTATGTATAAGCCCGACATCAATTCCTTGAGTCAAGATACTCCACCTAATTTCCTCAACACCTTGAGTCAAGATGATCATGTTGGTTTGTTCATATTTATTGTGTTGAAATACTTCAATTGGTTTTATCATATTACTTTAATTGATATACTCCTCTTAGTTTTCTCATATTCCTTTAGTTGAGATTCTCCTATTAGTTTCCTAGAATTCCACCACATGATTCATTTTTCAAGATTAACTAGAAAGGGCCACTCATGCGTAAATCAAACACCTACCCATTTCTAGGTACCTTTCATCATGTAGTATAATATTTATGACTTTAAACTACTCATAAGTGGTCGTGGATTCAAAAAATTAAAGTTCATCACAATGTCCCTTATCAGATGAACTTAAAAATTATGACATGTCTTGTTAAATGACACCAAAATATGTGGGTTTTGATTCCCTTCATAGGGATACATAGGAAGATCCTTTCATGGGAATGATCCCAACTCCCAAAAACCTCTTGAATTACACCCAACCCTGTTATTTTCCTTATTATTTTATTTAATTAATTTTTATTAAATTAGTTCTTGAATAGGCTGATCTGATTTTTTTGATTTTCATCCCAGTTGCATGGTTGGTGAAAAATTATTAGAAAATGTGAACCAACAATGCATTTATATCTATTAATTGATAGATTGAAAATTTATATCTAGTGTATGGTTTTACTAACCTTCCATCTTACTTATGTGGGGTGTCCTAGAACATCTAGTAGGAGGTGTGTGGTTGGTGCATGGTTTGACCAACCATGCTTTCAAACCATGTGCAGTGCTCGACGGCTTAAAAATATAAAAATTATCGATCCCCCCTATTTTTAACTTATGTTAATCTCTACTACTCTTTTTATCTAGTGTGTGCGACTCTTTCAAGAACCCCACTAAAAAGTACTCCACCTCTTATTTTCCCTTTCTATAGTGATTTGAAGGGGGTTTCAAGCGATCCTCGTGCAATTATTTAGGAAAAACCTTCTCCTACTTCTTTTTATCCTTTTCTATTAATTTTACTTTCTACCTCACTGCACACACACCATGGGAGAACCATATTCAAAATGTGGTGTTTCTTTTAGTTTATTTTTGGTGGTCTGGACACATAAGATCCATCTTGGGTCCAATTTTGGTGACACCCGTTATAGGCGACACATTCCTCTTCATTTCCAAGTTAGTTTACCCTTTGTTTTGGGTCTTTAAATTATAGATCCTAGATTTATTGTATTTTTTAATACCTTTTTTGGATATCAAATGATAATAATAAACATATTAAAAGATTATTTGAAGTGAAAATCAAGATTCACTTGATTTTAATTTCAATTAAATGGTTTTCCCATAATTTTAAGCTTGATAAATATTTTCTTTAATTGATTTTTCACATTGTATATTTAAAAAAAAGGATGAATGGAATTTTATCACGTGTTTTGGTATTTTAAAATGCATTTGGGTATTCAAATTATACTTTCAATTGGTTCTTAACTTTTACATGGAATTTTAAGTAAATCTTGAAATGCTAAGAAATGATAATGTTGTTTCAAAAATAATTTTTAATAAAAGTAAGAGGGTTATAAATAACTTTTTTGGATATTACCATATACTTAGGTATACATATACATGTCTCAGGTCGACTCAAGTATCTGATGAAGAGATAAATCAGGTTGGTTTATAAAAAATAGTTTAACATGAGCCCTTTTCTATTTGGGTGTGTTTGGTATATGGATATAGGAATACAAGAACTCAGGATATAAGAGTGGGAAGAGCATCAAGAACTCTTAGTCATTCTGAGCCTTGAGGTTTCACGGGCTTTTGGGTTTAAATTCACGAATCTTATTTTTCTTTTAAACATTTTTGGTGTTATAGATTTATTATTATTATTTTAGGGATGATAAAGTGAGTGAACATACATCACACAATGAGCTCACATGGCCTAGAAACTCATATGGAGTCTAAGTTCATGGTTCAATGTGACTTCTCAGGGTAGTTTCAAGCTTGGAACATGGTCTACTAAACCTTGTGGCCAAGTTATGATTAACCATTAATCCTTCTTTAGATAATTTTAATGTTATGGAATTAAATTTATTGAGTTTTGTTAGCATGTTTTGGTTTTAAAAATAAATATTTTTTTGTATCTTGAAAATGGATAAATGGGATTCATGCTAGGAAATTGATTTAAAAATGAAGCTTAAAATTATAGAAGTTAAAATGTTGGAAATTAAACTTTAAAAGTTTATGTTTAAAAGTTTTATTTTTTTGGGAATGTGATATATTTTTTTATAAAATAATTTTAAATGATTTAAGGGATTTATATTTCAAAATGGTTTTATAAAGGGAATTATGAAAATGTAAAATGCATATATTTGGGTTTTTAAATTAATAAAAAAACTTTTTTTTAAAATATTTAATTGAATTTGGTATATATGTTTTTAAAAATTCATTAAATAGTTTTTTTTGTATTTTTAAGTTGATTTTAAAATGTATTTTTATAATTTTAAAATGAATATGAAATATTTTGAATTTAAAATGTTAAGGGGGATTTTTAATATCAAACCCTTGGATTTCAAACATATTTTGGTGAAATAAACATGGTTTTGGAATGAGATTTTAGAAAGATAATTTAAAATTTTTTTATGTATTTTAAATGGGTATAATTTTTTTTGGTATTTTATTTTTGAGGCATTGAAATTTTTGGTTCATTTTATTGAGTTTCTTTTACCTATGGTTTACCCGGCTTGGGATGAGTTTAATTTTCATGCATCTTGATTTAAATTTCATGATGTGGTATTAATTGTATTTTTAAGAACCTTGGTAATGTTAATAATAAATCAATTTCATGTCTTATTAATATTCATGATTGTATTTTATAGATTATTATTTGTTATAATAATTTTAAGGAAATTTTCAATTGAAAAAGATATAGTTTTATGTTTTCTATTTATTATGTGGTTTTATTTAAAAGTTAAATTTCAACATTTTAGAAATTAAATTGGATAAAATTGAATTTATTCTATATATTATCATACCAAATATATATTAAGGGGAATTTTTGGTAGTTTTCTAGAAATATAGATCTTTGGGTGAATAGTAAAAAAAACCAATTTTTATAAAATAGAAATTTATTTTCAAGTATTTAAATATAAAATTTTATTTTTTATTTGTTTTAAATTAAAATTAAATCCTTTGATTACAAATAGTCCAAATAACTCCATAAGAGTAAACATTATTCTTTATTTTGGTATAAATTCATTTTCAGGCTTTCAAAGACATTTAAAAAAACTGTTTTGGTTACGTTTTGCATGCTTATATTAAAATAATTTTTTTGTGACTCATAAAAATTGAATATTAAAAAATGGATTTAATATTTGGAATTATTATGTTTAAATTTATTAGTTAGTTTAATTTCAATTTTGGTCATAGTGTACAGTAACCATGGTAAAAAGTTATCACCACAGTAAAGGGTAAAATGGGTTAATTAAGTATAAAACTAAGTGATAAGGTCATAAAATCTAATATTAACTAATATTGGATTATTTAATTTCAAATATTATCATATTATCTTCTAAATTTTAAGTATTTAGGGATAATTACACATAAATAATACTTTATATTATTTTAAAACTTTCAAAAATTACAAGAGTGATACCCCCACACTTATAAGAGTGAACCACATATCTTCACTTATTCACATACTTTGATCCATTTATCTCTACCAATAAATATTAAAATAAATTCCAAATATCCCATAATTTTTTTTGTAGGTCATATTTTCACCAAAATATATACCTAATAAGGGTTAAGGTGTAATCCATGGGTTGTTTTTCAAAGAAGATGTATAATTATTTATCAAGTGTTTCATGTGTATTTCTTCTTCTACCACATTAAAATTTTATTTAAATTTTTTGAAATAATAAAATAAATATATTCCATATTCTAAAATTTTATTATGATTATGGTAAAATACCTTTTCATCTCCTTTTACATCCTATGTGAATCGAAAATATCATTCGTACATATGTGTGGACTACCACCTCTACAAAGAAAAGTGTTTTTTTCATCACCACCTCACAAGGACGGTTATTATGATGGATTTAATAAATTTATATGTTATTAATGATATTATTATAAAATTTTAAATATAATATATTACATACATTATAACACTTCTATTCGTTGTATAATGATAATGTCGCTCGTGCATATGTGTAGACTACCTCTTCCACGAAGTGATTTGATTCATTTTTATGTCTGATTTTCACGTATGGTTCTTAAATTGTATTTAATGCATAATAATGATAATTATTTCATGATTAATATTCTATATATGATGAAAAAATGAAACCTTTTTACCATGGTCAACCTACTGAAGTTGTTTTGGGATTATGAACCGAACATCCTCAAAACGTCTAACATGAACTTAACTGATTTAATAACTATATAAGGCTTGGTAATAAATAAAATAAATGGGTTAAGAATAAGTTAATAAGCCTAAAAACGTTTTTAAATTAATTAAAAAATTAATATAAGTTTATTATACATTATTTAAAGTATATACATAGTGAGTTAGACTCGTGGTAAGATATTTTTCTTTAAAACCTTATTTTAGAAATTTTAAAGTTTTTTCTTCTATTTTTCATCCTTATTAATGTTATTTAAAATATTTTGGGTATATTATTAATATATTGAAATGTATGTTCAAATTAATTTTAAACCATGTATGAATTTATTTATGAAGGTTTTAAAATAATAATTTTAAATGTTTTCCAAATGGGTTTTTGTTTGACATTTTTAAAAAAGTGTGAAAGGAATATTTTTTTAACATATATGACATGAGAAAAATTTACTAATATCATGAAAATTATTATTTAATAATATTCTTATTAATTTTTTTAATGTTTTTTTAAAATAATATACCATTTCTCATTATTCTGTGAATTTTTTTAAAAATGTTTTTAAAGAAAAAGGACTTTTATCCTAATTTTTACATGAATTTAGAAAGTGCTTTTTCATATGTGTTAAATAGAATAATATTTGAGATTTTATAATGGAAATTCAATATTTTATGTGTTTTATGTATGTTATGGTCCTTATAAATTTTTTATTATGATGATCAAGGCTGATTTAACTCTCTAATTCATTGGGTAGTGATTTTATTCTCTAAGGAGTATACATAGGAATTAACCGAGTATGTTATTACATTTATAAGAGTTATTGTAATAATGATATAAATATGATTTACTAAGGTACCTACATAAATATTATATTATTTCAAATGAGTTTTCATGGATTATTTTTGATTTAATAAGGTAAGCTAATGATTATATGTTTAAAGTAATGTTTATACCCTCTTTAATGGTGTAAAGTATGTTTTTTCAAGAAAATATTTTCTTGAATACCTATATTTTAAAAGAAAACATCATGATTATGATTTTTTACTTTAATATTTCTTATGAGATTTTTTATAAAAATATTTAGTCAATGAATCTTATTGTATAAGTAATAAAATGAATACTTAACCTCTATGTATTTTTATATAGAAATGGGAATTTTTTATCGGATTTTATGATTTTAAAAATGGTCTAAAGGATTTATCTCTTCTTGTATCACTTATTGAGATTTTTATTCTCATACCATGTTTTCAATATTTTTTATCAGGGCTTAATTATGAGTAGGAACTATATCAAGTTCTAAAATTTTACTATAATGATTCATAATTAAAGAAGCGAACATGTTTTCAATGAAATTATAGTTTAAATTGAAGAATCCTATTTTGAGAAAAATAGATATTGAGTGGAAGTTTCCACTATATATTGTAAGGGTTTTATATATAAGAGTTTTTTTTCTAATTCTTTAAATATATAAACAAAAAATATCCTTGAAATTTAATAAAGTGAAACCCTTTTTATATATCATGTATTTATGGGTTATTTAAGTTTAAGTAATTATAGTTGTTATCAAAGGAAGGTTTATATAACTTTAGAGGGTATGTTATTATTAAGAATCTATATTTAAGGGATTTTAATCTATGGATTATATTATCATGATAAAAATTTTAGGGTTACCATATTTCATCATCTAATTCGTGTCTATTTCAGAATGGTTTTCTAGAGAGTAAATAGGGTGAATGAAGTAGAAAGGAATCATCAGGATAATGTCCTTACAAATTAGTAGTTTGGAATGGTAGTAATTGGAACAAAATAGTTTTTATCTATGTTTACTTAGTTGATGAAGTATATTAATGGGTGTACCCATGCCAGGTAGTATATGAACTCTCTATAGAGGAACATGTATATAATGGAGTACTTCATGAAACAAAACCCTCAAAAATTTAGTGGAACCAAAAATATAGTGGTTACTAAAGGATGAATCAATGATTTGAAAAATATATTTGGGGTTTCAAGTTATTATAAAAATTAAAAGTTCATTATTTCTATTTATCATTTAAAATGTGAAATTGATCAATGGTGTTCTTAGATTAAGAATACCAAGGAAAAATATGAGATTTATTCCATAGAGTGGAAAATATTTAAAGATATTTTCCTTGAGAATTATTTTCCTAAGGTTTTTTGAATTAGGATAGAAATAGAATTTTTGTAACTAAAGAAAAAGGAGGGTGACTCTATGGCCACTGATGAAGCTAATTTTACTAGATTTTTAATGTAGGCACTAAATTTCATTCTAGACCATGATAGGAAAATTGATAGGTTTTACTCATGATTGAAACCATGTTTTTAAAGATATTGGGTATCTCATGAATTTAAAATCTATAGTAAAGTTGTATGAAGTGCTGAGAAGTTTAATATAAAGTTTTTTGTTTTTTTAAAAAAAAATATAACAATAAGTCCAAGTATAAATCAATGGAAAAGTATCAATAGAAGATATCCAATGGTAAGAGGTTTAAATGTCCTTCTTATGATAAGTGTGGTATGTCACGAACCAAATCTAGTCGCCATAAAACCGGAACCAAACCCGGCTCATGGAAAGACCCGAAGGGCGTTCCCTATCCTCACGGGCTGGAAAAAGTGCCCGGGTATCATAAAAATTCATTTGGAAACGATTTACCGGAGTTTGGGTTCATAAAATAACCAAAAACAAACAACAAACCAAATCTGAAAAATTGTGCCAAACAAGACTTAATAAAAATTAAGAACTGATTACATGGGTTTAAACAAGACAAAAGAGGTCCAAAGGTACATAGAAGTAGCATCAAACAACCCATGAGACTCCACATGACAAGGGGTCATCACCCACAAGCCATCTCCACAACACCGCACCATCGAGAGAAACTAGCAACCCGAACCACCATCGCCCATTGCTTTGCCTTTGACTGTGTCAAACATGATCAAGTCTAATTACACCAAAAGGTTTAATTAGGGTGTGATACTAAGCCCAATAGGATATCACCCAAGGATTTTAAGTGATAGGCATTATAAAATAAAAGGCTTGTAAGAGTTATAAATAGATAGTGGTGGCATTTAATTCTAAAAGTGCAACTTTGAAAAGAAAATAACTTTCAATGGGGATAACTTTAAATAATGAGTGTATTTGAATAAAACATTCAAGCTACTGGTTTTCACATCCCAAAATACCATAATGAAAGTTTAAATGCCAAAAAGGCCATGAGCACCAAGCATAGGAACACCCCTAGGTACTAGTTTGTTGTAAGCCCCAAGTACCTCGTACCTCGGTGAAAGTAACCATAATGAAATTCGTTCCCGTGCACGAGCCACTAGTAGGGAGAATACCCATAACCTAGTGGTCTCCAATCATCTCCATTATAGTTTTGTTAGTGTTATCCATGCCAGAATTGCTAAGTGAACCATGGTCAAAACCCCTCCGTTCACTAGCGTACTTGTACACGTTAGCCCACCTAGATACCCGGGTTTCCCGTATTGTGCTCAAATAGTCACCACATGCTACCAAAATAGATTTTCACATATAAATATCATTTCTGGTCACACACATTCAAAACAGTAGCTACACATTCTTTTCACCTTTTGTATAACTCAATAAACCACTTATAATTTCCATAAAACAATTTCAAGAAAATTAATCAAATTTTGCACATTAAATTCACCTAAAATCCCACATTTAAACCAAATGGAGACCAATATTATACCAAAACATAAATTTCAGCATCAAAACATTTTTATAAATCCAATCCCTGAATTATAAAACAACACCAAGAGGCACAACATGAGTTGCACATGTAAAACACCCATTTTCACACAAAATTGGCACTTAAAAATCAACCGCTTTTAAAATGATACCCAAATAAAATTTTTCAATCAAAATACTGAATTATGATCATAATGGAAAAAAAAATACAGTAATCCAACTCATTCTACAATACCTACATATGAAATCACCTACCAAAAGATCAAAACCCCCAAATCCTTGTGCGTCACTTCAACCGCACCTCTGCCGCACCACAAGGGAGTAAGATTGAACCTAAAACCAAAGGATTGGACCAAGAAAATCAAAACTAAAACCCTAGGTACGAATCCCCATCTTATGGACATTTGGGGACTCAATAAAAAAAGAAGAAACCCTAAGAAGAAGGGAGGAATAAAGAAGAGAACCAACTTACTTGAGAAATCTGGACGTTTTTTGGAGCTTCAGAAGTTTGGCCCTAAATCGCGATGAATCTCAGCTCCAAAGAGGTGAAAACGAAAATGGGGGTGTGACTAGGTTCAATGGGAATGTGTGAGAGGTGTAATCACCGAAAAAGGATAAAAAATAAATATTTTATAAAAGACTTACAAAACAATTTTATAACTGGAAATGGGCTTTCAGGTTGGCCCAATACTTAATTTGATCACCCAAATCCAAGATGATAATGAATTTTTAAGGGGCCCAAAATTCTTTTGTGGCTTTAATATTTAAATGAAGGTCATTTTTGAAGTTTAATGGGTGAAAAATGTTGAAAACTAAGGATTTACTAAAGAATCAAAATTTACTTTCAAAACTGCAAATGGGCTCTCAGGTTGACCCAAATTTTGGAAACCCACTATTTCCTTCAAAAATGCGTGGAAAACCACCAAAACAAAGCAGTGATGTAAATTAAATGAAAAATACCTTTAAAATATGTCATGTATGTGACAATTCTCCCCACCATGAAGGACTTTCTGCCCGAAAAGTCAACATGAGGCTTGATTGGAAAACAAGAACGGGTACTCTTCCTCGACCCATGACTTTCGTTCCCATGTCTCATGTGCATCATTACCATGCTGCCATAGAACCCAGACTAATGGAATAGAATTCCCTCGAAGTATCTTCTCTTGGGAGTCCACTATTTTCACTGTCCTCTCAACAATAGACAAGTCAGGCTCTATCTCCAGTTCTTCCCAACTCAACACATGGGACGGATCCAGGTAGTATTTCTTCAACTGAGAAACATGGAAGACATCATGGATGGACGTCAACTGAGAAGGCAAGGCCAACCTGTATTCCACCTTGCCAATACGCTCAATGATCTCAAATGGCCCGACATACCTCAGAGTCAACTTACCTTGCTTCCCCAATCGACGATGGCCCAGACGAGGGGCCACCTTCAAGAATACTCTATCACCCACAGAAAACTCTAGGTCTCGACGCCTCCGGTCAACATATGATTTATGACGACTCTGATCTGTCAATAAACGTTTCCTGATTAATTTTACCTTCTCAGATGTCTCCTGCACCATACTCGTCCCCAGTAGTGAGGTCTCGCCTACCTCAACCCAACACAGGGGGGACCGACAAGGCCGACCATAGAGCGCCTCAAAAGGAGCCATTAGAATCGAGGATTGGTAACTGTTATTATAAGAAAACTCAACTAATCCCAAATGGGTATCCCAAGAACCTCCAAAGTATAGTACACATGCACGAAGCATGTCCTCCAAAATCTGATTCACCCGCTCTGTCTGACCATCCGTCTGCGGATGGTATGCGGTGCTCATCTTAATCTGGGACCCCAAGGCCTTATGAAGGCCTTCCCAGAACCGAGATGTGAAATGAGGGTCTCTATCTGAGACAACTTCTGCTAGAACACCATGGAGTCTCACCACCTCCTGAAGATACAAACGAGCCAACTCATCCACTTTAGATGTATCTCTGATTGGAATGAAGTGGGCTGATTTGGTTAGACGATCAATCACCACCCAAATGGAATTATTACCTCGAGGTGTACGAGGTAATCCAACAATGAAGTCCATGGAAACCTCGTCCCACTTCCAGGTAGGAATGGGTAGTGGTTGGAGCAAACCGGAGGGCCTTTGGTACTCTGCTTTCACCTGCTGGCATGTGTAGCATCTCGACACAAAGTACGCTATGTCCCATCTCATACCAGGCCACCAAAACAACCGACGGACATCATAATACATCTTAGTGGCACCCGGATGGACAACCCACTGAGACTGGTGGCTATGCTTCATCACCACCTTCTGTAGAGATAACGACACTACTGAACGGACCTTGAAGCACAAGATTCCCTCAGGAGACAAAGACCAATCAGAGGATGTCTCCCCACCATGAAGAAATTGCTTCGACTGCGGACAAATCTCATCACTGGGCTGTTCCCGGTGAATCAACTCCAACAGAGAAGGATTCAACTGGATTCTACCCAAGAATGTCCCTCCACTGTGTTCCTTGGTCTCCACATGAATCTGAGAAAAGATCCCCATCAATGTCCACTCATCACTGGACTTCCTCAAAGCCTGCACTGGAACCCTTCTTCTCAAGGCGTCGACCACTACATTACCCTTACCTGGGGTATAGACAATGTCAAATTCAAACCCCTACAAGTACTCGATCCAGCGACGCTGCCTCAAGTTGAGGTCTTTTTGTGAGAAGATATAAGACAAGCTTTTGTGATCAGAATAGACCACAAACTTCTCCCCAAAGAGGTAGTGACACCATGTCTTCAAAGCATGCATCACTGCTGCCAACTCCAAGTCATGGGTTGGGTATTTATTTTTGTGTGGCCAGAGTTGGTGAGACCCATACACCACCACATGATCATCCTGTATAAGCACGCACCCAAGACCCAAACCTGAAGCATCAAAATAAACCACATAACCCTTTCCAGCCTCTGGAAAAATCAGCACGGGGGAAGTAGTCAATCGCCTCTTCAGCTCCTCGAATGATGATTGACATTCTGGACCCCATACAAACTTCACCCCTTTCCAGGTGAGGGCAGTCATCGGTGAAGCATGCCGAGAGAAATCCCGAATGAATCGCCTATAATAACCAGCCAAGACAAGGAAACTCTTGATCTCGAACACATTCTTCGGCTGCTCCCATGACATAACCGCACTAATATTCTCAGGGTCCACTGAAAATCCATGCTCTGAGATCACATGCCCATGAAATCTCACCTCCCTGATCCAGAAAGTGCACTTTGACAACTTTTCATAGAGGCGGTGATCCCGTAATGTACCCAAAACGACCCTCAAGTGATGTTCATGTTCCTCCTCAGAGCTAGAGTATACCAGAATGTCATCCACGAACACCACAACAAAGGAATCGAGATATTTATGGAACACCCTATTCATAAGTTCCATAAAGACTACTGGAGAATTTTTCAATACAAAGGGCATGACCAAATACTCAAAGTGGTCGTACCTGCTTCGGAAGGCTGTATTTGGGATATCTGACTCCTTCACCCTGAGTTGATGATACCCTGAACACAGGTCTATCTTTGAGAACCACTTTTCCCCCTTCAACTGATCAAACAAATCATCTATTCTAGGTAAAGGGTATTTGTTTTTAATTGTTACCTTATTCAGCTTTCGGTAGTCAATGCACAACCGGAGGGATCCATCAGCCTTTTTCGTGAACAATACAGGAGTAGCCCAAGGAGAGACGCTCAGGCGAATGAATCCTTTGGATTCTAAGTCATCCAACTGTATCTTTAATTCCCTCATCTCGGTGGGGGACATGCGATAAGAGGGAAGAGATATCAGCTGTGTTCCTGGCACCAGATCAATCGAAAACTCCAAATCCCGCTCCGGGGGCAAGCCTGAAAAATCATCTAGGAATACCTTTGGAAACTCATTCACTGGATGAGGTAGTTCACCTTCAGGGGAAATACCATACTCTAGCATAAGAGAAGATAATTGGAAGATAACACTTCCCAACTCTGGGAGTGGAGGCCCTGCATGACCTGACCGAGGATCCCATTCTCCATGAAAAACTTGACGACTCCCATCAGGTGCCGTGAAACTCACACGCCGTCTGTAGCAATCGATGTGTGCCTAGAAGTGTAATAGACAATCCATCCCGAGTATGAAATCAAAAAGTTTCATATCTAAGACCAAGAGGTCCCACTCAATCTCAACCCCTGACACAAAAAGCGCACATGATAGGCACCTGTGACCCTGCTCCTTCTTCTTTCCCAGCGGTGTCACCAACTCCATTGCGAATGACATCAAATCAGTTGGAAAATTCAAAATGTCCACAAAACGGGCAGAAATGAATAAAACAGAGGCACCTGTATCAAAAAGAGCAGCAGCTATAGATGATGAAATCAAAATGGTACCTCGAACAGTCGACGATCCCGCCTCTAATCCTTCTGGTGCCTGATCCACCGCATGGAGATGTCCAGTCTCTGCCTGAAGACGACCGCTTGTCTATGGATGTTCCCTGAACTAGATCTGCCCAGAATATGACCTAGCCCTACCACCACGGCTGCCAAATTGAGATCCCCCGGTCCTCGACGGCTCAGACTGTGCTAGCACTCCTCTGGGAGCCATGGATCCTGCCCCACTTTGAAGTAGACGTGCTATCCCGTAAAAGCGTTGCAAGTGTCCCATACCTCCACACTAGAAACAGGTCTTCGGAGGATGAGGGCATGCTGGACAGATATGCTCGGGATTCCCACACTGGTGGCACATGACCGATCTCGCATCGGAAGCTGCTGATGAAAACTGCCTGGAAGAGTTCCCTGAACTGCCTCCTCCTTTATTCACATGATCCTCCCGCTTACTTTTCTTCTCTGAGGATCTTACACTTCCCAATACTGATACTGAACCATAGAAACCAGCCCTGCCTTTTCTATCAATCTCCACCATGCACACCCAATCAACGACTTCAGCATAGGTTCTCAGCATAAACAAGAACACATGGGAGTATATCTCTGGTCTCAAGCCTTTCTCAAACCTCTGGGGATTTTCTTGCTCATTAGAGACAATTTCTGGAGCATACCGAACCAACTTAGTGAAACGGTTTGAATACTCCATCACAGATAGATTTCCCTGAACAAGTTCCATGATCTCTCTAGACCTGGAATAAGCCAAAACCTTAGGGCAGTACTGTTCATTGAAGACAGCCTTGAAATCTCCCCTGCGCATCTGCTCATTCTTCCCAGCTTGAAGCACTGACTCCCACCATTTACGGCTGGGACCCTCCAACAGAAAAGAGGCACACTTCACCCTAAGCTACTCAGGTGTTTCCAAGAACTCAATCATATGCTCAATCTTCTCGAGCCATTCCTCTGATTCTTGGGGTTCTGAGCTTCCTCGGAAGGTTGGAGGCTTATTTTTCAGGAACTCCTGGGACTTATCCTTTATAGGACCAGTCTCATCCTCTCTAATAGGAGATGGAACTGGAGCTGGTCCATATCCTAGAGCCTGGACAGCTCGGACCACGACCTCGACCAGCCTCTGATCAATTGGTGTGGGAGAACTCTCTCCAGCTTCCTCCCGTGGGTGCGTGCGAGCTTTCCGGGGAGGTATGTTGCTACAAAATGAAACAATCACAAAACAATAATCAATAACATAATTCTGAAAATTTTAATCAAATACATCAAATATAAATAATCTAAACACATTTTAGTAATAAAATAAACAACTACTCCACATCCGCCTGATTTCCACATGTGGTCTGCAGCCCACACGTCTCACCAGGAAGTGAAGTCAATCTGTAAATTTCAACATCCCCTGGTGACTCTGGGTCTGCCATGAGAGGTGCAGGCCAGACACCCTACTCACAACCAAAACCCCGAGCCCTGACAGTTCTAGCTCCTGTCTATCCCGACTCATCCCAAAATAACAATATAACCCAAAAACTTTAACCTCATCTGATACCATTTTGTCATGAACCGAATCTAGTCTCCATCAAACTGGAACCAAACCCGGCTCATGGAAAGACCCGAAGGGCGTTCCCTATCCCCAAGGTCTGGCACAAGTGCTCGGGTATCATAAAAATTCATTTGGGAACGATTTACCCGAGTTTGGGTTCATAAAATAACAAAAAACAAACAACAAACCAAATATGAAAAATTATGCCAAACAAGACTTAATAAAAATTCAGAACTGAGTACATGGGTTTAAACAATACAAAAGAGGTCCAAAGGTACATAAAAGTAGCATCAAACAGCCCATGAGACTCCACACGACAAGGGGTCATCACCCACAAGCCGTCTCCACAACACCGCACCATCGAGAGAAACTAGCAACCCGAACTGCCATCGTCCATTGCCTTGCCTTTGCCTGTGTCAAACACGATCAAGTCTACTTACACCCAAAGGTGTAATTAGGGTGTGAGACTAAGCCCAATAGGGTATCACCCAAGGATTTCAAGTGATAGACATTATAAAATAAAAGGCTTGGAAGAGTTATAAATAGATAATGGTGGCATTTAATTCTAAAAGTGCAACTTTGAAATGAAAATAACTTTCAATGGGGATAACTTTAAAGAATGAGTGTATTTGAATAAAACATTCAATCTACTGGTTTTCACATCCCAAAATACCATAAAGAAAGTTTAAATGCCAAAAATTCCACGGACACCAAGCATAGGAACACCCATAGGTACTAGTTTGTTGTGAGCCCCAAGTACCTCGTACCTCGGTGAAAGTAACCATAATGAAATTCGTTCTCGTGCACGAGCCACTATTAGGGAGAATACCCATAACCTAGTGGTCTCCAATCATTTCCATTATAGTTTTTTAGTGTTATCCATGTCAGACTTTCTATGTGAACCATGGTCAAAACCCCTCCGTTCACTAGCGTACTAGTACACGTTAGCCCACCTAGATACCCGGGTTTCCCGTATTGTGCTCAAATAGTCAACACATGCTACCAAAATAAAATTTCACATATAAATATCAGTTATGGTCACACACATTCAAAATAGTAGCTACACCTTCTTTGCACCTTTTGTATAACTCAATAAACCACTTATAGTTTCCATAAAACAATTTCAAGAAAATTAATCAAATTTTGCACATTAAATTCATCTAAAATCCAACATTTAAAACCAAATGGAGAACGATATTATACCAAAACAGAAATTTCAGCATCGAAACATTTTTATAAATCCAATCCCTGAATGATAAAACAACACCAAGAGGCACAACATGGGTTGCACATGTAAAACACTAATTTTCACACAAAATTGGCACTTAAAAATCAACCGCTTTTAAAAAGCTTCCCAAATCAAATTTTGCAATAAAAATACTGAATTATGAACATAATGGAAACATAAATATAGCAATCTAACTCATTCTACAATACCTACATATGAAATCACCTACCAAAAGAGTCAAAACCCCCAAATCCTTGTGTGTCACTTCAACCGCACCTCCGCCGCACCACAAGGGAGTAATATTGAACCTAAAACCAGAGGATTGGACCAAGAAACTCAAAAGTTAAACCCTAGGTACGAAGCCCCATCTTCTGGACATTTGGGGATTCAATAAAAAAAGAAGAAACCCTAAGAAGAAGGGAGGAATAAAGAAGAGAACCAACTTACTTGAGAAATCTGGACGTTTTTTGGATCTTCAGAAGTTCGGACCTAAATCTTGATGAATCTAAACTCAAAAGAGACAAAAACGAAGATGGGGGTGTGGATGGGTTCAATGGGAACGTGTGAGATGTGTAATCACAAAAAAAGGATAAAAAATAAATATTTTATGAAAGACTTACAAAATAATTTTAAAATTGGAAATGAGCTTTCGGGTTGGCCGAATACCTAATTTGATCACCCAAATCCAAGATGCTAATGAATTTTTAAGGGGCCCAAAATTCTTTTGTGGTTTTAATATTTAAATGAAGGTCATTTTGTAAGTTTAATGGGTGAAATTTTTTGAAAACATAGGAGTTATTAAAGAATCAAAATTTACTTTGAAAACTGCAAATGGGCTCTCATGTTGACCCAAATTTTGGAAACCCACTATTTCCTTCCAAAATGCATGGAAAACCACCAAAACAAAGCAATGATGTAAATTAAATGAAAAATACCTTTAAAATATGTCATGTATGTGACAATTATCCCCACCATGAAGGACTTTCCGCCCCATAAAGTCAACATGAGGCTTGATTGGAAAACAAGAACGTGTACTCTTCCTCGACCCATGACTTTCGCTCCCATGTCTCATGTGCATCATTCCCATGATACCATAGAACCCGGACTAATGGAATAGACTTACCTAGAAGTATCTTCTCTTGGGAGTCCAATATTTTCACTGGCCTCTCAACAATAGACAAGTCAGGCTCTATCTTCAGTTCTTCCCAACTCAACACATGGGACAGATCCATGTAGTATTTCTTTAACTGAGAAACATGGAAGAAATCATGGATGGACGTCAACTGAGAAGGTAAGGCCAACCTGTATGCCACCTTTCCAATATGCTCGATGATCTAAAATGGCCCGACATACCTCAGAGTTAGCTTACCTTTCTTCCCCAATCGACGATGGCCCAGACGAGGGGCCACCTTCAAGAATACTCTGTCACCCACAAAAAACTCTAGGTCTCGACACCTCCGGTTAGCTTATGATTTATGATGACTCTGAGCTATCAATAAACATTGCATGATTAACTTTACCTTCTTAGATGTCTCCTGCCCCATACTCGGCCTCAGTAGTGAGGTCTCACCTGTTGGGTCGTAGAGGATGGCAAGAGGGGGGGGGGGGGGGTGAATTGACTTTTCAAAAATAATTAACAATTTAAAACAATTATCAATGCAGCGGAAATAAAAAAAGGAAAGACACAATTTGATAACAAATTTCGGCTTAATTCCCAAGCCTACGTCTCCGCTCCCAACAAGAACCGTTGATAGATTAATACGTCAGCTTGCTTTTTAATGGTTGTAGCAAGAAACCCACTAGCCGTTTTAAGGTAGGCTAGAACACCTTCGTACAACTTGCTTTTTTATTATGGTTGTAACAAGAAACCCAATTGAATGAAAGAATGGAAATTAGAGGTTTGTTTTAATCCAAACCCAATGAAGAACTAAAAAAATAAAATAATACAAACACATGGAAGCCTTGAGCGCCAAAAGTGTGAGAGCAGCTAATGGAGAGGGAGCTCAAGCTTCAAGGATGGAAATGGATCACAAGAGGCCTTGGAGATTTGTCGTTAGAGCGTCAAGACATCAAAATATAATTCGGTTGTGATCCCGGCATCCATGGTTTCTTATTTATAGAATAAATACCCATAAACACATCAATATGGCCATTGGAGGGATTCCGGAGCCGTTGGGGGTCAAAAGTACAAGTCTGTTCAAAGCCCAACGGCTAGTTTGACTGGGCACACCGGCTGGCCGGTGCTGAGCTCACGGCTGGCCGGTGGTCCAGACAGAGCAGGCTTTCTGTCTGGGTTCCACCGGCTGGCTGGTGGTCATCCACCGGTTGGCCGGTGGCACCAGGCAGTGGGCAAGCCTACTGCCTGGGTCCTCCGGCTTGCCGGTGGGCAAGAACCGGTTGGCCGGTGCCCATACCGGCTGCCCGGTGGGAATCCACCGGTTGGCCGGTGGACTCAGAGAGTCCACTATCAGCCTTCTTAGGCCAACTCCTGGGCAACCTTTTTCCTAGCATCAAAACACTTGAAAACAAGTTAGAACACGATGAGAGTGATTGTGATCATTAAAATCCAAGAGAGAGGGGTACAACAATCTCCCCCTATTTTGATGATCACAATCACAAAAGAGAAAGATTTAAAAAGGATATGCCAATTGAAAACTTAAATAAACAATTTTGGACATGAAAATATATTAGATATCATTTCAAAAAAAAAAAATTGAAGAGATGTACCATGTATTTAAAAGGAACAAAATCCATAACTTACCGGTTTTAAAAAATTGAACTTTTAAAAAGAGCACTTTAATCAATTGAAATATGAAACTAGTAAACAGAGAAATTTCTCCCCCTTTGGGATTATCAAAATAGGAGGGAAAAAGAAAAAAATGAGAAGAAATTAGATAAACAACAAAAAAAGAGTTAAATATTTAATAGTGCTCATTGACGAATCATTCCTAACTCCCCCTTAATAAAATCAAAACGTTCAACCAGGAGCGGTTTGGTAAAAATATCAGTTAATTGGAAATCAGTAGAAATGAAGTCCAAAGTGATATCCCCTTTTTGAAAATGGTCACGAAGGAAATGAAGCCTTAAGTCTATATGCTTTGTTCTAGAGTGTTGTATTGGATTCTTAGAAATACTAATGGCACTAGTGTTGTCACACCGAATAGGGACATGATCGTAGGAAAGGCCATAATCCAAGAGAGTGTGCTGCATCCAAATAATTTGGGCACAACAATTCCCAGCGGCTACGTACTCGGCCTCGGCAGTAGAAAGATAAACACAGTTTTGCTTCTTGCTACTTCACGATACAAGGGACTTGCCTAGCAGATGACAGGTTCCACTAGTACTCTTTTGATCTAATTGACATCCGCCAAAATAAGCATCCGAATATGAAGAAAGTTCGAAAGAAGTATTAGAAGGATAAAATAAACCAATGTTTTTGGATCCTCTTAAATACCTAAAAATCCTTTTGACCGATTTAAAATGAGATTCTTTGGGATTGGCTTGAAAACGAGCACAAAGGAAAACACTGAACATGATGTCAGGACGGGTCGCAGTTAGGTAAAGTAGACTCCCGATCATACTCCTATAAAGCTTGTTATCAACCGGTTTCCCGACTTCATCTAACGTAATCTTATAGGAAGTAATCACGGGGGTACTAATTTCCTTTACTTGATCCATACCAAAACGACTTAAGAGCTCGTTTTTGTATTTGCCTTGGCTTAGAAAAATACCTTTTGAATTTTGAAAGATTTGAAAACCGAGAAAAAATTTCAATTCCCCCATAAAGCTCATTTCAAATTCTTTTCTCATTAAATCCGAAAAATCAGTACAAAGTGATTCTTTTGTAGAACCAAAGATAATGTCATCGATGTAGATTTGGATGATTAAAAGATCTTTTGAAGTGTGTTTTAAAAAGAGGGTACAATCAGCTTGATGCATTTTAAAATCATTTTCTAAAAGGAATTTTGTTAACCGCTCATACCAAGCCCGAGGGGCTTGCTTTAAGACATATAGAGCCTTGGTTAATTTAAAAACATGATTTGGAAATTTTGGATCTTCAAAACCGGGAGGTTGTTCAACAAATATTTTTTCTGAAATAAAACCATTTAAAAAGGCGCTTTTAACATCCATTTGAAAAAGTTTGAAATTTACGTGGGCGGCGAAAGCCAACAAGATCCTAATGGATTCCAATCTAGCAACGGGCGCAAAGGTTTCAACATAATCAATTCCTTCTTCTTGATTATAGCCCTTAGCTACTAGGCGAGCCTTGTTCCGGGTTATATTTCCTTGATCATTAAGTTTGTTCCTAAAAACCCATTTAGTGCCAATAATTGGATGATCATTGGGTCTTTCAACAAGAGTCCAAACATCATTTCTAGAGAATTGATTTAGTTCATCTTGCATTGCAAGAACCCAATTCTCATCATTAATGGAATCATTAATGGTTTGAGGCTCTAGGTGAGAAATGAAGGCTTGATGTTCAACCTCGTTGAGGATTGATCTTCTAGTTTGAGTACCGGATTGAAGATCACCTATAACATTTTCTAATGGATGGTCTCTAGAAGGTTTCCAAACCTTAGGCAAGGTGGAAGGAAAAGAAGGTGAAGAAGGTTCATGATCATCATCCTCCTTGAGAGGAGATGATGAATCATTTAATTCAAGTTTATCAAGCTTATCTTCAACATCTTCAATGACCGGATGGGGTTTTGGAAGATTTTCATCAAACTTGACATGAGATGATTCTTTGATGGTTTTTGAACGTTTGTTGAAGACACGATAGACTTTGCTTGAGTTGGAGTACCCAAGAAAAATACCTTCATCGGATTTGACATCAAATTTCCCAAGGTTATCTTTTGTGTTAAGGATAAAGCATTTACAACCAAACACTTTAAAATAACCAACTTTGGGAAATTTGCCTTTCCAAAGTTCATAGGGGGTTTTCTTAAGAAGGGGTCTTATAAGGACTCTATTGATAGTATAACAAGCAGTGTTAACTGCCTCGGCCCGGAAAAATTGAGGAAGGTTGAATTCACTAAGGAGGGTTCGAGCAATTTCTTGGAGAGTTCGGTTTCTCCTTTCAACCACTCCATTTTGTTGTGGAGTCCTAGGGGCAGAGAAGGTGTGATTGTATCCTTGAGAGGAACACAATTCATCAAATTCTTTGTTCTCGAATTCACCTCCATGGTCACTGCAGAGCGATATAATTTTATATCCTTTTTCATTTTCTACTTTCCTAGAGAATTTCAAAAAGGTTCTACAAGCATCATTTTTATGAGCTAAAAAGAAAACCCAAGTGAAACGAGAAAAGTCATCTACTAGGACAAAGGTATAGGATTTTCCACCTAGACTTGCTACAGGGGTAGGACCAAAAAGATCAAGATGTAGGAGCTCAAGAGATTTTGAAGTGATCACTTCCTTCTTAGATTTGAAAGAAGACTTGTGTTGCTTTCCAAGTTGGCATGGCTCACAAATCAAATTTTTCTTAAACTTAAGTTTAGGAAGGTCACAGATGAGCTTGTTCTTATTAAGCTTTAGAAGTGAATGAGAGCTACAATGCCCCAACCTTCTATTCCAAATCCAAGACTCATTGTCAAGAGCACTTAAACATTTAACATTTTGGATAGCTAAAGACTTTAAATCAATAATGTAAACATTTTGAAAACGGGAAGCAGAAAATATCAATTTGTTTTGAAAATCAAACACATTGCATAAATCATTTTGAAAATTCACCGAAAAACCACTATCACAAAGTTGACTAATGCTAATTAGATTATGTTTTAAACCTTTAACAAATAAAACATGTTTAATTAAAGAGGTGCTACCAAATCCAATGGTACCTATTCCGACGATCTTTCTTTTTGAATTGTCACCGAAGGTGACGTATCCTCCATCGAATTCTTCAAGGGAGTTGAACTCGGAGGGATCGTCACACATGTGCCTCGAGCATCTGCTGTCAAGATACCACGAGCCTTTCGAAGTCCTACTTCTTTGGCGTTTATCCTACAAAATCAAGAGAGAATAGATTTTGGTACCCATATAAGTTTGGGTCTGGAAATATTAGCTAAAAGAGACTTTTGAACCCATATTTTTCTAGAGGGTTGCCATCTAAAATACTCATCTGAGTAGGTAATGGTTTTGGGGCTTCCATACCTTTCATTTTTACAATCACACTCATAAATCATGTGCCCGGTCTTTTTACAATAATTACAAAATTTATATTGAGATCTCCCCCTTACAAAAGTAGTGGGTGCTCTAGAAGAAGTGGCTTGTTTGTTAAAGCCAAGTCCATGTGTTGTTCTAGCCAAACGCTGAGAACCTAGTAATTTGGTCAAATTTTGTTCACCTTGGGTGAACTTGGCAAGAGACTCCCTTAGATCTTTAATGGTTGAATTCAAAGAATCAACATTTGGAATATCTTGGATCTTAAGGGTAAGTTCCTCATTCTTTTTGAGAAGTTGTTCTTTTTCAGAAATGAGAATTTTATTTTTCTTTTTCAAAGCCATAAATTTAGAGGTAAGTTCGTGAAAACCTTCCTCTAATTGATCTCTCACATTTTGAATATCTTCATAGTACATGTCATTATTTAAAGAGGAAGATGAGGAAGAGGAGTCGGAAGAAGATACCTCATCAAATGCCATTAGGCATTGTTCACCTTCATCGCTTGAGTCGCTTAAAGACATGGAGTCATCACTTGCACTCCATGTGGATGCTTTGAAAGCCTTCTTGTTTTTCTTTTCTTTTACCCTTTTCTTGAAAATGGAGCACTCCGGTTTGATGTGGCCTTTCTTTCCACATTCAAAGCATGTAACTTCATTCTCCGCTTTGGGCTCTTCCTTTCGTGCCCTTCGAAATTTCTTCTTTTTCTTCATGAATTTGCTCATTTTTCTTTCTAGTTGAGCAATCTCAGATTCGCTATTAGCAGAGGAGCTTTATTCCTTTGCTTTGAAAGCAATGTTCTTTTTCTCCTTGAAGGTTTTACCTTCTTTATCGGATTGCCTCTTCATGGTGATCTTGTAGGTCATGAGTGATCCAATGAGCTCTTCAACCGGCATTTTCTTGACATCTTTTGCTTCTTGAATTGCGGTCACCTTTGGTGCCCATGAGCTTGGTAGGACACAAAGAATCTTCTTGACCATCATTTCTGCAGAAACATCCTCACCAAGAGATTTTCTTCCATTGTAAACGTCAGTAAAACGAGTAAACATTTCAGTAATTGATTCGTGTGGGTGCATGGTGAAACTTTCAAAATCTTGGCGATACATGTCTAATCTAGTGTCTTTGACTTTGTTAGTGCCCTCATGGGTTACTTCTAAAAGTTTCCAAATTTCATAAGAAGAGGAGCAAGTAGAAACACGGTTGAATTCATTACGGTCTAGCCCACAATGAAGAGCATTCATGGCTTTGCCATCAAGCTCAAAATTGGCAATGTCTTCGGGGGTCCATTTGGACTCATTCTTGTTAGATAAAGTATAGCCTTGCATTATAATCCTATAGATAGGATAACCAATGCTTCTAAGAAAAGTAATCATGCGATTTTTCCAATAAGTGTAATCGGTTCGATCAAAGAATGGAGCCCGAGTCATAGAATACCCTTCGGGAGCATGCGAGGAATTAGCCATCACTAAGGATCTTAAGTTTGTAACCGGTTAAGGTATTACAAAAACGCTCCCTTTGATACCAAATGATGGGTCATAGAGGATGGCAAGAGGGGGGGTGAATTGACTTTTCAAAAATAATTAACAATTTAAAACAATAATCAATGCAGTGGAAATAAAAAAAGGCAAGACACAATTTGATAACGAAGTTCGGCTTAATTCCCAAGCCTACGTCTCCGCTCCCAAAAAGAACCGTTGAGAGATTAATATGTCAGCTTGCTTTTTAATGGTTGTAGCAAGAAACCCACTAGCCATTTTAAGGTAGGCTAGAACACCTTCATACAACTTGCTTTTTTATTACGGTTGTAGCAAGAAACCCAATTGAAAGAAAGAATGGAAATGAGAGGTTTGTTTTAATCCAAACCTAATGAAGAACTAAACAAATAAAATAATACAAACACACGGAAGCCTTGAGCACCAAAAGTGTGAGAGCAGCTGATGGAGAGGGAGCTCAAGCTTCAAGGATGGAAATGGATCACAAGAGGCCTTGGAGATTTGTCGTTAGAGCATCAAGACATCAAAATATAATTCAGTTGTGTTCCCGACATCCATGGTTTTTTATTTATAGGAGAAATACCCATAAACACTTCAATATGGCCGTTGGAGGGCTTCCGGAGCCGTTGGGGGTCAAAAGTACAAGTCTGGTCAAAGCCCAACGGCTAGTTTGACTGGGCACACCGGCTGGCCGGTGGTGTCTCACCGGCTGGCTGGTGGTCCACCGGCTGGCCGGTGCTGAGATCACGGCTGGCAGGTGGTCCAGACAGAGCAGGCTTTCTGTCTGGGTTCCACCGGCTGGCCGGTGGGCAAGAACCGGTTGGCCGGTGCCCATATCGGCTGCCTGGTGCGCTAACACCGGCTGACCGGTGGCTCTGGAAGAAAGCAATGCTTCTTCCAGAGACCACCGGCTGGCCGGTGGGAATCCACCGGTTGGCCAGTGGACTCAGAGAGTCCACTATCAGCCTTCTTGGTCCAACTCCTGGGCAACCTTTTTCCTAGCATCAAAACACTTGAAAACAAGTTAGAACACGATGAGAGTGATTGTGATCATTAAAATCCAAGAGAGAGGGGTACAACGTCACCTACCTCATCCCAACACAGGGGGGACCGACAAGGCCGACCATAGAGCGCCTCAAAAGGATCCATTGAAATTGAGGATTGGTAACTGTTATTATAATCAAAATAAACCAATCCCAAATGGGTATCCCAAGAACCTCTAAAATCTAGGACACATTCATGAAGTATGTCCTCCAAAATCTGATTCGCCCGCTCTGTCTGACCATCCGTCTGCAGATGGTATGCTGTGCTCATCTTAATCTGGGACCCCAAGGCCTTCTAAAGGCCTTCCCGGAACCGAGATGTGAAAAGAGGGTCTATATCTGAGACAACTGCTACTGGCACACCATGGAGTCTCACCACCTCCTGAAGATACAAACGACCCAACTCATCCACTTTAGATGTATCTCTGATTGGAATGAAGTGGGCTGATTTGGTTAGACGATCAATCACCACCCAAATGGAATTCTTACCTCGAGGTGTACGAGGTAATCCAACAATGAAGTCCATGGAAACCTCGTCCCACTTCCAAGTAGGAATGGGTAGTGGTTGGAGCAAACTGGAGGGCCTTTGGTGCTCTGCTTTCACCTGTTGGCTTGTGTAGCATCTCAACACAAAGTCCGCTATGTCCCATCTCATACCAGGCCACCAAAACTACCGATGGACATCATAATACATCTTAGTGGCACCCAGATGGAAAACCCACTGAGACTGGTGGCTATCCTGCATCACCACCTTCTGTAGAGATAACGGCACTACTGAACGACCCTTGAAGCACAAGATTCCCTTGGGAGACAAGGACCAATCAGAGGATGTCTCCCCACCATGAAGAAATTGCTTCGACCGCTGACAAAGCTCATAACTAGGTTGTTCCCGCTGAATCAACTCCAACAGAGAAGGATTCAACTGGATTCTCGCCAAGAATGCCCCTCTACTGTGTTCCTTGGTCTCCACATGCATCTGATAAAAGATCCCCATCAATGTCCACTCATCACTAGACTTCTTCAAAGCCTACACTGGAACCCTTCTTCTCAAGGCGTCAGCCACTACATTACCCTTACCTGGGGTATAGACAATGTCAAAGTCAAACTCCTGCAAGTACTCGATCCAGTGACGCTGCCTCAAGTTGAGGTCCTTTTGTGAGAAGATATAAGCCAAACTTTTGTGATCAGAATAGACCACAAACTTCTCCCCAAAGAGGTAGTGACGCCACATCTCCAAAGCATGCATCACTGCTTCCAACTCCAAGTCATGGGTTGGGTAGTTCTTTTCGTGTGTCCAGAGTTGGCGAGAGCCATACAACACTACATGATCATCCTACATAAGCACGCACCCAAGACCCATACCTGAAACATCACAATAAACCACATATCCCTTTCCAGCCTCTGGCAAAATCAGCACGGGGGCAGTAGTCAATTGCCTCTTCAGCTCCTCAAATGATGCCTGACATTCTGGAACCCATACAAACTTCACCCCTTTCCAGGTAAGGGCAGTCATCGATGAAGAAAGCTGAGAGAAATTCCAAACGAATTGCCTATAATAACCAGGAAGGCCAAGGAAACTCCTGATCTCAAACACATTCTTCGGTTGCTCCCATGAAATAACCGCACTAATCTTCTCAGGGTCCACTGAAACTCCGTGCTCTGAGATCACATGCCCGAGAAATCTCACCTCCCTAATCCAGAAAGTGCACTTTGATAACTTTGCATAGAGGCGGTGATCCAGTAATATACCCAAAACGACCCTCAAGTGATGTTCATGTTCCTCCTCAGATCTAGAGTATACTAGAATGTCATCCACGAACACCAAAACAATGGAATCGAGATATTTATGGAACACCCTCTTCATAAGTTCCATAAATACTGCTGGAGAATTTTTCAATCCAAAGGGCATGACCAAATACTCAAAGTGGCCATACCTGCTTCGAAAGGCTGTCTTTGGGATATCTGACTCCTTCACCCTGAGTTGATGATACCCTGAACGAAGGTCTATCTTTGAGAACCACTTTTCCCCCTTCAACTGATTAAAAAAAGAATCTATTCTAGGTAAAGGATATTTGTTTTTAACTATTACCTTATTCATCTTTCGGTAGTCAATGCACAACCGGAGGGATCCATCAGCCTTTTTCGCGAACAATATAGGAGCAACCCAAGGAGAGACGCTCGGGCGAATGAATACTTTGGATTCTAAGTCTTCCAGATATATCTTTAATTCCCTCAGCTCAGTGGGGGCCATGCGATAAGAGGGAAGAGATATCGACTGTGTTCCCGGCGCCAGATCAATCGAAAACTCCACATCCCGCTCCGGGGGAAGCCTGAAAAATCATCTGAGAATACCTTCGGAAACTCATTCACTACATGATGTAGTGAAACTTCATGTGAAATACCATCCTCTAGCATAAGAGAATATAATTGGAAGATAACACTTCCCAACTCTGGGAGTGGAGGCCCTGCGCGACCTGACCGAGGATCCCATTCTCCATGAAAAACCTGACGACTGCCATCAGGTGCTGTGAAACTCACACACCGTCTGTAGAAATAGATGTGTGCCTGGAAGTGTACTAGCCAATACATCCCAAGTATGACATCAAAAATGTTCATATCTAAGACAAAGAGGTCCCACTCAATCTCAACCCCTGACATAGAAAGCGCACATGATAGGCACCTGAGACCATGCTCCTTCTTCTTTCCCAGTGGTGTCACCAAATCCATTGCGAATGACATCTAATCAGTTGGAAAATTCAGAATGTCCACAAAACGGGAAAAAATGAATGAAACAGAGGCACCAGTATCAAAAAGAGCAGCAGCTATAGAAGATGAAATCAAAATGGTACCTCGAACAGTCGACGACCCGGCCTCTGATCCTGCTGGTTCCTAATCCACCGCATGGAGATGTCCAGTCTCTGCCTGAAGATGACTTCTAGTCTATGGCTGTGCCCTGAACTGGATCTGCCCAGAATATGACCCAACCCTACCACCACGGCTGCCAATTCGAGATCCCCCAGTCCTCGATGACTCAGACTGTGCTAGCACTCCTCTGGGAGCCATGGATCCTGCCCCACTTTGAAGTGGACACACTATCCCGCAAAAGCGTTGCATGTGTCCCATACCTCCACATTGGAAACAGGTCTTCGGAGGATGGGGGAATGATGGATGGATGTGCCCGGGCTTCCCACACTAGTGGCACATGACCGATCTCGCATCAGAAGCCACTGATGAAAACTGCCTGGAAGAGTTCCCTGAACTGCCTCCTCCTTTCTTCACATGATCCTCCCGCTTCCTTTTCTTCTCTGGGGAGCTTACACTTCCCACTGCTGATACTGAACCATAGAAACCAGCCCTTCCTTTTCTATCAATCTCCACCATGCACGCCCGATCAATGACTTCAGTATAGATTCTCAGCTTAATCAAGAACACATGGGAGTATATCTCTGGTCTCAAGCCTTTCTCAAACCTCTGGGCCTTCTCTTGCTCATTAGAGACAATTTATGGAGCATAATAAACCAACTCAGTGAAACGGTTGGCATAATCCATCACAGATAGATGTCCATGAACAAGTTCCACGAACTCTCTAGACCTGGCATAATACAACACCTCAGGGCAGTACTGTTCATTGAAGACAGCCTTGAAATCTCCCCAGCGCATCTGCTCATTCTTCCTAGCCTGAAGCACTGACTCCCACCATTTATGGCTGGGACCCTCCAATAGAAAGGAGGCACACTTCACCCTGAGCTACTCAGGTGTTCTCAAGAACTCAAACATACTCTCAATCTTCTCGAGCCATTCCTCTGCTTCTTGGGGTTCTGAGCTTCCTCGGAAGGTTGGAGGCTTATTTTTCAGGAACTCCTGGGCCTTATCATTTCTAGGACCAGTATCATCCTCTCTAACAGGAGATGGAACTGGAGCTAGTCCATATCCTAGATCCTGGACAGCCTGGACCATGGCCTCGACTAGCCTCTGATCAATTGGTGTGGGAGAACTCTCTCCGGCTTCCTCTAGTGGGTGCGTGAGAGCTTTCCGGGGAGGCATGTTGCTACAAAATGCAACAGTCACAAAACAATAATCAATACCAAAATTCTGAAAATTTTAATCAAATACATCAAATATAAATAATCTAAACACATTTCAGTAATAAAATAAACAACTACTCCACATCCGCCTGATGTCCACATGTGGTCTGCAGCCCACACGTCTCACCTGGAAGTGAAGTCAATCTGTAAATTTCAACATCCCCTGGTGACTCAGTGTCTTCCATGAGAGGTACGGTCCAGAAACCCTACTCACAACCAAAACCCCGAGCCCTGACAATCCTAGCTCCTGTCTATCCCGACTCATCCCAAAATAAACAATATAACCCAAATACTTTAACCTCCTCTAATACCATTTTGTCACGAACTGAATCTAGTTTCCATCAAACCGGCACCAAACCCGGCTCATGGAAGGACCCGAAAGGCATTCCCCATCCCCACGGGCTGGAACAAGTGCCCGAGTATCATAAAAATTCATTTGGGAACGATTTACCCAAGTTTGGGTTCATAAAATAACCAAAAACAAACAACAAACCAAATCTGAAAAATTATGCCAAACAAGACTTAATAAAAATTCAGAACTGAGTACATGGGTTTAAACAAGACAAAAGAGGTCCAAAGGTACATAAAAGTAGCATCAAACAGACCATGAGACTCCACACGACAAGGGGTCATCACCCACAAGCCGTCTCCACAACACCGCACCATCGAGAGAAACTAGCAACCCAAACCGCCATCGCCCATTGCCTTGCCTTTGCCTGTGTCAAACATGATCAAGTCTACTTACACCCAAAGGTGTAAGTAGGGTGTGAGACTAATACCAATAGGATATCACCAATGATTTCAAGTGATAGGCATTATAAAATAAAAGGCTTGGAAGAGTTATAAATAGATAATGGTGGCATTTAATTCTAAAAGTGCAACTTTGAAAAGAAAATAACTTTCAATGGGGATAACTTTAAAGAATGAGTGTATTTGAATAAAAAATTCAAGATACTGGTTTTCACATCCCAAAATACCATAAAGAAAGTTTAAATTCCAAAAAGGCCACGAGCACCAAGCATAGTAACACCCCTAGGTACTAGTTTGTTGTGAGCCCCAAGTACCTCGTACCTCAGTGAAAGTAACCATAATGAAATTCGTTCTCGTGAACGAGCCACTAGTAGGGAGCATACCCATAACCTAGTGGTCTCCAATCATCTCCATTATAGTTTTTTAGTGTTATCCATGTCAGACTTTCTATGTGAACCATGGTCCAAACCCCTCCGTTCACTAGCGTACTAGTACACGTTAGCCCACCTAGATACCCGAGTTTCCCGTATTGTGATCAAATAGTCACGACATGCTACCAAAATAAAATTTCACATATAAATATCAGTTCTGGTCACACAAATTCAAAACAGTAGCTACACCTTCTTTGCACCTTTTTTATAACTCAAAAACCACTTATAATTTCCATAAAACAATTTCAAGAAAATTAATCAAATTTTGCACATTAAATTCATCTAAAATCCCACATTTAAAACCAAATGGAGACAAATATTATAACAAAATAGAAATTTCAGCATCGAAACATTTTTATAAATCCAATCCCTGAATTATAAAACAACACCAAGAGGCACAACATGGGTTGCACATGTAAAACACCCATTTTCACACAAAATTGGCACTTAAAAATCAACCGCTTTTAAAATTCTACCCAAATCAATTTTTGCAATCCAAATAATAAATTATGAGCACAATGTAAACAGAAATATAGTTAGACAACTCATTCTACAATACCTACATATGAAATCACCTACCAAAAGAGTCAAAACCCCCAAATCCTTGTGCGTCACTTCAACTGCACCTCCGCCGCACCACAAGGGAGTAAGATTGAACCTAAAAACAGAGTATTGGACCAAGAAACTCAAAACTAAAACCCTAGGTACGAAGACCCATCTTCTGGAAATTTAGGGATTCAATAAAAAAAGAAGAAAACCTAAGAAGAAGGGAGGAATAAAGAAGAGAACCAACTTACTTGAGAAATCTGGACGTTTTTTGGAGCTTTAGAAGTTCGTCCCTAAATCGCGACGAATATGAGCTCCAAAGAGGAAAAAACGAAGATGGGGGGTGTGTCGGGTTTCAATGGGAACGTGTGAGAGGTAGAATCTCCTAAAAAGGATAAAAAATAAATATTTTATGAAAGACTTACAAAACAATTTTGAAACTGGAAATGAGCTTTCGGGTTGGCCCAATACCTAATTTGATCACCCAAATCCAAGATGCTAATGAATTTTTAAGGGGCCCAAAATTCTTTTTTGGTTTAAATATTTAAATTAAGGTCATTTTGGAAGTTGAATGTGTTAAAAATGTTGAAAAAATAAAGAGTTATTAAAGAATCAAAATTTACTTTCAAAACTGCAAATGGGCTCTCAGGTTGACCCAAATTTTGGAACCCCACTATTTCCTTCAAAAATGCATGGAAAACCACCAAAACAAAGAAATGATGTAAATTAAATGAAAAATACCTTTAAAATATGTCATGTATGTTACCTGGTAATTAGAATACGGAAGAGTGTATTATGTAATATGGAAAGTTTTATTGATGTGGTATACTGGGAAATTGGGCTCATGATTGAAAATAAAAGAATCATGGTACTGGTCAAATTAAAATATGATAAGTAGGCAACAAGATTAATTAAATGAAATGGGTTATGAAATTATGAATTTTCATTTCCAAATAAAATCAAGAACATCTAGAATCATCAAGACCATAAAAGAAGGGTGTGTCAAAGTCATTCATAACAACCTCAAAAAATATAGGACCATAAAATGAAGTGGTGAAAGGTATATTACTTTTTTACTCAGATTATTACAAATTCATATATGATTCTAGGTCTATATATTCTTTTACTTTAGAGAAATTTTTTAGTAAAATATAAATATTTCCTCAAGAAATAGAGAAATAAATTTTAGTAAAAACTCATAGTGTAATTATTAAGGCAGAAAATATCTATAGGAATATTCTTATTATTATATGTGCAATGATTTTTCTTATAAATATTTTTATCTTTCCCATATTTGAGTTTGATTTTATTTTTGGTATGTAATGACTTTTGTTTTATCATGATAGTATTGATTACCATTATAAGGAAGTTATATTCAATTTTCAAAGAAATTTTGGCATTGTATATAAGAATGAGTTCATAACTTTGATGATATATTAAGAAGATAAAAAAATAATTAATTATGGAAGTGAAATTTATGTCAATCATATTTTTAAAAAGTGGGAAGTTGATTATATTAGTGATGTAATAGTGGTAGCTGAATATATAAATGTATTTCCTAATAAATATATTTAATTTACTATTAAATTAGTGCTTAATGCTAAGCCAATTTCAAAACCCCCTCATCAATTTTTAACAATAGAGGAATTGAAAAGGTAGTTACAAGAGTTACTTAAAAAGGGTTTTATTCATCCTAGAACTTCACATTTTGGTGATCCTATTTTGTTTGTTAAAAATAAGGATGATTCAATCAGTCTTTGAATTGATTATAGAGCACTCAAAAACTTTACTGTTAAGAACAAGTATCTTTTCCTCATATAAATGACTTGTTTGATCATATTTAGGGAGCATGGTATTTTTCAAAGATTGACCTCAAGTTAGGATATCATAATATGAAATTGAAGGAGGAAGACACTATGAAAATGGTGTTTGGTACTAGGTATGGGCATTATGAGTTACAGTTATTCCCTCTAGGATGAACAATGCACCTATTGTATTCATAAATCTTATGAATAGAGTTTTCTATGAGTATTTTAATAAATTTTTGGTTGTGTTTATTGATGAAATTATGGTTTATTATAAAATTTACAAGGAACATGAAATACATATAAGGATTTTTATTCAAACTTTAAAATAAAACAACTTGTATGGAAAATTTAGAAAATTTTAATTTTGGTCATAATATATTTCATTTATTGGATATATTTTCTCTAAAGAGGGTATAAATATTGATCCATCTAAAACATAAGTAGAGGAAGAGTGTTCAAAACCTAAAAATTTCACTAATAATCAAAGTTTTCTTGGATGAATTGGTAACTACCAATAATATTTTGAAAACTTCGCTCAATTATATTTCCCACTAACTAATTTACATAAAAAATGTTTTAAATTCATATAAAAAAGGAATGTGATAAATTATCTTAGGTTTTAAAAATAATATTGGTTAATGATTTGGTGATATCCTTTCCATATAGAAATGGTGAGTTTATTATTTATAGTGATTATCCTTTGAAGGGACTTGGTTGTGTCTTGATGAAATATAATTGAGTAATCGAATATACATCATTACAATTGAAAATCTATGAACATAATTAACCTATGCATGATATTGAATCAAATGCAGTAGTTTTTTATTTAAAAATATAGATATATATTTTATATAGGGTGAAATTTAAAATATATACTGTCTATAAAAGTTTAAAGATAATATTAACTCAAAAAGAGTTGAACATGAGGAAAAGAATATGGTTGGAACAAATAAAGGATTATGATTTCAAAATTCAATATCATCTAGGTAAATAAAACAAAGTAGTCGATTCCTTGATCCAAAAAGATAATGCAAAATTAGTTATTCTATATTTTGAAATAATAATTTAGTTTAATATTTAATTAATATTGGCCTAAAAATTGTGTATATAAGAACTCCCACTTTTTTGGTTTCGGTATCAGTTCAACCATCCTTTTCATATAAAATTAAGCATGATCATAAGGAATATTGATGTTTGTATGGAAGAGTAGAGTTGGTTAGGAAGGGAATGTTTCCTAAATTTAAAATTGGAAAAGAAGGAGTTATAAGTTTTGGAAAAAGGTTATGTGTTCCAAGTGATCACCATTTTAAGAATGAATTATTGAGTGAATATCACATCTCTCAGTTTTTTTATCATGGTAGGACTAAGATGTACATAGAAATTTGAGAATATCATTGGTGGGAATGAATGAAGGATATCGTCTATTTTACCACGAAATGTTGGACTTTTCAATGGGTTAAAGATGAATGATAACTACTAAAGGGTATAATTAATCCTTTTCTAGTTTCTTAATGGAAATGGTAGAATAAATCCATGGATTTCATGGTGGGATTACCAAACACATATTAAGGTAATAATATGATTTTGGTTTTTATTGATCATTTGAATAAATCTGCATATTTTACTCTTATTGAAGATCTTATATCTTTAGAACAACTTGCTAGAATTTATCAAAAAGAGATATTCAAATTACATGGAGTCCCTATCTATATTTTATCTGACAGTGATCCTATATTTACATCAAATTTTGGAAGGGACTTCAAAAGTTGATTGGTACTGAGTTAAATTTCATAAAAACTTTTCACCATCAATCTTATAGATAGTGAGAGTGAAAAATTCATAATTTGGGGGATATCCTTATGTATTTATCATTATATTATCAAGGAAGTTTGGATTAATATATTTCTTTCGTGTAATTTTATTATAATAATGGTTTTCATTCCAGTATACAAATGACACATTTTGAAGCATTATATGGAAAATGGTGTTGGACTCCAGGGTATTAGGATGGATTAAATGAAAGAATTTTTTGGGACTATAACTAGTATAATAAATGTTTGAGAAGGCAAATATGATTACATATAATACGGGAGAAGCATAACATAGGCCAAAAAGTTATGCAGATAATGGGAGGAAAGACCTTTAGTTTGAGTAGGTGATTATTTATTTCTTAAAATATCTCCTTGTAAATGTGTTATGTGATTTGGTAAAAAGGGAAACTTAAGACTATAGTTTATTGGAACATATGAAATTATAGAAAAAATGGGATTATTTTCGTTCTGATTATCTTTTCTTATGAGTTTATTTTGGGTATATTACGTGTTTCATGTATCATTGTTAAACAAATATACACTTGATGCATCTCATGTTTTGAGAACTATGGTAGTATAACTGAAACAAGAATATTTATTATGAGGAAAAGCTAGTGTGGATACTAGAAAATAGATATTAGGTGTTATGGAATAATTTAACTCATCTAGTTAAAGTTTTTTTAGTAACCACATGATCGAGGAAGCAAAATGAGAACCTAAAAAAGAAATGAGGTAAAAATATCCTTATTTGTTTAAGTGAAAAATAAAATTGAGAAGACATAATTTATTTAAGAGGGGAAGGTTGAAAACACCTAGGAAATGTTAATAATAAATAAATTTCATGTTTTTGTAACATTCATGAGTATATTTTATGAAGTCATATTCACTATAACAATTTTGAGTAATTTTTCAATCAAAAATAAATTATATTATTTTAACTGAAGTGTTTTCAATGTACTATAGGATTTTATTTGAATTTTAAATTTATAAATTTTGTAAATTTAATTGGATAAAATGGAATTAATTTTTTTACCATCATATCAAATATATATTAGGGTGATTTTTTTTGGATTTTTCTGAAAATATTAGGTTTTGGGTGAATAGTGAAAAATATCATTTTTTATAAAAACCAGCATTTATTTTAAAGTATTTAAAAATTAAAATTCTATTTTTTGTTTTTTTAAATTAAAATTAGTCTCATTTTATTAAAAAAGTCTATTTAATTCCATAAGAATCAATATAATTCTTTATTTTGGTATAAATTCATTTTTAGGCTTTAAAATACATTTTCTGAAAAAAAATATTTCCTTGTGTTTTACATGCTTATATTAAAATTAATTTATTCCAAATATATGAATTGAATTTTTGAAAGTTTATTTCATATTTGGAATCATGATTTTCATAATTAGTAATGATATCAATTTCATTTTTGTTCATAATGAATAGTAACCATGGTAAAAAAGTTTCACCATAATAAAGTGTAAAAGAGGTTAATTATGGTTAAATCTAAGTGATAAGGTCACAAAATATCATATTAAATACTATTTCAGGAGATAATTTTGAAACTTCTCATCTTATCTTCTAAATGGGATAGATATTGGTCCAATTTCTTAAATAAGTCTTTATATTATTTTAAAACTTTGGAAAATTTCAAGAGTGACAATCCTCTCACTTATAAAAGGGAACCTTATCTTCTATATTATTCAAATAATTTTAGACATTTAATTCAACCAATACCTATCCAAATAAATTATTAACAACCCCCACGCACTATAGGTCTTGGTTTTACCAATAGACCAGGCTAATAAGACATAAGGTGTAATCCAAGGGAGGTTTTCCCAAGAAGAGGTATAATTCTTTACCAAGTGTTTCATATTTATTTCTTATTCTACCTACTTCAAATATTATTTAAACATAATTAAATAATAGAATAATTATATTGAATATACTAAATTATTATTATTATTATTTTAAAACTACTTCTCATCTTAATTTACATCCCATGGTAAATGAAAACATCTCTCAAGTATACATATGAACCACCACCTCCATGAAGTGATTTGTTTATTTTTTCATCACCACAAAAAATGTTGGTTATTATTTTATATTTAATGAATATAAAATATATTCAATAATAGATTATTATTATTTAAATATAATATATTTCTCACCTTCCTACCATAACATTCATTGGAAAATGATAATGCCGCTCATGCATACGTGTGGGTTACCACCTCCATGATGTGATACAATTCATTTTATATGTCAGAATTTCATGTCTAGTTCTAAAATTTTATTTAATGTATAAAAATATTACCTATTTCATGATTAATATTCTATATATGATGAAATAATGAAACCTTTTGATCATGGTTAAACTACCAAATTATTTCTGGGATTATGAACCAAATATCCACAAAATGGTCGGCATGGACTTAACTGATTTAATAACTATATAAGGGATGGTAATAAAAGAAATAAAAGGGATAATAATAAGGTAAAACACCTAAAAATTTTTCTTAATAAATTAAAATATTAATATAATTTTATTATATATGATTTAAAGTACATACCTAGAAATTCAAACTCAAGGTATGATATTTTTATTCAAAACCTTATTTTAATATTTAAGAAGTTTTTTCTTCAATTTTTCCTCCATAAACATATTATTTAAAATGTTTCAGATATGAAATTAATATATTGAAATTTATATTAAAATTCATTTTAAACCATGTTTTTATTTTTGTATGAATATTTTTTTAAAAAATACTTTTAAATCTTTTCCAAACGATTTATTTATTTTTGACATTTTTATAAACATGTAAACAGATTTTTTTTAATTTATATGGCATGAGAAAAATTTCCTTCCATCATGAAAGTTATTATTTAATAATATACCACAAAAATATTTCATGGTTTTTCAAAATAATATCTTATTTACCTTTCCTTTGTGAATTATTGTTTAAAGAGTTTTCGAATATGTTCATCCTTATTTTTATGTAAATATTAAAAGTGATTCTTTATATATGTTAAATGGAATAATTTATGAGATTTTATGATTGAAATGAAACATTTTATGTGATTTATATATGTTTTAGTCCTTTTTAATTGTTCATTATTATAGCTGATATAGATCTCCAATTCATTGGGTAATGATTTTGTTCTGTATGGAACATATAATGGAGTTAAACAAGTAGGTTATTCCATTTTTAAGAGTTCTTGTAAGAGTTATTATAAGAGTGATATTAAGATGATGTACCAAGATACCTAAATGACTATTTTATGCTTGTAAATTAGTTTTCATGGAGTAATTTTGATTTCCTAAGGTAAGCTAAGAGATTATGTTTAAAGAAAACTTTATACCCCTTTTAAGGGTGATAAGTATTTTTTCAAGAAAATGTTTTCATGAGTACCCATTATTTTCAAGAAACCCTCATGATTATGATTTTTCATTTAATATTTATTATGATATTTTTTATGATAAAATTTGGGAAATTATTCTTATTTCATGAGTAAGAAAATGAATATTTGAGTTTAAAGTTTATTATGTAAAAAGGGAAAAATTTCTTATGGGATTTCATGATTTTCAAAAGGTATTAAGAAGTTTCTTTCATTTTGTATCCCTTATTGATATTTTTTTCTCATCCCAAGTTTTAAACGTTTTTAATATGTCCTTAAGTTGTATCTACTATGTTTAGGGAGTGTGATATTTTGGTTGATGGTCTAGATGAGGGTTATTTATTGGTTCCCAATTGTTTTCTTATTAATTCAATTCTTTTTCTCCAGTTGATGGTTTAAGATTTTTTTGTTTTTATATTTTGGGAAAGAGTCCTTCATTTAGAACTTAGTTTGGTATTGTTCTCATCTAAATTAGTTCCATTTTATGATGTGATTAGTGGGTAAATGTTAGTGTGTATAATTTTCAAGGGCTAATTGAGGATGAGTGGCGACCCTTCTTGTGGTATGGGTGAAGATCCTCTATCATGAGAAGAACAGTTCTCTAGTATTATTTAGTTTTTTAGGATTGGTTAGTATAAGTGAGCCTATTCACTGTGGTTCTATTTTTCCCTTCCTATCACTATTCTCCTTTATTAAAATACTGTTGGTGGTTTAGGGATACACTTGAATTCTCATTTTGGATACCTAAATAATTTATTTGATGGAAATCATGGATGTGTTCTTGATTGAGAATCTTAGTTGATTTTCTTTGATTTAGAACGTTTTTTAGTAATGGTGTTTCTATTGGGGGTGTTCTCTGGTCTCATTGACCTCTCATATTAGTGGAATCTTTATGGTGGGGAGACTGGGTCTTGGTCTTAGTTCTTTTTTTGGTTATCCCCTAAGGTTGTTGGTATTTGTGTTTTGGTTCGAAATGTGATTTGTGACTTATGGATGATTGTGATTTTGTGTATGTGTTTTAATCAAGCTGGGGATTGATCATTTGGTGTATTTTTGGATGAATATTTCAGAGTAACTTTAAAATAGTGGGGATACCACCATCATCGTTTGATCTTCTCTCCTTTGATGATCTATCTTGGGGTCCCTTGTGGATGCTCATTTTGGCGAGGGAGCATCAGATAGTGAGTATCAGTTTTAGGTGTTATTTGGGAGAGGGATTGAGTTTAGAATATTTTTATGATTCATTTTCTTTAGTTACATAAGTCTCATATCAGTAGTTTTTATAGATTTTATAGTGTTCCTTGGTTTTGGATAATTGGGTTTTGGTTGAGGAGGTTTGATCTTTCCCTTTCTTTCGACCATATGAATTGACTGAGGCTTTCTTGGGGGGTGGGGAGTTATGGTGGGGTATTTTTCACACCCCAATATGGTTATTTTACCAATTATTTTATTTATTTATTTATTATTAATTTTTTATCAAATTTCAGGCTGATTCAATTTAAAATTTAATTTTTTTAGATTTTACTACTAGAAACACGGTTGGCGCACGATTAGTAGAAACCATGCCTCAATTGTAAATTTGAATATATTACTTAATATATCCAAAATTCATGGTTCAAAAAACCATGAATCCTTTCCATGTGGGGCATCTTATAATTTTTAGTAGGAGGCACACATTTTGGCCAACTATAGAGCTAAACCGCACACAGTTCCTGATAACTTAAAAATATAGAAATTACAAATTTTCTATCCACTATTTTTACTTTAAATGACCCAATTTGTCATGACCCATCCTTGGGGCCCATGCCATGACTACCCCAAGCCCGCCTTCCATAGGCCAGGGGCTGGTGACTAGCACCAAAGGCATAAATTCCGATAAAAAGGGAAGGCATTGCCTTTATATAGTAAACAAACACAACATAGTACGCAACAGATGCAAGAAATAAGTAATACTGAATACAAAATTAAGTGTTGAAAAGTAAATGGGCCAGTATACAAACCCATCTGTAAAGTATAGTACAACTGAAAAGCTAGTACAACTATAGTAAAGTAAAATAGAAACCACTGAGTTGTCCTCTAGGAATCCCACCTGAAGGGTGGGTATAGATAGCCTCCTCAGCATCTCGGGTCCGGCCATCCGCTCTGTGTACGTCTCGCCAAGTGGTCCACCTCCGGGTACCGTCCAGCTCCACAAGCCTCCACCTCAATCAGTGATGTCCATCGTCTGCATCCAACACAACGTAGTGCAGGCATATCCCATGCAGAGGTGAGTATAAAAATACTCAGTAGGGACCCCAAGACCCCCTAAGGTCTCCCAGAATCCACGAAGAATAAACCACAAAGGAAAGATACAATCACAAAGTATGAACCAAATATACTTATGTATATGCTCACACATATACCCAAGTCATCGATCCCAGTTCGACTCCAACTCTCGAGCCCAATCACAACCCAGTCCACACAGAAAGTAAATTCAATCAAATTGATGATAATTATTGAAAGTCAAGACTCAGCTCACACAGGTATACATATTTCGTATAGAGATAGAGATGATTAGATGTAGTCACTAATTCATCATCACTGTTGAACCCACAGAGGATTCTAGTATAGTTGTCGTTGCTACCGAACCCACAGTGGATTCCAGTACAGTTGTCATCCCTGCCGAACCCACATAGGATTCCAGTATAGTTGTCATTGCTGCCGAACCCACAGAGGATTCCAGTACAGTTGTCGTCCCTGCCGAACTCACGGAGGATTCCAGTACAGTTGTCGTCGCTGCCGAACCCACGGAGGATTCCAGTACAGTTGTCATCACTGCCGAACCCACAGAGGATTCCAGTACAGTTTTCATCACTGCCAAACCCACAGAGGATTCCAGTACAGTTGTCATCACTGCCAAACCCACAGAGGATTCCAGTACAGGTTTCATCGCTGCCAAACCCACAGAGGATTCCAGTACAGTTGTCGTCACTGCCGAACCCATAGAGGATTCCAGTACAGTTGTCATCACTACCGAAACCACAGAGTATTCCAGTACAGTAGTCATCATCGTCGAACCCACGAAGAATCCCAGTACGGTAGTCATTGTAGTCGCAGCCAGCTCTAGGGTTCCTGCACATAGTACGCTCGATTCTGAGAGGGTCCGCTCCTCAAGCAAAGGGGGGATACATCAACTGTCATGAAGTCTAGAGTTGATGTATTCCCAAGTTCCATCTCATCAAATGGAACCCAACGCGACAGACGACGCGTCAATCGGACGCCCGGTCTCAGAGATATTGGTTTTTCCGTTCCAGGGGCCCAGTTGGAAATACGCTCATTCCAAACCTGCCCGTTATCCAAAGTCATCCAACAATAACATAGAGTATCGCAAAAGTAATTTCTCGTCGTAATGGTACCAGTGCCATAGACGGTGAATCGATCGGACGAGCGGTCTAAAAGTTATTCCCGTTTTAGTGAAAATGGTCCCGGCTCGTTAAGCCCAGTGGGAGGTCTGACCCGATGAATCGCGCGGCCCGGCCCGAGGGGCGCGACCCATCCCAAGGGGGGTGACCCTACCCGAGGGGGGAAAGGCCCGACCCAACGAGGTGCGGCGCGGCCCGGAGGGCCGAGCGGTCCGGGGGGGGGGGGGGCTTCCCGAACCGGCAGCACCAAGCGGCGCCGCCCTCCCAAACCGGCCGGCCTTCCCGGCGCAAGCGGCCAGCTCAGGCGGGCCGTGGTTCCTCCACTACGGCGCCCTCTTGGTTCTGCAGTTCTTCTCAGCCTGGCCTGCCGCCTACCGGTCGGTTCTCCCTTCGAGCGGCCCGCGAAACACGGGCTGTGGTCTTCCGCAGGGCGACTCCGCGGTCCTCCTTCGTTCGGTCTAGCTTTAGCCAGTCGGTTCTCCTTCGACCGAGCAGCCAGTGGTTGCAGGACGTGGTTTCTCTACTTGCGGCCAGCGCCTTCGATAATCGGCACTTCCCATTGCGAATTAAATATCAATAACAACAGAGGGTCGTCGGTCCGTGTTTGTTCGGCCCGCACCCTCCGTGTTATGTGGTAACATATGGCCAACATCAATTCAGAAAAAAACAACAAAGAATGGGGTAAAAATTAATCACTTAAATTTTTACAAACCCCTACCTCGATAATTGATGTCCCACTTCATCAAGCCGTGGAAGACGACCATCGCGATAGATGGCGTCATAGAGAACAGTGTCATCCCGTCAACATTTGAGGAAGAGCCGTTGTCGTAGACAACGCTCCTCGCTAGCAGTGTCTTCTCCCTTGATGCAGAGGAAGAAGAAGAGGTGAAGATGTCACTCATGATCTTATTCCGGTTGAAAAGAAAATTGGAGAGGAAAAGCTCCCCATTCTTCGAGTCACAGAGTGTTCTTTACAAAGAGGAACACTTCTTTCTAATCCTCCAGAGGTTCCGCCCCAAAATATTTGTCAAGAAAATATTATATTAAGGCTCCCCCTCTTTTAATAAACATTCCATGAATTTTAAAAATGATTAAAATCCTCCCAAAGTAATTAATTAATTTTGTGGAGTACAAAATAATAAATTCAAGGTGTTGTCATATTAATGACCAAGTGGAAGGTGGAGAGTTTAGCAATTAAAGAGGAGGGTTGTCAAGAATTAAATAAGGGGGTTTAAGGGAGTTTAGGGGGAGTTATGGAAAGATGAAAAAGTTAGACTTGTGTGGGAACCACCTCACAAATATCCTCTCATGGGAGGTTATGTGGGTGTGGGACCCACCTATAACTCCCCTTGAGAGGAATTAACCAACTTCCATAAATAAAATTGTGTTCCACAAATTTTATTTATTTTATTCTAAATCCCCAAATATTAACTCTCAACCCAAATAAAACGCAACTACGGTAAAGGTCCCCTTAAGCGAATACCGTCACTACGAGTTCATCGGTGTCCTCATATTTCAATTCCAAGCACCGATTCAAAAAGATAGAAAAACCCACATGTACGTTTACTGAACGTACCTGAACAAAACTTCAGAAATTGATTCCGGGCACACCGTGCCTCAGAATGAAGTGCCTTTAGAAACCAAAGACACGTAAAATTTCAGAGTATTTAAGAAAAATTTCCTTGAAATTTCCGGGTCTTTACATTACTCCCACCTCAGGGCTTTACATCCCTGTAAAGCTACAACACACACTAGGGAAACAAATGGGGGTACTGAGCTCGCATCTGAGCCTCCCGATCCCAAGTTCTCTCTTGGAGGTTTCCGTGCTGCCAGTGAATGGGCACTAGAGGAATCGACCGTCCACGTAGGACCTACTCCTGTCGATCCTCGATCTCCATCGGGACCTCCGTGAATGTTGCCCCATCATGGATGTCCAGCTCCCCGTGGTCGATGATGTGGGTCGGGTCGTGCACGTATCTCCTCAGCTGAGATACATGGAAGACGTCATGAACCCGATGCAACTGAGGTGGAAGGGCCAGGTGATAAGTCACCTCGAATACTATACTGAGGACCTGGAAAGGTCCGATGAAACACAGAGATAACTTGCCGCCCTGGCCAAATCTTCGTAGACCTCATCGAGGTGAGACCCGTAGGAAGACGTGGTCGCCATCCTCGAACTCCAGTGGCCTTCGTCTCTTATCAGCATATGACTTCTGTCTCCTCTGTGCAGTCTTCATCCGCTCCTGGATGATTTGCACCTTCTCTATCGTATCCTGAACCATCTCTGGTCCTACATGTGCTGACTCCCCTGGGTCAGTCCAACATAGAGGTGATCTGCAAGGTCGGCCGTATAGTGCCTCGTAAGGCGTCATCCCGATGGTAGAGTGGTAGCTTTTGTTGTATGAAAACTCCACCAAGGGTTGGTGATCCTCCCAACTGTGACCGAAGTCAAGGACACATGGACGGAGCATGTCCTCGGGAGTCTGAATGGTCCTCATAGTCTGGCCGTCCATCTGAGGATGGAAGGCGATGCTCAGACGTAGCTGTGTCCCAAATGCCTATTGCAACCCCTTCCAAAGTCGGGAAGTAAAGCGAGCATCTTGATTAGAGACGATAGTCAAGGGAACACCATGATTCCATATGATCTCCTGAATTTAGAGGTGTCCCATTCTCTCTACTGAGTCTTGCTATCTGATCGGTAGGAAGTGGACCGACTTGGTGAGTCGGTCTACGGTCACCCAGATAGAGTCGTGTCCTCTAGATGTACATGGGAGCCCCATCACGAAATCCATAGATATTCCATCCCACTTCCACTCTGGGACCTCTAAGGGTTGTACCAAGATTGCTGGTACCTGGTGCTCTGCCTTCACTTTCTGACAAGTGAGGCATCGTGAAATGAACTCTACTATAAACTTCTTCATACCCAACCACCAGTCCTGTCGTTTGAGGTCCTGGTACATCTTCAACACTCCCGGATGTACCGCTAGAGGGGAAGTGTGGAACTCCCTCACCACCTCCTCCTGTAGTGCGACTGGTACCATGGTATGTCCCCTGAAGAGGATGAAGTGCTCCCCTCCTTCAGAAAATCCATCAGGTGCCTATCCGGAGGATATCTAAGCACGTCGTGTCTCACAGTCAACATCCCCACGCTGTGCCTCCCTGACTCGCTGAAGAAGTGGAGTAGTGACTGTGAGATACTGAAGAAAATTTGCTCCATCAATATCCACAAAAGATATCTGCAACACGGCTAGCTGCTCTGTCGCCTCTCCTAATAGCTGAATGCCCGATCTCTTGCTGAGAGAATCGGCCAAAACGTTTCCCTTCCCAGGAGTGTAGACTACCTCAAAGTCATAGTCCTAGAGGAACTCAAGACATCACCGCTGTCTTAGGTTTAGGTCCTTCTGCGATAAGATGTACCTCAGACTCTGGTGGTTAGAGTAAACCATAAACCGTTCACTCAACGAACTATTGGTGTGACTAGCCATTTGTAAAGAACTCAAATACACCATTTTTCGCTTACGTCTTACAAGAGCTTATAAGATTTCTCCCTTACCTAAAAGAGAAATCTGGTCTCATCCCCTAGATAAACCACGTACTTTGCCTAATACAGTCAATACTGACATGAAAGATACTATTTCATGCCATGGACAACGTTGTAAGGACACAACGCTAATACAAACAGATCCAACCATTACTCTCGACTCCAAGGGTCGAGTCACACTGTCAGAAGAAGTGTGTGGTCACTGGGTCTCCTCTAGTAGGAATCTTGAAAGTGAGGTTCAAGTCAACAGTTTTAACCGGAACCTCTCAGTATCAACCACATAAAAAGGACAGGGAAGGAAACATCACAAGAACAAGTGTCTTTTATTACTGTAGCTCAAAGTACAAAGACATAAAGCATCCACAAAATATGAAATCAACAATGCTAGAAGCATCATAAACAACGCCCTCCAAGTCTAGAGGTAGTCCTGCTTTTGTCCACTTTCTGCTCGACCAGCTCCTCTGCCACGTCCGCCTGCTCCCGGCGGACCTCCATGGTCAAACCTCTGTCTTTGCCTGGAAGGCCCCACTACTGCCTGCTGCTCATCTGTAGGACAGGTCGGGCAGTCTCGAGCCAAGTGACACTGCTCGCCACATGCATAACACTGTCTGCTCCTCGTATGGCTGGCTCTAATTTTTGTGCTCCACACAACCATACCTGTATCCTGGGGTCTCCCACCTGTTATCCTAGTCCGCTTGGAATTCTATGTTGTCTATCTACTGCCGGATACAGAAGACTCTGCTACAGTCGGAAAGCCCTACGGATAGAGCAGTAGCTTCTGAACCCGCATAGAGCATAGAGTCACTGGTACGAACTCTGTAATGAAAAGACCCTAAAAGTCTCCCCAGGTGAGAGTCGCCTCATCATAAAATTGGAGCATCAGACTCCACCACCTCTCAGATGCTCCCTTAAAGAGACTAACATCTAGGTACACCATCAAGTCGGCAGGTGTCCCAACTGTGTGGAAAACTCATGCTACAACCTCCAGCCAGCACCCAGCTGTCTGAAAATATGACTCGCCTTGAAACTTCGGAGGCCTCTATTGCAGGAACTCGTGAAACACCCTCAGGCAGTGTGCACTCTCTGCTACTGGAGCTGGTGGTATCAGTGGTCCAGTAGGTAGAGGTACCACTGGTACCTCCGCTATGATAAGGCCCTGCACTAAGGCCTCATCACTTAGTGAGCTACCATCTTGTACATAACTCGGAACCCTAGATGGCTACCTTCGTGGGGCCATCCTGAAAAGAAATAGGTCTGCCACAGTCAAACAATATACTTAGTGAGCTTACTCAATGTAATCACAAAAAAACTTTTTAAACACACATGAAATCAGTGTTTTCATGCACTGAGTCGGAAATTAGAGTTCAGGGTCTTGGTGTATGGATACGTCGGCCGCTGCACCAATATTGGACTCCCTGGACTGAAAACCACACTCAATACTATTAACACTATTGCTTAATAGAAAAGAATAATTAGATTTATGAGTTCTACGGTAGAAGCTCCTTCCTCTGATACCAATTTTTCATGACCCGTCCTCGAGGCCCATGTCGTGACTACCCCAAGCCCGCCTTCCATAGGCCAGGGGATGGAGACTAGCACCAGAGGTGTAAATCCTGATAAAAATGGAAGGCATTGCCTTTATATAGTAAACAAACACAATAGAGTACACAATAGATGCAGGCACTAAGTAATACTGAATACAAAAGTAAGTGCTGAAAAGTAAATGAGCCAGTATAAAAACCCAACTGTAAAGTACAGTAAAACTAAAAAGATAGTACAACTGTAGTAAAGTAAAACAACAACCAATGAGTTGTCCTCTAGGAATTCCACCTGAAGGGTGGGTACCGATGGCCTCCTCAGCACCTCGGGTCCAGCCGTCCGCTCCGTGTACGTCTCGCCAAGTGGTCCACCTATGGGTACCGTCCAGCTCAACAAGCCTCCACCTCAATCAGTGCTGTCCGTCGTCTGCATCCAACACAATGTAGTGCAGACATAGCTTGTGCAGAGGTGAGTACAACAATACTCATTAGGGACCCCGAGACCCCCTAAGGTCTCCCTGAATACATGAAGGATAAACCACAGAGGAAAGGTACAATCATGAAGTATCAACCAACTCTACTTAGGTATATGCCCATACATATGCCTAAGTCATCAATCAAAGTTCCGCTCCAACTCTCGAGACCAATCACAACCCAGTCCACATAGGAAGTAAAGTCAATCACATCGATGATAATGATTGAAAGTGAAGACTCAGCTCACACATGTATACATCTTTCATATAGAGATAGAGATGATCTGATGTAGTCACTGATTCATCGTCGCTGTCGAACCCACAGAGGATTCTAGTACAGTTTTCATCACTGCCGAACCCACGAAGGATTCCAGTAAGGTTATCGTCACTGCCGAACCCACAGAGGATTCTAGTACAATTTTCGTCGCTGCCGAACCCAAAGAGGATTCCAGTACAGTTGTTATCACTGCCAAACCCACAGAGGATTCCAGGACAGTTGTCATCACTGCCAAACCCATGGAGGATTCTAGTACAGTTGTCATTTCTACCAAACCCACAAAGGATTCCAGTACAGTTGTCGTCGCTGCCGAACCCACAGAGGATTCCAGTACAGTTGTCATCGCTGCCGAACCCACAGAGGAACCCAGTACAGTTGTCGTCACTACCGAACCCACAAAGGATTCTAGTATAGTTGTCCTCGCAGTTGAACCCATGGAGGATTCCAGTACAGTAGTCATCATCGTCAAACCCACGGAGGATTATAGTACGGTAGTCGTTGCAGTCGCAGCCAGCTCTAGGGTTCCCGCACAGAATACGCTCGATTCCAAGAGGGTCTGCTCCTCGAGCAAAGAGGGAGATACATAAACTGTCACAAATTCTAGAGTTGATTTATTCCAAAGTTCTGTATCATTAAAAGGAACCCAATGTGACAGACGGAACGTCAATCAGACACCTGGTCTGAGAGATATTGGCCTTTCCATTCTAGGGGCCCGGTTGGAAATACGCTCGTTCCAAACCCGGCCATTATCCAAATTCGTCCAAAACTCACTTAGAGTATCGAAAACGTACCTCCTCGTCATAAGGGTTCCAGTGCCGCAGACGGCGCATCGATCAGATGCGCGGTCTAAAAGTTATTCACGTTTAAGTGAAAACGGGCCTGGCCTGTTAAGCCTAATGGGCCGACGGGTCGGGTCAACCCAGTTTTGGTGGGTCCAACCGGGCAGAGGGTCGGACCGACCCGATGAATTGAGCGGCCCAACCCGAGGGGTACAAAATAATCGAATGGCCCGCCCGATGAATCGCGCGGCCCGATGAATCGCGCGGCCCGATGAATCACGCGGCCCATTGAGAATTAAATATCAAGAACAACAGAGGGTCGTCAGGCCGTGTTTGTTTGGACCACACCCTCCGCATTAGGTGGTAACATATGACCAATATCAATTAAAAGAAACAACAAATAACAGGGTAAAAATTAATCACTTAAATTTATACAAACCCCTACCTCGATAATTGACGTCGCACGTCATCGAGCCGTGGAAGATGAGCGTCGCGGTAGATGGCTTCGCAGAGAACGATGTCATCCCATCAATGTTGGAGGAAGAGCTGTTGTTGTATAAGACACTCCTCGATAGCAGTGTCTTCTCCCTCGACGCAGAGGAATAATTATAGGTGAATGCATCCCTCACGATCTTATTCCGGTTGAAAATAAAAGTGGAGAGGAAAATCTCCCCATTCTTCGAGTCATGGAGTGTTCTTCACAGAGAGGAACACTTCTTTCTAATCCTCCGGAGGGTCCGCCCCAAAATATTTGTCAAGAAAATATTATATTAAGGCTCCCCCTCTTTTAATAAACTTTCCATAAATTTTCAAAATGATTAAAATCCTCGCAAAGTAATTAATTAATTTTGTGGAGTACAAAATAATTTATTCAAGGGTTGTCATATTAATGACCAAGTGGAAGGTGGAGAGTTTAGAAATTAAAGAGGGGAGTTGTCAAGAATTAAATAAGGGGTTTAATGGAGTTTAAGTTTAGTTATGGGGAGATGAAAAGGTTAGGCTTGTGTGGGCCCCACCCCACAAATATCCTCTCATGGGTGGTTATGTGGGTGTGGGCCCCACCTCTAACTGCCCTTGAGAGGAATTAACTAACTTCCATAAATAAAATTGTGTTCCACAAATTTTATTTATTTTATTCTAAATTCCCAAATATTAACTCTTAACCCACATAAAACACAACTGTGATAAAGGTCCCCTTAAGCGAATACCGGCGCTGCGAGTTCATCGGTGTCCTCAGATTTCAATTCCGACCACCGGTTCAAAAGATAGAAAAACACACACGTATGTTTACTAAACGTACCTGAAAAAAACTTCAGAAATTGATTCCGGGCACACCGGGCCTAGGAATCAAGTGCCGTCAGAAACCATAGAGTCGTAAAATTTCAAAGTATTTAAGATAAAATTTCCTTGAAATTTTTGGATCTTTACACAATCCCCCTCTTTATCCCTATAATATGCGACTTGGATGAGAAAAACCATCCAAAATGCACCTCCCTCCTCTAATTCTCCCCCTTGCGTGGCGATTTTGATCAGTTTTCAAGCGATCAGGGTGTGGTTCTTCAAGGTATAATCTCATCCTCTTTACTCTTCTCATTTTATCTTACTTTTAATTTCTCCCTCACTATGTGTGAACCATAGATGAACCCTAAACCCTAGGTTTTGTTTCCTTTGGTAATTGTTTGGCATCTTGGGAATAAAGGTCCATTTATGGCTGATTTTGGAAACTATCATCGAAGGTAATGAGTTACTCTTAAATTCTAAGTAGGTTTCCCCTTGTTTAGGGTATTTATATTATATACAATTGACTGTTTACATTTATTAATCCCTTATTTTTATATCAATAAATAATAATAAAAATATTTATGGTTTATTTTATGGGAAAATAAAGTTTCACACGAATCTCACTTCAATTTCAAATGGTTTCCTATAATTTGAAGTATGGTAAAAATTTTATTTAATTTATTTTGAAAAAAATAAGTTTAATAAAAATTCCTAAAGGAATTTAATCATGCGTTTTAGTATTTTAAGTGTGTTTTAGTCTTAAATGTGTACTTGTAATTGGTTCTCAACTTTTAGTTGGCATTTCAATTAAATATTGAAATTCTAATAAATGATAAAGTGATCTAAAAATAATTTTTTATAAAAGTGGGAGGGTTTTAAATTGATTTTTTTGGAAATTCAAATATACATAGTCACACACACACATACAAACATGTATTTAAAAATTTATATGAGGGTATTTGAATTTTTTAAAATAGAAAAATATATATGTTTAAATGCATATGAGTGTATTGATTAAGGGAAATCTAGGTAATTCAAATTTTCTACTTAAACCTAGTTTTAAATTGAGTTTATAAGAGGATTTGTAAATAAATTATAAGTCTAGTTTAGAACTATTCAAATGATTGTTGAAAAATATAATTGGATTTTAAATGGAAAATCCTTGGTTTCTTAAAACTCACTTTCTTAAAGGGGTTGATGTGTAGTTTGGATGAGATCTTAGTTGTTGATTTATTTTATATGTTTATATTATTTGTAGAATATCCTAGTGATATTACACTTTATTTTTAATAAAATATTTTTCAAACCTCATCGGAAGCTTAGTTACTTGGGACAGTTAGCCTAGATCAGATGAGGTCCAAACCAACTAGTTATGGTTTCGCTCTGACAAGTGTTATAGTTGTGTACACATTCCACTGGTTGGTGATGTGTATATTCCATTAGGAAAATGTAGTATTATTTTCATTCACTATTTAAGGTTTTCAATATTTATTTATAAATATGTTCTAGTTTCCCCTAGACTTTGTGAACTTAGTCTATTTCCCCATGTTTCATGCTTTTCATTATATTTTACATGATCTATTCTATACAAGAATTATTTGGATGTTATCATCCTCTTTTATTTCTATTCTATCTCACCATAATATTTCTTATTATACCTCAAGCATCTATTTATCTTTTAAAAAATGTTTTTCTAAAGAGTATTGAAAAAACTACTTTAAAATTGGTTTTAAAACTGGGTTTTAAATGGGTATTTTAATAAAGGAGGAATATGCCCGATAAATTGTTTTCATAGTGATTTTTTTTCATTTAAATAATTTAAAAAATAAAGGTTTATAAAATTATTGTGAAACTTTTATTGGCCATTTTATTCTTGTGTAATAAAAACCTATTTTTAAATATATATTTCAAACTAGAATAAAAAAGATTTTTTATTTAAAGACTATAATTTGGGTGTGGTTTTATTTGGGATGCCCATTGATAATTTTGATCATGCATATATTATCATTCTAGTTTCAAGTTTTATATTATCTATTATTGCTCTTAGAGTATTGAGATTTTAGAATGGGATGGAAACATGGAAAGTCACATGATTTTAGGTTAGATATTTTTAGTTTTATTTAACCTTCCTTATTATATCAGCCAAATATTCATTTTTATCACTTTCAATTATGGTTATTGGTGGATAAAATTATATTGTGGAGACTGGGGATATAGGTGGTAGCCTTTTTATAGGTGAGGTAGTTTGGGGGATTGATGTATTAGTTTAAAATGTATATGTTATTTTGTTTAATTTATAATACTAATTTTGTTTATATATTGTTTTTTCTTATTTGATTTCGGCATGGAATTCCAACATATGGATGGATCATGTCTATTTCTCCACTATTTTATTTACTCTAATTATTGGGTGTATCCATTCCCATTTTATTTACTTTGATACCCTAGCACTAGTTTCCTACCTGGGGTGATTAGGAATGCATCTAATTATATCATGGGTCGACTTGGGAATTTGAAGAGGGATGAATTAGGTTGGTTTGTGATATACTGAATCCTTTCATAGGAGTATGATTCCTCCCAGGACAATAATAAATTCTCTAGTTCTCACCTATTTGGATTTAAACTATAAAGTAACCCAATAGTTTGATCAAATGAGAGACACTATAATTTTCATATACTGTTTACTATTAAATTTTTGTTGACAGCCAATTAATTTCACTAATAGTGTTAATGATAAAATTTCATGAATATTTCTTAATTATATAAGAGAGTTATGGATGAGGTAATAAGACCCCTTAAGAGATGAGATGACCACCTATCCTCTAATTCAAAAAAAGTTTCCATCTTCACCATCATATCTGATCAAGAGGACAATTTCCTTTAGAAAGAGAGAGATTCATGCAAGACCTGAAATAAATAAAACAGTACCATAAGAAATGAAAACCCATCAAAAATATAATGATAAAACTAATGTGAATTTACTTAAGAAAGATATTTATTGACCATGTATTTTTACTAATATACTGCTCTAATGAGTTTCTTATTTCTATTTTAGAATCCAAATGGAACCCATGATGAATATACCATAAAGTTTAGAGCTCCTTAATCATTCTACGAGAAATAGAATAGTAATGAGGGTTTCTATGAATATCCAGCCGATAACACTTAGATCATATAATATTAATGTTTCTAAAAATTCCTTAACAGTGAGGTACCAATATATTTTTTCACCTAATTAGTACTTATAGTTCTATATGCTAAATGAAATAGTGTAGGGTACCCCTATGAAGGAAAAATTACAACCTAGAAAATAGACCATGCTAATTTGGAGGGGATTTCTCCATGAAGGGTAACACCATGCATAAAAATTTGAAAGGGAAGGCAGCTCCCATCTCAACAACAAACTACTTTAGGATTCTCCCTATATAGAAAGGAAATTATTTACTTTATTATCTTATAGAGGTAGAGGGAGATATATACCATGTCCAGGAAACCACTCAGGGGCCACATGGAAGAGATCACATTCACTATTTTCTTAATCACTAATGTGTGAACCTAATTCTACAAGAAGATATAGAGAATTATATTCTGTACCCAGTTATTTAAACTTAGGAATCTAAAAGAATATACTACTGAGGGCATCCAACCACTTCAACTCATGATCAGGTCCATGTCCCTACAATTTCTAAAATCCCTAAGTCATATTGGCATATCCTGATAGTAGCCTGGGGATAATTCCATATCACCATTATCCATATGATTTAAAATTCATCAAGTATAGACTTAGTGACTACTTTAATATAACCCTAACTAATGAGGGAGAGAATTTATGAGTTTGAAGGTCCTCATAGTGGTATCACACTGTATCTAACACTTATCAGAATAAAGTCCCAAGAAGTAAGAAGAGTTGTAATTACATTTGCAACATCCTTGGGTAAAGCCCAACCAATAGGGATGGGGCCAGTTTTACCCCTACAGTCATCTACAATATCATATTTTGGGAATAAATATACCCAAATTATGGATACACCTTATCCAAGGAAATATGTGTTTCTTACCATATGTTTCACATTGGTAAATCTCATCACTATTGACCCAACCAATGCTGAGAAACATGATATTGTTTTAGAACATGATAAAGGGGAGGTATATATATAGATAATACCACTCACAAAGTGATATGAGATGAATTATTACATAAATGGTATCAAATAAATACCATGATTTTTGATCCCCTTCCACTATTCCACTGCTAAATACTTAGTGGGCATCCAATAAAGATAAAGGAAAAGGTGTGGCCACTTTCATTGCCCAACCACTGCCCAAATATGCAGAGACTATCTCAAAAAAAGAAATAATTTTAAAATATGAGGATATAATAGAGAATATTTACTTGATCAATTTTTAATTGATTTGGGGAAACATACCCATAGAGAATTATTTTTAGGTTGAAGGTACCATTCCTCCTTTAACTGATCATATTCAATTATAGGAGATTTATTGGCCCATGAAGTTATAATTTTTCCAACCTAAAAACTTGAAATAATATAAAATGGATCATTTAACTACAATAATAACTTATTATAAAGATTTCCCACCACTATGGAAACATAAAACACCAGGTTAAAAAGGCCATTAGTGATTAACTTAGGTGGTGGTATCATAGAATTACTAGATTCTCTTACTACTAGTACACATGTTATAAAAGGTCAACATTAATCAGTATAATCATATAGGAATTAATATACCATGTGTATAGATTTTAATCCTCCTCCAATAAAATTTTTAATTCCTAAATTATCAACATTTGATGGAATGTGAGATCTAGAGAAACATCTCACCCATTTTCTCCCTAATATGACCCAATGTTGGGAATATTAGAACAAAAATTGGATTTCAAACTCAGATGAATCATGTATAAATTATAAGGTCACATAATTCTTTGGTATAATTATTTTATAGCCAGGTAAACTATAATATGGGAAGATATCCATTAATAACTCCTCTACTAATCCATCTCTAGGATGAGGAAAACAACTGTCCTTGACATCTCTAAGTACAATAAGTGAGAAAATGATATATTTCTAGATTTCATTTAAATATGTAATATTTTAAAATAATCATTTTAAATATATTCTATAAGAATAATTACTAGAGATATATATGGAGAATATATAGGTTGAGTCTTCAACTACACTTATTCACCAAAAGTACCCTAGTGTGTTTTGAGAGTTTTCAACTATAACAAAACATCAAGAGAATTATATTTGAAGAACCAAGGAAATATCTCATAAATAACATCCATAAAATATAATTAAATCATGGAAAATAGAAACACCTTATGTTATGATGAATCCTATGACATCAGAAGTACCCAAATAGATTTGAGAATCAAATGTTGTATTTGTTGTCAATATGAAAGTCAATGTTTGATTGGTGTGTTGGGTAATGGATTTAGAATCCATCAACTAATTCTGATGGAATTATCCTTACATTATGGGTAAAGTATAAGAGATATACTTAGTGGTAATCCTTAATATTGTATGATTATTTGAGTTGGTTTGTATGAAAAAGATAAGAAGTGCTGATGCAATGTTTCCAATGTTGTCTACAATATTTTGGAGAAGTTCAGAAGAATCCAACTTGTGGGGAGATCTATGTAAAGTTATATAGAAACTATAATTTTAGTACCTATCATATTTTATACTTAAATAAGTAAGAAAATATTCTTGGATGAAGGTTTATAGAATCTTATTTAAGAGATGAAGTAAAGAGGCAATGAATCTTATTGAAAAAATCTAACTTGAGTATTTACATATTATAAAGGAAATTGATAAATAACTAAAAGAGTTTGGAATCATTTTAATAATTCCCAAATTTATTTAAATATTTTGAAATATATTTTAAAATTATTGATATGGATGGAGCTGATTGGAATAACACTTGGATTAATTTGAATATATTTTGGAAATATGGATGGAAAATTGGTAAGTATTAGTGCTCACATATGAGTTATTTTGACTCTATGTATGATTCAATTGGGGAGAAACCTATGTATTTGTATGAGTAATTTATAATATTTTTATAGTTTATTAATATTGGACATATGAATTGGGAAAAGTTAATATCTATGTACAAGTATATGGGATTCTCTGTACGAGTCATTCAATCATATAATGGACTGCGTACAAGTCATTGGGACCAACATAAAAGTCATTATGACCAGAATATGTGTCATTTTTAGATCCAAATATGAGTGAATGGAACTCTACCCACATTTCATCCGACCAAATTGTATGATTCATATGTGTACAATTCAGTCCAGACTTAGATAAATTTTAATAATTCCATAGTTTAAAAATCGAGTTCCAAGAATTAAATCCTGAAAAATAAAATTAACATTTTATGGTGTTAAAAATATTATTTAATGTTCAGAACATAATTAATATATATTTAACCATGATTAAATCTTTATATAATAATTATTAGAAGAGATGATAGATGAATACATCAGTGTTATTTATTCTATTAAATTTTAATGATAATTTTTGAAATTCAATTTTGGTGATCAAAATTGAGAATTAAATCAGATGGATCCTGATCTATTTATCATTAATAGAAACATAAAAAATTAATTGTGATAAAAAATATTTGAATGAGAAGAATAAATTTACACTATGGATAATTAGATCAAGGCATGATTTTGTTTTGAGAAATAAATTGATCCTAAAATAAAGAAATTCAAAATTTATTAAATCTCAAAAATTAAGTGTGAAGATATCGTGTACATATTCATTGGAATTAATATCACACAAATAAATTTTTATTCAATATTGGAATGGTAAGAATAAATATTAACTAAAATAATAACTGAAATTTATAGATTCATTATTGAAGTATGTGTTGTTTTTTATTTAATTTATACACACTGTAAGAAGGTTAAAGAGAGAGTGAACTAGAGTCAAGATAATAGAATGAGAAGAAGATTTTACCAGTGTTTTTGAGAGTGTTTTGAGATTAATAATTTCAAATACTAAAATATAAAATAACTAGAAGATTTTTCTGAAAAAAATATAAAATGAGAAAATAAAATAAGGGTAGAACTATCATTTTACAGGAAGCAATATTTCTGGAAAAAATAAAGGAAATCATGGGATACATCCATGTATAGAAAATTTGAGAAAAAGTGAGAGTAAAATAAAATAAAAATCAAGTGAATTGGATTTGATGAATATTTTATATATTAAATATATTGAAAACATATTGTGGTGACCAATATATAAAAGAGAAAAAGAAGGAGGGAGGAAATATGGACTGAGAACTGAGAAGTGAGAGAACAACCAGGCTCTCAAAGAAAAATAAAAAATATATGTCGATAACAAGTTGAATAAGATTCATATTTTGGGTATAAAATAAAAATGAATAAGAACCTACAATATACACTATTTTATATGTTTTAGAATAATAATAAAGAAGAATAACTAGGGAGGGACCAATACTTATGTGATTTTTTATGTTCTAGGTGTTAAGCCTTTCATATTTTGAGGAACTAATAGATTCATGTATGTCAAATATATTGTTATTGAGTTGAGAAATCATGATGAATGTATTTTTATAAGATCCATGAAGTAATTCTTCAATCATAAATTGAGTTTCATGCATTGTTCTTGAATAATTAGAGGCATTTAATGTCTTTTCTATTAAAAGATCCCATCCTTTACCTAGGTATTATCTTTAAGTTTTTGTTTTATCCAATTTAATTTTTTATGAGACCCATTATTAGTTTAAATAATTGTTTATGAGGCATTTTGGGGACTTGGGGGGAGTTGATCTAGTGGAATTCCCGAGGATTTATGCAGCACTGGAGATGTTGCAGTGCCATCGGTTAGCTGGTGGGCTACTCAAAAGCTCAGTAATCATACATAAGGCTCATTGAATATACTATGAGTCTCACCTACTAGATTATGGATCCTAGGTATATTGTGTCTCCTATAGTAGAACCACTATCTAGTCTTTGGGGTCTCTATGCATGTAGACACACTGACAGTCACCACTAGCTAGTCGGTGGTATCGGGATAGGCCATTTAACACCTAATTAACCCCCTTTAACCCTAATTCTTGTTTTATAAATTTTAAGGGTTATATAAGGATTATTATTCTTATATGGAACTTCTACTTGATCTACTGATACTTGGTTCGATCCAGACGACTTGAATAAGTTATTTTTTCTCAGTTTTAGTGAATTCCTCTTATTTTCCCCTTAAATCTTATTTTTCCATACTTGAAAGAGTTTATAAATCACTTTCCATAGGGGATTATGTCATAGAATTTTGATTAAGGTGCTCCATATTTTTATATTTCATTGTTTCCTTGAGGTAGGTGGTATAAAACATCTCTTTAAGGTTGGCATTTGCTTTCTATTGTGTGATAAATTGTTCTGATTGTGCTATCACACAATGCGCACGACCCCTTAGAAATTAAATTCCCTTGTATGGATTTAATAATTATACCTATACCTCAGACATATCACATTGGATCCATTAGTGTTGATATTAGGATTTTCAACGACCTAAGAGGTGTACCTACCCTTAACATTAGGTTGGAACACAAAACCTACAGACCTAGATCCTTATATTGAATTTGGAATTTCTTAGGGAATGAATTATTTTGTGAATTGTATTAACATTTGAATATGTGTAATTGTATTTTTTAAGAATCACTTGTCATGTATGTGGTTATTTGGCATGAAATTGTATTTGGAATAATTTCATGATTGCATAATGGAATAACTGACATGTGAAATGATGATTATAAATAAAAGGAATGTGAAATAAATTTTTTATAATAATTGTGATATTTGTTAACATGGAATGAAAATAGTTTTTGGATTAAGGGAATAATGGTTGGTAACTAAGGTTGGAATGATAATTGGTAATTAGAAATAATTAAGCAATATAGATTATTTTTTTATGCTTGACATGTTTGGTAAATTAGAATACATTGGATCTTTTTACATTTGATTTGTGAAATCTTAAAGTGGATTTAGAATAGTAATTCAAATATAGTATGATGTCCTCTAAGCATGTAAGTAGAACTCATAAGGTAATTCACACTAGGTCCATTGATACTTTTTTCCCATGGTATGGTATTGCACCATGGGAACACATAAGTTTCTGTAGTATGGGAATTTATATAGAGTCCAGTATTACATGGTTACTTGATTCCTAAGGGTGAGATACTTGGTCAACTGAATCTTGAGGGTGATATACATGGTTACTTGATTTATTGATGGTGAAATACATAAATACTAGATACATAGTATGGATAATTCATCTTAGGTAGGAAAATATGGAAATTGGAATAGATATCTAACAACTTGCCGAAGTAGGTGTGACTAACCCCAAGTGTCAACCAAGAGATTGAGGGTTATAGATACTATTTTTATATTATATTTTAATTTATGAAATAATTCCCCTATTTATCATGCAGTTGCATACACCATTTCTTAGACTTTATTTTTTTAGACACCATGGGTGTTAGCCTACTGAGTTTTACTGACACCCTATTTGGGATGCTGTTTGGTACTTGGGAATATTTCATGGATTTAGGACTAGATAAGGTCAATTATGCAACCCCCTAGTTTTGATGATTTTTTTCAAATAAATTAAAATTCATTGATTTATTGCGCTACACGCTACACCAAGTTAATATTACTTAATACACAAAACCAAGTTAAATTTTCACTACACACAAAATTATGTTTAAATTTTCATACACACAAAACTAAGTTTGTATTATGATACATGAAATACCAAGTTTAGATTACATTATATTCAACATCAATCTTAGCTTATGTTACACACAACACTGAGTTTAAACGAAACATGACATATTATTAAAATATTCCAATAGTTATCACCTATCCATTAGAATGATGGTTATGAAATGGATTAACTAAATTATGAAAATATGTTTTATTAATGTTTATAAAATAAATTATTTTGTAAAAAATTAGTTAGAAATAAAAGTAATAACTATTTGAAAATGAATAAATTCATTTTCAAAAAACTATTTTTATGAACGAACATGTTTATCCCAATAAATTTAAAAAACTTTTGATGTATTATTTTAATAAAATTTATATATTATATATTCAACCAAATATTTAATATTAATATTATGTTTTTTATACAATATATAGGAATGAATCTAATTATATGCATAAAAATACGTATTTTTCTAAAAGGTATTTTTACTGCCTTTTAATCGTGTACTTATTTTAAATCTAAATTTTGACTCATTAATAAATTAGATTTTTTAAAATAAACATTATTTTTTAAATTGGAAATTCAAAATTATCTTAGGGTGAATTTTTGATTTTTTTTCTTAGAAGTTTCACCTTTTGGTGAATAGTGAAAAATATTGAATTATAATTGAAATCTTTTTTTTGATCAAATTATTTATATAGTTAAATTATGTTTTAAATTTGTTTTAAAATATAATTAGATCAATTATAAATATATTAATCCAATTTAGTCCATTTTATTAAATTTCACATTGAAATTGGATATAAAAACATTTCAAACTTTTGAACATTTTCACTTTAAAAACACGTTGTTTCATCCCTTATGTGGGTTTAAATTTAGAAGAATCTTTTCCACTTTTGTGAATTGAATTTGAAAAATTGGATTACATTTTTTTTAATAAAAATAAATTATAATTAATAATAATTAAATTTTTTCCAAAATGAATAGTGGAAAATTTAAAATTCTTCATGGTGATTAATAGAAGAATTGGTTTAATAAGAGACTAAACTTTAAACTTAAGAAGAAAAGTAACCTAAAAACTTATCCAAAACCCATTTTAGGGGCATATTTAGACATTACCAATTCATGGATATAATTTTTTTATTGAATACTCTTTCTATATAAAATCTTGGGTACACCAAACTTATTTAAAAAAATACCAAGTGTTTCATCTCCCCCACTTATAAAAGGCCACCAATTCTTCCCCTTTATTCTAACCTTTCAAGAACCTTTTTATTGACCAATATATACCCGAATATCATCCCAAATTACCTCCCATAATCCTAGAAGCCTCACTTTGGGTAGAAATATAACAAAAAAAAGTCTTTTGGGGCTAACCAAAAGAAGATTCCCAAAGAAGAGGTAATGTTCATCAACGAACATCTTTGTTTTATTTCTTCCTCAAACACCTTCATTTATTTTTATATATAACATTTTGAATTTTTTTAAAAGGAAACACTCTATTCGATAAAATAAATGATACAACACATCGAGCATAGGATATAAAATACATATTATTATTTAAATGTTACCATTATAATGTAACACCCCAAGCTTCCACGATACATTTACTTTTGAATAATGCAGTAGCTTATGTTGTACGCAACTTGGAGTTTTAACACACCACGACCAATCAAACTAGTCGTTATGAATAGTAATACCGAAATTTTGAAATTTTATAAATTTTAGTTTTCAATATGGACTTTATTTTTGAATTTGGAATATCGAAATTTTCTTAGGGTGAATTTTTGGTATTTTTCTGAAAACATTCAATTTTTGATGAATAGTGAAAAACACTGCGTTCTTATTTAAAACCGAATATTTATTTAAATAATTAGTTATTTTATTTTAATTTAATTTAGGTAAAAATAGATACATAATACCTATATATGTTCAAAATAATTCATTGGATTCATTTTACAATAAGTTTAGATATATAAAATTTTATCGAACTTTTTACCGTCTTTTACCCACCTTCTAGGAGCATTTGCAAATTTTCAAAAAACATAATTTTACCACTTCTGTGAGTTGAGTTCAGAAAATATGAGAGACACGGTTAACATCAGTAAGTAAAATATTCTTTAATAATATGAAAATAGTTTTTGGTGCATAGTAACTTTTGACTTTTATTTACCACGGTTAAAAGTAAATAGGGTAATTAAGGGTAAAAATGATATCATAATTATCTTAACAAATGTCCTAATTATATTGGATAAGTGTAATTAGACTAGAAACAACCTTAGGAATATATTATTATCCCCTTTGGTTCACTTGGATTATATTAGGACATTAATTGTTATTTTATTTAAAGAAGAGTTAAAAGTGTTAAATTCAAAGTTTAATAACTAAACCATTTTTAATATAGGGTTATAAATAAGATAAATTCGATTATAAATATTAATTATAAAGATAAAAATATTTCATACATAATGGAATTTTATTTATAATATTTATACATTAAATAATTAAATTTATTTATGACACAATGATGGTGCAGTAATTACCTTATTAATGAAATATTAAAATAATTGATATTATAAACATCCAAATATATGTAATTTGATAATTTTTATGAATTAAACTTATTTTCTAGGTTAATATTAAATGTTAGGGTTTATTAAATAATTTTTTTTCGAAGTAATCATGCTCTTATGATTTTTACAAAAAACCAAATAGTGTCAAAATTGACAAAATTGAGTTTTTAAAACAAATACTATATTATTAATTGATATAATATTCCTAGAAATCTAAGTTACGGCCAAAGGACTTAGATAAGGTTATATATATTAATAATTAACCACTTTGTGTTCTCTTGGCTTGTTATAGTAAGTTTATTAACCATATAATTTAAATATACAAAGAGACCTGGAAAATGACAAACTATTTACCTAAGAGTTAAATCTAAAAGATAAGGTTAATATGGTGACCTAAACCTATATAAAGCCTATTGGTTGAGATTTTTTAGACCCATACCCACCTTATACTCTAAATAAATTATTTTTGAGCCATTATAAATCGAAAATTATTTTATTATAAAATAATATTTCAAGCTTTTCGTAAAGTGACCCTCACCTCTCTTATAAAAGGGTACTTCCCCTTCTCTTACTTTAACAACTCAAAATACATTTTAATTGGACAAAACCAACCCCAATATCCTCCCAACTTTACTCCCTTAATCCTAGAGGCATTACTTTGGTCATAAATCCAACCTAAGGAGCCCTTTTGATCAAATCAAAAGGAAGAACCTGAAGAAGAGGTAAATATTTCATCACCTCTTTCAAGTTATTTTCTTGTTCCACTTCCTCTTTCTTTGTTTTTTCCATTATAAAATAATAACTAAAGTATCATATATATAATAGGATGTTATTATAAAAATGGTACAACCATATTAATTATTCTATCCATCATATTAATGACAAAGTCACCATACGTGCGTACGTACGGCTTACCGTCTCCACATCATGGTGTAGTTTGTTATTCAAACACTTAATTATTTGGATGGGTACAATAATGAGTATAACTGATGTAAATAATAAATATAACATGTAAATGATTCTTTAAATATGATATAATATCCAATTACATATGATTTCACCATCAATATAATGATATTGTCACTTATGCGTACGTACGGATTACCGTCTCCACGGACCCGATGAGATTCATTCCCCATCGTAATCATTCAAGAATAATTTTCATTTTATGATTAAAAATAATGTTTATGAACATAATATAATTATTTATTTGAATAAAATATATCCTATCCATAACAAACATGTCTTACGTAACCAAGAATATAAAGGAAACGAATCAGTTTACACCCGAAACGATGATACTACTGACATATTATTAACAAAGCAATAATAGAGGATCATATATGATATCATATTTATGTATATAGTTCTTGTATAATTTAATAAAAATGATTTAACTATTATACAGGAGTTTAATGTACCCTCGACCAAGGAAAAGTACAAGGTAAGGGTTAATTATACAATCTCTTTACTTATTCGAGGTTTTTTTTACGTAAGTATCTACTGGGACATATTTATTATCCATGTCCATGTTTCATAAAATAGTTTTCAAAGGGATTATTTTTAAGGGAATTTTTTACTAAAACATCATTTTAAATATTTTAAAGATTTATTCTTCTAAACCTTTCTCATTAATGTCCATGTTTTCAAAATGGTTTTAAGGATTTATTTTTATGGATATGAAGGTTTTAAAATGTTAATTCCATTCAAAAGTTTCAAACTGGTATGTGAAACTTTGATTCAAAACTATATTTTAAATGACTTCCTTTATAAATTATGTGACTTTTAAATGATTCCATGAAAAAGGGATATTTCTCTCAAATATTTTTACTAATAATTTTCAACTATGTTAATATCCTTTACTAGATATGATTTTTGATTGAGGTTGATTTATTATAATATGATATTCCATATTGTATTGAATGAGTTATGATATGTTTAACTGTGGATGTGATATTTTTATACCATTCATGGTTTATGATTTAATTATTTACATTTAGTATGCTAGTTTTAATATGAATGTTTATGTTATGTTTCAACATTTTCATATGAGTAATGCATTGGACTTAGTAAGTGATGGGTGGAGCCCGATATAGCTCCTCGATGCATCGATAGGTCTCATGAGACAAACTAGTGTCTTAAAAAAGGCCTTGAAAAAATCTTATTTTTATTCTTGGCACAAGGCCTTGACTATGTGGTTATGAAGTATGGCATTATGTATTCCATCATTATGAAAGTGGCTGTTGATATTGCATGTGATTATTAGACAAGTAGAATATCCATGCGAATAAGTAAATAAAATTATTTGATTCTATCTTTTCTTTATTATGATAAAGTTTAAGTTTAAAAGGATTTTGTTTTAGTCTTATAAATTTCCTTAAATGTTTATGCATATTTATGAAAGTTTCCACTATATTTTTATCCTTATTATGAATCTGATCTCACCCCTTTCTATGTTTTATTTTTCCCAGGATGTGAAGAAGTATTTTATAGTTGACCAGTAGGGATATTCTAAGGATATAAGTGTGTTAAAAAGGGAACAAAATTTTGTTGATGATTTTATTTCATTATGTAATTTAAAACTTATGAATGTATCTAGTACTTCCAAGTTTACTAAACTGACCGGTCTTTCGGGACATGATTCCTTTTATTATTCCAATGTTATGTAATAATTCACCGAGTCTGGGTAACTAGGGTCAGTGCATTACATATAACCTTTCCATTAGAATGGTGGGAAGGAAACATATTAAATAAATTATGGAAATAGGGTTTACATATGTTTATATAATGATTCATTCGTTAAAAATTAATTATAAATGAAAATAAAAACCAATTGAATATAAAGGATATGTTTTTATAAAAAACTTTTTAAGCATGGATAATTGTGTTTATAAAATAATAAAATCAATATTCATGGATGATATTAATGAAATATAAATTAAATATAATGTTAAAAACTCATCTTATATGTTTTCTAGACATGATATAAGAATAAATTAAATTTTATGGATAAAAGTTTTTTTTTCAAAAAAGGCATTTTTACTGCCTTTTGATGGAGAAACCATTTTAAATCTAGTTTTTTTCTTAAATTTTATAAATTATATTTGATAAAATAAAATTATTATTTTGAAGAGGGAAATAATATTTTAATTTTGATAATTGTTTGATATTTTTTTGATAATATTCCATTTTTAATGAATAGTGAAAAACATAATATTTTAATTCAAAACTGCATTTTCGTCTAATTTATTTATATAGTTAGATTATAATTTTATTTGGTTTTAAAGTATAATGAAACAATTTTTTATCATTTAATCCAATTTAGGTTATTGGAATCAATTTCAATTTCAAATTGGATATAAAAACACTGTGAACTTTTTAGTATTTTTTCTTTAAAAACCCGTCTCTTCGATTCGTCAATGAGATCAATTTTAAATTAATTTTGGTCACTTATGTGAATTGAATTTTGATAAATTGACATAAAAAGGTGTAATCAGTATGAAAATTTTGGTCTAATAGGATTAACTTAATTTGGGTGACTAGTAACTTTAGTATTTTATTTACTATGGTTAAGGGTAAATCGGGTAATTAATCGTAAAAATAATATTATAATAAGATAAAATTACCCTAACACTTATCCTAATTTCATTGGTTGAGCTAGTTTTGACTAAAATCAAAATTTGGGAAAAATTAAACCCTTTTAAAGCCATTTTGGTAATAATATGACATTTATTATATTTTATTTAAAGATATGTTAAAAATGTTATACACATATTTTAAATAAGTAAATAATTTATAATATTGGATAATATAAAATTTAAATTCTACTATAAATAGTTATTTGAAAGATAAATTTTTTATCTACATCTTGATAATTTATTTATAAATTTTAGACATTGAATAATTAAATTTAATTGTGACACAATGATGATGTAATAATTGACTTATTAAATAAGGAATCAAATAAATAATATTAAAAATATTAAAATAAATATAATTTGAAAATTTTGATTCCATACACAAATTTTATAGAATAATTTTACATGTTAGTGATGATTTAAATTAGTTTTTTTGAAGGAATCAAATTGTTATGATATTTTTAAAAAGTCAATTAGTGAAAAGTGTAAAAATTGACATTTATGATATTTTAAGATAAATAATATTTTGTTAAATGATATAAAATTCATAAAAAAATATTATTTTTCCAAATTATTTGTGTAAGTATAAATATTTAATTTTTGACTCATTTTTGGTCCTTTGTAATTTTATTGAAATAATATTTACTCTTAAATTATAAATTCCATAATGTCCCTGTTAGACTTAATAAGGATTAAAACAAAAATATAAGGATTAAAAACAATAAAAACTCATATAATTTTAATTATATGAATTTATTTAGACCCAAAAATTATTCTATATTAGAAATAATTTAGTTTTTAGCTATTTATAATAGAAAATGAATTTATATTAGGTTATTACTTTGAATAATTCCAAGGGTGCCCCTCCCCTCTCCTATAAATGGAACCCATTCATCTCTATTCCTTACAATTCCAAAAAATTTTGGTTTTACCAAGATCTACCCAAAACCCTTCCTAAAATAACTCCCACATTATAGAGGCATTATTTTAGGCAGAACACCCTCCTTATAGGTGTTAAGGTGTTAAGAAAAGGTGATCGTCTGAAGGAAATGTAACATTTTTATTTAAGTGTTTTTATTTTATTTCGCTTTCCATTTCCTTATAATATTATCCAAACATTATGAGATAATAAATAAAGTATCCTATATATACTAGTATTTTTTTTCTTAATATCATCACCTAAATCCATATTTTAGTCCATTAAATAGAAAAATAATTAATCGTTTGTGCATACGTGTGAACTATCACCTCCATGAACCGATATAATTTTTTTTTCATTATTATCCCTCAAGACAGGTTATAATGACGAAATTAATGTTTATATATGATATTAATGACATATATATCATTTTTAAATAATAATATATATCAATTACGTTCTTACATTCCATACACATAAAAATGATAACGTTATTCATGCGTACCTGTGAACTATCACCTCCACGAAGCGATATGATTCATTTTTATTCACCACATCACTTGTATGATATATATAAGTATATGTAAATGATTAATTTTATGATGATATTATTATCATTATGAAATTATAAAAAGACAATTACCTTCCTTCCATAATGATCATTGAAAAATGGAAACATTACTCATGTATACGTACGACCTACCATCTCTATGATTATAACATTGATAATTTTTCACAACCATACATAAATGGTTTGATTTAAAAGTATAATTTATGTATAAAATTGGTTATTATTTAATTAATATTATAATTTATATGATGAAATCATGACCATTATAACTATTTACATCATACCAAATTCATCTTGAACTCAAGTACCTAATACTGACAAAATGTACAACGTGAGTTTAAATAATTAATTAATTTTTATAAAATTTTAAAAATTTATATAAAGGGAATAATAAAGTTTAAAAAGGTTATAAATAAAGTATAAATTAACCTAAGTTTAGTTTTAAGTATGATAAAGAACGTACAAGATGATTTAGACTTGAGGTAAGGGAATTCTTCTCAATATCATTTCATTGAGGCATTTCTTGATGATATGAATCTTTAATATTTTATAAGGTGTATATATAGATACTAGGAAATTTCATATCCACATTTTATCTATAATAATATTATTTAATATTTTGGTAAATATATTATTTCTTGGAGATTAAAATTTAAATGTTCAAAGTAGTATGGGACACCTTGGATGTTTAAATATTTAATTATCACATTGTTTTCTCCAAGTCAATATTCTTGATATTATTTTACATTTTTAATATATGTATATAAAATTATTTTAAATGTTTTTTAATTTATTTTTAATTTAATTCAAATGTTTTCAAAAGGAATATTTTTACATATTTTATACAGAATAATTTGACAAATGACAAAAGGAATGTTTTTTTAACATATACAGTGACAAAAAATTCTCCACCGCCATGACTATTACTTTATATTTTAATTCCTCTACAATAACTCATGTTTTTAAATGAAAAGAAAACATTTTTTCCCTTTTATGAGTGTTTTTTTGAAATTGGTTTTGGTAAGGTACTCTTTAACTAAAACATCATTTTAAATGTTTTAAATATTTATTCTTCTAAATTTTTCTCATTAATGTATATTTTTTCAGAATGGTTTAAAGGATTTATTTATATGCAAAAGAATGTTTTAAAATTTTAACTCCTTTCAAAAGTTTCAAAGTGGTATGGGAAACTTTGATTCAAAAATCCTTTTTTTAAATGTTTTAATTGTGTTTTAAAAATGAATTAATTATTTTAATAACATGGAATGTTATTTTAACATGTACATCATGGACCAAATTTATTGTTTTTATATATATTTAATGTTATGATGTTTAATTTAATATTTTAACGTAATATTTTAAAATAATGTGTTTTTATTTATGAGTGCACAACTTTGTAAAAAGGAAAAATGATTTCAAAGTGAAAATTTTATTTTAATTTTCTTATTATTTTATGTGTTATGATTATGTTATAGTTCTTGGGAATTTTTTATTAGTACAGGTGGTTCCATGATAAAACAAGGTTAGGTGAGACTATGATAATTCTCTAATGAATTGGGTAATGAGATAGAGTTAATTGGTTGGGTTTCTCCTAAGAGATTTAGGGAATATATCATGATGGGTATTTCAAATGTAACCGTAAAGTTTACTCCCTATGTATTCGTAAAAGCTACAATGTAAGAATGATATGGATGACACAAGTTACCTTTATGATTTATGATTTATATGGAGTTTTATAGGAATCTTATGATTTCTTGAGTTAAGATAAATGGTTTATGTTTTATGGGTTAAAAGTATGATTTTGTGAAAATGTTTTCATGAGTTTTAAAAATTCATAGACTAACGGTTTCTTTCCTTATTTTATGCCCTTTACTGAGCTTTTTATGCTCATCCTAATTTTTTTTCATTGGGTATAAGGATGGGTAATAGGAAGAATAATTTCAAGAGGAATTTTTGAATATTTTTATCAAGAAAAAAAATTCATGTTTTATTTTAAAAAGTTTTAGATTATGAAAAATGGATAGTGAGAATAATTGTCTATTTTTTAATATTTGAGCTATTATCTAATAGTTATGACCTAATTCTATAAAAATATAAAACAAAAAATATACTAAATGTGAAGGAATGTAATTTATTGTCTAAAATGCATGATTAAGTTATGTTTAAGTCTAGAGCCTTACAGTTGGTATCATATGATGGTTTAGACAACTTTAGATATTAGGATGTTTTCTTAAGAGTTAGGGATATCATCATGAGTTTATAATTTTAAGGTTGAACAAAATTTAATTTTCATAGAAACCCCTTATTATGCTTTATGTTATGAAATTTTAAGGGGAATAATGGTTTTTTAGACACATTAATTTTTAAGGTAATTATGTTTTATTTCTTTTGGGATAAAACATGAAAGGTATAAGATAACCTTTTAGGTTAAAACGGGTTTTGGTTATTTTTTAAGATTTTATAATATTTTTGGAAATGTTATAAGAATTATATAGTTTTAGAAAAGGGAAACCCATATAATGAGTGACATGCCATCACGTCGGACAAGGTTGTGGGAATCGAACCCACAACCAAAGGGTGATAAGGGTGCATTTCCTACCACAAGACCACATGAATTTCCAAGTTAGTATCGATTTTTATTTTTAGTTAAATGATTTGATGGAATATGAATAAGTTTATTTTTGAGACTTATGTTTTATCAAATGGATATCTTTGGTATAGGAAAATGATTTGGGGATTAAGTGATAAATTTTCTTTTGGAAGACATTCACTATTTTGGGAAATTTATATGATTAAGGTAAATAGAATACTATTAGATTTAAATTGAGGAGTAATTGTTGAATTATATTTTAGAAGAAAATATGATTTAATTGTTGAATTATGGAGATTCAGGTTACTTATGGAAATAATTAGCATATCTTGGTGATTATGTGATTTAGGAAATTACATTTTTGGTATGATACATTAAGAGTGATTGATGTTTTTTGGAGAAAATTTTAAAAATTTTCTCAAAAGACTATGGGACCAAATATTTCTGAATTTTGGGTTTTGATTTTAGTTTGGATTATTTTAACGAATTTTAAAGATAGTTAATTTTTGAATGGTCTATATTGATCTTTGGGTATTACTATTGATTTTTGTAGATTGAAGTAGTTTTTCATCATATAAAGTTTTTTATTTTTTGAGAATTATATAATCTTATCCTAACCATTTTGGTTTTGGTTAATGTATAAAGATATGAGGAATATATAATTAATCTTATGAGGATTATTCAATTCTCTATAGGTTTATTCTAGTGCTTTAGGAGTGCAAAATTCATCTTGAATACTCATCATTTAGAGAAAAATATGAGTATATGGAGGAAATTGAATAAAGGATGAAACTTTACTTTTCAAGTAAGTATATTTCCTTATTTTCTTAGTCTGTGTAGTAAAATAATTCCTTAAGTCTATGAAAACGATATTAAAATAAAAATGTTATTCATCTACTTTTATTACTTATAAATCAATAAGCTTTTAACCAATAAAAAATTTATGGTTTTGTGATTGTTGAATTTCTCCTAAACATGTTTTCTATCACCCTCTATTAGAAATTTATTGTTAGTTTTCTCTTCCATATCCATGTTTTCATATATATAACCCTAGTATGTGTTATATTAGGTGACCTTTGTACTTCCCATTCTTTATTTTAAAGTGGAAGTTTCATTTATCATTTTTCTTATGTGGGATTTCAAAAAAGGTATTTTGGAAACTCAAACCCCTAGTTTTTGATCCCGAGTTCAAATTGTGAGGACACAATTTATTACTTTGGGTAAGGGGAGAATGCATCATCCTGAGTTAAAAAAAGGAAACATTATGTTTGATAGTGTACATGATACATCACATCGAGCTCAAGTGGAAAACTAAATATTATTATTTAAAAGTTACCATTATAACCTATCCATTAAAATAAAGGGAATGAAAAATATTAACTAAATTACGAAATTAGGGTTTAAACATGTTTATATAATGGTTAATTGGTTAACAAATTAATTAGAAATGAAAATAAAAACCAATTTAATATAAAGGATATGTTCTTATAAAAAACAATATAAGTCTGAATAATTGTTTTTAAAAAATAAAAAAATCACTCTTTTTGGATTATATTAATGAAATATGAATTAAATATAATGTTTAAAATTAATCTTATATGTTTTCTAGAAATTATATAAGAACAAATTAAATTTTACACATAAAAGGAGTATTTTTCAAAAAAGATATTTTTACCGCCTTTTGATGGAGAACCCATTTTAAATCTAGTTTTTATTGATTTTATAAATTATATTTTAAAAACTAAACATATTATTTGGGATAGGGACATAAAATATTACTTTAGGTAAATGTTTCATATTTTTTTTGATAATATTAATCTTTTAATGAATAGTGAAAAATACAGCATTTTAATTCAATACTGCTTTTCATCTAATTAATTTATATAGTTAGAAAATCATTTTAATTGGTTTTAAAGAATAATTAAATAATTTTTTTATAATATTATATAATTTAGGTCATTGGAATTAATTTCAAATTAAAATTCGATATAAAAACTTTGTGAACTTTTAAACGTTTTTAATTAAAAAATCCATCCCCTCAACCTGTCAACGAGATTAATTTTAAATTAATTTTAGTCACTTATGTGAATTGAATTTTGAAAAAATTACATATAATATTTTAATTATTATGAAAAGTATGTTCTAATAGGATAAACATAATTTTGGTGAATAGTTATTTTAGTATTTTATTTATCATGGTTAAGGGTAAATCAGGTAATTAACAATAAAAATAATTGTATAATAATATAAAATTATACTAACACTTGTTATAATTTCATTGGATGGGTTTATTTAGACCAAAATAAACCTTATACCAATATTATAACCATTTTAAGCCACTTGGGAATGCATATGACATTTATTATATTTTATTTAAGGATAAGTTGAAAATGTCATACTCATATTTTTAATAAGTAAATAATTTTTAACATAGAGTTATATAAGATATAAATTCTACTATAAATATTAATTTGAAATATAAAATATTTATCTACATCATTATAATTTATTTATATTTTTTATACATTAAATAATTAAATTTAATTATGACACAATGATGATGCAATAATTGATTTATTAAAAGAAGAATCAGATAAATGATATTAATAATATTAAAATAAATATATTTTTAAAATTTTGATGCCATGCACAAATTTTATGTATGAATTTGACATTATAGAGATGAGTTAAAGTTTTTTTTTGAAGTAATAATTTTTTTGTGATATATTTAAAAAGTCAACTAGTGAATAGTGTCAAAATTGACACTTATGAGATTGTAAAATAAATAATATTTTATTAATTGATATAAAATTAATAAAAATATAAAATTAATCCAAATAATTTGTATAATTAAAAATATTGCATTAATGACTTATTTTTTGGCTCTTTTAAATTTTATTCTAATTATATTTACTCTCAAAGTGTAAATTACATAATGTCACAGTAAGAATTAATAAGGATTAAAACAAAAATATAAGGATTAAAAAACAATCAAAACTTATATAATTTTAATTGGATGAATTTATTTAGACCTGAAATCATCCTATATTTGGAATAAATTAGTTTTTGATCAATTTATAATATAAAATGAATTTATATTAATTTATTACTTTGAAAAATTCAAAGGGTGTCCCTCCACTCTCCTATAAAAAGGCACCCATTCATATCTATTCCTTACACTTCAAAAACATTTTGGTTCAGCCAAGATCTAATGAAAAACATTTATATAATACCTCCCCACATTCTAGATTCCCTATTTTAGGCGTAACACCCTTCTTATAGGTGCTAAGGTGTTAAGAATTGGTGATCATTTGAAGGAAAGGTAATGTTTTTATTTAAGTGCATCTATTTTATTTCTCCTTACAGATCCTTAAAATATTCTCCAACCATGATGATATAATAAAATAAAATATCATAAATACTCTGATATGTTTTTATGTTAATATAATCACCTAAATCCACCTCTTATTCCATTTAATGGAAAAATAATTAACCATTCATGCGTACGTGTGAACTATCACCTCTATGAACCGATATAAATAATTTTTCATTACTCTATCTCCAGATTGGTTATAATGATTAAATTAATGTTTATATATGATATTAATGAAATATATATAATTATTAAATAATTATATAGATCTATTACATTCTTACTTTCCATGCACATAAAAATTATAACATTGTTCGTGCGTACGTGTGAACTATCACCTCCACAAAGTAATGTGATTTGTTTTTATTCACCACATCACTTGTATGATATATGTAAGTATATATAAATGATTAATATGATGATGATATTATGATAATTATGAAATTATAAAATTACAACTACTTTCGTTCCATAATGATAATTGAAAAATGGAAACATTACTTATTCATACGTACGACCTACGATCTCCATGATTATAACATTAATCATTTTTCATAACCATTCAAAAATAGTTTTATTTAAAAGTTTAATTGATGCATAAAATTTATTATTATTTCATAAATATTATTCTAGAGATGATTTAATAATAACCACTTTGACTATCGACATCATACCAACGTCATCTTGAACTCAAGTACCGAATATTTAAAAAATGTCTGACGTGAGTTTAAATAATTAATTAATTGTTATAAAATTTTAATAAGTTATATAAAGGGAATTATAAAATTGAGAAAAGATATTAAGAAATTATAAATTAACCTAAGTTTATTATTTAGGAAGATAAAGAATATACAATATGATTCAGACTCGAGGTAAGAGAATTCGTCTCAATCTCCTTTCATTGAGGCATTTCTTGATGATATGTATATTTATTATTTTATAAGGTGTATATAAAGCTACTAAGAAATTTCATATCCATATATTATCTATAATAATTTTATTGAATGTTTTTTTAAATATATTCTTTCTTGGAGATTAATATTTAAATGTTCAATGTAGTATGAGACACCTTGAATGTTTAAAGATTTAATTATGACATATTTTTATCTAGGTCAATATTCTTGATATTATTTCACATATTTATTATATGGATATAAAAGGATTTTAAAGGATTTTTTTTTATATTTTTGAATTTAATTCAAATGTCTTAAAAATAAATATTTTTATGTGTTTTATACAGAATGTTTTGACAAATGAAAAAAGGAATTTTTTTAACCTATACGACGCAAAAACTTTTCCACTACAATGACCATTATTTTATATTTGGATTCCTCTACAATAATAAATGTTTTTAAAAGAAAATTAAACCTTTTTTACATTTATGAGTTTTTTTTGAAATGGGTAAGAGTCTCTTTAAATAAAACTTCTTTTTAAATGTTTTTAAAGAATTATTCTTTTAAATGTTTCTCATTAATGTCCATGTTTTCAAAATGGTTTTGTAACATCCCAGGTATTTATAGAATAATAGATTTTAATATTTATTATTTTATTAATTTAATATTAATTTTAGTTTAAAGGGGACACTATTTATGATAACAAACCTGACAAACAACAACAGGTTTCTTCTAAATCACACGTTGCACATAACACTGAGTTATACCGAAAAAATAATACAACAATAATATTATTATTTTAAATAGTAGTTAACGCCTACCCAATGTATTGGTGGGAATGAAAATAATAATAAAATATTATGATTTTACATATTTTTTAATTGTTTTTACATTTATAAAATTAATTTTAGAGTTTTAAAATGAGAATGAATCTAATTTTATGCATAAAATTCTCTAATATCTTTAAAATGTCATTTTACCACCTTTTTATGGAAATCCCTTTTTAAATATATATATTTTTCACTTTTAATTGTTATATATAAAAAAATAATATTTTTTCTTATAATAGGGAAATCAAAATTTACTTCACTTTAAATTTTGGTATCTTTTCTAATAAAATCCATATTTTTATGAATAGTGAAAAAATACTGCATTTTAATTCAAAACCGCCTTTTCATCGAATTTATTTATATAGTTAGATTGTCCTTTTAATTGGTTTTAGAGTTTAATTGCATTATTTTTTTTATAATTTAATCCAATTATGGTAATTGTAAGAAAATTTCACATTTAAATTGGATATAAACACATGTCAATCTTTTAATAGTTTTTACTTTTTAAAAACCCCACTTTCTGGTTTTGAAAACAGGAATTAATTTTAAATTAATTATTGAAACTTATGTGATTTGAATTTAGAAAAATTAATTCCATATTTTTAATCCTAAGGTATAAATTTTTTAAATAGGTACCTTTTTTTTGGACATTATAAAAAGTAACTTCAGTAATTTTTTTTATTTACCATGGTTAAAGGGTAAATAAGATAAATAAGGGTAAAAAATAATATTATAATAACATAAAACTATCCTGACACATTTAATAATACTATTGTATGAGATATGACTGACCATTTTCATCCTTGGGTCGATTTTAGGACCCTATAGAGCCACTTGGGTGTGATAATGACCTTTTATAATATTTTTTTAAAGAAAGGGGAAATATAACATAAAAATGTATATCCTGACAAATTTTTTTTTTAATTTATTTTATATAAATAATATCTTTGACTATAAATATTCCTTATAAATATAAAAATATTTCTTAAATAATGGTATTTTATTTATAATTTTTAAACATAAATAAATAAATATATTTATGACACAATGATGATTCAATGCTTACCTTATTAATGAAAGATTCAAATAAATGATATTATAAATATTAAAATAAATCTAATTTGAACAATTTTATGCAATAAACGATTTTTTGGATGAAATTTACATGTGAGGGATTATTTAATGCCTTTTATTCTAAGGAATAATGTTTTTATGAACTTAAAAAAATCAATTACTAAATAGTGTCAAAATTGACATAAAAGAGTTTTTAAAACACATACTATCTTTTTAAATGATATAATAGTCCAAAAAATATAATATTCATCAAAATGAATTATATAATGGTAAAAATTTCATTAATGATCCACTTTTTCTTATATTGGCATTTTATAGTACGTATAGTAACCATATATTATGAAAATACAAGAAGACATGGTAAGAGTTAATGTTTTTAACTAAGGGTTAAAGATAAAAGATAAGGTTAATTTCATGACCTAGACTTGTATAAAACCTATTGGTTGATATAATTTATACCCATAATCATCTTATCCTAGATATATATTACTTTGGAAATATTATAATTCGAGAATTTATTTATAATAAAATAATATTTCAAGACTTTCCTAAAGCGCCCCTCCTCTCTCTTATAAAAGGCCACCACTTCTACCCACATACACACACTTAAAAAGACTCTTGGATCATAAAAAATATACTCAAATAATATCCCAAAATAAAAAAATCTATCATATAAGCCTTACCTTGGGAATAAGGAAATTAAATAAATCATTTTGGCTCAAATCAAAAGTTGTTACCTCATTAAGAGGTGACGTCTTCTCTAAAGCTTCTTTTCATTATTTTCCTTATCCAACCCCCCTAAACTCTCTTTATTCAATTATTTTATAAGAAAAAAATTATTATAAATATAATAGGATATTTTTATTCTAATATTTTGACCTAAACTTATATACACCTCCATCTAATGTATTTAGAACATACTGTTTCTGTGAACAACGAACTACTACCTCACGAAATGATGATTGTTCAATTTTCTCCTACCACCTCTCATGGTGGACATTATCATGGAACTATATTTATGTATGATATATTATATATATATATATATATTATATATTATTCTTCAATTTTCATTCATAACATACCTTTATGATTTTAATGTTGTATAAATATGATAATTTCATTTAAGGAAGTGTGAACAACCACCTCCTCAAAGTGATATGACTCGTTCATGCTATACATGGATTGTATAAAGGATGGATTTAATAAAACTATGTAACATATTTGACATATATATTATAATTTATTTATAATATATATATATACATATACATGTATCAATTAGTTATTATTCTTTTAATATGAAAAAGAAATGAAAGTAGTGCTCATGGGTATGTATGACCTACCATCTCCATGAATGGTTAATTGAATTTATTATCTCCAAATATTTTGGATTATTCTAAATAAATAAATATATATGATATTTACATGTTATTTAAATCATGACTATAATTCTGGAGATGATGGACTTATGACCATATGGACAATTTGTAATCATAACAAGTTCATTTTTGGATCAAGTGATGAATATCGACTAAACGTCTGATATGAAATTAAATCATTAAGTAATTGTTATAACATTGTAATAAGTTATATAAAAGGAATAAAAAAAATTTAAAAAAGTTCTAAAACACATATAAATAAATTTAAGTTTATTATTCAGGAAGATAAAGAACGATTGAGACAAGTCGGACTCGAGGTAAGGGACTTCGTCTCAATCTCGTTTATTTGGGGCATATCTTGATGTTATGCACCTTTATTTTCCTATAACGTGTATATAAAAACCATTTAATAATTATATAAAAAATTATTATATTCTCATGATATTTAAAGTTTTTTATAATTTAATTACATAATGAAATGTATTCAAGTGTTTCTTATGTGGTAAGGGAATTCTCAACTTCTCTTTCCTTTCAAGTTCAATTTTTGTGGTATATCATTAAAATTTAAATACCATGTTCTTATTTACATTTTATTCTGTCTCTATATAGTATTATGATTCATTTATTTATGGTAGAACCTTGTTACTATTCTTTATAATATTTTCTAAAACCTTGTTTTATAGCCATTATGCTACAACATTTTCATTTCCAAATCTCTCTATTTTTCTCAAGAACTTATTTTATTTTGTTTATGTCATTGCACAAATCTATTTAATTAAAAAGGGGTATTAAAAATTCATAAAAATGATTTATTTTATTCTATAATTGATATACATAAAACCCTATTTCTTTGTGGTTTATAAATGAAAAAATGATCATATTTTTAAGCACTTTTTAAAACATCATGATTTTGATATGAAACCCATTTATTTTATTCTTTGTGGGTTATTTAAGAAAATTTTTTATTATGATATATGTGGATCACATGAAAATAAATACATATTAATGGTGCTCCCTGATAGTGCTATAATTAATTGGGTAAAGAAATTAATTTCTAGAGATGAAAAGTTTTACGATACCTTGGTGAATAACCTTGGTAATTTTTATGACACCTTGGGGATGGACCATGGGGACATGACACATTTGGGATGGACCTTAGTGATATGATTATTAATGTATAAATTAAATTTGGTATCAACATTTTCAAGTTATGATCCATGTTCTTATTATTATGATATTCCTCTTTATCATGCCTTTATGAAAGTCCTTAAGTTATTGTTTATATCTCTCAAGATCGCATGTAAAATGTTTCCCTTGTTTTCCCATATTTAGATTTTTGTTCTCATAACAAGTTTTTAAATTTTTTTCAGAGGTATTAAGATTTTTAAGGATAAATAAGATTCTATGATTAAAGTATTTGAAGATTTTCCTTGAAAAGAAACCATGTTTCATTTTAATAGATTTTTTTTCATGAATTTTTTTTGTGCTGTGTAGACTTATCTACTTTGTAACATTAAAAGTTTATGTAATATTTTATCCTAATTCACTAAAATTGTATACCTAAAAGATATTTGGGAATGAATGAAAATAAATTCTAGTCAAAAGTCACTATAATAAGTTGTGTTTAATTTCATGTCCTTATAGTTGGTATAAGAGCAGGGTTTAGAAAAATTTTGAGATTAGGATGTTCCCTTAAGAGTTATAAATATCATCATGGCTTTATAATTTTAAGGTTGATCATAAGTTAAATGTCTTAGAATCCAATTTTGAGGATTATGTTATGAAATTTCAAGGTAATTAATGGTATTTTTGGAGACATGTATTTTTGAGGTAGTTATGGGTTATTAATTTTGGGGATAAAAAATGAAAGCTACAGAATAAAATTTGAGGATAAAACATGTTATATTTATTTTTGATGATTTTATCTAATGTTGGAAGTGTTATAAGAATTATATAGTTTTTTAAAATGGAAAACCTGTAGGATGGGTGATAACCCATCACCTCTAGTAAGGTTGTAGGAATCGAACCCACAATCGAAGGGAAAAAAGGTCACATCGCCTACCACTGACCTACATGAAGTACATGTTTAGTATGAATTATTCTTCTTTATTTAAATGATTTTATGGGTTAAGAATAAGTTTATTTTGGGAACTCTTGTTTTATCAAATGGATATCCTTATTATAAAAAAATGACATGGTGATTAAGTGATAAACATTATTTTGGAAGATGTTATCTCTTTTAGGAAAACTATATGACCAAGGAAAATATAATACTATGGGATTTCATTTGAGGAGTAATGGTTGAATTTTATTTTGGAATAATCTATTTTTTTTTTCTTATGGAAATATAGAGATTTGGGTTATTTATATAAATAATTAACCTATCATGGAGAATATGTGATTAGGGTAATTAATTTTTGGTATGAGACTTTAAGAGCGGTTGATTTTATTTAGAGATACATGTTAAAATTTATCTTTAAAGACTATGTGATCAAATACTTATAAATTTTGGGTTTCAAACTTAATTTGGATTATTTATGAGAAATTTTAAGGAAAACCGTTTCTTGAATGGTCTTTTTTAAACATTGGGTATTATTTGTTGAATTTCGGAGATTAAGAGTAGTATTTGTTTTTATAAAGGATTATTCATTTTGGGGATTATATGATCTTGTACAAACCATTTTGGTTTTGGTTAATGTCTAAATATAGGGGAAATATATATTTTATCTTTTTTCGATTATGTGATTCTCTAGAAGTTGATTCTAGTGCTTCAGGTGTGACCAAGTCATCTTGAATACTCATAATTTGGAGAAAATAGAATCCCCTTTATATTAAGGACTTCATGCCTGTTTCTATTGGAAACACAATCCCAAAAGTGATTAGAAAGATTCTAAATCATCATCTGGGTGGTATTGCAAAGAGTATCATCTCCCTTAATTAGTTTGGATTTGTTCCAGGGCGGAACATCCAAAATTGTATTTACATTGAATCTGAGTGTGTCAATGTCCTGAGGAGAAAGGTTAAGGATGGTAATATGGAATTGAAGATTGACATTTCCAAGGCCTTTGATACCATCAGATGGAGCTTCTTGTTCACTATACTTAAAATGCATGGGTTTTCCTAGAAATTTATTGATCTGATTGGATCCATACTTTCAAGTGCCAGACTCTCTATTCTTATTAATGGCTATCCTAGGGGATTCCTTCAATGTTCAAGAGGGGTTAGGAAAGGAGACCCTCTCTCTAGTATGCTGTTTACTATTGTGGAGGATTACCTGAGCTGGTGCCTCACTGATCTCTCTAATTTTGGATGGTATCCGAGAATTAAAATTGGGAATCAGTTGCATGCCCCATCAAATCTATTTTATGCTGATGAAATTCTTTTTTAGAAGAGCTGATGCAGGAACCATATCTTGTATCAAGGTAATTTTCTCACATTATGGGGAGGTTGAAGGTCAGGCTATTATTTGGGGGAAATATTTGGCTCTGTTTGGTGAAGGTATTAGCACATCAAGACAACATCGAGTGGCACGAAAGCTTTGTGTCCAGTGGGGTGTTCTTCCTTTAATTTATCTTGGGGTACTATTATTATGGGGTAGGGTTAAAAAGTGTTATTTGGAGAATATTGCTCTGAAAATCACAAATCAGTTAGCAAGTTGGAAGGTAAAAAACATTTCCCAAGAAGGAAGGATATGTTTGGTCAATTATGGGATCACTTCAATGTTTGTTTACTCTTTTTCAGTGTATCATTGGCCCAGAATTCTGATTTAAGAATTAACTAGCAAGATCTGAAATTTTATTTGGACTGGCTCGGTTTATGAGAGGAAGTTGGTCACTGTGGCATGGAAGGATTGCATTAAACCTCTTCACATGGCTGGACTAGGTTTCAAAGACATCATATTATTCAATGAAACCTTGATCAATAAGTTTGTTTGGAATTTACTTTCCAATTTTGATGAGTCCATGGACTTTCTTCGAACCAGGTTTCTTGGAAAGCTGTATAATGGGTACTCTACATACCTTTGTTCATCTATTTGGAGTATAATTAAATAGGCCCTTTCTGATCTAATTTATTTCTCTAAATGCATTGTGTTCAAGCAATCCCCTCTTAATTTCTGGACCACACCTTGGCTATCTCGGCCTATCTATGATGATATTGCAATTCTCACACTCTTAAGGGGGACATCCATTGCTGATTTTTAGAGAAATTCAACAGAAATTAACATCTTGATTCCAAATCATGTTGGAATGGAAATCACTAGGTATCGATATATAGATTGTAACACTCTGGTTTGTATGTCTAAATTGAATGGAAGATTCAATATACCTGACTGCTACAGGTCGATGTGTGGTGCTTCCCTAAATCCTACACTCTGGGTCATGGAGTTCTATAGACCTTTCATCCCCCCATCTTCCTCTTTGCTTATCTCGAAAATATGGAGGAAATGACTTCCCTTGTAGGCTATGCTCCAGTATATTGGATTCAATCTCACTCCAGCCTGTATGCTTTATCTTCAAAATAGAGAAGACTCTGATCATCTCTTTGTCTCCTGTAACTTTGCTTCCAGGTTATGGACCTATGTTCAAGAGATCTTCCATTGTTTCATTCCCTCTTAATCGGTTGAAGGGCTGCTGCAATTTGTTTGTAGGATTAATATAAGTGAGTAGGTAAAATCGCTTCTCCTGGCAGCTGTGTCCAGCTTGTTGTCTCACTTATAGAAGGTGAAGAATGCTGTAATCTTTAATGACATTGCTCCCAACATCCACTCTGCTATTATGGCAATTCATTGTGCAATCCACACTGCTTCCTCCATCCAATCTGGATCCATGAGGAATGACGTCTCTGATATTTTTTTATTGAGGTCACTTGGTGTGAGTGGCAGGGCAAGGAAACCTTTGATGATGAAGCATGTACGCTGGATTCCACCCATCTCCCAATGGCTGAAGGTTAATGTTGATGGGGTTGCCTCTGGTGCACCCGGTCCCTCCAGATGTAGTGGTGTATTCCGTACTCACAAAGGTTTTTTCAAAGGATGTTTCTTCCATTATATTGGCAATGCATTTTCCATTGAAGCTGAGATATGGTCCATGTTAAAAGATATCAGATATGCTGTCCAATATGGCTGGGATGGCCTATGGATTGAGTCAGACTCGACTGTTTCAGTTCAAATTCTTCATGAGAGGTCAATAAATGTTCCATGGAAGATGTTATTAGCTTGGGTGGAATGTGTCCAGATTGATTATTCACTTTCAATTGATGTATTACGTGTCTATCATGAGGCTAATCAAGTTGCGGATGCTCTCTCTAAGAGAGCTATTACCGAGGTGAGCTCAAGTTGGTCTTTTGCCTCCCCAGATTTTTTTGATAGGCTTGTGCAGGTTGACTGTTGTGGTGAGACTTACACTCTTCTTTGTTAATCTCCTCTATGACTTTTAATTGTGTACTTTTATTTTCTTTAATAAATTTTTCTAGGAGTAGGTGTGCCTGGATCCTGATTTTCTTTGTATGAAACTCTACTTGACATGTAAGTATGTTTCATTATGTTATTAGTCAAGCTCATAAATAAATTCCATTACTTTATGAAAAGAAAATTAAAACCAAAACATTGTCTGTTTACTTTTCTTACTGTAAAATCAAAGACCATTTAACCCATAATAAGTTTGTGGTTTTATAATTGTTAATTTTCTCCTGATCATTTTTTCTATCACTCTCCATTAGAACAAGATGGTTAGTTTTTCTTCAATATCCATGTTTTCCTTCATGGAATCCTAGTATGTGTTATCTTGGGTAACATTCCTACTTATCTTTATTTCATTTAAAGTGACATTTTTATTGAATATTTTTCTCATGTGTGATTTTCAATGAAGTTTCTAAACCTAATTTTAAAAAATGTGAGGACACAATTTCCAAAAGGGGGGAATAATGTAACATCCCAGGTATTTATATAATAATAAATTTTTATATATATTATTATTTTTTAATTTAATATTAATTTTATTTTAAAGGGGACACTATGTATGATAGAGTACCTGACACACAACAATGAGTTTCTCTGAAATTTATGTTGCACATAACATTAAGTTAGACTAAAAATATAATGCAACATAATATTATTATTTTAAATAATAGTTAATTCCTAGCTGTTGTATTGTCAGAAATGAACATAATTAACTATATTATGATTTTACATATTTGTTAAATGTTTTTACATTTATCCAATGAATTTTAGAGGCTTAAAATGAGAATAAATCCAATTTTAAGCAAAAAACACTCTAATATTTTAAAAAAATATGTTTTACCACCTTTTGATAGAGAAACCTTTTTAAATCTAGTTATTTTTTTCAATTTTGTATGTTCATTTGAAAAAATTAACTTATTCCTTAGAATAGGGGCATGAAAATTTACTTCGGTTGAAATTTTGGTATTTTTTTGATAAAATCCATATTTTTATGAATATTGAAAAATACTGCATTTTAATTCAATACTACCTTTTCATCAAATTTATTTATATAGTTAGATTGAATTTTTAATTAGTTTTAAAGTTTAATTGGATTAAATTTTTATTATTTAATCCAATTATGTTCATTGTAAGTAATTTCACATTTTAATTTGACATAAACACATATCAATATTTTGATAGTTTTTACTTCTTAAAAACCCACTTTTTGGTTTTGTCAATGGGAATTAATTTTAAATTAATCACTAAAAATTATGTGTTTTGAATTTGGAAAAATGGATTCCATATTTGGAATCATAAGGTACAAATTGTGTAAATAGGTATATTTTATTTTTGGATATTATGAATAGTAACTTTAGTAATTATTTTTATTTACCATGGTTAAATGGTAAATCAGATAAATAAGGGTAAACAAAATAACATTATAATAATATAAAACTACCCTAACACATTTCATAATCCTATTTTATGAGATATGACCGACCATTGACAACCTTGTGTCTATTTTATGACCTCATGGAGCCACGTGGGTGTGATAATGACCTTTTATAATATTTATTTTAAAGGAAAGGGAAATATAACCTAAACATATATCTCCTAACTATTTTTTAATTTTGTTTATATAAATTATATCTTATACTATAAATTTTAATTATAAAGATAAAAATATTTCATACATCATGGTATTTTGTTTATAATTTTTAGTCATTAAATAAATAAATTTATTTATCACACAATGATGATGCAGTGATTACCTTATTAATGATAGATTCAATAAATAATATTATAAATTTTAAAATAAATGTAATTTGAATACTTTTATGTCATAAATGATTTTTTCGGATGAAAGTGACATGTTAGGGATGAGTTAATACCTTTTTTTCAAATGAATCTTGTTTTTATGACTTAAAAAAAATTCTAAATAGTGTCAAAATTGACATAAATGACTTTTAAAAAATGAATACTATTTTATTAAATGTTATAATAGTCCTAAAAATATAATATTTGTCCAAATGACTTATATAATGTTACAAATGTCATTAATTATCCACTTGTGTTTTTATTGGGATATTATAGTAACTATAGTAACCATATATTATGAAAATACAAGAAGACATGGTAAGTGTTAGTGTTTTTAACTAAGGGTTAAAGCTAAAAGATAAGGTTAATTTTGTGACCTAAACATGTATAAAACCTATGGTTTGAGATTATTTAGACCCATAATCATATTATACTGTACATATATCACTTTGGAACTATTATAATTCTAAAATCAATTTATAATAAATAATATTTCAAGACTTTCCTAAAGTTCCCCTCTTCCCCCTTATAAAAGGGCACCACTTCTCCCCACATACAAACACCCCTAAAGCCTCTTGGATCATTGAAACCTAGCTCAAATAAGATCCTAACATCCCTCCTCTCTGCGGAAATCCTTACATTTTGTATAAGGAAATTCAAGAAATTTGTTTTGCACAAATCAAAAGGAGTTATCCGATTTAGAGGTAACGTCTTCTCTAAAGCTCATTTTCCTTATTTTTCTTATACACCCATAAACTTTATTTATTAAATTATATTATAAAAAAACCAGTATTATAAATATTTTAAGATGTTTTTATTCTAATATTAAGACCTAAAATTATACAAACCTCCATCCAATGGATTTAGAACACATTGTTTCTGTATACGGCGAACTACTGCCTCACAAAACGATGATTGTTCAATTTTCTCCTACCACCTCTCATGGTTGCCATTATGATGGAAATATATTTGTTTATGATATATATGATATTTATATTATCTCTATTCTTATGTAAATTTTATTTATAACACACCTTTATGCTTTTCATGTTGTATAACTATGATAATTTCATTTGAGGAAGTGGGGACTACCACCCCCTCAAAGTGATATGACCCGTTCATGCTATACATGAAATGCATAAAGGATGGATTTAATGAAACTATGTAACATATATAACATATATATTATACTGGAATTAATATATATATATATATATGTGTGTGTGTGTGTGTGTGTGTGTCAATTAGTTATTATTCTTTTAATATGACAAAGAAATGAATGTAGCGTTTATGTGTACACACGACCTACCATCTCCATGAACGATAAATTTCATTTTATTATCTCAAAATATTATGTATTATTCTAAATACATATATATATATATATATGTTATATATATTTTATTTAAATCATGAACATAATTCTGTAGATGATGGAATTATTACAATATGGACAATTTGTAACCATAATAAGTTCATTTTTAACTCAAGTACCGAATGTCGACTAAACGTCCAATCTGAACTTAAATCCTTAAGTAATTGTTATAAAATGGTAAAAAGTGATATAAAAGGAATAAAAAACATGAAATTTTTTATAAAAAAAGTATACATTAACTTAAGTTTATTGTTCATGAAGATAAAGAACGAATGTGACAAGTTGGACTCAAGGTAAGGGACTTCGTCTAAATCTCTGTTCTTTGGGGCATATCTTGATGTTATGAACATTTATTTTCCTATAATGTGTATATAAAAAAATTTGAATAATTATATCATTAATTAGTATATTATTATTATATTTTACAGTTTTTATAATGTAATTACTTAATGATATGTATTCAAGTGTTTCTTATTTGGTAAGGGAATTCTCAACTTCTCTTTCCTTTAAATTCTCTTTTATACAGTATACCTTTCAAATATACATAACATGTTTTAATTTACATTTTATTATGTCTCTATACTATATGATGAGTCATTTTTGTATGGTATACACTTTTTACCTCTCTTTTTAATGGTTTATAAAACCTTGTTTCATAGTTGTTATGCAGCAGAATATTCATCTCAAAATCCCTATCTTTTTCTCAAGAACACATTTTTTATGTGATTAACCAAACATATTTAATTTACAAGGGTATTAAAAAATATATGAAAATGATTTATTGATTCTGTAATTGTCATAAACAAAACCCTATTTTCCTTTTTGTGGGTTGTAAATGACATAATGATCATGTTTTTACGAACTTTTTAAAACATCATGATTTTGATATGAAACCCATTTATTTGATTCTATATGGGTTATTTATGAAATGTATGATTATGATCTATGTGGATCAAATTAAAATAAATACATATTAATGTTTTTACTTAATATAACTCCAATGCATTGGATAAATAAATTAATCTCTATAGATGACAAGTTTTACGATACCTTAGTGAATAACCTTGGTAATTTTTATGACACCTCGGGGATGGACCTTGGTGATATGACACCTTAGGTATGAACCTTGGTGATATTTTTATGAATTTATAAATTAAATGTTTTAGCCAATTTTTCAAGTTATTATACATGTTCTTATTGTTATGAAATTCCTCTTTCTCATGACTTTATGAAAGTCCTCATGTTCTTATTTATATCTCTCAAGATCACATGTAAACTATTTCCCTTGTTTTCACTTATTGAGATTTTTGTGCTCATCCCACGTTTTAAGTGTATTTCATAGGTCCTAATATTGTTAATTAAAAAGAAGATTCTATGATGAAAGTATTTTAAGATTTTTATTGAAAAGAAACTTTGTTTCATTTTAATAGATTTTGTTTCATGAAAAAAGGGTGGCTTGTAGACTTATCTACTTTGTAACATTGAAAGTTTATGTAATATTTTTTCCTAATTATATTATACTCTAGACTTAAAAGATATTTGGGAATTAATGAAAATAAACTATAGTCAAAATTCACTAGAATAATTTATGTTTAAGGTTGGGTCCTTATATGTTTAAGGATTTATTTATATGGAAATGAATGTATTAAAATGTTAACTCATTTAAAAAGTTTAAAATTGGTATGGGACACTTTGATTCAAAATTATTCTTTTTAAATGTTTTAATTGTGTTTTAAAAATTTATTGATTATTTCAATAAAAAGGAATGTTTTTAACATGTACATCATGAACTGAATTTCTCACTTTTATACTGATTTAGTGTTTTTATGTTTACTTTACAAGTTTACCATTTTATTTTTAAATAATTTGTTTTTAATTATGAGTGCATGAATTTGTAAAAATGAAATGTGATTTCAAAGGGTAAATGTAAGTTTTACTTAATGATTGTTTTATATGTTATGATTATGTTATGGTTTGTGGTCATTGTTTAGGAAGTACGGGTGGTTCCATGATAAACCTAAGGTGGGTGAGCCTGTAATAGCTCTATAATGAATTGGGTAATGAGATGGAGTTAACTGGTAGGGTTTCTTCTAAGAGATTTAAGGTATATACCGTGATGGGTATTCCAAATGTAACCATAAATGTTACTACATATGTATCCATGAAAGGTAAAATGTAAGAATGGTTTGGATGCCACAATTTACCATTATAATTTATGGTTTCTTTTTAGTTTTATAGGAATATTATGATTTCCTGAGGTAAGCTAAAGGGATTATGTTTTATGGGTGAAAAGTATAATTTTGTGATTTTTTTCACGAGTTTAAAATTTTCATTGACAAAGCGGTTATTTTCATATTTTATTCCCCTTACTGAGTTTTTTTATCTTCACATGTTTTACAATGTTTTTCATAGGGTATAAGGATGGGTAAGAGGAAGAAGGATGTCAAGATGAATGTTATGAAGATTTTTATCAAGAAAAAGAATTAATGTTTTATTTTAAAATGTTTTAGATTATGAAAAAATGGATAGTGAGTAGACTTGTGTACTTTGGAATATTTTATTTATTATATAATATTTATGGCCTAATATTTTAAACTCTAAATCTGAAATGATCCTCAATGTTAAAGAATGTAATTTCTATCTAAAATCCATGATTAAGTTATGTTTAATGCTGGGACCTTACATTATATCACTATTATATAATTAAATAAGTATATTAAATATTATAAGATGTTTTCATGTTAAGGTTATTACCTAAAACATCACCCACTTCCATCAAATGAGATAAAAAATCATCGTTCGTGTGTATGATGGACTACTATCTTAGGAACTGATGTCGTCCCTTCTTCCATTAACACCTTTCAAGGTTTAGAATAATGTTGTATTTATAGTTTATATATGATATATATATATATATGTGATATTTATGATGTTATTAAACTTCTTTAATTTTTATATAACACATACCTTCATACTTTTCATTTTGTTGGAATATGATATCATCGTTTGTATGTATAGCGGACAACCTTCTTGCAAAGCGATGTGAGTCATTCATGCTTTACATGGAATGTATTAAGGACGAGTTTAATATAAATATATGATATAAATGAAATAATAATTCTAATAGAAGGAATATATATATATATATATCATTTAATTTTCTTTCTTTTTACTTGACAATAAAATAGAAACATCGTTCATGTATATGTACGACCTACCATCTTTATAAATGGTGTATTTCAATTCCAATTTCTATATTTTAGAGAGTATTATAAATAAATTTATACTGAATATATATGATATTTATATCATGGTTTAAATTATATAAATGATGAAATCATTATCAAAGTAAAATGAAAAAAATAACAATTCAGAACAAATACAAAAAACAAAGCCATTATTACCAGAAATGTAACTTTAACATGGAATTATTAATAAACAGGTAATATAATGTCATAATAAAATCATATATGGTGTTATATATATTAATATGGTTCTATAGTATATGTATAATAAACTTATATTTATTATACATGAGTTTTTAATGTGTATGAAGGGATTTAATATTTAAGGTAAGGGTATTTCTAATCTCACTTTTATTTTTTAGAGACTTATGCCATATTCACTACTTGTTTCCTTTTAATGGTGTATATACTACCCTTTTAAATATTATATCATGAATTTAATTTATTTAATTTTATTTAAAGTTTAAATTTATGTTATTATTTCACATATCTCATGATTCACAGGTTACTCAAGTGGTAAGGGAATTCCATCTCACTTTTTACTTCTGTGAGACACATGCCATGCTCACCAACTATTTATTTTGTGTGGTGTATATATCGAAATATGATATGATATAACATTAATATACCTAATTTTATGTTTATTAATGTTTCCATTGATGTTATTATTTCACAAGGATTATGATTCAAAAGTTACTCTAACAGTATGCATTTTGTCTCAATTTCCTTTCTTGAAATGTACATTTTTCTATACATCTATATTCTTTCAAAAGGTGTATATAAAACCCCTTTGATATGTAATATCATGAATTTTTTAATCCTCATGATATTTTAAGTTCCATTTTATTTTACTCTTTTATGGGGCATACGATTCAATGGTTCTAAAGTGGTAATGAATTTATGTTACAATCTCATCGTTTATCAGGATTGTTTATGATAAAGTCTCCAATGATGAAATACTATAATCTATATCTCAATAATTATTCTTTATTTTACTCTACTATGGATATTAATTATATATTCAAGTAATGTAACTATTTTACACTCTTTTTTAGTTAATATTATTTAGAAAATATTTTTTAAAAAATATGATTTATTTTTAACTCTTCGGTCAGAAATATGTTTTCTTCCTAAAAATATTTTATAAAATGTGTTTAAATTAAAATTTAAGATAATTTTCAATGAAAAGGATTTTGAAAATTTTCTAAGTCTAAAAATTGTTTTAAATAATTTTTAAATCTTCCTTTATATGTTTTCAAAGTGGTTTTTAAAGAATAGTATTTTGAAAATGTTTTATGTTTTAAAAAGATATTTGCCATAAGAAATGTTCCAAGTGATCTTTAAAAATACTTCTCCATCTATGATGTTATCCATTGATATTGTTTATGTTTTACTATAGATATTATCCAAGGACACCATTCTTATTCTTTATTATAATGGATTATGTTTAAGATGATTTTTTTTTATGAAACCTATTTCTATTCCACGAGTAATACCATGATAAAATGATTGTGAAACCCACTTATTTTCACGGGTTTTTATATGATGAAATGATTATAAAGAATGTCTCTTTTTGAAAAGTTATGATATGATGAAATCTTTATGACACCCATTTAATTTCATGGGTTATGATATAATTAATTTTTATGATCTTGTGGCACACATATGTATGATTTCATTATGTGATGGGTTGGACTTATATAACCCTCAAATACATTGAGTAAATATTTATATATTTCATGAGAAAGACATGGCTAGAATGGGGAGTGAACTCGATACAGTAATACATAGATGGAATGGGGAGTGGAATCGGTATAGTAATACATGGATGGAACAAAGAGTGAAGTCAATACAAAAATACATGGATTGAATAAAGAGTGAACCTGATATAGTAATACATGGATGAAATATGGAGTGAAACAGGTATAGTAATACATGGTTGGAATGTGGAGTTGAATTGGTACAATAATACATGGATGGAACAAGGAGTGAACTCAGTATAGTAATACATGGCTGGAACGATGAGTGAACTCAGTACATTAATACAGGGTTGGAAAAAGGAGTGAACCGAGTATAATAATACATGGATGGAACAAGTAGTGAACTCAGTATTGTAAAGGAAATTTCCACTATCATGACCTTGATAGTGGGCCTTAAATAATATGGAAATGGTTTTATATACTTATGTGTATGCCAAAAATTTTATTCTTATTCCAAAGTTATGTTCTCATGACTCATGTTCTTTGAATACCATATGATCAATGTTTTAAGAACTACCAATATTTATTCCATGATTAAGGATTAGGATTTTTGATATGCGGGGTATGGTTTTTAAATTTTATTCTCATGTTCTCATACCCTTATATTCATGTTATGCATACATATTCCTTTTTTACCTTTATTATGAATCTAGGCTCACCCTTTCTTATGTTTCGATTCCCCAGGTTATGAAGAAAGTTTTTAAGTAGGAGTACTAAAGGGGAAGATCTTCACAGGAAATGTTGAATTTATTTCACCAAATTAGAAGAATGTGTTCTAAGTTTCCAAAGGCAATAAAATAGTATTGTCCTCAGGAGTGTGTTTGTATAATGTAATGCATATTAATATAATAGGCTATAATACACATGTATAGAAACCCTTAGATCACTATAAAGGGTGTAAAGACCCGTAAAATTCAAGGGAAATTTTTTCTTAATTTTCTTTAGAATTTTATAAGAGCGCGGTTTCAGACGGCACCTGATTCCGAGGCCCGGAGTGCCCGGAATCAATTTCCGAAGTTTGGCTCGGGTACGTTCAGTGAACGAACGAGCGGGAATTCCTAACTTTTGATCCGGTGCTCGGAATTGAAATCCGAGGGCACCGATGAACTCGCAGCGCCGATATTCGCTTAAAGAGACCTTTTCGGAAGTTGCGTTTGTTGCGGGACGAAAGTTAGTTTTTGGGAGAATTATAAAAAGTTGAATAAAAAAATGTGGAATTCTTTTTATTTTACTTTTGTAGGTTAACTCCTCTCAAAGGGAGTTAGGGGTGGGACCCACACCCACTTAACCTCCCTTGAGAGGATTAAGTGTGGTGGGACCCACACGAACCTAAAACTCTCATCTTCCCCCTTAAACTCCCCTCTCTCCCTATTAAATGTTTGTTAACTTAACATCTAATTAATTACACATGAAATGTATAATTAATTAAGTGTTATGTTTTGAATTTTGAAGTTTTGAATTGCTTGGCTTGGTAAATAAAATAAGGAGGAACCTTATTTTATTTGGTTAGTTTTGTTTAGCCAACTTGTGAGGATTTTGAGAGCTCCTCCTCCTTCTTCTTCAACTTGACGAAGAACGCTCAACTTGACGAAGAACGCTCAACTTGACGAAGAACGCTCAAGTTCCGACGAAGAACGCCGCTCCGCTCTTCTTCGTCTTCCGTGTCAACGAGAGGGAACGCTGCTTCCTCCTCGGACTCCCTTCGTCGACATAAGAAGTTTCGCCAACGACGTGCCTCTTCGGACGTACCTCTTCGTCATCGGATTTGACGAACGACTACCGCGACGCCCGACCTCCGCGACGTTGTCTTCCGCTGGACGTTGACAAATCTTTGAACCTATACCCAAGGTAGGGGTTGTTGATTATTGTTTAATTATCTTATTCTTGCTCGTGGTTCGCATGACTAATGTGAGGATTTTGAATATTTTAAGTTGTGTTATTGTTTAACGTGAGGGGGCCGGACCGCATGAACACGGCCGAACCCCTCCATCGTTCTTGTTGAATTACCTTGCGGGTGGAAACAAGGTGGCGTGGTGCCGTCGCACCACGCGTTTAAACGTACAATTATATTACGTGACGCCGTCGCGCTGCGCCATGGCAGGATCATCAAGAACGCGACGCCGTCGCGCCGCGTTGAAGGAAATCAAGGTGCGGCGGAGGGGCGCGGTGCCTTCGCACCGCGCCGGACGACGAACACCACGGCCGGTTCCGGGCCGCGGCGGAACGAGGAGACCAGCGGCCGGGCCGCCGGCGCCGGAAGCCGAAAAGGGGACGGGATTTTTCCGGTCCCGTTGGAGAAAACCGGCCAGCCAGCTGGCCGGACGGATGGCCAAATACGGGGGAAATAAATCCCCCGGCCAGCAATAAAGCCCCCCCATTTAATTGGGGGAGGCGGTTCCTTGAGGGGGGGCTGGCGGCCCCCCGGTTTCCGCTCAAGCAGGCCCCCCACGTGGGGGGGGGGGGGGGTTTAAAAACAAAGGGGCGCGACACAAGGCCGCGCCGCCATCCCAATCAAGCGGGGGGCTTTGCCCCCCCGCGCGCTGCCTCCGTGCGGCGCCGCGCCGCCGCGCCACCGGCCGGCCGGGCCGGGTCGGACCCGGGTCGGGTCGACCCAGGGGGGGGGGGGGTCGGGCTGGGTCGGCCCGGACCCGGAACCCCTGTTTCGAATCAGTTTCGGTTTTTTGGCCATAACATGAGCCACGGACCTCCGATCGACGAACCGTCTGCGGCAACGCGATCCTTGGATCGAGACGGGCGTTTAGGTATATCGCACTCAAGGTTTCGGATTACTTTGAGTTCGGCCGGGTTGGTTCGTTCACGAAACCAACCAGGCCTTCGGAGCGGAAACGCTCATAACTTGAGCTACGGACGTCCGATTGATGTGCCGTCAGCCGTGTTGTGTTCCTCTTAGTGAGACGGATCTTTTGGCATAATCCGCCCGAGGTTTGGACGCAGGTGGAGTACGGTCGGGTTGGTTTTGACTTAAAAACCAACCGGGCCCCGGGGACGAAAATGCCAATAACTCTCAGACCGGGCGTCCGATCGACGCGCCATCTGTTGCGTTGAGTTCCTGTTGACGTTACGGAACTTTTGGATACATCAACTCTGGTCTTTGTGACAATTGATGTATCAGACTCTCGGCTCGTGGAGTGGACCCTCCGAATGAGCTTGCTGTGTGCGGAAACCCTAGTGCTGGCTGCGACTGCTTCTCCGACAGCGACGATTGAGCAGAGATCCTCCGTGGACTCCGACGACGACCATGCAGAGATCCTCCGTGGACTCCGACGACGACCATGCAGAGATCCTCCGTGGACTCCGACGACGACCATGCAGAGATCCTCAGTGGACTGCGGCGACGACTGTGCAGAGATCCGCAGTGGACTACGACGACTACTGCACTCAGCGATCCTACGTGGATCAGTGCTACAGGTCCTGCGTGGGCCCGATCCTGTGTGGGTCCGATCCTGTGTAGGTCACTGCGGGAGTTAGTATCTATCGATCCTTCGTGGGTCCGACGACTTAGATGGTTCAGTGATCATCCTTATCGTCATCCGAAGAAGTTTACCTGTGTGAGCTGAATCTTCTGTTTTACTCGATAGAGGTGGTGCGCTTGGTTGTAGCGGCAGACCCGCGATACTGGAGACGAGCGTACGGAGTACGGAGACCGTGTAGCCGGCTGAGACCTGAAGACTGCTCGACCGACTCGACTTGGAGTGTGTCGACTAGCCCAGTGGACGGAGCGCCCGGTATTTGGCGGCAGAACCACGGCGGACGGAGCGCCTGGTAGTTGGCAGCAGACCCGCGGTACTCGACTGGAGGAGTACCTATGTAGGCTATTTGGGTGAGCGCCCGGTATTTGGCAGCAGACCCTCAGCGGACGGAGCGCCCGGTAGTTGGCGGCAGACCCGCGGTACTCGACAGGAGGAGTACCTCAGTAGTCTTAGGTTAGTGAGCAGTATCTCAGAGTTGTGATAGGACACTGTACACTTCAGAGATGGGGCTCTTCAGTAGTTACGTTTTGATAATGAAAATCCTGTGTGAGCTGATTTCTGTTGCTTTCCTATGTGGATTGTGTTGTGCTATCCTGTGTGGATTACAATATGCTTTCCTGGGTGGAATACGTTTACTTTCCTGTGTGGACTGAGTTGTACTTGGGCTCGGAGGTTGGAGCGTATTTGAAATTGATGTCTTAGGTATATGTATGGGCATATACCTAAGCAGTGTCGGTTGTTACTTCGTGATTGTACCTTTCTTCTTGGATTATCCATTGTGGATTTGAGATACCTTCAGGGGTCTCGGGGTCCCTACTGAGTAGCTTATACTCACCCCTGCACGGGCTTTGCCCGCACTACGTTGTGTTGGTTGCAGACGACGGACAGCGTTGACCTTAGCTGAGGCTTGCAGAGCGGGACGATACCCGGAGGTGGACCACTGGGCGGGACGTGCTCGGAGCGGACGGCGGGACCCGTGGAGCTGTGGAGCTATCTGTACCCACCCTTCAGGTGGGATTTCCGGTGGACAGCTCGGTGTAGCGGCTTTTACTTTTCAGTTGCTGTTTTCCCTTTCGATTTGTACTTTACTTTCAGTTTGGGTTTGTATACTGGCCCATTTACTTTTCCGCACTTTCAGTTGTACTCTACTTTTGCTTAGTGTTTACTTTCCGCTTTCTTACTCTGTGGTGTTTGTTTACTTTACAAAGGCAATGCCTTCCCTTTTTCCGGGATTTACGCCTTGGTGCTAGTCGCCAGCCCCTGGCCTATGGAAGGCGGGCTTGGGGTAGTCACGGCACGGACCCCGAGGGCGGGTCGTGACAAATTGGTATCAGAGGAGTTCAGTTCTACCGCGAACTCTGATCTTTTCTATGTGAAGCAATAATGTTTAGCGTATTGAGTGTGGTTATCAGTCCAGGGAGTCCAGTGTTGGTGCGGCGGCCGACGTATCCGTACACCAGGACCCTGACTTCTGATTTCCAACTTAATGCACGAAAATGTTGATTGCGTGTGTGTTTCAAAGTTTTCTTTGTGATTACTTATATCAGCTCACCAGGTATACTGTTCTGACCGTGGCGCACCTGTTTCCTTTTCAAGATGGCCCCACGACGGCAACCAGCTAGGGTTCCGAGAGTTGAGCGTGATGACAGCCCACCGAGCGACGAGGCCTCGGTGCAGGGCCCTTTGTCATCAGTGGCACCAGCGGTAGCACTACCCGCCGAGCCCCCGATACTTCCAGCACCAGCCGCTGAAGATGCACGTCGCCTCAGCGCACTGCATGAGTTTCAGCGCCAGCGACCACCCAGGTTTCGCGGGGAGACGGATCCCCAGGCAGTAGAGGACTGGCTGGAGGCAGTGGTACGAGTGTTTAGGCTAGTGAGGACACCAGCAGACCTCATGGTGATCCTCGCTGCGAGCCTACTACACGCAGCAGCAGGACGATGGTGGATCTTGATGCTCCAGGTGCACGATGAGGCATCTCTACTTTGGACGGACTTTGAGAGCCTTTTTCGCTCGGAGTTCGTCCCAGCCACCCTTCGTGCGGTGCGTATGCAGGAGCTTCTTCAGCTGCGACAGGGCAGCATGACGGTCGCTCAGTACTCGGCGAGATTTACCGATCTCTCGCGCTACTCGACCGACATGGTACGGGACCCATTCTTCCGGGCCCGGACCTTCGAGAAGGGTTTGAGACACGAGATCAGGGCATCGCTGATCTCCCTCAGCATACCGACTCAGACAGGAGTACTGGAGAGAGCCCTCCTGATCGAGAGTTTCCTGGCTGAGTCCACAGCGAGACCTACCGCAGGGCGGCAGATAGCGGAGTCTTCGGCAACAGGTAGCCGACGGATGACTCAGGGTTCCAGGCAGACCAAACCTACCGGTGACCGACTGCACGACTCAGGCTCAGTTGTACGGGGAAGCCGGGGTGGAGTCAGAGCCAGGCGTGCCGAGAGTGGGCAGTGTTACTCCTGTGGCGGGATTGGTCACATGGTTCGTGACTGTCCGACCCGCCATGCTGATGATCAACAGTTAAGTGAAGAACCTCCCAGGCAGAGGCAGAGGTTCGACCGTGGCGGTCCACAGGGAGGAGGCGGACGAGGCAGAGGAGCTGGACGAGCAGCCGGTGGTGGGCGACGCATTGAGGCTCTGCCACCACCACCACCAGGAGGTCCACCCCGACCACAGGGAGTAGGTGAACATGCGAGAGCTCAGCTTCAGGCAGCCGAGGCCTTCGATCATGGAACTCTGGGAGCCGATGGACAGGAGCAGAACTAGTGGATACGTCCTTTGTACTTCTGGTTCCTTGTTGCATTTGTGTAGCGTCTTGTATTATGAGCTGCAATAATAAAAGACGCATACCTTTGTGATATTTTCGTTCCTGTCCTCTTTCGTGATGTTACTAAGAGGTTCCAGTTTTGGCTGTTGACTTGACCCTCACTTGTGAGACATCTACTGGAGGAGACCCATTTACCACACACTGATGCCGACAGTGTGACTCAACCCTTGGAGGCGAGAGTAACAGTTGAATCTCTTAGTAGTAGCGTCGAGGCCTTACGACGTCATCCTTGGTATGGATTAGTATCATCCATGTTAGGATTGACTGTTTTAGGCAAAGAATGTGGTTCATCCAGGGGATGGGACCAGATTTCTCTTATCGGCAAAGAAGAAATCTTGCAGCTCTGGTGGGACCGGAGATGGTCCAGGCCACGTCAGAGAAGGTCCAGGTCATCCAGGAGCGGATGAGGATAGCACAGAGCCGGCAGAAGTCATACACTGACAGGAGGCAGATGCCACTAGAGTTCGAGGATGGCGACCACGTCTTCTTGCGGGTCTCACCTCGACGTGGTATTCAGAGATTTGGCCGAGGCAGAAAGTTATCTCCGCGCTTCGTTGGACCCTTCCAGGTCCTCAACAGGGTTGGCGAGGTGGCTTATCACCTGGCTCTGCCACCTCAGTTGCACCGGGTGCACGACGTCTTCCACGTGTCTCAGCTGAGGAGATACGTGCACGACCCGACGCACATCATTGATCATGGGGAGCATGACGTTGACGATGGGGAGACTTTTACGGAGGTCCCGGTGGAGATAGAGGATCGACAAGAGCGGGTCCTACGTGGGCGATCGATTCCTCTTGTGCGCATCAGATAGCAGCACAAGAATCTCCAGGAGAGCACATGGGAGCGGGAGGCTCAGATGCGTGCTCAGTACCCTCATTTGTTTCCCTAGTTTTTGATGTATCTTTACGGGGACGTAAAGACCTGAGGTGGGAGTAATTTAAAGACCCGTAAAATTCAAGGGAAATTTTTTCCTAATTTTTTTTAGAATTTTACAAGAGCGCGGTTTCAGACGGCACCTGATTTCGAGGCCCGGAGTGCCCGGAATCAATTTTCGAAGTTTGGCTCGGGTACGTTCAGTGAACGAACGAGCGGAAATTCGTAACTTTTGATCCGGTGCTCGGAATTGAAATCCGAGGGCACCGATGAACTCGCAGCGCCGATATTCGCTTAAAGAGACCTTTTCGGAAGTTGCGTTTGTTGCGAGACGAAAGTTAGTTTTTGGGAGAATTATAAAAAGTTGAATAAAAAATGTGGAATTCTTTTTATTTTACTTTTGTAGGTTAACTCCTCTCAAAGGGAGTTAGGGGTGGGACCCACACCCACTTAACCTCCCTTGAGAGGATTAAGTGTGGTGGGACCCACACGAACCTAAACCTCTCATCTTCCCCCTTAAACTCCCCTCTCTCCCTCTTAAATGTTTGTTAACTTAACATCTAATTAATTACACATGAAATGTATAATTAATTAAGTGTTATGTTTTGAATTTTGAAGTTTTGAATTCCTTGGATTGGTAAATAAAATAAGGAGGAACCTTATTTTATTTGGTTAGTTTTGTTTAGCCAACTTGTGAGGATTTTTGAGAGCTCCCCCTCCTTCTTCTTCAACTTGACGAAGAATGCTCAACTTGACGAAGAACGCTCAACTTGACGAAGAACGCTCAAGTTCCGACGAAGAATGCCGCTCCGCTCTTCTTCGTCTTCCGTGTCAACGAGAGGGAACGCCGCTTCCTCCTCGGACTCCCTTCGTCGACATAAGAAGTTTCGCCAATGACGTGCCTCTTCGGACATACCTCTTCGTCATCGGATTTGACGAACGACTACCGCGACCCCCGACCTCCGCGACGTTGTCTTCCGCAGGACGTTGACAAATCTTCGAACCTATACCCAAGGTATGGGTTGTTGATTATTGTTTAATTATCTTATTCTTGCTCATGGTTCGCATGACTAACGTGAGGATTTTGAATATTTTAAGTTGTGTTATTGTTTAACGTGAGGGGGCCGGACCGCATGAACACGGCCGAACCCCTCCATCGTTCTTGTTGAATTACCTTGCGGGTGGAAACAAGGTGGCGTGGTGCCGTCACACCATGCGTTTAAACGTACAATTATATTACGCGACGCCGTCGCACCGCGCCATGGAAGGATCATAAAGAACGCGACGCCGTCGCGCCGCGTTGAAGGAAATCAAGGTGCGGTGGAGGGGCGCGGTGCCGTCGCACCGCGCCGGACGACGAACACCGCGGCCGGTTCCGGGCCGCGGCGGAACGAGGAGACCGACGGCCGGGCCGCCGGTGTCGGAAGCCGAAAAGGGGACCGGATTTTTCCGGTCCCGTTGGAGAAAACCGGCCGGCCAGCTGGCCGGCCGGATGGCCAAATCCGGGGGAAATAAATCCCCCGGCCAGCAATAAAGCCCCCCCATTTAATTGGGGGAGGCGGTTCCTTGAGGGGGGCAGGCGGCCCCCCGGTTTCCGCTCAAGCAGGCCCCCCACGTGGGGGGGGGGGGGGGGGGCGTTTTAAAAACAAAGGGGCGCGACACAAGGCCGCGCCGCCATCCCAATCAAGCGGGGGGCTTTGCCCCCCCGCGCGCTGCCTCCGTGCGGCACCGCGCCGCCGTGCCGCCGCGCCACCGGCCGGCCGGCCGGCCGGGCCGGGTCGGACCCGAGTCGGGTTGACCCGGTTCAGGTCGATGCAGTTCGGGCCGACACAGGGGGGGGGGGGGGGGGTCGGGCCGGGCCCGGACCACCCGTTTCGAATCAGTTTCGGTTTTTTGGCCATAACATGAGCCACAGACCTCCGATCGACGAACCGTCTGCGGAAACACGATCCTTGGATCGAGACGGTCGTTTCGGTATATCGCATTCAAGGTTTCAGATTACTTTGAGTTCGGCCGGGTTGGTTCGTTCACGATACCAACGAGGCCTTCGGAGCGGAAACGCTCATAACTTGAGCTAGGGACGTCCGATTGACGTGCCGTCAGCCGTGTTGTGTTCCTCTTAGTGAGACGGATCTTTTGGCATACTCCGCCCGAGGTTTGGAAGCAGGTGGAGTACGGTCGGGTTGGTTTTGCCTTAAAAACCAACCGGGCCCCGGGGACGAAAATGCCAATAACTCTCAGACCGAGCGTCCGATCGACGCGCCGTCTGTTGCGTTGAGTTCCTGTTGACGTTACGGAACTTTTGGATATATCAACTCTGGTCTTTTTGACAATTGATGTATCAGCCTCTCGGCTCGTGGAGCGGACCCTCCGAACGAGCTTGCTGTGTGCGGAAACCCTAGTGCTGGCTGTGACTGCTTCTCCGACAGCGACGATTGAGCAGAGATCCTCCGTGGACTCCGACGACGACCATGCAGAGATCCTCCGTGGACTCCGACAACGACCATGCAGAGATCCTCAGTGGACTGCGGCGACGACTGTGCAGAGATCCGCAGTGGACTGCGACGACTACTGCACTCAGCGATCCTACGTGGATCAGTGCTACAGGTCCTGCGTGGGCCCGATCCTGTGTGGGTCCGATCCTGTGTAGGTCACTGCGGGAGTTAGTACCTATCGATCCTTCGTGGGTCCGACGACTTAGATTGTTCAGTGATCATCCTTATCGTCATTCGAAGAAGTTTACCTGTGTGAGCTGAATCTTCTGTTTTACTCGATAGAGGTGGTGCGCTTGGTTGTAGCGGCAGACCCGCGATACTGGAGACGAGCGTACGGAGTACGGAGACCGTGTAGCCGGCTGAGACCTGAAGACTGCTCGACCGACTCGACTTGGAGTGTGTCGACTAGCCCAGTGGACGGAGCGCCCGGTATTTGGCGGCAAACCCACGGCGGACGGAGCGCCTCGTAGTTGGCAGCAGACCCGTGGTACTCGACTGGAGGAGTACCTCTGTAGGCTATTTGGGTGAGCGCTCGGTATTTGGCAGTAGACCCTCAGCGGACGGAGCGCCCGGTAGTTGGCGGCAGACCCGCGATACTCGACAGGAGGAGTACCTCAGCAGTCTTAGGTTAGTGAGTAGTATCTCAGAGTCGTGACAGGACACTGTACACTTCAGAGATGGGGCTCTTCAGTAGTTACGTTTTGATAATGAAAATCCTGTGTGAGCTGATTTCTGTTGCTTTCCTGTGTGGATTGTGTTGTGCTATCCTGTGTGGATTACAATATGCTTTCCTGTGTGAAATACGTTTACTTTCCTGTGTGGACTGAGTTGTACTTGGGCTCGGAGGTTGGAGCGTATTTGAAATTGATGTCTTAGGTATATGTATGGGCATATACCTAAGCAGTGCCGGTTGTTACTTCGTGATTGTACCTTTCTTCATGGATTATCCTTTGTGGATTTGAGAGACCTTCGGGGGTCTCGGGTTCCCTACTGAGTAGCTTATACTCACCCCTACACAGGCTTTGCCCGCACTACGTTGTGTTGGTTGCAGACGACGGACATCGTTGACCTTAGCTGAGGCTTGCAGAGAGGGACGGTACCCGGAGGTGGACCACTGGGCGGGACGTGCTCGGAGCGGACGGCGGGACCCGTGGAGCTGTGGAGCTATCTGTACCCACCCTTCAGGTGGGATTTCCGGTGGACAGCTCGGTGTAGTGGCTTTTACTTTTCAGTTGCTGTTTTACCTTTCGAGTTGTACTTTACTTTCAGTTTGGGTTTGTATACTGGCCCATTTACTTTTCCACACTTTCAGTTGTACTCTACTTTTGCTTAGTGTTTACTTTCCGCTTGCTTACTCTGTGGTGTTTGTTTACTTTACAAAGGCAATGCCTTCCCTTTTTCCGGGATTTACGCCTTGGTGCTAGTCGCCAGCCCCTGGCCTATGGAAGGCGGGCTTGGGGTAGTCACGGCACGGACCCCGAGGGCGGGTCGTGACAAAGGTTACCTGTGCTTGATTGATTACTATGATGGTTGGGATTGGAGCTTGGAGATGGTATTGAGCATGGGGTTTAATACCAGGTTTTTGGAGTCTATCATTTAGTTTTTTTCATGCATGATCTTCCCTATGATATTTATTTTGGCATACTGTATGGGTTATTGTGGTTTATTATATTTGTATTGTTTATTATTTATCTTTTATCTTCTTGAGTTGTATGTTTTTATGTTTTTATTTATATTTTTTATGTTTTTATTATTCTATAAGAAATTGAATTTTTTCCCCACTATACATATTAGACCTTCACCATCAGTTAGCTGCCTCTAATGTACGGGGAGGTAAGCCAGAGGTCATGTGGTGACCCATTTCAGTCACTTGAGGGATTACAAAGATTGAGATACTACAAAGTGGTATCAGATCTTAGATATTTTCTATTTCATTATTATTTGGGGAAGGTAGATAGAATACTAGGATGTGATGGGTCTTGGTAATGAGCTCATGCATGGGAGTAGCTGACCCATGTGTGGGGGGAAACCCATGTTCCCAGGGAATGGATTTCCATTCTTGATGTTCGTTTGTTACAGTTGTGATATTATTTCACATTGGGTGATTCACTTATTATGGGATGTTACTATTTTATAATATTTTACTCATGGACCAATATGGAATGAGGCGTGTATACATGTAAAATGGTAGGCACGTAAGGGAATATGTTGATGCATCATTCATGATAGGTATATATTTACAACATATGATATATTTTCCTAACTAAATTTTGAAATATAATCCCTTTACATATAGGATAAAAAGGAATAAATGAAATTGATATAACATGCTAATTCACTTGTTAAGTCAAAATTTTGAGTAAAATTATATTAGTGGTTCTATATTGTAACTTCCCCTTCTGAGTTAAAAGATTATTATTCATCCTATGATCTAATGAGTGTGTTAACCCTTATAGAGAAAATTCTTCCATGTTGCCTTTAGGCTGAGCATCAAGAGAGTGGTGACTGATATACACCGAACGTAATTGAGTTATAAATTCCTCCTACTTCGGGTAATCTAATGGATAATTAGGTCCGTGATAGTTTATATTGGGTCATACGATCCATGGAGAGGGAGGATAATTCTTCTATGACTTTGATTCCCAATCCAAATAGAGTTCTATTTTCTTCACCCACCCACTTTTATTAGGGAGGGAGTCCCTTAAGCAAGTGATTTATGGATCAAGTCTATCAAGAATATCTTTAAACACTTGGAGACACCCATGGACAAGAGGGAGAATATTTTTGATTATTTAATATGAGTAATATCAATGTGTTGGTGGGATTTCATAGAGGAATCCATATATCAATAGGATATATCTTGGACGGAATTCGAGCTGATGTTATTCCCTAAATTTTATCCATTTATTCTTAGGGATGAGAGGGATTGAGGGTTAATGCACCTGATGTAGGGGAGAATATTAGTGATGGACTAAATTGGATGTTTTACCAACCTGCAATGTTTTTCTCCATCATTGGTAGAAGATGATATAATCAAAGTTAAGAACTTACAAGATTGGATTTAGTATGAGATCAAGTCACATGCGAACATCTTTCATCTCAAAAACTTATCTGATATGATGAATTAGGATCTAATCACTTAAGGAAATCTGAAGGAGGACCCATAGTGGTGGTATGTAAGTATTAATAGGACGATCAAGGAGATGTTATTTAGGAACCAAGAAATTCCACTATGAGTGTTACATCTAAGGCATTGGAGGGAAGAGAAACCTAGGGAGTAGGCAACCATATCAGGACTATGAAAAGGGGTACTGTTTCAATGTGGCATGGATAGACACAAGCACTTTCTATGTCCTTTACCTAGTGTAGAGTGATACACTAGTGTAATATGAGACATCAATAAAGGTTATTATAGAGAACTTAGCATTTGAGTGGTGGATGAGGATCATGGTAAGTGCTATAGTCAGGGAAGGAATAAACTAAACCTCAATAGATATGATGTTGGAGTTCCACTAGTAATTCAGTCCGAGGTAGAGGATGTGGTACCCTGACATAGGAGTGGCATTAGCAGTAGGAGGAAGCATTATAGGGGATTCAGGATGGAGCCCTGGTAAGAGCGGTGAGTCATATACACACTAAGGCGACTATTTCTATTAGTCTGGATGTATGACCTTGAAAAGTTATAGGTATAATTCTTATTTCATCTACTCTTTCCCATGTTTTTTAATATAGTGACATCATATTACTTTACATTTTCTCAATTTTCCAATGGATTGGGTTTTGGATATGGAAATATTGGATGATTTTATATCCCTTAACACGCCGTTAGGGGTGTGATCAGAGTGTACTAGACACTATAAGGAGTGTTCCCTTGGAATTGGGGTTTGGAGTTCTTGTAGGACCAATTTAGTGTAGATTGGATTGTCTCATCGACCAAATCGAAAGCCTTATTTTTGATGATAGAGAGTTGTAGAAGAGAACTTTTTCTTTAATTGTGGACCACTTTAAAGATGTTTTTTCTATATATTTCTCCATATTAACACCCAATAGAGAGATTGAGTTCACTATTGTATTGGTTTAAGGAGTCAAAACCATTTGTTTCCCACCCTACTGGATGATATCAGCAGATCTTTGAGAGTTGAAAGTACATTTGAAATATCTTGAAGCTAATGGATTTATATAACTTAGAACTTTACCTTGGGGTTATCCAATAATTTTTTCCATAAAGGATTATAATCCTTTGTATCTATATGTGGATTACTAGAAGATGAAATAGATAATGATCAAGAACTGGTATCCTATTACACACATAGAAAAAATATTCAATCATTAAGGAGTTGGTCATATTTTCTATAAGATTGACTTGAGTTTAGGGTACCATTAGTTGGGGGTGATACCATTTTACATACCCCAGACTTCTTTTAGGAGTAGTTATGAATTATGTGAGATCATGGAAATTCTTTTTGGTCTGACTAACGAACTAGATTTTTTTATGTCCGTAATGAATCAGATCATCTATCTATATCTAGATCAATTTTGGTGGTTTTCATTGATGACATCTTTGTGTAATCACAATTTAGATATGATCATTCCCAACATCTTAACATCATTTTGAGTACGCTAAGATAGAATTTTCTATATTCAAATCTATATAAATTTCATTTATAGATCAAATACGTGCACTTTTTTAGGTCACATTATCTTAGAGGTTGGTGTTTTTATGGACCTAGAGAAGGTGAAAGCTTTCGTATCTTGGGAACAACCCAATAATTTATTTGAGATTTGGAGATTTATAGGTCAAGAAAGCTATTATTAGCATTTCATCTAGAAATTCTACCATATGGTAGAACTGATGTCTAGGATGACCAAGAAAGGGGCAAATTTTGTTTAGTCTGGTACTTGTGAGGTGTATTTCCATGAATTTAAGTGAAAGATGACCTCAACAATGATACCCACCTTACCTGATCTAGGTAAATAGTATATTGTATACAATGATGCATCAGAAGCTGGGATCAGAGTAGTTATAATGAAGTAGGTTTGATTGGTTGCTTATAGATCCAGGTAATTAAGGTCGCAAAAGTATAATTATCCTACTCATGGTTTGGATTTACCTATTATAATACACACCTTGTGATGTTAGGGGAATTATATGATGGGTGAGAGATTTGTTGTGTACACAGACCATACGATCTTAAAGTACATATTTTCACATTAGGACCTGAACCTTTAGTATAGGAGGTGGGTTAAATATCTATAGTATTTCAACTTTGAGTTGGAATACACTCTAGGAAAGAGAAAAATTATTGACAATTCCTTGATTAGGAATACATATACTAAGGAAGTGTAGTAATTTTATGATGAGTAGTGGATGGTGACACTATTTGAAGATATGATTCTAGATGTTCATGAGTCTCAATGGTGAGTGACTTTAACATTGTCATATATTGTTACATTTCACTTAATCCAGATCAAGAGTGGGAAGTTATCTAATTCGTAGGGTTTATCTATAAGAGACATTATATATAGTGGGGATCCACTATCTGATTGGTCTCTTGGTAGCGATGAGGTTCTTCATGTCCATGGACATATCTAGGTTCCTATGGGTTTTGTGTGAGGAGATTATGAGGGTATTGTATGCTTATTAATGGGTGGTACATCCCATTTCAACAAAGATGTATCATGATCTTCATAGAAAATAACTGTGTCTAGGTATGTTGAAAGAGATAATAGGAATTGTGGCATGAGGCTTCACCTCTCAGTAGGTGAAGGCCAAGCATTAGAGGACCACTAGGTTACTATTTCATTTTCCCTTTATGGAATAGAAGTGGGATAATATCACCATGATATTCATTATAGGATTACCTAGCACACCTAAAAAAATGATGTAGCATGGGTGGTCGTGGATCGACTAAAAAAGTTAGCCCACTTCTCACCTATCATAAATACCTTCACCATTTATGATCTGGGTAATCTCTATATGCATGATATAAATCAATTTTATGGTATTTAAAGGTGTATAATTTATGACTAAGATCCTTGTTTCATGTCATGAATCTAGAAGTTACTTTAAAAGACACTGGGATCATAGGTTCTTTGGATCACAACCTACCATCCCCAGACTGATGGGATATCCAATAGGAAAATTAAAATTCTAAAGGATATGTTATGAGCTTGTGTTTTGTGTTTTAGGGGTTCTTGGGAGAAACATCTAGCACTCACAGAGTTCTCTTATAACAATATCTTGTAGGAATCAATCCAAAATGATCGTTTTAAGGATTTATATAGAAGGACATTCTATTCTCCTTTGTGATTGTTATAGGTGGGTGTGTCAATTATTGTTAGACCCATCTCTTGTATGAGACTTATAAGAAGGTTTTGTTGATCACAAAGTGGTTAGTAACCACATAGATCCAGAAAAAATATTACACTAACCATATAAGATAACCTATGGAGTTTGAGGATGGTCAATGGGGTTTTATTCATGTGTCACCTAGGATGAGAAAACACTATATCCTAAAGTAGTTAAAGTTAGTGTCCAAGTTTGTTTCAAAATTTGAGATAGCGGAGAGAGTCAGTCTAGTGGAATACTTAATGGATATTCCACAATTCTATAGTTCCATGCATGATTTTTTTACATGTATTAGATTTTTATATATCACTATGTTCCTTCTCACATGATATATATTAATTACTTTGAGATTGATATAAATGCATAATTTGAGGAGAATCTAATCCGTACCATAGTAAGAGTTATCTATGAGGAAATATTTTTCCCACTAGTGTATTTTCAGTGGAAGCATGAGAATGTTTTGAAAGATACATGGGAGTGGGTGTTAGATATGAAGGTTATGTAGCCTGACTTGTTTTCTGGTACCTCTTGGTGATGCATGGGGGGAATAGCTCAGATATGAGATATTATATGGTGGGGAGTTTTTAATATCCCACATTTTCCATAGGTACATTACTCTTTAGGTTTTTGTTTGAGAACCATTAATTTTTATTAAAGATCCCCATTCTTAGCTTAAATAATTTTTTTCGATGTTTTTGGTGGATTATGAGAGATGAGATAGCAGAAGGCTAGAGGTGGAATACAATATTAGATATGATTTAGTGCCACCAATCGGTCGGTGGGAAACCAAGAAGCTTAGTAAGCATATAGGAGGCTTACCAGCTCACTCGTGAGATCCACTAAATAACTGATGGAGACTCTCTATCTAGTTGGTGGGGTATCTAGCAATGTAGGTGCATTCCCTAACACCACCAACTAGTTGGTGCTTCCTATTGACTTGTCGGTGGTTCCCTCTAGCTAGCCAGTGGCATTGGGAAGGTCTAGAATAACATGAACAAAAATCATATTTATACCCCATGAAACCCACATTTAAAACATAATTAACCCCAATTTGACCAAAATATGAGTATTATGAATTTTAAGGGTTCTAAAAGGATTATCAGACTTCTACAACACTTCTAATTGATCTCCTGATCCCTGGTTTGATATGAACAACTTGAATCAGTTACTTCAGATCAGTTTTGGTGAATTATTGTTATTTTATTCCTAAATCCTTTCTTAAATTATTTTCGGAGTGTGTTAATCACAATACATATGGAATCATGGTTTTTTATGTTGATCTAGATGCAAGATCTGAGGATAGTACTTTTCTTTATTGATACAGGTGGTCTAAAACATCTCCCTAAGGTCCACATTTTCTTTCTAGTATGTGGAACTTGTGCTATCACACCAGAATACCATGAGTACAAACCCTTCCAAATGAAATTAACTTTTATGGATTGAATCCTTATACCCAAGCCTTACTTCAAGTTTTTTGTCCCTGAGAGAAATACTTGTGGACACTTGAGCAGTGTTCCCACCCTTGACCCTAGGTTGGAACATGGAATGTACAAACCTAGAGTCCTATGTTGAATTGAGAATTATTTATCTAATAGATTAATTTTTGAATTAGAATAACATGTGAATTGGTATAATTATATTTTCGAAAGAATTTCTTAGAATGAATGTGGTTATTTAACTTGAAATTGTAATTGGCATAATTTCACTATGGAATAAAGTCACAACTGATTTATGAAATGATGATTGGGAATAAAATGAAAGTGAAATGGATTTTTTTTCAAATATTTTCATAATTGGAAACTTAGAATGAAAATGGTTTTTGGATAAAGGGAATAATGGAATGTAATTAAAGTTGGAAAGATAATTAGTAATTGTAAATAATTAACTAATATGGATTATTTTGAAATGATTAACATGTTTAGTAAGTTAAAATACATTGGATCTTACTTCATTTGATTTTTTAAATGTTAAACTGGATATTCCATTGGAATTCATATAGAGTCTATTATCCTTTTAGAATGTAAGTGGAATTAGCATGGGAATTAACACTAGGTCAATTGATATATCTTCCCTTGGTATGGTATTGCATCATAAGAACAGATAATTTGATCTAGAATTGGAATTCACATATAGTTTAGTATTATACGTCACTTGATGCCTAAGGGTTCCATGTTTGGTTATTTGATGAATGAGGGTGAGATGGATAGTTACTTGATTTATTTATGGTGAGATACACTGATACTTAATACATGGTATAAGTGATTCATCATAGGTATGAGAATCCTAAAATGTGCACAAATATCTAGAAACTCGTGGAAGGAGGTATGGATGACCTTGGATGTTAACCCAGATCTTGAGGGCCAGGGAGATTATTTAGATGTTTTGCATTAAATTTTAAATTAAGGCCCTTATTTATCATACAATTTCATGAACTATTTCTTATACTATTTTTTTTATAAATTGCGGGTGTCAGCCTACTGAGTCTTACTCACACCTTTTTCAGGAGTCCATTTGGTACCCAATAAGATTCCGTGGATGAAAACCTAGATAATTGCAAGGTCCCCAGTGCTTGATTGATTGTTATGATGGTTGTGATTGGAGCTTGGACATGATTCTAAGCATAGGGTTCAAGACCAGATTTTTTTGAGTCATTATCTTAGAGTATGTCATTTAGTTATTTTTCTTTTATAACATTTAATATATCATTTATTTTGGCATACTATATGGCATGGAATGGTTTATTATAATTGGATTGTTTGGTATTCATATTTTATCTACTTCATTTTCATGTTTTGATTTTATTATTTTTATCTCCAATATTTTTATTACTATATACCAGAGAGAATAGTCTCCCCACTATCCATATTATATCCTCACTACTGGTTAGAAGCCTTTGGCATATGAAGAGGCACTCCTGAGGTTGTGTGATGACCCTTCATGGTCATGTGATGGATTACTGAGATGTGCGTTGTTATAGATTTTTAGGACGAAGAACAAATTAGTTGATGTAGTGAAATTTAATTCTTATTAGTGATATACTTTAATAGGTTAGAAGGAAGATTCCACAAATAGTCAAGTAGGAAGAAGGGAAAAGAGAATATACAATTCTAGTGAGATGCTAAAAATCGATTCATTATATGAATATGTTTGTTGGAGTTCAATGCCCAATGGGTTAGGATTAAAACAACCCACATGCATTGTTATCTAAGACTAATTATAGAGGAAAATATATGATTGGGGATAATAACCAATAATATTAAGGATTAGGTTTCCTTTATTAGGTACAAAACTTTTAAAAATACCATACACTATCCTCTACTTGATTTCCTACATTGAATGTGGTGTATGTGATTGGTAAATATTGAATAGATCTTCTATTATCCTAACTAATAATATAGGTTTAATTACCAAGGGGGTAAAATATTAATATAGAAATTGAAATTTTGTTGAATGAGAACACCTAATTTAATCTCCAATCTTATATGTTTTCATGGGTTATAAGGGTCATCTGAATTAGTAACTAATTAAATGAGATTTTCATGAATATTTTAATTCAAATTCACTTTTAAAATTCTCTCAGACCCCATTAAAACACCCAAGTTAATCACATTTCTATGTTATATGATATTTTTATGGGTAAAATCAATTTGGTTTAAAATTATTTTTTTTAAATTATGAAACATTGATTTAGAATTTTAATGTGTTTTTAGATGAAAAAATAATAATTATTTGTGTTTTGTATAATATAGGAATAAATTTAAACTGTAATTATGAAATGTGATTGAATTTATAATTGACGAATTTAAGTCATATTTTAATTTTAAACTAGCTAAGTGTGTGATTGTTTTGTTGACTATAGGTATATTGATTCCAAATTATGATAATGGACATACTTAGTCTAATAGAGAGTATTTTAGTTTTTTCTAACACCTTGCAACGATGAATCTTCTTCAATCAGTCACTATCTAATATCTCACCTTTCTTCCCTCTAGCTCACACATATAGTTACCAATAGATCTAGATATTCCTAAATGGATTATTAGATCCCATATTAGTCATCGAAACTTGATCAAAACAATAAAAATCTAACCTTCACTTGAATCCACACAAAAAAAATTCACATGAAGGATTTACAAGTGGAATAAAAATCATTATAATACTAAAAAAGGGTGAAACTTGTCCTCCAATTCATATCACTACAACCACATATCTTGGTTGAAACCAACTAGATTAAATTATCTATGTATATCTCTCACCCAATGCTTATATTTCAACACCATCCCGCACTATCCATTCAATAAAAAAAGAAGAACTATGGATACTCAAATGAGGTAAATCTAAATGAATAATTTCCTAAAATCAAGTTGAATATCTAAATTTTTTACCTATGTAGGACCATTTTGAATATGAATGAGCCTCGACCCTTCCCAATCCACAAGTTGTAATATTAAAGAGCATCATCTAAAAAGTGTTTAACTATATTCCCAAACAAGTGTAGATCTACCCAACTCAGTATATTGAAGACTCTATAAATAAAATACTATTTATTATTTAAAACTAAAGATAAAATCTAGACATATGAACTTGTTTGCATACATATCACATTAATCTTCACCAAGGGTAGCCTAAAAATTCACGTCACATCAACTGAACCAACTATAAGTACTCAATTGACTGCAACTAAACCAATCATGAGATTCCACCTCAATCAACCATGAGAATATAACAAAATATCAACTACTTGAATCCATATTCTAGGTTGACCCAGGGCACTTGAGATATGTTGAAGAATATCTTAGTCCTAATCTTGATCCAATGGTACATGCACTACTTCTCCCTAACTTATCTATATGTGATAATCGCATGCCGAGTGGAATTAAATGAAATCCATTAAGAATAAATTTTATTCCACTCTAATCACAAAGTAGAAAATCAACCCACATTTAACTATTCTCAAATGAGTATGAATGTTTATTGGGGGTGGTGTAACTCAGTGGGGAATAATTAATTATTTATATTACATTGGGAGTTTCTCAACCACTATTTATAAAAGGGGATGAGTGGTGTGTGATGAAGAGGATTCTATCCTCTGAGGGGTTTTATTAACTATTATTAATATTTCCCTAATTATTTTTAAATTCTAATTTTTTTCAATGTTCTATGGAAGTGATTTTTTCTTCATTATATATGGTTTTTATTTCTTGTGTTCCTACTCCATATTATAAACAATAACTCTAAACTCTATAATAATGGAGTACTGACCTGAGGAAAAGTTTTGAGGGAAGGTTTAAATGTGTTCCCAAGTCTCTTCTATATTTATTTATTAATGTTTTTGATTATGTTCTGATGAGGAAGTGTAATTTCCTTGGGATCATAACAAGGTTTCTCAACATCTCTTGTTGATTTCCACATACCCATTCCAATCTCAAACAAATCATTTCCCCTCCATTTTCTCAATAAAAATTTCATATAGTTTGAGTTTTTTTGGATCAAGGGATGAAAATTATATAATTGGGGATGGGTGAAGGGTGGTGTATTTTATATCGTCTTGGAATGTCTATCACTGGACACCATGGATGAGGTCAGATTTGGATTTCCTAGAATATTAAGGAAAGTTCACTAAGACTCAAAAATTAAATCGAGGTTGGTAGTCCATGAAATGATAATTGAGTTGATTATCAATGTATTTCATGTAATAAATTTGGATTTTAAAGGACCCATATTTACATAATCGAAGATCAAACCCTCTCCCCAATAATAATTATTTAGGGTTTTCACCAATTTAACATTAATTTATTCCCCACACTAAAAAAATCCCTCTTCCAATTTTTTTATTTTAAAAAAGAAACATTAAAAAATATTAATAAGCAATTAAGAATTATAAAGAACCATCCCCAAAATGACTTTAGAATGACACTATACGGTCCAATGGATTAAATTATAGGTAAAATAAATTCCATTTTACCATGTACTATGATATCCACACGATCAATTTGGGATTTTTTCCGAGTAGTTCGATCAGTAATTAAATTTCCCCTCTTAATTTGTAAATAATTTATTACTCTAAAATTAAAATTTAAAATTATAAAAGGATATTTAATCAATCCTTTATAAAAAATTGTGGCAGTTTATTCTTATAAACATGGGGGGGGGGGGGTTTAAATACAATTAGTAAGAAAAAATTTAAATAAATTATTGAAAACCTTAAACAAAACATGAAACAAAATAATCTATAATTATTTAAAAAATAACTTAAAGAGTATTTACTATTTTCCACGAGTTTTATATATGAGATTTATAGGAGTAGTGTGATCTTCAAATAGAACAACTCATCCCTCTAATATTTGAGGAAGATGTCTTAGTAACTGAAAGAAAACTTGAGTACTAAACACTATTGATCCTAGAATATATCTTACCAAGAGCCTTGTATAGAGAAAAGGAACTTATAGATTGTAATTTTTAGGGAGATAATTCTACTCTGAACTTCGTTTATTCAGATATCATTAAAACTGAGTTAAAATACTATTTCACTTTTTTTCACACCATCAATTTAGCTATTGTGGTGCAGAACAAGGTGGATTTTGATGATAAATCCATTAAAAATTTATATATAATGGGAAATTAAATGGATTATTATGAGATTATTTAGTTTCCCATTCAAGGAGATAATGTTTAAGCATAAGAAGGTTCCCCCAGATATAATAGTAAAGGAAGAGATCTTAGAGTACATGTACATTATTTACACCAACCTCACGCCATTTCCATCATTGAAAGCATTCAAAGGAGGTGTTTGAACTACACCTAATTGAAAAAAATAACTACATGAGAAGAGTAAATCTAAGAATATTTGTGGAGAAAATTAAATATGGGGGTACAAACCAAATAATATCCATCCAATAAAATATTAGGGATGATTTAAAGGATATCCATACATGGAATGGAAAAAATAAAACACCTCTTGGGGGGGGGGGGGTTACTAAAGATTCTTCATCACTTTTCTTTTAGTTTTAGTTTCCCATTTTACTTTTTTAAGAAAATAATTATCCTTATATTTAATATAGTAAATGGAGTGGAAAAAAACTACTATATCTTCTTGACGTTCATTAGAATATAATAAAAGTGTGAATCATATCTCACTAAGGATGTACACATGTAAGGAATAACTAAATCTAGGTTGTCTCATTTTATACTTATTTTCCATATAGAACTATTCTAAAATATTCATGAGATATTCATGGTTATTGATTATTTTCATTGATAATATTATGGAAACTAACTTTGGGGGAGGGGTAACTGATCTATTCCTTTTTTTCTTTCTTTTCTTTGTTTTTGTTTATGTGTTTTTAGTAAATAAATTTTTTAAAAAAATAAAAAAAATTATTCTCTATCTTTAATAATGTAAAAAAATGTTTTATATCGATTTTTTATGTTTTTAAAAAAATTCAATCATCTAAATTGAAAAATAAAATCACTTTTCACTCTAAGTCGATTGTGAGAAACTTGATCATACTATTTAACCTCAAATGCTCAAATGATTACTGAGTGATTTTTAAAACTATTTCTCATGTAAAATTGGTTTTATAACTCAGGAAATGAGTATGATAGAAAAGGTTAGAGTGGAATTGGAATTATAACTTGAGGAAAATAATGTTTGAACTAGAACCTTGGTAATTTGGCATTTTTGAAATAGAACACCTTAGGGAGAGAACTCAGAAGGTAGTCATATATGTCCTTTTAAAGTAGAGTAAAATGGTAAATTATAATCTTATAATTATGTTTTGAGGTGATTAGGCATTGAGTGTGTGAGTAATAAATCCTTATAAAAATTAAAAAAAGTGTTTTTTCACAACTTATGGATTAGAAAAATTTAATAACTTCTTAATTATAAAAAATTAATGGATTAAGGTGAGAATAATATTGAACTGTGATGAATAATTGATAAACTAACTTATAATAAATTCATTTAAGTTGTATCAAGGAAGTGGAAAATTAATATTGGGTATAAGGAACCTATGAAAGTGTGATAATTAAACTGATTATTGTTAAAATCATTATTTAATTAAGATGTAATTTATTTCTATCATAGAACATAAAATTTATCTTGAATTTAAGTGATAGTATTGGATTAAATTCATTTATAAATAATTATATAATTTTCAATGGAATGTACTAAAAAAGTTCCTTCAAATTTACTTGGTAATTTCACTTTTCTATGAGTTTATATTTTCTTATTCATTTAATAAATTTCATCATAAAATCGTATAAGGTAAGTTTGTGGGAAATTTATTTTCTAGGATTGTTTGAACTAAAAATATTTAATTTAATAGTTTATATGTGTATAGACTTAGATAAATTTCTATTTTGACTAATGTTTTCTTTAGTTATTCAAGAAAACTCTCAAAATTTAATTATCATGTCTTCTTTTTATAGAAAAATGAATTGTTAAAATTGGTTCTAGATTGGATTATATAATCAAATATGTGTCAAATGTAGACTAGAAATTATAAGTCTTAAAATTTTCATTTGTATCTAGATTTTTTGAGCAGGATTCTTGAGTATAATTTGAAGTAAGAAAACCATTTACTAAAAAAACTTATGTGAATATAGATTACTTTTTATACTAGGATATGTTTGAGAATGTATATTGTGAAAATCAATTAACAATTGATTTATGATAGTTGTTCTAATGAAAAGGTAAATATCTATTTAAGTATAAAGTTTTATTTTGATTTTTTAGTAAATTTAAATTGTCAAGGTTCATAAGTATGATATGAATATATTTATAGGGGGGAAGTTATTTCTCAAAAATTAATTTGTATGGAATATTTTTTAAGTGAAAAATAGAAAACTATGTTGTTAATTTTTTTTACTGAATATGAAAATCCATTTTGAGATATTATATTTTATTCTATTTATCTTAAAAATATGAGTATGTCAGATACTTGATAATATATCATTGAAATATGATTTTATTTGGTGATTGGAATAATAAAAATATGAACTTAAGGGATGGTTTTCATTTATCATAGAATACATGATTTTCAAGTATTTTCTCTTAAATGTTGATAATTTCATGAGAATTTAGACATGGTTTTTGTAAGTGTATAAAATGGAAATATATTCTTAGTGAACTGTTGAACATGTTTTGAAGTAAAGTTATAGAATTTACTAGGATTGAAATATTCCAAGTGTGGGAGTTTGATAAAATGGTATTTTAATGAATATTTTAATTGAAATTCACTTTTAAAACTATCTAATACCATATTAAAACACCAAAATTAATCACATGTTCACATTTCGTGTGATTTTTGATGGGTAAATTTAATTTAGTTTAAGTATCTAGTTATCAAAAGATCCTAATATACCTAAATGTATTAGAAGATCCTATATTAAGAATTTTCACTAGATCAGTCAAATAAAAATAAGATCTATAGTCAAATCCACACAAAATAGGTTCACATAAATGATTATCAAAAAGATTAACAACCACTGCAGCTCCATGAAAGGGTACACCTTTCCTTCTAATTCAAAAAAAACTTATCCATGTTTCTAGGTTGAAAATATCTAGAGTAGATCCCCCATGAAAATATCTCTCCCAGTACATATGAAACCTGAACTAGCTTATAGTATCCTTGAAATGAAATAAGAATCATTATGGATGCTCAAATGAGGTTGATACGAATGAATATTGAATTGGAATCAAGCATAATATATAGATTTTTTCTTTATGTAGGAATAGTTTGAATACAATAGGGACCCAACCCTTTTTAATCCAAAGGATTCTATATTGAAGATATTTGTGCACATAATATTCATCCAAATTCCCAAACCAATACAGGTCTACCCATATTGGAATACAATAGACTCACCTAAGAGTGTTATATTCATGATAAAAAAATCATGTTCATTTCTATTCACACAATCCCAGTTCTATCCAGATAAAATCAATCTTCAACCAAGTGAATACATAATATTAAAACTACATCAACTCAACTGACTGTAAGACTTGACTGATGAAAAGCACTCAACTAATTGCAACTCAGCTGATTGAAACTCAATTGATCATGAGACCCCAACCCAACCAATCCTGAGACTCCAACACATGTCCAACTTCTTGAATCTACATTCTTGTTTTCCTGACCCACATAAAATATATTGGATCCCATATGAAGAGCAATATTGAACTGGTATGATATACACCACTTCTCCCTATCTCCTCCTAATAGAATATTCATATGCATGGTACACTAAAAGGAAATCCCTTGAACAAAAATAGAATTCCACTGTATTAATGAATTAATGAAACATATTACCACCAATTCTTCTTTATTAGTATGAACATCCATCATGAGAGGAGTATCTCAGTGGGGTACAATTCTTTCTTTCAATTCTACTAATAGGGGATCAAATATGATTTATAAAAGGGATGGGGGGTATGTGAGGATTTGGATTCTCTCCTCTAGGGGAATTGTATTGAATATTATTAAAATTTCTCTTCAGTTTTGTAAATTCCTATTTTGTTTAATATTTCGTGAAAGTAAAATTCCATTATTATTTATCTATTATTTATATTTTTTATGTTCATCACATTATTATAAACACGGACTCTAAAGTCTATGATAATAGAGCACTGACCCAAGGAAAAGTTTGGAGGGTGGTTTTATTATTTTACCAAGCCTTGTATCTTTTTATTTCTCCATGTTTTTATTATGTTGTGATGAGATAATATATTTTCAAGAGGACCATAAAGAGTTTTTTCACTAACTATTAGTGATTTACACATCCCCCTTTCCAATATCAAACAAACCATTTCACCTCCCTTATCTTGTTCCACATATAATATGGTTTAATTTGTGTGAATCATGGGATAAACGATGTATGATTTGGAATGAGTGAAGGGTAGTGGATTTTCTATAGTCATGACTTGTCAATCACACGACACTATGGAGGAGGTGAGACTTGGTGTGCCTAAGATATTTTTAAAATTTAACTAAACCTCACATACTAAGTTGAGGGTGGTTGTCCATGAAATTATAATTTAGTGTATTTTCAATGTATCTTTAGTAATCAATTTAGATAGTGAAGGACCCGTGTTTTTCTAATCATTGTATGACCCCTTTCCCTACTAATTTTTGTGTATGTTTTTAACCAATCTATTTTTAATTTCTTTCCCAAAATAAATAGAAATTCAACCATTCACTTTATTCTTTAAAACAAATAAACATTGAAAATATCAATATGCAATTAAGAATAGTGAATAATCAGCCCCAAAACACCTTAATAATAACCTTGGTCAGTCCACTAGACTACATTATAGGTAAAATAAATTCTGTTAAACCATGACTCGTCACATCGGTTTGATCAGTACTAGAGCTTTGGTTATCTATGACTAGATTATATTTTTTTATTTCTTCAGTATTTCTATTATAATTTTATGAATTGAAAATTTTAAATGGAATAGACTTAGATGGAATAAATTTTTTCTATTTATTTTATAAAAAATAAGTAAGTATTATCGAAGAATCTAAGAAATAGGAAAAAGAGAGAGACCAAGAAACATATAAAAATTTAAAAATATATAGAGGATCAAATATTAGCTAAATGTATTCATAATAATAAGTCTATATCAGTTTAAACTATTTATTTTTATTTATCTAATGAAACAAGCACCAAATGTGATGAAAGTGACTTTAATGAATCACCTAGTGATTTCTATTCTAAAATGAAAAACTATCTAAAGAATGAACCTATAGAAGTTTTAAATTATAAATTTTCATATATCAAGGGGAATTATTATGAAAATTTACAATTGGAGATATATGATGATATAATGAAAGATAAATTGGTTCAAAAGTTGAGTAAATGAAAGCCGCTCACAAAACATATCAAAGAAAAGGATGAATCTATTAAAATTTACAATGAAATATTGTATATGGGTGGTTAATAATTTAAAAGGGTTTTATGTGGGAAATATTTATTCAAAAATGTTATTGGTGAAGTATTCCATGCATTAATGAAATTACATAATGTTTTTATGGACGTCAAAATTTCATTACTGGATGTCAAAAGTAAGAGAATAAAGGATTGTGATAACTTTCTTCAAGAGAAAAAATCCAAAAGGATCATATGAGGAATCCAAATAAATAATGCGAATAAATGGATTATGAGCTTAAATACAATATTTAACTTCATAATATAAAATGTGTAGAGTTTTATTTCAAGATAAAAATTTTAGAATCCACCCTTGTAGAATCTTCAAAATCTTCAGAGAAAATAAATGATTAAACACAAACAACTAAACGAAGTCATAATTAAAAGTATAATAATATTGGTGGAAATTATATATGGGAATCATATCTTTATAATCCCACAAATAGCCCATTGAAAAAGGTATTCCATTGTCTTGATAAAATTGTGTACACTGATTCTGTTTTTATAGCCATTGGAGGGATAAAGTAAAATGTTAGAAATATTTAGAAGGAGAAAAATATTGAGAAACAAATCTTATCATTAAGGGATGAAGTGATTATATTTAATAAAATCATCTCCCCAAATAGATCCCAAAATAAGGGTGGTTTCTATCCAAAAACATCAACAATGAAAATTTGGCCAGTCTACATGTTTAAGAAAAAGTAGATTTTTTGGATATTGTTTGTGCTACCAAAGGTTTCGACACAAATATATATAATGATATAATAACAATTAAATATGTGAAAATAAAATAAATCACTAATTTAGGGGGATAAAATATAAAATTATAACAAATCATATAGTGTAAAATCAAATTTAATAGAAATAGAAAATACTATCTTACACTAACATATTTAAATATTTAGATAACTTATGTGAGTGTTGTAACAAATTTATCCATTTATATGAAGCATTTATATATATAACAGACCAAAAAAATTCTTATTAAGATGCACATATAAGGCCAAAAAAAAAAATTAAAAAAGGAGAAAGTATACCATAGAAAATAAGTTGGTGAACAGACCTTTTGAAAAAGCTAACACAAAGAAAGAAAAGAAAAAATATGTAAAGGGTGTCATACCAACATGGAAAATATAGTTCCACTATGTTAATAGATTCCGCCTCATGGACCATTAAACATGTCCATGGACATCAATGTTTAACATAGAAATAATAAATAAACAATTAAATAATAAATCTAGGAAAGGGATAACTTAATTGATCTAGTGGTTGATACTCTTAAAGAAGTAACTCATAAGCTACTTAATTAGTGTAACTCAGAAGATTTTGAAGATGTGTTTAGAAGGTGAAAAGAAGCTAGACAGATAGACACTATGTTCATGACATGGATGCCTGAACAATAATATATAATTAAAGTTAATAGAAAATCAAATGTCACTTATAGTATAAAAATTTTTTCTACAAAGAAGGATTATACAAAAAAGAATAAGAATGAACATGTTAAAAAGTAATGCATAAAAATATGCCCAGCCTAGTTAGAATTGGTTAAAAAATTGGAACACATTTAAAAGAATCAATTTTAATTGTTATCTAAAGTTAAGAATCCAATTCTAGATAAGATAAATTTAAAAATAAATCAAAAGAGATGGAGAACATGTTTTCCAATTATGTATAGATTTTGGAAATCAAGTGTAGAACTATTATGAAAAGTTCTTAAGTTTCTAAAGATACAAATAAAGGAGTAACTTGGTTGAAAAAGAATTCTCAACCCTATAGTTACAACTAAAGTATCCATGAACAATCACTTTATCCCAATATATGTTTTGATGTGATCAAAATGTGGGGACTAAAGGTGATATATCAAATAAAGGGGAACCTTTAAAGGATATAATTTATAAATAGTGTCAAGGAATATCCATCATTGATAAGTTCATATTTTAGTCTCTATGCATCATTGTCAATTAGTATCAGGATGAAATTAATAATATAAATTATTATAGGATATATTATAAGTAAAAAAAACCATGGAGAAGAATGGAAAGAAGCTCTGGAGGGGGAGATAACAAAGTGTCTGAAACATCTATAGAATTACTATATTTACATAAATATATAATACCAAATAGCCCAAACAAAGCTGAATCTTGCGTTAAGGTTTTCTTTCTCCAATGTTTTTTTTGTGTTTATTATGTTTCTGAAGGGGAGTGATTATTAATCAAAATTGGAAATAAAAAATACTTTCAAATGAAAATTTTTATGGGTTTATTTATTTGAGTACATTTTTTGTTACATAATGAAAAATATCTTTGCATAATCCCATTATAGGTGAACATCCGAATTAATAACACATTGAGGTTTGTTACGTGGATGATTTTTTTTTCTAGATTTATCAATATTTTTTTTGAACTGGGTTAGATCATGTAGACTTAGAGTTTATTGGTTGATGAAAAATTTCTAATAAAAATGTGGTACCACACTCCCCTTATGGATATTAACTTGATTATATCAATAAATGGAAGAGAACAAAAGATTATAAGATGTTTTTTAAATTTATATGAGTAATGGGGAGGAGTATTTTCCATAATAGTAGTTTCCCCCCACATACATATCTTTTAATTTATTATCAATAAGGGGGATAATATAAACATTTAATTAGGAGTAAAATCAGTATTATCAACAAATCCAAAGGGGGATATTAAAGTACCCTAGTGGATTTGAGATGCCAATGTTGTATTTATTGTCAATGTGAAAGTCAATGTATAAATGATGTGTAGGGTGATGAAGTGAGAATCCACCCATTGAACTTGAAGGTACTGACCATGAATTTTGTGTAATGGAGAATAGATATATATAGTGAGAATATATTTCATCCAATGGTTGTTTGATTTGATTTGTATAGAGAGATGAAAAGTATTAATGGAATGTTTCACTTCTATTTACAATAGTTTAGTGAAGTTTTGAAGAAGCCATATTTTGGAGAAATCAAGATGAAGTTGTGGATAAACCATCTCGGAAGTATATTGAATATTGGTTTCTTAAATTAGTGAGGAAATACTCTTTGATAAAGGTTTATAATTGATGATTTCAAGGATAAATTAAATATATGTTTATGTTTATTTAAATACAATATATTGAGTATTTATATACTACAAAGGACCTTGGAAATTTACTGAAGGAGTTTGGAATTATTTAAATAATTTTAAATGATTAATGTGGATGAAGCTTATTAAAATAATACTTGAATTAATATGAATATATTCTATAATTATGCTTGGAAAATGTAATTTCATGGGGTTCATGAATGATATATTTATAAATCTATATATGATCCATTTTCATAGAGACTTATTCCATTATAAAATTAATTTTTAATATACCTATGAGTAATTCTAAAGTAAATGAGAATTCAAAAAAGTAATTTTTTTGTAAGAGTAAGTGAGATTCATCATATGATTCATTCATTTATATGACAGACTATATATGAGTCACTGGGAGAAATATATGAGTCATTTTTACCAGTGTATGATTCATTTTTAGATCAATGTATGAGTAAATGGGACTTTTCATATGTATCATGAGGAAACATTTTCTAAGTCATATGTGTACAATTCATGTCAGGCTTAGAGAAATTTTGGGAATTCAACTGTATGAAAATTGAGGTACTATGATTAAATTTTGTAGGGGGAAATTAAAATTTTATAATTCCTAATCAGTTTTTTATTTTTAAGAACCTCAATAAGATATGTGGATCTATGATTCAATCTTGAGATAAGAAATATTAAACGATATTGAATATGAGGATAACATTGTTCTTTATTATATCAATTTCAAATAAAAATATTTTAAATTAAATACTGGTGATCAAAATTGAGAATTAAATCAGATATTTACTAAGGTGTCCATCATAGATCAAAATATCTCAAAATAATTTTTTTATCCAAGAAATTTTGAGTGAGAATAATAATTTTGATCTATTAAGAAGAAAATAAAGACAAGATGAATTTCTAAGAAATAAATTGAGCTTAAACTGGGGAAATTATAGATTAACTAAATTTAAAAATTAAGTGTGAAGATGTTGTGCTATTATTTAGTTGATTTAACATCCCCAAATTAATTTTTTATATAAGTAAAAAATGGGAAGAATAATAATAAACTGAGCTACCATATGAAATTTATATATTCAAGATTTAAGTTTGTACTAGTTTTTATTAATGTTCTCATTTTCAAACCAAGTTGAGGAGATAGTGATATAATGTTGAGATAATGTAATGAGAAAAATATTTTTCTATTCATTGTGGAAATTGTTTGAGATGAAGAGTCAAAAATTATAATATCTAAAATAATTAGAAGGCCTATTCAGGAAAATAGAAACAGAAAAAATAAAAGAAGAAGGGAAGTGATTTCATTTTTCAGAAGATAATAGTAGGGGAAAAATCAAGGAGAATGTGGGAGAACCCCATGAATAATTTGAGGAAAATTTAGGGAAAAAGAAAATGAGAATCATGTGTGTTGAATTTGATGAATATTTTCTATATTAAAATTATAGAAAATATATTTCGGAAACCTATGTATACAAGAGAAAAAATAAGTAGAGAGAAAGTTGGGACCACTAATTGAGGATTAGAAGAATAATAAAGAACTAAAATATTAATAATGAGTATATTACTTTCACATGATAATAAATACTTATCATCTTGGTATCAAATAAAGAAGAATAAGAAGAAGAACTTGTGACATCCACTATTGAAAAAGTTCGAGAAGAAGAAGAAAGAAGAATAAGTGAGGAGAGAATAGAACTAATATTCTTTTTTATGATTTCAGTGTAGATACTTTTAAATATTTATTAGATAATAGATTTATGAAGATAATATGAGATATATATTGAGTAAATAATTTTATGTGAGTATATTTTGTGCTATAAATATAATTTTTTTCTAAAAGAATAGATCTAGTTTCATGATTTGTTTTAAACAGTTAAATGCATTCTGGGACTGTTCTATTGAGGAAAGATCCAATCAAATAATGTAGTGATATAAAATTCTTAGTGGTAACAAAATTTATGTCGTTGAAAATAATATTCCACTGCCTATTAAAATGACTAAAGAGAAGTGAGAGGTTTTGAATCCAACTAGATGTTGGAAATAGATGCATAGTGTGACTCTATGTGTTGGTATGTGATGCACCATGGGTTAGTATGATAACTAACCACAACCATTTTAATATAAGACTAATTATAGTATAAAATATATGATCAAGTTGAATCAATGATCCTAATAAGGAGTAGGTTTCCCACATAAATATCAAACCTTGTAAAAATACTGCATGTGTTCCTTTAATTTTTTCCAGCATTTCATGTGATATATGTAATTGGTAAATACTAAACTGATCCAATATTATCCTAAAAAATAAGATATCTTCAATAACCAAGGGGGAAAAGATTAAAATAAAAATTATAATTTGGTAAAAATAATGCAACACCTGATTTACCCCAGTCTGAAGTGTTTTCACCAGTTCTAAGGGGAATCTCAATTAATACTAGATCCTTGGTTCCCTTTGATTAGATCACATTTTTATTACCCTATAATTTCTATCAGGATTTTATAAAGTGCCTATTTTAATTGTAATATCCTTATATAGAAGAAATTATTTATATTATTATTACTATAAATGTGGCAGTCTCAATCAAGACTCTGAGAAATAGAAAAAATATAGAGGCTAAGAAGCTTATACAAATTCCAATAGATACTGAGGATAAAACATTAGATGAAGGTAATAATAATGGTATGTTTTTATCAATTAAATATAAAGATTATTATTCATTTGATGAAGTTAACACAAGAAAAGATAAATATGAATTTAATAAATCACTCAATGTTTTTTATTCTAAAATTAAAGACTATTTGAAGAAGGAACCTCTAAAAGTTATCACATATATATTTATACATATCAAGGGAATTTAGGATGAGAATTCATAAATGTAAAAAGAATTTGATGTAATAGAAGAGTTATTAGTTCAAAATGTGAATAGTTGCAACACTCTTACTAAACTAGTTAAAGGAAATGATGAATATGTTACACTTTGCAATGAATGATTTTTTATGGATGAAGAAGAATTGAAAATGTTGTATGTGAGAATTATGTATTCAAAAAAGTTATTTCTGAAGTAGTCTATACATTGGATAAATTACAAAAATTCTCTATAGATGCCAAAAGTTCATATCTTGATATCAAAAGAAAGAGAATAAAGGAGATTTATTTCCATGAACTAAACCAATTGGGATCACTAGTCCGGAATTAGGCCGAGTGTGACACCCCAACCCCACCTCAAATTGTCTAGGGGTTAGAAAATAGAACTGAGTAGGCATTACACACACATGGGAGGCCTTATCCTAATGTGCCTGCACACAAACACACACACACATCTCCATGCACCTATATAATATTGAAAGGTAAATAAATGGTATTGTAAATGCATGCATAACATCTAATCCCACATAAAAGTACCCAAAAAGTGTGAGTAAATTCCAAGAGACCAAATACAAGTCTACTAATACTGAAAGGGAGTCCTTCATATTAACAAAAGTTGGACTGCTACCAAACTGCAACTCTAGCATGAGTTCATGGTCTATCTAGCCCAACTAAGCTCCACCTACTCCTAGTCCACCTAGGACTCCTTCGAACGGTCTATCATCTACATAATATACAACATGAATGTGAGGATCCCATGAAAGTGTGATTATAATCATACCCATCAGGACACCCCAAAAACACCAAACAAAAAGTATAAAAGAGAGAGTTAAATCTAAAAACAAAACAATTAGGAGAATCACCAGATAAATAAAATATGAAAAAAGTGAAAATCCAATTATCCAAGAGGGTCCTGTCCTCACTGCCTACCTAGAGATTATGTTTGAGGCTTTATGGTAATGTTCATCTGAGAGGACTCACTCCTCATGTCTCACTAAAATTAATGGAACTCATCTCAGAGGTCATACTCTTCAGGCCTTTCTATATTTTATCACAATCTAGAGCACCAGATATATCAATACAATAGAAGGGGATCATTCCCATGGATTATGGGGGATATACGACCCTATCTAGAATAACCCACCAGGAAGGTGATCTTACATCCTAGATGTTGGATATGGGATACCTAACCCATCAAAGGAATGAATGTGATTGAGGATCACACCCCAAGATGTATGGAAGGAAACATGACTCTATTAAGAATTATCCCATAGAGGGGATCACTCATCCTATGCTTAGGATGGGATTCCAAACTGTACCCTCATAGGGAAGAACCAATAGAACATATACACACTAAAATAATAGTCTTACAAAGGAGATAGTGGACTCTAAACTAATTTGGAAGGATTATACAAAACATAAATGAGATACATGGAATGTCCTTTGGAGTTTGATCCTACCCATGTCTATGTAGATATATTCTGTGCATTCCCATATACACTACCCATGTATGGGTATCCTGCCAATGTTTATGCATGTTTATCCTAGAAGATACACACCAAGATTCCATAATAGGGGTTACACGACATGTAAACCAAGTTAAAATACATGTAATATTTTTCTCAAACTAAAACCTTAGTACCAAAGGGAGGGGGACACATGACATGTGTTCTTTTGAAATAAATATCATTTCGATTGAGATTTTACAAAAATTCTATTTTCCACACATTTCTTCACCAGTGCTTCTATAAAATTTAATTCTAAAAAAATTTCCACCCATTACACTTCAAACTGAGTTGTCCATCATCATGGCCTATTTTGATGTTAGATTTTGGCTGTTATTTTCTAGAAAATTGATCATCGTTAGATCCTAAAATCATTCATATTCATGGCCTAAAAATTATCAATATAGATCCTTCATCATATTTCATATGTATAAATCACTCATACATCACATTATAATCCTTGATTCTAAATCCGTAACCAAAATCCGTGGAACCTATAGTCGGTCACACAATTATTTTTGGTTCCCAAAAATTTTCAAACCAATCGAAAAATGAGCATCAATGATGAATGATGGTGGAAAAGTGGAAAAAATCCATGAAATGTCAAAGAAATAAAAAAATTGGATATTTTTTATTTTTTTAATTTATTCATTAATAGAAATAATATAGTTTTTGGGAAAATAAAAAAAATCCTCAAATCTTAATTCTAGGAAGAAAAATGATTAATGGGAAATTGAAAAAAATAACATGTGAATTAATTCTAAAATAATTAATTCATGTTTATCATGATAAATCAATAATGTGTAAAAAATTAACAAAAACAAATTCCTTATATCAGAGTGGATAGATCATTAATGAAGAAATTATCACATGATTGGCTATTAAAGAATCTGTTACATTCATTATATTCTTTACAAATCTCCTCAATCTCACCCAAAGTTTATCCCCATGGTATCTCCCTTCCAATATCTAGGGTTAGGTGGATAACCCTAGATATTTTCAAAATGGGGTTATAAATAGAGTGTACACTATGTTTAAAAATAAATTATACAATAAATAAATAAATAAATTGAATTTATTTATTTTATCTAATATTCTCTAATGACTTCACTCTACCGGAATGTATAACACCAACCAAAATTATGTCATACCAAGGGTAAAACCAACATTACAGATTTAATTATTGTCTCATTTTCCCATATGAGACTCCATTTCAGAGATAATGATTTATTTAAAAAAAATAAATTCCCATGATATATTATATTTAATATTTTTAATATGTAAATACTTAGGCACCAAGGGGCTCAAATTCCCATGTAGATCCAAAGATTACTATAAAAATATTAGTTAAAATACTCCAAAGTATCATTTAAAAAAATAGAGTCATTAAAATGATAACATACTACAAGGTAAAAAAAAGAAAAGTGTATTAGATAAGTAATTAGAATAATAAATTTAAATAAAGGGTGAAAAATGTAAAGAACAAATGTTATTTCTCAATATGAAATGTCTAGAGTTGAATTTCAAGCTGAAAAAAATAGAAGTTATCCCTAATGAATATTTATAATTTTCTAATAAATAATATATTCCCCCTAAACTACTGAATAAAGTCATAATTCAAAGAATAATCATATTGGTGTCAAGAAGAGTTATCAATCAACCTTGATAAACCCAAATATAGCTTATAGAAGAATTTATCTCATTATCCCGATAAATTTGTGTGTATTGATTCTATTTATATGGCCATAGAAAAACTAATTTAAAAAAATGGATATATTTTTAAGACAAAAATACTGATAAAACTATCATATAATCATGGATACAAGTGAGTATATCTAAAAAATAAAATCCCCAAATAGAGCCCAAAAGAAGGGGGTTTCTATCAAAAATCAACAAGGAAAATCTAGCTATACTACTTGTTCAAGATAAAGTAAAAGTTTTTTTTAATACTATTGGTGGTACCAAAGGTTTAGACACAAGTCTATATAATTGTATCATAAAAGTGTATGTAAATCAAATAAATCCGGATGTCTGTGTGAGAAAAAGTGATATTAGAACAAAAACTATTATACATAAGAATATATAATAGAAAAGAAAAAACATATTTTCAAAAATAGATTTGAATATTTAGATAAATTTTATGAGTAATATAATTTTTTTACTACTATTATGAAATGTGTTGGTATGTATCAACCCAACATAATTCTTATGATGATGAAAATATAAGGCCAAAATATTTGGAACAATATAAAAGGATAAATTCTACCTTAGGAAAGAAACCAGTGATGAAAGCTTCTGAACAAGCTACCCATAAGAAGAAAAAAAGAAAAATGTAAAGAATGCAAAATCTAGTAGGAAACTATTCTTCTAATATAGTAAGAGGCCACATCATGAACCATACAAAAATTTCTATAGACACCAAAGTTAAATAGAATATTTTTAAATCAATATGCAAAGAATCAATTCAGGAAAGGGACAAAAATATTGGTTTAGTGGTCAACACTCCTAAAGAGGTATCTAAGAATAGGCTCAAGGAGAGAAACACAGATACTATTGAGAAATTTTTTGGAAGGTTTAAGTAGGTTGTACACATAGACACAAAGTTCATGACATGGATTTCTAAATAAGAATAGCTACTGAGAAGGAGTCCACCCAAAGGAATAATACTTACTATGTCAAAAAGTAATGCTTAATAATATGTCTATCCAAGTTAGAAATGGATAAAAATTTAAAACAAGATAAAAGAATCAATGTTAATCATTAGACAAATTAAAAACTCAATTATAGATAAGAATAAATATAAATATAAGGAAACCATGCTGCCCAATGATGTAAAGATTTGAAAAATCAAGGGTAAATCTAGCATGAAATTGTTTCAAGTTCCTGGAGTTGCAAAGAAAGGAGTAACTGGATTGAGAAATAAGTATTAACCCTAGTTATAGAATTAAATTTCCCATGGAGACTCACCTTATTCACATATATTTTTGGTTGTGATGAAAAGGTGGGACATAAAGGTGATATATAAAATAAAGAAAAATGGTTTAATTATCTTATTTCTAAATAGCGTGAAAGAATATCCATCATAAAGGAGTTTAAATTATTGTATCCTTGCATCATTTTCAACTACCATTAGGATGAAATTCATATTATATCTACTTGGAGGCTATATATGATGTGAAATATAACCACAATAATGAATTGAAATCATCAATGTAATGAGATCTAATAAAACGGGTGAAGCATCCATATAATTATTATATTTATATAAGTCTAGAATTTTGGATAGCCCCATAAAAGATAAAGATTGAGGAATGTTTTTTAATCACAAAATTGTTTCTTTGTTTGTGTTTATTTTTTTCTCAAGGGGTTTTTAATAAAAATACGTTAGAAAAAAACTACTTTCATTTGAATGTTTTTTATGTTTTTTTGAGTTTAGTATAGGTTACTTTACTTTATGAAAAATCTATTTGTATAATCCTTTATAAGTGAACTTCAGATTCAGTATCACCTTGAGGTTTTTTTGGGATTTTTTTGTCTAGATCTATCACCCTTTTTTTCTACACTAAGTTATCCCAAGTATACATAGAGTTAATTAGTTTAGGCAACATTGTTAAAAAAATATGGTACCACCCTTCTCTTTAGTATAGTATCCTTATTCTCTCAATGATTGGAAGAGAAAAAAAGAGAGAATATGGTTTTTAAAATTCACATGAGTTTGTTGGAAAATGATTTTTCTTAATAGAAGTTTTCCCTCACTATCATATCTTTGAATTTATTATTAATAAGGGGGAGGAAAGACCTATTAACATAGGAATAAAATATGTATTGAAAAGAAATATAAAGGTTGTGATTGAAGTACCCAAATGGATTTGAGAATCTAATATTTTGTTTTTTATCAATGTGAAAGTAAATTTATGATTGGTGTATTAGATAATGGGGTGAGAATCCACCCACTGATCTTTAAGTTTATTCCCATAAATTATGTGTAAGTTAAAATGGAATTATTTTTCAAGAGTCCCCAACATCATATGATTTTTTGAGATGGTTTACATGGAATGATTACAAGTGTTGATGAAATAATTATGGTTGTATCAATAATAGTTTAGAGAAGCTTGGATGAAGAAATCTAGTGGGGGATCTATATAAACTTATGGATAAACCATCCTTGGAGTAAATATAATATTGTATATTGAAAGTAATTAGAAAATAGTCATAGATAAAGCTTTATAAGGTCTAATTTTAAGGCATAAGTAAAGAATAAGTAAATTTGATTAAAATACTATAACATGAGTATTTACATGATACAAAGGAATATAGAAATTAACCAATTAATTTGGGAATTATTATAATAACTATAACATTTATTTTAATGAGTTCTAAGTTATTTTGAAGTGATTGAGATGGATGGATCTAATTTCATGAATCCATGGATTAATTTAAATATATTATTGAATAATGGATAGAAAATGGATAAGTTTTTTTTTTCACATATGAGTCATTTTTGAATCTGTGTATTTTACATTTGGAGATAAACCTATGACTTCAAATGAGTCATTTATAATCTACATATGAGTAATTATTAACAGACATGAAAATTCAAAAAAGGTAAGATCTATGTATGAGTGAATGTGAGTCTATGTATGAGTCATCAAGAGAAATGTATGAGTTTGTTTGAATAGTGTATGTAAAGACCTGGAATTTCTGTCTAATTTTTTTCTTAAATTCATTAGAATTTTATGAGTCCACAAAAATTGATGGTGCCTGATTCCAAGGCTCGGTGTGCCTGGAATCAATTTCTGAAGTTTTGTTCGGGTATGTTCAGTAAAATTACGAGCAAGTTTTTATAACTTTTGAACTAGTTATTGGAATTGAAATCCGAGGGCACCGTTGAACTCCCAGCTCCGGTATTCACTTAAGGAGACCTTCACCTCGACATCAGTTTGTCGAGAGTAGAAGATAGATTTTAGGTTTTCGTGGAAAGTAATAAAATAAAGTGAGTTTTCACTTTATTTTATTAGAGCTGCCATGAGGGTGATTGGTGGTTAAAACCTCCTCATGGGAGTTGGAGGTGGGACCACTACACCTTAACCTCCCATGAGAGGCTAAGGTGGTGGGACCCACCCCAACATAACTTCTCATGAGAGGTTACGGTGTGGGGACCACACGGGGCATAACCCCCTATTGATGGAGGGGAGTAAAACCTCTCAACTCTCCCTCATTAATGAGGGAGAGTCTCTTCACCTCCCCTAATTAATTATTTGTGCCAACCCCTTGAATTAATTAATGGAAGCCTATCTAATTAATTTAATTCTCCATTTGAATTTTGTGCCAACATCTACAATAATAGACAATCTATTATTATTTTTTGTTTGGTATTTCTCATCCGATGGGAGCCTTTGAGAGGAGATCTTGGGAGAATTTGTGTTCTCCAACGAAGAACCCCATCTCCCAATGAAGAACGAAGAATGAAGAATGCCAACCTTCTTCGACTTCTTCCTCGAATCTTCAACCGTCGAGAGATGTCTTCGACGACTGACTTCTGCGACTCCGTCAATGAACTAAGAATGAAGATCAAAGGTTGGGGTGAGTTTTGATCCAAGAAACATTGATTATTCCTTACATGATTGTGTCTCTTGACCCGCTTGCTACCAAACTAACACCGAAGGGCTGGGCGAAACAAACATGACCTGATCCCTCCACCGTTCTTGTGAATGTTTTGTGTGTTCTTCACGTTATTCATGGGTGACAAACAATGGATCGTTGCAAGACCATTGTGCGATGCAATGATCCCAAATTAAAGACCCAATATCTCAACAACCTTGCAGAGGTGAGATGACGATAGCGAGAGACAGATTGGACAGGAATGGGAAGGACTGATCCTCAACCGTTCTTCGAGCGAGAGAATCAAGGCGTGTTTTTGGATCCGATCGAAGGATCGAAAACACCAAAGACGACTATGGGACATCAAGGCGACCTAGTGTCAGAATTTTCGTGATGAACAGACCATCAGAATGAATAACGGACTTCACGGGAGGTGCGCTGGCCATAGGAACCGTTTCTGGAAAATTCCAGAATACATGGCGTGAACTTCTGACGAACACGCCATGTATCATGGGCGTTCTACGGATTGAGTTTTTGATGTTAGACAAGTGACACATATAATGTGACCTCATTCACATGACGTGTATTCTCTACACCGAATGGCAGAAGCGGCTTCGTGAGACATGGCATGTATTCTGAGAAATACACGGACACAGGCAGAATTACACGACCAAGAGGCACTGCGTGTATTATCTACACAGGCATGGCCAGTGGCACAGGATACCCTGTGTACTAGCTACACGGGTTAGAGAACACAGGTTGAGGTCATGTACTGGCACATGACCAGCGTACACGGAGCCGAACCCAGTTTCTTGGACAGGGCGTGTAACGATACCACACGCCGTGTACATACTTGTCTACATGATCAGTCTTACGACACAGGCTGTTGCACATGGTAAGTACATGAGGTTCGTAGACATAGCGTGTAACCATAACACACACCACATACGTACTTTTCTACACGATTAGTCTGAAGACACGAAATGTGCCTCATTCGTACATGCCATGTAGTTTTTGGGAAATTGCTTGGTTGTCTTGTCCTCAGTATCTTGGACATATTCTTCTTGGGTTTTTTCCTATGACATGGCAGAACTTTGAGACACATTTCTTGAGGAGAGGACCCTACCAGAATCAAGCATGCTTTATCCGGGACCCTGTGGCTGGCTATGCATTGACGACTATTCCTGGATCCTGTGTGGGTTCGATATCATTGACGACTTTTCCTGGATCCTGTGTGGGTCTGACAGCACTGACGACTGTTCCTGGATCCTATGTGGGTTCAAAAACTCCATTTACTGTTCCTGGATCCTGTGTGGGTTCGATAGTTCTGAATTCCGTTCTTGGATCCTGTGTGGGTTCGACATAATAGATAATCCAGTGGCTATATCTGATCATCTATATCTCTCTACAAAATTTGTATACCTTTGTGAGGTAAGTCAGTAACTTTATGTTTTAATCATGATTGACATGGATTACAGGATAACTTAGGTATATGTCTGGGCATATACCTAAGTGGGTTTATCTATTTATTTCATACCTTGTGGTTTATCCTTGTTGGATTTTGTGAGACCTTGAGGGTCTCGGGGTCCCTTCTGAGTATCATTAGACTCACCCCTACACAGGCTATGCCTGCACTTATTTGTGTTGGATGTAGATGACGGACAATGCTGACCGAGGCTTAGTGTACGAGGACTGGATGGTACCCGGAGGTGGACCTCAAGACGAGTCGGTACCCAGTGGAGACTGACGGACGTGAAGTACTGAGGAGGCTATCTGTACCTACCCTTTAGGTAGGATCCGTGGTGGATGATCTAGAAGCTTCTTCTCACCTTTTAGCTATTTTGTCCTTTTCAATTGTAGTTTTACTTTAGAGTTGGGCTTGTATTTCCAACCCCTTTACTTTTTATCACTCTTTTTTTATACAGTTTTTCTTTGTGTATTGTATTCAGATGTGTACTCTATTGTGTGTGTTTTCAGTTATAAAGTTAACGACTTCCCATTTTAGGGTTTTATGCCTTTGGAGCTAGTCGCCAGCCCTTGGCCTATGGAAGGAGATATTGGGGTAGTCACGGAACGGGCCCCGGGGGACGAGTCATGACAAATTGGTATCAGAGGAGTCGATTATAACACAGAATTTAGGACTCTGATATTTTCCGTGAAGCAATAGTGTTAAGGGTATTGAGTGTGGTTTTCAGTTTAGGGAGTCCAGTATTGGTATGGTGGCCAATGTATCCATACACCAGGACCCTGACTTCTGATTTTTGACTCAGTGCATGAAAAAACTGATAGCATGTGTGTTTCAAGAGTTTTCTTAGTGATCTATTTGAGTGAGCTCACCAGGTATAACTTATTGACCATGGTGCACATGTTTCTTTGTAGGATACCTCCACGCAGACAACCATCAAGGGTTCTAGGCTTTTTATGAGATGGAAGCCCACTGAGCGATAAGACCTCAGTGCAGGGCCCTATCAAAGTGGAGGCCCTAGCGGTACCACTACCCATTGGGCCACTGATTCCACCGACCCTAGCAGTATAGAGTGCACGTCACCTGAGTGCGTTGCATAAGTTCCAATTCCAGGGGACACCCTAGTTTAGGGGTGAGATGGACCCGAAGGTAGATGAGGATTGGTTGGAGGTTGTGGTGAGAGTCTTTAGACTGGTTGGGACACCATCAGACCTTATGGTGATCCTTGCCACGAGTCTCCTTCAGGAAGCAGCAGACAGATGGTGGAGCCGGATGCTCCAGGTGCATGACGAGGCGAAACTACTCTGAGAAGACTTCGAGAGCCTTTTTCAGGCAGAGTTTGTCCCAACCACCATATGTGCGGTGTAGATACAGGAGCTACTGCATCTAAAGTAGGGTATCATGACGGTGCCATAGTACTCAGCGAGGTTGACCGACCTCTCACACGACTCCATAGATATGGTGCGAGACCCATTCTTTATGGCCTAGACCTTCGAGCAGGGGCTCAGGTGAGAGATCAGGGATTCTATGATCTCTCTCAGCATCCCAATGTAGGAAAGGGTGTTGAGTCGAGCCCTCTTAGTGGAGAGTTTCCTTACTGAGCAGTCACCAGCAGCGAGACCCGCAACCGGGCATCACATAGCCGAGTCTTCTGCAGCTGGCAGCATATAGATGTTGTAGAGGTCCAAGAGGACCAGACCATCCAGTGGATGACCTCAGGACTCAGGTTCGGTTGTTCAAGGAACATGAGACAGAGCCAGCCATTCAAGGAATAGGCTGTGTTTCACATGCAGCGGTCAAGGTCACATGGCCCGTGACTATTCGACCCACCATACAGATGATCAGAAGACAGTTGAGGGACCTCCCAGGCAGAGGAAGAGGTTCGATCGATGTGATCCATAGGGTGCAAGCAGACGTGGCAGAGGAGCTGGTCGTGCAGCTGGAGGTGGATGACATTACGAGGTGTTACCACCACCACCACCAGGAGGTCCACCCAAACCGTAGGGAGCAGGTGGACATGGGAGAGCTCAGCTCCAGGCAGCTGAGGCTTACAATCACGGTGCTCCAGAGATGGTTCGAGGTACAATCTGTGTCTACTCCACCTTGGATGTAGTTCTTATAAACACAGGTTCTAGTAACTCTTTCATTTCCACTGCCCTCATTCGGAGCTCGGAGATTCTGAAGATGTTGTTGGCTCGATCCTTACGGCTATAGACTCCTACGAGAGAAGACTCGATGATCACACACTGGTTCTGACAGTGTGAGTTTACTCTAGGAGGTGAGATCTTCGATTGAGATCTCCTCATAGCGGAATTTAGGCCTTACGACATCATCTTGGGTATGGACTAGTTATCTACAGTCCATGCTCAAATAGACTATTTTAGATGCAAAGTGAAGTTTGTCCACACGGATGGGACTAGGTTCACCTTCACCGGTGAGAAGGATGCCTTTGCAGTGCAGGACAGACTTACTCAAAGGAGGGTGTAGCCGATCACTCATCAGTTGTCCTACCTTACCCTCAAAGAAGTTGATGTGGAGAGTCCGAGCTATCCTATAGTGGTGGACCAGTACACAGATGTTTTCCCTAAAGAATTTCCAGGTCTACCTCCCCATAGATAGGTGGACTTTTACATTGACATGTACCCCGGGACGACACCGATATCTACACCAGCATATCAGATGGCTCCCACTGAGCTTCGTGATCTGTGGGTACAAATAGAGGACTTGCAGGGGAAGGGATTCTTCCGGACCAGTGTGTCTCCCTGGGCAGCCCCAATACTATTTTCCAAGAAGGTGTATGGAAGCTTTAGGCTTTGGGTTGACTACTGTCACCTGAACTAGGTGACCATGAAGAAAAAGTACCCACTCCTGAGGATTGATGACCTCTTTGATCAGCTAAAGGGAGCACGGTGGTTCTCAAAGATAGACCTTAGATCAGGCTATCACCAGCTTAGAGTTCGATACAAGGATGTGCAGAAGAAGACCTTCAAATGTCAGTACGACCACTACAAGTCCTTGGTTATGCCTTTTGACGTAACCAATGCTCCAACAGTGTTCATGGGACTAATTAACATGATCTTCTAGACATACCTCGATCACTTTGTCATAGTCTTCATCGATGACATTCTGATCTACTTGACTACTGAGGAGGAGCATGCCTACCATTTACAGGTAGTACTGGAAACACTCTGAGACCACCAGATTTATGGTAATCTCTCGAAGTGCTAGTTTTGGATCTGAGAGGTTCAATTTTTGGGACATGTCATCTCAGAGGATACAGTTGTGGTGGATCCAGTAATGATTGAGGAAGTACTTGATTGGGAGCCACCCAAGATTGTGATGGAGGTTCAGAGTTTCCTGGGTTTGCCTGGATATTATCAGAGGTTCATACCAGACTTCTCCAGAGTTGCAGCACCACTATCAGCCATGACGAAGAAGGGGAAACCCTTCGTATGGTCGGAGGGATTCCAACAAGGATTTCAGGAGATGAGGTAGAGGCTGACTAGTGCCCCCATCTTGAGGCTTATAGAGTAGGGTGTAGGGTATGTAGTCTACTTTGACACATCAGGGACTGGACTCAGGTGTGTCCTGATGCAGGAGAGACCATTGATCACATATGGTTCTCGGTAGCTGAGAAAACATGAGCAGAACTACACTACCCATGACCTAGATTTAGCAGCAGTGGTCTTCACCTTGAATATGTGGTGACACTATATGATGGGTGAGCGTTTTATAGTCTACTTTGACCACTAGAGTCTCAGGTATATCTTCTATTAGAAGGACCTGAACTTGAGACATCGATGTTGGATTGAGTTCCTCCATGACTATGACTTCGAGATAGTCTATACTCCTAGGAAGGGAAACGTTGTAGCATATGCACTCAGTAGGAAATCTGTTATACAACTGGTAGGAGAGGTGATAGAGCAGCTAGATTCTTTATGAATATCCTTTTTGAACCAAGATGGAGCATCTTTCCTTCAGTCTCTTACAGTCACTCCTCCACTTCTTTAGTGAGTTAGGGAGACACATCCTGGAGACGCTGACTGTGAGACACGACGTGCTCGTATATCCACAGGGCAGGCACCTGATGGATTTTCTAAAGGTGGGGAGCACGTCATCCTCTTCAGAGGACGTACTATGGTGCCAGTTTCACATCAGGAGGAAGTGTTGAGGGAGTTCCACACATCCACTCTAGCGGTACATCCAGGTGTGGCGAAGATGTACCAGGACCTTCGATGACAGCACTGGTGGCCAAGTATGAAGAAGGAAATAGTGGAGTTTGTCTTTCGATGCCTCACTTGTTAGCAAGTGAAGGCGGAGAATCAGGTACCAGTAGGCTTGGTTCAGCCTTTAGAGGTCCCAGAGTGGAAGTCGGATGGGATATCCATGGACTTCAGGACAAGTCTTCCATGTACGTCCAGTGGACATGACTCTATCTGGGTGATCGTCGACTGACTCACCAAGTCAACCCACTTCCTACCGATTAGAGAGCCGGGTTTAGTAGAGAGCTTGGTACACCTCTACGTGTAAGAGATTGTGTAGCTACATGGAGTACCTTCTTCTATTGTCTCCAATCATGATGCATGATTTACTTCCCAGCTATAGAAGGGGTTGCAGGAGCCTTTCAGGATGCAACTTCATTTGAGCACCGCCTTCTATCCTCAGACATATGGTCAGAACGAGCGGACCATTCAGACCTTTGAGGACATTCTACATGCTTGTGTCCTTGACTTTGGTCGTAGCTGGGAGGATCACTTACCTTTGGTGGAGTTTGCATACAAAAAAAGCTATCACTCTACCATCAGAATGCCACATTTTGAGGCCTTGTATGGTCGACCTTGCAGATCGCCATTGTGCTGGACAGACCCAGGGGAGTCAGCACTAGTGGGACCCGAGATGGTACGGGCTACCACAGAGAAGGTGTAGATCCTCCAGGAGAAGATGAAGACTGCACAGAGTTGGAAAATGTCATATGCTGACAGGAGCTGGATACCTATGAAGTTCAAGGATGGCGACCACATCTTTCTACAGGTCACACCTCAATGAGGTTTACAGAGATTTGGCTGAGGTGGAAAGTTATCTCTAAGATTCATCGGACCTTTCTAGGTCCTCAGCAGAGTAGGCGAGGTGGCTTACCACTTATCTCTTCCACCTCAGTTGCACCAGGTTCATGACGTCTTCCACGTATCCCAGCTGAGGAGATATGTGAATGACCCTTCTAACATCATTGACCATAGAGAGATGGACGTCGAAGATGAGGAAACTTTTATTGAGGTTCCAGTGGAGATTGAGGATCGGCAGGAGAAGGTCCTTCATGGACGGGCGATACCTCTGGTGCATGTTCGTTGGCAGCACGGGAACCTCCAGGAGAGCACATGAGAGTGGGAGGCTCAGATGAGTACTCAGTACCCCCATTTGTTCCCATAGTTCGATTTGTAGCTTATGGGGACATAAAGCCCTGAGGTTGGGAGAATGTAAAGACCTAGAATTTTCATGGATTTTTTTTTCATAAATACATGATAATTTTACAACTCCACAAAAATTCACGGCGCCTGATTCTGAGGCCCGGCCTGCCTGGAATCAATTTCTGAAGTTTTGTTTGGGTACGTTTAGTAAACATACGAGAAAGTTTTTATAACTTTTTAACCGGTGCTTGGAATTGAAATCTGAGGTCACCGTTGAAATTGCAGCGCCGATATTCACTTAAGTAGACCTTCACCTCGACGACAGTTGGTCAAGAGTAGAAGATAGATTTTGGGTTTTCGTGGAAAGTAATAAAATAAAGTGAGTTTTCACTTTATTTTATTAGAGCCGCCATGCGGGTGTTTGGTGGTTAAAACCTCCTAATGGGAGTTGGAGGTGGGAACACCACACATTAACCTCCCATGAGAGGTTAAGGTGGTGGGACCCACCTGAACATAACCTCCCACGAGAGGTTATGGCATGGTGACCACATGAGGCTTAACCCCCTATTGATAGAGGGGAGTAAACCCTATCACATCTCCCTCATTAATGAGGGAGAACCTCTTTACCTCCCCTAATTAATTCTTTGTGCCAACCCCTTGAATTAATTTAGGAGAGCCTATCTAATTAATTTAATTATCCATTTGAATTTGGTGCCAAAATCTAAAACAATAGACAATATATTATTATTTTTTGTTTGGAATTTGTCATTTGGTGGGAGCCTTTGAGAGGAGAGTTTGGGAGAATTAGTGTTCTCCAACGAAGAACCCCATCTACCATTGAAGAAAAAAGAACGAAGAATGCTGACCTTCTTCGACTTCTTCCTCGAAGCTTCAATTGTCGAGAGACGTCTTCGACAACAGAATTCTATGACTCCTTCAATGAATGAATAATGACGATCAAATTTAGGGGTGTGTTTTGATTTTAGAAACATTGATTCTTCCTTACATTATTGTTTCTATTGACCCGCTTTCTACCAAACTAACGCGAAAGGACCAGGCTAAACGAACACAGACTGATCCCTCCGCCGTTCATGTGAATGTTTGGTGTGTTCTTCACGTTCTTAATGGGTGATGAACAACATATCATTGCGAGAACATTGTGTGATGCAACAATTCCAAATTGAAGACCCAACATCTCAACGACCTAGTAGAGGTGCGACGATGATAGCAGGTGACAGATCAGATCGAAACGGGAAGGACCAATCCTCGACCGTTATTCGAGCGGGAGAATAAAGTCGTGTTTTTGGAGCCGATCAGAGGCCTAAAAACATCAGATATTTCTACAAGACATCGAGGAGACCTAGTGTCTGAATATTCGCAATGAACAGACTATCAAAATGAATAACGAACTTCATGGGAGGCGTGCTAGCCAGAGGCATCGTTTCTGGAAAATTCCAGAATACACGGCGTGTACTTCTGACAAACACGTCGTGTAGTATAGGCATTTTGCATCTTGAGTTTCAAACGTTAGACAAGTGACACATGGTGTGTGACCCCCGTCACACAGTGTGCATTATCTACGCATAATGGTAGAAGCGTCTTCGCAAGACATGGCGTGTAATTTGGGAAATACACTGACATGGGAAGAATTACACAGCCAAGAGGCACGACATGTATTCTCTACGTAGAGTTGGCCAGTGGCATGAGATACCCCATGTACCAGTTATATGGGTTGGAAAACATGATTTGAGGCTGTGTACGGGCACATGGATAATGTACATGGAGTAGAACCCAGTTGCTTATACACGACGTGTAACCATACCACACACCATGTACTTACTTTTCTACACGATCAGTTTTACGACACGGTCCGTTGCACATGGGCAGTACCTAATATCTATAGACACAACGTGTTACCATACCACATGCTATGTACTTACTTTTATACATGATCAGTCTTAAGACACGGGCTGTAGTACATGGGCAGTACCCGAGGTCTGAAGACACAGCGTGTGCCTCATTCCTACACGCCGTGTACTTTTTGGGAAATGGATTGGTCATCTTGTCCTTAGTATCTTGGAAAAAAATTTCTTGGATTTTCCCATATGATGTGGAAGACCTTTGAGACACTTTTCTTGAGGAGCGAAACCTCACGGAATCGAGCATGGTTCGTGCAGAACTCTGTGGCTGGTTGTGCACTAACGACTGTTCCTAGATCCTATGTGGGTTCGACAGCATTGACGACTATTCCTAGATCCTGTGTGGGTCCGACAGCACTAACGACTATTCCTAGATCCAGTGTGGGTTTGAAAGCTTCGTTTACTATTCCTGGATACTCTGTGAGTTCGATAGTTCAGAATTATGTTCCTGGATCCAATGTGGGTTCGAAAAAATAGATGATCTAGTGACTACATATGATCATCTCTATCTCCCTACAAAAGTTGTATACCTGTGTGATCTGAGTCAGTAACTTTGTGTTTTCCTCATGATTGAGATGGATTACTTGATAACTTAGGTATATGTATGAGCATATACCTAAGTGGGGTTATCTGTTGATTTCATACCTTGTGGTTTATCCTTGTTGGATTTTGTGAGACCTTGAGGGTCTCGGGGTCCCTACTGAGTATCGTTATACTCACCCCTGTATAGGCTATGACCGCACCTCGTTGTTTTGGATGCAGACGACAGATAGCACAGACCGATATTGAGTGTACGAGGACTGGACGGTACTCGGAGGTGGACCTCAAGACGAGTCGGTACATGGTGGAGACTGATAGACATGGAGTGTTGAGGATGCTATCTATACCTACCCTTCAGGTAGGATATGTGGTGGACGATCCAGGATATTCTTTTCACCTTTCATATGTTTTGTCCTTTTCAGTTGTACTTGTACTTTATAGTTGGGCTTGTATTTCCAGCCCCTTTACTTTTTAGCACTATCTTGTTATACAGTTTTGCTTAGTGTATTGTATTCATCTATGTACTCTGTTGTGTATGTTTTCTATTATAAACGAAATTCCTTCCTAGTTTCGGGTTTTATGCCTTTGGTTCTAGTCACCAGCCCCTGGCCTATGGTAGGCGGGCTTGGGGTAGTCACGGCATAGGCCCTAGGGGACAGGTCATGAAAATGTACAAGTAATTTTCAGATTTATATATGAGTGAATGTGACTTAATGAATGTATCATGAGGTCACTTTTTATGTGTTATTTACATATAATTCATGATAGACTTCAATAAATTTTATGAATTATAAAGTATGAAAAATGAGTTAGCAAAATTAAATTTTGAAGAATGAAATTAAAATTTGATGATGCTAAATAAATCCTTTAATATTCAAAACATCATGAATATATGTTGATCCATGATTCAAGGTTGATATAGGAAAGATTAAATGAGATGGAATATGAAGAAATTTTTGTTATTTATTATATAAATTTCAAAAGATAATATTTGAAATTCAGTATTGGTAATGAAAATAGAGAATTAAATTAGATTATGTTTGAGCCATTCCTCATTGATAAAAAAATGATCTATGTCAGTTTATGTGAGAAAAATAAATTTGTGTTGTTGAGAAGAAGATGAATGTATGATTAATTTATAAGAAAAAAATTGATCCTGAAATGAGGAAATTCTAGATTAATAAAATCTTGAAATTAAGTGTGAAGATGTTGTTCTATTCTTTAGTGGATTTAATATCACAAAATTTATTTGTGATTCAATCTCGAAATTAGAAGAATAAATATTAGTCGAGATACTATATGAAATTTACCAATTAAATATTTATGTTTATACTAGTTTTTATTTTACCTTTTCATTCCATAAATAGGTTGAAGAGATAGTAATGTTAAGTTGAGACAATGGAATGAGAAGAAGAGTTTTTTTGGTAGTCATGGAAGTGTTTCAAGAATTTTTTTTTCAAAACCTTCTATATAAAATAACTATATGATCTAATTGGACAAATATAAAATCAGAAAATAAATTAATAAGGGATATATATGTCATTTTTTTGGAGATAAAAATTGAGGAAAAAATAAATGTAACCATGGGAAAGACCCACATATAGAAAGTTGAGAAAAAGTGAGGGGAAAAGAAAATGAGAATCAAGTGAATATGACTTTTTGAAGATTTTATGTATTAAAAATATCACAAATATATTATGTTGACCTATGTACAATAAAAAAATAGAGAGAGAAATTAGATAATGATAATTGAGAACCGATATGACAACAAAAATCTTAAATAATAGTAACAAGTAGATGTGGATCCTATGTTGAAGAAGACTAATCATCTGGGTATAAAAGAAAAAGGAATAAGAAGAACACGTGACATCCACTTTTTTAGAAATTTGAGAATAAAAAGAAATAAGAAGGAAAAATATAATAACCTAAACTCCAGTAACCTAGATCCGATGTCTACTTTATTATATTTTCATAAATATAATAATTCTAATACCAATGGATCAATAAGTTTAGTATTATTGTATAACCAGATACATATATGATACCAGTTTTACATAGAGAATAAAAAAAAACAAAAAAAAACATTCTTCATTGTTGAAACTCATTCAAATATTTGTTCTTAATTACCTAGGGAAAGGAAAAAAATAAATGTGAATTAAAATTATTAGTAAGGGTAACATAAATCAAGAATAAAACATGTGTAAATAAGGCATGATCAATATGGAAAGGTAAATAAATAAAACAAATTCCATTTAATGATAAATTTGAGTACAAAATGAATCCATAGATAATATCAATGAGTAATCTCATGGAGATTAATAACTAAATTCACAATGAAGTGAATTCATGATATTAGATGTCATGATCTTAGGCGTCATGATATATCTACCAAAAATAAATTTCTCCAAGATAGTGTAAAACTATGGGTATTAAATAATTTAATCTCGCCAACAGATTTGTCTCATGAGACCAGTCGATGAATCAAGGGGCTATATTATTCCAGGCCACACACGTCACTGCATGTCCAATATATTCCACATATATCGAATGATCGATTTAATTAATAAAAAATATTACTTATAAGAAATTAACCATATTTATTAAATAATATATATTTATCAACAATTACCTAGTCAATCAAATCCATTGAAATTATAACAAAGTATATACAACTGGTATATGATTTAGGCAATAACCATATGCATGATACAAATAATATGAAAATTTAAGAGAAATGTAATATCCAATGATTAAAAGAAAGTTAATGTTACAAAGCATGTTATCATTACAATATATCCTCATTGTTTAATAATAAAATAAGGGTTTTTTCATTGATTAATAAAAGTACCATAAAAATATCATTAAAACATTTTTGAGGAATTTATCCTTTTCACTTAGAAATTTAATTTTAAAAAGTAAAAAGATAAAAAATATTTGGGAAAACATTTTATTTGAAAATAACATTATAAAATTGTAAAGGAACCTTCAAAAAATTTAATGTTCATGATAGTAGGAAAATTTGTTCATTCTGTATAAATTTTTAAAAAAACATTTCTTCCACACTTTTAAAAGAAAAGTACCTCGTTTGGAAAATAAGAAGAATATTCCTTTTAACCATTTTATAAAAATTAAAACATGGGTAAAAATGTAATATGATAAATCATTTTATAATTATAAAAAAATTAATAACATTTTATATATAATATAGACATGGAAGAAAAATATATCTGATCTAAAGATAAATAAAATGAGTTTTTTCTTTTAAACATTTTTTTTCTTGATTCATATTCCAAAGTGATGAAAAATTGGAATAATATATTAAAAATATTTAAAAGTGTAAAATTTAAATGAACATTAATAATATTTAATAAATATATATCCATGGTAAATATATAAAAGTTTCAGTATATACACCTCATAAAAATTAATAGATGCACGATACTGAATATGTCTCAATGGAGTGTAAATTGAGATGAAATCCCTTACCTCAGGTAGGACTTGTTATGTAGGTTCTATAACCTAATATATAATAAATTAAAATTTATTATACTAAAATAAATGAAACATATTCATATATATGATATATTTATAACATTTTATCATCTGTTTATTAATAATCTTTTATTATCATCATTTTTTTGGGTATTGATTGCTTTATTTTTCCAGTATGTTTTGATTCTGTAGTTCTAGTAATTGTATATGTATTATTGTTACATAATCTAAAGAATTTTATTTGTGGTATAAATATCATATATATTCAATATATATATATATATATTTATAGTCCTCAATAAAATATAGAGATAGAAAAATTAATTATATAGTTCATGGAGACGGTAGGTCGTACGTACGCATGAACGCTGTTTTTATTTTTCAATGGATGGAAAAAAGAGAGGTAAAAAATAATTAAACTTTAAATAATAATTATTATGTCATATATATCATATATTTTAATTAAATATATCCTTAGTACCATCCATGTAAAACGTAAATGAAAAACGGATCACATCGCTTCATGGAGGTGTAGTTCACATGTACGCACGATCGATGTTATCATTTTCCAAAGGATTGTATAGTAAGAAGGTAAATATGATATTATCACTAAATATTCATATTTATTTCATAAATATTATATATATATTCATTATTTTAAAATTTATAACCATTTATGTAAATAGATGATGAAAAATGAATTACACCGCTATGTAGAGACGATAAGCCATAAGAATGTAAAAGTGATGTTTTTTATTTTTTTAGGATGGAAAAGAGATGGAATATGGTTTTAAAATAATAATAATAACATATAATAATATTTATGATATTGTATTTATTATTTTAGGATAGGTACAACACTATAATAGGAAGTATAAGTATAAATAAACTTGAAGGACTCGTTAAAGATGATTACCTCTTCTTCGGTAGACTTCCTTTAGATCTTTTCCTAAGACACCTAGGGTAGATATTTTGGAAGGAAAAAACCTCTAAAACATTTATAATGTTGTTAATAAGATAATATTTAATATTATGGTTAAAAAATACGGACCAAAGTGGTGTATATATGTGATGAAGGAGGCGCCCTTTTATAATTGAGGTGAGGGGTACTTTTGAAATTTCTTAAAATATTGAATTATAATAAAGTAATAATCCTGAAAAATGAATCCAAATGGATTGGTATTTTGAAATAGGGTATAATATGGTTTATATATAACAATAAAATAAAATTTTTATAGGTTTTTGTGGTGTTTTAAATCTTATCTTTTGGTTTAACCCCTTAGTTAACCTTTTTTAACATTAACTGTGATAACACATTTTTCACACTTAAAGGGATATAATTTTACATATAAGTTAAATATTGAATCATAAATGGAAAAGGGGTGATATTTTAAACAATATATAACCCCTTTTACTATCTAAATATTTTAATTATTTTTGAATAAATTTATAAAATATTATTTTGATAAATTATCATTAAAGCCAATTATGACACTATTAATTTAATTTTACTTCAAAAACATCAATAAAAACTTATATTTAGAATATATTTAATTGAAAAATCAATAATATGTTATAACCACATAAAAAATTAAAGTAAATATATAAATCACCTAAATTATATAACTTTTAATATTTTAAATATCCTTTATTTTATTTGTCTATCAATTGAATAAATACTATATTAGTGTTGCACAAGAATTTAAGGTAATTATATAATCACTAAAAATTATAAATAAATTATCATTATAAAAATAATTTCATTTTTCTCAAAATTGAGTTTTATATTCATTGATAAGTTTTTTCCCTATGTGGACACATAGTAAATTTTTAAAACTAAGAGAGTGATATTTTGCAACTTTCTTTGATTTAAAGATTATATTGGTCATTTTCAGGATCAAGTGTCCTTCAAAAATACAAAATTTTAACCTAATGTGATAAGGGTCAAATTAAATTTGACAAATAATAATTAATATGAAATTTCTTGTGCTTATCCCTTATTTTTAATCTAGATTTTCTCGATTTACCCTTTACCAAGGTGATAAATTTCACCACAATTACTATTCATATTGACAAAAAATAAAAGGGACATATTTAACAAAACTGAAACTCATAATTCAAAATATGAACTTCATTTTTCAATATTAAATTTCTATAAATTAATGAAATTAATTTTAAAATAAGTGTGCAAAACATGACTAAAACCACTTTTTAGAAAAAAAAACATTTTAAGTATAAACTACGACTTATTCTCATAATATGCCTAGAAATAACTCTAGAGTAATGTTAAATTTTTTTATTGAAGATATAATATTTAAATTTCATTAAAATAATTCAACAATAGTGATCTATTACATTTATTAAAATAAAAACATATTATGCGCACATAAAAACAATTTTTCAAAAAAACATTTCTTTTACATTCAAATAACTTTTGTTTTTATTGAAAACTAATGAATTTTTTTTTATAATTATGTAAAACATATAATTTTATGAATTTAGTTATTTATATTTATAACTTCAAATTTTAATGGCATGGTTATAATAGTCACATAATAATATTTTAATAATGGAATGTGGTTCATTGAAACTCGGTGTTACATGTAATGAAAGATATTGAAGAGATTAAATTTATTTAAAAAGAAACAGACCATAAAATGATGGGCTGTTAAATTATTCTATCTTTCATAAAATTTCATCCCAAAAATTCCCAGAATATCACATCATGTATAGATTTGGGTAGTTATTCATCATATTTTCTGTAGGTTCCCACATCAACTATTATATCTTATAATTTCTATAAAGCACCTTTACCAGCTGAGTCATCATATTCCTCAACAATTGTTTTTTGGTGTTTAAAATCTGGATAGGCTCTTTATAAAAAGATAAAACAGGATCCTGTTCTATTTCTTCACAAGTGAGAACATGCGTTGGGTCTGGCATGTACTTCCTTAACAAAGAGATATATAACACACTGTGTACTTGAGAGAGGATAAGTAGAATTGCTAAATTGTATGGTAAAGAACCAATTATTTCAAGGAATAAAAAATATTTGATGTATATAGTTCTTTGTTTATCATTCTTACAACATCTTATTACACCCTTCCATAGAGATACCCACAAGAAAACATTATCTCCCACTTGAAATTCCAAATCTTTCCCTTGGTTATCACTATAACTACCTTACCTAATTTGAGCTACTTTAATATGGGTTTGAATAGTCTTTACAATTTCCATTTTCACATCCATAAGTTTTGGTCCTATAAGCTTCCTTTCGCCACCATCTTCCCAACAAGTTGGAACATGACATGTCTTTCAATAAAATGCTTCATACAATGACATTTGAATAATAGAATGGAAGAAGTTATTTTAGGAAAACTCTACCAAAGGTAAATAATGAACCAAAATTCCTTGAAAGTCAAGTAATCAAGACTTCAACATGTATTATAAATTTTGGATAGTCCTTTATGAATAAACATCTATTTTATGAAAATATGTGGTGCTCAAATAAAGCTCAGTATTAAGACACTTTTTAAGACTTTTCTAAAATTTCAATGTAAACTGTGGATTATGATTATAAAAAATTAAAATAGTTGGACCACAAAGTCTTAAAAATACATTTGTATAGATTCATGCAAGTAAATCCATAATAAATATTCTATTATAGCAAGGAAATATGTATATTTGTTAAGGTGGTCAACAATAACCCATATCACATCATTCTTTCTAGGAGTATTTGGTAATCTTGTGAAAAATTCTACATAAATTTCATCCTATTTCCATGTAGAAATATAAATATGGTTTCATGAATCCTTTAAGATTTTGTATCTCAGCCTTCACTTATTAGCAAACCAAACATCTTGATAAATAATCATCAATTTACCACTTTATATTATCCAACCAAAAATGTTCCTTCAAATATCTATATATCTTGGTGCTACTAGGGTGTATAGAGAAATTAAAGCTATAAGCATCATCTAATAGTTCCCTTTTATATCAGGTATAGATGGATCACACAACCTCTTTCCAAATTTCAGAAATCCATCTTCATATATGAATTCTAACAAATTGCCATCATTTTCATCTAGAATTTTATATTGAATATTCTCATCATCTGGTTGAGAACTTTTTATCATTTCCATTAAATATAGTTTAGAAATCATTTTAAAATGAGTAATGTTCCCCCTTCTTTAATAATTACTTGTTCCATATTTTATAAATCCATAAACAAAGCATCCCTTTCAATACTAATTTTGGTTATAACTCCATGATATTTTCTTCTTAGAGAATCCATTACCTTTTTTGAATTTCCTAGATGGTAGTGCATTGAGAAAAAATAATCCTTAAGTATCTTGAGTCATTGTATTTTCCTCATGTTTAGTTATTCCTATGAGAAGATATATTTCGAACTCTTATGATCCATATATATCTCAAATATTTCACTATATATATATATATTACATATCTTCAGAGAAAATATTATGACTACTAATTTAAGATCATGTGTTAGATTGTTTTTTTGTGAGTCTTTAACTACCTTGATTAATTTGAAATAACTTTATCATTATTCAAAAGGAAAAAACCAAGTCTCTTCCTTAACACATCACTATATAACACAAATACATCATTTAGTAATTGAAAAGTCAAAATCATATTATTCACTTATCTCATCATCAATTCTTTAAAATAGTCTTCACATTCCTTTGTCTATAAGAAATAAACCCCTGTATGAGCAATCATGTTTAACAGGTTATCCAATTAGGATTTAAAAAAAAAATTCTTATAGTGAGCTTCCAAACCAATGAAACTACATTATTTAGTTATATTAATTAGTGTAGGATATTCTGGGTCTGTATTTTTCCCCATAGGATCAATTGAGATTCCATTTATCGATAAAATATATCTAAAAAAACTTTCTGAATCCAAAACTCACACTTTCTAAATTTATCATATAACTATTTTCTTATATGAGGCTCAAGAATGATCTAAAATTGATTCTCAGGTTCCTCATAGCTTTTGTATCACACCAAGATATAATAAATAAATACCATAACAAAATTATCAATATATTAATTGAATACCATTTTCATTAGATTCATGAAGATAGAGGGTGCATTAGTCAATATAAATGGCATTATTGGGAACTTGTAATGTCCATAACTCATTCGATATATTGTATTCAGGGTATCTTTATTCTTTAATCAAAATTTTTGATACCCATATTGAATGTAAATCATTTAAAAATAATGATCTCCATGAATTTTATTGAATAATTCATCAATGAAAATAGAGGATAATTATTCTTTATCATAATAGCATTGATTTTACTATATTAAATAAATAACCTCATATATCCTTCTTTATTTTTAATAAAAAAACAAGGGAACCCAATGTGACACACTAGGAAATATAAATACCTTAGTAAAAAACTCCTATAGTTGTTTATTTAACTCCTCTAATTCTAGAGTAAACATTCAATAGGGAGTTTTTGTTATAAGTATTTCATTATGGATTAAGTTAATGGGAAACTCAACATTATACTTTGGTGGATGTCAATATAATTCTTTGAGAAATACATTAATGTATTCTTGTACAATAGGTACAAACTATATTTTAAGATTACCTTTTCTATATGTTGGTTGTGTTTACTCTTCTTCCCTAATAATCTCATCAAGAAGAGTTATTGGGAGTGGATTTAGACAGGATTTAGGTGATGAAGTCTCACCTCTAAAGATAGGGAAGTCCACATCTTCGTTGTGAATCATAACTTCCCTCTCTTTGCAATAAATGTTTATAAAATATTTTGAAATCCAATTCATACCAAGAGTTATATCAAAATCAACAATAGGTATAATAATCAATTTGGTAAATAGGGAACATTCATGGGTCATAATGGGAACTAAATGACACATTCTTATTGCAATGAGATTTCCACTAGTAGTTTTTAAGACCAAAACCCTTATTAAGGTTATAAGGAAATATCTAATTTTCTTGGAAAACATGTATGATATAAAATATTTTGAAGATCTAGGATAAAATATATAATTTTCTAAGTTTTAGTTTATTATTAAAGTACCCATCATCACATCATTGGGAATTTCAACCTTAGCTTTAATGATTACATATGCTTATCCTCCTCCACTCAACCTCTTTTGTGGTTTACTCCCTCGATTCTTATCAGAATGGTTTGAATAATTCCTTATTTCTCTATAGTTGAAGAACTATAAATCATTGATTTTCCCCTTTCATTCATTGGCCAGATGACCCTTATGACTAAAATTGTAATGAACTCCCATTCCCTTTAATAATTTTCCAGGATGTTTCATCCCAAAATTTTCAAATGATAGGATTTTATTTATTCCCCTCTTATTCTTTGATTATTTACCTTTTTAACAGTTCTTATCTAACCTATTATTATATTTATTTTCATTAAATATATAGGATCTATAAAATTACTTCCCTTTATTATGGTACACAATACTATTTCATCATATGATTATTTTTTGAGAAACTAGTGCCCTTTGGAGGTTTAGATTAAGGCCTTTAAAGAAATGATGAATATTTCTCTCAATAGTTTTTATATAATCCATTATATATCAGGATAGTCTTGTAAAGGTCACCTCATAATGCACAAAAATTTCTTCCTCATCTTTCATTCAACTGAGAAACTTTCTCTACATTTCATTTCATCACTCACAAGGGAAATATTGATCAATGAATATTAATTTAAAATATACCCACTTCAAATGATCTATTTCTTCCCCCACCTTAGTATTCTAGATCAAAATACACCATTGATTAACATATTATCTAAGAAAATAAACCACTGGCATAATATATTCCATTTTATTACATCCCAAGGAAAAAAATATCTTTTCATGATACTTGATTCATTACTTAGATACCATTGGATTAGTATTTACACAGAATGATGGAGGCTTCTGTCACATGAAAAAAATATAATATTGGTGTATCATGTCATTGAACATCATGATTGACCATATAGGAATATTTATTAGCAAAAACCTGGGTCAGTTGTCCTAATATGGTCACAATCTTCTTATCTCCAGCAATAACTATATTTTCTTTCTTAGTGGGGAAATCCCTACATTGACTAAGAGTATTGATTCTCTTATTTACATTAGGTTCCATCACTAAATAATACCACACAATAAGTTAGCTCAAAATAATCCTGAATATTTATCCACAAAATAAAATCCCTATAACTTTAAAAATTTTAAATTAATATAAGGTATTATCATAGTTCTCATGTTAGCCATGTTTATTTAAAATCTAGTTCGCAAAGTTTTTACTAAACTTTCTTTGATACCAATTGTAATGACCCCAACTCCAGTAACCAAAATGCGATGTCTACTTTATTAAATTGGTATGTATAAAAGTTCTCTAATACTAAAGGATCAGTCAGTTTAGTAGTATTAGAGAACCATATACATACATTATACCCGTTATACATTGATAATAAAATACAAAAGTAAAATAGTAAATGTTTTTCATCCTTAAAACACATTTAAATATTTATTATTCATAATCTAGGGAATGAAAAAAATAATGGTGAGATCAAATACTCAATTAGGGTAACATACAATAGAATCTATCATAAGTAAAAAAGGTGTAATCAATATTTAAAGGTAAATAACTGAAAAAAATTCCATTTAATCATAAATTTGAGTAAAAAATGATTCCATGGATAATATAATTGTGTTAATCTCATTTATAATAGTAAATGAATTCTCAATAAAGGAAATGCATGATATTAGACATCATGATTTTAGACATCATGATATATCTGCCATCAAGAAATTATTCCAAGATAGTTTAAAAATATGGGTATAGAGCCATTTAATTTTGAAAACTGATTTGTCTTATGAGACCTATTGATGTATCAAATGGCTATATAATTAATATCTACACTCATTATTTAAATTCTTATGCATTCTTCATTTATTGAATGATAGATTTAATTCATGAAAAATATTACTTTTCAATAAATACCCACATTGAGAAAATAATATGGGTTATCAATAATTTCTTATTCAATCAAAAACATTCAAATTATGAAACCATATATAGAAATTTCATATGGATTAGTCAATAATCATATCCATGATAAACTGAATAAGTATATTTAAGAGAAATTTAATATCCAATGATCATTAGTAAGTGGAGGTTCCAAATGATAGTATCATTAAAACATATACCTAGTTGAAAATATGAAAAATAAAGGGTTTTTTCTTTTATGAATAAAATTACCACAAAAATTTCATTAAATTTTTTTGAGGAAAATAAATTTTCAATTTGAAATTCACTTTAAAAAACGAAAAATTTCACAAATATGAAGGAAAGAATTTTATTTGAAAATATCATTGATTTTTTTAAAGGAATATTCAAAATATTAAATGGTCATGGAACTGGGAAATTATATTCATGTTTTATAATTTAAAAACATTCCTTTCAAACTTCTGTAGGAAAACTACCTCGTTCAGAAAATGGAAAGAAGATTCATTTTTTTACCATTTTGTAAAAAGTAAAACATGGGTATAAATGTATTTTGATAAATAATTATAGAAGTGTAAAAAATATTTGAATCCATTTTAAATAAAATATTGATATTTAAGAAAAATATATCCAATCAAAAGAGAGATAAAATCAGTTTTTCTTTAAAACATTTCTTTTCCTAATTCAAGTTCTAAAGTGATGAAAAATTAGAAGAAAATATGAAAAATATTTAAAAGTTTAAACTTTAAATGAACTTTAATCATCATAAATAAATATATATTCGTGTTAAACAACTAAAATGGGTAGTATATACACTATATAAAAATAAACAGGTGCATAATACAAAATATGTCTCAATGGAGTGGAAATTGAGATAAAATCACTTACCTCAGGTTCAACTTGTCACGCAGGTGCTCTAACCTACTATATAATAAATTTAAAATTATTATAATTAAATAAAATAATCATATTAATATCTATGATATCATATACGATCCATTAATAACATTTTATCTCCATTTTGTTAATAATATTTTATTATTATCACTATTTCGGGTGTTAATTGCTTTGTTTTCAAGTATGTTTTGATACACTAGTTATGGTACTTGTATATTTATTATGGTTCCAAAATCTCCATAATTTTATTAATTGTATAAATATCATATATATTAATTATATAGATATTTAGAGTCATATAAAAAATATCAAGTTAGAAAAAAAATGAATTATTCCATTTATGGATACGGTGGACCATACGTACACATGAATGTTGTTTTCACGTTTCGAAAGATGGAATGATATAAATATGAATAATAATTAATATTTATAGAATCATTATTATATAATATATATCATATATATTTATTAAATATATCCTTATTAAAATCCATGTAATATATAAGTGAAAAATGGATCACATCACTTCGTGGAGGCAGTAGTCCACACGTACATATGATTGATGTTATCATTTTCAAAAATATTGGAAGGTAAGAAGGAATAAATGGTATTATAGTTCTTGAATTATATTTATTTCATAAATATTATTTATACTAATTAGTTTTATATTTATAATCATCCAAGTAAATTTGTGATGAAAAATGAATTACATCTCTATGTGGAGATGATAAGGTGTACCTACACACAAGCAATGTTTTCAATTTTTGTAGGATTAAAAAGAGATGGAATATGGTTGTAATAAATTAATAATATAATATAATAATATATATTATATTTTAGTTAATATTTTTGGATGGTTAAAATACTTTAATAGGATGTAGAGGAAGAAATAATCTTGAAGGACTCGTTAAAACGATGACCTCTTCTTAGATATAATTTCTTTAGATATCTTCCCATGGGACCTAGGGTAGGAATTTTGTAAGGAATAAAACCTCTAGAACATGGATAAGGGTTTTTATAAGATACTTTATTAGTGGTTTGGTGAGCTATATGGATCAAACCGGTGTAAAGAAGTGAGGGAGAAGTAACCCTTTTATAACTGAGGTGAGGGGAACTTTTGTAATTTTTAAAAAGATTAAATTATAATAAATTAATTTTCTATAAGAATGAATAAAAAATACATGGATTAGAACATTGGGTAGTATATTATTTATATATCCTCAAATAATATAATTTTTATAAGTTTATGTGGTTTTTTAAATCTTATCATTTGGTTTAACCCCATATTTAATCTATTTTAACATTAACCATGGTAATATATTTTTCATACTCAAATTGATATAATTTTACATATAAGGTAACTATTGACCCATAAATAGAAAATGGATGATATTTTAGACCATATCTTACCTCACATATCATCTTTCAATATATTAATCATTTTAATATAATTTAATAAAATTTTATTTTGATAAATTATCATTAATGTCTATTTTAAAACTATTCATTATATTGACTTTAAATGCATAAAGAAAGTTTTATTTAGAGTATAATTCATTTAAATATCACTAATATTTTATATTCACCTAAAATATTCTTGTAAAACAATAAATCACTGAAATTATATCACTATTAATATTTTTAATGTAATTTATTTTAGTTTTCAATTAATTGAATAAATATTATATTAGCATTGCATTGGAATTTAAAGAAATTATATAATAACTAAAAATTATAAAAAAATTTAATAATTAAAATAATTTCATTATTCCAAAAAGAGACATTTAGATTCATTCATAACTTTCCTTTTCTCATATGCAGATACATAACGAATTTTTAAAACAAAGAATGTAACATTTTGTAACATTATTTGATTTAAAAATTATATTTCTCATTTTCATAGAAAATTGTCCAGTAAACATATATATTTTAAAAGTAATTTGATAAGTGTTGAATAAAATTAAACCAATAATAATTAATTTGAAATATTATGACATTATGAGTGAGTTTTATCCTAGATTAACCTAATTTACCCTTTACTATGGCGATGCATTTTACCACAATTAATATTTATAATGACCAAAAATAAAAGGAAACTATTTAAAAAATTTTAATATCCATATTCCTTATATGGAATAAATTTTTCAATATTCAATTTCTATAAATTTTTGAAATTAATTTTAAAATAAGTGTTCAAAACGCAATGAAAATTTATTTTTAGAAAAAATAATGTTTTTAAGAATGAAATAAAATTAATTCTTATCCAATGCCTAGTAATAAATATAGATGAATGTTAAAACATATTATTTTATATACAATATTAAAATTTCATTGAAATAATTCACCAATAGAGATAAATTAAATTTATTAAAATAAAAACATATTATGTGAACATAAAAATAGTTTTTCTGGAAAACATTTCCTTTACATTTAATTGTTTTTTATTTTTATGGATAACCAATGAAATTATTTTATAAATGTGTAAAACATATAATTTTTGTAATTTAGTGAGTATGATTTATACCTTCCAATTTTAGTAGATATGTTATGATGGACACATAAAAATATTTTAATAATAGATCACGGTTCATTTAAACTCGGTGTTTCATAAAACACAAGCTGTTAAAGATATTTAATTTATTTAAAAAGAAACATACCATTAAATCACGGGGCATTAAAAATAAGGGGAGACCAAAAAATATGTACTTATTTTTTATCTGGATGTCAATTCTTTTTTATATTAAGAAGCTGTTGTATTTTTGGTGATCATAGGATCTCGAGATTGAGTTTATAATGATAGGTGAATATATTTTTTGTAAGATCCATTAAGTTGTGATGTAAGTAGAGACTGAGTTGAATATATTATTCCTGAATAGTTAAATGAAATAAATTCATTTAATATTAATGAAATATATTAGTTGATGTAGTTCCATCCAATTCTCATTGGTGATCCACTCCAAGAGGCTGGATGTGAGATTTTACTACCAGTCAAGAAGAATGAAGGGAAATGAGATGTTGTTAGTCTTGTGAGATGCTAGAAATTGATGCACTATCTGATCCTATGTGTTTCTGGGTGATGCAACATGGTCCATGATGATAAATTACCACTCTCATTTTAATATGAGACTGATTTTAGTGGAAAATCTATGATTGGGGGAATAACTAATCACAATAAGGAGTAGGTTTCCCACACCAGGGTTGAACCTTGTAAAAATTCCATGTTCCATCCTTTACTTGATTTATTGAATTTAATGTGGTGTATGTGATTTGTAAATACTTAAAAAATACACTATTATCCTAACAAGTAATAGAGGTTTAAATTCCCCAGGGTAAAAGCTTAAAATAGAAATTAGATTTTGGTAAAAAGTAGACAACACCCGATTCAACCCCCTTTCAGGTGTCTTCACCGATTTTAAGGGGAATATCAATATCAAAGTTTAGGTGATGTGAATTTGAAAAAAATATTAACAATTCTTATTCCTACATCAATGATTATGATTTAGAGTACTTCATCTCTACCTCAGATAAAAACATGACCATGTTTCAAGAAACTAAGATTCCAAATGAATAAGGGACTAATGATCAACTAAATTAATACACTTACCATCATTTATTGAGTTACATAATCTAGGAATACTTCATGTAAAAATAATTACTAAAAATTATGGTTTGTGGATATTAATTACCCTTATATAGTTCCAAGGTGTATGTGACACGTGTGCCAACCATTTTTCTAGAAGAAGAAGAAAAAGGGAAAAATACCTATATTAGAGAACAAAAATTATTGATAACTACATATCTTAGGATTTAGTGTGTTAAAAACATTCCATCATCCGGGAATGATTGAATTACTTAGTCATGAATCCAATTTTCTCTACAAATTATACTATATAACTTTCAACTTCTTGACCTCTTATAACCTGACACAGTCAGAACAAGTGAGACATGCTATAAGAGGAGTACCCAAGGATTCAAAGGCTAGTCCAGACTCTCATGGGATTTATGTCCTAATAATTTAGAGAATAGTAAATTTCCTAGTAAATGAGATCTTATTTTTATGAGGAGTACCAATTCTCCATATCAAATTTTATTAGATTGATGGACAAAAAAGTTGATAAATAAGAGTTTTATGAAATGATAGGCCCTAATTCCGTTGACATGGTATAAATCAAGACTATTTTTTAACCTGATTATGATGAGTGCACTTTGGAAGAAGACAATAAAAACTTATACAATCATATGAGGGTCAACAAGTCTTCCCATCCCCTAATATTAGAATTAGTGAAGAATATATTTGTGATACCCCACCTTCCGCTAATGAAATCATAATTAAACTTATTGATGCCTTAGATCACAATATTGATATAGCTTGTGGTAAATGCCATAGGAATATCTAGTTACTAGAGTCCCCAACTATTTTTCTATAACCATCCACCCATAATTCCATTAGGAATCTAAAGTTCATTGTCATGTATTATGACTATCAACAACCTTAAGATATTGGGACCATCTCTATTGAAGAACATATTTCCCAATTTCAACAATAAAAAATTTCTAGAATATAATTACAGTGCCACTTTTGGGATATTTTCTTTATAGTGAAATTATATCTTCTTTATATAGAAGTATCTCTAAAGTAAAGTATAAAATATAAAAGTTATGGGGAAATTTTATTATTTTTCAACCACTCATTAGGTTAATTATGGATATATTTCAACCTTGGTGTCACCACATAGTCCTTAAGATAGTTGGATTTCTCCAGTATAGGGGTAAAACTATCGATTTCCTAACCATCAATAACTTCATTATCTACCACTTAATTGATTTATATTAAGACACCACCACTAAAATTTAAAATTCATCCATGTTCTCATATTGATCAAATAATATATAACATGCATGGGAAAAAGATCTTCCAAACTAGATTTAGAAAATGAAATAAATTCTATAATGCCCTGACCCCTCTAGACCAGAGCCAGTGCATTACTTATTATATTTCCATAGTTAGAAGGAATGAAAATCCCAAAGGAATAATTAGTTTAGTATTATTGAAGAAACTATACACCTAGATGTAACTCAAAATACATTATAGAAGGTTAAAAAATACAACACATAACAAAAACATAAAACTGTATCCACAGAACTTAGTAAATAGTAACCTCTTCATAACCTGTTGAAGGTAAAAAATGAAAGGGGTGATCTCAAATTCTCAATAAGGGTTAAAAATGGTAGAATCATGAATCAATAATAACTGAATCATAAACAATTTGATATAATCAATATGACATGGTGAATAAATGAAAAACTCACACCATTAATAAACTGAGAATGAAACATCATCCATAGATTTTGTCATAGTGAAAAACTCATGGATAGTAATAACTGATAATGAATAAAGAGAATTCTTATTGATTGGAAATCATGTATCTAGAACATGATACCATAAAACTATAAAAACGATTTAGTTTTGTGGGTTGGAACTCGTTTGATTTTTGGAAACAAACTCGAAGGGTTTGTCACCAACTGATTTGTTTCATGAGACCTACCGATGCATCGAGGGGTTGTAGCGGGACCCACCCACCATTGAATATCCAAATAATTATTTATATATAGATTCAACACAAGATCAATATGCCTTTACTTTATCTGTATAGAATAGAGGATACATATTCATCAGTATTTCCACAGTCAATACAACATTCTAAATAAATACCGTATGTAAAATGGTATACAACTTAGACAACAATCATATCCATGATATGATAATATGGGAATTTAAATGGAATATAATTTCAATTTAAAAGTGATCTCAAATGGGCAGTAGGTACACCACATAAGAGAGAGTAGGTGCACAATTCTTAACAAGTCACAATGAAATGAAAATAGAGACAAAGCTCATTATCATGTTGTAATCAATTGAGTCATATAACCAAAAGTTAATAACCACCAAATGAATCACATAATATGAGGAATATAAATAGAATCATGATAGTATATAGAAAATGAAAGTACACCTAAACCATATACAATAAATAAGAGGTGAATAATGGAAATCCCACAGAATTGAAAGTGAGATGAGAAAACCCCTAACAAACATTTCGGCATCATAACGAGTGTTCTTGTGAGGGATTATGAGAGGTAAAAGGTTATACAATTATTCATATATCATAAGGGATGTACAGGGGAGGTGAGAAAACATACCCCATCATTAGGTATTAAAAATAAAAGAGCACAACAAAGGGGAGATTCTTGAACAAAAGTGAGAGGGAGGATCCCTTACCAAGAACGTATAATTAGATTGAGTAAAATCCATGAAATAATTATGTGTGACAAACATAAACTCACAAAATAAAAGTTTATATACAGAATAAAACAATAATAGGTCATTCAAACATATTCCGCGAAAATACAAAACCAATGGCATTGATGTTTAACTCAACGAATGGAAATTGAGTTAAGATATCCTTTACAAAGATTATGGCATTAGAGTGATGATAAATCAATGAGATAGTTTTTTTTGAAAATTAAAAATCCAAAAAATATAATCAGATATATATTATAAAACAATCATAGGTCATTCAAACATATTCTTGGAACAATGTTACCAATGAAATAGATGTTTAACTCAAAGAATGAAAATTGAGTTAAGAAATCCCTTACCTTATGCTCGAAGGGGTTCTTGATTGTTATTGACGACCTTAATAATAAAATTTAGATTCATAAATTAATAATTCTAGAACCTCATAAACATTTAATTGATATTTTATAACCTTATTAGGTTCATTAATGTCCTTTTGATGGGTTTATGAGATTCAAATTTATTGTTTTGGAAGCATTTTCTTACTAGGTTTTCGTGATTTGTTTACTTGTATTCATGAATGGAAGTTCATTTGAAATGTGGTTAAAAATCTAGAATAATTAATATATCTTATTAATGACCTTATAGATATATAAAGTATCTTATAATGATTCTAGTTATATACCATTAGGATGACTCATTCGATGATTTAATGATAAACCCTTGGATTTGGCTTGGCAGTTTTGTGCATCATGAACTTGTTCTGTATTATTATTCCATTTTATGAGTGTGTAAGGATTACAGAACATTAAACATGATAAAATAAATATATTATGATCTATTTTAACAATTGAAAAGGTTTCATGAGACGTATTGAATATAGTAATTCAAATTGAAAACATGTCTTCCTTGAGTGTGATAAATTAACACATCTCGGACGGTGTTTGCATTTATAGTATAAAAGGAGGTGAAAAAGAGAGATTATAATGAAATATTCCATTGGAACAATGAATATACAGTACGTTTATGGTACTGTAATTATCATGGAATTTGGATGAGGTGAGGTGAGAAGAGAGAACAAAATAATTGAAGCTGTAAAAGGAATTGAAAGAAAAAGGAAAAGAGGTTCATCTCTTGAGTACTCCTTCTTGAGAAACTCCTTAAGGCCTTTGTTTTTTTTCCTTTTGGTGAGACCATCTAGTCTTGGACGTGGGGGATGCGTTTAGGGATGTATTTGGACAGAATTTTGGAAAGACTTGAAGTTTGAGTGGTGTGGGAGGAAGAGGGGGTGAGAGGTGGTTTATATAGTGGAGGGGAGGAGAGTTTTCTTAATATTATAATCATTAATTTATTATTTCTTCTCAAGATAAGAAATAATGAGTATTCATTGACTTAGAATAGTAATATATGCATGTGAGTTCAAGATTTGGGTACTTACATCACTCATGATGCTAGGAATAGTTAATTTAAATTATAATGTATTTATACGGTAAATTAAGGTATTTTACTATTCAACAAAAATTCAAGTATTTTAGAAAAATACAAAAAATTCACCCTAAATTTTTTTCGATGTGTAGAAGCCAAAAATGAACACCATTTTCCAGAAATAATTTTTTAATTATTTTAAATTTAATTTTTAACTAAAATCATTATTTAATTGAAAAATATAAACAGTTAAAATATTCATCTTTATTTTTAAGGTGCCTAAATTTATTTATAAATTCATGGGTATGGATACCATTAACAAGAGTAATATTACTATTCATAAGGGTAAGTTACTATTCATGAGGTTTGGTTACTATTCATAAAGGTAGGTTACTATTCACTGAAAATTAAGTTTTTCTTACCGGACTCCAAATAACTTACTGATCACAACTGTTTATGTCAGATTTTCAAAATTCACGTCACAGAAGTGACAAAAATATGTATACTTGGATAGGTTATAACAAAGTGGTGTTTGTATAGTATTAGTGATTTTTTCATTCTATAATAAATCTATTGGTAAATTCTTGGGGTGTTACATTATTCCCACATTTGGAAATTTCATCCTTGAAATTTTATTTACTTATTAAAAAGTGAGGGTACCTTGATCATGGTGTCCATAAGGTTTCATCATCATCATTCTCACATAAATAGAAGGTCCATGCATTGCAAAAATGAATTAGAGATCCTTCAAAATCATTAGCTTCCTCTATCCAGATACGCCATATACAACTTGGGTCATATGGGTGTTCATAGTAAAACAGTTTCAGAAAATAATCATGTATGACATATAATTTCAAAACATCTGATAAAACATGATTTTTATAAAATATTCAGACCAATTTTGACTTGAAACTTTCAATCAGTGGTCCTTTTAAAATTCCATAAGTATGTGCTGAAATATTATATTTCAAAATCAAATATAAATAGGTTGCGCAAGGGCATCCTTCTTCAACACCTTTTTCAAAATCATAATATGCTTCAAAATCTTGTGATAAGTTAAAATATTTTAACATGCCTTGATAATATTTACCTTTCTTGAAAATATAAGAATATTGAGAAAATAGGATTTGATTAAATAAAACCCATGATCCACAATGGTATTGAGGTATAGTGGAGGTGTTTGATATCTAAAAAAATTTCTTTCAAGTGAGTTATATGTTAGAAAATGTTTCCTAATTGTTGTTACATGAATTTGCAATAATTATTGAAAGGAAGTCATCAGAAGGGGATAAAAATATCATTTGAGATCCTCCTCCTTCCATTTGTAATTGACTTTACTTGATCTGAAAAGTTATAAAACAAGGATTTAACTTAAAGAATAAACATAGAGACTAACCATATGTTTAACGAAAACTCATAATCCCTAATGTTGACTACGAGTATTGATTACCTCTCTTACATTAGGAACCATTTGTAAATAATTTCATACACTAGATTAGGTTATGAATCACAATTTATACACTCAATTTGAAAAGTACATAGCATAAATTAAAATTCTATGCATATTTAATCTCATAGACATGGTTTCTCTAAGGAAATATTTTCATTAAAATCCTTCATAATGGCTTGTAATGAAAATGTGAATTATCCTAAGCATATCCCATGGGAGTGTCAATAACAAGAGTGCAGCAAGGCCTGTTGTAATGTACCACGATACCCCAGGTCATGCCCGAAACTCCTTGTCGGAGTTTTCACCCCTAGGTACATCTGTGCCAAAGCCACCTCTAGCTGTTTATATCCAGACATGGATGTATTTTTCAGATATATCCACATAATATATTCCTTACCAAAACAAGAGGATGTTCTTGTATTTTTGTCCCCAAATAATACCTTAGGGCTTTGTTCCCTAATCTATATTTTCTAATCAAGTTTCCAAGGTTCCTACTAAACTTCCTCTTATACCAACTGTAATGCCTCGACCCCTCTAGATCGAAGGTGGTTCATTACTAAGTACATTGGAATGGTTAGAAGGAATGAAATCCTAAAGGAATGATCAGTTTATTAGTCTTGAAGAAACTAAATACAGAGATGTAACTCAAATTACATTTGAAATGTAACAAAATATAACACATAACAAAAACTAAAAACCTCTTCCATAGAAACTCAATAAGTGATCTCTTATTCATAACCAAATGAAGGAAAAAAATGAAAGGGATGAGTTCAAATGCTCAGTAAGGGTTAAAAATATAAGTAGCATGAATAAATAATTACTTAATCTTAAACAATTTGACATAATCAATATGGCATTGCGAATAAATGAAAAACTAATGCAATTAATAAACTAAGAATGAAACTACATCCATAGATTTTTTCATAGTGAAAACCTCATGGATAGTAATAACTAATAATGAATAAAGACAATTATTATTGATTAAACATCATGTATCTGGTACATGATTCAATAATACCATAAAAACGTTTTAGTTCTGTGGGTAGGAACCCGTTTGATTTTTAGAAACAAACTCGAAGGGTTTGTCACAAACTAATTTGTATCATGAGACCTACAAATGCATCGAGGGGATATAGTAGGCCCCAACCAATTCTGCATATCCAAAAAATTCTTTATAAATAGATTCAACACAAGATCAATATGACTTTACATTATCCATATAGAATAGAGGATACAGATTCATCAATATTTCCACAGTCAAAACAACATTCAAAATAAATACCGTATGTAAAATGGTATACGACTTAGACAATAATAATATACATGATATGAGAATATGGAAATTTAAATGGAATATAATTTCAATTGAAAAGTGATCTCAAATGGGCAGTAGGTACATCACATAAGAAAGAGTAGGTGCACAATAGTAAGCAAGTCACAATGAAGTAAAAATAGAGACAAAGCTCGTTACCTTGTTTTAATCAATTGAGTCATATGAAAAAAAGTTAATAACCAAAAAATGAATCACATAATACCATTAATATAAGGAGAATCATGATAATATATATCAAATGTTAGTACACCTATACCACACATAATAAATAAGTGGTGAATAATGGAAATCCCCCAGAATTGAAAGTGAGATGAGAAAACCCCTAACAAACATTTCGACATGGTAATGAGTGTTATTGCGAGGGATTAATGAGATGTAAAGGGGTATACCACTATTTTTATATCACAAGGGAAGTATGGAGGAGGTGAGAAAACATACCCCATCATGAGGTATTAAAAATAAAATATCACAACATAGGGGAGACTCTTGAACAAAAGTGAGAGAGAAGATCCCTTACCAAGAACGTATCATTGGATTGGGGAAAATAAATTACATAATTATGTGTGAAAAACATAAACCAACACATTAAAAGTGGATATAAATAATAAAACAATCATAGTTCATTTACACATATTCTGGGAAAATACAAAACCAATGACATTGATGTTTAACTCAATGAATGGAAATTGAGTTAAGATATCCCTTACAAAGATTGTGTCACTAGAGTGATGATAAATCAATGAAATATTTATGCGTGAAAAATAAAAATCCAAAAAATATAAGTGGATATATAGTATAAAACAATCATAGTTTATTCACACATATTCTTGGAACAATGTAACCAATGAAATAGATGTTTAACTCAACGAATGAAAATTGAGTTAAGCAATCCCTTACCTTATGCTCGAAGGTGTTCTTGATTGTTCTTAACGACCTGAATAATCAAAATTTTATTCATTAATTAATAGGTACAGAACCTAATAAACATGTAATTTATGTGTTATAACCTTATTAGGTTCATTAATTTCCATTTTATGGGTTTATGAGATTCAATTTTATTGTTTTGGAAGCATTTTGTTACGTGGTTTTCATGATTTGTTTACCTGTATTCATGAATGGATGTTCATATAAAATGTGTGTAAACATCCCGAATCATTAATATATCTTACTAATAAAATTATATAGATATAAATTATCTTATGATGATTCTATTTATATACCATGAGGATGACCCATTCATTGAGTTAATGATAAACCCTTGGATTTGGCTTGGTAGTTTTGTGCACAATGAACTTGTTTTGTATTATTATTCCATTTTATGAGTGTGTAAGGATTCTAGAACATTAAACATGATAAAATAAATATATAACTATCTTTTTTAACCATTTAAAAGGTATCATGACCAGTATTGAATATAGTAATGAAAATTGAAAACCTGTCTTCCTTGAGTGTGATAGATTAACACATCTTGGACAGTGTTTTCATTTATAGTATAAAAGGAGGTGAAAAAGAGAGATTATAGTGAAATATTCCATCGACACAATGAATATACAATACATGCATGGTAATGTAATTATCATGGAATTTGGATGAGGTGAGGTGAGAAGAGATAACAAAATAATGGAACTTGTAAAAGGAATTGAATGAAAAAGGAAGAGAGGTTCACCTCTTGAGTACTTCTCCTTAAGAAACTCCTTAAGGGATTTTTTTGGCCTTTTGGTGAGACCTGAAGGCCTTGGAAGTTGGGTAGGAGGTTAGGGATATATTGGAGCATAATTTAGGCAATACTTGAAGTTTTAGTGGGGTGGGAGGAAGAGGGGGTGAGGGGTGGTTTATATAGTGGAGGGGAGGAGAGTTTTCTTAATATTATAATCATTCATTTATTATTTCTTCTCAAGATAAGAAATAGTGAGTATTCATGGACTTAGAATAGTAATATATGCATGTGAGTTCAATATTTGGGTTCTTACATCGCTCATGATACTAGTAATAGTTAATTTAAATTATAATGTATTTATACGGTAAATTAATGTATTTTACTATTCACCAAAAATTCGAGTAGTTTAGAAAAATACCAAAAACTCACCCTAACCATTTTTAGACTTTTAGAATCCAAAAATGAACTCCATTTTTCAAAAATAATGTTCTAAATATTATAAATTTAATTTTTAATTAAAATCATTATTTAATCAAAAAATATAAACACTTAAAATTTTTATCTTTATTTTTAAGGTGCCAAAATTTATTTATACACTCATGGGTATGAATACCATTCATAAGAGTCATATTAATATTTATAAGGGTAAGTATCTATTCATATGGATTGGTTACTATTCATAAGGGTAGGTTAATATTCAACGAAAATTATGTTTTTCTTTTTGGACTCCAAATAACTTACTGATCGCAGCCGTGTATGTAATATTTTCAAAATTTACATCATATAAGTGACAAAATTATGTTTACTTGGATAGGTTATAACAAATTGGTGTTTGTAGAGTCTTAGTAATATATTAACTCTATAATAAATCTGTTTTTAAATTCTTAGGGTGTTACAAATTCTATTCCTTTTGACTAGAGACTGTTTTGGGCCTTTTACCTCTTATTTGAAAAATAATTTCATTAAATTGCCAAAAATTAAGAGACCAAAAGTGGTATATTCAAGAGAACCATACCATATATTGTTAGTTCATACAATTGAGAGGTTATTCATCTTTAAGGATTGGATTCATAAGTATATAGATGAGGGGATAATGGTGTCAATGGTACCTAAATTTCCACTCATCCATGTCTAAGAATAACACACTAAGTCTACAAAATAATTAAGATCATATGTATTTTAATGATAGATGAAACATTTAATATTTCTACAAAAATAAGAAAGTGGATGTATACTTCATATATTAATTATAAAATTACATTATTAATCTTCCAGGATTCAAGAGACCAAAAGGGGCCATTATGAATGATCATCCCAATTATTACCCATATCATCAATTTCTGTGAGATACAATTAAAGAATGCTTGGTATTTAAATATTTTCACTAGAAGAAAATAGATGAAGGCATGATAGAGATAGTGAATTTCAAGACTCATTCAACATTTATGAGAGTCATTATCACTCTAAATAATAATTATTATGCATAATGATCCCCATCAGGGGAACAAGTCCTTGTTTCATGAATCTAAACTACAAAACACAAAGTCCATGCTACATGAATCAACACTAAAAAACACAAAGTCCTTGTTATGGCTCTAAAATTATCAAAAATAATTCATTTATATATTAATCTAAACTAAAAAACATAAATTCCTTACTCCATGAATTAAAACATCATATTACAAAGTCCTCTTCACAAGATGTTAAACTGCGAGACATGAAATCTTCATCATAAGACCTTAAGCTGCAAGACACATATTATTTACAATGTAATAATTAATTTTATGGTGCACAGTACATAACACATGACATTGAACTATTTTGAGCGGTATATCCCATATAGACTTGAAATTATTGAATTGGTCTATTCCTTGTGACCTTAAATTGAAAATACCTCTTATATAAGTGATCAATATATAAGAGAGAGATATTTCATTATATATTTGATAGATATGGATACATATTCCTTCCCTAATTTCAAGGTTCATTTATCCCATATAAAAATTACCCTTTATAAGAACTACATGTGTGTTGATCCCTATTACTATGGGATACATATTAATGCCTATATCTCCTATTCCAAGCTCAACTAAAATTTCCATTTCCATACCTGATTCTTTCCTAATGATGAAACCATGAACAATTCACATCGGGTATCCTCCAATGGCCTATATTATTATAAAACCATCATATATCAAAAAATATTTATGGATTTATTCTAGTTAACAAATGTTATGAAGTGATACTTGGATTTTATATTCAAGGCCCAACCAGAAATTTCATCATAATCAAACCCCCTCATTACACATGGCCACCTCATTCACATCGGGTCTTTCAACAATTGGATCTATATTGAGATGAAATATTTTCTTATAGATACATAAATGGATTGATTCCTATTACCAAAAGATATATAGTTATGTTTGTGTCTCACCCTGACCTTTATTTCATTTTTATTTATTTAATTCTTGGATTCGGGTTCTCGCGCCAAGGTCCGAGCTAGATCATGGATTAAAATTTTTGTCATTTAATATTCTTTTTAGTGGGTTTCGAGCCCATGCACGGTCACCACACGGTAGGTGGTAGCCACACAATTGCCCCAGGTGCTTGTGCAGGTGATGAAGCAGATTATGTTGAGGTGCGCAATTTGCGTGCGCATTTTTTTTAAGTCGGGCGATGAGCGCACGAGTACCCTGTTTCCAAAATTTGATAATTAATTAGTCTATGTTTAAAAAATTTTTTTAATAATAATAATATTATGTTATTGTTATTATTATTGTTTTATTATTATTCTTTATATTATTATTACTATTATTATTATTACTTGTATTAGCATTATTATTCTTTACATTATTATTATTATTATTATTATTGGTAATACTAATATTATTATTTGTAATAATAATAATAATAATAATAATATTGTTATAATAATATGGGGAAAAAATAAAACTAACCTAACCTTAATTCTACCCGAAGCCGGCACCCCCTTTCCCCCTCCTCCTACCCACGCGACGCCCCCTTTTTTTCCTCCCCTCCCTCTTCGCTTATAGTTTGCGCAACAGGCCCTCAGCCATCCTCTCACCCGGCATCAGCCATCCGGCCTCGTACCCCCTCACGCCGCTCCCCACATTGACCTACAGAACCTACAGCGGGCCTCACCTTTGGATCCTAGCCGCCGCATGCGCCAACCCCTCCCTGGCCTCCGCTTTGCTTCCTCGCCGCCCTCGCCCGTCCTGCAGCTGCTCCGCTCCCAGCGCCCAACACAAACTCGCCTCAAGGTTTTTGTCCCACACCTCCGGCCAGCATCTCAGTCTTTCCCCCTTGCCAACACCGGCCTCATCCATGTCCTCCTTTCCTAGCACCTCACCTGTCGACCCTATGCTGTACCGCTGGCCAACCGGCCTCATCCGCAACCCCATGCATACTGGACCTCCAGCAGCCCTACATGCCCTTTTCCTTCCCCTACTTTTTCCTCTCGACCTCCACAGCACTGTCCCGCTATCCTACATGTTCTCCAGCCTCCTACCACCCATGACCCACGATCCCCCTTTCCCTCCGGCATGAACAACCCCTGTCCGGTTTCACCTCTCCGGCAGCCCCCCCTCTTTGGTATTTTTTCCCTCCTTCGATTGATTTAAGTTTATTTTGTGGTTACAGTTTAATTTTTATGCGTAAATACTTAAATGGTGTATCCATTTTTGGTGTGTCGGGTCAAATTTCCGCTTCTCGCGGATGCTTTTGAGGTGTGCATGGGGTTTTGCATCGTTTTCAGGTGTTCTTCATCATTTGAAGTAATATCCCTCTACCTTTCACTTTAAATTTAGAAATGCGTTGATCTCTGATGGTTACTTGTTTCTCGTGGATTAAATAGTTGACCATGACGTTGTTTAATAGTTTTAGTATTCTTGTCTTGCTTCTTGTTTACATGCACTGGGTTGTATAAGAGGTGTGAGACGTGTTTTTGAAAGGGGTGAAGGTGTGAGCATGTGGGAAATTTTTTTTTGGAAATGGGTTGGATTTTATATATACCTCTTTTTCATGACCGTTGAATGTATTTTAGAAATTTTTTATGTGGTTTTATAAAATGTGTGAATAGTGCGAGCAGTGTGGGAAATTTCTTTTGAGTGTGTAAAGTTGTGAGATGTTTTAAATTTTTTTTTTCATAAATTTTGAAGTGTTTTAGGAAATAATGTAAATGGTGCGAAGCATGTTTTGAAAACATGTCGAGGTGGTTTTTGCATTGTTTTTTCGTTTGGATTGTTCTAAGTCAATGATTAAGGTTTTTTAGTTGATCTGTGTTTTTCGCAGAGCATTGGCAAGGAAAACCCATGATATTGTGGTCTTCAATAGGTTGCACGTACTTGTGCGCGAGTGTGAGACGTGCCGCATCATCATCGTAACCGAGCTGCGAGTCGAGGTAGGTCCCCCACTGCACTCACCTTTAAATTTAGAATTTATTAATTTCTTGATGTTTTATTAATTTTAATAAATGGGAAATCATATAAGATAATTAATTTTTAAATGATTATTTGGTGTAAAAAGAGCCGCTTATTTTATACATGACACTTGAAATATTTTTCTGATGAGCGAATACCCAGTAGTGAAAGAATGCTAGTTTGGCCTTTAAACATAATTCATGGAAATTAAAATGTAGTTATGGTTTTAATGATAAATGATTTCTTCTGAACAAGTGTTTTGAGTTTTCTTGAGAATGTGGTTTTTCTTTATATTTGGTGAAGGCCCGTATGGCACTTTAATGAAATAAATTATTTTGGGAAAACTCACATTGGGGTTACTCAGGGGTGATCGTTGGTGTGCATTGATTTCATGAGTTGTGTCTGATATTTATGCCTCATGAATGATTTACTTACATTGTGGACGCACCCCTTTTTATTGTATGTGTTGACATGGGAACCTGGCATAGTGAGTGAATCATCTAAGAACGATTGTTGCACTAGTTTTGATTACACACTAGCTAGTGGCCCCATAGTAGGGGAATTCTGAGTTATTGCTGCTATGGGGATTGGGCCCCTCGGTTAGGCCAGGTAGGGCTATGCTGAGCATTAGGGCATTATGACATCATCGAGTTAGGGAATGCCTTTAAGATGAGTCACGTGTATGGTATGTTCTGGATTGTTTATGAGCTCCTAGGTTCAACCCATGTTTACTTTCGTATTTGTTTGTAAGTGGTGGAAGATTGAGAGGTCTAGTTCAGTTGTTGGCCCCTGTGTGCCACTCTTTCCATTTCCCTTAGTGTGTGTTGTATGTTGTGTGTGGTGTTTTTTTCTAACAACTGAAATTCAGATTTCTAAATTTTTCACAAAAAATGTTTTTAAATGCAATGCACCTGTTTATTTCAAACATTAAACTTGTTTTTAAATTAAAAAGGGAAATGGAATTTTACTTGTTTTTGAAATGAAAGTGTGTGTGGAAACCCATATTTTATATAATTTAGTTCAAACCTGGAATTAGTAAGTTCTTTATTTAAAGGTAGAGCATTGTGAATAGTTGGTTGGGCACACCTACTGAGTTTTAATACTCACACCTATAGTGTTTTCTTGTTTTTAGTTCTGTTGCAGGTTCCAACTTTAGTTGTTCGCCTTGAGAGACATTGGTTGTGGTATTGAACAGTGACCCACGGGGTCACATGGAGTTTTGGTCGAAGTTAGGTTAGTAGCGTTGTTGGTTGTTCTTTATTTATTTGCTTTTTTTCTTTTTATTTTTCTACTACTTAGTTTATTTTCTTTTGGGAAAAATTGTTCCCACCTGTTTAATTTTGATGCTCAACACTAGTTGCTAGCACATGGGGATAGGGAACGCCCCTCGGGCCATGTCGCGGGATGGGTCGGGTGACCGGTTCAGGGTCAACCCGGTTTGGTTTGTGAGAAAATGGTATCAGAGGTGGCCCTTGTTATTTGGGGGTGTCCGGTAGATGGAGATTAGGACAATCGAGACTTGAGAGGTAGGTACGACAAGGACCTCATGAACCCTCACCCGTTCCGCACCTCGAGTCGCTAGGGATAGTCTGGGAATTGATTCTTTGTTTCATTCTGGTTTGTTTTGGATTGAGGGATGAAAACGGAGGTAAACCGATGTTACATCGTGATATCACATGGAGTAGTGACCCTTGTGGAGTCTGGGTACACAGTTTGAATTCCTCCTAGTTGTTGATTCTTACATGGGGAATGGCCCACTACCATGTCATCAGGTTACGTGTGACCGCTAGTCCCTCACTCTGATGGTTTGATGCAAGTTGAGTGTCATTTTCATTATGGTTGGTGTAAGTGGGTTTTAGGAAATGGAAAAAGGGTTTTTGAAAATGGTACTGACTTCTTTTAAATGACTTTAAATTTATGAAATGGGTTTTAAAACTAAAAGCCTTTGGTTTTTAAAACTGGTGTTTTCTTGGAAATTGGTCGAGAATGGTTTGGGGTGAAACCTTAGGTACTCCTTATGAATGTTTTCAAATGTGAGAGGATGCGTGGAAAGTGCGTGCTGGTGCGTATGAATGAAAGTGGATGAAGACATGTGCAATGGTTCATGGGATTACCTAGGTGTGTTTGAAATTAAAGGCTTGACCTTGTTTTTTAAATTAACTTTTAAGGAGGAAAATGGTTTTGGAAAGTGATTTTGGTTTGAAAAGTGGATTTGGTATTTGGAAAGTGGTCTTGAAAGAAAGTAGTTTTGAAATAAAAAAAGGGTGGTTTTGGAATCTAAAAGGGAACATGAATATTGGACAGGGAATTTTGGGTTGTGTTTGTGGTTGTTTCGGTTTTTGGAGATGGTTGTTTTTGGATGAGGGTGCTTTATTGATGTTGCTTCGATTGATATCGGTTTTGTCTTGGTGTTATATATGTTGTTTAGAAATTCCGCCCAGAAAGTTCCCCAGAGTTTTGATGAGTCATGCACTGTTTTTGGTCTTTCTCAGATGTTGTCTGTCCTTCATGGTGATTGGAGTTTGTCAGAGATAGTGGAGTGACTTGAAGGTCTAGCGCATCTTCAGGGTATTGGGAACTCCCGAAGCTATTAGAGTGAATTCTATTTTGGGTCTGTTCGAAGGTCCAACTCTGGACGAGTAGGAGTTGTTTGCCCCCACCATTACTGCAAGTTGGGATGATGTGGTATGTCTTTAAAGCCGTCTTTATTCAATGGTTTATACTTGTGGAGGTGAATATGAAGAAAATGGAAGAGATCATGTGTGTCCAACATGGAAAATAGACGGTGAAAGCGTATGTTGACCATTTCAAGGATCTTGTGTCTCTTTTTTCGGGGGTAGTGTCATAGGACTGGATGAAGACTTCTCCCTTCATCAGGGTTCTTCATCCAGAGATTAAGGAGTGAGTCCTCCCTTTTTGGGAGCATCACTTTTGAGAATTTGGTTCATGAGGTGTTCTTTGCTGAGTTGGTCTCCAATGTGCAAACGGTTAGAAATCCACCATATCCAGTAGCTCGTGAAGGTCCCCCATCTGAAGTGCAGAGTGTGTCATGTGAATTTCTTTCTAAATAGTTCTATGCAGTGTCTCTAACTTCCAGTTCTTCGGACCGTCTAATGGTGTACTACCAGTATGGATATTTAGGGATTACAAGTCATCATGTCACACCCCTCCGTAGATGTTCCATCATTGCAGGTGTCTAGATCATCTAAAGAAGCTTTGCAGGAAGCATCTCCTGAGGAAAACACTGTGACCAGAAGATTCTAGTGCCTGACTGTGAGGAAGAAGATGCTTCAACCATTAGAGTACCAACCACAGGTCTTGGGGTGAAGCTCGCGTGTAGTCTAGTGTTGTCGGGGGGGGGGGGGGGGTGTGAAGCCTCAGTTCAGGTTTTTGTGTTCCTTGTTGCCAACGAAACATTTAAAGTCCTTCCGTTATCATTCTTTCACTGTTAAAGTTTTGGCATTGTTGTAGGTCCATTGGTTCATCGTGAATTTAGGATGGACATGTTCATTGGTAATCCAAACAGTCTGGTTTGTCTAAATTATGATTCTCTAAATCATATATTTTTCTTTAAAGGTGTGTTTCAACCTTGTATGGGTTAGGCTCAGTTTGACTGTGTTTGTTTGGATATGTAGGTGCCTATGGAAGGATCAACAATTTTGGTAATTCTCGAGTTTACTTGGTGGGTTAAGTTCTTCTCAGAGGTTTCTCTCTAGTGTTCGGGGTTTTTGATCTATGTCGATGTTTTAGCAGAGGTGTTGTTTCTCTCATGCTATAAAGGTTAGTTTGTGTTAGTTGGGAGATCCCGAGTCACCCCCGTCCTGGGGCGGTGTGTTTGAGTGTTAAATTTCCACACTAGTTGAGATCTTGTGGTGGGGAGAACCCTTTCATGTTCTCCCACTCTCTTGTACTGTGGTTCCTTTTGTTTTCAACCAGGAATTGATTCGAGATTTGTTTATCATTCAATTGGGTGACTTTCTAGGGGTAGAAAGTGTTTGTGGTGGGGATAATTATTACACCCCGACCTTTATTTCATTTTTATTTATTTAATTCTTGGCTCTGGGTTCTCACGGCAAGGTCTAGGCTAGATCCTGGATTAAAATTTTTGTCATTTAATATTTTTTAGTGGGGTTAGAGCCCGTGCGCGGTCACTGCATGGTAGGAGGTAGCCACACGATCACCCTAGGTGCTTGTACAGGTTCCCAAACAGGCTGTGTTGAGGTGAGAAATTTGCATGCGCATTTTTTTAAGTCATGCGATGAGCGCACGGGTACCCGATTTCCAAAATTTGATAATTAATTGGTTTATGTTTAAAAAAAGTTGTTAATAATAATAATATTATGTTATTTTTATTATTATTGTTTTATTATTATTCTTTATATTATTATTACTATTATTATTACTTGTATCGGCATTATTATTATTTACATTATTATTTTTATTATTATTATTATTAGTAATACTAATATTATTATTTGTAATAATAATAATAATAATAATAATAATAATAATAATAATAATATTATTGTTATAATAAGATGGGGAAAAAACTAAAACTAACCTAACCCTAATTCTACCCGAAGCGAGTGCTCCCTTTCCCCCTCCTCCTACCCACGCAACGCCCCCTTTTTTTCTTCCCCTCCCTCTTCACTTCTGGTTGGCACAACAGGCCCTCAGCCATCCTCTCGCCCGGCAGCAGCCTGCCGGCCTCGTCCCCCCTCACGCTACTCCCCCACATTTCCCTCCAGAATCTCTAGCGGGCCTCGCCTTCGGATCGCGACCGCCGCATGCTCCAACCCCTCCCTGGCCTCCACCTTGCTTCCTCGCCGCCCTCGCCCATCCGGCAGCTGATCTGCTCCCAGCGCCCAACACCAACTCGCCTTCAGGTTTTTGTCCCATGCCTCTGGCCTGCATCTTAGTGTTTCCCCCTTGCCAACACCGGCCTCATCCATTCACTCCTTTCCCAGCACCTCGCCAGCCAACCCTATGTTGTGCCGCTGGCCAACCAGCCTCATCCGCGACCCCCCTACATACTTGACCTCTAGCAGCCCTACGCGCCCTCAGCCTGCCCCCGATTTTCCCTCCTGGCCTCCGCAGCACTGTTCCACTGTCCTGCTTGTGCTCCAGACTCCTACCACCCACGACCTGCGACCCCCCATTCCCTTCGGCGCACACAACCCCCATCCGATTTCACCTCTCCAGCAGCCCCCCTCTTTGGTATTTTTTCCCTCCTTCCTTTGATGTAAGGTTATTTCATGGTTAGGGTTTAATTTTTGCGCACAAATACTTTAATGTTGTAACCATTTTTGGTGTTTCGGGTCAAATTTCAGCTTCTCATAGATGCGTTTGAGGTGTGCATGAGGTTTTCACCGTTTTTCAGGTGTTCTTCATCATTTGAGGTAATATCCCTCTGCCTTTCGCTTTAAATATATAGCTTCATTGATCTCTTGTGGTTGCTTGTTTCTTGTGGATTAAATAGTTGACTATGATGTTTTTTTTAATAATTTTAGCATTCTTGTCTTGCTTTTTGTTTACATGTTGTGTGTTTTATAAGAGGTGAAAGATGTGTTTTTGAAAGGGGAGAAGGTGTGCCTGTGTGGGAAAATGTTTTTTTAGAGATGGGTTGGATTTTATATATACCTCTTTTTTCATGCCCCTTGAATGTATTTTATAAATTGTTTATGTGTTTTTATAAAATGTGTGAATAGTGTGAGAAATGTGGGAAATTTATTTTGAGTGTTTAAAGATGTGAGATGTTTTTGAAAAAAAATGTTTCATAAATTTTGAATTCTTTTAGGAAATAATGTAAATGGTGCAAAGCATGTGTTGAAAACATGTCGAGGTGGTTTTTGCGTTGTTTTTTCGTTTGGATTGTTCTAAGTTAGTGGTTAAGGGTTTTTAGTTGTTTTGTGTTTGTCGCAGAGCATTGGAGGGGAAACCCGCGATATTGCGGTCTTCAATAGGTTGCACGTACTTGTACGCGAGTGTGAGACGTGCCACATCATCGTCGTAACTAAGCTGCGAGTCGAGGTAGGTCCCCCACTGCACTCACCATTAAATTTAGAATTTATTAATTGCTTGATGTTTTATTAATTTTAATAAATGGGAAATCATATAATATAATTAATTTTTAAATGATTATTTGGTGTAAAAAGAGCCGTTTATTCTATACATGACACTTGAAATATTTTTATAAAGAATGGACACCCATTAGTTAAAGAATGTCAGTTTGGACTTTAAACATAATTCAAGGAATTTCAAATGTAGTTCTGGTTTTAAAGATAAATGATTTCTTCTGAACAAGTGTTTTTAGTTTTCTTGAGAATGAGGTTTTTCTTTAAAGTTGGTGAAGGCTCGTATGGAACTTTAATGAATTTTTTTTTTGGGATAACTCACATTGGGCTTACTCAGGGGTGATCATTGGTGTGCGTTGATTGCATGAGTTGTGTGTGATATTTTTGCCTCGTGACTGATTGATTTACATTGTGGATGCACCCCTTTTTATTGCATGTGTTGACATGGGAACTTGGCATAGTGAGTGAATCTTCTGAGAACGATTGCTGCACATGTTTATATTACACACTGGCTAGTGGCCCCATAGTAGGGTAATACCGAGTTATTACTGCAATGGAGATTGAGCCTCTCAGTTAGGCTAGGTAGGCCTATGCCGAGCGTTAGGGTGTTGTGACGTCAACGAGTTGAGGCATGCCTTCAGGATGAGTCACATGTATGGTATGTTCTGGATTGTTCATGAGCTCCTAGGTTCGACCCATGTTTCCTTTAATATTTGTTTGTATGTGTAGGATGATTGAGAGGTATAGTTTAATTGATGGCCCCTGTGTGCCACCTTTTCCATTTCCCTTAGTGTGTGTTGTATGTTTTGTGTGTTTTTTTTCTAACAACTGAAATTCATATTTCTAAATTTTTCACAAAAAATGTTTTAAAATAAAATGCACCTATTTATTTCAAATATTAAACTTGTTTTTAAATTAAAAAGGGAAATGGAATGTTACTTTTTTTGGAAATGAAAGTGTTTGTGGAAACCCATAGTTTATATAATTTAGTTCAAACCTGGAATTAGTAAGTTCTTTATTTAAATTTAGTGCATTGGGAATAGTTGGTTCGGCATGCCTTCTGAGTTTTAATAATCACGCCTATAGTGTTTTGTTGTTTTTAGTTCTGTTTCAGGTTCTAACTTCAATTGTTCACCTTGAGCGACGTTGGTTGTGGTATTGGAGAGTGACCCACAGGGTCACGTGGAGTTTTGGTCATAGTCAGGTTAGTAGCATTGTTGGTTGTTCTTTATTTATTTTCTTTTGTTCTATTTATTTTTCCACTTCTTTGTTTATTTTATTTTGTTCCAAATCGTTCCAACCTGTTTAATTTTGAGGCCCGACACTAGTTTCCAGACCGTGGGGATAGGGAACGCCCCTCAGGCAATGTCGTGGGCCGGCTCAGGTGACCATTTTAGGGTCAACCTAGGATGGCTCGTGATAGTTTGGATCTCCTATATTAGTCCCAAATACAAATTCCCATCCCATTAAATTCTTATTTCCACTTGGGTGTTTGGATCCTTCCAATTCATACTTTATCTTACTTTTTATCCCCTCACTAGATTAACTATTAATTCCATTCCATTTTTCTTGTATATGTGGAAAATTTATACAAATGGACTCTAGGAATCTAAGTTAGTTCAAGTTCTATGAATTTAAAACTATGAAAAATACCGTGGTCTAATAAGTATAGACTTAAACTACTTTCCCTTTTTTCTACCTAAGGCTACTAGTACTTGATATGCGTAAATCATTCAAATTAGGTATATTATACCCTTACAAACAAACAAAAAACCTCTATATTAGTGAAGATATATGGTCTTAAACATTTTCTAATTGTGGTCCAAGAAACCTGACCCTAAACTAAAATCAAGTTTCCTCCCCTTTGAGGTTTCCAACATTAGTGTGAGGTGTATCTTTTACATTGAGTTATCTATTCCCCTTTATCTAGGTTTCATGTTCATTATTGGTTTCTTTATTCACATAATTCCTTTTTAAACCAATCATTGGATATGTAACCTCACATTTGATCAAATATACATGACCCAAAATATAAGTAACTTTTTAGTTAGTAATCCATAACCATAAACATGTGCCACATTTGGTTTAATCCTTATGACCTAAATCTATTGTCACCCAATTTTGGTCTAAGTTTCAATAACTAAAAATAATAATGAATGAGACAAAAAGTATTTCTAGGTAAAAAAATCTTATATTGTGTATTTATTATAAGTTAATTATCTTATTTATAATCCGTTTACTTTTAGTGTTTATAAAAAAGTTAGAACATTAAAAAAAAGAAGAATAGAAAAAATACACAAAGGCTTATTAGGCTAAAAACACGTAGAGGGTACATTGAAAAAAAGTCATGTATTCTTCCACTAACCCTTACCATTAAGGGATTATGAAAAAATTTGGGCACAATTGAAAAAGTTAAAAGGCATATTAGGTCAAAAACCCAGGAAGGGAAGCCTCATAAAAAAGTCAAGTCTTTATCCGTTAAGCCTTCCATTTAATAGACTAGAAAAAAGTTAGGGTGAAAATGAAAAGGGAAAATGTATTTTAGGGACCAACATTTGGCCCTAGAAAAATTTATGGTATTCTCACTCAACCCAATTTTCTGGGAAAACATTTGAGTAGATATTCCTCACTCCATGAAAATGAGCTCAAAAAGTTCCATGGGTACATTTCCATTAAAGATAATGAAAATTATTTACATTGATCATGAAATCCATTTTAGATGATTATATACTCAAGAAATTTAATTTTATATTTCTTTTCTCCAAGAATGTGTTAACTACACTTTGGTGTAAAATTTAGGGTTCTTGAACCCTTCTTGAATAACCTTTTCCCCGTGAACCTACTTTATACGTTTAATGTCTGAGTCATCATCACTCAAAAGTATTGAGTTTAGATTCATCAAAAATAAATTGAAAAACCATGAGAAAATACTCTTAGATCCCCATTTGTTTGAAAAAAAGTCATCTAATTTGAAAAAAGGACTCTTATTCTTGGTAATGATATCCATGATGTGTATCCATCCTTCCCACCAGAGGCATGATTTTATATCAAGGATAAGATTCTTTAACCCCATTTTCTTTTTTATGGTGCGATAGTAGTATCTCTATTACCATTGCCTAACCTATTCACACACAACTCCATTTCCCATTAAATTTTACATTATTATATTATGATTTACATAGTGTGTAACTCAAATATTCAAGTAGATTCAAATACCATTGATGTTACACATTTGTGTATCAGGCATATTATGAAATCATTCTTATGATATCCTATTACTGTACCCATTCATATATGTGTACAAATTATCTTGAAGAATAAAATTCCTTGAGTCAAGATACTCCTCTTGGACACCCCAATTCCTTGAGTTGAGATAATCCTCTTAGAAAGCATGAAATCCTTATTTGAGATTCTTCTCTTTGGAAATTCCCATTGGGTATATATTTTTCATTTTCTGACCTTAAACTGCATGAATCAATAGTCCTTCTTGTAATACCTATAATTGAATAGAGTGGTCTATTATATATAACCCAATTACCTTACACATATGTCATATCTATATAAAATTTACTATTGTATGAGTTTACCAGTTAATATTAGTGAATCTACAATATCCCTAAATTAGTATAAAACCATTTTATTATCTTCTACGCACAAGCCTAATTTGTATTAAGATTATCTTCCAAGATCTATGTGTTTATTTATTCTTCATCTTACATGATATATAGTGACTTTTAGGGAACCTATCCTATGCCTAGATATAACATTATAACCATAGAAGCCCATAGTTGGTGCATTATTTCATTACATTGACATTATTACAAGGAATCAAATCTGAAAGGAAATATCAATTTAGAATTATTGGAAGACCAAATTACATTCATGATACCCATAATTCATTGGAAAAAGAAAATAAAACAGGATAAAATCTAAAATGAAATATACTGCATCCTTGAAAGCTTATTCAATGTTTTATTCTTCATAACCCGTGGAAAAGAAACATAATAAAGGGGTGAGCTCAGATTCTCAGTAAGTGTAAGTAATACAGTAGAATCATAAACAATAAGTCATGGTGAATAACTAAAGAACACATGCCATTAGAACATAATATTGACCATATCATGGAAGGAATATAATCTGAATAAATAATTCTATAATAAAACATAACCATGGATATTCTACCAGTTGAATAATCACATAGACTATCAAATACATGTTTAATAAAGAGGGAATACATAATGTGCGGCATCATAACAATACCATTAAGGCCTCGTGCCAAGACTATACATAAATGGGTAAAAATCCAACTAGCTTGTCTCATGAGACCTAATGATGCATAAAAGAGCTATATAGGGCCCCACCAAACACTTACTAAGTCCAATGCATTCCCCATATTAAATGAGTGAAACATAATCAACATATACATTCATATTGAAACTAATATATCAAATGTAAATAACTTTAACTATAACCCCTAGAAGGTATCAAATTAGCACATACATGGTCAAACTAATAATCAACACTTTAACAAAATATGGTAGATGGTATAATAATAGACAAAACACAGTTAATAACAAGATTCAACAAAGGACGTTGTCATACATTAAGATACTTTTAAATAAAACTATTGAAAAATTATTGAGTAAATAATTTTTAAACATTCCAAAGTGTCCCATACTACTTTCAAAAATTCAAATAATAATACCATAGAATATCATGAGAAAAATTAGACTCTTGATATGATATATAAAATTATAGTATATAAAACCACACAAGGAATAAGTGGTGATCAAGGCATATATCTCACAAATGTAAAAGTGAGATGAGAAAAACACCTTTTCACTTTGAAAAGAAGAGATATTTTGGATTTTTTTTTATTTTTCATAAAACCATATTGTGAACATGTATATAATAGAAAAAAGGGAAGTAAATTTAAATTTTATTTGATGCATAAATGATGTCCCACTAAATTGAAATCATATAAAGATTTAAGAAACATTACAAATACACCATTTTAGTGAAGTTTAAGGAAAATATTAAAAAGATTTTAAAGAGGAAAGGCATGATTATTTTTATAAAATGATAAATTAAACATGAAAGATTTCATGAAAAAATTAGTGATTTTATAAAAATATCAGTGGACTAAAATAGATTCCAGAGTGAACTTGAAAACGAGAAAGACATAGATGTTCCATTTAATCGAGCTTGTTTATTGAGAAGAATTGAGAAGGGAAACTTTTCAAAACATGTATGTCACATAAAATAAGGATTATATGACTTAGGTAAATGATTTTGTAACATATAAATATAATTTATAAGAAATATAAAAAAATAAATAAGCATTAAATTTGAGTAAATCTGAAGAAAGAGTAACCAAGAGGAAAAACCAAGGTTTGGGTAGAATACCTTACCGCTTTGTAATCTATCGAATCATGTTCCAAAAAATTAATAATCATAGAATTTTACATATAATACTATTAAATTAAATATATTAATGATATTATACATCAATGGGTTGTAAAAATACACCAAATACAATAATTAGTGGTGAGTAAGGCATATCTAATGGAAATGAAAGTGAGTTGAGAAAACCCTTACCTTATGTCTGAATGTGTTCTACACTTGATCATAATATCATTTATAATAAAATTAATAAAATTAATTAATTAATTAATAATCTTTTATATATTTATTTTATTCATTATTGTTTTATAAAGTTCATTTATGGCCTTATTAATGAGTTAGAGTGTTTAATTTCATCGTTCATGAGAATTCATTTTCTTGGTTTTTACGATCATTTTAATTATATATGAGTATGGAAGTTCATGTGGAATGGTTATAATTATCCAGAATTTAATTTATATGATATTAATGAACACACCTAATATTAAATGGTTATATAATTTTTTTGGTTATATGGTATGAGGATGAGTCATCAGATAATAAATTAGTGATAATCATTTGGATTATTTTGGATTTTTTTCAATCATCACGAACTAGTTTTATCATATGAATTAATATTGGTTATATATCTTGGATATATAAAATTAAATTTGTTTTAACACATATATTATATTATGGTTTAACCATAATTTTTTTTTCATGAACATAATTTTTATGATAAATTGAACAATGAAAATCATCCATCCACAAAGGTTATAAATCGGCACCACCCGAATGATGATTTGGTTTTTAAAATAAAAGATAGAGAGAAAGGAGTTATATGAAAGTTATTACAATAAAATGATATAATTAAACTATATATATTATTCTTGAGTTATCTTGCTCATTCAGAAATAGGAGGTGAGGATTGGATAAGAAATGAAAAAAACATGAAATAAATTAAAATGAAAATGAAAGAGGTTTTTACCTCTTGATTTCTCCTCCTTGAGAACCTCCTTAAAGCCATTGGTTTTGGCCTTTTGGTGACACTATAAGGTCTTGCACATGGGGAAGAGGCTCTAGAATATTTTTGGGTAGAATTTGGACATGGATAAAATATTGGAAGGTTTTGAGGAGGAAGGGTGGTATTTATAGTGGATTAGAGGGGTGATTTTTGAATATTTTATTCATTTGTTTATTATTTTGGCTAAAGAAAATGAATTGTTCGATAATTTTCATCAAATATATTAAATTAATTAATCATAGTTCGGTATTATGGGCTTACATCAACTATAAATCACCAATGACTTAATGGATCATGTATTTTGCATTTCTCATAAATTATCATATTTCACTATTCACAAAAAAATCAAGAATTTTAGAAAAATATCAAAAATTGACCGAACAAATTTTTGATGTATAGAATTAAAAAATTAATTCTATTTTATAACATTTTTTATAAATATGATAAATTTTATTTTTAATTAAATTCATCATTTACTCTAAAAATATTGTTTTTAAAATTATAACTAATTTTATAACACTCTAAAATTTTAACTAACGTCCCATAAAATTATCCTAAAGTCATAAGACAACAAAAAGATAATTTATGGATACATTTTATGAAAAAAAATTCTTTTAAATCAATTTATTAATTATAAAATTTTAATTAAATATTAATGAATTACAAAAATACCAAAACTTAATTATTAATTTTTAAAATATTCACTTACTTATACTAGGATTTAATTATACCATACCTTCATTTATAAGATGCCTAGATTTTATTTATACATTCATGGGTGAGGTTAATATTCTTTTGGCTAATTTACTATTCATAAGGGTCAATTACTATTCATAAAAGTAACATTATATTCAAAAGGGTGAAGTTACTATTCACCAAAAAATTAAGTTGATCCTATCAGACTCTAAATATATTATTGATCAAAACCTTGTATGCTTGTTTTTTGTAATTAAATTCACAAAATCATCAAATTATGTTTAATACTAATTTGGCTAGTGTTTTGAGAATGTGGGTAAAAAGAACATTCAAAAGTTCAATAAGTCTTTATATCTATATTCAATATATATATATATAAAATGATTCCCCTGATCTACATTGGATTAATATATGTATAATTGATCTAATGTGACTTTAAAAAAATAAATTTAAATTCAAATAATTATTTAAATTAACAACACAGTTTTTAACTAAAATATAGTATTTTCACTATTCATCAAAAAAATGAAACTTCTCAAAAAAATACTAAAAATTCACACTAAGTTAATTCTGTCAATTTAAATTCAAAAAATGATATTTATTTTACACAAAATTATACATTTCATTATAAATATGTTTTATTTATGTGAAACCATTATAAATAACTTTTAATAGTAGTTATTATTATTCATATTACCATGTTTAATGGTTATGTTATAACTATATTGTTTAAATAATTATAATAATAAAGTGTTGCATGTATTATAGGCTATATTAAATGTATTTTTAAATCCATGGGGTGTTACACTAGCTACAATACCGCATTTACACCATATTCTTAGTATTGAGGCCTTTACCAATTGATGTCAGGTTTTATTTTTCCCTCTCTCATAAGGGAATTCATTCATTGCATTTATTTTACCCTATGTATAAGTCAAATATACAAAATTAATCTTTTAAATGATCTATATATAGCTTGATTATTATTATCAAATGATATGTTGTGATGTTCAGATCTCATATCCATCTAAAAACATCACTTTTAACCAGAATATTATAGTTTATTATCTCTATATTTTTCTAGGGTTTTGTACATATTCCACACACCGTGACACTATATACAAAAACCCAGATCTCCAATATTGGGTATAACTATAAAAATTATTCTATTTATGATTCTATATCAAAATGAAAATAAACCTATTAAGAACTACATGTTTCTTGATTCCCCTTATCATAAGATATATAGTAACATATAGATATCCTAATTTTGTATCTACTTGAAAATTCCACTTTTATTCCATTCTCCCTAAAATATTAAAATTTGCGTATAAAAATTCACATTGGGATTTTCTCGATTAACCCTATGCTGGGATATCAAATTCTTGAGTGGATTATTCCTATTGGAAACTTGAAATCATGGGGTCAAGATTATCCTCCAACAAATAAAAATTACTTGGGTAATGAGGAAACCCAAGAACAACATACATTTATATTAAATCATTTTACATGAATATTCATTACAAATCACAAAAAACACACCATAGAACCTACAGGTTTAGTGTACTTGGAGACTAGGTACATAATAGACTTATTTTAAAACTTTTCTTCATCATATCTAGTGAATAATATTTTCACATTATAACATTATAGACATATCCTATGTAACAATATTCTTCAAAACCAGGGAAAATAGAAACATAAGAAAGGGCGATATTAGATGCTCAGTAAGGATAAACCTGAGAAAAGACAATTGAAGATCATAAGTGAGCATAAGATAAACATGTGTGTATGAGAACATAATCAAGGAAAATGAAATTAAAATAAGATAATCATTATCAATATATCACAAATCATGAATCATGGATCAGTGAATAAGGATTTGGGCAAAACATATAACATGAGTAATAGAAGTGTGAAAACATGGACCAATAATCATGAACCATGAAAGCATAACATAGGCATAGGTATGTAGTACATGCATAAGTATATAAATTCATTTCTTATGTCAAGGATTATTTCCAAGATAATCATAAAATAATATATATAGTCCCTTAATGTGCCGAGTTTACTCTTTAATTCCTGACACATTATCTATTGAGATATAATGTTTTACTCAATGTTTTGGAGGGCTATATAATTTTAGTCCCACCCATCACATAGAAAACAATGTTTATTAGGGGGTTGAGTTCATACCCCATTACTAGTCATCTCATGAGATAATAATTTGACCAATTTATTAGAGGGTAATAATTTACCTCAATCACATATTGATAGATAATACCAATATATGCTACATGAATATAAAAAACATTCATAATCCATCATAGCTTAATTAACCCATAGAAAAGAAATGGGGTTAATGAAAACATTCATTAGAAATTATCATAATCTATCCAAAGAAATTAGGTGTATGGTATCATTGGAGAATATCCCTAGTAAATCATATGAATATTTAAATTATGTAGATATTAATGAGAAATAATTTATAAGATAATTATGAATTTACTCTCAAAAAATAGAATAAATAAACTTTTATGTTTTTAATAAATTTTATTTGAAAGTGAAAAATTTCCAAGAAAATGAGAATAGAAATAAATTTAGAAATCCTTAAAACTTTAATATTAAGCTTCTTAAATAAAAATTATGAAGATGGTGGGAAAATATTTTATGCAAAAAACATTAAAAAGGATATTATTTTTACACTTTTATAAAGAAAGTAAAATTAATACAAAATGACCTGTGAAAAAACATTAAAAATATTCCTTCCAATATTGTGTAAATAAATTCAGGTACAATAGAAAAATACTGCAATAAATTAAAGAAGTCAGTATAAGTATATAAATATATACGATAAAAAATATAGACATGGTGGAGAAAGATTCCCGTGAAAAAAGAGACAATGTCATCTCCACTTATTATATTTGTTTTTAGTTAAATTGTGAACCAATGGATGGTAAAATTTTAAAAATATATGTAAAACCCATTAATAATTATAGTAGAATACAATTTATGGGGGTTTTGAGATAAATAACACATATTTTCCACATATGGATGTCAAAACATAAACAATCTCAATTTCAAAATGAGATTGGTATAGAAAACCTTAACTTAACTTCCAAATGGCATGAAAGTTCTTTAACATCCCATGTAAAAAACATAATCATCATAGAAAATTATTTTTTACCTTATTAATATCTACAACCTTTGATACACTTCAATTATAATCATTTATTACACACATATTGGTTTGTTATAGTTTATTTTCATCATCAGATGTTAGTAATATCTATTATTTCAGAAATATTTAGTAATAGTGATGTAAATACTTTTTATTTTATACCGATTTCATCATTATGATATTATTAATAGAAGTGGAAAATTTTTATTTCAATGATTTCTTCAGTCCCATATTCATTTTTTGGAAGGTATGTGTATGGTTTGTAATAATGGAATCCATGATGAGCATGTTTCAGGTAATTTACAGATAAAAACATATTACTATACAATGTCAATTCATTTTTGGGGTCATATTTAAAGAAACATATTCATGAAATATATTATTTTTTAATATAACTTATTACAAGTATTAATTTATTCATACCTATTCATGGTGAAAATGACAATGTTGGTATGTCATTGTTCAAGTAGGTGGCTAAATAGACCTAAGCAATGTAATGCCCCGACCCCAGAAGCCTAGAGTCGGGGCTTTATTTTAATACATTGGCATGATTACAAGGAATCAAGTCTCGATAGAACAATCAGTTTAGTAGTCTTGGAAAATAGATAAAATACATGAACGATACATTACACATTCTAAAATAAAACACAACATAAATGATCCATTGAGAACACCATTAATCCTCTAGCTTAACCCTTTTTATCAATCATAATACACTGCTTGGAATCCTAGGGAAATTAAAACATAGAAAGGGGTGAGCTCAGACTCTCAGTAAGGATAACAATATAGCGTAATCTTTCATAAATAAGCATAAACATTTAAGAAAATGTATAAGACTAAAACAAAAGCCTTTGAAACTTAAAATTGAGCATAATATGGAAAAGATACAATAAAATAATTCCATTTACTTATTCACATGGATATTCTACTAGCTGAATAATCACATGCAATATCAATAGCCACTTTCATAATGATGGAATGCATAATGCCAGACATTCATAACCACATAGTCAAGGACTTGTTCCAAGACTAAAAATAGGATTTTTTCAAGGCCTTGTGCCAAGACACTAGTTTGTCTCATGAGACCTACCGATGCATCGAGGAGCTATAATGGGCTACACCCGTCACTTTCTAAGTCTAATTCATTCCTCATAGGAAAAGATTTAAACATAACATAAACATTTGTATTAAAACTAGCATAAAAAATGTCAATAATTTATCCATAAACCATGAATGATATAAAAATAAAACAGCCAGAGTCAAACATATCACAAACCTTCAATACAATATGGAATATTTGTATCATAATAAATCAACTCCAAACAAGTTTAAAATCCATCAATGGATGTTCAAATTGATGAAAATGATTTGTAAAAATCTTTGAGAGAAATATCCCTTTTTCATAAAAACATTTTAAAGTCACACAATTTAAAAAGGAATAAATTTAAAGACATTTTTTAATCAATGTGTCACATACCAATTTGAAACTTTTTAAAGGAATTACCATTTTAAAAACATTCATGTTCATATAAATAAATCCTTAAAAACCATTTTGAAAACATGGACATTAATGAGAATGATTTAGAAGAATAAATATTTAAAACATTTAAAATGTTGTTTTAGTAAAAATTAAATTAAAAATAATCCATTTAAAAACTCTTTTATGAAACCAGGACATGGATAATTAATATGTCCCAGTAGATACTTACACATAAACAATCTTGGATAATAATGAGATTGAGGAATTAACCCTTACCATGCACTTTCCTTTAGTCGAGGGTATGTTTAACCTCATGTATAAAGACCATAGTATGTTATTAAATTATACCAGAACTATATTAATATTTATTATATCATACATGATTCATTTATGACATTATACTGCCAATTTAATAATAATTTCCATTTTAAATTAACATTTCGGGTAATAATCACTTTCTTTATCATACATGTTTTAACTTGTTACTCTTGGTTGTATCAATTATATCAGGATTTAAATACTTACAGAATATAAAAAATGATTTATATATCATATATATTTATAGTATAAAATGTATAATAGACATATATATGAAATGGAAAACACCGTTTATGGAGATGGTAGTATGTACGCACGCATAAACGCTGTTTCCGTATTCATATCGTATTGAACGAAGCTAAGTGAATAAGATATATGTAAGTGAATATATATATATATATCCAGTATCATTATTATTTCATATATTACATACTTATCAATGATATATATTTTATAATCATCGTTGAACGGTGAAGGTGGAAATGAATCTCATCACGTCGCGGAGACGGTAATCCGTACGTACGCACGAGCGACAATATCATTAGTTTGATTTTAAAATAATATATAATTGGATGGTATATTATATATACAGAATAATTATCATGTTATATTTATAATTTAAATCAATTACACATCATTATTATACCCATACAAATAATAATGTATTGAATAACAATTACACCACGGCGTGGAGATGGTAAGCCGTACGTACGCGCGTATGGTGACATGTCATTCAAAGGATGGATATAATAATTAATTTGGTTTTACCATATTTAAAATAATATCATAGTATATAGAATATAGTGGATTTATTATTTTAGAATGTAAACAACAAAGCAAGAGGAAGTGGAAGAAGAAAGGAACTTGAAAGAGGTGATGAAATATTTACCTCTTCTTTGGGTTATTCCTTTTGATTTGATCAAAAGGGATCCTTAGGTTGGATTTATGAGTAAAGGAAGGCCTCTAGGATGAAGGGAGGATATTTCAGAGGGTATTTGGGTAGGATTTGACCAATCCAAATGGCTTTGGAGGTGTGAATTTGAGAGAAAGTGAAGTTCCCTTTTATAAGAGGGGTGAGGGGCACCTTAGAAAAAACTTAAAATATTATTTTATAATAAAATAATTTTTGTTTTATAATGTCTTGAAAATGAATTATTTAAAGGATAAGGTGAGGATGGGTCTAAAAACTCTCAACCAATAGGTTTTAGAAATGTTTAAGTCACTATATTAACCTTAAATATTAGATTTAACTCTTAGTTAAATAGTTAGACATTACCATGTCTCTTTGTATTTTTTATATTATATGGTTAATAAAATTACTATAAAATTCCAATAAAACCCCAATTGGTTAATTAATTTCATATATATTATTATATATATCTTTTGTCTGAGACTTATATTTTTAGGACTATTATATCAATTAACAATATAATATGTTTTTAAAAAACTATTTTATGTCAATTTTGACACTATTTGGTATTGGTTTTTTGTTAAAATTATAACAGCATGATTACTTCATAAAAAATTTATTGAATCAACCCTAAAATGTCATATTATCCTATAAAATTAGCTTAATTCATCATAGGTCTCAAATTAAATTTATTTGGGTATTTATAATATCAATTATTTTAATCTTTTATTAATAAGGCAATTAATGCATCATCATTGTGTCATAAATAAATTTAATTATATAATGTCTAAAAATTATAAATAAAATACCATTATGTAGGAAATAGTTTTAGATTTATGATGAAAATTTATAGTCTAATTTATCTTATGTATAACCCAATATTAAAAATGGTTTAGTAATTAAACTTTGATTTTAAATCTTTTAACTGTTCTATAAATAAAATAATAATAAATGTCATAATCTAATCCATGTGGACCTAAAGGGTCATATTTTATTTCTAAGGTTTTTTATGGTCGAATTACACTTATCCAATAGAATTAGGAAATGTGTTACAGTAATAATAATATCATTTTTACCCTTAATTATCCTATTTACTTTTAACTGTGGTAAATAAAAGAAAAAATTACTATTCACCAAAAATTATTTTCATCTTATTAAACTACATTTTACTTACTGATATCAACTGTGTCTCTCATATTTTTGAAATTCAACTCACAGAAGTAGTAAAATTATGTTTTATGTAAATTTGCAAATGCTCTTAGGAGGTGGGTAAAAGGCGGTAAAAAGTTCAATAAAATTTATATATATATCTAAAATTATTATAAACTGACTCCAAATAATTACATTGAACATATATAGGTATTTTGTATCTATTTTTTCCTAAAATAAATTTAAATAAAATAAATATTTATTTAATTAAAAATTAGGTTTTAAATTATAACTTAGTGTTTTTCACTATCCATCAAAAATTGTAGTTTCTCAGAAAAATACCAAAAATTCAGCCTAAGCTATATTTGATATTCCGAATCCAAAAATGATATCTATTTCAACAAATTAAAAAAAATATAAGTTTCATTAATTAATTTAAAATTAATTTCTGTTGTCAAAACAAATAGCGTGTTTTGAAGCAACAATATCTATCAAAAGATTGACACTTGTTTATGTCCAATTTCAAAGTGAAATTAATTATAATGACCTAAATTTTATTAAATTATAAAAATATAATCTAATTATACTTAAAAACCAATCAAGTTCATAATTTAACACTATAAAGTATTTCGATTAAAAAGTTATTTTTAATTAAAACTTAGTATTTTTTACTATTCACCCAGATATGAAAGTTATCCGAAAAATACCAAAAATTTATCAAAACTAAATTTTTATGTACCGATTATAAAGACAAAGTTTATTTCGTCAAATTTAATATTTAAAAGTGTAAAATATTGGTTTTAAAAATGGTTTTCCATCAAAAGGCAGTAAAATTACATTTTCTAAAAAATAATTCCTTTATCTAAAAAAATTGAATTTGTTCTTATGTTATGTCTAAGAAAAACATAATATGGATAATAAAATTACATGGAGTATATAAAATTCAAAATTTAGTTAATACTATTCATAACTTCTTTTGAACAGCTAGTTTGGTAAGTCATGGTCCGCTTGAACTCGGTGTTGCGTGTATTGAAGTTATTGAATTACTTTGAAGAAATAACGTACTATGAAATCTTGGGGTTTAAAATTCTTCTATCCTTCAATAAATTTCATCCTCTCACTTTTAAATTGTTCTTTGAAAACAAAAGTTTGAAAATAGAAAATACCTTTGTGAGAAAACCCACCTCGGAAATTGGGTTAATAAAATTTAGTCTTAATAAGAGGAAAAGGCGAATAAAAAAGTCACCACTAAATTAAGATCTCGATTAGGAGAACATTGGTGGAAATTAGAGACACATAATTGGAGGAAAAACGTAAATATTTATAGGGAGTGACTAAGTTCATCAGTCACAAATAATTGTATAATTGAGGGCCTCAAAGCCAATAGTCTATGATGATTTTAAATATCATTGGTTCAACAAAACATAACGTATTAGAATAATTTTTTTTTTGGTTTTATGATCCCTTACCTAAAGTTTAAGAATTAATTTATTCATAGATTAAGAGAAGAAAAAAATATACTTAAAAAGCAGAGTTCAATCCTTTAACTAATTTCTACCACAAACTCATCTTTCACTCTAAAAGATAATAGAACTTAAAAAAAATTCTATTTATCCTATTCGTATAGGGTTCCAAAAAAATGAATTTATAATTCATCTACGAGACCTTTAAAAAAAATACATTATTTAATCCAGGACATCACGTGGGCCAGTGGTAGATGATACACCCTTGTCTCACTATGGTTGCGAGTTTAAGTCTCATGACCATGTCAGATGCAATAGGTTGCCGTACGACCTCCTGGATTTCCTTTTTATGGAAATCCATAAATAATCTCAAAATAAAATTATCCAAAATAATTCTGTCCAAACTCACAGTCCAAGATTTATAAGGAAGGTAAACACAACGAATATCCCTTTTTCCACATAATAACATGTGAACACATTCATCATGTATTCTTTTAAAACACTACAACATCCTAAATTATCATAAAACCTTATTGATTACATTCATGATCCCTTATTCCTTATAGAATACTAGATATACTCCTTCTATCCAAAAATGATGTAAATTACAACAATGATGGAATATACAAATCATTAATATGTTATAAGGTAGTCAAGAATATCCAATATAATTTATGCAAATAAACCATCTTTAATTCCAAAATCACTACCTCATTATCAGGACCATATTAAGGATTACATTTCCTTCAACCATGTATTTTTACAAAAAGTGTATCTTACTATTAAGTCACTTTTCCTAGAACCATATAATCTCAATTATTCAAAAAAATATTACTATAGTACAATCCTTATTTATCTACATAATTCATATAACTAGTATATTGTTGATACAACACTCAAATGAAATAATTCTATAATAAAAACATAAGAATCCTAGTCATTCCTCTTCATCAGAGGTAGTATCATAACTTGATTATTATCCAATAGCATCATTTAAGGTATAATCTGATGATTTGGACATTGATTCGCGTAGTGTCCCAACGCCTTGCAGATGAAGCATTATACAGTTGAAACCTTTTTCTTACCTTTACAATCACGTACTTGGTGTCCTTTTTCTCTACACTTATAACAAACTCTCATTCCCTTCAAGAATTTACTAAGGTGATTCCTTCCACAATTATCACATATGGGAAAATCCTTCTTTTCCCTCTTCCCTTTATCCATATTTCTCTCTTCCATCATTTTCTTCTCTTGCTTCCCTTCAAAGTCATAGGACTCAGAGAATTATTTACTTATCTTATTAACACATGATACTATTTCTTCATATATTGAGAATACATGGGAGACTATTTCCCTTATAAATGTTGGATTAATACCGTGAAAGATATGATCCTTCTTACTCTTTGGATCATACGTATTTCTGGAGTTCACATTCCCTCTAATGGGTTCCATTTCTATACAATGGAATACAGTAGGTCAGTTTAGGAATTGTAATGAATAATTTCAAACATGTAAAATACCTAATGTAAATTGAATAGTTTATGGATATAATGCATAATCATAAAAAATGTTTTCTTTGAGGATGTATATACTCGTAAATCCTTCATAATTATTTTTAAAGAAAATGGGAATTATCCTAAGCATATCCCCTGAGAGTGTTGTAACCAAGAGTGCAGCAAGGCCCGTTGTCGTGCACTAGTTCCCATTCGAGTCTATCTCAAAGTTATTTTTTCATGTTTTACCCCTAGCTACATCTATGCTAGAGCCACCTCTACATGCTCATATCCATATATGGATGTGTTTCTTGGAAAACTCACAAAATATCTACAATACCAGAGTTCTAGGAAGTTCTTCTATACTAATCCTCAAAGTCTATCTTAGGGATATGTGCTCTAATCAGAGTTTATCTAAATCTATTTTCCAAGGTTTGTAATAAACTTATTCTGATACCAACTGTAATACCCCGAACCCAGAATCACAGAGTCGATGCATTATTTTAATACATTGGAATGATTACAAGGAATGAAGTTCTGAGAGACCGATCGGTTTACCAATCATGGAAAATAGATTACATACATGAACATTACATTACACATTATAAAATAAAACACAAAATAAATGATCCTTTGAGAACGCATTTAATCCCTTAGCTTAACCCTTATTATCAATAATAATACAATTCTTGGAATCCTGTGGAAATTAAAACATAGAAAGGGGTGAGCTTAGATGCTCAGTAAGGATAACAATATAGCGGAAGCTTTCATAAATAAGAATAAACATTTAAGGAAATGTATAAGACTAAAACAAAAGACTTTGAAACTGAAATTTAAGTATAATATGGCATATATACAATAAAATAATTCCATTTACTTATTCACATGGATATTCTACTATTTGAATAATCACATGAAATATCAATAGCCACTTTCATAATGATGGAATGCATAATTCCAGACTTTCATAACTACATAGTCAAGGCCTTGTGCCAAGACTAAAAATAAGATTCTGTCAAGGCCTTGTGCCAAGACACTAGTTTGTCTCATGAGACCTACCGATGCATCGAGGAGCTATAGCGGTCTCCACCCATCAATTACTAAGTCCATTGCATTCCTCATATTAAAAGGTTTAAACATAACATAAACATTCATATTAAAACTAGCATATGAAATGTCAATACTTTAGCCATAAACCATGAATGGTATAAAAATAACACACCCACAGTCAAAAATATAACAAAAACTTCAATACAATATGTAATATTTGTATCATAATAAATCAACTTCAAAAAAGTTTAAAATCCATGAAGGGATGTTGATATAGATGAAAATTAATTGTAAAAATCTTTGAGAGAAATATCCATTTTTCATAAAAAACATTTAAAAGTCACCCAATTTACAAAGAAATACATTTAAAGACATTTTTGAATCGAAGTGTCCCATACAACTTTGAAACTTTTTAAAGGAATTAACATTTCAAAAACATTCATGTCCATATAAGTAAATCATTAAAAACTATTTTGAAAACATGGAAATTAATGAGAATGATTTAGAAGAATAAATATTTAAAACATTTAAAATGATTTTTTAGAAAAAATTTACTTAAAAATAATCCCTTTGAAAACTCTGTTATGAAACATGGATATGGATAACAAATATGTCCCAATAGATACTTACACATAAACATTATCGGATAATTATGAGACTGAGGAATTAACCCTTACCTTGCACTTTACTTTAGTCGAGGGTATGTTTAACCTCCTGTATAAATACCATAGTATGTTATTAAATTATAACAGAACCATATTAATATTTATTATATCATACATGATTCATTGATGAATTTATACTTCCCATTTAATAATAATTTCCATGTTAAATTAACATTTTGGGTAATAATCGCTTTCTTTATCGTACGTGTTTTAACTTGTTACTATTGATTGTATCACTTAGATCAGGATTTAAATACTTCTAGAATATAAAAAATGATATATATATCATATATATTTAGAATATAAAATGTATAATAGACATAAATATGAAATGGAAAACACCTTTTATGGAGACGGTAGTCCGTACGTATTCATAAACACTGTTTCCATTTTCATATCATATTGAATGGAACTATGTGAATAAGATATATGTAAGTAAATACACACACACATATATATATATATATATCTATATTAGAATTATTATGTCATATATTACATACTTATTAATGATATATATTTTATAATCATCGTTGAATGGGGAACATGGAAATGAATCTCATCACGCCGTGAAGATGGTAATCTGTACGTACGCACGAGGGACAATATCATTATTTTGATATTAAAATAATATATAATTGGATGGTATATTATATATAAATAATTATCATCATGTTATATTTTTTATTTAAATCAATTACGCTTCATTATTATACGCATTCAAATAATAATGTATTGAATAACAATTACACCACGATGTGAAGATGGTAAGTTGTACGTACGCACGTATGGTGACATGTCAATCAAAGGATGGATAGAATAATGAATTTGGTTGTACCATCTTTATAATAAAATCACAGTATATAGAAGATACTGGAGTTATTATTTTATAATGGAAACAACAAATAAAGAGGATGTGGAAGAAGAAAGGAACTTGAAAGAGGTGATGAAATATTTACCTCTTCTTCGGGTTCTTCATTTTGATTTGATCAAAAGGGATCCTTAGGTTGGATTTATGACTATAGTAAGGACTCTAGGATGAATAAAGGACAATTTATAGGGTATTTGGGAAGGGTTTGGCCAAGCAAAATGGCTTTGGAGGTGTGAATTTGAGAGAAGGGGAAGTGCCCTTTTATAAGAGGGGTGAGGGGCACCTTAGGAAAAACATAAAATATTACTTTATAATAAAATAATAATCGGTTTATAATGGATCCTCAATGAATTATTTAAATTCTAATATGTGTATGGGTCGAAAAACTCTCAACCAGTAGGTTTTGGACTGGTTTAACCTTAAATTTTAGATTTAACTCTTAGTTAAGTAGTTTGACATTTACCATGTCTCTTTGTATTTTTATATTATATGGTTAGTAAAATTACTATAAAATTCCAATAGAACCCCAATAGGTTCATTAATTTCATATATATTATTATATATGTCTTTTGGACGAACCATATATTTTTAAGACTATTATATCAATTAATAATATAATAATTGTTTTAAAAACTATTTTATGTCAATTTTGACACTATTTGGTATTTGTTTTTTGTTAAAATAATAACATCTTTATTTCTTCAAAATAAATTGATTGAATCAACCCTAACATGTCATATTAACCTATAAAATTATTTTATTAACCATAAGTCTAAAATTACATTTATTTGGGTATTTTAAATATCAATTATTTTAATCTTTTAGTAATAAGGTAATTACTGCATCATCATTGTGTAATAAATATATTTAAATATTTAAGGTTTAAAATTTATAAATAAAATACCATTTTATAGGAAATATTTTTATATTTATAATGAATATTTATAGTCGAATTTATCTTATGTATATCCATATATTAAAAATGTTTTAGTTATTAAACATTTATTTTAACTATTTTAACTCTTCTTTAAATAAAATAATAATAAATGTACTAATCTAATCCAAGTGTACCTAAAGGATCATATTTTATTCCTAAGGTTGTTTATGGTCGAATTACACTTTTCCAATAGAATTAGGACATGTGTTAGGGTAATGATAATATCATTTTACCCTTAATTACCCTATTTACTTTTAACTCTGGTAAATAAAAGTAAAACATTACTATTCACTAAAATTTATTTTCAACTTATTGAACTAAATTTTACTTATTGATATCAACCGTGTGTTTTGGATTTTTGAAATTCAACTCATAGAAGCGGTAAAATTATGTTTTATGTAAATTTGGAAATTCTCATAGGAGGTGGGTAAAAGACGGTAAAAAGTTCAATAAAATTTCTATATATCTATAATTATTATAAACTGAATCCAATGAATTAAATTGAAATTATATAGGTATTATGTATCTATTTGACCTAAAATAAATTTAAATAAAACAAATATTTTTTTAAATAAAAATTTGGTTTAAACTATAACTATGTGTTTTTCACTATTCATCAAAAATTGAAGTTTCTCAGAAAAATACCAAAAATTAAGCCTAAGATATATTTGATATTCCGAATCCAAAAATGATTTTTATTTTACCAAATTCAAAACATATACATTGCATTAATTAATTTAAAATTAATTCCCGTTGTCAAAACAAATAGCGTGTTTTTAAGTAACAATATCTATCAAAAGATTGACACTTGTTTATGTCCAATTTCAATGTGAAATTAATTATAATGACCTAAACTGTATTAAATGATACAAATATAATATAATTATACTTAAAAACCAATAAAATTCATAATTTGACACTATAAATTATTTCAATTAAAACGGTTGTTTTTAATTAAAATTTAGTATTTTTTACTATTCACCCAAATATGAAAGTTATCAGAAAATTACCTAAAATTTATCAAAACTAAATTTTTATGTCCCGATTATAAAGAAGAAGTTTATTTTGTCAAAATTAATATATAAAAGTGTCAATTATTTTATTAAAAAATGGTTCTCCATCAAAATGCGGTAAAATTTCATTTTCTGAAAAATACTTCCTTTATCTAAAAAAATTAATTTGTTCTTATATTATGTATAGGAAATATATAATATGGATGTTAAAATTATATGGAGTATATAAAATTCCAAATGAATTTAATACTATTCATAACCTCTTTTGAACGGCTTGTTTGGTAAGTCGTGGTGCACTTGAACACAACGTTGCGTGTAGTGTAAGTTATTGAATTACTTTGAAGAAATAATGTACAATGAAATCTTGGGGTTTTACAAGCATGAACATTCTATACCAATGAATAAGTAAGACTTTAGAATTATATAATAGCAGTATCATTCTCTCATAAGAATAATGATGTTAATATAAAATCATTATGGTATATAATAATATCTATAAAGAGTGGATATGATAAGGTAATTCAAAAAGATTGAGAATAACTTAGATACCTAATGAATTCTATCCTTCTAGACGCAGGTTCCTTGGGAATGAAGGATTTATGATTACTTCTTAGAAACAAAAGATTTAAGTGATTTAGTAAGGATTTAAGTGATAAAAATTTTGAATGTATTCCAGAGATATCTAAATAGTTTGACTGGTTTGTGAGGTGTAACATCTCGACCCGAATCACCAGGTTTGAGCCAGAATGCTAAATGACCTCAATTCTTGCCTTCCAATACGCAAGTGGTTTCCAAAAATTAGAGAGGGTCTCAAGTGGAGCTTTTGGTATATTATACCCTATGTATCAATTCATAGGATCAATAATCAACAATAACAAAATAAATAATTAGAGTAAAATGTAGAAATGTAAAGATGACATACATATAATGTAACTACTCCCCAAAGTGGAAAGAAAACCCAATAAGCAGTACAAAGTATTAAAAAGTAAATACACAATCATCTATGGAGTTTTATGGTGACTTTCCTGGTCTTCTCCATCCCCATGCTTCGCCTCTTAACCATCTTCTAGAGGGCCCTTTCCCTTCATAAGATCTCTGGTGATGAAATATACAAGCGCACTAAAATGCCCAAGTAGGGTATGAGTACAAGGATCAATAGGACACCACCAATGCATCCTCAACTTGATTTTCTCAAAATAATATTGTATTCCAAAATAATTAATGCACAATAAACACAAAAATCTTAAAATCAAGCAGTTATGCACTAACCAAGATTACATAACCTCCATCCATACTTGCTTCGGCACTATAACGAATAGATAACCAAGGTGTCAGATGAATCAATGATTAGACACTAGGATAATGAATCATGTTTCTTAGCATCATCATGTGACAAAATAATAATTCTATGTAAGAAGATATGTTTCTATGTATGTGAAAGGGAAATGAGAGATAATAATCTTTCCTTAATTGTGGAGTTGACGTACTGAGGACCGAGAGCAAATAATTTCCTTTAGTCATCAAAGCACACTGTTGAGAAGACATAATTGGGACCAAGAGCTAATCATTCCCCTATTAATTAAGTGTGTTTCAAGGAATCATCATATTAACTTCTCATGCATTAAACCATTATCATCAGTCATGAACATCCCTCCGCCAATGGATAACACAAGTCACGATGGTCCGTTACATGATACTCCAAAGTATCATCGTATCCCTTGTTGTCAGAAATGCACATCCCAAGGTATCGTTGTGTCCCTTCCTCATGTATTGGACCCATATCATTAGACATGTGCTTCCCCACTCTAGAGGATAATATAAATCACAACGGTCCACTACATAGATTCCCCTAGGCATCTTCATGTGTACTTACCCCATTCATTGGGCCCTCATTGTCATTCATGAGGATCCCTCCACCAAAGGATAATGCAAGTTGACAGTCCACATATCTTGGCTAATAAAACCATGAGGTATACATAACATGGGAGGATATATATATATATATATATATATATGCATGAATAATCACATCATCATGAGTAAGTATCACACAATGTACATGTAATCACATAGAAATGTGCATAAACAGTTAAAAGTTAATCATGACATAACTACATGAATTCACTATTTAAACATGTCTGCACATCATCTTATTAATGAAAATAATTTGTAAATAATCCCAAAAAGTTATGTAACTTCCTACCTCAACAGTTGAAAAAACCCTCTCGTCATTTTTCCTGATGTCAGAGCAGCACATCAAAGTCTCAAGATGTCTACACATCAGTGCTTGAGGTTTATCGAAGGTTTCCCTAGAATCATAATATTTATTTTACATCAAAATAGATAAAACATCACATGTGATAATTCATTCTATTTCTCAAATAATTCTCAAATTATCCTTAAATTTATTGCACGTACTGATAAATTTTAATTATCAATTTACCCTTTAATAAATAACTCTAAATGATGATTCATGAATTTTAATTTAATTTTATTACATGAGCTACAAAATTAAATTATTATTTTATCATTTATTAAATATCTAATGGACTGATAATTTATTACTTTTAATTTAATTTTATTTCTTGCATTGATAAATTAAATTTTTACATTATCATTTATAAAATATTACACGAAATGATAATGTTTTTATCACATGAATTGATAGTTTAAAATATTAAATTATCATTTTAAAAAGGGTCACATAAAATTATAATGTTCTATCACATGCGTTGATATTTTAAATTATCATTTTTTCACATGAAATGATAATTATAATTTGTAAATTACCCTTTAGTCAACATGTGTAATGATAATTAAAATTATTATCATTGAACTATCTTATGAATTGATAATTATAACTTCAAATTATAAATAAATTATCATGTGTATTGATAATAATAATTTGGAATTTATCTTTAAATTATCATGTGTGTTTGGAATTTTTGTTATAAATTTTTGTTATAATGACAATTTCATAGAAATTTATCCTCTTATGATTATATATATATACACTTGTGAGTGAATGTATATATATATATATTCATATATATATATTGAAAATTTTGATAAATTATATTCAATAAATCACTATAATTATGATTTAATAATTAAAATGATCATCCTTTGATCGTTTCAATAACCTTTTCATGTGATAATAACCTCATTATTATATTATATTTTTTTTATATAACTATTCCCAAAAAATTTATGCAATAGACCACTGCAATCTTCTCTTGATAATATCACATAATTATCTTTCATAATTTAGAGAAATATTTTTTAAAATATAATTATAAATTAATTTTTTTTTGAAAAAATTATTCTTTATAGAATCACTAATTTTTTTTTCATCCATAATTCATAATTTAAATTAGTAGAGAAATAAATTAAAATAAGGATATTTTTTTATTTTGTTTAAAACAACATTTTCCATTCCTTTTTATTTTATTATATTATTATTAAACCTATTTATTTATTTTATTTATAATTAAATAAAATAATAAAAAATAAGGAAGAACCCACATTGTCTTGAAAGCTCATCGCCACATGCTATAAGAGGGGAGGCACCCCAGTCGGATCCCCATTCAGTGATCATTTTCTCTCCCGAATGCTTTGATCATGAAGTGGTGGGGATCTTGGTTGGGGTTCCGGGTTTATATAGGGGATTCATTGCACTAATCGCCTACTATTTTTATCCCTAACATCATTTTTTTGAGTAACATTAAAACACCTGTTTCGATCTGTTAATTACCGAAATTATTGTGGCAAAGTCATTTAACCCTACCTAGAGACACATTTTTTGTTTTTATTACAGTTCAAATGGACCACAATGAAGCTTCCCTCATCATCTATGGTGATAGGTTCATTGGACGCGAGGGAGAAAGTGAATAGTAAAATTTCCCCCATTTTTCATTTAATTAATTAATTAATTAATTTCATTATTTGATAGAAAATCAATTTAATAATTTTTTTCCTGATCTATACACCTATTGAGCATAAATATTATATCTCCACTAGGGTAAACCCATCATTCTGGAAAAATGGATGTGTCATAATTTCTTTTGGATGAACTGTTTCTATGATATAAAATTATTTTCAATAATTTAACATTTTAAACACTTTATTTAAAAAATTTAATTATTGAGAGAGACATAAAAATTCCCACTACCTTTGAATGTTATATTCCCACTATATTAAACACAATATTCTAGATCCAACAATGGTCTCCTTTTTATCACCCGACACACCGTTTGGAAGATATTAATTGGTTTATTAAAAGAAAATGGAATAAATAAATAATTACATATAAAAGAGTTTTTTTCACATGTGCGAGGTGTCCAAACTTCAGACACTTACAAATATTATACCTCATCTAGGATAAAAATCACATTCCAGACCTAACCGTGGTTTCCATTTTATCCTAAAACGCACCTTTTTGGAGTTTTTCAATTATTTTGAATAAATTTCTTACGCTTAAAATAATATATTTATCTTTTTTATTTTGTATTTATCGAGGATTTTCGAACCTCATAAACATGCTCCAACTCAGTGTTTAAATCTGAAAATATTAAATTGAATATTCCAAAGTGTTAACTAAGCTTTTTACCCTTCCGCGATGCATTTTAAAAAAAATCAAAAAATTGTGGTGATAAATTATTTTTTTCTAATTAATTATTTATCATAATAGTGATTTATGATTATTTTAAAAATCAGAATGTTATAATTATCCTCCTATAATGACATATCATCCTTGAGAAGAATTTATAGTGGTATTTCTCAAATAACCCATACCACTGAGCTCAAAGATCAAGCACAAGTTCTCTTGCCTCTTCCAAAATCCATTAATGTTTCCTCTAAATCCGGACTAGTGGCGTAATATTTACTCTCAATGCCCCCTCAATTCTAAATATATTCCACACTGATGCTCCTCACAATATCCATCAATCATCAACCCAATATCCTCACAGTCTATAGCACACACAGGGTTGAGTATGCACCTTTCAAACTGCGACACATAAAACACATCGTACATACCTTAATATTGGGAAGGGAGACCTAGATGATACGCCACTACCCCTATCCACCGAGAAATTCCCTTATCAATCTCTTAACAAAAACGTATTAACCAACACCCTCTAATATAATATGGTCTCATGTCATCATTCGATGACATATTTGAGAATGTAAAGTTAGTGAAGAATAAATATACTGGGAAATCATGTCCAGACATGGCTCAAAAATATAGGGAAAATAATAGTATTAAACAAGGAATAAAATCAAAAGGACATATTTTAAACCATAACTCATACAGAAACAAGATCATTTTCACCATTATTTGGCTCTAGGTCTATTTCATTGACATTTCTTTCCTTAGCTTCATGATCATGCCCGTAACTTTCCTGAGTCTTCATCATTAGGGGAGTTTATATCCTTTTCTAGGTTTCTCCATTCCTAGCATGTGTTGACCTTATATAACTTCTTTGGGAAACCATTGAGAAGAAGTGTCAAAGATTTCCCACCTTTCTACACTGGTGATAGTCTATTGTTGGAATCCTTCAAGTGTTGTTATACTGTCCTCGTTTCCCACAATTATATCACTCACCTAATTTTTTTTATTATGACCCAATTGTCCATTAGTCTATAAATGGTATTCTATGATCAGTATTATATAAGTCCCTAGGGATTTATATATGACCTACCAAAATAGAGATATAAAACATGCATCTCTGTCAAAAACAAAGTTCAAGGTAACACCATGTAAGCATATGATCTCTTAGGCAGATATCCTTCTCACCTCTTCCACTGAGTGAGTATCTTTGATCGTTATGAAGTGGGAAGTCTTTGTTAACCTGTCAACAATCACCCAAACTACATCAAGACTCCTTAGAGTCTAGGGTAATCCAGTCAAAAATTCCATAGTAATGTATTCCCACTTCCACATAGGTATCAGGAGTGGCTTCAATTACCCTCTAAGATACTGGTGCTCAACCTTCACCCTCTAATAGGTGAGGCATCGAGAGAAAAAACCTACAATGTCCCTCTTTATCCCTGGCTACTAGAACTATCTTCTAAAGTCATGATACATATTCATCACACTTGTATGTACCATACACCTAAAGGTATGGTAATCCCTCATATGTTAATCTCTAATGGATGTAGGAACCACTACTCTTCCATGGACCAAGATCATGTCATTATTGTCCATCGACCATCTGGGTATCAGGTCACCTCCAGTGAGCCGTTTACTCATCATAGTAGACTTCAAGTCTAAATCCTGAACAGTCCTCATCCATTCCATACGGGAATATGTAATCATAAAGGAAGAGAAAATTATATATCCTTGATCCTCTAAAGCATCAACCCACCAGTTATCCATTAAGCACATAAAATTCCATTGCTTCTATAATGACTTCTCACCAAATTCTTGCTCATCCTGGGTCCTACGGCTAATGGAATCTACTAAAAAATTCCCCATTACAGGGGAATATGTCACCTTGAAGTATAATTTCTATAGATAATCATCCCAAAACCTTATCATCATATTCGTATCCCTCTGAATGAAGTCATGCGTAGTGTACTTCTTATGATGGTGTCATAGACTAAAAGACCCATAGGCTATTACCTTTTCTCCTTGAATTAGTACTGCCACCAAACCAACTCCTGATGTATCACAACACATTTCATAAGACATCCCAAGATCTGGAAGTGTTGGTACTGAAGCTATCGTTAGCCTTTTATTTAGCTCAAGGAAGGCCTCTTTACACTGGTTTGACCATTAGAACCTTCCTAATTTCTTCACCAAACCTATCATGGGTGGCGATATTCAGGAGAAGTCATGGATAAACCATCGGTAATATCTGGATAAACCTAGGAAGATCCTAATCTCAAATGGATTTTTAGGACGTGTCCATGACTTGAATGCTTTGATCTTCTCTGGGATTACTGATATACTAGTTTTTGACCCCACATGTCCAAGAAAATTCACCTCTTTAATCTAGAAATTACATTTTGATATCGTAGCGTAATGCCTGTGAGCTTGGAGTGTACTCAGGACTATCTCTGGGTGCTTAGTATGTTGTTTTGATGTTGGTGAGTAGATGAGGATATCATCAAAAGACACTATAAAGCAAGAGTCAAAATATGGATGAAATATTTTTTTCACGAGGGATATGAACACAGCTGGTTCATTATTCAGTTAGAGTGGCACCACTATGTACTCATTCAAACCATACATATTCCAAAATTACTTCCTTGGAAAGTTTCACACTCTAACTTGCAACTGGTGATATCCAAATAAAAGTTCAATATTGGAGAACCACTAGCTTCTCATAGCTGATTGAAAATATAATCTATATAGGAAATAGATATTGGTTCTTCACCATCACTAGGTTTAGCTTCTAATAATCAACATATATCCAAAAAATACCATCCTCCTAGGGGAACCATAGGTGAATCCTATAGTGAAGTATCTGGCCTTATGAATTACTTCCTCTCTAAGACGTCTAACTAAACCTTGAGATCATTATTCTCCGTTGGCACTATACGATATGGGGTATCAAAAATGTTTCACTCCCAACATGATATTAATATTATATTAACATATAAATCCTTTAGATTGTATACTAGGTTAGAAAATTCTAAAAATATTTCATCAGAATATTCAACATCCTGAGAGCCTATAGTGTTCTAGAAGGATGAAGAATGATGGAGTTGAAAATCCTGGAAAACTCAACCGTAGTACTGAACTCCTATGCCTTGGATAGGAATTAAGCAATAGAATTCTAGTATAAGTGTCCCTTAAGACTATACCACAGAGTAGGTGAAAGGGAAATCTCCACTATATTCTCCTACATGTCTAGTGGTAATGATGAAACATCTTCCCTTTTAAAAGTATTTCGACATGCTTACCAAGTAGACCCATAAGACTTTGTAGACACGACATATTCTGTATCATGAAGGAACACACTTCAAAAAAGAAACAGATTTGTTAGGATAAATACTAATCATCCTATGGGATCACATAAGGTTTCACCTGACTAGTCTTTGGGATCAAAAAAGGTTTTCCTTGTAATATACCATTAACTCAAAGTATACCCCTCCGACACTAACCCTTGTTTCTACCCCTGCACGTTAGTCACAATCACCATATATATACTATCACAACATCATGATCATTTCAACTAATTAATTCCAATAAAGATATATTACACAACATGACAAAAAATATATATTATACAAAACAAACTATCCTGAACAGATATCACAAATCAAGGCATTTAATTAAGGAACTACTATGAAACACCATAATAGGTATACATATGTCATGTAAAACTATGTTCCTAGTAATGATGTATGAACATACGTTAAATCTCATAAATCACATATAACACCATTTTAATCACCCAAAGTGAATCAATACTAGCAACAGAACATAAATTCCCAACTTTATGGAAATTTAGAGGTTTACTATTCAGTGTTGGCTAGGAATAAACATAGTTCCCCCACCCGAGTCCCAATTTTATAGCTCTCATCTGACCTGTCCCAAACCAAATCAAAGATAAGAAACAAGTTAGTAAATAACTGATACTCGAATACCATTTTGTAACATCCTGACTTGAATCATCAGGCCCGAGCCGGAATGCTACATGACCTCATGCGCACCTCCTCATACACAAGAGGCTACTAACTACCACTGAGGGTCTCAAGTAGAACTTTAGGAATACTATACCCTCTATAATAAGTCATAGGATAAAAAATAAAAAATAGAAAAATAAATAATCAAAGTAAAATGTCAAAATGTAAAGATGGAATACATACAATGTAACAACTCCCCAATGTGGAAAGCAAATTCAAGTAGTAGAAAAAACATGAAAGTAAATAAACAAAAATCTGTGGAGTGATTTTGTGACTATCCTAGTCCTCTCTAACTCCATGATCCACTTCCCAACATTCCTCTAAAGGGACCTTTCCCTTTATTGGATCTATGGTGACAAAATCTATAAGCACACTAAAATACACAAGTAGGGTGTGAGTACAAGACTCAGTAGGACACCACCGATGCATCCTCAACCTGATGTTATCAAAATATCAATATATTCCATAATAAATAACTCTCAATAAACACAAAACTCCAAAAAAAAAATCAGTTTTTCTCTAACAAAGATTCCAAAACCCTCTTCTATACCCGCTTTTTCTCTTTATCGAATGGATAACCAAGGTGTTATATGAATAAAAAATTGGCCGCTATGATAAAAAATGATTTTTCTTAGCATTGTTTTGAAAAAAAAAATTAACTATCAATAGTAGATATGTTTCTTTGTATGTACAAGGGAAATGAGAGATAATCAGCTTCCATTAATCCTTGCATTGGAGTACTGAGGACCGAGAGCTAACAGTGTACCTTAGTCATAGAGGCGTAATGTCAAGAATAAATACTAGGGATCAAGAGAGAATTAGTCCCCTATTCATTATGTGCATCCCAAGGAATCATTGTATTCCCTTCTCATGCTTTGAACCCTCATTGTTAGTTATTCACATCCCTCTTTCAAAGGATAACAAAAGTCATGATGGTCCACTACACGATACTCCAAGGCATCATCGTATCCCTAATTTTCATATATGCGAATCCCAAGGAATCATTGTTTTCCTTTCTCGTGTATTGGAACCTTGTCATCGATCATGCGCATCCCCCCTCCAAAGGATAAAAAAAGTCACAACGGTCCACTAAATGGCTTCCCCTAGGCATCTTCATGTGCCAACCCGATGCATTGGACTCTCGTCATCAGTCTTGCACATCCCTTCTCCAAAGGATAACGCAAATTGTCAATCCACCTGTCTAGGTTCAAAAAAAACCACAAGGTATACATAGAATGGATATATATATATATATATATATATTTTAATAATCACATCAGTATGAGTAATTAGCACACAACGTACACGTAATCACACAATAATCCAAATAAACAACTAAAATTTACTCATGGCATACCCACATACATTCACTATTTAAACATGTCTACAAATCATATTATTAATGGAAACCATTTGTAAATAATCACAAAAAAGTGAGGAAATTTCAACCTCAACAGTTGGGAAAAAGCTCTTCTCGTTTTTCCTAACGTCAGAGCAGCACGCCAAAGTCTCAAGATATCAGCACATCAGTGCTTGAGGTTTAATAGAGATTTTCCAAGAATCATAACATTTATTTTATTTTAAAAGAGATAAAATGTCACATGTGGTAATTATTTCTCCTTATCTAATAATTCTAAATTTATCCTTAAATTTATCACACGTTCTAATCAATTTTAATTATCACTTTACCCTTTAATAAGTCACATGAAACGATGATTCATGACTTTTATTTAATTTTTTTGCATGCACTAATATATTAAATAATTATTTTATCATTTCTCAAATATATCATGAAATAATAATTTATTACTTTTAATTTTATTGCATGTGTTGAGAAATTAAATTATTAACTTATTATTTCAAAAATATTACATGAAATGATAAATTTATTATCACATGCGTTGATAACTTAAAATATTAATTTATCATTTTAAAAAGGCCACATAAAATGATAAAGTTCTATCACATGTATTGAAAATTTAAATTATAATTTTGAAATGATAATTAAAAATTTTAAATTATCTATTATGTCATCACGTGTAATGATATTTTCAATTATTATCAATGAAATATGTTATGCATTGATAATTAAAAATTTGAATTATAAAAAATTATCATGTGTATTGATAATCATAATTTTTAATTAATTTCAAATTATCATGTGCATTTGATAATTATAAATTCAAATTTACCTTACAATTATAAAATGAAAATTTTATTAAAACTTATCCTCTTATTACTATCTACACAAACACACACATATATATAACTTTTGATAATGTTGATAAATTATCATCAATAAATCACTTAAATTATCATTTAATAATTAAAATTATCATCCTTTGATAGTTTTTATAACCACATTATGTTAAAATATCCTTATAATTATATTTTTAATTTTTTTATAAAACAATTCCCAATAATTTTATGTAATAAACCCCTACAATCGCCCCTTGATAATATCACATAATTATCGTTGATAATTTCGAGTGATTTACATTTAAAAAAAATATAATTGTCCAATAATATTTTTTTAGAAATTATTCTTCTGAGAATCACTAAAACAACTTATATCCATAATTCATAATTTAAATAAGTGGATAAATAAAATGAAAAATGTATTTTTTTCATTTTATTTAAAACACCATTTTTTCCTATCCCTTTTCTTCCTTTTTTTATAATTTTATAAAACATATTTATTTTATTTTATTTATGATGAAATAAAATAATAAAACAAAATAAAAAAGAAAAAGAAAGAACTTAATTTTCCTTGGAAGCCCATCGCCACACACTGCAAGAGGGGAGGCACCCCAGTAAGATCCCAATTCAGTGATCATTTTCTCTTCTCAATGCTTTGACCGTGAAGCGGTGAGGATATTATTTGGGGTTCCGGGTTTATATAGTGGTTTCACCGTGTGAATCTATGCCCATTTTTAAAACTAACATCAATTTTATGGGTGAAATTTAAAATCCTGTTTTGATCTGTTAATCACTAAAAATTATGGGGGGAGAGTCATTTAATCCTACATAAAGACACATTTTTTGTTTTTATTGTGGTCTAAACGGACTTTAATGGGGCTTCCATGAAGCTTCCCTCTTCATACATGGAGATTGGTGTGCAGGATGTGGGGAAGAAAGTGAATTGAGAAATTTCCTCATTTTTCATTTAATTAATTAATTAAATAGTTCCATTATTCGATAGAAAATAAATTTAATTTTTTTCCTGATCAATATGCTTGTTTCACATAAAAATTATATCTCAAATAGGGGTAACCCCCAATTTCGGACACAATTGTGGTTTCATAATTTCTATGTGACTTTCCATTTGTAAGATATAAAATCATTTTCAACAATTTAATATTTTAAGAACTTTATTTAAAAACTTTAATTAGCAAGTGGTGCATCCAAATTCCTACTTAAATCAAATGTTATAATCCCACTAGGGTAAAAATAATATTATGGATCCAATGGTGCACTCAGTTTTATCACCCGATGCACCATTTGGAAGATATTAATTACTTAATTAATTAATTAATTATAAAAGTGTTTCTTTCTCATGAGCGGGGTATCCAAATGTCTAATCATTATAAATGTTATAACTCTACTAGGGTAAACATCATTTTTAAGACCAAACAACGGTATCATTGGTATCATAAAATAAACCATTTTGGAGTTATTAAATTATTTTGAATAAATTTCCCACACTTATATTTAATATTTTTATTCTGTCTTTTCCAAGGCTACTAGGACCTGATAATATTTTAAATACTCAGTGTTTAACTATGAAAAGATTCAATTGAATATTATAGAGTGTTAAATAGGCTTTTTACCCTTCTCAGATGCGTTTACAAAAAATTATAATTTATTTTTCGGATAAATTATTTTCTTCCACTTAATAATTTATCATAAGGGGGATTTATGATTATTTTAAAAATTAGGATGTTATATGTGGTAAATATTAAGGTTCCTTTTATAAGTTATTTTTGAGTGGAATTTCCACCAATTCCCATTCCTTAATGTATAAGGTTTTCATTTTAAAATTAATGTGAATAAAAAGTGGAAAATAATGAAGGTGAGATAGTTTTGGGTTAATAAAGACATAATAAAATAATTTTAGATCTATTATTTCAAGATATTTTATTTCTTTACCTCTATGTTTAACCATTTTACCTCATTTTACCCTCACTATGGTAACTCTATTTTTACCTCTGTTACTTACTTTTATGGATAAAAATAAAACCAACCATATTAACTAATTTTAACATGATGATAAGAAATTTAAAATCAATTTAATTTAATTTATTTTAAAAATATTATATATTTAACTTTCAATTGAAAACATAATATATATAGAAAAAATGTTTTTATAGAAAACCCACTTTTAAGCATGTAGTGTTCTTAATTTTTTATCATATAAAATACTAATTAAATGATTTCAAGACAAATTTTTATATACTGAAACATTAAATTATAATAATAATTTAAAATTTATAAATTTAATTTATTATGATAAAATTACATGATATTTTAAAAAAATATTTTATAAATATCATTTTTTATGTTAAACAAGTTTAACCACATCCTTTTAAAATTAATTATTCATCTTTTAACCATTTAATTTTTTCAATCAATTAGTATTAAAATATCCTTTTTATTTTATAAAAACATCAAATCATTATTTAATAATAATAATAATAATATTTGACACATAAAAAACATAAAATATTTTAATTAAATATTATATTTTTGTTTCATTCTGGAATTATGAATTATATATTTTCAATTTTGTTAATAAAAATTATACAAATTAAATATAACTATTTGAAAATTAATACCGAATGAATATATATCAAACAACCACATTTTCAATGTCTATATATATATATATATATTTTTCATATTTTATTCCAATATATAAACTTACATATTTTCATAGAACAATTCTTCCTATTCATTTAATTAGCACTCAAAATTGTTATTACATATATATTTTCCCTTTATTTTCATAACATAAATCATATTTATGATCTACATCGAAAATTATAATGATAAAGATTTCATGTTCATGGGGTTTTCATTTACTTATATTTATTCCACTTGTAATTTTCATAAGGATGTTTCATATTATATTCTCACAATTCATTAACATTTATCTCACAATATAATATTTTATCTCAATAAATTGTATTGTGATTTATTTTAGATATGTGTTTCATGTGAAATAATCTATTCAAAACAATATTTATTTAATGAAAAAAATGCATTGTAAAATCATGGGAGTGTTACATTCTACTCCCTTAAAATAATTCCGCACTTAAAATTTTATTAATTTGATGAAAAATGAGGGTACTTTTGTTTCTTTATATATTTGAGTTCTCACATTGCTTCCTCAAACTTATGATTCCTCTACATAGCTTTAACTATGTGTGTGGTCTTGTTTCTTAGTAATTTATCTCCATGATACAAGATTTCTACAAGTCTTTCCTTATAATAGATTTTATGTTCTATTGTAATAAATCAAAATTTGGTACCTATGTAGGGCTAGGTATGTACTTCCTTAAAAGTGATACATGGAACACATCATTCACTCCAAATAGGTTTATTGGAAGTGTAAGATGATAAGATACCATCCCTACATGATTAATTATTTCAAAAGGGAAAATGCATCTAGGGATCAATATTCCCTTATTCCTAAATCTTATAACCATATTTCAAGGGGATATTCAATGGAATACTTTTTCTCTAACTTCAAGCTCCAAATCCGGTTAAAAATTATCATCGTATCTCTTATGTACAATTTTTTTTATTTTTAATGCACCGATACATGGATTTAATTTTATCTATCATTTCTTAAGAATGATATAGACCTATCAATTTATGCTCCCGAGTTTCATCACAACATGTTGGAGTTAAAAACCTCTTCTCATTTTGGACATCATATACTTCCATTTTAATTATATAATGAAAACCATTGTTATATGAGAACTATACTAGGGGAAGGTGTTTATCCCAACCTCATTTAAAATATTTTGAATAAGATATAAAAATATATTATAGTGTTTGAATAATACTTTTAGACCAACCATAAATATGAGGACCATAAACAATGTTGAATTTTATCTCTATATCCAATTCTTATTGAAGATTACTCAGGAACATAGAGGTAAAACATGGATATCAATCATATACAATTAAGAGTGGTAATCCATGAAACCTTTCCCCATCATTTGTTTATATATTATAAAGTTTACCATGTGAGTAATATTCTCTAATAAAAATGAAGTTTCCTAACTTTATAAGTTGATATATTACATCCCAAATACAATTATAGCCTTCAGAAGTCCTGGGAAGTCCAAAAAAAATCCACGGTTATGTATTCTAATTTTCAAATAGAAATGGGTAATTATTTAATCACCCATATAGAATTATATCATTCCACATTAACTTACTATTATAATAAGCACCAAGATACTTACTATGTATTATCCATCTTCATTTTGTCTCACCAGAATTGATTCGCGAGATATCTATATGATTTATTTTTCCTCCACCATAGATAGATAATGATGATATATGTGAATCATCATTTTTTTTAAATTATGGTATTGATTGAACATATATTCATTTCCAAAATCTTATAATTCCATCATTATCAAAGTTTAACTCTAGAATATTAATTAATCCTTTATGTATTTATATATCCTCATTACATGCCTCCTTGATCTTTACATGGATGAATGACTTAGAAATCATTAAGAGAATGACATGATTTCTCTCTTTCCCTCACGATTTCCAGGTCAATCCTTTTCAAATCCCTGAGTATTGGGTCTATTTAAATCCTTTTTAGGGATAAAGTTGCACGATAATTCCTCCTCACATCACGAGTCACCTTTTTTACCTTCATAGGGAGGTAGTATACCAAGAATTCATTTTAATTAATTAACTCTTACCATTAGCTTTGGTGAATTTTAAATTCCTTCTAGGAGAACATATATTTATTCTCTTGTGATAAATATATATTTCAAATATTACACCATAGAGATAATGAATCTATATCTTCAATGAAAATATTATATCTACTAGTTCTAAATCATGTGTTAGATAATATTTACAATTAATCTCAAGTTGATGTGCGGAATAAGATAATACTATGTCATTTTATATGAATACATATTCCAATACTTTATTTAATGGATCATTGTATATCATAAACCCTTATACACTATTGGGAATCATGAGTATAAGCTAAGTGACCAATATTCTCTTGAGATCTTAAACTCATTATTTACATTAATTTTTCCCAAGTAACTTGACTCCATTTAAAGTATGCTTTATTAGTGGATTTTACAATCATGATAAATTACTCACAAAGAATTGATGGTATCCATCCAATCCAAGAAAACTTATAATCTTTATCATAGTGGTTATTTTGTTCCATTATTTAATCACATATATCTTTTAAGGATCCATAGATATACCATCTCTTATGATTACATGGGCCAATAATGATACTTTATACATCTGAAATTCACACCTTAAAAAGGTAGAATACAATTTATTCTTTATCATAGTTCATATCACATCCTTAAATAATCTTCATGATCTTACTTTATATGGAAATATATAAAATTATTTATAAATAAGTAAAAAAAATTAATGATCTAACCTATAAAGACTTTATTCATCAGACCCATGAAGATAATAAAGGAATTTGTGAGTCAAAATGGTATCACTATGAATTCAAATCATCTACATCTTAAATATAATTATTTCTTGGGTAAATCCTTTATTTTTTCCCTTAATTGATGATATCCATATTGAAGGTCAATATTTGATAAATATTGATCCTCTCACAACTGATCCAACAAGTCACAAAATGGGGTACATGATAATTTTTCTTGATAATGATTTTTTAATTTCATAATAATCAACGTATAAACACAGTTATTCATCTTTCTTTTTAATAAAGAGGATTTGTAAACCCCTTGTTAGGGAAACTGGTCATATAAAACCCCTTTCTATATTTTCTTGTAGTTTCTTATTTAATTACCCCAATTCAATTTAATCCTATTTATAAAGAGTATTTGATATAATAATAACATCAGGTATGATATCTATTTAAAAATAAACCTCACAATTTGGGAAAAAATTAGACAATAATTTTGGAAAAATATCATTGTATTCATTAATAATTGGCATATCCTCTATATTGAGTTTCTTAGCAACCATTTGAGCCAAACCCTCATGATTCTATATTAAAACCCATATAATGAATTTAATTTATATTAGGAGTACATAGTCAACCTTTCATTGATAAAAAATCATAAGTTGATTTAGGGTATAAAATGTTACTTCCTTATCCCTACAAAAAATTAATTTTTTATTTTAAAAGAACATTTATGGAAATGTGGGAAACCTCACATGAGAAAACCATAAAAACATAAAATTACATAAGAAATCAAAAAATCATTGACTATGAGTTTTAGGTTATTAGAAATAATCTCCCTATATAATCTCTATTAACATGTGGAGATTTTTGTATCCATATAATCATTGATAATATCTTCAAAATGATTGGCCATATTGTCCCAAATTTGAATATACTCCTCTAAGTTTATCTTAATTTTTGTGAGGACTCATGTAAAAATAAAATCTTGATTATTTATCTACACACAATTCTACTTATTATCATACACTAGAATCATTCTCCCTAGTATTCTGTTAACATCCTCTTATGAACCATTTATCTAAAAATCCTCCGCCAAAATTTATTCCTCGGAATAGTTAATAATCTCCCATTATTTTTCATCTTTTGTTTCCCCCTTAGTGATAAATATACCTAAGAGGATCTCATTTTCATTATCACCTTGTATAACCTCTTCTAATTATTGAGTATTTTTTTTAACTTGTATTAATAGTTCTTGGAGTATTATAATTGTCCCTTTAGGGTCAAGATTTCTTATCCTTAACAAATTTGAAGCCCTCCCCATTAATAATGAGATATTTACCTATATCTACTTCAGGATTGATTAATTATGTATTAGCGGGGTTAGGTGGTTTAAAGGTATCAGATATATAAGTGTGGGGAAAATAAAATTGCCCCTGCATGACATATATAATGGTTATTTACTAAAGCATCTAGAAATTTGATTGGAGCTACTCTATGAGCAATAACATGGCCTAATTGTTTTCCCTATCCAGTAGGTTTTCCAGAATCCCGAACAACAAAATTTTGAATCAATGAATTATATTTAACTTGATAATATCCATAAGGACCCAAATATACTAAAATATCACTATAATTTATGTAAACTTGATCAATCTGATCATCCTTTATCTAAATAATGATATGTTTTTCAAAATACACATTCCCTCTCATATGCTAAACACCACTGGACATTGCATGCGATTTATCGATCCCTGACATATGGGGAAGTCCTTAGATAGAATACAGATGAACATGATTATGATAAAGAGATAAATAAGTAGAGATATCCTCTTAGAAAACATAATAAAAAATCATTATATACACACATAAGAAATATGGGGTCAAGAAAGAGCTAGAGTAGTAGAGTCAAACGAGATAGGTTTGATAATAAGCATTGAAATAGATGAATGAGCTTCATGAATAAATAGATGAAGGGGTAGGTCAGCATAGTCTACCCAAAATGATAGGATTGGAGATTTTTAGACCTCAACAACAAACAAAAAGCACTTAGAGATATCAATTATTCTAAATGTAATCAGCCATGACTTGCGATACCAGCAATGATAAAATTCATTAATGCCATCAAATTGAAGAGTAACCCAAAGATCATCCAGGAGAAAAATTTTAACCCTAGAAAATATGATAACATCAATCATCTGGTGGAAATAGCCATATTAGGGTGATAATAATGAAAGGATCCTACTAGCATGTGATGAAAATTGGAAGACAAAATTTTAACCTCTTCATCCAAAAACAAGATTTCTAGATCTCATTTGAAATAAAAGGTGGTATTTTATAGTAGAATGGAATAAAATACATATGGGAGTCTGAGAGTGGGTATTTATCCCCATCAACCCCTTTATTAGTCAAAACTATCTCCTGTGGTGAAGTATCCATAAAGGTGATCTCGATCAGAGGGATTACCATCGAGAGGGAAATAATCCATTTAAATTCCACCTCCACTTCCCAATCATGATAATTAATATGGGATATATGTAGAGGGAGATAATCCTTTCCTGGGATCACATAAAATTCTAATAAAGGGTGGATAATAATAATTTTAGGAAGTGTATTTATATATAATTCTAATAATAAGGAGTCATATACTTAAGATATAATCATTTTACCACAAGAAGTACTCACTAATAATTCAATATCTAACCATTATGGTGTTGATTCGATTCTCTTATAAAAATTCCTCGATATGAAATAGTGGGTAGTTATTGAATAAAATAATAAATTTATAGTTCCATAGGAGAGGATAAGTATACCTTTACCCACTTCATTTTCATGACCTACTAGGGAAGTTGAAATAATATAATCCTTCTTTTTCTCCCTTGGATTAAGAGGTTGTTGACATAAATTTTAATCATTTACACTTGGTTTGGTTCACTATTTGGCATAATTTCTATATTCCCTATAATGAAAGCATTGGAGTGTGGGTGGTCCATTTGGTTGATCTTTATTTTCTCCAATTTCATTGGTTGTCCTATTCATATCTCTCAAGCATTCATGTGTTTGTTGATCTTGTATTCAACAATTGAAGCATTTAATTTTCCCATTTAGGAAATTCCCTCCATGATTCTTACCACATATTCAGAATATATGAAGATAAATTTTTTCTTCTATAGGTCTTATCATTTGAGTTTACTGGTAACTATATGTTTCCTCTTCTTCTCCACAAACAATGTTAATAATGGGAGTATCCAATTTCTATTTGAACCTTGATATCACATCAAACAATTTTTTCATAGAAACCAAAGTACCTTAGAGATAATTATTTTAAAATCCTTGGTTTTAAAACACTAGATAAATGAATTATTTTTCTTTTAGGGTCAATGAAAAAACCAGAACAATACATTGAAAGTATTATGATTTTTTCATCACAAGTACTAATGGATTAATCCTCATTTTGTTTAAACTTTTGAAATTACATCTCTATTTTAGTGTAAAGAGTTATAGTAACATAATTATTGAATAATACCTTCTTAAAACCCACAAATTCCATAAATTTGATTTTTTATTATTGCCTAATATCATTAATGAGAGTCCAGAAATAGTCATATTTATCATCCAATTAAAAAATAAAAAAAATTTAATTTTCTTGATTCAATAACTAAAGAACAAAAATTATTTTTCTATTGTGGTGATCCATTACTTGAAAATAAGTGGGTAGGAAGACCCACTAAAAGTGCATGGATTTTGTTGTATGAAGTAATAAATGATTTTTTTCTTCCATGCACTGTTAGGGAGTTCAACATGATTCACATTATTATTTATAGCCTTATAAAGTTGGGTGAGCATGACTATGAGATTTTTCACTCCTTATCCCTTCCCGTTTGGTTTCTAAATGGGATAATCATTGCATTTCCTATAACACTCATTGTAAAATTGATTCATCTTGGTTTTAACCATTAAATAAAATAAAAAAGGTTATAGATAGTATTAAGAAATAATAATCATATTAAGTAATCATATGATAAATAAAATGAATAATAATATGTCATAAATTATGATAAATTCATTTCAATCTAAAATATTTTAGGTTCATTCTACATAACTTTTTTTAGCATAGGTTATTTTAGGTTTTTTCTCTTATTATGAATATAAAAATCTCTAAAAATAATTAAACCACACTCTAGTACCATTTTAGGTAAACTAGGAAGAACATACATTCATATTATATCTTTTTATTGGAATACTCATTAGATATTATAATTAAAGAAATCCAGAATCTTACAAGTTTAGTCGATTTAGAGACCATGTAAAAAAATCTAATTTTACAAACATTCATAAGTATCTTTAAGAAATATTATTTACACCTGATAACCTTATATAAATATCATATATAATAATCTTCTTAAAAACTTGGGAAATGGAATCATAATAAAGGGTGATCTTATATTCTCAATAAGGGTAAACATGAGAGAAAAAATTGAAGATCATAAGTGAACATAAGATAAAAGTGTAGGTATGAGAACATAATTAAGGCTCATGAGCTTAACATAAGAGAATAATAATCAATAAATCATATATAATGAATCATGGGTCATGGAATATGACTTTTGGAATAACATAGTACACGGGTAATAAGAGTGTGGAATCATGAGTCAATAATCATGAACCATGAAAATATAATACACGAATAACAATTTGGAAGATAAATAAGCATTAAAATTCATTTATTATGTAAAGGGTCACTGTCAAGACCACAATCACATGGTGGATAGTTTCCCAAAATGTATTTTGATTACTCCTAAATCCTTAACATGTTAGATCATGAGATACTATTCTTTACCAAATGCATTAGATGGATATATAATTTTTTCCCACCCATCACATTGTGAAAAAATTTCATTAGGGGGTTGAGTTCACACCCCATTCTCAGTCATTTCATATGATAATTCTTTACTCAATGAATTTTATAGATATAACAGATCCACCCTACACATAATGATTAACCATAAATATGTGTGCCACTTGAACTTGAAAATATTCATGATTTCATCATCACCTAATTAACCCATGAAAAAAAAATAGGTTTCATAAAACTTCCAATAAGGTATTATCATAGGCCATGTAGAGTAATATGGTGGATAGTATCATTGGATAATATCTATATCTAGGAATAAAAAAATTAAAGGATATTTAAATATATTAAAAACCCTTTATAAATGAAATAGGAAATTAATATGAAAAAAGAGACGAAATACCCTTTTATATTTCTAATAAATTTTATTTTAAATTAAAAAATTCAAAAAAATATGTGAATATAAATTTATTTTGAAAACCATGAAAAATTTAAGAGGATGGTTTTTGAAGAAAATTGAAGAAGAATGTGGGGAAAGGTGTTCATATAGAAGAAATTAAAAATGAATATTCTTTTCACACCTTGGAAAATAATGTCAAATCAATATAAAACGACTCATGGGAATGAATGAAAAATTTTCATTCTAAATACATGTAAATAAATTCAATGAAATATAAAAATAACTAAATAAATAATGAAATTAGAGATATGGACATCTATGAAACAAAATAAAGAATATGGATATGTTTGATAATGATTCCTGATCAAAAAGAAGAGATAAGATCGACTTCACTTACAAGTATCTTTTTGGTTGAATTATGTACCAAATGGGGGTAAAATGGAAATAATATATGTAAAACCAATGAATAACTATTGGATAATAAAATTGATTGGGTTTTATATATAAATAATATTTAATTTCTTTAGATTAAAGTTTAAACTTAAACAATCTCAATTTGAAAAAGTGATTGGTAAAGAAACCCTTAAATTAACTAACAAATTCGGTAAAAAGTGATTTAATCTCTTATATAAAAATAATAATCACATTAATAGCTTATTTAAAAACCTTATTAATATATATTAACTTTTATACACTTCAACTATAATAACTCCTTACACATATACTAGTTTGTTATTGTTTTTTATCATCAGATGTTAGTAATATTGATTATTTCATAAAAGCTTCATAATGATGATATCAATACATATTAATTGATACCAAGTTCATTATTAAAATATTATTCAAGTTAGTATAGTAATTTTGTTACAATGATTTATTTATTCCCATGTTCAATTTATGGAAGACATAAGCATGGTTCTAAATAATATAATCCAAGATGGGCACATTTTGAGTAATTTATTAATAACAACATGTTAATTTATAATGTTTGTTCATTTTTTTCATATTTATTTTATAATATTGATAAATCATATTAAAATATAATATAATATATTACTATTATTTATTTCATGATACTGATTCATGATGAAAATTATAATATTGTTATAACATCATTCTTATTGGTGGTTGAACCGATCCAAACAACAACATGTTATTCCAGTGAATGGGTAAGAGTTTAGATTTATATTATTTTATTACAATTTTATTAGAAATATAATTATGTTAATATAACAAAATTACAGTGTTTAATAATATTTATAAAGAGCTTATATGATAGGTTATTTGAAACATTTAGGGAAGAACTTAGATACTTACTTGATGAATTTTCTCCTTAACCTGGGTTCCCTTGGAATGATGGATTTAGGATTCCAACATGGAACTAAAATATATAAAATGTATAATTATACTTTTATAAATGAAAATTTATCAAGTATTAAATAGATAACATAACTTTTTTAGTGGTTTGGGAGGGGTAGAGGTGGGGTACTTCTACAGGTGAGTTTTGAGGGGCATTTCCAGAAATAATCATTTCCTACGGTGTAAGGTTATAATTTTAAAAAGGGAGTGTTAAAATGTATATAATAATGGATATGGTTCAATATATACCCCATAAACACATTTTATATTGAAGTGTTAATTATATTTTATGTCTTTACCACTTAGTTCAACCATTTTTACTTTATTTTTCCTTTACTATGGCAACTCAATTTTCAAACACTAGTAACTTATTTTTATGACTAAAAAAGAAATGAACCTTCTTAAATAATTTTTATGTTTTGATTAAAAATTAACACTCCATTTAATATTATTAAATTTATAAATTTTATAAATTTACCTTTTAATTTTAAAAAAAGCATATTGTAATTTTTTTTATTAAAAAAAGATTTTTTAAACATTAAATGTTCTTAATATTATTTCATATACATTATTAATTAAACTAGTGTTAAACCATTTTTTATATATTAAAAAATTAAATTTTATCCATCATTTAAAAGTGATCTATTTAATTTATTAAGATAAAAATGCACAATAAGTAAAAAAAATTATTCTTTGAAAAATACCATTTTTACATTAAATAAATTTAACCAAATTTCAAAGGGTCACATATCTAGTGGTAATATATTCCTGAACATGAAATAATTTTGTTTGGGGATGATGGGTTTGATCCCTACCACAACTTCCAATTTTTGGGGTGGGCCTTCTGTGATGAAGGTAGGTTATGACGGTGGTGCACGATGTGCCACTGATGACAGGACAACAAGGAAGTGGTTCTACAATGATGGTGGTGCCACATTAGAAGATAGAGAACCTCCATGGGAAGGGCCTTGAGTGATTATGGTAAGTGTTGATAGAGGTGGAATTCGATGGTGCTACTATGGCGGATAGTGGTGGGTATTGATTGTGGCAATGGTGGTATCGTTGGTGTTGGACAATGACAATCCAGGTGATCATGGGCACATAGAGGGATCTATAATGGTAGGATTATTACATGTTTATACAAGTGTATAGGGTGTAACTATGGGTTTGTTACTTCAGGATATGTGTCATGGGTTCTCATGCCCATTGGGCATACATGCCATGTAATGGGGTCCCTCTTCCAATTAAAACGAGAGGGGTTTATTGGTTTAATAAAAAGGGAGGGGGTGGGGGGATTTCCCCTATATATTTAATTTTCTTATCCACATCCTATTAAAATTAATTATTCATATTCTAACCATTTAATTTTATCAATAAATTAGTATTAATTTTTTTATAAATATATCATATCATTATTTAAAAAACAGTATAACGCATAAAAAAATATTTAAATAAAAATTATCTATTTATTTTATCTTATAATTAATGATTATATTATTTTAATTTTTTTACTAAAAATTACACAAATTTAATATACGTATTGTTTTGAAGCATTAAAAATGATTCATGAGTCATATATGATGTGTACGAGTCAACCTCACCTCAATCCGAGGCACGGTGTGGCCGGTATAACTCCAAGTGTATGTCTTTTTTTAAAATGGACATCTTAAGTGAAAACAACAACTGACATATGAAAAACTGACCAAACTCATTCGGATTATGATGAAAATTTAGGAAAATGATCCATGGGTCATATGTGATGTGTATGAGTCAACCCCACATCAATCCAAACCGAGGTGTGGCCAGCACCACTCAAAGTGTCTCTCTTTTGTTTAAAATGAACATCATTTTAAGTGAAAACAACAAATGACATACAGAAAACTGACCAAATGAATTCAGATTCTGTTGAAAATTTAGGAAAACTATCCATGGGTCATATGTGATGTGTACAAGTTAGCCCTGCTTCAATCCGAGGCGCGGTGTGGATGACACCACTCAAAGTGTCTCTCTTTTGTTTAAAATGGACAACATTTTAAGTGAAAACAACAACTGACATACGGAAAACCGACCAAACACATTCAAATTCTATTTAAACTTTAAGAAAACGACCAATGGGTCATATGTGACGTGAATGAATCAACCCTGCATCAATCCGAGGTGCGCTGTGGCCGGTATCACTCTAATTGTTTCTCTTTTGTTTAAAATGGAAATCATTTTAAGTAAAAACAACTGGCATATGGAAAATAGACCAAAGGTATTTGGATTGTGTTAATACTTTAGCACAACGATCCATGGGTCATATGTGACATGTAAAAGTCAACCCCACCTCAATATGAGGCACGTTGTGGCCGACACCACTCAAAGTGTCTCACCTTTCTTTGAAATGGATAACATTTTAATTGAAAACAACAACTGGCATATGAAAAACCAACGAAACACATTCAGATTCTGTTGATACATTATGAAAACGATTCATGAGTCATTTGTAACGTGTACAAGTCAACATCGCCTCAATATGGGGCATGGTGTGGCCGGTATCACTCCAAGTGTATGTCTTTTGTTTAAAATGGACATCAGTTTAAGTGAAAACAACAACTGACATACGAAAAACCAATTAAACACATTCGGATTCTGTTAGAACTTTAGGAAAATGATCCATGGATCATATGTGACATGTATGAGTCAACCCCGCCTCAATCCAAAGTGTTGTATGGCCAGCACCACTCAAAGTATCTCTCTTTTGTTTAAAATGAACATCATTTTATGTGAAAACAACAAATCACATACAAAAAACTGAACAAATTCATTTGGATTCTTTTGAAAATTTAGGACAAAGATCCATGGGTCATATGTGACATGTATGAGTCAACCCTGCCTCAATCCGGGGTGTGGTGTGGCCGACACCACTCGAAGTGTCTCTCTTTTGTTTAAAATGGACAACATTTTAAGTGAAAACAAAAACTCATATACGGAAAACTGACCAAATGCATTCAGATTCTGTTGAAATGTTAGGACAATGATCCATGGGTCATATGTGACATGTAAGAGTCAACCTCGCCTCAATCTGAGGTGTGGTGTGGCCAGTATCACTCTAACTATCTTTCTTTTATTTATAATGGCCATCATTTTATCTAAAAACAACTGGCATATGGAAAACTGACCAAACGTATTCTGATTCTATTCATACATTATCACAACGATCCATGGGTCATATGTGACGTGTACGAGTCAACCCTACCTCAATATGAGGCGCGGTGTGGCTGACACCACTCAAAGTGTCTTACCTATCTTTGAAATGGAAAACATTTTAAGTGAAAATAACAACTGGCATACGGAAAACCGACCGAACACATTTAGATTCTGTTGATACTTCATGAAAAAGATTCATGAGTCATCTATGATGTGTACGAGTCAACCCTTCCTGAATCCGGGGCATGGTGTTGCCAATATCACTCCAAGTGTATTTATTTTGTTTAAAATGGACATCACTTTAAGTAAAAACAACTAGTATACGGAAAACCGAGCAAACATATTCGGAATTATGTATGAAACATAATTCATTTTTTATGTGTAATTGATCATTATTGTCAAAGGCACGCTGAGGCGCGTGCCATTGAAAGGGGCGCGATGAGGCAAGGCCGGGGCGCCTCATCACCTACAAGGCAAGGCGACTTTGCTGAGGCGTGTAAATGGACAACACCTCACCCACCATTCCTTGAGGCGCTTGGGAACCATGGGCTGTAAAGGCACGCCTCACTCTCATCTTCCTTGTTGGGAGGAAACAATGCTGGTAGGAAAAGAAGTAGATGATGTCGGCGACAGCTGGGGTTTTGAGTGCGCGACAGATGAATCAATGTAGCAAAGATCAGGGTAGGAGGCGGAAAGGCGGGAAAGGCAGAGATTGGGGTAGGAAGCGGAAATCACGATGCACCATGATAGAAATTGGGGTAGTCCTAATTTGAATTAAATAGAATATTTAATATATTAATAAAAAACACATCAGGCTAATTTTTTTTGCAAGGAAAAACATAGCAGACTATAAAAACATTGTTGTGACACCACTCACAGTAGAACCACTTAAAAAATATCAGTATGTATTTTAATTTGAATTTTTTATTGAATTTAAGTTTTTAGAAATTTAAAATATTGTTCAAAAATGTATATAATTAATTATATGTGCATGCGCCTTAGTTTTTCCTCATGCCGCGCCTCACACCGCATACCCAAACATTCTTTGTGCCTTATTGCACCACACGCCTTTGACAATATTATCTTTCGCTGCTTCAGTTCCTCTTGGCTCTCGGTGAACTTCATGGGAACATCTTACGACTTCTTCAAGTCAACCTGAGGCATTAGACAGGGGAACCTATCTCTCCATCGCTGTTCATCATCATTTAGGATGTTTTGAGCTGGCTCATCCAGAGGAGTATCAATAATGGAGGCATTCAACTGTATCGTCGTCGATCAAGAGCCCCAACAATTTCTCACCTTATGTTTTCTGATGATACCATCTTATTCCTGAATGGAAAGAGAAGATCAATACGAAGTCTGAACGGAGTGCTGGAGATATACTGTCATTTGAGTGGACAAGCCATCAACAAGGGTAAAATTGATTTCTTTATCTCCCCCAAGTGCTCCATCGAGAGAGTGCAAACTGTTAGTAGTCTGCTTGGCATCCAAAGGGGCGAGTATCCTATGGTCTATCTAGGCACTCCTGTCTCTCCTGGGATACTTCATATTTGGGACTTCGACGCAATCTACACCAGGGTTTCAGATAGGGTGTTTAACTGGAAAAATAAATTCTTATCCTTTGGCGGACGCATTTCCCTAGTGAACAGCTTTCTGGTGGCCACTCCGATTCATGGTCTGTCCTCCGTCAAAGTTCCCAAGGGAGTTATTAAATAGATTGATAGGATACTTTCCAATTTCATTTGGGATCCATTATCGGAGAGAAAGAAACACTAGGTATCCTAGAGGAAAATGGCGTAACCTATGAATGAAGAAGGCATCGAGGTGTGCAACATGGCGGATACCCTTTATTACATGCATGCAAAGCTTGCATGGAGTGTATTGGAATAGTGTACCCTATGGGGGACTACCATGAATTCATATGTGATGTGACTTAGTGCTCCAGGGAGGGGCATCTTTCTTCCCTTTGGTCAGTGATAGGCCCTATTGTTGAGATCCTTCTTCCCTTTTTGAGATGGGTGGTGGGAAATGGAGAGATATCCTTCTGGCATCAAGATTGGTGTGGCACAGTGCTGGGTTTCCCTGGATGCCCGGCTATGAATATTTTTCTCAAGAAGGGAAGCCTCTTTACTAGATTCACCGACTCGGTTTTGGAAAAGGAACAACAACAATGTTTTCAAATCATTGAGCTTAATGAATAGGAGGGCAAGTGTGTGTTCACGGCCTCCTCCTAGGGCCTGTTATCGTCGAAGGATTTCCACCGTATTGGTAATGGACATGAGCAGAATGAGTGTTGAGATAAGCTTCTATGGGATAAAAACAACCCCACCAAGATCAACTTCCTTACCTGGAAGATTCGTAACAAAGGCCTCCTAATGGATGACAATATCCATAGGTGTGGGATCCCCCTTTCATCCAGGTGCGTATGCTGTAGTGTTGATAGTGAAGAGAGCACTGGCCATCTGTTCTTCGATAGTGACTGGGCATGCGAGGTCTGGAAAATCCTAGGGGAATTTTCATTCCTTCCCTCGGACGGTTCCGTCCCTGCCTTTATTGATATGTGGTTCCAAGGTTCTGAGGGAAGAGTTCTGGAGAGGGTGTAGTGATACATGTGGGGTGATAGACCATTTGGAAGGCTCGAAACAAATCGAAGCACGAGGGGGTGGGGGTTTCGTCTCGTGCCATTATTGTTTGGGTGAAAAATCTGCTACTAGATCTGAACATAGCTGTGAGGACATGGAAGGTAGCCCCTATGTTTAGTCGGCTCCAAATTAGCTCCAATATAGACATGGAACCTAGAAGCAGGGAAGGAAATTGGGTTCAATGGAAGCCTCCTCCGGTGGGTTTGAAACTTAATACATATGGATCTTGTGTCCAAGGGAACCTGCGTGGAGGAGGAGGAGTGCGTGACCACAATGGTTCGGTTTACCTCGCTTTCTCGGCTATACTGGGCCAGAGGTCTTCTCTGCAAGTGGAGGCAAAGTAAATTCTCACCGGGATCAACCTTTGCATGGAAAAGGGTCTCATAATCTCTAAAATCGAAACAGACTCCATTATTGTGCACAACTCCTTGAAAGGGTACACTGAGTTTACTTTTTAAATTATATATGTCATCAAAAAATGTAGAAGTATGATTAATACTAGAGTGAGTATCCTTTACACCTGGAGAAAAGGGAACAAGGTCGTGGATCACTTGGCCACGGTTGATGTCAACAACACAGAGGAGGTGTTTCTTCACACTACAAGGAGTATCTAACCCAATGGGATTGACTGTATCAAAGGGGATACACTGGGTCTTCATCACTTCAGACCACCCTTGGCCTTCTTGGCTAAGGGGGGGAGGGGTCTTCCCCCGGGGCCTCTTCTGTGTTTCTTGTTTTTCTTTTTCCCTTCTATTTTTTCCTTTGTACTTTTCCCCTCTTTCAATAAAAAATTACATGATGATGATGAGAATTAAATTATGAATTCTGTATTGCATAGGGTAATTGGGTTCATATACATGATTATAATAGTGGTACATTCCATGGTTATAAGAGTATCCTCTTTTTATGTGCTTTTGTGTGATATAATAGGTGTTTGTTGCTGTTAAGAGTGTATTCAGGTGTATGTAGTTGAGTGTGCAGTGGTTTTGTTGGTGTATGTAGTTGAGTGTGTAGGTGGTTTTGTTGGTGTTGAGTGTAGCAGGTGGGTTTTTTGGTGTATGTAGGTGTTTGTTCTGTATACCATGGTTTTGTTGAGTGTGCAAGAGTGGTGCTTGTTCTGTATTCCATGGTTTTGTATTTCATGGTTTTGTTGAGTGTGCATGAGTGGAGGATATTCTAGGTGGCTGGTCTGCCAAATTATGATATAACACTATACCAACAGTTTAATAGAACCATTTGTATAGTGCTAAAACTTGAAAATGTGTATTTCCAACGGTTTTCAAACCGTTGGGAATACTCCTATATTATTGCCAACAGTTTTCAAACCGTTGGGAATAATCCTATTTCACACAGTATTGGAAATGGTTTTCAAACCGTTGGGAGTCCTTTTATATACCAACGGTTCAAATAACTATTGGGAAACTCTAGGATTACACTGCCTTTACCAACGGTTGTACTAAAACCGTTGGTAATGGGATATCCCAATGCCTTACTTGCCGACGGTTTTCCAAATTGTTGGTATATAGTATACCAACGGTTTGGCAGCCTTTACCAATGGTTTGAAACCGTTGGTAATGCGTTAGTTTCCAGTAGTACCCATGGACAGTCCCAAGATATCCTTCTCTAAACCCTTTTGCAAACCAATAACAAGTCCTAAACAATTCCCAGGATCACGACTCAGGTCCCATCTCATATCTCCTTTGGGAGATACTCCATCTCATCTCCTAGAGGAAACCCCTCTCTATCACATAGGTCAATTCATAATGGTATTATCTCACTCATAATGACCACCAAGCCTTGAACCCCCCCCAAAAGGGGTCTCCTTTACAGAAGTGAGATATGTGACTATCTCACCCTTATCACTAGGTATTGCCTCTTAGGCCTACCTAAATAGCCCTGGGGAACCCATTCTGGGTTACCCATGTCTCATATCCCACCCAAAGAACAATTTGATGTCTCTCTCCAACTTAATTTCCATCCTCTCCCATTGGAGACATAGTATCCATGTGACCCCAATTTACTAAAATTCTAAAGAGGACTTATCCTATGAATAGAAGCCCAATTCCATCATATCTATTTGAAAAATTTACTGTGAATCCCTATCCATTCACCCAATCCCATGTAACAAGAATATAGTATAAAATCATGAACAAACAAGAATATTAGCTTGTATTAAATGGGACACCAACCTATAGAAAGGAGTAACCATACACAACAATATTATGCAAGCCATGAACAAGACTATCCACACTCTTGAGAATATATTTAACTCCAAGTGAAACAAATAAATAATTATAAACAATTAAAATTAACTATTAAAATTAAATTAAAGATACATGATCTCCTAAAAACTCACCAATAATTCTCACAACATTGAAATTAATTCTAATGTCATGAAATAAACCATAAAAAACTTCCTCTATACACCAAAAATGAAATCCCCATCACCCTTACTTGATTCCACCATGATCCAGCGTATTTGGAACTAAAGCCCTATCCCTGTTCACATTAAATCAATAAGAAATAAAGGGAAACCAAAACAAAAGGAGAGGAGAGGATAGGAGGAACATATTTAAATCATCATCAGATTAGACCAAAAACATCCCCCGACATGGGGGATACAATGGAGAAGCGTGGGGGATAATACTTGACGAATGACCTTCCCTACATCTCCACTTACCCCTAAAACCAGTGGGGTTGACTGAGAAATTATCGGTCTTCCCTCACTAAAACAATTTTATGGAGGGCCCTCTTGTGGTGCAAAACCATGGGTTAAAATGAAAGGATCCACCCAGGGTTTCCAGTTGTGTCATGAAGCAGGGTTCCATTCCATAGCCCACCTAAAGGGGAAGCCCAATGTCCTACTTCTTGGGTATCCTCTTTGGTGTAGCCCCTCAAGGCTACGACATAGTATCCTCACAAAGATGTATTACCACGATAACTCCTCAGATATGGCATAGACAGACCCCAAATAATAGGGCTAACCTTGAAACCCCCTTTTACCATCTACAACATTGCCTCTCAGTGTTATTCCATAGCCTTCCTCAACCATGGTCACATTGTAACATAACCCTTGTGTTGAGGTGTAATGATCCAAACATTTATCAATGGAATTTATCCCTTCTTATGATTATGTCATATAGTATAAATCACATAAAATCACATAGATACCACAATAAATACTTTATAAATGAAGAATTAATGAAATAAGAGTCTTTTTTCTAGAAATTAAGGAACCTATATTGATGGAATAGTAACTTGACCTTCAGAATAGTTTCACGACCCTTATGAATAGTAAATTTTCAAATGGAATAATAAATTAACCATTGAAAGTATATATAAAATTTGGGTATCTTATGAATAAAAATATAATAAATTTATATCATGAAATTATTAAATAAATATTTTAAAAATGATAAATTAGGTATTGGTATTTTTATAAGTCAGAAATATTTATTTACAACTTTATAATTAATATAAGTATTTAAAAGAAAATTTATTTTCATAAATTACACTAATAAATTAATAATTTTGTTTTATTATGATTAAAATATAATTTTATGAGACCTTAGTTAATTTTTGAAAGTGTCATAAAATCAATTATAATATTAAAATTGGTATTTTTGAATAAATGATTATTTTAATTAAAAATTAAATTTATCAAATTTAGAAAATTATTTTCATAAAATGGAGTTTATTTTTGAATTATATTTTTCAAAAAAAGATTAGGGTGAATTTTTTGGATTTTTCTAAAATAGTTGATTTTTTAGGAATAGTAAAATACGGTAATTTACGGTATATATACATTATAAGTTAAATACACTATTACATGAGTCACTAACAATGTAATAACCATAATATATAACAAAATATAATTATTTTAATATATTTTGAGATAATTATCAAACTACTCATAGTCTTGATCCAAAATAATAATCTAATGAATAAAATAATGGGAAAACACCCCTCTCCTCCCCTATAAATACAACCCCTCACCAACTCTTCTTCTCACACCTTCCGTGCTAGGAGCCTTGTAAAAATTCTTCCCAAATGTCTTACAAATACCCTCCCCCATGTCCAGGATATCTTTGTTTCATCAAAATACCAAAACCTTTTCCCTAAGGAGGTTCTCAATGAGGACAAATTCAACAGGTAAAATCCTCTTTCTTTTCCTTTTAATATCTTTTAATTTTTTATTCTCCTATTATCTCTTTAAATCCTATATAGAAATGTAAATGATAACTTTAGTATCTTTTCTATACTATAATTCTACCATTTTAATGTAAGATCCATCATCATACCTCTTTCTCTCTCCCTATTATTCTAAAAATGAAATCATCACCTGGAATAACGTCAATTTACTGGCATCATTGACGATGCATTTCCATTTTAATTTAACAACTTTAAGTATGTTAATAAAACCACTATAATGGTTGTTACATACTATAAAATTTATTTAATAAAACTTTTTATTTTCTAGAACTAACTTTTATACACAATAATAAATAATGGAACAAAACTAGTTTGTGATGTTCAAAAAACTGCCAAAAAAATATAATGGATTATCACTAACCTTATATATAATGATTAATCCTCATAACTTTTAACAAAATGATATATATAACCACTTAAACCTTTTTATTTTCATTAATAAGATATATTTTCAATTCTGGATATTTATACCAATTCTACATACACTTCCATACTCATATTCTAGTGAACCGATCATGATAACTAAAAAATGAACACTCCTTAATGATGGAATTGATCTCCATAACTCATATAAAATGAAATAAATGAAATTAATAAAGCTATAATAAATAAAATAAAATTATAATAGTTTCTATAGTTTTTAATTAAGTAATTTAATTTGATTATCTAGGATATTAAAGTGAAGAAAGTACTCAGATATATGGTAACGATATTTTTGAACCCAACTCTCTCTCTTTGGGTTTTAACACTTTAAATATATTTTATTATGAATATTAAATTGATTTTAATTAAATTTAATTTCTTTATCCATACCTTTTATTTTTTTGGATATACATGTTTCAAATTTTATTTTATGACAAATACACAGATTTTTCCAAAAGAACTATTATTAGTAAAAACACAATGTTTACTTCTCAGGAGATTGTTTCTTTCTCATTCAAGATTTATGAATATTATAAAAATAATGTTATTCACTCTTTCTTTTGGGAACCCAAAAATTTATTCATGAATTTATGATTTATGAAATAAAACCCATTCTTTTACATGGGTTATTTTATATCCAATATTGATATACGTTCTATGTGGCATTCATGATTATGTAAAAGTTACGATGCGATGTGTGTTCCAAAAATTATATAGTGCATGTAAATGTTATGAAGTGATGGGTGAGCTCAGAATTATATAGAAATATAATTTATTGGGTAATGTTATGAATCTCATGAGGTAAAGTGAAATATTCATGAACATGATGCTAGGTTTCCTCACAACTATGTGTGGTGGTTGACCACTAAGGCATGATATTTAATTTTTATGTATTGATACATTCCATGCCTCTATTTAATGATTCATATCATGATTATGATGATGATACCATGATTATGTTTTAATGATGATAATTATTCTCACCCCATTTTATGTTGATCCATTTTCTTATCTATCCTCTTACTTGAATTTTAGCTGACCCCTTTGATGTATATCTTTAGGTGAATACTTGTATAAAGGAGAAAAAAGGACCACTAAGAATCTAGAGAAAAAGGAACTTAATAAATGTTTATGTTTTATTTTTTAAATGTAATGTATGGTCCCAATTTTCCCAAGACACAAAACCTTTATATCCGGGTTGTATAACTATTTTATGTCGTTTATCTTCAAAATAATGTAATAATAATGTAAGAAAAAGTTGGGTCACTCTAGTTTTTATCAGAGAATGGTTTATTTAATTTGGGAATTAGGATGATATAACCTTAGTGAAATAACTTATTATGAGACTAAGTATATATAAGTTCACATGAAGATTTTATAAACACTTGTATCCCACAAGATATATCTTTAGATTTAATTTTGAAATGGGTAAAATATTCATGAATTGTTGACTTATGTTTTGTTCTAACATTTTCTATTTTAGAAAATGGTGGGAATCTGTGGAAACTAGGCAAAAAACCCATGCGAGGGAAATTCAATGATTTTTTAATGACATTCCCTATGCCTTGGGATGTGGAGTTCAAACCTCCCTAGTGATGCTTACCCATATTTCTTAGGCTATGAACAATAAACTAAACAATGTGGAACATAATCCTTCACCAAAGAGGGAGAAAATATATATTGTGTCCTCAATGAGGCAATGACCACTGACATTTGGGAGATCTTTTGATCCACTAGTTGCAGAACACTGGGTTAACTCCGTGGTGAATATATTTTCTATGATTCAATATTTTGAGAAGGAGAATGTGATTTTGGTCATTTATCATCGATATGTTGTTACCGACCAATGGTGGGAGTTGATTAAGAACACCAAGATAAAGGAAGAATTTGAAGAGATGGAGTGGTAAGAATTTAAGATAATATTTCTTAACAATTATTTTCCTTGACCTCTTTTTATAAATATGGAGAGAGAATTCATATATTTGAAGAAAAAGGGAGGTGAGTCTATCATGAACTATGAATTAAATTTCACAATACGTTAAAGGTTTGCTTCATGTTTTATAATCAACAATGATAGGAAAATTCATTGATTCATTAGTGGGTTAAAACCACCCCTTTTAAAGGATCTATAAATTTGAGACTGAGTTATGAAAATGTTGTTCAATGTTTTCTCAAAGTAGAGATTGATTTTGGAGAATGCTCCCAGGGCTATGGTGATTAGAAAAGAAAGGATTATATCATGAAAAAGGTGGGAAGAAATATAAACCATTGACATATCAAAAATGTGGGAATAAGTATCATCGGAACTACCTCAATGGGATGTGGAAATATTATAAGTGTGAGAGATAAGTCCACCAAGATCATGAATGTCGAAGAGACGTAAAGAATCTTTCCGACAAACTGGAGGAAAGGAGAGCACAACCCATGGTCCAATGCTACAACTGTAAGAAGGAAGGGAACTATAATAAATAGTGCACTAAAAAACATGTCCTCAAGGATAATCAAAATCATCATCCACTAAAGACAAAGGATAAAGGGAAGGATTATGCCATCACTACTGCTAAAGTGGAGAAAGAAATTGAAGCTATATAAGGTTCACATCATATTCACAAAATAATGAAAAAAGTATAATTTGATTCTGGTTCTACTCATTACTTTATATCTTTCAAGTTTGGTAGAACAATAAAATCAAATCCCAGAATCCTTGAAGTAAAACTATCCATAAAAATACCCATTGGTGTGATCATTGAAAACCAAGTGTTTGACTTTTCTATTATTAGTGTATGTGGGAATATTATCCCTGAAAATCTTGTGATACCTTCCTTGGTGGAATTTAACACTATACTCGGGATGGATTGGATCTCATTATAGAGAGAACACATCAATTTTTAGGAAAATGAAATATATTTTCCTATCTAAACAATCCCATGATCCTCTAAAATTTCTAGGAAGATAATGAATCTCCTTTAAGAAATCATTCAATGGTGTGGGTGTTGATTCCCTATGAATAAGGATACCTCTCTCAAATGGTTGATTCAAAAGGAATGTGTAAAACTAGGGGAAATTCACATTGTGAGGGAATATAGTGTGAATTTCACAAAGAGTTACCTAGACTTCCCCCAGATTATGAGGTAGAGTTATTAATTGTACTCACACCCATAGCCACTCCTATCTCAAAATTTCCATACAGGATAGCCTTGATCGAACTAGAGGAGTTAAATAAGTAGTTACAAGAGCATTTAGAAAAAGGGTTCATATTCCCTAGGGCATCACCATGGGGTGTTCTAATGCTCTTTGTGAAGAATAAGGATGGATCAATGCAGCTATGTATTGATTATTGGGATCTCAACAAGATCATCATAAAGAACAAGTATCCTCTTCCAAGGATTTATGACTTGATTGATCAACTAAGAGGATCTCAATACTTCTCAAAGGTGGATCTTATTTATGGATATCATCAGTTAAAGATGAATAAGGAAGATAGTTAGATGAATAACTTCTATACAAGGTATGCTCACTATGGGTTTCTAATTATTCCATTTGTGCTTACTAATTCCCCTACGATCTTCATGGATTTTATGAATAGAGTACTTAGAAACTACCTTTTAAAATTTGAGGTAGTTTTTATTGACGATATTATCATATAATCCAAGAGTAAGTAGAAACATGAATTAAATATAAGGATTTTACTCCAAACATTATATAAGGATAAATTTTATTCTAAGTTCATAAAGTATGATTTATGGATGAAGCAATTCACATTATTAGGAAACATGATCAGAAGTGGGGGAATTTATTTGGGCCCTTAAAAAAGAATGGCAACTGAGGAATGGACAGGGCCCTATAGTGTAATGGAAATCTGTAGTTTTCTTGGATTAATAGGGTACTATCGATGTTTTGTGAGAATTTTCTCATGATTTTATATCCCTATAACTAAGTCAACAAGAAAAGGGGTAAAGTATGTCTGGATGGAAGAATATGTTGAATGAATAAAAGATCTAAAGAAGAGGATGATCACTGCACTGATACTCATATTACCAACATGTGGAGAAAGTTTTGTGATATACAGGGATGCTTAAAAGAAAGGATTGGTTTGTGTACTCATGCATAATGATAAAGTGATTGCCTACGCCTCACGACTGTTGATGATCCCTATTAAGAACTATGTGATGCATGATCTGGAGTTAGAAGTTTTGATTTTTTCTTTGAAAATTTTGTGGCAGTACCTATATAGTGATAAGTGTGACATATATACTGATCACAAGACCCAATAGTTTATATTCACACAAAATGATCTCAACATGCATCAGAAGAGATGGTTATATTTAATAAAGGACTAAAATTTATCTACACACTATCATCTTGGGAAGGTGAACAAGGTATCTAAATCTATTAGAATAAAAGATCGTACTACTCTATCCATGTTTCAGATTGAGAATATTAAGGAGGCACAACGAGATGATCTAGAGTTAAAGAAGAAGTTGAATGAAGTAATAGAAGGGAATTTGAAAAATTTCCATATAGATGATGATGGTGTGATTTGTTTTAGAATGATGATTTGTGTGACTTCATTACCAGGGATAAAGATGAAGATATTTTTTAATGCATATAACACAACTTTATCTATCCATCCTGAGAGTACCCAGATGTTTTGTGATCTTCAAGAACACTTCTAGTGGGATAATACGAAGAATGATATTGCTGTGTATATCATAAGGTTCTTGATATGTCATCAAGTTAAAGAAGAGCAACATAAATCCAAAGGGATGATGAAAGTATTAAATATACCCATGTGTAAATGTGATAATGTCACTATGGAATTTGTCACCGATCTCTCAAAGACATCCAAAGGAAACCATGTGATATGGGTTGTGGTTTACTGACTCACCAAAACTGTACACTTTATCACTATTAGGGAAGACCTATCACTTGAAAAAATTTCGATGATATATGTGATGGAAGTGGTGAGACTACATTGAGTTCCTCTCTCAATTATCTCTCATCACAATCTAAGTTTCACATATAAATTCTGATGTAGTATTCAATATGCTTTGAGAAATTAATTGAATTTCATCACAACCTATCACCCCCAAACTGATGGCAAATATGAAAGTACTATTCATACACTTGAGTACATACTAAGAGGCTTATCAATGGAATTTAAAGGTAGATGGGATCAATATCTCTCATTGGTTCAGTTATAATTCAATAAAAACTTCCACTTGAGTATTTAGATGGATCCATATGAAGCTCTATATGGAAAGTGATGTTGAAATCCAACCTATTGGGATGATGTTGGTGAACATAAACTACTTGGACCTGATCTTGTACAAGAGATGACAAAGAAGGTTCAAGCCATCTAGCAACATATCATAGCTTCTCAGAGTTGTAAAAAGTGCTATGATGACATCCATCGAAGGGAATTGGAGTTCGATGTTGGAGAAAATGTCTTCCTTCAAATATCAACATGGAATAGATTCATGCATCTTGGAAAGAAATGGACTCCTAACCCAAGGTACATTGTCCCATTTGTGATCCTAGATATCAATAGAGCAATGGCCTATCAGATTGAATATCCACCATGTATGGCTCAAATTCATGACGTGTCCCATGTATCTCTATTGATAAAGTACGTACCAAATCCTTAACACATACTAATCTCAGAGCTGGTATAGCTGGAAGATGACCTATCATATGAGGAGTAACCGATAAAGATTCTAGACTAGAGATATAAGGTTCTACAAAAAAAGACAACCCACCTTGTGAAATTGTTGTGGAGGAACCATAAGTATGAATTAGTGACCTGGGAACTGGAGGAGGACATAAAGGAGAAGTACCCTCACCTGTTTATGTAAAACAAAACTTTGAGGGAGAAAATTTAAAAGGGGGAAGAATGTAACGAACCAAAATTTTGTCAATGAAATGTATCCCTTATTATAATTATTTCATATAGTATAAATCAAATCAAATCACATAGAGACCACAATATAAACTTTATAAATTAAGAATTAGTGAAATAAGAGTCTTTTTTTAGAAATTGAGGAACCTATACCAATGGAATATTACTAGACCACTAGAATCAGAACATAACCCTTAGGAATAGTAATTCATCCTATAGAATAGCGACTTCACCTTTGAATGTATAAATAAAATTCGCATACCTTATGAATGAAAAAAAATTTATATTATGAAATAACTAAATAAATATTTTAAAAAGGATAAATTTAGTTTTGGTATTTTTATAAATCATAAATATTTATTCACAATTTTATAAATAATATAATTATTTAAAAAAAAATATTTTTATAAAATACACTCATTAATATTTTATTTTCTTATGATAATAAGACAATTTTATGAGACCTTAGTTTATTTTTGAATGTGTCATAAAGGGAGTAATAATTTTTAAATTTTTATTTTTCCAATAAATGATGATTTTAATTAAAAATTAAAATTATCACATTTAAAAAATTATTTTCATAAAACGGAGTTAATTATTGAATTCTCAATGTCAAAAAATGGTTAGGGTGAATTTTTTGGATATTTCTGAAAAAGTTTAATTTTTGGTAAATAGTAAAATACGGTAATCTGTGATATAAATACATTATAAGTTAAATATATCATCCCTTGAGTCTTTTATGATGTAATCACCAAAATATTTACCTCCCCTCAATAATTTTAATATATTTAGTGATAATGCTAAAACTATTCATAGTCTTGAACCAAAATAAAAAACTGATGAATAAAATAATGGGAAAACACCCCTCTCATGCCTCTCCAACATTCTTACATTTGGCCTCTATATGATTTTTCTTCTCTCCAGTGATCAATATTTCGTGTATCTTCCTATAATCTTTTAGTCCATCCCACCACTCTTGAACCCATGTTAGGCATGATGGTGAGAAAGACTGCTTGGGATGTGTTGGTGGTAGCTCACAAAAGCATTTACATGGCCCCCTCATTACCTGATTCTTCCCTTATATATTTGTTGAAGATCTCTGGAGTGGTCTCATTTTTCTATCTTTTATCTCTACTCTTCCAGCCTGGGTCAACACACATGATCCCATCTTGGTTGGGTCTGTTGGTCTATTCAATTTGGTTTGGGATTGTGGCAGTGGGAGTAGCGGTGATGTAGGATTCTTGGTGTGGTGGTTTCCCCCTTGGTATTTCTTCATCATTTTGATTTGAATCTTGATATTTTTTTTTCTTTTTGGATCTTCCTAGGTATTTTTCTTTGACCCCAAATCCCAGTACTATCTTTTTCTCTGGATGAATTTCAGATGTTTCTTTTTCTTTCGGTTCACGTTTCGACTTTACTAGTTGGATGGATTTGTTCAGTGTTACTTCCATGATGCCAATGGTGGTTTTTATGATTTTGGTTCATGGTCCAATTAATTGTCTAATCTTCCTAATGAGGCCTTCCCTCTCTAAACTCTACTTTAGACTTTGGTTCCTTCTCACCAAGCCATGTCATCCTGGTGCATTGGATGTTGGTGAAGCTTTGTGATGGTGTTGTTTGAGCAATGGTTGTAATTTCATGAGGTGTGACCTATATGATGGTGTTTATGATGATCATATTTTGGTATATCTGTTTTTCAAATTCCATTCCAGTATTCATGATTGATACATGCTGTTAGTGATTTTGGATTTAAGTGGTGCTCCGTTGGGGGTTTGTTTTTTCACAATGGTGATGGTGGTTTGTGGTGGATGCTTTTTAATATGTTCATGGTTCAGAAAAATGAGTAATTTTACCTATGTCCTTTCAAACAATGGTAATGTATTGATGATGATGGTGACTAGTGTGTTGGGTGTGCAGCTTAAGGAGTCCTGTATTCTGTGATGATGATAACATGTATTGATTTTGAATTTGAATATTTTGGTGTAATGTGATGTTTTCCACTTATTTTTATTTTGTTATTGTGTGTGTAAACTTTTTATGGTTAAATTGTGTGGTTCCCACTCAACCATAAAAGTGATTTTTATTCATAAAATGAAAATATATATTTGGAGCAAAACACCCCTCTCCTCCCCTATAAATACCACCCCTCACCACCTCTTCTACACACACCATCCAAGATTTTAGAATTTTTAAAATTCTACCCAAATCTCTTCCCACGACCATACCCCCTGTTTAGGATCCCTTTATCCAATCAAAATTTCAAAACCGTTTCCCTATGGATGTTTTCAAGGAGGAGAAATTCAAGAGGTAAAATCCTCTTTCTTTTCTTTTTAATGTATTTTAATGTATTTTTCTTTTTTTACTATATTCTAACCTCCTATATCCAAATGTGCATGATAAATATTGTATCTTCTATATAATATCGTTATATCATGTTAATGGAAGATCCATCATCAAACTATTTCTCTCTCTCTTTTATTATAAAAATTAAATCATCACCTGTGATGTGTCAATTTACCGACATCGTTGACGATGTGTTTTCATTTTCCTTTAACACCATTAATAATGTTCATAAAACCACTATAATTGTTCTTAAATACATTAAAATGATTTTAATAACCCTTTTTTTGTTCTGGAACAAAATTAGTTACACAATAATAAATAATGAAATGAAACGAATTTGTGATGTTTGAAAAACTGACAAACAAATCTAAATGATTATCACTAACATTTTATCTAATGATTCATCCTCATACCATTTAACCAAAAGATATATATGAACATTTAAAACTATTTATGTTAATTAATAAGACATAATTTTAATTCTGGATAATTATACCCATTCAACATAAACTTCAATACACATATTCAAGTGAACCGATCACGAATGCCAAGAAAATAAACACTCCCGAACGATGGAGTGGAACTCTATAACTCGTCCAAAAGTATATAAATGAAATTAATAAAATTATATTAAATAAAATAGATGTATAAGATGTTATATATTATTTAATTAATGAATTTAATTTGACTATACAAGATATTAAAGATAATAAATCACTTAATCATAAGGCAAGGGTATTTTTGAACCCATATATCTTCCTTTGGGTTTTACCTCTTTCACTCCATTTTCAGCATGAATGTATCATTGATGTTACTTAAATATAATTTCGTTATCCTTTCACTTTATTTTCTAGATATACATGTTTCCAATCATATGTAATGACTAATTCAAATATTTTTACTAAATAACTCTTCTTTCTAAAAACATAACTTTTACTTCTCGTGAGATTGTTTATTCCTCACTCAAGAATGATGATTATTATACCAATTATACTATTACCTTTTTATTTTGGGAATCCAAAATTTTATTTATGTAATGAAACTCATTCCTTTCCATGGGTTATTTTTTGTCAAAAATTGATATATGTTCTATGTGTCATGCATGATTATGTAAATGTTATGATGTGACTGGTGCGATTAGAATTATATAGCGCATGTAAATGTTATGATGTGATAGCTATGATCATAATTATATAGAACTCAAATGAATTGGAAATGTGATGAATCTCATGAGATAATGTGAAATATGCATGAAAATGATGTTATCTTTGTTCACAACTATGTGTGGTAGTTCACCACTAAGACATGATGTTTCATTTTATGCATTTCCATATTCCATGATTCTATCTAATGCTTCCTATCATGATTATGATAATGATACCATGATTATGTTATGATAATTATTATTATTCTCACCCCATGGTATGTTTATCCATGTTCTTATCTATCCTCTTAGTAGGATTTTAGATCACCCCTTTTTTAACGTATATCCTCAGGTGATTACCTGTACTAAGGAGAACATGAGGACCACTATGTAGATAGAGAAGAAGGAATTAAATAAATTTTTATGTTGTATTTTTTAAATTTTACGTATAGTATTAATTTTACCAAGACACTAAACCTTTTGATACTGGTTGTGTAACACTGTTATGTTGTTTATATTTAAAAATTATGTAGTAATCATGTTAGAAAAAATAGGGTCTCTATATGAGGTGAAACGACATCCTCTACAGTGTAAATTCTAAAGGATAAATTTTAGAGAGTCCACATAGGGATACCACCATGTTATAACCCCATTCTTATGTCATATCCTCCCTAATATCATGAAAATATTCTAATTCCATCATGGATACACTTTTACGACTTCCTATAGTTGAAATTTATTCTGCAAGGTCACCCTATCCTTGATCAATTGCTTAACCAAGAACCCAAACACCCATAGGTGCCTCATTACACATAAAAAATATCCTTAAGATGTATCAATTCTGAAATACCTAATCAAAATAAAAATTCATGTTACAACCTCTACTTTTGAAAAAAAATTAAAACTTACTCCACAACTTAATGACCTAAAAATCAATAGGTAATTATAAACTCCCCACCATAATGATTATCATACTCAATAAGTAGTAATAGTCCTTGAACCACCATCCTAGACCTTTAATGATCATCAATTTTTTTATAACTCACCAGGATCCATACCAAAACTTCAATCTTGTTTTCACTGTTCAACTCCAGCAGCAAAGTATACTCTTCAGCAAAATCCAAACCACCCACTCTACATTATCCCCAACACTAAGACAATACTCCCTATGTCTATCTATACTTGGAAAACATGCTTTCTTTACCGAATTCATCATAAAACTAATGGTTCTCCCCACCATAAGGCTCCACAAACAAAGAATTATTTTGAGCCATGGTACTCCCCACCATTGGAATTTCCTACTAAGATACTCTTACAATGGTATAATAACTCAACTTCTACCATCTAAAAAATTCCAATTAATTATTTCCACATTAATACATCCAATTCCATACCAAATCACTAGTCAGTCCCCCACTAACCAACTTCTTCTAAAAATGCTTGGTCACTAATGCTGACACACCATTGTGCCCGATCATAACATCCTTACATCTGGGGGAATCATGAGATTGTATGAATTCCCACACTAATGTTTGAACCCAAATTGTGATGTAATTCAATTGTTGGATCACCAACCACACACTCTATATATCATTCTCTTACCATGAGAATTGATGTACCTTAAATCAAAATCACACTTGGATAACAACAATTCCACCCCGAGCCCGGTTCCAATGAAATGACTCTAACCAAAACTACATCCAAATCCAAAATCTAGTATTTACCACGAAACCAGATAAAATCCAATATTTCTAGACACTGGTATCTCAATATCACCTAGACCATTCACAAACCGATCTCACCGCCCATACATCCCTCCCAACATGAGGGTCATACCCCCTAAACCAATATAATTCTCCTCACTATAAAAGTATCTTTATCATCACCACACCAAATCAAAACTCGACCTCTAGAACCCATGATATATCCATTACATTACATAATTACCAGATATGGCTACCCGACCCATACTGGAGTGCTACCATAAAACACTAACCACCACCCATTCCCAAACAGATAGGAAGGGAATCCTCGAGGTTCAACAATACAATCACAATGTGGATCATGTCCTCTAATTTCCAAGAGTGTTCTCCACACCATATGGAATATTTTATAACACTCATTGATAAATGATCGAAGTAGGTCCCAAAAAAACTCTCTAGTATCCTTATGACGACCATTAAGGATCAAGATTTTAGGACACCATGACCGCGAGCACCTCATTACCACATTACTACCACAAAAACACTTTGGTTTTTCCATAACCCAAATAATTTTCAGCAGACCCACAAATAAACCAATCACTAATTCAAAACTCAAAGACACACTGTGTGTAACCAGAACAGTTTTTCCCTCAAAAACTATGTATTTTACCCCAAAATCCATGACAAAACTCACTCTCTTCCTCAGGAAGAGTGATTAAATGATAAACATCTCACGGTTTCTTATTTATGATCCTACTCAATCTCACCCAACCTAATAAGTGAATTCTCACAGAACACCCAATTGTGTAACCCGACTCATGATCCCATAAGTAACATCTCATTGAGCCTAGAACACATTCCTAACATGCTGACCACACTCCTCATGTAGGTTAATATCATTCAATATCCCAAGGTATCTCACCCAATTTAAGGAAAATTGAATGATCACCTATCATAAATGAATCATTCCAAAACTATGGGAGTCTCCACAAGCTCTTGTTATCCAAGGTATGAACACATAATATCACCACTCACTATCCAACAAAAAAACACAGCCATAAACAAAAATCTAGGTATCCAACATTTCCCCCCTCCAATCTTGACCTCAATACTAAAATAACCTCACGTATTCTATATTAAAATCACAAGGCATTTTCATTCCTACCTCCATAAACCGTTAGGGTTTCCACATACACCCCGTTTGGTTAAGTAGAATTCATCCAAAAATATATATTAAAAAATACCATATAGGTTGTTATTGACACTTTATGTAACTGAACCCATATCCTGGAATAATCCTATATAAATCCTTAGATTACCCCTGAGGCACTTAATGCATACACTGACCCTCCAAGGGTATCTATACACCCATAACAAGAAGGGACTATATAATCACCACTAGAAAATTAATCTTCATAATATCCACATGACCTTATATCAAAATAAATGTATCTTGGTTCAGTTGATTATAATGCCATCAATAATTTATATAGGAAAATTCCATATATGTTTTTTGACACTTTAAACAATTGAAACCCACATTACTAAAAAAATAACATATAATCATATTTATTTCATATTAACACTATATTAAAACCTGATGTATGTAAATAAGTATATTACCAATGGTCTAAGAGAAAAACCATAAATAAATACCCCCCAAAACATCATTTTAATAAACATATCATCTATAACAATGAAAAAAGGACAACAATCCTATACCCCTGGTAATAGGAATTCCCACCAGAAAGGTGTCCAAGATTCACCAGTACAAGGTATATCACAAGATATAACACATCCTTATTCTCTATCAACCATACCCCAAATATTAAAATAAGAAAAAAGAGGTTATGAAAAAACTATATTATGCGTAGATCTACTATTCTTGTTTGAGATAAAGGTCTATGTGACCGGTGGAATTCCTACATATATGATAGAGGTGCTTAAATAGTGGTGAGGGCCTAATATATACCATGGAAATAATATAATCTCAAATAAAAAAAAAACAATTTATATTTCCAAACATCTGCAAAAAATAATCAAATTATAAATAAATGGACATAAAAAATTCTATAAAAAAATGTAAATATTTTCATACAGACCCATGGTCCTAAAATCATACATCAATGATCGCCCATTGGAATGATCACATATAGAAAATAAACCAAAAAAAATAAACACCTGGAATTATTATTATCTTCAAGACTCAACATAACTCAGCCTTTACACACACATCGAGTTTCTCTAACATGTTCCCCTATACAACCTATACTGAACCTGAAACAAGACATAAGGTCTGCATGTGCACCTGAGTGCCTATATTGGGTGTCAGAAATAAATCTCAGTATGGTATCACTAATTTACCTTGGTATACACTATCATATACATTTATTCATGAGAAAAATAAACATTTCACATAAACGTGTAGGACATTGCACACCTACCAGGGCACCATTTCTCTATTTGCATCAGGTCATCATATGCTAACTCTGATACCATGACACTCGATTATACCTACTTTGGTGCCATTAAAGAATATTATAGTCACATCATGTCATGAAATCATACCCATAACCAAGAATATACCTGAAGAATCTTGGTAGGTGTCCTCTAAGACATCGACTTACTACCGGAAGGAACATGGTATAATCCAACATCCAAATCCCGACCCACTACCTTATCACTCATGGTAGGGTCCATCATCCTTTCCTGACATCACATTAGAACCCATATCATGGTGATACTCTATCACTAACCGAAACTATTAAATGAAATGTATATTATACCCATCCAATTTTAATCAAGGAAAGTTCTTGATTCATGCACATATGAACTTAATCTCACACATGGAAATCAATGCAGCACTATCTCACTCATGGAAATACTGGGACATAAGTCCATATCACTAAATGTATATATCTACTATAATAAGAATACAGTCAAGAAAAAACATGAAATAGAAAAGGATCATGCATCCCATCACACTAGATCACCAGCTCATCACCTGGGTGATAGTCACTCGGACCATGACCCTCATCCATGCACATCTCTTCATGATCATCGTTACATCCACTAGATACCTTAAACCTATCACAAAATCTACTCATTAATTACATATCACACCCATCAATCATCAATGGAAAACTTCCCATAGGATCCTTTGACCTAGTCTTCAAGGATCGGTCCAAAACCATTGAATTATCTCAACACTCCTAATCCTTCAAACTAGGGAATTTCCCAATACATCTCACTATAAACCCATTGGTATTTGATTCCAAATTTTGAACAATTCACATAACCCTCAATAGGTTTCAATCTAATATCTACTAAAGTGGATTCTTTAACCTATCACCCATAGTAAACCCATATTAATCACACAAATCAGGCCCCATAGGACTCATCTATCTCTAAATGCTCACTAAGCCTCAACCACCCTCAAGAGAGTACTCATCATAAGGCATGCCGTGTATAATCATTTAACCCTCATCACATATCCCAAGAGTCTATTTACTACATAATAAGACATAGAAAACACATTATAATATACCTTCATCTCATATCCCACCCCAAGACCCACCCGAGGTCTCCCACAAACTCAATTAATATCCTCTCCCCTTGGCGGTATAGTCATTGGGTGACCCTAATTTCTTAAAGTGAAAAAGTGAATTTATCCCAAGAATAGGAGGCCAAAATAAAACCTATTTATTATAAATAAGAAACTCTTTATCCCTATCCAGCTACCCAGTCTAATGAAACCTTCACGAAACATGCCATATTATATAAAAAAGTATATGAGCATGTATTAATGGGGAAAACTACCTATGAAATGGATTTAACATCCACACCATACATAAATGAGTCTCGATCATGTCCATACATGATCTTAATAACCCACATCATTAAAATAGATGTAAATAATTAATTTTAAAAAATCATAGTTAATTATTAAAATTTAATTTAATTAGTATATTTATATAAAAACACACATCACATTATCACTACATAGAAACCACTTCCGAGATGTGTGACCAACCTTCCAGAAACCCCTAAATCCACTGAACATGAAAGACCCATCATCCTCACCTAATTATATTTTTATCTAGTGGAATTAACATTAAAACCCTAGCCTGATTTGTAACAAATCTGCGAGAAATTGAGGGAAACAAAAAAAAAAGGAGAGGGTAGGAGAAATATACCCTGAATCACTGTCAAATCACATAAAAACAACCCCAAGGATGGGGTATAAACATGAGAAGAGAGGGGGAGAATACCAATTGAATGTACTTCCCTAAATTTACTCATACCCCTAAAATTGAAGGGGGATAGTAAATTACCAGTCCACCCTCAGTAAATACAATGGGTGGGGGCCTTCTTACGGCTAAATCTCAAGGGTTGGTACATAAGGGGACTCCTTAGCTATTAGTTATGACGTAGAGTAGGTATCCATGCTATATCCAAACCGGGGGGTAGCCATAAAACATACTTCATAGGGGCCACCACAACATAGCCCCTCATTTCTATGCCAAAGTCTCTTCTCTATGCCATGTTCTGGTGTAGTTGACTCGCAAATACCTAGGCTTTCCACATAACCCAATTTCTCCATTTATGACATAGACTCATAAGGATATTCCATATCCATACTAAATCACGGTCAGGATATGATATATCCCCTGGTTTATGGCGTAACCTAACCCTCTGTAGTGTATCCCTTAAGGGTTATTCCATAGGTCATCCACCCATGGATCCCCCCATAGCACAACCCCTAGGCTTGTTCTATGGCCCCCCTAACCATATGCCACTATTCCATTTCCCTCATGGGTATCCTATAGTGTATGACTTTTGTTGTAAATTTTAGATATAGGGTTACCCTATCCTTTCTTTTTTGTCTACCCAAGCACCAAAAGACCTATCTGTGCCTCATTACACATCTAAAAAAATTTCTTTGGAATTACACAATGCTCAGATCCCCATTCTAAATACTAATACACGAAACAAATCCCACTCTAGATAAAAAATTAAATCTTATTCCATAATGTAATGGCCCAAAAATACATTTAGTGTTACAATAAATCCATCAACCAATCCTTTAATGACATGATATTTTACTGTATGTTATCCTTAAATAAATACAATTTTGGATATTATGTTTTACACAAAACACCAAACTAAAAAACACCAAAAGATGTTATATTTCAATATAAATATGACTATTAAAAAAATATAATTAGTGTGTATTAATAGAAGAAATTTAATTATTACTATATATATATTTATATATATAAAAATAAAAATGACAATTCATTTTATACAAATTTACTTAGTTAATTTTTTACTTAAAAGTTTATTTTACTACAAGATATATTTTTATTCTCTATAAACATTATTAAATAAAAATAAGACTATTATATTTAAATTAATATGTAAATGAAATATAATATTTAGTTATTTATTATAATTTTATTATATTTTTATATAAATTAATACTAAGACAACTAGTTTTTAAAAATTGATTTTCCTATAAAAAATATTTATTGCATTTTATGATTTTATCTAAATTTTAAAATCAAAACTTTTGAACATTAAATTAACATAATAAAAACTATTTATATATTTCTCATCAAAATATGATATTATTATTAAATTTTAGTAATTTTCTATAGAATATATATGTAGGTGAATAGTGAAAAATATCGATTTTACAAATACTATGACTTTGATGACATTATTATTATATAAGTACAAATTGAAAATTTATGAAACCATTTTATAGATAAAATATGTATTTAAAATAAAAATTATAAATTAAAAAGTTTTTATTCTATTTCAAAAACCCATGTTTGATATATTAGAAATTAATTTACATTATTCTCTAAAACTGTTTTTAATACGTTATACAATTAGATTTTATCAGTTTTAGAAAGTGAATAAAATAAAATGTATACTAAATTTTTATTTATAAGATACATATTACATAATAAATACTATTTTATTTTTAGTCTTAAAAAATTATTTACTTGGTTAAAAACTAGATACCATGTTAAAATCTAAAATGGGTTAACCAAAGGGGTAAAAGGCCTTAAATATTAAAAACATATTTTTTTGTGGTATGGATTGAACAAAAAGTATCTCCAATATATTAGTTTCTATTTTTCTATCTTCTTGTAATGTGACACATGTGATCTCATTATATTAAGATGAAATATTTACCAAAATGCTATTCCCACCACTTATAAAAACCAAATGAGTAAAAGTCCTAACATGTTAAAAACATTTTATTATTTATTTGTTGTGTTTTTTATTTACCAAAACTTATATCAAATAAATTATTTTATATTTTTCACTCTTCTTAACATTTCAAACACGTGTTCTCTTTATTTTATGATGACATATTTACAAAAATTCCATTCTCATCAATTATGAAAGGGGTCTCTCACCACCCTTTCAAGACCAATCCAAAATTTCGGTTTACTATAGAAAATATACCATATTTTGTTACTCTAAAACCATATTTCACTTTATTAATATTTCAGTAACATGAGTTTGGTCTAAATACTTCAATTATATGGAATCCCCTAAGGGGTGATCAAGGTTCTCAACATATTTACTACCTTTTCACTAATGTTTTTTTATTTTCTATATTTAGATTTAAAAATAAATTTTCCCAATATTATATTAGTAATTAAGTATATATATTATAATTACTGTTTTTATATTGTGCTAATAACCCTTAACCTCCTTCCACCTTTTACATTAAGAAGAATGAAAATGTCATTAGTGTGTTTGTGCGGACAACTGCCACTACGATGTAACATATCCCATTTTTCATCTATATTATTTATTACATAATAAAAAATATTAAAATATGATTCAAAAATATAAAAATATCTAAATAATTTAATTTTGAGTTTTTTAAATACTAATATTATTCCAAAATAATCCACTTTCATAACTATACCCATCAATTAATTATTGCATGTTCATGTTTCGGTCGGTCTAACCACCTACTTGAACAATGATATAAAATAATATTTTGGATGAATATTATAAATTAGTTAATGATAATATATGATATAAATAAATAAATAAATATTTTATCTTGGTTTTAAAATGGAAATATTAATATTAAAATCATTAATTAAGATAACAACGTCTGTTCATTAAAAATCACCAAAACATGATCTTCACCAATTTCATCTTTAATGATCCTAAAAAACTCCCATAGAATGAAATTATAACATTATAAATAATAAAATATAATTATTTCCAATACCTTTTATGATCTTTTAATGATTAAATTTAGGATAGTAATGAATTACAACACTGCTATTATGAAACTAGTTTAAAATGATCAAGATTGCACACACCCTATATTCATAGTAGACGATAAATAACTAATATACATGTATAAAATAATTATAAATTATGTTTATAATATTTTATAAATATGAAATTTTTTCTTAAATAAGTGATTAATATAATTTTTAAATATATGAGATTTATGTTCTTAATTGGAGTTTAGGAATTAATATATGAATTTGTTTGCCTTATTTTATAAATCCATGAGACATATTTGATTTTGAACACCCTAATTTTTATATAGTGTATAAAATTACCATTGTAGATATTATATCAAGAAGTGTCTTTTATTTATGGTATTTTATGTTCTATTTCAAGATACATTTTAAACGAAATTAAATTAATATTTTACTAAAATTGTAAGGGTTTCCTTTGCAATCGTATCATGAAATCCAGATTTCTTTTGAGAGACAATACATATGGATTTTTTTTATTAAAACTGTCGTAATTTTCTTTAGTTATTCATTATGCTTTAAATTTCCCATCAAAATTTCATATTCCCCAGACTCATATTTTACCCAAGGTGTTTCTTATAAGTAAAACTTACCCCATCTCTTATTTTTGGTATGGAACTTCCTTTTTCATGTTCGTATTCATGAAATGATTTTGTAAATGTTCTTATATTAGTGTTAATAAATTGTTAATGTCATTTTATACTAATTTTAATTTAACAAAAATGTTTTAAATAAATATTTATGTTTTATATATGGGTTGTTTTCATTAAAGTGTGGAAAAATCACTTTTTAACATTTTTTATCTGGACACATATTTATTCAAATTTTTATTTTTATATGAATTGATTCTATACACTTTCTAAGTTTCTAATTTAAATTATAATACAGGTTATTTTATATAATATTAATTTTTTAAATAAATATTTTAAAAGTTCATATATATTATTTGTTTCCAAATATATTTTTATAATGCTCATAAAAAGTTTCTTTTAATTTTTACAAATTTGTTGAAATATGATATGATTGATAGAGGATATTCTGAAAATTTTAATATAAATCTTTTTTTCTAGATATATTATGAAATGTTCTATTCTATTATAGTAGTGATACATCACTACATTTTTATTACATAACCATCCGCTATGAATAGGGAATATTTTCTTTCAATGCCTTTCCATTATGAATACCATGTTTTTAGATATTTAACTTATAGTATCAAATAAACCAATTCTTGATCTATTATTATGATATAACATTCAATTTTTTTTTCTTATACAAGTATTTTTCTTATTTATAAATATAATCTAAACATTCTTTTGAAAATCAATAATGATAACAACAACCTTATTTATCTATATTATTTGTTCTCAGGTTTTGTATTATCATGTGACCTATTTCCTTATTAATTTAATTATGTTTTGATATAATTATGTATGATTTAATTATGTTACACCCATATAAAATTTACATGTAATGTATGGCAGGGTGCACCCTGATAGTGATGTAATCTATTTGGTAAATAATTAATATCTATAGATGAGATGTTTATGATACCATAACATTATTCTTTGGTAGTTTTTTATAGTAACTTAACAAATAACCTTGGTAATATAGTTTTATGAAACCTTAGTGATGAACTTTGGTGATATGTTTATGTTTTCATGTATTTGTTGTTGTAACTTTATTTTGATTTCGTGATCCTATGATATCTATTCCCTTATAATAATATATTTATTTGATGATTCTTAGCTTATGATTCATGTTTTATTGGTTATTTTTTATATATTATATATTTCTATATATTTATTTAATTATCACACCCACATTTTCATCTTATACTAACCTATGATCTTTGATTGTTATCTCTTATCATAACCCTTACTGAACATAAAAGTTTATACCTTTCGTATGTTTCTATTTCTCCAAGTAAAATAAAATAATAATTTGTATGATGTGTCTAGAAGAGTATACAATGAGGATAATTTGTGGGATATATTGAATAAGTATTATGTATTGAATAGTTCTTACTGTAGAGGGAATAATTTCCATTTTTTAAAAAATAAATTGGTTTTTTGTTAAATATTTATTTTTATTCTATAAAAAATAAACCTAAAAGATCATGGGAATGTAATCTAATGATATATTTTATTTAAGTCATGTAATTATGGGATGGTAATGTTTGGTGTATCATAGTTGGTATTAGGGTAGAGTTTATACAACGTTAGAGATTATTATGCTATTGGTTAAGGATGTAAATGTCATAAAGGGGTTATAAGTTAAGGATGATCATAATTTATAAGATATTGAAAACAATTTTGGTTAGTTGAGGTAATATTTATTATTTTAAGGATTAGGATAATATATTTTTAGTGAAAATAATAAGGATTAGTCTAAGGGATAAGTATAAATATTGGAAAAAATCCCAAATATTTTTTTAAGTAGAGAGTATATGGTTCTCCTAACAATTACTTATCTATTTGGATATCGATAAGTGGATATAGATATGGAGAAAATGAAACTAGGGGTAATCGCCCTAAAAAAGGTTAGTTGAGTACCAAATAAATCTTCACTTTAGTGAATGTTCGGTGGTCCTAAGACTGCACACATTTTAATAAAATAATAAGGGGTATGGTTCGGTTAGTAAAATTATCTTTACAATCCATTATGAAGTATTTATTATTCTAAGGAATTGGTTTAAGGAATATGAGAGAACCGAACCTAAAGAAACCTATATTGAACTTAGTACGATTTAGGTTTAACTAAAATCTCATGTAATAATTATAAAGAGTATGGAAATTTGAGATTGAGTTTTTCATGTAATTATCTTACAAAAAAATATATTATCTTATTAATTTCTCATCACTCATGATTAAATCCTTTTTTCTTTAGTAATTCTTGAAGCCTGAAGCAACCATGATAACAATGGATGCCAAGGAAAATGTAGAAATTGTCCCAATTAGAAACCTCACATGATAAGATATAGAGTGAGGAATCTTATGATTATTTTGAAAAAACTCTAACTAATCACGATTAACAATGTGAACAAAGTTTAATTTCCAAACACAACAAGGAAGATAAGGATAGATTTTTATGGAAATTTAGGTGATGAAGATGATGAAGAAATGAATATTCAATTTTCTTCATATAAAATACTTGGAAAGAGGAACCCTAAGGAATGCCTTAAAGGAACTATAAGATGTTTTATCTATATTAAAGGAGGGTATTGGGTAATAATTTTCCACGTAAATATTAAGCAATTAGTTAACATGTTGAAGGGAAAATATATGTTCCATGGTCGTACGTAGGATGTTAAGGTAGACACCCATTTGAAATTATATATTAAGTTAAGCCTACATTTTTGATACTCCTAAAATTTTCTATTAATGATTAATGATTAAAATTTTGATGGAAAATTTATTTAAGGGGAAGAATGTAACAACCTAATATTTTACATTTCATTCTCTTTAAATAAATATAATATTGGGTAATGTGTTTTACACGCAACACCGAACCAAAGTCAAACAGTGAGATATGTTATTTAGATAAAAATAGGACTATTAAAACCTATCCATAAAATTAATAGGTATGAATATGATAAATCTAATTAAGATATATATATATATATATAATAATAATTTGATGTTCATTTCGTATAAATTTCTTAAGTTCATTTTGTACTTAAAAAAACTATTTTACTAAATGTTGTATTTTTTATTCACTATAGATTTTATTAAAGATAAATAATTATATTATTGTTAAATTATTATGATAATAAAAAATAGTATTTATTTATTAATTATTGTTTTATTGGTGTTTTATCAAAATTTTGAATAAGAATATGCAGTATTGTAAAAATCCATTTCCCTATAAAAATAATTTTTCATAATACTTTATAATTTTATTTAAAGTTTAAATTCCTAAAATTTATAACATGAATTTAACTAAATGAAAATAATTTATATATTCATCATGAAAATATTATCTTATGAATTTTTTTTGAGATATGTCCAAAAAGATTGATTTTTAGGAGAATTGTTCAAAAAACCATTTTTATAAATACCATGAAATTTATGATGTTATTAATATATTAATATGACATAAAAATTTATGGAACTATTTTATAAAAAAAATTTACTTTATAAGAGTCATTATAAATTTTAAAATATTTATTTTAGTTTAAAAATCCAATGTTTGATATTTTTTATGTTAAATGACACTATTCTCTAAAACTATTTTTAATACATTATACAATTAATTTTTATCACTTTTAGAATGGTAAAATAATAAAATGAATTTAAAATTTGTAATTATATGATTTATATTATTTCATAAGTACAATTTTCTTTTTATTTATAAAAAATGAATTATTTAATTAAAAATTAGTTATTACAGTAAAAGCTAGAAGGGTAAAAAGGGTTAACCGAAGGGGTAAGTGGCCAAACATGTTAAAAACACGTTTTAAATTATTTTATTTGTTTTTTAACAAAAATTATCTCCAATCCATTATTTTATCTTTTGTATTATTATTAACATGTGAAACATGTGTTCTATTTATATTAAGATGAAATATTTAAAAAAAATGACTTTCTCACCACTTATAAATGGGACCCCTCACCTTCAAGACCAGTCCAAAATTTCTATTTCCTCTTTAAACTCTACCTTATAAACTTATCATATAATTATATTTCAATTACATAAGCGTTTATATTTTTTATTTTCCCTAAGTCCTCCCATCCCAAGTAATTCTCCAAGGGAAGCTCAAGGATTTCAATATAACTACTAAGTTTTCCCTAAAAGTGTTTCTTTTATATACTTCCATTTAAAATATATTTTTCCAAATATTATAGAATTATTTTTTAATTTATTTTATACTTATTGTTTTTATATTTTGTTAATAACCATTAACCACTTTGTACCTTATCTATTAAGAAGAATGAAAACATCATTTGTGATTTTTTGTAGCCTACTGCCTCCATGAAGTAACATATCTAATTTCTCATATAATATATTTATTATTTAAAAAAATCTATTAAAACATTATTAAAAAACTAAAAATATATAAATAATATAATTTTTATCCTATAACAATGATATTATGCCAAAATAAACCACTTTCATGTCATACTCATATATTAATTATGGTATGATCATGTTGGGATTGGTCTAACCACCTACTTGAAAAATGATATGAAATAATATCATGGATGCGAATTAGAACTTAATGAATAATAATATATAATATAAATAAGTAAAGATTTTTTTATTTTGGTTATGGAATGGTATCATTAATATTAAACACATTAATTAAGAAACCAACATTTGTTCATTAAAAATTATTGAAACATACTCATTACCAATTTCATCTTTAAGAATCATAACAAAAACTTCCATAGATAAAATTTTAAATTTTTTAATAATTATAAATCATCAATTACATTAACATGTATGATATATTAATGATGAAACTTTGGATGAGAATGAAGAACAACACAACTATTATGAAACTGGCTCAAAATAATTAATATTACTCACATCAGATATTGAAAAGAGAAGATAACTGACTAATATATGTGTAGATAATTATTATAAGTAAACTTTATAAAAGGTTATTTTAAGATCCCATCTTTTTATAGGTATGAATATTTTTAAATTTTTGGTCAATATGGGTTGATTTGAATTTAATTCACGACTTAAATTTATTTAAAACTTCAAAAATATATGCCCATAAAATTTCAACATGTGAAACTTGATTTCACCTTGTGTAATATTTCACCACATTAAATTAGATTTCACCACATGTAATATTTCACCATGTGAAATTATATTTCACCATGTGTAATTGTATTTCACCACATGTAATTTGTGTTAATTGATTTTTTAATGGTTTGATAGTATTTCGATGGGAAAAAAAGAAAATTTGTTACAAAATATTACACGATGTGAAAGGAGGATTCACGTCATCTGATTATTAGGACCCGCTTTTAAAAAACACATTTTTTCATCGTGTAACCCTACAAAATCATTTTTGTTAGATATATAAGCTCCACTCCCCATCTTTATTTAACCAAAAACATCCCACACACATCCACATTGGACTATAATAGCTTCGTGCACTAAAATCTTCGACCTAAGACCTTCTACATACCTCCCTACTTGCTGTAGGTATTCTACCTTTGATTTTTGGGAGTTTGTTTCAATCTAGATGTGACCCTACTTTGGATCATGGATGTCCAGACTAATATTTTTAAGATATTACTTTTAGATTTTAAACTTCTTCTAGATTCGTTGCTAACATATTACCTAGTTCTTGTTGAGAGGTATCCAAAATCCAATTTCTATCACAAAAATAAGTCTTTTTTCCATCGCTTCCTCCATTTTCAAGGAATTATATCTAAATTATATTCTTCAACATGTTCTTTAGTGTTTATGCTCAATTTGGGAATATTCATTGGTGAGCATTCTCCATTACCAATCTTACGGCAGGTGGTCTAAAATCTAAATCTCATAGTCATGATTTTAGTTATGAATATGCATGTTATAGAATTTCTAGAGTTGTATAGAAAATATAATACCTAATTATATAAATTAATATTTTCATTAATTAATTGATATTATTGTAAAATTATGAGATTTGGGGATCATTGAATGAGATAATTAATTGGAGAACTAATTATGAGATTATGAGATTATGAGATTTCTGTTTTTAATAATTAATTTTGAGAATTAAATATGATGGAATTGAGATGGTTGAATTTGGTAATTAAATGTGGAATTAATTATAGATTATGGTTCTTACAAATTTAGATAATTAATTAGGAATTTAATTATGGGATATTGGTATCATGTTTGGAGTTAATTAATTTGGGAATTAATTGTTGGATATTAATTCCATAAATAAATGAATAATTAATTGGTGAATTAATTATGAGACACTGAAATAATATATTTGAATAATTAATTGTTGAATTAATTATTTTATTTTTAGTATTGAAGTGATTAATTTATCACTGAATTAATTAATTTACTTTATATGGTTATTTTAATTATTGAAATAATTACCGAATTGTGAATGATTAATTAATTATGGAAATTAATTAATGAAATTCATGTGATTTTTTAATTTTTGGGTTAATTAATAGAAAATTATTATGATTAATTAATTGGTGAATTAATTAATGGGAATCAAGGTAGTTAATTAATTTTTTAATTAATTGATGGGGGTCGAAATGACCAATTAAATTGTGGAATTAATTAAAGGGTTTAATTTGATTAATTAATTGTGAATTAATTAATGGAATGACTGGTAAAATGTATATTGGTTGTGATTATGTTGGAATGGAGTATAATTTTGTATAACCTGGGTATGAGAAAGGGATTAATTTGGAAGACCGAGAGAGATTCTATTATTGTTTTTTGAAGTACCGTGTGAGCCTCTAAAGAAGAAGACTGTGTGAGATTTTTATTGTTTTTTGAAGAACTACTTGAGAATTCGAAGAAGAATACAGTGTGTGATTCTATCAAAGGACCATTTTATCCTTCAAGGGAAAAGACCGAGAGTGATTTTCCATTATAGTTATAAAGATTTTATGCTTTATTTTTCATTACTCACTTCAGACCCTTCATGGTAGAACCCATAGTACACATTACTCATACCTGTTTGATTTACATGTTTTATGTATTTGATAAATTCCATATGAATTATGATAATGAATGGTAACATGGTTATTCAGATTTTTGATATCCCTTAGGGATGGTTCAGACTTCGGTGAGGGCTGAAGATGGTATTTTGGATCAAGTGTCCATGGGAACCCTGGATAAATTGTGGTTAAATAAAGAGTAACTAAATAAATTTAAAATGTTTAATTAATTTGTTAATTTATTTATTAAACAACTACATACACTTTTTTTGACTGGATTTGTTTTAGATATTGTTGGGGGTGGCCTACTGGGTTGTACTCACTCCCTATTCGGGCTGCCTAATCAGTACCTGAATAGACATTATTGTTGAAGGATAAGTTAAGGGTAAGAGACCTGGATTAGATTGCCGAATGGGGATGAATCATGGATGAGGGAACTAGATGTGGTTTGGGACCCACTTGGGAGTCATTAGTGTCTTTACTATAAGTTTCATTTTAGACAATTTGACACTTACTTTGGCATGGTATGTTCCCTTTTAGTTGAGTATTGTATTTCCTATTTTGGTTATCTTATAAAATTGATACTATTTATGATTATATATGCTTCCTCTATTGCTTGTTTACTTCTTCTGGTGTATTATTCTGATTAAAGAGGTTATAGTCTCCCCATGAATGACTTACCAGACCCCCATTTCTAGTTGGCAGCCGCTGGTATATGGGGAGGAATTCTTGAGGTCATATGACTAACCTGCCCGGGGCACCATTTCATAGAACCCGGATTAGGATGTCACAAAGTGGTATATGAAGTGTAGTTTTATTTGCTCTTCTTTTTTCATACTATTTGAAAAGGTATATAGGATACTAGGAAGAGTCGGGTCTTAGTAATGAGCTCTTGTGTGTGAGTTTTAAAACCATGTGCAGCGGAAATCCCAATTACTCGGGGTGGGATTGTTATTTTTGTTGTTTGTTGTTATAATTGAATATTATTTCACTTAAGGTGTAACAATTGTTTTGTGAAGCGATAATTATTGTTGATATTTCTGAGAATTGAATCATGGCCCTGAATGGAACAATATTTGAGTATTCATACATCATTCCAGGGACTCATGACTGTTTTGTTACATGCATCATCTTAGGAATGCACAAGAAAATGGGTTTTGGGTAGGTTGTTACACTTAAATTGTATTATGGTATTAAGAAATTCAATGGAAAATGTACCTAATATAAATTTTGAACTGGTAAAATGATAAAATAATGTGATTAAACGGTTTTATAAATAATAAACTTGAAATTTGATAATGTGGTTACCCTTGTTAACCAGACCTAGGTGTAGGGTGGTTAAGGGTTGTAATAGAACATCGGTTTTGACCGTGTAGCAAGGGTTGGGGAAAGGACATGTTATAGATTATTATTATTTTCATCTAACTTAAATGTGATAAAGTTTTGTTATGATTCCTAATATGTGTGTTTGGAATTATAGAGATATGCCTCCATGACGGTGCTTTTTGAGAGGATGAACAGAGGACATGGCTGTGGATGACCCTCTAGTGGTGGAACCGAATGCATTGATAAGGACGGGGGAGGAATAATGTGAGAAGTTATGAGATAACTTCACTCATTTCATGCAATTTATGGAAAGACACCCAGGGAAGGTTGTGAAAATCATGTCTGATCTGACAGGGGAGTTTCAAATTTATAACCCTAAAACTTTTACTAGAGAGGGTGGAATTGAGAAATTTGAGTTCTGGATTGAGTCTATCTGGACTATACTTGACCGCATGGAGACTCCTGTGGATAATCGAGTCAATCATGTAGCTTATATGATACATGGTCAAGTGAAACATTGGTGGGAAATCCAGAACCAGGATGAAAAAATAGAAGATATGGAATTGGAATGACTCTCAGGAGAAGTTATTAAAGAACTTATACCCAGAGACAATGAGGAAAGAGGGAGTAGATGAGTTTATGTGGATGACATAGGGGAATATGTTCATAATGGACTATGTTGGATGATTCATATATCTACACAGCTTTATTCCAACACTGGTAGGAGATGAGTCTACTGCAGCAAAGAGGTTTCAAGATGGAATCAAATGTGAAATTAAGTATCATGTAAATATCTTCAGGTTGAGGAAGTTTAAAGAGGTCGTGAATTGGGCTCTCATTTCTGAGGGGAACCTGAGGGTGGCTTCTAGTGGCAGACACGTGGTTTCTTCTAGATGTTCTAGAGGTACGAAATCAGTGATACATTAATATTTTTACAGAACTTTATCTTAGATAAATGATAGGAAGAGTAGGCAAGGGGAAGGGTTTGTTACATAAGACCTTACCAAGGCGGTTTTCAACCAGTGTGGTAGGAAATGGCATTTTCAGAAGCATTTCCTCTGACCACCAGTGGATTTCCAAAGCTACAGAAATATGGGATATCTATAGAGGTTCTATAGGAACCCAAGGTAGACAGTCAGTGACAATACAGCTAGTAATAATTATCATACATGAAGGGGACCTTCCACACAATATTAGGCATGTGGTTTGAGTTCTATTGGTAGAGGTAGTAGAGGTAGTGGATGTGGTGCTACTAGGAAAGAGCACCCCCATTAGAAGAGTGGTACAACTTTGGGGAGCCATATGACATCACATGGAATAGGGCAAGGAAAGTTTCATACATTGTAGCCTACACTTGTAGATAGCAAGGCTGGACCATTGACAATTAGAGGTACTATTCTTGTAGATTCTACATTAGCTAGTGCCTTATTTGATAATGGTGCCTATCATTCCTTGATATCTGAAAAAATTGTTAATGATTTAAGCCTGGAGGTGGATTTTGTGAGTGGGTTAATGACTATAGATACACTATTGGGAGTATGGTCTAAAGACATATGTGTGTGAAAGGGTTGTTTTATTGATTTTGGGGAGTACCGTTTTCTTTGGGTTCTCTAAATTCTAGATATGATAGGCTTTGAACTAATTATGCAAATGGAATTTACAGTATTATACTGAGCCCACATAGAATGTTACAGTAGGAGTGTAATGTTTACATATCCTAAGGGAGACCTTTATATTCATCGGGGAGAATGAGATATCTAGGAGGGCCAAGAAGGGACAATTACTCAGCAATTGAGAGAGCTCAAAACCCAATATTCTTGTCTATTATGGAATGATGGGAGTGTTAGGAATGATTTACTTCCACTAGTAGTGGAACCATTTTAGGATGTCTTTCCTGAAGACTTCTCAGAGCTTCCACCTAAGAGATATTTGGAATTTATAGTTGAGATCATGTTATTGGCCAATCCAGTATCTATTACTCCATACAAAATGACACCAACTAAGCTACAAGAGCTCAAGACTCAGCTGGAGGAGTTGGAGGAAAATAAATTTATCCATCCAAGTAGGTTTCCTTGGGGATCACCTGTATTATTTACAAAGAAGGCTTGTAACACCCGAGACTTTTATGTGAAATATTTTGTTTTTTTATGTTATATAAATCATCAAAAAAAAATCTTTCACTACACACAACACTATCTTGTCTTGCTTTACACGCAACCGCGACCTTCCTCGATAGCTTGCGTCGTACCCAATACCGAGTTTCACTAAACAACGATATGCTATTAAAATATTATTAAAACTAGCCGTCATGAATAGTAATAACCACTTTTTGAAATTTTATAAATTTTATTTTTCAAAATGGACTTCATTTTTGGATTCGCAATATCGAAATTAGCCTAGGGTGAAATTTTGGTATTTTTCTGAAAACTTTCAATTTTTGATGAATAGTGAAACCACTAAGTCGTAGTTAAAAAAACTGATTTTTTCATAAAACTTAATTTTACCGCTTCTGTGAGTGGAATTTCGAAAATCCGAGAGACACAGTTAATATCAAGGACTAAAATGTGGTTCAATGAGATGAAAATAATTTTTGGTTAATAGTAATTTTTTACTTTTATTTACCACAGTTAAATGTAAATAGGTTAATTAAAGGTAAAAATGATATTATTATTACCCTAACACATGTCCTAATTCTATTGGACAAGTTTAATTCGACCAAAAACAACCTTAGGAATAAAATATGACCATTTAGGCCCACTTGGATTAGATTAGGACATTTATTATTAATTTATTTAAAGAAGGGTTAAAATAGTTAAAATCAATGTTTAATAAGTAAATCATTTTTAATATGGGGTTATTCATAAGATAAATTCGACTATAAATATTAATTAGAAAGCTAAAAATATTTCCTACATAATGGTATTTTATTTGTAATTTTTAGACATTAAATAATTTATTTTATTTATGACACAAAAATGATGCAGTAATTATCTTATTAATGAAATATTGACATAATTGATGTTATAAACACCAAAATAAATGTAATTTGAGACTTTTTATGAATTACACTAATTTTATAGATTAATATGACATGTTAGTATTGATTTAATTAACTTTTTTTGAACTAATAATTCTGTTATTAGTTTCCCAAAAATTAATTACTAAATAGTGTAAAAATTGACATAAAATAGTTTTTAAAACAAATATTATATTAGTAATTTTTTTTTATTCCTAAAAATATAAGGTTCGACCAAATGACTTAAATAAGGTTATATATATTAATAATAAATAACTTGGGGTTCGTTTGGCTGCTTATATTAATTTTATTGACCTTATAGTATAATAACACAAGAAGACATGATAAAAGTAAAATTATTTCACTTAATGTTAAATCTAAATGATAAGGTTAAAATAGGAACTTAAACTTGTCTAAATTCTATTATATGAGAGGCTATCGACCAATCCCCACATTAGCATCGAAATAAATCAATTTGGAGCTATTTAAAACCGAACTTTTCTTTATAATAAAATAATATTTGTAGTTTTTCCAAAGGAGCCCCTCTCCTCCCTTATAAAAGGGCACCTCCTCCCCCTCTTCCTCACACCACTTTGAGCCTTCCATCTCGGCCAAACCCTGACAATTTATCCTCTCCACTTCCATAGAAACATCCTAGAGGTTCTGGTATTCCTCAAAGACCAATTTCAGTGCCCTAAGAGGAGGTCTCAAAGAGGCGCTTCAATGAAGAGGTAATTTCCGTTACCGATTCTTTCATCTTTATTTCTTCTTCCACTTCTTCTTCTTTAGTTGTTTCGTTATGAAGTAATAACATCAGTATCACTAATATACTGATATGTTATTATAGGTATGAAACAACCCTATTTCACCATATATCCATCCTACGGAAAAAGAAATCACCGCGCGTGCGTACGTACGGAATACCGTCTCCACACCGTGGTGTAATCTATTTTCCACCACCACCTTACTTGGATGGGTATAATGGTGTAAATAATGACTATATATGACTATTATAAAGTGATACTGATTCTGAAATAGTATACATACACTCCAATACAATTACACGATCATAGGAACGATATCATCACTCATGCGTACGTACGGAATACCGTCTCCACGATGTGATGCGACTCGTTCTACATGATCTTAATTTCATAATGATTATATAAATGAATTGAATGAATTAATATGATATATATTACACTAATAACATTCTGGTAATGAGTTATCTATAACCTAAAGAGATGAATAAGAATTTATTCGAAAAAACACGCGTAAGAACAGAAAGTTATAAACACCCGAATAACAAGTAGCAATGAAATATTACTACTAAGAAGCTAATAATATGACCATATATGATATCATAAAAATAATTATGATCCTGTAATAAGTCAATAACATTATTTAAATCATTATACAGGAGGTTCAGACACTTACAAAGAAAATCAGACCTAAGGTAAGGGAAATATCACAATCTCATTTTTATATGAGATTGTTTATACTTTGAAATTTACTAGGGTGTATTTTATCATCCACATCCATGTTTCCTCAATATGTAATATTATTTCCATCCACCTACAATTTTTTAAATCCAATTTTACCCTTTGGTGAGTTTTTAGTAAAGGATATGAAAGGAATCTTTTGTCGTTTTTCGTACGAGGTACTTTTTTGACTTTTCCGAAAAAAGTACGAAGAATGTTTTTTAACTTATATGGCATGAATGGATTTTAAAAACATTACTTCCAAGAAGCTTCATTTAAATGTTTTCTGGTTTATTTTTAATCAAATTCTTTTAGTTTAAAATTGTATGACATGTTAAGAAAGGAAAAATGTTTTTAAGGTAGAAAGGATATTTTCCTCAAGAATGGAGTTCAAGTGTATTATCAAAATTATTTTCCATCTATGATAATATAGGGTTCTGTTTCTATCCCTATTATTACATTGATTTTATTATGTTGTGATGGAATTATTTTTATGAATTCCTTTATCTTATATTAATTGTTTTATGATGTCATGTTGTTTAAGAATCCCATTTTTATTACATGGGTTATGAAGTGATGTATGATTTATGATTTTGTGGCACACATATGAATGGTATCATTATGAGATGGGTGGGACCTATATCTCCCTCCAATGCATTGGGTAAAGATTTTATATCTCATGAGATAGACATGGCTGGAACGGTAGGTTATACGGGTTCAGTGAAACAGGACTGAAACGACGAGTGAACTCGGTTCAGAATGGGACTTTGTCCACTAAGATAGTATTGGAAATGAGTCTTGACTAATAAGAAATGATTCTCTATGATTATGTGTGTATTCCACAAAGTTTCATGTTTTAATTTATGATTATTGGGATTACATTTCACTACTATGATTTATCCCATGATATGAAAAAATGATCTCTTTTGCAGGTTATGATTTCCAATAGTTTTGTGCTTATGTATATGATTTGATTGATATTTATTTTGTTTACCCTTACTGAGAATTTGAGCTCACCCTTTTGTATGTTTTATTTCCCCAGGTCAGGAATAAGGTTATTAAGTAGAACATGCCAAAAAGGGACTCTAGATATGATGAAATAAATGGGAGGCAAAGTAGATGCTTTATGAACCAGTTGTTTATGTTTCCTAGTTTCTAAAGACACTATACCTATACGGTCCTTTATTGGTTTTTTTATATGTTATAATAAGTGTGCTTAAATTCTGAAGTAATAACAATGTATGTAAAGTATGGGTCGTTATAGTTGGTATCAGAGGAAAGGTATAGTCAACCTTTGGAAACAAGGATGTGAAATCCTTAGTAAGAACCCTAAGGATAAGTCTAAGCATAGAACACAATATTAGTGTTTTAGAAATGGCCATGAATAACCTAGGATAAGACCTTAAGTGTGATATTTTATTCTTGATTATGTGGTTTTCCTATTATAATTAGTGTTGATCACACTATTCTTCTTGGTTTTAGTCAATGGCTGGTACCCGAAGGAACCGTGTTAATGCAGAATGCGACGGGAAATGCAATGATTGTCCCCCTGAGCAACCAAGCATTATGGGAGATGGAATGAAAAATATTATAGCCATGCTCACAGAACTTTCTCAAGCTATGAATCATGCAGGACTTGCAAACGAGCAAAGAAAGGAGCAACATTCTGTTGAATCCTTCATGAGACAACGTCCACCTTCATTCAGCGGGTCTACTGATCCATTAGTTGCTGAACAATGGATTAGTACTACTGAAAAGATATTTTCAGTTCTTCAATGTTCTGGTCATGATAAATTCATCTTAGCAGTGTATCATTTCTAAGATGATGCTGATCAATGGTGGAATCTTATTAAGAATATGAGGCAAAGAGATGAAACTGAGTCCATGGAATGGGACGAGTTCAAGAACTTATTTTTCAATAATTACTTCCCTCGTATTCTCCAAACAAAGATGGAGAAAGAGTTTCTTGAACTGAACCAAAAGGATGATGAATCTGTTGGTACCTATGAAGCAAATTTTACAAGACTTGCAAGGTACGCTTCTGGTATTATTATCCAACCTGAGAGTAAGATCGATCGATTCTTTAGTGTCTTAAAACCAAGTCTTTGAAGGGCCTTATCCATAAGGGACTTCAATAGCTATGAGGAAATCGTTCGATGTGATCTCAAAGTTGAGATGGAGATTGGAGTAACCCATCAGTCCTATGGGTTTGATAAGAAGAGGAAAATGGAATTCAAAGGAAAATCTAAAGAGCACACTGAAAAGAAGATGAGCTTTCCCTTATGCTCAAAGTGTGGAAAGAAACATGGAGGGAGTTGTCTTAAAGGGACAAGTAAATGTTTCAAATGTGGAAAGGAAGGTCATCAGGCATTTGAATGCCACGATGATGGGAAGAAGATGTCTAATGATGCAAACAAAGGAAGGGATACACAGAATGAACCTACTACACTTCATTGTTTCAAGTGCAAGGAGATGGGACATTATGCCAATAAATGCCCCAATCCAAGGGTTGATGATGATGGTCGACGTCAACAAACTCTTAAGGCTAAAGGCAAAGGAAAGTCACATGCAATTTCTATCAGCGATGTGGAGTACGATAATGATGTGGTGAAAGGTACACTTACCATCCACTCTAAAGTAGCAAATGTTTTATATGATTCTGGATCCACCCACTCCTGTATTTCTGAAGAATTTTCTAAGGGTATCACCATATTACCTCAACAATTATATGTTGAGTTAGCTGTGACAACACCTAATGGAACAACAGTCGCATCAAAAGTTTATAATTCTTCTCCGATTGAAGTTTGTGGGAAAGTGATTCCTGCAAATCTTGTGATCCTTCCTATAGTGGAATTTGATGTGATTCTTGGCATGGATTGGCTTTCTCTACATGGAGCTCATATCAATTGCCAAAGAAGGGAAGTCACATTTCATATTCCAGATCAATCTATGATCGTCTATCGATGCAAGGATGAACATAACCATCCAGTGGAAATTTCTTCCATTTTATGGGTATTGATTCCACTAAATGAAGGTTATTTATCTCAAATGGTTGGTGAGAAACTCATGATTAAGAATATGCCCATTGTACGGGAGTTTGATGATGTCTTTCTGGAGGAATTACCGGGTCTTCCACCAAATCGTGAAGTTGAGTTTTCAATAGAACTCATACCGGGTGCTTTCCCTATTTCAAAAACACCTTATAGAATGGCCCCAATTGAGTTGCAGGAATTGAAGAAGCAACTCCAAGAGAATCTTGATAAGGGATTCATACGCCCTAGTGTATCACCTTGGGGAGCACCTGTTCTATTTGTTAAGAAGAAAGATGGATCAATGAGACTCTTCATTGATTATCGAGAACTTAACAAGATCACTATCAAGAACAAATATCCTCTCCCATGCATTGATGACTTATTTGACCAACTATGCGGAGCTCAATACTTTTCCAAGATTGATCTTCGTTTAGGGTATCATCAATTAAGGGTCAAAAGGGAGGATATACCAATGACGACTTTCCGTACAAGGTATGGACACTATGAATTTATAGTGATGCCATTTGGTCTTACTAATGCCCCTACTATCTTCATGGATCTGATGAATAGAGTCTTTAGAGACTATCTTGATCAATTTGTGGTAGTCTTTATAGATGATATTCTTATCTATTCAAAGAGCAAGGAAGAACATGAAGATCACTTGAGAATTATATTAAAGACCCTGAGAAAGGAGAAGCTTTATGACAAATTTACCAAGTATGAATTTTGGCTTCAAAAAGTTGCATTTTTGGGTCACATAATCTCAAAAGAGGGGATATCTGTGGATCCAGCAAAAATAGAGGTTATCGAAAGATGGTCGAGACCAACAACAGTTACCGAGATCCGAAGTTTTCTTGGTTTGGATGGATATTATCGACGTTTTGTGAAAGATTTTTCACGATTATCTAATCCACTCACCATGTTGACTCAGAAAGGAGTTAAGTTTGTTTGGACGAAGGAATGTGAAGAGAATTTCAAGGAGTTGAAAAGAAGGTTATCCAGTGCACCTGTGCTCACACTGCCTTGTAGTGGAGAAAGGTCTGTGATCTACAGTGATGCATCCAAGAAGGGATTGGGGTGTGTTATTATGCAAAATGATATGGTGATAGCTTATGCCTCACGACAGTTGAAAATCCATGAGCAAAATTACCCAACACATGATTTGGAGTTAGCTGCGGTAATCATTGATTTGGAGGCATTACCTTTATGGTGAAAGGTGTGATATTTATACTGATCATAAAAGTTTAAAGTATATTTTCACACAAAAGGAGCTGAATATGAACCAAAGAATATGGTTGGAGCTGATTAAGGATTACGACTGCTCAATCCATTACCACCCTGGGAAAGCAAACAAGGTGGCAGATGCATTAAGTCGACAAGACCATGCTAGTTTATCCATGATGAGGATCCCAAAAGATCCAATATTTATGGATTTACAAAGGATGGATCTTGGAATTATAATGGAAGGGGAAAAATCTTATCTTTCTCAAATGAATGTTCAACCATCTACACATGTGAAGATTAAAGAGGCACAGAAAGAAGATGTCGAGTTACAAAAGAAGGTGAGAATGGTTCCTGAATTCAACCTTGATTGTGATGGGATAATAAAGTTCAGGAATCAGGTTTGTGTTCCTCCCATCCCCGAATTAAAGGAGCTGCTGGATGAGGCTCATAGTTCTTCATTATCTATTCATCCTGGAAGCACGAAGATATATAGGGACCTGAAAGATTACTTCTAGTGGGATGGCATGAAAAGAGATGTTGCTGAATATGTCTCTTGATGCTTGGTTTGTCAACAAGTTAAAGCTGAGAGACAGAAGTCTAAGGGGATGTTACAACCATTACCCATACCCGAATGGAAATGGGAAAACATCACTATGGACTTTGTCACAGGACTTCCTAAAACATCCAAAGGCAATAATGCTATCTGGGTCATAGTTGATCGTCTTTCAAAGTCTGCACACTTCATTGCTATTAGAGGGGATTTCTCTCTGGATCAGATTGCCAGGATATATGTAAAGGAAGTGGTAATATTGCATGGAGTACCACTTTCTATTATATCTGATCGGGATCCGAGATTTACCTCGAAGTTCTGGCGAAGTCTTCAACATACTCTAGATACATAGTTGAGTTGCAGCACTGCTTATCATCCTCAGACAGACAGTCAGTCTGAGAGAATAATTAAAAATCTAGAAGATATGTTGAGAGCTTGCTCTATGGATTTCAAAGGTGGTTGGGATCAACACCTACCTTTGGTGGAATTTTCTTATAATAATAGCTTTCACTCCAGTATTCAGATGACTCCTTATGAAGCTCTCTATGGAAAGAAATGCAGGACTCCAACTTGCTGGGATGAAGTTGGGGAAAGAAATCTATTAGGACCCGATCTCGTTGATGAAATGGCAGAAAAGGTCAGATCTATTCAACAACACATAAGAGCAACTCAGAGTCGACAAAAAAGTTATGCCGACAACCGAAGAAAAGACCTAGAGTTTGAAGTGGGTGATAAAGCGTTCTTACAAATATCTCCCTGGAAGAGAGTCATGAGATTTGGAAAGAAGGGGAAGTTGAGCCCTAGATATATCGGTCCTTTCGAAATACTGGATCGTGTCGGGAAGGTAGCTTACCGATTGGCGCTTCCACCGAATATATCTCAAGTACACGATGTGTTCCATGTATCTCTCCGGAGAAAGTACATACCTGATCCTTCACATGTACTCAGCTCAGAAGTTGTACCGCTGGAGCAAGATCTTTCTTATGAAGAACAGCCGATAGAGATTCTGGATCGTAGTGAAAAAGTCCTACGAAACAAGACCACTCGCTTAATGAAAGTTTTATGGAGGAACCACCAATTAGAATAAGCTACATGGGAGCTTGAGGATATGATGAGGGAGAGGTATCCTCATCTATTTATTACAAAGTGACGAATTTCGAGGGCGAAATTCATTTTAAGGGGGGTAGAATGTAACACCCGAGACTTTTATGTGAAATATTTTGTTTTTTATGTTATACAAATCATAAAAAAAATCTTTCACTACACACAACACTAGCTTGGATTTCTTTACACGCAACTGCGACCTTCCTCGATAGCTTGCGTCGTACGCAATACCGAGTTTCACTAAACAACGATATGCTATTAAAATATTATTAAAACTAGCCGTTATGAATAGTAATAACCAATTTTTGAAATTTTATAAATTTTATTTTCCAAAATGGACTTCATTTTTGGATTCGTAATATCGAAATTATCCTAGGGTGAAATTTTGGTATTTTTCTGAAAACTTTCAACTTTTGATGAATAGTGAAACCACTAAGTGGTAGTTAAAAAAACTGAATTTTTCATAAAACTTAATTTTACCGCTTCTATGAGTGGAATTTCAAAAATACGAGAGACACGGTTAATATCAGGGACTAAAATGTGGTTCAATGAGATGAAAATAATTTTTTGGTGAATAGTAACTTTTTACTTTTATTTACCACGGTTAAAAGTAAATAGGTTAATTAAGGGTAAAAATGATAATATTATTACCCTAAAACATGTACTAATTCTATTGGACAAGTTTAATTCGACAAAAAACAACCTTAGGAATAAAATATGACCATTTAGGCCCACTTGGATTAGATTAGGACATTTATTATTAATTTATTTAAAGAAGGGTTAAAATAATTAAAATCAAAGTTTAATAAGTAAAGAATTTTTAATATGGGGTTATACATAATATAAATTAGACTATAAATATTCATTATAAAGATAAAAAGATTTCCTACATAATGGTATTTTATTTGTAATTTTTAGACATTAAATAATTTAATTTATTTATGACACAAAGATGATGCAGTAATTATCTTATTAATGAAATATTGACATAATTGATGTTATAAACACCAAAATAAATGTAATTTGAGACTTTTTATGAATTAAAACAATTTTATAGACTAATATGACATGTTATCATTTATTTAATTAACGTTTTTCGAACTAATAATTCTTTTATTATTTTCAAAAGAATTAATTACTAAATAGTGTCACAATTGACATAAAATAGTTTTTAAAAAAAATATTATATTATTAATTGTTATTTTATTCCAAAGAATCTATGGTTCGGCCAAATGACTTTGATAAGGTTATATATATTAATAATAAACAACTTGGGGTTCGTTTGGCTGCATATAGTATGTTTATTAACCTTATTGTATAAGAACACAAGAAGACACGGTAAAAGTAAAATTATTTAACTTAATGTTAAATCAAAATGATAAGGTTAAAATAGGAACTTAAACTTGTCTAAATTCTATTGGATGAGAAGATTTCGACCCATAACCACCTTAGCTCTTAAATAAATCAATTTGGAGCTATTTAAAACCGAACATGACTTTATAATAAAATAATATTTTTAGTTTTTCCAAAGGAGCCCCTCTCCTCCCTTATAAAAGGGCACCTCCTCCCCCTCTTCCTCACACCACTTTGAGCCTTAAATCTCGGCCAACCCCTGAAAATTTCTCCTCTCCACTTCCCTAGAAACATCCTAGAGGTTCTGGTCTTCCTCAAAGACCAATTTTAGTGCCCTAAGTGGAGGTCTCAAAGTGGCGCTTCAAAGAAGAGGTAATTTCCGTTACCGATTCATTCATTTTTATTTCTTTTTCCACTTATTCTTCTTTAGTTGTTTCATTATGAAGTAATAACATCAGTATCAATAATATAATGATATGTTATTATATGTATGAAACAACCCTATTTCACCATATATCCATCCTACGGAAAAAGAAATCACCGCGCGTGCATACGTACGGAATACCGTCTCCACGCCGTGGTGTAATCTATTTTCCACCACCACCTTATTTGGATGGGTATAATGGTGTAAATAATGACTATATATGACTATTATAAAGTGATACTGATTCTAAAATAGTATACACACACTCCAATACAATTCCACAATCATAGGAACGATATCATCACTCGTGCGTACGTACGGAATACCGTCTCCACGATGTGATGTGACTCGTTCTACATGATCATAATTTCATAATGATTATATAAATGAATTTAATTAATGAATATGATATATATTACAATAATAAAATTCTGGTAATGAGGAATCTATAACCTAAAGAGATGAATAAGAATTTATTCGACAAAACACGCATAAGAACAAAAAGTTATAAACACCCGAATAACAAGTAGAAATGAAATATTACTACTAAGAAACTAAGAATATGACCAAATATGATATCATAAAAATAAGTATGATTCTGGAATAAGTCAATAACATTATTTAAATCATTATACAGGAGGTTCAGACACTTACGAAGCAAATCGGACCTAATGTAAGGAAAATATCACAATCTCATTTTTATCCGAGATTGTTTATACTTTGAAATTTACTGGGGTGTATTTTATCATCCACATACATGTTTCCTAAATATGTAATATTATTTCCATTCACCTACAATTATTTAAATCCAATTTTACCCTTTGGTGAGTTTTTAGTAAAGGATATGAATGGAATCTTTTGTCGTTTTTCGTACGAGGTACTTTTTTGACTTTTCCGAAAAAAGTACGAAGAATGTTTTTTATCTTATACGGCATGAATGGATTTTTAAAACATTACTTCAAAGAAGCTTCATTTAAAAGTTTTCAAGTTTATTTTTAATCAACTTCTTTTAGTTTAAAATTTTATGACATGTTAAGAAAGGAAAAATGTTTTTTAAGGTAGAAAGGATATTTTCCTCAAGAATGGAGTTCAAGTGTATTATCAAAATTATTTTCCATCTAAGATAATATAGGGTTATGTTTCTATCCCTATTATTACATTGATTTGATTGTGTTGTGATGGAATTATTTTTATGAATTCATTTATCTTATATGAATTGTTGTATGATGTCATGTTGTTTAAGAATCCCATTTTTAATACATGGGTTATGCAATGATGTATGATTTATGATTTTGTGGCACACATATGAATGGTATCTTTATGAGATGGGTGGGACCTACATCTCCCTCCAATGCATTGGGTAAATATTTTATATCTCATGAGATAGACATGGCCGGAACGGTAGGTTATACCGGTTCAGTGAAACAGGACTGAAACGAGGAGTGAAATCGGTTCAGAAAGGGACTTTGTCCACTAAGATAGTCTTGGCAATGAGTCTTGACTAATAAGAAATGATTTTCTATGATTATGTGTGTATGCCACAAAGTTTCATGTTTTAAGTTATGATTATTGGGATTACATTTCACTACTATGATTTATCCCATGATATTAAATTATGATCTCTTTTGGAGGTTATGATTTCCAAAAGTTATGTGCTTATGTATATGATGTGATTGATATTTCTTTTGTTTACCCTTACTGAGCATTTGAGCTCACTCTTTTGTATGTTTTATTTCCCCAGGTCAGGAAGAAGGTTATTAAGTAGAACATGCCAAAAAAGGGACTCTAGATATGATGAAATAAATGGGATGCGAAGTTGATGCTTTATGAACCAGTTGTTTATCTTTCCCAGTTTCTAAAGACACTATACCTATACGGTCCTTTCTTGGTTTTGTTATATGTTGTAATAAGTGTGCTTCAATTCTGAAGTAATAACAATGTATGTAAAGTATGGGTCGTTATAAGGCTGATGGGAGTTTACGTTTGTGTTTCGATTACCAGAAGATTAATTATATGACCATGAATAATTGACATCCTCTTCCAGATATTAACAATATTTTTGATGAGTTGAAAGGAGATTGCATGTTCTGAAAGATTGAATTGAGATTGGGGTATCATTATTTGAGAGTTCAGACTTCAGAAATACTGGGGACTACTTTCAGGAGTAGGTATGGACATTATGAGTTTATCATAATGCCATTTGGGTTGAAAAAAACACCAACAATGTTTATGTACATGATGAACATAATATTCCATACATACCTAGATCAGTTTCTGATGGTGTTCGTGGATGACATCTTGATGTACTCCAAGACCAATGATGATCATTCCCAACATGTTGACATCATCTTGAGTACACTGAGAAAGAATCTGCTACACTCCATGCTCTGTAAGTGTTAGTTTTGGATTGACCTGGTACACTTATTACGGAACATAATCTCAGAGGAAGGTGTGTTAGTAGACCCAATGAATGTTTAGTAATTTATTTCATGGGAGAAACCCAAAAGTTTTTTTTATATCTAAAGCTTTCTAGGATTAGCTGGATATTACCGAAGATTAATCCAAGAATTTTCTCTTTTGGAAGTTTCACTTTCAGGATTTACCAAAAAGGGTGTAAATTTTGAATAGTTAGAGGCTTGCGAGTAATATTTCTAAGATTTGAATAAGGCTTTGACATCTCACCAATTTCGATCCTACCCAAGTCAGGTGAGGAGTACACGGTGTATTGTAATGCTTTTGGGATCAGACTTAGAGCTTTGGTAAAGCATGGAGATAGAGTTTTAGTGTATGGGTCTTGACAGTTGATACCACATGAAAGGAACTACCCAACACATGACCTCAATCATGTAGTGGGGATGTATGCTCTGAAGTATTGTCAACACTATCTTTTGGGTGAAAAGTTTAGAGTTTATACTGACCACAGGAGTTTGAGGTTTATCTTTTCTCAGAGATATTTGAATCTTTAGCATTATAGATGGGTAGAGTATATGAAATATTTTGATTCTGAGCTAGAATATACACTTGGGAAGGGAAAAAGTGTGCCTAACACTTTGATAATGAAAACTCAGACTCAAGAAGTTTAGGAATCAAGTATTGAGTGGAAGATGATGAAGTTTCTATAAGATATTCACATTTTGGTTTAGGAGAGTCAAGAGAAGATGCCTCTCATATATGTTTCTATAGAGTCGATAATTTTGAGATGGACTAAGGAAAAATTGTATGAGGATCTTGAGTGCTTGGCCTTGATGGAAATATTTGTTGGTGGGTAGACACCTTTAGACTTTCTGATAGATAGGGACAAGATCATCTACGTGAAGAATTGAGTTTTTGTTCGCATGGGTAGCTGAGAAAAGATTATGGTAAAATTTCACACCTCAAAGTGGGAGGTACATTTAGGGGTAACCAAAATGTATCATGACATAAGATGAATGTTTTTTCATCTAGGAAATAAAAATGACATAGTAGGTTTTGTGACATGATGCTACACTTTTAATTAGGTGAAGGCAGAGCCTCAATGACCTAGAGGCTTGCTACAACCATTTCCCATTACAAAATGGAAGTGGGATGATGTGACCTTTGAATTTGTGGTAGTAATTACGAATATTCTTAAGAAGAATGATTCTATATGGGTTGTTTTCGATCAATTTATAAAGGTAGAACATTTTTTATTTTTATGGGAAACCTTCGCAGTATAGCTGTCCAGAGAACTATATGTTTGTCAGATAGTCTATCTGTATGGGGTGGAACAAACTATAGTTTCAGACTTAAATTCTCATTTTACTTCACACTGATACTAGGTCTTTCAGAAAGCACTTGGTATAGTAGGTTTATTGAGTATAACTTTACACCCAAAAACAAATGGGTAGTCAGAACATAATATACAGGTTCTTGAGGATATATTGGGGGAATTTGTGCTTAAATTCTGTGGGTAATGGGAGAAACACCTAGAATTGGTGGAATTTACCTATAATAATAGTTATCAGGAAACTATACAGATGAAACCATATGAGGATCTTTATTCTAGGCTATGTAGAATACTGCTATAACAGATGGAGGCTGGTGAGTCAGAATTATTGGGGCTGACTCTCATATAGGAGGCAGTGGAGTAGGTGCAATTGATTTGAAAACATATAGATACAGCTCAGAGTAGGAAAAATTCACATGCCGATAGACAGATATGACCCCAAGAGTTTATAGAGGGTGTCAGTGTTTTCCTTTGGGTGTCTCCTAGGTTGGGTCACCATAGGATACGGAGACATGGAAAGTTGGTTCCCATGTTTTTTGGACCATTCTGGACTGTGGAGAGAATTGGGCAGTCACATACAGATTGGCTCTCCCATAGAAATAAAGTACTATGCACACTGTTTTCTATGTATAAAAAATTTGGTCATATCATGCCTAACCTTATCATGTGATATATATGGATGCGATGGAGATTGAGAGAGATACATCCTTTTAGGATAATCCAATACATGTGTTGGATCATAGTTAGAAATTATTGAGGTGAAATTTTGTGCCGATAGTGTGTGTTTTGTGGCAACATAGCAGATTTTAGGAGGAGAAATGGGAAAGGGAGGTAGATATGTGGGCTTAGTGGATCGATATTTTTGAATTAGAATATTAGAGAGGCTATGGAGTGTAGCTATAGGACAAGCAGTAATAAGGTGGGAAGATTGTAAGATCTCATCTTTTTACAAGTATGTCTCTTTTTAAATTTTTGTTCGTGATGGATAGATTTAAATTTAATTCATGGCTTAATTTTTTTTAAAACATTAAAAATTTACACAAATAAGATTTCACCATGTGAAACTTGATTTCACCATGTTTATTATTTCACCATGTGAAATTATATTTCAAAACAAGTAATACATCACCACGTGATATTAGATTTCACCACATGTAAGATTTCACAACATGTAATTGGATTTCATCACATGTAATCTATAGTAATTTTTTAATGGTTTGACAGGGTTTTGATAGGAAATAAGAGAAAATTGGTTACAAAACCTTAAATGAAGTGAAAGTAGGATTCACGTTGTGTAATTATCATTCCCATCTTTTAATAAAGCACATTTCAACATCATGTAACTGTCACAACTCAGGCTATTGGCTATAATATCTCCGTACACCGATTTTGTTTAGCCGAAAAACCCCACACACCTCTACCTTGGACCAGAACACCTCTATGCCCCATAATATTTGAACAAAAACCTCTATGAAACTCCCTCCTTATTGTAGGTCTTCTAATATTTATTTATGAGAGTCTGCTTCAATCTGGAAGTGATCTTGCATCATATCTTGGATGTCTGAACCAAGATTTTTATGGTATGCCTTCCAACTTTTAATTTTCTTCTAGTTCCACTGCTAACAAATTACCTGGTTCTTATTGAGAGGTATCAAAAAGCCGATTTCTATTGTAAACATAGCGATTTTTTCATCATCTCCTACATTTTAAAGGAATTGGATCAAAATCCTATTCTTTTACATGTTCTTGAGTGTCTATACTCAATTTGATAATATTCGTTGGTGAGCATTCTTCACCACTGATCTTGAGGTAGGTGGTCTAAAATATAAATCCCATATTCAATATTTTAGTTTTGTATATTCAAGTTGTATAATTTCTATAGTTGTATAGAAATTATAATCCCTAATTATATTGAAAAATATTGTTAATTAATTAATTGAGATGATCGTGAAATAGTGATATTTTGGGATTGTTGAATGAGATAATTAATTAGGGAATTAATTGTGATATTTTTAGATTTATGATTTAAATAACTAAATATAGGAATTAATTATGATGGAATTGATATGGTTCGATTGGGTAATTAATTTTTAAACTAATTACGACTTATGGTTGTTACGAATTGGAATAATTAATTCAGAAATTAATTATGTGATATTGATATCATGTTTTGAGATAATTAATTTGGGAATTAATTAGGGGAAATTAATTCCATAAAAAAGAATAATTAATTGGTGAATTAATTATGAGACATTGAAATAGTATATTTGAATAATTAACTCATGAATTAATTATTGGATGTTGAGTTGTGAGGTTATTAATGAATCGTTGAATTAATTAATTGACTTTATATGGTTAATTAATTGTTTAAATAATTAACATATTGTGAAGGATTAATTAATTATTAAAATTAATTAATGAAAATTATGTGATTGTTTAATCGTTAGGTTAATTAATGGAAATGGAATATGATTAATTTATTGGTGAATTAATTAATGGAAATTGAGGTAGTTAATTAATTGTTGAATTAATTGATGGGATGATTAGTTAAATGGATATTGGTTGTGATTATGTTGGCATGGAGTAGCATGTAGGATAACCGGGGTGTATGAAAGGGATTAACTTGTAAGTACAAGATAGATTTACTTAATGTTCTTCAAAGTACTGTGTGAGCCTCTGAAGAAGAATACTGCATGAGTTTCAGTTTTTTTAGAAGGACCATGTTACCCATCAAAGAATAAGACTATATTGGATTACAATATTGTTTTTTGAAGGACTGTGTGAGCCTTAGAGGGGAAATATTGAGAGATATTTTTTGTTCTTCCTATGAAGTATTTATGATTCATTTCATATTACTTGCTTTAGACCCTTCAGGTTAGAACCCATGGTGCACATTAATCATGCCTATCTGATTTACTTATTTTATTTATCAGATAAATTCCATATGAACTATGATAATGAATGGTAACAAGGACATTAAAATTTGTGATATCCCTTGGGGATGCTTCAGATTATGGAGAGGGTTGAAGTAGGTATTGAGGATCGAGTTCCCATGGGAACTTAAGAGAAATTGTGGTTAAATAAAGAGTAACTAAATAAATGTAAAATGTTTACTTTATTTATTTACTTATTCTTTATACAACTACATACAATATTATTGACTGGATTTTTTAGACACCATTGGTGGTGGCCTACTGAGTTGTACTCCCACCCTATTTAGGGTTCCTGATAAACACCCAAATATACTTTATTGTTGCATGATAGGTTAAGGGAAAGCACCTTGGGTTAGATTTCAAATTGGGAATGGAGCATGGATGAGGGAATGAGACATGGTTCATGACCTTCTTGAGAGTCATTAGTGTATATACTTTCAGTTACATTTTAGACACTTTGACACATACTTTGGCATGACATGTTCCCTTTTAGTTGAATACTTTCCTATTTTTTATCTTGTGAAATCGGTATGTTTATAATTATATATTTCTCTTTTATTTATTTTTTACATTCTATGGGGTTTTACTATGATAAAAGAGGGTATAGTCTCCCCCTGACTGACTTTCCTAAACCTCTCTACAAGTCAGTAGCCTCTGGCATATAGGGATGCGCGTCTGAGGTCATTTGATCGACCGGATTAGGGAACCATTGTGTTGAACTTATGTTGGGACGTCAAAAATATATTTATGATTAATATTCTAAAATAGGTGACTAATATTGTTATATTTTTTTTTATACATGAGGTTTATTCCATTAAGTAGAAGTCATGAATTAAGGTAAGGGTTTCTTTGTATCATTTTCCAATCCATGATGCATGTTTAATTTTTCACACCTTTTTTTATATGGTATATAAAATATCCAATTGAGATGTTTTATCATGAAATATATTTTATTTCTGATATTTTAAATTCAATTTACTGATATATTCTTTAAGGGGGTTTGATTAAAATGTCCCTTAAACTCTAAGTACATCATTGCTAATCTGATCCTAAAATTATTTTTTTGAGAGATAATAAATCTGGGTAATTTTATTATTTCTAAAAATACTAATAATTTTCTCTGTTTATTTACGGGGGATTACAATTTCCCCTCAAAGTTTCATTACCATTTGACTCATATTTTACTCAAAGTGTTTCTTCTAAGTGAAACCAACACTATCACTTCTTTTTGGTCAGGAACCTCAACTTTTCAAGTCCGTATTCATTAGTTTCTTTTTTGAAAGTCCTTATATACATTTGAATAATTTATTAAGGTAATTTTATAATATTATTAATTTTATTAAAAAAATTAAATAAAATTTTAATGTTTCTATATGTGAAAATTCCATCAAAGTGTTAAAATAATATATTTTTAATATTTTCCGTGTGAACAAATCTTTCCACCTTTTCCACATTTTCTAAGAATCATCCTATAAAAACATTATTGGATATTAAAATTATATCATCTATATTTTTATCTCTATATCGATTATGAAATGTTCTTTTCTATCAGAGAAGTGATCCATTACTTCATTTTTCTTGTGTAACCATCCATTATGAATAAGAAATTTATTCTTACAATTCATTTCCTTTGTGAGTACCATGTTTGTAGATTTTTAATGAATGTTATCAAACAACCCAATTCTTGATCTATTATTATGAGATATTATTCTATAGATATATTCTTATACAAGTATTTTACTTATATGTCATCATACTATAATCATTCAATTGAAATTATATAATGACACAATCCAAATTATTTCTATTTATACCTTATGATCATGTAATCCATTTGATTAAATTATGTATGATTTCCTTACATGAAACACATATATAATGTACATGTAATGTATGGACTGATGTAACCTGATATTACTCCAATTCATTGGGTAAATAATTAATCTCTAGATATAACATGTTTATGATACTGTGAAATTATGACTTGGTAATGTTTTATGACACATTAGTGAAAAACCATGGTAATATAATTTTAAGAAAACATAGTTATGATATTTGATGATATTCTTATAATGTCAGGTATTAGGTTTTGGTCAAAATATCTTGATACCATGATCTTATGATATATATTCCATTATTTTAAAAGCATAATTTTAAAATTCATGGATTCTAATCCTTGTTTTATAGGGTATGATTTATCTATTATTTATTCCTTTACCTTGATTGTATTATCATACCCACATGTTTATATTATTCCCACTTATGATCATTGATTTCTTATCACTTATAATTACCCTTACTGGGCATCTGAGCTCACTCCTTTATTATTTATAATTTTCCCTAGGTTATAAAGAAAAGTAGTATGTATCATGTGTGTAAAAGAGTATATTTTCTGGATAATTTATGGGAGATGTTAAATATGTATTATAAATTTATTTTTTCATAATATTGAGGAATAAATGTCCATATTTGAAAAAGAAATTAGATTTTTTTGTTAATTTTTTGTCATAATTCTCTAAAAATATAAACATAAAAGATCATGGTAATGTATTGTAATGAAATATTTGATTTAAATATTGTAATTATGAGATGATCATATTTTGGATGTCATAGAACCTCCTTTAATATTTCCTTGAAGAACAATGATTTAATGTGATTGTGATATTTGAATCCTTGAAGAATATTTCAAAAAAATCATCTGAATTAAACATATTTATTCTAACGATTTGATATTTTTAACATCTAAAATATTTAGTTTGTATATAAATAACAATTTACCAAATGAATATACTCTTTTGAGCTTTCTTATAGCTTATCCAAACTCCTAGGGACTTATCTATAGTCACGGTTGACTAATACAATCTCCTATTTTACTCATCAAAATTATCGAGTGTCTCATTTGAAGTCCAAAATGACTGATATGAAGTTATGAATGAATCATATAAAATTAATATTTACTTATCCTAAGTTTAGGTTACTCATAAAAACTCTTCCTTTACACATCCAAATCCATAAGGGACTCATCTTGCTGGAATGGACCGAAGGCCTTCTTTTTTATTTTTATTATGGATAATCCCCCTTTTAAGGGTTTAAGGGGAACCCATACATGACCCGTAGGCCCAAGGCACAAGGCCCGACAAACTCGCAATACCTGACTCGAAGGCCCAGAAGCATACCATGCCCAATACATGACCCGTAGGCCCAACCCACTTGAACTGCCCCTCCCCAGCTTTCAACGTCATTGATTACCTAGCTCTCCACCATGCATTTTTGATTGGCTAGCATTGCCCCGTACAAAGCTACACGATGCCTAGTCCCGATGGCGGTTTCCATACCCTCTCATTCATCCAATCAAGTTAGCTCTGCATCAGGTGGATGCAACTCATGTTGCTATGATCTTCTTCTGGGTCCTATTCTGTGTGAACTGGGCTACTCCATGGTCTACATGACCCGAAGTCCCTGTGGCCCGAAGGACTTTGATGACCCAAAGGACCTGGAGACCCATAGGCACAAACCAGTGGCCCGAAGGCCCAAATCGGGTGAATAGTTTTGGCTGCTACTCTACCGAATGGTAACTGCTACAATACTGCTACAATACTTCTACAGTACTGCTACAGTACCCCCGGAAATTCGCCTCCCCTGGTTTTGAACCTGGGTCTCTTGGATGCCAAGCAGGAGCCCTTAACACTCGGGTACGGGCTCATTGGCCATAATGGACTCATCTTAAGAATATGTTTAATCATATGAAGTCAGGAAGTATCCATTTTTCTATTTCATCATTTACATTCTAGATTTAACAGAAGCTTAATTAGAACCTATTTAACTCAAATCAAGGCCTTCTCTAACACTTTTAATAATCTTCATGCATCATAAAAAATTATTCTTTCATAGAGTACATTAGTTGGTACGTTTTTCTCTTCAAGGATGCATCTTCTTCTATATTACTAGTTCATACTTATAGGAATAATCCATTTTCAGGGTATTCACTATCCTAAAACCCATAAATTTCATAAAATGTTATCAATAGTACTTACAAATTCAGTACTTTTATTTTAAATTTTGAATAAATCTACAGTCATGAAATATAAACTTTTGTTAACAAAATAACAAATATCATTTTCTGTATGTTTTAACAATCTCCCACTATAGTTTTGTTGTCCATAACATTCATATATTATACACATTATTGAAAATAAAACCAAAGTGATTATATGATAAAGGAAAACCAAAATAACCCAAATAAATATTACATGACTTAAAAAACTCTAAGTCAACACGAGATAGATTTGTGTATAAAATAAATATGATTAATATAGACATCAATGTTTTCCTTAAAAAATCTCACCTCATAATTTCTATTCTTTTATTCAAACAATATAGAAAATTATAATAGTATTTATAGATTATTTCATACATTACTCAATATAAATATCAAAATATTAAAAAATAGGGAGAAAAGTTTCTCCCCCTTCATTCAACTTCTCCTAATAAATTTAATAATGAAATAATGGATGTGTAAGGAATAGTTTTTCATACCTCAGGGATGAATATTTGGATTCACTATCATTTTTAACCTTAACATATCAAATTGATCATTTTTAAAGGTTTTGAAAGAATATCAGAAAAACATTACCATGTATAAATATTCTTTAACTTGGAATGTTGAAAAATTATTTTCGGATAGATTAATTTCATTCTAATTATCACAACTATAACAAGAAGATACTCAAATTCAATATTCAATTCCTACAACTGTGTTTTCATCTGCATCATATGTGTTGCAACCTATGAGGTATCCACATACTCTTCTTTTGTTAAAAAAATGTCACTAATTATTTCTTATTTTAATTCTATGATGCATATATCTTTCTAATGAGAAAAATTCCAACATATGTGGATTTTCTATCATCTACTGCTTTATATGAGTATGCATCAGTGTACCCTTTCTGGTCCATCTTTTCATTCTTCTTGTACATAAACCCATAATAGAATGTGTTTGAAATATATCTTAGTATTCTATTTGCTACCAGTAGATGTGATTCCTTTGTATTAGATTTAATCATGTCACAAATAGTGAAAATATATATTATATTAGGCCTGATGGTTTTCAAACACATAATAATTATAATTAATCCTTTGTACTACTTCTATTTACTATTTTTTTTCATTTTCCTTACACATTTTTATGCCCACTAGAATTGGAGTGGACACACCTCTGGATTACTAAATTTAGAAATTATTTAAGATATCTATAGTATAATTTTCTTATGAAAATAAGATATATAAAGATGATTTGGTAGCCTGTAAACCTAAGAATAATTTCATTTCTTTGAGCATTAGAATATTAAATATTTCTTTTATGTGACTTCATAACTCCTCGCATAATCTTTCTTCATTTATAAAAAAAATTATTTCATTAAAATAAATCATCAAAAAGATTGTTATGGTGTTGGTATTACTTTTATGAAATTTTTACACTTCAAATATACATCTAGATTGAAATAAAAATCCATTAGAGCTTGTTTTAATCTGTAAAGCTAAATTTTTAGTTTACACACTTTTCTACAACAAGAACCAATAAAAAACCCCTAGGGTTTTCCATGTACACTACCTCATCAATATCACCATTTAAAAAGATAATATAATATCTATATAATATATTTTTAGTATTTTCTAAGATTTTATGGAAAGAAAGATATTGGTAGATTAAAGTATGAAAACTGAAGAAAATGTTTTATCAAAATCAACCCCTTAAAATTTTAAGTACCCTTTACAGACCATTGTGGCCTTTTTTCTAGCTAATTCACCTTTTTCATCTAGCTTGTTCTTAAAAACACATTTTCCCCAATGAAATTAATTTAAATGGATCTGTGAAAAGTTTCCCAAGTTTTAATCTATTTAATTTGGTGTAGTTATTCATTCATGGATTGAACCGACTCCTTGTACTCAAAATCATATTTATCAGTTTTTTGATCAAATTTTGACAATAAACTGGTGTGGCTATCTACTATGTTTTAATCTTGACTTAAACACCTTGATTTTGTTCACCAATTATATTCTATCCTCTATATACTTTTTTGTTCTTGAACTCACACCTGTAGCCATCTAATTTTCTCTTTTAATACAGGTGTTATCCACTTTTGAATTTTGAGTCTCATCTCATTTTCTATCAGTAACATACTCACTATATGATAAAATAGATATTTTAATTTATTATTCATTATAAAAATCTACTACATCATCGATTTCAAAAATTATTTTAGATTTAATGTTATAGAACCTATCGGAACATCCATTTTCTGTATAACATAGGAAAATTCCATCTTTATCCTTTTTATCAAACTTTTCTTCACTTATATTAGTATTTTTGATCATACATGGACTTCCAAATACCCAGAAATGATTAATAGTTAGTTTCTTTTTAAAAAACATCTTATAAGTAATCATGTAATAATTCGTATTCAAGTGACACTAATTATAAATGATTCCAATAGTTGTGATAGACTATAAATAATAACACCTTGACGTTTCATATTCTACCAATATAATCATAGCTATATAAACTATAATTATGTTCTATATTTCAAATACTACATTTTATTTTGAATTATATGGATCACTAAACTCATTCATGATTAAATGTTTGTCAAGATATTCATTAAACTATCTATCGACATACTCAGTCCCATTATTTGTTCTCAATATTTTCAAATATGGACTTATTTTTTCTCTAAGTATTATAATGATTTGTAATATGTCCAAGTCCTATGATTTGTGTGACATAAAAATGATTTATTTCATTCTTGTGAAGTCATTAAGGAAAGTGATAATGTAACCTTTTCAACTTGTTTAATTATTTTCCATAGGCCCACACATATCAGAGCGGATCATCACAAGAGGTATTTTATATTGAATCACTCATCCCTTGTGTGTTTTTCACCATTTTACTTTTTATAGGCTATAAAAATAGTGTAAGTATCCTATTTTAGAAAATAAATATTTGTTTCATTTTATTCTTTGATAAGATTATTTATATTTCTTTGACCAAGGTGGAAAATTATTTAATTCCATAAACTATTATCAGCTTGTTGACTTTAATATAAACGCATATCTATTTCCCCAACTTGAAATAAATTCCCTAGGGTTCTTAATCCCCATTTTTTACTATGACTCCATATTTCAATATCTTGATAATGCACCTTTATTCCTGGAATTTTTCTTCAATTATAGAATCAAACAATTATGATACACTCAATAAATTGCATTTAAGTACATCAATAAATAAAAAACTATCTAGGATGATTTCATTTTTACTAATATATTCAATTCCAACACATTTTATATTTAGAGATATTTCATTTAAAAATATAATAGCTTATTCTTAATACATTTAAATATTTTTTAGGTTTCTCAAGTCACCTATCATATGTGATGAAGAAACACTATCCATGAACCATTTTTTTAGATTTGCAGGATTTAAATGCTACTATATTTATATATTTCAAAATTTAAATTTAATTGTGATTGTTTACAAACATCTAAAATATATTTATCCAAAATAGAATAAATTATATACACACATATGAGGTGTATCCTTATTGATCAAACCTTATAAAAAATTCTTTAAAGCTTTCAAAACTACATCTTACTTAAACTTTCTAATCAAGTTACTAATGATTCTACTGAGTTCTTAATTGTGGTTGACATATCCAACATTGATTCTTGATCTCTTCTCAGCCTAAGTAGACACATATTATTCCAAACAATTAAGGCCCTATATCCCAACACACCATAACACTATTAATACCCCTATAATATTTTATAATGATATAGATTCTACTATAGAATGGTTTTTTTATTTATTTTGTTTTTATCCCTTAAATGGGAAGATCCCACAAATCCATTTCTTTGGGATTCTTCCCTAAATATTTGGGATTTGTAAATCCCCATTTCAAGATTTTTTCCTTCCATATTTGAGTAGATTTAAAATTTTTTTATGAATTTTCAAAGGATCTATATTTTAATTTTACCTTTGGATATTCTATAGATGTGGTTTTTAGATGAAACTTTAGTATACTTTTCCTTTTTATACCGTGAGTCTTATTTATAAAAAAACATGAGGTATGTTTCTTGGAATATTATCCTTTTTCTATAACATCATTATTCCATCACCATTATCTTTCCCTTCTTGTATTTTAATTTAAGAAATATTATTTATCAGTTTATCAATTTCTTTATCCAAATGAATTAGTGTTAAAGTAAAATAACCCATGATCTTTCCTATTTTAATCAATCCCGGGCTTTATTTTTTCAATTTCCTTGATAAGGAACTATTTTTTGACCAGTAGTTGACCTTATTCATCTAAACTTACTTTTAGCCAAGTATTTTCTTCCCCCATGAATTTTATTTCATTGAAACACATCTTTATTTCTATTCTAATATTATATTCTTAACTAGACTATATTTCCCCTATAACATACTCAATTTTTAATTTCAACTAATCCTATTATGACCTCGTTTCATTTTATTATTTTCCCATAAGCAAACTTTAAGAGGCATCTCTAGGTGCTTCTTCATCATCACCACTTTCATCACCATAGAGACCCCCTTTTTAGAAGATAGAATGATCATTCTAAATGATTAAGGTGAAATAATTTTCTTTCTCTTTGACTAATTTTTAGGAATCTCCCTTATAGGTGGTATTTAAGGTATACTCATTTTCAACATTTTACCTCTAACTTTTATGGGGAAATTGTTAGATAAATGCCTCGCCTTCCCCCACCTGAAACATTTAAAAGGATGTCAACTCAATATTTATCTCCCTCTGATGTGATGTTTTTGGATATAAGAGATAGTATTTTAAATAATTCTTCCATACCTTCATATTTATTTGAATAGTTTTTTTCTTTCAAAATATTTAAGTCTTTGAAGGGATTGAAGGAAATTTTCTTTCATTTTACCTTTTGTTTTTAGACGTTCAACCGTTCTCATCTCATAACTAATGAGAGTGTTATAGATTTCATAAATATTTTTGTCATTAAGGTCACTATGCTTAAGTCTAGAGATATTAGAAACAAATTTATCTGGTAAAATTATCACCAACATCTTAACCACTGTAGAATCTTTATATGTTTCCCCAAATCCTTTAATGGTGCATGAGATTACCCCAAAGATGAACTCTTGAGTCTGGTGTTAAAATACATATATTATAAACCATATTGCATACCATGTGAGATGATCCAAGATAAAATTGTATACAATATAAAATTATTCCCTTACATTAAAATTATATCTCACAAATACTCGCACAATATTAAAACCCAAAGGTTGAGTGTATTTATATATTTGTTACATAAAAATATTATTTCACAAAATTTTGAACATTTATTCATAATCATACTATACTATACAACCTTTTAGATGTCAAATATTTTATACTCATAATCATAACTCAGGGTATGGAAAACATAATAATGGGATGAGCTGAATGGCTAAGTAGGGGAAAAAAGTAACAATATTTCTTCAAGGGATAGATTATAATAATGAGAAAACATGATCATGAAAGAAACATCTATTTAAAAATAGACAACATGATAAAAATTTTCCATGTAAAATCAAATGATCAAACATATACCAGGGAATAAGTGTCTGGAATAATGAGACAATAATTACATTCCTTGGAGCATATCAATGAAATAAAACATAGAAATGTGGAATAATTATAAGCATGAGAAATAATAACATTATGAAAATAGCTAAACACATAATTTAAACACTCAATCAAGTAAACATAGTTAACCACATAAATTCCATACCCAATCTTATGAAAATATCTAACTGTATCATATTGATTCTAAATATTTTAAAATTTTCTTAATGCATCATGTTCACACTCAATCTTGTGAACATAGAAAATTTCATCAAGTGTATTCTCATTGTTATGAACGTAACTAAAAACATAAATTATGTGCTCCATATTGTGAACATAGCTGCCCGCATAAAGTTCCCACTCATTATTCTGAACATATATTACTACATAAAGTCAATTCTCGATATTCTGAACATATTGAACCATGTCATGTCCATTCCCAATCTTATGAGGATGACATATCACAATAGTTCCACACTCAATATCATTATCTAATGAGATATAAAACATTAAATATTAATTGTAGGGATATATAAGACCCCAAATTTCATATAGTAATCATCCATAATTTCTCCATATGAAATAAATAATATTATAATAAAAAACAATAGAAATAAAATAGGTTTCATTACCTTTTCAATTGGTATCACATAAAATAACATAAATAATTAAATCAATTCATACAAAAAAATAAATCACCAAAAATGATTATTTCATAATGTAATTTGGAGGGTTATTCATAAAAAATAACTCCATAAGGGATAAAACCTTTTTATATATTGAGTATAGTTTTAGAAAAATCATAAAAAAGATTTCATAAAAGATTTTTAATCTTTTCATAAAAATTTAAAGTTAAGAGTCACTTTCAAAATTCATTTTCAGGAAGGTGATAGAAGATATTTTAAAATTTTACTTATAAAAAATATCCTGATAATTGAACCTTTAAAATAAAAAAAATTTAATTTAATAATGTGAAGTGGAATATAAAAGATAAAAATATGAAATCAAATTCCTTTTTAATATTTCAAAATATCTTTATTGAAACCCACATCATTATAAAAGTAATCAAGATCAATTTTGGAAATCAGTAATGAGAAATAAGAATATCACTTGAGTTAATTCATATTTAGTTTAAAATATAATAAAATAAAGCATAAGTGGAGAAAAATAATATGGACATCGAAGAGAAACAACCATCAAATGGGATGGGGATTATTCTTAACAATGTTTCATTTTTATGATGAATGACGTATTTAAAGGAAGAACAATTGATGTAACAATACTTCAAAAAGGATTTCTTGAGAAATAATTGTAAATAAATATAAAATTATTATGAATTAAAATTTTATTTAATCATAAGGTAGAATATAACATACTTATAAAAACAACGATCAATATGAAATTTTAGGACTGAATGAACAAAAACTGAGTTAACAAAAATTGTTACCTTGCATTCCAGCTTGGTTGGATATGATACAACCTCATGTATATTAAAATTAAATATACGAATAACTTATTCTATAAAATTATTTATATCTATTTCCTTTTATACAATTCACCTAAAATCATTCCCTATACATATAATTGTTACTTATAGTCTATTTTCATCATCAAATGAAAATAATTTCGTTTGTTTCATGAGTTTCATAGTACCGATGCTAGTTATTATTTATTAATAAAAATTTAATAATTAAAATATTATTAAAGTTTCTAAAATATTATTTATCTAATGATTTATGATGTTATAATTTCATTCTATAAGAGTTCCATTTATGATTCATGAAATTGAAATTGGCGACGAGCTTGTTTGGGTAATTATTAATAGACAAAAGTTGGTATATAAATTATGATTTAAATGTTAAAATTTCCATTATAGAACCAAAAATATTATTTAAATATTAAAATCCAACATTACCGGTAATTATTATCCCATATTAACATATGATATAAATTTATATAATTGTTTATGTAGGTGTTTAAACCAACCCAAACAAGAAAAAACTATAATCTATGGTGAGTATAGATATAAAATTGATTATTATATCACTATTACAAAAGTATACTATTATTATATATGTGTTATTAATACAATAAATTAAAATTATTATGAATTAGAAGAAAAATATAATTTATTATAAGATATTATTTATGACAATGATTTTTGTTTCCTCTTGGAATGCTCATTTTAGCGGTAAAATTTACAATGATCAGTTATGTTTTGTATTACTAACATAATGACTAATTTTTGTTTATAGAATATGAATAGTATTATAAATATAATATATATTTCATAAATATATTTTTATAACCATCCATGAAATGTGTTGATGAAAAATTAAATACTCCATTCATGGAGGCGGTAGTCTACACGTAACACGAACGATATTTTAATTTTTCAAATGATAGGGAGGAAGATATATAATGGTTATTAAATCAATATAATAAAATTTTATTATATTAATTATACTTATTTAATTTTATGAGTATTTATAAAATAGTTTTTAATGAGGGTAGATGAGAAAAATGGAGTAGAGAATGTTTGGGAGTGGATAATACTCATGTTGAGTGTTTGAGTGCACTCTTGAAACACCTCTTTTAAATGGAGGGAATGGGACAATTTCATATAAATAGGGTATTCCAAAAATATAAGAGTATTATATGTGAGGTAAAATGGGTATTGATTCAAGAGTTATTTCAATGTTAAGTTTATCTTTATGTAAGAGGTAGTGCGATCATTTTATAAATAAAAAAGAGGCACTTTTCCTTATAATTGAATGTTAGGTGAGGGTGAATGTTAGGTGAGGAGTAAAGATGCAAAAAAATGGGATTTTGTTGAGAAATTATTTTTGAGACATGTGGGTATTAATTTTAAACCTAAAAAAGGTCTTCTATAAGCTCTAAGTGTCGTGCAAACTTAACTAAATTCTAGCCAATTTAAGTTATCTCATTTTACCCTTAGTAACCTTGGCTATATTTTTACCATGTAAAAAAATTTATTACTAAAAATATAAGGCGTAACATCTTACTAAATTTCAACATGATGAATCTAATTTTGTATTCAATTTAATCTAATTCAATCATGAAAAATGTTAAAATTTACTTTTACATTAAAACATAAGATATATAGAAACAATTTTGTGTGAAAATGTATTTTTATAAATTAAGTGTTTTAATTATCATTTCCTATAAATTACTAATAAAATTTGTGTTATTATATTTTTTATATATTTAAAAATGTTATTAGATTCATTTTTTAGAAGATATCAATATTATATATAAAAATTGTATAACGTTTTTAAAAACAATTCTTCAAAAAATAACTCTTTTACCATGGTAACTGATATTCACTTTGGTTACTTATTCTTTTATTTTAAAAATGAAAATAACCAAACTACCAAATTTTATTATGATTATTAATAAAATTAATTTTTGTATTATACACTTTTTCTAGAGTTGATCAAAATAAATTTTAATATATGCATTGATAATACATAAAACACTTTTATGAAAAATAAATCTTTTAAACATAAATGGATTTTTTATCATTTTTTTCTTTGTAATAACTATTATATGAATGTTAATATATTTCCCTATATATATTATAAATACATTTCATTAAAATAATCCTTTTATAGTTTTGTATTTTAATATGATAAAAGTACCCAACACTTTCCAAAAAATTACTTCTTTGAAAAATATATTTTAAATTAAATGATATGGATAAAACACCATTAAAATTAATTATTTATATTATTAAAATTAAATCTTATCATTCCAATTAAATTAAAATATTTTTTTTGATTTTTATCATATCATTCCTTAATAATAATTTTTAGTACTTATATATATATATAAATATATATATTTATAATAAAATATTTAAATAAAATAATATATTTTTGTTTCATTATTTATTTTTTATGAAATATATTATTTTAACAACACAAAAATTTATTATACCTATTATACATATGTATATTAAATGTCCATATTTCTAATGACTATATTTTCAATAAGAATAATCATAATGACCATATTTCCAATGACCATATTTATAACTATCAGATTTCATTCCTGTATATATACTTACTAGAATCATTCATTTCATCCTTAATTATTAATCCACACATCTCATTCCTTATTATGTATTTTTCACAATAATTTTACCTTTCATGATTTTGTTTCTCATTTTAGGTTTTGTTCTACTAATGGTGATTCTAAAGGGTGAAGATGATCTATAAGATACCTTATTTTTGAAGATATTTTTTGTCTATATATATTTCTCCTTTTAACTTATGTACTTTTAATGGATGTAATCAAACATGGTATATAATACATGGTTTCATGTAATTTTACTATAATTTTTTACCACAATAATATATATCATGGTTTTTTTAGTTTTGTTTGGCATATAAATCATGCTATTAACCATAGTATTTATTTAAAGAAAAATTGATACAAAATCTTAGATTGTTACATTCTCCACCAATAAATATATTGAATCCTCACAATTTTAATTATAACTCACTAATGAAATATATATGTCTATCTATAAGATATATATGACTCAAGATGTTATATATAATGATACATCAACCTCACTATCTTAGGATTGACTAAAAAACTCATATTTTTCCTTATAATGGACTTACACTCAAAATTGTGTTTTCCCCTTAATAATTTGAGCTAAATAAATTTCAAGTATATGTATTAAGACCCATAAAATGAAATTAATTTTCCTTATAAAGTTCATAGTTAGCATTACATTGATAGATGATAATAGGTTTATTTTGAATATGAAATGTGATTTCCCTATTTTGGTAGTAAATATGGTGTCTATGTAGAGATAGCCATTCATTTTTCAAAATGACAAAAATTTTATATAAATGAATTATGACAATATTTTATTAAAGGGTATTCACATAAAAATCAATTTGGGTTGTAATAATCATATAACTATAATTTTTTCCTGATAATCCAATATCAAATATTTAGGTTGGTGATTTTATTCTCTTAAAAAACATCCATGTTTAATGGAGTGGATAGAACTAGAATCTACTAAAACATCCAAAAATATAGAGTGGAGGATAAGTATAAATGAATTATCATGAGCCACTTCAATGGTATTCGTTTCATAGTTTCTTCCTTATTCCCTTTGTTTTAGAGGTTGTTGGTGTCTATTATCCTCTTACCCATCGAGTTAGTGTGTGAATTTTCATAGTTCCCAAACTCATTGAATTTAAAATATCAAATTTTCAGTAGTACCTTGGGAAAACCATTATTTTACTCCATCATTGTTTCTTAGATCATTGTAACATGTGTTCTAATTTGAAATCACCGCTTTTAAAAGATTTACTTTGGATTTATTTATTGAACCGGAAACATCCTACCATTCTTTATCCAAAAGGGACATGATTTCCAAAGGAAGATGTTTGTTGAGTTTGAACTTAAGATACATAAGAACATGAATTGGTTAAGAGGATGGGAGGTCAGACTAATAACACCATTTTGGGGGGAATTATTGTATACTCTAGGACTCTCTTATAGATTTGAGATATTTTCATGAATCCTTATTAATTCACCAAGTATAACATATGTTTCCCTTGGAATTTGCAATCAATTACTAGCATGTGTTAAATTTAGAATCATACATTTGTATTTGAGGTTGTTCATTAATGGAGACATCCATATGTATTTGAGGTTCTCCATCAATGGTATCCTCTCATATACTATTTATAGATTCTTCTAACCATCATCATGATGATATAGGTTTTTAGGAAACTTAGTGGGGCACTTTGGAATTTATTGTCATCCAGGGAGATGAAGGTTTGTTTTGATGTTGGGACCATACCCATAAATGGGATACCTTGGTATCCTTGTGAAATGAAACTGAACCCTCATAGTTTGGTGCAACATAATGGGACACATCATACCTTTAAAAGTCATGTGATAAGGACCTAGCAGTATATTTTATTATCATGTGGTAAGGACATATAAGCGAAAAGTTCATATTCAAGGTTTGGTGTGGGACTTATGCCTAAACATCCCAAGGAACATGGAAAGAATATGGGTTTACAATTTGTATTAGACCCTGTTGGGAATATGGACCCAGAAGAACAAGGTTTATCTGAAGTGTTGGGTTTAAACCTCAGAGAGGCTTGCTACGTATCCCATTTGGAAGAGAATCGAAGACCATGTAGTTCATTTATTATCATAAGAGAGTGTAGTTGTTTGAGAGAAATGAGTTTGGTATTATGTCCTGAAACGGATTCCTAGGTGATTTGGAGGTTTAATTTGGGGCTTACTTCTAAGGAGGATGCCCAATTTTGGTTGAAATGAGATGGAGCTCTGGCCTTATGAAGGCTTCCTACGTATCCCAATTATGGTGGAAATCAGAGTTCTCGTAGTTCAAGAGTAGGGGTGTTTATTGAAGTATTGGGATAATGACAATTAACTAATCCCATGGGCGTCATGCTCGATATGAGAAACAAGAGGATGTCAAAGACTCAACAAAGGCACCCACAATTTTCCTCCTCTTTTTGGGAAAGATGATGTGCATATAGTGATGAGGGTGAATGAGGCCGAGGTGACCAGTGAAAACGGTGAGGCGAAGAGCCTTTCCTATATTATCTTTACATTGGAAAGGGGTCTAATGTAAGGAAGGAGTGAAAGTGGAGGAAGTAGAGTGGAGAAATACAAAAACCTTCTACTTGAAAGGTTAGGGGAATAAACCGGGATGGATACCCTAAGATTGGTCCTAGTAGGGGAGGGATAATTTTCATTTTCTTGAATGGAAAAGAAAGTGTGAACCATACATTCCCTAACAGAGTCCCAAGGTTCTGAGTTTTAGAGATGATAAGGAGAGGACATAACCCAAATCATAATCCTCCAAACTGGGATCTACCCAACACTATTCCTAGGAGAATGGTCAACGTGAATGCAGATATACAAAACCACATACCCTCCATGAATACTAACCCCATTTAAAAACAAATATGGGAAACCTCTGACTACAGATATACAAACCCAAATAGGAGACACAAAGTTGTGCCTTTCCTAAAGGTTTTTGAGTTAGGAGGTTTTGGTGGAGGTTTCAACATTATACCTTTCCAACAAGGGAGCCAATGAAGAAGAATCCTTTCCATGAATGTATTTGAAGAAGGTTCTATGAAAGGATTCACTACTGTAATTTGAGGTATTTGCAATGGGATCCCACTGAAAATGAGCCTTTGTGGCAATGTCTCATCACAAATAGCCCGTTGTAGAAAACGCCATCGCAAATAGTTTTTCTTATGATGGTCCCATCAGAAAAAATACTATTTAAAATGAGACGATTTCCATCACAAACAGTTCTCCATTTTATATAAATTTTTTTTTGTGATGGTCCCATCAGAAAAAAGTATTTGTGGCGATCTCATATTCCCATCGCAAATACTTATTTAAAATATATATGAACTATTTGAGATAGGATCCTATCATAAAATGTGCCTTCGCAAATATATATTAGAATAAAAAATACATTCATTAAATTTTTTTACAATGGGCCCATCACAAAAAAGTATTTGTGAAGGGGCCATTTCATGTCGCAAATAGTTATTTAAAAAATATATAAACCATTTGCGATGAGATCCAGTTGCAAAAGGTCCCATAACAAATACTTAATAAAATAAAAATATATTATACAAAATTATGATAAATTAATATTATAAAATTATAATAATTTTAATAATATTAATATAAATAATATTATATTATATAATAATAAAACTAATGTTAATAATATTAAATAATTATATTATTATAATATTAAAAATAAAATATTAAAATATTAAAATAATAAAAAACTAAAAAAAATTAAATTATGCAATATTTGAACCAATATAAGAGACTGAAACTGTAAATAGTTAATATTACAAAAAATTTGAATTCAAATGTTTTTAACATGATAAAAAAATCACTATGGGGAAGGTCTTATAGAGGAGGTGGAGGAACTGGAGGAGATGGTGGAGGAAACCTCATCCCTAAACTACGAGCCAGACAATGCATGTACTCCATCTACTCATGCTGTTGTTGCTGCCATTGATGCATCTACTCCTCATACTATTGCTACTTCCATCATCAATCCTCCTCCTACTGCTTCTACTGCTTACGCATCTCCTCCTTCTCCATACGCAAACTCTGTATAATATCACTCTGAGATTGCATCTGCTCCAGATACTCTGAGTTAGAATATGATGCCTCTCTAGCAGCTCCTCTTGAGTTGGATGCTAACAACGCATTAGTAGAAAAATAAGTCCCATGATTCATTCGATAGCTAATACCAACTACTCGGCCCTTCTCGAAGGCATACGAGGTCACCTCCATCCATGCCTCCTTATCGAAATGGTGGGAACTTGTCTGGTCAGCCATCTCATCCTGACTCTCATCTTGTGTCTAAGAGGTTACGACCTGATCTAACTCCTTTAGTTACAATTTGAAATTAAAATAGTGAAATTATTTTATATAGTTAATTTTCAAACTGAAAAAGAAAAAATAATTACCACAATCTGATGCTGGTGATCACCTATAATCTCTCCAGTGGTAGGATCACTGTACATCCTCTGATAAAAGTCGTAATCTGTAATTTCAGGCTGCTCAACTGCCTATATAAATATAATTTTTTTATTTAAATTTATATAAAATATTTAAAAAAATTTCTTACTAGGTGATCTCTATGCACACTGAATGTATGGATACTGGCTCGATGCGTCACCTCTTGTCTCCCCCAGTTCTGTCAGTCCCATGATGATATCCTATTAAATCCACCACCCAACCAGTGTGAAATAATCCATCCCAAACGTGAGATGAAATGTACTATAGTTTATGGGCTCTACATGACTCATCAAATACAGCCACTCTTGCTTTCTTCATGGTCTTTCTTCTCAAATTGTGCAAAAACTGATTGAAATAGTCATGCATAGACACCTCCCATGATGGGTGGATAGCGTGAAACATGCTATCATCTATGGGATACAATAAAACTTACAAATAATATATAATACCAAGTTATTAATGATATAAATTTGAAAATAAATATTATTTATTTACATACCAGCCAATGATCAATCATACCGAGCTTTACATCAACAAGAATCTATTTCCATGTGATCCATGACTGTGAAAAATAATTGCACAAGATAGTTCTCCCATGTTCAATAGATATATGTGAAAAACTATAAAAAAGAGCAAATAATCAAACAATTAGTATATAAATAAATTAATGAAATCTAACTAAAATACACAGGTTTCCATACCTTCGCATGCATGGATAAAATCCAAGACATGGATGTCACGTGGGGATAGGGCTAGGAATCATCAGTCAGTTAACACTGCACCCCCTCTGTGTACCCCTAAAACTGCAAGTAGGCTATTGGTCTGATGCTCCAAAATCCTCTTCATCCAAAGGTAGCTCAGACTCCTGCAACTGAAAAAATATATCATCGTCCATCTGAAACACAAAATGGTGGTTGTAAGAAAATAGTTGAAAATAACTATTATATATAGATATATATTAGTTATGATTATAACTAGAATTTAACTATGTCAATATTCACCTTCATAATCATCTTCATATCTAACGATGTCGATGTATTCATATTCCTCCTTGGCATCATCAATATCCTAAGGAGTTTCAGTTTCATCATCTCTTATCATTTAAAATTAATTTGTAAAATCATTAACATCATTGTAACCATTGAACCTTAATTGATGGGTGTAATCATTGATATTCATGTCACTTTGTGAAAAAGATGGATTTAGAGTAGTCTCTTGAAAAATTTCAATTCCATGCACTTCAGTGAAACCACATTCACTTTGAGTAAAATTATTTTTCCAAAATTTTATTTTTATTACGCTCCACTAATCACTTAGGTGTCTTGAAGTAGCACAATACATTTCATAATAAATTTTATGTCACTGTTGAGACAATAAAAATGCTTCATTTACTATAAGAAGAATTTTATCTCTAATATCAATGATTCCATGAGTTGGATGAACTCAAAAGACTCTCTCAGTATCCAACCACTAAAATTTGAACTTCATTATGTAATTTGGTCCTAGATAACACAGTTCAATAATTTCATCCAGCATGCTGTAAAAGTCAACTTCAGTTTCTCTATGATTAGATCCTCTCAAGAAAAATCCTCTGTTCATTGTTTTTTTGATTCTTCATTTTCACGTATATGAAATCAAAAATCATTCACCACATATGCATTATAAGAATTTACCATTTTAGATGGTGGGTTACTCAATATACACTATCACTTATCAATTTTATAAGCATGTTGAGACACCTAATTTTTTTTAAAATAATTATCAATTTAATAAATAATAAATTGGGTTGATATGTTAAACCATCAATAATTTATGTTACTAGTTTTTGAAACCATTGATAATTTTTTTACCAGTGTTCTTTAAGAGAAACTACTATTATTTGATGAATCTATTTCTTGATATGATTATCATATAACCTATAGTTAAAATAAGTTTACATATTGTAACATAAATTATAGAATAAGTGATAGAATCAGTCATAATACAAATGATTTCATTTCTTCATAGTTGAGATGAACATATGTAAGAGCTCTATGATGTTCATCATATGAAAACCATCTTTCATGAACACCACAAAACCCAAGATCTGGATGATTAAAAATAGATAATTTATTTCCCATTTCATAATCAATATTTCCTTCATTCCATCCCATGATGTTTTGTTTTGAGAGATATTTAGATTCAATATAATGAGAGAAGAAGAAAGCAATTTCCTCTTGAAAATAATCTTCGTAAATTGAGCCTTAAACTGATGTTTCGTTATGTACTTTTGTCTTCAATTTATGAATTCATCTCTCAAATGGGTACATCCATGAAAATTGTACTGGACCTCCACATTTTCTTCATGTCAAAAATGTAATATCAAATGTTCAATTGAGTCAAAGAAAGATAACGAAAAGATTTTTTTTCCAGTTTACATATAATTACAACAACATATTCTTCCAGTTTCCATAGTGCACCATAGTTTATTGTTTCCATAAGAATATATCAAAGAATTATGATATGTCTGTTATCAAATCTCAAATAATATAATTAACAATCCTCTAAATCCAATTGGCATAAGTATTTCCATTATAACATGACAATCATGACTTTTTAATCTGGTAATATGACCATTCCTAACACATCTGCCCAAATTGGAAGCATTTTCCATCTGGAAGTCTCAAACCTACAATCCACTGAAAAAATAATAAATGAATCTATTTGGATAGGGTATATGCTGCTTTTGGATTCATTAACCTCTATGATCTGACATATTCAAACAGTTCAAGTTCTTGTTGCCTACAAATTTGGGAAAGATCTAATTGTACCTTACCATTATCATTGGTTTTATCTAGTGTATCTGAAATGGTATGAAATAAAATATTAAAATAGTTATTCTCAATATGATTGAAATCTAACATGTGGTAGACCAAAAAATCAGACCAATATGGTAGATCCAAAAAATGATTCATTTTATCCAATTCTGTTCTTTCCCAAAGCCATGAAATTTCTGTTGGTTTATTTTGGATCCAACTGTGATAGGAGGTAATGAAAATACAACTGATTTTAACTCTCTAACTGAGATCATTTTTTGAGGTCTATCCCTTTTAATTGTTCCTTTTCTGAAATGATATTTTTTCTTATGAAAAGGATGATCGGTTGGAAGAAATCTACGATTAAAATAAAAATATCAAGGTTTTTTTCCATTAACAAGCATAAATTATTTGTGGTCTTTCATATAGTAAGGACATGATTTTAGACCATGTGTACTCCAGCTATATAACATGTCATATGTCAGGAAGTCACTAATTATCCACATCAATATAGCTTTTAGTGGGAAATTTTGTTTTGTAGCAACATCATATACACTAACACCATTATTTCACAATGAATTTAACTCATCAATCAATGGTTTCACAAGAAAATCAATATTATTATTCAGACGTACTAGGATTAATAAGGCCAAAAAGATATAATGATCTTTCATCAACATCAATGGAGGTAAATTGTACAGATTTATAATTACATGACAACATGAATACTGACTACCATAAGAACCAAATGGATAGAAACCATCAGTAGAAAGACCCAATCACACATTTCAGGATTCTAAAGAAAATGACAGATGCACTTGGTCAAAAGTTTTCCATGAATCACCATCAGATGGATGATTCAAGATTTTAGTGGTTGATATCTTGGTTTTGTGCAACTGATAAATAAATAAAAACTGCAACCTTCGTGTATGCAGGAAATATCATAACTATTTAGTAGGAATTGATCCATACTTTCCTAGTTGAGATTATTTATACCTCGATTGTCCAATGTGGGACAACTATCTAACAAATCATTTTCACCAGAATATAAGATGCAATCATTTAAACATGCATGAATCTTCTGATAACTAAGGCCCATATTACGAACCAACATCTTTCTCAAATAGTAATTTATAGGCAATTCATTTCTTTTAGGAAATAACATTTTAACCCAAGAAAATATCTGATCAAAATAGTTGTTTGAAATTCCATTATCTGATTTAATAGCCATAAATTTTTCAAACGCTTCTGATTTTCTTATCTTGAAACCAGGATATAATGCATACTCACCAGACATCAACAACTCAGGAAATTTAGATGGTGTCAACTCCGGAGTTAAATCAATATCATCCTGAGTTTCTGTTTATTGAATAGATGGACCTGCAACATCATGTACTAAATTTTTAAACCGTGATAGATCTAGAATCAAATTATTAGTATCTTATCTGAAATTGTGTTCACTATATTGATAAAAAAATAAATAATCTATTTGAAAACCAAAACACAAGAGATGCCCCCCAACATTGTCAAATGTGTCAAACGTTCTCAGAGAACATTTTTTACAAGGAAACTTAATTGTGCCTTTTGAAACAAATTCTGTTTTTGATGATGCAAATGAAAAGAAAAATTCAACACCCTCAATATATACAAGATTTAAAGCACAACTGTTGGGATTTCTACATTGATTTATCTAAGTGCGATCATCTAATATTGACTGTTGTCGAATTCCTTGTTCCATATTTTTCTACAAAATATAAAATCATTAATGTTTTTGAATAATTTTTATAAAAAACACTATCCAAAAAGAGAAGATAAATAATTACATCTACTTCTTACTAATTACCACTAATTACGGGTGAAAAAATTTCCAGTGTATTAACATCTACTCTTTTGTCCGATGACTCATTTATATGCAACCTTCTAACACAAAAATCACAATGATGTATCTTCTTAGAGGTATGCATATCCATTCCCGTGCATATGATAATTCATAATATTACCCTCGAACAGATTCTTCATGTCATTTTAGTGTGAGAATGATGTACGTAAATGAGTTGTTGGACAAAATAGACCCCTTTCATCAATTAATAATCTTCTTGCAATTGTCACCACCTGAAAACATAATCTAGAAAATGTGGTCCTACGAATGCATATCCAATCTCGTGCATACGAGATTGAATATGTACTCATATGAGCATAATTTTCATAATGTTTTTAGTTGGTGAGAGTTGAAAGGAGAAGAGTTGTTCAGAAAAAGGAGTTCCGCCAATCTATTTGAAATTGTGCCATGTTCTTACATGTTCTTACAATTATCCCTATTTAAAACTAATTCTTTCAATTTATTACTAATTTTTTCAATTTAATACTAATTATTACTAATTATCCTAATTATTAGTAATTATTTCTAATTATTAGTAATTATTGCTAATTATTACTCTTTAGTACTAATTATAACTATTTATTAGTATTTATTACTAATTATTACTAATTATTAGTAATTATTACTAATTATTATAAATTATTACTAATTATTATTAATTATTTCTAATTATTACTAATTATTGTATATTATAACTAATTATTTCAAATTATTACTAATTATTGTTAATTATTACTAATTTTTACTAATTATTACTAATTATTACTCATTTTTAGTATTTATTACTCATTATTAGTATTTATTTCTAATTATTAGTATTTATTACTAATTATTAGTAAATATTACTAAATATTACTATTTATTGCAATTTATTGTTAATAATTATTTTTTTACTAATTATTACTATTTTTTACTAATTATTACTATTCAATACTAATTATTATTATTTATTACTAACTATTACTATTATTACTAATTATTACTAATTATCACCAATTATTACTAATTATTACTAATTATTAGCAATTATTGCTAATACGTAGTAATTATTGATAATTATTAGTAATTATTGCAAATTATTAGTAATTATTAGTAATTATTACTATTTATTTTTAATTACTAGTAATTATTACTATTTGTTACTAATTATTAGTATTTGTTACTATTTTTATGAATTTTTACTAATTTTTACTATTTATTAGTAATTATTACTATTTATTAGTAATTATTACTAATTATTAGTAAATATTACCAATTTTTAAAAATTATTACTATTTATTCCAAATTATTACTAATTATAACTAATTATTTCTAATTACAACAAATTATTACTAATTACCTCTAATTATTACTAATTACTGCTATTTATTGCTAATTATTGCTATTTACTGCTAATTATTGCTATTTTTTTTGCCAATTTTTACTAATTATTGTTAATTGTTACTAATTATTGCTAATTATTACTAATTATTGCTAATTATTGCTAATTATTTCTAATTATTTGTAACTATTTTTAATTATTACTAATTTGCAGTATTTATTACTATTAATTAACTTATAATTAATAAAAATTAATAATTATTAGTATCTATTACTATTTTTACTAATTATTTTTATTTAGTCCTAATTATAACTAATTACCACCAATTATTACTGATTACCACTAATTATTACTATTTATCGCTAATTATTACTAATTATTGCTAATTATTACTAATTATTGCTAAATATTTCTAAATATTTATAATTATTGCTAATTATATCTAATTATTTATAATTATTTATAATTATTTTTAATTACGACTAATTATTTCTAATTATTACTAATTATTAGTATTTATTGCTAATACTTAGTAATTATTGTTAATTATTAATAATTATTGCTAATTATTAGCAATTGTTACTAATTATTACTAATTATTTGTAATTACTAGTAATTATCACTATTTGATACTAATTATTAGTGTTTGTTACTATTTTTACGAATTTTTACGAATTTTTACTATTTATTAGTAATTATTACTATTTATTAATAATTGTTACTATTTATTAGTAATTATTACTAAATATTCGTAATTATTACTAATTATTAGTAAATATTACTATTTTTTAATAATTATTACTATTAATTCCAAATTATTACTAATTACCACTAATTATTACAAATTACCGCAAATTATTACTAATTACTGCTAATTATTAATAATTACTGCTATTTATCGCTATTTACTACTAATTATTGCTATTTTTTGCAAATTTTTTCATAATTATTGTTAATTATTACTAATTATTACTAATTATTATTAATTATTACTAATTATTTCTAATTATTTCTAACTTTTTCTAATTATTACTAATTTGTAGTATTTATTACTATTAATTAACTTATAATTAGTAATAATTACTAATTATTAGTATCCATTAATATTTTTACTAATTATTTTTATTTAGTCCTAATTATTACTAATTACCGCTAATTGTTACTGATTACCACTAATTATTACTGTTTACTGCTAATTATTACTATTTGTTGCTAATTATTACTAATTATTGCTAATTATAGCTAATTATAGCTAATTATTGCTAATTATTGCTAATTATTTCTAATTATTTCTTATTATTTCTAATTACTACTAACTATTTCTAATTATTACTAATTTTTAGTATTTATTAGTATTTATTACTATTTGTTACTAATTATTACTATATGATACTAATTATTAATATTTGTTACTAATTATTAGTATTTGTTACTATTATTTACTAATTTTTACTATTAATTAGTAATTATTTTTAATTATTAGTAATTATAAGAAATTATTAGTAATTATTAGTAATTATTAGTAATTATTAGCAATTATTAGTAATTATTAGTAAGTATTAGAAATTATTAGTTATTATTACAAATTATTAGTAATTATTACCAATTGTTAGTATTTATTAGTATTTTTTACTAATTATTACTATTTATTCCTAATTATTACTAATTACCGCTAATTATTACTAATTAGCGTCTATTTCTGTTAATTACTTCCAATTACCACTACAAATTACTAATTATCGCTAATTATTTATATTCATTAATAATTATCGTTAATAATTCTTAATTACCACTAATTATTAATAATTAGCACTAGTAATTTCAATTTATTACTACAAATAAATACTGATAAAAAAAATATAGAACTAATTTAATTACAACTAATTAACAATAATTAAAATTAATATAAAAAATGGAATAAATACTTATTTAAATAAATCATAAATACCTTTAAAGTTGATCTCTTTTAGGTGTAGACGACTTCAAAATTTGTTCGAAAAAAAATTTAACTCGGAGAAATTTTAACTCTTAAATTAGAGTTTAGAGAGAGAGCGAGAGAAAGTATAAATAGGGGGGAGGAAGGAAAAACAGATCGAGGGTATATATTGGTTAGATTACTTGCGGTAGGGCTATTCACAACAGGACCCATCACGAATAGTGACCTGCCGACACACTATTTGTGACTTTGGCATATCCCATTGCAAATAATATTTACCATCGCTGGGTATTTGCGATGGGACCAGTCGCAAATAGTGTCCTACCGACACACAATTTGTGACGGGGGCATATCATGTCAGAAATAATATTTACCACCGCTGGGTATTTGTAATGGGGGGGGGGGCTCCCTATCCCAAAAACCCTTCCCACGGTTTGGAGATCAAACTGCACCAAACCTTTTGCGACATACCCCTTTTCCCATTACAAATAACTAATTATTTGCGACGGGGTGATGTCCATGTCACAAATAATCTTTTTGATGAAGTATTTGTAACGAGATCTATTCCCGTCTCAAATAACCCATCACAAATGGTAAATTTTCATGTAGTGCTTGCAGACTGAAGGGATTAGGTGAATCAAAGAGGGGCACCCAAGTAAGTATCTTGTGTGTTGGTATTGGCGTGCAAGTAGGTGGGGTGACCTGAAGTTCACATAAGTGATGAACAACCTGGATGTTAATACTTGGGCGAGACTTGACTCAAGCCTTCAAGTGTATTCACAGGCATTCCCGTAAGTGGGGCCCTCATGTTCCTTTGAGAGGAATAGGTGGTGCACAAGTGTTTCTGATTTAGGGAGGTTGGGCTCTTTAGGCGTGAAAGAGTTATAGATTTCAAACACTAAAGAGACTTAAGTCATATGATCATCATTCAATTCCTCCTCTCTAGGTGTTAAAGAACTACATTGAATGTTTTAGAAGACTTGGGCGAAGCACTAGGGCGACCAAAGCTACAATTAGGCTTCCTAGAAATTCGTCAATACAAATGAAGGCCCCTAGGGTCTATTTATAGAAAAATAAGTGACCTTCGGTGAAATGGTGGTTGGGTGCGCAAGTAGGTTGTGCGCCCAAACTAGACATGCAAGTACCTTGTGCGCCGACAGATCCTCAACTTGACTAGGGCGATCAAAATTTCAACCCTTTGTAAATCTTAATTTTCATCACGTGTTTTCTCCTCTTTTTTTGAAGGTATCTCCATTTTTCACTTTTTAGACTCTGTGGAGAAACAAAGTGTCAACTGAAGCCCCACTTAAGGATTGGATCTGGAATGAAAAGAGGATCCTATATTGAGGTAATGTTATGAAAAATGAAAAAATAGGTTGTTGTGGCACGTATGTTGAAGCACCCAAGGAAATGGCACACAAGGTACTGGAACACAGGTTGATTTTCATCGCTTATATATATTGGCTTCACTTTGGTGAAAATTACAAATAATTCTAGAAATCCAGCTCTCTGCGGAAGTATTTTCGCTCAGATGCTCTGGTCGGTTGTGCTTCTTCTGCATGTTTTTTATTTGTGCGCCCGAACTAGGTCACCATACTTGCACACTGGATTGATTGTAAAAACCCAATGGTTTTCAATGGAAATTCCATTCTTATAAATATGTAATAAAATCACATTAAAACACAATGTAATGAACAACTAAGTGCTATGTGTCCTTTAAAACATAAGTTTGTCAGTTCTGAGTTTGGAGTTTCAAAAATCTGACATACATGGTTGCAATCAGTAAGTTATTTAGAGTCCAATAAGAAAAACATAATTTTTGGTGAATAGTAACATACCCTTATGAATAGTAACATACCCTTATGAATAGTGATATACCCTAATTAATAGTAACCTTACCTATGATAATATATAAATAATATTCAAGTGAAAGTATGATGTACCTATATTTTAGAATAAGTAAATGAATGTTTTAAAACTGGGTTTTCATAATAAAATATGAATTTAATTAAATATTAAAATAATAATATTTACAATTTTTTTTTAAAAATGGACTTCATTTTTGTATTCTACACGTCGAAAAAAGGTTGCGGTGAATTTTTGGGATTTTTCTGAAATACTTGAATTTTTGATGAATAGTGAAATACCAAATTTTACAAAATAAGCTAAATAAGCTAATTATAGAGTCATGCATGATGTTCTGCTGATGTATGACCAATTGGTTTGGTATCACATGATAAAATTACTATTCTTAGTCCTGAAAGACTCACTATTCCTTGTCTTGGGGGGAAATAATAAATTAATGAATTTTATATTGAGAAATCCCCTCTCCCCTCCAATATAAAAACCACCCTTCACACCTCTCAAGCTTCAAGCCTTTTCTAAACTCTGCCCAAGCATTTTCCAAGGACCCTTCCCCACTTCCAAGAGCTTCTGGTCTCATCAAAATACAAAGCCTAGGCCCCTTAAGGAGGATCTCAAGAGGAGGATTCAAGAGGTAATTTCCCTTCCTCTTTCCTTTAATTTCCTTTCAATTTCAAGTTCTTTTCTTATTATATCCCCTCATATATTCATCCAAATGGTATGGTTACTCTAGTATGATACATATAATGGAATGTTATGATACTAATGGGATATTATACCATCCAACCCCCTTTACCTCTTCATTTTATTGTATAAAAGAAAACGTTGTTCGTGTGGTGTTAATCTATCACCTTCAAGAACAACATGTTTTCTTTTTACATTTCTACTTTCAGATCTGGTAATGAAAACATTTTTATGGTTGAAAAAAAATATTTTATATTTATTATGTCCTATTTAAATTTATGGAACTAACTTATGTACATATTACTAAATAATTAATCAAAACACGTTCGTTGTGGTTGAAAAACCACCCAAATTTACACAAACAATCATCATTTAATTATTATACAATGATTCATCGACATGGTATATAATATAACTCATTATAAGATCCTTTAAACTTCTGTAATGTCATTAATAACATGAAATATCATTTCTGTATGTTTATACATGTTCTACACAAACTTTCATTTAAGAATACCAACGAACCACTCAAGAAAACCCTAAAAATTAGCATTCCCGAACAATGTTTTTAAACCCTATAACTCATCAAAAGGCCCATAAAATAACATAATGGAACCAACATTATCCCTATTCATGTATAAAAGTTTTTATAAGTGTCAATTAATAAATCTAATGTGGTCATACAAGACATTATAGAAAAGAAAGTGTCGGATACAAGGTAAATGGAAATTCTCGAACCCAACCTTCTTCCTTTAGGTTCTCCCTGTTTTACTCCTTAAAAATAATTTTTTCATCATTATCTTACCTATTCTGGGATATAAATTTTCTCCAATTTATTTTATGTCAAATAAAATGTTTTCCAGGAGAACTCTCCTTAAAAAACACACCTTTTACCTCTCACTAATGGTGGATGGTTCTTGTATCAAGTATGTTATTCCTGCTTTATTTTGGGAACCCAAAGTTCATGAATGTGTTATTATGAGATGAAACCCATTCCTTTCCATGGGTCATTTATATTCATTTTTATATATGTTCTATGTGTCATGCATGATAATGATAATGTTATGATGTGATGGGTGCACCCAGAATTTTACAGCGCTCCAATGGATTGGGTAAACTGATGAATCTCATGAGTAAAAGTGAAATAATGTGTGGAAATTACGCTAGAATTTTTCACAACTATGTGTGTTAGTTAACCACCAAAGACATGATGTTTCATTTCTTTTATGCATTTCCACATTTCAAGTCTCTTATTAATGCTTCCTCTCATATTCATGACCCTTTTCTTATGTTATGGTTATGATTTCCCATTGTTATATTGTTCTTATATATCCTCTTACTAGGTATTAGATCGCCCATTTTGATGTATATCCTCTGGTGGTTACATGTACTAAATTTAGGTCAAGTTCCAATGAGATTCTAGAGAAGAAGGAATTAAATAAATGTTTATGCTTGATGCTGTAATTGCTATCTATGGTCCTCGTTTTCCCAAGACACTAATCCTTTGGATCCTTTATGTGTAATACTATTATGTTGTTTATCTTTAAAATTATGTAATAGTAATGTAAAAAAAAATTTCATCACCATAGTTGGTATTAGAGGAAACGTTTAGTTAATTTTGGAATTCAGATTAGTGAACCCTAGAGAAAACCTCTAGTATGAGACTATGTAGAAATATGCACACAAGAATCTTTACATAGGCATCCCATATGTTATTAATTTAATATAAATCGTACAAATGAATAAGTTATTAATGAATTTTTGAATAATGTGTTGTTCTAACATTTTTTATTTTATAAAATGGTGGAAACCAGGAGAAACTAGGCCAATAACTTGTGTGAGGGCCAATGCAACGGTTTCCCAAATGACATCCCCAATGATTTGGGAGGTGGAGTTCAAAACATCATGGAAATTATTACTCAACTATCTCAGGTTATGAACAATAACCATAATAATGGGGAACATACTCCTTCACCAAAGAGGGAGCAACTGGATATTGAATGTTGTATGCAACAATGACCACCGACATTTAGTGGATCTTCAGATCCACTAGTTGCAGAATAGTGGGTCAACTCAATAGAGATGATCTTTTCTGTGATTCGATATTATGAGAGGGAGAAGAAAAAACTAGTCATTTATCATCTAGATGGAGAGGCTGATTAATGGTGGGATTTGATTAAGAACACCAAGACAAGGGACTAAATTGGAGCGATGGAACAAGAAGACTTAAAGATAATGTTTCTTAGCAAGTATTTCCCAAGAAATCTTCACACGAAGATGGAGGGAGAATTAATAGAGATCAAGGAAAAACAAGGAGAATCTGTCACAACATATGAATTGAATTTCACAAGGATTTCAATTTACACATTGGGTTTTGTTATCAACAATGATATTAAAATTGATAGATTCTTTAGTGGATTAAAACCAAATCTTCAAAAGGCTCTTGCAATTAGAGACTTTGGGAGTTATAGAAAATGTTGTTTGATGTGATCTAAAAGTGGAGATGGAGTTTGGAGAATAGTCTCCATGGATATGGTGATAAGAAATGAATGATGGACTTTCAAGCTAGAGGATATAATGACAAAGGTGGGAAGAAAATACAATGACCCACCTGCCAAAAATGTGGGAAGTTTCACCATGGGAACTACCTCAAAGGGATGGGAAAGTGATTCAAGTGTGGGAAATAAGGACACCATGCTCAAGAGTGTCAAAAAGACATGAAAAGGAAGAAAAATGTGGTGGAAGAAAGGAGAGATACACCCATGGTTCAATGATACAACTATAGAGAGCTATGGCACTATGCAAGCCAGTGCACTAAACCTTGAGTTCTTGAGGGTAATCAGCATCATCAGCCATTGAAGCCAAAGGAACAAGGGATGGATTATGCCATCACTACTGCGGAAGTGGAGAAAGATAATGAACTCATACATGGTACACTTTCTATTCACTCAACATTGGAAACATTTTTATTTGATTCTGGTTCTACGCATTCATTTATATCTTTAAAGTTTGCTAGAACTATAGAATCGAAGCCCCGAAACCATGATGTATAGATATCTATAAAAACACCACATGGTGAAATCATTAATACCCATGTGTTTGACTCTTATCCTATTGGAATATGTGGGAATATTCTTCTAGAAAATCTCATAATACTTTCTTTGGTGGAATTTGATGCTATAATGGTAATGGATTGGATATCATTATATAAATCACGTATCAACTGTTGGAAAAATAAAATATATTTTCATATTCCGAATCATTCCATGCTCCCCTAAAAATACAAGGAAGATCACAAATCTCCTTTAAAAAACGATTCATCTGTGTGGGTGTTGATTCCCAATGAATAAGCATACCTCAACCAAATGGTTGAGTCAAAGGAAAGTTCCAACCTTGCAGAAATGCCCATCGTGAGGGAATACTATGATGTATTTCCCGAAGAGTTACCCAGAATTCACCCAGATCGTGTGATAGAGTTCTCAATAGAACTCATACCTAGAGCTACTCCTATCTCAAAATGTCCCTATTGGATGGATCCAATTGAAATTGAAGAGTTAAAGAAGCTACTGCAAGAGAATATGGAAAAAGGGTTCATATGCCCTAGTGCATCACCTTGGGGTGTGCCAGTGTCCTTTGTGAATAAGAATGATAGAACAATGTTGTTGTGTATCTATTATCAGTAACTCAACAAGATCACTATAAAGAACAAGTATTCTCTTCCAAGGATTGATGACGTGTTCGATCAGTTAAGAGAAGCTCAATACTTCTCAAAGGTGAATCATCGTTCTGGATATCATCAGGTAAAGGTAAAGAAGGATGATATTTAGTAGACTGTGTTTTGTACAAGGTATGAGCACTATGAATTTTTGGTGATTCTTTTCAGACTTATTAATGCCCCTAAAATATTCATGGATTTGATGAACATAATATTTATACATTACCTCAAAAAAAAATTTGTAGTGTTTATTGATGATATTCTCATCTACTCCAAGAGCAAGGTGGAATATGAAGAACATCTAAGACTTGTGATGGTGACATTGAGAAAGGAGAAGTTGTACGACAAGTTCAAAAAGTTTGACATTTGGATGAAGAAAGTCACGTTCTTGGGAAATTTGATCACATATGAGAGAATTTATATGGACCCTTCAAAAACAAAGCTGATTGAGGAATGGCCCATACCCTCTAGTGTCACAGAAATATGTAGTTTTCTTGGATTAGATGGGTACTACAGACGTTTTTTGGGAATGTTTTCACCATTGTAAAGCCCTTTAACTAAGTTTATAAGGAAAGGGTAAAGTATATCTAGAAAGAATAATGTGTGTGAAGCTTCAAGGAGCTGAAGAGAAGGCTTCTCACTGCACCTGTACTCAAACTACCAAAAAGTGGAGAATGTTTTGTGATATACAGTGATGCTTCAAAGAAAGGCTTCGGTTGTGTACTCGTGAAAAATGAAAATGTGATAGCCTGTGCCTCACGACAGTTGATGATCCATGAGAAAAACTACCGACACATGATCTAGAGCTGGTAGCCGTTATTTTTTCCTTGAAAATATGGTAGCACTACCTTTATGGAGAGAAGTGTGACATATACACCGACCAAAAGAGCCTAAATTATATATCCACACAAAATGAGCTCAACATGCATAAAAGGAGATGGTTATATATAATAAAGGATTAATATTTCTCTATTCACTATCATCCTATAAAGGGGAATAAGGTAGCTGATGCTCTAAGAAGAAAAGAACCGGATACTCTATCCATGTTACGGATTGAGAAAGACCCTAAATTCTGGGATATGAAAAGAATGGATTTAGAAATCATAAGGGTAGGGGATACATCCTACCTTGCCCAAATGATTTCACAACCATCTTTACAAGAGAAGATTAAGGTAGCAGAAAGGGATGATATGGAGTTACAAAAGAGGGTGAATGCAGTAAAGGAAGGGAATCTACTAGAGTTCCATATCGACGATGATGGTGTGATTCAGTTTGGAATGCGGATTTGTGTGCCTCCATCAACTGGGATAAAGAAGGATCTATTGGAAAATGAACGTAGCTGAACATTCTATATCCATACTCGGAGTACCGAGATGTATTGTGATCTATGAGAACACTTTTGGTGAGATAACATGAATAAAGAGATTGTAGAATATATATCAAGGTGCTTGGTATGTCCGCAAGTTAAAGCAGAGTGACAAAATTACAAAGGGATGATTCATCCATTGCCAATACCCATGTGGAAATGGGAGAATGACACTATGGACTTTATCATAGGTCTCCCGAATAAGTTGAATGTAAATAATGTGATATGGGTTGTGGTTGACTGACACACCAAGACAACTTATTTTATTGCTATTTGGGAGGACCTATCACTTGAATAAATTTCAAAGATATATGTGAAGTAAGTGGTGAGACTGCACTATGTTTTACTCCCTATTGTCTCTGACCGTGATCCAATGCTCACATCTAAATTCTGGAGGAGTCTCCAATATGCTTTGAGTACTCAATTAAATTTCATCATGACCTATCACCCCCAAACCGATGGCCAATCTAAAAGGACTATTCAGACACATGAAGATATGTTAAGAGAATTATCTCTAGAATTCAAAGGTGGATGGGATCAGAATCTCCCATTGGTTGATTTCTCATACAAAAATAGCTCGCACCCGAGTATTCAAATGGCTCTGTATGAAGCTCTCTATGGAAAGCAATGTAGAACTCAAACCTGTTGGGATGAAGTTCGAGAGAAAAAGATACTTGGACCCGATCTTGAGCAAGAGATGGTAGAGAAGGTTCAAGTCATCCAGAAACACATCAAAGATGCTCAGAGTTGGAAAAAGAGCTATGATGACAACCATCGAAGGGACTTGGAGTTCGATGTTGGAGATAAATTCTTCCTTCGAATACCACCATGGAAGAGAGTCATGCAGTTCGGAAAGAAAGGGAATCTAATCCCAAGGTAAATTGGCACCTCTAAGATCCTTGACCGCATAGGAGCCGTGGCCTATCAGATTTTACTTCCACTGAATATGGCTCAAGTTCATGATGGGTTTCACGTATCACTCCTGAGGAAGAACATACCTGATCCCTCACATATACTAAACTTAGCGGTGGTATAGTTGGAAGATTATATCATTTATGAGGAGCAGCCAGTAAAGATTCTAGACTGGAGAGATAAGGTTCTATGCAACAAGACTAACCACCTTGTAAATTTTTTGTAGAGGAACTAGAAGTTTGTAGATGAAACTTGGCAACTAGAGGAGGCGATGAAGGAGAATTACCCTCACCTGTTTTTGTAAAGTGAAATTTTGAGGGTGATATTTTAATAAGGGGGGAAGAATGTAACGACCCAATGTTTTTCTATGGAAATTCCCTTCTTATAAATATGTAATAAAATTACATGAAAACACAACATAATTAACTAATAAGTGCTAAGTGAACTTTAAAACATATGTTTTTTCACTTATGTGTTTGTAATTTCCAAAATAAAACATACATGGTTGCAATCAGTAAGTTATTTGGAGCCCAAAAAGAAAAACTGAATTTTTGGTGAATTGTAACATTCCCTTATGAATAGTAACATACCCTTATGAATAGTGATAAACTCTAATGAATAATAACCTTACCTATAATAATATATAAAAAATATTCAAGTGAATGTATGATGTACCTATATTTTAGAAAAAGTAAATGAATGTTTTAAAACTAGTTTTTGATAATAAATTATGAATTTAATTAAATATTAAAATAATAATATTTAGAAAATTATTTTTTAAAAAATGGTTTTCTTTTTTGGATTCCACATGTTGAAAAATAGTTGGGGGTGAATTTTTGGGATTTTTCTGAAATACTTGAATTTTTATGAATAGTGAAATACCATAATTTATAAAATAAGCTATATATGCTAATTATAGAGTCATGCATTATGTTATAATAATGTAAGACTAATTGGTTTGGGATAAATTATCAAATTAATATTCTTTGTCATGGAACACTCACTATTCCTTATCTTGTGGGGAAATAATAAATTAATGGAATTTATATTGAGAAATCCCCTCTCCCCTCCACTATAAAAACTACCCTTCACGCCCTCATTTCCACACACCTCTCAAGCTTCAATAATTGTCTAAAATATACCCAATAATCTTCCCTAGCCCCTTCCCCACGTCTAAGAGCTTCTGGTCTCATCAAAAGACCAAGCCTAGGTCCCTTAATGAGGATCTCAAGAGGAGGTTTCAAGAGATAATTTTCCTTCCTCATTCCAATAATTTCCTTTCAAATTCAAGTTCTTTTCTAATTAATTCCTCTCCTATATTAATCTAAATGGTATGGTAACTATAGTATCATACATATAAAATAATTTTATGATACTAATGGGATATTATACCATCCAACCCCCTTTCCCTCTTTCTATTTTTATTAAAGAAAACGTTGTTCGTGAGGTGTTAATCTATCACCTTCAAGAATGAAATGTCTTCTTTTTTACATTTCTAATTTCATATCTGGTCATGAAACCATTTTTATGGTTGAAAAATAATATATTATATTTATTATTTCATATTTAATGTTATATAAGTAACTTATTTACATATTACTGAATAATTAATCAAAATAAGTTCGTTGTGGTAAAAAACCGCCCAGATTAACCCAAACAACCATCATTTAATTATTATCTAATGATTCATCCACATGGTATATAATATAACTAATTATAAGATTATTTAAACTTATTTAATAGCATTATTATCATGAAATATAATTTCAAGATATTTATCCATGTTCTACATGAACTTTCATTTAAGAATACAAGTGAACCACTCAGGAAAACAATAAAAACCAACATTCCCAAACAATGTTGTTAAAACCTATAACTCATCAAAAGCCCATGAAATAACATAATGAAGAAAAAATGAGCCCTATTAATGTATAAAATGTTCTATAATTTTTAATTAATGAATCTAATGTCGTTATATAGGACATTAAAGAAAACAATGTGTTCAGATACAAGTTTAGGTCAAATTCTTGAACCCAACTTCTTCCTTCGGGTTCTCCCTATTTCACTCATTTTTGGTATGATTACTCCTTAAAAATAAATTCATCATCATTATATTACCTTTTTTGGGATAATAATGTTCTCCACTAAGTTTTATGTCAAATAAAATGTTTTCCAAGAGAACTCTTCTTTCAAAAACACACCTTTAACTTCTCACTAAAGCTGGATGGTTCTTGTATCAAATATGTTATTCCCGCTTTTTTTTGGGAACCCAATGTTATTGAATGTGTTATTATGAGATGAAAATAATTCCTTTACATGGGTTATTCATGTTCATTTTTTATATATTATCTATGTGGAATTCATGATAATGACAATGTTATGGTGTGACGGGTGCGCCTGGAATTATATAGCACAATATGAATGTTTGAATGTGATGTGTGCACTCAGAATTATTGAGTTCTCCAATGCATTGGGAAAAGTAATGAATCTCATGAGTAAAAGTGAAATGATTTGTGGACATGATGCTAGCATTGTTCACAACCTTGTGTGGTAGTTAACCACTAAGACATGATGTTTCATTTTTTTATGCATTGTCACATTTCAAGTATATTATTAATGCTTCCTCTCATGTTCATGATCCTTTGCCTATGTTATGGTTATGCTCATGCATTGTTATATTTTTCTTATATATCTTCTTACTGGGCTTTTAGCTCAACCCTTTTGATGTATATCCTTAGGTGGTTACATGTACTAAGGAGAGGTCAAGTGCCATTGAAAATCTAGAGAAGATGGAATTAAATAAATGTTTATGCTTGATGTTGTAATTGTTATGTATGGTCATAGTTTTCACAAGACACTAAACCATTGGATACTTTATGTGTAATACTATTATATTGTTTATATTTAAAATTATGTAATTGTATTTTAAGAAAATGTTGGGTCACTATATTGATACTTGTGAGCCAAGTTCAGACATGTGCACCTTAATTCCTTTTCCATTTTTTCTTGATTCATTTGTCAAAAACATCCCAAATGAGATTACTTTTAAAGATGAATTTTGATATATTTTGAAGTTTCAATGGCGCCCAAAAGAATCAGAACTGATGATGAATTGTCCTGTAAGAGAATTGATGATATAATGAATATTGTAGTCATTATTACTTTGATGTCTGTGATACTGCTCTCCTAGAATTGGAAAGGTATCTGGGGATATATCACTTCAATTTTCCCAGGAGTATTTATTTTACTTTGTATGGGTATGTCCATATGTAGGATGTCAACATAACAGACCAGAAAAATTATATTCCACTTTCATGGTTTCAAGACTATACTAATTCTTCGTCTGTTAATATTTTGTTGTGAGAACATATATAAATGTTGGGACAGCAGATAAGGCCCTCTTCATGCATGACAGCCCCTGTGCTCCATATTTGAAAGCACATACACCTGATCTATAGCCAAACTACTATTCATCTATCTTTCTAGATTCTTATATAGATCAATCAAAATGCGGGAAGAAAAGTTGAGATTTCCACCCAGGAGAAGTGTTACACCCTAATGGATGTGGGTGTATTGGGTGCGCAAGATGTGTAAAGATTTTATGGATGGATTAAAAGGTGTTGTGACTTATGTGGCTGTATGGGTTGGGAAAACCTATGTATATAGGAATTATGATTTTGTTCTAGAGTTACTAATCTAATAGATTCGGAAAACTAACTCTTTCAATTTGACACATGGAGAAGTTGGCATCAATTTGTAGGATGTCTACAAGATCTCTGGAGCTCCAATCCTTGGAGATATGTATGATGAGTTTATTCCTCCCATGGTGACAAGGAATGAATCAGAAAAGACATTATCCTTAGTTCATGAGTGGATGAAAATATTTTATAAAATCAAGAATACGAACACAAAGAAGTCCCACATAAGAAGGGATATTCATCCAGTGGAGTGGATGAAAATATTCCTGGTAATGAAGAAGGATAAGGGTCCCACTTTCACACATCCAAAAAGCACTCCAAAGGAAAAAAAGAGGTACACGCGACACTTTCTGGCAAACATTAGATAAAATAGAGTTTGTCAAGTGGGTGTATGAAGTCAACTAAAAAATTCCAGCGAAGACACATCATACAGGTATCCTAGCCAGGTGGATTAGTGTTTATCTATTACCGGTTTGAGATTCCAAGGGAGGCATAAGGTCAGGATATTTTGTTGTCATGACCAAGATGGCCGAGAAGAGGATTGTAGGGTTGGAAACCCCTATTTCAGAAAATATTCATAGGATATTACTACATATTTATAGTGGAAAGTATCCTTTTAGAATAGTGGGACCATTAAAGGTTCTATGGTGGTGGATCACCACAAATTTCATAACTTATGCTATGAAAAGTGGGGTATAGATATTTGAAAGTTCTTTCCGGCCATCTGTTTAGGCTTTCTCTGGTACTTCACCTTTGTCTCTGAAACTTATGATAATAAGTCCCAGCTGAGTATGTACAAGGAATTTCATCTTTTCCCTTATTGGAATCCGCCTACAGGGTGATTTATTGAATGGGATGACCGAATTAGAGCTAAGGGTGTATATGTTAGATTACATGGATGGCGTATTTTCCATCAAGATTGATCAGGAAATCATATGTGAGGCCTATATTACCTATAAATTAGATAATCAATTCAAATGTCTAAAAAAATTACTATATCTCCTCCCATTCACATCAAATTAGAGAAAAATATGATGGTTTCCTGACAAATATGGTCGCTGAAAACTATGGAGAAAATTGGGGAAATATTTAATTTACCTACTACTAATGTGATAAGTATATTGACTATCTAGTATGCTACAAACTGGGTCACACAATACACTGAAGGGGTGTTAAACCATGTTTTCCCTTGAGTAGGGATAAAGCAAGGCAGTAGGAAAAACCCTTTCATTTGGAAGGTAATTCTTCATCATCAGGGGAAGATTCATTGGAGTTAGACGGTGGAGGTGATGAGGCACCAAGATCACCAAAGTTACCTCATGCAAGATATAATCCACCAATAGAGTTAAGAGAGCCACACCATTAATCTCTACTGAAGTTGTACTGAGGTGGGCTGGTCTCCATCATTCGAAAGAGAAACATGTCCCATTTTCTTTATCCCCTATCTGTGACTATAGGAATTTAGAATAAACTCAAATACAAAACTATATGATCCTCTTCAAAACCCTCTGAAATTTACTCTGAATATATATGACTAGGGGCTATTCAATCATAGTAAAGTTTTCCTTGTGATGCAGAAACCAGATGGAGATATTTATGTGAAGGGTTTCACATTCCAAGGATAGGGGATCTACGAACCATTTTTGATATTCTCTTTAAGAACAACCCTAATAAAGTGAAAACTAATATCTAAGAACACGAAATGCTCATATACGCAACCAAAAACTCAATACCCACCCTAATGTGGGTGAAATTAATAAAAGGTCATGGTGCCACATAATTGATTGACCTTTAATTAGATGAAGAATGGAATGATTTTGTTGATCTTGAAGATGTAATTTTCCTTTTTCTATAATTATTTTCTTCATTGAAATTTAAATTTCGTCAAAGAATTGTTACTGAGGGGAAATATCATCTTAACATGAAACTAGCTAAAGGAAAATTGACTGAAGTTCCATCACTAAAATATAGCCCTCATGGTACTACTCTTGGAGATACTGGATCACCCCATGAATTAGGAGAGATATATCCAGGCCAATAGGCCATGGAAGATGAGATTGAAAGGGGTTTGAGTCTCCAATACCTATTTTTGGAGATGATGATGCAATTCCTCTCAAGAATGAGAATAACCAAAAGCATCGAAGAATAAAAACCATGGTAAAATGTTTTCTCATTAGTGGTAAACACTCCCGACAACATGAATTTTAGGCTTATTCATAGAATGTTTTTAAAATTATTGGAATTAAAATAGCTTCTTCTATTTATTCTTTTAAGGAAATCACTGATAAGATTAGAGAAACTATAGAGGGTGCTTTAGAACACTCACTAATTCCTATTAACCTGGTGATTCCTAAAGAGACATTTAGGCCAATAGAAACAACATATGTTCCCGACATTGATCCTATTCCTACTATCCGGAGAGATGAGAACTCTAGTAAATCAACAATGATTTATGAGACACTAAATGTAACAATAACTGAATTCCACTCTGTGATGCTTTAGGTTCATCGCATGCACCATAAAATTCTACGCCAACTGATACTGACCCCAGAACTATTACTGAGGAAGTTGTTTGGGGTCAAAGGTTGTTAGAGGAAGGTTGCAAAACAACTTATCCGAGTGCTCCCACAGGTGATACTAATATGGGATCTAGGATATCATTGCATTCTATGATGAATCTTGGCATGAATTTTGAATAAGTATTAGAACGCGTTAATATAAAAAATTATTTTAATGATTTTGATATTCCTTGTATAGAACCAAATGGATGTCAGTTTTCATTGTTAATCCTATTAATCTTCTCATGATTAATTTTCAAACCATGATTGATTGAAATATGTAGTTCCATTTAATAAACTGTTGTAGTGACGATGTCTAAATAAAGTGGCAATATCATTGTCAATTCTACCATTGTGGAGACATTTCCATAGGTGAATCTTGAGATGATTTTTTTTTGAAATTCATTTTGAAGATCCTGAGAAAGTTAAAGAAAACATTCCCCACTAAGAGACATCAACCAAAACTCTTCAAATTGAAAATATTGGTGAGGAGTATTCTCAAGATGCTGAACTATTATTAGGTAAGGGATACTGAAATTGAGATTGTTCTCACTATTGTTAAATGTTGAAACTTACCGTAACCTAAATTTTTAATTCACAATACAGAGTTATCAACATCAATGGCTAGATCTGGAGGTGAAGCCTCTATATAAGCTCAAATAGTATTTGGAAGTGAGGCAACCAAAATTAATGAAGGAGCAGAACATAAAACTTCTTTAAGTGCATTAATCCCAAAATACCTTCCTACTAATGATAGTGATTCTGAATCAGACCTAGAACTGAAAAAGGATCTCCATCTTCCATGTTGCAAGGCTTGGAAAAATATATGGAAAATAATATCTGAAATGCCCCTTGAAGAACTGACCTCGTGAATTCCATGACTTTCATTTCTGTAAATTGCACTGGGATTTGGAAGCTTTGAATACCATGAAATTCATACTACATTGAAAGATATTATCTGAAAAGGGATAAAGATCAGAGGCTTCAGAATGATCTGATAAAAACTGGACTATTGATCTACAATGATGAATTCCAAGTAGCGTTATCCCAAGATGAGGCCAATCATACTGCAAAGTTGAAAGAACTAAAGTATAAAATTAAATAAAAGAATGTTTAGTAGCTGCATCTTCAACAAGAGTTAGAAATTGTCACAGGTGATCTTGACCAGTTTCATGACTCAATAGGAGAAGTCTAGAAGAAAGGTGTAAAAGCCACTATAAATTCAAAGGATACACATCGCTATGCTCAAGAGAACGAAACTGGTCAGCTAAACAAATATCAATAGGCAGTTGATGGGGCCCAAGAGGATATTAATCAAATGAGAAGTTATGTAGAAAAAATCTTGTAATTTATGACATAGAGACTCCAATTTGTGGATTCTCTTCTCTGGGTTTGTTTTACTCACAAATGAAAATTATTTTGTCATCAATCATTGTTCTCTTCATCCTTGCTAATTTTTTACCTAAGCTAATGGGCCTAGTAAGCGTAGTTTGGTTTTTTACTAGGGTTATACATACAAACCTACAAAATTTTGTATTTTTTAGTTTTTTATTTCTCAATATTTCATAAACCATTAAAAAATGTAAGTCTCGGGAGCCGAGACTCGACTTTTGTCCAGAGTTCCCATTTCGGGTTTTTAATTTGGTGAGTAATATGTCTCTTGGTTATTTGTAGTTTAGATTCATGAAAGTTAGAATAAAATACTAATGTTTATGTTCAAATATCTTTTACCATGAATTTTGAAATTGGTTCCTAAACAAGGCTCGATGGCTAGGAATTGATCCAAAATTCTTTAGATAATTATAAGGGGAATCTTGAGTCCTCATTTTTATGGTCACCAAATCTAAAACTTGTATAGCCATAAAGATGGTCTCTTCCAATAATGGAGTTACCATTATTTTATGAACACGTTATGGGAGTTGTATTATATAGGGATGACTGGGGCACCTGCTACATTGATAAATTGTGGAATATCTTCATTTATAGGCCTGTTATGCAGGAAAATTTTATGCAAGGCCTATGGGAGAACGTACTTCATAGTGAAGAAAAATTGATCTTATGAGTTTAAGATTTTATTGGTGATAGAAAAGGGAATATAATATTTGGATGACTCAAGACCACAATGGGTGATTTTTTAGAAGAAAGGGATTTTAAGAATTAAGGTCCATTTATGCCGACATTTGTCATGAATAGGAAAACCACTTCTATACAAACATGGTGTTTGAGTAATGGTTAATTTTTTTCAGAAAGGGGGATTTCTAATATCATCCAATTTAGTTTTAAGTCATTCAGTGAGGACATTAGGTGACCTTAATTTATGGTCTTTAGATTTGACCAAAGGATTGAGACTATCCAATTTCATGATAATTTGTATGGAAACATACTACCATGTTCAAGAATGGAAGGGAAGAATTGTAAACTATGATTTGTGAATTTTGGGATCTAATTAATGATATTGGAAAAGAACTAAAAGGCATTATAGGAATTATTTACTAAGAAATAAGTTACCATTATTTGATGAACCCATTATGGGGGTTGTATTGTACAGAGATATCTTGGGAATATACTGTATAACCAAATAATGAAATCTTTTGAAAAACAATCCCATTATGTAGGAAAATTATGCAAGGCCCCCTAGGGGCATGTACTATAGAGTCAGGAAAAAGAGTTCTTAAAAAAATTTACATTCTATTCCTAAAATCCAAAGAATGTTTATGGAGATTGAGATTTTCCACATCATAGAGTTCAGTTTATGGAGAAAGGTACCTAAATATAGAAATAGTATTTACAATATGATTTAAAAAGAACCTAAGAAATAGGATTTCTATAAAGGTATGACCCAAATGTAAAAATTATGGTGTCAGTAGTTTTAGGTCATACAACTAGGACCAAAAATGGAAGCAGTAGATGATATGTGGTCAAATGATCCAAGGTTATTTCCTATTTCTTTGAACACATAGAGAGGTAAATGCGTAAACCATGGTTTTGAAGACATTTATATTGAGATGAAGGTAATGGGACAAATATACATGGATGAGTGCTTTAAGATAAATATTCTTGTATATGGTCATCAATGTTTGAAAGGGGAAGAAGATTATTTTACTAAGAATGAAGTTACCATTTTTTGACGAATCCATTATGGGGTTTTATTATGCAAGGTTGACTAGGGAATATTCTGCATAGCCAAATAGTTGTATCTTTTGACTTAGAGGCCCATTATGTAGGCAAATTATGCAAGGCCATCCAGGGGAACATACTACATAGTCAGGCCAATGTTTTTTCAGATATCAGAAACTCGGTCACTAAAAATCGTAACAAAGATTATGAAGATTTGAAAATATTCAAGAATAATATTTTGAAATATTAAAGGGGGCAATGCTCAATGATGAGTAGAAATATTTGAATCAATATTGTCCAGGACATTGGATTCCCTTACATAGATCTGACTCATATGTAAGATGGGGACATTTCTTGTTTCCTTGGTGGGCTATCTAAAGAGAGGTCCAAAAATAATGACTCCCACATAGATTGTTAATTATATGTGGAAGATATATAAAAATGTATCCTAGCTGGGACTAGGAGCTAAGGCCTAGTATTCACTATGTATCTAAATGGGATGATAATCAAGACATACATAGTTCATTGAACATTATTTATGTAGTTTTGATTTATACATAGGTAATAAAGGGGTTTTTTTATCATGGTTGGGCCCAATAATAGAGATCTAGGAATCTCTATGTTTCTTATATGGATGAGAATCAAGCCAAACGTAGTTCTTAATCATTTATTTCCCACACTACTTGAGTTTGATATGGGAGATGAGGGATTTTAACACCTTATGGAAGAATGGTTAAACATAAGACAAAAATGGTATGAAGATAAAACCATGTATCTTAAAAGAGAACTCTATATAGATTTGGTTCATATATAAGAGGAGAAAATGGAAATTAATTTTTTTGGTTGCGACTGGGCTCATGATTGGAGAACTAGGTGTCTCTATGCATCTCATTGAAAATGAGAATCAAGAAACACATAGTTCTTGAACATGAGGCCCCTATGCAGATTTGATTCAGACAAAGGGAGAAATAGAACTCATGGTCCATTAAAGAGTAGCAACGATGTCAATTATGCTTGCACATGTAAAATCATAACTTAAAATAAAGAAGATGTTAATCATATATTTTAATGTCATGTAATGAGGAAAAATGATGTCATGTAGTTTAATGTCGTGCGATAAGGAAAAATGATGATATGCATTTTAACATCATACATTATGTACACACATGCTTGTTATGCAGTTTAATGTCCTGTAACTTGGACTTTATGTTGTGAATTTTAGAGTCATACAGTGAGGAAATTTGGTGATGTGTATTTATACAAAGTACTTATTCAAGAATATCACATTGGTTGGAGTTGTAATAAGTTATCCATCCATTTATATTGGGTAATCATCCCCATTTTAGTAGACCTTGTGTATGGAATAAGGTCCTTCCATCTTTGGATCAAGCATTAGAGGTTTTTTTCCTGGTATAATTGGAGTGCTGATGACTAATACAAATTATCCATGGGGAATTGAGTGGAGGATAGATTTATTTTTAAAATATATTTCATTTATATTTTGATAGACTTCTAAATGATGGAAAGTATGAAATCTCTTTTTGTCTCATCGTTCCATCTCATCAAATTATTTCAGAGACTTTTCATCTCTAGATAACTGATCACAGATTGGAACTCAGAGTGATGGAAATTGAATTTCAATTGGAAGAACTAATTCTATTCCATACACCAATGAATATGGAGTTTCTTGATTGGTATTATGTGTAGTAGTCCGATAAGCGCATAAATCATGAAAAAGGTTAGCAAGACATGATTTCTTTTCATTACCCACTATCTTATGGATTATATTTGATATGGTCTTATTAAAAGTCTCTATATGTCCATTGGCTACTGGATGATAGCAAGATGAATGGTTGTATTTGTTATTGGGTTCTTGATATAAATTCTTTACCTAAATAGAATAGAAATTGGTACTGTTGTCGATTAATATAATATTAGGGACACCTAATTTTGTGATGATGTTAGCTTTAACAAATATGAGAATGATTTTGGCTCTGAATTCGTTGAGAGGTATTGCCTCAGCCCATTAAGAAATGAAATCAGTATCAGTATGAATATACTTATACTTCATAGCCTTAGTTGGGAGATACGATCCTACAACATCCATTCCCCATTTGGAAAATGGCCAAGTGTATTTAGCTATATGTAACAACTCTAGGTGTTGATGAATGAAGTTGGAATTCACTTAGAAGGGACGACATTTCTTGGTTAAATCTATTCAATCCTACGTCATTGAAGCATAGAAGTATCTAGGTGTTTGGATTTAATCATGAAGCCTATTCCCAGACTGGTGAACACCACAAGATCCTTCATGTACTTCTTTCATGATAGTTGAATTTTATTCTCTGGCAATACACCTGAAGAGGATTCCATAAAATCCTCATTTTTAGAGGATCTTCTGGTGATCTAGAATATCCTAAAGAGTAAAATTGGCCACTCATCATCATATCTATTCTTTTTCAGATCTATCTGGTGGAATTACTCCATTAGAAGGTATTCCATTATGGGTGTCATCCATCCCATGGTATGACCACATGGATTAGAAATAGGGCTAATTTAATTAATTTAATATATTCTAGTTTGAACGAAAGGTGAAACCACACAATGATGGGAAATATTGGGGATTGTTTTATCCCATTTTGGATCTTCCAGGGCTATGGTTGGATTAACCAATGCATCATCTTGGGCATTTTGTGATCATGTGACATAGGAAAATGTTGGATCTGGGGGAAATTCATCCATTAAACCTATGACACAATCACACATAGGGATTAACTCTTCTTTGCTGATAGCATAATTTCTACTGATTTGTTTGATTAACGACTTCGAATCACCTTTCACTTTTAGGTGGTTCACTTATACATGGAGCACCAATTATAGGATTGCAATGACAGCTTGATATTCCAACCCATTTTTAGTACCAACTTTTGACAATAAGAAGGGATATGTAAACACTACCTCATCTAGGGAGATATTTATAATTCCTAACCCAACTTTGTTGAGTTTATGATTTACCTATATCATCCCCATTGGACTTAGGGAAGCATCATCAAAGTACATTTCCCATTTTTGGGGATTATCTTGAATAGGGAAGACCTCATCATCATGAAGTTCAGTATTCAATGATATATCCTTTTCTGATGGGTGTTTAGCAAGGAAATCTTCCAATTCATGGACTTTTATTTCCTTATGAGGCACAAACTGGATATCAAACTGTTGAAAAATAACTACCCTCCTTTAAAAATTCTCTGTAAGTATAGGATGACTGGGGATAAATATGAGTGGGTTATTGTGAGATACCAATTGGACATCATGATGTTGCAGGTAGTGCCCCAATTTCTGTACTAAAAAGATTAATTCTAGTCAGCACTTCTGGATACTTGAATATCGAGTCTCAGTGTCAAGCATAGTTCTACTAAGATAGTAAAGGCTATTTTCATTTCCAACTTCATTTTTTTTGGGAAAGGAATGCACCCAGTGATCACTCTGTATCTGTCACATAGAGAATAATGGGATTTCCATCAACATGTGGCATTAATAAAGGTGGACTCATGATATATTTCTTGAGGGTATCAAATGCCTCTTGGAAGTTATCATTCCATTGATAGGTGGATCCCTTCTTCATTAATCTGGTGAGGGGTAAACACTTTCCTACCAAATTGGTGATAAAGCTCTAAATATTGGCCAAGTTTCCTTGAATTACTCTTAATTATTTCAAATTTAGAGGAGGTGACATGCCAAGGATTGATTTTTTCCTCTCAGGATCAACTTCAATGCCACGTTGGCATACAACGAAGCCATGGAATTTTCCTAAGGTTTCCCCGAAAGAAAATTTCAAGGGATTCATCTTAAAATTATGTTGATGATGTTTAATAAATATGGAATCCAAATCAGTCAGGTGATTAGAACATTGTCTGTATTTAACTAAAAGATCATCCACATAACATTCAACAAATTTTCTTAAGAAGGGTTTGAAGATATGGTGCATGAAAAGTTGATACATTGCACCTGCATTCTTTAATCAAAAGGGAATTACTCAATAAAGAACACACCTTTATGGGATCAAATGGAAATAGAATCTTCATCCATTAGAGACATTCAGATTTGATTGTACCCAAAGTAGCCATCCATGAAGGAGAGATCTCCATAGCCAGCTGTGGAGTTAATTAAAAGTTCTGTGATAGGAACTGGAAATTCATATTTGGGACAATGTCAGTTAAGATATCTTAAATTAAGGAAAAAATATAATGTTCACATTCTTCTTTTTCATAGGGAAAATGTTTTCCAGCCATTTGGGATATTGAACCTCCCTGAAAAAAGTTATCCTTGATAAACTTATCGACTTCAACTTTAATTTTAGAGGCATGAGTTGTGTGAGTTCTTCTTGCTACCTATTTTAATCCTTGATTCTCTTCTAGAAAACCCATGTGATGAGTGGTTACATCAGAATTAAGGAATATAATTTTTTTATAGTTATAAGAAAATATATCTCGATGTTGATTTATAAATGAATTATACATATCTTTATCTTCATAATTCACTGCTTCACAAATTAGAGTGGGACATGGATCTTTTTTATACATAGATTTATTTCTTTGAGCTCATCCATAGTGATGGAGACACCTTCCTCCAATGCTGGGGGAGTGTCCCTGAGATCTTATTATTCTTTTTCCTTATGTGTCACATCTTATGTTTCTACTTGAATAGTCGATGATGAAGAAAAAAATTTGAAGCATGCGGAGGAGGCAATATTTGAACATCCTGAAGAAGAGGAAATTGTTTCTGACCCTACTAATGATGAAGGGTCTTGTTAGAGTATTGAAGAGGAGATGATGGGTTGGTAACCAAAAATATTATCTTATTCTAGTATTATGACAAATTCTTCTATCATGATTAATGAATCAGAGACTTGATTATTTTTGGTGGATGAAATGAAGACATCTTCATTTAAGCTTTCACCACTTCATAGTTAAACAAAAATTTCACCCATGCTGTCAGGATTGATTACGGTAATTGACATTATGGAAGTCACTGGATGAGTGCATGGATTTGGGTCTATCCTTTGAAATTTTTTGATAGGTAACACATAATCTATATTAAATATTTTTTGGGGTAATCTGGGATCTTTTCTAATCCATTCAAGGAATTGATTCTTGTTACATCTTTTGTCACAGACCACTTTCCCTTTGTGTGATACAATTCTGCTTCAACATACTGAGATTCACAAATTTTCAATGGATCCTTATCATCATATAATGTACCAATTGGACCATTGAAGTAGTACTTGAGACATTGGTGATATGAAGAAGGAATGAACACATGTTGATGTAGCCAATGCCTTCTAGGAAGAATGTTGAAGGCTGTGTCCTGATGGACAACCATGGAATCTGAATTAGAAAAAAGTTTCTGTAACCGAGCTGTGAGTGTAATATCAACTATAGGTTCTTTCTCATTCTTGTCATAACCTTGAAAAAATAATGTGAAAGGCAGTAAGTTAGATTCAGTCGGGACCAATCAACGAAGTGTACAGATTGGAATGAGGTTACCTCCTAAGCCATTATCAATGAAGGATTTTTGGATGACTGTATCATTAACCCTTCCAGATTGGTACAAGGGCCTGATGTGTCTATGTACAACATCATATTCATCTTCATCCATAAAATATATAACTGCATGAAATTATGTTGGATCATTCTCTATATGGTAAACCTTAGTAGCAGCAACTTCAGTTTCAAACTCTTCATGACTTTACAAATCCTCAATAAGTTCTTCTCGAAGAACTTTAGACAGATTCAAGATATCCCTAATTGAGAACTTGGACGGTACTTGGGATAGATATTTCAAAACATCATACTTTTGGTCCAAAGGTCTACATTTCCCTGTACGGAGATGCAGTTTTGTCGGTGAATTGGAATTTTATGCTCCTGATATAGATGTACCCTGTATCGAGGAAGAAGTTAGAAATACTTCAGTTTTTGGTAAATTATACTGACTAGGTATATCTAATTGCAATGAGAAAAATGTTGTAACCTCTAATCGGTCCTCCAAGATAATCATGTTAGGAATGATACTCTCATGTGCGGGAGAACTTCCTTGTTCTTTCTGAGCACGCTGAAGGTATCTACCACGCGTCTCTGTCATATATATGGTTTGAGCAGGGGTAGAGTTAAAATAGTGGTTTCTAGTACACCAACGTCATCCCCTGGATCTTCAACCTTGGATTCTTTACCTAGTTCCCCAGTTTGGTATAGGGAATTTGGGATCATCATAACCAGAATCATCATTTTCATAGGGATCTGTTAAGTGGATAATGTTGATAGAAGAAAAGATCAATTCTTCATCTGATGTAGATTCTACTTGATGGGTCAGTTCTGGTTGTGCTGTTTTGTGGGGTAGTTCTCATTCTTTTGAAATAGTTGGCATGAAATCTCCCATATTCAAGGACAACTTTGTCCTAGATAGAAGATTTTCCCCTTCTGACCACTCTTTGTCCTTCGGATCATGTCTCTTCTTTGAGGATCGACCTTCAGAGGACAGATATTTTGATGAAGCTGGTTTTTTCATGGTGGAAGTGGCCAAATATATAATTGGTAGTTTCAACTATGTTCTTAGAGTGGCATGAGTTCGTTTGATAATTTTTATAATCATAAAATCATCATATTTCTATTCATTTTTTCTTTTGACATCCTACTATTCACTTTCTTTCTCTGGATCAGTAGAAGTAACACATATAGTTGGGCTGATGAACTTTTTAGTTTCACTTGTCTAGAGTCTACCATTTTTTGTAGGAGGTATTTAAAAACAAAATAATCCTTAATGGGATACCCCAATATTTGGTGAAATTTACAACAACTAAGAATATCTTCATCTGCTTTTTTTGGTTTCTTCAGCCTTAGTAACTGAACCAAATTGTTTTCCAAAGATGAAATTATGTAACCACAAACCTGTTCATTCTAAAAAGAATAATCTTTGTTCTTTAACTCCTCAAACTATCTCAAAAATTGATCTTTTTGATCATCTTGATGAGGTGATCATTGTTTCTAATGCTCGTGATTTGGATCCCTTCAGTGTGATAAAGGTTTTGAAAGTGGAAGCAGGTACATGTGCTTGTTTGAGTGAGACTATAACAGCCTCTTCTTTCCCTATTCTCCTTCCAAGAGTTGATGTAATTACATGAGATGTAGGTTTAATTTCCATAATGGAATACTCCACCTATTGGGAAATTTAAGCAAGTTCTAAAAACCCTATGGTGTATTTCATAGGGATTAGTGGTGTGTGTAACTCAACACACAGATTTTCCACACAAATATGTAGCAACTCTTCTTGAGGGAGTGCAATATTTAAGAAATATGTTAATCCTTTCCATTGGGAAATGAAATCGAAAACCCTTTCATATTCTCTTTGTTTTCAATTTGTATGATCAAAAACTATTGTCTTTGGTATCATTGAACTGAATTGGAGAAGGAATTTTTAATGGAGGTATTCCCATCTAGTAATTGATCGAGATTACAAACTTTTATACTAGACAAAAGTTGTCCCTTGTAATTATTTCACAAATCATATGAGGTTTACTACATCTTGTTATTGTGGTTTCCCCAACATGTGATCAAAACAAGAAACTAAATGCATTAAGTTCTACTCTGGATCTCCCAAACCATTAAAGATTGGGATTGTGGTATTCACAATGTTTGGTGGGGGAGGGATCAGATCCACCCATCCAGGGTAATCTTTTTTTTTGGATATATTGGCACCCACCATTATTCCATAGGTTCCGATCGAGTTGTTATTTCCTCAATTTTATTCATCAGAATTTGGGGAATATCTGGATGATTTGGGAGCTATATAGGTACAATAGATGGATCTTGAACCGGCACGATGAATGGAAAAACCATTGGCGGTGATGCTGCTAGTATTTGTCTTGGACAGACCATGGGGACATGATAATAATGATGTGTTTGATCCTACCATGGTTGTGTTCCCAATGGAGGTAATTCATTATTCATATATGTATTTTCAATAAACCCTCTTTGCTAAGGAGTCCTTATAGGATGTGAAAGTTAAGGATCTGCCTAGGGAGTGTGTCTGGAAAAAATTCTACTTTGATGTAACTATATATTGAGTCTTTTCAACTCCTTCACATCATCTTATTGATGAGAAAATATATCTTCAAGAAAAAGATATTGACCTTATAGAGTACAATAGTGGGATGTGATAGGATTTTTACCTTTCCCCTTGTTAGATACCTTTCTAAGGGGTGGGAGTTAGTTACTTGAGGGAATACCAAGATTCTGGGTAAGCCTCTGATTTTAGGTATGTAAACCTCCTTCAATTTTCTTTAATGTGTACCATGTTATGGATAAGAACTTTATCTTCTAACTCCCCTAAGATAGACTCATTATCTAGAGGATCTTAAGAAATGATATTAATGATATTCACTGACGAATAATTTATTAACGGAATTCTATCAGCATCTTTGTAAGATATTCCCCTTCTATATCTTCCATGAGACTCTGTTCTCCTATATACTAAATTCCATGGAACTGTTTGACAGACTATAACCTGAAGGTAATCCTTGGATAGTTTAGTTGTGCTATCACATTTTGGCTTCATCCCTAATTGGCAGAAAATTGACTTCTGTTGAGGAGGGGATTGTAGATGTGAGAAAGACCCCATACCTTTAGGTTGGGGCTATTCCAGTTATTCTTATTCAAACCATTTAATTTTTTTATTGAATTCGAAGGTTTAATGAAACATGCCCCAAATCCTTTAGGTTGGGGTGGATCTTGAACTGCAATAGCTGAGATTTGTGCATCTGCTCTTCTGATTTTGTGAATTTTGTTCTAAATATTAGTTGGGTGCATTATCTGACAACCATTAAAATCACATGTTTCGGAACACCATTGTTCTATTTTAGACATTTGCGTCATTTTATGTCTAACATCCACTAAGCGGGAGTCCTGCTTCATATTTTCAGATGCTTGATGAAAGAGTATCTCAACAGTTTTCTCTCTTTGGGCCTGACTTCAATGAGAGCTAGTTGAGGCTTGTTATTTAGTCTATACTTGATTACACAAAAAATCTATTGATTGTAGCTGGCCATGGGAAATAATATTTCATGAGACCAATTTTCGAGGGAATTACTAATTGTAGAGCTCAATGAAATTCAATGATCTGTGTTCACCCCATCCTTTGATACGAACACCAGATGGGGTATCAGAAATTTACTGGCGCAACATCTTTAGTGCATCGAGGAATGAACACTGAAGAGTTCTCTACTACATTTCATCCATTGGATGTAGAGAAACTAATATAGATGAAAAGTTTATTTGGAATTTCAACCCTTATATTACCTTTACATGACTTTGATATTTATAATATGGTAATACTTTGTCTTTCAATTGACGAAGAGTCATCCATAAGTTGATGTTGATATCATGAATGCAATCTTCTACAACCAATTTTGGAATGTTGTATTGATAGTTTTCCAAAGGCCAGAATATGAATGGTATTTAACCTTTAGCCAATTGTTTTCTCATGTTCAACATATCTTCATCATCTTTTGATAGAGGTTTCTTCACTTAGTCTGACAAGAGTGGATTCTTCTTGATTGTTTTATTACAAACAATGGAATCCGTTGATTTTTTCCACTGGTATATTAGAAGAAAAATGAACTAAGGGAGTTTCACTGAACGAATTTCATCTTAGGATTTCTTTTGATTGAGAAATTATTTCACCTGATAATGACAAGGCATCAGACATGACTTGCCATATGTTGGAAAGTTACTCGAGATAAGAGGGCTTTCCCATTAATACATTTTCAATTAGAGAATTATCTTGATAATGTGAAATACTACTGCAAAGAGAACATTCAATGAAAATTACATCATGTGGAGGGCCACCATGGTGGATTATAGGAAGGGATAAATCCTCTTGCTCCTTGGACTTCTAGCCACACAGAGGGTTGCAGTGGCTCTCATATGAAGAAATACTCTCTAGATTGACTGGATTTTCATAAAGAAGGACTTCATGAGGATCTGTCTAATGGGGAACTTCAGAATTATTACTACTACTACCATAATTTGGTAATGAAAGCACTACAAGAAAACCGCCGTTTAGCGGCGGTAAACGCGTTTTCGGGCCGCCATTTCGCAGCGGTTTTAAGAACCGCCGCAAAAAAAGCGCTGCTAAACGGCAAAAAAAAAATTATTTTTTTTAATTTTTTTTTATTTTTTTTAATTTTATTCGAGGATTAGCAGCGGTTTTTTAAAAATCCACCGCGAAATAGCGGCGGTTTCGGTAAAACCGCCGCTAAATGAAATGAAAAAAATAAAAAAAATGTGAGAAACCCTGAAATCACTAAAACAACCATAACTTTTGATCCGGGCGTCCGTTGAAGCGCCACGACCAGTCAAATCGAAGCTCATGAAGAGATCTAGAGGCACATATAATCAAAACCGTGAGACGGTCTAAGGTGTGGATGATATTAGAGTTATAAAAAAGTTGAAAAAAGTTCTCCGTCAACTTTATTTAAATGGTCATAACTTCCGATCCGTCTGTCCATTCAGACTCTTTCACCTTTCAGGTTGAAGAGAGTTTCAGGATCTTTGATTTGACAGGTCGCGAATCTAAAACGGACTCTCGGATCATAAGTTATCTCCATTAATGTGAGTCCAATGTTTTTATCTCTTTATGACCGTTTTGACGGGTTTTAACGGTAGCTCCATTTATTACTGTTTATTTGGGTTTCCATGACTTTTTATCTTTATCAATGGTTTTTTATGGGTTATTAATATGATTATGTTGAATTATTAAGGAGTTTTCCAGAGTTGTCACGAGTTTTCATGCGTTCTCATTTTTTCTAATGCCTCATTCTTTATATGCTTCTCCATCCTTTTTCATGCGTTTTCATGATTTTTCATCCCTTATCACGTCTTTTCATACTTTTTCATGTGTTTCCTTTATTATTTATTATTTATTATTTATAATATACATTAATTTATTTATTATCTATTATTTGTAACTGGTTATTTATTATTTATTATTTATTATTTATATTTATTTATTAGTTATTATTTATTAGTTATTATTTATTATTTATATTTATTTATTATTTATATTTATTTATTATTTATATTTATTTATTATTTATTATTTATATTTATATTTATTTATATTTATTTATTATTTATATTTATTTATTATTTATTATTTATTATTTATATTTATTTATTATTTATATTTATTTATTATTTATATTTATTTATATTTATTTATTATTTATTATTTGTATTTATTTATTATTTATATTTATTTATATTTATTTATTATTTATTATTTTTATTTATTTATTATTTATTATTTATATTTATTTATTATTTATTATTTATTTATTATTTATTATTTATATTTATTTATTATTTATTATTTATTATTTATATTTATTTATTATTTATTATTTATATTTATTTATTATTTGTTATTTATTATTTATATTTATTTATTATTTATTATTTTCTATTTATTATTTATTATTTATATTTATTTATTATTTATTATTTATTATTTATTATTTATTATTTATTATTTATTATTTATATTTATTTATTAGTTATTATTTATTAGTTATTATTTATTATTTATTATTTATTATTTATTATTTATATTTATTTATTATTTATTATTTATTATTTATTATTTATGTTTATTTATTATTTATATTTATATTTATTTATTATTTATATTTATTTATTATTTTTTTATTTATTATTTATATTTATTTATTATTTATTATTTAGTATTTATATTTATTTATTATTTATATTTATTTATATTTATTTATTATTTATTATTTATATTTATATTTATTATTAATATTTATATTTATATTTATTTATTTATATTTATTTATTATTTATATTTATTATTTATTATTTATATTTATTTATTATTTATTATTTTCGTTTTATTATTTATTATTTATATTTATTTATTATTTATTATTTATTATTTATTATTTATTATTTATTATTTATTATTTATATTTATTTATTATTTATTATTTATATTTATTTATTATTTATTATTTATTATTTATTATTTATTATTTATTATTTATATTTATTTATTATTTATTATTTATATTTATTTATTATTTATTATTTATATTTATTTATTATTTATATTTATTATTTATTATTTATATTTATTTATTATTTATTATTTATTATTTATTATTTTAATTTATTTATTATTTATTATTTTCTACTTATTATTTATTATTTATATTTATTTTTTATTTATTATTTATTATTTATATTTATTTATTATTTATAATTATTTATTATTTATTACTTATATTTATTTATTATTTATATTTATTATTTATTATTTATTATTTATATTTATCTATTATTTATTATTTATTATTTATATTTATTTATTATTTATTATTTTCTATTTATTATTTATTATTTATTATTTTCTATTTATTATTTATTATTTATATATATTTATTATTTATTACTTATTATTTATTATTTATTATTTATTATTTATTATTTATATTTATTTATTAGTTATTATTTATTAGTTATTATTTATTATTTATTATTTATTATTTATATTTATTTATTATTTATTATTTATTATTTATACTTATTTATTATTTATTATTTATATTTATTTATTATTTATTATTTATTATTTATTATTTATTATTTATTATTATTGAGTTTATATCTATTATTTATGTATTATTTGTTTTTTCAATTAATATATATAAGTATATTAAATTCTGTTTATTAAACACATGGCGAACTTGTTGGAGTGGTAAAGCTTTTGGAAAATATGCAAGAGGTTAGGGGTTCAAATCTCACCAAACGCAGAATTTATTTATATTTCATGGGTATGCATGTGCATGTGCATGTGCATGGGCATGGGCATGTGCATGTGCATGGGCATGTGCATGTGCATGTCATGGGAATAAATAAATAAAATAAATACGAAATAAAATAAATACAAAAAAATAAATAAATAAATAAATAAATAAATACGAAAAATAAATAAATAAATAAATAAATAAATAAAATAAATACGAAATAAATAAATAAATAAATAAAATAAATACGAAATAAATATATAAATAAATACGAAATAAATATATAAATAAATACAAAATAAATATATAAATAAATATATAAATAAATATATAAATAAATATATAAATAAATATATAAATAAATATATAAATAAATATATAAATAAATATATAAATAAATATATAAATAAATAAATAAATAAATAAATAAATAAATATATAAAATTAAAAATAAAAAAAATTTAAAAATTTTAAAAACAATAATAAAAAAAATAAAATAAAAAAAAATAAAAAAAACCGCTGCGAAATAGTTTGCCGACGCACGATTTAGCGGCGGTTTAAACCGCCGCTAAACGAAAAAAAACCGCCGCTAAATGCCTTTTTTGCCGTAGTGAAGGGTAGGATCTTGATATACAATAGAAAAATGTTTGAGGGTTTCAAGAACTCTAGCATTAAGAGGATCCATATCACATATTGGCCTTTGATTTTCCAACTGTGTTTGGAAATACTTCTTATTAGATGCTCTATTACATGTAGTTAGATCCACTTTTTTGGGAGAAGTGGTTATCATGGGAAGGTGTTTGTGCCTACCTTGGAGTGGTCATCAGAATGTGCCGATTACCTCCAATTAGAAAAGGTGTATGTTCCCTATCCGGTTGTCCTTATGATATGGGGGAGTGTGCCCCAAAAACCTCCTAGACTAGAACAGAGATATGTATCCACTCAAATATTTCATGTTGATGTGTCATACTAGGTGTGGGGACAGAGTTATGTGTCTATTCCCCTGGTACAACTGAAGTTTCTTTTATGATATTTAGGTATACTTCCAAAATATGGGCAGGAATCTGTTTCTATCCTTTCACCGTTATTAGGATATGTTTGGTGAATATAGCAGTTGGAATGGGAATATATGTACATTATGTATTTGGAGTATGTTTATGTGCCTAATAATTTCCTCCCTTTCCACTCTGTGGGTACTAACGACAGTCATGTATGGGGGCATAGAGTTGAGTCTACCCCAAGTTTGTCATTGGAGCTTTCTGAATGACTTCTCTAGGTGCTTCCAAATGAGTCAGTTGGTAGAATTGATGAATCTGAGTAGGTGTGTGTTCCTATTGGTAGTTTTCCACCAAGTATAGTTGACAGAATTCTTTTAATGCTGATAGATGAGTATGCTAGAAGAATTGGTGAGTGTAAGAAGGTGTATGTTCCTATTTACCATTTTCCACCACATTTAATTGACAGAATTCCTTGAATTCAGTAAGACAAGTGCGTTGACTAGATAAACGTTTTTCAATTGGTTTATGTTCCAATTCATGGTACTCTTCTAGATTTAACTGGTGGGATTGGTGGGTTGCTTCTAGACGAGTCTGCTGGCCAAAAAAATTAGGAAAGATGATTGTATGTGCCCGTTCGTTTTTTTCCATCAAGTTTGGTTGACGGGTTTATCTAGAGGGGGAAAAGGTAATAAACTACTCCCTGTTGGCCAGAAATTTTCCATGGAGGTTAGTTTTTCATGCCCATGTTTGAGGGACCAAGGCCAAACAACCAGAGGCAACACCCCCATCATGTTAGGGGTTCACTTCCACATGATTCTACTAACGATTATTGTTGGTGGGAGTCCTCAGAAAGGACCCCTTAATCTTTGATTTGAGTCCATAAGTGACCTATTGATCCACCTAGTTATCATATGGGAGGGATTTATTTTTTATTTCTAGTGATAAGGACCCGAAACGGTCGAAGATGGTGGTTGGCACTGTTTTTTTCTTGACCGTTAGTCGTCGCTGACCAGACGATTGAGTCTTGTTGTTAACCTGGAGAGCTTGTCAGGAAGCCTCCAAGGTTGGGATTGTACCATGTTGACAGTATTCCCTTACCAGTACATTGTAGACCAAGCATTAAATAGGCTGAGTTGGTGATTACATCCTTCTAGCAGATGATGATCTGGCTTGAGTAGCGGCCTGATAATTCATAGGTGAAAACTTGAAGGAATCCATTTGGAGTGAAGGGAATTATAAGAAAATTTTAGAAGAACAATAAACCCCATTAATGAAATATATTTTAGATTGATAAAATAATGATTTATTCTTTTATCTATCGTTACTTTATCAACTGATAATGGCCTTCCAGATGGGTAACACAGTTAACATGGTTAAGGATTCATGTCGGGTTCACCATTTGTTTTTGTAGTTCCTTGGAACGTGTGTTCTGATTTGGAATCACTACTTCTAGGTAGTTTCCATTAGATTTATTTATGGAACTGGAAACATCCAACAGTTCTTTATCCAAAAGGGACCATCTATCCAAATGCAGGAATTCATTGAGTTTGAACTTACGATACTTAAGAACATGCATTGGTTGAGAGGATGGGAGGTCAGAATCATCACACCATTTTTGGTGGAATTATTGTCTACTATGGGACTCTCTTATAGATTTGAGATATTTTCATGATTTCTTATTAATTCCAAAAGTATATACTAGGTTTCACATATAATTTTCAATCAATTATTAACAAGTGTGAAATTTTTAGTAATGCGTATATATTATAAGTTCTTTACTAATGGAGACATTCACATGTATTAGAGGTTCTCCATCAATGGCATCCTCTTATATATGATTCAGAGATTCTTTTAACCATTTTTATGATGATACTCATATTTAATCTACTCTGTGGGGCACTCTAGAATTTATTGTCATCCAGGGAGACGATGGTTTATTATGATAACAGGTTCCTACCCATAAATGGGATACCTACATATCCTTGTGAATGGAATCAGAACACTCATAGTTTAGTTCCATTTAATGGGACACATCATACGTTTTAGGGTCATGTGATAATAACAAATCCATAAAATTTAATGTCATGTGGTAAGGATATCTAAGCTAAAGGTTCTTAGTCACGGTTTGGTGTGGGACTTATGCTTAATTAGCCCAAGGAACTTGGAAAGAATATGGGTTTCCATGTTGGATTAGACCCTATTGAAAATATGGAATAGGAATAACAGGGTTGATTTGAAGTGTTGGGTTTTAACCATAGAGGGGATTCATACATATCCCATTTGGATGATAATAAAATCCCATATAGTTCCTTGAGTCTCATAGGAGAGTGTAGTCCTTTGAGGAAATGATTTTGGGCTTACTTCCTAAAAAGGATTCCTTGGTGATTTGGGGGTTTAATTTGTGTCTCACTACAAAGGAGGATACCCAATTTTGGTTAAATGATATGGTTCTTGGGCCTTAGAAAGGGTTCCTACATATCACAATTATGGTTCAGAGTCAGATATCTCATAGTTCAAGAGAGGAGGTGTAGAGACCCGAAGCATGATGTACATGGACATTACATTACTTTTGAGGAATACTTAGTACATTACAAAAACACACACACAAGGACCGTAAAAGTTTAGTGTCTTTAGAAACTCAGAATATAATCTTCTAATCGTGGTGAAAGATCTTCAACATCTCCCATAAAGATCTTCATTCATTTTTTTACCTAAAACCTTTCTTTATATCCTGGGGAAAAGAAAACATAAAAGGGTGAGATCAAATGCTCATTAAGGGTAAACAAAAGAAATATCAATCACATCATATTCATAAGAACATAACTTTTGGAAATCTTAACCTGCAAAAGAGAGCATAATTTCATAACACGGGATAAATCATAGTAGTGAAATGAAATCACAATAATCATAACTTAAAACATGAAACTTTGTGGAATACACACATAATCATATAGAATCATTTCTTATTAGTCAAGACTCATTGCCAAGACTATCTTATTGGACAATGTCCCTTTCTAAACCGAGTTCACTCCTCGTTTCAGTCCTGTTTCACTGAACCGGTATAACCTACTGTTCCAGCCATGTCTATCACATGAGATATAAAATCTTTATCCAATGCATTGGAGGGAGATATAGGTCCCACCCATCTCATAATGATACCATTCTTATGTGTGCCACAAAATCATAAATCATACATCATAGCATAACTCATGAAATAAAATGGGATTCTTAAACATCATGCCATCATAACATAATCCATAAACAATTGATATCATTTCATCATAAGAAAATTTAAACCATTTAAATCATAGAGACATTTTACTTGAAACATACACATATGAAATATTGGAATCTTATATGTAAAATAGTTTTGACAAAACAGTTGAAATGAATTCTTGAGGAAAATATTCTTTCTTCTTTAAAATCAGGTTCTTTTCACAAAATTCCATGCAATTTTAAAAGATAAGGGATTTATTGAAAATAATCATGAAATATTGTAGAGGAGTCTTCTTAAAAATGAGGTGTTATGAAACCGTAAAAATCCGTTCACGCCGTATAAGTTAAAAATAACATTCTCCTAGTACTTTTGTCGGAAAAGTCAAAAAGTACCTTATATGGTAACCAAAGGAAAGATTCCATTCATACAATGTGGTAAAAAGTAAATAAAGGGTAAAATGCCTTTAAAAATCCATGGAAGAATGGTAAACATTTTATGAAAGCATTTTTAGAAAACATGGTCATGGATGATAAACGTAACCCCAGTAAATACTTAAGTATAAGAAATCTCGGTTAAAAATGAGATTGAAAATTTATCCCTAACCTTAGGTCTGATTTGCTTCGTAAGTGTATGAACCTCCTGTATAATGGTTTAAATAATGTCATTGACTTATTCCAAAATCATACTCATTGTTATGAGATCATATATGGTTCACTTATGACTTTATATTACCCGTTCTTTTGTAAATTCCATGTTAAAGAAGCGTTTTGGGTAAAATCGTTTCATTTATCGTAGGTGTTTGGACTTGTTGTTCTTGACATTATTATTACTTATATCAGGATTTAATTACATCCTGAATATAAAACATGATTTATATATCATATATATTCAGTATATATATATATATATATAATAGATAGATAAATGAAATGAAACACACCGTTCATGGAGACGGTAGTCCGTACGTATGCATGAACGCTGTTTTCCGTTCCTTATTGTCTTGAATGGAAGTAAGTAGATGACATAAATATATATATATATAAATCCAGTAGATTTACCATGTCATATATTTCATTATTATTCATTATATATACTTTATAATCATTCTGGAATGGTTAACATGGATAATGAATCTCATCGCGTCGTGGAGACGGTAGTCCGTACGTACGCACGAGCGATGATATCGTTCCCATGGTCGTGGAATTGTGTTGAAGTGTATGTATACTATTTAAGTATCAATATCACCTTATAATAATCATATATAGTTACTCATTACACCATTATACCCATCCAATTAATGTGGTGGCGTAAAATAGATTACACCACGGCGTGGAGACGGTATTCCGTACGTACGCACACGCGGTGATTTCATTTTTCTGTAGGATGGATAGAAGGTTAATTAGAGTTGTTTAATATTTATAATAACATATCAGTATATAATAAATACTGATGTTGTTACTTTATCATGAAACAACTAAAGAAGAAGAAGTTGAAGAAGAAATTGAAAAAGATCAGTAATGGATATTACCTCTTTTTGATGCGCCTTCTCTTAACGTCCACTTAATGAACTAAGGATGGTATTTGAAGAAGACCAGGACCTATAGGATTATACAAGGGAAGTAGAGAAGAGATTTTGTCAGGGGTTGGCCGAGCTTGAATGCTAAAATTGGTTTGAGGAGGAGAGGGAGGAGGTGCCCTTTTATATGGGAGGAGAGGGGCACCTTAGGAAAATCTTAAAATATTATTTTATATTAAGGTAAAATTCGTTTTATAATGGTTACAAGGGGTCTTATTTCGAAGCTAAAGTGGGTATGGGTCGAAATCCTCTCATACAATAGGATTTAGACAAGTTTAGGTTATTATTTTAACCTTATCAATTATATTTAACTCTAAGTTAAATAATTTAACTTTTACCGTGTCTTTTTATTTTCTTACACTATATGGTTAATAAACTTACTATATCAAGAAAAACGAACCACAAGTTGTTTATTGTTAATATATTTAATCTTATCTAAGTCATTTGGCCGAACCTTATATTTTTAGGAATAAAATAACAATTAATAATATAATATTTGTTTTAAAAACTAATTTATGTCAATTTTGACACTATTTCGTACATGATTTTTATGAAATTTATAACAGAATGATAAGTTCGACCCAAGTTACCTAAATCAACAATAACATGTCATATTAACCTAGAAAATTAGTTTAAGGCATAAAAAGTCTCAAATTACATTAATTTGGGCATTTATAACATCAATTATGTCAATATTTCATTAATAAGACAATTACTGCATTATCTTTGTGTCATAATAAATGATAATTATTTAATCCCTAAAAATTATAAATAAATTTATATGATGTATATAATTGTATTAGATATCTGGAGACTATTCATGTTCTATGATTCATGAAGTTTATCACTAGATTAAAATTATTATACTTATAAGATTTAAGAAAGTGACATGTTGTCACATTCTTTGGTTTTAATAATAATTAAATTATTTTCATTGCCAAAATTTAATTAAATGAATCTAATCCGAACCTTAGGTGATATGGGTAGACTTTTAGTCATCCAATAGGATTTTGAAAATTTTTAGGGTAATTTTAAAATATTATATTTACCCTTAATTACCCGATTTACCTTTAACTATGGTAAATAAAATTTACCGTAGTTACTATTCATAATTCCCAAAAATAAAAAGTATCTTATTAACATAATTTGGATCCAATGATTAAAAATATGGAATCCATTTTTCCAAATTCAATACACAAAAGTTTCATAAATTAAATTAAAATTAATCCCGTTGTCGAAAGAAAACGAGTTTTTCTTTAAAACATTGCAAAAGATTGAATTGATTTAACCTACGAATTCAAGGTAAAATCAATGCTAATGACATAAATTATATTAAATGGTAAAAATATATTATATTTATACTTTAAAACCATTCAATATTATAATTTAACCACATAATATATTACGATGAAAAAAGTTGTTTTTAATTAAAATATAGCGTGTTTTTACTATTCATTAAAATATGAAAGTTATCGGAAAAATATCAAAACATTATCTAATGTAAATTTTTATATCCTGATTCAAAAGAAGAATTTTATTTTGTCAAATTGAACTTATAAACATGTCAAAAACTAGATTTAAGGTGGGTGCGCCATCAAAAGGCGGTAAAACTGCATTTTTTGAAAAATACTTATTTTACCCGAAAAATTTATTTTGTTCTTATACCATGTTCTAGAAAATGTGTAAGATGAATAGTAATGTTATAAAATTCAAAATTTAGTTAATACTATTCATAACAGCTAGTTCATAATAATAATATAATAATATATCGTTGTTTAGTAAAACCTGGTATTGCGTACAACACACGCTATCGAGGAAGGTCGCGATTGCGTGTAATGAAAGCCAAGTCAGGGTTCTGTGTTGTGCAAGAATCCTTCGTTGTTTCGTATAATAGAATCCAACCATATTTTATTTATACATTGAATATATATATATATATATAAACACACTCAATGTTTCGTAGAATGACTATTTTAAAACGAACTTGAAATTGTGTGTAACACGATCCAAGAATAGCGTTGTGTATACTGCAAGCTAATACGGTGTTGAGTTTAGTACAAGCTAAACTTGGTGTGGTGTATAATAGAAGACATCAATGAAATTAAAGGAATATTTTTCATAAAATCTCGCGGTGTTACATTCTACCCCCCTTAAAATGAATTTCTCCCTCGAAATTCGTTGGGGTTATAAATGGTTTGCTACTAGAAAATTTCTTTAATAGAAACCCACATCGTAAAAACGAATACAAAAACTTGACTTTAAAAACAAATGTAGGAAACGATACGGTTTCCCAAATTAACTAATCACTGGGTTTCCACATAGGAGAACATAGGTGAAAATATGGATATGGAAGAGAAATCTAACCATCATGTTCTGATAGAGAGTGGTAGAGAACATGGCTATGGAAAAACCAACAATCAAAAAGCCATAGATTTGTGATGATCTAGGGTACCATCTGATTAATCAGATATAAGGGCACTAGGACAACATTTTTGGTATTCAAGATCATTTCCCTAAAGTTGAAGAATTTGAATTAGAATAAATACTTACTTTATTTTGGTACAATCTCGCTGTTGTTCGTGCCTTGAACAATTTCCACTTCATCTCTTAAAGAAATGAAGTTTAATTTGTTATTCGTGAAGTGTTAGCAGATCATGTGATAGAATGACGGGTCATTCCATCTGTCTCAAACAAAAGGTTAGCAAAAGTTATTAAATATACATAAGTCGATCTTTTGTGAGATTAATCATATATGGTTCCTAAAATGGACTTATACTTCATATATCATACCGCTTAATAAAATAAAACTAGTTTATACTAACCAGGGACTTCTTGTAGGCCAGTGGTAGGCGATAAAGGCCAGTCGCACTTCGGTTGTGGGTTCGATTCCCACAGCCTTGTCCGACGCGATGGGCTGTCGCCCATCCTGCAGGTTTTCCTTTTTCTAAAACTACATTACTATAACATCACATAAATAATATCAAAAAAATTTATATCCTTAAACAATACTAACTTATGGTTAACATAATCCATTCCAATCTTTAGGCTTATTTAAAATACGTCGGTCCAAGCTCATAATATAAAAAAACGATTACTTGAAATGTCTTCAACCAAGCATGTGAATACCATCATTTATCCCCATATATCTTGTTGGTCACATTCCAATCATGTGAATACCTTAATGATGTATTCTCTTGAAAAATGAATACCCATTACACCATAGTGAAAACATAAATGCTGTCAAAAGTTAACTCTTTCCACATACCAAAATCCAAAAATTCTATATACTCAAACCATGATATAACCTTCTCCTTATATCAGTCATGAACTCACGAATACTATCAAACATTTAATTTTCTCCTTATCCCTTCATTATGTGCATATCATCTACATTCCAAAAATATCTGAATAACCTTTCATGGATACTGGTAACATTAGTCATACACTTTCAAAACTCAAGGAAAGACAACTGTGTAACAATCCTTAGAAGTCTCTTTATTCCATAGTACCATGAGATTACTTATACATCATTACACATGATAAACATGTAATCATTCCACTACATTCTTAAACCATTGACTGAGCTTCAACAATTATTTCATCTCACATATCATTTGTAGTCTCTTCATCATCATCCACATAAATACTACCCATACAACCATACTGATTCTCTTCATGAGACATTCCCTTAGGGAATTGGTTTGCATAATGCCCGTACATTTCACATTTAAAACATTTAACCATTTTTGATGTTGTAGAAATACCATTATCCTTATCCCTGGTGTTAACTGAACCTTTTCCTTTACACTTACTGGCTTTGTGTCCTTCTTTTCCACACCCAAAGCATCTTCCAGTTCCTTTGAAACATTCTCCTTGATGCATCTTCCCACATGATTTACATAGGGGAAATTGAACTTTCTTTCCTCTATGATCATAATGAAGCTCCATCTTTCGCTTATTAGCCAAGTCAGGAAACTTACCAAATTTTACTTTATTGATCATATTATGAGATTGCTGATTCGGCATAATAATGATGTTTGGACTTCCAAATCCCATTTCATTTGGTTTCTCATGAAGAATATCATTCCATTGTCCATCATATCCTCCATTATCATGAATCATCTTGTTTCCAACCATTTTCTAAAACCCAAAAAGAATAGTGTGAGAGGTAAAAATCACGCTAGAGAAAACAATATAATAAAGGGGGAGTACCTTAAATATCTAACATCTTAGGTTAAATACTAAGATCGTTACCGTAGTTCTAGGACTATATCCTATACGTATTCTTATCCTTAGGTACATCCCTAGACATACCTTAGAAATTTCTCTAGGGATCTCACTAACATTTTCGCATCCTAGTTTCCAAAGGTTGACTAAACCTTTCCTCTGATACCAACTGTAGAGACCCGAAACTTGACGTACATGGACATTACATTACTTTTTCGGAATACTTAGTACGTTACAAAAACACACACACAAGGACCGTAATAGTTTAGTGTCTTTGGAAACTCGTAATATAATCTTCTAATCGTGGTGAAAGATCTTCAACATCTCCCATAAAGATCTTCATTCATTTTTTTACCTAAAACCTTTCTTTATATCCTGGGGAAAATAAAACATAAAAGGGTGAGCTCAAATGCTCAGTAAGGGTAAACAAAAGAAATATCAATCACATCATATTCATAATAACATAACTTTTGGAAATCTTAACCTGAAAAAGAGAGCATAATTTCATAACATGGGATAAATCATAGTAGTGAAATGAAATCCCAATAATCATAACATAAAACATGAAACTTTGTGGCATACACACATAATCATAGAGAATCATTTTTTATTATTCAAGACTCATTTACAAGACTATCTTATTGGACAATGTCCCTTTCTAAACCGAGTTCACTCCTCGTTTCAGTCCTGTTTCACTGAACCGGTATAACCTACCGTTCCAGCCATGTCTATCACATGAGATATAAAATCTTTACCCAATGCATTGGAGGGAGATATAGGTCCCACCCATCTCATAATGATACCATTCTTATGTGTGCCACAAAATCATAAATCATACATCATAGCATAACCCATGAAAAAAATGGGATTCTTAAACATCATGTCATCATAACATAATCCATAAACAATTGATATCATTTCATCATAAGAAAATTTAAACCATTTAAATCATAGATAAATTTTACTTGAAACATACACATATGAAATAATGTCATCTTATATGTAAAATAGTTTTGACAAAACACTTGAAATGAATTCTTGAGGAAAATATCCTTTCTTCTTTAAAATCATGTTCTTTTCACAAAATTCCATGCAATTTTAAATGATAATTGTTTTATTGAAAATAATCATACAATATTGTAGAGGAAGATTCTTAAAAATGAGGTGTTATGAAACCGTAAAAATCGGTTCACGCCGTATAAGTTAAAAATAACATTCTCCTCGTACTTTTTTCGGGAAAGTCAAAAAGTACCTTATATGGTAACCAAAGGAAAGATTCCATTCATACAATGTGGTAAATAGTAAATAAAGGGTAAATATTCCTTTAAAAATCCATGGAAGAATGGTAAACATTTTATGAAAGCATTTTTAGAAAACATGGTCATGGGTGATAAACGTAACCCCAGAAAATACTTACGTATAAGCAATCTCGGATAAAAATGAGATTGATAATTTATCCCTTACCTTAGGTCCGATTTGCTTCGTAAGTGTCTGAAACTACTATATAATGGTTTAAATAATTTCATTGACTTATTCCAAAATCATACTCATTGTTATTATATCATATATGGTTCACTTATGACTTTATATTATCCATTCTTTTGTAAACTCCATGTTAAAGAAGCGTTTTGGGTAAAATCGTTTCATTTATCGTAGGTGTTTGGACTTGTTGTTCTTGACATTATTATAACTTATATCATGATTTACTTATTTCCAGAATATAAAACATGATTTATATATCATATATATTAAGTATATATATATATAATAGATAGATAAATGAAATGAAACGCACCGTTCATGGAGACGGTAGTCCGTACGTACGCATGAAAGCTGTTTTCCTTTCCTTATTGTCTTGAATGGAAGTAAGTATATGAAATACATATATATATACAAAAATCCAGTAGATTTACCATGTAATATATTTAATTATTGTTCATTATATATACTTTATAGTCATTCTAGAAAGGTTAACATGGATAATGAATCTCATCGCGTCGTGGAGACGGTAGTCCGTACGTACGTACGAGCGATGATATTGTTCCCATGGTCATGGAATTGTGTTGAAGTGTATGTATACTATTTAAGTATCAATATCACCTTATAATAATCATATATAGTTACTCATTACACCATTATACCCATCCAATTAAGGTGGTGGTGGAAAATAGATTACACCACGGCGTGGAGACGATATTCCGTACGTACGCACGCGCGGTGATTTCCTTTTTCCGTAGGATGGATAGAAGGTTAATTAGAGTTGTTTAATATTTATAATAACATATCAGTATATAATAAATACCGATGTTATTACTTTATCATGAAACAACTAAAGAAAAATAAGTTGGAGAAGAAATTGAAAAAGATCGGTAATGGATATTACCTCTTTTTGACGCCCCTTCTCTTAACCTCCACTTAAAGAACTAATGATAGTCTTTGAAGAAGACCAGGATCTCTAGGATGATACTATGGAAGTGGAGAAGATATTTTGGAAGTGGTTGGCCGAGCTTGAATGCTCAAATTGGTGTGAGGAGGAGAGGGAGGAGGTTCCCTTTTATAAGGGAGGAGAGGGGCACCTTAGGAAAATCTCAAAATATTATTTTATATTAAGGTCAAATTCGGTTTATAATGGTTACAAAGGGTCTTATTTCGAAGATAAAGTGGGGATGGGTCGAAATCCTCTCATCCAATAGGATTTAGACAAGTTTAGGTTATTATTTTAACCTTATCAATTAGATTTAACTCTAAGTTAAATAATTTAACTTTTACCGTGTATTTTTGTTTTCTTACTCTATATGGTTAATAAACATACTATATCAAGCCAAAAGAACCCCAAGTTGTTTATTATTAATATATATAACCTTATCTAAGTAATTTGTCCGAACCCTAGATTTTTAGGAATAAAATAACAATTAATAATATAAATTGTTTTAAAAAACTAATTTATGTCAATTTTGACACTATTTGGTAAATGATTTTTATGAAATTCATAACAGAATTATAAGTTCGAAAAAAGTTATGTAAATCAACAATAACATGTCATATTAACCTAGAAAATTAGTTTAAGTCATAAAAAGTCTCAAATTACATTTATTTGGGCATTTATAAAATTAATTATGTCAATATTTCATTAACAAGACAATTACTGCATCATCATTGTGTCATAATAAATGATAATTATTTAATATCTAAAAATTATAAATAAATTCCTATGATGTAGATAATTGTATTAGATTTCTGGAGACTATTCATGTTATAAGTTTCATGTAGTTTATCACTAGATTAAAATTATTATACTTATAAGATTTAAGAAAGTGACATGTTGTCACATTCTTCGGTTTTAATAATAATTAAATTATTTTCATTGACAAAATTTAATTAAATGAATATAATCCAACCATTAGGTGATATGGGTCGCATTTTAGTCATCCAATAGGATTTTGACATTTTTTGGGTAATTTTAAAATATTATATTTACCCTTAATTACCCGATTTACCTTTAACTATGGTAAATAAAATTTACCATAGTTACTATTCATAATTCCCAAAAAAAAATTAGCTTATTAACATAATTTGGATCCACTGATTCCAAATATGGAATCCATTTTTCCAAATTCAATACAAAAAAGTTGCAGAAATTAAATTAAAATTAATCCCGTTGTCGAAAGAAAACGGTTTTTTCTTTAAAACATTGCAAAAGATTGAATTGATTTAACCTATGAATTCAAGGTAAAATCAATGCTAATGACATAAATTATATTAAATGGTAAAAATATATTCTATTTATACTTTAAAACCATTAAATATTATAATTTAACCACAGAATATATTACGATGAAAAAAGTTGTTTTTAATTAAAATATAGCGTGTTTTTACTATTCATTAAAATATGAAAGTTATCGGAAAAATATCAAAACTTTATCTAATGTAAATTTTTATATCCTGATTCAAAAGAAGAATTTTAGTTTGTCAAATTTAACTTATAAACATTTCAAAAACTAGATTTAATGTGGGTGCGCCATCAAAAGGCGACAAAACAGCATTTTTTGAAAAATACTTATTTTACCCGAAATATTTATTTTGTTCTTATACCATGTTCTAGAAAATTTGTAAGATGAATAGTAATGGTATAAAATTCAAAATTTAGTTAATACTATTCATAACGACTAGTTCATAATAATATTATAATAATATATCGTTGTTTAGTAAAACCCGGTATTGCGTACAACACACGCTATCGAGGAAGGTCGCGATTGCGTGTAATACAAGCCAAGTCAGGGTTCCGTGTTGTTCAAGAATCCTTCGTTGTTTCGTATAACATAATCCAACCATATTTTATTTATAAATTTAATATATATATATATATATATATATAAACACACTCAATGTTGCGTAGAATGACTATTATAAAACGAACTTGAAATTGTGTGTAACACGATCCAAGAATAGCATTGCGTATACTGCAAGCTAATACGATGTTGCGTGTAGTACAATATAAACTTGGTGTGGTGTATAATAGAAGACATCAATGAAATTAAAAGAATATTTTTCATAAAATCTTGGGGTGTTATAGGAGGTGTTTGTGAAAATGTTGTGATATAGAAAAATATTTAAGACCAGGTGATTCATGCTTAGTATGAGAAACAAGAGGAGTTAAAAGATTAAACAATGGCACCCAAAATTTTCCTCTTCCCCTAGTGGAAGAGGACATGCCTACGATGATGAGGGTGAATGAGGCCGAGACGATTGGGTAATATGGTGAGGCACTAAGCCTTCCCTCTATTTTTATTACATTGGAAAAGGGTCGAATGTATGGAAGGAGTGATGGTAAAGTAAGCAGAGAGGAGGAAGACCACAACCTCCTACTTGAAAAGTTAGGGGATAACACCAGGATTGATTCCCTATGATTGGTCCAGGTAGGGGGGAGAGACATTTCATTTTCTTGAATGGAAAAGCATGTGTAAACCGTGCCTTTCCTACTAGGGACCCAAGGATCCAAGTTTTAGAGATGATAAGGGGAGGATAGAACCTAAACCCTAATCCTCCAAACTGAGAACTTCCCAAAACTATTCCTGGGAGAATGGTCCATGTGACTATGGATATACAAACCCACAGACACTCAATGAATCCAAAACCCATTGTAAATAAAATGTGGGAAACCTTTGACTATGGATATATGAACCCAAATAAGAGACACACTGATGAAACATTACCAAAGGTTAGATTACCCAAGAGGTTTTAGTGGAGGATTCAACATAATCCCTATCAGAAAAGTGATCCAATGAAGAATCATCCTTACCATGAATGTATTTTAAGAAGGATTGATGAAAGGATTGTAGATTTATGGGATTTTGTGAATCAATTGAGGGTTCCAAAGTAAGTATCTGGCATGAAGTTATCGGCATGAAAGTAGGCATGGGAGACCTGATGTTCAGTTAAGTGACAAACAACTGTGATGTTAATACTTGGGAGAGACTTGACTAATGCCTTCAAGAGTATTCTTAGTCATTCCCAAAAGTGGGGTGCTCAAGCTCCTTTGAGAGGAATAGGTGGCACACAATTGTTTTTGACTCAAAGAGGATGGGTGCTTTAGGTGCACAAGTGTTATGGATTTGAAACACTAAAGGGACTTAATTCCTATGATCGTCCTTCAATCCCTCTTCTCTAGGTGTTAAAGTACTACATTGAAGGTTTCATAAGTCTTGGGAAAAGTACTAGGGTGACCATAGAAACAATTAGGCTTCAGGGAAATTAATTCGTAAAAATTAATACCCTAAGTGTCTATTTATAGGAAAATAAGTGATGTTGGGCGAAATTTTAGTTGGGAGTGCAAGTTGTTTGGGAACCCGAACAAGTCACGTAAGTACGTTGTGCACCAACAGATCTTCAGATTGACTAGGGAAATCAATTTTTAAAACCTTTGAAAATCTTTATCTTCTTCATTTGTTTTATCCTCTTTTTCCTAAGGCATTTCCCTTTATCACTTATTAGACTCTATGAAATAATGGAGTTTCAACAATCATTTTAACCAAACTCTTTATTTTTCGTCATTAGTTGACACCTTGATGACCCTCTTTTCCATGAATAAAATATATTTTAATTCCTTTGAGATATGGCATTGAGCACTTCTTATTGAATTATTAACAAATAGAAAATTAAATATTATTTCTTACATGGTGTTTATTATATAAACTTCAATGAAACACCATTTTATATTATTTGGTGCGTTTGTAAATTTAGATGGGTTAAAATGGTTAATCATAACTCAATATTTTTAGGTAGGCATAAATAAAAGTTTTATCACTCCATATCCATTAACATTCAGTTTTTGGTTAGTGTAATCACCACATTGTCTATGAACACCATTATTAAATTAGTTCATCTGGGATTTTAACATTACTTTAAATAAAGGGAAGTTGAGGTGTTATAATAATTAAATTAAAAAATTTATAAAGTAAATTATAAACTTAGAAGAAGTAACTCATAAATTATGTGCCTAACCTAGCTTATGAATCTATTGGTTTCCACCTTGGTTATCCATGGTCATATTAGTTTTATTTTTTCTAACCTAACTAGTTATATATTACATTGTCAAATTCAATTTTAATCCCTTATAATGGATTTTAAGTGTAATAAAATCAACCCAAATCATATCCCCTAGGACTTTCAAACTAAGTGTATAGTTTCAACTAATTTTTTTGAACCGAGTAAAGATTGAGTTAATTCAAAACCATCATTTTTCATGGTTATTAATCCTAGTTGAAACTCCTCTAGAGCCTATATCCACTTATTTGTAACTAGACATTGATGCTTTTTTCAAGAAAACCAAAAACTCTTTAATATATCAAAAATTTATGATTCTTTCATACATTTAAACTTATCCCTAATGTTACGTATTCCTAATCGTCAATAATAATGAAACTACTCTAAAATATTACTAAACACTATTATGATATCAAATATGGAATCCTTATATCTACCCACTTAGTTCTAGTGATAAAGCACATACATTAAATGATATCTTTGATACTGAGTAATATGATCCCAGATTAAATTTAATATATTATACAATAAGTCCATGATTTGAACATCACATGTCATAAGTACATGCACAATCCCATAACCCAAAGGCCTAGTGACTTTATAGATTAACTGTATAAAAATATTATTTCATATAATTGGGAACATTTTCCCATAATCACACTATACTAGTCCTCCTTCTCGGCATCAAATTTCTTATACTCATCTTCATGACCTAGGGAATGGAAAACTAATGAAAGGAGGGAGCTCAAATGATCAATAAGGGAAAAAATAATCAACATATCTTCAAGGTTTAGATCATAATCATGTGAAAAAATGAAACTAGGAAAGACATCTAATTAAAAAGGACATGGTATGATAATATTTGTCCATGTAATCTCAAATTATAAAAATATACCATGGAATGACAGTATATAATAATGAAAAAATAATTACATTACATAGATCATATCAAATAAATATAGCACAGAAATGTTTAATAATCACAAACTAGAGAAATTAGGACATTATAATGATATCTAACTACATCAAGTCCATTTTCATTCTTGTGAATATAACTAACCACATAAATTCCATAACAAATATTGTTAACATAAATAACTTTGTAAAGAACAATAATAATCTTATGAACATATCTAACCTTATAGATTCTATGATGAATCTGGTGAATATAGCTAGCCGTATCAAGTCCATGCTCAATCTTATAAACATATCTAACCATATTAAGTCCACACTCAATCTTGTGAACATATCTAACCACATCAATTCCATGTTCAATATTGTAAACATAGATAACCATATAATTTCCATGATCAATATTTTTAACCTATATAACCACATAAAGTCTATTATCAATCTTGTGAACATAGATAACCGTATCAAGTCAACTCTCAATCTGTTGAACATAACTTACTGTATCAGGCCCACACTAAATATCATAACCCTATGAAATATAAAACCATAACCAATAAATTTAAGGGTTATATAAGACCAAAACCATCAGATAATAATCCTTAGTATATTGTCCATATGAAATAAATCATAATATCATGAAAAACCCTGGATATAAAATGTGATTTGTTACATTTTCAAGTGGAATCACCTAGAATGGCATTATGAATTAGACTGATAGATGCTAAAAAATTAAATCCCCCAAATGGAGTATTTCATAAAAGAATTTGGAGAGTGATTAATAAAACCTAACTCTATAGGGGATATATCATTTATATATAAATAGGAAAGTGTAAGTGAAATCATAAAAACGATATTTCAATAAACATTTTTAACCTTATTATACAAAGATGAAATTATGATCCACTTTGAAAATTAATTTCTGAAAAGGCGATAGGAATAAATTTTAAAAAATCATTTGGAAAGAAATAAAAATAATTTAACCTCGAAAAAAATAATGTTTAATACAATAATGTGGAGTGAACGATAAAATATTAAAATATGAAAAAATTTCATTTTTAATATTTCAAAGTATATTTATTGAAACCCACATAGTTAAAAAAGTAATATATCTTCCTTTTGAAAAGAAGGATTGGGAAATATGAAGATCAATTAACATAATTCATAATTTTATAATAGATAATAAAAGATTTTTTTAAATATATAATATAGACCTTGAAGAGAATAAACCATCCAATAGTATGAAAATTACTCGTAACAATGTTACATTTTATGAAGAATGAAGTTCTTTAGTGGAGATTAATTGATGTAACAATCTTTTAGAAAGGAGTTCTTGAGAATTAAACGTCAAATAAAAAAATATAAGATGAATCAAAATATAATTCAATCATAATGTATAATATAAGAAATATATAATATTGATATTCCATAACAATGATCTTTAATCAATGAACATAAATTTTGTTAACAAAAACCCTTACCCTAGATTCCATCTTGATCGGACACGCTCTAAACTCATTTAGAATAAAATTTTTGGGAACAAATATTCATGTATGATGAGTTGAGATGAGGAATCTAGTACGTAGGAAATGGTTTTGATTATGTTATTGGATATTCTTATCAACACTTTTGATGTTAATATTAGTTTAATGTTATTTGAATCTAACATGATTAAAATCAGTCAATGGAATGTGAAGTTCTATTTTAGTGTTTAAATATCACGATAAAAGTTATCATGATTTTTAAAAAGTGTTCTTGAATGAAGTTTGAAAAATAAAGATGGCATATACATGAGGAAGATTATGTTGGGGATGTTTGGTGAATTCAGATAGATAAATTTTTAAATAGCTATTTTCTATGGTGTATCCAGTTTTAGTGATGTAACTAATTGATTCACATATCCACTTTGAGCAATGTAGACAATTGAATCGTGTATAAATTTTTAGTGATGTATCTATTTTTAAATATGTAATATACTAATTCATGTACTTATTTTTAGTGGCATAGATGATTAAGTCATGTATCGATTTTCAAAAATATAGCCATTTTAGTCACATAGTTTAATATATAACATAGGGGATTTCTTCTACATAGGAAATGCAATGTAGTCAAAATTCTAGGTGGTTTGGATTTTAGAGGAATAATTAAAAAATTGAATATGAAATATTTGTATCTCTGTATCATGAATGAATTGATACATAGATGTGGTTTTAATGTTGAATAAACCAAAGTTTAAAGAATAATGGGGAGGCTATTTTTTAATGACTTGATGCTGTTACATATAGTTATGAAAGCCATTTACTATGGCTGTTTTTTCTATAACCAAATTTTATGTTTCTATGATTTTGAATTCAAATAAAATTACATTGTATAATAAATATTTTAATTAAGTATAATGGGAAATTATTAAATGTCAAGTCTTGATAAAATTTCATATGATGTTTTCAGATCATCATGGTTGCATATGGGAGTGTGATGATCAATATAGTGGTGTCAAAGAAGTAGAAGTGTTTATTTGTATTGTGGTGAATGAAAATTTAATATAAACCTTCTGTTTTCTTGGAGAGAAGAATAAGATCCCAACAAAAAGTACAACTATATAATGGTATAAATAGAAATACATATATATTATCACCTTATTATTTAAATTTTGAAGTAGGGCATGATACACTTGTTATAGAGGATGTAAAAAATTGTTGAGATACATGTAAGTGATTTTTATGGATTTTCCCTATTATTTTTAGTTCATAATATTTTGGTGGATCATATTATTAGGGGTTTTACCAGATCATGGAAAGGACTTGATACTCAAATTGAGTGATTAACCTTGTAAATTACCTTTGATGTGTGTGTGTGTGTGATTGTTTTCGGATTAACATCCAAATCGACTTCAATTAGTGGAAAAAGATATTTTTTTTAAAAAACATAAAATTTATAAATCCCCATTTCACCCCTCTCAATGATTCCTTAATCCAATGTCCCTAAAAGTGGTATCAAATACCATGTTCCATTTAATTGTGTTTTGTTGTTTAATATATTATTTATGAAGTTCTCACTATTTTTTTATATCTATAATGTATAATTTAAATAAAGTAAATAAATATGATTTTCCCATGTTTTAGGGTAAGAGTTTTCATATATGGAAGGACCAAATAATGCCTTATAACGACCCATACTTTACATACATTGTTAATACATCAAAATTGAAGTACACTTATTACAACATATAACAAAACCACGAAAGGACCGTATAGGTATAGTGTCTTTAGAAACTGGGAAACATAAACAACTGGTTCATAAAGCATCTACACTGTCTCCCATTTATTTCATCATATCTATAGTCCCCTTTTTGGCATATCTTACTTAATACCCTTCTTCCTGACCTGGGGAAAGAAAACAAAGAAAAGGGTGAGCTCAAATGCTCAGTAAGGGTAAACAAAAGAAATATCAATCACATCATATTCATAAGAACATAACATTTTGGAAATCTTAACCTGCAAAAGAGATCATATTTTCATAACATGGGATAAATCATAGTAGTGAAATGTAATCCCAATAATCATAAATTGAAACATGAAAATTTGTTTCATACACACATAATCATAGATAATCATTTCTTATTAGTCAAGACTCATTGCCAAGACTATCCCAGTGGACAAAGTCCATTTCTGAACCGAGTTCATTCCTCGTTTCAGTCCTGTTTCACTGAACCAGTTTAACATGCCGTTCCAGCCATGTCTATCTCATGAGATATAAAATCTTTACCCAATGCATTGGAGGGAGATATAGGTCCCACCCATCTCATAATGACACCATTCTTATGTGTGCCACAAAATCATAAATAATACATCATTGCATAACCCATGTAATAAAAATGGGATTCTTAAACATAATGACATCAAAAAACAATTCATATAATATAAAGGAATTCATAAAAATAATTCCATCACAACATAATCAAATAAATGTAACAATAGGGATAGAAACAGAACCCTATATTATCTTAGATGGAAAATAATTTTGATAAAACACTTGAACTCCATTCTTGAGGAAAATATCCTTTCTACTTCAGAAACATTTTCCTTTCTTAACATGTCATACAATTTTAAACTAAAAGAAGTTGATTAAAAATAAAAATGAAAACTTGTAAAGGAATATTTTTGGAAATAATGTTTTAAAAATCCATTCATGCCGTATAAGTTAAAAAAACATTGTTCTCGTACTTTTGTCGGAAAAGTCAAAAAGTACCTTGTACGAAAAATGACAAAAGATTCCTTTCATATCTTTTACTAAAAACTCACTGAAGGGTAAAATTGGATTTAAACAATTGTAGTTGGATGGAAAAAATATTACATATTGAGGAAACATGGATGTGGACGATAAAATACACCCCAATAAATACCAAAGTATAAACAATCTCCAATAAAAATGAGATTGTGATATTTTTCCCTTACCTTAGGTCCGATTTGCTTCATAAGTGTACGAACCTCCTGTATAATGATTTAAATTATGTCATTGACTTATTCTAGATTCATACTCATTGTAATGATATCATATATGGTCATATTCTTATCTTATTATTAGTAATATTTCATTGCTACTTGTTATTTGGGTGTTTATTACTTTTTGTTCTTATGCATGTTTTGTCGAATAAATTCTTATTATTCTTTTTAGGTTATAGATACCTTATTTATAGAATGGTATTAGTGTAATATATATCATATTAATTCATTCAATTCATTTATATCATCATTATACAATGAAGATCATGTAGAACGAGTCGCATCACATCGTGGAGACGGTATTCCGTACGTACGCACGAGCGATGATATCGTTCCCATGATCGTGGAGTTGTATTGGAGTGTATGTATAATATTTCAGAATAAATATCACTTCACAATAATCATATATATTCATTATTTACACCATTATACCCATCCAAGTAAGGTTGTGGTGGAAAATAGATTACACCGCGACTTGGAGACGGTATTCCATACGTACGCACGTGTGGTGATTTCATTTTCCGTAGGATGGATAGATGGTGAAATAGGGTTGTTTCATACTTATAATAACATATCAGTATATGAGTGATACTTATATTATTACTTCATAATGAAACAACTAAATAAGAGTAAGTGGAAGAAGAAATAAAGATGAAAGAATCGGTAACGGACATTGCCTCTTCTTTGAAGCGCTTCTTTGAGACCTCCTTTTAGGGCACTAAAATTGGCCTTTGAAGAATACCAGGACCTCTAGGATGTCTCTAGGGAAGTGGAGAGAAGAAATTGTCAGGGGTTGGCCAAGATTTAAGGCTCAAAGTGGTGTGAGGAATAGGGGGAGGAGGTTCCCTTTTATAAGGGAGGAGAGGGGCTCCTTTGGAAAAACTAAAAATATTATTTTATTATAAAGCCAAATTCGGTTTTAAATAGATCCAAATTGATTTTTTTCAAAGATAAGGTGGTTATGGGTCGAAATAATATCATCATAAAGAATTTAGACAATTTTAGGTTCCTATTTTAACCTTATCATTTAGATTTAACATTAAGTTAGATAATTTTACTTTTTCCGTGTCTTTTTGTGTTCTTACACTATAAGGTTAATAAAATTACTATAACAAGCCAAACGAAACCCAAGTTGTTTATAATTAATATATATAACCTTATCTAAGTCATTTGGCGGAACCTTAGATTTTTAGGATTAAAATAAAAATTAATAATATAATATATTTTTTAAAAACTATTTTATGTCAATTTTGACACTATTTAGTAATTGATTTTTGTGAAACTCATAACAGAATGATTAATTCGAAAAACGCTAATTAAATCAATAATAACATGTCATATTAACCTATAAAATTATTTTAATTCATAAAAAGTCTCAAATTACATTTATTTGGGTATTTATAACATTAATTATGTCAATATTTCATTAATAAGATAATTACTGTATCATCTTTGTGTCATAAATAAATTAACATATTTAAAGTCCAAAAATCACAAATAAAATACCGTTATGTAGGAAATATTTTTTACCTTTCTAATGAATATCTATAGTCGAATTTATCTTATGTATAACACTATATTAAAAATTATTTAGTTATTAAACGTTGATTTTAACTATTTTAACCCTTCTTTAAATAAATTGATAATAAATGTCCAAATCTAATCCCAATGGGCCTAAATGGTCATATTTTATTTCTAAGGTTGTTTTTGGTCTAATTACACTTATCCAATAGAATTAGGACATGTGATAGGGTAATAATAATAACACTTTTACCCTTAATTACCCTATTTACTTTTAACCGTGGTAAAAAAAGAAAAAAGTTACTATTCACCAAAAATTATTTTCATCTCATTGAACCACATTTTACTTACTGAAATCAACCGTTTCTCTCGTATTTTTGAAATTCCACTCACAGAAGTGGTAAAATTAAGTTTTATGAAAAATTCAGTTTTTTAACTACCACTTAGTGGTTTCACTATTCATCAAAAAAATGAAAGTTTCCAGAAAAATACCAAAAATTAGGCTAAGATATATTTGATATTATGAATTCAAAAATGATGTTTATTTTTCCAAATTCAAAACATATCAGTTACATTAACTAATTTTAAAAATAATTCCCGTCTTCAAGACAAATAGCGTGTTTTTAAAAGATAATAACTATCAAAAGATTGACATTTGTTTATGTCTGGTTTAAATGTGAAATTACATCCAATGAACAACATTGTATTAAATTGTAAAAATATATTCTAAATATACTTTAAAACTACTCAAATTAATAATTTATCTCTATTAATTATTTCGATTAAAAAAGTTGTTTTTAATTAAAATTTAATAATTTTCACTATTCATCAGAATATGAAAGTTATCCGAAAAGTACCAAAATTTCACCCTAAGCTAATTTCGATATTCCAAATCCAAAAATTAAGTCCTTTTTGTAAAATAAAATTTAAAAAATTTCAAAAAGTGGTTATTACTATCCATAACGGCTAGTTTTAATAATATTTTAATAGCATATCGTTGTTTAGTGAAACTCGGTATTGTGTACAACACAAGCTATCGAGGAAGGTCGCGATTGCGTGTAAAGCAAGCCAGGCTAGTGTTGTGGGTAGTGAAAGATTATTTTGATGATTTATATAACATAAAAACAAAATATTTCTCATAAAAGTCTCGGGTGTTACATTCTACCCCCCTTAAAATGAATTTCGCCCTCGAAATTCATCACTTTGTTACAAATAGATGAGGATACCCCTCCCTCATAATATCCTCAAGCTCCCATGTAGCTTCTTCTAATTGGTGGTTCCTCCATAAAACTTTCAACAAGGGAGTGGTCTTGTTTCGTAGGACTTTTTCTCTATGATCTAGAATCTCTATCGGATGTTCTTCATAAGAAAGATCTTGTTCCAGCGGTACAACATCTGAGCTGAGTACATGTGAAGGATTAGGTATGTAATTTCTCAGGAGAGATACATGGAACTCATTGTGAACTTGAGAGAGATTCGTTGGAAGCACCAATCGGTAAGCTACCTTCCCAACACGATCCAGTATTTTGAAAGAACCGATATATTTAGGGCTCAACTTCCCCTTCTTTCCAAATCTCATGACCCTCTTCCAGGGAGATATTCGTAAGAACACTTTATCACCCACGTCAAACTCTAGGTATTTTCTTCGGTTTTCGACTGTCGACTCTGAGCTGCTCTTATGTTTTGTTGAATAGATCGGACCTTTTTGACCATCTCATCAACAATATGAGGTCCTAATAGCTTTCTTTCCCCAACTTCATCCCAGCAAGTTGGAGTCCTGCATTTCTTTCCATAGAGAGCTTCATAAGGATCCATCTGAATACTGGAGTGAAAGCTATTATTATAAGAAAAATCCACCAAAGGTAGGTGTTGATCCCAACCACCTTTGAAATCCATAGAGCAAACTCTCAACATATCTTCTAGAGATTGAATTGTTCTCTAAGACTGACCGTCTATCTGAGGATGATAAGCAGTGATGAAACTCAACTCTGTATTCAGTGTATGCTGAAGACTTCACCAGAACTTCGAGGTAAATCTCAGATCCCGATCAGATATAGTAGAAAGTGGTACTCCATGCAATCTTACCACTTCCTTTACATATATCCTGGTAAGCTGATCCAGAGATAAATCCTCTCTAATAGTAATGAAGTGTGCAGACTTTGTAAGACAATAAACTATGACCCAGATAACATTATTGCCTTTGGATGTTTTATGAAGTCCTGTGACAAAGTCCATAGTGATGTTTTCCCATTTCCATTCAGGTATAGGTAATGGTTGTAACATCCCCTTAGACTTCTGTCTCTCAGCTTTAACTTGCTAACAAACCAAGCATCAAGAGACATATTCAGCAACATCTCTTTTCATGCCATCCCACCAGAAGTACTCTTTCAGATCCCTATACATATTCGTGCTTCCAGGATTAATATAGAATGAAAAACTATGAGCCTCATCCAAAAGCTCCTTCTTTAATTCTAGGATGGGAGGAACACAAACCCGATTCCTGAACTTTATTATCCCATCACAATAAAGGTTGAATTCAGGAATATTTCTCACATTCTTTTGTAACTCTACATCTTCTTTCTGTGCCTCTTTAATCTTCACATGTATAGATGGTTGAACATTCATTTGAGAAAGATACAATTTTCCCCCTTACATTAAAATTCCAAGATCCATCCTTTGTAAATCCATAAATATTATATCTTTTGTGATCCTCATCATAGATAAGCTAGCATGGTCTTGTTGACTTAATGCATATGCCACCTTGTTTTCTTTCCCAGGGTGGTAATTAATTGAGCAGTAGTAATCCTTAATCAGCTCCAACCATCTTCTTTTGCGCATATTCAACTCATTTTGTGTGAAAATATACTTTAAACTTTTATGATCAGTATAAATATCACACCTTTCTCCATAAATATAATGCCTCCAAATATTTAATGCAAATATTACCACAGCTAACTCCAAATCATGACTTGGGTAATTTTGCTCAGGATTTTCAACTGTCGTGAGGCATAAGATATCACCATATCATTTTTCATGAGAACACAACCCCGTCCCTTCTTGGATGCATCACTGTAGATCACAATCCTTTTTCCACTACAAGGCAGTGTGAGCATAGGTGCACTGGATAACCTTCTTTTCAACTCCTTGAAATTCACTTCACATTCCTCCGTCTAGACAAACTTAACTCCTTTCCGAGTCAACTTGGTGAGTGGATTAGATAATTGTGAAAAATCTTTCACAAAACGTCGATAATATCCAGCCAAACCAAGAAAACTTTGGATCTCATTTACTGTTGTTGGTCTCGACCATCTTTCAATAACCTCTGTTTTTTATGGATCCACAGATATACCCTCTTTGGAAATTATGTGACCAAAAATGAAACTCTTTGAAGCCAAAATTCACACTTGGTAAATTTGGCATAAAGCTTCTCCTTTCTCAGGGTCTTTAATATAATTCTCAAGTGATCTTCATGTTCTTCCTTTATCTTTGAGTATACAAGAATATAGTCTATAAAGACTACCAAAAACTGATCAAGATAGTCTCTAAAGACTCTATTCATCAGATCCATGAAGATAGCAGGGGCATTAGTTAGACCAAATGGCATCACTATAAATTCATAGTGTCCAACCCTTGTACGGAAAGCCATCTTTAGTATATCCTCCCTTTTGACCCTTAATTGGTGATACCCTGAACTAAGATCAATCTTGGAAAAGTATTGAGCTCCTCGTAGTTGGTCAAATAAGTCATCAATGCGCGGGAGAGGATATGTGTTCTTGATAGTGATCTTGTTATGTTCTTGATAATCAATGAAGAGTCTCATTGATCCATATTTATTCTTAACAAATAGAATAGGTGCTCCCCAAGGTGATGCACTCGGGTGTATGAATCCCTTATCAAGATTCTCTTGGAGTTGCTTCTTCAATTCCTGCAACTTAATTGGGGCCATTCTATAATTTTTCTTTGAAATAGGCAAAGCACCCGGTACGAGTTCAATTGAAAACTCAACTTCATGATTTGGTGGAAGACCTGGAAATTCCTCCGGAAAGACATAATCAAACACCCGTACAATGGGAATATTCTTAATTGTGAGTTTCTCACCAACCATTTGAGATAAATAACCTTCATTCAGTGGAATCAAGACCCATATGATGGAAGAAATTTCCACTGGAAGGTTATGTTCATCCTTGCATCGATAGACGATCATAGATTGATCTGGAATATGAAATGTGACTTCCCTTATTTGGAAATTGATATGATCTCCATATAAAGAAATCCTATCCATGCTAAGAATCACATCAAATTCCACTATAGGAAGGATCACAAGATTTTTAGGAAGCACTTTCCCACAAACTTCAATCGGGGAAGAAATATAAACTTTTGATGCGACTGTTGTGACATTAGGTTTTGTCACAACTAACTCAACATCTAATTGTTGAGGTAATACGGTGATACCCTTAGAAAAATATTCAGAAATAAAAGAGTGGGTGGATCCAGAATCAAATAAAACATTTGCTACTTTAGAGTGGATGGTAAGTGTACCTTTCACCACATCGTTATCGTACTCCACATCGCTGATAGAAATTGCATGTGACATTCTTTTGTCTTTAGGCTTATGAGTTTGTTAACGTCGACCATCATCATCAACCCTTGGATTTGGGAATTGATTGGCATAATGCCCCATCTCCTTGCACTTGAAACATTGAAGTGTAGTAGGTTCATTCGGTGTATCCCTTCCTTTGTTTTCATCATTAGACATCTTCTTCCCATCATTGCGGCATTAAAATGCCCGATGACCTTCCTTTACATATTTGAAACATTTACTTGTCCCTTTAAGAAAAATCCCTCCATGTTTCTTTCCACACTTTGAGCATAAGGGAAAGCTCATATTCTTTTCAATGTGCTCTTTTGATTTTCCTTTGAATTCCATTTTCCTCTTCTTATCAAACCCATATGACTGATGGGTTACTCCAATCTCCATCTCAACTTTGAGAGCACATCGAACGATTTCCTCATAGATATTGAAGTCCCTTATGGATAATGCCCTTCAAATACTTGGTTTTAAGCCACTAAAGAATCGATCGATCATACTCTCAGGTTGGATAATAATACCAGAAGCGTACCTTGAAAGTCTTGTAAAATTTGATTCATAGGTACCAACAGATTCATCATCCTTTTTCTTTAGTTCAAGAAACTCTTTCTCCATCTTTTTTCAGAGAATAATAGGGAAGTACTTATTGAAAAACATGTTCTTGAACTCGTCCCATTCCATGGACTCAATTTCACCCCTTTGCCTTGTATTCTCAATAAGATTCCACCATTGATCAGCATCACCTTCCAAACGATACACTGCTAAGATGAATTTATCATTTTCAGAACATTGAAGAACTGAAAATATCTTTTTAGTAGTACTAATCCATTGTTCAGAAACTAATGGATCAGTAGACCCACTGAATGAAGGTGGACGCTACCTCATGAAGGATTCAACAGAATGTTGCTCCTTCCTTTGCTCGTTTGGAAGTCCTGCATGATTCATAGCTTGAGAAAGTTGTGTGAGCATGGCTACAATATTTTTCATTACATCTCCCATAACTCTAGGTTTCTCAGGGGGACAATCATTTCATTTCCCGTCGCATTCCGAATTAACACGGTTCCTTTGGGTTCCAGCCATTGACTAAAACCAAGAAGAATAGTGTGAGAAACACTAATTATAATTGGAAAACCACATAATAAAGAATAAAATTTCACACTTAAGGTCTTATCCTAGGTTATTCATGGCCATTTCTAAAATACTAAGATTGGTTTCTATGCTTAGACTTATCCTTAGGGTTCTTACTAAGTCTTTCACATCCTAGTTTCCAAAGGTTAACTATACCTTTCCTTTGATACCAACTATAATGACCCATACTTTACATACATTTTTAATACATCAAAATTGAAGTAAACTTATTACAACATATAACAAAACCACGAAAGGACCGTATAGGTATAGTGTCTTTAGAAATTGGGAAACATAAACAACTGGTTCGTAAAGCATCTACGCTGTCTCCCATTTATTTCATCATATCTATAGTCCCCTTTTTGGAATATCTTAATTAATACCCTTATTCCGGACCTGGGGAAATAAAACATAGAAAAGGGTGAGCTCAAATGCTCAGTAAGGGTAAACAAAAGAAATATCAATCACATCATATTCATAAGAACATAACATTTTGGAAATCTTAACCTGCAAAAGAGATCATAATTTCATAACATGGGATAAATCATTGTAGTGAAATGTAATCCCAATAATCATAACTTGAAACATGAAACTTTGTGGCATACACACATAATCATAGATAATCATTTCTTATTAGTCAAGACTCATTGCCAAGACTATCTTAGTGGACAAAGTCCATTTCTGAACCGAGTTCATTCCTCGTTTCAATCCTGTTTCACTGAACCGGTTTAACCTGCCATTCCAGCCATGTCTATCTCATGAGATATAAAATAATTACCCAATGAATTGGAGGGAGATATAGGTCCCACCCATCTCATAATGATACCATTCTTATTTGTGCCACAAAATCATAAATCATACATCATTTCATAACCCATGTAATAAAAATGGGAATCTTAAACATCATGACATCAAAAAACAATTCATATAAGATAAAGGAATTCATAAAAATAATTCCATCACAACATAATCAAATCAATGTAATAATAGGGATATAAACAGAACCCTATTTATCTTAGATGGAAAATAATTTTGATAAAACACTTGAACTACATTCTTGAGGAAAATATCCTTTCTACTTCAAAATTTTTTTTCTTTCTTAACATGTCATAAAATTTTAAACTAAAAGAAGTTGATTAAAAATAAACTTGAAAACTTGTAAAGTAATCTTCTTGGAAATAATGTTTTAAAAATCCATTCATGACGTATAAGTTAAAAAAACATTATTCTCGTACTTTTGTCAGAAAAGTCAAAAGTACCTCATACGAAAAACGACAAAAGATTCCTTTCATATCTTTTACTAAAAACTCACCGAAGGGTAAAATTAGATTTAAAAAATTGTAGGTGTATGTAAAAAATATTTCATATTGAGGAAACATGGATGTGGATGATAAAATACACCCCTATGAATACCAAAGTATAAACAATCTCGGATAAAAATGAGATTGTGATATTTTCCCCTTACCTTAGGTCCGATTTTCTTTGTAAGTGTCTGAACCTCCTGTATAATGATTTAAATAATGTCATTGAATTATTCCAGAATCATACTCGTTGTTATGATATCATATATGGTCATATTCTTAGCTTATTATTAGTAATATTTCATTGCTACTTGTTATTCGGGTGTTTATTACTTTTTGTTCTTATGCGTGTTTTGTCGAATAAATTCTTATTCTTCTTTTTAGGTTATAGATATCTCATTTCCAGAATGTTATTAGTGTAATATATATCATATTAATTCATTCAATTCAATTATATAATCATTATGCAATGAAGATCATGTAGAACGAGTCACATCACATCGTGGAGACGGTATTCCGTACGAACGCATGAGCGATGATATCATTCCCATGATCGTATAATTGTATTGGAGTGTATGTATACTATTTCAGAATAAATATCAATTCACAATAATCATATATATTAATTCTTTACACCATTATACCCATCCAAGCAAGGTGGTGGTGGAAAATAGATTACACCACGGCGTGGAGACGGTATTCTGTACGTACACACGCGTGGTGATTTCATTTTCCGTAGGATGGATAGACGATGAAATAGGGTTGTTTCATACTTATAATAACATATCAGTATATGAGTGATACTGATGGTATTACTTCATAATGAAACAACTAAGGAAGAATAATTGGAAGAAGAAATAAAGATGAAAGAATCGGTAACGGACATTACCTCTTCTTTGAAGCGCTTCTTTGAGACCTTCTTTTAGGGCACTAAAATTGGTCTTTGAAGAAGACCAGGACCTCTAGGATGTCTCTAGGGAACTGGAGATAATGAATTTACAGGGGTTGGCCGAGCTTTAAAGCTCAAAGTGGTGTGAGGAAGAGGGGGAGGAGGTTCCCTTTTATAAGGGAGGAGAGGGGCTCCTTTGGAAAAACTAAAAATATTATTTTATTATAAAGCCAAATTCGGTTTTAAATAGCTCCAAATTTATTTATTTCGAAGATAAGGTGGGGATGGGTCGAAATACTCTCATCCAATATAATTTAGACAAGTTTAGGTTCCTATTTTAACCTTATCATTTAGATTTAACATTAAGTTAGATAATTTTACTTTTACCGTGTCTTTTTGTGTTCTTACACTATAAGGTTAATAAACTTACTATAACAAGCCAAAAGAACCAAAAGTTGTTTATTATTAATATATATAACCTTATATAAGTCATTTTTTTGAACCTTAGATTTTTAGGAATAAAATTACAATTAATAATATAATATTTTTTTTAAAAACTATTTTATGTCAATTTTGACACTATTTAGTAATTGATTTTTGTGAAAATCATAACATAATCATTAATTCGAAAAAAGTTAATTAAATAAATAATAACATGTCATATTAACCTAGAAAAGTATTGTAATTCATAAAAAGTCTCACATTACATTTAATTGGGTATTTATAACATCAATTATGTCAATATTTCATTAATAAGATAATTACTGCATCATCTTTGTTTCATAAATAAATTAACTTATTTAAAGTCTAAAAATTACAAATAAAATACCATTATGTAGGAAATCGTTTTATCGTTCCAATTAATATCTATAGTCGAATTTATCTTATGTATAACCATATATTAAAAATGCTTTAGTTATTAAACTTTGATTTTAACTATTTTAACCCTTCTTTAAATAAATTGATAATAAATGTCCTAATCTAATACAAGTGGGCCTAAATGGTAATATTTTATTCCTAATGTTGTTTTTGGTAGAATTAAACTTATCCAATAGAATTAGGACATGTGTTAGGGTAATAATAATAACATTTTTACCCTTAATTACCCTATTTACTTTTAACCGTGGTAAAAAAAGTAAAAAGTGACTATTCATCAAAAATTATTTTCATCTCATTGAACCACATTTTACTTACTGATATCAACCGTGTCTCTTGGATTTTTTAAATTCCACTCACAAAAGCGTTAAAATTACGTTTTATGAAAAATTCAGTTTTTTAACTACCACTTAGTGGTTTCACTATTCATCAAAAAAATGAAAGTTTCCAGAAAAATACCAAAAATTAGGCCTAAGATATATTTGATATTATGAATTCAAAAGTGATGTTTATTTTACCAAATTCAAAACATATCAGTTACATTAACTAATTTGAAAATTAATTCCCGTCATCAAGACAAATTGTGTGTTTTTAAAAGATAATAAATATCAAAAGATTGACACTTGTTTATGTCTGGTTTAAATGTGAAATTACATCCAATGAACAGAATTGTATTAAATTGTAAAAATATATTCTAAATATACTTTAAAACTACTAAAATTAATAATTTATCACTATTAATTATTTCGATTAAAAAATCTGTTTTTAATTAAAATTTCATAATTTTCAGTATTCATCAGAATATGAAAGTTATCCAAAAAGTACCAAAATTTCAACCTAAGCTAATTTCGATATTCCAAATCCAAAAATGAAGTCCATTTTGGAAAATAAAATTTAAAAAATTTCAAAAAGTGGTTATTACAATTCATAACGGCTTTTTTTAATAATATTTTAATAGCATATCATTGTTTAGTGAAACTCGGTATTGCGTACGACGAAAGCTATCGGGGAAGGCCGCGATTGCGTGTAAAACAAGACAAGATAGTGTTGTGTGTAGTGAAAGATTACTTTGATGATTTATATAACATAAAAACAAAATATTTCTCATAAAAGTCTCGGGTGTTACATGCCTTATCTCATGAATATAAGTTATGATGTTTGGGAAGTGAAAACTAATAAATTAGTTCCCTATAATGAATTTATTTCCATTATTATAAGAAGATTTGATGAATTAGGAAAATGTTGTTCTTTCCAAGAATTCTATTCTATATTCTCTTTAATAATTTGAATTTCTAAAAGTTAAAGGTATCAAATTAGGCAAATAGATCTAGGATAAACATTAGAATGCCTTCGACTGTAAGACCAATGTAATGAGGGAAAACATATAGTTCTAGAGACTCAAGTTGGATAGCTCTGAATAAATTATGAAGCTATTTTTTAAAGTTTCATTATAATAGTCAATTATTTTTTAGTTCCATCAAATGCAATAGTGAGAAGTTTGAATATTCAATTTTTATTGGAAATAATTTACACATCTTACTAGATAAATCTGATACAAAAGTCTCAGCTTTGGAAGAAATATATCTATGCGATATTCCTCTTGATGATCAAAGATTATTATATTAATAAAATAGTAGATAACAAAAAGTAAATTTATTTTAACACATATAAATCAAATAAAGGAAATAATAATGTTTTTTATTATTTTAAAGTTGTCTCTTTAAAATTAGTCTTTGATATGGATGTGAAATTCTCTAAAATTAAATCCCTCATCTTGAGAAATGTTAAAAGTGGAAAAAGAAAACTTTAAGGTAATATACCACTTAAAATCATTAATTGTGGATTTGTTGGAAATTTTTCATCAAATTTTCCTAATCTAAAAGAAAATTAATTCAGTTAAAAGGAAGATGAATGTTTAAATAGAAACATAAAGAAGAATTCATGTAGAAAAAAATCATTTTCTAAAAGAAAGTATAATAATTTCTCTACAAATAGAAGGATAAATTTTATTTAAGTATGATGTAAGAGGAATCCATAAAAAGGGATGTGAAGAGATTAATAATAATGTCAATGTGGTTGAAAATATTCTTATTTATAACGTTATTGATGAAGACTTTACTAGTGATAAAAATAGTAACTTTGTAAGTGAAGATGAAGAAAATCAAACAGAGTTTTTCTAAAGAGATAATTGACAGATTGATAATTTGGAAGGATTGCCTGATATTGAAAATATCTTGGTTATAAAGATGAAAAGGATATTAAATAATTCTAAAAGTATTATAATCTTATTGAACAATTTTTTTAAAGTATAGTAATAAATAAACCTTTACAGAATTATATTTCAAATTTATATTTAACAGGTTAGATAATTTTGAAAGGAGAAAAAAATGAGCGAAGGTCACAAAAAAATAATCTTTTTAGGATGATATTCATAATTAAATGTTTGGTAAGATGTTTAAAAATAATAAGAATGTGAAATTAACCATGTTTGTAGATAGAAAAACCATAGTTCGAAAAAAGGAATCCAAAATTGTTGATCAAAATAGTAGTTAAATTTTGAGACGTTGTTATGGACAATAAGTTGTCTTCAAAGGTAGATATTCCTCTTCTGGGTATTTTTTATTGTGGAGGCTTCATATATACATCCAGAATGTGTTGATTTAATTCCCATCATCATGATGATTCTAGAATATTTTATAGATAGAATTTGAGGGTGAGTCAACCCACTCTAATAAGATAGATTAAAAAAACCAAGAAAATCTATTTTGAATAATGAAAATAGATTTTAGCTGTCAGAATAAGTGCATAAAATATGTGATCTATCTGGTCATCTTGAAAAATAATGTCTCACCTTGATTATAGCCAGATAATAAAAAATCCTTAATAAATGGGGAAATAAAAGTCTACTATTGTATAAGTTTATTTTAAATCCTCAAAAATGGAATGTCTATAGATTTTAGATAGTGGGTGATCTTCACATGTGATAGGGAACTTGATGTTATTGAATAATGATGTTAAATAAAAATAAGTCTTTGTGTCCTTTGAAAATGGTGTGTCTCTCAAGATTAAAGAGGTTGGTTCTGCTAATATTTGAAATGAAAAATTTAAATCCAAGAACAATAAGAAAGAGTTGGTGTCCTAGAACCAACTGGTTGTACTTTGATTACATGTATATTTAATTTATTTAAATATTAAACATATTATTACATATTTTTCGTTGTTATGAATAACTACGATGTAATAAGGTCCTAGAGTATTTTTTACATTTATAAGGTCATTGTGGTTCCCCGCTATGATGGGAACCTTGAAATTACATAACAATATTTTTATGTATAGTTCCACGGTTGGATGAAATACTATGAAGGGAAATATAGAATGAAAACCATCAGGTGCAGGTACTCATAAGAATATGAGACTTCCTCTCATTAAGTTCTCACTTGGTAATCTCTAATACATGAGATTATTAGAACAGACCCGCCGGTAAGAATTCTGCGTGTTTTTGTGTCATTAGATATATCTATCTGCGAGTGTGTGTAATGATCCTTAGACATTAATATTATCATTAATACATGTCATGACTTGTGTTCTGTGATTTTCTGACTAAAACTACCACACAAACATTTGGATGAATGTAGGGTATGTTGAGTGCATCACGAGTAGAATTTCATTAATAGATAAGTTGAGGAAGGATTTGTCTCTCCTATTTGTGGAAGTTGATATCTCAGCCCTTTGATTGAAGTAGAACAGTCCCACAAAATTCCCTAGCCACAGTGTAACGATGAGTTTATTTCACGTAGTCAAATAATGATGTATCATGAATAAAGTTTGTTGACACTATCATGAAACCTGCTTGATGAGATATTGAGACAAAGGGATTATATTACATAGTGAGCATTTGTATGTGGATTTCATTTTTGCGACTTTACATTCTTTATCTTAGATTCCTTGACCAGTTTCTAGATAGTACTCCTAGAATTTATGTAATCCTGCCTAATTCCAATGAGAAAGAATCATAGAGGGATATACAATTTGTTTTTTTGGGGGTCTCAGTTAAATAATATTTTAATTTAATTAATGAAATAAATATTATTCTCAAGACCGTGGAATAATTTTATTCATGTTAATATGATCACATAAATTAAATAAAATATATTTATTTATTTTATAGAACATTTAATAAATATTTATCTACTATTTTGTAAATAAAATATTTATCTAAGAGAATAAACAATTTATTTATTTATTTGGGTGTTCAATAAATGGAAGTGGAGTTAGAGCGGCCAAGGCCAGTCCAGTAGTAAAATAATTATTTTCAAGATGGTAAATAAGTATAAGTTGGAAGAAGTTAAAATAATAATGGAATTCCTATTATTTTGTGATGTGGAATTTTATTCATAATTCTGTTTTGCAAAAGTTTTCACACCATAAATAATGAAGTGGTATTATTATTTTGAGCATGGGTTTTCTTTAAGTTCGTGAATGTATTTAATTGTTGATATGAAATTAAATATTTTAAATGAAGTTCCAAGAATATAAATAGACTAGTACATATATTGTTCCATAGAGAACACACTACACGCTTAGTGAATTAAGAATTGTGGAGATAAACAATTAATCTCTTTAAACCTCTTCCCACCCCTCTCAATAAGGAGTGAAGTTCTTCGAGGATGAGGAATAAGCAATCAAGAATGACTAACACAAGACACACAATTTTCCATGCCAGAACCCAAAGAATGAGTGGTGTAGATCAGAGGCCATCAGAGCACATGTGGATCACCGCTAGAGGGATTTTAGTTTGGATCTTCGCAAGCGCAATGAGATAATATGGAAGGGTCATTTTGAACGATCAACATCATCAACGAAGAAAATAATGAAGATCCAGGTAATATTTTCTTAAAGAAATTAGTTAAATTAATTATGAATATGATGTGCAAGATTCTCTATAAAGGTTTCAAGACTCTTCCTTATTTATATAGATCTTTGATTCTATTCTATGGAGACTGGATTTCATTGTTGTATTGATCCCAAAATAATCATTGTTCGTGGGAAAAAATAAAGTTGGGTGTCGGCCTAACCGCGCTTCTGCTAAGCCCAGAACCTTCAAGTGGTATCTGAGCAGTTACATCATAGTTTATAATTATTTAAATATTTTTTTTGATGATTTACGCATTTAATAATTTAGTATTTTTAATTCATGTTAATATTTATGAAAATATGAATCTCGAGATCTGTTCCTCCTCTTTCATTTCTCATTCACCTTCCAGAAATGATATTTTATTTCAATTTTGATTAAAATAAAATAATGGATCTCATTTGAAGGTGCCAAAGCTTCATGGATGTACAAAACCCAAACACACGATGTGTATTCGGCAGTACATGTCATGTAGTCAAGATTCCATGCATCATACCGGTCCGAAAAACAAAGTCATGTGTTGGAGTCTTTGTAAGTCTTAAATAACTCCATCTGTTGAATAGGAACAAGTGGAATGTGGTTTTCAGATTACACACCATGTAGTCCACTAGAAACAGTGTGTAGTCCCTTCAGGTTAGGGTTAGACCGTGTACCCCAAACACGGCTTGCCCGACTAGAAACAGTGTGAAAGAGATACTACACGACGTGTGGCTCACTGAACACAACGTGTAATCTAAAGATTTCCGAAGTATATTCCATATCCCCAGGTGTGTACTTCAGATGAATGATGAATGATAGTACACACTATGTAGTCGGAACTACATGCCGTGTACACATATAAATTATGAAGATTTATTAAAATTTATTATTATATTACACAAACCATTGATACGTGTACCATAGTGTAGGCGTAAAGTTGAGGAACATCGCATGATAGATGTTTTATATTTATGTGTTTAATTTAACATTTTTGTATTGTTCATTTTTACTCATTGGGTATTTATGAATGGGAATTCATCGGGTTGCCTCAAAGGTACAGGTTACGTACAAATATTTTTTTAAATGAATTTATTTGTTTAAAATTATAATGGATGAGAATTTAATGGAAATTCAGAAAGGGTTTTAAGATAAAAGGATTGATTAATTAAATATAATTAATTTATTTGAGTGGAATTTATCTTAAACAATAACGATTAAATAACCGGATTCTAGTTTTATTTATGCATAAATATTATTGCATGTATGGATGATCATGATCTAAACCAAGACCTTTGTATGTGGATTATTTATTTTAATATAATTATATAAATGAATTTTTCGGCCTACGATCATTCTCCTCATTAATATGTAGGACCTGCATTCCCTAGGTTTCATTTATGTAAAAACCCTTTTACCCCTCACCTATGTTTTATTTAAAAAAAAAGAATATGTAATAGTAGAGTCAGTTCAAATTGGAGTCGAGAAAAAACCAATCATAGAAGATATATAGGTGGAAATGTGTAAAGATGTAAACATGAACCCAAAATGTTCAAGCTGTTTCTCCCCTTGGTCAAGGTTAGTTTATCAACTGATAGATAAACTAACCATTATAAAATATCATGATCATTCCATTTTCTTTTTTTTATTTCTGTCTGATGCATGGTTTATGATTATGTGTGTGTAGTCACGATCACATAATTAATGAATTAAAAAATCATTCAAGATGGAACTAAAATAAACCAGGATTTTTCATAAATATTATCAAGATATGGTTAATAAATTAAGTAAATTCCAATTAGTATTAATAATCATGTGATAATGACAATAAACAATTCACTTATAAAAGATAAAAAGTCCCTCAGATAGAATATTAAGTCAGACCAAGCCTTCCGCTACTTGATTATGGGAAAAACTCAATAAAAATATATGTTTGACCAACCCTTGTTAGGATATATACTTTTATAACATAATCCCTTATGAATGGTTTCAGGTTGAATTAACCATATTACATCAAGAGGAGTATCCCTTGCTAGACTTAGTTTAATATTGGATGCAAGAGTTGAGGAAATCCAAAGTTAGGATTTTAGGATTGGGGAGTCCACTCAACCGATCAAGGAGCTATAAGCCTGCAGTTGGAAAAGACCTACCTACCTAAATACCTTCAAATAGATTTACCAACCCTTGTTGGGGTTATGTGAAGGGGAATATGGATCCTTTACACTAAAATTTCATGGAAACTAGACATTCCAAGTTCAATGGTGAAGTCCATTTGGATTTGATAAAATAGTGGGAGACTTAATTTATTATTTCTAAAAAAATGTAATCAAGAAAGTACTAATGATTTTCTCTTTTAATTGTAGAAACAAAATTACAATCTCATCAACCACACTAACCCTGCGATCAATTCTGGATAAAGACAACATCCTCACTGATATTAACTTCTAGGAATGCGTTAAATGGCTTTGGGAATTCTACACCATGAACAAATGTATTACATGTTAGAGTACACATTACCTGATCCGCCTACCAAAGAGGTGAGTGATGAGGATTTCCAAGTCAATGAGAAACATATGAACGATGCAGTTGACATTCAATGTTTGATTCTATATTCAAATTCTAGTGAGCTTATGAAGTTTCATGAAAACATGGATGCGTATAGATGCTCAAGAACCTCCATGTCCTTTACTAGGAGAGTGAATGATAAGAATGGTTTGAGATCTCCAAGTCACTCTATTAGTGTAAACTTGGAGAGGGTTCCCCAGTTGGGCCTCATGTAGTCAATCTCATTGTCTACATTAGGCACCTACAGGTTCTAGGGTTTAAAATCCCTAATGAACTGGGCACTGATCTCATTCCCACATCACTTTCTTAGAGCATCTCCAAATTTGATGTTAATTTTAACAAGAACAACATTGTGAAGCCTCTATCTGATCTTCTTATTCTCATTCACCAATTGGAAAATGATATGATGTGTGAAAAGCCTTTTTTCCTTATAGTGAATAAGAGGAAAGGTAAGAAGAAGAGATTTAATCCCAAAGCTTCTTCACAAATATCCAAGAAAAGGAAGATCCAAGGGGAGGCATGAAAACATGTGGCTATTTGTTTCACATGTGGAAAGAAAGGCCAGTGCAAGAAGGACTGCACCCAGCCTAAGAAGCAAGGGGAATCTTTAGGTGCATTTGTTATCAAATGAAATCTATCTGTTTCTATAAATTGGGAATTAGATACAGCTTGTGGTGCCCACATATGTATCCAAATATAGGAACCATGTAGATTCATGAAGATTGATCATGTGGATGTAGATCTACGAGCAGCCAATGGAGCCAGACATACTATTGTTGTTTTTGGGGAATACCACCACACGTTTCTAACTAGGATGATATTGGTATTAAAGGGTAGTTATTATGTGTCGTCTATTACTAAAAACATTATTTATGTATCCATATTAGATATATATGGGTTTTTAAGGTCTGTAAATGAATGTTTCTTATTTTACAAAGATATCATTTGTTTTGGTAGGGAACATTTATACAACAATATTTACGTTATGGATTACATAAACCAAGTAATGGAAATCGATAACAATGATACTTCACACGACTCATACCACACCCAACGTTGGAATCACTGGTCAGGTCATGTAAATGAGAAATTATTGACAAAGTTACATCAAGATGGATATATAGATTATTTCAAACTAAAACCACTTGGCGTATGTCATGCATGTTTACAAGGAAAAATGACCAAAGAACCATTTAGTAGGAAAGGATAAAGGGCTAAATAACTTCTTGAATTGATTCATACTGATGTGTGTGGACTATTTTCAATTGAAGCAAGGGAAGGGTACTCACAATTCATAACCTTCACTAATTATTTTGGTAGATATGAATATATATACTTAATGATGTATATTTCGGATTATTTTGATAAGTTCAATTAATAAAATAATGAAGATGAGAACCATCTTGATAAGAATATTAAGAAACATTTCTAAGAACGAGGTGGGGAATATCTTAATCAAGAATTCATTGATTACATACGAGAGTTTGGGATCCTATCCCAACTCACACCTCCTCACACGCCCTAGTGAAATAGTGTGAGGGATAGGAGGAACCACACCCTGTTGGAAATGGTGAGATCAATGACGAGTCATGTGAGTCTTCCATTATCCTTTTGGGGATATTTTTTTACAAACAACAGTGCACATACTTGACCATGTACCAACTGAATTGAGAAATGGTATTCCATACGAGTTCTGGAGTGTAAAAAAAGACATGTTATCAAATTTAAATTTGTGGGTAAGCAATGCATTTTTATGTCCTCTTAAAGTAACAAACATTCACCCTGAGGCACAAAGTGAACCTTAATAGGATACCCCAAAAAAACAAGGGGATATTACCTATACAACCACTCATAAAAAACTGTTATAGTGGAAAGACATGCCATATTAATTGGGAGGGATCACATCTCTAAAAGAGATAGTGGGGGAGAGATAGAATTAGATGAAGTTGAGGCCCAAGATACACAAGAGTTGGTACAAGAGAAGATTTGAAAAAGCCCTATGGAATAAATAACTTTTCCAGAGACACAAGAACTACGTAGGAGTATAAAATAGGTTAGAGAACCAGAATGGTACAGTTTTCTAGTTACTGAGGATGGTGACTTGTTATTAGTTGATAATAATGATCCTATAACCTACAAAGAAGCAGTATGTGGAACAAATGTTTCCATGTGGAAAGAAGCCATGAATTTTGAAATGGATTCCGTGTACCAAAACCAAGTCTGGATTTTGGTAGATCGTTCAGTTGATGTAACGCCTGTTGGTTTCAAAAGGGTATTCAAGAAGAAACTAGACATGGAAGGACAAGTCAATACCTATAAGGAATGACTGTTTGGAAAAGGGTTCAAACAGAGTTAAGGCATTGACTATGATGAAAAAATTTCACTAGTTGTAATGATGAAAACCATCATAATTCAATTGTCCATTACCGCTTAACTTGACTATGAGATTTGGAGAATGGATGTCCAACCAGACTTTCTTAATGGGAACCTTCATGAAGATGTCTACATGACACAACCTGAAGGATTTATGACTCCAAAGTATGTCAATATGGTATGAATTTTTCAGAAATCCATTTATGAATTAATTAAAGAATCTGGGTTGTGGAACAATCGTTTTGATGGAGCTAAATTTTTTTTGGGTTTATCAAGAATGAATGTGAGCATTGTGTATACTAATATTTTAGTGGTAGTGTAGTCATTTTCCTAATAGTATATGTTGATGACATATTACTTATTTGAAATGAGCTACCAGTCTTATAGTCTGTTAAGGCATGGTTGAATCAATGCTTCTCTATGAAGGACTTGGGTAAGGCATCATATATTCTTGGGATCAAGATCCATCGTGATAGATCCAAGAGATTGATGGGCCTATGTCAAAGTACATACATTGATAAGATATTGAATAAATTCAGTATGGAACAATCCCAGATGGGATTGTTGCCAACATCACATGGTGTTCATCTATCCAAGAAAATGTGTCCTCAAACACATGAGGAGATAATGATAATGGAATGAAATCCATACAAATTAGCGATTGGTTCAGTCATGCATTCCATGCTATGTACTAGGATGGATGCCACCAATGCACTGAGTGTGGTATGAAGCTATCAAGATGGCCTAGGTGACCACCATTGGAAGGTAGTTAAGACTATCCTAATGTATCTGAGGCATACTAAGGATATGTTCCTGGTTTATTGAGGAGATGAGGAACTAGTCATCATAAGATATGGAAATGCTATTTTCCAATCTAATCAAGATGAAATGAAGTTGCAAACGGGATACATATTCACTTTGAATGGAGGTGTAGTGAGTTGGAAGAGCTCAAAGCAGTGTGTGGTCACATATTATATAGTATAGTCCAAGTATATCGCAACTTTTGAGGTAGCTAAAGAAGAAGTTTAGATGCGAAGCTTCGTCTAGGAGCTGGATGTGATACCTTCCGGTAATGATCCCATCACACTATACAGTGATAATACTGCAGTGGTGGCTCTCACAAAAGAGATAAGGTCACATCAGTGAAAGAAGAACATACCTCAGAAGTATCATCTCTTTAGGAGGTTTTTCTCAACGAGGTGAAGTTGTAGTGAGAAGTATTTCCAAAAAAGACAATATGGTAGACCCCTTACCAAAATCCTTGACTTAGCAGAAATATGATCTCCATGTGAGGTCTAGTATACTGAAAGTCATTGGAAAATCTAGTCCATGTTGGAGTTTTTAAGAGTTGGTGTCCAAGAAAAAACTGGTTATACTTTGATTAAATGTATATTTAATGTATTTAAATATTAAACATTGTATTACATATTGTTCATTTTTTTTCATGAATATGATATAATAATGTCCTATATTTTTTGTTGCATTGATAAGGTCATGGCGGTTCCCCACTATGATGAGAACCTTGAAATGCTATAACAATATTCTTAAATATAGTTCTATAGTTGGATGCCATACTATAAATATAACACCCCATGATTTTGAAAATAAACATTGAATGCATTTTATAATCTAGCCATTAAATACAACTTTGCCTCTACTATGTTTGGAATTTTGAATAACAGACATCTAGAGTTGTGACCAGTAAGTCATTTGGAGTCTGTTAGAACAAACATAATTTTTGGTGAATAGTAATATACCCTTATGAATCGTAATATGAATAGTAATATTACCCTAATGAATAGTAATATGACCCTTATGAATAGTAAATAATGATATTATTTTATTTTCTTTAGGCTTTAATATAATGAGATTTTAATTAATTTTTTTACTGTGAAATAAAACTAATTGCACCTTTTAAATTTTTATTTTTTGAATTAACATTGAATTTATTTAAAAATTAAATTAATATTATTTAGAAAATTAATTTTAAAAAATGGAGTTCATTTTTGAATTTTAAACGTCGAAAAATGGTAGGGGAAAATTTTTGGGATTTTTCTGAAATTCTAGATTTTTTTTTATGAATAGTGAAATACGTTAAAATACCATATATACAAATAATCAGATAAATACACTATTCATGACATCGCAAGTGATGCAAGTCCACTTGGTTCGAACTCACATGCACTTATTTCTATTAGTAGTCACATGAAACAACACTATTGGTTTTCTTGAGGGAAATAATAAAATAATGAATTAAATATTCCAAATTTACCCCTCTCCTCCACTATAAAAACCCCTCACCACTTCCTATTCTCTTCACTCCTCTAAGCATTGAAGATCTTAGAGGTTCTGCCCAAATACCCTTCCCTATTCACTCCCCATGACCAAGAATATCTTGGTCTTTCCAGAATACCTAAATCCCTCCCTTAAGGAGGTTCTCGATGAAGTTATTTTAAGAGGTAAAGAACCTTTCTTATTCTTTTAGTTTTATTTGATTTTATTATCCTCTCCTCACCTCATATGTCCAAATGACCATGATAACTCCAGTATCATCTATATACTAGATTTATAACATGTTAATGTAAGAACCATCATCAATATTCTTACTCCCTTCCTTTTATCTTTTATAAAAGAAATCAACATCCATGAGGTTCCAATTTATAACCTTCATGGATGATGAAGTTTTGTTCTTCAATCATTCCTTAATTACTGGTCATGAAACCATATTGATGGTTGAACCAAAATACAATATTTGTATTAAAACCTAATTAATATTCAGGAACCAGTATATGTACATATTATTAATTTATATGAGAAAACTAGTTCATAATAATCCAAATACTGCCAAATAATCGAAGTGAATTTCATCTAATTGTTCATCCTCATTCCATGTAAAAAATGATGGAAATGACCATTAAAAATTCTGGATGTTCATAAATAATATGTAAATTCAATTCTGGAGATTTAAAACTTTTCTACATGAACTTCATTACCTAAAAACAGGTAAACCGATTATGAAAATGAAGAAAACAAACACTCTGGAACAACAAAATTCCATATAATAACATATAAATAATAACATAAATGAACCAAACAGAATTATGATAAACTAAATACATTTCTATTATGTTCTTAAATAAGTTATTGATATGTATAATTTCATATTCCAGGACCTTATGTTCAAGAGGGTAACACCTCCAGATTTAAGGTAAGGGTTTTTCCACCCAAACATCCATTTCCATTCGGGCTATTTTCATTGTCTAAATTAGCTCAATGTAATTATTATGTATTATTATATACTCATCATAAATTCTATGTGTGTTTTCTATATATGTACTCAAACCATAAAACTTCTATATTTTATGGTTAGTTTCATTCATTAAAAGGATCTTTCAAATTGTTTCCAAAATACAAGCCCGATTCAAGGGAATATCTCAATTGCTTACCTATTTTCAAGGGAAATATCTAATCTATTTTTGGAAACCATTATATCTATAAAATAAATCATTATTTTAATAAAATAATATCTCACTTCACTTTGGGTGTTATACAAATATTTTTCCAAAAAGAACTCTTCTTTTCAAAGTAAAAGAGTATTTATTTCAAGAATTACTCAAAGATTTTATAAGAGTATCTTACTATATTTAAACACACTTGTTGATTATTTTGTATTATTGGGATTAGTAATCCATATTATCATATACCATATTCAATTTAATTTTTTATTATTATTTTGGCTATTGATGTGCTATCTTAAAACCATTTATCAGTTTACTTCGAATGGTTAGTGTTTTGGCTTAATGTTCGGGGAAAGCTATTCCATTTAATATATTAATGTGAATGTTGTTTATGTTTATCCCCATTCATATGAGGAATTCATTAGACATAGTATTTTTTGGGTGGGGCCCGCTATATCCCCTCGATACATCGGTAGGTCTAATGTGACAAACTATGGTCTTGGCACAAGGCCTTGACAAAATGATTATTTATGGTCTTGGAAAGATGCCTTGACGGTATAGATATGTTGTCCCGCATTATGAATTCCCTTATTATGAATGTAGTATTGATGGTTCATGTGGTTATTCCACTTGTAGAATACCCATGATTATGTTATGTTGTGGAAGTATTTACTTAGCTCACATTTCCACCATATTATGTTCAAGTTTATTTCTAAAGGCATGTCTTTTCAATTATTCACCATGTCTAATGTTTATGTTATCTTCTGCTGTATTGGTTACCCTTAATAAGCATTTGAGCTCACCCCTTTATTATGTTTCATTTTTATAGGGAATGAATAATTATATTATGAATGACATATTTAAATAACCGAGGAGTTATGGAATTTTCCTAAGGAGTTTCTATGTTGTTTTTCATTTCAAGTTATAATGATGAACTTATGTATGTATCTTGTTTCCAATAATACTAAACTACTTGGTTCTTTGGGATGCCTATTCCTTGTTGAATTCCAATATAACTAATAAGGTACTGGATCCAGGTAACTGGGGTCGGGTCCTTACAATAAATGGACACATACCATGAAGACCTTCAGGTGCGAGTACTCGTAAGAAGATGAGACTTCCTCTCATGAAGTTCTCACTTGTTAATCTCAAAGAAAGAGATTATTAGAATATGCCCGTGAGTAGGAATTCTGCATGTTTGGGCATCATCATATATTTCCATATGTGAGTGTGTGTAATGATCCTTATTCTTTAAGATTATAATTAATATGCGTCATGACTCGTGAACTTTGATTTACTGAAAAAAACCATCAGACAAACAGTTGGCGAGAAGTAGGGTACGTTGGGCGCATCATAGGTGGCATGTTATTAATGGATAAGTCGAGGACGGTTTTTCCCTTCCATTTATGGAAGTTGACATGTTATCCCTTTGATTGAAGTAGAATCATTACACGAAATTACATGTCCATGGTGTAATGAATAGTTTATTTCAGGTATTAAAAGAACAACGTATCAAGCATAAAGGTTGATGACACTATCATGAAACCTGCTTGATGAGATATTGAGATGAAGGGATTATATTACACAGTGAGCATTTGTATGTGGATGTCATTTTTGCGACTTTACATTCTTTCTATTGGGTGACTTGACCTGTTGCTAGATAGTGCTATTAGACTTTAGGCAAACCCACCTAATGCCAATGAGAAAAAATTCTAGAGGGCCACACACTAATTGTTTTTGGTGGTCTTGGATAAATTCTATTTGAATTTAATTAATGAAATAATTATTATTCTCAAGACCATGGAATAATTTTATTCAAGTTAAGATGATCACATAAATTAAATTAAATATATTTATTTATTTTATTGAACATTTGATAAATATTTATCTAATATATTGTAAATAAAATATTTATTTAAGAGAATAAATTATTAATTTATTTATTTATTTATTCGGGTTTTCATTAAATGGAAGTAGAGTTCGAGCGGACCAATGCTAATTTATTAGTAAAATAATTATTTAAAGATGGTTAATAATTATTAGTTGGCACATGTTAAAATAATAATAATACTGATATTATTTGTTGGTGTGGAATTTTATTCATAATTCGATTTTGCACATGTTGGAACCCAATAAATAATGACGCGGTATTATTATTATGATCATGGGTTTTCTCTAAGTTCATGAATATATTTAATTTCTATTATGCAATTAAATATTGTAACTAAATTTCTGTACATATAAATATACTAGTACGTCTATTGTTCACTAGAGAACATACCACACTCTTGGTGAATTGAGAATTTTTAAGCTAAACAATTTCTCTCTTGAGTCCACATCCCGAACCTCTCAAGAATGAGATAAGTTCTTTAAGGCCAAGGAACAAGAAATCAAGAACGAACGACACAAGACACTCACTTCTCCATGCTAGCACCTAGAGAAAGAGTAGTTTTGATCGGATGCCATCAGAGCACGTGTGGATCACATTTAAAGGGATTCTATTTTGGATCCTTGCAAGCACAATGAGAAAATATGAAAGGGTAATTCCGAATTATCAACATAATCAATGTAGAAAATACTAAATCTCTATGTATTATTTTCATTATGAAATTAATTAAATTAATTATAAACATGAAGTGAAAGATCCTCTCTAAAGGTTTTGGGACTCTTACTTCTTTATCAAAATATTTTATTTTATTCTGTGGAGACTAGATTTCTATAAGGCCCCGACTTTAAACATTACTTAATCATGAATTAAATTAATAATTCATATAGATGATATTTTCAGGTTTATAGTTTTAGAGAATTAGGTCATAACTATTACATCTCAAAAGATTACATAGTAGACACTTCTACTAAGTTTCCATAATATAAAAAAACACTTAAAAAAACATGCATAGTTCCATGTTTTAGATAGAATGTCTTTCCTTGATCCCATCCTTGACCCTATTCATATTTATGTCCTATGGAAAACATTTCAAAAACTTGGGATGATCATAAAAATCCCAGTAAAGGATACACAAAGAAGGAAAACTGGTAGTTTTTCAAAAACAACAAGTAAACCATGAGTACTTTACCAAAGTAATACATTTCACCTTTATGAAGTAGTAAAAACTCTTCACTGAATAAAAGACCATTAATTACCCTTTTGTAACCAAAAGATTACCATAAAACCCATATAAAGAACACATAACATATAAAGGTAACTTGGGACATAAACATACTTAAATGGAATAACCATACGGTTGACTTCCACACATACTTAATGGAATAGCCATACGGCCGACTTCCATACCCAATGCATTGGAGGTTATAACGTAACCACCCGTCCTGGTATTCACAACACCACCCGTCATATGGTTTATCACGTAACAACCCGTCAAATGTCAAAGTACCAATATAAAATCATAACACATAAAACAATTATAAAGAAAAGAAAACATTTCCAATGTTCAAGCACAATATATCACTTAAATATATTGACATAAAAAATCCATTATCAAAACCATTTTCAATACCAAAAAAGAGTATATGGTATTTATTTACTTCTAAAAATGTAACGGCTTGTTGAGGATGCCAAAGATCAAATAATACTCATGGCGGAAGAAAGGTCATTTTCACCACGTACGTTAAAAAGAAACATACTTTCTATCATCTAGTAAAACGCTTCCTATAGAAAAGATTACTTTCAGATAAAAGTATTATGCAAAGGGGTTTATACACCGTATAAAAGAAAGCCTTGTATTGGAACAAAAATACGCCTTAATGAAAGGAGACCGAGACAAAGTCCCTTACAAAGATGATATCCTTGGATTAAGGATAAATCAATTACAAAATTATGTGTGACAAAAGAATACACAAAATATAAGTGGATATTAATTGTAAAACAATAAGAGGTTATTCACAAATATTCATAGAACGACATATTCAAGGAGTATAAGTTTATCCCAAAGAATCAAAATTGGGTTAAGAAGTTCCCTTGCAAAAATTTCACAGCCTAACGGCGTCACTTCAAAATTCAGGAAATGAGTTGATGAGAGATAAAAAGGGGTATCTCATCACTTGGACATAAAATTTATATAAATAAGTATATTTAAGAACATATCCCATCATAATAAGATTAAAAAGACCTAAAAAAGATGTCTTTTAAAATGAGGAGGGTGAAAGGTTCCCTTATCGAATTGGGTAACTTTCGAAGCGTACACCCCATGAAAGAAGGACTATACAACGTTGATGTAAATACCCATAAATGGAAGTATATTGCCCCAAGAGTAGAATAATGGGAAGTACATACATCACTCAAAGGAAAATGGTGGAAAATGTAGCATAAATCTCACAGGAATAAAAGTGAGATTAAAAATCCCTTACGAAAACTCGGTAGCCTAACAACGCCACATAAAACTTCCAAAAATGGATTTATGTGATCAAATAGGGTCTCTCATAATATGAACAAAAAATTATAGTATTATGAATATAAAATAACAACCCCAAACATAATAATTATTAGCTTATAAGAAATTAAATAAAAGAGAGTACTTAAAAATAACGAGAGAGGTTGGATCCCTTACATCGTGTCTGACGTGACTCGATTGCTCTTTAATCTCCTGAATAATAAAATATTGTTAATTTATACATTCTTAATAACATTTTTCAAGATTATTATTACTTTTTATATAACTTATTGGCATGTTATAAACGTTATGTGATCATTTAATTTAATAAAGTTTATTTTGTCGATATTTGGTACTTATGTCAAAAAATGGACTTCTTACAATTACATGTTGTTTATATGGTCAAAAGTTCATTATATACAGAATGATATTAATTATTTTGATATCATATATATCATATATATCCAGCATATAAATGTATTTATAATATTACATAACATTTAGAGGAAAGGAATGAAATGCACTGTTCATGGAGACGGTAAGCCGTACGTACACATGAACGCTACTTTCATTTCTATTTCATATTTAATGGGGTGAAATCATAATGATATTAGGGTATATTATAATTCTAGTATAACATAATATATAATAACATGAACTCCATCCTTTATACGTACCACATATGGTATTAACGAATCAAATCACTTTGAGGGGCGGTAGTCCGCACTTCCTAAAATGAAGATATCACGTTTACGCATAATGGAAACCATAAAGTTATGGAATAAATGAAAAATACAAAAGCTTAAGGAAACAATAAACATATTATATATCATATATAAATATAGTGATATCTTAATGGACACCTTTGAAGGTGTTAAAAGAATATTGAACAATCATCGTTTCGTGAGGCAGAAATTCACCATCCACAAAAACAGTATGTTCTTTAACCATTAGATGTTGGTGTGTGTAAGTGTAGCTCGAATACTTATTATAAAAACATAATAGTATATGGAATATACTGGTGTTTTTTACAAAAGAAATGAATAAAAAGAGTTTAGGAGGTTTGAGAAGAAAAATAAAACAAAAGAGCACAAGTGAAGACATTAACATAAAATCAGGTAACTCCCTTTGGTTTGAACCAAAAGGGTTTCTTGAAGAGATTAATGCCTAAGTTAAGGCTTATAGGATTAGTATAGGGATGTGGAGAGTCAAAACGATCAGATCTTTGCCAAGCCAAAGGCTTGAGAGGTGTGGGTAAGAAGGTAGAGGTGGGGGAATGTTTTAAGAGGAGAGGAGGGGCACTCTTGGAAAGGAATAAAATGTTATTTTATTTTCAATGCGTTTCGCATTTTAAAGGTCAAAAATTGGTTTATTTCAAGGATAAGGTGATAATAGTTCAAAATCCACCCATCAAATAGGTTTTTGATATGTGCAGGTCTTATATTTTACATTATCTTTTCATTTTATTTAAATCGTTGAATAATGAGGTAATCGCTGCATCATCATGTTGTCATAAATAATTTATTTTATTTAATGTCTAAAAATTATAAAAAAAATACTATGATGTAGGAAATCATTTTATATTTCCAATTAATATTTATAGTCAAAAATCTGACTTGTATAACCCCATGTAAAAAAGTTCGTTAGTAAAACAATACATGTTTGTGTCATTTTTACTTTTACTTTAAATAAAAGGCATTAATGTCATTATCTTACCCAAGTGGCTCCATGGGGTCCCAAAAATAGACCCATGGGTTGTTTTGGTCGTCCATGACTCATCCAATTGGGTTAGGACTAGTGTCATGATATTTTCAGTTTATTATAATATCATTTTTACCTTAAATCAAACTAATTACCTTTAATCGCGATTAATAAAACTTAAAAGTTACTTTTGATCAAAAAAAATTTTCGTCCCATTGAACCACATTTTATTTAATAATGAAAATAATTTATATTGTATTTTTGAAATTCAAATCACAGAAGTGGTAAAGTTCCATTTAAACGAAAAATTAGTTTTTGTAACTACCACTTTGTGGTTTCACTATTCATCAGAAATTAAGGTTTTTCAGAAAATACCAAAAATTCACCCAAAGATATATTTGATATTACGAATTAAAAACTAAGGAAATTTTTTTTACCAAATTCATAACATATAAGTTTCATTAATTAATTTTATAATTAAATTCCGCTGTCAAATCAAATAGCATGTTTTTAAGAAACAATATCTATCAAAAGATTAACACTCGTTTATGTCCAATCTCAAAGTGATATTAATTCCAATGTCCACCATTGGATTAAATGGTAAAAATATATTCTAATTTCACAATAAATACAATTAAAAATATAATCTAGTCATATAAATAAATTAGATTAAAAAGAGGTTTTGAATTAAAATACAACATTTTTTCACTATTCATTAAAAAATGAACTTTATCGGACAAATACCAAAAATTTACACAAAGTAAATTTTGATGTCCTAATTCTAAAGAAGAATTTTATTTTGTCATATATAACACATAAAATTTTCAAAAAGTGGATTTAAAAGAGGTTCGCCATCAAAAGGTGGTTAATCGACCTTTTAATGAATATTAGAATGTTTACACTTAAAATTGTATTCATTCGCATTTTTAATACTCTAACATTTATTGTTAAAAGTAAAAATATTTTACAAAAATATATAATCATTTTTTAGTTAGTTCTGTTCATTCCCATCATTACAACGGCTAATTTTTAACTACCATTTAAAATAAAATTATTTTATTATTTGAGTGTAACGTAAGATTTCAAAGGAACTCGTTGTTGCGTATTGGGTAAGCCATCGAGAATAGAATTACCTTTAAATTAATATTAACATTTTATTCACAAATAAATATAAATATAAAAATGTCATATTCTTTATTTACTTGGGGTGTTACATCCTTCCCCTCTTTTGGGAATTGCATCCTTTCAATTTTAAAATTGGGCTCGGAAACATCATTGAAAGTCCCACATCAGATCAAGAGTCGGTAAAACAATAGCTTTAAATGAAAGAAAAAGAAGTACAAAGGTCACCCGAGTTTACCCATACTAGGATTCCATGTAGGAAAACATGGATATGGAAGAAAAATCAAAGTGTCATGTTCTGATGGAGAGTGATAGAAATCATGTTTAGGAGAAAGTTAACCACAAGAAAGTCACAAAATTGTGGTGGGTTAAATGGTATTCGATTCCCTAGTAGGAAAAGTTAACGGACAACATTTTTTAAGTTACTTTTCATTGAGGAATTTATTTTTGATCTTAACTAAAACCTAAGGAAACATACTTACTTGTCATCTTGACTTTCAACTTTTACTATATTTCTTACACGAACTCATATTTTCTCCAAAAGATGAGTATTTAGGATGACTTGTTTACATTAAGAGAGCTATAATAAACTTCTAGAGAATCACCTAATCCACAAAATATAACTGTATACTTCCAATGTCTTTAGACCTTAACCAAAACTAAAACCAAAAAGGTTAGTATGAGATCAGATAATACCCAAAAAGGATAATCCTTTATAAAAAATAAATCTATTCTTAATCTCCAAAATTTGTCCAACAAGACCCAAAGTTCAACGAAGACCAAAAGTAAACCAAACTAAGATTGAAACCCAAATATTTGAAGGATTTAATCACATAGACTTCTAAGTTAAATCGTAAAATTTATCTCCAAACAACATCAGTTGCTCTTAAAGTCTCGTATTGAAAAGTAATTAACCTAATCACGTATCCTCCATGATAGGTTAATAATTTCCATAGATAACCCAAAATAAACTTACTCATAATTCATAAAATCATCTAACTAAAAATAATTAGTCAAACTAACCAGGGACTTCACGTAGTCCAGTGGTAGGTGATAAATACCAGCCGCACTTTGGTTGTGCGTTTGATTACAGTAGTTTTGTCCGACGTGACGGGCTGTCACACAGTCTGCGTGTTGTCCTTTTTTCAAACTATATAATTCTCAAATAATTCCCCCAAAAAAGAGATAAAATGATCAAAAATAACCATAAAAAAATTTAACCTCAATCTTATCTCATGCCTTTCACTTTCCATCATAACATATAGTAACCCATAATTACCTCAAAAGTAAGGATCATATAAACCCAAATGGTTCTTTATAACTATGTCCACTAAAGAACAGATAAGTATTCCTTGAATAAAATTTTCATATATCAAACATCAGGGTTACACATACTAAAAAAATACTTCTAATGTAAACCCCATCATCAAAAGAGACTTAATACTCTTAAGAATTTCACCATAACTCTTGATGCCCTTATATGTTGACTTCTTACTCATTCAATATTCTTCATGATCCATTAACCATTCCTTTCCAACTTATTCTGAAATACATCTTTCCTACAAACAAAATCATGAATCATATCCTAAGATTTCAAAATTGGAAAACAAATGTTAAGAAATAATCCATACCTTTGATTGGTCATTGTCAGTTTCTTCATCCTCAATCGGAATGGCATTAGGTATTGGTAAAAAAATATTTTTAAGATCTTGGTAATCCCATTCCCGAAACATCTTTATAGGACATGTGTTTTCATAATGACCATGCACACCAAATTTAAAACATTCAATTGATCCCTCAGAAAGAACTTCTTTCCCTTTCCTCGAGTCAACTTGATGATTCCTTTTTCCATGTCAGGTTCTTGATTCATGACCTTAATTTCCACATCTGTAGCATATTTCTGTCCCTTTGAAACATTTTCCTAGGTGTTTCTTTCCACATCTTTGACACATAGGTTTTTGAACACACTTACATTTATGCTTATTACCTGTAGTTCCGTAGGGTTTTATTTCTCACATATATGATTCCTTATAGAAATCACTAAGGTTTAGGTGTTCAATCATGAATCCAGATAGTTGGTTGATGATAAACACAAGAGTTATCATTGCAGCTCCCATATTATTCAGTTCCTCACTCAAAAAACTGTCATAGTTTCCTTCACATCCACTGTTACTTTGGTGCCCGCTAGATCGAGCCATTTAATAAAACAAAAAAGGTCAGTGTGAGTATATCAACAAAACCATCATGTACTAATGAGGAAGATAAATACTAATATATACTTACTCATTCACTTTATCTAAAACTAGGAATCTTTCTGAAATCTTAACCATTATGGTAATGCCACTTATGCTTTGAGAATACACTAACCTCTAAAGTTATCAAAACCGACCTCTGATACCAACTATAAGGCCCCGGCCTTAAACATTACTTAATCATGAATTAAATGAATAATTCACATAGAGGATCTTTTATGGTTTAGAGTTTTAGAGAATTAGGTCATAACTATTACATCTCAAAAGATTACATAGTAGACACTTCTACTAAGTTTCCATAAAATAAAAAAACACTTAAAAAGAAACATGTCTAGTTCCATGTTTTAGATAGAATGTATTTCCTTGATCCCATACTTGACCCTATTCATCTTTAATTCCTGTGGAAAACATTTCAAAAGCATTGGATGAGCATAAAAAGCCCAGTAAAGGATACACAAAGAAGGAAAACTGTTAGTTTTTCAAAAAAAAGAGTAAACCATGAGTACTTTACCAAAGTAATACTTTTTACCTTTATGAAGTAGTAAAAACTCTTCACTTAATGAAAGACCATTACTTACCCTTTTGTAACCAAAATATTACCATAAAACCTATATAAAGAAAACATAACATATAAAGGTAACTTGGGACATAAACATACTTAAATGGAATAACCATACAGTCGACTTCCACACATACTTAATGGAATAGCCATACGACCGACTTCCATACCCAATGTATTGCAGGTTATAATGTAACCACCCATCCTGGTATTCACGGCACCACCCGTCATATGGTTTATCATGTAACCACCCATCAAATGTCCAAGTACCATTATAAAATCATAAAATATAAAACAGTTATAAAGAAAAGAAAAAATTTACACACTTCAAGCACAATATATCACTTAAATATATTGACATAACAAATCCATTATCAAAACCATTTTCAATACCAAAAATGATTATATGGTATTTATGTACTTTTAAAAATATAACGGCTTGTTGAGGATTCCAAAGATCAAATAATACTCGCGGCGGTGGAAAGGTCATTGTCACCGCATACGTTAAAAACAAACATACTTTCTGTCGTCTGGTAAAAAGATTCCTATAGAAAAGATTCCTTTCAGATAAAAGTATAAGCCAAAGGGGTTTATACACTGTATAAAATAAATCCTTGTATTGGAACAAAAATATGCCTTAATGAAAGGAGATCGAGATGAAGTCCCTTACAAAGACGATATCCTTGGATTAAGGATAAATCAATTATATAATTATGTGTGACAAACGAATACACCAAATATAAGTGGATATTATGTGTAAAACAATCAGATCATATTAACACATATTCATAGAACGACATATTCAAGGTTTACAAGTTTATCCCAAAGAATCAAAATTGGGTTAAGAAGTTACCTTGCAAAAATTTGACAGCCTAACGACGTCAATTCAAAATTCAGGAAATGAGTTGATGAGAGATAAAAAGGGGTATCTCATCACTTGGACATAAAATTTATAGAAATAAGTATATATAAGAACATATCCCATCATAATAATATTAAAAAGACCTAAAAAAGATGTCTTTTAAAATGAGGTGGGTGAAAGGTTCCCTTACCGAATTGGGTAACTTTTGAAGCGTACACCCCATGAAAGAAGGACTATACAACATTGATGTAAATACAAATAAACGAAAGTATATTACAGAAAGAGTAGAATAATGGGAAGTAAATACACCACTCAAAGGAAAATGGTGGAAAATGTAGCATAAATCTCACAGGAATAAAAGTGAGATGAAAAATCCCTTACGAAAACTCAGCAGCCAAACGGCGCCACATAAAACTTTCCAAAATGGATTTATGAGATAAAATAGGGTCTCTCATAATATTAAAAAAATTAGAGTATTATGAATATAAAATAACATCCCCAAACATAAGAATGATGAGCTTATAAGAAATGACATAAAAGAGAGTACTTAAAAAGAACGAGAGAGGTTGGATCCCTTACCTCGTGTCCGACGTGACTCGATTGCTCTTTAATCTCCTAAATAATAAACAAGTGTTAATTTATACTTGCTTAAGAACCATTTTAAAGTTTATTATTCCTTTTTATATAACTTATTGGCATGTTATAAACTTTATGTAATCATTTAATTTAATAAAGTTCATTTTGTCGATATTTGGTACTTAAGTCAAAAAATGGACTTCTTACAATTACATGTTGTTTATGTGGTCAAAGGTTTATTATATCCATAATGACATTAATTATTTGGATATCATATATATCCAGCATATAAATGTATTTATAATAGTACATAACATTTAGAGGTAAGAAATGAAATGCACCGTTCATGGAGACGGTAAGCCGTACGTACGCATGAACGCTACTTTCATTTCTATTTCGTATTTAATGGGGTGAAATCATAATCATATAAAGGTATATTATAATTACAGTATAAAATCATATATAATAACATTAACTCCATCCTTTATACATACCACACATGGTATTAAAGAATCAAATCACTTTGAGGGGGCAGTAGTCCACACTTCCTAAAATGAAGATATCGCGTTTACCCATAATGGAAACCATAAAGTTATGGCATAAATGAAAAATAAAGAAGCTTAGGGAAAACATAAAAATATTATATATCATAAATAAATATAGTGACATCTTAATGGCCACCTTTGAAGTTGTTAAAAGAATATTGAACAATCATCGTTTCGTGAGGCAGAAATTCACCATCCACAAAAACAGTATGTTCTTTAACCATTAGATGTAGGTGTGTGTAAGTGTAGCTCGAATAATTCTTATAAAAACATCCTAGTATATGTAATATACTGGTTTTGTTACAAAAGAAATGAATAAAAAGAGTTTAGGGGGTTTGAGAAGCAAAATAAAACAAAAGAGCACAAGTGAAGACATTACCATAAAATCGGGTAACTCCCTTTGGTTTGAACCAAAAGGATTTGTTGAAGAGCTTCCTGACTAAGGGAAGGCTTCTATGATGAGGATAGGGATTTGGAGAGTCAAAATGATCATATATTGGCCGATCCAAAGGCTTGAGAGGTGTGGGTAAGGAGGTAGAGGTGGGAGCCTTTTATAAGAGGAGAGGAGGGGCACTCTTGGAAAGGTATAAAATGTTACTTTATTTTCAAATGAGTTTCGGATTTTAAAGGTCTCACATTGATTTATTACAATGGTAAGGTGATTGGAGATCTAAATCCACCCATACAATAGGTTGTTGACATGTGTAGGTCTTATATTTTACATTATCATTTCATTTTATTTAAATAGTTGAATAATGAGGTAATCGCTGCATCATCATGATGTCATAAATAATTTAATTTATTTAATGTCTAAAAATTATAAAAAAAATACTATGATGTATGATACCTTGTTATCTTTCCAATTACTATTTATAGTCAAAAATCTTACTTGTATAACCCCATGTAAAAAGTTTTTTTAGTAAAACAATACATGTTTGTGTCATTTTTACTTTTACTTTAAATAAAAGGCATTAAGGTCCTTATCTTACCCGAGTGGCTCCATGGGGTCCCAAAAATAGAACCATGGGTTGTCTTGGTCATCCATGACTCATCCAATTGGGTTAGTACCAGTGTCAAGATATTTTCAGTTTATTATAATATCATTTTTACCTTAAATCACACTAATTACCTTTAATCACGATTAAAAAAACTTAAAAGTTACTTTTCATCAAATTTTTTTTCATCCCATTAAACCAAATTTTACATAATAATGAAAATCATTTATATTGGATTTTTGAAATTAAAATAAAAAAAGTGGTAAAGTTCCATTTAAACGAAAAATCAGTTTTTGTAACTACCACTTTGTGGTTTCACTATTCATCAAAAATTAAGGTTTTTTAGAAAAATTCCAAAAATTCATCCTAATATATATCTGATATTCCGAATTAAAAAATGATGTCTTTTTTTACCAAATTCATAAAATAGAAGTTTCATTAATTAAATTTATAATTAAATTCCACTATCAAATCAAATAGCGTGTTTTTAAGAAACAATATCTATCAAAAGATTGACACTCGTTTATGTCCAATATCAAAGTGATATTAATTATAATGACTAAAATTGGATTAAATGGTAAAAATATATTCTAATTTCACTTTAAAACCAATTAAAAAGATAATCTAATCATATGAATAAATTAGATTAAAAAGAGGTTTTGAATTAAAATAAAACATTTTTCACTATTCATTAAAAAATGACCTTTATCGGACAAATACCAAAAATTTACACAAAGTAAATTTTAATGTCCCGATTCTAAATAAGAATTTTATTTTCTCAAATATAACACATAAAATTGTCAAAAAGTGGATTTAAAAGATGTTCGCCATCAAAAGGCAGTTAATCGACCTTTCAAAGAATATTAGAATGCTTACGCTTAAAATTGGATTCTTTAGCATTTTTAATCCTCTAACATTTATTGTTAAAAGTAAAAATATTTGAAAAACATATATAATCATTTTTTAGTTAGTTCTGTTCATTCCCGTCATTACAACGGCTAGGTGTTAACTACCATTTAAAATAAAATTATTTTATTATTAGAGTGCAACGTAAGATTTCAAAGGAACTCGTTGTTGCATATTGGGTAATCCATTGAGCATAGCATTCCCTTTAAATTAATATTAACATTTTATTCAAAAATAGGTATATATATAAAAATGCCATATTCTTTATTTACCTGGGGTGTTACACATTCATCATCCTATTGATCCTAGAATATTCATTGATCATGGTAAAAACTTTTGTTGGGTGCTAGCCCAATCGTGATTCTACTACACCTAGAACATTCACAATCTTTATGTTTATGGGATGAAACACAAATTGATAAGTGTTTCAAAACTATATAATGATGGAAAATAGTTAATCATAAGAAAATATAGTTTTTATTTTAAAGGACTGAATATAGAATGGTTATTACAAATGGGTAGTAAAAAAATGGAAATTTATTTCAAATTAGAGATGATCACAACTCATGCTATTTTACTATAAAAGATGAAAATAAACTTTGGAACAGATGGATTGGTTATCTAGGCCAAAAGAATATGAGAAATATTTTTCAAATAGAATTTATTTTAAACTTTCCTAAGATTATTTGGGAATTTGAATGTATTATCTCTACATGTTAGAAGGGTAAGATCATTAATTCCTCAAAAAAGGGATGATATTTAAACATCAGATACATTAAAACATATCCAAACAGAAATCTATGGTCCAATGAGAAGGTATCAAATAGATGAAGATAAGTATTTTATTTACTTTATTAATTAATTTACTCGAATTACATGTATTATATTGGTTAGACATAAGTCATAGGCTCCATTTATGTTTAAGAGTTTTAAAATAAGTGCTGAAAAAGAGTGCGACTACTCTATAAAAATATTTCAAATATATAAAAGTGCTGAATACAATAATAAAGGGTTTGAATATTATCTTGAAAATCATGGAATTAATTATTAATATAGTTCATCATGCACACCACAAAAATTATTTAGCTAAATAGAATTATAGAATTGTTGTTGATATGACTAGAACAATGTTGATAGAAAATGTTATTTCTAGGAAATTTTGGAGGCAAGTTGTTGTAGCAGCAGTACATGTTAAAAATCAATGCTTCTATAAACCAAATTAAAATTTGACTCCTTATGAGATTTAATACAAAAGACTCCAATCTTAAAACATATAAGGGTGTTCAGATTTCCTTTTATTATTAATATTAAAGTTGAAAATATGAAAAAGATTGATCCAAGAGGTGATTCTAGAATATTTAATGGTTACCCTGCCAATTGAAGAGTATTTCACTACTATAATAAGGATAATGGAATAATTTTTTATACTTATGATATGAAGATCTTTTAATTTTCAAAAAAAATAAGTAATTTATTCTGAATCTTGTTTTGGAAGTGTTGTTGCCACTAATTCTTTTCAATAGATCAATGAAATATCATACAAAGATGAAAATTTTGAAGATATTTATAATGAAGGAGGGTATTATTCTATCTTAAGTGATGAGGAACAATCAAACTTAAATCATCCAATGTTAAGAATACATGTTCAAGTTCAAAACATCATTGGAAATCAAAAACAATAGTTAAAAAATCAAGGAACATTAAGAATAAAATCTGATATGTTTTTTCTCATGATGAACTGAAAGTCGTTGAGAATGCTCTGGAGAATCATGACTGGGTTTGTGCGATAAATGAAAAAATTGATCAAATTGAGATGAATTAGACCTAAAAAATATTTTTTAACCTAAATATAATAATATCATTAGGTTAAAGTGGGTGTTCCAAAAGTAATTGAATTAAAAAATAGAAGTGGTGATGAGTAAATCATGATTGGTGGGTAAAGGCTGTTCACTTATTTAGGTATTTGAATTATATGATCAATTTTAAATAGTTTCAAGGGTTTAAAAAATTAAAATGTTCCTTTATATTACTACACAGAGGTATTTTAAGATCTACCAAATGGATGTCAAGTCTGTATTTCTCAAATGAGAATTTGAGGAAGAGGTTTACATTGAACAACCATGTGGGTTTATTCTTGGAGAAGATGAAAATTATATTTAAAGGTTATATAAAGCTTTATGTAAGTTAAAAAGAGCCTCAAAAACAATATTATTCTTTGATTTACCCCTATTTAAGGAGGTTGAGTTTCAGATATGGAATAGTAAAGAATAATATCTACATCAATGATGACAAATAGGTATAACTAATTGTTATTGTTTATATTTGTGAAATCATATTTTCTATAAATTATAATTAAATGTCTATGAAATTATCTATATAAATAACTGATTTATTTTAAATTTCTTTGCTTGGAGGGATGAAGTAATTTCTTGGTTTTCAAACAACTGAAGAGAAAGATCAAAATTTTCTTTCTCAGGAGATGTATGTAAATGAAATTCTAAAAAGATTTGGTATAAAGGAATCAAAATTTTTTCCCACACTAATTACCTTGGGAAAAAGTAGTCTAAAGAAGAACTATTAAAATAAGTTAATCAAAGTATGTTTAGAAAGTTTATTGGCAGTTTGTTATACTTTACAACTTGAAGATTAGATATTCTATATCCTATTACTCATTTTTTCAGATATCAAAATACTCCAAAAAATACCATTTTATTATAGGGAAAATGATTCTTAGGTACATAAGGGTTATAATTAATTTTGGATTGAAATATGGTAAAAAATTAAATTTGGATTTGTTTGGATATACTGATGCATATTGGGCATGCTATACTAATGATAGAAAATATACATCTGTTGTTTCTTGGTAATAAATGTGTGTGTTGGCACACAAATAAGAATATTTTTTAACTTTATGAAATTATGAGGTAGAATATATTCCTTAAAATATTGATAAAACGTCATTGATGTGGATAAATACTCATTTGGAATATTTGAAGGTGGGTGTGACGATTCCACTTATTCTTTTATATGGTTATGAGAGTGCTATCAATTTATCAAAGAATCTGGTTCAACCCTCTAGGATAACGAACATTGATATTAAATATCAATTCATCATGGATATTATAGAGATAAATTATTTGAATTTGGAATTTATTCCAACAAAATATTATGTTGATGATATATTCACCAATCCATTGTATAATGATGAATTCCAAAATCCGAGGTTATTGTTGGCTATTTAACCTCACACTGTATATGGCTTTGATATTCCTTTTTTGTCCCCTATATCTTATTATTTTATGATGTTTTTATCAATAGAGGATAAAATTTAAACATAATTTATGAATTAATATGTATTTTACCTCTTTAGAGAGAACATATATTTAGGGTAGTTTTTAAAATGTCTAAGCTATGATTTTAACATGTATGAATTGTTTCAGTAGTTTATTAAAGTGGATGTTGGAACTTCCTTGTAAAAAATGACGTGATTCTCTATTGTGAAGGTGTGTTAAAGAAAGTGTGTATATAAATAAATTCTATATAGATAAAATGGAATTATTATCCAATAATCTAATGTCCCAAACCATCTAACCCACTAATTTGTGAAAATTAGAGTGGTGGAGGTGTACGGGGGAGGTTTCTTTGAGATGGGGATTAGATGAGAGACTGTAGCAAGAAAATTTCACTGGGAGGATCCCAATGGAAATGGGCCATAGGCTGTACCATAGTGGTGGTAAGCATGGTATATGCGATCCAACTATAGCATAACATGAATTTGGAGGTGTTTTTGGTGCTGCTTCCAATTCTTCTATAGATGCAACATAATGGTAGGTTGTGGTATGGAGATGAGTTTCTGCCTAGGTTGTTGTGGTGTAATGGAATGGGTATGTCATATTGGCTTGGGTGGATGTGAATGATTTACAAGATGTTGTGGAATGAAGAGGTGGCTAAAATATAGTGTCTTAGGTTGGTATTTTTAGTAGATTTCCCATATTAATGGAAGTTGTGCCATGGGGATGGGCTGTGGAATACCCCAATTCATGGTTCTTGGGTTTAGTAGCCTAACAACTTTGGATAAACCATAGCCTTCCTCTTTGCAGTCGGGTGTCTTCCTCATAGCGGTCTGTGTTGCACCATGGTCTTCACCCAGGATTATAGGATTTGTGACATGGAAATATCTATAGATCTTAGAAGATAGTTTGACTATCTGGGTTACATATTGGTCCTATCACTACACCATAGTCCTTTAGTTTTTAGAAGTACTGTGATGTGGTCCTAGAGTTTGTACAATGGTATTCTATTTTGGTGTCTCGGTATAAATTCCCTAATCTCTTCAGACCTAATCAATTTTCAAATTTATTGATCATTTCTTGAAAAACCCAATTGTGTCCCAAGGATATATTTCACCCTAATTTCAGTGGATTTTAACCAAAATCTTGGGAGATCAATATGTAGTGGTTTAAGAAAGTTACTTAATCCATGTTTCTAGTTTTCCCCTATTATCTCCTCTAAGGTGGTTTCCTATAAGGGAAATCCACTAATTTTGATTTTTTTTTGATATGGTAATGGTGTGGTTGTTGTATTCTAGGATGGTAAAAGTTTTCTCCTTAATTTTGGAGCTTAGTTGTGGACTTCCTCTTAATCATACTTTTGTAGAAAATTAGAAATAATCATTGAGATTAGGGATACTTCTTTTATCATGTAGCTGTATCATGTGGGAGGGGTCATGATTTTTTTATCTTTTGGGAATATGTTTTACAACAGATTAATATAGATAATGAGAATTTAATCTAAAATTTGAAATAGGAAGGGTACAAAAATCTCATTTTTATATCTTTTTATATTATTTATATTGTGATTGTACGAACATAATGCGTTGTTGAAAATTATGGCTATTTGGGGATTTTTTGTGCTATAGTAGATGAGTTATGGAACCATTGTTTTTTGCTTGATTGAAATCACCTTGAATAACTGGATAAAAACTTATATTTGGTTAAAAAATTGGATTCACAGGGAAATTATTTAATGTGATAGAATGCTATTGAAATAAATAAGTGAAATGTGATGAAATCTGTTTGATATATCTGAAAAATGTTAGATAAATTTGTGGATGTTTGAAGTGTGGTTATGATGTGTGGTTATGTTTTATGTAAATGATGTATTGAGAAGTGGATATGGTACTTGGTAGTTGGGACATGTGGTTGTGATATTGAGGGGGATGTGATGAGATGTGTGGATTTGGATTTTGACAGTTGTGATGGAAAAGTGGTGGTGATGTGACAATTTTGATGAGGAGGTGGCTATGCCTGGGTGATGGTGGTTGTGTGGGATAGTTGAAAAGGGGGTGATGTTTTTGTTTTGTGGTGTTGTTATTTTCTACTTTCCCATGTAGTATCAGAATTAATTGGGTAATAATGAAAGGTAATGGCATGGATTGAAATGGATAATGAATGTTTAATTTAAGTGGGATATTTGGTCAAATGTGGTTAATGTTTAATGTGAAATGAATTTTATATAAATATGAAATTAATAGTTTATTAAAATGTAATTTCTTGGTAATAGGAAATATATAAAATGGATTAATTTAGAAAATAATATGAAATGTGTCTTATGTGTTGTTGTGTGGTGTTGTGAATTTAGTGGCGTCGGTGAAAGTGGAGGTGTTGTGAGGTTGGGTGATGGCATTGTGAATTAGGATAGTAAACTTATTATGAACCCATAGGATGGTCTTGTGTGTGCATATATATATATATAATTTACTTGTTATTTCTATACACACACCATCCATTTAGAGAACATTGTACTAACAAGTAGATGGTTTGAGGGGTGTTTTTCCCAATATCTCGATGTGAGGATGGATGGATAAAAACCCATCCTTTCCCACTCCATCCTCCAGGAGATGTTGACATGAATGGGATATGATGGCCAGAATTAAAATATGCATTTTGGTGGTAGTTGGTTAGTTAATGAGAGAGCTTATGGTGAAGGCTGATCATGGTTGGAGGAGGAAACAAGGTGGATGTCCTATTTGTTCATGATACCATACTATTTTATTTATGTGGATTTGGTGTGATGTGGTGGAAAAGGTGTGTTCAGGAAATATGTGGTTTGATATCTAATTTCATGTTGGATAATTGGCATGATGTTGTGTCATAGGTCTCTTTGGGTGAGATGTGATTTGATGGGATATATAGAATACATGAGACTTCTAGGATGTTTGACATTAGCGTTTGAGCGTGGTAAACTAGTGGGAATGTGGTGTGGGGTACCCTTATCAATATGATTATTAATATGTTACTATATTTGGATTTGTTATTTGGTGAGTATGCCTTAGTGAGTATGGGACATGTTAGTTGACCTTCTTAGGTGTTGTTGGTTCTACTATTTGGACATAGGTGCATTAATATGATAATTTTCACATGTTCACGAGAGACATTGTGTATGATTATACTAAGTGTACTTGTATTCTTAGCCTATTTATAAACACACATATTTTCATGTTCCCAATAGTACTTCATGGACCTTTTATAATATTTCCAACATGATATTTCGAGTTTTTTCTATGTCACTTCCTTAGCTTTTTTTTGGGAATTTATTTGGAGATTTATATATTTATCTATTTACATTATAAATGAATTGGGGGATGATTTTCCCTTAACTTATGATATGTATTTGAGTTTACTAATCAATGAAATCCTATCTCTTGGTCCTATTATTATAGAGTGTAATTCCATCCATGTTGATATTTTTACACCCTTAGTGCTAGTGTCCAACCCAAGGCATACTAGAGGTGAGACTCGAGGGATATCATCTCCCCCCTTTATTAACATCCCAGGAGGGGTACCATTGGATGGAGGGGATAAAGAAAGAGTGGAATCAAATATGTTTTTAAGGGATATGATAATGTCTGAAGTAAGGTACAATGGGGATTTCTTGGGTTGGTAGAGTTACTGTGTCAGATTATCATGGTTAATGAAAAAGTCTATAGAAGAACAACTAGGATATGGGATTTTAGGTCCCATATGATTTTATGTAAGGACTCTAAACCTATCGAAATTCCAAGTGAGGTGGCACCACATCTAGGGTAGAGACCTTGGAGAGGTACATGCATCATGATTGATTGTGTTCAAGTTTGAATTGGGAAGTTTTTGGATGTTTAAGAAGGAATAATAAATTAAATGAATCTTAATAAAAATACATACTAATGGTATTAGTAAATATTTATTTCCCTTTAATCTATGGATCATGTTCATATTCTTCTTATGGTTCTAGTAGAAGTGGTTGAATAGGATGATATAGTTGATCACCATAGGGTTGATCTGGTTGAAGTGGATGATGAGGTGTTAAGAAAGTTTCATGCTCTTCAATGGGAGGACTTGGGGAAGTACAAGGGAAACATTTTTCATCTAGAGATATTGTGATTGTTTAAAGATGTTTATATCACCTTTAGTTTGATATGTTCTATTGTGGTGTACTGGACCCCATCAGCAGTTAATCAGATGTGGGAAGCTACATGTGAGTGGTGAACACTATATCATGGTGAGAATAAGGAGGTAGATGTTTTATGGGCCGACATTCATAAGGAGTTCCTAGAGGATTTCATCTTTTCGACCATGAAGGCAGTAAAAAAGAAGGATATTATCTCTCTTAAATAGAGGATTGTGTTAGTGTGGGAGCTTGGGATCATGTTCAAGGAACATTTAAGTATTTACCCAGATCTTTTTTTAGATGAGGACTCTTGAGAGCAACATATTGAGGATACACTCTATCCTTTAATCTAGTATTTGGTTACTCTTTTTATAATACCAATGTATTTGGAAATTTAGAAGAAGGTGTATGTGATTGAGTGGATTCAATCATGAGGAGTTTTATCATGAGTGGAGAACCAATAGGGTTCCTTATAGAGAAGAGTTATTAGTAGAAGGTTTCAGGTTCCAGGTCCTTCATTATTTTGAATAGATAGGAGTTGACCGCAATAGATTAATTTATGGACTTATAGGGCTAGTGTTTTCTATTACTTTCTTAGGGTCTTTAATCTAGTGTTATTTTTAAATTTGGTTGTTGGTTATCCTCAGAATCATTTCCATATAGTTCTTTGAGCACATTATGGTGGTGGTGGGCAGATTCTGTGTCAACCATAGCAGTAGCGATCAATGAGTATGTTTCAGTAGCAAGGGTAATAGGTTTATACTCCTCTGAGAGGAGATAAAGAAGGCTTAGTTCAATCTTATGATATTCCTTGTCTATAGGGACCCTGACCTAAGTATGATTTTATAGGTGTCCATTAGTAGAGAGGCAGTGTATTTGGGCGTGGTATGTTTCACATAGTGGAGGTAGCAACACTAAAGGGTTCATATATTGTAATAGGTATGATCATATTTTCATACAATATTATTTTTACTTTGTTTTAATCAAGATCTCTAGATTCCTTTTTTTTCATCTACTCTAGTATGTACTCTGGGGATAGATATAGAAAGTCTTCCCATGCCTCTAATGTTTACTATGCCACATGGAGGCTAGAACAAATAGTTTGATGTGTTCCAGGGGTGTAGAGTAATGATGAGGACTCATAAATTAGGTGGGGATATTTTTTTTCTAAATATTCATCCATATTTCATTATTAATATTATCAACTAGTTATATTCCATGCATGTTGTTATCAACAGCTTATGGGGCAGAGTCATGTTCTTGAATGGAGGTTTCTAACATGATTTTATTTGTTGGAGAGAGGAATTAATGGTGGGAAATAGATGTGTGTAAACCCTTATTTAATTGAGGGTTTATATTTACTTGTAATCAATATAAATTTGGATGGATGAGGCTCTTGGGTTGGTCAGGGATATTTTGTGTTTTTTCCTAAGGAGGTTGTAACGCTACCCCGTCATCATGATGTTGAGTTTGCAATATAATTACAACCAAATGAGCCTTATATTTTGACGGATAATTATGATATAACACATTCTTAGTTGCAAAATCTACGTATTTAGATAGATGATCTGATATAGAAGTGTTTTATCCAACTTAGTGTATCACTATGGGGTGATCCGATGTTATTGAACATAAAGGAGGATGATAATTAGAGGATTTGATTATACTATAAGAAGATGAATCAGGTGATGATCAAGAGTTGTTACCATCATAGAAGCATAAATGATCATTTCATCCAGTTTAGTGGTGTTAGATGGTTTTCCAAGATCGATCTATGTTTTGGATATTAGAAGTTGAGGGTGATGGAGGGTGATATCCTAAAGACTGCCTTTAGATATAAATATGGGAACTTCATGTTTTTGTTCATGCAATTCGGTGTCATGAATTCACAAGATGTGTTCATAGAACTTGTGTAATATGTGTTCCTTGAATTTTTTGACTAATTTATAGTCATTTTCATCCATGACATATTGATATACTCAATGCCCGAGGACGATCATGCTAATCATCCCAGAGAATTTATATAGGTTCTTTTATGAAACTAAATTTATAGAAAATTGTCAAAGTATGCATTTTATATATGAGAGGGGTATTTCCTTAGTAATGTGGTTTCTGAGAGGGGTGTGTACATGGACCCGTCAAAGGCTGAGGGAGATGTTTTTTAAGAAACAAACAACAATGTGGTGGAGGCTCCTATCTTTCTAGGTCATTCAGATTAATAACAGAGATTTATGTAAGATTTATCATTGATTTTGGATCCATTTATAGACTTAACTAGGAAATTATATGATTTTATTTTGACTATTTAGTGTCAGGCAGTGGTTGACTACCTGAAAGGGAGATTGATCAATGCTTTAGTACATTAGTTTACAGAGGAAGGAGAGATGTTTAGGCTGTTTTATGACACTTCCCAATTTGGATTGGGATGCATCTTAAGGAAAAACAAGAAAATGATATCTTATGGGTCTAAGAAGCTATATCCCCACAAGAATAACTATGCCACCCATGATTTGGAGATGGAAGAGATTGTGTTTTCACTGAAGTTGTGGTGACATTACCTCATTGGGAAATGCGTTGTGGTCTTCATGGGTCAGAAGAGAAAGAGTTATATATTTTCTCACCATGATATGAATACGAGGAGATAGAGAAGGATGGAGTTTCTTCATAACTATGACTTAGAGATATCCTAAACCATATTAAAGGGTAATGTTGTGGTTAATGCTTTGAGTAGGAAGTTGTGAATGGATGATTTTTAGGAGTCTAGATATTCTTTGAAAACAATGAATGAGATGGATTCCTTGAATGTTGATAAAATGGTGGTTGATGGTTAAAGATTATTATTTAAGATTAAAATTAAATCCCCTCTATTGTCATAGGTGGAGGAATCTCAATGGGAAGACTCAGAGGCTGAGGTGATGCATGATCATGTTGTCCATGGTGATTCTTTAGAGGGGTGGTCAGAACTATAAGTTATTTCAGGAGAGGCTATTTTTTTTCTTGTAGAAACATGTGAGGGATTCTATCATGAGTTTCATATATCACCATTTTACATACAACCTTTATTATCCTAGTTATACCATGTCTTGAGGACACAATTTTTGTGGCCCGAGATAAAACAATTATTGGTAGAGTTTGTATCTTGGTGTTTGGTTTTCCAGTAGGTAAAAGTGGAGAATTGTTTTCTAGGAAGGTTATTCTAGTATTTATATGTTCCTAATTATAAATGATATGAAATATTAACACAATTCTTCACAAGATTACCCATGTCATACATAGTATGTGATGTTTTCTAGGTAATCATGGATCTTTTTTATGAATTTGGATCACTTATTAGTGATCAAGGAGTTTGGTGTAGTGGTTGTTTTGATGATGATGTATATGGATAATGTTGTTCAGATGCATGGAGTTAAAATTTCCATAGTCTTGGATCGAGATGATCCTTTTACCTCGTGAATTTGTTTGGGATTTCATCATACTTTTAGCACTTGGATATTCTTTAGAACTGGTTTTCACCATTAAATAGATGGGTAGATGAAGTAGACTATTTAGACACTAGATGATATTTTGTGAGAATGCATCATGAAATTCAGTGGATATTGTAAAAAATAGTTTCATTTTTTTGAATTTTCTTATAAAAAAATATCATTAATCTATTGGCGTGGACCGATTTCAAGATTTGTATGGGTGTTTTTTTTGTTCCCTATTGTGATGTTCCAATGCTAGAGAGTTTTTAGTTCTCAGTCCTAATGTTTTGAGAAGTATGATAGAGAAGGTCCAGGTTGTTTATAAGTGGATGAATGCAGCACATGATTGATAGAAGTATTATGTCGATTACAAGAAGATGACTATGGAGTTTGAGGTTAAAGACCATGTGTTATTAAGATTCTCTTTTCTACGTGGGTAATGAAGGTTTGGAAATGGGTGTAACCTCTCACCCTAGTTTTTAGGGCCTTTATAAGTGTTGGGACACATTGGAGTGGTGGATTATCTATTATCACTTCTTCTAAAACTAGACTGAATTAATGACATATTCAACACACCTAAGCTCCAACAGTATCTTCAGGATTACTCTCATGTCATTGAATTGAGAGATTTAGATATGAAGGATTATGTTCTGTTCATGGAGTGGATAGTAAAGATCCAAGATCATTGGGATAAATTACCTCACACACAAAACATTTCATTAGATCATGTGTTATGTTGGTATGGTGGCCTAGAAGAGAGTACTTAGAAGTATGGAATTTAGATTTTTTTCTTGTACCCAGGGTTGTTTTGTGTTTTTTCATGGTCTTCTTTTATACATTATATAATTTTTAAATTAATTATTGTTTATTAGATGTTCTTATTCTTAATTTATTTTATGTGTTTTATCACTTAAATAATATTATTAAGTGAAAAACTAATTATTAATTAATATGAGTTACACCAAGACATGATTAAAATCATTTGGGTGAGTCAGTGCCACCCAAAGGGAAAATATCCTATAATGGAAGGTAAAATTCCTCAATTTTTGTGCTTGGCGTTCTTCTCTGTGATGGTTGTGGTTATCATTTTTTGGGATTTTTGGAGGTTGAGATAGTGGAGAGAATGATTGTGTGAAAATGTGGTGGATTTTAGATGACAAAATATAGTGGAAATGGGGTTTTGTGAAATTCAAAGATGAAATTTTCATTTGGTTGGTGTGTTCGGATGGTGGTTGTGTTTGGTGTGATGAGTCCCTTTATAGGTATCTTGTAAGATTGTTTTTTACCATTCAACCTCTTTAATTTTTATGATTGGATTTGATTCTTGATGGAAATAATAGTTTTAAAAGTATTTTATGTATTGGACTAGACTTTAATGCCTGTTACTTTGTGAGAATTATGGTGGTGGAGGTTTTCGAGGAAGGTTCCAAGGAGCTACAGAGTGGAGGACATATTACTTCCATAAATATAGTAGGGAGGATCATTACATCATGGAGTCATAGGTTACGTTATAGGTGTGGATGCTACGGCATAGTAGGGATGGCTGTGGTGTATGAGGCTCTTGTAGGTGTTTTTTGTACTACATAATCTTGAATTGTTACAATCTGGAGTATGGTTATGGTGTGTAGATGAGTTGCTACCTTGGAGGAGTCTATGTGGAGAAATGATGTTAAAAATTCGGTTAGGTATAGGTGAGTTCTTTTCCATGAGGATGTAGCATGGAGATGTGGTTTTGATTTAGTGTCCTAAGCTCGGTTTTTAGTGGTTATTATATTTTGAGGGTAGCTATTCCATGGGGATGGGTTGAATATATCCCCAACCATTGTTCTTGGGTACTATGGCATAACGACTATGGTTGCACTATATCCTTCTTTTATGTTATTGGTGTCCTATATTGTAGTGGTCTAGGATATGTCGTGGTCTCACCCCTGGTGTATAAGATCTATGAAATGGAAATAGCTACAGATTTTGGAGGCCTGTTTGACTAACCTAGCTATAGTGTGGTGATCACTTATATTTTTTAGTCAGTTGTTTGTAAGTAGTCCTATGACGTGGTCCTAGATACTACATTATGGTCTTTTGTTTTATAGAAAATGTATAAATTCCCATAGATCCTCAAAATAGTTAACTTTTACAAATTCTCACTACTTTTTTATGAAACATAAGTGCATCCCAAGGAGCTATTTCATCCCCCTTTCAATTTATTTTGACTATGGTATTGCGAGATCAACCTGTAGTGACTTGGGTGAGTTCCTATATTTCTTTTTCAAATTTTCCCCTATTTTATTGTATGGGGAGGTTACTTACAATGTGAGAAATATTTATTTTGATGTTTTTTCATAAGGAATTGGTATGTTTTTCATGTTTTAGGATATTGGGTGTGTTCTCCTTCATTGTGGTTCTTGATGGTGGCCTTACACTTGATCAACCATGTGTAGTGAATACGAAAGCTTCGTTGATCGAATGGATCCGTCATTTCTCATCTTTTCATATCATGTGAGAGGGTTTTATGATTTTTTTATCTTTTAGTAAGATGATATACACTGTATAAATTATGACAATGAGTTTGTAATCTGGGAATTTAATGATAATGGGAATGAAATCCCATTCATTAAAACATGTGATATTATTGATATTCTGATTTCATGGGGTTAATGCCTTATTTATAATTATGGATGTTAGGGTTTTTATGGGGAAACTTTAATTAGTTTTGGAACCCTTATTTTGTAATTTATTTGAGTAACCTTGCATAAATGTTTTACCACTTTTGTTTGGCTAAACAATTGGTTGGACATAGAAATTATCAATTGTGAGAGAATTCCCTTGAAATAACAATGTGGAATCTGATTAAATCCCCTTGATAAATTTTTAAAATGATATGTGAATTTTTGAAAGTGTGGTTGTGTTGTAGTGTGCTGATGTGATGATATGTGGATGTGGTATGTGGTGGTTGTGATGTGTGGATGTGCTGTGGGGGTGGATGTGATGACTTGTGTGGTTATAAATTGGGGCTCTAGTGATGGAAATGTGTTGGTGATGTGGAGATTGTGATGAAGAGGTGGTTGTGGCTATGTGATGGTGGAAGTGTAGTATAGTCAGTATGGGGAGAATTTTTATGTTTTGTAGAGTTGTTCTATACTGGTTTCTTAGGTAATATCAAAATTAAATGGCTAATAATGAATGGTATTGATATGTGTTGAAATGGGTAATGAATGTTGAATTAAAGTGGGGTGTGTAGTTAAATGCAGTTGATATTTAATGTGAAATGAATGGGACAGAAATATTAAATTAATTGGTGATTTAAATGGAATTGGTCGGTAATATGATATTTTTATTATGGCTTAATTTTAAAAGGAAGATGAAATGTAGTTCGTGTCTTGTTGTGTGGTGTTGTGAATTTAGTGGTGTGTGTTGTGAAGTCGGGTGGTGACATTGTGAGTTGGGATAATACCCTTATGGTGAACCCATAGGATGAACTAGTTTATGTCTATATATATACATTGTGTTTCCTTGTGATTTATATATACACCCAACCCATATTGAGCAATTCCTGCTAATAACCAGATGGTTTGGGGGGGGGGGGTTCCCAACATCCTAGTTGGTGGATGGATAGATGACTACCCACTCTTTACCACTCCATCTTCTAGGAGTTTTTACATACATGAACTATGATTAAAAAAGTAAAAAATACATTTTGGTGGTGGTTGGTGAGTTGATGAGATAACTTCTTATGTGGGTATTTCATAGTAGGAGGAGTAAACAAGGTTGATGTCATACATGTTCAAGATACTCTAATACCATGGTTATGTGGATGTAGTGTGATTTGATGGAATATGTGCCTTTGGGTGAGATGCGTTGTGATTGGGAAATGCACAAGGGGTGATTGGAATTATATGATGGCCTAAGTGTTTTTGACTGAGATGTGATGTGTTGTGTATACCAAATATATGGGAGCACCAAAACATACAATAGTGGGGTGTGAGAGTTAAAAATGATTGGGGAAACATTGTGGGGAACCCATATTGATATTATTATTATTACGTTATAATATGTGTATATATTATTTAGGGAGTGTTCCATGGTGATAATGGGATTATTTGGTTGACCTTATTAAGTGATTCTTATTCATCTGTTTACTCACGGGCATATTAGATTGCTCTTTTTTCACATGTGCATGAGGGAATTTCGGTTGGATACTACTAAATATACCTATATGATCACTCTATGTATATAAAAACTAATTTTTAGGTTTCTAGGAGGAATTCATGGATCATGTTGGACATTTTTATCATTATCTTCAGTGATGTTTCCATGTCACTGCATTAACTTTACTTTTGGATATTTTTAGATACTTTTATCTATATCTCTTTACTGTATACATGAATTATGGGATACTTTTTTTCCTTATATGATGATATGTATTTTATTTTATTGATTGATGATATCATATATCATGATATTATTATTATAGAGGGAAATGCATCCCATGTTAATATTTTTACACCCCTTCTATTATTCACCAACTAGAGGCCTACTGGAGGTGGAACTTGAGGGTGATCATCTCTCTTCCTTAATTTCTAGCCTAGGAGGGGTAACATTGTCAGTAGGTGTTCATGAAAAATAATTATTATTTCCTATATTGAGTATGATCATACAGGATTTTAATTTTTGGAGAGTAATCCATTTCTTGTGTTTAGAGATTCAATGATTTATATTCCATGGTTGAAAAAAAATCCAATGGGGGAGATTGTTGTGACCAAGAGGTTGTGTATTTTCCATTGAGATATGTAAGATAGTAAGTAGAAAATGGTTTTGGTTTTGTTGTAGGCTTTTTCTATTAAAAAATTTGATGTTATTTTAATCTGAATGATATTTTAATATACTATTATTATAACCAGTTTATTCAAAGTTAAGTTCTCTTCTAGTGTTTAAATATAATGAAAAAGTTATCATGATTCATGGAATCTATTCTTGAATAATGTTTGAAAGAGGTAAGAAGGCATACATGTGAGGAAGATGATGTTTGGTAATTTTTGTGAATTCACATTGATGAATATTCATATAGATATTTTTAGGGACATAGTCATTTTAGTGAAATAGATAATTTATTCACGTATATATTTTAAGATACATAAGAGGTTGAGTAATGTAGCCTATTTTAACAAAATAAATAGTTTTTAGTGACATAACTAATTGATTCATGTATCTATTTTTAGGGATGTAGAATATTTTGTCATGTAATTATTTTTGTAAATGTATCCGATTGAGACACATAGTCGAATAATTCAAATATGGTATTTTTTCTACATAAGAAATGTAATGTAGCTGAAATCTATAGTGGTATGTATTTAAATGGAATAATTACAAGATTTATGTTGGTGTGGTCTTGTCTCCGTTTCATGAATGAGTTGATACATACATGTGGTTTTAATGAGGGTGAAAAATAGGTTTAAGAAATAATGAAGAGGCTATTTATGAATGGTGTAATGAAGTAATAAATAGTTATGTATTTCATTTCCTTTGGATGCTCTTTCCTGGACTAGATCTGATGTTTATAGGAGTCAGGATTAAAATATATTTAAAAAGTATTATAAATATTTGAATTAATAATAAAGATAATAGATTAACCATCATGTTTTGATAAATTGTCATATGATTTCTTTAAATCATTTTTGTTGTATATGAAAATGTGATAATTTAGAGAGTGAAGTTGGAGAAGAAATAGTGGTTACATATAGTGATTTTCATGTAATTGGAAGTGAAGGATTTCCTGTGCAAGAAGAGAAGAATAAAAATAAGATCTCAACACAGTAGAAAAATATATCATTATATATTGTAGGAATACATATATATTGTATATTTATTATTTCAATATTATATTTGACTGGGATTCATTTTATATTTGAAATACACAAAATAGTTGAGATACTGGTAAACGAGTTCTATGGATTTTCCATACTCGTTGTGGTTTATAAAATTTTAGGTGGTTGTATGATCATGTGTTTTAATAGATCGTGTCAAGGGCTAGGTAATAACATTATTTAGTGAACCTAGTAAATATACTATGCTCTCTATGTGTGTGCACTCATGTTCATATTAACACAAAAATTCACTCTAATCAGTGGAAAATGTAGTTTTAAAAATAAAAACATAAAATTTATTAATAACTAATTCACCCTCATATCAGTGATACCTTGATCTTGTGTTCCCACAAAACTTAACCATATTATTATATAATTTATTAACTTTATTAATGTCTCTTTCCTTTTATACACATAACCCATTATCATTCCATGACAATATATTAGTCAGTTATAGTTTATTTTCATCATCACATTTTAATAATTTTAATAGTTTCATAGAAGTTTCATAATAGAGATATTGGTTTTTATTTAATGATTCAATTATAATCATTCATAGATTATAAAAGTTACTATAAAATTAGTTCTATAATTATTTATAATTCCATACTTTCATTTCATAAGGGTTTTAATTAAAATTCATCAAATTGAAACCGGTGAAAAGCTTATTTATGTAATTATTAATAAATTAAAGAGGTATCTTAATAATGACTTAAATATTAAAAATATAATTCTAAAATAGAAAACCAATTATTTAATTAATTATATTCAATATTAAAATAAATTAGGTTCTCACATCCATCTATTATTGAAATTTATAGCATCATTCATGTAGGTTGTTAAAATGACCAAAATAAGAACAAGCTATAATCTATGGTGGGAAAGATTATAAAAGTGATTGGGATATCATTAGTACATAAGTACAATGCTATTATTTAGGTTCCATTAATATAATAATAATATAATTTACATAATTAATTACAATTAAGAAATACTTTTTCCACTTGTATGGTAGTTTTAGGTTTTTCAATTTACAATGATCACTTATTGTTAATATTATTAATATAATGACTAAATTATCTTTTCAAAATATTAATCATTCCATAATAATAATATATAATCCTTAAATTAATTTTTATAATCATCAATTATAGGTGGTGATGTAAAAATGAATACATCATCCCTGGAGGTGATAATTCGTAGGTAAAATGAGCGACATTTTCATTTTACAAAATGATGAGATGAAGATAGATAATAGAGGTTTCATAAATATAATAAAATTTTAGTATAATAATGATATTTATTTACTGACATCATTATATCTAGAATAGTTTTATAAGAGGGTGTATGAGAACCATTGTGAAGAGAATGTTAGGGAGTAGATAATAACCACATTGAGAGTTTGAGTATTCTTTTAAAATACCTCTTGGAAATGGAGGGATTGGGAAACATTCTAATAAATAGGGCCTACTAAATGTGGAAGAGGATTCTAGGAGAGGTAATGTTTTTAGGGATTCAATTGGAATTCAAAGGGTAATTATTCCTTAAAGTGGGTGTCAGTGAGCTCCTTATATAAGTAAAAAATAGGGACCTTTCCTTGGAATTGATGGTTGGGTGTGAGGTAAACATAAAATTACATGGGAATTTGGTGAGTTAGGAGGTTAAAGGATAGTGAGACATGTGGTTATAACAATAAAACCTAAAAAATTTCTTTTATAAGGTCTCATATTCATGTAAACATAATAGAATTCAATAAACTTAAAATTACATCTTTTCACCCTTATCAACTGTGATTAAAATTTTACCACTGTAATTATATTGTTTCTAAAAACATAAAATGACACTTATTATAGAATTTAGATGGTATTAATATAAATTAATATTAAATTTAATCATATTCAATTCTAATAATGAGAAACTTAACTTTTAAATTGGTATAATATATATATATATATATAAGTTTTTATATAAAATTATTTTATACATTAAGTGCTTTAATTCTTATTTCATATCAATTACTAATAAAATGACTGTTTAAATATTTTTTTAGAAATTTAAATATCATTTTATATTAAAAATTTAAAATATATCAAGTTAATTTAGAAAAATTACACAATGTTTATAAGGACGATTCATTAAAAATAACCGTTTTACTGTAATAGCTGATATTTACTTTGGTAACTTATTTTTTATGTTAAAAATGAAAATGAACATATTAAAAAAATTGTTATGATAATAAATAATTTGAAAACCATTTTATTTTACTTTATTTATAGATACGAAAAAAGTTAATTTTAATATGAGCGTTCATAATACATAAAAATAGGTTTACGAAAGATATATCTTTTAAGCATAAAATGGATTTCTTATTATTACTTGATAAGTAAAAACTATTATATGAATTTTAATTTATTTCATTATATTTATTGTCAATAAATTTTATTAAAATAATCCTTTATTAGTTATTTAATTTTTAATCTTAAAGATCACAATACTTTAGAAAAATATTTGAAATAAATATTTTAGATTAAATGATCTTAACCAGATACCATTCAAATTAATTATATATACTAAACCATTTAATGTTATAATTACATTTAAATTAAAAATTTATTTTAATTATATCATATCATTCTTTAATAATAATATTAGTTGTGTAAATATATAAATATTTTTATAACAAAAAGTTTTTATCCAATATTGATTTTTGTTCCTTTATTTATTATTTATGAAATTTATTATTCTAATTATATTAAAATTAAATATTCTTATTGGATATATGTATATCCAATTACCATATTTCTAATGATCATATTTTTAAAGATCATATTTCATTCCTATATATATACTTACCAAAATCATTCATTTCATTCCCACTTCTTACGCCACACATCCCATTCACTATAAGGGATTTTTATAATTCTGTCACATTTCAAGATTTTATTTCTCATTTCAGGTTTAGTTATACTAATAGTGATTCTAAGGGATGAACATTAGCTATGGGATCTCCTAGTTTTAAATTTATTATTAATTTCTATTAATTATCCCTTTTAATTTATATACTTTTAATAGATGTAAACAAAAATGGCATGCTATAAATGGTTTCATATACTTTTATTGTAAGGTTCTATCTCAATAAAATATATAAAGTTTTATTTTAGTTCAATTTTACATGAGAAACAAGCTATTAAACATAATATTTATTTAAATTAATATTAATAAAAAATCTCAGGGTGTCACATTCTCCCCTCTTAAATAAATTTCATCCTCAAAATTTTAATTATCATTCACTAATGAAATAACTAAGGGTATCTATAAAATAGATAAGGATTAGGATATATTTTATAATTATATATAACCCTCACTATCTCAGGGAAGAATATAAAACTCATTTTTTTCTTATAATATAAATATACCCAAACTTGAATTTTCTCCCTAATCATTTGAGCTAAATACCCCTCATGATTGTGTATTAATACCTATATAATATAATTAATTTCTAATTGAGATTTTATAGTCATACTTTCGCTAATATATGATAATTGGTTCATTTGGAATAAGAAATTTGATTTCCCTATTTTGGTAATTAATATGGTGTCTGTATGGAGAAAGCTATTACATTTTCAAAATCTCATAAAATTTAAGTATTGAAAGGATAATAATATTTTCACGATGTATATTCCAAAATTCCTAAACTTGGGATGAAATAATCATATAAATATTAGTTTCCTATAATAATGAAATATCAAATATTTAGGGCATTGATTTGACTCTCTCAGAAAAAATCCTAGATATAATGGAGCGGATATATCCAGAATATAATAACCCACCTGCAAATCTAAAGTGGACGACAAGTGTATCTTAATTATTTTTATCCAATTTAATGGCATTATTTTTTATAGTTTCTTCAATATTCTAATTTTTCAAGGTTTATTGTGTTATTATCTTCCTTAACCTACATGATAGGGCATCTATTTTCATAGTTCCCAAATTCCCTACATTGAAAACATCAAATTATTCATGTTACCTTTGGAAGAACATTAATTTTATCCAATGTGTTAACCAAAATATTTATTTTTCCTTAATATTTTGTTTCTTTATTACATACATTACCACATATAGAACATATTATTGTTTCTTTAAGACATGTACTTGAGTTCTTCTATACACATTCTTGACTCATAAGAAATTGAATATACTTTTCTTTATGGTATTTATCACTTGAACATACATTAAACCCAATATTTATCGTATTTGGGGTGTTTGTAAATTCAAATAGGTTCAAATGGTTATTAATTACTAGTGGAAACTAGTCAGGCCTAACTAAAAGGTTTATCACTCCAAATCCTATCTCGTTCTGTTGTTCATTAAGATAATCACCAAATTGTCCTTTCCACCCACATTTAGTTTTATTACATTGAAATTCATCCATTACTATAAATAAATAAATTTTGAGGTATTAGAATACTTAAATTTTTAAATATATAAATAAGACAATAATATTATAAGAATTAACTCATAAATTATGTGTATAGTCTAACTTATGAGTCTCTAGGTTTCAATATTTTTTTATCAGTGGTCATATTCTTATTAGGTTTTCTAACCTAATTAGTTATATAACATATCATAAAATTCTATTTAAATCCTTTATAAAGGTTCATAAATAAGAAATAAATCATCCCAAAGCCTATACCCTAAGAGTGTCATACCAGGTGTATAGTTAGATCCACTTGTTGTGCACCGAGTGAAGGTAAAGTTAATACCCAAATATTATTTTATAGGGTTATTACCTAATGGTGAATGTTTTATAGAGACCAAAACAACCTTTTTATATCCAAATAGAGTTTATATTTCTTGGAAACTACAAATTCTATAATTATTTTTGAAAAATAGGTTATTTACCAATATTTAAACTTATTCTTAATTTTATCATGTCCAAATCCACAAAAATAACTAAAGTAATACCGAAAAATAAAAAACACTAATGTGATACCAACCATGGAACCCCCATACATATAATCTTGGGTCCATTGTTAAAAAACACATATTACACACTATATTTGATACCAAATGAGATAACCTAAGTTATACTTGAATATATTATGCAATACATCAATTATTTCAATATTACATTTCAAAAATACTCACACAATCCCATTAACCAAAAGTATAGTGTATTTTTAGATTAGATACCTAAAAATAATATTTTATATAATTGTGAACATTTCTTCATAATAATACCATACTAGACCTCCTTCTATTCATCACTTATGTTATACTCATTTACATAACCTAAGGAACGAAAAAAAAATAAATGGGTGAGATTAAATTTTCAATTTTGGAAAAAAATATCAACATGTATTCAAGGATTATATAATAATCATGATATAACATGATCATGGGAGAAATATTTTATTAAAATGAACATGGGGAAATAGGAGTTGTCCATGTAATTTTAAATGATGAAACACGTACTATGAAATATGTGTGTGTAATTATGAAAAAAAATCACATGCCTTTGATCATATCAAAGTGATATGACATAGATATTTGGTATAAGAGTAACCATGAGAAATCATAACATTTTTAACATATCTAACCACATCTTGTCCATGATCAATCTTGTGAGCAAAAATAACTACACCGATTCGACACTCAATCTATTGAACATATATAACCACATAAAGTCCATGAAAAAAATTTGATCATATCAAACCACATAAATTACACACTTAATATTGTGAACATAGATAACCACATCAAATATATGCTCAATATTGTGGACCTAGATAACTGTATCATGTCTATGATCAATCTTATAAACATATCTTACCACATCAAGTACATGATCAATATTATGAACATAGCCAACCACATAAATTACATGCTCAATATTATAAACATAGATTATCACATTAATTCCATTATAGATCTTGTGAATATATCTAACCACATCAATTCCATTACAAATCTTATGAACAAGGATAACTGCATCATTTCCACACTCAATCTTATGAACATAGATATCTACATCAGGCAAACACTCTATATCATTATCTTATGAGATATAGTACCTCAACCAACACATTGGAGGGAAATATAGGACCCCAACAATAACATAGTAATCATCTATAAGTGTGACCCATGAAATTAGTCATTATATCCAAAAAACCCATGTAATTAAAATTAGTTTTGTTATACTTTTAAATGGTATCACATAAAATGAGATCAAGATGTCGATTAATTAATAATAAAATTTAATAACCCAAAAGGTGTATTTTAAAATGGAATTTATATGATTATAAATGAAACATATATACATAGGGAATAGATAATTTAGAGATAAAGAGAAAAGTAGAAGAGTAATTATAAAAGGATATTTTATAAGACATTTTATACCTATTTCATAAAAATATGGATTTATGAGACAATTTAAAAAGTCATTTTTGAGAAAGTGATGGGAATATATTTTAAAATATTATATAGAAAAAAAATCCCAATGGTGAACCCTTGGAAATAAATAAATTTTTAGTCAACAACTTGGAGTAAAATATAAAAGATAAAAATGTAAAAATTATTTTTTTAATTTATCGAAATATTTTTTATTGAAACCCACATCATTAAAAAAGTAATAAAACATTATTTTAATAATATGTAATGGTAAATATGATTATAAGAAAAAATAATTCATATTTGGATTAAAAAATAATATATTAAAACATTTATGGAAATAAATAATATGTACATGGATGAAAAATAGACATCAATGATGATGGGGATTATTCTTAAGAACATTTCATTTTTAAAAATCAATAAGTCTGTCAAGGAAGAATAATTGATGTAACAATCCTTCAAAAAGTATTTCATGACAAAAAATTAAATCCCTAAGAAATTAATATAATGTATATTATAATTGAAACATATGTTAATATATACCTAACTAGTAATAATAGAGCTTAAGAAGAATGGAAACTCAATGAATAAAATTGAGTTAATAAAACCCTTAACATGGATTCCATATTGGTCGAACACGCTTTAACATCCTTTATAATAAACTCAACTATCTGAATAAATTATTTTATAACCTTATTAATACCTATTTATTTTTATATTATTAATCTATAATCATTACCAGTATATATTGTAGTCAGTAATAGTTGATTTTCATCTCCAGATGTTAATAATTTCATTTGTTTCATATGTGTTTTGTAATGGGGATACTGGGTCTTGTTTTTTGAATTTTTTCAAAATTTATTAAATTATTAAATTTAAAATAATATTATTTACCAAATTATTTAAAATTTCCTAATTTAATTACATGAGAGTTTTAGTTATGATTCGTGAAAATGAAATCAGTGAAGAGCTTGTTTGAGTAATTTTTAAGGAAAAAAGTTATATCTTAATAATGGGTTATATATTAGAATTGAAATTCCAAAACCAAAAAAATATTATTCCCTCATTTATATCCAATATTAATAGTATTTTGGATCCTATTTTCATCCATGATAGAAATCTATAACATTTTCTAAGTGTTGAAACCGACCCAAATAAGAATAAGATTCAATAAATGTGGAATATTGTTATAAAAATAATTATAATATAATAATTAAAATATTATAATGATAAATAATTTAAAATATGTTAATTTAATTTATTAAAATGTAAGAATATTTATAAAAACAATTCTTTAAAAAATAATTGTTTCATAGTAATAACTTATATTTACTTTGGAAACTTATTCTTTTATGTAAAAAAAATAAATTGAACTTATTAAAAAATTTGGATAATAAAATTAATCAAATTAAATCCATTTTATTACAATTTATTTCTAGAGTTGATAAAAAATAATTTTAATATAAGTGAATATAAAAAAACAATTTTAGGAGAAACATATATTTTATGAATAAAATGGTTTTTTTAAGGTGATGCCCTGACCAAAACGACCAAAGCAAAAACTTTATTAAAAGAGAGTTTACAAAAGTCTAAAGTACAGGATCATATTACAATATTTTTAATGAAAGGGAATAAGATTATCTAGGAGGTCTTCACACTAGGTAATGTCAATATTAACTCTCGTTTTGGCCAAACCATCAGCAACCATGTTTTCTTCCCAATAAACATGTGTCATGATGTAGTTCAGGTAGGTGTGTGAACGATTGCATTCCATCCTACAGGTAGTAATCATCTAAGAAAAATGAGTTATGCCATTCCAAATTTCTTGAACGATGGTCGTTGAGTCACTTTCAATCCATAGGTTGTTCCAACTGTAAACCATGGGAAATTTAATCGCATAAATCAAGCCCATCATCTCTGCTTCAAAAGAGGAGGAAATGCCACAATGACCCATGAAGAAACCTATAATCTTTCTGAGGTGATTCATAAAGATAATTCCACACTCTACAGGTCCCGGATTTCCCTTGTTGGTTCCAGCTATGTTGATTTTGATCCATCCAGGAAGAGGAGCTCTCCAGAACACCTCCAGAGTGTAGTGTGGTTGAAAAAAGTTTTTATTGATCCGTAGACATTTTAGGATTCCAAAATTGTGCACGGTGTTGTGGAAATATCCTTTTTGAATCAACGAAGTTTCCTGTATGGAAATAATGATCTAGGTTTATCCTACGTTATGATTTAGTGAGTAGTTTTTCTGAATAATTGCATTCTGATCATACCAGGTCACATGGTGAAGTTCATCAACTACCGCAAGGGAAAACATTATGATTTGCTGAGAGCCTTCCATCTCTGCACATTTAATATGTTGAGTTTTGACAGAGGAAGAATTTACCATCTACAATCTAATATGTCAAAAATATAGTTCCAAAGAGAATAAGTAGTAGAACAAAAAAGAAAGAGGTGGTTAGCATCTTATCTATGTTGATTAAAATTTTTACATTTATAGCAAAGATGAATTATAAATGATTGAAGAAAAATATCAGTGGAAACTCTGTTATGAGAAAAGCACCATATGAGACTGAATCTTGAAGGATTTATCCAAGGTTTCTTGATGTTTTTAATCTAGCTGTAATCATTCTCATTGTTACAGCACATATGAGTGTAGTAATTTTTTGAGGCAAGCATTCCATTGTGAGCTGACTCCCAAATTATGAAACCATTGTTGTAAGAGAAAGGATAGTCTTCAATGGGATTCAAAATAGTATGTGGGAGATGGTCTTGTTGATAATTTGAAGCATCTTTGATAGATCTGTTTCACGTGTTGTGTACGGTTAGTCAAACTGCGTGGAAAAAATGCGTGATTTTATATTTTGTGGTAAAATTACATTTTCCCCATAATTTAATTTTAAACCCTTTTTTTCTTTCTTCCTCTGCCTCTAGTGGATGAAACATGTTCTCCTCCTCTTTTGATATTCTAAGAACATTAATCTAGGCATCCATGTATGTTGTTCATCCATTGTCCAATCCTTGATCCGTCAAAAGTGTTGGATTAGGCTTGGTAAGCTACCCTAGTATCTCCCTTCCTATATAAGTTTATCTTGGAATATGTTTTGCTATTTAGGTGCGAGATCACTTTCCATATTTTCATGGTGTTGGAATGTTTCTCAGATATCTTCCAACATATGCCAAATCTAAGGCCAATATTGAGTGAGGATTCATCTATGCCCTTGATGTTGATGGACAAACTATTTTCCCTATGATTTTTGATGTTTATTAATTAATCCATTTTGTCACATGCTGAAATTTTTTGGTCATCCCCTATATATTGATTTTTTTCATTTCAAATCGAACCTTACGCATTAATACATGTATAATAAATATTATTTGGTGCTTTAGAGGTTTTGATCACCTTATATGGTCACCCTTTGGGTGTTCCAAGTGGAATTAGCCATTATGGATAACTGTCCTAAATTATTGGAATGTATTATTGGATTTTTTCATGGATTCTATTTCAAATTTACCTTGACACATGAGTGATAAATAGAAGTTGAGGGACCTCTTAGACTTTTGGACCTCTCATAATTGGAATTTTCCATGAAATAAATTGAATTGTTGCCCATTCCACACCATAAGTGACCCATTGAGCCTCATAAATGAAACTGTCATATTTTGGTATATTTAATGGGTTGATGGGAATGAAATGAATAATTCATGAAGGGATTCAATTATTAAAATAAATCAATTTGTTTTGAATTGTATGACCCACAGGGATGGTTAGGCCATGTCCTTTGTTTATTCTTTATAAAATCTTTAATATGAATTGAAATTACTTGTTTATGTACACTCTATGGGTACTCGAAGTAGAATTATCTTTTTTGATAAATGAAGATATGTCCGGATTTCCTCTTTATCTTACGAATTAGAATAAAAATGGAAATTTCCTTATTATATTGATGTTTATAAGACCCAAATAACCTATTAGGTGTTTGGATCAACCTATGTTGGGAAATTCTATATTGGCCTCATCCCTATTGACCATGAAACCTTACAGTTGAATCCTTGGGCCATATAAATTTATTTTACAAGACTTAATGAGCTAAATGGATTTAATGAATGACACTTCAAGGATGGTGAAACCATTCCTCTTGTTTATTCATTATCTAAATGACCACTTAATCTTGTTAATTGAAATTCTAAGATGAATGACTTAAGTGGGTGGGTCTCATAATGGATAACCTATTCATGATGGTTTCTGTTTTTCTTAAATAAATAAAAATGGTTAAAGTGAAATTGATTATATGGGACTACTTTTACATGACGAATTTATTTCCCTATAATGAATTGAATAAATGAAATTAAATTATCTATGGATCGTTATGGTAAATGATCCTTATGAAATAAATTTAGTTTTTTTTATAATAGAACATGGTTAATGAAATGAATAAGAGTTTATGACTTATTTATTATGTTATGAGTTATTATGTATCTTATATATATATATGTGGGTATGGTAAAAGAGATGGATGTGATGTCATGCCTTATGCCAGTTATAATTATCATACATCCTTATAGAGGATGTGATATGATGGCAAGGGACTGTTCAGAATAGTGGATAATCACACTCCCTTACAATGGTTGTTGAGTATGGAATCTCATACCAGTGATACCATATGGGAATTGGGCTTTACACGCCATGTTTTATGATTAGAGTGATACCATGATGGATCACCTGCCATCCTGAGTGTGGTATCATGACTTATCACTCTATTAAAATGTAGAGATTGTACACTAATGCATGAACTTATAGGCTCGTTAGGCTAATTATTGATTTCTGAGTTAGGCTCTGATCCTTCCAGCACTAGAATTCTAGGAATATGTCTTGTTACATCTATATGTAATTGGTTCGTATAGGTGGATGTAATTTATATAATTTTTATATATACGTATGCTAATACTATATGTATATAGTGACTGATAAAAATTTTATTCTGGAAATTAGATGATGTAGGTAGAGTTGTCAGGTGTACTTTAGGAACCTCGGTGGCCTGATTATTTATTTCAATGCTTTTTTACTTATTATATTATACCTACACACTTTTTAATAATGAGCTCTACATGGATTACAGGTATACAAAGTTGGTGGTGACCTACTGATTTTTTTATCACACACCCAACTCAAGCTGCCCTTGGCACCCAAGAAGATTGTTTGAATACATGTATGAATAAGGGAAAGGTACATGATACAATTGGTTGATATGTTTTCTCATAGTTGGATCTTAGGAGAACAGGACCAAACATTAGCTCGAGATTCTAGCAGTGCATCCTTTGTTCTTTTTGTAGTCTTATAGCATGAGTGTATGCATGTTCCCCTATTACCCTTTTGTATTAGAATACCATGCATAAATGTATCATAAACTACCTTAGAAAATTTTATTATTTTTATTAGTTGGTCAATTATCTATTTATTTCACCTATTATTCAATTATCTATTTACACTTCCACAATTTACTGATTATGTCTATTTATATTATGATTTAGTTGTTGATTTTATTTGATTGTATCCAATTTTACACCTAGATATGAGGGTATAGTCTTCCCATTGTACCACCTTTACACCCTCACTACTAATTGGAGCCTCTAGCATATGGGAAGGCATGCTTGAGGCCATGTGACCCACCAGATCGGGGCACATATTATGTGGATCCCAACTTGGGACATTACATGTGATATCAATGAATTTTACTTTCTCACTTTACTATTTGAAAAAAATATATTGGAGAATGGGAACACTAAAAACTTGGTCAAATCCATGCTTGGGTGTTGTGAACCCATGTTTGGGGTAAAGGCTAAGTTTTCTGAATTATAATTATTCTTATGCTTTGACTTATTACTATTGATATAATTTCTCCATTGAGGTATGAAAATTATATGTTGTGGTTGTTATTAATGTTATGATTGAGGATTTATTTTATCATTGGCTAGATGATATGATGGAAATGATCATTATTACATCTATGATTATTAAAAACATTAGAACTAGTATGCCATGATTTTTTCCATCCCTTGTCTATTTTTTTGCTTGAATTATCTTATTTCATATTCAGAGTTCCTTGAATATGTATTGAATTTTTTTGAAAATTATTATAGTTATTGGAAAGCATAATTGATATTCCTTAAAAAAATAATGTTTTCCAAAATAGGTTAAAGAAGATACCTTAAGAATTCAATTATGACATGTTAATCCATGGACCATTCGTCACATAGGATGGAATGTGTTGTGGTGTGTGTTAAACGAATATAATATTTGGTTCATAAGGATCATGGGACCTTATGGACTGAAATATTTACACCATATAATCCAACAATTTGTAAAGATATTTATTTAACTGAAAAAGAACAAATTTAAAATGAGTATGAAATATAAAGTGAAACTGGTTAACCTATACATGTGAAACATAGATATTAAACCCCAACCCCACCTTAGTAGAGGGTAGTGGGGTATCTCTTACATTCATATAGCCTAATATCACCATCCTTATTTACCCATTTTAATATTTTGAAGCAGGCATATGGGTAAAATATGTTATTAGGAAGGATTTACTCCGGTCTATGTTTTTATATAAAAACTACTCAATTTGTTAAATACATTCTTTGAAATAATCATCGGGATGGAATGGTTAGTCTATATCAATACCATATTTAATGTAATAATTATAGGATGATGTTTACTTCACCATAGGGAGATGGTCATGTGCATAAGTGTGAATGGGATGTTAGTATGACTCGAGCTAGGCCCGATCAGCAGAGTAATAGTAGTGTGACAACTCAGATCCCTAGTCTCTTCCTAGATTACCAGGGGTTATGAACATCCATTTTCATCCTATAGTATATAATTTAAAAAAAATTTATCCCCAAAAATATATTTGTTCTGCCTCAAATCTGATAGGTAGAGTTTACTATTTATCATGCACAATGAGAAACATCAGTGACCATGACTCTATATATGATGGCACATTAGGAGCTACTAGAGATCAAAGAGAAATTAAAGGATCTATAAGATAAAGGATTCATATGCCCCATCAATTATCATTAGGAATCATAGGTCCTTTTTTTAGGGAATGTGGATGGAACCCTCAAACATTGTTTGGATTACAATCATTTGAATCAACTCATGATCAAGAACATGTATCCTATACCGAGAATAGATAACCTATCTGATCAACTCTGAGGAGAGAAGGTGTTTTCAAAGATATATCCAAGGTTTGAATAACATTAGGTTAATTTTAGGACTTTACACATACCTCTCACAACTTTCAGGATTCGGTATAGTCTATATTAGTACATGGTCATGTCGTTTGGACTTATGAATGCAACTGTAGTTTTCATGGCTCTTATGAATCGAGTTTTCCTCTCGTATCTGGATTGATTTTTGGTTTTATTTTTTGAAGATATATTTCTGTATTTATTATCCAAAAACAACCATGAAACCCATCTTGATATCATGCCAAATACTCGGAGAGAGAATCGTCTCCATGATAAGCTTAATAAATGCCACTTTAGGATTGAAAAAGTCTACTCTTGTGTGAGATTATCTCATAGTTAAGAGTTTTAGTAGACCCAGAGAATGTGAGTGGTGTAGTTTTCTAGGAGAAGACCAATAAATTATTTGAAATTCCGAGTTTCATGGGTCTTTTTATATATTATAGATGTTTCATCCAATATTTATCATGACATGGAACACCGCTTATGGTATTGAAAAAGATGGGTGCGAAATTTTTATGGTCAGAAGCTTGTAAAGAATCTTTTCAGGAGTTGAAGTGTTTCTTGACTTTAGTGTCAATAATGATTCTTCCAGAAATAGGAAGAATTTACATTGTGTGTAATTATAATTAGGTATGTGTAAGACTTCTTGTACATGTTTCGTCAATTGAGACCTCATGAGTGGAAATACACAACACACTACCTTGATCTCGCGGTTGTTGTGTATTATTTATGCTCATGGAGAAACTTTCTTATGGGAGAGTGTTTTGTGGTATTGAATGATCAAATAATAATTAAGAACATATTCACAAAAGGTACATCAATCTCTAGTAGTGTAGGTGGGTCTAGTACCTATAGTAATTTGATTTCGAGCTTGCCTACAAGCCTGGAAATTGGAATTCAGTAGCTGATGTTCTGATATGAAAGACTCAGACATAAGAGGTACACGAATCCATTGGAGAATGAAAACTTATGGAATTATTGACATAGATTTAGGTTGAGGTTTCAGATGACCATGGTCATACTATCCTCTCAGACTTAGTGGCAAATTCTACTAATTTCTAATGGTTAAGAATGAGATAGTTATACGATCCAGAAGGAATTGTCCTGAGGGAAATAATTTTAGATGATGAAACATCTTCTGGTTGGAAGATGGAAGATGATGATACCTTATTGTTCCCTGGGAAGGTATGGGTCTCAACAGACACCCATGAGAAGATTATGTAGTATTTACACACCTCAACATAGGCGGTTTACCTCGATGTCACCAAAACGTTTTGGGGTCATTGGTTCCATTATTAGTGGCATGGAAAAAAATGAATGATTTATGGGTTCATCACAAGGTGTTCTGCCGATCAGTAGGTGAAGGTCGAATTTTAGTGACCGGAAGGTATTTTACATCCATTATCAATTCATGAGTGTAAATGTGATGATGTTTCAATGGATATCATAAATGTTCTACCTAGATCACTTCGGGGAAATGATTCCTTGTGGGATATTGTTGATCATTTGATGAAGGTCACATACTTATTACCCATGTGAGACACCTTAATGGTATAAGAGTTAAAAAGGATGTACATTAGAGAGGTTTTAAATCTTCATGGAGCTCTTTATTATATCATTTTTAATAGATACAATCTTTTAAACTCACGGTTCAGGAAGGGGTTGCAAAAGGCATTGGGTACGTAGGTGCTTTTAATCATGACCTATCACCCACATACCAATGGATAGAAAGAGTATACGATTAAGGTGGTAGAGGAAATGCTCTGTACTTGTGTCCTTGACCTTGGATGTTCTTGGGAGAAATACCTTCCTCTCATTGAGTTCTCTTATAAAAAACATTCAAGATACCATCAAGATGGATCGATATGAAGCCTTATATAGTAGGACTTAACACTCACTTATGTGATGTATAGAGGTATGGGAAGTAGCTATGCTTGGATGAAATCTTGTGCATGAGACTATAGTTCACGTCCAGATGATCAGATAGCACATGCTGAATGTTAATTTCAGAGAACAGCCGTATTCCAGAAAACACTAGTGACCCCTCTAGTTTGAGTTTGAAGGCAATATTTTTTTTGAAACCTCACCCGTGTTGGTTTATATACTTATTCATAGTCAAGGAAAGTTCTCATATAGGTTTATTGTACCCTTTGAGGTTGTGAAACAGATCAGACCAGTGGCTTTCCAGTTAGTACATCCTCTAAGATACTAGTCCATGCATGATTTCTTTCATATATCACAACTTCACCAGTATTATCCAAACCCATCCCAAATCTTTCAGCATGATGAGGTCAAATTAGATGTTGATGTTTCCTTCAAGGAGTATCCAGTGTGTGTTATTGACCGGAGCATGAAGACAATCTAACACATGTCAGTTCCTTTGGTATGGGTGCTATGGTTTCATTAATGAGTACAAGATGAGACCCAAGGCCAAGAAGCTGACATGAAATCTCAATGTCTAGAACTCTTCACTGATAGTTCCTCTATACCCTCATAAGTCAAAAATTAATTTGAGTTTCTTTAAGGAGAGGAGGTTTTATGAAGATATCTATTCAAAGGAGGAAAAATCATTAGTTTTACACTTTTAATACCTTAAAAGGCCCTAACAAAGATGTATAATCTTGGAAAAGTGGTCACAGGTGCGTTCTGGGCTCATTCTGAGCCCAGATCCCTAAAATGGGATGAAGGAATTAGGATGCATGGTTTTTCTACAACATTGAGACCCAGGGTACATGGCTGTGCAGCTAGTTGCAGGTATGGAACATAGTTGATTTATATAGTTTGTGCATGGTTATTAAAACCATGACCATAACAATGTGGTGTTACCATAGTATCATTGAACTAATCATGGTTTATACAAACTGTGCGTTCAAACCACGCGCTTTGATATTTTGAGGTAAAAGTACATTTTTCCCTTAATTTAATTTTAAAACCTATATTTTATTTCTTCTACTCCCTCCAATGGATGGAATAGTTTCTCCAACTCTTTTGAGCTCCCAATAACCCTAATATAGGAATATATGTAAGTTATTCATCTAATGTTCGATCCTTGATCCATCAAAAGAATCAGATCTACTTTAGTAAGCTCCCCTAGTCTCTCCCTTCATATAAAAGTTTATCTTGGAATCTATTCCAATATTTAGGAATAGGTTCATTTGCCCTATTTTTAGTGAATTTGAATATTTCTTAGATATCTTCCAACCTACACCAAATCTGAGGTCGATATCAAGAGAGGTGAAATCTATATCTTTGAGGTAGGTGGTTACATTTTTTCCCTTTAAGTTTTTATGTTTCGAAATTTCACCATTTTCCACACATCGTATTTTTCTATGAAACACCTTTATATTGATTTATTCATATCAAATTGACCATTACTACTTAATAAAAATAAATTGATTCTTGTTTAGTGGTTTAGAGGTTATTCTCATCTTATATAGTCATCCCTTATGTGTACCAAGTGGAATTATCCATTAAGGATAATTGTCATAAATTATTTGAATGCCTAATTGGATTCTATATTGGATTGTATTTAAAATTTCCATTGATACAGGAGTGTTAAATGGAACCCAAGGCACCTCTTTGGTGTTTGGACCTCTCATAATTGGAATTTACCAAGTAGTCAATTGACTTGTTGCCAATGTCACCCTATAAGGGACCCATTGATCCTTATAAATAAAATTATCATGTTTTTGTAAATTTAATAGGGTGATTTAAATGAAATGTATAATTCCTGAAAGGTTTCTTTAATTAAAATTAATCAATTGGTTTTAAATTTAATGAACCCAAGGGATGGTTAGGCCATTCCCTTTGTTTATTCTTTATAAAATTTTTAATATGAATTTTAATTCCTTTTTTATAGACACTCCATGGGTGTGCTTAGTAGAATTATCCTTTTTGATAAATGTACTAATTTATGGGTTTATTCATTAGCATACATATTAGACATAAAATGGAAAGTAGCTTTTTATATGTATTTTTATAGGACCCAAAGCACCTCTTAGGCGTTTGGATCAACCAATGTTGCGAATTTCCATGTAGACCTCAGCCCTATTCACCACAAAACATTCTAATTGAAACCTTGATCCATATGAATTGATTTTACGTGTCATAATGAACTCAATGGATTAAATGAAATAAAGTTAAAGGATGGAGAATCCATACATCTTGTTTATGACAAATATAAATGAACACTTAAGCATGTTAATTGAAATTCCATGTTGAATGAATTAAGTGGGTTGGTTTTACAATGGATAGCCTAATCACAATGGTTTCCCTTTTTGCTAAATGAATCAAAATTTTTTAAGTGAAATTGATTATATTTGATGGATTTTACATGATGTATTTATTTCCGTCTAATGAATAGAATAAATGAAATGAAATGATCTATTGCTTATTATGTAAAATGATCATTATGAAATGCATTGCCTTTTTTATAATGGAACTTGGTTAATTAAATGAATAAGAGGTTGTGCCTTATGTATTATGTTATAAATTATTTTTTGTCATATATATATGTGTGTGTGGGGGGGATTGTTAAAATAGAAGGATGGGAGGTAATGCCCCATTCTAGTTACAATTATAATAAGCCTTTATAGATTCAATGATTTGATGACAAGGGAACACTGAGAATGGTGGATAATCACTCTCCCTTACATCCAGTTTGGAGTATGGAATCTCTCACCAATGATACTTTAAGGGAATTATGATTTACATACCATGTTCCTTGATTATATTGATTCTGCGATGGATAACTCTCCATCATGAGTTTTGTTTCATAATTTATCTCACTCTATTGGGATGTTGGGCATGTACCCTATTTCATGATCTTATAGGATTGTTAGATTGGTTATGTATGTTTAAGTTACATACCAATCTAGCTAACACTATCATTTTAGGTAAATGGACACTTACACCCTCTTGTACTTGGTTTCTATACGTGGATTCAATATATATAATTATACTATATATGTATACTACAACTATATGTATATAATGGATGGTCAGAATTTGATTCCAGCAATGAGAAAAAGAAAATAAACTCTTTATGTTTCCTTTAGGAATCTAAGTGGATGGGTTATTTATTTTAGTAATGTTTAGTTGCTCTGTTATAATTGAACATTATTTAGTTATGAGTACTAATCAAATTACACATAGACAACGTTGGTGGCAGGATACTGAGATTTTTATCATGCTCCATACTCGGGCTTCCTTTGACACCCATTGATATTATTTGAATACAGTAATAAATAAGAGAAAGGGACCTTATATAGGTTGTTGATATGTTTTCTCATAGTTGGATCTAAGGAGTAGAGGACTAGGATTTAGCTCAAGAAGCTAGTGGTGTAGTTTTTTTCTTTTTGTAGTTTGTTTAACATGACTGTATACCTATTCCAATGTTCCCCTTTTGTATTAGCATGCCATAGATACATGAATCAAGCACTTACTTGGATAATTTTGGTATATTATTATTGGTTGTTCAGTTTTTTATTTCATCCATTTCTTACTTATTCAGTTATTAATTTACGCTTCCATAATTAATTGATTTTTTCTATTTATACTATGATTTCATTGTAGATTATATCTGATGTGACACACTAATATGAGGGTGTAGTCTCCATAATGTACAATCATTACACCCTAACTTCTAGTCGGTAGCCTCTGTCACATGTGGAGGCACACTTGAGGCCATGTGACCCACTGTGTTGGGGAACGGTTTTAGTGGATCTCGGGTCAGAACATTACATAAAATATGACATTTTTCTTCATCTCTTCACAACAGTCCTCAATTGTTGTTTTTAATACTCATTTTTTAAATATTGGATTACACTCTTCCTTATATTTTTTTTATTTTCATATATTTATATAATATCATGTGAATATTAATTAAATAATATTTATTAATAGAGTAATGATTAATAGTGGAAAAAATAAGCTCATTCAAAATCATTTATGACCGAGTGAAATCCTCTCATAATATATACTTAAGAACTAGTTTCATTCCTTCCTCATGCGATATAAAATATCATAACATATTCCCTATAAAATCCATAACACCTAATCATTTAATATTTCCATGTTTAGATTAACTCATTTTATGTGAAATGGAACCTTCTATTATGATGTGGAACTTCTATCAACACAAAACATCTCCCTCAACTGGTCTTATTTTAACATTGGCTTGAATCAAATTAATTTTATGGGATTGTGATATTTGAATCCTTGATGAACATCACAAGAACACCATCTGATATAAATATTTTTATACATATTATCAAATATTAGGTATGTCTTAAATATTTGGTCATTAATGAATTCACACTCTCACAAATTCATTTTCCCTTTCAATCTCTTTAATAACTCATCCTAAATCCCATGGATTCATCTATAGTCAAGGATGATATATCAGGACTAAGAGTTTACTCATACAAAATATTGACCGACATATCTAAATTCTAGGATGACTCAATCAATGTCATGGGTGACTCATATGAATATAAAATTTACTCATGTGAAGATCTAGTTACACATAATAACTCTTATTTTACTCATCTAAAGTCATAGATGAATCATATAAAGTATATATTTACTCATATTAACTCATAAATTAGATGTTTTTGTCCCAACCTATAAATTAAAAATGTTAGTTAATATTAATTAGAACATATTCATTTCAAATAATGTACTTCTATAACTCTTCAAATAATCCTCAAAATATCATAAAAAATATTGCTTCACCTGATACATCAATTGGTATTATTGGTGCTCTGTGGATGAATCTTTTTATCTTCTACATGTTACCTCTTTAATGAATAATCCATTCATCAAACTATTCACTACCTAGAAATGAAAAAATTCCATCCAATGTTTTAGAAAACACAACAATATTCATTACATGTCTTTAACATTTATAATAACTCCATTATAATCACATATAAACTAGAATTGAAGGAAAATAAAACTTCATCCTATATTGGATTTAACATAATATCAAGATTATTTTTCTGATTATCATTGTTTTTAGAGAAAAAAAGATGAAATATAAAAACACTACAATTAGTATGTCAAGATATATATAGATGATGATGTTCATTAAATACATAAAAAACATAAAATAATTCATTATTCAAAAGGCCTAAGTGGGTATTCAAAATTATCATAACTTTTTCAATGTATATTTTTAGTAAATTTCCTTCTTAATTGATATTAATTTATGGTACCCAAATCTAAGGAATTTTTTTGAAAACCACCACTCTACTTTTAATTGACGAAAATGGTTATCAATATGGGGTATTTATTTTTATAATCAATCCAAAGGCATAAAACTACATCAAAATTATAAAAAAAATAGGATGTGAGATTCCCATGGTTATACAATAGGATGAATAAACACTTTACCTTCATGATCTTCCAAAAAAAATTTAAATCGTTCAGTTTGATAGACATATGATTAGAAAGTAATATAATTAGACACATAACTAGAACTAAATTTATGAAAAATTAAACTTCCCTCTTTGGTTAAAAACCAAATAAATGAAAAGGAATAACTTCAAGATATTTCCTTACTGTGAGTTTCAGTTCATTCTCTAAATCCCTTTCAACAACTTCTATTGGAAGATTCCCCAACTAACTAGATATGTATCTAATATCTAGAACAACATGGATAAGCAAAATAAACCTATAATCCCATCTATATTATAATAAATAAGAATAAAAAATCTACCTTTTAATAAAAGTAATCAATATTGGACTTTAAATTGATCATCCATACCATTCCGAAAATAAGATCGGATATTTCCATATCGAGGATAAAAAAATTTAAATAAAATTTCATCACATATAATCAGAAAACAATATGAGGGACACTCATATCCATATTCATTTTTTTACAAGAGGATTTGAGATATCTATAACATAAGGTGTCATGATTTGATATAATATTAAGAGAACTACCCAAGATCACCTATAATAGGACCATGGATAAAAACTAGAATTGAGGTATTTATAAAAATAATGGTAGGCATGGACATTAAATATATCCTATAAAATTTTATCATGTAACAACATCTAACATTTTATGAATGAATAATTAATAATTTAACATAAATAATTAATATATAATAATAATTTCTGTAATTCACAATAAGTTAACTAAAAAATCATCATCATAAATATATATCACATATCGAATAGATGTAAGAAATATCAACTAAAAATTGATGAAACCAAGGTGGTCACCCAAATATTGTCTCTAAGGCATCTAATACCATGTCTCTTATCAGCATCATACCTCTAATACCATCCCCAGTAATAACTACCGATCAATTTTAACATAATAGTGAACAACACATGAGTGTGAATATAGGGGTGAACTATAATACTCTGTATTTTCATACCAAATGGGGAAATTATCCACAAAAAACACTATGTTTACATGTATAATCAATAAATATGTCATTAATATAATCAACACCATAACATATCAACATCAATCATAAAAATATTCAAGGAAATTATTTTCGCGCTACCCATAATTCACATTTATAAAGTTCACCAAATAAAAATGTTTATAAATATATATTTATAGTATCTATGTTCCTAAAATATCATAATAATAAGGACCCATATAAACTATGACATGCATGATGAACCCCAATATTGGGTCATTCTCAAAAGACCCTTAATTATTTCCTTTTCTTACAATGAAAAATAATTCTAATATATATAAAAATATTTACTTTTAATATATATAGATAATATTCTGAAAAAACTATGTTTTAACTGGTGATATTATTCCCAAATCTGATAATCAAGTACTAAAAAAATTATATGTAGAATATTGATTAATTGAAATATCGGTCTTCTTCCCAGAAATCAAACTGATAGATGATATGGATACATTGTAGATATCTACAAATCAATGAAATTTTAGGAGTAATATATACCTACCAATGTATATTTGAAGACATGTAATAAAATAACACACCTACAAAAGTGAAGGGTTATTTTATTTTCCAATGATGATTTATTTCGATAAAATTAAAATTGAAAACATTTATAAAAGGGATTGGTAGAGTTATTACTAAATTCTAATGGTATTTAAGAAGATACTTATTAAAATGATGAATAATAAATACTATCATCTTTATTAATAAAAAAACTTCATGGGTCATATCCAAAAGGATTATAATGGACCCAAGAAAACACTTAAATGTTGTATTTTTATCATTGATCATGTTCACTTTCTACCTATAGTTATGTCATAACAGTTATACTTATTTATAGAATGATCTATGAAATTTAAAGAGCTCTCTATCCATGAAGATAAAAACCCCTCAACCAGTGAATTAACTACATTACATTCTTTAATCTTCATGCCCTATTTTTATCCCATTCCCACTTCAAGTAGAAATGATGTCACCTTTATCATTTGTAATAATTCATACAGCCAAGGGATATCTTTAGTGGGAAAGTCACCCAATAACCCTTTATTAGACCTAAGATCAACACTGGATAGTAGAAGATTTAAATGGGCACAATAGTAGTATTATAGAAGAGTAATAGTGTAGATACTACATAAGAAACTATAGTGTGGTACTGTAGTAATGAAATATTCACCCTTAATGGAAGTTCAAGGCATATATCTTGGGATTTTGGGCCTTTAGGATATTGGTAAATCAATAGTTGACCTCTGTGATTTTTAAGGGGGAAACATTGAGTCATGTTGAGGGAATGATAGTGAAATTATGGTCAAAGGAGCTGGTAGGATGTGAAAGGGAAAACCTTAGAGCAGCTAAGCCCACCCTAGTTCATTTTTTCTTCAATGGGAGGGGACAGTGGACCATTGATGTGAATTTTGTGAGACATGATGGCGGCAGAAGGTTGGGAGGGTAGAAAAGGTTTATTCCCTATATTTGGTGTGGGTAAACTTGTTAAGGCCCATATGTCTCTATGCTTTCCAGTCATTTAATTTTAATGTCTTTATAGCTTTAGGATTTCTATCTTTTTAAGTTATCCCACTCAACCTATTTAAAAAGGTGATTATCAATAAATAATAATAAAATTTATGGCATTTGGTCCATGGGATATTTGTATCAATTTATCATAATGTATCATTCATTGTATGAGAGAATAATTTTCTATAGTCTTTTTAGAGTGAGCATTTCATGTTCTTAGTGATAATATATTGGATCTAGGTAAATAATCCCCCTTCCACTTTGATTCATAAGAGAAGAAGTTAGGGGCATATACTCTTTGAATCATTTATAAGTAAACATATGAAATATACAGAATTATTATCCCAAAATCCTTTATTATTTATTATGTTATTTTTTTATTCGTTTATATTAATTTTTTTTACACAATATACCTTCCATTTTCAAACAACATTTTCTTATCAAACACCAATCTTATATTGTTTTAATCAAATACCAGAGTACATAGTACTTTGAAATCTAAATTTAATCAAACTATAGAGTATCTATGTTATTATCATTCTAAAAAATAATTTTATTTTTATTTAATTATTTTAATCCATCCCCACATGAAGATACCATTCCAGACTAACAATTGGTACCGAGTAAGTATATAAATCATTAGAACCCATCCAATAAAATTATGATTGAAATTAATATATATTATTCTATAATATATTTTTGACTAACATATGTCAAGATAACATATCCAATAAGAAAATATATACTTAAAATTTCATGTTCTTATCATATTTACCAAATATTGGTATCAAAGTCATCACTTCAAAGTTATTCACTTTTTGGCTATGAAAGTCCAGAATGAAAATATCTATATGCATCCACCTTGGTATCACATTTTTTTCATGGAATGTATTTAATGTTTTTCAATGTTTTTTACCTATTTAGAGAGACTTCTCTTTTTATCCCCTTTTAAAAATATTTTAATCTTACACATATTTTTAATATTATTAATTATGATTATTATTAAAACATGATAAAATTACTCCTTTTACATTTATGTCTTCCCAGTTGGTTAACTTTTCTTATACCTTACAACATTCCTATGAAGGAGACAAAATCATTTAGTCTAGAAGAAATTTCTAATTTTAATATAAATATTTCATTGAAAAATTTCATACCATTAAATATGAGTAGAGATGTTCAAAAACACATTTAATAACTTCACACTACTCTTAGAATCTATAATTTTCTTGATCTTAAGTTTAATAGGGATTTAATGGAAATAAAAACTCCATTAAAATTTAAAAATACATTAATACAATAAATAGAATATTTGGATGAATAAAAAATTTCAATAAAATATATAAACATTCAATAATTAATCAAAAACATTTTGATGAACTATATGTAATTTATTATTCTCAATCAATAATTTATGGAATATGTGAACTATGAATTTTTACTTTTAAATTTTTCATTTTAAAACTACTCTAAAAATTATGAAACAGATAATTATATAGTTGACGATCTACTAATAACTTCACTAGTCTTGGTGAAAAGACCATCCTCTGATAGATATCAGGAAATACCAAACTCATAAAAATAGTCTAGAAGCTTTATAAATTCATATAATATAGATATATCATCTATAAAAAATAAGGAATTTTTTAAATGATCACATATCCAAATATTTATATAAATAAATTTGTATTAGATCTTAAATAATTACAAGATAGGAACCTTAATATTTTTAAATATTTAGAATTTTAACACAATTAAATCAAATTCCATTTTGTTAAAATAATATTATCATAACATGATCAAGAGCTATCTTCATGAAAGAATAAAGATACATCCTCTAGAAGGATTTTAAAAAATAAGAATAATAATATCCTAAATTCTAAAAAGTAAAACTATATATGTATTACTTATAACTTATAATACTCTAAAACTTTGATATAGAATCAGATACCTGTAATGTAGTGAATGAAAATTCCACTTGAACTATATAAGACTAAAGGAATATAGGAAAAATTAAAATATAATAAAAACAAATTATATTTTTATTTTAAAGAAATAATGAACTAAAAATGATAAATAAAAGAAAATATATATTACAAAATACACATTTTCAAGTAAATATCAAGAATATTTATCAAATAGAGTGATGTTGTCTTTTTGAGATAATAGTGAAGAATGAAGATCTCATTACCAATACATTTTCATTAGAAATAAGAGTAGGTAAATTATAATTAATTTATTCTTAAAACTCTATTTCAATGAGGTAACATAAATCCAACCACTTCTAATGTTTTATTATAATTTTATGAATATAATTGTTTTTTTAAAAAACATCTCATTAATAACTATTAATATTCACTATAAAATATTTAACAAATAAATTCTATGATCAAATTTCATATGTCATTTTGATTTCCTGTGAATTAATTAATCATTCTAGAAATTATGATATTCTATTATAAATCCTACTAATAGTGAAATTCCAATTCATTTGGACACACTAATTGAGATCTTTTAATTTAACCACTTTTATAAAATTCTCTAAGAAGTATCTCTCTCATCAAGTATTTTTCAAAATACCATTTAGATATGAGATTTATTGTTTTTTATTTTCTTCTGAAATTTAATACCATTTATCCCACATTTATCATAATTTATATAATTATATAATAAAACATTTTATATTTAAATTATGGAATTTTGTATTATTAAAATTTTAAATTCATAATTTATTTTATGTTTGTAAAAACCTGAATAAATGACTAATTAGTAATCCTAGAACCCAATATAATTTAAAAAAGGGGATATTTAACTCTCAAAAACAATATATTATCATCCATATTTTCATAGGGGTGAAATTATAAATTTTTAACTATTATTAACCTTTTTTTCAAAAATGGGGAGTATAGTTTGTGCCTATAATATAACTCTATGAGATATTATAAAAATGGGAGGATTAAATTATTTTTATTAACCCCTTATTTTTTATAACAAAAAGGGAGAGAGTTTATCTAAAAAAGAAGCCTATATATAATAATGGGATATATAATGTTCACATTCCTCAATTTAAATAAAAAAGAATATCATTTCATTAATCTCTATAAACATTGATTTTTGGTTTCTATACCATGTTTGGGATCATAAGAATGGAGAATATATTGTCATAAATAGTGAGATTATAATATATATATCAACATAATCTTTATAAAAATTTTAGAGGATGAGATTTTAGTTAGAGCCTAACTCTGTATATAATTGATGGATATAACATGTTTAAATATTTTTTCAATTGTCACATAAGATGAGTTTTGTAATAACCATTGACCAAACATCAGGATTATATGTCATGTCTTGTGATCATTTTAAAAAGGGGAGATTTTTGGGTTATACTATGAATACAACCATTCTTCCTTCTTCTGATAGAACAAATATAATTATCACAAGAGACTAAGCTTTTAATCTAACAAATCTACCTAAGTATTTCATATAATAAAAAAATAAAAAATGGAAAAAACAGAACATAAAATGTAATGATAAGGTAGTCCAAATATACTAAATTTGGATGAATTACTAGTGTAATATAAAAGTAATGGAAAATATATTCAACATATTAAGAATAAATTCTATAGTACCAACCTTATAATATAGACATCTCTTATTACAATATATGATCAAGGTAAAATAAGAAAAAAATGAATCATCGAATATCTATGAAAATAATTAAGTCCAATCAAGATTTCATTTTTATATTATACTTCCACCATGCCTTGAAAACTATAATCTCAATCAAAGATTGTATCAATCTAAATCATGGAAACTGTACTCTAATAATTATAGCTAAGAATAATGATTATATTTTGGTCTAGCTCAACAGCACCTTCCAAAGGACATATTACACATGGTAAAATACACAATGAATAACCATGCCAACTCAAAAAAAGTAAAGAGAAATTGAAATCAAGATAAATACATATTGGCTATAATGTGTGGATAAATTGATGGGCACTAATTAATCAATGTTAACCGTAATGAAAAAATAAGTAATAGGAATATATGATGCCATATTAGGCCCTAATGATAATATTTTTCTACAATTGGATTGAAATTATATATAAATGCATAAGAGGAACTCATTTAATGGGAGATATGAATAGGATTTGTTTGAACCCTTAATTTAATGATCACTAAATCAGGTTTATTATAATATTAATGTTTTTTATGGTTTATGTTATCATTTTTCATTATTTGGAAGATTGGAATAAAATGATGCTATGTATGAGAATGAATCACCCTTGTGGGTGAGTCACCACCAGCAATGAATCACCATTGTGGACAACTCACCACCAACATAGAAATTTGGATACGTACTGGAATCAGCCACCGTTATCTATGTCTCACCACAAGAACATATTTTTGGAAAATAATTGGACAACTCCCCACAAGAGTATGACTCTATAATGAACTATAAATTTAAAAAATTGTTAGATTATCATACCATTAAAGATGTGTCACTGCCATAATGAAAAATTCGCTAAGTGTAGTGATGAACAACTATCAGTAATGAGTCACTGCTAGAACAAAAAATTAGCTAAGGGTCAAGATGGCATACCATCAAAGAAAAGACACCATTTATAAAAACCCTACTTTCTATTACACACTTAAACCCGATTTATTACATAAAATATTCACTTGATACAACATAGAAGATCGATAGGTCTAGTGTATTTGTGGATTTGGAAAATTACTTAACATATTAGAACATAACTCACACAACATCTTTATTGAAAACTTCCTTTACATGACCACTACATTCCATAATACTTAGCATTGCATGGGATAACCTGAGGACATGCATAAGAAAAGGGGGAGCTATAAAGCCCAGTAAGGGAATAAACATGAAATAAAATGAGGAATAAAATACATGTGAGACAATAGGCATATCAATGCTGAACAAGAGAAACATGAACACAAAGTCATGATAAAGCATCATAATCATGACATGGAATTAGCATGAGCCAAGGCTCATTGCACATGGAGCATGAGTAAACCATCATTGCACATGAAGAATGAGTAAAACCTTTTTGAAATTTAATTATAATGAGTCAACACCCATTGAACATGATGTATCATGATACTATACTTTACCCAATGCATTGGAACGCTATCAGGGCGCACCCTTATTAAACATTTAATTTCATTCATAAGTGTTCCGCATGGATCATACAACATGGAATAAATCATCATAATTTATTCCACAATAATGGGATTTGGGATACATACCTGAAGATTTATAATCAATAAGTAAATGTTAATAAAGGTGAATACTCTTGATAAAGAAATGGTAATGGTATTCCCTACACAATGACATTGGCTTAGAAAATCATAGTGAAATTTCGGCAGCAAAACGACATGAAATAAGAACTCATAAAAAATGACTGATGAGAGAGAAAGTGGTGTATAATCATATTTAGATGAAATGGATAGTAAGAGGTTCATATAGATACATGTCCAAACAAATGTAATGGAATTTAGATGCATAATACAAAATCATTACTTGGATGTAAAAGAGGAGGGATAAATCCCTCATGGAATTTCTGCATGGTAACTTGTGCACATGGGAGGATTTATTGAGAGAGAAAGGGGTCCCCCATCATCAAAAAATAAAGAGTACAGTATATGGGAGGTGCGAAATCATACCCCAACATTTTTAATTGAAAAAAGGGCATAACAACTTAAAGAATATTAGACCAAAATGAGAAAGGAAGAAATCCATTACTTGGAAGTGTGATCCCAAAGTCTTGAAAGAGGCTTGAGAGAGGATTCTTGGGAGCTTTGGGTACCTTGGGAGGATTATAGAGAGAATAGGGAAGGGGTTGGTCGAACTCCAAATGCATTGAGTGAAGAGGAAGTGGGATCTCGGGTGGGTTTATATAAGAAAGGAGAGGGAATTCTTTATTATTTAGGTTTGGGACACCTCACATTAAATTACTCAATACCACAAAACATCCCATGGTTTTTGACCATTGTTTTTTAACAAGGGGAGTGGAAAACAATATTTTATAAGTACAATGGACGAATATCTTAAAATAATAGGGCTGCTTATGTGGAGGTGAGTCACACTCTCAAGGAAAACAATTTAAAAAGACAAAATGATTTATAAGACTTGGAGGGTCCACACAAGATTTTTGAAATGAATAAAACAAATATAAAATCACATTATTTTAATGATAAAACACATATTTTCCAAACATAATGTTTGTAGTATTTTATTACCTCACAATTGAGTCATTATGATGATATAAAACACATTATATATTTAAATAGAATTTATTTTTTTCCCAAAAGATCGACTGTCTCAGAAAATTATGAAAAATTAACCATTTGAAAATTTCGACATCCTGATTCTAAAAATAATATTCATTTTATCTAAATAATTTTATAAATATGTGAATTTTTACTTTTAGTATAAAAACTGACATATATAGAAAATTCATGGGTTTTAACTAAAATAGTTTTCAAAACTTAATAAAAATTACAATTTCATTCATAAAATTATAAGATAATTTATATTTAATAAAAATTAATTTAATAATAATATTTTATTAAAATAATATTTTATTCAAAAATCCATTAATTCAATAAAATATAGTTCTTAGTTGAATATTAACTAAAAATACTTTTTGTTCATTAAAAACTATTTACAAAGTAAAAATAATAAAATGAATGCACACTATTTATACAAAAATATTGTACATTGTCATAGTGCTAGGGTCTTGTTAAATAACCCCTTATAACACCTTCATAAGACCGAAGGGTAAGGTGTGCGATGGTGATAGACTCTTGGGGTGGCTCAGATAACATCGCTCAGGTGGTAATCTCTATTAAATTACACTTATCTCGTAGGGTTCTACTCAAGAATAACATGTTCAAGCTTAGGTTGGGCTTGGTCAAGAGAGAAGCCCAATCATTCCACCTCCTTTCTGAGCTCTGACAAATGAGTTTCATACAGACAAAGTCTACTGGATGAGGCCATCACTTCCTTTGTCTGAGTAAATTAGATTTGTTAAAGCCCTATATTTATACTAATCATGTGATCATTGTTTAACGACTATATTAGCAACGGTCACAATTCATAATGGTATTTTAAAATCCAGAAACATAAAACCAATGAATTTCACATTTTATATAACTATAATAAGACATTCAATTAGATAAATAGGAATTTTCATTAATGAAAATTTGGGTTGTTACACTATAAAATAGGAGGTTTTGTCGGAATGAAAATTAGGTAAGGTGTTGGAAAACCCTACTGTCAAGACAAGTCACCATTACCCTCACTCACTGCCATTTCAAGTCACCACCAGAGTTTTTCTCACCATTCAAAAAGACTCCCTGCCACTATTCTATTTATTTTGATTTAAATATCCTCAAAGAATATTTTATCATATTTAATACCCAACATATTTTAATGATTTTTATTATGTTTTAGGTAGAGATACATTAAATATTGGGTCAATCATCCCATATGAGCTGTAGATGATTCTAGTGATTATTCTTTCTTGTTCTGTTAAAAGAAGTAGCAAAATCCCTCATGCAGATATCACTGAATGAACTATGAATCGAGATACACGCATAGAGAGCTAGAGCAGAACATTTTTAGATAAAAATAAGATTACTGTGCCTTATATAAATAATCTTTACTAGTGGTTAACTTTAAAATAAGTGAAGCATATTGAACATACACAAGAAAGTGTTTATGATAGATGTTATACTAAAAATCTAATATACACAACTTGAACTAACAATAAAGATACATTTATCAAGTGAAAATCTGCATAAAATATTAGAATAGTGAAAAAAATCTTTATATATATATATATATTTATATTATTTGTATATTATGAGTAGTGTGGTTTAATCTATTTATCTGACCCACATTGATTGCTGCACTTTATCCAAAACAAACATGATATCTCCTTAAACTCTATCTATACCTGTTTCTCATAGTTTTGTGGAATAGGTCACTGTGTGACCTGTGGATCTTTATTCCCATGAGTTTTGGGTAAAAGTTCCAATGTGAAAAGTACAAATAGTCTATTTTACACCTGATATAGGATGTGGATCATAGATTATTTTATATAATATGATTTGAAGGAGGTGATTTTTTGGTAGAGGGGAATAAGTCTCAACTTGAGACCAAACCGTTGGTATTTTATTCTGCTATGTGTTTGGTTTTATTTCTATACATTAAACTGAATCTATCTTAAAATCAAAACAAAATGAAAAAGATGATATTTAGTATTATTAGTGTTTATATAAGGTTTTTATCTTTTAAGTTGATTTCAAAAGTTATATTAATATTTTATATTATTTTAATTGAGCCATAATCAATCTTGGAGAAATATTTTAAAAGATCAGAAATTATATCGATATGATATTTAGACTAATTGGTATATTTTAAATATTTAGAGAATTTTATTTAAACTTGTTTTTTATAGAAAATTTTATTGGGTACTCAATTCACCCACACTCTTGAGATACTCTCTCTGACCAACATTTTGTATCAAAGATTTTTTAAAATATTTTCCATTGTGGTTTTAGTTTTTTTAAAGGTCATAAATTTGTAGGATATATAAATTTAATTCTTTGAATGGATAGTAGACAAGAAAGTTCATCTACCAATAAACCTCAATTCTTTAATGGAAATAATTATGCTTACTATAAGATAAATATGAAAATTCATAAAGAGAGTATGGGTTTTCAAATTTGTTCTGCTATAGAGGATAATTATGAGTTACCTGAGACTGTATGAAATACATGGGATGAGGATAATAAATATTCTTGTAATAATAATTTTAAATCTATGAATACCTTTTCCTATTCTTTAAGAGATCAAGAGTTCAATAGAATATATTCTTGTAAAACTTCTTTTTAGATTTGTGATACTTCAGTTATTTCACATGAAGTAACTAAAAATGCTAAAGAAATGATATTGAAGGCATATAAAATTAAATATTATATTATAAAGATGAAACTTGATGAGATAATTTCTAAAATATATTTTGGGTTTAATTAAATAGTCAATAACATGAGATCTTTGGGAAATCCAGTGTTTGAAAAAGACCAAATCATGAGACTACTGAGATGCCTTCTAGAGAGATGGAGAGGGACATCTGTATCGATAAGGTAATCTTGTGATATCACCAAAATATCACTTAATGAATTAATTTTAGAATTGATGATTTATATGGAAGAGATTAAAGTCAATAAGGAAGAATATGACGATTAAAAAAGAAATTAAGTAGCTTTAAAGTATACTTCATCCAATCAAAATGAAAAGGAAATGATTCAAGATAAATGTTCAAGTGATGAAAACCACCTTCATATAGTGATAATGAAATGGTGCCTTTGTCCAGGAGATTTAAGAAGTTTTATATGAAGAATAAATTCATCATGAAACCAGGCTACAAAAGAAAGTATTCTAGTAGAAAAACATGGAAAAAGGAGTGGAAGAGAGATGGAAAATCAGATGAAATTACCTATAATGAATGAAAGTAAAAAGGACATGTTAAGGTAGAATGTTCTAAGAATAAATAAAAGAAAAATTATAAGGATAAATATAATATGTATAAAAAAATACATGAAATAGATATAGAGGACCACTAAGGAAATATTCCTTGACTGTAATTGTACTCAAAAAGAGAAACCACATAGATCTAACATTTGCTTCCTAAAAAATATTTATGAGGTACCTACGGTATTTCCTACAATTAATTATGATCACTCTGAAAATGAAAATGATAATTAAATTTATAAATAAAAAATATTCGATTATTTTAATATGCTTGAGGAAAATTTAAATGAAATTAATGAAACATATAATGTTATGAATAAAAAACATGTTTTATCTGCTAATGTTATGTCTAAAATTGTTATAGAAAAAGAGAATAATAATCAGTTATTAAAGGAAAACACTGAACTAATATTTGAAAATTATAATCTTATGAAATATTTATAACGATTAAAAAATTGATGAGAAAAGCTTCCAGAAATTTTAGGAAAACAATTTTCCCCTAAATAATTTGTTGGTATAGGATATCAACTAGGATAGAGAAGAGTCGTTAAGAGAACATTTGTTCATAATTTCAATTCGAGTAATCATAAAATTAGTTATTCTTAAAAGGGAATAAATAAAGTTTTTATATATTTTTTTTCAAACTACTTATTGGAAACCTATAAAGAAAATATGGGTTTTTAAGAACCTAATCACTAATATATTTGGACCCAAGAAAATTTGGGTACCAAAATCATTTATTGTATGAACTTTGTTTTATAGGAAATCTATTTGAACATATCCTATATAAACCTTTGGTATAAGGATAATGGATATTCCAATCATATGCTAGGATAATAATTATGTTTCAAGAGCCTCATAAAGGTTTATGGTGGTCATGTCACCTTTGGTGATAATGATAAAGGAACGATCATTGGCATTGACCAAATTGGTAACACCAATACAGTTTTAATTTATAAAGTAATTTTTGTTTATGGTTTAAAATATAATTTGCTTAGAATCAAAAAATACATGATTATTATTTTCATGTAATGTTTGAAAACATTGAATGTAATTTTTTAATTCAAAAAATGATTTAGTGTATACTGATTTAAGAAATGAGAATGTTTATGTTGTTAATCTTGATTCTTGGATTTCTAAAAACGATTCTTACTTAAATGAACGTCATAGAGGATCTCAGTTTTGGAATAGGAGACTATTCCACTATAACATTCACTCATATAGAATGATAACTATGAAATGATTATTCAGGGATCTACACAAACATTAATTCCTAAATAAAAAAGTCTACAACCCCTAGAAAAAAGAAAAAAAATAAATTTAATAAATATGTTTCTACTTCCCAACCTTTTGACAGGGTTTTCATGGAATATTTTAGAAAATACAATGTTTCTATATTAAATAGTATGCACTATGTTTTTTTACATATAGAAAAATTTTATAGGTATAATTGGGTATTATTTTTAGCTCAGAAAAGTGATGATTATTCTTATTTATCCAAGTATTCTAAATCTGTAGAAAACATAAGTGGAATTAGAATCAAGTCATTAAGAAGTGACCATGTCTGTGATTTTGAAAATCAGGAAATTGAATCCATTTTCTCATAAAATGGATATAGTCATAAATTCTATAATCCTTGGACCCCTTATAAGAATGAAGTTGTAGAGATAAGAAATATCCCACTTCAAGATATATCCTAAACTATGCTTAATGAATCTGACTTACATGTAATATTTTGGCTAGAGTCTATGAATATAACCTACTATATAATCAAGAGTATTTTCATTAGAACTATCCTAAAGAAAACCCCTTATGAATTTGAAAAATATAAAATCCTATGGTTAATTACTTTAGAGTTTTTTGGTTAAATAATTTATTCATAACACTAAGTATAATCTTTAAAATTTTACCTCAAAAAGTGATGAAGGAATTTTCTGGGGTTATTCAACCTCTAGTAAATCATATAGAGTTTTTAATAATATAATCAAGACCAAGGAAGAGTCTGTTCATATCAAATTTTATAAGGAAAATATAATTGAGACTAATAATTCTTTATAAATCCTTGATATTTATTTATATACTCTGAAATTAAATTCCAAAATTTCTGAGTCTACTATAAGGAAAGTATAGAAATCATCTAATTCAATGGAACTTTCAGAACCCAAACTTAAACCAATAGAGGACTCTAAGATAACCAACCCACCATTTTCTAGAGCTGTTAGGATTATTAAATAATATAATTAAGATACTATTGTTAGAGATCAAGATAGAGGATCCAAAACTAGAGAATATCAATGAAACTAGGTTGAACATCAAGATTTATTATCACAGTTTGAACCTATGAACCTCAGTGATTCAATTAATGATGAATTCTGGGTAATGGATATTCAAGAATAAAATAATCCATTTGAAAAAAATAAAGTATCTGAACTTGTTGATATACCCAAATAAACCTTTAATATTGGAACTAAATGGGTTTTTAGGAACATGGTTGATGAATATGAAAATATATTAAGGAATAAGGCTAGACTAGTTTCAATACGGTATAATCTAGAAGAGGGTATAGACTATAAAGAGACTTTTTCACCTATAACCATACATGAATCCAATTGAATACTTCTTTTCTATATAACCCATCTAGATTTCAAAATATATCAAATGGATGTCAAAATTTCATTCATAAAAGGGTTTATAGTTGAAGCTTTTTTTTAAACATAATTTCAAAATGATAATTTTACAAATCATGTTTTCAAATTATCAAATGATATTTATGGTTTATTAAAAATTCCCAGACCTTGGTATGATAGTATAATATCTTTTCTTATTTCAAAATTATTTTCAAAAGTTATTTCTAACCCTACCCAATTTTTTAAAAAATCAAAATATTTTTTAGTTTTTCACATTTATGTAGATATTATTTTTGGATCGTCTATAAATTCTTTAGGTAATATTTTTTTAAAAATGTTATGAAATAAATTAGAAATGAGTTTAATGGGTGAACTAAATTATTTTTCGTGGTTTTAAGATTTTTCAAAATAATTAATGAATTTTTCAAAATATAATTAATTATACTAAATATCTTATGAAAGGTTTTAATTTAGATAGTAATAAGAGTAGTGATATTCATATGGGTATCACCTACATGTTTAACCTTGATGGAGCTTGGAAACAGTGGATCAAAATAGTTACATAGGTTTGATTGGATGTATTCTCAACAGAACTGCTATCTGACCTGATATTTTGTTTAGTGTGTTCATGTGTGATTGTTTTCATGAAAATACAAAAGAGTCACACTTAAATGTTGAAAAATGATTTTAAAATATTTCTAGTATAATACATATTTAGGATTGTTTTACCCTATAGGATAATCATTTTACATAGTTAGTTATTCATAAGTTGATTTTTGTGGTTATAAGTTAGATATAAAAACAACCTATAGAATATGTAATATTTTGGTAAATTCACTAGTTTCTTCGTGTAGTATGGACCAAAATTATGCTTAATTATCTACTACTGAAGATGAATATATTTTTCTAAGTCATTGACACACATTACTAGACTATGGACCTATGTTATGGTATGTACCTATATACTGTGACAATCCTGGTGCTATAAATATTTTTAATAACAATGTGTCTAATGCAAGATCAAAACATATTGGTGTAAGACATCACTTTTTGGGAGACCATTTTCAAATGGGTGATGTAACTCTTGAATACATTGGTAATGAACATTATCATGCTATTATTTTTACCCAGACTTTGAATTTTGATAGGATGAAGTACATAAAACATGAATTAGGCCTGATTAATTTTGGTTATGAATAATTTTTCTTGGACTCACTATTTAGTTTTACCCACCGTAGAGTTTTAACCACTGTTGAGTTTTAACCATCATTATAAATAATCACCATTGGAATAACTCACCATAGTGTTTTTACTCACCATTGTGTTTTTACTCATAATTATGATTTTACTTACCATTATTTTTACCTACCATTTTAATTCTCAATCCCTTTTCAATTTTTTATCATTTTTTAATACATTGTTTCATATTTCTTTATACGGGACAATTATTAGTTTAATTTTTAATTTTATTAATATGTTATTTTGATTTTGATTTTACTAATACCTAAATTCCGAAATGATATAAATGGGATTTCTATCTAATTTCAACAGTCACTTCTCTCCCACTATTTTTCTCGAGCGCTATTGCGACCCTTTCTCTCCTGACCATTTATCGTCCTTCTCCTTTGTGCAAACCTATAGAGTTGATATCCATGTTTAGAATGAATTCATCTTCTAAATATTCTCTAGATGAGCCGCATCCCAAAAATGAGTATAAAAGAGAGTTTATTAATACTACTGTTTTTCCTAGGAATCGCAAGATTACAAAGATGTTTCTAGTACCCGAGAAAGAAGATCATGATGAATGGCTAATATCAGGCATGTCATTTGTGCTCAAAGTTCTCACAAACTAGGTATGAATGGAATGACTATCTTCTAATGAGATCCACTTAAATAATTTCTTGGTATATCAGTTTTACCACTTTGTAGAGTTCAATTTTGAGTAAAATGAAGATTGGGTAAGAACTAGAATTAATGTCTATAATGTTATCTTTTCATGACATCATTGGTCTAGTTTTTAATGGTTCCACATTAAGGAGATGAAAATGAATATCAAGGAACCATTCTAGATGACAATGATAGTTATTTATATGAATATTTTTGGTAGGTTTAGAAGGAGATGAAATTATGAAACGGTCTGATGCTTCAGAGATTGATGGGGAATGTTGGTTTCTATTTAAATTTATCTAGCATCTGCTTTGCGCAAGGAAGGGTGAATTTACCACTCTAAGGTATCAAGATGTGTATTTTTTGTGTCTGATGAAAAGGGGAGAAATTATTAATCTTTTTAGATAACTAATACATTAAATTTTGTAAATTTTTATGCCTTATTCCATATATAATTGTTTAATTTACCTTATGTTTATCTCGGTTATTCTTGAAGCCAATGGTTTAGTTAATAAGTGAGAGGAAACAACAGTGAGTTGTGGAGGGTTTTGCATCATAAGATTTATTTTAATAAGGATGAAATTCATTTTTAATCAATGGAAGAAGTAGCGAATAAATGATGGTGAAATAATTTATGATGATTTCAATCTAGTTGACCATCCATCAAGATATAAGGATCTTATGGACCCTGTATTAGAGCAAGATGAAGTTGTTGAGTATTCAAAGGAAGAGGAAGAGGAGGATACTACATCTAGTGATAAGGAAATATAATTTTATATGGATGAATGAAGTGATCCACATCTACCTAAAAGATCTCCTAATATTACCTATAGTGATCCTAGCCCTCCTAGTAAACTCCTTATCAGATAAAAACATTTAAAAGAAGGAAGTGAAAAGGAAGAGATAGAAGTGCTTGGTGAAGATTAATTTAATAGAACTTCCAAATCCTCTGATTATAATGATGATGAAAATTGTGATGATTCTAAAGAAGATGTTGAATAAGAAAATGATGGAAATGGTGTTGATAATGGAGATCTTAATGGTGATGGATATAAAGATGACAATGATGGAGATTCTAACCATGATGGTCATACCATCCGTGTTAGAGATGACGACGTTGAAATTCCTTAATCTCTTTTTTCTTCTCCAAATTATCAGATGTTTCTAAATATGAAGAGAGACTCATTATAGAAAATTATGTTGATAGGTTAGCTAGAGTAGAAAAGGAAACATCATTTTAGGGGGAGAAATTCCCACATATAGAGAGTAATCCTGTTGACATTTCTATTTTTGAGTAATCAATTGATAAGCATATGGAAGTTGAGATTACTATTATAGAGATACTAGGCGAAGTCCAGAGTTTTGTTAAGGACCTCGAAGTTTTACCTGCTAAATGTGTTTCAATTGTATCTTGTTATCAAGTTGATAAATATCTTGTTATGTGTTTTTTAAGTTGGATGGACCCCATGTTTTAGGAATGAGACATTTTTTTTTGAAATCCACTAAAAAATGGTAGAAATAATCTCCAAGAATCAAGGGATCCTGAGGGATTATTGGTTGATCATATTGAAGTTACTGGTGTGTTTAATAGTTTTAATTTATAGAGAGTTTCTGCACCTTCCATTCCTCTAGTTCTAGTGGATATTTTCACTAGAGCTTAATTGGAATCCTTCAGAGAAAGGATGCTTTCTGAATTAAGTATTTTATTATGAAATAAAATTCCCCATGTTACTATATTAATTGAAAAGGATTCAAGTTAATTTTTTAGCTAGTGATACCTCATATTCATCCAAAAATGATATTTCATATCCATGAAGTTGAAATAGAAACCATAATATTGGATAATGATTTGAAATCCTTGAGATACATAGTTATTGAAATGAGGTCTTTATTTATTGACTCCATGGAAGCCTTGATAGAGAGGGTGGATAATATTACTTCAATGGGTTCTATATATTGTGATACTAAAAATTTTATTGATATTGATTTGATCAGTCATATAGTAAGAGAAGAGCATAACGCTACTTTAGGTGGTGAACCTTCCATACCTCAGGAGAGTCTGATATATTTTGAGAAAAATAGTGACCATGTCCATATGATGGTTAGGGAGTAAATTAAATCAAGCAGAGAAAACATAACTATGGAAACAAAGTATTATCTATCAAGGATATATATTAATAATTAGCTAAATTCTCACTTTATGTACTATGTTTAAAATATGAGAATGCATCCGGTCATTGATGCCTTTAAAGATAAAGTTAACCAGTTAAAGATCAAGAACCCTATGACTAAGACTTTTATGGAAGAGAGGAAATATTTATTCACTATAATGAAGAGAGGTTAAAATATAATTATGGAATTTATCAATTTTATGTAACCATTTAGACATGTTTCTGGTAATGTTGTGCTGTCTTAGGATGCTATTTTTATTACAGCTCATCAGGCCCCTCCTTCTTTTGATCCAGAGTTCTTCAAGCTAGGTGTCTCAAGATATTGTTATAAACCCTTTCTATCCCATTTATAGCATTTATCTCCCCCTATCTCTACTATAGAGTCATTTCATCACTTCATACCAATCATCACCAGAGAGACTCCTTCACTAACCAGTGTCCCTACATCCATTACTAGATTTCCTACATGTTCTGATGATGAGCCTTATTCTTTGAATAAAGGGAAGTGAAAATCACCCTTGATTCCTTACACACATCCTGAGAAGCATTGATTATTATACTTGGTGTATTTTATGGGTATATTTTTTGTGTAACCTTTTTTTGAAACCTTTTGGATGTCCTTAAAATGACTTTATTAATGGGAATTCTCTTATTATTCATATTCTATTTCAATTCATGTCCTTTATTATCAATATTTTTTATAATCCCAAAAATGGGAGAAGATTCTATGGAAATCATTTATATAATATTATTCCTTTTATATCATTGATACCATATAGATACTCATTACAATTTCTATTTAATTCCTTCCTTGATATGATATATTCATTGATAGTGTTTACTATCTAATTTACAATGATACCATATGTACCTTATTTAACTTTGATTTTTAACTTTGATGACATGTTTTATAAAATTACATGATTTTTGATCACTAAAAATGGGGATATTGTTGACACCCTTGTTTTAATGATCACCAAATCAAATTTTTTATGATATTAAGGAATTTTATCATTGATGGTCGAATTTTAAATTATAAAGCAGATTAACATGAAGTTTGGATATTTATGATAAATAGTCATCATTGAGGTCGAGTCACACAAAAAAATGACACACCATTAGGGACAACTCACCACCAGTATAGAAATTTGGTTAAGTGTGGGAATCACCCACCATTACATGTGTCTCACTGCCAGAATAATTTTTTTGGAAATAATGGGACAACTCATTACTAGAGGATGAATCACTATTGAACCAAATTTTTTGAAATGTTTTGGAAACACTTACCATAAAATAAGAGTCACTACTAAAATGAAAATTTAGCTAATTTTCTAAATGAACTACTATTAATGATGTGTCATTACTAAAACTAAAAATTGGCTAATTATAGAGATAACCTACCTTCACGGAAGAGTCATAATTGAAGTTGAACTTATATAAGAATAAAAATTTGGTTAAATTTTAGAAACACATATCATAGATACAGGACACCATTAGACTAACTCACCACCAACCTGACTCACCACCAACTCATGTCACCGCCAGATATTGCCTCACCATTCAAAAAAATCATCACCATATTACTTTTTATTTTGAATTAAATATCTCAAATGAATATTTTATTAAATTTAATGTGAAAAATTAATATTATAATTGTTTTTAATTGTTTTTTAGTGATAAATTAAAGTTTATGTTAGTCATCTAGTATGTGGTGCAGAAGATACAAGCGATTCTTCCTACTGTGGCTATTAAAAGAAGTTGCAAACTTCCTCATACAGATATCAATGAATGAATTGAGAAACATGATACAAAGAGAGAGAGATAGAGACCTGGAGATGAACATTTAAATATAAAATGAATATTATTGTTACTTACATGAAACATATTTACTACTGAAAAAATGTAGAAGAAGTGAAGCATATTGATCATCTAGACTACTTTCTACAGAATCACAAGAAAGATTTTACAAACTATATCCTACTGAAAATTTATGAAACTCAACTCCAGCTACCACCCAAGCTACATTCAAAGAGACACAAGCTACATATCATATCAGAATAGAGAAATAGAATCTTTATACATATTTTCATTATCTCATTTTTTCTATTTAATTTACATTACAAGAATTTTGGTTTACTTTGTTTATCTAACCCACACAAAAATCCTACAACTTATCTAGATGATACCTGATATCTACTTAAGCACTATTTGAAACTATTTTTCTATGGTTTTGTGGAATATTTACTTGTGTGACCTATTTTTTTATTTTAATAGGTTTTATGGAAGAGGTCCCCTGTGACATAGATAGCTAGTTTATTGTACACTCGATCTGGGTTTTAGATCCTTGATTTTTTATATAATATGTTTGGAAGACATTCATTACTAAGTGGATATGAATAAGTCTGTTATTGAGAATGAAAATCATTTATTTTATTCCACTGTGTGTTTTGTTTCATTTAAATGATTTAAAAAATATTTTTTAAACTGAAATGAAAATCCCAACATTGATAGTTAGTCTTTATTAGTGTTCATATTAGTCCTTGATTAAGTCAATTGATTTAAAATATGAACTAAAATTGTATTTTGTTTTAATTGATAGTTAAAAAATATTCGATATATATTTTAAATAATCATATCATTTATCGATCTTTTATTTTTACTAACTAGGATGTTTTACATATTTAGGGGATTTTATTTAAACATGTTTCAAATAGAAATTTTTGTTGGGTACTCAATTCACCCCCTCTTGATCTACTCACTATGACCAATAGGACTGACATCCTAAAATGAGAGCGTAAAGGAAACATATCAAAGTGAATAAAATATCATGCATCATAAAAAATCCTTTTCTTCTTCCTCTCAATATCTTTTAAATAGAAATATTTTTCTTTCTATGATTTCATATCTTTATCTTTATCTTCACCAGATTTATGCCATATGTTTATATTATTTTATATTAATTTAAAAATAGAATAAGGAACCCATCCATTTTATTCACTCCATCCATACTATGATATTTTGAATAAACATGTCCTTTAGGATAATAAATTTACTTATATTTATCTCATATCAATGAAGTTCTTTGGATAATAACATTTTCTGGACAATGATCATTGATTAAAGAACACCAAAGGATAGGGACCTATCTATCTCATTGGACAATGGGCACTTCTTGTATATAGTTTTGTCCAAATTTGGCTATAATTTCATCCTTGTAATTTAGATTAATATAAATGATGTTTTTGGGGATGAGCACTTTCTAATACAAAATATGGGATATAGATATTTCTTATCGCAAAACTATTTGACATATTTTTTGTATTTTCCATCTTGACTTTTTATTTTATTTTACTCATCTTCTTTAATCTAGAATTTATATATGTCTATTAAAAATTCATTATCCTATAATATGAACATGTTATTAGAGAAGGTATAGATGTATTTTTTCTTTATCCTTAAAAATTTTCACTAATACCCAAAATAAATATTAATTTATCTGATTTTGGATATTTCATTTATAAATGATTTAATAATTATAAGTAAATAATTATAATATATAAAAGGTAATTTTCAAGACATATACTTTTATGTTAATTCATAATATTAATTTATAAATTCATTTGAGTCATCATGATTTTCCATTTTCTATTGTGTAATTTATGATCACTCTACATTATTTATATTTTTGTGAATCATTTATAAAGGGTTATTTTAGTATATCGTTTTAATTTAGACCCATCTTGAATTTTCTTCTTAAAATCAATATTTTTTCCTATTCCATGGACTCGGAATTCGATTTAATAAAAATTATAATAAATACTCTAAGAAAATGATAAATACAGGATATAATTTCATTATTCTATTTAAACCTATCAAATTTATAATTAAAATATCATTTGAGAAGGAAAAGTCTCTAGATGGAGAAAATAAACCATGATCTGAAATTTAATTTAAGTATTAGAAAATTTAATTTCATGTCCTTTAGTTGAGATTATTTGGGATTAGCTTGAAATATAGAACATTTTTATAACAAAAAAATATTGTTTTTATGAATTTTTGTTAATTATAATAATATACTGATCATTCCATTCTAACATTTTTGTTCTATTTATTTACAGGTTTCTTCCAGATTTAACTTACATAAGGAGTCATTTTATAAGATAATAAAATTTTATTGGTTATTGATATATGTAAATAAACTGACTCCAATCATCTAGATTCAGTGGTTAGTTTATTACATTGACATTAGATGCAAGGACTCACATCAAAAAGGAGAGAAACGTTTAGTTGTTTTGGTAAACTAGATACGTATATTAATTTCACCTTAAATTTAAAAATATAAAATACAAAATAGTATTTTCTTTGAGTACACCATTATCCCCGTTATCATATCCATTCATATAAATCATAATTTACTTCCTAGAATCCTGGAGAAAGGAAACATAAGAAAGGGGTGACCTCTAATTCTCAATAAGGGTATGCATACATTGAATTATACAATGAATAAATAAATAATAATCCACACTTCAAGGTATATAACTAAAAACACATTCCATTTAATCAATAACTTGAACATGAAGAATAATACGATTAGAATAAATGATTAAAAAATAATTCCGGATATATAATCACATAACATTGAAACTTATCCATGGATATTATGACTAATCAAATAATCACATGTACATCAATGACTAATTTCATAATCATGGACATCTAAAACATACCATAGAGGCCTTGTCCAAGATATTTGAAAATACCATAAATGTATTATGATATGAAATCTGTATAAATTAGTAAGGCATATATCAAAACCCAAGAGTGTTTGTATCATGAGACCTACAGACACATCGAGGGGCCATAACAATCCCCTAACATCACATACTAAGTAAAATGAATTCCTCATATAATAAAATAATACAACTGAATCAACAGGACTTAACAAAATCTATAATTGTCCATATTGGATGAATTAGTCTTACGAAGTATCAAAATTTTCCCCTTTCAAAATGATCATAAACCTTACAAAGAAATATGAAGAATGGTATCCTTATATTAGATCCTAAACCTAATATTCAAAAAAATATGTTGACATTGATGACAATACTTTAAATATATTATTGGAATACTTCTTCAATAAAATACACCTGTTTACTTGAAAAATAATTTTTAAAATCTAAAAACTACTAATGTATTCAAGAAATAATTTTATTCAGAAATAGCCATGTAAACATGTAAATGAATATTTAAATAATTGAGTATTTATAATGTTCAGGAATTCCATTCATGCCATTCAATTTAAAAAAACATTCCTTTCACACTTTTGTATGAAAAAATTTAAAGGTACCTGGTTAAGAAAACATCAAGAATATTCCTTTTAATTTTTTTTTAAAAATTAAAATAAGGGTGAAAATGAATTTAAAAAATAATTGGATATTATTAAAAAAAAATTTAAATAATTTTCAAAAAACATGGGAATGGAAGAGAAATATTAATCAATTAAGACTTAAAAAAACAAACAATCCCAAATAATGAAGTGATATTAAAAAAAACCCTTCCACTTGGTTTTATTTTGAATCATAATACCCATAAAATAAAAAACATCAAATAAAAAATTAAATTCCATGAATATGAAGTGATTAATGATATAATATATAAACTAGGTAGTATATACACCACATAAAATAAATAAGTTGTGGATATGGTATATGTCTCACAAAAGTAAAAGTGAGAGGATAAATCCTTACCATAGGTTAGAATTCATTAAAATATGTTAAAAAATCTATATAATAAATATAGGTTTATTATAATTTTTTTGAATAAAAATAATCATATGAATCATATCATATATTTTATTTTATTAACCATTTATTAACAACTCATTCTTAAAATCACTTTTTTGGATGATAATCACTTCATTTTTCCTGTATGTTTTCATTCGGTAGTTACAATAATTATAATTTTATTGTGGTTCTATATTCCAAAAAAATATATGTCATAAATATCATATATATTTAAAATATAGATAATTATATTCATCCATGAAATATAGATATATAGAAGTGAATTACATTGTTTATATAGATGGTAAACTGTACATATGCATGAACGTTGTGTTCATTTTTCGATGGATGGAATGAAAGAGTGGTAAAGAATAGTTAACCTTTCAGGAATAATTATTATGTCATATATTTCATATATATATATATATATTACTTCTATATTTATAACCATATAATTAATGTGGTGATAAAAAATGAATTACACCGCTATGTGGAGATAGTAAGCTGTACGTACACATGAGCGATGTTTTCAATTTTCATAGGATGGAAATGAGATGGAATATATTCATATCATAATCATAATAAAATATTAGTGTAATTATGAAATATTATGTATTTTTTTGTATTAGTACCAAAAATTAAGAGTAGGTAGAAGAAAAAATAAACTTTAAAGAGTCGGTGATGATGATTACCTCTTCTTTTGTCGAATCCCATTAGACATCTTCTTAAGGGGACTAGGATTTTAGTTTTGGAGGGTTCAGAACCTCATGAAGTTGGATAATGATGTTAATAATAGTAATGGGTAATGATTGGTAGATATATATTGTTGAATGTGGTATAAATAAGTGAATGAAGGGGTATCCTTTTATAATTGAGGGGAGGAAAATTCATGGAATTCCTTAAAATAATAAATCAATATATATTATTTCTGAAGTATAAATAGATAAAAATTGATAAAAATTGAATATAAGGTGAGTAAAATTTTAAGTTTTTTCATTCAATAAAAATTAGACAATATTTGGAAATGTTTTCACCATTATCATTTAGTTTTAACCCCTGTTATCCTCTTTGATAATTACCATACTATTGTACTTTTCTACTCTATAAGGGTCAATAATGTTACTATAAAAAATGAAAAGACCCATAAATTGAAAATGGTTGGTTTAATTTAACATACCTTATTCATTTGTCCAAATCTCATATTTTCAATTTTTTTCATTTTATAAAATAATATTTATTATAAAATATCAATATCATCAGTTTTTATAACTATTGATTACTTTGATATTAATAATATCTAGAAAAAAATTATAATTATATATTATTGTTATATTCCTAACATTTTATGTTCATATAGAAAATTCACGGGTCAAATTTTTTATCTCATAATATATTACTTTTAAAATTTTAAATATCATTTATTTGATTTTTCTATTAATTGAATAATTATTTTGTCGATGATGTGTAAAAATTTATGAAATTCTATATTAAAAAAATTATCATGAAGAATATAAATATTTTATATTTCAAAATAATATTTATAGTCAAGCATATCCTCTGGATAACCACTTATTAAAAATATTATAGTTTTTAAAAATATGAGTGTGTCATGTTTGACTATTCTTTATATAAAATACTATAAAGGTCATAATATCATAAGAATGGCCATAAAAATCAATATAACATAATATTGGACGATTGTGGATGATATTTAATCATTAAATATGATAAATGAAATTCTAGGGTTATTTTCTAGCACATATCAATTTTTTTAACATTAATGACCCAATTTACCCTTTACCAGGGTAAGAAAAATTACAAAGGTTACTATTCATATTGACCAAAAATAAAAGGGAACTATTTAATAAAGTAGGAAATCATAAAAAAAATATCCAATTTATTTTTCAAAATTTAAAACATAGAAGTGGAATAATTTAATTTAAAATTGAATCGATGAAATATAATAAAAAATTATTTTTTAGAAAAAATACCTTTTTGGAAATAAAAATATTTTATACCAAATTAAATAATGAATTAGAATAAAATTAAATTAAATGGATTTTAAATATTATAAAATAGATAATTTTAATTTTAAACCATTTTGAAAGGAAATGTAACTTTACAAATAGTAGGAACAAAAATACAATTTTCAACAAAAATTAATATTTTCACTATTAATGGGAAAATAAATATTTTTAGAAAAATAAAAAATTTTCCTCGTAAGATAATTTTACTATGAATATTTTAAAAATGATTTTATTTTTATAAAATAAAATTTATATACATTTCATAATTTATTTATAATTGTTTATCAATAAAAATCATTTTTGATGAAAACATATTTCTGAAGTATAAAATAACTTTACTGAAAATTGAGTACTGATTTAATTATTACTAATCTATAATTTTATACTTAGTAGGTCACTTATATATATATATCTTAATTTAGCTAATAAAATTCAGACCCACTAATTTAACAGCTAGGATATAACGGTCATCTAATAATAATTTGAAGTTTGTCTAAGTGTGGTTTTGTGTGCTGTATACATTATCAAACATAGCATTTTGTTAATATTTTGGTGTATTAGAATATACTTGTGTTTTTTATAGTATTATCATTTCAATTTTCTATAATTTTAAAACTAACGAAGAGATTAAGTTTTTCGATCATGATTTATTCAAAATCAATATGTGTAAGTTTTTTAAAATGCTTCACAAGAGTTTTTTTAAGTTGATATGAAGATAATTTTTTTCCAGAAGGATTCAAATAATTAGTGTGTATTTAAATAATTTATTTTTAAATAAAGTGGTTTATTCCATTTTTTTGAAATTATATTTATTAAAATAAAATTTGATAAATAACCATAATAGAACAATAGATCTTTTTTATTTCTATTAAGATTTTTAGTATGTTTAAACACATGATTTGATAAATGTGAATTTTCCAAGCCTAAATATAGTTCCGTATATACTTCGTCAAAAAAACAATTTTAAATTTACTTTTTATATCCCTGCAAAAATGGGAAAAATAATATATTATACAAAGGAAACAAGAATTATAATAGATTCAAGTCTAGCTACTAAAGTGAATGATTCCTCATATTCTAGGAATTATTCTTAGTTATACCCTTTATCATATAGTTTAATTTTTTATGGATAATTAAACCATTTTCATAACAATTGTTTTTGAAAACCTATTAAAATTTTATAACCTAATAATTACTAAGTCTCTTAACCAATGACTATGCGTAGTTCCTCTCAAACTAATTTAGCTATTACTACATTACTATCACCCATTTTTTATCACCAATAGATTAATCATCCATTTTAAGTTTAATTGATAAAAAATATAGGATGACCACAATTATCATAGAGAGTACCACTATTTAAAATAACATAATTGATATCACCATTGAACATATCATTCATATAGTCCTTTACTACTCTATAATATATAGGATGAAGGGAATATTATTCCTCTTACCTAGGAGAATCACCTTTCAGTTAATCATTTTATAATCATGGATCATTAATCATTAAGTTTTATAAAATAGGGGAGGGTCCTAAAATACTATCAAAATAATATTTTATAAGTTTTTTGATTTTTTAAAATGATTTTTCACATATAAGTTTTCATGTACTATTTTATAAATGGTACATGTATTTTTATTTATGACATAATATGTATTACTTATGATGGAGTAACCTAGAAATGTTCTTTCATAGGTTTTAAAATCACATTTCACAATATTATCCTCGATGTTTATGATTAAAAATTCGAATTTGATAACTTTAAAATATTTAATTATTTTATTTCTATAGTTTTATAGTTCGTATGGGGTTTTATTTAAATGTGGGTTAATAAAAACTAAACTTATTTTGTAATATAAAATGTTACCTTCATTGAGAAAAAATTAATTTGAAATATTATATTCACTAATTATCATTCAAGAAACCGTTATAGTGTTCTATTTCTCTATTTAACTACACTATTATATTATAGAGTTTTTAGATTGATTTTTTTTCATTTTATACAATTTTAAAATTGAAATGTTTTGAAATAAATATTTAAAAAATAACTATCATGAACAATATGACTTTTAATTAATGATATATGTTTTTCATTTTGAATGAAATCCATTTTTTTTAAAACATGAGTTCTTTTGACTTTTAAAAAATAAAGGAAACCCATGTGTATTGAGAATAATAATCATAAAAAACATAAATATAAAGCTTTGAATTAATACTCTTAGTTTATGTTGGTGTAAAAAGGACCATTTTCACAAGATTTTGTTGTTTATAAATTGTCATTGTGTTTATTAGTTTTAATCTAAATTAGTATTACTTCCTAATTTATCAAGGATCACTGAATTTTTAGAAATAAAATCTTTGATTTGATAATTACTTAATAAGGTCATCCCTTTAGATTTTGTTTATCTTCCTGAGGTTATAATGTTCAATATTTATATTCCAGTAATTTGGATGAAATTTTTGGTTCATGGTTGGAAAAAATTTCCATTGAATATAGTAACTTATTAATCCAATTATCACATAGATTTCACTTAGGTTTCACCATTTTTATTTCTGATAGAATCTATTGAAATGACTTTTCCATGATGTATTGAGTTAGTGAAAAACTACTTTCTAAAGTCTGGAAGTCACTGAGACTTTTCAAACAACTCCTTGGAATGTGTTTTAGTAAGGAGGATGAGAGGTTGGTTTCATTTGTACATTTTCAGGGGGTTATGTTTCCTATACAAGTAATCTCTTATAGATTTAATACATATTTTTTTGAATGATTCGCAAATTCCAAAGTCAGATAGGTTTCCCATATTCCAACAGTGGATCAAAGCAATACGTATTGATGTGAACACCTATAACATATCATAGTTATTTTATAAATATTAATATATATATATATAAAAGACACTCCCTATTTATGACACATTATTTATGTATCACGGGTTATCCATCATGTTCTTATTACTCAGTAAACCTTCGTTTTGGGGTACCATGGTTTAAAGCCATATAGTTGACCCTTTGGATTTTATCGCATTGCAAGAAGGTGATAGGTGCCTATGGTTTTGGGATAAATCCCTTTAAAGAAGGTATTGGTATATATCCCTATAAATGTAATTATAACCCACTTAGTTAAGTTCCACTTAACAGGTCACGTCCTACCTTTTAAGGTCATGTTACATGGACAATTGTGGTGTCTCTTACGATTTTTCAACTATTACCCCTTGTCTACTACGAAAATGATTATTAAAAATGGTTGATGTGGTACCTACACATGGGTGGACCTTTTTAGTTTGTTTAAAAAGTAATATGTCCCAATGAAGGTGGATGGTAGTTTAGAGAGTATATGGACTAATGAATAAGAATGTCTAGCCTCATAGAGAACATGGACTTGGAAGGACATGAGTAGTTATGATGTTGGTTATGGTTTCATCAGGAATATATCCCAATGAGAATGGTTCATAGGGAATATAACCCTAGTAATGATTGATAGGTCCCATTATCCAGTGACCTATTTTTTCTTGTAAGACTCTGATATATATATATATTTCCATATCTTGGTGCTGAGATGACATGTGATTCCGAGGCCCGGTGTGCCTATAATTAATGTTATAAATATATTAAGTGTATTTTATACAATGAATGTGAAATAAATGGGATATATCTCAACCCAAATCTCAAATCATAAATATGAGGCTATAGTTGAATCAGGAGCATGACGTTTACCCTAGGCGGAGAATAAATTTTATCGGTGCGGGTCATCTGTAGAAAAACTCCCAAGTATGTAACCATAAATAAAATAATTAAATTAAATTATTTTATTTTGGACATTTTTTGAAATAAATATTGAAAATTAACTAATATTGGAAATCCTAGACTACTGTTGAGTTATAAATGGGGTATTTTCCCTTAGTGCAGCCTAAAGTGAGAGGGCCTAAAAAGTTAGTATCCCGCAACTATTGTCAGGTGACCTAATTCAATTCTATAAATAGGTCATTATGAGGTTTTGATTAGGGTTGAATAATAATCCTCTCACCACAAATTAAAATCTATCCTCCTTCCTCCATGGGAAGAACAATGATAAATTTTTGATGAAGTTTGGTGTGCATGTTCTTCAATGATGAAAGGATCCAAATCGAGGTAGGATTCTTTCCTTTGAATACCATATTTCCAAATGAAGTTATTGATTGAAAAATTCATTCATTTTAAATTGTTTCATCATTTTAAAAATCATTTTCAATGGATAAGCTGGCATAACCATCGATCTATGCTTGGATCCCATTTATTTTCATGTTTTCCTCTGCTCTTCATGAATTTTCATCGTTGCCTTTTCGACAGATTGAAAAATCAATGGATTGTCAAGTGGGGCAAAGATCAATGTAGATTTTGACCCATAGATTCTAGATTTGTTATTTTATGCAAGATTAAGGCATTATAGGAGGCATGGTGGTCCGTTTAAGGGACTTCCAGTGTGGCGGCAGCCAACACCGGCCGACGGTGGCGACTACGTGTGGCAGTTGGGTGTGAGAAATGTGGAATGTCGATGTCCAGAGTCTGTGAGGCATCCGAAAAGTGGGGTGGATCTAGGTGGATGATGGAGCTGATGGGTAGTTGAGATTGTACATGGGAATAGTGGAATGCCGTGGGGTGGTAAAAAACAACCACAAAATGCAGCAAGTAGTTGCGTGATGTAGCCAGTGGCTGTGTTGATGGGCTGGACCGAAGCGGACCAGGAGGGCCGTGCTGAGAATGGTCTGGCTGTCTTGTATGATATGGGCCAAGTTCACTGGGTTGAGGCAGACCCAGGTCAGACCTCGTTCGAACCTTAGGGAACCATAGGGAGTGTGTGGCCGTGATTGGCCCTGAAGCTATGATAACTCGAGCTAACGTGGGGTAAGTGACTCTGTCCAGACTAAGGGCAGTCGACCGTGGTGTTTGGTCAGCATGACCTATGGATCAACTGTGGTGGCCAATCCAATAACAACCACACCACAATTAGTCTAATTCCACTTGTTACCATGTCATTCAACCACAATAGTAGGTTGAATGACCACGGCGGTCGGTCCACGACTGGTCCACCCATTGGTTAGGGCAGGTCCGCAAGAAGCTATTCAAACCTTCATAACATTGAATTGGAGAATCCAATTGATGTTTCTTCTACGAAAAAATGATCCTAAATATAATGAAGAACTTTTGAAGAAATTTTTTAGTTTACATCCATGATCAAGATGTGGGCCACATGAAACACCATTCATGAAATGTTGTTAAATGCAGCTTCTTTATGGGGTGTCCAATTTGGGAAAATGAATAGTCAATCCTATTAAATTTGTATAAAAAATTTCAATGATGTGATCCTTTTGGTTATTTGGAGATGTAAAAAGAGTCATGTTTGTAAAAAACATTCCTGTCAGACCAATGATTAGAATTGTGTGCTCATCATCATTTTGGACAGATGTGCCATGGACTCTTGGAGTACATTGGCATACCTAGGGGTACTTGTCCTGAATTTATCTCCTGAGTATGGATAATTACACACCAAGATTATTGGGAAGGGTAACATGTCATGTGGCCCCCATACACACCTTGTACTAGTTTATAAACCTTCTACTATCGTATCTTCTTCTTTTGGACTAAGATTTGGGCTAACGAGTAGCCTATTCTGACTATTTTTCTATGTAGAACACAATTGTGGCCTCCGAAGTGGATTTTGAGATATGATGTAAGATGTTCAGGGAATTATGCTTATCTGAGGTAATTTGCAAAGATGGATGTGATCAGGCAAAATTTCCAGAGGCTTCTTCTAGAGTGGAACCCCCCATTAGCATGTGAGTGGGTTGTCTACATATACCTTCTGAGTGGAACCCCCTATTGGGTATGGTGTGGGTCCTTAATGGCCAAGAGTGGACCCCTTTTGATACCAAGGCCTAGGTCCACTACCTTCCATGTGGACCCCCAGACTCACTAAGGTAGAAGTCATCAATGACATCAGAGAATAACCCCTATAGACATGGGCACGGGTCCTCTAGCATCTGAGTGGAACCCCCTGACACATTAAGAAGAAGGTCCTTAATGACTAGTGTGGAAGTCCATGTTATACTAGGGTGAAGTTCCCCATGATACTAGAGTGGAACCCCCTATCATAATGGGAATGAGTCATCTAAAACTACTATTAGAGTGGAACCCACTGACACACTAGGGAGCATGTCCTCTACTAGGAAATTGTGATCCCTTGACTATGCAGCCTAATGACATGATGAGGTTTGACATACCTTTTGACTCAAAAGAAAGAGGGAAGCTTTACCCCACTGAGATACATCCTTGTGGCATGACCTGAAAACATACAGGTGAGTTAGTTCCACTCAAATAAGATAGTATTAAGGTGTAGTTATTGACTCCCATTGACTTATGTGTTCAAGGAAGATATGTGGGATGTTGGGCATCATTGTTGGAAATGTGGAACTAATTGGAACTCTTCTTCTAGGGAAAATTTCTGATATGGATATCCCCTCACTCTCTCATTTGGGTTTCCTTAACTGATAATATATTCACACACACACACAAACACACACACACACACACACATATATCCTATTTTAGTATCCACTCCTTTGGTTTTGGTTACTCTCTTTCTGGGAGAGGTGAAGACACATGGGGTATGACACTTTCTTTCTGTGTATATCTTCTTCTGGTTGAATGAGTGTACTCTCCTACTATAGGTAGTTAAGACTCAATGAGAAGTTAGTCATCTCACAAATTAGATATCCTTGTGTTTGGATGAGTTTCCTTTCACTCTCTTGTTGGGTTGAGCTTCACTATCTCACTATACCTTGTTATATCTACTTCTTTCTTCTTTAGTTGTGTCTCTTACTGCTCACCCTTCCACTTTTTGGGAATCCTACTATTTATTTCTATACTGACCCCTTCTTGGACCTTTCCCATATGTGTCATTCCTTATACAGATGGCAGACAAGTTGATCATTAATTCATTAGGGCTTAGGGATATAGGCTCTTGGACTGCATACGGTGGCCGTATCTTGGGGTCCAATAGTCTGGATTTCTAAACTATTTTACTTTTCTAGTTTCTAAAAAGATGGGACACTTTTCTAGGTAGGTGTGTATTTTGACCCATTTTTCAGTTTACTTAACTGTAATTATATTTTTCCCAAGTCCATGAATTCTTGGTTTATTTATAGCAGTGTTTCATCTTCTATTATATTTTAATCTACATTTTTTCATTGAGTTGGTTGTGTGAATTTTTATAGATACTTAGAAAAAGGGATCCTTTAGTTTTATGTTTCTTCAATTCTTGTCACCATCCCCTAGACTATTGAGGTGCGATTGGGGTAGTTGAGGATTGATCTCTGGCACGGGTCGGGTGGTGATAAATTGGTATTAAGGGATGTTTATTCATTGGAACATTTTTCAGAAATTTCCCCTTAAAAAGGATTGGTTAGTTTTAGGGAAATAATTTCAATGTGTCTTGATTGTAGCTCTCGGGCCAGGGAGTCTTGTGAGGATGTGGAGACTGATGTATCCATTCACTAGTACCCTGATAACCTTCTTTTCAACTCAGCATACTGAGACATTTGTTGTAGGGATCAATGGAAAGTTCATTATATTGGATTGAGTCTTTGACTGTAGTTCCATTCATGGGGTGAATCTATTAAGGATATCTAGTCATGCAGGATCTCAAATTCGATGTCTCACAACTAAGACTCTCTCACATGCTCAAGAAGAGAAGGATTCAACACCATCGATTGAAGAAAAACAGTACCCTCCTGCTGCACCAGGGTCAGCTGCATGGAAGAAAACTACTCTAAAACGTCCCACACTAAGAGGGCCTGGGACTTCTTACTAATGGAATCTACTTCAATGTTTCCCTTTCCCAGAGTATAGACTATATCGAAGACATAGTCCTACATGAACTCCAACCAGTGTCAGTACCTCATGTTCAAGTCTCTCTAGGTGGAGACGTACCCGAAACTCTGGTGGCGGATTAAACCAAAAATAAATCTACTAGAAGGTAGGGACTCCACATTCTCAGGGTGAAGATGACAACTTCTGACACCATGTTGTGAGTTATATAGCTCTATTCATGGGGTCTCAGCTTCCTCGACCTGTATTCAACAACATTCCATCATTGTATGATGGTTGATGTGGAGTATGAAAAGGTAGTAGCGGACAAGGAAGGTGAGTAAACTCATCTAACTGTGAGAATTTAGACACAGAAATATCATGGAATACCCCATGTTTCTTCACATCTATTAGAAGGAGAGTAAAATCAAACTAGATACTCCACCATACCCACTAGAAACATCTGAAGAAAAAAGTGTTAAAAAAAACTCAACCTGTAATGCCCGGTCCTTCTCTGACACTCTATTGTATAATCTCTCTATAAACGCACATGTGAGGGGAAATTAGCCACCACACCTCGATATTATCTTTTTTGGATAGCACTGAATCAGCCTCATGGGTTTTATCAGATCATAAAAACACATATTGGTTGGGGAACCACCCTCTTCTGTGTGCATTAAAAGCTACATCGAACAAAACTAACACAGGGTTACACCAATTCCCTGACTCATCCTGTTTTAAACCTAGTGTATGGCGGAGGGAGAAAAGATTACCTCATACAGTGTCTACCCATTACTATTGAAAGAAGTAAAAGAGACATATATTATACCTCTTATCATCTCATGCACTACTGGATCATATAAATCCATAACATAATGCTTCTCATATCCTCGACCAACATCTCCCTGAGCCTAACATGGGCCACTGAGTGGGGTTTGTGGAAGGACCTCATAGAGTCATCCCCCACCTCTAGATCATCATTCTCTTTTTCCATCACTACCTCCCTAGGGGACCAGCTTGTCCCTACTTGGGAAATCCCTGATCACCATGTGGTCTCTTCTATGGCGGTCCATCTACTATTTTTCTGAGATACTCAGCACGTCTAGTCAGGTAGTCTCATGACATTTGACCTTGCTCATCACAAGAATAGTACTAGACCTCCCTAGGATATCCTAGTGCTCTCTTATGTACCAAACCATGTGACTGAGTCTAATCATGGGGAGGCCTCCTACATCGAGGCCCTATCGACTGATGTTCGCTAGCTGTGGTAGAAGTCTCAGCTCTATTGCACCCACCGTCAAAACACTATAGTTAAATGACCATTTCACGATGACTTTTTAGGATATGGCGGTGGTTTCAACTGCCGCCATATGCTTCTATGGTGGTTTCAAAAAACCTATACAAAATTGTTGTCAGTATTCAATACACAATAGTTTACTCGATCTAGTATAGATTTATGGTAACCATCATAGTGGACACCTTTATCAAAAATTTGTTATTGTTTTAGAAGTGGTTTTCCCAGCGGAAATGATTTTTTTTAGTGGCGGTTAAAACCATCACTATAAAATCATTTTCTTTGGGAAAACCACCCCTAAAACCAAGATAACCACCATGAAATAATAAATGAATATGAGAACTTTTAAGTGGCAGTTAAAACTGTAACTAAATTATTGTCCTTAGTGGCGGTTTTAACCACCACAGATAGAAAAATAACAAAATTTTAGCGGTAGTTAAAACCATCATGGAATATAAAACATTTATTTCATGGTAGTTATAACCGCTGCTAAAGCCAGATTTATGACAAAAAGCAGTAGATTCTATAGCCCTAGTACTAGTTCCCTGAAAAAAACCCTTCCAATTTCACATGCACATACATCCCACATCCAAAAGAATACTAGAAGGCCAAAATTTTCATGAGAATCACGTGATAGATACTTTAATAACATGTTTAGTATGATTTGGTTACATAAAATTTATTCAATGTACATGAAGTGTCACTTTTGGATATTGGGGTTTCACAATCAGGGATAACAGTTGATCTCTAGAATGTTGATGTATTTGTGTATCTTTCATAACCGAGGAATGTAATCGATAGTTGATATTTTATTGAATTGTATGAGAATTAAAGGAGAATCATTTTGTAGATCTCTCACTTAACATTTCCAATGACCAAATTTACCAAGAATGGATTCATGTTTGACTGTATATACTAGTGTGAAGAAGTTTCCATAGTGTTGAAGAAGTGGTTGTTGACAGCTATGATCCTAAGCATTCTTGAGCCCAATATTGGAAATTTAGTGGAATGGGATTCATATTGTTCTTTCTTAGGATATGTTATCATGTAGAGTTATAAATTAGTCACTTTGTGTTTCATAAGCTTTGAACCCACTAGATTAAATACTCTAATCATGTATTTTAGTTTTTAGTTGTGGTGCATGCATTGAAATGATCTTGACAGAACCTCTTGGGAGAGAGATTTGTTGGGTCATTTGGAACCTAGAGTGCAAATAATATTTTCTAACCACATGGACATAATCTTTATCAAAGGAATTTCATAGAGTACTTGTATATTTTTGACATCGATAAATACTATTCAACTAGAAATGGAGATGTAGTGGTAAATTCAATAGGATAGAAAATGTAGATGATGAGAGAAAAAATTTCATTAACAGAATAGAAGATATTGTCATTCCTATAAGACTAGTTGGTGCGTGTAGTTGAGGGTTTAGGGGAAGATATGTGGGTATCCCAAGAGATAATGTCTTCGTTGGTTAAACAAGTAAAGACAAGTTAGAATATTTTTCTAGAATCTATCATGATGTGTGATAGGTTAGAAGAATGTGAAACTATTTCAAGGTTTAATTTTGATATAAATGGAGTTTTTATAGTTCGTATCATTGTAATGGTCACATATTCTATGAGAGATGAGTTTATAAGATCTTATAATGATTTGAAGTGGGATTTTCACCAAGATCCGACCACGATTTATAATAATGAAAAGTGGATATTCAGGTGGCCCTCCATAGTAAAAGAAATTGAAGGCTTTATTTTCCATTGATTGAATTGTCCAAAAATTATCACTGAGTTCCAGAGTTGATATTTGAACATGGATGGTCACATAGGGACAAACTGTTTTACCTCATAGTATTGGTAATTATAATAGAATTCTATGAGTTTATAGTTGAAGTTGTGTATAACATTTTATCCACAAATCGATGAGCAGTCCAGAAGGATGATCCAAAACATATAAGATATTATTTAGGATTTTATTATAGATTTTAGCCACCATATGCATCTTTTGGGGAGATACAAATTCTGTTAGTGTAAGAAACTCATGTGTTCAAAAACGTTTTTAAATTCTACTATTAATGAAGTGGACAATCCCTCTACCTTAATCGGATCAAGAAACTCAAGAGTTCAACAGATATTTGTAACTTCTTATCAAAAAAATTTGAATTAGAGGAAAGAATAAGTTGTAGTGATCACATGCCATATATAAAAAATGATAAGAGAATACTATAAAATTTGAATAAAGAAGGGATATCCACTAAAAACAAGTTGAAGGGATTTACAATACTGGATATTCCCAAGAAAATCAATAAGAAGGTTTATCATTCATCCTTCGGAAACAAACCTAATAAATTTAGGGAAAATGAATCACAAAAAATGATTCATGACATTAAATAATTCACATATATGGTGCATACCACACTTGAAAATCAATAAATAAAAGGAAACATTAGAAATATTTAAAATACATAAAAGGAAATATGAGAAATCAAGGAAATGTTAGGTCATGGAAATGTTTAGTGGAAACTATGTGCCACACATGATACATATACAAACAAACTGTTATCATATTTTTCTAACATGTCAAGAATACAACAATTCACATTCCGATGATGAACATAACTCATCACCCTCTCCACATCCAACTTTACTTCCTACTACCACCTGTAAGAACATTATATTGAAAATTAAATATTGTGGTATATTTATATTTAAAATTAAAATCAATAAAAGTTTCCAAACTAAATGATTTTGAATTTTTGGGATTTAAGTACTCACCAACAGTCAATGCAATACCACTGGGGGAAGAATCAGTCTTCTTTTGATATAAATCAATCATTTCTTTCTGGAAAGATGATATCTGAGCGCCTTGGTCTTGAACTGTGCTTTATAGAGAAACAATCTCTCTATGAGTATCTCGGGGTATGGACTGAATACAACTAGGAGTAGATATAGTTCAATCCCCGTTGGTCTACCAAAGAACTTATATGGAATGGGTCGCAAATCCATTCTGTGCAATATACCTGAATGGTCTATCCCAAGGACTTTAGCAACTGGGTCTTCTTGGGAGACTGAGTAGGACTGCGTAGGATTGGAATCCCACTTTTCTTTAATTTTTACCAATAAATAAAATAGCGGTCATATTAGAAGAAATATATATTAACATATTATCAACTGAATATAAATTATTAGAATGAAAAATGAGTTCATACCCCAACTTCTTTGACAGGATCATTAACAAAACTTCCATCAGATTTTTGGTGAACATTCAACCACACTTCTGTTTAGGATGCTTATTCCCTAAACTTTGTTAATTCATTAAAAAAACATAAATAGAAAATTTAATATATTAATAAAGTAATATTGTCTTATAAATATTTAAACTAATTAAAATACTTTTAGAGTATACCAGCTTCTAGAAAAACTCATTGACCCTACAGTGTGAGGGATGACCTATTTATCCCGGAATGATGCATTCTTTCTTGATAGATCCTGAAATAAATAAAATGAAATTTAATATTAATGTATTCAATGTAATCTCCTCTTTATATACATATATAAATGTCAAATGAGATTATTATAGTAATATATATTTAAATACCATATCATTCTCATCATGATTTCTATCAATAAAAACATTTCATTTCTCTATGGGTACCCCATCTAGTAGCTTGTCATACATATGTTGGGAAGTAAACGAAGTGTCATTAACATTTCCCCACAATATCCATTTAAATTATTACTATTTTTCCATGATTTTTCTATGTCCACTTTCATGCTATCACATCAGTAACTGTAAAGTGGAAAAAAATCTGTACACAGATATTCATTTTGAAAATTTTAATAACATGCCATTCAATTAAACAATAATGTATTTAAATTAACATTATTTGGGAATCAAAAACTTCATTTTTCCAACTTTTAGGCATATTACTCCAATCATCATAGAAAATTGAAAGGGAAACGGGCTCCACGACCAACTATCCTAAAATCTGGCCAAGTAATCATGCGACATCATTCGTAGGGACCCCATATGAATCAAATTGGACAACTATCTTCCCTCCATATAGATTCCATAAAACTAAACTTTTTATATTTTTTTCCACACTTTCATTGTTTCTATCTTTAATGAACAACAAGTTAGTATAAAAAAATTAAAATAAATTTATCCATATTAAATTCTATACCTATAAAAATAACCCCCAGTATCCCCATGAAGAACTAGAAGTGGTGCATCACTCCCCCACTACTGAGGCTCATTAAGTGGGAGCCGATGTCTGAGTTGCTGAAGGGACACTCACATAGGGTGTGAGAGTTGGTGCACCAGTAGATGGTATAGGGGGTAATGTTGATGGGGGATCAGATGCCATATGGTGGGAGACAGATGGATAGTCATCCATCACAGTGGTCGATGAAACTGTATATCGCTTCCTCCTTGGCATTCCTATCATTTAATAAAATAAAATTAAGTTCACAACATATATTTCGAATAATTTATACAGAAAAATAATTAAAAATGATAATAGATGCCCAGTACTAACAAAAAAAATTAACATAAAAATAATAATGAGTGATTTTACAAATGAAATAAGGGGTTATTAAATGAATGCATAACTATACAAACAATAATTTTCTCCTTCAATAATGTGATTTTCTTGATCCATTAATTTATACACTTACATCATCCTTGCAAGAATAATATTTTCAATATCATGATGGATAAATAATTCTGATTCTTGTTGTTGATGAGATTCAATGTCTGTGGTCAAATCTTCCACTTCATCACCCATATCATATAAACCTCATTGTATTACATGAGAAACTACACTCCACCCTTTATCCACAACATCATTCACATAATATAACATTTTTTATTTTGATGATAAGATATATGGATCATGGAGTGCACAATCACCACCATCCTTCAAGTGAGAGAAATTCATAGAAGTAAATTGCAAGGAATCTCTTTTTAACACCTTTGATAATATCAACCCAATTTCATTAGAATAAATCTACTAAAAAAATTCTGTGTTGGTTTAATTCAATAATATCAGTAATATTTCTATAGTATCCCACTTTAGAAAATGTAAATATACCACTATTATTTGTTTTCAAACCCCATTTTCAATCGGCTGTATGATATCTAAATCCATTAACATTGTAATCGTCGAACTTTCAAACTTGTTTTAGAGGACCTAGAGTAACAAAACTTCAAATCTTCTGAAAATTATGCTCGGGTATCAATATTCATTGTCTAATAAAAGAAAATACTTTATTAGAATTACAAAAAAATATTTTTAACCTAATATTCATATTTATTGCAATATTTATGAACATACACATCATGCAAACAATTATACAAGCTCTTTTTTAATAGGTTTCGTTATAAAGTTCTCATTTCATGTTCATCCTCTCATTCATCTCTTTGTTTGTGTCATCAACTCATCAATAAATGGATCTGCAATTTCACTATTCAGTAGCACATATCTATGTGCCTATAATAATTCCATTTCTGTTACTGTATCATTTGAGGTCCTCTCAACTGATCGGCCAATAACATGAAATATTTATGATTTCCCATATATTTGAGATTGAGTCGATGTGTCTTCAACATTTCCAACTCAATTAAATATTTTCTCAATATCATCCAAGTATCTAGAAAAAAATTTAAGATACTCCTATACCAAATAGCCTACAGTAATAGAGCCTTCTAGTTGAGATTTATTTCTCACGTATGATTTCAAATGCCCAAGATATCAGTGAAAAAAAAGAAAAAAACATAATTATGCATTTAATTAGGTGCCCAATTTTTTTACCTAACTGAAAAATAAATAAATAAAGTACCTCTAAATTGGATACATCCATCGATAATGAACATGGCCTCTTAATTTAGGTTCCTCAACCAAATGCACAGTTATATGCATCATGACAGTAAAAAACGACAAAGGGAAGATCATATCCTTTGCAAAAAAGTGCCAATAAAAACTTCTCTAAAAGGTTGTCAAGATCAAATAGATGTAGATATTTCTCACATTGTTTGATGAAAAAATGCGTAGAATTGGAGTAAAATAGTAGTAACTTTTTTACGTAATAATGTACGTAATTCAAATGGTAGTAACTCTTGTAACAAAATATGTGAAACATGATTTTTCAGTCCATGTAAATTACAATTGTTTAAGTCAACACACCATGATATGTTACTTGGATACCCATCAGATACATTCAAATGCATTAAAATTTGAAGGAATGTATCTTTATCCATATTTTTCATTGCAAAAATTTTAGGGGTATACTTTTCATTCTCATCTAACAAGAGATCACATTTTATATTCATTTCTTGTAAGTCCTTCTGAGCATTGAGATGATCCTTCAACTTTCCATGCTCCTTAAGCATTGTGAAGATCAAATTTTCACATACATTCTTCTCAATGTGGATTTCATCAGGATTACACCATAACAAATTAAATTCCCAAAACATATGTTGGAATATTATACTTTTTTTCTTCCATTGTTGCGTTCCGATTTCACTTAATGATGAACTTCAAACCCGTTTCCTACTATCATTCAAATAATGAACCTTCCCATATTATATTTCAACATTTCCAATTTGTTTCAATATTTTAGAACTAGTTAAAATATTTGGAGGTGGTCTACGATCAATGAAACCGTTAAATTTTGATTTGTTCAGCTGATATCTGTGAGATGCATCGAGAAATCTCATATGGAACAAGAAGAATCATTTTCTACTATGAGGATGGATTTTGGGATCAAAATCAATGTTACAAACATGACAAGCCAAACCCATGTAAGTGTTATAACTAGTTAAATTCCCAATCCCAAGGAAGTCACTAGTCTACATTAAAGTATCATGCATTTTGAACATTTTTTTAGAAGAAGTATCAAATGTATCAACACATTTGCTCCATAACTCCAGTAATTCTTCAAATAAAGGATGAAAGTATACATAAATATCATTTCAAGGAATTTTTTTTCAAGTAATAATCATCGAAATGATAAAATAAGTTTGTTTCATACACATCCACAGGGGCATATTGTAAGATATCAAAACAACTGCCAAATGCTACAACTGGTACTCAAAGTCCCAAATCGGTTGAATCCATCGACAACCAATCCCAATTGAACATTACTAGGATCAGCTGAGAAATATTGAAGTAATGAATCAAATGTCTTCCATTATTCTGAATCCTGTGGATGTCACACTAACCCATCATTGTTATTATCTACAGATTTCCACTTCATGTCTTCGGTGGTTTTCAATGACATGAATAATCATAGAAATTGAGTATTTAGAGGAATGTAATGCAGAAACTTTGCAGGTGTGTTCATTTTCTTCTTATACATGGTAGTATGTTGATTCAGACTTCCAACATCACCCATTGACTTCCATATCAAAGAAGAACATTTATTTGCAATCCTATCTACCTAAATCCTCTGTCCAAAAAATAATACAATCATCAAGACATGCATGCATTTTTTTATATAACTCAAACCAAGACTATTAACAACTTTTTTCATCTCATAAAAAGACTCGAGGATGTTTTCTTTAGGAAATTAATCATGTAAAAATTCCAATATCATGGACATTGACTTATTTTTAATTCCACATAGACATTTGATATGGTACAACTTCAGTAGAAAAATAATGTTTTGAATATTTAAAACATCCACTATACAATTGTTGATTTCCATATTAAACTAAATAATGAAACATATTTTAATTAGTGATGTTTTCTATTACATTAGTCTCTAGATAACCAAGAGAAGGATCCACTGATATGTTACAATCTTGATCTGGTTTTCCAACAGTCTTAAAAACATCACTTGTCACGTTGCTATTTCTAGCACCCTCATCTAGTTGTTCAGATATGTTTTGATGTCTATGGCGAGGTCTTATAGTTCCGAATGCATCATTTATAAGGGTTTTTATTAAATTTTACATTTTCTAAGTTATTGGGAGCTCATTCTATGGATTGACATCAGTTCTCAACTATTCTGTAATGTTCGATTCTCAGTGCCAAATCCAATACAAATATTGACCATGGAGTTTCTTCAATATTAAATGTTCAAAAAACTCATCTCTCTTCTACGATATTATAAATTTATATTTAGGATATGGAAATATTATTCTCCCTTCAATGGATTGATTGGAAATTTCAAAATCTAAAAACTCCTCCAAACCCATTACATACATATGTTTGTTCCTCGGTAATGTGATCCAACGTTTATCCATGAGGATCACAATGTGCCAACACAATATTAAAAAAAATTAAAACACATAACTATTAATAAATAATGAAAAATATTAATATATACTAGTTGAAAAAATATATAAATATGTTAAATAAGGTTTTCCTATATAAATACATATAGTAATTAATGAATCCACCCACTAGAAAACCAAAGCATGAAAATTAAAAAGATCCATAAATGAATATAAAGATATTCGAAGTGCTTGGCCCAATTTTTAAATTGGAATTAACCATGTAGGTGATTTCCCCTTTCCCCAATGACATTTCCTAAGTGACCCATAGAGACAATATCTATCCAATTGTATCATGACTTCAAGCCTATTATAATTGACCCAAAATAATATTGGTGTAAACCATGAATATCATACATATTAATCACAACACACTAAATTGTAAACTCACATCCAAATATCATATATGGATCAGATATTTTCTTCCACTATAAATATCATACATGAATTATAAAAAAATGTTAATTGTAAACAAACCTCCAAATTTTGAGCTATGTATGTGGATTATTGATGCCTTGAGAGGGTAACTGAGAGAAAATTCTAGGTTGTGATACAAGGTGTAGATATAGTATTTTCTATGTTTACAAAATATTGTGTTTGTGTCAAATAAGATCATATGTCTATTGTTTAGGAATATGAGCCATGTTTCGATGGGACACTACTCATGGGGGTATGAGCCTTCTTATATAATTAGGTGATATGGAGTTTTACGAATGTTAAATATGTATGAGATCCATAAGGATAGTGGATAAGAACCTGAGTGAGATTTATCTGCAGAGATCACTTATTCTCTGATGGGTAAGAGTGAGTGATGGTATGGAACATCAAGAAAAGTTTTAACGTGTTAGAGAAACAATACATTGGTTATATGGGATTCCTATTTTTTATAGAGAATTGGAATGGAAAGACCACCCCCTCCCTGGACAGACCACACCCCCGCACCCCTGCAGCCCCTACCCCCCTGTATCCCCCCCCCCACCTGGGGAGCCCCCCACCCTAGCTGGATAGCCCACCCCACCCACCTGGATAGCCCCCTCCTCCCGGGACATCCCACACCCCTCCTCCACCTGGACAGCCCACCCCACTCCCTTGAATATCCCACCACCTAGAAATCCCACACCCCTCCCCCACCTGGACAACCCACCCCCACCCCCTGGACAACCCACCCCCTCCCTAGACAACCCACACCCCCTCCACACACCCTTGTAGCCCCCCTACTGCCCTGGACAGCCCACCCCACCTAGAAATCCCCCACCCCACATGGACAACCCCCCACCCACCTCGACAAACTGCCTTACCCTCAGCTGGATAGCCCCCACCCCACCTGGACAACCCTACCCCCTGGAAGACCTCCCCCTCCCTCGATAGCCCCCACCCCACCCCTACAACACCATACCCCCTTCATCCCCCTGGATACCCCCACCCATGGAGGCCCCCCACATGGACAGCCCCCCACCACCTAGACATCCCCTCCTCCCTAGACATCCCACACCCCTCCCCAACCTGGACAACCCACCCCACCCCCATTGGACATCCCACCCCCTAGACAGCGTACCCCCTCCCTAGACAGCCCACACCCCCTCCCCCCATATCCCTGCATCCCCTACCCCCTGGATAGCCCAACCCCCACCTGGACAGCCTACCCCCACCCCACCTGGATAGCCCCCCACCCAACCCCACCTAGACAACCCCCCACCCCCACCACGCCTGGATAGCCCACCCCCACCCCCACCTAGAAAGCCCCCACCCCACCTCGACAGCTCACCCCTCTTTCAAGGAAACCTAAAAAGGCTAGGGAACCTAAAAAGGAAATCCATAATATATTTATATATCGAATGATGTATATAGGGTGTGAGAAAAACTAATCCCAGAAGGATCTCAACAAATATTTTGTGAAAGTCTTTTCAAAACACTTCTCATTTATGATATTTTTAAATATACATAGAAAATATATTTTTATTGATAATCACATTAAAAACCAAATATCAACATAACATTCATTTTATAAACACCTATTTTCTTCTTCTTTAAATGATAATAATCTTTTTGAAAAAATTACTTTAAAATTCTTACATTATTTAAAACCACCCATTAAAGTTTCAATTTTAAAAATACATTAGAAAAAACTTTTGGAAAACTCTTAAAAAATAATTTAATGAAACAAACCCATTATCATAAACTGTAATAATAACACACCAAATCACCACATCACAATCAAGATATGAGTAAACAAGGAGAAAAATTCATGGTTCCCACCATATTAATCAAACTAGGGGACATAAGGAATGAGATTCCCCAAATGGAACCCATATAGTATCATGTGAAACAAAAAGGTCATAAAGTAATATAGTCATAGACCTTACTAATACATGATATCTACCATTGACATATGTTTCATCCAAATAATACAATTCACTTGAGTATCCTCCAACTAGCATCATAGGGGGAACTCCCCACTAGCCATGGAATACAACAGAACTAGGGGACACCATTAGTGTGTGACTATCTAGTGTAACATAAATATATACCTCTATCTCAATGCCTAGTGTACCCATGATATAAATAATAATAGACATGTAATCAATAAATTTACATGACTAATGCGACAATATAATATAAATATAACCTCTCCTCCAATTCCTTTGAAATAAACAACACCAAAAATATCATTCATTTCATAAAAATACATCTAAATAGTAGGGGAAACATTGCGGGTATTACAAAAAATTATAAGTAGTTCCTTATGAAAATTAAAAATGAGACTTATTAAAATAATCAATATTCTACGTCACATTAATCATATTTGAAATCCCATTTCAAATAATTCATTAAAACTAACCATTTATATACTTCATTGTCATATGAAAAGGTTGAATGTCACTTAATTATACTCATACTTTAGAATATCTAGTGATCAGAATATTTTGGGGTTTAAAAAGAAATTTGAAACCTAAATATATAATAATCCAAGCCGAAAATGAAATAAAAAACATGTCATTTGAGGATCTATATAGACATATCATGACATTTGAGATCACAATGAATTCACATGATAATAAAAAATCCAAATAATACAATAATAAAATAATATTTTATTTTAAATAAATTAATGATGAAACCTATAATGATGATGAATGGCTCATCAATCAAAGAATATGAACATATTTTTCAAAATAAAGAAATCATTAAACTGTTAAAATAAGGTGGATGATGATAGTGAACAACAAGTGATGTTATTCCAATGAAACAATGAAACACAGAAGGTCATAATTTTATATAACTAACAAAAGGAACAAGGGTTAGAATAAAAGAATCAAGGAAACCTTCAATGTTTCAACTTAGTGTGTGTGAAATTAAACTCTCCTATAAAGGGAATCAAAGGAAAAATGTTCCTAGTATCTCATGACTAAAATAGAGGTTAGTCATGGTGTAAAATGTAATTCTTATTCATCTTCCACTAAAAATTCCTCCCCTCCCTCTTATTCTTTATTCAATAATTTATGCTATAAAAAACTGAATTATAAATAATATTTTCCAATATAATGTGATGAATTTATAGTGGAATATTTATTATATCAAAAAATATATTTTCAAATTCTCAAAAGTCTAACAAAAATTATTTAAAAAATTGGGTTACAATGTTGTGAAAATAATAATACTCTTTGGGATTTTCAAAAAATGAATGTTCTTTAAAAAGAAAAACTATTTATTAAATGATCTCAGAATTTTTTTATATAATTATTATCATAAAATAGAGAATATAATTCAAGAACATAATTTAAATAATTCTATCTAATGAACTGGATGTTTGGGGTGAACTGCTATGGTGCAAAGATATTTTCGCAAAGATAAATTTGATGGTGTGGAGGGTTTATAAGCATATACTTCCAACTGATGAAAATATCATGTGCATGTGTGTGAGTGTGGCCTCTAGGTGATACTGTTATAACTAGAGAATAGAGGATGGAATAGGAAGAAGAAGTATGATATTAAGGGGCGGTGAGAAGCACTGAGTGGCGATAGGGGACCAGACCTGCAGCAGGGGGGTGAGTTAGGGCTTTCGGGGGTCGACGATGATGGGTATCGATCTACGCTGAGGGGTGGTGAGGTAGTGAGGCATGCTGAGGGGAGGAGTAGGGCTTTAAGGGTTGTTGGGGGAGAAGGGGGGTCTCGTGGGGGTCATTGGGGGGTGAATGGGGGTTGTTGGGGGGGGGGGTCTCGCGGGGGTCTGGGTGGAGAAGGGGGTCTCGTGGGGGGTCGAGGGAAGAAGTGTCGGGGTTGAAAAAAAATTAGTGGAGGTTTATTAAAAACTATCACTAAGTCATTTATAAAAAAATTATCAATGGTTTAGTAAACCACCACTTAAAAACCATAGTAAAAGGTTATTTATGTTGTAGTGAAACAAGTTATCTGGAATCCCTTTGATAGAAATATCTCTGTCAATAGTGACTTCTCCAGAACCCTGATATAGGTGGGGATGCACTAGGGTACTACACGGTCAATGATCTCTGTGGAGTTCCTTCTCAAACATCGGTGATCCGAAGTTTCTACTGTGGACTATGTATAGTGAGTTCTGAGTCACATCTATAAACCAAACTACACACTCTGACATTATCATCCCTGTTGGGTACCTGAATGACACATTAGAAGCCGGTGGGATGGGAATTTAATTTTTTTTTGCATCACCGGAGTGACATAACCCTATCAACTCTGGTGATCTTGTCCTGGTTTGGTTCGAGGATCTCCCAAGGTTAAAAAATAGAACAAAAATAAACAGAACATGTACCTCATTCGGAATTGACGTGTTCAAGTCCGTCGCAGGATGCCAATGATCATTGCTCAAAGAATCTGATGTCGAAGCCCTCTAGATCTTCCACACACGCCTCTCGAATCTGCTCGTGCACCGTTCGTCGAGATCTGGGTGCAAGCATGGATCTTCGATGCTCATTTCAGCGTAGCAATGATCACCGTAAGGGAAGAAGCTTCAATCCGAGATAGACGAACTTGAAGATCTTCCTTCTCTTGAGAGACTCTCTCTCTAGAATCCAGGAGAAGAGAGAAGCTCTCAATATTAACACATGAATAATTAACATGGGAGATCCTCTCTCTCATTTATATAGGGAGTGTTTAAAACACATGGTATGGATTCCCGGCCCCTGTGTAATAGACGTCTGTTATTTAATTGTTATAAATAATTATTTATAACAAAAAAAATTATGCCATAAGTAATATTTATAATTTATCACTTACTTGTAATATATAAATATATTAAATGTTAAATTTGGGTCTTTAACTAGACTCACACCTCCTGCTAATATTAAATGATCCGGGGATACTAAAATCCATTCGAATAATATTAATACTCGGTATTTACTATATAAATTGTAAATACATGTTATAAATAAATTCAACGAATTATTCTAAACATGAATAATTAATGAATTTATTTATTCTTCGGTGATCCATAGAACTTGGATAGTGCTCGGACACTTTGGCGGGGACCACCAAGTTCTATATTCCTATTCCCATAATAGGATAGATTCTCAAGGCTCTATAGTGTGTGACCCTCTAGGCCCTTACCTCAATAGCAGTGAATAATATCCATTGACCTAGAGCGGAGTCTAGCAACCCATTGAGACACCTGTAGAGATAAGGCAATGTCAAAGCAACGAATGCCTTCCTACAAACACGGTCCATGTAATATAATATCTTCATCATCAATATATCAATAAACCAGAATGCATACTAGTGTCATCATTATTTATTTTTCTTTATTTTTTTTGTTGATTTGTCCGGACGGTCATACCTAAAACTATAATGGCCATGGATTTAATGAAGGTGCAACCATCCTAATCAATCAAGCCTGAGTTATCTCTTCATGAACTCAGAAGGGACAAATCCTTTCTCGATCATTCAATCAATGCCAAGCCATTAATTATGTACCTGATATAAACTACCTCGCCACGACTTTGTCACCATGGTTTTCTCCTTGCATCAAATATAAATTATTAAATTACATACATTGACAATGATCTAAAGTATAAAGACAATTACACATGTCCATATATAGAAATGACCAATGACACATAAAACATGTGGCGTTCCTATTATGCGGGTCTATCCTCATGATCTCAACTACTAGAAATCATCAAGTGTGAACTTCATGAGAAGAAGTCTCAATGATTATGAGCCCCCAGCACCCGATGGTCACACATCATCTGTGTCTTTTCAGAATGATGTAACTAGACCATAGGACGTTACTTTAATATTACTGTCATGGCATCTTAGGGTTCTCATTATAGCCTGGGATCTACTATAACCCTTTGGTGAGATAGGTAATCTATGGACATTTCCATAAACAAAGTGGATGATAAATTATCTAAACTATTATGGAAAGATAAACACATTTATTATAACAAACCGAATACATGTAGAGGTAATTAGAGTACAAAACAAGTTGGGTCTAGGGAACCCACTTTCAATACTCCAACTTTCACTAGAGGCAACTGCTAACAGGTTTCAATTTTCTGTCTCTCACATGTGAATCATGCTTCTACTAAGAAATGGCTTTAGTCAAGGGGTCTGCCACGTTGTCCTATGTGGCTACTCTGCTAATTTTCACTTCACCTCTTTGAGTAAAATCCAAAAAGAGATGAAACTTCTGAGGAATATGATTTGTTCCTTGGTGAGACATGGGATCCTTGGAAAGCACCACTACAATAGTATTATCACAATATACTGGTACTAGGTCTACACTGCTAGGTACAAGACAAATATCTGAGATAATGCTGCATATCCAGACTACTTCCGTTGTTGAATCAGAAGCTGCAATATATTCAGACTCTGCTATAGAATCAGCAACCATGGCTTGCTTTGAGCTTCTCCAACTCACTACAACACCATTCAGGCAAAATACATAGCCTATCTGAGATTTCATATCATCATGATCTGTCTGGAATCTTGCATCAGTGTATCCCCTCACAACTAGTTCCTCATCTCCTCCATATAATAGGAACATATCCTTAGTACACCTCAAGTACTTTTGGATAGTTTTAAAAGCTATCCAATGCACCTCTCCAGGATTGTCTTGATATCTACCCACCATGCTTAAAGAAAATGAGACATCAAACCTAGTATATAGCATGTAATACATGATAGAACCCACTGCCGAAGCATAAGGGACTCTACTCATTCGGTCAATCTCATCCTATGTTTGTGGAAAAAATTTTCTTGGAGAGATTTACACCATGTGACATAGGTAAAATTCCACTCTTGCATTGTTCCATACTATACCTTTTGAGTACCTTGTAAATATATGTACTTTAGATTATCCCAAGAAGCATTTGTTATATAACTTGATAGATCTTGATCCCTATAATGTAGGCTGGTTCTTCTGAGTCTTTCATGGAGAAGCATTCATTTAACCAAGTATTAACTGACTGTACAACTTGCACCTAGTTTATCATAATGAATATGTCATCAACATGTAATACTAGAAATAATATGGGATTACCTTCAAGCTTTTTATAGACACAAGGCCCGCTTTTATTTTTGACAAAACCAAAATATCTTATCGCCTCATAAAAACGAACATTCCTTGATCTTGATGCCTGCTTCACTCTATAAATGGATCTCTGTAGCATGCATATTTATTGTCATTCTATGACATAAAAAACCCTTTGGGTTGAGTCATATAGAAATCTTCAACCAGATTCCCATTTAGGAAATTATTTTTGACATCCATTTTCCAAATTTCTCAAAATCATGAAAGGCTACTATTAAAAGAAATATTCTGATGGATTTATCCATTGCTACTGGTGAGAAGGTTCCATCATAGTCAACGCATTGACATTTCCCTAAACCCTTTGCAACCATTCTTGGTTTAAAGGTATTAACCTCACAATCCATGTGCATCTTTTTCTTGAAAAACTATTTATATCCAATGGGTTTTACATCAACTGAAGGGTCTACCAAAATCCAAACTTTATTTCAGTACATGGACTCCATCCCAGAATTCATGGCTTCTTCCCATTTATCTGCTTCATTTAATTCTACTTCTTCCTTGTAGATTAGAGGTTCATCATCCTCAAGGACGAATGTGTCACCTGACTCGGTGACAAGAAAACCATAATGATCTAGTTCTCTAACCTCCCACATAGACCTACGCAGTATCTATGTCTTAGGAACAACTTCTTCTTCTACTAGTTCTTGTAGGGATTGTTCCTCTACAAACTCTTGTGCATCTGAAGCATTAACTTCATCAATGTCAAGCTTGCTCCCACTATTTACAATAGAAATGTGTTCACTTTCTAGAAATGTGCCGTATCTTTCCTCAATGAATTTTCTGTCTAAAAGGTTATATAGGTAGTATCCTCAAGTTTCCTTAGGATAACCTATAAAGATGCACTTAGTGCTTCTGGATGCTAATATGCCACTTAGTAAAGTCTTGGGAAATTCCTCGGACCCCCATACACGCATGTGTGTCAGGTTAGGTTTCTTTCCATACCATAACTGATATGGAATCCCATCTGCAACTATAGTTGGTACTCGGTTAAGGGTATATGCTGTTGTCTGGAAGGTGTATCCCCAAAAGGATAATGGAAGGGTTTCATGAATCATCATTGATCTGACCATGTAATTCAAGGTACTATTCCTCCTTTCACTAACACAATTCTATTGTGGTGTATAAGGAGGAGTTATTTGTGATACTATCCCACAATCTTTTAAGTGATCAATAAAGGCTTGGTTAAGATATTCTCCACCTCAGTCTGAGCGTAGTGCTTTTATCTTTTTACCAAGTTGGTTTTCTACTTCATTTTATTATTCCTCAAATATCCGAAAGGATACTAACTTATACCGCATTAAGTAGATATAACCATACCTACTATAGTTATCGGTAAAAGTAATGAATTATAGAAAGCCACCCCTTTCCACTACTGGAAATGGACCACATACATCAGTATGTATTAATTCCAGCACTGCATTGGCTCTTTCTCCCATTCCCAAGAAAGGTGCTTTAGTCATCTTTCCTTGTAAACCAGCTTGACATATATCTAAGGGTTCTAAATGAACCAAGTCTAGATACCCTTCTTAATGAGATATTTGTAATCTCTTATCGTTTACATGACCAAGCCTGAACTGCCATAGGTGGGTTTTTTTTGAGTAATTTTGGTTGTTTTTGTCATTGATTTCCATTGCTGAGTTCTCTAGTTCCAGTATATATAAACCATTGTTAAGATGTGCCATACTATAACATATGTTATCCCTATAAAAGAGACAACATTTATTTCCAAACATGAAATAAAAACCCATAGTGTCTGGAGTCGACACAAAGATAATGTTTCTTGTAACAGAAGGTATGTAATAGCATTTGTTTAAAACTAGATCCAAACCACTTGTCAAGGTTAAGTGATAGTCTCCCACTGCCAAAGCTGCCAGACATGAACCATTTTCAGCTCGGAGATCCACTTGACCTTTTGAAATCTTCTTGAACCTACTTGGTTCCTATATATGAATACAAATTTGTGAGCCACATGCTGTATCCAATACGAAACTTGTAGATAAAGATAGATTGCATTTAGTGACAAAAATACCTGAAGTAGAAGCATCAGTTTGCTTCTTCTTCCTAGCTCTGCAATTCTTGTTCCGGTGGCCTTTCTTACCACATCCAAAGCAGACTGTTTCCTGCTCATTGCATTGCCTCAAAATCTTTGGATTCTTTGCAGGATGATATATTGGTGTCTTTTTCCTTGACTTGGCCTTATACCCCTTTTCCGTGCCCTTGTTTTTCTTGTTCACCATAAGGATAGTTGAATTGGTATTTTTCATATCCTTATCTTCTTGAAGAAATAAATTCAAAAGGTCTGGGAGAAACTTTTTCATACAATTAATATTATAATTGGCAACAAAAGTCGGGAAGCTTGATGGTAAAAAAGGCAAGAATGAGATCCACTACCAGTTCATGGTTCAGTTTGATCCCAAGGGCTTCAAGACTCTCAATATACCCAATCATCTTGATTACACGAGGACTGGTTTGGTGACCTTCTGCTATCTTTCACTTAAAAATTTCACTTGAGATCTCATACCTTTCTTGCATGTCCCTCTCCTCATAAAGTTCTTAGAGATGTGAAAGCATCTTATAGGTGCCCTCATCCTCATGATTTTTTAAAAATTGGATGGACATGGATGAAAACATGATGCATTGTACATCAAGTGCATCATCTACAAGCTTTCTCCATTTATATTTTTCTGCCTTACCTTCTCCCTATGGAGGCTCAGTAAGAATTGGGGATTCCAGCACATATAACTTCCTTTCGTGGCATAGTACTATGCGCAAGCGCCTGTACCACTCCTGGAAGATATTACCGATCATGATATTTTCTTTATCCATGATCGATTTCAGTGATAAAGTACTTTTGGTGTTGGTGATTTCCATTATGAATCTACATTAGATAAACATTTAGTAGTTTTTAATTTTCTTGATTACGTTTTTGACATTTATTATTAATAAATTATTATATCATTTTAATGTCTCCCACTATTTTAGCAAACCTCAATATCCATCACTATTAGATTCTGAATACTCTATTTCTTGAGTATACTAGTGGCAAGAATCCTATAAACCTCCCACATTTTCTACAATCTTGGGATACGACACCACTTGGAGGGTTTCAATGTTGGCACTAGACTAGCAAACCACTTATTCATGTGGTTACTTGTATTGTTGAGTAAAGTCCCAATTTTTGGAATCTAAACTTGATTCCCTCAACATCTTTCCTCTAAATTGATAGAAAGTTAGCTATGGCTAATCCTTGAATACTCAAATTAGTTAAGTCGACCCATTTATATCATGAAAACGCCCCAGTAGTAAGAGGCACTCTCAACTATGGATGATAAGCACCCCAAACACTCGGTTTTGTTTAGATGGAAGAAATAGAAGGCTTTTAGAATTAATATATCATTGAGGGATTTTTATATTTATTTATTGATGAATATAATCCTTTTCTATTTATTATGTTCAAACTGGGTTGTCGTTCTCACAACTGAACATGAAATAGAATATAATTCGTCACATATTTATGCATTTTATCTTGTTTACTATTCTATGTGATCACGTAATAATAATGCAGACACATAAAATAATAAACTATGCATAATGTAAATAATTCGATTAGACAGGACTTGATAATTCTATAAAGATCGATCCATAATGGTTCAATCTTGACCTAGGGGCATCCATACCTGAGTCGTGACTTGACTCACATCGCAACTTGCCCAGTGTAATGCGCTTGGCTCCCATCTAGTTTACAACCTCATCATGGTGGGGCCTGCATCTTGGACCATCATTTAATTACAAATATACTAACACGCAGGCGAGGGGGTCTAGAGTTTCAAAATACATCTTCTGTATTGGAAACACAGACCCTTATACATATTTGAAAATAAAAGGATGATATGAAGATCATCATTTATCTAATAAATTATTACAATCACCACATGCATTGAATAAATAATTAAATAAATAAATAAATACTGGACATACATAGTTCGGTCACTTGTTCAAGAACAGTCGGGGTCAAATATGCGCAATAAAATTAAATTGCAATAAATTTAAATCATGTGAGGGTATTCTAATATATTAAATGAATTTGATTAAATTCCAATAATTTATTTTTCAGTTCCATTTTTTTAATTTAACTTTAATTGTAAAAATTAAATTAAACCATAAATTTAATTCTAATCATAAATTAAATTAATATTTATGATTAAAATAATTTAAACCCCCAAATTAATTCTAATTAATATAATTTAAAAAACTAAATTAATTAAAATTATTTTAAATCAGGGTTACCTCTAGCCGGGGAGTCTGGCAGGACTGCGTACCACCACGAGGTGTCATCCTGGAGTAGGTCCAATTATGGAATTACTGTGGCTTGATCGCGGCGTGACCGCAGTGTGACTGCAGCGTGACTGCGGCGTGACCGCAGCGTGACCACGGCGTGACCGCGGCATGACTAGGGCGTGACCGCGGAATGAGCGCGGCGTGACGGCGGCGTGACCACGGTGTGACCTCGGCATGACCGTAGCGTGACTTCGGTGTGACCGCGGTGTGAGCGCGGCGTGAGCGCGGCGTGAGTGCGACCTCACCACGGCGTGACCGCAGCTTGACCGTGGCGTGACTGCGTCGTGACCTCGGCATGACCACGGCGTGACCGTGGCATGACTGCTCAGTCTAGGGACTCCCACGGCAGCAACAACTTCTGGAGAGGTACAAAGGGAGCATGAGGAGGCTGGGGAGAAAACCAGCCAGCTGCATGGCAGGCAGCCCGCTACTCCGGCGAGCCGGTGGCCCGGTCTAGCACGACCTGGATTGGTGCGGTATGGACCTGCAGCGGCCGGTACGGTTCGGTCTAAGGAGAAACGAGGCAGAGGTCCGGTATCCGGGGTTTGGGTGCGGTACAGGTGGTCCGGCAGAGCTCAGGGTGGTGTGACGAGGTGGCCCGACGCGGCTCGGGGCAGCGTGACTAGGCGACCCGACGCGGCTTGGGGCAGCGCGACGAGGCGCTCCGGTGCAGAGGTGGTCCAGCAGGAGGCGGAAGTCCGACGCGAAGGGGAGTGGTGCAGCCAGGTGGTCCAGTGAGGCTCAGTCAGAGGTGGGATGACACAGCCGGGGAGGAGGTATGGTGGCCTGGCTATCTGGCATGCAGAGGGGAGGCGGATCAAGGAGGTTCGGCGCCGGCTAGGGTTTCTCCCAATGGGGAGATCCCTCCTTGTGCGCCGTGTGAAGGAGAACACCCTTTGGGGTCTTCTCCTTTTTTATTTAATTTGTCTTTAGACAAATGATGCCACCAACCCAATTTTTTTTAAAAGGTACAAGACACCAAAATGGGGTATTGGTCTCCAATTTGTTTTAACTAAACCTAAAGGAACACTTGACATTGTGGAAAAAATATTTTCCACACACCTTTGTGGAAAATATTTTATAATGAAATATTATTTTATATTTTATAATAATAAAATATTGAATTTAATTTTATCTCAATAATTATTGAGATTAACATAAAATGAAAAAAAAATAAACCACGACATCGATCCGATTAAAATTATTAAATGACCCTAGCTTGATCATTTGAAAACGAAACAATGCACGATCAGATCTGAAGGAACTGTTTTAACACCCCACACTTAAATTTAAGAATCTTAATTTTGTTGAGTTAGAAAAAACTTACGACTCCCTATGATACCACTGTTGGGTACAGGGACGGCGCAGAGGAAGCTGGTGAGATGAGAATTTCAAATTTTATGCATCATCGGAGTGACATAACCCAGTCAACTCCGGTGATCTTTTCCCAGTTTGGTCTGAGGATCTCGCAACATTTAAATAGAGCACAAAAATAAACTGGACATGCACCTAGTTCGGAATTGACGTGTGGAAGTCCATCGTAGGACGCCAATGATCATTTCTTGAAGACTCCATTGTCGAAGCCCTCTAGATTGTCCACACATTCCTCTTGAATCTACTTGCGTGACGTTTGTTGAGATTAGTGTGCTAGCGTGTATCTTCAATGCTCACATCAGTGCAATGATGATCACCATAAGGGAAGAATCATCAATCAGAGATGAATAAACTTGAAGATCTTCCTTCACTTGAGATACTATGTCTCTAAATTCCAGGAGGAGAGCGAAGATTTCAATCTTAACACAATAATATTTACATGGGAGAGCCTCTCTCTCACTTATATAGCAAGTGTTTAAAACACGCGGTATGGATTTCCGTCCCCCGTGTAACAGACGTATGCTATATAAGTGTTATAAATAATTATTTATGAAAAATAAAATTATGCCATAAATAATATTTATAATTTATCACTTGTAATATATAAATATATTACGTGATGAGTTTGAGTCTTTAACTTGACTCGCACCTCCTGCTAATATTAAACAAACCGAGGATATTAAAATCCATTCAAATAATATTAATACTTGTATTTACTATATAACTTGTCAATAAATGTAATAAATAAATTCAAAAAATTATTCTAAACATGAATAATTAATGAATTTATTTATTCTTTGGTGATCCATAGAACTTGGATAGTGCTTGGACCCTTTGGCATGGCCAACCAAGTTCTATATTCATTCCTAGAATAGGGCAGATTCTCAAGGCGCTACAGTGTGTGACCCTCTAGGCCCTTACCTCAATAGCAGTGAATAATATCCACCGACCTAGAGCGGGGTTTAGCAACCCATCGAGGCCCTTATAGAGATAAGGAAAATCCAAAGAAATGACTGCCTTCTTACAAACATGGTCTGTGTAATATTATCTCTTCTTCATCGATATCTCAATAAAGCTGAATGTAACGACCCAAAATTTTGAAAAAATCTTGTTTCCTATTTTTGTGTGTTATTTTATTTTTGATACTCAAAAAAACTGTTTCATTTGATAACATGAGTATAATTAAAATGAGACCGTTGGGTTTTGACTATTATATGAACATTGGTCAATATGACCGCTATAAACTAAACATTTTGATTATTGTCTTTAAATACAAGTAATCTTGGTTAATTAATTTAGAAAGAAGATTTGATGGCCTCACCCAGTAGTCTTGGACTGATCGAATCCCATCTAACAGAACTTGGGAAGGAGGTAGCACCACTGGGATTTGCTCTAGACCAAACCCAAGTCGAACTTCATCGTGTGAAGCTAGAACGGAATCGCCTTCGCGAGAAGTTCAAACGTATAGAAATTTCTACTTGTGCGATGTTGGTCGAGCCTCCCTCAGATTCTCTCACCTTATAACACCTTACACTTAGTTCCTATGATGTTGTGATAAGGGGATATGTAAGGAGACCATAACTGCCTTGTGTAATCCTTTGTTTTAAATAAAAATTGGGATTTTTTATTATGATGAAGTTTATGAATTTTCAAATGACCAGATAAATATTGTATGCATATTTTTGATTAATTTTAGAAAAAGGATATTTTACAAATGTTTATGCAAACCTTAAATAATTAAAAATGTTTAATGATTTTTAAAAAATGGTCTTCTACAATTATGTTCAGTACGAAATTTAGAGTCTAATAAGATCAACTTAATTTTTGATGAATAGTAAATTATGAATAGTGATTTTATGATTAGGATAAGTAATGTGTCCAAATGGATTAGTAATCTCACTTAAAGAAAGTATTAATACAATCTAGGCACCTTGATTAAGTAATGTGATTCAATAAAATGGTTAAATAACAGTTTCATAAATTATTATTCAAGTATTAGTTTTTTTGGGGTGAATAGTGTTTTTTAATTAAAAATTAAATTAAAAATTATTAGAAAATTATTTTTATAAAATGGACTTTATTTTTGAACTCAGAGCATCGATATTATGTTATGGTAATTTTTGGGGATTTTTATGAAAAAATGAATTTTCGGTGAATAGTGTATTTATTTAAAAAATAAATTAAAAATATTTAGAAAATTATTTTTATAAAATGAAGTTCATTTTTGAAATTAGATCATTTATTTTTGGTTAAGGTGAAATTTTGGTATTTTTCCGAGAAAGTTGAATTTTCAGTGAATAGTAAAAATACAGTTTTAGGGTATCAGTATGTTTAATGACATCATAACTGTGTCATGATGATTTCATGATATATTTTATGGGTTGGCCGACCAAAGGTGATGAATTTTTTTATTGGGGGCCCCATGTGTCCTAACTTCCTAGGAAATATCTTGGGAGAGCACATGGTTTTGAGAAACCCACTTATGAGGTGTCCCTTGGCCATTAATGCCTTGTCCCCTCACTTTCCCTATAAATACCAAGCCATTATCTCATCCTTTGGACTCAAAAATCATTCTCAACGAAGTTCTGGTATCCTTACCTCTCAAAGAGTCCTCCCAAGGTGCCCCCAAGCCCTCAAGGTCCCAACTTCTGAGTTTTAAGAGTTACGTTTAAGGTAAGGGATCCGACCTCTCTCTTTCTTTTCAAGTAATCTCTTTTATGTCATTCCTATTATGATCCGTTTTATTATGTGGGTGGATGTTCTTTTATATTCCTCTTACTTCCATTTTAATGTTTATATGGTGAGATATTCCCTCTTACTCTCATCATTTCTTTTTATGAAAGTTTATGTGACGCCGTTAGGCTGCTGAATTTTTAAGGGATTCTTTCACCCTTCTAATTTTCAAGTTCTATTTTCATGTCAAATCTTTAAAGTTCCTTTTTATTATTTTGGGGTATTATCTATATACCTATCATACTGATATTTTATGATCATATGATGAGAGTCCCTATTTTATCTCATCAATTCATTTTTATTGAGGTTTAAGTGACGCCGTTAGGCTACCGAATTTTCATAAGAGAAATCTTATTTTTGTCTCACTACCATGTTTTTCATTTCATATGGTATGTCTTTAAAATTTCATTATTATGTTCTTAAATTCATTATATTCTGTCCCCATACTGTTTTATGGATCATTTATGAGTGTGTGACCCATGTCCCCTCTCTTTTCAATGTTTTCTAAAACCTTGTAACATAGCCGTTATGCTGTAGAATTTTCGTCTCAAAATGCCTCTGTTTTTATCAAAATTATTTTATGTTATTAAGTGAATAATAAAAGCTCTTATTTATATAGGGGAATTAACATATATATCAAAATGTTCTATTTAAAATTCTGGGATTTACATACATGAAACCCACTTTCCCTTTCCGTGGGTTTAAAGTGACATAATGATCATGTCATTAAAGCAGTTTTTAAAACGTTATGATTATGAAATGAAACCCATTTATTTTATGCTATATGGGTTGTTTATGAAATGATTGATGATGATATATGTGGCTCACATGACAATAAAGACATGTCAAGGGTGCTCCCAGATAGCGCTCCAATGCATTGGGTAAAGACTTAATCTCTAGAGATGACCTTTTAGACTGATACCTTGGTGAATAACCTTGGTAATTTTTAATGACACCTTGGGGATAGACCTTGGTGAAACGAAATTATTTTCAATATTAAATGTTGTAGCCACATCTTCAAGATATGAAAAATTTTGTTTTTATTATGATATGCCTCATGATTTCTTTCTCATGCCTTAAAGTTCTTTTTCATGACTTTATTGATGTATCTCAGGTTCACATGTTAAATGTTTTCCCTTGTTTCCCTTAATGGGCCTTTTTCTCACCCTTTCTTTTGATGTATGTACCCAGGTTGTGAGATGCAGTAATGAACCTAGGATTAACATAAGGAGAAGCCTTTCAAGTGTTTAAGAAGAATGTTTTTTTTGTTTCAGGTATAAAGTTCCTGGTTTCCAAGACACTAAAGCTTAAAGATCCTCAGTTTTGTATAATGTAATGAAAGTTAATGTGACAAAAATGCGGGATGCTATAGTTGGTATCAAAGGATGGTTTAGTTATTTGTGGAAATTAGGATATGAAAACTTTAGGAAGAATCCTATAGAAAATTTTATATATAGGGAATCTTCCTTTTATTTTGGTGAGTATTGAGTAATGGGTTGCCAAGAAAATACATCCTTGTCTGGATACGAGCAGGTAGAGGTGGCTCTGGCACAGATGTACATAGGGGTAAAACCCGAAAACACCGCTTTGAGCTAGACTCAAACAGGAACTGGTACACGACAACTGGCCTTGATTCACTCATGGTTACGACACTCCTGAGGATATGCTTTGGTAAATTAATAAGCTTAGTATGAACCATTTTTAAAGGAAAAAGATAAAATAAAATAAAGATTCACATAAGAATATATGATCATGGATAACCTAGATGGGAACCTAGGGGATCACAAGTTAGGGTATACATTTCTTCTAAAAGTTATCCTTATATGCTTTATGTTCTTTTTCATGATTATTGGCTAAGTATTCAAGCCCCTAATTATAATTTCTCTTCGTAGTTAATGGTTGGAAATGGAAGAACATGTCCCAACAACCAATGTGATAGGAAATGTGAAGATTTCCATATTAATATGAAAGATATGATTAGGGGATTAAAAGATGATTATTATTTTGGAAGACGTTCACTATTTTGGGGACCCTATATGATCGAGGTAAATATATTACTACGGTATTTTCATTGAGGAATAAGGTTGACTTATATTTTGACGAATCAATGAATTTAAGGTGGATTTATAGTAATTTAGGTTACTTATTGGAATGATTAACCTATCTTTGGTAAAATATGTTTAGGTTAGCTACTTTTGTTATAAGATGTTAGGAGTGGTTGATGCTTTTGGAGATGAACAATGAAGTTTATATTGGAAGACTATGTTATCAAATCCTTCTTGTATTTGGGTTTCAATATTAGTTTGGTTTATTTTGAGGAATTTTAAGGACCGTTATTTATGGAATGGTCTATGATGAACTTTGGGTTGTACCATGGAACTTTGAAGATTTAAAATTAGTTTCCATTCCTATGGGATTCTTTCTTTTTGAAGAGTTGTTTTACCTTACCCTTTCTGTTTCTGGGATAATGTTTAAAGATAGAAGAAATAGATAGTTAATATTTTTTGGATTATGTGATTCTCTAGAAGATGATTCTTCTGTTTTGATGAGACCAAGTAGTTTTGAATTCTCATCGTTTGGAGAAAAGATTAGTTTTGGTAGAAACTTTTTAAAGGATGAAACTCTACATGAAGGTAGGTATATTTCATTATGTTTTTGTTCTATGTAGTAAATTAATTACTCAAAATTATGAAAAGAAACGTAAAACAAAAATGTGGTTGGTTTACGTTTCCTACTAGGTAATCAAAGGCCGTTTACGCACATCAGAAGTTTGGGATTTTCCCATGGTCAACTTTCTCCTAATCATGTTTTCTATCACTCTCCCCCAGAACCTGACCCTTTTTTTCTTCCATATCCATGTTTTCATCCATGGAATCCTAGTATGGGTTAACTTGGGTGACCATTGTACTTCCCTTTCTTTCTTTTAAAGTAATAGTGTTACTGACTCTTTTTCTGATGTGGGACTTTCAATAAAATTTCAAAACCCAATTTTAAAAATTGCGAGGATGCAATTTCTTAAGGGGGGAAGATTGTAACAACCCAAAATTTTGAATAAATCTTGTTTCCTAATTTTGTGTGTTATTTTATTTTTGATACTCAACAAAACTGTTTCATTTGATAACATGAGTATAATTAAAATGAGACCGTTGGGTTTTGACTGTTATATGACCATTGATCAATATTACTGCTATAAACTAAATGTTTTGATTATTGTCTCTAAATACAAGTAATCTTGGTTTATTAATATAGAAAGAAGATTCGATGGCCTCACCCAGTAGTCTTGGACCGATCGAAGCCCATCTAACAGAACTTGGGAAGGAGGTATCACCACTGGGATTTGCTCTGGGCCAAACCCAAGCTGAAATTCATCATGCGAAGCTAGAACGGAATCGCCTTCGCGAGAATTACAAACTGATAGAAATTACTACTCGTGCGATGTGGGATGAGCCTCCCTCAGATTCTCTCACCTTAGAACACCTTAAACTTAGGTCCGATGCTGATGTGATAAGGGGATATGTAAGGAGACCGTAACTGCCTTGTGTAATCCTTTGTTTTAAATAAAAATTGGGATTTATTCTTATGATGAAGTTTATGAATTTCCAAATGACCAGATAAATATAGTATGCATATTTTTGATGAATTTTAGAAAAAGGATATTTAAAAAATGTTTATGTAAACCGTAAATAATTAAATTTTTTTAATGATTTTCAAAAATGGTCTTCTACAATTATGTTTAGTACGAAATTTAGAGTCTAATAATATCATCTTAATTTTTGATGAATAGTAAATTATAAATAGTGATTTTAGGATTATGATTAGTAATGTGTCCAAATGGATTAGTAATCTCACTTAAAGAAATTGTTAATATAATCTTGGCACCTTGATTAAGTAATGTGATTCAATAAAATGGTTAAATAACGGTTTCATAAATTATTATTCAAGTATTAGTTTTTTCGGGTGAATAGTGTTTTTAATAAAAAATTAAATTAAAAATAATTGGAAAATTATTTTTATAAAATGGACTTTATTTTTGAACTCAGAGCATCGATATTATGTTATGGTAATTTTTTGGGATTTTTCTTAAAAAATGAATTTTTGGTGAATAGTGTATTTATTTAAAAAATAAATTAAAAATATTTAGAAAATTATTTTTATAAAATGTAGTTCATTTTTGAAATCAGAGCATTGAGGTTTGGTTAAGGTGAAATTTTGGGATTTTTCTGAGAAAGTTGAATTTTCAGTGAATAGTAAAAATACAGTTTTAGGGTTTCAGTATGTTTAATGACATCATAACTGTGTCATGATGATGTCATGAGATATTTTATGAGTTTGCCGACCAAAGGTGATGAATATTTGTATTGGGGGCCCCATGTGGGCTAACTTCATGGGATATATCATGGGAGAGCACATGGTTTTGAGAAACCCACTTATGAGGTGTCCCTTGGCCATTAATGCCTTTTCCCCTCACTTTCCCTATAAATATCAAGCCATTCTCTCATCCTTTGGACTCCAAAATCATTCTCAATGAAGTTCTGGTCTCTTTACCTCTCAAGGAGTCCACCCAATGTGTCCCCAAGTCCTCAAGGTCCCAACCTTTGAGTTTTAAGAGTTACGTTTAATGTAAGGGATCCGACCTCTCTCTTTCTTTTCAAGTAATCTCTTTTATGTCATTCCTTTTATGATCCATGTTATTATGTTTGAGGATGTTCTTTTATATTACTCTTACTTCCCTTTTCATTTTTATATTATGAGAGATCCCCTCTTACTCTCATCATTTCGTTTTATGAAAGTTTAAGTGACGCCGTTAGGCTGCCGAATTTTTAAGGGATTCCTTCACCCTTCTCATTTTCAAGTTCTATTTTCATGTCAAATCTTTAATGTTACTTTTTATTATGTTTGGGTATGATATATATACCTATAATACTGATATTTTATGATCATATGATGAGAGTCCCTATTTTTTCTCGTCAATTCATTTTTATTGAAGTTTAAGTGACGCCATTAGGCTGCCGAATTTTCATAAGAGAAATCTTATTTTTGTCTCACTACCATGTTTTTCATTTCATATGGTATATCATTAAAATTTCATTACCATGTTCTTAAATCCCTTATACTCTATCCCCCTACTATTTTATGTATCATTTATGAGTGGGTGACCCATGTCCCTTCTCTTTTCAATGTTTTCTAAAACCTTGTAACATAGCCGTTATGCTGCAGAATTTTCGTCTCAAAATGCCTCTCTATTTTTTTCAAAATTATTTTATGTTATTAAGTGAATACTCAAAGCCCTTATTTCTATAGGTATATTCAAATATATATAAAAATGTTCTATTTTAAATTCTGGTATTTACATACATGAAACCCACTTTCCCATTCCGTGGGTTTAAAGTGACATAATGATCATGTCATTAAAGCAGTTTTTAAAACATTATAATTATGAAATGAAACCCATTTATTTTATGCTATATGGGTTGTTTATGAAATGATTGATGATGATATATGTGGATCACATGATAATAAATACATGTCAAGGGTGCGCCCAGATAGCGCTCTAATGCATTGGGTAAAGACTTAATCTCTAGAGATGACCTTTTAGACTGATACCTTGGTGAATAACCGTGATAATTTTTAATGACACCTTGGGGATGGACCTTGGTGAAACGAAATGATTGTCAATATTAAATTTTGTAGGCACATATTCAAGTTATGAAAAATGTTATTTTTATTATGATATGCCTCACTATTTCTTTCTCATGCCTTAAAGTTCTTTTTCATGACCTTATTGATGTATCTCAAGTTCACATGTTAAATGTTTTCCCTTGTTTCCCTTACTGGGCCTTCTGCTCACCCTTTCTTTTGATGTATGTACCCAAGTTGTGAGATGCAGTAATGAACCTAGGATGAACATAAGGAGAATCCTTTCAAGTGTTTAAGAAGATTGTTTTTTTTGTTTCATGTATTATGTTCCTGGTTTCCAAGACACTAAACCTTAGAGATCCTCAGTTTTGTATAATGTAATGAATGATTATGTGATAAAAAGGAGGGATACTATACTGAATGCATACAAGTGTCATCATTCATTAATTTGCTGTATTTTGTTTGTTGATTTTTCTAGATGGTGTTACCTTCCACTACCATGGTCATGGATTTAATGATGGTGCAACCATCCTAATAAACCAGGCCCGAGATATCTCTTCATGAACTCGTAGGCAACAAATCCTTTCTTGATCATTCAATCAATTCCATGCCATTAATTGCATTCTCGATACAAACTACCTCACCACGACTTTGTCTCCATGGTTTTCAACTTGCATCAAATTTACGCAATTAAACGACATCCATTGACAATGATTTGATGTCTAAAGACCATTACACATGTACGTAGATAGGAATAACCAATGACACCTAAAACATGTGGTGTTACTATTATGCGGGGTTGTTCTCATGTTCTCAACTACTAGAGATCATCAAGTGTGAACTTCCTGTGAAGAATTATCAATGATTATGAGCCCCCAACACCTGATGGTCACACATAATCTATGTCCTTTCAGAATGATTTTACTGGACCATAGGAAATTACATTAAGATTAATGTCATGGAATCTGAGGGTTCTCATTATTTCCAGAGATCTACTATAACCCTTTGGTGCGACAAGTAATCTAAAGAAATTTCCATTAACAAAGTGGATGAAAAAGTATCTACATTATTATGGAATGATAAACACATGTATTATAAAAAACTGAATACATGCAGCGGTAATCAAAGTACCAAACAAGTTGGGTCTAGGGCACCCACTTTCAACAATCCCAACCTACTGAATCTCTCGAAGCTTTTGAATCCAAATGAAGAATTAGTAGAAGGGATAATACTCATCATGCAACAACTGTTGGAAGTAATCCCATGAGAGTACTAACTCATCATGCATCTGAGTAACCCAGCTGCACCAAAATCTAACTATCCTATGGAAAAGACTGGATGCCAAAGCCACCAGTTGACCTTTTGGGGTCTGAACAAGCCTGAATATTTAGACCACTGACTATATCAAATCCTAGGCTTCCTGAGGATCTATCTCACTGTGGAACCACAAAGGTCTCTAGGGATGGAACTCACATAGTATGATCATCCTGCACACATACTAAGTCTGATCTACTGGGTCTATCTACTACTCAACAAGTGGAGGTGCTTCTACATGTCCACCTGGATGAAGCAGATCGCATGATCGACCCTAAACTGCAGCCTCATCACTCACAGGGTCTCCTTCACTAACCATAGTTGGTATCCTGGTTGGTTTTTATTGTAGTTGCATCCTGAATATTATCAAGGGGTACCATAGTGAGACAAGAATATATATATATATATATCAACAACAATGGGGAGCTAACTCAATAAGGATAATCAATGACTCAATCCAACAAGATGCATTTACCATTGATCCTTGAAATAAATGTCTCACCATACTGATTCAAAAAGTGGATTATCAGGGTCCTAGTGAATGGCTACGTCGACCGCTGCACCAACACTAGAATCCCTAGATTGAGAATCACACTTGAGACATGTTTACCCCATTCCCTAAACCAAAACAATTGTTTTTAATTGGAAATATCCAAAAAAATCCCAATGAATAAACTTCCTCTAGTACCTATTTTTCATGACCCAACCCATGTCGGGGCTTAATCCATAACTACCCCAAGCCTACCTCCATAGGCCAGGGGTGGCAACAAGCACCAGAGGCACAAAAAACTCTGGGAGGCCTTTCCCAAAGTAATTATACACATACACATGGAAAAATCAATAAAAAAATACAAAGGTAAAAAACAACAAAAAATTACTCATTTTTATAAATAAAAAAAATCATTCAGGGGACTTTGAACAATACATGTATGGTAAATTAAAGTTAAAAAGGGAAAAAATACAAACCTAACTAGAATAGTGTTCCAACCTAACAGAAACTAGAAAATTAAAATATCTATGAGATCCCCACTCAAGGATCTTGAGCTACGACCACCGTATATGGTCCAAGAACCTGTATCCCTAAGATCCTCTAACATCCTGATCAACCTTTCGATCATCTGCAAATGATAGGACATGTGCGGGAAAATACCATGCATGAGTGATTATTAGAATACTCGGTAGGATTCCCCGAAAGCTAAGGGGTGAGAAGTATGAGATAAAATTTAATAGGAAAGAAGTAGATATAATAAGTTACAATGAAATAGTACATCTCAACCCAACAATAGAGAGAATGTAAACTCATCCAAACACAAGGATCTCAAAATGGTGAGACAATGAAATTCCCATCGAGTGTTCACTACATATAGTAGGAGAGTTTAAAAATCAAAAAATAATAATCTAGACCCAAAAATCATGTGGAATACCCCACACATCTTTGCCTCTCCTGGAAGGAGAGTAACCAAAACCAAATGATTTTTTACTAAAACAAGATATATAAATATATATATATATTCTTAGTAAAATAAACCTAAATCATATAGTAAGGGGATATCTATCTCACATCTTTTCCCAAGAATAAGTGTCACCGATAGTTATAGAATTCCAATAATGATGCCCAACATCCCAAATTTATACCCTGAACACACAAGTCAAAGGTACTCAATCATCACACCTTGACACTATCCTCTTTGGGCAGTACTGACTCACCCACACAGTTTTAGGTTGCATGACAAGGACACATCTTAGTGGGGAAATATTCCCTCTTTCTCATGAGTCTAAAGGTACATCGAACCACATCCTGTCAGTATTTCATACAATAATGTGATAAAAATTTCATAGTCGAGGACCTGTTCCCTAGTGTGTTAGCGGGTTCCACTCTAATAGTAGCTGTAGAGGACCCACAACCATATTCATGGGGAGTTCCACATTTGTATAATAGGGACCCATGCCATGGTACAACAGGGGGTTCCACACTAGTAATTTAGGACCTGTGCCTTAATGTGTCAGGGGGTTCTACTCGGATGGTATAGGACCTGATCCCTAATTTTTCAGGGGGTTTCCACTCCGATGGTAGAGGAACCATGGGTTGGTATCACAAGGGTGGGGGGGGGGGACTCTAGGACATCATGGACCCTCTCCCTACCCAGTAAGGTGTTCCACATGGAAGCTAGTGGTAGAGGACCCACACCCATGCTGATTGGTTTTTCCACTCTAGAAGAATCCTCTGGTGATTCTCCCTAATCAAAATCATCTGCAAGCATCACGCTAGATATGTGTCATTCTTAGGAAATATCACATCATAACTCAAATAACACTATAGAGGTTACCATTGTGTTCTACATGAAAAAAAACTTACGAAAGGCTACTCGTATGCCAAATTCCATGTCAAAAGAATGAGATAAAAAAGGTATAAGATTTATAAAGTGTTATATGGCGTGTACAGGGCCCCCATGATGTGTGACCCTACCTTATCTCCTGTCTGTGTACCTAGCCATACATAGGTGCTGAACTATGAATAATTACCCCTAGGTGTTCTAGTGTACTCCAAGAGTACTGAAACATATCGTAAAAAGGATGATGATCCCATGATGCTCATCATAGGTCCAATGGAAGAAATGTAGTTTTACTAAAATTCCTCCTCATACAGCCCCAGATAAAAAAACAAATCACAACCTTTTGATCATTACTAAAAAGATCACATGATCATCTATTCATTTTCCCCATTCAAACTCTTGGTGAAGAAGCTATATTTCTCAGCATTTCACGAAAGGTGCTTCATAGGGACTACATATAAATCGTTGATTTAAACTCCAAACTATACTCAAATGGTAATCCTTAGAAGCATGATCATGTTTCCATAGATGGAACATTAATTATAGGCTCTGATTAGAAGTTATGGCGGTTAGAACAGCTACCTGTAGACCTTCCCGAGCCCGTGGGCTGACCAGCCGTCGAACGACCACCATGATTGGTCAACCTACCACCATGGTCAACCACATATGGTGTGGAAATCCATGGAACAACCACCTCAATCATTCCATTGGCCGAGCTAACCAGACTTTGTGGTTTACCATCACGGTCGACCACCCACGGTCACTAGCTTCGTGACAGCTCGGCCTGCCATAGATTCATAGTCGGCCACCATGGTCAATGGTGGCTGTGATATCCCCCTCATTTTCCCAAGGTATGAACAAGTTTTGACCTGGGTCTGTGTTGGTCTGGGCCACTTGGCCTTTCCTGACAGGCCTATCTCGGCCTGAACCGCATAGCCCGCTTCGGCCCGACCTGCCTGGCTCGCTTCAGCCTGGCCCACAAATTCATCCTATTGTCATTATCATGGTCAACCGTCATCTTTCACAGCTCATTTTAACTTCCGTATGACATGACATCGCTCCCACAGCTCGCTACAGCTGCCTTGCGGCTCTGCTGTCCGTCTGACCGCACCCTGCTCGACGACCGCCTTGTACACCCCTGCCGCTATAACCGTTGCACATTGTCACCTTTTTTACGATGTCTCCTCTGGCCAGTGCCAACCAACACCTCAATTGTGGCCCCTACCATAGACTATTATTCCTCCTATGATGCCCGAATAACCATGCCTCCACTGCAAACCACCATGCCTCCTCTTCTACACTCGGGACATGATCCACAATGGGTACTTTCAGGATTAAAAATTTGATTATCGACTTTGTAGAGAGATCCATACTTGTTTAGAACCCTTTTTAATCCCCACATATGCTGGGGTGTTGGAGAGGGGACTTTTGGAAGAGATATTTTTGTCAAAGGGATGCCAAAAAACTGTTTTTAGTAGTGGGAACAATAGAGTTGAGACATCTGCCACAACTAGCAGACATCTGTGGATAGGGCCTCGATGCTGTTGGACTCCCCATGATCAGAGCCATGAACATAGTGAGGTACATCAATGGGAACTGGGACATCCTTGGGAGGTTCGGTGCTATTCTTGTGATGGGCAACGTCACATGGCGCAAGACTACCCGACTAGAATTGTTGATCATCTTAGAAATATAGAAGATGGACTACCATGGCGGAGACCACACCGTGATCAGTGATCCCCCATGTGGGAATAGGGTGGTACATAGGGAGGTAGTGATGGAAGAGGAGTGAGAGGTGCTGGAGGTGGGGGACAATGCTATGAGGTCCTTCCACCATCACCACCAGGCAGACCACATCAGGATCGGGAAGATAGAGACCAGGGCTGTGGGAAGCTATATATTGTGGATGTCTACAATCCTGCAGTTCATGAGATGATAAGACTTTTGATCAATGTATCTTCTATTTATTATAGTATTAATTGATATAAATTGTGTGATGTACTCTTTTTTCGCAACTCCATTCTCTAGGTTTTTATGGGGGTGACACGGGGTGTCGGTGTAAACTGGTGTTGGTGTAAACTGGTGTTGGTGTTGTTCAATGTAGCTTTGAATGCAGGGGGAAGATGGGTTCTTCCCCCACCGAGAAAAATTTTTATGATTCATGAAAAACCGTGACGGGGAGTCACTTCTATCCAAAGTAGATAATATCATGGTGTGGTGGATGAGTACTTATGACTTGTGCATTCAGGGTGTGGTTTTTGATGGAGTGTCAGAGCAGGTCCTGTCATTACTAGTGGTTTTTTTATGTTGAACACTTTTTTTAGTGGGATATCTCTAGTGGATGTGGTGAAGTATCTAGTTTGGGGTTACTCTCCTACCAAGATAGGCCAGGACGTGTAGGGTATTCCACATTCTTTCTGTGATTAGATTCCCAGAATTGGATGAGATTACTCACATTATTTGTTTGATGGTATATTTGAATACTCAACGTCATCCTTTATAAAGTGATTATAGTTGTCAAATTTATGTCAAGGTATCTGAGACCCTATGAATAGAACAATGCAACCCACTACCTAGTTCTAGAAGTGGTAGTCTTTTACATGATAATTAAGAGATGCAACCTTAGAATAACTCCTAGATGATGAAGGATGTGACCTTGGGGGCTTAGGGACACCTTGGGAGGACTAATAGAGATGAAAAACAACCATAGCTTCGAGGACGAGGGATTTGGAATGAATGAAAACGAATGGATGAGTGGGTATTTATAGAAAAAGAGGTAAGTTTTTAATAATTTCAAAGGAACACCCCATTAGTGGTTTCTTCCAAACCATGGGATTTCCCATGGTATTTTCCAAGGGTTTTAGCCACTTGGGAAAACTCATGTCATAATTTACTTTACACAAGTCGACTACTTTTATATTTAATTATTACATCATTACGATGTCATTAAACTACCGAATACTCAAAACTGTATTTTTATTATTCATGAAAAATTCATGTATTTTAGAAAAATCCCAATGATTCACCCCTACCATTTTTTCACATGTATAATTCAAAAGTGAAATCCATTTTTCGAAAATAATTTTCTAAATATTATTAATTTACTTTTTAAATAAGGTCATAGTTAATTCGAAAAATAAAAATCTTGAAGTGCAATTAGTTTTATGTGACATTGAAAAATTAATTAAGATGCTATTATCATATTGCCTTACGAAAATAAAATAATAACATTATTTACTATTCATAAGGGTCATATTACTATTCATATTACTATTCATATTAATATTCAAAAGGGTATGTTACTATTCACCAAAAAACAAGTCTGTTCTATCAGACTCCAAATGACTTACTAAACAGATCTCTACATGGCCATTTCTTGAAATTCAAAACATAGAAGAGGAAAAGTTTTGTTTAATGTATAGATTATAAAATTTCATTCTATATTTATTTTCAAAACCTTGGGGTGTTACATGGATCAAAATGGTGTGATCTGTCTGGTTATCTGAGGCTGTAAGAGGATTCATGTTATTAAAAATAATTTTTCAATTCAGACCAATGACAAACATCATTAGCTCATCAGCCTTTTGGCCAGATGGGCCATGTAATCCTGGAGTACACTGGCACCCCTAGGTGTACTTGTTCATAGTTTAGCACCTAAGTATGGCTAGGTACATGAACAATAGATGAGGTGTGGTCACAAATCATGGGGTCCCCATACACATCATGTACCACTTTACAAATATTCTACATTTCATATCTCCTTCTTTTGGACTCAGGATTTGGACCACAAGTATCTCATCCTGAGTGTTTTTTCATGTAGGATGTAATAGTTCCATCTATAGTTTCTTTTGAGAAATGATGTAAGATATTTTGAGCATGACTCCTATCCATGGAAAATCTCAATGAAATCTGTGATCTGGAAGAATCACCAGAGGCTTCTTCTAGATTGAAACACCCCGTCAGCATGAGAATGGGTCCTCTAAAGAAACCTTCTGAGTGGAACCCCCTATCTGGTAGGGTGACGTTCCTTGATGGGGTATATTTGTACCCCCTTGTGATACCAGGGCATGGGTCCTCTACCTAGGGAGTGTTACCCCCGGACACACTATGGCATAGGTACTCATTGGTTATAGTGGAACCCCCAATTGTACAAGGCCACAGGTCTCTCTCATACTAGAGTGGACCCCCCCATCACCATAGGCGTGAGCCCTATATAGATACTATTAGAGTGTAACCCATCAAACACATAATTTAATGGGTCCTCTACTATGAAATTGTGATCTCTCAACTATGCCGCATTGTGACAAGATGTTGTTTGTTATACCTTTAGACTCACAAGAAATATGGACACTTTACCCACTGAGATGCATCCTTGTGAGCCAACCTGAAACTATGTGGGAAAGTCAGTTCCACCAAAAGATAATAGTTTCAAGGTATGGTGATTGAGTTCCTTTGAATTATATGTTCTGGGAAGACATTTCTGATGAGGGGAATCATTTTTAGACTTTTGGAACTCTTGGAGACTCTTCTTCATGGGATAAGGTGTGAGATGGAGGTCCCATTACTCTCTCGTTTGAGTTTCTTTGACTGATAATATATTCATATATATATATATATCCTCTTTTAGTACCCACTCCTTGGGTTTTGGTTACTCTCCTTCCTGGAGAGGCGAATATGAATGGGGTATGCCACATGCTTTTAGTGTCTAGATTCTCATGGTTGGATGAGTCTACTCTACTGCTATAGGCAGCGAAGGCTCAAAAAGATGTTTATCTTCTCACTATTTTGAGATCCTTGTTTTTGGATGAGTTTTCTTTCACTCTCTTGTTGGTTTGAGCTACACTCTTTCACTATTAAATGTTCTATATACTGCTATCCTCTTCAATTGTATCTCTTATTGATCTCCCTTCTAATTTTTATGCATCCTACTAAGTATTTTTACACTAAACCCTACATGGGATTTTCAATCACATATCATGACTTATGTAGATGATAGAAATATTGATCATGACTACAGATGAGCATAGGGATACAGGTTCATGGACTACATGTGGTGTTCCTAGCTTGGGATCCCATAGTAGGGCTCTCTCATCTATTTTAGTTTTGTAGATTCTATCAGATTAGGACATATTTTTGGTTGCGAATGTTTTTCCCTGTTTTAGTTTACTTTACCATACTTTCATTATTCAGAAGTTCATGCATGATTTGTTTATTTTTATCATGGTCTAATGTTTTGTTCTTTTTCCCCCTAATTTTTTTCATTGAGTTGGCCGTGTGCGTGTGTACAGGTTCTTAGGAAAAGGATAATTTCAGTTTTTTTTTCTTTGGAATGCGTCGTCACCCCTTTCCTATCGAGGTGGACTTGGGGTAGTTTTGGTTTGGCCCCCCAACATGGGTCGGGTCATGACACATTAGGAATATGATAAAACAAGAAAAAAATTATATTCCCCCAAGGGAATATGGAATGATGAGAGGTGACATTGATTATAAATAATACAGACTAGCACGGCTATGGTCATCAAATGGAATATTCCCTAGTAAATATATGTTTTTAAATATTGGTCTTTAACCTCATGGATACATCCTATGTATCATGGTTAATATAAATAAAAGTCCATCTAGTTTGTGTTGTAATGTTTTATGGTCATGTGAAAGAACCATAACTATATAGTTTGACATCATTAAGTAAGGACCAATATATCATGAAATTTGTAGAAACAAAGAATTTATAAGGCCATATGCATTAGGTTTTTCTAAGATGCATAACTTGGTTAGTTACTTAGGTCATGATAGAGAGAAAGTTGGGGATTACACCAAGGAGGAGGACCATGCTGTTTATTGGGAATTGGGAGAGCATGAGGGTGACTAATGCATAGATGAGTGCTTCCATACTAGTACATGGGAACAAGAGGCATGGATTTATCCAAAAACCCAATCTCTCTCCCCAACTAATTTTATTATTCATATATATAAAATCATCAATGGGAATATGATGATCCTTACACTACGGAATGAATCTCATAACACATGACTCATTGATTCAAATCCGTATTCAAGTTAAGCATGATTGATTTGGAAGTATCACTCTATTATCCTCTTTAAATAGACACTTATTATCTAGTTAATCCACCATTATGATCTATATAAGGGTTCTATATATCTATGAGGATAATTTTTGAGATCCCTTTTCCAAGGGAATATATGAATGAAGGGTTGAAAATTAGTGTGAATGACCTAATTATATATGCTGGTTTGTCTTGGAGGAGGTATAGATTTGACCATTTTAGGGCCTTGAATTTTGTGGAAGGAATTCAAAGAGATATGTTGAAATGTGTTTCCCCAAGGAGACAATCATAATTGATTGTATGACCTGAGGGAAGTATGACCCCTCTTACTTTTATAATATTTGGAAGAGCTTCCATAGGATGATTAATTATATTTCACATGGGAATTAGTTGGAGGAGGGTATTAGAAGACTCAAAAGAGGATATTATTTTCAATAATCCCACAACGTAGGCCTAGTATGCATTATCAGTAGGATGAGTTCATGAGGGAGGTAGACACCCAAATGGATGATGCATTTGGGTACCACATGAATAATGAAATTCTACCGAGGAGCCATGCGGAGGACAAAAAATTGCTTGAAAATATCTTGATGGATACTTTATGCCTAAAAATCTCACTAGAATAGGGAGGTTCCACATTTAAGTTGAGTGGGAAGCTGGTCTCTATGGTAGCCAAATGGGAAACTAGTCTTCATGGTAGGGATTTACATAGATAGTGTAAATTTAGTTACTATGATTATAAGGAGTTCAAGAATTTGGAATTCTGCACACTAAGATTTTGAGAAAACCCTCATGTAAAAGACTTCATATAAGAGATATCTTCGCCTGATTTAATCTTAGGTTTATTGGGATTAGGAATTTCTTGCGGGTTTCTTCATGGCCTCATGGGAGAAATTATTTTCCATTATTATCTGTCTCTCCTCCATTCCATGCATGTGTCTCTTCTATGTGTGTTTTGAAAATTGAAATTATGGTGTTTATATATAAATTCTTGGAAAACATCTTTCTAAAATGGGTGGTCATGTATTAGAGAGTTCATAGCTACAGGGGTTCACATTTTAGAACTGTGAGGTATGTAGTTGTATTGGTTCACTACAGAGTGAGTGGAAAACCATGAAAGTGTCCATGTTTGTACTGCATGGTATGGAAGTGTCTTCACTATGAGTGGATGATGGCGAGGGTGTTCATATTAGAACCATGTGGTATATAGGAGAGATTTATATACCATATGGTATTTTATATTTGACATTCCATGTAGTAGGTAGACACATAAATGGTATTTCCACCTCTTCTTTTATGTTAACATCATAGGAATCAAATAATGTCCCCAAATAGAATGGATCATGATCAGCATGAAGATGGGTTAATTATGGGGAATTAAAATAATTCCAAATTATTTAAACATGATACCGTTTGATGATTTTGGTCTACATGGAAAATCATGAGGTCTATTTAATGTGTGTGTGGGTAGGTGAATGGCCACAATCCAGCTATAAATATGACAAAACCCATCTCATTTACTTCTTTATACTTTTCGTGGTGATATAAACTTTCATTCATAGTATACACCCCATTAAAATTATCCCATGAGGTTTTCTTAAAAAATATTGTCTTCCAAGAGCTTGGTATGCAACTAAAAACCTATGGGTGGTCATTGAGTTGCCCACCCAGTCACTAATCAATCTTCCCAAAACAAAAAAACTATGGGATGCGTACATGGTTACTGGGGATCTAGTTCATAGTGATATTTCTAGAAAAGTTCTTTCATTATCCTTAGTATGGGATAAGGATAAGAGGACTCCAATACCTTACAAGGTGCTATTGGATCTAGTAAAGGGTGTGTTGGGAGAGAATATTATCCCCGAGATATATTTCCACTTTAGAGTATGGGAAAAATTATAAATTAATCTAACCAAAAAGTAACCAAATTCCATTATACCCAAAACATGTTTGATTTACTAAAATAATGGAGCTATTGGTTCATACTGACTGACTCTGAAGAATGGGAAATTTAACAACTAGGTATGGGAATTCACATTTAAGGATAATAGATTAGTCCTCCTATTATTATTTATTGTGATATACATTAGAAACCATATTATGTTGGCCCTAGAATCATAGTCCAAAGTTAGGGTCTAGTCCTTGATGATAGATGCTAGAATACCAAGTGGTAAAAGAATCAGTTTGGCATTACCAATGATGAAAAAGTAATATCAGCTACTTGGGAATATTTACAAGGGAAAATACACGTAATGAATTTTGGTATCCCTCCAAACATTTTGTGTTTTCATGGTGGATCATGTTGGTGGATATGATCTTTTCAATTCCAAGGAAATTTCTGGTACTATGTTCATACTCCATATAAAATTTATAAATGGGGTTATACCAAGATTATTAAATGTTAAAGAAGTAAAGGAATATATTAAATGGGAGGAAAAAATATTGTTTTCAGTATATTAATCCTAAACAGACCATTACTGAAGAATAAATAGTGACTCTTAAGGCATGAACTTATCTTCTATCTTTGTGATAAGGTGTTTGAATAGGCAAGATATCCAATGAAATCATCTATGAGGGGTATATTCCTTGTAGTTTTGGGAGGTAATTAAGCTGTGTTTAGAATAAATACCACACTCCTATCTCAAGAATGAAAAATAAGTGGTATCTAATTATATAAGATCAATTTTGGTTGATATTGATATTTTAAAAGAAGGTTATTGATGTTTCCTCTTCCCCATTGATCAATTTCTTGATCTCATAGTGGAATATAAAAAACATGGATTTAGTCAAATCCTGATAGAAAATTGAGAGAATTATTACCCCAACTAAAAGGTTTGTTAGAAGATAGTGATTCGGAAGAAAGAAATCTAGTAGTATAGGTTGAATAACATAGAAAGAGGATATCTCATCAATTAAAGTAGTTATAATTTCCTAGAAAGAGGACATCTTTGAAGGGGCCATTATCATATCCAACCAACAGCCTGAAGGCCATCAAATTTTTTATTATAATAAAACACCTTTTAAGGGAAGAAGGGGGAACCCAAACAAACAAAAAGACATCCGACATTTCACGAACCGAAGGTATTAGAGAGTAAAACCAGACTAACAACAAGAAGCTACCCCTCCATAGAATTTGATCTTGATGACACTCTCCACAATTTCATGACTATTCAGGTGGAAAATTTCTTGTGTCAAAGCACATGCCCAATCTGATGGAAGAAGTCATACCCTCTCAAACAACCAAATCCGAAAATCTCAGGAAATGTTAAATTCCATCTCTAAAACATTCTCTAGGGCCTGATCCATGTGGTCCAGTCCAGTATAAACTCCAAAACCCAAGGGTTCAACCATACAAAATACAAACTCAAAAAACCGCCAACAGTAAAAATAAAAAATTTCTAAAATCAAAGAGATCACGAACACAAGACCCCCAACATTGAACCTACACCAACAGACACATCACCGCCAACAACCATCAACATCAACATCAGAGATGTGCCATACCTCGCCGTCACCGATCAAACGTCGCCACCGTCAACCTCCCAACACTGCTTGCTCAATATCACATCCCAAAGAACCATGAAACCACTACCCAAACTCTACCTCAGAGGGAACGATGGAAGCCTAGATCTAGAGGAGAGACAAAATGGTCTTGTGCAGGGAGAAACAACAGCCATACCATCACTGATTGGAAGACCACGAACCCGTCCAAACACAACCTGATAAAGGCCTTCGAAGCACAAAAATTTCAAGGAAAGAACCTAACCCAACCAGAAAAATGAACCAACACCAAAAAGTTATTAAACCTATTGAAGAAGATAGAAATACGAAAAACCAAACTCGAGCTGCAGACATCACTGTAGACACCTATAGAACAAACCTTCGATTCACCACCACACCTTCACCGCGACATCCACAAGCCTGAACCACAAACCCAACGCTGCCTTCGATACCACACATGCACCCAGATCCATCCAATGCACCCCATGCCAACTCAGACACGAAACATCAACCTTCACTGCATCATCTGGCAACTCGAACATGGGACCCTCACCGCACCCTCATGAGAAGCCGTCTCTAGATCGAAGAGTAGGGAGTGGAAGAGGCCATAATATAGTGATATTTTACGAGATTAAGGAGCCCACAAAGTTGGGATGTGGCTACAGGAATAGACATCACATGCCTGAAGCACACCCAGTGTCAAGGTGATGAGTACGACCCGCAACATGGGGGAGGAAGGCGACGAAAGGGAGAAGAAACCCTAAAAAATCCCCTAACAGGGGCATTAATTATCATATCAAATTCAAAAGAATCAAGTAAAAAAATAGTTGTTTCACCTTTAGGGAGAAGAGAGACATCCCTTACCTCCTCTATTCATGCTAATTTGAGCCATCTGAAATACTATAGGGAGTGGGATTTTATGAGAGAATCCTTATCTACCTCGGAATTTTGGGATACACATTAGTGGATGGAAATTTTTTTTATGAGGATCAAAAAAATCATAGGTCATGTTAGTACCTATTATAAATAAAAACTTCCAGAATATGAATCTTATATCAACGATATAGAGCCCTTTATCCATTTACTAAAGGATTCATCATTCAAGTGGACCAATTACCAAAATTATTGGATTCTAAAATGAGAAATGAGGATGAAAAAAACTACCAAATCTTATCTCAGGAAGAGGTACGACAAATATACCTCCTTAAGTGTGGTATTCAAAAATTGATGAATTCATGTCACTTACTATTTCCTTTTACTTCACTGAAGTCATATGAATATTTTTCTCCTATATTGTCCCCAGTATAAATCCTTATAGATTCGACGAATGTCTCAAGAACTCATTCATATGATAGTATGATGGGATAACAAGCTCTCTGGGTTTGGTAAAATATAGATGAGAAATTATTTCCAAAACTGATGAGATGTCTTTGATATCATCACATGTTTCCCCTTGCCTAGTTTTGATATTTAAGTATTTATTTAAGCAGAAGAAAGTGAAGTTATTCAAATTTATACTTTACCTGAGGCTATTAGGTAAATATTTCACTTACCCTTGAACAATTTATATAGGATTATTTTATTAATGAAACATTGATTTGTTCAAATACAAGTCCATGATACTTGAATCTAAACATTCTAGCCTCCTAGGGGCATGCAACTCTTTCCCATTCTGAGGGGACTTCTATAGAACATGTGACACGAAGAGCCTGATATGGGATTGAGTTAAATATTCATTTGAGTCTCTCAACCACCAAACATACTAATATAGGATGCGATGGTTCAGGTACAATGAATGAACTAAATTGTTACATTTTGAGAACATATACTTATCGTTCTTAATGTAACATTTATCATTACAATTTCTTATGAGTTTTCAATGATGGATGAAATTTATTAAATCATCGATGCCCATGAATACCTAGAAGAGTTTGGGAACTTCAATACAAATCAAGAAGGGCGTATGTCCTCTGCATTTATGTTTGACTTGGACACTCCACTATGGGGTATATAAATATGGATTTATGATTCATGAACATTTATCTACAAATAATACTACTAAGATACTTCATAAGTGTGATATTTGGATTCTACCAACTCTTTTGTTAGAGGCGTCACCAAATAGGGACTCCAAAAGGTTTTATCTCACTAGGATAACTAAGACAAACCCTGAATCCCTTAAATAAGGTTTACATTAGTAGGATTTTTCAACTTGGTATACTAAAGAAGAAACTAATGTAGTAGAGATTTTAAATCCCCCAACCTACAATATCACATAAAGGGGTTGTGATACACATGAATAACTATTGTTAATGCATGGGGATCACAACATTAATACTAATAGAACACTCATTGAGAGAGAATATTGAAATATACCCTTCCTAGAGGTGGAATTCACCACAAACACCTTGGATCTAGAAATTGGTGAGCATCCACATCATCTTTGGCTAATCCAATTTTCATGTTTTTTTTGTTAATTTGTGATTTTCGATCACAGGTCCTGATACGACCATCCCAAGAAACATAAATTATTTAAAGAGTCTATGATTAGTTGAATTAACCATTAGGGTATTAAAAACTTATATTTCATTAGGATCCACTACCTCCATGGGTGAAACAAAGGAAATTTCTATGAGTAAGTAACTTACTATGTATTCCTCTCCACTTTTGAGTAACTCTAAATTGGATTAAGATTCCCATATCACTTTCCATGTAGCCCACTAATTCATGCGGTGGGATATATGGAGGTTGTCCTCAAATAATAACCCATAGGACCTATGTAATGGATACAATTTTTAAAAATATACCCTATTAATATTTTTAAATAATATTTGTGTTGTTATTTTTTGAGTTGGCCTTGTTTTTTGGTTATTTTTTATCCTTGATGATGATATTTTAAAAATATAAAAATATATTAGCACACATGAATAGATAATTTTAAAAATAATTCATTATCCACCAAAATGGAGTCTTATATAGGAACACAAATACCTCCATTGAATATAAAATGTGGGGTTTCCTCTAGTCGCAGCATTAACCTTGCTCGTATCATGTTTTTGGGTGATGTGTACTCAATGATGAATATGATAACTACAATTAATAAAAATAATTTATTTCTTGTATGAAAATTTTACCCTAGCCAAATACATATTTAAATACTATTATAATAATTATATAGATTCATCTACAACTGTTTGAATGGATAAGTAAGGAAGAGCCAATATGGGGGACACTTGGATGAAGAAAGATGAGAATTGTAATTTGATGAACAAATTTAGTGGAAATCATTAATGATAATGTAATTGATAGGGATTATTATCATAATCATCACAAACAAATTATTCTTCCACAATTAATTTGATATGAAGGTATATATTTTATTTTTTAATTTTCCACAACTTTTTATTTCATTGAAATTACAGATTAGCTCCCAAAAATCTAATCTATAATTGATTGTTTATGAGACTATTAAATTATGTTTTTGATAATAACTATTAATGGAGTGATTATTTTATTTTCTTTCCACCCCTTCTATACAATTTATCTTTGTTAAAGATGGCTAAAATTAACATGACCATTTTTTATTTCTCACTTTGTTGGTTTTGGGATTTCTCCATCCATTATAAATGTATTTATCACTATCATTTGTTTTGATGGTGGATCAACATTTTCCATGGAACCATTTAATTATATGGTCAATCATGGGTTCTGTGGGCTAATGTTTTGAATTTATCATCATAAATTATGGCATGAAGGATGTTTGACAACAAAGATTGAAATTTGAAGATGGATCATGATTTAACAATTTATTTGGGAGATATGTGAAAAAGACTTGAGTGATGTTGACCTTTTGAATTTTTGTTCGATGGTGGATAAAATCTGGTCACTAGTAGAGAAGTGATGATAGTCAACTCATATTGTCCAAATTTTGGGTGTTATTATTGGAATAATCAGTGAAGGATTCTTTAATATTGGAAAACAAATCACTTATTCGATTTTTTCAAAAATTCCCAACTACACTATGTGTTGTTTGGAAGAACACATTCCATGTTTCTTGGTGATGGAATTATATGGTTTTAAATGAAGTTAAATATCACATAACCAAGTTACTTATTCAAAAAATGTATGAATTATAATCATAATGGTTGGTGTGTACTAGGAGTACAAATATAGGGCTCATGTGTACCCACACACCTTTTGTGCTAGGACACACCCCTTATAACCTTAGAGGTATATGACTAGGGAACATGGGGTACACCCTGAATACCCCTTTAGAAAAGGTACACCATGTAACCCCTATACACGTTGTGTAGTTGGACTGATATGGCCATGTGGGAATAAAAAACATAGAACATGGTCAACATGGGATGACCTGTCATGTGCCCCTTGGAAATTCCATGAAGTTTCGATTAACCAAAGATATTATGGTTACAAGCATGTTTTCCACATCATTTTCTCTACGAAGAATTGGTATCTCACCCATTAGGGCTGGGATCCTCTTGGATAGTGGGTACTTCACCCTTGTGATCATAGGGACAAGATCTTATACTGGTAAAACTAGATAGAGAAGATATTTCATCGATACTTATGGGACATGGATCTTCTATCTATAGATTTGTTATTCAACACATCTATAGATCTTAGACGAGATAATGTTGATATTTCTCCCACCATCATGGGGTTGTGATCCTCTAACATTATATAGGTGAATGACCAAATGTGTTTCTTGGGACATATGAATTAGAATCCAGTGATGTTGATTTTTTTCCTAGCTATGCATTAGAGACTATAATCTAGGACATGTATCCTTCTATGAGAATATCTTGTTTAATCATTTACTTTTCACCCATGGTTATTTTTCCAAGATGAATATATCTTTTTATGTTTTACTTTTTGGTGACATCAGGGTGTCCTATTGGGTATGTATATATTCACCACTATATAGGCGCTTCCCATATGTGTTATGTGTCATGAAATTAATTGGATATTGCATATAAAACTAGGGGGAGTTGGTGTGGGTGGTTCTTAGTAGTGATTAGAAACTATAGAAGTGGGACTATTTTTAAATTGGTGGTTGTGTACTAATACCATTTCCTTAATTATTTTCATGTTATACACACATTCTAGGGTTTGGTTTTTTATTTTCCATTTCTTACTTGGGTTATATATTATCATGTTTTGCATTGGGATATTGGAGTTTCTACATGAATTTGTTATTCTATTTGTTTAATTTTTATATTAATCTGGTTTGTAAGGAGATACATGTATGTTGGTATAAATATATTATACTAAGGTGTCCCATATGTGGGATGTGAGTACTCGATGCTATTTACTATTCCTTGTCCTATTGTAGGAATGCACATTATGGAACACTAGGCTTAACACTCTCCAAGTGGGACCCAGTGGGCCATGTCTTGTAAGAGTGGTATCATAGGATTGGTTTGATTCAGATAGAGTTGGTGATATAGTATTTGTGGCGGTTATTTTGAGATTTAGGATGCAATTTTTTAGTGTATCAATTTTATCTCTTTGTTTAGGGACCCTAGTGATGGACCGATGGTTACAGAAAAAATAATTCTAGATACGTAATATAATAATGGGTTGTCCTTCACATATCCTTCTTAAGTCACATCTCCTAATATGACCTCTTAACCCTAGTACATCTTTATTATTTTAGTATTCCTCTATATAGACATCCATCCAACATTTCATGATGAGGATCCTCTCAGAGATAAAACTTCAATCTAGGGGCATTCCTAGGAAGTATTCCCCCCTGAGTGGAAGTCTCAACCATATTTTAGTGAGAATATGTGCCTCTAGTGGCACACACTAATGTTTTACATATTAATGGGAAGAATATAGTTCTAGAAGGTCCATATGATGACGTACATAGGACGAAAGATCTATTTTCATTTTATGGGAAGAGACTATCCATATTTTGGAGTGATCTAGTCCCAATGATAGTCAAAGGGATGGTGAGAGTCCATGTCTTGAGTATTCTATCTTTCCTGGACCCCTTCATATCAGACTGATATTCTAAATTTTTTATTCTACATGGATCAAATAGATGATGATGGCGCCTGATGATACAGACCTAGAATAAGGTGCCTCTTCCCTAGATGTAGTTTCAGTGTCTCTTCCAGGATTAGTATTTTTTAGTGACTCTATGTTAATGGAACATCCAGGATCTTCCGAATATTTTTTAAGGTACTATTTCAGTATTTATGTATGTGTCGATGTTTACTAACCTCATGTGATACAATCATGAAGTAGTTCATGATGTATATTTTTTTGGTGAAGACATTCGCATATAGACCATGTAGAGATATTAGAGATGGGGCTATTACCATTTTTATCCTCAATTATTTTGGGGGTTTTTGAGTGTTCCATTGTAGTAAGACATTTTTTGAAGAGAATTCGTAACTAACTAGGGTGTGAAGATATCACATAGGAGAGGACACTTTAGTAGTAAGTGGAAAACATTAAGATTTAGAGTCATGAAACTCAAAAAATTTACATGTCAAATCATAAACAAGAGAGTCCACACACTAGGGTTCTCAGAGAGGTTCCAATCAATCTAGGGAGAGGTGATTCTTTTATTATGACAGGAAAGGTCACATCACTCAAGAATACTCTACATACCATGTGATAGTTGATAGGCAAGCAATATATAGACCACCAAGATAGCGACAACAACCTGAACAGGTTGTTACACAAATATATGGACATGGTATAAATGTTTTTAGGGCTATATAAAGTGGTCAACATTAATATCTGACTCCGAAACCACCACTACAACCTTCAGGTGGTCCCCATTATGTTTAAGGAGATGACAGGAAATGACACTACCAGTTTTAGGTAGTTTAGGATTATAAATAAATGGATCTCAACAAGGTATGAGTTATGATATGTATCATCTATACCTAAGATATAGTTTTTATAGACATAATAATGAACTATTCATTTATGATCATATCCCTTATTTATGAATTAGAGGTTTCATCAGATCCTCTAGAAAAACCCTTACGACTTGAGACACTTATTATATGGGATTATATGATCAAAATTACCTATAAATAGTGTGACCTAGTGCTTGGTGGAGAGAGTTTATCATGAGAAAGTTTCATGGTCATTATAAAACCATTTGATTTCATTCTTTATATGGAATGGATATCCACCATCCATGCCTAGATTGATTATTTTTTAGAGGTTGTGGTGGAGCTAGGATGTTATATTGATATTTTCCTTCACTGGTGGCAATTAATTATAATAATAGTTAGCTAACATTATTTGCAAGAAATTATAGAAGATGTCCAATAACATTTCTAGAAAAACTCTTAGTTATATATACTCAGCAGATGATTGTTTCCCTATAATATTGCAGGTGTACCCAAATGTCTTTCCTAATGATTTACCTTGTTTACATATTTTTTATGTTAAATTATATATCAACTAGTATCTGGGTGTAACTCTAATACATTTGGTAGCATATCAAATAGATATGTTTGAGATTCAAGAGATGAGGACGCAGTTCCAGAACATTTACACCACAATAATTATTTATTTATTTTAATAAAAGTGTATAAGAATACCCAAATTGGTTGAGAAATGGAATGAAGAGGTCATGGGGGCTCGAAGTAAAAAAGACCAAGGAATTTAGCTCAAACAATTGTATCCCCCTAGGTAGCTCTGATATCATTCACCAAAGAAAATGGGAGCCTAGTGATATGTGTGAATTACTATTTCTTGAATCAAATATTTATTAATAACAAGTATCCCCTATCGAGAATCGATGACCCATTTGATCAATTAAAATGAGAAAGTGGTTCTCAAAATTCATTCTCATGTCAAGATATCACCAGATGCTTGATTTTAGGGAGGTTATACCCAAGATGGAAGTCTGATGATGCTATAAGACCTACAAGTTCCTAGTGATTACCATTAGAATGAAGAATTTTCCAACTGTGTTTATGTGTATTATATTCTTGGTATTACAACTTTTCCTAGACTAGTTTTATGGTTTTTATTAATGTAATTATAACTTAATAATCACCAATGGCTTATCATTCATGGAATTTAAGGACGGTCGTAGATGTAGATCATGATAATTATGTTTAAGGAAAACCCTTTAAGTGTTAGTTTTGAATTATATAGGTCCAATTTTTGGGACATGGTATCTCAAGGGATGAAGTATCTATGGACCTAGTGATGTTCAATGTAGCGCTAGCCTGGGAGACACCCAGGAGAATGATACAGTTGTAGATATTCCTTAGGTTAATTGGAAATTACTGGATATTCATACTTGAATTCTCTTAAATTGTAACTCCCTTGATTGAATTAATATAACAGGGGAGAACATTTATCTAGATAAAGAAGTGCTAGAAGTCCTTGAGGTGTTACAATAGAGTTGAATAGTACTCCTATCATAAGATTACCTGAAGAGGGGGTTGATTACTTAGTGTTATGTGATCCCTATGGAGGTGGGTCCACATGTGTGTTGATGCAAAGGTAGGTTATGACAGCCTATGAATCTTGGAAGCTAATACACCATGATGAAAACTATTCTACCTATGAATTAAATCTATAAATTTCCAGGTTTACTATAAATACTTGGTGACACTACCTTCTTGGTGAGAGTTTTTTTTAAATTGAAACAGTCTCTAGTACATATTCAATTATAGAGTTCTCAATATGTGACATAGGTGGTGTCTAGAGTTCCTATAATACTTTGACTTCAATATTGTATATAATCCTAATAAATTCAATTTTTAAGTAGATTCTTATCAATAGTAAATATCATTCCCTGTTTCTAGGTGATGCGTCAAAGTATTTGGCATCATTTCAGGCATCATTGTAGTTACCCTTAGAAAATGAGGGAGAAGAAACATACCTATGATTGATGGTGGTGACTCCTTCACTTCTCTTATTCATGAGGGAATCATAGATTAGTGATGATGATTTTGAGGTACTTAATGACTTTATATTCATAATATGTGCTCATGGTGGACTTTTTTATGCTAATGAGCATTTCATCGTCTTTTATGGGTTGGTGATGGTTCCCATCATGCATTGAGATGATATGATGAAATAGTTCCATACACCCTCTTATTGGTACATCTTGGAGTGGAAATGATATACCAGGACCTTTGGTGGTAGTTTTCGTGGCCATGGATAAAGAGTAAGGTTGTAGAGTTCATATCTCTATGCCTCACCTATAACCTGGTGTAAGAAGAGCATCAGATATTAGTAGGCTTGATCCAGCCTCTAAAAGTGATATAATAAGAGTGGGATGGTTTATCCATTTATTCTGTGATAGGATTTCCATGTATGGTGAGTGGTCATGACACTATATTAGTGACTTGGGGTCAAAGCACTAATTTAGACCACTTCCTCAATATCAATGAAAACGTTTTTCTGGAAAGATCAAGATTCTTGTTTGTTCAGGGGATCATTCATGTCCAAGGTGTCCCCATGATGATTTTCTCATACCATGAAACTCATTTTACATCTCCGTTATGGAGGGGATTGCAAGTTTATTTTGGTACTTAGTTGTGGATGAGATTGAAATTCCACCCCTAGAAAGATGCCCAAAACGAGGGGACTATTTAGGTCATGTGGGAAATTCTAGAGGCTTTAATCTTTGAATTTGACTAAAATTGGGAGGATAACATACTCCTAGAAGAGTTTGTATACAGCAATAACCATTACTCTACTATTGATATGGTGACCATCGATGCCCTTTATGGGAGACCCTGTAGGTCACCAATGTGATTGTTAGATTTTATAGAATAAGTACTAATGGTCATAAGGTTTTTTAAATTAGGTAATAAGAAAGTAAAAAATCATCTTATAATGGAAGAGAATAACTTAGATCCATTAAATGGATGATGTGGATTGATGATATAGGCCTTTAGAGTTTAGTGTGGGTGGGGGAGATCATGTATTCTTGTAGGAATCACCTCTAAAATGTTTATGAATATTTTAAAGGGGGTAAAAGTTATATATAAGGTTCATTGGTCCATTATAGATTCTACAGAGGGTGTATAGGTTTCATTCTTCATAGATTTACCTTAAAAGATAGATTGAGTTCATAATGTCTTCCATGTGTTGTAGCTAAGGAGTTATGTACATGATTGATCAGACATTATTTAATGATTTGAGATGGACATAAAATAAGGATCCACCTTTTTATAGTATACATTGGAGATAAATGATTGAAAGGATAAAAATCCTTCATTATTTTATGATTCCCCTTGTGTGTATTCTCTATAAGCATAAGAATATTTAGAAGATTTAACAGGAATGAGAGAACCAAATACGAGCTTAGTACCCTAAACTATTCGATTATTTCCTACTTTTAACGATGAAAATACTTAAAGGTTATTAGAGTTTACCAACTATTATTTTTAGGATTATAACATTTGAATATTTTAAATAATATTTTTGGGGAAATTTGTAGAGTTAGATCAAATTTTCATGCACTATTTATCCCCAATATTGATTTATTAAAAATATTAAAAAATATTAACACACAAGTGAAAATAATCTTGTAAATAATTTATTATATTCAAAATATTGACTAAGATGGGAAGAGTAGTATCACTATTTAATTTTGAATGTGAGGTTTCTCACAAGCGCAACATAAAACTTTCTCTCATTGGGTTTAGGGGTGATGTATAGTTGCTAAGGTATATGTTAAATAAAAATAATTAAATTAATTTATTCGATCTATTTAATGTTATACCTAGATCAATCCTTATTTAAGGACCTTTATATTAATTCTCTAGGGTTACCTACAAACCAAATAATTGAGAGCAAGGGTGAGCCAAGATGGGATAAAATTCTACGTTGAATGAGGAAATTTATGTGTCAATGAATGGATTTAGAAGAACTCATCAATGATAAAAAAAATTAATGGGATCTCTAATGGTATATTTAAAAACTAATTATTCTTAATGATTGATCTTATAACAAGGTAGGTCTTTGATTTATAAATTTCTCCAATGTGTTAGGTTTTGTTTCAATAACAGATTAACTCCCAACAATATAATATGGAATCAGTCATTTCCAAGACCATTAATTTATGTGTTTTATAATTATTTTTATTTGAATGATTATTTTTTTATTAATTTACCCCAAAAATTCAATTTCTATTAGTGGATGGTTTCCAAACTAAACATGGTCATTATTTGTTTCTATATTTTGAGTTTTGTAGATTTTTCATTCCATTCTTTGTGTATTCATCACCGATGTTCGATTGACTATTGGTTAATCATTTTCCATAGTCCCATTTAATGTCAAGATAAATCATGGTTTATTCAAGTTTATGTTATAGGTTTATAATATTGGGATGTGGCATGATAAAGGTTTAACAACAATGACAAAAAACTGAAGATGGATCGAGTGTTGGCTATTTTGTGCGGTGATGCATGTGGACGAATCAGGTGATGATGTCAGTTAAATTTTTATAAAGGTTGATGACCAAAATACAATATCTTATAGAAAATGATGAAATTAAATAAGGATTATGGGTCTAATTCAAGGATTAATATGTGGAGGAAACTTAACGATTGGAAGACACATCGTCTATGTGAGTTTTTAGAAAATTCTTGAAGAAACAACATGTAGTTTGGAAGAACACAAACTGTATTTTAGTGATTTGGTGATAGGGTTTCACTTGTGCATGTGAATTATTCACATATTTATCAAACATAAATGGATGTGTTGGAATGTACTAGAAATATACATCCATATAACCATGTGTTCCCACACACTATTTGTGCTAGGCCACACCCCACACACCCTTAGAGGTATGCGACTCAGGAAGAAAGGGTACACACTGAGTGGCCCTCAAATAAGGAATTCCATGTGTCCCCTATATACACCATGTAGTCTGGATTAGACATTCCATTTTTTATGGAAGAACATGATCAGTTGGGTGAAATGGGATAACATGTCGTTTACCCCTAGGGCATGTCAAGTAGTTTCCCATTAACTAAGATATTATGGATATAACTGAGTTTTCCCACTCCGTATTCCCAAGTGGTGTTTTTATCTCACATTTTGGTATTGGGATCCTCTTAGGGAGTCATAATTTCACCCATGAAAGTAAAGGGTTAGGATCCTCTGCCTTTAGAATTAGATTGAGTCATAATTTCAACCACATTTATGGGTTAGGGGTCCTCAATCAATAGATTGGATATTTCTCCCATATATTGAGTTTAGATGAGATACATATCCTCTACTAGTGTTTTTATTTCACCCATCATCATGGGGAAATGGTACAATAGAATCAAATACGGTAATGAATTCATGGGATTGTTGGGACTTATGGATTAGATGGTGGAAATACTGAGTTGTTTGACTATCTGTGAGTTAGTGACTGTACTTCGGGATGTGTATCCTTCAATGAGTATATCTGGGTTATTAATTTTCTATTTTATCTTAGATATAGTTTCCAAATAACACTTTATTCTTATAAAATAATATTAGTGTTTTTAGGGAATCGTACTGGGTATGTTGATATCCTCCACTTCAAGTGATATTCCCACAACTATCATGTCTTATATAGATGGTGGACTATTTGATAGAGATCTAAGGGGACATGGTGTGGGTGGTACTTAGTGGAACTAAGAATCAATGTTTGTGGAAATATTGTTAAACTTGTGGTCATTTTATTATACTCTCTCCCTTCTAATTGACATGTTGGACCTAATATTTGGAGGATTGACCTGAATTTTCCCCTTTTTTTACTTTGGTTTTGTATTATTATGATATATTGTGGGATATTTGTTTTCATGATAGAATTTTTTATTGTTATTTTTTCCATAGTTATTACCCTAGTGTAAATGGAGATACATGTCCATGTGTACATATACATTAGAAGAAGGTCTACCATATGTGTGATATTCCTACTCAGTACTAGGCACTATCCATTGGCCTATTATAGGTGGTATGGGGGTGGAACACTCGACTTACCCCCAAATGAGAAGGACCTGGTGAGTCAGATTATATAAACACACCATCACAATTTCACTAGATTCATAACAAGTTTACAATTCTAGGATATGAAAAATTTTATTATCAAGCAATCCATTTTGCTGTGAAGGATGTTATTGTATGGTGAGAGATGAAGAAAATGTTACTAAGAATTCTTACTAAGGCTATATTTTCAAGATGATCCACTAATTGTTTGGATGAAAATTCTTTAGAGGAGTCTCATTATACTGAAAAAAAGTGGATCCCCAATATTAAGATGACTATGAGGCCTTATAGGTGGTCCCTATCTAAAAAAATAAGTAGATTATTTCATCGAGAGTTTGGTATAACACTATAGGATTCTAGAAAAATCTCAAACCTAGGAGTGGAACATTATTATAGCTTTGGTGGATATCCTTCATCTTGGTGAGGAAGTTGTGGCTATAGATCTAGTTCGGATTCAATGTAATGTCGATGAATCACATGAACTGAATAATGAAATCTAGTCCTAAAGTTATGTAATTTTGTAATATGCGACTATTACAAAGAGGGTTCCTGACATATAGAGACTCCTCTTATTTTAAAAAATTAATTATTATTTTTTGTTGTCAATCAATAATCAATTTCTTGATTTCTTTTTTTCTTCATTTTTATTATATCATCAATGATAACATTACTCCATATAAAAATATCAATGAAAATTGAATCCACTTGATCATTGAATTCGGAATGGATAGAGTTAATCATTATCCAAAACACTTGAATTGTTATGGATTCCTCCTTGATGTGTCTCTTGGATAGGTATAGGAATATGTCCCATCAACATACACAAGAGTTGTTCCATTTTTATATTGATTATTTCTTCCTTTTCATGACACATGAATGGGTATATATCACAATACCATCACCATACACTAGAGTTGGTCTATTTGGATAAAGGTGACAACCTCCTTGGAATGGATCAAAAATGTATATCAGTAGAAATATGATCACTAAACCCTAGAGTTGGTCCATTGAGTTATGGATGATTTCCTCACATTCATGTCTCACATGAGGGTATAGATAAACATACCATCACCACACACTAGAGTTGTTAAATTTTTATATTGTTGATTTCCTCTTGGGATAGAATCATGAATGGGTATAGGTAGAAATACTATCAATGTACACTAGAGTTGGTCCATTCTGATATGGATATGGTGACTAAATGTGATGTGGATCATAATGTGGGAGTTCAGAATAAAAAATACAATATGCATGAGGGTTTGATTACATCGAACCATTATTATTATGAATTTCACCTGGATCCTATGAATTTATATGCTTGGAATGATGGTGTGCATTAATCTTTTCCATGGATAATGTGTTTAATAGGAATATATTGACTTTGCTGGGATCATATAGTGGACCATGCAATCCTTGAGTATTTTACATTTTTTATCACCCTATCTTTTGCATAAAATTCATATGAGGGTAGCCTAATGTGTTGGTTCATAAATTTGTTTATTATTATTCTATTTATGGGGTTTTATCCTAATATGTTTCATCCCTTTTCCATTTCAAATTCTCAACTTTTTCGAGGGCATGCAATATGAATTCCCAAGGAGCAGAGAATAAACTTTTTCCTTGACCTCACATTATGAGGTTTCAACATAGAGAGTTATTTTTATATTTCCATGGGATGTTTTATGTCATACAAGTTAGTCCAAGGTAGCTGTTGTTTAGGAACAGATAGCTTAGACCATATAATTCTACAATTTAGGGTTGTATAACTTTGACGAAAATAAATTATTTCACATAGATCCAGAGGAGAGGAAACACCAAAAAGTGAATGGAGATCCCCTTATCAAATATATAGGTTACATAAGGGAATAGTGATTTTAGTTTATGTTTATAGTTATTGGAATTTGAATAGAGTTTCTTGACATTTAATGATGATAAAATTTGACCACATATCACTACATTTTATGGTCACATATATTTGACCCAAAGATGAAGAAGAAAATTGAGATGGTAATGGATAAGAAAAACCTAATGTGAATGGACAGACTAATTATAGTATAGATTATCTCATAAAGAGGGAAATTAGTCTTATAATAATAAATATGAGACAATCATGTCATGTATTTTATGATCACATGATGAGGACCAATCAAAAGTTCAAAGATGAGATGTTTTATCCCTACCTTGAAGGTGAGAAGAATACACAAATGTGAAACATTGAGGGTATGGAATCCAATTGAATAATTCGATTATGGGTTTTTGAAATCATAAATTGCAGATTTTTAATCCGGGATGATGACATGTGATGCATAGGTCGAATATTACCACTGACCATACTCGTATGGCCAGTTCTACTATAAAGGTGTTATTCTGTACAACGATTAGATGAATTTTTTCTTAGGAAGAATACATGCCTATAGTTGTAAATTCATATTATAGTCATGTATATAGTGTAATATAAGGGGTATATATGAATTTATTATAGGAGTATTCCTTCAGATCCAGATCCACCAATTACAAATATCCATAAGATGTTTTTGGGGATTGAAACATTTGGGAAATGAAGTAGTTTCATGGAAAATAAGTTATTGAAGGAGGTTTATGGTAATATAAATGTCACTCTACCATGGTTTAAACCCATTATCAAGGAAAATGGATATTATTTTTCATTTCCCTTACTTTTAAAAAGTTATTGGTCTCAAAAAGCACGATTTGAACTTTGCTAGGGCCATATAGAAGGACCCAAAATATTTGTGACATTTACATTTTCATGCTAATTGTTTCTAAGCCATTAATGTGTTATTATCAGAAAGTGGATACAAATCTTTTATCAAGGTTTACGCACATAGGTTTTATTTTCATAGAATTTTTTATGTCTCTTTTACTATTACTTTAAGGCTAGGTGATATAGAACATAAAGGTCAAGAGTTTATGGTTATAAAACATTGACTAAGTGCATGTATTTTACTGTTAAAGTTATCATGATAAAAAAGGGCTATATAATGTATCTTTTAAGGGTAAGGCTAAAATAAACTTGGATGAATATTTTAATGATTATATAAATTATCTCATGGTTGAGTGTACATAATTTAAGGTCATAGGGCATTATATCACTATATAAAGGGAAGATGTGAATCAAAAACCCAATAAATGTTCAAGATCCAATTATACCCCAATTCCTTTTAAACAAGGAATTTTGATGCTATAAATTATGAATCAAGGATTTTATATTTGGATGGATAATATATGATAGGTATAGAAGGGGTGATTGTTGACCATAGTTGAATGGCAGGTTCTGATTCTATGTTTTTATGGAATATGAAGATTAATAGACATTTTTATCAGAAAAAAATTATTTTTATTTGGAGTACATATTGGGTGTATGTATGAAGATCTTTATTAGGTGAATTTAAGAATAGAAAAATAGAGCTATCCTTTGAATTTATACAAACCTGTTACCAATAATCGTGAATGTTTTATGGGAATTTGAGATACTAGAGTCACGAAGTGTGACTTGTGGAATGGGATATGCAAAATAATTATAGATTATTTTATATTGGAGTTAACTATGTTTAGGATATTTTAATCCATTAAAAAGGATTGAAAATGGGTGATGGTTTGTGGCAGAGTTTTGAATATCTGGTCGAAACATCAATTCATATCTTGAAATAACACGAATCAAGACACACATAGTTCCAAATAAATCTCAATACAGATCCAACTACATCACATGAAATGTGTTTTAAATTTATAAATTATTGGAACCTTAGGAATTTCTGGTCCATTCATAAGGGAAACATTGACCATACAATGGGTACAAACATGGGAAGTCCAAGCATTGAGATTTCCATTAAGGAAGGGGAATTGTTTCCCAATTTAGTATTTAATATGTCGTGAAATCCTCATGGATATATATCCCATATAAATTAGTTTGGTATATATATAAAGAGATGATCTATGATTTTTATAGTGATTCAAGTAGGAGAATGTTCTATACATTTTATGTCATGATCCCCACCCTCCAAATATTCCCCTGCTAAACTAGCAATGATGAAAGGGAGATAATGACCCTGAGTCCCACCTCCAGTAGGCCCCATGGTAGTGACCAGAACCAAGGGTATACATATATAAAAAATGGAAGACATTAACTTTTTATAGTAACCATGATAGAGAGATAAGATGTATCAACCTCAAAAAACTACAAGACATATATAAAAGAAATCCAAAAATCCATAACATATGCGCGCTTAAAAATAAATCTCTTATAAATGAAAAATAACTCCAAGGTAAGTACCCAAAGTAATGGTAAGCAGCGAAACAAAAAATGTCCTAAAGTATGAGCTTGTAATACCTAGCATGGTCCCCATAGTCGTCTTGGAAACCTGAAAGTAGTTTTATAACGTAAGGTGATCATAAAAATATACTCAGTAGGAAAACCAAAGTCTCTCGTTCACAAGAGGGGGAATCATACTAATGCTCCTATGAGAAAAAAGAAGAACCAACAACACATAACAAGGTATTCTAGCCATATACACCTCACCAATGCATTCACACTAAGTAAATAATGTCAAGTAAAGTAATATAGTATGCACATTTATAGTAGAGTACCCCACACCACTTTCCCACTGATTAGATACTCTCACACCATAACGGAAAAAATCTTGGAACTCCCACCTATTATTAAAGAACCACATCACAACCTACCCACAAACACATGGTCCCCACAACTACGTCTTACCCATAGACACCTAGACCACATAACACATCACATCCTACCCACACACACCTGGGCCAAACAACTATGTATCACCAGTAGAAACCTGGTCTATATACCACATCACATCCTAAAGACACATTGGAACAAAACACATCTCATCTTCAAGACACCTGGGGAAGACAACGTTCATACATACACATGGGCCTCACGAATAACAACTTGCCTGAAGAATCTTGGGCTATCACTTCCTGGAAGAGGGAGCAGGGAAGATCAGGTGGCCAGCCATTCGTCCTCCCATATGGCTATTTGGTGAAGACACCCTCCCACATGACAATGGGTAGTTTGGAATAAAGAGCTAAGCCTACATGGGTTTCATATAGAAAGTAGAAAGGAAATACTTGTGTATATATATTAATAATAACAAGAATTCATGAACATTCTATGGGATACATGACAACTACTACCTTTACATGAATTTATCAACATAAAAAACAATCTCATCAGATGTTGATAAAGGAAATCTACTTCACAATAAGAACTAACTCATTTTATACACCCAAAAAACTCAATTAAGATATTATCATTCGTTATTAAACTATTCAACTACTCATTACACCTCTACCTAGGAAACTACTAAGAACAATAGGAAACAACCAATAAAGGAAAATGGTCAACACCACCATAGTCATTTCAGAAGGTGAAGAGCCTGCTAGTTTAACAAACATCACATTCACTCCCTATTTAACACCCAATCTTCCTATAAAAAAGTACTGATCCCAAGACACAGTGTGAATATTTCTGTATGCTACTCATAGTGAAATTATTGGTGAATTACCCATACCAACCACTTCCATAATCATTCTTCAAAGTCATTCTTCACAAAACATCTTGTCAACTACAAAACCACCCAACTCACAACCGCATCTAGCAACACACCTCACCATAACCATAATAGGTCGCCCTGCTACATAACAATACCACACCCATCACATAATGTAACACAAAAATATCACAACTCAAAACTTCTTCCCCACTTCCACACATAAAATACCCAGATTACCATATCCACAGAACCAAACCCCTTTAAAGAACCTAGAAACCCACACACAATTCACAACCGCACCTAGAAACTCACCTCAGTACAACCATACTAGGTCACCCTGCTACATAAAAACACCAAAACCATCACATAATGTAACACAAAAATATCACAACTCAAAACTTCTTCCCCGATTCCAGACATTCAATTCCTAGATTACCATATCCACATAACCAACCCCCTTTGTAGAACCCAGAAACCCACAAAAAATTCACAAAAATTAATACAACAACAACACCACACAAACCAAACAGAGAAAAAAATATTCAGATTTAACCTATAATCCATTCTTTAATTCCTCTCGTTAATTCAGGGGTTATCAAAGAAACTATGTTATGTTAGGAGATCTGTTTATTAGACATGTATATGTGGTTAACAATTTTCTTATTTAGACATTCATCCAAGAAAAAAAATCATTCATTACATAGATTTTCCCATGTGAAAATAAAATACCCCCAACGACCATGATTTTTAGTGTGTGATTAACCCATACAAAACACAATATAAAAAAATAGAAGTTTGTGTCACTTTTTTCCCAACCTATGTACATTGACAATAAACTGATTCAATTATCTTTATTTAATTTTGTATTCTTCTATCATAACAGTACATTCATACACCCAACACGCATGATACAAATACAAAATAGAGATTAAATAATCTCTACTTTGAAGAACTGACGACTAAAACTTCCTTATTGCAAAAAAACAGGGGGCACACATATAGAAGGAAAAAACGTCAGGAAAAATGAAATCCAAAAGGTGTAATAAAAACTCATGGATCCGTCAGGAAGAAGGGGCCAGGGAGCACACATAGAAAAGGGAGAAAACATAAGAAATATAAGATCTCATATTTATAAAGTCTAGATCATAAAAAATGGTAGTTTTTAAAAAAAAAATTAATAGAAGATCTTGACCAATACCACATAGTTTGGAAGGTCAAAGGAAGCTTCAGAATTTTATTACATAGATACATTCTGAAAAAGATCCCAAAACAATTAAATATGTTATTAGACTCATCTAGAATCAAAGTTAACATCATAGGGGAAAAAGTGGAAAAACTAGATAATTCTAGGATTTAGGAAAACTATTGAAAATGAATCACCGTTGGGTGAGTAACCATCATGAGTCACTGGTAGAGATCTTCCACAGGAATGAGAGCAGTGAGGGCTACCAATGGTTGAGTCAATGTTGGGTGACTCACCATTGGATGAGTCATTAGTGGATGAGTCACTGTTGAGTGAATCACCGAGGGAGGATTCACTATTGTATCAATCACTTTTAGAAGAATCAATATAGTGTGAGTTACCATCGGAAGACTCATCACTAGAGAACTATAGTCGATAACAACCATCATGACCTACTATCATGACCTACCATTGAATCCTACTATCACGACCTACCATCATGACCTACCTTTAGAGACTCACCATTGCGAGTCACTAGTGCGAGTAATCATTCTAACTCACTGATCCAAAATCAATGGCCTTGACTCATCGGTGGGCGACTCACTATCACGAGTCACCTTTGAAAATCTCCGCCGCGAGCTACCAGTGGATTAATGACCATAATATGAGCTACTATAGAAAACTTTTATGTTTGGAAAACTCTTGAAATGAGTCACCATGGCCTCCTATAAAACCCCAAGCACTAGATTTTCACAGGGTCACAGACCGGAGAGGTCCAGGCCGTTATATAAAACAGCTCTCAAACTATTATATCCCCCATGAATTCAAAATCAATCTCAGTAGTAAGAGAGGTGTCTAGAAAACCACCCCATGAGAAATCTCTCAAGGATCTTGCTACACTTAAAACTCCTCAATCAAAATCAAAGATCAATGATAAACCACCCTGTGTCGTTTGAAATATGGAGTGAAACCTCAATATCCAAAAATACATCCTCCAATATCTGCTAACCCAACTGAACAGAAGACACACCAAAAAATAAAAACAACCACACTGTCCGATCATACGAATCAAAGAATCTATTCCTTAGTTTCCAGATATTATACACTATAGGTGGAAATGAATCACTAACATCGGTTTAATCACATCACAATTATGGAATCTCATTTAGGAATCTGGTCTTACACATTTCACTTGTCAGGACTTTATCACACATTACGAAATAGGGGAACAACTCATATTATAACAATTAAAGTTCAAACATCACATTTAAAAGATAAATAGAACAATGAAAATCCAAAAAACACAACTATGGTTACTGGGCGTAGATCTTCATTTCTCACTCCCAAGTACTCTCCTTCAAGCCAACATACCTCCAAAACATGAAAACCAAAGGAATGGTCCACCCACACATCAAATTCTCCAAAAGATTATATATAAGGACCCGACCTTAAAACATTACTTAATATTGAATTAAATGAATAATTAACATTTAGGATCTTTTTAGGTTTAGAGATTTATTGAATTAGGACATATCTATTACATCTCAAAAGACTACAAAGTAGACACTACTATTATAACCAATTTTTGACAACATTAAAAAATATTTAAATAAAAAAAGAGTTCTTTTCTTGATATAAATATTCTTAAATACTTCCTTTCTCTTACCCTTAATTATAATCTGTGAAAAAAATTTCAAAAACATGGGATGAGCCTAAAAATCTCATTAAGGGTTATAACATAATGAAAGGAAACATTAACTTTCCAATAAATACAAATCAATGAAACCATAAATTTATTTTATAACATACCTTCTGAAATCATAATATTTATGTATAACTCATAGGAATAATAATACATAAAGGTAACTTGAGGTATTAATAACATTCTTACATAGGGAGTAACCCTCATGGTTATGTTTGGAATACCCATCACAGTATATTCCCTAAATCTATTTGGAGAAACCTTAGCGTTTAACTCATTCGCGTTACCGATTTTATTGGAGAGCTATCATGGGCTCACCCGCCCTTAGTTTATCACGGAACCACCCATCTTCATAAACAATTCCCATGAACCATAACATAATCATATAACATAAAACATGCATAAAGGAAACATAACATTTCTACATTTCAATAACAAGATATCAATACAACCCATTGATATAATCAAAAAATTATCAAAACCATTTTCAATACAAAAATAAAAGAAAAGTAAAACATGGTATTTATTTTTCATTTAAAAAATGTTATGGCTTGTAGAGGAAGCTGAAACTCAAATAATGGTCACGACGATGGAGAAATCGTTGTCGCCGCATATGTAAGACAAAACATTTCTTTTGTTGTTTAGTAAAATGCTTTGTATAAAAATATTCCTTTCAAATAAAAGTAAAAGTAAAAGGGTTTTATACACCGTATAAAAGAAATTAGTTTATTATAACATAATATGCCTCAATGAAAGGAGATTGAGACAAAGTCCCTTACAAAGTCAGTATCTTTAGATTAAGGATAAATAAATTACATAATTATGTGTGAAAAATATAAATACACCCAATATATGTGGATATTAAGTGTAAAAAAATCAGAGGTCATCCACACATATTCATAGAACTACATAATGAAGAAATAGAGGTTTATCCCAAAGAATTGAAATTGGGTTAAGAAGTTCCCTTACAGAAATTCGATAGCCTAACGACATCACTTTAAAATTCAGAAAATGAGTCGATGCGAGAGAAAAAGTGTATATCATCACTTGGTTATAAAATTTATAAAAATAAGGATATATAATAAAATATCCCAACATAGGAATATGTAAATTAAAAGACCTAACAAAAGATGTCTTTTAAAAAAGGAGGGTGAAAGGTTCCCTTACCGATTTGGGTAACTTTGGAAACATACACCCCATGAAAGAAGGATCATGAAATGAAGATGTAAATACCCATAAATTAAATTATATTACACAAAGAATATAATCATGAGCAGTACATACACCAAACAAATGGAAAAAGTGGAAAATGTAGCATGAATCTCACAGGAATAAAAAGTGAGATAAAAACCCTTTACCTCATTGTAATCAATAAAGTCTGATGACCAAAAGATAATAAAAACCAAATGAATCACATAATACCATGAATATAAATAGAATAATGATAATATATATTAAATTGAAGTACACAATACACTATATGAAATAAATAAGTGGCGAACAATAGAAATATCATGGAATTAAAAGTGAGATAAGAAATCCCTTACAAATATTCGGCAGCCTAACGACAAAACTTAAAACTTCCAAAAATGGATTGATGAGATCAAATAGGGTCTCTCATCATATGAAAAAAATGTACAGTAAGATGAATATAAAATAAAACCCCCAATATAAGAAATACGAGTTAAAATAAATGAGATAAAATAGAGTACTTAAAAAGAAAGAGAGTGGTAGGATCCCTTACCTCAAGTCCGACTTGTCTTGTTAGTTTCTTTATATTCCGGAATAATAAACTTTGGTTGATTTATAATTTTTCAAGCACCACCATTAAAGTTTATTATTCAATTCATATCACATATTATAATGTTATAATAATTAGTTAATTATGTCTGTTCATATCAGACGTTTTTGTCGATGTTCGGTACATGAGTCAAAAATGAACTTGTTTGAAAAGAATTGTCCATGTAGTTATAAGTACACCATCTACAGAATAGTATTAATTATTTAAATATCATATATATCCAGTATATATTCATTTTATACTATTCCATAGCATTTGGAGATAAAAAATGAAATGCACCGTTCATGGAGACGGTAGGCCGTACGTACGCATGAACCGTACTTTCTTTTCTTTGTCATATTAATGGAATTAAAACTAAATGAGAGATATATATATTATAATTAAAGAATGATATTAATAATTTAGATGTAATATATATCATATATATCGATTATAAATATGTACTTATAATAGTACATAACATTTGGAGATAAGAAATGAAATGTACATTTCATGGAGATGGTAAGTCGTACGTACGCATGAACACTACTTTTATTTCTATTTATTACATTAATGGAATGAAAACATAATGATAAATAATTATATTATAATTAAAGTATAATATTATATATAATATCATTAACTCCATCCTTTATACATCCCACATATGGCATTAATGATTCAAATCACTTTGAGGGGGCAGTAGTCCGCACTTCCTAAAATGAAATTATCGAATTTACCTATTTTGGAAACCATAAAGGTATAGAAAAAATGAAAAATACAGAAGCATAAGAAAAAAATAAACATACTTTATATATCATATATAAATACAATGACATCTTAATGGCCACCATGAGAGGTGTTAAATTAAGATTGAACAATCATCGTTTCATGAGGCAGTACGCCACCCACAGAAACAGTATGTTCTTTAACCATTAAATGGAGGTGTGTATAAGTGTAGATTGAATAATTCTCATAAAAATATTATAGTATCTTTAAGATACAGATTTTGTTACAAAATAAATAAATAAAAAGAGTTTAGGGGGTTGGAGAGGAAAAATAAAATAAAAGAACATAAGAGATGACATTACCTTCAAATCAGATAACTCTATGTGATTTGATCCCAAAAGCATTCCTGGAAATAATTCTGCCCAATGTGAGGCTTCTAGGAGTAAAAAATGGATTTTTAGAGACAATATTAGCATATGTTGGATGAGACAAGGGCTTGAGGGGTTTGGGTAAGGGGGTAGATGTGGGGGCCTTTTATAAGAGAGAGGGGGGTCACTTTTGGAAAGTCTTGGAATGTTACTTTATTATAAAATGAGTTTAGAATTTTAAAGGTCCCACAATGATATATTTCGAGTATAAGGTGATAAGGGTTCTAAATCCACCCATTATATAGGTTTTAGACAAGTGTATGTCTTATATTTTACCTTATCTTTTCATTTTATTTAAATCGTTCATTAATGAGATAACCAGTGCATCATCCTGGTGTCATAAATAAATTTATTTATTTAATGTCTAAAAATAATAAGAAAACTAACATGATTTAGGAAATCTTTTTATATTTCCAATGACTATTTATATTCTAAGATATCAGTTATGTAGACAAAATTAAATTTTTTTACTTAGGTGTTACATAATTTTGTTATATTTTCTTTTCATTAAAAATAAAATGATAAAATGTCACTATCACCCAAAAGTGATTCAATGGGTTCCCTATGTTGGAACAAGAAATCCCATGGTCGACCATGAAACAACCAATAGCATTATGACACATGTTGGGGTAATTTTATATTATCATGATATTATTTTATTACCCTTATCTACCCGATTACTAATTAATCACGATAATTAAAGATAATTACCGTTGTTACTATTCATAATGTCTAGAAACAAAAGAGTCTTAAATACATAATTTGGAACTTATGATTCCAAATATGGAATCCATTCTACCAATTTAAAAAATAATAAATTACAGTAATTAATTTAAAAATAATTCCTGTTGTCAAAACCAAAGATGGGTTTTTAAGAAGTAAAATCTATCAAAAGATTGATTTGTTTTTACAACCAATTTAAAAGTGAAATTACATCCAATGACCGAAATTTTATTAAATTATAAAAAAATAATTAAATTACACCTTAAAACAAATTAAAATGACAATATAACTATATAAATAAATTAGATGAAATGGCAGTTTTGAATTAAAATGTTGTATTTTTCACTATTCATTAAAAAAATGAACATTATCAGAAAAATACAAAAAATTCGCCCTAAGATAAATTTGATATTCCAAATTAAAAAAATGATGTCCATATTAAAAAATTAAAAAAAATATAAGTTTCATTAATAAATTATATAGTTAATTACTGCCGTCAAAACAAATAGCGTGTTTTTAAGAAACAACATCTATCAAAAGATTGACACTTGATTATGTCTGTTTTCAAAGTGAAATTAATTATAATGACCACCATAGGATTAAATGGGAAAAATATATTCTAATTATACTTTAAAACCAATTAATAATATAATAAAACCATATAAATTAATTAGATTAAAAGGAGGTTTTGAATTAAAATACAACATTTTAAAAAAAATGAACTTTAACGAAAAAATACCAAAAATTTTCACAAAGTAAATTCTGATGTCTTTATTCTAAAGAAGGATTTTATTTTTTCAAATATAACATATAAAAGTGCAAAAACACAGATTTAAAAAGGGTTCTCCATCAAAAGGTAGTTAATCATCCTTTTAAAGAATATTAGTATATTTATTCTTAAAATTGGATTTATTTGCTATTTAAGCCTCTAAAATTTATTTGATAAATGTAAAAATATTTAAAAAACATATATAATCACTTTTTAGTTAGTTATGTTCATTCCCTCCATTACATCAACTAGGATATTACTACCATTTACAATGATATTATTATATTATTAGTGTGAATCGTAAGATTTCAAAGAAACTCATTGTTGCGTATATGGTGCGCCATCAAACATAGAATCACCTTTAAAGTAATATTATTATTTTATACAGAAATATTAATAAATATGGTAAATAAATATTATTTATTTACCAGGGATGTTACATCCTTCCCCCTATTGGGAATTGCGTCCTCGCAATTTTAAGAAATTGGGCTTCGAAACTTCATTGAAAGCCCCACATCATAAAAGGAGTCAATAAAACTATAAATTTAAAAGAAATAAAGAGAAGTAAAAAGGTCACCCGAGAAAAAAGATAATAGGATTCAATGAAAACATGGATATGGAGGAAAAAAACCACCAAGGTCTGATGGAGAGTGATTGAAAACATGTCTAGGAGAAAGTTAACCACCGGAAAATCACAAACTTGTGATGGGATACGCATTATTTGATTCCCCAGTAGGAAAAATTAAAAATCAAAATTTTTGTTTTAAGTTAAATTTCATTAGGGTGTTCATTTATGATCTTAAATAAAATAGAAGGAAACATACTTACTTATCATGCTGACTTTAAACATTTACTGGATTTCTAACACTAACTCATATTTTCTCCAAACGATGAGTATTCAGGATGACTTGTTCACATTAATAGTGCTGTAATCAACTTATAGAGAATAACATAACTCAAAAAAGATGAAATATATATTTCCCATGCTTTTAGACCTTAACCAAAAACAAAATTATTTTTATAAGATCAGATAATCCCAAAAAAAGATAATCTTTTACAAAAAGAAAAACTACTCTTAATCTCCAAAATTTGTCAAACAACCCAAAGTTCAACAAAGACCATTCAATACAAAATTTACCTTAACATTAATAAAAAATAAACCAACTGAAGATTGAAACCCAAATCTCTGAAGGATTTAATCACATACTCTTCCAAGTTAAATCTTAACATTTATCTCCAAATAACATTAGTTACTCTTAATGTATCATACTGAAAAGTAATTATCCTAATCACATATCCTCCATGATATGTCAATCGTTTCCATAGATAACCCAAAATCAACTTATTCTTGATACAAAAAATCATCTAACGAAAAAGAATTTGTCATACCGACCAGGGACTTCATTTAGTCCATTGGTAGGTGATAAATACCAGTCGCACTTTTGTTGTGGTTTCGATTCCCACAGCTTGCTCTAACGCGACGGGTTGTCATGCGGTCTGCATGTTGTCCCTTTTTCCAAAACTATATAATTCTTAAAACATTCCCCAAATGAGATAAAATCATCAAAAATAACCATAACTTAATTTCACCTCAATTTTATATCATGCCTTTCATTTTCTATCATATAGTAACCCATAATTACCTCAAAAGTAACGATCATATAACCCCTAATGGTTACCATTATAATTATTACCTAAACTTCCACATTGAGTTGGTTCTATTGTACATGATTCATTAGAGAACTCACCAAGGTTCATGTTGTTAATCATGACTCCTTGATAGTTGGTTTAGAATAACCACAAGATTCCTCATTGAATCCCCCATTTCATTCAGTCTCTTAATCAGAGAACCACCACAGTTTCCTTCAAACCCATTGTCACTTTGGTGCCTACTAGATCCAACCATTTACTAAAACCAAAAATGCCAGTGTGAGTATATTAACAAAATCATCATCTACTAATGAGGAAGATAAACACTAAGATATACTTATCCAAGTTATCTCAAACTCATTCCCACTTTCAAAAATAAAAATGACTCCAATTAATATACTAACCACTGTGGTTATACACAACTTGTCACTTATGCTTAGAAAACACTCTAATCTATAAAGTTATCTAAACCAACCTTTGATACCAACTATAAGAACCCAGGCTTAAAACATTACTTAATCTTGAATTAAATGAATAATTCACATTAAGGATTTTTTCAGGTTTAGAGTTTTATAGAATTAAGACATAACTATTACATCTCAAAAGATTACAATGTAGACACTACTACTATAAAAAAAAATTCACAATAAAAAAAATCCTTAAATAAAACAAGAGTTATTTTCTTGATATAAAACATATTGAATAATTCCTTTCTATTACCCTTCCTTATAACCTATGAAAAATATTTCAAAAATTTGGGATGAGCATAAAAAGCTCAGTAAGGGTTATAACATAATGAAATGAAACATTAACCTGCCAATAAATACAAATCAATGAAACCATAACATTAAATCATAACATAACTTATGAAGTCATAATATTAATTTATAACTCATATAAATCATAATACATAAAGGTAACATGTGGCATTCATAACATTCTTACGTTTGGAGTAACCATCATGGTTACGTTTGAAATACCCAACACCGTATATTTCTTAAATCTATTTAGAGAAACCTTATCATTTAACTCCTTCGTGTTACCCAATGCATTGTAGAGCTATCAAGGGCTCACCCACCCTTAGTTTATCACAGAACCACCCGTCTTCATTAATAATTCCCAAGAACCATAACATAATCGTATCACATAACACATGAATAAAAGAAACATAACATTTCCATATTTCAATAACAAGATATCAATACAAAATGGTGATATAATAAAAAAATTATCAAAACCATTTTCAATAAAAAAATAAAAGAAAAGTAAAACATGGTATTTATTTTTCATTTAAAAAAAGTTATGGCTTGTAGAGGAAGTCGAAACTCAAATAATGGTCACGACGACGGAGAAGTCGTTGTCGCCGCATACATAAGAAAAAAATTCTGTTTGTCATTTAGTAAGACACTTCATATAAAAATATTTCTTTTGAATAAAAGTAAAATTCAAGGGGTTTTATACACCGTATAAAATAAATTTGTGTATTAAAACAAAATATGCCTCAATGAAATGAGATTGAGACGATGTCCCTTACAAAGTCGGTATCCTTAGATTAAGGATAAACCAATTACATAATTATGTGTGAAAAATATAAATATGCCCAATATAAGTGGATATTAAGTGTAAAACAATCAGAGGTAATCCAAAAATATTCATATAACGACATAATCATGAAGTAGAGGTTTAACCAAATGAATTGAAATTGGGTTAAGAAGTTCCCTTACAGAAATTCTACAGCCTAACAACGTCATATTAAAATTCATAAAATGAGTTGATGAGAGATAAAAATGGTATCTCATCACATGGATATAAAAATTACAGAAATAATAATATATAATAACATATCCCAACATAAGAATATGTAAATTAAAATACCTAACAATATAATTCCTTTAAAAAAGAGGAGGGTGAAAGGTTCCCTTATCGATTTGGGTTACTTTCGAAACATACACCCCATGAAAGAAGGATAATATAATGAAGATGTAAATTCACATAAATTAAAGTATATTACACAAATAATACAACAATTTTAAGTAAATACCCCACACAAAAGGAAAAAGTGGCAAATGTATAATGAATCTCACGTGAATACGAAGTGAGATAAAAACCCCTTACCTCGTTGTAATCAATCGAGTCGTATGAACAAAAGATAATAAACACCAAATGAATCCCATAATATCATGAATATAATTAGAATCATGATAATATATATTAAATGGATGTACACAATACACCAAATTAAATAAATAAGTGGCGAACAGTGGAAATCTCACGGAATTTAAAGTGAGATAAGAAATCCCTTACGAAAATTCCGCAGCCAAACGACGCCACTTAAAACATCCAAAAATGGATTGATGAGATCAAATATGGTCTCTAATCATATGAACATAAAACTTACAGTAAGAGTAATATAAAATAACATCCCCCAACATAAGAAATAGGAGCTTAAAAGAAATGAGATAAAAGAGAGTACTTAAAAAGAAAGAGAGTGGTAGGATCCCTTACCTCAAGTCCGACTTGTCTTGTTCATTTCTTTATATTCCTGAATAATAAAATTTGGTCAATTTATAATTTCTTAAGGACCTCATATAAATTTTATTATTCAATTAATATCACATATTATAATGTTTTAACAATTCGTTAATTATGTGATTTCATATCAGACGTTTTTGTCGATGTTCGGTACATGAGTCAAAAATAAACTTGTCTGAAAACAATTGTCCATGTAGTTATAAGTACACCATCTAAAGAATAGTATCAATGATTTAAATATCAAATATATCCAATATATATTCATTTTATACTATTCTATAACATTTGTATAAAAAAAATTAAATTCACCATTCATGGAGATGGTAGGCTGCACGTACGCATGGACACTACTTTTATTTCATTGTCATATTAATGGAATTAAAATTAAATGAGATATATATATATATATATTACAATTTCAGAATTATATTAATCATTTAGATGTAATATATATCATATATATCCATTATATATATGTACATATAATAGTACATAACATTTGGAGATAAGAAATGAAATGTACCGTTCATGGAGACGGTAAGCCGTACGTACGCATGAACGCTAATTTAATTTCTATTTCATAATTTAATGGAATGAAAACATAATAATACATTGGTATATTATAATTACAGTATAATATAATATATAATATCTTCAACTCTATTCTTTATACATTCACATATGGCATTAACAACTCTAATCACATTGATGGGGCAGTAGTCCGCACTTCCTAAAATGAAATTATCGTGTTTACCCATTTTGGAAACCATAAAGGTATAGAATAAATGAAAAATAAAGAAGCATAAGGAAAACATAAAAATAATTTATATATCATATATAAATACAGTGACATCTTAATGGCCACCATGAGAGATGCTAAATGAAGATTGAACAATCATCGTTTTGTGAGGCAGTAATTCACCACCCACAGAAACAGTATGTTATTTAAATATTAGATGGAGTTGTGTACAAGTGTAGATATAATAATTATCATAAAAAAATCCTAGTATATTGAAGATACTGGTTCTGTTACAAAATAAAGGAATAAAAAGACTTTATGGGTTTGGAGAAGCAAAATAAAACAAAAGAACATAAGAGAAGACATTACCTTCAAATTGGATAACTCTTTTTGATTTGAGACCAAAGGCTTCCTTGGAATGACTTCTTCCCAATGTGAGGATTGTGGGAGTAATATAGGGATGTGGAGAGAAAATATGAGTAGATTTTGGATGTTCCAAGGGCTTGAGAGGTGTGGGTAAGGGGGTAGAGGTGGGGGCCTTTTATAAGATGTAGGAGGGTCACTTTTGGAAAGTTAATTTATTATAAAATGTATTTCAGATTTTAAAGGTCCAAATTTATATATTTCAAGGATAAAGTGATAAGAGTTTTAAATACACCCATACAATAGGTTTTAGACAAGTGTAAGTCTTAGATTTTACCTTATCTTCTCATTTTATTTAAATCGTTCATTAATGAGGTAATCACTGCATCATCATGGTGTCATAAATAAATTTATTTATTTAATGTCTAAAAATTATAAAAAAACTACCATGATGTAGGAAATATTTTTAGGTTTCCAATGAATATTTATAGTCTAATAGATCATTTATTTATACAAAATGAATTTTTTTTACTTAAGTGTTACATATTTTTGTTATATTTTCCTTTCTTTAAAAATATAATGATAAAATGTCACTATCACCCAAAAGTGATTCCATGGGGTCCCTAAGTTGGCCAAAGGCATAAAATGGTCGGTCATGAAACAACCAATATAATTAGGACTCATGTTGGGGTCTTTTTATATTATTATGATATTATTTTATTACCCTTAACTACCTGATTACTAATTAATCACGATTATTAAAGATAATTACCATCGTTACTATTCATAATTTCAAAAAACAAAAGAGTCTTAGTTACATAATTTGGACATTATGATTAAAAATATGGAATCCATTATACCAAATTCAAAACACAGAAATTTCAATAATTAATTTAAAAACAATTCCCATTGTCAAAACCAAAGACGAGTTTTTAAGAAGTAAAATATATCAGAAGATTGATTTGTTTTTACATCCAATTTAAAATTGAAATTACATAAAATGAAAAACATTGTATTAAATGATAAAATAATAATTAAATTGCACCTTAAAACTAATTAAAATGACAATATAACTCTATAAATAAATTGGATGAAAATGCAGTTTTGAATTAAAATGCTGTATTTTTCACTATTCATTAAAAATGAACATTATCAGAAAAATACAAAAAATTCACTCTACGATAATTTGATATTACAAATTCAAAAATAATTTCCATATTACCAAATTCAAAACATATATGTTTCATTTATAAATTATATAGTTAATTCCTGCGGTAAAAACTAATAGCATGTTATTAAGAAATAACATCTATCAAAATATTGACACTTGTTTATGTCCCTTTTCAATGTAAAATTAATTATAATGACCACCATTGGATTAAATGGTAAAAATATATTATAATTATACTTTAAAACAATATAAAAATAAAATTTAACAATATAAATAAATTAGATTAAAAGGAAGTTTTGAATTAAAATACAGCATTTAAAAAAATGAACTTTATTGAAAAAATTCCAAAAATTTACACAAAGTAAATTTTAATGCCTTGTTTATAAAGAAGGATTTTATTTTGTCAAATATAACATATAAAAGTGAAAAAAAGTAGATTTAAAAATGGTTTGCCATCAAAAGGCTGTTAATCGGCTTGTTAAAGATTATTAGTATATTTATTCTTAAAATTTGATTCATTTTCATTTTAATCATCTAAAATTTATTGGATAAATGTAAAAATATTTAACAAACATATATAATCACTTTTTAGTTAGTTATGTTCATTCCCTCCATTACATCGTCTAGGAGTTTACTACCATTTACAATAATATTATTTTATTATTAGTGTGCATCGTAAGATTTCAAAGAATCCCATTGTTGCGTATAGGGTACGCCATCTAACATAGAATCCTATTTAATGTAATATTATTATTTTATTCACAAATATTAATAAATATAAAAAAGAAATATTATTTATTTACCTGGGATGTTACACCATAGATCTCTACTAGTCATTCCATGTATGTCACATCATATTCAATTTCCAACTCTCCACAGTCGATGATATGGATGTCATTGTGAAGATACCCATGAAGATTAGAGGAGTAAAAGACATTTTGGATCCTCTCCAACTGTGGTGGAAAATCTAACAAGTAATCCACTTAACCAACCTATCCCAACACCTTGAAGGGTCCAAAAAAACTTGGAGAAATATTTCTCCCTCTACCAAATCTCCACTGCCCATGTTGAGGGAAAAAATTTATGAATACATGGTCCCCAACATCAAAATCAAAGGGCCTCCTCCTACAGTCAACATATGAATATTTTCGGTCTTGAACTTCCTTCACTCTCTCAGAAATAAGCTGAACATTCTATGTCGTGCTCATCACTACCTCCAGGCCAAGGATAGGTTCTCTACAACCTCTATGTAGCACAAATGTGAATGACATCATCTTCCTTAGAAATCCTTAAATAGATCCATACCAATGGAAGAGTGATAACTGTTATTATAAGAAAACTAGACCAAAGGTATGTGTCACTCCCAAGATAAACCAATATCCATGATGCATGATCATGACATATGTTATAGTGTCTGAATATTCTATTATGTATGTTCATCTATCTAAGAGTGGAAGGTTGTGATGAAGTGTAACTGAGTTCCAAAATCATGCTGCAATCCCCTCCATACTCATAGGGTAATATATATATATATATATATATATATATCGATCTGAGATGATGGATACAAGAACTCCATGTAGCCACTCCACCTCATCAACATACCTCTTTTCAAAGGCATACACTATGCCCGACTCATTGATCGTTAGGAAGTGAGACGATTTCATCAACTGATCCACTAATCCTAGATAATATTGTATCCTACCTAATATCTTGGTAACCCTGTGACAAAATCTATTGAGATTTCATCACACTTCCACTCGAGAACATCTAAGGGAGGCAATAAACCACTGGGAACACAGTGCTCAGCCTTTACTAGCTTGCACACTAAGAACATTGGCACAAACTCTGCCACTGATCATTTCATCCCAGGCTACCAAAAATCAATCCTCAATCCATGATACATCTTGGAAACTCCATTATATACCACTAAGGGTGATCTATGAAACTCATAGAGGACTCACTCATGAATCACCACTGGAACAAATTGACTTCGGTGGAACAACATCAGGTTATGACCATCCTTCAACCATCCCTCTAAAGTGTCATCATGGTTAACATGATCACACATCACCTATATCTCTGAGTCTCTACACTGAGACTCTTCCCCAATCTATATCAAAGAAGACATCACTGTCATCTAAAACAAATATCTTTTTCCACCTTCCATTCCTACATCCAAGTGAAAGTCTTCTAATTCCTCCGTTGCATTCCAAGCATCCTTAGATTTATGATATACCTCCTTCTATGACTTCCTGCTCAAATCAACAACCATGAAATTCCCCTTTCATGAGGTGTAGGAGATATCAAAGTCATAGTCGTGATGAAACTCCATGAACCTCTGGAGTCGCAAGTTTAGATCTCACATGGAAAAGATATACCTCAAACTCTTGTGATCCATGAAGACAAAAAATTACTTCGTAATAAGATAATGTGACCAATAATTCAGAGAAAACATGACCATTTCTATCTCTAGATCATGGGTGGAATTTTTACATTCTTGGGGATGAAACTTCCTAGACCTAGAATAGATAACTCCTTGCTACTGCATCTGCACACATTCCAACCCTAGACAGGAAGCATAACAAAACACCTCAAAATCACCACATCCTATACAAACTAGAGCACTATAAAATTTACCAAAATTACCTTTATATGGATTAATGGTACCTGGAACTGCTCATTCCACACAAAATACAGTTCCTTCTTGGTCAAAGCTGTCAACGAAGCTGAAGATTGAGATAAATCAGGTACAAATCTTCGGTAATAGCCTACCAGACTGATAAAACTATGAACTTTTGAAAACCTCTTGGGTTATTCTCATGAAAAAACTACCTCAGCCTTTTATGGGTCTACTTACCCTACTGGGACACCACATTCCCATTTAAATGCACCTATTGTGTCCAAATATTTCACATGGAAAACATTCTAAAGAGATTGTGTTGTTGAAGGACCTGAATAACAGTCCTGATATACATTTTATGTTCCACCTTTGACCCCGAGTAGATCAATATTTCATCAATGAATATGATGATGAACTGGACTAGGAAATCATAGAAGAAGGAGTTCATAAGCCCCATGAACATGGTAGGTGTGTTCAAAAAACCAAATGACATGACTAAAAACTCAAAGTTTCCATAACTGCATATGAAATAAGTCGTAATGATATCAACCTCCTTCACCCTAAACTGGTGATATCCAACCCATAGATCAATATTATAAAACCAACTCACCCCTCTCAGTTTGTCAAATAGATAATCTATTATTGGGAGAGGGTAACAGTTCTTGACCGTCTCCTGGTTCAACCTCTAATAGTCAATTCACAACCTCATACCACCATCCACCTTCTTTAAAAACCACATTTGATCACCCAAAAAAACAAACTAGGACAGATATATCCCTTCTTCATCATATCATCTATCTGAAACCTCAACTCCTACAACTCATAAGGTGTCATCCGATAAGGATCCATCAAATTCATAGAAGAACTATGATGTAGATCAATCCCAAACTCAACATCACTTAAAGGGAGTAGCTTCAAAACTTCTTTGACGAAATCATCCAAGAACTCCCCATCAACCCTTGGGAATTCGATGTCCACTACTCCCACTGACGTCTCAACCAACAAGGAAATAAGAGGCTCCACACACCGACTACCAACCTGAAAGCTCTGCTCATTGATGAAATCCACACAATGACCATCAACGTTGGAAAAAATGACTCTTAATCAGAAGCAATCAAAAATATTATGCATGTAATACAAAAAATCAATGTCTAGAAAAACATCTTATGGATGCATCTATAGAAATAAAATATCCCCATGGGATTGATGGAGTCCCATAATCAGTTTACATCCCCAACAAACATCAAACAAGATGGTCTGACCTCCGAATGGAATAATCAAAAATTGTGGCATGTGAAAACTATCTTCATCTAGTCCTAGAAAATGTTCTAGAATTGTTGAAACAAAACAGTATGAATCTACTAAATCAAAAAAATCATAAGAAATGGTAATAAACAAGTTGATCATACCTTGAACTATATCTAGACCTACTTGAACTTCTTCCTCATCTTTGTTTAACTAAATATTCAAAAATCTTATACCCCTCTACTGATGACAAAATCCATGACCACACCCAGGTTGAGGTCCATGAGGAACACCCTAAGGTCGGCCTCTTCATTCTCCATCTCCCCTAGGCGGATCATGAGCCTGCTGTCCTTATTGCTGAAATGGATTGGTTGGAAACTACTACTATTGTGGGCAAAAAACCTTCCCACATCCACCATACTGAGCTTGAATGGACCCTGAAAACTTGTTATAAATATTACCAAATACTATAGAGTTGAAACAAATTAGTCCCAAGCCCATGGGAAAACCACATGGACCTGAATGTTGAAACATAAACTGCTAAGGTTGACTTCGTGCCGGTTTAAACCTCAAAGGCCATGAAGCCTAAGAATTACTAATAGAAACCCTACCTCTTGAAGAAAAATGATGGCTCCACACTCACGATATACCTCCTCATGAGTTCATCCACTCAATCACCTCTACATTCCTCTAGACCTCCGAGTACATTGGTAATGTAAAGGGGGTAACCACGTATTGGATAGAAGGACAGAGTTACTCATCTAAGCACCTCACATGAGACTTCTCGTTTGAAAAAAGATCAATGGAAAAATGAAGGAGATTATTGAACTTAATCCCCATATCTAGTAACAACATACTACCCTGCCAGAGGAAGAGTAACTCTTGCCTCTTCTTAGCCTTCATGGTTAATTAAATGAATTTCGCTCAGAAATCATTCTCGAAATAGACCCACAAAATGTTAGACTCCTTCCTCTCCCACAAAAATAGATTCCACCATTGACGTACAAATTCCCACATCTGGCTCACTACCAGAAGAACCCAGTACTCCGTCAGGGCCCAGATAAAACATATGGGGATCTCAAGATCCTTGATCCAGCTCTCCATCTCCATGTCTCAAACACAGCACTCATGCATTCCCAAGGATTACTTATGGAAGGAACATAATGTTATCTAACACTATCCCTCTTCCTCTACTAGATCAACCCACTACCAATCAACCAGATTAGCCTACTGAGCCTCAACTACCTGAGAAATAAACGGTTGATGACCGGGAGTTATAGCTGAATAAAATAAAACAAGCAATTCCTAATCCCAGATAGGATGAGAATTTTTATTTAAAATTAAGTTAAACTCATTTAAATAATTATTCATTTGAAATTCCTCAAAACACCCTAATTCAAACAAGAACACAAGTCATTATGATGCATTCACCTTTCCTAGGGTATATACCCTACAAATGGTGTAGCCTCACTTGGTCGTTTGGTAGGCTCAAAGTCCTTGCATCTAATCACAGGGGGGGGGGGGCTAAAATCCAATGTCCTAGATGGTCATCCCAGACCTATGTTAGGAAGCATGATCACGTAACACTATTTCCCTCCCATCCCATGAAATCCTCATTGTGACTAACTCCAAAATCCATCCTATCTCTCAAAAATGACATCTGATACCATTCTATCATGCCCCCTCCCTCCTAAGATACCCTCTTGGACTGACAATGAAGAAAGGGAGATATAGAACCCCTAGTCCCTCCTCCAGTAGGACATGGGTTGGAAACCAACACCAAGGGTATACAAATCTCAAATAATTGAAGGCAATACGAACCATTTTATAGTTACCATGTTTGGTATATAAGAAGTATCAAACTCAAAAAAACTCCAAGGCGTATAAAAAAGAAATCCATAAATCCATCCCACACGAATGTTTAAAAATAAAAATATAAAAAATGCAATAAAACTACAATGTATGTACTAAAATTAAAGCTAAGAAGTGACATAACAACTGTCCCAAATTACAAGCTAGTAATTCCCATCGTGGTCCCCGTAGTCTTCCTAGAAACAAGAAAGCAGTTTTATAACATAGGGTAGGCATAAAACTATACTCAGTAGGAAAACCAAAGTTTCTCACACACTTGTGTGAGAAAAATACTAATTCTCATGTGAGAAAATAGAAGAACCAACAACACTGAACAAGGTATTATAGAAATCCCCACCTCACCAATGCACACTCACTAAGTAACTCATGTCATGTAAAGTAATATAGTAAGCACATAGATAGTAGGGTACGCCACACCACATTCTCACTGATTAGACACTCTCACACCCTAATGGAAAATGTCATGGCGCTCAAACATCTTTTGAAAGAACCCAAACACAACCCACCTGTACACACCTAGGACCCAAAACTACATCTCAACAATAGAAACTTGGGATACTTACCACATCAAAAGCTATCTACACACACCTGGGCCTCATAACTATGTCTCGCCTACAAACACCTTGGCCACATATAACAACACATACTAAAGAAACCTGGGATCAGAACACCTCTCTTTTCGAGGAAACTAGGGAAAAAACTCCCCCACATACACATAGGCCTCAAAAATCACAAACTACCCTAAGTATCATGGTCTATCGCCACCTAGAAGAGTGATCAAGGAATAATGGGGGGCCAACCATCCATCCTCTGATTGTGATTTTTGGAAAAGATACCCCTTTGGACAATGGGGGCATTCAAAACATAGCAGTCTATTAGGGTGCAGTGCATATAGAAATAATGAAGGAAATACATGTATATATATATATAAATATAATAACAAGAACTCAAGCACAACCCATGGGATTAATGAAAACTTCTACCTATACATGTATTTATCAACATCTTCAATAGTCACTATGGATGTTGAAAAATGAAAGCTGCTACACAATATGCCCCAACTCATTTCATACCCCCAACCAACTCAATTACCCAATTCTAATTCTTTATTAAACTCTTTATTTAATAATTCCATCTCTACCTAGGAAACAACTAAGCCCAACATGCAATAAGCGACAAATGAAAATGGTCAACACCACCATAGCCATTTCAATAGGTGAAAATCATGATAGTTTAACACACTTCATATTCACCCTCCATTTAACACACATTATTTCTATGAAAAAGTTTCGATCTTGAGACATAGGGTGAAGCATTATGCATTGTACTCATGGAGAAACTCTAGGAAAATTAACCATACCAACAACTAACATAATCATTCCTCAACATCATGCAGACCAAATAATATTCTAAACCACAATAGACCCCCAAACTCACAACCTCACCTAATAACAAACCACACCACAACCATACTCGAAAACCTTACTGCATAACAACACCACACCCATCACATCCAGTAACACAAACATTGAAAAACATGAACCGGTTTCCCCGCTACCGAAACATACACTTCTCGGAATACCACATCCATATAACTAACCCCATGTGCGTTACCTAGCAACCCACACACAACAAACAAACATTTTTACAATAGAAACACCAGAAAAACTACATAGAGTAAAAACATATTCGAATTTAATGGGTCATCCATTCTTTAATTCTACTGGTTAATTTAGGGGATATCATAGAGATTGGGTTATTTGGGGGAATATGTTTTTTATCCATGTATACATGGTTATGAATTTTCATGTTGAAACATTCTCCAAAGAACATGCTTCAATCATTCCATAGACCATCCCATGAACAAACAAAAGACCCTCAATATCCATGATTTTTTGTGGGTGATTATCTCATACAAAACACAATATCAACAAAAATAATAAAACCTAAGCATGCATCACTTTTTCCCAGCCCCAGTACATTGATCTTAAACCAATTCAATTATATTTATTTTGTTTTGAAATTTTCTATATCCACAAGACATTCATACAACCAACCCATATGATACATAAATAAAATACAGACGAATGAATACATAATTCAAAGAACAGATGATTAAAACTTCCTTATTGTGACAGAAGATGGGGTAGACATGTAGTAGAAAAAACCTCTACGGAAAACAGAATCCAAATGGTCCAACAAAAATGCATAGCTCTATAGGGAAGAAGGGTTAGGGTGCACTAAGTGAAAAGGGAAAATTCACAAGGAACAAAGTATCTCATCTTTAAAAAGAGAAGATCCAATAACAAGGAGAGAAACTAAAGGCAGATCTAGACCAAAACCACACAGTTTGGAAGGTTAAAAGAATATTCTGGTTTTTAGAAGATAGATACGATTCTAAATGGCTCCAAAAACCATTAAATATGGTATTGAACTCATCTAGCATAAAGGGAATCATCAATGGGGAAAAACTAGAAAAAATAAAGAATTATAGGAATATATCAAACTATTGAAAATGACTCATCATTTTGTGAGTCACCATCATGAGTCACCAGTGGTGAGCTACTACTTGCAAGCTATAGGTGCGAGTCACCGGTGGATGAGTCACTATTGGGTGGATCACCATTGGACGAGTCACTGATGGATGATTCACCACTAGGTGACCCACCATTGGACGAGTCACCATTTGACAAGTCACCTTCAAATGACTCACCATTGGGGGAGTAACTACTGGATGACTCACCACTGGAAACTTACCATTGTGACCAATCATCAGTGACTCACCGTTGTGAGTCACCAGTGTGAGTCACTATTATTAATCACAAGTCCTGAATCACCAATGGTTGACACACCATCTTGAGTCACCATTTTGATTCACCATCATGAGATACTAGTGCATGACTCACCATCAGATGATCTACCAGTGGAAACCTTGATTTTTGGAAAGCACATGAAATGAGACACTGTAACCTCCCAAAACACTCCAAACACTATATTTTCACAAAGTAATGGACTAGAGAGGTCTAAGACATTAAATTTTAACATCATGTAATTAAGACATAAACATCATGCAATTTAACGTAATGTGATTAGTACCGAGGTTTCATTCATTTTTACATCACATAATAAGGACATATATGTTGTGTAGTTAAAAATTATTCAATACGGTCTCAAGTGTTATATAATTTAACATCATGTGATAAGGACTCATGTGTCATAAAGTTTAATTTCATGCGATAACGACTCATACTACCCAATTTAACACCATGTGTTTGGGACATATATATAGGGAAGTTTATATAAATTTGACTCATGGGTTAAAAATAGCCTCATCATAGTACTAGATCCCACTAAAAAATATTTCACATTTTCTAACAGGGGAATATCTATTCATAAAAGTAAATTTTCTATTGGTAAAATGTTTTACCAACATATATGTCCCTACCACTAAACTGTCGGTAAAAACTCTATCGCTAAATGTTTTTGCGACAGATAAAATCATTCTGCTATAATTATAATAATACCAACAGATAATATAACTGTCAGTTAAACTATTCAGCAACAAGTTCTAATGAAAAAAATTTCTATTGTTAATAATATTACCATTATATAATTTCAATTTATAAATTAAATTTTAATAAAAATTATAGATTTTAATTTCTTGTAAAATATTGTATTATATTTATTAATTTCGTATATATGAGATTTTCACACAATATCAAAATTTGGAAAAAAGTAATTATATTAAAAATGATATTTAAAACCAAATGAATAAATATACAATACAAAATCCATCCTCTAAAATGATCCATCACACATCCCACCAACCAACATTGGCTCCCCCACCCATGTTAGAGAGCCTGTAGCTACCCATCCATTTCACACCAAGGACCAACGAGCACCCCGGGACCAGTGAGCCAACAACAGCCCATCCATTACCTTGGACCAGTGAGCCAACTCCAGTCCATCCATGCCACCCCAGGGACAAGAAATAACCGTCAAACCATCCATTCCCTAGGATAAGAGAGCCAACTCCTACTCAAATCAGTGTAAAATATAAGTATGTACCATGGTTGTTCCAAAGTTAACAAACCCAGAAATTATTATGCAATTTTTGGCTTAAGAAGGAATTTTAAATAGTAACGGAAAATACAAACATTAGTCTTTTTAATAGTATATTTGGTATAAATAAAAAATATGTGATGAAATATGTTATATGAGAGACATAAAAAGACATAAAAACAAGCATTTCAGGAGCCCTATCCGAAATGGCATGAATTCTTATTAAAAGTCACTAAAATTAAAAATGATGGCATCTCCATGTGGAATAAAACCCCTAATATGCATGGACATACAACCACTCATAGTCATGTCACCTGTAAATCCGAATTGCATCCAACAACATGAAAAGAATATCCAGGGTAAAAAAATGTGACACCCCCTCAAGTATAAGATTCCAATGGGCGGAGAGTCAAGATTAACATTAAAGAGAAAACAAACAAGAAAAGGTGGTTCTCATCAGTACATATTTCATTATCTCCATGCATTGAACCATCTTATTCTGGATAAAACATTGGTTTTCCCTAATAAACCGTAAATAAAAAGAACACAAAAAAAGAGTGATCATGTCACCTTACAATAGATTAGCCAAAACTGTTCAAATTACTGAAGATCATGTAGATAATAGTTCTTGAAGTGCTTGAAAAAGAACAAACTAGATACTCGAATCAAATTCCATTGGTAAAAAATGATCCTTTAATAGCACAATAAGTTTAGAATTAACATCAGAGTCTCCAGATAAAAGATCAATAGACAACTATTCAAGTACATCAAATGAAGTGAACAAGCAACACATAATTTAAAAAAATTAACACTATGAGCCCCACATTTCAACAAAGAATCCTGAACGAGATTTGAGAAACAAATTATAGTAAATACTCAAGGAAAAATGTCGGCATCATAAACAAAAAAATTGGATACGTGGTAAAAACCAAGTGCCTGATGCCTAAATGAAATAGAAAGCAATGTATTCTTCACTAGAAGTGGTGAGTAACATCTACTCCTTTGGATAGTAATCAACTCCCATCATACCTAAAATGGAATCCATGACAGCCACACATCACATCTTTAAGGAAACAATAGACTCAAATGTAAGGACCATATCAATATCATCATCATCCCAACTCCTCTATACAAAGTATCAAATAAAAAATCTTATAGAGGAGTCCACTCTTCATCAATTGAGGATCCAAGCATTAATTGACTCGCCAAATCCCTATGTAATCCATTGAGACCAATATAAAAAACAACAAACTACAAGTTGGTCATCCAGGATAAAAATTTCAAGATGAAGTCAGCCATAATTGAAACATTATGATTTGAGGAAGAAAAGTAACCCTTTGAGTGCTGCCCAACTAGTTAGTGTCAAGATAAAAAACCAAAAGAACAAAAAAACCACCAGTAATTTACTAAACATATTTCATATAAATGTAACCCAAAATTAGAGAAAATATATAGTTATTTCCATGTGACTGAAACATACTGGTTAGGTAATGAAATCACGGTGTCAATACCAATTCCATGTAAATATGATATTGATAATACCAAATCCCATGGAAAATCATAATTTAACAATTCCTTGGGGACTCATGAGAACAAAAAACTAAATGGGCAGAGATGAAAAGACCAGAACACAAATAAATTTGATCTTGAGAAGAAATGAATGATGACAGTTTGTGCTTTTTTCATGTGTGTATTTAATGATCAAACCACTAGAATAAAAAATATTAAATAACTAATTAACTTTTTTCATGTGATTGTAACTGTATTGTTGATGTGTGGATTTAATGATCCCCATGATGAAAAAATATTTTCTCCATCACATCAACCCATTTTATAGATGTCTCTATAAAAAAATATAACATGGATATTTTCAAAAATCATAAATAGAATACCCATATAATCATAGAGTTTAACTTCAGACATTTTTTTAAACATATATTACATCTTTATGTCCCAAAATCATAAGAAAAAATCCACATAAGATGGAAAACCACCTTCACTTCTTATTTTGTAACACCATCAAACTAGTTTAATCACTTAAACACAACTAATGAAAAATTAACATAAAACACACCTACTTGAAAAACTTAAAATGAATTTTTAAAACTACATATATAAAATAAAAAATAATTAGAAAAACATATAAAAACATTATGTCTCTAGGAAGTACGCTCAATGCCGAAGTGAAAAAATAAATTGAGAAACCTTCATATGTCATATCAACATACCTAAAACACAAAACCAAATATTATATTAATAATCATTCATAAATCTGAAAAATGACAAATCAATATCATTTTAATAAGGCATGTGAAACAAAAACTAATAAAATAAAAAAATGAGAGTATTTTGTCTTGACATGAATTTATAATCCAAATTAATAAAAATTTCAAACAATGGTACTTCATGTTATTTGTAGACTTTTATGTTGGATTAATTACTCTACTAGAATCAAATAAAAATAATAATAAATTGAAATAATATATATTTTACATCACTGAACATGTATAAAATAAAACACTTACTCAACCCCTCATAAAATCATATCGTTGATGGGTCCTATGTTCAGAACTGCCATCTAAAATTATTACTATTTAATGAAAAACGAAATGTGTCCTGAAAATAAAAGATTTACATTAAAATAAACTTGAAATATAAAATGTTATATTCCTAAAATAAGTAAATTGAGTAAAATAAATCGATTTTCTAGTTGCATTACCCAAAGTATTCTCATCATCATCATCAGTGATACCATTGTCATGAGAGAAAACATCCCACAAACATGATATCTATGGAATTCCAACCTAACTAGAACAACACCAAGAACACATTAACTCCCTAACCATTGGACTAAATCATTGAAAATTTGATTCTCTAGAGAGAAATAAAATATCATCATAATCTTTAAAACTCAGAGACAACCACCAATATAGTACATAAACCACAAAAATAGACATTGATGTGGAAGAGACGCCCAGAAACAAAAACATACATGATATGAAAAAGAACAAAAAAAACCAAACCATGAACCAAACCAAAGCTAATCCGAAGAACAACTTTCCTTCTATTTTCCTCCAAGCTCCACCGTGTTTAGCATTTACTCTGTAAGCAAGTTCCATAAATATGGATGTGTTACCTTCCAAAAGAATTACATTTTATTAAACATCGTAGAAAACTACCCTATAAGTAGTTTGGGAATCCATATCCAACTATAAGAGAGAAATATGATATAGAATGAAAAATATACACAACATCTAGAGCTTGGAAAATAACCAATAAGTAATTGGGAAGATGATATCATTGATGAAAACCAACAACAGGTGAATACCTTCATCTTAAAATCCCAAATCACTAAAAATTCCATCTCATTTGACCAGCCTAAAAAGATTTGGACAACAATAGTCGAGAGTTGGGATGATGTCATGGAAAACCATGGATGAAAAGGTCCAACAAGGGGGTTTTCATGAGAATTCTGGCTAGGAACTATGATGGGGTTCCCACAATGATGTTAGAGGGGGATGCTGGTTGGGAATAGGGTGGTTGGTTCCTGCGATGGCTACTCTTAAAAAGTGTCAGTTTACTCTTCTAAAGTCATGTGTTACCCTTCTGAATCCCTTCATTTGTCAAATTTGGATATCTTTAGTCATTATGACTCTTACAGTGTCATTACATGGCCAATTTTTCAGCCTCAACTCCATAACTATATATTTCTTCATAAAATCGTCAATTTAATTTAAATTACTAAAGTAGCCATGAACACTTCTGATAAGTAGTTTGGAAGTTGTTATAGGAAACTGATTTATGTAAAAAAATAAAATGACAAATAATATAATAATCTTAATTTTATATAATAATTAAAAATTACATGAAGATCATAATTACCTCCATACATTCATTGACATGAAGTGGAGTTTTATTGTTATTATGAAATATTAGTGGAGTCCAATAAGCACTCAAAATTGATGTAGATGTCAGTTTGATAAGCTGCGAAGAAAAAAAATAATTTTTCATGAAACATTAGATCATTAATAACCAAATATAAGAAAATTGATTATTTAAATTGTATTATGTCATTGAACTAAAGATGAAGAACATGAACAAAGAAACATATGTTATCTATATTGTATAAAAGTATAAAATTTGTACAGAATAAATCTCATGGATTTGATCATATCCAAAAATTGAGTGTAGAGAATGATAATAAATTTTATAGCATTCAGGCTTGTAGTAACAATTAAAAGATATGAAATTAAATAAATAAAGAAATATAATTGAAGAATTATTAAGGTTTATGATATTGTTTCTAATAAATGAAACAATGATATTGGTGAAAACATACCACTATTTAATTTCACATGAACTAACTATGTCACTAAAATAGTGTTTGGCTGTGAATTGTAATTCAAGCTAAATGTTCCACTTCCATTGATTCATGAAGCTCAAAAAATGATTCAATTCCACAAAAAGAAGAACTGGAAAAAATATAGATATATCATACCTCTGAATGAAAACTTGAACCTACAAATTCAAATAAAAATCCCCCAAACAAGTCGTCAATCCAACACCATGGATGACACATCGATCGAAGACCCCCCCCCCCCCCCACATCACCATTTCCACCAGGTGCCGCCGAACGCCGTTGAAAACCATTTCCCAAACTGGGATCCATTGTTGCCGAACTAGCTTCTTCACCACTCAGAATCACCAAAAATTGAAATGTAGATCTTGGAATTTGCATGAGAAAGGCAGTCGGGAACATGAAGGGGGTTCGCGGGTGATGATGCCTGTGGGTGACATTGGTCGGGAACAGTGAAGGGGTTCTTCAGAAGTCTGCAAAGAATGATGTCTATAGAGAACGTCATCCACGGGGAATGCTGGGTGTGGGGAACTCTAGGAATGGGGAACACCGACCATGATTAATGGCGACAATGGGGAACTAAAACAGTGAGGAATGCCAATTCTGGGGAACAAATAATTAGGGTTAGGGGAAAGAGGTCGCGGGGATCGACCAAGGTTGGGGGTGGGGCAGCGGGATAGGGGAGGGGGTGTTCATTGGAAGAATATGTGTGTTTTTTGTATATTTCAAAATTTATTTATTTATTCCTATATAAATAATGAATAAAGTTAGGAATTTATATAAAATTTATATTGTATAAGGATTATATATGTATGTAGTAATATATATATATAACCAATACATATTACTAAATTGTGGATATTTTAATTAATTATATATTTTTATTATCAAAATTATATTCTTGTAATGTGTAATATATATATCTATGTATTCAATATTTTTTAAAATATTTGATGTTTTTAAATAATCTAGTTGTGATGGAATTTTTTAGTGGAAAAATATTTATTGGTAATAATTACTTATAACAGCAGATTCCTTTATCGGTAAATCAATTGTTGGTATTATTATAATATGACAACATATTTAAATGATGGTAAAAGATTTGATGGTATTGAAAAACTAATATAAAAATATATTTTTGTTGGTAAAAATAATTTTTGTACCTATAGCCAATATCAAGAGGATTTAATATATGTTGGAATTAATCATATTTACCAACAAATATATTATCTATCAATTTTTTTTGGGAAAGGTCAGTTTTTTTGTAGTGTCCACAAGGCCTTTTAATTAGGATAAAATATCTAAATGTTGGGTTATTTTCTTGGCATCGGTTCTTGGTAAAGCCCCATATTCCAGAATCCACTTGTTTGGTAGTCTTAAGTAAAAAACAACAAATCTTCTCAAGTGTGAAATGAGGAGTGAAAACCTCAGGATAAGGACTTCAACTGACTGAAAATAGTTTTTTATTATTATTATGAAACCACTTTTGAGGAAAAATTGAGAAAGCATACATGACTTCACTATTTTACAACTTCACCACTTCACCACATCACCACTTTGCCACTTAAAACAATACAAGGCTTAACAAAAAACAGCATTCAAGCACAATGGATGAACTCCATTCAAGCATTCAAACTGACATACCATCATAGCTAGAGTGGAAATCATCAAGAGAAGGCCGAGGAACCATGAACCAGGGAACACAGACATCTGGAATGCTGGACAAACCACAAAACTAGTCTCCTCGATCACCCACCGGTGCGATTATCCACACCATCCCAAATCCACAAACCCGTAGGATGAATCCAGCCAGAGTTCGAGGATAAGGATTTCGAAAATTTGAGGTTTTATGAGAGATTATGGTTGAGCATGATGTATAAGATCTATGAATCACTTAGTTTCGTACGAATATATAAATCAATACACACATAGTTCTTATGAAACCTCTTAATAGATCTAGCTCATGTGCAGAGGAGGGGGATCAGGTGGTGTTACCATTGGGTTAGGTGATTATCAGAGTCCTAATTTGAATGGGGATGAACCTAATTACCAAGAAGAAGGATGATGATATTTGAATATGGACCTAGTATTAGAGAGCCACAAATCACTATATAACCCATAAGAACATGAATTAAGACACATATAGTTCTCAAATGGGTAAAAATTTAGCATCATCCCATGGATAGGAAATTCAACATTTGAAGGCTAATATGTAGATATGGATCATACATAAGAGGGGAAATTTTGGATGATAGAATTCATGGATGGTCATAGGACCAGTGATCTTGGAATCACTATATATCATTCAATAACAATAATACAACCACACACATTTCTAGAAATAAGGAATGTTTTACCAATATTTATTATAATATAGAAGTTCTTGATATAAATAAAAATATTGTATACTATAAGGGTGAATTTAGATGATGGTAAGATTTTTGACTCGGTAGATAATCCATAAATGACTACATGTCATGTAAAGGCAGGAATAAATCTACATGTAGTTCTTAAAAGTGGTAATTTTACATTATTGTTAAAAAATTATCTAATAAACCCTTAAAAATAACCAACACTTGTGTAAGGGAAAGGAAATCACAAAAAAATACACATTTAGTAGTTGGGGGAGTCATGTATGATGGATCTTATGTCATCTAGTTTAACATTGTGTGACTTGTACTAGATTCCATACCTTCAAATGTATCACATCTCACCTATTCTAACCAAAGTCATTCACTAGGACCTCTAAGATCACATAATTCATTATTGGTATGAGAAAAAAGAGATAAAAAGGGGGTCATTTTTATCCCATAAGTGTACAAGAAAAGGATCATATAAGGAAAATAGTCATCTTGATGAAATCAAGAAAACCTCTATATCGATTCGTATATCATGTATGGAAAAGAGGTTGGGAGTGATGAAAAATTGTGGTTGGGACCAAGATAGAAGATCTAGGTGCCGCAACATATCCTATAAAAGAAGGAATCAAGACACACAATGTTATTATATATATGGGGGAATTTTTACCTTAGGGTAGTATGGTAGAAGTTGATATCCATATGATGAGGAGGGATGCAGTACTTATTAGGCATAACACTATAAGTAGTTTATGATCTTGAAATATAGGAAAATATTTAATTTAGTTTAATATCACAAAACAATGATGAAATAAGGAACCTTATACTTGATTTCCAGTATAATATTAGGGAAAACATATAATAGTTCTCCCACATGGATTTGGATCTCATGTGAGGTGGAATAGATTGATGGTAATGTGGATTTATTGCATGAATCATGATGAATCATCCATGAATGACCAAATAACCTTTAAAATGAATAAATTTGGACATAGTTATTATCATATGAGGTCCATATGTGGATCAAATTCTCACATAAATAACGGGGTAATTATGTTTGATGTAGGATGATGAAAGAGGGAAATCATACATAAATAATTATGAATAGTTTAATGTATTTCAAATTATTCTTATGGGGAATATAATTTAAGGTTATGATGATCAGACCAATGTGTTCTATATTTTAAGGTCATGAAATTTGGACCTGTACCATAATGTTTAACATCATGTGGTAGGGACAATAAATATATAGTTTAATACATTAAGGTGAGGGTAAAGTGAACTAATGTGAATGTTATACAAATTACATCTTTATAAATATTGTACTGGTGGGTGGTGTAATGAAATCCTCATATACGGTATCCAGGTAGTAATCTACATTAGAGTAGACCTCATGTATTGTGTAAGGTAAAACTTATTTTGGTTTGAGTTTTGGAGTTTTTCCCAGGAATCATGGGAGTTTTGAGATCCAACATTATCTCTACTTGAAGGAATGAGTAGAGATAAATTTTTTTATTGGATGTTTGCACATCTCAACTCTAATGAACTCCTTGGTTTTCCAGAGTGCACATCATTTTCTCATCCAGTTACTCCAATTAGTCAATTCACTTTTGGTATTAATCTTTTCTTGAAAAATAGTAATATATGATGTCTTAGAGTGATGTTATTTGAACCTCAATGGGTAATACTACCTTTTGTGACATAAAAAAGAGAATATGTGGTAACTTTAATACTAGTTTGAGTTGTGGTTTGATAAACCAAAAAATAATTAATGATATTATATACCCATGATTTATTTCTATTTTATTCTATATTCTGGAGGATATTTGACATAGTATTGTTGAAGGAATAAGTTTTTTCATTTACTACTTCATGATATCGGGTTGGTTTCTTAGGTTGGATGTTATATTAATGATACAACCTTTTAAACTCATATGAATAGATGTTGATGTTGTTGTCTATTAATATTTTGTGAGGGACACCAAATATAGGGATGATATTTGAATTCATGAAAATGATTATGGTATTTATCTCAAATTAATTGAGGGTCATAGATTCAAACTCTTTACAGAATAATTTTTTTGAAGTATGTATGTACTTGAAATACCTGGATATAGCTGGTAGATATGGCCCCATAACATCTATTCCCTATTAAGAAAATAACCATGAGTATCTTTTGGTATGTAACTATTCTATAAGTCAATGGTTAATCCCGGTATATATATGTAAGGTATGTAATTTTTTTGTGTGATCCAAGTTATCTTGTATCATTTAAAATCCAGGGAATTAAAACCTATTGTTTTGATTGGAGAGTTTGGTTCATGATTGATGATAAACCATTGGAAGTTACATGGAACTCATTCCTAATAGAGAGGGTCTAACCTCCTTCATGGTATCTATGAAGAATCCCAATGGAGAATCATTTATAGAGGGCCTTCCATGAATTGGGGATGCCATAAAGGATGATGTTTATATCCTAAATCTATATATGATCCATCTTTGCTTCATCATATAGAAGGGTTATATTCTTATGGTACACCACTATGGGATACATCTATCCAGTTGCAACATCTGTTGGCGGGGATTTAAGATCACCTTTTTCTACGGTAGAATTTATTTCATTTAATTTATTCATTTCATATATAATAAATTGGGATACTACCCTACATCATGAAATACAAATAATCATCTTTTCCCAGTCCAATTCTACCAGGATATGATTACATTATCCAACATATCAATACAAACATTTTATAAATGCATAATATGGGATAACATAGGTTTGGATAGGAATTCTACCATCAAACCTCATTCATAATCAAGTAAAGGAATTTGATCCTCCTTTTTAATGGAATATTCACCAGTTATATTCATTATTAAAAAATATGATTGACCTTTGATTCTTAAGATAGACACTTATACTTTGATAGCTAGTTATAAACCCTCTATTAGGGTATGATATTCTTCCATGTTGTTGGAAGACATTTCTAATAGTAGAAATAAATATAGTAGAAGTTTCATTCTAGGTATATGGGAATGATTCCCAAGATAACCCTATTAAGCATCATATTCTATAATATTTTTATAATCAGGCTCCTAGAGGCACAATAAAAACATATGTCACATAAATAGGGGATTTTACTGTACAAAATATTTCTTAATCGAGAAGTTTTGTGGTTACTGAGGATGTTATTGGGGTAGTATGACCTATTATGAAATCTTATTGTTCATTCTGTTTGACTTCCTTCTAAGGAACAAACTAAAAGTAAAACTGCTATAAGATTACCACCCACCATGCCACAAGTCTATTAATAATTTCACTACTAAGGATATACTTGAGCGATACTATGTGAGTCATAATGTAAACCTTATGATGCTACTATTAGTCCCTCAAATTTTAACAACAATGATTAACATGAGATAATTATTTTTGACATCAGAAAATAGTGTCTTTTTATCTAACATAGCAACTCTTAAATAGTTGAGAATATTCTATTTACTTATATCATTATTTTGTTTGAGAAGAGCACCAAGATAATCATTCCATGTTTTACACATACATGAAAAGTGGCATTCATTCGAAGAGAAACATTTTTATTGTTGGTATCAAAAGGTATTATATGATATTATTGAATAGATTTTAAAATCATTATCTAACTGATAAGGGACCACATTATTCAACAATTTGGTGAAGGGTTGGAACTTGATTGTATGTTTTACTATGAATCGCCTGATGTAGGTGAGGTTTCCATGAATCCCTCTAAACTCTTGGATGTTTTGAAGTAGTGGCATGTTAAGGACCACCATAGTCTTCTAAAGGTCAACTTTAAGGCTTCTCTAAAATACCATAATGGTGAGAAATCATACTAATTCCACTATAAGATCACACATAAGGGGATTCATTTTTAATCCATTCTTCCTAAGTTTATTGAGAAATATATCACAATTGATAATATTATCAAAACATATTGGGATTTAACTGCCATATCAATGACATAACACTCAACTATATTTTCCAATTGTGGCCTAATTATGGGATTCATGGTGTTTTCTTATGTTGTGACTATATTTTTTAAGCCTAAAGGTATCACATGATAACAAAACATCCCTTGAGGTGCTTGAAAGTAGTGAATTCATTATAAATAAGGGCCATTCAGATATTGTTTTACCCTGACTATCAATCCACGAAGGAGAGAGATTAGAAATTGGCTATTATATCAATAAAAAAAATTATATGATCAAAATAAGGAAACCAACTTTCAGGTAATGCCAGTTAAGACCCCTAAATTTGATATAGGCCTAAATTTTCACATTTTTTTAATCAGGATAATTTGGGAAAGCTTATAAGAACATTTCAAGAATATCATTTTTATTGTATAATTTGGTAATTTCCCTAATTATAAAATTATTTTTTAAAAAATATTCATTTATTATTTATTTATTATATAATTTAAAATTTTAATATAATTTTTGAAAAATAAAATAAATATATATGTTTGACCACATTTTTTATAATGGAATAAATGGTTTTAATAGAATGAGAAAAGGGTAGATTAATCTGGGTGAATACACATAGAAAAACAAGTGTATATAAGTATGTATATACAATGAGGTAGTTTTATAAACATAAGAGATACAAGAGGAGAACTCAATGCATGTAGGCACTAAGAAGCATGTGTGGAAGAGTTAAGGCATGGGGAGGTAACTCAATGAGACATTTGAGTGGATTATTATGTTTACCAAGTGATATAAGGGAGGACATCTGCTAAGAATTTTGATATGGGATAGTAAACAATGGGTACTATTCAATCTTATAATAATGTTGCCACATTGAGTTTCCGTATAGGTATTTACCCTCATATATTTCACTTCACCACTATCCCACCTCAGTGAACAACCAACCATCACCATATTCTTCCAGAATCCTCCATTTAATATGACTCTGAGCTCGAGTGTAATTCCAAGGAAGTATGAAACCACTATTGAAATGCGAGGAGAACCTAATGGTAGATACCATGATGCCTAAGCCACCATGAATACTCATAAGTGGTGTTTTCTTGAGCCTTAGAATTAAGGTAGGCTCCAATAATGGAAGAAGATATTAAAAACCCCATGAATGAGGTAGAATGATTCCCATGATTGAAAGGGAATCTTGGATGATAAAATGACCACTGAAATTCCTCAGAGAGAATGGTCGATTCCATGGAGTAGAAATATTGCTATTTCATGATTCAAAGTGTAGAAGAGATTGAGATAATTATATAAAGAATATAAAATAGGGAGTGAACCATCCTTAAGGAAGAGACTATGGGTTATAGATGGATCCTGAATTTGAAATGACTTACATCTTGGTGTGGCTATTCCCATGCTATTATATGTGAAATAATTGGTACATACATATGGAAACTACAATTTTATCATGTATAAGGTCATGGTGATTTTGGTGGGTTAAGAATTGATATGCGTAGGATAGGGTTTTCTTCAGAATGGTATTTCTAGGGCTTCAATGTGGTGGAGTGGTGAAGTTGAGTGCAATGAAGGATATTTAATGAGAAAACATTGTGGTTTCTGTTCCTATTCCATATTGAAGATACGATAAAAATTTAAAATATTCAAACTTTTGAGATTTTTAGGAATGTTTTAAGGATTTAATGTTATGATTCTTAAGGATAGTCAAAATTAAATTTAAAGGGATACTTTGAATAAATAATACTTTAGAGTTATAATGCTAATAAATCAGGGGGATGGACCACCAATAAAAGGAGGATCCATAACTAGGGAAGGTTCTTCTACTATATAATCCTTCACCAGGCTAGGCTATTATTTCCCTAATTTTATAAGATTTTATTTTTTTCTTTTATCAATAACCATGACAAGAAAGATGGGGTGATTTATTTATTCCATTCTGATTTAAATAAATGAGAATTTATGTATTAGATTATTATTTTTGATTAATAATTCACCTTTGATTTGGTTCCTACATCTATTTCTATTTTCATATCTATTTATTTGTCATTCTACAATTCACGACCATACTTTTATAGGAACGTGGGTGATGTTACTATTAAATTCGTTATCTAGAGTTTTTGTTTCACCATGGCCACTAGGTTAAATTCATTCAAAGTTTAAAAATTATTTTGGGTTACCAATCTATTGATTATTTAAGTAACTTGACCATAGGAAAAGGATACAATTGAGATAAAGACTTTCTACCCAGACTAAGGGATTTACATGGAATTGGTTCCAACAAATAAATGATTGTTTGTTTTTTATTTAATGATATATTTTTAATGAAAATTTATTTTCAATTACTTAGTACCTTTTTTTCATATTCTTGACTCTCTTCCAAAACCATCTATATCATTATTTTCTTCCTTTATTCAAGTATTTTAGTTTCATTAATTTGTTTACATCATTATTATTAAATTAAATTATTTATCCACCTTTTCCTCATGGGATCAACCTCATAATGACTATACATATACTACTTAGTAGTTTAGTGATTAGTGGTTCCTATTTATAAATTCTTAAATTGGTATCAACTGGGGGGGAAATGATGACTTACGGGACAAAAAAAATTGTGATATTTTTGAGGATTAGGTGAGGAGATTTATTTAGTTTAATAATTTAGACAATGTATTTTCTCTCTCTCTTTTTAGTTTCATAATTTTTGAATAGGTTTTTATTCACCTTTTATATCTATTAGGAATTGGTATTTTTAGTCCTGACAGTAGGAAATCATTCGAATATGACTGAGCATGATATGTTTTCTATTAATATAATTGACCTCTCATAGAAATTTAAATTACGTAAATAGAATATTCAATGGATTAAAAAGACATAAATCCCACAAAATACATGATTGATGAAGAGGAACACCTCTAGAGGCTTTAACTTGTGTTTAAATAGGCTTGCATTAATATGAAAAGGATTACCAATGAATCTAGGAAACCAAATGAGGCAACCATAGAGGAATATCACATTATGGGTAGTGGATTTTTTTTCTATTGGGTCTATTTAGAGGTTAAATATAATAATTTCTCTAATAGAAATATCTTAAATAATTTTTCTAAACACTCTCTTAGTATCTATGTAGTATTTATATACCATGCTATATGAATTTTGGTGGATTTATAATAAATAAATAAATAAATAAATATTATTCATTCATGCATGTTAATTTAGTGATATCTTTTGTTAGAGTGTTGGATCATAATTAAAAATACTTATATGTGTACAAAACCTTCGGTTTTGACTAATTGAGACACAACCTTGCATCGGGGTATAGTGCTCTAGCTTGGTACCATTTTTCCTTTAACTTTCCCTTTTATTCTTTTCCTTTTTATCTTTTTTATTCTTTTCAATTATCATTTTTATATTTTATTCTATTATATTCCCCTTAGGGATTTTGATTGTTATTAATGATATAGGAGAGTGATATGGAGAGAGAGTGGGAGAGAGAAGGATAGGGAGGTGCCTCCATGGAGATCAAGAGAAACATTATCATCATGTTAAAGCTACAGATCTTGATTTAGATTTAAGAATAGACTATTTTCACCATGTGGTTCGATAATTATTATATTTTCAATATAAGTAACCATAATATAGTTGTTTTAATGTTTTAATATATTTTTTGGGGTAGTTTTTAACCTTAAGATATTCAATATGGCGAGTTTCATGGGGAATTAGAGGATTTGGGAGGTTTATAGGGGTTTACCATTCAAAAAACATTATCACATAACGTTTGGTTTCAAGAACATAAACAGTGTACTCTTCTAGTTTGGCGAATAAGATGTTTTTGAAACAACACACCATATACATGTAGAACATTCTTTTTAGAGCTACTTGGCCATGTATTCAGGTACTTGGGATGAAGTAGTTTTTGAAAATACCCATTGTGTACTTTTTACACATAGTGTAGTGGTATATGGAAGTGTAGATGAGTTCATGGATTGATGGAGTTTTTATATCCACAATCCATGTACTTGAATTACACATTGTGTTGTTATACATGGCCATGCATATGGGTACATGGGAAGACACCCCATGTTAGGGGGATGTGGTTGTGTAGTAGTACATGAATAAACCCCAAATCTACCATATCAATGTAATATTACATAGCTAGACCTGAAGTATGAATTTTCCCTGAAACAGTAAATGGAAATATGAATATTTTATATTTCATTCCATTTACTCGAAATGACATGCCATGAATGTTTTTTATTTAAGGGGGTTTGGGTGTTTTTGTGCCTAAGAGTTGGAATTGGACATAAGAGCAGTCCATTTTGAGCATCTATCTACATAGATTGCAATGTTGGAATACTTTTAGAGTTTAAAAGACATATAGATAGTGTTTTGTAATGGTATATTGGGGTGTGATTTCCTTGATTTATTTATTTTAGAATACTATTGAGAGTTGGGTTGTGAGTTTTGAGGACTATGTGACAATTGTACACATGCAGATCACATTTTATTAAGGATTCGAGGTGAGTTTTCTTGAGTTTATTTGGATCTAGTCTCTTTATTTCTATATCGGTAGGAGCTTTTGGTATTACCTGATATCATGGGACAATGGGTACAACTATGTGCTATTATGTGGAGTTTAAGATTGGTCTGAGGGAATAGATTGAGGAATTTTATTCCAGGCATGGTTCATCTTGATGTTACCCTTAAGGGAAATTTATCTATAGGTTATGAGTTGGGAGCCTGAATTTGGTTCCTCCTTGGTGGGATGGACATAGGCTCGGTTTATCTAGAAGATTCCCTAGTCTGGTTTCCTTCTTGAGCTTTGGTTTTAGGGTTTGTGGATGGTACCCCATGGGTTTTTTGCCTATGAGGTTGTTTGTACTAGTTTCAATATTTTTTTGGAAGGTTTGGGAGATAGCCGACCCGAGTTTAGGATATTTTTCCTTGGATATTTATGGATGTACTTATTCATGACTGTATGATAGAAGACAACATTGGATATTAATGGACCCAACATTATCCCTGGTTGTTTTAGTTATTCTCCTATACTATATAGTTTCCTTTAATTGGGTCTGAGGAGCTAATGAAAAATCTAGATGAGTGAAACCACTCTAGTATATCTGATCACCCAGGCTATGGGTTAGTGGACCAAGGAGGCTATTGTTCTCCCATGCCCTAGTATATGATATTAGGTCCTTGTCATGTAGTGATGTTCTGACATGTTTGTTTTCCCATTTAATACTTCCGGACTTCTAGGAAAAAGATAGGTCTCTCCTAGGTTTGACAAGAGTTCTTACGACTAGTTCAGATCATACCATTGGAGTCAAAAATCCTAGTATATTTACTCTATTGTCTTAGACACCTAGGATGAGATATTAGGGCATGGGATACCTTTATGTACTTACTTTGGATGTTTGGATCTTCTTCTTGATATGTTGTATGTAATTGATATTTTGGTCAGGCAAGCCACGTTTCATAAATTTTTCTAACTTAGGCCAGAGAGGGGGTAGATTTACCTTGGGTGCCAGGTTAATATTACGGGATTTATTTTTTCCTTTTTATCATTTTTTCTATAATTTATTTATTTTTATTCTATTATTCCCTATTCATATAAGTTGGGCGTGTTGCATATTACATGAACATATAATGATAAGCAATATTTGGACCACCATTGGGGTTGCCCAATTGAGATTTATTTCTCAACCCCTATACATGCATATCAGTGTATGTTCAAATCATATTTCAACTTTTAGGTTGATCAAATGATTATGTGGATTGATAAAAGAAAAAATATTGTATTATTGAGATAATTCATTCATGTGAAGTATTTGAATCAAATTATAGCATTTCAAAAGTCATGGAGACTATGTATGTGGTTTTTCATGGAGTAGTAGGAGATCCTTGTGTATTTATTTTATTTTATTTATGTGGTCAGCCAAGTGTGTGAAAAATGTATGTATGTTTTAGTTTTTTAGAGTCCTTATGATACATGCTATTTAATATATTTTGTTTCAATTATTTATTTATGCACAATTTAATGTTCATAGAGATATACATTATAGGTTTATATTCATTGTTATTGTACTCTGATCTAAGGTCATACTCACTAGAACTATATCTTTTTAGGCCCTTTATACTAGTTGGTAGCCTCTAGTATATGAGGAGGAACTCTTCAGGCTTTATTGTGAGCTGTATTAGGTGGTGGGTTAGGCCAACCGGGGCTGGTTCATGGAAAAATTGTATCATAGGTTTCATGTCATTATCATACTATTTGGTGAGTTAATACACATGAGGTCTAGGAATATATTAGATCTTGTGATGGATATTAGACTAGTGTGTCATTTAAACTTTTCATGGTAGAAATTATTTGTTACTAGGGTTATTGTATTATGTTTCATGGATTTCAATGTTATGTTTGTGTGATTTTCACATTGAGTAATGAGCTTGTGTTTTTGGGTTTTATAATTTATGATTTTTTGGAACATCGACCAATGGAACGAGGCATATATCTATACACCATGATAGACATACAGAATCCTCATGATATTTTCCTAACTATATGTGTTTTTACTGATGATGGAGGTCCGATTGATATTGTTTAAGAAACTACCTTTATAGAGGTCTCCCATATAGCTTCTTGGATGAGTTCTACTCAACGAAGCCATGAGTATTGTTCTTTAGATTAATGGTTAGGAAGTTCCTTTAGAATGGTTTTGTAGTGATAGATAAGAAGTCCCTTTGTTGGAGGATGCATTAAGACCCTTGTGGATTGGTGTAGGATTTTGGATTCCTTGATATTATTTCTGAATCAATGAATGTAAGGATTCATGATAGATGTCTGGATCTAACTGATGTATCCATGTTGTTGTGGTTTCCTTAAGAAGTTTTATTGTGAGGATGAGGTTTCCTTGGGCTTGTGAAATTGAGTAATGCGAGTGAAAGTGGTTTTGTTTCTGGTTCGAGAGGGATGGTTTCTTTTTATACCTATCCCTATTGCTTTTGGTTTAAATTTTGATAGTGTGGTGAGGGTTTTATTATTATTATGGAGTGATTCATAGGTGGAGGGTGGTTATGTGGTTGATCTTATCGTAGGGGAGATGAATTATTTTTGAATATTAGTTTTAAGTGTACTATAGTTTGATGGAACTAGCCCATATGAATAGAATCATTGATGGTTTTATGTTTGTTATCCTAGGATATTTAGGTCATCAATTATTTGATCATAGTATCTTGTGAGAGGGTTTATGTAGAATCAATATTCCTTGAGGTTAAGATTGGTGGTTGGACTAGATTTTAGGATAACACCTTGCTGAGTAAGGGAATGTGCACATGTGTTATGCCAAATGTTGGTTGAGTTGTGTGTGGGGATTTTTAAAGTTGTTTGTGTCTTGAGAAAACTTAGGTGGCATACCCATGGTGGACCTATTGAATTCATTACTCAGGGGGTGGGGTAATGGAATCCTTATGGTTGGTAGTACACTACATTCCATTGGGGTGGTGGTACTCATTTTAATAGGTTGGATGACTTTTGGGGATTCCAAACATTGTGAGTCAGAAACGGGAAGATGTTAGTGTTCTGTGTTTCTACTCTGGATGGAGTGTTTTGTCCATATTCAACTATTTCTTTCAATATTGGGCTGATTGTGGTCTATGGAGTTTGGTTTTTGGTTGATGGGGGACTATAAAGAGAATCCTATGGTGGGATGCATCAAATTGTTCGCTGATAAATTTCTTTTTTACTGGGAGAATTGAAGGAATTATGAGACTGGTTGGTAGATATTTGTGGTAGCATTGAAGGTTTCAGTGTTAGAGGTGAATATTGGTATCTAGTTTACCATCAAGGCTTCTCATGAGTTAGAAACATTTTTGGTGGAATGTTTTTCATTAATTGCATTGTGATGGTTTTAGAAAAATCAGTGGAAAGTTTAATTTTTACCCTCATGTGGGTTTTGAGGAAAAAATAGTAATTTATCCTACAAAAAGAGCTAAAATAAATTTTATAACCACTCTATTTGTCTTTTAAAAAGGTATTTACCCTAGGGTGACCGTTTGGTAAAAATTCAAGATGTTAAAATTTTGGTGGAAATTCAAGCTGTTCAAATTTTGGTGGAATATGTAATATTTACATATTCAATTATGCATGTTTATTCAGTGAAATATTATTTTTAGATCCTCATATTGTATCTTCATCTTCATATTTGAGTTTGGAATATTGGTTTTTTCATTTGTGAGGCATAACCTTGCATTGGGCACTGGACCGGGTTGTGGCCCCTATTTTATTTCTTTTCTCTCATTTTTCTTTTTATATTTTTTTCTATTTTATTTTATCCTTCTCCTATTTTATTCTTTTCTACACCCCTTTGGTATTCCCTTTTTCATGGCCACAATAAAATACAGGGAGGGATATATAAAGAGTGAGAGAGGGAGGGAGAGGTATGGTCGTGGATCTTGGGAGGAACCAGGTCATCATTCAACAAATGTGGATCACAAATCTAATTGAATCCTTAGTATTTTCCACCAAAATGTACGTCTTTTTTTATTTTTTTCATCATATATTCCAGTAGTCTTGTTTTTTTATGATTTAATATTTTTGGGTTCTTAGGGACCCTAGGTGGGTTGATTTGGTTAGTTTTTGGGGGAAATTTGTGGATTTGAGTGGTTTATAGATGATTCTCATTTGAAAAAACTAATCACATTGTGCGTGGTTTTAAAAACACATTCCATGTGCTCTTTTTATTTAGAGAAAATCATTTTATTTAAACTCCAAGTCGTGTACTTGGAGTGCAGACTATGTAATTGTACTTGGCCATATAGCTAAGTACTTGGATATATAGAGTTCTTGAAACTACACATCAGGCAATTTAAGTACATGCTATGCAGTGGTACCTAGACATGTAGCAGATTTCATAGGTAGATGGATTGTTTTAGAACTATACGCCCTATACTTTGAGAACATTCCATGTAGTAGTGCATTTCCATGTTGATAGGTACTTGGGGATAGTCCCAATGTGTGGGGGATATGACCATGTAGTAGTACACGACCGGACCCCATATATGACTTTTCCATGTAGTAGTACATGATTTTGAGTCTTACTGCTCACACAATGGCTATAGTCACAAATTTTCTTCCCCTAGAACACCTCAATTTAATGTTGTAGTAGAAAGAAGAAATAGAACCCTTCAAGAAATTGCAAGAACAATGCTTAATGAGTATGACCTGCCGATTTACTTTTGGGATGAAGCTTTGAATACAACTTATTATATCATAAATAGAGTCTTGATTAGACCTGTTCTGAAGAAGACCCCTTATGAGTTGTGGAACAATAGGAACCTAAATTTAGTTACTTTAGAGTCTTTGGTTTCAAAGTCTTTATTATTAATACCAAGGATAATCTTGACAAGTTTGCCTCTAAAAGTAATGAAGGAATCTTTTTAGGATATTCTATAACTACCAAAGCCTATAGAGTGTTTATTAAGAAAACTAAGTGTGTGGAAGAATCTATTCACATCAAATTTGATGAAACTGATCCACATGAACCTAAGTCATCTCTTGAAAATCTTGAAGAAGATTTGTCTATTCCGAACCTTAATGATAAAATCAATGAACCTATTGTAAAGACAAGTAGTTGTGGAAATACTTCAGAATCTGCTCCTAATAAACACAAACCTAGAGAAGAACCTAAAATTTCTAGTCCTACCTTTACTAGATCAACTAGGATCCTAAAGAATCATCCTTTAGATGCTATTGTTGGAAATCTTGATAGAGGGACACAGACTAGAGATTCTATTAGAAATCAGGTTGAACATCAAGCCTTTTTTTCATAGCTTGAACCTTAAAACATTGATGATGCAATCAATGATGAATTTTGGGTAATGGATATGCCAGAAGAAATTAATCAAATTGAAAGAAACAATGTTTGGGAATTAGTGGAAAGACCTAAGGACACTTTCTCCATAGACACTAAATGGGTGTTTAGAAATAAGGTAGATGAAGCTAGAAAAATAGTTAGAAATAAGGCTAGATTAGATGCACAAGGCTATAGTCAAGAAGAAGGAATTGACAATGAGGAGACCTTTTCCCTTGTAGCTAGATTAGAAGCCATTAGAATTCTACTTGCTTATGCTGCATACCTGAATTTCAAACTATATCAAATGGATGTCAAGTGTGCATTCCTAAATGGGTATATAGCTGAGGATGTTTTTGTTGAACAACTTACTGGATTTACAAACCCTGTTTTTCAAAATCATATCTTCAAACTATCAAAATATTTATATAGTTTAAAGCAAGCTCCAAGATCTTGGTATGACATATTAAGTACTTTTATTATTTATAAAGGTTATACAAAAGGAATATCTGATTCTACCCTCTTTATAAAATGAATTTCGAATGATGTTTCAGTTGTTAAAATTTATGTCAATGATATTATTTTTGTATCTTCAAAAAATTCATTATGAACTTATTTTTATAAAATGATGCAAAATGAATTTTAAATGAGTTTAATGGTTGAACTAAAATTCATTCTTGGATTTAAAATCATTCAAAATAATGATGGTATTGTTTTAATTCAATGTAAATATACTAGATATCTTTTAAAACATTTTGGATTGGATAACACTAGAAGTAGTGACACTCCCATAAGTACCAATTGTAAGTTGGATCTTGATGAAGATGGAAAATATGATGATCAAACCACTTATAGAGGAATGATTGGAAGCCTACTCTACTTAACTGCTAGCCATAATGATCTTATGTTTAGTGTGTGTATGTGTGCTCGTTTTTATGAAAACCCTAAAGAATCAAATTTAAATGTTGTAAAGAGAATTTTCAAAAACCTCAAGAATACACAAAATCTAGGACTATTCTATCCAAAAGGAAAATCATTTGAACTAGTTAGTTATTATGATGCTGACTTTGCTGGATGTAAGTTAGATAGAAAGGGAACCTCTGGAACATGTCACTTTTTAGTCAAGTCACTAGTATCATGGTGTAGTAAGAAACAAAATTCTATTGCATTATCTACAGTAGAATCTGAATACATAGTTGCTGGAAGTTGTTGTGCACAAATTTTGTCGATGAAACACACTTTACTTGAAAATGGATATCAATTCAGACATGTACCAATAAATTGTGTCAACAAAAGTGTTATTAACATTTCAAAAAATCTTGTTTCACATTCTAGGATAAAACATATTGATGTAAGACATCTCATATTGAGGGATCGTTATCAAAAAGGTGATATCACTTTGGAATTAATTGGTACTGAATATCAAATAGCTGATATATTCACTAAACTATTAAATTATGAGATATTAGATTAAATCATACATGAACTTGGAATGATCAATCACAAATAGATATGTTACTAGTATTATAGTTTAATATTTTTCTATATTTTACTTTACTGTTTCATATTCATGGTCTCTCGGTTACTGTCTCATGTTTATGGTTTCATAGTTAGAACTTAGTATTCACAGTTTGACACTCACTGTCTCACTATGACTGAACAGTTTACTGACTATATGACGGTGACTGAACAGACCATTCACTATCTCACCGCGACGACAACTGATTGTCTCACCATGACGACCATCCACCATTGCACCGTAACAAATATTGACGGTCTCATTGTGATCCTTATTTATTCTTTTATTTTAATTCGTATCACGATAATATTAATTTTTACCACTTTTTTACTTTCCTGGGTTTTTATTTTGGTGACGTTTGACATTCCCAAATGATAAAACACAGGGGTTTCAATCGATTCTTCACCCGAACTCTCTCTATTCACCCTTTCCGAACCCTCTCAACCTTGAAACCCTTCTATCCTTCTCTCTCACCTGAAACATAAGTGGATTCCTAGGATGAAGTGACCGTCTCCATCTACAACTGAGAATCGTAGCTCGAAGAAGAAGAAAATAGCACCGAAGCTTGCACCAGAAGGACCCCTGAATCCAAACCTTGTAAACCGCATTGTAGTTCCTGAAAAAGAAGTTTTCCATGAGTGGTTGTTGTCTGGAAAATCATTGGTTTTAAAAGTATAGAGGGAACATGGATGGATCAAATGGTTCTCTAGAAAGGATAGACCAATTTACCCGAGGTTGGTATCTCAGTTTTATCAGTATATAAAGTTATATTTTGATGCTGGTGAAAGCTATGTTGTGACAAGTTTGGTAAATGGAAAAATGCTCTTTATCTTAAAGGTTATGGGCTTCATGCCATAGGATTCCTCACGAAGGAATTTGTGATGATTATCAAAGAGATACCCCTCCTAAAATCGATATCTTTGACCTGGAAAATGCTTTAGAAACCCTAACAAGAAATGGCACCAAGAGAAGGGACATAGCTGCCGAACTGGATGGGGAGACAAGATTTTTGTTCAAATTTTTTCAACATTTGATTAGCCCAAAGAAGGGTGACTTTAATGTATTGAAATATCCGGATGTTTTTATGATTCATTTGATGAATAATGGACACATGATAAATCTATGCAAGTATATCAATTACCATATGTGTGAATTGATTAAGGTTGCATCCAAATCAACCTCTTTGTTTTATTCTAGGATGTTCTCAACCATGCTAGTTTCCAAAGGAGTAGTTGGACCAAATGAAGAAGTTCTTATGGATTTTGAATTATGCCTATTCAAACCTACCATCAAAAGGATGAAGATCAAATGGAACCCTTGGAAGAAAGAATGAGTTGAAGATAATGAAAAGATTTATGAGAAGTTCAATCCTTTTGATTATCCAACAAGGCCAAAGGATATTACTGATCCTGGTTTGGAACCAGTTGAAGTTTCTGAATATTCAGAAGATGAAGATGAAGAGGAAGAGGTGGCTGAATTACCTCATAAGGAAGCAGCTCCTATTGAGAAAGAAAGGACTGTTGTCCCTGCTGTTATTCCTGCTGAAGTACCTCATAGAGAAGAATCTGGTTCTGAAAAGCAAAGGACTGTTGTTCCTCCTGTTATTCCTGGAAAAGAACCTCCTTCCCCTAGTGATGTTTTTGATCTAGAAACCCAACCTGAGGCTGCAAGAGACTTAACTATCCCAGAATCTGAGCAGTAATCCATGACAAACGCTGTAGTAGAAAAAATCCCTGCAATAGAACAAGTAAATCTAAGGGAACTTCCTACTGTACAAGAAGAAACTTGAATAGAACTCCCTGCTTTCCAAGAATCAATTTTGGAAGACCAACTAGAGGAACAATATTCTCCTGAAATAATACCATTTGCTGAAGAGAGGAAGGAAATAGCCTTTCAATTGGCTAGGAAAGAAATGGGTGAGGAAATTAGAGCTGATCCAGTGGATCTAGATCAAGTACCTGAGCCTCATGTTCCTGAAAAGGAAGCACATTTTGAGGGGGAGGAACCACAAAATTATGAGTCTAATGAAGCTGAGACCAGTGAAGCTGGGTCCGTTGAACCTTCTCAACCAACTAAGTCATACTCTGTGTACACTCGGTTTGAATTTCCTAGCTTCTATGATGTGACTGAATCTTAGCAGGTGACTGAAACTGGGATTGATCTTTATTCTCTATTTCAATTGAAGTCAGTCACACAACTAGAACCTCAATCTGAAATTGAATCTGAACCTCAATCAGACCCTGAACCTTCCCATGTACCACTTCCTGCTCCCGCACCTTTACCTGATCAACAATATTCTATCAGTAAGGATGATCTGACAGTGTTCAAAGATTCTATCTTAGCTAGATTTTAGAAAATTATGTCCTCTCAACCTCATATTGTGACACAACTAAGTCAGGAAGATGCATCACTACTGTTGGAAAATATTATTCCGCACATTCAACCCAGGATAACCCATGAAAAAATCAAGAAGTCAGAGTTGAAAACAATTTTCTTAGTGCTGATGTTGCATCCCTGAAAGGTATGGTTGAAAACCATCAGAATGAACTGCATTCTAGATCAGAGCCTGAACCTGTTTTTGCTTCTCCTAAACCTACTGTTTCCAACATTTGTCTAGATATTGTGTCCCAAATGCATCCCTACCATTTATCCTTTTATTAAAAGACTGATAAAGGAACACACAGATGTTGTCCCGAATGAGAGAGCTTGTAGAGAACCTGAATAAGCTTACAGATGAATATAAAGGTTGTCTTCAAAAGGTCCTCAAACAGCTCATGTCCTTGATCATAGCTGTCAAAGCTTCTCCTTCCTCTCGTCAAACCTCTACATCTTCTTTGGACAGTTCTCTGCTCAGATCTATAATCAAGGAAGAGATTTAAAATTCCTTAACTGGCTTTGATATGGATTCTTTATCTGAAGTTGTTAAGAACAACGATAGAGCACTTGACTTGGTTCAAATTCATTCCAAGATTTCCAATGATTCTCATAAGGAGATCACTAAGAAAATATATTTCTATCTCAACCATATTTTGTCCAAAAATGACATGTCCAATCGCAGTAAGTATATTTTCGAGAATCAGATAATACCTCTAATGACTCAGGATTTCAAAGCTCAAGTTCAGAAACTCACTGAGTTTACCAGATTGTTAGACAAGTTCATGGAAAATAAAGATGATTTTGAAAAGGAAATGCAGTATAGAGGAGAAATTATTACAAACTTCATCAATCTTCTAAATCCTTACCTTCATGTCCAGAGTACAACAATAGTTTCTCCAGCTACCGCCCCTTTGAGAAAAGGACTGCCTGCATTAGCCCCAACTTCTATGTTAGTTAGCCAAGCTCTTACTCAGATCAGGGTAGTGATTATTGATCAGCCACAAACTAGATATTCTACAGCCCACACTTTGGCTCCCTCTGTATTCTAACGTCTACCTTTACCTTCTTTGTCTACCAATTCCTTGCCTTCTTCCACATCAGCAACGGCCCCTATGGCTTCCTCCTCTGCTACTGATAAAGGGAAAGAGAAGGCACATCCAAGAAGCTGACCAGTGCCTACCATTTTTGATGGGGATGTCTTTGATTGTTATATTTCTACTTTATGTTGCAGTCTAAACCTTTTAAATGACATATGCACTATTCACCCTATATTCTTTCTACTTTTTGATAATCCTAAAAGGGGGAGAAAAAGTTATGTTTATATTATAATATGTTATTCTATATGATATATTCTCTCTAGTTGAATCTTAGTTATAATTTACCTATACATGATTTTTTATCATCAAAAGGGGGATATTGTTGGACACCTCATGTATTAATCATGTTTTAGTGATCACAATTCTCATTAATGTTTAAAAATATCAATAATAATTCTAAATCTTATTCATGATCAGAAATCTCACATATCTTATCAATCATGTGTATCTATGTTTAAAGTTATCTTATACTTTTTAATGGTTAATATCAAGTTATTCTATGCATATTACTATTTAAGTCTGAATACAGTTGTTTGTCTAACTGCAAGACATAGACACCGTGAAGACTAAGTCTCAGACACCGTGACCAATGAGACACAGTGACAATGAGACACAGTGAAAATGAGACACCGTGACCATGAGACACCGTGACAAAGTAAGCCTAACACCGTAAAGATAGACACTAAGAACATACACAGTTAGCCAGACATTCTGTTTGTCTAAGTGCCAAACACAATTAGCTAGATACAGTCATCACGACACCGGAAGCCAGAAACCGTAATCCAGAAACTGTAATCCAGAAACCGTAACCCAGACACCGTGAAGTATATACCGTGAGGAAGACACCATGAAGAAAATACCATGAAGGAGAAACCATGAAGGGCATACTGAGAAGAAAAAACCGTTTTCATAACTAATGTGACACCATTTCTTAACCTCTTTTTTTCATTTTACTATTTAACTTTTTAAAAGTCATATTTGACGACTTTAATGCACTGACATAATTAATGTTTATTTATAGACATAGTACAAGGTACGAGGCATAGAATATATGAAACCTGTCGGCTCAAACTCATTCATTCGACGATATAGAGAAGTGTACACAGGAGAGACAAGAAAAAATAATGAAAATCATGAAACGCGAGTGCTCTGTACTGAACAGCAATAAAATCCTGAGCACAACTGTGAAGAACACATTGCACGATCATAAAAGAACTCTCATGCATGAAATCCAACACTACTGAATAACACATGAAGTACATTGGAATCAAGAGAATATCTTCACTCGGTAAGAACACAAGCTGACCAACGACACTATTTTTTTCAACAGAAAAACCATATAAGGACAGAAAAGCATTTCTGCTAAATCAAAGGAGTCCAAAGTTCCACTGATAACCACTAAAGCATTCTAAAATATTTTCTACTAACTCTAAGTGTTTATTTTTTTTACTTTCGAGAAGTTGGTGTACTCTGTATATTTTACACACACACTGAATCCTGCGCTAAACTGGAGGATTTCCAAGTCCTCACACCAAACCTTTTACTTCAGTTTACCCATGAAAACTGTGGAAGTGGTCCCTGCGTGGCCTGATCATTATTTGTTTTCCCATGAAAACTGTGGTAGAGGTCCCTGCGTGGCCTGAATAGTCTATGAACTATTATTAACCCCAATCCATGTTGTGGATCAGAGTTTATATATATAAACTGCTTGGTGGTAGGTGATCACCAAGTGGAGTGGATTAGGTCTCGTCTTGAGACTGAACAACTTTTTTTTACATCTACTGTTCATTCTTATATTAAGTTTAAAATATACTATATATATTTTATATTCCGCTGCTAATTACTTTGAAATACAGTTCTATTTTAATGTTACTTTGATAGTTAATCTAGAAAGTGTTTGTAACTATTGTAAATCCGTAGTTTAGTTTCACAAGCTAATTTAATCTTCTGATTAAATTAACTAAGATATAATCAATCTTTGAGAACCTAATTGAACTCTTACTATTTTAAAAATTCACTACAATTTAACCTGTTTTATAAATTGTGGATTTTAATAGAAATATTTTTAACAGAAATTTTTATTGGAACCCAATTCACCCCCTCTTGAATATCCACTCCTACCAACATACATGTTGTGTTATTTTTCCTTCAATGGGTTTTTGGGGTATTTTAGAGTCCAAATATTTCGTATAAGGAGTCCAATATAATAATTTTTACACATAGATCCCAATGGTCAAATCCTTTTGGTGTTTAGAGGATGTTTGGATTGTTTTTTGGACTAAGAGTGTTTTGTATGAGGAATACTTAGAGGTTTTCATCTTATAATCCTCTCAGGGGTTATACTATTTGTTGTGAGGTCTAAGAGAGGGTTGTGCACTTGTATTTCTTCTTAGCATGAGGATTTCAAGTGAGTTTATATCATGTTATTTAGAAGGATCATGGGATATTAGATATAGTGTTTTATTGTATTTGATTCATTAGTCCGTTTTCATGGGGGTTTGATCTGATAGCTTGAGGTCTAGAATAGTTGTATCTTTTTGGTTGGGAAGGCATCATGTGAATTAGAGTACAACTAAGTGTCATGGAATGGAGTTTGAGTTAAGTATGAGGGAACTATTTGAAGAAAACCCTTTAAGGCATGGTTCTAGTTGAGGTTAATATTATGGGTATGTGATTTTTGGGTTATGAGTTGGGAGGCTGAATATTATTTCTTTTTGGAAGGATAAGACCATGGTTTTGTTTTATTATGGTATTTAGGTGTGGGAATATTGGAGTTTTCACATTATTTTGTGGCCTGTGAGATGACCAAAAATGGTTTCAATGTTTTTGGTTGGCAGGTCCAGGTGTTAGTCGACCCTGGTTCTGGAGCATTGAGATTAGATGTTTGATAATATTATTATTTAGTTCTAGATATTAGAGGAGTCCTTTGGGATATTACTAGACTAGATATTTTTCTATGATTTATTTAGTCTCTATCTAATGTTGGTTTGTGGTTTTTAGGCAGGTCTAGGGAGCTAATTGATGAATTGGATGTGTGTAGACACCTTATTTTAGACTATAAACCTAGCATGGGATTCATTGAATGCAGAGGATATTCCACTCATGTTGCCTAGTTTATGAGTTGGGGGACCTATTAATAATATATATGCTAATATGATTGTTTTCAAAGTTAGCACTATAAGTCTTTTATGGAATGGGTAGGATTCTCTTAGGGTAGATAGGATTTTCTACATCTAGTTCAGATCATACCATTGGAGTCACAGTTCTTAGAAGTTTCACTTAATTATATTAGACACCTAGACGTGGGATCCTAGGTTCTAGTATTCATTCATATCCATGATTTGGACATTTGGATATCATTCCTGACCAGGCATAAATGATTCATGTTGTGGATGGGTGATCAATGTTTCGTAAATTCCTCTAGATTAGGATAGTGAGGGGGTAGATTTACCTTGGATGTCATACTAAAACTCAAGGTTCTCTATTTTCTTTTTCAGATTAGTTTTTTTTATTTTTCTACTTTTGGTTTATTTTAATGTCTGTAGTTTATGATTATCTAGGATAAGAATATCACATTCAGCATGGACTTGTTATAATATAATATTTTAATACCATCATTGGTGGTGGCCTGATGAGATTTGTCTCATACCCTATGTTTATAGACCTCAGTGAAAATATAGACCTTATGTCTAGTTTTAAGATTAGCATAAGATGAAGTGGATTGGGTGGAGGCTCAATATTACATTATTGAGTGTATCCATTTTGTGGAGTCATTGGATCGAGATAGATCCATTTGGTAGTCAAGTAGACTAGGTATGTGGTTTGTCTTACAGTAGAAATAGATCCTATTGTATTTAATTTAATTTATTTTATTTTTTATACACAGTCAACCTATTGGGTGACAGGTTTCTATATGATTTAGTTTATTTGAGTCTATATGCAATATTTAATTCATTATAGTTAGTTTTAATTTTTTATTTATGTGAACTGAGGTTCATGGACGTGTATGTGATTGGTTTATTTTTTCTATTATTACACTCGAATATGAGGAAATAGTATCCATATTGTAACATTATAGGAACACACTACTAGTTGGGAGCCTCTAGCATATGGGGAGGATGCTGTGTGGCCTTGTTTTGAGCTGAATTATGTAATGGTTCGGGTCAAATTAGTCTTGGTCATGACATAATCCCTATTTTCACATCTAATTATGAGAATGAGTCAATTTTTTTTGGGAATACACATTCAATTCAGATGGCCCAAATGAGAAAAATATGGAACACGACTCAAAATTAATGGATATTTTTTTCTATTTTGGGAAAAAATGTGAACTCCATGAACAATATCAAGGGATATCCATAAAATCATTTCACTCAAAAAAACAAGTGGACTCTGAACCAAAGGTGGAAGAGAAAGAAAAGCAGGCTAAAACTGATGTTGAAATAGATAAATAATAGGATAGGGAAGATGATAAAATAAGAAATACATTTCTTTAAGTACTAGATGTGTTGTAAGAAGAATTGGAAGAAAAAGATATGGTAGATAATAGAATTTAAGAGTTCAGTATAGAGTTTCATATATAGCAGCCCAAGGAAGAATAATTTAACTACGTGTGGATATATTTTTATTTTTTTCTAAAAAGTACAAAACCTCAATATTTCTGTCCCCAAAAAATTTTCAATATTATTTCATGGATTAAGAGGAGAATAGGCTCATGAAAAAAGAAAAAATTCGATAAATTGGGTAAATATGAGTCAATTAGCTCTATAGTTTACTATTATGTACAAAATAGAAGTAAGGATCAACTTACTGACCTTATAAAAAAGTGAATCTTCATAGAGGAAAGCCAAATTTTTATTTTTTTTCATTGGCCATTATTTTCATTGATTTCTATGGTATTGGTTTAGTTTTATATTAGGTTTTAATTTTAGTTCCCAATATTTTTTTAGCTTTATTGAATCGACATTTTTAATTGATACAATGTTTTCTTTTGTAGAATCATCACTAGTTTAAATGTTATAACATCAAAGGAATAAGATATTCAATTGATAAGGGATCATGGGTTATTTTATATTATTTTCCCTAATATTAGTTTGATTTTATTTTTAATTTTTTAATTTAAAATGCATTACTCAATTTTAGTTTATTCTTAACAATTTGATATAGGAGACAAAGGACACATAGGATAACCATCATGAAATGTTTTAGATATCGTTTTCAATAAATATTTATGGTTAAAATAGTTAAATGTATAAGTAAATATAAACATGAGGAGGTGGATTTTATAAATAATAACATATGGGAATTGGGTGGTTTATATAATTTTTTTTATATTTTTCATTATTTGAATTAATGAAATTTTTACTAATTAATTTTCTTAGTGTGAATTTACACAAGTAATTAGAAAAATTATATGGTAATATTCCCAAGAGGATTATATTAAAATTTCCCCAATTCATTCTTGTAAATATTTTTGACAGTCTCAAACATATTTTGTTCTAGAAATTTCTATGAATCTCTTCTAATATTTTATTGAAAAAGGTCAATTATAATATGAGTGATGCATTTTTTAATTTAAACCTTTATCCTAGGACCCTCCAAGATATTTACACTTTTTTAATCCCATAAAAACAATAAATTATTTTTTAGGAAAATATCCACATAATAATTCTATAAAATCCTTTTCTACCACACCCTTTTCATTTTTAATGATATTCAATTGAACAAGTGTGGGGGAATGGTAGTCCATGACGAAAGGGGTAATTCATATTGAGGAGTGATGTTGTTCTCTATCATGGGATGTTGTGGAGATTTTCATGTTTATGTTTCATAGAGAATCATTTTTTGCACCTCATGAAAAAAACATGCGAAAAAAATGAAAAAGTGGGTTGTGACTTGGGAGGGTAAAAAATCACTATTTCTTGAACAATGATTTTGATCATATATGTTGGGGGATGGATGTGTGACTTTTACCCTCTTAAACATTTAAAAAAAGTGGGTGTATATATATATTTATCCTTTTATTAACTCAAGGATCTCTAATTTGGGTTTGGGGAATGTTGGGAGATGTCACTTTTGATAAGGACAATTTTCATCGAGCTTCACTTTTGAGTGTCATGAAATATACTTTAAGAGTTAATATCCTTTTTATATTTATTTATTTTAAAATTAGTTAACAACCAACATTGAATACATAAAGTAATTTTAGCCTAAATTAAAAATCCACCATGTTTTTGTAATTTTATTCTCTATATAGTTGAGATTCGATATGCATTTCTAGCCTTTGACAAGGGGCATGATTTTATGTATGAGCATAACTCCATTTAAATTATTACTATGTTTGATGAATTTATTTTTTTAAATTGAGGTAAATTTCATGTGGAATTAAAATTAATGATGAATTGATAAATATGAATATAGGATTGGAGAATTAATTTCTCTTCAAAAGGGAAAAATTTAAATACATGTAATTTATTTCCTTTTAATAATGAAGAGTTTAAGACATTTTTCCATAAGATTATTTAAAATTTAATTCCCTATTGTGAATCATTTAGGCTAATTGAAATTAAAATCAAAATCATGGTAAAGTTATATTAATTTATAATTTTGTTAGGATACAATACTTGAGGAAAAGTATGAGTCTATGTGTGGATGAATATGATAAGAACACTCCATGAATAACTTTTTAATTGTTTAATATTATAATTTAATTAATTATATTAAATTTTCCCAAAATTATTAATTTATTATTTATATAGTAGGTAATTGATATTTTTAATATTATATTGTAATAACTAAACTAAATATGTGTGTTTGATAACATTTTTACTAAAGGATGAAATGATTTTAATTGATTGTGGAAAAGTGTAATTTCCACTCATCAAATACCGAAGAACAGCCATGATGTGATGAGAACAAACATACATGGATGCATGTGTAATCACATTAGAGATCCATGAGGTGTTACTGGTGAATGTAAGTTCTAGGAAACATGTGTAAAGGAGTTTGGTCATGGGAAAGGACCTTATTGAGTTACTCAAACATATTAAGTCATATCCTAAGTGATATATGGGAGACTTACTATTGAGAACATCGATATGGGATAACTGGAGGTTAGTACTATTCATACATACCAAAATGGTGACTCTTTGACTGGACATGTGAATCTTCCCCTTATATATTTCACTGTACTACTCCCCAAACTCATATATCTACTGACCATCACCACTGTACACCAAAATATTCAATTGAAGATGATTGTGGGATCGAGTAAAAGTACAATGAAGGAAGAAACCACCATGGAAGTGAAAGGACTCCCATCAGGTACCCATACCAATACCTGAGCCACCATAAACACTAAAAGGAGTATTTGGGTTGAGTTTTTTACTTAAGGGAGTATTTGATGATGGAAAAAACTAGTCAATATACCATAAAAGACATGGAAATATTCTTGTGGATGATAGGGAAGCTCCACTGATAAAATGGATAATGAAACTAATTAGAGATCATAGTGGGATTCATGAAGAGGAAAAACAATTTAAATTTTTTTCATAATATCATAGGGGGAATTCCATGGATATATATCAAACATAAGGATTGAGACTAATAATTAAAAAAGAAATAGTATTGGAAATGTTTCAACAAAGTGGTACAAAGTGAAGATGAGCTCGAGAGAATGTCATAAATATTCTAAAATGGGCTGTGTAACATCATAGAGGACGATCATTCATTTTACATATAGATATAAAATTTAAAACATCTTAAATTATAGTATTATTAGTCCCATGTTTGGTATATGTGAAAGAATTGGGACATACACCTGGAAATGACTACTCTTTTGGAATGTAGAAGGTCATAATACTATGAGTGTGTGAAGAAAATATATGCACGAGATATGGTTTTGTTAAGTATGGTATTTATAAGGTCTCAAAATGGTTTAGTGGTGAATCCGAGTGTAGTAAAGGAAAATGAATGAGAAAATGATGGGGGTTTATGTTCTTATTTCATATTGAATATATATATATATATAGAATTTAAAATATTCATATTACTAGATTTCAGAGAATGTTTTAGAGATTTAAATCTATGGGTATTTAGGTTTTACTAAAGTGAATTGATAGGTTTTTTATGAATTAAAAGGAATTTAATTGAGTTTTTTTTATTCCAATAAATGAGGGGGATCACCCACTGTGAAAGGGGGAACTAAAACTGGTGCAAGTTGCTGCTTGTGCAGAATCTTTCCCTAGTTTAGGATACTACATTACCAACATTATAAGATTTTATTTTTAATTTTTAATACACTCACAGTGATAGAATAAGGGGGATTTTTTTTGTGTTTTAGTGATTTAAATAAAAGGTGGTAAATTTATTAGATTATTTTATTCTCAATGTCAATTCATCTTAAGGGTTTTATATCCATTTATATCTCCATATATAATTCCCTATAATTTTATAATGAATGACTAATAATTTTTAGGATATTTGGTGAAGTGACATTTTAATTCATTAAACAGAGTGTTTTTCTCACCATGACCATTGGGTTAATTATATTATTTGATAAAAAACTATTTCAGGTTACGTATTTTTAATTATTTAAATTACTTGAACATATAAAATTTAGTGACTTGAGATATAGAGTTCCTACCCAGAAAAAGGAATTTACGTGATCTTGATTCTAAAAAAATTATTTTGGATCATTATTTTATGATTTATTATTTCATGCACGTGGATGTTCAATTACCTATAAATTTTTTTTATCTTTTCTTCATTCTCTTCCAAAAAAATCACCCTCATTCTTTTTTTACTTTGTTCATGTAGTCTAGTTTCATTATTTTATTATAGGTATTTATTATTAAATTGAATTATTTCTCAACCATTATTCATCAGATCAAAATCAAACTAAAAATACCTATACTCATTAGTTGTTTATCATCTAGTGGTTCAATTTTATAAATTTTTAAATCTACATCATGAGGGAGGAACTAATGACACATTATGGGAATATTACAAGTGACATGGGATACTAGAACTCTTGAATGAAATTGGATATAATGACGTTTTTAAATTAAGACTCCTACTTAATGATATGAGTATGGTTCATTATATTTAATGCTTATTTTAAAACATGGTGCTCCTCTAGTAAGCCAAGATGATAAGTATCCACATTCGGATCTAAGCCATGAATCTTTTTATAGTTCCATGAAAAGAAATCTCCATTTTTCTTTAGGAAAAAGATATATCTATTCTACCCTTTTAGAGTCATGGAGGCACTAATCAATACATTTAATGTTTCTTCACCCTGTTCCATATTTATTTCCCTATGTTCATTAAAAGTGACTGAGACACCTTCAATAAATTCTAGAGGGTAATCACTAATATCTTCTTATATTATTTCCTCTCCTTCCATTTAAACCTTATCAAGAATGTGTGATGAAGGAGAATTATTGGATTTAGGAGTTAATATGGTGGTTTTTTATCTTCCATGAAGATAAAGTGGAAGTATTAAATCTATGAAAGTACAAATGTAGGTGTCCCATTACCAGGAGGTATTATCACATTCTCCCTCTCCTCTCCACTGTCATCAGTGGAAGAAGATACACCCGTGTCCTAATACATATGAGATGAAAAGAGGCAATCATCCACATTTTTTGATAAGTAGTTTGAAGATAATGCAAAAATATATGTTGAGTATAATGGGAATAGGGGAGCATCTTCATCCCAAGTGTCCTTGATTGATGCAGCTGATATCACTTGAATGTAGTTTATGATATCCAATTATCATATTCATATTCTATATTGAGGTTTAAAATTTAATTAGTTGGAGAAACCAATTTTAATGGTCTAAATGTTGGTTAAACATATCTTTGAATAAGGGTACCCAAGGGTAAAAAATTTAGAATCACACTGATCAGAGTCAATTTCCACAACTTGGTTGATGGGAAACATGTCCTATTCATTGATTTGATTTGATGGATCAGTAAGGGAAATATTCACCACATTGGGGGGGGGGGGGGAAATGTGATTGATATTGTCTATAATTGACTATATCCTCTATCTCTTATATAATTATTCCTCCATATACTATGATTCATTGGACTCAAACGGAATAAATGTAATGAATCAAAATTTCCTCAATGTAATTTACCTTCTTATGATATAATTGTATCATATTTTTCAATATAGTATTATATTATGTACACACAAAACATGATAGAACCAATAATAAATTATTATATGAATATTAACATTAAATTTAGAGAATAAATAGAGAAAGTAGAAACATAAATATTATAATGTAACAAAAAACAAAAAACCAGATAAATATAATATGAAAATTTAAATATGATCAATCAATGATAATAACATCACACAAGAAAAACATTGTAGATATAAATTAAAATATTAGTAATAAAACATTCATCTTGAAAATGATGATATATATAACATTGAGATGAAATAGAACTGAATTAATATGGAATGGAATTTGAGGAATTTATAGAAAGTATGTAACCCATATTACTATTACAAATCTAAACATTGGATTGGTAATCATACCATTAGAATAGAAATTTGACTATTTGTAATAGTAACCTAACCATTATAATAGTATTGCAACTTATAAAAGTGTAAAATAATATATATTTATCATATAAAAGGATAATATAACATATAAATATCATGATAAAAGTATATAGATTTTTCAAAAAAATAAAATAATTGTTTTCAATTAAAAAAAATATTTTATTTTTTTAATAAATAAGATAATGATTGAAAATAAAATATATTTTTATAAAATGGTATTAAAAAAAATGTTTCAATATAATGATAATAAAATTTTATCATACCATTAGTAAATATTCCATGGGTCATCCAATTGATCTTAATCTTAAAATTAGTATTTTTCAAATACATATGGATTTTAATTACTAATTAAAATTTTCAAATTTATTAAATTATTTTCATGAAATGGATAGCATTTTCTGAATCTATTCATCACTAAATGTTTATAATTTTTTTGATATTTTTCTAAAATAGTTGAACATTTATTTATAGTGAAATACAAAAAATATATAATATTTAATATTAAAAGATAAATACATGAATTTATTATTCAAGGATGATTTAAGAACCAATTAATGCACATAAAATTAAAATTTTGTGTATATGGTCTCAATAACACTCAATATTTTTAGTCTTGAGCCAAAATAATAAACTAATGAATATTATAGTCAAAAAACCCCTCTCCTCTCTTTATAAATACCACCCCTCACCACCAATTCTCCTTAAAGATTATAAGCCTTTGACCTTACCCAAACTCTATAAAAACATTTCATCTCCTCTCTCCTTATGTCCCAATAATACCTAGTGACATAAAATATCATTCCAATATGAATTAAGTGGCAGGGTAATAGGAGACAGTCAAAGGGAGAGGTAAAATGACATATAAAAATATTTTAATTTTATTCTTCTTCTACCAACCAAAATCTTTCAATACACAAAGAAATAATTTCAATAGTATCCTAAATATATTTATATGTTATTATTATGGTGGAATATCTAGCTTCTATGCTCCCTTATTTTGTTTCTAAAATGAAAATGTTGTTCACAATATGCTTGGTTCACCACCTCTATAAACAACGTACATTGTTTTTCACCAAAGCCATCATGGATTGTTATAGAAACATTATTGTCATTTAATATTATAATTATAATTATATTATGAATTATTTCATGATTCTTTAATGTACTAATATTATTTTAATTAAATAAATTGAATCTAGTTCATAATGGTCAGTAAAACTACCTAAATGAGCTAACTATATAATGTTACTATTTATACTAAATGAATAATCGCTATGACGGAATAAATATGGATATTTTATAATATTTAAAATTTTATAGGTACATGAATAATATTTCAACTCACTTTTATATTTTTAGTCCCATTCTAAAATAACTTCAATAAATATCCACAAGAGATCTCACCACGGAATCATGAAACGAACGCCCTAGGAACAAAGAAATTAAAATTGATATCTCACTTAAATGGTTGTAAATTAGCATAATATAATTATATTCAATCATATATATTTGTAACATTTGTTTTAATAAGTAATAAACTAATTTTATTTTCTTATTTAGGATAGTAAGTGAAATTATAGAATGAATCTATGCTCATGATAAGGGATCTCTAAGAACCACCCTATTTTCTTTGTGTTGTGAAATTTCTATCTCTAACTCACTTTATATATCTATTTGTTGTTATATATTGATTCTAATTTATATATATATGACTATAAAATATATACCTAAAATATTTTACCTTCTTTTTATGGGGTTATCGATTCTTTTACTTCATTTTTTCAAATAGATTCTTTAAAATCAAACCCCATTAAGGGTGAATTTAAGATCTGTTAATCCCTTTATGTAAAACTCTTCTAATGTAATTATTTTGGTTCATGATTTCATTAAAGTAATATTTTAGGAATAAAAAATATGTTTTATCCATATTTTTAAAAACAATTATGTTTATTATTTATTTAAAAGGTTTTAACTGATTCCTTAAAACACTATCAAGGAATTTCATTTATATACCCAAATCAATAGCAATATTATAATGTTTTTTAAATAAATAAATTGAGACCTATGGTTTGTTATTTTGATATTAATATCCAAAATATTTAATTTTTTTTTCTCTTGGTAATATTTATTAAATCTCTATTAACAGTGTTATGCAGGAATATTATGCAACACATTTATTTCCATGGGTAATTCTTATATTTATACAACACGTTTAATTTACATTTTTATCACATATAAGTATGTATATGTTATGATGGGTATAACCAGATGGAACTCCAATGCATTGGGTAACTTTTATGTATAATGAGATGATATTTATTGGATAAGGGAGTAAGCCTAATCCTTTATGGTACTCTCTCTACTATGTGACATTGTCTTGGTAGTTAGCCTTAACTTATTCTTATGTTAGGTTTCATATTATTTCAACATTATTAAGTTTACATGATTTTATGATTCCATTTTTTTATATTATTGTTCAATATTATTATTCAATATATTTTTATTTTATGATATTATTTTATTCCTTTTCATTCATATTATATTCTTCATTATCATGTTTATTCGCATACTAGTTTATTTGGAACACCCAATTTTTTATTTATTTCCCTAGTTATCCTTTGTAGTTTTAGAGATCAATGGGATTTAGGATCTCATTATAATGATTAAAATATAGTTCTTTAATTTTAGTTTCATCTTGATGTTTTTTACCTTGTATTCCAAAGACACTAGAACTCATAATATTTTGGTTGTTTTTGTTGAATATTTATATTAAAAATTATGTGAGGAAATGTGTAAAAGGCTTGGGTCTCTATATTTGGTATCTGAGAAAATGCCTTGTTATTTTTGGGTAATATGAATACAATTTCCTAGTAAAAAACCCATGAGTAAGTTTATATATAGGAAAACATCCTGAGATTATTTTGAAGTATAGAGAGATTGGTTTCTAATAAATTCAATCACTATTTATATAGTTGATGTGGCCCTCAAATAGATTTAACATGGGGTAATATCCATAAATTTAGTAGTTATTAAAAAAACCTAGAATTGTTGAATGTAAAAGAGTCCCACCTTCACACCATGTTTGACACTACCATAGTATATGCTTTATAAAACCCAAAAACACTTTAGGGACCATTGTTAATGAATTGGATATATTATTAGTTTTCAAAACGTAATTGGGAAATTAAGATGGATAAACTAGATTGAATCTTAGAGACTCATAAGTTAAGAGAAAAATATTATTTATAATTTATTCCCTATAAGTTAAATGTTTCCCATTTATAGATTTTTAGTTTTAGTATTGTCATATATTATATATATTATTTTATTTTAGTTAATATTTGGAAATAAGAGGAATCGTTCCAACAACTAATGTGATAGAAAATTTGATGACTACCCTAGTGAGATGAATAACCTTAAAGAAATGGGAGATAAAAACATATAGAGAGTACTAGAATAATTGATTCAAATTATGAATATTACATTTAATTATACAGAATAACCACCTTCTCCCAAGAAAGACAATGTTATGGGCAAGTACTTTATGAGAAAAGACCTCATACCATTAATGAATATTCTAATTCCCTCATCATGGAACAACATATTAACTCTATTGAGAATATATTCTTTATTATCTAATGGTCTGATTAAGATAATGTCATTCAGGAAGTTTATTACTTGATGGGGGAATTTTATTAGTGGTGAACATAGATCAAGGACACAATTTCCAAAGAGAAAATTGGTTCAATAGAATGATAAGTATTCCAGAAAATATATTTCAATAAATCCTTTCACCCAAGTACCCATCATAAATTGGAGAGATATTCCCTCATACATAATAAAAATAATGATGAGTATATTAGATAATATGAGGGTTACTTCACAAGGCCGACATAGATTGTCTCCTTCATCATCAACACCAAAAGTAATATAGATTAGTCATTTAGTGTATGAAGCTGATATTTTGAAAATATATAGTGATCCAAGACTCTGATAGCTACATAGAGATCATTCATTGTTCCCTTAAGGTTAAGATAAATATTAGTGACACTCAATGGTCTCATGGGGATGAAGATAAAGTTTATTAAATGAAGATAATTTGGGAGGATCAATAGATAAATCCCAGGGTGGAAAGAACACCCAAATTACCATGTGTCAAAAAAAGTGGGAAGAAACATCACATAAAATCTCTCATGCTAACCAAAACATACATCATGTGTAGAAAAAAGGGAATAAGAAAAATCAATGCCTTTCGGAGCTAAAGAATACTATTAATGAAGTGGAATAAAATAAGGTTCATATAAACACTCAATCGGTGGTATAGTTTTTAAACTTTAAGGAACAGAATTACTATACAAGAAAGTTCCCAAATTCAAGGGTTTTTGAAGAAAATAAAAAATGACAACCTCCAAGGCCTAGAGATCAAGGAAGGTTATATACTATCATTACTACTTAGGTGGAACCTGATAAGGATATGGAAATAGGTACATTGGTTATTCATTCATGAATTGATAAATTTCAATTTGATTTTAGTTCTACACATTTTTAATATATTAAAATATTAGGAGAACTATTAAACACCATGTCAAGACATGAAGGTTAATTTATCTATGAGAAAAATAAACGGGGGAATTATTACATCTAAGTATATAACTCTTCAATTTTTATTGATTAAATCTCCCAAAAAATTATTCCACACTCTCTTTAGTGTAATGTGATGCTATATTGGGCATGGATTTGATATTTGTCATGAACCAAACTGGGTCGACCCTGAATTGGTCATCCGATCTGGTCCGCGACATGGGCCGAGGGGAGTCCTCTATTCCCACGAGATGGAAACTACTTCTGGATATCAAAAAATAACCGTTTGGAATGATTTGGCCCATGAAAAAAAGATAAATAGATAAAGAAGAATAAACCAAATAATAAAACTGAACTCTAGAAATAGAAAATAAATAAAATGCACAGATCGAAATACCTCCATGTGACCATCCCGATCACCTCCCAAAAAAAGGACAACCTTGCTAAAATAATGAGAAACATATCCCAGAAGGCCTAAACAAAGAAAACCTGCAACTGAAATTATAAAATAGGCATGAGCATTAAAAATGCTCAGTAGGGTTGCAGAGATAATCCATAGAATCCAAGAATCTCACTCTCCAAAACAATCCAATTACAATAGTTTGAAATACAGTTATAGAAGTAGGGTTTTCACATTCTAAAATAAACAACATATTTTTCCCATATAGAAATCCAGTAGACAGCAGATGCTATTTTAATAAAACCATTTTTCATTTTACAAACAAAAAACCGAAACAAAAGATACAAAATATGGGCTAAAATAATATAGGTAAATACGGAAAGATGGAAATATACTAGTACGATAGAAATTAAACAAGAAATGTAAATAAATGAGTAACCATTGGTGATCCAAAATATCCCAAGGTGACCCCTAGACATACATTATTTCCGAACTACCTACTGACGTATGGTGGATCTCTTAAGTCTACAAGAAAAAGGCCACCATATAACTGGAGAATCCTGTGGAAAAGACCAGCTAGTCGAACAAGCAATCCAAGGGGTACCAACCCATCTAATTAGGGTTCATAAACAAACATCACTTAATGATCTGAAATATTCCAAGGGACCCATGGTAGTTATAATAATGTTGTGTATGTAGGAGGCCCTCTCACGTGTGAGATATCTCACCGCACTTGCCTACCCAAAACACGAACGCTCCATACAATAACCCATAAAGTATATCCCCCCTATATAGGTTCCCAATATATATATATATATATATATACATCATATAACCAATGGGGACAACTAGGCCATCATGCAATAAAATTGTAAAAACCAAATGACACCTTTTAAAAAATATTAATGCTGTTAAATGGGATGATAGTGATCAAAACGCCATCCTTTCAATGAATCAACACAACATTACACTAAAGATGATAGTGCAAGACGAGTTGTTACTTCACATCCATGTCGAAACCATTTTTCAAAAAACATTTGAAACTCCAACCGGACAGACACAATTTTCCCAAACCACACCCTTTAATATAATATTATTCAACATAAACTTTTAAGATCAATGTTCCAAATAGTCCCTTGAGTCAACATGTCCCAAAATACTATCAAACTATTAAACAAAAACCACATTTACATTTCTAAGAAAAACAATACAACCTTGAGGAACACATTAAAAAACCATGATTTTCAAAATGCATGAAGAAAGACATTATAAAACTCATCAAAATATTTCATTCTAAGTCCTGCAAGAAAATTGATTTTGTTTGGAAACTAAAATCATAAAGAAACAAAGGTTATAACAAAAAATCATTTCCAAGCACCATCTTCACTTGAGGGCACGTCTATGTGTGCACCTAATGCACCCATGGGTGTGCCAACATCCAACGGTACCCCAAGGGTAAAAAATAGAGATTTGAAACAATTTATAAAATTCGCCATTTCCTTTCAATCAGATCCAACCACACACACATTATTTAGAAAGCACAACTCATTACATCCAAGCCACAAAACCATTGGTTTTAAATCATAAAGCATTTCCAAAGAAATTTAACATGTTTAGCATGCTAAACCAGCATAAATCCATACACACCCAAAGACCACTTTCGAAGTCAAATGCACACTAAGAAAAAAATTTAAATCTTTTCCTCTAAAATCACCACTTCCCCAAATTATTTTAAAGAAACACCAACTTTAAACATTGAATCCATTAAACCCTTAAAAAAATGTTTTAACAAATTAACCAAGCCATGTTAATTAATAAAAAATGTAATTGAAACATAATTGCAAAATAATAATGGAAATAAATTTCATGACGGCAAGATTCCTTCTTAATGAAAAAAGGAAATTTTACCCAGTTTACTATATATCTTAAAACTATTAAATTTAAACTAAACCTCATTTAGAATCCATTTCAAACAAATAAAATCGATTTAAATGTCCTATAATAATTTTTAAAAGGGTGTTATAGAGGTGATAATAAAATTGATAAATTTATTTAAAATTACAAGAATCAAAGGAAAGCATTAGGAATGAGAAACATGGAAATGCCTACCTCAAACCAAGAACTGGTGAAATGAAACTCTGATTGAATATAGAACACTCCCTCATAGGCCAACCGCACACGCTAAATAGCATAAAAATCACATGAAACAAAACTGAAGTGTTAGGGTTTCTATAAATTAATGAAAAAACCACTAAAAAGTAATATTCAAACCAACATGGAGGAGTATACGCACCAGAGAAGGAGACAACCGGATAGGCGAGGCCGACACTACATAAATCATGGCGTTGCTGAGTTCGAGTGTGCCGCTGGCTGGAGGGGTGAGAGTAGGAGAGATCAATGGGGAGAAGGGGTGGTCGGCTTTGGTTTTCTGGTGCTCAATAGGTCGATGGCTAGGGTTGGTGTCCAATGCAGATGAGTTGGGGAAGAGGGGTGGATTTGGTCGCACATGGGTAACCGGGAAGGGGGTTCGTGCTGTAGATTGAAGGTCAGATCAAGTAGGAGTGGGAGAGGGCGAAACTAGCACTGGAAAGGGAGGGAAGAAATGGTAGAGGCCAGGTGCTTGGAGGAATAAAATAAGAAGGAATGGATGTGGTTGGGAGCCAGGGGTGAAGGACGAGGCTAGGGAGTAAAGGGTGTGAGAGCCGGAGGGCCAGATCGCAGAGGGGCCAGAGGTGGTTGGGGGAGAGAGCATACCTACAAGAGGTGTGTGAATCAGGAGTGTTGCATGCTTCGGGGAGAAGGAGAAGGGCCAGAGACAGGGCCCTAGTAGGTGTAGGGCGAGCGCATGGGGACCTGGCCGCTCACGTAGCAGGCAAGGGCAAGAGGATGGGGATTTTGGCTTAGGGCTGCCTTGTTTTTTTATTTGATCTAATAATAATAATTAAACCAAAGATAATAATAATAATAATAACAAAAAAATGATTATAATAAAGTTTAAAACAAATAATATAATAATAAAAATAATAAAAATATATGTAAATGTTAAAATAACAAAAATAAATATTATAAAAATAATAAAAAGAAAAACATTAACAATAGTAATACCTTAATAATAATAAAAATAATTACATAATAACATTATAATTATTAAAATATAAAAATTAACTCACTTTATTTACAAAAATAATTATTTATCTTAAACATTAGACATTTTCATGGGCACTCGGGCTAAACACATGGCTACCGCCCACTGGGCGGTGACTACGCACGGGTCCCAAACCCACTAAAATTTCTAATTGACAAAAATTTTAAACCCAGACTGAGCAGAAAACTCGGCATGAGAACCCAGAGTTAAGAAAAAATAAAATAAAAATTAATTTAAAAGGATGGGTCTATCAATTCTCCCCAACATAGAGACTTTCTGCCACCATAAGGTCACCCAGTCGAACAACTGACAAAACTAGAATCCATTCTTGATTGAAACTGAAACAAAACACAACATATAGGAATAATAGATAATGAGAGGTTTCTCAAAACCACAAGAACTCAACTAGTTAATAATTTTAAAAACCAAACATACAAACCCATGTGGGGGGTGATGCAAGAACTCCCAACCAATCCAAACTAACTTCTATAGTACGAGCGAATAAACACCTCAGTTGAAACTTGGAACTCTCAACCCAAATATAAAACCCCCAACACTAGAGAAAATCATCCGAGTAGAACTTAACTCAAGTAGTGAACCCGATAATAACCACAAACATTAATTCATCCATAGGCACATACATCTAAAAATCAACCCAACTAAACCAAGATCAACCTAATCAAGGGCCAAACACACTTTTAAGAAAAACAAAAGACTCAGAGAACCATGTTAAGAAAAAAAACTATTGGATTAAATTAGAACAAGTCCATTATAACACGATGATGAAAAAGTGAACCTACAACAACATAAAAACATTAATAGAACAAAAAAATAATGGAAAGACATTAAATTTTCTACTGCCAACTCAAAACAGAAAACCCAAACCGAGGCTTCACACCCCTAGAAACTCCTGACTATGCGCGAGCTTCACCCAAAGACATGTGGCTAGGGATCTGATGGATGAAGCATATCCTGTCTCATATTTAGGAACTATAATCCTTAGGTCAAATTATCTTATTTAGGATATGCTCCCAATAGATCATCTATTTGTGACCCAGACACCCACAACGATGGAATGTATTTGGAGGGGTGCAACATGATGGCTTCATGAGCCCTAAATGACCACACTGATGGCGCACCATTGAATGACTTGAAGAACTAGAATTCAAAACCACTACAGAGGAATTTTTAGAAATAGGTCCATCTGAAGCACTCTGATCGCCAAATGGGGAACCTTCACAAGTAACTGCATATGCTGGATTTTCAACAATCTACACTCTAGAGAGAAACTCAGCTAGGAATGCATCATCCAATAGCTTCTCATAAAGATTGTCGCTAGAAGGGAGGACTCACTCCTTGATCTCAGGATGAAGACCCCAGATGAAGAGATATGTCTTTACCAAATCCCATGATGCTACCTCTCAAGAAAAGGACACAAGAACTTCGAAATGGTCAACATATGATCTCACAGTTAGTTGGCCCTATTGAATATGCCTGAGCTCTCCCCTTTTCTATGTATTCACCTATTCAGGTATAAACCATCAGACAAAGATTTATTTAAGGACATTCCACATCATCCCAACTTTCATTTATGGTGGGGAGAACAACTCCCATTCATCCAATGATGGAACTTCAAATAGAACCAACACGATACACACTCAGACATCATTGGGAGTTCCCTATACCATGAAACTGCGCTTGGCCACTTCAATCCACTCTGTTGCCTCTAACGGTCCCCGATCACTATGAAGAATAGGAAACGTCCAAGAAAGACAAAAAACTAGGCATCCCTTATTAGAAACCTCATGGACCTTTTTGGGATTCATTTTATAAAAAACATATAAAATATAGAGCCAAAATAAATATGATGTCGAAGAGTCATCATTAAAATCACCTTCATCCAAAAAAACTATCTCAAAAAAAAAACTAATACAAACAAAATGAAAAATTGCCATTTCCAAATTACCTTTTCATTTTAGATTTCATAACCACCTTCTTTCAAGGCCACATTCCAAATACAAAAGCCAATTTTCAAACAAAATTCAATTTAAAAAAAATCAGTTTCCATTTTAAAATCACATTAGAAAAACATGGTCAAGCCTTTAAATCCAATCAGACACCCCATTAATCCCATGAATAGTTTCACATGTATTCATTTTCTTTTATCCACATGCCCCAACATGCACTTTCCATACATCCCCTCACATGTGAAAACATTTATAAAAAGTACCCAAGGTTTCACCAAAACCATTTCTATACCAGTTCCAAGCAGACACCAGATTTTTAGACCCAGAACATTCAGTTTTAAAACTCAATTCACGAATTTAAAGCCATTTAAAAGAATTAATTTTCAATTCAAAAACCATTTTTCATTTTCAAAAGCACACTTACACCATCCAGAACCACGACGACACTCAACTTGCATCAAACTACAGGAGTGAGGTACTAGTAGTCACGCTTAACCTGGCAACATGGTAGTGGGCTATACCCCACATAAACAAAAAAAAATACGAGGAACATAAACAGTGTTCTCGGACTCCACATGGGTCACTACTCCATGAAAAATCACGATGTAACATCTACCTTCCCTTGTTTACATCCCTGAATCTAAAACAAACCAAAACGAGACAATGAATCAATTCATAGACTACCCATTGCGACTCAAGGTTTGGAATGGGCGAGGGTTCATGATGTCCTTCCTATACCTACCTCTCAAGTCCCGGTAGTCCTAATCTTCCTCTACCAGACACCCTAAATAACAGGTCCCCATATGATACCTTTTTTACCTAATCCAACCCTTGTTGACCGTAAAATGGTCACCTGAGCTAGCCCACAGCATTGCCCGAGTGGTGTTTCCAATATCCACAGGTTGACAACTAGTACCAGGCATGAAAAATTAACTAATGGGAACCAATTTTCACACGAAAAGAAATATAGAAAGATTAAATGGCACAAAAAACAATAAAACTAAACTACAACACTAAAAAAATGGGACAACTCAAAATACCTCCACATGACCTTCCATGTCACCTCGCAACCAAAGTCTGACCTTGCTCTAAAAATGAGCAACTCATCCAAGAAAACCTGAGAAAAGGAAACATCAAACTGAATAGATAAAATAGGAATGAGCATTAAAAATGATTAGTAGGGTTTCTAAGATAAGCCATAGAATCCAAGAATCTCCCTCCCCAAACAATACAATGGAACAAGATTGAAATACAGTTATAAAAGATGGGTTTTCACATTCTAAAATAAAAAATATGATTTTTCCATTGAGAAATTCAACAGATGCCACATTCTATTTCAATAAAACCATTTTTAATTTTACAAAAAAACCCAAAACAGAAGATACCAATGGTGGGATTAAATAATAAAGGTAAATAAGGAAGGTGGAAATAAACTAGTATGATAAAAATTATGCAAGAAATGTAAATAAATGAGTAACAACAGATAATACTAAAAATCCCTAGAAAACCCCTGGACATACTCTATTTTGGAACCACCTATCGGCGTATGGTGAAACTCCTAAGTATATAACCAAAGAGACAACCTATAACTAACCAATCCAATGGAAAATATTTCTATAACTAACAACCAATCCAAGGGGTACCAACCCATCTAATCGAGGTTGATCAGCAACCATCAATCAGTCATATAAAAGACACCCAGAAAACCATGGTGGTTATAAAAATGTTGTTTAAGTAGGAGTCTCTCACATGCCTCACACATCTCACCACACTTGCCTACCCCAATCTTGGACACTTCATATGATAACCCATAAGGGATATCCCACCTATAAAGGTGTCCCAATATATATATATATATATATATAAACACACACACACACACACACACACCATATCATCAAATTTGACAACCGGGCCGTCATTCCATAAAATTGTTAAAACCATTTGATACATTTTACAAAATATTAAAGTTGTTAAATGGGAATAAAGTGATCAAAATTACATCCATTCAAATAATCAACACAACATTACACTAAAGATGAACTTTTCAAATTGGCCACTATATCCCGTCCATGTCGAAACCATTTTTCAAAAAACATTTAATACTCTGACCATATACACATAATTTTCCCAAACAACATCATTTAATAAAATCGTAGTCAACATCAACTTTTATGTTTAATGTTTAGAATGGACCCTTGAGTTGACATTTCCAAAAAAAATATCAAACTATTAAACAAAAACCACTTTTACATTTTCATGCCAAACATGCCAACCTTGTGGAACACCATTAAAACCCAATATTTTCAAAATGCATAAAGGAACAATTTATAAAAACCATCTAAAAAATTCCTTTTAAATCCCACAAGAAAACCAACCTTAATTGGAAACTAAACTCATAAATAAAACAAAGGTTGTAAGAAAGAATGATTTCTGATAAGCATATTCACTTTATGGCCCATCCAAGTGTGCACCTCATGCTCCCATGGGTGTGCCAACATCCAATGGTATGCCAAGGGTTAAAAAAATATATTTGAAACCATTTATAAAAGTTACATTTTCCTTTCAATCTGATCTAACGCCACACACATTAATTTGAAATCCCAACACATTACTTCCAATCCACAAAACTGTTGTCTTAAAATCTTAAAACATTTCTAAAGAAATTTAACATGTTTAGCATGCTATTCCAGCATAAATCCATAAACACCCAAGAACCTCTTTTGAAATAAAATTCACCCCCAGAAAACATTTTAAAACATTTCCACTAACATAACTACTTCACCAAAATTATTTTAAAGGATCACAAACTAAAAACATTTAATCCATTAAACAATTACAAAATTGTTTTAACAAAATAACAAAGGCATGTTCATTAAAAAACAATGTAATCTCAACATAATAATGGAGATAAATTTCATTAAGGCCCAATTCCTACATAAAGATGAAAAGGAAATTTAAACAAGTTTCCTAGATATCAGAAAACTAGTCAATATACACTAAAAATTATTTAAATATTGTTTTAAACAAATCAAATCAATTTCAAAGTTCTAAAAGAATTTGAAAAAGGATGTTATAGGGGAGAAAATCAACTAGATGAATTAAATTAAAATGAAAAGAATCATAGTAAATAATTAGAAATCTGAAACATGGAAATAGTTACCTCAAACCAAGCGCAAATGCGATGAAACTCTGATGGACTGTAGAACACACCCTCACAGACCAACCGCGCATGCTAAATTGAGAGAAAAGAACACGAAACAAAACTAAGACGTTAGGGTGTCAATATATTAAATAAAAAACCAATAAAATTAATAGGAAACCATTATAGAGGAGTGTAACCACCGGAGAGGGAGACGACCAGAGAGTCGAGTTCAGTGCAATGGAAAGTAGGGCGTCACCGGGTTCGAGTGTGCCGCTGGCCGGAGGTGCGAGATTAGGTCAGAGCACAGGGAAGCAGGGGGTGGTCAGCTACAGTTTCCCAGTGCACTACAGGTCGATGGTTGGGATTGGTGCAGAACTTTCTTGAGAAGGGGAAGAGGGGGGATTCAGTCACACAGGGGTAACCGAGAAGGGGGGGGGGTCGTGTTGTAGCTTGAAGGCCGGAGTAAGGTGGAGTTGGAGTTGGCGAGGCTGGCACATGCGAGGGAGGGATGTAAGGGGTAAGGAAAGGTGTGAAGAGGGTGAAAATATGAAGGTAGGGTGGCATTCAAGAGCCAGGGGAGAACGACGTGGCCAAGTTATGAAGGGGGAGAGAGATGGAGGGCCAGATCACGGACGAGTCGGATGTGGCTGGGGGCGAGTACGGAGGGACCTGGTAGCTCGTGCAACAGGCAAGGGGAAGGGGGTGACAAGATTTTGTCTTAGGATTCCATTTTTTTCATTTTATCTTATAATAATAATAATAATATAAAAAAAGATAATAATAACACAAAAATGATTATAATGAAAATAAAAATAACAAAGGTAATAATAAAAATAAAAATAATAACTATAAAAGTTATAATAATATATGTAATAAAAATAATAATAATAAATTTAAAAACAATAACAATAATAATACATTATTAATTATAATAATATTATTAATTACATAATAAAATTATTATTATTACAATTTTAACATTTAACTCACTTTATTTACATAAAAATTTATTTATTTTAAACACTAGACATTTTCACGGGTACCCGGGCTGACCACTCTACTACCACCCACTATGTGGTGATTGTGTTGGGGTCTGAAACCCACTAAAATTGTTAAAAGAAAATATTTATAAACCAAGACCCAACTCAGTCCTTGGCACGAGAACCTGAAGCTGAGAAATAATAAAATAAAAATTAATTTAAAAAGTCTGGTTTAACAATAACCTTATATATATACAACATTAACTGTTGGTAGAGGGAGATCACTCTTCACATCCAGAGTCCTAATTAGATTATTGATAACTTTAAAGAGGAGAATGAATCTCATTTAGAATGTTCTTCTCATGAATGTGTATTATTTCATTATGGGAAAACATATCTAGATAAAATGATTGAAAAAAGGACAGAATTATCCCCAAACACATGCCCATTTTGCGAGACTATACTAAGTAATTTCCTAAATAGGTTCTTAGTCTTCAAACTAATAAATAGAATGAGTTATCTGTTGAACTTATACCTAGATTTCAACACATATCCAAGTCTCTTTGAAGAATGTCCACCATTGATTTGGAAGAAATAAATAAGTAGTTATAGGAGAATTTATAAAAGTGTTTCATATTTCAGAGTACTTCACCATGGAGTGAACCTATCCTCTTAATCAAGAATATGGATGGGTCAATGAGAATATATATTGATTATAGTGAAAATAAAAAAATCATGATAAAAAAGTATCCAATTTCAAATATTTATGACTTGTTTAATTTAATATGTTGGGACCCAATAATTCTCTATGGTTGAACTTCATTCATGATACCACTAATTAAAGCTGAATAAGTATGATATTCCTAAAACTACCTTTCAGACAATGTATGGACACTATGAGTTCATTGTGATGCCCTTCAGATTCACTAATTCCTATGTAATGTTCATAGACAAAATGAATAGTGTATTTAGATTTTAAATAAAATTTTTGGTTATTATTTATATATTATTTAATGATATACTAAAAAATAAATGAGGAGTATGAGGATAATTTGAATACAGTGAAAACGAATTTTTGAAAGGAGAAGCTATATGAAAATTAAGGTAATTTTTTGTTCTAGATGGAGTATGTATCCTTATTGGGGAATGTTATCATTAGAAAAAGGATATATATAGACCCTTATAAGGAAAATTTGATGGAGTAATATCCTAGAGAAATATTTTTAATAGATATTTATAGTTTTCTTTAACTAGATTGCTATTACTGAAGATATTTCTCAAAAATATCATGATTGTGAAACCAATTAACAAAGAAGACTCAAAAGGGAGTAAATTTTCTCTAGACGGATGAATTCAAAGATATATTAAATGAATTGAAAAAGTGTCTCATGACCACATTAGTACTTACACAACCCTCAAGTGGGGACATTTTTGTATTATGAAATGATTCTTTAATGAAGTTATTGACTTGGGAATAGATTAAAGATGATAATATGATATCTTATAACTTAAGGAAGTTAAAAGTTCATGAGTCGAACTACCTCATAGATGATATGGATTTTTCTTTGGTGATCCTAAAATTGATGATTTTTTAGCATCATCTATATAGGGAGAGGTGAAAAATATATTAAGATTAGAATAATCTCAAATATAAATTTATATATAAGGATATTAATATGTGCTAGTGAATATGGTTGAATCTAATCAACGATTATGACTAATCAATCCATTACTATCAAGGGATGGAAAACAATGGTGAAAATGATCCAAGTAGAATGGATCATCTAATCATATTCATGATGAGAATTGATAATGATCCAATTATCTTAGACATGTAAATGATGGACATGGATGTCATAATGAATTGAAATCATCATTAATTTCTCAAATGAATTTTTAATGACCAATTATATAAAATATACATGACGCTCGAAGAGATTATATAAAAATATAAAATAAGGTGGAATCTATAAGAAAAATGAAAACCTCAGGGATCAAAATTTAAAAAGGTGGAGTCATAAGATTTTCATCAAGATGACATGTACCATAAAATCCATAGACAAAAACTTAGCTATGGAATAATTCAGGTAGCTAGACCATATCAATCCACCCAAGTTGAAATCAAGATCTCTAAGAGCACTATTTTTGAGAAAATATACAGAAGGATATCACACAATATAATTAAAAGTTCATGGTATTTCATCAACCAATGGACTAATAGAAATTTCATGGGGATGATTCAACCATTACCCATATATATATTGAAGTGGGAAAACATCACTATAAACTTTTCCACTAGGCTTTTGATGATATCAAGAGGAAATAGTGCTATATGGGTTGTGGGGGATCATCTTAAAAATTATATTCAGTTCATTGTAATTTGATAGGCCTTATCACTTGATCAACTTTTAAGGATATAAATTATTGTATTGGTTAGTCTAAATAGAACTCCACTATTGATTGTATCTGTCTAAGATCTAATATTTACCCTTATATTCTTGAAAAGTATGAAAGATGGTATAAAAATTGTGTTAAACATTCATATTGATTACCATCCACAAACTAATGGTCAATATAAGATAATTATACAAAATATTAAAGACACATTGATAGAATTATTTATTAACTTCATAAGAGGATGGGACCAATATCGTACTTTGATCGAGTTCTCATACAAAAATAGATTTAATTTTGGATTCCCAATGGATCCATATGAATCTATTTTTTGGAATACATTTATAACACCATAATGATGGGATAAATTTGTGGAACATAAGCTTATAAGACATAAAATGTTGGAAGAGAAGGTAGAAAAGGGAAAAACAATTCAATAGTTCATCAGGGCAGCTCAGAGTTGACAAAACAGCTATATTGATAACCATTGAAGAGACCTAGAGTTTGAGGTTGAAGATAATGTGATCCTATACATAACAAAATAGTTGAGAATATTGGGATTTGGGGGGAAGGGAAAAATAATTTCCAAGTTCATCGACCCCTTTGAAATTATTTATCACATCATAGCTAAGGCCAATTGACTAGAACTACCACCAAACCTATCTCCAGTACATGACATATTCCATGTATCAGTCATGAAGAATTATATTCAAGATCCCAAAAATATATTGAATTGGGAGGTTGTATAGATTAAAATTTTTCTCTCTTATAAGGAGACACCAATGAGGATCTTAGACAATAGAGACAAAGTTCTATGCAATATGACAACTCACATAGTCAAAGTACTATAGCAGATCTATATATATATGGAGGTGACTTGGGAACTAGTGGAAGTGATGATGTACATTTACGCTCATCTATTTTCATATTTTTAGGAAAATTTATATATCATGGAAAATACTTCTTAATGGGGGAAGAATGTAACAATCCATAATTTTGTCAATGAAATTTCAGTTTTGATTATATAATTGTGTGATATTAAGTAATATAGTTTGATATAATTTATATAAACGATACGATAGAACTAATTAGAAATTACTATAATAATCTGAACATTATATTAGGGAATAAATATGTCCATAAAAATTGAAAATATTTTAATGGTATAAAAAATAGAAAAACAAGATAATTAAAATATGAAATTTTATGTATGCTCCATCTGTGAGAATAACAGAACTCACAAACAACCCTGCAGAAAAAAGATAGTAATAAAATATTAATCATTAAAATTAATATATATATAAACATGATACAAAATATAAGTTAATGAATTATTAATTAAATGTGATGTTTTTATAGAAATAATAGAATCCATATGACTTTTAAAAATGGGATACTGTGAACAGTAAATTCATGATAGGAAAAGTAATATTACCATATGAAATTGTAACATAAGAATTATAATAGTATTATCACTTATAGATGTGGAAAATTAAATTTATTTATCTTATAAAATGAATATATTACATATTTATAACATGATATAAGTAAATAATTATTTTAAAATTGACAAAATAAGCATTTTTATTTTTGTAAACATGTATATTTTAATTTCATTTTTATAAAAAATATAGTGGTTTAGAATAAAATTTCATTCAATAAAATGTTATTATGAATAAATTTTATGTTTCATTATAATTATATTATTATTTTATGAGATCAAAATTAATTTTTTTAAAGGTTTATAAAAATTGATCCTAATATTGAAATTTTTAATTTTCTAATAAATAAGGATATACCAAAAATTTTAATTTTTCATACTCAGAAAATTGTTTTCATAAATAAATTAATTTTTTGAATGTACACATTAAAAATGTGTTAGTGTAAATTTTTGGCATTTTTCTAATTTTTTTTATTTTTTGATGAATAATTAAATATGAAAAAATATGATATTTAAAATTATAGGATAAATACGTGAATTTATGAGTCATGGATGATGTAATAACACAGTATTTCAAACTAACATACCCAATTTTCCGAATATAGTTAGAATATTCATCACCATTGGTATTCTTGAGCCAAAATAATAAAATAATGAATATAATATCAAAAGAACACCCCTCTCCTCCCCTTATAAATACCACCCCTGACCACCAATTATCGTCACACCATATAAGAAACATATAGTATGGAAAATTTTCCAAAAATATCTCTTAACATACATCACCATTTCCTTATAATACTTGGCCACATCAAAGACCATTCAAAGGATCCTTAAGTTGTAGTTTAATAGGAGACAACTAAAAGAAGAGGCAAATTTACTACTAAAATTATTCTCATTCTATTCTTCTCCAACTATCCCATATGTTTTAAATAAACCCAAAAATAATATAAAAAATATAATAAATTTAAAAATATGGTATTATTATTGTGTAATATTTATCTTCTATCCTCCCTTTATTTGTTTCTAAAATGAAATTGTTGATCAAAATATTGTTGGTTCACCGCCTCCATAAACAACACACTTTTTTTTTCTCCACCACCATGAAGGAGGGTAATATAAATATACATATTTTTAAATATAATTTCAATATAAAATTAACTTATTTTGTTATTTTATTATTTATCAATAACTTTTTCATTAAATTAAACAAATCTAGTTCATGATTGTAGGTAAAACCTCCTAAATGAACTAACCATATAATGACATCATTTTTCACTAAATGATCATCCCTATGATGGAAAAATATTTATTTTTGGGACTATTTAAATTTATATAGGTACATGAATATAATTTCACTTCTATTTTAGAGTTATATATCCATTTTAAAATAAAATCAATAATTATCCAAATGTGATCCGATCATGGAATCATGAAACAAACACCCTCAAAACAATGAAATTAAACATTATATCAATTTTAAATGTATAAAAATGATAATTATATTATTATAGTAAATAAAATATATATAGTGAATGTTGAATATTTAGTAACTAATGAATTTAATTTTATTATTCAGGATGTTAATTATATGTGCAAAATGAATAAGGACCTAAGGTAAGAGATCTCTCCGAACCACCCTATTTCATTTGGGTTATGACCATACTACCATTAACTAAATAAATATATCTATTTGATGTTATATAATAATTTTCAATTATGTATATATGCCTATTAATTATATACCTATCTTATTTTCTCTTCCTTTTATGTGGTTTTACATGCCTTAAGTTTATTTCTAAAATTCCTTATTTAAATTAAACCATGACTGCGATGTACTTTTACATCCCTTATCATTTTATATTACACTATTTTAAAGACTTTATACCAATTCATGAATTAATTATACAAGGGAATATTTTTGGGATAACCATTCAAGTTTACCTACGTTTTTCAAATAATGTACTAGGATGTTTCTCTCCTAAAAATTATTTAACTGATTCCTTGAAAATGAATTTTAAAAGTTCACTTCTATACCAAATTTTCTACATTTCCTTGTAATTTTTTTAATATGGGTACAAAATTTGAGACCAATGATTATTTATTAAAATAGAAATGTCTAAAATATTTATTTCATTATTTTATTTATAATTATTATGAAATATCATTTGATTCTGATTTGGAAAAAGATTATGCAACCCATATCATTCCCTTGGTAATTCTTATGTTTATGAATTACATTTTATTTCCATTTTTAGAACACCTAGGAATGTATATTTTATGATGGGTGATGAAAAATAGAACTCCTATGCATTAGTTAATGTTTATTCCTTGTGAGATGATATGTATGGGATGTAGGAGTAAATGTAATCCAAGATGAGACTCTATCCACCATGTGATATTGTTTTGGTAGTTAGCCTTGACTTATGCTTATGTCATGCTTCATGTTGTTTCCACATTTATATGTTTCCCTGATATTATTATTCAATGTTACTTCTCTTTTTATCCCATGTTATTATTCATAAGTATTTTAATTTATGATATCATATTATTCATTTTGATCCATATTCTATTCTTCATTATCATGTTTATATTTTTTACAGGTATATTGAGCCCACCAATTTTGTTTATGAATTCCCCAAGTTAAAATATGGTGTTGTAGGATCTTCATGAGATTTTGGATCTCATTATGGAGATTAAAATAATGAATTTTTATTTTAGTTTAATTTTGACGTTTTTTTGCCTAATATTCCAAAGACACATGGACTCTCAATATTTAAGTTGTGTTTATTGGATATATTTCTAACCAATTATATAATGATATGTTTAATAAGCTTCGGATTCAAAGGTAATATTACTATAAAATACTCCATACCACCCATTAAAATTTTATTTATGGAATTTATGGTATGATTAGGTAATTACAAATTGAATATGAATCTACAAGCATCCTAATAGGACATTAAAATCCATGTCTAAGTAGAAAAACAGAAATTTAAATTTCTATATGAGGAATATAAACAATTTCTTGATCATGATCCTTCCAAGAATGTTTTGATGAATCTTTACATACCCTTCAATTTTCATGTAGGAAGGTGAAAAACTGAATTAAGCAAAATCTATTTTTGAAATTGTTTATACAAGTATTATATTTATCCCCAAACAATTATTAATTTTGGATTACTGAAAATTGAGGAAATTTAGTTTTACAAATATATAAAAGAGTTAGATGTGACCCTGTATGGAAATATATTTATCTTGTTCCAAGAAATACATAAAGGAAATAAATTTAGCTAAACTTGTCTCTACAAGATACACTTTTTCCATAGTGTCTTTAACCTTGGATTCATAAGGAATTGAAATAGATTTAATGAGATTTTAATAGATTTACCTTGAGAGATAAAGGGAATCTTGAATTAATATCTTAGTCTGGAAAATATCATGTTGTTTTAAAATATAATATTTTATGGATTGTTCCTACAATTATTATCATGAGCCGGGTCCTTGTCTTTTGTTTTATAAGTGATGTTGATTGTGTCAGTGACTCCCATAGTTTTCCAGAGTTTTGGGGAATAATCAGTATTATTTGGTTGGATAAATATAGCCTTCCTATATCCTAATTAATCCAGTGAACATTTTAAAATTGATCCACAAATATGATTGTAACTGAACATCTCCTAAGGGATTCTGGACTATAAACGTTCTCTATCAAATCCCACTGGAGTGATTGTCTTTAAGTACCCATGATATAAATGGATTCACTTGAGATCGAGTTTGATTAGAGAGGTCCATTCTAGCCACATCTTCCTCAGCTTCCTTTATCCCTATGGACTTATTCCAAGTTATGAGTGAGAGTAAGAGGTTTATATACATGATTTATATCAAGGAAAGGATCCTATATATAAATGTAGCATATTAAAGAATATTTAAGCTCCTCGTCTAATGGAGATTCCATTTATTAGGAAGAATCACATGATCCTATTTAGTAGGAAGATGTATTATTTCTAGTCTTAGGGGAATGAAGTTTGAGTGGTTTTGGATTTGATTTGTAATGACATGATAAAATGTACTTATTTTATTTATGGATCTCTATCCTCCCAATACCGATTTATTATGTTATACAATATAATCATATATAATAAATTTTTATTTTGTGAGAACATAATACCTCGTGAATAAATTTATATTAGTACAACTATGAACCACAATGGGATATAAACATATAATAATAGTTTTTATTAATAAAATATATGATTAGTTGAGGAAATTTTGATAAATTGACTTTTCAAACACAAATTTTACTTTTATAAAATGATATAATTATTATAATAATTTATGGAAATATGAATTATCATTATTTTAATTAAATATAATAATTATAACGCCTCTTTTTAAATGAAAATGATAAAATAATTTTATTTATAAGCGTTAGGAATTTCACTATGCAATTTCACTAAGCATTTTCTATCTGCTATTATTTTTAATAAATAAGCGCTTTTATATTTAAAAGTTAAATTCATCATACATATAAAACTATTATGATAAAATGAACATTATTTTGGAATTTGAAATATTAAAAATAATTTAAGTTGAATTTTTTGTATTCTTTATTGAAGTTTCAATTTTTTTTATGAATAGTGAAAAATATCACACTGTAGTAAAAAACACATTTTTTTTAAATAATTACTCTAGATTAAATTGATTATTAAAGTCAAAATAGATCACTTATAAATGTTTTAATCTAGTATAGATCAATTTAATCATTTCAATATTTGAATTAGATATAAATACTTATTTATCTTTTGAATGTTCTTTTTACCTTCTTTATCACCACACCTACGAGATTAGCATTAAAAATTATTTAACCACTTCAGTGAATTGAATTTTGAAAAATGGACATACATGGTTGCGATATATAAGATATTTACAGTCAGATACGATCAACTTAATTTTTAGTGAATAGTAACTTGACCTTTTGTAATAATAATGTTACACTTATGAATAGTAATATGAAAAATGGAGTAGTAACCACACCTAAGAAAGTATAAATCTAATTTATGCATCTTATAAATGGTAAGGTCATATAATTATATCATAGTTTATATAAATAAATTTTTTACAAATTATTATTTAGGTATTAGTATTTTTATAAAACATAAATGGTTAGTTACAAATTAATAATTAATAAAATTATTTAAAAGAAAATTATTCTTTATAAAATATAATAATAAATTAATATTTTGTTACCTTATGATTATAACTAAATTTTATGAGTTGTTAGTTAATTTTTCAACGTGTTATAAAACTCGTTATAATTTTAGATTTGGTATTTTTTGAGTAAATTGTGATTTAAATTAAAATATAAATTTATTATAATTATAAAATTATATTTATAATATAGAGTTAATTTTTTAATTATAAAAGTTGAAAAATGGTTAGGATCAATTTTTGGTGTTTCTCTAAAATAGTTGAATTTTCGGTGAATAGTAATAATACAATTTTTAGTTTTAATTATGTTTAATGACATATTAACTATGTAATAATGATGAAATGAGGAATATAAAATTATGTTGGTATACTGTGGATTAAAATAATTTAATAGTTGTCCCATGTGTCCAATACCATGTCCATGCTCATGGTTTTTCAAATACCACTACAGAGGCGTCCAAGAAAAATTAATAAACAAATTACTAACTTTTTCTATAAATACCCACCCATTTGTTGATTTTATTTATTGAAAAAGTATTTATGTATAAATATAGTATATTTTTACCTCCCAAGGAGCCCTCCCAAGGTGTTATCAATCCCCAAGGTCCCAATCCTCATGTTTTAGGAACACTCTTCCTGGTAAGGGAAATCTCAACATCTCTTTTCCTTCCATGTTCTCTTTTTTATGTGGTATGTCTTTCAAATTTCTATACTATGTTCATATGTACATTTTATTATATCCCTATTCTATATTAAGATTCATTATGAAATTTATACCCTTTTACCCTCACTTTTGAATTTTTTCTGAAACAATGCTTCGGACTCATTGTGTTGCATATTTTTCCACTAAATTTTTATCTCTTTTTCCAAAGATATTATTTTATTTTATTTTGTGAATACTAAAACCTCTATATTCTCGATGTGTTTTCAAATATACGTATAAATTATCAATTTAATTATTATTTTAATATAAATGAATCATGACCCCCTTTTCCTTGGGTTTGAAATTACAAAATGATATTATTTTAAAGAACATTCTATAAAACCGCAATTTTGAAATGAAACATGTTTATTTTTTTCTCCACTAGTTATTTAAGAAATTTTTTATTATAATATGTGTCTCAAATTAATTAAGACATATTAAGGGTGTTTCCTGATATTTCTCTAATTAATTGGTGAAATAATTTAATCTTTAGAGATAACATGTTTTACAATACCTTGGTGAATAGTATTGGTAATTTTTATGACACCTCAGTGATAAACTTTGGTGAAATTATTTTTAATGAAACAATTAAATATTGTAGAAATATTTAAATTTTATGAATAATGTTATTTTCTTTATGAAATTTTAATATTAACATTTATCATGCCTTTATTATATTTCTTATGTTCTTATCATTAATTCTCATAATCACATGTAAACTATTTTCCTTTCCTTCCCTTACCAGGCCTTGTGCTCACTATTTACTAGGTTGTATCCCCCAAGGTTATGAGATGAAATAAATTAACTTATAATTAACCTTTAATAAACCTTTCAAGTTGAATATAAAAATGTTTTATGTAATCTTGTAATATGTACCAAATTTTCAAGTCAGTAAACCTAAAAGATTTTCTGAATTTCTAAAAGATCCTCTGTTTTTTACACTGTAATGAGACATTATGTAATAAAAATTTGGGAAAAAATAGTTACTATAAAAGGATGGTTTTTTATTTTAGTAAATTAGTAATTGAAATATTTAAGAATAACACTCGATATATGATAAAATATTGGAAATATCCTTGTGTTTTTGTGAAATATTAAGTAATTGGTTTCTGAGAAAATGAATCCCTATTTGGATAGAACAATTGTATATGGCTCAAGGCCAGATGTATCATGGGTTAAAACCAGGAAAAAACACTTTTATATATACTTTAATAGGAATATTTTCATGAAAATAGGCCTTGATTCACTCATGGGATGACACTCTCAAGGGATAAGTTTTCTAATAACAATATTTTTATGAACCATTATGAAGGATTTATAAAAAATAAAATTTTTGTTAAAGAATAATAATTTTTAACAATGATATTTTAATACATATAATTACATTACAATTATAATATTCTTAATAGTGAAAAATTTATAATAATAGAAAATTGATAGGATTAAATTTCCTTATGGGTGGAAGAATGTAATGACCCGAAGAAATGTAGTTCTTGTATTTATTGATATCTTTACTTCGAATAAATTATTATTATGTTTTACAATAGAAGCATGTAGAATGACCTTTTTTCATGAGAACATAATACATCATTCACAGATTTGGGTTAGTAAAACTATGAAAAATAATTGTATATAGGCATTTAAGAATTGTTTTTCTTAAAAAATATATGTTTAATTGAGACAAATTTATTTAATTAAATTTCAGACCTAAATTGTAATTTTTTGAAATGATATAATTATAATAAAAAATTATGATATTAAGAATAATAATTATTTTAAATAAATATTAAGATTAAAACACCATTTCCAAATGTAAATAATAAAATTATTTTATATTTTTAAGTGTTAGAAATTTCACTATGAAATTTCACTATTAATTTTCTATCTGTTGTTATTATTAATAACTTAGGATTATTATATTTAAAGGATAAATTTATAATACCTAAATAATTATTATGGTAAAATAAACATCAATTTTTATTTATAATATAAAAATTAATTTAGGGTGAATTTTTAGTATTTTTCTATGAAGTTTCATTTCTTGATGAAATGTGAAAAACATCACATTGTAATTTAAAACTATATTTTTTGTTTAAATAATTATTAAAATTTAAATAGATTCATAATGTAACTGTAGATCAATTATATCTATTTTAATACAATGTAGTTCATTGGAATCATTTTTATATTTGAGATAGATATAAAAACTTATATAACTAGTGAACGTTCTTTTTACCTGCCTTCTTGCCTTACCTAGGAGATTTGCATTAAATGCAATTTTTCCACATCTATGAATTTAATTTGGAATATATGACATTAAAGGTTTTGATTAGTATGATATTTATAGTATGATAGAATCAACTTAATTTTTTAGCGAACAGTAACATGACCCTTTGGAATAGTAATGTAACCCTTATAAATAATAATATGATAAATTGAATTGTAACCACACCTTGGAAAGTAAAAGTAAAATTTAGGCATCTTATAAATGGTATTTTGATATAATTATATCATAGTGCATGTAAATAAATGTTTTATAAATTATTACAAAGGAATTAGTATTTTTATAAAACATAAATGTTTATTTATAAATTTATAATTAATAAAATTATTTAAAATAAAATTTATTTTCATAAAATTTAATAGTAAAATAATATTTTTTTTCTTATGATTATAAGTTAATTTTCTGAAACCTTACTTAATTATTCAATGGTTTATAAAATCTGTTACAATTTTAGAATAGGTATTTTTTGAGTAAATGATGGTTTTAATTAAAAATTAAATATCTCATACTTATACAATTATTTTCATAAAATGGATATCATTTTTGAATTATGAACATAGATAAATGGATAGCGTGAATTTTTGGGATTTTTCTATAATAGTGGAATTTTCAGTGAATAGTAGAAATGTAGTTTTGTGATTTGAGTACATTTAATGAAATCATAACTATTTCATAATGATATAATGTGTAATATAAATTTCTGGTCGACTCTTTTGGAGTAATATAATTTAATAGGTTTCTTAAATGGCCAATACCATGGGACAATACCATGGGCATGCCAATGGTTTTTCAAATTCTACTACTAAGGTGTGCAAGGAAATTTATAAAATATTCCCTCACTTTTTCTATAAATACACACCCATTTATTAAATTCCTTTCATTCAAAATTCATCCTCCAATAATATCTGATAGTTTTTCCTCCCAAGTAGTCCTCACATTCTATCCTCAAGCTCCCAAGGTCTCGATCCTCATGTTTTATAAACCCTCTTCAAGGTAAGGAAAATCTCAACTTCTCTTTTTCCTTTCAAGTTATCTTTTTTATGTGGTATGTATTTAAAATTTCCATAATATGTTCTAATTTCCAATTATATATATATATATACTATATTAATAGTTTTTTAATGGTATACCATTTTCCCCTCTCTTTTTAATGTTTTATAAAATCATGTTTCATACATGTTGTGCTATAGAATTTACTTTGCAAAATTTATCTTTTTTTGTGAAGAAATTTTTTTATTTTATTTTATGAATACTCAAACCTCTGTCCCCTCTAGGGGTTTTACATAGATGATAAAATTATCTATTATATTTTGGGATAAAAATACATTATACCCACTTTCCATTTCCTTGGGTTTGAAATGAAAAAAAGACATTTTTTAAACACTTTCTAGAACACCATGATTTTTAAAAGAAACCCGTTTATTTTATTTTCCATGATTTATTTCTGATGTTTTTTATGATGATATATGGGGATAAAATTAATAAATAAATATTAATGGTTCTACCAGATATCTTCTTAATTAATTGGGTAAATAATTTAGTCCCAAGAGATGATATTTTTTACAATACCTTTTTGAATAACCTTGGAAATTTTTAGGAAACATCAGTGATAAAACATGGTGATATGATTATGAATGAATCAATTAAATGTTTTAACCACATTTAAATATTATTAGTCATGTTATTGTCATTATGATATTACTATTTTACCATTTCACATGCCATCATGATATCCTGTAAGTTCTTATCGATATTTCTCATAATCACATGTAATCTCTTTCCCTTGATTTACCTTATAGGTTCATATGATCACCCTTTCATTTGATGTATGTACATATTTTATGAGGTAAAATAAGTGTACTTATTATTAACCTTGAATAATACATTCTAGTAAAATAGAATAATGTTTTATGTTTTCATGTAATATGTACCTAATTTCCAAGACCCTAAACCTAAAATATATTGTTAATTTTTAAAAGATACACTATTTTGTACAATGTAATGAAAAGTTATGTAATAATTATATGGAATTTCATATTTTTGTTTATTGGTGAATAATATTCACTTTTCATGTTCATATTTTTGAAAATTTTTCTTTGAACCTCAATCGAAAATGAGGAATTAGTTTTTTCTAACTTTGTAGGGGAGCTCAGGATATAACTCGCTAATTTATTAAGACCATGAGAATCACATGCGTTTAGTTGAATGAATTCATGGTAATATAACCATTGATTTTTATCATGTTTATATGGTACTTTATTCCATTTTCTATCATCTTTAGGAATTATGGAAAAAGCATTGCCTACCTACACCTGAAGATTTTATAACGTCACTTACCCAAAGTCAACCATTTTTTATAGTGAATACTTAAATACAATGCAGTATATGATGTTATACCCTAAAATTTTGTAGTAGGGGTAGTAGTTAGGATGATTTATTAAGATGATATCATTTTTCCTCCTAGGGTATGACAATCTAATAATATTTCTGTCTAGGATGGAAATAAAATACCATTGTACTTTTTGGTTTTTGAAAGTATACAGTCATTTCCTTCTTCCAATGAATATTAGATGCCTATATTATTTATTTTCCACATGAAAGGGGTTTTTTGATCTATAGTTTCATTGGATGAGGTTCAAAATTATTTAATCTAGGTTTGGCCATCATATTGGTCACTTATGCTGGTTTGAGCATTATAGTTTCTAATTCAACTATGTCTAGTTTCTTTAATTATTATTATAAATTCGATCAAGGTTTTTCCTTAGTTCACTAGACACATCATCCCATATTTATACAACAATGGATGAATATTATTATCTACCATGTAATTCCATTCAAATAAATGATGTTTATAACTCATCCCCTATATTTTCTATGTTGATCTATAGAAAATACTCTTGGGAGAGTTTCATATTCAAGGAATAGGTCAAAAATTTCCATACAGAAATAATGTCCAAGAACCTATCATTATCACACTATTTATTGTTTAAGAGATCAATTAACACTATCACTCTAAACATAGAGTTAAAATGATAAGTAAAATAAAAATAGAGATATTCCCAAGCTTATATGGACCCAACTGGTAAGCTAGTATAAAAGATAAATGTTGGTCCGTCTATAGTCTATATGAATCATAGAAGCCTTGCTTCCTATTTTTAACCATGTGGTACCATAACTAGATTTCATAAAGATATGAAGGGCGTCATATGTTTCTTTGGTTTCAGGTTCCATTGAAAACTAAGATCATTATATTATCAAAATTCAGAAGAGGAGGAGTCATGTCAACCAATTTTGGGAATGGTTTCCTTTTTTCTAATATTGTCCCTCAACATAATTATATAGACTCTATTTGAGTGTCTTGGTAGTTAATTTAGTTAATAAGTTCTATTGTGATTGTTGGATGGGTGGATACTCTAGTAGATGTTATTGGTGGAGTCTAATATGGTCCACTCACCTGCATCTTCTGTCGGTATTCAATATGAGTTGGTTTGTGGTAACCAATCGAATACAACTCTATATGACTTACAAATGGAGGTAAATCCTAATGAATTCTATCTACTAAGTCATGAAATATAGGTTTCCTAGACCAAGATATTATAGAAGATATGGATTTTTCAATATAGTATGAGATGCTTTCTCTTGTTGTACATGAACTGTAGGGGAAAGATTTACTTCTAGTTTGGAGTTGTAATAAGAAGAAATATTTCCCATTCTATGTTAAAAAATAAGTCTATTTAACTAAATTAACTCTGCTTCATATTGAGTGAACCATTTCTTGATTATGAGATTATTAGTCTCCATAGGTGGTGGGTGGCATGTGGCCACACCCATCTCTTTTTCATTAGATTAAGCTCACCTGAGAAGTAGTTTCTAAGCATTTTGGGGAACCCCAAAATTATTAACATGTATATGGTGTCAATTATACACACCTTCTTCAAGTCTCTCAATGTAGAATATACTTTAGAAAATGATTTCCTTATTATACTCCTCTTCTTCGACATCATTCTCTAACTCATATGTTGGGGAAATTAATGACATATATTGATTTGTAATATTCTATAAGGATCATATTTTCATTTGAAGGATAACAAGAGCAACTTATTTTTTGTTTTTTTTCAAGATACAAATTGAAATCAACCTTAGTCTTTCTCTTGTTGGTAGGAAATTTTAGATTATGACCCCTATGAGGTCTTCCCCTTCTAGTTGTTCCCAAATAAGTGGCTTATGGAGGGTGATCCTAAGAGAGTCCCCAAAGGATTAAAATGAGCATTTTATGAATTATAGGGATGCATAATTCATTTGTATGAAATATAAAGTCTTATATTATGATGTTTAATCTACTTGTGAGAAGTAGGAATTCAATGTAGGAGGAGATAACAGTGATATAAATTCCCCCAACCATGCATGTTGGTGATGGATTGATGTTACTACGACCAGATGTTGGAAATGTATGGGTTTTGAATATATCAAGTGTGATAAAGGTAGAACTAATATCAATATATCCTACCCCCTGGGCTACGGTGGATCTCATATTCTTTTTAGTGGATATTGCTACTACCCTTTTGATTTTTCCATATTTTGTCTGAGCATGAGTCAGATGAAATACTTGTTCTGAGCATAAGCTACTTATTATCGATAATATAATTGTAGCCATGGATTTTGAATTTATTTGGAAAGATGACCATTAAATCATCTAAGATGTAAGATTTAGGATCCTTTTAATGGCCCTCTCTTACAAATTTTTCCATTTACAAGCTTAAGAAATGAAAAGATCCTATTGGACAGATGAACAAGTATGTCCATTGTCTGGACCTAAAATTTATCCCAAGGTAATGAAATTTCATTATGCCTTTTCCAATGAGATTTGATATATATTTATCATGGTGAAATTAAATACTCCATGCTCACCCAAACCATTGTTTTTTATAATAGAAGGAGAATCAACGATTAGTTGACATATAGTTTTCAAGGTGCCAAGGCTTGACTATTAGAGATCCTTGAACAACATTCCGAACATTGGATTTCATGCTTCTACAAGGGAATCCAAGTTAGTTTTTTGGTAGATTTTACTATTGATCTTAACATGACTAGTATACTCCTCGTAGGAATGCCGTTTTTTTCATAGGGTAATAGAGAGTTGTCAATTGGTTTTACCATAGGAATTGTACATATTACTCATTTGTTGTTTCAAGAAAAATGTATTCAAGAGTGGATGTGGGATATAAATGAAAATTATAATATCGTAATCTAGATATTTCATCATAAACATTGTGTTATCCTTCCCTTCTATAAGAGATTCCTCAACCTAATTAAACTAGAGAAGTTTTTTCGTAGAATTTATTTAGAGGGGAGTGAGATTAATCTGAATCCATTTTCTATATCAAAGGATAGATGATCCAAAAGTAGAATAGAAGATGAATTTTTTCATTTTAATATCAATTATATATGAAAATATATCCCTAATTAGAAATGAAGAGCATGGTTCGGCAAGCCTTAATAACTAGAGTACCTATTAGTATAAGGCCATCCTTGATGGAGTTTAAAAAAATGGTAGGAACTTCTTTCCAATTGATATTTTGTCCATGAGGATGACTTTTAAAGATCCCAACATAAGAATTTTCCCTAAGAGAGTTATTTATATAAAAATAAGGAGGAAAACTAAAGATGATACTTTAGGGATGACATCTAAAGTTTTTGATCTTAGTGTTGTGAGGGGGAACTCTGTGACCACCACTACCTTCTCCATCTGATATGAACTAGAAGATTCTAGGGATACTATCAAAAGATTTTATGGGACCCATGAACATAAACACTAAATGGGTTAGGAATATGATTTTAGACAATGATTGTGGATTAAATTTGATGACACTATATCAATATTTATTGTAGGGGTAATGGGGATTGAACCTCATCTTTTATTGGGTTCATGCATTGTGGGAAATAACCATCATGATTCTGAACCCTCCTAGGTGACTTCTTTCCTTTTTATTAAAATATACTCACGTCTTCCATAGGTATCTACTAGGATATGCTAACATGTATCTAAAGTATTGGAAGGTGTGGGCGTATGATCCCATTTCTAGTTTATAGCTACAACTAGAATATGCCAACATGCCTCTTAGATAGGGGTGGGAATATGAACTCACCCACCAATGGGTGCCACCAAGATATGCCGATAGACTCTAAATTAATGGGAATAAATATGAGACTACTCTTCAAGTGTTTATAGATTATTATATCTATCTTTTCTAGTGAGAGTATGGAAATAATCCCACCATTGATTTATTTCATGGATATATTAATGAACTCCTGATATATATATTTGAATATAATCCTACCATAAAGTGGCTTCCAAAGTATTCTAATGGACTCTAGATTGAATGTTGATTTGATCCTGATAAAATTAATTAATTTTCAGAAAAATATTTCAAGGTTTCCCCTAAATGGGAATAAATATATAATCCTACTCCAAGGTATCTCTAACAATATACTAATCAGTTATTCTATTTATGTGGGAAATAATGTTATCCTTTCCTCGGTTGATCACAAGGATATGTTGATGGTGTTTTTATACTATTGCTACTAGGATATGTTGGAAATGATATATGGAATGGTTAGGGATATGATCCTACCCCTCTATCACTACCAGGGTATGATGGAAGACTTATGGAGTTGAAAAGTTGATATTATCCCCTTCTTTGGTGAGATTAGGGATAAGAGTTCACACTACTTCCCCATTCATAATAAGGATATGTTGAAATGATTCATATTTGAGGGTGAATATATAACATCCCTTGGGTGGATACTAGGATATAATGAATTATACCTCTAGATTCATCCATGGTGTGATAGAATACTTATTCAACACTAGTAGGGGTATAATCCAGTTCTATCATCCATTTCAGGGTATGTTGAAGACCCCATTTGTATAGAACATGGTTATGTGCCTACTCTTTGTGATGGTGGGTCAGATTCCCTAAACGAGGCCTCCTTCTAGATACCTGTTGATGAATCACATTATATTGAGCATCCTAGGTGGCCTCTCCAGCACATTCATGAGGAATTGAGGTTGCAAGACATTGGTGTAAATGGAGGATAATGGTAAGAGTTTTAATGGACAACTCATAGTTGATTTTAGTATCATAGGTGACCTCTTAATATACCTCCATATGGTTTGGTAGGTAAGAATTGTATTGCTGTGGTTTTTGGTTCCTAAAGTGGTTGGAGGTGGAAACAAGTTACAACTTCTTCCAATCACGAAATTCTTTTGTTAATAGTTATATCCTTGAGGATTTATCTCCACGAGGCACTCGTGTTCTCCATACATGGTTGAGATGGTACCATTAAGGTAGTATTACCTTATAAGTGCATTTGTAACCCATTTTTGGAAACTCTAAAATTTATATAATGTCACGTTGGTCATGAGGGACATAATTTTGGAAACATATGTTTTGTATTTTGGTCACATGGAAGATTCCATTTACATTTAATTGAAAGGTGAACATTCCTATAAATTCTTATGTAGATAAAAACACAAATACGAAAACCTATTAATGAAACATCTTATGTAATAATATAATTGATCACTTCTATTCATGGTTAAAGAATTCATTTTTGTTTCACCATTTTTTTTTCATGAAACATACCAAAAAATAGACCGATGTTTAATTATGGAAGGCTGTGTATGGTTGATTGATTCACATGGGGTTGACCTTCTTTATTTTCCTAAGTTATAAGAAACATATGGACTGAAATTTGATTTTAAAATGATGAAAATAGTTAAAATATCTAGGTAGGGTTAACCATTTTTCATTTTGATGGAATTTGGGGTCTTGGTTGGAATAAAAAATTCACAAAACTGATGGTATATTTGTTATCTAGTTATAAAATATATTTCACATTCAGTTCACCACTTTTGATTCTAATGTAATTTGGGGTTTGTGGTAGGGAAATAAAATTTTTGGTTCTTATGGTAAATTAGTTATATAGTTATCATATTGATTTCACATCCGGGAAAACAATTTTTTAATAGAAACTCCTAACAATAATTTTTGATAACATTTTATGTTGCTGTAGACTATATTACTAAGAAATGGTGACCACTGGGAATTTTTTGATGACACCTTGGAATGAACATTGATTTAGAAGATGAGAGTTTGGGATCATCCTCCATTTTTTTGACGGAGATATTCCATACTTCAAGTAATTATTATATATTTAAGATGTATTTCATGAATACTTCCCAAATCTAAGTGTGGGACTAGTTACCTCTACACCCGCAATGGATCTAAATAATTATTATTAATGAGAACATGTGTCATATATTAGATGTTTTTTTATCAATTTAAACATCATTATGTATCATAGGTTCTACAATTATAGATCCATATATATGTATCAGTGGTTCTCTATCTTGTTCTTATTATTAGTGATGCTCAGTCTTAGGGTATTATGGTTTAATGACACATAGGTGGGAGCTCTGAAGTATATCACCATCCAGTAAGGTGTTGGGTGGTTATATTGATGGGATAGGGATATTAAGGAGGTATTCATTTATATTATTTTAAAGGGAATCAGAAACCATATATATTTGTTCAACATAATGGGATGGGTCGTAACTATTATGGTCACGTGACATGATCCATTATAGTATCCTTTAAGGTCATCCATCCATGATGATTTTTATATTAGGTAAAAGACTCATAAAAATGGATTATGTGGTACTTATTCATGGGTGTCCCTTTATCATTGGATTTGAAGGGAATATGGCTCAATGAAGGTGGATTGGGGGTTATGAGGGAATATTCCCTAAGGAAAATGGAAATCCGACATCACATGGATCATGGATCAACGAGGAAGGATATAAGTACTTATGATGTTGGGTATGGTTTCATTATGAAAATATCCCAATGAGACTAGTTTACTAGAAAAATGGACCAAGTGATGATGGTTGGGTCCCATTAGGATGATGGCCTAATGAGAAAAATATTATGACACAGATAGGGAATATGGCTATATGATAGGTGGAGTAGCTCACAAGGAATATAGAATAATGAGGATATGGTCATAATTGGGAAAATTTCCAAGTGAAGGTATGTTTTTTAGATATAATGTTTGAACCTAAAATAGGTTTCCAATATATCCTAGTTAATAATAATCAATGTCCATGTGGTTTTATTTTCATATTTTATGTTTGTGTGATATTAATGTAACCATGAAATTTAATGTCATGAGGTAAAGATGTATATATTTTGAAAGTGGAAACAAAAAAGGTTTTAGATATTATTATGAATTAGAAATTCCTAATATTCTCAACTTGGTAGGTGATTTAGGTGAAAGAAGAGATAGAGTTGGAGTTTATACCTAAGAGGGGGCCCATGATGTTTCTCCGGAACTTGGAGATCTTGAGGGGTTTCTGCACATATGTGATTGTTTCCCTATAAGTGCTCATGAACAACTACTATGCACATATTCTAATGATTATTCTATATCTCCATATCATTTAGTGATTCAGAGTGATGAGATCATCAATGGGAAGATATCAAAGGCATATATCTAGTAAGTAATCTCGTATCACATAGAACCTTAATTGGAACTAGTATCCTAGATGATCATGTAAAACTAGGATATACCACTATGGTTTCCTTTAGAAAAATACCCTCACTATCAAGGGAATCCACAATTGTTATCCCCTTGAGGATTCTTATTACTTGGGAGGATAATTCAGTATCCTCTATTTTTCAAGGGAATACATGATTGAAGGGGTTAAATATGGTGTTCATACCATGAACATGTGTATCACGTTTTCTTATAAAAGTTCTAGATTTATATATTTTGAGGCTTTTAACTTGGACGATGGAATACCAAAGAGATATTTTGAAATGTTTTTCCTAAAGGAGACAATCCTAATGGCTAGTATAAAATGAGAGAGGTCTAACCACCTGTTATTTTATAGATGACTTGAGGGGTTGTCATAGGTTGGTCAAATAATCAATGCATGGAAAATGGTAGGAAGAGGTGATCATAAACCCTTGAGGATGATAGTTCATATTGTATAGGGATGATAGTTAAAATGCATGTATAGGTTGTGAGGGAGGTAGAAATTTTTCGGGATGATCCACATAGGGACCTCATGGAACATCCCTCATTGAGTGATGTAGAGGATAAAAGTAGAACAATAAAGTTCATGAGGTAGGCTATGAAACTAATAATATCACAAGGAGGAGGAGGTTCCCCATGATATCGAAGTAAGAAGTGGGTCCAAGTGTTATCTAAAGAGGAATCTAGACTTCTGTTAATGCTTTCCATATAGAGTGTTCATTTTAATACTTCAATCTTAGAGAGTGAGTTAAATAGAAATTATATAAACTAGGATTGAAGAAAAACCCTCATATAATGTATTTAACAGAATAAATAACTTCTCATTATTTACTTCAAGATTTTGTGGGATCAGGAATTACCTTTAGGTTTCTCTAATTCCTTGGGGGAGAAATTTTATGATCCTATTTTATGTTTCTTATCCATTACTTTCGTTTATATCCTCTATGTGTGTTTTTATATTGATAACACTAGTTTTATAGGAAAATAATAGGTAAAATACTTTTCTAAATATGATGAAATGTGATAGAGAGTGCATGAATACAAGGGGTTCTATCCTGGAACTACAAGGAATATAGAAAAAATTAGTTCACCATTGGGTGATTTATTGACCACTAAAGTGTCCATATCAAGACCATGTGGTAAAAAAGTGGATTCATGGTGTTTAGGATACCGTGGGGTTTTCTATCTCAAAACCTCATGTTATGTAAGAGGGATAGATCTTGTTCATGGTTTGGTATCTCCAGTAGTCCAAGCATTTGGTAGTTGGCCATGTAGTGTTTCCACATCTTCTAATATTTTAACTTCTATAGTGTTAAAAACCACAACCATGAATGGTATTACATATCTCAAAGGAAAGACATGTTTTAGTTTTATATATCTATAAATGTTTTAATGTAACATTATCAAGGTGATCTATGGATAGTATGCGGCATAATTGCTTATTAATTCCGGAGCATGAATTATTTATAAACATAAATAGAATTTCCATCATCAGATAATTAACATATTATTATGATGTTATTTTTTTTTGAAAAAAAAACATAAATAATATTAGATATTAATGGTTTACCCTTTGTAGTGATGTATCTTTTTATAAATGTATTTATTTTCATGTTATATCTAAATCTGAAAAATATTTTATCGACTTCCTTTATGTTCCAGAAGTTTTAATTCTTATTTTTCATGTGTTGGGTTAAAATCAAAACCATGTACTAAACATTTTTATTTCATCAATTGGTACATATAAAACTATCCAAAAAAATAATTTTATTAAATATTTTGATATTTAAATTTTCTTCGGTATAGAAATATTTGAAAAGAAAACATTTAGATCCATATTTTTTCCAAATTCTATTATTCAATGGACATAAGGTTCTTTGAAAGAATATTTTTTTTTGGCTGAAGGATTTGGGTTTCCTCAGAGAAAAAATGTATTTCAATTTCCCTCCATTAAAGAAGTACATTCCTAAAGGCCTTAATTCAAGTAAAAAATTGTTATTTATAAATTTTCTCATAGAGGATTTGGTGTAACCAAGTCTTATTTTAGACCTTTTGGATTTTTGGTAAAGAAAAAATTATTTTAAAACTTCTTCACACTTTGTGAACATTTATATAATATTCATTAGGATTTCTTTATACCATGTTATATGAACAACATTTTCATGGTTATTATATTTCTATTAAATAATAAGTATAAAAGATAGTTTGATATTTAGTGTGGATTTTATTTTTAGCCATTTCATGTTTTACTTTTGGCTATCTGATACTTAATTTCAAGGATATTAAATATGATTTTAATCTCTACAATATAATCATAAAATTTATCTATATATGGGGAATATTTTATAGAAACCTGGGGTGGTATAAAATATATTTATTTTGTGATGAGAGAGTTATTTGTCATTTTACATAAAAAACACATTCATTATAAAGGTGAAGAATCTAGAGATGTTTCATTTATCGTAATTATCCACGTAACACATGGATATTGATTCTTTACTAGAACTCTCATTTTCTACCTTCAACACCTTATTTCGTTTTTTTTCTTAAACATCACTAACTCATTTAATTTTTTTCTAGGGTAGTCTATTTTTATGTGTCTCGGATTTCTTCATTCCTAGAAATTTACATATGATTTATTCTTTAAATATTACTTATCCCTTAAATTTTCATTTTAATCAATTATGTCTAATTAATGATTTCTTAAATTCATTATCCAAAAAATTTTGCCCATTTTTCTAGAGAGATGAGAGTGCTCATCCTTGCTCAGTTATAGCTCACTCTCATAAGTTATATCCAATGTATTGTTTCTATTGAAGGATATTAATTTCTTTTTTACTTATCCTTATCTTTATATCTATTAATAAATAACAAATATTGTACAACAATACTAATGAGTTCATATATTTTATGTTTTATTATACACATTATGTAACATATAATAGGTATTTTTTACTCCCACTATCCTTGTAAAAATTCAGTGACTTTTTAAAAAGTGAATCAACATCAATATTCATTATACTAAGTGTTCACAATGAATTATTAATTATGGTGTGGTTATATAAAATTATTGATAATAATTAAATATGATAGAAATAAAAGAATGTTCTTGAGATAAGACCATTACTATTTTGGTTTGGTGAACATTTTTTTCTAATGTGAAAAATCTCTATATTTTTTGAAATATTGAAATCTAACTTGTTTAAAAAGACCTAGAAATATATGTTATGTGAAATAGAATATAATAGATAATATATAATCTTTATATTAAAATTTAAATCCTCTTTTTTTGATTGATATATGTATTAGGATGCTTCATGGTGGTTTTTTATTCATTCTAAAGCATGTTCAAACACTTCAGTGCTGATTTAATATTGAATATTTCTATTATAACTCCCATGTATTACTATTTTTTATATATTAAATATTGGTAGTTAGTTGATGTTATGTGACTTGAATCTTCATTCAATAAACTATATCACCTTATTAATGACCTTTTATCCATGATAGGTTAGTGTTATAAAATAATGATATAGAGGAATGATATTAATTTTTTATCCTTTTATCTAATTCTATTTATTCATTTTACATTCTCTATGAAAATGATATAAATCCATTTTCCTCAAAGACTATTTTTATTTTTGATAATAATTTTTTTAGATAAATAAATATTTTAACACCAACATAATGATAACAAGAGGGTTTTTAATAAAAGTGAAATTTAATATTAAAAGTCCATATTTTTCATACCTTATTTGTGATTACAAAAAAGAGGTGATTTTTGGTTTATCCAAAAAATACCTTCAATTTCATCCTTTTATAATCACATCACACATTGATTATTTCTATAAAATTTTTATTCTAAAGGGAAAGGATGTCGTACTATATGTGGTGGGGGTGAATTCTAGTAAAAAAATGTAAAATATTTTGTCCCATTCAAGTGAATGTTGATTAGATGATATATCATCCATTCAAATTAGAGTAAACAAATCATAAATAAAATGGAATATAAATCTATTAATAGATAGAATACTTTTCGATAAATTAAATAAGCATAATGGGGAAAAAATGTAAAATAATTCCAAGAGAACCAACTAATAAATAAAATACCCCTAACAAATGTGAATTACAAAAAAAAATTAAACAAATAAAATCTTTATATATAGATCAATGTGGTAGGTTTTTTGTAACTTTATCCTAGGTATCCCTCTCCATGGATGTAATATTCTCAAATGAAACATATCAAACATTATCAGTATTCTTTCCATGGAAAAATTTTCTTCTTATAAATGTAAGCTCCTTATATCATTGATCAGACACACCAAGATCAATAAACCATAACTTTCGTCGAATATAACCCTTTGAGAAATGATATGTATTTCTATACATAGAATCCTTCAAAATTAAAGGATAGGAAAAACTAGTTTCTAGCATTTGAATATCTTCTACCTAAAACAATAGACAAACATAATTTACAATAATAAAATCAATGATAATTTACAAATGAAAAAATAAAGTATATAATTTAGGAAAAGATAATTCAATAAATTTTAGTTGAAAGAACTCATCATAAATGAGTTGATAAAAAAATTTAGAAAGACTAAAACCCACTTGATTACTTTTACAACTTCTTATGTGTAAAAAAACATAATCCAAAAAGTATTGGGTTCTATTTATACGAACAAATTTAAATAACCTCAATGGTTGGAGTTGATGTCCTTTAGGTTTGGTTGTAGTAGTATCAAACCATATTCTCCATCATCTGATATATCCAGCATGACTAAAATCATAAAATGAGTACAAATCCATCATAATGTTTTCATTATCTATGGAAAACAATATAAAAAATCTCACATGGTGGGCATAACTATTAATTATAAATAATATTGAAATATATGTGTATTGTGATTTTAAAAACTAGTGATAAAGATGATTTTTTGACTAAACAATATCCCTCTTTTTGATGATCATGATACTAAATAAAAAATACTAAGTTTAATATATTTTTAAAATAAAAATCCACGTAAACTTCTTGTAAAATTTAATGAAATTTTTATTGTCCAGAAAAATTGAATATTTCCCAAACTACTCATAACTTTTCCCCAATTAGAAAATTCAATTCCATTTCAATTTTTTGATATTTTTATATTAAAAATATGACAAAACATATGTATAAATTATAATATTATCAATTTCCCCCCCTTTCTGATTCTCCAAAATAAATATAAGGAAAAATATTCTAGTAAGAAAAAATTCATCAAGAATGAGTAAACATTTAATACGAATAGAAGTATTAAAACTAACATTTCAATTAATGTTAATAAAATGTGAGAGGAAAAAAAATTTATGATTAAATAACATTTTGTGTTCCCCTTAATATATATTTTTTATTTTATATGAGATTTTCAAAAGAAATAAAAATTAACCACATAAAATAGAAATTCTGAGATTCTGTTTTATTTAACAATATTCTACGCCTAGTTTGGATGTATGGATTTAATAATATATGATAATTTTATTCATTTTCAATAATCCTCCCTTTGTTGAGGAATTTTACTATATTTTTCAATGTTCCCCATTTTATTAGATACATATTTTAGGAAAAAATATTATTTAAAAAGAAAAGTAAATCATATAAAATATTCAAGGTAATGTGAGTTATGTATATTAAGCGATTTAAAATTTTAACTTTCTTATGGGATTTAGTGATCATTTTTAATATATTTTCAAATTTATTATCTGGTTGATCTAGTTTTACATTCTAATCTTTCCTATATCTTCTTCTATTATATACTACCCTATCTAGATTATCTTGAATGGTACTTGTGTGAGAATGACAGTTGACGTATAGAATGCCTCCCCATATGTCAATAGCTAACCAACCAATGAAAAGGGCCTATGATATTCATGGAAAGACTGTTCCCTACTATATAAGACCTATGGTTTGTGACTAAATCTACTAAAAATATAGAATAATCCATTCATACAAATAATATCCCAAAATCCTATAGATATAAAGTAGGGATCCCTAATATTCCCAACAGTCTTGAATAAAAAATATTAAATATAACTTTATGATAAATCCACCATGATAGAGACACAGTATGTAAACATGGATTAAGAATCATCCTATATAAATAAAAGACATATTGACCTATATAAATGTTTAATAATAACTAAATCCAAACTACATATCCTATTGCCCAAATCACTAAATCTCACCTATCAAATCAATGATATATACAATATTCTAGGACTATGGAAATTGTTAAGTCCTAATAAATAACCATTCACTATGATATAAAAATAAGGTCTACTCATTAATATCAAAACCCATTCCATGCACATAGTTAGGGGTGACTCCAAGAACCTATCAGGAAGTCCCCAATTCCCCAAAATTATTGACATCTACTATGATCAAGTGGATATTTCTAAATAATATATATAAGGGGAACATTTGTTTCTATAAAACACACCCACATAAAAATATAACATCCAATAATATCAACCATAAATGTATTGTTGTCTGGCACCAATCAGAAAACTTTAGACCCCTACCATTCTTTTTTAATCTATTTTTATAGTGTCTCTAAACATGTTAAAACAACCACTTTGGGAGACCATGTTTGACACTAAACCAAATATCTAATTATTATATATTCTTTGGATTCTATCGAGGAGTCTCCGATCATGTCATGGAACCATTAAAATTAATACCAGAGGGTTCCATCACATACTAAAAACATCATCATATACATCCACCTAGGGGACCACATCCCCTACCTGAAATCAAAATATCCATCCACCAATGGGTTTTCATCCCGTACCACGATTCTAGTGAGAAAATACTAGAAAATCCAAATCAATATAACATGTAAATCCAAGTATTGTGTCTAAGAAATTAGAAATATTTATATTATCCGAATTTAAAGAGAATATACTTGGAATTCCAAAATTAATAACACATCTGAATCCAAGGATCTCATCCAAGGAATTATAAATGTTTATCACATATAAATTTAAGGACATTAAACAATTAGTATATATGAATATAAGTTGAACATCCATAGTATTCCAATCCAATATCAGGAAAAATGGATGGATCAATGGGGCTACTACAATGTATACCATATATATAAATACATATTGACGGGGAGTTTAAACCACAAAAAACATTTCACATATTATATCTTGATATAGTCTACTATCTTTTTAAACCCATATCACTCAACATTGGTCAGCCTCTCTGGTGAATATCTAATCACTACCTCAGCTATAAGAGTTTCAAACTAATGAATAAATCATCAAGAAACAAATATAATCATAAAAAAAAATATATTTCATGCACACTATGTAGGGACCACATACTACCCGAAATATTATAAAGCATCCCCTAGGTAATAAAAACAAGGTAACCGTACATGGGTTCCTCAATCAAATTTATATATCACAGTCTCATCATAATATTCTAGTCACATCGTCCCTCTATAACAATAGGGAAATTTAGGCCCATCCCTACCCTCATAGGTATTTATCACATCTACATAGATCAAATCACCCCTTTGATAACAATATATACCTTTGAATAACAATAAAAAAAATCTGAATCAACATTATACATGTATCAAATAATGAAATCATAACTAGAGTTCATGTAAAAAAGAACTAATGATTTAGAAAATAGTTTATCAACCACAAGGTGCCAAACTGACCAAAATGAATCGATCAATCCCTTATATATTTATATTAAATCAAATTCAAACACACTTATTAATACCATTTAAAATAGATCAATTTCATTTTTACTCAATCTAGGATTTTTCCTAATCTAAATAAAAAATTCTTCATAAAACACAATTTTCATTTTGAAATTCCATTTCAAAAACCATTCATGAAATAAAATAATTTATTTATATTCTATTTAGATAAAACCTATTTTTAAAAATGATATCTATTATTCTTTGAAAACCACTCATGCAACCATGTTGACCTTAAGGATTTCCTCTGACACTCATTCAAACAAAGTGCCAACACAAAACGATTTAGTAATCTATGTTTGTCATCTTAACTATTAAGATGATGCGATCTCATCCTAAACTTATTTTGGAGTCCCAAAAGTTATGTAGTATTAATGGAAAATAATAATTATTGACCAATCATTTTAAATAAAGAAATATCTATGAGTCTTAGAAAAGTTATTTCCACCTACCTCAAATGACATTACAATAATTTATACCATGCTCATATTGACATCCACTGAGTCCCTAAGGTCCTATCTCATTTATAAACATGATAAAATAAATTAATAAAACATTAACAATAAAAAACAATTCTTGGAATAATCTATGGAAAACAGTCCATGATTCATGCCACCTGAGTAGGGTGCGAGTACAACTCAGTAGGGAACTACTATTGGAGTCCCATATATAACTAGTAAATGTAATGTACACATGACATATAATGATTTTAATAAATAAATAAACAATGAAAGAATAAATAATATCCATTATTGATCCTAAAATCGTAAAAAACACCTAGTGTTGACCCAAACTATCATGACCCAGCCCCTGGGGCCTGTTTCGTGACTACCCCAAGCCTACCTTCCATAGGCCAAGGGCTGACGACTAGCACCAAAAGCATAAATCCCTAAACTGGGAAGGCATTGCCTTCATAACTGTAAAAAAACACATCAGATTACACTACATGAAGTAAAGAACTAAGAAAAACTATAAACAAGAGAAGTGTTTGAACGTTAAAGGGATGAAAATACAAGCCCAATAGGAATGTACCAGTACAACTAAATTGAAAGTACAACTAAATTGAAAGTACAACTGAAAAAAGTAAAGCAGCTCCTGGGTCATCCTCCAGGGTTCCTACTTGAAGGGTAGGTATAGATGGACTCCTCAACACTCCATGTCTGTCAGCTTTCTCCGTGTATTGTCACGGAAAGTGATCCACCTCCGGGTACCATGCAGTCCTGCTACTCTCTACCTCAGTCAGCGTTGTCCATCGTCTACAACTAACACAATGAGGTGCAGGAATATCCCGTGTAGGGGTGAGTATAATAATACTCAGTAGAGACCTCGAGACCCTTAAGGTCTCACAAAATCCAACAAGGATATACCAAAATGTATGAAATAAGTGGATAACCATTACTTAGGTATATGCCCATACATATACTTATGTTATATAGTAACCCATATCAATCATGAGGAAAAAACAAAATTCATTGACTCAACTCAAACCAGGAATTTTATTCATGATTTAGAATCCACGGCTTCTAGAGAACTCCTCCTCTATCGAGAACAGTGGGCCAGCCGCTACAACCAGGCGCTTCCCACTAACCTTGGATTGCTGAGGTACTCCACTTGTTGAGTATTGTGGGTCTGCTGCGCTCACACAGAGGCTCTCCCTACCATGGGTATACCCCTACAACCAAGCGCTCCCCCTCATAGGCTACATAGGTACTCCTTCTGTCGAGTACCATGGGTCTGCTGCTACATCCAAGTGCTCCTCCACCATGGGTCTACTACTACAACCAAGGTGTCCCCACTAGGCCATCTGAACCACTCCGAGTCGACCAGTCAGCAGTCGTCAAGTCTCAACCAGCTACTAGGTCTATATAATATGCTCACTCATCACCAGAAGGGTCCGCTCCATGAGCTAGAAGTGGATAATCCATTTGTCATGAAGTCCCACATAGAAGTATCTCAAAGGTTCGTCTCGACATAGGGGCCTCAACGTAACAGACAGCGCGTCAATCAGACGCCATGTCTGTTAGTTATTAGCCTTTTAGTCCTGGGGGCCCAGTTGGATTAGTGTACGAACCAGCCTGACCATATCAAAACTATACATTGAACTCTAGTGGGGTATTCTCAAAGGGACCATCTCTCATTGAGATTACTAGCGCCGCTGACTGTTTGTCAAACAGACGTCCAGTGCCAATGATATGGCCAAAGTAAGCAAAGTATTGATAGTGGGCCTGGGTCCGGTCCGACCCGGTTGGACTAACTCGGCTAAACCCAGTCTGGGCCGACCTAGCCTAGGTCAACACGGATAGACCTGATTGGTCTGACCTAGCCTATTGTTCCAGCCCACCTGCTAAGTTAGGCCCGGTCCGTTGGGCCCGACCCAGTGGATTGTGAGGGCAGTTCGGCCCGGATACCACCACACAGGCGACTCATCCCGAAGGCCGGGACTGTTTCGGCCAACACTTTGAGTGGCGCTGCTCGGGAGGTCAGCGGCTGGGAGGCCATCGGGCCGGTCGCGCGGGCAGGCCGGATGGACACCGGGCAGGCCGTGGGTGCACCGACCAAGGTGCGGGGGCGTCGGGTAGGGGACGGTGGCACTAGGAAGGCCATTGGTAGGACGGGGGGGGGGGGGGGGGGGTTCTAGGAATTCCGCCGGTATGGTGTGGGGGGCGCCGGGTAGCACACGGGGTGCGCAGGCAGGCCGCCGGTAGGGCCGGGTAGCACGCGGGGCAGTCCGTGTGTTTGGCGGGGGTGTGCGTGGGGCCGCCAGGCAGGGCGCCAGTGGTGTTCGACCAGAAGCACTGGTGCACCATGGGGGTAGCGCGATTCACGGAGGCCGATGGTAGCACAACCTTCATCATAGCCGCCTTCGTTGTTGTTGCCTCATCGCCATGCCGAATAAGAGTCATCACAAAAAGAACAATGTAGGGGTCAGGCCATGTTGGTGAGGCCCACACCCTCCACATTTAGGGTTGTTGCAATAGGTTCTCAAGAATGGAACACAACACCACAACCACACAAGGTAAACATCAACGTTTTTCATTTAAGGAAGGAAGAACATGTTACTTTAAAAGAAACTACCCCTCCTTTTGATTCGTCGATCGATTCTCATCATTTGTTAAAGGAGTCGTGAAAGGATGATGGAGGAGACCATTGTTGGTCGCATCCTCCGCACCTCCTCAATTATGAGCTGTGTCGGTTCGTTGAAGACATTGCAGAGGGTCAATCTGTAGGTGGAAAGGGAAGAAGTCTAAGAAGAAAGAGCGTCACCAGCATTCTTCACGTTCTTCGCGTTCATCACATTCTTCGTTGGGAGACTTTCTACCTAGCTTTCCTCTCAAAGCCTCCACCAAAAAGAATATTATGCCAAAAAAAATAATAGGTGGGTTTGTCTATTATTACGTTGGCACATAAATCAAAATTGATGAATTAAATGAGTGGGCCCCGCCTAATTAAATTCATGAGATATGTCCCATTTAATTAGGTGGATGGCAAGAGGTTCTCCCTCATTAAAGAGGGAGAGGTTGGAGGTTTTATCCTCTATCATCAATAGGGGTAGAGTAGTCCCCACCCCTATCATTTAATAGAGAGGTTATGAACCTCAGGTGGTCCCCACGTCGTAACCCATCATGGGAGGTTATGATCGGGTGGGCCCCACCACCATAACCTCTCATGGGAGGTTGGGGTGTGGCGGTCCCACCATCAACTCCCAAGTGATGGTTCCAACTACCCGCACTCACATGGAGGCTCATAAATAAAATAAAGTGTTACACTTTTTTTTTATGAAAACCCAAAAACAAACTTTTATCCTCGACTCACTGCCGTCGAAGTGAAAGTCTTCATAAGAGAATATCGGCGCTGTGAGTTCAATGGTGCCCTCAGATTTCAATTCTGCACACCGGTTCAAAATTTATAAAATCCTGCTCATACTTTAACATGATGTACCCGAACAAAACTTTATAAAATGATTCTGGACACACCGAGGCTCAAAATCAAGCACCATAAATTTTCATAGACTCGTAAAAAATCCCATGTATTTAAGAAAAAAAAATTCCACAGAATTTTTGGGTCTTTAAATTCTCCCCATATCAGGGATTTATGTCCCTGTAAGATACAACTCACACTAAGGGAACAAATTGGGATACTGAGCATGCATCTGAGCCTCCCGCTCCCTTGTGCTCTCCTAGAGGTTCTGGTGCACCAAGCGAAGACGCACTAGAGGAATCGATCATCCACGTAGGAGCTACTCATGTCGATCCTCAATCTCCACTGGAACCTCTGTAAATGTCTCCCCTTCATCAATGTCTATCTCCCCATAGTCAATGATGTGAGAAGGGTCATGCACGTATCTCCTCTGCTGAGATACGTGGAAGACGTCATGCAACCGGTGTAACTGAGGTGGAAGATCTAGGAGTCAAGCCACCATGCCTACTCTGATTAGGACCTAGAAAGGTCCAATGAATCTCATATATTACTTACTGCCTCATCCAAATATGCATAGAACTCTTCGAGGTGAGACCCTTAGGAAGACGTGATCGCCATCCTTGAACTATGGAGGCCCCTGTCTTCTGTCAGCATACGACTTCTGTTTACTCTGTGCAGTCTTCATCCACTCCTGGATGATCTTCACCTTCTTAATGGTATCCCATACCATCTCTGGATCCACTAGTGCTAACTCCCCTAGGTCTGTCCAACACAGTGGCAATCTGCAAGGTCGACCATACAAGGCCTCAAAATTTGAAATTCCGATGTTGGAGTGATATTTGTTGTTGTACGCAAACTCCACCAAAGGTAGATGATCCTCCCAGCAACCACCGAAGTCCAGGATACATGCACGAAGCATGTCCTCGAGGGTCTGTATGGTTTTCTCGGTCTGACCATCCATTTGAGGGTGTATGTCGGTGCTAAAGAGAAGATGTTTCCTGAAAGCTTCCTGCAACCCCTTCCATAATTGGGATGTAAATCATGTGTCATGATCGGATATAATAGGTGAAAATACTCCATGTAAACACACAATCTTCTACACATAGAGGCATCCCAAAATCTCTACTGAGCCTTGCCCTTTGATCGGTAGGAAGTGGGCGGAATTGGTGAGTCGGTCGACAATCACCCAAATCCAGTCACGACCCCTAGTTGTACATGGAAGACTCGTCACAAGGTCCATGGATATCCCATCCCATTTCCACTTTGGGACCTCTAAGGGATGAACCAAGCCTGATGGTACGCGATGCTCTACCTTCACTTGCTGACAAGTGAGGCACTGAGAGAAAAACCCCACTACTGCCTTCTTCATACCTAGCCACCAGTGCTGTCATCGAAGGTCCTCAAACATCTTCCCCACTCCAGGATGTACCGCTAGAGGGGAAGTGTAGAACTCCCTCAACACTTCCTCCTGAAGTGATACTGGTACCATGGTACGTCCTATGAAGAGGATGAAGTGCTCCCCACCTTATGAAAATCCATCAGGTGCCTGCCCTATGGATATCTGAGAACGTCGTGTCTCACAGTCAGTGTCCCCAGGCTATACCTCCCCGACTCCCCGACTCACCGAAGTAGTGGAGGAGTGACTATAAGAGACAGAAGGAAAACTACTCCATCTCTATCCACAAAGGATATCTAAAAGGCAGCCAACTGCTCTGTCGCCTTGCCTAGCAACTGTATACCAGTCCTCCTGCTGTGGGCATCTGCTACAACATTCCCCTTACCTGGAGTATATACTATCTCAATGTCATAGTCCTGGAGAAACTCAATCCATCGTCGTTGTCTCAGGATTAGGTCATTCTGAAATGTGATTTACCAGAGACTCTTGTGGTTATAGTACATGGTAAAATGTTCACCCCTAAGATAGTGTCGCCACATATTCATGAGAAAGACCACTACTGGTAACTGTAGCTCATGGGTAGCGTAGTTCTACTCATGATGTCTCATATGCCGAGAACCATATGCAATCATTGATCACTCCTGCATCAGGAAACACCTAATTCCAGTATGTGATGCGTTGCAGTAAACTACGTACCCTACGCCTTTCTATTGAAGGCTTAGGATGGGGGCACTAGTCAGCTTCTGCCTCATCTCCTAAAAGCACTGCTGGAATCTCTCCGACCACATGAAGGGTTTCCCCTTCTTCAACAAGGCTGATAGTGATGCAGTAACTCTGGAGAATTCTAGAGTGAATCTCTGATAGTACGCAGCCAAACCCAAGAAACTTCGTACCTATATCAGACTAAGGGGTGGCTCCTAAGCAATTACCTCCTTGATCTTCGCTGGGTCCACTGAAACGATAGCCTCCGAGATGACATGTCATAAGAAGTGAAACTATCGAATCCAGAAATGGCACTTTGAGACCTTACCATAAAGCTGGTGCTCTCGGAGTGTGTCCAGCACTACCCTCAAATGATAGGGATGCTCCTCCTCAGTAGTTGAGTAGATCAGAATGTCGTCGATGTAGACTACAACAAAGCGATCAAGGTAAGGCTAGAAAATCATGTTCATAAGACTCATGAACACTACTGGGGTGTTGGTTACGCCGAAGGGAATAACCAATAACTCCTAGTGGCCAAAACAACACCTGAAGGCTGTCATATGCACATCCTCATCTTGAACTCTGATCTTGTGATAGCCTGATCTGAGGTCTATCTTTGAGAACCATCGTTCTCCTATTAGCTGGTCAAAGAGGTCATCAATACTCAGGAGTGGGTACTTGTTCATCACAGTCACCTAGTTCAGGTGACAGTAGTCTACACAATTCCTCAAGCTCTCGTCCTCCTTCTTGGTGAACAAAATCGGGGATGCCCTGGGAGAAACACTATGTCGGGTGAATCCCTTTCCCTGCAAGTCCTCTAGCTGTACTCGCAGCTCACGAAGCTCAGTGGGAGTCATCTGATATGGTGGTGTAGATATCGGTGTCATCCTAGGGTATAGGTCAATGTAGAGGTCCACCTCTCTACAAGGAGGTAGTCCTGGAACATCGTCTGGGAAAACATCCATGTACGGGTCCACCACTACAGGGTAAGTCAATTCTCCACATCAATTGCTCCGAGGGTAAGACAAGCCAACTGGTGAGTGATCAGTTGTACCATCCATCGAGTAAGTATGTCCTATTCTGGAAAGGTTCCCTTCCTGCCAGTGTAGGTAAACCTGGTCCCATCCATGCTGACAAACCACACATTGTGCCAAATACATTCGATCTCGACATGGACTGTAGATAACCAGTAAATACCCAAGATGACATCGTAAGGACTCAACGCTGCTATGAGGAGATCCTAGCCGGAGCACTTGCCTCTTAGAGTAAGCTCACACTGCCGACACCAGTGTGTAATCGTCGAGTCTGCTCCCGTATGAGTCTCTAGCCATAAGGATTGAGCTAATAGATCTGTCGAAATCACTGAGCTCCGAATGAGGGAAGTGGAAATGAATGAGTGACTGGCACCTATGTCTATAAGAAATATAGCTAATGTTTAAAAGACACAGATCATACCTCTAATCATCTCTGGAGTGCCATGATCATAGGCCTCGACTTCCTTAAGTTGTGCTCTCCCCAGCCCACCCACTCCCTGCGATCGGGGAGGACCTCCTGGTGGTGGTGGAATTAGCACCTCAACACGTCGTCCACACCTAGCTGTATGTCCAACTCCACTGCCACTTCTGCCTCCTCCATGCGGACCACCTCGATTGAACCTCTTCCTCTTCGTGCGAGGTCCCTCAACTGTCTACAGATCGATTATTCGGCGAGTTGAACAGTGACAATCCATGTTACCCTGTCTATCACATGAGTAACATTGCACACTCCTGGAAGGTCTGTCTCCACCCCAGGTGCCTCGCACATCCGATCGTGAGTCATGAGGTCGACCACCTGTAGGTATGGTCCTCTAGGACCTCTGCGTCATCTATCTACTGTCTGCTGTAGAAGACTCCGCTACATGTCAGCTAGTGGTGGGTCTCATTGTTGGAGACTTCTTAGAAAGGAAAATCTCCACTAGGAGGGCTTGCTCCAACACCCCCATCTACGTCGGCATTCTAAGTGAGATCATCAGAGCTCTGATCTCTCTCCTGAGCCCCTGCTCGAAGGTCCGGGCCCTGAAGAATGTGTCCCGTACCATATCAGTGGAGTAGCATGAGAGGTCGGTGAACCTCGCTGAGTACTTCTCCACCATCATGCTACCCTTCTATAGATGCAGTAGCTCATGTATCTGCACCACTTGAAGGGTGGCGGGGACAAACTCCGCTAGGTGCAGGCTCTTGATGTCTGTCCAAATAACTGTTTCCTCGTCATGAACCTCGAGCATCTGGCTCCACCATTTTCCTACTGCTGCCTGAAGGAGGCTGGCAGCAAGGATCATCATAAAGTCTACTAGTGTCCCTACTAGCCTGAATACTCTCACCGCAGCCTCCAGCCAATCCTCACCTGCCTGTGGGTCCATCTCTCCCCTGAACATGGGTGGCCTTTAGGGTTTGAACTCATGCAATGCGCTCAAGTGGCGTGCATTATCTGCTGCTGGGGCTAGTGGTATCGGTGTCCCAATAAAAAGTAGTACCTCTGGTGCCTCCACTGGTAAAGGGCCCTGCACCGAGGGCTCATTTCTCGGTGGGATGTCAGTGCGTATGACTATTGGGGCTCAACTGGTCATCTTCGAGGAGGCATCCTGAAAGAAACAGATGCGACATAGTCAAAAGATTAAACCTGGTGAGCTGACCTAGTTGAGATGACTTACAAAATTCACAAAGGAAAACAAACACGCAATCAGTGTTTCCATGAACTGAGTCAGAATTCAGAAGTCATGGTCCTGGTGTATGGATACTTTGGCCACCCGCACCAACACTGGACTCCCTGAACTAAAAAAACACTTAGTACCCTTAAAACCATTTCATCATAGAAAAGAAATATCAGGGTCCTATGTTCTGTGGTAGAACCGACTCCTCTGATACCAATTTTTCACGACCCATCCCCCAGGGCCCGTATCGTGACTACCCCAAGCCCACCTTTTATAGGCCAAGGGCTGGCGACTAACACCAAAGGCGTAAAACTCTAAACTAATAAGGCATTTCCTTTATAACTGTAAAAAAAACACATCAGAACACACAATAGGAAGAAAAGAACAAAGTAACACTGTATACAAAAGAAGTGCTGGAAAGTAAAAGGGCCGAAAATACAAGCCCAATAGGAAAGTACATGTACAACTGAAATGAAAGTAAAACTAAAGAAAGTAAAGCAGCTAATAGGTCATCCTCTAGGGTTCCTACCTGAAGTGTAGGTACAGATGGTCTCCTAAGCACTCCACATCTGTCCTTCTACTCTATGTATCGTCACGCCAAGTGATCCACCTCTGGGTATGATCCAATCCTACTACTATCTGCGTCAGTCAGAGCTGTCTGTCGTCTGCAACCAAAAAAACGAGGTGCGAGCATATCCTGTGTAGGGGTGAGTATAACGATACTCAGTAGGGACCCCGAGACCCTGAAGGTCTCACAAAATACAACAAGGATAAACCACAATGTATGAAATCAATGGATAACAATTACATATGTATATTACCATACATATACCAAAGTTATCTAGTAACCCATCTCAATCACGAGGAAAACACAAAAGTCATTGACTCAGCTCAAACCAGGATTTTTATTCACGATGTTGAAAACATGGCTCCTAGAGAACTCCTCTTCTGTCGAGTACAGCGGGCCTACCAGTACAACCAAATTCTTCCCACAAATCTTGGACTCCTAAGGTACTACACCTATCGATTTTTGTGGGTTTTCTGTGCTCACATAGAGGCGCTCCCCACCATGGGTTTGCCGCTACAACCAATCGCTCCCCCTCAGAGCCTACAGAGTTAATCCTTCTCTCAATTACTATAGTTATACTACTACAACCAAGAGATTCTTCATTGTGGTTCTGCTGCTACATCCATGTGCTCCCCTCTAGTCCATTCGAATCTCTCCGAGTCAATCGGTCAGCAGTCTTCATGTCTCATCTACATACTAGGTCTCTATAATATGCTCCCTCGTAACTGGGAGGGTCCACTCCACGAGATACATGTTGATACTAAAAGTGTCATGAAGTCCCAAGTAGAATTATCTCAAAGGTTCTCTTCGTCATAGGGGTCTCAACGCAACATACAGTGCGTCAATCGGACGCCTGGTATGTTAGTTATTAACCTTTTCGTTCCGGGGGCCCAGTTGGATTCGTGTACAAACCAACCTGACTGTATCTCAAATATACCCTGAAATCCAGTGGGGTATTCTCAAAGGGAACGTCTCTCATCGAGATTACCAACGCCACTGATGGTTCGTCAAATGGACGTCCAGTGCCAAAGATATGACCAAAGTAAGCAAAGTATCGGTAGTGGGCCCGGGTCTGGTCCGACCCGGTTTGGGTCAACCCGGATAGACCCGATGGGTATGACCCAACCAGTTGGGCGGGTCATCCCACTAAGTTAGGACCAGTCTGTTGGTCCCAACCCAGCGGACAATGATGGCGATTCGGCCCGGATGCTGCCAAACAGGAGACTCAGCCTGAAGGCTGGTTCCGGTTCAGCTAGCATCGTGAGGGGCGCGACTCAAGAGGTCAGCAGCTGGGATGCCAACATGAAGGTCATGCGAGGCGCGGGCATGCCAGCTGGACACCGGGCAGGCCGCAGGTGCACTGGGCGGGGTGCAGCAGGGCGCGGGGGCACCGGGCATGGCGCGGGGGCGTCGGGCAGGTCGCGGTAGTGGCCGGGAGGCGGGTTGCACGCTAGGAAGGCCTTCAGCAGGGTGCCGGGGTGCCAAGAAGGCCGCCTATGGGGTGCGGGGGGCGCTGGCCAGGCCGCCGGCAGGGCACGGGGGGCACCGGGTAGCACGCCGGCAGGGCACGGGGGCGCCGGGCAGCACACTAGGTGCGCGTGCAGGACACCGGCAAGGCCGGGTAGGCCGCGGGGGCATACATGTAGCGAGTGGGGGTAGGAAGAGGGTTTGGTCGAGCCAAGTGGGGGGGGGGGCAGGCAGGGTGTCGACGATGTTCGGCCAGAAGCACCGGTGTGCCTCGGGGGCTGCGCGATTCACGGAGGCCACGGGTAGTACGACTTTCATTATAGCCGCCTTTGTTGGTGTTGCCTCATCACCATACCAAAGAAGAGTCATTACAAAAAGAACAAAGGAGGGGTCAAACAATGTTAGTTGGGCCCACACCCTTCACATTTAGGGTGGTAGCAATAGGTTATTAAGAACAGAGCAAAACATCCCACCAAAAAATGCTAAACATTAACATTTTTCATTTCAGGAAAGAAGAACATGGTACTTTAAAGGACACACCCCTACCTTTTGATTCATCTCACAACAATCGTCATTTGTTGACAGAGTCTCTAAAGGATGACAAAGGAGACCATCGTTCGTCACATCCACCACACGTCCTCAATTCCAAGCTGTGTCAGTTCATTGATGACGTTGTGGAGGGTTGATCGGTAGGTGGCCAAGGAAGAAGTTGAAGAAGAAAGAGAGTCGCCAGCGTTCTTTGCGTTCTTCAAGTTCTTCATTGGGAGCTTTTCTCACTATCTTTCCTATCAAAGCCACCACTAAAATGAATATTATTCCGACAAAAATAATAGGAAGGTTTGTTTATTATTACGTTGGCACATAATTCAAAATTGATGAATTAAATGAATGGGCCCCACTTAATTAAATTCATGAGAGGTGCCACATTTAATTTGGTGGATGGTAAGAGGCTCTCTCTCATTGAAGAGGGAGAGGTGGGTTTTATCCTCTACCATCAATAGGGGTCAGGTGGTCCCCACCCCTATCCTTTAATAGAGCGGTTATGGGTCTCGTTTGGTCCCCACGTCGTATCCTCTCGCGGGAGGTTATACTAGGGTTGTCCCCACCATCATAACCTCTCATGGGAGGTTGGGGTGTGGTGGTCCCACCATCAACTCCCATGTGAAGGTTTCAACTACCCGCACTCACATGGCATATCAATAATAAAATAAAGTGTTACACTTTTAATTATTATTTTTTTAAGAAAACCCTAAAACTAACATTTATCCTTGACACATTGCCGTCAATGTGAAAGTCTTATTAAGTGAATACAGGCGCTGCGAGTTCAATGATACCCTTGGATTTCAATTCTGAGCACCGGTTCAAAAGTTGTAAAATCCCACTCGTACGTTAACTGAACGTATCCAAACAAAAGTTCATAAATTGATTCTAGACACACCGGGCCTCGGAATCAGGGGTCGTAAATTTTTGCAGACTCGTAAAAAATCCCAAGTATTTAAGAAAATAAATTTCCACAGAATTTTCGGGTCATTCCAAAAACTGACTATATCTAGTGTCATGGTATCTCTAAGCACATCACATAATCATAAAAACCAAATATTCCTCAATCCATAGAAACTAGTCCAATGTAACCCAAACCCATGGGTTGGAATACATACAACCTCAATATCAATGTATCATCTTAGATATAAGAACAAATTCCAAGGTACTTCAAATCATAGTATTCTCAACTCCAATCAAGGGAATCACATTTCATTGTATTCTTTGATCCAATCCTTGATATCCCAAAAAATAGCACATTATATCATCTTTGAGGATCAAATCCAAGGCAACCAATATTTTGGAATCCTAGATCTAGTGCATGGAATCCCAAAAAATGATCATAGGTCTCATATAGATCCTAGGATCCAATCATTGGTATCCAGAAACACTAGTCTTACTGAATCTATATATTAATCCATGGTATCTCAAAACAAGCCATTATTCCTTATTAAAATCCTAAAATAATGCCCTTGGTTTCCCAAACTTGTAGTCCTCTCGGATCCAAATACATGGCAGATGAAAACATGCATGTAAGCATCATCTAACTTCTAGGATCATATCATAATTATCCCAAACTCGTAATCTCCCCACTTCAAATCCATGGAATACAATATTAATAATCATACCAACTCCATGGTAAAAATCCATGGTATCTTAAAACCTATTAGAGGAGATATGTCCAAACCAAAAACCAATAGCCCTCACAACTCCAAATCCATGAGGTCCTAGATACAATGTCTTAGTGGAATTTATATCCCACCATATGTATCAAAGGATTGTTTTTTTCCACCCCAAATAGTGTGTATTGGTGGACCCTTTATACCACTATTCAAATCCAAGGATCTTGTCTGTGTGGCCCTTTCCTTAAACATTATATAATATTGAGTTTTATCAAGAATTTACATTCTTTAACATGTAGGTTCTTTTCATGTTTAGATATTTATAGAATTAGTCCATAACTATTACATAAGAACTCAAATATTAAAAATCATACACATCTACTCACTATACATTATTTTGACAAAGTATAACTTTCTTAAATAAAACCTGAATTATTTTTTCTTGATAAAAATATTCATAACAATAATATTGACTTATTATCTTCTCTTAACCATCCTTATAAACTATGGAAAACATTTTGAAAACATGGTATGGGAACATAAATCTTAATAAGGGATATAATAAATGTAATGAAACTATTAGTGCATGAATATTTTGAGCTCATGAAAACATTTTGACAAAATCATACTTTTCACCCACAAAACAGAATCCGTTTAGATTACCTAATGAAACCATAAAATTAATTTAAAAATAATATAAATCATAAATTATAATGGTATCATTTGGAATCAATATCATTCTTACATTTAAGCTTTAAAGACTATTTATGGTGTAACTGTCATGGTAACATTTTGAATACCCATAATAGTATAATCCCTAAATCTATTAAGACAAACTCAATCGATTAACTCTGTCTCATTACCAAATGAATTGAAGAGATATAATGAGATCACCCTCCCTTAGTTTATCGCAGAACTATTATTAAACATAATAAATTCCCATGAACAAGAACCTAATTATTAGACATAGAACAAGTATAAAGGGAAAATAACATTTCTACATTGAAATAACATTTCATCTTTACAAGTAGCACACTCTTAAATGAAAACAAATTATTTTAAAGTAAAATTCTGAACATTTAATTTAAAAAAGAAAACATAAAAAATACATAAAATTTAGAAATTAGGTTCGTGATGTATATTTTAAAAAAACATTCGATGTTATTGAAATAATCAATCCAGTTTCAAAACACAATGAAAACATTTAAAAAGATTATTTTTTAATCAATGTATCCCAAAACAATTTGAACCTTTTGAAAGGAGATAAAATTTTAAATAATTCATGACCATATAAATAAATTTTAAAAATAATTTTTAAATCCTGGACATTAATGAGAATGATTTTGAAGAATTAATTCATAACACATTTAAAATGATGTTTTAGTTAAAGAGTCCCTTACAAGGATCCCTTTATGAAATCATTTGAGAGAAATTATAATGTTTCCATTTTAAAATAATCATATTCATAAAAATACATTAATAAATACCATTTTAATTCCAAATTGTCTCAAAAGAGAATATGATATTTATTTTTGTTTTAAAAACATAATGGCTTATATAGGAGGCCAAATATCAAATAATGGTCACGACGACTGAAAAGTCGTTATCGTTGTATAGGTTAAAAATAATTAAAATTGTTTTATTAAAATTATTCATATAAAAAGATTAATTTTGAAAAAACATTAATTAAATTAAAATTATAATTGTTTGATTATATATCGTATAAACGAATGTGGGTTATATTATCAAAATTTGGCTTAATGAAAGAAGATTGAGATGAAGTCCTTTACCTCAATTCTAACTCATCTCGTATGTTATTTATCTTCCTGAATAACAAAATTAGGTTAATTTGTACTTTATATATAAAAATTTTCAATTTTATTATTCCCATTATATAAATTACTCATAACAATATAATAATTAATTAATTATTTAAGATCATGTTGGATGTTTTGTCAATATTCGGTACTAGAGTTCCAAAATGAACTTATTATGATGTAAATAGTCCATGTGGGTGTAAGTATATCATCTTTAGAATAATATTAATGAAATAACTATCACTTTTATAAATTAATTATACTTTTAAATAAAACCATTAAATATGGATATGAAAAAATATCCACGTTATAATCACAGAGACGATAGGTCTTACGAACGCATGAGTAACATTTCCATTTTTCATTGATAATTATTTGAATATGGTAAATATTATTTTATATTTACATAATTATAATGATGTTATTGAAATAATATTAATCATTATGATATACCTATATAAATCATCAAAGTGATGCGGTGAATAAAAATGAAGCGCATCGCTTCGTATAGGGGATAGTTCCCACATACATACGAATGACATTATCATTTTTATGTGCATTTAATGAAAGAAAATAATTGATATGATATGAAATTATAATTATTAATATTTCGTTTTTATCACATATGAAATATAATTCCATCATTATAATCGGTCGTGAGAGACGTTTCTGAAGAAAGAATTATATCAGTTCTTAAAGGTGATAGTTCACACGTACACACAAATGGTTAATTCCATTAACATTTTATGGAAGTGGATATGGATTTAAGTGATGATATTAATAAAATAATTTTAAATTATATTTAGGTTATTTTATGTATTATTTCATCATGTTTGGAGGATATTTTATGGAAGTGTAAGAATAAATAAAATAGGAACACTTAAATCAAAACATTACTTTCCTTCAGATGATCCAATTTCATAACACCTTGACACTTCTAAGGAGGGTTTTATTAATAAGAAGGCTTCAATAATGTGGGAAGGTATTATAAGATTTTTTTTGGAAAGGTCTTGGCTGAACTAAATGGTTTTCGATTTGTGGGTAATAGAGACAAATGGGTTCACATTTATAAGAGATGGGAGGGGTACTTTTGGAATTATAAAAGTATTAAGTTAATATAACTTCATTTTCTATTAAAATGTGTAAATTTTTATTTATTTATAATATTTTATGATAATGGGTCTAAATATAATCATCCTATTAAAATTATAAAAGTTTTAATGTTGGTTCTATCCTTATCTTTTTGTTTTAACCATTTTTAACTCATAGCTTTTTATTAAGTAATTTACACTTTGAGAGTTAAAATAATTACTAAATAATGAAAAATGACCCATTAATGAGTCATTAATGAAATTTTTATACTTATATAAACATTTTTTCCGAATATTATATTTTTAGAAATTTTATATCATTTAATGAAATATTTTTTATTTTAGGATATGACTTATGTCAATTTTGACACTATTCATTATCTGAATTTTCTAAAAAGTGTAAAAATGTGACTAGTTCAAATAATATACTTTAAGTAATCTATAAAATGTAAAATTAATCCATAAAATTCTTGTATGGATTAAAATATTTAAAATTACATTTATTTTATCATTATTAATATCATTTATTTGATTCTAATGTTAATAAATCTATTACTACATCATCACTGTGTCATAATTAAATGTAATTATTTACTATCTAAATATTATAAATAAATTATCATGTCACATATAAAAATTATATATTTCAAATTAAAATTTATTTTCTAATTTATATTCTAAATAACCATCTATTGAAAATTATTTACTTATTAAAAATAAGAGTATGATATTTTCAACTTATCTTTAATGAAAATATAATAAATTTCATATTCTTAACCAATTGGCAAAAAAACGTTATAATTTCACAATATGGTTGATTTAGGTCACAACCCACTCATAAAATAATATTAGGACAAGTGTTATGGTAATTTTATTATTTTATAATAATATTTTTACTTATAATTACCCAATTTTCCCTTAACCTTGGTAAATAAAATATTGAAGTTATTATTCCCAAAAAATTATGCTAATCTTATTAGATAAATATTTTGATTCTTATTACTAAAAATTATGTCCATTTTTGAAAATTCAATTCATATAAGTGGTAAAATAAAGTTTAACACTAATATCACAGATTTCACGAGAAGTTGGGTAAAAGAGACGTTCATAAATTCCAATAAGTTTTTATATATAATTTGAATATAAAAAATACAACAAAGAAATAAATAATAATAAATTATTAAAAATTATTTAATTATACTTTTATACCAATTGAAAGGGTAATCTAACTATAAAAATAATTTAGACAAAAAAGCAGTTTTAGATTAAAATGGAGTCTTATTCACTACTCATTAAACATAAATATTATTAGAAAAAGACTAAAAGTTCAACCAAAGTAAAATTTGATAATATTATTATAAATAAGATGTTTACTTTTTCAAGAAAAACTTATAAAAGTGTCAAAATATTTTTAAAAAGGAATCACCCTTAATGGGTGGTAAAACTAGCTTTTAAAAATATTAGAGCTTTTTATGCTTAATGTTGGATATAATCTTTTTTAGACAATAAAATTTATTTTAAGATAGTAAAAAAAAATAAAAAACTTCTATAAACATAATATAGTTATTTCTTTTTATAAAGGCCCATCCTTAAAACGTTACTAAATCTTGAATTTTACACAAGACCATACATTATTAAACAATGAGGATCTTTTCATGTTTAGAGTTTTAAAGAATTAGGATATCTAACATATATGAAAGACCTCATTCGTACAAGTGGATACTACTAAAACAATATCTTTTTTTTTTCAAAATATAAAAATTACAACTTAAAACATTATTTCTTTACCAACACTGCATATCAAACATCATGAGTCCCTTATTCCTCCTACCCTTCTTTATATACCATGAAAAACATTTTAAAAAAATGTGATGTGTTTAAAACTCTGTAAGGGATATAAAGAAATAAAGCGTTAGTCAAGTGATAACATAAAAACCAATAAAACCCATAATCATAAAAACTCATATGCATAGAAACATATTGTAGTTTCCATTGAACATATTTACCATATAACTCTTATATTCACCCTTACATGTGGAATAATATTTCAGTCAACATCCATCTTTAGAGTACCCAATACATTAGAGAGCTATAATGGGGCTCACCCATCATATCTTGAGCTATAATGGGCTCAACCCAATATATCTTGAGATATAATGGGTTCAAACTAACAAATATTGAGCTATAATGGGATCAAAATGACATAAATAATGTTCAAGGAACATATCATGGTAATAAATTATTTTGAAATCAGGAGAAACAACTCATTCTATATATAAAAAAACAATTCTTTTGAAATTTATTAAAGAGAGTATTAAAATGAATTTAAAAAGAAAGTCCCTTAAAATATAATTGGAGTGAGAATTAATAGAATGGAATCGATATGTCTATAAACTATAAATAAATATAGTGAAACATAAAATAATTAAAAATTCATCCTACCAATAATCTTAATACCACATAATGAATAAAGAATATGGTTAACCCAAATAATGGGAATTGGGTTAAGAATTCTCTTACCTCGGGTTCTTCTTACTTAAAATGTGTTAAAAAAACTCTTATATAATGGTTAGATTAGTGTTATTAATATATCTATGAAACATATTCATGTTTATAACACCTTATATGATTATTTCATAACATCTTTTAACCCTTTAATAATTAGTATTTTGTTCCTTCCAATTTTTCAGGTGCTTTCATTACAAGTTTTCCAGGAATGGTTCTTGATGTATGTTCATGTCGATGGGAAGTGAAACTGTAGAATTGGAATGGAATGGTAGTTAAATATTTCAAGAACCATCAATTATATCATTTAACATTTTGAATTCTGAAATGTTGATGATTCATAAGTTGAAACATTAAGGATGTTCATTTAGATCATTTTAGTGGTTCTTTGATAATTACAACCTCTTTTTGCTTTATAAATTAAAATCATGTGTACAAAAGAATTGTAGAACCATGGATGAGACATAATAAATATATTATAACCTGGTTCAACCATATAAATGGGTTCATGAACATACTTTAAAGAATTAAAACAAATTGAAATCCCATCGTCCACGATGTCGGTAATTTGACACATACGAGATAATGTTTTTATTCCTCGAATAAGTGGGAGAGTAGAAGAAGAATGATGATGAATTTTCTATGAACATGGGAAAATACATAATAAAAATTATTTATGGAGCATTCATGACTCTTGGATAAGGGCAGGTGAAGAAATAAAAAGAAAAGAAGTGAATCACGAAATAAAAGAAAAAGTTGAGAAATCCCTTACAAAAATTCAGCAGCCTAACGACGTCGCTTAAAATCTCATAAAATATTTTGATGAGAGAAAAATGGTCTCTCATAATTCATAGTTATTTTTTTTAAATAAGTGGGATATGGAATGAAATATCCCAACATAATCCAATGTAAAGTTAAAAAATAACACAAAATGAAAGAAAATAAAGAAAACAAAAGAGGATGTTTACCTCTTGATCTCTTCTCCGTGAGGTCCTTCTTAAGGCCTTTGGTTTTGTACTTTGGGTGAGACCAGTAGGTCTTGGACGTGGGGAAGGAGATTAAGGATGGATGTTTTCAGGAATTACTCAATGCTCAGGGCTTGAGAGGTGTGGTAGGAAGAGGGCAATGAGAGTGGTTTTTATAGTGGTGGAGAGGAAGTATTTTAGAATAATTAAATCATTATTATATTTTTTCTCAAGACTATGAATAATCTCAATTAATGTGACCCCAAATAGTAATAATGACTTGTTAGTTCAAACCAAGTGGTATTATATCACTTATTATTTCAAAAATAGTGTATTTAACAGATAATTTGAATATATAGTATTTTACCGCATTTCACTATTCATAAAAAATTCATGAATTTCAGAAAAATCCAAAAAATTCACCCTAACTATTTTTCAAAGTATAGAATCAAAAAATGAACTCCATTTTTTGGAAAATTGTTTCTATATACTATTAATTTAATTATATAAATAAATCACACTTAATTTAAAAATTAACTATTTTAATTCTATAACTACTATTATATCACATTGAAAAATTAACCAATATGTCATTATCTTAAAGCATTAAGAAAATAAAATAATAATAAAATTTACTATTCATTAGGGTCATATTAAAATTCATATTTCTATTCATAAGAGTATGTTACTATTCATAAAAAATGTTAGTTCCATCAGACTCCAAATAACATAATAAACCCAATTGTAGATGACCATTTTTCAAAATTCAAAACATAGAAGCATCAAAATAATGTTTAAAGGTTAGTTATAAATATATTCTTAAAAAAATTTCATGCATTTTAATTATTTTTTTATAAACTTGGGGTGTTACATTATCTCCACTATCTAGAAATTTCATCCACGCAATTTTATATACCTATTAAACAAGCGAGGGTACCTCTCCCTCATAGCATATTCAGATTCACATTTGCTTCTTCACCAATGTGGTTTCTCCACAAAACATTTACCAGGTGGAATAACTTATTCCAGAATACCTGTTACCTTTGATCAAAAATCTAAACTGGTTTCTTTTCATAAGAAAGGTTCTCTTTCAGCTTAATGGCTTCTAGGCTGAAGTCATGTGATGAATCTGGCACATACTTTCTCAAAATAAAAAACATGAAAAACATTATTTACCTGAGATAAACTCTAAGTAAAAGATACTTGGTATGAAACTAGTCCAAACTTCTCCAGGATTTCAAAAGGACTGATTAATCAATGATTTAGCTTTCCATTCTTACCAAAACACTTCACACTTTTCCAAGGAGATATTTTAGGGAAAATATGGTGACCTACCTCTAAAGAGATGTCATTCCTTATATTATATGCGTAACTTTTCTTCTTTCTCTGAGCTGTCATCATATGCTGTTGGATCATCTTCACTTTCTTTTCCACATCCTTTAATAATTCTTGTCCCATCAACTTTCTTTCCCGAAATTTATCCCAAAAGCCATAGTTTGACACTGCTTCCCATACAATTCCTTGAAACATTCCAACTATATACTGGAATGAAAACATTTAATATAATAAAACTCAACTAAAGAAAGATATTGATCCCAACATCCATGGTAGTCCATTAAACAAGCTTGAAGCATATCCTCTAAGGTATAAATCATTTGTTCAGACTACCGATCTGATTGAGGATGAAAAGCTGTAATGAAATTTAATTTTGTGCCTAAAGACTTCTAAAGCCCCTTCCAAAAGTTAGAAGTGAACCTGGGATCCAAGTAAAATAAAATGGAAATATGAACTCCATGTAACCTATAAATATCATTGAGGTACTATTGAGAAAGATGATCGAACAACATTGTATCTTGAATAGAATGAAAATTAGTAGATTTTTCCATCCAATCAAAAATAACCCAAATCACATTTTTACTTCAAGAAGTCTTATGTAGTCCACCAAAAATTCCATGTATATATTCTCCCATTTCCACATTGGAACTGGAAAAGGCTGAAGCACCCCCTTCAGTGACTGTCAGTCTACTTTAACCTGTTGACATGTCAAACATTTCACAGTAAATACTGAAATATCCCTTTTCATTCAATCCCACCAGTAATACTCCTGAAGGACTCTATACATCCTAGTGCATATAAGATGAATTGAAAATAGAGAACTTTGATCTTCACACAATAAATAATTCATTAACTGGGAATCACAATGCACACACAACCTTTTTCCAAATATTAAAACATAATCATTATCTTGGTTAAATCATTGGGAACTTAACCATTTTAACCAATTCTACTTTTTTCTGTAGCTCATATTCTTGCTTCTATAATTACTTAATTCTTTCTGATAATTATGAATACACTGAAAATTGGATCAAAATAGATGTATTCCCTACACTGACAACTTCTAAGCCAAAATTAATTAAATTAATAATCAATGGATCATGCTCCAAATGTAATATGGTTAATGATGAATGATATTTTCGACTCAAGGAATCTGCTACATTGTTTGATGTTCATGGATGGTAATTGATCTTGAAATAAAAATCATTTGTTAGTTGAATCCATCTTCTCTACCTAGTGTTTAATTCCATATTAGTGAATATATACTTTAGACATTTATGGTCAGTATATATTTTACATATGGCTCCATACAAATGGTTTTTCAAAATTTTCTAAGAACAAACCACAGCTGCCAATTCCAAATCATATGTGGGATAGTTTAACTCATGATGTTTTAGTTGTCTTAAATCATAAGAAATTACTTGGTCATTATGCATTATAATAAAACCATGTCCCTTCAATGAAGCATCACTGTAGATGATAAACTCACAATTTCCCGAAGGCAAGTCCAAAACTGAAGCATTCACCAATCATTTCTTTAGTTCCAGAAACCCAACAAAAATTTATTTTATCTAAACAAAATTATCCCCATTTCATGTTAACATAGATAGCAGGCCAAATAATTGTGAAAAGTTTTTAACCAATATTTAGTAATAACTTGCTAGTCTAAGAAAAATATGAATCTATGTAACATTATTAGGTCTTGGACATTCATCAACAACTTTTTTTGCAGGATCAATTGTTATTCCATCTTTATTAACAATGTTCCATAGAAAATAAATATGTTGCAACCAAAAATAAAACTTGCTTAATTTTTTGGGTATTTTCTTATCTTTGAAGGATTGCAAAATAACCCTTAGTTTTTTATGCTCCTCTTTACTTAAATAATATACCAGAATGTTTTTAATAAGAACAACAGATAACATATCTATGAAATCATTGAAATATTTTATTTAAAAGATCCATTAATACAATACATTCATTAGGTAACCCAAAAGGCATAACTAAAAATTCATAATGACCATATATAGTATGGAACACAGTCTTTTGGATGTCTTCATCCATTAAATTCAATTTATGGTACCCCGAAATCAAGTTGTCCTTCGAAAAATACTGTGCTCCCTAGAGTTGATCAAACAAATCATTAATATGAGCGAACTGATACTATATTTTAATAGTAATTTTATTGAAGGCTATATAATCGATGAAAAGTCTCACCAACAATTTTTTCTTAACAAACAAGACAAGAGCTCCCCATGGTGAAGTGATGGGTCGGATGAAGCCTTTATCTAACAATTCTTGCAAATGATTTTTTAAATCTAGAAGTTCCACTTGGGATATTAGATAACAAGGTTTAGAAGTTGGATTAACATCTAGAGCTATCTCAATAGTAAAATCAAACTCTCAATTAAAAATAACACCAATAAATTCATCGGGAAAACAACCAAGTATTCATTTACCACTGGTTCATCATTAATTTTTATAGTTCACTTATCTAAAAAAATATGAGCAATATAAATTTCATTTCCATCCATTATCAGTTTCTTAGCTTACCAATATGTTATTAATGGTATGGGTTAAATGTTGTAGACAAAATGTAATTATTTCTGAAAAACAACTTCTTTTTCACTTCAATCTATCTTGGAATTATAAAAAGAAAACCAGTCCATACCCAGAATAACATCAAACTCCACTAGAGGCTAAATAAAAAGGTTTGGAGGTGAACCCTTTCTACAGACAAGGATTGGAAGATTCTTATAAATTTTTTTTCCACAATATTTCTTCTAGGGGTTTTTACCTTGAGATCTGTTTTCATTTAATGAGGTTCAATTCCCAATTTTTCTGAATAATTCACCGAAATGAAAGAATGTGTAGTCCCTAAATCAAAAAACACATTTGTGAAATCTGTAAAAACAAGAAGTAGAATTTATACCACCGTAATTGACAACTCAACATCTACGAAAGTGGTGGGAAACGATTCTACAAAACCCTTTTGCTTCCAATATTTTTGATTCCCTACTTGAGTAACTTGATTCAAACAAAATTAGAAAAATGACCCAATTATTTATAGTTAAAGTATCTCACCATTGAATTATCATTAATTTTTCGATAATTTTCCTTAAAATCACGATTCATGTTTCCCAATATTCCACATCGATTGATTTAAACAAAATTTAGAATGCATTCACCAAGATCCTTTTACCACACTTTTCACAAGAAGGGAAATTCATTTTCTTACATCCATACTTCTTTGACGAGTTCTTCCCCATTGCCTTCCAACCTGACCGTTTTTTATTCTTGTCATACCAAGAAACATATGTTTTAACAAACTCTATCTCAATATTTTATGCACAACGAACAAGATTATCATAGCATTTAAACTCTCGTGAGGCCAAAGCTCTTCGCAAAAATGGTTTCAAACCAGCGTAAAATATATTAATTTTACTTTCAAAATCCCGTGTAAAATCAGGTACATATAATGAACATATAAAAAATTGTCTTCATATGATACCAAAAATTCATCATCTTTCTACTTCAGTTCCATGAAGCTTTTTGGCTATTCTGAGTCGAATAGTATTGGGAAAATATTTTCTAGAAAAGACTCAAAAAATCATCCTATTCTAGACTGTCATGATCATTTACCTCTCTCATATTATTTAACAAATACCATAATTTATTGGTTTCACCTTCCAAATGATAAATTGATAGTATTACATTGTGACACTTTGAACATCCCATGACATAAAATATCTTTTCTAGAGCATTGATCTATCCTTCAGCTATCACTGGATCAGCCGTTACACTGAATGCTGGAGGATGTTTCCTCATAAAATGCTCCAAAAAGTCATGTTTATTCAAGGTAGTTCATGTTACTATCTAACGTGGATACCACCCTTGTTTATTTCTTGAGTCAACTAATCCATTCCTATCACAAACTGCTTGGTTCAGATTCCCACCATTTCAGGCTATAGATTTGGACAAACATCAACCTCTTGGTGCCTTCCTACTTCAGCTTCCCTATTTCATTTGAGGAAAACCATTCTAAAAAACATATATTAGTCTAAGTAACATGGTAATATTTAAATTCTATAAAATTTAAAATTAATCAATGACTAAAAATAATTTATGGGTTTCTATTAACATCATCATAACCCCTAAAGTTATCTAAACCATGATTTGATACCAACTATAAAGACCCTTCCCAAAAATATTGCATAATCTTGAATTTTACACCAGGCCATATATTATTACACATTGTGGATATTTTTAGGTTTAGGGTTTAAAATAATTATGACATCTTACATACATGACATACCACATTCATTCAAGAGGATACTACTAAAACAGTATCCATTTTTTCAAAATATAAAACATTAAAACATAGAAAATGATTTCTTTTACCACCCTCCATATAATACAAAACTACTCCCATATTCCTCTTAATAATCCTTATATCCTATGAGAAATTTTTTTAAAAACCTAGGATGTGTATAAAAATCTGTAATGGATATAAATAAAGAATACATTTGTCAAGTGATAACATAAAAACCAACAAAACCCATCATCATAAAAACTCATATGCATAGAAAAATCATGTAGTTTATAGGGGAAATATTTTCCATATCACTCTTACATACACCCTTACACATGGAATAACATTTTGGTTAAATTCCATCTATAGAGTACCCAATGCATTGGAGAGCTATAATGGGGCGCACCCATCATATCTTGAGCTATAATGGGATCAACCCAACATATCATGATCTATAATGGGATCAAGCCATCATAATTAATTTCCAAGGAACATATCATGTTAATAAAGTATTTTTAAATCAAGAGAAAATACTCATTCCATATATAAGAAAAACAATCCTTTTAAAAATTATTAAAGAGTGTTTTGAAAGGATTTTAAAAAGAATGTCTCTTAAAATATAATTTTAGTGAGAATTAACAAAATGGAATGGATATTTATATAAACAGTAAATATAAATAGTGCAACATAATATAAACAAAAATTCATCACACCAATAATATTAATACCACATAATGGATAAAGAAGATGGTTAACACAATTAATGGAAATTGGGTTATGAATTCTCTTAACTCGAGTTCTCCATACACAAATGTGTTTAAACCTTCTATATAATGGTTAAGAGAGTGTTATTAATATCTTAATGAAAAATATTTATCTCTATAAAAAATTATATGAATATTTCATAACTTATTTTCACCCATTAATTATTAGTATTTTGTTCCTTCCATTGTTTTGGGTGCTTTCATTACATATTTTCCATGATCGGTTCATGATGGATGATCTTGTTGATTGGAAGTGAAACCCCAGAATTGTAATGGAAGGGTAGTTAAATATTTACAAAACAATAAATGATTAAAATTTTCATTTTATTTCTAAAATGAGGATGATTCAATGTTTAAAACATTAATGATGTTGGTTTAGATCATTTTAGAGGTTCTTCGATAATAACTACCTCATTTTGTTTTATAAATTAAAACCATGAGTACAAAAGTTTTCCAGAACCATGGATAAGACTCAATACATATATTATAAACTAGTTCAACCATAAATATGGGTTCATTACCAGACTTTCCCGAATTATATAAAATTGAAATCACATCATCCACAATGTCTGTAATTCAACACATCACAGACAATGTTTTTATTAATTGAATAAGTGGGAGAGGAGAAGAACAGTGATGATGAATTTTTCATGAGCATAAGAACATCCCGAATATACATGATTAATGGAGCTCTCATGAATCTTATATAAGAGTATGAGAGTAAATAAAAAGAAAATATGGTAATCTATAAATAAAAAATGTTGAGAAATCCCTTATGAAAATCCAGCATCCTAATAGTGTCGCTTAAAATTTCATAAAATATTTTGAGGAGAGAAAAGGGTTATCTCATCATTATTACATAATATGTGTAGTAATGGGGATATGAAATTCATATCCCAACATCTTTGAAATTAAATTTAAAATAATAACATAAAATGGAAGAAAATAAAGAAAACAAAAGATGATGTTTACCTCTTGATATCTTCTCCTTGAGATCGTTCTTAAGGCCTTTTGTTTTGGACTTTGGGTAAGAATAGAAGGTATTGGACGTGGGGAAAGTGATTTGATATGGAATTTGGTAGGAATTATAAAATTCTCATGTCTTGAGAGGTGTGGGAGGTAGAGGGGAATGAGGGTGGTTTTTATAGTGGACGAGAGGAGGTATTTTACATTATTAAAATCATTATTATAATATTTTTACTCAAGACTACAAATAATCTAAATTAATGTGACCCCAAATAGTAGTGAATTCATGTGAGTTAGAACCATGTAGTATTACATCACTTATGATGTCATAAATAGTGCATTTAATTGATAATTTGAATATACAGTATTTTAACGTATTTCAGTAATCATAAAAAATTCAAGAATTTTAGAAAAATCTCAAAAAATCACACTAACTATTTTTTGACCGGTAGAATTCAAAAATGAACTCCATTTTTTAAAAATAATTTCCAGAAAATAATTATTCTAATTTAAAAAAAATATCATAATTAATTCAAAAATTAACAATTTTAAATCTATAACTGCTTTAATATCACATTGAACAATTTAACAAGATCTCATTATTTTAAATCCTTAATAAAATAAATAAATAATAAAATTTACTATTCATTAGGGTCATATTACTATTCATATTAAAATTTATAAGGGTATGTTACTATTCACCAAAGAAATGTTTGTTCCACGAGACTCTAAATAACATACTGATTCCAAATATAGAGGACCGTTTTTCGAAATTCAAAATATAGAGGCATGAAAATTAGGTTTAAAGGATTGTTATCAATATATTCTTAAAAAAATGATCCATGCATTTAATTTATTTATTTTTAAATCCTTGGGGTGTTACACTATTCATTCCCGCTGATACAACTGCTATGAGATAACTACCACTTAAAATAATAATATTAATAATATATAATTTTTTCATTCTAAATCATTCTTGTGTGAAATGTATGATTTTAGGGAAACCCATTTTTTCGGTTGGGTATACTAATAGACATAACGTCCCTTCGATGTTAAATTTGTATATAATTTGTAAATATTAATAAATATGAAAATTTATTATTCTATACATACCTAGGATCTTAAATAAACCCTCCTTTATGAAATTATATCCTCAAAATTTAAAATTTGGTCTTGGAAATTATGGTTTAAATTTTAAAAATTACTTCACTAAAATACCACATCATAAAAAGAGTCAATAAAACATTTACTTTAAAATAAAGAATGGGAAATACAGTTGTCTGCTAATATAACACATACATGGGTTCTATGTATGTAAACAGAGTCATTAATGATGAAACTAACTCTCAATGACTTGTAGATACTGATAAAGAACAAAATCATTAGAAACATACCCATAATAAAACCATAAATATGTGATGGGTTAAAACACCCTTGAGAAATGTAAATGGATATATTTTTTTGGTTTAATATCTTTTTTATACTGTTATGGGATTAGTTTATTTTCTATACTAAGAACATAATGAAACAGAATTACATGAGAAGTAGTGTTTCATAATTTAACAAAATTCCACCACAAACTTGCCTATTTCCCAAATTATGAGTATGACTTTTTCATGCCTGAATCCCTCGAATCATCTTCTATAGAAGAAAATATCAGATAATATTAACTATAGATTTATTTTATCTTGAAACAGTAACAAAAAGAAATATGGTTAGAATAAGAAAAAATAATTCTCCACAAGGAATAAATCGTTGGATGATGAAACACAACTTTTAATATCCCAAATCCAAATGTAATACGAAAAGTTCAACATAGACTATTCAAAAAATAACTGTCATTAAAATATCATAAAATAATAACAATGATGTTTTAATCCCAAAACACCCATGAATTTGATTTCATAGTCTTCCAAAATAATTTTTAACATTTATATTCAAATAACATCGATCAATCTAAATGTATCATACCAAAATGTAATTTCCAAAATCACATATTCTCCAAGTTAAGTTAATTATTTCTATAAATAACACAAATAACTATAAGTAAAAAATAAAATCAATGGTTCTGCCAACTTATTATTTATCCTTCCCAAATAAAATACCATAGTATTCTATTAACCTTTATCATATATTATTCTCAAAATAACTACTGTCTTCCAAAATAACATTAACCACATAATCAATAGATCATTTTACAATATCATGGTAATCTATTCGATAAAAGAAATATTACCAAATTTTTTTTCCTTATTCCATAAAATAATTTAACTAAAAAGAAAAAGTCAAACTGACAAAGGATTTTACATACGACAGTTGTTGGCAATTCACCCTTATCGCCCATCAATTGTGGGTTTGATTCCCACATCCTTACTAGACACAATGAGTTTTAACCATTCCCATGGGTTTTCCTTTTTATAAAACAATATAACTTCTATAAGATTCCAAAAATGAGATAAAACCCTTAAAATATCCATAATATATTTTAACATCATATTTTTCCACAAAATTTAATAACCCATAATTACAAAAAAAATGAATGTCTCCAAAAATACCGTTAGTTGCCTTAAAATTTCAGATCATAAAGCCTCAAAAGGGTTTCTAAGACACTAATAATACAATTAACCAAAAAATTATATACCCATACTAGTATCCATAGCATTGATGAAAACATCCCAATCTCCAATTTTTCCTAAACCATTCTTTGATACAATATTTAAGGATTGTTCCTTAAACATTACATAATCTGGAGTTTTAGTCAAGAATTAGCAGTCTTTAATATTTAATATCTTTCAATGTTTAGAGTTTTATATAATTAGTCCATAAATATTACATAATAATTCAAATTTTACAAAGTAGACACTTCTACCCACTATTTTTTTCATATTGTAATACTTTCTAAAATAAAACAAGAATTTTTTTCATGATACAAATATTCATAACATTAAACTTGAATTATTCCTTTATCTTAACCATCCATAAACCTTATGGAAAAATTTTAAAAACATGTTACGATCACATAATTCTTAGTATGGGATATAAAATAAGGAAATAAACTATTATTCCACGAATATTTTATGATCATGAAATCATTTTCACAATATCATACATTTCAACTAACAAACATTAACTCTTTAGATTAAATCATGAAATCATAGGATTCATGTAAAACCCATATAAATCAAAAATCAATAAAGGTAACTTGTGGAATCCATATCATTATTATATTTTATGTTTTATGGATACAAATGGAGTAACATTCATGGTTTCGTTTGGAATACCCATCACAATATATTCCTTAAACTTCTTAAGAGAAACCTAACCAGTTAACTCCATCTCATTACCCAATTCATTGGAGAGCTATCATAGTCTCACTGGCACTTAGTTTTTCATGGAACCACCAATATATATAAATAATTCTGATGAACCATAAAATAATCATAACACATAAAATAATCATAAAGGAAAACTAACTTTTCCACTTTGAAATTACATTTCATCTTTACAAGCTGCACACACATAAATGGAAACACAATATTTTAAAATGAAATGGTAAAAATATAAAGTAAACAAGAAAAAAATAAAAAATACAGAAAATTTTAAATTTTTCTACATGATGTATATTTTAAATAAACGTTCGATGTTATTGAAATAATCAGTGCATTTTTAGAACACAATTAATGCATTTAAAAATATGAATTTTGTATCAATTTTTCCCATACCACATTGAAAATTTTAAAAGGAGTTAAAATTTTTATGAATTCATGTCCATATATATAATAAATAAAAATCATTTTTAAAACAATTATTTTAATGAGAAATATTAGGAAAAATATTGTTAAAACATTTAAAATGATGTTTTTGTTAAAGATTACCTTAAAAAGATCCATTTATGAATTTTTTTAGTGAAATAGAAATGTTTCCATTTTAAAACATCCATGTTCATTCAAACACATTCGTAAAAAAAATTTAAATAACAAAATACCAGAAATTGTAAAATGGAATTTATGATTCTTTTAAAAACACTATAACTTGTAGAGGAAGCCAAATATAAAATAATGGTCACAGCAGTGGAAAAGTTATTTTAACCGTATATAAAAAAAATCTTATTTTATATTTAGTAAAACACTCTATATAAAAATATTCCTTTTTGAAAATTTTAATGAAATTAAAATTAAATGGGGTAGATTATACACCATATAAAATAAGGCGGCGTATATTATCAAAATATTCTTCTATGAAAAGATACTAAAAAAACCCTTTCCTAGAGTCCATCTCGTCTTGTAAATTATCTAAAAAAATAATAAAATTAGTTTAATTTATAATTTAATAAGAACATTTTTCAATTTTATTTTCACCATTATATCACTTATTTATACGGTTATAATAATTACATAATTATTTAAGTTCACATCAGACGTTTTTTCAATATTCAGTAATTGAGTTCAAAAACTAACTTGGAATGACATAAATAGTACATATGGTCATAACTAAAACATATCCATAATAATATTCATGGAATAATGATAAATATTGTACATTAATTATAATCTTAAATCAATCCATTAATCATGGGTATGACAAATGAACAATGTCATAATCATAGAGACAGTAGGTCTTACATGCGCATGAGTAACATTTCCATTTTTTGTTGATCATTATGGAAATAAGGTAATTATTATTGTATCCTTCCAAAATTATAATAAAATTATTAAAATAATATTAATAATTTAAATATACTTATATTAATCATACAAGTGATGTTTTAAATAAAAATGATTAACATCGCTTCGTAGAGCAGATATTTCACACGTATGCATGAACGATATTATCATATTTATGTGCATGTAATGTAAGAATGTAATTGATATAATGTTTTCCTATAATTTGTAATAAGTAATTAATATCACATATGAAAATTAATTCTATCATTATAACAAGTCATGAGTGATAGTTATGGAGAAAAAATAATATCAGTTCATAGAGGTGATAGTTTACCCATACGCACAAACAATTACTTCCATTCTCATTTGATTGAAGTAGAGATGGATTTCAGTGTTGATATTAACATAATAAAATATAATTATATTTAGGATATTTTATTTATTATTTCACCTTGGTTGGTGGATATTTCATGTAAGTGGAAAAATAAACAAAATAGAAACACCGAAATAAAAATAGTACATTTCCTTCGGATGATCACCATTTTATCACCTTAACACCTATAAGGAGGGTTTTATATAGAAAATAAGGCTTCAAGAATGTTGAGATGTATTATAGGAATGGTTTTGGGTATATATTTGGGGAGGAAAATGATGTTTTTTCTATTTGTAATAGAGAGGAATGAGTTCCCTTTTATTGGATAGGGGAGGGGCACTCGTGGTAATATTAAATGAATTAAATTAATGTAATTTAATTTTCAATCCCAAATGTGTCCAAATTGATTTTGTTAAAGTATAGGATTTGTATGGGTCGAAATATATTCATAAATGTAAAATTATCCATGTTTTATTATAGTTTTAAGATTTATCATTTTTTTACCCCTTTTAACTCTTGCAATTTTATAATGTAATTTAAATTTGAGAGTTAAAATAATTATCAAATCATTACAAAATACAAATTAATGAGTAATTAATGAAATTTTAAACCTTTTATAAACTATTTCAACAAATATTATATTTTTTGAAAATGTATACCATTTAATTTAATATTTTATATTTTAAGATCTAAATTATATCAATTTTGACACAATTCATTCTTTGAAATTTTAAAAACTCATAAAGACTTGATTTTATCAGAAAAACTAAATTAAATTATCTATTAATTGTAAAATAAATACATAAAATTATTTTATAGAATCAAGTATTTAAAATTCATTTTATTTTAATATTATTAATATCATTTATTTGATTCACCCATCAATAAATATATCATTGCATCATCATTGTGTCCCAATTAAATATAATTTATAATGTCCAAAAATTAAAAATAAATTATCATGATGTACATAAACACTTTATATTTAAAAATAATATATATATTATAATTTATCTTCTATATAAACCTATATTAAAAATGATATATGAATTAAAAACATGTGTATGATATTTTTAACTTTTATTTAAGCAAATGATAACAAATGTCATATTCTTAAAAAATTGTCTTAAAAATTTTAAAAATTATTCCTATGGAATATTTAGGTATAAAAACACCCATACAATGAAATTAAGACAAGTTTTATGGTGATTTTAGAATATCATAATATTACTTTTTACCTTTAATTACCCGATTTACACATAATCGTGGTAAAAAATACTAAAGATATTATTAACAAAAAATTAAGTTGATTACATTAGATAAATTTTTTCATAATTATTACAACCATGTGTTTCTATTTTTTAAAATTAAATTCATATATGTGGTTAAATTAAGATTAACACTAATCTCACAGATGTGTCGAGAAGGCTGGTAAAAGAGACGTTCAAAAATTCCAATAAATTTTTATATATAATTTCAATATAAATATTACTCCAATGACCTAAATTGGGTTAAAAGAAAAATAAATTATTTAATTATACTTTAGAAACAAGAAAAATTATAATCTAACTATATAAATAATTTATATGAAAAAATAGTTTTGGATTTAAATACATTATTCATCGCTATTCATTAAAAATTAAATAGTATTATAATAAACCAAAGATTCAAGAAAATTAAATTTTAATACTCTATTTATAAATAATAAGTTTATTTTTTCAAATATAAATTATAAAAGTGTCAAAAAATTGATTAAAAATTGTTTCACCCTCAATAGGTGGTAAAACTATTAAAAATATTGGATCTTTTTATACTTAATATTGGATTTAATCTTATTTTAAGCCCATATAAAACATTTGGAGAATGTAGAAACATTTGGTAAACATGTCTAAACATAATATAGTTAGTTATTTTCCTTCCCTCTAATGCAATGGCTATGTGAGAACTTCCACTTAAAATAATAATATTAATAATATACTATTTTTTAGTATAACTCAGTCTTACTTCCAATGTATGATTTCAGAGAAACCCATTGTTGCGTGTCGAGTATGTTATCTGACATAGAATCTCTTTAAGGTAAAATTAATATCTATTTTATAAATATTAATAAATATTAATAAATATGAAAATGCCTTATTCTAAAATTACATGGGATGTTACATTGTCCAAGGCTTCCTAAACCATGTATCCCAATGAATCCATGTTAAAAACAATATCCAACTAAATTATCTCATATAACACATATTGATAGTACCGATCATCTTCCCAAACCCACCCTAGAAATTTTTGTTCGGCCATTTTTGGGTATGAAATTCCATTGAACAAGACATAACATACATAAATGATCTATTTAGGATCTAATGTGACACCTATAATCATCCCCTCCCATTTCTTATACGCTCACTCACTAGGGACAGCATATCCCTAGGGCACCCATTAGGGCCCCTTAGGACACATGTTACATAGACACCCCACATAGGATCCCTTATCCCTATCGAATTACTTGATTCAACACCCATATATCTTGGTTAATATATCTCTTAATCACATAATGGTTATCACACAGCCTCCTAGGAAGAATAAGGTAATTGACACTAGAATTAGTCAAGGAGAACACTTGAATCCTATCTCATATCCCAAGGCATCCCTAGGTTTGTCCACCTGAACCCAAACCATCTAAACATTTCCAATTCACCCTATTACTATTCTATAATCTCAATGGGAATGAAACACTCAACCCATACATGTCGCACCAGTATAAAAAATCTAAGGCATCTCATAATTCTATTATGACCTCCTCAAGGCACTCATTAGCAGTTCAATGATCTCATCTACAATGTTCCATCTAGATAACCTATAGAAAGGGAATGTACATTCATTAAATTTAGTAATGTCTCACCCCCAGGGTCCACTTTTCACATGTAATATAATTATAATCAATGCCTCGACTACAGTGGATGAGGCATACAATGAGAAAATAAGGGCTATCATGGCCTTGATTCATTATTTATTTTATCCAAGACATTAATTTTTTATTAAATAATATATTAAATTCAAATTGTTCAACTAAACTATGTATAAATAGCACAAACATCACATTTCAAATTTAATTAAATAAATGAAAATACTATATGGTCATGTATAGGGAACCACCCACAACAAAAACAAATCCATTTCTCTTTAGAAGTATAAACTGAAAAGTCCTTATTGTGAACATCCATGTATATATGGTCACCGAACATTACTCAGAGGCTATAAATAATTATTATGTTCCTAAAAAATTAATTATAATGATTTAAAATTAATTAAACAATTTAATTTAAAAATGTATAAATGCATAAAAATGATCGTTCGACTTCCGCATACTAAAACCATCAATGACAAGGGTGTGGTCTTCTCCCGATTAATCCTTGACTAAAGAAAGAAATACACAATTATAATTATTAATTAAATGACTTATTAATTAAAATGTCATTAAATTCCTAATGAATTTATGAAAAAACCCCTCGGAAATATAAAATTCCAATATTATTCGGTAGAATTAGCACCAAAACATAAAATAGGTTGCTCGAAAATCATAAATGACATAAAGGAAAAAATAGAAGGATGCAGAAGGAAGAATATAACTAAAAAAATTGTTATAATAATAAATTTGAATAATCCTAGATCATGGGAAAAAAGGTAGTATATGGTCATATGCTTGACCTATCTCATACATTCTTGTTCATATAAATCAAAATTGGGTTGGGTAACCTCATTATAATAAAAAACACTAAAAAAAATTTCATTTCATGAACCTAGGGTTTATGCTGTAAACCATTTACCAAAAAAAAACTCACCCTATATCCTTGATAATTTATTTCATGAAATTCTAATTCATGGAATGAACAATATGGAGTTACTACCATGAACCCAGCCTATCATACATCCTTCATCTAACACTCACCTGAACTGATAATGTAAATAAATTGGAATTTTCATGTGATTTGTGTCTTTTTTCAGCCATTAATTATGTGTTTTTCTGTTATTATTGGTTTGGGTGAATTCTTTGTTAGCGTATAGGTGTTTTAGAACCCTTTAAGTGGGATTAGAGTTTGAGAAATGTAAGGGGAAACCATGTGGTTTTTCCAAGGTAATTATGTAACTTTTTGGAGAGAGGTAGTATGTGGGACATTGTAAGAGATAATGGTCTGAAATTTCCTAGGGAACTATTAAACTAAAAATAAAATTAAAATCATAGTTGGTTTATTTGTTACCAAACTGTGTGGCCAAACCATATGGGTGTCATGAAGTGGATGTGAACCTCACATGGTTCTCACCCAATTTAGTAAACCATGAAACCAAATCATGAACATAGAATTAATTAATTATAAAATTTATATATTGACCCCCAGAAACCCTTAATCTAACCTCCAATACCCATGTATCTTTACATAATGTAATCCAATGGACAGTTTAAGGGAATTCATTCCCACTAGATGGAAATTCTATCAGATCTAGAAACTTAAGACCTAGTCATTTCAAGGTAAGTGATTGTTTATCCTCCAATATTCATGTTCCTTCTGGATCTTATCTCTTCCCATTGGTGAATAACCTATATTGAAAATATCATGGTTGGATATTTTAATTCCAACATGATCTGAAAAGATTCAATCTAGAGTCGATGATATGGGAGGTAAAAAACTTTTGTTTTCTAATACGTTCTTTGTTTGTCTAGATCTGATCATTATATTAGATCTCATTGAGTAAGTCTAAATCATTCATAGAAAATGAAATATTAAAATTTATGGGACTTTACCTTGAATCCTCACATAGTTATTTGGGGTCGATTCTATTGATCATCGGGGTTAGTGATTAAATCGATTGGTAAACCTTGATATGGGTATTCAATATGATTTAGGTAAGAAGTTCATTACAATGTTACAAAAATTTAATAAACTATTTGATATGTCATTATCGTGTGTGTTCATGTGGACCTTGGGGGCTATTTTGTTTTTTTATGTTTGTGCATGTGTATAGGTTATGACTTTCTATGTTAGGGATTGTATATGTATATATGTGTATATCTCATAGAATTCTATAATATTGTATCAAAATGATAGGTGGACTCTACATGGATTGGTTAATACTTTATATGGTGATAATTTGTTATATTATGTTTGATTATTTTTTTGGGTCTTGAATGGAAGATAGTAGATAATTATATCCTTGAGGACAAACAAAATTTTGGGATGTTGGGTATGATGATTTTGTGGCCTCACATGAGATGGTTGGTGTGCCATGGAGACATTGTGGTTGATTGAGGTACGATGGCCCTATAGACTATTCTGAGACATGCATTGTTCTTGTATCTTGTTCTAAGATTCATGGAAACTAGAAAAAACATCTCTATGGTAATAGAGTTGAAGTAGGAAGGGACAAGGTTCAATGAAGTCTATTTAGTGTATGGTAACCTGACCTATGATTGTATATAAGGTCCCAGCCTTAAACATTACATAATCTTTCTATTTAAAATAGATTTCACTTTTATATAATCTTGAATATTATTTTTGTTTAGAGGTTTAGAACATTCAGACAAAACAAAGACATATTAACCCACAATGAATACAAATTGTGTACTATTAAAATATTATCCACTTCTTCCAAAACATAATTTTTTAACACAAAACAAAAACATGAATTCCATAAAAAAGTCATAAAATTAAATTTTACTTCATTATTCCTATTACAAATCCTTATAACCTATGAAAAAAATTTAAAAATGGGACTAACCTAAAAATATTAGTATGGGATATAAAAAGACGCAATGAAACCATTTTTTATATGAATAGTTATAAATATATGAAATCATTTTCACACAATCATACTTCTCACCCATATATACTTACTTTGTGAAACATGATATTTTTATAAAACATTAAATAAAATTTATAAAAACATAAATATTTCTTGGGAAATTTTTTTCTTATATTGTAACCCATGTTTATACCTTATGATTTGTAACCCTCACAGCTACATTACAATGTATCCCTCACAACAACCTTATGGTGTAACCATTCCAATTAATCTTTGGGTAACCATACAGAAGAACTCCAACATACACAGACCAAATGCATTGAAAGGAGATATAAGTACCAATATTAATCATAAAAAATTCCCAAGAAACAGAACATAATCATAAAATAATAATAATTACATAAAAACATTGCCTTTTAGTGTTCTTACATATAATTTTAATGGAGGATTTTTAAAGGAAAGTCCATTATGAAAATCATATAATTAAAGTGATAATTAATATAATTAATGGTTTATGTGTACGCACTTTAAATAGATATAATAAATCATTATATAAACTAAATTAATTACAAAAATAATTTTAGTAGCACATAACTAATTAAGTAGAAGGTTAACCCAAAGAATGCAATTAGGTTATGAATTCTCATACCATGGGTTATTCATACATATAACCTGTTTAAACCTCTTGTATAATGGTTAAAATAGTGTTTTTAATTACTCAGAGAAACATAATCATGTTTGTAACACATTATATGACTTTATATCAATATTCGACCCATTTATTAATAATATTTTGTTATTTCCATTGTTTTGGGAGTGTTCTTTACATGATTTACATGGTCGGATCATAAAGAATTTTCATTTCAAATAAAATAGAAACTCTATAACTCGAATGAAATGGTTTTAATATGTTTTTATAATATTAAATAATTCGATAAATTATTTTTTATTTGGTATGAGGATGAATCATTAGATAAATCATTAGTGATATTTGTTTAGATCGTTTTGGAAGTTCTTCGATAATGTCAAACTTTTTTCAGCATATACCTTTAATATTATTAATATGAGTTAATTATATAACATAAGACTGGTCATATGATACACATTAAAATATTTTCCAACTATTAAATTTTTTTACAACACAATTTTATTGAATTATAGGAAATTGAAGATAAATCGTCCACAATGTCGGTAAATCGAAGCATCATAGATAATGTTTTTATTTTAGAATAAGTGGTAGAGGAGTGGAAGAATGATGATGAATTTTTCCATAAACAAGATAAAAATACAGATTATATATAATACTAGAGCATTAATACCTCTTGGAAAAGGGGAGGAAAAGAGAGTATATGAAAAGAAAATAATTGAAAAGAAAATACAAGTAAATGAAAGAGGATTTCTACCTCTTCATCTCATCTCCTTGAGATCCTTCTTATGTACATTATTGTTTTTTATTTTAGTCATACCATTAGGTATTGGGCGTGGGTAAGATCCATCAGAAAGGGATTGGGAAGAATTTAGTAAATGCTTAAATATTGAGTGGTGGGAGAGGAAGTGTGGGTAAGGGTGGTATTGGTAGTGGATGAGAGGAGGGGTTTACAATTATTTTAATCATTAGTTTAATATTATTTCTGAATACTATGAATAGCCTTGATTCATGTTACCTAAAATTGTAATTAGATAATTTTAGTTTGAACCCAGGGTGCTTACATAATCCCCGATTTTAGGGATAATGTTTTCAACTGATAATGTATATATACAATATATTACCAAATTTTACTATTCATCAAAAAATTAAAGAATTTCAAAAAGATTCCTAAAATTAACCCCATACATTTTTTGACATGTAGATTTCAAAAATGAACTCAATTTTTTGAAAATAATTTTCTAAAGATGGTTAATTTAATTTTTAAACAAAATCATAATTTATTCGATAAATAACAATTTTAAAAATATAACTCATATTATATCACCTTGATAAATTAATCAAGATCTCGTTATCTTATAATTTTAAAAAATAAAATTATAATATTATTTAATATTCATAATGGTCATATTACTACTCATATTACCATTCATATGGGTATGTTACTATTCACCAAATAAACAAGTGGGTTCTACCAGACTCCAAATAAAATACTAATCATAACCGTAGATGTCTATTTTTGGAAATTCCAATCACAGAAGAGAAGAGAAAAAATTATATTTATTGACTATTTTACAACTAATTATTTAAAACAAAGTGTCACAATATAAAGATCAGTGTTTCATCCATTTCGATTTATTTGAAAAAAACATAGGGTGTTACATTCCACCCACCTTCTAGAAATTTCATCCTCGCAATTTTATTTACATATTAAACAAGTGAGGGTTCCTTTCCATCATTTAATTTTCCAATTACCATGTTTCTTATTCGACCATATGGTTTCTCCAAAACACCTTTACCTAGTGCATTTACATATTCCATAATACTTGTTCTCTTTAATCAAGAATCTGAACAACTTTCTCAATGTAAGAAAGTTTCTCTTCCAACCGAACTACTTTTGGTCACAAAAAATTAGATGAATCTTGAACATACTTTCTCAACATAAAAACATGAAAAACATTTTTACCAAAGATAAAATCAGTGGAAAATATACTTGTTAGGAAACAATTCCAATTATCTCCTAAATTTCATAATGTACAATGATCTATGGAGTTGGGTTTCCTTTCTTCCCAAAATAAAAAACACTTTTCCATGGCGAGATTATAAGAAAAAATGATCACCTAAATAAAAGAAAATTCCTTCCTCCTGTTATCTGCATAACTTTGGTGTCTACTCTAAGCTGTCCTCATGTGTTGCTGGATCATATTCACTTTCCTGGTCAATTCCACTACTAATTCTTGTCGCATAGACATCCTTTCCCATACATCATCCTAAAAAACTGAAGTTCTACACCACTTACTATTGGTCGGAGTGGACACTCAAGAGGGGGGTGAATTGAGTTCCAATTAAAATTTCTGCTAAAAACAATTTCTATTAAAATCCCCCAATTTCAAAAACAAATTAAACTGTAGTGAATTTATACAGATTATAATGGTTCAATTAGTTTCTCAAAGATTGATTAATTCTTAGTTATCTTAATCTTATGATTAAATTAACTTTTGAAACTAACTTACTAGTTTATAATAAATATAAACACATGCGAGTTTAACTATCAAAGTAGATTTGAAAATAAATTATATTTCAAAGTAATAGAAGCGGAATATGAAATAAATGTATATAGTATGGATATAGATTTTAACTAAAAACACAAGAGTTAACCAAGAGGTTCAGTATCAAGCCGAGACTTAGTCCTCTCAAAATTTATATAAAGTGATCCACACCCGGGATCTGGGTTAACAACAGTGATCACACTATTCAGGTCAAGAGACTTCTGCCACAGTTATACGTGGGATAACAAACAACAGATCAAAGCTGTCCAACTCACACTCGACCTCTACCACTATCCACAGTGGGAAATAAAGGATGTAAAGATTGTGAGTGAGGATTTACAAATCCTCCAGTTAAGGTTCAGGAGACAATGTGTGTGTAATAATTAACAGGCTACACACACTGTTCGTAATGCAAATACTAAATCACTTAGAGCAAGATATAGAGTTTAGAATGGCTCTAGTGATTGAAATGCAGCTCTGGACTCCTTTGGATTTGATTAGAAATGGTTCTGATACCTTCTCTGGTATTTGACTGAAAAACAGAGTATCGTTTCTTCTTTCAGTGCTTCAAGGTTCAGCTTGGTTATCGGCTCAGAAAAGTAATTGTTCTGTGTAGTTCTTCTTTAGCATAGATTGCTCGATGTATGCTCTGTGTTCTGGAGTCTGGTAGTAGTAGTCTTGTGAGTGCAAGTTCTCCAGTTGTTCTTGGCACGTTTTGAGCTTGATCGCAAGTGTGTTCCATTGTGCTCTATCTCTTCAAGTCTCTTGTTTTTATTCACTGATACATAAACGTTGTCTTTATGCCTTTTTTTTTCTGTGAAGAAGGAATGATTAACCTTTTCAATCGTACTTGGTACGGTTTCTTGAAATGGAAACAGAAATCATTTAATAACATTAAATGCATAAAAAGTAAAAAATGTAGCCATTAGTGTAATAAACAAATAGTGTCGAGGATATAGGATTTGACTCCGCAGTTAATTATAGGTAGCTGTTTTTTTGTAGACGTGTACGGTTGACTCTGTGTAGGATCTTCCATCGGTAGCTCTTCAAACTCTTATCGGTTTATCGGTAGCTCAATGAAATTAGTTCCATCGGTAGCTCTATCTCTTATCGGTAGCTCTTATCGGTAGCTCTTATCGGTAGCTCTTATCGGTAGCTCGATGAACTTAGTTCCATCGGTTTCTCTTGGCTGTCGGTAGCTCTATGCATCGGTAGCTCTGGCTATTATGCATATCGGTAGCTCTCTGTCTATTGGTAGCTCTGGATGTCAGTAGCTATCTGTCTATCGGTAGCTCTGGCTGTCGGTAGCTATCTGTCTATCGGTAGCTCTGTTCAGGTTAGTGATACTTACACTTTACTGTCTTATGCAAAACACATCTAATTCACTTAGAATCATTTCAAAACTTATATAAACATGGATAATCGAGATTAACATAAATCGGAAATTATTTTAACATTATTTTTAACTTGATCATCAATTTTAAAGAATTAAAGTGTAGATCAACAGTAATTGTGAATATCATAATATATGAACACATAATTGGGATTGTCAAGACATATGAATACAAGATTGGGATTATCAAAACATATGAATACATGATTGGGATTATCAAAACAGGTGAGGTCAACAATCTCCCCCTTTTTGATAATCACAACTTATGATATGGCCATTTTAAAATAGTGAGAATATAGTATTAGATAGTATAACTTTAATTTTAAAATTTCTCAAAGAAAACAGTATCAGAGGAAAGAGGAAATAATAATAGAAATATATAGATAAAAAATTATCATAGGTAGAATTAAATACAATAGTATCAGAGATAAGGTTTGAACGAATTGGTACCAAAAAAGGAAATGTAAGAAATAGTATCAAAGGCTCCTCCTTTGATCATATTTCTCCCCTTTAATATTTGTCCCCCTTTTTGTCTACCCCTCTTTATAGTTCTCCCCCTTTATGATAATAAAAAAGTGGGAAACCAAACGTAGAAAATTGATAAACGGAGATAGGTGAAAGAAAGGCATTTGTATTAGAGCAGACAAAAATTAAATAAACATAATAGAAGAAAGAAAACGATTCTTATCAAAAATCCTTGCCACTTTATCAATCCACATCTTCAATGTGAGATTTTCCCTTGGGATCAAAAGAGAATGCATGTGTGGAGGATACTGGGGAGGACATTGGAATTCCAGAAATGATCAGAGGAGGCTGAGAAACTGATATAGTGCCGGGCCTGTATTGGGCAGTCCTTTAGTGATCATAGGTGTGAGACTTCTTATGGCTTGAGTAGGAGTCATCTGAACTGGAGATGCAGTAGAGGCAGAGCCAGGCAAAGAAGGAGGTACAATGACCGGTCTGGCATCCACATGCAGGAAGGGAAACAACAGGTTTCTAAAATCCATTATAATGCTTCCTCCTCTCTCCATTGCAGACACAAAATCATCTCTATTTTCAATGAATTTATCCAAAGAAGGAGTAAGCTCCCTAAGCTTACTAACCTTCTCTCTGAAGGCCTGAGACACTGGAGGTAACTTTAGATTCTCATGAAGAAGTTTGAAATGGTTGGTCAGTTGTTGCTTTGTATAAACCTTTTCAAAATAAGTATGCACCTTATTCTTGATTGCCTCTTGAGAAGCAGAGGCCTCTCTCATGTAGTCCTGGAAGATTTTCATTATTTCTTTGGCTGAATCCCTGGTAGACAGCACAACTCGACTTAAATCTGATGGGTCCACAGAGCCACTGGTAGAAATAGAACCAAGATCATCCTTCATCAGAGCACAAAATTGATTTAGATCAATTGCAGGTTTTGGAACTAGAGGACCAATAGAGAAGGATACAGTTTCTTTGAATCTTTTGGTCAACCCACTAATCAGATTTTGCATTTGAGAGTCCTGATTTTTGACATGATCCTTCATAGATGTTTTGAAATCTTCAAACACCGAGACCAGCTGACTTACAACACTCTTCACATAGGCTAAATCCCTTTCAGCTTGAGATTTTTAACTCATTAAAGAGTCTAAGGCAACAACAGATATCTGTAGAGATTCAAGATCTGCTTCTAGCCTAGAAGTTTGAGTGTGGCACTCCTTGACTTATTCCATTAGCTCACCCACAAATGTTGACATATTGCAACCAAGAGAAAGCTCAAAAGACCTTTCTAACATCTTCATTTCTTCACTAAAACAGTGCTTCATCTCAGCAACAGAGGCACTGAAGGATTCATTCATCTCATGATTTAGGGATTCGAGGTCAGAATTTCTAACAAAATCAGTAGGAGCAACTGTAGTAGATACTCTTTCAGAAGCTAAACTGACTACAGAGTCAGCCATGACTGATTGAATCGAGGATACTAAAAAATATTCCATTGTCTTTACTTCTTCTACAAAACTGACTTTGAGATTTTATTTCAGCACATCAAAATCATGTACTCGGACCACATCAGCAGGTAATAACTCAGGATTGATGTCATAGTTGATCTTTGGTCTATTCAAAGATACTTCATTATCCGAATCCGGATAATCCAGACCAAAGACTATAAAACCTGGGTCTTCTACCCAGTCTTCAGACTCGATAGTCACTGTAACATTTCCATACTTGGTGTGATGCTCCCCCTCAATGGGTGCATTCTCATATATAGTAACTACATTCTCTGCTGGTTTTTCTTCATCAGAATCTGCCACATCAACTACCATCTCTACAGCAGCAAGATGATTTTCTGGAATAGGTACAACTTCTCCTCTTTCTCTTTCTTCATCCATAGAAGGTACAACTGAGCTTCCAATAACTGGACTCAGACTCAATTCAACAGAATCAGATGATTCAGAGACATTCTCTTCTTCCTCTACATTCTCATAGACCGATTGGTCTTCCTCATTAGCCGGTGTCTCCACTTTTACTAGCACTTCCTTTTCTAAAGACATAATTTCAGCAACAGGGCTTGGAGGCAAGTCAGGATCTCCTCCATCATCCATATGAGTTTCTTCCTCTTCTTCTTCTTCTTCTTCTTCTGACTCATCACTGTACTTAGGTTCCTCTTCATCAGGTCCTAGACCTGGATCTCTTTTATCCTTTGGCCTTGAAGGATAATCAACAAGATTAAATTTATCATATACCATTTGGTCATCATTGACCCATTCTCCTCTCCATGGATTCCAATTAATCTTCATATATTAGCAAACTGTAGTAGAGATAAAAAAGTTTCTCTTCACTACAACTGTCTCATCTTGAGACTCAGCTATCCCTTTCACTTTGATCATTACAGAAATAATCTTAACAAAGAATAGGGCGTTAGTCTTTGATTTCGGCTTTGTCATATCTTCCATTTGACTCATCACCAATCTGCACAAATTGACTTTGACATCATGTCTCAAAAGACGTAGGAGATAGATATCCTGATATCTCAAATTAGTAAAGTCTCCTCTCCATGGTATCAACACATGTTGAAAAAACTTGAACAGTAATCTGTTTTCTCCATCCATTTCTGCAGCAACCACTTGCCTTGGAGTTCCATCACCAGTCACTTCTTTCAATGCGGTCTCATGATCAAAAATGTCACTGGTAGGTGGCATTTCTCTTGATACATATCCAGACACACCTTCATGTGGGAATTTTAAGTAATCAGCCCATTCTACTGATGAAAATGATATCACTTTACCATTTACAAACGACGATACTCGGTTCTAATTATCTAACTTCTCGAAGATTACGAACTCGTAAAAATGTTTTACCAATTTTGGGTAGTAGGGACCGTTGTTATTTGAAAAGAAGTCTACCCATCTCTGAGCTTCCAGAACTTCGAGCACCAAGGACATTTTGGGCAGCAACCAATCTACACATAGCTCTTTTTCGATCAAAATAGCTCTATTTTGCAGATGAGGATTTACTGTTCTCCTTCCTGACCTAGATCTAACAACACTACTTGCTTCTGGCTCGGACTTCTGCCTTTTTGCTTTAGGCTCAACACAGTCATCTCCGATGATAGGAGTTTTGGTTTTTTCCATCGCTGGTTCGAGGGATCTCAGGTTCGCAGAGGGTTCGGGTTCTAAGGTTCGAAGGTAAAAGGTTTTGGGTTTGGTGGAGTGAGAAGCGGCTTAGACTTAGTTTTATCATTTAGGAATCATAAGTCAAATGAATAAAAATAAAATAAAAAAAACGGTTCATATTTTTAGCGGCAGACAAAGAGATTTAAAACAGCGCTTTATTGGTGAGGATTTTTATCGGTGAGGATTTCTATCGATGATGATTAAACATCCCCAGCTCGTGCCTAATGTAACATAACCTATCCACACTTAAGGGTTTTGTGAAAATGTTGGCCAATTGATGTTCAGTGCCGATAAATTCAAGAGAAATATCACCCTTTTGATAATGATCTCTCGGAAAATGATGCCTTAAATAAATGTGTTTGGTTCTTCAGTGAGATACAGGGTTTTTTGAGATGTTTATTGCACTTGTGTTGTCACAGTTAATCGAAACATGCTTAAAATCATATCCATAGTCCAAGAGAGTGTGTTTCATCCACAGAATTTGTGCACAGCAACTACCAGCAGCTATATACTCTGCTTCGGAAGTGGATAGAGCTACAGAATTCCGATTTTTACTACACCAAGATACTAAGGATTTTCCTAATAAATGACATGTTCCTGAAGTGCTTTTTCTGTCTAATTTACAACCAGCAAAGTCAGCATCTTAATAACTCATTAACTCAAAGGATTGTCCTTTTGGATAAAATAAACCAAGGTTAATAGTATGTTTGAGATACTTGAAAATTCTTTTAACATCAAGAAAATGAGATTCTTTCGGGTTAGCTTGAAATCTTACACACATACATACACTGAACATAATATCTGGTCGACTAGCAGTAAGATAAAGTTAACTACCAATCATACCCCTATAATTGGTTTGATCCACTGGTTTCCCAGTTTCATCTGTATCCAATTTACCGATTGTACTTATAGGAGTTTCACTCTCCTTAATACTATCCAAACCAAAACGTTTTAAAAGATCCTTTTTATATTTACTTTGATTCAAAATAATACCATTTTCATTTTGAAATACTTGAAATCCAAGAAAGTATTTAAGTTCTCCCATTAAACTCATTTCAAATTCATTTTTCATACTTTTTGAAAAAACAGTACATAGAGAATGTTTAGACGATCCAAAAATAATATCATCAACATAGATTTGTACAACTAAAACATCTTTAGAAATTCTTTTAATAAAAAGTGTTGGATCAGCAATCCCTTTAGTAAAACTTTTTGAAATAAGAAAGTTGCTGAGTCTATCATACCAAGCTCTTGGAGCTTGTTTTAAGCCATATAAAGCTTTAGAATGTTTAAAAATTTGATTTGGAAAATGGGGGTTTGTAAATCCAGGATGTTGTTCTACAAAAACATCTTCAATTATAAAACCATTTAGAAATGCACTTTTGACATCCATTTGATATAACTTGAAATTTAGATGTGCAGCATATGCAAGTAAAATCCGAATGGCTTCTAGTCTAGCTATGGGTGAAAATTTCTCCTCATAGTTTATGCCTTCTTCTTGACTATATCCTTTTGCAACTAGCCTAGCTTTGTTTCTAACTATGTTTCCTAATTCATCAACTTTATTTCTAAAAACCCATTTAGTGCCTATTGTTAGTGTGTCCTTAGGTCTGTCAACTAATTCCCAGACTTTGTTTCTTTCAAATTGATTTAACTCTTCTTGCATAGACATTACCCATAATTCATTAATGATAGCATCATTAATATTTTTGGGTTCTAGCTGGGAGAGAAAATCTTGATGTTCAACCTGATTTCGTAGAGAAGCTCTAGTCTGTGTTCCTCTATAAAGATTACCAACAATAGCATCCAAAGGATGATTCTTTAGAATTCTTGTTGATTTAGTAAAGGTAGGACTAGACACTTCAGGTTCATCAGTAGGTTCGGGTTCAACCGAAACAGATTCTGGAAAAAGTCCAGAACTGGAAGTTTTTTCAATTGGTTCTTTGGATTTATCATTAAGGTCCAGAACATACAAATATTCTTCAAGATTCTCAAGAGATGTTTTAGGCTCATGTAGATCGGTTTCATCGAATTGGATGTGAACAGATTCTTCCACACATTTGGATTTCTTATTGAACACTCTGTAAGCTTTACTTGAAGTAGAGTAACCCAGAAAAACTCCTTCATCACTTTTAGAAGAAAACTTGTCCATATTATCCTTTGTGTAAAGAATAAAGAATTTGAAACCAAAAACTCTAAAGTAATTAACCTTAGGCTTCCTATTTTTCCACAACTCATATGGGGTTTTCTTAAGAATAGGTATGATCAAGACTCTATTGATAACATAGCAAGCTGTATTTACAGCTTCAGCCCAAAAGTAACTATGCAGTTCATATTCATTGAGCACGGTTCTAGCTATTTCTTGAAGGGTTCAGTTTCTCCTTTCTACTACGCCATTCTGCTGCGGTGTCCTAGGATCGGAAAAGTTATGAGTGTATCCATTGTGTAAGCAATAAGATTCAAAGTCTTGATTTTCAAACTCACGACCATGATCACTTCTCAGGGTCTTAATTTTGAGTCCACTAAGATTTTCTACAGACTTGGAGTATTTAACAAAGGAAGAATAAGCTTCACTTTTGTGAGCTAAGAAATATACCCAAGTATATCTAGAGAAGTCATCTACTAGAACATAGACATAGTGCTTCCCATATAAACTAGAAACTCTTGATAGTCCAAACAAATCCATGTGAACCAACTCAAGTGGTTGAGAAGATGTGACTTCATTCTTTGATTTAAAAGAAACTTTGTGTTGTTTTCCCTTTTGACTGGGATTACACACTTTGTCATTTGGGAATTCTAAATTAGGTAAGTCTCTAACTAAGTTTTTCCTAGCCAGTTTTCTATGTGACTGAATGTTGCAGTGTCCTAATCTTTTGTGCCATAGCCAAAATTCTTTATGAAAAGCATTCAAACAAGGAATATTTTGTTTAGCTAAAGAATTTAAATCAACACCATAAACATTTTCATTCCTTAGAGCAGAAAATACTAAAGAATTTTTGGAGTTAAAAACATCACATGAATCATTTTCAGACATGACATTGAAAGCATCATCACATAATTCAGATATACTATGCAAGTTATATTTAAGTCCATCAACAAATAAAACATTAGAAATTAATACTGAGTCAGTGTTACCAATCTGTCCTAGGCCGATGATTTTTCCTTTAGAGTTGTCACCAAAGGTGACATGACCTCCAATAACCTTTATTAAGCACTTGAAGAAAGAATAATCTCCAGTCATGTGTCTTGAGCACCCACTGTCTAAATACCATATCTTCTTGTGACAACTCTTCATGCAGGTCTGCTACAAAACAGATTTAAACAGGAAATGACTTTGGTACACAGATTTTCTTGGGTCCAGATAGGTTAGAAATCAGGGCTTTAGGTACCCAGATTTGTTTTATTGGTTTCATACAATTAACAGAAGTAACAGATTTTGAAAGATAAACATTATTTGGTGTATAACCATATGAATATCCTGTTGAAGAATATGAATTTCCAAAACTGGAAGTAGCAATTTTTTTTCAGACTTAGGAATAAATCAGGTTCTGGTGAACTGTCTCTGTCCAGGTTGGTATCCTAAACCAGTAGCATATCTAGGTGCAACATGCTTTCCTAGAATTTGAGTTAGAGCATCCTTTCCATTTGTGAATTTTTATAAGTCCATACTGAGTTGCTCATTTGACAATTTCAGTTCTATATTTTCCTTTAATAGTTGATCATTCTTTTCCTTTTCTATATCAAGATCAGATTTATGCTTAACACTTAAAGCATACTGTTTCTTTAAACCTTTGTATTTGTCTTTAAGCTCATTACAGGTTTCTTCTAACATATCACAGTATTCAAATAGTTCAGATTTTGACATGTTTTCCGAATCAGAATCATCTCCAGAATAATATGAATTTAAAACAGGAGTGTCAAATGTTACCTCAGAATTATTTGTCATGAAACACATGTTGGCTCGATTCCTTTCAGAGTCCGAAGATTCTCCTTCACTTGTGCTGTCTTCTGAAGCACTCTAGGTATCCTTCATGGATTTCTTGTACTTCTTGTCTTTTTAATCATATTTCTTTTTGAATTTTAACTTTGGACAGTCTGCTTTGATATGTCCTTTTCACTTGCATTCGTAGCAAACAACTTCATCAGTCCTGTCAGCTTTCTTCCAATCATTTTTCCATTTGCCTTGTTGATCATACTTTACTTTGTAATTTGTTTTCTTAAAGAATTTCTTTTTCCTATAAAACTTCTTTAATATCCTGGCTATCTGAGACATTTCTGCATCACTGTCATACTCTAAGTTTTCACTTGTTGAACTCTCATCCTCCATTTGTATTTTCTCCTTCTCCTTACTCTTCAAAGCAGTAGACTTTAAAGCTAGAGATTTTATTTTCGGTTCATCATCTTCTTATTTGTTTACCTTGAGCTCTTCTTCATACATCATCAATTTTCCAATAAGTTCTTTGACAGGTAGAGCAGCAATGTCACATGATTCTCTGATTGAGACAGATGTGCCTCTCCATCGGTCTGGTAGACATCTCAAGATTCTCATAATTTGTTCCATTGGTGGAACAACTTTTCCGAGTGAATTCATCATGTTGACTATCTCATTAAACATGAGATACATGTCAGAAATAGGTTCATCAGAATTCATTTTAAAATTATTATACTTAATAGTATAAGTGTTCAATCTCATTTCTTTAACATTATTTGTTCCATCATGAGAAACAGCCAAGGTATCCCAAATTTCAAAAGCAGTTTTTCATGCAGAAATTCTGTTGAATAATTCATCTCCTAGAGCACAGTACAGAGCATTCATAGCTTTAAAATTATTATTGTAAGTAGTCTTTGTAGGTTCATCCCCAGTAGATCTATCAGTAGTGGGAATTTTGTATTCAGATTCAATAGCAGTCCAAATATCAAAACTCATGCTTTCTAGATGAATTTTCATTTTAAGTTTCCACTGAGCATAGTTATTTCCATTAAAGAAAGGTGGCCGGTTAGTAGAAGAACCCTCAAGTCTATTATCCATTATAAACAAAATTTAAAGAGATAAAAATTTAGAAATAACAGAAATTTTAAGAACATTAAAATACAACTAAAATCACAGTTGAAAAGTAGAGAGTAAATAATTTTTTTTTTGCAAAACACACAACCACCTCTGATACCAAATGTTGGTCGGAGTGGAAACTTAAGAGGGGGTGAATTGAGTTCCAATTAAAATTTCTGCTAAAAACAATTTCTATTAAAATCACCCAATTTCAAAAACAAATTAATCTGTAGTGAATTTATACAGATTATAAATGTTCAATTAGTTTCTCAAAGATTGATTAATTCTCAGTTAACTTAATATTATGATTAAATTAACTTTTGAAACTAAAATACTTGTTTATAATAAATATAAACACTTGCGAGTTTAACTATCAATGTAGCTTTGAAAATAAATTATATTTCAAAGTAATAACAGCGGAATATGAAATAAATGTATATAGTATGGATATAGATTTTAACTAAAAACACAAGAGTTAACCAAGAGGTTCAGTCTAAAGCCGAGACTTAGTCCTCTCAAAATTTATATAAAGTGATCCACACCCTGGATCCGGGTTAATAATAGTGATCACACTGTTCAGGTCAAGAGACCTCTTCCACAGTTATACGTGGGATAACAAACAACAGCTCAAAGCTGTCCAGGTCACACTCGACCTCTACCACTATCCACAGTGGGAAATAAAGGATGTAAAGATTGTGAGTGAGGATTTACAAATCCTCCAGTTAAGGTTCAGGAGACAGTGTGTGTGTAATAATTAACAGGCTACAAACACTGTTCGTAATGCGAATACTAAATCACTTAGAGAAAGATATAGAGTTTAGAATGGCTCTAGTGATTGCAGTGCAGCTCTGGACTCCATTGGATTTGATCATAAATTGTTCTGACTCCTTCTCTGGTATTTGACTGAAAAACAGAGTATCGTTTCATCTTTCAGTGCTTCTAGGTTCAGCTTGGTTATCGGCTCAGAAAATGAAGTGTTCTGTGTAGTTCTTCTTTAGCATAGATTGCTCGATGTATGCTCTGTGTTCTGGAGTCTGGTAGTAGTAGTCTTGTGAGTGCAAGTTCTCCAGTTGTTCTTGGAACGTATTGAGCTTGATCGCAAGTGAGTTCTCGTGTGCTCTATCTCTTCAATTCTCTTGTTTTTATTCACTGATACATACACGTTGTCTTTATGCCTTTTTTTCTGACAAAAAGGAATGATTAACCTTTTCAATCGTACTTGGTACGGTTTCCTGAAATGGCAACAGAAATCATTTAATAACATTAAATGCATCAAATGTTACAAATGTAGCCGTTAGTGTAATAAACAAATAGTGTCAAGGATATTGGATTTGACTCCGCAGTTAATTATAGGTAGCCGTTTGTTTGTAGACGTGTACGGTTGACTCTGTGTAGGATCTTCCATCGGTAGCTCTTCAAACTCTTATCGGTTTATCGGTAGCTCGATGAACTTAGTTCCATCGGTTGCTCTAGCTCTTATCGGTAGCTCTTATCGGTAGCTCTTATCGGTATCTCTTATCGGTAGCTCTTATCGGTAGCTCTTATTGGTAGCTCTTATCGATAGCTCTATGAACTTAGTTCCATCGGTTGCTCTTGGCTGTTGGTAGCTCTATGCATCAGTAGCTCTGGATATTATGCATATCGGTAGCTCTCTGTCTATAGGTAGCTCTGGCTGTCGTTAGCTATCTGTCTATCGGTAGCTCTGGCTGTCGGTAGCTCTGTGTCTATCGGTAGCTCTGGCTATCGGTAGCTATCTATCTATCGGTAGCTCTGTTCAGGTCAGTGATACTTACACTTGACTGTCTTATGCAAAACACATCTAATTCACTTAGAATCATTTAAAAACTTATATAAACATGGATAATCGAGATTAACATAAATCAGAAATTATTTTAACATTATTATTAACTTGATCATCGATTTGAAAGAATTAAAGTGTAGATCAACAGTAATTATGAATATCATAATATATGAACACATAATTGGGATTGTCAAAACATATTAATACAAGATTGGGATTATCAAAACATATGAATACATGATTGGGATTATCAAAACAGGTGAGGTCAACACTTACCATATAATTCCTCAAAAGGTTACATCTTTATACTAGAAAGAAAACTATTATTATATGAAAATTCAGATAATGAAATCTGAAAATCCCAACATCCTTGGTAATCTATTGAATACAATCAAAGCATATCTTCCAAAGTATGAATCATCCATTCTGACTGCCCATCTGATTGAGGATGAAAATATGTATTGAAATTTAATTTTGTTCGCAACGAATTCTAATGGCCTTTCCAAATGATAGAAGTGAACATGCGATCATGGTAAGATACAATTGAAGGAGAAACTACATGTAACCTAACAATATATTTGAGATAATGTTGAGAAAGATGATCCAATGTCATAATATCTGGAATAGGAAGTAAATTAGTAGATTTAGTCAGTCAATCAATAATAACCAAGATTGTGTTGTTATGCTGAGAAGTCTTTGGTAGTCCCAAAACAATGTCCATGGATACATTTTCAAATTTCCACTCTAGAACAGGTAATGGTTAATGAATCCCTATCGGTAACTACCACTCGACTTTAACCTGTTGACATGTCAAATATTTCATTATAAAAATTTGCAATATCTCATTTTATTACATCCCACTATTAATACTCCTGAAGGTCTAAGTACATCTTGATGCTTCCAAGATGCAATGAAAACAGGGAACTATAAGCTTCACACATTAATTTTTTATTCAACTAAGAATCAAAAGGAACACATAATCTCTTTTCAAATCATAAAAAAAATATTTATCAATGTAAAATTATGTAAACTTACCCATTTTAACCAATTCTACCTTTCCCTAAAACTCCCTGTTTTTTATGCGCTTTATTAATTCAATCTGATAGAGATAACTACACTAAAACCTAAAATTAAATAGAGTAATTTTCTACACCAACAACATTCAATCCAAAATTCATTAAATCATTAAAGGGTCTTTCTTATGCCATAACATAGTTAATGATGCATGATTATTTCAGCTAAAGGCATATTCAACTTTTTTTTCGAGGATGGTAATTGATCATCCAATCATAATCCGTTACCAATTCAATCCATATTATTTTACCCATGTTTAATTCATTTTGAGTGAATATATACTTCATACTCTTATTGTTAGTATATATTTCACATTTGAATTCATATAAATGATTTCTCGAAATTTTTAAAGTTAAAACCAAAGCTCCTACTTCCAAATCATGTGTGGGATTATTTATCTCATGGGGTTTTTTGTCTTGAAGCATAACAAATTACATGATCATTTTACATCAGAACACAACCAAGTCCATTTAACAAAGAATCGTTGTATACGTCAAAATATCCATTTCTCGATGGTTAGATCATAACTAGAACACTCCCCAATCTTATTTTCCATTATTCAAAACAATAAACATATTTTTTTGTCCAGGTTAATTTATCTTCTTTTCGAGTTAACTTAGTTTGGGGAATATATAACCATGGAATGTTTTCCAAAAACCTCTATTAATAGCTTGATACCACTTCATTGGATGGTCTGACATCTGTTGACCTAGTTGCAAAGGATCTCACTAAACCATTCTTCTTATAGTTTGGTTGCATTCCATCACTTAGATATTTCTTTAGGTATGCATTTTCATAATGACCCATCTCACGACATTTTAATCCATTTATAGTTTTATTATCAGGATTATACTTAGGATCATTTTCATTACAATCATGGGCCACATATCCAAAATTACCACATTGGAAGCACTTCCCAATTTTGGGATGGCATTCCCCAATGTGATTTTTACCACAAATTTTAGAAAATGGAAACTGAAATTTCTTACAATTATATTTCTTTGATTGATTCTTACCCATCACTTTCCATTTAGAACACTTATTCTCTTTGTTATCAATGTACACATGATCATCACAGAACTGTATTTCTATTTTCTTATACATCATAAAACCTTCTCATATCTTTTAAATTCTCAAGATTCCAATTCCCTTCGGTATCATGGTTTCAATCCATAGTAAAAACAACTGATTTTTCTATCATGTTACCGAATAATATTTTGAGCATACCTTTCTAGTCAGGTGAAGTTTTTTTTTCATATAGGGGCACTAATCTTCCTCCTTTTTCTTTAATTAATGTAATTTATTCTCCAATCTAAGTCAAACCACAATAGGAAAATATGTTTCATGGAAGCGTCTTTTAAATCCATCCCACTCTAAGGATTCAATCACTTCTCTATCCTTGATATTATTAACCATTGACCACCGCTAATCATATTGACTTTAAAAAAAAATAAATGGAAAGACTAACGTTTTTATTATCTAAATATCCCATAACATTGAATATATTTTAAGGGATGTAATCCATCCTTTATCAACTACTAGGTGAGAAGATCCACTGAAAGCAGCAGGGTGTTGCCTCAATAAATGTTCCACTATCATCATGTTATTTTATGGTAGCTCAAGGTTTTCTCTTGCTTGGATTACACAAAAATTTATTAACTATTATATTTGATCTGTTACTATAAAAAACTAAACAGTTCCAATACCCATCATTCTTTTTTTTTTGGATTTGGAAATATATCCACCTCTCGAAGCCTTCCAACATCACCTTCCCTATTTCTTCTACAAAAAACCATTTTGAACAGAAATATCTCTGATAAAGCAACATTGTAATCCTTAATTTCTACATCATTTAAATATAAACATAAATTATATATCATATATGGTATTCTATTAACATCAGCATAACTTTTAAATTCATCTAAACCGTGCTCTGATACAAACTGTAAGGATCTGACCTTAAACATTACAAAATTAATTTATTTCAACAAGATTACACTTCTTTAAAATCCCAAAGATCATTTCATTTTAATGTTTTAGAAAGTTATGAAAAAAACATACATATCAATCCACAATAAAATATAGTGTCTACTATTAAAACATTATCCATTTCTTCCAAAACATAAATTTTTTAACACAAAACAACAACATGATTTTTTTGAAAAAACATCATAAAATTTTACATGACTTTTTTATTTATCTAAAATATCCTTATAAACTATGAAATACTTTATAAAACATTTAATGTGGATAAAAATATTAGTAATGGATAGAAACATATGGAATGAAACCATTAGTCCATGAATACATATAGATATATGAAATAATTTTCACAATGAAATACTTCCCACCCATATATACTAACTTTTTGGAACATGAGATTTACAAAAAACATTAGAGAACATATATAAAAATAAAAATGTATATATAAGAATTAAATAGTTATATTTTAACCCACACAACTACCTTATCATTTGTAACCCTCACGACTAACTTACAATGTGACACCTATGGCCACCTTATGGGGTAATCATCGCAGTTACACTTGGAGTAACCCTATACCAACCTACAACTGACACAAAACCAATTAATTTAAGTGAGATATAGTTCCTAAAATTAATAATAAAAAAATCCCCATGAACAAGAACATAATCATAAATCATTAATAATTTCATACAATCAATTCATTTGAATGTCATAAAATAGAATTTTAAAAGAAGATTTTTAAGGCAAAGTCCAATACAAAAATCATATAATTATAGTGAAAATTAATACAATGGAAGGATTAGGTGTATGAACTATAGATACAAATAATAAATCATAATATAAATGAAATTAATTATATAAATAATTTTATTAGAACATAACTAATGATGTAGAATGTTAACCCAATGAATGGGAATTGGCGTAAGAATTCCATTACCTTGGGATCTTCTTACATCTAACCTATATAAAATGTTTTTATAATGGTAAAATAGGTTTTTTAATATCTTAATGAAACATAATCATGTTTATAACACCTTATATGATAATTTTATAACATTATTTTACCCATTTATTAAAAATATTTTCTTATTGCAATTGTTTCGGGTGCGTGCTTTACATGATTAACATAGTCGGTTCATAAAGAATTTTCTTATCGAATGGAACTGAAACTCAAAAAGTGGAATGAGATAGTGTTAATATTTTTCTGTAATATTAAATGATTCAATAAATCATTTTGGATATATTTTATGAGTATGAATCATTACATAAATCATTTGTGATATTCATTCAGATCATTTTAGAGATTCTTCGATGATCACAAACTCGTTTCATTATATACCATTAATATTATAAATATAAGTAAATTATAGAAAATAAAAGAGGTCATCATACAATTTAAATTATATTTGAACAATTAAAATTGTTTTATAACAATATTTTAATAATGCATAGGAAATTGAAGACACCTCATCCATGATGTCGGTAAATCGATACATTACATACAATGTTTCTATTTTTAGAATAAGAGAATGAGGATTTGAAGAATGATGATGAATTTTTTCCACAAACATGATAAAAATATAGATTATATATTATAATATATATTTTCTTCCACGTGGATTTGGGGAGTAAAAGAATGTATAAGAATGGAAAATAATTAAAATGAAGACACAAGAAAATGAAAGAGGATTTATACCTCTTGGTATCTTCTCCTTAAGATCCTCCTTAAAGACTTTGATTTGGGACTTTTTATGAGACCAGTAGGTCATGGACGTGGGGAAAATCCTTGGGAAGGGTTTTGGGAAGAATATATATAATTATCAAATTAGGAGAGGTGTGGGAGGAGGATGGGGTTGGGGGTGGAATTTATTGTGGAGGAGAGGAGGGATTTACAATTATTTTAATCATTAGTTTAATATTTTTTCTCCAGACAATAAATAGTCTTCATTCATGTGACCCCAAATATTAATTAGAGAATGTGAGTTCGAACCAAGGGTTTTTACATCATCCATGAATCTAGTAATAGTGTATTTAAGTGATAATTCATATATACGGTATATTACCATATTTCACTATTCATAAAAAATTCATGAATTTTAGGAAAATCCCAAAAATTAAACTTAACCATTTTTCAATGTGTAGAATTTAAAAATGATATAAATTTTTCAAAATTAAATTTTTAAATAAAATTAATTTAATTTTTAAATAAAATCATAATTTATTTAAAAAATCACAATTTTAAAACTATAATTAATTTTTTATCACCTTGAAAATTTAGTAAAGATCTCATTATCTTATAACCATAAAAAAATAAAATAGTAATATTATATACTATCGATAAGGGTCATATTACTATTCATATTAATATTTATAAGGGTTTGTTACTATTCACCAAAAAAACATGTTGGTTCTATCAGAAATCTAATAACATTCTGATCATAACCGTAGATGTCCTTTTGTTAATATTCAAATCATAAAAGTAGGAAATCTAGGTTTAAAGAAATGTTTACAACTACGTCCTTTAAAAAAAATTCACTTTGCAGATAGTCAAATTTTCATGCATTTCATTTTTTTAAACATGGTTTGTTACATTTTATATTTACACATTTAATTTTATGTCACAACATACACCTTAATATTAATGATACACTTATCCAAAAGAAACAATGGCAGTTCCCTACATGGATTACACATGCACCCTGCTCATTAAATTTTCTGGGCATATATAATTTGTGGTCAAGGATCAAATAAAGGGAAAGAGCCTTGTGTAATGTGGCTGAGATGGAGGAGAGTGGTTGCTGAGAGGAGTTATAGTGGACTATGGGTTTCTTGTTGTAACAACTATTATCATATTCCAACTTTTTTTTCTTTAGTACATGACCTACATTTGGATGGATGGTTGTTGTATTATCTGAAATATTGATACAACATAATTTATATCATTTACTTTATTATATGAATATCATATTATGTTATCTCTTCATTGAGTTATGTGTTGGGTAGAAATCTATACTGAGGGTATAGTCACCCCATGTTTCGATTTTGGCCCTCATCACTAGTCAGCAACATCTTGAGTATTAGGTGGTGCACATGTGGTCATATGAAACTACGACCTAGACATTATGATTTGGGATAGGGTAAAATGGAATCATAGAATTATTCATTGGATATGATTTCTGAGTTTGGTTGAAAGGAGATTAAACATTTTGGATTTGGGTAAGGGAGTAAATAAATTTCATGGAAAACATATGTGTAATGGACCTCTATGTTATTAGGGAAAGTTGGATTACTATTATTGATTGTGGTATTAAAATTTAGGGTTTATCTTAATTATTTTTTTTGAATTTGTATTTTATGGGATTTTGGGGACTTCATGCATCATGATTAGGAATTTATGTTCAAATTTATTTCAACTATTTTCTTAACATTTATAGAGGTTCAATTAATTAATATCTAGTTATAATTTATGTTCTTTGACCTATTGATTTATTATTGGTAAATTTTAACTATTTATTCCAAATAATTCTATATCTTTTTTTTGTATATAATTGTGAATAAAATACATGTACTAGATACTGGGCATATACCTTGTGTATGGTAAGGGGTTATGCATTATATAATTATAGATATCCTCTTAAAAGTAGTCTATATGAAGTTATTTTAATTTATGAGTCTATTGAATGAAGATGAAATATTTCTATCTATGATGTTAATGGAATTTTTTATGTTTTAATTATAGCAATTAATCTTATGGAACCACCCCTCGAAGAAGTATAATATTCTCCCATCATGAAAGATTATCCTTGAACACATCCGAATATTTAAGAGTGTGCAGTTGAGAAGGATCCCATTGTGTCTCTAGTGGTACACACAAGAAAATTACTTCAATATGGAGTGTTTAATCTAGTACTTATTTAGGGAATAATATTATATTGGGATGATTTGAATTTGGTTTATTTTAAAAAATATTTATAGTTTCAACATCCCCATACATTCCAAGGAAATATAGGACCACATGTTACAAATTAGTGTATAAATATCCTCTAGGTAGTTTTTGATTTGGTAGAGACTCATAGCATGTAAAATTGGATACATGTGTGCTTCAAGTACCCACTAGGAGATGGTGTAGCATGATCATCCTGGATTGGAGGCTTGATGGTTCAACTTGGGAGACCATTAAGGACCCCTTTTTGTGGAGTTAATTTCAGATACATTGAAGTGGTATAATGCTTATGAATTAATGAATCATCAGTATGGGATGAGGACAGTGACATGGTATTATTTTCTTTTGATACAATTTCTGTGTTTTCTTATATTTTGACCACAAATGGGGAATATAAATCCCATAATATTGATATTGTATTAATTCCTACATTTAAATACCATTTGAGGAAAATTTCATTGAAAACATACTTGAAAGTGATTTGTAAGGCCCTTTAAATTGATAAGGGTTTAGAGGAGGATAAAAAAATATGCCATCTTTTTGTCTTTAGTGAGCTAGAAGTTTGGTTTTCAAGTGGATATTTGAGTGCCCAATCAAAAAAAAAAAGAGGAAGGATGAGGATATGTGACAGTGTGGTGATAGAAAGTCAGAGTAAAGAATAGTTTCTTAATGTCCCGATGTGGGTGGAGGTACTCCCCACTACTTTAATTGGGGAAATACTAGATAATACAAAATATTACTCCCAATTAATTAAAATCTGTGACATCAGTATGTTAATATTGGAAATCTGAAAAATTTGTATCTAAGAGAATCGTGATCAAGTTCACCTAGGAATTCTTGTCAGATATATGCTCAATGGGAAAGTCTTGGATAATCTCACACAAGGAGTCTAGAATCTATAGGAGGGTTAGGAGAAAGGGGTAGACAAAGAGTTCCAATAGTAGTTATAGACATTGTAGTGTTCATTGAATCAGCTAAATCGGGGATCATGAACATAGGGATGTGCATATGTTGAAGGTATATTCTATATAGTAGATTTGAATCTATCTATTTATATATAGGGTCCCTCAACAGTTCTTACTATGGTTTTTATTACATTTACATATAATTTATTTTTTTATAGGTGAGCTTCCCATTCATTTATACCTTCACTAGTATTTTTGGGATAATTGTTCTTAAAAAAATTCAATGAATTACATTCTCTGGATACTCCTTCCAGAAAAATGATAAATTCCACTTAGATATGTTCATAATGTCCATTAGAAGTTATAGTCCACCAAAATATGTAGAATTTATTAGTTTTAGAGATGACCAGTTTCGATGTGATCTGTGATATGAAGTGGTTTACTTATTACCAAGCATGGATTGATTATTAGTATCGATTGGTGACCTTTACCTCCCTAAAATCATAGAATCATGTCATGATTGGATAATGGGATCTTGTAGAAGGTATAATTGGAATAGACCTCGCCAGACCTTGACTATTATGGATAAGGTGGTGGTTAATGTTATAGAGACCCAAAGCTTGGCGTACATGGACATTACATTACTTTTGCAGAATATTTAATACATGAAAAAACAGACGCCCAAAGATCGTATTAGTTTAGTGTTTTTGGAAACTCGGAATGTAATCTTATAATCATGGTGAAAGATCATGAACATCTCCCATAAAGATCTTCCCATTTTGGTTTTCTTACTGAAAACCTTTCTTTATATCCTGTTGAAAAGAAAACATTAAAAGGGTGAGCTCAAAAGCTCAGTAAGGGTAAACATCGAGAACATAAAACAATGCATAAACATTTGAATGCAAAAACAAGAATATAAAATCTAAACATCAAAATCTGGAGCAAAGACATAAATCTTGGAAGTACATAAGGCATATATCATAATGAATCATCAATCATGATAAAATATCATGGGAATAAAACATGTAATTGTGGCAACCATTAAGCACATGTTATGATTCTCATAGTAACCATGGTATTGCTTCCAAGACCATCTTAGTGGACAAAGTCCCTTTCTGCATCGAGTTCACTTCTCGTTCCAGCCCTATATCACTGAACTAGATTAACATACCATTACAGCCACGTCTATCAAATGATATATAAATCATTACCCAATTCATTGTAGGGTGATATAGGTCCCACTCATCTAATAATTAAATCATTCTTATGTGTGCCACAAAATAAACATACATTATTCATAATAACCCAACACATAAAATGGGCTTCATAAACATCATTCCATCATTACATAATCCATATAAAAAATGGATTTAATTTCATCAAAATAAGAATCAAAACATGTAAATAATAGAGACATTATACTTGAAACATAATCATACTAAATAATTCCATCTTAGATGGAAAATAGTTTTGACAAAACACTTGAAATGAATTTTTGAGGAAAATATACTTTCTTCTTCAAAATCATTCTCTTTTCACAAAATGCCATGAAATTTTCAATGAAAAGGATTTTGTTGTAAATAATCATGAAATCTTGTAGAGTATGCTTCTTGAAAATAAGGCGTTATGAAACCGTAATAATCCGTTCATGCCATATATGTTAAAAAAACATTCTCCTCATACTTTTTTTAGAAAAGTCAAAAAGTTCCTTGTATGGTAAACAAAAGAAATATTCCTTTCATAACATGTGGTAAAAGTAAAAAAATGGGTAAAAAAGAATTTAAACATAAATGAAACCATATTTAGAAAATAGGGACATGAATGATAAATAGAACCCTTTTAAATACTTACGAATAAACAATCTCGGATAATAACGAGATTGGAAAAATTATCCCTTACCTTATGTCCGATATGCATCGTATGTATCCAAAACTCCTGTATAATTATTTAAATAATTTCATTGACTTATTACAGAATCATATTCATTGTTATGATATCATATATAGGTTACTTTTGAATTTATATTACCCGTTCTTTTGTAAATTCGATGTAAAAGTAGCGATTTGGGTAAAATCGTTTCATTTATTGTACGTGTTTCGACTTATTGTTATTGATATTATTAATTATAACATGATTTACTTAATTCCAGAATAAAAAAATGATTTTTATATAATATATATTCAGAATATACATATATATACGATAGATCGATAAATTGAAGGAAATACACCGTTCATGGAGATGGTAGGTTGTACGTACGCATGGACACTATTTTTGTTTCTTTATTGAATTACATGGAATTAAGTAGATGAAATACATATATATATACATAAATCCAGTATCATTATTATGTCATATATTTCATTATTATTAATTATACATACTTTATAATCATTCATGAATGGTTAACATGGAGAATGAATCTCAACGCGTCGTGGACACGGTAGTCCGTATGTACACACGAGCGATGATATCATTCTCATGATAATGGAATTGTATTTAAGTGTATTTATAATGTTTAAGAATCAATATAACTTCACAATAATCATATATAGTTATTTATTTACACCATTATACCTATCCAAGTAAGGTGGTGGTCGAAAATAGATTACACCACGATGTGGAGACGGTATTCCACACGTACACACGTGCGGTGATTTCATTTTCTGTAGGATGGATAGAAGGTGAAATAGGGTTGTTTCATATTTATAATAACATATATGTATATAAGTAATACTTATGTTATTAATTTATAATGATACAAATAAAGAAGAAGTAGTAGAAGAAGAAAGAAACTTGAGAGATTTGGAAGAATAGATTACCTCTTCTTCGACGCACCTCCTTTAAGCTTCCTCTTAAGGAAATAGAGTTTGTCTTTTGAGAAGACCAAAACCTTTAGAATGTTGAAAGGGAAGTAGAGAAGATAAATGAGAAGGTTTTTTCTGAGTTTCAATTGTCAAAAGGGTGTGAAGAGAAGAGGGAAGGGGTTCCCTTTTTATAAGGGAGGAGTGGGGCAACCTTGGAAAAACTTAAATATTATTTAATAATAAAGACATATTCAGTTAATAATAGCTCAAAATTAATTTATTTAGAAGCTGAAGTTAGGATGGGTCGAAATAATCTCAACCAATAGGTTTTAGACAAGTTTAGGTCACTATTTTAACCTTATCTTTTATATTTAACTCTAAGTTAAATAATTTTTCTTTTATCGTGTCTTCTTGTTTTCTTACACTATATGGTTAGTAAACATAATATAACCAGCCAAACAAACCCCAAGTGGTTAATTATTAATATATATAACATTATCTAGGTCATTTGGCCAAGTCTTATATTTTAAGGAATATAATAACAATTAATAATATAATATTAGTTTTAAACATTATTTTATGTCAATTTTGACACTATTTGGTAATTGATTTTTTTGAAAATCATAACAGCATGATTAGTTCGAAAAAAGTTAATTAAGTCAATACTAACATGTCATAATAACCTATAAAATTAGTGTAATTCATAAAAAGTCTTAAATTACATTTATTTGGGTATTTATAATATCAATTATTTTAATATTTTATTATTTAGGTAATTACTACATCACCATTGTGTCATAAATAAATTAAATTATTTTATGTATAAAAATTATAAATAAGATACCATTAGGTAGGAAATAGTTTTATATTTCTAATGAATATTTATAATAGAATTTATCTTATTTATAACCCCATATTAAAAAAGTTTTAGTTATTAAACTTTGATTTTAACTATTTTAACTCGTCTTTAAATAAAATAATATTAAATGTCCAAATCTAATCCAAGTGGACCTAAATGGTCATATTTTATTCCTAAGGTTGTTTTTGTTCGAATTAAACTTACCCAATAGAATTAGGACATGTGTTAGGGTAATAATAATATCATTTTACCCTTAATTACCCTATTTACTTTTTACCGTGGTAAATAAAAGTAAAAAGTTACTATTCATAAAAAATTATTTTTATCTTATTGAACCAAATTTTATTCCTTGATATTAACCGTGTCTCTCGGATTTTTGAAATTCCACTCACAGAAGTCGTAAAATTACGTTTTATGTAAATTTTCAAATTCTCTTTGGAGGTGGGTAAAATACGGTGAAAAGTTCAATAAAATTTTAATATATCTAAAATTATTATAAAATGACTCAAATGAATTACATTGAACATATATAGGTATTATGTATCAATTTTTACCTAAAATAAATTTAAATAAAATAAATAATTATATAAATTAAAATTCCGTTTTAAAATAGTAACCCTGTGTTTTCACTATTCATCAAAAATTGAATGTGTTTAGAAAAATACCAAAAATTCACCCTAGGATAATTTAGATATTCCGAATCCAAAAATGAATTCCATTTTGAAAGATAGAATTTATAAAATTTCAAAAAGAGTGTATTACTATTCATAATAGCTAGTTCATAATAATATTATAATAATATCTCCTTTAGTGAAACATGGTATTACGTATAACACACGCTATTGTGGAAGGTTGCAGTTGCATGTAATGAAATCCAAGTCAGGGTTCCGTGTAGTGAAAGATTTATTTATTGTTTCATATAATAGAATCCAAAAAAATTTCATTTATACAATGAATATATATATATACACTCAATGTTCCGTAAAATAACTTCTGTCAGACGAACTTGAAATTGTGTGTAACACGATCCAAGATTAGTGTTGTGTATACTGCAAGCTAATACAGTGTTGCGTATAGAACAATCTAATTTTGGTGTCGCGTACAACACAATACATCAATGAAATTAAAAATAATAATTCTCATAAAATCTCGGTTTTTTACATTATACCCCACTTAAAATAAATTTCGCCCTCGAAATTCGTCGGGGTTATAAATCCTTTACTACTTGAAATTTTCTTTAATAGAAACCCACATCGTAAAAGGGAATAACAAAACTTAATTTTGAAAAATAATGTATGAAACGTAATGGTTAGCCAAATTAACTTATCCCTGGGTTTCCACATAGGAGAATATAGGTGAAAAATATGGATATGGAAGTGAAATCTTACCGTCATGTTCTGACGGAGAGTGGTAGAGAGCATAGCTATGAAAAATACAACAATCAAAAATCCATAAATTTGTCAAGATATAAGGTACCATCTGATTCATCAGATATGAGAGTACTAGAACAACATTTTTGGTTTCCAAGATCCCATCCATAATGTTGATGAACTTTTACATTAGGAGAAATACTTACTTGATTTTAGTGTAATATCATTATTGGTCATTCCATGAACAATTTCCACTTCATCCATATTTAAAGAAATGAAGCTTAATTTTTCATTCATTAAGTGTAAGCAGATCATGCGATAGAATGATAAGTCATCCCATCTGTTTCTATCACAAAAAGGTTAGCATAAGTTATTAAATATACAGAAGTCCATCTATGGTGAGATTAATCAGATATGATTCCAACAATGGGCTTATACATTATCTATCATATCACTTAATAAAATAAAACTAGTTTCTAATAACCGAGGACTTCCTGTAGGCTAGTGGTATGTGATAAAGGCCTGCCGCACTTCAGTTGTGGGTCTAATTCCCACAACCTTGTCTGACGGGATGGGTTGTCACTCATCCTGTAGGTTGTCCTTTTTCTAAAACTACATTATTATAACATTCCAAAAATAATATAGAAAACAGTTCAAGCCTTAAACAATTCTATCTGATGTCCAACGTAATCCATTCCAACCATTAAGCTTATCGAAAATACGTCTATCCAATCTTATAGTATAAAGAAAATGATTACTAGAAATTTCATAAACCAAGCATGTGAATACCATCATTTATCACCTAAATAAGATATATCTTTTTGGTCACATTCCAAACATTTGAATACCTTAATAATGTATTCTCTGAAAAAATGAATACCCATTGAACCTTGGTGAAAACATAAATGCTGTCAAAAGTTAAAACATTCCACATACCAAAATCCCAAAATTTTTATATACTCAAACCATGATATCAAATTGTCCTTATATCAGCCATGAGCTCATAAATACTATAAAACATCTCATTATCTCCTAATCCCATCATTATGCTCATATCATCTACTTTCCAAAAATATATGAATTAACCTTTCATGGTTACCGGTACCATTCATCATATACCTTCAAATACTTTAGGAAAAACAACAGTGTAACAATCCTTAGATGTGTATTTATTCCATAGTACCATGAGATTACTTATACAACATTACTCTTGATAAACATGTAATCATTCCACTTCCTTCTTAAACAATTAACCGAGCTTCAACAATTCTTTCATCTCACATATCATTTGTAGTCTCTTCATCATCAACAACATAAATACTACCCATATGACCATGCCGATTCTCTTCATGAGACTTTCCCTTAGGGAATTGGTTTGCATAATGCCCGTAAATTCCACATTTAAAACATTTAACCATTGTTGATGTCTTAACAATACCATTATCCTTATCCATGGTGTTAACTGAACATTTTCCTTTACAATTACTGGCTGCGTGTCCTTCTTTTCCACACCCAAAGCATCTTCTGGTTCCTTTGAAACATTCTCCCTGATGCCTCTTCCCACATGGTTTACATGAGGGGAATTGAACATTCTTTCCTCTATGATCATCATGAAACTCCATCTTTCTCTTATTACCTCAGTCGGGATACTTACCAAAGATGAGATTATTGATCATATTATGAGATTGCGGATTAGTAATAATAACGATGTTTGGACTTCCACATCTAATTTCATTTGGTTCATCATTAAGATTATCATGACATTTTCCCTCATATCCACTATAATTGTGAATCATCCTATTTTCAGCCAAATCCTAAAACCCAAAAAGAAAAGTGTGAGTGGAAAAAATCATGCTAGGAAGACAACTTAATAATGGGGGAGTACCTTCAATATATAACAACTTAGATTTAATTCTAATATCATTACCATAATTCTAGGACTATAACCTATACGTATACTTAACCTTAGAAACATCCATAGACATACCTTAGAAATATCTCTAGGGATCTCACTAAAGTTCTTGCATCCTAGATTTCAAAGGTTAACTAAACCTTCACTCTAATACCAACTGTAGAGACCCAAAACATGAAGTAAGTGGAAATTACATTACATTTGTGGAATATTTAATACATGACAAAAAGAGATGCCCAAAGATCCTATTATTTTAGTGTCTTTGGAAACTCAGAACGTAATCTTCTAATCACGGTGAGTGATCTTCAACATCTCCAATATAGATCTTCCCCTTTTGGTTTTCTTACCTAAAACATTTCTTTATATCCTGGGGAAATGAAAACATTAAAAGGGTGAGCTCAAAAGCTCAGTAAGGGTAAACATAGAGAACATAAAACAATCCATAAACATTTTAATGCAAAAACTTGAGCATAAAATCTAAACATCAAAATCTGGAGTAATGACATAAGTCTTGGAAGTACGTAAGGAATATATCATAATGGATCTTCAATCATGATAAAATAGCATGCGAATAAAGCATGTAAATGTGGTAACCATTAAGCACATGTTATGATATCCATAGTAGCCATGGCATTACTGCCAAGACCATCCTGGTGGACAAAGTCCATTTCTGAATCGAGTTCACTCCTCGTTCCAGTCCTATATCACTGAACCAGATTAACTTAACATTCTATCCATGTCTATCTCAAGTGATATAAATCATTACCCAATGCATTGGAGGGAGATATAGGTCCCAACCATCTCATAATGAAATCATTCTTATGTGTGACACAAAATAAAAATACATCATTCATAATAACCCAACAAATAAAATGGGCTTTATAAACATCCTTCCATCATTAGATAATCTATATAAAAAAATGGATATCATTTCTTCATAAGAATAATCAAAATATTTAATTAATAGAGACCTTATACTTGAAACATAATCATACGAAATAGTGTCATCTTAGATGGAAAATTGTTTTGACAAAACACTTGAAATGAATTATTGAGGAAAATATCCTTTCTTCTTCAAAATCATTTTCTTTTCACAAAATTCCATGCAATTTTAAAAGAAAAATATTTTTTTGAAAATAATCATTAAATATTTTTGAGTAAGCTTCTTGAAAATAAGCTGTTATGAAACTCTCAAAATCTGTTCATGCCGTATAAGTTAAAAAAACATTCTCCTCGTACTTGTGTCAGAAAAGTCAAAAAGTTCCGTGTATGGTAAACAAAAGAAAGTTTCCTTTCATAACACATGGTAAAAGTAAAAAAATGGGTAAAAAGGAATTTAAACATACATGAAACCATTTTTATAAAATAGGGACATGAATGATAAATCTAACCCCACTAAATACTTACAAATAAACAATCTTTGAAAAAAATGAGATTAGAAAAATTATCCATTACCTTATGTCTGATATGCTTCATATGTATCCGAACCTCCTGTATAATGTTTTAAATAATGACATTGACTTATTACAGAATCATATTAATTGTTATGATATCATATATAGTTTACTTATGACTTTATATTACTTGTTCTTTTGTAAATTTGATTTAAAAGCAGCAATTTGGGTAAAATCGTTTCATTTGTTGTACATTTTTCAACTTGTTGTTCATGATATTATTACTTATATCCTGATTTACTTAATTCTAGAATTTAAAACATGATTTATATTTAATATATATTCATAATACACTTATATATATGATAGATCGATAAATGGAATGAAATACACCGTCCATGGAGACGGTAGGCCGTACATATGCATGAACGATGTTTTCATTTCTTTATTGAATTGAATGGAATTAAGTAGATGACATACATATATATATACATAAATATATTATCATTATTATGTCATATATTTCATTATTATTAATTATATATACTTTATAATCATTCATGAATGGTTTACATGGAGAATGAATCTCTTCGTTTCGTGGAGACGGTAGTCCGTACGTACGCACGAGCGATGATATCACTCTCATGATCTTGGAATTGTATTTAAGTGTATTTATAATATTTCAGAATAAATATCACTTTAGAATAATCATATATAGTTATTTATTTACACCATTATACCCATCCATGTAAGGTGGTGGTCGAAAACATATTACACCACGGCGTGGAGACGGTATTCCGTACGTACGCACGCGCGATGATTTCATTTTCCATAGAATGCATAGAAGGTGAAATAGGATTGTTTAATATTTATAATAACATATCAGTATATAATTAATACTTATGTTATTACTTTATAATGAGAAAAATATAGAAGAATAAGTAGAAGAAGAAAGAAACTTGAGAGAATTGGAAGAAGAGATTACCTCTTCTTCGAAGCACCTCCTTTAAGCTTCCTCTTAAGTAAGTAGAGTTGGTAATTTGAGAAGACCATAACATCCATAATGTTGATAGGGATGTGGATAAGAGAAATTGGAAGGTTTTTTACGAGCTTCAAGGCTCAAAAGTGTGTGAAGAGAAGAGTAAAGGGGTTCCCTTTTTATAAGGGAGGAGAGGGGCACCTTTGGAAAAACATAAAATATTATTTAATAATAAAGTCATAATCGGTTTATAATAGCTAAAAATTGATTAATTTTGAAGCTAAAGTGATTATCTGTAGAAATAATCTCAACCAATAGGTTTTACACAAGTTTAGGTTACTATTTTAACCTTATTTGTTAGATTTAACTCTAAGTTAAATAATTTAACTTTTACCAGGTCTTCTTGTTTTCTTACACAATATGGTTAATAAAATTACTATAACTATGAAAAAGAACCCCAAGTGGTTAATTATTAATTTGTATAACCTTATCCGAGTCATTTTGAGTATCCTACATATTCTAGTAATATAATAACAATTAATAATATAATATTTGTTTTAAAAACTATTTTATGTCAATTTTGACACTATTTGCTAATTGATTTTTGTGAAAATCATAACAGCATTATTAGTTTCAACAATGTTAATTAAGTCAATACTAACATGTCATATTTACATAAAAAAATAAGTGGAATTCATTAAATGTCTAAAATTACATTTATTTGGGTATTTATAATATCAATATTTTAATATTTTATTATTTAGGTAATTACTACATCACCGTTGTGTAATAAATAACTTAAATTATTTAATGTCTAAAAATTATAAATAAAATAAAATTAGGTATGAAATCTTCTTATATTTAAAATGAATACTTATAGTCTAATTTATCTTATTTATAACCATATATTAAAAATGTTTTAGTTATTAAACATTGATTTTATCTATTTTAACTCTTCATTAAATAAAATAATATTAAATGTCCTAATCTAATCCAGGTGGACCTAAATGGTCATATTTTATTCCTAAGGTTGTTTTTAGTCGAATTAAACTTACCCAATAGAATTAGGACATGTGTTAGGGTAATAATAATATCATTTTTACCCTTAATTACCCTATTTACTTTTTACCGTGGTAAATAAAAGTTAAAAGTTACTATTAACCAAAAATTATTTTTATCTTATTGATCCAAATTTTAATCCTTGATATTAACTGTTTCTCTTGGAGTTTTTAAATTCAACTCACAGAAGTGGTAAAATTATGTTTTATGTAAATTTTCAAATTCTCTTAGGAGGTGGGTAAAAGACAGTGAAAAGTTCAATAAAATTTTAATATATCTAAAATTATTATAAAATGACTCAAATGAATTACATTGTACTTATATAGGTATTATCTATAAATTTTGACCTAAAATAAATTTAAATAAAATAAATAATTATTTAAATAAAAATTCGGAATTTAAATAGTAACCCAGTGTTTTCACTATTCATCAAAAATTGAATGTTTTCAGAAAAATACCAAAAATTCACCATAGGCTAATTTCGATATTACGAATCCAAAAAGGAAGTCCATTTTGAAGGATATAATTTATAAAATTTCAAAAAGTGGGTATTACTATTCATAATGGCTAGTTCATAATAATATTATAATAATATCTCGTTTAGTGAATCTTGGTATTGCGTATAACACACGCTATCGTGGAAGGTCGTGGTTGCGTGTAATGAAAGCCAAGTTAGGGTTGTGTGTAGTGCAAGAATCATTTTTTGTTGCGTATAATTGAATCCAACCGTATTTCATTTATACATTGAATATATATATATACACTCAATGTTGCATAAAATAACTTCTATCAAACGAACATGAAATTGTTTGTAACATGATCCAAGATTAGTGTTGTGTATACTGTAAACTTATACGGTGTTCCGTACAGAAAAAGATAATTTTGGTGTTGCGTACAACACAAGACATCAATGAAATTAAAAATAATAACTCTCATAAAATCTCGGGTTGTTACAAATTTTCTGGCAGCAGATTGGATAATGAATCCACCCACTTTTCCTCCTATTGTTGACCTCAACTAGAAAGCCTTTCCAAACTATTTGATAGGACTCCATCCCAAAATAGTAATAATGTTAAAGATTAAACTCAGTATTGGTTCTCAATATAGATCAATCCCTCTATATAAACTTTCATAATCTAGGATGAAGGAGTTTAAATAAGAGATTAATCATTTTGAGACAATGGGTATTATTTAGCTGAGCACATCACCTTGGGGTGCTTCAGTCATCTATTTTCCAAAAAATGTGAATGGTAGCCTATGGTTATGAAAAAATTATCATAAATTTAATGTGGTAAAAATGATGAACTGTTATCCATTTACTAGGATTGAAGAATTTTATGATTAGTTTTGGGGATCATAGTGGTTATCCAAAATTTATCTACTACAGGGCATCACCATCATTTGGATAGAGTAGAGGATATACACAAAATGGAATTCATAATTTAAATTGTGTTATATGAGTAATTTGTGTCACTATATGGGTTGCAATAATGCTTCAATATTGTTCATGGCCCTCAAGAAATTTTTTTCTCCCATACATGGATTTTTTTATCATGATTTTTATAATTGAAATCTTGGTACATTAAAAGACATTAAAATTGCATGAAAGTCATTATAATGTCATGTTGAGTATGATTTCAACTTATTTTCTTTTTTCTATATTCATAAAGAGTCACATTTGGATTCAATAGGAATTCTTTATTGTTCATGTTATTTCTAATAAAAGAATATCTATTGAACTAGAGAAGGATTATATTGTTACATCATGGACTTGACCAAGGAATGTGTTAATGATTCTTAATAACCTTATATTAGAAAGGTAGTAGTGGCAGTTTATCTAAGACTTATACCAATTGGAAGCATGTATGACTGAACATTATGACAATTGGTAATGTATGAGTGGAATGACTTTTTCAAGCAGGAATTTCTAGAACTAAAAATAAGGTTAAAATGATCTTTGATTCTAAACCTACTAGAATTGGGGACTGGTTATATAGCATACTATAATGCCTCTGGATTTTTTTTGGGTTTTGTCTTGAAATATAATAATTGGGTAGTTGGTTATGTGTCTCTCTAGGTATAACTACATGAGATACAAAACCTTAATTTTTACTTAGAGTTAGTATCCATAGTCCATTCCTTGAAATAATGGCATCAATATCTCTTTGGTGTGAAATTTTTTATCTATAAGGACCATAATATATTATGAAATATTTTATCCTGATGAGACTTAAATCGATAGATGAGACATTGGGATGAGGATCTATGTATCTTTGATTTCAAGATTTCATATTCCCTTATAAAAGGTATTTTTATGATAAATATTTCATAGAATGATGAAGGAGTTGGGATCCTAGACATTACAAGATGATTGAATGTTGATGAGTCTTGTAGTGAATTGCAAGGTAAATATATCTGTGGGGTAATGGGAAGTATCTCGTTCACCCTTGGGCATCAATTATACATTTTTAAATTAGGTTAAGGCCAGATAATATACTAATATATATTTTACAGTGTTTATATATCAGTTGAAAGGGGATGAAATTTTTCCAAGATGCCCCTTAAATGATAATTATGTTCTTCATGTCCATAGTAGAGTGGTAGTTCCAACTTCTATGAGAGAGGAATTGATGAGGGACTCACAAAACTCGATATGTGTGGTAAATCTAGGATCAAATGAAATTTATCATGATATATTATTTTCTTTATAGTGGTTATACCCTAAAAATAACACAATATGATTCATTTGCTTTTTCCCAAATTTCTAGAAATCCAAGAAGAACATCAACGACCAGGTAGTTTACATTATCCACTGACAATAACTATTTGTATCTTGGATATGTTAGAAATTGAATTTTCATAGGATTTAATAGGACCCTAAGATTTTTTGATGTTGTGTGGGTTATCGTTGACCAACTTATAAAATTTCTTCATTTCATGGACACTTGAGAAACTCAACCCATGGATGAGTTGAGAAGGTTGTGTGTTTGAGTGATAGTGTAGTTTTATAGTGTACCTAGGTATCATGAATTATTGAGATGGTCAATTTAAATCATGGTTTTGGTAATATATCAACCAGGTTATTGGGAAACAACTGATTTTGATTATAATATATCACTCTCAGATTGAACGGAAGTCTAAGAGGATTGTTCGGATTTTAAAGTATTTTCTCAAGGTGTGTGTGATAGATTTTGGTAGATAATGGGATGACCCTATAAATTTGGAAGAGTTTTTATGTAATAATAATTTTAAATATTCAATTTAGATCAATCCTTTTGTGGATATTTGTGGTTGAAATTCTTGTTATCTAATATATTGGAATGATGTTAGTGAGTCAACTTTTATCAGGATGAGTATAGTGCTGGAAATATTCAAGGGAGTGACGTTAATTAGGAAGTGGTTAGTGACCTCTAAAATAAGGTGGTGTTATTATATATACCAATGATATAGTTATTTATATTTCATCATTTTTGAAGGTGTTCTATTTTGGAGAGCACCTTGAATTTGGTACTTTTTATTATAGAGGCATGGGAAATTGACACCATTGTTTGTTTGACCATTTGTGATCGTTGAAAAGACTAAAAAAATGGATTACTAATTGGATATTTCTCCTTGAAATCATGTTAAGAATATATTTTTCCATGTTTGTTAGATTATAAATTAATTTTATGATCCTTCAAATCTGATTGATAGAAAATAATTTGAATGGGAGGTAGATGATATATTTGAGGAATGTTCAGTTTGGATTTTTGATCAGAGAAAAATTGTATTGTGATAGAAGACTGAGCCTCTCGTTTGAGATTTAAAGAAGAACACACATACCCAAAAAAATTAGGTGTTAGAATATGATTTGTAGGATTAATGCCTTTATTTTTTTGATTATGACCCATAGAAAAGATTTTTATGTATGAGAATCCTTAGAGGGGGAGATAGTGAAAACCCTATATTTCAAGGTTCACAATGCCTTAATTTCAACCTTTCTTTTTGTTTTTTTGATTTATTTTTTCTTTTTATAATTTCTTGAGTAGCATCTCAGTAGTTTTAGAGATTTTTAAATTCCTTTAATGGGGATCAAAGATTGATCATGGTTAATGGAAACTATATTGTTCTCCTTAGGTTACCATGATACTTATTAGTGAGGGGAAACATGTGGTGGATGTTTACTGAATTGTTTTACTAACTGTGGAACATAATCTAGGAAATAATGAAACTAAAAATTAATAGAAAATCATGGATAGATCTTGGTTTACTAAAATTTTTAGTAAATATTTTTTTGTTCCAAAAATAGGTTGTGATTCGTACTCTCTTGGTGCATGATTTCATATATCATGTGATCAAACCATGCATACAAAATTATTTAATGTGAAAATTCATATTTTGAACTCAAAAAACCCCCAAACCCTTCATTATACAAACAAAATATAGGGCGCTTGAACCAAACGACTATACTGGAAATTTCTATAAAATTCATTCTTGTCGAAGAGAAATCACTTGAAATCGAGAGAAATCAGACCTAGGGATTTCATGGCATGTGAATGTTTATCCTCTTTCCTTTTTGTTTTACTGGATATTATATATCTCATTGCTGAAGATCCAATATATAAAATATCATTATAATATTTAGGAATTTTAACATATTTTAATTATATTTATTCTAATTTCCAAATTGAGGATGAAATTTATTATTATCTTGTTGTTATTAGACTCATCTAGAAACACTTGTTATGTTTGATATCATTGGGTATGTATAAACCGATCGTATCCCATTACATGACCTTCTTGTTGGATCATTTCTATTGAATCATCACACAGATATTTTTTTGATTCTATGGATTATAGATACGATGCATTGATTTTGGTGGAAAATATTCATGTTGGGATTAGATATTCTTAATCAAGTAGGTTCATTACCACATTATAAAACATGTGTAATCTGTGTGGTATGACATGATTTTGTGTGTTCATGTTTGGTCCACGGAACATATTTTATTTTTACATTATTGTGAGTGTGTATAAATTAAGTCTAACTTAATAATGTCTTGTGTTTTTATATTTTTGTATTGTTTACAAACCATTGATATCAGTTTTTGAAGTACTTGGTGAAACCTTCATGGATTGGTTAATTTATTTGAAAAGTAGAGCATGTGATGTGACACATGACAATTATGGTGGCTCCATGAATTGAATATGAAATGCAATGATGGACCAGAGGCCTATCATATGTTTGGGTTATGGGGCACGACAGTCTTGTAGCTTGAACAGTGATAGTTTGTGTGGCATTGGAACCACATGGGTTGTCTCGATTCATGATGGAATGATGAACCATTCCAAACGTGAATTCGTCTTTCGGGTTTTTTGATTTATGGAAGCCATATACAAAAAATCATCCTAGGTGGAGCTAAAGTAGGTAGGGGCCATATTCGTGGAATCCTGGTCAATTCATGATGAACTAACATGTGATTGTTTAAATGTGGATTTACATTTATAAAATTTAATATCCATAATATAAATGGTGTACTTGTGATAATGATGAATTGGTGGTGTCTTACAAGGATTATAATCCCACCCAATATTGAACTATCTTTCAGGGTACAAATGTTATGGCCAAATATCCAATAAAGGGTAAGGTATATGTGTCAAGAGGATGAGCTAGAGGAGATGGTTAGATATTTGGAGTTATGGTATACATTGAGTTGCATGTAAGTGACACTCTTATAGTATTCTATATTCATGTCCAATAGCACTTTTCTTATAGTTGTATGGTAATTGTGTTTCCTAATGCATATATTGAATCAGCATGTTTTGTGTTGTTTAGTTATATTGTATGATTCTATTATTTAATACATATTCCTTGTGTTATGTGTTGGTTGGATATTTTTTCTGAGTGTTTAGTCTCCCCATATTTCAATTTAGGCCCTCAAAACAAGTTGGGAGATGAGTAGGATCACATGAGGTTATAAGACACTTATAATTGGGCCCATTTACTTGAGACGGGGTGTTACACCCAAGGCATAAATTAATCCCCAAACCCTACTAAAATAACAAATTTTAAGACATTGAATCCCTCAAAACCATATTTTGCGTCACAATTCTCCAAAGGAACCATTCATCAAATAAAAAATTTAAATTTAAATTAAATTTAATAACCTATTTAGAAAATGGGTATTATAATCTCACAACCATCGTACATATCATCCCTGAGAAGTCATAGAGACCATTAAACAAAGATTCATGATCCACTCAGGTCACAAATTACTAATCGATTTTTCATGTTATAATATGGAATCTTGAATGAGCTTCCACTGCACAATTTCAAAAATGTGGTTGACTATCTATCAAAATGAGAGACACTTCTCACTACCATCCCTAAAACACCGAGATGAGGATTAAAAATTCTCGTCTCCCTTTAAACATCACAACGACATAATGAAAATCATTATCCAAATTGTACATCTCCAAAAAATAGCCTCAAATAATAATGAATGATCATGATCCACAGTTCTCACCTCTATTTGGATTTATTACCAAAAAAATATTTATTAGTTGTCCAACAACACGCTTGATGAGGTCTATATCTCACCATCCCAAACCATATATGAAAATACGAATTGAAATCTGGTAGTACCTCTCACCTTTTAGTCCGAGCTGAATCAAATGACTGTATACCACCCATGTACAATGCTCGTATATGAAGTTATCTCCTAAAAAGGTTTATAAAAAATCTTATAATATCTCTATCATAAAAACTATTATGTACCAAAAACCATGGTACTGACTTATCTTACTTCCCCAAGTGTCTATGCCTAAAAATGAAACTCCACTGTATTTATTTACATGATTCACACCTGAATCAAGACACAAATCATGATTCTCCATATAAAACATATCATGAACTATTGTTAACCACATAAAATATATCAGGAACTATGGTTCACCCCATGAAACATGTCATGAAAATGTTTTCACACATTAAACTATGTTAGAAATCATTTTTCAGCCCATCAATATTCCTTATATTAAATCAAAACTATCCTGAGGTTAATTACAATGAATAAAATCAATCCAAAATCACATCTAAATCAAAAATATGGTATTATTGATAAGAATAGATAAGGTGGTATCCAAATTATGTATGAATCATTTTATGATCAGTCTCACCATGAAAATAACCATTAAATCATAAGGGTCATGATTCTATGACCCACACTCCACTCATTAACAGAATTAATGACTGTTTGTATCTATCCCACTCACAAATTAGCACAACACAAAAATCTATCTCTACATATTACTATCTCACAAAAACACCATCCTTAAAATCTAATAATATTCCACACGTAACACGGTTAACACGGTCAAGTGAATAATGATCACTCCATAGTATTTGACATACCATATACCAATCCATGAGGAAAACCTAAATAAGATTCATAATCCAACACATACCAATCATACAGAGCCACATTCATCGATCCAAGGAAAATCATGTCTAGGATCAGCATCTGAATCGACCATTCCCTCACACACAATATATTTTTGACGTAATCTCTACCAACTAGTGACATTTCTCACTACCATCAAATCCTAGGAATCCATGGCTATAATAATGTATTAAATTCCACAGTCCTCAATCAGACATTTTCACTCAATGATTCCAAACCCAAAGAAAACCACATGTACCCAATATATGGTACCTCAATCTCATTTGGGAACTAATGCATGTATATACCAATAATACCCGGTCACATTACCCAACACATGCTTCCATGATTTTTATTCAATTTAACTAGGCGCACACACCTAAAAAACAATATATGCTCACCAACATGTCAATCTCATCAATATAAGGCACCTTTATACCCCTTTCCAATAACCCGACATCCCTAAAATGTGATGCAAAATCACATGGCAACCTGCTAAATATATATTTTCCAAATAACTGGAATCCATCCAGGATAAACCACTGTTCCACTAGAAAAAAATCAAAAAAATATTCAAGTTAGGTATAAACATGACCCTTTTATTTTATCCACACCTTGATTACAAAATTAATTATACTTAAAGTGATATATCTCAAAATACTAAGGCATTTCCATGCCTATATCACATACATGGTTGCAAATTACATGTAGTGGTCTCCTAGAAATTAACTTAAACATGCCTTCCACGTTCACAACATCTAAGGAATCATTATTCTTATATATCATGTTTATTATAATATCCCACGCATCGATCTCATACCCTGAATATTTTTACCACGCTTCTCTCTCTAAGGTAACCACTAACACGCGCTAACCCCTCACTAACATTGTGATTTTACATCATATATTATCTCAACAAAAATAGATGAATCTCATATATAACAATCATTTTCTCAATAAGTAGGCCACCACTTAACCCATATTAAAAATCAAATATAAATCATTGATGACAATTAACACTACTCTATTCCAATCTCAAAACCAAAAGAAAACTATTATACCGAACTACCCACTTTAGGGCTCTATATATATCTGGAATCCCATTCCAAGACATTAGAATACTCAAGGGTATTGATTCTCTTCCAAAATCTATATATAGTAATACCCATTAAGGAACCAAAATTTTAGGTTAACCCTTATCAAGCCTCCATAAATGGGAGTGACCTCCTGAGGATCATCTTCTTATCTATCATCACATACATGTATACTGACTTCAACATACCTCGATCTAGGTAGTATATTCCATAATCATGTGGTTAAATTAAGGGGAATTAAATCACTAGGTTATATGGAAAAATATGATATAGGTTGTTATTAATACTATATATATACTAACCGATTTTCTCCTTTAGAACAAATATCCCAAACCCCCACTAGTGTTCTATCTCTAAGAAATCACACACCTATACCATCATACCATGGCCACTACACATCCCTTGAAATGAAGGACTATATAATCATAATCTGGAAGAAACCCACCATAAATACACAAGTCCTGTAATTAGAATTAATCTATACTAGTGTAGTTATGTAGAATTCCATTCCAAATTATACCTGAAAACAGTGTATAATTTCTCACTGGAAGTTTAAAAAGATTAAATCTATCATTATTGATGTCAATCACACATATTAATGAGAACTTCATGTGTATCATATGCACAAAATATGATGTACGAACAATTTCCTCCTAAAAATGGGCCAAGACAAAAGAATCAAATAGCTAGCCTCTTTTCAACGTGACAAGATCCAGAAATCCAATAACACAAAAACCATAAATCTTAAAATTCATGTGAACCATGCTAGGTAAAAATCATACAACTCTAACACAATAATCTAAGGACAATAATCTTATATCCCTTATACATATGATTTCCTACACAAAAATGTTTTCTCAATATACCAGTTCAATATCCATCATAAGATCTGACACATACCCATGTCACGTATATGTGATCTTCAGAAATAGTAAAACCAAAAAAACATTAATATATATTATGATAACATTCACAATAATGATTTGATACCACTTTTTAATGATCTTCCCGTAGTCTACATCCACTATTCTATTCCCAAACTATGGGGGTCAGCAAAGGACCTCATGCGAGCCTACCCATATGCCTGAGGCTTTCGACTGGTAGTGTAGGAATATGGTAGTAACATATGGAGACTATATCCCCATATCAAAGTGTGAAATAATATGAAAATAATACAATAATCGTCCATAACATAAACTAGAGTAAGATAATTCAATAAAAATATCCATCAATATCATATTTAATATGGAAACATATAGTCTTACATCATGATTGATCACCCATTAGGCCTAAAAAATATACAAAATAAATTTAGAGAATAAAATAAATTTATAATAGGATCAACTATATCCCTAAACCTCAACTAAATATCTAATCACATCAAATATACCCTACTCGATCAGGAAATATAATGCCTTTTCCCTACCTAAACCTATAATCAATGACTTCTTCTTGGGTAACCAAGAACCGTGGATATTTGAGAAGGGTGTGAGTACAAATAAGAAAGAAAACCCCAATGTAGTCCCATACCTAACTAGTAAATTCAATGTACTCTTGTTATATGATTATATGAATAAATAAATATACCATATAAGTTTAAATAATGAAGAATTATAATATCCAGGTCTTACATAATATGATCGATCAAACTAAACAAACTGTGGATTATACTAGGGTGCCTCATAGAATTTCAAACAACCATCCCAACCAAATATCATCATGATTCGGAAGAACTTGTCTTTGGTAACCCATACATATGGGGGGATCTACGTGAAATTCAAAACTAGTGTATTATTTTAGCTCTAAATATCTAATTCAAGGAAAACCAAACAATATTATTTATAAATCCAGTCAATGTCGAAAAAATCATGGATTCTCTTGATATAATCCGTGGAAACCCGAAATGGCATATATCATGTTGGATCTAACGATCAAATCCAAGACACCCCAAATCAGGGTATCTTAGATCTAATGCATGGTATCCTAAAACATGAACTTAAGCCCCATTCTACATGTAGGATAATGTCCTAGGTAACAAAAAAATTAGTCACCTTGATGATTTGGATCAATCCATTATTGCCCAAAACACGCGCATAGGTATCAGAAGGCTCCTAGTTGAATTTCATAGGTAGTCCAGATTTTTAGTCTGTCCAACTCTAAATCCCTGGTATCCAAAAGACATAACTGTAGGCCTTATTCAACTCCTATAAGAATATCATAGGTTTACCAAATAAATATCTTTTGTCCTCTAAATCCTTGTAATTTGAAATCAATAATTCTATTGGAAAAATGGATCATATAAATGGTAGTCTAACACTCTTTAGGGGAACTATTTCCCACAAAAAAACTAATAGTAATCAATGCTCTAAATCCATGGAATCCCAAAAAATGTGTCTCTATGTAATATATTTCCTACCATAATGATATATAGAGCATGTAAAAGGAATCCCCAAACATGTTTCTTTGTGGATTATATATCCCACCACAATGATATAAGGAGCGTGTCCTTGAAATATGAAACCATGTGTCTTAATGATTCTCAAATGAATAAAAAACCCATACAAATCATCTCAATGTGGTCAACCATCTTCTTGAATCGGTCCCACAAATCTGATGTCAGACTCTCTAGTGTATGACCCCTAATCAACACAACCATAACATGCTTAAATTTTAATTTCAGGTTCTAATGTGAAACTCACAATCATCACTTCCTAGTTCCAAAATTAACCCTAACAATGTTCAAAATATCACAAGGGAACCCAATTTTGTCCCCTATGTCACACTTTACATGGACACCCAACATGGGATCCTTTATCTCTATCTATCACTTAGGTTTATAACCATTAGATAAGAGTAATACATCCCTTAACCTTATCATGGAAATCACAATAGCCTTAATGGATTTATTATGGAATCCTCATTGGAATTAGTCAAGAATATGGCCTAAATCCCATATCACATCCCATGGAATCACTATTTACTCCCTCGCACACCCAACCCTTAAAATTATTACTATATTCTACCCTACCTGGTGCTAAAATATCAAGGTTAAAGAAAAAATCATTCAATATTCATTTTACTAACATAATAACTCTATGTAATCTCATGGTTCTTTCACAGCCTCCTCAAGCCACTCATTAAAAACCGAAAACTCACATTCATAAGTGAGAATCCAGGGAACCTATACCAAGGGACTCTTTTTTCACTAATTTTATTAATGTATCGCACCTCAATTTACAATTATATCAAGGTATAAAATTAAATTCAAGTCTATATTCATTGGTGGGGGATGCATCCAACATTTATAGAAGGTCGTTAATGGCCTTGGAACATTTTTAATCTATTAGAATGTAATTTTTAATTTGAAATTTATTTCCTTAAATAGGACAACTATCCAAAGTGGTAACACCAAACACATCACATGATAAATGAAAATTAATATTTGTAAATACAATATGGTATTATACAAGGAACCTCTTACCTTAAGAATAAATCAATTTCCCCTTAGAGGCATTACACGATAACTCTTGACTAAGCTCATCTAATTCAAAATGTCCATCACCCATCACTAAAGGGCCTTAAATCATGTAAATAATATAAAAAATTTATTATAAAAGATTATAATTAATTAGTCAATTTAATTTTATATGAAAAAAGTTCATAAAAATCATCAGTGAACTTTGTACAGTAAAATAATAAGCGACGAGGTGGGGTCAACTCTCGATGTAACCCTAGGACTAAAAAAATAAACTAGTATACTTGATTCATGGAATAATTATTCCAATTTCACAAAAAAAATGATATAAAAACCATATGACGACATACCCTCACCAATATGGTAAGAGAAATTATATAGATTTCATATTCGATCCTCCTCTATGCAAATAGAGCAAAAGACTTGCTGAAAATGGAAAACTCCATTTATCTAGTGGAATCAACATGAAAACCTATTTTACATTTACCATAAATCCTATTTTTAAGGGAATATAATATTGAATGAGTTAGGATAAAGGAAATACTCATCTATTCTATTTAAATGCACCAAGAATGACCTCTGGTTAAAGGTATGAAGGGATGAGAGGGCTGACCATTCAGAACCTCCAATGTGTACCTGCTTGTCTAAAAAAGGGGTGATGAGACCCCTATATTAAATATAAAAATACTCAATAACCTATAAATGGGATGAACCATTAGAGGTAGAGTGAATCACAATCATTCCCCATTATTTCATACCAGGAATCTCTATTTCATGGTGTGAATGGTTTGCGACTCTTTATATGTACCTGCATGACTGTCTTTCCTGTGACACTCTCCCAAACCACTAGGACATCAATAGAACGTCAAAAACCATCTAATTTTTTTTGAAATGTTTAACCATTATAACATCATTTAGAGTCTCGGTTCTCAAAACAAACCATCCACCAAATCAAAACATCAAATTTGTAATGAATTTATTAACCTGTCCAATTATAGGGTATTTCAATATCCATTAAAATATTAAGTCAATTACAAATTTCAAAATACTGGTATATATTTTTAGTTTTATCATTAATTTTATCATATTTTATGTGAACTGAGTAAAAAATTATGTTTCTTTGTGTGATTAAATTTCTATGTTTACTTTTTATATTTACTATGGATATAATTGAGAGTGATAGATGAAAATGTTGTTTATACTATAATGGGATCAAGATCCAATAATAAGTGAGCGTAAGAGAGATTTTTTTAATTAGTTAGAATCCCAATTTAACCCCTCTCAAGGATCCATGGATCATACATATTAATATGGTGGTCCTTAAAAGTTTTATCAAATCCTAAAAGATCTTACTTTTAGGTTAAAATATCAAATATATTTTTTAATTTTTTTACACATAGATGATTTATAAAAATAATTTGTTTTCATTGAATAACATTTAATGGTTTGAAAATATGATGATTTATTATTTATAGGATCATGGAGATGAAGTTATAAATAATATTCATATTGATGCAAATTTAATAAGTAATTAGGAAAGAATTAGCCATCTGATGACATTATAACATCATGTTACTGCTTTAATAAGTGATATATTTAAGTTAATACATCATTTTACTCAAATTTTATGTTATAAAGAACATTAAATATAATATATAAAAAACAAATTAAAGGCTATGACGATATTATTCCTTTAATAATTGTATAAATAAAACATAATGATAACTAGACACATAACAAAAATGTAGAAAAATACTATGTTATGTCAAAAGAGATGAAAATTAGGATTAATAATGATAAAAACTCTAAAAATAAAAAAACTCATATTAATGTGTATGTACCTAGTCATTTTGATTTATTTGAATATTAAATTAGTTAAAATATTTATTTTAAAATTAAAATTCCTCTATAGTGTTATAAAGTGATGGGGATTTTATTATATAATAGGTGGATGCATTATGTAGGAATTCTGAAGAATGTTCTTGTATTATTAAAGAACATCTACAATCCCTACAATAAATGGTAGATCATTTAGAAATATTATATTTAGTAGATCATACATTGATATCAAAATAAATATTATAAAACTAAAGGAAAAATCGTGGATATTTGGTCTTATAAGGATCCATTATTTGGATGAATTAATGTATAATGCAGATAATTTATTTACTTGGAGAACATAAAAAAAATTTGAGGAAGAAATATCAAAATAGAAGGAATTAAAATCTTAAATTTTTCCTCTAAGGACACATTTTGAAGAGTGGAGAAAATTTAAAAATGTGTTGTGTTTGATAATGGGGGGGTTGGATTCTCAATTAAAGGGAAAATATTTAAATATCATGTATCTATGATAATAGATATGACTGTTATAGGTAAAGAGATAAAAAACTCTATACATGTAATCCATTGAAAATAGAGTTTACTAATCTATAAAACTAGAAAAAATGAGTAAACATGGGCTACTTAATAAATTTGGGAAAACAATTCACAATGAAGAGTTGTGATGACGTGATATTTCTATAGAGGTATGTGACATACTAGTAATATGTATTTAGTTGCCCAAAATCTAAAAAATAAGGAATAGTTAACACCATATCCCAACCCATAAAGGATTACATGAAGTTTTGTTTATTTGAGATATGTTTAATTATTTATAACCATGATTATGTGGAAAGATATTTCAGCTTGAAAGGTAATTGATGTGATAGGAGGGTAACCCCATTTTCCCTTATTAGCTAGGAGACATGTATTAAAGGAAGAAACTATTCTTCACTAAGAAAAATGATTCAGGACATTGAATGGATGCCACGATATACTGAAAAAAGTGTATATATATATAAATAACTATTCATATACTATTTACATTATGAAAGGATAAAGAAAAAAAGAATATTCAAGCAGGATAAAGTGGCCTCTATTTATAAAATAGAAGGTGAATATTCAAAGAAATAATTACCAAGTATAAATAAATATGATTTATTTATAATGGATTTCAAATTGGAGGAGTATGAAACATGCCTATGTGGTTTCATAAATTAAACTATAAGGTAAGAGATAAAATTTGAAGCAATGATTCATAAATAGAGGAAGAATCATTTTGAATATATAGAAGGTGAATCAAAGGAAAATAATATACAGGTGGTATCAATTATATATTTGTAATAGGATTTTAATCAAATTAATTTAGAGGATACAAAATCAAATATCCTGATTTTGTTTTTATTGGTGGATTCAATCAAAGAATAACCATAAAGAATATATGGAAGGAAGTTTGAAGTGAATGGTGAGTTCACCATGACATAGAATATTTTATTTTTTGAAGATGTTTGAGATGTAATTCTCTCCCCATAATTGTAATGTTTGAAAATGTTTTTTAATTTCATTATTGTTTTAGTGGGTGATATTATAATACCCTGGGATTTCAGTATTTATTTATTCCTTAAATAATACAATTTTTGTTAAATTACATTACAAACAAGATGAAACTAAAACTATACATACAAAATTACTATAAATCATTAATAAAAATAAAAATAGTTACAAATTATGATACATAAATTGTATTTCTTTGTTTAAACTAATGAAATTTAATGATAAACGTGTTATGATTAAAATAATTCAGTGTTTATAGGGGTATTTTTTTGGAAATTTATTTAAATAATTTTTTTTTAAAAAATTGATAAATTTTAGAGGAATTAAATTTTTCACTAATAAAATAACACTCAATTAATTATAAATTTATATGAAATAGGATTATATGGACTTGATGTTTTAAAAGGTCATTTCAGTATATAAGTATTTATTGTTTATATTTTTTATTTTCATTTAAATGTTAAATTTTTAAATATTAGAAATTTATCTCAAGAAATAAACATTAGTTTTTATTTCTCAGACCAAATTATTTTATGGTTAAATTTTAGGTTTTTTCTAAAATAGCTATTTTTATATGAAAAGTGGAAAGTATCAATTCTACAAATACTATCACTTTTATAAAATAATCATGATACACGAAATAATTAAATATTAATAATTTTTTAATACCAAATATATATTAAATAATTAGTATAATTCATTTTGAAATATAATTTTGATCATATAAATATTGTTTAGACATTTTTGAATTCAAAGTAACGCTTTTATTGAAATAAAAAATACTTTTTCACATCACTTTTAATAAATTATACAAAAATTTTATTTTTGGTTTTGGTTAGGATATAATTTAAAATAAATTACCTTTTATTAAACCTAATCCAAACAATTAAATGGTAAGAAAAGTTATTCATGATATTTATATAAAATCATTTTTTTAAAAAAAATTAAATTTTGTAAAAATAACTTTTGTTGTGTTTTAAAAACCTATATTAAAACAAATTTTTACCACTTAAACAAAACGGGTCATAGAAAATAGATTCCATATGTGGTATCATATTTTTATAATTTTCTAATGAGTTTGATTTTATTTCTATTCATAATGAATATTAACCATGTTAAAAGTCTTCTACCATGGTATATATTAAAAGGGTTAACGAGAGGGTTAAAATACAATATAAAGATTAAAATAACACTAAAACATGTCAAAATTTGTTTTAATGAGTGTATTTTTACTTCAAATTATCCTATATATAGATTCTGACTAATTTGGATGCATTTTATCTAGTAAATAAATTTATAATATTTTAATCTTCTTAATATTGACAAAGGTGTCGTTCCCCTAAATCATTGAAGGACACCTCCATACTAACCGACACACCAATATAAATATACCATAAATGGAAAAATAATTAAAAAAATTCAATCCCAACACCATTATACATAACCTAGAGATTTTGGTCTTCCTAAATGACCCATCCTAGAAGGCTTATTGTGTAATAAAAATGAAGATATCCAAAGAGGATGTATAATTCTTAAGTAAATTATATCATGTTTATGTCTTCATATAACTCCATAAAATATTTCTCAAACGTATTAATATATTGAAGAAATTATATTTACTATAATTAAATGTTATTATTTTTGTTTAAGAAAAATTTTGAACCTCTTTTTTATCTAATGGGAAATGAAAACAATGCTCTTGCGTATGTATAAACTATAGTCACTATACCGAGATGTATTTCATTTTTCATATCTACCTCATATATATGTTTATAAAGAAGTAATTAATTAGTATATATGATATTTATGATATAATAATGGATTTGAAAAATTAAATCTTTATATATATTCTTTTTCATTTATCTGTTAAAAAATCAAAATGCCAATCATCCATATGTGTGGACTACCATCTCCATGAATGACATATTTAATTTTTCATTACCTCCTTAGATAGATTGTTATAAAAATGTATTTAATATAACAATATGATAGATATATTTTATTTCACTTATGGAAGTGATGAACCCATGAACAAAGTGGACGAACCAGAACTACCAAATCAAAACATTATTGAGAAATAAGAGAGGTAACACCCAAATAATTACATTGAACAGATAATTATGAATTAATGGGTAAAAATAAGTTATAAAAAATTAATTCTTGAAATATTAATTTAAATATGAATTTGATATGTATGGATAATGAATACAAACTTATCATACATTATTATAGAATCTATCAAAACAAGTGGGAATCTATAATAGTGGTTTATCATCTAAAATTTCATTCATTCAGACATGTTTCATAATATGAACCTATATATATATATTTTGTGTATATTATATATTTGGAATATTTTATTATTATTATATTTTTATTCAGTGAATATTATTTTCTATTTCACGGTCTTTCAATCAAATAATTTTGATTCAAAAATTACCAAAGTCATGATGGATTATATTAAAATATCAATTTTTTTAGTATTTTTTATGTTTCAATTTAAATTAGGTGAACATGAATGTTATTTATCTTATAAACACATATAATTTAATAACATTTGGTTATTTATAGTTTTTTAATTCATTAGATCAATTTATCCTCTCTTTGGATCACAAAACTACTGAAGGAATGTTAAAAAGAGAAGATTACCATATTTCTCCTTTTTGGATGGGGATATTTTCCCACCATATCCATATTAGTTATTTTAATTAAATAATTTTTGTTTAAATAGAAAAATTATTTAAAAATATAAACTTCTATAAAAGTTTATGTCATTTTCAAATTAAAAAAAGGAAAATTTTTTAATGTTTTTTTGCAGAAGTCAATTTTTACATTTCATTTCGAATTTGTGAAAAGAATATATATTTATACATTTCCCACATGAGCAGTTTTTCCTACCCTCAAGACCAATTTTCATGATTTATATTCATTTTCATGCATTATGGCTTTTAAAAGTAATATCTATTCCCATTATTCATGGTATTTTTCATTTTTATACTAAAATAAAAACATATTATTTTCATAAAATGTTTAGAAAGGGATTTTATTTTACTCATTTATAGTTTTATATTCCAATACAAGTTTTTTTACATAAACATAGATTAATTTTAAGATTAATTTTTTAAAATTATCCAATAAATAACTTATTAAATGTCTCTTTGACGGATCATGAAAAGTATTTTGGATGTGTTTTATCACATTTTTTATGAATAGAATTGTAAAATATTTAAAAAAATGATTTGAATGTTTTTATTCAATATACTTATATAATTCTAAAATTAATCTCCTTTACATAATTAAATGTCATTTATAATTATTCTATTACCTTATTTTATTCATTAATATTTTTTGTTTATACATCATTTTGTTCACAAGGAAGATTCTCAATTTCCTGATGATTTGTTCTTAATCACTCTTTCTTATTATTTTTGGAATTATATACATATTAATTTTTATCATGTATATATTAATTGTATCCAAAACTTATTAACCACATACCATTTCAATATATGGTATTAATTGAAGAAAACTTATAAAATGTATTTAATTAACTCGAAAATATTGAAGTTCTGTATTCTTGATGCAAAATGGATATTTATTTATTATTAAGGAATATTGATTTCATATATTATTGATTATTGAATATGTGATGAATGTAATAGATATATGTTGGAGATGATTGAGGCCTGAAATTATATATCCCCTTAATGTATTGTAAGGTCTCATGATACAATCAGTTTGTCCTAAATTAAGAATCATTTGGGAATTACCTACCCAATTATTGAAAGAATATTAATTGAAGGAAAGACAATAAGATTTAAATGTATATAATTTGACATTCCATATTTGAAAAATAAATTATCATTTTCCATGGGTTTACTAAAGTTATATCTCCCATGGATAAATGTAGTAACCAATATCTTGATTAAATGGTATATATATTAATTATTCACTATAAAATATTGTTTAAACCTTACATTTTCATGATATATTTCACTATATAATTGCCCTTATAGAGTGGTTTTCCTACCCATTTCATATGTTTCCATTTACATAAGTACTGAAGAAGAGTAATAAATATGAAATATATAAAATTCTACCATGTGTGGACATTTTTTTGGGAAATTTTAAAGTATTACTACGGAATAATAAAATAATAGTATAATGAAACAAATTCTAATTAAATAGAAATATATGAATCTTATTAATAATATGTTTTTATGTATCTATAATGCTATAAACCTAATATGTTCTTTGGTATGTAAAAAAAATCATCTCTTTGATGTTGTAATTTTGGAAGGAAAAAATGGGGCTACTTGAATTGGTATCAAAGCTAGTATGTGAAAATTATGTTTTTAGAACCAGATCTGGGAGTATGAGTCAAATCTAATAATGTTGGTATCAAATATGGGTTTATATTGATTTAGATATTAGGATGTTATCAATTAAAGGTAACATAATATCTGTATTTTTATGTTTTATTATATGATAGATGGTATAGATACACTTTTGAAGTCTTATGTGACTAGATTTTAAATTTATAAATTAAAATTTGGGAGATATTTGTGAGAATACATTATTAAAATAAATATAATACTTAGGTTTAGTATGTGATTAAATATAGTGTCTATTTGAGAAGAATATTAATTTAGAGACACTTTGATGGTATAGATAACCATTACATTACTATGAAAATTTAATCCATGTTAATTATGGTTATTTAGGGAGAAGTAATGTTTTAATACTTTTAGGAATTTATTGATAAACATTATGATTCAATGGTAATTTTATGATAATTAAATTCAGTAATATGTATACCATAATTAGATGTAATATAATATCTTGGATATAGTTTAAGTGGATGATATTATTTATGGAATTAAGATTGAGTAAACTTCTAGACATATAAATGATTTTTTTGTTTTATGTCATGGTGAGTCAGGTTAATTTGTTAACAGATTATTAAATTTTAGAGAATATATTACTAGGGAATATATATTGTTTGTTATGTGACTATGAATAATTAATTATGGTTTTAGAGAAATACTACATTAATTTTTAACGAATATGTGACCAATTAATTCTAAATTTTGAGTCTTGATTTGGTCAAAAACATTGTAGTGTGTTTTAAGGTTAGTTATTTATTTTATGATTTATGATTAATTTTGGGTGTTATTATCTATGTTTTTTAGATTAATGTACTATTTTGACAGTGAAGGCTTATACATTTTATGTATTATCTTAACTTGTAAAAATCATTTTGGTTTTGGTAAATGTATAGAGATATATGGAATAACTTTTGATGTAATTTTTGGATATTATAAGACATTAATACTTAGTTTTAGTGATTCAATAATGAAAAATCCCACTTTATTTTTAATTACATAGAGTTTTAAATATAGAAGAGATAAAAAATACTAAAAAAACAGAAGGAAAAAATTATTCATATGTTATAGAAGGAAATATAGTAATTATATTTTATCTTATTCTCTATCTGGATGGTAAAATATTCCTAAAATGAATAAGGAGGATGATAAATCTATTAAGTATTATGTGGAAAATATCACTATGCCATCAATATATGTTTTTAGAGAATAATTCAAAAGAATGAGTCATATAATGATACATACAAAGACTTAAAAATATTCAATTTAGAAATAGGAGGTTTTCTAGTAGTATCATAGACATTATGTATCATATTAAAATCAATATCATATTTTATTACAATGTCATAACAAATTTTTTTTTTGAAAAAGAATTAGTTTTATGGGGATGAAATTCTTTTAGATGGGATGTAATTCCTTCATATTTCAATATTTAATTATCTTTTAAAAAGTAACAAATTGGAAAGATAATGTCACATGAAACACCAAACTAAAACAAGTCATGACATATTATAATTATCATTTAATATAATTAAATATAATAATAAATTATGATATTTATTTATATTAATTTTTTTGATTTGTGAAATCTAATGATTATTGTGATATTTTTATTGAAAAGTTACCTTGACAAAGAGGTCATGGATAATATTCATAAAAGAAAGAATGGTTACAAGAGAAGAAAATGAGGGATCTTATTATAATTAGCCTCAAAATGGGGGAGCAGGACCACGGGAAGAGAATATAACTAGGTAAGAGTCTTACCAACTCACATATTAACAAGACCATCCACAACCATATTCACCTCCTGATAAACATGAGTGATGATGATATTAAGACTCAAAAGGTTATTCATTTATTCCATCCACTTTTCAACAAGCCTCCCAGAGATATGAAGTTCACCATTTCTTATGGCTTGCACAAGAGTGCTAGAGTCACATTCCAACCATATATTATTCTAGCCTTTAATTTTAGAAAATGAGACATCATGAATTAGTCCAAAAATATCTGCCACGAGTGAACTAGTCATGCCATTATTTCCATAGAAACATCCCTTTAAAGAAACACCATGCATCCTAAAAACAGCCCCACACCCTACTGCCCTAGATTTCCCTTATCCACACCATCCGTATTCACCTTTATCCAATAAAGAATAGGAGGTAACCAAAAAATTCAAAAGTCCCCAATGTGAGTCTGAAATTGACCTGAACACCCAGGTTTTTTAGTACAATAAAATCATGAATATTGTTGTCACAATACCAGATTCTAGCGCTGCACATATCTATTCTCGCAGAAAAAATCTGCTTCATGACCAGCTTCACATAGCATCCTTTTCCCAAAAAAATTATAGCATTTCTGTTCCCCATATAGCTTGTGAACATTCAACTAAAACCACACAAAGAATAGCCCTTACATTAGGAGATAAATGGATGACTGAGCATCACCGATGGAATTCTTACAGACCTGAAATTCAAAGACCATCCTCCTCAAAAGACACTAGGACCACTATCCAAATGGTTGAGGATGTTGCACAGCTGAGAAAAGGATATTCTACATCCTCCCAATTCTTTTGACACATAGCACACCTGGAGCAAAGGTGAATACCAAACATTTGAATAACATCATCAGAGGGTAACCGATTGTAAGCCAGCCTCCACACAAGGGTAAGACGTGAAGCCCTGATCCATTTTTTATAGAATGTAGATAACCAGTTGAATTCAGCATTATGACCCTTGGTGACATGTAGATAGAAGATTTTTCTAGTAATAAATTCATTCATAGAAGGTTCCCAAACAAGAATATTAGGACCACAAATAAATTCATAATGATCGACCAAATCTTGTAGCTCATCCAGGAGTGGTGAGGGAGGGTCATGGAAAAAGTTTTTAATAGTGACCTTTTCATTAGTTTCCAGGACATCCAGCTGGAAATTATTAGAGGGAGTGGCACCGGTCCAATTATAAACACAAAATTTGGTATTCGAGTTTCTATTTAAAATCCATCGAGAGCAGGTCATAATATCCTGAAAAGATGATTTAATCGAAGGCCATAAGTATGATTCAATGTAAGAATTCCTTCTCTACCTCAATTTACCAGCAAAATGACCATTGAGAAAACCCATTTATTCTGAATTACTATGGAGAATCTTCCAAAAAAGGAAGGCTCTAAGGGAATCATTGAAAAGATAAATATTATTCAATCCCATGCCACCATTATGCTGAGGGAGACAACAAACCTTCCAAGTAATTGCGACCATTTTCCTCTCATGGTTTTTCCCACTCCAAATAATTTTTTTGAAAGAGATTTTATGTGCTTGAGAAGTCCCCTCGGCCACTTATATACCATGAACGAGTAGACCAATTTAGAAACTCTAACCGACTTCACCAAGAACAATCATCCAGCCATTGATAGACTCTTCCCATTCCGGTTTTAGAGTTTTCCATTAACCCTGTCAACTATTTCTGAAAAGAAATATGCTTTAGGATGACCCTAAAATAATGGAATTCCAAAATAGTAAAAAGGGAATACCCCTTCTCTGATTCCTAACCCTGTAGTAATCCATTACTTCCTGCATATAGAAAACCCCTTCCCAAAATGTATGGAGGATTTATCCCAACTTATATATTGGGAAGAAATACCCTCATAATGATTTAGAACTTCCTTCAAGACATGAATATTCTTTTTTCTACCCTACAGGATGATGATAATATCATCAGCATATAAAAGATAAGATGGGGCGATAAGAGACCTAGAAGCCTACGTCGGCTTGAGTTGAACCTGTGAGACCATGAGAGAGACGAGCCTACCAATATAATCATTAGAAATAGAAAAAATAAAGGCTGAGAGAGGATCTCCCTAGAGAACTCCTCTAGAGTAAGAAATTTACCCTTTAAATGAACCATTTAATATAACGGAGACATGAGCAGGTCTAAGAAGAGAGGAAATACAGATAATAATGATGTCATAGAAACCAAAACTTCCAAGAACCTTATAGAGGAAGGTCTAATCCCGAGTGTCAAAATCCTTTTTGATTTCATGCTTTATAGTAATTCTTCCCTCTCTTGTAGGTTTCCAGAGCATTTTTAGACATTCTGATTCTAAAAAAATACATTCTTGAACACATCTTCCTTTCATAAAACAAAATCGATTCTAAGAAACAATCATAGATGCAATTCTTGAGAGCCTGTTAGAAATAATCTTTTTTATGATCTTATAACTAGTTTTGACCAAGGTAGTGGGTCGAAAAAGGTGAATCTCACAATCATTTTCATCTTTAGGAATTAAGGAGATAAATTGATCATTGATACACTGAGGAAGAGCTCTCTTGAAAAATAAAGGGGAGAAACCATTACAAACACCACCTTTAATAAACTCCCAATACTTCTGATAAAAGGAATTGTTGAAACCATCTGGACTCGGGGAGCTGGAAGACTGAAGGCTAAATACCACATCCTTAATCTCAATCTCATAAGGGGAACAAGTGATAAGGCAGTTATCAAGAGTAGACATCAAATAAGGTATGATCCCACCCATAAAGGATCCTCCCAATGTAGTCCCACTGGAAATCTTAGTGAAATAATCAACAATATAATCAACAATGTTTTTTTTGTTTAAAATTTGATCACCAACCTTAAGATCAAAGAAGGTACAATTGGCCTTCCTAATCCTTTGGAGAGAGTTGAAAAATTTAGTATTTCGATCCCATTCTTAAAGAAATTTTATTTTGAAGGATTCCATATGAGTATTCTCTTTTATTGCAAGGAGAGAGATCAATTTAGAGTTCAGAATAGATTCCCTAAAAAATACAGATTGAAGTCCACTTTTGAGGCTTCATCTTGGAGCTACTGGTGAGATGATTCAAGACATAATATTTCCTTTTCCATCTCAATATAAGTCTACCTACTCCATGATTTTAAAGATCACTTGATCATCCTCAATTTGAATTGAAAATTTTCACCTTGAATATTGTTCCCGAAATTTCTAATCAACCTTCCACAATCATATTGAAGCACCCAGACATTTTTTAAATGAAATGGAAGAGGAATATGGTATTCCTTACCCTTAAAACTAACCAAAATAGTATGATGGTCAGAATCAATTTTTTGTAGAGTAGTACTAGAAATGGAATCCCATTTTTCCAGGGCTAATAAATTCACAAAGGCCTGATTCAACTTACAAGTAATCATACAGTTGAGATATCTTCTGTACCAAGTTTATCTTGCACCAACCAGACTATCCCCAGTCAGATCATTATCATCAACACAACCATTGAATTCCCTACGAATTTCAAGTGAATAAGACCAATTTATTTTCTAGAATAGAGGATAGTGTTGATATCATGAACAATGAACCATGGGGAAGAAATTACCCAAATTTGTCATGTTCCTACCATAAACTCCTATGATCTTGATACCTATTTTTATCATAAAAAATGATCCAAACAACTTCTAAGACTACCACTGCAAAGAGGTCATAATAACCTTCTCATTTATAGATAAAATGTCAACAATGCCAATAGAGGAATGAGAAAAAACCCATGAGCTCTCATAATGTCCACTTGAACCATTAGTAGTAATCAAGAGAAAGCTAAATTTCTGAAGGCTCGCAAAACCCAATGAAAATGAGGATTTTGGTTCATAGATACCAATTAACATTGGTTTATGAATCTGAATATGCTTATAAAAATCATTAATAGTAGAGGAGTTAGTGAGACCCTAACAATTCCAATAGAGCACATTCATTTTGAAACTGATTTATAAATGAATCTTCCTTACTTATTTTGTTTCATCTTTCCTGAAGAATTTTTTGGCACCATTTGAAATCTTGGGAAGACTTATAGTCTACATTCTATGAGACAAAGTCCCAACAATATACATTTTAGGCTCATAATTTCTTCCTTCTCAGAAGGAGACCATCGCCACCAAAGTTCACGGGGTGGGGGGGGGGACTTTTGGTCTCCAATTCTTCATCCTCCTAAACCATGTCACACCAACTTTTCTTAAGGGGGCATGCATAATTTTTCATATTAACAAATTCATGGAAAACCATGTAATTATCAGACCTTGGAGAAGCAACATGGCTGTCAAGAACATACTTTATGCTTCCTTTGTACTCATCCTACACATATGTTTGAGCCAAAGAAGAGTACTTGATACTAGATTAAAAACCTCAGGATCAATCATTGAATCATCAACATCAACATTATTTTGAAGAGGAATGGTTGAAAGAATAGTCCCAACTTACTCCAAAATCTTTTTAGTTACAAGATGATCCTTACCAGAAGGTTCTCCCTTTTCAGTAGAGACATTGCCCTTATTTTTCCTGCCAGCCTCCTTCCATGGATTAGCTTTGTCAGCAGGGGAGGCCTTCACTAACCGCTGCTACTTCTAAATATTCCTGCATTTCAAGATAGCATGTCCAACTATTTTTCAATAATCACAGAAATGTGGCTTCTGTTCATATTAAATAATGATTTCAAACTTCTTATCATTATCAAAGAAGTTAACCAAGTCAGGCAGATTTGAATCCATGTTAGCTTCCACCATAACAAGTGCATAAAATCCGAGATCTCCTTCAATTGTATGTTGATAAATCTTCAAGGGGGTCCCCACACAAGAAAAAATATCACAAATAATTTTAGGGTTCCAATAATACCAATTCAAATCATGTAGATGAATCCGTATTTGCACCGTGGTTTGTCGTTGAATGAATGGATTGAAATACCTATCCCATTCAGAAAATTCGAAGACACCCGATTTATGCTGAGCCACCCCCTTATTCTAGGCCATTCATAGATAATACCTACTATTGAAAACTACGTGAAAAAAGCCTCTCCCAATTGGGATAAGTTTAAAATCATTCACACCCCAACATTGTGAAAGCATAATTTTAAGATCAGCATTAATCTATAGTTTATCCCCCTTTACTAGGGAAATGCGACCAAGAGCAGAATATTTATAGGATTCCACCCATTGCATGATTACTTCCTAATCAGCAAGTACTTAAAATACACCATCAATAGTCAGAGATGTCATGTTGGAGGACTATAGAAGAACCTCCGTAGAATGTGTCACACCCTTTAGTGCATCCTTGAAGAAGACCCCTTTTTTCCTAGGAGCACGAACCAGGGTTAACCCCTTGGCTAGCAATCCATCCATGATCTTTGCGGGAGACACAACCGATTCCCACTCCAGGTCGAAGGATCCCGTGGTTGTGAACTGAAAGTGCCGAAGTAGGGATTAGGATCACCTCAATGCTCATGCTGAGCTTTCCATCTCGACACACCGTGCCATCAATGATTATTGTGATATGATTAAAATCATTCAATTTTAAAAGGGGGTGTTGTTTGAACAAATTTTTTTTCAAGTGTAGTTAATTTCAATAAATTATCAAATTTAATATAATTCAATTCATAATCTAATAAATTATAAATAAATTAATTATAAATTGTGATAGAATTTGTATATGACAACATGATGTTTAAAAATTAAATTTCCTAAATAAAATTTGAATTTATTTTTATTATATGTTTTCATTTAAATGTTAAATATTTTAATTTTTGAGATTGGATTTCATGAAATGAAATTAATTTTTGGGTTTATTATATCAAATTTAACTTAGGGTGATATATTGGGACTTTTCTAAAATATATAATTTTAAGGTGTTAAGTGAAAATAGTGATATTACAAATACTATTCCTTTTATGAAGTTACAATGGTACAAGAATTATTTTAATGTTTATGGAAAAAATTTATAGAATTAATATATATTTAATAGGTAATATAATTCATATAAAAATATAATTTTGAACATGAAAATTTATGTTTTAAATTTAATAAATATAAAAAAAAATTATTCAAATAAATACTATTTTAATTCTCTATTAATCAAGTATTAAAAAGGTTCATTTCAGCTTTTTGGGTTTTAATTTCCAATAATGTTACCTTGTTTTAACAAAATCTAATTAATTCCATTGGAATAAATGTTATAATGATTTTGTAATTAAATTATTTTTATTCAATAATTTTTTTAAAAAAAACCCCATTTCATATATTTTATGAAAATATATTAATTTTTTTTACCACTTATAGAAATAATTTCATATAAAATGTTTTTAATATTTTGGAAATTCATTTTTTCTTTTTTTAATGAGGTCAATTTTAGTTTTATTTTATATTTATCATGGTATTTGTTTCACAATGGTATGGGTAAAAGTTTAAAAAGTGTGTTAAACTAAGTTTAACGACTAAAATATCTATAAAACATGTCTAAATGTGATTAATTGGGAGGATTTAGACCATAAATTATCCTATCATTTAAAATTTTCTAAATTTGATTCAATTTACATGAGAAATACCTTTATTTAATTTTAAAATAATTATTATTTACAATGATACCACTCACATCACTTATAAAAGGACACCTTAACTCCTCACCTGTACACACTACCGAATACCCATTAGCTAGAAAATGATATAGAAAAATTAACTTCTAAAACATTTATCCCTGAATAGTAGGTATTTTTCTTCAAAAAATAACCATCCAAGATGGATTAATATATATGATACATGAAGATATCAAATGAGGATGTATATGTCTTAAATTAATTATTTTATGTTTATTTCTTTCTTATACCTCTTCCAAATCCATTAAAAACATCCAAATATAATGAATGCGGTATATTTAATATACTATTTTTGAAAGATTATTGTAACACCATGATATTTTATGAGATAGATTATTCTTAATTTCATTGATGTCATGTTTTTTACAATACCCAAATATTATCTTGTGCTAAAGACAACACAATCTTAGCGTTCAATATACGCAACACTAGGTTTGTCTTGTGTTACACACAATTTCAAGTTCTTTTTATAAAATTCATTTTACCCAAAATTGGGTTTAAGGGAATAACTAAATATTATTATGTTACTATATAACCTAACCATTTTAATTGAGGGTTTGAACTATATATATTAAATTTTGAAAATATTCTTAATTCTAGAGAGAGAAATTAATTATAAATGAAAATAAAAACCCTTTTAATTAAAAAGAAATGTTTTTCTAAAAAACCATTTAAATGAAAATAAGCTAGTTTATAAAATAATAAAATAAATCATAATGTATTTTAATAATTAAATATATTTTTAACACATTCAATATAATTTTTAAAATTCATATTATATGTTTTGATGGTATTATATAAGATGAAATTCAATTTTTCGTATAAAAGAAGTATTTTTTTAAAAAATACATTTTTCAGCCTTTTGATGGGGCACCCATTTTAAATCTAGTTTCTGACATTTATATAATTTCCATTGGAAAAAATAAACTTCTTATTTTGAATCAGGAGATAATAATTTTTTTTGGAATATTTTTGGGTATTTTTCTGATAACTGTCATATTTTAATGAATAGTGTAAATACTGCATTTTTGTTCAAAACTTTTTTTTGAACTAATTAATTTAAATTTTTATATTATCCTTTTAATTTTATTTAAAGTATAATTATATTATTTTTTTACCATTTAATCTAAATTTGGTCTTTGGAAGTAATTTCAACTTGAAATTTTACATAAAGATGTCATATTTTGATGGTTTTTTCTTTTTAAAAACACATTTTTCTCGTTCCCTCAATGTGATTAATTTTAATTTCATTTCTGAATATTATGTGTTTACATTTTTAAGAAATTAATTCAATATTTTTAATAAGTTGGCACAATTTGTTTTTATTTTTTTGTTTGAATTTTTTTGGATATTATGAATATTACCTATGGTAATTTTTATTTAACATAGTAAAAGGTAAATCAAGTAATTTAGTTAACAAATTAATACTATAAAGACAAAAAAAATTACCCTAAAACCTGAAAAAATACTATTGTAAGAGTAAAAATAGACTCTTAACACATAAGGATCAAAATTGACTCATTTAATGGACTTTTTTCTGTTATAATTATATAAATGTATATAAAATAAAATAAAGAGAGACTAAAGTGAAAAATGTCAGCCTCTTATTTATAATATGTATAATAATTTTAATATACAAATAAAAATGAAAACAGATTGATAATAAATATTCTACAGAAATATAATGAAATTATATACATCATGGTAATTTATTTAGAATTTTTATTGAATATATAATTACCTTAAAGTCTTACACATTGATGATGCAAATTTTTTTTATTAATGAAAAATCAATACACAAATTTTTATTAAAATGATAATAACCATGAAATGACAAAAAAAATTACCAAAATATTAGTGGTCATGTTCATATCTACCATAATAATATTAGGGTCATGTTATTGACCATTTTGAACCATATATAAAGGAATATTACATTTATATTAGTTTAATTAATGTAGATTCAGAGTTGTCACTTCATATTTTTTATAGTATATTATTTTAATTATAGGGTTATCAAAAGATATATTCGACTATAAATTCTCCTCTAGAAGCTATAAAATTTATATTCATAAATGTATTTTATTTTTAATTTATAGTGAAAAATTGGTGTATTAAAGAGTTTATCAAAACTCATATAGTAATTATTTTATTAATTGAAATATCAGATAAATAAAATTAAAAATATTAAAATAAATACAATTTGGGATAACTAATATTTATAATTAATTTTATAGATGACCTTGAATTAATATGTATATAATAAAATAATTTTGTTCATGGTTAGAATATTATATATATATATAAATAGTGTTAAAATTGACACTGTTGATATTTTGTCAAAATAATATTTTATTAAATTATTTAAAAATCATAAGAAATATTTTAAAATACGAAATAATAATAATTTTCATTAAAATAGTCTAAATTATTAATTTTTGGTTTATTTAACATAAAATAAGTGAGAAAAAACTGTTAAGATTGGAAATGTTGTTTCCTTAGAAAGAATTAAAATAGATAATTAAGTATTAATTTGAAAATAAATGTTTTAGATTGACATTAAAACTAGTATAAATTTATTTTTTGATGATTTATAATCTTATAATATATTATATTTGAATATATCTTATTTTTTAGGTTTTGGGATGTATTTTTAAATTAATATAAATTAATAGTTTTTGGAATTCCAAAAGTGCCCCTCACTTCAATTATAAAAGGGGACCTCCTCCCATTAATATTCAAATCCCTTTGATCCTTGATGCTAAAATAAGGTTTATCCATTTATCTTTTAAATATACCTATACATATTATAGAGGTTTTGGAATTTTCAAACATGCAACTCTGTTGTTCCTAATAGGAGATTTAGTTACTCATGGTCAAAGAAGTGGTAACTTCCTTACTAACCTTTCAAAATCATTTATTCATCTAATTCATCTTCTAATGTTGTTTCCATTATAATATAATAAATAATATATTAACTATTTTTTTATATTTAATTATGGTTATCTAACAACCATATTCTAACTTCTATCCATCCAATGAAAAAATGAAATAACTACACAGGCGTACGTATGACCTGCCATCTCCACGCCGTGATGTAATATATTTTTCGTCACCACGTTATCTGAGATAGATTACAGATGAAAGTTATATAAATATATAATAATTATACCATTATATTGATTATTGAAACCACATATATACCATTAAATTCCAAAACTCTTACTCTTAAAGAAACGATACTATCGCTTATGCGTACTTAAGAACTACTATCTCTACAATGCAATGAGATTCATTTTCCTTATTCACCATTCATAAATGATTAAATAAATGTATAAAATGAATAAATATGATATATACTACCTTAAAGACATTTTTTAAATGATATAACTATAACCAATGAATAATATGTTGGACATATATGTCAACAAATTCATAGAAAAGTTGAAATGATTAACACCCAAAAGAAGAGTAATATCGAACTATTATTAAACTGGTGATAATATGATAATATATGATATCGTAAATGTAAATATGGTTCTATAATAATATATTAACATTCTTTAATGAATTATATGGTAGTTTTTGATATGAAACAAGGATCCTCACCCTAATATAAGGGTATTTTATCTCACTTTATTCCCTTGAGACACATGCCCCATTAACCACTGATTTATTTTGTGTGGTATATATAATATACATGAATATATTATATTTATTTTTACAATAATTTTTTTGTATTTACATAACCATTTTACGGTCTCTATTTCATGGGATTTCACAGTTTATTACTTACTAAATGAGTACAATAGTTTTTGTCTCAATTTTTCGTCTTTAAGACACATGTTTTATTATGAATGCATGTTCTTATATGTGGTGTATATACTATCTTTTGACATGTTGTATTAGTAATATCAATTTTAAGTAAATTATAATCTTTTCTTAATTTTATTATTTAATGGGTATTGTGATTAAAATGTTTCAAAGTGGTATGGGACACATAGAATTGTTTGAAGATTATTTTCCTCAAATATGTTTTTAAAAGCTCTATTCAGCTCATTTTCAAAGAAAATTATTTTAAAGAAGTGTTTTATGTTGTAAAGTGATCCATCATATGTTTTAAAAGCTATTATGAAAGAAAAAAGTATTCACAAAAAATTATGTCCTAAAAAGCACGTTTCAAAGAAAAATGGATATTTTCCACAAGAAATATTTTCAAGGGTTCTCTCAAAATTATTTACCAACTAAAACCAGGTTATTTGATGTTACTTATGTTTTATTGGGGATATGAAACAATGATTCCTTTTTTTATTCTTTATTTTAGAATTTTACATTTATTATGAATTGGTACTAATGAATTTTGTTTCTTTTCCATGAGTTATTCTATATTGTAGTGTTTATGAAACCCATTTCTTTTCATGGGTTATGAATGATCTATGTTATTGTGGAACATGTAAGAATGCTCTAAATATGAGGTGGGTGGTACCTATAACTCTCTCCAATTCAATGTGTAGTGATTTATATCTCGCTAGATATACATGACAGGAACAACAAGTAAATATTTTTCATCAATACAGGGATGAAATGAAAAGTAAATCAGGTTTAGTAATACATATATGGAAAAAAGATCGAACAAATATCTGTATAGCAATTTGTACACTATGATGGTCTTGGAAGAGATTCATTGGATACTATGGAAATCATTTTATGTGATTATTTGTCTTCGACAAATTCCATGTCTTATTCATATGTTATTTCTTCATGTCTTATGTTCTTTATTTCCTTATGATCCATGTATTATAAAATTATAATCATTATTCCATGACGGCTATTTATGATATTTTTCATTTAGTGTATGATTTTATAATTTTATAATCATATTCTCATACCCTTATGTTCTTGTTTATTCTTATATATATCTCTTTTTTACACATACTGAGTATTTAATATAACCCATTCTTATGATTATTTTCCCCATGATAAGAGGAACTATGATAAATGTGATTCTTTCTAAAAGTTTATCACATAGATGATGTTGATGACGTAATGTGAAATAATAAAATCTTGAAAAAGTGGTAGATATGGTTTTTTTATTTACGAACTATTTTTTACAATCCAATGTTTCTATGAGTTTTTCCTAATTCTCTAAAACTATAAACCTAAAAGGTCCTTTGGTATATATGTGATCCATTTTTTTCCTTTTGATATTGTAATATTTCAGGAAAAAAATATTCCCATTTTTAAATTTTATGTCTTTAGTGATGAATCCAGAAGTGTGGATTTTGGGCTACTACATTTTGTATTAGAGGAGGGTTTAGAAAAATTTCGAGATTAGGATGTTTTCATAAGGGTTATTCATATCATATAGGGATAATAATTTTAGGGTTGAACATAATATCATTGTCTTAGAACCCCATTTTGTAGATTTAGGTTATGAAATTTTTTGTTGACTAATGGTATTTTGGAGACATTTTGTTTTGAGTTAATTAAGGGTTATTGTATTTTTGTGATGAAAAATTATAGTTATGATCTAACCTTTGAGGTTAAAATATTATATGGTTAATTTTGTGGATTTTATGCCATTTTTGGAATGATATAAGAATTATTCAATTTTAGAAAAAGGAGAACCCATAGGAAGGGTGACATCCCATCTCATCAGACAAGGATGCTGGAATCAAACCCTCAATCGAAGGGTTATAAGGCTTTATCATATACCACTGTCCTACATGAAGTACCTTGTTATTAAGACTTTTTTATTTTAGTTAAATGAGTTTAAGAAAGAATTATATGTTTATTTTTGGATGTTATGTTATATTAAATAGATATCCTCAGTATTAGAAAATGTTTTATGGTTTAAGTAATAATTGTTTTGGAATATTTTCATTATTTTGGGAACTTTATATGATTAATGTATATAAAATATGATGAGATTTTAATTGATGAGTGATTGTATAATAATATTTTAGAAGAATATATGATTTTAATTGTGGACTTATGGGGGATTAGGTTATTTATCCCAATTATTAACATATTATAGAGAATATTTGATTAGGTTAATTAACATTTGTATGAGAAATTAACTGTGGTAGATGTTATTTGGAGATAAATGTTAAAACTTTTCTTGAATGATTTGGTGATCATATTTTTCATAATTTCATGTTTCAATATTTTTCCTGAAATTCTCAAGGGTAGTTATTTTTTGAATGGTCTATGATGAATATTGGGTATTAATATAGAATTTTGGATATTGAATTAGTTTTTCATCACATAAGGATTATTATTTTTGGGACTAATATTCTCATGTACTAACCATTTTGGTTAATGTCTAAAGATAGAAGAAATATATAGTAAATATTTTTTTGATTATGTGATTCTCTATATATTGATTTTTGTGATTTTGGTGTAAAAATCTCATCTTTAATACTCATAATTTGGAAGAAAAGATAAGTTTCTGGTGAAAATTGATTAATGGATGAAACAATAATTTTCAAGTAAGTATGTTTCCTTATGATCTTAGTCAATGTAGTAATATAATTCCACAAAAATATGAAAAATTTCTTAATAAAAAGTTTTACCATTTAATTTTCCCGTCTAAAAAATCAATTTCCATTTAACCAATCTCAAATTTATAGTTTTGTGATTATTTACATTCACCTATCAATGTTTCCTATCACTCTCTATCAAAACATGATAGTTAGTTTTTTGTTCTATATCTATGTTTTTCTAAATGATACCGTAGTATCTATTATCTTATGTAACCATCATACTTCAAATTCATTCATTTAAAAATATAGTTTTATTAATCTTTTTTTACAGTGTGGGTTTCAATCCTTTTACAAACCCGACAAATTTCGAGGGAGAAAATAAATTTAAGGGGGGTAGAATATAACACCCTGAGATTTTATGAGATTGATTAGTTTTAATTTAATTTATATTGTGTGTTTTACACTACGAAAATATTATATTGTGCAAAACAAAAGACGATCTTAGTTTGTTGTATATGTAGCACTATGCTTGGCTTGTGTTGTTCACAATTTCAATTTCTTATGACATAATTATTTTTACCGAAAACCAATTTTAAGAGAATAACTAAATATTATTACATTACCTTATAACAAAAAACAATAATATAGGTTATTAATATTATAAACTGAAATAGGAAAATATTTTTAATTATTTGGTGAGAAATTAATTATAAATGATAATATAAACCATTTTAAATAAAAAGAATCGTTTTTTATGAAAAAAACTATTAAAATGAAAATAATTGAGGTTATAAAATAATTAAATCACTATTTATGGATTTTATTAATGAAATATATTTTTAATATAATAATTTTAATGTTTAAGATTAATCTTATATGTTTTATAGATATGATATAATAAAAAATTCAATTTTTCAGATAAAGGATGCATTTTTCAATAAAATGTAGTTTTGTTGCCTTTTAAGGGCACATTAATTTAAAATATAGTTTTTGAAATTTTTATAAGTTATATTTGGTAAAAATTCTTATTATTTTCAATCAGGACAAAACAATTTATTCTAAAATGTTTTTGGTACTTTTATGTCAACTATTATATTTTAATGAATTGTGAAAATACTGCATTTTAATTCCAAACTACTTTTTCATTCAATTAATTTATATTGATATATTATCCTTCTAATTAGTTATAATATATAAATAGAATATCTTTTTATAATTTAATACCAAATTGATCATTTTAATTAATTTGAAATTGAAATTTGAGATAAACAGATGTCAATCTTTTGATGGTGTTTACTTTTAAAAAACTCGTTTTCTCATTCCCTCAATGAGATTAAATTTAATTCAATTACTGTAACTTATGTGTATAAAATTTTGATAATATGATTCCATATTTTGAATAAGTTCATCCAAATTATGTTAATATGTTAATTTTATTATTTGGATATTATGAATTGTAATTACAATAAGTATTATCTAACATAATTAAAGGTAAATCAAGTAGTTTAGGTGACCCATTAATATGATAAGGACAATAAAATTTCCCTAAAATCTTCCAAAATTATATTTGATGAGTAAAAATTCACCCTTAACACCTGAGGATCATAATTTACTCATTTCATAGACTTTTTCTTTCATAATGATATAAATATCATTAAAATAAGTTAAAGTGAGATGAAATTGAAAGAATGTCACCCTCTTATTTCTTATAAGTACAATAAATTTAATATAGTGATAAACATGATAAAAATTGAAAAAGAAATATTATTAAATTATATAACTCATGTTAATTTATTTATAATTTTTAGAGAACAAATAATTACTTTAAAATCTTATATAATGATGATGGAAAAATTATTTAATTGATGAAAAATCAATAAACAATTTGTTATTAAAATGATAATAACAATTAGAAAGCACAAACACTTAACCAAATATTATTTTTCGAGTATATATCAACCATAATCATCTAAGGGTCTAGTTATTGACCATTTGGAACAAAATAGAAAGGATTATAAAATTTATATTATTTTAATTATAGTAGAGTCAAAGTTTTCACATTCATATTTTTAATACTATATCATTTTATGTATAGATTTAAAAAAAGGTATATTCAACTATAAATACTCATCTAGAATCTAGAAAATTTATATTCATCATGGTATTTTATTTTTAATTTTTATTAAAAAAATATGTGTATTAAACAATTAATCAAAACTAATTTAGTAATTATGTTTTAAGGGAAATATCAATTGAATGATATTAAAAATATTTAAATAAATTAAAGTTGGACTAATTAATATTTATAAAAAATTTTATAGATTAACTTGACGCATTTGTAAAATAATAAAATATTCTTTTCGAGGTTATCATTTTATATAGATATTTTTAAAACAAAAAAAACATTAGTGTCCATATTGAGACTCTTGATATTTTGTCAAAATAATATATTATTAAATTACATAAAAATTACAAGACAACTTTAAAAATAAATAAATAATAATAACATACTAGAAAATATTCTAAATTATTCATTTACTGTTGATTTGACAAAAATTTAGTAAAATCAATAACTTTTAACATTGGAAAAGTTGTTAACTTAGTAAATAATAAAATAGTTAAATAAGGGTTAATTAAAAATATAATGTTTAAAATGACCTCAAAACATATATGAATTTTATCAGTTGATGATATTATAATCATATTATATCTTCATTGGTAATATATCTCATTTTGGAGGTTTTTTTATTGAATTTTAAATTAGTACAAATTAATAGTTTCAGAAATTCCCAACGTGCCCCTTACCTCAATTATAAAAGTGAACATCCTCCCTTCAATATTCACACCCATTTGAGCCTTGAATATTGAAAAAACTCAAAAAATTTCCTTTATAAAAATCCATATACACATTATAGGGGTTTTGGTCTTCTCAATATACCTACTCTATGATTCGTAAGAGGATATTTAGAGGGCGATCGTTAAAGATTAGGTAACATCATTACCAACATTTCAAAATAATTTATTCATCTAATTAATCTTCTAATGTTGTTTTCATTATGATATAATAACTACAGTATTAACAATATGTATAGATTTTATTATGGTTATGTGTAAACCATATTCCACCTTCTATCCATCCAATGAAAAAAATTGAATCACCACGCATGCGTATGTATGACCTACCATTCCCACGCCATGGTGTAATCTCTATTTTGTCAAAATGTTATTTGTATGGGTTTAATGATGGAAGTAATTAAAATATATAATATTTATAACATGAAATTTTTTCTTGTAACAACATATATACCATTCACTTCTATAATAATTACAATTAATGAAATGATACTATCGCTTGTGCGTACATACAGAATATTGTCTCCATGACATGATGAGATTCATTTTCCTTATTCACCACTCTCGAATCATTAAATAAATGCATGTAATGAATAAATATGAAATATAATACCTCAATTACATTATTTATATGATATAACTATGACCAATAATGAATATTTTTTACTTATATGATAAAACATGCTTAAAAAATGTGAAACAATTAACACCCTAAAGAAGAGTAATAATGAAATATTATTAAACATGTGATAATATGATCATATATTATATCATAAATATAAATATGGATATTTAATAAGATAATAAAATTATTCTTTCAATTATAATGAAGCTTTTGATGCCTATAAAGTAACCCAGACCCAAGGTATCTGAATTTCATCTCACTTTTTCTTTCCTTGAGATATACGCCTTATTAATCACTCATTTCTTTTGTATGGTGTACAGACATCCCATGAAAGTATTATATGAATATTTAAATTAATTTATTGGTATTTCAATACCCATTTTATGATCTCTATTTCATGGGGTTTTACATTTCATAAGTTAGAAAATGAGTAAGGTAGTTGTTTTCAAGCATTTCATTCTTTGAGATACATGTTTTGTTATACATGTATGTTCTTATACGAGGTGTAAATAAATCCATTTTAAATGGTATATTAGGAATATAATTATTTTCACAATATTATAAGCTTATTATATTGTCACTATTTCATGGGGATTATGATTCAAAAGATTCAAAATGGTATGGAACACTTTGAAATGTTTGAACGTTATTTTCCACCACAAATGTTTTTAAAATATCTTTTCAGTTCATTTTGAAAAAAATGAATCTAAAAAAATGTTTTATATTATAATGTGTTACATTATAATTATTAAAAGATATTATCCAATTAAAATGTTTTCAAAAAATATTTTATGTTCTATAAATCATTTTTCAATGAAAAAAGGTTATTTTCCTCGTGAACTGTTTTCAAGAGTTTTCTGAAAATTATTTTCCCACTAAGTCCATTGAATTTGATGTTAATTATGTTTTTTTGGTGATATTAACCAATTATAAAATAATTATTCTTTATTTTAATGGTTTCCATATATTATGTACTGGTACATATGATTTTTGTTCTTTTCCATGAGTTATGGTATGATGAAATGTTTTACGAAACCCATTTCTTTTCATGGTTTATGAATGATATATGTTCTTATAGAACATGTAAAAATGATTTAATTAACATATTTGTGGGACCTATATATCCATGAATTTCTTTGGGTAATGATTTATATCTCTTGAGATAGACATAACTAAAATTTTATGTAAATCCAGTTTAGTAATACTGGTCAGAAGGGCATGTAAATCGGTTACAGTAATACATGACTGGAATAAAGAGTGAAATCAGTTATGTATATAACATTTTCCAATATGATCGTCTTGAAAGAGATTCCTTTGATACTATGGAAATCATATTATGTTCTTATTTTTATACAAAAAATACCATGTCTTATTAATACATTATGATTTCATGGTTTTTGTTCTTCATTTCCTTATGATTCTTGTCTTATAAAATTCCAATATTTATTCAATGACTACTATTTATGATATTTTTTATTAAAGTTATGATCGTTTTTTTATTATCAAGTTATAATTCCCTTATTTTCTTATTTATTCTTACACATCTCTCTTGTTTATCCATACTGAGTATTTGAGCTCACCCTTTCTAATGCTTATATTCCCCATGTTAAGTGGAAGGATGTTAAATGAGTATTTTATAGAAGTATTTATCATGGATGATTTTTATGACCTAATGTGAAATAATAAAAGGTAAACATAATTGGAGATATCATGTTTTTTATGAACCATTTTCTTATGGACCAATATTTCTAAGAGTTTTTGCTAATTCTCTAAAACACTAATCCTAAATGGTCATTTGGTATGTATATGATCCCTTATTTTCATTTTCCTCCATGTGTCTATGAATTTCATCTTTAATTTTTCAAAACATCCCTACATGGAATGTTATAAAAGTGTATTTATGATATAAATATTATATATATCGTATGACTAAAACTATTTATGTGATGAAAATATGACGAAGGTGTAGGTAATGGAACTGTTGAATCAAAACACACATGAGAAGAAGAATAGTTAACACATATATAATTTATTTTAATAATGAATTAAGAATAAATGAGTAAAAATAAATTGTTAAAAGATGGAATCCAGAATGAAAAATAGAAATATTTATCTAATACATGTGAATACTAAATAAAAATTTATTATATAGTATTTTAGAACATGTATAACCATTTGGAAATCCAAGGTAAGTGTTTATCATCAAAAATTACATTCTTTAAGATAAGTATCATGTTATAAACCTATTTTTCTGTATGTGGTGTATATACTACATATTTAGAATATTTTCTCATTATTATATTTTTATTCATGTTATTTAATATTCCATTTTGTGTTTTATCCTCAAACTATTTGGATTCATAACTTTCCAAATTCCTAAGTGTTTATATTGTAATATAAGTTTTATGAGGATTATTTATTTTTCAATAGACCTTCGGGGTAATTTTATTTTGATTAAGAAACATCCCAGGTAAATATAGAATATGAAAATTTCATATTTATTAATATTTTTGAATTAAATATTTATTTTAATTTAATGGGGATGCTATGTCTGGTAGCATACTCAACACACAACAATGTATTTCTCTAAAATCTTACATTTCACACGACGTTGAGTAATATTGAATAATAATATAATATTATTATTATTTTAAATGGTAGTTAATGCCCTGCCGTTGTAATGGATGTAATGAACAGAACTAACTACAATATTATTATGCATGTTTGTTAAATGTTTTTGCATTTATCCAATAAATTTTGGAGGCTCAAAATAAGAAAGAATCCAATTCTATGCATAAATACTAAAATATTCTTTAAATAACATATTTACAACCTTTTGATGGAGAGCCATGTTTAAATCTAGTTTTTGTCACTTTTAAATGTTCTATTTGAAAAAATAATATTTATATTTATAATCAGTACATTGAAAATTATTTTGGATTAAATTTTGGTAATTTTGGGATAATGTTCAATTTTTAATGAATAGAGAAAATACTATATTTTAATTCAAAACTGCCTATTAAACTAATTTGTTTTATGGTTAGATTATCTTTTTAATTTTTTTTAATGAGTAATTAGATTTTATTTTTTTCAATTTAATCCAATTTTGGTCATTTGATGCAATTTTACTTTCAAATTGGTGATAAAAAAGTTTCAATCTTTTGATAGTTATTATTTCATTAAAATACGCTTTTTTGTTTTGACAACGATAATTAATTTTAAATTAATTTTTGCTATTTATGTGTTTTTAATTTAGAAAAAGTGATTCCTTATTTGGAATCATGAGGTCCAAATTGTGTAAATAATATTCTTTTATTTTTAGACATTATGAATATTATTTCAGTAAATATTTTATTTACCATGGTTAAAAGGTAAATTTGGTAAATAAGGGTATATTTTTTTTATTATAATAATATTAAATTACCCTGAAAAGTGTCATAATCCTATTTTTAGATACATGTACGACCATGGGCATCCATGGGTGGATTTTGGTACCCCATGGAGCCACTTAAGAGTAATAATGACACTTTATATTAATTAATTTAAAGTAAACATAAAAATGATATAAAGATATATCTTTTAGTAAAAAAAATTTACATAGGGTTTTATAAGTTAACAATTATACTATAAATATTCATTTTAAATTTAAAAATATTTTCTATATCATGTTATTTTATTTATAATTTTTAGACATCAAATAAATAACCTTATTTTTGACACAATGATGATGCATTGATTACCTTATTAATGAATGATTTAAATAAATGAGATTATAAAATTTAAAATTTATACAAAACCAGTCCAATCATTATTTGATTATTTTATTAAGAATATTAGTTATCTTATCTTTGAATTTAATTAGTTTGGGAAATTTTGAAACCAAAAATATGTTTATATTAAAAAAATTACTTTCAAACTTTCCTAAAGAGCCCCTCCTCCCACTTATAAAAGTACACCACCTATAACCCATAAGTCACACCTCTCAAGCCTCTTGGATTCCTCCAACCTCAACACAATTAAGTTTCCGAAATCTGTCTCTTCCTTATAGACGGCTTCGCCTAGGAAGAAGGAAATTTAAGTAAACCATTTGGTTCAAACCAAAGGGAGATACCCAATTTAAAGGTAACATCTTATCTTAAGTTAGTTTTTTATATTACTTTTCCAAACCCCTAAACACTCTTTATTACTTTATATTATAAAACAAATATTATCATCAATATAATATGTTGTTTTTATGAAATGTATTATAACTACACTTCCACACACATCCATCTAATATATATTATCATACTATTTTAGTTGACAGTGAACTACTGCTGCACGAAACGATGATTGTTCAAATATCTCCAACCTCCTCTTAAGGTGGAAATTTTTATTGAATTGTAATTATATATGATATATATTTAATTTTATTTTATCAATATGCTTATGTAATTCTCATTTAGAACATACTTTTATTCTTTTCATGTTGTATAAATACAATAATTTCATTCAAGGATGTGCGGTCTACCGCCCCTCAATGTGACATGACTCATTCGAACCATACATGGAATATACAAATGATGGTGTTAATGAAATTAGGTAATGCATATAAAATATGATATTATACTAGAATTATAATATACCTATGTATCAATATGTTTTCATTTTGTTAAAAGGATCAAAATAAATGAAAGTTGGGTTCTTGCGTATGTAGGTTTTACAATCTTCATGAACAGTGCATTTAATTTCTTATGTAAAAATGTTATAGAATATTATAAATAAATATATAAAAGATATATATGATATATATGATATCTAAATATTAAATATAATTTGGTATATAATTTACTTTTGACCACATGGACAGACTTTAATTATAAAATTTTCATTTTTAACTCAAATTCCTATCATCGAAAAAATGTTTGATATGAACTCAAATAATTAACAAATTGTTATTGAAATGTAATAATTGAAATAAAAAGAATAATAAAATTAAAAAAGTTATGAATAAATTAGAAATTTACATAATTTTTTTATTCAAGAATAACAAGGAACAAATGATTCAATTCAGACACGAGGTAAGAGAACTTCTTAACCAAATTTCTATGATTGGGGTTGAACTTTTACTTCTAGACTATGTCAGGATATAAATACATTTGAATGAACTATTATTGTTTTAACCATATTATCCACTTATATTGGGTTTAATTATATTTTTCACACATAATTATGTCATTGATTTATCCATAATTTAATGATACGGTCTTTGTAAGGGAACCTTTAACCCTCCTCTTTTAGTCGAAGACTTTTTTTATATGTCTTTTAAATTATTTTTTCTTATATTGGAATATGTTCTAATATATACTTTTTTCTGTAAATTTTATGTCCAAGTGATGAGATACCCTTTTCTCTCTCATAAACTCATTTTCGGAATTTTAATGTGACGCCTTTAGGCCGTCAAGTTTCTATAACGGAACTTCATTACCCAATTTTCCATTTTCAGGTTAATCTTCTAATTCTTGATTATGTCATGATACTAATATGTGTGAATGAACTATTATTTTTTTACACATGATATCCCCTTATATTGCGTGTATTATTATTTTTCACACATAATTATGTCATTGATTTTTCCTTAATCTAATGATATGATCTTTGCATGGGACATTGTCTCAATTTACATTCTATTGAAACTTATTTGTTGTTATAGACCAATTCACTTTTATATGGTGTATATACTTCCCATTGAAAAAATATATCAGGAATATATTTATTCTCATGACATTATAAGCTTTTTTTAATGTCATTACTCAATTATTTGAATTCAATCATCTATTATTTGGTTAATAACTCTTTAACTAAAATTTCTTTTCAAAGGTTTTAAAGATTTAATATTATAAATCTTTCTTATTAATGTCCATGTTTTTAAAATGGGTTTAACGATTTATTTATAAGGAAATGAATGTTTTGAATTTTAAATTTCTTTTAAAAGCTTAAATGTGGAATAAGACACATTAATTCAAAAATATTTTATTAAATATTTTACATTATTATGAAAATGGTTTGATAAAGAATTGATTCAGTCAATATCTTGAAATGATATATTGTTATTGGAATATGGAAATGTTATCTTTACATTATGCTTGTTTTATAGGCTATGAATATGTTGTGGTTCGTGGGAATTATTTACGCATAAAGGTGGTTCCGTAAAAAACCTAGGGTGGGTGAGTAAGAGATAGTTCTCCAATGCATTAGGTAACATGATATAGGTAAATGTTAATGTTTCTCCTAATTGATTTAGAGAATATACTGTGATGTGTATTCCAAACATTACTCCCTATGTAGCTATGAAAGATAGAGTGTATGTATTTTATGAATTCCATAAGTTACATTTAAGATTTATGATTTCTGTGTGATACTCATAAATAATATGATTTCTTGAGGTATGTTATGATTGAAAAGTATGGTTTCATTGGTTTTTATTTATTGAAGGGTTAATGTTTCCTTTTATAATTTTATAACCCTTACTGATCTTTTTATGCTCATCCCATGTTTTGAAATGTTTTTCTCAAGACTTAAGGATGAATAGGGTCAATGATCAGATCAAGGAAAGGTCATGTTTTAAGGTTGGGTCCTTATGATTGTATTAGAGGTCAGTTTAGAAAACATTATGGATTATGATTTTTTGTTAGACACATGGTTAGTCTCTATGACTACTCCTTAAGTTAAATCCTTATTTTATAACTTTTTTAGATCATTGAATGTCTATTAAAAATGGATGGAGGGGGATCACAAATGAAATTCATATATCTTCCTGATGAATTTCTTACAATAATTATTGTGAAGTCATGTATAGAAGACTCTGTAACATTTTCTGACACACAACTCACTTGCAAGAAATTGTTTGAGATATCAAACACCTCCTATATACCTCGATACCATCGTGGATCATTGTTTGTATTTAGAAAAAAAATCCAATTTTCTCAATATTATCATATTTTCAAGAAAAGTAAATATTATCAAGGTATTTTCAAATATTTTACCTTATCTCAAGATTTTGAAGCATATTATGATTTTGAAAAATGTGTTGAAGAAGGCGATGTTTGATCAAATTATTTATATATTTTTTAAATTATAGTATTTCAACACATACTTATGGTATTTTAAATGGACAATTGATTGAATGTTTCATGCCAAACTCGGTCAGAATATTTTATAGAAAGAATGTTTTATCATATGTTTTGTAGTTATATTTTATACATTATTATTTTCCAAAATTGTTTTTTCATGATCACCCATATGACCAAAGTTGTATGAGGTGTATTTGGATAAAGGAAGAAGTTGATTTTAAAGGATCTCTAAATCATTGTTGCAATGCATGTACTGTCTATATATGTGAAAAATATGGAGATAAAACTAGTTGGACACCATGAACAAGGTATGATGTTCTATCTTTGGGAATAGTGTTATTTTTTGGAGGTATAAAAATTGCCAATATATATAAGACTTCATGAATTAAGATATTGAGGTCATTAGGAGTTGGTATGAACATGAGAGACATAAGACAACCATTGAGGTTAAATCATGTTATGGTTGTTTTTGAGGTGTTTATCACATTTTTGGGAATGTTATAAAATTATATAGTTTTTTTAAAAAGGACAAAATGTAGACTGTGTGACAACCCGTCGCGTCGGAAAAAGATGTGGGAATTGAACCCACAACCATTGTGTGATTGGAATTTATCGCCTACCACTAGCCTACATGATGTTCCTAGTTAGTATGACTTATTATTTTTAGTTAAATTATTTTATTGGTAAAAAATAAGATGATTTGGGGTCTTATGTTTTATCAAATGGATATTATTACTATAGTAAAATAATTTGGGGATTAAGTGATAATGGTTATTTTGGAATACATTTTCTCTTTTTGGGAAACTATCTGCCCAAGGAAAATATTATACTTTGGGATTTCAATTGAGGAGTTGTGGTGGATTTTTATTTTGGAAGTATGTTTGTTTTTATTATGGACATATGGTGATTTGGGTTATTTATGGAAATTATTAACCTATCATAGAGAATATGTGATTTCACTACTGAAAAAACAGCCTATACCCACGGTTTAAAATCGTGGGTATAGCCCCCAAAACCAGGGGTATAGGATATACCCACGGTTTTGGGAACCGTGGGCTAGAACGACATCGGTATAAGTCCCTAGCCTATACCCATGGTTTTCAAAAAACGTGGGTATAGGTGTTCTTCAACCATGTTAATGAAACATTTTCCATTTCCACGGTGTAAATGACTTTTACCCACAGTTTCAAAACCGTGGGTATAGATCATAAAATAATGCTGGAGGCAGGTTTCGATCCCGCAACCTCTTCGCTGTAGACACCACATCTAACCACTACCCTAACATCACATATGTTTATATATATATATATATATATATATATATATATATATATTTAGTTATAAATAGTTATGAAAACCATGGATATAGAGGGAAGAACCGTGGGTATAGGATTCCCGCCAAAAAAAATTCCTTCCCCCCGAAAAAAATTTCCTGCGCAAAAATGGGAGGCCAATACCCACGGTATTTCAAAATCGTGGGTATATGTATTTTATCCCAGAACTATCCCCATAGTTTTTCCAAAAACCATGCGTATAGGTACCCCTATACCCACGGTTTTGGAAAACTATGGGTATAGGTGAATTTTCTGGACCTATCCCCATGGTTTTGGAAAACTGTGGGGATAGCCCCCCCTATACCCACAGTTTTGGAAAACCGTGGGTATAGGTTTTGAAATGTGACCTATACCCATGGTTTTCCAAAATTATGGGCATAAGGGTATCTATCCCCACAGTTTTAGGGAAAACCATGGGGATAGGTCCATTTTTTAGTAGTGTTTGGTTAATTACACATCAGTATGAGTCTTTAAGAGTAGTCGATCTTATTTGGTGAAAAATGTTTCGATTTACTATGGAAGACTATGTGATCAAATATTTCTGAATTTTGAGTTTCAGACTTATTTTGGACTATTTTAATGAATTTTAAGGACATTTGTGTATTTAATGGTATTTGTGGAGATTTGGGATTTGTTTATTAATTTTTTTTTTAAGAGTAGTATTTCTTTTTTTAAAAGATTTGTCTTTTTGTGGATTATCTAATCTTGTACTAACCATTTTGGTTAGGGTTAATGTCAAAAGACAGGGGAAATATATGGTTTATCTTCTGTGGAATATGGGTTTCTCTAGAAGTTCATTCTATAATTTCATGTTTGACCATGTCATCTTGAATACTCATCCTTTGGATAAAATATGAGTTTTTGGTAGAAATTTACTAAAGGATGAAACTCTACTTGAAAAGTAAGTATATTTATTTCTGTCCTTAGTCAATATCATAAATAAATTCTCCAACATTACAAAATGGAACATAAAATAAAAACCTAGTCCATTAACTTTTCCTTCTGGGGAATCAAAGATCGTTTAATCCGTCCCATGTTTTTGATTTTTTAGTGGTTAAATTTCTCTTAATCATGTTTTCTATCACACTATTATAACATGACACTTAGTTTATCCTATATATCTAGGTTTTATTGCATGGAATATTAGTGTGGGATATCTTGTGGATGATTTGAAAATTTCATTCTTTCTTTTAATGTGATATTTTTAGTGACTTATTTTCTGATGTGGGAAATTTAATGAAATTTCCAAGCCCAATTATAAAATTGTGAGGTCGTAATTCCCAAAAGTGGGGAAGGGTATAACATCCTTGGTAAATATAGAATATAAAATTATCATATTTATTAATATTTTTGAAATAAATATTAATTTTAATTTAATGTGTATGATATGTCTGATAGCGTACTCAACACACAACAATGGATTTCTTCGAAATCTTACATTGCTCACAATGTTGAGTTATACCGAAAAATAATATAATATTATTATTATTTTAAATGGTAGTTAACGCCTAGAAGTTGTTATAGATGAAATGTACAGAACTAACTAAAATATTATTATAAATGTTTTTTAAATGTTTTTACATTTATCCAATAAATTATAGAGGATTAAATATGAAATAATCCAATTTTAAGCATAAATACTCTAATATTCTTCAAAGGACCGATTTACCGCCTTTTAATGGATTTTTTTAAATCTAGTTTTTTGTAAATTCTATATATTATATTTGACATATTAATATTCTGCTTTGGAATTGGGACATCAAAAATTATTTAGGATGAAATTTTGGTATTTTTCTGATAATGTTCATTTTTTATGAATAATGAAAAATAGTGTATTTTAATTCAAAAATGCCTTTTAATATAATTTATTTATATGGATAGATTATATTTTAAATTGCTTTTAAAGTGTAATTGGATTATATTTTTACTATTTAATAAAATCTTGGACATTGGATGTAATTTCACAATGAAATTGGACATAAAAATTTGTCAATCTTTGGATAGTTACTATTTCTTAATAACACGTTTTTGGTTTTAACAACAGGAATTAATTTTAATTTAATTCCTAGAAATTTTGTGTTTTCACTTTGGAAAAATGGATTCATATTTAGAATTAGGTGTTCCAGATTATGTAAATATGTAACTTTTATTTTTATATATTATGAATATTTACTTCAGTAAATATTTAATGTACCATGGTTAAAAGGTAAATCTGGTAAGTAAGGGTAAACAATTATTATTATTATAATATTAAATTACCCAAACATGTGTCCTAATCCTATTGGTTGATACATATCCAACCATGGGAATCCTTGAGTCGATTTTGGGACCTCATGGAGCCAATAAAGATTGATAAGGAAACTTTATATTAATTAATTTAAAGTAATGTCAAACATTACATAAACAAATATCATATAGTAAATCAATTGTTACATGGGGTTATATAAGTTATATATTTGACTATAAATATTAATTTGAAATATAAAAATATTTCCTACATAATTGTATTTTATTTATAATTTTTAGACATCAAATAAATAGACTTATTTATGACACAATGATGACGTAACGACTTTCTTATTAATGAATGATTTAAATAAATGAGATTATAAAATTTTAAAAATATCCATAAACTGCCCAATTATTATTGGATAATTTAATTTCGAACAAGAGTCGTCTTATCTCCAAATTTAATTATTTTTTACCTTTTTAAACCGAGAATGAGTTTATAATAAAAAATACTTTCAATGTTTTTTAAAGAGCCCCTCCTCCCCCTTATAAAGTAACAACAGCTCTAACCCATTTCTCACACCTCACAAGCCTCTTGGATCCTCCAAACATAGTCCAATTAAGATTCATACATCCCCTATTCCTCATAAAATCATTACCAAAGGTATAAGTCCATTTATGTAAAACCTTTTAGTTCAAACCAAAGGAAGATACCCGATTTAATGGTAACGTCTTCTCTTAAGTTATTTTCTTTTATTTTACTCTTCCAACCCCATAAACACTATTTATTTTTTTATTTTATAAAAAAACAGTATAATAAATATAATAGGTTATTTTTATGACATTTACTATAACTACACTTCAACACACCTCCATCTAATGGATACAAACTTACTGTTTCTATGGACGACAAACTACGGCCTCACGAAATGATGATTGTTCAAATATTTCCAACCAACTCTCATGGTGGCCACTATGATGGCAACATAATTATATTTGATATATATTTTATTTTATCTTATCAATATACTTATGTAATTCTAATTTAGAACATGAATTTATGCTTTCCATGTTGTATAAATACAATAATTTTATTTAAGGAAGTGAGGACTACCGCCCCCTCATAGTGATATGACTCGTTCATACCATACATGGAACTTATAAATTATGGTGTTAATGAAATTATGTAACATATATAAAATATTATATTATACTATAATTTTAATATACCTATTTATCATTATGTTTTCATTTATTTAAAAATGAAAAAAATAAATGCAAGTAGAGTTCATGTGTACGTACGGCTTACCGTCTCCATGAATGATGAATTTCATTTCTTATGTCCAAATGTTATGGACTATTATAAATAAATATATAATAGATATATATGATATATAAATCATTAATATAATTCTGGAGATAATATACTTTTGACAACATGGAAAAATTGTTATTATAACAAGTTAATTTTTAACACAAATTCTGAACATCAACAAAATGTCTGATATAAACTCAAATAATTCAATAATTTTTATTGAAAGTTAATAAGTGATATAAAAAGAATAATAAACATTAAAAAGGTTATTAAGAAATTTTATATTAACTTAATTTTATTATCCAGGAAGATCAAGGAACAAATGAGTCATGTCAGACATGAGGTAAGGGAACTTCTTAACCCAATTTCGATTCTTTGGGTTAAACTCCTACTTCTTGATTATGTCATGCTATAAATATTTTTGAAGGACAAATTATTGTTTTAAACATAATATCTAATTATATTGGGTGTATTTATATTTGTCACACATGATTATGTCATTGATTTATCCATAATTTAATGATATGATCCTTGTAATAGAACCTTTCACCCTCCACTTTTAGTCAAAGACTTTTTTTGATATGTGTTTTAAATTCCACTTTCTTATGTAGGGATATAGTCTAATATATCCTTATTTCTGTAAATTTTATATCCAAGTTATGATATTACATTTTTTATCTCATCAACTCATTTTTTGAATTTTAATGTGATGTCTTTAGGCTGTTGAATTTTATTAAGGGAACATCACCCAATTTTCTATTCTTTGGGTTAAACTTCCACTTCTTGATCATGGCCTGCAATGAATATGTGTGAATGAACTATGATTGTTTTAAAATTAATAACCACTTATATTGCGTGTATTCATATTTTTCACACATAATCATGTCATTTATTTGTCCTTAATCTAAGGATATGATCTTTATAAGGGACTTTGTCACAATTTACATTCCATCGAAACTTATTTTTTTTTATACACCAATTAAATTTTATATGGTGTATATACCAACCTTTTAAAAATTATATCATTAATCTATTAATTATCATGAAATTATATGCTTTGATTAATGTTATTGCAAAATTATTTGTATTCAATCGTCTCTCATTTGGTTAGGAACTCTTTAACAAAAATAAAATTTTTAAATTTTTCATCATTTATTATTCTATATATTTCTCTTTAATTTCCATGTTTTAAAAATTATTTTGAGGATTTATTTATATGAACATGAATGTTTTGAAATTAAAATTTCTTTCAAAACCATAAAAGTGGTATGAGAGACTTGGTTTAAAAAATCTCACTATTAAATATTATAGATGATTTAGAAAATGGTTTGACAATGAATTGATTATCTCAATATCTTGAAATGATATTTTGTGATTGCAATGTGGAAATTTTATCTTTAATTTATTCTTATTTTATGGGTAATGAATATTTTATTGTTCGTGGGAATTCTTTACGTATATGGGTGGTTTTGTGATAAACATTGGGTGGGTGAGCCCAAGATAGCTCTCCAAAGCATTCAGTGACATGACAAAAGAAAACGTTAATGTTTCTCCTAAGAGATTTAGGGAATATCCTGTGATGGGTATTCCAAATGTTACTACCTATGTAGCTGTGAAAGATAAAACGTAAATATGTTATGAATTCCATGTTTTACCTTTATGATTTATGATTTCTGTGTGATATTCATAAATCTTATGATTTCATGAGGTATCTTATGATGGAAAAGTATGGTTACATTGATTTGTATTTATTGATGGGTTAATGATTAATTTCCTTATTTTATAACCCTTACAGAGTTTTCTATGCCCAACCCAAGTTTTTAAATGTTTTTTAACAAGAAATGAAGATGAATAAGGTCAAGGATGGGATCAAGGAAAATTCATGCTATCTAAAACATGGTACAAGACATGACTCTTTTTTAAAGAGTTTTTATTTTATGAAAAAGTGGGAACTGTGTTGAAGTGCCTACTTTGTAATTTTTGAGATGTAATGTAATAGTTATGGACTAATTCTCTAAAACACAAAACCTAAAAAATCCTCAATGTGAATTATTCCTTTAGTTTAATATTATGTAATGTTTTAAGGCTGGGATCTTACACAATAAATCATAAATCTATCTATTACATTTTCATATATTTATTTAATTATTTTCCATTTATAGTGTGAATTTATCCTCTATTTTCACTCAAAACCACTTAAATAATATTTATTAGTGAATCCGACCTTATTTATCCATATTGGAAAGTAATATATTCCACTATATACATATTTATTATTTTATATAAAGAATTATATTTACAATAATTCAATTATTTCCAAATGTAAATTTTTGCACACTGAGTATTTTGAAATGTTTAAATGGGATATTTTTAATGATTTTTCATAAAAGTAATATTCCACTTATCATTACAAAAGTGTGAAAAGAGTATCTATGTAAACACTTTATAAATTAACAACATATACCATCGTTATGTACAATATTCATGATTTATCTTTATTTACATGTTTTTATGTTTTAAAAATGAAAATATATTCCTATTATTCTATGAATTTTTAATTATTATAGTAAAATAAATGATATTATTTTTGAAAAATATTAGATATGGGTTTTCATTTTACACATATATATACATTTATATTAGTCTTATAATATTTATATTCTTACATAAATACATTTTATTTCCAGATTAATTTTTTTTAAATTATTCTGAAAATAATTTATGAAATGAGTTTTTGAGACTTTTTTAAAGAGTTTTAGAAGTGGTTTATAACAGACTTTTTTTGTTAAAACTGATAATGTTTTAATATTTTTTATTTATCACTTACATTTCCAATCTAACTATCAAAATAAATTACATTAATTTGAAAACCTGTTTTATGACGAATTGATGATTTTCATTTATTTATAATTGATTTAGGGTTTATAACACATTTTGTTGAAAAGGGATATTCTCCATTCCATTAAATTATGTTATTTACCACATTCCCTTATTATTTTGAAATTATATCCATTTTCATTAAAATCATGGATATATTTATAATTTCTATATTTTATAACTATAATCCATTTATATATTTGGTAATACTAAAAGAAATTTTAAAAATATATTCTATTAGTTATGGAATACTGAAATTTCAAATAACAGATTCAATACAGATATTTATTTATTATAAATACATTGAATTATTATTGTGTTGATCAGTTAATATATGTGAAATGAAATGGACAATTGTTAGTGATAGGTGGGGAGTGGAATTATATATCCCCTTTAAGCCTTAAAAAGTATAATGGAAAAATCAATTTGGATTTCTTTATGTATTATTTGGGTATTCTTTACCAAATTATTGAAATATTAATGGTCGATTCATTTATAATAATATTTAAAGATATAGAATTATGTATTCCTCCAATGAGAAATTAGTTTTTATTCTCCAGGTGAATACTACATTGATATCTCCCTTGTATAGATTTAATTCTAATGTAATTTATAAAATATAATATGAATTGATTATTCACTCTTCCATAATTTTTACACCTTATTTAATCAGGATATATTGCACTGTATACTTTCAATTACGTTACAGTTGAGATCACATTTTCTTTTCTTTTTCCATTTATCTTGGTTATAAAGATGAATAATGCATATGATATATCAATAAGTGTATCATTTATATATACTTTGATGGAATTATTGAAGGTTGTTTATGGAATAACAATATCATTATATAATAGAAAAATGTCCATCGAATGAGAAATACCTGAATATTATTATGCATATGTTTTTTGAAATCCTATAAAGATATAATCCTTAAAAATTATTGATTTTGGTTGTGTTTAAATATATTTTTTTGTTTTAATTATTTATGGTCAAAATAGGCTCCAATGATTTGATAAAATATCATGCATTCCATTGTTATATTTTTATCACTAGATCCTTATGTATAGGTTTGGGATATAATATATATATTCTATGAGGTGAATGTATTATATATTGAAAATGAATTAGAGGGACTAAATATGATAATAAACATGGTAAATCATTGAAATCAATATTAATTAAGAAAAATATGGAAATTTCTAGTTGGTATCGAGATGAATTTTAAAATACAAGTAGTGAAGCTGATCGAAATGACAATTGATCAATTTTTAAAGTGGAATATTGAATTTATAGATGGTATATCCAAAAATAGTTTATAATAAGTCATGTTAGAAAATTAACAAATTTTATTACAACATAAATATGGATAATGAACTATTGAACATGATTGAAAAATAATAACAACTAAGGAGAGAATGTTGATTTATTTTTTTGGAAATAAATTATGCGATCAATTGAATTACAGGATACTTAATGATTCTAAAAGGATACTCTAATGGAGAGTATAATTCTAAAAATCGGTTCTATTGATAAAATACATTTGTATGAGTTGTAACTGGGAATTTATAACATGGTACAAACATGTATTAGAGTAAACATACCCAATGGATATCAAAAATTATATTTCAACATTTAAAATTTCTCACACTCTTTCTGGTTTCTATTTTATTCACTAATATTGATTTTGGAGGTGAGATAGAGATCACAAGGAGACTCATGTTGGAATTAAATTATCATTATTAAAACACTTATTGAATAATGTGAGGGAAATAGTATCCAATATATTATATAAATATTATTAGGTTTCTTATATAATATTTTGAAATAGTATACTAGTAGTATTTTTTATGAAACATTTTATAGTTGTTGGATCAGTAGATATTTTTTTTAAGAATCACAAATAGATATGACGATGATAAACTAAATAGTTAAATGTATATTTTTCAACAAACATGTGTCAAATAAAACGTATTTATTGTTTAAATTTCTAATAAATATAAAAATATTGTGGTTGTAGGTTGATTATTTTCTTCCTAAATGGAATAATTAGTGAATAAAAATGATTTAAATTAATTTATTTTCAAGTGGTAGGCTTATAATTTTAGAGAAGATGATATAAAATGATTAAATAATTGAAAAAAAATAAAATAATTGGTTCAATTATCTAAAGGTTCAAGTTAAAGTGATACCATTAACTACAAATCAAAGGTGGAGAGGAGAATGAACATGAAAGTGAATTTTTCCAAATAAAAAAATTTAAAACAAGATGGATTTTTAATTGAATTGTTTTTCTAGGGTTTTATTAGTAAATTATCTAATCATCTAAAGTTACATGACCTTGATGATGGTATCCATGGAGTTCATTATAAAAGGAATTGAAGTTAAGGAATCCTAAATCTATATATTTATTAGATATTTGTATTTAGAGTTAAAGGTTGTGATAAAACTATTCACTTCTATAATAGAAGAGTGTATAATTTAAATAAATTGATTTATGTAATAATTAACAAAACCGTCCAAAGGGTGAAATGTTGCCACCAAATTCTCTATAGAATATTTATTTTCAATTTTTCATTTCAAGGGTTTGTATATAACTAATGTTTTTGTGTTGGAATATGATCAAGTAATGAAAATGTTAAAATAACATTATAATATCCTGTATCATTTCAGGATATAATATTTAGAGGAAATTTGAATATTGGAATTTTGGATAGGGTCGGGGAAGCCTTATAACTGGGTTTTCGTGGTAGGTGGATTATGACATAGTAAAAGGTGAGGTCTATACCATAACGAGAGAATGGTCATGATATCACACCATGTATAAGAGTGAGAAAATAGTGGAATTATGTTATTCCAAAATAATTGAGTGTCAAGACTGGGAAAATTTTGTGCATATACAATTAATAAAAAATCTCTATGTATGTTCATTCCATAGTGGATGATGTAATAAACTGATGAAGTCCCACAAATATTTCATAAAAAACTTATATTTACCACAACATTATTTTTTTAGGATTATGGAAACATCATGAATATTAGGCCATATTTTTATGGGATACACATAAGGAGGTTCCATAATGGGGAGCTCAAGGTACATTTAATGGGAAGGTGTCCTACGCGAGGCCACACTATGGAGGGAGGAAGATACACTGTGAAGGCATGAACCATGACTATTTTGGTTCCACTATAGGGAGATGTTCTATAGTTTAGATAGATGGAACATTGATTAGAGGGGTTATTGTTAGGGTGGGACATGTTACTGAGAGATTTATTGGGTTAGTGTAATTTCACGACTAAAAGGTTTGTACAGGGGCATCATACCATGAAACGTAGGGTTATATCAGGATGTTGAATTTTTATGTTTATTGAAAATAATTGGAAAACCTATTATTTTTATTCTAACCTCTCTTATATTTTAGGGGGAAGAGGGTACTAGGGAAATCCATTTCGATAGTATTCTCCCTATATTATTAATATTTCTCTAAATTTATTTGGGGTAATAATTGGGTGTTTTCTATTTTGAACCAGGTATGTTTTTCTTCTCCTTAAGAGATTTTCTTCCTCCTTTGTCATGAAATGATACATAAATGGACTAGTTTAGTTTCCTAGGTTTATTTTGGAAGGTATTAATGTATTAGTACATGTTGTGGAAGGCAAGAGAGTTTTATTTATCATACATTATGGGAAACACCCTCAAGGGGGATTATTTTAGACATGAAATACTCATTGTGCTAAATAAGTCCACCTTAGATATATGTGGTGTGTCATAGATTGATTCCTCCAGATTATGGGTTTGAGATATCTCCTTAATGAGAATCATTCTAGAAACCAATTTTGGATTGTGAGATCATCGTAGAACACTTGGAACTATATTTCCAAAGATGTTAGTGAATTTTATCTAAATATAGTCTCTAATTAGTGGGGTTGGGTTGTGATATATGAATTAGAAGAGGGAATGGACTGACCAGTTCAAGCCGGGGTCTATAAGGGCCTTTGGGAGGGGAGTTTCCTATTGGAGGGGGGGGGGTGGTAATGAGTATGTGTTAGTAATGATGAGAAGTGACCAAAATGGGCATAAGGTCTATAATTTATTCACTTATGGGTGAGTTGAGACTTCTAATTGGATTGAAATATTATGTTTATGGGATTAACATAGTCTTGAGGAGATTATATTATGAAGATAGATAGATGGTCAATTTTAGTATCTATGGCCGGATCTACTGAGGGACTAAGATTATATATATTAATTTATATAGGTGTTATTAGAAAATTTATGGGGACCATGTAGGACTATGTTATTTTTATTGTTTAAGGGGCTGATTATTGTGATTTCCTCCATTGATCACTTATTATATGACATATGTTTAGCCATTGGACCAAACTAGTGATATCAGGGTTCAACTTGTGCGGGAGGTTAGAAATTTTGAATTATATCTCATATCACTCATTTTATACACTCTAAAATAATATTTAACTATGGAACCTACTTAGTGAAGGTGTGGTCTGACTTGTGCAGGATGTTTTCTATGGTGTTTTCCACATTAGATTTGTTATTATAAATAATGTTATATGAGATATGGCAATGGGAACTTACCATGAGGGGATGGTTTGGATTTTTTGAGAGGTCATATATCAATAATGGATCCACATATCACTTGAGGGATGCGATGTGATGGTGAGTCCCACCCTGAGATAGAATGTAGTGGAATAGAGATGGTACACACCAAACCCTAATTTTTTAGGTATAAGTTGGGACATGGAAGGACACCCTAACCTATGTCTTTGGGGGTGGGTCATGGCTATTTTTGACACCCTATGCTATATAATTGGGGATGGTTTTAGACTAGTGGCATGGGTGGCCTTTTTTCTCACATAGGTCAAATAAGAATGGTGTGGGGTTATGGTGGCTTGTTTAGAACACATCTACATGAAATATACGATTTTATGATTATTATTTACTTTTATCATGAATAAAAATTTATAATATAGTTTATAATAGGTTTACTTATGTGAAAACCTTCTGAGTGGTATTTATCTCACCATATATGATAAAATGGATGTTTATAGACATTATGTCTATTTTATAGGCCATGAAATAGGGCATATGGTGGATTAGGAAGGATAATAATGGTCTGGCCAGGAGAGGGAATGGAGTTGAGTCTCTAGGATGGAAGTAGATCATCTTACTGTATTTATTATATGTGATTGTCCCTTTGGGGTGATTATTTGGGATGTATAACTATATACTTGCATTAGATTGATTATCATAGTATTATTTTATTGATTATATATACTCTAATTATTTAGTACATATGATTTTTTTTATTATTTTTTGGACTTTATAGTTATTATATTAGGGAAATAGTATCTCAAATTTTTGATTTAGTCCCTCTCCACTTAATGAATTCATATAGTGTTTCTGGAGGTGTGCATGAGGTTTCGCGGAACACAAGTCTGATTAGTGTAAAGTTATCCTGGCTAATATATATGAAAATTTATAAGAGAATATTTTCTTTTGTCTTTCCATTAAAGATATCATAAATAGGGAATAAAAATGTGAAGTATATTTTTGTTGAACTAGGACTATGAGTCATGAATATATTTCTGGTATGGAGTCTGGGTTACTTGGGATGTAAGATCAATGTTTTTGGTTTTCACTATTATTATTTTTATTTTTATTGATGTATGATGTATGTTTTAATGATGGATAATTAATGTGTTTTACTATATAACTTCTTGGTGGAATTCAAATAAGTGGCAATGATTTTTTTGGGTGATATATCCTATAGACCCCATCATGGGATACTCATTAGTGATTACTGTATATTCTCTTGGTTAAAGGGATGTATAGTGAAACATGGTGGGTTAGTTCTAAAATTGGATTTTGGTTGGTTGTTAAATATAGATTATGTGTTCTTAAAAGAAGTTTGAGAAAAGGAATGGGTTCCATTATGGATGTGAATACCCTTATGAGGGTGGAAGAAATTCATGTATAATGCCTTGTGTTTTGATGATGAAAAAATTAAAGGCACTTTTGTATCTTGGGTGCGTTTAGATGGTAGAAAATGATGGATGACTAACCCATTTTATTTTGGTTGATGTTTTTATGATATAGTGGATTTTGATCCTAGATGGTGGGATCTAGGATGGGAAGGCATGTGTATTTTCTTGTGATTTTAAAATTATATCCATGTGGTTAGTGATAGAGTGGTTGTACTTTTCATGTGTGAGATGCTTCAAGATTGTGGTAAAGGACCAATACATTAATATTTTTGATAGTTGAGATTGATTGGATAGGATGAGTGGTAATTTTTAGGCATGTGAGAATTTTTATGGAGTGTGACTCATTAAAACATGATTTGGTTTCTAAGATTTGATGGTATAGGAGAATACACCATTTTGGTTTAGTGGATATTGAGAGAGATACAGCGTAAGAAGCCATGTGAGGGTTCTAAAATGTTGATCTACCTTTGGAGAAGAAGGGTGAGAATTGGCATGATTTTTGTGTGGAAAAGTATATATTCATGAGGGAAGAGATATACTAGTTATGTGTGGTTCCCATTAGGGTTTTTATACTGTTTAACAACATTGTTTAAGTCTAGGACTGATGGATTTTATGGAAAAATTACTGGAAAGGTTATACTAAGTTTTAATAACAATAATAAATTTTGACTCTATAGTAATAGGTAACACTAGATATGGATGAAGTTTAGTGGAATTATTAATATGATCCTTTTCCTTGAATGAGGTTATCCAGATAGGATGACTGTAACTTCATAGAAGTAACACACATGTGATGTTGGGACCGATTTGGGCCATGCATGGTGAACATTTTAAGTGAAGCTATATAGTAGAGAGTAAACCATTATCCATTGTAATGTGTGGATAATATTGAATATGTATTTAATATAATATTATGGATTCCATTCATTGTTAGTTGCGAATTGAAAGAGATTGATTTTTTAAGTTATTTTCCAGGTATAAGAGGGGTATTCATGTTATCCCTACACATTTAGTAATAAATATGGAACAATAAATAATGATCTTGTGTTTTGGTTCTATAAAGAAATTATGACGATAAATTTATGTTGTGAAGCATTGAATCAGTCATGGAGGTATTACAATCATGTTGGTATGGTCATAGATGTATCATGGTTAGTATGATAATAATTTATATAACCCCGTGATATCAATATGTGGGTGGATAAAATGTAATATAATTCCATGGGAAAAAACTTCTGTTTTATGTTTTGAAAAAGAAGTTTGTTAGAATATGAAATTAATCCAGATCAGAGGTGTTTCAATGATTGTTGGTGGAGTACGATAATATATTTGATTGGTAAAGGATTAAACCATGGAATTCCATACAGTTTTAGGTTTGGAATTTAGTGTGGGTTTTCTTTGATTTCAGGATGACTATGGGAATTATGTCAATATGATCTAGATATTTGACGATGCATTAATGGGTGTGGATGACTATTTTCAAGGAAATCTATCTAGAGGTGGGATGACTTGTTTTGTGTGTGTAATTGGATGAATTGAGATATAAATAATATGATGTTAATCATATTGGGTATGATTGGTGTGTTTTAGGGACAAAACTAAGGCCATTCTTAAAAATACAGTGTATCTGAGCATAGTGAATGGATGGCCAGAACACAATCGGTTCAGTTTAGAAAGGATAAAGAGGAGTGATAATAGATAAAAATAAATGTATTGGATTTCACATGAAAATACCAACAACTTCTAAGGAATGGGAATCAGTATGATGGGGATTTTATAACCACCAATGTCTTTATGGGATGTGGAATTTTGTGGAAATTTTAATTTTTGGATATTGAGAAGGGTTAGGGTGGACCAACGATTTATTTTTCACTTTAGGAGATTCATTATGATATGAAAGGTGGGGGATACACAATAATTAGGGATGTTCAAGGGATAACTCCATGGACAGGAAGCCACCATGATATGTGGGAAACAACTCATCTCCTAGGAATTGAGTGTTATAATATGTATGATTTTTTTCTAGGTTTCTGGATAAGGAAAAGACCATACATTTGGTCATGAAATGGAAGCCGGAATCACATTTTAATGAATAAAAATATGTACTTCTTATGGATTTTTACTTTTTTACTTCATGGAATTTTTCATGACGAGTGAAAATCATGTGATGAAGGCCTCCCCACGGGGAAGCACTGTGGTGTGGAGTGACGGGGTCAAAAAATGAGGGATTCATGGGGGAGACCGTACTATAGAGGGAGGATACAAACCCATAAAGGTTTTAGTTATAGAGGTTTTTTTCTACCTACTGTTTTTGTTGCATGACATGACAAGATGAATTAAAACATAGATTTTTTTAGGAGGATGGGACACACTTAGGAGGGAGGCTATGGAGTGACATCATTTTATAACCCCTAGGTTCACTCTATGAACAAACCCCAATGATTAGGAATCACATAAATATTCCTATGTCATTCTGTGGTGTTCCATATCTATAGTTATTAAAATGTAGGTTCATATGTAAAATTTTCTTCTTGGTCCCACTTAGGTTTTTTGGGTAAGGTGGTTTTATGTATAGCCATTCCAGCCAGCTCATCCCCAATTCATCATATCTCAACCCCCTTTCAAGAGGGGTGAATCGTGGGTGGTTTCTATAGAAATTAAAGGTATAGTCTTATAATTCAGAAATTATTATCCTCTTTTTATCCAATTACTCGTGGTGTATCTCAGATTTGGAATGATGCGAATTACACCAAATCAAAGTGGAATCAGGGCTAGATGATGTAGATTTTTCATAGTTCTTCTAGAGGATTTCCCTAAAGGATCAACACATAGGGTTTTGTGTCATTTTAGTTGTGTGGTCTTTACTAGGTAGATTTTATATAATTATACCTCTTTTACATAATTGAATAATAAATAATAAATTTTTACAATTAATTATTTGGGATGTAGTATCTTGAGATTGGGGTTCTAGTGATGATGTATGCTTTGAAGAGGAATGGATGGCCTAGGGTGGGTATAAGAGGATGCTGGTGAGGATGCTAAAACTATCATTTAGGTAAGTGGTCCACATAATACTAAATAAAACACATATTTATACATTATTTTGAATTCCTACATAAATATATTTGTTCTGTTGGAATGGATAAGGATCAAGAATTCCATAGGTAAAGAGAGAGGATGTTTCTGAGATTCTCAGAGTTTTATTAAGTTATTCTATTCACATTATGAATTTGATAATTTCTTGAAGTTTATGTTTAAAAGAGGGCGAGGATACTATTTCATATTATTTGTGGATAAACACAAGTCCTTGGGATTGAGGTTAGTTTTATATGGCTTTTTGGGATGGAATTATAGGATTAAGATTAGCATTGAAGGGTATGTTGGTTTTATATATCACATATAATGAGAAACCCAGATTGGGGGTGGATTTGAGACCCGAAATGTGACTTGAGTGGGGTATTTTTTTACAAGTCAAGATGTGGAAAGACATGAAGGGTTTAATCAGGATTATTTCCTTGAGAGTTATCTTTATGAAATCTTGTTCTAAAACCCACATGTGTGTTGTGGGGGGTGTTAGGGAAACTTTTCATTACATTAACAGGGTACATGGTGAGAGTTATCTTTATATGGACCCTTATTAATGGTACCACATTGTGATGTGGGAATTTGAAGTGGGAATAGAATGAACTATATAGGGTTGCGTTGTAATGACCAAATCATTTTTCAAAAAAAATCCATTCCTTTTATTTTCATTTTGAAAACACTTTCACTATTTGTTTATTAATCTTTTTAAATGACGGTTAAGTATCAGAATGGTTCATAATATAGTCATTTCACAATGATTACATGACTTATATAAATTTATGGTTTTCAAAAATAATCATTTCTCCATTGTGAAAAGATAGGATGGCCAAATCCAGTAGAGTTGGGCTATATGAAGCTCATTTCACTATTGAAAAAACAACCTATACCCACGGTTCAAAACCGTCGGTATAGCCCCCAAAACCGTGGGTATAGGCTATACCCACGGTTTTGGGAACTGTGGGATGGAACGACATCGGGATAGGGGTCTTGACCTATACCCATGGTTTTGTAGAACCGTGGGTATAGGTGTTTCACACACCAAAACGCTGATGAACAGCATGGCAGGGAACAAACCCCAAGGTTTGAAAACCGTGGGAATTTAAATTTTTTTTGAAAAATCGTTGGAAGTGGGTTTTGAACCTGCGCCACATGCAGGGATTCGGCACCACTATGCAACAGCGGACCAACCAAGATGACATATTTTTATTTATATACAGATAATTTTTTCATAATATATTAATACCAATGATGTTTTCTAAATAAATGCGACCGGAGGGTTTCGATCACGTGACCTGGAGGGACGGAATTGAGCGGTGAACCAACTATGCTACGACAATTTTCTTTGTATAATCATTCAATTTTATACTTGTATTAATATTTTCAGTATATTTGAAAAGATCCCGTGATGAGATTCGAACATCGCACCTCACAGAACAGAATGGAGAACTAAATCAATGAAGCTACAGAATTTATATTAATTAATATTGGTATCCATATATTTATATTATTTAATACATTGTTCTCGCGTAAAATTAATTTCATCCTGCCCAATTTTTATCCCATTTTCCCCCTCCATAATGCGGGAAACCTACACCCATGGTTTTTAAAAACTATGGGTATAGGTCTTCAGAAAAAAACCTATGCCCACGGTTATGGAAAAATCGTGGGTATAGGTCTTAAAAAAACCTATGCCCAAAGTTTTGTCAAAAACCATGGGAATAGGGGACTTATACCCATGGTTTGGAAAAAATTGTGGGTATAGGTTCCCATACTATCTTATATTTACGGTTCTGAAAACCCGTGGGTATAGGACCAATTTCAAGTAGTGTTTGTCAGAGCTCAAAAAGGTGATAGCATCACTGGGGTTCTGTTTTATCCAAGATCAAGCTGAGCATCTACATGTTATGCTCAAATAGAATCTCCTATGAGTCATGTTAATGTTAATAGTGATTACCACCCATGCAATGTTATTCGAGCCACCCCAATAGTCTGTCACCATGGCACACCTTAACCTTAGGTCTTATGCGGGTGTTATTAGGGATTATGTAATAAGGTACTTGTTACTTATTGTGCAATTACTATTTATAAATAAAAGCCTTAATCCACTAATTCATATATGTGAATATACTTTCATAAATAAATCATGAATTTGATAAATTGAATATTCAGGTAAATATGGAAATTTTGATGAATATATACATTATTTTATTTAACTAAGGATTTTATTAGTAATATAATAAAAAACAATTCTTATAAATGATGATTATATCAGTTCCATAACAGTAAATGGTTTGGTAATTAGTTTGATAAGAGTTATATTTTTTATATGATAAAACAAAACATGTATTTTTATAGAATTTATTTTAAGGAATTAATGAATTTTTGAAATAAATAATATTTTAATAAAATATTATTATCAAATTTCTTTAATGAATAATAAAATATTATATTAATTTTATGATGTCAAATGTAATTTTTGTCACGGTTTGAAAACTATTTTTGTCAAAACAAGTGAATTATAAATAAATTTTTTTTTATTTTAAAATTAAAAATTCAAATATTTATTAAATTATTTATATAAAATGAATATTATTTTTGGAATCAGGACATCAATATTATTTAAAGGTAATTGTTTTTAATTTTCTAAGAGAGTCAGATTTTTGGGTACAAATTAAATACCGTATATATACAATATGTGTTTTATGACACCATAATGACCCAAAATGATGTAATAAATACGATAATGGGTATTATGGTCCCAATATTTGTTTCCTATTAAAATAATGTAATTTTTAATTATTTTATGTATTTTATAAATCCTTATTGATTCCTCAAAAAGTTATAATATACTTTATGATTTTAATTTAATTTCTTTAATAATGTGAATCACCTCCCCAGAATAAAGGATACTATTTTGATAAGTTCGGACATTGTACTTATAAAACAATGTTTTACACTGCAATAAGTCCAAAACCATGGGAAAGGACCATGGGATTTTTTTTGGTTTTGAACATTTAATTGTATAGATTCCAAAACAAATGTTTGTAAAATATTAAAGAATTCCCTTTCATTCCATATATAAACCCACCCAAGTTGCTACTCATCTAACCTATAAATCCTTGAACCACATCCCTAATATTAAATCCCCTCTCTATAATCCACTCAAGGTGCCCCATGCTCTCAATAAGCCCCACTGCATGCTTTTGAATTCACACACTCATGTTAGGGATCTCACAACCTTCTCTTTTACTAAGCATTCTTTTCATGTTATGCCTTTTAATTTCTTTTATTACCTTGTTGGGATATTTTATTAAATATCCTACTTACTTACCTATTGTTTTATAAGTGATGAGATACACTTTCAATATCATTTATCCCTCTTATGAACCCTTTTGTACACCTGTTACCATGCAGAATTCCCATAACAAATTCGCTCCTCTTTTAATTTTAACAAAGTCTCTTCATATTGTTACACCATTTTATATCCAACTAAAAATGTTGGGGTATGATTTAACACCTCCCCCATACTTCCCTCCTTATTTTTAATGTTTATATACCACTTTATCTCTCATTAATGCCTTCTGTGTACACGTGTTACCATGCAAAAATTTTGTAATGGATTTCTCTCTTCTTATTTCTATTAAAGTGTGTATCTCATATTATGCATTTAAATTTCATTTTATATGTTGGTATTTATGTTCCATGATCCAATTACAGTCTATTTAATGTATAAATGATGAGATACCACTCTCTCTCTCATCAAACCATCTTATGAATTTCTATATGATGATGTTATGCGGTAAAAATTGTACGATGATTTTCCAAGCCAAAATCATCGTGTAGTGAATACCATACCCATTTATCTACAAAGGGTATTCATCTTTGTGAACATATACTAATTTAATGGTACATACATGTATTTATTCCACCTTCCTTAATAATGGAATAACTTATGATGATGAATTATTCCATGTTATATGATCCATGTGGCACACTTATGCATGAAATGAAATGTTTATGAAGGGTGCACCCAGATAGCGCTCCAATGCTTTGGGTAATGTTTAGTATCATGATATTCCATGTGAAATGAGGGACTAATCATTATAATTCATGTGAAATGAGGGTTTACTAATGTTAATCAATGTGCAATGACCCTTGGCTCATGCTAATATCATGTTTTATGTTGTTTCCACATTTCCATGTAATGATAATCATGCTATTTCATGACCTTTTGTTCGCGTTTTTATTATGTACCATTGATATTCCTATTGCCTAACATGTACTGTATTATTCATTTTATTCTTTGTTCACTCCCTTACTGGGCATTATAGCTCACTATTTTCTAATGTATGTCCTCAGGTAATCCCATGCAAAGCTAAGTATAAAGCAATGTTGTGGTGATGTAAAAGATGTTTCCAACAAAGATGTTGCATTTATGTGTTAAGTTGTCATATAATGTTCCTAATCCCAAAATACGAAACAAATATCGATCATAAGGGTTGTATGAGGTGCATGTTTACGTAATAAATCATGTTTATGTGTGTTATAAAGAGTAGGGTTGTTACAATACTATAAGAGTATAGTTTTAGTTATTTTTGGTATTAAGGTTGTAAAAAATAGTGAATGCCTTTGGGATAAGACTAAGTAAAAGAAAATAATTCCTGAATTTTGGTGATTATATAGTAAGTGTTTTACCAAGAAAATACATATCTATCTGGATATGAACAAATAGAGTTTGCTCTTGCACAAATGTATCTTGGGGTAGAACCTTAAAACACATCTTTGAGCTAGAGTCGAATGGAAACTAGTGCATGACAATGTGTCTTGATTTAATCTTGGTTATACACTACCATGGGATATTATATGGTAAATTCATAAGCCTAGTATTAACTATTATTAATGGAATTAAAAAATTCCCATAAGAATATATGTTGGGATGTAGATCATGGGTAACATTAATTTAAGCCAATAACATCACAAGTTAAAGAAATAAATGTAATTTATAAGTTAACCCATTTTTATTGGATTCCCCATATGTGTTTAATAGTTTTAAATATTTACCTCTAATTTTCCTATTATTCTAGCCTATGTCGGGTAATAGGAGGACTCACGTAAACAACCAATGTGAAGATCAATATGATGACTGTTCTAATGAGATGCCCAATCTAATGAGAGTGGTAATAAAAAACATTTTCATGACACTCTATCAGTTAACTCAAGTTTTGAATAAAAAAATGGATCAAGGGGAACGTCCACCCCCCCAATAAGGAACAATCCATAATTGAGCGTTTCATGAGATAAAGGCCACCTAATTTCAAGGGATTATCTGATCCCTCAATCACCGAACATTGGATCAACTCTATTGAAAATATCTTCTCCATCCATCATTGTTCTGAACAAGAGAGGGTTCTTCTGGCTGATTCTCATATGAAGGGTGAAGCTAATCAATGAAAAACATTGATAAAAAAATAAAAAACTGAAGGTAGTGATCGAGGAAATGGAATGGAAGGATTTTTGAAAATAATCGATAAATATTTTCCCCACACCCTCCGACTTAAGATAAAATGGGATTTACATTCCCTCAAAAGAAGTCAATGAATCCCTCAGAGCATACAATAAAAACTTCACAGGGCTTTCACAACATAGCTTAGCCTTTTTTGTTACCCGTGAATTCAAGGTTCGCTGCTTCTTGGGTGGGATGAAACCTATCATACGGAAAGCCAAAGCGATTTTTAACTTTGATAGCTGTGAGAAAATTGTAAGATGTGACCTCAAAGACAAAATGGAGATCATAGAATCTCAGGGGTTTCTTTGGGATAAGAAGTAGAAATTAGAATTCAATTCTAGTAGTCTGATGGATAAATCCAATGGTTCTATGAAATTATAGAACCCCAATTTCCAGATTTTTGTAATGAAGCACCCCCGAAATTGACTAAAGGGAACGCGGAAATGCTTTAGGTGTGAAAGAGAAGGGAACTTGGCCATTAGTTTTTGAAAAAACCCACTACTATTAAAGAGGAGGGGAACACTCCATTCGACCCTCAACACACAGTTCATTGCAACAACTGCAACAAACCCGTGCACTTTGCAAAACAATTCCCAAATAAACGGATTTTCAGAGGCAACTACAACCAACAAAGTAACAAGGATGAGATTTTTCCATCACTACTGCCAAAGTGAATCCTTTCAACGTAGTGGTGATATGTATGATAATTATTCATTCAAGAATAGTAAACATAATTTTTTATTCAGGTTCTACGAATTCTTTTTTATCCAGAAATTTTAGAAGAACAATCCAAACACCACCACAAATCATGGAATTAGAGATGTTAGTGAGAATGGAAAATGGGGAAATTATTGCATCTCACAAATATAACTCCATACCTATCAAAATTTGTGGGTTTAACTTCTTGGTGAACCTCATCATACTCCCTCTGGTGGAATTTAATGCAATTATTTGCATGGATTGACTTTCCCTATATAGAGCCAACATAAATTACTGTTAGAGGTAAATCACTATCTATATGGAAAATAAACCCCCAATTCTATACAAGTGCAAGGAGGATGATGAATATTTTTTTCACAATTATCTAATTAATGGATATTTCTACCCAATGGGCATGCATATATTTGTTAGATGATCGAGTCTATGGAGGGAACCATTCTCAAAGACGATCCTTTTGTGAGGGAATTCACTGATGTCTCTCCCAAAGAATTTCATAGTCATACTCCTAGAGAAGATATTGAATTATTTATTGATTTTATACCTAGCCAATTTCCAATATCCAAGACTCCACATAAAATGGCTGTTGTGGAGCTTGAGGAACTAAACAACCTACTATAGGGGAAAAAGTGTTTATATGACCGAGTGCATCTCCAAGGGGTGCACCGGTCATCTTCATCATGAATAAGGATGGGTCAATGAACCATTGAATTAATTATTATGAGCTCAAAAAAATCACGATAATTAACAAGTAACATTTTCCACGAATTGATAACTTGTTTAATCATCTATTAAGAGAACAATACTTCAGTAAGGTAGATCTACTGTCATAATATTATCAAGTAAGGGTGAAAAAGGAGGATTTCTCCAAGGCTGATTTTCATACAAGGTATGGGAACTATGAATTAATAGTACTCCATTTTAGAATCATTAATTCTCCAAAAAATTCATGGACATGATGAATATAGTCTTCATATATTACCTCAAAAAAAAAATTTAGTAATTATATATGATATTAAAATATCCTCCAAAACCAAGGAGTATCCTGAGGAGCATATATGCACTATACTAGAGTCCTTGAGAAAGGATATGTTGTATACAAAGTACAATAAGTGTGGATTCTGGTTGAAGGAAGTCTCATTATTGGGTCTCATCATAACAAGCAATGTGATATCTGTAGACCCCTAAAATAAAAATGTAATTGAGGGATGGATGAGGCCACCATATAGGATGGATATCTGTAGGTTCCTTGGGTTATATAGATATTACCACCTATGTGTGATAAATTTCTCACTATTATCAAACCCTCTTACCAGGAAAACTCTGAAGGGATTCATGTTTGATTGGAATGATGAATGTAAAGTTGGATTAAAGGATTTTAAAAAGAGTCTTATCACAGTGCTCCTACTGAAACTAACCACAAGTGAAGAACTTTTCGTGGTAATAAGTGATGCTTTCAAGAGAGGCCTAGGCTATGTGTCAATGAAAAATGACCAATTAAATGACTATGCTTTAAGTAAATTGAATTTTTATGCACAGAAGTATCCAACACATGACCTGGATTTGGCATTAGTAATATTTTATTTGAAAATTTGGTGACAGTACCTATTGGGGGAGAAGTGTGAAATATATTCAGATTACCAAGTCCAAAAGTATATATTCACACAAAAAGTGTTGAATATGCACCAACGAAGATGGTTGGAGATGATAAAAGACTATGACCGCTCCATCCATTACCACCTTGAGAAAGCGAACAAGGTGGAAATTTCTCTTAGTAGAAATGAGCCAGTGATTCTGTCATTGATTAAAATTGAAAATGATCCAATTATCGTAGAATTTATGAATATGGACATGGGAATCATAAAGAATAAAACATCATCAATCATTTTAACAATTATTTCCCAGATATCTATTTTGGAATGGTTAAAGGATGTTTAAAAGGTTGATATGGGAATACAAAAGAATGTGGAGTCTTTTAAAAAACGGATGTACATAGAGTTAAATGTTAATAAAGAAGGTATTTTGACATTTGGGTTAAGACTATATGTTTCATCAAATCCGGAGTTAAAGAATTAACTTTTGGATGATACACATAGTTCGATTTTCTCCATTCACCTAGGAAACAATAATATGTTATGAGATATCCGAGATCCATATTGGAGGGATAACATGAAGGATGATATTGTTCATTATACAACAAAGTGCATGGTAAGTTAGAAAGTGAAGGATGAGAGGCCGAAGTATAAGGGGATTATGAACCCATTACCCATAGAAAAATAGAAATTTGAAAACATAACAATGGAATTTGGCACCAGACATCTGAATACATCTAAAGGAAACAATTCTATCTAGGTTGCTGTGAATTTTAAAAGAAATACTACATAGTTAATTTCAATTTGGGGGGATTTCTATTTGTATAAACTAGTACGAATATTCATCAGATAAGTGGTAAGGTTCAATGGTGCACCACTATCGATTATATCCGACCGAGATCCATGATTCACCTTTATGTTTTGGAAGAGTATCCAAAACACTATAAATACAGAGGTGAACATTAATATTGCTTGTGATCCTAAAACTAATTGATAATATTAGTAGAATATGAAAACACTCGAGAACATTTTGAGAGCATGATCATTGGAATTCAAAGGAGGATGAGATCAAAATTTTCCTTTCGTCTAGTTCTCTTTCAACAAAACATTCCACTCAATAATCCAAATGGCTCCTTATGAAGCCATTTATGTGAAGTGGTTTAGAACACTTGCATGATGGGATGACGTTTGGGAGAGAAGGATCCTAGGTCTAGAAATGGTTGAGGAAATGGTGGAGAAGTTTAAGACCATCCAGCAACACATTAAAGATTCTTAATGTAAAAAAAGAGCTATACTGATAATCATAGACATGACCTAGAGTTTGATGTTAGAGACATGGTATTCCTCTGCATATCCCTATGGAAGAGAGTTATGGGATTTGGGAAAGCTTAGTATAAGGTTCATATTCCCTTTTGAGATCCTTGATCACATTGGATACGTGAACTATTGACTAGAACTCCTAGCAAAAATGTCCGAGGTACATGATGTATTCCATATATCAATCTTGAGGAAATAAATACATGACCTATAACATGTACTAAATACAGAGGTTTTACCATTATAGAATGACCACTCCTATGAATAGAAGCCAGTGAAGATCTTAGATCATAGGGAAAATTTTATACAAAACAGTACAACAACCATTGTCAATGTGTTGTGGATAAAACACAAGTTTTAAGAAGAAACATGGGAACTAGAGGAAGTGATTAGGCAGAGTTACCTTCATCAGTTTTTTTGTGGGAAAAGAAAATTTCTAGGGTAAAATTTCTTAAAGGGGGAATGTTATAATGACCCGATCATTATTGACTAAAATTCCTTTTCTTTTAATATATTATAGAAAACACATGATCTCTTTTTTTATTGTGTTTCAATGATTTTTAAGTATCATTAACATTGATATTATAACTATTGAATAGTTATCACATGAATGATATAAATTTAAGGTTTTCTACAAGAATCCTTTTGACATTGACAATGGAGAGGATGACCTCATCCAGTAGACCCGGGTCCTAAGAAGCTCATTTTTCGGATCTCAGAAAGGAGGTAGCATAATATGGGTTCACTCTTATCTAATCCCAACACTAGATTCAACTTGTTAAGTATGAAAAAAAATCACTTAATGGAGAAGTTCAAGTTAATAGATATTTCCACCTAGGAAATTTTATCTATGCCACCAGAAGAGTTTGTTACCAGCATACACCTTACCCTTAGGTCTTATGTAGTATTTATAAGGGTTTATGTAATAAGGTATTAGGTAATTATTTTTTAAAACCATTTTATAAATTAATGTTTTATTCTATCAATTCATTTATTAGAACATACTTTCTTTAAAAAACGATGACATTGATAAATTGAATCTTTGGGAAAAAATGGAAAATTTGAGAAATATATACATTACTATATTAAAATATTGATTTTACATATAATATTATAAAAAAATTCGAATAAATTCTGATTATACTGGTTCCTTATTAGTAAATGTTTAGGTAATCAGTTTGATAAGAGTTATATTTTTTATACATTACAACAGAAATTGTATATTTAAATAATATGTTTTATGGAAGTAATAAATTTATTAAATAACAAATATTTTAATAAAATATTATTATGAAATTACTTTTATGAATAATAAATGAGTTCATAACTTTTAGGAAGTCAAATCTAATTTTTATGAAGGTTTGGAAAATATTTTTTGTCAAAACCCTAGAATTTTCAATACATTTCAATTTTCATTTTAAAATTTAACATTCTTATAATAATAAAATTATTCAGAAAAAAAGAAAATTAATATTTTAATTAGGACATCGAAATTATCCAATGGTGAATTTTCCATAATTTTTTGAGATAGTTGATTTTTTGGGTAAATATTAAATACTGTATAAATAAAATATATGTTTTATGACAACATAATTACCCCCAAATGGGGTAATAAAAACTATAATGGGTATTACTAGACCAATATATTTTTTCCCCATTAAAATAATGTGATTTTGGATATGATTTAATTATTTTATAAAGCCTTAGTGAATTTTCCCAAATGTATAATATAATTTATTATTCTAAATTAATTTCCTAAAAATGTGACTCAAATCCACTAATGAAGTATAAAATTTTAATATGTTCATCTATTGGCCTTAAAACATAATGTTTTCAACTACCCTTTAGAAAAAACTTTTGGAGAAACCAAGGGATGGTTTGTGATTTTGAATATTAAATTATATAGATTCTAAAACCTAAGTTTGTGAAATATTAATAAATTTCACTCTCATTTCATATATAAACCGACCTAATAACCAACTTATCTTCACTATAAATTTTTGGATCATGTCCCTAATCTTCCGTACCATTTCAAAAATCATCCCAAGGCACCACAAGATCGTACGAATCCCCTATTCAATCTTTTGAAGTCACATACTCAAGTAAGGGATATTCCACCATCTTCTTTTATCAAGCATTCTTTTCATGTAAAGTATTTTAATTTAATTTATTAATATGATGGGATTTGTTATTAAATATAATACATAATTAAAATTTGTTGTATAAATTATGATATCCCATTTATCTCTCATTTATTCCTCTTATGAACTCTTATGTACACCCTTTACCATGCCGATATTTCTTAAGGGATTCCATCCTCTTTCATTTTTATCCATGTTTATTCATGATGTTATACCATTTTATTTTCAATTATTAATTTTGGGGTATGATTTTTCACATCCCTCATACAACCCTCCTTATTTTCAAATTATTATATACCCCTTTATCTCTCATTAATTCCTTCTGTGTACACCAGTTACCATGCCGAAATTCCGTAAGGGTTTTCTCTCTTCTTATTTCCATTAAAGTATTTCTATCATATTATGCAAATAAATTCCACTTAATATGTTTGGATTTTATATTAAATTATTAGCTTTCTATATATATCATTTATAAATGATGATATAACCCATTAATTCTCATAAACCCAACTTATGAATTTCCATGTGACAGCGTTATGTTGCCGAAATTGCACTGAAATTTTCCAAGCCAAAATCAATGTGCAATGAATACCATACCACTATTTCTACAAAGGGTATTAAACATTGAGAAAATTTAATTATTTAATGGTACTTACATGTATGTATTTCATATTCTTTAATCACAGAATAACTTTTTATGTATAATGATTCCATGTTATATGATCCACGTGGCACACTTATGCATGAAATGAAATGTTTATGAAGGGTGCACACTGATTTTTCTCCAATGCATTGAATAATGTTTGGTATCATGATACACCATGTGAAACGAGGATTTATTCATTCTAATTCATGATAAGTTATGGTTTACTCATGTTAATAAATGTACAATGATACTTGGATTACACTTATATCATGTTGTATTTTGTTTCCACGTTTCCATATTATGATAATCATGCTATATCATTCATTTTTGTTCAGGATACTCTTATTCTACATTGATATTACTATTGCATAATATATATTTTCATTTTCATTTTATGCCATTTTTACTCCCTTACTCGGATTTATATATCACCCTTTTCTTATGTGTGTCCATAGGTTATCCCATGCAATGTTGAGTATGAAAGAATGTTATGGTCATGTTGAAGAAGTTTTAAATAAAGATATTGTATTTTATGTCTTATTTTGTCATGTAATGTGTTTATCCGAAAATAAAATATAAATATTGATATTATGGGTTGTATTAAGTGCACTTTTATGTAATAAATCATGTTACAGTCTGCAATAATGAGTAGGTTTGTTATAAGTGTCAGGTAGGGACTTCAGGAGGTGTGGTCACTATAGGATTATGAGTTTTTATTGGTATCGATGATTAGAAAATTTAATAGGTGTTTGAGACTTAGTGGATTCCCATATAGGTGATATGAGAATGATAAAGGATAAAAAATTTGTGTGTTTTTTATTTATATGGTCTTGATTATATTTTCCAATAATCCTATATGGATAATGAATTTTAGAATCTATTTTTTGAATGGATAAGAACCTATGGAACCATATGACCTTAGCCAAATGGGATTATAATTAGCCATTGGAACTACCTTTTACTATGTGGTTTGTCTTGTTTTAGAGGTTGAACACATTGAATCCTTACTTAGATGACTTATTGTATAATGCGTGATTGTCCATGTGGTTTACCATGTGATGATGTGGTTCATATTTTGTGGGAGGTCAACTATGGTGATATCCTCATCATAAAATTATTTGTATATTCTATGATATGAGATGTAGCCATGGGACATACATATTGATGTGTGGTTTGAATTATATAATAAGTTTGGTATTTACATTAATTATTTATATCACTTTATATAAGTTATGTGTTATTATATGTTTCCCTGGGACCTATTGATGGGATAGATTAGCATGTGTGAGAGGTTGGATATTGATAAAAACTCTCCAGATCACTTGTTGGATACGATTGGTTGGTGGAACCACCCTCAAGGAGATGGTATTAGTAGGGACTTAGTAACCCACCCTACCATGAATCATAGAACATGGGTTGGGACATGGTATGCCACCCTACCCTATATCATTGGTCTTGGGTCAAGGATCTTTAAGAAACCCTACCCAGTATATTTCGGTATGGGTAAGGACATGAAGCAAAAAGTGACTTCTATTTCATCATATGTTGAAGAGATTGGGGTTAGGTGTCATGATATCTTAGTTAGGCCATGGTTACATTATGTGTATTCCTTGGTTTTTATGATTCTATTATTTAGTTTCATCATTCATACACAATGATTTGACCATATATATTAGTGGGACATAGTGTGACCCTACTAAGATATCTTTATTAGAACATAGATAGGCAGTCCGATGCATAGATGGGTGTTTTTCTATTATGTATATCTAAAAATAGTTTTCACAATTTATCAGGAAAAAGAATCTTGATGAGGACATGATATGGGATGAAGGCGAGGCCTGAGTGTGATATTAGTGTCTCTTTATGTATTTATAATCTTTTAATTTAGTATATGTGATTATCCTGATGGGTGATCACTTAGAATTTATGAATGTATGACTACAATAAATTTGTTATAACATAATTGCATTTTAGATTATGAATTATCTAAAAAATTTATATAGATGATGTTTTTTTATTTTTATTAATTATTTATGGTTATGATATTTAGGGAATAGTCTCCCCAATGTATGACTTAGGGCCCCCCTCTAATAGACACTAACCTTTGGCTTATGTGAATGCTTTCTTATAGTTACATGACACACTAATCCAGTTACTATAGAATGGGATGGGAGAGGTAATTTCACATATTCATGATTTTACAGATGGAATAAGTAGATCATGTCATAATTAGTTTTATTATAATACCTTGTAATGAAACTAGCCATGATATAAAGTAGTCAGTACATGGATTACACATTGTAAGGTAAGTAAGGCTAGTTAAGTAATAAATGAGGTATAAATAGTATTTAAATATGATGTTTAGTGTATAGATACCTAGAGACTAGGTGAGAATTCAATAATTTCATCACATGGATCTGAATTCAATAGAAAAGAAAGGCTAAAGGCATATATATTTTGAAATAAAATAGTATAGGATGATATTGAGAAATTGATGTGATATTTAAGAGTGGTGATCGACAATATTGTTTTTAAAAGTTCAAATGAGTATTTATTATTTTATATTCTAGCCTATATTGAAAATTTATGATGTTTTAGAATAGTTGGTGACATTTTTAAAATTTTAGATGATATTTTAGATTAGGGGAATTTTTTTTTATTATCATCTCAACCAAAATGTGGATAACTAACTACTATCATGGTTAGTGGTATTTCAGAGGTCACAGTTATGGAAATAATAATACAGAAGAATATAAGCCATATATGGAAGTAAAAAATGGGAAACACAATTATGGTTCTATTCGACACTTTATATTACGAGAACCATCATCTGGGTGGTCACTATTTTTAAATAATTATTAAAAAATATTTGGATTCAATAATAAAATAAAACCATTTCATAGTGTTGTTCGTGGTAGAAAAAATGATGAGTTGATCATGGTTAATGTGTATAATGATGAACATATTTATTTAGAGATGATAATAGAGATTTTCAGGATCAACCATACCATTTTATATTTAAATGTAGAATTAAGATTTTTGTAAGAAGACAAAATAAGTGGAATTTGTGGTCATAAGAAGAGAATTAATTATAGTATCTATGGATGATTGAAAAATGAAGATTCAAATTGAACAATGAAATAATCAAAATCACAATATTTTTCAATATTGGATGAGTTCTTAATCAAATTTGAGAGTTAGAGGAATCAACAACAAGGTGTATTTTTGTTTATAAAAAACCGAGTACAGTATCTAATGGAAAAAATACAGAGATGAATAATATTCTAGAGTTACTTTATGGAAGATATTGTGGATTAATTGGTACAACAACATCAATGTTTTCTTAATACTACATCTTGTTGAAGTGGGGATATGAATTTAAAAGAAGGAAATATAATAATATTTAAGTGTATAATGACTTCAATCGAATGATTTTTGGATTTAAGGGTTAATATTGGAAATTCATTAAATAGGGAAGTAAAACATGACAATTTTTGAGGAATTTTATATTTTTATGTTTTTGTTAAATTTTAAATAGGAAGAAATGGTACAAGATTTTATGAGTTGAATGTATGAGATTGGATTTTTAACCACACTTAACCTCATATGACACATAGTATGGATTAAAAGGTTCATTAAAAATATTTTTTAGCCAAAAATTTCATTTAATTATTTGAGATTAAAAGAATATATATATATATATATATATTTAATTTAATAAAACTAAAAAAATAATAAGATCATTTTTGAAATATTTTTGGGATTAAGAAAGATTTATTAATCATTTTATCACTTAAATATCCAATTTATGAGGTAAAATACTCAAAATACATTTATATTGATTAATATACGTATTCATTTTATGGAAAATAAGGAACTATTGGTCAATAATTATGTATTTATGAGGAATTGATATCATCCGATTGTTTAGACATTAATGCTACATTGAAGATAATTTAATGGATAGTTTTTATGCTCCCATTTTAATGAGTTTGTAAAATCTAAATAAGGAGAAAGGAGGCTTTATGGTCATTTTCATTGAAGTATAAAATATTAATTTTATTTATAGATTCATATCAATTTTCACATGGTGATCTTGAAAATTCAAAAATGTATATAAATTTACCACAACCTCCTCAATTTAGTGTGTATAAAATTAAGAGATTGAAATTATCCTTGGGTTATAAGTCATATTATAGAATGATATTATTTGTAGGAAATTAAACATTAAAAGTAGAGACCATTACATATATATTGTATTCACCAAAATATTGAGTTGATAATTGATTTTGGTACATAAAAACATTAATATGGTTATTCTCCATGTGTGTATCCCCATGCCTAGTTGAACAAAGTTAAAATATACATGACTTTATTTTATTTCTTCATATGGTTTTCATATTATATATTGATTTATTTGTGAGTGATATATTAAAATTTTATTCCTACTTACATTTTAAAAATATTCTATAATGGGTGAGGGTTAATATAAAAAATTTATAATTATCCTGCACCACAATCCATATCATTTTCATGTTATTTAGATCTCCTTTAATAATATAGTTTTTGAAAAAATTTGTATGAGAGACAAAATGTTCTACCTAATATCTCAATCTATCAATTATATTTTGTAATTTTTTTCACACATGGATTCATCATGATGCCTTATGAATTTTATGGAACTAAATTTAATGGTTTGAAAAATGAGATTCATTTTCATTTATTGGCTCAAGGAGATGAATTTATAAATTATATATATCTTGATACTAATTTTAGAAGGTATAGATAAAGAATTATTAATGTGATGACATATAAAACTATGTTTCATTATTTAACAAGCGAATTATTTAAGTAGATCTAACATTTCACATCAATTTTTGATCTATGAGGGGAACATTAATGATAATCTTTGAAAAATTAATTGAATAAATGTCCATTGTGTTATATTATATCATTAATGAAATAAAATATTATACTTTTGATAAAATCATACAAACATATGAGGAAATTAACATATGTGAAAATGTAATAAGAAGAGTGTTGCAAAAAATATATTCAAGAATCTAGACACTCCCATTGAGGTGAATGTAATTAGTTTCATTAATTAATTCTTATATTTAACGATTTTGGATTTTTTTTATTTTTTTTAATTAAAATTCCACTATGGAGTTGGAATGATATTATAAATTATCTGAATCATAGGTGGATATAATAAATTTAAATTCTAAAAAATTTTATTATAATAATCCAGAAAATATTTAATTTTTTTAAAAATGGTTGACCATTTCGAATAAAAGTGTGGTATTATTCATTCATAAAAGAATTAATTTTGGACAATTAAATGTTATGAAAAAATAATTACAATGAAAAGGATCTATTGAATGGATTATTAAAAAGATAAAAATGAAAACTAATTTATCTCGAGATCTTGAACATGTTGTTTAGAAATAAATTTCCTTGGAGAAGGAACTCAAAGCTAGCCCGATCCCTTTGCAGAAAAAACATAAAGAGTCGATAAAATAATTCAAAGGGGAATGTTTGAGAAAGATGGAAATTCCATATAATAAAATGTAAAATTATTTTCATATCAATGATATAGAATAGTAGTTGAAATATTTTGAGGCAAGGAGGAAAATGAAGATTCCTTAGAAGAAATCATGGAATATAGGGACTATAATGATCCCAATATAAAATCAGTGAATAAAAGTAGTTGTATCAATTAATTTGTTGAATTAAATTCATAGTGAATATTTTTAAAGAAATTCTATTACATTGGAGGAATGTGACACAGTATGGATATGTGTTTTTAGTGAAAATATTTAAGTAATGAATGAATTCCTACAATAATGTCTTAAAAAATAAAGAGTACATATAGTAATATTTTTAAGGATATTCTTAATTTTCACTAAAAATGTTATGATTGAAATTTATTTCCTCATTAATGGTGAGGGATTTATTAAGGGGATAACCCCAAATCCCATATCAATAAGGAGGAATGTATGAAATGAAGAATAATATATTACACTTAAAAAGAGATACATGGGTTTGGAAGGAAGTAATAAAAGAAGGAAACCAATTGGGCATGGAGAACCAATGAATATTAATATTCAATTTTAATCTTTTATAGAGAAAAATTAAACATGGAAATAAAACAATGAGAAATAAATATATTTTGAGAAATATGAGGATAGATATTTTAAGAAATACTCACCAAGGGGGAATAATTTTTTTTCTTAATAAATTTAAATGAGTAATAGAGAAAAGAGTGAAAATTTTCCACAAATTACACTATAAGATAATAAGAAAACACGAGTTATTCCGAAATTGAAGACGAAACTTATAGTTCTAGGGTGTAGTGATATAATTGGGGGGATGCATATTTTTTGGACAATATTAATTGATAAAATGAAAAGTGGTTTATCATAGAACCCCAAAATTTCTATATAATATCCAAAAACTGAAATTTGTAATGAATTTAAATATATAATTACCTAATTATTATAAATATCCTTGGTCACATTGTATTTATCCTCTTGTTACATAGTTAATACAGAGGATAATTAAAGTGAATATTTTTATATATGTATCAACACATGATCCAAGAATCTTGTAATTATGTTCTTTATAATTTGGGTGATAGAACAAAGAGACAAGTGCTCCTCATCAATCATCATTCTACTAAATAAATAACATTGTCTATATTTATTTTTCTAATAGAGAATGAGATGATTATCACACAAGGTATTGAATGAATTATAGAATTTGAGTTTTTTTTCATTAACACATCACCACTAAAAAAGATATATATATATATATATATCCTAGAATATATACATATAAAAAAATAATGATAACTGAAAAATGAACTATATTTAATTTTTTATTATATGTTATACCCCTCACCATCAATATAATAGTTAAAAAAATATTATATTATATGACAAGTGCTTGTAATTTCATTTCATAAATATAAAACTAAATATTTATTTTAAATGATATTAAATAAAATATTTCATTCACATCTGATCATTAAACATGATCCATATCCTCCAATAATGTATTATATTCACTAAAACATATAAATATTTATTTATTTTAATATTCAAATAAATAAATAAATATTTATTTTAATATTCAAGTAAATAAATATATATTTATTTTAATATATTCATTAAATATTGAATAAATTAATATGTATTTATTATACTGTGAATAACAAAAGATGATATAAAATTCAACTCATATATTCGGACCTCAAATACATTAAAAATGAATTTTTGAGATCAAAATTTACTAAAAAAATATTATCTCTCAAATTGGTGAAGATATAAATTTTTATACTTAAATTCAATACATTTTAATTAGATTCTAGATGCACTTTGTGTGTGATCTTCTACGACTTTTTCTCATTGGAAATTGCTGTAATTACCTAATGTATATGATTGGAATGTAAAAATACGTTAAGAACCCCATATATAAATAAGTTAGTTAAGAAACCACAAGAACCATCATATAAATTCTACTATGTAATATAACCATTTTTTCAACTGATATGACATCTAGAAGAATTCATACATGTGTTATCACGCTACATGATTGATTTATCATTATTTTAAATTATGAAATGTAACCATCTATAAACTAACTTGGTAATTAATTTCATAAAAAAATTATATTCCTATAAAATGTAAAATGACATCTTATTCCGTTAATATGGAATGGATAAATAATTTATTGGGAATTCAATTAATACCATATAACTTAGGACACTACGGAAACATACTATATCACTGAGAGTATATACCATCTTGATTTTTTGTGAGTGCATATTTGGGTTTGAATTGTGACACACATAAATAATGATATCATGTATAAGGACCAATACACATATCTATATATAATAATATCCAATGGAATATAAAAAATATGGAATTACTGTTGGTGGGTCTTTACTCAAGACCTTATTACATGGGGATCACCAAGTGAGAACTCAATCTCATTGCTTATGACCCCCACATCAGCTTATATTTTTATCAAATAAATTTATCTTATGCCTAATTTATATGTTAATATCATATGATGTGTAAAATAATAAATCTATGATAATGTATTTTGTATTATGGAAATCGAAGCTTGGAAAGAATATCTTCCATCAACCCAGAAACAAAAAATTCCATGTTGTGTGTTTATCGTACTAAAAAATATATTATCTAATGGGGAGAATATTTGATTTTCTTTATGATCAATGTTAGATAATTCATATAGAATAATGTTATTAGAATTATTTTTCACATAATAAGGATATTCATAAAATATTATCTTATGAATGTCATAAGCAGTTTTAATTGCATACCATCACATCTTAGTAACACATTTATCTTATGGTAAAGAATTATTAAATGAAATGACGTTTATATTATGAACCAAAGATGAAAAAGATCTATTTTATCTTACAAATTCTATCAAAAATTTATTTTCTGAGAAAAGTACTACTAGATGATATCTTACAATGAATTAGATGTTATGAAAAATGTCATTATTACATTTTAAATCTCTTGATATGCCATTTCATTCATGAAGAGTGTATCAAAAAAGTTGCTTTCTATTTGTGGAAAGATAAATTAGTTCAAAGTGTCATTCTCCTAGAATAGAAGGATCTGAAGAAGAAGATATTTGATAGTGCTACTACAGAAGAGATTAAAGTGTATCCAATAGTGATTCACATTCACTTGTAAATAATATGATAACATTAAAATAAAAATATTGTAAATATAAATTATCAAAAATAAATTCTTGTGGTATTCATATAGGTAAACTAGATACAGTAAAGATAATTCTAATCTATTCTTGAATATTATCATATTTTCAAGGTGTATCTTCAACTAATATCAGTTACTACTTAGAACTATATAGTTTAACCACTATTAAAAATTCTACTTGTCACTTTTTTGCACAAACTCATTAAAATAGTGTGTTAAGGTTGTGGATTTGTCTTGTAAATGTTCATCCTATATGAAATATATTTTACCTTTGTAAATATTCAAATCTTATAATACTCACTTTGGAGACCACGATAAAAGGGATTTTATAGTGAAAATACTCATGCTCATGGATTAGAGTGCTGGTACTGTCAAATATGGTATTTATATTGCATTAACCACTCTAAATCACCTATGTTCAATATATTTATATAAATATTTTATATTTCAAGTGAATATTTTCTTTATTGAAATTATTTGAACTATCATATTTCTACTTCATATTTTCTTTATAGAAATGATTTGAACTATAATACCTGAAGAAGGATATATTATGTAAAGAAAATTCTTAGGAAATAAATTCACACATATTGAGTTTGTAGTTAGTGATTCTATGGGGTAATAATTTGTATCAAAGCTTATTACTATTTTGTTCAAAAATATCAAATGTTTGAGTCCAATTTTCTTTTTTTAATGGATACTATGACCAGTAACTGAGAATTTAGGTTATTGGTTTTAGATCCTTACATTAATGGTAAAAACTATGGTTTCTAGAGGGATCACATGACCATCTATTTAAATAATCTTGGCAATAATGTTTATCTTAAATAATAAATCCCAATGAAATTTCAAGGACAGTACATCCAACACGGGATCATACAACTGATGTAAAATATAATCTAAACTCAAAATCTATAAACACTATAATATGTGGATTAGGTCCATATTAGATCAATATAGTTTCTCATTGTTAAATAACTCATGAAATGTGGATCACTATAGTAGTGGAAGAGGAATTAACAAATAGTTTTAAGTCCCCTAAACATGGTACTTCCAAACTCAAGTTTGAATCATTCAAAATAGCCAAATATAAAAGAATTAATTTGTAGATTGAAGAGTCTAAGAGGTTTTGAATTATGTTTCTACTCTAGGAGAACCTATCACTAAGCCCAAACATGTATTGAAAGATCTTATAGTTTTACCTCCCATGTGTAGTGGTCTCTCAGTTGTTATCAAAAAATCCACAGAGGTCAAAATATCGAATATAGAATATCTTATTGGAACTCTTACATTGTATGGATTGGTAATGGAAGACAAAGATAAGGAATATATAATGATCATTAAATAATATAATTCCTTCATTTTTTCCACTTCTAATGATAATGCGAAGAAAAAAATAATATATATTTATGAAATATCTAAAGAAGAAGATTCATCAATAAATTATATATTGAATGATAACTTTTTAGAGTTTTCCATAAAGTTAATTTTTTTCATAATGATAAAAGAGGTTATGGAATAACTTTCAACAAGTAAAATAAACCTTTTGACAAATCCAATGAATTTAGTTATTATGAATGGATGAAATGAGGATACATCATGCATGAATTTTCCCAAATTATAGATGAAAATAATACAGAAAATGAAACCTTCAAGAATGTTGGATATAAGATAAAATCAATGAAATCTATGATGTACAGATGGAGTCCTTCTAATAATTATAGAGTGTGTAAATCATAAAAATTATTAGATGAATCTGTAAATAAAAATTACAATAAATGATTTATGACACATTCAGATGAGGTACATTATGACTACCCTTATAAGAATGATCATGAATCGAAAAATGAAAATTCCCCATTCAAAGAATTAAATGAATTTTGTACCATGTTAGAGACAAAGTATGAAATGTTAAAGAAAAAAATCTCTCTTAAAAACTATTATAATAACATTTTTAACAAAGAGGATGACATAAAAAATGGATTTCGTATTTGAAAAATTATCCTCATCATATATAGAGAATGTTATGAAAATAGAGAACCTAGGTAAGGAAGTTCCAACATTCAAAATGATTTATGTGTTTTCACTAAAGGGGAATATTAAATTGACAAAATATTTAGTCAGAATCAACATAAGAATGAAATTTTTTGAATAGGATTTCAAGGTAAAATCCAAAAATTTTCAAGAAATATTTTGTTCCATGATCTAAAAACACAAATACTTATAATGTTACATTTTTTATAGTGGGGATGAAGGACATTATTATAACATCTATAAAATAAAAAATCCTCAATTTTGTGGAATAATTTTTTTTCTTAAAAATTATTTCTCAAAACATGTTGCTAAGTAATCATAAAAATAAAATCAAATTTGGATCCCTAAGTCTCTTATATATAAAATTTAGGAAAAAATTATTTTGGGTACCAATTATTTATATTGTTTGATCGTTCATTTTAGAGAACAAAGAACATGAAAACCAATAAAAATTGTTTATAAAAATTGTTTTTAAAGATATATACGTGGAAATTTCCTGAAATTTCTCTCATTAACCAAAATTGATAGAGGTTTTGTCACATTTGTGACAATTGAAAAGGTAATATTATTGTCATTGGATATATTTAATATCCTCATTCTATTCTCATCAATAAGGTTATTAATGTTGAATGATCGAAGAAAAACCCAAAATGTTTCTCTCTTCTGTAACGATGGTTTTTTAGTTGACTTGTCTAAAAATTCAAGTTTAGTTGTCAAAGATAAATCTCTGAAGTTAGAAGCACAAAAAACTTATACTTTTTATTTGTTAGATCTTATTTTTTTATAGAAAATATTTAAATCATATGAATGATAAAATCGAAGAATCATGGATTTGGAAAATAATGATTTGAAATTTTATTGTTCACACATTGAATTTTTAAAAAAAAATATGATTTCTAACATGCTTGATCTTAAATTGGAAAAAAGAAGTCAAGTGATTGATTTCAAATGGACAAGTATCAAATGTTATATATTACTCCAATTAAATTTGTTTCTTTATCTATACCTCTTGATTTTATTTATATGGATTTGTTTGGACCTACTACAAATGAATGTATTTCTAGTTTTTCATTTTTGTATGTGTTCGTTGATAATTTTTCGAGATCTAAATGGGTTTACTTTTTGATACAAAAAAGTAAATTGTTATATTTTTATAAATTTATGTTAGATTGTGAAAAATGAAAAAGATGCTATAATTGAAACTTTTAAAACTGATCATGGAGGTGAATATTATAATCATGAATTTAATTCATATTTCTCAATGAATGTTATTAAACAAAATTTTTCAACCCCATGTAACCTAAAAATAATGGTGTTGTTGAAAGTATAAATCTACCTTCTCTAGAAATTTCTATAACCATGTTATGAAAATATAAAATTCCCGCTCATTTATAGGATTAAGATCATAACACAACATGTTATGTCATTAACAGAGTTCAAATAACACATTTATTAAAGAAGAAACCCTATGAGATATAGAATAATAGTAATCCAAAGGTAAGACACATAAAAGTATTTCAATGAAGGTTTTATATATAGAACACCAAGGAAAATCTTGGAAAATTTGATACAAAATCAAATGAATGTATTTTACTTGGCTATTATACTATTTCAAAAAATCATTTAGTGTTTTTAAAAAATGTTCAAGGATTATTAAAGAATATAGTCATGTGAATTTCGAAGAAATTGATCCTTTTAATGAAAAAATGGCTCAAAATAATGTGTTAAATGACTCACATGAGTGAATGAGACTTGTATTTATCTTAGAAAACATAGATGATGATTTGGAACAGGATTAGTTAAAAATATATAGTAAAGTACGATCTTAATGAACCTAAAAGTGTACTAGATATGCTACGTAGAATTTTTAAGACCATCATTCAGAAAAAATGGGTATTTATAAATAAACAATTTTATCATGCTGTAATCAATAGAAAAAATCCAGAAAAGTCAAAAAAGGTTACAATCATGAATAAGGAATATAATATTAAAAAACATTTCATCAGTAGCTAGAATATAAATAATTATAATTATTCTATAATATGCATCTTATATTAATTTTAGATTAAAATATAGGGAGGTAAATTTTTATTTTAAAAAGGATTTTTAATGAAGGATGTGTATATAGAACAACCTCTTTGTTTTGAGAACCCACATTTTCAGAATTATATTTTTATTCTTACCAATGCTCTATGTAGACTTAAACAAGAACCAAGAGCATGGTATGAAACATTATGTTATTTTATTTTATCAAATGATTTTACCCTAGAAATGAAGGATCCTATATTATTTAATAAAAATTCATAATCAAATAATTTTTAGTACAAATATATGTTGATGATGTTTATTTTTGATCCAAAAATAAAAAACTATATAATTTTTTTTCAAAACATATGAAAAAATTATTTGAAATGAGTATGATAGATGTGTTAAACTATTTTCAAGGATTTAAAATTTTCTAAAAATATTTTGGAAATATTATGAACCAATGAATATACATAATTGAAGTATTTATGATGTTTGGGCATAAAAATAGTAAGACTCATTCAACTCCAATGATCTCCAATAATAAATATAATCTGGATGAACCTAGAAAACCAATTAACAAATTTTTTTATAGGGGAATAACTAAAATATTATTATATCTTACTGATGTAGATATAAAAACTTTTTTTTAGTTTTTATTTGTGAAATATTTGTCTCTAATACTAAAGAGTCTCATTTAAAAGTTGTGAAAATAATTTTATGACATTTAAATGGTACTGTAACACTTTCTCTTCATTTTCCACAAAACATTTTATTTAATTAAACTTCATATTCATATGTAGATTTTTGTGGAATTAAATTAGATAGAAAATTTCAACTTTATTCCATGTATTTTTATTTGTAAATATCTAGTATCTTGTTCAATTAAAAAGATACACTCTACATCATTATTAAACACAAATGAATAATATATTGAGGAAATAATTTATTATGCACAAGTATTATTGATGAAACACAACTTAATGGATTTTGGATTTAATTTTTATTATGTTATAATCAAACAAGATAACACTAGTGTTATCGAAATATTAAAAAAATCCAACAAACCATTCATGAACAAATAAAATTGATTTTAAAAATTATTTTTAGGAGATCATGTAAAATATATATATATATCATTAGAATTCATTTTCACTGAAAATTAATTAGCATAAATTTTGAATAAACAATTTCCTATTGATAAATTTGATTTTATTAGGTAATAATTATGTTAGTTTAATTTTAAATGTTATTAATTTAAAATTTTCTTAATAGAATTAATTCATATTTAGGTAAATATTTTATTTTATTTTTTTTATTTATGTTATGTGATAACTATTTTCAGTGTTAGTTGCATCAAAATTGGACACATCCCCTATATTTCATAAATATTAATATGCATATACCCAAATAACCCCTTGTTTACAAAAATCGTAGTGTGTCGTCTCTACATGAGATATTTTTTATACCTTCAAACCCTCACTTTCTCGATGCTATCCAAACCATGGTTCCATAACCCACCAATCTTCCACACCTTTTAAAAAATGGTGTAAACTAAGAGAAATGAAGCAGCATCCTCAAGAAAATTCAGAAAACAAAGAACCTTAAGGATATTTCTATGTGTAAGAGTGATCAATTTTACTAGGATTGATAGAAATTATATGTTTCTAAATAATTTTATCAGCCTAATCTATATGAATATAAATTTTTTGAAAGTCAAAATTCGCTTTTTTGAAAGGGAAGTTCATGAGTTCTACAAGGTTGGTGTTTTTCATTTTGGTGATAATTGTGATTTGGTCACTGCAACTATGAACTAGAAAAGTTTCTCATTAACCTAATTAGAAATGGATATAGTGTTCATGTTCCCTCACAAAGGATATATAGATTTCAGTACTTCATTTCATGATATATATTGATTTAGGATTCCAGAGATTATGTTGTCCCTATTCATCTCCATAGACCAAGGGAAGATTTTAGGGATGGAATTGGAAACTAGAAAGAATGTTCTCATAAATGTTATCCAATATTCCAATTTAAAATGAAATGGAATTTTTTAAAATTATATATTTTTTTCTGTTACATTATTATATTAGTTTAAGACAAAAAAATTGTAAATTTAACATGGTTTGTCTTGAGGTATATGTGTAATGTATAAAATAATTCATTCAATTTGTATACTTTTGGAAGGATGTTAATGTTGGTATTTCAAAATATTGGTATATTTTTAATGCAAATGCAACACCACATTGTCTTGGGTTGAAAATCTAGAGAGAATTTATTTTAAGGATTATTGGATTTTTCATAAATATTCCTTGAATAACATGGTAGGAGTGTGTTCTAAAGAAGTCATTGGAATAAACCCCAATTTAACTTAGGGATAGTCATCTCATATGGGGTTTTCTATTTCAGTTGAAGTTTATATAGTTGTTCCAATTTTTTTAGAAGACAGGTTTAGACTATTTATAAAAAATATTTTCTCGATAGTTAGAATCTTTCAGAAATGATAAGGTGTGTAAGATCAGTTGTTTAGTCCAGAGAAGAAGATTCTCTTAAAGTCATTACACAACCTATTTTTTAATTTGTTTGACCTGAAGCTATAACAATTTATTTTGGTCGATAGGATTTCGTCTTAGGAACCGTAATAATAGTAATTTTTGGTAATGAGGGGACTATATCCACTTTATTAGTTGTAATGCCCTTCATTGAAATATCTCTATCACGTGAGACAAGTGAAACAATACGGAATGAATCTATTGACTTGGTCAATCAAAATTTTATCACTACAATAGAAGAAGAATATGGAAATGTAAATCGGTTTATTTTCAATTGAATTATTATGATCTATTTTTGGGGAACTATCATATGTAGAGAAACCCGACACTGATTGAAATGAACATGTTAATGATGCTAGAAGCATAAAAGTTCCCCAAGAAATTTTTTCTACAAATATCGATCAATATAAAGGATCAAAATATCCTATATATTAGTTATATATAGCCAAAGAGAGATCTAGATAAATATTTTAGAAGATAATGAAAAATTGGAATTAATAAAACATCAGTTGCTAGAGTGTATAAATGAAATTAGGGCTCTCTATGATCAAAACATTTCATCATATGATTTTCTAGAGTTAAAGTTGTTATTACAGCCTATGGATGGAAATTTATCATTAGTACCCGGTGTGGAAGCATCCAATCAAGTAGATGATTGTTCAAGGTTTGAAGGAATGTATGCAAAAATAGACATAGTGAATTGTACAGTTTCCTCAATACCGTGTGAACTTATACCTAAGGATGTTATTCAGGATCTCAAAATAATTATAATAAAATAATTAAGAAGGATTCCAGTCATTCCACAATAATACCTTCATTAAATTGATCATTCTAAGAAGGAAATTAGGTCCCTGTTGAAAGAAAATGTTCTAGAAGATTATAATCTTAAAAATAAAGTAAAAAAGATGTATGTTTTATAATTACTGGTTTACAGATGATGGATGGATCATGAGAAAGGAATTTTGATGTATTATAAAAGATATTTTACAATTTGAACCAAATTTTTTTAAGCAGTATGATGATGTAATTCATAGATGATGATGAATAAGAAGAGTTTGACTAATTGTTTGTGCCTCAAGAATGTCAAGTGTCTGTAATAAGAAATGAAATTGTTATATTTGATTATTTAGTTAGAATATAAAATAATCACTATGAAATGTTAAATAAGTTAATAGTTACTTGTGACAAGAAGGGATACATACATTACATGTTTATAAATTTCTCACAGTGGATATTTAATTGATTAATAATGATTTTAGACAATTTCAAGAATTTTTTTAGAAAAAGGATGGAAGATTATGTTGATGAATTATTTAAAATTAGAGGCATAAATTTTAAAATTACTCTCATTAATGATCTCCATGCATCATATACTTGAAGGATAAAGGAAATATTTGATTTTGGAGAAATTTATCAAACAAAAAATATATGGTTTCGTGAATATATATATTTTCTTATACCTAAATCTTCTTCAAAATTACCCATTAAACCTATAGATAACATTGAAATGATGGGGGATCAGTAAAATACTCTTAATATCCAATCCAAATCTATATAGATTGCATTAACTGCTTAAGAATAAATATTTACTAACATTGGGTGACATTGATAGAAAAACAGTTGATGCTCCTCTACATTTATTCTCTTTACCATCTATCCATCTACAATAATTTATAAAAATAGTTCAAAAGAATCATTTCTTATTCCACAATATTTTCAACATTCCCATTTTTTTGGGTTTCTTGTTTGGAGGGGTAATATATAAATATTTCAATCATGGTTTTTTGAATACGATTTTATTGATTTTAAATGATTTAAAAAAAATAATGTCTTTCATGCTTAGTTTTATTATTTTTAATGCATTTATATTTCATGTTAAAGTGTTTATGAATTTGTTTTCAATATGATTCTATATTTATTTTTTTAGTTACCAACATTTTTCTATTATTCATGTCTATAATTACCTTATACTGTTTCATTGAATATATATATATCTATATTGTAAATTTGTTTCTATTTTCTTTTTAGTGTCTATTGTTTATTTATGTTTCCGTATTCTACAAATGATTTCAAACACTTATTGTTTAAAAAAACAAAATGGTAAATTCTATACACAATCAGTTATATAAATTACTTAAAAATTTTCATGAGAAATATTTATTGTATTCCTTTTATCTATATAATTTTGATATCCCAAAAAGGGGGAGTAGAAAAAGAGAATAAGAAATTTTAATTTTATAAAAATTTATTATGGGGAGATAAAATCAAAATATGAAAAATATATTAATAGAAATTAAATATTTATTTTATTTATATTTTATATTTTTTTACATTCAAGTTTCCTTAAAATTTCATTAGAAATAATGATTTCATTTATTATTCTAATTTTTTCTATTCAATGGGTTTTGTGATCATCAAAATGGTGAGACTATTGGACATACTTATGATGTTCCAACATATCTCAATTTATATGTGTTTTAATGATGCCAAAAATCTCTATTTTAATTCTAATAAGTTTTTATAAAACAATTCAGTGTATATTTTGGTATATTTTATTTATCTAAAGTTGAATCTTTAAGTCATTATCTTATGATGTCTAAAAAATTCTATGGAAAATTATTTTGTATTATGAGATTTTAAGCTCAAAAAGAATATCTTCCATCAACTAAAAATCTAAAAATTCTTTGTTTGAAGTTTATATTACTATATAAGATATTATATTATATAGAGAATAATTTATTTTCTATATACTCAAAGTTAGATAATTTAGATAGAATTATGTTACAATTATTATTTATCTTATGAGAAGGATACCCGTATAATATTATCTTATTAATGTAAGAATAAGTTGTGAAAGGTAAGCATAATATATTATAAAAATATTTATATTATGTTGAATAATTATCATATAAAATTAGTTTTGTCTTAAAATTTGAAGAATATAAATATATATTTTAACTTATAAAGTATATAAGAAGATTATCTTATAATAATAGTACTACCAGATTGATTTCTATCAAAGATTTAGCTATTATGAAGAATGTGATAATTACTTTACTAATCTATTGATAAGTCATTTCATTCCATTATATGAAAAGGGTTTATATATTTAAGGAAATTTCAATTTATTAAATGTTTCATTTTTTCTACAATAGAATTATCTGAAGATGGTGATCTCTAGCAATGTTTCTCTAGAACCTTACTCAATATTTGGATGGAATGGACACATATCATTAATAGCCGATTGTTTCTTATTTTCAGTGGATTATCAATTCTACCTCATTGTTATATCTCTACTTATTCAAAATTAATGATGACATATAAAACAAATAGTTTGATATTTCATGAAGAAGATATGAAATAGCAACTTATAGTGATGTGCATACCCATACAAATACTATGTTAATGATAACTATAAACACATATATATAGAAAATATCAAACATAAATGATTATTTTATGACTAAAAGTTTATCAGGTTCCCTAATGATCATTGTGAATAATATCTAAATATTATAATCTTCTTATTATGTTTCTGAAACTACGTCCAGTTTCTTCTTGCAACTATATAATGAAAGTGTTCATTAAAAGTTTAATCATCTCTTTTTTACACTCATTAAATGAGTGTTGTAAGGACATGGATAGGCCTTATAAAGGGAGACCCTAATTTAAATCTATTGGACCATTTTAATAAGTTAAATATGCTTTTACTCAGCTGGGAACCCTTGATAAAAGGGTTGTTAATGTGAAAATTTCCATGCTCATGGAGTAGTGTGTTGGTGGATGGGAATAGAGGGCTAACAATCCCCGAACCACTATAAATATTCCGTGTTTAAAAAATTTCTTTAAAGATTTTATATTTTTTGTTACATATTTTTTATAAGGAAAATATTTTAAACATCATATTTGAAGAGGGAGGCTTTATCCAAATAAATGTTTTAGGAACTCAAATTACCAACCTTGTGAGTTATCACTTATCCATTCTCTGATACAACATATCATATATTGTAATTTTGTTATAAAATCAACAAGATTTAGTTATTCTAGAATATCTGTAAAAATATTCCATTATATCTAGTATCCAATTTAGCTGCACTGTCTTTAATATTCAGGCTGATAACATTAGTTTGGAAAAAACTGAAATAAACAACATTCGTCTTCTTAAATAATCATAACTCATAAGGGGTATCTTTTGAAAGGTTTAGAAAATATTCATTTTTGAAATATAAAGAGTTATATGTATAAATTCAACCCAAAATTATTTTTGTAAAACATTCTTACGAAGAATGGTTATTTCTATATATTAAATTAACACAGTTTACTATTCAATATGTCCAATTTGATATACTATCATAGGGACTGAAAAAATATGAGAATAAATTTTTTTCATTGAATTGTTCAAATTATACTTTTAGAGATTCTTCCCATCTATCACTTTTGATATATATGATCACGTAACCTTTCTTATTTTAACATAGTTTCTTATATATGAATAAATTAGATAATATTTCACTTTTATTAGATATAACTTTTACTCATGTAAATATATTGAAGTTCTCCATGATAAAAATTTATTATTTCATTTTAACAGGTATATATATTTTAACAGAAAAAAATAAATCATGATGAACAAAATAATGTGTCCAAGTGGTGTACACATTCTTGATCAGTCTAAATGACTCCTTATACTTTTTTTCCTTTCATGTAATGATCATTTTGGTAATATTTTTTCACATTAAGATCAAGTAAATGTATAAATATTTAATATTAAGAATTATTGTGAAATAATATGAAAGTAACATGATTGAGGCTCCTATGCTATACAATAAAATATAAAAATAAAATAATAAAATAATATAAATAATGAATTTTTAGTTCAACATGGTTAATAGAATAGATATTATCATTTATGTTAGCATAAAATAATACAAAATCATATTAATGAATAAGACATGTATTTTTCTAAAATTTATCACACATTTTATCATCACCTAGATGATAAATTCATATGATGTTTTGTCAATAACCCTTAATATATATATTTTTTCAAAAAAAATTAAATTAAAAACTTCACTAAAACCTTTTACTTTCGAATTGTAAATTTCTACTAATGTAATAGTTCCTCTATCACATATATTATAAGAAATTAAATTTGATGGTTCTGTAGATATAAGCCTAGTGAATCTAGTATCCATGTACCATATGCCTTTATTGAGATTTCCATGATCAATTTTTCTATATAATTAGTTAGAAGATAGTGTTGGAACTAAAGAAACATTTGATCCTATGGGATTAACAAATCAATTTTTTAGTATTAATATATATTTTAAAAATGTATTAAAAAGAAATTTTGAAAATAATGATATAAAATAAATGATTTAATGTTTCTTAGAGCTTGTTGAAATGTAAAATAGAATTGACTAGAATAATATCCATGCATTATACATCTAAAAAAAATAAAATAGTGTCACTTTATTTCATAATTTTGGAAAATAAATTTCAATATATTTTTGGTAGCATTTGTTTATAAAAAAAATAAATTTTCACCCTTTATGGAGGTATAAACAAACAATATGTGATTTTTTATAATAAAATAATCAACCGGTAAACAATATACCTAATAGAAATGATAAATAAATAAATCACCACAAAACTAAAATTCACAGATGAAGCTCAAATAGTTGATAAGATCAATCACTTTACATGATGAGGTTATGTATAATAATGTTTTTCATTTGAAATTAAGTATTATTGTATTCACAAATGTTTTCATTCAATATCATCTGTACAATACACTTTTCTTCATTTTTTTTCTAAATATCTATTTATAGAGAGATATTAATGAAATCATCAACTTTAAATCATCAAATTCATTGAATTATTCTTTTCTCAAAAAATATAATATACAACCATGAATCCCATAAATCAAAAATATTGAAGATCACACATGGGAAACTGTATCTTTGATCAATTGGATTTCCCAAAAATATGAATTTAATATGATCTCCATAAATTATTTTTCTTGAAATATTCATTTAATTATTTTTAATAATATATCTATCCAAAATATAAAAATAGTATTCACTTAAGTAGAATAAATATATAGTGACAAGGCCATTAGATTTATGATGGGGTAATCATCTGAAGATTTAAATATTAGAAAAATTGATTCTAAAAACACTAGAGAGATAACATCTAATTTTTTGGAGAATGTGTAATATATTATAGACCAATAATTTCAAAAAACATCAAATGGTTTAACTTTTGAAATACCCATCTTTTGATAATACATCATATTTTATTTTGAGTTGAAAACAATATGTAATATATAATGTTTAGGAATAATTTCAAAAGTCCAATGTGTAGAACTTTATCTTTTAAATGTTGTGTAATATATTTTTTTACTCTAGTGTAATTTGTAATTTTTTATAAATAGACAAAATCCAATACGTCAGTTATTTTTTTAATGAAATAGAATACATATATTTTTTAAATTATGAATAATTCTAAATGCATTACATATAATATCCTTTTGATCAATATGTAATTTAATTTTACAATTCATAATTTAGTTGACATTGGAACAATTTGATACCTATGAATTTTCTCATTTTAAATATGATGCATATGGTTTTATGTTTTCTAAATATATGATTCTATCAATTATTAATGTTTTTATTTATAATTCTAGGATACATAATTTAATTTAATTTACAACCATATAGGCAATATCCTAAAGTAAAGGGAAATCATTAAATAGGAAAATGTGAGAACTAGCATAATAATATATAGAATAATTAGAAAAAAAGATAAGTTATAAAAAATATAATAATAATAAAAAATTCAAGTGTAATAAAATAATTAAGAATAAATAATATGTAATAAAATAGAAAAGACAGAATTTGAAATTATCAATTCAAATAAATAAAATTACTAATGATCTAATCAAAATAATCTCAATTTTTGATAAATGTAAAACCCAAACATCTATAACAAGAAAAAAGTCCCTTTATTATATGAAAAAAAAGTTAATACAATTGGGAATTCTATTAAATTCAAATATCGTCAATTTAAAATATTCAAATCTTTTTAAAAATAGAACAACTCTTCCAAATAAATTCCAAAAATAGAAACATAAATTAATAAATAAAAAATTAAATGAGAGCGATTATGTAAATGAAATATACTAATATAATTGAGAAAATATATTTCTGAATATTTTAAATATTTAATTAAATAAAATAGTACGGTATAGTCTCCAAAAAAACATATTCCCACCTTATAAAGATATAGTGAATGATATAACATAAAAACAATTATCATAAAAAAGAAAACATGGAGCCACAAAAAATTATTAATAGAATTAAATGAATAGATATAAATTTATTTATGGGATAGAAACGAGTAGATTAGAAAATACTTTCCCATGTAGATTAAAGGTAAAAAATATATTTCTTTTTCAAAAACTATTTCGGGATAAGATAATATTTATCCTCCTATGTAGATAATAAATTTATTCTTATATCAACCCAAGATCATGTTACATATTCTCAAATATTTTTTCATCCCAGAGATTTGAAAAAATATTGACCATACACTCCTATATAAGAATAAATTATAAACTTATATCACCCTTTCAAATAATATATACAAAAAATGATATCACACTTCAATATACTTTTTTATATAATTCTAAAGAGGGTTATTTAAAAATAAATATAATAGATTAATTATTACAAATTATAGTAATTTTATCATAACTAATATAAGAATAGATAATTCTTGTCTAATCCAGATTTTTTTGTTATAAAAACATGTATAAAAAAACATACTCAACTTTATTCACTGATAAGAAAATTGTAAATTTATTCTTTGGCCTCTTTGAAACTAATATTTTTATAATAAATTATGATGTGACACTATTTATTTCTATATCGAACTAAAATCCTCCAAAATTATAATTATAATATATAATAAAATTAAAATAATTCTTCCCTAGGAATAATAAACGATGATTCAATGAATTATTTCATACATAATAGTTTTATTTACTTGTTCTAATAGATATATTTCTAGTTAGCCCGTAATTTTTCACAAATGAAAATTGAAAAAATTAAATTTGGTCTAATGGAAGTTGGGTATAATAGTCTTCTAATAATTCCTCTAAAAATATTTTAATCAAATGATTTAATAGTAGAATATTCATCCAATCTAAAATCTTTAATCATAGTATTATTCATAGTTTTATAAGAGTCATGTCTAAACATCCTTATTAACTCTATTACATACTTATATATATTTATAAAAATTACATATTATCTTTGATATAACTAAAAACCTAAAAAGAACTTATGTTCTCCCATTAGGCTGATGTCTAATTTTTTATTCATAAAATATTAATATTTCATATAAATTAATTCACACAGTGATTAAAATATAATCTCATCTCTATAAATTTATTGAATCAGAAAATTGGTATAATACATTTTTATAAACAAACAAGAAACAACATTACCATTATTAATTTTATTCTTTAGAAGATAATTTCACATCCTCTCTTACTAATATTAATGTTCATGTTTAAATCCATAATGAGCTATATAATTCTTGAAGATGGGGTTATAATTATTCTCATGATAAAAACCCTATATCTTTTTTACATAGACATCCCCTGATATAAGCTCATCCAAAACTGAAATTTTAATATCTACTTGATATAACTTTTCATCACTATGTGTTGAATAATGAAATAAAATCCCAATAAATTATACTATTTCAACAATTAAAAACATTTCACCAAAATAAATACCTTCATCTTGATAATATCCTTAAGTAACCTATCACACCTTATTTCTTATAATCTATATGGATTCATGAATTTAATTTTATAAAATGAATTTAGTTCCTATGAATTGATTATATTTAGTTGTATAAACCAGTTCAAAAACTTTATTATGAAAATTTTATGAGTTTCTTTTCCATACCGAAAATATAATTTCGATCTTTCAATGCTTCTGTCACATTATTTGGAAGATATTGATAAAAAAAATGACAATGACAAAAAACATTACTAAATTTATAATTTTAAATCCTAAATAAAAATCCCCAATTAATCATTCAATATAGTGATCTTGATGAGTCCTAAAACTTTTATATTTATTGGTTTGATTAATTCCCTATAAAATAAAACTATAATTTTCTTTAACACTAAAATATCTAAATAATTAATTTTTATAGTATTCTCTATGAATAACATCCATATAAAACTTCTCATAAAATTTACCTTGAAAATATTATTTAATAATTAAAATCATTTTATTATAAACTAAAAAACCATTAATCTAACTTGAATATCAAAACATATTCCATTATTTTATTTTTCATTAAATTTCCCCAAAAACAACTTCATTTCTCAATATAAAAAATTTAAATCCAAGAAGTCAAAAATAACCCAAATTCTGTTTCATAACATTATATAAATCATTAAGGGTTTTTAACTAGAAAAGGATATAAAATAATCCTATTTTAAACATAACAATATGTATGAAAAACTTTAGGATTAAAATATTTTAGTTACCCATACTCACATTGAAACAACAAATAATTTTATCAATGAAATTTCCCATATTATGTAATAAAACACATACACCACATAGATAAACCAATAAAAAAATTATTCTCATAAATGAAGACTATTACATTAGTAAAAAATAAATATATATTAATTCCAAATATTATAGTGAGATGGCATATATAAAATAAGATAATATGAAATGAAAATTTGGATCTGCTCGATCCACTAAAACAACCACACTCCTCAACAATGATATAGAAATAAAACCTAAAGGTAAGGTGAAATTTTCATTTTAAATATTAAAAAATATATATAAATTTATGATAAATTATAATACAATAACAAATTATGTAAATAATATTTATTTATAGATATTAAGGAAATTATATTTTTGGAATAGTTACACAACTGTTTGAATAGTAACCCAGCCATTTTAATAGAAATATGACCATTAAGAATTGTAATATGAACATTATAATAATATCCCCACCTATGAAATTATATATAAAATTGAGGTATTTAATAAATAAATGTATTATACATTTATATCATGGTATAAAAAAATAAATATTTTAAAATTTATAAATTATGTGTTAATTTTTTATAAAATGTAATTATTTATTTACCACTTTATAATTAATATAATTATATTTATGATTTTTTTATAAAATATATTTATAAATTAAAATTATGTTTTATTATTATTATAATATAATTTTATGAGGCCTCATTTAATTTTTCAAATTTCCATAAAAATATTTATAATATTCATATCAGTATTTATCGAATAAATAATGATTATCTGAAATTTAAATTTCTTATATTTAGAAATTAATTTTCATAAATTACCCTCCATTTTTGAAATACAAACATCTAAAAATGGTTAGGGTGATTTTTTGGGGTTTTTTATAAAATAGTTTTATTTTGAGGGAATAGTGAAATATAGCAATTTACGGTAAAAAGATAAATACAAGATTTTTTGAGTAATGGATTATATAATCATGACGTAAGAAACAATTGGTTTAATATCTTATTAAATATTTAATGTATTATGTCATAGTAATCAACACTATTGATAGCCTTGATCCAAAATAATAAACTAATGAATGTAATAATAAAAAAACAACCTTATCCTCCCCTATAGTTACCACCCTAATCGCCCGTTTTCCTCACACCATATAAGACATATAGTTTGTCAATATTATGAAAACATCCCTTATCAAACCTCTTTCCCCTTTCCAAGAACTTTTTTTCTAAAAAAAGTCCAAATCTAAGTTCCATAAGGAGGTCTTCAAGGAGACATCATTCAAGATGTAAAATCCTCAACCCTACTTATTTTATTTAATTTATTTTCTTATCTACTCCTCACCACTCCTATACAATGTGTAATGATTAATCACTAATCATATATATAATCCAATTTTATTTGGTTAATGAAATATCCAAAAAAGTCGCTTATATTATCCTTTTATTCTAAAAAATGAAAACATTATCCTTGATATGTGGCTTCACTACTATCATGGATGACGAGTTTTTTATTTTAATTATCACCTTCAAGGCTGGTCATAAAAAATTATAATGGTCACACCATATTTTAAAATATATATTATAAATTTTTTCATGTTATGGATCTAATATATAGATAAAATATTATATAAAATGAAACTATTTTGTGATGATAAAAAAAAACCAAAATAAACAAACCAGTTATCAATAACATTTTATCAAATGAATCATTCTTATTCTAGGAAAAATATATTGGGGGAAATTTAATCATCCGTAATTTCATTAATACTATATAATTTTCACTTTTGAATAATTATTCCATTTTTGAATGAAATTACATAATTTTACACAAGTGAATCGACAATGAAAGCAAGAAACAAACGCTCCTAGAACAATAAAATTGAACACCATAACTCAAAAAAATTGACATTAATGAACATAAATAATTATTATAAATTAAATAAATGAATAATAGTTTCTTAATTAAGTAATTAGTTAATCTAATTTGATTATCCAGGATATTAAGTGCATGTACATAACGCATTCAGAAAAAGGAAAGAGATATCTCTGAACCTCAATTTTATTCATTCAGGTTACATTTCCCAGCTATATTCTGAAATTTATATCTTAATTTTTTAATAAATACATATTTTAAATTATGTTTATATGATAAAAACATATGAATCGAGTTAAAATCATCTTTCTTTGAAGGGAAAATATATGGTTTTAAAGGGTTCCTTCCCAATTCATCCCAATATGAAAGCCCGATTAAAGGGAAGTTCCCCATTTCTTACCCATTTTCAAGAAAACTCCATAAAATATTTTAAACTTGCATTTTTTTAAATAACTCATTTTATCATTAAAAATATCTTAGTTTATTTATTATTTATTTAAAACACTTATTCCATTATCCTCTCTAATGACTCTATTCTTTTTCGTAAAAACAAACTTGAGCGGGACATTTTTAATGTTATCTGACTACTCTCTTTATTATCTATAATTATATTCTTAATAATTAATAATTATCTATTCATATATTACCTTATTAATAATCAATAATTATTTAAATTGCTTCCTTAAATAAAACAATTGTTATATTCCCCTTGGTTATTCCTTATGAAATGATTTTGATACATAGTTCCTTTCATGGGAGACCCTTATGTGTATTTTTAAATATTTTATTCTTTTATAGAACTCATATTCAAGAACATGATTTGATGTTTGCACCTATATAACATTATTATTCGTTGGGTAATGTTTTGACTCATGAAATTTCATGTATGTGATTAGGGAGTAAACCTAATCCATTATGGGACATTGTACACCTTGCGATACCATCGTGGAAGTTATCCTTGACCCATATTTATGTAATTTTATGTGTGGTTTCCACATCCCTCTATTTACATGATATAATGATTCCATGTTACATATTTTATGCTTTCATATGTATATTAAGGATCCATTCCATTTATGTAATCATGTTATTCCTTTTACATTATGTTATATGCTTTATTCTAATGTTTTTTCCTTACTAGGATTTTTAGTTGGTCTCTTCTGTCTATGTGTTCCCCAGATTATGCTGTTAAGATGTAGGATCTGGATTGGATTCCTGAGATCATTATGGAGAATATGTTTTATTCTAGTATCATGATTTTTTAATTATGTACCTATTCTTCTAAATAAACTAGAATTTTTTAAAATTGGTTTGTATTTCATGGATATTTTTATCATTAAATTTTTTAATTATATGTGTAAATGGTTAGGGTCTCTACAGTGGGTATCAGAGCATGTTCTAGTCATTTTCTAGGATTATGACTATATATATTTAGTAATAAAACTAGGGATAATTCTATCATCATAAACAACTAATGTCGAAACATAAGGAATCATATGTTATGATATACGTTTAATTTAAATGTTATTACCTCCAAGTATATGATTTCCTTTTTTATATGCATTAGATATGTTTTAAATAACTATAATTGTTTTTTTCTCTTTTTTTATTCAATAAATGGAAAGAGGATAACCTATGAAAATAATTAATCTAATAGAAAATGTGTAGATTACCCTAATTGGATGCAAAATCAAATGGGAATGAGAACCCAAAACATCATGATTGTACAAGCTCAACTTTCATAGGTTATGAATACAAACATGAATCATTTTGAACAACCTCCTTCCCCTATGTAATAATAAGTTGTAGTCTAATACATTATATGACAAAGGTATCCACTATTTAGTGGATCATCTTTTCCCCTAATCGTGGAATAATAGACTAACTCTACTGAGAAGTTATTCTCTGTTCTTCAATGCCGAGAATAATAGAATGTATTACTGGTAGTTTTTCGTTCTGATGGGGATTTTGATCAATGGTGTAAAATCATTAAAACACACAAAGTCAGAGGAGGAAATTAATTCCATGGATTGGTAATGATTCATGAAAATATTTTTTAATGATTTTTTCACATAAACTTCCCATCCTAAAATGGATAGAGAGTTCCTAAATCTGATGAAACATAATGATAGGTCTATTGGGGTTTAGGAGAAAAATTGTACAAGTATTTCATGATACATCCCTAGATTTTTCATGAACAATAAATGTATGTATTATTGATTATTTAGTGGATTAAATATGAGTCAATGAAAATACATGGTGCTTTGACATTTTGACATTAATGAGTAGGTTTTCTATTGGTGTTTTAAGGTTAAATAAATATTAGGGACTCTATGTTGTTTCGTGGGCCTATTGATAAAAATTTGAAAATGGAGTTTTATATGGGAGTATCAATAGATAAATCCCACAATGGAATGAAATAAAATCCCAAAAGTTAGAATTGTGGGAAGAAGTATCCTTGGAACTATCTAATGGGAACCAGGAGATGATTGAAATATAAAAGAGAGGGGAATCAAGATAATTATTTCCAAAGGTATTTGAAGAAGCCCACTAATGAGAATGAATAAATGAATGTTTAGGTAAATATTTACCCTCTAGTGTTTCATTTTAACTTCAATGTACATGGATAATTATATGAGGCAATTCCAAAATCCAAGGGTTTTCAATGAAAATCAACAACAAAAACCTCCAAGGAAGCAAGTAAGGACATAAGTTATCACTGACTCTAAGGTGGATTCCAAAAATGATTTACTGATTGGTATGTTGTTAATTCATTAACTAATATATAATGTTTTATTTTATTTTTTTTTCTATGAAAACATTCCTATCTTTTATGTTTTTTAGATTTATTCAAAAATCACCTAAAATATGAATTTTCAGTTTTCTGTGAGAACAAAAAATAGGGAAATTATCATATATAAATTACATAACTCCTCCTAGGTTAATTATTGTGGATTAAACCTTTTAGAAAATATAATCTTACCTCATTTAGTGGAGTTTGATGCTATATTGGGCATTGGATGACTATCATTCAAAAAATTCAACAGCAATTTTTGAGAAATGGTGATCACACATCGTATAAAGAGGATTTTAACAATTCTATATGAGTATAAGGAGGAGGACCAATCTCCTTCAGAATCATAATCTCAACTATTGGTATTATATCTCTATAAAGATGTATATTTTTCTTTATTGACTACGAAAAAGGTGATGATCATGTTTTTTACAACCAAATGTTTTATCAATTTAATTCCTTTATTATAATTATGAATTCTAGTATAATCATATAGTATTACAAATTGAACACAATAAATCCCATATAAATAAATAATAGGTGAAATAAAAGGTATCTCTTGGTATTAAGGAACATACACCGATGAAATAGTAACTTGACCTTTAAAATAGTAATGTGAACCTTTAATTGTAAAATGGTAAAGGTAATAGAAAAATCACACATGAAAGTAAAAAAAGAATTTATCAATACTATAAGTGACAATATGGTATAATTATATCTTAGTATAAGTAAATAAATATTTATAAAATTATTTATTAAGTGTTGGTATTTTTTAGGTCATGTATATTTAATTAAAATTTTATAATTAATTTAATCATTTTAAATAAAATTGATTTTCATAAAATATATTCATAAATAAATAATTTTATGAATTATGATTATAAGATAATTTTAAGAAAAAATAATTAATTTTTCAATGTGTTAGAAAAGAATATTTAATTTTTAAATTTTTATTTTTCATGTAAATTCTGATTTTAATAAAAAAATAAAATTACCAAATAAAGAAACTTATTTTTCAAAGATGGTATTCATTTTTTGATTCTACACATCGAAAAATTTCTAGGGTGAGTTTTTGGTGTTTTTCTATGATACTTGAATATTTAGTGAATAATAAAATATGATAATTTATGAGGAATGCTAAATAAGTAATGTTTGGCATCATGATTGAGTCATGCGCAATGGAAATGGTCATTGTTTCAAAGTCACATGCTCTATTTACTATTTTTGGTCAATAGAATTAATACTATTAATATTATTGATAAAAAATATTACACTAATGATTGAAATAATGGGAAACCCCTCCTCTCCTCCACTTTGAATACCACCCCCTTTACGTCTTTACTACACTCCCTCAAGCCTTGTTTTTTATTTTAATTCATCTAAAATCACCAAACTTTCTCCTACCGACATCAAAAAGCCCTGAGTAACCTCAAAAGGCCAAAGACGCTCCCCTAAAAATGATCTCATGGATGATATATTCAAGAAGTAAATTCCACTTTTCATTTCATTTATTTTCTTTCATGTTCCTTTATCTCCTTTTATTTCTTAAAATACCTTCTTAAAATTTTTATTATAACTCTATTAAATTAAATTTAATGGAAATTTTTTAGGATAATTGAATAATTCATCATCATATTTCTTTTCCCCCTCCATTTATACTGTAAATGAAAACACCTTCCGAGATTTGTTAATTTACCACATTCAAGGACGACAGGTTTTCAATTACAATTACCATCTTCAATACTGGTCATAAAACAAATTTTTTTGGTTAAAACAGAATAGAATATATATATATATATATATTATCTAATTTAGGATTATTTAATATTTTGTAAACATGATATTAATTTATAAGGAAAATTATGTTCTATGTGATAAAAAACATCCAATTAACTGAAATAGCTATCATTAAGGTTTTATATAATGATTCATCTCCAATAAAAAAACCAAATGAATTTTATAACCATTTAATCTTATTTATCTTCATTAATAACATATTAATTCAATTTTATACAACCATTCTCATCTTATATGTTTATCCTTACATGTATATAAGTAAACCAATCCTGAAAACCGAGGAAACTAATGCTCCCGAACAAGGAAATTGAACCTCTTAAACCCTAAAAAAGGTTATGAATAAACCTAATAAGTCATAATAAACAAATTACATTAATAATAGGTTCTATAAAGATTAATTAATTAATGTAATTTTGTTATTCAGGACATTAATATCAAGTGAAGGACACTGTCACACATAAGGTAATGGATTATACAAGAACCACCATTTTTCCTTTGGGTTGCTCTATCTTTATTTTCAACCAAATGATGTTATCTATAATTGTTTCTATAAATATTATAAATGGTTTTTAAATGATCAAAGAATCATGTATCAAGGTCTATTCATCACTTTCTTTTAGGGATATACATGTTTTTATGGGGTTTCTTCCTTTATACTTCCCGATAAGTAACCCCATTTAAGGGAACATCCCATGTTCTTACACATTTTCAAGTACACTTTGTAAATAATTTTAAGCCACCATTGTTTTTATAAAATAAATATTTTTATTTTGAAAAAAAATCTTGTTTCACTTTGGGTTTTATATAAAATATCATTCCCTTTTTTATTTTAAATGCTCTTTAGTATTTTTTCTCAAAACCGCACTAAAATGTTTTAATGCTAAAATTTCATAAATTCTATTTTTTGATGTTATCACTTAATTTTTAAACCACATACCATGATATATACCTATTTTATATTATAAATATCCATTTATGATTTAATTCCTTTATTTTATGGACTATTGTTTGATACACCCATTCATTATGCTTTAGGACATGATTAGGATACCCATATCTTTCAATGGGTACCCCTATGTTTATGTATGATTATTTATGTGGAAAATGTATTGATGAACCATTTATGATTGGTTAAACTAGATATAACTGCAATGCATTGGGTATATCTGAGTATTAAGAGATGTTATGTGCAATGGTCTTGGCAGTTAGCCTTGACTCATGCTAATATGTGCAACAGTCATGGTTGTTAACCTCGATATGTGCATCTCTTTGTGCATTGAGAATTAAATCATACTAAAGTCTTGTTTTATGTTACTAACACATTACTATGACTCCATGTTTATATGATACCATGTTAATATTTTATCAATCCATATGTTCCATGCCTTTTTATATCATTATTCTAGGCCTTCTAACCCATGTGGTAAAGCTTTATTCTTATGTTTATTCCCTTCCTTACCTTTTTATATCATGCCTTTATTAATGGGATCCCCTAGTTATCCTATAAATATGATTGATCACAATGTGAGTTAGTAGGTCTTTATTATTTTTAAATATAGAAATCTTTATTTACTCTCGTGTTATCAGTTTTATATACCACATCTTCCGTGAATCTAGACATTACGATCCTTGGCTTGAAATTTGATGTTTAATTATACATAAAATATTGTAATTATAAGTGTAAAAGGCTACTTCACTATATTTGGTATCAGAGGATGGTCTATTTAATATTGTATATTATGAATGTAGAACTTTAGTCAGAACCTAAAGGATGAGAAAATATATTATAAAACATCCCTAAATTTTGGTAACAATAGAGTAAGTTGTTTCTTATGAAAATAAATTCCTGTCTAGATATGATCATGTAGAGGTGGCCCTGGAACATATGTATCTAGTGGTAAAACCTAAAAGCACTACTTTATTCTAGACTCTAATAGGAATTAGTACATGACAATGGGCCTTGCATATCTCCTGGTTTGACACTCCCAGGGGATATTCTTTGGTAAATTCATAAGCTTAGTATGAACTATTATTTAGGGAGAAAATAATCACATAATAATAAATGTTAGGAAATAGTTAATGGGTAACCATGATTGAAACCTAGGGGATCACAAGTTAGTATATACTCTTCCTTTAATATTTTATCCTTATATTCTTAAAAATTAATTTTTATGCTTATTATCTAAGTATTCAAGCCCCTTAATTATATGTTATTTTTCTTAGTTAAGGGATGTAAATAAAATATTACATGCCATAAATAATTGTGATAAAAATGTGAAAATTTACCTAATTTTGTGATCAATATGATGAGAATGGGTGCTAAAGATTTTGATTGTACTTTCCCAGTTGGATCATGTTATGAATAATAAATTGAATCAAGGGGAATTACATCCTCCTCCAAGGAAAGAGAAATTTTCCTTAGAATCTTTCATGTGGAAATGGCCTCTCATGTTTGGTGGATCTTATGATCCCCTCCTCATTGAATAGTGGATTAACTCCATTAAAATGATATTATATGTCAACTAGTGCTCAAAAGAAGAGAATGTATTATTTACAATCTATTTTTTGATGGAAATTTGATTAGTGGAGAATACTAATCAAAAATAAGAATTCCTAAGTGGAAATTGAGTCCATGGATTTGGAGGAATTAAAGAAAATGTTTTTCAAAAAAATATATACCCCAAACCCTCCATCTCAAGATGGAAATAGAGTTTCTCGAACATATGTAAAAGGAAGATGATTCCATTTGGGGGAATGAATAAAACATCACAAGGCTTTAAATATATTCCACTAGAATTGTCTTAAATAATGAAATCAAGGTGTATGAATTCATTAGTAGATTAATCCAAACCTATGAAAAGTGTTTGTGATTTTAGACTTTAATAGTTATGAAGAGATTGTACATTGTGCCTGAATATTGAAATGGATATGAGAGACTCTCAGTGTTCTCATAGTCCTGGAGAAAAAAAAAGAAAAAAATTGTTTCTAATATGAGTGGTTTAGCAAATAAATCCCATGATTGATATAAGATAGAACATCCCACGTATCAAAATTATCAGAACATGCATCCTAGAAACTATCTAAATGGAACTAGGTACTGAATCATATGTGGAATAATGGGTCATCTAGAAAAAAACTACCGAAGGGATATGAAGAATCCCATTAACATGGATTAAGAAAGGAAGGTTTAGATCAACACATAGCATGTAGTGTTGTGTTAAAATTTCAAGGAACAAGGGAATTATGCAAATAATTTACCAAAGAGAAGGATTGCTAGAGGAAATCAAGAACAAACTCTAAGGAAACATGGATGACCTTATGCTATCACTGCTACTAAGGTGGAAGTACACAACACTATAGTGATATATATTGTAGTTATTCATTCAGGAATAGTGAACATACTATTTGATTCTGGTTTTATGCATTCTTTCATAGGTTTCATGTTTTGAAGAAGTATTGAAACACCACCTCAAAATTTTATGACTGAATTATTTTTGAGAAAAAATAGGGAAATTATTGCATCTAAAGTATATAACGCCTCCTAATTAATTTTTTGGACTGAACCTCCGATAAAATCTTGTTAAACTTCTTTAAGTATATTTTTATGTTATCTTGGGCATTGATTGGATATCTTTATAAAATCCAACATCAACTTTTAAGAATGGGATATCACTCATCAAATCATAATGAATCCTCCAATTCTATACTAGTTTATGGATGAGGATGAATCTCCTTTAGAATCATCATCTCATGTATGGATAATAATAATTTATTATCAAGAATTATTTTCTCAAATGATTGAGAAAAGAAGAGGAATCATGGTCAAAGATATCCCATTTTAGGGGAATACACTAATGTATTTCTTGAATAATTGCCTAATCTTCCTATTGATAAAGAAGTTGAATTACCAATTAAAATTTCCCCTAAATCCCTACTTATATTAGAGACACAATATAGAATTGAAATTGTAGATATGGAAGAGATGAAGAAGCAATTATACGATATTATAGACAAGGGTTTTATATGACAAAGTGCATAACCTTGGGGTTCACCAATCCTATTCTTAATGAATAAGGATAGTTTAATGAGCCTCTACACTGATTATAGTGAGATCAATAAGATAAAACTAAAAAAAAGGAATCCCCCACCACAGATAGATGACTTTTTTAATCAACTTCATGGGGCCAGTTATTTCTCTAAGGTGGACCTTCGGTCAAGATATCAAAAATTAAAGGTGAGGAAGGATGATATTCCCAAGACTTTCATTTGAAAGATGTATGGACACTGTGAGTTCATATGGAATCCCATTGGATTCACTAAATCTCTAAAAAAATTATGGATATAATGAATAGTGTCGTTATCGATTACATCGATAAATTTGTGGTAGTCTTTTTCAATGATATTCTGATTTACTCCAATAGAAAGAGGAACACAAAGTGCATTTGAATACTATTCTAAATACCCAATGAAGGTAGAAATTATATGCAATGTACAATAAATGTGTGTTCTGGATGGAGGATGTATTGTTCCTAGGGAATGTAATAATCCATAAAGGGATAACTGTAGACCCTTCCTAGATAAAGGAAATTGATGAATGGACTATGAAAACCACTATAACAGATATCCATGTCCTCTGTGATCTAGCTGGGTATTGCCAATGATTTTTTGAAAAAATTTCATGATTGTAAAACCCAATGAACAAGATAACACAAAAGGAAGTGAAGTTTGACTGGACTAAAGCATGTTAGGAATGAATTAAGGAGTTCATCAAGAGGCTTATCACTACGCCATTACTCACACTCCCAACAAGTGGAGAAATTGTTGTGCTGTATGGAGATTTATTAAAGATATGAGTACGCTCGGTACTGATGGAAAATGAAAAATTGATAGTCCACTCCATAAGTAAGCTGAAAATCCATGATAAAATCTATCCCACACTTGATCTGGAGTTGGCGGTTGTGATATTTGAGTAGAAAATTTAGAATCATTATCTCTATTGGGAGATGTGTGAGATATATACAAACAAAAATTTTCAATAATATATATTAAAAAAATGATCTTAATATGTGCTAGTGATGATGGTTAGAGATCATCAAGGATTTTGACATCGAAATCAACTACTATCCTGGTATGTAAAATAAGGGGGGAGATGAACTAAGTAAAAAAGGATCATGCATATTTATCAATGATGAGAATTGAATAGGATCCAATCATCTTAGATATTTAGATTATGGACATGGGAATCATTAAGGTAGGAACAACATAAATACTTTCTCAAATGGTTTATTGAGCCCCCATTATAGTGAAAATAAAGGATTCTTATATAAAATAAGTGGAATTACTAAAAAGGATGGAATCTATTAGAAATGGGAATTCCATTTAGTTAAAGATTGACGAAGAAGGAGTTGTCTGATTTGGGTCACTATTATGTGTACCATCTGATCCTGGGATAAAGAAGGATCCTTTTAATGAAACACATAGATCATCCATCTCTATTTACATTGGGAACACAATGATGTATTAATATCTCTAAGGGAACATTTGGTGGAACAATATGTAGAAGAAGATTGCTATGTATACATCAATGTTCTTGGTATTTTAGTAAGTGAATGATGAAGGGAAAAAATTATATGGTGATGATGCAACCACTACCCATACAATCATTTAAGTGGGAGAAAATAACCATGGACATTTTCACGGAACATCTAATGAAATCATGAGGAAAAAATGCAATATGGGTCACTGTGGATGGTCTTAAAAAACAATCCATTGTATCACAATTTGAGAGGACTTGTCATTTGATAAACATGCATGGATATGTACCAAATAGTTAGTAAGACTACATAGAGTACCATTTTCTATTGTATTTGATAGAGATCCAAGATTCACCTCGAGGATCTGGAAAATTCTCCTGCATGCTCTAAGCACTAAACTGAACTTCTGTACGGCCTATCATCCTCAAACTAATGTCCAATATGAGTGAACTATCTAACATGGAAGATATGTTTAGGGCTTGTTTTAGGGGAATAAAAGGAGTGTGGGACCAACATCTTCTATTGGTTGAATTATATTATAATATAAGTTTCAAATCCATCAATTTAATGACACCATATGAATCCCATTATGGGAAAAGGTGCAGAACACCAGCACGTTGAGATGAAGTAGTTGAGAGTGAGCTGCTAGGACCTGAATTGGTTGATGTAATGGTGGAGAAGGTGGAAAAAATTTAGTATCACATCGAGGAATCCCATAGTCGATAGAAGATTTATGAAGATAATCGCCAAAAGACCATGAATTTAATGTTTGATAAATGGTATTCCTCTGCATATCTCCATCGAAGAAGGCCATGAGATTTGGGAAGAAAGGAAAGATATGTCAAGGTACATCGGGCCCTTCAGGATTCTTGATCGTGTTGGAGAAATGGCCTTTAGACACCTACTTCCACCTACAATTTCTAATGTACTAGATGTATTCCACATATATTTCTTAAGGAAGTACATACAAGATCCTCCACATGTTCTTCAGAGGTTCTATAGTTGGAGCATGATATTTCTTATGGAGAGAAGTCACTTAATATCTTTCATCATAGAGATAATGTTCTACATAACAAGGCTACTCACAAGGTCAATGTAAAATGGTAGAACCATATGTAAGAAGATGAAACAGAAGAAGTGGAGGAATTAATAAAGTTAAAGTACACGTAGCTGTTTGCATCTTAGAATGTAAAACAAAATTTTAAGGGTGAAAATTCATAAGGGGGGAAGAATCTAACGACCCAATGTTTTATCAATGGAATTCACTTCTTATAATTATGTCGTATAGTATAATCATATAATATTAAAAAAATAACACAATAAAAACATTATAAATAATCAATGACTGAAATAAAAGGTATATCGTGAAGTTTAGGAACATATACCAATGAAATAGTTACATGATCATTGGAATAGTAATATGAACCTTATGAATAGTAAACCATTCAATGTAATAGTAATCTCACCAATCAAATCAAAAATATGATTTATCCATCTTAAAAGTGACAATATGGTATAATTATATTTTTATAATTAGTAAATAAATATTTAAATAATTATTGATTAAGTGTTGGTATTTTGGTTAGTAATTTATATTTAATTACAATATTTTGATAATTTAATAAATTAACAGAATATTTATTTTCATAAAATATAATAATAAATATTTATTTTTATGTCTTATAATTATAAAATAATTTTATTAGAACTTAATTGTTTTCAAAGTGTTTGAAAAGCAGCTTTAATTTTAAAATTTGTATTTTTCATGTATATTATGAATTTAAATAAAAATTAAATTTCTCATATTTAGAAATTTATTATTGATAAATGGAGTTATTTTTTGGATTCTACACAAATAAATATATTTAGGGTGATTTTTTGGTATTTTTCTAAGATACTTGTATTTTTGGTGAATAGTAAAAAATATGATAATTTATCATAAATCCTAAATAAATGAATTTCTACATCATCATTGAGTCATGGATGTTGTAAATTTCCATTTATTAGAAATTAAATTCTCTATTTAGTATTTTTTGTTAGAATAATCATGACTGTATATAGTATTGAGCCAAAATATTAATCTATTGATTAAAATAATTGGAAACCCCTCCCCTCCTCCATTATAAATACCAACCCTCATTAACTTTTCTCTTTACTCATCTTAAGACTTTCTATTTGTCTAAATTCTACTAAAATATCCTCACATGCTCCTCACCACGTCCAAAGTCCAATGTTCTCTTCAAAAGACAAAAAATCTTGCCTAAAATAGTTCTCAAGGAAGATATATTCAAGAGGAAAATTCCACTTTTCATTTATTTTATTGTCTATCAGGTTCCTTTATTTCTTTTTCATTCCTAAATTAATTTCATTAAAAAGTTATGATATCTTTAGTTCCTTAAATGATCACATTTTTTATTGATAATGGAATAATCAATCGCCATCTCTCCATTCCCCCTCCTTTTATACTATAAATGAAAACATCATCCAAGATGTGTTAATTTACCACATTCATGGATGAAGAGTTTAAAATTTCTATTACCATCTTCAATTCTTATCATGGAAGAATTCATATGGTTGAACCATAATTAATATATGTATTATATGATATGAAATATTCTGGAATATTTTTTTACACATGAGACTAATTTATAAATCCAAATGTGTTCGATGTGAGAATAAACATCAAATTATCAAAAACTATTACCATTAAAGTTTTATATACTGATTATTCTCCACTAAAATTAATAAATGAATTGTAGAAGCATGTAATCTTATGTATGTTCACTAATAACATAAAATTTCAATTCTGGACTACCATTCTCATCATATATTTTTTATACGTACATTTATTTAAGTAAACAAATCCTAAAAACCTAGGAATCAAACACTCCCAAACAATGAAATTAAACCAGTTAACCCCCTAAAAAAAGACATGAATGAACTGAATAAGGTTATAATAAATAAATTACAAGGCTAATATGTTATTGGAAAATTAATTAATTCATTTAATTTGTTTATTTAGGACATTAATCTCACATGAAGACACCATTTCACATAAGGTTAGGGATTACACCCGAACCTGCATTATTCCTTTGGGTTTCTCTATATTTATTTTAAACCAAATTAAGTTATATGTAATATTTTATTTATATATTCTAAACGATGTGTAAATTCACCAAACACATGTATCAAGGTCGACTAATCATTCTCTTTCAGGGATATACGGTTCCCTCCTCTATACATTCCGATGCGCCCACTAGTTTAAGGGAACTTCTCAAATTCATACCCATTTTCAAGTACACCATATAAACTATTTTAAACAACCAATTTTTTAAAAATAATCCACTTTTATTGTGAAAAAAATCTTTTTTAACTTCTCATTTTATATAAAATATTATTCCCTTTTCCATTTTAAATTCACTTTCGTATTTTCCTTAAAATTGAACTAAAATGTTTTAATTCTAAAATTTCATAAATACTGTTTTTACATGTCATCACTTATTTTTTACATCACATTCAATGATATATGCCTATTTTTACCTATAAATGTCCAGGTATGTTTTAATTCCATTCTTTCATAGAGACTTTTATGATACACCAATTCAATATGATTTATGACAAGATTATGATACCCATTTCATTAAATGGGTACCCTTATGTTAATGTATGATTTATTATGTATGATTATTTATGTGGATAAAGTATTCATGAACATGTTAATATGGGTGCAACTTGATAGTACTCTAATGAATTGGTTAATTTTAAGACTTATAAGACTCCATGTCCAGTGGTCTTTGTGGTTACCCTTGACGCATGAAACCATGTATAACAGTTTTTGTGGTTAACCTTGACATGTTCTCCAATATGTGAAATAATCCTTGACTCATGAAAAATTCATGTTTTATGTCTCTGAAACATTACTATGACTCCATGATCATAGTATTTTCTTGTTTAAATGTTATGAATTCATATGTTCCATGCATTTTTATATCATTGTGTCATGCCCTATAACCCATGAAATAAATCTTTATTATTATGTATATTCTATTACTGGGATTTTTAGTTCATTCCTTTATTCATGTTTCACCAGGCTATCATATGAATATGTTTAAGAATAGTGGGATTTAGGACCTCTTTACGATGATTAAATAAAGAAATGATTTATTTAGTTTCATGTTAACAATTTTATGTACATAGTCTTCCAATACTCGATACTTTTGAATCCTTGGCATGTAATTTGAAGTTTAATTATGATTAAAATCATGTAATGATATGTGTAAAAGGTTGGGTCGCTATAATGCTCAAATACATGCCCATTTTGAGGGGAAACACATTAGTTTTACATAAATAATTTCATGGTCTTCCTATTGACAGAGTGGTTGAGAAATCAATTGATATTATACTTGGATCTCTATGCATATCAAAGAATCATTATAGTATGTCCACCATTGATTTGGATGAACTAAATAAGTAGTTAAAAGTTAATCTGGTGAAGGGGTTTATACATTCTATTTCTTCACCATGGGTTTTGACAGTCCTCTTCACAATGAAGAAGGATATTTTAATGCGACTTTGTACTTATTATCATGATCATAACAAAATCATGATAAAGGACAAGTGTAACCTGCCATAGATAGATGGATTGTTTAATAAGATATGTGGGGACAAGTAATTCAATATGGTAGAACTTCATTAGGGATATCCCCAAATAAATGTATGAAATGACGATATACCCAAGGCTACCTTTTGAATGATGTATGGACACTATAATTTTATAGTGACTCCCTTCAGAATAAATATTCTCCAATAATTTTTTAGGACTTACTGAATAGCGTCTTTCGAGTTTACTTCGACAAATATGTGGTATACATTATAGATGATATTATGATTTCTTCATGGTAAAGGAGGAACATATGGACCATTTTAATAATATAATAAAGACATTATGAATGGAGAAACTATATAGATATTATAGTAAATGTGAGTTTTAGAAAGAGGATGTATCATTCCTGGGGAATGTTATCTCTAGAAATGGAATAACTACATGCCCTTCTAAAATAAATGAAATTAAAAAGTTTTCCATAATAGTATCTGTAAGGTAGATTTTCAGTTTCCTTGTTTTAGATAGGTATTGCCGATGATTTTTGAGGAACATATCATGATTGTGAGACACTCTAATGAAGATGAATTGCAAGGGAGTAATGTTTGTCTGGACTAGTGAATAAGAAGATTTAATTAAATAGTTTATGAAGAGGCTTATCACTGAAACATTAATGACACTACCAACAAGTGGGGAACACTTTATGGTATATAGTGATGCATCAAGGAAGTAATTGGGATATGTACGTATGAAAAATGATATGTTAAAAGCCGTTGCCACAAGGTATATAGAAGATAATGATAAAAACTAACTCACGCATGATCTTTAGCTGGTGGCTATGATCTTTGTTTTGTAAATATGGTACATTTTATTTTTAGGGAAAATTCTATGATATATAATGATCCTAAGAGCCTGGAATATTTATTAAAATTAAACAAGCTTAATATTTTCTGGTTGATATGGTTAGATCTCATCAAGGATTATGACTTCTAAATCCACTATCATCATCATAATTAAAATAATGTGATAGATTCTCTAAGTAGAATTGATACTGTAACTTTATAAATGATGAGAATTGAAAAGTATCCAATCTTATTTGAATTTTGAAGGATGTACATGGGAATAACAGAGGAAGATAAATAATTATTCCTTACATAAATGATTCCTTAAACATCCTTTTTATTGAAGATAAAGGATGATCAAAGGGATGATATTGAAATTCAGAAATAGGTGGATGTTATATGATATGGTAAATCCTCAATGTTCAAAATTTATGAGGAAAGATTCATAATATTTGGGTCATGATTATGTGCACTATAAAATTTTGAGATAAAGATAGAATGTTTGGATGATGCACATAGATCAACCTTATTTGCCAACTCACAGAGAAAAAAATATGTATTTGATATATTATAGGACTATTGGTTGGAAAATATGAACAAATAGAATAATAAAGATACATTAAACTATCAAGTATATCTAGAAAATGGAGGCTGAAAAGAAAAGGTATAAGGGGATGTTTCAAACAATACCTATACAAAAATGGAAATGGGAAACCATCCCTATAGAAATTGTCACTATAAATATAAAGATATACAAGGGAAATAATTCTATATATGTAATTTTGGATCATCTTACAAAGTATTCTCACTTTATTATGATTCAAGAGGACTTATGAGATGACCAAATTTCACAGATACACATTACAGAAGTGGTGAGGATGCATGGAGTACCATTATCGATTACATCTAATATTGATTTGATATTTAATACTACGTTATATAAAAGTCTTAAACATAATTTAAATTTTATGTTTAAAATAATTAAGAATTATCACCATCAATTTGAAGTCCAATTTGAGTGAACTATTCCGAAACCAGAATACATATTGAGAGCATGCCCATTGGATATCATTGGAGGATGGTATCAACATATTAAACTATCCGAGTTCTCATAAAATAATAGTTATAAAAAAGAATCCTAAATATGAATCCATTTTTGTTAAATGATGTATAACAACTATATACTATGATAAAGTTGGTGAACGTAAGCTATTGGGACCAAAAATAGTTGATGAAATGAATGAAAAGGTGAAGAAAATCCAACAACACATCTAAGCTTCCCAAAGTTGGTAGAAGAGCTGTGAAAATAATCATTTATGGGACATAAAATTTGAGGTTGGTGAAAAATTATTCTTATACATTACATCATAGAATATATTCATGAAATTTTGGAATAAGGAAAGTTAAGTCCAAGGTATATTTACCCTTTATGATTCTTGATCATTTAAGAGTTATGGCCTATCTACTAGCACTTCCACCAACCAAGTGTCATGTAAATGATGTATTCCAAATATCCCTCTTGAGTAAGTACGAAGTATATCACCTACATATACTAAAAATAGATGTAGTATAGGTGGAAAATGATATCTCTTTTTAGGAGAAGCTGATGTAGATTTTGGACCATGGAGACATGGTTCTACGTCAAAAGAACAATTACCCCATAAAAGTACTATAGAGAAACAATAAGTATGAAGTAGTGAAAGGACAAAAAGAGGAAGAAATGAAGAAAAAATAAACTCACCATTTTTCAACTTATTATCTAAAATGTAATTTTGAGGGAGAAATTTCATAAAGGTGGAATAATTTTACAACTGAAAATTTAATAAATGGAATTTCCCCTCTTATGTCATAAAACACATACATCAGAAAAATTACCAATAAAAAATTTATTCTCATAAATGATTAATGATGCAGTAGTTAGAAAAAAACAAACAATAATTACAAATATTTTAGCGGGACATTAAATTGAAAAAATATAATAATAATAGGAAATTTTGGATATTCTCGATCCCCTAGAATAACTGCACTCATGAAAAAATTAATAGAAATAAAACATAAAGTTAGTAACAAAATATTAATTTTTAAGATGAATATATATATATATAATCTTAATATAAATTATATTTTAATAAATAATAAATTAAATAATATGTATTAATAGAAATTAAGGAGACCATACCATTAGAATAGTAACCTAACCATCAGAATAGTAACCTGGCCATTAGAATGGTAATCTGATTGTTTGGAAATAAAATGGAAATTTGAATAGTAACCTCACATATAAAATTATAAATAAAATTTATAAATCTTATAAATAAAGATATGATATATTTATATCTTGGTATAATTAAACAAATTTTTTAGAAATGATAAATTACATTTTAGTATTTTTGTAAAATTTGAATGTTTATTTAAAAATTTATAATTACTATAATGATTTAAAAGAGTATTTATTTTCATAAAATAGAATAACAGAATAATATTATGATTTATTATATTTTTTATATAATTTTATGAGAGCTTAATTAAATTTTCCAGGAGTCGTAAATTCGATTATGATATTAAAATTAGTATATTTTTAAAAATAATTATTTTATTTAAAAATTTATTTTTTTCATATTTTGAAAACAAATTTCAAAAAATATATTAAATTTTTTAAATCTATAAATAAAAAATGGTTAGGGTAATTTTTAGGATTTTTATAAGATAATTGAATTTTTGGTCAATTGTGAAATAGAGTAATTTATGGTAAAATATAAATACATTAATTTTTCTATAATGGATGATGTAAGCATGATTTAATAACCCATTGGTATGAAATATCCTAAAATATTTACAATATTTTTTCATATTAATCAGCAACATTTATAATATTTATACAAAATAATTAACTATTTAATATAATAATAAAAACACCCATCTCCTCCCTAATTTAAACTACCCCTCACCACCCCTTCTCCACACAAATTATAATCCTTTTAAAATTTAAATATTATACCCAATTCCATTTCCAATACCCCTATACACCTTCGGGATCTACTAGTTTCATAAAATAAAAAATCCATGGGCGTAACATGAGGTTCTCAAGAAAACTACATTAAAGAGGTAAAATCCTTAGTCATTCTCTTTTAATTTGAAATATATTATTTTCCTCTCTTCACCTAGCCTATCCAAAGTAGCATGAAAAATATATTATAGTATATATACCCGAATTTTATTTTGATAATCCAAAATCCATTATATAATCTATTTACAAATCCATTTATTCTAAAAAATTAAAACATCTTCTTTGATATTTCATTTCACCGCGTTCACAAATGATGAGTTTTTATTTACCCTTGTCACCGTCAATGATCATAATAAAACTATTTTAGTTGTTAATATATATTTTAATATGTATATTATAAATTTTTTCATAATTTGGAACAAATATATATAAATAATATTAAATAAAATGTAACATGTTTGTGATTACTGAAAAATATACACAAAAAAACTAAATAATTATCATTATCATTTTTTAAAATGAATCATCTTTATATAAGAAAAATTCCATATATAAGAGAATTTAGAATTATTTAAATTTTTTAATACCATATTCTCCTCCTATATTGAGTTATTCCAAATTTAATATAACTTCTTTAATTTTACACAATCAAGCCAACCATGAAAGCATGAATCAAATTCTCATAGAATGATAAAATTGAACACTCCAACTCATAAATTTTTCTATAAAAGTACTTAATAAAAATATAATAAATCAAATAAAGTTATAATAGGTTATCAATTAAGTAATTAACTAATTGAATTTAAACATCCAAGACATTAAGTGAATGTTAAGGGAACATTCGAACAAAAGCTAAGGGATCTCTCCAAACCTCCATTATTTCCTTCAGGTTACAATTTATCACTATTTACTCCAATGAATTTCTTAATCTTTTATCATTTTATTATTATAAATTATCTATATATGGTACCAAAATATGTATCTCGTGTTAATAATTCTTATTTCATGGGGAAATACTTGTTTTAAATGGTTCCCCTCTTAATTCGTCTTGATAAGAAAGCACAACTAAAGGGAACTTCTCTTTTTCTTACCCATTTTCATGTAAACTCCCTAAATTATTTTAACCCACCAATATTTTCAAAACGTAAATCATTTAATCATGAAATCATTTATTAATTAATTATTTTTATTACGAAAAAAATTATTCATTAATTCTCTTCAAAGACTCTTTATTTAACCACTAATATCGCATTTTAGCGGGGAATTTTTAATGTTAGCTAACCAATATCTTTATTATTTACAATTTTTTAGGATAAATTATTAGTGATATATTCATATTTTTCCTTATTAATCACCAATAATAAATTAAAAACCTTATTTCATGGACACCATTGTTATACACCCCATGTTTATTAATTATGACATGGTTTCGATACCAATTTATTTCCATGCGTGGCCCTAATATTTATTATTTAGGTTTGATTCGTTATGTGGAACACATATGCGAGAAACTTTTAGGATGGGTGTGACCAAATAGATCTCAATTTCATTGTTTACTATTTTTTATTGTGATATTCCTTGTATGAGAATAGAGATTAATGCTAATCCATTATAGGACATTGTATACCATGTTATACCATTTTGGAAGTTAGCATTAACCCATGTTTATCTAAAGTTATGTTTTGTTTCCACATCCCTCCTTTTACATGATGAAATGATTCCATGTTAAATATTTTATTCTTTCGTATGTTCATTCAGGATCCATAAAATTTATGATATCATGTTATTCCTTCTAAATTATGTTATATGATTTATTCTAATGTTTATTCCCTTACTGGGATTTTTAGCTCATTCCTTTTGTCTATGTGTTCCCCATATTATCCTTTTAAAATGTAGGAGCTCAATTGGGGTCATGAGATCATTATGGATAATATTTTCTATTTTAATATTAATATTTTTAAATTATGTACATAGTATTCCAATGAAATGAGAATTTTCAATCCTTACTTTCTATTTTATAGATATTTTTTCATTAAATCTTATTATAATATTTGTAAAAGTATAGGATCTCTATATTCGGTATTAGAGCCTAGTTTAGTTATTTTATAGGGATTTGGACTACATAAATTCTGTAAGAACACTAGGGACAATTCTACAATCATAATTTTCTAATTTTGAAACAAATAGAACCATATGTTATGATATACTTTTCATTTATTTGTTAATTCCACCATGTTTATGGTTTCCTTTTTATATAATCATTAGATAAGTATTAAATAACTCTAATTATTTTTTCTCTTTGTTTTGTCAACATATAAAAATATGATAACTTTTGAAAATAATTAATGTGATAGGAAATGTGATGATCACCCTAATTAGATGCTACAACTAATTGTAATGAGAGCCCAGAACTTCATGATATTACCAGCTCAACTGTCTATGGTTGTGAATAAAATCATAAATCATGTAGAGCAACCTACTTATCCTATGAAATTGTAAGTTGTTGTCTAATCCTCTATACAAAAGTGTCCTCCTTTATTATGTGTATCTTCTTATCCCCTAATTATGGAATAATGGATTAACACTATTGAGAAGATATTCTCTATTCATCAACGCTTATATGAAGATATTGTCATAATCATAGTTTTTGGTTTTAATGGGGATTTCGATCAATGATGTAAAATCATTAAAATAACACAAAGTCCTAGGTGGAGATTAATCAATGGATTGGTAAGCGTTGAAGAAATATTTTTCCAATAAATTTTCTCCCTAAACTCCCCATATTTAGATATAGAGGGAGTTTCTTAAAATATTGAAAAACAAAGATGGATCTATTTGGTTGTAGGAGAAAAACATTACATGTTTTTCACAGTACATCCTTGGTTATTTCTTGAACATTAAATGTATGTTGTATTGATACATTAGTAGATTAAAGATGAATATATGAAAATACATGGTGCTTAATTATTTTTACAACAATTAGGAGGTTGTCTATTAGTGTATTATGTTTGAAATAGATATTGGGTACTCTTTGTTGTTTTGTGGGCCTAGAGGTATAAATTGGAAAACTGAGTTTAATATGAGAGTATCAACTGATAAATTCCATGAAGGAATCAAAAACCAAAAACCCACATGCCAAAATTGTAGGAATAAGTATCCTTGGAACTATCTAAAGGGAACTAGTAGATGCCTCAAATGTAGAAGAGAGGGGAATCAAGGTAATTGTTTCCAATAGGATGAATAATCCCACTAATTCAAATGCATAATGTATGGTTTAGATCAATAGTTAGCATGTAGTATAGAATTTCCAATTCAATAAACATGGTCATATAATGAGATAATTCCTTAATCCACGGTTTTTCGTTGAAAATAAACAATAACAACCTCCAAGGTAGCAAGGAAGAACATATGCTATCAATAATGCTATAGTGGAGGAAACAAATAATGTCATGATTTGTATCCCGGTAATTCATTAAATAATAGAGTATGTTTGATTTGATTTTTGTTCAATGAAAACAATCCTATATTGTAAGATTATTATAAATATTCAAACACCACATCAAAATATTAATTTTGCGTTGTCTGTGAGAACATAAAATGTGGAAGCTATCTTATCTAAATTATATAACTCCTCTCTAGTAAAGTTTTGGAGATTAAAACTTATAGAAAATAAGATCTTACCTCCTTTGGTGGTGTTTGAGGCTATATTGGGAATTAATTGACTATCTTTAGAAAAATTCAACATCAATTGTTGAGAAAGGGAGATCACTCATCGCATGAAGAGGAATCCTACAATTACATAAAAGTATAAGGAGGAAAATGAATCTCCTTAAGTATCATCTTCTCAACAATGTGTATTATTTCCCTATTATGAAGAATATATTTCTTAATTGATTGAGACAAAATGTTTTATCAATTTAATTCCCTTCTTATAATTTTATCTTATAGTATAATCATATAATATTAAAAATAGAGTACAAGTAGATGAAACCACTAATTATCCTAGTATAATTAACATCGAGTCCCACTATGTTCTTTATTCTCCATATAACAGGTTTTACACAACAAGTATAGTATCCCCGCATTAAAAAATATTTGATCCAAAAAAATGAAGATATTTATTTTCTCAAGGTTTCTTCTACGCCAATTTTTAATAGATTTTCCTATACAAGTATGATGTATTAATAGTAAATCTCAAGTAAAGTCATTATGAATGTAATAAACTATTTAAAGAATATTCTAATTTTTATCTTCATCCAATATTTCAGATAATCTAAATCCTCCATAGTAGTCTAACAAGTTGGGTGAAGTAGGCCTCCTTCCTATTGGATGTCTCATAATCTTCATATAATAATTCTCTTATTCCTATCCCCATGATATATTAGGGTATAAATTTCTCTCAATTTCTAGTAGTACTCAATAATATTATAAAAAACTATTCATTTTCATACATCAATACATATATATAGATATATTCATAGAATAATATCATATATATGAATTTCATTTTTTCATGGACATTATTATGATCAATTATCAAAAAATATTGGCCTCAAAATCTATTTTACCTTTAATAATTAAATCACTAGTTGGATCAATTTTTTTTTATTTTAACTAGTCTCTGTATGGAGTGAAGAATGGGAAAAATATTTTCACATTTTATTTTAATTACTATTATCATAGGATTCTAAAAATGGTCAATAGATATAGACCCCTGCATGGTTCACCTCATCATTTCTCATAGGTGTACTTATCTTTTTAAACACTGACCAAAATAGTGATAAAAAATATAACAGTGTGGTGGCTTTCATATAGTCTCCTTGTAGTGTGGACAATATTTCGTTGGAGTTCGGTATCTAATACTCTATCTTCTTCCCAAATTGGAACTCAACAAATAAATATCTAGGATCTTGATTAACTTAGGTAAATCATGATACTTCATTCTTTGAATATGTGTATATACATCATTTTATGTACATTCCTTAGAATATAATGTGTACTAGAAACTCAATGATTCGTAGTTCTTTCAAACATGTATTCTAATTTTAAGAATCACTCATTCCAGGCAGTTTCCATTAGATTTATTTATGGAACCAGAAACTTCCAACTACTCTTTATCCAAAGGGGACTTGCTTTACAAAGGATGTAATTCATTATGTTTGAACTTTACGATACCTAAGAACATGTATTGGTCTAGAGGATGAGAGGTAAGACTCATCACACCCTTTTGGGGAGAATTATTCTCTATTTCTGGACTCACTTTGTAAATTTACGATATTTTCATGAATACTTATTAATTCACCAAGAATAAAATAATTTTCCCTTGGAATTTGCAATAACATATTAACAAGTGTAAAATTTAGAATCATTAGTAGGAATTAAAGTATCTTCTTTAATAGAGACATCCATAGGTATTTGAGGTTCTCCATAAATAGAATCCTCTGCTACACTATTTCAAGATTCTTTTAATCATTGTTATGATGATACTAGTTTTTACGCCACTCAGTGGGTTACTCTTGAATAAATTGTCATCTAGTGAGATGAAGGTTTGGTTTTATTTGTGGATCATGTCCATAAAATGGGATACCTACATATCCATGTAAAAGTAATCAAAACCCTCATAGTTCGGTTCCACTAAATGGTACACATAATACCTTTTTAGGTCATGTGACAAGGACCAAGCCATAGAGTTTATTTTCATGTGGTATGGACATATAAGCAGAAGGTGATTAGTTAAAACATTGTGTGGGACTTATTCTGATGCAAACAAAGGAAGGTCGAATGGATATGGGTTTTCATGTTGGATCAGACACTGTTGGGAATATGGCAAAAGAAGAACATGGTCGATTTTAAGTTATTGGGTTTTAACATCAATGAGGCTTCCTATGTATCTCATATAGATGGGAATCAAATCCCACATAGATCGATTAGTCTCATAAAAGTGTATAGTCCTTTGAGAGAAATGATCTGGGGCATACTTCTGGGAAAGTATGGCTTGGTGACGTGAGGTTTTAATTTGGGGCTTATTCCTAAGGAGGATGCCCAAATTAAGGGAACTAAGGTTGGACTTATGAAGAGGACATCTAGTGAGCTCGATCCCTGAAATGGATTTCTACTTATCCTGGTATGAATATGAATCAGAGTTCTCATAGTCCCTTCGATTATGCAAATGTTTTGACCATGAAAAATCTCTAAGAACATGTGAGTCATGCTTAGTGTGAGAAATAAGAGGATTTTAAAGATTCCACTAAGTCATTCACACATTCAAATTTTTTCCACCCCTGCTAGAGGAAGAGGGTGTGTCGACCGTGTAAGAGGGTGAGGAGACGAGCATTCCCTCTATTGTATTTACATTGTACAATGGTCCATTGTAAGGAGGAATGAATGAAGGTTAGGGGCTTATACCAAGATGGCTGCCCATGGTGACAAATCGCAATGAGAGAGGGAAAGGGTAACCAGAGTCCCTGTCCACATCTTCCCTCTAGACATTGGCACTGAAGAAGAATTGATGAGCGCAAATGCTACCTCCTGTAAGAAAAGCTAGGGGCTTATGCTAGGATGGTTTCCATAAAATTTATATAGTTAGTGGTAGGAGACTTATCCTTTATTTTTAAAAGGAAAATTAGGTATGGAACGTATCTTCCCCTACCATATACCTATGATTCTGGGTCATCTCATTGAGAAGAGAGAGGTCAGGACCCTACCCTCCTCCAAATAGAGAACATCCTAACACCATTTCTGGGGGAAAAGTTCTTGTGACTATGGATATACAAACCCAATGACACTTCATGAATCCTATCCCCATTGTTATAAAAATGTTGGAATCATGAGACGTTGGATATACGATCCCAAATAGGAGTCACACTGATGTTTCATTCCCAAAGTATTGATAAGTCAAGAGGTTTTTGTGTAGGTATCAATAGAATACCTTTTAGTTAAGGGAGACAATGAAGAAGAAGCCCTACCGCGAATGGATTTGAGGAAGGCTTGATGTCTTTTAAACTTATGGTAGTGAATAATTTATGTGAAACAAGGAGGGTCTCCCAAGTAGATAAGGGCACGCTAGTATGGGCGCACAAGTAGACTTGGGTGACCTGATGCTCACTTAAGTGATGAACAACATGTATGGTAATACATGGGTGAGGCCATGCTCAAGCCTTCAATAGTATTCACAGGTGATCCAATAAGTAGGGTGCTAAAGTTCCTATGAATGGAATAGTCGGTGCACAATTATTTCTGATTTGGGGAGTTTGGGAACTTTAAGCGTGCATGTGTTATGGTTTTCAAACACTAAAAGGACATTAGTCCAATGAGACTCCCTTAAATCCTCTTCTCAGGGTGTTAAAGAACTACCTTTAATGTTTCAGAAGACTGGGGATAAGTACTCGGGTGACCAGAGCAGCAATTGGGCATCATGGAATTTCATCCATATGAATATTTTCCCTAGGGGTCTATTTATTGGGAAAAATTGGACCTTGGGAGATAGCATTTTGGGTGCGCAAGTAGGTTACACACCAACAATGTGGCGCAGAAGTGGCTGTGCGCCAGATGGGTGGCGCCCAAAAAGACTTGTGCGCCGCCGGTGATTTGGCTTCTTTAGGGAACCACATTATGGACATAACCAAAATAATAATTTCATTCAACTCTAGCATAGTGGTGCACAGGTGTTTACACACAGGTAACTTGGGCGGTGCTTTAGGGACCTAGACAAATAATTCTTTCATACCACGGCGGCGGCGAACCCACACCCCTACTTCAGATCAGGGTCGGGCTGTGGTCCCACCCATTTGAACGGGTGCCTTTGCTACCATCACAGACCCCTATGAAAAATATAGTGTTGCACCACGAATGTTTCAAGCCTGGTTGAGATCATTTTGAGTCGCGACACATGGAAATGCATCTTCAATTGTGGAGAACTTCTTGAAACATATTTCATGGTGGATACAAAAGCCCACTTAGAATTTTATTCGTTTGGAATGAAAATAATATTGTTCTAAGGTAAAATTAGGGAATTTTGATGAATTCTAACTTCATTTGGTTTTATTTGGAGCTGTGTCAAGTTTGGACAGATGCTCTAATTTTTTTCCTATTCCCTGGGGCCTAACTAGTATAGTTTGTTTTTTCTAGGGTTATATAAAAACCCCCCAAAACATTGTATCTTTTGACTTTTCATTTCTAAATATTACCAAAATCATACTAAAAATGTACATTTAGTGAGCTAAGACTCGACTTTTGTCTAGATTGTCGTTTACAGGTTTTCAATCTAGTGAGTACGAAGACTTTTGTTGTTGGATGTTTGGAGTCATTCATGTTGGACTATAATGGGATAGTATTTAAGGTCGAATAGCATTTATAATAACTTTTTAAATTATATCACAAACAAGTCTCTATACCAAATAATTCCTTTAATATTCTTTCAATATTTTTAAGGGGAATCTTGAGCCATGAATTTTATAGTCACCAAATGTAAAACGTGCATCAACATAAGGGGATTCACCTCAGAACAAAGTAACCATTATTTGGAAAAACGCATTATGGGGGTTGTATTATGCAGGGCCAACTGGGGCATATGATGCATATCCAAATAGTGGCATCTTATGGCTGAAAATATTGTTATATAGTTTACTTATACAAGGCCACCTAAGGGAACGTACTGAATAGTCAAGCAAAAGAGATCTTTAGGAATTTAACATTTTTCTACTGATAGATAGGGGAAATTATGATTTGGGTGACTCAAGACCATAGTGGGTGGTTTTTTCCAAGGAATGAAATTTTAAGAATGAAGGGGCTATTTTACACCGACATATGTCATGGATAAGAAAACCATTTCTATACAAATTTTGTGTATGAATAATGGTTAAGATTTATCAGAAAGGTTAATTTCTATTATCATACTATGTAGTTTTATGTCATGTAGTGAAGACATTGGGTGGATTTAATTTAAGGCCTTTAGCTCTGAAGAAATGTACAAAACTCATATAATTTCTTGGTAATTTGTTTCGAAACATAGTATCATATTCAGGTATGGAAGGGAAAATTGTATACTGTGATTTGAGAATTTCTGGGACCGATGAATGATACGGGAAAAGGGCTAAAATCCTTAGAGGATGTATTTTCCAAGAATGAAATAACCATTACTTGACAAACCTGTTATGTGGGTTGTATTATGCAGGGCCAAAAATGGCATATGCTGCATTTCTGAATAGTGAAATCTTTTTACTAAAATACCGATTGTTTAGGTAACTTATGCAAGGCCGCCTAAGGTCGCATACTGCATAATCAGGAAAATGATATCTCAAAAATCTGACATTCTACTACTAAAATCCGAAGAATGTTTATGGGGATTCCGATTTTATGAAGCATAGAGTTTGGTTTATGGAGAAAGGTACATGCATATAGAAAGGTTATATTCAACCATGTTTTCCAAAGAATCAGAGTAATGGTACTTTTACGAAGGTCTGACCCAAACATAAAAGTTATGATGTCTATAGTATTTGTCATACAACTAGGACCATAAATGGAAACAGTATATTATTTATGGCCATGTTATTCCAAGGTTATATCATATTGTATTGAACACATGGTAAGGGAAATGTGTACACTATGGTCATGAATATTTTCATATTGGGAGAAAGATAATTATATAAGGTTACTTGAATGATAGTTTTAAAATATAGATATTTTTATATTGTCATAAAATTTCTATGGGGACAATGATACTATAAATAAGAATGGCGTTACCATTTAAAAAAATACGTTATGGGGGTTGTTTTATGCAGGGCCGACTTGGGCATATTTTGTATACCTAAATAATGGAATCTTTTGACTGATAGGCCCATTATATAGGAAACTTATGCAATTCCACCTAAGGGAACTTGCTACATAGTCAAGGAAAAGCATTCTTAGGTATTATAAACTCTGTCAATAGCAACTGTAAGAAATATTGTGAAGATCTTAAAACACTCTCAAGATTAAGAGTGTGAAATATGGTAGGGGTTTTTGGTCAATGCATATGAGGAAGATTTGATCCAATATTTTCCATGAGTTTGACATCATTTTACATAGATATTACTCATATGTAAAATAGACATAGTCTTGGTTTCCTCTGAATTAATGTTATGATGTGCAGTTTAATGTCATGCAATGAGGACATTATACCATTCAGTTTTCTATCATACGGTGAGGAAATTACACTGTGTAGTTTTAAGTCATGTTGTAATGAAATTAATAACCCCATAAGAAATTGAGACACCTTATTTATATAAAGAAACCTTTTACCTAATTTCTAATATCATATTATCTATGCTTGGTGTGTGAATCAAAGAGTATTAAAGGTTTATTCTATAATATAATGGAGACATAGGTGAAGAATGGTGTGTTATATCTCCTTGCAGTTTAATGTCATGCGATAAGGATGAAAATGAACTTATGTGAAAAGAAAGACATATTGTAACTAGACTTGGGATAAGACCCAAGTGTCACTATGTTTCTTTCATAAGGAAATAATCAATCCATACATTGTTTTTACAACATTACCTATGTAGGTTTGATTCTTCTACAAGGAATTACGGGTTTTTTTGTATATCTCATCTAGGACCAAGATTGGATATCTATGCATCTCTATGTATCTCAATGAAAATGAGAATCAAGCTGTATGTAGTTCTTGAAACTATCATCCCTCATGCCAATCAATTTTGACATGTAGAATGGGGACTTTGGAGAAGTTTTGAGAGAACGGTGAATCTTAATAAATAAAATGATATAAGGACCAAATCATATATCTTAAGGAAACACTATGTATAGATGTAATTCATATACAGAAAAAGAATAGAAAATATTAATATTTGTTTACTACATCTAGGCCCAAAATTGGAGATTTGGGCATCTCTACGTATATCATAGAAAAATGAGAATCAAGCCCTATATAGTTCTTTAAATAATATTCTCATACAGAAATGACTCAGGCATAAGGAAGAAAGGGACTCATGTACCACTATGGAGTAGCAATGATGTCAATAATATTTTCTTATATATTATAACATCCAGTATAGAAGATGTTAATTCTACAGTTAAATGTCATGTAACATGGACAAATGGTGTCATGATGTTTTACGTCGTGCGAGAAGGACAAAGATGCTGCACATTTTAATGTCATGTAGCATGGACACAAATGGTTTTTATGCAGTTTAATGTCTTATAACTAGGACTTTGTAATGTAGAGTTTTTGGTCTGGTAGCAAGGACATGGAGGTTGTGCAGTTGTTAGTCATGTAGTGAGGATGATATTTATATCTATGCAAAGTATTTCTGTATGAATCTTGCATTGGTTGGTGTTGTGATAATAAATATATCCATTGGAATTAATGCATAAGATCCACTTAAATAGACCATATATATGGAATAATGTCATTCCCACTTTGGTTCAAGCTTTGGAGGTTACCTCCCTACTATCATTAGAGTTCTGAGGACCAATACCAATTCTCCGTGAAGAAATGAATGGAGCAAAAATTTCTTGTTAAAATATCACACTATTCTATTCTTATAGACTTATAAATGATGAAGTCTATGCTATATTTTCTCATATAATCATTAAAACTCATTAAATCATTTCTGAGAACTCTCATCTATAGACATCTGATCCCAGATAACTACTCAGAGTGAAGTCAATTTCATTTTAATTACCATAACTACTTTAGTTCTATATACCAATGAATAAGGAGTATCTTGGGTGGAAGTACGAGTAGTTGTCCGATAATCCCATAAATCATTCAAAAGTTTATCAGGCCATGATTTATTATCTTTATCCACCATATTGTGGAGTATATTTGATAGGGTCTTGTTTAAGGCCTCTATTTTTCCATTGGTCACCGCATGATAGTGAGATGAATGGTTCGATTTGATATTATTCTCTTGATATAACTTCATTACCTCAATTGAACAAAAATTGGTTCCATTGTTCATCAAAATAGTATAAGTGACACCAAATCTTGTGATGATCTTAATTTAGAAAAAAACTAACCATGATTTTGGCTCCAACTTCTTTGAGAGATATTTCATCAGTACATTTAGAAAAGAAGTCAATAGTAGTAATGATATACTTGAACTGCTTAGAAATAGTTGGAGGATTAATCCCTACTATATCCATTCCCCGTGTAGAAAATGGCCAGGAGTATTTTGATATATGTAGAAAATTCAGGGGTTGATGAATGATGTTGGAATTCACTTGGCAATGATGACATTTCATGGTGAAATCTATGCAATACTATGTCATTGAAGGCCAAATGTATCAAATCCTTCGGATTTGATCAGAGAGTCTGTGCCCAGACTGGTGGGCACCACAAGCTCCTTAATCTACTTCTTTCATGACAGATGTAGTCTCATCTCCTACAATACATCTGAAGAGAATTCCATTGAATCCTCATTTATAAAGGATCTTTTGATGGTATGAAATATCATAAAGAATAAAATTGGCCTCTCATCGCCAAATCTGTTTTTTTCATCCCTATTAGGTGGAAGTACATAATTATGATGATATTTCCTGATGGATGTTCTCCATCCTATTGTATGACTATATGGCTCAGAAATAGGGCTAATTTCATTAATTTTTCCATTCTGTTTTGAACATAAGGTGATTCCACATGATGAAGTGATATGCTAATTATTGTCTCATCTCGATTTAGATTTTCCAAGGCTCTATCCGCATTACCCAGTGCATCTGCTTGGGCATTTTGTGATTGAGGTACAGAAGAGAATGTCGGATATTATTTAAATTCATCCATTACCACTCTTACGTTATCACACAGAGGAATTAACTCTTCTTTTCTGATAGAATGTTCTCCCTTGATTTTCTTGATTACCAATTCTGAATCTCCTTTTACTTTTAAATGATTCCCTTTCACCTAAAAGGACAATTTTAAACCTATGATGAGAGCGTGATATTCTGCCTAATTGTTGGTACCGCCTTCCAACAACAGAATGGAATAAGGGAACGCTACCTTTTTGGGGGAAATATGTACAATTCCTTACCCAACATTGTTGAGCTTAGGGATTTCCATTCTCTTCCCCATTGGACTTTTTGAAGCACTGTCAATGTATATTTCCCATGTTGGGAGTTATCCTAAAAAGAGAGGGCTTTTTCACCAGGAAGTTCAATATTTAATGATGTATCTTCTTCATATGGATGCTCATCAAGGATTCCCGCCATATTTTGGCCATTTATTTCCTTTTGAAGCACATATTAGGTATCAAGCTGTTTCGAAATAACTTCTCACTATTCTAGAATCCCTGTAAGCATAGGGCAACTGAGGATAAACATGAGTGGGTTTTTGCGAGTTATCAATTGGACCTCATGATGTTGCAGATAGTACCTCAAATTCTGAAATGCCATGATTAATTCTAGGAAACACTTTTCAATACTTGAATATTGAGTTTCTGCATCAAGCATAATTCGGCTGAGATAGTAAAGAATATTTTCATTCCCAACATCATTCTTTTGGGTAAGGAAGGCACCCAGTGATCGCTCTAAAGTTGTCACCTAGAGGATAAGTGGTCTCCCTTAAATAGGTGTAATTAAAACCATTGGACTGAAGAGAAATTTCTTGAGCATATCAATTGATTCTTGGCAGTCTTTAGTCCATTGATAAGTGACTCTCTTCTTTATTAATCATGTGAAGGGAAAACACTTTCCTGGTAAATTGGTGATAAAGAGATGAATATAGGCCAAGTGTCCTTGTAGTCCTCATAATTATATCAAATTTCTAAATGGTGAGATACCATAGATTGATTTTTCTTCTCAGGATCAACTTCAAGACCATAATGGACTACAAAGAAGCCAAGAAACATTCTTGAGGTTACCCCAAAAGCATATTTCAATGGGTTTATCATCAAACTGTGTTGTCGATGATTATGGAATATAGTCTCCAAATCAGTCAAGTGATTGGAATGTTTTCTGGATTTGAACACCAAATCATCCACATAACATTCAAAAAATATCCCTAACAAAGGTTTGAAGATATGATGCATGGAACATTGATAAGTTGAACCTGTATTATTTAATTCAAAGGAAATTACCCTATTGAAAAACACACCTTAAGGGGATCTGAAGGCTGTGAATTATTCATCATATGGGGACATATATATTTTATTATACCTATAGTATCCATCCATGAAGGAAAGATCTTCATAGACAGTTTTTGCTTCAATTAGATGTTCTGTAATCGGAACTGAAAAATCATCTTTAAGACAATGTCGTTTAAGATCGCTAAAATAAATGAAATATATGAATTTTCCATTCATATTTTTCACTGGGAAAATGTTGGACAACCATTTGGGATACTGAAAATCTGTTACAATGTTAGCCTTTAAAATCTTATCAACTTCAACTTCAATTTCAGAGGCATGAGTTGGGTGTGTTCTTCTTGTTTCTAGCATAAATCCACGATGTTCTTTTGGAAAACCCAAATGAAGGGTGGCTACATCATAATTAAGACCTGAAATTTCATTATAATTCCAATAAAATATATCTCAATGTTGCTTTAGAAATGAAGTATACACCTACAGATCATCATGGGTCATGGCTGCACTAATTATAGTGGTGCGTGGATCTTCTTCTGAACCTAGATTTATTTATCTGAGTTCATCCACAATGGTGGAGACACCTTCCTAAAATGATGGAGGGGAATCCCTAAAATCTTCCACTTCTTCTTCATTATGTGACACCTCTTCTATTTATACTTTCATAGTAGATGATGTGGAAAAACTTCCAATGTTAATGGAGGAGACAATATTTGAACATCCCGAAGAGGTGGCCACCATATCCGACTCAATTGATGATGAATGGTATTTCTATGGTAATAAAGAGGGAACTGTGGATTGAAAATCAACATATTTGTATTCATCTATGATTCCTACAATCACTTCAACTATGGTTGACGAAGTAGTATCTTATTGTAATTCAGTGGATGAAATGAAGACATCCCCATTTGAACTTCCATCGCTACTTGGTGGATCGACAGTTTCTCCCATGTTGTCAAGATCAATTGTCGTAATTGAAATTACGGTAGTTATTGGACATGTTCCTATATTTGGGATTACCTTTTCAATTTAATTGATGGGTAACACATAATTTGTAGTCAGATGTGTGAATGGATTTGTTGGGATCTTTTCCAATCAATTCAGAGCATTAACTTTTGTTATTTATTTTATTATGGATTTTGTTCCTTTTGTGTGATAAAGCTCTGACTCAATGTATGGAGATTCACATGTTTTTAATAGAGCCTTGTCACCATAAAATGTCCTTATTTGACCATTGAAACAATACTTAAGACATTTGTGGAATGATGAAGGTATGGTCTCGTGTTGCTATAGACAAGGCCTTCCCAGAAGAATATTGAAGGTTGTTTCCTAATGAAAAACCATTAAGTCTAAATTTGATACAAGATATCTAAACTATGTTCTGAGTGTAATTTCGCCTAGAGGTTCTTGTTCATTCTTATCATAATCTTGCAACATTAATGTGGAACGAGATAAGTCAGATTCAGTTAGGTCCAATCGATGAAGTCTACGAACGGGAATGAGGTTGACTCTCGAGCCATTATCAATGAAGCATCATAAGATGTGTATGTCATAATCCTTTCCAGATAAATACGAAGGTCTGATTTGTCCAAGTAAACCATCATTTTCATACTCATCTGTAAAAGATATGACTGCATGATATACTACATGATCATTCTATATATGGTAAACCTCAGTAGCAACAACTTTGGTTTCAAATTCTTCAGGGCTTGACAAAGCCTCAATGAGTGCTTCTCAGAAGTTATTTTGATAGATCCAAAGCATCCATAATAGAAAAATTGGTCGTTATATGGGAAAATTGTTTCAAAACATCATACTTCTTATCCAAAGGTCTATGTTTCCCAGCATGGAGATGCAGTTTTTCAGGTGCATTGAATGTTTATGATTCTGATGTAGACGTACTCTGTGTCGGAGAAGAAGCTAGAAATACTCCTGACTTTGCTAAATTGGACTGACTAGGTCTATTCACATGCTGAGAGGAAGATTTTGTGACTTCAAATTGGTCCTCCATGATAATTGTTTCAAAACCGAACCTGTATTTCATGGGATAAACTCCTTGTTCTTGTTTAGCCTACTAAAGGTCCCTTCCACGAGTTTCTTCCACATATATAGTTTGATCAGGGGTAGAGTTAAAATGGGTTTTTTATAGAATTCCCATATCTTCCCATGTATTATAGACCTTGGCCTCTTCCTCTGGTACCCCAATTCGGTGTAAGGAATTTTGGATCATTATAATCATAATCACTATCAATATATAGACCTATTGAGTGGATAATATTGATGGAACCAGTGATCAATTCTTTATCTGATGAGGATTATTCTTGATGGGTTAATTCTGGTTTTTCAATTTGGTGGGGTGGTGCCCATGCTTTAAAAATAGATGGCATAAAATTGTCCAGGGTCAATGACAACTTTGGCCATAACATGAAAACGTCTTCTTCTGACTTCTCTTTGTCTTTGTAACCACATTTTTTATTTCAGAAATTATCATTTGATAAAGTTGGTTTGGATGTGGAGGGAGTGGAAGTAGACACAATCGATAGTTTCAACTATATTTATAAAATGTCTTGAGTCTGGATGATCATTTTCCTGATTGTCTGATCATTATATTTCGGGACATTTCTACTTTTGACTTCCTACCATTGGCCTTTTTCCTCTGGAACTGTAGTAGTAAAACTTGCTACTTGAGCTGACAATTTTTTCAATTTCACTTGTCTAGAATTTACAATAATTGGAATGTTTTCCTTGAAAACAAAACATTACTGGATGGGATACCATAACATCTGGTGAAAGGGACAATAGTTTGAATGATATTGATCTTTTTAATTATTTGGTTTCTTCGGCCTTGGAAATAGAACAAAACTGTTCTCCAAGGCTGAGATGATGTAACCAGGAAATTTTTCATTCTGAAAAGAATAAGATTTATTCTTAAATTATTCAAAATATTTCCACCTTTGATCTATTTGATCATCTTGATGAGGTGGTCATTGTTGCTGATGCTCAAGAGACAGAGCCCTTCGATATGATTAAGGTTTTGAAGTATTAGTAGTTACAAGTTTCTACTTGAGTGTAACTATATAAACTTCAATATTTCCAATCCTCCTCCCCAGAGCTGATGTAATTACATGAGTTTTAGCATTAGTATCTATAATAGTTTCTTTTATATATTTAGATATTTATTTAAGGTCTAGAAACGCTCATTTCTATTTCACAGGGATCAATGGTGTGCGTAACTGATCTTGCTGATTTTCTACACAAATTGGAAACAAATCTTCTTGAGGGAGTTCTAGGCATAAGAAATATGTTAATCCTTTCCATCTCAGGATGAAATTTGAAAATATTTCACTCTCCCATTTTTTAGAATTGTTAAGATAAAGAAATATCATCTTTGGTAGGGTTGAGCTAAATTGAATAAGGAATTTCTAACGAAGATCTTCCCATACATTAGTTGATCGAGATTGTATGCTTGTTACCAGAAAAAACCTGCTTCCTATAATGACTGCACAAAACAACTATGCTTAACTACTTCTTTTTGTTGAGATGTTCCCATCACGGTATCACAACGATAAACAAAATGTGTAAAGTGTTGTTCCGGATCTCCCGAACCATTGAATATTGGGAATGTGGTTTTCACAAAATTTGGTGGGGGAGGAATTGCATCCACCCATTCAGGGTAAACACTCTTTACCAGCTAAACTGGTACACGTTGTTCCTCTATAGCTTCCAACTATGTTTTAAATTCCTCAATTGTGTTTATAATCATTTGGGTAACATCTGGATGAGATGGAACTTGTGCAGGTATTTCTACTAGAGCTTGAGCTAGGGCGATGACCCATAAAACCACTGATCTTAGTGTTGATATTTTCCTTTGATAACCCATGGGAACATTCCTATCAAGATGGATATGGTCCTTCCTTGATTGTGTACCCATTGGAGGGTATTTATTATCCATATCTATAGTTACTATAATTCTTCTTTGCTAAGGAGATCCCACAGGATGTGTAAGCTGAGGAACTAGTTGGGGAGTATGTCTTGCAGAAATGCTGCTTCTATTTAACTCTATTTGAGTCTTTTCTACTTCTTAATTTCCTCTTCATTCTGTGAAGATAACTCTTCAAGTGAAATATATTGACCTTCTCTTGAAGAAAAGTGAGATGCAATACAAATTTTTTCTTTCCCATTGTTAGATTCCTTTCGGAGGGGTGAGAGTTGGTTATTTGAAGGCATACCTAGATTCTGGGTAAGCCCTTGATTTCAGGTACACACACCTTCTTCTTTTGCCTCAGTGTGTACTGTATTATGAACAATAACTTCATCATCTGATTCCCCAGAACTAGATTCATTTTCTGGAAGATCTTCTGAAGTGGTGTTAATGATATTCACTAACACATAATCCATCGATGGAATTCTATCAGTATTGTCATAAGGCCATCTCCCTCTATATCTTTCGTGAGACTCTATTCTCCTATATGATGAATTCTCGGTATCTTTTTGGTAGAAAGTAACATGAATGGAATCATTGGATAATTCAGTTGTACCCTTTCCTTGTGGCTTCTTCCCTATTAAAGAGAAAACTATCTTATGTTGAAGAGGGGACTGTAGATGTGAAAAATCCCCAAGCCCTACCGGCCATGGATGTTTCTCTTATTCATCATCAAATCTCTGAAAATTATTTAGCGAATTTGACTATTGAATTAAATGATCCCCCATCCATGAATGCTGGGGTGATTCTTGAACTGATATGGATAAAATTCATTGAACATTTCTTCTGATTTTGTAAATTTTGGTTCGAACATTATCTGGGTGCATTATCCGACAACCACTCAAATCACATGTTTCAGAAGACCACTTTGATATTTCAAACATTTTCATTCTCTAATGCCTGACATCCTCTATGCAAGATGCCTTCTCATGATTCATAGATTCTTGATATAAAAGGAACTTGACAACTACTTTTACTTGTTCTAGACTCTGATGAGAGTTAGTTGAGGCCTGCTCTTGAGCATACATTCAATTTCATACAAAATCTATTGATTGTGGCTGGCTGTTGGAAATGACATTGCATGAGACCAATTTCGGCAGACTTTGCCAATTTTAGAGTGTAGTTAAATGCAATAATCCATGTGTACCCCATCCTCTGATACAAATGCTATATGGGGAATTGAAAATTAACTAGCATAGCCTCCAAATAGCTTTGATGCATGCCCGATAAATGATTCTCTGCTGTTTTTCAAATTTTGGTTGTTGAGAACCTGAGAGAGACACCAAGACGATTTGGAGCATTAACCCTTCTATAACATTTAATTGATTTTGATATTCACCATATGGTAATACTTTGGGTTTCAAATGATGAAGAGTCTTCCATAAATTATGACGAACAACATGAAGTAAATCTTCTATAATCAATTGTGGATTTTTATATTGAAAATTTTACAAAGGCCAGAACATGGCCAATACTTCTCCCTTAGCCAATTATTTCTTCATGTTTAAAAAATATTCATCGCCTTTCATTAGACGTTTATCCACTTGGTGTGACCAAAGTGGATGCTCTTTATTACAAGGGAAACGACCCAAGGGAGGTTCGAAGAATGACTGTTCCCTTAAGGTGTCTTCTGTTTGAGAAACTGTTTCACTTGTTAAGGAAGAGGCATTAGAAATGACTAGCCTTGTGTTTTCAAGTGCCTCAAGATAGGAGGGCTTTATCATTGCTATATTGTCAATTATAGAATTGTCTTGACAATGAGAAATACTACTATAGAGAGGATTTTTTCAGAAAATGACATTATGGGGAGGATCACAATGGTGGATAACAACAAGGGATAAATCTTCTTGCTCCTTAGTCTTATAGCCACAAAGAGTGTTGTCGTGGCTCTTATATAGAGATAGGGACTCTTGATTGAATGAATTTTCATGAATCAAGGCTTCATGATGATGTTTCTGATATGGAACATCATAATTATTACTACCACTCCCATAATTTGGAAATTTGAGGATAAGATCTTGAACTACAATAGATAAATGTCTCAGGACTTTAGGAACTCTAGCATTAAGAGGATCCAAATTGCTACTTAACTCTTGATTTTCCAACAGTGCTTGGAATTACTTTTTTTGGATGTTCTATTATACTTATTTGGGGACAATTGTTTGGACAAGTTGTTATCAATCTCATGTGTATATGCCAGCCTTGGATTGGTTACCAGAATATACGGATTAACTCCAATTGGAAAGGGTGTATGATACCGATCTTGTTGTCCGTATGATATGGAGGATTATGACCCATGAACCTCCTAGACTATAATAGAGGTGTGTATATGTTATGATATGGCATTCCAATCTTTCATCCCATGTGATGGGATATATATATGTGTTCGTTTCCCCGGTACTACTGAAGTGGTTATTATAATATATTGGCATGCTTCTAAAATATGGGCAGGGATTTGTGTTTTCCATTTCACCATTGATCAGATGCATTTGGTGACTTCAGTGTCTAGAACATGAATATACTTCCATTCCATATTAGGAGTAGGTCTATGTGCCCTCTTCTATCCTCCTTTTCTTATCAATGGGTATTGACAACACTCATGCATGGAGGTACAGATTTAGATATTCCCTATATTTGTCTTTAGAGATTTTTGAAAACTTATCCATGTGATACCAAATGAGACTATTGGAAGATTTGATGAACATTGGCATGTGTATGTGCCTACTGGATGTTTTCCATTAAGTATGGTTGACAAACTTCCTTCAATATTAGAAGAAGATACTGCTGGCAGAATTGGTTATTGTAAACATGCGTATGTTCTTGTTTACCATTTTCCACCACATTTGATTAAAGGGCTTCTTCAAATGAAGTCATGAAAGCCTGATGACTGGTTGGTAACTTCTAAGTAGGTGTATGTGCCTATTAATGGTACTCCACTAGATTTATTTGGTGGGATTGGTCAGTGGCTGCAAGACGAGTCTGCTGAGCAGAAAAATCAGGACAGACGGGTGTATGTGAATGCTCATTATTTTCCATCAAGTTTAACTGATGTGTTTCTACGAAAGGGGTAGAGGTGAGAACCTAGTTATGGTTTATCGGATGTTGTCCCTGACAGTTCTTCTTATGTGCTTGGGTCTAAGAGACCTTGGCCGAACGTCCAGATGCAACACCCCCATCATGTTAGGGGTTCACTACCACGAGATTATGCTGACAATGATTACTGATGGGAGTCCTCAGGAAGGACTCCTGCATTGTTGAATTGAGTCCCTGAGTGACCTCTTTATCTGACTCCCTAGAGCATGGGAGTGACTAGTTGTTGGGTTCTAGAGATAAGGACCCAAAATGGTTGAAGACAGTGGTTGGAACTATCTTTTTCTTAATCACTGGTCATCATTTGACGGATGATCTAGGATTGTTATTAACCTAGAGGGCCTAGTGAGTAGCTTCCACAGTCAAGATTGTTCCGTGCAAGATATATTCCTTTACCAACACATTAGAGACCTAGTGTTGAAGGCGCTCAGTTGGTGATGAAATCCTTCCCATGGATGGGGATCTTACTTTAGCAGTGGTCAGGAAGTTCACAGATGTTGTCTTGAAGAAATCCATTTTGGAGTGAATGGAATTATGAGAAAAACATGAAGCAACAATCAAATCCATTAATGCTACATCATTTTAGATGGATACATGCGTAATTGATTCCATTGTCTATCCTGCCATTATCAATTGATAGGGGCCTAACAGGTTGGTAACTTTATTAACTCGGTTAAGGATTCATGTCAGGTTCACCATTTTTGTTTCTTAGTTCCTTGAAACATGAATTCTAATTTTAAGAATCACTTCTTCCTGGTAGTTTCCGTTGGATTTATTTGTGGAAATGGGAACATAAAAAAGTTCTTTTTCCAATGGGGACCTTCTATTCAATGGTAGTAATTCATTAAGTATGATCTTTATGATACTTAAGGACGTGCATTGGTCGAGAGGATGGCATGTCGGACTCATAATAATCTTTTGGGGGGAATTATTATCTACTCTAGGGCTGTCTTTGTAAATTTAAGATATTTTCATGAATCCTTATTATTTCACCAAGCATAACATATGTTTCCCTGGTAATCTTCAATGACATAGTAACTTCTGTAAAATTTAGAATCATCAGTATGCATTCAAGGTTTTTGAATAATAGATATATCCTTATGTACTAGAGGTTCTCTATCAATGGAATCCTCAAATATACTATTTCATGGTTCTGATAGAAATTGTTATGATGATACTAGTTTTTAATCCACTTAATGGGGCACACTAAAATTTATTGTCATCAAGGGAGATGAAGGTTTGGTTTGATTTAGGGATCGTGTCCATAAAATGGGCTAGCTACATATCCTTGTAAAAGGAATCAGAACCCTCTTAGTCTGGTTCCAATGAATTGGCCACATCATACCTTTTAAGGTCACGTGATAAAGGAATAGCTAAATATTTTAATGTCATGTGGTATGGACATCTTAGCGGAAGGTGCTTAGTCAAATCATAATGTGGGAATTATGCTAATCAAACCCAAGGAACATGGAAAGGATATGGGTTTCCAAGTAGGATCAGAACCCATTGGGAATATGGACCAATGAGAACATGGTTGATTTTATTTTATTGGGTTTGAACCTCAATGAGGCTTCCTACATATCCTATATAGATGGGAATCAAATCCCACATAGTTTGATTTGTCTCATTGGATAGTATAGTATTTTGATAGAAATGAGTTTGGCCTTACTTCTTGGAAAGGGTTCCTTGGTGAATTTAGGGTTTAATTTAGGGATTATTCCAAAGGAGGATTCCCAGATTAGTGGAAATTTGGTTGGACACATAAAGCGGACATCTAGTGAGCTCGGGCCCTGAGAGGGCTTCCTATGTATCCTGGTTTGAACATGAATCTGAGTTCTCGTAGTTCCTTCGATTGTGAAAATGTTGTGACCATGAAAAATATCTAAGCCCATGTGAGTCATGATTAGTGTGTCAAACAAGATAATGTCAAAGATTCAACAAAGTAATTCACACTTCAATTTTATCCTCCTCCACAAGTGGATGAGGGTGAATCTACCGTGGAAGAGGGAGAGGCGAAGAGAATTCCCTCTATTCTATTTACATTGGACAAGGGTCCAATTTAAGGAGGAAGGAATGTGGATTATGGGTTTAAACCAAGATGGTTGACCATGGAGACAAAGTGAAATGGTAGAGGGAAAGGGTATCATGATTTAATATGCTGATCTCCCCTTTGGTCATTGGCACCAAACAAGAACGTAGGGGCGTTGATGAAACATCTTGGAGGAAAAGTAAGGGATTATGCCAGGATGGTTTCCCTAAAACTAATCATCGTAGGGGGGGAGACTTCTCCTTTATTTTTAAAAGGAAACATAGGTATGAACCATATCTTCCCCTACTAGAGTCCTGATGTTTCGGGCCATCTCTTCGAGAAGGGAGAGGCCATGACCTAGCCTTCCACCAAACCGGGAACTTTCCAACACCGTTTCTTGGAAAACGTTCAATGTGACTATGGATATAAAAACCAACAGACACTCCATGAATCCTAACCTCATTGTAAATCAAATGCGGGAAACCTCTGACTATGGATATAAAAACCCAAATCGGAGACACGTTGATGTATCTTTCCAAAATATTGTATAAGTCATGTGGTTTTGGTGGTAGAATCAATAGAATCCCTTTAAGACACGTATTCAATGAAGAAGAAGCCATGCCATGAATGGATATGAGGAATTCTTGATGACTTGAAAACTAAAGAGATTGAAGAAAGTAAGTTAATCGAGGAGGGGATCCCATGTAGAGAATGGAACACAAGTATGGGAGTTTTTGTAGAAATGAGTGACCGGATGTTCCCTTAAGTGATTAACAACCTGTATGGAAATACTTGGGAGAGACCTTGGTCATGCCTTCAAGAGTATTCATAGGTGATCCCATAAGTAGGGAACTCAAGTTTATATGAAAGGAATAGTTGGTGAAAAATTATTTCTATTTTGTGGAGGTTAGGCACTATAAGCACGCAAGTGTTATGGTTTTAAAACACAAAAAAGACTTATTTCCAATGATCCTCCCATAATTCCTCTGCTCAAGGGGTTAAAGAACCACATAGAAAATTTAGAAAGACTATAGAGAAGTACTGGGGAAACTAGAGAAACAATTGGGATTCAAAGAAATTTGTCTGTACAAATGTGGGCCCCAAGGGTCTATTTATTGGAAAAAATAGGACATTGGGTGAAAGGAGTTTGTGCGTGCAAGTAGGTAGCACACCATCTTTGTGGTGAACAAGTGGCTACACACCAGATGGGTGGCTCCCAAGTATACTTGCATGCCGCCAATGACTTATACTCTCTATGGCACCACTTTATGGACATAACTGAAATAATTCATTCATTAAACACCAGAATGGTGGAGCATAACTGTTTTCATGCAAGTACCTTGGGCACTGCTTTAGGGACTTAGCCAAATAATCACTTCATACAATTGTGCCTGCTCCCCTGAACCCCTGATTCGGTTCAGTGTTGGGCTGTGGTCCCGACCGTTTGGGCTGGTGCCTTCGCTACCGTCACATACCACCATGAAAAATGTAGAGTCTCACCGTGAACATTATAAGCTTGTTTGTGGTCATTTTGAGTCGTGACACATGTAAATACATCTTCAATTGCAGAGAAGTTCATGGAACACATTTCATTGTTTCTACACACATAATACCTTTATTCTACATGAAAATTACCCTTATGTAGTCTTTAAAATTTCTTGGGTACCATTATATAGCTTACTATCATTCTATTTTATATCATGTGTTATTACTAAGCTATCATCATTTAACTAGTATAATTGTATAGTTACCTTTATATATCTTCCATCAAACCTTTATGTAGATTTACTTTTTTAATGGGACCTTACAAAACTAATAACTCACCATTACACAACTTTCATAATTCTCTAATCACCTTTACATAGCATTGTTCAATCCCAAATTAACGTAATGCAGTAAGTACAATCCATGGGATATATTTAAAAATGTATTCTCTAGTTACCTTTACAGAGGTGTACTCTAGTTACTTTAAAAGTGATATTGAAATTTTTAGTTTACCCTTATGTAGCTATAGGAATCTGATATTCCTTTTGTGCTTGTACTAATTTACCTTTAAGTTGATGCTTATAATTCCAAGATTCACTTATATCACAATAGATATTTCTCAAAATAAATCTCATTCTTCTTTAACACATTTTGAATCCAACCGTGTTCATTTAAACACTAACATAATGACTCTACCATAAACAAAACACCATGGATGGTTCTATTTGTGTTTCAATCCTAGACTCCACCTTTAAAAAACATTATTTTACAATTAGTCCAAAAATCATCATAACTCAATTAAAATTTTTAATAAACATCTAGAAATGAGTTTTTAACATGCTTCCTCAAATATCTATCTCCGAAAAATATAGAAAAATCACATCTAATAAAACCTCATTTCACAATTCATTCAAAAAAATCAAACCAACTTCTTCAAATTTATTTATTGATAAAAAATAAAAACATAACCCAAATGGATAAAAAAATATCCCCCTTTGGATTTTTTGTTAATAATATTATAAATAAAAAGTCAAATTTTTACTCCCCCTTCTTTTATTCTCTCCCTTACTGAGAATTAATACAAAAGTACAATGTATGTATATTTTATCCTTAACTTTCTTATACTTGAGATATGTATGATACCATTTCCTTCCTTATAAAATATCCACTAGAAAAAAAAATCAAAGTATACATGGGATTAAACATTTTATGAAAAATTCATACATAATAAATGTTTTCAATGAAATACATAAACGACCAATCATTTGATTCCAACTAAAAATATCATTTTTTGTGCTGTTAAAGATATATTTATCATGAAAAATAAATAAACCATCAAAAACAAAATAATCCATGAAAAAAGTTCACCTTTATTTAATAGAAATCCATTTTTGAACCATTTTATTAATTAATAACCCCATTTATAAAAAAACTTGATACAATCAAAATTAAGGGATGTATGTGTATTGAACACCTAATTCCCCAGTTTTCCTAATATATTCTAGAAATTCTATATTTACATAGTTTTGAGTTATTTTCTAATTTACCTTATCTTTTACCCCACTCAATGGATGCACTCATTTCCTTATCCTCATGTAAATTTAGATACATCATGATGATCATCTTCTTTACTATCATGTAATGGAATCATCACACTTTCTTCTTCAATTTCGTGAAAATTTTCATAAAAAAAATATAAAATAGAAAATATATAGGGAACTATTTCTTCCACATGAGTAACATTTCAATTTATAGTTTCCTCTCATCCTAGGATAATCATTTATTCCAAACTCAGCCCATATACTATTTTCAACATCCTCAACATTTCACTAATTCATATTTATTTATTGAAATTACACCTTTTGTGAAATAGTTTTATTTACCTTAGGTGTTAATCCAACTTCATTACCATTTTAATGAGACATATATTTCATACTATTTTCTTGGGAGGAAGGAAAATCATTAAATATTTCATTCCATATTTATTATTTCTATACATTTCATATATATTTTCATATATTTTGAAAACATTATTTTTGAAAAAAAAATATCTTGAATATGTAGCTATTTTGTGTACTCACTTGAGTTCATATAGTACATGAATATGCCTATTTTTTCTCTATTTTGTTTTATTAACCCATTTGGTTAGGAAATATTTTCCAGAATTACATTTTGGAATTCACATATTTCTTAGGATTCACACTTTTCATCTTAATTTCTTCAATTTGGTATGAATTTTCTCTAAGTTCATTCTAAATTATTTTCTCTTTCTTAGCAAAATGAAAATATCCTGATAAAATTTTCATTCACAAGTCAACATTTTGACCCTAGAGTCAATATCTACTATATACTTATTGTAAAACATCCAATCTATTTTTTTGGATATTATTAGGTCATTCTTGGTGACGATATGCCTTCTTTGAAATTTTTTCCTTATTTTCTCACTAAATATCCCCTTTATTCATGAATATTACTTGGAGATGAGATTTTATACCATAACATATAGGATATGTGTCTATACATTCTATAACCCCTTTAATAACCTCTAAACTATTATCATTCATCTTGATAGTGAATTTTTATAAATTTTTAAATGGGGTTTAATTATTTCATATGAAGACATCATTTTCATACTGTACATTGGAATCCCTAAAATATTCAAAAAGATTCATTTAAATAATTTTATCTTATTATACATGGATAAAATATACTTATATTCTATTTTAACACCAAATCTATTATAAATGACTTATCTATTTTTAAAAACATTAGGTACATATTTACCTAATCCCTTTAGAAATTTATTTTCATTTTCCTTGGATGATTCAGTTTAAAACTCAATTGAATTGATGAAGACTTTTAAGAATTTATTTCTCTCATTTTGAAATATAATTTATTTTTATTAGGTCCCATAATGTTCTTATAACATTTGATTTAGATTTTACTAAATATACCTCACTATTTTATAATGATCATCCATATTCAACTTGTGATTCCTAATTTAATAAATGTATGAAATTTTTCAATTGAACCACACTTCCTTTTAGAAGCTATATTACTATTTTTCTATAATACTTTTACATTTGTTTCTCAACATTTTTTTTTACTCATGATAATTTTCTTGATTATCTTTTAGTATCCATTCAACCCCATGTCATTTTTTCAACGTCATACTTTCTTGATGAATCCAAACCCTTCATCAACATATGAAAAGAAATTTAATTCATCATTATATTGAAAAATAATCATTCATCCATTTATTATTTTCTTGTTAGATTTCTTATTCTACTACAACATTATTATTATTATTTATATCATTTTTATTATTAAGAGATTTACCCTCTTCATCTGATTTATATTCCTAAACATTCTCCAATGGGATGTTATTGAAAAAAAACCAATTTCATTAATGTTTTATCACCTTGGTTAATTTTTCTATATATGAAATTTCTTATATTAAATCCATTTGATATAAGGGGAATAATTAATATAATATCATCATTAATTTTAAAAATACTTGATTCTATATGATCGGATGAGCGCTTTCTCTCCCAGCCCTCATGGATCTCCCCTCTCCCTCTCCACACCACCTAGGGTTTCCTCCTGAAACCCTACGATGAGGGCGTGGTGGCGTGTCTAAGAAATTATCATTTATCACATTCTTCTCTTCCTTTATTTTCACCCATTTTCCTTATTCCTTTCCAGTTTGTAGGCCGGTAGTTGGTGTTGTATTAGAGCCCTTGGTCGCTCCCCTGCTCTGACCTCTGGTTCCCTTGTGATTTTCTAGGTCAGATTTGAAGTGGGGTCTCTAAGAGGCTATAGGATCATGTAGTTCAGTGGTTATCAGTTCTCAAGGAACTCCAACAATGTCATTTAATTTTTTATGGTTTTCTACCCCGTCGTCATGACATCATTCAGGTTCCTCATCCTTCAAGTTCCCTGCTCTGGCCTCATGTCTATCCACACCTCTTCAAGGCAGATCGGGTACAAGGTGATGATGAGGTTTTGGGATTTGGGATCAGAGGCTGTCGGAGTTTCAAACATGTTTCCTTCATCGGTGGAGAGTCTGATATTCTCTTTCTCATGGTTTTCGGTGATGGTTAGTGGGTTTGTTTCTTCTTTCATCGGCAAGGTGGGGCTTTTCTGGATGGTCCCTTGGGTTCTGGTGTGGCGATCTCATCATCTATTTGGTTTCTTCTTTGGCTGTTTTTTTTTTCAGATGGTCCTTTTGGTAGTTGTCTATCGGGATTGAACATTCTGTGGAGGCTTTAGTTTGATAAATATGTAGTTTCAAGGAATGCGATCTTCACCAGCACCCATAGTTTGATTCAGGTTTGTTTCTCTTTTTTACGAAGGTGTTCATCTTGTGTGGTGGGGATCTTGTATGGATAATTCGATGGTGTGGTACTGCTTCATAGAAAATCCTTTCCGGCATTCATCTCTGGTGATGTTAGGGTGATGAAAATGACAGGTGGTAATCAATAAGTCTCTGACATGACTTTCTCTAACATGCTGATCAGATCTACTTAGGTTTCAGTTTTTATTCGGTGGTTTGAATTCTAATTTTAGTACCCCGCCTGGTTTACTATTTTAAAAATTCCTTGGTTTCTATTTTGAGGATTGAATTTTTGTTTGTGTAGATTTTTTTAGTTTGAATTTTTTGTCTGATGTGTTTGTGCAGTTCTTGCTAACCAAAAAAGTGGTTTTATCATGAAAATGAAAAAATAGTATTTGGATACTTGATTCTACATGATATTAATATTTTATCTATATCGTTATTATATATTTAAAATCCATCTAATATTTCACTTTTTTTAATAGTTGTTGAGTTTCTTATTTAATATTCTAAAAAAATATTATGGTGTTCATTAAAGGAAATATCTTCCCTTTCATCCAATAAATAAACCATATGATCAAATATTACATGAACATTTCTCATAAGATTCTTGAAAATTATAGAGCCTTCCAGATTCTAACTAAATCTATTGATATAGATGACTATATAATTCAACCTAGTGAAAATGTCATGAATACTTTCATCATAATAATTTTAAATATCATTGAATTTTCTCCACCAAATTTATATACTGGATTCCATTACATTAATGTTTCATTCATAACTGATTCGAAAAATTTCCCATATCTCCTTTCAAAATTCCATCCCCATGAATTTTGTGCACACCGTTTCTAATAGAGACATGATGTTTTCATTTGGGGCCTTTCCATCCATCTCCGTATTTCTATGTACAGAGAGAGTTATATGTCATTACACAATAATTAAAGGAAAACCAAATATGTAAGAATATTTATCCTCCAGGTCAAGAGATAGTATGTTGGGTAGTATCATGTTCATCTAGATATGGTATGTCTTTCTGTTGAATTTACGGACTCCATAAATGCTCAAATAATTTTTGATTCAGTATATTTAAATTCTACTACGGATCTCTAATGTGAACATCTCTATGATACCACTTTCAGTGCCCTACGATTCATTGAAAATTGATGGGGGTGGGGTTGAATTTGTGGTATTATTTTATGAATTTTACCTATTAAATTCATCCTATTAAACCTATTAATGTTCTTTACCCAATAAATAATAAATTTTATCTTCACCTCAAATTCAATGGTATAAGTGAAGTATCAACACATAATATTTTAATGTTTTGGAATAAAATACACACTCCATGACATGTTTGATTATACACACCAAAAATAGATTCTTCCACTATGTAAAAGTGAATAACATAATAGATAAGACATTTATGCTCAATATAGTATCAAAAAGTAAATTCTTCTCAATATGAATGGTTATAATCACTAATCCAAGTTCAAATTTATTATAGAAATTTTCATCCACTAAAATTAATATTTTAATAATCTATGGGTTTCTTCTACACCAATTTTTAATTGATATCCCCCAAAAATAATACCAGAGCAATATATCTTCTACTGTATTGTACTAAAAAACATTAAAAACAACATATCTAGGTCTACTACTCTTGAATCTCCTCATAGAATAAATGTGATCTAGATCCTCCTTAGTCCGATAAATACTCAGGTGAAATAAGAAATCATCCTCTTAGATGTATCTCCAGCTTCAAAATCTCATTTTCTACTTCTTCTATCTTTGATACTTTGGTGTACCAAGTTCTCTTAATTCTATAAAGTACTCAATAATGTTCTACCACATTATTTATCATTCTGTAATGGATATATAAATATAGGAATTGAATAATATTGTGAACATATATTTGTATTTATTCAATTATATTATTTATTTTAATATTCTATAAATATTAGCCTTATGATTTCCTTCATCTGTGATCTTAAAATCTATAGGTGGTTCTATTATTTATTAGTCGAAACTGATTACTATAGGACCTCATGAATCGAACGAATATTTTTCCAATGTATTTGAATTACTCTTACCTCATCTTGTCCTCATAGAAATTTCCCAAAATAATTAAGAATTCTCTCTTCATGTGATATAAAAAATATAACATCTTTTATCTTCTATGAAATCCATAGAATTCTAATTACTCATCTATATAATCATGTGTACATTAAACAACATAGCATATCATATTGACAATATCTCCCTCTGTTGGAGCACGGACCTTAAACCACTTCATGTTCTTCTAAAAATAGTTAAAAAATGTAAACAATGGGGGTGGTATACTTTGTTTTTTTATCATAGGTGGACTATTTTTTAAACACCCACTACAATTATCACATAAATTACCCCCCAATGTGGGGGGTTTCATATCACCTCCCTATATCATGGTCTCTATTTCTTTAGTGTGGAGCATCATAAACTCTAACTTCTCCCTCAGTTGGAACCCCAAAACTGAAAAACTAGGATTACAATCCAATTAAATAAATATTGAAACATTAATAATTAATATCTAGTATAAAAAACCTTTAATTAAAATTCTATAGATTATAATTTATTTTGGAAACTAAGAATACCATTACAAAACATAAAATTAAAATTACATAGACTTTGATATTTCCAGGATATGATTATGTACATCCTTGTCTTACTGTTATATACATAATGTTATAAATGTCTTACCATTATATAACTAGCCCAATTTTTATGCAGCATTTACTGTCATGACCTGTCCTGCGGGCCCGTGCCGTGACTACCCCAAGCCTGCCTTCCATAGGCCAGGGGATGGCGACAAGCACCGAAGGCGTAAATCCCGATAAAAAGGGGAAGGAATAGACTTTTTATAAAGTGAACAAAACACAACAGAGTATGCAAGTGAAGTAAGAACTAAGTAAAACTAGGTACAAGGTAAGTGCTGAAAAAGTAAATGGACGAGTATACAAACCCAACTGAAAGTACAGTACAACTAAATGGAATGTGCAACGACAGTAAGAAAAACAGAAACACCAAGTCGTCCTCCGGAAATCCCACATGAATGGTGGGTACAGATAGTATCCTAGGCCCCCCAGGTCCAGCCATCCACTCTATGTACGCCCCGCCAAGTGGTCCACCTCTGGGTACCGTCCAGCTCCAGAAGCCTCCACCTTGATCAGTGTTGTCCGTCATCTGCATCCAACACAACGTAATGCGGGCATAGCCCGTGCAGGAGTGAGTATATGATACTCAGTAGGGACCCTGAGACCCCTAAAGGTCTCTTCGAATCCATGAAGGATAAACCACAAAGGAAAGATACAATCATGAAGTGTCAACAACACTACTTAGGTATATGCCCATACATATATCTAATTCCTCAGTTATAGTTCGGCTCCAGCTCCCGAATGCATGCACAACCCAGTCCACATAGGAACGCAAAACCCAGTCCACACAGGAAATCACAACCCAATCCACACAGGAAAGCAAGTCAACCATATTAATGATAATGATTGTAAATCAAGACTCAGCCCACAGACGTGCACAATTTGTAAGGTGATAGAGATGATCCGATGTAGCCACTGATTCATCTAAGCTGTCAGACCTACATAGGATACAAAACCAACTATGTTGTCGGACCCACAAAGGATACAAGACCAGCTACTCTTCCGGACCCACACAGGATACAAGTACAGAGGTCAATACTGCTGAACCCACAAAGGATACAAGAACAGTAATCATCGCCGTCAAACCCATGGAGGATTCGAGTACGGTCATTGTCACTGCCAAACCCATGGAGGATCTAAGTACACTCGTCCTCGCTACCGAACCCACTTAGGATCCAAGTGCATTCATCATCGGCACAGTCGCAGCCAGCTCTAGGGTTCCCGCACACAGCATGCACGATTCTAGGAGGGTCTGATCCTCGAGCAAGAGAGAGAGATTCGATACATCAACTGTCATGAAGTCCTGAGTTGATTTATCCCAAAGTTTTGTCTCGTCAAATGAAACCCAACGCGACAGACGGTGCGTCAATCAGATTCCCAGTCTGAGAGGTATTGGCTTTTCTGTCCTAGGGGCCCGATTGGTTTTTAAGCTAAAACCAACCCCAACATACTCCATCTACGTCCAAACCACAATAGGAGAAACCCAACAGGACCATCTCAAAAAAAGGATCTCAACGCTATTGACGGCACGTCAATCGGATGTCCGGTCCTTAAGATATAAGGGTTTCCGCTACAAGGGCCCAATTGGTTTCGAGTAAAAACCAACCCGGTCATTCTCAAACATTGCTGAAACCTCGAGTGTAATATACCAGAACGACCGTCAAAATCCAAGGATTCCTACACAACTGAAGGTACGTCGATCAGAGGTCCATAGCTCAAGTTATGGGAAAAGACCAAAAATGGTCCGAAGTAGGGGGTCTGGGTCCGGCCCGGCTGGGCGCGGCCCAGCCCGGTCTGCGCATCCCGCCCTGGCCCGGTCGGGGGTTGCGCTGGCTCAGCCGGCGGGCCGAGCAGGGGGGACGTGGTCCCAACCATTGTGCTCCACGGACGTGGCGCTTGGTGCCGCGTCTCCCTGGATCTTGCACGGCCATGGGATCCACCTTCTCGTCGCCGCCGCTTCAGCCACGGTGGGGTCCTGCCGTCAATGTGCCGAGGCGCCACCAGAAATTTCCGTCGGCCACCGGAGTCATTTTGTTGGTCCGTTCATGCTCCCATCTGCGCATGCGGTCATCTCGGGACTCATACATAACGGCGACGACCTCCAACCGGCAAAAGGGTCCCGTTTCATCGTCTCCAATGATTCTGCGCATCAAGAACCAAACTACAGTGGGTTCAAACTTGTTCTTTAGTCCGCACCCACCGTGTTAGTGGTTCAAAGCCTCACCAAATATATACACGTCATGTAGAGGGTATAATTCACATAAAGAAATATAATCCCAAACCCCTACCTCAACAAGGAAGGTGATCGTCGGCGTCGGGGTAGACATAATTGCGGGGAAGTGGATCGTAGGTGTCATCGGGGTGCACTGAGGAGGAAGTGGTGTCTCCTCTCTTGCCGTAGAGAAGGGTAAGGGTGGCGTGTCATTGATCTATGAGGAACAGACATTCTTCTTCATTCTTCGTCGGGGGCTGGCGTTCTTCCTTGCACAACGAAGCTCTCTCTCTTAATAAAATAATAGGTTACACCTATTATTATTTTATTCACGCAAAGAAACTCTCCCAAATTAACTCACCACATTCAATAAAACATGTTGGCAATTAAGTAAAGATGTGAGGGAGAAGGTTCTCCATTATTGAACGCGTTGGCAGTTAAATAAAAAGGGGAAAAGGGGAAGGTTCCTCATTAATATTAGGGGTTGACACAATTTAATGGAGAGACTGGAATTTAATGGAGGTTTGCCAAATTAATGAGGGTTTATTATAGAGATTAGAGGGAAATAAATAGTGGGGATCGATTGGGACCCACATCTCTATCCTTCTTTAGAAATAAATATTGGTTCTGAAAATTTTTATTTATTTCATAAACAAACCCCCAAAAATTATATTCTCCTCTTTTGCGGACGCAACTACGATAAGTGTCCCCTTAAGCAATTACTGGTGTTGTGAGTTCATTGGTGCCCTCTGATTTTAATTCCGAGAACCGGTTAAAAAGTTAGAAAAACCCGCTCGTTCATTCACTGAATGTACCCGACCTAAACTTCGAAAATTGATTCCGGGAAAACCGGGCTTCAAAATCCAGCAGCGTCAGAAGCCACATAGTCGTAAAATTCCAAAGTATTTAAAAAAAATTCCTTTAGATTTCCAGGTCATTACATTACTCCCACCTCAGGGCTTTACATCCCCGTAAATCTACTACATAAACTATGGAATCAAATGAGGGTACTAAGCACGCATATGAGTCTCCCACACCCATGTGCTCTCTTGAAGGTTTCCGTTCTTCCAACGAATGCACACAAGAGGAATCGACCGCACACGTAGGAACCCCTCATGTCGATATTAGATCTCAACTGAGACCTCCACAAAACTCGCCCCATTATCGATGTTCAGCTCCCCATGGTCGATGATATGTGTCGGGTCGTGCACGTTTCTTCTCAGCTGAGACACGCAGAAGACGTCATGCACCCGGTGCAACTGAGGTGGTAGGGCCAGGTGGTAAGCCTCCTCGCCTACCCTGCTGAGGACCTGAAAAGGCCCGAGGAAGCAAGGAGATAACTTGCCGCCCTGGACAAATCTATACAACCCACGTCGAGGTGAGACCTATTGGAAAACGTGGTCGCCATCCTCGAACTCCAGTGGCCTCCACCTCCCATCAGCATAGTACTTTTGTCTGCTTTGTGAAGTCCTCATCAGCTCTTGGATGACATGCACCTTCTCCGTCGTAGCTTGAACCATCTTTGGTCCTACGATTGCTGACGCCCAAGAGTCAGTCCAGCATAGAGGTGATCAGCAAGGTCAGCCGTACAGTGCCACGTAAGGTGCCATCCCGATGGTGGAGTGGTAGCTGTTGTTGTACGCAAACTCTACCAATGATAGGTGACCCTCCCAACTGTGACCAAATTCAAGGACACACGCATAGATCATGTACTCAAGTGTCTTAATGGTCCTCTTTGTCTGGCCATCTGTCTGAGGAGAAAAGGCAATGCTCAGGCGTAGCTACATCCTGAAAGCCTCCTGTAACCCCTTCCAAAGCTGGGATGTAAAGCGAGCATCTCCATCGGAGACGATAGATGATGGAACACCATGAAGTCGTATGATCTCATGAACATAGAGGTGTCCCAATCTCTCTACTGAGCCCTGCTCTCTGATCGGTAGGAAGTGGTTCGACTTGGTGAGTCGGTCTACGATCACCCATATGGTGTCGTGTCCTCTGGAAGTACATGGAATCACCATCACGAAATCCATGGATATCCCATCCCACTTCTAATCCGGGACCTCTAAGGACTGTACCAAGCCTGCAGGTACCTGGTTCTCTGCCTTCACTTGCTGACAAGTCAGGCATCGAGAAACAAACTCTGCCACGACCATCTTCATACCCGACCACCAGTAATGTTGTCTGAGGTCCTGATACATCTTCGCTACTCTAGGATGTACCTCTAGAGGGGAAGTGTGGAACTACCTCAGCACCTCCTCATGTAGTGCAACTAGTACCATGGTACGTCTTCTGAAGAGGATGACGTGCTCCCCCCATTAGAAAATCCATCGGGTGCTATCCCTGAGGATATCTGAGAACATCGCACCTCATAGTCAATGTCCCCACACTGTGCCTCTGTGACCTGCTGAAGAAGTGGGGGAGTGATTGTGAGGGACTGTAGATATGCGGCCCCATCTCTATCCACGAAAGATATCTGCAAAGCAGTTAACTGCTCTATCACCTCTCCAAGTAGCTGAATGCCTGATCTCTTGCTGAGAGCATCAGCCATAATGTTCCCCTTCCCAGGACTATAGACAATCTCAATGTCATAATCCTAAAGGAATTCGAGCCATCGCCACTGTCTCAGGTTCAGGTCCTTCTACGAGAATATTTACCTATGACTCTAGTGGTCAGAGTAGACTGTAAAGCGCTAACCCATAAGATTGTGTCGCAACATCTTCAGGGCGAAGAACACTGCTTCTAACTCCAGGTCATGGGTAGTGTAGTTCTTCTCATTTTTCCTTAACTGTTGTGAGACGTAAGCGATAACTGCTCTCTCCAGCATCAGGACACACCCAAGCCCAGTCCCTAATGCGTCACAGTAAACTACGTACCCTACACCCTCCTCTTGTAGCCTCAAGATGGGCACACTATTCAATCTTCGCCTCAGCTCCTGGAAGCTCTACTGACATCTGTCTGACCACACAAAGGGTTTCCCCTTCTTTGTCGATGCTTTTAGCGGTGCTGCAACTCTGGAGAAGTCTGAACAAATCTTTGATAGTACCCAGCCAGACCTAGGAAACTCCACAACTCCATCACGCTCCTGGGTGGCTCCCAAGAAAGTACCACCTCTACCTTCATGAGATCCACTGAAACTCCAACCTCTGAGATGACGTGCCCCAAGAAGTGGAACTATCGAAGCCAGAACTGGAATTTCGAGAGATTACCATAAATCTGGTGCTCTCGGAGTGTATCCAATACAACCCGTAAGAGGTAGGTGTGCTCCTCCTCAGTCATCGAGTAAATCAATATGTCGTCAATGAAGACTATGACAAACCGATCAAGGTAGGGCTGGAAGATCCTGTTCATGAGACTCATGAACACTGCTAGAGCATTGGTCACACCGAAGGGCATGAGCAAGAACTCATAGTGGCCATAAAGATACCTGAAGGTCATCTTCTTCACATCCTCGTCATGAACTCAGAGCTGATGATAGCCTGACCTAAGTTCTATCTTCAAGAACCAATGTGCTCCCTTGATCTGATCAAAGAGGTCGTAAATTCTCAGAAGCGGATACTTGTCCCTCAAGATCACCTGGTTCAGGCGACGGTAATCGACACATAGTCGCAAGCCCCCACCAGCCTTCTTGGCGAATAGGACAGGAGAAGCCCAGGGTGAAACACTGGTTCAGATGAAACCTTTCCCCTATAAGTCCTCCAGTTGTACCCACAGCTCACGTAGCTCAGCGGGAGCCATCCGATATGCTAGAGTAGATATCAGTTATGTCCCAGGGTACAAGTCTATAGAGAAATCTACCTCCATATGAGGAGGTAGTCCTAGAACATCATCAGGAAAATCGTCCACATATTGATCCACCACTACAGGAAAACTCAGACTCCGCAAGTTAACTGCTCCGAGGATGAGACTAGCCAACTAATGTGTGATTGGCTTCCCTCTCCTCTGCATGAGTATATCCTATGATGCGAAGGTTCCCTTCTCACCAGTGAAGGTGAACTTGGTCCCATCCGTTCGGACACACCACACCATGCCCCTAATAGAGTCGATCTGAGCATGGACTATAGATAACCAGTCCATACCCAAGATGACGTCGTAAGGCCTCAACGCCATTACAAGAAGATCCTAGGCGAAGCTCTCGCCTCCTAGAGTAAGCTCAAACTTCTGGAACCAGTGCGTAATCATTGAGTCTTCTCCCGCAGGAATCTCTAGCTGTAAGGATCGAGCCAACGACTTCATCGGAATCTTCGAGCTCCGAACAAGGGCAGCGGCAATAAAAGAATGACTCACACCTGTGTCTATAAGAACTGAAGAAAGGGTGGAGTAGACACAGATAGTACCTCGAATCATCTCGGGTGCGACGTGGTCATAAGCCTCCGCTACCTGGAGCTGTGCCTGCCTCTGCCCGCCCGCTCCCCTATGGTCGGGGTGGGCCTCCTGGGGGTGGTGGTGTTAGATCCTCGAAGCGTCGCCCACCACCCACTGCTCGGCCAGCTCCTTTGCCTCGTCCGCCTGCTCCCCGCGGAACGCCATAGTCAAACCTCTGCCTCTTCCAAGGAGGACCCTCCGCTATCTGCTGCTCGTCTGCATGGCGGGTCGGGCAGTCCAGAGCCATGTGGCCCTACCTGCCGCATGAATAACACTGTCTGCTCCTTGTAAGGCCGGCACTGCGCCGTGTGCCCCGCACTTCCGAACCCGTGTCCTGAGGTCTCCCACCTGTTGGACTGGTCCGCTTGGATCCTTGTGTCATCTGTCGACTTCCGGCTGTAGAAGACTCCGCCCCGTGCCATCCTTCGGTGGGTCTCGCTACTGATGGCTACTCGGTGAGAAAGCTATCCACTAACAGGGATCACTCCAGCACCCCCGCCTGCGTCGAGATGCTGATAGGAATGGTGGAAGCTCTGATATCATGCCTCATCCCCTACTCAATGGTCTGACCCCGGAAGAATGGTTCCCATACCATTTCTATGGAGTTGCACGAGAGGTCGATAAATCTAACTGAGTACTGGGCTACTAACATGCTACCCTACTGCCGCTGTAGTAACTCCTGGATATGCACCGCACGGAGGGTGGCTGGAATGAACTCCGAGCGGAAGAGGCTCTCAAAGTCCATCCAAAGTAGTGATTCCTCGTCATGCACCTGGAGCATCAGGCTCCACCATCTTCCTACTGCTGCATGTAGGAGACTCGCGGAAAGGAACACCATCAGGTCTTCTAGTGTCCCTACCAATCTGAAGACTCTGACGATAGCCTCTAGCCAATCCTTGGCTGCCTGAGGATCTGTCTCACCACGGAACCTAGGAATCCTCTATCTCTGAAACACGTGAAACGCACTCAGGAGGTGTGCACTCTCCACCGCTGGGGTTGGTAGCATCAGTGGCTCGGTGAGTAGAGGTACCATCGGTGCCTCCGCTGTAATGGGGCCCTTCACCGAGGCCTCGTCGCTCGGTGGGGTACCATCTCGCACAAAACTCGGAACCCTAGCTGGCTACCATCGTGTGTCCATCCTGAAAAGAAAAATCTCTACCACGGCTAATACAGTATACCTGGTGAGATGACATAAAGTAATCAAAATGTAATCTTTTGAAACCCACATACAATCAAAGTTTTTGTGCACTAAGTCGGAAATCATAAGTCAGGGTCCTGGTGTATGGATACGTTGGCCGCCTCACCAACACTGGATTCCATGGACTGATAACCACACTCATTACTCTAATCATTATTGCTTCACAGAGAAGAAATTATCAGAGTCTTGAGTTATGCGGTAGAACCGACTCCTCTAATATCAATTTGTCATGACCCATCCTTGGGGACCGTGCTAGGACTGCCCCAAGCCCACCTTCCATAAGCCAGGATTAGGAGACTAGCACCAAAGTCATAAATCACGATAAAAAGGGGAAGGAATTTCCTTTTTATAAACTATACAAAATAAAAAAGAGTACCCAAGTGATATAAGAACTGAGTAAAACTGAGTACAAGGTAAGTGATGAAAAAGTAAATGGGTCAGTATACAAACCCAACTGAAAGTAGAGTAAAACTGAAAGGAAAGTACAACGATAGTAAGTAAAACAACAACACCAAGTCGTCCTCCTTATATCCCACCTGAAGGGTGGATACTGATAATCTCCTCGGCTCCTCGGGTCTGGCCGTCTGCACCGTGTACACCCTGCCAAGTGGTCCACCTCTGGGTGCCGTCCAACTCCACAAGCCTCCACCTCGATCAGTGATGTCCATCGTCTGCATCCAAAACAACATAGTGCGGTCATAGCTCGTGCATGGGTAAGTATATGATACTTAGTAGGGACCCCGAGACCCTCGAAGGTATCTAAGAATTTACAAAGGATAAACCACAAAGGAAAGATACAATCACGAATTGTCAACAAAACTACTTAGGTATATGCCCATACATATACCTAAGTCATCAGTTATAGTTGGGCTCCAGATCCTAAGCCCAAGCACAACCCATTCCACATAGGAAAGCAAAACCCAGTCCACATTGGAAAGAACAACCCAATCCACACAGGAAAGAAAGTCAACTATATCAATGATAATGATTATAAATCAAGACTCATCCCAGATAGGTATATACTTCGTAAGGTGGTAGAGATGATCAGATGTAGCCACTGATTCATCTAAGCTGTTAGACCCACATAGGATACAAGACCAGCTAAGCTATCAGAGCCACAAAGGATATAGGACCGGCTACTCTTCCGGTCCCACACATGATACAAGTACAGAGGTCAATACTGTCGAGCCCACATAGGATACAAGAACAATTGTTATTATCGTCGAACCCACGGATGATTCCAGTATAGTCGTCGTCACTACTGAACCCACGAAGGATCCAAGTACAGTCTTCCTCACTGCTGGACCCCCGGAGGATCCAAGTGCAGTCGTCATCTTCGCAGTCACAGCCAGCTCTAGGGTCCTGCACACTACATGCTCGATTCCGGGAGGGTCCACTCCTCGAGCAAGGGAGAGAGAGTCAATACATCAACTATCACGAAGTCCTGAGTTGATGTATCCCAAAGTTCCGTCTTGTCAAAAGAAACCCAATGTGATAGACGGTGCGTCAATCAGACGCCTGGCCTGAGAGTTATTGGTTTTTCTGTCCCAGGGGCCTGATTGGTTTTTAAGCTTAAACCAGCCCGACCATACTCAAACTGTGTCCAAACCTCTAGCCGAGTAAGTCAAAAGGACCGTCTTTACAAAAGGGTCCCAACGCAATTGATGACACGTCAATCGGATGTCCAGTCCTTAAGATATAAGCGTTTCCGCTCCAAGGGCCTGGTTGGTTTCAGGTTCGAACCAACCGGTCCATACCCAAACATTTCCGAAACCACATGTGTAATATACTGAAACAATTGAATTGATCCAAGGATTCATACGCAACTGACGGTGCGTCAATCGGAGGTCTGTTACTCATGTTATGGGAAAATGACCAAAAATGGTCCGAAGTGGGGGGTCTCGGACCGACCCGTCCCGGCCCAACCCCCCTAGGTAGGCCCAAACCGGGTCGACCCGACCCGGTTCAGGGTCTGGCCTGGTCCGCTTGACCCGCCCCGGCCCGGATGAGGGGTGCACTGGCTTGGCCAGCAGGCCGAGCAGGGGACATGCAGTCGCCCCCTTTGTGCTCCACGGACGCGGTGCCTGGCGCCACGTCTCCATGGATCCCTCGCGGCAGTGGGATCCACCTCCTCACCACCGCAGTTGGAGCCACAAAGGGCTCCTGCCGATGGCACGCTGGGGCACCGGTGACTCGCGCTGCCCGAAATTTCCGCGGGCCACCTGAGTTGTTCCGGTGGTCCGTTCTTGCTCCCGTCTGCGCCTGCGGTCGTCTCGGGACCTGTACATCACTGCGAAGACCTCCAACCGCCAAAATGGTCTCGTTTCGTCATTGCAAACGATTCTGCGCATCAAGAACGAAATAGTGGTGGTTTCGGTCTTGTTCGTTAGTCCGCACCCACCACGTTAGTGGTTCAAAGCATCACAAAATAAATACACGCCATGCAGAGGGTATATTTCACATAAAAAATATAAACCCAAACCCCTACCTCCACAAGGAAGGCAATCGTCGGTGTCGGGGTAGACGACGTCGTAGGGAAGAGGATCTTAGGTGTCTTCAGGGGGCACCGAGGAAGAATCAGGATCTCCTCTCTTTCCGCGAAGAAGGGTAAGGGTGGCGCGTCGTCATTCTCCGAGGAACCGGCGTTCTTCATCGTTCTTCGTCGGGGACCGGCGTTCTTCATCGGAGACTGGGGTTCTTCCTTTCACAACGAAGCTCTACCCCTTAATAAAATAATAGTTTCCACCTATTATTCTATTATTCACGCAATGAAACTCTCCCAAATTAACTCACCACATTAAATAACATGTGGGGAAAATTAAGTAATGATGTGAGGGAGAAGGTTCCCCATTATTGAACACGTTGGTAGTTAACTAAAAAGGGGAAAAGGGGAAGGTTACCCATTAATATTAGGTGTTGACATAATTTAATTGAGAGACCGGAATTTAATGGAGGTTTTCCAAATTAATGAGTGGATATCAAGGAGTTTAGAGGGAAATAAATGGTGGCACTCGAGTGGGCCCCACTTCTCTAACATTCTTTAGAAATAAAAATTTCTTCTGAAAATTTTTATTTATTTCTTAAACAAACCCCCAAAAATTATCTTCTCATCTATTGAGAACGCAACTACGGTAAGTGTCCCCTTAAGTAATTACCAGCGCTGTGAGTTCATCGGTGCCCTCAAATTTCAATTCTGAGCACCGGTTCAAAAGTTAGAAAAACTCCCTCATTCGTTCACTGAACGTACCCGAGATAAACATCGGAAATTGATTCCAGGAACACTGGTCCTCAGAATCAAGCGCCGTCCAAATCCATAGACTCGTAGAATTCCAAATTACTTAAAAAATATCCTTGAAATTTCCGGGTCGTTACATTTAAAATTCCTTGATACTATATTTATAGAAATTATTAATTTTTATGGACAAATTTACATTGATTAGAATGTAAATTTACATAGTTATAAAATTTCATGAATCCCCTATATGTAGAACTATTCTTGCATATTTTACCTTTATGTTGGTCATATGTTTCATGGGTTAACATTACATAGGACTTCTCTAGTTACCTCCACACATGTATTGTCTAGTTACCATTCGGTAGATAGTGTAATTCACAATTTAACCTAATGTAGCTATATGAATATAATATTACCATTATACTAGTACTAATTTAAATGTATGATGTTTCTCATTATTTCATAATTAAATTATATCAGACCAGGTATTTCTCAAACTAATTACAGGCCTTCTCTAACAAATTATAACATCATCCATGTGTATTTAAACACTAAAATAACAAATATTACAAGTAAAAATCCCTTTAATGATTATATGTTGTCATCAAATTTATGCTCCACCATTTAAAAAAAAGATTTTAATTTTATTCCAATAATCATCACAAATATTTTCCACATTATCTTGAACCTCTCTACATGAGATCTTCAAGTTGACACATCAAATATATATTTCAAAATATTATGGAAAACCTCATTCAACAATACCTAACTCATATCTCTATTCAGTCACTTTGACTTAGGTTCTTCACATACCTCATTGATAAAAAATAAAACTTTAATCCAAATGGGAACAACTCACTTCATCATTTTATTACCATATTGAGTAACATGCACAATTATGTAAATATCATGAGCAGTTTTTCAAGAAGGCACAACATTGAAAACAGTCATACAAATTACACAATACTATATATTCATAAATTTATAATTTGGAGCATAATTAACAATATCATAACTAGTGGTAGAATAAAGGATAATCTTAGGTAGTTGATATGGTTTTACAATTATAGTCAAATGATTGATGTCAAATGAGTTGGGGTAATATTATATTCAATATGTCTAGTATCTAGAATCAATTAAATTAATAAATTTTTGTCTTTGAGAAATATATATTTCAATGGATTCTAGATTATCTATTTATGGGTCATTCCTTCAGACATTATTGTATAGGAAGTGGTTATGAGTAAAAAATTATGCAATATAATAAAAATACCAAAACAGAAAAGGGAATGGATTTGATACATATTGGTTTTGTAGATGTTATATCATTAATAATTCAGGAGGGAGTGTAGTGAATTGATATTTTTAAGAAACCATTAAAAATAAATAAATTATGATAATAAAAATTAAATACGATCACAAAAACTTTTTATAGTATTTTGGATTACAAAGATCCCATGTATACTTATCACACCACTATAATTCATGAGGGTATGCCTCCTGCTAAAAATTAACTTATCAAGGGGTATCATGACCAAATTACAACTTACTTCTCTAACAGAGTCTTAACTCGTAAAAAGCATATATGTTCAAGTGGAATCACAACCATGTTATAGAGTCTTTATTTTTAAGGAGGTATAAAAAAAAGTCTTGAATTTTTATGGGAAAATCACAAACATCTAAAATATATATAGTGTGTAAATGATTAATAAATTAAAAAACAAAAACGTGAATTAATAAATGAAGCTAAAATATGTTAGATGTTTAATCAGTTTAGGAAATAATTTTTTGCAAGATAATGTTACATGAAAAAAATAGTATTTTGACTAAAAAAATTCTCATTTAATCTTACATATGTCACACACATTTATACATCTAGTTTTTTGGAATAAATATTTATAGAAGTATCTTTATGTAATCATTAATATTAGATCATCATACGTATTGAATGGTTCTTTTCTCAAAAACTAAAATAAATAGTTATGAATCGTATAATCCAAAATAATAAAGATTATAACTTTAATATAATATTTTTTTACAATTAAATTTTCCATAAATTTGAGTATAAAATAGTTTCTAAAAATTAAATCTCTTGATATCTTCTATTATGACTTATAAATAATAGATCCTTATTCATTATAAATGGAATATTATTATGTTTAAAATAAATAGAACATGAAAAGACCAAGGGAACAATGACATGGTAATCATACAATGATTTAAATACTGAATCATAACTTTAAAAAACACCAGTGTTCTAACAGTTGAAATATTTAGAGAATTTATAATTTTTTATTAATACATATTTTAAAAAAATCATAATGATTGACTTAAAAAATAATCATCTTCTAATTATGTATAATATATTTTCAAAAAGAACATTTAATTGTTTAAAAAATAAATCTTAATCATATTATGAAAATTCTAATGCATAAGATTATATATATTAAATAATTTATAAAAATATATTTTCCAATTCATGGGAAATTCATATAATTAGGGACTTATCCAAAAGGCAATACATTAAATATTTATTAAAAAACAAAATACTTATGTTTTTAGAAATATTTATAATAATGAAATTCAAATAATTTATATATTTTTTATCAATAAATATTTTGATTTTTCAATATCTAAAATATTATAATTTGCTGAAATTAAATACATAAATATTTTCCCAAGTCAACTATGATGTGTGTGTTTTTAATGTAGACAAATATTTTCCTTTATATAAGCTTATATATTTTGTTTTAAAAACTGGGTAACATAATATAATTCCAGTAAAAAAAGTATATGTAATACACTCTACATTAATAAAATTTCATCAATATGAATGTCTTATATGTGAAAAAAGAATAAAATGAAAAATAGGAAAGTCAGATAGATAATAAAAAATTTAATAAATATAAAACATTAGAGTAATATAATAATAATTAACAAAAAATAAACAATAAAATAGATAATGTTTAATAACAAAAAAATAAATAAATTAGGTAGGGATGCACTCAATGTTTTCCTTCTTTTTGATAATTAAGAAACCCAGAATGTATATGGCAATAACCACACACCCCATTTTTGTAATAATTGAAATGATAAAAAAAATTAAGAGAAATTATTAGAATTTTACTAGAGAGGATTTTAAAATAATAAATCACATTACAAATACAATATCTCTCATAAAAAATTGAAACTATATAAAAGAATGGTAATAAATGAAAAAATAGGAAAGAATTCTTGATTAAATGAAATGTACTAAAAAATATATATATATATATATATATATTAAAAATACATTAAATAATTAAATAAAAAATATTAAGGTGTTATCCTCCTAAAACCGTGATTTCTTCCATTCTTAAAAATAATAAAATGAAAACATCACCTTTAATGATTCTCCAAAAAAAACTAAAACTGAGATATAGTGAAAATTGTTAATAATATTAAACAAATAGATATAAATATATTTAAGGAATAGAAACAAAAAGATTTGAGAAATACTTTCTCATGAAAATTAAAATTTACAAAATAACATCATTCTTCGTCGGAAATAGTTCTTAGTAAAGATAGAATTTTTATTCCTATATAAATAATAAATTTACAATTCTATCAACAAAAAATCATATTTAATCTACTCCAATTTTTCTACATGAATTAACTCTATAAAATTATTGTCTAGAATTTTTTTATAGGAAAAAATTCTAAACTATTTTCAAATTTTTGTAAAAGATCTTTTAAAAAGTGATATATCAATTCATAATCCATTGTTCAAGAATTATTTAGCGGATTATTAAAAATAAATATAGTATAATAATTATAAATGATGAAATTAATCCCTTAAAATTTAATATAAAAATAAATACTTCTCATCTAATAAAAAAATTTTGTGCATTGCACCATTCTACAAAAGCATACTCAAAATTATCCATAGATAAAGACCAGAATGTTTTTACTTAAAAAACTCAAAAATAAAATTTCTAGAGAGGATGAAACCTTCCACTGGTGAATTTTTTACCAATATTTAAAACTACATATTTTGAATCAATATTTCTATGAAAATTTAGCGATTTATTTCTTTATAATAATAAACCACAATTCATATGAAATTTAACATAGTTCATATTTATCTGCACATATAGAAAATGAAATTCATTTGGGTCAGTCTAAAATCATTACAAATGACAAAAATAAACATTAGATTTAATGAACTATCATTTACATATAACATACTTCTAATTAATCAAATGAAAATATTTTAATCAACTAAATTACTAGTACAATATTTATCTATACTAAAAGAGGGTCTCATAGGAGTATTTATTCTTTTACAGGAGTCAAGCCCAATCCTTTTTCTAAATAATTATTATACATATTTTTATTCTTAAAAATTAAAAATTTTCTTTTATAAATATCAAAACCTAAATATAGCATGAGTTGTACTTAATTAATCATATAAAATTCATTAGTCATAAAATCTAAATATTTTTTATGACGTAATTCACTAGCTAATAAAAATATAATATCATCATTATACATTTATTAAATAAGAATATTATTTGAATAACATTTCATAAATAGAGTTTGATCATCTAAACCTTAAATAATATTATTCTAGAAAATAATCTTGGATGTCATTACAAACCATGATTGAGATGCCCACTTCAGTCCATAAGGGTTTTTTGAAATCTTAAACACATTTTCCAGATTATTTGAATTCTAAATTTGATTTGTATGTTTTAAATAATAACACATTAATATAAGCCCACCCAAATTATATTTTCTCACCCATTTTACATTTGATGAAAAAATTATGGGCTACATAAGATAATAAAATATGAATACCATATAATCTTACAATTAGTGGGAAATTATCATCATTAGTAGTTCATTCTTCTTTCAAATATCCTTCACCAAAATATCATGCCTTATTTCATATTATCTCTCAATATTTGTCAAATTAATTTCTAAAAATACATTTAGTTATAATGAATTTATTCTATTTTAGTGTAATAACAAATTCCCAAACATCACTCATTAAATACTTATTAATATCCTCTTGTATATAAGCAATCCAATTATTTTCTTTCAATTATTTTTCATTTCATTTGTAAAATCCCAATAACTAAAATCGGATTGGGAACAAAAATTACATATTGAATTTTAATTTTTATCTATTGAATCAAAATTAGAAAATCATCTTTGAAAGGTTGAACCAATGAGTTTTCTGGATTCTTTGTTGATCAGGTTGATGATCTCGCTCAATAAGTGTGTTTTAATTTTCTCCAAAATTAAAATATCTAATGAATTCATTAATATGGTCTTCAAAAATGATCTTCTTCTTAAAAAACAACTCAACATATTTAACCTGAAATGATTCTTCAAAAATAACATCCCATTTATTGTAATCACTATTTATTTTAATCACACTTGAATATCTCAAAACTATTCCTTCATTATATTTTTCATAGAATTTTTCTAAACCATATTTGGTATTAACGATATATAAATTATATCCAAAAAGAAAAAAATAACCAACATTTAATTTCCTTAAATTTGATAACTCATAAGGGGTTTACTTTATAATAGTTTGGTTAAGAATACTCTTTTAAACATAATTTTATTTATGAATATATTTGGCCCACAAATATTTAGGTTAACCATACTCACAAAGAATGTTTTTTCTATATTTTTAAGTGTTCTATTTTTTCCTTATATAAATCCATTGTTATAACATGTCCTAGGGAATGGAAAATTATGAGAGTATCCATTCATTTCATAGAATCTTCCATATTCTAGATTATAAAATTATCATCCTCTATAAAATATACTAGATATAGTCCTATACCCATTCTTATTTTGAACAAATTTACTACAAGTTAAAAAAAATTAGACGATCTTTCACTTTTATGTCATAGAAAGGTTATGCATGTCAATACACCAATGTAATACATGTTAAAAGAAATATATATTTATTTCCCCTAAGGATGTCTATTTGAATTGGTCCAAATAGATCAAGATGAAATAGATTAACTGTACTCATTGTTTTTAGACACATGATCAGTCTAAATATCTTATAACACAACTTTCCTTTCATGAAAGGATCACATACGTGATATTTTCACACATTATGATATGGTAATTGCTTTACTATTTGATGTTTATAAATATTATAATGAAATATTAAATTCAAATGACTCAGTCTCCTAAGAAATAAAATACAATATTACCTGAAAATAATTAGATATATTACTTGTTAAACTAGTAGCTCATCATGGGTAATAGAATATATATTCTCCTTTTAGTTAGAAAAAAATAATGTTGAATCATCTTTAAAAAAGTGAAAATTTTCATTATGAAACTTAATTTACATGGTATAATCAGATAACTAAAATATTATAATCAAATTATCTGGTAGATGGTCAACATATAGAAATTTTTTAATAAAATCATAATTTAGAACACCAAATTCATGAAAAACTTTTACATTTACATTTAAATTATCTCCAAACATGACAGTACCTCCATCACAAATGTTTTATGAAATTAATTTGATGGGTTACTAGTCAGATCCCTAGATCATCCAATATCCATATACCAAATATATTTCTTGAGACATCCATGGGTTTTTCTTGAAAAAACAATTAGATAAGTATTTTGGCACACAAGAAACAATGGTTCTAATAGGATTATGAAAACTATTTTTGGAAACCCAAAATGAATTTAAACAAGTAGAAATTGACAATAAAGAAGTTAATTATATATAAATAAATCATTTAGAATGTATAATATATTGTATAAAAATAATAAATCATTCTCTAGTGTACTCTCCATGAATTTAACATCAAAAACACAAAATTTTAGAGAAACATTATTTCATGAATTTTACACATAAATTTATATATATTTGAGGTAGTTTAAAACCATAATCATAAGAATTTTGGGGTTTTAAATTGATTATTTAAATCATTTTTAAAAACATTAGTTATGATGAAATGGGTGAATATATTTACCTTTAGTCTTCAAATATAATTATTAATTTTTTTATTCTAATTTTGAGTAATCTTCAAATAATCTAATTTTTTTATTTGTGTTTGTAGTAGTGGTTTTAAATTAAATCCATCTATCGAGTATGAGGATTGATATAATTTACATCAATTTTGATATATAAATATTAAATAATTTTATATGATTATTTAATATATATTATTATGATCAACCATAGAACTATAAAGGTTTCATGTATTTTGAGTCTTGGTTATAAATACCCTTATTTTTGGGAAGATCTTCAACATCCCCCAAAATTTCTTTCCACATAGTACTCTTCATAGTCATCCACTACTTAAAACCAATCAACATTTCCTTAGAAATAAGTCATAAGAAATGGGAAGATCGTATGACCAATGAGGGTAAATAAGGGAGATATCAATGATCAGATTTTCATAACACAAGCATAGGGTTTGGAGAACATGATATTAACATTTTAAAACAATAATTGGATTATCATAGATCATAATCTTTAGGCATTGAATACATATTGGTAGTTTATAAGGAATATCTCATATAATATTCAATGATCATTGATATATATAATATTTTAACTATTTATAATTTTTATATAATTGATTTAAACCTCACCAATTTAACATTTTCGGATAAATTAAAATTTTTTCATATTAGGAATTTTTTGAGCTTGAAATTGAGAAATTCATAATCCTATATTTCTAACTAGTCCCAATTTATTATGTATATAGGTATATATTTTTCAAAATTTATCCAAATAATGTGACTCTTTTTTATTATTTCTATGTTCAAGGGATATATATTTTACATATGGCCATGTATATATTTTTCTTTCTAGAGGCACAAATAACTAGTCTTTATAGAAATTTGTTCAGGCCACCAAAATGGAACCTGACTCATTAAATATGGTATGGACATAGGTTATCAGAATAATTGATTCCAATTGATGATACAAGAGTACTTGAATACTCAAATTCCTAAAGAGTTTTACTAGCAAATTAGCTCATTGGGGTTGTCTATGAGTGATTCAAGCAAGTGAAAGATGATAGGTCCCCTCCAGAAGAAAATGTTGTATTCAGCAATTAATTCATATAATTTCCGCAACATGTCCCCATATTTTGAAAATTTTAGGATTGACATATAAATTAATTACAAGAAACTGTTTAGAATATTCTAGAGGTATATTCCATAGGGAAGGTGGATAAAATGATAAAAGGTACGAGAAACCGAATCTGGAAAACATAATTAAAAACCCTCCTCCCATTTGTATTTTCAGCACCTCATCATTCCAAGGATAGTTATATAGAGAGTTAAAGGGAAATATTGAGATAGATATCATGATGCAGATGTTGATTACTATTTCTGGAATTTAGAATATGTGGGTTTCTCAAGTGATGTGAAGCTATGCACCAAGTGGTTGTGGGTGATGAAAACTGATAGTCACTCTCTTTCATGTTTATTTATTATTTTATAATTTCTGTTTTAATTTCTATTGAACAAATATTTTGGAATGATATTTTGGTTTTATTTATTCAATATATTTTAGTCACATTTTTGTTTGGTTTTTCAATCATTGTGGAAAATTAATTGATGTTATTATTTAAATTTCATTTTGGATGACTTACCATTATGCAAAGTGATTTCAATTAGGTTTGATTACTTTTAGGCCTTCATGTAATTAATTAAATTATATAGAAAATAGAAAAACCATATTGAGGAATTTATATGATATCTATGAAAATTTTAGTGTTCAATTTTGGTTCCTCTAGTGTGTATTTAGAAATTCAATTTGGAAATATTTTTTAAACAAGGAAGATGTGAGTGTTTGAAAGGTTGAAGCTTGTCCACTACCACCATATTGACTAAAATTTAAAACCCATTTTATTTCCCATTAATTTTTTTTATTTCTCTTGATTATTCTTGAACATTAGTTTATATTTATATTTTGTATTATAACATTTATTCAAATCCCTAAACTTATTTTCATGTAAAAACAAACAAAACAAAAGTGATATTTTTGTAACTAAAAGTGCCACCTCCTTGATAGAATATAGAGGGACATCAATATTAAAATTTTTTGGTCATAAAATTATTGATTTTGGATTTCATGAAAAATACACTCATATAAATCAGATCCATTTCTTTGGATTTTGGTTGAGTTGATTTTATAAAAATTATTTTTTACATGACCTGAAATTTGTATCCAAACATGTTACCATTGTATTCTTATATTTTATAAAACATTTCATAATAGGTTTAGAGCTACTTGAAATCCCCATATCCCAATCTAGGAACCTTACACTAAAAATATTATAAGGATGTTGGCTGAAACAATAATTCCATGGGCTGTCAATATAACCTTGAAATAATTGGATTCATCTTATGATGAAAATCAGGAAGATACTATGGAATATCTCGATGCAACTTAGATGTTTGAAATTAAATCTAGTTTCATCCATGAAATTCTAAATGGTTGTATGAGTAAAGAACCACATAAACAAATTAAATAATTAATTTAGCTTTCTTTCAACATGAATCCTCATGACCTAATGAAAATCAAATGAAATTTAGGTCATTTCCTTTTTCATTAAATGTAGTTTCCAAAGAATGATTTTTCTATTGACATTAAAAATTGATTAGAGATTTGAATGAATTGAACAAAAATTCCCTTTAAATGTTTTTTCCTACCTCTAGAACCACTTCTGTTAGAAATGAGATTTGTGTAATTTGTAATCCTCAAGGTGAAACATTGCATGAGTATTAGGAATGATTTAGAGGACCCTATTTTAGTTCCCCCAACCAACAAATATTTGATAAAAATCATGATTTAATATTTTTATAAAGGATTATACCTCACTAATAGGAGTAAGATTGGTTCTATGGGGGGGATGTGATTTAGTTGATAAAACACTAGTTTCTTCTCATACATTTATTGGATACATTGCCAAAAATTGTCATTGATTTTGAACAAGAGGCCTTTTTCTTGTGAAATCTACCCAATAATTCCAAAATGATTATCATAAAAATAATATGATTGTGAGGAAACATTATAATCTAACAACCATGGTGAGGTAGATGATTTTATCTAACAACCCACTAACACCACCATAACCTAATGAAATTTTCAAATGAAATTCAATTGTGTAATTTTTCTTCCGATGATAATTTCAGTTACAAATGCCCAAAAATGAAAGAGACTTTTTAGAACTACAATAATATTTTACATTGAAAACCCATTCATTCAATAATATAAAGGCCATTTAAAACGAACTAAAATTACATTCAGGATTGGAACAACCACTGTAATGAAATATTTTGGCAACGACAACAAGATTGATGCTTCTTCTAAGGAAGATCTAGTAATTCTAATACATGATATTTCAATGAGAAATAAAATACCCACTCTAGAAGAATCATTCCGCCTATTCATCCCACCCAAAAGTTAGAGAAAAAAAATGATGAATCAATGGTGAAACAACTAGATACAATTAAACAAACACAAGGTTAATAATAGTACATGTTGAATACTGTGAAAATTAAAATGGGTCAACTTTCCTATTATCATTGTTGTATTAAAAACCAAATAAGTGGTGGATTACCATCGCAAACTCAAGTTAATCCAAGTGATAAAGGGAAGAAAGATTTTATTTTAATTGAACATTCGAGTGGAATGCGATTGATTAACCCTAAAATAGAAGAACTCAAAACCGTTGTTGAAACTATTAATTAGAATCCTAAAACGAATTGAAATTCTGGTAATTATAAATCTTATTTGAATAGAAACACAAATTAAATATAGGAATTATTTTAATTAATAAGTAATGTTTGGAAAAGGATGTATGGTGCTTTTTTCCCAATTTAGTGATCATAAAGTCCCAGAAACATTCAAACCCCCACTGCCTAATACTTGGAGTGAACCACCTGTGATGTACATTGATGAAAAAGAGTTGGATACAGTGATTTTGGAATATTATATGAAATTTCAAGTCAAAATACCTTTTTCATATTCTTTGAATCAAATTTCATGGTATGATAATTTTCTGAATAAAATGTGTACCCACAAGAGGATATTCAATGGAAGTGAAAAGGTAAACTTAGGGAGGATTGTTTCATCTATGATTGAACATGAATTACCTATAAAATGTAAATAATGAGAGACCTTTAACATTATCTACACTATTGGGAAATATTTATTCAATGATATCATTGTGATTTAGTAGCCTCCATGAATGACATAACACATTATTTTTACTCATCTCTTCTGGTTAGAGAATTGAAACCAATTGGAATTATAATTCAACATACCGACTAAAGTACATCAAAGCCTATTGGAGTTATAAAAGATGTTCTAATTCTAGTGAGAGACCTGATTTTTCCTGTAGTTTCCTTTTCCTTGGATATGCATGATGATCGATTTTGTACCCGTGTACCTCTCATTCTAAGGGGTCCATTTTTGAAAACATCAAAATAATTCATAATTTTTTACAAAGGAACATATTCACTAGTGTTGGGAGATATTTTTTCATTTAAATAATTTTTAGTCAATGAATAATCTTGTTGAGGATCATTCATCCATCAAAATAACTGTGAAAAAATAAATTTCCAATGAGATGGTTCCTGATTTTTTATATGATGAAAAAAATGGTTGTTTTAAAAAATGGGAATTTGTTAGTTTAGGAATAATATTAGTAAGAAAAGAAAAATTATTGTTTTAAGGTGTCTTGGATTTTTGAAATGACATTTAAAGAGTTTTTTGATCTTATAATTGATGAGGATGAATTTCTGGAAACCCTTGAACCTGATAGTGGTCCCCTCAATGATGATGACATTTTTTACATGAAACAAATCCCGAGAACATTGAAGGTGTTCATCGTGATTAATGTCCCTTAAAATTAGTAGCTTCTTTAAACAATTACACCTATGAGTAGTGTCTTTGGATCATTGAAAATAACCCATTCAAATTAGTGTTGAAACTGCTTCTTGAGAACCTCAATATGGTTTCAAATGAGAATATAAATAATTACATGTCCTCATTTAAAAATATTTTTTGAAGGACCAGTAGAACTAACTGTTTGGAGTCATAAAAACCCCCATTAAATCCATTTTATGGACTCTTTTGGATTATACTATGATTACTGCCTATGTGTACATGTGTAGGTTTTTGTTGGAGGAAAATTATGAATTATTGAGACAATTTCAGTGGAGATTGAACCCAACACTTTTAGATTTTTTCAAGAAGGAATTCACCACCCTATTAGATCTGATAATTCTTTTCCTATCTATTATAGTTAATGGGTGAGTCTAGTCTATGTTATTACATAAAAGGTGGATTTGGATTCTCAAGGAATGAATTTAGTAGTCCTATCCTTATTAAACTTCTAAATAATTGGTGAATGTGCATTGGTTATAGGAAGCTCAATTTGGTTACAAAGAAAGAGGAATTCCTATTTTCATTCCATGATCATGTTTTTTGAATGAATGGTTGGAAAACCCACTATTTTTTTCTTGATGGAATATCTAGTTATTTTAATATTAACAGTGCACAAAAGGATCAAGAGAAAAACACTTTTACCAATCCCTTTGGATGCTTTTTTATAGGAGGATTCCCTTTTGTTTTCTAATGATCCTAGAACTTTTCAATGGTGTTTGATGATGATTTTATCTGACTTTGTAGAAACATGCACGGATATTTTTATGGATGAAATCACTTTTTATGGATTACCATTTGAATGTTCTTTGAATTTTTTGGCTCATGTTGTTGAATAATTCTTTAATATGATTATTTTCCTCAATTTGAAAAAATGACAATTTATGATGGGTAAGGGGAATGTTTTGTGTCATTATGTGTCTCAAGATGGAATTTATGTTGATAAATCCCAAGTTGAGGTCATTTCATCATTACCATACCCAAAAATATTGACATATATGGGATCCTTCATTGGTCATTTTAATTTTTATATGATATTCCTAAAGTATTTTTTTATGTTTTCCCTTAAATTGTCTAGATTTTTAAACAACACACCCCATTTGTCTTTAATGAGAATTGTAAACAATAATTTTTTGGAAAAAAAATACTTTTTATATAGATATTGTTGTTATATGAGTTATATGGAAAAATAATAGATAATAATGGATGTGATAACCATATTTCCGATCATTTGATAAGGATCCCATTTTTAATGTAAAGCATCAGATATGACCATCAATTAAAGAAACCCATCTATAGGAGGAGTTTTATGCTTTTCAATGTGAAAGTCCACGGTTTTATGATCTTGTCAATTATTTGTATTTTGATGAAGTTCCTAATCTGTTTTCCAATAAAATATTTCAAAAATTTTGAGAGATTAAATGAATAACATTTAGGATGATACTTACTTGTGGCATGCTTGTAGTGATCAAATTATTAGGATAAAGACTCTAAATTCTTAATTTCATTATATCATACATTTTCATCACACTTTGTGTTATGTAGGATACTTTGGGCCTCAATGATCTGCAAGGAATGTTCTTGATTCTAGTTTGTATTAGCCAATGTTTTTATAGATGCTCTTGAACTTTTTAGAACCATAAAAATGTTCAATTTCAGTGAAACAATACTAAAAGGGATGATATTACACAACAACATCCTTTTTTTTGGGACGTTTTTGGTGAATGGGGTGAGGAATTCATGGGTAATTTTCCCAATTCTTTTGGATATCTTTATATATTTCTTATTTTTTTCTTATGTCCCTAAGGGTTAGAGGCTATTTCCATGAGAACCAATGATGAAAAAACTATTTCTATTTTTGTGAAAGGATTTTGTTTTCAATATTTGGATCTACAAAGTTTCTGATTATGGATCAAGGTATAAATATTTTTATCAGGAATTTTTAAACACTTTAGAAGAAATATGGAATTCATAATTTATTATCTAAACCATTTCACCCTCAAAAAAATAGAATAGAAGAGTTTTCCAATAGATAAATTTGGAAAATCCTGGAAAAACTATGAACCCAAGTAGAAAGGATTTATGTTTAAGACTAGATGATGCACTCTTGGATTATAAGACTGCATTAAAATTGTAGTTGGAATGTCATGATTTATAATAGTCCATGGGAATGATTTTCACATACCGGTTGAGTTAGAGTAAAAATATTTTTATATTGTTAAAACATGTATCATGAGTCTATGTTGTACTAGAAAAAAAGGTTTTTTTTGTAAGAGAAGGGGGAGATCAGAAATATTTCACAAGAAATACCCAGGTTTTATAATGAAATAAAAAATGATTTTCATGATGGAATGATTTAAAAAAAACATCCTATAAGGAGCCAAGGTTTTTCTGTTTGATTACAGATTGAAGATCTTCCGTTTTATATTTAATTCCAAATAGTGTAGACTGTTCATTATTACTCAAGTTTTTCCTTTTGGTAAAATCAATATAAAAGAACTAGAAAAAGGAACATCATTCAACGTTAATGGGGACTTCTTTAAGCTATATTGAGAGAATTTTCAAGACACTCTATTTGAGGAGATCCATATTCATAAAGCTGAATAGAATTGAATACATGTTGTGTCTTTCCTTGTACCATATTTTTTGTTATGTATTTAAATTCATGAATTTCATTCTGAAATTAATTTTTTTAACAATGATTACATTCCAAAAAAATATGGGGGGAGTAACATGCTGTGTAGTTTAGGATTTTTTATGCTTTCCAATCATTATTTTGTTTTTTAGCTCCTCTTTTTATTTTTGATGTGTTTCTTTTCTTAATTTTTTTTAAAATTGTTTTGAGTATTATTTTAAATATTTCATAAATAATATGTGAGATTAAATAATGATAATTCTCATTTTTGAAACCCATGTAAACAAGTGAATGAATTAATACCTTGAAATTTAATGTAAATGAATGTTGAAAATGACTTTGATTTGAGTGCATGATTTTGGAAATTTCTTGAAAATACCTATGATTCATGAATCTCATGACACATCTCACCATCTTTATTAATGAAATTACCTTTTGATGAGGCATATAAACCCATTTTTACATCTTCTTCACATTTATCTCATTTCTTGATAGAAAAAAAATCCAATCATGTTTGAACTAGAAATGGGTTTCTCTATAAAAACATGTTGGTTTAGGTACTTCTGATTAAAATGATTGAGAAATTTATTTTCCTTTTTAATCCCACTCTTCAAGTAAATCAGGATTAATTTTTTCCTTCCTTGTACTTTTTATCTTTATTGAGCACTTTGTATCCATGTAATACATATTAGGATTGCCACATTATAAGACAATTTTCCCTTTTCCAACCTACTCTATAAGTTAAAATGCAAGATCTAGTTGAACTTATCTATGTTGGGATGATTTATAGTTTGATACCTAAATTGGTTCTTCATTGGATGGATATTCAAACCTTTATGAAATTTGTTATTGGTGGAAAATAGTTTTTTATAGATATTCAGATCTGGAGGTCTAAAATGAAATAGATCTATTCCTATCTGGAGCATTCAATGGATGAAAGTTGTGTTCTATTTGAGGATTTCCAAAAAAATAGAGAAGAAAATTATTTTTTCTTTACTAAAATATAGATGGAAGGGGTTCAAAATGATTTTTTCTAATAAAATTAGAGATTATTTTCATTGAAGTAGAGTAAATAGGAGACAATACCTGAGTGAAAATTAGAATCATGCATTTTTTACTTCAAAATGATCTAAAAACTCATTATTCGGACTCAAATATTTCCAATTTTATTCATGCCAACTTTAATAAATTGAACAAACATGAAAATTTCTCAGTATAATCACATTCTCTTTTCTCAAATTAGGTATATATGTTGAAATTTATCAATCCTATGGTTATTATTTCATTTATTTGGATGAGAATATCCTTATTGAAAATACATATTTGTTTATTAAGAGAAAATTAATGTGTGGTATGTGTGTTGTGTGCCTGAGAGGAAAAAATAAGTGGAAAAGGATTTAATGATCTTAATTTAGAAGATGATATATTTTTTATGAGGATGGATATATTTTTATTCTTGCTGATTTATTGGTGAACTTAATCAGTATGTGTTTTGATGTTTCTGCTATTTTATTTTGATGGTCACTTGTCCATGAGTCTATGTTCTATGTGTGGTGGAATTGGTATAACTGATATATTAAATATTTATTATTTTTATTTAAATGAATTAAACCTCCCCAATTTAACATTTTAAGCTAAATTGTAATCTCTTTGTATTCTTTGGAATTTTTGAGTTTGGAAATAAAAATTGAACAATTTTGTATTGTTAAATATTCTTAATTTCTTCTGTCTTTAGTGTATATATATATTTCTATATTTTTCCAATTGAGTTATTACTTTTTTAGATTTCTATATTCGTGGGGTATATGTTTTTTCTCTGGGAAAATTATTGGTTCGACCTTCTAGAGGTCGAAATAAATAAGTCATCATAGAAAGTTGTATCAGAAGAAATAAATTACCCCACCACATTAAACGTGGTATAAATCCAAATAATTGATTCCATATAGAGATAAATTATTACTCGAATCATCATATTAATAATTATTTTTAAATAAATATTTACTCATTAGGGTATTCTTTGAGTGGGTAAACCATGTAGAATATGAAAGGTCCCCTTAAAATGAAAAATGTATATTAAACAATTAATTCATAATTTTTTACCACGTATCAAATTATCCTGAAATTTGGAGGGTCTAAAGATGTGTTAATTATTAGAAGCATTATAAAATATACTAGAGGTTGATTCATTCGTATAGGTGGATAAATATGATCATGATTCAGGGAAACATAATCTAGACAGTAGAATTTCCTACCACCACCTTTATATTTCCATCTCCTCATTATTCAAAGGGTGGTTGGATGAAAAGGGTAATGGAAATGTTGATATATATATATATATATGAAGATTTTTTTATTATTACTATAATGGATATGATGTTGGATTCTCAAGTGATATGAGGATAAACACTAAGTGATTCTGGATGAGGATAACCGAAAAACACTCTATTTTGAGTTGCATTCTTATTGTGTAATATCTTCAATAATTTCTCATGAAATTCTTTTTTTCAGTGAATGTGGTAGTTTTATTTCATGAATAATTTTCATAATTTTTTTGGGATTTCTGTACATTATATTGTTTAAATTATCTTTCTTAAAAATTTTAATTTATTCATTGAGGTCTTTTCATGACGCAAAGTGATTTCAATTATGTTTTATTTCTTAGAGGTCTTGAATTAATTGAATAACTTTTATAGCTGGTAATTAAATCATATTGACTTAATTATAAAATATCTATGAAAATATTACTATGGGACCTTTTATGGGCATTGAGAAATTCAATTGGGAAATATTCTTTAAATAAGGAAGTGGGGAGTGTCTGAGAGGATAATGATTATCGATAACTAATCTTTTAATTCCGATTTTAATACCACATTATTTCAGATAATTTTTTTTTTGAATTTTTTATTTTCTTTTTCTTTTATTAGATTAATTTTCTGTCTATGATTTTTTAATCAAAACCACTATTTTATCTTCCTGAGAAAATAAACAAAAAAGTGACAGTTTTTTAACTCAAATTCCAACCTACTAAGGAGACAATTAAGGAACTACAACATTAAATTTTTCTCGAGGATAAAATTATGGATTGAGATTAAAAAAACCCTCACATAATTCATGGTCCATGAGATCTTAAAAGAGACATATAGATATTTAAGAAACATAATATCATAATGTTTTGATCATTTATATCAATAAAAATATTCAATTAATATATCACAGACAAGTAATCAGAACCTCACATAGACATATTTGAGTAAAAAAGGATCAAAGATAATCTTATAGACATGAAAACCTAGTCCATACATAATCTTATGGGAATTTAAACTACTTCCACAAATAATATTATAATCATGGAATCTAAGTCGACACATAAAATTTTGAATGTAAAATCTGGTTCAGACAGAGAATATTTATCTCATTAGATATCATTCAATAACCACTCAGTAGATGGATTTGTAATTCCAAGACCACCCATCACATAATAATAATCCATTCATATGTATACCAAAATATAACAAATCATTCATTATATATTAAAACCCATGGAATGGAAAAAAGTTTCATAATGATCTTATTAGTATAATCATGAGCCATTGATAGAATTAAAAGGATAGTTTGATTGTATCATATCTTTAGAGTTAAATCTATGTATTTTATCTTAGATGAAAAAGATATCAGAATATTTCACGGGGAAAATTACCATTTTCATTTTGAAATTACTTTAATAAAATATAAAAATTAAAAATATTATAGGAATCATTTTAATTCAAATAAAGCGTAGAAATAGGTAATGGGTGTATAAAACAATTGAGGGGTTATGACGCTAGAATTATTTTTGTGTATATTAAAACGATGATTCCTTTCATATTTTAGGAAAAAAATTCAAAAGTATATCCTTCAAAAAAACCAAAGGAGGATTCAATTTAATACATTTTATAAAATTAAAATAATTGGTAAAAATAAATTCAAGAAATTAAAGTGTAATATTAAAAAATTATTTACAGATTTTATAAAAAAATAGACAAGTAAGAAAAAGAATATTTGACCTAAGACAGGAATAATGATGATTTTACTTTAAAAACTATTTCAGCCTATTGAGTTTTTAAGGTGATTAAAATTAATGGGAAAAATTAATTTTATAAAATTAATTAGAGGAAAATAATATTCATGAATTTACTGAGAGATATAATAGAAAACTTCTTTATTAGAATCATAGACAATCTCAATAAACATTGAATTTGTAACATAAATCTATTACTACTATTGTAGCTTTTGAATCATAAGCACCATGGATGAAGGAACCTTAGATAGATTATCATATACCATAATATTCATGAGAATAAAAATAATAGACTCTATTGGATAGAAAATATACCTTATAAAAGAGAAAAGTGGTGAATGTGGCATGTTTCTCACAAAAGTAAAAGAGAGATGGAAATTTATCGCGTATTTGGTAACTTTTGGATTTTAATCCACAAGAAATAATAATATAAAATGAAAATAAAAATAAAATGAACAAAATAAGATTCATGATATAAATATTCAATATGAATATAAAAAAAATAAAACAATCTATGTTCACAACATAACATATGTCCCAGGAAAAATCATTTGAGATGAAAAAACTTTAACACAAATTCTAATTACTTCAAAAGAACTCTAACTTCATATTATTCCGTAGGCCTCCTTTTTATGTTCAAAAAATTACATATATCCCTTTTTTCTATTCTATAAAACCCAAAATGTCACAGATTCTCCATCACCATATAGAGAATAACATGTAACAAATGTCATGTCTCACCATCCAGGACCTACAACCACCCCTACCAAATGTCATCTTTAACCAACAAAGTGTACATAAGGGATTAATTTAATAAAAAATCAATTCGCTAGTGCTATTATTTATCTCATGATCACCTAGAACATATTGTATCTTTTAAACTATAGAATTCCATTAAATCCCTAAGGCATGCCAAACAAATCCAAAAGCTTAGACCCCACTCAACACTATTCCTATCCCCATGAGTGTCTACACATGATATCCCCATATTCTAAATACACCAATAATAATAGGTAAAGCCACCCAAATAGTCTTTCCCTTATTATATAGTTTTGATACAATGGGGCTAGCACTCAAGGTGATTCTTCATTAAAACCACACCAATGAATCACTATTACTACCTCATTTACATGGATCACATGCATTAGGCTCATACTCTAAAGAACATATGTATTCTTCCCATTTCTAAAAAATCACAAACCCCAGGAAAACCACTATCACAAGTTTCCCATGCAAGAAAATGAACATCGAACCAATAATTTCCAAACTAAGTCCAAGATCTCTCGGTATCCTACATATTCTAAAGGTAAAGTCTCATTATGGACACAACTCAAAGAATACCATGTACTATCCCAATCTCAAAAAAGCTGACACCCTCAAGCAAAAATACCTACTCATAAGGTGTTATCTCATTAGATATCAAAAAAAATTCTCTCTCAAACAATCCACGAAAACTCAAATAGAAATCCTCTGACTCATGGTCCCATATATGACACATGGAAATATTGGACATAACAATCACCCAAAAGGGAACTGATTCTATTAGATAACACTCTCACGAGACTAATACCTCAAGAGTGATTTATCACACATGGTAATAAAATTATATTGACATTTTACTAGATGGTCAATATCTAGGAACTCAATCTGGACACATTAGTTAAGAGAAATTTCATTGAATTATATATGGGAAAACACCGTATATGATGTAACAGAAAAAGTAAATAACATGACCTATACAAAAATCACCCCATGGGGTTCATCTATTATACATTGAACTCACTGACTAACCTTTATAGTTTTCTAGTTGTCCCTTGAAAAAAGAACCATACCCCGAGCATCACTATTAGACTCATAGAAACTACTAGTTGAATAAAGCATACATAAAATTAATCATAACTGAGTAGAATTGCACCAAGTACTTATATAGGGAAACACTAGATGAGCAATTTTTTAAACGTTAAATAAAATATCCTCATTATTCAGTGGAAGAAATCACACTAGTTGGACTATATCATCTGTATCCTACATGCCTGATATGATGCATGAGATTCCCCATGCCTCCATAGTCTAATAAAAAAATCTATAATTGTAGTATTTCTAATGGTCCAAGTTCCCCAAACCAATAACTCATTGGCCATAAAATCCAACCATAATATACATGATGCTAGGTGAAAATCACAATAACTATAAGTAAACCAACAACATCAATCTCATAGCAATTATAACCGGGAATTAACCTAGAAAATGTGTTCATAGTGCATCAGTATAGGTTTTATCCCAACATCTGACAGATACCTATATATCATATATTCCATTACCCAAAATAGTAAGATGAAAAATAAAACAACTCTGACACAACATCGTAATGTCATGTCCTGGATCACCTTATGAACATTAATTGGACAAGTTCACCATATGACCTTAGAAAAACCTCACCAAACACTGGAGTCTTCCAAAAATAGTTTGGACCTTATTGGATAACCTTATGCAATGGTGGGTTGAGGAGGGTTTGATTTAAACTTAATATGGAACTAGAAATGAAATTCATAAAATAACCGGTCAATAAATTGTGCTCGAAGAAGTTATCCAATGAAAAAAATATAATTATTACCATATGAAAGTATTTAAAAATAAAAACATAAAGAGATGATGAGTTTGGGTATTGGGATTACACCAGGAATGACACAAACAATATCAATCTAGTTTTCGGATGTTTCTTAGCTTGTTGTGTAGACCATGACTACCATCTCGTGACAATGCTTAATATACCTATCCCTAGTCTAATAATCCAGTATCTAGGTATTATATACCCATCCAAGGAGCCACAACTTCCCTTGGGGTTGTTTTGACCCTTGGGTAACCATAATTCACTGTGTCCCCTAGGGTCCATGTTCACCTTATGTCATAATTCACTAGGTCACATGGGGGCCATTTTTACCAAAGGATTACTATAATTTACTACGTCCATATGGGGCCTTGTTCAACCTAGGTTAACCATAATTCACTATATCCTTTGGGGGCCATGTTAACCCATGGTTAACCATAACATGAAATATAAAACCAAAATATACACATCATTCCATATAAAAATACATATAATTAAAAATAAAAAGGTGTGTTTAACCTGTTTCATTTCAAAACACTTCCAAATCCCATTTTCAAACCATATCAAAAAAATTATTTGGGGATAAATCCACTAAAAACCCATTTCCATATAGAGTTTTGAATAACATTTCAAAATAAAATTTCTAAAATAACAAATTCCTAGAAATTCCCTAAACACACCATCACATCTATTTCAAACAACGTTATTTTAAAACAAATAATTTCAATATTTCAAAATACCATTTACATTTCATTCAATTTCCTATGCATGATAATGATAGCTGGAAAACACTATTAATGAAGCCAGAAAATAATAAATGGACAATGGGATATATTAAAGGGACCACTAACCTCACTTTCATATATCCACAATTAAAATCACCAAGGGATGAAATCACTAAAAACTCTCAATGTGATTTTACCAGGATTAAATGAACCCTTATTGACATCCTGGTCTCTAACATCATAACATACAACCAAAATTAATTAATTATAATATTTTTACATAATTAATTAAATCAAAACCAAGTCATGATAATGATTGATAACTCACTGATCTGTATTCATCCATTTAAATATCAAGCCATGGGGTGCCGACCAACCCCATCACACCCTCAAACCTACACTGAGTGAAATATACAATCAATGGATGATGTTTTATAATTAATTTATTTTCAATTTTTGAGAAACATAAAAAACTATTATAGTAAAATACCTTATCGATTCTTTGAACTATTGAGTTCTGTTGGAATCTCAGGATTATCTCATTATAGGGTATGTTTATAAGGCCCCAGCCTTAAACCTTACTTAATCTTGAGTTATTACAAGATTACAGATTGAGGATCTTTTCGGGTTTAGAGTTTTAGAGAATTAGATCATAAAACTTACATTACATTCCACATATAAACAAAGTGGTTACATAAAGATATTCTTCTTCTTTCCCATCAATGGAAACATATTTAAAATAAAACATGGATTATTTTTTGACACTTCCTTAACACTATCATCATATCATGTACCTTTCCCTTGACCTGTGAATAACATTTCAAAAAAACATGGGATGAGGATAAAAAGCTCAGTAAGGGATATAAAAATAAGGAAAGGAAACATGGGTACATATATACATAAGAATGAAATCATACTTTACCCATAAAACATAAGCACTTTAACATACCTCATCAAATCATGAATAAATCATAGAAATCATAAGACATAAAGGTAACTTGAGGCATTCATAACATTCTTACGTAGGGAGTAACCCTCTTGGTTACATTTGGAATACCCATCACAGTATATTCCCTAAATCTCTTCGGAGAAACCTTAACGTTTCACTCCTTCGCATTACCCAATGCATTGGAGAGCTATATCGGGCTCAGCCGCCCTTAGTTTATCACGGAACCACCCATCTTCATAATAATACCCAAGAACCTCAACATAATCGTATCACATAAAACAAGCATAAAGGAAACATAAAATTTCCACCTTTCAATCACAAGATATCAATACAACACATTGATATAAAAACATTATGAAAACCATTTTCAATACCAAAATAAAATAAAAGTAAAACAAGGTCTTTATTTTTCATTAAAAAAAGGTATGGCTTGTAGAGGAAGGCCAAACTCAAATAATGGTCACGGCGGCGGAGAAGTCATTGTCGCGGCATACGTATGACAAAAACATTCTCTTTTATCGTTTAGTAAAGGCTTCGTATAAAAAGAATCCTTTTGAATAAAAGTAAAAGTCAAAGGTGTTTATACACCATATAAAAGAAGGTTGTGTATAAAACAAAATATGTCTCAATGAAAGGAGATTGAGACGAAGTCCCATACCTCGGGTGCGACTTGACTCGATTGTTCCTTAATGTCTTGAATAATAAACTTGAGTTAATTTCTACTTGCTTAAGAACCTTTTTCAAGTTCATTATTACTTTTATATCACTTATTTCCATGTCATGAACACTATGTAATTATTTAAGTTAATAACGGTCATTTTAACGATCATTGATACTTGAGTCAAAAATAAACCCTTTATAATTACAAGTTGTTCATTTATCCATTATATCTAGAATTATAATCATGATGTATATATCATATATATCCAGTATATAAATGCAATTATAATATTACATAATAATTTATAGGTAAGAAATGAAATGCACCGTTCATGGAGACGGTAAGCCGTACGTACGCATGAACGCTACATTCATTTCTATTTCATATTTTATAGAATGGAATCGTAATGATATAAAGGTATATTATAATTCCAGTATAATATTATATATAATATCATAGTTTCATCCTTTATACGTCCCAAAAATGGTATTTAACGAATCAAATCACTTTGAGGGGGCGGTAGTCCGCACTTCCTTAAATGAAGATATCACGTTTACCCATAATGGAAACCATAAAGGTATGACCAAAATGAAAAATAAAGAAGCTTAAGGAAAACATAAACATATTATATATCATATATAAATATTGTGACATCTTAATGGCCACTTTTTAAGGTGCTAAAAGAATGTTGAACAATCATCGTTTCGGGAGGCATAAATTCACCATCCACGAAAACAGTATGTCCGTTAACCATTATATGTAGGTGTGTGTAAGTGTAGCTCAAATCATTCTTATAACAACATCCTAGTATATTGAAGATACTGGAGTTGTTACAAAAGAAATGAATAAAAAGAGTTTAGGGGGTTGGAGAAGCAAAATAAAATAAAAGGACTCAAGTGAAGACATTACCTTAAAATCGGGTAACTTTCTTTGGTTTGAGCTCAAAGGCATCCTTGGAAAGACTTCTGCCCCAAGTGAGGCTTCAAGGAGTAGGAGAGGAATGTGGAGAGACAAAATGGTCAGGGTTTTTCCGAGCCAAATGCTTTGTAGGTGTGGGTAAGGTGGTAGAGTTGGGTGATTTTTATAAGAGGAGAGGAGGGGCACTCTTGGAATGTAAGGAAATGTTACATTATTTTAGAATGAATTTCGGATATTAATGGTCCCACATTGATGTGTTTCAAGGATAAGGTGATAAGGGTTCTCAATCAACTCATCCAATAGGTTTTGGACATGTGTAGGTCTTATATTTTACATTATCTTTCCATTTTATTTAAATCCTTTATTAATGAGGTAATCGCTGCATCATCATGATGTCATAAATAATTTAATTTATTTAAAGTCTAAAAATTATGAAAAATATATCATGATTTAGGAAATATGTTTATATTTCTAATGAATATTTATAGTTCAAAATATAATTTATTTAGACAAAATTAAAAATATTCTACTTAGGTGATATATTCTTTGTCACATTTAACATTCTTTAAAAATAAAAAGATAAAAAGTCACTTTCTCACAAAAGTGATTCCATGGCGCCCCCATGTTTGGAACAAAGAATCCCATGGTCTTCCATGAGACAAAAAGTAGCCTTAGGACACATGTTGTGGTCTTTTTCTATAATTATGATATCATTTTATTATCCTTAACTACCTGATTACTCATTAATCAAGATAATTAAAGATAATTACCGTCGTTACTATTTTTAATGTCCAAAAACAAAAGAGTCTTGATTAAATAATTTGGACCTTATTATTCCAAATATGTAATCCATTTTACCAAATTCCAAACACATAAATTTCAATAATTGATTTAAAAATAATTCTCGTTGTCAAAACAAATAGCGGGTTTTTTTGAAACAATATCTATGAAAAGTTTGGCATTAGTTTATGACCAATTCCAAAGTGAAATTAATCCTAATGAACACCATTGTATTAAATTGTAAAAATATATTCAGATTACACTTTATGTCCACTTAAAAGGATAATCTAACCATATAATTAAATTAAATGAAAAAACAGTTGTGATGTAAAATTCAGTATTTTTCACTATTCATTAATAAATGAACATTTTTAGAAAAATACCAAAAATTTATCCAATGTAAATTTCAATGTCCCAATAATAATGAATATGTTTATTTTGACAAATATAGATTATAAAATTGTCAAAATTTTGATTTAAAAAGGGTTTGCCATCAAAAGGCAGTAAAACAATCATTTTGGAATATTAGTGTATTCCATGCATAAGATTTTATTTATTTTCATAATAAGCCTCTAAAACACTATATTAATCATTAATAGACATAGATAAAAATATCTGTTATTCATTACTTGGGATGTTACAATGTTAATAGCCCTTTATAATCAATGGATTATACCTCGCTCTTGTGGAATTACCAATGCAACCCTCTTTGGAGAATTGGTGAAATGGATAATATATAGAGAGGATACCAAAGAAGGTCAATATAGGGTGATATATCCCATAAATAAATGTTAAATATTCCTTGGGACACCACCCTTGATGGGGAATAATGATTGGAAAAAGGGAGAGAACTCCCCTAGAACACAATAGAAAAAAGGGATTAGATAAGGGGATTCCCCCTCAAAAACAATATGTTGAAAGGATAAATGAACCCTCTAAAAGGGTCACCAAATTTCCATTGGAAGCCACCATATTTCCATTGTATTCTTTCTATATCTTCTAATACTACCAATCAACACCAGCTTGCTGGTGGTGTGTTCTGGCCTAGATATAATATCCACCCCATACAATTCTATGTTATCTTATTCCCTCTAATTCATCTTTCAAACCCTATTTTATTTTTATAACACTTCCTTTGAGTTGTTCCAAACCTTTAACACTCTTACAAACCTCAATCAAAATGTGACGTAGCAACTCATTAGGAAATTAAAATTCTCGTGAACTCCAAAGCTCTTGTTTGGATACCATGGATTATAGATTTTCAATGACCATTCATTCTACATTAATAAAAGGTGAGATATTATATATTATAATTATAATTTGGATAAACATTCGTAATGAATTTGTGATCAACTATTTGGAAATAATGATTACAAAAACAAGGTAAGGCATTCATTATTTTCACATCTTCATATACCCTTTTAACAACATGGGATACATTACCTTTTTCAGTCCCCTAGAACACATAATCAAAAAAATAAGATTTTTTATATATTTGAATTATAGACCTTTTATTATTGTCACTTATTAAAAAATTCATCAAAGAATACTTTAATTGAATAAATTAACATATATGGTTATATCATGATTACTACATGATATTATTTCTTTCATTAATGGATACCTTATGAGAATTATACTTTGGTAACAATCTGAGAAAACTATCAACCATGATGGTGTTGTTTAAGGTTTCACTAAGACCACTCCTTAGAGTCATTATTCTTATGGATATATAGAACATATGATTTGAATATATTTATTACCATATCTTTATGTCTTGGTAATTAGATCAAAATATACCTCAGATAGTTCAATTTAATTTTTTTTGACATAGTGAGTATCTTTAAAAATTCTCCCAATATCCCGAGATGTCTTAATTTCATGAAAATGATTAATAATATTTATAATAATTAAACTATAAAAAATATTCATTACTTAGTAGAAAATATACATAAAAAATATTTATTAGTGGGAGAATTACAACTAGTATCAACTTGTTTATATGACATTACTTTTCTTGTTAAATGATCAATACTATTATTTTTAAGGTCAATTCCATTCTCGCGTTTCCACATCCAAAATAATTTTCATCCAAGAATTGATACATTTGAGGAACCCTTTCATCAATTCATTATTTACTTAATACTTATAAGTCATTAACATAAACATTTATATCTATAAAGTTGTTAAATGTAAAACATAATTCAAACTAATCACGATACCAATTCTTTAAAGAGTTGTATTTTAGAAAAATTGTTTTCTAGATTTTAGTTGGTTGAATATTTGAGGGGATTGATATATTTTAAAAAACATAAAATTAAATTAAATTAAAATTTTAAAACAGAATTTGAATATAATATATTTTAAGAGTAGTTAGGATCATAAATATCTTATTTATATATTTTACACCCATATAAACCATGAGGGGTATGGAACAAAGTAAAACCTTAATTTTATTGGGTAGCCACAACCCAATTACAACATAAATTTATTAATAGATGCTACAACATCAAATATAATGCTTTTTCTAGGTTTGTCAAATATTTTTTACATACTTATACCTTTTAAGGATGTATAATGTAAAAATAAGTTCTTTTTTATGAGAAAATAATAATCTAGTAAAAAGATATATAACCGAAATGATAAATAAATACAAAATTAGTAAACCCACATCTATAGGTGAGACTTGTATAGTTGATCATCACAATTACTTATTGAAATAATGTTTTCTATAAATAATTAAATAACATTAAATTAAACAATATTATGATGCAAATTAATCGTAGTCAATATCATGTCAAATAAACACATTGATACATCTAGTTTTGACAAATATCTATTTATTGAGATATATAAATGTAATAATCAAGTTGAATACTTCATATCCATTAAATGATTCATTTATTGAAAAATTGATGTGAAAATAAGGAATTGTATAAAACAAAATAATATGAATCATTACAATGAAATTATATTGGTGTAAAGTTTTATTTCTGTGAAATATAAATACAAAATAATCATTATAAATTAATTCACATGAAAAACTCTGTTAAATTTAGTTGAGAATGGATCCCACTTCACTATAAAAAGAATATTTATTTTTTTAGAATATGTATACAATAGAATGACCAAGGTAATCATGATTTGGTGATCTTATGATTATTTGAATTCCTATAGAGAATCTTTTGAAATATATAGTGGTATAACATATAAAATAATTATTGAGTGTACAATATATTCTGAATCCCTAATTTAAGAAACTAGTAGATGTATTATCAGATGAAGTACTCATATTCTGATGAGGATAATATATTTTCTCAAGTCCCAATAACAAAAATAACATATATCTATGAATCATTATTTTATAATTTCAATTCATACTATTTTATATTTTGAAATATGAAAAATATATTTTCCTACTCTAAAAAATGCATAATATTTTCAACTTGGTAAAAACCCAGAATATAAGATATTTAATCTAAAAAATTGAATATGTATATTTTTCACTTAGTAATAAATAAATAAAAATAATAAATTATATATATTTATTAATAGATAATATAGTTTTCATCAAATAACATATTTTACATGGGATGAATTCAATGTGATTTTTTATCAGCTACTTTTTAATGTGTATGATTTCAATTTATAAATATATTATCTTCTTTTTTGATATAATATTTTTTACTCCAAAAATTATGAAGAATAAAATATTTTTATGTAAAAATTTATATGTAATGTATTGTACTAACTGAATTAACATTATATAAAAATGTTAAATACAAAAAAGTAATAAATTGAAAAACCAGAACAAAAGATAAATAAAAAATAATTCAGTGAACATAAAATATTTCTACAGTAGATAAATAATTAATAATAGATAAATAATAATAATACATATTGAAAATATTAATAAAAAAAATATAATTGGAATGGACACTCAAAACACATACGAAAAGTTAATTTAATAATAATTTCACAATATCTCTTGGTGATCATTATGGTATGGAACTTATGATGATAGTATTTCAAGAAAAATATTCTAATGACATTATCATATTAATGTTATGGATAAGAAAAATCAGTATCTATTTAAAATTATATAAATATATATTGGTGAGAAAAATTATAAACTTAAATCGTAACAGGGAACAAACTCCAATATCTTCCAACATTAACTAGTGGTAGATTATAACAACTTTTAACACCTTAAATGTCTAAAGATTTTCATGCTTCTACTGAGGTATGAATTCAGTTAATTATTATAACATATTTCCTTTTATGGTCAATTTGGTAACTATTACATAACCCATTTGAGAAAAATCTCTCAATTCATTATAATTCCAAATTATATAGTTCATCCATTGATTAGACGCAATTTCTTTTTCTAAAACAACTTCTATAGTGTTATTAAAATAAAATGTAATAGGATATCAATTAATTAGTATAAAAATAAGATTATAATTGATGATTCATATCCATTTCACTTATTCAGATAAATTTTAATTCACAATATGTTTTTATTATACTGTATAATTTGTGACCAGTATATTTATAGAACTCTTGTTTGTAATAACTTATCATTTTTTGTGACAACCCACAATTTATGATATATTTTTCTTTAAATGTATTTCTTTGATAGATTTATTTATAGACCAAATGAGTTTATAAGAACATTGAAAACCTATTGAAATATTATAATGCAAAAATTATATTATATTTTAATTCATCATGTTAGTATCCCCTTAGGTTGGAATTGTAATATTATTTTGAAAAAATTAATCTTTTAGTGAATACTAAAAAATTAAAAATTTTCAAAAACTACCATTAATTTTAATTGTAAAAGTCCCCTAATTTTTTCAAATGAATACAAAATTTACATAACCCACATTTATTTATAAATAAATTGATTAATTACATTTTAATAATCATTATACATGATTTTGGTATAAGTTTATTTTTGGACATAAAACACATTTCTCTAAAATAAATATTTTTTGTCACGTTTCACGTTTTTATCTTCAAATAATAACTTAAACTTATTTAAAATTAATTTTTTAAAATGGTTTCCCTATTTTGATTCTTAAAGATTAATTTTTTTTAAATTTTACCATTTTAGTTTTTATCATTATTTGTTACAACCCCAATGAATAATTATCACGTTAGTAAGGTTAAAATGTGAAATACAAGCCTAAACATTTGGGACAAGACTTTATAATTTATATAAAAATTTCCTTTACCATATTAGATGAATGTATTTTATAAATTTTTCTCTATGTATCTAAAATATGGATACTTGGTGCCTTTTGTTTTTGAAATTTAAATTTATTTTACTTTAAAAAAATAATAAAAACATAATTTCTGACTCTTGAATTTAGTGAAACTAATATTTCTACATATAGATAAAAAGATCTTATGATTGGTTTCTAAGGATAATTTAAAAAATAATAATTTTATCGTGGAAGTTTTTTTGATTGAAAAATACCCTCAAATACATACACAAAACCAATAAATTATTTTCTCAATTAATAGAAAAATAATACAAATAATACTAAAAATACCAAAATTATAATAATTTGGGTTGATTATTATGTTAAAAATTTATATATTAATATATTTTTTTAGCTATTTTTGTATGTATTATATTCAAATTGATGTTTTTCGTGATGTATTTGAAGTTAGATGAAAAAAAATATTTTCAAAAATTTCATTAGTAATATTTCATGAAAATAATATTTTATTAAAGTATTAAAAAAAATTAAATGATTAAAATATTAAAATGTGGAAAATATAATGTTTAAAATGTCTTGAATTTTATATTTTGATCCAATTTTCACCTTATAATTTAAATTATTATGCTTTATAACTGAAATAGTTGTTATAGAGGTTAGGGATAAAAATTGTTAATGATGGGGTTAATAAAAAAGATGTGGTTTAAAATATTATTTTATAAAAAAATATTATTGTATGATTATATTAGGACCATAATACCCTTATCTTCTAGTAAATTTCTTTTTTTAACCGTTTTACATGTGTTAGACACATATAATGTTATTATAATTTTTGAATTTCCATATGATTTCCTCCCCTCACTTATAAAACGAATGCTCTTCTTCTCTTTTCATTACAATAAATTAATCCATATATATTAATGAATACCTAAAAATATATCTTTTAAATATCCATATACATGTTTTATAGGTTCATTTATTCGAAGAAAACCATCACAAGGTCTCTTGGGAGGAGATCTAAATGAACTATTCCAAAGAAGAGGAAAGTGCCTTGAATGGATATTTATAATTTATTTCTTCTTATAATTCTACGAAATATATTATAAAAATTCTAAAATATCAATCCCATTATTATATAAATACATATATTGTACTATAATTAAGTGGAAACCATTTTAAATCTCTTTTTATATCCTATAAAAATCATAATAAAAGACCGGGCATGCGTACGACATAGCGTATCTATGTAGTGGTGCAATTATTTTTTCAATATCAAATTACATGGATGGTTTTACAGATGGAAATAAAAAAATATATTATAATTTTCATATAATATTTCTTATATAGTTATAATATCACATAATCCTTCTAACATTCTTATCCATTGGAAAATTATATTGTCTATTGTGCGTACGTGAGGACTACCACTTCCAAGAAGTGATGAGATTTATTTTTCATTTCCATTTTACATGGATGGTAATAAGAATAGATTTAATTAATACAAAATTTATATAGTTTATAAAATGATCCTATAAAGGTGAATTATTTTTTACCATTCTTTTGTTAAGTCAATCAAAAAGTGAATGCATGATTCGTGTGTACAAATGGCCAACCATCTCTATAAATAGTGTAATCAATTTTTTTATCTATATCATTTATTGATAACAATAAATATATTTATACTGAATATATATTATATTTATATAATTAATAAATATGTTGATATGATTGACCCATGAGAAAGATTTAAGGACCAAATCTAATGAATGAAAATACACTTGAAAAACAAAGCAGTTAACACCTAAAATAATGATAATGACAAAATATTATTAACTAAAATGTAATAAATTGATAATATATGATATAAAAGATCTCAATATTGTCATTTAATATAATTATAATGAATATTAATGTTTTATATTTGATGATAATAGTGATTTTGAGGAAATCAAAATGTTATTAATGGGTGTTCATATCTCCATTTATATTCATTGGGCATATACATATAACATCCCATTTCCAATTTGTCAGGTATCCCTTTAATCTTGATGTTTTTTCTTTTTATCATTCTTTAAATATGGGACAAGAATAAATTTGGAGGATAACTATAATGGTTATTTCACAGAATTATTGGAGTTCCAACTTTAACAAGCATTTTCTACTGGCTAAAGGAGTATTAAATGCCATGTAAATGGGTTAAAAAATGTTTAATGGTTGATGGGTGAAATTTCTGAAAGGGACCACATGGTGAAAAGTAAAAAAATTTAAATGTTATTTTCACATAATTCACATTTTAAGTAACATATTATTAATTAGAGGCGACAGGTTTTTTGGCGTATGTGGGACTTCAGAAGTTACACATCATAAACCTGGGTTACAGATAGTGTTCCAACCCTCATCTAGTTTTAATACATGTGCACATTGTTTTGGACTTAGTAAATTTATCTAGGCTTTATCACCATCAAACTAGGGTTTCTCCTATGATATTTTGAGAGATGCCTTTCATTCATGTTCAATCCATTCTGTATCTAATGTTCATTAATAACCTATTTCTTATCTCCGTGTGACTAATATATACAATTCTTCATTACTGTTGATCATGTCATCACCTTTGGGTATTCATTAATTGATTTATCGATATAATATGTTGTTTTATTTTGTTTTCATCAAAGATCCATTTTTTTGGTCTGTTTTTTCTGAGATTTATCCTTTAACAGTTTTGGTGTGGAGGGGATTCATTCTCGGGGAATGTGGTTTCATATTCACTAATAACCCTTTTCATTTCCAATGAAATCAAACATAGGATTAATAGAATAGAATATAGTGTCTCTGGTAGTGTTTTTGTGTTTTGTTTTTGGTGGATCCCATTGCGGGTCTGTATGACCCGAGCATTGAGCAGGGTGGTTCCATATCTATTCTATGATAATAAACCTAATTAATCATTCTTTATAAATTTATTTTTTAAATTGTCCTGAATGTTTTCTATTTTTTAAAATGATTTTTAGAGAAAAAAGTGTTTCCCTGGATTTTGAAAAATAAAAAATGGAAGTGTATAATTTCTAAACATTCAAATCAATTTGTGAAAATGAGAACATAGGATACCATGGTTACATTGGTGGAAGGATTATATTAATGCCATCATCCAAGTTGAGTGATTATATTGATGTTTGATCATGGGTATTTCCCTTGTTTCCTAGGCCTATTGTTCTAGGGGAAAACTAATTACATTGTTGGGGAGTTTACTCATAGGGTATTCATATGCTTCCTAGGCTTATGTTCTTGGAACTTGATTGTGAACTTTTTTTATTGTGGTATTAGTAGTCTTCTAGTCTGACCTATAGTGATCTTTTTTACTGATGCATGTGTTAATGCTTCTATTTTTTACATCATATATTTATTAGTTAGAATTGATATGAATGTTATACCTACATTTATTTTGACTGTTGAAAAAGTGAAATGTTTTCTATGTTTTCTATAAAACTTCTTTACATATTACATTTCCATGTTTTATCTAATATAAGCATACAATAATTTTTATACAAATACTAGATATGGAAAACTTAGGTGGGATCCTTTTGATTTTATTTTCCCAAACCCTACACACCTCTTTAGTGATGCGTAGACCTTTGTATGTCTTCTACTGCAAGGAATGGAAAGCTACAATTGTGAGGTGGTGAGGTTCATGTCAGTTGGTTTTGGTAGGATGGATGTGACATGGTGGGAGTTTATCTATGCCAACACTTGGAGAAGCTGTTTGGTTTCGACCCTTGAAGATGGACATGTTTTTTGAGATGTGACTACATTTCCAACTAATTATTTCTACTGTTTTTTTACTAGTGTGGCATATATATTCCTTCAATATTCTATTGTATCTTTCATCCTATGTATACATATAAACCATGTGGTTGTTCAGTTTGGGAGAAAATATTCCCATTGGTGTGTTGTTCGATGCATGGGTTCTTGTCTCTAGTTCAAAGGGATTAGAAAGGCCATTCAGATATGAAGAATATCTGGTTGGGGGCCATATTTAAGGGTAACCTGAGTCAGTTTCTTTAAAATTGGTATCATAAGAGATATTTTTTCAATATTTCTTGTCTTGGTATGTTTGTTAGACTGATGATATGATTTTTGGTACGTGAGAGATATGTTATGATGAGTTTCTAGCCAGATCTTGTGATAATGAGACTCATGATTCCATTGGATTATGGGATACTTATCTCTAGTGTGGGGTTTTATTTTAAATATTATTTCCAACTTATGGGTTTTCTAGTTTGAACTGAGATTCATTCTGTTATTTGGTCATTCTTATGTTTTCTTATGCATTAGTATTCCTTAGATACATCTTCTAGGAGTTCCATAGGAAGGTGGAACTAATGATCCTCAAGGGAATCCTATTGTGGATCCAAATCACATTGAGGCTATCATACGGGTAGTTCATGATATCAATTAGGATTTACCAAGAGTTCAGAATATAGTAATTGAGGAAAAACTAGTATATAGAGGAGAAATAGATTGATAAAAAGAGTTTTTACATGAGAATCCCCCATCCTTTAAATGAAAAAATGAAACTCAAGTGGAAATGGGATGGATGGTTGTAATTGATTAGATCATCCGCTTTGTGGAAAAACCTAAGAGTATCAGAGTAATGTTTTTTGTGTTTAGGCATGAGTTTTCTATTAAGTGATTATAAGATTCTATTATCCTGGGATACATAATCATGGATTTGGATGGGAATGGTTTTAAAACCATATTCTATCAATAGATTTTAATAGAGTCCCTGATACTAGAAAATTCTCTAGAGATCATGTTTTTGAAACATGGATAGAGTTCGTTGTAGCCTAAATGAGCTAATTTGCAGATCTTGTCCTTTTTTCTCTAGACGTGGTAAGGAATGACCAGCTAAAGGCTCAGAAGTGCCTACAAGGTTTGTGACTAGATATCATATCATAGGTGTTCATGTTGAAACATCCAACCTATTCTAAAACTGCAGACATAGATGTGATGGAAAATACGGTTATGGAAGTAATGGTTGGTTTTTATAATTTATATTCTATCTAGTGGTAGTTTTAGTGGTATTCATGGGATGAAATGGAAGTGGCAGGGTCCTCAAAAAATTGGTGGAGGTAGGTCTCAGTAGTGAGCCTCCTATGCACCATCCATTATAGTTGGCAATGTACCTATGACTTGCTGTTAGTTTGAAAAGGATGGACACTCAAGACGTTCTTGTCCTATGACCAGAAAGATGTTTAATAGCTATATACACATTGGTTACTTATAGTGAATCTATTAGGCTATGACTATGACTCATTATGGTTAGGTTTCTTCAGTTCCAAAGGCTATTGTGGTGTATTCAGAAGCTTTAAAGACGACATGTATCTGGCTACAGGCCTCAGGAGTGAATCATTTTCACATAGTAGAGGAGTTTCCCCTACAAGTCTATGCAAGTCCAATAACAATGGGTGGTACTATCCTTATTGCATCTTTAATAGAAATTTCTTTATTCGATAATGGTTCCTCATACACTTTTATATATTCATTTTTATTGATTTTATTAAACATCCAACGGAACTTATTTCCTTTATAATGAAGGTAGAAACCACTCTTATTAAGAGGAAAGATTTGGGGATTTATTTTCCTTCTTGTGGGTTAATTATATCAGATAAAGGGTTTTTCTAGGGTTTTCTTGTTTTTGATTTGGATCTATTTGACATCATCATCAGTATGGATTGGCTATTCTATTATCCATATGGGGTTTATTGTTGTCAATACTTATTTCTTGTTTCTGTTCATGAGAGCTATCATTTGTTTTAGTGGAAGTGAGACCATAGATCAGGTCGTTCAGGGACTTCCTGCCCAGAGATGAAGAGTTTGTTGTCTGATATTGTGATTGAGCCCAATGGAATTTCTCCTATTGTTGATCTTTCTACTTTTGTTCTAGACTTTCTAGATGTTTTCCTAGACAATTTATCTAGTCATCCTCTAGAGAGAGAGAGGTAGAGTTTATAGTTGATCTGGTTCCAGGTATTTAGCTGATATCGATACCTTCTTATGGTATGGCACTAGTGGGGATGTTTTATATAAGGCCCCAGCCTTAAACCTTACTTAATCTTGAGTTATTACAAGATTACACATTAAGGATCTTTTCAGGTTTAGAGTTTTAGAGAATTAGATCATAAAACTTGCATTACATTCCACATATAAACAAAGTGGTTACATAAAGATAGTATTCTTTATTCCCATCAATGGAAACACATTTAATACAAAACATGGATTATTTCTTGACACTTCCTTTACTCTATCATCTTATCAAGTACATTTCCCTTGATCTGTGAAAAACATTTCAAAAACATGGGATGAGAATAAAAACTCAGTATGGGTTATAAAAAAACATGGAAAGGAAACATGAGTTCATATATACATAAGAATGAAATCATACTTTACCCATAAAACATAGGCACTTTAACATACCTCATAAAATCATGAATAAATCATAGAAATCATAAGACATAAAGGTAACATGAGGCATTCATAACATTCTTACGTAGGGAGTAACCCTCTTGGTTATGTTTGGAATACCCATCACAGTATATTACCTAAAATCTCTTCGTAGAAACCTTAACGTTTCACTCCTTCGCGTTACCCAATGCATTGGAGAGCTATAACGGGCTCACCCGCCCTTAGTTTATCACGGAACCACCCGTCTTCATAATAATGCCCAAGAACCATAACATAATCATATCACATAAAACATGCATAAAGGAAACATAACATTTCCACATTTCTATCACGAGATATCAATACAACACATTGATATAATAAAAACATTATTAAAAACATTTTCAATACCAAAGTAAAACATGGTATTTGTTTTTCGTTTTAAAAAAAAGTATGGCTTGTAGAGGAAGCCGAAACTCAAATAACAGTCACGACGGCGGAGAAGTCGTTGTCATCGCATACGTACGACAAAAACATTCCCTTTTGTCGTTTAGTAAACGCTTCGTATAAAAAAGATTCCTTTTGAATAAACGTAAAATTCAAAGGGGTTTATACACCGTATAAAAGAAAGTTGTGTATAAAATAAAATATGCCTCAACGAAAGGAGATTGAGACGAAGTCCCATACCTCGTATCCGAATTGACCCGACCGTTCATTAATCTCCTGAATAATAAACTTGAGTTAATCTATACTTGATTATGAATCTTTTTCAAGTTCATTATTCCTTTTATACCATGTTATGAACATCATGTAATCAGTTAAGTTAATAATGTTCATTTTGTCGGTATTTGGTTCTTAAGTCAAAAATAGACTTCTTACACTTACATGTTGTTAATTTGGTCAAAGGTTCATTATATCCAGAATGGTATTCATGATGTAGATATCATATATGTCATATATATCCAGTACATACATGCATTTATAATATTACATAATCATTTGAAATGCACCGTTCATGGAGACGGTAAGCCGTACGTACGCATGAACGCTACTTTCATTTCTATTTCGTATTTTATAGAATGGAAGCATAATGATATAAAGGTATATTATAATTCCAGTATAATATCATATATAATATCATAGTTCCATCCTTTATATGTCCCACATATGTTATTTAACGAATCAAATCACTTTGAGGGGGCGGTAGTCCGCACTTCCTAAAATGAAGATATCGTGTTTACCCATAATGGAAACCATAATGGTATGCCCAAAATGAAAAAAACAGAAGCTTAAGGAAAGCATAAACATATTATATATCATATATAAAAATAGTGACATCATAATGGCCACCTTTGAAGGTGTTAAATGAGTGTTGAACAATCATCGTTTCGGGAGGCAGAATTTCGCCATCCACGGAAACCGTATGTTCTTTAACCATTTGATGTAGTTTTGTGAGAGTGTAGCTCAAATAAATCTTATAAAAACATCCTAGTATATTGAAGATACTGGTGTTGTTACAAAAGAAGTAAATAAAAAGAGTTTATGGGGTTGGAGAAGCAAAATAAAACAAATTAACATGAGAGAATGAATTACCTTAAAAAGTGTAACTCCTTTTGATTTGAGACTAAAGGCTTCCTTTGAAAGGATTCTGCCCAAAGGGAATCCTCTAGGATGAGGAGAGGGATGTGGAGAGAGTAAATGGGCAGGGTTTGGCCGAGCCAAAGGCTTGAGGAGTGTGTGAAATGAGGTAGAGGTGGGGGCCTTTTATAAGAGGAGAGGAGGGGCACTTTTGGAAAGTAAAGAAATATTACTTTATTTGAAAATGTGTTTCGGTTTTAAAAGGTCCCACATTGATATAATTCGTGGATAATGTGATAAGGATTCTAAATCCACTCATCCAATAAGTTTTGGACATTGTAGTTCATATATTTTACATTATCTTTCCATTTTATTTAAATCGTCAAATAATGATGTCATCGTTGCATCATTATTATGTCATAAATAATTTAATTTATTTAATGTCTAAAAAGCATAAAAAAATACTATGATGTAGGAAATCTTTTTATCTTTCCAATGACTATTTATAATCAAAAATCTGATCTTTATAACCCCATGTAAAAATTTTTTTTTGTAAAACATCTCTTGTTTGTGTCATTTTTACTTTAACATTCAATAAAAAGTTATTTATGTCATTTCCAAACCAATGTGTCTCCATGGGGTCCCCAAGTTTACCCATGGCTTGTCTTGGTCGGCCATGACACTACCAATAAGTTTGGTACATGTGTCTAGGTCATTTCATATTATTAAAGCATTATTTATACCTTAAACTAAACTAATTACCACTAATCGCGATTAAAAACTTAATAAGTTACTATTCACCAAAAAATTATTTTAATCTCATTGAACCACATTTTACTTCTTAATGACAACCATGTATGTCGGATTTTCAAAATTCAATACACATTAGTGGTAAACTTTCATTTAACTGAAAAATCAGTTTGCTTGATTACCACTTAGTGGTTTCACTATTCATCAAAAATTGAAGTTTATTAGAAAATTACCAAAAATTTACCCTAAGCTATATTTGATATTCCGAATTCAAAAATGAAATCCATTTTAAAAAATTCAAATCATATAAGTCACATTAATTAATTCAATAATTAATTCCCGCTGCCAGAGCAAATAGCGTGTTTTTACAAAACAATAAGTATCAAAATATTGACACCAGTTTAAGTCTAATTTCAAAGTGAAATTGATTCCAATGACCACTATTGGATAAAATGGTAAAAATATATTCTAATTTCACTTCAAAACCAATTAAAAACATAATCTAATCATATAAATAAATTAGGTTAAAAAGCAGTTTTGATGTAAAATGCAGTATTTTTCACTATTCGTTAAAAAATGAACATTGTCAGAAAAATACCAAAAATTCACACAAGGTAAATTTTGATGTCCCAATCACAAAGAATAAGTTTATTTTGAAAAACATATTTTATAAAATTGTCAAAATATAGATTCAAAAATGGTTTTCCATCAAAAGGCACTAAAACAATCTTTTAAGAATATTAGTGTATTCCATGCATAAGATTGTATTTATTTTCATTTTAAGCATCTATAACACTATCTTAATCATTAATAGACATAGATAAAAATATCTATTATTCATTACTTACTTGGGATGTTACATCCTTCCCCCCTTTAGAAAATTGCGTCCCCACAATTTATTTACTTATCGAATAAATGGGGGTACTTATCCCTCATTGCATTTTCAGATTCCCATGTTGCCTCTTCAATCATGTGGTTTTTCCACAAAACCTTTACCTGATGAATCACCTTATTCCGTAACACTTGCTCCCTGTGGTCAAGAATCTGGACCGGTTGTTCCTCATAAGATAGGTTCTCTTCCAGCTGAACTACCTCTGGACTCAAAACATGAGATGGATCTGGCATATACTTTCTCATCATCGAAACGAGAAAAACATTGTGTACCTGAGATAAACTCGGAGGTAAAGCCACTCGGTATGCAACTGATCCAACTCTCTCTAGAATTTCGTATGGTCCAACGAACCTTGGACTCAACTTTCCTTTATTACCAAATCTCATCACACTTTTCCAAGGAGAAACCTTGAGAAAAACATGATCACCTACCTCGAAAGACAGATCCTTCCTCCGGTTATCCGCATAACTCTTCTGCCTGCTCTGAGCTGTTCTCATGTGTTTCTGAATCAGCTGAACTTTTTCTGCCATCTCTTCTACCAATTCTAGTCCCATCAACTTTCTTTCACCCACTTCATCCCAGAAAGCTGGAGTTCGACACCGCTTCCCATATAATGCCTGAAATGGTGCCATCTGTATACTGGAATGAAAACTGTTATTATATGAAAACTCAACCAAAGAAAGTTGTTGGTCCCAACTTCCCTAATAATCCATAGAACAAGCTCGTAGCATATCCTCCAATGTCTGAATTCTTCGTTCTGACTGCCCATCTGATTGAGGATGAAAAGATGTACTAAAATTTAATTCAGTACCCAACGACTTCTGAAGGCCTTTCCAAAAGTTAGAAGTAAACCTGGGATCACGATCTGATACAATGGAGAGAGGAACTCCATGTAACCTGACTATCTCTTTAAGATACAAACAGGAAAGTTGATCAAGAGAGAAAGTATCTCGAATAGCAAGGAAATGAGCAGATTTAGTCAAGCGATCAACAATGACCCAGATTGTATTATTACCTCAAGGTGTCTTCGGTAATCCAACAACAAAGTCCATGGATATATTCTCCCATTTCCACTCTGGCACCGGTAAAGGCTGAAGTATCTCTTTCGGTAACTGCCGCTCTGCTTTAACCTGCTGACAAGTCAACCACCTCACAGTAAAATCAACAATATCTCTTTTCATTCCATCCCACCAGTAATACTCCCATAGATCTCTATACATCTTAGTACTGCCCGGATGAACTGAAAACGGGGAACTATGAGCTTCACATAACAACTCTCTCTTCAACTGTGAATCACAAGGCACACCCAATCTCCTCCCAAATCTCAAAATGCAATCATTATCAATGTTGAATTCAGGCAACTTACCTTTCTGAACCAGCTCTACCTTTTTCTGCAACTCACTATCTTGCTTCTGTGCTTGCTTGATTCTATCTGATAGAGATGATTTCACTGATACCTGAAACAAAACAGAAGGACTTCCTGCACCAACAACTTCTATGCCAAAGTTCATCAAATCCTTAACCAAAGGATCACGTTCCAAACGCAACATTGTTAATGAAGCATTACTTTTTCGACTCAAAGCATCAGCCACTTTATTTGCTTTTCCCGGATGGTAATGAATTGTACAATCATAATCCTTGATTAATTCCAGCCATCTCTTTTGTCTCATGTTTAACTCTTTCTGAGTGAATATATACTTTAAACTTTTGTGATCGGTATATATTTCACACTTTACTCCATATAAATGATGCCTCCAAATTTTTAAAGCAAAAACAACAGAAGCTAGTTCCAAATCATGTGTAGGGTAATTTACCTCATGAGTTTTCAACTGTCGTGAAGCATAAGCAATTACCTGATCATTCTGCATTAGGACACAACCAAGTCCTTTCAATGAAGCATCACTGTATATAAAAAACTCACCATTCCTGGAAGGTAGTGCCAAAACTGGAGCATTCACCAATCTTCTTTTCAATTCCTGAAAACAATCATCACATTCTTTTGTCCAGATAAACTTAACACCCTTCCGAGTTAGCTTAGTCATTGGACTAGATAACCGTGAAAAATTTCTAACAAACCTTCGTTAATAGCCCGCCAAACCAAGGAAGCTACGAATCTCGGTTACATTTGTGGGTCTTGGCCATTCTTCCAGAACTTTTGTTTTTGCAGGATCAACAGTTATTCCATCTTTAGAAACAATGTTACCAAGGAAAGAAATTTGTTGCAACCAAAACTCACACTTGCTGAATTTCCCATACAATTTCTTTTCTTTTAAGGTTTGCAAGATAACCCTTAAATGTTTTTCATGCTCCTCATTACTTTTAGAAAACACCAAAATATCATCAATGAAAACCACCACAAACTTATCCAAGAACTCATGGAAAATTCTATTCATTAAGTCCATGAATATAGCAGGTGCATTGGTTAGCCCAAAAGGCATTACTGAAAATTCATAATGGCCATATCTCGTACGGAACGCGGTCTTCGGAATATCTTCCTCCTTTACCTTCAGCTGATGGTACCCCGATCTCAAGTCAATCTTTGAAAAAAACTGAGCTCCCTAGAGCTGATCAAACAAATCATCGATATGAGGCAAAGGATATTTGTTCTTAACAGTGATATTATTCAAGGATCTATAATCAATGCAAAGTCTCATAGAACCATCTTTCTTTCTAACAAATAAAACAGGAGCACCCCATGGTGATGTGCTAGGTCTAATGAATCCTTTCTCTAATAAATCATGCAATTGCTCCTTCAACTCTAAAAGTTCAATTTGTGCCATTCGATAAGGGGGTTTTGAAATTGGCTTAGCATCCGGAACTAAGTCAACAGTAAACTCAACTTCCCGATCTGGTATTATTCCAGGAAACTCATCAGGAAAAACATCAGTATACTCATTTACCACTGGCACATCATTAATCTGAACAGTTCCTTTATTTTCAATGATGTGTGCAAGGTAACATTCATTTCCATCTTTTACAAGTTTCTCGGCCTCTTGATATGTTATCAAAATTAAGGGTTCATTCTTGTAAACAAACTGAAAGTCTTTCTGAAAAGAAACTTCTTTAGCTATACAGTCAGTCTTAGCATGGTAAATAGAGAGCCAATCCATACCCAGGATAACATCAAACTCTACTAGAGGTAGAACAATAAGGTTTACAAGTAGGTTCTTTCCACAGATAAGGATAGGAAGATTCTTATAAATTCTTTTTGCCTCGACACTTCCCCCATGTGTTTTTACCAAAAGTTCAGGAGTCATTTCTTGAGATGGTATTCCCATTTTACTAGAAAAGGTTTCAGAGATGAAAGAATGTGTAGACCCCGAATCAAACAATACACTGGCATAATCTGAAAAAACAAACAGAGTACCTGATACAACTTCATTTGATGGCCCGACATCTGCTGAAGTAGTTGCAAAGGATTTCACCACCCCTTTCTGCTTGTAGTCTAACTGCTTCCCATCACTCAAGCTCCTTGTCGGACACTCCTTTGCATAGTGACCCATCTCATTTCACTTATAACATTTCACTAACTGTAAATCAAATTTGTTCTTACCTTCACCTTGATCCTTTTCAGTGCAATCACGAGCCTTATGTCCCATCTTACCACATCGGCAGAACATCCCAGAATTCAGAAGACATTCCCCAGCATGCCTTTTTCCACATTTATCACAAACCGGAAACTTAGTTCTCTTACCATCAGACTTTTTTGAAGAATTCTTACCTTTATCCTGCCACCTCGGTCTCTTCTTCTGCTGGTTGTTATAGAAAACTTGGTCATCGGAAAACTCCATTTCCTCCTTCTCAGCACATCGAAAAAGATTTTCATAACTTTTAAACTCATGAGAAGCTAATGCCCTTCGATACTTTGGCTTTAATCCTGAGTAAAAACGATTGATTTTACTATCAGGGTCCTGGATAAAATTTGGAGCATACCTTGCCAATCGAGTGAACCTTTCTTCATAGGCAGCCACTGAGTCTTCCTCTTGCCTCAATTCCAAGAATTTCTTTTCCATCCTAAGTCGAACAGCCTTAGGAAAATACTTCTCAAGAAACATACCTTTGAATTCATCTCAGTCCAAAGCATCAATCTCATCGGCATCCCTGATATTTTTAACCATAGACCACCACTGATCTGCTTCACCCTCCAAACGGTAAATAGCAAGACTAACCTTTTGATTGTCTGAACACCCCATGACATCAAAAATCTTCTCCAGTGCTTTAATCCACCCTTCATCTAGAACAGGGTCAGATGATCCTATGAATGATGGTGGATGTTGCCTCATGAAATGTTCCACCACTGACATGTTCCTCTGCGGTTGATCTGGCTGATCTCGTGCATGGATACCACCGCCATTTATCGCCTGAGTCAACTGCGCCATTACTGCAACAAACTGTTCAGTTCCAATTCCGACCATTTCTGGATGCTGATTCGGAAGGTTATTTCCTTCTGTATTCCTTCCTAGCACTGCTTCCCTGTTTCCTCTGCGGAAAACCATTCTGAACAAACATGTCTTAGATGAAGCAACATGGTAATCTTTAAATGCTATATCATTTCGAGAAAAAAAATATTTTTGGATAATCATTTAATAGAATTCTAACTCTTAAAGTTATCTAAACCGACCTCTGATACCAACAATAAGGCCCCAGCCTTAAACCTTACTTAATCTTGAGTTATTACAAGATTACACATTGAGGATCTTTTCAGGTTTAGAGTTTTAGAGAATTAGATCATAAAACTTGCATTACATTCCACATATAAACAAAGTGGTTACATAAAGATAGTATTCTTCATTCCCATCAATGGAAACACATTTAAAACAAAACAAGGATTATTTCTTGACACTTCCTTGACTCTATCATCTTATCAAGTACCTTTCCCTTGACCTGTGAAAAACATTTCAAAAACTTGGGATGAGCATAAAAACTCAGTATGGGTTATAAAAAAAACATGGAAAGGAAACATGAGTTCATATATACATAAGAATGAAATCATACTTTACCCATAAAACATAGGCACTTTAACATACCTCATAAAATCATGAATAAATCATAGAAATCATAAGACATAAAGGTAACTTGAGGCATTCATAACATTCTTACGTAGGGAGTAACCCTCTTGGTTACGTTTGGAATACCCATCACAGTATATTCCCTAAAATATCTTTGGAGAAACCTTAACATTTCACTCCTTCGCGTTACCCAATTCATTGGAGAGCTATAACGGGCTCACCCGCCCTTAGTTTATCACGGAACCACCCGTCTTCATAATAATGCCCAAGAACCATAACATAATCATATCACATAAAACATGCATAAAGGAAACATAACATTTCCACATTTCAATCACGAGATATCAATACAACACATTGATATAATAAAAACATTATTAAAAACATTTTAAATACCAAAGTAAAACATGGTATTTATTTTTCGTTTTAAAAAAAAGTATGGCTTGTATAGGAAGCCGAAACTCAAATAACAGTCACGACGGCGGAGAAGTCGTTGTCGCCGCATACGTACGACAAAAAAATTCCCTTTTGTCGTTTAATAAACGCTTCGTATAAAAAAGATTGCTTTTGAATAAAAGTAAAAGTCAAAGGGGTTTATACACCGTATAAAAGAAAGTTGTGTATAAAATGAAATATGCCTCAACGAAAGGAGATTGAGACGAAGTCCCATACCTCGTATCCGACTTGACCCGACCGTTCTTTAATCTTCTGAATAATAAACTTGAGTTAATCTCTACTTGATTATGAATCTTTTTCAAGTTCATTATTCCTTTTATACCATGTTATGAACATCATGTAATCAGTTAAGTTAATAATGTTCATTTTGTCGGTATTTGGTTCTTAAGTCAAAAATAGACTTCTTACACTTACATGTTGTTAATTTGGTCAAAGGTTCATTATATCCAGAATGGTATTCGTGATGTAGATATCATATATGTCATATATATCCAGTACATACATGCATTTATAATATTACATAACCATTTGAAATGCACCGTTCATGGAGACGGTAAGCCGTACGTACGCATGAACGCTACTTTCATTTCTATTTCGTATTTTATAGAATGGAATCATAATGATATAAAGGTATATTATAATTCCAGTATAATATCATATATAATATCATAGTTCCATCCTTTATATGTCCCACATATGGTATTTAACGAATCAAATCACTTTGAGGGGGCGGTAGTCCGCACTTCCTAAAATGAAGATATCGTGTTTACCTATAATGGAAACCATAAAGGTATGCCCAAAATGAAAAAAACATAAGCTTAAGGAAAACATAAACATATTATATATCATATATAAAAATAGTGACATCATAATGTCCACCTTTGAAGGTGTTAAATGAGTGTTGAACAATCATCGTTTCGGGAGGCAGAATTTCGCCATCCACGGAAACCGTATGTTCTTTAACCATTTGATGTAGTTGTGTGAGAGTGTAGCTCAAATAAATATTATAACAACATCCTAGTATATTGAAGATACTGGTGTTGTTACAAAAGAAGTAAATAAAAAGAGTTTAGGGGGTTGGAGAAGCAAAATAAAACAAATGAACATGAGAGAATGAATTACCTTAAAAAGTGTAACTCCTTTTGATTTGAGCCTAAAGGCTTCCTTTGAAAGGCGTCTGCCAAAAGGGAATCCTCTAGGATGAGGAGATGGATGTGGATAGAGTAAATGAGCAGGGGTTGGCCAAGACAAAGGCTTGAGGAGTGTGTGAAATGAGGTAGAGGTGGGGGCCTTTTATAAGAGGAGAGGAGGGGCACTTTTGGAAAGTAAAGAAATATTACTTTATTTAAAAATGTGTTTCGGTTTTAAAAGGTCCCACATTGATATAATTCGTGGATAATGTGATAAGGCTTCGAAAACCACTCATACAATAAGTTTTGGACATGTGTAGTTCATATATTTTACATTATCTTTCCATTATATTTAAATCGTCAAATAATGATGTCATCGCTGCATCATTATTATGTCATAAATAATTTAATTTATTTAATGTCTAAAAATCATAAAAAATTAATATGATGTAGGAAATCTTTTTAGATTTCCAATTACTATTTATAATCAAAAATCTGATCTTTATAACCCCATGTAAAAATTGTTTTCGTAAAACATCTCTTGTTTGTGTCATTTTTACTTTAACATTTAATAAAAAGTTATTTATGTCATTTCCAAACCAAAGTGTCTCCATGGGGTCCCCAAGTTGACCCATGGCTTCTCTTGGTCTGCCATGACACAACCAATAATGTTGGGACATGTGTCTAGGTCATTTCATATTATTAAAGCATTATTTATACCTTAAACTACACTAATTACCACTAATCGCGATTAAAAACTTAATAAGTTACTATTCACCAAAAAATTATTTTAATCTCATTGAACCAAATTTTACTTCTTAATGACAACCATGTATGTAGGATTTTCAAAATTCAATACACATTAGTGGTAAACTTTCATTTAACTGAAAAATCAGTTTGCTTGATTACCACTTAGTGGTTTCACTAATCATCAAAAATTGAAGTTTTTCAGAAAATTACCAAAAATTCACCCTAAGATATATTTGATATTCCGAATTCAAAAATGAAGTCCATTTTAAAAAATTAAAATTATATAAGTCACATTAATTAATTCAATAATTAATTCCCGCTGCCAGAGCAAATAGCGTGTTTTTACAAAACAAAAAGTATCAAAATATTGACACCAGTTTAAGTCTAATTTCAAAGTGAAATTGATTCCAATGACCAATATTGGATAAAATGGTAAAAATATATTCTAATTTCACTTCAAAACCAATTCAAAACATAATCTAATAATATAAATAAATTAGGTTAAAAAGCAGTTTTGATGTAAAATGTAGTATTCTTCACTATTCATTAAAAAATGAACATTGTCAGAAAAATACCAAAAATACACACAAGGTAAATTTTGATGTCCCAATCACAAAGAATAAGTTTATTTTGAAAAACATATTTTATAAAATTGTCAAAATATAGATTAAAAAATGGTTTGCCATCAAAAGGCACTAAAACAATCTTTTAAGAATATTAGTGTATTCCATGCATAAGATTGTATTTATTTTCATTTTAAGCCTCTATAACACTATCTTAATCATTAATAGACATAGATAAAAATATCTATTATTCATTAATTACTTGGGATGTTACAATTTATGTCAGGATTCAGTTGGAAGTGATATTTGAAAAATCTTTGGTTCACCGTAGTGTTTCTCCTTATGAAGACCCTATTCTCTATTACAAGAAGGTCAATGGTTCACATCAGTTGTGTGTGGACTATCAGAAGCTGAACCAGGTGATGGTTTAGAACAAATATCATTTTCGTCGTGTGGTTGATTTTTTTGTCTATTAAATGGGGTAAATTGGATCTCATAGACATATATTTAGTTAGGTTATCATCAACTCAGAGTTTAGGAGTTAGATATTCGGGATATAGCTTTTAGGAGTAGGAATGTCCATATAAATATTTTGTGATGCCTTTTGGTCTGACTAATGATCCTAAAATTTTTCTTTCTTTGATGAATCAGATATTCCATCAATATATCTACACTTTTGTGGTAGTTTTCATGGATGATATTATATTTTATAAGAAATACATGTGTGGTCATGAGAACCATATGAGTTTGGTTCCAGAGATTCTGAGATGTCACTATTTTTATGGAATGATTTTGAAGGGTAGTTTCACGATTCATTAATTGATGTTCATAGGGAAAAAGATTTCTGAACATTGCTTATTATTTGATCCAAATAAGGTGAAGTTTTTTTCTTATGTAAGGAACCCAAAAATGTATTTTTTATATAGATATCTCTCAGTCATGATGGATAGTACCCATGGTTTGTTAAGGACTTCTCTACGATAGTGTCACCATTGACTAAACGTACTAGGAAAGTGGTTAAATTCATTTGGGATGCAAAAAAAAATATTTTTCTCAATGAATTGAAATTACTTCTTTCATTATCTCTTATTCAGATATTACATATGCCTGATAAGGGCTACATGGTTTTTTTGATACATTATGTGATGGTTTGGGATGCGTGATTATGTTGGATAACCATGTGGTAGCTTACAGATCTCGTCATCATTGACCACATGAAATGAATTACCCCAATCATAATTTAGATATTTTTATAGCGAAGCATGTTATCAAATTTTGGAGGCACTAAATTTTTTGGGAGAGGTTAAAATTCTTCACTGAAAAAAATAGTTTGATTTATATCTTTTCTCAGAAGTAATTGAATATTACACATAGATGATGGGTAGAATACATTCAAATATTTTACTTCAATATCTCTTAGAACTCTAGAAAAGGAAATGTCATTGAATACATTCTTAGCAAGGATGCACCATCATAGGCTATTCATGAATTAAAGGACGACTATATCCTTATTGGTATTTTAACCCACTTTCACATGGATTATCTGGATGATTTTATAAGTATGGTTTTGAGTAGTGTTTAGTTATCTTAATCTCTGATGGGGTGTTTTTTAAGGAGTCAGAAGCAAGTTGATACGTTTCATAAAACTTGATATGCCTTCATGTTGGGGATACTATTTCTTTTTGGTCTCTCTATTCATATAGTATGCTCCACTTTGGGAATCGATTTGTTATCCTGACATCCTTAGGACGATTAGCCTTGTTGATTTTCACAGATCTTCATGGGTTATTCATCCCATCACTACGAATATGTATTATGAAATGAGGTGATGATTATAGTTTTTAGATATAAAGCATGACATTGCAGTGTTTTTATCTCATTATTACACATGCCAACAGATACAGGAAAAGAACATGAAACCTTTTGGTTTTCATTATCTTCTTTTGGTACAGATATGGAAATTGGATGACGTATATATTGATTTTTTTGTTGGTTCACCATGGTCTCCCCAAGAGAGGAATTCTATCTGGGATGTTTTTGATTCGTTAATGTAGTCTTTGTTGTACCTCTCGTACCCCTCGTGGTTTAATTTTCATGATCACAATCACTCTCTTTTTTATCTAATCTTGTTTTAAGTGTTTTTGGATGATAGGCATGTTTTTAGGTTGCCAAGGAATTGGGCCAAGAAAGCCAGAAGGCAAAAGTGGACTGAAAATCAGTCCACCGGCCAACCGGTGGATGACCACTGGCCAGCCGATGGAGCCTGGACAGAAGGCATCCCCTCTGTCTAGACCACCGGCCAACCGGTGTCCCACCACCGGCCAGCCGGTGGAACCCAGACAGGCTGGACAGCTACTGTCTCAGCACCGGCCAACCGGTGGCCTCCTCACCGGCCAGCCGGTGGTGCCTGAGCCCGAAGGCCTCTCCATTTTCAAAGCACCAGCCCACCGGTGGCCAAGCACCGGTCCGCCGGTGGAGCCAGTCAAACTAGCCGTTGGGCTTTGACCAGACTTGCCCACTTGACCCCCAACGGCTCCGAAGGCCTCTCCAACAGCTCTGAAGCCCCCCAAAGGCCATTTGAGGGTTCCCCCTCTATAAATAAAGGACTATGAAGCCCCGGAAACGTACGGTAGCCCATGGGAACATTTTTCCATCATTTGGAGAACCTCTGGTGCATTCCCTCAAAGATCCCCAATTGCTCCAACTCACTTCCACATCCATGGAGCATCACCATAGAAGCTTGGGAGTGCTCTTCATCAACTCCAATCAATCAATTGGCGCCCCAGACTTCTCCACATTACGGTTTTTCATTATTTATCTTTTTGAGCATCAATTTGGGTTTGTGCCTACAAACCCCCATTTCTTTTATCCTATCTTTGTTTGGGTTTTCACACCACCTTCAAGGTGTGAAGAGGTTAGTCAAGCCTTCCCTTTAAAAGTCTTGAGTCATAGGTGAGATAGCCTTCACCTGTAAGAAGGCTAGCGGGTTCTTGCTCAACCATTAAAAGCAAGTGGGTTCTTGCTCAACCATTAAAAGCAAGCTATAATAGGTTCTAGACTACCTTAAAGTCTAGTGGGTTTCTTGCTAAAACCATTAAAAAGAAAGCGGTAGTAAATCTCTCAACGATTGAGTTGGGAGCGGAGACGTAGGCTTTGGTTTAAGCCGAACTCCGTTATCAAGTTTTGTGTCTTGCCTCTTTTATTTCCGCTGCACTTTGATAATTGTTTTAAATTGTTGATTATTTTTTAAAAGGCAATTCACCCCCCCTCTTGCCATCACTCTCCGCCCAACAATTGGTATCAGAGGCAAAATTTGAGTAATACCCTAATCGGTTTCAAATTCAAGATCCTTTGTGATGGCTTCAACTTCTTTCTCCCCCGAAGGCTATTCTTTGGGTCGTGCTCCATTTTTTGATGGAACCGACTACACTTTTTGGAAAACTCGCATGATTACATTTCTTAGAAGTATTGGCTATCCTATATATAGAATTGTTATGCAAGGCTACACTCTTTCTAGCAAAGATGAGTCTAAATGGACCCCCGAAGACATTGCTAATTTTGAGCTTGATGGCAAATCCATGAATTCTCTTCATTGTGGGTTAGACCGTAATGAATTTAATCGTATTTCTACTTGCACCACTTCTCTTGAAATTTGGAAGCTTTTGGAAGTGACCCGTGAAGGCCATTACAAGCCCGATTGTCTACTCAACAAGAAAAAGGCCAAGCAAAAGGAAAAGAAGAAGGCATTCAAGGCCACATGGAGTGATAGATCCACATCCTCCTCCTCCTCCTCCTCAAGTGACAACGGTAAAAAATGCCTAATGGCATTTCATGAGGTATCCTCTTCCGACTCCTCTTCCTCTAGTTCTTCAAATTCTTTCAATCATTTATCCTATGAGGATCTCCAACATGCTAGAGATCAATTGGAGGAAGGTTTTCACGAACTTTCTTCCAAAATTATTTCTTTAAAAAAGAATTTCAAAAAACTTTCTTCCGAAAAGGAACAACTTCTCAAAGAAAAGGAGGACTTGTCCCTCAAGATCCAAAACCTTCCCGATGTTGATTCTATGGAATCAACAATCAAGGATTTAAGGGAATCCCTAGCTAAGTTCACCGAAGGTGAACATAACCTTTCGAAGCTCCTTGGTTCCCAATGCGTATCTAGAACCACCCAAGGGCTTGGGTATTCCAAGAAAGCTTCCTCTTCCCATGCTCCAACTATTTTTGTAAGGGGGAGCTCCCAATATAAATTTTGCAACTATTGTAAAAAAACCCGGGCACATAATTTATGAGTGCAATTGCAAAAATGCCCGGTATGGAAGGCCCAAAACTATTTTCTTTAATGATGAATTTCATAGGAGAAGACCCACCACTAGACAAGTATGGATTGAAAAATCCCTTTTAGCGAGTCTCATCGGACCAAAATATGTCTCGGTTCTAAAATCCTCTCTCGGGTGATTTGTTGTTTTTATTTAGGGTGAGTTAGGATCATTTAAGCCTTTGAACTTTATTTTCAAAAATTTCATTTCAAAACTTCATTTTCAAAACCTTCAATTCAAAACTTTCAATTCAAAACTTTCAATTCAAATTTAAAAAATTTCAATTGGTTTAAAAACTCTATCTTGTTTTTCAACATTTCCCTCAATCAAGTTTTATGCCCCGTGCTATTTTGATAATCACAAAGGGGGAGAAATTCTTGGTTGATTGGGGGAGAAATCTTTCTCTCATGCTTTGCTTTACTTTGCTTTATCCTTTAAATCATGCCTCTCATTTCAGTCTTTTACATTGCTTGTTTTGGTGATTGTGATCATCAAAATAGGGGGAGATTGTTGTACCTCTCGTACCCCTCATGGTTTAATTTTCATGATCACAATCACTCTCTTTTTTATCTAATCTTGTTTTAAGTGTTTTTGGATGATAGGAATGTTTTCAGGTTGCCAAGGAATTGGGCCAAGAAAGACAGAAGGCAAAAGTGGACTGAAAATCAGTCCACCGGCCAACCGGTGGATGACCACCGGCCAGCCGATGGAGCCTGGACAGAAGGCATCCCCTCTGTCCAGACCACCGGCCAGCCGGTGGAACCCAGACAGGCCGGACAGCTACTGTCTCAGCACCGGCCAACCGGTGGCCTCCTCACCGGCCAGCCGGTGGTGCCTGAGCCTGATGGCCTCTCCTTTTTCAAAGCACCGGCCAACCGGTGGCCATGCACCGGTCAGCCGGTGGAGCCAGTCAAACTAGCCGTTGGGCTTTGACCAGACTTTCCCACTTGACCCCCAACGGCTCCGAAGGCCTCTCCAATGGCTCCGAAGCCCCCCAAAGACCATTTGAGGGTTCCCCCTCTATAAATAAAGGACTATGAAGCCCCGGAAACATACGGTAGCCCACGGGAACATTTTTCCATCATTTGGCGAACCTCCGGTGCATTCCCTCATAGATCCCCAATTGCTCCAACTCACTTCCACATCCAAGGAGCATAACCATAGAAGCTTGGGAGCGCTCTTCATCAACTCCAACCAATCAATTGGCGCCCAAGACTTCTCCACATTATGGTTTTTCATTATTTATCTTTTTGAGCATCAATTTGGGTTTGTGCCTACAAACCCCCATTTTTTTTATCCTCTCTTTGTTTGGGTGTTCACACCACCTTCAAGGTGTGAAGAGGTTAGTCAAGCCTTCCCTTTAAAAGGCTTGAGTCATAGGTGAGCTAGCCTTCACCTGTAAGAAGGCTAGTGGGTTCTTGCTCAACCATTAAAAGCAAGTGGGTTCTTTCTCAACCATTAAAAGCAAGCTGTAAGAGGTTCTAGACTACCTTAAATTCTAGTGGGTTTCTTGCTAAAACCATTAAAAAGCAAGCGGTAGTAAATCTCTCAACGGTTGAGCTGGGAGCGGAGACGTAAGCTTTGTTTTAAGCTGAACTCCGTTATCAAGTTTTGTGTCTTGCCTCTTTCATTTCCGCTGCACCTTTAACATTGATTTTAAATTGTTAATTATTTTTTTAAAGGCAATTCACCCCCCTCTTGCCATCACTCTCCGCCCAACAATTTCCCTCATGCTTTGCTTTACTTTGCATTATCCTTTAAATCATGCCTCTCATTTCAGTCTTTTACATTGCTTGTTTTGGTGATTGTGATCATCAAAATAGGGGGAGATTGTTGTACCTCTCGTACCCCTCGTGGTTTAATTTTCATGATCACAATCACTCTCTTTTTTATCTAATCTTGTTTTAAGTGTTTTTGGATGATAGGCATGTTTTCAGGTTGCCAAGGAATTGGGCCAAGAAAGCTAGAAGGCAAAAGTGGACTGAAAATTAGTCCACCGGCCAACCGGTGGATGACCACCGGCCAGCCGATGGAGCCTGGATAGAAGGAATCCCCTCTGTCCAGACCACCGGCCAACCGGTGTCCCACCACCGGCCAGCCGGTGGAACCCAGACAGGCCGGACAACTATTGTCTCAGCACCGGCCAACCGGTGGCCTCCTCACCGGCCAGCCGGTGGTGCCTGAGACCGAAGGACTCTCCTTTTTCAAAGCACCGGCCAACCGGTGGCCAAGCACCGGTCAGCCGGTGGAGCCAGTCAAACTAGCCGTTGGGCTTTGACCAGACTTGCCCACTTGACCCCCAACGGCTCCGAAGGCCTCTCCAACGGCTCCGAAGCCCCCCAAAGGCCATTTGAGGGTTCCCCCTCTATAAATAAAGGACTATGAAGCCCCGGAAACGTATGGTAGCCCACAGGAACATTTTTCCATCATTTGGCGAACCTCCGGTGCATTCCCTCAAAGATCCCCAATTGCTCCAACTCACTTCCACATCCAATGAGCATCACCATAGAAGCTTGGGAGCGCTCTTCATCAACTCCAATCAATCAATTGGCACCCAAGACTTATCCACATTATGGTTTTTCATTATTTATCTTTTTGATCATCAATTTGGGTTTGTGCCTACAAACCCCCATTTCATTTATCCTCTCTTTGTTTGGGTTTTCACACCACCTTCAAGGTGTGAAGAGGTTAGTCAAGCCTTCCCTTTAAAAGGCTTGAGTCATAGGTGAGCTAGCCTTCACCTGTAAGAAGGCTAGTGGGTTCTTGCTCAACCATTAAAAGCAAGTGGGTTCTTTCTCAACCATTAAAAGAAAGCTGTAATAGGTTCTAGACTACCTTAAAGTCTAGTGGGTTTCTTGCTAAAACCAATAAAAAGCAAGCGGTAGTAAATATCTCAACGGTTGAGTTGGGAGCGGAGACGTAGGCTTTGGTTTAAGCCGAACTCCGTTATCACGTTTTGTGTCTTGCCTCTTTTATTTCCGCTGCACTTTGATAATTGTTTTAAATTGTTAATTATTTTTTAAAAGGCAATTCACCCCCCCTCTTGCCATCACTCTCCGCCCAACAGTCTTCTCATTTCATTCCATTCAAATACACCTCTAATGTTGAAGATCTGGGTATGTTGTATGCGAAAGAGATTATGAGGGTACAAGAGATTTCTATTTTCATTGTTTCATATAGGGATCATATGATTACCACAAGGTTTTGGTGGAGTCTACAAGAGGGAATGTGAACTACGGTTCTGTTGAGATAATATTAGAATCCATGGTAAGATGGTCTAAAAGGCATATGATTTAGATCTTGGAGGATATGTTCCATGTCTGTGTCTTGGATTTTAGAGGATCAATGGATTTCCATCATAGACTAGTTGAGTTTTTTTATAACAATAATTATTAGTCATCAAAAAAATGTCTCCCTTTAAGGTGTTGTATGGTAGCCATTGTAGATCACATCACTAATGGGATGAGGTTGGTGAAATATCTTTTGTTGGACAATGTTTGTATTATGAAACATCAGTTAATATTCATGATTGTACATTGATAACTGAAAACATCCCAGAGTCGATAGAAATCATATGTGGATCAGCATCATCGACTATTGGAGTTTTCTATAGGTGACATGGTTTTCATTAAAGATACTCCATATTTGGGTCACCATCAGCTTTAAAAACAATTAAAATTGTCTTTGAGATATGCTAGACCATTTAAGGTCACCGGGAGTCTCGATAAAGTTTATTATTGGTAAGAATTTATAGTTCAGTTGATAATAATTCTTGATGTTTTTCACATTTCTTAGCATAGTAAGTATCATCCATATTCTTCTCACAATCTATGTTGGGATGAAATTTATCAATCGATAGTTGTTCCAATTTTGGAGAAACTGGTTGAGATCATTGAATCTAAAGTTATGGTCTTATTTAGGGTTTTCGATACCATTATTCAATGTTCAATAGATGCACAGATCAAATAATCATAAGACTTTGGAATTCAAGTCATTGACGAGGGATCAGTGGAATCATCTTTTTCTATTGATAACATATTCGACATAACATCTAAAGGATAGAAAGTATTTATAGTGAAATTTTTATAATATCCCATTACCGATCTTTTAGGTACACCTTTAACATTAGCGTGGTTTTCCAATTTTAAATTACTAAATAGGACCAAGAAGGAATTAAGAGGAAACCAATAATGGTGAAGTCACAGATTTTCTAGACTTCCTATATTAGCCAACTTATTCTATAGGCTGAAGGTGGATTACATGTAGTTTAACTATGTTACACGACATGTAGCGGTTTTTTGGTGCATGTCATGAATGGGGTCACACTGAATAGATTCACATTGTGAATTTTGGTTTCACATTGTGAATGTTTTCAGTAACATATTTTTAATCTATGGTGATGATTTTTTAGTTAACATGGGACTTTGGAAATTACACATCATGAACCTTGGTTACACATCATGTGATAGCCTTCATTATATTTTAAAACAAGCACATGAAAGTTTTTCTATCTTAATTTATGCATAAATTATCACACTCAACCCTGGGGTTATCTTTAGAGATTTTCAGAGATGCATTTTCTTCTTGATCAATCTATATTCATCATATGATCATCATTGAAATCGTTGTGTGTCTCTTCGACTGATTAATCATTAATCCTTGTCTTTTCCATTGAAAATGGTACCACCTTTGGGTTTCATTACCGGATCTATCAAAATATGTTAGTGTTTTATTTTTTCTTCATCTGATATCTATTTTTTGATCTCTTTTCTGAAGGCCATTCCTTTTTCATTTGTGGTGGGGTGGGCATTTTTTCTATTTGTATGTGGTTTCCTCTTCTCTCCCAACCCTTTTAATTTCCAATTAAATCAATCCTATGGGGTATGTAATACATTGTTTGGTCTCCTATAGTGTTGTTTGGTTTCATTGTTGGTGGATCCTATTACGGGCGTGTGTAGCCCGAGCTTTAGGGTGTGTGGTTTCATCTCTAGTCTATGATAATCACCCTAATTGGTATTGGTTTATAAATTGATTTATACAATTCCATGACTTTTTAATTATGTGAAAGTATTTTTTAAAAGATAATTGGTATCCATTGTTTTTGATATATGAAAAAGGAAATGGGTACTTTTAAAACATTGAATTTGATTTGTGAAAATGCGAACATGGGTTTCCATGGGTACTTTGGTGGAAGGTTTTACTTATGGCTAGCATCCAAGTAGTTTTATTATAATGAGATTTTATAATTGGTATTTCATATGTTTCATATTCATGTTGTTCTAGGTGATAGATATTGAGATTTTTGGGGGGTTTACTCATGGGATATTACTCTGCTTCCTCAGCTCGTGTTCTGGGAACTGATTGTGCACTTGAGTTATTGGGGTACAAGATATCTTCTAGTATGACCTATAGTGATCCTCAGTACTGATACCTATGCTTATCCTTCTATTTTGGTATTTATTGGATTAATAAGCTTTCCTTGATATGCATTATATATTTATATATTTGTTTAGAACTCTGAAAAAGGGAAATGGTTACCATGTTTTCTATAAAACCTATTTAATGCTTATCATGAAATGTTTAATTTAAAATAAAAATACAAGAATTTTTATATAGAAACATGATATCAAAAACCTAGGTGGGATCCAACCAAGCTTATTTTCTCACACCCTACCCACCTCTTCGGTGGTGCATAGTCCTTTGTATGTCTTATTATGTAGGGGAAAGGAAAGGTGCCATAGTGATGCAGTAAGGATCATGTCATCTGGTTTTGGGAAGTTAGAGGTGAGATGGTGGGAGTTATTCCATGCCATTGAAAGGAGTAACTATTTGATTTCGTTCAATTCAGTTGGACTTATTTTTTTTATCATTGACTACTTTTCCATTTGTTCATTTCTCCTATATTATTACTATTATAGAATATATATTCCATTAGTCTTCTGTTGTCTCTTTCATTTGTGTATTCATATATTCCATGTGGTTGTTCAGGTTTAGTGAAATCATTCCCTTTGGTGTGTGGTTCGATTCCCAGGTGCTTATTTCCAGCCCGTGGGGATCGGGAATGCCCTTCGAGTATGTGGAGGATCAGGTTTAGTGCTCATTTTAATGGAAAACACTGTCAGTCCATTACAATACATCTACATCATCGAATATGTTATTAAGTGATTATGTGTGATATTAAATCAGGATTTATTAGGATTTATTTCCTATTTTTTGTGTGGATTTAAAATTTTCAAACAAAGTATCCTAATTTTTTAATTCTCATTTCAATAATATGATCTTTATAAGGTATTTCATCTCAATTTATACTCTATTGAGACATATTATGTATTATAATCCTATATAAATTTATATGCTTTATACATTTAACATTATTCATTTTCAACATAAGCATATATTTATTTAGGATTATTAATATTTCAATTAATTATTACTTATTCAAGGTGTTAAACTTTTAATGTTACCAAAGTGGTAAGGATTTATTTTGCATTATCTTTTTTGGGGTTGCTATTATTTTTTTTGAAGTAATATTATAATCTATAATTCATAAACTTATTATATTTTCTTATATTATTAATAATTAATAATTTTCCCTATTTTCTTCCAAACATTACTCCATTTTTAACTTGGATCATGAAATTAAATTTTTAAATTGAAATATGATCTTATTTCTTTTATGTATCAGGTATTTTTTTTCATCTTTGTCAATATTTTTTTTAGTATTTTCAAAAAAATACTTTTCATTCACTCAATAAATTTCTTAAGGAAATATTATTTAGTCATTTAAATCTTAATTTTTTTGAATGAAATCATTCAAATATTTTCAAAACATCTGTTTTTAAACATTCAATATAAAAAATAAAAAGGATGTTTTTTTAACGTAACATGTGTTAATGGAATTTCCTTCCACTATCACTATTTTATAATATTTTATCCATATATAAGGTTTGAAATGTTTTAAAAATTAAAGTAGTTTTTGAATTATTATGTTAATGTTTTTCTTTAATTTCAATTTAATCTCCAAATGACATTTTTTTTAAAAACCTATATTTTTATTGAATTGATGGTCATATTTTTTCTCTTATTAATTTTTCTATCATTATATTTATGTTGAAACATTTACTTTCTTGTGAATATTTTTAATTAAAAATTAAATTAAATTTAAATATCTATATTATTTATATAATTGATATTATTTTTTTCTAAAATATATTATATTTATATACATGGTGTTCTATTAAGATTTTTATTTGATTAACTAGGTAATTATTGATATATAGATATCTTTAAAAAATAAAAATATATGTTGTTAAGGAATATTTTTTATGAACTAAATTGATCATTAAATATAAGATTAATGAATTCGAAATGTAGTAATAGATGGTGCTGATTTATTGATAGACCATCTATGAATTGATAGGTCTTTGGAAAAAAACCTATTAGTTATCCTTAGTAAATAAATTTTTAGTGTATATCCACCCATCGATTAAAATATCATATAATACAACATTTATTATAAAGATATCATGATATTTGAGATCATGAAATCCAAAATTAATAATTTCCTTTATTAAAAATTCATTATTTATTATCCATGCTATGACTATATTGATATTATCCATGGATGCATTTTGTTCTAATGTTATTGATTAAATGGAATGGGTTTTTAGTTATTTACATTTCCACATTAATTATTACTTATTAAATCATGATAGATTCTAATTTACATAACCCTTACTGAGAGTCTAAGATTATCCATTATTTTATCCCTTTTCCATGAATTTGAAGAAGTATATTATGAATAATAATAAGGATACAAGAATTTCTTTATTCTAGTTATTTTATATTTACTATGTAATATTAGAATCATGTGTGTATATAGTTATTTAAGACTAATTAACTAATAAATCTTATAGGATATGATCCATTATATCTTATAACAAAGTAATAATGTATGCACTGACTCTATATTATTAGAGTTAGGGTTTCTACAACTAATATCCGTGGAAGTTTTGTAAAAATCATGGGAACTAGAATTTAAATTAACATAGATGAGATGTGAATTATGATAATCTATTATTATTTGAAAATTTTTACAATTATAGGGATGTTTATTTTATGGCTCAATATTCATTATGATTATGAGATAACTTAATGAGAACCGTAATTTAGTGATGGTTCCTGAACATGAAGTGGGAATCAATACCCATAGATAATGTTTGTCTTTCCCTAATAATGATGATAATATTGGTAGTGTTCGAACTGTGTAGATCACGACCACAAGAGATCTATTTACGATGATTAAACTTTTTCAAATAGATAATCCTATCATTCCATTGTGTGATTCACCTATTTTGGATTGATTAATGAAATAAAATCCTCTATCATTAAAAGGAACCACTAATCCTTTATTAGATAAGAAATATATTATGTCTCTAGGAAATATATTCTTGGAATGGGAAATAAATGAAAGAGAAAATGTTATTTTAGTACTGTAATTAATGATTAGATATGCATATCAACGTTGTACATTGATCTATGACACTAAAGAGGACGAAAAAAATAGAAAACATGGAATGGGGACTATATAATATGATTTTCTTTGAGAAAATTTTATTTAATTAATAGTTATTTTAAATGGTGTGGATGTTCCTCACTTTAAAGAAAAAAAAGAAGAATTTTCATTAGAGTATATGTCTAACTTTACCATATTCTCCATGCATGCTTCAAACAATATATAAAATTCAAAAATAATGAATTTCCATTTCACTAATGTCCTTAAGATGAGGCTCATAAGGAACTATATTCTCAACTGTTTTCATTACACATGACATAATATCAAGTTCAATTTTGATATAGAAGGTATTTTAATGATCTTATGTATTCAAGGGAAATTAAGAGAAGAAAAGGTTAGCTGAGAGCCCAGAAAATGAAAACACATCAAAGAAGTTGAAGGGAATGAAACAATTTACATCATGTAAAAATTATAGAATGAAACATCCTAATAAATGGTGCAAGGATTTTAGACTTTTTTATATATTTGTAGATAAGGGAAATCAAGGTAAATAATATAAGGAAAAGAAAAAACTATTTCTGTGAAATTATTAATTGTAAAGGGATATGGAATTATTCAAACCAGTGACCTATGAATCAAGGGAAATATATAGAAAAATACAATGGGAGAAGTCCAGCAATATATACATACTTAAAATGAAGTGTAATTTATAAGAGATGTGGTTTAAAAGTAACTCAACATTAAATATATGCCAATTATATAAGTGTTTGTTAATGCATTTGGAGAATATTTTCATATTATTCCCTCAAATCACTATGTTTAGTTTTTTGTAGAACTCATAACTACCACTATACCTATTTTAAATAATCTATATATAATAGAACCAATTGAGTTGTATGTTTTGCAGAAGAAAATCCAGAATAATTTAGATATGGGACTCATTCCACCTAGTGTTTCACGATAGTGTTCACCTATTCTTTTCTTATGAAAAAATTTGTGTCAATGCTTCTTTTTATTGATTATCAGAACTTGAAAAAATAACAACTAAAAATATGTAACATATGCTATGTATCAAAGATCTATTTGATCAATTAAAAAGTGATCAATTTTATTATATTAATGATATTCGATCTGAATATTATCATCTAAATTTCAAGAAGGGGGTATATTCAAGAAATCCCTATGTACAAGGTATGATCCATATGAATTTATTGTAATTCCATTTTAAATTAATAATTATACTTATATATTCATAGATTTAATGATTTGATTCATTAGATATAACATTGATTAATTTTTGGTACTCTTTATAGAAAATATTATTTTATATTTAATGTGAATGGAAGATCATTAATAACATTTATTAATTCTGAAAAGGACCTTGTTAAAGGAGAACCAATACTCCAAATTTAGTAAGTGTGAATTTTTGAAACAAAAATTCACATTGTTAGAGAATATAATTTTGGTGGATGTATATTAGTGGATCCAACAAAGATAGAAGTTATTGTTGAATATACTAGACGAACAATGATAATAATGACTTAATGTTTTCTTATCTTGGATGGATACAATTAATTTGTTTTGTGAGGTATTTCTTTGGAATATCAAATAAAATCACGATGTTGACTTGGAAGGGGATTATGTTATTTTGGATTTATTAATGTGAGGATAATTTCAAATATTTGAAGAGAACTTTGGTTAATTTAATAGTGCTTACACAACCCTACAACAGGGAAGGGTTTGTGATCTATAGTGATTAATAAATAAAGGGAATGGTATTAGTCATCATAAAAATTAATATGGTGATATCTTTTTGCCTCCCAAAATTACAAAATCAAGATAATAATGTCCTAAATCATGATTTGGAGTAGGAAGTTGTAATTTCATTTATGAAGATATGGAGGCATTATCTATATTTTGAAAGGTGTGATATATATAATGATCATAAAATAATGATGTATATATTTACATGGAATTAATTTAATATGTTCCATATAGTATTATTATATTTTATGAAATATTATTAATTCATAATAAATTACCACCCTAGGAAGTCCAAAAAGGTCGTAATTCGTTGATTCCAAAAGACCATGCTAGTTTATCCTTAATGAATATTGAAATAGATCCAATTTACAAGGATTATTAACAGTTAGATATTGAAATAACGAGGAAATGTGATTTTTATTATCTTCCTTAGATGAATGTTACCACCAATCCATGATAGGATTAAGAGGTAGTGGAAGGAACATTTGGAATTACCAAACATAGAAAAGAATGTTCCTAATTTCAACCATGATCATTATATAATGACAATTTTTGGGAACCAAATATGTGTATAATCAATATCACAGTTGATGGAGTTCTATTATGAGGATCATAGTTCAAAATAATATTTTAATCTTGAATTAAAATAAATTTAAAAGGATATGAAATAAAATTTTAGGTGGGATAACAGGAAAAGGGATATTACTGTGTATGAATCCCAATGTCTGGTGTGCCAGTAAGGTAAGACAAAGAACAAAGGATAAAATGAAATCACATCCATTACACATATGATAATTTAAATGAGAAAACATTACATTGGATATCATCATCACACTACCCCAAAAAATATAAGGAGAGTAATTTTATTTGGGTTGTATTTGATTTCCTAAATAAAACAATGCATTTTATCACTATTAGAGAAGATCTTTCTATTTATTAGCTAACTTTGTTTAACATTATGGAAGATGTGAGGTTTAATTGAGTACCACTATCAATAGTTTCTAATTAATATCGGAGGATTAGCTTCAAATTTTGGAGAATCCTTCACTAGGATATGGATATATAATTTAGTTTTATTGATAATTAACATCCTTATAATGATATTTAGTCTAAGAGAACCATTTTAACTCATGAAGACATGTTGATAAATTGATCTATGGATTTCAATGGTGCTTTGGATCAACACATTCCATTGGTATAATTTTATTATAACAACAAAATTTACGTTATAATTAATATTTTACCTTAAAAATCCCACTATGGAAGGAAGTATATATATCAAACAAGTTTGGATGATGTTAGAGAATTTAATCTCTTGGAACATGATATAGATGAAGATATTTTAGAGAGGGTTATATACATTGAAGGAGATATAAGGGAAGCTTTGAATATAATGAAAATTTATGATAACAAACATCAATGAGATATATAGTTTTAATTTTCAGACTGAGAATTCCAATAAATATCTCATTAGAATAAGAATACAAGGATTAGAGTGAAGGTAATTCTTAGACCTATACATATCATTCCCATTAAAATTATTGATTTTATGGGGTTGATAGATTATATCTTGTCACTTCCATAAAATACCTCTCTTGTTCATGATGTCTTCCATGTACCTCTATTGAGTAATTTTATACATTATCCTTCACATGTATTGAACTCAGAGGTTCTATCATCAGACCATGACCAGTATTATGAAGAACAACCAGTGTATTTTCTGGATCATATAGAGAATGTTATACAAAATAAGACAACTCACATATTCAATTTTTTCAGTAATGTTATAAAATTGAGGAAGATATGTAAGAAACTGAGGATGTAATGTGGTAGAATTATCCTCAAATATTTGTATCAGAGTGTGGGGATTTTTATGGATACATTATTTATATAGGGGTTGAATGTAACAACCCATGATTTTATGAGATATGTATCTCAAAATATATTTCATTGATAGACTTCTTAGATGAATCAATGAGTTTCAATGAAGCAATAAAACCTATTAAACTATAATTATTAGAAAATTATATATTTTTTAATTAATCATTTCATTATAATATTGGTTGGATTTTTTTTATTTTAATAGAAAGACTGATTTTTCAAGGAATAGAAAAAAATATAAATTAGTATATAACTAGTGTTTAGTTTAATTAAAAAATATATATAATGATTTGAATTTAATTATATGTTAACATAATTTTATATTATTTATAAATAATCAAATTAAATAAATTTGAGCTATCATTATAGCTAATTTTTTTATAAATTCATCTTTGGACACGAAAATTCAATTTTCTGAAAAAACGACATTCATTAATTTTTGTGTTTTTATCATATATTAAATTCCACCACTCACATGAATTTAATTCAATAACGTTTATTTAAATTTTCTAATAAATAGGAATATATTTCCTAAATAGTCCCCCTATACTTTTTTGTTATTTTGAATAGTAACATTGGTTAATATTTTTAACTTCGGCAAGGGTAAAATAGGTAAAACATGGTTAAAAATTATGATATGGATTTAAAATTTTGATAAACATTTCATTTATCCTATTTTTTGAATGATTTTATTCAACATAAATACAATTTTCAAATATACGTTAATTTTGTTCCATTTTTCATTGATATTTACATAACTTTTACTTTAAGAAAATAATAAAAAGAAATGTAGAACTCTTAACATTAATATCTATATTATTTTTCCATAACATTCCAAAGATATTGAATTATGTCTTAAAAGATCATTTTAAATACTAAATAATTTTTTTTCATTGAAATTTAATTTTAATTTTAGTGATTGAGTTATTTCTTTAAATGTTCACGCAACACTAACATAATATTTATTCAATTAATAGAAATATAAAATAAAATATTTCAACAATATTAATATAAATACAATTAGGATGAATTATTATGTTAAAAAATTGTATTGATGAATATACCATAGAATGGACATGTGAAGGTTAATATAATAATTCTATATTAGATTTGATGTATTTTATGTCATATAAATATAATAGTTTCAAAAATGAAGTTAATAGTATTTAATAGAATTATATTTTTAATTTTTTAAAATTAAAATAAATATTTATATAGAAAATGGCTGATAATATATGTTTTGAAATTTCAGACCATATCCATTTGTTTTCCAATATTTACATTATAACTAAAATTAAAACCGTTTAATGTTGAAATTGGTATTACCACAGTTAAGGTTATAGATTGTTAATGAAGGGGTTAATAAAAATGTTAAGGATTACAATGAAATATAAAATTCTATAAAGTTGATTGTATTATTATATTAGGACTATAACCACCTTAAATTTGAATAAATTCCATTTTGGAACCATTTTACATTAGTTATTCACATATTATATTATTATTTTTCACGGATTTCAAAAAGTGCCTCTCCACTCCCTTATAAAAGGATACACAATAATTTTTTTCATTACACAAATATATGCCCTATATCATGACCAAATCAAACAATATTCTATTCTAAACATCAATATACATGTTTTATATATATTTTTCTTGAAAATAGACATACCATAGGTGTCTTGAGAGGAGATCTAAATGAGTAGATTCAATGAAGTGGTAATCAACTTTACCAAATCGTTCAAATTCATGTCTTCTTATAATTAAACTAAATATATTATCAAAATCCATAAATAATAAATAATGTATCATAAATGAAGTTATATGTAATTATTATTTTGGTATAAATATTTTACACCTCTTTTACATTCTATAGAAAGCATATCACCACTCATGTATACATATGACTTTCCATCTCCTCATAGTGGTGTAAATTGTTTTTCATAACCAAATTACTTGGATAGTTAAAATGATATAAAAATGAACATATTTTATATTTATGAAATAATTATTCTTCAAGAATTATAATATCAAATTTTTAATCTTAAATTCTAATTTGTTGATGAATGACAACATCCCTCATGCGTACATCTGGACTACCACCCCCACAGTTTGATGTGAATCATTTTCCATTTCCATTTTAATGGATGTTAATAAGGATATATTTAATGAATATATACTATATATATGACATAAAAATATTTATATAAAGATGAATTATTATTTATATTTATTTAATTTCATCCATTGAAAAGTTAAAGTAGTGTTTATGTGTGCGTACGACCTACCGTATCCATTAATAGTGTTGTTCATTTTCATATCTCTATATTTTATGCATAAATATAAATATATAAATATATATTTAATATGTATGAAATTTATATCATGAATAAATTTTTTGATATTATGTATCTATTCACAAGACACAAGGACATAAACTATCGAATCAAAACATAAATGAAAAATGAAGCAGTTAACACCTGAAATAGTGATATTAAAAAATATTTCCAATAAAAGGTGACGAAGTGTTATAAATGTATGTTAAATGATATTATAAATGTTAATATTGTTATATTATTTAGTTGTATTCATTCTAAATTTATTATAAAGGAATTTTGAAGAGATTATGAGGAATTTCAAACTTGAGGTAATGGGTTTATTAACTCTATTTCAATTCATTGTCTTAGATATATACATCATTGACTATGATATTACATGATTTTTTGAAAAATTACAAATAATTTTATGATAGGGTATTTTTAATTTTTGTTGTGAATTTACAATTTTTACACATTATCTATTCATTGAATAATTATCACTTCAATGATACAATATTTAAAATTGATTTCATTAAATTTATAATCTATATTGAAATATTTGTTATATTGAACCTATATACTTTTATATGGTGTATACCTTTTAATTTTCATGTATTTAAAATGTTTTCTTTTTAAATTATTATTAATGTTTCATTTCATGTCTTATGGTTCAAGTGGTTTCAGTTTTAATGTTTCCAAAGTGGTAAGTATTTATGTTACAATATTATTTTTGGGATTTAATTTATTATAGTTGAAGGAATATTATAATACATCATAAAAATCATATTTTTCATATAATTTTGTAATTTATGGAGTCCAAATTGTTTCTTAAAAGTTATCCACTCTTTTACACTTGAATTATGAAAATAAATTTTTAAATGAAAATAAAATCTTATTTACATTTTTAATTGGGTTTATTTTTCTTCCATGTCCATATATATTTTTAATGTTATTTTAAAAAATTCATATTTATTTACTCAAATGATTTATTAATGATATTATTTTATAAATGAATATTTAAATGGCCAAAAATGAATATTCCTAATTTTTTGGAATGTTTCATTTTAAAATATCCCTATTAAATATTCAAATGGATATTTTTTAACATTTATGTTGGTAACAAAATTTTGCAATGCAAAAACCATTTTACCAAGAAGGCTCGATCATGGGCATAAGACCCATGACCCCAAAATTTATTCAAAGAAAAATAAAATTTGCAACAAACAAACAGGGGGAAAAGCTACAGTCCAACAGACAACGCCAACAAGAACAAACAAATCAAACAGAAGATCACCTTTTTTGAGGACGACCTCGACCCCTAGATCCCCCCCGACTGGCCGGGGGGACGACCACGCCCACTCTACTGTCCAGCTTCCATTTCCATAGTCAGTTCCTCAGTATTTTCCATAGGGGGAGCTTCCCCATGTAGGCCAACATCAGTGCAAGTGTCTTCCTTGTGATCCGCAGCAGCATGAGACTCTTCATGCACCGGCCGAACCTCCTGTGTATCCTGGACCACCTGCATCTCAGAAGAAGAGCAAGCAGTATTATAAGCAGTGGATTCCACTACTACTGGGATCTCCATCTCCTTATCAGCAGCAGGTATCAAAGTGCTCTCTCGATTATTGCTACATCCTGCCTTCTTAAGCCCTTCCAGAATAATCATATCAAACTCCGGAGTATTAATCGACTCCAACATAGATAAGAAATTAAAAACTGGCTTTGGAGATTTCGGCTCAGCACTCAAAGTATCCGTTGGAGCAGCCTCCATATCAGCAACATGCAGAGTTGAGCTCTCCAGAATATGCTCTGTCCCAATATTAGCATCACCCTTCAATAATAAAACATAATGGTTAACCTGCTGGACCACATCCTCTCCTACAATACCACTATCCACCATCATAGCACCATACAGCCGCGCTCCCACAGTAGTTACCTGGGCTGGATCAGCCCTCAACTTCTTCGACATCACCAATTAAAACCCATCTTAATCAAATATCTTCATCTTACCCTTCATACAAGCCGAAGCCACTGCAGCACGATCAAACTCAGCATTGACATCATCCTAAACAACAACCTCATGCTCCGATTGGACCCCTTCCTCTTCCTCAACAAGCATATGTTCACCCTGTTGGGCATCAATCGCAGCCTCCTGCTGAACTTCAGTAACCATTGTAGCAGCATCCGTATGCACTAGATGACACCCTTCCTCCTCTTCAGCAATATCAGCCCATGACCTGCAAGCATCACCCCTGGTAATTCCAAAAACAGATAGTTCCAATGCCTTATCCACTGGTCGGTCATCAGCAGCAGCCGGCTGTCCAACAGACTGCTTACCCAAACCAAACTGGAAAGCCTCAGTAAATGAGGCAGGGCCTACCTTTGGAGGCTCCTTTACTCTAGAAACCAACTTAGAACCAGCCTGCACCGCCGAGATCGTTTTGCACTGCTCAGAGGCATGACCCACCGACTTACAAAGTGTACACTTCAAATTCCTACGACATTGCATCGAAGTATGACCAATACAAAGACATGATTTACAGAAAATAGGCAACGACTCATATTGAACAGCAAGTTCCAGCTTAAACTCCCCAGTAACAAGGAAAACTTTGTCAATCAGGACCTGCGCTAAATCAATTTCTACCAAGACCCTAGCAAAATGGACAAGTATAGGGTGTTCAGTCTCCTTATCAACCTTAATTGGACTCCCAATGGCTAAGGCAACTTCCCATAAGACTGAAGGATGCCAAAAAAACCAGTTTAAACCCCTAATGCGGACCCATGTTTGAGTGGAAGAGTTCTTAGGGGAAAGGGGATGCGATAAAGGATCCCACTACTGTACCATTATATACCCAGGATTCAAAGAAACAGGTCCAAAGCTCCAGGCTATATTCAGCAATTCCTTCGAAGGAAAAACGACATGAAACATACCTCTTCTGATGAAAATCAGACGCCAATCCGAGAACCCCCAGCTTCTGGCCAAACAATTGCGCACTTCATCAACCCTCACAGGAGCTTCGCTATGAGTTCTCGACAATCTAGCGAGCAGTGAGAACCTACATTCCTCAAGGAGATCCTCTATAACTTTCGGATTAGCTTCAACAAAAGCAATCGAACCATTCTTGGTGATCCTCTTATTTAGAGAGGCTGAATCAGATAGGGATTTAGAGAAAAACCCTATTTCGGGAAGCCAAGCCATCATTCTTCCGCCTAGGGTTTAGTAGACAATCCTTCGCCGCCAAATCAAAAGCATCACCCGGAGCGACCACCTTCGAGGGAGGAACGAAGACATCCTTAAGATCAAAATAGCAATCCAACAACGCCGCCATCAATCACCGAGTAGAAATCGTCGGGGAATCACCTCTCGGGACCTCTCCCGCATTTCCCCCCAATGGTTTTCGAAAAGAAATTAATTGACGTTTATGATAATGTTTTACTTCTATATCCCTTAGTTTTGAAAAGAAAATTAATTAATTGCATAACCTATATTTATGATAAGTTTATGGTAATATTTTATCTCTTATAAATATACAGTTCATTAATGTTATTATGAAAATTCACAATCTTGGGATCATTTGAAATTAGAAATTCCATTTATATTAAATATATATATTCATTGTGTCATGGATATGACTATTTCCTTAATCATATATAAATATTCTAAATGGTGTCTATTGTGAATGTTATTTGATTAAATGTGGAAATTTCAACATTCCATATTCTTCACTCAATATAAATATTTATTGAAATTAACTATTTTTTGTGAATTAAATCAATCATTCAAAATATGATGAATGCATTGGAAAAATAGTAAAGGTTGGGGCTTGGTAAAAGATGTCCCATATAAGTATCGATAGGTATTTGGAGACAAACCAGTGGAAAATTATTATTAAATGGATTTTTGGTGTATAAGAACCAATTAATTAAACTTTATTAGCTAAAGAACTTAACAGTGAGTATGTCATGACGTTTTTGTTCATGAAATCTCATATTTAGAATTTACATCATTAAGAATTTTATTATTATTTTCCTTGAGATGAATACATTGATATTACCTCTGGATGTATTTTGGGTGCATTTTATTGATTATATAGAATGTTTTTTTAATAATTTACCTTTCAAAATTGATTTTGTCTTATTTACTTATGATAGATTCAGTTGTACGTGACTCATACTGAGCAAATGATCTCACCCATTATATATATTCCTTCCTAAGGATATGAAGAATATTATTATGAATAAAATATATGATTGAAGAATGTTATTATGTTATAAATTTTATTTTTTCTATTTAAAATTGGAATCATGTATGTATTTGGTTCTTCAAGTCCACTAAATTTATCTATTGTTTGGGATGAGTTCCCCTGTGTCTTATACTAATAATATAAAGTGGAATCTAATTCTGGATTACTAGAGTTTGGGTTTCTATAATCGAGGCAAATCAAAAATCTATATTATGATTTTGGATCATTACTATAAATTTAGTAACTAGCGTCTTCATATCCACCCAAAACAAGTTACTCATCTCCACTTAAAGCTAATAACATATCTTGTACATATATAAGTTACATCAGGATTGTATCTATAGTTGACTAATGTGGATATACAATCTCTACTTTAAATCTTCCCACCATGATCATGTAATAATCAACAGAAAGTTTCTTATATATCATGATATACAATATAGATCCAATCATTGATACATAATGGAATTTTCTTATTTATTCTCTCTCATCTTGTGTTTCAGGAGGAAAATTGTTATAGATATATATACCATGTGACATAATAAAAAATAATTTCTAGTATTGTTCAATATCCTATCATTTGAATACCATATCAATATATATACCCATACATAGTCTTAGATGCCACATTGTTCTATCTTAATGGATCTTGTTCCGTAGAATATATAACATTTCACTTATTTTTTTAGTGAGAAGAATTATTTGAATAACATATTAACTAATTATTATATTTTTATTAATTTTAAATTAGAATTATATCAATAAAAAATATCACTAAGAAAATAAAATGACTTACACTAAACCACTTGTAGACATAAGAATCAAATTCATTCTTATCCAGACCAAAATTTCTTATATCATCATAAAAATGAATATTATGTGACCTTATTTATTATTTTAATAGATAAATTGATATTTAAAACTTATATACATTTTTTAAATAATTTAGTTACACAAACATTTTTTTGATGTTTTTTATTATCTTCTTCTATAATATATTAATTCAGAAATGATGTTCTGATATAAATTTCCCAAATTTCATAATCATAGAAAATTTTTATTGAAATTATAGTTCAAATGAATATTATCAAAATGACCAGTGAAAAGGATTAAATATATTATATTCCATGAAACTACTTGAAAACTTTTGAAACCAATCATACTTTTTAGGTACTAATTTTACCATCAATGATTAGTTTAAATTTAAATAACCATTTGCAACCAACATTAATTATATCAACTATAGGATCAACAAAATCCCAAACATGATTTTTGTACATAGAATCCATTTTTCCATTTAGGGATTCTTTCAAATTTACATCTTTTGAGAATATAATTACATAATTATAGGAAACAGTTTTATTATTTTAAACTAATAATGTTTCACCTTTCATAGATATATTAATTACATATCTCTTCATTTCTCAAACATCTCTAGTACTCTAATAAAACAATTATTCCTTAGTTACAACTTATTCTATTGGGACTTATGGAATTTTTTCCAGTGAAAACTCTTTTGAATCTTATGCCTTGACTTCTTCAAAATATATCTTTCCCCCACCACCACATTTGGATATGTTCACCCTTTTTAGAAACATGGGATTTAATCACATGATTAACTTTAATATATGGGATAAAAAAGACAATATCAACTTGTGTATTTAGAATATTCTAAAAATATAAACTTCATGCCTTGAGATGATGGTATTTCTCTAGAATATGTGTCAATAGATTCACTGAATCTCCACATCGGTTATTGTGTATACTGATGATGTTAATTCAATTACCCAAAGGATAATGAATAGTTTTCATCACTCATCATTGATATCATCATATTTCATATGGTGTAGTTTATAATTTCATTGATACTATTTTTCTATGGTAATAGGGTGATTGATTTAGGATAATATGCCAAACTCTTTTAGATAAAAGATGAACAATTGGTTATGATACTCCCAACATTTTCCTAAGTGGAGAACATATATATTATTAACAACCAATTTCTTTGACTCATTATCGTGTTCCATAAAATTATAAAATGAATCAGATCTATAATCCATTTTGTATATATATATATATATATTATAAAATAATTCGTTAATGAAATGAAGTGCGAGTACCCACCTCAATCTTCTACTAGAAAATCTTAATAGACCATAGATTAAACTAAATCTTTAATATTTGTGTCTTTATCACTCTTTACAAATAAATTTGGTTTGGAAATTCTTCATTTTATACATGCATGTAATATATATAAGGTTTATAAATTAATAGAATCTAAATAATACCCTTGATTTAATTTTTCCAAACACTCTTGATTTATATGACATAGTGAATTATGACACAAAAATGTGTTATAAATATATGGTAATCATATTTCATCACAAATTTTTAAGAATATGTTTTCATAATTTAGTACCTAAAGTAAATTATTAAGATACACCATACCATAACTTGTGTGATAGTTATTAAATTTACATTATTTATTTCCAAATATGAAAATAAAACCATCCATGTATAGAGTAGACACAGAAATTATTTTATTATTTACATTAGAAATATATTAATGTTTATTAAAAATTAAGCCATTCTAGCCAATAATGTTAGATAGTAGTATCCTATAGCTAGTGTAGCTAATTTTTCTCAATTGGAAGATTTAAGATCCATATTACGTTTTTTAATATTTGGTAATCCAATATTTTTATATCTGTGTATTTAAATGTTATAAATCCATGTCTTATTTAATAGTTAATTTTTATAAATGGAAATATTATGATTGGAGATAAATATAATGAATCGTAAAATTTTTTATCTAATAAGGTATAGTTCCTATTAATGTTTCCCATTTTATCAAAATATAAACTTATAATATCATAGTGGTTAGCATCCCTCTAAATTTTTTTCCTCTTAGAAGGTTATTGTGATAATGTCTTCACCTTTGAAAATTTTAGATACATTTTCTACTTTAATTTCCTTTTATTGACCATTTAAAAATATAACTTACCATGTTTCTTATCAATATTTATTTATTTAATCAATGTTATAATATCCAAGAGAGAGTTTCCTATATTTTTCATTTTTAAATTGATAATAAATATCAGAAATTAGAAGATGTGTAGATCGAATGAATTATGTGAACACTTCATTAAACATATTGAATCCCAAAATATCTAGATGCTAAATATACCCATTCATTTTCCCAAAAATTTATATGGTAATAACTCCTTCAAATATAATCAATGTAAATAGTTCCTTGGAGATATTGTTCTTCTCTTATCCCGATTTCTTTTAATATATGTCTAGAAACTAGAAATAGTGTGTAAGTACCCATATCTTGTTAATTATTTTGAATATCACTATTTATGGATGATAACATGATAAATTAGATATCCAATGAATCGTCGAATTTTTTACACAATAATTTTACTATTTTTAGCATTCTTCCATATAAGGATCAAAATAACATTGGATTCTAGAACATAAAACATTCTTTTTTTGAGTAGTTAAATACATACACACATGTACCACCTCTGTATGTTTGCACCGGTGATGATATTCTATTTATATAAAATTGATCATAATTATAGTGTGTTGTGAATTTATATTAATGATAAAAAGTATGATAAAGATTTATTATTTTATCTTGATTGCCTATATTAACATAATTTATATTAGAAATAAAAATTTCTACTATTTTATCAAAACAAATCGATCCACATCACATGAATAAAAATATCCAGTCACTAAATTATTCTAGTTGAAATGACCAATCATTATTTCTAATAACCCATATATAATTATTATCAAATTTGTTAAAGGTATTTAGGTAGTCTCTTATTTCCAAAGAAATTGACTCAAACTCTTTGATAAATTGAGTGGAATCCAATATATTAAAATCCAAAACACAAAATTCCTCAACACTTTCCTATAAGTTACACGAATTATTTTTTGGGAAACTACTCTTAACGCTAACTTGGATTTTTTGATCTAACACTCTTGTTAAAAATCCTCAATAATTCAAATTAATCTAACATGGTTTATAAAATTACATGGAAGTATGTTTGTGTTATCACTCAACAGAGAGAATATATATTAATGAATTAATATTTATTTGATGTATTTATTTAACCATTAGTAATATATATATTATTTTATTATTTACATGATTGTCAATTTTATTTTAGAATTGTATAATATTTAACCACATCTGATAAAATATCTCATATATTTGAATTTTAGTAGTACAAGAATAAATTATTTTATATTTTGTTAATTAATATATCTATAAATTACAAAAGTATTCATGTATACCTAATAAAATAAACATACAACTATTTTAATTTTATTTAATCATGATTATAAATTAAATTAGATTGTGTGATCTAGTTAAATAATTCAAATGAACAATACATAAAAATAAATAAATAAATAACTATACATTGATAAAATAAAATGAAGACCTAATATGATCATTAGCTTTGAACTACTATTTCGTATGTCAAGCAATGATAAAATAACATTAACTATAGATAAAATAATTCCATGACCTTTAACTATGCATGAGTTATGATATTAAATGTTCCCTTATGTGTCTTTTTAATTGGATTCATCATAGATCAAGTCTAAAATTTCCTATTCTAGATGGGAACAACATCCTTTATTAAATTATAATAATATTCAAGTGAGAATAAAATAATTATTAGAGCTACATTAAATAATACATGGACAAGTAGGCTCATACATCATAAATAATCGGTGGATGGTTTTTAAATAATATATAATTTAATAATAAATATTACATTAAACACTTTAATAATAAATTAAATTAAATTAATTAATATAATATATACACAGTTCTATTAAATATCATGATCAATTACAACATTCAATGAAAAACTAATTTAGTATTGTTAGAATGCATTTAGAATTGTACTATCTAAGAAAAAATACTTAAAAAATATTTTTATATCCTAATTATTAATTTAGTTCATTTTATTATATTATATCAATCTTATAAACCTTTAAATATAATAACAATCCCATCGTTTATTATATAAATAATATAGATAAACAAGATAAACTAAATTTAATTGAAAATTTTTATGTTCCTAATATATACATTGGAATCCACACAACATGAACTATGTAAGTGTTGTTAAATCATATTTTTGGAAATTAATATATTCAAAATATGAAATAATTATTTGATATATTGTGTGATACATGGTGTTTGTTATTTAATTATTATTACATATACATACATGAAATTTATTACCACATGTCCTATCATTATTAACTTGACCTGCAGTTCTATGTGGTTGAACTATGTAATCATCAAGAAATGTGTGAAAATATAACGTGAAATAAATACACATGGCTTGTGTAATTGGAAATGTTACTAAGGTACATGGTTTTTATAATGATAGTGAAACATTATATAAATGTGTTTTCAATTTGTATTGAAATAATTCCATGTGTTATCCCACATGACATTTCAAAAATCACCAGATTCATACATAGTGTGAAATTAAAAGAGTCACATAACATGTATATCCATTTCCACAAAATTATTCAATTATATTTTAGTGTTTCTCAACTTGAAGTCGAAACATGACATATAATTATGTCATGTATTGATCTATATTATGCGCTAGAATATATAAGGTGTGTACTTTGTGTGGGGTCACATAACATAGTCATTCCATCATAAAATTGAGTAGTCCTTGTAAACCTGTGGGAATTATTGGATGGAAATACATGATGTTTAATGATGTTGTATAGTAGCTCACCTAACAATCTTCACAACATGTTTTTTATGTGGTGTAAATAACCCTAAACAATGTTTGATTTACTATTATACATTTCTATCGGGAATCCAATGCCCTTTACACCTTAATAAGGAATATTCGAGCATTAAGTGTATGTTTCATAATGTTTATAACTATAAGAACAGTGACTAATGGTCTAAATTTTCCATTGGATTTTGAAAAAAAAAATCTAAAAATAAAAACCAAAAATCCAATTCAAAAAATCAATCAAATAAATTATAATTAATTATTAACTAGAATTTATTTATTTAATAAAACTTGAAGGTTCCATGTTTTAGTGGAAGAATTTGGAATGTACCAATTTTTTCATCAATATCAATGTATAATATCAACATAACATGATAAAAACACCCAAGAATATGTATAGAAGATTGTGAACATTTAATATACAATTAATTTCAATGAATAAATTCCTCATTCGTGATTACATTCTATAGAAAATTACATTGAAAATATTTTCATGTTGTAATTGTGGTGGAGAATTAAATTGTTCACTCACTAATATGTGTCAACAAACACACCAAAAATATCTAACCATGTGTATGAAACTCATGGTTCAAGCATGGGAGAGAAAAATTGATCTTTATATGAATCTCTTGATTCCTTGGGTGCTGGTGTGTAAGATACATTTGATCCCTGACATTTACCTTTATTTGAAATAATATCAATTATTATATCTATGTTATTATGATGGATGATGGGTGTATTTTCTATAAAGGTATGGATTGATATCTAGAGAGTGTCTCTCTATTGTTTCAATACATCATTACAAAAAAATGATATGCATATTTGAATATATAATGGGGAAAAGCAATTATAATTATAAATTGATCCTTATATAATTATTTACTCTATGTTTTCCCCTTACCAGAATTATATAAAAAATAATTAAATAATATCACATGAAATGATTTTATTCTATATGTTCATAAATATATATATATTATTTATTTACTTATTTAATATTAAATAAAACATATCCTTTTATTTAAATTCTTATACTTGATCCATATCCTATAAAAAATATTATAATCACTAAAACTTATAAATAAATGGTTATTTAAATATTCATCTACTAAATAAATATTTATTTTATTCTATTGGAAAAAATAGTGAATAAATAAATATTTATTTATTTTCCTATGAATAATTAAAACTAGAAAAACTTTAACTGACATATTTAAAACCAAAATATGTTAGGAATGAATTTATGTGATCATCATTTAAATGAATAAATAATTTTCAGAAAATAAGTGAAATAATTTATCCATTTACTTAAATTCAATATAATTTAATGAGATTATGTATACACTGAATGTGAGAATATCTATGCCCTATTTTCAATTTCAACAGTTTAACACTCATATTATCCAAGATCAATGTTTAATAACACATGAAAGAATCTATAGAGAATGAAGATAATATAATGACAACAAAAAACATCTTACAAATTCTACTATATAATATACTAACTTTTTCAATTGATGGCTCACTATGAAAGATCTATACTTTTTTCATCACCATATATTAATGATTTACCATTATTTAAAAATACCAAACAAACTCATCTAAAAAACCATAGATAGGGATTCACATAAAATAGTTTTTTTTCAATAATATGTCAAAAGTTATCTTCCCCACTTAATAAAAAATGGGAAAAATCATTTCATGACCATTAAATTAATTTCATATCACTTTTGATACATCAAATTCATAATACATGACAACAATCATATGTCTTCGTGGTTTTTATCAATTTATTTTCATGAATCATTCAGGAAACACATTACAAATGATTCTGGTCTATGTAAAAATACACATGGGGAAATATAGTAATATACAATGACACATAAAACCTGTGAAATTATTATTGGTAGTTTTGTCCATATGATATTTATACTTGGAGATCGCTTAGTGAAAATTTCATGAGAAGAAATATCATTTCTTATGACATCTCAACTCATGATAGTAAACATCATTAGATTCCTATAATATATGTGTATCTTGACAATATGTAATATTAATTTAAGAATATTATCATAGAATTGCTTCATTTTCATAAGAGTATTGATTTTTTAAAAAATATTTTTATATGGTAAATATTCTATTGATGTGATAAAAAGTTTTCCTACTTATTCTTATAATAAAAAATATAATGTTGGTTTTCCTAGAAATCCAAAAACAATATAAACATAGTTAACATAAATAAGGTGAATAAAATTAAGAATCAAGAACTAGTGGAATAATTTTAATACTATAATGGTATGAAAATCCAAATATGATAGATGATGAGAAATCTAATATGTGAGACGAATTTCATTCAATTCATTACAATAAATGTATAACCACAAATAATTATTGGAAATAAGTTACAAGAAAAGGGTTTATTCACCATAAACAACCAAATTCCACATCTATAGGATGTTTGGTAAGTAGTACTCTATATGGGATGTTAATATTTATTGTTGTTTTTGATGTTATGCATGTTTAAGGGGGAGATATGATCCATAGGGTGAATTAATATCAAGGTGTGACAGATTCATTTTGAATAAATATATTTATAGACATTATAAATCTATAAAATCAGGATGTATCAATCTAAATAATGAAGACCAATATTGGTATCAAGTAAAATATTGAAATACTTATGGAGAAGAAAATAATTATGATAAAATATCAATTTTTCATGATGTACCATTATTTTTAAGAACTGGTATACATTAAATGATAAAAATGTGGAATCCAAAACAAATAAACTAGTTCTATGAATTTATTAATGTGGATAAAAACATGAACATGAACATAAATGACAATAATAAAGTAGTTATTCTTTATTTATTATTTTTTGAACTAAACAAGAGAAACACTAAATTTTCATGTTATATAAGTCTATTAAAAGGAGACTCTCAATATTAATATCACGTTTAAATGTTTTTATTTAGATAAAACTATTAAATGAGGATGTTGGTGTGGAAGATTTAATAGTTTTTAGACTGATATAGCGAAAGATAAATACCCTACCGATGAAGGAAAATTTATTAAAATTAATGGTATGAATCATACACATTATTATTTCATGTCTATTGACTTAAATATATATTAAAAGTGTTATTTTGAAAATAAGTATACATGTAATGGAAATAATTTTTCATGAGATATGATCTTATGATAAAAAGTGAGAGATATATGTAATATTACATTAACTTACTTATTCTCATATTTCAAAAACCATGTTTTAACATATTAAGTTTAAAAAATTTGTTAATGACTCATATAAAAGCGGTCAGTTAACTCACTAAAAATCTATAATAATTTTTAATGATTTGAGGAAGATGATGAAAATGGTTAAAAATATTTTTTTAATGGAAATGGTGTCAGAAAAAAGCTATTCATTTTTAACTATCACATTACATTATGTGGTATTGTGAATGGAGCTATAGATGAGAAATAAAATTTTACCTAATGGAAAATAGTAGTGAGGAAAAAGGATTCAAAGGTTATTAAATCCATTTTTAATGAATATCATTTCGAATTATTTTTTAACAAGTGGCAAAATATTGATGAAATCACATAAACAATTAATTAAAATTTCTAAATTTTCAAGGTAGGGATACCCTATTTACTCTTTATCAGATGGGGATAAGAGAATGTACATGAGATGGAATTATCCATATTAAAGGTATCCATGTCAATATACATCATGCAATGAATTAATTTTAAAAGAGGTTGTTTATTACAATATTATTTAATGATATAAATTTTCAATATCACAATGGGATATATTTTTTAATCTTATTGTCAATGTGAAATAAGTGAATAATTTATAAATCGATTTTTATTAGAGTTTTGGTATGAGGGTTAAAATGGGAGTTCAATTTTTTTAGTTCTTGGTGAAAATAATTATTAAATTGATATACATGAACTTATTAAAAAAAATAAAAATCCAATTGGGAATGATTTTATACAAAAAGTTTTAATATTTATTTTCTATTCAATTGATGGTTTCATATTTTGGAAGGCAATCAAATTTTATGTCTTGTATGAATAATAAAAGATTAAATTTATTTAACAATATTCATGGTTGTGAAGAGGTAATATATAGATCATATCAAACCTAGGGTTGATGGAATACATTGAAATGACACTTTCAAAGAGTTTAAGGAAAATCACAAGGATTAGATATGGTGAGGTAAGTACGGTTAGGTAAAGAAAAGATGAATCATACATAACATTACCATATGAAGTTTAGTACGGTGATACAAAGATATTGGCAGACCCTATATTAAATATATCACATAATTATGATATTTATGTCAAATTCATAGTTATGGAGTAACTAGATTTGAACAGAAATGTGAAGGATAATATTAAGAAGAAAAAGAATGTTTTAAGAGTGGTTATACATATTCGGAGTTTAATGGATGACTCGAGGGGATGATATTATCTATTAAGGGTTATGTTTTAAATGAATAAATTTCAATAAATATTGAAAATTTTTAGAAAATTTAAGAAACTATTTTTAAATAAGTGTAAGAAACCACACCATTGTTATATCAATCCTGATTTTGTTGAAAACCACCATCGTGTTTAGAGGTGTTTCAAGGGTCCAAGTAATGATTGAATGAATTCTGAGGAAAAGCTATATATTATGGAATAAAATGAGTTAAACTCACATTTTTGTAACATAAATGACATTTTAATTTGAAAAAAAACATTGACATCATGACTTTAGAGAAGAAGTTTTAAATAACACATGAGTTCCACAAGATGACAAACCCATATCAAGGTGGATATTGTAGTCTAAAAAATGAGGATTTGTTCATGGTTTTAAGTATATTTCAAACCATATTATATGGAACTATTATTTTCGGATTGTAAATAAACTGCCCCAATTTAAATGTGACATTTTAGTCAAAAATCCAAGAATAAGATGATATAGGGACTACTCATGGTTTTATTTGGATCTTTAGTGTTGATATTTATGAGTAACTAAAAATATAAAGAGTCAAATAAAACCATTTTTATAATATTAATCATTTTTAGTCCATATTTATAGATTACATATGAAAAATATAGATTTAAAGGAATTATGGACACAGTGGAATTATGTTTTTAGAATTATTCAAATTGTGGTCATGGTAGAAATTATACAGATAAATGTTTATTAATAAAAACTTGTTTGAAGGAAATAGAGTTGAGAAGAATAAAAAATTCCCAAGTTTACTAAACCCCACATCATAGTGAATTATAGATTCAAAATTCAAAAATGGAAATGATAGTATATTTTAGGTATAAATATTTTATGGTTGTTTCTTACAAAGTTGAATGGTTCGCTAAAATATCTACGTTTTAGTGAGTTACCAGGTAGTTTGATTTATATAACATCAAAATATTTTTATGATTCAATTTAAATGCATTATTGGATGATATGGTTCAAGATATGAAGAGTTTACTCGATGATATTTGATTTTTTATCCCTCATCAAAAAATTTGGGCCACACAAAATTAATACATAGGTTAATGAAAACTATATTTAACTAGAGACATTTACCAAATGGTTTTAGATTTAAATATATATATATATATATATATATTCTACTATGAAAAAAAGTAAAAATTAAGTGAAAACTATTGAAATAGATATTTGGTTGGGAGAGGTCTTTTGATAGAGTGATAATTGTAATGTCTAAATTCTAAGAGAGAAGCCACTTAATCCATTGAGGTTTATTGAGAAATCTAGCTATTTAAAGGAGAATAAAGAAATCCATGTTAATGAAAATTCCATTAACTAATATATTTTCTCATTTGGATTTTGGGGGGTATATGCTGCCATGAATATAATTTAGATTATTATTTTTAATATCTAAATAATAATTATATCATATATGACTTTTGAGTAAGGATTAAACTAAGTGGAAATCATTAAATCACAAAATCATAATTTTATTAATGAATTTATAGAATTTTCACATATTGATTGTGAATAGACCTATATATATACATATAATTATAAAACCATTTATAATGAATTGAATAGAAATATTTTAGAGGAAGTTATACATAAGATAAAAATGATCTTTTCTATAAATATTTTTATGGGTTGTTCACATTGTCATGGTGTAAAAATCACTTAAATATTGTAGCCACTTGAATAATGAGATGATAGTTTAGTTTGGTATGCTAAAAAATCACCATGTGTACACTCCTTGGATGTATCCTAGATTGGGTGAACCAATTAATTACATTCATGCCTTAATTTTCATTAATTTAAATATATTAGTTCAATATTAATTTTTCATTATATTGATCCCACTTTGTGATTGTATTTTATTTATTTTAAATAATAATAAAATATTATTAATATATATTATGTAACTAATATGAATAGATTGGATATAGTTTGTAATTTTTAAAGACGGCATTACAAAATTATACGAGTTTAATTTGTTGTAGTTCCACCATTATGATTATAATCTTAGAAAGTGGAATATTATGTTGGTAATTATTTTGATGATGTAAATATTTAAAAATATTGTTTGGATATTTTTTGATGTTTAAGGTTCAAGATGTAATGTTACTATGATTTCATTTAATACTCCAAAATGACATATGAAAAATATTGTATTAATTTAAAATCTATTTTTTGAGTTTGTGAAGTTTAGAAAAATCTAATACAATTCTTAATACATCTTCTATTCTAGTTTTTTACATTAGGTACTATGTTTCTATAATATATGGGGGGTTTTAGTGGAAATTCCAAATTAATTAATGCTACCAAGGTGATTTTATTTCATAAAACATAGAAATATTTTACTCAAAAATGGTCAAATGTTATCAGGATGAACCATCCATGCATCCATTCCAGCATTAGATATAAAAAATCATAAATAAAAGATCTGGGAAATAATTAAAATAGAGAATATCTTGAATGGGTGAGTTTAGGTGTTATATTATGGGTTAGAAATGGTAGGTAGGTGAAGGATTCTTACCCTTCGCACATTTGGATCAATATGGTGGGTTCTAGGACTACACCTATTCCAAATAAGATTCATTACAATTTCATGGAAGGATATTGTTTTAAAGGAATGGCCTTCTAGTCATCAATTTGATATGGGAAACATAGAATCATGAAAATTATAATCCATTTTAAAATATGAAAACAAATGGAAAATTTCAAATGAGTCTACACCACATTACCCATCTTCAAACATGCCCCATGGGAAAATTTAATTTCACTGATTAAAATATATGTCTTCATGAGATTGACTGTTCAATAAAACTAGTGATCACAATGCAATATCAAGAGTAGTTTTTGTCACATCTTAGGATGTATGAGGATATTGAATTTTTAGTTCCACAACAAAAATTAAATGCTGAATTAGTTTATTAAAAAAATTATATATGTAATGTGACAATGCCTATGATATACTATTAAATATAAAAATATGATGATAATTGTAATATCATTGTACTTTTAACTGTGTTGAATAATTTGAAAAGATTTATTTTCCACATTGTGTATTGAAGTTATGTAATGTCTCGGAAATTCTGTATTTTTTTAATTATATGGAATTATTTTGAGACCATGAAATTTGACTACATGCGATTCCAAGGCCTGAGGTTCCCTAAATGATCCGTCGTTGTTTTGTTACGTTTTAATTAGATCGTGGAAGTTTTTTTCCGTAAAAAGTGGAATAACTCTTAAACGATAACATGGATGATAAATATGGGGGCACCATTGCATTCAAGATGGAGGTTTTACCCTAGGCGTGACTTAAGTTTAGTCGGTGTGAGCCTTCTATGAGAAAACCCAAAAATGGAATAATCATAAATAAAATAATTAAATAAATTATTTTATTTTTCAAATGATTATAACTAAAAAATTGTAACTCAGATTGGAAATCTGATACCACCGCTGAACTTGTGAGGGTATTCTCTCTTTAGGCAGATACTAACATTTTTCAGTGCGGCCCACCAGTAAAAGTTTGTTTTTGGCCGTCAATAAAATAATTAATTGGCAATTATTTTATAGTAAAATTCATAACCTCTAAATGGTATATCGAATTGAAAATCTGAGAGTACCGTTGGGTTTTTTGGGGGAATTTTTCACTTAGGCGGAGGATAAACTCGACCGGCGTGGGTCAAGTGTGACTTTTATAATTTTTAGAATCTTCTTTTTGGGTAGGTTCTGTAAACGTTCAAGCGGCATTATATAACTTTTGAACTGGTGCTTGGAATTGAAATCTGAGGTCACCGTTGAACTCGTAGTGCTGATATTCTCTTAAAGAGACCTTCACTTTGACTGTAGTAGGTCTGGAGAAAAAGATAGTTTTTGTAAATTTTTAATAGAATAAATAAAATAACTTTTTAATTTTATTTTAATTCTAATCATCCAACAGACGAACAGTAAGGTGATACCAATGACGTGTCAAGCCAATAAATGGCTTGACCATTCAATTCTAAGTAACTGCACCATTGGGGATATAGGAAGGTTCTTAATTAATGGTCTTCCATTAATCCCATGAATGTTGCACACCCTTTACCTCTCTTATTTATATAAAGCCTGGGGAGATGTTTTGGCAATGCTTCGCAAAGCAATGAAGTGTTGAAACAGTGGAGTGATGCCAAACCCTTGGATGATGGAGCCGGTACCAGCGGGAGGTGATGAGGGACACCGAAACCCCAAAACAAAGATCGATGAGCGAGTGACGTCATTGGAGGCTAGTTACAGGGGACGAATAATGATGAAACTTACTCAAACGCGGATGTTCTCCAACAAACATGAGGTAGGGTATTATTTCCGTTCGGGTGTTTTTGACTTCCTCTTCCTCGTTCTTGAATTTATACAAAGGAAACAGTCAACATTCTAACGGATTGACCAGTGATTCCTTCATCTTTGCGGTAGGATTATGCGGGGTATCTTTTAGGGTTTGTTGTCTTGAATACCCCCTTACCTGTTCATGCCATTCTTTGTGACCCGAGAATTAATAAGTTGATTCCTATCGCTCTAACACGGAGGGTACATGCCAAACAAACATGGCCCGACCTCTCCACAATACTTCAAGGTTATTGATGTGTTCTTAATGATGAAGGAGGACGGAGACCGGTGCCTGCGATTGGCACCTGTGGGACTCAAGAGCAGCAGCCGACACCATGGTCGGCCGCGAAGATGGAAGCGGTGAAACCGCCCTGCCAGAGAAGATTCGCAGCACATCGGCCATGGTGGATCAAGGGCGGGGTCTGACACACAGACCAGCAGCACAATGTGGACGGATACATTCATCCATGATTCCCACGCATGCAAGAGCCACATCCTTGCTCCGCGACAGCATGGGGAGGGCGGCCGGCTCACTGCCAGCCACCAAAAAAGGTGCGGCATGGTAGCGCACTGTGCAGAAGAGGGGGCTGGTCATTCGACCATCCACGGTGGGTCGTCACACCGCGGGTAGGGCCGCACTGATGGGCCGAGCCGGACCCAGTGGGCGGGGTCTAACCTAGGGCTGGAACTGGTTCGGGAGAGGTCCGACCCTGGGCTGGACCCGGGTTGGGTCGGCCCAGGCTGGGTCGGCGAGACCGTGTCGGACCGGACCTAGACCAACATCGACCCTTTTCGTTTTTTCGGCCATATCTTGAGCTACGGGCGTCCGTTTAACGAACTGTCTACGGCGCCAGAAACCATGGATCGAGACAGTTATTTTTGTATACCTCACCTGATTTTTAGATAAATTTGGGGTATGGCTGGGTAGGATCGACCACGAATTCAACCAGGCCGTCAAGACTAAAAGTCCAATAACATACAGATTGGTCGTATGATTGATGCTTCGTCTATTTTGTTGAGACCCTATAATGTAGTGATCCTTTGGGATACTTCTTCATGGGACTTCTTGATAGTTATAGTATCGACCTGTGGCTTCAAGAGAGGACCCTCCCAGAATCAAGCGTGCATAGTGCGGGAACCCTGTGGCTGGCTATAAGATGAGAAAGGGATCTTACGTGGGTTTGTGATTTGGGATCCTTTGTTTGTCTGTGCTTGTGGATGCAACTTGGATTCGCTCTAGGAATCCATGTGGGACTACTCTAGGATCATGTGTGGGTTTTCTATACTAGGATCCTTTGTGGGTCTGATGATGTACTAGGATCCTATGTGGTTTTGACAATTTAGGATCCTATGTGGGTCTGATGATTAAGGATCCTACATGGGTCTTCCTCTAAAAAGATTAATATGATTCAATAGTTACATCTAATAATCTTTTCTACCATATCTAAATTATACCTGGTGTGAGCTGAGTCCTTACCATCATGTTGATAGCTTTTTGGTATACTTCAATGTTGTGTACCTATCTGGTACTTTCCTTCGTGGTGATACCATGGTGGTATTTTTCTGTGTGGCGTACCTGTGTGGTACATTCCTTCTTGGTGATACCATTGTGGTATTCTTCTGTGTGGCGTTACAGTGTGGTACTTATGTTCGTGCTGATACCTTTGTGGTATTCTTCTGTGTGGCGTACCCGTGTGGTACTTTCCTTCATGGTAAAACCTTGGTCGTATTCTTCTGTGTGGCTTAACTATGTGGTACTTTCCTTCATGTTGATACCTTTGTGGTATTCTTCTATGTGGTGTACTTGTGTGGTACTTACCATCGTGGTAATACCTTTGTGGTATTTTTCTGTGTGGTGTACCTGTGTGGTATTTTCCTTCGTGGTGATACCTTGGTGGTATTCTTCTGTGTGGCGAACCTGTGTGGTTCTTTCCTTCATGGTGATATGTCTGTGGTATTCTTCTTTGTGGAGTTACCTTTTTGGTACTTACCTTTTTGGTGTTACCTTCGTGGTATTCTTTCCCTCATGGAACAGTTGAGCTTTGAGATAATAATTTGGGCCTTGTGCTTCCTCGTGAATGAGATGGGTATACTTGAAAACTTATGTATATGTATGGGAATATATCTAAGTAGGTTTTACATTTGTTTACATGATTTGTGGATTATCCGTTGTGGATTTTTTGAGACCTTTGTGGGTCCTGGGGTCTAAACTGAGTATAATTATACTCACTCCTGCATGGGCTCCACCCGCACCTTGTAGTGTTTGGTGCAGACGATGAACAACAATGACAGAGGAAGAGAGTACCAAGACTAGAGGTAGCTCAGAGGTGGACCTTGGACAAGGCATACCACAAAGACGATCATTTGAGAGCTGTACCTATCCATCAGGTAGGTTCCTTGGCGGGTGTTCATAGGAGCTATTTCAGTTTACTTATACTTTCCAGTTTTCCTATACTTTCTAGTTGGACTTGCATTCTAGCCACTTTTTACTTTCTGTACACACTCTTTATACTATTCAGTTTTCCTATGCTTGTATCTTTTTGTGTGCTTGGTCGTGTGTGTTTACAGGATATAAAGGCAGTGCCTTCCCAGTTTTTGGGGAATACGCCTTTCGGTCCTAGTCGCCAGTCCCTGGCCTATGGAAGGCGGGCTTGGGGTAGTCATGACAAGGGCCATGACAAGGTATTTATCACAATAGCTACATAAAGGTAATATTAATGTACTAAATAAATATAGTATAAAAAATGTATAAAAGGGTAATCAAATTAAATCTCATCAGCTACTTATGAATGAGTAATTTAGTAAAAAGAAGTAGTGTGTAAATTTAGGACCCGAAAGATTGTAAAATAAACAAGGATCAATGCAATGTTGTGTAATGGTATAATATAATTTCTATAATTTTATCCCATGACTATGAATATGCTAAGTAAAATGAGATCGAGAATTATGATTTATTGATTTAATTTAGATGTGAAATATTGTTTTTATTTATTAAAAAATAAATATCATGATCATTCATATTGACAATGATTATTTCCAAAGTGATTATTGAACAAATCAAAGGACGATGGTTCATGATATACAACCATGACATAAAGATAATATGAAATCTATAATCTAAATCTGAAAAACTAGATGAAGGTGATCATTATACTGTAGTGGCGATTATTTTACCAGAGAATCTTCCCTTCAAAAAAAGATGAGTTGGAGGAACTCTAAGACACATAACACTCAGTGTTGCTTCATGTTTCACATGCTTTTCTGGAATGAGAAATATGAATATAACTTTGTTAGAAGATATTTATGATGAATTATACACCAATTGATTTGAGAGATTTAACGGAAACCATGAGAATGAAATAAATTGAGAATACCAAATATAGATGAAGATCAATGTGCATAGAGATTTAAAGAATGGTATTTCAAAGAGTATTAATACGAAGAGGACAAGAAACTATTACCATTATTCATTTGATATAAATATATATATTCATGTTGAATAAGAAACACATGATAGTGAATCAAAACTACATTCCTAGGAAAGTGTTTATTGTCTAAAGGGAGAACCGATAAAACACCTAATTTTGAAAAATCCTCACATTTCGATAATAAGGGGGAAGAAACTAGTGCAGTTTTCATTAAATGAAGAAAAAATAAGGATTAATATTATATATAGATGGTTTTACTAAATAATAATAATAAAGATAAAAGGAAACCATATTCTTGACTTCTGATTATATATAGGTCAAATAATTGAGAAGCCAAAAATAAAACATCTTTTTGTAGATGCATGAAGATATTGAGGTAGCCTAGTAGATTGTTACATTTGATGAAGAAATATCACACCAAAATTGATTAGGAGGGGCATGTGATTTCATTGTTGATATATTTCACGGTTATTGAAGACATTAATTATATCTCGATAATAATGTTGAAGATTTCTCTGTGACTAGATTGTCCTCATGTTTATACGGGTCCAATGGCCATAAGTTTTCCCATGATTATTATGATAATAAATAGTAAGTTATGTTCTTGAGATAATAACCCTGAATTATGGGGGATGATTTCATACTTCTTATATGTAATTTTTTTAACAAACATTTATTTCCAGTGGTTTTCTTGTTATCATTTTATCATTACATCCAACTAATAAATATGATCAAATAGAAAAGAGTGTTTCGTGAACTTTATATGTGAGTATGTCAAATAGGGTTACTATTTAAATTTGTAAAAATCCATTACACACTAACCCATAATCCGCTCTCAATATTGAAATATCCCAACGAGAACCTAAAATTTGGTATCAGGGAATTAGGTCATACCTATGATTAAATTCACATTAATATCCAATTAGATATATTGTAATTTTTGTGTGGTTTTCTTCTTGAGGTAAAATGGAATAAAAATTGGAGGAGTTATTTTAAATTCAAAATAGATGTTGGTTTTTCCATGTACCAACATAATATATGGAAGAAGTAGTTGAGGTAATGAGGAATGTTTCTCTCTTTAGTAATGTGTATGTTAAGACATTTTTCCCATTCTATGATTCAATTGAACAAAAACAATACATGTAAGAATAAGATCATATTTTTATATCAATTACTAAGGAATTGGACAATATTGAAACCTCAAATGGCTAAAATTATCTCAATGATGGAAAATAATTAACTTCTATTTCATATAAAAATTATAATTCCTATTAAATATGAACATGTTTTAAAGAGAATGTTTTCAATGATTAATTGGATAAATCCTTATATTATTTAAGGGATATACGCTGTAATTCTGTAATAGATTTAGTCACTTTTTTGGGTATCATGTTAGATTTATGTACATGTAATGACCTAAAATTTTATATATGAAATTTCTAATTTTAATTAATAAATACATTATTATTGAATTATGTTATATAAATCACATGAAATAATTTGGTTATTTTGGATTTTTATATGGTCTGTAAAATTTAAAAGACCATTATTCATCATAATCACTCATAATATAGCTATTATTCACTGAACATTCTGATTAGTATATTAATGGTTATGATAAATTCTATTTGAAACAAAAAGGAAGTTATGTCCTCAGCTAGAAGGATCATACCCTATGAAGACCACTCTCAAGAGAAAGTGCTTCATGGGAAGTCTTTGAAATTATTTCGAGTTATTTAGAAACATGGTATTCATGAGCATGACACATGTGAGATTAGTCTTGTGTTAAGGAGGAGTATCTGTCTTTATTTTTTTGATCACGCCACATAATAAATATCTGAGTTTTGAATGTTTTCATATTGGGTATAATTCTCATATATGTGATTTTTTTGTATTATATTGTTTATTTTTGGACATATATTTATCCCTTGTGATATCAGTGAGTTTTTTTTAAGAAAAATATATTTTTTGGCTCAGTATCAAGTAGAGTATGGTTGGATCATGGTTAAGGAATACCATGAACCAACCTAAAGGAAACTGCACACCTAGAATAGTGGAATTTCCTAGGTTTCACACCTAGGTGCATGGGTATGAGCACCCCATGAAAAAATGTGACTTTGTTCCTCTTGGATAGTAAGGGTTGAATGGTTGATTCCCGGGTTGGTAAACCATACATTCTAACCCTAAAACCTATCCAGGTCATTAAAAGGTGGAAATTACTATTCTACCATTCTTTGATTTAAACCAAAATCACCATTAATCTAAACTCTTTGTTATTTTAATCCATGGAAGCTTACTCTACACATCATCTAACTTTTTGACCACTAATATTTTATTTTTTTTGGTGTGAATTCATTATAAAATCATCAATTAAGTCATTTCTCCATTGGTTTCATCCAACTTATTTGGTAACTCTTCCATTCTTATCCGGTTACCATTTTTAAGTGGTTTATTTAACATAATGAGGTTTTGAACTTGTGTTGTTTTGTGAAATAATCATGGTTCTTGTTTTATCATTCCTTTAGAGGGTCTTTTTGGGGTTCTATTGTGGTTGTAAATTAGATTTTAGATGTTTCCACGATCAATGTAGCTGGTACCATGGTTTTACCTTTTTTATAAAGTTATGTATTTCTTTTATGGTGTTATAAATGTATTCAATTGATTGTTTTTGTGATGAGAAATATGTTTTTTGTATGTTATAAGATGAATATATGATGAAAGTCGATTTTCTAATATATATCATTTATGATTCATGTGTTCCTCATTTTGGTGCTTCTTGTGTAATGCCCCGACCCAGAAGCCCAGATTAGGTGCATTATTCTGAATCATTGGTATTATCACAACAGATCAAGTCTCAAAAGGCCGATTAGTTTAGTAGCCTTAGAAGAACTAGATAAATTCATATGGATTACATTACATCATAAAATGGAAAATGACAACAACATTTTTTCCATGGACAACACTGAGATCCCATAGATTATCCTTGCAGGTCAGTCATAATATACATCTTCAGATCCAGGGAAAAATAAAACATAGAAAGGGGGAGCTCAGATGCTCATCAAGGATAACAATATAGTGTAAAATTTCATAAATATGCATAAACATATAAGGCAATTTATAAGACTAAAAAAATCCTTTTAAACTATAACGTCATCTTAATATGGAAAAGATAAAATAAAAATAATGACATTTACTTAATCACATAGATATTCTACAAGTCGAATAATCACATGAAATATCAATAGCCACTTTCATAATAATGGAATGAAAAATGCCAGACATTCATAACCACATAGTCAAGGCCTTGTGCCAAGGCTATAAATAATATTTTGTCAAGACCTTATGCCATGACACTTGTTTGTCTCATGAGACCTACCGATGCATTGAGGGGCTATAGTGGGCTCCACCCGTCACTTACTAAGTAAAATGCATTCCTCATATGAAAAGGTATAAACATAACATAAACATTAGTATTAAAACTAGCATATGAAATGTAAATACTTTATCTATAAAATCAGAATGACATAAAAATAACACATCTAATGTCAAACATATCACAAAACTTTCAATACAATATGGAAGAATTGTTTCATAATGAATCGACTTCAAACAAGTTGAAAATATATCCAAAGATGTTGACATAGATGAAATGAAACTATTTGAAAGAAATTCCTATTTATATTTGGAAACAATTTAAAGGAAAACATTTATTTTGGAAATATTCTTATAATCTTGTAAGGGAAGCTTTGAAGTTGTTATAATGGTGGAAGTTATCCGCACCCACCGTATATTTTTAAAAAACATTCTTACATTAATTTTGTTGAAAAGGTCATAATGTTCCTTGTTTGGAAAACGATGGAAAGAATACTTTCAAACCATTTTATAAAGAGTCAAAAAATGTTTTAAATGACATTAACCCATAGTCCAGTAAATAGTAAAAATGATTTTGAATACATTTTTAAGAAACATGCATGTGGATGATAAAGAGGTCTCTGTAGATTCTTACGTAAAAACAATCTCGTATAATAAAGAGATTGTGAAATTAGACCTTACCTTGTACTTCTCCTTGGTCGAGGGTAGGATGAAATTATTTATAATGGTGAAATTATTGTAATTAAATTATACAAGAATCATATATATTAATATGATATCACATATGAACTTTTAACACAGCTTTGTAAATAATATATTAGTATTATCATCGTTTCCGGTGTTAACTGATTTGTTTTCCTTTGTATGGTTTGATACATAAGACGTGTTTGTTATGGATAGGATATATTTTATTCATATCTAGAATTATATTACGTTATTAATCATTATTTTTAATAACCAACTGGAAATTATTCTTAAATGGTTACAATGGGGAATGAATCTTATCGTGTTCGTGGAGACGGTAATCCGTACGTACGCCCGAGAGAAAATATCATTCTTTTGATATTAAAATAGTATATAATTGGATGTTATATCACATATACAGAATAATTATCACGTTATATTTATTATTTACATCATTTATACTAATTATTATACCCATACAAATGATGAAGTGTTTGAATAACAAACACCACCACGATGTGGAGACGGTAAGCCATACGTACGCACGTATGGTGAATTTGTCATTTATAGGATTTATATAATAGTGAATATGGTTGTAGAATATTTATAATAACATCAAATTATATAGAAGATACTATATTTATCATTTTTGAATGGAAACAACAAATAAATAGGAAGGGGAAAAAAGAACTTGAAAGAGGGTGGTGAAATTATTATCTCTTTTTCAGGTTGTTCCTTTAGATTTGATCAAAATGGAACCTTAGGATGGAATTATAACTAATGTAAGGACTTGAGAATGAATTTAGGGATGTTGGGAGGATTTTTGGTTAGGGGTTGGAGGAGCCAAAGGCTTGAGAAGTGTGACAAATGGGTAGGAAGTGAGATATTTTTATAAGGGAGAGGATGAGCTCTTTAGGAAAGTTTGAAACAATTATTTTATTATAACCTCATATTCGGTTTCAAAAGGTAAAATATTCATTGATAACAAATTTAATATGACTCATGGTCGGAATAAAATAATCCATTAAGAATTGTACAGGTTTTGGATATTGTTTTAATATTTATATCTTATTTATTTAAATCAATTATTAATGAAGTAAATAATGCATTATTATTGTGTCATAAATAATTTAATTTATTTGATGTACAAAAATTATAAATAAATACCAGGATGTAGGAAATCGTTTTATCTTTCCAAAGTATATTTATAGTAAAAATTATAACTTATATTACTCCACGTAAAAATTTAATTACTAAAAGATATTTGTTTATGTCTTTTTTTTACTTTAAATTAATTAATATAAAATGTCATTATTACTCTCATGTGGATCCATGGGGACCCAAATTCAACCCAAGGATTCTCATGGTCAGATACGTTTCATCCAATAGGATTAGGACACATGTTAGGGTAATTTAATATTAATATAATATTATTTGTTTTACCCTTATTTACTGGATTTTCCCTTGAACCATGGTAAATAAAATATTTATTGAAATAATTATTCATAATATCTAAAAGTAAAAGTAACCTATTTAAAGAATTTGGACCTCCTGATTCCAAATATGGAAACCATTTTTCCAAATTCAAAACACAGAAGTTGCAGAAGTTAATTTAAAATTAATTCCCGCTGTCAAAACAAAAAGTGTTTTTTTATGAAATAAAAACTATCAAAAGATTGACGCTTGTTTATGTCTAGTTTAAATGTGAAAATAAATCCAATGACCAAGATTGGATTAAATTCTAAACATATAATATTATTATACATTCAAAATACTTGATTTTATAATTTACCACTATAAATTATTTTGATTAAAAAAGTTTTTTTTAATTTAAATATAGTATTTTTCACAACTCATCAAAATTTGAAAGTTTTCATAAAAATACCAAAAATTCGCCATTAGGTAATTTTGATATTAAGAATTCAAAAAGAAATTATATTTTACAAAATTCATAACATATAAGTTTCCTTCATTAATTTAATATTAATTCCCGTTGTCAAAACTAGAAAATGGGTTTCTTTAAAAAAAGTAAAAACTATCAAAAGATTTCCTTGTGTTTATTTCAAATTTAAATGTGAATTTACATATAATGACCAACATTGTATTAAATGATAAAAATATATTCTAATTATATTTCCAAACCATTCAAATATATAATTTTACAATATAAATTATTCTGATTATGAAGGATGTATTCAGTTAAAATTTATTATTTTTCACTATTCACCCAGATATGAAAGTAATTAGAAAAACACCAAAAATTTATCAAAACAAAAATTTTATGTCCCGATTTTAAATAATAAGTTTATTTTGTCAAATTCAATATATAATAATGTCAAATAATGGATTTAAAAAGGGTTCTCTATTAAAAGGCGGTAAAATATCTTTTTTTAAAAAATACTTCTTTTATCTGAAAAAAATGATTTTTTTCTTATGTTATGTATATGAAACACATAATATAGATTCTAAAATTTTATAGAGTATATAAAATTCAAAATTCAGTTTACAGTATTCAATACCTCTTTTTGAATGGCTAGTTTGGTATGTTGTGGTGTGCTCAAACATGGTGTTGCGTGTTGCACAAGTTATTGAATTATTTTTAAGAGATAATGTACTATGAAATATTGGGGTGTAAAATTCTCCCCACCTTCAATAAATTGGATCCTCTCAATTTTAAATTGTTCTTCGAAAATTATTGGTTAAAAATAGGAAATACCTTTGCGGAGGACCCACATCAAAAGTTGGGATAATAAAATTTAGTCTTAATAAGAGGGAAAGGAAAATGAAAAGTCACCTCCAAATTATGATCTCTATTAGGCGAACATTGGTGGAAATTAGAGACACATAATTAGTGGGAAAATGTAAATATTTATATTAATTGATTGAAGTCATCAATCCCAAAGAAGTGTAAAATTGTGGCCCACAAAGCCATCAATATATGATGATTTAAAATATAATTAGTTTAACAAAACATATTGTATTAGGATAATACATTTTTGGTCATAAGATCCCTTAACTAATGTTTAAGAATTAATTTATTCACAGAATAAGAGAAAAAATATATACTTGACAAGTGAAGTTCTATCCTCTAACTAATTTCTAAATACATATGTGAAATCATTCCTAAGAGTGTATTATTGATACCCATGACCTATGTGCTAGTCCATGGGGATGAGGAACTCCCTTTAGGCCTTTTCATGGCCCGGATCAGGTGTCATGTTAGACAACACGCTGGTTTGGTTTGTGACCAGTACAATGATCACCATTTTGGAATTCTAGAATCATTATATGAAAATGATTTTTTATCCATTAAAGACTAGATTAGTCATAATGATATTTTATTTCCACGAAATATTCAAATTAAGGAATATCATACTCTTATCATATGATTTTCACAAAATTTCTCTTTGTAATGAAATCGTATTATTAGTGAAGCCATACAAATATCCATGAAGGAGAATTTCATTATTTGAATTTAAGATCATATATAATTCCAATGTCACAAACGATTTAATGTCAAAGTATTGGAATACAGAAAGAATTATGATAACGCCTTTCAGATAATACATATGGTATATCTCAATGATATATTCTTGGGGATAAATTATTATAAAATATCAAAAAACATATGATGATTTTATATGAAAATGAACTACACTAGAACTCAATGATATATGTCATGATGCAATGAGATATACAAAATTATAAGTCTTAACATCGATATTTTACAACTTTTCATCCTCAGATCATTGTCATATAATAATCTAAAAGGTGTGTGATAATGAGGTCATATATTAAATACATACATAGGGACCCAATGTCATATTGTGGACGTCCACTATATATACTAAAACTCGGTTTTTCCCAGCTTATGTGTCACCTCTACAAATAACCACGTCACCCAAAATACTCACTCATTCCCTAATATACCCCTGACCATCGCGACCCACCTCCACAATTTCTTCGCCTTCTTCCTTATATACATATTCACCTACCATTCTAACCCTTCGGCTCTTGCCGCGATTAGGGTTTGAGTAGTCCTCGATTCCCTCAATATCCTCCTGTATTCTATCCCCAACCTCGACAGCTTCATCACGCTTACCATCCCCAGCCTGGAAAAACTCCTCGTGGGTTGCAGTCTGCATCTCCCTATACCAGAGGCTCCTTTGATCCAGTCCTCCCATTAAACCCTCCTTCCGTATCCCTCCTTCATCAACATTCAGCTTAGCGGTCTGCATCATACCTCTTCTATATGAATATTTAACAAGTACAGCACCGCTTACAAATATCAGTTTCATTTTACTGCAACACAATATGCGTATGGCAATTTCCTACCACTTCAACGCCAATTTTAGTCAATCATCGATTGCCACCTACCTGGTCACTACGGTCGTCGATCGGAATCTGGTCGCGAAAACCCAAACTACTACAACTTCGTGTTCGACATCTGGAAACCCTACAATGCTCATATGATTTACAGTGTTGATACTGTGTAAAAAAGTCAAGCGGTATCCTCTAATCTGTTGCAGGTCTGTTTAGATACATATTAATGTTTTTTCATCCCTGCATAACGGTAACATTCCTACTACTGTCAGCAAAATTTTTCAACCCACAACACTGTGATTTTCATTCAATTTATCATTTTTCAGTTTTTGATTCACTCTGATTTTATCCAGTATGCGTTGACTGATTACTTAGTATGTGATTTTAGGTTTTATTTTTCCTATATTTTTAGATAATCAATTCTATGGTTTCTTCCTTATTTGTAGGTGATTATGTTTTTAGGGAGCTAAATATTGGTATGTGATAGAATAGTTTCACCATTGGGCCTATGCTGGAATAATTGAATTAGTTATTTTAAAATCATGACTCTTTGTGCACTTTCATGGTTTCATATGCAGGTTGTGGAGTTGAGCTTCGCTGATTTATTTGGGGTTCACAAGATATATGTTATCACTAATTAAATTAATGTAGTTGGCTTATTTAATTAAAAGTGTGTCGGTGTAGGTTATAATTGTTCAGTTAGATGGTAAAAATTCATATGTAATGGAATAATTTCACTATTTTTCTTATGTTGGAATAATTGAATTATTTCATTTAAAATCTTGACTCTTTGTGCAAATGCAGGGTTTCAGATGCAGGTTGTGGAGTTGTGCTTTCTCGATTTAATTCGGGTTCACACAAAATAGGTTATCCCAGATTTAATTAATGCAGTTGGCTTTTTTAATTCAAAGTGTGTCGGTGCAGGTTACGAAGGTTCTGTTTGATGGTTTCCAGCACATCAATGTCATTTAATTCAATTCATATTATTACCTTCTAATTTTATATGGAGTTACTTTGATATGATTAATTAAAGAAATTACCAGCTTGATAATATTATTTTAATTGTGACACTTCCGTTATTTGTGTGTGAAATAGGTTTTCCATGAATGATTTCATGGTTTTAGATGAAGGTAGTGGAGTTGTGATTGTTTGATTTATATCGGCTTCACAAGATATAGGTTATCACTGATTTTTTTAATGTAGTTGGCTTATTTAATTCAATGTGTCTTGGTGCAGGTTATAATTGTTCAATTAGATGGTAAATATTTGTATGTGATGGAATAGTTTCACTATTTTTCTCATGCTGGAATAATTGAATTATTTAATTTAAAATATTGACTCTTCGTGCACTTGCATGGTTCCGGATTCAGGCTGTGGAGTTGTTCATTCATGATTTAATTCGGGTTTACAGGATATAGGTTATCGATGATTTAATTAATGCAGTTGGCTTATTTAATTCAAAGTGTGTAGGTGCAGGTTATGAAGGTTCAGTTTGATGGTTTCCAGTGCATCAATGTGATTTAATTCAACTAATATTCCTACCTTCTAATTCTCATTGTATTTAATTAAATTCATATTCAATTCATATTTTTTTTTAATTTTAGTATGTGGTAGAATATTTGTGAATATTTGGGATACATTGTATACATCATTTGTGATTAAATTTATAAATTTTATTTAAATTTACTTACTATAGTGTATTGATTTCATTTTATTTTTTATAATGTCAAATTTTGCCCTATCAATATCCATGGTCAAACATTAATGAGATGTTTGTTGGGATTTTTCCAATATTAACTTATTTTCATTGGTCCATGTTTCTAATTACAATTAGTTAGGGGAATGAGGCTGAAGAAATACTTCTTTGGTACCACAAAATGGTATGAAATTAAAATCATTAGAACACTTTTAATGATAAATAGTTTTTCTAGCATCAAAACATATGATATTTTATTTTCTATTCGAAACATTATAAATGATCCATATTCAAATTATACATTCATGTTTTAATAATGACAGAAAAATGGTCATTGGATGATGTTTTCTCCATTCAATGTTAATCATTCAATAACCAAGTTAATGTTTCCTCCAATTTCAGAACCATACATTACTAGACATCTCATTGGGTTATAACCTTTCATGGGGTCGACAATGGAGGTATCCCATCAAACACAAGCTGTGATGTTTGTGTTCATATAGTAATGATTTTTTTAAATTTTTTTAATATGTATTCCCTTACGTGTCATTGAATATTCTACAGGCACTTATTATTTACAGAGCTTTGAAGATTAATAAAATGGTGACATTTAATCTCATGCAATCCCAATATTCAATATGTCCTCATATATATTTTTTATTTCAATATCATGGTTTCTGGTCTTCTATTGTGGTTGAGAGATCTCTTTCAAATCTTCTAGGCATGGGTGAATGTCTCAATTCACTGGAAAAAAATATGGAATCACTTCCGTTTATCCATTACTTTTCACTATTTAGGCGAGCTTTAAAACCAGCAGTTTATCACTCATGACATTGAGTTAAGAAACATCAACATTGAATATATCTTTATCAATTTTTTTCACTTTCATGTGGTCAGGTCATTTAATGTGGTTGAGGGCTCTCTGTTGATGCTACTTAGCATGGGTGAATGTATCAATTCAAGGAAATGATATCTTTATACCCCTCTTCTTACCCAGGATTGGTCTGTGTTCATGTAAGTTGTAAAAAAAAATAACCTAGGTAGGTGTTTTTTTCACTACCTTCTATTTTGATTACATCTTTGGATTAGAAAATGCTGTTTTTTGTAGTATCAATTTCATTATAACATTTAAACACAATTCAGTTTTTTATCTTATTTGACAATTTGTGAACATCAAATTAGTGATTAAATAATTATAGTGGTAGGTATTAATTGTAACTTATTGATTTAATTCATCTCTTAATGTACAAAAATCTGTTGATTGAGTTTTAGGATGACGATGTAAGGCAATAGATAGTTATAATGACTCATGATGATGCAGCATCCAGAAGCCATGCCAATGAACTACGTACCCATTTAAAGGAAAACATAAAATAAAAGGCTTCCAAAGCTGATTGACATTATGTGGTGCATATTAAAGGTATCACTAGAACATTATAGAACCTGTTCTTTTTAAAATTAGCTTAAACATTTTTATATTAAATTTTAACTTTACTTTTATTATACGATACAGGAATGTTGTTATAACACATATAACACACACGATTATCCTTTCTCATTAGTATAGGTTGTATATTGTACATTTTTTCCTGTTTCTTTTTTATTATATATATTAAATTGATGCATTACCAACGTCTAGAAGTGTTCATCCAATGCACCACGGATAAACCCTTCTAGATGGCTTGGAGTAAGAGGGAGGAACATGTATACGACAGTCCGACCAGCACACTAGATATAGTTAAAACCAGTTCAGTGGAATCCTGATTCCAGTTAAACTGTGGTTTTTTAAATTTTAGTATGTGGAAGCAGATTTGTGAATGTTTGAGATATATTGAATATTTCATTTGTGATTAAATTTATAAATTGTATTAAAATTTATTTACTGTAGTGTATTGATTTCATTATTTTTTATAATGACAAATTATGCTCTATAATTATGCTTGGTTAATCATTTATGAGAAGATTATTGTGAATTTTCCAATATTAACTTATTTTCATTGGTCCATGCTTCAAATTCCAATTGGGTAGGGGAAGGTGGCTGAAGAAATACTTCTTTGGTACCACATCATGGTATGAAATTAAAATCATTGGAACACTTTTTATGATAATTTTTTTTTCAAGAAACGAAACATATGATATTTTATTTTCTATTGGAAATATTCTAAATGATTTATAATCAATTTGTAAATTCATGTTTTAATAATTACAAAACGTTGGTCATTGGAAGATGTTTTTTCCATTCAATGTTAATCATTCAATAATCAAGGTAATGTTTCCTTCCACTACAGAACCATAATTGATTAGAATTCTCATTGTATTAAACCCTTTAATGGGGTTGACAATGGAGGTATCCCATCAAACACAAGATGTGATGATTGTTTTCATATAGTAATGAATTTTTTTGAATTTTTTAATATGTATTCCATTAAGTGTCTTTGAATATTCTACATGTACTTATTATTTAGAGTGTTTCAAAGTTGAATTGAATGGTGACATTTATTCTCATGCTATCCCAAGTTAAAATAAGTCCTCATATATATTTTTTAATTCAATGTCATGTTTTCAGGTATTCTAATGTGGTTGAGAGCTCCCTTTCAAATTTTCTTGGCATGGGTGAATGTCTCGAATTAGTTGAAAAAAATCTAGAATCACCTCCATTTATCCATGAGATGGAATGAGGAGATCTTTTATTTTTCATAAATATTATGGAATTATCTAAATATAATGTAAATGGAGGTAATGTTGAATCTTCTATTTAATGCCACTAAAAATTGTCCGAATCTTATGGATTCGAGCTGGAAAAAATTTCAGAAGGATTTAAATGAAAGGCTTTGAATGAAACATTATTGCGGTGGTGTTATGGGGGAATGCTATGATATTATGCCAAGCTGGACACTCTGAATTATGTGGAGATTTGAATACCAAGTTTAAAGATTTAAATGAATATTTGAAAGAAGGTTGTTTTATGTTGATTTAAAATAGAATTGTATTTTGAATTTCAGGGAAATTTTGAATTTAGTATTGACTACATAATTGGGGGTTTTCTTATTTTTTGAAATATGGAATATCATTTATGGAAATCTCAATCTGATGAGGCCATTTGTTGTGGAAAGATGGATGATTCATTTGTTTGACCCATTTAATTGCATATTTCATGTGATATAAAATAGGAGTTTCTATATACATTAACTAAAAAATATTGACTCCATTTAATCCAAAGGGGAAGAAAAAAAGGGAGTTGGGATGTCTTCCCACTATATCCAGTTTTCTGGTGAAGACAAGGAGATTCACCAATTTTTTTATCGTTTTTGAAGACAGAATGGCGCTGCACTATGAAATATAGTTTGTGGAAATAGGAGAGTAGGATATAACCTGTGGCCATATCGAATCACCAGTTAATGGGAGGGAAGCGACACATCTTCATATTTGGTTTAGGACTATTGAATTTTATGAATCTGTTAACTTTGTTATTCATTAAAATATTACATTCTTTTTTGTATTCAGTTTGGAATGGTTGAAAAAACACAAATTAAAGTGATTAAATATTCTTATCAAGGAATTTTAATTGAAATTTATATCATACAACCTTGAAAATTATTTCTAGAACACTCTTTGATGGGATGACCACACAACTTCAACTTTTTATTTCATAACATTACTATATATTCATCTTTGCAAATGTTATTGTATCTACTTAATAAATATATTTCAATATTTTGAAGCTCACTACTTATTGAAATAACATTTTCTGATTGGATGACTATACAACTACTAATTGCTAAAAAATTCAACCTATCTAAACATCACAAATTCTACTACAACTACAAAATGTGTTTGTCATTTTGTATTAAAATTATTCTTCATTTCACATATTTATTATTATGAATAGTATTATTTATGTAATTTCTTTCCACTATGTATTTCATTGTGCTAAATGAGGTTTTTGTAAATGCAGTTGAAATTTACTGGGGGAAGAGGTTTGACTGTCTATTATTATTTCAAGAGTATGAAAAAATCATATGTGTTTTGACAAACATACCTTTTGAAAACACCCTTCATGGGTTAAACAAACATACCATCAAGGAAGAAAAATGGTATGTTTTCTGTTATAATCTGTTTTCATGCAAGAAATGATGGTTATAAAAAAGGAACAGAGGCCTATAGTTGTTCCAAGGAACCCTGGATATCTATATACTAGATACACAAACCAGTTTTCAGATCTATAACATCTAAGAATAGTAGAAACTGTTGAAGATGAATCTTTCAATGCTCAATTTCTTAACATCTGTTCCAGTTATTCAGTATTTTTCTTACATATATATCTTCATTATGTACTTGATAATGGTCCTGGTAGAGGAACAGAAGCATATTGTTGCTCATAGGCACCCTGTATTTATGTACACATGATACACAATCCAGTTCTGGGCTATGCAACATCTTATTACAATAGAAACTACTCAATATGTATATTTCTGTACTCATTTTCTAAACATCTATTTCCAGATTTCATAATTTCTGTATCATTTATTTCTTCAATATGTAATTGATATATAAGGCTGATCATTATGTTATATGCCTAATAAGTGTGTTGTATTCTAGTTTTGCATAATTTCACCTGATCTATGGTTAGAGAGGAGATTCTGTGATTTTTTTGGCATTGCAATTTTAGATCTGTAACATTTTCTATGTTATAGGAAATATTGTTCTGTGAGTTCATTGTGCTTCAAATTTAACGTATAGGAAATTAGGAGCGGTCTAAAATTTTCAGTTATTGGGATCCCCAACAATATCGACAATGATATTCTAGTACCGTATTACATCATGTTTTAATGTTTCTTATTACATCAACATTCTTCCTTTTCAATCCATTTCATATATAATTTATGTTACATGTTAATATTTTTCTCTGCTTTTCATAATTATCAATCAGTGAAAATATTTTTTTAAAATATTTTAGGTTTGATAAACGAACAATGGTCTGGGGTTTTGGGATGATGTCACTCCTGAACAACTATCTCATTTCCTGTCATGGGATATTTTTCTATCCTATACATATTCCAAGAATGGGGTTGGTTGATGCAGTATTCTAGTGACTTTTGTGTTTTTTTCTAGAAAAATTTTGAGTTTTTTAATCACATGTTGTTTGTTACATTAAGATTTCTATCTCAATAAATGACTTCATATTGCTCATTCTTTTCAATTATATGTACCACTCATTTTTTGTTTTAAATATTTCCAATTTTAATATGATTTATTATGTTTCAAAATTGGTATTCTATTAGTGATAATATGAATTTTTTTATAGTGCCGTGCAAATTCACGTGCGAAGTACTAGTTAAATTTAAATGTGGAATAACGGAAATTCTAAATAACCCATTACACTGAAACAAATCCCTCAAAATCACTCTATCCATCTCCAACCACATAAAAAACACTTCAAAAAATCCCAAAACATTTTAAATTCATTATAAAATTCTTTCAAGATCATCATGCATGTGGAAAACGAATTCAAAGTAGTAAGAATTTAATTAACAACTCAATGATCACTTCATCGAGATCAAGGGTTTAACTTTTATAATTTTATTATTAATTTTATTGAATTTATTTATTATTATCTAATGTTTTGGATTTTTTTAGAAGGAATAAAAATGATTTTTTAAACTTTTTGGGCATTTTGGGACTTGAACCAAATATTCTAAAATTTTAGTATGTCTGGGTAGTATGAAATTAGTTATTTGTAATGACTTTATTGAGTAAGAATTCATTTAGTGAGAAATTATCTTATAATTACTATTTATATTATGATTTAAATGGATGTAGTACTATAAATATATGATTATATTGAGTTAAACTTTTATTTATAAATACATCTAAAAAGTAAGTCATTATTTTAATATGATTTCAATGAGTACGAATTTTGGAATGTAAGAATTCAGTTATCTTAGTATGAAAATAAAACATCAAGAAATTACTATTAACATTTGAATTTAAAGTCTTAATATGAAAATAAAACCTCATTTTTATTACTATGAAAAAAACTTTTGGAATGTCTGACTTTAGAAGGCTTAATATGGAAGAATACATCAAAATCCTTCTGATAAAGGTAAGAATTTTCCCAACCATTGTAAAAATGGCCATAATGGAAACTATTTCTTGATCCTTATAAACATTAAATAAATTATTAAAACACTTATTTAAAGTATTTTACAAGAATTACCATGCTTTGTAGAATATGGATGTCACAAATATTGGGACTTTACAATTATATTCTTTTCAAGAGACTATATCCCTTGATTATTTTCAGAATTGAGTGTCGTTTAATTTTGTGGAAATAATGAGGTAATCTAACAATTAACATATGCACATTCCCTTTTTATATCCCAATTTTTATAAGGATGATCTGTTACTATTGGGAAATGTTTCTTAGTCATGATTCAGTTAGGGTATAGGGAAATAAACAAGATATCAAGGTGATTTTTCTTGGTTTCTCTAGAGGGGATATTGAAGGTATAATATATTGGGGATAAATATGATTATTTTGAGGTATGCTATTTCAAAAATATTATTATGTTTTTTGGAATTATAAAATAAATTAATTGTTTTATTTAATTGATTAATTATATATTTTACATACTAATGTTCTATATTTGTACCTTGGGGTGGTGCACACCACCATTATTTAGTTTTTTAAGTCATGGAGGTCACCTAGTGAGATTTTAAGAATTATTAATAGGTAAATTAAATTTAAATTTTATTATAAATTATGTAAATGAATTTTAATAATTAATTATAAATTTTTATATGTAATTAATGGATAGTTTTCCTGAGATATGTGTTCGATAGTTGATGACGACCTGGAATATCATGGTATAGGGTTTTTAGTATTACGTAAAGGAAATAAATCCACAATTAATATATGTGGTTCCTTAAAAGATCCCTATGGTAAATTAAAATTATTTATATTTATGTTGTATATTTTCTCTACACCGAGGCTAAATTTTTTTTATCTAAATAAATAGGATTGTTAAAACCAATAACTTTGAAATGGATGTATGTTCAAAGGGACATGACAAACTCGTGAGATTTTTCTAAATACCAAGACCATCAAAGGTTTAGGCCTTAATTATAAATGTATGAATTGATATTTACATAGCTATGACACTATTTTGGTCCTCCGATAACTGATGGAATATTTTTCATTATAATAATGGATAATAAGGATAATGGGACAATAAAAGTTATAAATTTAATTTAATAAGTGTATCATTGAAGACCCAGATAAGTGCATATAGTCCCATTGGGTAGATATATGTGACATATGGGATGATTGGTGGAGTTAGTCAAGGATTGAATCATGATATGCCTTATAACCAATGAGCTAGATTATTAGATAGTGGGGTAAGTGTTCCTACCCATATAACATGTGAGAAACTATGTGCATATAACATATCCAGGTTGATGATAAGTTATTAGAGTGGATAGAACTAGAATTATGTAGGATGTGATATGGGAAACATAAAATCTTCATTGAGTGTTTATAATGGGGCTTATCTAGATAGGTTTTTGAGGGAAAAATTAAATTATGGTTATATTGAGGAATTTTATACTCTATGAGGGATAGAATTATCCTAATTGATATGTCTAAGATAATGGAATACATAAAATGTGTCTACACTATATTAATACATAGAGGATAATAATTGGTATCTTATTAATATATAACACTCAAGAGGGTTTTTCTGGGAATGACTAGTGATTATTATATATTTCACTTTTGAACCTCAATAGATTATTAATCCTGATACGACTAAGGGATGTAGTTATAAGGATCACTTAAGATGCCAAATATAATTATGTGTAATATGTTTGGGTGGATCGAAAACTGTTAACATTACTATTATTATGTGATATGTTTTGGGTAGAAGTATGTGTCGAATTAGTAATAGATAATTCCAAAGCATACCTCATACAATTTTAATTTATTCATGATAACTTTGAATTCCTATTTTTTCACCGGGGATTTGGATTTATTCCCATATGGAATACCTAGGCTACCTACTATTTGACTTCTACAAATGATACTATCATATTTTCTATGGTTACCTCTTAGTCATTGTATTTGAGGCAAATACTAAGGTATTTTCCAATACTACATCTTTTAAATATTATATATAACTAATAATAATAGATTTCATAAGATTGACATGAATCAACTTTGGATTTAATGATATATTTATTTCAAATAAATTTAGTCACTTTCATAGTTTTTTATTCACACAAACCATTTTATAAATGAATAGTAATACAATATACAATTATAATTATGCTATTAAATTATATGTACTGATTATAAATTACTAAATTATGAAATGTATATGTTTTACACATTAATAGACTAAATTCACTAGTTATAAGTTGATTTAAAATGAAAATAAACGACATTAGAAAGTAATTATTTTCTTTTAAAAAATTGTTTTTTTGTATGCTATGTGTTTCTATACTTGAAAACTAAATTAATCACCAATTGGTTTTTAAAATTTTTATATGTAAGTTCTAATAAATATTTTTATCATTCATCATATTCATTTTCTAATCATTATATATGAATAAATCTATTGTAATTCAAAAAGTAATATTTTTCAAAAAAATGTTTGATCATATTTTATGTACTTATTTAATAATATGTTTTTATTTTTTTTGAAAATTAATTTGAAATAATTAAATTAATTTATTAAACATAAATTCAAATATTATATTAGAGTTAATTTTTTAGAATATTCTAAAAAGATTAATTTTTTGATAAATCGTGAAAAATACAGATTTTTATTGAAACTTCCTTTTCATCTAAATAATTTAAAAAGTTACATATTGATTTAAATGGTTTATAAATTATAATTAATTAATTTTATATTTTTATTAAGGTAATTTTTGTAATTATAATTAATTTTATAATTGATTTTTTTATAATTTTTTTTACTTATGAAAAACAATTTCATTGAAAAACAACATTATAAGCATGCTTGCGAGTTGGATTTTAAAATAAAAATTCCACTTATATGAATTTAATTGGGTATAATAGATTCCATTTTTTATTAATCCTAATTTAAATTTTTTAATAAATTTAATTTAATCTTTTGTTATATTAAATAGTAAAAAGTGTAAAAATTAATTACTTCAGTTATTGTCAAGACCGGTTTATTGGGAGACTAAAATGTGGGTAATTTTTCCACATTAACATGAATAAATCCTATTTTATATCCATATTTATAAATTATCATATCTATATTTTGAATTTATATCCATTTTGAATAATTTTTCGTGGGAATAAAATTAGCATTTTTTATTCTTTTAGAAAATTTCTATGTGGGTACGTCCCCTATAGAAAAAATATACATATCCTCTATTTTCATCTCTACATATCATATTTATCTTATTTTGGACAATAATTTACCATATAATTTTTTTAAATCCCTCCCCCTGGCCTAGATTCCACAGTTTGATCCTCAAACCATTATAGTAAGGCTTTAGGTATAATCTTAAAGAGATTATCCGAAGATGATTTGTGGTACTTAACCATGCATGGTTTTTTATTTATTCCTTTGCACCCATAAATTATTAATCAACTATGATAAAATAATAAATATGATATATTCAATATTTTAGGATTTTATAATTTAAATGGAATAATATATATCAATCATATCTTCCAACAAATGGGAAACAAATATGACAATCATGTGTATGGAAGAATATTGTCTCACGATCCAACATAATTGGATTCCATCACTACCTCTAATTAATATATATAATTATTGATTTAATGTATATATAATATATTTAGGATAAAATTATATTTCTCCAATTATAATATCATATCTACCTTTTTAACTTTCCAATCCATTGGAAAATGATATTGTTTCTCATGTGTACATGGGGACTACTACCTCCCCGAAGAGATGTTATTTTTATCATTATAGTTAGTAATGTATGGTAATATGGATATATTTATGTATTATATAAGATATATATGATATAAAAATTATTTTCATACTTGAATAATTTTTTCCCTTTATTACATTCCACCAATCAAAAAATGAAAACATTGTTCATGCGTATATTCGACCGACCATATCCTGGAATGGTGAAACTCATTTTTCAATATATAAAATTTATAGATAACTATATATAAATATATAATAGATATTTTTTTATAAAATGAATAAAAATCTAGAAATTATGTAACCAATATCAAATTATAATGACCTAAACTACTTAACCAAAACATATGTGAAAACGAAGTAGTTATTACCCAGAATAATGTTTTGTAAACAAAAAATGTAAATAGAAGGATCATAAATGATTATAATTAAAGAATATTAGGTATTATATATTTGGTTATGATATAATAATAGATATATAATTAATCATTATATATTATATAGGAGATTCTAACACATATGAACGATGTCATACCTGTGGTAAGTTGTTTTGACTCAATTTTCCTTTATTAAGTAATATTTTATTATTATCCACCTAATTTATTTAACATGGAATATGTACATCCAAATATACATGTTAAATAATTAATAATTAGTATATTAGGTTATTTTAGGTTTTAATTTAATTTATTTTATCTGAGGGGATTTGAAATTTTTACCCATAATCACTTCATTGATTAATTCTAACATTAGTGTTATGATAATTGTAAGGGTTAATCATCTAAAATTTTCTTCTTAGAGACTTATGTAATTTTATAAACCTATCTTGTCTTATAAGGTATATTTACTTACCTATTGATATATTCTTCCAGGATTATCTATATATTAAGGTTTTTAATGTTCATTTGGTGTTATTTCATTCGTGGAGGATATAAATCTAATGTTACCGAAGTTATAAGGTATTATTTCAAAACATCATCATGAATTATGATTATTTATTTTTATCAATCCAATGAGGAAATTAAATTATTTTTATATCTTAAGAACAATATATTTTCATCTCCTATGTTTATTTTATATAAATTCCAATTCCTACCTTTCAATTTTTTCTCATTATGAACTCAAGATACGAAAATAAATTTTTAAATAAACCCAAATCATTGTTTCTAATTTTTAGAAATATTTATCTATGATATCCATCATTTAGTTAAAATTTTTAAAAGATGGTTTTTAACATTGTATAATGATTTATTAATTACATATTTACCCATTATCTAGTTTTACAGAATTATTTAAAATTAATCTTCTAAATGTTTTATGAATGATGTATTTTTTTATGTTAATTATAGAAAATTAAAAAAGAATATTTTCTTAAACATACTAAAAAGGAAAATAATTTCCCACTATCATGACCAATATATTTTTTATACTAATTTTATCGTATAATATAGATATTTTCTAATTTTTTCCTCAATTATTATAAAATATTATGATTTTCCAATTTTATTTTCAATGTAAAAAGGTTATTTCCTCAAAAATCATTTCAATATTATTTTTATGGATTTTATATCGATCAATTAAAATAACCCTTTATTGTTATTTTTCTTCTATAGGGATTTGTTTTAGGGATTATACCATTATTCATTAATATTATACTTCGTAATATGTTTTATGGGTTTAAATATTCAAATTTTATATGTTAGTTATTCAATAATAATGATTATATTGATTATGAATCGAATTTTTTTCTCCCCATTCAAATAAAGAATGAATTTTAATTATTTTGTGAAGGGAGTGGATCCGTATGTCGCTAAAATTCATTAGTAGGTCTCCTAAGACAAACTAGTTTGGGAACATGGATGATTCATCACCCATTTATATAAGATGCATTGGAATGAGGACTTTACAATATGTCTATAATATCTGAAAATATTATTTTAAAAATTATGATATTATTATTTAATTTTAATATAGTTATTTTAAGAATTATGAATTCAATGGAAATTTTCTTGATTACGTGATTTGTAATATAGAATCACATGATCAACATTTATACCAAGTATATAATTTTTTCCTCATGTTATCGATGAAATGGTATGTTATTTCAGTCATTTACCATGAAATTTATAATATTCATTATTTATTCCTAATAGTTTTTACTATATGTAACTCACACTGAGAATTTTAGATCACCCTTATTTTTTTCCATTCCCCATGATATGAATATGTAATCTTTTAATGGGTTCAAGGATAAAGAATATTTTCTATCACTATATTGACTTTTATGTTTTAAAATATAATTTTAAATTCAAGTATATATCTATTTTTCCACTACTTATAAACTATTTGGCCCTTTCACATTCAATCTCTTTTATCTAGTACTAATTCAATAATTTAACCACTGACACTCAACATACATGGTTGGGGCCAATACATGACTCATAGAAATCAATTTTTTCTTTATGGTATTGGATTTCATAGAATAATAAGGGTCCAACTCATTATGAATGATATAATAAAATGTATTGGATATTACTCATGTTTTGAATATTAATTCCTAATATGATGGGATTCTTATGATTACCTCCAATTCATCACCATTCCCCATAACAATACTATATTTTAACATATTTCCTCGTAGTAACGGTTTCTAGAAAATACTACTATATGGTCACGGATCCTAGTACTATGTTTTTTGATTATTACTTCTTCCCAGTGGTACTTCGATAGTGGATAATGTATATATAGTTGATCCTATATGGGACTATATATCCCAGGGATCATTTTTTATATATTTATGTTTCCAAATGGTATTTATTTTTCCCACCAAGCATATACATTATATATAAAGTACATTATTAGGGGTTCATGAGACAATCTTATTGGTTCTATAATCAGTTATATTCATACCCTACTCCAGATGCCATGCAGGTTTTGTAACCATGTAGAATTTATAAATCAAAAGTTCTAGTAGGAAATAGGAAATGAATTTCATGACGTAATGGATATATTGGATGAATTCTAGTGATTGGGATGCTAAGGATCATGTAATAAATTAGATACATTGTTTAGTTGTGTTCATTTATTTAACTTTTATTTGGGATTATACCAATGTATGTTCATTTGATGTATACATGAATGAAAATCTGTCTATATAAATACATGGTTATATATTTCATTTGAAATAACATGTTATTATTTATTTCTGTAAATACACATATTTTTTATTGTGTATTTTACTCATTTTTTTTCAAATGTCTCTAAAATCTAATAATAGTGTATGATCTCATAATGATAATACCCTTGAAGAATTATTATAGTTTTTAGAATTTATCGTATATAGAGGCCAAGATAAGGTCCTACAATGCCATGTCTTGGGAACTATCAAGTGATCAAATGTCAGGGAACTTTATAATAAATGATTTTAACAATCTAAATATACCTTGTAATGGGTTATAGAATGAAATCATGCATCTAATTCGACATGGTCAAGGAATACAATATAAAAATGTTTTCCAAAAAAATATAAATAACACATTATTCAATTATAAATTACATGACACATTTGAGAATCTAGAAATTTATATGATATTTCTTCCGGTGGATCTACATGATATTTTAACTAATTTCATCAAATTAGATATGGAGATATGGAAGAAATTCTCAAATACGATACGACCAACTCACCCTTAAATTTTTATTAACATGTTTAGATTATGTAAATTCGGTGGGCTCATTCTTGGTACTATGTAAATACCAAAGGATTTTAGAAATACTGTCATCATTAAACATCCCATTATTTTTGAATTTTATCCCATTCAAATTTTGGTGATTAACACACATAATCCATGAAAATATAATCTTTTCTTCTCATAAATATATATAATCAACATAATGTTCTTGATATGTCTCAAAATCCTATTTATTTATTTTACTAGAAACTTTATAGATATGAAAATCATAAAAAAATATTAGCACTGTTATATAATTGAAAAGAAAAATAATACATGTCTATGATAGGGTCTTAGACATATAATAATATAGCTATGGAAATAATTTAAATGAAACTACCAAAATTGAAATAAAATTATTTTGACACCCATGTAGTTTGATTAAAGAATAATATTCTTCAAATTTAAAAAATACTATAATTTTATTCATCAAAGATATATTGAAACTAAAAATGGAAAAGATTTACTCTTTGTAAAATATATTTTAGAGCCATTTTTTATAATGTACGGTGATATCAGTGATATAACGTAATGTATCATCATCCCCTTTAAACAAAGTCGGAGGCTACTAACATAGATGTGATGAGGGGGAGCCTTCATATTGAAAAATCCTTAATAGATGCTAACAAATATTTATTATTATTTTTATATGAATTGACATAAATGTTTGGCCAATATTTTTAAAGAGAAGATCATTACATGGTTCCACTAAGTTATGTCCCCTTTAACATTTTACATACCCCTAATAAGAAAATGTAATAATTACAGAAATCATAGTTCAATAAATGAGGTATAAAATAATATTAGGAATCATTTTATAGGGAATATATATTTTAAGGGTGTCTATAAATATTTCATATAAAAATGTACCAAATTATATTAAAATATATATTTTTAAGTTCATATTTCCCTGTAAGTAATTATTTTTTAATATATTTACTCACTGATGATGTTTAGATACATTCCAAAATTTACTTCCAAAGTGTGAAACCAAATTTATTTGGTTACACTCCTTTTTCAATAATTATTTCCAGTATTTTAGATAATAATTTTTTTATAAATTATGATGGGGTGTTACCAATAATTATAGTCATAAAAAATTTGATATCATGTACATGATCAATCTTAGTGATAATATGCCATAATTGAGAGCCAATAACCACTAGAAGGTATTCATTAGAAAAAAATCCCTAACAACAACATAATTAAATTCAGGAACAATCTCCCAAATATTAATGAAGAAGTTATTGGTGAATTCATCTAGGATTAATTTACATTATATATTCAAATATAGGAGATCTAATATCATCTCCTCCTTACATGGAATGGAATTGATAAAATCATTTTCCAAGTAACATAATTCTGAGTTAATGACACCAGTAGTTCACAATTCAACATTAAGTTGTCAATCATCATTAATATAGTGATTAAAGAAACTAAAAAAGGGATACCCAATATCAATCTCATTTTTACATTGATGATGATGATAATAACAATAATGACAATCATAAATGTTTTAGGAGATGGGTCATAAAAACTGCTTGTATTAATTTATTAATAAAAAATAAAATCCTCTCTAATGATATGATAAAAAATGATTCTTATAAACTTTTTATAACACATTATAAAGATCTAAATACATTAATTTATCTAAAATTTTAAATTAAAAAACTGATAAACCATATTCCAGTGATTTTTTTTAAGATTTCCATTGAAACCATATTCTATTTCCTATATATATGAAGATTAATAATATTAAATCCCCCTCATGGTTCCCGTAGTCCCTCAAATCTAGGTATAGTTTTCATAGAACAATATATGACTAAAAAAATGAAAGGATTTAAAATAGAGAGTAAATCAATATCATTCCAAAATTTATTATAACTACATTATCTAAAATTACTTAAAATTTATATTAATTCCCACATTTATTCATTTAATGTAATTTAATTCAAAATAAATTTTTAAATTTCACCATTTCTTAATCCTCTAAATATTCCAAAAATTCATTCTCCGCCTACTAGACCTAGTGCACTCTAGGATTTTCTATATATGAAAACTTTTATCCATTTTGGAAACAAAGGACCTCAATAAATTTTTCTATACCTAATAATGTTCTTTATAATACATAAAACAATATAAAAATTTATAATAATAATATCTTAAAATATTTTATTTGTTGCATATTTTTTATTCTTCAAAACAATGTATAGTTATTTACAAATAAATTTTAAAATAAACCTATAATATGTTCTTTTACCACAAATATAGTTATTATTTTTCCCCAATTAATATAGTGAAACATTAAAACAATATATACTATTAGTTAAATACATTTATGTTTTGAAAAGTTATTATTATATCTAGGTGAGTGTTAATGATTCCCTACATCATAAAATGATGTTGAGAAATCAAATTCTAAAAATTATATTGAGCTCTATGACTTTATTAGAATATTTGGTTTGAGAGAGAAGCTCAATACCAATATTATTGGATAGGAAGGTTGATGTAATGGATATTAGGGAAATAAAATTATTTATGGGCTTAGATTTTAGGTTAAATGGTGGCCACTAAATGTAGGATATAAATTTTATACTAGAGGCCTTTCTCTAAGGGAATAAATCAATGTGAGAGTCTCATTATAATTTCATTTTATGAAATTATTATAACTTATAACACATATTAAGGATAGGGGTTCTCCATTATAGTTGAAGTGTGGGATCTTCTTACAATCCTGACTAATCGAAAAAGAAAATAATTACATTGATTGTGGGTGAATAATATTCTACCCTTGTTATCTGTTTAATTTTTAGATTATCATTGAATCCATGGTCCATCACCTAGATGATTCATGATTCTATGAAAATGGATGATCAATAAAACCAAATAAGTAATTAAGGTTGAGAGGTAATCAAAGTTGTAGAATCATTGGTGGCTAAATGATATATTTATAAGGATCACAAAATATTTTCTACTCTAGGATTCTTATCCCAATAATTTAACCTAATTGTCCTTACTTATTCCATTTGAATCTATAATTTATTGGGACATTTAATATTTACATTAGATCTTTTCTTCTCTTATAAATAAATAATGTTTTAAATATTATTACTCAAAATATGATTTGTGATACATATCATGAAACTTTTTAAATCAATTAAATTTGGATGGTCAAATATTTATTTTCAAGAAATTAATCTCTATAGTAATTTAGAAAATTGAAATTCTAAAATGAATATGTGAAGTTTCCAGAAACTTCCTAGAAATAAAAATCAATATAGGTTACCAAATTTCAAGCCACTTAGAGCCTATCCATGGTTTGATATATTTTATTCTAGACCTTGTAGAGAAGGATCATCATGGAGGGATAAAAAATGTTATTTAAAAATGATTTAATCAATTTAAGTTGTTTTTTGGAAACATCCATAATGAAATCTATAATAGAAATTTTTCTTAGGAGTTCACATACAAGCTGAAATCCAGAGACACAAATCATTTTTTATAATGTTATAGTTTCAAATTTTAGGTATACTATCACATGATTAATTATATTTAATTAATATTCAATTTATAGACATTAAAAACTTGTATGTGTATCCCTTGGTTCATATAAATATTTATATATCAATTTAGAGGTCCATAATTTGATCATATATTTCCTAGAAGGAATCTATTTAATATAATGGGTAAGATCCATATAAGTATCCTTGAGTGAAGGATGAACCAATTATCCTATTTTAAATTTTTACACCCTTTATAAATTATCATGCATATTTTCTATCATAAAGGTATTTGAATTACCAAATATTTGATGAAAATGATAAAAACAATTTTGTTAATAAAATCAATGAAGAGATCATGGTTTTTGATTTCCAGGCCCACAAGATCAAATTGCTTTATATTCATTTCAAGATATAGTCACTAGTTTATTTCATGCGTAGTCACATTTTCTAAAAAAAATTGAATCTATTTTTTAATATTTTAAAATAAATCCTTTGACCTTTTTAATGTATAGAATACATGTCACGACCCGTCCTCAGGGCCCATACCATGACTACCCAAGCCCACCTTCCATAAGCCAGGGGATGACGACTAACACCAAATGCGAAACCCTAATAAAAAGGGAAGGGATTTACTTTTAACCTGTAATATGCACACAGGCTTTACACAAGCAATAGATGCAACAGGTACTAAAATAGAAAAGTAATGTGTGATGAAAGTATGTGGCCCAGTATACAAACCCAACAGAACAACAAGTACAAGTACTAGTAAAAAGGGAAAATAGCTCCTGAATCATCCACCCGAGAATCCTACCTGAAGGGTAGGTAGAGAACTCGAACAACTGGTCCCTGTGGTATGTCCCTTCTAGTCCAGCTCCATGTAGCCTCCCATTAGTCACCCTCAGCCTCGATCACTGCTATCTGTCATCTTCACAGAACACAACAATGTGCGAGTGAAGACTGTGCGGGGGTGAGTATAACAATACTTAGTAGTGGACCCCAAGACCCCTGATGGTCACTCAGAATCCACAAAGGATAAAAAACTGTAGAAAGATAAAATCATGAAGTATCAACCACCCCTACTTAGGCATATGCCCATACATATACCTATGTTACCAGTCACAATCCATCTACAACTCTCGAGACCAAACACAACCCAATCCACAAAGGAAGTAATGTCAATCACCGCGATGATAATGGTTGGAAGACATGACTCTGCTCACACATGTATACATCTTTCGTCGAGCGATAGAGATAATCAAATGTAGTGACTAATTCATCTAAGCTATCAGATCCACACAGGATACAGGACCAGCTAAGCTATCGGACCCACAAAGGATACAAGACCAGCTATTCTGTCGGACCCACAAAGGATATAGAAACAGAAGACAAGACTGTCAGACCCATGGAGTATCCCAGTACAGTAGTCATCGCTTTCGAACCCACAGAGGATTCCAGTTCAGTAGTCATCGATGTCGAACCCACAAAGGATTCTGGTTTAGTAGTCATCGATGTCGAACCAACGGAGGATTCCGGTACAGTTGTCATCACAGTCACAACCAACTCTAGGGTTCCCGCACACAGCACGCTCGATTCTGGGAGGCTCCGCTCCTCAAATCAAGTTTTGATACATAAACTATCACGAAGTCCTAGGTTTATGTATCCCATAGTTCTGTCTCATCATAAGGATCCCAACGCAACAGCCGGCGCGTCAATCGGATGCCTGGTCTGAGAGTTATTGGTATTTGTGTTCCAGGGGCCCGGTTGGATTTATGATCACTCCAAACCCGGCTGTTTTCCTAATTTTTCCAAAACTCACTTAGATTATCGTAAAGGGACGGCCTCATCATGAGGGTCCCAGTGTAGTAGACGACGCGTTGATCAGACGAGCGGTCTAGGAGTTATTCGCATTTAATCGAAGACGGGCCCAGCCTTTCAAGCTCAGCGTGGTGGCAGGTTGTCCCATTTAAGAGAAGAAGGGTCAGGCCCGTCAATCCCAGTGGGATGGTAGGTCGGCACGACCTGGCTGGGTGTCGGCCTGGCCCAGTGGGGCGCGGCCCAGCTATGGACCCAGCCCGTGCTGCGGGCTGATCCAGTTCGCCCAGCGGTGCCAAGCGGCGCCGCCTCCTTACTACTCGACCGGCCATAGCTAGACAGTTCTACCCGGTGCACGCAGCCCATGCAGCGGGCCAAGGTTATTCCCATGCGGCACCTGCAAGTGCCTCGGTTTTCTATCCAGGTCGATCAGGGGCTGGCCGGTTTTCCCAGTAGAGCGGCTCGCAGATGTGGGCCGCAGTCCCCTCCATGAGGCGCCTGCGGGCGCCGCAGATCTCCAGCCCGGCCGGCAAGCAGCCGACTGGTTTGGTTCGGCTGAGAGGCCCGCAGACACGGGTTGCATCCTCCACCTCCACGTGGCGCCTATGGGCGTTGTATTTTCTCCAGCGGTTCGGCCAGTCGTCCTGCAGTCCTGGCAGCCCGAAGGGTCGCCGAACCCTCCACGCGGCCGCCACCTCCGGTCACCGACACCTCTTCCATTCGTCGCGGCCCGCATTGTCGCGTCCCCCTTCCTTCAGCACGGTGTGATGACACCGCGCCCTACTGGCTCCGCCTCCGTCATCAACAGAAATAAGGTTCAACGGAGGGAATCGGGACGTGTCTGTTCGGCCCCCACCCTCCACGTTAGGTGATAACAACTTGGTCACAGTCAACCAAAAACAAACGTTGACGAACGAGGATATAATTAAAACATTAAAATTGATCAAATCACCCTACCTCGAAACCGGAGATCTCTTGACGGTGTTGTGGGATGACGGCGTCATTCTGTTGATGTCTGAAGAGGAATATAGGTAATCTTCATTGGCGGACGGGTGTTTGATGGTTACGAAGTCGAAGATGACATCAGCGTTCCTCATGGGTGTCGCTTACCTTTCCTTGCCTTGGTTGAAGAAGGAAGAAGTCGATGTTAATTATCGGTGGAAGAAGCGGTATTCACATTCTTCGCGGAGAGGATATTGTTCCTCCAAGAGTTCTCCCAAAACTCCACTAATTATCCCCAACCAAAGAACAATATCCAACCATAATAATATAACACATATTATTATGCTCACATAATGAATTCAAAATAATTCAAATTAGCAGATCCAATTAATTAATTTCAAGCTAGTTAATTAATTGAGAGAGTGAGTTGGCGCATTAAGAAGGAAGGTGGAAAGGCTCCACCATAAATTTTGAGTTCAAGAGTTAAGGGGGGTTCAAGGGGAGTTTAGGGGTTAGATGCTCGTGTGGGCCCCGCCACATAATATCCTCCCTTGGGAGGTTATGTGGGGGTGGGCCCCACCACAAACCTCCCTTTTTAGGTTTTAAATACCATCCAAATAAAAATATGCAACACATATTTTTATTTAAATTTTATTTAGAAACCCCAAAATTAACTTCGGCTCTTGATAAAACGCAACTGCGGCAAAGGTCTCCTTAAAAGAATACCGGCAATGTGAGTTCATCGGTGTCATCAGATTTGAATTTTGAGCACCTGTTCAAAAGATATAAAATCATGCACATACGTTTACTGAACGTACACGAACAAAAAATCTGAAATTGATTCCGGGCACACCAGGCCTCAAAATCAAGCGCCGTCAGAAATTGCAGACTTGTAAAATTCTAATGTATTTAAAAAAAATTCCACGAGATTTCTGGGTCTTAAAATTCTCCCGACCGCAGGGCTTTATGTCCCCATAATCTACAATACACACTAAGGGAACAAATTGGTGTACTGAGCACGCATCTGAGCCTCCCGCTCCCATGTGGTCTCCTAGAGGTTTCCGTGCTGCAAGGGAACTCGTACCAGAGGAATATACCGTGCACATAGGACCCGCTCCTATCAATCCTCAATCTGCACTGGAACCTCAATGACTTTCTCCCTGTCATCAATGTCAAGCTTCCCATGGTCGATAATGTGGGAAGGGTCGTGCATGTATCTTCTCAGCTATGATAAGTGGACGATGTCATTAACCTGGTGCAACTGAGGTGGAAGGGCTAAGCGGTAAGACACCTGGCCTACTCTACCGAGGACCTGATAAGGTCCAATGAGTCGCGGAGATAACTTTCCACCATGGCCAAATATCCATAGACCTCGTCGATGTGAGACCCGTAAGAAGACATGGTCACTATCCTCGAACTCCAATGGTCTCCGTCTACTATCAACATAAGATTTCTGTCTGCTCTGTGCAGTCCCCATCCGCTCCTGGATGATCTGCACCTTCTCCATCTTAACATAAAGCATCTCTAGTCCTACAAGTGCTGACTCCCCTGGGTCAGTCCAGCACAGTGGTGATTAGCAAGGTCGGCCGTACAGTGCCTCAAAATGTTCTACCCCAATAGTGGAGTGGTAGCTGTTGTTGTACGCAAACTCCACCAAGGGTATGTGATCCTCCCAACTACGACCAAATTAAAGAATGCATGCATGGATCATGTCCTCAAGAGTCTAAATTGTCCTCTTTGTCTGAACATCCATCTGATGATGGAAGGTGGTGCTCAAGGGAAGCTGCGTCCCGAATGCCTCCTACAACCCCATCCATAGTCATGAAGTTAAATGGGAATCTCTATCAGAGATGATCATCGATGACACACTATGAAGCCGTACGATCTACTATATATACAGGCATCCAAGTCTCTCTACTGATCCCTGCTCTCTAATCAGTAGGATGTGGGCCGACTTGGTGAGTCGGTCTACGATCACCCAGATCAAGTCATGTCCTTTGGATGTACGTGGAAGTCCCATCATTAAATCCATGTATATTCCATCCGACTTCCACTCTGGGACCTCTAAGGGCTGAACCAGGCCTTCTAGGACCTAGTGCTCCACCATTACATGAGGTCAAGTGAGGCATCGTGAGACAAATTCGGCTACTGCCTTCTTCATACCCAGCCACCAGTGCTGATGTCTGAGGTCCTGATATATCTTCACCACTCCTGGATATACCGCTAGATGGGATGTTTGGAACTCCATCAAAACCTCCTCCTGTAGTGGAACAGGTACCATGTTATGTGCTATGAAGAGAATGACGTGCTCCTCACCTTCAAAAAACCCACCAGGTTCTTGTCCTATGGATATCTGAGCACATTACATCTCACAGTCAACGTCCTCACGTTGTGCCTCTCTGACTCGCTAAAGAAGTGAAGAAGTGACTGTGAGAGACTGCAGAAAGGTAGCTCTATCTCTATCCATAAATTATATTTGCAATGCATCCAGCTACTCTGTCACCTCACCTAGCAGCTAAATTCCTGATCTTCTACTGAGAGCATCTACTACAAAGTTCCCCTTCTCAGGACTATAGACTATCACAACGTCATAGTCCTGGAGGAACTCGATCCATCATCATTGTCTGAGGTTTAGGTCCTTCTGCTAGATGATGTACCTGAGACTCTGGTGGTCAGAGTAGACTGTAATACACTCACCCATCAGATAGTGCCACCACAACATCAAGGTGAAGACCAATGCTTCTAACTCTAGGTCATGGGTAGCGTAGTTTTGATCATGATGTCTCAACTGTCGTGAACCATATGCGATCACAGCTCGCTCCTGCATCAGGACACACTCAACTCCCGTCCCTAATGCGTCATAGTAATCTACGTACCCAACTCCCTCCTATGGAAGTCTCTAGATGGGCGCACAGTTCAACCTCTTCCTCAGCCCCTAAAAGCTCTACTAGCATCTATATGACCACACAAAGGGTTCCCCTCCTTTTTAAATGCTGAAAGCGGTGCTAAAACTCTAGAGAAGTCAGGCACAAATCTCAAATAGTACCCACCCAGTCCCAGAAAACTTCACACCTCTGTCACACTCTTGGGTGGCTACCAAGAATGTAGTTCCCTGATCTTCGCTGGATCCACTGCAACTGCAGCCTCTGAGATGACATGTCCCAGAAAGTGAACCACTCGAATCCATAACTGGCACGTCTAGAGATTACCATAATGTCGGTTCTCTCGGAGTGTGTCCAGTACTACCCACAAATATTAGGAACGCTCCTCCTTAGTAGTCGAGTAGATTAGTATGCAGTGGATGAGGACTACAACAAAGCAATAGAGGTAAGGATGATGATCCTATTAATGTGACTCATGATCACTACTAGTGTTTTGGTTATGCCGAAGGGCATATCCAAGAACTTTTAGTGTCCATCTCGACACCTTAAGGCCATCTTCTACACATCCTCACCTCGAACTCTGAGTTGGTGATAGCCTGACTTGAGATATATCATTGGGAAACATTGTGCTCCCTTGATCAGATCATATATGTCTTCAATCTTCGAGAGTGGGTACTTGTTCTTCACTGTCACCTGATTCAGGCGACGGTAGTTGACACATAGTCACAATCTCCCATATGCCATCTTGGCGAACAATATTGGAGATGCCCAGGGTGAGACACTGGGCCAGATAAATCCCTTCCCCAGCAATTCCTCCAGCTGTACCAACAGCTCATCAAACTCGGCAAGAGCCATCCAATATGCTGGAGTAGATATCAGTGTTGTCCTAGGGTACATGTCAATGTATAAGTCTACCTCTATGCGAGGAGGTAGTCCTGGAACGTCATCTGGGAAAACATCCTCATACTGATCCACCACAACAGGAATAGTCGTACTTCCCACATCAACCACTCCAAGTATGAGACTAGCCAACTGATGTGTGATCGGGTGCCCCCTCCTCTGCGTAAGTCCATCCTGCACTGCAAAGGCTCCCTTCTCACCGGTGAAGGTGAACCTGGTCCCATCTGTGTGGATACACTGCACTTTTCACCTAATACAGTCAATCTGAGCATCAACTGTGGATAAACAGTACATACCCAAAATGACGTCGTAAGGCATCGACGCCACTACAAGAAGATCACAACCGATGATCTCGCCTCCTAGACTAAGCTCACACTGCCAACACCAGTGCGTAATCATCGAGTCTGTACACGTAGGAGTCTCTAGCTGTAAGGATCGAGCCAACGGCTCCATCGGAATCTCTGAGCTCCAAATGAGGGTAGTGGAAATAAATGAATGACTCGCACCTGTGTCTATAAGTACTGCAGCAAGGGTGGTGTAGACACAAATAGTACCTCGAATCATCTCAAGTGTGCCATGGTCGTAGGCCTTGACTGCCTAGAGTTGAAACTTCCCCTATCTGCCAGCTCCCTGTGGTCGGGGTGGACATCCTGGTGGTGGTGGTGTTAGAGCATCGAAACGTCATCCACCACCCGCTGCTCGGTGAGCTCCTCTACCACATCCGCCTGCTCTGGGCGGACCTCCATGGTCAGACCTTTGCCACTGCCTGGGAGGTCCGTCTACTATCAACTGCTCATCTGCATGTCGAGTCAGGTAGTCTCGAGCCATGTGACCCAACCCGCCACATGCATAGAAATGCCTACTCCTCGTATAGGTGGCTCTATCTCGTGTTCCCCTCAAAACCTTACCTATATCCTGGGGTCACCCACCTGATGGCCTGGTCTGCTTGGACTTCTATGTCATCTGTCTACTACTAGCTTCAGAAGACTCCGCTACGTGTCTCCCTGTGGTGGGTCTCGCTACTGGTGTGTAACACCCGATGATTTTATGAGACATATTTTTTTATTTCTTATGTTATATGAAAAAAATCTTCCACTAAACACAACACTAGCTTGGCTTGCGTTACATGCAATCACGACCTTCCTCGATAGTGTGTGTAGTACGCAATACTGAGTTTCACTAAACAACGATATATTATTATAATATTATAAACCAGCCGTTATGAATAGTAATGTCTAAATTTTGAATTTTATAACATTATAATTCATCTCATACATTTTCTAGAATGAGGTATGAAAACAAAATCTGTTTTTTGGATAAAAGAAGTATTTTTAAAAAAATGCAGTGTTACCGCCTTTTGATGGCGCACCCATTTTAAATCTAGTTTTTAACATGTTTATAATTTCAATTTGAAAATGTAAAATTCTTCTTTGTAATAAAGAAATAAAAATTTACTTTGGATAAATTTTTCATATTATTTTGGGAAATTTCATATTTTGATGAATAGTAAAAACACGCTATATTTTAATTAAAAACGACTGTTTTCATCCCAATAATTTATATGGATAAATTATAATATTGAAAGGTTTAAAAGTATAAATAGAATATATTTTTACCATTCAATATAATTTATGTCAGTAAAATTAATTTTACATTGAATTCATAGGTAAAAACATTTCAATCTTAGACAATGTTTTAACTTTTAAAATCGGTTTGCTTAACAACGGGATTAATTTTAAATTAATTAATGAAACTTCTATGTTTTGAATTTTAAAAAATGTATTCCATATTTGGAATCAGCGTGTCAAAGTTATGTTAATAGAATTCTTTTATTTTTTTTGATATTATGAATAGTAAATACGGTAATTTATATTTACTGCGGTTAAAGTTAAATAGAGTAATTGAAGGTTAAAATAATATTATAATAATTCAAAAGTACCTTTAAACTTGTCCTAACCTTATTTGATGAGTAGTTTCAGACCATGGGCATCCTTGGGTCGATTTTGGGACCCCATTGAGCCACATGGTAGTGATAATGACAATTTGGATTAATTAATTTAATGTAAAAACAAAATTGACATTAACAAAAATCTTTTAGTAATTAATTTTTATAAGGGGTTATATAAATTATATTTTCGAATATAAATATTAATTGGAAATCTAAAAGGATTTATCACAAGATGATATTTTTTTATATTTTTTAAAAATCAAATAAGATAAATTATTTATGACACAATAATGATGCAGTATTTAAATCATTAATAAATGATTTAAATAAATAAGATTATAATGATTAAAATATTTTCCAAAACATATAAAAATTCTGATTGGATGATTTTATTTCGACCATTAGTAATCTTGTCTTCATATTTAATGATTTTTGGACCTTTTGAAACCAAAGATAAGTTTATAATAAAATAATATTTTCACACTTTTCAAAGGAGCCACTTTCCTCTCTTATAAAAGGTCACCTCCTCCCTCTCCTCCCCACACCACTTTGAGCCTTCAAACTCGGCCAGCCCCTGCCAATATATCTTCTCCACTTCCCTAGAAACATCCTAGAGGTACTTTTCTACTTCAAAGACCCATTGTAGTGCTCTAAGAGGAGGTTTCAAAGAGGCGTGTTGATGAAGAGGTAATATCTATTACCAATTCATTCAAATTTATTTATTCTTCTACGTCTACTTATTTAGTTGTTTCATTATGAAGTAATAACATCAGTATCACTCATATAATGATATGTTATTATAAATATGAAACAAACCTATTTCACTTTCTATCCATCCTACGGAAAATGAAATCACAATGCGTGCGTGCGTACGGAATACCGTCTCCACGCCGTGGTGTAATCTGTTTTCCACCACCACCTTACATGGATGGGTATAATGTTGTAAATAATAACAATATATTATTATTGTAATGTGATATTTATTCCGAAATAGTATACATACACTTCAATACAATTCTACAATCATGGGAACGATATCATCGCTCGTGCGTACGTACGGCCTACCGTCTCCACGATGTGATATGACTCGTTCTACATGATCTTCATTGCATAATGATTATATAAATGAATTGAATGAATAAATATGATATATATTACACTAATTCCATTCTGTAAATGGGGTATCTATAACCTAAAAATAGGAATAATAATTTATTCGACAAAACACACATAAGAACATAAAGCAATAAACACCCGAATAACAAGTAGAAATGAAATATTACTAATAAGACACTAAGAATATGACCATATATGATATCATAACAATGAGTATGATTCTGGAATAATTCAATGAAATTATTTAAATCATTATACATGAGGTTTGGACACGTACAAAGCATATCGGACCTAAGGTAAGGGAAACTATCACAATCTCATTTTTATCCGAGATTGTTTATACTTCAGAAATTACTGGGGAGTATTTATCATAAACATACATATTTACTCAATATGTAATATTATTTCTATCCACCTAAAACTGTTGAAATCCAATTTTACCCTTTGGTGAGTTTATAGTAAAAGATATTAAAGGAATATTTTGTCGTTTTTAGTACGAGGTACTTTTTGACTTTTCCGGCCAAAGTAAGAGAAGAATATATTTTTTAACTTATACGGAATGAATGGATTTTTAGAAAATTATTTCCAAGAAGCTTCCATTACTAGTTTTCAAGATTATTTTTAATCAACTTCTTTTAGTTTAAAAATTGTAGGACATGTTAAGAAAGGAAAAAATGTTTTTTAAGTAGAGAGGATATTTTCCTCAACAATGGAGTTCAAGTGTTTTATCAAAATTATTTTCCATCTAAGATAAAATAGGGTTCTGTTTCTATCCCTATTTTTTTAGGTTGATTTGATTGTTTTATGATGGAAACAATTTTATGATGTCCATTTATCTTATATGGATTATGTTATGATGGCATGATGTTTAAGAATCCCATTTTTATTGTATGGGTTATGCTATGATGTATGATTTATGATTTTGTGGCACACATAAGAATTGTTTAATTACGAGATGGGTGAGACCTATATCTCCCTCCAATGCATTGGGTAAAGATTTATATCTCATGATATAGACATGGTTGGAATGACAAGTTAAACCGGTTCAGTGATACAGGACTGGAATGAGGAGTGAACTCAGTCCAGTAATGGACATTGTCCTCCATGATGGTCTTGGCAATGAGCCTTGACTAATATGAAATGATTTTCTATGATTATGTGTGTATGCCATAAAGGTTAATTATTTTAGTTATGATTATTTGGGATTAATTTTCATTACTATGATTTATCCCATGACATGATATTATGATCTCTTTTGCAGGTTATGATTTTTAAAATGTTTTGTTCTTATGAATATGATATGATTGATATTTCTTTTGTTTACCCTTACTAAGCATTTGAGCTCACCCTTTTTTATGTTTTCTTTTCCCTAGGTCTGAATGAAGGGTATTAAGTAGAATATTCCAAATGTGACTCTAGATATGATGAAATAAATGGTAGACAACGTAGATGATTTATGAACCAGTTGTTTATGTTTTCCCTGTTTCTAAAGACACTATACTTATATCGTCCTTTCATGGTTCTATTATATGTTATAATAAGTGTGCTTGAATTTTGAATTAATAAAAATGTATGTAATGTATGGGTCATTATAGATGGTAACAGAGGAAAATTATAGTCAAACTTTGGAAACTAGGATGTGAAAGCCCTAGTAAGAACCCTAAGGATATGTCTAAGCATGGAACACAATATTAGTGTTTTAGAAATGGCGATGAACAACCTATGATAATACCTTAGGTGTGAAATTTTATTCTTGATTATGTATTTTTACTAATAAAATTAGTGTTTCTCACATTAGTATTCGTGGTTTTAATCAATGGCTGGAACCCAAAGGAACCGTGTTAATGCCGAATGTAATGGGCAATGCAATGATTGTCTCCCTGAGAAACCAAACGTTATGGGAGATGGAAAGAAAAATATTGTAGCCATGCTCACACAAAATTCTCAAGATATGAACCATGCAGGACTTCCAAATGAGCAAAGGAAGGAGCAACATTCTATTGAATCCTTCATGAGGCAGCATCCACATTCATTCAGCGGGTCATCTGATCTATTAGTGGATAAATAATGGATTAGTACCACTGAAAAGATATTTTTAGTTCTACAATATTCTGAACATGATAAAGTCATCTTAGAAGTATATCGTTTGGAAGGTGAAGGTGACCAGTGGTGGAATCTTATTAAGAATACGAGGCACAAGGATGAAATTGAGTCCTTGGAATGGGACGAGTTCAAGAACTTATTATTCAATAAGTACTTCCCTTGTATTCTCTGAACAAAGATGAAGAAGGAGTTTCTTGATGTAAAGAAAAAGGATGATGAATCTGTTGGTATCTACGAAGAAAATATTACAAGGCTTTCAAGGTATGCTTCTGGGATTATTATCCAACCTGAGAGTAAGATTGATCGATTCTTTAGTGGCTTAACACCAAGTCTCTGAAGGGAATTATTCATAATGGACTTCAATAGATATGAGGAAATTGTTCAATGTGCTGTCAAGGTTGAGATGGAGATTGGAGTAACCCATCAGTCATATGGGTTCGATAAGAAGAGGAAAATGGAATTCAAAGTGAAATTTAAAGACCACACTGAAAAGATGATGAGTTTTCCTTTATGATAAAATTTTGGAAAGAAACATGGAGATAATTTTTTTAAAGGGTAAAGGAAATGTTTTATGTGTGGAAAAGAAGGTCATCAGGAAATTGAATGTTGAAATAATTGGAAGAAGATGTCTAATGATGCGAACAAAGAAAGGGATATACAGAATGCACCTCCAACACTTCAATGTTTCAAGTGCACAGAAATGGGGAATTATGATAATAAATACCAAAATCCAAGGTTTGTTGATGATGATCGATGTCAGCAAACTCTTAAGGACAAAGACAAAGGAAAGTCACATGCAATTACTATCGGCGATGTGGAGTACGATAACGAAGTGGTGAAAGCTACACTTACCATCCAAACTAAAGTAGAAAATGTTTTATTTGATTCTGGATCCACCCACATTTTTATTTATGAAGAATTTTCTAAGGGTATCTCCATATTACCTCAACAAATAGATGTTGAGTTAGCTGTGACAGCTCCTAATGGCACAACGGTCGCATCAAAAGTTTACAATTCTTCTCCGATTGACGTTTGTGGGTAAGTGCTTCCTACAAATCTTATGATCCTTCCAATAGTGGAATTTGATGTGATTCTTTTAATGGATTGGATTTTTTTATACGGAGCTCATATCGATTACCAAATAAGGGAAGTCACATTTCATATTCCTGGTCAATCTATGATCACCTATCGATGCAAGGATGAATATAACCTTCCAGTGGAAATTTATTCCATATTATGGGTCTTGATTCCAATAAATGAAGGTTATTTATCTCAAACGGTTGGATCGAAACTCACAATTAAGAATATTCCCATTGTACGGGAGTTTGATTATGTCTTTCCAGAGGAACTGTCAGGTTTTCCACCAAATCGTGATGTTGAGTTTTCAATAGAACTCATACCGGGTGTTGTGCCCATTTCAAAGACACCATATTGAATGGCCCCAATTGAGATACAGGAATTAAAGAAGCATCTCCAAGAGAATCTTGATAATTGATTCATACACCCTAGTGCGTCACCTTAGGGAGCACCTATTCTGTCTGTTAAGAAGAAAGATAGATCAATGAGACTCTATATTGATTATTGACAACATAACAAGATCACCATCAAGAACAAATATCCTCTCCCACGAATTGATGACTTATTTGATCAACTATGCGGAGCCCAATACTTTTCCAAGATTGATCTTCATTAAGGGTATCATCAATTATGGGTCAAAAGGGAGGATATACCAAAGTCGGCGTTCCGTACAAGGTATAGAAACTATGAATTTATAGTGATGCCATTCAGTCTTACTAATTCCCCTACAATCTTCATGGATATAATGAATAGAGTCTTTAGAGACTATCTTGATCAGTTTGGGGTAGTCTTAATAGACGATATTCTTGTCTATTCAAAGAGAAAGGAAGAACATGAAGATCAATTTAAAATTGTATTGAATACCCTTAGAAAGAAGAAGCTTTATGCCAAATTTAACAAGAGTGAATTTGGGCTACAAAAATTCTGATTTTTGGGTCACATAATCTCAAAAGAGGGGATATCTATGGATCCAGTAAATACAGAGGATATCGAAAGATGGTCGAGACCAACAACAATAACTAAGATTTGATGTTTTCTTGGTTTGGAAGGATATTATCAACGTTTTGTGAAAGATTTTTCACGATTATCTAATCCACTCACCAGGTTGACTCGAAAAGGATTTAGGTGCGTGTGGATGGAGGAGTGTGAAGATAATTTCAAGGGGTTGAAAAGAAGGTTATCCAGTGCAAATGTGACCACACAGCCTTGTAGTGGAGAAAGGTTTGTGATCTACATTGATGCATCCAAGAAGGGATTGGGGTGTTTTATCTTGCAAAATGATATGGTGATAGCTTATGCCTCATGACAGTTGAAAATCCATGAGCAAAATAACCCAACTCAGGATTTGGAGTTAGATATGGTTATCTTTGTCTAAAATATTTGGAGGCATTATATTTATTGTGAAAGGATTGACATTTATACTGATCATAAAAGTTTAAAGTATATTTTCACACAAAAGGAGATGAATATGTGTCAGAGAAGATGGTTGGAGATGATTAAGGATTACGACTGCTCAATTCATTATCACCCTAGGAATGCAAACAAGGTGGATGACACATTAAGTCGACAAGACCATGCTAGCTTATCCATGATGAGGATCTCAAAAGCATCAATATTTATGGATTTAAAAAGGATGGATCTTGGAATTATAATGGAATGGGAAAAATCTTATCTTTCTCAAATGACTGTTCAACCATATATATATGTGAAGATTAAAGAGGCACAATAACAAGATGTTGTGTTACAAAAGTAGGTGAGAGATGTTCCTGAATCCAACCTTGATTATGATGGGATAATAAAGTTCAGGAATTGGGTTTTTGTTTCTCACATCCCAGAATTAAAGAAGGATCTTCTAGATGAGGCTCATAGTTCTTCATTCTCTAATCATCCTGGAAGCACGAAGATGTATAGGGACCTGAAAGAGTACTTCTGGTGGGATGGTATAAAAAGAGATGTTGCTGAATACGTCTCCCAATGCTTGGTTTGATAACAAGTTAAAGCTGAGAGACAAAATTCTAAAGGGATGTTACAACCATTACCCATACCAGAATGGAAATGGGAAAACATCACTATGGACTTTGTCACTGGACTTCCAAAAACATCCAAAGGCATTAATTCTATCTGGGTTATAGTTTATCGTCTTACGAAGTCATCACACTTCATTGCTATTAGGGAAGATTTCTCTCTAGACCGGCATGCCATGATATATGTAAAGGAAGTGGTAAGATTTACTGGAGTACCACATTCCATTATATCTAATCGGGATCCGTTGATTACCTTTATGTTCTTGCGAAGTCTTTAGCATACTCTAGATATAGAGTTGAGTTTTAGCACTTCGTATCATCCCCAAACAGACAGTCACTCTGAGCTGAAAATTCAAACTCTAGAAGATATGTTAAGATCTTGATCTGTGGATTTCAAAGGGGGTTGGGATCAACACCTACCATTGGTGGAATTTTCATATAATAATAGCTTTCTCTCTAGTATTCAGATGGATCCTTATGATGCTCTATATGGAAAGAAATGTAGAACTCCAACTTGCTGGGATGAAGTTGGGGAAAGAAATATATTAGGACCTGATCGTGTTGATGAGATGGAAGAAAATGTCTGACCTATTCAACAACACATAAGAGCAGCTCCGAGTTGAAAAAAAAGTTTTTCTGATAACTGAAGTCAAGACCTAGAGTTTGAAGTGGGTGACAAAGTGTTCTTACGAATATCTCCATGTAAGAGAGTAATGATATTTGGGAAGAATGGAAAGCTGAGCCCTAGGTATATTGGTCCTTTTGAAATGTTGGATCGTGTTGGGATGGTATCATACCAATTGGCACTTCCACTGAATCTCTCTAAAGTTCATGATGTGTTCCATGTATCTCTCCTGAGAAAGTACATACCTGATCCTTCACATGTACTAAGCTTAGATGTTGTACTGCTATAGCAAGATCTTTCTTATGAAGAATAGCTGATAGATATTCTAGATTGTAGAAAGAATGTTCTACAAAACAAGACCACTCACTTTGTTAATGTTTTACGAAGGAACCATCAATTAGAAGAAGATACATGGGAACTTGAGGATATGATAAGGGAGAGGTATCCTCATTTGTTTGTTACGAAGTGATGAATTTCAAGGGCGAAATTATTTTTAAGGGGGTTAAAATGTAACACCCGGAGATTTTATGAGAATATTTTTTATTTCTTATATTATACACAAAGGAATATTTCACTGAACACAACACTAGTTTGGCTTGCGTTACACGCAATCACGACCTTCTTTGATAGCATGTGTAGTATGCAATACCGAGTTTCACTAAACAACGATATATTATTATAATATTATAAACCAGACGTTATGAATAGTATTTACTAAATTTTGAATTTTATAACATTATAATTCATCTTATACATTTTCTAGAATGAGGTATGAAAACAAAATCAGTTTTTCGGATAAAAGAAGTATTTTTCAAAAAATGCAGTGTTACCGCCTTTTGATGGCGCACCCATTTAAAATATAGTTTTTTACATGTTTATATGTTCAATTTGAAAAAATAAAATTATTATTTGAAATCAGGAAATAAAAATTTACTTTGGATAAATTTTTCATATTATTCTGGTAACTTTCATATTTTGATGAATAGTAAAGACACGATATATTTTAATTAAAAATAACTTTTTTCATCTCAATAATTTATATGGTCAAATTATAATATTGAATGGTTTTAAATATATATAGAATATATTTTTAACATTTAATATAATTTATGTCAGTAACATTAATTTTACATTGAATTCATAGGTAAAAACATTTCAATCTTTGGCAATGTTTTAACTTTTAAAACTTGTTTGCTTAACAATGGGATTAATTTAAAATTAATTACTGAAAATTATGTGTTTTGAATTTTGAAAAATGGATTCCATATTTGGAATCAGTGGGTCCATATAATTTTAATAGGTTACTGTAATTTTTTTTGATATTATGAATAGTAACTATGGTAATTTTTATTTGCTACGGTTAAAGGTAAATAGGGTATTTCAAGGTTAAAATAATATTATAATAAATCAAAATTACCATGAAACATTTCTTAACCTTATTGGATGTGTAGTGGCCGACCATGGGCATCCTTGGGTAGATTTGGGGACCCCATTGAGCCACTTGGCAGTGATAAAGACAATTTGGATTAATTAATTTAATGTAAAGACAAAATTGACATTAACAAAAATATTTTATTAATTAATTTTTATAAGGGGTTATATAAATTATATTTTCGACTATAAATATTCATTTGAAAGCTAATATATTTCCTACAAGATGATATTTTTTTTATAATTTTTAGACATCAAATAAATTAAATTATTTATGACATAATAATGATGTAGTATTTACCTCATTAATAAATGATTTAAATAAATAAGATTATAATGATTAAAATATTTTTCAAAACATGTCCAATTCTGATTGGATGATTTTATTTCGACCATGTTTCTTCTTATCTTCATATTTTTGGACCTTTTGAAACCGAAGATATGTTTATAATAAAATAATATTTTCACACTTTCCAAAGGTGCCCCTCTCCTCCCTTATAAAAGGGAACCTCCTCCCTCTCCTCCTCACACCACATTTAGCCTTCAAGTTCGGCCAAAACCTGCCAATATATATTCTCCACTTCAATAGAAACATCTTAGAGGTCCTGGTCTACATCAAAGACCAATCATTGTGCCCTAAGAAGAGGTTTCAAATAGGCGTGTCGAAGAAGAGGTAATATCTGTTACCAATTCTTTAAAATTTATTTCTTCTCCTACATATTCTAATTTAGTTGATTCATTATGAAGTAATAAAATCAGTATCACTCATATAGTGATATGTTATTATAAATATTAAACAACCCTATTTCACTTTCTATCCATCCTACGGAAAACAAAATCACCGCCCGTGCGTACGTACGGAATACCATCTTTACGCCGTGGTGTAATCTGTTTTCCACCACCACCTTACTAGGATGGGTATAATTGTGTAAATAATAACTATATATGATTATTGTAATGTGATATTGATTCTGATATAGTATACATACACTTCAATACGATTCCACGATCATGGGAACGATATAATCGCTCGTGCGTACATATGGCCTACAGTCCCCACGATGTGATGCGACTCATTCTACATGATCTTCATTGCATAATGATTATATAAATGAATTGAATGAATAAATATGATATATATTACACTAATACCATTCTTTAAATGAGGTATCTGTATCCTAAAAATAATAATAAGAATTTATTCGACAAAACACACATAAGAACATAATGCAATAAACACCCGAATAACAAGTAGCAATGAAATATTACTAATAAGAAGCTAAGAATATGACCATATATGATATCGTAACAATTATTATGATTCTGGAATAAGTCAATGACATTATTTAAATCATTATAAAGGAGGTTTGGACATGTACAAAGCATATCAGACCTAAGGTAAGGGAAAATCTCAGAATCTCATTTTTATCCGAGATTGTTAATAATTCAGAAATTACTAGGAAATATTTATCATCCACATCCATGTTTCCTCAATATGTAATATTATTTCTATCCTAATACATTTTTTTAAATCCAATTTTACCCTTCGATGAGTTTTTAGTAAATGATATTAAATGAATATTTTGTCGTTTTTAGTATGAGGTACTTTTTGACTTTTCAGGCCAAAGTACGAGAAGAATGATTTTTTAACATATACGGCATGAATGGATTTTTAGAACATTATTTCCAAGAATCTTCCTTTACCAGTTTTCAAGTTTATTTTTAATCAATATCTATTAGTTTAAAAATCGTAGGACATGTTAGGAAAGGAAAAAATGTTTTTGAAGTAGAAAGGATATTTTCCTCGAGAATGGAGTTCAAGTGTTTTATCAAAATTATTTTCCAAATAAGATAAAATAGGGTTCTGTTTATATCCCTATATTTTACATTGATTTTATTGTTTTATGATGGAATTAATTTTATGTTGTCCTTTTATCTTATGTGGATTATGTTATGATGGCATGATGTTTAAGAATCCAATTTTTATTGCCTGGGTTATGCTATGATATATGATTTATGATTTTGTGGAAAACATAAGAATGGTTTCATTATGAGATGGGTGGGACCTATATCTCCCTCCAATGCATTGGGTAATGATTTATATCTCATGAGATAGACATAGATGGAACGGAAAGTTAAACCAGTTCCGTGATACAGGACTGGAACGAGGAGTGAACTCAGTTCAGTAATGGACATTGTCCACTATGATGGACTTGGGAATGAGCCTTGACTAATATGAAATGAGTTTCTATGATTATATATGTATAACCCAAAGTTTCATGTTTTAAGTTATGATTATTTGGGATTACTTTTCATTACTAGGATTTATCCCGTGACATGATATTATGATCTCTTTTGAAGGTTAAGATTTTCAAAATGTTTTGTTCTTTTGAATATTATATGATTGATATTTCTTTTTTTTACCCTTAATGAGCATTTGAGCTCACCCTTTTGTATGTTTTCTTTTCCCCAGGTCTGAATGAAGGGTATTAAGTATAATATGGCAAAAGGGACTCTAGATATGATGAAATAAATGGGAGACAATGTAGATGATTTATGAACCAGTTGTTTATGTTTTCCCAGTATCTAAAGACACTATACCTATATGGTCCTTTCATGGGTTTGTTATATGTTGTAATAAGTGTGCTTAAATTTTTTAGTAATAACAATGTATGTAGAGTATGGGTCGTTATAGTTGGTATCAGTGGATAGTTATAGTCATCCTTTGGAAACTAGGATGTGAAAGCCCTAGTAAGAACCCTAAGGATATGTCTAAGTATAGAACATGATATTAGTGTTTTAGAAATGGCCATTAAAAACCTATGATAAGACATTAAGTGTGAAATTTTATTCTTGATTATGTGGTTTCCTTATTATAATTAGTGTTGATCACAATATTCTTCTTGGTTTTAGTCAATGGCTGGAACCCGAAGGAACCGGGATAATGCGGAATGCAACAGTAAATGCAATGATTGTCCCCCTAAGAAACCAAACACTATGGGAGCTGGAATGGAAAATATTGTAGCCATTATCACACAAATTTTTCATGCTATGAACCATGCAGGACTTATAAAAGAGAAAAAAAAGGAGAAAATTTATGTTGAATCCTTCATGAGGAAGCATCCACCTTCATTCAGCAGGTCTTCTGATCCATTAGTGGCTGAACAATGGATTAGTACCACTGAAAAGATATTTTCAGTTCTACAATGTTCTGAACATGATAAAGTCATCTTAGCAGTATATTGTTTGGAAGGTGAAGTTGATCAATAGTGGAATCTTATAATGAATACGAGGCAAAGGGATGAAATTGAGTCCATGGAATGGTACGAGGTGAAGAACTTATTTTTCAATAAGTACTTCCCTTGTATTCTTCGAACAAATATGGAGAAAGAGTTTCTTGAACAAAATAAAATGGATGATGAATCTGTTGGTATCTACAAAGAAAATTTCACAAGGCATGCAAGGTACGCTTCTGGGATTATTATCCAACTTGAGAGTAAGATCGATCAATTATTTAGTGGCTTAAAAACAAGTCTTTGAAGGGAATTAGCCATAAGGGACTTCAATAGCTATGAGGAAATTGTTCGATGTGCTCTCAAGGTTGAGATGGAGATTAGAGTAACCCATCAGTCATACGGGTTTGATAAGAAGAGGAAAATGGAATTCAAAGGGAAATCTAAAGACCACACTGAAAGGAAGATGATTTTTCCTTTATACTCAAATTATCGAAAGAAACATGGAGGGAATTGTCTTAAAGGGACAATAAAATGTTTTATGTCTAGAAAATAAGGTCATTGGGCAATTGAATGTCGAAATAATGGGAAGAAGATGTCTAATGATGCGAAAAAAGAAATGGATACACAAAATGAACCTGAAAATCTTCAATGTTTGAAGTACAAGGAAGTGGGGAATTATGCCAATCAATGCCCTAATCCAAGGGTTTTTTATGATGATCGATTTCAACAAACTCTTAATGCCAAAGAAAAAGGAAAGTCTCATGAATTTACTATTGGAGATGTGGAGTACGATAACGAAGTGGTGAAAGGTACACATACTATCCACTCTTAAGTAGAAAATGTTTTATTTGATTCAGGATCCACCCACTCTTTTATTTCTGAAGAATTTTCTAAGGGTACCTCCATATTACCTCCACAATTAGATGTTGAGTTAGTAGTGACAACTCCTAATGGCACAATGGTCGAATCAAAAGTTTAGAATTCTTCTCCGATTGATGTTTTTGGTAACGTGCTTCCTGCAAATCCTGTGATCCTTCCTATAGTGGAAGTTTATGTGATTCTTGGAATGGATTTTATTTATTTATACGGAGCTCATATCGATTTCCAAAGAAGGGAAGTCACATTTCATATTCCTGATCAATCTATGATCACCTATCATTGCAAGGATGAATATAACCTTCCAGTAGAGATTTCTTCTATCTTATGGGTCTTGATTCCAATAAATGAAGGTTATTTATCACAAATGGTTGGAGAGAAACTCACGATTAAGAATATTCCAATTTTATGGGAGTTTGATGATGTCTTTCCAGAGGAACTTCCAGGTCATCCACCAAATCGTGAAGTTGAGTTTTCAATAGAACTCATATCAGGTGTTGCGCCCATTTCAAAGAAACCATATAGAATGTCCCCAATTGAGTTGCAGGAATTGAAGAAGAAACTCCAAGAGAATATTGATAATGTATTCATACGCCCTAGTGCGTCACCTTGGGGAGAACCTTTTCTGTTTGTTGAGAAGAACGATGGATCAATGCGACTCTGCATTGATTATCGATAACTAAACAAGATCACTATCAAGAACAAATATCCTCTCCCACACATTGATGTCTTATTTGATCAACTAAGCGGAGCTCTATAATTTTATAAGATTGATCTTCTTTTAGGGTATCATCAATTAAGGGTCAAAAAGGAGGATATACCAAAGACGGTATTCCATACAAGGTATGGACGCTATGAATTTATAGTGATTCCATTCGTTCTTACTGATGCCCCTGCTATCTTCATGGATCTAATGAATTGAGTCTTTAGAGACTATCTTGATCATTTTGTGGTAGTCATTATAGATGATATTATCTTCTATTCAATGAGAAAGGAAGAACATTAAGATCACTTGAAAATTGTATTAAAGAACCTGATAAAGGAGAAGATTTATGCCAAATTTACCAAGTGTGAATTTTGGCTTCAAAAAGTTGCATTTTTGGGTCACATAATCTCAAAAGAGGGGATATCTGTGGATCCAGCAAAAACAGAGGTTATCGAAATATGGTAGAGACCAACAACAATAACTGAGATCTGATGTTTTCTTGGTTTGGCTGGATATTATCGACGATTTGTGAATGATTTTTCAAGATTATCTAATCCACTCACCAGGTTGACTCGAAAAGGAGTTAAGTTCGTGTGGACGGAGGTGTGTGAAGAGAATTTCAGGAGTTGAAATGAAGGTTATCCAGTGCACCTGTACTCACACTGCCTTGTAGTGGAGAAAGGTTTGTGATCTATAGTGATGCATCCAAGAAGGTATCCAGGTGTGTTATCATGCAAAATGATATGGTGATTGATTATGCCTCACGACAGTTGAAAATCCATGAGAAAAATTACCCAACTCATGATTTGGAGTTAGCTGCTGTAATCATTGCATTAAATACTTGGAGGCATTATCTTTATGGTTAATGGTGTGATATTTATACTGATCATAAAAGTTTAAAGTATATTTTCACACAAAAGGAGCTGAATATGCGCCAAAGAAGATGGTTGGAGCTGATTATGTATTATGACTTCTCAATTCATTATCACCCTGGGAAAGCAAACAAGGTGGAAGATGCATTAAGTCAAACAGACCATGCTAGCTTATCCATGATGAGGATCTAAAAAGATCCAATATTTGTGGATTTACAAAGGATGGATCTTGGAATTATAATGGAAGGGGAAAAATCTTATCTTTCTCAAATGAATGTTCAACCATCTGTACATGTGTAGATTAAAGAGGCATAAAAGAAGATGTTGAGTTATAAAAGAAGGTTAGAGTTGTTCCTGAATTTCAACCTTGATTGTGATGGGATAATAAGGTCCAGGAATAGGGTTTGTGTTCCTCCCATCCCAGAATTAATGAAGGAGATACTGGATGAGGCACATATTTTTCATTCTCTATTCATCCTGGAAGCACGAATATGTATAGGAACCTGAAAGAGTACTTCTGGTGGGATGGCATAAAAAGAGATGTTAATGAATATGTCTCTCAATTCTTGGTTTGTCAGCAAGTTAAAGCTGATAGATAGAAGACTAAAGGGATGTTACTACAATTACACATACCAGAATGGAAATGGGAAAACATCACTATGGACTTTGTCACTGGACTTCCTAAAACATCCAAAGGCAATAATGTTATCTGGGTTATAGTTGATCATCTTACGAAGTTGGCACACTTCATTTCTATTAGGGAATATTTTTCTCTAGATCAGCTTACTAGGATATATGTAAAGGAAGTGGTAAGATTGCATGGAGTACCACTTTCCATTATATCTGATCGGGATCCAAGGTTTACCTCGATGTTCTGGTGAAGTCTTCAACATACTCTAGATAAAGAGTTGAGTTTCAGCACTGCTTATCATCCTCAAATAGATGGTCAATTTGAGAAGATAATTCAAACTCCAGAAGACATGTTAAGAGCTTGATTTATGGATTTCAGTGGTGGTTGGGATCAACACCTACCTTTGGTGGAATTTTCCTATAATAATAGCTTTCAATCTAGTATTCAGATGGATTCTTATGGAGCTCTCTATGGAAAGAAATGCAGAACTCTAACATGTTGGGATGAAGTTGGGGAAAGAAAGTTATTAGGACATGATCTTGTTGATGAGATGGTAGAAAAGGACCGATCTACTCAACAACACATATGATCTGCTCAGAGTTGACAAAAAAGTTATGCTGACAACAGAAGAAAAGACCTAGAGTTTGAAGTTGGTGACAATGTTTTCTTACGAATATCTCCTTGGAAGAGAGTAATGAGATTTGGGAAGAAGGGAAAGTTGATCCCTAGGTGTATTAGTCCTTTTGAAATACTGTATCATGTTGGGAAGGTAGCATACCAATTGGCGATTCCACAGAATCTCTCTCATGTTCATGATGTGTTCCATGTATCTCTCCTGAGAAAGTACATACCTGATCCTTCACATGTACTATGCTTAGAAGTTCTACCGCTGGAGCAAGATAATTCTTATAAAGAACAGCTGATAGATATTTTGGATCATAGAGAAAAATTTCGACGAAACAAGACCACATTCTTGGTTAATGTTTTATGGAGGAACCACCAATTAGAAGAAGCTACATGGGAACTTGAGGATAAGATAAGGGAGAGCTATCCTAATTTGTTTGTTATGAAGTGATGAATCTCAAGGTGGAAATTATTTTTAAGGGGGGTATAATGTAACATCCATAGATTTAATGAGAAATATTTTTTTTATTTCTTATGTTATACGCAAAGGAATCTTTCATTGAACACAACACTAGCTTGGCTTGCGTTACACGCAATCACGACCTTCCTCGATAGCGTGTGTAGTACGCAATACCGAGTTTCACTAAACAATGATATATTATTATAATATTATAAACCAGCCGTTATGAATATTATTAACTGAATTTTTAACTTTGTAACATTATATTTCTCTTATACATTTTCTAGAATGAGGTATGAATAAAAAAATCAGTTTTTCGGATAAAAGAAGTATTTTTCAAAAAATGCAGTGTTTCCGCCTTTTGATGGAGCACCCATTTTAAATAAAGTATTTGACATGCTTATAAGTTCAATTTTAAAAAATAAAATTCTTCTCTGAAATCAGTAAATAAAAATTTACTTTGGATAAAAATTTCATATTATTCTGGTAACTTTCATATTTTGATGAAAAGTAAAAACCCGCTATATTTTAATTAAAAACAACTTTTTTCATCACAATAATTAATATCGTTAAATTATAATATTGAATGGTTTTAAAGTATAAATATTATATATTTTTACCATTTAATATAATTTATGTCAGTAACATTATTTTTAAATTGAATTTATAGGTAAAAACATTTCAATCTTTGGCAATGTTTTATCTTTTAAAACTCCTTTGCTTAACAACGGGATTATTTTTAAATTAATTACTGAAACTTATGTGTTTTTAATTTTGAAAAATGTATTCCATATTTGGAATTAGTGGGTCCAAATTAATTTAATAGGTTACTTTATATTATGAATATTATCTATGGTAATTTTTATTTTCCGCGGTTAAAGTAAATGGGGTAATTCAAGGTTAATGGAATATTATAATAATTCAAAATTACCTTGAAACTTGCCCTAAACTTATTGGATGAGTATTGGCCGAGCATGGTCATCCTTGGTTTGATTTGGGGACCCCATTGAGCCACTTGGTAGTGATAATGACAATTTGGATTTATTAATTTAATGTAAAGGCAAAATTAACATTAACAAAAATCTTTTAGTAATTAATTTTTATAAGGGGTTATATAAATTATATTTTCGACTATAAATATTCATTGGAAATATAAACATATTTCCTACATGATGATAATTTTTTATATTTTTTAGACATCAAAAAATTAAATTATTTATGACACAATAATGATGTCGTATTTACCCCCATTAATAAATGATTTAAATAAATAAGATTATAATGATTAAAATATTTTTTAAAAAATGTACAATTATGATTGGATGATTTTATTTCGACCATGTGTCATCTTATTTTCATTTGTAATGATTTTTGGACCTTTTGAAAATGAAGAAAAGTTTATAATAAAATAATATTTTCACACTTTCCAAAGGTGCCCCTCTCCTCCCTTATAAAAGGGTACCTCCTCCCGCTTCTCCTAACACCAAATTGAGCTTTCATTCTCGGCCAAACCCTGAAAATATATCTTCTAACTTTCCTAGAAACATCCTAGAGGTCCTGGTCTAATTCAAAGACCAATCTTAGTGCCCTAAGAGGAGGTTTCAATGAAGCGTGTCGAAGAAGGGGTAATATCTGTTACCAATTCTTTCAAATTTATTCCTTCTTCTACTTATTTTTATTTAGTTTTTTCATTATAAAGTAATAACATCAATATAACTCATATAATGATATGTTATTATAAATATTAAACAACCCTATTTCACTTTCTATCCATCCTATGGAAAACGAAATCACCGTGTGTGCGTACGTACAGAATACCGTCTCCACGCCGTGGTGTAATCTGTTTTCCACCACCACCTTACATGGATGGGTATAATGGTGTAAATAATAACTATATATGATTATAGTAATATGATATTGATTCTGAAATATTATACATACACTTCAATACAATTCCACGATCATGGGAACGATATCATCGCTCGTGCTATGTACGACCTACCATCTCCACGATGTGATGCGACTCATTGTACATGATCTTAATTTCATAATTATTATATAAATGAATTTAATGAATAAATATGATATATATTACAATAATAACATTATGTAAATGAGGTATCTATAACATAAAAAAAAAGAATAATAATTTCTTCGACAAAACACACATAAGAACATAAAGCAATAAACACACGAATAACAAGTAGAAATGAAATATTTTTAATAAGAAGATAAGAATATGACCATATAGGATATCAAAATGATGAGTATGATTCTTGAATAAGTCAATGACATTATTTAAATCATTATACAGGAGGTTCAGACATGTACAAAGCATATCAGACCTAAGGTAAGGGAAAATATCGCAATCTCACTTTTATCAGAGATTGTTTATACTTCAGAAATTAATGGGGAATATTTGTCATCCACATCCATGTTTCCTAAATATGTAATATTATTTCAATCCTCCTACAATTTCTGAAATCCAATTTTACCCTTCTGTGAGTTTTTATTAAAAGTTATGAAAGGAATCTTTTGTCATTTTTACTATGAGGTATTTTTTGACTGTTCCGGCCAAAGTATGAGAAGAATGTCTTTTTAACTTATACGGCATGTATGGATTTTTAGAACATTATTTTCAAGAAGCTTCCTTTAAAAGTTTTCATATTTATTTTTAATCAACTTCTTTTAGTTTAAATATTATAGGACATGTTAGGAAAGGAAAAAATGTTTTTGAAGTAGAAAGGATGATTTCCTCAATAATGGAGGTCAAGTGTTTTATAAAAATTATTTTCCATCTAAGATAAAATAGGGTTATATTTATATCCCTATTTTTTACATTGATTTTATTTTTGTATGATGTGATTAATTTTATGATGTCCTTTTATCTTATATGGATTATTTTATGATGACATGATGTTTAAGAAGCCTATTTTTATTGCATGGGTTATACAATGATGTATGATTTATGATTTTGTGGCACACATAAGAATGGTTTCATTATGATATGGGGGGACCTATATCTCCCCCAATGCATTGGGTAACGATTTATATCTAATGAGATAGACATGGCTGGAATGGCAAGTTAAACTGGTTCAGTGATATAGGACTGGAACGAGGAGTGAACTCGGTTCAGTAATGGACTTTGTCCTCTATGATGGTCATGGAAATGAGCCTTGACTAATATGAAATTATATTCTATGATTATGAGTGTATGCATCAGAGTTTCATGTTTAAAGTTATGATAATTTGGGATTAAATTTCATTACAATGATTTATCCCATGACATGATATTATGATCTCTTTTGTAGGTTATGATTTTCAAATTTTTTTGTTCTTATGAATATGATATGATTGATATTTCTTTTTATTACCCTTACTAAGCATTTGAGCTCACTCTTTTGTATTTTTTCATTTCCCCTGGTCTGAATAAAGGGTATTAAGTAGAATATTCCAAAAGAGACTCTATATATGATGAAATAAATGGGAGAAAATATAGACGATTTATGAACCAGTTGTTTATTTTTTCCCAGTTTCTAATGACAATGTACCTATACAGTCCTTTCATTGTTTTGTTATATGTTGTAATAATTGTGCTTAAATTTTGAATTAATAACAATGTATGTAAATTATGGGTCATTATATGGTGTCTGCTCAGCAAGGAATCTATCTACTAGAGGGGCTCACTCCAGCACCAACCCCCACGTCGGGATGTTGAGGGGAATCGTCGAAGCCCTGATCTAATGATTGAGTCCCTACTCAATGGTCCGGGCCCTGAAAAATGGGTCTCTTACCATATCCATGGAGTAGCGTGAGAGTTCAGTGAACCTCGTTGAGTGCTGAGCTACTGTCATGCTGCCCTGCTGTAGACGAAGTTACTTTTGAATCTGCACCGCATGAAGGGTGGCTAGAACAAACTCTGAGTGAAGGAGACTCTCGAAGTCTGTCCAGTGTAATGATGCCTCACCATGAACCTAGAGCATCAGGATCTACCATCTAACTACTGCAGCATGCAGGAGACTTGCGACAGGGATCACTATGAGGTCGGATGGTGTCACTAACAATCTGAAAACTCTCACAACAGCCTCCAGCCAATCCTAGCTTTCTATTGGTCCGTGTCTCCCTGAAACCTGTGCGGCCTCTGGCACTGGAACTCGTGCAATGCACTCAGACAGTGTACACTCTCTACTGCTGGAGCTGTTGGTATCAGTGGCCCAGTGGGTAGTGGTACCACTGGTACCTCCGCTCGGATGGGGCCCTGCACTGAGGCCTTGTCGCTTGGTGGGATACCATCTCATAAGAAACTCGGAACCCTAGCCAGCTGCCCTCATGGGGCCATCATGAAAAGAAACAGGTGCACCATGGTTAAAATAGTATACCTGGGGAGCTGAAATAATGTAATAATGAAGAAAACTTTTTCAAGGAAACACACATGAAATCAGTGTTTTCGTGCACTAAGTCAGAGATCAGAAGTCAGAGTCCAAGTGTATGGATACGTCGGTTGCCGAACCAACACTGGTTTCCCTAATCTGAGGACCACACCCAAAACACTTAACACTATTGCAGTTAAAAGAATCAGATTCCAATTTCGGTGGTAGAACTGACTCCTCTGATACCAATTTGTCATGACCCATCCTCGGGGCCTATGCCAGGAGTACTCGAAGCCCACCATCCATAGGCCAGGGTCTGGCGACTAGCACCAATGGCGAAACCCTAATAAAAATAGAATGCATTGATTTTTAACCTGTAATACACACACAGGATGAACACAAGAACTTGAGACAATAAGTACTAAAATAGAAAAGTAAGGTGTGCTGAAAGTAAGTGGGATAGTATTGAAACCCAACTGAGTAACAAGTACAAGTAATTTTAAAAATGGAAAATAGCTATTGAATCATCCGCCCAGGAATCCTACCTGAAGGGTAGGTACAGAACTCGAACAACTCGTCCCTACGGTACATCCCTTCTTGTCCAGCTTCAAGAAGTCTCCCATCTGTCACCCTCAGCTTCAATCACTGTCATCTGTAGTCTGCACAGAACACAACAAGGTGCAGGTGATGCCCATACAGGGGTGTGTATAACAATACTCATTAGGGGACCTCGAGACCCTCGAAGGTCTCTTAGAATCCAAAAAGGATAAACAACAGTAAAAAGATACAATCACAAAATATCAACCAACCCTAATTAGGTATATGGCCATACATATACCTAAGTTACCAGTCATAATCCGGCTCCAACTCGAGATCCCAAACACAACCCAGTCCATAAAGGTATTAAAGTCAATCACCACGATGATAATGGTGAAAGACATGACTCAGCTCACAATGGTATACATCTTTCGTTGGGCGATAGAGATGATCAGATGTAGTTACTGATTCATCTATGCTGTCGGACCCACACATGATAGTGGACTAGCTAAGCTGTGAGACCCACAAAGGATACTGGAATAGAAGTCAGGACTGTCGGACCCACGGAGGTTCCCGGTACAGTAGTCATCACATTCGAACCCATAGAGGATTCTGGTTCAGTAGTCACCGCTATTGAACCCATAGAGGATTATGATTCAGTAGTCATTGATGTCGAGCCCACGGAGGATTCTGGTATAGTTGTCATCCCAGTCACAGTCAGCTCTAGGGTTCCTGCACACAACACGCTCGATTCCTGGAGGGTCTGTTCCTCGAGTCATGTCTCGATACATCAACTATCATGCAGTCCTCAGTTGATGTATCTCATAGTTCTGTCACATCTTATCGAACCCAACGTGACAGACGATGCATCAATCGGACACCCAATCTGATAGTTATTGGCATTAACGTTCTAGGGGCCCGGTTGGATTTACGCTGGATCCAAAACCGGATGTTTCCCAAATTTGTCCAAATCACACTTAGAGTATCGCAAAAGGACTGCCTCATCGTGAGGGTCTCAGTTCTGTAGACGGCGTGTCGATCGGATGCGTGGTCTAAGAGTTATTTTCATTTAAGTGAAGATGGGCCCAGCCCGTCAAGCCCAGTGGGATGGCGGGTTGGCCCATTTTCGTGAAGACCTGTAAAGACCCGTAAAATTAAAGGGATATTTTTTCTTAATTTTCTATGAAATTTTAAAAGAGCGCGGTTTCTGACGGAACCTGATTCCGAGGCCCGGTGTGCCCAGAATCAATTTCTGATGTTTTTCTCGGGTACGTTCAGTGAACGAACGAGCGGGTTTTCCTATCTTGTGAACCGGTGCTTGGAATTGAAATCTGATGGCACCGATGAACTCGCAACGCCGGTAATCGCTTAAGGGAACCTTTACCATAGTTGCGTTTGTGCGGGACAAGAATTTAATTAATGGGGTTTAATTACAAAAGTAAATAAAATTGTTAAATCAATTTTATTTCTTTTTCAAGTGGTTAGTTTCTCCCATGGGAAGTTGGTGGTGGAGCCCACATCCACCCAACTTCCCATGTGTGGATAATTAAAAGGGTGGGGCCTACACGAACCCCCCCACCTTTTCAATTTTCACTAACTCCATTACCCCTCTTAACCCCTGACATTCCTAATTCCCCATTAACTCCACTCTAATTAATTTGACAACTTGTTGTAATTAATTTGGTGAGTTACATGTAAGCTTTTGGAAATTCAAACAATTTAATTTCAATTGATTTTTTGTGTTAATAAAATAAGTTTAGAACTTATTTTATTAGGGGTTGGTGTTGGGTTGTTTGAGAGCTTTTTGGAGAAAAAGCTAAGGAAGACCTTCTTCCTCGAGGAAGAACACGAAGAACACCGTTCTTCCACGAAGAACTCCTCCACCGAAGAACACGGTTCTTCCGCGACACCGTATCCGCGATGCAACATTCTTCTTCTGTGTCCTCTCTTCCGCGATAGTTTTCCGCGACGAAATCGCCGTCAACGACTTCGAATCCTCGCTTCGCGACGTCGATGTTCTTTCCCCGCGACGCCCGACCTCCGCGATGCTCGTCTTCCGAGGCTCGTTGACGAACACCGTTCCTGAACCGAGGTAGGGGTTTTATTTTAATTAATTCCGTTCATGATTCTAGTTTGTCGATCTTCGTGTTTTTCGACTAATTTTTATCGAATAACGCGAGGGGGTCGGTCCGCACAAACAGGGCCGACCCTCATCCTTTTTCATGAATGATTTCTTTGTGGATGGTATGAGGAAGCGTGGTGCCATCGCACCACGCGGTTTAATGCGGTAGATATGCGTGGCGCCATTGCGCCGCGCCGTGGAAAGAAATTCAAGGACGCGCCGCCGTCGCGCCGCGTCGATGAAAACCGAAGACGCCGCGGCTGGAGCGGGGCCACGCTGGAGGGGTGCGGTGCCGTCGCACCGCGCCGGACGACAAAGGCCACGACCGGTTCCGTGCCGCGGTGGAGGAAGGAGACCGGCGGCCAGACCGGGCCGCCGGTGTCGGCGAGGAAGGGGACCGGCCGTCACTGGTCCCGTGGAGGCCGGAACCGGCAGACCAGGGCGGGCCGGCCGGACCGGTGTGCAACCGGGGGTTTAAACCCTCGGCCGGCTGGCCAGCTAGCCAAAATGGCCCCCCTTAATTGTGGGGGGCCGCGGTTACACAAGGGGGGCAGGCGCCCACCTCTTTTTTCCAACAGCTCGGCCGAAGCTAAGCTGGCAGCGCGCTGGGTGCGCTGCGCCCAGCCGGACCGGCGCCTGGCGGGTCTGCCTGGCCGGGCCGGGCCGCGCCCTGCCGGGCTGGGCCGACCCTGTCCGTGGCGGGTCGACCCGGTTCGGGCCAACCGGGGGTTCTCGGGCCGGGTCGGTCCGGCCCTGAAACCCCCGTTATCGGACTGTTTGGGTTCAAATGCCCATAACTCGGGCTACGGACCTCCAAACGACGCGCCGTCAGCGGCGATGCGATCCTTGGATCAGGTCAGTCGTTTCAGTATATCGTACTCGAGGTTTCGGAATACTTTTAGTTCAGTCGGGTTGGTTCATACACGAAACCAACCGGGCACTCAGATCGGAGACGCTCATATCTTGAGCTACGGACATCCGATTGACGTTCCATCGACTTTTTTGAGTTCCTCTTAGTGAGACGGATCTTTTGGCATACTCCGACTGAGGTTTGGACGTAGGTGGAGTACGGTCGGGTTGGTTTTGCCTTAAAAACCAACCAGGTTCCTTGGATGAAAAAATCCAATAACTCTCAGATCGGGCGTCCGATTGACGTGCCGTCTGTTGCGTTGAGTTCCTGTTGACGATAAGGAACTTTTGGATACATCAAATCTGGACTATGTGACTGTTGATGTGTCAGCCTCTCGGCTCGTGGAGCAGACCCTCCCGAACGAGCTTGCTGTGTGCGGGAACCCTAGTGCTGGCTGCGACTACTACTGTGACTGCAACGACGACTGTGCAGAGATCCTTAGTGGATTCGACGACGACGACTACAGAACTCAGCGATCCTATGTGGATCAGTGCTACCGTTCCTGTGTGGGTCTGATCCTGTGTGGGTCAGCGCTCAGCGGTTCTATGTGAGCCAGCGCCTACAGATCCTATGTGGGTCCGATCCTGTGTGGGTCTTGTGGGAGTTAGTACCTATCAATCCTTTGTGGGTCCGATGACTTAGATGGATCAGTGATCATCTCTATCATCTTTCGAAGATGTATACCTGTGTGAGCTGAATCATGTTTGCTTTCCTGTGTTGATTGTGTTGTGCTATCCTGTGTGGATTACGTTTTTCTTTCCTGTGTGGAATACGTATACTTTCCTGTGTGGACTGAGTTGTACTTGGGCTCGGAGGTTGGAGCGTATTGGAATTGATGACTTAGGTATATGTATGGGAATATACCTAAGCAGTGACGGATGTTACTTCGTGATTGTATCTTTCCTTTGTGGTTTATCCTTTGTGGATTTTGGGAGACCTTCCGGGGTCTCGGGGTCCCTACTGAGTAGTTTATACTCACCCCTGCACAGGCTATGCCCGCACTACGTTGTGTTAGTTGCAGACGACGGACAACATTGATCGTGGTTGAGGCTTGCAGATCAAGATGGTACCTGGAGGTGGACCACTGGCCGGGACATGCTCGGAGCGGACGGCGGGACCCGAGGAGCTATCTGTACCCACCCTTCTGGTGGGATATCCAGTGGACAGCTCGGTGTAGCGGCTTTTACTTTTCAGTTTCTATTTTCCCTTTCGAGTTGTACTTTACTTTCAGTTTGGGTTTGTATTCTAGCCCACTTACTTTTCCTCACTTACAATTGTACTCTGTTTTCACTTAGTGTTTACATTTCCGCTTTCTTACTCTATGGTGCTTGTTTACTTTACAAAGGAAATGCCTTCCCTTTTTACCGGGATTTAAGCCTTGGTGCTAGTCGCCAGCCCCTGGCCTATGGAAGGCGGGCATGGGGTAGTCACGGCATTGGCCCCAAGGACGGGTCGTGACAAATTGGTATCAGAGGAGTTTGGTTCTACCGAGAACTCTGATCTTTTCTATGTGAAGCAATAGTGTTTAGCGTATTGAGTATGGTTATCAGTCCAGGGAGTCTAGTGTTGGTGCGGCGGCCGACGTATCCGTGCACTAGGACCCTGACTTTTGATTTCCGACTTAATGCACGAAAACTTTGATTGAATGAGTTTTTCATGTTTTCTTTGTGATTACTTTGTATCAGCTCACTAGGTATACTGTTCTGACCGTGGCACACCTGTTCCCTTTTCAGGATGGCCCCATGACGGTAGCCCGCTAGGGTTCCGAGAGTCGAGCGTTACGACAGCCCACCGAGCGACGAGGCCTCGGTGCAGGGCCCTTTGTCAGCAGTGGCACCGGCGGTAGCTCGACCCGTCGAGCCCCCGATGCTTCCAGCACCAGCCGCTGACGATGCACGTCGCCTCAGCGTACTGCATGAGTTTCAGCGCCAACGACCACCCAGGTTTCGTGGGGAGAAGGACCCCCAGGTAGCCGAGGACTGGCTAGAGGCAGTCGTATGAGTTTTTAGGCTAGTGAGGACACCAGCAGACCTCATGGTGATCCTCGCTGCGAGCCTACAACACGCAGCAGCGGGCCGATGGTGGAGTTTGATGCTCCAGGTGCACGATGAGGCATCTCTACTATGGACATACTTTGATATACTCTTCCTCTCAGAGTTTGTCCTAGCCACCCTCCGTGCGGTGCGCATACAAGAGCTTCTTCAGCTGCGGCAGGGCAGCTTGACGGTCGCTCAGTACTCGGCGAGATTTACCGATCTCTTGCGCTACTCGACCAACATGGTACGGGACCCATTATTCCGGGCCCGGACCTTTGAGCAGGGATTGAGACATGAGATCAGGGCATCACTGATCTCCCTCAGCATTCCGACTCAGACAGGAGTACTGGAGGGGGCCCTTTTGATCGAGAGATTTATTGCTGAGTCTACACCAGCGCCGAGACCCACCGCAGGGCGGCACGTAGCAGAGTCTTCTGCAGCAGGCAGTCAACGGATGACTCAGGGGTCCAGGTAGAACAGACCCTCAGGAAAACGACCTCAGGACACTGGCTCAGCAGTGCGGGGCACACAGCGCGGAGCCCGTCTTTCGAGAGGCAGACAGTGCTACTCGTGCGGCGGGCAGGGCCACATGGCTCGTGATTGCCCGACCCGCCGTGCCGAGGAGTAGCAGACAATTGATGGACCACCGAGGCAGAGGAAGAGGGTCGACCGTGGCGGTCCGCAGGGAGGAGGCAGACGAGGCAGAGGAGATGGCCGAGAAAGATGTGGTGGGCGACGCTTTGAGGCTCTACCACCACCACCACCAGGAGGTCCACCCCGACCACATGGAGCTGGCGGTCAGAGACAAGCATAGCTCCAGGCAGCAGAGGCCTATGACCACGGCGCGCCAAAGATGATTCAAGGTACTATATGTGTCTATTCCACCCTTGCTGCAGTACTTATAGACACGGGAGCGAGTCACTCTTTCATAGCCGCTGCCCTTGTTCGGAGCTCGGAGATTCCGACAGAGCCGTTGGCTCGATCCTTACGGATAGAGAATCTTACGGGAGCAGACTCGACGATTACGCACTGCTGCCGGCAGTGTGAGCTTACTCTAGGAGGCGAGAGCTTCGTTTGGGATCTTCTTGTAGCAGCGTCGAGGCCTTACGACGTCATCTTGGGCATGGATTGGTTATCTATGGTCCATGTACAGATTCACTTTTTTAGGCGCAAGGTGCGATGAGTACGCATCGACGGGAGCAGGTTCACCTTCACCGGCGAGAAGCGAGCCTTTGCAGCACAGGATGGACTTCCACGGAGGAGAGTAAATCCCATCACTCATCAGTTGGCTAGCCTCATCCTAGGAGCATTTGACGTGCGTAGTCCTGGTTTTCCTGCAGTGGTGGATCAGTTTGCAGACATTTTTCCTGACGATGTCTCAGGGTTACCTCCTCGCAGAGAGGTGGACTTTTATATTGACCTGTACCCCGGGACAACCCCGATATCGACTCCAGCATATCGGATGGCCCCCTCTGAGCTTTGAGAGCTATGGGTATAGTTGGAGGACTTGGAGGTAAAGGGGTTCATCCGACCCAGTGTTTCACCCTGGGATTCCACGATATTGTTCGCCAAGAAGGCGGACGGGAGCTTGCGACTTTGTGTCGACTATCGTCACCTGAACCAGGTGATAGTGAGGAACAAGTATCCACTACCGAGGATTGATGACCTCTTCGATCAGCTCAAGGGAGCACGATGGTTCTTGAAGATAGACCTCAGGTCAGGCTATCATCAGCTCAGAGTTCTAGACGAGGACGTGTAGAAGACGACCTTAAGATGTCGGTATGGCCACTATGAGTTCATGGTTATGCCATTCGGCATAACCAATGCTCCAGTAGTGTTCGTGGCCCTCCTGAACAGGATCATTCATCCATACTTCGATCAATTTGTCATGGTCTTCATCGACGACATTTTGATCTACTCGATGACTGAGGAGGAGCATGCCTACCACTTACGGGTTGTACTAGACACACTCCGAGAGCACCATATTTATGGAAAGCTCTCGAAGTGTCAGTTCTGGATACGTGAGGTCCAATTCTTGGGACACGTCATCTCTGAGGCGGGAGTTGCAATGGATCCTGCGAAGATCGAGGAAGTGTTAGCTTGGGAGCCACCCAGGAGCATGACGGAGGTGCGGAGTTTCTTGGGCCTAGCTGGATACTACTGGAGATTTGTGACAGACTTCTCCAGAGTTGCGGCACCACTCTCAGCTTTGACGAAGAAGGGGAAACCCTTCGTGTGGTCAGACAGATGTCAGTAGAGCTTCCAGGAGCTGAGACAGAGATTGACCAGCACACCTATCATGAGGTTGCCTGAGGAGGGAGTAGGGTACGTAGTCTACTGTGATGCATCAGGGACCGGACTCGGGTGTGTTCTGATGAAGGAGCGGGTAGTGATCGCCTATGGATCATGACAGTTGAGGCCGCATGAGCAGAACTACGCTACCCATGACCTGGAGTTAGCAGCTGTGGTCTTCGCTCTGAAGACATGGCGACACTACCAGATGGGAGAGCGCTTTACAGTCTTTTCTGACCATCAGAGTCTCAGGTACATCTTCTCTCAAAAGGACCTGAACCTGAGAAAGCGGCGATGGCTTGAGTTCCTCCAGGACTATGACTTTGAGATAGTCTATACTCCTGGGAAGGGGGACGTGGTAGCCAATGCCCTCAGCAGGAGGACGGGCATTCAGCTACTTGAGGAGGCGACATAGCAGCTAGCCACTTTGCAGATATCCTTTGTGGATAGAGATGGGGAAGCCTTTCTTCAGTCTCTCACAGTCACTCCTCCACTACTACTGCAGGTCAGAGAGGCACAACGTGGGGATGCTGACTGTGAGACGTGGCGTGCACAGATATCCTCAGGACAGGCACCTGATGGTTTCTCCCTTGGAGCAGAGCACGAAATCATTTTTAGAGGACGTACCTTGGTACCAGTCACTTCACGGGATGAGGTGCTGAGAGAGTTTCACACTTCTCCTTTGGCGGTACATCCTAGAGTGGCAAAGATGTACCAGGATCTCAGACGACAGCACTGGTGGCCGGGCATGGAGAAGGCTGTGGTAGAGTTCATTTCGCGATGCCTCACCTGCCAGCAGGTGAAGGCTGAGCACCAGGTACCAGCAGGCTTGTTACAGCCCTTGGAGGTCCTGGAGTGGAAGTGGGACGACATATCTATGGACTTCGTGACTAGACTTCCACGCACTTCCATAGGACACGACTCCATCTGGGTGATTGTCGACCGACTCACCAAGTCGGCTCACTTCTTACCCATCAGAGAGCAGGGCTCAGTGGAGAGATTGGGATGACTTTACATTCAGGAGATTGTACGGCTTCACGGTGTGCCATCTTCTATCATCTCCAATCGAGATGCTCGTTTTACTTCCCGGCTTTGGAAGGGGTTGCAGGAGGTGTTCGGGACACAGCTACGATTGAGCACCGCCTTTCACCCTCAGACGGATGGTCAGATGGAAAGGACCATTCAGACTCTCGAGGACATGCTCCGCGTATGTTTCCTCGACTTTGGTCATAGATGGGAGGACCACCTACCCTTGGTGGAGTTTGTGTACAACAAAAGCTACCACTCCACCATCGGGATGGCACCGTACGAGGCGTTGTATGGCCGACCTTTAAGATCTCCTTTGTGCTGGACAGACCTTGGGGAGTCAGAACTTGTGGGATCATAGATGGTCAAGGCCACGATAGTGAAGGTCCAGGTCATCCAGGAGCGGATGAGGATAGTTCAGAGCCGGCAGAAGTCATACGCTGACAGGAGGCGGAGGCCACTAGAGTTCGAGGATGGCGACCACGTCTTCTTGCGTGTCTCACCTCGACGTGGTTTACAAAGATTTGGCCGAGACGACAAGTTATCTCCGCGCTTCATTAGACCCTTCCAGGTCCTCAGCAGGATTGGCGAGGTGGCTAATCGCCTGCCTCTACAACCTCAGTTGCACCGGGTGCACGATGTCTTCCACGTATCTCAGCTGAGGAGATACGTAGACGACCGGACGCACATCATTGACCATGGGGAGCTTGACATTGACGATAGGGCGACTTTTACAGAGGTCCCGGGGGAGATCGAGGATCGACAGGAGCGGGTCCTACGTGGACGGTCGATGCCTCTAGTGCGCATCAGATGGCAGCACGGGAACCTCCAGGAGAGCACTTGGGAGCGGGAGGCTCAGATGTGTGCTCAGTACCCTCAATTGTTTCCCTAGTTTTGATGTATCTTTACGGGGACGTAAAGCCCTGAGGTGGGAGTAATGTAAAGACCCATAAAATTCAAGGGAAATTTTTTCTTAATTTTCATTGGAATTTTACAAGAGCGTGGTTTCTGACGGAACCTGATTCCGAGGCCCGGTGTGCCCAGAATCAATTTCCGAAGTTTGGCTCGGGTACGTTCAGTGAACGAACGAGCGGGTTTTCCTATCTTTTGAACCGGTGCTCAGAATTGAAATCCGATGGCACCGATGAACTCACAAAGCTGGTAATCGCTTAAGGGAACCTTTACCGTAGTTGCATTTGTGCGGGACAAGAAGTTAATTAATGGGGTTTAATTAAAAAAGTAAATAAAATTGTTAAATCAATTTTATTTCTTTTTCAAGTGGTTAGTTTCTCCCATGGGAAGTTGGTGGTGGAGCCCACATCCACCCAAATTCCCATGTGTGGGTAATTAAATGGGTGGGGCCCACACGAACCCCCCCACCTTTTCAATTTTCCCTAACTCCCTAACCCATCTTAACCCCTCACATTCCGAATTCCCCATTAACTCCACTCTAATTAATTTGACAACTTGTTGTAAATAATTTGGTGAGTTACATGTAAGCTTTTGGAAATTCAAACAATTGAATTTCAAATGCTTTGTTGTGTTAATATAATAAGTTTAGAACTTATTTTATTAGGGGTTGTTGTTGGGTTATTTGAGAGCTTTTTGGAGAAAAAGCTAAGTAACACCTTCTTCCCCGACGAAGAACATGAAGAACACCGTTCTTCAACGAAGAACTCCTCCGCCGAAGAACATGGTTCTTCCGCGATGCCGTATCCGCGACGCGGCGTTCTTCTTCCGCGTCGTCTCTTCCGCGATGGTTTTCCGCGATGAAATCGCCGTCAACGACTTCAAATCCTCGCTTCGCGATGTTGATGTTCTTTCCCCGCGACGCCCGACCTCCGCGACGCTCGTCTTCCGCTGCTCGTTGACGAACACCGTTCTTGAATCGAGGTAGGGGTTTTATTTTAATTAATTCCGTTCATGATTCTAGTTTGTCGATCTTCGTGGTTTTCGACTAATTGTTATCGAATAACGCGAGGGGGCCAGTCCGCACAAACACGGCCGACCCTCCTCCTTTTTCATGAATGATTTCATTGTTGTTGGTATGAGGAATCGTGGTGCCGTCGCACCACATGGTTTCATGGGGAAGATATGCGCGGCGTCGTCGCACCGCGCCGTGGAAAGAAATTCAAGGACGTGACACCGTCGCGCCGCGTCGAAGAAAACCGAAGACGCCGCGGCTGGAGCGGGGCCGCGGCGGAGGGGCGCGGTGCCGTCACACCACGCCTGACGACAAAGGTTGCGGCCGGTTCCGGGCCGTGGCGGAGCAAGGCGATCGAAGGCCGGACCGGGCCGTCGGTGTCGGCGTGGAAGGGGACCGGCCGTCGCCGGTCCCGTGGAGGCTGGAACCGGGCGGGCAAGGCGGGCCGGCCGGACCGGTGTGCAACCGGGGGTTCAAACCCCCAGCCGGCTAGCGGGCTGGCCGAAACGGCCCCCCTTAATTGTGGGCAGCCGCGGTTACAAAAGGGGGGCAGGCGCCCCCCTCTTTTTTCCAACAGCTCTGCCGAAGCCGAGATGGTAGCGCGCTGGGCGCGCTGCGCCCGGCCGGACCGGCGCCTAGCCGGTCAGCCAGGCCGGGCCGAGCCCAGCTGGGCCGGGCCGGGCCGTACCGGTCCGGGCCGACCCTGTCCGGGGCGGGTCGACCCGGTTCGGGCAGACCGGGGGGTCTCGGGCCGGGTCGGTCCGGGCCCCAAACCCCGGTTATTGGACTGTTTGGGTTCAAATGCCCATACTCGGGCTACAGACCTCCAAACGACGCGCCGTTAGCGTCGATGCGATCCTTGGATCGGGACGGTCGTTTCAGCATATCGCAATCAAGGTTTCAAAATACTTTGAGTTCAGCCAGGTTGGTTCGTACACGAAACTAACCGGGCCCTCGGAGCGGAAACGCTCATATCTTGAGCTACGGACGTCCGATTGACGTGCCGTCGACTTTGTTGAGTTCTTCTTAGTGAGACAGATCTTTTTTCATACTCTGCCCGAGCTTTGGATGTTGGTGGAGTACGGTTGGGTTGGTTTTGCCTTAAAAACCAACCGGGCCCCTTGGACGGAGAAAGCCAATAACTCTCAGACCGGTCGTCCGATTGACGCGCCGTCTGTTGTGTTGAGTTCCTGTTGATGATACGGAAATTTTGTATACATTAACTCTGGACTATGTGACAGTTGATGTAACAGCCTCTCGGCTCGTGGAGCAGACACTTTCGATCGAGCTTGCAGTGTGCGGGAATCCTAGGGCTGGCTACGACTGCTACTGTGACTGCGACGACGACTGTGCAGAGATCCTCAGTGGATTCAACGACGATGACTACAACACTCAGAGATCCTATGTGGATCAGTGCTACCGATCCTGTGTGGGTCCGATCCTGTGTGGGTCAGCGCTCAGCGGTTCTGTGTGAGCCAGCGCCTACAAATCTTGTGTGGGTCTGATCCTATGTGGGTCTTGCGGCGGTTAGTACCTATTGATCCTTTGTGGGTCCAATGACTTAGATGGATCAGTGATCATCTCTATCGTCTTTCGAAGATGTATACCTGTGTGAGCTGAATAATGTTTGCTTTCCTGTGTGGATTGTGTTGTGCTATCCTGTGTGGATTACGTTTTTCTTTCCTGTGTGGAATACGTATACTTTCCTATGTGGACTGAGTTGTACTTGGGCTCGGAGGTTGGAATGTATTGGAATTGATGACTTAGGTATATGTATGGGCATATACCTAAGAAGTGTTGGTTGTTACTTCGTGATTGTATCTTTCTTTGTGGTTTATCCTTTGTGGATTTTGGGAGACCTTCGGGGGTCTCGGGATCCCTACTGAGTAGCATATACTCACCCCTGCACGGGCTATGCCCGCACTACGTTGTGTTGGTTGCAGACGACGGACATCGTTGATCGTGGTTGAGGCTTGCAGAGCAAGATGGTACCTGGAGGTGGACCACTGGGCGGGACATGCTCGGAGCGGACGGCAGGACCCGAGGAGCAGTGGAGCTATCTGTACCCACCCTTCAGGTGGGATTTCCAGTGGACAGCTTAGTGTAGCGGCTTTTACTTTTCAGTTAATGTTTTCCCGTTCGAGTTGTACTTTACTTTCAGTTTGGTTTTGTATACTGGCGCACTTACTTTTCCGCACTTACAGTTGTACTCTGTTTTCACTTTGTGTTTACTTTTCTGCTTTCTTACTCTGTGGTGCTTGTTTAATTTACAAAGGTAATGCATTCCCTTTTTACCGGGATTTACGCCTTGGTGCTTGTCGCCAACCCCTGGCCTATGGAAGGAGGGCTTGGGGTAGTCACGGCATGGGCCCCGAGGACGGGTCGTGACATGACCGGTCCGACCCATCAAGCCCAGTGGGCTGGCGGGTCGGCCCGACCCAGCTCGGCTGGTCCGACCCAGCTGGGGGTCGGCCTGGCCTGGTGGGGAGTGGCCCACTTGCGGAGCCAGCCCGCGCTACGAGCCGGTCCGGTGCACCCGGCGGCGCCACCACCTTGCTGCCCGGCCGGTTGTAGCCGGCCAGTTCTGCCTAGCGTACGCGGACCGCGTAGCGGGCTGCTGTTCTTCCCATGCGGCGCCTGCGGGCCCCACAATTTTCCTGCCTGGCCTGCAGGCAGCTGGCCAGTTCGCCTAGCAGAGCGGCCGGCAGAATCAGGCCGCAGTCTTCTCTACGTGGCACCTGCGTGCGCTGTGGATCTCCAGCATGGCCGGCAAGAGGCCAGCTGGTTCAGTTTGGCCGAGCAGCCCGCAGACGCGGGCCGCATCCTCTACCTCCACGCGGTGCCTGCAGGCACCGTGGTTTCTCCAGCAGGCCGTCTGGTCAGCCGGCCGGTCGTCCTGCGGTCCGGGCGGCATGAGTGACCACCAGAACCTCAACACGGGCGATGCGACCGCCGCCACCTCCAGTCGTCGGTGCCTCATCCATTCGCCACGACCCGCATGGTCGCGTCCCCCTTCCTTTGGCACGGGGTGACGATACTGTGCCCTACCAACTCCACATCCATCGTCAACACAAACAAGGTTCAATGGAGGGACAGCATGCCGTGTTTGTTCGGCCCGATCCCTCCACGTTACGTGATAAAAACATGGTCTCCATCATCCAAAAACAAATTTCTAAGAACTAGGATATAATTCATACATTAAAATTAATCAATTCCCCTTACCTTGAAACCGAAGATCTCATGACAGTGTCGCGGGAATACGGAGTCATTCCGTTGATGTCATAAGAGAAAGATAGGTGCTTGTTTTTGGAGGATGGGTGTTCGTAGGTGACGAAGTTGAAGAAGACATCAATATTACTCATGGGCCTTTCTTCCCATTCTTTTCCTTGGTTGAAGAAGGAAGAAGACGACGTTGATTATCAGTGGAAGAAGCGTTCTTCACATTTTTCACGGAGAGGATATTGTTCCTCCATGAGTTCTCCTAAAACTCCACAATTCTCTCCAACCAATGAAAAATATCCATCCATAATATTATAACACATATTATTATGCTCACATAATGAATTAAAAATAATTCAAATTAGAAGAGCCAATTAATTAATTGCAAGCAAGTTAATTAATTGAGCGAGTGAGTTGGCACATTAAGAGGGAAGGTGGAAAGGCTCCACCATAAATTTGGAGTTAAAGAGTTAAAGGGGGTTCAAGGGGAGTTAAGGGGTTAGATGCTCGTATGGCCGCCGCCACATAGTATCCTCCCATGAGAGGTTATGTGGTGGTGGTACCCACCACCAACCTCCCTTTGGAGGTTTTAACTACCATCCAAATGAAAATATTCAACACATATTTTTATTTAAATTTTATTTAGAAACCCCAAAAATTAACATCCGCTCTCGATAAAACACAACTGCAGTGATGGTCTAATTAAGCGAATATCGGTGTTGCGAGTTCATCGGTGTTCTTAGATTTCAATTACTAGAACGGGTTAAAAAGATATAAAATATCGCACATACTTTTACTAATTGTATCTGAAAAAGACATTACAAATTGATTCCGGGCACACCGGGCCTCAGAATCAAGCTCATTTAGAAACTGTGGTCTCGTAAAATTGCCATGAATTTAACAGAAAATCCATGAGTTTTCCGGGTCATTACAATACAAAACAAATCATTAAAAAATAACCTAATTTACAAGGGAAGTTGTTACAACTTTTTTTAAAATATTTTCTTTTTAAAAAATATTTCCATATAGATTCTAAAAAAATTAATTTCATGATATGTTAACTCCAATATTATACAAGAAAAATAGATATTCATTGTTTAATGGATTATTTTCTCATTTTACCTCAATTTATCGATCAATATGATTTCACATGGATGTAATCATTCCTTTACTGAAGATAAAGATGGATATTTTTTCTTATGAATTTTTGATTCTCTATTTCATAGTGTTAAAATATTCTCTCACATGTCTTTAAATATCGATCATCCATAAACAAAAAGAAAAAAACAACCATATAAAAAAAGAATATGTGGGAATTCAAATTCCTAGAACCATTTATGGTTGAAAACAAACGAGTATAGGCACCATTTAATAGATATTAAGATAATAATCAACAAGTACAAATAGTAGTGAAAATTGTTCTTTTCTCTTAAATCTCATAAGGATAAATAATATCCCTTCGGCATGCCATGAAAAATCATAAAGATCCTAGGGATTTTATAGAGAAGAAGAATAATCTTAAGAAATAATATAGAGAATCCATAAACCTTCTGGAAATTAATATTGAAGATCCAATTGAGGGCATAAAATGACTTTGAGATATTATATATGGTAGAAACATTTTTCTTATTCGATTTCCTATAAATAAAATTAAATAATTAATAATAGGTGTACCAACATTCTTGAATTTTCCTTCTTAGAGTGATTCCAACTTTACGGGCTAAGACAATCAATTTAAAATTGATTCCCAACATCAAATACCAAATTTTACTAATAATATTTTGCAATTTAGTCCAAAATTAAATTTGAATAAATAATTTAATATCTAAATACTTCTTAATATTTTCTATGAAATTAATATGTTAACTGTATTTACATAATAGAATAAAAAAACTCCAAAAAATTTACATAATAGTATTGATGACATCATTTCATAGAAGATCCCATAATTCTATAAAGAAACTATTATCTAAGATATTAAAGATAATGTGGAAGGATTATTAGTTGGATATTCTAGACATCACCTATAAGATATTATTGGAGAGAATCAAATTAGTTTTAATCTAAAAAATCTTCTATTTAAACATCCTTTCAAATTAGTTAAAATAAATGATATTCCATGACTCTGATTCATGAGTAAACTCAGTACCAAAAAAATTATATAACTTCCTTTATGAAATCATTAATATATGTATAAAAATCCATAGAATCCCTTATTTTAGTTACCTCATCCATCACACCATAAAAACTGATATTGATCCACATTTGATTTGGTGGGACCCATTAATAAATTTAACTACAGATTCTTATCTACTATTGGGGATAGAAATAAAATTTTGAGTGGTAAAATTAACTATATCATTATGCATATATATCTGATAAAATTAAAAATATCTTGAAAATCCCTATGTATGCACAATATTCATTAATTTTTAAAGGATTATCTATTATTAAACGTGAATGCATTCATCATATAGATAAAAAATTAAATTATAGAAGTGAATGAAAAATTATAATTAAAAAATCTAGTCACTTAAGTGATTTTCAACCACTGAATTCATCAAGTAAGTGTTATTAAATTCAAAATATATTCTAATTTGGATAAAATCATAGAACTATTTTCAAATATTTATCATAAAGCATCAGTCAATTTATAATGGATTATAAAATTTAGTCAGTAATTTATGGAGTATATGGTAGTGGAATTATTTTATCATGATCTTTTTAAGTGATCATCCAATAGTTTATGGTTTGGATTGATTTTTCAAACTAAAAAAACCTTACCAGTGCTTTGAATTCCTTCTGAAATTTTCATATCTAGCTTGATTTATCTAGTGGTAAAAATTCCAAAGGTAGTAGGGTTCCATATCCAGTAGTCTCTATTAATAACCACGTTGTTAAGAATATAAATCAAAGTATCTCATCGTAATATTTTATGCATCTCAAAAAGATTCTAGTCAATATCCAAGATTAATTTTTTTCTATGATCTAAATAATTGTTACAAAATATTTATGTGGTCTATCAAAACTGTGATTTTTCTATGAATTTAGATCATATTCTTTACAAACGAACCATTTATCTTTTCTTGAACCAAATAGGGTCACCCCTTTTCTCGGAACCAAAGGCTACCCGTGGAAAGGACCAATTGATATTCCTAAATCCCTACAGGTTGGAAACTTGTGCCTGAAAATGAAGAAAACGCGTATGGGAATGATTCGTTCCTAATAAAATATGCTGAAAAAACATTCCATTAATCTTACATGACTCATACAGAAGTTGTAAATCCATGAAAATCAAATAAATTTTTCTATAAAAAGAAAAAACAAAAACAATTCATGGGAATACATGAATATCCAACCAATTATATATATCATTTATAGAGTTAAATGAAAATAAATAGAGGTTTTCAAACTCTAGGTATCTGATAATATTGATACAAAAAATATACAATAAAAAATAACTGCAATAAAACATTTAATAAAAATATACTTTAGACCCAGGGTCACTTACTAACACCATTGACCAACCAAATCAATAAGATACATATGAATAAGTGTCTACTAATGTGTTCATCCCAAGAACATCATTTGACCTAGAAATTTATATAAGTATGAGTATAATCTGACTAGAAATCCACCTCACACGCTATACAAAACCTTTAAAGAAAAATAATTTTCATGCATCACAGAAAATAAATCAATAAAATAGGCTTAGTATTTTGATTGAATGAAATTACAATAGACAATAGTTTTAATTCATTTTATTGTTAGTATAAAATTCTTCAATTAAAATAGCACTAATCTGTTTCTATTAAGGGATAAAATTTAAGGTAATGATTCTGTTTAAAAAAATTATTTGAAAACAATATCATTTTATAAATAAAAGAAAATATACCACTGGATAAATATTTTTAAAAAAACCACAATGGAGGAAAAAATATCTTAAAAATAAACATTTAAAACAACTAGAAACCTCAAATACAACGAAAAATAAAAAAAATAACCCGAAAGAAAAATAAAATAAAAATATCCTTAAGATTAAACAATAACTACATAAAAAATGTAGGATTTTATAATGTAAAATCATATAATGGAGATAATGGGTAAAAATAGAAAAAATATCTTCTAATTAAGTAGAATATATTTCATTATTGAATATAAAAAATGTAACAACAATAACAACAAAAAGATAGAATCTATAGTAAAACAGTAAATGGAGTAGAACTAGTAAATCTAAGGTTAAGAAAACCTTTAATCCTGATAAAATCACATGAATTAAAAATCAAATTATAAGTTCATGTGTTCTACACTTAATATATAATTACTTAGAATAGTATCACAGATAAACCCATATGATTACAAAAAACCCAACAAGTTACTAACGAGTACATGGATTGGATTAATCATGGTCTTTTGTACTTGGGTTCTTATGGATCCATTGATTAACTTAAGGGAGGTGATTAACATGAATCCTAAAATACATCACATGTAAATCAATTTCATTTCAAAAATCACATCACATGTCCTCTATAATATATCTCTAAATCAATAACAAAATGAAACAAAATTCACAATTTTAAACACACATCATATTCTCATATAATAAAAAAAATATCACTCCTAACACTACTATAATGTTCCAAATAGAACATTGAATTTTTTTTAGTATAATCCAATGATTATTTCATTCACCTGATAAAAAATAATGAAAGGTCACTTTAATGTTTCCATGCGAACACGGCCTAATTTTTCTAAATTCCACCAAAAAACACTCAAATCATAATTTCAATACAATTTCCATATGATACATAAGAAAATTATTATAACATTTCACAATAAAAGTAAAATCGATACCCACTCTTATTATTTCAATATTTTCCCCAAATCATGAAGTTCCTCTTTAAAAAATAATTATGAATCAAATTACCCTTTTGATAATTTATTTTTTTCGGAGGTATCACTTATGAAATTTCATCAAAAAATATAGGTTAACCATTTATAAATAAATAGTCCATGAGAAGAAGAGTAAAAAGTACCATTTTTACAAATAAAAAATATGTACAAAAAAATCTTTTAGGAATAGATGAAAAACCTTACATTTTTCAATTTCAAGGTAGTTCAAACATGGTTTAAATTTTTTCAGTAATAAGGGATTCATTTTTAATGGTTTATTCCTGGATCCACCTACCTCAAGATAATGGAAGCATAGATAAACAAAACATGTTGAATAAGAAGGATGAAAACTGAATATAGTGCTTCCACACCTAAAACAAAAATAAACATAAGGGATTAAGGAAATACCTCACAATATGATCTGAAAAGTAGGGTATCATAACCTTATAATATATATAGAATTTTGGAAGAAGGTTGGGAATGAATACAAGTATCCCTAACATTGTATAATGTCACATGGAATCATTGGATAATCCTAAAAATAAATTTATGAGGATAAAGTGACTAAGAAAAAGAGTCCTCCTTTTTTTTCTCAATTGAATGGGTAGAAATGTCCTCAATGTGGGGGTGTTACAATTAGTGGGTGTGGTATTTTGGATGTTTATTGTTTTTTAAAACATTGAAATTTCACACAATACCTTTTCGCACCACTAAGATTATCCTCACGGTTGTAAAAACCTTTCATAAACCATGTGGGTGTGACTATAATATATATTTGGTTTCACATTGGTTGGTCAGCTGGTCTTGATGAACAATGTGCAAACCATCATCATGGAACCATAACATCAAATGTCAAAATTAGATGAAGTTCAAACAAAACAAATTAAAAAAGGATGAAAATCATTAAATGTATAAAATATTAATGAAAAATGATGGATTATGTGAGAACACTACAACCACTATAAAATCATTCCATCAACAGAAAGTCTTGCAACTTCTTTATGGTGGGTTTTCCCAACTATAAAAGAACATCCCTAACTGAAAATAATATTTTCATCTAAATAATAACCAAGAACCAATAAACTACTAGAAAATCCATAAAAATGTGAACCAATTTATTGAAATCTCTCAAATATAGAATAATAAAATAATAATGGAATTGATTTAATTAATCAATTAATCAAAATTATGAAACATAACATGAAATGAGATAGTTTTGAAAATGTAGACCATCATCAACATCTTATAAATTCCCAAAAAAATTAAGGACTATGAACTATAACATATAAATCCAATAGTTTTTAATGAAAAACATTTCTCATTTTAAAACAAAATAAACATAACCCACCAAACACTACTCCAAAACCATAGTATTCAATGTTCACCACACAGATCCCAAAGCCAAAATTTATAATATTATAAACTAAAAACATTTTACAAATACCCATAATATTCATTTATATAAAGTTGACCATAATATTTTTTCATTCACATGATTATTTCTTAAAATTTTAGACATGTAGGGGTTGAATCCCGCATGAAGCTACAAATGGAGAACTTTGGAAAAAACAAATCGATGATCTGATTAAATGAAGCATTACATGATTGGGAAGGTAGGAACAAACATGTTTTTAGGTGTTCACACAAGATTGAATTATGTGCAGAATATTCTTTCAATCCAAATATGACATATGTTCCATCCTATCTATGAAGGAAATGAAAACAGATATGTCTGGTACCCACAAGAGGTCGACATTGCACACATGATGAATGATCGTATACAAGACGTTTCTATCCCATTTAAGACATCAATTATTCCCTTTAGTGATCATCAGCCACAACCAAGAATTTATCGGTACAGAAGACCTCCTCCATGACCACAAACATGAACACCATCGTTGAAGGCTTCGTCTATATGTTGAATTCCACCCCCTTGTTCAGGGAAATACTTTGGATGTTGATCTACCACTCGATCACACATAAAAATGATCTTAAATGATATCATGAAAGGACAGAACCCTCATGTTAGATATCTTACACAACAGGTTCCCTATGGTTCCTCCCTTGGGTAGCCCCATAGTTGTGTAATCCCCACCCAACCTCTTTCTGCCTATTTAAGGTGCACACAACAGATCGTCCTATATTCATCCTCGAACTTGCAGACATTACTCCAATGATGTATGGAAGTCTTATATCTGTTCACAAGGACCTAGTATTTGGTGCACCCATTTTTGGAATCTTCCCTATTTTTCTTTATGTAAAATCACCATTTTCGGCCCCTTTTTTCACAAATCACATTCCTTTCATTCCCATCATGAGCGCAACCCTCCTAACATGCACACATCAACATCATAGTCCTTTAAGAGGTGTCCCCTATACGTTTAGTGCATTCATTTCCATACATTTATCTTCTTAGAATGGGTACATGAATTCCTTTTTGTTCACATCATATGATAGATAATGTGGAAATCAAGATTGACCAATCCACCACACCTAGAATTGTCGAATATATGTCCCATCTTGGGAGAATGTGTGATGGTTTTGTATGTCTAATTGTTAAGGAGTGATTCCCCCATTCCCAAGCTACATGATGTAAAACTACCTAGTTCCAACATACTCCACACATTATGTTAAACTGGGACCTTAGCATTCAAATTAATCATAGGATGACCCATGTATGAACATATTGGGATTCAACCACCTCCCACAGCCAAGCACTGAACTCTCAAAATGGTCATATTTCTAACATAATCCCTACTCACGGTTCATAGGATTCTCTGTGTATGAGTGATCAGGAATGAGATATTCCTCAAATGGAATTATATTATCCCCTCATTTTATGAAATACTCCTCAGTAATGTTCAATTCATAACCCCACACCATCTATCAATGGAAAATCCTTCAAAACATGTCGATTTGATCTCTTGTTTCTCATAATGAGAAATATTAATGTGGTATTAGAGGTTAATAGTGATCATGAAACCTATCCACCTCCAAAAAAGGAATCCTCCTATGTTTGATCCCCTACATCCATCCATACTCCATCCACGATCAATTCTAATATGTAACCCCCAATCAGATGTCCCTCTCTAATGGGAATCTTCCATGCACAAGCCCTAACAATATGGGAAACCTTCTTATGTTTTAGACCCAATTTCCATTATAAAATGATGTGGGATTTGATTCCTATCCAACTGGGATACATAAGAAGACCCAACAAGGTTCAAATCTAACAATCCATCTATTACATCCATTCCATATGAACCTAGAGCTCCATATACTCCATCCCAACTATTAAAATCCATCTTTATTTTACCTGACCCACCATATCCTTATGAATTCATTCCTCTTCTTCCACTCCAACACATCTTGTAGCCGAACACATGCATCTCTTATGTGTAATCTCATCCCCATGTTCCTCAGATTAATCATATTGGGATTGGAAGATCTTATGTCTAACAACCACACCATGCCTCATCAAACTACGTGGGTATTGATCTCTACCTTCTTAGATGATTATATAGGATTCCTCTTTGAGGTTAAATCGTGATTTAAAGTAAAACTTGTTGCCCCCCACTAAGGTGTGCACCTCTTAGATCAACCTCCTGTGCTGTATATATCAGCCTTCATACTGTGAAATCTTCCAATTATCGGACACACCTCTTTTATTTGCCATCATAGGATTTTCTAATCCATCCATGGGTAAACATTTTTAGTTCCCCCTCCTCGGGGTTTACATCCGCGATTTACATCCAGTGGTGTCTAGATCATCCTTCAAGATGTGTCACCTTCCCTTTAAGGGAAAAAACCCTAGATCCACCCTCATAGGAATTATTATTCATCCACCACTAAAACATCTTGGTGTTTCTTCCGAGGGATTCACCTCCCTCATTTTCCTCTATGGGGAATTCAGACCAGTCTCAACTCTATTTATAGAAAAATATAAACTCATATTCAGTCTAATAATAATCACTCATTCTAAAACTAAGATTATTTGGGTGAATGCCTTGGATGATATGTGTATACGATGTTACCTACCTCATGTTAAACATGGTATGCATGGGTTTAAATCAATGGATGATATGGCTTCGGAATTTAATTCCACGTTATCAACATGGGATTTGTTGGTTACCACACCCAAGATACCTCCACATGTTTCCCTCTAATAGGGAAGATTATATTTCAACAATGATCCTAGGATCTATACATTCCATAGATTCCGAATGTGACTACTCTAGGGACTGAATGTTGTCACCCTATCAAGAACAATTAGAATGTACATTCAAAAGAAGAGTAATTAACTAGTGCCCTCATATAGATGTAATAGGTAATGAGTTCCATGAATATAATAATTTCTATGAGGTAGACACGTACTAGGAAAATAAATATGAGGGGGAATACTTCTATTGAAGAACTGACATCACATCATTTGGTTTTTATCATGGAATAGAAACCATCATTGAAAGTGATGAATAATGTATGAATTTGGAAAGTAGAAATGCATGGACAATGATATGAAACACCAAAATCACATAAAATGTATTTAGAGGGGTGACCTGATTAAAATGTCCAAAATAGAAATGGTGAACCTAACATGAATATTTTATCATTTATCCATGTGGATTAGCTTTGTTGATCATCATATAAGGGATCGTACGTAGAATCTGTAGATGCCGGACCACCAAAAGAAATGGTAAAACTAGTGTGAAACTATCCTCCTCAAAAATGGTTCCCAGAAGTGTTCAAGAAATAATCATATTAGAATGTCACAAGACCCAGATATCCAGTGGTAGGACACACTACGAAAATAGTGGTCCTGGTTTGAAACTCACCAAAGATTAGGGCAGTAAAATGTTGGACATTCTTATTTGTGATATCATTAGAAAAAATATCTCTCCCCAATAGTAGAATATTAGACAACATTGGGGTATTGTGAATTTCTTTCCCTATATCCATACTTATGGATAAATCATCCAACCTTACAAGACCCAAGAGATAGGAAACCAACCACCAATTTTTTATAGATATGGGGGCATGAGAAATGCCAATGAAACAAATCGGCAAGACTCTACATCCTTCACAACATTATCCATGACTACGACTACTGGGAACCGATTCCCCATATTATCCTCTAAAATTTTCCAGAGTCAAGGGATCAATGATCTTTTATGAAATTATGAGATAGATGGAGTCATTCCCATGAGGGATATAACTTTCTAGGACCAAGAGGCTTCTTTGACTCCCTGATACAGCTACCCACAAGGGCCACATAGGGAGACATTACACCCCTATCCAACAACAAACCACCTTAGGATTATATCCCATAGAAATCAAACTACTATCTCTTCCACTCCATGGAGTTGGGGTATGGATGAGTCACCCAACACATGACTTATGCCTGAGAGTCTCTAATGAGGGATCCCAACAAGACATGTTAGTGACGATCAAGACTAGTCCTTCAGACAGAGGGATTGTTGGATTATTCTTTTACTCTGTCAGTCCTAGTCTAGATCACTTGACATCAACATTGGTCCCATGCATAGAGGGATTCCAATTAATGGTAATCCTCTCCCTCAACTCCAGTCGATCCTGCCACACCAGGCGCATTCCTCTAGATATCTACATATATAGATTGGGGACCATCAATTCCAGGTGGGTATCAAGACCCCATCCTCCCCACATGTAGGATGGGTTGACTCTGTTAATCATCGACACCTCCAGCAGTCATCACTTGCCATCCCTTAAAAAAGAGATCTAGTATACAACCCCCATACTTCCACCATCTAGAGTAGAGATCCTCCCTACTCCCACAATCAACATAGATGACACCATAGTGTCCCTAGTAGCAATCAATGTTGTGGTCCTCCCCACTTCATTTAGATATATTGGGGAGGTCCTCCCCTACATATAGTTCCTAGTATGGAGGTCCTCCCCATTCCAAATATCATCAGCATGATGATCCTTCTATATCCATTCCAAAATCAAGTGGAGGACATCCCCACTCTATCACTGATCAATGCGGAGGTCCTCCCCACTCCATCAACGATCAGTATAGATGTCCTCCTCATATTTAAGATCCTCAACAAGAAGTCCCTCCATATGTCCAATTCGATCAGTGTGAATTTCCTCCTCGCATGTCAACCCACCAAATAAGAGGTCCTCTAGACTCTGAAAATCAATATGTATGTCATCCATGTGTTCCCTACAATCAAATTTCAGGTTATTCATGATACATCAACCACATGAGTGTAGGTCCGCCCCTCCCATACAAAAGTCAATGCAACATTCCTCCTTACTCTGAGGACACTTTATGTTGTGTACCTCCATGTATCCCAACCAATGAAAGAAGAGTTTACACTTGAATCATCATCGGCTATAACATAGGTCCTTCCTATGCTAAATAACTTCCCATCCGTGAAGAACTACCCCGAGGTATATGGGAAAACCGCAACCATCAGAAGAATAAATTCCAAAAATTACCATGTCATTGTCAATGCCATACTCTTTTCAGATTCCAAGGTAGATTTCAATCAATGATTTAGCCCTGACCATAGACATCTAAATACGAGTTTACAAAAGGACCCTATAAAGTGAGATTCATCTTTTTAGAGGGTGAGATGCCCCAAATTTGTGATTCCCTTTGAAGGTACATGCATGATAAAAAAGAACTGGCCCCATTATTAGGTCATAAAGATTATTCATCTTTGTCATCAATAGTTTTTTTCTTTACCTCTACATGGGATCATAGAGAGTTATTCAAGAATTTCATAGATGACAAGAATATGGTAGAACGACATATAACCATCACTACCCTTTCACATGAGGCAGTGGTCAGAACCCCATCCTACTAGGATGTAATGATGTGGTTGGAACTATACATGATATACAACACATTATATAATGAATAGTTGTCTATTGAAACAACTCCTCCACTAACCATTCCACCATTACACTGATCCATATTAGTGTCACCAATAATCTCCCAAACACAACTGACTGATTGTTAGTCCAAAAAAGAGTCAGGACCTTCTTATGAATAAGAAATCTTGTGGCACAATCTACATACTAATCAGTTGTCCATTGATTTCTGGTATAATGTGACCTCCAACATTAATATCCCAGAATTCCACACCAAGGACTAGATTACATGATTTTTTATATTTTTTGGATGATGTTTTTTATCTCCCTGACAGTCAATTTTTTATCTACGGATCTGACGAAATTTTGATGAAATTGATCAATAGTTCCACTTGTTTTATTTGGTAGTACTCCCAATGGTTCTACATTGTTTGTCCCCCAGTTACCACTGGAAACTACAATAGAAATGCACCCAGAGAATTATAGTTTTCTAATGAGTCATTGAATATGTTTCTCCTAATGTTCATATCTGTGTTTGGGAAGATATGATGCTCTTCATTTAATCCATGTGTTATTTCAGTCAGATTAACTATGTGATATTGAGAATATTAACCTAGGAATAGTCATATGGAACATGGTTATCCCCAAAATAAATAGAGAAGGGGACATTCTTGGAGGTTTCTATAGAGAGAAACCTCTCCCTATAGTAGTGTAATATCAAGAGGAGCCTACCTAATGTGTTCTCACTCACTGAAAAAAGGATGAAACATAGTCTTAGAGAGCCCTCTACATCGTTTCTCATTGGTCAGAATCCAAGAAAGGGACAGGGACCACTCAATACATCTTTTCAATCTAGTGTTTCATAGTAGACATAGGTTTATCCCAAAATAGATGCATTACACACTCAAATCATAGATCAGACATGGATCATTTATGAGATTTTTGTCCAGCGGTGTTTGGGTTATGGTGGTCCTTGATAGGATCATGTCCCTCCTCCTTTGGGGTATCAACCAAAATTTCATCATGGCTACATGATCCAAATAGAGCTCGATGATCCCATGCTTACCAAAGGGATTGAGATGATAATTCATAGTAAATGAAAATTGTATGTGAATCCAAATCCACTTGAGTAGTGTGATAACCTCCCCTGGAACCTGGATCAATCTTCTCCATAAGTCGCTCCATGTGTCATCAAGCCATCATACTCTGTTAAAGAGCCTAAAAAAGCACTCATGGTTAGAGACTATCATGAAGATAAAAAACCTCCTCCAAGACATTTAGATATCCACTATCATTTCTTTCCTCAAATCATTTGAGTTGTGATACGTGGTGATCCCGCTAGATGGAAGAACATATTTGGTATGGGTGGATGAATCTGATCACACAATATCTACCATAATCCAACCTTCCCCCCTTCAATAGTATTGGTTTCCCATTGCAGCATCTCATCCACTTTATCTCAAGATGTGGACCCATTTTGGGAACCCCTGAGTAGTAGGAATCCCATAAGATCTTATGTTTGGTACAAACATAAGAATTTCCTACAGTCATCTTGTACAACAAGTTAACTATTGGGTCCATCACTAGTTGAGAATACCTCATCATTTAGTTTCTATAATAGTTCATCACTACAATGTGGATGATGAGTATTTCTATCCTCTTGATGTTAATGAAAATATTAGATGATCATTTTTCATATTTTGTCTCCCGGTGGAAGGGACTCACATATTCATTTAATATGTCACTGACACTAAAGAATATGCTGACAGTCTGCATGGAACACATCATGTCTGAAATGGTCCTACTCTCATCACTAAAAATTTCATAGGTGAATTTTATGATTTCTCCATAAAATCCCTATTCATATATGATGTCTTACTGCAAGCATTGTAGGAACATCCATTATGTCTCCCAACACCTCCAAAAAGAACAACCAGGGCATAGACTACCGTCACTATAATGTTGGTGTCAATAATTCCATTAGATCTATTATCAGTAGAGCATCACAAGGTACAACGTCACAAAGAATAATATCCCCATCAAGCTCAGCCTCACCCAATACTAAAACAATAGGAGCCTTGTTGTCAAGAACTACCACCTAAAAGATAAAATTTGGCTCTAACCCTCCAGGAGGCTCCAACACCATAATAAGAATATTCTCTCATATCTGCATTATCAAATAGAAAAAAATGGACCTAAACCATTACATACAGATATGTTACTTTTTATTTCCTCAATGATTCAGAGTAGTGGGTTTTGTAACTTGTAGAGTGTAGAAATCCACATGATGTCATGCTCATTGATCTCCCTATCTATTTCCCCTACTATATGATCCTTATACATACCATTAAATAATTCAATCTATTCTAGGATTGGATCCATGACCAAGTAGAAAATTGTGTGGTCAATCTAGGAAAGGTCCCAGAAAATATGTCACCCATCTCCGTTAATCCCAACAATGACATAAAAGGTTATTGTGAATAAAAACATATTTCTTTCCATTGGACATTGAAGTACGAAAATTGGTTGGCCTGTAAAGTAGTCATCAATGACCATGGCATCATCTGTTCCCATTTAACCCATCCCAAATCTTATGGGGTTTTCACACCCTCCCTAAATATAGTGGTTTCATCCACTTCACATCCTAATTCATCTTAGAATAATATGCAATGACAAAACAAGGGAAAAAATAATTCATCACTAGTGCTAAATCCATCCCCCCACACATAGTGACTTCTTGATTCCAGTGTTTGGCGTTTCTCGTCGAGTGTGACCAATATTGGATGACTCCTTTGATAATGATCCAGGGTATTACTCCAAGAATACTATTGATTTGGTAAAACCCTATATAGTCTATGATAAATCGTAGATTCAGGATATCCCTTCGAGTGTATTTGGTCAATACCATCAAATAAAAAGAAGAGTAAATGAAAACTATTATGATACCCAATACAATATGTTAAGCCAAGCCATGCATGCTACTATGAACAAAAGACATGTTCTTCACAAAGCTCAACATGCATAGTCATCTCAGCCTGCTTTGATAGAAATTCTATTATAGTTGAACGTGCCACTTAACATGGCAATGAAGAGATAAAAACATCTTGATCGACCAAACTAGGTTAAATAGAGGATTCATCCAACCAATAGTCATCCAGTAGTGGTCCTAGGCAAGTTTTCTATAGAGCAGTAAGACAATGCCAACACTAACAATAATCTAGTGGTTTAGAAAGCAGCACCCATCATTCAACCTACCAAAGAGAAACCACTTTTAGGTGGAAATGTTCATCTAGAAAAGATGTAAGATGTGATGAAGTACCCCACTATCAAACCTTAAAATCCCTCAATCAATGTGTCACACTGCATATTCGATGAAATTCCTAAAACTATTATAGAAGTCTTGATGATATCTCACTATTTTGACATAGAGTTAGTAGTTATAGGGACTTGTTATATTGAGAAAATTGAGTGAGAAGAATATTAATAAATAATTTCATTCTCTAGATTATATTAGATATCCCTTGTACATGAGAACATTATCCTACTGTACATCAATCGATAGTTCAATGATGTGGAAGTCTATCACTTTCTAATTTACATAGGATTCCTGATCAATTTTTTCCCTACCAAGATACACTATTATCTTGGACTCACTAAAATATATATGAGACCCTTTGACATGAAAAATAAATGTTATGATAGGAATGATCAATGATAGTGTGGAAGAATCTAGTTGAAGACCTCGTTTGGTAGAATGGTTGAAAAAACTAAGTTCCTAGTTGTCTCATAGGATAGCACCTACAACACACTGATGGGTATAACCTATCTCCATGTGCATGTAACATTTCCATTTTTATATCCCTAATGCCTCAAGTACTCCCCCAAGGGTTTAGTAGGTGTGCTCTATTGGTTCACATATCCCTTCAAATTATGTGATTTATGCTAACTATATTATAGCTATTATAAGAAAAAGTACAAGGGGGTTCAAAATAATGGGGTTGAGCACAAAACATTTGTGGCTAGCCTGTGGAAATATTTTAATGAAATTTTCATCCTCTCGATTTACTGGTTTGAGGCCAAAATTATAGACATGGAATATTTATTTTCCATTTTCAAGAGTAATCAAAACTATGTCCCTAAGAATAAGGAATTCCAGAAGATTACCTCAAACTCTTAAACTAGCCAAGATCATGTGATACTAGATTATCTTACCACTATAAGGTCTAGTGATGTCTATCCAATGATGAAAACTATACATCATACACACCTATTCCATCAAACTGAGTTGAACTGAAAATGAAATCCTGCAACCATTTCTTTGACATCAAGATTAAACCCTATAGTTGAAGGCCTGATGGGATTGGTATGAAAACCACTCTCTCTATTATTTTATCAGAGTAGGTGTAACAACTCCGAATGATAAAGGGTTAAATGACTAAATTATATGACTCATGTAAACATGGTACACCTTCCTTTTCAAGAGCTTGTCTGATTAGAAATGTGTAGTTAAGTATGCTTGGCCTGGAGTAGTGATTAGGATGGGGGACCTTCTGGGATATTTTCCAGGGTGTGTGTGATTGAGGAAAATGAACACTGGAAAGGATGACCTTTTGGGATGTTTCCCAGGGTGTGTGTGAGTGAGGAAAAAGCACAATGGAAAGGCTGGCCTTCTGGGATGTTTCCTAGGGTGTGTGTGAGTGAGGAAAATGCACACTATAAAGGAAATGTGTTTTCATGTGGGGATATTCATTAGTTAGGTGACCCGTTTGGGAATGTGGGTGGGCCCCAGGTTGGGGACTACGTGTCTGTGGGGCGATTGGTGGTAATTGGTGGGCCAGGACATGATGATTGTGTTAAGGTGTGGTGTCTGTGCTGTCATCGGGACCTAGTATTCACATTTTGTATCAGAGGTGGTACCCTGCCTTAAGTGTGGTACCCTGGATGGGTTGATATGTAGGTACCACAACTAGTATGTTATTCCATAAGGGGGGGGGATTGTTTCACCCCCGAATGATAAATTCTTAAATGACTAATTGATATGACTCATGTCACAAGGTGCACCTTCTTTTTGAGGATTCTGTCTGATTAGAACTCTACAGTTAAGCGTGCTTGGCCTAGAGTAGTGATCAAGATGGGAGACCTTCTGGGATGTTTCCCAAGTTGTGTTTGAGTGAGTAAAAAGAACACTAGAAAGGAAATGAGTTGGCCAGTGGGGATAGTCGTTAGTTAGATGACCCGTTCGGGCACACGGGTGGGACCAAAGGTAGGGAACAAGTGTCTGCGGGGAGATGGGTTGTACCTGGAAGGCCCAAAATAGACGATCGTGTTAAGGTGGGGTATATGTTCTCTCACTGGTACCTATTTGTCACATATGGTATCATAGGAAGGTTCACTCCCTTTGGGTCATGTTATTTGGGAAATAGTTGAGATAGTCTGCATTTAGGATTGTCGGGACTTCGAATTATGGTTATGAGTATTGTGGCTATTCACCACACCCCATGAATGGATTCAAGTCACCAGGGGAGGTCGACACTTTTCTGAGTCGTTTTGTATTCCTGGTTTGATGATGATTAGGGGAAATAGTTGAGATAGTCGGGAGTTAGGATTTTCGGGACTTGGAATTATGGTTATGAGTAATGTCGCTAATCACCACAACCCATGAAGGGATTAAATTCACCATGGTAGTTTGGGGCTTTTGTGAGTCCATTCATTTTCCTGGTTTGATAATGATTAGGGGAAATGAAAAGAGAGTCGCGTTAATGGGCTCAGTGTGCTTGCAGGGTTAGGAAAGCCATGTGGAGCCGGAGATATTTACCTTGAACACTCTCTGTGATGGTGAAGTGATTGGAGTGTGGCCTCCAACCATATGTCCAAGTCACCCACCAAAACTAATTTCCCCTTGCATTGTCTTCTGTCCTTTAGTTTTGAAATCCTAGAAGTTATATTTTAAAACAAAAATGACATGGTTTTAAGAAGCGTATTTTTTTTTAAATAATTATCTAATAAATAAAGGAGGGTTTGAATTGTGAAATGGTGGGAATGTGTTTTCAAAATCGTTTTGAAATGGAAAATGATGTGCTTACACCGCTTTTGAAAGCATAAAATTGTGTTAAAGTTGGTTTTGAAAAAGTGTTTCCAATAGAGTTTTCTAAACTATTGAGAGGTGTATTAATCTGATGATATGATTGAAATTAATGTGTATGAATTGAATGCGAGTTTTAATTTAAATGATTGTTCCTTTTGGAAAATCTTGGTAAGATGTAATTTGGGTTTGATTTTGGGCCTAGCGGTTTTGAGAAAAAAGAGGTATTGGTTGACTGTTTTGGTTTTGAAAAGTGGAAAGAAATTTTTTTTAATGTTTGTTATTTCTGTGAGATACCACATGCCTAGGGTTATATGGGATGATGGATGGTTGATGAAATGGCTGGATGTGATCCTATATGGATATGAGGAGGGTGCCTAGTGTGGCACAGAAACATGCATGTGTGAGGCCCATGGGGTACCATTGGTGGATATGCTAACTACTGAACTATTTTTTTTTCAAAAAGATGATTTTAAAGGAGAAAGTTGATGTCATTAAGACTAGTTTGGGATGGTGTGTATTATGTGTTTTTTTTTAATTTTGATGTTGTTAGATTTTTTGAGTCCAAGAACCCATCCTCTTGGTAATGTTTTTTAGGTTGTTTTTTGTCGATAAGTTGTGTTGAAGGTCCGGATAGTGGTCTCTTCTAAGAAATGTTTTGGGACACCTTTATGGTGGTTCCATTCATGTTTCTGGATCAAGCTTGATGTATATATTGACCAATTTACCATCTTTGTTGGTTCCTTGGGTTTAATCATTGGATAAGGTATGCCCCATTGTGGGTTAGTTCACAACTGATGTGCATCCCAGGTTGTTTCGTCATTAGAAGATCCTCCAGTTGATCAATGTAAGGAATATTTTTCATGAGATTTTAATATTGAGTCTACACACTTATCTTTATTGGTTTTTTGTATCATCTTGTAGTGGGAGAGTGACCATGGATGATTGAAAGAGAGCATAGCTTCTTATGTTTCCTGATTTTCCGAAGGTGGAATTGGTCTTGGGTTGCTGTCATGGATGAGTATCTGGATGGTGTCTAAGAGGTCCTCTCAGTCCTTCTTAGCCTCTTAGAAGGAGAAGTTCATGTTAAACTACCAGTGTGGGAAATATGGTCATTATTGGATATTGTGGAGGAATTCTAGAATTGTGTGTTGTTTTGGGATTTTGTATACGGTACCTCTCCATGCATTGTTTATATCAATCGCCATGGTCTTGTTCGTTGACACCTTGTGATGTCATGTGCTAGATTGACCGTAATGGTGAAAGTCGTCCAATCCTCTAAGAGTACCTATTATGTTGGGAGAATTTCTCACTTGGGAAAAATTCAAAATCAACCATTTTATAGGAATATAAGTATAGGTGTTCTTTACTTATATTGTTTCTCACCCAAAGAAACATGGTTTAATGTGTTTGCACCTTCTAAGCCCTTATTTAATTGAAATATCAGGTTAGGGTAAAGGGTGATTTGAATGTGTTATGTTTGGTAAATCTTATTGGGGATTGCAGTGTAGTTTTTGGTGGAACCAAAAGAAGAACTCTCATTTAGGGGGTTTCCAAAGCCTAACTGCAAGGCCGAAGATGCTTCAATCATTTAAATTCCAGCCATAGGTCTCAAAGAGAAGCTGGATCATAGTCAGGGGAAATACTAGGGTCATTTAAACCCTTTACAAATGTCTTATCCTTAATATGAAAGATAATAAGTGATTAAACCTCTGTTGTCATCATCTTTGTTCTTTTTTCCCATTCGGTGGAAATTAGTGGAGGTCCTTGTCCCCATGGCATCACCTAAGGTCATTCCCTCCCCCATTGTTTTCCATTGAGTCATTTGAGAATGGTTGTAAATTTGGTTAGATGTGATGAGGAAACAATTTGTACAAGATTAGTAGTGACTATGTGCCAGGAATCCATGCGGAAAGAATGACCTGTACATTTAGTGTATAATTCCCCAAACTGTGCGGACTAACCCTACACCCTTCCGAGATCATTAATTTTTTTTGGTCTTTCTGTGTCAGCCCATGCTGTTCGGTTAAGATGGTTGGTTCTTATGGTGGGGATACCCACTATAATTATCATGTACATTCCTTCGTATACTTTGAATGTAATTCTACCCTTTTTACTAGGGAGTCTATTTAGGCCTTCCCATATTAGTGTCCTGATTCTGTCTTGAAAAATATAGGTTGTCTCCTATGGTGGGGTGCCTATTTGTGTCCCCCTGTACCAATGGCTCAGATTTATCCATGGTCTTGGCTTCACAGTAGGGAGTATCATTCAAAAATATCTATCTACCAACATCTTCATTGATTAAACGTTGGGATTGGATAGGGCCCAATGGTTTAGTTAAAGTAATTTATGTGTATCCTTGTTTGATGTTGTTGTTTGTTTGGGTCAATTGCTTGAGTCCTGTTCGGATAGTGTATGAGGAGTTTTCTTTTGGGATAATGTATGAATATGATTGATCATTTCATGAAAGTGGTGTATGTTTAGGTTGTGAGTGTAATCCTTACATAATTGATCACTGGAGGTGTTTTTTCCCTTGGGGGTGAAGCATGACAATGAAGTACATCATGGATTATTAGTTGGGTTTGGTGTTTTTGTATCGCCTAACTGTGGCTTTTAGGGGATGGAGAGTTACCCTGGCAGGGATAATTGTCAAATAAATGAATTATTTTAATGTTAAATTTCATTTAATTTCTAGTCGTGCTTTTTTTTGTGGGTTTCCCATGCTTTTATGTAGGAATGGGAAAGTTTTCTGGAATTGGGCCAAACCGTGAGCCGAATTCCATATTTAAAAATGAATTTTTATTCCATTATAACGTCTCCATTTTTAAAAAATATTCATCCATTTAAATTTCAACATATCATAATCTGACCTATTAACACCACAATATTAATTTGTTCTATTTAAGAATCCATAATCATGGTGGATATGAGCTTTTATTTCAGGGATTTCACCTGCCCGAAAGCCCATTTCCTACATTAAAAATACTTTTTAATTATTTAATATATCCTTAAATATTTACATTTTTTGGGATTTTATCTCTCCCTCGAGCCCCCATACCCAAGGAACGCCCCATTCTCTCCTCTCCCTCTTTGGAGCTCGATTGCATCGTGAATTGGGATGAAATATATCAAAATTTCTCAAATCGCCCAGATTTGAAGAGGTAAATTGATTATTTCATAACCCCTTCATTTCTCACACTTTTCCCCCATTTCTGTTCCTCAATGATCTATTAAACCATGTTAGAATCTCCCTTGAATGGTTGGATGTTTTCAAATTTAGATAGAGGTGTATTTTGGGTGATATCTTCAATATTTTTCATGTTTAGTGACTCTTTCATGGTTTCATCCATTTCCCTTAGGGTTTACTCCCTCTTTAATTATGTTCTAAAATGTCCATATGTTAGGGTTTGAACCTCGGTCTTGATTTGGTGTCTTTGTTGTCAAATATTGAGGTCATGGTCTGGATTTATCTTCCTTGTGGCACTGCGGTGTGTGATTGATGTTTTGCACCATGTTTTGAGGGATTCGACACATTCATTAGGTGGTTCCATGGATAACCATTCCTTGATGAGTTAGTTTTCATATTCTACTCGTTTTTTATGTTCCCCGTGTGCTGTGTGTGGGGTGAAAATCATTTTATAAGTATTTGGTTAGGAATTTAATTTTATGATTGCATTTTTTTGAAGTTGTGAACATTTCGAATGTAACACATGTGGTATCATTTGTGGAAGTTTTATAAAATTTGAAATTGATTTATTAGTTGTTGAAATCATATTTAAATTATTTTTTGTTAATTCCTTAGTGTAATGTGGGCCTTGGAAGGGATTTTTTGTAATAGGTATGTTGTGTTAAACTTTGTTATACTACATTGGAGCATTTTAAAAAAATGGGTGTTTTCACTTGTATCTTTCAGGGTATTATCCAAGACGATTTTATAATACTTGAAAGTGGTTTTTTAAATGTCTATAGGGCTGAAAAGTTTACTTTGGTATTGTTTAGGAGTGGTTTTTTTCCTTCAAATATAGTTTTGAAATGTGTTTTATGAGCAATGATTGGGTATACTCTTTGGAATTGTTTTATGAAAGATTTGAATGATTTAATGATTTATGTAAATGGTGAAACTATATTGGAAAAATATTTTGGAGTTTGTATATTCTAAAATAGTACATTTTAAATGTGATATGGGCTATTTTGTGTTGTGTTCCATCTTGGAAATGTTTTACAAAAATGTTTGAAGGATTTACTAATGTGTGTAAGAGATGTGAAAGTGATGTGGGATGTTTTGTGTGAGTCTGATTTGAAAAATGGATTTCGGTTAGGAAAAAGGGTATTATGTAACATGTGAGTGGGCTGTTTTGTGAGTTGTAATATATTGGAATAGTTTTATAAAATTTTTAATGGATTTGGGGAACTGTTAATGAATTGTGAAAAGTGTTGTGGGCTATTTTGGTGTGAGTTGGATTTCAAATCAATTGGAATGAAAAGTAGAATTTTGTGACTTGTGTGGAATACATGTGGGATGTTTGGTGATTATTTGTATAAGAAAGGATATTTTCATATGCAATGTACATTTCATGACTTGATGAACTTGTTTAATCACAAAGTTAAAACCCGAGTATCTTGGTTAGTGGACGTGTACTTGTATGCTAGTGAATCTGTGGGGTTTGGTCTCAGTTTCACTTAGCAAGATATTTTATTACAACTCTAACTAGACTATGATGATGATGATTGGGGACCACTAGGTTATGGGTATGTTCCCAACTAGGGGCTCTTGCACGATAATGGATACTTGTAATGGTTACTCTCACCGAGATACGAGGTACCTGGGACCCAAATTGTGCTAGTGCCTAGTGGTTATTTACTATTTTGTGTGCTCATTAGATCCTTTATACATACCATTGACATACGGTATATTTTCCTGGAAAATTCAGTATCTTTGGCATTTATTTTAAAAGATATGATTCTTTAAATTAACCAACTTGAAAAATGATTTTCTTAGTTGCATCTTTTATAAATTGAAACTAGAAATTACATGTTTTTGAAAACCTTCATGCTTCTTGTCTTTGAATGTTTATAGCATGGATTATATTAGTGGTGGTATCCTATTGGTATTTGTCTCACACCCTACATACACCTATGGGTGTATGTAGACTTGGTTATTTTTTTGCTCTAGGTTTGGGTAAAACTTTTGTGCCAACAGTTCAGGTGTTTACCAGTAGTTCGTGATGCGGTGTTGTGGAGATGGCTTGAGGGTGGTTAATTTTTCCATGTGGAAGTTATTGGGTTGTCCTTATTTGGTTTCATACCATTTTAATGGTCTTTAAACATTGTTTTAAATTATGTAATTAGGTTTTGAAATGTTTTAGAAGACAGCTTTAGTTGAAAAATCTAGATTTGTTTTATTAATTTTGTTTATTGTTTAATGTTTATAAACTCAGGTAAATCATTACCAAACATCATTTTACGATACATGAGAACTTGTTCCTATCCATGGGGATCGGGAATTCCCTTTGTCCCTTGTCATTGGTATGGTCGGGTGTCAGTTTTGATGGTGACCATATTCGGTTCGTCATAGTAGGAGTCTCCCAGCAATGATTCCACATCCACCCAAGCATGCTCCAGTGTTTCAGTAGAATCAGTTGACCGAGATGGACTATACCCTCCCAATAATTTTCAATAATTGATGATGAATTGGAAATAGAATATTATTCTCACATGCTTTTAGAGGCATCCTCCACCACCCTTAATGAGATGGATCATTTAAACCTCAGTGCCATATATGAATCGAGACCAATGAAGATCAAAATAAAAATTCCTATAGAGAAATAATAGAAGTGAATGTTTTTCATGAAGCTTCATTTTGATGAGTATTCATGGAGTCATGAAGATATTACAAGACTATACCCTTAGGTTTCCACCCATGATCCCGATCGCCCTGTGAGTCAATGCAGGTTCAAGAAGCCTCCCCAAAAAATGCACCCTTCTAATGGTGCCATGTTAGAGGTTTTAGTCAAGAAGATTATCAAATAAAACATCATAAATGATTTTTAGTACCTCGGGTTTCTCTCCCATATAATTCTGATGAGGAATAAGAATAGAGAAATAAGAGTTTGTTTTGAAATTTGAGAACTCTACCATCATTACCCGAATGATGATTTCCCCATCCCTAGATAGAGCTATTGATCAATTCCATAGATGGGTTCCAGTCTCTATTCATTATGGATGGATTTCATGGTACAATCAGATCTGTATGGCCCCTAAAGATTAATTGTATATGGAATTCAGAGCACCACCGATAAATTTTTCCTATCTGTAAATTACCATCTATTTGAAGAATTCGACTAGCACTTATTAGTGGGCCATGCATCACATCTTTAGGATGATCATCGGGACAATGGTGGAATGCTTCATGGAGCACTATGTGGTAAAATCCCATGTGTGTCAGGACCATCTCATAGATCTTGAGAAAGTGTTCATATTTTTTCATTAATGTAATCTAAAGATAATAATATTAAAATCCGCATTTGAGGATATCTGTAAGAAGATTCTATTCTTTGTCATCAGATACAAGGGAATCTAGACCGACCTATTAAAGATAAAGTCAATCAGCTAAATACCACCTCTAAGAACCCTTCATGAGCTCTGTGGCCTCCAAGTCCAATTATCCCACATAGGCCGATTCATCGTGAATATTGATAGTAAGTGTAATACATATTCTTAGCCAATGAAGGAAGGTATTGTCTACCAGTTTGATGAAGAGTTCATGGATAAATTTGTGTAAATAAAACTCTATATTCTATAGTCTCCATTCCTGATCCCACCAGTCTCCAGAAATGCTATAGTCCTCTATATGAATTCCATGGAACAATCCATTTGCACCCTACTCAACCAGAAGTATAATGAAGAAAAAGACAAGAATTTATACTATCTTATTCTCATTCTCCACCATGAAGAGACTACATATTCTCTATTGAGAAGATCTTCATCTCACAAGTTGTCATAGTAGCAAAGTGGCAGTTCTGCATGCATCATCATGACATACAATTGGTGTCCCTTGTGGACACACTGAACTATATCCCAAGTCAACCAATATTGAATGTATGGATAAAATGATGAGTAGGGATTCCCTAATAGTTCAACATCTAGTTTTTTTAACACTGTTGTCACGGGAAATCATATTGTATTTTTTCTAACTACCCATACAACCCCAATAGAATCACCTAGGGATTTTAATTTCCTAGATGTATCCATAGACATAGAAGAACAAGTTATTTCATGCTATAAGAGGGATTTAGATGGCACCTCCTGAAGCCCAACCATTATACTGATCAAGGACCCCAAGCTCAATAGGTTAGCCATGGTGATTCTCCTTATCACACCTGCACAAGTTGTTCCTCTATATTTGTTCATGATATCATAAATATTCACTAACAATGAGGCTGATAATCATGATCACATCACTGTTCTTGAGTAGAACGTCAAGATTAACATTCCCCACCGATATGTGAATGATGAAATTGAGTTAGTCATCAAACATATTAATTGTGATTACATCATCATAAAGCCTGTGATCATACCCTTTTTAGAGAATGCTCTACTTGTTGATGGACCAGTTCCTAACTCAGCTATAGGTGACTCATGATACACAATAATGCATTGAATGAACTAATTACTTGGATTTTTTAACAATATCTAATGCATAGCATGACACAGATGACCATTTCATTTAGGTGAAAAATTAAATGTTCATCGCTCCCATCATCCTTGATGATGATGAATACCATCAGTTAGACGACCTGACCACCTGTGCTTCCATAATGGGACCTATAGATCCAAATACAATAGAAAAAGCAATCCATTGAAAAACCCCTTTTGTAGAGTATCTCTGGAATGGAGTCCTCCCATATGATAGAGCCTAACATGAGAGATTCCAACAACATGTAGCTTAGGTCACCCTTCAAAGTCAGCCGAACTCTGAGTAGACTCTCTATAGACATGGATTTGATTGAATTATCCTCTATTGCATTCATTGGGATGAGACTCCACAAGTTATGTAGGATGTTCATGATGGGTCATGTGGTACTCATCAGGAAGGGTTGAAGCTCTCACATTAGATTCATAGGCTGAGATACTTCTTGACCAGAATGGGTCATGACACTATATATATCTCCAATAAGTTCCACACATGTCAGATCCATGCCAATGTTTTGAAATGGTCTATATATCCCTTGAATACTACAATGTATTCTGGTCCCATTATAGTCTGGGGACTTAATGTATTGAGACCCAATTCACTAATAGCTGTTCTACAATGGGTGTCTAATCTGACCGTTATGGATTTCTTTTCCATGTGAGCAGAATAGATTCCACTCAAGGAAGTGAAGGCCCAATTAGTTTGTGGAATTTTTGATCTCCAATATCATCCATTGATTAATATTCCCTTATTATATTCTCAACAACAACGACACCATCATTCGATTAGTTGAGATGATTATGTTTTATGCTATGTGCAACATCTAGTCTATCGATTTTTCTTAATACCATGAACATGAAAATGGATTGATTGGGTTGTTTAATAAGAACATATCTATCATTTTTCGAAATATGGTGGGCCAAAATAAGAACATTTGAATGGAAAAGATACCCGATGATTTTTGGGAATTTCATACGAATACTCGTAATTCAAACAAGGTGACATTGTATTCGCAGTGAATGGAAGAGAAGCAGTCCCACCCATCATGATTCATCTCCCACCACTTTGGACAACTATCTATAGTCTTTAGATTCCAGATAAATGACATAGGTCTCTATATTTAAGAATGAGTGCCTTGAAGAAAATGGTATTTAATCCTTGCAAAATCACACAGGGCAGTAGAAAAAGATAGAATGTTGAAAAATAAGGTTCATCTCTACTACTTAGTACAAGGACAGAAAGTGATAACAATAATAATACTGAGGATATCCGATAGAAAGACCCCAATATTGGAGATCATATGTAAAAGAACTTACATCATTCCGAAGGTCTATCCCAATGATGCATACTCATTGATCACCATTGATGGAGGGATTATCACTCCTCTAACAAACGAAAAGATACTCAATGAAAACTTTGTGTGAGGAGGCAATCATCAACTCTCCAACCTGACATTAAACAATGTTGTATCATCCCAGTTCCATGATGATAGATTATGTGACATTTATCATCCTTATCGTATAATGTTATACTATGTGTCATCATCCCAACAACATGATGTTAAACTGTGCTGCTATAGTCTGAGTTTTATGACTTTAAACTACATAGCCTTAGTCAAATCCTCATGACATTAAGAAGAATGCATGTTTTCTTAAAAATTCATCTTATGTTGGTAAGAATTAGAGGCCCTCATTCATATTGGGGTTTTAATTCATCCACCTTTCATATATTCCTTTGAATAAAGTCCCCTCTTTGGTCCAATAATTACGAACTTAAAAAATTTACAACAAATAAAGTCAATGTTGTATGATTTAAAACATGGCACCTAGTCTGAGATCTACTACCTTAAACTAAACGATCATGTACAGGTGTCTGAACTATAAACTGTGTGAATGTATTCCTTGGGATTTTATTTTACATCATGGGCCTCCTTGGTACCCATTCACATTGGGTTATATTTTACACTCCATACAATCCCCCTTGGACCCCTTTCCCCAAATCCTCTCTACAACATGATGTCAAAATGTGTTGCTATCATCCTATTATCATGATAATAAACATCATAACACTATTTTACTAGTTTCATGATGATAAAAAATTTAATGACCATCATCTTAGTTAAACAAAAATAAACTGCACAACATCATAATGTTCTCCCCTAAGAGGACATTTCCCCCAACATCAGTAATCTTCCATACCATATTTCATGAACTACATATGGCTTGATTCTGGTATACATATTATACATTGAGAATATTGGATTATATATATCCTTATCCAACAACCTCACTCAAAAAAATGAACCAAAAAATATACTCTCTTCGTGTATGGTCCAGACATTGACAAGGTGACTTTCTTTCATAACTATTTGTGGCTTGATTCCCATCCTCGTGGGATATGTAATGACACCTAGACATTTTGACTTCAGGTCCAAGCACATTTTTTTCAAATATTCTGCCCAATGGACTCAATATAGTCCATGCATCGCAACTTTAAACTGTATATGAATCCCATAAACAAATAATATATGATGTGAGAGCCTCCTTGGTCCTCATTCACGTCATGGTTTTCATAAAAACTACACTACATGTACCCATTAGAGAGACTTCCCAGCATGGTTTGAACTCTATGAACTTAAACTAAGAGATATCATCCTACAAACATAAAATTAAATGAAAACTCTACCCTAAACAAGTTTACAATCAATCACATTAATCGTAGGATTCCCCATTTTTCATGCTAGAGAGGATCAACCTTACTAGTGATGGTCTTTAACCACACCATGTTCTAGAATGATGTGTGGATTAATTCCCATCCTTACGAGATACATAGTGATTTTGATACCTATTATACTTAGGCCAAACTGAAAATCCATTAATTTTCTGGCCCCTTGGAAATAGTTATAGTCCATGCATTATAAGCGTAAACTATATGGAGTTATTCTTATGATGTATATGAAGAAATAATGACTTCTTGCCCATTTTAGGGACAATTTATACCTCCTATATGCTCATATATACATTAAGACTGATCATTTCCACTGGTATTCCCATAATCAAAACATTATGAAGTTTTAAAAAGTACAAGAAAAACACATTTAAACTATTTTCACTATCTGGTCTTGAATACAACATCATGATACAATCCATTCCAAACTTGTATTCTTTCTTGATTGGGGTTTCCATCACACATAAAATCCATGTAGACACCCTGACATCTTTTTACCATTCCATTTTTGTATCACATCATTTTCTAGAACAAAAGCTAAATGGATCAGAGGTAAAAAAAAATTAGATCCTCTTTTTTTGAAAATTCTCAAAAGTTGATATTGCATTTGGGTTCCCTATTTTAAAGAAAATGGCAATGGTCCCTTTGTTCTCAACATAATCATATGTTTATCCCTACATTTCTGCCACCTCTAATCAAGATCTTGAAAGTCTTCACTTAACTCTCTTCCATTTACCTATATTTCTGTTGAATTTCATTACCCTTAGCAACATCCATACTATGAAATTCTACATGTCTGGAGACCCCCTTATCATTATTTATTTCAAAAATCGAGCATGACTCATGTGGGCTTAGGAGTTATGGTAATGGGTGAACCTATATTGTCATGTTTCATAGAGGGTCCCTTGATACAACCCATACAACCTTAAATAGTGCACAATGTCCCCGTTACAAGACATTAAACTATGATATGCATCCAGATCGTGTGATGTTAAATTGTTCCACGCACTATCCTCATCATATGTCAATAATAAACAATTATATTATCAATAATACTCTACATAATACAACAAGGCATCTTTGGACCTCACTCGCAAGGGCTTCCCCCCCATCATTGGTCATCTAATGTATAATTTTCATTTTCTACTGCAGTTCATCATCTAAGATAATGTGTACAAGGGAGATGAGTATAATATTCATTTAGTCCAATACACTTACTCCAATTTGTTATAGTATATGATTATGTAATTCAGTTGGTGTTGGAGTGAATAGAGACATTCCATGACTCCATTTATATGCTTTGAAATCCCCTTATTTGGATCCATAGGCTCTTCCTTGTTTGATGGGACCCCCTAACGACAAGGTCTCATTCCATTTGGACTCGGCTAACACACAGGGTCAAAATCCTAAAATACCTCAGAAATCATTTTGTGTCATGTCCCATGTTTTGAACATGGACAACGGTCGACCCTCGTTTTTTTGTCTCCATTCTAGGATAATAGCGTGGATGCTATTTTTCTAACATGGTTAGAAGTTATCCTATATCTCCATGACACACTCATTGTGTTCCAAATTTTGGGAATTTTTAATCAAACTTATCATTCCCCTTTCTTTGTTTTCATTTCTACACCCCAGACATTATCTTATTCATTCATTATTGCTCATTGGGAAATGGTAGTAAGATGTTTTGAGAGACCTACTTTCTATCCATGACCTCTCTCATCTTGAACACTATGGGTGGCCAGTTGACAATAGAATACCCCAAGTCATCAATGATTATCATACACTCTCATACATGTAAGAAATCATTTTATCTTCCCTTTTTTCTGACACATGGAATGAACCATTTAATATTATAGATTGGTCATTGGTTGTCTTAATAATATGATAGATATGTGATATTTAAAGAATCAAAAATAAATGTTTCCAAGGACACAAAATTTTGAAGAATAAGACAAAACATTAAAGTCATATCAAGGTTTATCCACATTCTAGAGCCCCTCATAATTCTTATAAAAACATCCCCTATGGATATACTTTGGTAATAAATCTCATTAACTCATCCAACCTCTGAATTATAGCCTCAAATATTTTTTACCTCTTCTCGTGTTTTGTATCCTCATTATTATCCACCAAGAAAAGCTCATCATATCTGGTTTGTGACTGGCCCCAATCATCTTGACGATTGAAAATTTGAGCGGTTAGCTTTTTCATTTGCTTTTCAATATCCTCTATTTTAGCCCATAATTTTCTAATGACCTCTAATTGAGTCCTGCGGATCGTGTCATGATCCCCAGTGTAACAGCCCGAGATTTTATGAAAAATATTCTTTCTTATTTTACTAATGTCTTGTGTTATACGCCACACCAAAAGGAGCTTGCACAACACGCATCCTTGACTTGCCTTGCATTACACGCAATCGCAACCTTCCTCGATAGCGTGTGTGGTACGTAATCCTGAGTTTCACGAAACAATGATATGCTATTAAAATATTATTAAAACTAGCCGTTATGAATAGTAATAACCACTTTTTAAATTTTAGAAATTTTAACTCTCAAAATGGACTTCATTTTTGGATTCGGAGTATCGAATTTAGCCTAAGGTGAAATTTTGGTACTTTTCGGATAACTTTCATATTCTGATGAATAGTGAAAATTACTAAATTATAATTAAAAACAACTTTTTTAATCGAAATAATTAATAGTGATAAATCATTAATTTGAGTGGTTTTAAAGTATATTTAGAATATATTTTTACAATTTAATACAATGTTGGTCATTGGATGTAGTTTCACATTTAAACTAGACATAAACAAGTGTCAATCTTTTGATAGATATTGTTTCTTAAAAACACGCTATTTGTTTTAACAGTGGGATTTAATTATAAAATTAAATAATGCAACTTTTATGTTATGAATTTGGTAAAATAGACTTCATTTTTGAATTCGGAATATGAAATATAGCTTGGGATGAAATTTTGGCATTGTTCTGAAAAACATCAATTTTTGATGAATAGTGAAACTACTAAGTGGTAGGTTAAAAACTGAATTTTTGCATAAAACTTAATTTTACCGCTTCTGTGAATGGAATTTCGAAAATCCGAGAGACAAGGTTAATATCAAGGACTAAAATGTGGTTCAATGAGATGAAAATAATTTTTTGGTGAATAGTAACTTTTTACTTTTTTTACCACGGTTAATAGTAAATAAGGTAACTAAGGGTAAATATGATATTAATATTACCCTAACACATGTCCTAATTCTATTGGAAAAGTGTAATTCGACCAAAAACAAACTTAGGAATAAAATATGACCATTTAGGCCCACTTGGATTAGATTAGGACATTTATTATTAATTTATTTAAAGAAGGGTTAAAAAAGTTAAAATCAAAGTTTAATAAGTAAATCATTTTTAATATGGGGTTATACATAAGATAAATTCGACTATAAATATTCATTAGAAAGCTAAAAAGATTTCCTACATGATGGTATTTTATTTGTAATTTTTAGACATCAAATAATATAATTTATTTTTGACACAAAAATGATGCAGTAATTATCTTATTAATGAAATATTGACATAATTGATAATATAAATACCAAAATAAATGTAATTTAAGACTTTTTATGCATTCCACTAATTTTATAGGTTACTATGATATATTAGTGTTGATTTAATCAACTTGGTTCGAACATGTAATTCTGTTATGACTTTCACAAAAATCATATATCAAATAGTGTCAAAATTGACACAAAATAGTTTTTAAATCAAATATTATATTATTAATTTTTATTTTATTCCTAAAAATCTAAGGTTCGGCCAAATGACTTAGATAAGGATATATATATTAATAATAAACAATTTGGGGTTCGTTTGGCATGTTATAGTAAGTGTATTAACCATATAGTGAAAGAAAACAAAAAGACACGGTAAAAGTTAAATTAATTAACTTAGAGTTAAATCTAATTGATAAGGTTAAAATAATATCTTAAACTTGTCTAAATTCTATTGTATGATAGGATTTCGACCCATCCTTACTTTAGCTTCGAAATAAGACCCTTTGGAACCATTATAAACCGATTTTGACTTTAATATAAAATAATATTTTGAGATATTCCTAAGGTGCCCCTCTCCTCCCCTATAAAAGGACACCTCCTCCCCCTCCTCCTCACACCAATTTGAGCACTCAAGCTCGGCCAACCCCTGCCAATTTCTCCTCTCCACTTCCCTAGAAACATCCTAGAGGTTCTGGTCTTCCTCAAAGACCAATTTTAGTGCCCTAAGAGGAGGTCTCAAAGAGGCACTTCAAAGAAGAGGTAATTACCGTTACCAATTCTTTCATCTTTATTTCTTCTTCCACTTCTTCTTCTTAGGTTGTTTCATTATGAATTAAAAACATCAGTATCACTCATATACTGATATGTTATTATAAGTATGAAACAACCCTATTTCACCATCTATCCATCCTACGGAAAAAGAAATCACCGCGCGTGCGTACGTACGGAATACCGTCTCCACGCCGTGGTGTAATCTATTTTCCACCACCACCTTACATGGATGGGTATAATGGTGTAAAGAATAACTATACATAGTTATTACAACATCATATTGATTCTTATATATTGTATAATCCACTCCAATTCAATTCAATATTTATAGAAATGATATCATCGCTCGTGCGTACGTATGGACTACCGTCTCCACGACGCGATGAGATTCATTCTCCATGTTAACCATTTAAGAATGATTATAATGTATATATAAGAAATAATAATGAAATATATGACATTATAAAGCTACTGGATTTATGTATATATATACATATGTATGTAATCTACTTACTTCCATTTCAAGACAATAAGGAAAGGAAAACAGCGTTCATGCGTACGTACGGACTACCGTCTCCATGAACGGTGTTTTTCATTTTATTTATCTACCTATTATATATATATATATACTGAATATATATGATATATAAATCATATTTTATATTCTGGAAGTAAGTAAATCATGATATAAGTAATAATGATGTGAAGAACAACAAGTCAAAACACCTACGATAAATGAAACGATTTTACCCAAAACGCTTCTTTAACATGGAATTTACAAAAGAACGGGTAATATAATGTCATAAGTGAACCATATATGATATCATAACAATGAATATGATTCTGTAATAAGTCAATAACATGATTTAAATCATTATACAGGAGGTTCGGACACTTACAAAGCAAGTCGGACCTAAGGTAAGGGAAATATCACAATCTCATTTTTATCCGAGATTGTTTATTCGTAAGTATTTACTGGGGTTTATTTTATCATCCACATCCATGTTTCCTCAATATGTAATATTATTTCCATCCAACTACAATGGTTTAAATCCAATTTTACCCTTTGGTTAGTTTTTAGTAAAAGATATGAAAGGAATCTTTTGTCGTTTATCGTACGAGGTACATTTTGACTTTTTCGACAAAAGTACAAAGAATGTTTTTTTTAACTTATACGGCACGAACGGATTTCTACTGTTTTATAAAGCCTTATTTTCATGAAGCTTCCTCTAAAAGATTTCATGACTATTTTCAATAAAATCTCTTTCTTTTAAAATTGCATGATGTTTTGTGAAAAGAAATTGATTTTGAAGAAGAAAGGATATTTTCCTCAAGAATTCAATTCAAGTGTTTTATCAAAATTATTTTCCATCTAAGATAATAAAGGGTTCTGTTTCTATCCATATTTTTACATTGATTTGACTATGTTGAGATGGAATTATGTTTATGAATTCCTTTATCTTATATGAATTGATTTATGATGTCATGATGTTTCAAGAATCCCATTTTTATTACATGGGTTATGCGATGATGTATGATTTATGATTTTGTGGCACACATAAGAAAGGATTCATTAAGAGATGGGTGGGACCTATATCTCCCTCCAATGCATTGGGTAAAGATTTTATATCTCATGAGATAGACATGGCTGGAATGGTAGGTTATACCGGTTCAGTGAAACAGGACTGAAACGAGGATTACTCGATTCAGAAAGGGACTTTGTCCACTAAGATAGTCTTGGAAATGAGTCTTGACTAACAAGAAATGATTCTCTATGATTATGTGTGTATGCCACAAAGTTCCATGTTTTATGTTATGATTATTGTGATTACATTTCACTGCCATGATTTATCCCATGTTATGAAATTATGCTCTCTTTTGCAGGTTATGATTTCCAAAATGTTATGTTCTTATGAATATGATGTGATTGATATTTCTTTTGTTTACCCTTACTGAGCATTTGAGATCACCCTTTTATGTTTTCTTTTCCCCAGGATATAAAGAAAGGTTTTAGGTAAAAAAGAAGAAGATCTTTATGGGATATGTTGAAGATCTTTCACCACGATTAGAAGATTATAGTCCGAGTTTCCAAAGACACTAAACTATTACGGTCCTTGTGTGTGTGTTTTTTGTAATTTACTAAGTATTCCGCAAATGTAATGTAAGGTCCATGTACGTCAGGATACGGGTCTCTACAGTTGGTATCAGAGGAAAGGTTTAGTCAACCTTTGGAAACTAGGATGCGAAAACGTTAGTGAGATCCCTAGAGATATTTCTAAGGTATGTCTAAGGATGTCTCTAAGGTTAAGTATACGTATAGGTTATAGTAATAGAATTACGCTAACGATCATAGAATTAAACCTAAGATGTTGGATATTGAAGGTACTCCCCCTTTATTATGTTGTTTTCCCTAGCATGATTTTTGCCTCTCACACTATTCTTTATGGGTTTTAGACGATGGCTGGAACCCGAAGGAACCGTGTTGATCAATGCAATGGACAATGCAATGATTGCCCTCCTGAACAAACAAATGTTATGGGAGATGGAGTGCAAAATCTTATTGCTATACTTACACAAGCTATGAATCATTCTGGACTTCCAAATGAGCAGATAAGGGAACAATATTCTATTGAGTCCTTCATGAGGCAACGTCCACCTTCTTTCAGTGGGTCTACTGATCCATTAGTTGCTGAACAATGGATTAGTACTACTGAAAAGATATTTTCAGTTCTTCAATGTTCTGAACATGATAAAGTCATCTTAGCAGTATATCGTTTGGAAGGTGAAGCTGATCAATGGTGGAATCTTATCAAGAATACGAGGCCAAGAGATGAAATTGAGTCTATGGAATGGGACGAGTTCAAGAACTTGTTTTTCAGTAAGTACTTCCCTCGTATTCTTCGAACAAAGATGGAGAAAGAGTTTCTTGAACTAAATCAAAGGGATGATGAATTTGTTGGTACCTATGAAGCAAATTTTACAAGACTTGCAAGGTATGCTTCTGGAGTTATCATCCAACCTGAAAGTAAAGTTGATCGATTTTTCAGTGGCTTAAAACCAAGTCTTCGAAGGGCATTAGCTATAAGAGACTTCAGTAGCTATGAAGAAATTGTGCGTTGTGCTATCAAGGTAGAAATGGAAGTTGGTGTTACATATCCATCTCATGGTTTTGACAAGAAACGAAAGATGGAGTTCAAGGAGAAATCTCAGAATAATGGTGAAAAGAAGATGAATGTTTCCTTATGCACAAAGTGTGGAAAGAAGCATGGTGGAGATTGTCTAAAAGGGACTAGAAAATGTTTTAAGTGTGGAAAAGAAGGTCATCTAGCAGCTGAGTGTCGAAGTAATGGAAAACGGGTTTCTAATGATGTGAATAAAGCAAACACTGCAGAGAACGCACCGCCAACACTTCAATGCTTCAAGTGCAAGGAAATGGGGCATTATGCTAATAATTGCCCTAATCCAAGGGTTAGTGATGATCAACATGAGCAACCACTGAAGGCAAAGGACAAAGGGAAATCACATGCGATCACTATTGACAATGTTGAATATGACAACGATGTGGTGGAATGATTAAGTGTTTATGTAATGGGATTCCAAAATAATGTTGTATCATTGAGTATTGCAATATTTATTGATGTGGTATTCAAAGTGATTGAGATATTTTTTGGAAATAAGATGATATGCGCATAATGAAGACGAGAAAATGAAATGTTTAATAGTATTCATGAGCTCATGATTGATATAAGGACTAAGTGATATCATGGTTTGAGTATATAGAATTTTGAGGATTTTGGTATATGGAAAGTGTTAACTTTTAACTGCACTCATGTTTTCACTAAGGTATTCAAGAGAATAAACGATTAAGGACTTTGAATGTTTGGAATATGACCAACAAGACATATCTTATGATATGTGGGGATCAACGACAATATTAAATCTCTGGTAATCGTTGTCACTATATTATGAGAGTAGACTGCAGTATTATGTATAAGCCTAAAGATTAGACTGGATTATGTTGGACATAAGTTAGTATTGTTTAAGGATAGAAGATTTTCGATATTATTGATGGGATGTTATAGTAACGTAGTTTTAGAAAAAGGGACAACCTGCAGGACGGGCGACAGCCCATCGCTTCGGACAAGGCTGTAGGAATCGAACCCACAACCGAAGTGCGACTGGCCTTTATCGCCTACCACTGGCCTACAGGAAGTCCCTGTTTAGTAGAAACTAGTTTTATTATATTAATCAGCATGATATATGAAGTATAAGTCCATTTTAGGAACCATATATGATTAATCTCACTATAGAATGACTTATGTATATTTAATAACTTTTGCTAACCTTTTGTTTGAGACAGATGGAATGAACAGTCATTCTATCACATGATCTTCTAACACTTCACAAATAACAAATTCAACATCATTTATTTAAGAGATGAAGTAGAAATTGTTCAAGGCACGAACAAAAGTGAGATTGTACCAAAATAAAGTAAGTATTTATTCTAAGAAAATTTTCAACTTTAGGGAAATGATCTTGAAAACCAAAAATGTTTTCCTAGTGATCTTATACCTGATGAATCAGATGGTACCTTATATCATCACAAATTTATGGATTTGTGATTACTGGCTTTTCCATAACCATGTTCTCTACCACTCTCCATCAGAACATGATGGTTAGATTTCTCTTCCATATCCATATTTTCACCTATGTGGAAACCCAGTGATTAGTTTATTTGGGTAATCGTTACATTTCATACTTTAGTTTTTAAAGCCAAGTTTTGGTATTCCCTTTTACGATGTGGGTTTCTATTAAAGAAACTTTCGAATAGTAAACCATTTATAACCCCGACGAATTTCGAGGGCGAAATTCATTTTAAGGGGGGTAGAATGTAACAGCCCGAGATTTTATGAAAAATATTCTTTCTTATTTTACTAATGTCTTGTGTTATACGCCACACCAAAAGGAGCTTGCACAACACGCATCCTTGACTTGCCTTGCATTACACGCAATCGCAACCTTCCTCGATAGCGTGTGTGGTACGTAATCCTGAGTTTCACGAAACAATGATATGCTATTAAAATATTATTAAAACTAGCCGTTATGAATAGTAATAACCACTTTTTAAATTTTAGAAATATTAACTCTCAAAATGGACTTCATTTTTGGATTCGGAGTATCGAATTTAGCCTAAGGTGAAATTTTGGTACTTTTCGGATAACTTTCATATTCTGATGAATAGTGAAAATTACTAAATTATAATTAAAAACAACTTTTTTAATCGAAATAATTAATAGTGATAAATCATTAATTTGAGTAGTTTTAAAGTATATTTAGAATATATTTCTACAATTTAATACAATGTTGGTCATTGGATGTAGTTTCACATTTAAACTAGACATAAACAAGTGTCAATCTTTTGATAGATATTGTTTCTTAAAAACACGCTATTTGTTTTAACAGCGGGATTTAATTATAAAATTAATTAATGAAACTTTTATGTTATGAATTTGATAAAATAGACTTCATTTTTGAATTCGGAATATGAAATATAGCTTGGGATGAAATTTTGGCATTGTTCTGAAAAACATCAATTTTTGATGAATAGTGAAACTACTAAGTGGTAGGTTAAAAACTGAATTTTTGCATAAAACTTAATTTTACCGCTTCTGTGAATGGAATTTCGAAAATCCGAGAGACACAGTTAATATCAAGGACTAAAATGTGGTTCAATGAGATGAAAATAATTTTTTGGTGAATAGTAACTTTTTACTTTTTTTACCACGGTTAATAGTAAATAAGGTAACTAAGGGTAAATATGATATTAATATTACCCTAACACATGTCCTAATTCTATTGGACAAGTGTAATTCGACCAAAAACAAACTTAGGAATAAAATATGACCATTTAGGCCCACTTGGATTAGATTAGGACATTTATTATTAATTTATTTAAAGAAGGGTTAAAATAGTTAAAATCAAAGTTTAATAAGTAAATCATATTTAATATGGGGTTATACATAAGATAAATTAGACTATAAATATTCATTAGAAAGCTAAAAAGATTTCCTACATGATGGTATTTTATTTGTAATTTTTAGACATCAAATAATATAATTTATTTATGACACAAAAATGATGCAGTAATTATCTTATTAATGAAATATTGACATAATTGATAATATAAATATCCAAATAAATGTAATTTAAGACTTTTTATGAATTCCACTAATTTTCTAGGTTACTATGATATATTAGTGTTGATTTAATCAACTTGGTTCGAACATGTAATTCTGTTATGACTTTCACAAAAATCATATATCAAATAGTGTCAAAATTGACACAAAATAGTTTTTAAATCAAATATTATATTATTAATTGTTATTTTATTCCTAAAAATCTAAGGTTCGGCCAAATGACTTAGATAAGGATATATATATTAATAATAAACAATTTGGGGTTCGTTTGGCATGTTATAGTAATTGTATTAACCATATAGTGAAAGAAAACAAAAAGACACGGTAAAAGTTAAATTAATTAACTTAGAGTTAAATCTAATTGATAAGGTTAAAATAATATCTTAAACTTGTCTAAATTCTATTGGTTGATAGGATTTCGACCCATACTTACTTTAGCTTCGAAATAAGACCCTTTGGAACCATTATAAACCGATTTTGACTTTAATATAAAATAATATTTTGAGATATTCCTAAGGTGCCCCTCTCCTCCCGTATAAAAGGACACCTCCTCCCCCTCCTCCTCACACCAATTTGAGCACTCAAGCTCGGCCAACCCCTGCAAATTTCTCCTCTCCACTTCCATAGCAACATCCTAGAGGTTCTGGTCTTCCTCAAAGACCAATTTTAGTGCCCTAAGAGGAGGTCTCAAAGAGGCACTTCAAAGAAGAGGTAATTACCGTTACCAATTCTTTCATCTTTATTTCTTCTTCCACTTCTTCTTCTTAGGTTGTTTCATTATGAAGTAATAAAATCAGTATCACTCATATACTGATATGTTATTATAAGTATGAAACAACCCTATTTCACCATCTATCCATCCTACGGAAAAAGAAATCACCGCGCGTGCGTACGTACGGAATACCGTCTCCACGCCGTGGTGTAATCTATTTTCCACCACCACCTTACATGGATGGGTATAATGGTGTAAAGAATAACTATACATAGTTATTACAACATCATATTGATTCTGATATATTTTATAATCCACTCCAATTCAATTCAATATTTATAGAAATGATATCATCGCTCGTGCGTACGTACGGACTACCGTCTCCACGACGCGATGAGATTCATTCTCCATGTTAACCATTTAAGAATGATTATAATGTATATATAAGAAATAATAATGAAATATATGACATTATAAAGCTACTGTATTTATGTATATATATACATATGTATGTAATCTACTTACTTCCATTTCAAGACAATAAGGAAAGGAAAACAGCGTTCATGCGTACGTACGGACTACCGTCTCCATGAACGGTGTTTTTCATTTTATTTATCTACCTATTATATATATATATATACTGAATATATATGATATATAAATCATATTTTATATTCTGGAAGTAAGTAAATCATGATATAAGTAATAATGATGTCAAGAACAACAAGTCAAAACACCTACGATAAATGAAACGATTTTACCCAAAACGCTTCTTTAACATGGAATTTACAAAAGAACGGGTAATATAATGTCATAAGTGAACCATATATGATATCATAACAATGAATATGATTCTGTAATAAGTCAATAACATGATTTAAATCATTATACAGGAGGTTCGGACACTTACAAAGCAAGTCGGACCTAAGGTAAGGGAAATATCACAATCTCATTTTTATCCGAGATTGTTTATTCGTAAGTATTTACTGGGGTTTATTTTATCATCCACATCCATGTTTCCTCAATATGTAATATTATTTCCATCCAACTACAATGGTTTAAATCCAATTTTACCCTTTGGTTAGTTTTTAGTAAAAGATATGAAAGGAATCTTTTGTCGTTTATCGTACGAGGTACATTTTGACTTTTTCGACAAAAGTACAAAGAATGTTTTTTTTAACTTATACGGCACGAACGGATTTCTACTGTTTTATAAAGCCTTATTTTCATGAAGCTTCCTCTAAAAGATTTCATGACTATTTTCAATAAAATCTCTTTCTTTTAAAATTGCATGATGTTTTGTGAAAAGAAATTGATTTTGAAGAAGAAAGGATATTTTCCTCAAGAATTCAATTCAAGTGTTTTATCAAAATTATTTTCCATCTAAGATAATAAAGGGTTCTGTTTCTATCCATATTTTTACATTGATTTGACTATGTTGAGATGGAATTATGTTTATGAATTCCTTTATCTTATATGAATTGATTTATGATGTCATGATGTTTCAAGAATCCCATTTTTATTAAATGGGTTATGCAATGATGTATGATTTATGATTTTGTGGCACACATAAGAAAGGATTCATTAAGAGATGGGTGGGACCTGTATCTCCCTCCAATGCATTGGGTAAAGATTTTATATCTCATGAGATAGACATGGCTGGAATGGTAGGTTATACCGGTTCAGTGAAACAGGACTGAAACGAGGATTACTCGATTCAGAAAGGGACTTTGTCCACTAAGATAGTATTGGCAATGAGTATTGACTAACAAGAAATGATTCTCTATGATTATGTGTGTATGCCACAAAGTTCCATGTTTTATGTTATGATTATTGTGATTACATTTCACTGCCATGATTTATCCCATGTTATGAAATTATGCTCTCTTTTGCAGGTTATGATTTCCAAAATGTTATGTTCTTATGAATATGATGTGATTGATATTTCTTTTGTTTACCCTTACTGAGCATTTGAGCTCACCCTTTTATGTTTTCTTTTCCCCAGGATATAAAGAAAGGTTTTAGGTAAAAAAAAAAGGAGATCTTTATGGGAGATGTTGAAGATCTTTCACCACGATTAGAAGATTATAGTCCGAGTTTCCAAAGACACTAAACTATTACGGTCCTTGTGTGTGTGTTTTTTGTAATGTACTAAGTATTCCGCAAATGTAATGTAAGGTCCATGTACGTCAGGATACGGGTCTCTACACCCAGCTTACTAATTCTGATGTTTAATTTCTTATTTGACTACATGATCATTTCACATGCTAGCAGACTTCTCCGGGATCTAGGTTCCATCCAGATGCTAGCTCCCCTCCAACATCCAACAAACAAGATATTTTTTGATTAACCTATGAATACCATGAGAATAGACCCCTCTAGAAGTATCAATGCACATAGATTTGTGAGAAGAACACATACAACTGATTTTTTTTTCGATTTTGAGTCCTTATCAAGCATTGGATGCAATTTGATGTATTTTGTTGAATGGTGTACTTTTCTTCAGCTACATTAGTATTGGATTCATCCAGCTCCTCTGGATATGTGGGCTCATAATCTAAAAAAGTGGCAAAGAGTTTCATAGTAGTGTCTTCCTCTAGTATCCTCTCTGATATTCTAGGATTTAGGTAATGGGGAAGAAGATTCTCACTTGATTCTTCTATAGAAACATCACCCCCAACATCTTCATGTTTTTCCCCACCAGGGGAATCACACATAGCCACAACAGCCAGTTCATTTTGGGATACATTTGTGTCAATGTAGAAAATATACTCCTGATGCATAGACATGTCCATTATAAGGGGTCCCACAAATGCCCCGACCTCATATTTTTACTGGGTGTATATTCTTCCATCTACTTTTTGGAATGAAGATGCCTAAATAAATCTCATAATTTAATGGAATCTATATCATTGTGAAATAATGGACATAGAGGAGTTGATAACTTCTTGTTTGAGATCTGGAGCCACATCAAGTACTTCCACAACAAGAGACCCTTCATAATTAGGGATTTCAAGGATAATCACTGATTCAATTTTTGTAATTTGGGTAGAATATTCAAGGAACAAGATAACTTCTTTATGAAAAAGATCTATGGAATCATGATTATGACTGAATATTTCATGATTTACTCTAAAAAAGATTTGGAAGAATTTGGATGTTGATTTGTCTCAGGAAACATGCCCCACTAGCAATGGGTTCTACCATAGGGATTTGTGGGCATGGCCCCCAAAGATGATGGGAAGGACTTGGGTTTTAGAGGTTTCCAAATTGAGCTACACAACCAAACCATCATTATCCATAATAGCCATATGTATAGGCCTTGAGATGTGATCCTCTATTATAGTTTTCACAACATCTCCCCTATAGTGTTGACCCTTGCATTATATCGAGGTGCTCATGTTTAAGACAAGATTCAGTGATTGAACCTCCATAAGAAAAGGGAAAGTAAAAAATAGATGTGAAAAAATTAATCCTAACCTAAAATTAATCAGTCAAGTCTTATTCAGATCCCAAAATCTCATCGCATTCCAAGGGACTCCATTTTGGAGAAACTATCCCCTAGGATTCCCCATCATCGGACTACCCTTCTTCTTCATCTTCATTGGTTTCTTCCCTACACTGTATTTACTTTTGACTCAATTCTTCTCCGAACATCACATTTACTAGAGTTTGGTGGGTGGTGGCTGATTCATACTGTCCCTGTTGAAATGCATAAACATCCATAGCCATTATGTACTAATGTCACTGATGGAAGTCCACCATTTCTATAAAATGAATATGCCCAATCTCTTGAAACGTGATCTCATCTTGGTTCAGATTCCACCACAAGTATTATGGTGACATATATTGTTCAATTGTACATTAGAATGTCCAAAGGGAATGGAAGATAGCCCTGGAATATTCTAGAAATAAGTGAGGGCATCCTAAAATAAGCGGATGAAGAACACTTTTTCTTTTTTAAAGTCTAGAAATATGTTCATGATAGTAGTTTCCTATGAAATGAAAAAAAATTATAATATATTAAAGGGGGCCCATAATCTTATTTATTGATGTAGACCTAGATTTTTGTGAATTATATAGAGGTCATATGTACCCACGAATTTCTTTAGAATGACAATTAGAATCGACCATGATTTAGGGAGTTTCCATCGGAACACTACATTCTCATCAACATTCACATTAGATTCATGGTGGGAATTTTTTGGCACTGAATGCTGCATTAACATGAAAAAGGAAAATTTTTTGAAAACTAAATACATCATCTGGATCCATAAATCATTCTGAGATTGTAAAGGGAGGCACACTCAATTTTTTATGTGCAGGAACATGATTGAAATATCTTTTGAAGATTATTTCATGCCATATATGATTTATAATGCATCCATTCCATAAATGATTGGAAAATATTATGTGAGGTGAGTGTTAGAGGAAAATAATATGACCAAAAACACTAATCATGTACATGACATCTAAGCAACAAATATGACATTAACCAAACCCTTGTGTGATTATTTTCTCCGACTAAGAATGCACCTAGATGGAAGAAATATTCCATGAATAAAACATTTCATTTCATTACTATAGGATAAAAATATATATTTAATACCTCCCCCTTATTCAGGTTGATCCTCTATAAGTCAAACCAATTCTCTATATCATGTAAGACCTATCATATGAATCAATGTGAAAGGATGAAACCCTCCATTGAAAAGTTATTGTGAGACATGTTCACTGTGGGTCTTCCCATGCACAGGACAACAAATTTTTAATCCTAAACTAACATCTCTCATCCTATGTCATGAGAACCCAAGGGATCATTTTATGAGAATCCTTGACTATGTATGCAACACTATAAAGTTCTGTGCAATCCAAGGACTTCTATGCAAGGACATTGTCTTGAACAAACCCCTTTCTAGAAACTTTATAGTTTTAATTGATGTCATGGAACCCTATTCTAACCCCATTTGGATTCATGACCCAGGTATTTCATGCACCAAATACTTCTAAACCTCCAAACTTTCATGAATCAACTTCTTTGTCACTTGCGTGGTGTCCTCTATTCCTTCAATGAATGCATTTCCACACTTTTAACTTCTCACCATATGTGTGATAATTCATTTTTCTTCTCATCGTAGGCATCATAACATGGAAATAATGATTCATAACTCCCCCAAAACATTACACCATTGCATTTCTGAATCCATTTAACACCTAGGTGTGCTTGTGCGATGATTATGTAAGCCCAAGGGGTAAGTAGTGTGTCACCCACATTCGAGATGCAAGATGTAAAATTGTCTAGTACCAACATCCTCAACACATGATGTTAAACTATGACCTCACACTACAAAATATGAACATGAATCCACATGTATGGTCATCATGGGATGACACATCCTCCCACAATAAGGAAAATAACACATAAAATGGGAATTATTCATGTGAAATCCCCACACACAATTCATAGGATGTGCCATGTATGAGTGATAGGGAATTATATTTTATTTAATTGGAATTATATCCTCATCACATAGAATTTCATCATCCTATGTAAGATTTCGTGCATTATCCCCACACCATCTCACGTTGGTGCATCCTTCGCTACACAAATGTCAGGTCAACTAATTCCTCTGGTTTCACACACTTAGTATGACTCACCTGGTCTTAGAGGTTGGAAGTGACCATGAAACCTATCCACATCCTAAACTGGTGTCATACTGATTGTAATCCCTGAAAAATATCCATACTCAATCAATTGGTCTTTCAATCTCATATGCCATAATAACATTCCAATTCCCCATGTGTAGATTCAATATGTAATCCCCAACCAGATGTGCCTCCTCCTCAGGTGTATGACCCAATTCCCTAATCGAACTATGTGGTCTTTGATTCCTTAACAACTGGTAAATGTAGGATGCATCACTATGATCCAAACCCAACATTCCATCCATTTAATCCACACCCAATACTTTATCTAATTCACCCCTTCTATTAATATCCGTAATGATTTTACTTAGGACCCCACATCCCAGAAAAATCATGCCACTCCAATCACACCATCAATGATCGTAGAAGAACACATGAAGATCCTATGACCAAACCCCACACCTTCTTTCCAAGAGAAATCCTCTGGTGAAAGGAAACTCCTATGGACATGACCTACACCATCCCTCATCAAACTACATGGGTTTTGATCCATGCCTTCTATGTAGGGTTTTTAGGATTAATCTTTGTGGTTATATTACAAAAATGGAAAACCTTGGTGCCCCATGTAAGTGGTTCACCCCCTGGTCCACCTCAAGCGGTGTACAGTTAAACCTTCATCGTTTTAAATATTAACTTTATGGGACACACCTCTATATCTTCCAACATGGGACTTTTTGACCCATCCCTTGGTAATCTTTATAGGTTCCCCCTTTAGAGGGGTGAATATCCCTCCTCTACCTCTAGAAATGTCTTTATCATCCGTAATAGTTTGCAAACTTCCATTTTTAGGACACACCCCCTGGATCCACCTTAATAGGGTGTTATAATCCATCCATTAACAAACATTCTAGGTGTTACTTCTGAGGTATGCTACTCCATGATCCCCCTATGTATGGAATTTCGATCGGTCTCAACTCCACCTCCACACGAAGATAAACTCCCAACATATCTCATACTACAAACTCATACTAAACATGGGATTTATCTGGTGATACAATTGGAACAAATGAACTTATGATGTCAGAAATCTCAGGCTAATCATGGGATGCCTATATTGAATTACATGGAAGATATGAATTTGGAATGGGATACCTCGTGAAAGAAATGCGATGTCTTGGTTTCCACACCCACAATTCCTCAAGGATATTCACTCCAATGAGTTATATTACATGTGACCAATGTTCGAAGAATCTAGAAATGATAGACATTCCCAATGTGACTACTATCCTAACTAATGGTTTATGCTCTTCCCTAATCCCTTAGGAAATCTAGATAGAAGCAGCATAATTTAATGGAAAGTATAAATATATGTAACCAGTAATGAGTTCTATAAATTTAATAAAATATAATGTGGAGACAAGAACTAGATAACAAAGTCTTATGAGGAATACACGGAAGGAGGAACCAACATACCATCATACCATTTCAATCTTGTATTATACATTCTTATTGACGGTGATTAATTCTTCTCCCTTTGGAAGGAGGGGATTTAGAGCACCAAAATTGCAACACTAGCGTATAGTTGAATGAATGTTGGCGTAAATCCATGTGAATGAAATAAAAAGAAATAAAAAATTGTTAAAGGATTTAAATGAAAATTTAGAAACATGAGTTTTCCTATTTCATATATGAAAGAAATGAAGATTTAGATAATGGGAAACCAACCAAGTCATTAAAATCATATGCCAATGATAAAAAGTACCATAATTTAAATCATACATGTCCCTAAAATTAATCAATATTTACATTAATGTTTTGTTACTAGGAAAATAAATAATTTATCCCAAGATATACAACTCATTTAGGGGATATTAAATTGAAATAAGTGTCATTCTATTTTATTTCCTCCTACCATAAATCAGTAATTTGAGATTACAAACCAACATAAAAAGGTAATTTATTTAAAAATAAAAAACTATTTTAAAACATAACACACACATGTAACAAAAATTTAATTAATATGTATTACTCAACTTTGAAATAATTAAATTTTCAAAAAACAAACTTCATACAAAACAAAATTGGGTTTACAAGACCTTTTTCATTCAATTAAAATACATCATTAATAATGTTTTACATAAAAAATAATTAATTTAATGAACCCATCAATTGGGAAATCTATACATTAAATGTTGGAAACAACATTTTTACAAAAATAATTTTAAATTACTTATTGTTAATATTATACGGTTCATTTTTACAAAACATCACAACATGTCTGAACTAGATAAATGGTAGCTAACATAATTAAATGCAATGATTCCCAAATGAGATCATATAAATTAATATTATATTCTCATTATAATCGGATAAATGAAATTATAAACATATGGATATAAAATAATCTAAAAAATAAATCTTGGATATCAATAGATGAAATTAATAATCCTTATAAATGAAAAAAATCCACTTTTTAAACCACTCATCTTTTAAAATAACATAAAATCAATTTTTTAAAATAATAAAAATTATTTTTAGAAAAACTCAGCTCCACATGAAATCTTATTGAAATTATATAAATCCCATTTCAAAAAAATTTTAAAAAACAAAAATATCTATCCCATTCTAATAATTTTTAATGTCCTCTTAAATTGTAGAACATCACGTTAAAATAAATTTTAAATTTTATGATCATTCGTTGAGATCCTATTAAGAATTATAAATAATTTGACATGTCTCAAAACACTTCATAAAACCATTTTATTATCTTCAAAACGTAACTTTTAGAACTAAAACCATGTTTCTAAACAAAAATCCTTAAAATTCATCCAAATAAAATTATTACATATTAATACATTATTTAATCCATTCAAAATAGTAAATACACATAATGAAAATTAAATAAACAAATTAGGGGTATAACCAAAACATTAATGAAGGATTAGTGTAAGTGAATGTTATGTGCCAAAATTTTGAAAACCATGAAAAAATCCATAAATTAATACTAGTGGAAATATATAAAAATTTATACGATCTCAGCATGGTTTTCCAGAATTTGTGGGTAACACTTTCTCCTTTGATAATCTAACATTTTATCCCAAAATATAAGGAAAATCTCAAAATAACTAATATAATATCAATAAACTAAAGCACCACCTATAAAAATAAAAATACATCATATATAAATGATAAATGGAGTAAAAATTAGGGCTCGAAGCCTATAAATCCCTAAATACTTTTTTATTTGAGTGAGAAAGAGATAGGTAGACTCTCATTGCACCTACCAATCATGTTTTGATAGTACTATATCATGTATATTATTAATTCATGAATACTTAATGGAACTTCAAAAATATTTTATGATGAACCTAAATTGGTCATCACTCTTTTTGGAACTCGATCCTACACATAAAAAGGCCCTAAGGGCACTCATGATATCACTAGGTTTGAAACTACTTTCACGGACTCAAGGAATGAAATTTTTAAATGATTTCACCAAATTGTAACATAAAAAATAATATTTTCAAGAATTTTGAATGACTTATCTATAAATCATACATACATGGAAATCAAATAAACAATTATAAATTAAGAAACAAACCAAATAAGTCACAATAATACATAAACATCTAGCCTTATCTATATAACAAAAATAGAGTATAAAAAATTGATATTCATAAAAATAAGAAATTTTAGATGGTTTATGCAACAATGATATAATATAAATTAATGAAAAAAATATATTAAAAGGAAAAATAACCTCATTGTGAGACATGGTATCCTTCCAATAATATCAACCAACCCACTCTCTATGAATCTTTATGTAAAATGGTCCACTAAATGGGTTATCACATGAATTTTAATGATCCATGAAATAAAATATTTATTCAAAAAATCCCAATATATTGTTACACCCCCTGATAATTTTTTAAAGGAATATCCTTGGTATTAATTTTTGAAGATATATATAGAAAATATGCTTTAATTTTTTATTAAAATAAACCACATGAGACAATCACTTTAACTCATTTTATCCAATGTAAATAAATTATCCATTAAAAAGAGAAAAAATCATTAAAACATTGAAACATGAGATTTAATTTATGGATAATAATAAATTTAAAAACTATGATCTTTAAAATACTCAAATTTTAGATATAAAGGTAAAAACCAACCCCATATAAGTTTCTTTGAAATCCACCATGAAATAACAATAAATATAAAATTATTCTATTAAAACCAAGAGAATCCTTTTAGAATATAAACACTTATATGAATACCCCAAAACAAATAAATCCAAAATATGAAGAATAAAATCACTAGATGAATGAAAATATATGCATAAATATCATCCACTTAGATGGAGGTGAGAATGGACAGAAAAATATAGCAATGGAATCCATTCAATAAAGAAGAGAGTAAAAGAGTAATTATAAGAAGAAATGAAAATAAAAACAGTTAAAAGGCAAGAAATAGGAGTAAATCATATCATGGGAGTGTCCCTATTGAAACAATGGAAAATGAAACCTAGAATCCTTTTACAATCCAATGATCGTAAAATAAAATTCATGGCTCACTCATGGGATTCTAAGGAGATCATACCTTTTACTAGAAATGTGGTGACACCCATATAATGACACCACAACCAACAATACCTTATGTAGTCAAGGTATTATCCTAACACTGAGGTGAAACCCACCCAATGGCATAATAAATGAATGGTCATTGTCTTAGAAAAGTTTTTTTTGTATGTATAGATTATTGAAGTACATAATTATAGTCTTATCTACATTTCTTCCTAAGGTTACAATGATTATCTTAATTGGGGTGTGTTCCATGAGTTATAAAATATATCACATATACATCATTAACATACAAAAAATCCCCTCTCACATCCTCTCTATTCCATTCTTGAAAAATCAATAAAATAACCCAATGTCACATCTTAACATATGAAGTATACCCTAACATAAAACAACAATGTGTAGTCCTAAATCATCTTTAATATGACACCAAGGATTTTTAGAAATTTAATTGGAAAATTATAATTCAATCATCTAGTAACTAATCCATGAAACAATACTATATAAATCAATCCAAAACAGCACATAATTTTTATAAATTCCATCTAACCAAACACGCTCATTTTTTATTTTCCAAGATTGAAACGGAAGAACTTTGTGAACCCTAGATGCTTCTTCGCCCTCGGTGATGATGGCGGCCACCATGGAGGCTCCTCCCCCTTGGTGGGGGAGGGGGAATCGTCATTACATGCGTGTTCAAGACCCTTCCAGCATTTCTCCAACCCGGACATTCTCCCCCCCTTTCCGAATGCAACGCTAAACCCTAAGGTTGCAGATCTAATCGATGGGGCTCCTAATCATAAACTTTCCACTTCTCATTTTTATGAAGCTTTGGGATTGTTAAATCTTACACTGGTGGCTCGCTTCAACCAGAAGAGGACCTCAGTTGATGCCTTCGACTATTTCGTCTTCGTGTATTGGGATCCCCAGGAACGAGAAGTGGTAGGCTTGCTGGATAGTAAAAAAATTATGATTCGGTTCGAGACAGAGGATGATTTGATTCAGCCATGGGCGAGTGCTCCCCGTGTCTTCAATGGAACTCGTTTCCTTCTGCTCCAGTGGTACTTTGACCTACACATGAAGTGTGACTCACCCTCCATGGCAGTTTGGGTAAGTTTTCCGAAGCATCCATTGCCATTTCAAAACCCCTCGATAGTTCGTATGTTGGGGAATCTGGTTGGTCGTTTTCTTTGTTCTGATAGTCGCACGGAGGATGTCTATCGTCCAGTGAATCCTCGGGTTTGTGTTGAGGTTGATTCCTCTCGCGTTCCATTCGATTTTGTATGTATCATGATTGGAGAGGAAAACCGTTGCATGTAACGGGTTATCTACGAGAACTGGACTAACTTCTGCGGCTCCCGCAAGAGTATGGGTCACTCGGTTGACCAATGCCTAGGTGGTTACACAGCACGGTTGGGAGAGGAACATCGTAGGAAAGGAGATCTTGGTATTCCAGGTGTTAATGTTAGAAGAAAAACTTTGGGGGATGTTTTGGAGATGGAAATGGACGAGAATTTGGCCAATCCTAGTGTAAAAGGGAAGGTCTCATGTGAAGATGGTTTGGCTGTGGAGAGTAATGCTATAGGGCCTACCAGGGATGTTTTGCAGGATGTTAGAAATCCTCCTAGCTCAATGATAGAGCCAAGTTTAGAGCAGTCTGAGGTTGAAGGGGCTGCAAATACAGAAGAAGTAGTAGGCATGGCAGGTGATGGGGATTGTTCCAGCTTGGACCCTTTGGCTACCCCTTTTATTTCATTAAGTAACAGATTTAATGGACTGTCCGAGGAGTTCATGGCTGAAGAAATGGAGGAGGAGGAGACTGCAGGGAAGGGCGATGAGTTGGTGGTTTTGGGTAACCAAAAATCTGGTGTATTGGTTACTGAACAGGATAGCCAAGGTAAGGAGCTGGAGGAGGTTCAATCAGGGGATGTCTTGGGGTAGAATCATGCTGTCCATAACATCCCCAATATGGCCAGGAGAGACTCTCTAGTGGTAGGTGAAGACCAGAGGTCTAGAAACCCACATGCTGGTGGTTTGGGGATGGAGGCACACTCCATGGACGTGGTGGACACTCCATTAGAGGATGTGCGTCTACCTTTGAGTGAGAATAGAACGGTAGGTCAAAGGAGGGACTACATCTTTGATCATCCTGGAGTGGGAAAGGATAATTGTAAAGGTAAGGAGATCCAGAGTGCTCCGGGTGGTCGGTCCTTCAGTGAGATTGTTCAACAGGGGACTCAGAAAGAATTTGCAGGGGAATCAATGTTGGCTGTAACTACAAATAGGAGATCAAGGAAGGACTATTCTTTTCTCCCGCACCCAATGTGGACCCAGTCTGCTTCAAAAAGGGATAAGCAGGTGACTCTTGTAATCAAGAAAGGGAGCGGGATTAAGAAGACTTTTCCAGACATGGCTTCCCTAGAGAATCTTAGAAATCGCGTTCATAGTGCAAGTTTCTAGAGAATCCCGGAGTGGGAATCAACCAATGGGGAAGAGAAATCGAGTTTGGGTTGCGGTGAAGACTTCGGGTACTATGACTTTTAATTTTGTGCTCTTTAGTTGTAAACATTTAATGGTTTTATGGATCTGTTTTGCTGGGCACCGGACACCCCTAACCCATCTTTATAAAATAAAAAATAATTTTCATGGCATCAAACAAAACTCAATTAAAATATTAAACAAATCACAACAATATACCTTAAAATTTTATAAAAATATCATAGTTAATGGAAATTACATACCAATTCATATTTCCATGATAATTTTCTAAAATCTTGAATTTCTTCTTCGAAAATAATTATGAATAAAAAAATACTTCCAATATTTAGAAAAATAAAATTTTAAATTATTTCCTCAAACAAATGAGGTTCACCATTTATGTAATATATTTTCATTGATAAAAGGACAATAAAAGACCATTTGGTAAATTAATAATATTGTGCAAAATAAAACATTAAAAAAAAAGAATTATCTAAAATTGTTCAATTATTTTGGAGTTTAAACCCGATTTTTATTTTAAAAGAAATCATTGATTTAAATGTATTGATTTGTATATGGAATCATGTACCTCAAGGGAAAGGAAACATGGATAAAGTAAAACTAATTAGTATGAATGATGAAACCCAAATAAATCACGAGAACATCATAAAAATCAATTAGGCATTTGGATAATCCAACATTCAAGTGTTTGCCTAAGAGGTTACCATTTCATGGGAAAATTAGAATTATAAGATATTCTTGAGAGGTAGTACTGAGAATATCTCCAGCATTGATTAATATAACTTGGAATCACTTGAGATGCAAAAAATTATGTGTATCAAGAATGGAAGAATACTATTTAATTTTATTATGTACTATATTTATATAATTATTAGGATATGGATGAAAGTGGGGTTAAAATCAAGGGAGGTTATTTAAGGAATTTCAAGGTTTAAAATTCCTATACATAACATATAGTTTAGATTCATGGTTTACCCAACTATACACCCAATAAGAGACCAAAAATGGCACAACACAATGTTTGGTTGCACAATTTTCCAAACATTTACAAAACCATTCATGCGCCTCTACAATATAATATAGGTTATTCTTCTATATGTTGCTTGATTTTCTTTTACCATTAAAAAACTGCGTACCTCAAAATTCAAAAAAAACTTTTAAAAATCAAGGAAGTTCAATCTAAATAATTACAATGAGGATGAAATTTTTTAAATGTATAAAATAATATGGATAAAGGAAGGTAAGAGAGTAAAATATTGGTGGAAACTAAATGTTTTTAAGAATTTTTAATGGATGGAAAAAATATAATAAGGTAAATATAGGGAAAACCACCCAATAATATATTGAAAAATTCACCATTGAAAAAGAATCATAATATTTAGAGCTGAAAAGAATCAATGTAATCTTTGAAAATAATTTATAATTAATTTTACTAATATCTTTCACTCCCATAACTCAAATAATTTTTTTTATTGTATTTCATCCATGAAACTATAATCAAATTACCCATATAAATTCAAACTATCTCAATTATGATTATTATAAGTGTCTAAAGACTTCTTGTAATTCTTCATCGATAACTATAAACCAAAAAGTAATAAAAACATATTGGTAATAAAAGACTTGAGAAGGCATTACCTAATTTATTCAGATATTATATTTCCATTAATATTTTCTAATTTGGTTGTAATTTTGGTAAAAAATGATTTCTAGATAAATGTTTTTAAATTTTTCCAAATACAAAATAAATTCCAAGTAGTAAAATACAATGTATCCCTTATTAAACCTTAATACAATTGAGATTATATTATTAATTGGTATTATAATCCCTTTTCTAATGAAAACATTACATTTTTTTCTAATAGATCGAATGACTAGGGATATCCTCACTGTTCCTAAAGAAAACATTAACGTAACAAAGAGTCTTCTATGTAGCTTCCCTAAATTAATTGAGGCCATTATGATTAAAATGTTGTAAGGGATCAAGAAAATATCATCCCACATTATTATTTTTTGAAACCAATATAGTTATATAAAATCAATAATTCATTAACATAAATTGTATTTTTAAATATCCAAGATAATCCATGATAAGGATTCTCTTTTTCTAAACCCTCTAACAATAAATTAACCCATTAAGAGATTTTTTTTATAATGGAAGGATTTAATCCTTTTAGAATTATTTTAATGATATTTATAGTTAACCTATATAATTTATGCATCCTAATGAAAGCAATAATGAATTGCAAGTTTATATTTTCAATTTTTTATTTGAAATATCCAACATTAGTGAAAATTTTATATCCATTAACTTCCGTCTTATTTAATTGGAATCTTTTAAGGCAAATAACAATAAGTATAAGGTCCCAACCTTAAACCTTACTTAATCATGAGTTATTACAAGATTACACCTTGAGGATGTTTTCAGGTTTAGAGTTTTAGAGAATTAGAACATAAAACATTCATTACATTCCACATTTTAACAAAGTGGTTACATAAAGATAATATTAATTTTTTCCCATCAAAGGAACATATTTAAAATAAAACATGGATTCTTTATTTACACATCCTTGACACTATCATCATATCATGTACCTTTCCCTTGAAATGTGAAAAACATTTCAAAAAAACTTGGGATGAGCATAAAAAGCTCAGTATGGGATATAAAAATATGGAAAGGAAACAGGAGTTCATATATACATAAGAATGAAATCATACATTACCCATAAAACATAATCACATTAACATACCTCATCAAATCATGAATGAATCATAGAAATCATAAGGCATAAAGGTAACTTGAGGCATTCATAACATTCTTACGTAGGGAGTAACCCTCTTGGTTACGTTTGGAATACCCATCACAGTATATTCCATAAATCACTTCGGAGAAACCTTAACGTTTCACTCCTTCGCGTTACCCAATGAATTGGATAGCTATATAGGGCTCACCCACCCTTAGTTTATCACGGAACCACCCTTCTTTATAATAATGCCCATGAACCACTACATAATCGTATCACATAAAACATGCATAAAGGAAACATAACATTTCAACCTTTCAATCACAAGATATCAATACAAAACATTGATATAAAAAAATTATGAAAACCATTTTCAATACCAAAATAAAAGAAAAGTAAAACATGGTATTTATTTTTCTTTAAAAAAAGTATGGATTGTAGAGGAAGCCGAAACTCAAATAATGGTCACGGCGGCGGAGAAGTCGTTGTTGCCGCATACGTACGACAAAAACATCCCCTTTTGTCATTTAGTAAACGCTTCATATAAAAAAGATTACATTTGAATAAATGTAAAAGTAAAAGGGGTTTATACACCGTATAATAGAAGGTTGTGTATAAAACAAAATATGCCTCAATGAAAGTAGATTGAGACGAAGTCCCATACCTCGGGTCTGACTTGACTCGATCGTTCTTTAACCTCCTGAATAATAAAATTGAGTTAATTTCTACATGCTTAAGAACCTTTTTCAAGTTCATTATTCCTTTTATATCACTTATTACCATGTCATGAACACTATGTAATTATTTAAGTTAATAACGGTCGTTTTAACGATCATTAGTACTTGAGTCAAAAATAAACCCTTTATAATTACAAGTTGTTCATGTATCCATTATATACAGAATTATAATCATGATGTATATATCATATATATCATATATATCCAGTATATACATTCATTTATAATATTATATAATCATTTAGAGGTAAGAAATGAAATGCACCATTCATGGAGACGGTAAGCCGTACGTACGCATGAACGCTACTTTCATTTATATTTCGTATTTATAGAATGGAATCATAATTATATAAAGGTATATTATAATTCCAGTGTAATATCGTATATAATATCATAACTCCATCCTTTATACATCCCACATATGGTATTTAACGAATCAAATCACTCTGAGGGGGCGGTAGTCCGCACTTCCTTAAATGAAGATATCGCGTTTACCCATAATGGAAACCATAATGGTATGCCCAAAATGAAAATTAAAGAATCTTTAGGAAAACATAAATATATTATATATCATATATAAATATAGTTTCATCTCAATGTCCACCTTTGAAGGTGTTAAAAGAATGTTGAACAATCATCATTTCGGGAGGCATAAATTCACCATCCACGGAAACTGTATGTTCTTTAACCATTATATGTAGGTGTGTGTAAGTGTATCTCTAATACTTATTATAAAAATATCCTACTATATTTAAGATACTGTAGTTGTTACAAAAGAAATGAATAAAAAGAGTTTAGGGGGTTGGAGAAGAAAAATAAAACAAAAGGACTCAAGTGAAGTCATTACCTTAAAATTGGGTAACTCCATTTGGTTTGAGATAAAATGCTTCCTTGGGAAGACTTATGCACAAAGTGAGGCTTCAAGGAGTAAGAGAGGGAAGTGCAGAGACAAAATGGGCAGGGGTTGGCCGAGCCAAAGGCTTTGGAAGCGTGGGTAAGGAGGTAGAGGTGGGGGCCTTTTATAAGAGGAGAGGAGGGGCACTCTTGGAAAGTAAAGAAATGTTCCTTTATTTTAAAATGTGTTTCGGATTTAAAAGGTCCCATAGTGATATAATTAGAGGTTAATGTGATAAGGGTTCGAAATATACCCATACAATAGGTTTTGGACATGTGTAGGTCATAGATTTTATATTATCATTTCATTTTATTTAAAACCTTTATTAATGAGGTAATCGATGCATCATCATGATGTCATAAATAATTTATTTTATTTAATGTATAAAAATTATAAAAAATTATCATGATGTAGGAATTATTTTTATATTTCTAATGAATATTTATATTAAAAAATATGAATTGTATAACCCCATGTAATAATTGTTTTATTAAAACATCTCATGTTTTTTTCATTTTTATTTTTACATTAAATAAAAAGTTATTTATGTCATTTCCCAACCAATGTGGCTCCATGGGGTCCCCAAGTTGACCCATGGATTTTCATGGTCAGCCATGACACATCCAATGAGGGTAGAACATGTGTCAAGCTCATCTCATATTATTAAAACATTATTTTTACCTTAAACTACACTAATTACCTCTAATCGTGATTAAAAACATAAAAGTTACTATTCACCAACAAAATATTTTAATCTCATTGAACCACATTTTAATTCTTAATGAAAACCATGTATGTCATATTTTTGAAAATAAAATCACAGAAGTGGAAAAGTTTCATTTAAACGAAAAATCAGTTTCTTTAACTTCCACTTAGTGGTTTCACTATTAATCAAAAATTGAAGTTTTTCAGAAAAATACCAAAGCTTCAACCTAGGTAATATTTGATATTATGAATTAAAAAATGATATCTATTTTACAAAATTCAAATCATATAAGTTACCTTAATTAATTTAATAATTAATTCCCGTTGTCAGAGCAAATAACGTGTTTTTATGAAACAATAAGTATCAAAAGATTGACACTAGTTTAAGTCCATTTTCGAAGTGAAATTAATTCCAATGACCAGTATTGGATTAAATGGAAAAAATATATTCTAATTTCAATTTAAATCCAATTCAAAAGATAATATAATCATATAATATAATCATATAAAAAAATTAGATTAAAAATCAGTTTTGATGTAAAATGCAGTATTTTTTACTATTCATTAAAAAAATGAACATTGTCATAAAAATACCAAAAATTCACACAAAGTAAATTTTGCTGTCCCAATAATAAATAATAAGTTTATTTTGACAAATATATCATATAAAATTGTCAAAAGATAGATTTAAAAATGGTTTTCCATCAAAAGGCAGTAAAATATTCTTTTAAAAATATTAGTGTATTACATGCTTAAGATTGGATTTATTTTTATTTTAAGCCTCTAAAACACTATCTAATTTATTAATAGACATAGATAAAAATATATATTATTCATTACTTACTTGGGATGTTACATCCTTCCCCCCATTAGAAAATTTTGTCCCCGCAATTTATTTACTTATCGAATAAATGGGGGTACTTATCCCTCATTGCATTTTCAGATTCCATGTTGCCTCTTCGATCATGTGGTTTTTCCACAAAACCATTACCTGATTAATCACCTTATTCCGTAACACTTTCTCCTAGTGGTCAAGAATCGGGACCGGTTGTTCCTCATAAGATAGGTTCTCTTCCAGCTGAACTACCTCTGGACTCAAAACATGAGATGGATCTGACATGTACTTTCTCAGCATCAAAACATGAAAAACATCGTGTACCTGAGATAAAATCGGAGGTAATGCCACCCGGTATGAAACTGATCCAACTCTCTCAAGAATTTCATATGGTCCAAAGAACCTTGGACTTAGCTTTCTTTTCTTACCAAATCGCATCACACTTTTCCATGGTGAGACTTTGAGAAAAACCTGATCACCTACCTCAAAAGAGAGATCCTCCCCCCTGTTGTCAGCATAACTCTTCTGCCTGCTCTGAGCTGTTCTCATGTGTTTTTGTGTCAGCTGACCTTTTTTTTCCAACTCTTCTACCATTTCTGGTCCCATCAGCTTTCTTTCACCCACTTCATCCCAAAAAGCTAGAGTTCGACACTGTTTCCCATATAACGCCTTAAATGGTTCCATCTGTATACTGGAATGAAAACTGTTATTATATGAAAATTTAACCAATGAAAGATGTTGGTCCCAACTTCCCTGATAATCCATCGAACAAGCTTGTAGCATATCCTCCAAGGTCTGAATTGTTCATTCTGACTGTCCATCTGATTGAGGATGAAGTGCTTTACTAAAATTTAATTCAGTACCCAACGACTTCTGAAGGCCTTTTCAGAAGTTATAAGTGAACCTGGGATCACGATTGGATACAATAGAGAGGGTAACTCCATGCAACCCGACTCTCTCTTTAAGATAAAAACGGGACAGTTGATCTAGGGAAAAAGTTTCTCATATAGCAAGGAAATGATTAGATTTATTCAAGCGATCAACAATAACCCAGATTGCATTATTACCTTGAGATGTCTTCGGTAATCCCACAACAAAGTCCATGGATATATTCTCCCATTTCCACTCTAGCACTGGTAAAGGATGAAGCATCCCTTTCGGTAACTACCGCTCTGCTTTAACCTGTTCACAAGCCAAACACTTCACAGTAAAATCAGCAATATCTCTTTTCATTCCATCCCACCAGTAATACTCCTGCAGATCTCTGTACATCTTAGTACTGCCAGGATGAACTGAAAATGGAGAACTATGAGCTTCACATAACAACTCTCTCTTCAAATGTGAATCAAAAGGCACACACAATCTCTTCCCAAATCTCAAAACACAATCATTATCAATGTTGAATTCAGGCAACTGACCCTTCTGAACCAGCACTAACTTTTTCTGCAACTCACTGTCTTACTTTTGTGCTTTCTTGATTCTGTCTGATAGAGATGATCTCACTGATACCTGAAACAAAACAAAAGAACATCCTGCACCAAAAACGTCTATGCCAAATTTCATCAAATCCTTAATCAAAGGATCACGTTCCAGACGCAACATTGTTAATGAAGCATTACTTTTTTGACTCAAAGCATCGGCCACTTTATTTGATTTTACCGGATGGTAATGAATTGTACAATCACAATCCTTGATTAATTATAGCCATCTCCTTTGTCTCATGTTCAATTCTTTCTGAGTGAATAAATACTTTAAACTTTTTTGATCGGTTTATATTTCACACTTTACTCCATATAAATGATGCCTCCAAATTTTTAAAGCGAAAACAACAGCAGCTAATTCCAAATCATGTGTAGGGTAATTTACCTCATGAGTTTTCAACTATCATGAAGTATAAGAAATTACCTGATCATTTTACATTAGGACCCAACCAAGTCCTTTCAATGAAGCATCACTGTATATAACAAACTCAGCATTTCTGGAAGGTAGTGCCAAAACTGGAGCATTCACCAATCTTCTTTTCAACTCTTGAAAACAATCATCACATTCTTTTGTCCAGATAATCTTAACACCCTTCCGAGTTAGCTTAGTCATTGGACTATATAACCGTGAAAAATTTCTAACAAACCTTCGGTAATAGCCTGCCAAACCAAGGAAGCTACGAATCTCAGTTACATTTGTGGGTATTGGCCATTCTTCAACAAACATTGTTTTTGCAGGATCAACAGTTTTCCCATCTTTAGAAACAATGTGACCAAGGAAAGAAATTTGTTGCAACCAAAACTCAAACTTGCTGAATTTCCCATAAAATTTCTTTTCGTTGAAGGTTTCCAAAATAACCCTTAAATGTCTTTCATGCTCCTCTTTACTTTTTGAAAACACCAAAATATCATCAATGAAAACCACCACGAACTTATCCAAGAACTAATGGAAAATTCTATTCATTAAGTCGATGAATAAAGCATGTGCATTGGTTAGCCCAAAAGGCATTACTACAAATTCATAATGGCCATATCTTGTACGAAACGCAGTCTTCGGAAAAACTGCATCCTTTACCTTCACCTGATGGTACCTCGATCTCAGGTTAATCATTGAAAAAAACTGAGCTCTCTGGAGCTGATCAAACAAATCATCGATATGAGGCAAATGATATTTGATCTTAATAGTGATGTTGTTCAAGGCTCTATAATCAATGAAAAGTCTCATAGAACCAACATTCTTTTTAACAAATAAAACAAGAGAACCCCATGGTGACGTGCTAGGTCGAATGAAACCTTTCTCTAATAAATCTTGCAATTGCTCCTTCAACTCTAAAAGTTCAATTTGAGCCATTCGATAAGGGGGTTTTGAAATTGGCTTAGCATCAGGAACTATGTCAACAGTAAAATCAACTTCCCGATCTGGTATTATTCCAGGCATCTCATCAGGAAAAACATCAGGATACTCATTTACCACTAGCACATCATTAATCTGACCAGTTCCTTTATTTTCAATGATGTGTGCAAGGTAACATTCATTTCCATCTTTTACAAGTTTCTTGGCCTCTTGATATATTATCAACAGTAAGGGTTCATTCTTGTACACAAACTGAACGTCTTTTTGAAAAGAAACATCTTTAGCTCTACAGTCAATATTAGCATGGTAAATAGAGAGCCAATCGATACCCAGGATAACATCAAACTCTACTAGAGGTAGAACAATAAGGTTTGCAAGTAGGTTCTTTCCACATATAAGGATAGGAAGATTCATATAAATTTTTTTTGCCTCAACATTTCCCCCAGGTGTTTTTACCAAAAGTTCAGGAGTCATATCTTGAGATGGTATTCCCATTTTACTAGAAAAGGTTTCAGAGAAGAAAGAATGTGTAGACCCCGAATCAAACAACACACTGGAATAATGTGAAAAAAAACAAAGTACCTGATACAACTTCATTTAATGGCCCGACACCTGCTGAAGTATTTGCAAAGGATTTCACCACCCCGTTCTGCTTGTAGTCTAACTGCTTCCCATCACTCAAGATCTTTTTCGGACACTCGTTTGCATAGTGACCCATATCATTTCACTTAAAACATTTCACTGACTATAAATAAAATTTGGACTTACCATCACCATGATCGTTTTTAGTGCAATCACGAGCCTTATGTCCCATCTTACCACATCGGTAGCACTTTCCAGAATTCAGAAGGCATTCCCCAGCTTGACTTTTACCACATTTATCACAAACTGAAAACTTAGTTTTCTTACCATCAGACTTTTTTGAAGAGTTATTTCTATTCTCTTGCCACCACAGTCTCTTCTTCTGTTGGTTGTTATAGAACACTTGATCATCATCAAATTCCATTTCTACCTTCTCAGCACATCGAACAAGCTTTTCATAACTTTTAAACTCACGAGAAGCTAATTCCCTTCTATATTTTAGCTTTAATCCTGAGTAAAAAATGATTGATTTTACTATCAAGGTCTCGGATAAAATTTGGAGCATACCTTGCCAATCCAGTGAACCTTTCTTCATAGGCAGCCACTGAGTCTTCCTCTTGCCTCAATTCCAAGAATTGCTTTTCCATCCTATGTCAAACAGCCTTAGGAAAATACTTCTCAAGAAACATACCTTTAAATTCATCCCAGTCGAGAGCATCAATCTCATCAGCGTCCATGATATTTTTAACCATCGACCACCACTGATCTGCTTCACCCTCCAAACAGTAAATTGCAAGACTAACCTTTTGATTTTCTGAACACCCCATGACATCGAAAATCTTCTACAGTGCTTTAATCCACCCTTCAGCTAACACAGGATCAGATGATCCTCTATATGATGGGGGATGTTGCCTCATGAAATGTTCCACCACTGACATGTTCCTCTGTGGTTGAGCTGGATGATCTCATGCATGGATACCACCACCATTTATCGCTTGAGTCAACTACGCCATTACTGTAACAAACTATTCAGTCCCAATTACGACCATCTCAGGAAGCTGATTCATAATGTTATTTCCTTCTGTATGCCTTCCTATCACTGCTTCCATGTTTCCTCTGCGGAAAACCATTCTGAACAAACATGTCTTAGATGAAGCAACATGGTAATCTTCAAATGCTATATCATTTCAAAAAAAACTATTTTTGGATAATCATTTAATAGAATTATAACTCCTAAAGTAATCTAAACCAACCTCTGATACCAACTATAAGGCCCCTACCTTAAACCTTACTTAATATTGAGTTATTAAAAGATTACACCTTGAGGATCTTTTCAAGTTTAGAGTTTTAGATAATTAGAACATAAAACTTGCATTATATTCCACATTTAAAAAAAGTGGTTACATAAAGATAGTATTCATTTTTACCATCAATGGAACATATTTAAAAAAAACATTGATTCTTTCATGACACTTCCTTGACACTATCAACATATCTGGTACCTTTCCCTTGACTTATGAAAAACATTTCAAAAAAACTTGGGATGAGCATAAAAAGCTCAATATGGGTTATAAAAATATGGAAAGGAAACAAGAGTTAATATATAAATAAGAAAGAAATCATACATTACCCATAAAACATAATCACTTTAACATACCTCATAAAATCATGAATGAATCATAGAAATCATAAGACATAAAGGTAACTTGAGGCATTCATAACAATCTTACGTAGGGCGTAACCCTCTTGGTTATGTTTGGAATACCCATCACTGTATATTCCCTAAATCTATTTGGAGAAACCTTAACGTTTCACTCCTTCATGTTACCCAATGCATTGGAGAGCTATATTAGGCTCACCCACCCTTAGTTTATCACGGAACCAACCGTCTTCATAATAATTCCCAATAACCACAACATAATCGTATCACATAAAACATGCATAAAGGAAACATAACATTTCCACCATTCAATCACAAGATATCAATACAACACATTGATTTAAAACATTATGAAAACCATTTTCAATACCAAAATAAAAGAATAGTAAAACATGGTATTTATTTTTCTTTTTAAAAAAAGGTATGGCTTGTAGAGGAAGCCGAAACTCAAATAATGGTCACGACGGCGGTGAAGTTGTTGTCGCCGCACACGTACGACAAAAACATTCCCTTTTGTCATTTAGTAAACGCTTCGTATAAAAAAGATTCCTTTTGAATAAACGTAATAGTCAAAGGGGTTTATACACCATATAAAAGAAGGTTGTGTATAAAATAAAATAAGCCTCAATGAAAGGAGATTGAGACGAAGTCCCATACCTCGGGTCCGACTTGAATCGATTGTTCTTTAACCTCCTGAATAATAAACATGATTTAACTTCTACTTTCTTAAGAACATTTTTCAAGTTCATTATTCCTTTTATATCACTTATTACCATGTAATGAACACTATGTAATTATTTATGTTAATAACGGTCTTTTTAACGATAATTGGCACTTGAGTCAAAAATAAACCCTTTATAATTACAAGTTATTCATGTATCAATTATATCCGGAATTATAATCATGATGTATATATAATATATATCCTATATATCATGTATATACATGCATTTATAATATTACATAATCATTTCGAGGTAAGAAATGAAATGCACTGTTCATGGAGACGGTAAGCCGTACGTACGCATGAACGCTACTTTCATTTCTATTTCGTATTTTATAGAATGGAATCATAATGATATAAAGGTATATTATAATTCCAGTGTAATATAATATATAATATCACAACTCCATCATTTATACGTCCCACATATGGTATTTAACGAATCAAATCACTTTGAGGGGGCTGTAGTCCGCACTTCCTTAAATGAAGATATCGCTTTTACCCATAATGGAAACCATAAAGGTATGACCAAAATAAAAAATACATAAGCTTATGGAAAACATAAACATATTATATATCATATATAAATATAGTTTCATCCTAATGGATACCTTTGAATGTGTTAAAAGAATGTTGAACAATCATCGTTTCGAGAGGCATAAATTCACCATCCACGGAAACAGTATGTTCTTTAACCATTAGATGTAGGAGTGTGTATGTGTAGCTCGAATACTTATTATAACACCATCCTAGTATATTGAAGATACTGTAGATGTTATAAAAGAAATGAATAAAAAGAGTTTAGGGGGTTGGAGAAGAAAAATAAAACAAAAGGACTCAAGTGAAGACATTACCTTAAAATCAGGTAACTCCCTTTAGTTGGAGCCCAAAGGCTTCCTTGGTAAGACATCTACCAAAAGTGAGGCTTCAAGGAGTAATATAGGGATGTGGAGAGACAAAATGGGCAGGGGTAGGATGTGCCAAAGGCTTTGGAAGTGTGGGTAAAGAGGTAGAGGTGGGGGCCTTTTATAAGAGGAGATGAGGGGCACTCTTGGAAAGTAAAGAAATGTTACTTTATTTTAAAATGTGTTTCGGATTTAAAAAGTCCCACATTGATATAATTCGAGGTTAAGGTGATAAGGGTTCTTAATATACCCATCCAATAGGTTTTGTACATGTGTAGGTCATAGATTTTACTTTATTATTTCATTTTATTTAAATCCTTTATTAATGAGGTAATCGCTGCATCATCATGATGTCATAAATAATTTAATTTATTTAATATATAAAAATTTTAAAAAAATATCATGATTTATTAAAACGTTTTATCTTTCTAAGGAATATTTATAGTCAAAAATCCGACATTTATAAGCCCATGTAAAAATTGTTTTAGTAAAACATCTCATGTTTGTGTCATTTTTACTTTTACATTAAATAAAAAGTTATTTATGTCATTTCCAAACCAAAGTGGCTCCATGGGGTCCCCAAGTTTACCCATGGATTTTCTTGGTCGGCCATGACACATCCAATGAGGGTAGAACATGTGTCAAGCTCATCTCATATTATTAAAACATTATTTTTACCTTAAACTACACTAATTACCTCCAATCGCGATTAAAAACATAAAAGTTACTATTCACCAAAAAAATATTTTAATCTCATTGAACCAAATTTTACTTCTTAATGACAATCATGTATGTCGGATTTTTGAAAATCAAATCACAGAAGTGGCAAAGTTTCATTTAAACGGAAAATCAGTGTCTTTAACTACCACATAGTGGTTTCACTATTCATCAAAAATTGAAATTTTCAGAAAAATACCAAAGCATCACCCTAAGATATATTTGATATTCTGAATTCAAAAATGATGTATATTTTACAAAATTCAAATCATATATGTTACATTAATAAATTTAATAATTAATTCCCGCTGTCAGAGCAAATAGCGTGTTTTTATGAAACAATAAGTATCAAAAGATTGACACTAGTTTATGTCCAATTTCAAAGTAAAATTAATTCCAATGACCACTATTAGATTAAATGGTAAAAATATATTCTAATTTAACTTTAAAAACAATTCAAAAGATAATCTAATCATATAAATAAATTAGATTAAAAAGCAGTTTTGATGTAAAATGCAGTATTTTTCACTATTCATTAAAAAAATGAACATTGTCAGAAAAATACCAAAAATTCACACAAAGTAAATTTTGATGTCCCAATCATAAAGAATAAGTTTATTTTGACAAACATAGCTTATAAAATTGTCAAAATATAGATTTAAAAATGGTTTTCCATCAAAAGGAAGTAAAACAATCTTTTAAAAATATTAGTGTATTCCATTCTTAAGATTGAATTTATTTTAATTTTAAGCCTCTAAAACATTATCTAATTCATTAATAGACATAGATAAAAATTTCTATTATTAACTACTTACTTGGGATGTTACAATAAGGTATTAATGTTTCTAGGTGGTATAAATCAATACTATTTAGGTGTGATGAACATGTCATTGATATTTCCAAGCCACATTACCAAAATATTGATATTGAATTTTCAAATTATGATTCCAATGTAAATACAACTAATGTTTCAAATTCCATGAGGATGTTTAGTTCAGGAAAACAACATATTAAACTCAGAATTATGTCCATATGTAATAATGTAGTATAAAATAATAACTCATTTTATTTGTGAAAAGTAAAAAAAATTGCTACAGTACATTGTAATGTCCCAAAATTTCCAGGTAATTTTTTAAAAATTAAATGGAATTATTTCAAGACCACATTCATTGATGACTTGTGATTCTGAGGCCCAAAACATAATTTTTAAATTATTTTAGTTCTTTTATGTAAACGTGCAAGAATGATTTTCTAACATTTAAACTGATGCTAGGATCAAAAATACGAGGGCACCGTTGAACTCAGAATGCCGGGATTCTCCTTGAAATGAAATTACATTGATTGGTATGGGTCAGATGGAAAATTTAATTTTTGGTCTTGTAGTGAAAAAATGAAATAAAATAAACTTAAAAGAAATTCAATGTTTCTATTATTCAATCTATTTCCACTGTAAAAAATGACCAGTCAGCGTTGTTGTGTAGAGATTAGGCGACGCAAACTCAATAATTAACCTCATTAATGAGACAACATGGCAACATAGAACGTGCCCCTTCATTTAATTAATCAATGATACAAGGTCGATGAAAAACCATGTGAAATCCATTGATGAATGACAAAACTCTCTCTCTCTCTCTCTATTTCTACCTCTAATGATGAACACCATCGACAGATGCCATTAAATCAAGGATCAACGAACTACGGTGAGATGAATTCAACAGACAACAAATGACGACGAATGCAAACAGATCGAGGATCGAAGATATCTATGAGATTTATCCCTCGTTAGTGACGGATCCTCAATCTATGTAGTGTTTTAATTATTTTATTTTTTACCCATTATTTTTCTAAAATGATGAATGTAGATCATCCCACGAACATGATGATATGCGGCTTGTTCGTTCATGGTGGAGGGTTTAATTCTTGGGTTTTCTATAGAGGGATTAAAATTTTGTTAATAGAACTATGATCTCAAGCCTCCCCTATTCTTAATCTCTTAATGAGGAGGGCATGGGCCTTCACGAATAAGGCTAGATCCCCTCCTCTTGTGCATTATTCATGGATGAATTCTCAAAATGGTGGCTTCATGGATCCGAGGATGTGGCAGGGATGAAAACAACTCGAGTGGCCCGAGAGCACAATCATATTTGTGTTTGGACCACCAGAGCGAACTCAGTAGCCAATGGAAGGTATCATTGGTGCTGGCCGGCAGTGTCGCTGACCGATTCCACTTGCGAGAAAAAACGGTTAGCTCCTTTCTAGTGCCATAAGAAAAGGAAACTCTAGCCAGGCGCCCCATGGGAGGAGGGAACTAGTCGTTGTGGGTCACGTGCTGACACAGGGTGGCCAGCTACATACGCCCCAACCGAACCAGATGAGCTGGTCTAAGCTATATAGGACCAGCGAAGCCAAGCCAATAGACAGGGTCACCCGACAAACCTAGATAAATTTACATGATGGTCCACTTTAGAGGACCGGGATGACGGGATAAACCCAGGCCATGTGGTGGCCTGGGATAGGAAAAAAGACTGTCCTGCCAGTACGGGCCTGGATGGATAGATTCGGGTCACTGGGTGACTAAGAGGACTGGACCCGCGACCAATCTTGTTTGGCTACCGAGAGAAACAATGGGCTTGACCAATGGGCCAGATGGATAGTATCGGGTTAGGCGTGACCCTGGGTCGTGTTGGTTGGGTCCATCCGAACAAGTTGAATCAGGACCAAATGCAACCGACCCCTCTTTACAAAAAGAGACGTATCTCCCAGACCGTATGTCCAATTGACGCGCCATCTATGGAATTAGGACCCACATGAGGGTTATTCCTTATGAAAAAAAATCTAATTACGATTTCATGGACCTTGACCCAGAGAGGATTTGTGACCCATCATCCTCGAGAGACTCTGTTGCTCAACTATCAGCGAGACTACATGACTTAGCTACCCAACAAGACATTGTTACTCAGCTACCAAACTAGGCTTTGTGGCTCAACTACATAGTAAGACTCCATGACTTAGCTGTCAGTGAGATATCATGACTCACCTACCCAATGAGACTACTTAACTTGGATATCATTGAGACTGCGTTACTCAGCTTTTAGCGAGACTTCGTGACTCAGCTATCGGTGATACTTCATGACTTAGGAACCTAGTGAGGATTAATGACTTACCTATTAGTGAAGCTTCATGAATTAGACACTAAATAGGACTAGGTTACCTAACTATCCTAAAGGAATCATTAGGGATGAGTGGATTTTACATGAATGATGATCAGTGTTTGCAACTGTTGGTTTTTCTATCAACAAATTCTATTATACGTTTTTTGATCGAAAAATAGTGACTCTAATAAATGTACTATATTTTGAGAATAACTTTGTATATTTTTGTGAGATCCGAGTTGGTTTTGGTTTTACTACTAAGTATTGTTACTCTCACCCCTGCACAGGCTTCACCTGTACTTGTTATGTCTTGTGCAGACGATAGACAACATTGAATAAGATCTTAGAGAGACAGGGCCAGGTGGTTCTCAAAGGTGGATCTATAGATGCAGTATTCTATAGTGACATCGAAAAGTGAGCTACATCTAACCTTCAGGTTGGACCCTTGTCAAATGACCACTTGAGATTGTACTTCATTTTTTACTATAATTTCCTTTTTTCCTTTGGGTTTGTATTCTATCTGATTTTTTATTTTCAAATTAACCTTAACTTGTGTGGTTCCTCCTCATTTGAAATACTTGTCGTTGGAATCCCAATTTTATCATTACATTCCATATTATGGGTTATGTGTGTTTGTGTACAGGTTTAAAGAAATGCCTTCCCTTTTAGGGATATTCCTTCATGGTGCTAGTCACCAGCCCTAGGCCTATGGAAGGTGGGTCTGGGGTTGTCATGACATAGGCCCAGGGGACAGCTTGTGACAGACTGGTATTCGAGGTGGTCAGTTATACTACATGATTGAGAGTAAGATATTTTATTTTTGGGAAACAATATCAAATGTGTCGAGTTTGATAATAAGATTCGGGGAGTCTAGTGTTTGGGTAGTGGCTATTGTATCCATAAACCAGGACCCTGAGTTCTGCTTTCTGACACGGTGCATGAAAACACTGGTTTCTTGCACCTTTAAAATGTTATTCAAGATATCTTTGAGTTAGCCTCATCTCACCAGGTATAATTAACTAACTGTGGTTCATCTTGATTTCTCTTATGATGCCTACACAAAGACAACCATCAAGGATACTGGTACAGAATCATGACGACGGTCCACCAAAGGAAAAGGAATCAATGTAGGGAACGATTCCAGATATGGTACCCCCAGGTGGTGTAATAGAGGCACCACCACCCATCGAGTAGCAGATTCTACCATCCTTACCATTTGAGGATGCACATCGACTGAGCATGTTTCCTGAGTACCAGAGGCAGTGGCCTGTAAGGTTTTTTGGTGACATAGATCATGAGGCAGATGAGGATTGCCTGCAAGCGGTGACGTGAGTTTTCCACCTACTGAGGAAACCTTCCATCCAGATGGCAGTTCGAGCTTCTAGCCTTTCACAGGGCACGGTAAGAAGATAGTGGATCTTGATACTACAGACTCTTGAGTATTCTAACAATACATGGGAAGACTTTGAGAACCTTTTCAGGATGAATTTATTCCCCCACAACGTTGTTATGAGTACGCACACTTGAGTTGGTCCACATATAACAGGGCAGTGTGATGGTGGCTGAGTACACTTCGAGGTTCACAGACCTTTCCCAATAATCCACTAATAGAAGTATATATATTTTTAACAGCCTATTTGTGATGGGATCCTATTGCAAATAAGCTTTTGCGACGGGGGCCTGTTGCAAATACCTTATTTTAGAAAACGACACCGCAAATACATTTTTTGCGGTGGGCCCAACGCAAATAATGTTATTTGCGATGACAAACTTTTTGGTTTCAAATAATCCACCAATTATATACATTTTATATTAATCAACCATTTGCGATGGGCCCATCACAAATAACTATATGATTATATTCATTATATATATAAACATTTTTGGACGGGTCCGTTGCAAATAGTATTTGTGATGGACCTGCTTCTCCGTTGCAAATACTAATTATAAAAAATTATATTTAGATTATTTGCGATGGGATCCCGTCGCAAAAGTTCTCGTCACAAATACTAATCATAATAAAACAATTTAATAAAATTAGGATAATGAAATAATTATTATATTATTATTAAGATAAAAAAAATTATTAGTAAAATAAAAAAATATTAAAAAATATAATACTATCAAAATATATTTCATAAAATTATGATTAATAATAAATTAATATTAATATTAATATAATTATAATAATATTAAATTAAAAAATTATTAAAATTCCCAATATTTACAAAAAATATAAAATATCATAAAATATTATTATTATTAGTAAAATAAACAAATATTATAAAATATAATACTAATAATAAATAATAAAGAATTAAAAATAAAAAAAAAATTAAATTATGAATGATTTGCAGCAATATAAAAGATAGAAACTGTAAATAGTTCATATTACTAAAAATATTGAATTAAAATTCTTTTAATATAAAAAACAAATCATTGGGGAGTCATATTCTAGAGGAGGTGGAGGAGGTGGAGGAGATGGTGGAGGAAACTCCATTCCTAAACTACGACTCAGACGGCGCATGTACTCCATCTGCTCATGATGCTACTGTTGCCGCTACTACTCTCATCGATGCATCTCCTCCTCATGGTGCTGCTACTACTGCCACCGACACATCTCTTCATGCTGCTACTTCAAACACTTTATAAGCTCAGCCTGAGTTTGTAACTACTCCTGATACTATGAGGAAGAAGATGTTGCCTCTCCACAGGCTCCTCTCAAGATGGATGTCGACATCGTAGCAATACCATAATAAGTATCAGGATTCAAATGAGATTTGATACCAACTACTCGGCCCTTTCAAATCCATACTGAGTCTCCTGCATCCATGAAACCTCATCGAAATTGGGGTACTCGTCAACTCAGTCGTGACGTCCTCACTCTTAGCTTGTGTCTGAGAGGTCGCAGCCTCGTATAAATCCTTCAATTCCAATTTGAAATTAAAATGGTGAAAATATTATATGCAGTTAATAAAAAATAGGAAGAAATAATACTAACGACAATACAACGCTGGCGATCACCTCTAATCTCTCCAGTGGCTAGATCACTGCACATCCTCTGATAAACGTCGAACTCTGTAAATACGGGACACTCGACAGCCTACAGAAATATAAAATAAACTATTTATATATAAAGTTATATAAAATATTTAAGTAATATACTTACCAGATGCTCTCTATGTGTACTGAATGTATGGATACCAGCTTGATGTGTCACCTCCTATCTCCCCCAATTCTATCATCCAACTGAAGATATCCTTTTAAATCCACCATCCAATTAGTGTAAACATAATCCATCCCAAACGTGAGATGAAATTTACTATGGTCGATGGGTCCTACTCGACTCATCAAATTATGTCACTCCTACTTTCTTAATGGATTTTCATCTAAAATTGTTCAAAAACTGACGGAAACAGTCACGAATAGACACCTTCCATGCCTAGTGGATAGCGTCACACATGAAATCATTTGATGAGATACCATAAACCCTACAAATGATTTATAATATAAAGTTATTAATAAAATAAATTTCAAAATAAATATTATTTATTTAGGTACGAGCCAATGATTGAACAAGTCACACCACACATCAACGGGAATCTGTTCCCATATGATCCATGGTAGAGAAAAATAATTGTGCAAGATAGTCCTCCCCTTTCCAATAGCTACATGCACAAAACTGTTAAAAAATATTAAATAATAAAATAGTTAGTATATATATATATAAATTAATGAAATTTAACTAAAATATACAGGTTACAATACCTCTGTTTGCGTAGATCGAATCCAAGATGTGGATGTCCCTTGGTGATAGGGTCAGGAATCATCAGTTCTGCAAGACCGCTCCCCCTCTACATACCCCCTGAACCCCTGTAGGCTGAGGGTCAGATGATCCAAAATCACCCTCATTCAAAAGAATATCAGCCTCCTATAACTCGTGAAATAGATTAGGATCCATCTGAAACACAAACTGATTGTTGTTAGAAGATAGTTGAAAATAACTATTATATATAGATATATATTAGTTATGGTTATAACCAGCATTTAACTATGTCAATGTCTATCTTCATCCTCATCTACGTAGCTGTCCATGTCAATGTCTTCATCTTCCTCCACAACATCATCAATATCCATATCAGTTTCAGGTTCTTCATCTCTTGTCATTTCAAATTCATTTGTAACATCATTAACATCTTCATCATCATCGATCATTAATTGTGGGGTGTCATCATCGATATTCATGTCTCTTTGGAAAAAAGATAGATTTCGACCAGTCTCTTGAAAAATTTCAATTCATTCCACTTCAGCGGAACCACATTTAGTTTCAGTAAACTGATTTTCTCTAGATTTCATTTTTATTATACTCCACCAATCACTGAAGTATTTCGAAGTAACACAGTACATTGCATAATAAATCTGATGTTCCTGTTGTTCCAGAAAAAATGTTTCATTTACTGCATGAAGACTTTTATATTTAATATCGACGATTACAAGAGTCAAATGGACATGCAAGCCTCTCTCAGTATCCAAACACTGACATTTAAAAATCATTATGTAATTATGTCCTAGATAATACAGCTCAATAATTTCATCTAGAATGCCTTAAAAGTCAACATTAGTTTCTCTGTGATGTGATCCTCTCAAGAAAACTCCAATGTTCATTGTTTTTGTATTCAGCATATGCAAGTGTATGAAATCAAAAACTATTCACCACATATTCATTATAAGATTTAACCATTTTCGATGGTGGGTTACTCAATATACATAGTCGCTTATCAATTTTATTAGCATGTTGAGACACTTGAAAATTTGTAAAACAATTATCAATGTGATAAACAATAAATGGAATTGATATAAACCATCAATAATTTATGTTAGTAGTTTTAGAAACCATTGAATTTTTTTTTTGTTTTCATTCTTCAAGAGCAGCTGTTGTAATTTGTGGAAGTTGTTTTTTGACATGATTATCATATAACCTACAAATAAAATAATTTTACATAATACAACATAAATTATAGAATATTTGATAGAATCACTCACACCACAATTGATTTCTTTTCTTCAAACATGAGCAGAACATATGTGTGAGCTCTACGATATTCATCATCTGAAATCCACCATTCATCAACACCAAAAAAAACGATGATTTGGATGATTAAAAACTGATAATTGATTGTCCATTTCTTAATTAACATTCCCCTAGTTTCATCCCATGAGAATGTGGTTTGATGGATATTGACATTCAAAATAATGAGAGCTGAATAAATCAATACACCCTTGAAAATAAGCTTCAGCAGTTGAGCCTTCAACTGATGCTTTAATACGTACTTTTTTAGTCAATATCTACATGCATCTATTGAATGGGTATATCAATCGAAACTATATGGGACCTCCACATTTAGCTTCATGTGGAAAATGTAATATAAGATGTTCCATTGAGTCAAAGAAAGATGGGAGAAAGATTTTTTCTAGTTTACATATAATTATAGAAAAATATTCTTCCAGTTTTCTTAGGGCATCGTAGTATGTTGTTTCTGCACAAATGTCTCAGAAAAAAATTATATGTCTAATATCGAATACGAAATCATAGAATTCAACAAACCTTTGAATCCAATCAGCATAATTCATTCCATTATAACATGAAAATAATGATGTTTTAATCCGGTAATATAACCATTCTTAACATATCTGCCCAAATTGGAAGCATAACCATCTGGAAGTATCAAATCTACAATCCACTGATAAAATAATAATCGACTCTCTTTGGACAGTGTATAAGCTACTTTTGGTTTTATTAACCTCTGTGATCTGACATTTTCAAATAGTTCACGTTCCGGTCTCCTCAAAATTTGGGCAAGATCTAATCAGGCCTTTATAGTATCTTTGGTCGTACCTAGTGTATCCAGAAATATATGAAATTAATTATCAAAATAGTTATTCTCAATATTCATGACACCCACCAAGTGGAGGACCAGCAAATTAGACCAATATCGAAGATCCCAAAAAAATGATTCATTTTATCCAATTATGTTCTTTCCCAAAGCCATCAATTTTCTATTGGTTTACTATTCGCCCAAATGTGAAGGGAGGTAATGAAAATATAACTCAATTTAACTCTATACTGGAAATCTTCATTGGAGGTTCATCCCTTTCAATTTTAAATTTTTTGAAATGAGATTTGTTCCTCCGAAAAAGATGATTAGTTAGAAGAAATCTGTGGTGACAGTCATATCAGAAAGGTTTTTTTTCAATTGATGAGCATAAAGGAATTGTTGTCTTTCATATAGTAAGGACATGATTTCAGACCATGTTTACTCCAGCCAAATAACATTCTATATGCCGGAAAGTTACTAATCATCTACATCAACACAGCTTTTAATATAAAATTTTATTTCACAGAAACATCATATGTACAAACACCATCACTCCACAATGCATTTAACTTATATATCAATGGCTTTAAATAAAAATCAATATTCTTATTCAGATGTCCTGGGATTAATAGAGTCAAAAAGAAATAGGTCTTCTTCATCAACATCCATGGAGGAAAATTGAATGGAGTTATAAATACAGGCCAACATTAATACTGACTACCATAAGAACTAAACGGACTGAAACCCTCGGTAGAAAGACCCAATCGCATGTTTCAGGCTTCTAAAGAAAAAGACGGAGGTATCCAGTCAAAATGATTCCATGAATCACCATCTGATGGATGATTCAAGATTTTATCAGTTGAAATATTGATTTTGTGCTTTGACATCATTGATGTTGTGTTCTGTGACATAAATAAATGATGCATCCTGGGTGTAAGAGGGAAATAACTCATCCATTTTAATGGAATCGATCCAGACATCCCCGGTAGAGCTTCTTTATACCTCAGTTGTCCACATGTGGCACAACTATCCAATGACTCATTTTCACCAGAATATAAGATGTAATCATTTGGACATACATTAATCTTCCAATAACCAAGGGCCAGATTACGAACCAGTCTCTTACCCTCATTGTAATTTGTAGGCAACACATTTCTTTTAGGTAAAAGTGTTTTAACCAAAGAAAATATCTGATCCAAACAGTTTTTCGACATTGCATTATGTGATTTAATAACCATAAATTTTTCAACCGCTTCTAATTTTCTTATCTTGATACCAGGATATAATGCATCATCAGCAGACCAAAACAACTCATAAAATTCATATTGTTCCAGCTCAAGAGTTAAATCACTATCATCTTGAGTTTCAGTTTGTTGAATAGATGGAACTACAATATAATGTACTAAATTTTGAAACCGTGAAGGATTCAGAATCATGTTATTAGTATTTTCTATGGAACTATGTTCACCGGGTTGATATCAAAAAACATAATCTGGTTTAAAACCAAACAGTAAGAGATGTCCCCCAACCTTATCAAATGTGTCAAATGTTTTCAGAGCACATTTTTTTCAAGGACACTTAATTGTGCCTTCTGAAACATATTTTGGTATTAATGATTCAAATTATAAGAAAGCATCAAAAACCTCAATATATACAGGATTTAAACTAGAACCATTTGGATTTTTTCACTGATTTATCCAATCGCGATTATCAAATAATGAAATATGTTGATTTCCTTATTCCATATTTTTCTACAAAATATATATCATCACTATTTTTGAATAATTTGAAATTATAAAAACAGTATCTGAAAAAATAAGATAAATAATCTCAAATATTTCTTAATAATTACCATTAAATTTAGGTGACACAATTTCCAGTGGATTGATAGCTACTCTTTTGTCTGACGACTCATTTACATGCATCTTTCTCACACTGAAATCAAAATTAAAAATCTACTCAGAGGTATGCTTATTCATTATCATTCATACGTGAATGTATAAGCATACCTCAGATTAGTTTCTTCATTGTGATTTCTATGTGAGAAAGATGCAAGTAAATGATCTTTTGGATAAAAGAGCCCCCTTTTCATCGATGAATCATCTTCTTGCAACTTTCAACTCCTGAACACATTAAAAAAAATGTAGTCTTATGAATGCATATTCAAAATCGTGCATACGATATTGGATATACATACGTAGAAGCATACATTACATAATGTTTTGAGTCGGTGAAAGTTGAAAGAAGAAGATTCATCGAGAAAAAGGAGTGTCATCAATCCACTAGAAATTGTGGCAAGTTTTTACAGGTTATTAGAATTAATTCCTATTAATTATTTTTTATTCCTCTTTATTCTTATTTATTACTAATTATTTCTAATTATTTGTATTTACTACTAATTATTCCTATTTTTCACTAATTATTACTATTTATTACAATTTATTTCTAATCATTACTATTTATTTCTAATTATTACTATTTATTTCTAATTATCATTATTTACTACTAATTAATCCTAATGACTCCAAATTAATCTTAATTCTTGCTATTTAATCCTAATTATTGATATTTATTCCTATTTATTATTAATTATTATTAATTATTCCTATTTATTCCTAATTATTACGAATTATTCCTATTTATTCCTATTTATTCCTAATTATTCTTAATTATTCATAATTATTCATATTTATGAATAATTATTACTAATTATTACTATTAATTTCTAATTATTACTATTTATTGCTAATTATAAATATTTATTCCTAATTAAACCTAATTATTCTTAGTTATTCCTAATTATTCTTATTTATTACTAATTATTCCTATTTATTCATATTTATTATTAATTATTGTTACTTATTAATATTTATTCGTAATTATTACTAATTATTCCTATTTATACTTAATTATTATTAATTATTTCTAACTATTCCTATTTGCTATAATTTATTTCTAATTATTATATTTTTTTTCTAATTATTACTATTTATTGCTAATTATAAATATTTATTCCTAATTATTCCTAACTATTCCTAATTATTCCAAATTATTCCAAATTATTCCTATTTATTCCTATTTATTATTAATTATTAGTATTTGTTAGTATTTATTATTATTTATTCATATTTATTACTAATTATTTATATTTATTACTATTTATTACTATTTATTTCTAATTATCCCTATTTATTGCTAATTATAAATATTTATTTCTAATTATTCCTAATTATCCCTAATTATTACTAATTATTACTAATTATAACTAATTATTTTTATTTATTTCAAATTATTCCTATTTATTAATAATTATTCTTAATTATTCCTATTTATTAGTAATTATTATTATTTATTCCTATTTATTACAATTTATTTCTATTTATTTCTAATTATTAATATTTATTTCTAATTATTCCTACTTATTGCAAATTATTAATATATATTTCTAATTATTCATAATTATTTCTAATTATTCCTAATTATTGTTAATTATTCCCAATGATTCTTAATTATTCAAATTATTACTAATTATTTCTATTTATTAATATTTATTACTATTTATTCCTAATTATTCATATTTATTACTAATTAATCATATTTATTTCTATTTATTACTAATTATTCATATTTATTACTATTTATTTCTATTTATTACTATTTATTTCTGATTATTCCTATTTATTGCTAATTATAAATATTTATTGCTAATGATAAATATTTATTCCTAATTATTTATAATTATTACTAATTAGTTCTAATTATTACTAATTATTACAATTTATTTCAAATTATTTTTGTTTATTACTAATTATTCCTAATTATTCATATTTATTAGTAATTATTAGTAATTATTATTATTTATTTCTATTTAGAACTAATTATTTCTATTTATTATGATTTATTTCTAATTATTTCTATTTATTTCTATTTATTCTTATTTATAGCTAATAATAAATAATTATTCCTAATTAATCCTAATTAATCCTAATTATTCTTAATTATTCCTAATTATTCTTAATTATCCGTAATTATTACTGATTATTCCTAATTATTCCTAATTATTTCTATTTATTATCATTTATACCAATTTATTCTTAATTATTCCTATTTATTACTAATTATTATTATTTATTACTAGTTATTCATATTTATTACTATTTATTGCTAATTATTCTTATTTATTTCTAATTATTCCAATTTATTGCTAATTATTTCTATTTATTGCTAATTTTTTCTATTTGTTGCTAATTATTCCTATTTATTGCAAATTATTCCCATTTATTGCTAATTATTCCTATTTATTTCTAATTAATTCTATTTATTACTAATTATTCATATTTATTACTAATTTTTCCAATTTCTTAGTATTTATTCTTATTAATTCCTATTTATAATTGATTTTTGGCTATTTATTACTAATTAATCCTATTTATTACTAATTATTTTAATTTATTACTAATTATTCCTATTTATTACTAATTATTCCTATTTATTCCAATTTATTACTATTTATTACAAATTATTCCTATTTATTACTAATTATTCCTATTTATTAATATTTATTCCTATTTATTCCTATTTATTAAAATTTATTAGTAATTATTCCTCTTTAAAACTAATTATTCCTATTTATTACTATTTATTCCTAATTAATCCTATTTATTACTATTTATTCCTATTTATTACTAATTGTTCTTATTTATTACTAATTATTCCTAATTATTATTATTTGTTCCTATTTATTACTATTTATTTCTAATTATTCCTAATTATAACTATTTATTTCTAATTATTACAAATTATTCCTATTTGTTGCTAATTATACATATTTATTTCTACTTATTCATATTTCTTTCTAATTATAAATATTTGTTCATAATTACTAATATTTATTCCCAATAATTACTAATGATTTATATTTATTGCTAAATAAAAATATTTGATCATAATTATTTCTAGTTATTCCTATTTATTACTAATTATAGATATTTATTACGAATTATTAATATCTATTACTAATTTTTCATATTTATTTAAAATTAGTACTAATACTTTCAATTAATTATTACAAATAACTACTATTTACAAAACATTTTAAATCTATTTAAATTAAAACTAATGAAAAAAGTAAAATTAACATAAAAAATGAAATAAATATTAAATTAAATAAAATATAAATACATTTAAACTTGATCGTCTATTGATATAGATGGCTTCAAAACTTTTTCGTAAAAAAAACTAATTCAATCAAATTCTCACTCTAAAAATAGGGTTGAGAGAGAGAATAAAATGAGAATTGAGAGGGGAATTTGAAAAAAAGGATGAGGGTATATATAGGTTAGATTAGTTGCGACTGGTCCTTTTGCGATGGTATTCCCGTCGTAACAGGTACCTTTTGCGATGGGGCCCGTCATTAGTACCTTTTCCAACATTAATTGTTGTCGGTGGTTAAAAGGGTATTTGCGATGGGGCCCGTCGCAAAAGGTACCTTCCGACACACATTTTTGGACGAGGCATCATCCCGTCAGAAAATAAACACATTTACCGCCGCCAGGTATTTCCGACGGGTCCAATCGCAAATACCTCAGAGCGACGTAGTATTTGCAAAGGGAATATTACTCCAGTCGCAAATAAGCTTCCCGCAGTTTGGCATGCAAACCGCACCAAATAGCGCATTAGTTTTGAAATGGGCCACCAAAACCGATCGCAAATTACAAGGTATTTGCGATAGGACGACCCCCCACCCCCGCAAATAATCTCTGGACTGGACTATTTGCGACGGGAAATTATCCCGTCATAAATAACTCGTCGCAGATGTTTGTTTTCCCTGTAGTGATCTTCTGATATGGTGTGGGACTATTTATTTTGGGCTTGAACCTTTGACAAGGGGCTTAGATAGAAGATCAGAGCATCGATGATCTCTATATTCATCCCTATGTAAGCTGGGATGCAGGAGCGAGACCATGTAGTAGAGAAATTCATGGCAGAACATGCACATACTATGAGAGCTACCACCGGACAGCACGCAGTAGAGTCCTCAACAGCGGGTAGCCATCATCTAACACAGGGGTCCAAGAGGACTAGACCTTCTATTGGATGACCCAATAAAACTCGAACGGTAGTGTGAGGCCCCACGTGCAGTGGACAATGGTATAAGGCTATGTTGTGCATCACATATGGTTGGTAGGGGCACATAACTCGAGACTACCTGAACTGCTATACAGACGATCAGCAGGCGGTTGAGGGACCACTAAGGAAGAGGAAGAGAATTGAATAGGAGGGAACATAGAGAGGTGGATGTGGAAGGGGAGTATGCAGAGTGATATACTGTGTGAAGAGATACGAGGTAATACCACCACCACCCCCGACGGTCCACCATGAGCTCCAAGAGCAGGTGAACTAGGGCAAGGCCAGATTCAGGCGATGAAGGCCTTTGACCATGGCACTCTAGATTTTATTAGAGGTAAGATCTGTGACTACTCTAGTTTAGTTGATGTACTTATAGACATTGGTTATAGTCACTCTTTCCATTCCATGGAATTTGTTTGAGGTTCGTAGATTCCGGTGGAGTCGTTGGTGCGGTCGTTAAGATTAAAAACTCCCATAGGAGGGGATTCGACGATCACACACTTGTGCCGGCAATGTGACTTTCCTCTTGGAGGTGATAGTTTCAATTGGGATCTCCTAGTAGTTGTGGTGAGGCCTTACGCCATCATCTTTGGTATGGACTGGTTATCTACAGTCCATGCTCAGATCGACTGTATGAGGCACAACATAGGGTGTGTCCGCAAGGATGAGACTAGTTTTTACTTCACCAGAGAGAAGGAAACATTTGCAGCATAAGATGGGATTTCTCGCTGGAGGGTGCATACAATCAATCACTATTTTGATAGCCTCACCCTCAGTGTGGTTGATGAGAGGACTCCATGACTTCATATAGTGATGGACTATTACTAGGACCTCTTTCATAAGGATTTTTTTAGAATTCCTAACTATATGGAGGTAGACATCTCTATCAACCTATACCAAGGGATGACACCGATATCAACGCCCGAATATAGGATGGCTCATTTAGAGCTTCTTGAATTGAGGGTACAACTCGAGGACATTATGGAGAAGCACTTCGTGAGGCCCAAAGTTTCATAGGGGCAACTGCTATATTTTATTCCATGAAGGAAGATGAGAGCTTTTGGCTATGCATGGACTTATGGAGCCTGAACTAGGTGACGGTGAAGAACATGAATCCACTACCTAGAATTGATGATCTCTTAGATCAGTTGAGAGGAGTGTAGTGCATCTCGAGGATAGACCTCATATCAGGCTATAATCAACCTCAGGTATGGGGTGAGGATGTATTGAAGATAGACTTCAAATGAATGTATGGCCACTATCAGTTCTTGGTGACTCACTTTAGTGTGACCATTTCCCTAGCAGTTTTCATGGGACCCATGAATATGATTTTCCATCCTTACCTCATTCGTTTCGTTGTGGTTTTCCTTGATGACATCATGGGAACTTGGTGTCATAGGAGGAGCATGCTATATACTTGTGGATAGCCCTAGATAAACTCTTCGAGCACCATATTTATAGTAATATCTTGAAGTGCTAGTTATATATTCAGATGGTCCACTGTCAAAGACAAGTCATCTCAAATACTAGATTTGTAGTAGATTCAGTGAAGATATAGTCACTTCTTTTTATGGACCCAATTAAGAGCGTAATTGAGGTGTATAGTTTTTTGGGGTTTTCTAGATACTACTAGATGTTCGTGCCTGACTATTCTAGAGTAGAAACACCTTTATCAGCCTTGACATAGAAGGGACATCACTTTGTGTGGTTGAAGAAGTGCTAACTAAATTTCCATGATATGAGGCAGAGACTGATGAGTGCCCCCATCTAGAGACTACCACAAGAGGGTGTTGGTTACATAGTCTTGTACAACGCATCAGGCACCATAATAGGTTGTTTCCGGATGTAGGATATAGCAGTGATACATACAGCTCCTGACAGTTGAGGTAAAATTAGAAAGACTATGTGACCCATGACCAGGAGTTAACACCAGTGGTCTTTGCCTTGATGATGTGGTAGTACTACCTGATGGTTGAACAATTCATTGTCTACTCCAACCAGAATAGTCTTAGGTATATATTCTCATTCAAGGACCTGAACTTGAGACAATGATGATCGTTGTAGTTCCTCTAGGACTATTAATTCAAGATAGTATATACTCCTTGGATGGGGAATGTGGTGGAAGATGCACATAGCAGGTGGTCTGGTTTACATCTGTAGAGTGATGCGACAAAGAAGCTAGCCAAGATGCAGACATCCTTTGTGAATGGAGATGGAGCAGCTTACATTTATCCAAGGACTATAACTCCCCCACTCATAAAATGATTCTGGGATTCAAAACCTATGGATGTTGACTACAAGACCCAACATGCAAAAATATTCTAAGGGCATGCTCCTCATTGATTATTGATTTGTGGGGAGCACAACATCTTCTTCAGAGGACGCACCAGAGTACCAGTGATGTTACATGAGGTGGTGTTGAGTGAGATCCATACATCCCCTTTGATGGTAGATCCATTTGTGGTGAAGATCTATTAGGACCACCGACATTAGTACTGGTGGCCAGGGATTTAGAAATCATTGGCATAGTTTATTTAATAATGCCTCACTTATCAGCAAGTGAAGGTTGATCAGCATGTCCTAGTAGGATTGCATAGGCACATGAGGTACCCGAATTGAAGTGGGATGGTATATCCTTGGACTTCATGAGGGGTAACCATCCATGTCTAGGGGCCATGATTCTATCTGGGTGATCATTAACCGACTCACCAAGTCGGCTCACTACCTACCCATCTAGGAATATGGGTCAATAGAAGTCTTGAGATGCCTCTACATCTAGGAGATAGTGCAGCTTCACAAGGTTAATTTGATGATCATCTTAGACCATGATGCTCATTTTACATCCCGGTTGTGGAAGGGATTCCACGAGGTGTTCAAGACTCAACTATGCTTAAGCTCCTCCTTTCACACTCAGACAGATGGTCAGACAAAGCAGACCATAAAGACCCTTGATGACATGCTTCGTGCTTAAATCTTTGACTTTTGGTCGTATTTATGAGGACCACATACCACTGGTGGAGTCAACATACAAGAATAGAAATCACTACACCATTGGATTGGCACCATTTGAGACCATGTCTGGGTGGCAATGAAGATCACCTCTATGCTGAACAGACACAAGTGAGTGAGCAATCCGTGGCCCGGAGTTGGTACGGGCTACCACTGAGATGTTGCAGATCATCCAGGAGTGGATGAGGACTATAGAGATCAGATAGAAATCATATGCTAAGAGGAGACGGAGACCCTTTCTGTTTAGGGAGGGAGACCATATTTACCTTCAGGTCTCACCCCTATAGGGATTGTAGAGATTTTTCCGAGGTGCAAAGTTATCTCAAAGGCTCATCAGACCTTTCCAGATCCTCCAGAGAGTTGTAAAGGTGGCATGCCACCAAGAAATTCCACCATAAATTCACACAGTGCACAATGTTTTTCACATGTTCCAGCTAAGGTGGTATATGCATGATCCAATGCATGTCATCGAATGGGGCAAGTTGGACATTGGGGATGGGGCGACGTTTGTGGAGTTTTTAGGGGAGGTAGAGGATCGTCAAAAGAAGGTCCTTTGTGGATAGTTTATTACTTTGGTGTGTATTCTGTGGTAGCACAGGAACCTCTAGGGGAGCTCATGGGATTTGGAGGCTTAGATTCTTTTTAGTACCCCATTTATTTTTTTATCCTTATTTTGGATTATTAGGACATGAATCCCAAAAACAGATGAGTAATGTAATTTCCCAGACATTATATGTAATTTTTTTAATTATATAGAATTATTTTCAGACCACACACATTGAAGTCATTAGACTCCGAGGCCCAGCGATCCTAGAATGGAATTTTGACCTTTTTCAGTTTGTTTAATTAATCATGAAATATGAGTTTTCAATATTTAAAACTGTTGCTTGGATCCAACATTTTTGGGCAACGTTGAACTCAAAATGACGACATTCTCCTAGAAATAAACTAACATTAACAACTAAGGGTCAAAAATAAAAGTTAATTTTTAGACATATATTGAAAAAAATAAAATAAAATAAATTATATGTTTATTTTATATAAACTATTTCCACTGTGACACAATGACCAGTCAACATTGTATTGCAACAACGAGGGGGCACTGAATCATTAATCAACCTCATTAATGAGATTGTGTGGAGTTGTTCAACACACCCCCATCCATTAATTAATCATGGATCTAGGGTTACAGAGAAACTTTGAAAAATCCTCTGACAAACGAGGAACCTCTATCTCTCTCTCTCCAAAGATGAACGTCATCGATGAACACCATCAAATCTTGGATCGAAGAAAAATGGTGGGATGGATTTGAGAGATGAAAAATGATGACGAATGCCATCATATTGATGATCGACTATGGATTAGAGCTTCTTACCTCATCAGCGATGGATCCACAATCTATGTATGGGTTCAATTGTTTTACATTTTCCCCATTCTTATTTTAAAACAAAAAACACGGATCAACCCATGAAGAATTTGATAATAGGGTTGTTTTTTGTGAAAGAGAGTTTTCTTTTTGGGTTTTCTACAGAGGGATTAATATATTGTTGATAGAACAATGATCCCAATCCTCTATTGTTATTAATGTCTTAATGCTGATGGTTCGGGTTGACATGAATAAACCCCGAGACCCTTCTCTTGTGCATTCATCATGCATGCATCCTCAAAATGTTGGAATGGGGGATCTGAGGTTGTGGATGTGATGGAAGCAACAAGATAGACCTGACAGTGCTGGTATATTTGAGATCAGACCACTGAAGTGGACCTGGGGGCCCACGGATGGTGTCGTCAGCACGACACCATAGACGTGGTGGCGCCAGTGACCAGTGATGGTAGCCTTCAGTGGTGTCCTTTGGCAGCATCTGTATGCAGGAGGCTGTGCCAACTCATGCCACATGTGGGACAAAGTGGCTGGCCCCTTGCCAGTCGTGCATGTAGAGGCGGCGTGCCTAGCGTGCACCATGGTGGATGAGTTCTACGACCCATCGACCACGGCAACAAACTTGATGTTGTACCAGCCTAATGTTGTTTGGGATGAATGAGCTACTATCTACGGGACGTACGGCTGACAAGTCGTGCATGCCCCAATTGGACCAGACAAGCTGGTCCAGGATGAATCAAAATTGTCATTCCTAGATCGTAGACCAGGCCCTCAGAGTGGCCTAGATAAATTTATGAGTGGGTCCACTTTATTAGACCAGGAAGATGGGATAAAGTCGGGCCACATAGTGTCCTAGGCTAAGAAAATAGATTGGCCCTCCAGTGTTGGTCGTGCCAGATAAATTCAGGTCACTTGGTGAACAGGCATACTGGACCCACAATGAACCTCGACTGGGTCTAGTGAGGACTAATGGGTCAGATGGACAGGATCGGGTTACGCAAGTCCCCAGGTCGATTTATTCAGGTTGGTCTGAACTAGTCAAACTAGGTCCTGACACACCCGAACCCTATTTACAAAAAGGGATATATCTCCAAGACTGTGCATCTTATTGACGCTCCATCCCCAGGAATGGGACCCACGTGATGTGGCAGTCTTGATGAAATAATAGAAGTAATATTTCATAGATTTTAACCCAGTAAGGATTTCTGACTCAACTACCCAGCGAGACTCTGTGCCTTAGCTATCAGTGAGACTTCATGACTCAAATACCCAACGATAATCTGTGAATAAGCTACCCAGTGAGGCACTGTGTCTCAGATTCTCAGTGCGGCTTCATGACTTTGCTACACATCATGACTCTGTGGATCAACTATCTGTGAGATTTTGTGACTCTTGTACACAATGAGACTATGTGACTCAGATATCGGCAAGATAGTGTGTAACACCCCGAGATTTTTTGAAAAATATTCTGTCTTGTGTTGTACGCTACACTAAAAGGAGCATGCACAACACACATCCTTGACTTGCCTTGCATTACACGCAATCGTGACCTTCATCGATAGCGTGTGTAGTGCGCAATACCGAGATTCACTAAACAACGATATGCTATTAAAATATTATTATAACTAGCCGTTATGAATAGTAATAACCAATTTTTGAAATTTTGTAAATTTTGTTTTTCAAAATGGACTTCATTTCAGGATTTGGATTATCGAAATTATATTAGGGTGAAATTTTGGTACTTTTCGGATAACTTTCATTTTCTGATGAATAGTGAAAATTAATAAACTTTAATTAAAAACAACCTTTTTAATAGAAATAATTAATAGTGATAAATTAATAATTTTAGTGGTTTTAAAGTATATTTAGAATATATTTTTAAAATTTAATACAATGTTGGTCATTAGATTAATTTCACATTTAAACCAGACATAAACAAGTGTCAATCTTTTGATAGTTATTATCTCTTAAGAACACACTATTTGTTTTGAGGACATGAATTAATTTTTAAATTAATTAATGCAACTGATATGTTTTGAATTTGGTAAAATAGACATCATTTTTGAGTTCATAATATCAAATATATCTTAGGCCTAATTTCTGGTATTTTTCTGGAAACTTTCATTTTTTGATGAATAGTGAAACCACTAAGTGGTAGTTAAAAAAATGAATTTTTCATAAAACTTAATTTTACCGCTTCTGTGAGTGGAATTTCAAAAAACCGTGAGGCACGGTTGATGTCAGTAAGTAAAATGTTGTTCAATGAAATGAAATTTTTTTTTGGTGAATTGTAACTTTTTATTTTTTTTACCACGGTTAAAAGTAAATTGGGAAATTAAGGGTAAAAATGATATTATTATTACCCTAACACATATCCTAATTATATTGGATAAGTTTAATTAGACCAAAAACAACCTTAGGAATAAAATATGACCATTTAGGCCCACATGGATTAGATTAGGACATTTATTATTAATTTATTTAAAGAAGGGTTAAAATAGTTAAAATCATAGTTCAATAAGTAGATAATTTTTAATATAGGGTTATACATAAGATAAATTAGACGATAAATATTAATTATAAATATAAAAATATTTCCTACATAATGGTATTTTATTTGTAATTTTTAGACATTAAATAATTTAATTTATTTATCACACAACGATGATGCCGTATTTATCTTATTAGTGAAATATTGACATAATTGATGTTATAATTACACAAATAAATGTAATTTGAGACTTTTTAGGAATTACACTAATTTTATAGATTAATAAGACATGTTAGTATTGATTTAAGTTACTTTTTTCGAACTAATCATTCTTCTATGATTTTCACAAAAATCAATTACTAAATAGTGTCAAAATTGACGTAAAATAGTTTTTCAAACAAATATTATATTATTAATTATTTTTTTATTCCTAAAAATCTACGGTTCGGCCAAATTACTTATATAAGGTTATATATATTATTAATAAACAACTTGGGGTTCTTTTGGCTTGTTATAGTAAGTTTGTTAACCTTATAGTGTAAGAACACAAAAAGACACGGTAAAAGTAAAATTATCTAACTTAAAGTTAAATATAAATGATAAGGTTAAAATAGGAACCTAAACTTGTCTAAATTCTATTGGATAAGAGGATTTCGACCCATCCCTACCTTTTCTTCGAAATAAATCAATTTGGAGCAATTTAAAACCGAATTTGGCATTATAATAAATTAATATTTTTTGTTTTTCCAAAGGAGCCCCTCTACTCCCTTATAAAAGGGAACCTCCTCCATCTCTTCCTCACACCACTTTCAGCCTTCAAGCTCGAAAAAACCCTGAAAATTTCTCCTCTCCACATCCTGAGAGACATCATAGAGGTCCTGGTCTTCTTCAAAGTCCAATTTTAGTGCCATAAAAGGAAGTCTCAAAGAAGCGCTTCAAAGAAGAGGTAATGTCCGTTATCGATTCTTTCATCTTTAATTCTTCTTCCACTGCATGTTCTTTAGTTGTTTAATTATGAAGTAATAACATCAGTATCACTCATATACTGATATGTTATTATGAAACAACCATATTTCACCATCTAACCATCCTACGAAAAATGAAATCACCGCGCATGCGTACGTACAGAATACCGTCTCCACGTCGTGGTGTAATCTCTTTCCCCCCACCACCTTAATTGGATGGGTATAATGGTGTAAATAATAACTACATATGCTTATTGTAAAGTGATATTTATTTTGAAATAGTATACATACACTCCAATACAATTCCACGATCATGGGAATGATATCATCGCTCGTGCGTCCGTACGGAATACCGTCTCCATGATGTGATGCGACTCGTTCTACATGATCTTCATTGCATAATGATTATATAAATCAATTGAATGAATTAATATGATATATATTACACTAATACCATTCTGGAAATGAGGTATCTATTACCTAAAGATAATAATAAGAATTTATTCGACAAAACACACATAAGAACAAAAAGTAATAAACACCTGAATAACAGGTAGTAATGAAATATTACTAATAAGAAGATAAGAATATGACCATATATGATATCATAACAATAATTATGATTCTGGAATAAGGAAATAACATTATTTAAATCATTATACAGGAGGTTCGGACACTTACGAAGCAAATCAGACCTAAGGTAAGGGAAAATATCACAATCTCATTTTATCCGAGATTCTTTATACTTTGGTATTTTTTGGGGTGTATTTTGTCATCCACATCCACGTTTCCTCAATATGTAATATTATATCCATCCACCTACAATTGTTTAAATCCATTTTTACCCTTCGTTGTGTTTTTAGTAAAAGATATGAATGGAATCTTTTGTCGTTTTTCGTACGAGGTACTTTTTAACTTTTCCGAAAAAAGTACGAGAAGAATGTTTTTTAACATATATTGCATGGATGGATTTTTAAAACATTATTTCCAAGAAGCTTCATTTAAAATTTTTTATGTTTATTTTTAATCAACTTCTTTTAGTTTAGAATTGTATGACATGTTAATAAAGGAAAAGTGTTTTTGAAGTAGAAAAGATATTTTCCTCAATAATGGAGTTCAAGTGTTTTATCAAAATTATTTTCAATCTAAGATAATATAGGGCTCTATTTCAATCCCTATTATTACATTGATTTGATTTTGTTGTGATGGAATTCTTTTTATGAATTCTTTTATCTTATATGAATTGTTTTATGATGCCATGTTGTTTAAGAATCCCATTTTTATTACATGAGTTATGAAATGATGTATGATTTATGATTTTGTGGCACACATAAGAATTGTATAATTATGAGATGGGTGGGACCTATATCTCCCTCCAATGCATTGGGTAAAGATATTATATCTCATGAGATAGACATGGCTGGAATGGCAGGTTAAACCGGTTCAGTGAAACAGGACTGAAACGAGAAATGAACTCGGTTCAGAAATGGAATGTGTCCACTAAGATAATGTTGGAAATGAGTATTGACTAATAAGAATTGATTCTTTATGATTATGTGTGTACGCCTCAAAGTTTCATGTTTTACGTTTTGATTATTGGGATTACATTTCACTACTATGATTTATCCCATGTTATGATATTATGATCTCTTTTGCAGGTTAAGATTTCCAAAATGTTATGTTCTTATGAATATGATGTGATTGACATTTCTTTTGTTTACCCTTACTGAGCATTTGAGCTCACCGTTTTATGTTTTCTTTTCCCCAGGATATAAAGAAAGGTTTTAGGTAGAAGAAAAGGATGATCTTTATGGGAGATGTTGAAGATCTTTCACCACGATTAGAAGATTATATTCCGAGTTTCCAAAGACAATAAACTATTACGGTCCTTGTGTGTGTGTTTTTGTTATGTACTAAGTATTCCACAAAATTAAGGTAATGTCCATGTACGTCAAGCTTCGGGTCTTTACAGTTGGTATTAGAGGAAAGGTTTAGTCAACCTTTGGAAACTAGGATGCGAGAACTTTAATGAGATCTCTAGAAATATTTGTAAGGTATGTCTAGGGATGTCTCTAAGGTTAAGTATAAGTATAGGTTATAGTACTAGAATTACGGTAACCCAAGATGTTAGATATTGAAGGTACTCCCCCTTTATTATATTGTTTTTCCTAGTGTGACTTTTGCCTCTAAGACTATTCTTTTTGGTTTTTAGACGATGGCTGGAACCCGAAAGAACCGTGTTGATCAATGTAATGGACAATGCAATGATTGTCCTCCTAAACAAACAAATGTTATGGGAGATGGAGAGAAAAATCTTATTGCTATACTTACACAAGTTATGAATCATTATGGACTTCCAAATGAGCAGAGAAGGGAACAATATTCTATTGAGTCCTTCATGAGGCAACATCCACCTTCTTTCAGTGGGTCTTCTGATCCACTTGTTGCTGAACAATGGATCAGTACTACTGAAATGTTATTTTCAGTTCATCAATGTTCTGAACATGATAAATTCATCTTAGTAGTGTATAGTTTGGAAGGTGATGTTGATCAATGGTGGAATCTTATCAAGAATATGAGGCCAAGAGATGAAATTGAGTCTACAGAATGGGACGAGTTCAAGAACATATTTTTCAATAAGTACTTCCCTCGTATTCTTCGAACAAAGATGGAGAATGAGTTTCTTGAACTAAATAAAAAGGATGATGAATCTGTTGGTATATATGAAGCGAATTTTACAAGGCAGGCAAGGTATGCATCTGGATTTATCATCCAACCCGAAAGTAAAGTTGATCGATTCTTCAGTGGATTAAAACCAAATACTCGAAGGGCATTAGCTATAAGAGACTTCAGTAGCTATGAAGAAATTTTGCATTGTGCTATCAAGGTAGAAATGGAAGTTGGTGTTACTTATCCATCTCATAGTTTTGACAAGAAACGAAAGATGAAGTTCAAGGAGAAATCTCAGAATAATGGTGAAAATAAGATGAATGTTTCCTTATGCTCAAAGTGTGGAAAGAATCATGGTGGATATTGTCTTAAAGGGACTAGAAAATGTTTTAAGTGTGGAAAAAAAGGTCATCGAGCATCTGAGTGTCGAAGTAATGGAAAAAGGGTTTCTAATGATGTGAATAATGAAAAGACTACAGAGAACACACCACCAACACTTCAATGCTTCAAGTGCAAGGAAATGGGGCATTATGCTAATAAATGCCCTAATCCAAGGGTTAGTGATGATCGACATGAGCAACCACTTAAGTCAAAGGACAACAAGAAGTCACATGTGATCACTATTGGCGATGTTGAATATGAAAACGATGTGGTGGAATGATTAAGTGTCTATGTAATGGGATTCCAAAATAATGTTGAATATAGTATTGTGGAATATTGGAATATTTATTTATTGGTCTATTGTGGCTTTCAATGGTACCGGTAACCATGGAAAGTGATTGAGATATTTTTGGAATAAAAGATGATATGAGTATAATGAAGGGAAAACGAGAAAATGAAATGTTTGATAGTATTCATGAGCTCATGATTGATATAAGAACTAAGTGATATCATGGTTTGAGTATAATGAATTTTGAGGATTTTGGTATGTGGAAAGAGTTAACTTTTAACAGCATTCATTTTTTCAACAAGGTTCAATGGGTATTCATTTTTTTTCAAGAGAATACATGATTAAGGCCTTTGAATGTTTGGAATGTGACCAACAAGACATATCTCATGATATATGGGGATCAACAATGGTATTAACATGCTAGTTGTATGAACTCTTTGGTAATCGTTTTCACTATAATATGAGATTAGTCATGATTATTTTGGATAAGCCTAATGATTGGAATGGATTATGATGGACATAAGTTAGTATTGATTAATGATAGAAGTTTTTTCGATATTATTTATGTGATGTTATAGTAATGTAGTTTTAGAAAAAGGACAACCTGTAGGATGGGCAACAACCCATCGCGTCGGACAAGGCTGTGGGAATCGAACCCACAACCGAAGTACGACTACCCTTTATCGCCAACCAATGGCCTACAGGAAGTCCCTGTTTAGTAGAAACTAGTTTTATTATATTAAGAAGTGTGATATAAGAAGTATAAGTCTATTTTAGGAACCATATATGATTAATCTCACTATAAATGGAATTATGTATTTTTTGATAACTTTTCTAACCTTTTGTTTTAGACAGATGGAATGACCCATCATTATATCACATGATCTGCTAACACATCATGAATGACAAATTGAACATCATTTATTTAAGAGATGAAGTGGAAATTGTCCAAAGAACGACCAATAGTGAGACTATACCAATATCACGAAAGTATTTCTTCTAATTCCAATTTCATCAACTTTAGGGAAATGATCTTGAAAACAAAAAATGTTGTCCTAGTGCTCTTATATATGATGAATCAGATGGTACCTTAGATCGGCACAAATTTATGGCTTTGTGATTGCTGGATTTTCCATAGCCATGTTCTCTACCACTCTCTATCAGAATATGATGGTTAGATTTCTCTTCCATATGCATATTTTCACCTATGTGGAAACCCAGTGATTAGTTTATTTGGGTAACCGTTAAGTTTCATACTTTTGTTTTTTAAATATTGGTTTTGGTATTTCTTTTTATGATGTGGGTTTCTATTAAAGAAACTTTTGACTAGTAAACCATTTACAACCCCGACGAATTTCGAGGGTGAAATTCATTTTAAGGGGGGTAGAATGTAACACCCTGAGATTTTATGAAAAATATTCAGTCTTGTGTTGTACGCTACACCAGAAGGATCTTGCACAACATGCATCCTTGACTTGCCTTACATTACACGCAATCGCGACCTTCCTCGATAGCGTGTGTAGTACGCAATACCAAGTTTCACTAAACAATGATATGTTATTAAAATATTATTAAAAATAGCCATTATGAATAGTAATAACCACTTTTTGAAATTTTTTTAAATTTTATTTTTCAAGATGGACTTCATTTTTGGATTCAGAATATCGAAATTAGATTAGGGTGAAATTTTGGTACTTTTCGGATAACTTTCATTTTCTGATGAATAGTGAATATTACGAAATTTTAATTTAAAACAACCTTTTTAATCAAAATAATTAATAGTGATAAATTATTAATTTGAGTGGTTTTAAAGTATATTTAGAATATATTTTTACAATTTAATAAAATTTTGGTCGTTGGATGTAATTTCATAGTTAAACCAGACATAAAAAAGTGTCAAACGTTTGATAGTTATTATCTCTTAAGAACACGCTATTTGTTTTGACGACGGGAATTAATTTTTAAATTAATTAAGGCAACTGATATGTTTTGAATTTGGTAAAATAGACATCATTTTTGAGTTCATAATATCAAATATAGCTTAGGCCTAATTTCTGGTATTTTTCTAGAAACTTTCATTTTTTGATGAATAGTGAAACCACTAAGTGGTAGTTAAAAAAATGATTTTTTTCATAAAACTTAATTTTACCGCTTCTGTGAGTGGAATTTCAAAAATCCGGGAGCCACGGGTGATCTCAGTAAGTAAAATGTGGTTCAATGAGATGAAAATAATTTTTTTGTGAATAGTAACTTTTTATTTTTTTTCCACGGTTATAATTAAATAGGGTAATTAAGGGTAAAAATGATATTATTATTATGCTAACACATGTCCTAATTCTGTTGTATAAGTGTAATTCGACCAAAAACAACCTGATGAATAAAATATGACCATTTAGGCCCACTTGGATTAGATTATGACATTTATTATTAATTTATTTAAAGAAGGGTTAAAATAGTTAAAATCATAGTTTAATAAGTAGATAATTTTTAATATAGGGTTATACATAAGATAAATTCGACTATAAATATTCATTAGAAATATAATAAGATTTCCTACATAATGGTATTTTATTTTTAATTTTTAGACTTTAAATAATTTAATTTATTTATGACACAACGATGATGCAATAATTATCTTATTAATGAAATATTGACATAATTGATGTTATAAATACCCAAATAAATTTAATTTGAGACTTTTTATGAATTCCACTAATTTTATAGGTTAATATGACATGTTAGTATTTATATAAGTAACTTTTTTTGAACTAATCATTCTGATATGAGTTTAACAAAAATCAATTACTAAATAGTGCCAAAATTGACATAAAATAGTTATTAAAACAAAAATTATATTATTAATTGTTATTTTATTCCTAAAAATATAAGGTTCGGAAAAATGACTTAGATAAGGTTATATATATTAATAATAAATAACTTGGGGTTCGTTTGGCTTGTTATAGTAAGTGTATTAACCTTATAGTCTAAGAACACAAAAAGACACGGTAAAAGTAAAATTATCTAACTTAAAGATAAATATAAATGATACGTTTAAAATAGGAACATAAACTTGTCTAAATTCTATTAGATGGGAGGATTTTGACCCATAACTACCTTAGATTCTAAGTAAATCAATTTGGAGAAATTTATAACCGAATTTGGCTTTATAATAAATTAATATTTATAGTTTTTCCAAAGGAGCCCCTCTCCTCCCTTATAAAAGAAAACCTCCTCCCTCTCATCCTCACAACACTTTGAGCCTTAAAGCTCATCCAAACCCTTCAAATTTCTCCTCTCCACTTTCCTAGAGACATCTTATAGGTCCTGGTTGTCACGACCCGTCCTCGGGGCCCGTGCCGTGACTACCCCAAGCCCGCCTTCCATAGGCCAGGGGCTGGCGACTAGCACCAAGGCGTAAAATCCCAGTAAACAGGGAAGGCATTGCCTTTATAAGTAACAACCACACAGAGTCAGCAAGCGGAAAGTAAAGTGCAGAAAAGTAAAGGGGGCCGGAAATACAAGCCCAACTGTAAAGTACAACTGAAAAGTAAAGTACAGCAACTGAAGAAAAGACGGCGGCCTCGTGTCGTCCACTGGCAATCCCACCTGAAGGGTGGGTACAGATAGCCTCCAGGCTCCTCGGGTCCCACGTCCGCTCCGAGCACGTCCCGCCCAGTGGTCCACCTCCAGGTACCGTCCTGCTCCACGCCCCAACCGTGATCAGCGCTGTCCGTCGTCTGCAACCAACACAACAAGGTGCGGGCATAGCCCGTGCAGGGGTGAGTACAAGCTACTCAGTAAGGACCCCGAGACCCCCTAAGGTCTCCCGAAATCCACAAAGGATATAGCACAAAAGAAAGATGCAATCACGAAGTAACATCTGACTCGACTTAGGTATATGCCCATACATATACCTAAGTCCCCAATTCTAGCTCTGCTCACGAGCTCAAGAACAACTCAATCCACAAAGGAAAGCAAGACTCAAATCCACAAGGAGAGTAAACAGTAAATCCACAAAGGATAGTTCAACACAAACCACAAAGGAGAGTAACATAAGATTCAACTCAACCAGGATTTTCATTATCGAAACCGTAAGTGTTGAAGAGCCCCATCTCTGAAGTGTACAGTGGTCCTGTCACGACTCCGAGGTACTTCTCACTAACCTAGACTGCTGAAGTACTCCTCCTGTCGAGTACCGCGGGTCTGCTGCCAACTACCGGGCGCTCCGTCCGCTGAGGGTCTGCTGCCAAATACCGGGCGCTCACCCAGATAGCCTACTGAGGTACTCCTCCTGTCGAGTACCGCGGGTTTGCCGCCAACTACCAGGCGCTCCGTCCGCCGTGGGTCTGCTGCCAACTACTGGGCGCTCCGTCCACTGGGCTAGTCGACTCACTCCAAGTCGAGTCGGTCAAGCAGTCGTCAGGTCTCAGTCATCTACACGGTCTCCGTACTCCGCACGCACGTCTCCACCGTCGCGGGTCTGTCGCTACAACCAAGCGCACACACTCCATAGAGTATCGCGGGTCCGCCGCTACAACCAAGCGCTCCACCGCCAAGGGTCTGCTGCTGCATCCAAGCGCACCACCATTGTCAAGTACCACGGGTCCGCCGCTACACCCAAGCGCTCCACCGCTCAAGGTAAAAAGAAGATTCAGCTCACACAGGTTCGGTAGCACTCTTCCACGTAGGATCGCTGAGTGCAGTAGTCGACGCAGTCCACTGAGGATCTCTGCACAGTCGTCGCCGCAGTCCACGAAGGATCTCTGCTCTGCCGTCGTCGCAGTCCACGGAGGATCTCTGCTCTGTCGTCGTCGCAGTCCACGGAGGATCTCTGCTCTGTCGTCGAAGCCACAGCCAGCACTAGGGTTCCCGCACTTAGCGAGCTCGTTTAGGAGGGTCCGCTCCACGAGCCGAGAGGCTGATACATCAACTGACACTTAGTCCGATGTTGATGTATCCAAAAGTTCCGTATCGACAACAGGATCTCAACGCAACAGACGGCACGTCAATCGGACGCCCGGTCTGAGAGTTATTGGCATTTCCGTCCCAGGGGCCCGGTTGGTTTTTAGGGAAAAACCAACCCGACCGTACTCCGCCTGTATCCGATCCTCGGGCGGAGTATGCCAAAAGTTCTGTCTCACTTAGAGGAAACTACCACAGCTGACGGTACGTCGATCGGACGTCCGTAGCTCAAGTTATGAGCGTTTCCGCTCCGAGGGCCCGGTTGGTTTCGTGTACGAACCAACCCGGCCGAACCCAAAGTCTCCCTAAACCTTGAGTATAATATACCGAAACGACCTTCTCAATCCAAGGATCGCGTAGCCGCTGACGGTTCGTCAATCGGAGGTCCCAGGCCCAAGATATGGGCGAAAGACCGAAGAGGGCCTGAAACGGGGGTTCTGGGCCCGGGGCGACCCGGCCCGAACCCCCCCTTGGGTCGGCCGAACCGGGTCGGCCCGAACTGGGTCGGCCCGACCCGGCTCGACCCGGCTAGGCCGGGTCCGGTCCGGCCTGGGCGCGGCCCGGCCGACCGGACCGGCCGGCTCGGCTTCGGCCGAGCGGCCGAGGGAGCCGCCGCGGGTCAAACCCGCGCCTTTGGAGAAACGCGGCCCGCGCGGGCCGCGTGCTGTGTGGCCGGACCGCGGACGCGGTCCGGCGGTTCGCCGCCGCCGCGGCTCGGCCGCGGCGGACTCCTCCGGCGGCGCGCCGGGCGCCGCCGCCTCCGGTCGCCGGCGCCGCCGCGCCGGCGACCCGCGCCGCCACCTCCTTCCGCGGGCCGCCGGAGTTGCTCCGGTGGCCCGTTTTGCCTCCTGTCTGCGCCATTGTTCCTCCCGGGACGCGTCCTTCACTGCGGAATCAACAAATGGCCCTTGCGTCGTGCTTTTGCCGTCGCCCGCCAAATCCGCACAAAAAGGAAGATCGGCGGAGGGTTGCCGGGTCTTGTTCGTTAGACCCGCACCCTCCGCGTTAGTCATAAACAACGGGAGAAACAAGAAATGACCAATCAACAATTTTAAATAAATTTAAAATTGTTCCGTGATCGGTTCCTTATTTTAAAAGAGATAAAATCACGGGAAAGGAAAAAAATATTTCAAATCAACCCTTACATTGTCGTCGTCGTCGGACGAGAGGTCGTCGCGGAATCGCTCGTCGCGGATGAAGGAGATCGTCGCGTCGTCGCGGTATCCGGCGTCGCGTCGCCAATCTCCGGATCAAGAGCAAACGGATTTAATTAATTAAATCCGTTGTCATCGAATTAAAAAAAGAATTAGAAGGTTCGATTCTCACCTTTGTTGCCGTACGAGGATCGGCCGCGGAAGAAGAGGCGTCGCCGAAGAACGTCGTGGGTAAAGCTCGTCGACGTCGCAGATCTCGGCGTGCGTCGTCGAATTCCGGTCGCCGGCGTTCTTCGCGTTCTTCGCGTTCTTCGCGTTCTTCACGGGGAGATGAAGAAACAAGATTCTCTCAAATCCTTTCAAAGGATTTTTAGGTTGGTCTTATTTTATAAACATGCCAACACACGAAACCGGTTAAGAAACGATCCATCAATTCGAAAGAAACGACCCATTTAATTCACGAAAGAAACAGCCCATTTAATTCACGAAATAAACCGCCCAATTAAATGGTCTGTTAAGAATTAAAGAAAATGCGTCGGTTGACTTTTCAGTTACTTTGACGGGTTTTCGCGGGTGCGTTACTTAGCGAAAGAAACGGCGGGGCTCGTGCGGGCCCCACCTCACAAATATCCTACCAAGGGGGTAGGATATTTCTGGATAGCATCCTATCCAGTTCAACTCAGCTCAAGCTGCCTTTAAGTGACTTCAAGTGGCTTCCAAGCAGCTTAAGTGAAATAAAATAAAGTTGTCGCACAAACTTTATTTTATTCTGACTTAAAGCCGCAAAATTTAAAAAACCACGTCTGAGCAAACGCAACTCCGGAAGAGGCGTTTCTAAGCAAATATCGGCGCTGAGATTTCATCGGTGCCCTCAGAATTTGATTCCGGGCACCGGTTCAAAAGATAGAAAAACCCGCTCGTCCGTTCACTGAACGTACCCGAGCCAAACTTCGGAAATTGATTCCGGGCACACCGGGCCTCGGAATCAGGTGCCGTCTGAAGCTGCGCTCTTGTAAAATTCCAAAGAAAATTAAGAAAAAAATTTCCTTGAAATTTGCGGGTCTTTACATTACTCCCACCTCAGGGCTTTACGTCCCCGTAAAGATACATCAAAAACTAGGGGAACAAATGGGGGTACTGAGCACGCATCTGAGCCTCCCGCTCCCAAGTGCTCTCCTGGAGGTTCCTGTGCTGCCATCTGACGCGCACAAGAGGAATCGACCGCCCACGTAGGACCCGCTCCTGTCGATCCTCGATCTCCACTGGAACCTCCGCAAAATTCGCCCCATCGTCAACGTCAAGCTCCCCATGATCAATGATGTGCGTCGGGTCGTGCACGTATCTCCTCAGCTGAGACACGTGGAAGACGTCGTGCACCCGGTGCAACTGAGGTGGTAGAGCCAGGCGATAAGCCACCTCGCCAATCCTGCTAAGAAACTGGAAGGGTCCGATGAAGCGCAGAGATAACTTGCCGCCTCGGCTAAATCTCCGAATACCACGTCGAGGTGAGACCCGCAAGAAGACGTGGTCGCCATCCTCGAACTCCAGTGGCCTCCGCCTCCTGTCAGCATATGGTTTCTGTCGGCTCTAAGCTGTACTCATCCGCTCCTGGATGACCTGGACCTTCTTTGTCGTGGCCTGGACCATCACAGGTCCCACAAGAGCTGCAAGATTTCTTCTTTGCCGAAAAGAGAAATCTGGTCTCATCCCCTGGATGAACCACATTCTTTGCCTAAAACAGTCAATCCTAACATGGATGATACTAATCCATACCAAGGATGACGTCGTAAGGCCTCGACGCTACTACTAAGAGATTCAACTGTTACTCTCGCCTCCAAGGGTTGAGTCACACTGTCGGCATCAGTGTGTGGTAACTGGGTCTCCTCCAGTAGATGTCTCACAAGTGAGGGTCAAGTCAACAGCCAAAACTGGAATCTCCTAGTAACATCACGAAAGAGGACAGGAACGAAAAATATCACAATGGTATGCATCTTTTATTATTGCAGCTCATATTACAAGACGCTACACAAAAGCAACAAGGAACCAAAAGTACAAAGGATGTATCCACTAGTTCTGCTCCTGTCCATCAGCTCACAGGGCTCCATGATCGAAGGCCTCGACTGCCTGAAGCTGAGCTCTCCCCTGCGGTCGGGGTGGACCTCCTGGTGGTGGTGGTGGTAGAGCCTCAAAGCGTCGTCCACCACCTGCTGCTCGGCCAGCTCCTCTACCTCGTCCGTCTCCTCCCTGCAGACCGCCACGGTCGAACCTCTGCCTCTGCCTAGGTGGTTCCTCAACCGTCTACTGCTCCCCCGCATGGCGGGTCGGGCAGTCACGAGCCATGTGACCAATTCCGCCACAGGAGTAGCACTGCCCACTCTCGGCACGCCTGGCTCTGACTCCACCCCGGCTTCCCCGCACAACTGAGCCTGAGTCGTGCAGTCGGCCACTGGTTGGTCTGGTCTGCCTGGAACCCTGAGTCATCTGTCGGCAACCTGCTACCGAAGACTCCGCTACGTGCCGCCCTGCGGTGGGTCTCTGTGCTGGTGTAGACTCAGCAAGGAAGCTCTCGATCAGAAGGGCCCGCTCTAGTACTCCTGTCTGAGTCGGTATGCTGAGGGAGATCAGCGATGCCCTGATCTCGTGTCTCAAACCCTGCTCGAAGGTCCGGGCCCGGAAGAAGGGGTCCCGTACCATGTCTGTCGAGTACCGAGAAAGGTCGGTGAACCTCGCCGCGTACTGAGCGACCGTCATGCTGCCCTGCCGCAGCTGTAGAAGCTCCTGGATACGCACCGCACGAAGGGTGGCTGGGACGAACTCCGAGCGGAAGAGGCTCTCAAAGTCCGTCCAAAGAAGAGATGCCTCATCGTGCACCTGGAGCATCAAGCTCCACCATCGTCCTGCCGCTGCCTGCAGGAGGCTCGCCGTGAGAATCACCATGAGATCCGCTGGTGTCCTCACTAGCCTAAAGATCCGTACCACCGCCTCTAGCCAGTCCTCGGCGGCCTGGGGGTCCGCCTCACCGCGAAACCTGGGCGGTCGCTGGCTCTGAAACTCATGCAGTGCCCTGAGGCGACGTGCATCGTCAGCGTCTCGTACTGGCAGCATCGGTGGCTCGGCGGGTAAAGCTACCGCCGGTGCCACTGCTGGCAAAGGGCCCTGCAACGAGGCCTCGTCGCTCGGTGGGCTGCCGTCGCGCCCTACACTCGGAACCCTAGATGGCTGTCGTCGCGGGGCCATCCTGAAAAGGAGAACAAGAGCACCACAGTCAGAACAATACACCTGGTGAGCTGGCACAAGTAATCACAAGGAAAACATGAGACTTTCATAAAGCAGATCAGTATACCCGGTGAGCTGACACAAGTAATCACAAAGAAAACTTGAAACACACACGCAATCAATGTTTTCATACATTTAGTCGGAAATCAGGAGTCAGGGTCCTGGTGTACGGATACGTCGGCCGCCGCACCAACACTGGGCTCCCTGAACTGATAACCACACTCAATACACTAAACACTATTGCTTCACATAGAAAGAAAGGACGATCAGAGTCTGCGGTAGAACCGACCACCTCTGATACCAATTTGTCACGACCCGTCCTCGGGGCCCGTGCCGTGACTACCCCAAGCCCGCCTTCCATAGGCCAGGGGCTGGCGACTAGCACCAAGGCGTAAAATCCCAGTAAACAGGGAAGGCATTGCCTTTATAAGTAACAACCACACAGAGTCAGCAAGCGGAAAGTAAAGTGCAGAAAAGTAAAGGGGGCCGGAAATACAAGCCCAACTGTAAAGTACAACTGAAAAGTAAAGTACAGCAACTGAAGAAAAGACGGCGGCCTCGTGTCGTCCACTGGCAATCCCACCTGAAGGGTGGGTACAGATAGCCTCCAGGCTCCTTGGGTCCCACGTCCGCTCCGAGCACGTCCCGCCCAGTGGTCCACCTCCAGGTACCGTCCTGCTCCACGCCCCAACCGTGATCAGCGCTGTCCATCGTCTGCAACCAACACAACAAGGTGCGGGCATAGCCCGTGCAGGGGTGAGTACAAGCTACTCAGTAAGGACCCCGAGACCCCCGAAGGTCTCCCGAAATCCACAAAGGATATAGCACAAAAGAAAGATGCAATCACGAAGTAACATCTGACTCGACTTAGGTATATGCCCATACATATACCTAAGTCCCCAATTCTAGCTCTGCTCACGATCTCAAGAACAACTCAATCCACAAAGGAAAGCAAGACTCAAATCCACAAGGAGAGTAAACAGTAAATCCACAAAGGATAGTTCAACACAAACCACAAAGGAGAGTAACATAAGATTCAACTCAACCAGGATTTTCATTATCGAAACCGTAAGTGTTGAAGAGCCCCATCTCTGAAGTGTACAGTGGTCCTGTCACGACTCCGAGGTACTGCTCACTAACCTAGACTGCTGAAGTACTCCTCCTGTCGAGTACCGCGGGTCTGCTGCCAACTACCGGGTGCTCCGTCCGCTGAGGGTCTGCTGCCAAATACCGGGCGCTCACCCAGATAGCCTACTGAGGTACTCCTCCTGTCGAGTACCGCGGGTTTGCCGCCAACTACCAGGCGCTCCGTCCGCCGTGGGTCTGCTGCCAACTACTGGGCGCTCCGTCCACTGGGCTAGTCGACTCACTCCAAGTCGAGTCGGTCAAGCAGTCGTCAGGTCTCAGTCATCTACACGGTCTCCGTACTCCGCACGCACGTCTCCACCGTCGCGGGTCTGTCGCTACAACCAAGCGCACACACTCCGTAGAGTATCGCGGGTCCGCCGCTACAACCAAGCGCTCCACCGCCAAGGGTCTGCTGCTGCATCCAAGCGCACCACCACTGTCAAGTACCACGGGTCCGCCGCTACACCCAAGCGCTCCACCGCTCAAGGTAAAAAGAAGATTCAGCTCACACAGGTTCGGTAGCACTCTTCCACGTAGGATCGCTGAGTGCAGTAGTTGACGCAGTCCACTGAGGATCTCTGCACAGTCGTCGCCGCAGTCCACGAAGGATCTCTGCTCTGCCGTCGTCGCAGTCCACGGAGGATCTCTGCTCTGTCGTCGTCGCAGTCCACGGAGGATCTCTGCTCTGTCGTCGAAGCCACAGCCAGCACTAGGGTTCCCGCACTTAGCGAGCTCGTTTAGGAGGGTCCGCTCCACGAGCCGAGAGGCTGATACATCAACTGACACTTAGTCCGAAGTTGATGTATCCAAAAGTTCCGTATCGACAACAGGATCTCAACGCAACAGACGGCGCGTCAATCGGACGCCCGGTCTGAGAGTTATTGGCATTTCCGTCCCAGGGGCCCGGTTGGTTTTTAGGGCAAAACCAACCCGACCGTACTCCACCTGTATCCGATCCTCGGGCGGAGTATGCCAAAAGTTCCGTCTCACTTAGAGGAAACTACCACAGCTGAGGGTACGTCGATCGGACGTCCGTAGCTCAAGTTATGAGCGTTTCCGCTCCGAGGGCCCGGTTGGTTTCGTGTACGAACCAACCCGGCCGAACCCAAAGTCTCCCGAAACCTGGAGTATAATATACCGAAACGACCTTCTCGATCCAAGGATCGCGTAGCCGCTGACGGTTCGTCAATCGGAGGTCCCAGGCCCAAGATATGGGCGAAAGGCCGAAGAGGGCCCGAAACGGGGGTTCTGGGCCCGGGGCGACCCGGCCCGAACCCCCCCTTGGGTCGGCCGAACCGGGTCGGCCCGACCCGGCCCGACCCGGCTAGGCCGGGTCCGGTCCGGCCTGGGCGCGGCCCGGCCGACCGGACCGGCCGGCTCGGCTTCGGCCGAGCGGCCGAGGGAGCCGCCGCGGGTCAAACCTGCGGCTTTGGAGAAACGCGGCCCGCGCGGGCTGCGTGCTGTGGGGCCGGACCGCGGACGCGGTCCGGCGGTTCGCCGCCGCCGCGCCGGCGACCCGCGCCGCCACCACCTTCCGCGGGCCGCCGGAGTTGCTCCGGTGGCCCGTTTTGCCTCCCGTCTGCGCCATTGTTCCTCCCGGGACGCGTCCTTCACTGCGGAATCAACAAATGGCCCTTGCGTCGTGCTTTTGTCGTCGCCCGCCAAATCCGCACAAAAAGGAAGATCGGCGGAGGGTTGCTGGGTCTTGTTCGTTAGACCCGCACCCTCCGCGTTAGTCATAAACAACGGGAGAAACAAGAAACGACCAATCAACAATTTTAAATAAATTTAAAATTGTTCCGTGATCGGTTCCTTATTTTAAAAGAGATAAAATCACGGGAAAGGAAAAAAATATTTCAAATCAACCCTTACATTGTCGTCGTCGTCGGACGAGAGGTCGTCGCGGAATCGCTCGTCGCGGATGAAGGAGATCGTCGCGTCGTCGCGGTATCCGGCGTCGCGTCGCCAATCTCCGGATCAAGAGCAAACGGATTTAATTAATTAAATCCTTTGTCATCGAATTAAAAAAAGAATTAGAAGGTTCGATTCTCACCTTTGTTGCCGAACGAGGATCGGCCGCGGAAGAAGAGGCGTCGCCAAAGAACGTCGCGGGTAAAGCTCGTCGACGTCGCAGATCTCGGCGTGCGTCGTCGAATTCCGGTCGCCGGCGTTCTTCGCGTTCTTCGCGTTCTTCGCGTTCTTCACGTTCTTCGCGGGGAGATGAAGAAACAAGATTCTCTCAAATCCTTTCAAAGGATTTTTAGGTTGGTCTTATTTTATAAACATGCCAACACACGAAACCGGTTAAGAAACGATCCATCAATTCGAAAGAAACGACCCATTTAATTCACGAAAGAAACAGCCCATTTAATTCACGAAATAAACCGCTCAATTAAATGGTCTGTTAAGAATTAAAGAAAATGCGTCGGTTGACTTTTCAGTTACTTTGACGGGTTTTCGCGGGTGCGTTACTTAGCGAAAGAAACGGCGGGGCTCGTGCGGGCCCCACCTCACAAATATCCTACCAAGGGGGTAGGATATTTCTGGATAGCATCCTATCCAGTTCAACTCAGCTCAAGCCGCCTTTAAGTGACTTCAAGTGGCTTCCAAGCAGCTTAAGTGAAATAAAATAAAGTTATCGCACAAACTTTATTTTATTCTGACTTAAAGCCGCAAAATTTAAAAAACCACGTCTGAGCAAACACAACTCCGGAAGAGGCGTTTCTAAGCAAATACCGGCGCTGCGATTTCATCGGTGCCCTCAGAATTTGATTCCGGGCACCGGTTCAAAAGATAGAAAAACTCGCTCGTCCGTTCACTGAACGTACCCGAGCCAAACTTCGGAAATTGATTCCGGGCACACCGGGCCTCGGAATCAGGTGCCGTCTGAAGCTGCGCTCTTGTAAAATTCCAAATAAAATTAAGAAAAAAATTTCCTTGAAATTTGCGTGTCTTTACACTGGTCTTCTTCAAAGACCAATTTTAGTGACCTAAAAGGAAGTCACAAAGAAGCGCTTTAAAGAAGAGGTAATGTCCGTTACCGATTCTTTCATCTTTATTTATTCTTCCACTTATTCTCCTTTAGTTGTTTCATTATGAAGTAATAACATCAGTATCACTCATATAATGATATTTTATTATTAAACAACCCTATTTCTCCATCTATCCATCCTACAGAAAATGAAATCACCGCGCGTACGTACATACGTAATAACGTCTCCACGTCGTGGTGTAATCTCTTTTCCCACACCACCTTACTTGGATGGGTATAATGGTGTAAATAATAACTAAATATAATTATTTTAAAGTGATATTGATTCTGAAATAGTATACATACACTCCAATACAATTCCACGATCATGGGAATGATATCATCGCTCGTGCGTATGTACGGAATACCGTCTCCACGATGTGATGCGACTGGTTATACATGATCTTCATTGAATAGTGGTTATATAAATGAATTTAATGAAAGAATATGATATATATTACACTAATACCATTCTGGAAATGAGGTATCTATAACCTAAAGATAAGAATAAGAATTTATTCGACAAAACACGCATAAGTACAAAAAGTAATAAACACCTGAATAACAAGTAGTAATGAAATATTAATAATAAGAAGCTAATAATATGACCATATATGATATCATAACAATAATTATGATTCTGGAATAAGTTAATAACATTATTTAAATCATTATACAAGAGGTTCGGAAACTTACGAAGCAAATCAGACCTAAGTTAAGGGAAAATATCACAATCTCATTTTATCCGAGATTGTTTATACTTTGGTATTTATTGGGGTGTAATTTATCATCCATATCCATGTTTCCTAAATATTTAATATTATTTCCATCCACCTAAAATTATTTAAATCCAATTTTACCCTTCATTGAGTTTTTAGTAAAAGATATGAAAGGAATCTTTTGTCATTTTTCGTACGTGGTACTTTTTGTCTTTTCCGAAAAAAGTATGAGAAGAATGTTTTTTTAACTTATACGGCATGAATGGATTTTTAACACATTATTTCCAAGAAGATTCCTTTACAAGTTTTCAAGTTTATTTTTAATAAACTTCTTCTAGTTTAGAATTGTATGACATGTTAAGAAAATAAATGTGTTTTTGAAGTAGAAAAGATATTTTCCTCAAGAATGGAGTTCAAGTGTTTTATCAAAATTATTTTCCATATAAGATAATAAAGGGTTCTGGTTCTATCCCTATTATTACATTTATTTGATTATGTTGTGATGGAATTATTTTTATGAATTCTTTTATCTTATATGAATTGTTTTATGATGTCATGTTGTTTAAGAATCCCATTTTTATTACATGAGTTATGCAATGATGTATGATTTATGATTTTGTGGCACACATAAGAATGGTATCATTATAATATGGGTGGGACCTATATCTCTCTCCAATTCATTGGGTAACGATTTTATATCTCATGAGATATACATGGCTGGAACGGCAGGTTAAACCGGTTCAGTGAAACAGGACTGAAACGAGGAATGAACTCGGTTCAGAAATGGACTTTGTCCACTAAGATTGTCTTGGCAATGAGTCTTGACTAATAAGAAATGATTCTCTATGATTATGTGTGTACGCCACAAAGTTTTATATTTTATGTTATGATTATTAGGATTACATTTCACAACTATGATTTATCCCATGTTATGATATTATGATATCTTTTTCAGGTTAAGATTTCAAAAATGTTATGTTCTTATGAATATGATGTGATTGATATTTATTTTGTTTACCCTTACTGAGCATTTGAGCTCACCCTTTTATGTTTTCTTTTCCTTAGGATATAAATAAAGGTTTTAGGTAGAAAAAAAGTGAAGATATTTATGGGAGATGTTGAATATCTTTCACCATGATTAGAAGATTATATTCCGAGTTTCTAAAGACACTAAACTATTACAGTCCTTGTGTGTTTGTTTTTGTTATGTAATATGTATTCCGCAAAAGTAATGTAATTTCCATGTACGTCAAGCTCAGGGTCTCTACATAGTGTGACTCAACTACCTAGGGAGACCCTATGACTCAGCTATCAGTTAAGGTTTGTGACTATGCTACCTAGTGTGGCTTCTTGACTAAGCTATCAGAGAGGCATTGTGACTCAGCTACTAAATAGTTATAGGTGACCTAGATATCCTAATGGACTCATTTGTGATGAGATCCTTTGTAGTGAATTTTTTTAGTGTTTTCAACTATTGGTTTTTCTATCAACACATTATGTTATACCTATTTCAATATGACTCTAGTGACTATAATATTTGTGGATTATTTTGTAATTTCCTTTTTGGATTTTTGTGGTGCCCGATTTGGTTTTGGGAACCATTCTAAGTACTGTTATGCACACCCCTGCATGGGATTCGCGAGCTCCTATTGTGTCAAGTGCAGAAAAAAGAGATTGTTGATTGGGATATTGGAGCACTCTAGCTAGGTGGTGCTTGGAGGTGGATATATAGACGTAATATTCATCAGAGACAATCGAAAATAATATACTCATACCCTATATGTATGATTCTTGGCGAATGACCTCTAGAGATTGTACTTCCTTTTTCTATACTTTCCTTTTAAGTTGGGTTTCTATTCTAGACCCTTTTTTATTTTTTTGTAACCTTTACATGTGTGGTTGGTTCCTTGAATTACAAAATTATCATTGGTATCCCTGTTTCTGCTTTACATTCCACAGTATGGGTTGTTTGTGTGTACAAGTTAAAATCCAATGCCTTACCTTTTTTGGGATATGCTTCTTGGTGCCAGTCGGTAGCCCTTGACCTATAGAAGGTGTGATTGGGGTAGTCACGACATGTGTCCGGGGGGATGGGTCATGACATAAATAATAAAAAAACTATAAATTAATCCATAAAGTTTAGAAGTGTTTTCAATAATCTAAGAGAAGAGTGGACACTTGATATCATCCTCCATGGGTGGATCAATCAATATTGTCTTATTATAATCATCATCAAAAATTAAATAATATCTATTTATTTTAAATCCTAATAAACCTCATTATCATTATATATATTCTTAATGTATTCAATGATTTAATTAAAAACTCAATTTCTTTATAGAAAATACTACAATTTATTTTAATTTCCTTAACACTCTTTTTATTTCATTCCCATGTGTAGATAGTGAAAAAATCATAGAATTTATATAACAAAATTATAACCTTAATCATTGATTTGATATCTTATAAAATCTATTTTACCTCAAAGTGGGTTTTCAATATTTTGGTATGGTTGAATTTTATATTGAAAGGGAATATTAGCTAATAAATTATGCACCTAAAAAATACTCTAATTCTCCCCAAAACCCTAATGACCACATCATGGACAGAGAAAGATAATATACTCTGTATCCTTAGTGTATGTTTCACCCTTTTGATTTTTCCAATTTGAATTATATAATAAGAAACATGGAATTTATTCACCCAAACTTTTATAAGAATCTTATAGCAAGAGAAAATTGTAAACCATGAATTATTAATTTTAAATTTATTTAGACAATTTTTTAATTTGTTTTATTTCTCTTCCAAAACCACAAGTGTGTATTCATACTTGAATATTGTAAAATTAAATCTAGATAAATCGAATATAGGTTTTACATCATCTATATGATATAAAGACATACCTATCCTGATTTCTTAAGTCATAATAGTAGTATGGTTGGCCTTGGTATATATAACTCTTTAAAAATTTATTTCAGATAAAATATATAAAAGTCAAGCCTAGATTTAAAATCATTACATGTAAATTTTAAATTTTTCCCCCAATATTTTAATTTGGATTAATTTTTAAAAAAAATCTATAATCTTGATCCAACTGTACATCATGTGAATACATAAAGGTTAGTACCTTACCATTATTCAAAATACTTATAAAATAGTTGAAAGAAAAAATAAGTCTTGATAATATAAATTCAATAAACTTATGAATTAACTAAGACATGTCGGTAACTATGAAAATATAAGATAAACTGAGTGCTTACATGAATAAGAACCCATTGTGTTTTAACTAAAAAACTATATAGGTTAATAGATGAAAAATGATAGTGAATTGATATGTAGTTTAGATACAAAAAATATAAAATTTCATCATTAGTTCCAAAATACCCAATAAAATTGATATTAAGATTTATTTAAATATCCATGTTAAAATATATATTTAATATTTTCAATCTATTAATAGTTCGAAAAAAATAATTTTCATTTACAGTTTCTAATGACCCTTGGAATTGGATTTTTTTGAGAGCCTTATCCCCATCTATTTGGGAATCCACCTCTTTATTAGTCACTTTAATAACCCAATTTCTTTTATTATTGATGAAATAATTTAGTTATGATAAATCATAAAATTGATTATTGGTTAAAATGAAACCTTTACACACAAAAATATGTTTATTCTTTGTTAATAAAATTTTAGTATTTTTTTGGATCTTATTTATTATAATTTTAGTTGGGATTTTTAGCTTCATTTTCATTCACTAAAAATATTTCCTTTTGATTGTTTAATATACCAACATCATTTTACATTATATTGATTTTATGAATGTGTCTATTTTTGATGCCATATTATTTGGAATGTTTTTCCTAATACTACACTTTTATTCCCTTCATCTTAATAAACTTAATATTTTCACAATATTGAATATTATATTCACTTTCTACCATCGTTTTTTCAATTGTATCACGTAGAATTTTGTAATTAATAATTTTTGGGTGGTTTGATGAGATGGCACCGATTTTCAAACAATAAAGATCATCAATTATAATATATTAAAAATAATATATATATATATATATATCACTTTTAGTTTACATGAATGTGTTCCTGAGAATAATTATTTTCCATAAAATTAGAGACCCTGTATATATTAAATCACAGACGATGATTATGTCAAAAATTGGGTTTTGTACATGGATCACTATTATTTGATTTCCAATCATCATTTCTTGGGACCGATCATAGTGTTTTTAGTTTTAAATAGACACAAAAAAACCTAAAGGTTAATTATTAGAACATATTTTTCTATTTTTTTATTTATCCTCCATTGACCCTAAAATTTGAAAAGTGTAGTCTAAAGGGGATATTATGAGATCCTGCGATCCATATAATCGTGGAAAAATCTTCTTCATTGAAATCATTGGGTGACCACATTACTAATGTAGTCCACATAAATTGTTGATCCCATCAAGATGTATGATTTTTTCGATATAATTTTTTTTCCAATTGTATGTTAGGTTTATGAATTATTATTTCTTTATGAGTTTTTAATTTCCCCTTTAAATTATAGGGTAATTTTTTATTCCCCATAATCATCATCATGATTGAGAATAAAGAAAATTGGAATAATAATGATGTACTAATGTTGAACTGGCTGTATTACACCTCTCCCAGGACTCCCTAAGAAAATGTTCCCCCTTATCATGGTACATAGATACTAGTGCATCATCCCAAGATAGATACAAGTACAACCGTAGTCTCCCCCTCTCCCTCTCTCTACATCCCAATCAGGCATGAGAAAGAACATAAAATTATAGGGTGGTATCTGAATGGGTGGAATGGAATTGTTTCAATGGAGAATGATGATGTATAATAGAATCATGTAATGGATAATTAACAATTTAATGATTTCATAATGATATATTAATGGCGTGGGGATGGTAAGTCGACCATCCCAGTGGTCAGACCTAGTGAAGAGGTTGTATCCACTTGGTCTTTCGTGGAATATAAGGAATCATCATAGGGGGGATCTAGGGTACATCACATAGTAATCCAATCAACCAAAATATAAGAGAAAATGAACTTATACATAGTATGTTGTAAAAATGTAGCCATAATATTGATAAAACACCATAGATTTGTTTGTATAAATGTGATTTTTTATTTATAAATGCTATCCCAATTTTCTAGATCACATGGCTAGGTGAGTGACTATATTTGGTAGGGTATTCTTAATACAAATTGATGTAGGAGGGCTCAAAATGTTCATATGGGAACCAGAAACCTATATTCTATCTGATTCATATGAATTTACATTCCCGAAACATTGTAACCTGTATCTCCATAGTGTTCTACTTGGAATTATTAGAGTTTTCTATGTGTATTTCATTTTTCATTTGTGGATTTTTATTTAAAAAATCATCATTATGTGTTTTTCATTGGTAAATAAATTTCAAAATTTATATTTTTTAGTATAGATATTATTGGAATAGCCTTTTATTTTATTTAAGGAAATTTTAATTTTTAGATTTGTAGTATAATGATTTATCTAAATATGGTTGGCTACTCGATTTGGTGTGATGATCAGAGCATTCAAAGTTTTAGTTTCTACCTCTCTTATATGTTCTCTAACATACTCAACTCAATGATACATTCATAAATAATGTGATACAAATCTACAGTACACAACACAACAATATTTGGGTTCTACTTTTTTGGTTCTAGATTGGAGAAAAAAAATTCTTAATTTGGGTAGTTTTGGTTCTTGGGGTTGAATGATATTTTATCTTGAATCTAGGTGTTTAAAAGAGTCACTATCTTTCATTTTTACCTAATTACATGCACTAATTTTTTATATGGGTTTTTGTTTTACATGGTTGGATATACCTTCCTTCTATCCTTATGAGTCTGTGTTACTATTTTATTCTTATTTAATGTTTAGTTTTTTAAGAATCAAACATGGTATATATATATACTCTTCCAAACCTTGGAATATTTTTTCACTAGTATTCTGTCGTACGTATAATTTGGATTATTTAGTGGAAAACAAGATAGAAATGGTGTTGGTGGATTTTGGTTGTAGCTGGAGGTGATATTAATGGCTAGTGATTAAGTATGAAGTCTACTTGTGATAAGGAACTATTAATATCATTTTTTTAGATTCAATTTATTTTTTCGAAGTATATCATTCTTCAATTTTATTATGGATTATGTATGTGGTTATTATTATGGATCATATTGTCCATAAAAAGAAATTTATATAATAAATATATTTTAATTTCACTTTTATTTTTTTATATAATATGTGGATGTATGGGTTGTGTATAGGTGCATCTTGTAAAATCCTCCCGTTATTATTTTTTTCTTCATTGTACTAGTCACCAAACTTTAAGCTCTTTGAGGTGGTATTGGGGTGGAAAACTCCATATAACACTACTCAAGGGGGGCTTTTTGGGTTAGGTTGTGTCATAGTGGAATCAAAATTGGGTTTTCCAAGAATATTTTTTATTGTTTGATGACTTCTGAGGGTTGGGATGGAAATTTTAGGAAACGATATTATTGAATCCATATATTAGGTTTTACTCTAGGGAATCCAATTTTGGTGTGATGGATAATGTATCCATTCATCATTATTCTAGTAACATTCTTTTTGTCTTGGTACACTGAAGAACTAGTTACAAGTAACAAATAAATAGTAGAAACAACCAATACATACGAGTTATTGATTTCAATTTCTTTATTGAGTAAAATCGAAATATATTATTTAATAATTAAGGTCATTCAATTTATGTTTTATAATTTTTACATATAGATAGTAAGCTAGAATCTCCATGTAATTTCATCGAATGATAATTCCAATGACTAAGCCTATTTTTTATGACAATATGAGTGGTGAGGCATTCCTCTAGGGACCTTATAATGTAGTGAATTCACTAGAAACATGAGGAGAAATACCTTTTCTCGAGGCTGTAGTTGGTATATCCACCTACCATAGTGTATGCCTACATTTTTTCTTCATACTTTATAATTTATTTTCCTTATGGTATAGGTAGATAATGTGAATAGGTTGAGTATATGGAATGAATTTTCGAGATTTAGTCTACCTAGATCTTGAGGTGATTATAATATTCAAGTGGTTGAGGATTGTATTGTGATAGTGGTTTAGGTATTCCATTATATTGGATTCCAATTGATCAACATGTAGATAATGATTGTGGAATTAATCTGGAATCATACCCAAAAATTGTGGCTGGTCGGATACATGTTTCCAACACATGATGTCAGAATTATACCTAGTCATGGACCACATAATAAGGATCAATATCTCAAAAACCTTATAGAGGGTCTAATTGACTAGGAATAATGGTTTTTATCAATATAGAGGTTGAGATCATGTGCCACACAACTAACCAACCTGACACACATCAGATGTAAATCAAATGGTTTATAGAAAACCGCATCAGAGGTAGTGGAATTATCAGATACACCTCATAGGTGTACATATTTATTTTCTGGGAGGAATATTTGGGAGGGGAGATGGAGGCGTACTAAGAGGAATAGATGGAGTATTATAATTATATGAACATGCTCCACCACTTCCACCACTGGGCGTCTTGTTCCATATTAAGAGGTTTAGCAATCAAAGAGATGTCCTGATGCATCCGATAGAGGGTTTGAGAAGGTGAAACACATCATTATAAAGGGTCTAATATATGTCTTCCTGATACATTCACATGGACTATTACATACAAAAACATTAAGTTAATTTATTTATTAAACTATTGTTTTAGAGCTTTATATTATATTTGATCCCATAGACCGATCAATGTGGCATTGAATCATACTATGAGTGACCACAAACTCCCCAACATCTACATGAAATGACAGATTCTACAATGAATATTGATGTTCTCTTGGGATATCATAGTTCATGGGATAAAACCCTACTAAATCACCATTGGTACTTAAAAGATATCAGTATGTGTCTGGATATTCTATTAACATCACCGAGTAGATTTTTTTCTAAGATTAATGATAGATATTTATCCTTCATTGTTTAGTGGGATATTCAATCATGGTAACAAAAACTTGTTTGTGGTAAAATTTAGTTAATCACCCATCAGTTTGTGATTTTATATTTAGGTGTTGTAGATTACTTATATGAATAGATTCTAAAATTTGTGGGGGACTATATTTAAATTTTACCTAATGATATTATAGTAATTCCCCATGAGTTGGAGGTCTATCTATATAATGATCTACGCCTTGTAACCACTTTGATTTCCTCACAAGATAAATAGATATACTTGAGTAAGATGATGTATGTGGTGTTGTAGCCAGGGAATCTTATGAGGAAATGTTTCATTAGACCCAATGTATCCCCATGGGTACCCCTGATGTTGTTCACTTCGGAAATACATATTATCTTGAGGCCTTTTTTGAATTTCACATCCTGAATCATTTGATATTCGTGAACAATTTTCTGCTTTCAAGATTTTAAAACATTTTTAGTCTTCTGAAGGGATTAAAGATGTTTATGAAGAATGATCTTATGTCTTGATGTGACCAGATTTAGGTTTATAAGAAAGATAGTTTGAGGATGAAATTTTGGTGCAACTGTAGATACTATGTGTCTTTGTTGTTGTTCATTGGCATGATTAAATCCCCTAATTTGTGTAAGGGAAATATTAATTGGATCATTAATTCCTTCATATACTATATTTTTGTTTATTTATCAATTATTTAATCTTAAATTTAGAAATATAGGATAATCTAGATTATCAATTATGTTTTTTCCGTGATGTACTTTCATTTCTCCAACTATATAAATATTTTATAAGGTTTTATTTTCTGAATAAATTGTTCCACATTCCATTGCATATCATCTCAAGGAGTTGAGTAACCATGGAGCACATGGTGAAAAATTTCATTATTCATTTTGATCCTCCCAATAATATATTTAAGGTGCAGGGTTATCTCATATTGGAATGGTACAATTAGATATTCATGGTGTGTTTATCAAGAATTTAGGGCTTCATGATGTCTGTTACACAAAGTGGATTCCATTTGTTTATTTCTAGTTATTTCAAATATCATTCAAGGATATGAGGAAAATGTTTATGTGGGGTCCTATAATTATGTTTCAAATGGAGGGAGTCATGTATGTGGTGTTAAAATATTCCTCAGAAGATGTTATTAGCTTTGTGCTAATGTTGTTGAAAGCAATGGAATCTTATTGGTCCCAAGAGTTATTCCCTAAAGATAATATCTATTTTACCCTTAATTTAGAGTTTAAATTAGCAATATTTAGTCGAAAGTACTGAAGGCACTATTTTCTTTGTTATTGGTTCACAATCTATATGATATATAAGAGTCTTGGGAATACACTAGTGGAAAAATGTTTAACATGTCGACATTTTTCTCATCAGTTCTATATAACCCACGTGAAAAGCTTTAATGATTGATATATCAGGTCAGTTATTTTATAAAAAATGTGATATATCTATCAGGATCCATATTTTACATTAGTTATAAAATAACCAATGTAAAATATATGGAGAATAGCTTTTTATGTCAGTTATTGTATAATGGACGTGAAAATCGAATCTGGCACGCTTTATCTCACCAGTTATAAAATAATAGATGTGATAAAGGAAAGCTCGGTGATTTACCAAGTCCATTATTTTATAAACGACATGTTAATGTAATGATCAGTGATTTACCACATCGGTTCTAAAAAACTGACGTGATAAAGCAAATCTCAGTAATTTATCGCATCCGTATAAGGCGACATATATCACGTCGTTTATAATGTAACCGACATGATAAATTATTTTATATGTCAATTATTAAATAACCGATGTTATAAACATTTAAAAAATATCCTACCACATCGGTTATTAAATAAATTATATGCTAAATATTTTAAATGTTTTATCGCACCCCGTATTCAATCATTCTGTTTTCTTTGATCAGGAGACCTGTGACTCATCTCTCTCATGTGGAAAACCTAGAAATGATTCTCCAATGTCGTTACCTCTGGCCCCAATTTTCCAACATCATTCTTCATATTTATTATTATTAGATCTATTAGGTCGAATAACAACAATCATGTAAGCCTCACACAACTCCTTTTCAGTTTTTAGTTTCCACGATTCTCTAAAGTAATTTTTTGAGATGTTATTTTTCTTTGTTCTTGCTATTACGGTTAGTTTCATAGTTTTCATCTATACCATGATAAATTATTTTCTGGTAAAATAATCCTATGGAAGTTATATCATGCAAGTTGATTTTTGAGTGTTCTATCATGTGTGTGTGCGCGTACAGGGGGTTTCCAAGGGGGTGGGGGGGGGGGGGTGTGCAAGTTGGTGGGGGTGTCCAGGGTGGTTGGGTGGGATTTCTAGTGGGGTGGGGGTGTCAAGGGAGTGTCAAATGGGGTGGGGGTGGTGTCCAGGGTGGCGCAGGGGCTGTCCAAGGGGGTTGGGGCTGTCCAAGGGGGTGCAAGACATGTCAAAGGGGGTGGGGATGTTGTCTAGGGGGTGCGGGGGCTATACAAGGGGTGTGGGGGCTCTCCAGAGGGTTCAGGTGGCTGTCTAGGGTGTCCATGGAGGTGGGGGTGGGGGAAGACCATGGGTGTGTGCTTGTTTGTGTGTGTGTGTGGGGGGGGGGGGGGTTCCATGGGGGTGGGGGTGTGGAAGGGGGTGGGGGGCTGTCTAAGGGGATGGGTGGGTGGGTGGGGGGAAGTCCAAGGGGGTGGGGGCCTCTCTAGAAGATTTGGGGGGTTGTCCAGGGGTGATTTCTAGAGGGTTCGGGATGTCCAAGGGGGTAGGGGTGGGGGTGGTGTCCAGGAGGTGTATGGGTGTCCAAGGGGGTGGGGGACTGTCTAGAGTGGTGGGGGGCTGTCCAAAGGGTGGGGGGATTTCCAGAGGGGTGGGGGTTGCCTAAGGGGGTGTTGGTGTCCACGGGGGGTCCAAGGGGGTGGGGGTGGGGTCAAGAGGGATCGCTGTGCTTTCTAGAGGGTTGGGGGGGGGGTATAGGGTGTCCATGGAGGTGGGCGGGGGGGGGGGGGGGGGGGCAGTCTAGGGGGTGTGTGCTGGGGGAGGGGGAGGGGTGTCGAAGGGGGTGGGGGGGGGCTATCCAAGGGGTTCGGTGGGTGGGTGAGGGCAGTCAAAGGGGGTGGGAGCCTTTCCAGAGGGTTTGGGGGGTTGTCTCGGGGGGGGGGGGTGTCCAAAGGGTTGGGGGTGTCCATGGTGGTAGGAGGTGGGGGGGGGATTGTCTAGAGGTGTGGGGGGGTTGTCCAAGGGGTGGGGGCTTTCCAGAGGGGTGGGGGATTTGTCAAAGGGGGTGGTGGTGTCCAGGGGGTGGGGGTGGTGTCTAGGGGGTGGGAATCTGTCCAAGGGGGTGGTGGTGTCCAGGGGGTGTCCAAGGAGGTGGGGGTGGTGTCGAAGAGGGTGTGGGAAAAGTGTCAGTTGGGATGGACTATTGCATCTTGGTTTCTGAGATTATGACGTGATGATTGTATTGTTTCATGGATATCAGGCTATAATTTATTAGTTTTATATTAGGGGGTGGGGGTGGTGTCCAAGGGGGTCGGTACAGTCTGTGTTTGAGGTTTCCACTATGATTTTTAGAGATTCAAGCATTATGAAAAGATTAGGGGCGTTGTAGTATGATTCTATTTGGATATATATATTCTGACCAGTCATTTAATATGAGAAAATTATGGGTTATGGGGGAGACCATGTCATGGTTTTCAAAGATGCGCAGTTATCCTGACCCCATTATTCCATGATGATAGGCTTTACATTGTTATTTTCTCCATCTGAGTTTTTATTTTAAATTTGATTTGATTCTCAAGTTTACTCAGTTTTCTCCAATTTTCATCCAACCATTAGAGGTCCCATGGGTTTCATGGATTCCAAGGAATTTCCTTAAATATGTTACTTATTCCATGTTCTTCTTCATTTCTTCATTTTTTCTTTTTTTATTCTTCATCCACTTCTTCATCTTATTCATTACATATATTATTATGGATGTTTGGTCATTTTAAATTGTTGGTTTAATAGTAATCGATGTGTTCTAGGGTTATTTGGATGTGTGGGGGGTGTCCAATGGGGTGGGGGTGATGTCTAGAGTGGTGGGGGTTGTCCAGGGGTTGGGGGATGTCCAGAGGGGGCGGGGGCTGTATAAGGGGGTGGTGGTGTCCAGGGGGTGTCCAAGGGGGTGGGGGTGGTGTCCAAGGGGGTGGGTGTGTCCAAGGGGTTGGGGGTGTCAAGGGGGTGTCCAAGGGTGTAGGGGTGGGGGGGGGGGGCTGTCCACGGGGGTGGTGGTTTCCAGGGGTTGTCCAAGGGGTGGGGGTGGGGTCCAAGGGGTGGGGGGTTGTCCAAGGGGGTGGTGGTGTCCATGGGGTGTCCAAGGGGGTGTGGGTGGTGTCCATGGGGGAGGGGGTGTTTTCCAAGGGGGTGGGGGTGGTGTCCTAGGGGTGTAGGTGTTGTCCAAAGGGGTGGAGGGGCTGTCTAGGGGGTGGGGAGCTGTCTAGAAGGGTGGGGTGGCTATCCCGAGGTTTCAAATCATTATGATCTGTGTAATTTTCAGCCGTGAAGGTATACATATTTTAATATTTATAATTAATATTTCTTTTTTACGGAACGCTGAATTTGTTATCCAGTTTCACCAAGATGTTTTCTTTGAGAACCTTAAGAAGAAAGGATCCAAGAAGAATTTAAAATTGTTATATCTAACTATATTTTCTTTTTAAAATCACATTCAATCATATTTTTTATATACACATAGATTTTTTTATTTCAAGATTGTTTTACATTCAAATTATGATTTTTTTCATATAAAAATATATTTGTATTATCTTAAAAAGTTGTATAATTATGATATTTGTTATAGGAAATAACGAATCGAAGTTGGATTGCGACACATCGAATGAGAAATGAATATGAGGAAGGTGTTTATTCCTTTTTAGAACTTTCTAAACGAAATGTTCTATGTAGTGACATTTTTTTTTCTGTCCATGCCTGAAATGTTTGAATATGAAGATGTTGAAAATTAGAGAGATTAATGATCATCTGATTTTTCATTGTTTTAATCCAAGTTACAACCCTTGGATTTTTCATGGTTAAGATGGACAAAATGTCACTGATTATGATGATTCACATGATGGTAACTCTGATGGAATTGATGAAATGATTCGCGATATTTTAGTATAAAAAATTGAGACAGAACCGACAATTTCACATCTATATGGTGATGTTGAAAAACCATTGTATCCTGGTTGTACAAATTTTAGATATTTGTTAATGGTGTTAAGATTGATTAGCCTGATGGAAAAACATGGATGGAGTGACAAAAGTTTTACAGAGCTGCAACAATTGCTGAAAGAAAATATTCTAAAGGATAACGATCATCCAGATTCACATTATAAGGCCAAGAAAATATTATGCCCGATGTGATTGGGATATAATAAAATACATGCCTGTCTGAATGAATTTATGATATATAATAAGGAATATAAATTTCTGTCAGAATTTTTTAATTGTGGGACATCACGGTATAAGGTGAATGATAAATCACAAGCTGATATAGAGATTTCAAATATCCCTTCAAAGTTATTTTGGTATCTTCCAATAATTCATCATTTCAAATGTTTATTTTATTATTAACATGATTCAAAAAGGTTAAGATAGCATGCTGATGAGTAGTTATGTGATGGAAAAATATGTCATCCAACTGATTGTCCACAATGGAAGAAAATTGATGAGCAGTATCCTACATTTGGAAATGAAATTAGAAATCTCATAATAGGGTTGTGCACAGATGGTATGAATCCATACCGAACACTTAGTATCAAACATAGTTCATGGACTGTTTTATTGGTAATTTACTACCTCTCTCATAATGTTTTATGAAGTGCAAATATATCACATTGAGTATAATGATCTCTGGTCTGAAGCAACACGACAATCATATTGATCTTTTATTTTCACCATTGATTGATGATTTTAATCTCTTATGGGAGGATGGTATTAGGGTGTATGATTCTTATAAAAAGGAATATTTTCAACTGCATGCAGTTATTTTCTTCACTATAAATGACTTCACAACATATGGAAATTTGTCTGTATACAGTGTTAATGGGCATAACGGATGTCTAATTTACGAACAACAGACTTCATATTGTCAATTCCATCATTCGAGGAAAACAATGTACATGGGTCATCGAAAGTTGTTGCCTATGGATCACTCTTATAGAAGACTAAAAAAGGAATTCAATGGCTCACATGAATTTTTTATTTCTTCAAAAGCATAATCCCCTAATCTGTATTATGAAACGGTGGAAAACCTTGATGTGACATTGGGAATGACATAGAAATATTGTAATGATAGACATATTTGGAAGAAAAGGTCAATATTTTTTGAGCTACCATATTGGAGATATCATGAAGGTAAACTTGATATTGATGTTATGGACGTGGAGAAGAATATATATGATAGGTTTATTCGAACATTATTAGATATTAAATGAAAAACAAAATATGGGTTGAATGCAAGATTTGAATTAATATCAATTGGAATACGTTTGGAGTTAGCTCCAACTCCTAATGGAAGACAAACATTTCTTCCCCTAGCTGGTCATACATTATCCAAGAGGGAGAAAATTAGCTTTTGTTAGTGTCTTCATGATATCAAAGTGCCTCAAGGTTATTCATCAAATGTAAAAAAATTTGACTCATTTAAGGACATGAATTTGATAGGTATGGAATCTCATGATTATCACGTCATGATAAAACAACTTCTACCAGTTGTATTGCATGGAATATTTCCCATCCGTTTCAGAAAGACAATAATAAAGTTGTGTTATTTTTTCAATCCAATTTGTAATATGGTGATTAATGTGAATGCTTTGATCATTTTGGAAAAGGATGAAATTTGTATACTTTTTCAATTGGAAATGTATTTTCCTCCATCTTTTTTTGATATTATGCTGCATTTAATTATTCATCTGGTTCGAGAAATAATTCTTTGTGGACCTGTATATCTTTATTGGATGTATCATTTTGAAAGGTATATGAATATATTGAAGGGGAATGTTAAGAATCCATATCAACTTGAAGCCTCCATTATTTAATATTATATTTCTTGAGGAGGTTGCAGATTCTTTTATGAGCTACTTGGCTACGACGCAACACATAGGTTTGCCCCCATCTCCCCAAGAATGAGTTAATAATGAGGGAAAGGGGATTCGTGGCTTGAAATTAAAATAATTTTCAGCTGAACAAATGAAGAAGTTAGATTTATACATCTTGAATAACATAGCTGATTCTCAAACATATATCACAATGCATATTAATGAGTTGAAACAATGTCATCCAAAGAAGAATGAAATGTGGATTTTGAATGAGCATAAGAGAATTTTTTTAAGGTTTCAAAAGGCCTTACTTTGTAGATCATATATATCAGAGAAGTTAAAATGGGTAGTGGGTGGTCCATGTTTAAATGTGATAACATGGTCTGGTTATGACATTAATGGTTATACATTTCATATGAAAGCCCAGGAGAACAGAAGTACAGTTCAGAATAGTGGTGTATTAGTTTTTTCAAAAGCAATGTATTTTTCGAGTGCTAAAGATAAAAAACCCAATTTCTGGATCAAGTGCATATTATAAAGTGATTGAAGTAATATGGTTGGTTTATTACTTTAAAAATAATGTTCCTATTTTTAATAGTAAATGGTTTATCGGTAACAATAGTGCCAGACCTGATGAATTTGAAATTACAGTTGTTAATCTGAATAGATTGGAAGACACAACTAATTTTCATATAATGGAAACACATGAAAACAAATTTTCTATGTAGTAGGTCAATCAGATATGCAGTGGGATGTTGTTTTACAAGGAAAAAAAATATGTTGGTGAGGATGAACTTGATGAAGATGCTGATTTATGTGAGATCCCTTCTTTATTTGAATGATTAAAAGAACATAATGATGGGCTTATTGAAGACATGGTTTGTTCCATATGGAATGATTGCGAATATGGAATTTGGGAAAACAATCCATTTGTACATTCCTAAAATTATAGGTAGAATTTTTTTATTTCTTGTTTACATTTATTATTTTCATAAAATGTTTGATATTTTATGTTTTTTTATTAAAACATGTTTTAAAACAAAATAATTATAAGGTTTTGTGTGTTTTAATTTTGTTTAGTTTAAATTATCATGTTTACCGTTACATAAAATATATATCTATTATTTTTGTTCAGTGAAAATTACTTTACCAAATTTACCATGATTATGAGGTTTAGCATGTTTACCATATTTACCATGTTTACCATATTTACCATCTTTACCATCATTTCCATTGTTTAACATGATTACTATATTAACCATGTTTACTATTACATAACTTAGTACAATTTTATATTTTCAGTTTACATTAGTATTGTAATATTTGAATTTTTATATTTGTGAAATAATGTTTGTTTTTTTGATTTTAAAGATAATGTCAGATCAATCAGTTGATCAACCACATGATTATGGAGATGAGAATATTGGTCATACCTCGGGGGAGGAACATTCTCATGCTCCTCTTGATGTTCCAAAATCTTCCTCATGTTCTCCCTTTACGACAAAGAGTTCAAGATTTGGTAAACATGGGTGCACATGTTTACCAAAATTATCACTTTCCCATATGCAGGATCAGAGGATACTCGCTGAGTTTGATGAGGAGGATACTTCTAGAGGTCCAAATGCAAATGATTTTAGGAGTTTTGTATCAACACAGGTTAAGAGCAAAGTATGATTTTTTTATGATGACTGGAGGAAGTGTGGACAAAGCGATAATCTATCAGTTGTGGGAGAAGATTTGGGTAACATCTTTTTCTATTTTTTTCCTATAAATTAAATTTTTCTAGTATATATAATATGTTTAACCTCTTCTTTATCAGATGACATTTTATATTACTGAAACTGGAGGAGTTAGGTAGAAATTCTTTTTGATGGTTGCCTGGAGATGGAGGGATTTCAAATCAACCCTCTAATTTGATTTCATTTTTGGTCATAGGAGTCATGACAATCCATGTCATTAATATCCTATCACAGATAAAGACACCTTGAGACATTTTGATGAATGTAGAAGAAAAATTTCATTTCTGTTAAGGGAAATGTAATCCTTTATAATATTTCTTATATAAATGATCTTATTAATGTTTTGTTAATTATTTCCTATTCTTACTTTACAGAAAAAAAAGTAAATCTTATTAGGAGGTCCAATCTAAAAATGTATACCCTCATCGTTTATCTCGGGGAGGGTATACATTTTTGGACGAAAAAATGATGGTGGAAAAATTTAAAAAACTAATAATTGAGTCTTCAAGCTTGAGAGATATGGCCCGTCCATCACCTCCATCTAGACATGAAAAATGGAAGAGAGATCATATGGAAAAAAGGCAATATCTTTCAGATGATTCGAGAATCATAGCTAAGGGGATTTTAAGATATCTATTTTATTTATTTAAGTTATCTATTTTCTTCATATAATTTCAATCATTGCAAAAATTGTCAATTAATTAATATAGGATTCTCTTGAGGAGCATATCTTATAGGGGGTATTTACTGCTGCTGGGATGCAATATATTTTGTCTGTAGTATTGGGAAAGCCCGAGAATCCTAGTCATGTATGAGGATATCTGGAAGGTGTATCCGTAAGAAGAGTGTGGTCATATTCTTAAACATATTACATGGAGGGTTCTTATAAAAAAATATAATCCTTAGAGGCTGAAGTTCATAATATTAATGTGAAGAAAGAGGAAAATATTAGGGCATCAGTACAGTCTATTCTTGTAGACATCCAAAGACAATTTCAGACTGCAGCTCCCACTCCTCCACCTCCCCCTACAGACCCCATTATTTATCCTCCACCTCCGCCAGTAGCTCCCACTCCCCCACCTCAGCCCGCAGACCCCATGTTTTATCCTACACCTTTACTGCAGCTTCCTACTTAGTTCAAGTTGTATGTTGATGATCCTCAACATCATATAGTTTCATATGGGTTGGTATATTGTATAAGAGATACAATTCATCATCAATAATTAGAGGTAATGAATCAGAGGGTCAATATACAAGATATTATAGATAGATAAGCTTGAGTACCCTTACCAACATATGAGGTGATGACAGTTGGACATGGTATTAGCCATTTTTTAATTTGGAAATTTAGAATTCTTCGAATCATTACCATAGAGATATGTATTTCATCTATTCTATTTTTTTAATGTTGTTTTATTATTTTCAAACTAATATATTTTTCTATTTAATTTTACAAGAATACATCAAAGGTAATGAAATACTATATAGAAAACAACAAAGACAAATGGATATGATATTAGATAAATATTCTAGTATTCTTGATAGATTGTCAAGATATTCAAATTTTTTGGCGGATCATTATGAGTTTCTAATGGAAGCTCATGTTTGTGGAGGTGCAATAACTGTGGGGTTTGGGAAAACTGATATCCTGGAGCTAGTCACTAGATATAAGTTGGTCATCCACGTGGTGGAAATTTTTTCCATGTAAGTCTTAACACCTTTTCCCAGTGTTATATTTATTAAAAATGTATACTTATGTCTGTTTTGTATTAGGTATCTTTATAAAATTTGTGAGAATAATGAGTTGACAGATGTATATCGATTCATGGACCCACATTTTATTTCCCAAAAATCATGTGCATTGGGTACTCAACACTCGCACTCTAGACACCTTCTCTGTCCATCGTGATGCGAGGGAATGTTTTAAGAAAATTTTGGAAAAGTATGTTTCCATTTCACAACAGATTTATATATTATAATGAATTTTAAATTCATCCCAGCCGTATTTTATTCTAATAGGGGATGGTTCTATCTTCGAAAAAACACAATGAAAAGGAGTGCGAAGATCAAATATGTAAATGTAAAGGTAAATATCAATTTATAATTTGTAATTTTTGATTAATTACCTAAAAATAATATATTTAATTTACACTCATTGAAAAAGAATAGTCAGGAACAACAAGGCATCATCGAATGCAGATATTATATGTTAAGATTTATGTATGAAATAATAACAACTTGGACAGTTGTGAAATTTGACCTAGTATGATTTCCATTTAAACGTTTCGATAATATTTCATTTGATTTATTTATTATACACATTAACTACTATAATTTTGATTTGTAGCTATTTAATGACCCTCAAGCCAATAGTTCTCAAGACGTCAAACACTTACAATTGGAATGGTAAAATTATTTTATAGGTTTGATTGAATTTTAGTTGTCTGTAGTGTAAAATATAATTTTGAACATTCTCATTGTAATTTTTTATTTGGTAGTCATTTATGTTGGATTTAGTTTTTTGAAGTTGATATTGTATTTCTTGAATGTAATATATGTGAATGTTTAATTTTTCTTTACTTCTTGTTTTGGTATACTTATGATGGTTTTTCTGGTATGGATTATGGTCTGGGGGCAGGGGTTCCAAGGGTATGTTGGGGGGTGTCTAGTGGGTTGGGGGGGAGGGGTATCTAGGGGTGTGGGTGGGATATCTGGTGGTGGGGGGGGGGGGTGTCCTTGGTGTCCATGAGAGTGGGAGGGAAGTCTAGGGGTTGGGAGCATTTCTAGGAGGGTCAGAGGGATGTTCAGAGGAGTGTGGGGCTGTCCAAGGGGTCTCCATGGGTGTGCGGGTGTCTTGTGGGATGAGGGGGGTTTCCAGGGGTGTGGGAGGTTAGTCCAGTGGGGTGGCAGGTGTCTAGGGTGTCCATGGGGATGGGGGTGGGGGCAGTCTAAAAGGATGGTAGAGGAGGTGCCTCCATCCCTCGGGGGGATGAACGCCGCTGGAAGGTACTCAACACTCGCACATGCGAAGCTTGATCTCTCAAAATGTTTCACCATTGCTTTCTTCCCATATAATCATCATTCATTCTATTTCATTGATGCTAGTATAACCAGGGGAATGGCTATTATGTGTGACTGTTTTTCCCCTGGTTATACTAGAATCAATGTGATAGAATGAATGATGTCTACAGGGGAAGAAAGCATTGGTGAAACATTTTGAGAGCTCAAGCTTCGCATGTGGGAGTGATGAGTACCTTCCAGCGGCATTCAACCCACCGAGGGATGGCGGCGCCTCCTCTCCCAACACCAGCTATACAGGGGCTGTCTAGGCGTGGGGGTGGGGGTGTCCAGGGGTGTGGTGGGGGATATCTCATGGTGTGGGGTTGTTCTGGTCTGGTTTTGGTCGGGTTCTGGTTTGTTTTGTGTCTAGGGGTGTCCAGTGAGGTGGGGGGGTGAAGGTGTGTGGTGGGGGATGTCCACTGGGGTGGGAGGGTGTCCAGGAGGGTGGGAGGGATGTCCAGGCGAGTGGGGGGATGCCCAAGGGGTGTCCAGGTGTGTGGGGGCAGTACTGCAGTGTGTGTGTAGGGGGGGGGGGGTGTCCATGAGGGTGGGGGGTTATCCAGGGGTGTGGGGGTTGTCCATGGAGTGGGGGGGGGGGGGTAGTCTAGGGGTTCGGGGGGGGGGGGTGTCTAGGGGTGTGGTGGGAGAATCCATTGTGGTGGTGGTGGGGGGGGGGGGGTTATGGTCTGTTTTTGGTATCTTTTTGGTCGGTTTCAGGGGTGTGGGAGGGGGTCTATGGGTGTGGGAGAGCTGTCCAGGGGGGGGGGATACCGAAGGGTGGGGGGGGGGGGGTTGTGTTGGGGTGTGGGGGGATTTCTAGGGGCTTGGGGATATTCCAGTTGTGTGTGTGGGGGGGGGGGTGTCCAAGAGGGCGGGGGGGGGGGGGGGGGGTAGTCCAGGGATGTGGGCCCTGTCCACGGGTGGCGGCAGTCCTGGGGTGTGGGGGTGACCAGGAGGGTGGGGGTGTTTTCCAGGGGTTTAGGGGGTGGTCCAAGGGGTGGGGCAGTCCTAGGGTGTCGAGGGTGTCTGGGGGTATGGTGGGGGTTGTCCAGTGGGGGGGGGGGGGTCTGGTTTGTTTTGGCATGTTTTTGGTAATTTTTTGGTCTGTTTCAAGGGTGTGGGAGGGAAATCCAGGGGTTTGGGAGTGCTATCCTAGGGGTGGGGGTATAGAGGAGGGTGGGGTGGTTGTCCATGGGTGTGGGGGGGGGGGGGGGGGTTGTCCAGGGGGTGGTGGGGTAGTCTAGGGGTGTGGCGGGGGGGGGGGGGGGGTAGGGGTGTGGTGGGGGCTGTCCAGTGGGGGGGGGGGGTTCTGGTCTATTTTTGGTAACTTTTTTGTATGTTTCAGGGGTGTGGGAGGGATGTCATGGGGTGTGGTATTGTTGTCCAGGGGGTGAGGGGGTATACAAGAGGGTGTGGGGGGATGTCAAGGGGGTTGTGGGGCAGTCCAGTGGTGTGGGGGGTGTGTCCGTGATGGTGGGGGGGGGGGGGGGGTTGTTAAGGGGGTGTGGGGGGCTGTCCATGGGGTGGGGAAAGTCCAGGGGTGTGGGGGCTGTCTAGGGGTGTGGTGGGGGCTATCTAGTGGGGGGGGGGTCTGGACTGTTTTGGTTTGCATTTTGTAACCTTTTGGTCTGTTTCAGGTATTTTGGATGGGCATAACAGTGGTTCGGTTTTATTTAAAAGAAACTTTTTTACGTCAGTTATTTCATTACCAATATACAAAATGAATTGAGATTAGTTTTAATGTCAGTTATTTGGAAACCAATGTAATAAATTCATGGGAAATGGTTTTTATGTGGGTAATTCATAACCGACATAATAAATGGAAATGGATAGTTCTTTACATTGGTTATTTTATAACCGACGTCATAGATAAGTTTTCTAATCGGTTATTATATAACCTACATTGGAAACCGCTTGGTAGATAGGTTTATCACATCGTTTATCAAAATAAACGACGTGATAAATACTATAGAGGAGTGATTTATGATGTCAATTATTATATAACTGACATGAAAGGATATATACCATGTCAGTTATTAAATAACCGACGTAATAAACCATGACTCCAAAGCGTTTTACACGTCGGGTTTTATTCTACCGACGTGAAAAAAAACTTCAGATTTGTATTTTTTATGTGGGTTGTAAAATAACCGAGGTAAAAAACTATGTTTATAACGTCTCCTGTAATAACTTAAGCCAAAAGCCGACGTTAAAACTAAACAATATCCACCGAAAAAAACATTTTTAATACTAGTGTTAAATTTACGAAGGGAGATCTTAACATGAGGTATGGATATTTTTTTGGTGATTTTATAGGGGTATTCACTTGAAATTTTCTACATTATAAAAATGAGAATTTGGGTGGCAGATACCCTTACTATGATCCCCATTCACAGTTATTGGGAGAAGTTTATGTGTACTTAACATATTTTCATCTATCCTTAGTGGATGAGAACGAAGCGAATTATCTTCATCCAATGGTGGTGGACCCTCCACATTTTTGGTGAATGATGATGGACATGAAAGGTGACATCGAGTGTATGGTTTTTCATGAATAGAAATTTAAAGGAGATCGACCCTATAGATATTAAAAATCTAGGGATCACATTATCCCCTATCAAAGATATATAACGGTTCAAGTTATATTGAAAGAGGAAGTGTATAAAGAGACCCATAATTAGACTTTAGTATTATATATAAAATATAAAATGATGTAACAATACCTTAGAAATTAGTTTTAGTGGGAAGGTATAATATAGAGTGTCTCTATGTCAGTCTTATAGTGACTCACCTACCATCAGGTGAAAGTGGAGCACCCGGTGCAAACATCATTGGACTAACCCCTTGAGGTTCCCGGCTGGAGGTGGGATTGAATATTGTTGGATTTTAGGATAGGTATTTTATTTTTAAAGAGTTTTAATGATTATAATTGGTGTGTAATGATCTTACTAACCAGTACAGTTCACATACATACAATCTAGTTGTTGAGTATAGTCTAGATCTTGGAGAGATTGTGTATGGATGAAATATTATACTTTCATGGGATACACTCAACTGTAATTTATATCTATGTTTCATTATTTAGGTATATTTTTTATCGAATCTTGAGAAATATATTTAAAACACCGGTGTGGATTATTAAAAAATTCCACCATCAGAATGATGGCTAGAATGAGAGAACCATTCTTATTCACGAGGATATGTTAATGGATTATGTGATGGATTTCATCTAAATATTGTATAATCGCTTTAAATTAGTGGTGTTTTCATATAACATCAAATTCCCCTCCACCATGTTCAGGATAAATTTTTAATCCCTATATAGAAGATCATGCAGATCATGATTATGATGTATAGAATAAAGATATCTTCACTAATGTGGTTAGTGTTTTTGCAAGTGTGGATGAAAATGGTATAGGTGATCAAGGAGTGGATGATGACCTTTCTATACTAAAAAAATACAATTTAAATTATCAATAAAATAATATTGAGATCAATAAAAGTGATATTGTGATCATTTGTAGGTTTTGAATGTTTTCATGAAATCTATAATTTTCCCCACATTTAGACATGGTGAATGACAGCTTCCATGTGTCGTAGTTGCAGAGTTATGGTATGAACAATATCACATTATTGATTGGTGTGTAGTGGGCAACGAGGATTATTCCAAATTCTCAACATATCCATTAGAGAGTGAGGAACATTATTAAATAATTCTTTATAGATTATCTATTCCATTGGTGTATGCCCTTTGACTTTATAGGAATATTAGACAGAGATTATGAGATCTTGAGATCTAGAAAAAGGCTCGCTAACATCAACATTTTTATATAGGTTATTACTTTTGGGGTGAAAATTTTGTTGGGGATGAGGATATATATACCATATTTCTTCTATGTGAACACTTATATTTCTTTAAAATGTATTTCTTGGATAATTAATTGAGCCAACATTGTGTTTAAGGAATTATAGATCCTATATAATAATATAGTAAAAATAATATATATCATGTTTAGTCCTTTCATGTCCAATCATGAGAATAATAGTTTTTCTTCAAATAAGATACACAAATTGTAAATCCCAGACTATGATTATATATAGGACATGAGGTTTACAGTAGGATCAATATTATTAAAATTTTCATCATTATTTCTCAATACCGACCCTTGTTTCATGTATTTTAATTAATCAATACAGAATAAATGGTTAAACTATTTAGACCTCATTATCTCTAATTTTAGTTGTAGCCTCTTTAAAATTAAGAATTATATAGGGATATATATGGGTAGCACAATGATATATATAGATCCATAGGTACAATTAATGAAATTTTTTATCAAAAACATTATAGGACCTCGTAATGGAAGAAAACACTTCACTAGTTGATCCAATCAAGTGGTAAGACTCAATATTTCATTTTGAATCAATTATTTATGATAATGCTATGTTATATTTGTAAATTGTTCAATTTTTCTATGATTTCTATTTTTATACCATGAATTCAAGGGTATACATTTATTACCGTTGTCCTTTCTCTTACGTGAGTATGAAAAAGATCTGATGAATAATAATAAATTGAATAATAATGAGGCATTTACCCCTCTCTGATGACCAATATATCTTGTTATCACTTAGAATGGACTGTATCTAATGATGAAATATCTCGTGGTTGTCAAAAGGACAAACACTACCCTCCTCTCCTTTAACCATATAACTATATCTCATATTTGAGTATATACATTGGTTGTGCAAGGTGTGTAAAGTGGATGGGTGAAATGTATAAGGGTGGAGTGATGAGGTGAAATGGATACAAACTATGGAAAATTGGAATTATGATGGGGTTGAATTTTGGGTGTCTTGATATCAACATGATATCCTAATGTCATGGGTGCAGTTAAAAAACCATTGTGGTGGTTGGCTATAGTACGGAGGTTGAGTCCACTCAGGTCATCACAATGTACAAGTGTACATAGGACGGTGTAGAAAGGTACCAAACTATTTCATATAGTTTGATGGATTTCCATTTTCAATGTGGAAGGATATATTATGTACATCAGTAGCTATCTTGATCAACCCTATAGGTTTTGGTGGTGGGGGTCAGCCTAGTTCACCTGGCCTGAGTGTCATGACCACACTACATAAGGAGTGATACGACTATTTCGAGTAAACGCAACCCAACCCAAGGATGGATGGGATATGAGGCTCACATGGTTCCCAAATTCCATTAGGATTCCTTGTTCATGGTTTATGACACCCCAATTGTAGGATCCCCCCCACAAGAGTAGTACAATACGTGGTACCCTTAGAGGCTGCTAATGGCCCTGTTATTTTTCCTATATGGGGGGGGGGGGGGTGTTTCTCAAGAAATAGTCTCTATGTTTTTATTTTCAGAAAATAAATATCCAATATTATATTTTTCTTCAACATATGTATCTATAGTAAAGTCCTTTGGATTTTAAAATCATATTTGAGATGAAATATGGGTGGTTTAATATTTAAATCCATAGGGATGATGACATGATCCTTAATATCCGTACATGAATAATTAGAAATAGTGACTAGACCAATGGTCCAACATAAACTTATGAAAGACTCCTTTTATTATAAAGTCTATCAAATAGTAGTGGGGTCTAGGGAGGTATAATTAAGAAACTTACCCTCATATCAATGTATGTAACAATATAATATAACAAAACATCATCCTTTAAAATCTGTCATAGTACGGTGAATCAATAAACAAAAATCATCAATGATAAATGAAATTTCCCAAATATAGATGAACGATCAAACCAGTATAAAAGACAGGTCACCTTCTAGGATGATCATGTAAGTGAGCAAGAGTTTACAAAATGATATTCGTTTCCTTAGGAAATGATTATAATATAATATAATATTATTCATGTAAAAAATATAGAGGAACCAAAAAAACATTATCTCATTAAAAATGATCATTACATTAGTCAGATATGAAAATAATTAAAATATCAAATATTAAAACTCAAAAAAAAAATGATAAAATCAAAAAATAAGGTTCACACTAATCTTTTAGAATCATCTCCACCATAGTGAATTCTATAGAAACAATGAAAATAGTATTAAACCAATCAATATATTATGAAAAAGAATATATAAAATTATGATGATTTGTAGATAATATTTTGTGAAATAATGAAGTGATATTTATATGGAATAAAATGAAATCCAACCATTGGGATATGACTGTAATATAATGGTTTGTAAAATATGAGTGTTAGTCAATATAACCATTGGTAAATTTTAATGTTGGGAATTATACCCTTTCTCGTATTATTTCAGTTATAATTTTTGGTTACAAATAGTAATTACATAGGAAAAATGACACAGAAAGAATACATGATGTCTTCAACAAGTAAATTCCTATTGTTTAATGCCCTTTTGTCAGAACATGGGAGGGAGGAAGTTTTAGTAGGGTTCTCCCTTGAACGGTCCCACGACAATATTAAATAATTTAATATTTAATGAAATCACATACATATGAGATTCAAGTTAGAGGAGTTTACGACTCAATCAATATTAGCCGACCCACCCCATGAAACTATAATCATTGCACACCTTACTCTAAACGAGTACATGGGTTTTATAAGGGGTTAAATTTACATTCTTTAGTTACATAATGTACAATTATATTGTATAAATAAAATTTTTATTCATTCATTTGTATTATAAAAACATATTTTATTAAAAAATATATATTTAAATGAGATTCATTTGATGAATTTATTTTTGGCCACAAATAAAAGCATAATTGTGTTTTTTAGAAATGATATTAAATTTTTAAACTGTGGTATTACAAATAATATCTTTTTCATTAATTATTCTTATAATACACTCTTATTTAAATATATGTTATAAAATTATATTATCATGTCCTATGAAATCTTTATAAATGTTAGGAATTGGAATATGCATAATAAATCTAGTTTTTAAAAAAAATAATGTTTAAATTCTAGAACTATAATGAGAAATTATATATTATATTAGAAATTAGCTCCAAAAAATATGGATAGGGTGAATTTTTGAGAATTTTTTAAAATACATTATAATTCACTAAATAGTAAAAATACAGTTTTGGGATTTCAACCTGTTTTATGACATCATATCAACGTTTTAAAAGTGAAATTAATAACTATCCATAATAAACTACCTGAAATATATTATTTTCTAAATATTAATTATTTTATAAATTTGTAAACCTTTAAGTGATATTCCAATGTCAATAATATAAAATTTGTTTTAAAAAAACATTACTTTTTTGGAAAAATTAATTTTAGATTCCAAAATTAGTATAAAAAAATGTTTCTTGTTTCTTTTCATTTAAAATTTCATAAAATTTAACTCATATGTCAAATTCCATGAGAAAAAACTATGGGTAAGATAATGTTTTTTTATTTTCCGCATCCTAGTTTTCCAAGACCTATATCTGGAAATTATTAAACAATTCCTCTACTATTACTATCAATAGCCACCATATAACAGTTTATATTCAATATTAATCCATTAAACTGAATTTTCAATTAATGATACCTCCCATGGAGTCCCACCAATATTTCATTGATCCCTATCGGTGCCCATCCTCAATATTTTTGAGAAACACTTCATGGTAAGGTAACTCTTCACTTCCCTTTTCCTTTCAATTTACCTTCTTGTGGTATGCCTTCTAATTTATATACTAACATAGTTTTGTACACATTATATTTTACCATTAATGTAATAATAACATTTTATAAAGGGGAGACTAGTCTTTCCTCTCATTTTCCCTTTTCTAAATCCATGTTTATATAGGTCATTCTGCATAATTCACTTCGGAATTTTCCCTCTTTTACTTAAAAAATTTCCATTGATTTTTTTTTAATAATAAAACCTCTTTAACATAAATTTTTATCACCTAGATGTAAAAATTATTTATTTATTAAGGTATTTACTTATATGACACCTACATTACCATTTTATGGGTTAAGAATAATTTAATAATCATGTCCTAGAACACTTTTGAATGTCATGATTTTTATTAGAAACCCATTCATGATTCTCATTGGGTTTTTAATTAAATGATTTATTTTCATATTTTTTCACAAATTAATTAATAAAAATAATGGGTTCACCCATATCATGATCCAATTAATTGGGTAATTTTTTTAATATATATATATATATGACATGTTTTATGATACCCTGGTGAATTATCATGGTGATTTTGATTTATGAAACCTAAATGATAATCCATGTTTATATATTTAAGAATGTTTAATTTAAATGTTATTTCTATATTTATATGTTATGATTCATGTTATTATTATTGTGATAAACCTTTTATTCATGACTAATTATTATTCCTCATGTTCTTATTGATAGTTTTTGTTATCACAAGCTATATGTCTCCTCTTCTTATTCCCTTACATGGCTTCACGTTCACAAAATTCAATTGACGTATGTACAGAGAATATGAGATGAAGTAAAAGAGTCCTAGGGTGAACCCAAGAAAATATCCATCAAGTGAATTATAAATTTTTTATGTTTTTATGCATGATGTAAATAATTTACAAGAAATTGTCCATTAAAATATCCTTTATTTTTTTTATTATGTAAAGAAATGTTTATTTAAGAAAAAGTTCACATGCTAAAGAGCGTATCAGAGGTAGGTTCATTTATTTTTGGAAATTTGGACTTAAAAAAGTTAGTTATATTTAATGAGAAAAATAAAAATGTAGGAAAAAATTGATTTATTTTGGTCAGTATTAACTATTTTCCTTCTAATAAAATATTTCATTTTTTGTATAATACAAGTGGATGTGGCTCTAGAACAGATATATGTAGGGGTAAAAAATAAAACACGACATTGAGCTAGACTAAATTGAGAAATGGTGAATGATAATGGGACTGGTTTTGCACCAATTTTGACACTAATATGGTATATATTATGTAAAGAAGAACCCTTTTATAGACCATTATTAAGGATATAGATGAAAAGTGTAATTTTTATTAAATGAGAGTAATGAATAAAATATATAAGCCTGATGTTTTAAGACTAAAATACCATTTTTAATTATAATATTCCTAAAAGTAACATATGTATCACTATGGTTTACTTATGTTAGGAAAATATTGGGAAATAGGGTGAGCCCCAAAAATGATGAGTGACATGGATGATGCACGAACGAACATCTGATGGAAGGTAGAATTGAAAAATTCAAAAGGATGATGAATAAACTATCTTGAGTATTGAATAAGAACATGAATCTTGTTGAGAAATCATATATAACTTGAAGGAAAAAACATGTTATTATGTCTTTCATGTGTCAAATACCAACTTATTTTTTGTATCTACTAATCCCTTTATTGTAGAACAATGGACTACCATTGTAGAAAAGTTATTTTTGTACTCCAATTTCTAGATCTAGATAATTTCACCCTAGTAAAGTGTCACTTAGAATGATAAGATGATCAGTGGTGGAAAAAAATTAAAAACACATGTATAATAAGAGATATTTATTCTATGGTTATGGAATATCTCTAAACAATCAATTTCAATTTAATATTTCCCCATTAGATGAGAACAAAAATGGAGAGGAATTACTAGTGCTAATAAAGGTGTAATATGAATAAAATGGATTATATGAAATTAATTATATTAGATATGTTAAATAAACCTCTATCATTATTAAGGATCCAAATAGAAAGGTTGATATATTCTTTGGTGGACTGAGACCCCATCTATGGAAGACTTTAGAAAAGTGATTCTACGATAGCTAAGAGCAGATAGTGAAAAGTTCTATGAATGCTTAATTGGTGTTTTTATAGATATAATGGAAATATATGATGAATAAATAGGAGAGATAACATAATCCAAAACATAGGGAATAAATTTTCTCATTGATGAGTTAAAAGGAATGTTTAAATTCCCATGTACAACAAATTTGTGATGAAGAATGTAGTGAATTGATTATAAGAGAATTTAAAATTCTACAAGTGATGAAGATATGACAGTCGATCTAAGAACTATTTTTATTTTGTTGAAGACTCATCTTCGTAACAGTAATGATAATGGGACAGTGGTGCAGGCCTAACCAAGGTCCAATGCTTCATGTGTGGGTTTCTTGGGAAATTTTTGAATTAATGTCCAAATTTGAAGATATTGGAGAAAAACCACCATCAAAATTATCATAGTCCAATGTAGACAGTTAGGGAATTTTATGTCATGATGGATGTAGTAGAGGATCCAAATGATGTGGTGTAAGGTACACTCATTGTGACCGTGAAGATATCTAGTATTTTTTTGATTCTCTTTCTACACATTTAGTTATTTCTCCATTATTTGTAATGAATACAGAATCAGTCCATGAGCTAGTAGATGTCGAGTTATCTATCAGTACTCTTGGAGGTATAATCCTATAATCAATAGTATATAGAATTTATATTATTAAAAGTGGTGATTAAAATCTCATCTCTAATACGTTATTCATTCCAATTGTAGAATTCAACAATATACTAGGGCATGACTAGCCCAAAAAGTATAATGATATGATCAATTATAGGAGTATGGAAGTTTTAGTACACTTGAATTGAGAACATATGGTTAATTTCAATTGAGAGTATCAAAGAGAAATCATTTTTGGAATCTCCTCCCTTATAAATCAATATGGACATTATCAGTGAGTATAGATATGTAAATGAAAATATAAGTTCACAAAATTTATCCATTTTTTAGGAATACATTGATGTATTTCCTGAAGAGTAATATGTAACTAAACTAAAAATAGAGGTATAATTATCTAATGAACTCATACTTGGATACAATATGATATAAAAGTCCCCATATAAAATGGAAATTGTAGAGTTTTAATAAAAAACAACTCCAATATCTTCTAGAGAACGGACATAACTGACGAAGTGTGTCTCCTTAGGGAGAACCTGTTCAGTTTTTGTAGAATAAAGATTGTTCAATGTGTATATGAACTGACTATAGAACACATAATGGTATCACATTGAAGAATAAGTACCATATCCAAAAGAATTGGGCATTATTTGACCATCTTTATTGGGATAAATTATTTTTCAAGGCTAACTTATTATATGGTTATCAACAACAGTGGGTGAAAAAAGAATATATTAAAAAAATTTCCTTCCATATTAGATATATAAATTATGTGTTTTTTTATGTTTGGATTGAAAAATTATCATTCTATATGTACAGATTTTTCTGAATAGTGATTTTAAGCACTGCCTTGATAATTTCACTACAGTTTTGATTGATGATATTCTGATATATTCCAAAACCCATGAGGAGCATGAGGATAATGTAGGGTTTGTATTAAAAACAACGTGTAAGGGGAATATATTTTTAAAATTAACCATATTCTAATTTTGGATATTAAAATTTACATTCTCATTGAATACTGTAACCAATCGCGGAATCTCATCTTACCCTACAATGATAGTGGCTGAAGAGGTGTAATGACCCAAATATTTATGAATAAAATTCCATTTTGTTTAATGTATTAGGGATATAGAAGACACATGAACAATATTTTCTATTATTATTGGGTTTAAATGACTGTTAGGTATCATTACCATTGATAATAGAGCTGTCGAAAAGTGGTCACATGACTGATATAAATATATATAGTTTAAAAGAAAATATTTTTGAAACATAAAAAGGAGAGGATGGCCTCATTCAATAGACTCGAGCCATATGAAGATCCTTTATTGATTCTCATAAAGGAGGTAGCATAATGAGTATTCACTCTTGACCAAGAACTATCCGATATTCAACACGTTAATCTTGAACAAAATCGCATACTGGTGAAGTTCATGTAAATATAGATTACAAACTTGGAGATGTTATCTGAACCGCCCTAAGAGTCTATCAACATCACACACCTTACCATTAGGTCTTATTTGGGTGTTATAAGGTGTTGTGTAATAAGGTATTATTTACTTACTTTTTAATCCATTTTTATAAATAAGATTACTATTCCAAAAACTCCTTTATGAGAATAGTATTTCTTAAGAAAATGATGAATTTGAAAAATTGATATTTCCTATAATAATGGCACTTTTGAGAAATATATACTCTATTATATTATACTATGGTTTTTATTAAAAATATAATAAAAATAAATATTACAAATGATGATTATATGAAATATTTTTTTGTAAATGTTTAGGTAATTAGTATGATAAAAGTGACATATTTTATACGATAAAATATAAAGTGTATTATTAAAGAATTTATTTTAAGGAATTCATGAATTTTGGAAATAATTACTAAATTGATAAAATATTATTACCATATTACTTGGATGAATAATATATGATTACATAATTTTTATGAATTTAAAATTATTTTTTATTATTGTTTGAAATTTTTTTTTGGCAAAACCTGTGAATTTTCAATAAAGAACTGTTTTCATTTTAGAAGTAAAAAATGACATATTTAGAAAATTATTTGGATAAAATATAATTATTTTAGGAATAATGAGTTAAAAATCATCCAATAGTGAGTTATGCATAATTTTCTAAGAGAGTTGAATTTTTGGGTAAAAATTTATACCGTATAAACAAAATATCTATTTTATGACATCATAATGATCTCGAATGATTTAATAAATACTATAATTGGTATTATAATCCAAATATATTTTTTACCATTAAAATAATGTGATTTATATTTGTTTTAGTTATTTTTTAAATCCCTAGTAAATCCTTTAAAATTTATAATATATTTTATGATTATAAATTTATTTCATTAACAATGTATCTCACCTCCACTTAATAAAGGATAATATTTTAATAATTTCATTCATTTGAATTATAAAAGAATATTGTTAACTCCTATTCTCCAAAACAATTGGATGGATTGTGGTTTTGAAAATTTAGATTGTAGTGTCCAAAACCAAAATAAGAATGAATTCCCTCTACTTTCCTATATAAACCCACCCAATCTCTGCAAACTCCCACGGATCCTATCCCAAACCTTTAGAGTCACACATCCATGTAAGGGATCTTACACCCTCATCTTTTATCAGGAATTATTTTCAGGATATGTATTTTAATCTATTTTTCCAATGTCGGGATATGTTATTAACATCGTAATTACTGCCCATTTTTTGTATAAACATTGAGATCAAATTTCACTTTCATTTATTCCTCTTATGAAACATTATGGGCACCCGTTACCATACCAATTTTTTTAAGGGTTTCCATCCTTTATTCTATTTATTCATATTTCATTATATTGTTACACCCTTTTATTTTCAATTGATAATATTGGGGTATGATTTCTAACCTCCCCATACTTCCCTTATTATGTTTGAACGAGGAGATACACATTTATCTATCATTAATGCCTTCCGTGTACACCTGTTACCATGCTGAAATTCCGAAATGGATTTTTCTCTTCTTATTTCCATTCAAGCATTTATTTTATATTATGCAACTCAATTGAATTTCATATTTTTTTATATTATGTTTCATTATTATTTTAATATATAATTCATGTATTTATGTAGAGATAACCATTTCTCTTTCATCAACCTAATTTATGAATTTCATATGATGCCATTAGGCTCTTGAAATTTTATAATTTTTTTCCTTTCCAAAATAATCTTGTAGTGAATACCATGACCATTTATCTATCAAGGATGTTAACCATTATGCACATATAAATATTCATTATAGACATTCATGTATCTATTTCTCATTCCTTTATCAGGGAATAAAATATTATGTTGAATGAATCTATGTTATATGATCTATGTGGCACACATAAGTATGAGATTAAAATGATTATGAAGGGTGCACCCTCATAGCATTCCAATGCATTAGGAAATGTTTAGTATCATGATACACAATTTTCAATGACTATTTCTTCATGATAATTCATGTGCAATGAGTGTATACTCACATAAATCCATCTGCAATGAACCTTGGCTCATGCTAATTAAATGATGTATGTTGTTGCCCCATTTCCATGTTATGAAACCCATGTTATGTCTGCCTTTATGTTCATGTTTCTCTTGGGCTCTATTGATATGCCTATTTCCTAACATGTTTTGTATTATTCATGTTATGTATTTTTACTCCCTTACTAGGCTTTATAGATCACCATTTTTTTATGTATGTCCTCAGGTTATCCCATGAAATTCTATGTACTATGGAATGTTGTGGCCATTAACAATAATTTATCAATAAAGATGTTGTATTTTATGTCTTAAGTTTTCATTTAATGTTACTATTCATTAACTACATTATAACTATTGGTATAATGGGCTGTATTAAGTGCATGTTTATATAAAAATCATTTTTTTTGTGTGTAATAATGATCATGGTTATTATAGATGGTATCATAGGATAGGTTTAGTTATTTTTGGTATTAGGGTAATAAAACTCTAGTAAAATCCTTAGGGATAAGACTATGTATATGAAAAAAATCCCATAATTTTGGTGATTATAGAGTAAGTGGTTTATCAAGAAAATACATATATGTCTAGATATGAACTAGTAGAGGCGGATCTTTCATAGATGTATCTAGAGGTAAAACCTAAAAAAACCACTATGAGCTAGTCTCAAACAGGAACTTGTGCACAACAACATGATTTTCCGCAGTTTTTCATTGACACTCATGGAGGATATTCTTTGGTAAATTCACATGTTTAGTATAAGGTATTATTAACTGAGAAAAATATCCCAAATTAATATATGATATGATATAGATCATGGATAACAAATATTGAACCCTTGAAATTCCAATGTTATGGATGTTAATGTAATTTATATGTTATCCCTTTAATGTTATTGGATTCCACCTTATGTGATAAACTGTTTAAGATTCTAATCCATAAATTTAAATTTGCTCTAGCCAATGGTCGATAATATAAGGAATCAGTCCAATAACCGATGAAAAGGGAAATGTGATGAATGTTCCAATGAGATTCCTAATCAAATGAGAGCTCATGTAGGACATATTAGGATTATTCTTGACCAGCTTTCAAAAACCATGATTAATAATTAGCACTTTATTGAATGCCCTTGGGAATCAATAAATAACAAGATGATATCTTGTGAAAGGTCATCTAATAAAGGTGATATGGGAAATAAGTCCCAATTTCCTTTGGGCAACAAGTGTGGACTGAGGCACGAAGGAAAATTTCACAAAGGGACTAGAAGATGTTTTATGAGTGAAATGTAAGGGAAAATTAGCCAATTCCCACGCCAAGATGGATAATGTGATGTATGGAAGAAAAGTTCCATCTATGGAATATTACATAGTTATAGGTCCTAAATTTAGAGAAGTCAGTCATTATCCAATACAATGGTCTATTACAAGGGCAAAGAGGCCTGATGAGAATAAAAAATATAAATGATCAAGGGAGCACAAAAAGACCTATGCTAAGATTTATAATGATTAATTAATTACATGTAACAACTAATTCAATTTCGTGTATGTCATATTGTATTAAAATTGATGTTCTATTAGTTTATTTTTATATTTTCTAGGAACATTGAGTCCCCTCCAAAAATGATATTAAATCATTTGGGAAATCTTCTATAAGTATTGTATCACATGTTGATGTTTTTAGGAATGTTCTTCTTGAATATATTAGAAGTATCGCTTTTGTGGAATTTGTGAAGAAAATGAAAAATTCATTTTCTATACCTCACGGGAGTTGAAAATTAATGAGCAAAACTACACCATGCATGATCTAGAGTTGGCACCTATGATATTTGGGCTAAAAATTTGGAAACATTACATTTTTTTGAAAAAAATGTGAAATATATTCGGATTAGAAAAACAAAAGTATATATTCACACATAAATATATTAATATTCACCAAAAATTATGGTTAGAGCTGATCAAAGTCTATGAATTTTCAATTCACTACAATATGGGGAAAAAATAATGTGGAAGATGCTCTTTTTAGAAAGGATCTCATAAACCATTCATTGATGGGAATTGAAAATGATACAATTTTATTTGATTTACGGAATATGGATGTGGAAATAATAAAAAATGGAACATCAAGAATCATTTAACAATTTATTGCTTAATTGTATCTTTTGGAAAGATTAATGGTAGCTCAAAAGGATAACGTGGGAATTCAAAATAAAGTGGAAACTGTTAGAATAGGGAAATACCCAGAGTTCAATGTTAATAAAGAAGGGATTGTGATTTTTGGGTTAGGACTATGTGTTCTATCCAACATGGAGTTAATGAACGAAAATTTGGATGATGCTCATAGTTCAAATCTCTCCACTCACTCAGGAAACACAATGATGTATCATGATCTCTGAGCTAATTGATTGTGGGATTAAGTAAGGAAGGAGATCAATATGTATAAATCAATCTACCTGGTATGTTAGTAAGTGACGGTTGGGAGATAGAAGTCTAAGGGGATGATGCAACCATTTATCATACCAACAAGGTAATTGGAAATCATCACCATGTAATTTTTCACTGGACATACGAAGGCATCCAAATGAAACCATGCTATCTTGGTTATTATGGATCATCTTATAAATACTGCACATTTCATTGCAATTCAAGATGATTTCTCATTGGATCAACTAGAAAAAATATATATTAGAGATGTGGTAAGGCCGTATGGTGTACTAGAATCTATTGTATTCAATCGAGATCCAAGATTCACCTTTGTGTTTTGGAAGAGTCTCCAACACGCTCTGAATATCTAGCTAAACATCAGTCCAGCTTATCATCCTCAAACAGATGGACAATCTAAGAGGACTATCCAAAAACTTATGGGGAAGTTGAGATCATGATAAATTTACTTCAAAGGAGAATGGGATCAATATATATATATATGGTTGAGTTCTCATACAACAAAAGTTTCCAATCAAGCATCAAATGGCTCCTTAAGAAGACCTTTATGGGAAGAGGTGCAGAACACCAGTATATTGAGATGATGTTGGGGAATGAATGCTTCTAGTTCTAGAAATGGTTTAAAAAATGGTGGAGAAATTTAGAACCATTCAATAATGCATTAATGTGGATTAAAGTTAATAGAATATCTATGTGAACATCTATCAAAGAGACCTAAGAGAGTGATGTTGGAGAGATGGTGTTCTTCTATAAATATCAATGGAAGAGAGTTATGATATTTTGGAAGAAGGTAGATCTTAGTCCATGGTACATCATCCCTCTTGAGATCCTTGATCGCATCAGATTAGTGTCCTATTGACTAGCACTCCCACCAGTCCTATCTCATGTACATGATTTATTCCATGTATCACTCTTTAAAAAGTACATACCTGACCCATCACACGTTCTCAATCTAGAGTTGGTACCATTTGATAATGACCTCTCCATTGAAGACAATCCTGTGAAGATTTTAGATCATAGAGAAACTGTTCAATGAAATAAGCTGATGCCCCTCATCGAAGTGTTGTGGTGGAACCTCTTGTCGTAAGAATAATGTGGGAACCAGAGGAAGTGATGAGGTAGAGTTACCCACATTTGTTTTATTATTGGAAAAGAAAATTTCGAGGTTGAAATTTCATAAAGGGGGGATGTTGTAATGACCCAAACATTTATATATGAAATTCCATTTCTTTTAATGTTATTGGGATATAGTAAAAAAATTAACTCTTTTTTTATTATTGGGTGTAAATAAAGATAATGTATCATTACCATTGATAATATGTCCATTTAACATAAATTACACGATGAATATAATTATAATATTTAAAAACAAATCTTTTCAAAAAATAAAAAGGATAGGATGGCCTCGTCCTGTAGATTGGGGGCATATGAGGCTCATTTTTTGGAGCTCAGAAAGGATGTAGCATCACTGGGATTTGATCTAGAACAAGACCAAGATGTTCTTCAACATATTAATCTTAAACAGAGTCACATATGGGAGAATTTCTTTTTAATTGTGATTACCACACATGAGATGTTATCCGAGGCACCCCAAGAGTCTATCACCATCGCACACCATACCCTTAGGTATTACGCGTGTGTTATATGGGGTAATTTAATAAGTTATTAGTTACTTATTTTGTAACCACTTTTTATAAATAAATGTTTTATATAATCAATTCCTTTATTAAAATAGTATTTCATAAAAATAATGATGAATTTGATAAATTGTTTTTTTGAGTAATAATAGAACTTTTGTGAAATATACACATTATTATATTAAAATAATAATTTTCTTAATATTATTATAATATCATTTCTTATAAATTATTATTATTTCAGGTACATATTTGTAAACGATTAGGCAATCAGTTTGGAAAGAGTTACCCTTTTTTATAAGATAAAATATAATGTGTATTTTCATGGAATATATTTTAAGGAAATAATGATTTTTTAAAAAAATATATGTTTTAATAAAATATTATTATAAAAATAATTTGATGAATAATATATTATTATATAATTTTTATGATATCAAATGTAATTTTAATTAAGGTCTGAAAATAGTTTTTGTCAAAAACCTGTAAATTTTTAATAAATGTAAATTTTCATTTCAAAAGTGATAATTCACATATTTAAAAATTATTTAGATAAAATTTATAATTTTTTAGGAATCTAGATGTCAAAATTATCCAACCGTGATTTTTTTGACAATTTGCTGAGATAAATAAATTTTTGGGTAAAAATAAAATACCGAATAAACAAAATATGACTTTTATGACAACATAATGACCCCAAAATGATGTAATAAATACTATAATGGATATAAAAGTCCAAATACATGTTTACCATTAAAAATAATGTGATTTTATGTTGTTTTACTTAATTTATATGGACTTTGTGAATCCTCCAAAATGAAAATATATTTTAAGATTGTAAATTCATTTCTTTAATAATGTGACTCACCTCCCCAAAATAAAGGATAATATTTTAATATGTTCTACCAATATACTTATAAAATATTGTTTTCTATATATATTTTGAGAAACCATGGTAAATAACCATGGGATGGTTTGTGGTTTTGAATTTTTATTGTGTAGTGTCCAAAAACTAAATAGTAAAAAATTACCTCTCCTTTACTATATAAACCCACCCAATATTTCATTCATCATCACTAAAACCACTTTTTTATTTTCCAAACTATGATATCCACTACCTATAGTTCATCCATGGTTCCCCCATGATACAAAAAGGAATCTCCCATGCAATTGGTGTCGCACATCCAAACATGGGATCTTCCACCTCCCCTTTTATCATTCGTTATTTTCATGTTATGTATTTTAATCTCTTTTATTCATATGTTTTGATATGTTATTAAATATCCTATACTAATCCAATTTTTTAATAAATTAAGATATCCCCTTTCACACTGATTTATTCCTCTTATGAACCCTTTTGTGCAACTATTACAATGCCGATGTTTCTCCAGGGTTTCTTTAATTTCTTATTTTATCCAAGTTTCATTGTAATCTCATAACCATTTATTTTGAATTAAAAATATTGGGGTATGAATTCACATCTCCCAAATACTTCCCTCTAGAGGTTATCATTATGATATTCCCCTATCAATCTCATTAATTCCTTTCGTGTACACCCATTACAATGCCAAAATTCTATATGCGATTTCTCTCTTCAAATTTCCATTCAAGAATTTCTTCTATATTATTCATCTAAATTCCATTTCATATGTAGAGATATTATGTTCCATGATCCTATATATTTATATTTCATGAATAAATTTTGAGAGACACAATTATCTTTTATCAACAAAATTTATTAATTTCTATATGACGTTGTTATACTACTGAAATTGCGCCGAGGTTTTCCATGCAGAAATTATCAGGTAGTGAATACCATGCCCATTTCCCTATCAAGGGTATTAAAATTTAGACACATATACTTATTGATTATAGAATTTAATTATTTATTCTATATTCTATTATCATTTTTTAAATTAGTATGTTGATTGAATCTGTTTTATATTATATATGTGACACACTTAAGCATGATGATAAAATGATTATGAACGGCGCACCCAGATAGCGATCCAATGAATTGGTTAATGTTTTGTATCATGATATCTAATGCGAAATGAGTTTTTTTTCATTATAATTCATCTAAAATGAGGTTCTATTCATAATAATCCATGTTTAATGAGCCATGTCTCATGTAAATATCGTGTTGTATGTTGTTTCCACATCTCCATGTGATGATAACCTTGTTAAATCAGGCCTTTATGTTCATTTTTATCTTGTGATCCACTGATATTCCTATTTCCAAAAATGTATTATATTATTCATGTTATACTTTTTTTACATGATTACATGGATTTATAGCTCAAAACATTTCTTACGTATGTCATTAGGTTATCCCATACAATGCAAAGTACTAAAGAAAGTTATGGTCATGTAAAAGAATTTTTCAATAATGACATTGTATTTTATGTCATAAGTTTTCATGAAATTTTCCAAATCTCCAAATACACTATAAATTTGGATATTGTAGGTTGTATTATGTACATGTTTATGTAATAAATCATTTTTATGTGTGTAATAATGAGTTGGGTTTTTATAAGAGGAGTGGACTTCTCCTAAAATATTAAATGAATTTCGTAGTACACTTTTTATAGCATGATATTAAAAGAGGATTTTGAAAAACATTCTCAGGAATTTATATTCCACTAACCATGGTAAATAGAAAAGATGCTTGGTTCATCTGGACAATGGATTTTGAATAATGTTTCCATGAATTAAATAAGTGATTGTTAACATCACCTGTTTTAACTGTAACATCAATTATAGAAGGAATTATCATTTATTGTGAAGCTTTTCTTAAAGGGCTCGAGTTATTACTCATGAAAAATGATAAGGATATTTCTTATTTATATATATAGTTAGAGTATTATGAGAATATTTATCTTACACATGACCGAGAGTAATCATTCATTATTATTATTTTGAAAATATGGAGTAAATACCATTAAGAGGAGATATGTGATATATACGGAGACAAAAAATTTTTATATATATTTAAAAAACTAAATTGAACATGGGATAAAGGATATGGGAGAATATTCTTAAAGAGTAGAATGTTGAATTCATTATCTATTTGGGAGGGAAAAAATTCGTTGATGCATTAAGTGGGACAGAACCACTTGTGATGGAAATGATGAGGATCCAATGAGATCGATTGTCCAAGGCCCTAGTAAGGTTGGACATGGGAATCCTAAGGGAAGGGTAATCATGAATCCTCTCCCAAATGATTTCTCAGTCATCACTACAATTTAATATCAATAGATATCAAATATAAGATCATTTTAATCATATTAATATAGAATCTGTAATGAATGGGTAGTTTCTTGACTTCAATATTGACCGACAAGAAGTACTAATATTTGGTACAGGTCTACATGTTCGGCCTATCACAGATAAAAAGATGAATCTTATGGATAAAGCACATGGATATATATTCTATATATATCCTTGAAAAAATTAAATTTATAGGGTACTTCATGGTCATTATTTTTGGGATAATATGAAAAGGGGGGTTTCCAACTACACCACATGGTTCTTGGTATGTCCACAAGTTAAGGTGGAGTGATAACATCATAATGGTGTATTGAATTCACTAACCATACAAACATGGATGTGAAAAAATATCACTATATATCATCATTAGCATCATAATAACAAAAAATGTAAATAATGTGTTTTGGGTTATAGTGGATAGACTCACCAATACTACCCATTTCATCACTATTTGGGAAGAATTATATATTGACCAACTTCCACGATATATGTAAAGGATGTGGTGAAGATTTATGGGGTTCCACTTTCAATTATTTCTGACTGTAATCCAAGGATAAAATATAAATTCTAGATAATTCTGAATCATGCTCAGAATAGTGAATTATACTTTAGTGTGGCTTATCACCCCCAAACTAATGACCAATCAGAATGGACTATTCATATATTATAGGAAACTCATGGAAGATGCTCAATAAAATTTTTAGGTGGAAGGAATCAGCGCCTCCCATTAATTTTGATATCATGCAATAACAGATTTCACTCGAGTATGGAAATTTCAACCTATGATGCTCTATAGGGGAAGTGATGTTTAAATCCCACTTTCTGGGTTAAAATTGGTGAGATAATGTTTCTTGGGCCCAATATTGTGTATGATATGAAAGAAAATGATGATTCTACTCAACAATGTATAAATAATGGTTAGAGTAAGTTGAAGATATATGTTGAAATCATCTAAGGGACATAGATTTTTATGACGGAGAAAATTGTTCCTTTAGATATCACCGTATAAGAGAGTAACAAGATTTGGAAATAATGGGAAGCTTAGAACAAGGTATATTTTCCCCTTTTAAATACTTTATTTCATAGGTGTAGTGTCATATTTGATAGAATATCCATTAAATTTTAATCTATTTTATGATTTATTCCTTGTATCTCTATTGAATAAGTACATACAATATATCTCACATGTACAGAATCTAAAGGTGGCTCCACTAGAACATTACCTCTCTTATGAGTAGAATTCAGTGGAGATATTGGTCCCTAGAGAAAATGTTCTATGAAACAAGACTACCCACATTTTAAAAATGATCTAGAGGAACTATATGTATGAATAGGAGATATGGTAACCAAAGTCTTCAGTGAAACAGATGTACCCTCACCTATTCTAAACTGATAATATGATTTGAAATTTCTGGATTGCTGTTTCTAAATGGGGAAGAATATAATGACATGGTATTTTTTAAATGGTATTTGTTTCTTGTGAAAATGTGTATTGTAATATATTATTCTATAAATGTATAAAATATAAAGGAACCAAAAAATCCTTATCTCGTAAATAATGATCATAAAATTATTATTTTATGAATTTGATTGAAATTATAAAAATTAGAACATGACAAAAAATATAAAAAAAAGAAAAATTGGAAAATATGGATCACACAAATATGATAGAATCAACACCCTCATATAAGACAATATAGAAATAGAAAAATATTAGTACACCATCAACATATTAAGAAAATGAAAATATAAAATTAAGAGGACTTATTGTGAATGTTGACTGAAATAATGAAGTGGTATTTATAGTATATAAATTGAAATGTGAACTTTGGGATTTAATTGTTATATGAACATCAATAAATATACCCAAAGGAAATTATGATGATAGGTAATTTTACCCTTTTGTTATAATTTTACCTTTATAATTTGTGTTTATAAGTATTAATAAAAATGGAAAATCGATGTATAAAGCAGAAATGATTCCCCCAAACAGTAGAGTCATGCGGTTTGAAGAAATTTTTTAGAACATTAGAGGGAGGTGGCATCACTAGGGTTCACAATTAAACTAGCCCAATCTAATCTTCAACATGTGACACCTGAATGAAATCTCCTATGGGAGAAATTAAATTTAGAGAGGATTACCATTTGTCTAATGTTATTTGAGCCACCCCACGAAACTATATTCACCACACATCGTACACTTATGGTTGTAGGGGGCGTTATAATGGGTTAAATGTCTAGGCATTAGTTACATAAAGTGTAATTTATTTTTCCAAATAATAAAAAATTTCGATAAATTCTATTTTAAGAATATATTTTCCAAATAAAATATTTTTTAATCGAGAGTACTTTTTTAAATTTATTTCTTGACCTAAATAAAAAATAATTTTATTTTCAAGAAAAGGAATATTTATTTTTTAAACTAATGTATTATTAAAAAAAATTTAATGAAATATTTTTTTAAAAAATAAATATCTAATTTTTTATTGTAAAATAATTTTATAATTTCCTAAGGAATTTTTATATATGTCTCAAATTTTACTCTACCATAAAGAAAATTAATTTTCAACAAATCATGATTTATATAATTTATCATAAAATCGTCATATTTAGAGAATTTTTCTAATTAAAAAAATATTATATTTTAAAACATCTCATTGAAATTAGTTTAGGGTGGATATATTATAATTTTTTAAAATAAATGATTTTTTCAGGAATATAAAAAGAAAAATTTTAGGTTTTTTATAGTTTTATGAAATGATATTTATGTCATAATTATTTAATAATTAGTTAAATACAATCTACAAAATAAAATTTATTATTTTATTATTATTATTTATTTTAATATATCTTTATAAATTTCAAAAACTATATGTGATTTTCAGATGTCTAAAATAGAAAATTTTATTTTAAACACACTACATTGATGAAAATTTACTTTTATATGAAAAATAAGTATTAAAAAATGTTGATAGGTTCTACTGCCTCAAAAAACATAAACATTGACTAAAATACTGAATTAATGAGAAAAAACCATGGTTAAACCAATGGGTTTTCATTATCCACAACGTATATTTTGAAGACCATTATTTCGAAATTATTAAACAATTCTAACTCCTTTTTTATAAATGAATACCCATTAATGTATCCCCCTTCACTACCAATCCATAATGTTTTAATTTTGGATAATTTCATATCCTATTGACTCCACAATGGTGTCTTTAATCTCCCGAGTGTTCAAATACTTTAGATTTAGTAGAAACTCTTTATGGTAAGGGAAATATTCACTTCTCTTTTCCATTCTTGTTTCCCTTTTTATTGTATATCTTATAATTAGTAAAATAATTATATTTCTTCCACTTCATATAATCACATTTCTCTACGAACAATACTTCATTAATGGTAGACCTATGCTCCCTCTATTTTTTTCAATTTTCTAAAACCATGTTTTATACCCATCTTGCAGTCAAATTTACATCTAAAAGTTCCCTATTTTACTTGGGAAATGTTCATTTATTTTCTATTTTTGAAGATCCAAACTTCTCTATTTACCATTGTTGTTCACCTAGATGTATAAATTATTTAATTATTGAAGGATTTAAATATATGGAACCCAAATGTTCATTTCATTGGTTTAGAATGATTTAGTATTCATTTCGTTATGAATTTTTTTATGCCATGAATATAATATGAAACCCATTCATTATTCTACACATGTTATTAATAAAATGATTTATTTTTATCTATGTGGTTCAAAATAATTAATATATATAAAGTTTATTCCATGATAGTTCTCCAATGCATTGTGTAATGATTTTATGATCAAGAGATGACATGTTTAATGATTACATATTGAATATCCTTGGTAATTTTGATTTATGAAACGTTGGTGATTATCCTTGGTGATATGTTTATGAATGTATCATTTAAATATTATCTCAAAATATTAATGTTATGATTTATGTTCTTATAATTCTGATATTTGTCATGTTCAGGCCTTATTTTTATTCTTTATGTTTTTATTGATATGTCTCAAGTTGAGAAGTTATATTTCTGCCTTTTGATTACCTTAATTGTCTTCTTACTCACCCATTTTCATTTATATTTGTCACTAGGATTATAGATATAGTAAAATAAAAAAAGGGTCGACCAATGAAGATAAAATTAAATAGAATTATAAGAATTATTTATGTTTTCATTTTTTATTTATCTAGATTCCATGAAACTAAAATTTAAAAGATCAATTTTTTGTGTGAATTAAGGACATGATTATATGACAAAAATGAAGGATGGAATAGATCACATATTAAAATTAAAATAATTGTATAGATAAATAATTTTGTAAAAATATAGGAGGATCCCATACAGTCCATATGCCTAACCAATTCCCGATCACCAAAAACCCATATGATTGGTTCAATCTAAATCCAACAATATCAATCTCAACACAAAATTGACCAAAAGAAGATAGGAATTCTCAATAAACCTAGTACAATTGAATCCTGAGTAGGGAGAGAGTATAAAACATTATATGGAACCACCAATGCAGCCCCATATATACCAATGAATTTTATGATATATGCATGTGACATGCTCTGGAAAAATAAATAAGTATAAAAAATAAATTGATAAATAAGAACACCATAAATCCCTAGGTCCATTACCCTAATAAACCCTACCTAGATTTGATGGTGCTAAATCTTCTATAAGAATTCCCCAATGACCATTCCAAATATAATATTGACATAGTGGAATTCACCTAAGTATATAGTGATAACAAACTAGGGGATAAAACAACCCTAGAATACATAATAAAAAAAGAGAAATACTCAACCATTGAATAACAACATGGGTAATCCTATATCTAATATATATAATAGTTCATGGACAATAGATTCAAACAGTATTGGAGACTTGATCTTACCCTCCAAAGTCCCCATACTCCTTGAAAACTAACAAGTGGCAGGACCTATATTCTTCCTAGAACAAAAATAATATAAGCTTCAAAAACATGGACGTACCAAAATAATTATCACAGACCTCCTTATTAGGGTAGTCTTATTTAGTATCACAGATCTCCCAACAAAAGGATCCTTCTTCAGTATCATAGACCTCCAAAATATGGATGTTTTCTATTATATAATGACCACTCTAGGAGAATTTACATTTAAAATGAAGATCTCCCTAATTTAATGTACTATATCAAGAATAAGCACTCACACTCACACACATACATATATTCAACATGAGTTCTCATCTACCTTAATAGTCATACAAACCACAGTTAGCTCCCAACAACACACTGTAACTCACAATAGTTATAACTGGTAAAAAAAAACAGGAATTTTGGTACTAAGGTATCACTCATGACCATCCCTACCAAATTAAATATATACCCACATATTTGTGTCAACATATAATTGGGGAACCCATCGAGGTTCCAAAGGTATCATAAAATATTGACACCCATCATTGGTTTATTTATATTAATTTAATTTTCTAGGTTAATACCCATCACTTAGGGATAGTATGTCCCTCATCTTAATCACCATCATGCCCGGACCCCATAATCCTCGAAAAAATGACTCACTAGAATCAAATCATGGAGATGGCATAGAGAATATTTCAAAATCATTATCATTATTAGGTTGGTCTGAATAGACAACTTGTAATAAAACTAACCAATGTATACCCCCTAATAAAATCTTTTCTCAATGGGGATGGAATACAATCCCCACAACCATCTCTCTAACTCGTGGGATTTATTTAATATCAACAGATCAAAAAACCACTCCCATAGTTAAAAAATCTAATTTGTTTCTCACCTCTACATGTAATATACAAGACATGACTATCAATGTTCATGTCATGTGAAGTGTGTTCCAATGTCCCATCACGGACATGGTATCATTTATAATTTATTTTTATAGTCAGATCGTAATTTAAATAATGCATTTATTTCATTTAATTAACAACGTAGTTTATCCAACATGGTTGATTTATTGTACTATCAAGGATATACATGTAACATGAAAAATCATAAATAATGTAAATAAATTACCAAGGGTTATTCCAAGGGTCTATCTCCATCATATGAATCCATTACTCTTTTTAGTTCACTGCCCGACAGCTATTAATGGTCTTGCAAAGCCTATGTAGGTCCATTTGGATAAGTCTCATTTATATGAGGCCCTTACTCACACCAAGAATCACTACACAATATTTTAAAATAGGTTATAATTAATCTAAAATAATAATAATTATTATTTATTATATTTAATGAGGAACAAAGGCCTAAAACTCATCTAATGTTCTCATCACACTATAACTACAACCAACAACTCATGGGACTGGTGTCTCAAACTCCCACCACCAACCGATGTAGATTTCATAACATATAGAATAAATTAAATATTTAATTTAATATAATTTAAAATAAAAAACTTATTAAAATTAGTGGTTTGATTTAACTTCATTAGATCTATGAGAAATGATAAGAACATTTTATCCAAGGACCTCTATAATATATAAGACATCAAATCCCTATACAATCATGATCATTCTAGAATGATTCAGTTGAATCACCCATGATACTTATCCTAGATAAAAATAATAATTATAGATAACATGGCTGGAGATGAAAAGAGTCCATCTGAGGAAGATATAATGAATCACCATAAAGTACAAAAAAATAAACCATAAAATGAAGGGGAAGAAGTGGGATTATGGGAAGAGAGGGGGTTGGTTGTGCAGACATGTAGAGGACGATGGGGGTCCCCCTTTTTTAAAACCATGAATGGGAAATTTGGTAAATTTCTTCATTAAAAATCCCCATCGAACGATAAGTGGTGGTCCAATGATGGCCCAATGGGCCTAGTATTGGGACAAGGCAATTTTATTTGTCACCTTCATATTAATGGTTTTAGGATGCTGAAAATCAATAGTCTAACAACCTATTCATTCCTTTGATGGTCACATGAGCCTCCTAGATACCTACCAAACCACATTCTCAATTTAATGTGGTTCAAAATTTCAAAACAATATTCGGATTTCATGTTCTCAAAATAGAAAATCTATGAAATTTAGAATTCAAATTTATATTTAAATTCAAACACCCCTACTAACAAGGGGTTTTACAACCACCCCAACATTACTTTTATAATCCTTGTGATGTTTTGGTGGACTTCCATTCATAAATCTCAATATATGTTGGTAAATAATTCAATACCAAAGGGAATGATCCATCCTTAAACACCCAATACACTTCCATGGTAAAACTCTAATTAAAGGTACACCATTAACTAACAGATGATCCACTATTTTTCATCATCATTAAAATATTACAATGATACACAATGTTGTTTGCCTCTCTTGATATACAAATATCTCATTGTCCCACTATCCATCAGGAATATGGAAGTAATTTCCATATGAATAATCTCAAATATCCTTGATCAGACCCTTGAGTACATCCTTTATTACCAATATGATGAAACTGATATAGTTTCCCTCACATCGCTTCCAATTACATGCATGAACATAAGTCAGACCTCCATAGTTTGACTCATCTTAAAAAACAGTTATAAAATACATATTTATTCATCTAAAGAAATATTTGAGGAACATGATAAAGATGTATTTATTCTAAAATTAATCCTGAAATTATTCTAACACATTCATTGGAGTTCCAACCAACCTCAATTATGGATCCACAATTTATTCATCAATTATCCAAAACCACCATCATTCTCTTCCAACAGCATAAATGAATAACTTAGATGATCCATGATAGGATATTACCCACTTGATAATGACTCCATGAAAAAATATTAAACTCCATATGTTATAGAAAGTGAATTTAAATTAGTTATTTTCTTTCTCGTTGGAATCTAATAAACATCTGAACTATATACCAATTAGTCTCATGAAACCAAAAACCAACCTACCTGGGTTATTTTCACCTATGACTTATAGGGAACTCCACACCATCGAAGGGTACATATCATCTATTTAATCCATCAATTTATTAATCATTGGGGATGAAACCCCATCAATCATTGAACTTAATGATCAGCTTGGTCATGATTTGTCATAATTGAGTATTAATGAGAAAAATTAGTTTACTACCCATTCCCAGCTCATAGGAAAACTGTCATTCAGAATCCATAAAATTGATACCTCATAACATTTTTCAACATCGTTATTTGATCATTGATGAACTACCAATAATATATATTTATTTGTAATTTTTTTCAAGAAAAAACCCATCATGATCATTATTAATCTTACATGTACCGCTCCTCCTGATCCATTCTATCTAATTTTAAACAAAAACGTCCACAACCAACTCACTAAACCCCATTATTCCATATCCCATTAATGAATATCACTATTTTTAGTTCACTAGGAATCATTAATAAAAATCACTTACTACCTAAATTTCATGTAAGATTAAAATACATACAATACCTTATTACATAATAATTGAAACCCGACTTATAATCCCAAGAGTTACACATAATCAAATAGAATAACCATTCTCTGTTACATGTTAATTAAGTAAAGAATAGGGTTTCCTTATTAATTCACCTATAACGGATATAAATCCAACATATGGAAATTTACATATCCCTAGAACATTATAATTCCCATAACACATGTTTGTTCTACCGACCGAGAGAACATTGGGAACTCCACTTCAAAATCAAGAACCATACTAGTGCCATGATTCATCACACACTATCCCATTATAAAATTTCATTTAAAAAAATACGAGTCTACCAACACTCTCACTATGTATAAAAAAAATTCCATAATCAAGATTTTCAAGAACCCAACATTCCTATCCATAAAAGAACCTTAATCCAAATATCCCACAATTACGGAACTTTTATCATGAAAAAAAGGTATCAAAATTTTCAATTATATCAGAACCTTTTATGACTTGTTACATTCATTGGCTTACCACTATCGTATTCTTCCCTTGAAATCCAGTTGTAACGAACTCACAAAATTTCGATTCAATTATATGTGTCTCTAGTTCTCCCCCTAATCCAACAACTCAGGTCACTCATAAACCATAATCCATAGGGTGTCGATTGTGCATCCATCTCATCACATGGTATCATATTTTCCAAAATCAATGTTAACTACTAGATGACCCAGCATCATTAAGAATATATACTAGTGGACTACTACCAAGTGGATTAAGTATCATATTACAATATACTAATATATAGGCATCATTCGAATATGAACAACTCAAGTGAATAATTGAAACCAGTTTGGTTAAGTAGAGTTTATTTGTGTCTAATGTGGTGACATAATGTATATATTGTTACTAAAAAATTAAATTACCTGACCGATATTATTGTCAATCATAAGTTTTATAACACGAATGCATAAAATTTCTAAACTGATCTATTATGTCTCCCTACATCTAGTACTAGATGGATTGTACCATCACTGTCATTGATCATATAATAACATAATGTACATGAGACATTATTAGAAGGAAATAAATATACACAATGGTACAACATGGTAGAATTCCACCAAGAACTTATATGGGAAATTCTATATGTTATATTTTTAATTACTAAAATAGATCAACTATTATCATCTTTGATAAAAATCACACTAGAATTCCTAAATATTATGTGAATCCCTAATTTTTTGTTCATGATGCATGAAATGCTTCATGGATTTATAGTATAAGTGGAATATTCATATATATCATAATTCTAAAGCATAATTTCAATAATATTAAGGGATAATCATAACATTTTAACAACACAAACCATGAGTTTAAATCCCACATTCCCAAAAAACCTAGATTTCCTGCTAAAAATGGTGTTCATGAAACACTATCTTGATATCCACCACCAAAAATGAAACATTATTAATGTTCCAATCTACCATATTATAAATATTATGACAAATTAAATCACCTTTGATACCACTTTGTAACCTCTCAAACCAAATCACAATGAAATGTTACCAGACAGGTGGTTCTGTTTGGCCTTAGAGATTCCTCCTCAAATTCTAGTGACTACCAAATAGTAGGGTGAGTGAATACAAGTGAGGGGTGCTTCGGTACCCAAATGAAATTTCAGCTTTAGTAGGGTGTGTGTATACGCCTCCATAGAAAACCAAAAACATGGTCTCACACATACCAGAAATGATGTGATATATTATGTGACATGATTTAGATAAATAATTAACTTATGAAAATTGATAAATAAACAATCCCACTTATGATAATAGGTCCACAATATTGGTCAAAATAGATTCTTTGAAAACTATTATATTTTCTCTGAGAATACCATGATGACTGTGCCAACTATAATGAAACATAGGGTTGCCTCACCCTGATGTATAGTGATAATGACCCAAGGGATAAACATTCCATGATACATATGACAATGCCCCATGGAATCTTCAATACCACTATAACAAGAGAGGTAATTATCCATCCAAATATACAATGGTTCTCAATATTTGAATCCTAAAAGTGTGCGATAATCATCCTTACCAAAAAAGGACCCCATAAGATCTGATAGTTAGCACATGGGATGACATATCCCCTGCTTGGGAAAAATATCATCCCAGCTTCAAAAACATGGTATGTCAACATGTAGTGTCATTGTAATCCATACTAGTGTATTATTCATTATTATCTCTTACTTTCTTACAAGGGTTGTTTTATTTAGTATTATAGAACATTTTATTTGGTTAGTTTTCATTAGTTTAACGAATTAACCATGAGTGTGTACATTTTAAATAAATACCAACCCAATGAAATGTATCATATCAATCAATATATATATATATATATATGTATCATTAATATGGTTATATATCAACCTTAGCCATCAAATAAACCAAGTTCAGATCCTAGAAACCCTCTCCAACTCATCATATTTGTAATAGTCTCAAAACATCATTCTCAGTTTTATGTTGACACCCATGATCATTACTACCCATTTCATATAGGCACTTTTAAACAAGGGTCAACATTTCATTAGGGGAACCCATATGTATCCCCTAGCTCCCATCCGGACTGATCACACATCCACGGTTCGTAAGAAAACCCTACTATTTATTGCACATAAATTCATAATTTATTATACAATACATCAATTAAAAAAACCTAGAAAATCAATATGTCTTGAAATTTTTTGGAATTAGAAACATAGCATACCAACATAAAATAGAAAGAAATATTTATTTGAAACTTCTTTAACATTCTCATAAAATTATATTGGTTTTAAAGCTACACTAGATAACCTAGGTACATAAATAAGAAAGGGGTGAGCTATAAATCATAATAAGGGAATAAAAAATGAATGTGATAATAAATTGTATTCATTAATAATTTAAATGGGGAATAAAATTAGTGAGAATCATTAAAATTAATAATAAGACATGATATGACATTATAATATAAAGTCAATATGGGAAATGTGAAAAAACATAGAAGACTGCATCGTAAACATCGTAAATGCTAACTAACAAGATATCATGATGAAAAAAGTACCATAAAGAAATTAGACTCACTATATGTCCTAAGATGATGTATCATGAGACAAAATTAAACCCAATTCATTGGACCACTATATAAATCTAGGCTCACCATCACATTTATTTCATTATCATGTTTTAGTGTATCATATAGATCCAACAACATGGATTCATTCATCATGATATTTTATTCGATAATCATTGTGTGTGGAATAAATAAATTTATTTCCAATGCCAATGAAGTATAAGTGTATATAGGGGAACATCATAGATAGTAAATGGACATGGTAGTCACAAAAAATTGTTTTGGCATGGAAAATCATGATGATATTTTAGCTGCATTACAATTTCATATAAAAATTCATAAAATTTGTAAATGAGGGAGAAATGGGTATCATATAATTTTTAGATAAAATTATATGTAATAGGGAAATGTAATTATATATGCCAATACTATGAACTGTAAAATAAGTGTCATAGGAGAATAAATAACATAGAATAATGGAGGGAAGGTGAGGATCCATTACATGAGTGTGTTACTCCAAATGCTTCGAAGGATCTTCTTGAGAGCTAGAAACTGCCATGTGATGTCTCTACAGAGGGGATGAAATATTATGGACATTCTCTATGTATTTTTAGTGAGGATAAATTTGAGGTAGGTTGGGTTTATTTATAAAACAAGTAGGTATTTCTTTATTATTTCAAAATCCTATGTTTTGGTATCAATATAAAAATTAACCAAAACCACAAACATTCCAATGGATTTCCCAAGGTTTCTACCAAATGAGATAGTTTCTAATAATTTTATAATTCCAAGGTATGAACATTATAAAATAATACTCTTCCTTTTGTGGAGGAGAGTCATACACTTCTTGAATGGATTTAATAACTTAAAATATATTATAAGTCTTGGATTATTCATAATAAAATTATAAAAATCATAAAATAACTAATAAATATCATTATTTTAAAATTAAAACATTAATTTTTTCAGGCATAACTTTTATATTATTTATTAAAACACTTTTGGGTCAATATGATGTCATAATACACAAGGTATTTTTATAATGTATTTAATTTTTTTACTTTAATATTTGAATGACTAAAAAATTATGAAAACTACCCATAGGATAATTTTTACTTTCTGAATTAGAAAAATATATTCAATTGATCTATTTTTTTTTGAATATGTCTATTTTCACATTTAAAATTATGAGTTACTTTTAATGATAAAATTATGGGTTTTTTACAATAACTATTTTTCATTCCTCATAAAAATTATATTTTACATCATAATAATTACATGATAATTTATGTTTAATTATACTTATTAAATAATAATAATTTTTTAAAATAGTTTTTATTTAAATAATCCATTAATTCGTCAAAATAGAATCTTTAATTTAATTTTAATAATACCCAAAACAATATTTGTGTTTTATTGTATAAAAAACATTTTTAATGTAATAATAAAATGATGAAAATAAATTAATTATTTAGTAAGAAATATTGTAAATAATAATATTGATAGGGTCTTTGTATATATCCCTTTAATACAACAAAAAATTGCCTAAGGGTATGGAGAATTGTGGTGAGATTTTCATTGGGTGTTCTAGTGTACATGTATATGGCCTTGATCTTAAATAACTTGATCTTTTCACATGAAAATTTCTACCATGATTACATTTATAGATTATAGCATGGGCTTGGTCAATTGAAAATCTCAATTATACTATCTCCCTCATAAGTTCTAATAAATGGGATTTGTAGGGTATGATCCTTCTGTTTGACACAATTACATCCTTTTTCTGTGTCAAGAATATTTGTTAAAACCTTATATATATAATAATCATTTGATCACTATTCAAACACTATATTATTACATGTAAGGATACATAAAAGTATTTTAAATAAAATTGTATATAATTGAACAAAATAAATTCATGTGTTTTATTCATTCATATTACATAATAGGGCATTTAATTGAATACTAAGGTAAAATTTATTTATAACAGGTCAGATCATTAAAATATTCCCCCATATGAAATTTCAACCTTGAAATATTCATTTCCCACACCAAAATAAATGAAGTAAACTCTATTTCATCATATCCTCCAATTCCCACATTTCTTCATTAAATGCATGGATACTACACACCACTTTAAAAAGGTAAATTTTATTATTTCATATAACTATGTCTCTATGATCATATATTTTCACTAGATTATCTCCACAGGAAAGATCCTTCTGAATGAGTACCACTTTGAATTGAGTACATCTGAGGAATCTGGTACGTACTTTCTCAATAGGGATATGTGGAATACTTCATGTACATGGGAGACGTTAGCTGGGAGTTCTAGTCAGTAGGCCACTACTCTAATGTGATCAAGGATCTCATAGGGGATGATGTATCTTGGTCTAATATATCCCTTGTTCCAAAAATAACTTCAACTTCTTCTACAGATATATGTGGAGGAATACCCTGTCCCCAACTTCAAAATATAGGACTCATTGAAAAATGTTTAGCATAACTCTTATATAGAATCTAAAAATCCTTATTGTGCTCCTGATTAGTTTTAACCTCTTCCACCATTTCCATGACCATTTCAATACCTAGTAGTTTTTATTCCCCAACATTATCCCAAAATGCAGGTGTTCTACACCTCTTCCCAAAATGGGATTTATAGGAGCCCTTTGGATGCTTGAGTGGAACTATTATTATAAGATAACTCAACTATAAAAATAAGTTGATCCCAACATCCTTTTTAGTAAATTGAGATTTCAGTTAAAATGATATCAGGTGTATAGATAGTCCACTAATGGTGTAAATCAGTTGTGGGGTATGAGGAGTTAAATTTCAGCTTAGTGTTTAGATCATGTTGGAGACATCTCTAGAACATGGATGTGAATCTAAAATCATGACTTGATACAATTGTTAGTGTTACCAAATGTAGCCTCACCACTTCTATGATATATAACCATGCATGTTGATCATGTGAGAAATCCTCTCAAATTGAAATGAATTGTGTAGTCTTTTCAAGGTGATCCATCACAACTCATAGAGCATTATTACCTCTTGATGTCTTCAGAAGACCAGTGAAAAATTCCTTGGTTTTTTATCACTACCATGTAGGTATTTGAAATGGTTGCATCATACCATTAGATTTTGTTCCTTTACTATTTCACTTCATTGAATACAATACATATTGATTTTTATTCCATGATATACTTCTTCATATTGTTCGACCAATAGTCTTCTCAGAGGTCTCGATACATATTTTTGATTCATGGGTGGACATAGAAAGATGATATCTTTTCATCATACAAAAACATCATAATTAGTTCAGGATTTTACGATACACATATACAGGACTCAGACCATACAATTCATTCTTCCTTCACCCCAAAATCCAATTATTTACCTTTCCTTATTGTTTCCAATTTCTTCAAAATTTCTACATCATATCATTTAGAATACATTATCCTCTCTAGAATGGATGGATGAGAAATAATTATTGGATGGATTGATGATGTTGTTTCTATTATGAATCCCATGATCACCCTTTCAATAGAGTCTCAAGTTTTTGTTATTTTGTAATTTGATTAGAAATTTGAATTCTTATTCTCAGGTGCTCAGGAGAAGTAAAATAGTCATTTTATAATAGATGATGGTCAAATATAATTTTTCTCTCCATTTCATTGATCCAAAAATAGGGTATTTACCTTAGGAAAAACTTTTAGGGAATTTATAAGTAGTTGGAGTTTAGGCCGAATATTTAATATTTAATAAATTAAATATTATATTAGTTAGACAATTTTGGGTTGCTGAATCTTTCAAATGGATCATAATTTTGTGCTTCTGACACCATGATTTAGTTTGGAATGTGGGTTATTACGTAGTATAGTTATTAACTCACGTTAGGTTCCAGGACCCAAGACGAGTGTTAAATGGGAAATTAGTCAATTAATTAATTAAATTAAAATAAGTTACTTCCCCACATTTTCTACCATGAATGGAAGGGAAGTGGGATCAGGTTCTCCCTCATGCGCAACACCGTAACCAATAGGAGGAGAATTGGAGATTCCACCATACATCGTCCTTGGCCAAGATGAAGACTAGATCAAGATGCAGCAGTTTCCAGGAGTATATTTAAACTCAAGGCTTCTATGTTTACACCATGAGGTAGGAAAATTGTTATTTTATGATCTAAATCCCAATATATTAGTTTTTAACGTTTTAATGCATTATTGTGACTTCTAAGGACCCCTAATGGGTCGATATGTGTGTTTCTGGGTGAACGGGGGTGATCCGGGATTTTTGTTGGGAAATCAAATCAAATTTTCCCATTGAAACATCATATAAACTAGTCACACACACCATGTTCACTTCCTATATGGGGAATAATTACTTTTCATAAGTACACTCTATTTACTCTGAGCACATGCCTTGTGTTGTTGGTTGTACATGGCCGTGTGTCCTTCCATGTGAAAAAGAACACAAAATTGTTGTTTTTGAACAGTACATGCTCTGTAACTTGAATTAAATATCATGTAATTTTATATAGAAAGACCTCAGGTTGTTCTATCCTTGTAAAATTACACTACTAGGGTGATGGATTAGAGTACATTCCATGTACTCTAAAGTACACAAGATTTACTTCCTACTTAGTGTTTTTGGGTATTTTGTTTTTAGGATGTTAGAATTGGCTGTGTGAGAAGTCCATTATGAAAGTCGTTTTCATGTAGATTGCAATGGTGTAATCATTTTTACATATTTAAGTGATAGAGGTGGTGTTTTGAAAAAAAATATTTTGTAAGTATAATTCCCATAATGTTTGGATTCAGAGTCCATTTGTGGATTGGTTTTTTAGTTGGGAGAACGAGGAGTGGGTTGCGAGCATAATGTGTGATTTGGTATGAGGGTACCATGGTATTTTCATTAGTTTCTAATAGAAATACTAGAAGGTAAAATTAACGTAGAATATGTGGGATCATATTGGTTTATGTTACAAATTGGAACTAGTGACGAGAGGTTAGAACAGTTGAGGTATAGATCATATGTTTGAGTATGAGGGTTGATGGAGCCTCTAGGGCTAGGTTGATACCATAGGATAGTGGTTATGGAAGAGTTTCATTATGGTACATATTTTTGTATTTGGATCTCTTGATGATGGCCTTATAGAGAAGGTATTCGGTTATGTGATTTTTGTATGTCGTGGTTGATGGATGAGAATGCATGTGTGGCATGGGAGTTATTTTTGATGCATTGAAGGCATGTATTAATCAGGGATCAGTTAGAGCCCATTGAGGGTTGCTCGGGGATGATTCCTATGTTAGGGATTGGCCTGATAGTTGGTGGTTATCGAGGTTTAGAGGGGATTCTCTTGCTAGTGTGATAGTTTTGAGGATCCAAGAGGGGATGGCTCTATTTGTGTGTAGGCCCAAAGGGCCATGTGTGGGACCAAATGATACGGTGTCCCTGAGATGGAGTTTTTGTTTATGTTGTTAATTTATTGTTTTCCTTTTGACCCAATATGATGGATGTGCTAATGGGATGAGATGTTTCTGGTTGAGAAGGACCTATACCCAGCTGCTGTTATGTTTTGGTACATTGTGGTTGAAACCCATATTACTCATGGATGTATTGATAGGGTTTGGTTTCTATGTTATAGAACCCAATATATTATTAAGGGTTTTAATGTCTATGAGTGTTGGATGAATGATATGCATGTAAGGTTCAAGATAACTATTCTAGAGACTGTTGGATTAATGTTTCCTATTGGTACCAATAGTATTTTATGTTTGAGTGCTATTTTGAGGTTACAAGATTTATATGTTATAATGTTGAGAGTAGTGATCTGGCATAATCTATATTTGGGTCGGTTCTAGATGGAGGTTCCATACATTGGGAGTGTACAAATGAGAGGGTGTCAAATTGAGACTATAGACATTGATAATATACTTTATTGATAGGGCACTAGATTTAGGAACTAGGATTAAATGGAATGTCAAGTGAAAAAATATATTGGACCGAAGAACCTTCAACATTGGTTGGGAAAGATTGATGCTCTAGGGCCTACCAACTTTTGCTGCTGGAAAGAGGTTCCATGTATTAAAAGTAAACTACTGTGAGGGTGTGAGACTGAGGTTCTAGAAACTGATAGTGTACTTTGGGTATAGTTCTACAGATAGAGGGTCTGGGCATTGATGGTTTACCAGATGGGATGGTTTGTGTACATACAATCTACATCCATGGTTATGATCATAGATTTATTCACTAGACATGGTGGATTTTATATACAAGGATTATGAGATAGACCGATTATTCATGTAACACAGTTTTTATACATATGCTAGATGTCAGACTGAAGATCTTTTCTTAGAAGTACTCTTATCTGTCTATGGGACAGTTTTTCAAGGTTCCATGTCTGAGAATATGTATGGGAATGAAGACATAGTATGAAGATCAATTTATAAGGTGGTTTCTTGTTATTTGTTTTCAAATACTATAGAATGTTCATATATATATATATATGGAATGGACTATACATGTATACATATATAGGTATGGAAATAAATGGTGGCACATACCATTTGATCAAGATTATGGACCTGGGGCTCAACTATGGTTTTATGCAGGTTTTATATCCTTTTAAGTTGTGTATCAGTGAGGCTGAGCAAGTTACATTTCCATACACATATAACAGAACATTTATATGTTTCTTGTGGGGTGGCATACTAGGATTTTTTCTCACCCTTGCTCGCGCATCTCGATGTTTTTGTAGACCTTATGTCTTATTTTCAGGTGGGGAAAGACATTCAAAGTGGTTAGGGATGAGGCCCAGGGCATCATGATCGAGCGGAGCTTCACGTGTGGTACTTCTGATTAGGCTGGTGCTATTCGATAGTGTTTGGATATCGGGTACGTGGTTTGCAACAAAGTTTGTAGTAGAGCCCATTACATTTAATTTTAGTTTCATTTGATCTTTTTTATGTGTGATCAGCCTAGATGGAAATCATGGTTGTTTTTTTACATGGTTTTTTGAGCCATTATGGAATTTCCTTTAATTTACTACACCATTAATTTTATTTAATCTTCCCCATTACTCTGATATGTATGAAATTTGGTGGTTAACATATAGTTGGGAACATTGATATGAGGGTATAGCCACCTCACAAATTCACCTTAGCCCCCTGCTGATAGTCAGTAGCCTCTGGAATACTAGGCGGCGTGCTTGAGGTCTTATGGAGAACCAGCTCAGAGCACCTATTTAGTGGCTTCCGGGATGAGATGTTACAAAGTTGTAGTAGAGTGAGGTTAGTTTCCTGCTATTTTAATAATTGGAGTTTGGTAGAAATGAGATATGAGAATGTGTTGGAGCTTGTGATGTATATCGGACTGGTGTGTCATGAGAAAATATTCTGGTATAAATTCCTGGTTCCAGGGATGGAAATTGATGTCCGGAATTTGTGATTTTATAGTTGTATAAGATTTACATTTCGAGAAATACACATGTTGTTTGTATTTGAAGTTTTTTATGGATTTATGGCTCTTGGCCTGTGGGTAAGAGGCATGTGAGTTGGTTTTGAATATTGGATTTTAGAGGAAATATGTGTCTCATGCTTCATGATAGGCATGTAGGATCCCCATGTTATAGGTATTCTAGTGTGTGACTTTACATGATTTATTTTGAAAGATGGTTTTATGGATCTATGATGAGATGACCATGGTTGGAGATGCTGGTTTTGATTTGTGTGAACATAGTGTAGTGACCCTAGTAGGTTGATATTGTATTGGTGTGGGTTTTGGACCCTATTTTATATAGTTTTTGTTGAGGTTGGTTGTATGTATTGGTCTTCTAATGAGCTATCTGATGTGAAGTAGCTTGAAGAGGAGAGACACCCAAATTATGGGAAGTTGGATGGTATATGATGGATTAATGATGTGGGACCTTGGAGAGGGATTATTTGTCTAGTTAATGTCGTGAAAAGAAGAGAGGAGTTCTTATGGATGCCCCATGATTAGTGAAAATTTGTGAGATGGCATAGACATGGGTTCTTGTACCTAGTGGCTTGTTGTGAGACATGATCTGGAGGGCTAGGTGGGAGATCCTCGTGTCCATTCTAACGTGACTCCAGATAAAGGATTCATGGTTGTATGAGTTTTTTAGTGTGACTCATGAGAGGGGTTGTCCATGTTATGCGAGCCTTCATATGTTCTAGTTATATGGGTTTTTTGGACTCTTGAATTAGTTCATTAATGGTGCATCCTGGTGTAATTCTTAGGCTTTATAGATACCTTTTTCTTTTAGATGGTGTCCTTGTGTTCTAGTGTCTACACTATGTTGTTGGTTTAGAGAGGGAATTTTGGTTCAGGTACCTTTCCCCGAGAATTTATTTGAATGTTAGTTAATCATAGTGTCTCGGGGTTGGATTGAGAGTACAAAAATTTATTGTGTTTCCTTGGCCGTGGCCTGTGATTTGTGCATTTCTGAAAAGTGCATCATTGGAGTCAGAGGATGTTCTACATCTAGGTTACTCAAGGGCGTGTGAAAATTCTGGGATAAAGGAATCGTGGAGACACAAGAGATGATGTTATGCAGTGTCATTAGGTTTCAAGATTAGACATTATAGGAATATATATATTATGTGTTATAGTTAGTCTAGCAGTTGTGATTGGGCATAGAAACTATAGCAGGCCTGAAAAGTGGATTCTGGTCATTGTGTCCTGAGGCCTTTGGATAGAAATGTGATGTTATGAATGTATGAGGTTGTGATGGTTTTCATCAATGAAATATTATTATACTCTCAGTTTAGTGATGAGAATTCCAAAAATATTGACATCATCCTCAGTATTATAAGATATCACCAGCTATATGCCATGCTATATAGATGTTTCCTTTGGTTGACGAGGGTCATCCTATGAGGTTGTGCCCATAGTGTAGTTTTTTTGAAACCACATTATGTGTAATCACCATTTTATTTTGTGAATGATTTATATATGATAGTTCATATATCAATGAATAAAATGGGTACTACTCTCAGATTCCAGGAATGTGTAATAGTAGATTCATGGATTGTTGATCTGGTGGGAGAAAAGTGGACATGTCTCGCTCCAGGGTTTTCATGTTTGGGGAATGGCCATGGGAAAGATGTTTCAATTTGAGGTAACGATATGAGTACTCTAGTGGTGTGATATACCATATCAGGATTGGTGTTGTGAACTTATAATGGGAAGGGTCATGAATGCATTAAATACCATGTCGTGTAGGTTATGGACCTCTAAGATTGTGTTTGAAAGGTGACTTCCATGATGGGAAGTGATGTGGTTAGGAATCCGTAAATGTGGGTTGAGTACTATGGTGGGGGTCACCATCAGTGTGATGATGAGTTTTAAATGATAATGAGAGGTATCAATATAGATGGGTGTGGTCAAGAACTATACTAGTGGGTTGTAAATGGTGACAAGAGGAGGAATGACCTTTGATGGGTTGTATTCCCTTTGGTGATGTTATGTAGGGAAACTTCATTGATATATCTTGATGAACACAAAATTTGAGTTTTTTAATAAATTGTGTTGGAAAGGTTGTGTGGTTGGAATACCACTAAGGCTTCTCAGGGACACGACTATTTATGGTGGGGATGATGTAGACTCCCCAAATTTCAGGATTATCAAATTTGAGAAAAGATTTTAAATCTTGTTATGAGGTTCTTAGGAGGGGTAAAAGAGTAATTTTTTCATATTATATCGTATCAAATAAATTTTCTGAGAAATACTTTTGTCCCAGGATAGGGTGTTTACCCTAGGACATATTTTTGGTTAACATCTGTGTAGTTGGTGTTTTGGACGATTATATGATATTTCGAAAATTGTATATTAAATTAGTCGGATGGTTTTGAGTGGATTTATCTCGTAAAAATAGAATCATATTTATATTATAAATCCATTGTTGATTCCAGAATGGGGTTATTTCCCAGGAGAGGTATTAACTCAGGTTGTGTTCTGGGACCCGAGACTGGTGTTAAATGGGTTATTAATTAAATGATTAATTAAATTAAACAATAGCCTCTCCCCCATTTTGGATACCATTCATGGAAGGGAATGGGGAGTGGGTTCTCCTTTGATTGTAACACCTAAACCAAGAGGAGGATGAAGGGATATGCCGACGGACTTCGTCCTTGTTGTAGATAGGGACTAGAACAAGGTTCACCATCTTTTGAGAGAATATTTAAACCCAATGCTTTGGGGTTTACACCACGAGGAAGGAATTTTTTTATTTTTATGCACCAAATCCCCATAGATTAGTTTTTCAATCTTTTAATGCCATATTATTATTGCTAAGGACCCCTGATGGGTCGATCTATATGTTTTGGGGTGAATGGGGATGATCCTAGATGTTTGTAGGGAAATCCCAACATATTATCCCATAGACATGACATGTACACCATTCACTCATGCCACATGATTTATTATTTAGTAAATAAGGACCTATTATAATTACATTCCATGTGGTGGAGGTTGTAAATGGGCATGTGTCGGACCGTGTAAAAAATAACATGAAATTGTTGTTTCTATACAGTAGTTGTCATGAACCTTGATGTACATGATATGTACTTTTAAACCAGCAGACCCCAATTTTTTTATCCATTTAGATGTACAGAGGAAGGGGAAGGGATTAGAGTACATGCCATTTACTCTATATTACACTCCATGTAGTTTTTCTAGCTTAGTGTTTTTGGGTATTTTGTGGTCTGGATGTCCGAATTGGGTATGTGAGTAGTCCATTATGAGTGTTTTTCCACGATGATCAAAATACATGAATACTTTTGAAATATAGTGTTGATATAGTTGATTTTTGGGACAATTTTATTTTATACGGATGATTCCCTTAAGGCTTAGATTCAGAGTCCCTCAGTGGATTTGTTTTTGAGTTGGGAGACCCGGAAGAGAGTGTTGCGAGCTTAGTGTGTGATCCGTTATGAGTGTACCATGGTGTTTCCAGGAGGTTTCTTGGATTAATCCAAGATGTAAGAATTAGGGTAGTATCTAAGGGATGATATTTTTGTCACTAAAAATATCAACTAGAGAATTGAGGTTTTAATAGTGGAGTTTTAGATCCTATGTTTGACGATCAAGGTGGACGAAGGCATTTGGGGATAGGTTGATACCATAGGATTGTGGTTATGGATAGTGTCTCTATGTTGTGGAGTTGTGTTTTTTTAACTCTGGATGACTATTATATAGGGGAGGTATTTGGTTATGTTATCCATGTATGTCATGGTTGATGATTGTGAATAAATATGTTGTATGCGATTGATTTTCAATTCCTCGATGGCGTGTACCGATCAAGCATCAGTTAGAGGCCACTGGGGATTTCTTTAGATGCTTCCAGTGATAGTGCTTATTCTAGGAGTTGTTTTTATTGGGTTTTATAGTGGATTCACCTTCTTGAGTGATAGTTATGAGAATCCAAGAGGGGATGGATTAGTTTTTGTATAGACCTAGAGGGCCATGTGTGGGCCCAAATAATAGGGGGACCCTAAGTGGGTTCATCTGCTTATGTGGTTCATTTATGGGTGTTCCTTGGGACCCAAGATGATTTATGTGATTATGAGAAGATATGTTTCTAGTTTATAATGATGTATAAATATATATTTTTAGGTTTTGGTATGTTGTGTTTGAAAACCATATTACCTATGGGTTTCTTGTATGGTTGGGATTCAATGTTTTGGAACACAATTTATTAATAAGGGTTATAATGGGTATGAGAGATGGATGGATGATCCACTTGTATGGTTCCATATATGTATTCTTGGGATTTTTGGATTCAGTTTTCATATTGGTATTGATAGTAGGTTATGTTTGAGCACTGGACCATTATTCCAGTCATGCTATGTTATAATGTTGAGAATAGTGATGTGATATCCTCAATATGTTTTTGGGAGCTAGATAGAGGATCTAAGAATATGGAGTGTACTACTGAGAGGGTTTCATTATGAGGCTATAGAAAATAACAATATATATCATATATTGGGATCTAGAACAAGTCTTTAAGCCTAAAAATCATTCCATGTGAAAAAATATATATTTGAATGAGGCTCTTAATCCATTGGTTGGGACTTACTGATGATATGGGAAAAACTGAAATTGATTACTAGACTGAAGTTCTAAGTATAGAAGACACACTACTAAGAGGGTGTGAGGTTGAGGCTCTATAAATTGACAGTGAACATTGGGTATAGTGCTCTAGACTGAGGGTTGGGGAATTGAATTTCTACTAGCTAGGATGCATGGTCTACGAACACTCTACATACATGGTTATGTATCTTGAATGATTCACCAATCATGGTGGATTATATATATATGTATTATGAGATAAACTCATGCCTAATGTACCATGGTTATTATTCAAGAGATATATTTCATACCTAAGTTACATTCTTAGTGGTAGTCTTGTGTGGCATTGTGATATTTTGATGAGGTTCCAAGAATGAAAAAATTTATGGGCCTGAGGACATAGTATAGAGTTCAATTGGTGCAGTGGTTTCTTGATATTTGGTTTCACATACCAGTGAAGGTCTATATTTATGTATATATGAATATATATGGGACTATTCAAGTATACATATATATATGGATATCCAGGGAGGAACATACTAGTTGACCAGGATTATGGACCCAAGGCACGACTGTGGTTTCCCACTCATTTTACATCCTTTTGAGTTGTGTCTCAGAAAGGATGATGTGGTTAATTTTTAAAACAATTATAGAATCACATTTATAGTTTTATTTTTGGGGTGTCCTAATTATATTATTTCTAATCCCATTACATGAACCATAGTGTATGTGTAGATATTGTGTTTGTATTTGATGATGATCACGAGTTGCATGGTGTTTAGTGATGAGGCCACAAGTTTCATGATCGAGCAAAGATACTCATGTGGTACCTCTAATCATGATTTTGTAATTCGACAAAATCTATGGTTTAGTTACATGGTTTTTATTGGATTTTATCATAGATACCTATACTTTTAGTTTCAATTTATTTTTTTTACTTTGTATATGTGTGATTTGCCTAGTGGACAATCATGGTTGTATGTTTTACATGGCTGTTCACCCCTTTACTTCATTTCAATTTATTTATATCACACTTCAGTTTTAACTTAATTATTCTTCCACATTAATCTGATGTGTATGATATTTGGTTGTTTAGATCTGGTTGGGCGCTCTAATATGGGGGTATAGTCTCATCACAGATTCACTATAGACCCCCAATGATAGTCAACATCCTATGGAATATGATGCGGCACACTTGAGGTCTTACGGAGAACCAGATCAGAGCACCCATTTAGTGGTATCTAGGCTATGAAATTACACTTTCAAAATTTATGTATTTCAAAAACTTATAAAATCTCAAAAAGAATAGAATAGATATATCCTTTTGATTTAGAGAATCATCCACTTTATTCTCTTTACTAGGATGGGAATGGACTGTGGATTCATAGTCCCCGATAATATCTTACCATCTTCATCGATGCATATTCAACACTTTCTATGTGAATATATACATAATAATTTTTTGATCTGTATATATCTCAAACTTCTCCCCAAATAGATAATGACACCATATTTTTAATCCAAATGTCACTGCATCCAACTCCATATCATACTTTTGGTACTTCTATTTGTGTACATTCCACTTCCTTGAATAATAGGCTACCACATTGTCAATTTCTTTTAACACACAATCCATAACTTCAATGAAGCATCAATAAATATCATGTAATGTTCTCCCCTTGTGGGTAGTGTGAGCATAAGGGTAGTGATGAGACTTATTCTCATCTCAATGAATCTCTCTTCATGTTAATAATCATAATAAATCATAACTCCCTTTTGTGTTAGCTTGAATATAGGGTATTAAAATAAAGGAAAATTTATCAAAAATCCATGACTGTAATAAGCTATATCAAATATACTACATTTATATATATTATATATGTTTTCCTTTGTTTTCATTATATTACATAAATTTTTATAGGGTCCATATATATATCATACAATTTGGAATTATTCCACAAGAATGAGACTTCTATCAACTAGTACTCACATTTGGTGTACAAAGAATAAATCCTCTCTTTTTTATGGCCTATAACAAAATTCTCAGAAGCTCCCCATGCTCCTCTTGGGACAATGATAATGTTAGAATATCATTTTTAAATACTTCTAAACATTTTAGGCAATCTCTACAGAGTATATTAATCATGTCCATGAGGATTACTAGATCATTAGTGAGTCCGAAAGGCATTATTATGTACTCATAATGCAAGTACCTTGTAAAAAAAGTAGTTTGGGAATATCCCACTTAGACACCATAACTGGTTAATATATCAACCACATATCCACTATAGGGTTGTATTGTGCTCCACGTAGATGATAGAAGAAGTCATAAATCTAAGGTAGAGGATACTTGTTCCTTCTCGTGACCGTGTTCGTCTCATGATAATCAATGAAATAGTCCATTTACCCAATCATTTTTCTAGATGAAGAGTACTGGTGTACTCTATGGTGAAGAAGATGAGAATAATTTCCTTTTTATATATTCTCCTATAGTTATTTCTTCAGCTCCTCAGGTTCCTCAATAATGATTCTATAGATAGTCTAATATAATTGTGACACCCCATGTATAATCTTGATTGAAAATTTAACCTCTCTTATAAGAGAAGGACTAGAAAATTTATTTGGAAACACATAAACATATTCACTCACAATGGGCATGAATTCAAGGATGATTTATTCCTTAGACTCAATAATTTGATCTAGATACAATTTCTTATAGGGATATAATATCCACAATTAATATGTTGTTTCTTAAGAAGATTCATCCTCCTAATTTCACTTTAACAGAATCAGGGGTTGATCACCTATACAGAGATATATTTCCTTCTCATGGAAATTTACATTGGCTTTATATTAGGATAGCCAATAAATTCCTATAATTTTACCGAATTCCACCAAAAAGAGTATGAGATGGTTCTCAAGGATGTTGATCCCAAAAATATTGATTAGGGAGGTTTTATATACATTCGATTCCATAATTCCCCATTTTCGTTTTTATTGATTAATATAATTCCATGCATTATGGTGGTGTTTAAAATTTTCTACTAAATATGTCTGATATAAAGTAATGTGTAGAATTAGAACAAAAAAGTACATTTTCTATTCTTGAGTGAATAACTAGAATACATGTCACCACTTCCTTATTGGGACCTTCCATAGTTGTTGTGATGTGAAAGACAATCCCATGTTTCCTTAGAGGTTGTTAGTTATCTATGAAAATCCTTATCTTAGTGCATTGGTTTGGAATGTTCAAATATTACTTTAGTTGAAGTAGTGAAAAATGATTTGACGGTTGAATAGAGAATTCCATTACTAAATCACATTAGTGGGTCTAACCGATCTTCAATAACTATCTAGGTTCCCTTTCTTCTAGCACCTAAATCATTTCCTCATTCCCTTTAGGAAATTTCGGGAGTTTTTCTTTCCAAACTATTGACAAGTGGGTTGTTTAAATTTATTTACACCATTAGATTTCTCCCACGAACCACCAAAATAAAACTCTAATTTCTGTTTCATTTCTCTATGATAGACATGATATTTGATGATCTATATTTCAACTTTAAGGGAACATTAAACAATTTAATGATATATATTAGTTTCTTGGATCTCTATGGATTTTAATAGACAAGGTATTGGCCCACCAATGAAGTGGAAAAGCTTAAATTTGGGGGAAACAAAAAATTCAAAGGTGTATGGCGCATTATTTATGATGTTTTCCTTACATGATTTGATAGATTCATGATCATTTTTCCTTGAGGGAATAGAAATCGTTTTCAATTTAATTAAGAGAGTGCGAGTAAAATATTTGTCAATTGTCTTTCCCGGAATACATTCCTCCCCATCACTTCGATCACATGATAATGATTTGTATTCTTGATAAATGTACACCACTGATCAAATTATCCCTCCATATGATAAATATCTACTAGAAGCATATATTTCTCATAAGATTGAAGTATGGATATGATCATCTCAAGGAATTTTATCCACTGATCCACGATTACAGGATCAGATGATCAATTAAATTTCAAAGTCTTTTGATTCATAATGAAATAAAATTGAGATTTTTCATTCTCCGGATTATTTAAATATTCCATAAAATCTATGTTTCTATTTACAAATGGATTCATCTAACAGAGTATCACCAAAATTTTCAATATTCACACTTCAATCTGGTAGGGCATCTGATTGGGGTATTCCTCACATTACCCATTGCATTTATTTTTTACTCGATTCCTCATATTATAAGCTATTATATAGATTAAATGGAAAATAAGGGATGATTATTTTTTAACTATTAAACCCATAAAGGGTGAAACGAATGAAATTAAATTTGTAACTTATAAATTACATATATTTCACTGACAAATAAATTTCCAGGATTCAATCCATGTTATCCATGATATATATCCTGAAATATATTCATGTGGTAATTTTTTGCTCCGTTAAGTTTGGATTATAATGAGAATATAAATTTACAAAATATAATCCCCCAGAAGTGTCAAACATGGTATGAAGTATGGAATGCTATCATGTACCATGTTACACAGAGTCACGCGTAACACACCTTTTTAGAGTTATTACCCCTAGGAATAACTATGATAAAAATACATCCACTTAAACTATCTGTAAAAGGATTTATTTAAAAAAAACCACTTTATAAATACTTAATAAAATTTAGGGTTTTTTTCATATACATAGTCTTATTCAAATATATTTTAATATATTTTTCAAAATATAATCCAAAAAATAACTATACTTTTTCATTGATTCCATGTTGGACAACCCTTCTATTAATTACAGACTAATTCATAATAAATAACATAATATTATAATTATTAAAACATAATATCAGGAAGTATAGTGTCTTTGGGAATATGGTAAATTATATTACAACCTAAACTAGAAAACAACATTTTTATTGAAAGCATCATTCGCAGGATTCTAAAATACCATTACTTTTTAAACAACACAGGATAAATGGGGATATATATAAGAAAAGGGGGTTCCATAAATCTGAGTATGGGAAAAACATTGTATTTTATAATACATGATAGAAATCAATGGGGAAGAAAAGGATTGAGAATCATCAAAATGCATAATAATATGTGATAAAACATGATAACATAAAGGAAACATGGGAAATGTGAAAACATCAAAAAACACTGTGTCATAAAAATACGATAAGGTTAAATGTAAATAAATTAGGATGAATAAAGTTACATAAATGATTTAGGTTCGCTACATGTCCCATCCTAAAGTCTCAAAAGACTAAACATTACCCAATTCATCGGACAAAAAAATAATTCCACGCTCACAAATGACATTCATTTCATTCTCATGATTATGTGTTCTACATAGATCATACGACAAGGATTCATTCAAAATTATATTTTATTCCACATTCAAGGAGTGAAGAATAAATAAATATAATTATTGTATTAAATAATTATAATCATATAATGTTAAACAGGATTGGTAGGAAAATTTTATGGTATTTACTACACAATTATTTTGTCATTGAAAATTATGGTGAAATTTCCACTGGAAAACTACATCACAAAAAGTACATAAAATGGGTTTATGATAGAGAAATTGTTCTCTCATAATTTTTATAACAAAAGAAATTAATATAGACATGTAAATAGAAATAAAAACAATTTTAATTATAAAATAGATTGCACAACATAATAACAAAACTTGAATAATGAAGTGAAGTTAAGGATCTATTACTTGAGTATGTGACTCCAAATTCATAGGAGGAGCTTCATAAGAGATTGGGAGAACTGTAGTGGAACTATAGATAGGGTAGAGAAGATTATGTATGTTCTAAAAGGGGGTTTAGTGACTTGAAATGGGATCTTGGGAGGGATTATATATATAATGAGTGTGGATTTTATTATTATTTCTCAAACATTGGTTTTGGACACTATATAATAAAATAACAAAACACCAAAAACATTCCCATGGTTATTTCCCATGTTTCTTCCAAATTGGAGTGGTTTTAATTTTTTTAAAAGGTTAATATATGAACATAATAAAATAATACCCTTTCTTATGTGTAGGTGAATCATACTACTAAAGAATGGATTTTAAAATAATACATGATATTACAAGTTTAGTAGAATTAATAATGGCATTATAAAATTAATATACTAAATATAAAGTCTCATTATAAAATTTATATAACATATATTTGGTTTTGGATACCTATAATATTATTTATAGCATCATTTTTGGGTAATTAAAACACAATGTATTTTATTACGGTATTTATGTTTTACCTGAATAGTTAAATATCTCTAAAAACAATGAATAAATATTCATTGGATAATTTAAAAATTATGATTAAAAAAAATTCTGTTTTTTCTAAATAATTTTATAAATATGTTTATTATATCTTTTAAATTAAAAATCGCTATTTTTTGGGTAATATTGGTTTCATTGACAAAAAAATTATTGATACATTTATGAATATTAAATTTGACTTCAAATAAATTACATGATAATTTATATTTAATAATAATTAATTAATAATAACATTTTAAAAAGAATTTATTTATTTGAAAAATCCATTAATTCATAAAAAATTTTGTTAATTGAATTTCAATATTACATAAAAATAATATTTGTGTTTTATAGTGTAAAATAATCTTTTATAAAGTAACAATAAAATTCTGAAAATATATTCATTATTATACGAAAAAGAATATACATAATCATATTTATAGGGTCTTTGTACATATATGTTTAATAAACCAAAAAATTCCCTAAGACTAAGGTGTGCGATGATGAGACAATTATATGGTGGTTTGATATACATTGTTTAGGATACAATTTTTATGAGCATGAAATTCTCCCATAAATGATTTCTCTCATGATTTAGTTGTTTGATATTAGCATTCTCTTGGTCATGGGAAATTTCCATTGATGTCATATCCCTTGTATGCTCAGATAAATAGGATTTATAGGGTATAATCACACTAATTGGGGCCATCACTTTCTTTTTCATTGTCAATTGGATTTTATAAATTCATATATTTATAATAATTATGTGATCATGTTTGGTGGCTATATTATCTATGATAATGATAATTAGCATTCTTTTCAAATCCAGCTGGATACAACAATATGATAAATGTTTATTGGTTTTCTTTAACCATATTACATAATAAGACATTTAATTAAATCACAAGGGAAATTTTATTTATAGAAGTCCATGTCTTATAAGTAACTTATTGGAAATCCATTTATTTGGTAAAAAACCACGTAGAGGTAGTATTTACCTTGAAATCATCAACATCACACTATAACCCCACTAGGATCACAATACCTACCTCATTGTTATCACTCACAATAGATGGTAGAGAGACTATTTCAATCCTCAAGTCATCAATAGGTCGGTCTAAATACAAAAAATATTTTCAATCAACCCATGGCCTACCCACATTGGTATATCAAATGTCAATAGGGGAGAAAAAATCACCCCATATCAATCTCTCTGGAATAATGTTTGTAAAATATCATTATGATCCACAAGACAACATACATGTCCAACCTCCGTAGTTCATCAATAATTTCTAACTATAGGTTTGTAGGGATTCTTATAGTTGTGTGAATACATGTAATATCTAGGACATTGAAGTTATCCTTTATAGAATATCAATTTTATAACCCAGGCCCCTTTTGTACATAGAACATTGTGTAATTCATTTAGAAGAAGATGATTTAAATTACACAATCTATTTAATTCTTTTAATATATAACATATTATATTCCACTTCATTAGTCAACTATAGTCAAAATACCATATAAATAACATTAAAAATCATAAATAAAATATATAAATTATAATGGATGTATGTAAATCATCTAAAAATATCACTCGATGCTATTAAATTTTTATAACATTTCCTAATAGCTCATACTTGGATTTCCAAACACGTTAAAGTACATTAAACCATCTCCCATCCATGAGCAGACAAAACTATCACCAAGATTCAACACACAATAACTTATAAAAAATGATATTAATTTAAATACTCCATTATTTAATTAAAAAATCAATTTAATGTGGTCTAACATCCTAAATCTCACATAGTGCTCCATTAATAATAGAGTTTCACCCAAACACTATAGGATTCATTTCCATGAACTAACGACACTAATCTAGCTAAATGTGATAACACATAGTATCTATTCCAAAAATAAATTAACTTTTTTGTAAGAAAAAACCTTAATAATAATTTTTGTGTGACATTCCACCATTATATCGATGAGAAGCAACACATGAACCTATTTTAAAAATGTCACATACATAATGCACATAGAAACACCATCATATTAGGATAATTCCAACATGATCTGGGGAATATTACCTAATAAATAACACATAAATGACCTTAAATTAGTGATAAATATAGAGGATATGAAAGCAGTCAACATAATCGATAGGTTTGTCGAGAATCATAGGAAATCATTAACAAAATCCACCCAAAACGAAGAGGATGAAAATGAATAAGGGGAGTAGTGGGGGAAGACCTCCCATAATAACATTTCATGATGGGGGAGGGGGTATCTCTTAAAAAGTCCTGAGATGGAAATTTAGTATAAATACACCATTAAAAACCCCCCAGTAGTGACTAGTGAGAACAATAGTGTAACAACACCACTACCCAGGACACTGGCCATCCTATGGATAGCCGGTGGCTGTAAACTAGAATTCCCTCCACTCAAGCCTTTGTCTAGTTCTTGTATGAGGTTCCAATAAGACAACAAATCCTAATTTTATTTCTAGAATTCCATTTTAAGGTGATAAAGATATTGAAATACATTTTACAATAACAATTTTCAAAACAGATGATCCATTAAATAGAAAATATAAATTTATATTGAAATTCAATCACCTATATAGATGTTGGGATTTACATGACCATGTTTAGAGATTAGAGAGTTCCGGGGACCAAGTAATCTATCTTATTTACTATGTGATACCTTCCTTTTCTATGTGATACTCTATTTTCATATGTGACGATATCATCTTCTATGAGTTACATGAAGAGATGTGGGTTCCAAAATGTTAATCTAGATATGTGAAAAGTGTTTATTGATTTGGTTAGTTTTTTTATCTGTATTTGTGATGGTTTCTCTTTTATATGGATGTGAAAAAATGTCTCTCTCTTTCTCTTAAATCTTTATTTATCTCCTATGATGAATATTTGGGTTATTTTTTTCCTCGAGTGGTTGATCCTTCTATAATTAACTTTTCCATTGAGATTTTATCTCACATTAATTTTAATTTATCATTTTTGGGTTTCTTGTTTTTTGTGTTTATACTCACCTCACAATGGGAACCTTCAACCTCACATGTCATTCCTTATTCATAAAATGGATAATTCAACAACTACTTCAGAGGAAGCAATGTTAGTGATCATTAGTGGTTTTTATAGTCAATAGTAGTGGGATGAGTAAATGATTAGATCCATCTTATCACATGCTTCCCTTACTATCAACTATTTTGGTTAGATTTACTTTTGGGGTCGTTGGGGATATATCAATCCCATTTTTCATTATTGATTGTTCACTAGGATATCATTATGAATCAAAACATCTATCACATGAGTAATATATATATATATGTTTATTTTATTTATAATTTCTATATTTTTAAATCAATTATGAATTTATATGTTGTATATGGGTCCATGAGTCTAAGAACTACCTTCATGTTTGTTATGATTATTTGATGCTAGTCACCTATCCCAAACCATTTGGAAGTCAGATTTAGGTGGTATACTTGTCCTTGCTCACCCAATAGAGGTACAAGTTGGTCAGGTAATTTCAATTCCCAATGATTTTATAGAAAGGGAAAATAATTTTAGACCTCTTATATATACTAATAACATGACTAAGAATTTTTCGATCCTAATTGTTTTTTTGTATTTTCATATTAAACATTTAAATTAATATTTTTATTATTGGTTAAAAATATTACATTATCAATAAGATAATTATAAAATCAACTTCTACCAGTGTTATATCAATATGACATAACTTATAAAACTCTACTTTATCTTGAATATCAATTATATTATTAATTATTGAAGTAATGTCCTTATAGATTTTGAGATCCAATAAATATAGGTAAGATTATAAATATTTACCCGAATCTGGGAACATAAATTAATAAATTAATAAGGATTAAAATGTGGATTCCATTTTTTTTATATGAAGAAGTCCATGAATGAGATAAATGGACCTAAAACCCCAAGCTCTCTTCTTTATATGATCACAAGAAATTAAATTTGAAAAAATAATTATTGGATTAAAATTATTTTCCCTAATAAAATCCTTATAGGAAATAGATCCTTTTGAAAATTTTATACATTTTCTAGTAGTTTTATTTATGTTGTAAAAAACCCATGAAATAATTAAAAATATATATTAAAAAATATTTTACAAATTTCACCATATTATTTGTGACATGATTACGGTTCCCTTTACATATAATCCTTTCTGTTTATTCATTTTTCACTAATGAAAACAATATAATTATATTCATGGGTTCCCACATCACTAAGTATTTCCATCATCAAGGATTTATATCATTTGGAAGTCATTATAATGATTATGGGAGGAAAATTAGTTCTGGATTCCAATGTTCTCATTGAGATGATCCATCATTGTTTTGGATTTTGGGTTTTTAAGATGATCACCATCTAAATAATCATGATCTCCACTATATCCACTGTAAAATTCTATACTTATAACATCATTATAAACAAAAAAATTACTTATTTTATCATTTTTCTTCTTAATATTAATATTCACTTATGATTCAATGAAACTAGATACCCTATGAGGGATTCAAATTCAAAAATAATACTAACAAAAATTATATATTATATGGAAGACTATAAAAACAAAAATTATAGGATTTTATATTATAGAGTACATATATTGGTTACCGTGTATATCAATTAAATAAGAACTATAAATCATATATTTATAACTCTAAAATATATTTTAGTAATCATTAAGGAATACATAAATAACATCTTATAGAATTATCATATATGATGTATGAAACCACACAACATATACACTATAAAACATATATTAAGTTCATAAAAAATTAAACAAAAATATATGTTCCATTCTAGGATAATAGTGTGTTTTTATTCATTTTTTTGTTTCCCTTTCCATTTATTTCATACATAGACTCTTTACATATAATTTCCCTAAATTAAAACCCAATACTAATAATAGTTTAATTTCTCTAATTAGAAATTTATTCACTCCATGAACCTTTATTTTAGTCTACCTAGTGAATAACTTATGATAGTTGATGAATGAACCATCTGTTCTGTCCATTGGCCATCACAAGTATGTTAGTTTATGGATACTATTTACAATGAAGAAAATCTAATAACATGTTCAGTATTTTTTAACTACTATATCCAATTCTATGAACCATTACATGAAAACCATCGAAATTAATTCCCACATATAAATAATATAAAATGATCAATGTAATGTTCCTAATGAAACATGATTTCTATAAAAATTGTATACAATCTAGATAAAATAATAAACAAAAACCATTAAGGATGTCCATCCCTCAATATAGTGCTATGAAAAACACTATATTTTCTAAAATTAGAATAATAAATTAAAGAATAAAAAGTCCATCATCATGTCATCCATTATGCCAAGTTCTATAATATTTTTTTATCGTTTCTTAAATTACATTACATATGGTTCCATATGTGAGTGATTTTGATTAATAATTATTTTCTCCTATGAACTGGACAATGCATACTCATGTTATAGTGGAAAATGTTGAATATTGTTAGGAAAATCAAAGCAATGTCCCCAATATCTGAAATGGACAATATAACTCAAATTATACCGGAGGTAATATTATACCTCACCTTAAGATGTCACATAGAAAACTAAAAAATAAAAAGTAGTCAAAATATATGGACACTAAAAGAGAAAAAAATTTGATCACAGTATTTGGGTACCTAAGCACACAAAGTAATGAATATCATTATCTATTGACACCAAATCTCATTTTTAGGACAATTAATAAATAACATGGCAGTCCTCTATCCTATAATTTTTTTATCTAGTTGATCCATCAAACATATTTTTTATCCTTAACTTATCCACTATCAATGATTCTATATCTCTTTAATAAGATTTCTGCTTGATATGGTAGGAACAATTGTATCATCGTTGTGGAAATATTCACATAGAAATGTACAAAATAAGAATCTCACGAAATCATGAAATTAAATTTATCAAATGATATCCATTTTTTTACACACTGTGCAATGACATCCTATTGAACATGTCATGTGTCAATTGGTGTCTAGAAAAGTCGATGGTGTGTTGATTTTTACCGTATACATTTACTTTTCAAATAATCCAGTTAATGTTTTAAAATGTTTTATTTTTAACTACATTAGTGTATGAAACTAATAGATGGAATACAAAAAAATGTCCCTCATTTGATATAATATAGACATTTTTACCATAAAATAATATAAAAGTATTCATATAATGAAAAAAATTTCAATGGATTCATAGGACTGAGGAATAAAATTAATTCTACATTTCTAGAAGTAAATTCAAGAGATCATGAGAGAAAAATGAATCTTATAAGTGGAAATTTTTTTGGAGGGATATAATTAACACTAATATCTACATGAGGGATAACATTGGATAATATTTTTTTATTGGTTTGTTTTTATAGGAATTATGAATTTATTTTATATAATAACTAATTCAGAAAAAAAATTATTTTAACCTCAATAAAAATATTTTCTATCAAACATTGAAATATTAAAGTTCATATTAATCATAGATATATCACCAACCGTTCAAAACCCTTCAAATATTTTGGGGTCATATAGTATGAAAAATCAATAAAAATGCGTTCTTATTTTATTAAAAATAAATTTAAATTTTGGTTGAATTTGAGTAGATGATTTTATATGTCTTGAAATTTCTATTTATATTTATTATTCACCATGTATTTGTAAACCCCTTTTTATCAATATATTGTGCGCTTCCTAATATAATATAATTCTCCATTCTAATAGTATTGGGGAATATAATGATTTATAAAAATGTTGTGTATCTATTTCTTCATTTTTATAATTTTTATATTCATTGTTTTATCATTCCAATATATGAATAAATTAAACATAAATTATTTTTGTTATCTTATGTATGTGAAATTGTGAAATGATATGTCCATGTTGAATTATACTTTTACCATTTACCTTGAATGTACATTCTACTATAGTGAATCATTTTATGAAATATTGAATGTTATGATCATTATTATTAATATATGTGTGTGTCTAAATATATACAGAATAATTCAAATTTTTATTGCATTATAATATTGTTATATTTTCGTGGAATGTACAAATCATAAAATAAAAATGATTTTATTTATTTTCAATATTCATTAATACCATATATCTTGGGGTAAATCATATTATATTTGGAATCCTAAAATAATGTAAAATAAATTTGTGTTTTTAGTTTTTATGAAATAAATGATCACTGCCAAATCCGAAGCATTATTTGAGAGGAATGATTGTTGATCCCCGTTGGGAACATTATTTTGTTAAAAAATAAAATTTTCAACGATAGTTTTCCTTTTATTTCATAGTTAAAATTTTTCTATTCAGAAAACATATAGTCTTGAATTATATACACAATTAAATAATTATCAATATTGGAAAATTAAATGACATTTTTTCCCTGAGAAATGACTTTTATTTCAATTTATTGAATACCTAGTTACTAAAATGTAATTCTAGTGTGTTATATAATATGAATCAAATTTTATGTTCAATTTTGAAATTTTTTAGAAAAAGTTAATTTTAATATTGATAAGTTTTTAGTTAGTAACTCATTTAAAAATTCACTTAATTTTTGTTCTATAGTTTTTTATCTGAACCTATTGTAATAATTACACTATGATCACAAACCATGTCATTCTCTCAAATATTTATTCATGGATGTATTTTGGTTAAAATTTTATTCATGTTAATATAATTAAAAACAATTTTTTTATTCCAAAAATATTTTCGAATAAATATTTTGTTTTGGATTTTATTTTTTAAAAAATTTCCATTTTTTCTATTTTATATTTCCTAATTGTTCTTTAATTTTAACTTTTATTTTTATAACACATTCCATAAAATATTTATATTCAATTTTGATACAATATTATAAAAAAATATCAGTTCCTTTTAGTTTTTTTTCCATCATTTCTTGACAGCGTATTTTAAAGGTAATTTTTTTTAAATATTCTCTAAAATTGAAAATAATAGCCTATGAAATCTAAATTAATTATTAGGGAAACATCACCACATTGAGGTACATGTTATAAAATATCCTCATGAGTTTTATTGAAATCTATGTTTGATCCTAATCAAGATCTCAAAATAATAACTAGAAATTATTGAGCCCTAAAATGATTAACTAGACTATCTATGGAATATTAACCTAAATACATCTATTATTAAAAATGGGATGGTTAATATTTTTTTCTCTTATTCAATTATTTATTAAATTACATTCCAATTATTGTTTCTTCCATTAAATAAATTATAATTTGTTAAATTTCTTCTGTTTCGTGATAAATCTTCAAGACATGGTAAAAATATTCTACTTATATTTCTCGATGATATATTTTCAATATACTATTTATATTACCTAACTAAACTAATTATGGGCATTAATGACCATAAAATAAATTTATTATATAAAACATTCTTAATCTCTTCAATTAACATAATGTAAAAATATATATAACCATGTAATCGAAAGGGAAAAATTTTCATGAATATTAGACTATATTTAAATCCCTATACCCTACCACAAAACAGGGCAAGGCCAGTGCCACCCCATTATCAGCGCTAACGAAAAAGAGATGATAAGGGGGGGGGGGCTTTATCAGTCCTCAAAAAATCCCTAAATAGGGTGCCTTTATCAGCGCTAAAAAAAGCGCAGATAAAACCCCCCCTTTATCAGTGCTTTTTGTAGCGCTGAAAAAGGGACCCCCTTTATCAGCGCTTGTTTAGTAGCGCTGAAAAGGGGGGGGGGGGCTTTATCAGTGCTTTTTTTAAAAGAGATGATAAAGGGCCGACTTCAAAAAGAAATTTAAAAATATATTAAAATATAAATATAGTTATGTAGTTATATTGACATAAATATAATATATAGTTTTTAAATATATTTTAGATAAGTATAAATGTACATTTACACTTAATATACTTAATATATAAGATATTTAGTGAAAATGGATTCTTAAAAAATTAAAAAAATATTTTTAATTAATAATTTTATAATTATTATGGATTAATATTCATTTAATAACAATTTTAAGAATAATAAAATTAAAAAAATAAAAAAATATCCAAAATATGTTGAAAACGCAACTCAAACTTCAAACGGTCATAATTTCTGATCCGAGTGTCCGTTTGAGCTCTACCACATATCAAATCGTAGCCTGTGATGATATCTACGTCAATTTAAAATGGGGGAACCCCGATCAAGCGTTTTTCGAGGCAAAAAATGGCTCAAAAGGCCTCCAAAACTGAGTTTTTAGTTGGGTACCCATATTTTTTAACATTTTGTGGATTTTCAGCCTCGTTTAAGGGGGTATTATTGGATTTTTTTGGTGGGGACTGAATTTATTCCAAGGTATTACATTAATATTGATATTATTCCTTTGAAATTTTATCGTTTTTTATAATTCAATGCTATTTATAATCAAATATATAACTATATGTACATATTTTTTATGTATTCACAATTGAAATTTAAATTTCATAAATAAATAATTAAACATATTTACATATAAAATATACTAGAATTATCTAAATAACAACTAATATCCATTTTTTTAAAATACAAATATATTAATTTTTATATAACTATTATATATTATTATAACTATATATATATATATTAATATAACTATATATATATATTAATATAACTATATATATATTAATATATATATCTATTAATATAACTATATATATATTAATATAACTATATATATTAATATAAATATATATTACTGTACGAATAAATATAACAAAAAATATATATAAATAAATAGATATATCATGGATAAGAGAAAAAATCAATATAGGGTAGTGGAAAAGGCTTTAGGTGTGCATGGGGGAGGTCTCAAGATCAAATCCGGGTGGAGGAAAGGGCATGCACGGAAGGGTGATTTGAAGGGCTAGCACTGATAAAGCGTGTAGGCGGTGCGGGCGGGCGCTGGATATGCGGGAAAGCACTGATAAAGGAGGGATCAAGCACTATAAACCCCCCCATGATATTGGTAGTATTTTATTTTATTTTTTTAATTTTTTTATCTTTATCAGTGCTAAAAAAAGCGCTCATAAAAGGGGTCTTTTATCAGCGCTAAAAAGAAAGCGCTGATAAAGGGGACCCCCTATCTTCACTGGCATTATCAGCGCTTTTTCTAGCGCTCTTAATGGCCATTTTTAGTGCTGATAAAATCCATATTTGTAGTAGTGATATAATAGCTACCCACTCTAATGTATTACAATCCATTAGATATTTTAGTACATACACAAGAGATATGTTACTTTAGATCATTTTATAATTAATTATATATCATCTAATTTATTTTATGATGAACCAATATAGTTTATAATGAATTAAAATATTAAATAGATCTAAATTCATATCCTTTTGGTAAATTAGAAATAACACGAACTAAAGGTGTGAACAAGTTATTGTTTTCTACCATAAATATGTTTTAAAAACCAAAAATAATAATAAAATATATATTTTTTCTGTAAATGGTCATAGACATGTTTAGTCACAATCTGTGATTACAGCCTCAAATTATTGAATTTTTATAATGTTGTAAACTTTACAAATAAACTATCTTTATGATTTATAATTTTATTAAGTATTAATTCATGGGAATATATTATAGTAAATGGAGACATTAAAAAAATATTAGTAGCATAATATTGACCCTAGATAGTTAAATCATCCATAATTTCTATAAGGAAAGCATAGTCAACTAAATAAATTTTGGAACCATGATAAACATGATAATTCTCCACATCATCCACCTCTAATTAATGATCCTAAATTATTACTTTAATATTAAATAATATTCATTAATTTATTAAATCTAATAGTTTCCCAAGAACATTAAATTCAAAAAATAATACAATCCAGGATCCATTGTATTCATAATCATGTTAGATAATTGGAAAAATATTTAGTGGAGACAAAATTTCCTAAGTAAATTATACTAGTATCAGAAAATATCTGTAATCCAAAAAAGGAAAATATTGTTACATTATAGTTTTCAATCTAAATACCAATTTCCAATCAAGAATTATACATTCATGTTTATCACCACTATTTTATGACTTATATTTGAATAAAAATTGTCTTAACCCTCAAAATATTTTTTTTACAATATATTTCAATAAAATATTATGAAAACATTTATTCTTCCACCAAAAATAAAAATATACCTCCACTATTTCACTAAGGAGTAAATAATTATAAAATAAATTTAAATTTGTCTCAAATGTTTAATATGTGTTATATTTAATTATAATCATGTTAAAATTGTATATCTTGATGTGAATATTTTTTTAACAAAAAATATGACGTCTCATATTTAGATTTACACCCAATAATGATTAAAATAGAGACATGATATTTTTACTCTATAAATAATAGTTTTTTAAATAATTGAAAAATAATTATCCTTAAAAATGAATCTTTATTCATCAAAATTTAATGTATTATAATTGATATATATTTTGATAACATTATGATTGGTTAGAATTATTTTTATTGTAATAATACACGTAATTATCTTTATGTTTAGTGTTAGTTGATTAGAGTATATATGTATCATATTTTATGGGGAAATTAATTTGAAAATCATTCCATCGGTGTATTAGAGAATAGACTAGTAAAATTCATAATTATTACACATCGAGAACCATTTTTATGTCATAAATATTAATAATAAGAATAGATGAGGGTACAAAACACTAATTCCTGATAGTCTATTTCCAAAATACATAGTGACATTCATCAATGTTAATAATTAAACTCTAACCATATAAATAAATGTAAATTTTTTGAATTTTAACTATGTAGATGTAACAAAATTTTTAACTATGTATAACAACACCTTATTTGTAATTTCATTCATATTATACCATATAAATACCCACATTTAAAAATTCATTCATTAGACAACACTACGTTCTCTTCTCTTGTTGTCATTTAAAAGGAGTTTACATCTATAGACAACATAATTGGTGATAGAAATCGTATTTTCCGAAATTATACAAATTATTTATTGAATTTAGGTTGTTTTTAAATATTCAATTCAATTCAATGATTTTTTTAATTCTTCTATATAGGAAAAAATATTTAAAATAAAAATTATACATGAAAAATATTCAACAATTAATATTCTATCAATTCATATACAATTTTCTATTTAATTATATCACCATTATAAAAAAAATAAATCCACATTTGATAATAGTGATGAGTAATTTATCATCCCAATTTATATTAAGGCATCATAGGGACATGAAAATCATATGATGAAACCCATATAAACTCTTAAATAATCAATCATATAGGTGTTTATCAATATAATTTGTGCTAGAACATGTATATATCTAGACATATAATTATATTTTATTAAATTTCACAACATGTGATCCATCCATACCATCTAATAAACCCAAACATCATTGATTTTTTTTAAAAATGGATTGAAAAATAGATTTTATATGTGACTATATATCAAACATCAAATAATAAATAGGTTAAAACCTTGAAAATTTATCTTAAAATGGGTTTTTCGTGTATTTCATGACGAACATAATTAAACCATAATAACATGAGAGAAAAATATCTTATGATGATATATAGAAAAGAAAATAATTGTTCATATAACACTATTAATTCTTTTTCCACAATTTAATATTGAACAAATGTGGTAATGTATGGTGGATAAGTGTCATTAATGATTGTTTATGTGTAATTTAGATATTTGTAGATTTTTATAGCCATATAAAACCCTGAAAATTATTTACACATTTATTTGAAAAATTCTCACACAAGAGGGAATTATTAAGAATGTGAATTTCTCTAGTTACCATTAAAAAGTCAATGAATGCTTTTTTAAAAGATTATCTAATGTCTCTTATGATGTATTAATTGAATATTTCACAATTAATGGATCTTACTTTTATGGGAGTTTTTTATTTCATCTCGTTGTCTTCCATAGATACATTGAAAATAAAATCCTGATAAATTATAATAAGTTCCATTTTAGGATGGAATAAGATATATTAAAGGGTTAATTTGATTCTAGGGTGAGAACCCAAATGTAGAAATCCAATATTGTTATAAATTTTTACTTTACAAACCATTTATATATTCGAGATATCTATTCAATTTTTGGGTGTTCTATTTTTTATTAAATCATTAATGATTTCAAAAAATTTACACTATTATTATGTCATTTATTTAACAGTAATTTGTTTTTTTTTGTTTTTTTATAATAAATGTAATTTGATGTTTTGAAAATAATTATCAGTTCCTCGTAAATCATACAACAGTGGGGGATATTACCTAAAACCTCATATATATAATTTTTGTCAACCAATTGTATTGTATGATATGAACATGTCAAGTAGAATGAAATACATGAAATACTAGTCATATTGTAGTCTATATTCATGGAAAAAAAATTCTTGGCACTACTTTTTCATGTAAGTTGAATCTTTAAGGTATGAATTCAAATATCCCTACATTGTTTATGATAAATGAGATTTGTTTTAAGATGAAATTCAAGGGGGATCAATGTACTCCATTCATGAATATATAAAATTACCAAATAATTAACAAATATTATGAATAAATGTATTATAATAAGAGGGTATTGAGATTGTTTTAAGAACTGTATAAGAAAGAAAAAAAATACCCAGCATTGATGATTTTTCTTTCCTTTTCTACATGATTATTTTATCATTATCCCAAATTAATATTCTTCTACCCCCTTTACACTACGAGGAACTATCATTACATCGCTAGAAGAAGATCCCCACAAAAATAATGGTTTATTATTTCTACCCATGGATGACTATTTGGAAGGGATTATTATGGATTCTATATAAGTATCCACCATTACACATTGTGAATAATGATTAAGTAGCACTGATCACCAGTGTCAGTTACACAATGAGTTCTTTATTTTATATACTATTGTTTCTATTTTTTTAAGTGATGGATCATTGGTTTTAAGGTTTATAATTTCTTATATAATACTAAAAACATTAATTAAATCATTATGAACATAAAAGTGGTGTTCACACGTTAAAACTCAATTTGTTTCTTGAAATCAAGTTTTAAAGAAGAAATATCAATTTAAAATGTATTTAATATTCTGTACCATAAATTTTGATTGATACTTTTTAATGTTATTGGTTTTTTGATATATGATATTGTACACGGTGATAAGTATCACATTGTATGACTTCAAATATTATTAAAAATGTCTTATTAAAAAAACTGTTTTTTAATATACATATCACACACCAATCTCAGATGCTCTTTTATTTTATTATTCTCTAGGTCACATATCAATTATACAATGTTCGGTTTGGGGTCCTGTATTGAGATTTTTGATTTATAATAAATTGGATGGGTTTCAGACCAGTGCGTGGGGACCAAATTGTTGGTAGTAACTGGGCGATCAACCTTGGTGCTAGTGGATTTACCTAATGATTTAAATAAATAAGATTAGTTATAAAAATTAAATAGGTTAAATATTTCCTCCATAATAATAATAAAAATAATATATTCCTAAATATATTAGGAACTACTTTTAACAACCATTTAATAATAAAAATAGTAATGACAAAATTTTTTTAAAAATAATAATAATTTGTCCAATAATAATAATAATATATTATTATTATTATTACAGAGAAAATGTTTAACGCATTTTATTTTTATAGCAACACATATTTATTTTAAATATTAGATAACCACATTGTCACCTGGGGGGACAACGTTGTTACATCCAATCGTACGAGGACTGTGCACCGGTTCAAAAGCCTTGGAAAATATTAAATGTCAACAAATTTAAACCAGGACCTCAAACCAAACATTTTCAAAAAAATGCGAGACCCCTAGAAGAAAAAAATAAAAGAGCTTCTATGATCGGGGTGTGACAATACCATAATATATCATTTTGGTAATTTTATCATAACAATAGAAGTAGTGATAAATTATCCTGAAATATTTAAATTGGTTACCTTATTATAAGGATGTCATTTATTACTATTATATCCCAATCCATACCTTTTTTAAACTTAGATATAACTGGTTATGATATATTATGTATACTTAAATAAAAATTTCTTTTAATCAATGGTTTATCAAAAGATTTGATTTCTAGAACCTGATATAATGATACAGAATGTGGGACTAATCCAACCCTTGGTGTATCATAATATGTACAAGGATAGATTATGTGGAATTTTTTATTAATCCCATACAGAACTAATGAAATTCATTGATATATAGGTACAAAGGAATTAATTAGGCATAGACCACTACTATTGAGTTTATTGTTATATAGTAGTCATATAGCTAGGCTCATACATTTACACTTACACCTGTTCCCAGGGATTGTTTTATTCATACATAGACAATTGTATACTCATTTTAATATCACACAATTCCACAATTACAATAAAGAAGATTGTTCCATATAGTTATTTCTACAGAGGCAATGTACACAAGTTTATCCTTATTTGATCCACATACTATATATCATAGGTCGAGCCCGATTATAGTATTTTTTCCATGAAATGAATAATATATTTTGATTGATGGTATAACACTAAAAACTATAATATATAAAAAAGTGTTTTTTTATTTATAATTATTAAATGAATACTGTATCATATAAATTGTCTATAAAATATAGAATCAATGTTTTTCTATATTAATATATTCTATAAATATTTATAAATTAATAAAATATAAAATAATTATATTTAATTATTTAATTTTTTAAAAACATATATCAAATAAATATTAATAAGACTAAAAGTTAATATTTTATACCTTTTAAAAAATATGGTGAATGACCTTCAACTTCGATATAAAATAATTATTTGGAAATTATAATTTTATATTTTAGGAGTTTTTATAAATTAGAAAATAAGAAAATGATAAAATATTATTTTTTTCAAATATTTTGATTTGTTCTCAATATTGATATTGAATTATTGAAATTAAAGACTTTATTTGAAACTTTATTAAAACCATATAAAAAGGATATATTAATGAATGATTTGATAAAGGATTAAATATTAATTAATATATGTTATTTGGATTATAAAAAATATTTAGATAATATAATTTGGACTATTAATTGTTTACAATTCAATTAAAATCATTAGTTAAATGTAAATACCATAGAATGAATAATATTAATTAATTTTAATTGAAAAAAGAAATATTAAATATCCATGTTTTCATAAAAATAGAATCATCATAATCCATTATAATGTATTTATAACATATTGAATTATGAACTATTCAAAAATTGTTTATCTCATGTCAAATTATTACTTATTTAATAATTTAATTCATCTCCATTTTAATTATTCATAGTAATAAATTTATTATATTATTTTTATGTGTTTGATTTTGATTGAAGTGTTAAAACTAATTCTAAAAATTTGAAAACATGTATATAAGGAGTTACACAATTTTTATGATATTTGTTTTAGTTTTCTTATACATTATATTTTGTGGGTAATATTCAATGATCTTAAATTATGAATTTAGTTATAGTTTATACACATTTGGTATTATAAATTTTATGGGATTTAAATCTATTATTATTGTAGGTATTTTTAGTTTCATATGATTTCTAATCCATTACATGAAAGGTTTTTGTGTGCATTTTGAAGAAGATGAATTTTGATATTAATGAAAATAATTTATATTTTGAATTGGATTATTGACACAAGTTGTGAGTATAGTAAGGGGGGTTACACATCAATATAGATTGATCATAATAATTAAATGGATGAAATGAGATTTTAAAATAAATAACTAGAATCATTATTATATAAATGGAATAACATGGGATATGATTGTGTGGGTAAATCCGATTTTAAATTACTATGTGTTAAATCCTTCCAAAGATGAATTAATAAAGAGTTTGATCATCCAAAGGGTATTCTATAAAATAATTGGATACTGTTTGGTTGTCTTATTTAAGAATAAGATGTAATGGGAGACCCTAATATGGTTGGGTTCCCCCTTTTTGGAATGTACTTTGGGTTACACATATCTTGGGGAACCGAATAAGATAATATTACTGAAGGAATAAGGTTTAATTTATCCATATATTGTATTAGGAAATGTTTTTTTTCAATTGTCTATGATTCATATATGATATGATTAGGATTATATCCTATAAAAATAACAAAATTTTGAGGGAAATGTTATAAAAGAATCACTACTCAGTGAAATATGGGACATGACCTACAAATGAATATGATGGATTTTAGAAGGGGTCATCATTTTAATGGAAGTATATTTAATCATAGTCACTAATAAATTATTATAAAATATGATATTCATCTGATAAATGTGTATGTTATATACATATAACATCATCATCATCCAAATTTGTTTCGATATTACTCTTAATGGATATACGATCTTTATACAATAAACATATTAGACATAAATATTAAGTAAAAAATAATTAATAATTTTTTTTGTTAAATAATATCTCTTTCTACATAATTAACTATTGGGGTTTTCCAAATAATGAATCTATAAGATAATATAAATTATATAAGAATAAACTTATGGATTTAAGGGTATTATATTAAAGGTTAAAAGAGGAAATTTATTTTCTTTATAGATGATATATATAATTGGATATAATAAATACATGGAGACACTAGTGATTTCTATAAATTATTTTCCATTATGTTAAAATATATAGGTTATAATAAAAGAAAATATATTGGTAATTTGATGGATTGAATAAAATTTTCAATGATATTCTCATATTGTTGGGGAAGGATGAGAAGGGATTGTGGAAATTTGTTTTATTTTTTATAATAATATAACAGGAAAATGTATGCAAATTATTCTCATGTTTATTTTATATAGTAATTTCCTTATCAAATTTGGAGTTCAAACACTAATTATAGTAAATTTTAAAAACCAAAATGGGTCCCACATATTACATGAGGCATGTGCCTCCCTTTATTTTTAATCTGTCAAAAATTTGGTTGTTATTGAACCTCCCACCTTCTCCCTCATCTATTGTGCCAAAATCACAAGGCTTCAATATTTATGTTTATTTCCACATTTCCCATAAAAATTATCATTTTACCTTGATAATTATACCTCATTTGGTAATAGTGGATATTTTATTAGTATATGTGGAATATATATCCAATCTTGTAATATCACCCAGTCACATAGATAGTTATCATTATTATTCACTATTTTCCTTCAATAAAATGAATAGTTGAGTTTTGGGGAGATCTATATTAGTGATTCAAATTGTGAAAATAATATCTGGTGATAAGGATTAGGGATTCAATTCCCACATGATGGATTTGTTTCTCTCCACCTTCAAGGAATCCCTTGTAAATACTCTATTTATGGTCACATTTGGTGTCCTCTAATTGATTATATTTCACTAGATCGAGTTAAAGGAGGTATAAGAAATTATAAAAATGTAATTTTTTAATATATATGGATGAATATAACTTGGTCATGGAGTATCATTGAGTGACATATTTTCAAATCTTTTAGTGGATTGATATTCTATACCTATTTTGAATGGTTCACTAAATCATTGATGTTTTGTAATCTAGTTTCCATATCATTTATCAAATAGAAATATTTTTTAATTCACATATTCCTCTATGAGGGTTTCAATTGGGATTTTATGGGGGAGACTATATCCTATGAGAGTTGGTATTTTTCGTCTTATTTTAGTGTTTAATGGATCTCTATGAGGTTCATCAAACCATGAAATCATCTATAATGGTTTGGCTACATGGGATATAATTCCCATCCATAACCTTGTGGTTTTAAATCGAATGGATGATTCCTCTTATTATTTATTGTGAATGGAAGTAGGTATTATAATAATAATACACTGTATATATTCTTGGATCTATGATCAAATGGGATTTTCACTAGAATATTTTTTAACAAATCCTAATTTGTGCTAGTTCTTTTATTTGTTTTTGGAAATGATTTATTTTCAACTATAAAATGGTTTACTTGTAAAACTACATAATACATGGAAAATTGGAGACATCATATAGATTAACAATTCAATGAAATGAGGAGTCTCACATCCCGTATGGGGATTTATTTTTGGTGGTCACATGCTTGATTCATCTATTCTAGGAGAACCTGAATGTTCCAATGTCTAGATTGATCATTGTGAATAGGATAACTCATCTGGATCAGTCTCATAATAGATTCTATGTGGTCATTCCTAATCCCCAATATACTAGTATAGGTTTTCCTTCCATTCAGGGGATTAACCATCAGAGGCACCTCCTATGATTAATGACCCTCTAGTTTATGATTATCTAGATCTTCTAATGGTAGTTAGTTATATTATAGATTTCAATTTATGTAATATATATTTTTTAGTATTGTTGGTAATGGTTGATACTATTTGGTTACTCTAATTTTATTCTCTTTATCTAGTGGTTTGACTATCTTAGGTTGTTTTTTGGAAGTATTTTCTACCATTGGATTATTTATTATATATGTCTATGTAGGGGTGGGTCATGTTAGGAACAATTCACTAGGGGTTCCTCTAGGCCCTTATGCTCTTTGTATTATTGACTTAAGCTCCGTACATATTCTAACCCTCAACTCACCTAAAATTTAACACCCCAAGATTCGACGGTACATTTCCCTTTGAAAATGCAATGGCATGCATTGTACGCAACTTTGAGATTCTGATACACCACAACCAATCAATCTAGACGTTATGAATAGTAATACCTAATTTTTGAAATTTTATAAATTCTATCTCTCAAAATTAACTTTTTTTTGGATTCGGCATATCGAAATTATCCTAGGGTGAAATTTTGGTACTTTTCGGATAACTTTCATATTTTGATGAATAGTGAAAATTACTAAATTTTAATTAAAAACGACTTTTTAATAAAAATAATTAATATTGATAAATTATGAATTTGAGTGGTTTTAAAGTATATTTAGAATATATTTTTACCATTTAGTTCAATTTTTTTCGTTGGACATAATTTCACAATTTAACCTGACATAAACAAGTGTCAATCTTTTGATAGTTATTATCTCTTAAAAACACGCTTTTGTTTTGATAACGGGAATTAATTGTAAATTAATTTCTGCCACTTCTGTGTTTGGAATTTGAAAAAATGGATTATATATTTGGAATCAGGATGTTCAAATTTTGTAAATAGGTAACATTTATTTTTACACATTTTGAATAATTACTTCGGTAAATATTTTATTTACCATGGTTAAAGGGTAAATCTGGTAAATATGGGTTAAAAAATAATATTATAATAATACAAAAATTACCCAAAAACATGTACTAACATTATTGGTTGACACATGTTCGACCATGGGCATCTTTGGCTCGATTTTGATACCCCATGGTGCCACTTGTAAGTGATAGGGACACTTTATTTTAATTAAGTTAAAATGAATACAAAAATTACACAAGCATATATCTTTTAGAACATAAATTTTACATAGGGTTATATATGTTGTGTTTTAGACTATAAATATTCATTATAAAGCTAAAAAGATTTACTACATAATGGTAGTTTATTTATAAATTTTAGACATTAAATAATTGAATTTATTTATGACACAATGGTGATGTAGTAATTCCCGTAATAGTGAAAAATTAAAATGATTGATATTGTAGATACCCAAATAAATTTAATATGAGACTGTTTTTGAATTAAACTAATTTTATAGGTTAATATGAAATGTTAGAAATTATTTAATTAAGTTTTTTCGAAGTAATCATTTTGTTATGAGTTCTAAAAAAATCAATTATTGAATAGTGTCAAAATTGACATAAAAGAGTTTTTAAAACAAATATTATATTATTAATTGATATTAAATTCCTAAAAATTTATGGCTAGTACAAGAGACTTATATCATGATATTTGTATCATTAATGGACCACCTAGGGGTCTATTGGATGTATATAGTATGTTTATTAACCATATAATATAAAAATACAAAGAGACATTGTAAAAGTGAAACTAATTAACTAAGAGTTAATACTTAAAGATAAGGTTAATATAATGACCCAAACCTGTCTAAATTCCATTGGATGAGTGTTTTTCGACCTATCCCCACCTTAACATTTAAATAATCTACTTTGGAGACATTAGAAACCGAATATGAATTTATTATAAAATAATACTTTTAGCTTTGCCAAAGGTGCCCCTCACCCCTCTTATAAAAGGGAACTCCCCCTTCTCATTACTTCACACCTTCAAAGCCATTTGGTTCGGCCAAACCCTACCCAAATACTCTCTAAACTGCCCTCTATACAACCTAGATGCCTTAGTTTTATCAGAAAGACAACCTAAAGTTCCCTTTTGATCAAATCAAAAGGAAGAACCCGGAGAAGAGGTAATGTTTTTACCACCCTTTTTCAAATTCTTGTCTTCTTCAAATTCTTATTTATTTGTTATTACCATTATAAATTAATGAATCCAGTATATTCTATATACTGTAATATTATTATAAATATAGTACAACCATATTCAGTATTCTATCCATCCTTTGAATGACATGTCACCATACGTGCGCATGTATGGCTTACCGTCTCCACGTCGTGGTATAATTGTCATTCAATAAATTATTATTTGGATGGGTATAATAATGATGTTTAATTCATGTAAATAATAAATATAACATGACAATTATTCTTTCTATATGATATAACATCCAATTATATATTATTTTAACACCAAAAGAATGATATTTTCGCTCGTGTGTACGTACGGACTACCGTCTCCACGAATGCGATGAGATTCATTCTCCATCGTATCCATTCAAGTATAATTATCATTTGATTATTTAAAAATAATGTTTAAGTACTTGATATCATTTTGGATATGAATAAGATACACCCTATCAATGAAAAACATGGATTACGTAACACAACATATAAAAGAAAACGAGTAAGTTAACACCCGAAACAACGATAATATTAAGATATTATTAACAAATAAATGTTAAAATATCTTATATGATATCATATTAATGTAAATTATTCTTGTATAATTCAATAAGAATTATTTCACCATTATACAGGAGGTTTAACTACCTCCAACCAAGGAAAAATTACAATGTAAGGGGTTTTCTTATCTCACTCTTAATTTCGGGAGAATTCAACTGTTCACCACTTGTTTATTGCATGTGGTGTGTATACTTCCCATGATTGTAATAATTGTGTAATATAATTTAATTTATGGATATATACCTCATCATGGTATTATACTTCTTTCATGGGTGCATTTTTCATATGTTACCAAATCGATAAGGGAATTTGAAATTTCAATTTCCACTCATTCTGATTTACGCATACTTCATTGATTATTTTACTCCAAGATTATGTGTAGAATCACTATTCATTTGATTATGTCATAAATTCCACTCCCCTTTCTGTGGATATACTTTTGATACACTTAATAACTCCATTGATAAAGTCTCATGTGATCGGTATGAACATCATAAGTGTAATTTTTAACTCAATCTCTATTTGTTGAGTTAAATATCCAAATCATTGGTGTTGTTTTTACAAGAATATGTCTGAATGTCCTCTGATTGATTTACACTGAATATCCAATCATATTGAATGTATTTATATTTTTCACACATAATTATGTCGTTTATTTATCCTTAACCTAATGATATGGTATATATAATAGAATTCATCTCAATTTACATTCCATTGAGACTACTTTGTTGTTATACACCAAATCAGTTTTATGTGGTGTATATAATGTACTTTGACATAGTATATCATTAATACCTTTATTCTCATGATATTATTATGTATTTATTACCTCAATTATTTGTATTCATGTGTCTCTCTTTTGGTTGAGAACTCTATGTAAAATATCATTTTAAATGTTATAATGATTTATTATTCTAAATCGTTCTCATTAATGTCCATGTTTTAAAAATATTTTTAAGGGATTATTTATATGGACATTAATGTTTTCAAATCAAAATTCCTTTTAAAAGTTTCAATGTGGTATGGGACACTTTGATTCTAAAATCTATTTTAAGTGTATTCTTGACAAATAGTGTGACTTTTAAATGATTTCAAGAAAAAGGGGGATATTTCACTCTAATTGTTCTGAGGATTATTTTCATCTTTGTCAATATCCTTCATCATTCTCGATTGAGGTTAATATGATATAATTAAATCTTCCATATTGTATCAAATGAGTTATTTTTGGCTGTGTATGTTCTATTTTTATACCATTCAAGGTTTGTGGATAATGTATTGACATTTCTATGCTAGTTTTAATATGAATGTTTATGTCATATTTCAAACCATTCATATGTGGAATGCATTGGACTTAGTAAGTGATGGGTGGAGCCCGCTATAGCTCCTCGATGCATCGATAGGTCTCATGAGACAAACTAGTGTCTTGGCACAAGGCCTTGACAAAATCTTATTTGTAGACTTGGCATGAGGCCTTGGCTCTGTGGTTATGATAGTCTGGAATTATGCATTCCATCATTATGAAAGTGGTTATTGATATTGCATGTGATTTTTCGATTAGTAGAATATCCATGTGAATAAGTAAATGAAATTATTTCATTTTATTTTTTCCATACTATGTTGATGTTCATGTTTAAAAGGATTTTTTGTTACTTATACATTTCCTTTAATGTTTATTCTTATTTATGAAAGTTTCTGCTATATTGTTATCCTTACTGGGCATTTGAGCTCACCCCTTTTCTATGTTTTATTTTTCCCAGAATGTGAAGAAGTAATTTATGTATGACCTGCAGGGATAGTATGAGGGGATAAGTGTGTGGACTATGGAGACTATATTATTGTAGTGTTCATTTTATGATGTAATGTAAAACTTTGTGAATATATCTAGTGTTTCCAAGGCTACTAAACTAATCGGTCTTTTGAGATTTGATCTTTCTTGTGATCATTCCAATGTTATGTAATAATGCACTGACTCTGGGTAACTGGTGTCGGGGCGTTATAGTTTATATCAGAGGATGTTTAGTACAAACCTTGGAAGCTAGATTTAGAAAAACTATGATTAGAGCACATAGACCTGTGATGAACTTTTAGGATTTGTATAGAAGAACTTCCAGAATTTTTGTATTGTAGAGATTTTGTGAGTTTTCCGAGCAATACATCCCTGTCTGGATTCGACCAGGCAGAGGAGGCTCTAGTAGAGAAGTACCTAGGGGTAAAACCCGAAAACACCGCTTTGAGCAAGCCTCGATCGGGAACTGGTGCACGAAAATGGGCCTTGATGCACTCATGGTTACGAAACTCCCGTGGGATATGCTTACGATAATTTACATTTTCTTTACAAACCGATTTGAAGTATTATATATAAGATGAGAGTAAATGACCTTGGTTAATCCTAATGTGTTTCAAATTGAAAATATGCTGACATGTTAATCTCTAAATGATTTCATGACTACTTTTACTCACACAACGCATTCTGGTTTTAGTCAATGGCTGGATTCCAAGGAAGTCATAGTGACTTTGAGAATGATGTACAAGGTGGGAATGGTGGTGGCAATGAGAGAAAAAATGGAATGTTGAAATGCGTAAAAGATATCGTCTTTATGCCAAATCAATTTTCCAAAAATATGATCAACAATATATATATAACGAATTCCTAGACTCAACAAAGAAGAGAAAGGTGATGAATGATAAGAGCTCCAGTAGTGGAAACCATGGAGAAAGAAATCCTCAATTTCCATCATGCAGGAAATGTGGAAGGAGACACCCAGAAAAGTGTCTCAATGGGACAAAGAAATTCTTTATGTACGGGAAGGAAGGACATAAAGTGAAGAATTTCTGAAGAAAAATGAATAGAACTATGGAAAAATATAAAAATAGTCCCAATAATCCATTTACAGTCATTTTCTCTAAATGTAGCGGACCTGGATATTAACCGAGTGAAGGCCCTATTCTATAATATATTTTCTTTGTCAAAGAAGAAGCTATTTGGAAATAAATGGTTGGAGAAATATTTAAAAAGTATTAGTGCTCCTTGTTGATGGGTTTACTTTGGAATAATTTTCTCTTGTATTTTTAACCCGGCAGTTTTCCATGAGAGAATGATATTTAAGGAAGAATTATCTTTTCTCTTGTGGATATAGTTATAAATAACCATTTGGTTTTATATGATCATTGGGTTTGAGGCAATTATAAGTTATTATAATTTGGGATGAAAATGCAAGGTATGAGATAAGATTTGTGGTTAAATTATGTTATGGTTATTTTAAGGAATTTATCTCATTTTGGTAATGGTATAAAATATAGTTTTTGAAAAAGGACAACACGCAGACCGTGTGACAACCCGTCGCGTCGGACAAAGCTGTGGGTATTGAACCCACAACCAAAGTGCGATTGGGATTTATTGCCTACCACTGGAATACGTGAAGTACCTGGTTAGTGTGAATATTATTTTTAGTTTAATTGTTTTATTGATCAAGAATAATTTGATTTGGGATCTTGTGTCTTATCAATTGAATACCCTTAGTATAGGAAAATGAATTGGTGATTAAGTGATAAATGTTATTTTGGAAGTTGTTCACTTTGATGTGAACAATATATTCCCAAAGAAAATAGAATATCATGGGATTTCATTTGAGGAGTAATGGTGGATTTTTATCTATGTTTTTATTGTGGATTTATAGTGATTTGGGTTATTTATGGAAATGATTAGGTTAATTACTTTTAAGTATGTGACTGTAAGAGTAATTAATGTCATTTGGAGATGAAATTTGACATGGAAGACTAAATTCTTATAAGTTTTGGGTTTCAATATTATTTTGGATTATATTTAAGGATTTTAAGGACAATTGATTATTGAATGGTATTTATTTAACTTTGGGGTATTGATGGTTTAATTTTAGAAATTAAGATTAGTGTTTTTTTCCTCTAATGGAATATCCATTAGGGGGATCATCAGATATTATACTAACCATTTTGGTTTTGATTAATCTCTAAAGATAAGGTAAATATACAGTTTATCCTATGTGGATCATGTATTTCTATAGATGTTTATTCTAGCTCTTCCATTGGGACCAAGTCTTCTTGAATACTCATTTTTCAAAAAAATGAGTTATTGGTAAAAAGTTATTATAGAATGAAACTCAACTTAAAAATTAAGTATATCTCTTTATGTTCTTAGTTAATATCATAAATTAATTCCTCATCCTTATGTAATGTCACTTAAAACAAAAAGATGTTTTCTGTTTACTTTTCCTAATGGGAGACTAATGACCGTTTGTCCCAACACAAATTTTTGATTTTCTTATTGTTAAATTTCTACTGATCATGTTTTCTATCCCTCTCCATCAGAACTTAACACTTAGTTTATCATGCATATCTATGTTTTCCTACCTGGACTCCTAGTATGGGTTTTCTTGGGTGACTTTTATACCTCCTTTCTTTTAAAGTGATAGTTTTATTGACTCCTTTTCCGATGTAGGACTTTCCATTATATTCTCATGCCCAATTTTAAAAAAATTGCCAGGACGCAATTTATTGATGGAGGGGAGAATGTAACAGCCCAAGATTCCACGGTACCTTTACCTTTAAATAATGCAATGGCATGCATTGTATGCAACTTTGAGATTCTAACACACCACAACCAATAAAACTAGCCATTATGAATAGTAATACTTAATTTTTGAAATTTTATAAATTCTATCTCTCAGAATGGACTTCATTTTTGGATTCTAAATATTGAAATTATCCTAGGGGGAAATTTTTGTACTTTTCAGATAAATTTCATATTTTGATTAATAGTGAATATTTACAAAATTTTAATTAAAAACAGCTTTTTTAATCAAAATAATTATTATTGATAAATTATGAATTTGAGTGGTTTTTAAGTATATTTAGAATATATTTTTACCATTTAATTCAATTTTTTTTCATTGGACATAATTTGACAATTAAACTAGACATAAACAAGTGCCAATCTTTTGATAGTTATTATCTCTCAAAAACACGTTTTTTGTTTTGACAGTGGGAATTAATTTTAAACTAATTTCTGCCACTTATGTGTTTAGAATTTGGAAAAATGGATTCCATATTTGGAATCAGGATGTTCAAATTGTGTAAATTGGTAACTTTTATTTTTAGACATTTTGAATAATTACTTCGGTAAATATTTTATTTACAATGGTAAAAGGTAAATCCGGTAAATAAGGGTTAATAAATAATATTATAATAATAAAAAAAATTACCAACAAACGTGTAATAACATTATTGGTTGATTCATGTCCGACCATGGGCATCTTTGGGTCGATTTTAGGACCCCATGGTGCCACTTGTAAGTGATAGGGACACTTTATTTTAATTAAGTTAAAATGAATACAAAAATGACACAAGCATATATCTTTTAGAAAAACAATTTTTATAAGGGGGTACATTTGTTAAATTTTAAACTATAAATATTCATTAGAAAGATAAAACGATTTACTACATAATGGTAGTTTATATATAAATTTTATACATGAAATAATTTAATTTATTTATGACACAATGGTGATGCAGTAATAACCATAATAGTGAAAAATTAAAATGATTGATATTGTAGATACCCAAATAAATTTAATTTGAGACTTTATATGAATTAAAATAATTTTATAGGTTAATAAGACATGTTAAGAATGATTTAATTAATGTTTTTCAAAGTAATCTTTATGTTATGTTTTTTACAAAAATCAATTATTGAATAGTGTCAAAATTGACATAAAAGAGTTTTTAAAAGAAATTATATTTTTAATTGATATTAAATTCCTAAAAATATAAGGTTCCGAAAAGATACTTATATAATGATAGGTGTATCATTAATGGACCACTTGGGGGTCTCTTGGATGTATATAGTATATTTATTAACCATATAATAGAAAACTAGAAAAAGACATTATAAATGTGAAACTAATAAACTAAGAGTTAATACTTAAATATAAGGTTAATATAATGACCCAAACCTGTCTAAATTCTATTGGTTGAGTGGTTTTCGACCTATCCCCACCTTAAAATTTAATTAATACACTTTTTAGCCATTAGAAACCGAATATGAATTTATTATAAAATAATATTTTTAGTTTTTCCAAAGGTGCCCCTCACCCCTCTTATAAAAGGGAACTCCCCCTTCTCATTACTTCACACCATCAAAGTCTTTTGGTTCGGCCAACCCCTGCCCAAATACTCTCCCAACATCCCTCAATACAACCTATATGCCTTAGTTTGATCAGAAATCCACCCTAAGGAGCCCTTTTGTCAAATCAAAAGGAAGAACCCGGAGAAGAGGTAATGTTTTTACCACCCTTTTTCAAATTATTTTCTTCTTTAACTTCTTCTTTATTTGTTATTACCATTAAAAATTAATTAATCCAGTATATAATATATAATGTAATATTATTATAAATATAGTACAACCATATTCAGTATTATATCCATCCTTTGAATGACATGTCACCATACGTGCGTAAGTACGGCTTACCGTCTCCACGTCATGGTGTAATTGTCATTCAATAAATTATTATTTGGATGGGTATAATAATTATGTTTAATTCATGTAAATAATAAATATAACATGATAATTATTTTTTATATATGATATACCATCCAATTATATATTATTTTAACATCAAAAGAATGATATTGTCGCTCATGCGTACGTACGGACTACCGTCTCCACGAATGCAATTAGATTCATTCACCATCGTATCCATTCAAGTATAATTATCATTTGATTATTTAAAAATAATTTTTAAGGACTTAATATCATTCTGGATAAGAATAAGATACAACCTATCAATGACAAACATGTCTTACGTAACAAAACATATAAAAAAATGAGTAAGTTAACACCCAAAACAACGATAATACTAAGATATTATTAACAAATCAATGTTAAAAGATCATATATGATATTATATTAATGTAAATGATTCTTGTATAATTCAATAACAATTATTTCACCATTATACAGGAGGTTAACCTACCGCCGACCAAGGAAAAAGTACAAAGTAAGGGGTTTTCTTATCTCACTCTTAATTTCATGAGAATTCCATTGTTCACCACTTGTTTATTGCATGTGGTGTATGTACTACCCATGATTGTATTCATTGTGTAATATACTTTAATTTATGGATATTTACATCATAATTGTATTATCCTTCTTTCCTGGGTGCATGTTTCATAAGTTACCAAATCGATAAGGGAATTTGAAATTTCAATTTCCACTCATTCGGCTTTACGCATACTTCATTGATTATTTTACTACAAGATTATGTGTAGAATCACTATTAATTTGATTATGTCATAAATTCCACTCCCCTTTCTGTGGATATACTTTTTATACACTTAATCACTCCATTTATAAATTCTCAAGTCATTGGTATGAACTTGATAAGAGTAATTTTTAACTCAATCTCTATTAGTTGAGTTAAATATCCAATTCATTGGTGTTGTTTTTACAAGAATATGTGTGAATGTCCTCTGATTGATTTACACTGAATATCCAATAATATTGAGTGTATTTATATTTGTCACAAATAATTATGTCGTTGATTTATCCTTAACCTAAGCATATGGTCTATATAATATAATTCATCTCAATTTACATTCCATTGATACTTCTTTGTTTTTATTCACCAAATCACATTTATGTGGTGTATATAATGTACTTTGACATAGTATATCATGAATCCCTTTATTATCATGATATTATTAAGTATTTATTACCTCAATTATTTGTATTAATGTGTCTCTCTTTTGGTTGAGAACTCTAAGTAAAATATCATTTTAAATGCTTTAAAGATTTATTATTCTAAATCGTTCTCATTAATGTCCATGTTTTAAAAATATTATTAAGGGTTTATTTATATGTACATTAATGTTTTCAAATAAAAATTCCTTTTAAAAGTTTCAATGTGGTATGGGACACTTTGATTCTAAAATCTATTTTAAATGGATTCTTGACAAATAGTGTGACTTTTAAATTATTTCAAGAAAAAGGGGGATATTTCACTCTAATTGTTTTGAGGATTATTTTCATCTATGTCAATATCCTTCATCATTCTTGATTGAGGTTAATATGATACAATACAAACTTCCATATTGTATCAAATGAGTTATGTTTTGCTGTGGATGTGCTATTTTTATACCATTCATGGTTTGTGGATAAATTATTGACATTTCGTATGCTAGTTTTAATACGACTGATTATGTCATATTTCAAACCTTCCATATGAGGAATGCATTAGACTTAGTAAGTGACGGGTGGAGCCCGCTATAGCTCTTTGATGCATCTATAAGTCTCATAAGAAAAACTAGTGTCTTGGCACAAGGCCTTGACAAAATATTATTTGTAGACTTGGCACGAGGCCTTGGCTATGTGGTTATGATTGTCTGGCATTATGCATTCCATCATTATAAAATTGGTTATTGATATTGCATGTGATTATTAGATTAGTAGAATATCCATGTGAACAAGTAAATTGCATTATTTCATTTTATTTTTTCCATAATATTTTGATGTTCAATTTTAAAAGTATTTTTTTAGTTATACATTGACTTGAATGTTTATTCTTATTTATGAATGTTTCTGCTATATTGTTATCCTTAATGGACATTTGAGCTCACCCCTTTTTTATGTTTTATTTTTCCCAGAATCTGAAGAAGTAATTTATGAATGACCTGTAGGGATATTATGAGGGGATAATAGTGTGGGCTATGGAGACTATATTGTTGTAGTTTTAATTTTATGATGTAATATAAAACTTTATGAATATATCTAGTGTTTCCAAGGCTACTAAACTAATCTGTCTTTCGAGATTTGACCTTTCTTGTGATCATGCCAATGTTATGTAATAATGCACCGACTCTAGGTAATTGGTTTCGGGGCGTTACATAAAACGTTATGTGATCTATTAATTTTTTGTGATTAAATAGGTTTATCATCCCAGTTTTAGTTAATTATACATTGAGAAAGGTGAATTCCTTCATTATGAAAAATTTAATGGATAATAGATCTAAATAAAAATTATCATGATGCGGGTTCACCCTATTTACTCAGCAACCTTCAAAAAAATTCCATAATTAATTTCTCTATGTCATCATTGGGAATTATATTATTTTATATATTTCAAGGGTATTATATTCGTATAAAATTTATAGTTTATTTCCCTATATTTTACCCAAATCAAATATATGTTATCATAGATTCGAAACTATTACACAAGGAATACACAATTCACTGATAGGATTTGTAGATGCATATCTAAAACCACATTCATGGAATCCTAATTAATGATACTATATGGATATTTTGGAAACCCCATTTATAGGAAGAACTCAATAATTATCCCCCTTAACACATCATGTTAGAGAGAATGTAGTCCCAATTATCAGTTTTAATTCGTATCATTTAGAATAACTATAATATTTTAGAATGATTTTATCTATTTAATAATTTTTCAACATTCATCCATTTACCCTATATATGATTTTTAGGTGGAATTTAATCATGATAATTGATATATTTGTGAAAAATGAGGATGGTTTTTAGACCAGGAAAATGATGGTCGACATTAAATCCTTCTTATCAGAGAATTAACTCACGTGTATGGGATATATAATTGAAAGAATTATATTTTCCAATAGTAGTTATGTAACTGAAATATCATATATTCCTTAAGATATATTATTATCGAACATTAAGAGAATATCCAAAATTATCTAGGATTCTATTTATCACTTGCCTCTGGTTCTATTAAACCATTCAAATATACTTAATTTAATGAAAAGTTAGATTGTATATTCTCATTGATTTATTTTCTCTGAACAATGGACACAGTATATTTACAGAATGAATATAGAATAGATTATTTAGTTATAACATTTAAATCTCATTGAACTCTCATCCAAAAAACATTGTAGTATGAAAAAACATTTTTTGGAATGAGCGGAGAATCACCCAATCCACCCTTAAAACATTAATTATTTGAATTAGATTACTAATTACACAACTAGATTATAGATGAAATAGGATGATGATGTTTTTTGAGTATTACAAAAAGATATAGACTCCTATATGAAAGGCTTATAGAGGAGGAATGAGATGATCCAGAATTTTCAAGTTCGCTACGTATCCATGAGGGAGATATGGACAACAGAAATTTTGCAGGATGTATCAAGAACAAATTTGTTACAGAATATCAATATACATTAAGAAAATAACCTTCAATAATGATAGAGAGGTTACTAAGACATTAAAATAATCACATTTCTCATCCATACTTATAACTTCATAACATGATACAAGGAGAATTTACCCTATTGAAGAAAAGGATGACATATTTTTTAAAAAAATATCCCTCTCCAATGAGGAACAAAAAAATTATTTATAGAATCTATTCTAAATGATGATGAAATTAATGAGTTCATTAATAACCTCAATCAGATAGTTCCTGGATTCTAGGAGACTCATATAGATATTTTTATTCCACCACATAGGATATCAAAAAGGTTTATGTCATCAATGAAATGAAATATTATTTCAAGGGAGGCTCACAATGCAGTTCCACTCAGTCCATGACCGTTGTTGTTATTTCAAACGTGAAATACCGATGTTCCTTAAATTAGTATTATCCAATCAGTATTGAATTTTTTATAAAATTTACTAGATAAAAATATGAATTATAGAATATATATTTATATTAAATACATTCTTTTTTATATAAACATAGCTCTATGAAGGGAGTGGAAAATCAAGGAGCTATTAGAATGGATCCAGAGATGATGGTGGATCTACAGTGAAATGTTTCTAGATCCTAAATATTGGTGAAGAGAGATATGTGATAAAACAATGACATAATGGAATGGAATTAAAATATAAATATTATGAAGAGGTTTGGTTTCATTATGTTATTCAATGATCTATTATTCATTAGCTATTCCTCACCATGGTTCATGATATCTATGAAGGGGTAAAAGTTTTTTGTTCTTAAAATCATCATGAAACCTCAATCAAAGAGTCCCTATGTCCCGATAAATATTTTTCTAAATGAAAACATATTTATTTTTAAAATCAACAATGCTATATCTACTTGATAGTTGATGAAATTTTGGGATTCGTGTGGGGTATCATTTATTTAACATATATTCTCCGTAGATGATATTCTCTTCATTATTAATGGATAATTTCAATCTATTCAAAATTTCTTGGGTATTCATAGAACCTATGATACATGGAGTGGGTAAATAGTTAATTTAATGAAATGTAATGTCAATATATATTATTTTTTCCTATTAATACATTCCACTATTATTATAGGCTAGTTTGGATATCCTAAAGGAAGCTCTCTGAGTTTCTATCTTAGGGATCTTATATCATTGGGGTGGATTCAAATAAATTTTTTTGATAGGATCAAGGATAGAATCACATAATGGAATATGAATTTGGAAATCATGTTTATCCAATTTTTAGGATGAATCATTCATATTAACAATCTCTTTACCCTTGTCCTATTATATATTTTGTTGGTTATCAAGGTCCCTAAATCCATTATCATGCATATTGAAAATATTTTAAAGGATTAATTGAATAAGTCCCACTAGAATGTCCTCTTACACTATGATAAATGGAATTACATGGATATTTTTCTAAATATCTTTATACAAAATTAAATATAATGGATGAGAGTGTGAAGATCATATCAGTCAAATTGGCCTAGGATGATATATTAAGAAATTAACTACAGTCTTAATACATTAAAAAAATATTATAAGATCATCGATGTTACTCGCTATGATATTACTAATCCTTCCTTCATTTAGTGGATTAAATAGAGTATCATTCTTTTACTTCTGGAGTTCGTGATATGGAACACTAGTTGCAAGGTTATATTCATTTAAGGTGGAAACTAGATTGAACAATTTCATTTCTTCCAAGATCCATACATCATTGCATGATCTTCTGTTGAAGTGTTTGAGAATTCCGGATTTATCAATTTTAGGAATAGTTATGGATAAGAGAGTTTGTAATTGAATGTAAAGAAATTCTATGAGAGAGATCAATTTTCATTCACTCCTCTAACTTATGACAGTTCACTACATCCTACCATTATAAGATGATAAATAATAAAAAAACCATAGACCCATGAGAATAATTAATTATTCATATAAATCATTCAAAAAACAGCAAATTTATTTTTCCATTCGAGTATAGATTAATAAAACCTAGTATATTGATTCAACATAGTGTAATTCAACTGGATTCAAAATTATCATATAGTATAAACTCATAAATTGAGACCTTAGATCAAAATTTTAAAGAACGGGAGAGAAAATGTTTTATCATGTATTTGTTAAGGATCTACATTTGGGATTTCATTTACTTTGGTTACATTGAGTTGTTCACTTCTTCCTAGATTAATGAAAATGATGATTCCTCCTCTAATGTGCATGCCAAATGGTTGTCCATTGTGTCTTATTGAATGGTTATTTTTAAGGATAGAATATATTCCATGCACTTTGGATCTCTTGTGAATACTATCTATTTGAAAAAAAATGTAGATAATTATATATTATTTACCGGGATTTCATTTCACTCATGTTTTTCTTAATTTCATCATCTTTTCTTCAATTTTTTTGGTATCTTCACCTCATGATGTTCTTGGTCAATGGGTAGTTTGGAATGTATTGAGTGTGTGCCATAAAATTAATAAAAATTGGATATTTATCTAAAATCACAATGTATAGTGGTGTAATTATTCAAGATTCTAATGTCTCTATTGTGAAGGCTTTAAGAACCTTTTTTGTAGAGGGATCCCAATCATCAAATAATCCTGAACAATGATTAATGAAATTCTCATTTTCAGGCTCTATAATTATGTTATTTCTTATATGAAATTGGAATTTGTCTTGCTAAAAAAATTATTATAGGTAATCATTCAATTATAATTGAATATTTTGTACTTCCAAAGGGTATCTAATTGTACTATTTATGATGGAATATAGATTCAACACACATGGTTCAAAATAAATAAAGAATCTAATATCAATGAATCTACAGGATACCCAAAAAATAATCTTCTTTTTTTTAATAAACATTTACACTTACATTATATTATAACCTCAGAGTTCATGGGGATTCCCATGGTATCCACATTAGCATACCCCCATGAACTCCTTATTTAGTGTTACCATTAATAATAATTAAATTTTAAGATAATGAAAGTTATTTAATCTTAAATTTGGGAGAAGAAGTGTTTTTATAGAGTGGAACAATAATTATTGAGATAGTAATCCTTGGTCATTAAATGATAAATAAGATTCATAAATGATGGAAATATTTCTATATGATTTATTTTTTTTATACTTGAAGAGGATTAAGTAACCCCATGGAATGGGCATGTCTCGTACCAATCTCATGGAAATAAATTTTTTTTAAGGGAATATGTTACCTAATGTACACCTCACAAATTTTGATAATATACAAGAGTTCAAAATAATGGTATGAATTGAATATGATTATATTTTATAATAAACTATGAATGAAAATGGTTACTAGATCAATGAAATTAATGAAAAAGAATTTATCAATCTCATATGAATGTAATTAACAGATGTGTTTTAATTATATTTATCTTATATGATAATAAAATATTTTTATTACCGAAGGGTTGTGATAAATATACGTGATTATTAATTAAATACACATGTTTTATGATTCCATAGATTATATAACCTTCATTAAATGAAGGCAATGATTAAAAATTACTTATTAGTTATATAAGTGCTAGTTTAGATGTATGTTAAAATATATGTTATTTATATTCCAATATTATAAGTTATAATTTTTAAAGAGTAAAATAATCTCTTCAAAACTAATTTAAAAACATTGAATAAAATATATTATATGGAAACTATAATTATTTAAATAAATATTCCAAATAAATAAATAAATTTTTGTCTCCCAACATAATGGAGTTTGTGTATTGTAGTAAGATACTCCGATGAGAATATGGAATATTAGTGTATAATTACAATATTCATGAAGGTAGAAAATTTCAATGTTAAAAAAGAAAATATTATGTTGGTTAATGTGAATGTCTCAGATTATATTGGGGGAGGTTGGAAAAATGTTAATGTAAAAATGTGCAATAAATTGGGAAATATTTCAAGACCAATTTTTTTGGGAATGCTCAAAGTATGAGGATTATGAACTTTAATGTAGTCATAACTAAATAGATAAAGTCATTATCATCATATCATTTGTTGTTATAGAGTTATGATGTCATAATATTTCAAAATAGTTGAACAACATGATTATGATTCCTAAGACTCAACAAATTTTCCAAATACATTTTATCATATATTTTACTAAGTAAACTGTTTTTTTGATTGTTTTATCAATTTCCCACATAGGGACATTGAAGAAATTATGTAATGATGTGATGAGTTTAACAAAACCCTAATATATAGTAAACATAATTCTTATCTGGAAGACTATTACATGTGATACAATAAGGTGTGTTCTTAAGTTTGGTTTTGTAAAGGCACATAAAATAGTTGGATAATATTTTTTATCATGTTATATAAAATTAAATTTACACATCAACATTTTTACACATTTGATGTACATAAATATATATATCATTAAGTGACATGAAAATTAACATTTAAATTATAACACCGAATAATTACTATATAGTGTTAAATATTGAGTACTATCAATTGAGAAAATTATTAAAGTTATCATGAGTTGGAATCTTGGTTCACAATATATTATTTTCCCTTGAGGCAATTTTTGTGTGTGTATATGATAACTAATGAAGTACACTACATGGTGTAAGATCCTGATTTTTTCATGTGAGGTATGGCAAATTTTTTCTTTTTGTTTAGCTATTTTTATCTCTATTTTTGGATTAGATTCGGAATCCATGTTTTTAGGCTGGTTAGTATGTTTAGGAAAGAAGGAATCTTGGGGAAAAGGGATAGATTCAGTCCAATTAATGACATGTAATGATATTTCCATGAAAGAAAAAATAATAAAATTAAATGTTTTGTAATGTTTACACAGAGTGTAAATGATCAGAATCTGTTTAGAAAAATGATTTAAGGACTCTTATTTCCACAAAATCCTTCCACTCATTTCTCTCTCTCACTAGAGGTCTACTATAGGGGATTCCTTTTGGAATAACTTTGGCTATGATCCTATTCAACCCTCTAGACTCTAATTCAAAATCCCTCTATCATTTTGAATGACCAATGTGAATCACTATATTTTGTTGTCTCTATTTTTGGTTTCTGTCTCCATCGGCATAGTTATTTTGTAAAAAACACTTATTCCCTATTATCATGTTGTTCATATATTTTTTTCCTTCTACTGATTTGGGTAGAACTAATGTTTAATATTGTATGAGTTTTCTACCATTGGCTTAAGGTAGGTTCTCAAAATATTTTTCCTATGGATTCATTGTCAATTTTAATATCCCAATTGTGACAGATGATATAAATTCTGAATTTCTTGCATTATAGTTTAATTTATATTACTTAAATTTTTTGTTTCACCAAATTTGGGTCTCCCTTATAATAAATCATCTTTGGTGGAGGTAGTCAACCTCAACCCATGCCACTCATGTGGTGATTTCATCAATATTCCCTATGTTAAAAACCCATTAGGTTGTGTGATCCCACTTCCATTATTTTTGGAGCCTTTATAATTTAAATGTTTTAGTTGTATATGTTCATTCCTTATTAATAAGTTTTTTTAAATATTAAAAAAATGGTTAAATCACTAGTTTCAAAACAGGAGTTGAATGAGATTAATATTCCCTAGCTTGTGCTGACTTATAATGATTATTGTATTTAGGTATGGAAACTAAAATTCTCTTTAATAATTTATGTTGAAGGATTTTATAACACAAAATTCTATTATTAATGATGTGAACCTATTGATTAATTGAATAAAACCAATTTCTTTTAATTAAAGTATGGAAATATTGATTAACAGTATGGAACCCACAATTATTAATGGTATGGAACATATTTTTTAATTGAATAAATATTAATACTTTTAAATGGGTGGAACCTATATATTAATGTTTGAAATCAACTATTATTAATTATATTGAATCTATTGATCGATGATATGGAACTGATTAGGGGGTAGATGTATGAAACATGCGACTCTAGTATACATTTACAACTCTGGATATATGTCCCCTTAGTTGTCTCCTTTGGGACATGGATCATGTAGGTCAGATATTTTGGTCCTAGGTGTAATATACCATTCTAGTCACTTACTGTTGTTGAAACACTATACATAATGACGATCACTTGATATAGCTTATATTTGTACAACGTTTTCATCAGATAAGTTTATATCGATTATTTATTTATTTCTCAGTTTTCATATTATTACATGATTTTAGTTTATATACAAATGATGGAGTTCTTATAAACATAGTTAGTGGTGTAATACTATGTATATCACCCACTTTGTTTCAAAATCCATTTAGTACCAATAATGACTTGTATAATTCAGGTAATGATAGGTGTATGAGCTTGGATTCCATTTCATGATCAGTTGTATGATGGGAGTGGGGGAGCATATGAATTAGCTATGGATTGTGATTCTATCTCTAGATTGTCTCTTTGTATTTTTGGTTTTTTTATATAAATATATTGTGATAGTTTCCTATTTCCACGATTTATGCTACATTTTGTTTGGATACATCATGTTGAATTATATTTTGTATTGTATTAAATATTTCCATTAGTGGATGTTTATTCAAATCATATAAATGGTGGAAGTTCTCTGTTCTAGATTCTATTTGATAAGATTTTATTTATTTTTACATTATTTTGTTACAATTTTGTTTGAAATTTATTATGATGGTATTTTCTCACCATTATTCAACATTTTACCCTAACAAAGAGTCAACAACCAATCATCTATGGGGAGGTGTGCCTGAGGATTTAAGACCCACCATCTTTGGGAACTATTTGAGGCTCATGGGTCGGGACATTAAAAATTGGTATTAGAGGTTTATTTTCATTATATTTAATTTTGAGAAGGTATAATGGAGACCAAAATATGTCGAAATTTGGAAATGAGCCTTTCTTAGGAGTAGATAACACACATATTGGAGAAAAGCCATATCTATTGGGATTGGACTTGATGTTACAGATTATTCCTATTAATGTTGATTTGATTCCATCATTGGCTGATGAACATGATATGTAATCTAATTATTTTTATTATCTTGGATAATATTTTATTATTGGAATGTAATGAAAAGTTATCATTGTACATGAATAAGTTTAGGCACATTACATGAAATATATGTTTTGAATTATTCCTAGCCATATAGGATACATTTTCTTACTGCATGATATTTTTTTACACTTATTTATTAATATAAGTATTCTAAAACTATCATTTCATTTGAAAAAAGTAAATTAGAAGATGGGATATAATATTATTTGTATCAACCAAATTAGTTTTTCCTATATAGGTTGATGATGGAGCCATAGCTAATATGTTAGCCCATGTTTCAGTTATGTAACTAAGGTTGTATAGATTAAAATGTTAGGTGATTTAAAATACATGAATTTAATTTGTAATATAAAGATTTGATGTTCCTATATTAATTAGGAATGAAGATTCATTTAATCAAATCATCTTATATTACATGTAACATTCTATTGTTGAATGTAATGGTTAAGGTAGAGTTAAATGAACTACAATTCCTATTTATAATTCACATACATGTATAAATTTGGAAATGTACTCTAGTTATTATGTATATCATGTAAATAAAATTTTTGATAACTGTTAAATTAAATATGGTCACCATCAAATGGGGAATCAAATTAAAAATCAATGTCTATTTTACTCTATAAAAATAAATATAAATTCCATATATCGAGACCTTACAGTAAAACACAAATATTGTCTTCGACCTACCATTAGTAGTGGGAAGTAGGATATGTATCTTGAGTTCTTTATGATCATTCATATTATCCACACCTCGATTTATGAGTATGTAGAGGCATATGGAACTTATATACGAATTGATTGTACCTATAATATTCATAATATGATGATGTTATTGTTGTAAAAATTATATATGAGGTGTCTCCTTGGAATGTATATAGCAATTTCACTATGATATCCTCATGTTGTTCACCAGGAGGGTGGCGATGAACATTCTCTAGAGGCTGGGTTCCCGGATCCCCCAGTGTTACCTCCTACAGTTCTATATTAGGATCCTCTAGTTATTCCAAATTAATGTAATGATTCATAGTTTCCAGTGGAATTTTTATAGCCGATGCAGACTATATAGAAGCCCCATTTATGGAATACATGTAGAAAGAGTTTCAGTAGGAGCATAATCCTAAAATTTCAAGGGAGGGTGGACCCCAGGATATATATTCATTGAATGATACTATCTTATCATTCATCCAGAACCTTGAGACACACCTCATAGAAGAGTGAATATCTCAACCTATATGCTATGAGAATATTCAAAACATTGGAGAGATATTATGAATGAGGAAGATCCATACCAAGAATTTATTTGGAGGGACTTATAATCTATCTTATAGGACTAATTCTTCCCAAATTCATAGAGGGATGATCATGCCAGCGAGTTCATGAACCTACATTGATGTTCTGTTTCTGTTATGGATTTCACAACTCATTTTACAGATAATAAGTTCTTTTTACCAGAATATACATTAGACGAACGAGATAAAGGAAGAGGTTTTCACGATGTGATTAGGCATAATTTCTTACTTAGTTGAATATTTTCATATTGAATATGTTTTATGATATAGTAAACCATTAACTCATTACAAAACGTAGCCTTAGGGAAAATAGATGTTCAGATCAGAGTGGATCAAATTCATGATACAATAGTGTAGTATCTAGTGGAAAAAAGCATCTATTAGACACCTCTTATGAAAGAAGTTTCAAAAAAGTGCATGCAATATTGGTTTGGATGTTTTTAATTGTGGAATGAATGGTAATGTAAACCCATAATACGACATGCTCCAGTTGAGTATCAATCAGGTGGTAGGATGTTCCATTAGTAGGGGTATTATATAAAATTCCCACTAGTGGTCTATTATAGAGGATCAATAGTTATTATGGGTATTAGAGTAGGATTAGTAGATCCACAATAGAAAGGGTGTTAGGATGATGCTGGCCATTCATGTTGAGGATGTGGTCATGGATGGGGGAAATAGGAATCAATTATGTAGAGTCAGTAGAGTGTAACTCCTCAAGGAATTCATGTTATAAATTAGGTAAGTGGAATGGTGTTGGATAATGTAGTATATCATGTTTTAGGGGATCATATTCCACATATTATATAGTTTGAGGAATGATTCTTGTAGCATCAAACTTTGTATCAACCTTGTTTTTTTACAAGGGATTTATATTATTTTACCTCTACGGCTTTATTGGAAATCCACGTGCTTGAGGATCATCGTTTTTAGGGGCAGATAACCCTTGATACACCCTTGAGTATATGTTCGGAGAGTGTACACTATTTTAAGTTGTTCCAAATTTATATTGGCGGCTATGATTTTCTATAAATCTTATTTGTCCTCAAGGTGACAATCTTTGATGTCATACATTGGATGGAATGGTTAGCTCTGTATCATTCCTATGTGGACTATTATCACTGGAGGGTTTCTTTTACATCACCATATGGTGGAGTTTATGATTACATGGGTGAATGGGATATTAAAGAAGTTATAGATGGACCAGATCATCTGGGTAGAGTTGCATCATCACCTTGATTTCTAGTCATTATATGGATGATTAGAGATTGCATCAGAATGATTTATATCCTATAGTAGGTCATTATGGGATTTCTCCACAATGAATATTATTATTTTCTCTTGAGTGAGAGGTGCTGTTTTCTTTTGATATGGTTTTACATGTTTCAACATTATTTATTCCTTCTAATTGGATTCCCATAACTATGTTATAGGAGAAAAATATATAACACAAGTACATAGAAGCTAAGGGTTTCATATTTCACAACAACAATTCTCAATGTGGTTTACCAGTACTTTTCAAAAAAATAGCAGAGGGAACCCTTATGATTTAGGTAAATTATTTTCATTTTCATCATCTTACTCTAAAAAACAGATATAATATTCCACATATAAATTAACTCTTTGATTTTATTCAAGGAGATAAAGTAATGATAATGAATGATTTGAGGTCTATATATTACTAGCTATTTTTTATGCTATCAGAAATACCGTGTACATTGTTCCATAGCTGGTATAATTCTTATGAGTATCTAATTAGGGTATTTAGTCTCAGGAATTCACCGTGAAATATCATGGCTATGAAGAATCGGGTTTTCCTGACATTTTTGGATTCATTCAATGTAGTATTTGAAGATGAAATCATGGTGTATTCATATAGCTGACATGGATATTATTACCATATTTAGCTCATTATGAATACACAGAGAGATAAATTTATGTTTTATAGGCTCACTATATGCCACTTTTGTTTGAAAATGTAATGTTACTAGGTCTTAATATCTCAGAGGCAAGATTAGTAGCTATCCAAAAAATGGTGAGTGTTATAGTGACCTAGGAATAACAAGAGAAAATATTTGACATACTTATTTTTTTGGGACTCGTAGGTTATTTCATGAACATTATATTTATATTTTCATTCATTAAAGTGACTGTTATTGTCTTGACTATGAATAGTGTGATTTTCATATCGATAACAGTTAACAATACATCCGTTCCAGAGATGAAAGGGACAATTCATCCAAAACCAATCTTGATTCTTCCAAAATTGGGTAGAAGATACAAAATCAATTGTGATTCATTATGTATTGGTCTTTTAGATGTTATGAAATGGGTGATCAAGTATTTGTTTCTGGGTTTTGTTAGTTTCGGCCGTATTTGAGGTATTCCCAGAAACACAACCTTTTTCATAATCTATACTTCATGTTATCCATTTCATGATGCATTACCTTAGGGGAGATAATTATTTGGTGTATAAGGAATAATATTTCCTCAAGATTATTTTTCCACAGTGTGTCTTGAATCTCAAATAGATCTATTGGTTTGAATAATTATAGTCTAATAAAATTGATCTCGCCTATACATCCAGGAAAGGAAATGATGTAGTATAATCTATAAGGTGAAGGACTCAGAGAAATGTATTTTGAGAGGATGGTTATGAGAGAAAGGTTATGGACATGTGTTTTGTGATTAACATGGAGGTTCAAGACCATCCTAGAAGGTATCCACATTCATCATTATCAGTAAACTATTCCCTTTTATGGAATGTGAAAATTAGGCAGCTATTACATCATGATGTCTTAGTCCAAAGGGAGAGTGTACCATATAAGGATGAACCATGATCTTTAATCATTGATTAGGATGAGATTTTTCCCATTCATGGGATCCTATAGGTTCCTACAGACATCCCATAAGAGTTGATCTGAGAGTCTCATACTGCTACATTGGAGGTACACCCTTGGATTTCGAATATGTATTGTGACTTATGTTTCCAATATTGGTGGCAAAGTATAAAAATGGTAAAATCTAGTTTTGATACTCGGTGTTCCACCTATCTGTAGGTGAAGGCATAACACTAGTGACTATTAGGGATTTTGTAGACATTTCCTATTCTAGAGTGGAAATGAGATGATGTCACAATGTATTTTTTGACTAGTTTACCAAGATGATCTTGATGTCGTGATCTATAATGGGTGATCCTTAATAGGATAAAAAAAGTCACCCATATTGTTCCTATCAATGTGAACTTATTTTTTTATCTATATGGAAGAATATATGTATATGATATTTCAGGCCTATGTGGGGTCACTCACAATATCATTTCAGGTAGTTATTCTCATTTGATATCATTTGTTTTAGAGGGGTAACAATATATTTATGTTTACAACCACAATTGATAACACTCATTCACCCTCAGACTGATGGTCAGTCAGAAAAGACGATACATGTTTTAGAGGAAATTATCCAAGAACAATTTTTTAATTCAAAAGTTCATGGGAGATATATCAACATGTTGCCTTGTTTTCCTTCAGTAACTGATTTTAGGTTATGATACAGATGTATCCCTCTAAGGCATTATATAGTAGGACATATAGTTCGTATTGGTGCCAGTTAGTGGAAGGCTAATAAATCTATCATAAATTTCATAATTTTTAGATAATTTTGATTTTGTTAAGTTGATCAAGAAGTAAACATATATTGATATGTCTGGGATTAATTCATAACTTGATCTTCACCGTTGAGTACAAAAGGTAGTGGTCGAAGACCTGGTATTATTGAGTTTATTGATTAGACTGGGGAATCAAAAATTGATATGTAAGGGGAATCTTTTAACTCCATTCATTGGATTTTTTGGCTGTGGACATAGTTGGGACAGTATCATATTGGTTATACTTAAATTATAAATACTTGGATATGTATGATTTCTTCCATGATTTAATGATTCATCAGTATTATTCAGATGTCTATCATATCTTTCATCCGGATGAGATTGAATTATAGGTACATGTTATCTATGAGGAACATCCTATCAATATTTTGGACCTAAGAAGGAATGATATCTAATGAGGATAACTTCCTTTAGTATGAGATCTATAGAATAAAGAATTTATATAGGATGAGACATGGGAGAAGAGGGTGAATTATTTGTTTTGTGGATAGAGTTATTCTCTTAGGTGCTTTACCACCCTTGGACGGGAAATTAAGGAATGCGTTTATTTAGGGGGAATATTATAACATCCTTTATATTTTTCATGTGAGGTACATATCCTTTAAAATTTTGGTTAAACATTTGTTGTATCATTTTATTTGCAATAGATCTAGAAGTCAAGCCCTAGAGTCAATTGGATTGTTTTGGAAAGAATGAATGATTGGGATGATGGTTGGAGACACACTAAGTACAAAACATGTATTTCAAATACATGGAGTGTATTCAATACTTCACATGAATTAACCAAAGAATTTGAATTAATGATGTGTAATATTTCGTCCGTAGAATGAAAATCATGAACATTACACGACATGTAATGTTTATAAGCCATGTAAATTACTAGGATTGTGTTTTTAAAAAAGGTGGTAGGAACTCTTATTTTTACAAAATACCAATTCACTTCTCTCTTGCACAGCATGTCAACAATAAGAGATTCCATTCAACATAGCCTAGTATTTTATCCTTTTTATTTTGGAGACATTGTTTCAGGATCCATCTATTGTGTTGGATCACCACCGCTAGGCTATCTATTCCCTTATCTGCTTTCATCATTTTTTCCATCAACAAAGTTTTTTGGTGAAAGAAATTTTTATTATCTATTTTAATAGTGTTCATATGTTTTAATGTTTTATTAGCATGTGTAATGATCCAAAGGCTGATACTGTATGGGTGTTTTATGATAGGATTATGGTATGTGGTTTATACCTTTCTGTAATGTTTTGTTGTCTATTTTTCTAACATCGTTATGAAGAACACCAAAAAAATACAATCATTTGTTTTAGAATTTAATGATAAATGTTAAAATGATTATTTTATCAAATAAAGGTATCTCTTGAAGAACATAACCATGGTTATGGTTCTCCTCGAAAATCTGATCCACCCATGGGGCATGTTCTTTCTAATGCCCTATGTTAGACCACCCTTATGGGTGTTTGTTCCCTACATCCTTATAGTGGGATACTTAAAAAATTAAATGATTTAGATGGAGGTGTCCATTCATCCTTACTATTTTTTGTTAAATATTAACAAAATGATTAAATGATTAGTTACAAAGTAAGTGTGGAATAAGATGTACATTCCTTATCTTGTGGATTTTTATATTAATGGTTTTATTTCCATATTGACACTAAAATATGGATTATTTATTTATATTAAATTTTGTTATTTTACTAAATTAAATTGTTAATGATATTGAACCTATTTATTATCAATATAGAACCAATTTATAATATAAAAGGAATGGAATCTATTGACTAACAGTTTGGAACCAACTATTATTATTGATATAGACAATATAGATTAATTTTATAGAACTCAAAATAATTAATTTTATGGAACCTATTGAATAATGATTTGAATATAAAATTTATTAAATTCATGGAACTGAAAAATATATGGACTAACCCAAACTAAGAGATAGTGGCACGACACCTGTGACCCCCCTATTTATTTACATCTACAAATACAGGTCTCCTTGGTTGTTTCCTTTGAACCGGGCACATGTATGTCTGAAATTTTATTCTTATAAGGAATATTTCAATCCAGTTACTATCTTATATTTAAACATTATACATGTTGAAATTCACTTGATATTGACATTATTTAGTATATATTGTTCCTTGAATTACTATATATCTATCATTCATTTATTTTACTCTTGTAATATTTTCACTTGATTATAGCTTCTGTGTAGTGGATGGATTTGTTATAATCACAATTGGTAGTTTCCTAATGAGTATATCTCACTCCCTTATCGGATCATTGTTTGGTACCCGGATAAACTTCATGGATGATCTAGGGATAGGAGAAAGCCCCCAGTTCTCGATGATTGATTGGTTGTAGCATGGTATTAGGGGATACCAAGACAAGCTATGAATTATGAAGCTACCTGGATATAGTCATTTGTTATTTTTCGGTTCTTTTTCATACAAGAATTATTATGGATGCATATAATTATTAATATTTTGTAAGAGACATGACATTAAATCGTATTGTACAAGGAACTAGATATTTCCATTGATGGCCTATTTGTTGTAATCATATAGATGTGGTACATCCCCAAGTATAGTTACTATTTTTTTTTCTTATGTTGTTTTTACATTCAATTATTTCACCATTGTGTGACATTGAAAATGAGGGTATATTCTCCCCTTGTACCACCTTTTTCCAATTAATATATTTGGAAGCCTTAGGTATATGGGGATGTGTTCTTGAGCCCACATGACCCATCAGCTCGAGGGAAAACTTAGTAGCTCCCAGGTTGGGGTTTTATACATGGAAGGTTATACACTAGGAACTTATTATACCAAAGTTTAATAGTTCAGATTTTGAGTCCCTATTCTTATTATTGGAGATATTAACTATATAAAATCATTTATATTTGGAAACCAATATTACAGAAGCCTTGAGGTTATGAAAATAATGGTATGGTTGAGAGTATTTTTGATCATTTTTTTCGTAAAAACATAGAAATGTTTATATTATTTCTCCTTTTTGATGAATATAAAATATTTTCCATTTATTGAGATAAATATAGGAATTTTATGACCATAAATAGATACTGAATATTATTTATTTAATTGTTGAGTGAGGGATATAAGATTTTCATATTAATAAAAATGAATGACATTTGATGTATTCATCGTGATATTTAGTTTCAACATAGGTATTACATGAAAATAAAATCTATTACATGATTCTGTTGATGGAGATAGGTCTAAAGGTTCATGTATAGAGATCACACCAGATCCCTTCATATAATATTTTGCATTAATCCATAAATATTTGCTTTAATTTTTCTAATATTTATGGATTTGGTGACTCATATATATATTTCAAGATAAAAGGATTTTTTATACAATGTAATGGTTGATGGAATGGGGTATTGAGTTTTAATTATACATATATTATAAAATGTTTTTATATATAGTTGAAAAGGTTTTTTTGATGAGTATTCAAGAGGTATTCAAAATGATATAATAAAAAAATTAATGATTTCTTTTCAATTTTTTTTTGGAATATAACAAAATGATGTTTTAGATTTGATTTCACAAGTTATTGTATACGATACAATATAAGGTAAAATACCGCTAAATAAATAAGGATTTATGGTATTTATAAGATTTAAGGAAATATTCCCTAAATATACATTCATATAATTTATGTGGGATATATGAAAATGTTCAATTTGAGAATGCCATATATAATTATAAGAATAAAAACACAATAATATTTTAATCCTTGTTTATAATATATCGTATGGATTTCAAATACAGTGGAATGGAAATAGAATGTTAAATTCTATAACTTTAATCTCCACATATTTGATATTACAAATGATAAATGTCATAATAATAAATTCAGATGGTATGAATGGATTCATTGTATAAATTAATAAAATGTTAAAATATTTAACAGTTTTTTATGAATGTATTGATTATTTCATGTATGGAGTAAGAATGTCTCAAGTTATTTATATAATGGAAATCATCATTGTGATGGTGGAATCATAAATTAATTTTCTCCAAGATGATTCAACCTTTATCCCAAAACTGATCTTCTTCTTCCTCCTTTACCTAACAATACACTATCATCATGTTGTTTGAAAAGAAATCCCTCATTAATTTTAGGTTATTCATTCTACCCATGGATAAAACATAGTTAAATGAATCTAATGTATACCATTTATGTTATTTTATTTAAAAATATGAATTATTTTTTATAACCACAGTAGTGTAGAAAACCTATTCTTCAATTTATATGCATGTTGTATTGGTTTAATTAAATAGTGAATATTGTGTTTTGATGTTTCAAATAATTAAGGATGTGTTTTAAAATGGATTCTAGAAAATTAGAAACCCGACACCATCAAATATGACCTCATTGTTCAAACTATGTAGTTAAAATATTAGTTCTACAAGGGGAAGAGGACACCTATTATAGAATTTCAAATGAATATTATACTTTTGACCTGTTATAATTGAACTACGCTACCATTAAAAATTACTTAAATTCTATAATGATAAATTTTTTAAAATTCAACTCTTATATACATAGGTAATTTTTAATCTTTTTCAAATGATGATACTATTGATTATATATATCAAGAACGTTTCAAGAAAAACATTTATTTTCAAAAGTATCTACTAGGAAATTATTTTTTATTGAAATCCAAGATAAATATGATTTGAAAAAAACACAATATTATTTATAAATATTATTCCAATTTTTTATGAAATTTTATCATTTAATATATAAAACATTCTATAAATAATAAATAATGATCATTTCCACATTAAACAATAGATCTTTTTTTTTATTTTTATCTCGTAAAATTACGTGATTTATTTATATGAACATTTGGAATTTATTAAATGTAAATTAAATAGAATTAAAAAGTGAGTGTAAGTATTATATTTGTGATGAAACTTATTTTCAAAAATATATTTGGGACATATTTTAAATTGAATACATGTTACCATGTTCTCTTATGTACTCATATTTTACCACACTCTTTCATGTTGACATTATATTGGTCTCTAAATTAGAACATGAAATATCATTTAATTAAACCATTACATGAGAAAATTATTTCAATTTTCTCATTTTTTAAATCATGTTTCTAATTTAGTTGTACTAGAAATGATTTTAAAATTACTATGGAATCATAATAAAATATTCTATTTTTTGGGTATTGACATCTTGAAAATATTTACAAGTCCATTTTGATTTTTAATATACTTATAACCATTTATCATTACTAAAAATTGGTCAAGGAAAAATGATAATTGATTACAGATTCAAAAATAATTATCAATTCTACAAGATCTAATATCTTTTATGGGATTGGGGATTCTTGATATATTATTTATGATAAAAGATGTAACATTTTAAACATCATACATGAATTATTTGTTTCATTATGGGGTTTTATTTTTTATTCCTATCCCAAAATATACATAAAATAACACCCATGTTGATATTTATAATATTAATATTAAGAAAATTATGTTCTATAATGAATCATATTAACAGAGAAGGTGGTATCATTTGAAAATATAGTGTGTTATAGTCACACTATTTAATCACCAACCCTTCCATTAGAATATATCTTCTAAAACTTGTGAAAAGGATGGAATTTTTACATTCCAATAGTGGATAGGAACTATATATATTTTTCAACCAAATAATGTTACATAAATCACTATGATATTTTTATTTTTTGATAATTATATATTTATGAGCTTGTGGATATTCAAAAAAACTATAATTGAAACTCATATATATATAATGAGTAGATAATGGGTTTCAATGAAAGAATTATATTATATAATGATTTCCAGGAGGTAGAGAATATAATCCTATAGACATTATGCTTCAATGTGATATAAATATAGTATTATTCAACGTAGTTGTATCCATATGTTTTTACTTATATATTTTTATATGGTTTAATTTAAATAATATAACCTTACCGAATCCATAGATAGTTAAAAAATAAATGTATTCCATTATAATTTCATATAATATATAATGGAGGTGGGTTTTTTAATGACCAACATCATATTGTATCAGTGAAGTCAAACTAGAGAGAGATTACAATCAAACTACATCTGGGGGAGTTTTTATTTTAGGATTCAAAATAAGCACTTAGAGTTTTGGTATGATCTCGAGAATTATTTTAAATGTATTTAAATTATTTTGATATTCACAGTAACTTTTCTAGAAAAATAGAGTGGTTTGGATTTGGAATGGATAATGAGACAACAACGTGTACAAGGTAGTGAGTCTCCTAGAACCTAGTGAGTTTCTAATGTATAACAATAGAGTTTGTTAGTGAATATCTTCCTTTATCATTCATGTGTGATAAGAATAAATTATTATTTTAAAAAATATAAAATTATTATATAATTATTCTAATGAAAAGTTAATGTGTATAATTAGATAGAAATTATTTATTTTTTTTAAAGAAATAAACTGACGATATTTAATTTTTGAAAAAAAATTATTAGAAAAAAGTATGTGTCATATCAGAATCTCCGACAATTAACAGGATTATGATATGAGGGGGTATTCTATATAAGTCAGTGAATAATTCCCATAAAAAGTTTTTAATCCAGAAAGAGAGAGTTGGTTCCAGAAGAGCTAATATATGAGTATAAATATCACCCATAACATTAGAAATATGGAAAATAATGGAAGAATACTCAATAAAGATGGACCATAAGGTGATCCAATCTTCTTCTTCGTGCTTGTAATAGTCCTAAATCACTAATTATGATTCCATAGAGATGTGACGAACATAAAATTGAACTATGCCAATGTAATAAAAACTATTTTTCCATTTAGTGAAGGGTTTTCATGTAACTATATATAAACAGTTACTATGATGAAAATAATTCAATGTTAAATAACTCTCAAAAAAGTCTTCCCAATTCAAAATGAATAATTTAGTTGACCACATGGGTCATATACCAAGGATCTCCTCACGGGTAAATGATGTTCTATAAAATTGTTTTAAATAGACCTTGATATATCCATGATTAATTCTAAAAATAGATCCACATCCTATAGATTAAAGTGAACCATGTTCAACACTAGCCCCATTGAGCTTATTCTATAATGGAAGTGGTGGAATATATATGACATATTTTTAAGAAATAATATTTTTAGGAACACACTTTATACCATGGATTTTTATGATAACAATTGCATCAATTGTATTATTCATAAAAATATTTTAAATTTTTTGAACCCATTTGAATGTTAAAGAATATATACGTAATAAGACCTATGATTTGTGGTTGAGTTCCTTCAAATAAGAGGAAATTTATCATAATCCAAATTTATTGAATAAAGACAGGGAGAAAATAGGAAATGAAATTTCCAACCTACAATCTATAACCCATATTGAAAGAAGAATCCATGATGTTAATTATGATTCCAGTACCATTAAAGGGGATGTAAATGTTTTTCTTTCAAAATTCACATATCCTTGGGGAAAAAGGTATTTAAATGAAATGTTGAAGGATTATTTCACCACTACTCATGAAATGAAAGAACAAGTGTGGGATACCATCCAACCATATTAATTTTATATTATTTTGTGATCAAGTATATCCATAGATTATAGACAAGAATTTTTCATTAATGGAGGAATACATGGCTTCCTAATGAACTTTATATAGGGATGTAAATAATTACCCACATTTTATAGGAATTAAAAATAATATATTTGACTAATAATCCCAAATCTATACAGTATTTAGAAAAGAAAATAATATTCACCAAAAAGATATTGTTAATGTCATTCTTGATATCTAATGGATGGAGGATAAAAAACCAATCAATATTAGAACTAGGATAAGAAATATATTTATGGTTCATGGTGTTTGGTGGTTAAAATGAAGATTATATTTTTGAAAAAAAAGAACGGGAGGTCCAAAAATTGAAATTTGTTGATTTGAAGGTTACCGGTTAGGTGTTCATCATAATTTCATCATTGAATTTCGTAATGGTAGGATAAATTAGGAAGCCTGAGAAGAATCTATTGGATTTGAATAGTGAATCGATGATTATAATCTAGAAGAATTTATTGGAATACTATTTAGATTCGAATAAATTTCATGTATAAGTGGCCACTAGAGACTGGCGGTATAATATGATATTTTTACTGACAACTCCTCCCATGTCAACAGGTTGGGAACATTTGTTCTCTAAAACTATGACATGTTTCTTATTATGCATACTACCTGACCATATAGTGTTTTTTATTTTTCTATAAACAAACATGAAGATCTCGATAGGCTATTTGTATAGCTAATATCAGTACAAAAAACAGAGAGGCATTACTCACTATGATGACTGATTTATGAATTATTAAAAATATTAAATAAAAAATAATTATGATGTCAATTAAAAAGATAATTTTTTTTATAAAGAGATTATCAAAAATTAATTATATTTTTTGATGTACATAAAAATTCTTGAAATAATAATTTTCTGAATAAAAAACTATATGGTTTATAATAGAATTATTGTTATATTTTGATTGGATTATGTGTAAAAATATAGATCTACTATTAATTCTGATTTTATATATTGAATTATAGTTTTCTATAAAAAATATAAATTTATTTAATGTATTAATGGATAAATTTCTAAAATATTTTTTTGTAAATTTCATTTTTTATAAATAATGGATATATGTTTTTTATAAAATTTAACATTACATGTATAATAAGTCTATTAATACGCAAGTAATGACTATAACTTCTTATGAAATAAAAATAATAGTAAATAATGTTTAAAAAAATTTTGTGTTATAGAAATATTTTTCAAGATACCATAGAAGGGATGGCTTAATTAAGGCCTAAAACTCATTTGAACATAATCACTTATTACTCCTACTCCAAGTACCATAAAAGATCTAGAATTATTTTTATTAGGTACACTATTATATTATTTTATTAATGAATATATGATTAATTTTTTTCTTATATGTTACATAATCAAATTTGATCAATAATTACTTAACACACACACACAAATCTATGTCCGAATGAATTTATGAATATAATAAATAGAAGAAATAATAATTTTACATTATTACAAAACATTGGGATAATCCATGGATCATACAATAAAAATTTATTAATACAAATTTCTTTATAAAAATATATTATTTTTTTGATATGTAAATATATGAAAATAATTACTCCCTTTACAATTATTTATGGATGGTTCCCTACCTCTATTCGGTCATTACATTTAAAATTATTTTAGGATGGTTCCCGACCTCCCATTAGTAACTCTGTTTGTCTTCACTTTTTTCTCACGAGATCAGGAAAGGGGAAAACTTTAGAAAACATTATAATATAGGATTCCACTTTCTATATATTGAAATAATTATGTGTAGGTGATAATTAATTTTAAAAAATACATATATCACACATATAATGTTAAATCCTTCATAACATCTATTTCAATTCCATTAATGATCTCTAATGAATCATCACGGAAAAATTTCATTCATTGAAAATGGATTCAAGTAGTTAAAAATAACTTTCTATAATATTTAGTGAAGGTGAATATAAATTATTCACATTAATGATACATTTAGGTTGGGAATGTCTATACTTATAAATCTATACCCCCTAAACTATTACAATTTATTTCATACATACTTGATTATCCATACAATAAAGTAAAATTTCATGAAAATGGTAAATTTTCATGAAAACTGTATATTGACTCACACTACATAGTGGTTTATGTAACCCATTTTTCCAACATACTCTTTTTTTAAGTCAGATTGTTTATCTCTCTTAGAATATTATTAATATAATTCACTTATTTTTTATCATCAGTTAAGTAATATATTTATCGGTAAAATTTAAATCCTTTTTTAAATTTCAAAAATTATTCACAATCCTCTTATTCAGAAAACCAGCCTTCATGATATGCATATTTAAATTGACCTTTTATTTTTCCACCATATTTTTTTATAAAAATAAACATTTTAGTTAGAATCACATGCCTTTACTATCAAATGAACTCTTTACATTTATATTCAACAATAAACATACAAAACACCATCAACACCCTCCATAAGAACTCATACATGAATTCTTCATGGTCTTATGAGTGATGGATCATTATCAAGGATATTTTATCATGATTTTTTTGAAACTATTAAATATTTGATATATCATTATATTTTACTAATAACTAAAGTCACAACATAGTAAAGAGGGTTCTACATAGTTCTTCAGAAAACCCAATCCAACAACTTTATGCCTCTTATAGAATAAAAATAATGATATAAATTTTGGGTTCCTAATAATATTGACAATAAATATGATAATATGCCACTATCAATCCATTTACACATACTCTATCATTTTAAAATAAACTATCAAAATCCATGAACAACATACTACATTTTAATGAAATAAGCCTTTATGGTCTAAATATGTGATTCCAATCCAATTCCATAATCCATTGTTGAGATGGTGGTAAATCCAACACAATCGGGTTTACCATATTAAAGATTATAATAATTTAAATAAATATTAGAACCAAATTTCATTAGATGATAACAGTGTTCCATTTTATTATTTTCAAATACCTTCATCAATTACTCCCCCAAACATCAGTATTTAATGTATTTCCCATATTATAAAAATGATACTCCCCCTTTCCCACTAAGGAATATTCTACAATCACATTATTCTTGAGAAGGGTAGATTTTTTATTAAATTTTATTTTATAGTGCACCATTGACATAAGATAAAAATAAATAAATTCTATCACAATGGAAGATGTAGAGTCATTTTAGATATATTTTCCTTGGGAGACCTGAAATTCACATTAAACTCCACTATCAATATCCCACAAAATGTAACATCATCAATCTCAATTATTTTTAGTATTTTTATCAATTTATATAAAAAAACCAATTATTAGTTTTCTAAAGGAAATTAATAATATCAATTAGGGAATAATATGCAATAAAAATAACTCTATAGTAGAATCCCCTGAACGGATATGTGAAATCACTAGGAGGGCTAAATTATTGATTTAGGATTATTTTTTATTACTATTTCTAAAAACCATAATTATCAATTAAAATAATCTAACAATTCTATTATAAAAAAGATGTTACACATAGAACAAGTGACACTATAGATTCTCATGGTTCTCTCCTTAGTAAGAGTAGCTAATCCATGTAGTGATTTGGAAGAACATATGGTCACACAATCCACTAGTGAAAACAGTATGATTAGAACTAGTAGGGAAAATTCTGGAACATTTATAAAACTATAGTCAATGAATAGTTTATTTTTATACCATATAGTTAAAATGATATGGAATTTTTTTATACAATATGAGAGACCCCCACAAATTTCTTCTTCAATCATGCCCTCACATTGCCACCACTTTCTTCCCTATATTATATGTCTTAAACCTATTCTTATCTATCATAATTTTCTAAAAAAATGATAGGTAGGAAGTATATAATAACTATTATCATTCCCTCACCCATTAATACAAGTGATTTCATAATACATTAGCAAGTTATCTATTAAGAAAACTTGAGGATGAAAATTTTATTCCACATTTCCTATATTAATATTCAATGAATATTAGTGAATATTATTTCCATAAAATTTATTATTGAAAATCAATAAACATTGTTCTCCTAATAACATGAATTATTATTTCTGAATTATTATCCACTTTTATTTATGTTTTTAATTTAAGATATTTTTATTTTATATTACCTCTAAGATTTTTAAACATCATTTGACTATATTTCTTCCACAAATATTTTATCATTCATTTCATTAACCAAACCATTAAAATCAATGATGTTATTTATTTTAATACAGCCTCTATTTATGTATGGAATTACATAGAAACTCCCATGGAAGCCCAATTTATATTGAAGAAACCTCATATATTAGCTTGAACCATAAATTTTTTATTTTTATATAATTTAATAATGAACATATCAAAGATAATTTTCTGATTTAATTATTCAAAAATAATTAATTTTAATTTATGTCATAAATAAAAAACTTATTCCAAATTATAAAAGTGTTGAACTATAAATAGATATCATTACAATGATTTATGTACCATGTAAAGATAAACCCAATCAATTTTTTATACCTTATGATGTTTTTTTATTCACATTTTAAATTATTTTTTTAGAATTTTAATTACAAATTTTAATGTTTTTATATATTTTCTTAATGAATTAAATGAATTTTTAAAATATTTAAAATTTTCATTTTTATATATATTTTAGAATAAAATAGATTGAAATTTTTAATTTTAATGTATATTTTTAGAAAATGAAAATATTTAATGATTTTACATACAATTACACATGTCTTGGGGCAGAATAAGGGTATAATATGTATTATCTTTTCATCATTAACTTGTATGGGTGATAAATAGGTGTAATTCAAAATTCAAAAAGGATACATAAGGGTAATCATCTGATGTGTAGGGGTATAATATGGATTTCACATATTATTTATGTGTATCATGAGGTTAAAATGGGCTATGTAATGTTTACATGAACATTGTTTAATGGAATACCACTCTAAATAATGGTAAGGGACCAGTACCAATATGTAAAATATAACAGCATAATGGTATCCTGAGATTTTCAATGAATTCATAAAGGTAAAATTATAACTACATAAGAGAACCCATGAATTTAATATAGTTATCCAACGGGAATAATGTTTTTATCAAGATTGTTTAGGCGTAACACATTGATTTCATAGGTTTCTTAAACGTTATCTAAATAGTATAAAAGGGTAATAGAACACTAAAACATTGATTTTTCTACCCCTATAAAAGACTGGGATCACCATGGATCGCCATTGAAGTGTGAGGTGATTCCTAGGGAAGGATGTTTCGATGTTGAAGAATCCCTACTCGATATTAAGTCCATGCTACGTTTATTATAGTCTACAATGACTAGGGATGTCCACCATCACTCGTGAATACTGCCACCCATTCATAAATTTACTACCACATCCTGACCATCCTACCTCCAATGAAAGCATTAAGCTATTGTATCCCATTAACACTACCTTGAAACATCCAAGGCATGATACCACCACAACCACATCAATAGGTTACCACTAACTGGTGCAACCATCGATGGTCATACCACTTTCTACAACTATTTCCATGATTCACCAAGAGAATTGAAGCCAAGAACACACGTCTGGGAAGAAGACACTAAGGATAAAGATGATGACATTGTTTCTATACCACGCAAGAATGAATGATATTGGTAGTGTATAATGATTCCATGGCTAGGATCCCATGTTTCAACTCATGTAAGATGTGATATATTGTAAAAAAGAATAATGAAGCATAGATATTCAATTTTTTGTGGAAAGTGGAGCTGATGCATACAAGAAAGGGGAGGATTTATATCATTTTCATACAAAGAAGAAAACAGGACATGACACATTACCCCATGAAACTATGATATAAGGTTTTCATATAGAGGAAGAGCTTCTTCCAAGACACCCACTCCAATGAATTTGAGATTGATTGAAATGATTAAATGAATTTCAATAGGGAGATTGAATTCCAAGTCAGAATATAGATGGGATTGAAGGATTTTATGATTCCATGGTATGGGGTAGATATTAAAAAATATTTAAGATAGAAAATGTGATGTCAAAAATGAATTATCTCCCTCATGAATAATTAAAATATAGTTTTTGAGGTTATTTTTTAATGAAATTTAAAGAGAAAAATATTAACTCAATTCAAAGAGGTGAAATATTTTGTGATTTGAAGAGAATATTTTGAATTTAGAAAGAATATACCTTAGGGATAATATCACTTATTAACTAAGAGACATCTGAGTAGAAATTTTAGATTGAGAGAGAGATAGTGAGAGAGAATATGATCATGGAAGACTTGTATTTATTTCTTGCATTCTTGTAATTTTAATTCTATTTAATTTGTCAATGAAATGTCTTCTACCCCTCAAAACTCCATTATAAATTATACAATGGAGGTATAGAAACATAGAGTGAACCTGAATATTGGGTAAACCATTTGTAATTATTATGTTTAGTAACATAGTCGGAATACGTTAATCATGTTAATTTACTAATGATTCTAAATCATTAATTTCAAAACATAATTTGAATGTTATTTTTTATAATTATTTCAATTTATTATTTATTTTCACTATTAATGTGTTATTTTATCCATAAAAATGAATTTGGATCACATTTGTTTATTGATCTAGATTCATGTGGCGAGAGATTAGTGATACCAAAAACATGTGAGAAAGAGAAATTTATCATCTTGTTTACATTGGAATAACAATACATTATATGGTATTTCCTAATTAATTAAATGTAGATTTAGTGTTTTCACACAGAGGATATTAGTCCAATGAAAATAAAATTTTATGTTCTATTCACATCATCATCAAATTTAATCAAGGTCAAAAAGGGGGAGGGATTGTGAAAACTTTCATTATATCACATAACATGGAAATTAGATTTATTTTTAATGATCATGATAACATTACAATTGAGAATACAGACCATAATTAGATCACCTTTTTATAAAAATGGTCTTTCAATGTCCTTATTTGAATATTACATAATCCAAGATCATAAAATCAACATAATTTTTGTTTCACCCAAAAAATATATATTAGAATGCATATCATTATAGGTGACTTATTTCACTAATAATTGTACTCTAATCAGTAAAATAATTTTGAAATTGAATCCTTAGTACCAGTTTTAGGTATTGAAACAAAACAATAATGGGGTGTTGGAAAAGTTATTTTTTTCAATGGGATGAAATTTTAGTGGTAATATATTTCCTCTCTAATAAGTAGTTCTATAATAAGTTTTTCAAGGGTGAAAATAATCAGTTCAATATATTTTTATTTATTGTACTAGGTGAAGAAGAAACAAGTGATTTTAACTATATTGATTAGAGAGTAGAAACAAGGATAAAAGATAGATTCCCAATTTGAATTTAATTATAGTATTTTAAAAATAATTATATTTTCCCAAGTTAATTTACTTAATAAATTGTTTGGAAATATCTTTCTATTTTGAGGCTTGATTAATTTTGTTTATGAAGAGAATAGTCCGAAATTTTTTCTTATTTTATACTAATCTTCATCTATTGAATTAAAACCACAATAAAACTCATTTGGTTCACATAGACACTATCTAATTAAGTATTTTTAATCACAAGAGACCAAGATGATCAGGGACTCTTCCTCAAGTGTTTAGTAATAACTGAAAACTCTCCACTTGAATCTAAACCAATCAATCAATATGATCCAAAATTAGTAAATGCTATATGAACATTCATTAATCATGTAATCATATAAATTATTGAACATATTATAAAAAAACTACATTCAAATTTTGTTCCAAAATAAATATGTAAAATACATAACAATTTAAATAGATAAATGCATTAAAACTATGTTCCTAAACTCAAACATAAAAAAATAGTAACTCCCATTCCCTATCAAAACATTATTTCCTCCTATTGATTAAAGAATATATGATGGTGTTTTAGTGGTAAAATATATTTTGTAGAGAAATAAACTTGAATGTAAATAACACCCTTTTATGGTAGCATGATGAGTTTCCCTGTTCTCTCTCCCTCTCTCTATGTTTCTCATATATCACCTCAACTGCCTCATAATTTATTTTAAATAGTATCCCTATGTTTTGTTCTTTGAATATTCAATTATTCTCTTATTATCGATGAATTTTTCCTATAATGAAATTACATCATTCCTTTCCTCTTTCAATTCCACATGAATATCACTTAAATATCATTCTATGAATATCAATTAGAGAGATAATAAAGTATTAACATCCCATATTTTTGTATCTTTAATATTTAGTCACACCTCACTCATACGTTGGAATCCAAAAACCCTTCAACACCATAGTGAATCAAAATAGGCTTTTAATCTTCATGTGAAGATTCCATTAATATTTTGAATCAAGTATACACACAAGGGAGTGGGTTTCATTTAAAATATTCCTCCTCTCATTAAAAACTGTGTTTTGTGGGTGTATGAGATATAGTGTATCAACCTAATTAATTACTTACATCAAAACCTTATCAATCATTAATTATATTTTAATCCTCTACTATAGTTTCCATTATAATGGTATCCCTTTTTAATATTATTTTCTCATACATGCATGCACGTCTTCCTCTATTTGAAACATGGGATGAAATCCATTACCTAATTACTTGTTTTATTAATCACTCAGTCACACCGGGTATGGGAATAGGACTATATAAAACCATATATATGTATTCTAATTATAAATGGGGTCTTGACATTGGTTCCCCTACTGAATCATGAAAAAAGTGAAAATAGTCACTATGATTGTTGAAAGTAGTACTAGATAGAGGTAGTACATAGAGTTTGTTATGGAAATATATTTTTATGGAAGTGGCATGGTGTAATTAGCATCAAGTGGTAGAAAAATTGTTAAACTAGAAGTAGGACGATTGGGTAGTAGAAGAAACTGTCTGTTCCGGTGGAAGGAGTCTCCAATAGTAGTAACAAGAAAAAGAAGTTATACCTGAATGTACCAACCAATTGTAATGGTATAATGTCCTTATTCCATAACAATGATTTCTATTCATAAAATCATTATTCATATGGAATGAACTTGAGCATTAACGGTTATCCACGGTGACTGTTTCCTTTAGTTGTGGCATTAACTGTGTTGGAGTGGTGGTTAAGATCCTTGCATAGACTTTGATTAACCATTACACATCTTTGAATTCAATGAGTTAACCATATGAAATATTTATTAAAACTTGTATCCTTTATGTACCTATATGAAACAAATTTTTACCCTTATGTAGATATAATTTTATATTTTTGTTTCCTTGTAAAATCATGGGGAACCTTTTCACAGTTCTATTTTACCTTTACATAACCTTTGCAATATGTTATATACCCATACATAGAGTGAAATTTTTTTATTTTACCCTTATAGTACCCATGTAAAAAATTCAATAGATTTTAAGAATTGTTAATTAACCTAAAACATTTCTAATCAATGTCCCACATGATATAGTAAAACATATTTTAAACATATGTATCCATAAGGATATGTACAAGGGTATAAAAAACCATCCAATATTTTCACATTAAAAAATCAATCCTTAAAACTCATAATTTACACATATTTTATTAAATTTTATTTTAAAAAATGGAAATGAACGAAATATAAAAAATTCTATAATTTAAGAGGAATGATTAAAAATAAATTAAATTTATTATAAAATTAAAAAGAAATCTCATGAAAAGTTTGGGCATTAGTTTTGATACTTCTAATTTTCATAAATTGAGGGACACTATTATATCCAACAAACTATTCTTATATTAAATTTACAATTTTTTATAGATATAAAACATAATATCATTACACAAAAAATATCCAATGGTTTAGTGTCTTGCGAAAACTGGGACCATACATAACTTTTACAATATAAACATGAACATTAATTTCATTCCTTCTTCGGTATCTTCTTTTTGGCCCTTGTGTTCTCCTTAGTACACATAATCACATGGGGATACAAATCAAATATGGGTGAGCTAAAATCATAGTAATAGGATAAATAATAACATGAAAAAATATAAAATTGGGTAAGAATAATCATTATCATCATAAAATATGCATAGGGTCGGAATCATGAGAGGAACCATTAAGATATGACATGGAATGTGCCAATGCATATAAATGAAACATCACATCGTAGTGATCCACTAATAAAAATATATGTGAATAAATATTGAGTCATTTTCATGAATATTTTCCTTTTAATGATGTGATTCATTGCATTACCCAATTAATTTGAGTGTTGTACAATTCTGTTTACATAACATCAACATCACAATATATATTTTCGGTTGCACCCATCACCTCATAATGTTGACATTTTTATACATGAAACGTAGAATGTATTTCAATATTGTTCATAAATATCCAAAGTAAATGAATATTTTTATTTCATAAAAGATATATTCCTAATCATTTGTTTCGCAAATAAAAGAGGGAATAACATATTGGATACAAGAACGATTAACCTTATGTGAGAAGTAAATGGTGTGCATTTGAAAGAAGTGTTATTTTAAATTACATTGTGATGGAAAAATATATTCCCAAAAATTTAAGGTAAGGATGAATAAATTATTTTGATGTAATAACCACAATAAAAACTGAGTGAATGATGGAAAACCTGAAAAAGAATGTTGGGTTCGATATTTCCACTTACCTTGTCTCTGAATGATTTCTTCACATTAATTTCCAGTATAATAAAATTAGATTCATTAATTAACAATTAAAGAATGATTTATTCATGTAATTTATTCATTATAATTTTATTATATAATTTTATGGTCCTCTAATTGGTTATAGAGTTTTAATTCAGTGTTCGAGGAGGTTCTTTTTCTAATTTTTCATGAACAGTTCCCTTGTACACCTGAATACAAGTTCATGTAATCATGCATACACAAAATGAATTTATATTACATGTTATTAATGATTTTAGGGTTTTTAAGTGATATTTTAATTAAATTGGTTAAAAAAATGAGGTTGAATAATTTTTTATGATTTATTGATGATCATTTTACATTAATTTGGGCAGTATTTGGATCACAATGAACACATTGTGATTTATCATTTATAATTGTCTATAAAATGTGATTCTAGAACCTAAAATGGGTAAAAAAATAAAAAATAAAAAATTATTTCATGCATTTAATGAATTTTTGACATCATTTTGGATGTTTAAGGAAAATGAAGGTGCATCGCCCATGATGATCGTATATTTACACATCAAGGAAAATTATTTAATTTTTTAAAAAATAAAAGAGTGGGAGAGAAGACTTTAATGAATAATATTACATTAACATGATATAATGACATTATAAGAATCATATTGGAGATATCATTAAATTTTTATAATAGATGGTTAGGATAACTGAATGAATTAAATTAAATTTAAAATGAAATTGAAAGAAAAAGCGATAGAGGAATTATATCTGGAATCATCCACTTGAGATCCTCATAAAGGAAACTAGGATAAGAATTATGATGAGACCATGATCTCATGGACCTAGGGAAGGTGACATGGAAGTGTTTTGGTAATAATTTAGGCAAATATTGAATCTTTATAGGTGGGATGAACTTAGTTTGTGATGGTTGGAATTTATTGTGGTGGGGAGATGGGTTTTCTTAGTATTTAATTCAGTAGTTTTTTAATTTCCCCCAATAAAAGAAACAATGATGATTCCATGACTAAATATAGTCAAAGGGAATTTTGTTTTGATCCATTGGATATTTAAATAATCCAAGACTCAATCATGATGCACAAATTAAATTATTTTTCACATTTAATAAATTATCGAATATCACTATTCACCCAAACTAAAGTATTTAAAAAAATCCCAAAAATAATCACTAACAAAATTTTGACATCTAGTATCATAAATTAAACTCCATTTTATGGAAAAAATTTAATAATTACGGTTAATTTACTTTTTAAATAATAACATCATTTACAAGGAAAATTCCAATTTAAAAATTGAAACTAATTTTGTAACACTTTGGAAAATTTCAGGATGTCTCATTAAATTATCTTATAATCATTCTATATAAAAATACTACTTTATGAATAAATTTTTTGAAAATAAATTTTCTTTTAAAATATTAAATTATTCATTAAATGTACCTAATTTATAAAAAATACCAACACTATAATATAATTGTATCATTTTGTCACTTATGAGATGGATAAATTTTATTTATACTATCACTAGTATGGTTCTTATTTAGTTTGGTGATTTAATATTCATAAGGGTTTTATTACTATTCATAAGTGTAACATTACAATTCATAAGGGAAAGTTATTATTCACTAAAAATTATTTTTTTCTATAGGACTCTAAACAACATACTGATCATAGCTGTGTATGTAAAATTTTCAAAATGCATATTAGAGAAGTTGAAAAAATATGGTTAATGGTCACATAGAATTTAGTAGTAAATTTATGAATGATGTGGAATTGTGTTACCTTATGTGATTTTATGTTATTAAACTATATAAAATAATTATTAAAATGAAATTTCATTGATAAAACAATGGTTCATTTCATTATTCTATCCTTTTAGAATTTCACCATCAAAATATAGTTTTACAAAAACTAGGTCGACTACTTATTCTTTATATCCCCCTAATGATCCCAAGTTGATTATTCATACTTATTATTCCTCAAAAACAATTTTACAAGGTTGTTTGTCTTTTATCACATAACCGTATCTCTCTAATCGAGAATCATTACTCGTTTTTCATCATAAGATATATCATCTTTCAGATTAATGACCTCTGAGTTTTGTATAGGTGTAGGATCTGGTATGTACTTCCCCAAGAGTGATAGGTGAAACACATCATGAACATGAGACATATTTTGTGGAAGTGGAATCCTATAGGAAATGACTTATATGTTGTCAAGGATATCATAGGGGGAAACTGTACCATGTGCTTTCATTGCCTTTCCTTTCAAACCACATGACTCTCTTCAATGGTGACATTCCAATGGAGAATTTATCTCAAAAGCTGAACTCCAAACCCTTCTATGGTTGTCAACAAAGATCTTTTTCTAAATATGAGATACTTTTAAATGTTTTTTATGGATTGAAACTTCTCAGAAAACTCTTGTACAAGATCATTCCCACATAGATTTCATTACCCAACATCATCTCAATAGGTTGACGTTCTACATCGCTTTCCATAAAGAACATAATATGGAGCCATCTAAATACACGAGAAGATGAAATTTCTATATGATAAATCAGACAATGGGAGATGATTATTAAATCCATAATTCAATTCAAGAAATCATTCTCTTAAAATATATCTGAGAATCTGAAATGTCCTTTTAGTTCAGAATTCAATTTGGGGATGATTGGTCATGCTAAATTCCAATTCAGCATTCATGGCATGTTGGATACTACTCTAGAATGTGGATGTGAACTTGAGATAATGATCAGAGACACTAAAGAGTGGAACCGCATGCAGTTTCACCACTTCCTTTACATATATCAATTCATGTTACCCAAGTGAGAGATCTTTATAAATATTGAAAAAGTGGGCATTATTTGTGAGTCGGTCTCCCAAAACCCATATCACATTATATCTTTTTGATGTCATCGAGAGTCCCATTAGACTATCTATAGGTATATTATCCTATTTCCATATGCATATAGTAAAGAATTTCAACATGCCTTTGGACTTTTTTCACTCTACTTTAACATGATGACATATCAAGCACCTTGAGATATACTCAGCAATGTCCTCCTTCATGTTGTCCCACCAAAAGTGTTCTCAGGGATCTCAATAAATCATGGTGCTATGAGGATGGATAAATAAATGTGAGCTCTATGAATTATCAAATAGTTCATTATTTATCCCTGGTGATGAAGGCACCCAAAGTTGTGTTCCAAATAGAATTACAATAACATCATCGATATGGATGTCTTGTACATTCCCTTCCATTAATGCATTCAACTTCTTTTGAAACACTATATCATCATTCTATACCTCCATAATCTTCTCTTAGATAGGTGGTTCAGAAATAAATTTTTAAAGGTAGGATGTATTCCCTAACATTATTATTTCTAAATCCATCATTTTAATATCCATGAATATAGTTTCTTTCTCAATCCACAATATAGATAGAGAAATAGGATTTTTTCTAGTAAGAGCATCAAATAAGTTGTTTTCCCTACCAGAATGATAGTGAATAGATCAATCGTAGTCTATTATTTTCTCTAACCACATACTTTGATTCATGTTGAGATATTTCAATGTGAATATATACTTTCGGATCTTGTGATCGGTATATATATTAAATTTCTCACCATATAGTTAATGTCTCCATATTTTCAAGGAAAAAATTATATCTCCCAACTCTTGATCATGTTTTACATAGTTCTTATCATGTATCTTCAATAATAGTGAAGCATAGGTTATCAAATTATCAATTTTCATGATCAAAAATCCAAATAAAATCTTTAAATAATCATTTAATATCAAAATAAATTCTCTTCTTTTTGGTAATGTGAGTACTGGTGGAGTGATAAGACATATTTTCTCCTTGATTCATTCCTCATATTCTTCCGTCCACACATACATTACCCCTTACCATGCAATCATAATTAGTGGGAATTACAATCATGAGAAAATTATAAATTTTTTTGACATTACCCAACTAATCAAATAAAACTATAGATTTCTATGACACTAGAGGGTTTGGGCCATTCCTCAATCACCTTTATTTTGGATGGGTCTATAGAAATTCCCTCACTTTTGATAAAATGTCCCATGAACATGACTTGCTTCAAACAAAATCCACACATACTGAAAATGGAATACAACAACTCCATTCTCAATGTCTCCAACAGAAGCCTTAAATGTTATTCATGTTCATCCTTTCTCTAGGAGTATATAAGAATGTCATTAATAGAAACTGTTAAAATTTTCGAGTTATTTTATAGAGACTCTATTCCTAAAATCCATGAATATTTCAGGGGACATAGCATGTATGAAGGGAATCAATAGAAACTCATATTTCCCCTACCTTGTACGGAAGGTTGTTTTATAAATATCTTCTTTATTTTCCTTATTATGATGATATTCAAAAAGGAGATCAACCTTTGAGAAGTATTTATGTCCTCATAACTGATCAAACTAGTCATAATTTCTTGAGAGATAATATTTTTTCTTTATGGTGTTTTTGTATAGTTCTAAATAATTGATAAAAATCTCCATTATCTATCCTTATTCTTTAAAAAGAGATCTAGAACACCACAAGGTGATGCACTAGGGTAGATGAACACTTTTTCGAAATGATCTTACATCGGCTTTATTAACTCCTCCAATTCAATAGGATCCAACATATATGGACACTTTGAGATATGATTAGAACCTAGTATGAGTTCTATAGAGAACAACACCTCATGATCAGATGTAATTTTGGGTAAAACTTCAATAAAATAGATCAATGTATTCCCTCATGATATAAATTTCTGATAGGTTGACAGTTTCCTTTGACTAAATAATTTTAGCGAGGTATGCTTCTACATAGAAAACCAACACCCAAAACATTTAAGGATTATCTAAAAGAGATTCATGATCTTTGATTTATTTTTATTGGTTCATGGGATTGATTGGAATATGAAAAGATATTTCCTTTTCCTAAAATTTGATATATTCTCTATATAATGAGAGGAAATCCATCCCAATTATAGCATCAAATTACACCAAGGTATATATCATTAGATGATATGGAAGAATCTTCCCACAGACACTAATAGTAGACGAGTCCAATAATTGGGTTTAATGATTTCACCACCAGGTGTTTTTATTGATATCTCTACATCAAGGTTTTGAGGCTTCAATTCTATATTTCTAGAAAACCTGAAAGATATAATGTAATATATAGAACCAATATCAAATAAGACATTTTCCATTCTGGATTGAATAAGAAGTGTACCTTATAAGACATTATATTCATACTAATCTTCTGCAGTAGTGACAGAATAAGCCTTCCCTTGTCCCTTTTCCATTGGTGTCTATTGACACTGATTACCCTAGTGGACTCCAGGATTAGTGAACTAGATATGCGTAGTTCCCTTTCTCCATTCAGTTGTTGCATTGGACCATGGGTGGTGCTCTTTTTCCTCCAAAACATTCTCTTATATTACCTTGTCTTTTATACACTCTTGAGATTGGTGGAATTCTCTCCCACACTTGAATCATTTCTCCCTCCCTTTTAGCCCATTACCATGATTCTTCTTCTCATATTTTTGACATTTGTGTGGTTTATTATTCTATCCACCATCTTTATTAGATCATCCTTCAGGAAACTCAGTATTTATTTTATTATCAATATAGCCATGGTAACATTCTTTAAAACTCTATCTCCTAGTTTGGGGCATATCAATTGACTTCTTCATAACTTCCAATGTCTCCAATTTCAGTAGCCTTAAGATGGTGTGGTTTTATTCCACTAATGATTCTATCAATTTTTCAGTCATTGTTGATAAGAAAACCTAAAGAATACCTTAGGATCCTTGTGAAAGTTTTTTCATAGTCTGTGATATATTTTCCGTCATTTTTCTTGACCTATAAAAATTCCCTCTCCTTCTCCATATGAAGATTTCATTGGAAATACATTTAAGAAAAATTACCTTGAATTCTTCCCACTCCATCTCATCAATTTTGTCCCTTGTCTTAGTGTTCTTAAAAAAACCCAGCATTGGTAAACCTCTCCATTGATATGATAAACAACTAGAGTCACCTTTTCCATATCATAATATTAATGTAAAAATTTATCATCTCTATCGAGATGACCCACTGTTCCAAAACTGTTGGATCAAAAGATCCACTATACGTTGGTGTTTGTTGCTACATAAAAAACTCAACACCTAGTTGCTCCCTCTTTAGTAAAGGAGGATGTTGAACATTATTTAGGATATTAATCATAACCAAATAATACTATGTATGAATAAACATTAGGTTTTGAACTCCACCATCCAAGTATTGGTGATGTTCAATGGGAAATCCCTGGATTGTCCCTTAAATGGGTTCGCCAGGTTTCTCTTAGTTCCCACCAATTAATAAAATAAAAAATATTAAAATAAAATTTATGTTAATAAGTTTTGAATATATATTTTATTAAATTGTGAAATTAACATAGAAAAAATATTTTATGGGATCCCTATATTTAGCAATGATTCTTGTGTGAATGCATATACATAGTCCCATAGTAGAGGTTTTCACAAAAGTTCTATAATCCCAATTCCCAAATTAATTAAACTGTACCACAAATAATATCTATAGAGACCCTAATTTTATTAAATTACCTTTATTTAAGATTAAAGATAAACCAAATAAAAACATTACAAAAAAAGGATCCAAATGATTAGTGTCTTTTGAAAACTAGTAACATACATAACTTTTAAAAAACGAACACAAACATTTATATAATTCCTTCTTCTCTAGCTTCTTATTGTTCCTTGATTTCTTTTTAGTACATGTAATAACCTATAGATATAATTCAAAAATGGTTCATCCAAAATCCTAGTAAGAGGAAAGATGATAACATGATTGAGTATAACACGTTGTAAGAATAATCATTATCATTAAAACAAAGGCATAGAGTCCTAATCATGAGAGTAAGAATTTGGAGAAGACTTGGAAAGTGGAAATTCATAAAAATGAATCATCATGTATTTTTAGTGATTTACAACACATACATGAGAAAAAATATAGCATCATGTTCAGACACATTGCATAATTAATCCTGAGATTAATCACATTATCCAATGCATTGGATATCTATATAATTTTGGGTGCAACTGTCAAATTGTAACATCAACATTGGGCTATATAATTCTAATCGCACCCGTAACATCATAACATTAACATTACCATGCATTCCACATAGACCATATATAAATCATGGTCAAAAATATCCCATGGAATGGAATGGTTTTCATTTCATAAATAATACATTCATATACTTTGGGTTACCTATTGAAAGAGGGAATAAATTACTTGATTAAGTAACCATGAACCTTTGGTGGGAAGTAAAAGTTGTGTTTTTTGAAAGAAGAGCTCTTTTTTGAAACATTGTGTTTCATATAAACAATAGTGGAAAACATTTATATCCCAGAAAAGGTATGATAATTATTAATAAATATTTTTAATGAATAACCTTACAGAAAATGGTATGATAGAGGGAAACCCCAATGAAAGAAAGATGAGATTGATAATTCGCCTTACCTTGTGTCCAAACCCTTTCTTCAATTAAATGTCCTGTATAATCAAATTAGATTCATTTTTAATCTCTTAAATAACCATTTATACATGAAATTTATTCATTATGTTTTTATTAATTTGTTTTATGGGCCTTTGGATGAGTTATAGAGTTTAAATTAAATGTCCGGAGTGCTTTTTTTTCTAATTTTTAATGAACGGTTAACCTGTACACATAAATGGAAGTCCATGTAGAACATGAATAAACATCTATAATTTATATAACATGATATTAATGATATTATAGCAGTTTAAATGATCATAATATGATTTATTTTGTATAAAATGGGGATGAATGAGTAATTAAAATTTAAGGACGGTCATTTTAGGTTACTTTGGGAGGTTTTGGGATCACAACGAACTTGTATTTTATTATTATTTATTATTATGTATAAATGTTTTTAACAGAACATAAAATGGAAAAAAAACATATTAAAATATTTTATCAATAATTTAATGGTTTTTTTGACATCCTTGATGTTGTTGATGGAAAATTAAGGTGTGTCACCCATGAAGATGGTAAATTACAACATTACGAGCAATGATTTCATTTTGAAACAGAGAGAGAGAAGTGTTCAATGAATAATATTCAATTTACATGATATAAGGATAGTATATAAATAAAAAAATAATTATCATGAAATTTGGATAGCAGATGTTGAGTATAAGAGAAGACAAGAAATGAAATTTGAAAAGAAATTGAAAGAAAATAACAGAGGGGAATTACCCCTTGAATTCTTTTCTTGAGATCCTTCTAAAGGAACTTAGGATTCGTATTTTGATGAAACTAAGATCTCTTGAATGTGGGTGAGGGGATAGGAGAGGGTTTTGGGGGGAATTTAGATATTATATGAATCTTCATAGTTATGATGAAATGAGGTTGTGAGGGGAGGTATTTCTACTGGATGGGAGAGGGATTTTCTCAATATTTAATTCATTTGTTTAATAACATTTCTCAAGACAAGAAATAGTGGTGATTCTAGGTCTAAATACAATAAATATGGTATATGAGATTGATCCAATGACCATTAACAATATCCATGACTGAAGCATGATGAAAAAAATCATTTTTTATCATTATTCGTAAATAATTGAATTTCACTATTCACCAAAAATTAAATTATTTTGAAAAATTCCCAAAAGGTATCCCGATTTTCTTTCAAAATAAATAATCATAAAATGAAATCTATTTTTTAAAAATATTTTAAATATTTCAAGTAGTTTATTTTTTAAATAAAAATGTTATTTACTTGGAAAATACAAATTTTAAAAATAAAAGTAATTTTAAAAAACAATAGAAAATTTGATAAGTTATCATAAAAAAATAATATAATCATAAGAAATAAAAATACTAGTTTATTAATAAGTTTTATGAAAATAAATTTTCTTTTAAATTATTAAACTGATCACTATATTTTCATGACTTATAATAATACCCACACTATAATATAATTATTCCATATTGTCACTTATAGGATAGATAAATTTTATTTATACGATCATTTATGGGGTTACTATTCACTTATGAAATTTAATACTCATAAGGGTAATATTACTATTAATAGGGGTAACATTACTAGTCATAAAATAATTTTACTATTCACCCAAAATAAATTTTGCCTTATCGAAGTCCAAACACCATACTGATTGCAACCATGTATAATATATTTTTAAAATTCAAATCATAGAATTGAAAAAATTATGTTTTAAACACACATAGAATTTTGTATTTTATTTCAGCAATATCAGGTATTATGTTTCCAAATGAGATTTTATTTTATTATAATATATAACATATTTATATTAAGGGAATTCCATTGATTAAAAGTTGGGATGTTTTACATATAATTCCATTCTTCCCTTTATAATAGCTAGTAATGATATAATTCATGGTTATTGTTCACTATGAATTATTCATCATACCTTGATTTTATTTTTAATTTACCGAAAGTGGAAAATTATTGATGTTTTCCCCCTATCAAATTTCCATTATTTATAAAAAAAATTATATTTAAGGTGTACCTTATATTGTCCAGAAACATGATGTACCATAACATAAATCTTCAAAAGTGTACCTCATGAAAATTATCCTCATGATACACTATATTAATATCACTTTTATACCATATCAAAATTTCATCCCCATTGTATCACAAAATTCCCCATCTTCATAATAACATTATATCCTTCCAAGATCACCTAAAATCATCTTTATCATCGTTAATATTGTTAATAACAAATTAAAAATCCTTTTATGTGAAATTGAACCAGATTTTTGTATCGGATAAAATATAATATACTAAAACAATACCCCATTCAACAAATAAATTTAATATACCTAGAAAAATTCCATATCCAATAAGATTTCCTCTATATCTACAAACCACGATTTAATAAATATGGTCTTAAAAACTATTTTCCCCTTCAAATTTTCGGTTTTATTTCATCCATGGAACAAAAATTATTTTCTTACTCAATTATCTTAGTATTAAACCATTATATTATATTTAAAAGAAAAATTAATCTAATATAGTGTAGGAAACAAGAATATTGAATTACCATATCATGTTATTCATTAAAATAGAGATTTATATTTTATTAAATATAGGCCAAAATTCCACAATACTTTACATGAAACTATAAAATTTTCATATCTATGATACTACATGAGATACAATATGATAGAAACTCTTATTTCACATCTTTTAGTCCATAAATTCATTTATTAAATCCCTAAGAACATATATTGCAACATTCATGCTCCAAAAACAATTAAAACTAGTCCTAAAGTGATTAAAAACACACCATAATCTTCAATAATATATTTCCCTGTTATAGAGGCCACAAAAATATATTCTCTATCAAAATAGTGTTAAAAATATGTTTGGATACATCCCCTATATTTATCCTCCCACTTTGAAAATACAATAATGGATTAATCATAATGATATTTATGTTGTATTTTTCTCCCTAGTAAGATGATAATTCCAATGAATAAAATAAGATACATGACAAAAATTCGACACCTCTACCTTAGGAATAGAAATCTAGAACATTCAATTTCATTCATCAACATTAAAATAAATATTTAGAAAATAGTGAGAAAAAATATATATTTTCTACATTTATGTAATAAATTATAATTTTAATCACATTTCTCTATATTCACATTAGTAAAGTGATATTTTAAATCAGTGATAATTGTGATTTAATACTGAATAATATTCCTTGTTAAAATTATGAAAAATTAATCAACATTAACAAAGAGTAATAATAGATTAACTTCAAATTTGAGATATAAATTTATTGTTATTTGACACATAATTTCAGTAGTGGATTTAGTTTCAACCACATAATCAGCTTTAACTATTCTTAATGTCACATATTTTTTCTCCTCTATGTACCAACAAAAAATCACAAAAAGTCACCTCTCTCTGAGGAAGAAAACTCCACCAAATGTGTATCATTTAACATCAACAAAACCTATGATATTTTCACCAATATAAACAAATAATTTTCAATTTACCTTGATATCATATTAAAAGTAATATTATACAGAGATTTTGATACAAATAAGAATCATTTTTCCAACCCTAAAATGTGATATCATTAATTTAGTTTGAAACGTGAAAAAAATAGGTAAAATCATATTCTATATCATTCCTAGTTTTTTTCAAAATAATAAGATTCCAATTAGCATTATATGTTATTTAAGATCAAATTCATTCCCTTGCACAATCTTTTACAACATGGTTATTACTATTATGGGTGCAGATACTATGCTTGAATCCTCCATGCAAAATATTTTTAAATGTTTATTAGAAAAATTGTTCCATGATTGAATACTATGAACATTTTCTTCAAAAAATTGTAAACAACGAAAATATATTAAATCACCAAGCATAGAAATTTCAAATAACTCATTTATCCATATATATAATTCATAATTATTGCATTCTTCATTTCCATGAAATATTATCTACTCAATATAAAAAATGATAATGGGTGAAATAATTTTATAAAATTTGATGTACAGATTGTTCCCTACTATTCCTTTTGTGAATACTAACTTCATAAAACTTGTATATATAATATAATATAATGATCTTGGGGATTTTTTCAACCCATAAAATGTGTTTTTATCCTACATATAATTATTATTCAATGTTAAATATTCCACGTGGTTGATCAATATTATCACATTTTCCAATTCACTATTTTGATAGGTATACTTAACATCCATTAGAAATATATTGTGATGAATTTTTTTATAATAAATAAAATATTATAATGATTTAATTTATTTAAACTTGTGATAAGGTCTAATGAAAATAAATTCCATATATTTGAGAATAAATTTTATATTTCATTACAACTTCTCCTTTTTCATTAAACCTTTTTAAGAATACCCATTTTTTCATATAACATTATTATCTTATATGTTGTGTATAAACTCCAATGTTTCATTATTATATTTTTGTTCAAATTATTTATTTATATAATAATCCTACTCTATATGTTTTAATGATTAACCAATATTTCATTGTTTAACCTGATACAATATAGATTTATGAATTATAGATATCATAGTTATCTAAACTTGAACTAACATCCCACGATCTATAAAGATGTTTCAAACCTCAACATATCTTCTTACCTTATATGGGATGAAATAGGTTTATCCTTATAACTATATTAAGATTAATTATTATCATTAAAATATACAGATTCTGAATATTCACCTTTATCAAAAACAACATCAATTCATTTAACAAAAAATAATCATATTCAATAGTTCTAAACATTTCTACTTCATGTGTCCCTTATTTCATAGAATGGTCCATCACATTATCATTAGTGGAATATATAATTTCCCCATTCATTAATTATAATAGTAATAACCTCTTACATTTTATGGATTACCAATAATGATACAATCATTACCTTTATATTCAAACATACCTAGATATTTACCATTGACATTGATGTTCAAGTGGTTTCCAAATAATCTAGTATACTTAAAATTGTAATTTTTTTGTTCAATATATCTAATATATGTGCCTTTTAAATTTTTTCATATAATCACTAATTTCCAATATTAACTTATGTTCTAATGTGTTGTCTCTAAAAAATGATATGCGATATATCTTATAAGTACGGTACGGTCTTTCTACCCCAATATTCAATTCATTAATTAATTTTTTTAATGTTGTGTATGGTAAAATATACTCATGGTGAAAACTATTCATCTTAGGGAAATTATAAAATAATTCATTAGTGTACACAACACCATTATATTCCCTGATCATCTTCAAATTATAAATACACTACATTTTAATACTTCTCTGAAAAATATTGAGCTAAAAAAGAATGATAAAATTTTATTTCATCAACATAATTAATATTATGTGAGTGACTTCATCAATGATGGAAATAAAATTATTATCTAATTTTCCTAATTAAATTATTGTTGGAAAACATATATCAAAATTTGTACACTCCAGGGGAGGGGATATGTGATTCTAAACATTCTTATGTGATGAATTTACAATATACCCTTATGGAATATGGAGCATATCCGTTCCCTTACTCTATTAATCATATTAACATCATGTAAGATTTTTTATTTTGTAATATTTCACAGATTTTTTAAATAATATGTCCAGGACTATTATTTCAAAACTTTTTATATTCTCTCGTACTCAGGTGTCATGAAATATAAGTATCTCCTACATGAGTCAAATTACACATAGTTTATTTTCATATGGTCCCAATTTTAATATCTTATATAGTTTTGAACAAGAATCCATATTTTATAATAACTACCTCATTTACTTCAACATATTGATGAGAAACAATTAACTTATTATGTTTCACCACACTAACATATAAGGTATTGATCAAGATATACATTATTTATATTATTTTTTTATTTTTTTATTTTTTTATTTTTTCTTTGTTGTTTTTTATTTGTTTTATTTAATTCAAAATAAATTAATTCAATGTTATAGTTTTTTGAATATTGAATTAAAATTATAGATGGGGGTGATTAACTATTTTTGATTGTTTAATTAATATTTGGAATTAATTTTAAAGACTTTTTTCTTTTGAGTTTGAACTATTAATAGGATTTTAAATATAAATTTTCATAGTTTTTAAATTATATTATGATAAGATTAAATCATAATATAGTTTTATATTTTAATGGTTTATAGGTATGATGTTTGAAATTAAATAGGAGAAATGTTATGATAACACTTCCCTTGAGATGTGTAATATATTATACCTAATATAATTTAACTCATTTAAACCATTTAATATGTATTTATGAATGGACACATATGAATTCTTTGCTATGGTATACTCAACATGTAAGACACCGAACCATATATGAGAAGCCACACATAAGAAATAAATTCTCATTGGATATCATCTAAGCTCAAGCATTATAATTTACCCATTCTATGTAAGACATTGGAAAGCATTTTGAACAACCTAGTGAACATGCATGCCATTATTTATGTAGTGTTGGAATTTATTTATATTCTAAGTCAACAAAGGAAATTTACAAATTTATCCATCACCATAAGACATATATTCCATCACATATAACTTTATCATTATAATTTTAATTTATACTATGAAAAATTTATTGGAAACTAGATTTGAAATATTTAAATTATAATACAACTATGGTAGAAAAAAAAATCATTTATAATCCACTAATTCACATAATTTAGTAAATACATCACTTGAGATTCTATATGGATCCCGTCAAACCAATTAACAAGTGACGATCATGGGATGATTTTTGAGTAAGAAGAATATTGAAGATATTCCCAACTAAAGGAATCTATACCATCCACTAAGATATATGGTAGATATAAAATGAAATTGAAGTTAGGAATAACAATTAATAGGGATTCAGGAGTACTAAAATAAATCAAGAAATATAAATAATTTTCCAATTATAATATGTTATCATATTTTTTTATAATAATTAATGATATATGATTATTCGTTGATTCCCATAAAGAGAATTATCATTCACTATGCTAATGAGGCTTCCAATCAATCGACTGAATGAAGTACAGAAAATACAGTTACATACATTTCTTTTACCATTTTACCCAAATTAATCTTCCATGATAGAAAAATATACCCATAATGGTTCATGTAGGGAAAACATTCTTCACATCGTGTGATGAATTATAGTGTTTAATTAAGTAACTATGTTTTGTTTTATATTTATGGAAGTTTTATTTTCAATATATATTTTCTTGTTTCTAATTCATTATGGTATGCACTACTTATTTTTATTTTTATTGGAATGGACATACAAGCCCCCTGAACACTCATCATTCCCAGATTATTAAATATTTTTAGTTTATTGAGTTGAAATTTAATAATATTAATCGGTTGGATAGTTGAGAGTAGGGTGTACATTGATCATCTTAATTTTTTTGAACCAAATTTTTTTTGGACAAAAAATTGATTGATGTCTCCATCAATTATTGATAGGAAAAATATTATTATATTAATATAAATGATATATAGGGTATATGAAGTAGAATATCTTAGATAATATCCCTTTTTAAAAAATTAAATCATGAAGATAATTTTTTTATTCTCTAAAACCTATGAAATCCATTCAATAGATATGAATATAAAACCAAATACAATATACTCTCAATAGTAAACATGAGTGTCACTAATTTATGAATTTACTTCGGTATTAAATTTATTATGATTGATAAAATTCAACAAAGTTCCATTAATTGGGAGGAATTCCAAGGTATTTTTTTATTTGAAATGTTTTTGATATATTACTAGGTCTAGTTTGAATAAAATATTTTACTTGGATAAAATTTATGAGATAACATTACTAGATATAGTTGGAAATGTAATAATAACGGAGTAAGTAGAGAGGGAGTTTTCTATTTTTACAAGAATATATTGCCTATCCTACCTTATTCGTTCAAATATAGTGACAATAAAAAGTGTAAATAAATAAGAAAATATGTATCTACTTAATAGAACATTGATAAATTTACACACGCTTTATTCCAATAAAAATAATCTCTTACCATAAAGAAATTACTAATATAAATTTGAACATAAAAATATAAATATCCAACTACTACCTAAGAGTCATGGAATAGAAGGAGTTCATAATAATAAATAGATAATTTGATTTAGAAATGTACATTGTGTAATCATTGCTTTTGGATTTATGGAATATTAGATTAACTGTAATGGTTTTACCTCCCCCATGTAATGATAAAATAATAAGTGTATTTACAAACTACATCCCTAGGAATCCACCACCAATGATGAAATATACAGGGGATTCCAACAAAATTTATTTCTAAAATCATGAATTGATATGATAAGTAAGAAAAACTAAGGTATCATTTAATAATGAGGATAAACACAAAATTATTTTTGGGATTGATTCAATTCATCAACTACAACATGCCCAAATAAAGCATTTGAAGACAACAATTTCATAGTGATTTTATATAGATTAAAATTACCTGATATAATAATTTTTGTATTATAGAGGATAATATATATATAAATAACTAGAATAATTTTGGGAATAGGTATGGAGGATATCAAAAAATATCTTAAATTTTGAGATAAGATCATGTTCTAGTAGAGTGAAAGAGTGTGTTGATTTTTTCATTTAAAAAGAATAATCATAATCCACAACACCATTACTATATCATCATTCCCATTTCCTATGGAATTTCACAAGTGGTTATTATCATGTGTAAGAGAATAATAACTATGATTCCATGTAATGGATGCAATACCAATATCCACCCATGAATTAAGGATTAAAACAGTATTATATAATCCGATATGAAATTAGTAACCACCGTAAAACAAGGATACCCAACTAGTACGCTTTTATGCCACCTTATCGACCTCTACCTTTTAGTATAAATATCCATCATAATTTTATGGGATTCCATTATCGTGTAAATAATAACTAAACCTTAATGAAATACATGATGGGACAATATCTGGAGTATAAAATATAAAAACAATATACTCTCACTAGTCCCATTTCAAAGTAAAATGAACTAAAAGTTCATTTTGCATATATTATTATGACATTGAGTAATTTATTAAATAATCGACCGTGTAAGAATAATAAATTTATAACCCTGTGGTAAATGTATGATTTATCACATTATTAAGTGTTAGAGAGGAGAAAATTTTTTGTGTACCAGCCATGGAATTTAAATATTGATGTAGATATCCCCAAGAGGATGCCCCCATCACTTTTAAGGAACATGATGTGGAGTATTCTATAGATATTAAAGATGTAGATAAATTTAAGGGAAAATAAAATATAAAATATATACCTCATCCCGAACCTCCAATACATTTTAGAAGGAACCCACTATAAATAACTGGTAAGGAATCACTATGACATGATATGTTAGAGACAACAATTAATGTGGATGTAAACATACATATTTTGGACACCCTGAACCATATCATAATGTGTGAAATGTTTATCAAGGATTTGTGTACCATGAAAACAATTTCATGGACATGTATTTGTAATCTAAGGAAGAAAATTTTCTAATTTAATAACTTGATTTATGTATAGAAAAGGTCCTATTCCATTTACATTTAATATCCGTAACATAATAGGGGAAATAAATTTCATTAATTATTTATCTAACTAGGGAGATATAATTAATGTTAAACCTCAATAATTTCACTCTTCCTTATAGTTATGAGAACATATGCAAAAAAAATTTAAGACTTCCAAACTGAACAATAAACTCCCCATTAACAGTCATAGAGGATTTACTGGTTAGTGTTAAATGATAATTTTTCCAAATTGTTTTTAACATATTGGATTAGGGGGATGAATATGGTACTGCCACATCATAGTGTGGATTTCATGTTCGTAAATCCATTATTCTCCCATCATTTTTTTAAAATTTTATCAATCCATTTTCAGTGAATTTTTTAATAATTCAGTGTTTTGTGGTGTTATAAATAGTTGTACCATGATTAGTGAAAACCTAATGGGTCATAACAGGAATCCATGCATCTTGTGTGGGAATCCTAGAGGAGGGAACATAGTTATACCAAACCATTAAACGTCCTCCTCAATCTATTAAAAATTGGGTTGATTTGTTTTACATGGTGTGAACATGGTTTTTCAAACAATGTAACCAAACCATGTGGATTCCCCAGTATCCCAGAAAGGGGAAAATGATTAGCATATAGTTTGTGATACCACATTTCCAAATTATGAAATTATAATTAATTAATAAATTTTTTTAAAATGAAATATACCTATGTTCAAAATCATTCTTATTCTAGTGAATTTGTCTCTTGACCTATGATACTCAAATTTCATACTTTAGAAATTATGTGCTTCCAAGTGTTCAATTTTGACTCATCATTGGTTGCAGGATCTTGCTTTTCAAAGGCATAACTCCGCTCATTATTGTTGTTAATTATATTTATTGATCCTATATCATATCATTGAATGAAATCATATATTAGGGACGTTAATTATATATATATATATATTGTTGGTGTCATAATATAATTTTGTTTCTTATAGATTTATCAAATATTTTTATCAATTGGGTTTCTTATATTTTTTGTTATTATAAAATCATTGTGGTATATAATGAATATTTCTAATATTATTTTACATATTGATGAAATATATATTCTAATTTGATAATTTAGGGTATTTTCCCTTTTATTTAATATTGAACCCCAAAATCTTCTTTACAAATAGATCCTATGCGTAGTGTTTCATGGTAAAAAGTTTCATGGATTTGATTTTCTTTATAAACCATACATAATAACTCTTTTAAATCTCATTTTAAATTGTTTTAAAAAAGTTAATGGTTTTTATTTAATAAGGATATTGAAATATTATTTTTACGCAGTAATATTTTCATTTTTGGGTTTCAGAAAAGTTTTATAAAAATGGGGTTTCGCCTTTGAGTAGATAAAATAAATGGTTTTAATGCATTTTTTATAGGTTTAATGATGAAATTACCTTAAATGTTTTTTATTTGTTAAAACATATTTTTATCCAAATGAGGTAGGGAACCATCCTCATGGATGAATAGTTTCCCACTAATCTTATTCTTTTAGGGTAATGTATTTAATAGGTGTCCTAACATTTGTAAATGATCCACTCCCGGGAGTAAACTCTTTTCTACTTGAACTATTCTTATTTGGTAATTTTTACACTAGCTGGTCTCAAGATCACATTAAATAGTATAAATAACCTCACTGAAATGGAATTTATTTTAACTATAGGGAATATTTTACCTCTTGTTTTCTGATATGTTTGTTTGGACTATATATATAAATTCTCTAAACACCGGTTTATTATTATTATTTATTAACAATGTGAAAAAATATTTTTTGAGTTTTTATATAAAACTAGCTATAACTTTATCTCACGAATTATTTTTTATTATAAATAATTATTAGATTATTTCGTAATGTCTGATTCTAAAATACATTTTGGGATCCTATTGGTCATCTTTATCTCACATTAAATACATATTTGTGTCTATATAAATTATATTTGGTATGATGAAAGTAAAAAACTGCACCACTAGGAATTGGAATGTTTGTTCCAGAGTAGGGTGTAATTTTGGAGGTATCTTTTTGTCACATGGTGTATTAGTTTAAATAAAATTGAAATTTTGGTTTTTATTGTTTTATTGAATCATGTTTTATTTTACAATTGCCTAATTATTTATGTGGAGTTGTATTGGAATAAATAAAATTAAATAACTCATGTTATCTTATTTAATTTTATTGTGGATTTTTTCTAAAGTATTTCAGGATTCTTAGGTGTTTTTGGGTATCTTGTGAGGACTACGAAGGTTCTTAGGGCTATGTTATGGGTAATCTCATGTTACCGATAGTTATGTAATCTTCATTTTTCATGTTTTGTATAAAATCCTAATTTTTATTTTTTAGTTAATGGTATAAATATTGGGATGTCTTGGTAGGAATGAGATGGTAATGTAGGGAAATAAGAGAATATTTTCCGAGATAATTATTGGAATCTCTCAGCTGGATGAGCATTAACATACCACTAGTTTTTGGGAAATATGTCTTTTGGGATTCAATATTTTTAAATCTCAGCATTTCTATCATGTTCCTCTTTGTAATACCAATTGAATTTTAGTATTTCAAATCAGAATGGATTCATGTATCACATGTTATTTTTTTATCTTTTTTTGTTTTGTTATGCCATTTCCACTAGAATAATTCTAGAAATTCCTCAGTAAAAGAATTCCAATGACCACTGATTTGGAAACCCTCCTGATGAATTGAATTATATTAAATATTGTCTTCATATAGTGTGATCTATGTTCCAAATTGTGTCAGAAATCCTTGTTGAGGATAGTGTTGAATAACTAAAAAATAACATGGATAGAAAACATCCCCAAAAATTTCTTCGTTAACAACCACCATTGTTATTAGGAATGAATACTCCTGAAGAGGTAGTGGATTTTTATGGGCGATTGAATGGATTTATAAATTCATGGAGACACATGATTATGTTAAGGTGCGGTATATGACATAAATATTAATGGCCCAAGAGGAAAATGGTGGGAATTGGTTATTTTTTAAAGGAATCATTAGGTCATGGGTTGAAATAAATTCATGGATCTCGTCAATTAGAAATTATACCCAGTTTCTCTCAATTATGAGAAGTTTATAGCATTCCAAAATCTTGATATAGGGAAATATATACAGATGGAATATGAAAATATCATAATAGATATCACTCCGTTCACACATCAGGTTATGTGGAATCAAAAAATAAAGTTTCTATGATTTCAAATTGGTATTTTATGAGATACCAATTATAAAATATTTATATTGATGCTAACCATATATACTAAAAATGTGGAAAAGATGTTTATGGATGAGATTGACCTTTATAATTTCCCCAAACGGATGACCACTACATCTGGTGCCCTATGACAAGTCATCACATGACCATAGGCATCCCTCCCATTATGGAAGAGGTTGCTGACTAGTAGCATTGGCCTATGGAGAAATGATGGAAACACTATACTTTATTATCAGAGTAAAGACACATAAGACATAATATGAACATATATAAAAACCATCAAGAATAAGGAAATAGACAACATGTGACCAATTCCAACTATATATAAGGATAAAATGATAAAAACTAACATCTATACTCTATAAATCATGAAATTATACAAAAAAATTAAAACAAAGTCTCCCAAAAGTCCCGAAAAACATACCTAAACCCTAACCTGATTCAGACCTCCTATGATCCATCCAATATCCCATTTTCATCCAAACACATGGTCCATGTCCAAAACATGTATCATAAAACAACAACATCTTCTCAATTAGCCATGTTCCATGGTGAACTGAGGAGTGTGTGAGTACAACTCACCATCCCAACACAAATGGTATCTAATGAAATATATAGTCTATACAATAATGTATGTAGATAAGAAACATGCTCTAATAAAATGATAATGGAATGAAATATGGATGTATCTCCCATTTAAGTACCTATCGTGTAACCATTTTATTATTATGTTCTCAAGGGGGAAACCAACTAACCGAACTAGCTCTGATCACACCAAATTCCAAAGGAAATATATAAGTGGTGATACACTTTTAATCAAAATGGAATTCACTAATCAATGTTTATCAACATACATATATCCTCATTCTGATAATCATGTAATTCCCATGCTTTTTGGAAGTATAGAGAATAATTATAACATCCCAAACGTACATTATATAACACATACCTTGGAGGCTCATTCCAGGTAGTCTCGTCAAATGAAATCATTAGAGGAATACAGCCATTCAATGAATCCCTAACTCATGAAATATATTTTTGAGGGTTTATAGACACATTCCATCTTGACTAGTGGGCGTAGATCCTCAATTCAATACACCCCATACCATCAAGACTTGTGGAAATGATTCTTTAACCGTAACAAAATTTTCATAAATAACCCATAACCATTAAACACAATTTATATTTATAATCATAACTCATTATATGTTTCCCACATACAAGGAATCCCCAATAATACATTTACATTAATGCCAAGAACACCCATATGCTTTGTCATCAAATAAGGATGTTCATTATTTTGTTCATTTTGTAACCATGTTTACAAGCCATCACAATCAACATGGGGTACATCTCACTAATCTATTTATCATTTAAATTAATATGGTCCCAAAAAATGATTAAATAAGATCATGGAATAAAAAACAATTCAAAATACCCATTTGATATCATCATTAAGCCACACATTAAAACATGGGTCCTCCTATTTTAAAATTCAAACATACCCCATGAATATCATTTCCATTTAAAACAAAAAATGGGTCCCTAATAATTTTCACAAAGCGAAACCATTCCATAATTTAAAACATCATTTAAATTTTATGAATATCCATTTTTCAGAAAACTTGAGGTCAAAGCCTCCATTTAAATCGTTACCCTCTTACAAAAATTCCCTTTCCTTAATTGGAAAACATAATCGTATAAAAATACAAAATGAAACATTAAATATCTTTAGAAAGATTTATAGGAATTTTGAAAAAGATAAAATTGACACATTTTAATTATACCATTATTCTTTCCAACATACCCACAAATAATTCATAAACCATTCGCTAACAATTTTAATATTTCACCATTTACCATATTATGTCATAGTCATTAACATTTTGGCAAACATCAAGGATATCTCTAAGTCCAGTCTCAAACAACAATAGACCCGAAAGGGTCTATTGAGGGATTCACACCTCAATATAAGGACCAATATCACTTTCCTTACTCAAGAACACTAAATGATGCAATGAATGTAATTGGAAAAAACAAATACACTATTAAATCATAAAGTCTCTCAGAAAAAGATAAATGGCCTCCTATATCATGATCATAAACTACCACTCATGTAAACATAACCCTTGATTAGAACTCAATGAGTTTCCAATTACTCATCCTAGAATATTATCGAAAAAGTGGGTTTTATGGATTTATAAGGAGAAGAAACCAAACACAAATCCTTTTATAGATAAAATAAGCAAATATATTTAAAGACATACCTAAATAATCGACTTTTACTAAAAAACACTTGAAATTACAAATAATCTAAATAGAATCATCACTAGGATGTATAGAGGTTGTTAGTTCATCACACAATCTATCTGAGTGGAATTACTGAGAAATTTGGTTTATAACCCATAAGGCCCAAGAGGGGAAAAATGGAATTACCCACTTTTTAAGGGCCTCTCACTTTAGCCACAGGGTTGACCAAACCATGATCCAACTACACAGTTGCATATATCTAAGAGGGGAAAATACATTCGGTTTACTGGGGGCATCCACAAGGGTTATCAAACCGCATTGTGGCCATGATTTAGCATCTGTCCTAGAGGAGGTTTTGAAGCACATTTTCCTTGGAAATGAAAATGTTTTGTACTATCCGTGTGCTGAACATGTGATGAAAACTGTTTGGAATCTTTTCTCCTGCTTCCATGTCTCGAACCCCTAGGACATCCCCAAAACATCCTATACTACCAAGAACTACATCCCTAGACACAAAAAACAAAGCCAACCTAGATGTTAAACAAGGACATACTTCTATGGAAGGATATGATGTTACAACCCCTCTACCTTATAACAGCTCTTCCTTATCCACACTTTCCCAGAAAAAAACACCCTAAACAAATGTTATGTACTTGGATCCCGTCTAACAAAATTCATTTCCCATGATCTCCCAAGATGTGCTCATTTTGTCACAACACACAAATCAAAGAAACAATCTCATCCAAAAAAAATCCTCATTGTTTTTATGACCATGAACCCAAATTCTCCTCAAAGGAAGAATAAATCTTAACCAATTACAATTAAAAAAACTCATATGGGATATAGTTAAACCCTCCCAAATTTTCAATGCATGGAATAATTATACATGGAACTATACCATTGAAAATGATGCAATAGAAACTCTACTCTCACGATCCTCTCCCCAACACCAGACCCAAATAACATGGTACCATATTACAAACTTTGAATCATAGAACATGAACCATTCTCAATGTCACTTAAAGGAACAAATTGTTTTCACCTATATTCACCCAACCCACATCAGTCCACATCTCAATGCCCATAACCTCATTCCACTTATGAACATATGATGAACAAACCAAGAACAACAATCATCAAAGAAAACTAACTTTTCTGAATTAGGGCCAACACCTTCATGAAAACCCAAACATCAAGATAGATCTCACCTAAGTCCATACACTCAAAAGATCAACCCCATAATCAACTGAACACTACCTACTATTGTGATCCACATTATATTCTATAACTCAATAACACCATATTTTGGTGTCAGGGTAGATATATCATTAAAATGACCACCGATCCCTCAACCCAACATTCCGAACAGAACCAATGCACTTCCAAACTAACTGAACCCAAATAATAACTCAAACCAACTATATTATTCAACCATTATGTCGAACTAACTATAATAGTCACACTTTCACCATCCATATCTAAACAAAGGACAACATAGATCTCCCTAAAAACTCATTATCATTACCAAAAAGTACACATCATTTCAACATTAAGCAGAGGTGACCTAAATACCAATACATAGGTTACCTTTTACATAACTGAGTCCGGACATCCTGGTAGACACACTCTATTCGCACCCAACTTAATTGGTAGGCATGTTTCCCCTATTACATCTCATGGGGCCTTCTCACTCATGGAATGCCTCCATCATCTGACACACCTACTATAGTCTTTTCTCAAATTGAAGTGAAATTCCATCATCATATCATATATTTCTATTCAAACCATTGTAGTTACCTATGAAACAAATTAAATCACCTCTGATGCACTCACTAAAATTGCCATCAAAACAAGCCAGATCTTTAAGACATCGCTTCAATCAACCTACCACCATATTTGATCCCCACCTAGCCTTCATGAAGGAACCCAAACTTGTACCTTACAAATTGCTTATTGGTATATATATTCCACCACATCCTCTCTAGGGGTTTCTCTACACATATATGACTTACATAAGAAAACCCAAACTTTTGAGTTTCATTATCACTGCATACCATACGTAATTCCAACCACAACGGATCTGTCCTTGATCGCATGTCATACCATGAAACTTTTATGTGTTCATATATATTCCACTAGAACAACCAAAAATCCCCAACCACTATCTAATACAGTCACCCATGAACTGCACTTGTGGCATTAGACAACCTCCAGTCCATCTTGAGGAACTCTCCCTTAATCAACGAATGGTTCACTTCCTACCCTATAAATACACCTCTAACGATCCATAACTGTATCTACTAAGAGGTTCCATATCCAACCAACAAAATTTTATGTAGCTAGGCATATAGATATAGATTTATTAGACTATTGGGGATGATGTCAAGATATTAGGAATGATTTTAATGAGCTACATTTTTCTATGAATTTATGGATGAACTCTATCATTAATTATCCATTACCCTGACACCTACCCCTATGGGAACACCCTGACCTATCAAAAGTCTCATTCTTCCCTTCTAACCAATTCCTCTAATGAAACTGACTATAATAACTGAATATGGATTTTCAATCGAACTCACCACCACTTCATGTCTCTCTTCCAAATAGTCATGAACCAATGCTTCGTGTTGTACGACAACTGCCATAACTTTTAGTCTCTTCCAGCATTACCCTAATGATTCACAATATAAAAACTATTATCTAACATACAAGAAAACAAAATGTTTATAAAAAACCATTCATCCCATTTTGTTTCATAGAAAATGATAGGTTCCTTTTCCGAGACACCTTTTAAGACAGTTTATATGGATTCTTGTCCTCCCCCCATTTTCCAAAATATGGAACTCATCAAATCCATAAAGATCTCTAACATTACTACAACCACACACTAAACAAGACTCCATATCACATAAGTCATACATCACCAGAGCTATCCCTAATAACCTATTACAAATGTAACCAAACCTCGTGGGTTATCTTCCATATTGGACTCATGGTATTCTCAATATTCCCATTAAAAACAACCATTCATGCAAGAAATCCAAAAAACGTGACCACCCCCAAGGTTTTACTTCCATACCAAAAGTTTTCATCAATTACTTAGTAACCCTTTACTTATCTATCTGAAACCGTAGTTATTTACGCATGAAAAAATCTCAAAACAATAAGTTTTGTATTATGAATGATCCTTCCCTCCACACCCACAATTTAATGTAACAACAATCACTCTGATGAATCTTGAGAAACTAACCAAGGAATAATAATGTTCTTCCTCGAAAAATTGATGGCACCCACCATGAATTGATCCCACCTATAAGGAAACCATCCAAGCTCCACATTCTAAGGAACCTAAAACACAGAGTGAACCTCCATCGAGGTTACCCTCAATTTTTGAAAAACTATCATCTCATAACAACAACATGAGTCACAACTCTAAAATCATTAACCTTATGTATTATCCCCTCTATGAAAAACCCAACATTATGAATTTCTCTTCGTGTTCTATTTCCAATGTCAAAAAATCAACCTAACCGACACACAATCAAAATACCATTCATCCGCGACCAACCCCTCTCCCAGGCCACCATGGATGTCAAACTATACTAACTATCCAAACTAGGGTATTGGTAAGAAAGGGCCAACAACTCAATCTCTAAGCCATACACACCAAAAAAACCAATTCACTACTCATTGCATCTAATGAATTCGTGAAACCATTCATAGTAGGTTTCATAACTGGTATATGCAAACACATAATTAGACAATATGAGACAAACCCCACCTATAGAGACTAGAAAAGAACATTCACATCACAATCCATAAAAGTTATGATACCCACAATCCTGGAAAGAGTCCAATAACCTAATGTAATTAACCCTACATAATGTAAAACATGGAACAACCCTCTATCCCAACAGTTATTCCTGATAGCACCCCACAGACCCAAACTAGGGTTTCAACATCGAGAAATCTCACTTCCCAATCCACCAATATATATGGTCCCATTGTTACATTATGGATACCCATTTCTAAGGTCCCTAAAAGTTCCATAATTTATCATTTCCCATTTTAACTAAAAATTTATATGTAATCCCAAGGGATCACATTTCAAAACATTCTATATGAAAACAGCATGGATTTACACATCTCAAAAAAAATTATCAAACAAAACTTAAAAATAACCCAACTTTATTCAAATTAACATTTCCAAAATTTCATTGACAAATATATCATGGAAGGATCTATAGGTATAAACTATAAGGAAAATACACTATTATCATATGAATATATAGAAATAACAAATCAGATGAGACATATAGATGAACTGTAAATATTATTTTCCTAGAATGATGCATGAAGACATACACCATCTCTTCCCATAATAGTCCCAGAAATAATTCCTCATAAGTTAGTAATATCACATCCAATTTAATAGCTTGATGTGAAAGTGTCAAAAAACAGAAAATGTCCAGAAAAAACATCGATTCATACCACTAGAAACTTGGGGTTTCCCTCATATGTGGGGATATAGTAACCCGTGAAAGAGAACATCCACAACCATTGACAAGACCCTAGTATCTAATCTAAAATGTTCAAATAGTAAGATAAATTTAACTGGATCCGATACTACATTGTAACACCATCAACCAAATGGCCACTATATTTAGTGACCTTATTTGGGTTATCACATTATATCAAGCGCACCTCACCAAAGGTGTGATCATGCCAACTAGTAGCACAATTCCCTGGGGAAACATTGGAGAAAATATATATCTTGTTAGAGTAAATCCATAGCATAATTAATATCAAAAGATATAATAACTATTAAGAAAAAATAAATAGACAACATGTGACCAATTCCGATTATAACAATGGAAGACCTATCACATAAAAGATATATATATTGTACATGTTAGTTATTCATACAAAAACTCTCGAAACAAGAGTACCAAATGACCCTGAACATGAACCAGAGTCCCAATCCAATTTCGAAAACCCATGGTATAACCCTCCATCCCATGTACATTCAAAATCAATGTCTATTTCCTAAACTATAATTATAAAAACACATCATCTTCTTGGGTACAAAAGATCTATGGTGGCCCAACAAGGGTTCCAGTACAACTCTGTAGGCCACCACCAATGGTGTATAATGTAATATTTTATATATACAATATTGTATATATATATATGAAATGTGAAATGATAAATAAGGAAACTATAAAAATAAAAATTTATCTCTCATTTTGGAAAACAATATGTAATAATTTTAGTCTTATGTCCTTAAGGGAACGCCAAATTACTGAACATGATCTGGTCACATCAGATACATAATCCAAGGAATAAGGGGTTATAAAATTTTAATAATAAGGGAATTCATTAATTATAATTTATCAAAATACCCCAAGACTCATCTTGGTAATCCAGTCATGTCCATTTTTTTGGGACACATAGAGCCGTAGTTCGACATCCCAACCAATCATTTCATAACACTTAACTCAGAACCTCAATCTATGTGGTCTTATAAGATGAATATTTTAGCAATATAGAACATTAGTCTGACTCCCTTGTATCTATATTATATGGTTGAGGATTAGAGCCTTGGTCCAACCTGAATCATGGATGTAGAACCTCATGTAAATACCCCACATACTATGCAGCCATGTGGACATGATTCTATGACCATAACACATTTACTAAGCACAACCCCTAACCAATAAACACATTTATCATTTTCTATTATAACTAATTATAAATATCCATCATACATGGCATAAGTCATTAACACATACTCCATTATTACAAACTCCCCTTTATTCTATTTCAAACACTATGAATTATCATCATTTACATCATTTCATAACCATGTTAATATGCGAATATAATCTTCATGGATTCCATCTCACTAACCCAAATAAATTTTTTATTTTAATGGACAAAAATGGTCATTGAACCAAATCATGTCATATAATATTCAAAATATTCATTTGAAATCATCATTAATCAATACATTAAAACACATATCATCCTTCATGAAAACTAAATCATTTCCTAAGAACATCATTTCTATTTACAACCAAAAGGGGATTTAAGTCATATATAAAAAGGGAATCCATTCCCCCATTTCAAAAAATACTTGAAATATATTAAAAAATAAATTTGTTTAAAACACATGAGGTCAAATCATCCTTTAAAAAATTAACCACTATTAAAAAAATCATTCTCTATAATTGGAAACCATAACTAAATAAATATCCAATGTGAAACATTTAATCCATTTTAAAATCATTGTAGGAATTTCACAAAAGAAACAATTTCCACTTATCAGTTATTCTACTAATTTTTTCCACAAACCCATTTAGAATTCATGACCCATTAATTTTAAAAATTATCCAATTTAAATTTTTAACAAATAATTTAATCATCTAAAAGTGTTTGGCATACCCTTAGGACAACCCTAGGCATGAGTGAAAACATCAATGATCCCTACGACGTCTGTGGAGAGATTCAAACATAAATATAACATAAAATTTATCATTACATTCTCAACAACACCAAATGAATCAAAAAGAATTAAAAACCATATATATTTATAAAACAAGAAGACATTGGTAAAAAAAATTAAGGGAAGATTTTTCATGGTATTAGAGAACCTCTTTCTTAATGTTATCCCTTGGTTTAAACTCAGAAAACCATAAAATAGACAACCAATAAGTTACTTGAAAATAGAGATTTATGGCTTTAGAAGGATAGGAAACCACACACCAATCCTCTTCTAGAAAAATTGAATGAAGGAAAGTCATAGACAAACCCAGATATTCATTTCAAACCCAATAGGACACCAAATAGATAGAATTTTCATGAGAATCAACCCTTAAAATTCTTCGAGGATTTGTCTGTCACCCAAGATTTTAATGTAGGAATATAGGATGAATTTGAGTTATAAACATAATTCCAGAGAGGTAATATCTGGAATTCCCTACATATTAAGGGATTCAAGGTTTTGCTACACTGTCAAAAATACTGTAATACAATAGTGCATATCCCTATATCTATGTGGGGAAAATATGAATGGTTTCCTAGAGGACCTGAGTGGTTTATAAAACCACATAGTTCTTGTCCCCTATCCTATTTCTATGAGTGGGTTCGACCACATGGTTCCCCTGACAAGTGCATAATTTATACTAACTATTCACTAATCATGAGTTAGATAATGTTTGTCCTTTTTCTCCTCAATTCATGGCTGAACCCCAAGGACATGTTTGAAACATACCATACTGCTAAAAACTGCTTCCCTTGACATAAAAATTAATCCCTGCCAATATTTAAAAAAGTAGGTACCTCCATGAAATGTTGAGATCTTATAACTTGGATGTTAAGTCATGGATGATTGATGTTCAAGCTATATTTAGTATAAGATCCCAGCCTTCAACATTACATAATCTTGTGTTTTGATCCGAAATTTACATTTTTTTCATTGGGGGAAATTTTATGTATATTGATTTAGAGAATTTTTCCAAAAATGTTACATTGAATCTTAAATATAACAAATTATACACTTATACTATGTCAAATAAAAGTCATTAAAAAAACAAGTATTATTTTCCTGATAAAAAACATCTTGAATTTTCATTTTATCTTACCCTTCCATATACCTTGTGAAAAAACATTTAAAAATATTGGATGATCATAAAAAGATTAGTATGTAATATAAAATAAGTAATCAAAACATCAGTCCATGAATACATAAAAATAAATAAAATAATACTTATTATTAATAAAACATAATCCCTTTAACATACCTTATGAAATCATTAGATTTATAAATTAATCATTGAAATAATAAACCATAAAGGTATCTTGGGGAATCCATAACATACTTACATTGTAGCTGTCACAACCACATAAGGATTTATCATCATAGTTATGTTTTGAATACCCATCATTGTATATTCCCTAAATCTCTTAGGGGAAACCTTAACATTTTCCTTCGCCACATTACCCAATGAATTTCAGAGATATCATGGGAACAACTTCCCTCAATATATCATTGAACCATTCTTGTATATAATCAAGGCCCAAGAATGATTACATAATCATAAAACATTAAACCATACAAAATTAAAAATTTACATTTAGATATTTTAAGTAACAAGATATCATTTCAAGATATTGACCTAATCAATCCAATTTAAAAAAAAAATAAAACATTTAAAAACAAGAATTTTTAATCAATGTTTCCAATAACAAATTGATAAATTTAAATAAAATATCATTTTTAAACATTAATCTCCATAAAAATATATTCATAAAACAATTTTGAAAACAATAAAATTAATGATAAATATTTTTGAAGAATAAATCATTAAACTATTTAAAATGATGATTTAGTTAAGGAGTACTATAAAACGTGAGATAAAATGGAATAAAAAAATTAAGGAAACACATAAAAATAAAAATTAAAAATCATGAGAATATAAAAATTTATGATATGAAATTTCAAAATGGTTGTATATACCCATTATAAATAAATAATGGTGTATATAATCAATAATTTTCTCAAATAAAGGAAATTCTGTCCATGTCCCATACAAGGATCATTTCATTAGATTAAGGATAAAAAATGACATAAACATGTCTGAAAAATATAAATACACCAAATTTTAGTTGATATTCAGTGTAAAACAATAAGAGGACATTCACACATATTATTGGTAAAACAAAACCAATGACCTACATATTCAACTCAATTAATGATGATTGAGTAATGATTTCCCATACATAGTTCATATAAATGACGTAAGGATTTAGCAATGGGTTGATTATGTGTGGAAAATGTATATACCGAAAAAGGGAAGTGTAAATTAAAAAATAAATAAATAACCAGTGATTCCACAGACAATATTGGCATCATATAATCGTTTAAGTATTCTTAAAACCCAATTAGAGAAATTGTGATTAGAAATTCCCTTACCTTGAGTCTGAATCATCATGTAAAATCATTATGCAACTAAAGATTAAAAATAAGTTAATTTATAATTTCATGAGAACATTTTTTATGTTTTTATTTCATTTATATCACTTATTAACATGTTATAAACTTACCTTATTATTTAAGTTTATATCTGGTGTTTATTCTATTCGATACTGGAGTCAAAAATGAACTTTTTTTATGTAAATTGTTTACGTGGCTAAAATTAATTAATTTAATGAATATTATTCATAATTTGAATATCATATATATCCGGTATATAAATAATTATAATAGTTCATAACATTTGTATGTAATATATGAAATGAACCGTTCAGAGAGAAGGTATGCTATTTGTACACATGAATGCTACTTTCATTTTTTGGTCATATTAAAGGATTGAAAATTAAATGATACATAGGTATATTATAATTTTATCATAATATATATTTTATATGTGTTAAATTATTTTATTAGATCTATCTTTTGTACATTCCATGTGTGATATAAACTAGTCATTTCATTTTGAGGGGGTGGTAGTCCATGTTTCCTCAAATGAAATTATCTTATTTATACAATCTGGAAGGCATAAAGGTAATTTTTAAATAAAAAATACATCAAAATAGTTAAAAATAAAATAAAATATATAGAATATGTAAATTAAATTCTATAATAATGGACACAATTGTAGGATGTAGGGGAAAATTAAACAATCATTGTTTAATGAAGAAATAGTTTGTCATGTATAAGAAAAATATCTTTGTATCCATTAGATGGTGTTTTGTATGAGTTTAATTAAAATAATTATTGTAAAAGTATCCAAGTATATTTTAGATACTATTTTTATGTAATTATATAATAATAAGGGCATAGGGGTTGATGAAGAAAAATAAAGTAATGGAACTTGCGAGAATACCCAACCTCTAATTCGGGTAAGTCCTTTTGATTTAATCTAAAAGGGATTCTTGAATTTCCTTCTACCCGAGGTAAGGGTTTTATGACTAATGGGATGTTTTTGGGAGATTATATGAGCGTAATTTGGATGAGCTTATGTTATTGAGAGGTGTGAGTAAGTGGGTAGAGGTGGTGGCTTTTTATAAGAGGGAAGAAGGGAACTTTAGGATAGTATTGAACTATTATTTTATAAAAAAATTATTTTCTAATTATAGATACTCCAATGTGAAATAATTCGAGTATAAGATATTTATTGGCCTAAATACTCTCGACCAATAGGATTTAGACAAGTTTAGGTCACCAATTTAACCATATCGTTTACCTTTAACTTTAAAAAACATTAACTCTTTCCATGTATTCTTGTATATTCATAAACTATTCTTACTATAGTTAATATAAAATTAAAATATATCACATGTGGATCGTTATTTAAAATTTTAAAATTATATAATTCAGTTTTAAAAATTCAATATTTTAGGACTATATTATCAATTAATAAAATATTATTTGTTTTAAAAACTCCTTTATGTCAATTGTGACAATATTTAGTAATTTATTTTTCTAAAGTCATAACAACTTGATTCCTTATAAAAAAGGGATAAACCAATCCCTAATAAGTCAATATAATCCAAAAAAATCATTTATCACATAAAAATGCTAAAATTACATTTTCATTATTATTTATAACATCATTTATTTTAATATTACATTAATAAGGCAATCACTGCGTTATTATTGTGTCATAAATAAATTTATTTATTTAATATCTAAAAGATATAAATAAAAAACCGTGATATAAGAAATTTTTTTTATATTTATATATATTTTTTAAAGTATAATAGATAAATATTATAAACCAAATTATTATTTTTTGTTTAGGGGAAACATGTTTATGTTATATTACGCTTTTCTTTAAAATAAATATTTTAAAAGATCATTATAATGCCCCAGTGGTTATATAGGGTCTAAACATAGACCCATGGACAACATGGTTCGAAATATATCATCTGGTATGATTAGAAAATGTGTTATGGTATTTTAATATTATTATAATATTATTTTTAACCCTTATTTACCTGATTTACCCATTAACCATGGTAAATAAAAACAAATACTGAAGTTACTATCATTAATGTGCATAAATAAATGGTACCTATTTAAAATTTTTGATATTATAATTCCAAATATAGAATCCATTTTTCAAAATTTATAACACATAATTGGTAGAAATTAATTATTTATTAATTCTAATTGTCAAAATATGAAAACATGTTTTAAAAATGTAAAAACTATCAAAACATTGACATGTGTTTATGTCCTATTTCAATGTAAAATTTCATCAAATGAAAAAAATTGGAATAAATTATAAAAACATAATCCAATTAAACTTTAAAACCAATTAAATAGATAATATTACTATATAAATAAATTAGATGAAAATGTAGTTTTGAATTAAAATACAGTATTTTTCACTATTCATAAAAATATGGATTTCATCAAAAGAATCCAAAATATCAACCGAAAAAAATATTGATGTCCAGATTTTAAATAAGAATATTATTTAATAAAACATTACATATAAAAGTGAGAAAAACTATTTTCAAAAAGTGTTCGTAATCAAAGGGTGGTAAAAAAACCTTTTAAAAATATTAGATTATTTTATGCATTAAAGTTGATTAATTCTCACATTAATACTCTCAAATACATTGGATAAAAGTAAAAAATATAAAAAATATGTAAAATCATTATATAGATAATTATATAAATTCCGTCCAATAAAATTTCCAGGGGTTAACTACCATTTAAAATAATAATATTATTATTCTAATAATTTTGGTATAACTTAGTTTTGTTTGCAATTTATGATTTTAGAGAAATCCATTTTTGCATGTTTGGTATACTATCGTACAAAGTCTCCTCTTTAAATGAAAATTAATATTAAATTACAAAATATTAAAATAAATAAAAGTTTATTATTCAATAAATACCTATGATGTTACATCATTCCGTATTTTGGAAATTACATCCTTGCAATTTTATAATAGTACTTGGAAATATCATTGAAAATACCACATTGGAAAAGGAGTCAATAAAAAAATCATCATAAAAGAATGAAACTTACGTAAAAACGTCACCTGAGAGTACACATATTTGGAATCCTTGTAAGATAAAAATGATATGGAAGAAAAACTAACCATCTTGTTCTGATGGAGAGTGATAGAAAACATGAATCGGAGAAATTTAACAACAAAAAATCATTAACTTGTGATGGGTTAAGTGATTTTTGATTTAATAGAAGGAAAATTAAATAGAAAAAGTTTTTTTAATATCCGTTTTCATAAAGATGAGTAATTAAGTTATGAGATTGACTAAGAACAAAAGAGAAAATCCTTACTTGTCAAGTAGTGATTCATACATTAATAAATATTTACCATAAACTCATCTTTTCACCAAAAAAATGATTATTAGAGATGAATTGGTCACACCTGAAGTGCTAGAATCAACTACTTTGGAATCACATAATCCAAAAAATACGAACTATATATTATCCCATCATTATACATTATCCAAAACCAAAATGGTTAGTACAGGATCAGATAATCTCCAATATGAATAATTCATTATAAACATATATACGACTCTACATCTCCAAAATTCAACAAGTAATACCCAATGTTCAAAAAATACAATTCAATAAATAATTGTACTTAAATTTCATAAGAATAATCCAAAATACGATTGAAACCCACAATATATAAGGATTTGATAACTTATTCTTCCCTTATTTTTCATAAAAATTTTCTCCAAATATCATTGACTACACTTAAAGTGTCATATATAAAAATAATTTACCTAATCACCTCTTCTCCACGATTTGTTAATCATTTCCATAAATAACCTAAATATCCATATTTCCATAATAAAAACATTGATTCTTCCAAAATTAAAATCAACCACTTCCCCTAAAATTAAATCCCATAATATTCTATTTTCCATAGGCATATTGTGTTCCCAAAAGAGAGAACATCTTCCAAAATAACATTTATCCCATAATAACCAAATCATTTTTCAATACTAAGTATTCCATTTTATAAAATAGAAGTTCCCAAAATAATATATTATTGATCCATAAAATCCTTTTACTTAAAAGAATAAGTCATAATAACCCTATACTTCATGTACAATAGTGGTAGGATATAAATCTTGGCCACACTTTGGTAGTGTGTTCGATTCCCACAGATTTGTCTAACGTGATGAGTAGTCACACAGTCTGTATGTGGCCCTTTTTAAATAATTATATAATTATATAAAATTACAAAAATGAGATAATGTCCTCAAAATAAACATAACATATTTTAACCTCAATGGTTATCTCATACCTATCATTTTACATCCCAAAAATTAATATCCCATAATTTCTTCAATGGTGAATGAATCCAAAAAACCATTAGTCACCTTAATATTTTAGATCATAAAGCTTCAAAAGTGGTTTCTAAGACATTGAAATTTTGATATACAATAAAATTATATACCCGTGATGATGTTCCTAACCTGTATGAAAACATCCTAATCTCTAATGTTGTCTAAACTGACTAATGATACCAATTATATGGCCCCATCCTTAAGCATTGCAAAATCTCATGTTTTGATCACGAATTTAGTTTCTTTTATGTGGGGATATTTTCTGGTTCAGATAATTATATTATTTTTTCATAACTATTACATTACATCACAAATATTACAAATTAGATACTTCAAATATATCTAATAAAACTCCTTAAATAAAAAAAGAATTCTTCAGTTGATAAAAATCTAATTGATTTTGTCCCCTCTCTTACACAACCTTATACCCTATGAAAAACATTTCAATCACATGGTATTTTCATAAACAACTCATTAAAGGATATAAAATAAATGAATAAAACATTAATATACAAATACAAAAAAAATTAACCCATACTTTTTACTCATAAAACATAAGCTCTATAAGAAAGAAAATGAAATCATATGATTTATAAATAACTACTAGAAATCATTAATCATAAAGGTAACATGTGTCATCCATAACATACTTATATTGTGGATTTCAGAAACCCATAGGGATTAAAATTCATGGCTACGTTTGGAATACACATCATAGTATATTCCCAAAATCTATCTAGAGAAACCATAACATTTACCTCTGTCATGTTACCCAATGCATTGGAGATCTATTTCGAGCTCAACCACCCTCAGGTTATCACAAAACCACATGTATATATAATAAATTCCATTGAACCATAACATATTCTTAAAACATAAAACCACATTGAAGAAAAAATAGAATTTCCACATTTTCATTGAAATGATATCATTTCAAGATATTGACATAATCAATCTGATTAAAAAACACATTTAAATCATTCAAAAAGAAGAATTTTGTTATAAATTTTCCCTTACCACTGTGAAATATTTAAAGGAAAATTAATTTTAAAACCTTAATGAACAAATAAATAAATACTTAAAACTATTTTTAAAACATGTATATTAATGATGAATATTTATAGAAATAAATAAATAAAAATATAAAAATGGTATTTTTAGTTAAACCATCCCATAAAACATAATAAACAGTTGTAAAAAAATTATTCATGAATAAAATATAATTAAAAATTAAATATATTGATAATATATAAATTAATGTTATAAAATTTAAAAGGGGTCGTATAGACACTTTCTAAATAAACAATTGTACATGTCATCAAGAAATGTCTTAGTGAAAGGAGATTGGAATGAAGTATGTTACAAAGATCAAGTAATTTGATTAAGGATAAATAAATGACATAAATTTGTGGGAAGAAAATAAATACACCCAATATATGGGGATATTTAGTGTTATAAAATATTAGGTCATTTTCACATATTCCTTGAAAAACAAAAGAAATTATATGGATATTCAATTGAATGAACGGAAATTGTGTTTAGATTTTCCATTAAAAAGTTCGTATAAATGATATAAGAATGTTCAAATGTGGTGATTATGTGTATCAATAGTATATCCAAAAAATTTTGAAGTTGAAATTACAACATAAATAAATAAATATAAATTCCATCCATAATATTAGCATAACATAATAAATGAAGTATCCATAAAACCCAATGAGTGGAAATTGAGTTTAGAAATTCCCTTACCTTGAGTCAGACTCATCAAGTTAGATTTGTATGTTCCAGAATAATAAAAATAAGATAATTTCTATGTTATTGAAATTTTATTTTTATTTTTTTCTATAAAATTTATATCAAATTTTACCCTTTTATAAAAATTACACAATTATTTAAGTTCATATCTATCATCTTTTTTCTATTCGGTACTTGAGTTGAAAATTAAATTTTTTTCATGTAAATTGTAAATGTTGTCAAAATTACGTCATCTAAATAATGTTATTGATGATTTAAATATAATATATATCCATTATATATGTATTTATAATAGTCCACAACATTTGGATATAAGAAATGAAACACATTGTTAATTGAGATGATAGGTCGTACATACACAATAAAGCCACATTCATTTCTTATTCATATTAATGTAATTAAAACTAAATTATAAATAGATATATTATAATTAAATTATAATATATATGTTATATATGTTACATATTTTCATTAACTCCATCCTTTTTACATTACATGTATAGAATTATTGATTGATAAAACATTGAGGTGGCGGTATACCACACTACCGCAAATGAAATTATCATATTTACATATTATGGACTGATAAAATGTTTCATGTAAATAAATATTATAGGCGAATAGAAAAAATTTAAATATAATATATAACATACTTAATTAACATTCCATCATAATGTCCACCATTTGATTTGGTAGGAGAAAATTGAACAATCATCGTTTCGTGAGGCTGTAGTTCACCATACAAGGAAACAATATGTTTGTATCCAATAGCCGGAGGCATGTGTAAGTGTTGTTCGGATACTTATCAAAAACACATACTAGTATATTGAGGATTCTGGTATTATTATGTAATAATATAATAAGGAGATCATTTTTTTTGAATAATGACTATAATGTAAATGAACTCCATAGAAGTCACTCCATCAAAATCGGGTAACTCCTTTTGATTTGAGCCTAAAGGTTTTCATGAATTGACTTCGGCCCAATTTGGGGATTCTATGATAAATGGAGGGTTTTGGGATATTATTTCAGTATTATTTGTATGAGTCAATGGTCTTGAGATGTGTGAGTATGTGGGTAGATGTGGATTCCTTTTATGAGAGGGAGGAGGGACACTTTTTGAAAGTCTTGAAATATTATATTATTAAAATTTTATTTTCTAATTATAATTTATAATAAGTGATATAATTAAAGTATAAGATGAAGATAGGTTGAAATAGTCTAAACCAATATATTTTATAATATTTTAGGTCACAAAATTATCCTTATTCTTTATCTTTAACCCTTAGTAAAAAACATTAACTCTTTACATGTCTTCTTGGATTTTCATAATATATTATTACTATGGTCACTATAAAATCATAAGATAACCACAAGTGGATCGTCAATGAAATTTTTATTATTATATAAGTCTATTGTCATAATCATTTATTTTTAGAACTATAACATCATTTAATAAAATAATATTTGTTTTAAAACCTCCATTATGTCAATTTTGACACTATTTAGTAATTTCTTTTTTAATTCATAACAAAGTTATTATTTGACAAAAAGGATCAAATAATCTCTAACATGTAAGATTTATCCACGAAAATTCATGTATGGAATAACATTTCTATAATTACATTTATTTAAATATTTATAATATTATTTATTTGAATATTTCATTAGTAAGGTAATCACTTCACAGTCATTGTGTCATAAATAAATTTAATTATTTTATTTATATAAATTATAAATAAAATACCATGATGTAGGTAATCATTCTAAATTTCTAATGAAATTTTATAGTTTAAAATTTTATATATATTAACCATGTTAAAAAAATTATTTAGCGGATACATGTTTATGTTATATTTCCTTTTTTATAAACCCAGATATATTAAAAGGTCATTATCACACCCAATTGGCTCAATGGGGTCCTAATATCCGCCCACAGAAGGAAATCGATGTTCATATCTAATCCAATATTATTAATATATATTTTATGATAGTTTTTTAATTAGAATATTATCATTTTACCCTTATTTGCCTGATTTACCCTTTAACCATGGTAAATAAAATTTATTATTGATGTTACGATTCATAATGTTTAAAAATTAAAGGTACCTATTTAAACAATTTGGAACTTATTTTTCCAAATATGGAATCCAATATTCCAAATTCAAAACACACAATTGGCCGAAATTAATTTCAAATTAATTCCTTTTTCAAAACCAGAAGGAGAGTTATTAAGAAGTAAAAACTATCAAAATATTAACATGTGTTAATGTACAATTTCTATAAGAAATTTAATGCAATCGGAAATATTGGATTAAATGATAAAAAATTAATCCAATTAAACATTAAAACCAATTAAAAAAACAATCTTACAATATATGTAGATTAGATAAGAAGTTAGTTTTGAATTAAAATGCAGTATTTTTCACTATTCATAGAAATATGTATTTTTTGAACAAAAATTCATATATTTCATCTGAAGTAAATTTTGATGTCCTGATTATAAATAAGATGTTTTCTTATCTAATAGAAAATATAAATGTGACAATAAAACTATTTTTAAACTAGTCTTTCTATCGAAAGGTAATAAAATGACGATTTAAAAATATTACATTATTTTATGAATAAAATTGGATTCCTTCACATTTTATGCCTATAAAAATAATTGGATAAATGTAAAAACATTTATGAAATATGTAAAATCGTAATATTTTTAATTTGATTTATTCCAGCTAATAAAATGGCTAGGTGTTTACTACAGTTTCAAATAATAATTTTATTATTGTATTATTTTAATTTATAACTCAGTATTGTGTGAAACGTAATATTTTAGGGAAACCTGATGTTTTGTGTCGGTTATGTTATCTTACATAGTTTCCCCTTGAATCAAAAATTAATATTAATTTCAAAAAATTTAATAGATATGATAATTTATTATTCTACAAATACCGAGAATTTCAGAACTGGTGGTGGCTTCAATGTCTATTTTAATTATCAGTGAGAGAAGAGTGAGTTTGACCACAAAAATAGTGGTGCTGATTCTTAGAGGTCCTACATTACACCATCATTAGTTGTTAGTTGATTGAAATTTTTTCAGTGGTATCAATAATGAAACCTAATTCTATTTTTATATAATAATTTTATGATTTGAAATTAGTTTGGACATCACGGTCAATTGAAAAGGCTATATCAGGAGTTTTATTCTCTGTACTCTAGAATAGGATCATGAAATCTTATATGATCTATATAATACTCAGAAACATCACATACCATAAGGTTCTAGTCCTGGTCCCCCATAATGATGTAGTTATAATGATTTGAGTAATCTCTATTGGATGTTGATGTGGGTCCAATAACATCAACAGATACGATCCCTATTGATTTAAATTTATTGACATATTTATTTGATATATGTGTATGTCATTCTACCAAATCTACTCATATGGTGGATATTATAAAATATTCACTCAAAACAATTCTATTACTTACAGAATTAGAGATTCTTATAGGAAATATGACAGAGTAGGGATTTTTATGTCCCACATGCTATTTAATGATGTATTACATATAGATAATTTGAGATTTTCTAGTTCTCAACATATAACATTTATATTTTATTATCTGGTGATATTTATTAATATATCACATGACATAGATCAATTTTTATAGTTGATTCATATTACATTATACACTCTATCTAAACTGATGTATGTTTCAGGGTTACTGGGACATGAGGTCTACTGAGGGTCCACTCCTAGAAGAGTTGTGTAGATTATTAAATTTGTGTATGGATAAGATTGGAAATTAATCATTCAGTGGCATGCCACCTCTAATAGTTAGTTAGGTTCCCATATAGTTTCTTGATTACATATTATGTTTTCTTCTAGGGAGTGAGGTGTAGTTTTCGATTGACCCAGTTTCATAGTTTAAGATGATAAAAATTATATCTTTCCATATAAATTTTCCAAAATTAATAGAGCTAAAAATTATGTTTGATGATCTTAATACTTATGTATTTATACACCCATATGTGTCACCTAGTGATCCCCTATTCTATTTTATTGAAAGGATGAAATTAATCTACATTTATTCATTTTTTAATTGAAGATAAATTATGATACATTCAAGAATAAATATCCCATTTGTAATATTGATGAACTATTCAATCTGGTGAAAGGGGAAAATTGGTAATCTAAGTGGATCCCCAATTTGGTTGTCACTATATTTCAAAAAAGGAGTTATATGATCCAAATATAATCTTCAAGATTATAAATGACCATTTTTATTAACTCATGATGTCATTCTGCTTTGTTAACACTCCTTCTATCCCCATTTTATTGATTAACTTGATTTTATTCCATTATCTGGATAGTTTTGTGGTGGTGTTTGTGGATAAAATTTTGAAATATTCTTGGACCAAATAAGATCACCTTTTCACATGAGACATGTTTTGTGAATCCTAGGGGAATATATGATATGTATAAAATTATCAAAATTACAATTTAGGATTTGAGATTTTGTGTTCCTAAGACATATGATCCTTGATCATGGTATCTCAATGGATTAAAAAATTATTATATCTATCATTTTTAGGGTAGAACCCTGAAATGAAATTAATATTCAAAGATTATTAGGATTGGAAGGATGGTTCCCTTAATTCGTAATGTATTTATTGATGTTTGGTTCAACTATGATTCTTCTCATAGAGAAGGGTAAATGGTTCACGAATTAATCATTTATTAAATTCCATTAAGAGTTAGGGATTATTGGTTTGGTAATTATTTGGAGTGCGATCATTTGATATTCAGTTTCATTTGAATGATTCTCCATGAACCAAATAAAAATGATGTGTTCTGTAATATCAAATAATATTTATATTTTTAGGAGACAATTAGTGAGTGGCCTTTCTCTATATAAGGTATCTTTTTTAGAAATTGAAATGTTATTCCATAAAGAAAAGCATGCATCTATTGTGATACATTCATTATTCATTTTGGGCTGTTAACATTAAAATAAAAATTATTTTTATGAAAGGAGACAAATGTTCTGAGAGCCTAGTATAATACTATATATATCCAACATTGCATCCAGATGCTACACATACCAATTAATTAAGGTTGACCACCAAAATCAGTCTAGTTTTCTACATCTATTAATCATTCCATTATGGTGGTGGTATGTGAATTTAATTGACTTCCTTGTTGGTTTCCATCATATACCACATTGTAAAAAATCATTTTGGGTGGTGATTGATTAATTAACAATGTCATTATATTTTATTATAATTCATCATACCACCAAAGTAAAAGACTTGGGAAAGTTGTATGTGCAAGATATCACAAGTTTTTATGGATTTAATTTGGACATTATATTAGATAGGGAGACTCACTTAACCTGGATTATTTAAACGGTCCTATATGAGGTTGTGGTCACTCTCATCAAGTTGATCATGACATATAAACCCTATATATATATTAATCTAGAAAGTGATAATAAAAATTTTGATGAATTTTTCCTTTTATATGTTTTGTAAATTGGGGTTCCTTAGGGTAACCACATAGATCTAGATGAGTTCACATACACAAATAATTATAAATCACTCATATTACTGGATCTTTTGGAATCATTGTCTATTAAACCCTTTAACTCACCACTTTCTTAATCGAAGGAAGTATAAACCTTATTTATAAGAATAAAAATGATTCAAGAGACAAAAAAATAATTATATATTGTTCATCATCATTTAGTAATGTCCCAATGCTAGTACAAGTCATATGTGGATCACCATCGTATCGCATATGTTTTTTAGTTAGTGACCTTGTTTTATTTAACGGATCACCCAATTTCAGCCACGAAAAACTCAAATGTCCCGGATAGTATCCTACTATATATTTGGGACTATTTAAGATCATTAAATTTATTATAAAATTGTGTTATTTCAGATATTTTATACCTCAAATATCATCAATCCAAAATATTTTTATTTTTCACAACTCAATAAGTATTAGCCCAACCCTTCTCATGTTCCAAGTGTGGAAGATCATGATGTAGAACTTGATAGGCCTATGAATTAGTAACCATAGGGAGTCAATTATTATTATGTGGAGGTGTAATAAAAAATTATATACCATTGTATCTATTTTTTCGATAGAATGTATCTAAATAAATGTAGACATGGGGGTGGGCATCTTCGATATGAAAGAAGTGGCGTCCACTCTTTATGGATATTCCATATTAGACACAACATTCTAATTGAATAATAAAATATAGTAGGGGTAATTATCAAATTATAGTGTTTATATTAGGTACATAAATCCCATATTTTTTAAGATCATTCATAATGGGGCTTTCTTAGGTTTTTGGGTGACTTATGGAAATTTTTTAGTTTTTTGGGCATTTGAATGGTTATCATAATGTTATATAAGACAATATAGTTCTTAATTGGATACAATGGATCATGTTTTAGAGTCCTAGAGGATGATAAAATGTTAGGAAAACAATTATTTAAAATAGTGTGGCCTCCTAGACATTTTATTCAAATTGGGATATAGGTATTTAAAATTTATAGTGCATTGTTTGTCTAACTAAGCGACCAAATCTTGAAGAATATATATTTTCTTAGGAATGGGATTGTGGGAAGTTAAAGGGTTGTTAGAACACAGGAAAAACATGTTCCATTAATTAATAAATCCAATTTTTTAAAACATAAAACACCATTTTAGCACAATTTTTCATTCAATGAATTAGGCAGCGAAAGGTAACTTATTTATTTTATAGAATAATATTATAAGATGAAATATATAATGTTTATATCACAAACGTCATCATCTATATATAAGTTCAAGAGATTTTGATGTCTAATAGTGTAGTAGGCATCATTATTATAATGACCCTATGTTTTATAAATAGAAATTACCTTATTATAATTATGTCATTAAATCACATGAGATCACAACTCAATGTACTACTATGTACTATGTGAACATTAAAAATAATATTGTCACTTATGTGATTTGAATTTTGAAAATCTTATATACATTGTTGTGATCAGTAAGATGTTTGGAGTTCGACGGAACAAACATAATTTTTGGTGAATAGTAACCTACCTTTATCAATAGTAACATACCATCATGAATATTAACATGAACCTTATGAATTATAAATAATCTAAAAGTATATTAACCTCACCCTTGAATGTATAAATAAAATTAAGGCATCTTAGAAGTGATAATATGACCTGAGTAAAAGTATTGGTATTATTGTATGTAATAAATAAATAATTAAAATTAACTAAATGATTTAATGTAAAATAAATTTTCCTAAAAGGTTTTCATAAATAATCAATTTTATGTCCTCTGATTTTAAGATAAATTTATAAGATTTTATGTAATTTTTGAAAGCATTGTAAAATTAGTTATAGTTATAAAATATGTATATATCATGAAATTTTTTACTTTAATTAAAAATTAAATTAATCATATTATTAAAATTATTATTTAAAAATGGATTCCATTTTTGGCGTTCTACAGGTTAAAAAATGGTTAGGGTAAATTTTTGGGATATTTCTGAAATACATGAATTTTTAATGAATAGTGAAATATGATAATTAACAAAATATGATAAATGCATTAATTAATGAGTCATGGGTGATGTTTTTTTGTTATAAGAACCTTTAGATCAAACACACATGAAATTATTACTACTTTTTTCATGAAATAATTACAATTTTTTGTCTTATGGGGAAATAATAAACTAATGATTAAAATATTAAGAAAACCATCCTCCCCTCCACTATAAAAACCGGCCATACTCCCCTCTTCACTTTACTCTTCTCATACCTTGTTCCATGATTAAATTCTTCTAAACTCCTTCTCAAATATCCTCCCCACATCTATCATCCATTTTTATCCTCAATAGAGGAAATACTTTCTCTTTAAGAGGATCTCATGGAAGATTAACATAAGAGGTAAATTCTTGTTTTCAATTCTTTTACTTTCTTTCAAATTGATTTGTTTTATTTTCAGTCCTTACCTATAATAAAAAATTTAATGAAAAATCTTATAAATTAGATGTACCAAAATTTTTTTATGATATATTAATAATTTATTATTATCTCTATAATAACCTTATTTTATATTAGTAGAAAAAAACCATATGAGATGTGTCAATTTGCCACATTCAAGGATGATTGATTTTCAATTTTCAATTACCACCAAAAATTTTAAACATGAAATTTTTTTCATTGTTTAAATAGAATATACTATATTTATTGTGTCTCATTTATGTTTTTGGAATATGATTGTACACTTTGTATAATTTCATAATAAAAAATATCTCTGTTGTTATCAAAGACCGCCAATTGACCCGAAAGGTTATCAATAATGTTTTATATAATGATTCATCATCACTCCAAGTAAACAAACTAAATATAATAATATGTAAACTTATATATTTTAAAAAATATTGTTCAACTCCAATTTTAGACAACCATTCTGATTTTACATGATTATCTGTTCATGTATTTAAGTAAACCGATCATGAAACAAACAAACCTGAAAAATAGAATTGAACATCATAACCAATAAAAAAGGATATGAATGAACTCAAAAGGATATAATAAATAAATTACTCGTATGAGAGGTTATGAATTTAGTAATTAATTAAACTAATTTTTTTATTCATGTCATTAATGTCAAGGGGAGAACACCATTATACCTAAGGTAAGGGATTCAACCCAAACCTCGATTACTCCTTCTGGTTAATTTTCCCATTTTTCTCCAAAATAATATACAATATTTGTTTATGTAAATATTTTAATTTCATTTTTTTGTAAAAACTAATGAATCATGATTCATTAGTCATTCTTTTTTGGTATATACAGTTTTTAAGTGATTCCCTCTACAATACATCACGACAAGCAAACCCATTTTACGGGAACTTCCAGAATTATTACACAATTTCAAGTACACTAGGATATATTATTATGAAACCATTATATTTATAAAAACTCAATTTTTGTTATAAAAACATTATTTTTTAAATTATGGTTTTATATAAAATATTATTCCCTTTTCTGTTTTAAATGATCTTTGAAATATTCACTATACAACACCAAAATGATTTATTTTTAATGTTTCATAAACACAATTTTCCACGTTTTCACTAAAAATTGGATTCATTTATTATTATTTATATCTATTTTTACTTATTAATGTCCACTATTGATAAATTAATTTTTTAATGGACACTTGAATGAGATTCCCACACTTTATGCTTTAATATACCCATTTCTTTTCGTGGGTATCTATATGTTTATATATGACTAATTATGTATGATTATTTATATGAAAATAATATTCCTGAAAATCTAATTATGAGTTCACCTGGATATAACTTCACTGAATTAGGTAAATTTGAGTTTCAGAAGACCTTATTTTGAATGGTTTTGGTGGTTATCTTGGACTCATGGTACAATTTGAAACAATATTTCTGGTTAACCATGGCTTGTGCTCATCTAAGTGAAATGATCCTTGACTCGTGCTATGTCATGTTTTATGTTTACTCCAAATTACTATGAATCGATGTTTATATGTCTCTATTTTTATATGTTATGATTTTCCATGTTCTATTAATTTTTATATAATTATGCCTTTCCTTCTAACCATGAGCTAAAGAATTATTACTATGTTTTTCCTTTATTGATTTTTAAATCATCCCTTTGTTCATATTATCCCCAATTTATCATATGCCGAAGTATGAACACAATGGATGTTCAGATTTCATAATGAAGATTAAATATTAAGTTTTTATTAGGATGTTTGATTTCATACCTAGTCCTCCAAGACACTAGAATTTATGATCGTTGTCTTGTAATTTTATGTTTAATTATCCATAAAATATTATAATGTTATATGTAATAGGATAGGGTCACTATAGTTGGTTTTAGATCATGGTCTAGTTATTTTGGTAGATTTGGAATAAATAACTTTAGTGAGAACCTTAAAGATGAGAGTATATATAAAAAAGCATCCCTAAATTTTGTTAGGTATAGAATATATGGTTTATCAAGAAAATAAATCCATATCTATATTCAAATAGGTAGAGATGGATTTGATACATATATTTCCAGGGGTAAAACCGAAAAACTCCTCTTAGAGACATACTTGAATGGGAACTGATGAATGCTAGTGGGCCTTGTAGTACTCTTGGTTTGAAACTCCTAGGGGATATGATTCTGAAAATTAATGAGCATAGTACAAACAATTACTTCGGGAAAAAATGATCTCATAAGAGTTTAAGATAATAAATATATCACATATATTCTTGAATAGAACCTATGGAATCACAAGCATTGATCTAAATAACCATTAATTGGTTATCCTTACATTTTTATTGTTTTTTATGATTAATAGATATGTATTCAAGCCCTCTAATTGTAAGTTGTGTTTCCTGGTTAATTGAAATAAATAAAAGAACACATTCCAACAGTCAATGTGATAGGGAATTTGAATATTTCCTTGATGATATGCCAAATATGATGGGAGGTGGTGCAGAAAACTCCATGAAAGTACATTCTCATCTTGCTCATGTTATAAATAGTAACTTGAATAATGTGGAACACTCACCTCCCACAAAGAAAATCATGTTGTCATTAGATTCGTTATGTAGAAAAGGCCTCTTAAGTTTAGTGGATGTTATAATCCCCTCTTCATGGAATAGTTCATTTACTCTATTTAAATGATATTATTTTTCCTCCGATTCTTAGAAGAAGAAAAATACACAACGGTGGTCTATCATTTTTAAGGGGAATCTGATCAGTTGTGGATAGTAATCATGAATAAGAATTCCCAAGTGGAAACTGATTCCATGGATTGGCAGGAATTGAAGAAGATGTTTCCAATAAATATTTTCACTTAAACCTCCACCTCAAGATGGAAAGAGAGTTCCATAGACTCATGCAAAAGAAGGATGAGTCCATTGGGGTGTTTGATGAAAACTTCACAAGGCATGATAGACATGCCTCCAGTATTGTCATGAATACCAAATGCAAGGCGGATCCCTTCATTAGTAGAATAAAGTTGAATCTACAAAATGCATTGGAGATTCATGACTTCCAAAGTTATGAATAGTTTTTCCATTTCTCCCTCAAGGTTGAAATGGTGATCAGGGACTCCTAATGGACTCAGGGGAATAGTGAAAAAGGATGGAAATTGTATATGATATGGGTGGTTTGGACGATAAACACAATGATGGAATGAAGATCGAACATACCATGGGTAAAAATTTGGTGAGGAAGTGTCCTGGGAACTATCTAAAGTGAACCAGGAATTGTTTCAAATAATGAAATGATGGGACATATAGAAAAAATTTTCATAGGGATATAAATAATCGCACTTAGGTGGATGAATAATGGAAGGTTCAAATAAATTACCAACCAATAGATTAGTGTTACAACTTCTAGGAGCAAGGGAATTATGTGATAAATTTTCCTAAGCCAAGGGTTTTTGGAGGCAATCAACAACAAACTCCAAGGAAACAAAGATGTGCTTGAGATATCACTAGTGGAGATTTGGAGCCAATGAATGATGATTTGAAAGTTAAGATGGAAATTCATATAATAATGGTCAACATACTATTTGATTTTGGTTCTAATAATCCTTTCTTATCTTTCATGTTTAGTATAACTATTCATGCACCAACTCAAAAATTATAGAATAATTTAACTGGGAGACCGACTAATGGGGAAATTGTTGTGTCCAATGATTATAACTCCTCCCTGATAAGCGTTTGTGGACTGATCCTCCCAAAAAATAATTTCATACTTCCTTTAGTAGAGTTAGATGTTATCTTGGGCATTGATTGGATATATTTATACAAATACAACATCAATTTTATGGAAAGGGAGATCATTATTCACATCTGGAAGCATTCTCCAATTCATTAGTTGTGTAAGGAGGAAGATGAATCTCTTTTAGAATAAATACTTCAATTGTGGATATTTCTGCCCTATGAGAAACCATGACTTTCTAAAATGATTGTGGCAAATTAGATGATACTTATAGAAGAAATTCCTAATGAATGGGATTACAATGATGTATCCCCTGAAGAGATTCCCGGTATTCCTCCTTATCAAGAGGATAGGTTCTTAATTTATCTTATTCCTAGATATCTTCATTTATCAAATACAACTTATTGAATGCCCACCATAGAGCTGGAAGAGCTAATTAAGGAGTTATAGGAGAAAATGGAGAAGTGTTTTTTTCCCAAGTGCATCACCATGGGGTGCACCAGTCCTATTGATCAAGATATAGTATGGATCAATGAACCTCTTCCTGGATTATCGTGAGCTCAATAAAATTATAATAAAGTCATAGTATCCCCTTCAACAGATATATGACTTGTTTGATCAGCTCTATGGTGCTAGATACTTATATAAGGTATCCCCTTTAAAAAAATGTATAGACACAATTAATTAATAGTGATTCCATTCAGACTCACTAATGATTTATAATTTTTCATAGATTTAATTAATATAGTCTTTATAGATTACCTCAACAAAATTATAGTAGACTTTATCGATGTTATTTTGATATTCAACATGTGTATAGAGGAACATGAGGAGAATTGGAAAACTATTTTAAAGAATTTATGAAGGGAGAAACTATATTAAATGTAGAGAAATTGATTGTTTTGGATAGAGGAAGTATCATTCATAGGACTTGTTATGACCAACAAAGGGATATATGTGGATCATTATAAGGAAATGTTAATTGAAGAGTGGCCTAGGATAACATCTATAACGGTAGTCGATGGCTTTTTGGGTCTAGACAGGTATTATTGATGATTTTTTAATAACTTATAAATATTTACAAACCGAATAACCATGATAATATAAAAGTTAGTGATGTTCTTTTGGACTAAAAAATTTGGATACTCCGTTAAGGAGTTGAAAAAGTTTCTTATTGAAGCACCAATACTCACTCTCCCATGAGTGGAGAACACTTTGTGGTGTACATTGGTACTTCAATGAAAGGCTTAGGCCGTGTACAAATGAAAGATAATAATGTGATTGCCTACACATCAAGACAGTTTAAAATCCATGAGAAAAACCTTCACATGAATGATATGGAGTTGGGGTCTTTGATCTTTGCATTAAAAATCTAACTGGAATATCTATATTGGGAGAATTGTGTGATATATGCCGATCACAGGAGTTTCAAATATATATTCACTCACAAATATCTTAATATGCACTGGTGAGGATGGTTAGATCTCATTATGTATTATGAGTTCTCAATCCACTACCATCCTGGTAAGGAAAATATTGCGGTGAATACATTATTTATATAAGATCCTACCTGTTTATCAATAATAATAAATTAAAAGCATCGAGTCTTCATATAATTATAGAGTATGGACATGGAAATCATTAAGGGTGGTACACAATCAATAATTTATAAATTTATTTCTCAACCATCCCTTAGGGATAAAATATAGGAATCTTAGAGGAAAAATGTGGACATTCTGATAATGGTGGAAGCCATTAGAAATGGAAAATCCTCCAAGTTCATGATTGACGAGGAAGGAGTTGTAAGATATGGATCATGATTATGTCTACTACATGATCCAGATATAAATAAAGATATTTTGAATGATGCACATATATAGATATTATCTATTAAACTATGGAGCACAAAGATGTATTGATATCTCTGAGGGATCATTCGGTGGGAAATTATGAAGAAAGAGATTGTTGAGTATACAATAATGTTACTGTTATGTAAGCAAGTGAAGGCTGAAATCAAAATTTCTATGGGGATGATTTAACCATAAACCATACCATCATGGAAGTTGTAGAACATCACCACCGACATTTTCACGGGACCTCCAAGAACATTCATATGATACAATGCTTTATGGGTCATTATAGATCATTTTAAAAAGGCAACTCACTTTATCACATTTCGAGAGGACCTACCATTGGATCATCTATAATCAATAAATATTGAAGAAGTGGTAAGGATACATGGATTACCACTATATATTGTATCAGATAGATATCTGAGATTCACCTTGATGATATGGAAAAGTCTCAAACATGATCTCAACATTGAACTGAAATTTAGTAAGGACGATCATCCTCAAACTGATGGCCAATCTGATTGAACCATTCAGAAACAAGAATATTGTTTGATAACATGTTATATGGAGTTCATGGTAGTATGTGACCAATAACTACCTTTTTTAGATTCTCCTATAAAAATAGTTTCCACTTCATTATCTGAATGGAACCATACGAAGCCCTTTATGGGAAGAGGTGAAGAACACCGGTGTGTTGGGATGAAGTTAGCATGAATATGTTGGTAGAACCTGAAATGGTTAAAGAAATGGTGCAGAATGTGAGAAAAATTAAGCAGCACATAAAGGAATCCCAATGTATTCAAAATATTTATGCATACTTTCTTCAATGAGTCCTTTATTTCAATGTTGGAGAAATGGTATTTCTACGCATATCTCCATGGAAAAAGGTCACATGGTTTGGGAAGATAGGGAAGATAAGTCCCAGGTTTATCATCCCCATCAAGATTCATTATTTTTTAGGGTTCTAGCCTATCGACTATACATTCCACATACTATTTCTAATGTATATGATGCCTTTCATGTATCCCTCTTGTGGTTGTAAATAACTGATCCTTCATGTGTACTCTCTTAATATGTGGTACTATTGGAGAATGATAATTCTTACAAGGAGAAACCAGTGACAATCGTAGATGATAGAGATATTTTCCTACCTTATAAGACATCTTACCTGGACAATGTACTATGGAAGAACCATAATTATTAAGAGGAAACACGGGAACTATAAGTGGTAGTGAAGGAAAAGTATACAAACCTGTTTATGGCTTAGAATGTAAAACAAAATTTCACAGGTGATATTTTATAATAGTTGAATAATGTAATGAACTAATGTTTTATCAATGGAAATTCCCTTCTTATAATTATGTCATATAATCACATTAAATCGCTATTCAATGAACTACTAAGTACAATGCGACCATTGAACATAATATTGTATCTTTTGTGATTTCAATTTTGAAATTATGACATCCATAGTTATGATAGGAAAAATGTTTTGAGTCTGATGGAACAAACATAACATTTGGAAAATAGTATCGTACAATTATGAATAGTAACCCACCATAATGAGTAGTAATATGACATCTATGATTACAAAATCTTTAAAATGAACAGCACCCTCACCATTGGATGTATAAATAAAAATTTGGCATCTTATAAGTGATAATATGACCATATTAAATGTATTGGTATTTTTGTAAGTCAAATTAAATAATTACAATTAATTAATTATTTTTAATGAAAAAGTATTTTCCTAAAAGGAATTCATAAATTGTCATTTTTATGTCCTCTAGATTTAAGATAATTTTATAAGACCTTAAGAAAATTTTGAAAGCATTATATAATCAGTTATAGTTTTAAAATATGTATTTTCATGTAAAATGTGGTTTTAATTTCAACATAAATTAATAATATTTAGAAAATTATTTTTAAAAAATTGATAAAATTTTTGGATTCTAAATGTCAAAAAAAATTTAGGTTGATTTATTTTATTTTTCTAAAATACATGAATTTTTGATGTATAGTGAAATCCGATAAATTTCAAAATAATCCAAATAAATTAATTACTGAGACATGGGTGATGTTTTGATAATGTAAGCACCGTTGGTTTGAACTCACATACAATTATTATTTTTGGTCACAAAATTATCACTACTTATTATCTTATGGAGAAATAATAAACTAATTATTAAAATATATTGTCAACCCCCTCCCCACTAATATATAAATGACCCACACTCCTCTCTTCTCTTCACTCCTATCATGCATTTTTTCATTCCTAAACTCTACTCAAATATCTCCCCAATATCATCTCCAATATCTAGCAGCCCTCGGTCTCCTAAAATTACCAAATCAAATTCCCTTATGAGGCTATCATCTAAGATTAACTGTTGATCTTAATTCGTCATTTCAATTCATTTTCTTTCCTTTCAAGATCCACTGTTTTCTTTTATACCATTACCTATCCTCAACAATTTTTTTTGAAAAATCTAGTACCATATATTTAAATTAATGTTTTCATGATAATGGAATATTTTATTATTATATCCCATTTACCCTTATTTCATACTAGTAGTAAAAACACCATCCGAGATGTGTTAATTACCCAAAATCCCGGATGATGGGTTTTCAATTTTTTGTTACCTTCTACAATTATGGGAATGAAATAATTTTCATGGATTAACTAGACTATAATATATGTATTATGTATCATTTATGGTTATTGAATCTTTTGGTACACATGGTTTTGTTTTATAAAACAAAATGTGTTTGATGTGATCAAAGACACTTGATTTACCCAAACGATTATCACTAAGGTTTTATATAGTGATACGTCGTAACTCTAAGTAACCAAATTAAATTTACAACCATGTAAACTTTTTGATGTTTAATAATTTAATATAAATCCAATTCAATAAAAAAATCCTCATTTTACAAGATTATCCATTCATGTATATAAGTATCTTATGAAACAAAAAAACCAAAACAATGAAATTGAACCTCATAACCAAACAAAAAGGATATACTATATTGATTAAAAATAAGATAAGTTCAATATTTATTAATTAATGACCTTGATTTGATATACAGGTCATTAATATCATGTGGATAACACCATCGGTCACAAGGTTAGGGATTCTACCCAAACATCCATTACTCCATCGGGTTTTTCTTACAAACTTTTTTCAAAAACGATATCCTATATTCTGTTTACATTAATATTCTAATTTCTGTTTATATGTAATAACTAATGTATCCAGATCCATTAATCATTCTCTTTTGGGGATATAAATTCTTTTATGTGATTCCCTCCTCAGTACTTCTCGATAAGAAAAATTGTTTTAAGGGAACATCTTGAATTCTTACCAAATTTCATGGAAACTATACAATCTATTATTAAGAAACAATTATATTTACAAAAAACACTTTTTATCATCAAAATACTATGTGTTCACTTCTAGTTTTATATAAAATATTATTTAATTTTTTGTTTTTAATGATCTTTTATATTTTTATTATACGACACAAAAATTATTTAATTTTTATGTTTCATAAAAATTCATTTACATGTTATCACATTAATTTGGAATCACGTGTTTTTGAATGTTCATATTATGCCTTATTATTTTCAATTAATGATATAATTCTATTTTTTCATGGACAGTTGAATGATACGCCCATTCATTATGCTTTATGATATCATTTTCATTCTATGGATACCAATATATTTATGTATGATTGATTATGTGTTATTATTTATGTAGAACTAATATTCATGAACATGTCAAGATGGTTGTACCTAGGTAGCACTCCAATTCATTGGGTAATGTTGAGTTTCATGAGACATTATTCTCAATGGTCTTGGATGTTATCTCTAACTTATGTTACCATGTGCAATGGTCTAGTTGGTTAACCTTGACAGATTCTCTTCTAAGTGTAATGAGACTTGACTCGTGTTATGTCATGTTTTATATTACTACCACATTACAATGACTCCATTTTTATATGAACCCATGTTTATATTTTTTTATTTCCCAGTGTCCACGAAATTTTATATCCTTATGTCTTGCCTTCTAATCCATGTGCAAAAGCTATATTACTAGGTTTTTTCCTTACTGGGATTTTAGCTCATCCGTTTTTTCATGGTATACCCAGGTTATCTTATGAATATATAAGATAACAATTCATTTTAGGATCTCATTATGGAGATTAAATAAAAATTATTTTTTTGAAGTATGATTATATACTTAATCTTCCAAGACCCATGAATTTATGATCCTTGTAATTTGAAGTTAAGTTATTATTAAAAATTGTAATTTTATATGTAAAATCATAGGCTCAGTATAATTATATTTATAGGGGTGATATCTAACAATGAATGTGATTTAGAAAAAGGAAATTTTAATGAATATATTGATAAAAATGGAATCAATAATGAAATTTAAAACTCTATAAAATAATATATGAAATTTAGTAGCTAATTTAAATAATTATATTCTAGTTCATGTAACTAGGATAAAATTAATATAGCCAGACACTTCATGATTTCTTTGGAAAAAATCCACCACAAGTTCTATAATTATGCAGAATAAGTACCTCATGAGGGTAATTATTAAATAAAACCATATGGGATGTGATTTAAAATTAATGGAATTATTAACCAATCATAATGATTGTTAGTGTATGCTTGATTTAAAAAATATACAAGTGGATGAAATTTAGATAAAAATTATGGAGATAGAATATTAATAGATTATGTAAAAAATTATAGATCCTAGAGGTGCTATGAAAATAAATGAGAAATAATTTTAGAATATGATGATATAGTGGTTTGTAAAAAGTCTAAATAATTCAGAATAATTATTTTGAAAGATAATTAGGACAAGGTTTACAGATCAATAACCATAAAAAAATAATTTCAAATCATGAAAATCCATGAAGAATGATCCTATTTTGATGTCTCTGGAAATTATGATGATATTAAAGACTAAACAATTGTTAATTTAAATAAAAAATGGAATATATGATTAATAAAACTACATGGGAAACAAAACAATTAATGATTTGGAGATTTAGTGAATAATTGGTGACAAGAATCAAGGAATGATAACTCGAAAAGAAATAATATTTGAAATCGATTTTATTTTTCTATCAAACGATTACCTAAAATTTTGTAAATATGTCTGTCATGGATTTGGAGGGGTTCCTTCCAGGTATAATAGTATATATATGACTATAAATATTAAATTATTTGAATTTGTTTCTTTTCACCTTGAAAATTATTTAGACTCGATGAAAATGGGTCTTCACAAATTAACATGACGACAATCGTGATATAGCTTAAACAATTACAAGATATTACGAAAGGGATACATAAAAATTAATTGTGTTATTTTTATGAAATAATTGTCCTTGTTTTTCATAATAGATTTCATCATAATATTATTTTTTAGAACATATCTATAAAGATTTTAACTACTTCAGATCGATGGAAATCAATTATTTTCAATGGTGGTATTAATGAATAAGTGTATATAGAATAAAAGTGGGATTTATATTTTTAAACATATTAGATAATGTGTATATTTTTAATATCAAACATTATAGATTAAAAATGGCTCAAATATCCTAGTACATAAAAATAGATGTATATCTAAAGAGAATGAGGTTCATGAAAGGGAATATATAAATTATATAGTTTTTTAGAAGAAGAATAGAACAATTATAAAATACCTAATCTGAATTATTTCTATATTTTATTATCTATTTTCATGTAATATAATGTTTTGGTTTATTTATAGATGATTATGGGTTTTCATGTTCTGGGATGGTTATTGGAGGGGCACAATTTGATCATGTATAGGGGAAAATCTATAGTATTCTCTAGAAAACCACATGAGATCTATAAGGGTCTTCTAGATAGGATAATAGTTTGAAAAAATCCTAAGAGATACATGAAGTTTGGAAATTTCAATCATAGAGTATAATGACATGTTTGGCACATATTTTTACATACTGTATTGGTTAGCCACATAAAATGAAAAAAAATGAAAAAAAATTATTTTTACTGAGAAGTCTCTCTTTGAACCCTCAATCATCATTTATTTTCTTATACCCTTGACCATATATCCTTCATAGTAAACCTAGAATATGTTCTAAAAAATGGATTTCCATTTTAATGGATCAAAGGGCATTGGATTTTGGGAAATAATGGCATGTATATCATTCATCCCCCTTATCCTAGATTATAAGGTCTTCCATAAAGATTAAAATTCTAGTAGGGATTTAATAACTAGATATATGGTTTGGGGAAATAATTGATAAATATTATTTAGATACCATTTATGATGTAAGACGAATTTCCATGATCTATAAGGTCATTATTTGATCCTTTTTTTGATCACATTGAAGATATTCAACTTCTTTACTTTTTCTAATTTCTCAAAAATCAAAAATACTTATTGTTTTATAATGAAATTTCTTATAATTATATGTGGAAAAATATTTTGGAATCACTGATTAAATCAATTTTTTTGTTTTCTTAAAACATATAATTGTGGGTGATTCCCAAAATTTGTTTTTTAAATGATTCAATGTATTTAGGTAATATATAATTATTTTGAGAGTCACAACATAGAATGAACATTCTGGGATTTTTTTCATATACATATGAAATTGGCCATGTTAGTTAGAAATAGAGATGGTTTCCAATCCTATGTAACATTGCATTTTTTTGACTGATAATGTGGTATTGGTGGGATATATGCCTCTCATGAGTTGGACTATTCAAGAGAGGTATTCAATAAATGGTTTCTTCGGTGGGTGTTAAACATGTATGAGTTGGTTCATACCTTGGGTTTGTTTTTAGTTCAGGTCCATTCAATACCACATGATTATTTTTATATATTTATCATTGGTTTTAATGATTTATACCTATTATATATTGAAGATAATTCTAATTTTTACATGTTTCTTATTTTAGTGTAATTTGGGGAAATTATCAGGGCTTACCTATCAGGTTGTATACTCACCCCATTAATATCAATATTTTTTCTTATTTAGTTTTTATTGGTCATGATAAAATTAATTGAAATGTTTAGTATTCTACCCTAAAATATTTGTGTAATATGGTCATGATTTTTTTGAGTAATTTCATATGGTAGAAATCGATATGAAGAGTCTAGTTTTTTGAAACATTAGTTCTTTATGTCAAATTTATCTGGAGTTTTATTTGTTGTGATTATAACATTAGTTGAGTTTTATTTTATTTAGGATTTAGGATTTTTTATTTTACCCTCCATAAATACTTTTTTTATCCTTTGGTTATAATATTTGATATTATTATTTTATAATACAACTTATTTTTTATCTTATTTCTGGTAAGTTTGTATGTTTTTTGTTTATGGGAAAAATGATCCCCCCAAATTTACTAAAATACCTAAAATTTATTATTTACCATTGGTGACATAGGGAGTTCCTATTAGTTTAGGGGAATTTTTTTCATTTCCAAGACTATGGGTTGAGTCAATATGTTAAAAATGGTATTGTTTTGTTTTGATATATCTTCCGGTATGGTATGAAGGATACATGATGTATCTGTTCAAGATATATATATAATAAAAATATATAACATGAAATTGTATAAATAAATTCAAGTTAAAACAGTGGATTAGTAAAAAAATATTTTTATTTACACTTATATAAATGTCCTGAACCAATATTCATGGGTTTATCTTTTAATAATATTGTACAATGTATTATTAAAGATACTTCCCACTTGGATTTCATCGTTCATATAGTATTTCAAATTCATGATTCTGAAATTATATTTATATAATAACACTTTTTGTGTTTAAATATTCTTGATAGATTATGATTAAAAAACATGTGATAACTAACTATGTATTATTACTATGGTTCTAGAATGATGGAACCAATTATAATATCTTGAAATTAGAATGTGGTAGTTGTGTATAACATTTTTTCACTTGAAACAATTGAATAAACTGGGAACATGTTTTTAGAATTTTCCAATAATTCCACGTTATATACAAGGGTAATAAAACTAATGAATCATTCCATACTGGCAATACATTTCAATTTTAGGAACTAAATCCACCGATCATTCATGGATATTTGAGACCTAAGAATAAAAAAGAATGTATTAACCCAATCAATCACATTTTTTATTACCTTAGAACCCAATTGATAAAAAAGGTAAATATGTGAGTATATATTATAGATGATCTCATATAAAAATGGGGGGAATTAATTTTTCTTGATAAACTATACCAATGTGTTACTTGTTATGGATTTAAAGAAAATTCATTGAAATATTTTCTCAAAATATATTCAAAATAACCGAAACAAGATTTTTTTTGGGACTCAATAAATGAGATATTTCGCAGATAGAATTTGTGGATATTTTTAGAACAAATTTCATTAACATAATAGGGGGTAACTAGAACACATATGAAGGTGTGTATCATTGTGGATGTGCTTTGACTGAATATTAATTATAAGGTAATTATACTCTTTATAAATGAATATATAGACACTATCAAAAGAGAAATAGCGGTAGAATGGGAAAAAATTCGAATTATAATGGGTAATTTTTTTCTCTATATATACAAGGTCTGAAACACAAAATATTGAAATGAAATGAATAGGTAAACTAATTCCTAGTAAAGTAGATAACTAGAGAACCACAATCCCATAATAGTCTATTTTCTACTATGTCAAAGTACTACTCCATATAGTTATCACTAAGCATCAATCGTGCATAAGAAAATGTAATTTTTAAATCAAACATGAGAATATCACAACTATCATGGGAATTGAAACCTCACTCATTACTACATGTGTCACATAATGTTAATAAGTGAATATGGATTAAATCGGTCTTAGACACCTTATGCTCAATTATGGAATTCTTGAAAAAATATTTCTCACAGTTAGTCTTAATAAATAGAAGATGATTCTAGGAAGACCATGGTTTTTTAGCTAACAACAAAATAACATGGTATCAAGGACTACATTGTCAATATTAACTGATATAAGTATGTATGTGAAAAAACAATCCTATATATGATACCTGGTCCCTAAATGTGTGAGGTGCCACTCTTCTCAACCACACTCTAATGTATTTAATGTTTGGTACTGATTATTGGAACTCATCTATCTATGCTCAAGTGATTAGTAAATTATTGTTAAACATGGTGATTATTTCTAATATATTCAGTATCAAAAGTAATTTTTTAATTTTGAATTTATTAAATTTAGGTGTTCATACTATCTCATTTTAATTAATTTGATCGAATTTTTTGGGATTTTACAGGTATTGAAATGTATATCTTGTATTTTATGTATTGAATTGAGATTTAGTGGAAATCAAAAAAATTATCAATTTTTAAAATTTATATATAACCATTAAATCATGGGATTTTTCTATTAATTTATTCATAAGGGATTTTCATATTAACACTTGTATATATCAACCATTATAGATAAAGAATAAAACCATATCTTCTCAACTATAAGTGATATCCTTGGGAACTATTTAATAAAATTGAAATAATTTTGTTTCTTCATTTTTATACCAATACCCTAATCACATTTCACATGATTTATATAGTCCATATACATAACTGTAAATAAAATTTTCTATTGTTTTAAATTCAAGAATGGGTGATATTTCACATCAATCTTATAAAATAGAAAAAAATGGATTTTCAGAATCAAAATCATAGTTATATGAATTGCAAATAAGTAGATTCATTAGATAGAGATCATTATACTAGGATATTTGAATAATATTCAAAAATAATATTGATGGTTCGATTTGATTATGTGTTGACTATCATGAACTGAATCATGTTACGATTCATAATCCTTACCATCAGCCTCAAATTGATGAAATTTTCAATCAATTGTACGTAGCTGAATTGTTATCTCAATGTCATCTATGTTTTGTGTATCAATAAATATATTTTAGGAAATTCAATATTCAAAAGAAAAATTTTATAAGATTTCAATGTCACTAAAAATACATATTCATTCCATTTGTACAAACAAACGAATCTAAACGTATCATGACCCTAATGAGTCACATCTTCAACAAGTCCATGAAAAAATTTCTCATGGTATTTGACATATTTTTTTTATATAAAAAAAATAACCATGAGAAGAAATTAAAAATGTTATTAGGTATGTTTCATGAGAAAAAAAAATATTATGAAAAATTCTCAATGTGTACCTTTTGGATAAAAGAGTATCATTTCATTTCCATGTAATTTCCTAATTTGTTATATTTGATTATCTAAGAAATAACAATGTATGTATTTCTTATAAAATTCCCTATGAAGACTTCAAAATGTATATATTTTCTAGGATTACTAGACTATTATCATTACGTTGTCTTCGACTAGTCCAAACATGCTTCTTTTTATTATTGATTTAATTAGTAATGGTATTCTATATAGGTGGAGTGATGATTATTAGATATTCATTCAGAAGAATAAGTCTCATTTCACTTTAGCATATATATTTATTTTTCTTGAAAAAATGATAAGGATATAATGATTATCAAGTTGTTTCTAGATTTGGAATTTTATGTGTTCTCATGCAGGGAGGCCATGTCAAAGCTTCTTTCTTGATATTGTTGAAAATACATGAAAGGAATTATTCTAAAATTTAACTATAAACAATTTACACTACCTACACTTTAATAACATTATTACCCCAGCTGGTTATATATATTTTCATCATGTTTACAGTTCATAATGGAATGAAAAAAATCTTTTTATAAATGTAATAGAGGTTTAAGAAATTAAGACAGATGGGATATCGCTAAATGACTCACGTTAATATGGTTTCGGTACTATGAAAATGAAATTTAGTGGTTGATGTTTTCATGTAGAAATAAAATAATGTTATATTTATAAAAAATGTGACCAGTGTTATCTTTTATGAGTAATTTCCAACATTTAATTAGATAATATACAACATAATCAGAATTTAGTTTCCTTTTTCACTACTATTATTCTTGATTTAGTTACTCTTATTGTGGAGGATCATTAATGAATCCCACAATACCTTTCCGTGATGTAAAAACTAGAATTTAGGGAGATAATTACGGTGCCAAAAGTAGTCAAAGACTCTATGTTTCATTACTAGAAATGATTTTTTGTTTTGTCAGTGTTCCTATAATAGTCTATTTCTACTTTTCACCATTCAATATCGGTGTATAAACTGGGTATTTAGGTAATATATACAGAAATAGAGGCCCATTATTTGATGGACATGCATGAAATGGAAGTTTTATGAATATATTACAATATTTATAACATTTCAATTGGAATAAGATGAACATAAATGTGAAAATGGTATTTCATTGTATATTCCTATACCCATATGTAAATATGATCAGATCTCATTAGAAATTTCTTATAGTCTAATATGGAAACATAAGATTCAATATGAATTTTCGGTGATGGGCACTAACTCTCAAATTTAGAAAATTTCATTCAAATTCCTGAGAATGATATGGTGGAATACATGGTAATGTTTTCTCATTGTTAAGTAGTGACATTTTATAGAGTATTGATATTTAATCTCACAAACTGTAAGAACCCGATTCTCAGTTTTGAGGTATGAGTTTCTTCTTTTTCCTTTTCCTTAATTGTTTTTGAGAAAAATATGGAAAATGGGGAAAAATCCTAAATATTGGAACTACACACTGTGTACTTTTTCCACAGGGAGTGTACTTCTGGCCGTGTGGGGATGAGTACACTGGGTGTGTATCCATGCCGATGATGAAGACTGTAGGAACCGACTACACGCCGTGTAGTGGTACCTTACACGTTGTGTAGTCAGTCGGCATGCCTAAACAGTAAGGCGGTGGAGCAGCCGACAGCTGGGCGATAGTACACGCCGTTTACTTTAGAGTACATGGCGTGTACTCATGTTGAAGGTTGAACCATGTGGCGGTGCCGCTAGAGGAACAATTAAATGAAATAAGTACACGCCGTTTAATCAGAAGTACACGCAGTGTACTTTGTTTTTTTGGATTAAAACAGGAAGTAGCCTCCTCTTTGGGCAGAGGAGACACTTGAGCCGATTTGGAGCCAAAGGAGGGGGATGGACCTTTGAAGATCCACCGAGTGTTCGTCTGGAATCGGTTTCCGCCTCGGACGATCCCGTAGAAACCGCACGGGTAAGGGATTCCACCTCCTTGGTTGGATCTTATCAATTATTCTCTGAACAGGAGTTATTTAAAATTTAATAGGTTTTGTTAATAGTCAGATCTATGCCGTTCTTGGTGGTTTCTAGAGTCAGCGTTCGGGTATAACATTCGATGGCGTGTATGGTAGGTGGCTTGGTGTTTGTTTTCCAACTGTCGTGCGTTTTTGTGCCACGAACCCATGTTGGGGAGTCATGAGGCTGAGGCCGTTGCTATATTTAATGCCCAAAATTGCATAAGTGATTAAATTGTGATAATAAAATGATGGTTGGGATTGTTTCTTTGATCCGGAACCACCCCGGGGGTGTGTTTCTCTATTTATCTGTTTGTCTAGGATACCCGAGGGTATGCCTTTAAATTAGTAATCGTAGAATTTATATGAGAGGAATTTCTTATTTACTGCTTTTGACATGTTGGGCATGGCCCGGTTACTTGTTTAGCCTGAGGGCATTGTTGTGATTAGCCTGAGGGCATGACTGTTTTAGCCTGAGGGCGACGCTCTATTTCGCCTGAGGGAAACCTTTCGTGCCTGAGGGCTTGACTTCTATGCATGAGGGTGACACATTCTACGAATGAGGGCAATTTCTGTTACGCCTGAGGGAAATATCTTCGGGTTGGATTCTGTATAGCCTGAGGGAAATCCTGAGGGCGTGGTTTACTATTTTATCCTGAGGGCACGGTTCTGGTTGGCCTAAGGGCTTGGTGATGTTGAGAACAGAATGTTACTAAGTTAAATGATTAAATGAATAATAAAATGGCAATTTAAATGGTAGTTAGGTAATTTTGAGTATTGCTTACTGTATTCCATTTTACTACTGCACATTGTTGTTGCATGCTTACACGCAGTTGGGAACATGCCTTTGGTGGGTTCCTACTGAGATATATTTCTCACACCCTATTTGGGTCACGCTTTTTGGCCCAAACAGATTACGTTTCTGCAGGCATGGATAGGGGAAAGATTCCCTATACAGGAACTTGACTGTTGATGTGGAGTAGGAGGGCATGGGACCGAGGCTAGTCTCGCGATGCTACTACCAGCTATTTGCTTTGTTTTGATGTACTCTGATTTTTTCTGTATTGTACTAATGTATAACATGTTCTGGCTGTTTTCTTATAACTGGAGACATGTTGCATCATTTTATATATACCACTGCTTATATCTACTGTTGTTGTTTATTTGAGTTGTGTATGGTTTACTGCTTCCGCTCTATGTTGTATGTTTTAATTTATATTCCATTATGCTAAACTTTAACAAATGAGGGAATAGTTTCCCCACTATCAGAACTGGGCCCTCGCTGCTAGTCGGCAGCCTCCGGCGTTTGGGGAAATGCGCTTGAGGTCTTGTGGCGAACCGGGTTCGGGGCACCCGTTGCATGGCACCCGGGGTCGGGACTTTACAAAGTGGTATCAGAGGGGGTTTCTTTTCTTTGACTTACTATTTGGAGCCATAGTCATGGATAGGATAGAACGATACTTGGTAATAAGTTGTGCCTGGGCGTAGCTACCCCGTTTATAGGGAAAAGCCAGTCTACCTCGTATTTTGAAATTCATTTGATTTTTCAATTTTATGGTTGATATTTTTTCACCGTTGGGTGACGCACATTGATATTATACAATATATATTTTATCTATGGGTTCTATTTAGTTTCAACCCGATGAGATGAGGGTATGACATCTCATGCATCATATAGGCACATTCTAGAAAACACATGCCACACATAGTTTCCATGCCATGTAGGTGCATTAGAAATAGCATGTTGTTGTGATAGTTGTTGTGCTAGAGAATCATGCTGTTGTGATAGCTGCTTGATTAAAAAAATATACCAGCTCTTTGATAGGGTATTTTTTGTATGATCTTGTTTATAGAAAGGACGCCAAACTTTGGTTTTTGGGGATTATGGGCCCCCATTGATAGGAATTTGTTGGATCATTGACTTTTTATTGGTTATAACACATATGAGTTTTAAAACATTGATTTGTGGGGAGTATGAACCCCCACAGGTCGGAATTTGACACTTAGGTGTTGTTTTTCGGTATTTTCTGGGTTTCAGGGAACTTTCTGAGGCATACTATCCGGAAAACCTAGTATACATGCCGTGTAGTATTTTTATACACAACGTGTATGCTCTTCTGTTCAGGAAGAAAAATAAACTTTTTGAGTACATGTCGTGTATCTTGAGTACATGCCTTGTAGTCTCCTCCCGTGTCACAAACCGTGTGGGCGGCAACACGGGGTAGGGAAAGGCTTGGGTAAAACATGACGTGTAGCTTTTGTACATGTCGTGTAGTGTGACCTGGGGACTGTGCTATGTAACTAACAACATAGGCCAGTGTCACCTCTCCTTGAACACGCTGTGTACCATTGGGACACGTCATGTGGTCTTGTCCGAGGAAAGACTGTGTGGTTTTAGCCGTGTGGCTGGGAAACGGGGTTTTGTACATGTAGTGTACATTGTAACACGCCGTGTAGTTGTAAGCCGAGTAGTCGGCCATGTCACTAACGACACGAGCAGTTGGAAAATAAAACCATACACGCCGTGTAGAATATATAAACGCCTTGTAGTTTGTCCAAACAAGAGCCGTGTGGCTTAGCCGTGCAGAAGCACCCGAGCAGGGGAAAGGAAGTCAAGTATACATCGTGTAGCCAGTGTACACACCATGTAGTCTTGTTTTTCAAATTTTGTGATGCCTTCTTCCTCGGGTTCCCTTGTGGTTTCTTCATTTCATCCTTATTAATCTTGAATCTAAGGCGTGCTCTTGACCTTGTAGTGTCATCCCGCCTAGACGACCACGCGTTGTTCGCTAGGAGAGCGGCAACGAGTATACTCCGGAGGAGGTGGGCCACGGGCTACCAGTTGATCCCCCAGTAGAGCCAGATGCGGCACCAGCTGTTATACCGGACAAAGGTTCGGAGGCGCAGTTCCATGAAGTCTTATTGCGATTCATACAGACCATTCAGGGAGAACCAAAGGCTGCCACATCTATGGCCGAGCATACACGTATCTTCCTGTAGCAGCATCTGCCTACATTCTCAGGGGATGGCGGACCATAGGCTACGAAGACTATGCTATGATCGATGCCGACTATTTTCGAGCATCTAGAGACGCCTCTAGGGAGGAGGGTCAAGCTCGCGACTTACATGCTACGTGATTCTACCAAGAGGTGGTGGGATGCCACCACCAAGTCAGAGCATCACAGAGACAAGGCGTGGGAGGATTTTCAGGCAGTATTCTATGAATTCTTCTTTCCCGAGACACTAAGGGCAGATAGAGCTCGAGAGTTCATGAATCTGCAGCAGGGCGCTATATCGGTGATGGACTATTCTGCTCGCTTCACCGAGCGTCAGCGTTTTTCACCCATACTGGTGGGTGAGGAGACGCTGAGAGCCAGACGCTTTGAGGATGGTATTCGTTATGGAATCAGAGCACTGGTGAAAGTTTTTAGGTTGCCTACTCTAAATTCTATTCTGAACCAGGTGCTGATTATAGAGAGGAATCTGCAGGATGTTAGTGGTGGGGGCCAGGGTGGTCCAGCACCAGTTACTGGTGTTATTTCTGCTGGCAAGAGGAAGAGACAGAAATAATTCTCTCAGGGTGGCAGTACCAGCCAGGCAGTCTCTTCAGGTGTCCCGATCAGGTGATACTAGTGTGGCAGAGAAGGGCACAAGAGACTGCACTGTCCACGAGAACCAGTGGAGTGCCGAGATTGTGGAATGATGGGACATCTACAACGCTTTTTCATGGCATTTCTACAAGTGGCTAGTGAGAGGGGTTCTCTATAGACTCCGCGTGCGGGAGCAGGACCAGTGGCTTCTTACCAGTCAAGGAACTGGAATACGTCGGGGCATGCAGGAAGAGATGGTGGTCGTGGACATGGTAGCCAGACACAAGGATCATAGAGGCAGTAGGGCGGGACAGCTCAGGGTAGCCAGGCTGTGTCGTAGGGCCGTGGCACTGGGCAGGCATATGCAGTGCAATAGACACAGTAGGAGCTGGATCCCGGACCTTTTACAGTCAGAGGTACTATTCTAGTAGCTTCTGTCTTATCTTCAGTTATTTTTGATATGGTTTCTACACATAGTTTCATATCTGTACCTATGGTGGAGAGCCTTGGGCTCAGTGATTCTTCTTCTTCTTATATCATGACGCTAGACACTCCGTTGGGGACTAGGACAGCTGGTGTGCGTCAGTGCAAGGAGTGCCCCCTTGAGGTTGGTGGGTGTCACTTCTTTTGGGACCTCTATGTATTAGAGTTGACGAGCTATGATGTCATTCTCGGGATGGACTGGTTGGTTTCCTTCCGAGACTTTGTAGACTGCTATCGTCATAGGGTGAGTTTCAAGTCACATGGGGGCAGAGAGTTTCTATACAAGAGAGAATGGGATGTTTAGGCAACTCGAGCTGGACCAGAGCATCATGGGCGAGGTGGAGTCACATCCCAGATTGCGATCTTATATCTAGATGATCAGGGGACTTTTCAGACATATTTCCCCCAGTTTTTGATCGTTTCAGGGATGTTTTCCCAGATGACTTTTCATGTCTACCTCCAGTGCGTGAGGTGGATTTCTCTATCTATCTTGTGCTAGGAGCAGCACTGGTGTCCATTCCTCCTTATCGGATGACCACACCTGAGTTGAAAGAACTCAACAGGCAGTTGGAGGAGTTGCAGGAAAAGGAATTTATACGACCCATTATTTATCCTTGGGGTTCTATGGTCCTTTTGTGAAGATGGCGGATGGTACCCTTAGAATTTGTGTGGATTATCAGAAGCTGAACTAGTTAATGGTTATGAACCGATATTCCTTGCCAAGTATTGATGATCTGTTTGATCAGCTTTGTGGAGCATGAGTGTTCTCGAAGATTTAATTGAGATCGGAATATCATTAGCTGCGCGTGAGACCATCGAATAGACCACTTACAAATTTTCGGAGTAGATATGGTCTGTACGAGTACTTGGTTATGCCGTTCGGACTCACGAATGCTCCAGCAATTCATGGCTCTGATGAATTGTGTGTTCCATCTGTATCTTGATTCTTTTGTGGTAGTATTCATGGATGACATCTTGGTGTACTCTTACACACGACACAACCATTCCACCCATCTTGAGATCGTATTGAGTACACTGAGAGAGCATCAGCTATATGATAAGCTCTCGAACTTCCACTTTTGGATGGACAAGATTCAACTTTTGGGTCATATCATCTCAGAGGAAGGAGTTGAAGTATACACAAAGAAGGTGAGGGCAGTAGTTTCCTGGGAGCAGCCTAAGAACGAGTTTGAGACACGGAGTTTCATAGGGCTGGCTGGTTACTACAGACGCTCCATACATGACTTCCCCCACTTAACAGCACCGTTGATGGGACTAACTAAGAAGGGTGTGATGTTTGTTTGGTCAGAAGCTTGTGAGATAGATTTTCAGGACTTGAAGGGAAGGTTGACATCAGCACCGATCATAATACTCCCAGAGTAGGGGATGAGATATACGGTTTGCTGTGATGCATCAGGGATTGGGCTAGGAGCAGTTTTGATGCAGGGAGACCGAGTTGTTGCGTATGGGTCTCGACAGTTAAGGCCACATGAGAGAAATTACCCGATGCATGATCTCGAGATGGTTGCAGCTGTGCATGCGTTGTGTTGTTGGATACATTATCTGTTGGGAGAGCATTTTGTGGTTTTCACTGACCACAAAAGCCTCAAGTATATCTTTACTCAGTGTGACCTGAATCTCATGTAGAGAAGGTGGGTTGAGTACCGAAAATCCTTCAATTTTGAGCTTGCCTATACACCTGGTATAGGTAATGCAGTAGCTGATGCACTGAGCAGGAAGACACAGATAGAGGCAGTGCAGGAGGCCATTGGTGAGTGGGAGCTTATGGATTTGTTCTCTGAGATGCATCTGGAGGTGCATGATAGTCAGGGGCAGACTTGTCTTTCCTCTTTAGCTATGACATCTACCCTGCTGGACAGATTGAGGATGAGACATTTATCGGATTCTAAAGTCCTAGTTCTACGGGTGTCGATGGCTAGTGAGGACCCTCCTCCTGGTTAGACGACAGATGATGATGAGGTTTTTCATTCCCATGGAATATTATGGGTTTTAGGGGATATACGTGAGGAGATGATGCGGGAGTTTCATTCTTCAGCTTGGGTAGTTTATCCCGGGGTTACCAAGATGTACCGAGACTTGAAACATCAAAACTGGTGGCCGAGTATGAAGAGAGAGATAGCTGGTTTTGTCACGAGGTGTTCCACCTGTCAGTAGGTGAAGGCAGAGAACTAGAGACCAGCTGGGCTGTTACAGCAGTTAACCATTCTACAGTGGAAATGGGATGATGTCGCGATGGATTTCGTGATGGTGTTGCCGAGGTCACCTCGAGGCAATGACGTCATCTGGGTTGTTGTGGAAATACTCATGAAGGTATCTCACTTCTTACCGATCATGGAGACCTTCAGTGTGGACAAGCTCAGAAGGCTGTATATCCAAGAGATTGTACGTCTTCATGGGGTCCCTCAATCTATCTTTTCAAATAGGGACGCCCGCTTTACGTCTAGTTTTTGGTAGAGTTTTCAGAGGATGCTGGGTACACAGGTGCTTGTGAGCACAACATACCACCCTCAGAAAGATGGCCAGTCAGAGCGTATGATACAGGTGCTTTAGGACATGTTGCGTGCATGCATCCTAGACATTGGGGGATCTTGGGAGAGGAATGTACCCCTGGTCGAGTTTGCCTATAACGATAGTTTTCAGGAAACTATTGAGATAGAACCATATGATTCTTTATATGGTAGGACATGCCGATCACCTTTGTGCTGGTTAGAGGTAGGTGGGGCAGCTTTACTGGGGCCACAGCTCGTGCAGGAGACATCTGAGCAGGTCCAGTTGATTCGGAAGCGGATGGCTACCACATAGTCTCGTCAGAAGTCTTATGATGATTTCCGTAGACGACCTTTGGAGTTCATGGTCAGGGATCAGGTTTTTCTAAGTGTTTCGCTGAGGCTGGGACACAAGCGTATAAAGAGACAGGGTAAGCTTTCACTGAGGTATGTGGGGCCATTCGAGATTCTGGAGAGAGTCGGCATGGTTGTATATCGGTAGTAGTTACCGCAGCGATACCAAGTCATGCACGACGTCTTCCAGGTGTCTCAGTTGCATCACTATCATTCAGACCTACCTCGCGTCTTTCAGCCTAAGGAGGTTGAGCTTCAGTATGATGCGTCCTTTGAGTAGTATCTGATCCGTATTGTTGACAGGATCACAAAGGTTCTCCGAGACCGGTCAGTTCCTCTCGTACGGTTGCTATGGCAACATGGCCAAGTGTAGGATGAGACCTTGGAGCAGGAGGCTGACTTACGTGCTCAGTGGCCAGATCTGTTCTGAGCTTTATCTTCTCCACCCATGGATTAGAAATTCGGGGACGAATATCTATAAGGGGGGAGTTTGTAAGAACACGGTTCATAGTTTTGAGGTAGGGGTGTCTCCTTTTTTCCTTTTCCTTAAGTGTTTTTGAGAAAAATATGGAAAATGGGGAAAATTTCTATAGTTTGGAACTACTGGACGTGTACTTTTACCACACAGCGTGTACTTCTGGTCGTGTGGGGATGATTACATGGGGCATGTAGCCATGCCGACGATGAAGGGTGTAGGAACCAACTACACGCCGTTTAGTGGTTCCTTACACGCAGTGTAGTCAGTCATCATGACTAAACAGTATGGCGGTGGAGCAGCTGAAAGCTGGGAGATAGTACATGCTGTGTACTTTTGAGTACATGTCGTGTACTCATGTCGACAGTTGAACAGTGTGGTGGTGCCACCAGAGGAACAGTTAAATGAATGAAGTAAACGTCGTGTACTTAGAAGTACACGCCGTGTACTTTGCTTTTTCGGCATAAAATTAGCAGTAGCCTCCTTTTTTGGCATAGGAGACACTTGAGCCGATTTGGAGCCAAAGGAGGAGGTCAGACCTTTGAGGATCCACAGAGTGTTCATCTGGAATCGGTTTCCACGTCGGACGATCCCTTTGGAACCGCATGGGTAAGGGCTTCCACCTCCTTGGATGGTTCTTATCAATTATTCTCCTAACAAGAGTTACTTACATTTGAATGGGATTTGTTGTTTATCAGATCTACGCCGTTCTTGGGCGTTTCTGGCATCAGAGATCGGGTATAACGTTCGTTGGCGTATAATGTAGGTGGTTGGTGTTTGTTTTCCAACTGTCGTGCGTTTTTGTGCCACGAACCCATGTTGGGGTGTTGTGAGGCTGAGGTCGTTTCTATATTTAATGCCTAGAATTTCATAATTGATTAAATTGTGATAATAAAATGTTGTTTGGGATCATTTCTTGGATCCGGAACCACCCCGGTGGTGTGTTTCTCTGTATAACCGTTTGGCCAGGATACCTGAGGGTATGCCTTTAAAGTAGTAATCGTAGAATTGCCTTGAGATGAATTTCTTGTTTACTACTTTTTACATGTAGGACATGGCCAGATTACCTTTTTAACCTAACGACGTTGTTGTGATTAGCCTGAGGGCATGATTGTTTTAGGATGAGGGCAACACCCTATTTCTCCTGAGGGAAACCTTTCGTGCCTGAGGACATGAATTTTGTGCCTGAGGGCAACACTTCCTACACCTGAGGGCAATTTCTGTTATGCCTGAGGGAAATTCCTGCGGGTTGGATTCTGTATAGCCTAAGGGAAATCCGGAGGGCGTGATTTACAATTTTAGCCAGAGGGCACGGTTCTGGTTGGCCTGAGGGCTTGGTGCTGTTGAGAACAGAATGTTACTAAGTTAAATGATTAAATGAATATTAAACTGGCAATATAATTGGTAGTTAGTTACTTTTGATTACTTCTTACTTTATTGCATTTTACTACTGCGCACTGTTGTTGCATGCTTACACGCAGTTAGGCACGGGCCATTGGTGGGTTCCTACTGAGATATATTTCTCACACACTATTTGGGTCATGCTTTTTGTCCCAAATAGATTACGTTTCTGCAGGCATGGATAGGGGAAAGAGGCCCTATACAGGTACTTGAATGTTACTGTGGAGTAGGAAGGCATGGGACCGAGCCTAGTCTTGTGATGCCGTTACCAGCTGTTTGCTTTGTTTTTCTATACTATGCTTTTTTACTATACTCTACTGATATATAACCTTTTCTAGCTGTTTTCATAGAACTGGAGACATGTTGCATCATTTTCTATATACTGTTACTTATATCCACTACTGTTGTTTATTTCAGTTGTGTATAGTTTACTACTTCCGCTCTATGTTATATGTTTTAATTTATATTCCGCTACGCTACACTTTGAAAAATGAGGGCATAGTTTCCCCACTATCAGACCTGGGCCCTCGCTGCTAGTCAGCAGCCTATGGCATTTGGGGAAATGCGCTTGAGGTCTTATGGCGAACCAGGTTCAGGGCACCCATTGCGTGGCACCCGAGATCGGGACGTTACACCAACCGAGTCTCTAATTAGTCTTCACAGTTTTGGAATTCCATCAAATATGGACTTGGATCATAATTTACCATGACAATGACATATTATCCCAACTAGAATAGATTTTCATAATATAAAAAATATAATTTTCAATATATGATCCAATCTTGTGTTATGGATTTAGTGACTCATGGGAGGATAATTTACAATTTATTTCATGAGTTTTCATATAATAAAATTATCATGGAATAATAAAAATAGAAACATTTGTGGCATTGTATGACCATCCATTTTGATATCCTACTTTTTTGGATATAGGATGAGGAAACTTATTTGATCATACCATGTATTTTCCACAATAATACTAAAAAAATCTAAATGATCCATAAATAGATGAAAAGAAACCAAAATCAATGAAAAAACATATTTATATCCGCAACGATTAATTCTATTTTTTACATCAGTAAACATGTATTCTGAAATTTATTATTGTGATTGTGTCTCAAATTATTAGTAATGTGATATATATATTTAATTTATACATTTTATGATATTTTAAATCATTTATATCATTAATTAAATTGATATTCATACTATGATTTGAACAGTTTAACTTGTTTTGTAATTTCTCATAGGATAAAAAAAATATTTTGAAATGGAACAAAAATATATTATTTTATCATGTTGAGGACACTTCACAACATTCCTCTTTGTGGCATGGCATGAAATAATAATTTTGTTTTATCCCAATTTACATTTAAACTCTCCTTCAATATAGATTTTCATTCCATGATGTGGGGGAATTTTGAGAAGAATCATATAAATTGAGAAGTATATTTCCTTATAAGTACACACATAGTGGATACAAGATTCTTGAAGATGACCAGATGATGAGGGAACACACAACATTATTTCCTTAATAAATCCACTATTATTCTTTGAGTGACCATATTGATTATCCTGCGATTGTTTTGAACAAGTCATTACTTCAATAGTATTGAGTAACCTAATTTTTGGGGGACTACTGTGTATGAATTATTTTTATTTTTATTTTAAAATTTGGATTGTATCAATTGTATATATCAATTATTAGTATTATTCTTATTTATGTTTCATGATAATTGAAACATGATTTAAAGAGAAACTTATTTTTTTCTGAACTTTATCTCCCTTATTGTCTATTTCTGTTACAAAATCATGCATGATTTTGACTAAATAAGTTTTTTTGTTACTTAATCAATTAATCTAATATATTATTTGACCACTTCAATGGTCTTGTTGTTAGATTAGTGAAAACTGCCAAGATAATGGATCCCTGTAAACCTAATTTTTTCAACAAATATGATTAAACTTGTAATTAATTAAATTTCAAGTCCCAAAAACTATTATATAACTGAATGTGGAATTCCTCAAATATTGATTAAAAATCCAAATATATTTTCCTTCCATTCAATATCCGTATCCAATAAATAAAACAATTTAATTTTAAATTATGAAAAATTAACCATGAGCACACCGACCATCCATGTGGGTTTCACAAATAGATTTTCTGATAATAATTTTTTTAAATGTTAGGTGCTCTGAGATTTTGTAGATATTCAAATTTCAATATCAACATATGAATTAACGTCACCCCATGGGCTGTTAGAAAAAAAAGAGAATTTGATATTTTTTATATATGATCATTTTAGGTTATGGAAGATATAGGAGACATTTCATATTAGTATGAATTACTCTTAAGATTTAATGATGTCTATAAATATTTCTATGTGTCCCAGTTAACGATGTACTAGCCAGACACTAACCATGTGATATGCTGGGAACATATAACTCTGGAATCAAGTGTTATATTTATTCTAACCCTGATCCATATTCATGATTGATAAGAGAATTTATTTAATGTCATATCAGTCCATTTATTATAGATATCATATTATTATTTTATTATTAATGTGTGAAAAGACGAGTATGAGATGTTAATGTTTGACCAAGGGCCTGAACACTTCAAGGTCACAACCAACCTCTGGTTTCCTAAAGATTAGAATCCCCGTTATGGGAATAGTTAAACACCATCAATTTTAGTAATTTACCCATATAATTATGTATTGTAAGGTAATGTAATTCTTGGGAACAATTTCATTAACTTATGGGTGTTTTGGAATGTTTTTGGAATATTTTAGGAAGTTCATGAGTTGGGATGTATTAGGGGAAACCATCAGGTGTTATCTATGTAAAATTGAATTATTTGGAGGGGTTTTATTTATAGAATAATGGTATGTACTTGTTTTAGAAAATTTATGAAAAAACATGTGTCTTGGGAAATATCAACTATAAATGTTTTCCACATGATTATCTCATTGTTTACTAAACCATTTTAACTAACCATGAAATGAGATTAATTAAATCAAAATGTTTATTGGTAATATAAAGACTATACAAAACCCCACATTAGTTCCCTAATTTTAAAGGATATATTTCTTAAACACTAACCTTGGATATTTTTAATATCATATCCACTTAGATACATGATTTAATGACTTAGGGGGGTTTGTATCATGAAGATCAATGGTAAGGGTTTCATACATTCTTTACTTCCTAGATTTTTCATTTATATTGACTAGGATTCATGGATGAGGGTTTCCATTCCATGAACTATAATTTTGGGAATTATTGTGTTGATCTTGTTTGGAATATATTGATGGCGAGAAAATTCTATTATAAATCTAATTAGATGTGATTCAATTTGTCATAATGATCACATTAGAGGTAGGGGGACTGTATTATTTTTCCACATTGTCTTAGAAAATTAATGGTTGTTTTCTATGAAGAATTGATTCTTATTTTAGTTTTTAAACTATAATGGAATCCCTATTTCAATAGCTTATTCATATTTTGTAATAAAAACTATAATATTTAGTAAATAACACAATTTGGTTGAATAAATTTTTTAATGGTTTTTGTTTTTATAATAAAGGGTTAAGGTGTGAATGCTTGGAAGGAACATAGTGGGTCTATGTTCAAATAAATTTAGAAGAGTTGTGTGTGTCAGATATATTCACGACGCCACATATTGTGTCACATTTGATTATTCTACAATGTGATTACACAAGACTGGTGACATGAATGTTTCCCATTAAATAAACTATTGATAAGTGTACTTTAGGTAGTTGTTCCATTAGTAGATGTTCTCCATGTGATAGCGGGGTCATTCCATGGTAGTTTTAGTGGGAGTAATTCAATGAAGTTGAAATTATTTTCACATTATGATAAGTGATTTTTTAATATTTGATACTATTTTAAATTGAAAATAAATTTTTTGATAACCTATTTCTTATTTTTGGGGAATTTGGTGGATGCTATGGAATTTACTTGTTAGGTTTTATTCTCACCCCCACCATATAAACCTTAGTGCATATAGGGTCATTATTTATCATGATACATGTTAGAGGTGGGTTTTAAAATTTAACAGTTGATATCTATTATGTTGTGGTCATCGATGGCTTTAGTTGTTTCTGGGGGTGTTCATCTATTCATGGTGTCTAGAGTGGTTCCACCATCATTTGGCGAGTCTTATTAACATTGTGTTTTATTTTACATGGTTATTTTTAACATGAGTTTTATATTTTACCATTATAAAAAATGGTTGATCATTTGATTATACAACAATATTTTGTTCTGGTGTTATATCAATTATCAATTTTTTTTCTGTGGGATGTTTTTTTGGGGAAAATCTCCCACATGATTTAAGAAAAGGATGTGACTTTATTTCCAGCATTGTTACCCACATGACATCCCATAATGTTATTGGTATTTTTTCTTTTTGAATCCAATGGTTTAGGAAAAGATGTGAAAAAATAGTATCCATGAGTTTTTATATTGATGGAATAATGCTTTCTATAAATGAAGAATGTTTATGTGGAGATTTCCCATGAAACATGATAGTTGGATTTTAGATTTATTTTATTTTTAAAATAAAACTTTTATGGGATAATATCTTTCCAAAATAGTTAGATACATCTTATTTTAATAATAATAGTTCCTAAATAAATTTTAACAATGTTTTAAAAACACAAATACATAGTTATGTCTACTTATAATCAAGAGTGTAAAAATAAGTGTTTTGATGATGATGGAAAATGATTAAATGAGAAGCATTATAGAATTATAATTGGATTTATTATTTATATTATAAGTAGAAAAACAATTATTTTTTCTGTTTTCACTCTATATATATGGTATCAATACAATCCAAATGAATTAATCTTTTTCATGGAAAAAATTAAAATATATTTTAAATGTTGTTAATTATATGTTAATGAATAAGAAGAATAAATATCATGATATAAAAGTGAACAATGATACATAATGGGAATGATAAGTTGATGAAATATAATCCACATTTAGTAGAGTGTTACTAATTGGTAGGATATTTTTCATTTCATTCATAGAAGAAAACATCAGGAAACATGATTACAATTATGTTGTGTATATTTCCTCATCATAGTATTGTAAATAAATGATTTTGATGTGAAAATAGTCTCAAGAAAAGATTATATTTATCATATATCATCTATATATAGGTTTTTTACTATTATAGTGAAATTAATTAATCCATATACCCACTCTTGTACATTTAGTCGATGAATATTGAAATAATGTTCCATTTTCTCAATGCAAAGATAAAATATAGTGTCATGAGAATGGACCATGTTCTTTCCAAGGAATAGTTAGTTGGTATTCTCACAATATTCATATCTTCTAATCATGTTTGAGATGTTAATAAAATGGGTGTTCAGACCACTATCCAATACCATGGTATGAATATTTTTTGAGTATCCTCCTCTATTATTTCAAGATTAAATTTTTAAGGATACATTGTCAATAGAGGGGGAAACATTTTATCATGTTTGTGGACTATTTAATTTGTGTATAATGTTATATTTTAATAAATCTATAAATATTTCACAACTAATTTTTCTTTTGTTTTATCCATGAATATATGATTGTTTTCCTATGGGGTCATTCAGAATGAATTGATAACAAACTTGGACACCATTTTTTGTACATTTTTCTAAGTCATATAGATTTAGAGGTGATTGATTAATTATTATTTACTTTAGGAAATTTGGGTTTCTCCCAAAAATATATTCAATTTTATTTTATCTTTAATAAGGTCTAAAATAAATAGTGGTATTTACAAAATAACCCAAGTGGGGGATTGTTGAACACAATAATAGATAATTAACTATTTGTTACTTATAATAATTTAAACTATTAAGACAAATGGCTTTATAGAAAATGAATGTAATAATATTTAAATAAAATCTATAAGAAAATGTGTATGTTGGAATAATATAATTAGTAGTGTATATTATAAATATTATCTGAAATTAGTGAAATTGGCTAAGAAAACATGACGGTCCTAGGTTCCACATATTAAGAACCATGTAGGAGTCTCTTTATATAGAAGATGAAGTCATATTGAATGAATTGATATAATGATTTTTGATAAGTATTGAATTTATTGAAGAGTCATGGGGATATGTTAAAGGCATTCTATATAGTTTTGAGTTAAGTTTATGCTTTCAATCATGGTAAATAAATATTTTATTTCCAGAGAGAATTAAAAAGATTCTATGTATGAAAATAAACATTACCTGATATTTGGAGGCCTACATATAATATACTAATGATTTAAAAATACTTCCACCCATATAATAAGTTATGGTGAAAAGTATTTATACCAGTGTTTAAGATATCATAATATGAGACATGTATGTATCTGATGATGGAGTAAGACATTCATAACATATGGTGAAATACATTCTAGAAGGTTGTGAGGCTTTCAATCTAGCACATATGACTTTGTATAATTATGTACGAATTCATAGTTTTAAAATATTAATGAATAATAATAAATATATATTAATAATAAATTATAGTGTGATATGTTTATCATTTAATTTTTTAGAGGACTACATTGTTCTATATACAACACTGAGGGGGTGAATAATTATGTGGCACATTTTCTTATTTTTGAATGTTCTATCAATCTACCTCATAGAACTACATGGATTTTAATTATAATATTCTTATTTCCTTATCATAATAATGTATACATAAATAGCTAAATGATGGAACATGATATTTTAAATGTTTCAAAACTCAATAATAGTTTCTAGTTCTTTTAAAGTATGGTGATGTCCACTACATGGATTATCCACTAAAATGAAACACGAGTTACAATGGTTTACGTAGAATAAAATAATTTTCCATGTGTTTATATTTACACATTAAGAGTTCATTTGGTAATAAAACTCTTCCCATGATGGGTGAAAACCTCATTCGACATTCATCTCATTGCTGGTTCGTTAAACTACCTATGTTGATACATTTCACATTTTTTATGATGTAATTAAAAAAAATACACTAGTTGAGGATTATATTTGATGTCACAATTCTTTTTTTATCTTTTAATTATTTCCTATCGACATTGTTCCTTTCATATAAGAATGATATAAATTATTATTCTTTTTTCAAAATGGAAAATTGAAATATTATTTATCTTATTATTTATCATATATAATTATATATCTACAATTATCACTTGTTCTATCTCTTGAATCTAAAAATTCATCTTTCATTATAAAATAATTAACCATAAGCTCCCCATCATCACAATTACTCTTCCCATAATAATTGGAAATTATTGGATAGGAAAAATCCTTATCTTCTCCACACTCAATGATATGAATTTAACTATGGGAAAATATCTGTGGCTTGCTCAGTACACATTATCAAAGATAATAATTGTATTGAATGTCCTTTTTTATTCTTGTTGAAGAAAATATTTATGTAATTGATTCATACAACATATTGAATATTATATGATAAAATGATTACCTATTATAAGACCATTCTATTTTTGTATTATCAAATCAACTAGATCATATTTACATAAATCACGTAATGCATGGTGCACAACATATGAAACCCTTGTAGTGTGTTGTTTTTTTTAATTTTTTATATTTAAGTATGTTCCGTGCATTTAAAAATCTTCTATTTGAAATAGTTTTGGAATCCTATAGTACGCATACGAACTATATTTACTGCTTCATCGATTGTAATGTAATTTTTCAAAAGTACAGGTATATCATTTTATTTCTTATTACAATATTTAAAACATTTTATATGAACAATCTATCATTTTATAAAACACATTAAAATATACCATGTATTTTATTATTCATTTATCATTAAAAGGACCTTCATGTTATTATATCATAATACAATCTCTTTCTACTTGAAAAAGAGCTAAATATCATGATGTTATTAATATTATGATACACGTTTTTATCTTCATATCTATAACATCCCTGATCCCATACCCCTAGATCTGGTTTAAAAATATTAAACAAATATATTTATAGAAATTATAATTGTGAAGGAGACCAAATTTGAATAATAAAAAACATGAAACATAAAACCAAAATGTCAAGTTCACTTAAATTCTCAAAGACTATTTATCTTAATTGTTTTATATAATTAGGAATAAGTATTAAAAAAATAAAAAATTTGTTTAATTGATAATTTCTACCACATAACCAATATTATTTTATTTCATATTAAGTCACAATCATCATCAAAATAAAAACCTTCTTGAAATAATTCACTCAACGTTATTCTTGACAACATGGGTATAGGAAACACAAGAAGGGGGAGATAAAATTCCATGTAACGGTAAAAATATGAATTGAAATTTTAATTTCATTAGTGATAATATGATGAAAATATGGGTACGAGTCCATAATCATAGTACATGGTAATAATATATAAAATATTTATTCCTATTAATACCTAGATCAACATTCATGGAAACATATCTTAAGGCTTTAAAAAATGTATGTGTCATAAAATTCAAAAATAAAATTACAAATTATATCAGTCTTTATAAAATGAAATATCTAAATCCCATAGAAATAAAATTTTATTTTGATAAAATTGAACATCATATTCATGGCCAATATAAAACCGATTATAAATACCTCTATCACAGTTAAATCCTTAGATTAAACCCTCCATTATCTCCCAACATTAATATAAACGCATGAACATTACTCAATGTAATGGATTTATATCTGGGTTCACCAATTGTTTAAGAAATATCTAAATCACACGATGTCATCTGGGTGCACTCATTATACAAGATATAATAGGATCTACCAAAACTCTATGGATGCACCCATAATCATGAATAATGTACAATTAATATTTATAAATAATATACATCAATCATTAAATTCATCTTAAAATCATTAAAATAACATTTAATGTTTTCAATAATTAATTTACAAAGGGAAAAGAATGGGCGTAATGACCCCAACATTTTTCAATGGAATGTATCCCTTCTTATAACTATATCATATATTATAAACCACAATAAATAACATATATATTTCCATAAAAACTTTTTAAATGATGAATGGATGATATAAGAGTATTTTTTAGAAATTAAGGAACCAATACTAATGGAAGAGTAACATGACTAATGGAATAGTGTCATGACCCATAAGAATAGTAATTCTTGCAATAGAATAGTAACATCAACATTAAAAGAATAAATTAAATTTATTTATCTTATGAATGAAAATGTATTTTATTTATATCAAGAAATAATTAAATATGTTTTTTAAAAATTATTAATTAATAATTGTATTTTTATAAGAAAATTGTATTTATCTACAATTTTATTATTAATAAAATTATTCAATATAAAATTTATTTATCATAAAATAAATTAATAAATTAATATTTTATGGCCTTATAGTAACAATATATTTTTATGAGGACCTAGTAATTTTTTGAATGTGTCAAAAAATCGGTTATAATTTTAAAACTGGTATATTTCAAATAAATGATGATTGAAATTAAAATTAAAATTTATATTATTTTAATTTTTTTTCATAAAATGTAAGTTATTTTTGAATTCTACATATAAAAAAATGGTTATGGTAAATTTTAATTATTTTTATGAAATAGTATATTATTTGTGAATAGTAAAATTTTGTAGTTTATGGTATATATTCATTATTAGTTAAATACAATATTCCTTTGATTCATGGACGATATAATCAAAATTATCTAAAATTATACATAAATATTTTAATATTTTTTGTGAGAATTTTCAAAATATTCATAGTCTTGAGAAAAAATAATAAACTAATGAATAAAATAATTGGAAAACATCCATCTCCTCCACTATAAATACAACCCATCAGAACAACTTCACCTTACAGCTTCTATGATTTGATAATTTTTTTTATTCAGCCAAAAACTCTTCCCAATCACCCAAAACCAATGTATATGATCCCTTGGTATCATAAAAATACCAAAACCATTTCCCCATGGAGTTCTTTAGGGGGATAAATTTGGGAGGTACAATCCATATTCTATTCATTTTAAATTCTTTTAAATAATTTTTTTTCTTATTCTCTCCTCACCTCCTCTATAAAAATGTGCATGACAACTCATATATTGTTTATATAATATAATTATATCCTATTATTGGAATATCCATTATAAATATCATATTTCTCTCTCTTTTATTGTAAAAATTAATTTATTGCTTTAATATGGCAATTTAACAACATCTTGGATGATACGGTTTCATGATCATTTATCACATTTATAGATGTACATAAAACCACTATAACGGTTTTTAAAAACTTTAAAATGTTTTTAATAACACATTAAATATTCTGGAATAAACTTATAAACATACTAATAAATAATTGAATGAAACTATATTTTTCTGTTAGAAAAACCGTCGAAACAATATAAATGATTTTCACTAACAATTTTTCTAAGAAATAACTGAAATGAAATTTTTCCAAATAAAATATATAAACATTTAATCTTAAAATTTATTACTAAAAAGATATAAATTCAATTATGGTTAATTATACATATTCTACATAATTATCCATACTCATATTCAAGTGAACTGGTCATAAAAACAAAAAAATAATCACTTTTGAATGATGGAATTTTTCTTTAAAACTAATTTAAAAGGATATAACTAATATTAACAAAACAATAATAAAATGAATACATGAATAAGTGGTTTTGGATATGTTAATTAAAGGAATTAATTTTATTATCTATAAAATATGTATTGAAATCCCTCATATATATGGAATGTTTATTTTATAACCCAATACACTTACTTTGGATTTACCCTCATTCCCTCCATTTTAAGAATGAATGTTCCATTGAGGTTACTTTAAAAAAATTTATATATCATTAAATTTTCATTTCTAGATATAAATTTTTCCAATCAAATTTTATGAAAAATGTATAGATTTTTTCAAACAATCTATTATGTCTCATATCACATGTTTTACTTCACATTATATTGATTCTTCCTTACCCAAGATTGATTATTCCTATACTAATTGTGTTATTACCACTTTCTTTCAGGAATCCCAATGTTTGTTCATGGAAATATTACTTATGAAATGAATCATATTCCTTTCAATGGGTTATTTTATGTCCATTATTTATGTATATTCTATGTGACTTGAATGATTATGTTTTTATGTGTGCAATCAAACTTATATTACACAAAAGTGAATTAGTTAAAGTGAGAAATCTAAAGATATAAATTGAAATATGCTTGAGAATTATTCTAGAATTGTTTACAACTATGTGTTGTAGTTGACCGCTAAAACATGTAGTTTTTTATATGTCCACATTAAATATCGATATCTAATTCTTCCTATCTTGATTATGATGATCATAAAATGATTATGTTATGATGATTATTATTATTCCAAACCCATGTTATGTTAATTTATTTTTAATCTATATTTTTACTATGATTTTATCTTACCACATTCATTTATATATATACTAAGATGATTACTTGTATTATGTAGAAATCAAGGGTCACTAAGAAGCTTGAGAACAAGGAATTAAATAAATTGTTTATTATTTATTTTTTAAATTTTATGTATGGCCATAATATTCCAAAGACATTAAATATTTGGGACCTTTTTGTTTAATTATTTTATTTATTTAATATTTAAAAGGATTTAATAATATTGTACTAAACACATGGGTCTCTAAAAATATGTTTCATTCCATTCTCTTAGAAACATGATTAACCAGTGTAAAAGAAAAAAGATCCATTATAATATTTTCAAAAAAATCCTATCTAGGGGAAAATAGATAGGTTCTATACCAATATCATAGAAACAGTATTATTTAAGGGGAAAAATGGGTTCTATAACAGTCTATTTAAAATAATCATAATCCATCCACATAAGGAATTATGATGGTATCATTAAACAATAATAATTATAGCATTTTTAACAAAAAAATGGTTGTCAATGATGATGAATTGTAATACCATAAAAATATCAATAAAAATTTCATGGGGAAAATAGATTTTTCATTTTGTGAATCATCAATGGATTTCATCATTGATGGAAATTTTTTTTAAAGACAACTTCGAATAATTTTTGAAGAAACAATCATATTCGTTTTGATAAACCTTACTTAAAATCTAAAATTTAATAAAAAAAATTCATATAAATTTATCTTTGTAAATGTAAATACGAATATTTAATACATTATGTGGTTATGACTTTATAATGTTTCATCCATTCCAAATAAGATTTAAAATAAGTATTCCATTCATATTTTTGTATTAAATGTTAAAAATCACACTATTCTTAAAAATATATGTTCATTCCACATAAAATAGTTAAAAAATCCAATAATGAAAAATTATGAGATTAAATTTTCATATTATAACATTTTAGGAAACAAGGATATTAAAAAAGAAAGAACCCAAATTTAAAAGAAGATTAAAAATTTGCATCACCTACAATCAAATTTAATGATATTTCTTAAATCTATATTAGAGGATATTGAAATTAAATATGTTAACCAAATTAAAATACATGAGATAAAAAAATATATGTGGTTAATGTATTTAAAAGGTATGATTTCTTCGAACTTAACCTTAAAACTAAACTATCATGAAAAAAAATTATATTATAAAATTAACACTCATCCACTTTGGTAAATTTTGAATTATAAGACCCATAAAAGAATAAAAACAAATGATAATTAAAATATCATTAACATAAGATGATTAATTTTATTTAAAAGGTAATTATATGTACCTAAAAAATTAATATTCATGAATATCATAATCATATGTCTCAAAGAAAAATAATTTGAGATGAATAACCATGAATGAAATCATACCATTTAATTTGGGATTTTATTAATTAATAAATTATATGGATCCAATATAAAACCACATAGATAGTATGAAATAATACCCAAGAAAATAAAAATTCATTACCAAAGTAATCATGACATCATTATGTCATCGATTATGTAATATAATCCAATGAAATGAAATTGAGTTAATGAAATTAATTACAGGTTGGTAAATATCAAGTCAACACCCCATGAATTAAATAATTCAAATAGGAATATAAAATACCTTGACATGTGAAGGATTCATGGAATTACATTTAAAGGGTTAGTATATACACCACACCATAAAAAATAATGTTGAATATAAAATTTGTCTCACAAAAAGAACAAGTGAGTGAGAGAATATTTACATCAAGTCTAGACATTCCTTGTATATCGTTTAACCCATTAATAGTTAGATTATATAATAATTATTATTTATTAATAAAGGTTTAAATATATAATAATTTACACTCAAATAAATTATTTGATTTATTTTTAGAACATATTTTAATGGATAATAAATTATGTCTATCCTGGGTGTTTTGAGGACCTTCAATTCGTTATTCCAAAACATATTTGGTGTGCTGACCATGGTCAAAGAGGTATTTATTTCAAAATACAATGACTAATTATCATGAATTAGTTATCATATTTATATATAAAATATATTTTTAAAGAAATATGGAAATAATGTTATGATATTTGAATTACCATACAATCAAAAAGACTATAGGCCACATGTATGTGAGCGTAATGTTTCAGTTTTTTTCAATAATCATTATAGAAAGAATTTAAGTAATATATTATATTTACAGAATTATAGCAATATTTTAAATAACGTTTTATTTCCCTAAATATACTTATATATATCATCCATGTGTTTTGATGAATGAATAATCAATTAACTTCATAGAGGATGTAATCCACACAGGAGCACAATGCTGTTATCATTTCTTAGTGTACGAAGGAAAATGAAATTTTATATTTTTAGGATGACAAATATTTCATCAATATCATAATTATTTATTTTTTTCAGATATATTCATTAAAATTATCCATATTAACATCAATTTAAATCATTATAAAAAATGAATCACATCGCATCACGAGGCTATAGTATTTCGTACAAACGAGTGATTTTACTCCATCAACAGAAAGTAAAAGAATGCAGATTGGGTATAATATTTTTATATGTATAAATATTTAACGAATAGCATAAATATTAATTGAATTGATCATTATATCATGGCATTTTAGGTGATGATTGAAAACTAATATCATCTGTTTGTGAGGATTTTGTTTACACATGAATTATGATTTTATATCCCATTTGATGGGAGAAGAGAAAGATTTAGCTTATTCCATGAACATAATAAAATATCAGTATATAATAATTAATAATAATATTATATAATCTTATTAGAATAATATTTTATGGAGGTCAAATTATAAATGAAATAAAGTTGTTCTATTGAACACGATATATCTTCTTTAGAAACCCACAATATGCAAGGAGAAAATGCCATCTTACGATAGATTGATTGTCAAAATAAACAATATAGTATATGGGGAGTCAATTAAGGAATAAATTTGGGAAATTATGGTCTATTTCAATTTTCAATTTATGTGTTAATAATAGTCTATAAGGGAAGGATTTTAAAAATGTGGAAAAGAACATTGATGGAAGCTACCAAGATATTTCCCTAAAAGAATAAAAAGTCATAAAGTATAGCCTAATATTTGGACTTGGGATGTATAATATTAAAATATTTCTAACCAATATGACTTTTATGGGTGTTTATATAATATTTACCCTTACCCCTTTAGTTTGACCATTGGTAATAACTGTTTTCTCTTTAGCTGTGGTAATTAATATTTACAATTTCGTAGTTCATTATAGTTACAAAATTATCTAAAATATTTGGTTAATATAAACTAAAAGTATTAAAATTAAAGATTTCATTTTTCCAAATTCAATTCACATATTTGAAATAAATTATATTAAAATTAATCTGCTAGATGAGATGAAAAATATGGTCTTTAAGAATTGTTTTTTAAGAAAAATATAGTTTTATATTAAGTATATTACAAAAAAAATCATTTTTTTAAAGTAACATAATATTTTTTTATATTTTATACATTAATATAATTTTAGTAATATCACATTTTTTATTTTTAAAAAAAATAAAATGGAGTGAAATTATTCTCTTTATAACAATTTTTAGAAAAATTTCATTTTTAAATCCAAAAATATATTTATACTAAAATTCATCAATAATTTAATTAAAAACATTTATTTCGTTTTATTATAACCAATTTGTAGTTATTGTAAATTAATTAATATAAAATGTAAATGGATATGTTTAAATATAATTTTCCTTTGGAATGAAATGCCCTTTTTAGAGAAATCGATATTTTCACTATTCATTAATAAATAAACATTTACTAAAAAATTAAAAAAATTCAATGAAATTATTTTCTGATTTTAGGATTAAAAATTGAATTTAATTTTATCAAATATATATTTTCTACACTTTCTATAAATTAGTTATAATATTTTTTCATAAAAATAAATATTTTTTTGAAGAATACGTATATTTAAGAATAAAATTACATTACTAAAAATATATTGGATATTTGGTAAATAATTTTAAATTATTTATATTGATTGTGATATATATATATATTGATATTTAATAATGTATTTAATTCAAATTATACCATAAAAAATTATGGTTAGGCTATAATGGTTATATATATTCTATGCTAATTATTCTCACTCTTTCATGTCAAATACACTATTGAAGATAGTTTTATTTTCTAATATATCATTGTGTGACATCGTCAACCCCTTTAATAAATTAAATTCATAAAATTTTAACATTAACAAAGTAATAAAATTTTTGTAATTTTAAAATATCTTTATTGTAAATCAACTTTTTAAAAAGGTTTCATATAACCTCCTCTTGATAAGACAGAAAACGATATAAAACAGTCATCGTGAATAACACATACTAGTTTTCGAAATACTAGAATATAATTAGGAATTAAATATTAATACCTAGATAAAACTAACAACTCCAAAATATTGATTTCATTTTTATAAGAATCATTAATCAGAAGATAAAATATAAAATTTGAAAAACATATGCCAACGAGGAGCGAAAAAGGTCATTGATATCATTAAAAATGATGTTAAGATGATATAATTTTGTTCAAATTTAAATTTAACAGAGTTGAGGAATTAAATTACAATATAAACTAAGATAATAAGGAAATACACATACTTTAGGAGTATAATTTCATCCATTTTTAATTTCCACCACATTCCCATAATTTTCACCAAATGATGAGTATTCAAAATAATTTTTCCCTATTTATGAAGAACTAAAAATAATATTTTAAAAGATCATGAAGAAACCCACGATTTCATAGTACGTTATTTCTTCAATGTAATTCAATAACTTGCACTACACACAACACAGAGTTCAAGCACACCATGACTTACCAATCTAGACGTCCAAAAAGAGTTATGAATAGTATTGACTGCATTTTGAATATTATATACTCCATATAATTTTAAAATCCATATTATGTGTTTCTTAGAAATAATATAAGAACAAATTCAATTTTTTAGATTAAGGAAGTATGTTTCAAAAAATGAAATTTTACCACCATTTTAGGGAGAACCCTTCTTTTTAATACAATATTTGACACTTTTATGAAATCAATTTGACAAAATAAACTTCTTCTTTCGAATTTGGAGATTAACATTTAGTTTTGATAAATTTTTGGTATTTTTATGATAACATAAATATTTTAGTAAATATGGAAAAATACTAAATTTTAATTAAAAACAATTTTTTTATTCAAAATAATTTATAGTGTTAAATTATGAATTTTATTGGTTTTTAAGTATAATTAGATTATATTTTCATCATTTAATACAATTTAGGTCAATATATTTAATTTCACTTTGAAATTGGACATAAACAAGTGTCAATCTTTTGATAGATATTGTTGCCCAAAAACACGCAATTTATTTTGACAACCGTAATAAATTTTAAATTACTTAATGAAAATTATATGTTTTTATTTTTGTAAAATGGAAATTATTTTTGAATTTGGAATATCAAATATATCTTAGGCTGAATTTATGGTATTTTTATGAGAATCATCAATTTTTGATGAATACTGAAAAACACTGAGTTATTGGTTAAAACCGATTTTTTTTAAATAATTGTTATTTTTTATTTAAATTTATTTTAGGTAAAAATAGATAAATAATACCTATATATGTTCAATAAAATTCATTTGAGTCATTTTATAATAAGTTTAGATATATAAAAAGTTTATTGAACTTTTTACCGTCTTTTACCCACCTTATAGGAGTATTTGAAAATTTTCATAAAACATAATTTTACCCCTTCTATGAGTTAAATTTCAAAATTCCAAGAGACAAAGTTAACCTCAGTAAGTAAAATGTTGTTCAATAAGATGAAAATAATTTTTGGTGCATAGTAACTTTTGACTTTTGTTTACTGCGGTTAAAGTTAAATAAGGTAATTCATGGTAAAAAGAATATTTTAATAATTCAAAATTACCTTAACACATATCCTAACCTTATTTTACTAGTAATGGATGAACATGGTAATCCTTGGGTCGATTGTGGGACTCCATGGATCCACTTATTAATGATAATGACAGTTTAGATTAATTAATTTAAAGTAAAGGCAAAATTGACATAAACAAAAATCTTTTAGTAATTAATTTTTATATGGTTTTATATATGTAATTATTTTGACTATAAATATTCATTGGAAATATAAATATATTTCCTACATGTGGAAATTTTTTTAAAATTTTTAGACATCGAATAAATTAAATTATTTATGACACAATAATGATGCAGTATTTACCTCATTAAATAATGTTTAAAATAAATTAGATTATAAATATTTAAATAATATCCAAAACATGCCCAATTTTCATTGGATGATTTTATTTATACCATGAGTCCTCTTTTCTTCGACACTAATTATTTTTGGACCTTTAGAAATTGAATATCATTATACAATAAAATAATATTTTCACACTTTCCAAAAGAGCCCCTCCTCCCCCTTATAAAAGGAGACCACTTATAATCAATTTCTCACACCTCTCAAGCCTTTAGTCTCTTCAAAACACTAAAACATTAAGGTCCCTACATTCTTATCATCCTCCTAGAAGCCTTACCATAGGAAGAAGGCACTTCAAAAAGTCATTTTGGTTGAAACCAAATTACGTTACCCAAATTAAAGGTAACAATTTTTCATAACTTCTTTTCTTTTATTTTAATTCTCCAACCCTAACATCTTTTTATTACTTTCGTTTGTAACAAAAATAGTATGCACAATATCCTAGGATTTTTAATGAGAATGATTCGAACTACACATACACACACCTCCATATAATGGGTGAAAAACATTATTTTTTTGTGGAGGGAAAACTAACGCCTCACGAAACGATGATCATTTAATTACCTTCTACCACCTCTCATGGTGGCCATTATGATGGAACTATATTTATATATGATATATATAATATTTTTTTGTTTTCATCATGCTTTTTTATTTTTCATTTATAGCATACGTTAGTGGTTTCCATTATGGGTAAACATGATAATTTCATTTTAGAAAGTGCAGACTACCACCCCCTCAAAGTGATATGACTCGTTAATACCATATGTGGGACGTATAAAGAATGGTGTTCATGATATTATATATGATATTATACTGTAATTATAATATAACTATGTATAATTTTGTTTTAATTCCATTAAAATAAGAGATATAAATGATAGTAGCGTTCATGCGTACATACAGCTTACCGTCTCCATGAATATTGCATTTCATGTGTTTCCCAAAAATGATATGTACTGTTATAAATACATGTATATACTGGATGTATATGATATATATGATATCTACATCATTAATATCATTATAGATATTATTAACTTTTGACGATGTGAACAACTTGTAACTATAATTTGTTCATTTTTGACTCAAGTGTGAAATATCGAAAAAACGAACATTATTAACATAAATGATTACATAATGTTTATAACATGGTAATAAGTGATATAAAAGGAATCATAAATTAGAAAAATGTTCTTAATAAAGTATAAATTATCTTTAGTCTATTATTCATGATTTTAAATAACGAATGATTCTTGTCGGACATGAGGTAAGGGGTTTCTTATCCCACTTTTAATTCCGTGAGATTTTCATTGTCCACCTCTTATTTATTGCATGTGGTGTATTATCTATTGAAATTTGATATATATTATCATGATTCAATTTATATTCATGATATTTTGTGATTAATTTGGTTGTTATTTACTTTTTTTCATACGACTCGATTGATTACAACGAGGTAAGGGTTAATTTTACAATCTCTTCATTATCGGAGGTTGTGTATACGTAATTATCTAATGGGACCTCTTTTTCATCCACATCCATCTTTCTTAAAAATTTATTTAAAATCATTATAACTATTTTATATACTATGGGATAAAGTCATTTATACCATTTTTTGACTTTTTGTAAGATGTTTATAAAAGAATCCTTTCTTCATTTTCCAAATAAGGTCTTTTTTAACCATTTCAACAAAATTAAGGTAAGAATGTCTTTTTTTAACTTATATGGCAGGTGTGGATATTTTATATCTTTGTAAAATCATTGATGTTTACCTTACAAGATTATAATAATTTTTTCAAAATAATTTTTTCTTTATAATTATTTGGCTTTTAAATGATTTCAAAACAGAAAGATGTATTTTTTTCTAAAAAAGGTTTTGATTTCATCTATGTCAACATCCTTTGATGGATTTTGAGATTATTTGAATTTGATTTATTATGATACAAAACTTCCATATTTTATTGAAGGTTTTGTGATATGTTTGAATATGGATGTTCCATTCATATACCATTCAGGGTTTAAGGTTAAAGTATAGAAATTTCATACTCTAGTTTTAATACGATTGCTTATGTTATATTTAAAACATTTCTTATGATGAATGTATTGGAATAGTTTGTTCCTGGTTGGGGAATGGTAAAATTAAGCCCTCCAGGTTGGGGTCCGGTTACAGAAGACCCTCCGGGTTGGAGTCTGGTTACAAAGGCTCTCCGGGTTCGAGTACGGTTACAGAGGCTCTCCGCGATGCAGTCCGGTTACAGAGGCTCTCCAGGTTGGAGTCTGGTTATTGAGGCTCTCTGGGATGGAGTCTTGTCACAGAGGCCCTCTGGGATTGGATTTGGTTACTGTTAGCCCACAGGTCTTACTACGAGGCCTTAACACAGAAATTAAAGTATGGTATAATACATTCCCTCATTATGAAAATAATATTGATGGTTCATGTGGTCATTCGACTAGTAGAATACCCATTATTTTGTTTTATTATGGAATTATTTACTCAGCTCATATTCCTACCATAAAAGTATTCATGATTATTATTAGTAAATGCTTGTGGTTTAAATGATTCACCATGTTTAATATTTATGTTATCTTCCACTGTATTTCTTACCCTTACTGATCATTTAAGCTCACCCCTTTATATATTTTATTTTTCCTAGGATACCAAGAAGTGTATTATGATTGATATGCAGGGTCATGCTAAGAGAATAATGACATTCATAATGGATTATTTATGTTGTTTTGTATGTTATAAAGTGTAATGTAACATTAATGTATGTAATCTATTTTCCAAGACTGCTAAACCGATCGGTTCTTCGAGACTTGATCTCTTGTAATCATTAAAATGTTTTAAAATAATGCACCAACTCTGGGCTTCTAGGGTCCGGTTATTACAGTTGGTATTAAAGGAAGATTACCAATAACCTTGGAAAAAAGATTCAGATAAACTCTCATTAGATAACATTATCCTAAGATAGACATTAAGGATTAGTATATAAGAACTTCCTAGAATTTTTCATATATTTACTTAGTAGTAAAACCCAAAAAAACAACATTGAGCTGGACTTGAACGGTAACTGCTTGACGACAACGGGCCTTGCTGAACTCTCGGTTACAACACTCCCAAGGGATATGCTTAGGACAATTATCATTTTCATTACAAATCATTATGAAGGGTTATTGATTATATACTTTCTCAAAGAATTTTTTTTATGATTATGGATTACCTCCATAAATTGTTCAATTTATGTTAAGTGTTTTACAAGTTTTAATTATGTATTTCTATTCATAAACTATTCTAGTTTATTCCATTGTATATAAATTGTGGCCAGTAGAAGGAATGTGAACTCCAACAATACGTATGATCCAAAGAGTAATAAAGGTCATATATTTCATGGTATCAAGCCATCATTTAGAAGGGAAATAGTCTCCCATGTATTCTCAACATATCAAAAAATAGTATCATGTGTTAATAAGATATGTAAATAATTCTATGAGTCTTATGGCTTTGATGGGAAGAAAGAGAAGAAAATTTTGGAAGAGAGAAAGATGGATAAAGGGAAGAGGGAAAAGAAGGATTTTCCCATCTATGATAACTGTGGAAAGAATCACCCTGGTAAAAGGTTGAAGTGAATGGGAGTTTGTTATAACTATAGAGAAATTGGACACCATGTATGTGATTTCAAGGGTATGAAATTTTATTTCCAATGTACAATGCTTCATCTGCATGGAGTTGGCACACTATGCAAATCAATAATCAAATCATCAGAGTATACCCCAAATTATGCTATTGGATAATAATAAAGTTATGATACTACTGAGGATGAAGAGGAATGATTAGATTTCTTACATTGTTATTAAAGTATTGTGTCATTTGAGTATTTTATTAATGATGCATATGTTATAAGAATTATAGAGTATATAATGATTGTACTACAGTACCTTATAATTAAGGACTTGAGATTGTGTGGAACCAAGAAAAGTAACTCAATTGCAGGGTAATTTTTTTGAAAATTTATGGTTGAGAGAAAGATAAACCATAATATGGTTCTGATACTGAGGTAGTGATTTTGGAATAAGAGAGGGTTGATTTGGAAAAATTATATTCGATATTATTGACTTCCTTATAAATGATTAATAGTTTTTTAGTTCATCATTATTAGAATATTCAATAGATTTGGATATAAGGAATATATCCAGTATTATATGAAGTATAAGGGAGGATTAATGTAATCAATAATGTTTTTTGGTAATTCAGGGTGTTACCAAGTTTAAAAATAATACATAATGAAGGTGTTCTCAAGTTATTAGGTAGAAAAAAGGATCTGCATTATGTTTAACATCCTTATAAATTTTTGTATGTGAGTTTGGATAGATTTATTTTGGATACGTCTAAATTTTGGAATGGATTAAGATACTATGATTAAGGTTATTTTTTTATTTTTATAAAATGGAAAACACGTAGACCATGTGACAACCTGTCACGTCGGACAAAGCCGTAGGAATCAAACCCACAATCATAGTGTGATTGTGATTTATCGCTTACCAGTGGACTACGTGAAGTCCCTAGATTATATAATGTGGTTTCTTTTATTAAATGGTCTTATAGGTGAATTATACATTCATATTTTTTAACCCTATATAAATAGGATAAATAGAATATTTTTTTATGTTCTATTATATTTTAGTGTGAAATATGAGTTTGTAGAAGAAATTAGTTAATGGATGGAACTCTAATTGTCAAGTGTATATATATATACATTCTTCTCTTATTATATGAATAAAGTAACTCTAAAACATTAGGAAAGGGATCTTAAAACTAAAAATGTGTTATCCTAATACCATTTGTTTTGTTGATCAGATGATATTTTAAATCATCATAGATTGATGGCTTTGAGGCCCTCAATTCTACAATTGTTTGTTACATATGACCTCAATCACTACCTATAAATATTTACATTTTACCTCAAATTATGTTTCTATAATTTCCACCAATATTATCCTAATTGAGATCATAATTTTATGGTGACATTTTCATTCAACTTTTCCTCTTATTAAGATTAAATTTTATTAACCCAATTTCTGATGTGAGTTTTCCCACAATGGTATTTTATATTTTCAACCTTCTATTTTAACAAAAAAATTTCAAATTGTGAGGGAAAAATTTATTGAAGTAGGGAAGAATGTAACACCCCATGATTTAATAGTACTCTTATTTCTTCAAAGTAATTCAATAACTTTCACTACACACAACCTCGAGTTCAAGCGTACCACGACTTACCAATCTAGCTGATCAAAAAATGTTATGAATATAATTAACATCATATTGAATTTTATATACTCCATATAATTTTAACCTCCATATTATGTGTTTCTTAGACAAAATATAATAACAAATTCAATTTTTTAGATAAAGGAAGAATGTTTTAGAAAATGAAATTTTACCGACTTTTGAGGGTGAACCCTTTTTTTAAATCAAATAATTGACACTTTTATGTATTAAATTTGACCAACTAAACTTCTTCTTTAGGAAATAGAGATAAAAATTTAGTTTTGATAAATTTTTGGTATTTTTCGGATAACTTTCATATTTTGGTAAATAGTGGAAAATACTAAATTTTAATTAAAAAAAACCTTTTTAATAGAAATAATATATAGTGTTAAATTATGAATTTTATTAGTTTTGAAGTATAATTAGACTATATTTTTATCATTTAATAAAATTTAGGTCATTATAATTAATATCACTTTGAAATTGGACATAAACAAGTGTCAATCTTTTGATAGATATTTACGCATAAAAACACACTATTTATTTTGACAGAGGGAATTAATTTTAAATTAATTATTGAAAATTATATTTTTTTTATTTGGTAAAATATACCTCAATTTTTAATTCAGAATATCAAATATAGCGTACACTAAATTTTTGGTATTTTTCTAAGTAATATCAATTTTTGATGAATAGTAAAAAACATTGAGATATTTGCTAAAACCGACTTTTTATTTAAATAATTATTTATTTTATATACTTTAATTTTAGGTAAAAATTGATACATAATACCTATATATGTTCAAAATAATTAATTAGAGTAATTTTATAATAAGTTTAGATATATATAAATATTATAGATCTTTTTAACGTCTATTACCCACCTCCTAAGAGTATTGACAAATTTTCATAAAACATAATTTTACCACTTCTATGAGTTTAATATCAAAAATATGAGAGACACGTTTAACCTCAGTATGTAAAATGTGGTTCAATAAGATTAAAATAATGTTTGGTGAATTGTAACTTTTGACTTTTATTTACCTCGGTTAAAGGTAAATAGGGTAATTCAATGTAAAAAGAATGTTGTGATAATTCAAAATTACCTTAACACATTTCCTAACCATATTTTATGAGTAATGGAAAACCACGGGCATCCTTGGGTCAATTTTGGGACCCCATTGAGCCACTTATGAATGATAAGGACACTTTAGATTAATTAATTTAATGTAAAGGGAAAATTGACATAAACAAAAATATTTTAGTAATTAATTTTTATATGGTGTTATATAAGTAATCGTTTTGACTATAAATATTAATTGGAAATATAAAAAGATTTCCTACATCATGGTATTTTCTTTATAATTTTTAGACATCAGATAAATTAAATTATTTATAACACAATAATGATGCAATATTTACCTCATTAATAAATGATTTGAATAAATTAGACTATAAATATTAAAATAATATCAAAAACATGTCCAATTATTATTGGCTGATTTTATTTCTACCATGAGTCATATTATCGTCTAAACTAATTATTTTTTTACCTTTACAATCCAAATATTATTATATAATAAAATAATATTTTCATACATTCCTAAATACCCCCTCCCCCCTTTATAAAAAAAGACCACTTTTAACCAATTCCTCACCCCTCTCAAGACTATAAGATCTTCCAAACAATGACAAATTAAGCTTTCTACATTCTTCTCCTCCTCCAAGAAGCCTTACCGTAGGATTAAGGAACATCAAGAAGTCCTTTTGCTTCAAACCAAAAGTAGTTAACCAAATTAAAGGTAACAGTTTCTCTTAATTTATTTTCATTTATTTTACTCCTCCATCCCATAAAATCTTTTTATTCATTTCTTTCATAACAATAATAGTATCCTCAATATTCAAGGATGTTGTTATGAGAAGTATTCGAACTTCATATACACACACCACCATGTAATGGGTGAAGAACATAATGTTTTTGTGGATGGAAAACTAACGCCTCACGAAATGATGATCGTTGAATTACCTTCTATCGCCTCTCATGGTGGCCATTATGATGGAACTCTATATATATATATATGATATATGATATATATATTATGTTTATGTTTTCACAATTCTTCTGTGTTTTTCTTTTATAGCATACCATAGTGGTTTCCATTATGGGTAAATGCGATAATTTCATTTGAAGAAGTTCGGACTACCGCCCCCTCAATGTGATATGACTGTTAGTACCATATGTGGGACGTATAAAGGATAAAGTTAATGATATTATACTGGAATTATAATATTACTATGTATCATTATGTTTTAATTCAATTTAAATAAGTAATCGAAATGAATGTAGCGTTAATGTGTACGTATGGCTTACCGTCTCCATGAACGGTGCATTAATTACTTACCACAAAATGATATCTACTATTATAAATACATATATATACTGGATATATACTATATATATGATATAGAAATCATGAATATCATTCCAGATATAATGAAATTTTGACCATGTGAACAACTTTTAACTATAAAGTGTTCATTTTTTACTCATGTGCCAAATATCGATAAAACGAACATTATTAACTTAAATTACTAGATAATGTTTATAAAATGGTAATAAGTGATATAAAAGGAATAATAAACATGAAAAAGGTTCTTAAACAAGTTGAAATTTAATTTTGTTTATTATTTAGGATATTAATGAATGAATGAGTGAAGTCGGGCACGAGTTAATGGGTTTCATATCTCACTTTTAATTCCGTGAGATTTCCATTGTTCATCACTTATTTATTGCATGTGGTGTATTGTGTACTGCCATTTGATATATATTATCATGATTCTCTTTATATTCCTGATATTATGTGATTTATTTGGTTGTAATTGACTATTTTTAATAAGACTTGATTTATTACAACAAGGTAAGGGTTAAATTCAGAATCGCTTCATTATCTGAGGTTGTTTATATGTAATTATCTACTGGGACCTCTTTATCATCCACATCCTTGTTTATTAAAAATTTATTTCAAAACATTCTAAATATTTATAGACTATGGTTTAAAGTCATTTATACCTTTTTTTGAATTTTTATTAGATGTTTATAATGGAATCATTCTGTCATTTTCCACACATGGTCATTTTTAACCTTTTCGACAAAATTAAGGTAAGAATGTTATTTTTTAACTAATATGGAGGGTGCTGCTATTTCCGCCATTTTAAAATCATCGAAGCTTCCCTTACAATATTATAATAATATTTTCAATATAAATTTTTTTATAATTATGTGACTCTTAAATGATTTCAAAATAGAATGAAATATTTCTCTAAAAAAGTTTTTGATTTTATCTATGTAAACATCCTTTGATGGATTTTATGTTAATTTGAAGTTTATTTATTATGATACAAAAAATCCATATTTTATTGAAGTTTTTGTTATATTTTTTACTATGGATATGCTATTCATATACCATTCCTGGTTTATAGTTAAATTTTTAAAATTTCATAAGTTAGTTTTAATATAGTTTTTTATTTTATATCTCAACCTTTTCTTATGATGGATGTATTGGACAAGTATGTTCTGGGTTCGGGACTGGTAAAAGTTATACCTCTGGGTTGGGTTCTGGTTACAGCATACCCTGCGGGTTGGAGTCTGGTTACAAATGCTCTCCTGGTTGGAGTCAGGTTACAGAGTCTCTCTGGGATGGAGTCTGGTTACAGAGGCTCTCCGGGTTGGAGTTCGGTTACAAAGGCTCTCTAGGAAGGGGTCCAGTTACAGAGGCTCTCCGGGTTTGGGTCTGGTTACAGTTATCCCATAGGTCCTGGCACAAGGCCTTAACATAAAAATTAAAGTCTGATATTATACATTACCTCATTATGAAAATAATATTTATGGTTCATGTGGTCATTCGACTAGTAGAATACCATTGATTCTGTTTTATTATGGAATTATTTACTTAGCTCAAATTCCTTCCATAAAAGTATTCATTTTTATCATTGGTAAAGGCATGTGGTGTCATGATTCACAATGCATAATATTTATGTTATCTTCTATTGTATTGCTTATTCTTACTGAGCATTTGAGCTCAACCCTTTTTATGTTTTATTTTTCCCAAGATTACAAGATATGTATTGTGATTGGTATGAAAGGTTATGCTAAGGGAATAATGGCGTTAATAAAGAATTATTTATGTTGTGTTGTATGTTATAAAGTTTAATGTAACATTCATGTATGTAATCTATTTTCCAAGAATACTAAACAAATTGCTTTTTCGGGACCTGATTCCTTGTAATCATGCCAATGTATTAAAATAACGCACCGACCCTGGGCTTCTGGGATCGAGGAATTACATATCATATAATTATTAAAGGGATAAAAATAAATTCATCATGTATTTGGAATTTAAAAAATAAAAATTCGTTCACATGATACGATATTCACAAAAAATGAATAAACCATCATATGGTATATTAATTTTAAAAATTAAAGATTACTACAACTAAATCAAACTAAATAATTCCATAAATGAATAAACATATATAAAAAATAACCTCAAAATAAGAGGGTGTCATTTCCTCAAATGTAATATCATTATTTTCGGTATTCATAAATATTATATCAATATTCATTTAAGTAAGATTAATAACTTAGCCACCAAATATATTTTCAATCCCATGGTAATCTAAATGAATATTCTTATTATTCCATAACCACCTCAACATCCAAGACCACATAAAACCTAATGTATATCAATACATTAAATAATATTTCAACTAAATGGAAATTCATATATCATGTTAAACCATAGCTTTACATATACATCCTCCAAATAAAATGTCAATCTTAATGTTATTAATAACTTTAAGAACTCATTATTTAAATACTCAAATGGGTTTTTAAGAATTGAAAATTATAATCAACCATAATATTATTGAAATATGATGTTATAAATATCTTTTAAGTTAAAATCACGATAAAAATCATAATATAGAATGATATATAATCCTTCTATTGATACCAATGTGTTACACACCTTCATAGAAACTCGTTCTGCCTAGTCCTCTCATCAGACACAGATCTCGTCTTGGCTTGGTTCAAGGCCCCTCGCAGCGGGGGTCGCTAGAGGTTTTGCTTGTCTTGATGGTCCATGGATATTCACAGGGGAAAGAAGCACTCACACGCTATGGTATGGATTGGTTTTTTGGGACTCCCCCTGCCTTTCCAGAATGACGCCTTCCACAAGGTGATCGGGGATTCACTCGGTGGTTTTCTGTGTACAGATGATCACACAAGCCGAGGAGAAGAGACTGCGGTGGCCAAAATTTGTGTTGAGATGGATCTAGCAATTCCAATTTTGATGAATCTATCCCTAAAGGAGAAAGATTAATTCTTGTGGAACCAGGATGTCGTCTACACAGTGTTTCCCAAGTATTTCATTTCATGTCAACTCTAGGGGCATTCTTTAAAATCCAGTAGGAATAGGCACCTTGGTCTCCGAAAACCTGCACCTAGTGGCCTCATGGCAGGTGAGGTTCCCTCGTCTAGAGGGAATGACCCTTTTTATGGCCACATGGTTCCAGGGAATTGCATAGACCCGCGGTTCATGGAGGAACCCTCTCCCTCCAGCTCTCGGGTATAGCTTCGTAGTCTATCAATGGTACCATAGAGAATGTATTCCCCCCCCTACCGTAACTGATTATGTACCTACCTTATTTAACCCCTCATAGTGGCTTCAGAATGGAGTTCTCCATGGATTTTTCCTAAAGTTCGGCTCTCTAACACATCAAAACTTCTAGGTCCCTGTTACTAAAACCACCCAGAGGCCCCTCAATGAACCTTGGATCCTTGCTGGAAGAGTCCAAGATTCTTTTGTTCTCGCATTAAGGAAGGAGGCTCGGGGCACTATGTAGAATAGCATATGCCTAGATGCAAATCCAGGTCACCCAGAAGACCGTAAAACCAAAATTTCTGGGCCTTTGGGTCTGTCCTCACTGAGCGGGGAGATGGGAAATCCTTCAAACCCTCACCACGACCTCAACGGGTGACTCCAGAACTGGGTGCGCAGAGCCTAGGGATGTGTATAAGGCTCAAGTTGATGCAAAAAAAGATCTAATAATGCACATATTACCTATGCAAAGAGACCATGTCTCTTGGTGCCAAAGACAGGCTTTACTTTCCCAAAGGATACCCATTTCCATATGGAACTCCCAGGGCATCAGGGAACGGGTTAAAACCGACTTAAACAAATTAGAATCCAGGAAACAAAAGACTCATATAGTCTCCATCCTCGAACACACGAAGAACCACAGGAAGATCAAGAAGTTTTCTCACAGAAATAGGATGCATGGCTCACTGCATGTAGACCCTGTCAACAAACACATATGGGTGTTCTGGAACTGGGATACTCTGGTTACACTCATCCAAATAGGTTCATAATATATTAAACCTAGCAGAACCCATGACATAAGGAATATCTTGGTGACCTTATTCTATGGGAGTTGTGATGTGCAAATGATGGAGAGCCTATGGCTGGAACTCAGCTATTTCGATCCATGGGACCTGCCATGGATCATTGGGGGTGACATCAATGTTGTAACAGAACTGGTAGAGAAGAAATAGAGACAATTCTTCCCCAAAAAGGAGAGCATGGACTTCGTCCAGTTCATGGCGGGAAATAGCTTAATGAATATGGGGTATATGGGTGACCCTTTCACCTGGTGTGACAATAAGTGCAGGCGTAGCCGCTGCTAGAGCCAGCCGGACCATTGCCTTGTTAATATCCATGCTCTGTCTATTTTTTATAAGGCCAAAGTCATCCACCTTGTTCGCAGTATATCTGATCACTCGCCGCTTCTCCTTTCTATATCCCCATCATAGACCATGAATGATTTCTTCAGGTTTAATAGTCGATGGAATGATATCCCAGGTTACCAAAAAATGGTCGGGGAAGTGTAGAGAGAACCGGCTCAGGGTCGCTCATTGACAGCCATCCACAACAAGTCGGGGAAGCTAAAACAGAGGCTGCAAGTGTGGGCTAGGGATCTTCCTTCTGTAGATCAGAATATGTAAGAGATTATGAGGTAGGTGGAATTCTTGGAGACCGAACTGGAGGATGACTGGGATGATGTGGTGTTTGATGAGATACTTGATAAAAAACTATCTGGATGATCTGGTTCTAGCCTAGGAGTGTCGGGCAAGGGATGAATCGAAGATTAAATGTCTCCACGAGGGTAAAAAAACACAGTCTTCGTTAATGCCTACATCAAGGAGATGAGAAGGACAATCAAACCCAATATAATTCTAGATGAAGTCCCATACATTGATGACAACAATGTGGTAGGGGACATGTCTCATAGATATTTCAGAAACCTTTTGGCAGGCCCCAATTCCACGATGCGTAATGGGTGACCAGAAGGGGGTGAGGAGTTTTGGGCGGAGGTTCCTTGACATGCCTCCAAAAATGACAATGCGTATATCGAGTAGGTACATTGGGAGGAAGAGATCCTCGAGGCCATTCTGAGGCTCAACCCCGAGAGCGCACCCAGCCCGGACAGCTTCCTAGGTAATTTCTATAGGGGCTATTGGGATGTGGTTAATGATGAGATTTCTAATGCAATAAAAGGCTTCTTATAAAGAGGTGGCCTCCCTCATGTGGCTTGTGGTCCAACCCTCGTACACATCCCAAAGACGAAGGATCCCTCCACCCTCATCCTCTATCGACTAGTAAGAATGTTCAATTTTCCGTACAAGATTTTGTCCAGCATCCTCAACCTGTGGTTGTTTCCTCTTCTCACACGTTGGATCACACCAGAGAAACATGGCTTCGTCATGGGGAGCTCAATCCAAGAGGCAATAGCCCTGTCACAAGAATTGCTGAGGGGTCTAAATATCAGAATGCATGGCTCCAACATAGCTATCAATTTGGATATGAATAAAGCTTATGACTGAATGGAATGGGGGTACATCAACATGGTATTGTGGAGATTGGGCTTCTCATCTTGGGAATGCGATCTCTAGTTCAGGTGTTACACCTCTTCTTGGCTGGATATCACATTCATTGGGAAGAGGTGGAGCAACTTCAAGGAAACCTACGGACTGCATCAAGTTGACCCCATCTCACCCTGAATCTTGATCATTGCTCAGGATATTCTCAGCAGGATGATCAACATAGAGATCACCAATGTTTGCATTCAACCTTATCGCTGGAAAAGGGAATATTCCCTCAGTTTCCCATATGATGTTCACCGACGACAAATTAATCTTCATGAAAGCGGGAAATAAGTCAATGCGGGGGATCAATCAGACCCTAGAGGCATACAGTCACTAGAGTGGACAAACGATTAACAAGGATAAAAGCCACTTCTATATCTCTAGTAGTTGTAACAAAAGGAGGGATTAACATTTGAGTAGTAGGATGTGCATGCAGTGGGGTGTCGTTCCCATGGATTATCTAGGAACACCAATATCATCTAGCAAGATGCAGATTCGTGACTTCGACCAGGTGGTAAGCAAGATTGTGGGGTGTGCGCTTAACTGGAAAAACTAATTCTTCTACTTCATAGGTCGGATTGCACTCACCAAAAGTGTCCTATCAACGACACCTGTCAATGCTCTGGCAGCCTCCTATATATATAAAGGGATCATTAAGATCATTGATAACATGCTCTTTAAATTCACCTAGGTTTCTGCTTCGGAACGAAAGAGACCTTGGGGAACTTGGGAGCGGATGGCAACCCTTATCCAGGACGGACGTATCGGCATGAAGAGTTTGGCAGATACCATCCACAACATTCATGAAAAACTGGCATAGGCTGTGATCGAGGAGGGTATGTTGTGGGGAAGGACCATGTCGCGTAGACTCCGTGGGAGCACAGACAGTGCACCCCTTCACGGTTCCCCCCTCTGGTGCTCAGTCAGCATCCTCATCCTGACCCTTCACCAGAACTCCCAATGGATCGTTGGAGAGGGGAGCATCCGGTTCTGGCATGACAACTAGGTCGGCGATGTGATTGGCCTCCCCAGATGCCCCACTCCCCAAATCAATTTCAAGGAGGCGAGCCTCCACCCTATGTTTATCAGGCTGCTTTGGATAAAAAACAACAAGAGGATTAAGATATCAACACCCTCAACCAGGAGGCGGACATGTGCATGTTCACCCCTTCATCTTCCAGGCTCTTCACAATGAAGGATTTCAGATGGTTGAACGCCTCCCAGTGCTAAGTCGATAGGTGGAATGAGATCGTATGGTGTACGAAAATACCCATGAAATACAGATTCCTAATATGGAGGATTAGGAACCAAGCCATCTTGTTAGATGACAACATTAAAAAAATGGGGATCAAGATTACCTCAAGATGCCATTGCTGCATTAGTAGCCATGCAGAGACCAAACAAAACCTATTCATTAACAGAGGATGGGCTCATAAACTGTCGGGTTTCTTTAGTGGTTTTAATACGTACCAGGATTGGTACCTTCATTATTATTCCTTTGATGAGCATTGGTATAGGGGAGCGGATAGTGCGGGACCAGAATGAATGGTGATATCCATCATTCTCAATGCAGGATGTTGGAGTTTATGGCAGACCAGGGACCGTGCAAGATACGAGTGGACTAGGTATACTGGAAGATCAATAATTGTGCGGAAAAGGAACCTAGTAGCCAACTGGGTAACCCACATCAGTAGCTAGAAAGATGTACCCTCGCTCTGGCTCGTGCATGGTGTTTCTCCTATCCCTCATCACATGCTGCAAGGCCATTGGGAACGCTAGATACCCCCGACGGATGGGCTCAAGTTGAATACTATCAACTCCTGCTCCTCGGGAATCATATGAGGTGGCGGTGTAGTGAGGGACTACACATGAAGTATTGTCCCGGCCTTCATGGACCACTATAGGAGAGGAATCTCTTTACAATCTGAGGCCAATGGAGTCCTAACCAGACTCACTCTTTGAAGGAAAAAGAAGGTTCACCTCTCTCTGGTGGAGACAGACTCAATGATCATTCACGATGCCTTTCTTGGAGGAGGATCCACACCTTGGTTGATAGCTTACATCATTAGGAGGTTCAAGATGATCGTATCAAACAATATTAAAGTCAACCATACCTGGAGAGAGGAGAACAAAGTAGCTGACTACATTGCTTCTTAGACAGGACAAACTTTTGAGGTCACACGTCTTCATAACTCTTCATTTTTTAAACCTGAGTGGGTGAACCTGATTAGAGGGGATTCCCTTGGCCTGAATTACTTCAGACCTCCTTAGATCCCTGCCGCTCTTGGTCCTTTCCCTTGTCATTGGCTTTTATTATTTCTTTCAAAAATAAAAATATACAATGATGATGATGGTTAACATTAAAAATAAATATATAAATAAATAAACCATAAAAACATGGAATTAAAATTTACTAATAGAAAGTGTCATCAAATTAAATAACCATAAGAAAAGTTATATCATTCTTGATCAAGTGGAATATTTATAACCCAAAACAAGACAAACAAAAATTTGTTGGTATCTTCAAACCTCATTTTCATAACCAATTTTTTTCCCATTTCAGAATTAAAATGGATCCTAGATAAATAATCGAGTGAAAACCTCTAGTAACTCCCAAATTCTTGTTTATAAATAAAAAACAATACCCAATGTAGTAGACAGATATTTGGGTGCACCCCTGATAAAAGCTATCTCTGGATCACCCAATACTATATGGGTACACCCATTATATAATTTATAATTCTTTCACCCAGTACTATCTAGGTTCACCCATTAAAACCATTAATTTACATGTAATAATCATGAATAAATTATATATATATATAATTTAATTATAGAATCATATAGAAAACCTTTATTAATTTTAGAACATGATTAACTAGTGGAAAATTAATGGGTTACATGACCATCTCTTAGAAAATTGATAAACCCATGGAAAATAAATGTGATTAATAAAAACCTCTTAGAAAAATAATTACCCATGAAAATGAAAAAGGTTCCATTAGAACCTTTTTGAAAGATGATTAACATGCGGAAAATAAATGTAGTCTATAACAATCTAATTTTTAAAATTACAATCCAACAAAAGAAATAATGAGGATTGCATCGTCAGAAAATAAACTCATGCTAGAAGATGTAATATCAAGGGGTTTTCACATTGTTGAATGTAAATTATCATAAATGATCATTAAAAATTTCTCCGGGAAAACAAAACATTCATTTTGAGTAGCACAAGAGGATGTTTTCTGAGATGAAAAATTATTTTTAAAGATCACATAGAACTTATCTATAGTAAAATATACCATTTATTTAAAAAAAACTTATTTAAAATAACAATTTTAATCAAACATTAATAAAAATATTTCAATTGAAAATATCAATTCAATATTAAAAGGATTATTTAAATAATTGATGTATAATGACGTTAGAAAGTTCAGTTCTTGCTGAATATGTTAAAGATGAATATTATTTTCCATTTTTGTATGAAAAGTCAAAAAGCGCTATATTAAGAAAACATCAGGAAGATTAATTTTTATTTTTTTAATAAAGAATATTATGGGTAAAAATATCTTTAAAAATTCACATTAAAATATTTTTTAAAACATTTTAGAAAACATGGATATTGGAAGACAACGATTCCTGATTTAATAGAAGTTATATGATTAATGTCACTTATAAACGAATTTTGTGATATATATTCAATCATAATGGGAGGAAATGAATATTAAAAATATAAAAAAATTAAAAACCCATAGAGAGTAATATATATATGGTTCAAGAAAATAAGAGAATATAATTTCCTATATTATAACCTTAAATATAAATTATCCTGAAACAAAGGAAATTGTAACATAAAGCCTCTACCACTATTGTAATATTTCAATTATAATACCCATGAAATAATAACATCAAAAGATTAATAAAATACCATGAAAATAATTACTTGCATGATGCCGCAAATGGAATTTTATAATCCTAAAAAATAAATATTGGTGAATACCATAAACATATGTCTTCAAGAAAGATAATTTTATATGAATAAAACATAAATTATCATACTATTGAATAGAAGAATTAATTAATTAATTATTAATGTGAATAAATATAAAAACACAAAAAATAATTGTAAATAAAATATAATATACAATAAATTAATTTGACTCAAAATGATGACATAAAATGTTAAACTAATAAGTCAAATAACACATTGAAATGAAATTGAGTTAAGATATTCATAACCACTTATTAAATTTCATGTGAATTCCCCATTAATGAATGAATTTAAATAAAAATATAAAATAAAATTATTTGTGAATGAGTAATTTCATTACATGTAATGGGTAATTATATATTACAAAAAAATAATTGGTAAATATTACCATTGTGTTAGAGAAAAAAAAGTGAGACGGGAAAACACTTATTTCAAATCCAGAATTTCATTATTTTCCCTTTAACTCTGGTATAATAAGATTATATCAATTAATTTAAATATTAATAAAAAAATTCATGATTAAATTTTTATTATAAAATAATTAAATTTATTTATATTAATTACATATCTAAATAGATAATCATTTATGTCCAAGTTATCTGTTTTGAGGACATTTAGTTATTTGTTTCAAAACAGCTTTGTTGTGTTCCACGAGGTTAAAGATGCAATTCTTTCAAGAAAAAATAAATAATAATAATTGCATATTTATAATGTTTTAACATAAATTATACATTGAAAATTAAATAATTAAAGATGTTTATGAAATACAGATTATGTTACATTCATAGAGATTACAGGTTTTACAAATGAATGAGTAACATTTATGTTTTTCAAAAATAAATATGCAAAATAAGATATATACTATTTTTATATTTCCATAATTATAATAATATAATAAATACCATACTATTTATTTAAATATAATTAAATATATCATTCATTTTTTGTGATGAAATAGGAATCACATCACTTTGGTGAGGTGGTACTCTACACGTGCGCACGAATGACATTATCATTTTTTACATTAAGAAATAAAATTTCAGATTACATTTTAATAATGACAATTCTTTCATTAATATATTAATTATGTCATTTATATTACTTATAATTTTATCTATATGAACTTCCATGACAAACATTATTGAAATAAATCACATTGTATCGTGATGTTGTAGTCCACCATACACATGAGCGATGTTATCATATCCCCCATGGAATAGAAAGTAAAAAAAGGTATATGTGATATATTATTTTAATATGTATAAATATATTATAGATATAATATATATATATATGCACATTAAAAACATTATTATATCAATTTGAGAGATGTGATGATGGAAACTGAATGATATCGGTTCGCTAGGTGGTATTTCATCATAGATATAAATTTCCATTTCATATCCCATATGATGGAAGAGGATTAGATTTAGGTTTTCACAATTACAAAATAATATATATGTATATTTACGATAGTAGTTTTAATTTATATTAACTATTGAATAATAATTGAATGATTTAGATGAAGAAATAAATTAATTTTTCCATTTTAAACATGATACCAATTCTTTGGATAACCTCCTTTGGTAAGAACCAAAAGGATTCTTAAGGATCCAGTTTGTAAATTATATGGGATCTAGGCTGTGGGGAGGAATGTAATTATCGAATTTGTTTAGGTAATTTATGAGTAAAATTTGATTGATAGTGTAATGAAGTTAAGATTAGGGGTGACCTTTTATATGTTGGGAAAGGGACCATGTGGAAACTACCTTGAAATTTCCCAAAAGACTCCAAAATTATATGGTAATTCCAATTAATTAATCTTCCAAACACCCTTAGATTATATCAAGATGAAGATAATAATTATATATATATATAATAGGATTTATACATGTTTTTAGGTTTTTTTTAACTCTTATCAGTTTAGGTTAACCCATGGTAGAAACCGTTTTCATGTTATCCAAGGTAACTAATTTCTTTGTTTTCACTATTAATTTTCGTAAAAAATTATTTTTGAATTATTATATAATATATATTGGGATGATTATAAATATGGAATCCATTTTACTAAATTAGGTTAATATTACTACAAATAGTTAATTTAATGATAACCCAGGAGACACGATGAAAAAAATAGTTTGTTAAAAAGAGATTTTTCCAAGAAAAAAAATGAGTTTATAGTTACTCCATTATTAATAATATTAAATATATAAATATAAATTAATAATTTATGATATATAATACATAAATTTAATTAAAATAAATCAAAATTAGTTATTATTTTAATTAATTAAGCGGATAAACATTTTTCAATTAAACAATGTTTTCAGAAGAATCACATTTTAACGAGAAAACAAACATTTTCTATAATATGATAAGAAGTTATTCAATAATAAATTAATTATATTAAGTATAAAATAATAAAATTAATTTAAATTTAAATAATATTACAAAAATAGTAAGACATTCAAATGATTTCTTTTATTGAATGAAAATAAATTTTTTATAAAAAATTATATTTTCACTCTCTACTAGGAAATCAATATTTTATGAAAAATCCTAAAATATCACCCAAATTAAATATTGATATATAGATTTAGAAAATGAATTAAATTCTTCCATATATTTTTTCTAAATGTTTCAAAAAATAATTATAAATTTTCATCATGAAAATAAATAAATATCACTTTAGAGGAGAACATATTTTTGAAAAATAAAATAACTTTACTAAAAATGGATTGATTATATACTGAAAAATTTTAAAATTTTATATTGAGTAGTAAATTTATTTAAATATTTATAGATCATAATATATTTAATACTATTAATAATCACAAATTTAACAATAATTTAATTGTGTTTATATATTTTACAAGATAGTTTAGCTCAGTGTTCTGTGTTTAATACACTATTTAATGCTGATTTCTTTTCTAAAATATTGCTGTGTTAATAAATATCTATCGATGAATGAATTACTCAATCTATGTCTCAAGTAACTTTTATTCTTAGTGTATGAATAGATATTCATAGAATAATTTCATTCAAAAACCCCTTTTAATGTGTGTCACACATTTCATTGGCCAATGGTTTTTCATCATGTGTTAGATGAGATTAGAAATCTCATGTTTTTATATTTGAGAGGCTCCTAGATTTCTTCCTTTTTATATATTATAAGTTCATGAATGATCAGTTTCCATCAGGATAAATGATATCTCTTTAAGAATGTGATATGTTATCAGTTATCATCAGCATGATGTTGAAGAATTTTTAGAAAAGTTTTCACTGCCTTTATATCTCCCTTTATCCCATGGAAAAATCATTGAAAATAATATATCTTAATGAAATTATAAAGACTATGGATATATCGATAAAAATATCAAACATGGATTTCTTAACACTATTAATAACAAGTAATTTACATATGTGATAAGGCTCTCTCGCTTCGAGAAGAACTCCTCCCATGAATATTATAGATAATAAAAGCATTAACTTTTAGGAATTAGAATATGAATGCCTTGCTATAGTTTTTTATAATCTTCTGTTTTTTGGTTTATTTTATAACAAAATAAAGCATTAGATAAATTAATTTTTTCATGATATTGAGATGATATTCTGGGGCCCATTTATTGAACAAGGTCACCATAGAGCATCTATATTGTGTTTTCCAATGATGGTTGTCACGCTTGAGTTCATGCCCAAATACATTTGATGAGAAAATGTTGAAGATGATGTGATGTGGATGATTGAGAAGTTGAATTCATATGACCGGGAAGACCAAATTATATGCACTATTGTTTAAAGGGTGAACAGTACCCATATAGACTCTCAATCCCACATAGAACTCCAAGCCGATTGAGGCATGAATAAAAAGTCATTCCATTTTATAACTACCCAGAGCCATTGAACTGGGTCTAACACCTACATACACTACACATATCATTCCCACACATGTCATGTGACACTATTTTTCAATCCACATGAACCATACATGTTCTATGTGGATATCATGTACACTCTTTATGGGGGGAAACTTCAAGTGTACTCTGATCCACCTCCATTACTACCCATTAATGGAATAAATCCCATGTTTTTGACCCCCATTCTCTACTCTAATATTTGATTGTTACCACCTTTTTAAGATACGGTTCCACTATTTTTTAATAAAATTACAATAAAAAATATTACATAGAATATTTCTATATATAAAAACTATATAAATCCATTTAAGACACATCCTTAACATCAGAATAAAACATAGGAAGTAATAATATATTACATGGCCATGTATTTAATTCCCTCTTATTATTCCTAATTAAAACTATTATGTTCCATGTTTTTCATAATGTACTTCATTCAAATAATCATTTTCATAGTCTTCACTTTTTCATTTTTATAGACTCTGTGTCACCAGTCACATATGTCTTTGACATGAAAATATGTTCAGCACTGATAAAACGTATATAATAAAAGTATTAAAAATATCCTCCTCAAGATAATAATATTTTTTACCCTTTTCTTTATAAATTTGTGATTATTATATAAAATTTAATATTAACCATTGATATCTATAATATCCCACATCCATAAACTTAGTTATTTTTAAATTCATAAATATATTATCTACAGTGAAATATTACTATTTTATTGACATGTATTGAAACAAGTACCTCAATTTACAAAAAATGTAAATAAAGAAATTAATATCTTCAATCATAATATTTGTATTTTTTAGAAATACCTTCAATGATATTTCCAAATGAATATGTTAATATATGAATCTATCATCTTTATTTCAAAAACATGCATTTCATATTCTCTCATCTTTATAAAAAAGAAATAAATGGTTCATGTAAATGTGGTATAAGTATATCCATATGTTATTTTCCATACAACATTTCACACAATGTCTATATGATTCAGGTTCGTTGTTAAAAAATTGAACATGATTTGGAAAATAATTTTATACTTTACCAACTGATCATTATTTTTGATGATATGAGAAACAACATACATTTACTCTATGTTATTCATATCTTATTCCCAGATAATTACATTGAGATGAGATATGGAAAATTTTTATGAACGATAAAATAGAAACTCTTATACATCATTTAATAAGTAGATTAAAACATTAATTTGAACCATGTTGGAAAATTGGCCATAGATCCCTTCTATTATATCACATTTCTTTTTTAATTGATTTAATAAATTACTCCATCCTTGTATTTGGATTATTATTTATGATAACTACAGATTACACATTTTGAAATTCATACCATTTATAATTACATGATATTTAACTAAATTCATAATTAATTATATTTTATATGAATTGAAATAATGATTCTGGAGGAAAAATCACCATTCTCCTTTTTTCTCACCCTAAAGGGAAAATATTCTAAAAATATGAATTGTGATGAATCTATTCAAGAATGTATTTAATGATGTTTTAAAATGGGTGATGCATGAGAATGGATCTTTAACATGTGATTTTATAAATTTATCAACTTCTTTAGATTCACTATAACTAATAATCTATAATATTTGTTTATTCAAAATACAAAATAGAAGAAAAAACCGAGATGGTATATTCATTTTCCATTTCATTTTGAATATGAGAAAATAATATTAACACTCCTAATAGAAGTACCTATATAATATTTTTAATTGAATACCCATAAATAAATAATTCAAGGATGATAAGTTGTTCATATTTTCATTCAACGATTGATAATATTCACTACTTCTTAGTCCCCCCCTGAGATCACTATACAACATGAATTACCTAAATTTTATAAAAAAATAAAATCTTAAAAATATTGTATAAATAATTTGGATCTTTCATAGGATTTTAATGTTAATAGAAACGTTGAGGTAGTTCTGTCATCAAATATTATCCATTTCCTCCAATCTTATTTCATGCATATCTAAACTTCTGTTTTGATTTATATATGGGAATGATGGATTTGCAAAAAATATCATTTAATTTTTTTGTATAATTTTCCCTTTAAAAACCCTTCATGGATGTTACATTCTGAACTCTCTTAAGGGATTGTTCTTTTTATAAAATAACTGATAAACATTTTTTTCCCAATGAAAAACATCATCCCATATCACAGACATAACTTATTGGAAACAAAAGAAACATTTTGTAAACAATAATTATTGTAACTTTTCATAATGAAGGAAAATATTTTTTTTCTCACTAGACCTAGCTTTCGAATCATCCATTTTTCTTAATATATTAATATATTATGGCCAAATACCTAAAATATCATTTGGAACATTGGAGGAATTTTTTCTCCTCCACATGGATTCCAATTAGGCCCATCCATCTTAGTAGTTATTTTGAATGTGGTAATTTAATTAAACTTATTATATTTGGTATCCATGGTCTTTTCTGTTTTCATTCTTGAAATATTATTCGTAGAATTTTTTATTATGTAATTTTGTTCTTTTTCTCTAAGGATGATTCTTCATTCTTAAAGACAATTTACGATATTATTTTCCTACCATCATATGACACATGTTGAGATGAGAATGTACCTAAATTGTGACCATTTTTATTACATTCTGAATATCTATTTTCAAACCATCCTCATTTTTCTATTGTTTTACATTTTTCATAAATTGTTGATGTTTCTTTTTCATATATGGATTTGCATATATAGATATGGTATTTTTTTATTTTCCATTATGTTTATTGTACAAAAATATGATTCATAAATAATTATTTTTTTTTGATAATAACATTAGACCATAATAATTAATCTTATAATTTTATATAAATGATGTTTTTATCAGTAAATATTATTATACACTATGTGGGGAATCAACTGTGATATTATTTTTCATATTCACCCTAGTAATGGTTATAGGAATCTCATCAACATTCTTCATCCTTAATTTTAATTATTTTGTTTTATAGCCTGTGTTATTTATGGGTAACAATTTTTTTTATAAAAGGGAATCGGTGGTATATTAATGAATTCAGTAGCTTGAGATAGATTATCAAAAGAAATCATGATCATCATAACACATTTTGATGATATTTTAACATTGGAATCAGATAGTGAACATTGGGTATCAATTACAACTATATCCTTCTTTTTTGAAGTCTCAATATGTGTCTTCTCAATTTTGGTGAACTCAACATCCAATTGTAGTAATTTTATGTTGACATTGTTTTTCTAATATTTAATTCTAATAATCATTTATTCGTAAACCTTCTCTATTATTTCAAATTATTTTTCGTGAACCTTAAAGTTGATTTGTAAGAAAGTGGAATGTTATTTAATGTTCTTGAATTATTCTTCCAATGTTAAATCATTATAATAGATAGTATTTATAAAATATTCATAAAATGTAATGACAACATACTATAAAGGGTTCTTAATAAATTTTTGTTACTTAACTTATTTTATCTATTTTGAGGATCATATTTCAAGGTCCTTATTTTTTCATGAAAGGATATAACCTATATAGAGAGCATTAAAAATTCAAGAATGTTTCCCTATAAATCATACTCTATAAAATATTTTTCTTCCCCATGATTAATGATATCATACTATATACTTCCAAACATCACAAAAATAATAGAGAATAATTTTTTGGGATAAGAATTAATCATATATTTTAATTCATCAATTAAAAAATCAAATGATTTGTTATCTTCCAAGTAGTCCTTCGCTTATCTCCAATATTGTATTGAGAAGATGTAACTCATACCACTTTCTTAATTGATATAATGATACTCACCACACCATTGGTGTAATCTTGGGTCACATACTCATTAATTTCCAATCAATATATATATTTATTATTCGAAATTCATAGAGATACAAATACATCTTATTCAAAACATATGATGCATATCTTATTCAGATTTCTTTTCACATCATATTTGATGTTCATCGTGGTCTTGGTAGATGTATAAATCTTATTAGAGACAATTAAATCCTCACTGAAACATCACCACATTGTGAACATAGAAAAGATACCACATTCATCAAATGTTAATAGATAAAAATTAAATTCTTTTATAGATGTGAACCTTGGAAATAATTTTAATTTAGAGAACGAAATTAAGTTATAGTCAACACTGAGATGGGGGGACTAATTGGTTTTTTTTTGAGATTTTTGCAATTTGATTAATTTTTATACCGCTTTCTCTTAGACATGATGGGATCATGATCTTACTATTCTTTCTTCCATTATCATATAAACATATACTAAAGTATGTAAGATATTGTAAGTGATATTTTTATAGTATTATCTACTCTATAAGAGTATATATTCCTCGATATGTATGATGATGAAAATTACAATGATTCTCCACTATAAAGGAACACCAATTGAGTGGTTTGGATAGATGAAAATAATTATCTATATTTCAGTACCTAAATATTAGAACGTAGGTAAGGTATAACCCTATTACCAAGATGGCCGAAAAGGCCATCCCATTAGTAGTTCTTCATTGGTTAATTATAATTTCATTCAAAAGAGTCTTCTTTTTATTTGCAGTATAATTTATAATACAAATAATGGATTACATTATATAGTAATTCTATTAGATTTCATTGTTCATATTTTTTCTTTCAGATAATTATTCTTCAATTTTTTACATTAATAATTGTAGACCATAAATACTTCTTTTTATATATAGAAAAAAACTAAAAGCTACATTATCTTCTTCATCATCCTATATAGTAGATATGAATAGTTCTATGTATTTATCTTTAGTTAATAATAATATTCATTAGTTATTATTTAAATGATGAAATTTAATCACCACATAATCATAAAAAATATTCCCTGAATAAAAATGAATTTATAGACAAGGAAACTATTTCTCTTCATTAGTCTCAAGGAATCGAATGTAAATATGGAATGATATATCAATGTTACTCAATAAAAAAATATAGAAAATGGTTATTATATTGGTTTACCATTATTCCTCTTGGTGTTGAAATTATTTACACACCATAATCACACCACAAATTAAATATAACTTATTGAAACAATGATATTTTGGAAATTTATAATGTAATATTCATGAATTATCATATTGATTTGATCACATGTAAATAAAATCAATCCATTTACACATATTATTAAATGATTAATTACATAATAATATATTAACTTAAACATATTGATCATGATGCCTAGTGTAATTTTAGGACTAGGTTCATAATACATCAGAGTGAGACTAAAACTAAGGCTCATTATTTTATTCATTATAATGAGCTCCTAAATAATTTTGATCATCTAAGACTACATATGATAACATGGGGAAGTCATAAAATAAAGGGGTGAGCTAAAATTCCTAGTATGGGAATGAACATTATAAGGAAGTATAACACATTAGTTAAGGGTTTAACATGGTATTATAAAATATAATGCTCACAAGTAATCACATGGAAAAATAAAATAAATAACATGGAATCATGAGACCCTGGTAACATTGGAGAAGTGGTAGAAATATTTATCATGACTTAAATATAAGTTAAGGCATACAACTCATAAAAAAACCCAAGGCGGACATGGTCCCATAATAGATTAGGTTCTCTCACTAATCTTATACATGATATCGCATGACACAAGAATTTTACCGAATGAATTGGTGTGATGTACAAATGTAGAAGAACCCATAAAATTTATATAATGTACATGAATATGTGAGCCAAATAAAAGAAATCATACATAAGCAATGTCATAATAATTACCCATGGATTGAAATTGGCTGCATAATTTTACCTCTTATCATAATGAATATAAATTTCATAATGATGCCATTAGAGAGATGAAAATTGGGCATGTGTTACCCATAATATTATTAGATAATAATCTAGGTATATTTTTGAGAGACATATATACATAATTTAAATTAAATCATGAACAACACATGTTTCCTTCATTGATGAAAACGTCAATAATAATTAAGTAGAATATTTCAGGTGAAAGTAAATTTGTGACATTGAGATAAATTCTTCAATAACTAAAATATTTCAAAAATATTATAGAAGATATTTAAATTAAATATATTAATTGAAATATATAATCTAATATTTAAATAGTTGAGTTATAATGATGGTGGGAAACTCTATATATGTGGTTTTAATTTAGATAAATATACCATTCTCACAATTTTGAAAACCTTTAAATTGAATCATTATAAAATAAAAAAGAATATAATTTTAAAAACGTGGGTAAAAATGACTTGAATAAAAAAAATCAATTTTTAAAATATTATTAAAATATTTTTTAAAAAATAAATATCAAATAAAAATGATTTGTGACTAAAGTGAGAAATTAGTTCATCTTTTCATAAAAACATTTCCTCAATAGTTTTAAATACCAAAAAGATAAAAATGGTAACATTACTAAAAATATTCATGAATAACCATAATAGGATAAAATTATTTTGTAATATTATACTACGATAAAATAATTTCCTATTATGGGAATTCATGTATAAACAACATTGATTCAGATAAGAATGAATAATGAACCCATAAAACATTTGTAACATTGGAATCATGTCTATAATAAGAAGTGTAGATTAATTGTAACTTCATACATCTTTAATTAATAAGGGACAAAAATAAAATATTTAAATGGGATGTATACAAATTGTTTAAAAAGTTTTAGGTGCATAAATGAACAACTATCTCAATGAAGGATGTGTTGAGATGAAACCATTACATCGTGGCTAGGATTTTTCATGTATTTATTTTATGTATTATAATAAATTTATTTCTATTATTCACCATAATAATAATTTTTTCTACAATGAATATATTATAATAAATCTATTTAGTTTATTAATTTTAATAGTGTGTTTAATTACATTATCAATTATGTCCACATTGTCTCTTTTGATGATGTTCTGTTCATAAATTCAAAATGGAACTGATGTGTTGACTATGGTAAAAATTTTCATTTATAAATATTCTATAGAATAATAATAATAATATAGTAATTATTTTTATACCACAATTATACATCTATTATCAACCATGTAACATAGTTATTAAAAATTAACAATGTTATAATCATTGAGACAATTGGTCATACATGCACACGTTTAATGTTTCCAATTATCAATGATCATGAGGGATAAATGTAAGTGTTTTTATATTACTATAATTATAATAATAAAAAATATATCATATAAATTATTATAATACTCAGACATTTACCATATATGTGATAATGTAAAAAATGAATCAAATTAGTTTGTGAGGCGGTGGTATGTCATACACATGTTTGATGTTATCAATTTTCAATAGACATAATGGGATAATTATATATGATATGTTAATTTCACAGATTTATTATCATGTAATTAATATAATATATAAACATTAAATACATCATATTTAACTGTTGTGAGAGGAAATGTTCGAAAAAGAATTATATCAGGCTATGAGTTGCTAGTCCACCATAGACACAGATTATGGATTAATTTCACATTTAATAAAAAAGGTTATGGTTAAATATAATTAAATAAACATAATAAAATATTAATATATAGGATATAATTGTTTAATTATATTGTAATTGTTAAGAAATAATTTAAATTTTAATAAGAACATGTAAAAAGAAGGAACTCTGTGAAAACCATAACCTTCACTAAGAAAAAAATTATTTGGAATTCTTATTGAGGACCCTATGATGGTATTTTGGGAATAAATAATATGGATATAGAAATTGGGGAGAAATTTAGTCAAATATTTGATGAGAAATATTGAATTATTTTTTGGTTACGGTGAGGGGAGTTTGTTTACTTTTATAACTGAAGAGGAATGACATTTCTGAAAATACACAAAACATAATAATAACGGGATGAAAATACCACTAAAACATCCACCAAAATTAGAAAATAAATAGATAATTCCATAACACAGATCTATCACTAAAAAGAGATAGGGTTAAAAAATATATCCTCTTCAGTTCAATGGTTACTCACTTTTCCCATTTTATTTTTTACCAGAATAAATATTTTTAATGTATTATCTATTAATTATGAAGAAAAGTCATGTTGAACATATTTTATAATAAAAAATATATTTATTACAAATAAGGAATCCATTTTATAAAATTTATTTCAATAATTTGGAATAATTTAATTTAAAATAAAATTCACATGCGTGACTTAATTGGGGTTATTAATAAAAATGAAATTTTGGAGGAAATTATTATCTTATATAACATTTCTGAAATTAAATATTCATTATTTTAGTTTAAATTAAAAAATATGGGTATATAATATATAAATTTCATGAAAATAATTAATCATTATTAGTTATCTAAATTAAATAAAATGGGGGAACGTTATACACTTTAAAATAGATTTCCGAAAAATATGTTTATCAATATTCCAAATAAAATTATACAAAAATTCATTATAATGGTCCACTAAATTTAATTAATAAGTTTATATAAATGTAATTAATATTTATATTAATTTTAAATAAAATTAATATAATAAATTTTTGTTTAAATAATATTATTAATTAAAATAACTAACCATTTTACAAAAATTGTTATTTTCACCACGAACTAAAAATTCCATATTTTCCAAAAAATAGAAAAACAATTACAAAAAATCTATACTTATATCAGGATTCAAAAAATTATTTTAATTTTATAATGTATCATTTATAATATATACAAATATTATTCATTTTATTTTCACATGAAAAGAAATAAAATCATATTTCAATAAATGTTTTTATTAATAATTCAGCTCTTATTTTTAACGAAATTATAAATAAACTTTTATTGACTAAAAACATTATATATATTTAATAAAATATCTTATACAATTAATATGAACAAATATTAATGGATAAATCATAATATTCATATTTAAATAATAATTTTTTCTTAATTTCTCCAAGTTCATTCAATCTTAGTGTTGAGTGTTGTATCAATATCAAACATAGTTCTTTTTAAAATATTTTGGTGTTACTTTATATCACCATAATTAAATTTCATCCTCAAAAATTTCATTTTGTAAGGTTTAATCATGTTTTTGAAATTTTAACAATATATTTTTGTAAAAAAAATTGTAAAAAGTGTTAATAAAGAATCCACATGCCATTGGAAAACAGAAATACAAATGTAATATAGAATAACACTAGACCAGGTTTACATACATGATAAAATTAAACGAAATTTTGAATTTGAACTTGTAAGAAATGTATAATGAATTTTAGTGGGTGATATATATAATTTATCAGAAGAAAATTAATAATAAATAGAATGTTAATGACCACAAAATGATAAATTTATTGTTAATTAAAAGGCCATTGATTCATTAGATATGATGGAAAAATGATAATATTTTTTTTCAATATCCCTTTCTAAGATATTGTGTATTATTTGACGAAAATTATAGAGAAAATAAAAATAAACATACATGATATCTTTTTTACTTCTGAAACTAAATTCCGTTCGTTAATTATGCTTTGACCAATTTCCACATCCCCCAACACTCTATGTAATGGATATAATATAAGTTTTTTTGTTCATAAAGAATAAAAATTAAGATTTAAGAGATCATAATATCAATAAAATTTTTAAAATTTATTTATGCAATATTTATTAAAAACAAAATAGATAGAAAAAATTAATATAACACTCAAAATTAATTTGATTTTATTAATATACAAAATTTTATAATAAAACCAATGGTTTATCATAAATCATTCCTTAAATAAATAACTATATATCCCAAATAACTTTAATATCCTCAACATGAAATAATATTTTAACCTCAAAGTATATTAAACCCCTTTTAAGATAAACCTCCAAATCATATAGAATTATTCCCAAATAATCTATTTTGTAAACCTATAGGAATTATATATGTCTAAACCTAATAAAAAAATTCACAAAATACCATTAATCAAAAAAAAATCATGAAAAATAAAAAATATTTGATACAAAAAAATGTTTCCCAAAATCAAATTAAAATATATCCACCAAATAATTTAAGTAAAAATAATTTCATACTAACCAGTACAATACTAAGGACCGTGGTTGGTGTTGCACTTATCACCTATAGGTTGTGTGTCCAAGTCCTGTAGCCTTTCTAGATACCATAAGGTTTCTACCAACATAATAGTTTCCCTTGTTAAAATAATATATTTATATAATTCCGATAATATTAATAAAAATGTAATGAACATACTCAAAATAACATTTATAATGCCCCAGACACACTCATCCGGATTCGGTGATAATATATGATGTGTAATTGTTTTATAAAAGAAACTGAATAATCACATACCACATTACCCAAATAAGGAACATTTACAGGTCTATGTTCTAATAGATAAGGCAAAACCTTAAATTATTCATATTTTATCATAATTTCAAAAATGTTTACTATGATTCCATGCATGATAACTCCAAATGTGTCATTGACCATCTTAGAGATTCAATGATTCATGGAATATTTTGAATATTTATAGTCAACTCACATAAAACTTTTTGGTTCTTATTTCTAATTTTCTAAGTTATATAATCTCTGAATATAAAGGATTCAATGCCTGTAGAATGTCTTTCTAAAAACACAAAAAAATGAAACATATACCAAAAAACTTAATATGCCTCACCTCAAACCCCCCAGTACACACACAAATATATATATATATATATATATATACTAAAAACACACAATTTGGATTTATTATTATGTGATTTTCTATATCTTCAGTGCATATTTTATTTGAAATTTTTTTTCCAAAATAAATAAAATCATATATTGGATTGAATGTATGATATATATTCAATTAACCAAACTCATCAAAATCATGAAATAGTTTCCATATGATACAATGTGTTTTAAATTGGAGGTTTAGGATTTATTATATTATCCATGATTCTTTATGAAGAATATAATAAATAAAAAATAATTTCATTAATCTCTGATAAAACATCATGCATGATATCAATTAAATTGATTTATATAAAGATGATCGAAGAAAATTCAAAAATGTGACAACATTGACATGGAATTAAAGAAATTAACATACTAATAAATTGGGTAGTAGATATCAGATATTATTCAAAGAAGAAAATCTATAAATAATAAAAAAAATTATTCAATTTGATGTAGGAATTTAGGAATCATTTAATCACCTACATGCAGATTGGGAAAATGTGGATATATTTCTGAATCCAAATGTTATTTTCCTAAAATAGGCATCCAAATCAAAATTCAGTACATATCTGGTGTTTTATTTATAGGTATATAGACTCGGTTCGAACATTATCCTCACAGATGCTCACGATCCATGGCTTCAACCTATATTTGCTTTGGAAATATTGAATCTAAACTCATCCAAGATCGAACCCTTGAACTGTTATTAACACTCCTTTATGCTTATCCCGACATCTTCCATGCACTTGAAATCCGCCCGAAGAGAGAAGACATCGCTCAATCGGCCTAGCACAACCTCGACACATAAAGAAGAAGCCATTCCCCTCTATTAAACTCCATTAAATCCCTAATGTCTCAACTAGAAATCCCATATCCAATTCTCATATATTTCTTAATCATTTAAAATATTTTAAATTAATTTTTTTTTTCAGTTTTCAATTCAAATATAATTAATTTATTTATTACAGTTTCTAAAAATATAATTACATATTTGTGTTTAAAATTATATATAATTTAAATTTAATATTTCAAAATTGTCTTCACATAATCTTTTATAATTAAAGTATAATTAAATTAAAATCCATTATATTTATATATTATCATTTTTTTATATTCAATCTTTTAAGAAAAACAATGTATTATTTTATAAATATTTATGATAATATATATACTTTAATTTTAAAATACAATTTAATAAATATATATATTACATTAAAAACAATAAAAATAATTATTGATAAAAATGTAAATTTTTAATATATAAAATTTTATGATTTCTTATTATTAAATACTAAATATATTATTTCTTAATTCTCAAAACAAAATTAAAATTAAATTAATGTTTTAACTATCTTAAATTGAAAATAATACTTTTCTAAAACAAAAAAATTCTATTTAATATAATGTTAATTCAAATAAATTTCATGTTATAATAATAATATATATTTAATTATAATAAAATAATATCACATTTAGGAAAGTTGTATATAGTAAAAAATTAATTAATAAAGTAAAATAGTTAAATTTTTATTTACAACCTCATTTATTATAATTACAATAATTGAATTGTTAAAAATACCAATAAAAAAAGATAATTAAAACAGGAGGTGTTACAATATTTATCATTAAATCAGTTTTTAACCACTAAATACTTCTATACTCATTATTTTTTCCACAATAACAAAAAATCATAATTTTATATAATTATCGAAACATCACAAACATATCAATGATTTTGGATTAATAAATCATGTGTTTTCTATAAAATATCACATAAAATGAAATAATATATATAGATCATTAGTGATGTTTAACATATTCTTAAAAACACATAAATAAAATATACTATATAAAATTATATAGAGGTTTCATGATTCTAATAAATAGATTTCAATTAATACAAGAACAAATAATAAGAATTCAGAAATCTGACAACTAATGACATGAATTATTCCATTTCAATTTCAACTACACAACATTGTCAAAAAAAATTGTTCACAATAGAGAATGTGGAACACAACACTGATCTGAAACAGCCCACAAAACATAATCTATTTGATTGATTTTGATAAATGAAACACCAAGTCTAAAAGAACTGTAAATTAGTATATTTTTATAAAAACGAGATTAAATTGGAATGTATTAATATGATTAAATAAATTTTGAAAATTATATTTCTTAAAAATAAATAAAATAATTTTAATCATTATATTTTTATTATAAATAAATTTAAAATTATTTCAAATAAACTAATAAATTTTTAGAAAAATTGTATTCTTCTAAAAGCCGATATCATTCCTCTCTACATGGATAAATTAAAATTTATTTTTACCACATACAGAAGATATATTTTTACAAATAGATAATAATTTCTGAAATTTGAATGTCAATATTATCTTAGTGTTAATTTTTGATAATTTTCTAATAGAATTAAATAATAAATGAAAAGGAAAAATAATTGGTTTGTTTGAATACATATATTTCATTTAAATAATTTAAAAATCATATTTTGATTGAAATTGCATAAATAGAAAAACTATTTCAATTATAGTACAAATTAACTAGTTTATGTCATTTTAATAAATTTAATAATCATTTTTTATATGAGAACTTTTTATCATTTTGAATGTTGTTATATAGAAAAAACTTTTTTATGAATTTGATCGTTTAATATTAAATAACTCATTCCACCTATGTTAATTAAAATTCTCAAAATAGGTTACATATTTTGATTCATATTAATTAATATTATCATATAATGTTAACATATTTTTTTGGATATAATGAATAGCTAAAAAAATTTATTACACTAGTTTTGGTAAAAACAAGTGTAGTAGTGGTTAAACTAAGAATACAAGGCCTAAAATGACCAATTTTTCACAATCTGTATTTTTCTAATATTTATAACCTAATTTACATATTATTAAATTTTTTATGTTCTTTTAGGACAATTTTGCATTAAATTTATCACTATAATAATTTTTGTACAGAAAAAGTAAAAATGTCACGCTCTTGCTTTCAAATTACATTAATATGTTCACGTTGGGAAAAAGATACAAAAAACTATTATTGTAATTTAAATAAAATTAAATTAATTTTAGGAGGGTAATTTCGTTTAGTAAGAATTTAATTTTATTAATTTCATATGAAATAAAACATAATAATAATTTAATTAATAGAAAAATCAATAAAATGATAAAAAATGTAAAGGTAAATATAAATCGAATAAATTAATGTATTCCATTAATTTCATTGATAAAGAAGACATATTATATATTAATGTAAATAATAAATTCAAATTCTATATTGTTATTGATGTTCTGAAGACATATTGAATGAATAGTTTTAGAGTTGACAACAATATTATTTTATAACAAATAATATTTTATAAAATGTTTTAAAATTCCATCGAAAACCTATAATAAACAATTATAATGTCATATATTTAATTATATGAACCACAATACATTAATTTTACAATGGACCATTTATAATAATTATACAGACCACTAAACAATAAAAACGCTAATGCCACGGTAAATAGTAAACCAATGTTTTCAGTGTTAAATGCCCCTATGATAAAATTAATTTTAAAAACAAATATAATTTGTTAATTTTAAATTATATTTTCTATTTATAACCAGTTGGTAAAAATTATCTAGTTAGGATCATTTATTTATAGTCCAAAAAATAAATTACCAAGGTCGAAAGACAGGTTACCAATCAAAAAAAATGATAAAAATAATGTAACATAGAGTTAAAGAATAACATGTTTAAAACATGTATTTTAGAGTGTGTAGAGACATGTATCAACCATATAATCCCTAAAATTCATTTGTTTATAAATTTTGGATGCACATTTAATGATTTTGGCTTCCCATTATTGTATAGATTTGGGTATTTATGAAAATGCGAATCTTCTTAAACTCCAAAAGGGAAATTCATCCCCAAATGTATTCACACCTCACAACCCATATGGTTAGAATAAAATATAACTAAAACCCTTCAGTAAATTCACGTTCATGTTAAAGATATTCTTTGTATCCATAAATACCAACACTAGTATCTTTTAGAAGAGATCAAAAGGAGTTTCTTATAACCCAATGTAGTAATATTCACTGTGATCATTGTATTTACTCATTCTCGTACAAAATTCATTCACGTATTAATAATATAAATATAATAACACAATTTTCTATAATATAATGACATGTTATTTTGTTTAGTTAATTACCAATATCCTTCTATTCATCTATCAAATGAGAAACAAAATCGTCGATCGTTTTAATAATATACTATCACCTCATGAACCGATGTAAATCGTCTTCCCTCAACCACTCCCTTGAAAATATATAATGATGGATTTAAATTATAATTATGATATTTATAACATAATTATAACATTTAAATTACAATATAAAATATAACTTATTTATTTCTATTCCAAGAGAATAGTATGACTTTTCATGTCTATAGGGCAGACAACTGCCTCATGAAGTGATACGATTTTCTTTTACCAAATGATTTATATGAAAGGTAATATGGATAACTTTAATGAATATTTGTGATATATATGAAATAATGATGATTTTTTAATATATATATATATATTATAAATCCTTTTCATTCAATTTTTCATGAAAATGTAAACAAAATTCATGCATACATATAGCATAATATCTACATGAACATTGTAATTCATTTTTCTATATCTAAACATTATGGATTAATATAAATAAATTTATAATGAAAATATATGATATTTATATCATGGTTAATATTTTTGGTATTATTTAATAATGGTCAATGTAAAGGTAATGAAAATACCAAACAAATACATACCTAAAAATAGAGGAGTGATTACCCGAAAAAATGAATTAATATATAATTTTTAATAAATGTGTAATGAAAGGTCATATGGTAATAATATATGGAATTCTATAAATTATTAGGCTATTTTAAAATATTTATAATAGTTCGAAATTTATTATATAAGATTTAAAACATGTATGATAGAAATCATAACTACTATCAAGAATTTTTGTGCAACTTTCTCTTTTGTGAGACGTATGTAATATTCACCATTAGTTATTCTATGTGGAGTATATACAAAAAAATTGATATATTATAAAATAATTACTTTTATATTCATGGTATTTAATGATGTATATGACATTAATTTATTTTTTGGGCCTAAGATTAAAAATTTTCCATACTGGTAAGGGTTTATCTTACAATCTCTTTGTTTATAAGGATTGTTTATGATACAATTTATGATGATGGAATATTATGATCCATCAAACCGAAAAATCATCATTTTTATTATGACTTGGTATTCATTAAATTTTCTTTTATTTTTAATATTTCTTTATCTTTGGTATTAAAATTGAATAATAAATATTTTTTTATAAAATCAAAATTTATTTCTCTTTTCGGTCGAAAAGAATATTTCATCTATATATATGATTTCAATTTTTTTTCAAAAATGATTTTAAAATTAGAAAAATTATTTATAAATGGAATTTTTACACATGAATAATTTGTTTGAAACTATTTAAAAAAGAAAATTCCATTCATTTTTCAACCATGGAATTTTTATTTTTCATAAAAAAAATTGAAAGGAATTGTTTTTTAACATGCTGTGAATAAATTAGATTTTTAACCGTCAAGGCCAAAAATTTATTTGAATCATACATCACTAATTATAATGAAATTTTAAAAAAAATCATATTCTGGATATTATTCTCATTTGTTTTTTATTTTCAAAGTGAAATATATATTTTCCTCAAGAGTGTTTATAATATAATTTTTATGTTATTTCAATTGATCAATGTAAAAACCTAAAATTTCACTTATAATACATATAGAAAATATTATAATGATAAAATACCAACTTTTTTTCATATTTTTATAATTAATTGAACTAGGGATGTACTATTTTGATGCAATTCACCATATTACTATGGATGGTTTAGGATTACGATAATTTATTGAGGAATATATAAAAATTTAATATGATAGTTTATAATACAAATGTTTACATTGATAATGCATCACCATTTCTTATGTGGAGTTCATTTGACTTTGTTAGTGATAGGTAGGGACCTCTATTGCCACCTAATGCATTAGTAGGTCTTTTGAGAGAAACTAGCTTTGGTGTTTGGCCAATTCCATAAACATTAATGTAAGATGTATTGGATCAAGGATTTTATGATAGATATGTCTTGTAAAATGACATTAAAAAAAATTATATGTACAAAATTATAAATTTCATTACTATGAAATCATTTATTTATGTTAATTTTATTATTCTAGTAGTAAAAATATCCATGTATATGTTTCTAGTTATTATTATTATGTATATTTAATTGTTTGATCAATATTTATTCCTCTTATATTATTCCCCGTAATTAAATGATTTATTATATGTTATAGGTTTTTTTTATTTAAATTTATATATTGATTATGAATTATATATTCATGATAGATTATGTTGTATGTATATCCATTCAGAGAATTAGATATCACTAATTTCTTAGGTCTCCTTTCCCTAGGGTATCCGAAAGTTTTTTATGACCGATATATGGGGATATGCTTCATGGAATAATGATTTACATGATGACAATATGATGTTGTATTTTATGTTTTCAATTGTAATTCGAGATTCAATTATGTATCATGATTATAAATACAACTAAATTTTTTTATATAATTTTATTCCTTATATCTTATGCCAATGTTTTCTAGTAACTACTAACTCCGTGATACTGGGTTTAGGGTGAGTATAGATGGTATAAAATGTTATTTAGTATAAACTATTGGAGCTGGACTAAGGATAACATATATTTGGTAACCTAAACCCATGATATAATTTGAATATATTTATAGAGTAGTAATATATTTTTTTAAGGTAGATATTTTCTTGTTTTCCATTCTACATAACCCTTTATGGATACTAAACATTGTCGTGGTTTTACAATATATACATCTAGGGGAAATAAACCAAAAAAGAGTTTGTTTAGGTATATATGATCCATAATCCTTGTGTGTGTTGAGATTCATCTTATTACATGCCTAGTTTAATATTACCAAGGGATATGTTTCTGTTATTTCATATCTTATTTATGAGCCCATATACGGAACATGGTTTTTTACTGTAATTTAGAAACTATCATAAGAACACAAGTATATGATTATTATATTATCCCAAAATAAGTTTTTTAATTTATGTTACTTAGTTTACTATTTTTGGGTTTTAATGTGTGTGTCATAAGTTTATGCTCTACGTTTAGTATAATCCATTATTTAGAAATGAATCTTGATGGAAGATATAGAATTTTTATTATTGGACATACTCAAGGTATTAATTTCACCTGAGAAATATAATAATGTCAGACTAGGATATGTGTATGGAATGAATCAAATTATAAAAATATTGGGGAAGATGAATCATATTATATGTATTAACCATTCACATATGGAGGATCCTTCTAATCCACCACACTGTGTAATAGTAAAAAATAACTTCATAGATCAACAAAAACAATTATTCAATATTATTAAAAATCCATTTGTATTTGAGAAATTGATATGATCTATAAATATGATATTTAATGATCTTGAATGTTATGAAAGGGAGATGGTTATCATGACATTTTATTGTCTCTCATGAGATACATACTAATGATAGACAATGATTTAAATTACAATGGATTGGAACAAAATTTTAATCATAGAATTGAATTATATTATGGTATTGTTTTGGAAAATTATTTTCCTCGTGAGAAACAAGAAGATATGGAGAGGAAACTCTTATGTCTTAAATAATGGAAAGGGAAAATGTTTCTATGTTTGAATCTAACTTTTAATTTTTTATCATGTTATTCTAAAAACACCTAATTTATTCTAAATAGTGGTATTATTGGATTATTTAATGGTATTTATCCAATCCATTGAATGGATGTAGGCTCCCAAATATTCTCTTAAGATAAGGATATAGAATCATGTGATATCAACATGGAGAAATAATTCTCTATGTTTTATGAATATTAAGGGGTATGAGAGAAGAAAATGATGGAATATCAATAAAATGATAAGGGTAAGAAGGGACTGAATGATTTTTCCTCATTAGTTAATTTTGGAAAGAAACACCCTAGTACTTATATGTATTGAATTTGATTTTTCTTCATGTGTGGAGAGAAAAAAACCAGTGCATTAATGTAAGGGTAAGATATGAACCTTTAATGTTCACTGTTTCAATTGTAAAGAGAAGGGGAACTATGTATAGGAATGACCAATGTGTAAAATGAATGTAAATCTTGTTGATTCTTAGAGATCGTTGCCAATCATTAGATATATATACAGTTGATGTGGAATGATTAATGTTCTTGTGTATTTTTATTCAGGAATTCTATTCTAAAATTATTTTTACTAATTGAATTTTGGTTATAATGATCATCCAAAAAATAATATTTTTACTACAATTTTTTTTATTTATAGATATGAATTCATATGTTTAATGATTATGATGGATAAGAAATATGATTATATGAAAAAATTTATATTTGGATATTCATCATATTTTTGGGAAGAAATATTAATTATTTTAACATTAATTTAGAAAAGCACAACCTGTTTTCTTGGTGAATTTTTTTTTATTTGGCAACGTTCTGTGGCTTAAACCCAAAACCAATTGCTTGGAAAGGTACAACACCTACCACTGGCCAATGTTATATCTTGGATAATATGACATAGTTTTCACATTCACGATTTGATGGATAAATAATTACAAAATGGTTTGTGTCGATCATTATGTGTTACTATTGAGGTTTAGATATAAATATATTATATTTGATAACTCTTGCATCTAGATTGGTTTTGGAAAATATTTAGAGACATTCGAAAAATCATATCACACTTTTTTAGATCTTATGATCATTTAGAAGTTAATTTCATTGATTCAGGCATAAAACCATCATCCTAGATATTAATTTTATTGCGTAATAAATTATATATAAATTGATCAATAAAAAAAACTAATGAAATTGTGAATGGGAAATATAAAGATATCAAGAAAGTATCTTTACTTTTGTTAATAGTATAGATGTTAAAGTATTTACTAGAAATTAATAAACGTATCAATGAATCAATAATGTTACCCTAGTACATTCAATTTCAATTAATCAAATGGTCTTTCAACTCATCATATATGTATGAATTTTTTGTTAATATCCTGAATGGCCCAAATGACGTCTTTTTATTCATTTTTTGATGATCCCCTTTTTGATTTGTGATGGTGAACCCTATATGGCACATATTCTTTATGGAATTACATTACTTCATAGAACTTATTGGAAATCATCTAGAATATAACAACATAGAACTGCACCTCCTTAGCATCTTAATCATGAGTTCAACTCTCCAATTTTTCATGGCTATTCAAGTAGGCTTCCATGGAAATCAGAGGCTAGACATGATAGTAAGTGAAATACCCTATCATTATTCAGAAACTATTAGATTATTCTCTAGTGAATGTGCTTGGTCGGTATCCTCATCATGAAATGGATCCTTATAGAGTATTCTAAATCCATTAAGAGCAATTTCATCATGCCCAAAGGCTTTGAGATGTCCCAAAGGCCTTGAAGGACCCACAGACTAATCTGGTGGCTTGAATACCCAACAAAGTGAATTGTTCTATCAATTACAGTACTGAACAATACATGCAACAATACATGACACAATACATAACAGACTACTGCTATAGTAACAAAAAATATGTCTCCACACAGATTTGAAATAATGTATCTTGTATGCACTTATTGGGTAATCACCAACTGGGATGAGGCTCTTCTTCCAAACCTATTAATGTTTAACACATGTATAGGTGTGGCCTTATAACATCTTTCATGTAACACGTCCCTGATGAGGCCCAAAGTGGCCAACCATGGGCATGGGCAAGTTCCCATCGTGGTATAGGGTACCATCAGATTTTATAATAGTATAGAGTGCACACTTCTTAGTGAGGACTCAGACCTAGAAGATCGGGTTTAGGATGCAACTACCAGTAACAAACTCACCAAAGCCTTGTGGTCAAAACATGTTTAAAGTTAACTCATTCATAGGTGAGGCCTTTTACCACTCGCACTGCACACGTCACCGGTGAGGCCCACGGTGGCCAACCTTGATCTTTGGCTAGTTCTCATCAGGGTAGAGGGGACCATGAGTGGTTTTAATAGAATATTGTGAACATTTACATATGAGTACTCGAACACAGAACCTCTTGGTCAAGATGACACTCCTAGAAACTAACCCACCCATGCCCCACGGGCGCTGTATTTTTGGTCATTAAATTTTCAATATCATTCACTTTCATGTGATGAATGATCTCTATCACCCTCTATAAATATTTATAATTTTCTTCCATTTCCACATGTTCACAAATAACCAATGTAATATAACATTTAAAACTAGAAATTTTTTATTCAATAAGAACTTTTCTTACATCCATTTCTCTTTTAATAAAGGGATATTAATTAACCATTTTTATAATGTGGGTTTAAAAAAAATTTGGACCTATCACGACCAAAATAAAATTTTGCTACTGCAATTCAAATAAAGGGCTATAATTTGTAACCCTATGATTTCAAAAGAAGAGTATTGAGTTTTATGTAATTTTAGAGAAATAATATTGATCATAAATGATCCTCAGAAAAAAATATTTGATAGTGTGTGATACACACAACCCCATGTATAAATGAACTATAAATTAGTGACCATTATAACCATGACATTAATTTGGATGTAATAAATATGAAAAAAAATATTGAATGTTATATGGTTTGAAAATGTATAAAATAAATTCAATTATTATATATTTATAATAAATAATATAAAAATCATTTGAACGAAAAGGAATGTTTTTTGAAAAACTATATTTTTCTAAAATGTGTCTAAATCAAGAATTGTCCATATAAATTAAAATTAATTTTTAAATTGTTATTATTTTTAAAAAATGTACTTGACTTTAAAAATAAATATTTTAAAATGATCTTAGACATAATTTTTGATTATTTTTCGAAAATATTATCTTTTTGATGAATTGTGAAAAATTGTAGTCTTTTTGGAAGATTCATTTTTGATTAAAGAAATTAAAAGATCCATTTTGATAAAAATTGTTTCAAAATAAAAATTATTTAAATTATATTCAAATTTAGATAATTTATGTCATTGGAATAAATTTCCTATTGAATCCTAACATAAAACGTTTTTAATCAAAAAATAATTTTCTGTGGAAAAACTATTTTTAGATGAATCTGTTGATTTAATAATAAAATGAATTTTAAAAATTAAATAAAGTTTATTTTTAAAAATGGATTCTATAACAAGAATTTGAATACATAATATTATCTAAAAAGTTAATATTTATTATTACTATAATTGCTTTGTGAAAATCGTAAAAGTTAATTACCATTGGTAAGGTGAAAACGTGTTTACTCTAGAGTTAAACTATGAAGATAAATGCTAAAATAACATAATTATGCCTATTTCTATTGGATATCCATATAATAACCATTGTTAATTTTTTTAGGTATTTATTGGTAACATTTAAATGAAATAGAGCATTTTAATAATTTGTATAAATAAAAAGTCAAAATGTCTCCCTCTTACTTAAAAATTTCAATTATTTATCAACATGGGGAAAAATCAAGAAGATATATAATATATTTTTTACTTCAGATGATAATGAAATTAGGTACAAGTGGGTATTTTATGTAATATTTCATAATTATATAATTTCATTAAATTTTTATGAAACACCAATGCAGTTATTATTTAATTAATTGAGAAATAACATAAGTGATACTAAAAATATTATTTGGAATCTAAATTGAACATATTATTATATTATATGACCTTTTTATTTAAATATGACATTATATATTTGTTTGGAAATTTTATATTATAATTCTATAATTTTCATGATGTTTCTTAATTGAAATTAAAAGAAGTGTGTAACAATTTATGTTAATATTAGTTTAAAATAAATAATATTTAAATAGATGAATAAAACTACCTTAAAATCATATACTTAGAAAACATACTATTATATGTTTACCAATATCGACCGTAGTCCATTCACATGTTAATTGTCATTTTTTAAAAAAATTATTGACCCCTAAATTGTAAAATCATCATTACTATGGAAAAGGGTAATGTCGGGGTTTTCACGGGTCATGTGTTTTGGTTAAAATTAATTTTCCATACACAAATGAATTTTAATAAAAATTTTAATTTTCTTAATAATGACTATTGGGTAAAAAATTTCTAATAAGGTACATTTATTATTAGTCTTAAATGATGAACTATAGTGGTAAAAATACTAGTTACCATAGTGAAAACTAAAATGGTAAAAGTGAGAATATTTAGAAGCTAATGAATAAAACATTTTATAAAATATTTTTTGTGATTTTTAGTGGTATAGATAAACCATATAATCCTTAAACATAATTAATTATAAATTATGGTGGAACATGAGGGGGATTGAATTACCATTATTGAATAGATTTTTGTATTTATGAAAATGCCACTCAGTTTCAATTATAAAAGGAAACATCCTATTGTCACTTATTCACACCGCATAATCCATTTGTATTAGAAACCCCTCTAAATCACAATCAATAATCCGTTTTTATTTTTTATATATCTTTAGCTTCCAAAAATAGGAACCCTAGCATCCTCAATATGAGATACAAAAAAGGTTTTTCTATGTGAAGCTAATTTTCTTCAAAATGCACTCCCTTTTCACTCCTTCTCTTACAACCTTTATTCATGTATTAATAATTTAAATTAAATAAAACTGGTGTCTAAAATATAATTATATTCTATATGTTTATGTAATAATATCTACTATTATACCCACAAATCCTCTTGGAAATGAAACTGATAAACACGTGTAGGGAAGATTACTTCCTCACGAACCTATGTAATTATTTTTTCATTAATGCCTCCATTGATAGGATATAATGATGGATTTAACTTATATATAACAATAATAATAACATAATTTTACTACTAAATTTATAATATAACATATACCTTCATACATTCTATTCTAATGGAATATGATAACGTTGATCATGTGTACAGCGGACTACCGCCTCACGAAGCGATGCGATTCATTATTCACATATAATATACATGGAAGGTAAAATTGATAAATTTAATTAATATATGTGATATATGAAATTTAATAACGAATATCAATAAGTGATATATTATTTTCCATCCTTTTTTAACTTTTGAGAAAATGGAAATAATTTCCATGCAAACGTATGGCCAACCATCTCAATGAACGATGTAATTAGTTTTTAATCACTAAAAGTTATTAATTAAGGGAAATAAATATATAAATAAAATATATTATATTTATAACATTTTAAATTTTATTGATATTATGGAACCATTATAAAATTATATTGACCAAAAATAAAAAATGAAAACATATAAGAAAAACTATGTAGATTTTAACAAAAAGTTGATTTTAATAAAGAATTGTTAATAAACACACAATTAATGGTTATAAAAAAAATACATATTTGATATGATATATATTATTATGGTAATTTATGTGACTTATAATTAGATTTAATTTATTATAAAATAGGTTTAAACATTTACAAAGAAAATCAGATTTGAGGTATGGGTGTCTCAGTTCACTATTTATTCTGTGAGACGTATGCCAAATTCTCTACTTAGAATATTTATTTTGCTTTATATAATACACATTTCATATTATATATCTTGAATTACTTATCATTGTGGTATTTATTGTTTTATTTTCTGTTATTTCTTTCGTCAGGCTTACGATGCAAATTTTAACAATGTGATATGTTTTTATGTTACAATATCATCACTTAACTAAATAATTTATGATTAAATTTATTATGATTGAATCCTATAATATATCACTCCATAAACCCATGAAATTTATTTTCTTATGGTTATTAATTTAATTTTCAAGTTATATATCCAATTTCATCCCTTTTTTACTTAAAATGGTTGAGCAAATTATTTTTCTAAAAGGAATATTTATTTATTTTTCGACCAAAAATCCATTTTTATCCATATACATGTTTTATAAAAATGTTCTGAAAAATATTTCTAACATTATACATATGATATTTATTATAAAATTTCATTCATAATTAAAAATATATGTTTTTTTAATATAATATTCTTATCAGTGTCAAAAAAAATAATTTTTTATTTTTCATACAAAAACAATGAATGAAATATTTGTTTTCACATAATAAAATTGAATGTAGTTTTACACCGTCAGGAAAAATCATTTCATTGAAGCCTAATTTACTTTTTTTCAGGGATATTTTTATTGAAAAATATTTTCATCATGTTCTGTAAATTTTTTGGCTTTTGAATACGATTCTCTAAGTGAATTGATATTTTTAACAATAATATTTTGTTTAATTTGTTAGTATATTTATTCAACATGGGCAAAACCCTAATTTAAATTATGATCTAATTGGAATATATTTCAATGATTCCATTTTTAGTATTTATATCAATGTTTTATCAATTGTTGAAATGGGGATGTCCCATGTTGATACATTTCACCATATTACTTTGGATGGTTTTTGATAATTCTTATAGATTATTGAATGAATTAAAATTGTGTATTATTTTATTTTGGATAATAATGTTTTCATTTATTATTTTGACCCATTTCAAATGAATAATGAATTTGATTTAGTATGTGATGGGTGTGTCTTTCAATAGACACTCAAAACATCTAATAGACTCAAGGGAAGAACTAGGAAGAGTTTTTTTGATGCCTTTCCCATTTAAGTATGATATCTATGATTTAGGCATTGAATGTATATATTTCATAGAACAAGGCCTTGATGGAAGGTTATTTATTACCTACACTATATATTCTATTTTTATGAAATTATTTGTCGATGTCCTTGTGATTATTCAATTAGATATAATATTTATTAATGTTTTCTAGCTCACGTGATTATTTATATGGTATTATTTGATCATTATTTATTCTTCTATATTACTCTTCAAGTTAATTTTATTGAATAAATATAATTTTTTCAATTTATTTTTATTTCCATATTTATTATTTAACATTTACTAAAAATATAATTCTCATTCTCATATATTTATTGAGAATTTGATCTCAAACCTTTCTTATGTTTCCTTTACCCTACACACCAGGATGGGAGTTATGATTGACATGAAAGGATATTATAAAGGGAATAATAGGTAACATGAAGAAAATACTATGTTCTATTTAATGATTTAAATTTTAAAAAGATATTTCATTTATGTATCAATTTTACCACATCAAAAAACTATTCTCTCCATAAATATGTGATTTCTTGTATCTTATGGTAATGTAAAAAAGTAACCCCTAACTCATGGAAACTACGGTCGAGGTCTTTATAAAAATTATTGTTATAAAATATACCCTTGGTAATTAATCCAATTTTTAAGGAATTGAATGGGATAATGAATATTTTTCCCATATATATGAAATTGAACTGTTAGTGGTGTCTAAGGTTGAAAAATTTTTCCCCACACCATATCAACCATATTCTTAAATTTTAATTTTAAGTTAGCTACATTATTCCCTCCTTTTACAAAAATTATTAATCATCTAGTAAATCTATGGTATTCTCTATGGTTCCTATTCGAACATTTTTGTCATGTAGGAATTTGAATCTTCCGTTCATTAATAACATTAACACTTGAACATCCATGAAACAACATCTTACCCTTCTATGAGATTTTTGTAAATTAAAATATGTTTAAATTTATAATAGTAATTAGAGATAGATTATTTGGATTTATACCAACATATCTGTCATCTATTTAAAATTGGTTAGGAATTATTTATTGAAATAATTACATTGTCCAGCACATTAGTTACTGTCATGATTTCACCTATTTTTATCCAATAAAAAAATAAAGGTCAAAATATTAGAATACATTAACAAATAAATCTACTAAATTGAAACATAAAAATATGGGTTTAATAAAATATTAATGAAATTTATATCATAAAATATGAGACTCTAGATAAAAATACATTTTACCCATGGAAATCTTTTCTATTTCGTATTACAACCTTATTTTTTTCAGTTCCATCATAATGGTTCAAAATTAGTTTGTAAATTTCCAACGAATATCCCGTTAGAGTGTAAACATATGTGTGATTATTAGATCACTATAATGAAAGAGGTGATTATTAAGTCTTGTTGAATGGGGAATTTTCTATGTTTCTACCCCTTGGTGCCATTGGGCCAAAGCCCCATCCACCTTTAGTATCCACACAAGGATTTAATTTCTCAAGAAATACTCACGCTTCCTTCACCAAAATTTTAGGATATTTCCATGTACATGAAAACACCCTTATAAAATATCCATGGAATACTACTATTATTATATAATCCAAGTACAAGAAGGATATTTATACCTTTTATTTGAAACAAATTATTATAACCCAATATTTTTACATATATTATTAAAAAAATGTGAAATAAACACCCATTAATTACAACTTAATGATTTTGAGTCCTATGGTGTTTAGATGACTAGGTTATTAATATCAAAAATCTTAACTAAAAGAATATTAATTTTCATTCTCAATAATTATTTCCTAAATCCTTTTATGGTCATAAAACTGCAAAGTATTATATATGATATAAATAAATTAAAGGGGTGAGATAAAAATTAAACTGATGGAATTATCAAGATAAGGAAGTATAACAAGTGAGTCAAATGTATGAAATGATATCATAAAATAAATTGATCATGAGTAGTAAAATGAAACCATAACATAAATAAAATGTTATCATACAAACTCTGTAATATAATAAATATGGCCACAAAAAATAATATAGCATGATCAAAAGTTAAGGAAAATCACTGGGATAAATTCACATGGATGATATAGTACCACAATGGATTAATTTAACTCCCTAATCTTATAAATTATGTTTAATGAGACTAAAAAATTACCCAAAACACTAGAGGGATAAAAAATTCCTTTTCAACCTATCACATTCAGATCATGTAAATGAAATAAATCATAGGGTATAAAATAAGAATTACACGTGGATTTAAATGGGCTTCATAATCATGTCTCACAAGATAACAAAAATAAATTTCATAATGATAGAATCTGAAAGAAGAATATAAGGCCTCAATTAAAACATCCAAATTAAGAGATACCAATATAGTTATATATATTAGAGAATAATATAAAAATTTTAGAATCAGTCAACAACATCAAAAGTTTGTAACCATTTATAATAATTTCATTAATGTTTATCATAGAATATTTATTGTGAAAAATAATATATTCCCCTTTGAAAACACTTCTTTAAAATGTAAAAAAATACCAAATATTATAGAAAAAAATTTATTTAGAAATAACCTTGGATAATTTTAATTTAATATTCAATGTGTTCATTGTTCATGACTATCAGTAATTATGTTCATGCTAATTAAGTTAAATGAAATATTCCATTCAAACTATTGTATAATGATTAAAAAGTAGATCATAAAATAATCATAAGAATATTTAGGTCAAAACATTCAATAAAAAATTATATGAAGGCTAAAAATAAATTAATAAATATTTTTTTAAATGGTTAAAATATTATTCAATATAGTTTTTGGGAACATGGATATTGATGAAAACAGGTTTTTCTCCGAATAGAGAAATGATAATTACATTTCATGAAAACATTTTCTCAATAATTTTAAGTAAAAAAGAGTGGAAAATGGTATAATTACTTAAAAACATCGTGAATAAAAATATATGAATAAAATTAATTGGTTTTATTATACATGTATCTAATAATTTCCTACAATGTGAATTAATTAAAAAATCATCCTAATTTTGATGAGATTGAAACATAAACCATTATTCTTGTTTTAACATTTGAATGATAAATCAAAAGGCTAAATTAGATGAAATATATCTTGAAATAAAATTAAAATAAATTTTAAATTATATAATATGAAAATGGGGTAGTATATACACCATCTAAAAGAGATCAATTTAATAAAAGAAGTTGTGTCCGAAAGACGGTTCCTTTGAGGAAAAACCTATACTTAAAGACCATGAATTATCATTCCTTATTTTATATATTATATAATAATCCTTTATATTTTTATGGAATTTTTTAGTATTAATACTTTATTATTATTCCATTTAATTAGTTTATTTTAATTTCATTTTCTATTAAAAAATTAGTTATGTCCAAATTAAATTTTTTCAATACACAAAGTTCATTTATCCAAAATAAAATCAATTTGGTGAAATTGGTAAAAAGGGTCATTAATAATTCATCAAAAGTATAATAATCATGAAATAATAGAAATTTTTTAAATCAATTATACTTTTCCAACATACCATTTAATACTATTATGAAAAATGTACTATATTACAATGATGGAGATAGTAGGAGGTGCATACACATGAGAAAAGTTTTCATTTATCAATGATAATGAAGGAAGAAAGGTAAGTTTTTATTTCATTATATAATTATAATAATATTATAAATAATGTAATAATTTTTTAAATACACAAATGTATTACATCCATGTGACATGTTAATAAAAACGAATCACTTCACTTTGTGATGAGGTAGTCCGTCGTACACATGGATGTTGTTATCATTTTTAAGTGGATTCAATTGTTTAAAATTATCATATATTTTACCATTGAATAATTATAATATTTCATGAATATAATATATAAACACAGAATCCATCATCTTCACTTACCATGAGAGGCTCTGAGGAAAAATAAATTACATTAATTTCCTAGGTGGTATTCCACTATACACAAGAAATATGGTTCCCTTTATCATTTTATGGAATAGGATATGGATGAATATAATTATATAAACATAAAAATTTCATTATATTTAATATATTGATGTTATTATAATAAAATTTATAAGATATAACAAATGGTGGAAAAATAATATGTAAAAATAAGTAGCTAGATGAAGACTATTAGATTCCCCTAGAAGAACCACCATTCTAAATATTATTAAGGACCCTATGCATGACATTTTGGGATGAAAAATAGCTATATAATGTTGATGAGGAATTTTTAGTGATGTGTTTCCTGGTTTTGGTTGATCCAAATTAAATTATTTGTGAGATGATGTGAGGGGAGGGATCCCTTTACTAATTGATGATGAGTAAATTTTTTCAAAATACAAAATAAATTTCAATAAGGGAAGTCACATTCAATTCCAATGACACCAAAATGGAAAAATAAATATGTTTAGAAGAGATAATTTGGATAAAAGTGTCAAAAAAAAGTTTTTAATGCATTATTGTCTTTATATATATGGACACCACATTTATAATTATAAATTTTGTGTGACTACATCGTTTTTTTACTAATCATTATGAAAAAAATTATGTTCTTATTAATATATAATAAAAAATACAGAAATTAAAAATAGGTAACCCTTTTTATCAAATTCAATTCCTAAAAAAAGATAAATTTAATTTTAATCTAGACCCAAAAATCTGATGAAAATTACTTTTTCAAAAAATAATTTCTAAAAGAAAAGATTATTTATTTTTAAATATATGAATGGACATAATAAATGTATTAACATCAATTAAAAAATATTAATATATAATTTATACATTCAAATTAAATATTTCCTCAACATGGTATACTTTATTTAAATAAAAATGATGATCTTCCGGATCTATAAAATCTATTTCAGAAAAATAGGAATTTCAAAAAAATAATCTAATATTAAAATTTAATGAAATGGGGTTTTTGTCCCAAAACAACCAAGGATGCCATCCAACTCGACACTAGACACAGTTTGTGACATGGACCAAGGGGCGTTCCTGATCCCCATGGGATGGACACTAGCGTCAGGCATAAAAACATTGACTAGGGAGACCGATTTTTCCAGAAAATACATAGATTAATAAAAATAAAATGAACAAAAGAAAAACAACAACTGAGACCAGATAGAAACACACAAACACATATATATATAATCTAGATATAAGGAAAATATAGGAATACATCAATGAACAAAATGAAACAGGAAACAAAACAAAAAATGGAACATTATACAGTGATCCCAATGTGACCTCACGGTCACCACTAACCACAAGATTATCCATGCTCCAAAAATTATCACTTGATCCATAAAACCTGAATCAAGAGAGAACCTGAAATATATCCTGGGTCTATTAATAATAATTGGTACTTATAGTGTGTGAGCATCGTAGATCAAATTTCAATCACCATAGAAATGAAGTGTTTCCATTCCAAAATACATTCCTCTATTAGTATTTTAAAATACATTTATGAAAATTGGTTTTCAATATTTTATAATGAAAACAACATAAATTCCCCATTTTAATATCCAATGCATGCCACAACCATTAAAAAATCTATAGCCATTTTGAAATCAAAACTATAAATACATAACACCATTGCTATGCTATAATTATGTAAAACGTACTGGATGAAAATGAATTGTAACTAAATTTAATCAAGCTTATATATAGAATAATCATGGGAGATCCTAAAAATTCCTAGGGGACCTCGTAACTCCCTCCATTCTGAACCACCTACCAGCATATGGTGAAGCCCTTATGTCAATGACCAACTAGCTAACCTAACTTGTACCCACTAGAGGAATAACCCTCCTGGACTCTATACGTCTCCAAGAGGGTACAAACCCATCAAATCAAGGATAAAATGAAATCACAACTCGACAATCTAAATAATGCCCAGAATCCTATGGTAATAGTAAATTGTGTAACTAGGTGGTTCTCGTACATGTGACTCACCATACATACAACCACCACACCGGCCTACCCCAAACACAGACTCCACAATTTGATAACCCCAAAAGGGAAATCCCCTAAATAAGGGTGCCCCATATATATATATATATATATATATATATATATATATCAGATCATACAATGTTCTTACCAGGACATCAGTCATATAAATATCCAAACCATTTGATAAAACACTTTAAATTGATAATCGAGCCCTCACCTTTACTAAACCACGCCCTTCTCTAAAATAAACACCAAACATAAAATTAATATGTACAACTCCAAATGGGCCATCAATTTTACACACTAAAATACATTTCCCAGTATAATTAAAAGTGATTTATAAAACCATGATGAACACCACCTTCCCAATAACATGACAAAAAACACATACATTATCTATAAAAAACATGAAACATTATAAAACATACCCAAAATTCCCTTATGTCAAATTATTTCCAAAACATACTCTAAATTCCCCAAAACATACAATTTCAATGATTATATTTAATAAATTATTTAGAAATCAGACACGAGAATCAATATCATTTAGAAATAAAAAATCATTCAATGAACCAATGTTGATGATGGAATATAATTTTCTTGTGCCATCATAACTTCAAGACACATCCATGTGTGCACTTAGTGAACCCATGTATGTTAATATATCAAAATAAACCCAATAAAATCCATAAAAACACCAAAAAACCATTTTTATAAAACTCGCTATTTTATTTCAATCAAAACACAACAATTGAAACATTTCAAATAAAAGACTAAAATCTCCTTAAAACCATGATAATTTTTCTAATGTATTTCACAACAACCCTGAACCATTAAGACTACCAAATAACACATACAATTTAAAACCAAAAATTCAACAATTCTAGAAAAAAAATTTAAGTATAATCATTTCTTAAAATACCCAATATCACTTTAAAAAAAACAAGTAATTTTATCAAGAATCATATCTTCATAAGAATATTTAAATGATAAAAAATTTAATTCTAAACCATTTTTTATCAAATAAAACTAATTCCAAAATTCTATAATAAGACAAAAAATGGTTCCATAGATGTGTGAATCATGTTTATAAATTCATTTAAAATGCCAAGAATCAATGGAAATTCCTTAAGAAGAAATAACATGGAAAAACATAACTTGGAGGTGAGAGAATGGAATAGATCTCCAAGGGGAGGAACAATAGGTCATCACAGATGATTTGAGCACCCTATCCATTAAGAAATCGACTAATATCTTGGAAACCCAAACCCTAGGATTCGACCATGAGGGAAACCCCACATGAAAACCCTTGAAAAGGAGACCAAAAGGGAGAAATGTTGGGAAAGGAAAAAATAATAGGAAACATACCTGAAAACCTTATTGGTCCATAATGGATGGAAGGAGAGATTGAGAGTGGGGTTTGGGAGACATCGTAGTGAGAATAGGTTTGTAAAGGTAGGAGGATCCCAATAATGGTCTAAAAAGAGGAGAGTGGGGAAATAGGGTTTGGGATTCTAATGACCTGGAAAGACCGTATGGTTTGTGATACCATGCACAAAGCATGTGGTAGGTCATTTCAATTGTTGGACCATCGATACTATTACCTAGTACCACCACATGGTTTCACATAACCATACAATACCTATGCTCCACCAAAGAAAAACCCAAAAAAATTCCATAATCCAAAACTATAGATTGGGATTCAAAACCAAACATCGACTATAAGACTAAATAATAATAAAAGGAAAAAAGAAAGGAGTATCCAAGTAATGGGTGTGAGAATAATCCCTAATACAAACACCTTATACACCCAAAACATCACTAAGATTAAATCATATGAAAACCTAAGTTCATTCCCAATCAAAACTGAGGGATACCATAACAAACACGATGAACATTCTCTTTATATGTCACACCCTATTTCATCAAGAATAAATTTATTTCCACGATTGGGGGATGAAAAAAAAGAAGGTTAAGGCCACCAGAGGACGTACACTAACATAGAAACCATAAAATACTAACACACCACCCTAGAGAGGGGCTAATGTGGGAAATCCCAACCTAAATTTACCCAACATCTTCACAGATACAAAATAACAACCATACCTTAATCAGAAACTAAGGAACTATTAACCCAAACTAAAACCACTCCCTTAGAATGAGAAAAACATTACACCACTATGACTTGAATAGAAATACAACTATAAAGAATCCCAAAATACCGAGGAATCATGATGAGGAAACATCCTAAATGAACCAATAAACCTACACACTAGGTTCAACAACATCACCACTAGAATTAAAAATTCTCCACACTGAAAATTTTCCACCAACACTAGGGATAACCCACAATAGAACCTTAACTAATCATAATACAGAAAAAAAACTATCCACCCATCTCAAAATGACCAAGAAACTCTATATGAGCATTATTTAAATCATAAAAAAGACCCATCTATGATCCAAACGCCACTAAAGGAAAGAGATGATTTAGAATAACATCATTCAGGGTCAACACAACTATTGGGATTGCATTAAAGTGTACGCATAACATCATTTTAATAAAATGATGGAATTAAATAATAATAAGAAGGGGAATAAGGGGACTAAAAATGCTTCTGGTCCAACACTTAAAACCCAAACCCACCCACAGTTTCAAACACTCCCTAAAACTATGGACTATGCATGATCATCACCCCAAGACATGTGGCTGGGGATTGGATGGCTAAAAAATCACCTTCCTCCCTATCAGGAATTATCATCACTCAATTAAGACTCTTTCTTCAATAAATTATTCATGAATAACATCTTCAAATAATACAAAAATCTACAGTGAAAACTAGAATTCAGAGGGATGAGACATGATAGCTTTGAATGCCTTGATTTTCCATACTACTGGAACACCAAATAGTGGGCTGATTAACTAGAAGTTAGGACCAATGGTGATGGATCCCTAATAATAGGTTCCTCTAGTATATGCTTCTACCTGGATAGGGAACCCTTACTAATAACGAGAGGCATTAGGATAACGACCGACTATGCTACAGGTACCAACATGGCTAGAAATGCATCCTTCTCCAGATTCTTGAAACAAGGGTCTGTGGAAGAGAGGAATCAATAATTAATCTTGATATGAATATCACTAAGGAAAAATAAGTCTTTATCAAATCCTGTGACATCACCATAGGGAAAAAGGATGTTATCTCCTTGAAATGGTCAATGTTGGCCTTCACTATCTATTAGACTAGTTGAATATGGAATATCTCTTCCCTTTTATTAATCTTCACCACCTCAGTTATGAACTACCAGATGAAGAATGACTTTTGAACATCCCACATCACCCATACTTGAAATTATGGATGGGAGAACAACTCATTTTCATCGAAAACATGACCATTTAATAGATGAAAAACAATACACACTTTGAGAGATTTGGGAGTTATCCACACCCTGAAGACATGCTCGACCTCTTCAAGCAACATAGCTGCCTCTGAAGGAACTTAATACCATAAAAGAACAAGCAACATCCAAGAATAATTAGAATCTAGGAATGACTCATTTGAGACTCTAAGGATCTTTCTGGGTAGAGACAATTCAAAATCATGATAAATAAGAAACTAGAACAAACATAAACCCAATATACAACCAGAAGTAACACCCATGACAAAACCACTGGCTCTGAATCAAAATTAATGAGATAAAAAAAATAAACAGTTTTAAAAAATATCATTTCAAATAAATTTTAAAAAATATTCTCATTTACAAGATACTTCTCAAATTACAAATCAATAATTCAAAAATCAAACCCACATTATAGAATAAAATATGGGTTCCAAAGCCATTTCCCATTTTCAAAATCACTGTACAAAAAGAAGGTCAAACTTCTAATCCCAGTCACCCACCCATGTCCCCACATGATCCATCATACATATTTTCATCCATTTCCATCCATTTGTTCCAACACACACCCTCCATACATACTCATAGATGTGAAAATATTAATGATAAGAACCCAATGTGTTTTTAAAGAAAGTCTAAAGAAATAATAAAAATTCCATCCAAAATGATTTCATTTTCAAAAACCACTTTACCAATTTATATCCATTTTAAGGAAAAAAATTAATTCAAACCCACCTCTACTTTAAAAAACACACTTACATCGAAAGGGACAAAGACAAAGCACAACTTACACCAAACTAGTGGAGATGGGAACTAGATTCTATGACCAACTTGGTGATATGGTAGTGATCTATTCCACCAAGTAGACCATAAAAATAAGATAAACTTGAATAGGGAACATGGACAACATGTTTTTCACTACTCCATGCAATATCACCACATGAAAGCCACTCGCCTCTATTGTCATCCCTGAATCTAAAACAAAATAAGAAGACTCAAATCCTGAACTACACTTGGTGACTCGAGGATCAGTCTGAGAATGAATTTTTGACACCCATCCTACACCTACATCATGAGTCTCAATTGTCGTAATCTTCATCTACACAAAACCATAAATATCACGGTCCAGGTATTATATCATTTTTTCATGATGAAACCCATGATGTCATCCGAACTAACACCTAACCTAGTCTGCAACATGGCCGAAGGGGTGTTCCTGATCCCCAATGATCTTGAAATTAGTTATGAAAATAAAAAAATTAGACTATGGGTAATGATTATATTACCAAAATACCAGGATCTATAAAAATAATTTGAAAAATGAAAATCCAAAACTGATTCTAGATAGAGAAATATATACATACATAATCCAGATAAATGGAAAAACTAGGAAGACTAAAATGAACAAAATGGTACCGAGAAACAATTAAAACTGGAACATGGTACTATAATCTTTGTTTTAACTCTTGGTCACCTCAATCCATAAGAGAAAACCTTCTAAAATAATGAGACCCTAATAAGGAACCCCTAAACCAAGAGACAACTTATAAAATAACTCGGGACTACCGAATCTATATGTCACAAGTTGGGTATGAGATTCACAGCTCAGTAGGCAATAACCATATACCCCAAATGATTAATTTCCCAAATAAATATTATTAAAACTAGTTTAAAATATATTTATGAAAGTATTTTTTCCATGTTTTGTTATGAAAAAATAAATTCCCCATTTTAAAATCTATCACATGCCGAAACCATTAAAAATGATTAGCATTTTATAATCAAACCTCAAACCAGATAACTATAGAGATATGCTAAAAATAAATAAACAATGCATGATAAAAATGAAGTGAAACTAAAAGTAAAAAATAAGATATAATTAATAATCATGGGAAATCCTAAACATCATTAGAAGACCCCAAGACAGACTCAGTTCGGAAAAATTAGCCAGCCTATGGTGAAGCCCCTAAGTCAATAACCAACTGGCTGCCCTAACCTGACCTCACCAAAGGCACAACCCTCTTGAATTTTATACAACTCCCGGAGGGAACCAACCTATATAATAAATCCTACCATGAAATCATCACTATATCATCTTAAAGACAACTAGTAATCCATTTTAATAGTAAACTATGTCACTAGCGGGGACCCTATATGCGTGACTCACCTTAGTAGTTGCCACTTCCCTTGAATACCACAAACACAGACACTGCTATGTGATAACCCATAAATGGAAATACCATCAATAGAGGTGAACCAAATATATATAGATATATATATATCACATCATAAAAAGATACAACTCCTATGTAGCATCATATAAATATCCAAACTATTTCATAAAACAATTAAAATTGAAAACCGGAAACTCACCGTTACCAAACCACACAATTTTATAAAATCAACCCAAAGAATCAATTTTAAAGTTAAAATATCATTTGTGAATTTATGTTGAAACACTGAAATAAAATTACCAAAAGATTTTTGTGTCGTTTCTAAAACCCAAAAGAACACCACTTTCCCAAGAACATGAGAAACAAGGCTTTCAAAACATTTAGAAAAACATAAAACATTATAAAACAATCAAAATTATCACTTATATCATATTATCTCCAAAAAATACTCCAAATTCCAAATGACAAACCAATTTTTTGAAAAATTATTAAACCATTCCTTAGAAATCACATAGGGGAATTGATATCATTTTAAAATAAAAAATTATTTTTTGAACCAAGGTTTAGCAAGGCACACCATTTTCATGTTCCATCTTCACTTGAGGGAACATCTATATGTGCCCCTAGTGAGGAAATAGATGTACCAACATCCAATGAAACCCACTAATATTCATAGAAACACCACAAACCCATTTTCATAAAAATAGCTATTTTCATTCAAACCAAATACAACAACTCACACTATTAATAGTACCCAAACAATCACTAGGAAAACCATGAGAATCTTTCAAAAAAAATTCATGAAAAACATTAAGCCGTATGACTACCAGATCAAAAATATAATGTTAAATTCACAATTCAATAATGATATCAAAACACATTTAAGGAAAAACATTTCCCAAAAATACCCAATTTCACTTTAATGGATACATAGAATTTAAACACACTATATAGGTGAACATGAATCTATACATGTTTCAAAAATTACATTAAAAACCCATTTTTAAAAAATAAAAATAATTAAAAATGCAATAATAAGAATAACATGGGTTACATAGTGGGGTGAATATGGATTATAAGTTTATTTAAATTTACACGCATCAAATGGGAAAAACAAGTAATCACATAACATTGTTGTTTTAGAATCGAATAGAACTCCAAGGGAAGGAATAAATGATCCTCACAAATGATCCATGTTACCTAGCCATAAATAAATGATCTGAATTTTATCCAAAACTAAACCTAGGTTACATCTATGAGGGAAATCCACACATAAAGCCTATAAAATGATATTGGAATTGAGAAGGAGGGGGAATGACATGAAATATAAGGAAACATATGTAATAAACTGCAAGAACATTCTATTGAGGTGAGAGAGTAGGGGAGATGTGTTTGGATAGATCCCCTAGTGCTATTCAGTGTGACAAGGGAGGAGGAGCCTGAAAATGGTGTAAAATTGGAGAGAGGAAAAATAGGGTTTGGGATTCTAACGGCCGTGAATGACCACAAGATTTTCTAAACCGTGCGATTACTGTTAAGAAGCCACAACCCATGTTGGATGCAGTTGTATTATTACCTTCAACGAATTTCAATTTTTTTGATATCACGCGCAAATAATGTTATTAGTTCTATCCATTTTTGAAAATTTCACATAGTTACCTACTACCTTTTCACAGTTTTACCTAACCATGCGTTACCCATCCACCACCGTGGAAAAACCACAAAAACATCCAAAATACCCAAATATTGAAAAAGACTCATACCTGAACCTCACCCAAAAGACATTAGACAAATAAAAGGATTAAATAATGGAGTATCCTGAGTTTGGGTTTGGAAATTAATAATGTACTTAATTTGTTTATATCAAATTAAATTGTATTTATTTTACATTTAAATAAAATTAAAATTATAATGGGACATTATATTACATAAAATACTAAAAAATTTACAGTTTTACCAAAATCCATTTTTCCATTATTCTAAATAAAATCAACACATTCAAATAAAACAACTAATTTCACCCAATGTTAATATCAAAGAATTTAATTTAAAAATTATTATCTTTTTATAAATTAAATTTTCTAAATTTTCCTAAAAAATAAATATAATATTTTCTATGAAACTGTAAAAATATTTTATTAATAAAATAATTACTAAAAAAGTGGATCATTATTTAGAAAAAAAATTATAAATAAATTTTTATGGATTAGAAACATTATAAAAATTTTCTAATGTAATTATCCCAATTAATATTCTCAAATTTAATATTTATGTTATAAATGTCATTTTTAAATATAAATATTTTAAAAATATGTCACGGTTCATTTAATCTCGGCGTTTCATGTCGTATATGCAATATAATGTAGTGTTATTTTTAAAATATCATGGTTTTTTAATTTTTACCGCATGAAGATAATTCATGGTACATGAATTCTGAAACCCTATAACATTCATGTATTTTTTCAATGTTGAATTTATTTTTAGCTGCCTAAAATGGTTATATGTAAAATAGTTATGGCATCTCTTACTGTACATATGAAATGAATGTACCCCCATATAGATAGACACAATTTTCTATTTTCACAGAATAGTATATATATTAGATATTTATGATTCATTGTTCATATACCTTATAAAAAACCTGTTATATGCACATAATTTTATATTTTATAACATATTTTCATGATCCTATGTCTTGTATAGTTTAGTTCTCATGAAAATGACCCTTGTGTTAGTATATCACATGACTTCTACCCTATTCATGCACAAGATATGAAATAATTTATTTTTTTAAAAGGTTAAGGGTCAAGCCCTCTTTATTGAACCAGAAAAAAATTAAATACTTTATGTTTATTAGCACATGGGAAACATCTATAACATCAAATAACTCATTGAGAGTGAATTACTCCAAAAATAGCCCAAGGAATCATTTTTCTTTATGCAAGGAGAGATCTTCACAGAATTGTTTCTTCAAAAAATCTCTTCGAGTATTTTTTCCACAAGTTGAGGGACTATGGATTATTTTCATGCAATAGTTAAATGTAGAACACACCTCTTTTCATAGTCTTCAGGATCATGCGTCTCTACATTTTTTGTAATTATAATCACATGAATTTGATAATTCCATTAATAGAATTGAGAGATATCAAAATATCACAAGAGATAGTATATCATCTTGGCATGGGGCGATGGTATTTATGGTAAAGTTAGTACCACATTTTTCACCACATTTAGTGATAAATTCAAATACAAAAAATTATTCTTTTTTTAGGAAATTTTCAATAACCTGAATTTCCCATGATTTTATTCATTAAATATTGATTACATCATATCATTAAAAAAAATGTCCCTTCATATTTAATGACTTTGTATCCCTTCATAATGATCTCATTACGATCATGTGGTAGATAACATGATTTTGAGATGAATTAATTCAAATATTAATGACCAATTTATTTATATATCATCTTCTATTGTATGATTTTTCTTTTAAAAAATAAATTCAGGTAATATATTAATTACGAGTATGATTTTAAGATTATTAGGAAGGTCTAAATATTCCATTATTATAATTAGAGATGTTTTGGATCATTTTTTCTAGTGATATCCATTTTCCTTGAGTTCACATGAGGATCTATTAAATGAAAAAAGTTTAATGATATAGCAATGACGATGATCATATAGTTGATATTCATTGCATTGAATGACGCAACTTATCTAAATAGAATTTTAATGGGTGAACTACATCCACATCATCTCTCTAGCACACCTAAAAAACGTTTACATTTAAAGAATTAATAATATGCGACTACATTGTATTATCATTATGAGAATAGGAACCCTGATACACATCAAAAAATATTCCCACATGGTCTTAACCACAACATTTCATGGTCTAAATAAACCTTGCAAGCACTATCCACACACTGTATAATCTCATAGTGGGGTTGGTTTGTAAGCGTACTCTCCACTTCGGCCATGGCATCATGTGAATTTGATGACCCCCACATGGTTGATCCTTGTGACCTAATATGTGGCTTGATATAAACTAAATTTGGAGGCTACTGTTGTATTATTATATAATTAAATGTTCAAAATAATTATTTGATATTTTATTAATAAATATACTAATTAATAAAATGATATTTAACCTACATTTTAAACATCAATATGAATCAAAAGAAAAAGAATAAAATATCGTTTTTCCTTCTACTTTATTGCCTTTCATTATTCATAATGACTAATTTAATTTTTCATGTTCTTCATATTCCTCTTCATGAAAATCAATATTTAGATGGTCTTCAATACTTCATTGTTCTAAAAAATGCTTCACTATTGAAACATGTATTTTATATGATTATAAGTAAAACAATCATCATAGTTATAAGTTCAATGTCTGTAAATGACCTCTATTATGATAATAATACACAAGTACTATATTCTCCATCCATTAATCGAAGCTATATTCACCATATATCTACCTTGGATATCTTGGATAATTTACATCCAACATCATAATGCATTATAAATTAAAAAACATATTAAAACTAATGAAATAAAAATATTAAATTTGCCAATATTGAAAATACATAACATTTAAGGACCATAAATAAATCTCATACATTACATGGGATATTCTGTGTTCTGATAAATTATAGAATTATTTTGAAACTGGTCGAATGATGATCTTCACAGATGTAACCATATGATTTATTATATGATCATTTTTTGTGTTAATATCAATCGGGCGGACCATCCAATGTGGAAGCTATTGGTTGAGATGTGTTTCAGTGGTACATATGAAAATTCCATTTTTTCTTGAAAATTTAATAAAAGTTTAATGAACTAGTTAGTGTGAATTATTCTAGAGAAGTGGATTATATATTTCATATCAAGTGAGGATGAAATGTTTCTGTGATTTATAAAGAGTTTATTAGTGGATTTTAAATAGTAAACAATGAATTTTATTGGGAAGCTTTTGGCCATTGAGAATTAGGTCATTTCTATAAGAGTTGTGCGAAACAATTCCCATGACATATTGTGTATATATGTTTAAAAAAATGAGATGGATTTTGGTTGATTGAGATCTCTGACATCTAATATTGAAATATTAAAATGGATTTACAATATTTACATACTTATTCAAAATCTCTCATTTTTATGAAGCATATATTGAGCATACATGTTCCACTTCATTAGTTGATCAATAGATGTATGTAATACACATTTACATTTTGTAGAACTATATATTGATTTATATCATATATAGTATTTTATTTTATATATTGGACTATCAGATTTACAATGTGATCTTATATTTATGTCTATAGGTTTTAGGTATTCCCATAATAAGTTTATGTTATACTGAATTATTAGTTTATTCACACGTGAGCCTTTTAATTAACATTCAATGAAATAGTATAACCAATATTATCATAGGCCCTCTCTATTAGTCAAAAAAATATATAGTATGAGGAGGATTTCCTGATGTTAAATGACCCCCTTCATTGTAGAATTATACTCACACGAGATAGGGGATCCATTATGATTTCAATGATTCTCAGATCACATGGTTGTTGTTTCACTTTGTGGTCCTAGATATAGTCTGGTTTGTTGAATAATTATAGATGTAATATTATAATAAAACATATAAAAGAACTTATATGTTCATTTGGAACTATTTTAGAATGTTTTAAATGACCCCTACCTCCAAAGATATCACAATGAATGATGATATATAATGAACCGTGACTCTTGTCCCCAGTAGGACATGGGTTGGTGACAAGAACTAAGGGTTTAAAAAACTCAAAGATGGGAAGCATTACATTTTAATATAAATATATTATTAATAGATAGGAAATAAAACCACCATGAAATTCATCTTAAAATATAATGTAAACATAAAATCACCCCAAAATACATGATAAAATGAATAAACCAATACAATAAATGTCGCCATATTAACCAAAATTATAGTATATGATAGTGACTCGACAAAAGATCAAAATTAATAATATAAATATCAAGCTCTACCTAGAAATTCCATATGGAAACAAGAAAAGTAGTTTATAGGAATAGGGTGAGCGTACAAGTACTCTCAGTAGGATCATACCCAACATATCAAGTGATCATATTAAAAGAGGTTTCTAATCCATTAGTGAATAAACAATATAAACAAGAAGCACCTATATAGTTAATCTATTTAATCCCATCCTCACCATGTATCACTTTATAAAACATGCATATTATATAGTAATATAGAAATAAAAATAATATTAAAGAAATCTTCCCCAAAACCTATTTCACAATGGTTTTCTTCTCACACGCCCAAAAGTATAATGTCATATGTTCCCATCCTATCTATATATGTGAAATCAAATAACAACCATATATGATTTAAGGTATTTTGCATCAAGAAATACCCCACCCTTTAAAGGCCTACCATCAAGTTCCATTATCTAGAATCACTGCCAACATGTCTCATATGAAGACACCTGGGAAACTGCAAACACATTTTTTCCAATGTATCCTAGGTCTCACATTACATAAAATCACATAACCAAAGAAGTACGGTCTCATGAACATGATGGAAAACAACCTAATTCCATCCACCTAAAATGCATGAACCTCAACACATATCACATATCATCACATCCTTCTCGAAGTCATCAAGCCCTTCAGATCACATCACTTCCTCATCACTTACTCCTACCAATATACACCATGTCCATCACAACACATCTCACATCAATAGACCTATTCCATAACTTCTAAAGGAAGAGTATGGAAGAGGGGGTTTCCAACTATCCATATCCCTATTGTTTTGGATGTCAGAGAAAACAACCTGAACAAAAAACCACTGATCATTGTTAAGCTTATCCAAATAAGTTTGTGAATGTATAGAAATAAAATATAGTACATGATATATTGATAGAAAAAAAAGACCCATTGTAAGTCTAAAAACAACATCACTATTAACCACCTTCAACACCTCTACATAACATATAAAAATTATAAATTATTTCATCAACTTTATACAACACAATAGAAAACCACAAAACAAGCCACATTATCCACTTCAATTTATTAACTAACATCATTCACATTTACACCACCCTTTAATTTAATAATGGTTTATATTTATCTATTTACCATACATTGATTTACATCCAATATCATTTATTTACCAGTATATTTCATTTTATTTTACCATATCATATTTATTCCATGCATAACCATTAATCATTCATAACCACCTCATTAGATCATGACAATATCACATCTACCATCATCTCCATGCCAAACCAAACAAACTATATTAACACAAAACCATACATATCACAAAAAAAACCACATCTATCAACACAATGTCTATACTCGAAAACTAAACTTCACCACTAAATTTCATCACCACTAAAAATAGTAACCACCATGTAATATAACCACACCACTTCCCATGTCACATATCGGCTAACCTACCACCACATCATTACGCACCACATCTCTGAAACCCATATTATCACCTCCCTCATTAAAATAAAATCCAAACTACATAATAAAAAACAAAAATCCCAAGAAAAAAACAAAAAATCTCATCATGGATATAACATATATTAAAGGGAATTCATCACAATACCTTTATACATAGAATGTGTAATATCCAGGAAACCCTGATTCAAGGGGAAACCAATTTATTATCTATATATACATAGTTTATCTTTTTTAGGGACTGATCAAATGAAACCCTAACCATAATTTTAGTACATCAATATTTTTTGAAAACAAAGATCACTATATTAATTATCTTTTAGTATTGGAAACAAGCATGTAGAATATCATTAAATACATTTGAAAAAATAGTAAATCATGTGATGTCTCTAACAAAACCATAAAATTTAGTTTTTCAAAATAATTATATTTTTATTATGAATGTTTATATACAACTAATTGAAATAAAAAATGAAATCCCCATACATATCACATAGAAAAGTGGGCATGAGGATCCCATACCTCATAGAAGACTATTTAATCCACAATACACCATAGTTGGAATAAGAAGTAGAGTACATAATAGATCTTCCCAAATAAAATATATACCAATATAAATTAAACCTATTTTTCATAAAAAATGTATCCTAACAAACAAAGAGATCCATAAACACAACCAATAAAATTATTTGAAGAAGAATACAAGGGAAAAAATAGATAATAGGAGGATAACCCACCTTGGATCCCCAAAATATATCAATCGAAATCAAATATAAATGATGGGAAAAATGTGGACAAGTTGATATCACAAATCCATAAGTTTTCACCCATTAAATGACAGTAAGATCATACAAATAAGAGAAATGAGGGCCAAATGATGGTTATAAATAAGAATAAAATTCCTCAATTTATGCACAAACCAAACTTTTGTGGCATAAAATTCACCGGAATAACGAAAAATATGTTCTAAAACCATTTTATGTGTTAAACACAAAAAAAATTGGAATTTATTACAATTTTCATAAAACCATATCCAAAATAGACTTACAGCATGTAACCCTATCATACAACGTAAACTCATTTCCCACAATATCACCTCGCCACACAGAAAATGTAAAAAGATAGCTATTGAAGCTATAAAACACATACTAACACATTAAAATACACATTTAAGATATAAAAGGCATTATGCAGTTATTATAAATCTCTAAACTCATCCATAATCTCTAAGACCTCCACATCCATTATACAAAACACCTCAAACCAGCAAAAATATATAATATAATGGGCCATGAAGTCACATATAGGTACATTAGACACCTAGAAAATTATTCTCATTCCCAAGAATGAAATTAAATCCAAAAATAATGGAAAGGTTTTAAAAAAACATCATATACCTATCATGGACATCATTATAACCCAATTCATCCCCTATCTCGACACACCCAATCGATAATCCCACAATAACACACAAATGACCACATCGTCACTAATCAATGGGAACAACACCACATTATCTTACAATATCAAAAAAACACCAAATTTCCATAAAAATCAGTACATATATATAAAAGTAGATACATGCAAAGAAAATAATCATATCACACGACACAGATTAGTTCCCTAAGAACAAGAATCATGGAATTCAATCTTCTATAACAAAATAGTATCCACTATAGGAAACACTCAATCTCATGTATGGTTTTAATCACATCTTGAAAAAATGTTTATTGATATGGAGTCAATTCCTCCACTATTCATATTTCATATTCACTATCACAAATCTAAACATTAAGAAAAATCACATGTCATAAAACAATATGATAAAAACATGACATCATTAAGAGAAAACAGTGAAAATCATAACTGAAAATAACATTTGGTTCTAAGCACACATATCCACATCTCAATCCCATATACTATGTTAAAAGAAAATAATCCTCTACAATATATGAACTAGTTGAATGGTTCATCAACTAAAAACATCCACTAAATGATCCTATATTTTTGTAGCCTGCTCTATGAATTTTGCATCCTCCTTGATATCCATCCCTCCTTAGTCTATAAAACTAGAGTATTAGTGAAGATACCATTTAAGATATATCATGTGGATGATTTCATGGTAGCTCCTCTACCACAGTGGAAGAAATGACCAATACTCTAACTCACTGACATGGACCAACACCTCAAAGGGGTCAACAAAAATAGGATGTGAACATACTCCCCCTACAAACCTCAACTATCGTTACTGACTGAAGACTATCAAGAACACATGGTTTCCAAAATAAAACCCCATTAAAAACAACCTATGATAATGGAATGAATATTGATGGTCCTACACTACCCTCCTTCTCTCTTGAACAAACTGGATCATCTCAATCATTTTCTGAACCACGTCAGGACCATGTGTAATTCCCTGATCTTTTTTAATGATAATTAATTTTTTAAAAATTTTCATATATTATTACACAAAAAAACGATATCACATTAATAATGAAATAAGTATATTTCAATGTAACCATAACATTTATAATGTTATATTACTTTTGGTAAATTATGACCATTGGTCAAGATAACTATTGGAAACTACACTCATAACGTTATGTTTATCATTTATAAATAGAAAAGATAATGGTTAACTAATTCATATAGAAGAGTCGATCGCCTCAACCAGTAGAATCAGGTCATATAGTGCCCATTTGTCACAGCATAGGAAGGAAGTAGAGTCACTAGGTGTCACTATGGACCATCCCAAACTGAGCTTCAACATGTTAATCTTAAATGAAATCCCATATGGTAGAAGTTCAAGTTATTGGATATTTCAACATGGGTGATTTTATCTGAGCCAATAAATATTTTGTCACCATCAAACACCCTATCCTTAGGTCATATGTGGGTGTTTTACTGGGTTATGTATCCTTTCATTAGTTACAGAATATTTAATACCTTTGTGTAAATAAAAATTGTATTCCATAATTTCTATATTATGAATAGTCTTAAAAAAAATTTGATGAAATTTGATATACTGATTTTTAGGGAAAATTTTTATTTTTTGGGGAATATATAAATTATTATATTAAATAAATTTTTTATTAAAAATTGTTTTTATAATTAAATAGAGTTATAAATACCCTTTTTAATTTAAAATTATATATTTTTAATATTATTTTCTTGTGTCTAAAATTTTACTATGAATTTTTTTTCTGCTATTTTTTTAATAATTAAGTATTTTTATTATTAAAAGATTAATTTATCTTATTTATAGAATTATTATGATATAATAAATTTAATTTTTAAATTCAAATGGTTGATGTTAGGTTACAATGAATTTATATTTTGTTTTTTATTGAAATATAAGAATATTGTTTTGAGTTTTTACTATGTTTAATGACATAATTTTTGATTTAATAATGAGGTGATAATTCTAGAAAACTATTAAGAAAGAAAATATTATATGTGGTGTATTAAGTGGCCATTGACATGGGAAAATACCATTGTAAATCCAATGGTTTGGAAAATACCACTAATGAGGTGCCCTCAAAAATTAATAAAACACTCCCTCTCTTTTACTCTAAATGAAACACATTACTTTGTTTCATTTCATTAAAAAATAACCCCTCTCAATGATATGATAATATTACCTCCAAATGAGTCCTTTAAATGTTTTTTCAAGCCCCCTAGGTCTCAGTCAATGAGTTTTAGGAGTAACTCTTCAAGGTAAGTGAATTCTCATCTTCCTTTTACTTTCAAATTATCTTTTATGTGGAATTCATTTAAATATTCCATACCATGTTCTAATTTAGATTTTATTCTCTACCTCTACTATATAATGATACTTTTATGAATTGGGATCCTTTTACCCCATTATTTTTTACATTTTATAATACCATGTTTAAAACCCTTATACTGTATAATTTTCATCACAAAATCTCTCTATTTTTCTCAAAATATTCATTTAATTTATTAATGTGAACAACCAAAACCACTTTAATTTGAAGGGGAATTCCTAAATATATAAAAATTAATTATTCTATTCTATTATTTACATACATAAAATCTTTATTCACATTCCATGGGTTATAAATAGAATAATTATCATGTTTTTAAGAACTTTTAAAAATTCCATGATATGGATATAAAACCTAGTTCTTTTATTCTCTATGTGTTTTTAATGAATTGTCTGATTATGATATATGTGGTCCACATGAAAATAAATAATAATAATGGTGCACCCTGATAGTGATCTAATTCAATGTGTATAGGATTTAATCTCTATAGATGACATGTTTTTATACTGTGGAGAATAACCTTGGTAATATTTATGAAACATTGGGGATAGACCTTGGTGATATGAATATGAAGGTGTAAGTTAAATTTTGTAGCCAAATTTAATTGTTATTAGTCATGTTATTTTATTTATTACATTTCTCTTAATCATTATCTTATGATATTCCTCTTGTTCCTTCGATATTCTTCATTATCATAAGTAAATGGTTCCCTTAGTTATCTCTTGTTGGGCCTTAATCTAAACATTTCCATTGAAGTATGACACTATGTTAAGATATGCGACAAGTGTACATTAGATAAACATTTAATACAACCTTCACATATAAGAGAAGTATTTTTTTATGTTTTCATGTCATATATAACTTTTTTCCAAGACATTATGCCTTAAAAGATGATCTGTTTCAAAATGCTATGTAATGTTGTGTAATAAAAATTGGGATGCCATAGTTTGTATCAAATGAAAATATATATATTTATTGAATTTATTATTTGAAATTTTTTTGAATAACCATATAGAAATCTTTAAATATAGGAAAACATAAGGGTATTTTTTTGAAATATTTTATAAGTGGTGTTCGAAATAATAATTCCTTATTTGGATACATACTTTGGGATGTGGCTCTGGAAATAATTTATCTAGTGGTTAAAACTAAAATCACCGCTTTGAGATAGACTCAAACATGAACTATTGGAAGACAATGGAATTTCTACACTCTTGGTTTGATACACCCAAGGGAAATGTTTTGTCAATCATATGATTTTTATGAACCATTACAAAGGATTTTTATTAAAAGTAATTATCATTGAAGAGTAAGATATTTATGTATGATGTTTTAAGACATGGAATTACATTATATTTATATGATTATTAACTATAGAACGTTCCACACTGAGATTCTATTCTTTTACAAAATGGTGGTAAACAGAAGGAACTATGTAAATACTGAGCACAACATATGATGCATTGATGGACCTCCAATGGAATTCATAATGGAAACCTTTTTTAGAATTATGAATCAAATAATAGATTTTATGTGCAATAACATGAATCAAACTAAGAGATTAGTTTCACCATGAAGTGACAAAAAATTAAGTTTAGTTATTTACTCATCAACAACCTCCATAAATCCATGGGTACACTGCCCCATTGATTGTTGAAATGTGGATAAGCTCAATAGAAAAGTTCATGTCTATAAATTGTTGTTCCGAACAAGAGAATGTCACCCTAGTTGTGTAACATTTATAGGGATAAGCTGATTAGTTTTGGGAATAGATTAATAACATATGTCCATGAGAGGAAATTCAATCTATGGAGTGGGATGTGTTATGGGTAATATTGTTCAATAATTATTTACCTCATTCAATGTGAGTGAGAATGGAGTAGGAATTCCTCAAGTAGATGTATTAGGTGAATTAATATGTTAGAATCAATGAGATTATCTTCAAAAGACTTTCCAATTACACCTCTAGTTTTGTAAAGGATTGTAATGGGAAGGTTGATATATTCATTGGCAGACTAAGTCCTCATCTATGAATGAATTTAACCAATTGGGACTATAAATACAATGAATATATTGTATGGAGTTATATGAAGGTTGAACTAGAGTTATGGGAGTTACAATGGTCTCAAATATTGAATGAGAAGACGATACCTCTAGAACCTAACCTGGGGAGTAGCTTTTCCTATAGGATGTTGAGGAAACAAGTGCATCTTCACACATTCAATAAATGTAGGAAGAAGCATCTACCAAACTGCTTCCTCAAGATAGGTAAATGATATAGGTGTGGAAGACCTGTCAATTTCAGTTAGAACTATCATAGCGATGTGAAGCATCAACTTCTTAGCACTACTGAGAAAGGGAAGATGTTGAAGGCCCTACCTGAAGTCCAATTATTTATGTGTTGATAAGAAGGGAACATTTCCAACCACTATCCCAATATTAGGGTAGTGGAGGGTAATCAACATCAACCTATAATTGGCTAAGGGAGAAGGGTTGTGATTTTTATATCATGACAACTGAAGTTGAATCACCCAACGATGTGGAGGAAGGTACTCTTTTTTCTCTAAAAGATAACATGTACTTTTTTTATTCTGGTTCTATGAATTTCTTTATTTCCTCCATGTTTGAACAGAATTTACAATCAACAACTGAATTGCTAAAATTATAGTTATTATTCATGACTCCCATAGGGATTATCCAAAATTAACAATGTTTAGAAACTCTAGAATTTTATTTTTTATCATAATCTCATCACAATTCGAGTATTCATTCCCATATTGGAATTCATAATTATAATATGGATGGGTTGTCTTTCAATATATAATACTAAAATCATATGCAGAAGTAAGGAAATATATATAGTGTTGAACGGAAAACCTACAATCATTTTAAAAGGTGGGATATCTCAACATGATCTTTTTCTAGAAGCATCCCCTTCAGTCTTCGTTATATATTTTATCAGTGATGATGAAGAATTAAATGAAAGGATACATATAGGGAATGTCCCCATTATTTAGGAACACATTGATGTATTTATTGAGAAGTTAACTGGACCTCTCCTCAAAATAATGGTAGATTTCTCCATTGAAATCAGGTATGGTTCCATGATAATATAGAAAACAAAATATAGAACTATGAACAGGGAGTTGGATGAATTAAAGAATAAACTCCAAGATCTTTTAGAAAAGGGGTTTATTTCGCCACGTGTGACTCCATGGGGAGCACCTATTCTCTTTCTGAATAAGTGGGATGGATCTATCTGGTTATGCATTGATAATAGATAATTAAATGGGATCCAAATGAAGAATATATACGATCTTCCAAGAATTGATGATTTATTTAACATAATTCATGGGGCCCAATTCTTCTCCATGATTGATCTTCATATGTTTTTATCATTAATTTAGGGTGATGAAAGAATACATTCCAATGACTACCTTCCAATATCTATATGGGCACTATTAGTTTGTTGTTATTCCAATCAGCATGACTAGTGTTCCTCCTAATTATATTTATTTGAGGAATATAGTATTTATGGACTACCTTGATAACATTTTCTTTTAATTTTTTTATGATCTTCTAATATATTATAAAATTACAGAGGAGCCCGAATATTTTCTATGAGTTATCTTGTAAACTCTGAGGAAGGATAGGTTATTTTGGAAGTTTTTCATGTGTAAGTTTTGGTTGCAGGAAGTTTCTTTCTTGGGGAACATTGTAACAAGTGAAGGAATCTTAGTTGACCCTATAAAGACAAAGGTTGTATAATAGTGGCCTCATCATACAATGATAACTAAGATTCATAGTTTTTTTTATTTTGACATGATATTATATGTTTTTTTGTGATAAAAATTCATGAATTTACAATCCACTAACTATGTTAATGTGAAAAGGGGTCAAGTTCATCTGGAAAAAGGAGTGTGAATTTTATTCCAAGATATAGAGAAGAGATAGGTTATTGCACCCATGTTAACTATACCCTCTAATATAGAAGGATTTTTCATTTTTAGTGGTGAATATATAAAATTGATTTGGTTCACCCTCATGAAAAATGACAAGGTTATTGCTTTTGTATCTCGTTAGTTGAAACCTCATGAGTAGATCTATCCTACTCGTGGCCTAGAATTTTAAGCTATTGTTTTTTTCTCTGATGATATGGAGCCACCGTCATTATAGGGAGAAATGTGACATATATATTGAGCATAAATGTTTGTAATATATTTTCATGAAAAATTAACTAAACATGAGATAGATTATATGGTTTTAGAATTGTGAAAGACTATGATTGTTCAATTCAATATCATCTCAAAAGTGAAAAAATGTCTCTAATGAATTATGTAGGAAAGACCGTGTTGTGATGGAAATGATAAGGATTCAAGGAGATCCTTTGATTAATGCCCCAGTAAATGTAATCATGGGATGTATAAGGGAAGGGAAATCATCATTACTAGAGATGATCAATAAATCTCAACTGGATGATACCTTGTTTTAGAAGACGTTAGATGTTGTGATGAGTGGTATGTTTCATAACTTCAGCATTGATCTAGAAGGTGTTTTAAAATTTTAAACAAGGTTTTTTGTTCAATGTTTTTCTGAAATAAAGAAGGATTTGATGGATGAATCTTATAGATCTACATTCTCTATAAATCATGGAAGTATAAAAATGTATAGGGACCTTCGTGATCAATAATTGTTGGATGACATGTAAAAGGAGATTCCTAACTACACTATAAGGTTCATGGTGTGTCAATAAGTAAAGGAAGAGACACAAAATCATATATGGGTATTATAACCCCTACCCATAAAAGCATGAATGTGGGACAATATCACTATGGACATTGTCACTAGTCTCCCATGAACTTTCAACCAAAACAAATTGATATGGGTTATACGGGAAAATCAAAACAAGAGTGACCATTTTACATCAATTTTGGAATAATTCACTCATGAAAAACATTCCATGGTGTACTTGAAAAAATTGGTGAGGCTTTATGGGGTTCCTATTTTTATCATAAATGTTAATGATCCCAGGATCACATCAAAATTATGGAGGGGTCTTAATAATTCTCTTCGTAACAAATTTAATTTTAGTACGGCTTATCTTCTCCCAATTGATATCCTATCTAAAATGACTATTAAAACACTCAAGGACATGTATAAAACATCCTTAATGGAATATAAATGTATATGGGATCAATATATTCCATTAGTTGAGTTCTCATACAACAAATACTTCCATTCAAGTATTCAATGGCTCCCTAGGAAAATCTGTATGAGAAATGATGTAGAACTCCTACCTATTGGGATGAAGATAGAGAGTGAAATATTGATGGGCCTCATTTTGTGAAAGAGATGAAAAAAAGTTTCATCCCATTAAATAACACATTAATGCTTCTCTGAGTCAGAAAAAGAGTTATGTTGACTACCATCGAAGAGACATGGAGTTCGATGTTGGTGACAAAGTCTTACATCGAATTTCACAACGTAAGAGAGTCATTTTATTTGGGATGAAAGGGAAGACTAACCTCAGAAACATTTACCCCTCTGAAATACATTATCGAATATGATAAGTGGAATATTGACTATAACATCAACCAAATCTATCTCATGTTCATGATGTTTTCCACCTATCTCTCTTGTGGAAGTTCATTCCCTACCCTTCACATGTATTGAATCAAGAGGCGGTAAAATTGGAACATGACCTCTATTATGAGAAGAAACTAACAGAGATCATGGACTACAGATTCAAGGTACAATGAAAAATAACTACCCTTCTAATTAAAGTATTGTGGAGGAAGAAAAACTATGAAGAAGAAACTTTTGAACTATAGGAACTAATGTGGTAGAAATACAATCACCTTTTCTTATCCTATAAAATGTGATGATATTTTGGGGATCAAATTTCTTAATGGGGATGAATTTAATGACCCAAACATTGTGAATAATAATTATTTCATAAAAATATGGGTTATATTATTACACAACAAAACTATATCTCATTAATAATGAAGTAATAATATTTTAATGTAACAATCTTGCTTCGACTATTATATGACTATTGGTCAATTATGACTGTTTGAATCAATAATCATAATGTTGTGATTATAAATTATAAATTTAAATGATAATGGTTATTTAATGAATACTGAATAGTAGATGTACTCATCCAGTAGTATTTGTAACAACCCGAAAATTAACGAATAAAATTAAATTTCTTTTATTTAATTTAATATATTCGGGAGATAGAAAAAATGAACTTTTTATATTATTATGATTGAGATTAAATTGAAACTAAGTATCAATACATTTGATAATATATTCATTTAACAGTTATCACATGACTGATATAAATTTAAGGCTTTTAAAAATAATGATTTAGACATAGAAAATGGAATTTGTTGACCTCACCTGTTTTGATAATCCCAATTATACTTTCATATACATTGATAATCTCAATATAATATTTTTCTATATATTAATTCTTTCAATCTGTGCTCAATATGATAATAATATTAAAATAATCCCTGAGATAGTTTAATCTTGGTTTATCCATGTTTATAAAAGATCTGATGTAATTCTAACCCCTTCGGATAGGTTTTTTATAAAACAGATAAGTATTAAGTCACTGGTCTGCGTTTAGCTAGTGCTACTAGTACTCAGTCTACCGATAGACTTAGTCTACCAATAGATAGAGTCACTGATACACTAAGGTCATCAATATGTATAGAGCTACAGACAGATAAACATACCAGAGCTACCGATAGAGAAAAGTCTACAAATAGAACCATTTCACAGATTCAGTATACTGATACAGAACAGACGAGCTACCAATGTGCTTGTCTACCAGTAGTTACCGATAGAATACTGATGCAAAGAGCTATCAATGGAGAGACACCTACCGATTGATCAAAAGCTACCGATTACAAGAGCTACCGATAACAAGAGCTACCGATGGAACTAAAGTCACCGGTATATGAGCTACCGATGCCAGATCAAAAGAGATACTGATGGAAGGTTTTACGATACAATGTCCACCATGAAAGTCTTCCAATAAAAGGATACTAATGCTTGACCAACCAGTCAAACCCTATTCTCTTCATACTGTTTATTTATTTAGATAACAATTACATTTGATTGTTTTAATGTAGTTAATGTTATTTAATGATTTCTGTTGCATGTCCGGGAACCGTACCTATTACCCATGAAAAAGGTGATTATTCTTTTCTGCCAAAGCTAAAAGCTATAAAGGGATGGAAAGAGAACAATGGAAAATGGATGTATGTGACATGAATGGCACTAAGAAGACACATGAAGGGTGAAAGAGATAAGAGCTGAACATAATTCAAATGTGGATCATTTTTCACTAGTCTACATGCATACTTCAAGAATCCTAGACATACACGAAGAAACTTATTCTAGAGGAGAACACATGTTGCATCTTAAGTGAAGAACTACAACAAACATTTCATGCACTAAGGCTGTTAAATAGGACCAAGAATCATAGAAGAAAATGACACTCTGTTTTCTAAGAAAAACTAGAGAAGGACTTAAAATATCTTCTGATAAACCAAACGAGTCCGGAGTTGCACTGCTAATCACTAATACATTTCTAAACTCCATCATACATCTCTTAGTGATTCTTTTATTTACATTTTGAGCAGTGTGTGTACCCTGTTTATTTTACACACACACTATCTCTGAAGCTAAACTGGAGGTTTCATAAATCCTCACTCAATCTCCATAACTCTTTTATTTCCCATTGTGGATAGTGGTAGAGGTCGAGTAAGACCTGAACAGCCTTTGAGCTGTTGTTTGTGTTTCCCACAATGAACTGTGGTAATGGTCATTGTACCTAAATAGTAGTGTACTATTATTTACCCCTGATCTAGGGTGTGGATCAGTTTATATAAATTGTTGAGAGGACTAAGTCTCAGCTTGAGACTGAACCTCTTGTTTATATTTGCTGTTCATTTTATTTTAAGTCTATAAGTATTACATTTATATTTTACATTCCTCTGCTTATTACATTGAAATACAAAACTATTTTAAAGCTACTTTTATAGTTAAATTAGCAAGAGTTTATACTTATTGTAAACCATTAAGTTAGTTTCAAAAGATAATTTAATCTTCATATTATGTCAACTAAGACCTAATCAATTTTTGAGAAACTGATTGATCATTTACACTCTGTATATATTCACCACAGTATAAATTTGTTTTTAAATTGGGGGATTTTAAAAGAAATGATTTTAACAAAAAAATTTATTGGAACTCAATTCACCCCCCTCTTGAGTTTCCACTCCGACCAACATTTGGTATCAGAGGTTTGTTTTTGTTAAATTATTTTTGAAATACTCTGTTTTTCAAATGCGATTTTAGTTGCATCTTTAAAAATCATAAATTTCCGTTAGTTCTAAATTTTATTTCTTTAAAACTATTCTCAAAAATCTATATATGGATAATAGACTAGAGGGTGCTGCTACTAACCAGCCACCTTTCATCAATGGTAAAAACTATGCCAAGTTGAAACTGAAACTGAAAATTCATTTAGAAAGCATGGGTTTTGATATTTGGACTACTATAGAATCTCAATATAAAATTATAGAAACTGAAATAACAACTTGGGATGAAACTACAAAGACTTCTTATAATAAAAATTGTAAATCCATGAATTCCATGTATTTTGCTTTTGGAGATGAAGAGTTTAATAGAATTTCTACTTGTAAAACTGCTTATGAAATATGGGATACTTTGGGTGTTTCTCATGAAGGAACGACCTATGTTAATGAAATGAGATTGAATACATAGAATACTAAATATAACAATTTTAAAATGAAAACTGATGAAACTATTTCTGATATGTATGCCAGGTTTAATGAGATAGTCAATACAATGAGTTCACTTGGGAAATCAGTTCCAGCTAAGGAACAAATTATGAGGATACTGAGATGTCTGCCAAAATGATGGAGATGCACCTCTGTCTCAATCAGAGAGTCATGTGACATTGTAGCACTACCATTAAAAGAGCATATTGGTAAATTAATGATGTATGAGGATGAACTCAAGGTGAATAAGGAGGAATAGGATTAACCTAAGAGAAAATCCATATCATTCAAGTCTAATGCTTCTAAGAGTAAAGACAATGAGAAAATGCAAACACCTACTGAGAGTTCAACCAGTGAGGATTCTGATTCAGATAGTGATGCTGAGATGGCCCAGATAGCCAGGAGATTCAAGAATATTTATAGGAAGATGAAATTATTCAGGAAATATATCTACAAGGTAATGTATGACAACAAGGGACACAAGAAAAAGGATTGGAAGAATGCGGACAAGGATAATGAAATAGTATGCTATGAGTGTAAAAGTAAAGGGCACATCAAGGATGATTTTCTAAAATTAAAAGTCAAAAAGAAATACGATTATAAGGACAAGAAGTACAAGAAAGCTATGAAGCCTACCTGGATTGAATTTGAAGACAGCATAAGTGAATCTGAAGATTCTGATTCTAAGAAGAATCAGACCAACATGTGCATTATGACCAATACCTCTGAGGTACATGTTTCCCATGTACTAAATGATTATTATTCTGGAAATAATAGTGATTCAGACAATGATGAAAATATGTCTAAAGATGACCTATTTGAATACTGTAATACATTGGAAGATACTTGAAATGAACTTAAGGATAAATACAAATCAATAAAAAAATAGCATGCTCTCACTACTACTGTTAAAACCAAACTTTCTATTGAAAAAGATAAAAATGCTCAACTGTTAAAGCAAAATACAGAACTAAAAATGTCAAATGAGCAACTTAGAAAAGACATAGAAAATTTCACAAATGGAAAAGATATGCTATCTCAAATGTTAGGTAAGAAAGTTTCACCTAAATACACTACTAGTTTGGGATACCAACCTGGACAGAGACAGTTCACTAAAACTCATTTTATTCCTAAGTCTGGGAAACAATCTGTTTATTCTAGTTCTAGAAATCCCTATGCTTCAACCAGTTATTCATATGGTTATAGATCAAATAAAGTTTATCTTTCAAAATCTATTGATTTTGTAAATTATATGAGACCCATAAGTCAAATATGTGTACCTAAAGCATTGATTCCTAACCTTTCTGGACCCAAGAAGATCTGGGTACCAAAATCATTTCCTATATAAATCTATTTTGTAGAAAACCTGTTTGAAGAGTTCTCACAAGAAGGTATGGTACATGGATAGTGGATTCTAAAGACATATCTCTGGAGATTATTCTTGTTTCAAATGTTTAATAACGTTTGATGGAGGCTATGTCACCTTTATTGATAATTCTAAAGGAAATATCATCAGCCTTGGCCAGATTGGTAACTCTAATTCAGTTTTAATTTCTAAAGTTTTATTTGTTGATGGACATAAGTATAACCTGTTATTTATTTCTCAATTATGTGATGATGGAATTAATGTAAAATTTAAAATGATTTTTGTAATGTTATTAATTCTGAAAAAGTTTTAGTATTTTCTGCTTTATGAAATGAAAATGTTTATGCAGTTGATTTAAATTATATATCTAAGAAAAATTTTACTTTTTTAAATGCTTTTCATAAAGAGTCTTGGATTTGTCATAGAATATTAAGACACTACAACATCTATTCACGTAGAAAATTAAATAGAAAGAACTTAGTTAGAGACCTACCTAAACTTGAATTCCAAAATGACAAAGTTTGTAATCCCTTCCAAAAGGGAATGAAACATAATGTTCTTTTGAATCAGAGAAAGAAGTGTCAACTTCTCAACCCCTTGAGCTGGTTCACAGGGACTTGTTTGGACGTTCAAAAGTTTCTAGTTTAAATGGGAAGCACTATGTCTATGTTTTAGTAGATGACTTTTCTAGATATACTTGTGTATACTTCTCAGCTCACAAAAGTGAAGCTTGTTCTTACTTTGTTAAATACTCCAAATCTGTATAAAATCATAGTAGACTTACGATTAAAACCATGAGAAGTGATTATGGTCGTGAGTTTGAAAATAAGGAGATTAAATCTTACTGCTCACACATGTCTATAGTAACAAATTTTCTACTCCTAGAACACCTCAGCAGAATGGTGTAGTATAATTAAAGAATAAAACCCTTAAAGAAATAGCTAGAACCATGCTTAATGAATATGACCTGCCTATTTACTTTTGGGATGAAGTTATGAATACAGCTTGTTATATCATTAATAGAGTCTTAATTAGTACAGTTCTTAAGAAGACCCCTTATGAGTTTTGGAACAATAGAAAACCTAAAGTTAGATACTTTAGAGTCTTTGGCTGAAAAGTTTTTATTCTTAAAACAATGGATAATCTGGAGAAGTTTTCTTGTAATAGTGATGAAGGAATTTTTTGTGGTTATTATTTAACTAGAAAAGCATATAGAGTCTTTAATAAGGGAACCAAATGTGTGGATGAATCTGTTCACATCAAGATTGATCTAACTGTTCCACATGAGCCTAATACCTATCTTGAAAATATTGAGGAAGATTTGAGTGTTCTGGACATTAATGATAAATAAAAAGAACCTGCGGTAAAAACATCCAGTTCTGGACATATTCCAGAATCTACTGCAATAGAACCCGAAATTATAGATGAACCTGAAATTTCTAGTACAACCTTTACTAGATCAACACGGATTCTAAAGAATCATCCTTTGGATGTTGTTGTTGGTAATCTTGATAGAGGGACACTGACTAGAACTTCTCTAAGAAATCAGGTTGAACATCAAGCCTTTATTTCACAGCAAGAACCTAAAAATATCAATGATGCTATAAATGATGAATTTTGGGTAATGGCTATGCAAGAAGAGTTAAATCAATTTGAAAGAAACAAATCATGGAATTAGTTGACAGACCTAAGGACACTTTAACAATAGGCACAAAATGGGTTTTTAGAAACAATGTTGATGAGTCTGGAAACATAGTTAGAAACAAAGCTAGACTAGTAGCACAAGGATATAGTCAACAAGAAGGTATAGACTATGAGGAAACCTTTGCACCTATAGCTAGACTAGAATCCATTAGGATATTAATTTCATATGCTGATCATCTGAATTTCAAGTTATAACAAATGGATGTCAAAAGTGCTTTTCTAAATGGTTTTATTGTTGGAGATTTTTATTTTGAACAAACACCTGGATTTACTAATCCTCATTTACCAAATCATGTTTTTAAACATTCTAAAGATTTATATGGTTTTAAACAAGCTCCAAGAGCTTGGTATGATAGAATTAGTAATTTTCTTATTTCAAAATGTTTTACTAAAGGGATTGATGATCCAACTCTTTTTATTAATAGAATTTCTAAAGATGTTTTAATAGTTAAAATTTATGTTGATGATATTATTTTTGGATCTTCTAAACATTATTTATTTTCTGATTTTTCAAAGAGTATGAAAAATGAATTTGAAATGAGTTTAATGGGAGAATGTAAATATTTTCATGGATTTCAAGTGTTTCAAAATGAAAATGGTATTGTTTTGAATCAAATTAAATATACAAAAGATATTTTAAAATGTTTTGTTTTGGATAGAATTAAAGAAATTGATACTCCTATGACTACTATTTGAAAATTGGATGCAGATGAAACTGGGAAACTAGTGGATCAAACAAATTACAGAGGTATGTTTGGAAGCTTACTTTACCTTTCAGATAGTCAACCAGATATTATGTTTAGTGTGTGTATGTGTGCAAGATTTCAGGATAATCCAAAACAATCTCATTTACATGTTGTTAAACGAATTTTTAAGTATCATAAACATACTGTGAACTTTAGTTTGTTTTACCCAAAAGGACAACCCTTTGAGTTAATGAGTTATTTAGATGCTAATTTTTCTGGTTGCAAGTTGGATTAAAAAAGACCAACATGTCATTTATTGGGAAAGTACTTAGTATCTTGGTGTAGTAAGAAGCAGAATTCTGTAGCATTGTCCACTGCCAAAGTAGAGTACATTGCTGCTGGTAGTTGCTGTGCACATATTCTGTGGATGAAACACACTCTTTTGGACTATTGATATGACTTTAGGCACATGTCAATCAACTGTGGAAATACTAGTGCAATAAATATCTCGAAGAACCCTATGTCCCACTCTAGGACCAAACACATTGATGTAAGGCACCATTTCAATAGAGATCATTACCAAAAGGGTGATATTACTCTTGAGTTTATAGGCACTAGACATCAATTAGCTGACATCTTCACTAAACCTTTGAGTTCAGATAGGTTAAGTTACATTAGAAATGAGTTAGGTATGTTTAAACTTGATTGGTAGCTAACCTCAACGATGTATAATTCTCACCAATCTAAAATTATCACCGATGTAAAATTCTCACTGATGTGATGTTCTCACCGATGTGATGTTCTCACCGATGCGAAATTCTCAACGATGTGAAGTTCTCACCGATTTAAACTTCTCACTGATAGGAATCCTCACCGATAGAAATTCTCACTAATGTGTGAGCTGTTTTAAAACACTTGTCTTCTACCATAATCTGAATCATTTTTACTTTATTTCGTTTTGTTTATTTATTTTATGATTCCTAAATGATAAAACTAAAGTCTGAGATACTACTAAATCCACCGAGCTTCAAACCTTAACCCTCAAAACTTAATGCCTGAATCCTTAGAGAACCTTAAATCCTTCGAACAAGCAACTGAAAAAACCGAACTTCCTACCTTCAGAGATGACTCTATTGAGCCGGAAACAAAGAAGTAGAGGACTGAGCAGGAAGCAAGTGATAGTGGAAGTGTTGCTAGAACTAGGTCGGGGAGACGACCAGTGAATCCTTATCTGAAAAATTGAGTTATTGTGATTGAAAATAAATTGTGTGTAGAATGGATTCTACCTAGAAGTTCCTTAGTGCTCGATGTTATTGAAGATCAAAAATGGGTAGAGTGTTTTTCGAACAAAAATTGTCCTTAATTTCCAAAATTAGTGAAACAGTTTTACGATTTTGTAACCTTTGAAGAATCGGAGAATGAAAATCGAGTAACCAGTTTTGTGAATGGAAAAGAGGTGTCGTTTTCATCTGTTGAATGGGATGAGTGCTTGAAATTTCCCCATGAAGGAGTATCTAGATATGTTGCGAGAGCCATGCCACCAACCAGTGACATTAATGATGATGATACTGCTTTGGAAGAGCTAACTGGTGATGTAAGTCAAAGACAAGTAGTTGTTGCAGAAATGGATGGAGAGAACATATTGTTGTTCAAATACGTTCAACATATCTTGATACCAAGGAGAGGAGACTTTTCCAATTTGAGATATCAGGATATCTCTCTTCTGAACCTCTTAAGACATTGTGTAAAGGTTAATTTTTGCAGATTGCTGATGCTCCAGATGGAAGATATGACAAGGCCGAAATCAAAGACAAATGCCCTATTCTTTTCGAAGTTTATCTCTGTGATGATCAAGGTAAAAGGGTTTGGTGACTCTCAATATGAGATAGTGGTAGTGAAGAATAATTTTTGTCTCACAACTACAGTTTGTATGTACCTGAAAAAAAAAATTAGAACACATGGAGAGGAGAATGGGTCAATGAGAACTAGAGGGTGTATGATAAGTTTAATCCTGTGGATCATACTTCAATACCAAAAGATATGAGGGATCCTGGTCTCAGACCTGATGAAGAGGATCCAGAATACAGTGATGATTCAGAAGAGGAATATTTCTCTGCGGATGAAGGAGGAGATGCTGACTTGCCTCTTATCCCAGCTCTTGAAAATCTAGATCAACATTAATCAGATAATGTAGATGCTACTTTAAAGGATGTTGAAGTGGATGCTGTATAAAATGAAGAAGATGTTCATGAGAGTGAAGAATCTCTGTTAGCTAATTTGATCATGATTCTAGTGATTGGACAATCTTTAGTACCTAATGAGGAAGCAAATGATGTTGACATACCCTTTCCTAATCCAGAAGACCCTCATGCTGCTGCAGTGATGGAAATGATAGTGGAAGATTCTCCTCAGGATGAAAGAACTGCTGAGAATGATTCTAAGCATGATTCTGAGATTGCTGTTATCCTAATTGAGGATGCACCTGTTGAGGGGGAGCATCAATCTATGTTTGGGAGGGTTATAGTGGATGTTGGTTTTAATGAATGGGAAAAAGACCCTAGTTTTATAGTCTGTGGTTTAGACTATCCTGATTCAGATAATGAAGCATCTCTAAATAGACCAAAAATTTATTATGATTTTGAATCTGAATTATTTCCTGAAGATGTTGTCAGAATGCATGACCTGGATAAGCTAAATAAAACAATTAGGGAAAGTTTTGTGGGAGAGTTAAAGAAAATGGATGTTTCTATGGTATCTTCAATTCTATCAGTTATGACTGACTCTGTGCTCAGTTTAGCCTCTAAAAGAGAATCTGTAGCAGTTACACCAGCTGATTTGGTTACCAAGGCCGATATGGATACCTTACGAGATGAGTTGAAAGAATAATTTATTGCCTCAGTTGCTGAGATGAATCAGAGTTTTGCTGAAGAAATGATTATGTTGGAAAGATCTTTTGAACACTCTTTTTCCTGTAATTTATCAACCTTTATGGGCGAATAGTTGATGAAGCTAAAGACTACCAGGATCAAGTTTCTAGACTTGAATCATATCTTGAAGCTCTAAAGGAATCTCTTGTTTCTTTAGACACATACATGAGCTCAAAATCCCAAGCAGATAAGGACTTATCTTATGTGAAGAGTGTTGTACGCCAGATGGTTTTAGTATTTGAAGGTTCCAAAACATTTATGAAAGATCATATTACAATACAGGATTCCCAAGTTCAAAATCTTATCAGTGGATTGAACAAAAGCTTCAAAGAGACTATATCTTTCTTTTTTGGTTCTCTTGAATCTAAACATTTGATGGATTTGAATCAGTTTCGAGCTGTGACGAAAGAGGAGCTTGGTTATGCCTCAACCACTGGATTTGTGGACTCATACGAACTAAGAAGAGTTGTTCTCTCTACCAAAGATTCAACCAGAGAAATTATGAAGATATTCCAAGACTACATGAAATAATCCTCTGCCTCTCAAAAAGAATTGAAAGAACATGTGGACTCCTATTTCTCCAAAGTTTACACAAAGACCCAAATGACCAGTCATTTCAAGCATCTGATTGAGAATATGAAACTGCCTCCTGTCAATCAATCCTTGCGAGAGAAATTTAGCAAGATAAGAGAATTGAGTCCAGCATTGGACAGGTTTATGGAGAACATGGATGACTTCATATATGCTATGGAGAGAGGAGGAGGAATCCTTATGGATTTTAGAAATCTATTGCTGCCTTTTTTGCATGTTGATGCCATGCTAGTAATTGTCCCTCCTGCTTTGCCTACCTCTGCCTCTACTACATCTCCAATTCAGCTGACTCTTGTCCAAGCCATTCAAATCCTCACACCTATGATCACACAATGGAATAATCAATACAAGCCAGGCATTGTGTTAGTTCTTCAACCTCCTGTGGTCATTTCAGGACTTCCTAAGCCTTCACCAGTGTCCTCACCACCTGAATCCTCTACTCATCCCAAGGGAAAATCTCACATTGAGGATGTGGATTGATCAAGTGGCTAGACTGTTTGATAGTAATCCTATTCAGTTTGGTTTCTGTTTTTGTACCTTTTTGTAACATGTAGTACCGGTGATTTTCTTCTATTCATATTGTTCCATTTCTCATTGTTATTTCCCAATTTTTGATTATCACAAAGGGGGAGAAATATTTTACAAAGTGGGAGAAATACTCTCTATGTATCAAAAGTGGAATACATATTCACCCAGAGGGAGAGATATTAATGAAAGGGGGAGAAATTTTATCTAAGACCTATCATGCTTTTCCCCTTTGATACCTCTGAATTTCATCTTCTGGTCTCAGTGCCCTTTCTCTCATCCTCTGATATCATTTCATTTAGTTCTATGATACTAATAAATTTTTTCTCTGATATCATTACTTTTTCTTTTATCTTAGATACATTTTATTCTATCTCTGATAAATTATGTTTTATACCATACTGTTTTTTCTGAAAAAAATTGATTTTAATTATATATCCTCTGATACAATTTTTTTTTTAAATGCCAATATCATAAGTTGTGATTATCAAAAAGTGGGAGATTGTTGACCTCACTTGTTTTGATAATCCCAATTATGCTTTCATATAATTTGATAATCTCCTTCTAATATTTTTCTATATATTAATTCTTTCAATCTGTTCTCAAGATGATTATAATATTAAAATAATCCCTGAGATATTTTAATCTTTGTTTATCCATGTTTATATAATCTCTGAAGTAATTCTAACCCATTCGGATATGTTTTGTATAAAACAGATAAGTATTAAGTCACTAGTCTACATTTAGCTAGATCTACCGGTACTCATTCTACTGGTAGACTTAGTATACCGATAGACAGAGTCACCGATACACTAAGGTCACCAATATGTACAGAGCTACCGATAGAAAAATAGACCAGAGCTACCGATAGACAGAATTCTACCGATAGAACCAGTTCACAGATTCAGTCTACCAGTAAAGAAAAGATGAGCTACCGATGTGTTTTTCTACTAGTCGTTACCGATAGACTACCGATGCAAAGAGCTACCAATGGAGAGACAACTACTGATGGATCAAAAGCTACGGATAACAAGAGCTACCGATAACAAGAGCTACCGATGGAACTAAAGTCACCGGTATATGAGCTACTGATGCATGTTCAAAAGAGCTACCGATGGATGGTATTGTGACACAAAGACCACCATGCATGTCTACCAATAAAAGGCTACTAATTCTTGACCAACCATTCAAACCCTATACACTTCATACTATTTATTTATTTAGCTATCTTTTACATTTGATGGTTTTAATGCAGTTAATGTTATTTAATGAATTCTGTTGCATGTCATAAAACCGTACCTAGTACCCATGGAAAGGGTGATTATTCTTTTCTGCCAAAGACGAAAGCTATAAAGGTATGGAAAGAGAACATTGGACTATGGATGTATGTGACACGAAAGGCACTAAGAAGATACATGAAGGGTGAAAGAGAAAAGAGCTGAACAAAATTCAAATGTGGAGCATTTTTCACTAGTCTACATCCAAACTCCAAGAATCCGGAACATACATGAAGAAACTTATTCTAGAGGAGAACACAAGATGAATCTTGGGAGAAGAACTACAAAAAAAATTTCAAGCACACAGGCTGTTAAGATGGACCAAGAATAAAATAAGAAAATGACACTCTGTTTTGTGTGAAAAACTAGAGAAGGAATCAGAAGCTGTTCTGATAAACCAAACATGTCCAGATTTGCACTACTAATCACTAAAGAATTTCTAAACTCAATCATACTTCTCTTAGTGATTACTTCATTTACATTTTGAGTAGTGTGTGTAGCCTGTTTATTTTACACACACACACTGTCTCCTAAGCTAAACTGTAGGAATCTTAAATCCTCACTCAAACTCCATAACTCTTTTGTTTCCCACTGTGGATAGTGGTAGAGGTCGAGTAAGACCTGAACAGCCTATGAGATGTTGTTTGTTTTTCCCACGAAGAATAGTGGTAGAGGTATTTGTACATGAACAGTAGTGTACTATTGTTTACCCACGATCTAGGGTGTGGATCAATTTATATAAATTTTTTATAAGACTAAGTCTCATCTTGATACTGATCCATTTTATTCTATGTCTATAAGTATTACATATATATTTTACTTGTCGCTGCTTATTACTTTGAAATACAAAAATGTTTTAAAGAAACTCTGATTGTTAAATTAGCAAGCTTTATACTTATTGTAAACGTGTAAGTTAGTTTCAAAATTTAATTTAATCTTAATATTAAGTCAACTGAGACCGAATCAATCTTTCAGAAACTGATTGAACATTTACACTCTGTATAGATTCACTACAGTTTAACTTTGTTTTTTAAATTTTGGGATTTTAAGACGAATAATTTTAACAGAAATTTTTATAGGAACTCAATTCACCCCCCCTCTTGAGTATCCACTCCGAGCAACATAGTTGATGGTCTCATCTAGTATACTGCGGCAACACGAAGCTCATTTAGTGGAGCTCAGAATGGAGGCAGTGTCATTGGGATTCTCTCGTGACCAAGCACCATCCATGCTTCATGATTTTAATCATGAAAATAATAACATATGAGAGATGTTCGGGTCAATAGAGATTACCGCCCAGGCGATGTTATCTAGGCCACCCAATGATTCCATCACCATCACACACTTCACCCTAAGGTCTCATGTGGTTTTTATAAGGGGTTATGTAATAATTAATTAGTTATATATTGTGTAATACCTCATCACAATTAAAATTATTATTCCATCATTTCATTTATGAGAATAGGTTTTCTATTAAAAAATTATTAATTAAATAAATTGTTTTTTGGGTAAAATTGTTCTTTTTAGAAATATATAAATTATTATATTAGACTGATGTATTATTAATATTGTTATTATATTATAGTTATAAGGATACTCCATTTAATTTTATATAGTTATTATATTCCTTACAGTTTTTACTCTATAAAGGATTAAGTATTCATGTTGGTATGAATTTTATTTACATAGGGTAAAACTGAAATTTAATTTTTAATTTAAGAATTTTTTTATGAATTAATGTTTTTTTGAAATAATAAATATTTTTTAAAATACTATTATTATATAATTTTACTTAAATATAAATCGTAATATAATTTTTATGAAGTGAAATGTAAAATTTATTACGGTTTGGAAACTGTTTATTTCCAAAGTCATAAATTTTCAGTAAATGTCAGTTTTATATAAAAAGTGAAAATTCACATATGTAGAAAACTATTTAAATCAAATAAATATAATTTTTGTAATAAGGACATATAAATTATCCCATGGTTAATTTTTCATTATTTTCTAAGACAATTGATTTTTTTGGGTAAAAATTAAATACTATATAAATATATAAGGTTTTTATGACATCATAATGACACAATGGTGATATAATAAAATATATAAAAGGTATATTCGGAATTTAAATGTTTTTACTTTAAAATAATTGGATTTTATATTTGTATTATTAAATTTATAATGCTTTGTGGACCCTGGAAGACTTATAAAATATTTTAACATTTTTAATATGATTTCCTTGAGTGTTTGAGTCACCTACACAAAAATAAGCCTAATATTTTAATAATTTCAGAAATTTTCCTTATGAAATAATTTTTTTACACCCTTTTGGAAAACACCATGGTCAAAAACCATGGTATGGTTTTTGGATTTAAATATTTTAGTGTGTAGTGTCCAAAACCTAATAAACAATGAATTACCTCTCCATTCCTATATAAACCCACCTAGCTCCCATTATTCCTCACAAAAACCATTTATATATTTACCAACCACTGATCCAAACTCCCTAGAGTCCTCAAAAGTCATCCCCATTCTCCCAAGAAGCCTACCCCAATCCTTGGTTATCACACTTCCTTGTAAGAGAACCTCACTTTCCTCTCATCCTTTCAAATTCAAGCATCTAATTTGAAGGTAGTTCTTGTAATTTCAAATGAATAAATTTTTTGTCATTTATAATCATTATATTATTTTCAATTTGATATTATTTTAATTAGTCATTATTTATCCTCCCTCATTTGGACCCTTACCTAAGTCGTTACTATGCCATAATTTTGTATGGGATTTCTCTCTTATCATTAACACTCAAGCTACCCCTTTACATTATTTATATTATGTTCCTTATTTATATGTTGGGTTATGAAGTTAAAAGACCCCCATAATGTCCATTTTATTTATATATGACGATATCTTCCTTTAACTCTCATAAAACCCCCTTATGATCCTTTATGCACACCCTTCACAATGCCGAATTTAAAAAAGGGTTCTTCATCCCTTCTATTTTATCTAGAATTATTTTCATATTATGTGTTTGAATTTATTTTATTACATTATTGGTTTATGTTATTATATATAGTAAATATGTCCCATTTTATTTATAAATTTTGATAACCCCTTTAGTTGTCCTTTATCCCTCTTATAAACCTTTATGTATAGACGTTACCATAGAAACTTTTCATAAAGGATTTATTCCTTTTTAAATTTTGTTCATGTTTTATTTTGTTGTTATACCATATTATATTAAATTTAAAATTTTGGGGTATGATTTATCCCCTCCCCCATACTTCCCTCCTTATTTTTAAATGATGATAGATCTATTTTACCTCATTAATCCCTCCCTTTCACACCCGTTACCATGCAAAAATTTCATAAGAGTTATTCCATTTCTCCTCATTCATCGTGTTTCTTTGTTATGTTATGCATTATATTTCCAAATTCTATGTGTTGGTACTTGTATCTATATTTCCACCATACCATACATTTCATGTACATATTATAACATACCCATTTCTCTCTCAACAACCATTTTTAGGAATTTTTTAGGCCACGCCATTATGCTTTCGAAATTGCACCGCAATTTTTCCATGCCTAAATCATCATGTAATGAATATGATGCCTATTTCCCTATCAAGGGTATTATATTTTATGAACATATACTTATTGACTATTAAATTTCTTTTATGTTTTCCAAATTACATAATCAGGGAATAAATGATGATACTAAATTATTCCATTTTATATGATCCATGTGGCACAGTAATGCATGAAATGAAATTTTTATAAAGGGTGAACCTTGATAGTGCTAAAATTCATTGTATAATGATTAATATCATCATAATACATGTGCAATTAGGTTTTAATCATTCTAATTCATGTGAAATGAGGGTTTACTCATGCTAATTATTGTGAAATAAGGGTTTTCTCATTCAAATTCATGTGCAATAATGGTTAAATCACGCTAATGCATGTGTAATGATACATAGTTAATGGAAATATCATGTTTTATGTTGTTATCACATTTCCATATTGTGGTAATCATGCTATCTCAAGAATTTATAATAAACTTTCACTTGTGCTCCATTGATGTTCCTATTTCCTAACATGTACTGTATTCTTCATGTTATGCCTTGTTTACTCCCTTACTGGGCTTGATAGCTCACCCTTTTCTTATGTATGTCCTAAAATTATCCCATGCAATGTAAATATGAATGAATTTTGGGGTAATGTAAATGATGTTTTCCTAAAATATACTGTATTTTTGTGTCATTAATTGGCATGTATTTTTTCTAATTTCCCAACACACTAGACCTCTCGATTCTTGGAGTTGTCTAATGTTTAATTTTATGTAATAAATAATTTTTACATATGTACTAAATAGAAGTGTTGTTATAGTTAGTATCAAAGGATATGTATAGTAATTTTGGGAATAGGATTGGAAAACCCAATTGAAATACTTAGGGTTGAGACTAAGAATAATTAAAACATCCCAATTTTTTTGATATTATTGTAAGTGGTTTATCAAGAAAATACATCCCAAAATAGACAAAAAATATTTATAGGTAGATCTGGAATAGATGTATATAGGGTTAAAACGTGAAAACACTTCATTTACATATACTTGAATGAGAAATGGTGCACGAAAATGGGCCTTATTTCACTCTAGGTTTGACAATCCTGGGGGATATTCTTTTGTAAATTTATAAACATAGTATGAACAATTATAGATGAGGGGGAGGGATACCACAAGAATACATGTTAGTAAATAGATCATGGATAACATAGATTTATTCCTATAAATTCATAAGTTACGTAGATTAATGAAATTTATAAGATATCTTGTTTTCCCAATGGAATCCCCTTATGTGTTACACCTAACATTCTTTTATTCCATCCAATGGTTAGTAATAGGAGGACTCGGGCTAACAAATATAGTGAAGAGAAATGTGATGACTATTCTAATGATATTCTCAATCAGGTGGGAGTGGGAATCCCAAAATTGTTCACGACACTCTCCTAGTTAACTCATGTTTTGAATATAAACATTCATCCAAAGGAATGTACAACCCCACTATGAATTAAGAAGCCGTAATTGAGACCATCATGAGTCAAATTACTCCTTATTTTAAGGGATTGTCTGATCCCTCAATCATCGAACAATGGATCAAATCAATTGAGAAGATATTTTTCATCCCTCAATGTTCCAAACCGGATAAGGTTATTTTGGCTACTTATCCTATAGATGGTGAAGCTGATAAATGATGGAAATTGATCCAACATACAAAGCCTATGGAATAGATCAAGGTGATGGAATGAACAGATTTTTGAAAATACTATTTGATTAAAAATTTCCCCACAACTTCCATCTTAAGATGGAAAATGGACTTCCTTTACCTCAATAAAAAAGATGAAAAATCAATTGGAGCGTATAAGGAAAAAATCAAAAGGATTGCATGGTATTCCTATGGATTTTTCCTTACCCCTAAATTTAGGTTGACCACTTCTATGGAGGGCTAAAACCTTTCCAACAGAAATACCTAGCAATCTGTGGCTTTGGTAGATATAAGTAAATTGTTCGATGTGCCCTCAATGTCTAAATGGAGATTGGTGAATCTCTGTGAAATTCCCCGACCATAGTTACACAGAGTCACTGAATTATTACATAACATTGTCATGATCACAAGAGATTATCTTTAGAAATATTTATTAGTTTTGTAGCCTTAGAAGTACTAGATTCATATATAAGTTTTACATTACATCATGACATAAAACAACAAAAACATTTAGTCCCCTTTGAACACACTTATATCCCTTATACTATCCCTAGAGGTCAACCATAAAATACTTCTTCATATCCTGGGAAAAATTAATAATAGAAAGGGGCGAGCTCATATGCTCAGTAAGGATAAAATTATAGCCGAGACTTTCATAAGTAAACATTAACATTAAAGGCAATTCATAAGACTTAAACATAAGCCTTTTAAACTTAAAAATCTGCATAATATGGAAATTATATATTGAATAATGACATTTACATATTCACATTGATATTTTACAAGTCGTGTAATCACATGAAATATAAAAATCCAATTTCATAGTAATGGAATGCATAATATTATACATCATAACAACATAGTCAAGGCCTAATTCTAAGACCACGAATAATATTTTTTCAAGGAATTTTTCCAAGACACTAGTATGACTCATGAGACCTAGTGATTTATCATGTAGCTATAGTGTGCTCCACCAATCACTAACTAAGTCCATTGCATTCCTCATATGAAAAGGTGTAAATATAACATAAATATTCATATTAAAACTAGTATACGAAATGTCTATACTTTATCCATAAACCATGAATGGTATAAAAATAAGACATACATAGTAAAACCTATCAAAAAATATTCAGTACAATATGGAAGATTTTTATTATAATAAATCATCTTCAAACAAGTTTAAAATCTATTAAAGGATGTTAACATAGATGAAATAAAAACTGTTTAATAGAAATACCTCTTTCTATTTTGAAATCATTTAAAATTAATGTAATTGAAAATATTATTATAAGCCTATAAGGAATGATTCAATGTTTTTATAATGGCGGAAAATAGTCGCAGCCACCGTATAAGTTAAAATGCATTCCTTCCTTAATTTAGTCCAAAAGGCCATAAAAGACCATGTTTAGAAAATGACAGAAATTTTACATTATATAAATTTTATAAAAAGTAAAACAATGGTATAAATGTCTTCAACCCATAGTCTAGGAAATCGTAAAAAATTTTGAAATAATTTTTAAAAAACATGGATGTGGATGATAAAGAGGTTTTAGTAGATAATCACATATAAACATCTTCAAAGAATGAAAAGATTATAGAATTTACCCTTACCTTGTACATTTCCTTGGTCAATGGTACATTAACCTCTTGTATAATAGATAAATAATATTTATTAAAATATAAATCAACCACGTACTTAAATATGATATCATATATGATCTTCTAATATTTCATTGTTAATAATATTTCTGTAGTATCATCGTTTTGGGTATAACCTGATTCTTTTTCTATTATATGTTTTGTTACGTAAGTCATGTTCTTTATGGATAAGAAGTATTAGATTCATATACAGAATGATATTATGTTTTTAATCATTATTTTTTAATCATAATATGATATTTATTATTTAATGGGTACGATGGGAAATGAATCTCATCGCGTTCGTGGAGACGGTAATCCATACGTACTCACATGTTACAATACCATTTCATTGATGGTGGAATCATATGTAATTGGATGGTACATCATATATAAAGACTCATTAACATGTTATATTTATTATTTACATCAATTATACTCATTAATATACACATCAAAATAATGAAGGGTTTGAACAACAAACTACACCACGACGTGGAAATGGTAAGCCGTCTCTACACACGTATGATGACTTCTCATTCATATGATGGATAGAATACTGTATTTGGCAGTAACACATTTATAATAAATTCATATTATGTATAAGGTAATGTATTTATTATTTTGGTATGGAAACCACAATGAATGTGGAAGTGGAAAAAATAAAAGAACTTTGAAACATGTGGTGTAATTATTTCCTCTTCTTCAGGTGTTTCCTTTTGAGTTGATGAAAATGGATCCTTCAGATGGATTTTTGATCAAAGTAAGGCCTCTTGGTTGAATTTAGGGTAGTTGGGAGGGTATTTGATCTAGGTTTGGCCGAGCCAAGTGAATTTGGAGGTTTGAAATTAAGAGGAGGGGACATACCCTTTTATAAGTGAGGTGAGGGTCACTTTAGGAAAACCTTGAAATATTATTTTATTATACAGTCATATTCGAGTTATAATGGACAAAAAAGGATTTATTTCAATGATAATGTGTGGATGGGTATAAAATCACTCAACCAATAGGGTTTAAACTAGTTTAGGTCGCCATATTAATGTTATCTTTTAGATTTAACTCTTGGTTAAATATATTAACATTTACTATAACTCTTTGTATTTTTATATTATACAGTTAATATACTTACTATAAATTTCCAAGAGAACCCCAAGTGGTTATTTAATGATATATATATATTATTATATAAGTCCTTTGTCTGAACCTTATATTTTTATGACTATAAAATCATTTAATAATATAGTAATTTTTTAAAAACTCACTTATGTCAATTTTGACACTATTCTGTATCTGATTTCTGTTAATGTCCGAAAAACTTGATTACTTCATTCAAAATTCATTTAATAAACCATAACATTTCATATTAACCTATAAAAATCTTGTAATTCATCAAAAGTCTTATTTACATTTATTTGGATATTTATAATATCAATTATTTTAATCATTCATTAATAAGTTAATTGCTGCATCATCATTGTGTAATAAATAAATTTAATTATTTAATATCTACAACTTTTAAATAAAATACCATTATGTAGGAAATAATATTATCTTTATAATTAATATTTATTGTAGAATTTATCTTACTTGTAACCAATTTTTATAACTGTTTTATTTATGAATAATTTAATTTAACACATTTAACTCTTCTTTAAATTAAATAATAATAAATGTCCTAATCAAATAAAAGTGGACCAAATGGATAATATTTTATTCCTAAGATATTTTTGGTTGAAATGAATTTATCCAATATAATTAAGACACGTGTTAGGGTAAAAATAATATCATTTCTACTTTTAATTACTCAATTTACTTTTCACCATGGTAAATAACAGTCAAAAGTTACTATTCACCAAAAATTATTTTCATCTTATTGTACCACATTTTAATTAATTATATCAACCATGTCTCTTTGATTTTTGAAATTATATTCGCAGAAGCGGTAAAATTATGTTTTATGAAAATTTTCTAACATGCCTAGAAAGTAGGTAAAGGACGGTAAATAGTTCATTAAAAATTTATATATATCTAATTTCAAGATAAAAATACTCCAATGAATTAAATTGAATAAATATATGTATTATGTATCTATTTTGAATAATAACAAATTTAAATAAAATAAATAATTATTGAAATAAAAAGTTAGTGTTAATCAATAACGTATTGTTTTTCACTATTCTTCAGAAATTGAGAGTTTTTAGAAAAATACCAAAAATTTTCTGTAAGCTAATTTTTATATTAAAAATCCAGAAAGTAATTCCTTTTAGAAAAATAAAAATTATAAAATTTCAAGAAGTGGGTATTACAGTTCATAATGGCTAGTATGATTGGTCGTGGTGTGCTAGAACTCGAAGTTGCGTACATCGCAAGCTATTGTATTATTCAAAGTGAAACGTACCGTGGAAGCTTGGGGTGTTACATTCTCATATCCTTCAAATAATTTCATCCTAGAAATTTCTAGAATACTACTACATAACAATATTCTGGGGGTTCTTCATCATATGTTCCTTGGGTTCCCATGTTGCCTCTTCCATCTTATGATTTCTCCAAATATCTTATACTAGATGAGTTGCCCAATTTCCTAAATCATGTTCTCTTGTCTTAAGAATCATTACAGGATCTTCAAAATAAGATAGATCATGTTTCAGTTCAATTTCCTCATAGGTAAGTACATACTTTGGGCCAGGCTTGTATTTTCTCAACAGTGATACATGGAAAACATCATGAACTTAGTATAGGCTTGATGGCATTTCCAAACGATAAGCTACAACTCCAATTAGTTTTAGAATTTTGAATGTTCCGATGTACCTGGGGCTTAATTTACCCTTCTTACCGAATCATATAGTAACATTCCAAGGATATACATTCAAGAAAACATGGTCACCTACTTGAAATTCCAAATCCATCCTTCGGTAATCGTCAAATATCTTTTGCCTACATTGAGCTACATTGATGTGGGATTAGATTACCTTAACCTTTTCCATTGTTTCCTCAATATGCTCTTGGGATACGAGTTTTCATTCACCAATATCATCCCAACATGTTGGTTTAGGGAATCTCTTTCCATATAATGATTCATATGGTTCCATCATAATACTTTAATGGAAGTTATTTTTAAAAGAAAAATCTACCGGATGTAAATACAGATCCCCCATACGTTGAATATCAAGTGAGAAAGATCATAACATGTCTTATGAGGTTGAATAGTCTGTTATGAATGTCCAATAGTTTTAGGGATGTTGGAAGTGCTAAAAAAATGCCATATCAAGTTCCTTATGAATGATTTTTCAAAATCTTGATGTAAAACGGGGATTACGGTTAGAATCAATTGATAGGGTACACCATGAAGGCTTACAACATCATTAATATATAGTCTGGGTAAATGTTAAAGTGGTAAATCTTTTCTAACAACATGAAAAAGTACTAACATGGTAAGAAAAACAACAATGACACATATTTCATCATTCCATATAAGAGTCTTTGGTAGTACCATGATAATATCCATCTTAATATCATCCCCTTTCCACTCAGGTATGGGAAGAGGTTGCATGACTCCTCCAAGATGTTGTCTTCCAGCCTTCACTTGTTGACAAACCATACATCTTGACACATAATCATCAATATCCCTCTTCATGTTGTCCCACCAAAAAAGGTCTATCAAATCTATATACATCATAGTGCTTCCATGAGGTGTAGAGAAATTGGGGCTATGAGCACCATCCAACAATTCCATTTTGAGATCTGGTATATCAGGAACACAAATTCTCTTCCCAAATTTCAAAATTCCATCTTCATGAACGATGTCACTCAATCACCCATCATTCATAGCTTTAATCTTTTTTTTGAAACTCCTCATCATCAGTCTAAGAACACATTTTCCATTCTAGTAAATATTGTTGGGTAACCATTTGAAAAAAGTATTGATGTTTCTCCTTCTATGGTTATTTCAATATCAATATTTACTAGATCTATGAAAATAGGATCACTTTCAACTCTCATCTTGTTCAAAAATTCGTGATCCTTTCTGCTCAAAGCATCTGCCACATTATTTGCCTTCCCCGAGTGGTAGTGTATAGTGCAATAATAATCCTTGGGTTGTTCAATCCATTGACTTTTCCACATATTGAGTTATTTTTGTGATAAAATATACATCAAACTCTTATGATCAGTATAAATCTCACATTTTTATCCATAGAGATAGTGTCTCCATATTTTCAGAGAGAAATTTTACAGTAGCTAACTGTGGATAAGGAGTTAGATAATTTTTCTCATGAATTTTTAGCTTCAATGATGCACAGGAAATAACTCTATCATTCTGCATAAGGACAAACCCAAGTCATTTCTTTGAAGCTTCACAATAAATGAAAAACACATCAGTCCCCAACGGTATAGTCAATATAGAAGAATTTACTAATATTCAATTCAGTTCTAGAAAACATTCCTCACACCCTTTTGTCCAACCAAATTTACCCCCTTTACATGTGAGCATGGTTAATGAGTTAGCCAATAAGGCATAATTATGGATGAAATGCCGATAATATCCTAAGAAACCAATAAAATAGTGTACCTCGGTTATAATCATTAGTGTTTTTCATTCTTGGATTTCCTTGGTCATTGAAGGATCAACAAGGATACCATCCTTAGAGAAAATATGGCCAGGAAATGAAATCTCTTGAACCAATAATTCAATAATTCTAAACTTCTCATATAATTAATTTTTTCTATGAGTCTTTAGAATAGTGTGCAAAGTTATTTTCATGATCTTAGTAGGTTTTGGATTATACCAAGATATCATCAATAAATACCACTACAAAGTCATCATGATATTCCATGAATGCACTGTTCATTATATCCATGAAGATAGAGGGTTCATTAGTCAGTACAAAAGGTATTACTGTAAACTCTTAATGCCCATAAATTGTAAAAAATGATGTCCTTAGAATATCTTCCTTCTTCACACACAACTAATGATATCCAGATCTAAGGCCAGTATTGGAAAAATATTGTGCTATGTAAAGATTATCAAAAAAATCATAAATGCGAGGAAGGGGATACTTGTTATTTATTGTTATAGAATTTATCTTCCTATAGTCAATGCACAACCTCATTGACCCATATTTATTCTTAACAGAAAGAACAGGGGCTCCCAATGGAGAAACACTATGGTCAATAAATCCCTTATTACTCTATTCCTCTAGTTTTTTCTATTGTTCCACTAATTACAAAGTTCCCATTCTATTAGCGGTGTTCAATATGGGATTTTAAATAGGAATTATATCAATGGAAAACTCAATTTCTCATTCTAGAGGATGTACTGGTAAATCCTTGGGAAACACATAATCATATTCTTGAACAATAGGTACATCCTCTATTTGAACATTTGTTTCCTCACCCATAGTTATTTCAATATCTTCATCTTTAATAATTGAATTTAGTAGAGCTACTGGGTATGGATCTAGATAAGAATCATATGGTGATGTTTCTGCTCTAAAGATAAGGTAATCTTTATCATCATCGAAAGTTTTAACCACATTCTTCTTAAAATACATTTTCGCATCATGGTTTGAAAGCCAATCTGTAGCGAGGATTATATCAAAATCAATGATGGGTATGATGATGATATCAATAGACAAATAACGTTTTTCCCTTAATGGGAATTTATTCACAAAACATTATTGCAATGATACATCCCTTAGGAGTTTTGACTGACAACTACCTTCTTAATTCAAATTGGAAATATCAAATTTTCTTAGCGAACAGGGTAGATATGAAACAATGCGATGATTTGGAATCAAATAAAGCATTGTATAAATTTTAGGAAACTATTAAATTACCTTCCACCACGTCTTTCGAGGTTTCAACCTCAACAGTAGTGATCGCTTATGATTTTCCTTTCTCCCTTGGCCTTTTCTGAGATATTTTTCCATGGCTGAAGGACATTCATTTTCATTATTCCCCATTTCTCTACAATTATAGCATTCAACATTGATAACATATTTATATCACTTGAATTCATTAGCCTGGTGGCATTTTTCACCACACATTTAATAGACTCCCATTCACATCAAGTAAGTACTGAGGTGTTTCTTCACACATTTTCCACAAGATGGATATTCAACTTTTTTCCTTCTTCCTCTTATTTCTATTTCCAGATTGTTCAGTAGATCTCTTCTTCTCTTGAATTTCTTTAACTTAATATGACATAGAGAATTCCTTTTCTATATTGATAGAACATGATAAAATATATTTGTATAAGAAGAAGGATTTTGAGACTAATGCTCGACATAAAAATTGTTTTATCCCAACAAAGAATCAATCAATCTTACTCTTTGGGTAATGTATATAATCTAATGAATGCCTTTCTAACCTTTTAAATTTTGCCTCATACATTGTGACATTCTAGTCCTCCTTTTTCCTCTGACTCATAAATTATCTTTCCATATACACTCGATGGTCACGAGGAATGTATTTTTCTAAGAAAATCTCTTTAGATCCCATCCATTCACTATTTGATACTTCTTCATCCTTGTTTGTGTTTTTAATTAATGTCCACCATTGATCTGCATCTCTCATCAAGCGATGAAATATTATGAAAACGTTTCCTATTTCCCAACTCCCCAAATCATGAATTATTTTCTATAATGAACATATCCATTGCTCATCTACAAATGGATTTTTAGTCCAGTTGAATGTTGGTGGTTGTTGCCTAATGAATCGGCCTAACATTGATCCTCCGCATTATGGATCATTGTTCTCTATATAGGTAAGGTTATTATTCATAACCTGAGTGAGTTGTCCCAATATTGTGATAATCTAATCAGCCCAAGTGTCATCACCGGCTCTACTATAATTATCTCAAGTAGGAGGGAAATCCATACATGGATTACTTGTGTTGGTATGGATTCAATTCCTTCTACTAGGCTCCATTTCTGAAAAATAACATACACTAGATTATTTTATGAATCAAAATACATAATTCCAAACATGTAGAATTGTTAACATAAATTTAATTGTTTATGGATTTAATCCACAATCATAATTTTTTTTCTTTGAGCAGATATATACTCATAAATCCATCATAATGGTCTGTAATGAAAATGTGAATTATCCTAATCATAACCCTTGGGAGTGTTGTAACTAAGAGTGAAGAAAGGCCCATTTTCGTGTACCAGGATACCCAGGGTCATGCTTGAAACTCCTTTTCGAAGTTTTCACTCGTATGTACATCTGTGCCATAGCCACATCAACCTACTTGTATCCTGGAAGGGATGTAATTATTCGAAAAATAAAAAGATATCTACATTACCAAAGTTATAGGAAGTTCTTCTATACTAATCCAGAATGCCTATCTTATTTTAATGTTCTCTAATCATTGTATTTATAAATCTATCTTCCATGGTTTGTACTAAACTTCTTTTGATACCAACTGTAATTCCCTGACCCAAGTTACCCAGAGTTAGTGAATTATTACATAACATTGGCATGATCACAAGAGATCAGGTCTTGGAAGACTGGAAAGATTACAATCCTTGGAAGTACAAGATTCCTACATAAGTTTTACATTTCCTCATAAGATAAAAACAACAACAAAATTTTGTCACCATTGAACAAACTTATATCTCGTAGCCTATCTCTGCAGTTCAACCATAAAATACTTTATCACGTCCTGGGAAATACAAAAAATACAAAGGGGTGAGCTCAGATACTTAGTAAGGAAAACAATATCATGGAAACATTTATAAATAAGCATAAACATTAAAGGCAATGTATAAGACTAAATAATAAATCATTTAAACCTAAAATTTGGAATTATGTGGAAAATATTAATTGAACAATTCCATTTACTTATTCAAATGAATATTCAACTAGTCGAATAATCACATGCAATATCAATAGCAAATTTCAGAATGATGTAATTCATAATGCCATACATCATAACCACATAGTCAAGGCCTAGTTCTAAGACTACAAATACAATTTTATAAAGGCCTTATGCCACCACACTAGATTGTTTTAGGAGACCTATCGCTGCATTAAGAAGCTATAGTGTGCACCACCGGTCACTTACTAAGTCCCATGCATTCCTCAAATGAAAAGTTTTAATCATAACATAAACATTCGTATTAAATATAGCTTAATAAATGTCAATACAATATCCATAAACCATGAATGGTATAAAAATAAAAAATACACAGTCAAATATATCACAAAACCTTCAATACATTATGGACGATTTCTATCATGATTAATCAACTTCAAACAAGTGTAAAATCCATCAAAGGATGTTGACATAGATGGAATAAAAATTGTTTGAGAGAAATATCTATTTCTATTTTAAAATAATTTAAAAGTCATGTAATTGAAAATATTATTATAAGCTTTTTAGGGAAGTTTCAAAGGTGTAATAATGGCAGAAAATAGTCACACCCACCATAAAAGTAAATAATACTTTCTTTACATAATTTTGTCAAAAAAGTCGTAAAGGACCATATTTGGAAAATGACGGAAAGATTACTTTATAAACATTTTATAAAAAGTCAAAAAAGGGTATAAATTATATTATCCCAAATTTTAGTAAATAGTAAATATGTTTTGAAATAAATTTATATGAAACAATGTTGTGGATGATAATGAGGTCCCAATAGATACTCATATATAATCAACCTCAGATAATGAAGAGATTGTAGAATTAACCCTTACCTTGTACATTTACTTAGTAGATGGTTTGTTAACCTCCTGTATAATATTTAAATAATTGTTATGATATTATACATGTAGAAAATTCCTAAATATGATATCTTATATGATCTTATAATATTTCTTTGTAAATAATATTTTAGTAATATCACTGTTTTGGGTGTTAACTGATTCATTTTGGTTTATATGATTTGTTAAATAAAACATTTTTTTAAGGATAAGATGAATTTTATTCATATACCAAATGATATTAAGTTTTTAATCATTATTTTTTAGTCATTAAATTATATTTATTCATGAATGGTTACGATGGGGAATGAATCTCATCACGTTCGTGGAGACGTAAATCCGTACGTATACACTATTGACAATACCATTCGAGTGATGGTGGAATAAAATGTAATTGGATGCTATATCATATATAAATAATCATTAACATGTTATATTTATTATTTATATCAATTATACTCATTATTATACCCATATAAATAATTCAGGGTTTGAATAACAATCTATACAACGACATGGAGACAGTAAGCCATATGTATGCATGTATGGTGAATTGTTATTCATAGGATGGAGAGAATAGTTAATATGGTTGTACAATATTTATAATAAAATAAATGTATTTATAATTAATTTTAGTTATTTTTTTGGAAACAACATAGAAAGAGGAAGTGGAAAATGAAAAGAACTTTGAAATATATGGTGAAATTATTACATCTTCTTCAGGTGTTTCCTTTTGAGTTGATCTAATGGGATCATTCAGTAGGAATTCTTATCAATTTAATGTATCTTGGTAGATTTTAGGGTAGTTGGGTGGATATTGGAGTAGGGTTTGGCCGATCCAAATGGATTTGGAGAAGTGAAATTAAAAGAAGGGGGAGTATCATTTTAAAAGAGAGGCAAGGGTCACTTTAGGAAAACCAAAAAATGTTATTTTATTATACAATCATATACGGTTTATAATGACTGAAAAAGGATTTATTTAAATTATAAGGGGGGATTGGTAAAAATCCACTCAACCAATAAGGTTTAAACATGTTTAGTTCAACATATTATCCTTATCGTTTATATTAACATTTGGTTAAATAGTTTAACATTTACCATGTCTCCATGTATTTTTATATTATATGTTTAATAAACTTACTATAAAATTCCAAATGAACCACAAGTGGTTTATTAATGACATATATATTATTATATAAACCTCTTGTAAAATCCTTATATATTTATGAATATTATATCATTTAATAATATAATATTTCTTTTAAAAACTCATTTATGTAAATTTTGACACTATTTAGTGTCTGATTTTTGTTACAATCCTAAAAACATGATCACTTCGATATAAATTCATTTAATAAACCTAAAAGTTCATATTAACATATAAAATTCTTTTAATTCATCAAAAGTCTTAGTTTATATTTATTTGGATATGTATAATATCAATTATTTTAATCATTCATTAACAATGTAATTACCACATCATCATTGTGTCATAATCAAATTTAATTATATAATGTATAAAAATTACAAATAAAACACCATTATGTAGGAAATATATATATATTTATAATGAATAGTTTTATTCTAATTTATCTTATGTGTACCACTATATTAAAATTGTTTTAGTTATGTATCTATGAATTTAACACTTTTTACTCTTCTTTAAATAAATTAATAATAAATTCCCTAATAAAATTCAAGTGGAAAAAAGAATCATATTTTATTCCTTAGGTTGTTTTTGTCGAAATACACTTATCCAACTGAATTAGGACATGAGTTAGTGTAATAATAATATCACTTCTACCTTTAATTACCTGATTTCCTTTTCACCGTGGTAAATAAACGTCAAAACATACTATTCACCAAAATTATTTTCATATTATGGAACCAAAATTTTCAAATTGATATCAACCATTTCTCTAATATTTTTTAAATTCAATTCACAGAAGTAGTAAAATTACATTTTATACAAATTTGCTCACGTGCCTAGAAGGTGGGTAAAAGACGGTAAAAAGTTCAATAAAATTTTATATATCTAATTTTATTATAAAAAAATCCAATGAATTATATTGAACTAATATAGGTATTATGTATCTATTTTGACATTAAATATATTTAAATAAATTGTCGGTTTTAAATAATAATGTTTTTTTTTCACTATTCATCAAAAATTGAATGTTTTTAGAAAAATATGAAAAATTCACCATATTCTAATTTTTATATTCCGAATCAAGAAATGATGACCATTTTAAAAAATACTATTTATAATATTTCAAAAGTGGATATTTATATTCATAATATCTAGTTTTATTGGTCGTTGTGTGCTATAACTCAATGTTGGGTACAACACTAGCTATTATGTTATTTAAAGGGAAACATACCATTGAATCATGGGGTGTTACACTTAGGGGTATCATGGGGATAATAAGTAGAAAGTGGATGTTAATTCTAGTAGTATAAGGTATAAATCCAATGGTGCTAAAAAAATTCCATCACCCCATTTTCCAATGTTGTGGAAAGAATCTCCATAAAATTGCCTAAAGGGGATGAAGAAATTCTTTAGGTATAGAAGATATGGGAAACTGGCCATTAATTCCCCAAAATAAAATCCAAATATTGTGATAGAGGAGTAGAATGCTCCGTTTGACCCTCAATTCATTGTTCATTTCTACAACTGCAAAAAAACCAGGGCACATTACAAACCAGTTCCCTAAGATAAGGGTTTTTTTAGGAAACCAACAATCTCCAAGGTAGAAAGGGTGAGCTTTTTCCATCCTGAATACAGAATAAAATCACAAAAAAATGTGGTTACAGGTACTCTGGGTATTTATTCAAGAATAGATGACATACTTTTTCATTATGGTTCTACACATTCCTTTATATCTCGAAAGATTAGTAGAAATGTAAAGATAGGTAAATTTCACGGAAATTTTTTCCTAAATTCTCTGCGATTTTACGAGTACGCATTTTCTGACAGAACCTGATTCGGAGGCCCTGTGTTCCCGAAATCAATTTCTGAAGTTTTGCTCAGGTACGATCAGTGAACGAACGAGCGGGTTTCTCTATCTTTTGAACCGGTGCTCAAATTTGAAATCAGAGGGCACCGATGGAACCGCAACATTGGTAGTTGCCTAATAGGAATTTTACCATAGATGTGTTTGCAAGGGAGAAAGAGTTTAATTTTATGGTTTAAATAAGAATTGAATACAAATTGTAGAATTTTTTTTATTCTTTATTCTATGTGGTTATATCCTAGGTGTGAGAGTTGGTGTGGGACCCACAAGTTACTAACTACCCTTGAGAGGATAAAGGTGAGTTGTGGCCCACACGATCTCAAACTATTCATTTTCACTAACTCCCAAACTTCCCCTTTATTTGAGTAACTCCCCTCTCTCCCTCTTTAATAATGACAACTCTCATTAATTTAATTAATTGAACCTATTCAATTAATTGTATTATGTTTTGAATTTTGATTTTTTGAAATGCATGGCTAGGTAAAATAAAATACGGGAAAGGGTATTTTATTTTGGGATTAGCTTGTTGTGTTGGGAATTGGGGAGAGAGCATTAGATTTATTGGTAGAACATAATTCTCTCGTGAAGAACGACACCCTTCGAAGAAGAACACCGTCACCACAAGTAGAGACGACGTGGTATTCCTTCTTCTCTCCACAGCTACTGTGAGACGTTTTCAACTCCTTGGACGCACACCAACATCGTCTTCAAAACCTCACCCCATGACGCCATCTTCTACGTTGCCGGCAAACGACATTATTTATCGAGGTAGGGGTTATCTTCATTCAAGTTTAATTTAACATTCTTTGTTGATTAATTTGGCTTCTTGATATCGTGATAACATGAGGAGATCGGACTGCAAAAACACGGCCGATCACCGTCCCATTTTTCTTATTGATCCTCGTTGATCTTCGTGGCGAAGGCAAAGTGGTGTCGTTGCACCGTGCGGGAACGAAAAAGACCGTGGCCAGAGCAAACCGTGGGGGTTGTGCGCGGCGCTATCGCGCCGCGCCTGTCGGACACGAGCTGCGGCATCAGTAGCGGTGGCCAGGCTCGGCCAGCCGCCGGCGCTCTAGTAGGTGGGAACCTTCAGGGTCCCACGGTGGTTAAAGATAACCAGCTGTCCATAAAGGCCGACCGTTTCTTGGAAAAACCAGTGGGGTGTAACTCCCCCTACCAGCAAATAGGGTGGACCCCACTAGGTCCGCAGTTTCAGAGACATGGGGGTGGCACCCCCCCTTTTCACCCTACCCAGCTGCAAGCTGAGCTGCAGCCGCCAGACCCGGACCAGGGTCGAGTCGACCCGGATCGGGCCGACCAATTGGGTATTGGGCCGGGTCGGACCAGGCGCAAACCCCTATTTTCAGACCAGGTTTGTTCAAACGCCCATATCATGGGATACAGACCTCCGATCGATGTACAGTCAGTTGTGTAGGGATCCTTTGATCGAGACAGTCATTTAGGTATATTTCACTCGAGGTTTCATTGGTGTTTGTGTATGGCCAGGTTGGTTTGTACTAGAAACCAACCGGGCCCTTGGAGCAGAAACACTTATAACATAACGACCGGACGTCTGAATTACATGCCTTCAAATACATTGAATTCCTCTTAGTGAGATGATTCTTTTCACTTAGTCCTCTCAGGGTTTGGATGAGATGGAGTATGGTCGGGTTGGTTTAACTTAAAAACCAACTGGGCCCCTACGACGGAAAAGCCAATATCTCTCAGACCGGGCGTCCGATTGATGCACCATCAATCGTGTTGAGATCCTATTGACGTGATATAAATTTGGGATAAATCGACTCTGCACTTCATGACAGTTGATGTATCGACCCTCTTGGCTCGTGGAGCGGACCCTCCCGAAATCGAGTGTGTTGTGTGCGGGAACCCTAGAGCTGGCTACGACCGCGATGAAGATGACGACTGTACTTGGATCCTACGTGGGTTCGGCAGTGAGGAAGACTGTACTTAGATCCTACATGGGTTCGGCATCGAGGAAGTCTGTACATGGATCCTTCGTGGGTTTGGCAGCGATGATGGCTGTACTTGGATCCTACTTGGGTTCGGCAGATATGGTTACGATACATGGATCCTACGTGGGTTTAGCAGCGACAAATTCTATACTTGGATCCTATGTGGGTTCGGCAGACAGGATGATTCAGAGATTACATCAAATCATCTCCACCCCTCTTAATTATTAGTATAACTGTGTGAGTTGAGTCTCTACTTTCAATCAATATCATCGATATGATTGACATGCTCCCCTATGTCGATGGGGTTGTGATTTCCTGTGTGCACTGGATTGTTCAAGGGCTCTTGAGTTGGAGAGAAACTGGAATTTATGACTTAGGTATATGTATGGGAATATACCTAATTAGAGTTGGTTGATACTTCATGTTTGTATATTTCCTTTGTGGTTTATCCATTGTTGATTCTGGGAGGCCTTCGGGGGTCTCGGGGTCCCTGATGATTATTATACACTCAAACCTGCATGGGATATGCCCAAACTACATTTTGTTGGTTTCAGAAAACGGACAGCGATGATCATGGTTGAGGCTTGTAGAGTTGGACGGTACCCTGAGGTTGACTATCAAGCGGACGTACACGGCGCAGACGGCTGATTCGAGGAGCAGAGGAGACCATCTGTATCCAACCATCAGGTGGGGTTTCTAGAGGACAACATGGTGTTTGTTGCTTTACTTTTCAACTGTTGTACTTTCATTTCTCAGTTGTGCTGTACTTTCAATTGGGTTTGTATACTGGCCCATTTAAATTCTAGCACTTACTTTAGTACTCAGATTACTAAGTGTATACTTCAGCTTGCATACTCTGTGGATTTTGTTTTCTTATATAAGGAAATGCCTTCCCTATTTTTGGGATTTGCGTATTTGGTTCTAGTCGCCAGACCCTGGCCTATATAAGGTGGGCATGGGGTATTCACGACATGGGCCTTGAGGACGAGTCGTGAAAAATTGGTATTAGAGGAGTCGGTTCAACCGTAGAACTCAGGACTCTGATAATTTCTTATGTGTGAACCAATAGTGTTTAGGTTCTTGAGTGTGGTTATCAGTCAATGGTGTCCATTGTTGGTGCGGTGGCTGACGTAACCATACACTAGGACCCGGACTTTTTATCTCCGACTCAGTGCTCGAAAACACTAATTGCATGTATATTTTAAAAGATTTCTTTGTGATTACTTTGTGTCATATCACAAGGTATATTGTATTAACTGTGGAACAACATTTTCATTTCATGATGTCCCCACGATGGAAGTCAACTAGGGTTTCGAACATTGTTCGAGACGGTAGCCCACCGAGTGACGAGGCCTTGTTGTAGGGCCCCATTACTGCGGAGGCACCGACGATACCTCTACTCGCTGAGCCACTAATTCCACCAGCCCCAGTAGCTGAGAGTGCACATTGCTAGAGTGCAATGTACAAGTTTCAGCATCCGAGCCCACCCAGGTTCTGTGGGGAGATGGACCCTCAGGAAGCCAAGAATTGGCTGGAAGCTATAGTCCGAGTCTTCAGATTAGTAGGGACACCAGCAGACCTCATGGTGATCCTTGCGGTGAGTCTCCTACACGCAGTTGCAGGTAGATGGTGGATCCTAATGCTCCAGGTGTACGACAAGGCACCTCTACATTGTATATACATTGAGAGCCTCTTCCGCTCGGAGTTCGTTCCATCTACCCTCTGTGCAGTGCGCATCCATGAGTTACTACAACTGTGGAAGGGCATCATGTCAGTAGCCCAGTACTCAGTGAGATTTACCGACCTCTCACGCTACTCCAAGGACATGGTACGGGACCCATTCTTCCAGGCCCGGACCTTCGCGCAGGGACTGAGGCATGAGGCCAGGGCTTCGATGATCTCCCTCATCATTCCGAAGCAGACAAGAGTACTGTAGCGAGCCCTTCTTGTGGAGAGGTTTGTTGCTGAGCCTACACCAGCAACGAGACCTACCGTAGGGTTGCACGTAGTGGAGTATTCTGTATCCGGAAGTAAAAAGATGTTGTAGAGGTCCAAGTGGACCAGAACATTAGGTGAGTGACCTCAGGATACTGGTTCAATGGTGCAGGGCACACGTAGTAGAGCCAGTCATACGAGAGGCAGACAGTGATATGCATGTGGTGGGCAGGGCCACATGGCTCATGACGGCCCGACCCACCATGCAGAGGAGAAGTAGAATGTTCATGGACCACCCAGGCAGAGGCAGAGGTTCGACTGTGGTGGTCCGTCGGGAACAGGCGGATGAGGTAGAGGAGCAGGCCAAGAAGCAGGTGGTGGATGACACTTCGGGGCTCTACCGCCACCACCATTAGGAGGTCCACCCCGACCACAGGGAGCTGGCAGACAGAGGAAGGCTCTACTTCAGGGAGTGGAGACCTACGACCACGACGCACCCGAGATGATTCGAGGTACTATTTGTGTCTACTCCACCCTTACTGAAGTTCTTATAGAAAACATAGATAGTCATTCATTCATTCCTGCTTCCCTTGTTCGGATCTCGGAGATTCTGAAGGAGTTGTTGGCTCGATCTTTATGGCTAGAGACTCCTACAAGAGCAGAATCGACGATTACACACTGGTGTCGGCAGTGTGAGCTTACTCTAGGAGCTGAGAGCTTCGGCTGGGATCTTCATGTACTGGCGTTGAGGCCTTACGATGTCATCGCGGGAAGGGATTGGTTATCTATGGTCCATGCTCAGATTGACTATATTAGGTGAAAGGTGCGTTGTGTACGCACCGATGGGAGCAGGTTCACCTTCACTGGTGAAAAAGGGAGCCTTTGTAGTACAGGATGAGCACACATAGAGGAGAGGATAGCCGATCACTCTTCAGTTGGCTAGTCTCATCCTGGGAGCAGTTGATGTGAGAAGTTTGAGTTTTCCTGTTGCGGTGTATCAGTATGTGGACGTTCATCCTGACGACGTTCCAGGACTACCTCCTCACAAAGAGGTACACTTCTATATTAACATGTACACCGAGACAGCCCCTATATCTACCCCATCATATCGGATGGCTCCCACTGAGATTTGTGAGCTACGGGTACATCTGGAATACTTGCAGGGTAAGGTATTCATCCCACCCAGTGCTTCACCCTGGGCTTCCCCGATTTTGTTCACCAAGAAGGTGGACGGGAGCATGAGACTGTGTGTCGACTTTCGTCGCTTTAATTAGGTGACTATCAAGAACAAGTATCCACTTCTGAGGATGGAAGACCTCTTCGATCAGCTCAAGGGAGAACGATGGTTCTCGAAGATAAACCTCAGTTCAGGCTATCATCAGCTCAGAGTTCGTGATGAGGATGTGCAGAAGACGACCTTCAGGTGTCGGTATGGCCACTATGAGTTCTTGGTTATGCCATTAGGCGTAACTAACGCTCTAGAAATGTTCATGAGTCTCATTAACATGATCTTCCAGCCTTACCATGATCGATTTGTTGTAGTCTTCATCGAAGACATATTGATATACTCGACTATTGAGGAGGATCACGCCTACCACTTACGGGTTGTACCGGATACACTCTGAGAGCACCAGCTTCATGGTAAGCTCTTGAAGTGTCTGTTCTGGATTCAAGAGGTCCACTTCTTGGGACACGTCATCTCTGAGGCTAGAGTTGAGTGGATCCAATGATGATTGAGGCCGTACTATCTTGGGATCCACCCAAGAGCGTGACGGAGGTGTGGAGTTTCCTAGGTCTGGATGGGTACTATCAGAGATTTTTAACATACTTCTCCGAAGTTATAACACCACTTTCAGCTTTGAAGGGGAAGGGGGAACCCTTCGTTTGGTCAGATAGATGTTTGTAGAGCTTCAAGGAGCTGAGACATAGATTGACTAGTGAACCCATCTTGAGGCTACCGGAGGAGGGAGTAGGGTACGTAGTTTACTGCGATGCATCAGTGACCGGACTCGGGTGTGTCTTGATGTAAGAGCGGGCAGTGATCACCTATGGATCTCTACAGTTGGGGTAACATGAGCAGAACTACGCTACCCATGACCTGGAGTTTGCATTAGTGGTCTTCGCCTTGATGATGTGGCGGAACTATCTGATGGGAGAGCACTTTTCCTTCTACTCTGACCACCAGAGTCTCAGGTACATCTTCTCGCAGAAGGACCTGAACCTGAGACAGCGGCGATGGCTCGAGTTTCTTATGGACTATGACATTGAGATATTCTATACTCCTGGGAAGGGGAATGTAGTAGCTAATGCTATCAGCAGGAGGTCAGGCATCCAGCTACTTGGAGAGGCGACACAGCAGGTAGTCACGTTGTAGATATCCTTCGTTGGTAGAGATGGAGTAGCCTTTCTTCAGTCACTCACAGTCACTCCTCCACTACTTCAGTGGGTCAGAAAGTCACATCATGGGGACGTTGACTGTGAGACGCGACGTTCACAGATATCCACAGGGCAAGCACTTGATGGATTTTCTGTAGGAAGAGAGAACGTCATTCTTTTCAGGGGACGTACCATGTTACCCATTGCATTAAAGGAGGAGGTTCTGAGAGAGTTTCACACTTCCCCATTGGCGGTACATCTAGTTTTAGTAATGATGTACCAGGATCTCAGACGATAGCCCTGGTGGCTAGGTATGAAGAAGGTTGTGACAGAGTTTGTTTCACGATGCCTCACCTGCCAACAGGTGATGGTGGAGCAACTGGTACCAACAGGCTTCGTACAACCCTTAGAGGTCCTGGAGTGGAAGTGGGATAGGATATCAATGGATTTCATGACTGTACATCCACGTACTTCTAGAGGAAACAACTCCATCTGGGTGATTGTAGACCGACTCACCATGTCGTCCCACTTCCTACCTATCAGAGAGAAGGGATTAGTGGAGATCTTGGGATGCCTCTACTTTCAGGAGATCGTACGACTTCATGGTGTGCCATCAACTATCTTCTCTGATCAGGACGCTCTCTTTACTTCCGGGCTTTGAAAGGGGCTGCAGGAGGCATTTGGGAGGCAGCTACGCCTGAGCACCAACTTTCATCCTCAGAAGGATGGTCAGACATAGAGGACATTTCAGAAACTTGAGGACATGCACTGTGCATGTTTCCTTGACTTTGGTCATAGCTGGGAGGATCATCTACCCTTTTTAGAGTTTGCGTACAACAACAGCTACCACTCCACCATCGGGATGGCACCATACGAGCCATTTTACGTCCGACCTTGCAGATCACCTCTGTGATGGACAGACCCTAGGGTGTCTGCACTTGTGGGACCAGAGATGATCCAGGATACGACAGAGAAGGTATAGATCATCCAGGAGTGAATTAAGACTGCACAAATCTGATAGAAGTCCTATGCTGATAGGAGGCGGATACCACTAGAGTTCGAGGATGGAGACCATGTTTTCTTATGGGTCTCACCTCGATGTGGATTACGGAGATTTGGCTGGGGCGGAAAGTTATCTCCTTGCTTCATCGGACCATTTCAGGTTCTCAGCAGGATAGGTGAGGTGGATTATCGCCTGGCTCTTCCACCTCAGTTGCACCGAGTGCACTACATCTTCCACGTATCTCAGCTGAGGAGATAAGTGAACGACCCAATGCATATCATTGATCACGGGGAGCTGGACATCGATGACAGGGAGACATTTGTGGAGGATCCAGTGGAGATCAAGAATCAACAAGAGCGGGTCTTACATGGATGGTCAATTCCTCTAGTGCACATCAGGTGGCAGTACGGGAACCACCAGGAGAGCACATGGGAGAGGGAGGCTTAGATGCATGCATAGTACCATCATTTGTTTCCCTATTTTATGATGTAGCTTTATGGGGACGTAAATCCCTAAGGTGGGAATAATGTAAAGACCCGTAAATTAGAATGAATTTTTTTTATTAAATTATTTGGGATTTTACGAGTACACAGTTTCTGAGGGAACCTTATTCTGAGGCCCGGTGTGCCCGGAATCAATTTTCAAAGTTTATCTCAGGTACGTTCAGTGAATGAACGAGTGGGTTTTTATATCTTTTGAACCGGTGCACGGACTTGAAATCTGAGGGCACCGATGGAACCAAAGCGCCGGTAATTTCTAAGGAGGACTTCTATTATAGATGTGTTTGCATGGGAGAAGGAGTTTAATTTTGTGGTTAAAATAATAATTGAATAAAAATTGTAGAACAATTTTTATTCCATATTCTAAGTGGTTATATCCTAGGTGTGGGAGTTGGGGTGGGACCCACTAGTTACTAACTACCCTTGAGAAGAAAAAGGTGAGGTGGGTCCCACACGAGCCCCAACCCTTCACTTTCCCAAACTCCCTAACTCACCCTTTATTTGAGTTACTCCACCCTCTCCCTCTTTAACAATTCCAACTCTCATTAATTTAATTAATTAAGGCTCTTCAATTAATTGGATTAAGATTTGAATTTTGAGTTTTTGAAATGCATGGAAAGGTAATATAAAATAAGGGAAAGCTTATTTTATTTTACGGTTACCTTGTTGTGTTGGGAATTGGGGAGAGAGCTTTAGCTTTATTGGAAGAACTTCATCCTCCCGCAAAGAACGACACCTTTCGATGAAGAATGTCGTCACCACAAGAAGAGACAATGTGCCATTCCTTCTTCTCTCCAAAGCTAGTGTGAGACTTCGTCCCCTCCTTAAACGCCCACCAACGCCGTCTTCGAAACCACACCCTGCGATTCCATCTTCAGCGTCGCTGGAAAACAACATCGTTTATGGAGTTAGGGGTTATCTTCGTTCAAGTTTAATTTAATGTTCTTCATTGATTAATTTGGCCACTTCTTATCGTAATAATGGGAGGAGATCGGACCGCACTAACACGAACGATCCTCCTCCCCTTTTTCTTGTTGATCGTCGTTGATCTTGCCAACGATGGTGGCCCGGTTCCATTACACCACGCAGGAATGAAAAGGACCGCGGTCGGAGTGGGCCGCGATGGTGGTGCTTGGCGCCGTCACGCCGCGTCAGTGGGGGCGAAGAAGATCACGGCCAGGAGCGGCCTGCGGCGGAGGGGCACAGCGCCGGCATGCCGTGCCGGTCGGACAGGAGCCACAACGGTTTTCAGAAGGGGTGGTCGGGCTCGGCCGGCCGCCAGCGCTCTAGAAGGCGGGACCCTTAAGGGTCCCGCAGCGGTTCATGAAAATCGGCCGACCATAAAGGCCAGACATTTCTCGGAAAAACCGGGGGGTGTAACTCCCCCCCCCCCTCGCATGACCAGCAAATATGGAGGACCCCACTGGGTCCGCCGTTTAAGAGACAAGGGGGCATCCCCCCCCCTGCGCACCCCGCTTGGCCGCGGGCCAAGCCGCGACCGGCTTCCAAGCTGGGCCGCAGGCTGCGCCCTACCACGGGCCAGGCCGCGCCATCCGGTTCGGGCTGTGCCCCATCAGGGGGACCCTGACCTAGGACAGGTCGACCCATATCGGGCTGACCTGGGGGGTATTGGGCCAGGTCGTACTGGGCCCAAACCCCCTATTTTCGGACTACGTTTGTTCAAACACCCATATCTTGGACTACAGACATCCGATCGACACACTGTCATTTGCGTAAGAATCCTTGGATCGAGAGAGTCATTTCAGTATATTACACTCTAGGTTTCAGTGAAGTTTGGGTATGGCCAGGTTGGTTCAAACCTGAAACCAATCGAGCCCTTGGAGCGGAAACGCTTATAACTTAACGACCGGACGTCTGAATGACGTGCCATTAAATACATTGAATTCCTATCAGTGATATAGTTCTTTTGGCTTAATCCACTTGAGTATTGGATGCAGATGGATTATATTCAAGTTCGTATAACTTAAAAACCAACTGGGCCCCTGGGACGGAAAAGCCAATATCTATCAGACCGGGTGTCCGATTGACGCATCGTCTGTCGCATTGAGTTCCTATTGACGTGATGAAACTTTGGGATACATCAACTCTGGACTTCGTTAAAGTTGATGTTTCGGTAGAGAGGATTATTCAGATAATACATCTAATCATCTCCACCCCTCTTCATGAGTAGTATACTTGTGTGAGATGAGTCTTGAATTTCAATCAATATCATCGATATGATTGACTTTCTATCCTGTGTGGACTGGGTTGTGCTTTCCTGTGTGGGCTGGGTTGTTCTCAGGCTCTTGAGTTGGAGACGAACTGTAATTGATGACTTAGGTATATGTATGGGCATATACCTAAGTAGAGTTGGTTGATACTTCTTATTTGTATCTTTCCTTTGTGGTTTATCCTTTGTGGATTCTCAGAGGCCTTTGGGGGTCTCAGGGTCCCTACTAAGTATCGTATACTCACCCCTGCACGGGCTATGCCCGCACTACATTTTGTTAGTTGAAGATGAAGGAAAATGTTGATCGTGTTTGAGGCTTGTGGAGCAGGACTGTACCCGGAGGTGGACTATCAGGCGGATGTACATGGCGCGGATGGACAGATTCGAGGAGTAGAAGAAACCATATGTATCCATCCTTCAGGTGGGTTTTCAGAGGACTACATGGTGGTTACTTCTTTACTTTTTAGCTATTGTACATTCTTTTCTCAGTTGTACTGTACTTTCAATTGGGATTGTAAACTGGACCATTTACTTTCCAGAACATACTTTTATACTCAGTTTACTTAGTGTTTACTTCATCTTGCATACTCTGTGGTGTTTGTTTGCTAAATAATTCAATGCCTCCCCTTTTATCGAGATTTACACCTTTGAGGCGAGTCGCCAGCCCCTGGCCTATGGAAGGCAAGCTTGGGGTAATCATGGCACGATCCCCAAGGATAGGTCATGACAAGAACAATCCCAACGTCACCACAAATCATTGAAATAGATATGTTAGGATGAAAGGAAAATTGGGAAATTATTGAATCTAATGAATATAATTCCTTCCTTTTCATAATTTAGGGATTAAACATCCGAAAAAACGTCGTCATACTCCCTCTGGTGGAATTGGATGCAATTTTTGGCATCAATTTGATTTACCTATATAGATCCATCATAAATTTCTTTGAGAGGTATATCACTCCCCATGTTGTGAATCGACCCCTAACATAGTACAAGAGAATGGAAGGGGATAAATCATCATCAAAACATCATCTCAAGTGTTGTTACTAATGTCCTATGAGCACACATATGTTTCCTAGATGATCAGGTCTAAGGAAGAAACCATCCTTGAATAAATTCCTATTGCGAGGGAATTCGCTGATGTTTTTCCAAGGAATTTCATTTTCTTCCTCCGAGAAGATATGTTTAATTATTTCATGATAAAATACATGGGGAATTTATAATATCCAATACTTTGTATATAATAGTTGTTGTGGATCGTGAAGTGCTAAAGAAACAACTACATGATAATTTGGATAAAGGGTTCATATGGCCACATGCATCAACATGGGGTTCACCAGTCCTCTTCATCATGAATAATAATATATCATTACTTATTTTCATTGATTATCACAATCTTAAAGAAATCATGATAAAGAACATATGTCCTTTTCCATAAATTGATTTCATGTTCGATCAGCTATATGGATCACAATAATTCACCAAGGTCGATCTACAGATGGGATATAACCATGTCAGGTTGAATACAGATGATATCCCCAAGAAAAATTGTCTTACAAGGGAAGGCAACTATAAATTCATAGTAATTCCTTTTGGATTCACCAATGATCCAAAAATATTAATAGACATGATGAATATATTATTTAGATATTACCTTTAAAAAATTGTTTTAGTCTTTACAGACGACATTCTAATATACTCTAAAAACAAGGAGGAGCATCAGGAGTATCTAAGAACTATATAAGAGTGCTTGGGAAAATAGAATCTCTATAATGTCTATAGGAAGTGTGAGTTATAGTTGAAATATATCTCATTCGTGGGACATATCATCACAAGCAATATGATATCAGTGGATCCCTCCAGGAAAAATAAAATTGAGGGTTTGGTGAGGCCTACATCTATGAAATATATCCATAGATTCATTGCATTAGATTGATATTATCTCCAATTTGTTAGAAATTTCTCTTGATTTTAAAACAAACATACCAAGCTAAATTGGAAAGGAGTAGTGTTTTCCTAGACTGATGAATGTGAAAATAGCTTGAAGGAGTTGAATAGGAGGCTTGTCATTTCACATGTTCTCACACTACCAACAAGTGGATAATGTTTCATGGTATTCAGTGATGCTTCAAAGAAGCGACTGGGATTTGTGTTAATGGAAAATGAATATTCATTGCCTATTCTTCATGGAAATTAATTGTACATGAGACAAACAATCCCACACATGATCCGAATTGGGCTACAGTAATCTTAAATTAAAAATTTTGGCAACATTAATTATTTTTTGAGAAGTTGTAAATATATAAAGATCAAAAAATCCTCAGTTATATATTCACATAGAAAGAGTTTATCATTCTCCAATGAAGATGGTTATATCTGATCAAAGACTATGACTACACAATTCACTACCATCCTGGGAATGTCAATAATGTGGTAGAATCTATAAGTAGAAAAAACCCAGTGATTCTATCATTGATGAGAATTGAAACAGGTCCGATCTACATAGATTTGATGAAGATGAACATGGAAATCATATAGAAGGGAATATTATCAGTTCTTTCAGAAATTATTATTCAACCATCTTTTTTGGAATGGTTAATGTATGCTCAAATGGATTATGCGGGAATTCAAAATAATGTAGAAAATATTAAAAAAGAGAAATCCTTCGAGCTAAATGTTAATGAAGAGGGAATTTTGAGATTTGGGTCAAGAATATGTGTTCAATCAAATCCGTAGTTATTGAACTATATTTTTGATGATGCACATAGTTAAATTTTTTCCATTCACCCAGGATGTACAAATATGTATCGAGGTCTTTGATATCTTTATTGGTGTGATAAAATGGAGAGGGATATAACTCAGTATAAATCATTGTGCCTAGTGTTTCAGCATGTGATGCTTGAGAGGTATAAGTTTAAGGGGATGATGCAACTATTAATCATACCAAAACTAAAATGGGAGAATGTCACCATAGACTTTTTCATTATACTTCTGAATAAATCAAAAGGAGTCAATGATATCTAGGTTGTTGTGGACTTTCTTTCAATGACTATACACTTCATTTCCATTTGAGATGATTTTCTATTAGATAAACTAGAACAGATATACATCAGTGATATGGTATGTTTGCATGGTGTTCCATTATCAATTGTATCTTATCGGGATCCATGATTCACTTCAATGTCCTAGAAGAGTCTCCAACACACTCTAAATACTGAGCTAAACATTAGTACGACTTATCATACTCAAAATGATGGAAAATCCGTGTGAATTATCCAACAACCTGAGGACATGTTGAGGTTATGCTCAATGGACTTCAAAAGAGTATGGGATCAACATCTTTCTCTTATTGACTTCTCTTAAAATAATAGTTTCCACTAAATCATCCAAATGGATTCTTATGAAGCCCTTTATGGGAAGAGGTATAGATCACTTTCATGTTGGGATGATGTTTGAGAGTGAAAACTCATAAGTTCATAAATGGTTGAAGAAATGGTGCAGAAGGTTAAGACCACCCAACATCACATTAAAGCTTATCAGATATAAAAAATGATCTATGATGAAAATCATCACAAAGACATATTGTTTAATAGTGGAGACATGTTATTCCTCCACATATCACTGGGGAAGAGTGATATGTGTTTTGGGGAAAATGGAAGTCATAGTCCAAGGTACATCGTCTTGTTTGAGATCCTTGATTTAATTAGAGCAGTGGACTATCAACAATCACTCTCACAGAACATGTCTCAAGTACATGATGTATTCCTTGTATCACTCTTGAAGAATGACCAATCCGACCCATCAATTGTACTCAATCCAAAGGTGGTATCATTGGATAATTACCTTGCCTATGATGAAAATCCAGTGATGTTCTTAAATTGTATTGAAAATGATGTATGAAATAAGACAATTCCACTCATCATAGTGTTGTGGAGAAACCCCATGATAGAAGAAAGAATGTGAGAACTAGAGAAAGTGATGAGGAAGAGTTACCCACATCTGTTTTAGTGTGAGAAAATGAAATTTAGAGGGCGATGTTTTTGATGGGGGATTGTTTTAATAAACTGAACAATTATGAATATATTTCCTTTTATTTTATTTTATTAAATGTGTTCTGGATATTGAAAACAGATTCAATATTATTATTATTATTGAAATTAAATGATCATTGTGTATCATTACTATTTATAATATATTCATTGAAGAGTGACCACATGACTGATATAATTTTATGGATTTTAAAAATAATTCTTTCAACATAGATAAAGGAGAGGATAGCCTCATCCGGTAGGCTCGGGCCATATGAAGCTCATTTTTTGGGCCATGGAAAGAAGGTAGCGTCATTGGGATTTACTCTTGAACAAGTCCAAGATGATCTTCAACAAGTTACGCTTGAATGGAATCTTCGATGAGAGAAGATAATGTTAATAGGGATTACCACCAGGGAGTCCTTATCTGAGCCACCCAAAGTGTCTGTCACTATCGCACACCTTACCCTTTGGAATTATGTGGGTTTTAAAAGGGGTTATGTAATATGGCAGTAGTTAATTATTGTGTAATACCTTTTTATAAATTAAATTTTTATTCGAAAAATTTCTTTATAAGGAAATTTTTTCATAAAAAGATAACGATTTAGATAAATTAATTTTTTCGGTAAAATGGTACATTATATATATATAAATTAAATTGGGGTTTTATTAATATTGTTATTATAATAATTTTATAATAACACTCATTTTAATTATAATTGGTGATTATATTTTAATTGTTTTACTCTATAAATTATTAATAATTCTCTTTTGATAATAATTATATTTTTATACAATAAAAATAAATTTGTATTATTAATTAAAAAATTTCTTATGATGCATTAATGAATTTTTCAAACAAATATTAATTTAACAAAATTCTATTGTTAAATAACTTTAATAAAATATATGTGATCGTATATGTATTATGAACTCAAGTGTATCTTCTATTATAGATTTGAAACCATTTTTTTTCAAAACTGTCCAATTTTTAGTAAATATAGTTTTTTATTTAAAAGTGAAATTCATAGATTTAGAAAATTATTTATATAAAATAAATAATAATTTTGGAATTAGGGCCTCAAAATTATTCGACGGTGATTTTTTCATAATTTTCTATGAGATTCGATTTTTTGGTAAAAATTATATAGCATATAAAAATATTATGTGTTTGACGACATCATAATGACCCAATAGTGATGTAATAAAATAATGTAAAAGTTATATTAAGTCAATATATGTTTTAACTTTAAAATAATGTGATGTTATATTTGTTTTATTAATTTTATAAAGCTTTAGTAGACCCACCAAGTCTTTTAAAAATTTTAACATTTTTAAAATGATTTCATTGAGAGTGTGACTAAACTCCACATAATCAAGACTAATATTTTAATAAGTTCGGACTTTGACCATATAAAATAATTTTTTCCACTCCCCTTTGGAAAAAAACATTGGAATAAAACCACGGTATGTTTTTTTGGTTTTGAATATTTTAGTGTGTAGTGTCCAAAACCTAAAGAATTGACATTTCCCTCTCATTTCCTATATAATGCCACCCGAGCTCCCATACCTCCTCACTAAAACCATTTGGACCTTGAGAAATCTATGAACCATACTACCTAGAGTCCTCCAATGAATCCAACAATATCCCATGAAGCCTCACCCAATTCTATGGGATCACACTTCGAAGTACTGGATCCTCACATTCCTCTCCTCCTTTCAAATTCAAGCATCTTTTTTAAAAGTAGGTCTTGTAATTTAGAATGTTTTTAAGGTGATTATATTATAATAATTATATAAATATCCATTTTATGATATATTAAATATGTATTATTTATACTCCATCAATTTTACCATTACCTACGCCGTTACTATTCCAAAATTTCGTAAGGTGTTTCACTCTTCTAATTTATATTCAAGAAACTCTTTTACATTATGCTTATTACGTTCCATATTTATATTTTGGTTTATGATGTTACATGACCCCCATAATAACCATTTTATGTATATATGATTATATATTCTTTTCAATCTCATAAATCCCACCCTATGATCCTTTAAGCACACTCATAATAATGCTAAAATCCCTTATGGGATCTTCCACCCTCCCATTTTATCAAGCATTCAGTTCATGTTATGTCTTTGAATTTGTTTTATTATTTTATTGGAATAAATTATTATATATAAGACTTAATTTTAATTTTATATATAAATTATGAGATCCCCTTTCACTCTTATTTATCCCTCTTATGCACCCTTATGTATACTCACTACCATGAAAATTTTTAATAAGGGACTTCTTCCTTTCTCATTTTTGTCCAAGTTTCATTATGATGTTATTCCCATTTCCTATCAATTAAAAATATTGGGGTATTATTTTTATCCTCCCAAATAATTCCCAACTAATTTTTGAATGATTAGTAACCACCTCCTCTCTCATTAATCACTCCCATGTACACTCATTACCATGTTTAAATTTTGTAGGAGTTATTCCATTTATCCTCTTTCTTCATGTTTCAATATTATGTTACGCCTTGTATATCAAAATTTTATATAGTGTGAAATGTATGTATATGACCCCATATCATCCATTTCTGGTACATATAATAAGATTCCCCTTTCTCTCCCATCATCCATTTTTATGAATTTGTTTTCATGATGTTATCCTACGGAAATTGCACTACCATTTTCCCTGCCTAAATCATCGTGTAGTAAATACCATGCCCATTTCCCTATCAAAGGAATTAACCTTTATGAAAATATAATTTCTTATTATATAATTCCATTAACGTATTCCACATTCCTTTTTCATGGCATAAATTATGATAATGAATGATTCTATGTTATATGATCCATGTGGCACACTTATGCATGAAATGAAATGATTATAAAGGGTGTTCCCTTATTGAGGTCCAATGCATTGGGTAATGTTTACTGTAATGATAGTCCATGTTAAATTATGGGTTTCTCATACTAATTCATCTGAAATTATGGTTTAATCATTATAATTCATGTGAAAATAGAATTTTCTTGTACTAATTCATGTGAAATGGAGGTTTACTCATTATAATACATGTGCATTGATCTTTGGTTCATGCTAATATCAATTTGTATATTGCTTCCAAATTTCCTTTTTATGATAATATGTTATACCATGCATTGATTTTTATGTTTATCTTGTGCTCCATTGATATACCTATTTCCTAACATCTATTGTATTCTTCAGGTTATGCATTTTTTACTCCGTTACTTGGCTTTATAGGTCATCATTTTCTTATGTATGTCCTCAATATATCATCGAAATACTATGTAAGAAGTGATGTTGTGTTAATGAAGAAGAAGATTTCAATATATATGTTTTATTTCTATGTCATAAATTTTCATGTATTGTTTTTAATTTCCCAAGACACTAGACTACTCTATCATCGAAGTTGTTTCAAGTGCATTTTTATGTAATAAATCGTGTTTAAATTTGTAATAAAGAGTTGGTTTGTTATATAATTGGGTTGCACGAAGAAAATTTTTCAGATATTGGGAAGGAATTAGTGTCACTAGGTTTCAATCTGAACTAAGACCAAACCAATAATTAACATGTTAAGCTTGACCAAAATCTCAAATAGGAAAATTTATATTTAATGGAGATTACAACTCAAGCGATGTTATCTACGCTTCCCCAAGAGTCCATAACCATCACACACCTTAACCTTAGGTTGTATGATGGTGTTCTAAAGGATTACGTGTTAAGACCCTAATTACATGAAATGTAATACCTTTAACTAAATAAAATTTTAATTAAAATATTTCCTCCTTTTGAATTTCTTTTCTTAAAAATTTATATGGAATTTCAGAAATTGATTTCTCGGGTAAAAATTGAATTTTTTGTAAGGATATAAATATTTATATAAAATTATGGTTTTATTAATAATTTTTATTATAATTAATTATTGTTATAAAATCACTCATTTTTAATTACAAATTATAAAATAATATTATTTTTTGCAAGTGTCCAAAATTTTACTATGCATGTTACTATGCATTTTCTATCTTCTATAATTTTCTATAATTAATATTTTTTAGAGTTAAAAGATAAATTTATCATAATTATATAATTATTATGATAATAAAATTTCCATTTTTTAAATAAAATGTTTCATATTATGTAACAGTGAATTAATGATATTTTTATCAAATATTTTGTTTTTCAATGAATAGTGAAAATATTGTTGTGAGTTTTCGAAATGTTTAATGGAATAATTAGTCACAGAATAATAATATACTAATTCTGGTAGAAACATTAGAAATAAAATATGATACTAGGTGTCCCATTTGGCCAATACCATGGGGAAATACCGTGGGAAAGACTATGGTTTTGCAGATACTAATAATGAGGTGTCCTTAGAAATTATTAAAAAAACTCCCTCTATATTACTATAAATAAAACCAATTCCATACATTCCATTCATTCCTAATATATTCCACCTAGAATATCTTATATTTTTACCTCCCATGTAATCTTCCAAATGTGTCCTCAATCCTCCATGGTCATGATGATTGAGTTTTAGGAGTCACTCTTCTTGATTAGGGAATTCTCAACATCTCTTTTCCATTTAAGTTCTCTTTTATGTGGTATGCATTTCAAATTTCATTAACATGTTCTTATATAAATTTTGTTCTGTGCCTCTATTTTATTTTGAGTATTTTATTATTGGGTGACCACTTTCTCATATTTTTTAATTTTTTTAAAACCATGTTTTGAACCTATTTTGTTGCGGAATTTTTATTTCAAAATCCCCTTCTTTTTCTCATGAAATTCTTGTATTTTATTTATGTGAATATATGAACCACTTCCATTTTAAGGTTTGTTCATAAATATATAAAAAAATTATTTTATTCTATATTTTTTATATAGAAAACCCTATTTCCCATTCCATGTGTTATAAATGACATAATGATCATATTTTCAAGCCCTTTTTAAAATAACATGATTTTTATTTTAAACAGTTTATTTTATTCTCTATGAGTTATTTATGAAATGTTTGATTATGATATTTTTGGATCACATGAATATAATAACATACTATTTGTTATCTTTGACAGTGCTCTAAATGCATTGGGTATATAATTTAATCTCTTGAGATGACTTGTTTTATGATACTGTGGTGAATGACCATAGTAATTTTTTTGACATTATGGGGATGGAATTCATGATTCTCTTATGAATGTATAAATTAAATGTATTAGACATATTTACATGTTATGATTCATTACATGTTATTAATTATATTTCCCATAATCTTGTTGTTATGATATTCATCATGTTCTTATGACATTCATAAATGTCACAAGTAAACAATTTCCCTTCTTATTTTTTATGGGGCCTTAAGGCCACTATTTCCTTTGATGTATGTCCCCTATTTATGAGATTCAGTTAATATACCAAGGATGAACCTTTAATAATGCATTCACATGGAATAGAATTATGTTTTATGTTTTCATCTATTATTTATCACTATCTGTAACGCCCTGACCCCAATTCCCCCGAGTCAGTGCATTATTACATAATATTGGCATGATCACAAAAGATCATGTCTTGAAAGACAGATTAGTTTAGTAGCCTTGGAAACACAAGATATATTAATAAGTCTTACATTACATCATAAAGTGAAAAAACTACAACATCACCTTTTCCTCATATCCCCTCATATTATCCCTGCAGGTCATTTATAAAATACTTCTTCACATCTTGCGAAAAATAAAACATTGAAAGGGGTGAGCTCAGATGCTCAGTAAGGATAACAATATAGTGGAAACATTCATAAATAATCATAAACATTTATGGAAATCTATAACTAAAATAAAATCCTTTTTATAATAGAACTTCAGAATAATACGTAAAAGATAAAATGAAATAATGACATTTACTTATTCACATTGATATTCTACTAGTCGAAGAATCAAATGAAATATCAACAACCACTTTCCTAATAATGGAATGCATAATGAAAGACTATCATAACCACATAGTCAAGGCCTTATTCCAAGACTAAAAATAAGTTTTTCTCAAGGCCTTGTGCGAGGAAACTTGTTTGTCTCATGAGACCAACTAATACATCGAGGAGTTATAGTGGTCCCCACCCTTCACTTACTAAGTCCAATACATTCATCGTAGGAAAAGGTTCAAACATGACATAAACATTCGTATTGAAACTAGCATATGAAATGTCAATAATTTATCCATAAAACATTAATGGTATAAAAATAACACATCCACATTCAAAAATATCACAAAACCTTCAATACAATATGGATGTTTTGTATTGTAATAAATCAACTTCAAATAAACTCAAAATCCATCAAAGCATGTTGACATAGACGAAATTAAAATTATTTGAGAGTAATATATCTTTTTTTGAAATCATTTAAATGTAACATAAATATAATAGGAAAATTTTAGTTTGAAAATATTCTTATAATCTTGTAAGGGAAGATTCGATGATTTTATAATGGCCTATAATTGTCTCACCGGCTGTATAAGTTTAAAAGACATTCTTACCTTAATTCGGTCGAAAAGGTTATAAAGACCATGTTTGGAAAATGATGGAAAGATTCCATTATAAATATTTTATAAAATCAAAACAATGGTATAAATGATTATAACCCATAGTCTAAAAAAATAGAAATAATGTATTGAAATACATTTTTAAGATACACATATGTGGATGATAAAGGGTCCCCGAAGATAATTATATATAAACAACATCAGATAATGAAGAGACTGTGAAATTAACCCTTACCTTGTACTTTTCCTTGGTCGAGGGTAGGATAACCTCATTTATAATCGTTAAATCATTATTATTAAATTATTAAAGAATCATATACATAAATATCATATCATATATGATCTTTTAATATTGATTTGTTAATAATATTTTATTATTATCATCGTTTCGAGTGTTAACATACTCGTTTTCTTTTATGTGTTTTGTTACATAAGTCGTGTTTGTTATGGATAGGTTGTATCCTATTCATATCAATAATGATATCAAGTCCATAAACATTATTTTTATTCATCAAATAAAAATTTGTCTTTAATGGGTACAATGGGTAATGAATCACATCGTGATTGTGGAGACAGTAGTCCGTACGTATGCACGAGTAATAATATAATTCTTTTGATATTAAAATAATATATAATTGGGTGGTGTATCATAAGTACAGAATAATTATCATGTTATATTTTTTATTTACATGAATTAAAAATCATTATTATACCCATCCAAATAATAATGTATTGAATAACAATTACACCACTACGTGGACGCGGTAAGCCGTACGTACGCACGTATCGTGACATGTCTTCCAAGGGATGGATTGAATACTGAATATCATTGTACCATATTTATAATAAAATAATATTATATAGAAGATACTGGAGTTATTATTTTAGAATGTAAATAACAATGAAAGAAGATGTGGAAGAAGAAAGGAACTTGAATGAGGGTGGTGAAAACATTACCTCTTCTTCAGATTCATCCTTTAGATTTTATCAAAAGATCTGCATAGGTTGGCTTTATGATCCAAATAAGGCCTCTGGGTTGAAGTGAAGGAAGTTGAGAGAATATTTGGGTTGGGTATGGACGAACCAAAAGGCATTGAAGGTATGAATTTGAGAGAATGGTGAGTTCCCTTTTATAAGAGGGGTGAGGGGCACCATTGGAAAAGCTAGAAATAAAATTTTATAATATATTCATATTCCGTTTCTAATGGATAAAAAGTGGATTATTTAATGGTTAAGGTGAGTATATGTCTAAAACCTCTCAACCAATAGGTTTTAGATAGGTCTGGGTCACTATATTAAATTTATCCTTTTCATTTATCTCTTAGTTAAATAGTCTGACATTTACCACATCTCTTTGTATTTTTATAATATCTAGTTAATAAACATACTATATACTTCCAAGAGACCCCCAAGTTGACCATTAATGATAAAAAATCATTATATAAGTCTATTTTCCGAACTGTAGATTATTTGGAAGTAAATATCAATTAATAATATAATATTTGTTTTAAAAACTCTTTTATGTCAATTTAGACACTATTTGGTATTTTTTTTGATAAATTCATATGAGAATTATTACTTCAAAACTAATTCATTTAATCAACCATAACATGTCATGTTAACCCATAAATGTTTTTCAATTCTTTAAAAGTCTCAAATAATATTTATTTGGGTATTTATAATATCGATTTGTTTAATATTTCACTAATAATGTAATTACTGCATCATCATTGTGTCGTAATTAAATTATATTATTTAAAGTTTAAAAATTATAAATAAAATACTATTATGTAGGAAATATTTTTAGTTATCTAATTAATATTTAAAATCAAATTTATATTATGTATAACCCTATATTAAAAATGTTTTAGTTATAAAACTTTTATTTTAACTCTTTTAACTCTTCTTTGAATTAAATAATAATAAATGTCTTATTCTAATCCATGTGGACAAAAGTGGTTCATAATTTATTCCTATGGTTTTTTTGGTCGAATAATACTTATCCAATATAATTAAGACATGTGTTAGGGTAATAATAATATTATTTTTATCTATAATTACCCTATTTACATTTAACTGTGGTAAATAAAAGTAAAAAGTTACTATTAACCAAAAATTATTTTTATCTTATTCAACCACATTTTAATCCTTGATATTAACTGTGTCTCCCGGATTTTTGAAATTCCACCTACATAAGTGGAAAAATTAAGGATTATGTGAATTTTCAAATTCTTCTAAGAGATGGGTAAAAGACGGTGAAAAGTTCAATAAAATATTTATATATCTAAAATTGTTATAAAATAACTCCAATTAATTACATTGATCATATATAGGTATTATGTATTTATTTGGACCTAAAATAAATTTATATAAAACAAATAATTATATATATAAAAAATCGGTTCTAAACTATAACTCAGTGTTTTTCACAAATCATCAAAAATTGAATGTTTTCAGAAAAATACAAAAAATTCACCCTAAGAAAATTTTGATATTCCAAATCCAAAAATTAAGTCCATTTAGAAAGATAAAAAAATTTCAAAAAGTGGGTATTAATATTCATAATGGCTAGTTTGATTTATTGTGGTGTTTGTTAGAACTCAACGTTGGGTACAACACATGCTACTGTATTATTCAAAGAGAAGTATACTGTGGAATCTTGGGGTGTTACATTCTCCCCTCCTTAAAATAATTTATTCCTCAAAATATATAGAATATTACGGCATAAAATTACTCGTTTGGTTATTCATCATATGTTCCTCGAGTTCCCACGTTGCCTCTTCCATCTTATGGTTTCTCCATATAACTTTTACCAAACGAGTCGTCCAGTTTCTCAGCAATTATTCTCTTGTATCAAGAATCCTAACAGGCTCTTCGCAATAAGACAGATCGGGTTCCAGTTCTATTTCCTCATAAGTGAGTAAATGTGTTGGGTCAGGCATGTATTTTATCAAAAGTGATAGTGGAACACATCTTGAACTTTGGAGAGGCTTGGCGGAATTGCCAACCAGTAAGCTACATCCCCAATTCTTTCTAGAATTTATAAAGGTCCTATGTACATGGGATTCAATTTACCTTTCTTGCTAAAACATATAACTCCCTTGCCTGGAGATTCCTTCAAGAAAACATGATCTCCTACCTGAAATTACAAATCCTTTCTTCAGTTGTCAGCATAGATTTTTTTCCTACATTGAGCTTCTTTGATTTGGTTTTGGATTTCCATCACCTTTCCACTGTTTCTTCCACCAGTTTTGGGTCTACGAGTTTTATTTCACCATCATCATCCCAACAGGTTGTTGTGCATCATCTCTTTCCATATAACACTTCATATGGTGCCATCTGAATAATTCAATTGAAGCTATTGTAATAGGGAAATTCTACCAAAGGTAACTATTGATCCCACATACCATGAATGTAATGTGTGAAAGATATCAACATGTCTTCTAAGATTTGAATAGTCCATTCTGATTTTCCATGTGTTTGGGGGTGGTAATCAGTTCTCAAACGATGTTTAGTATCTAGGGATTTTTGATGACTTTTCCAGAATCCTGATGTAAAATGGGGATCACGATTAGAAACAATCGATAGGGGTACTCCATGAAGTCTCACAACTTTATTAATATATAGTCTTGCTAGACGTTCAAGTGGTACATCTTCTCTTATAGCAAGAAAATGTGCTGACTCGGTATAACGATCAACAATGACATGTATTGCATCGTTCCTTCTCGGAGTCTTTGGTAACCCAATGAAAATGTCCATCGTAATATTATCATATTTCCTATCATGTATGTGAAGAGGTTTCAAGACTCCTCTAGGTTGTTGCCTTCCAGCTTTCACTTGTTGAAAAACCATACATCTTGACACAAAATTAGCAACCTCCCTCTTCTTGTTGTCCAACCAAAAATGTTCCTTCAAATCACAATACATTTGGTTCTCCTAGGGTGTATAGTGAAATTGGAACTATGAACATTGTACAAAAATTAAATTATTATATCAGGTATATCAAGAACACGAAGTCTCTTCCCAAATTTCAAAATTCCATCTTCATACACAAAGTCACTCAATCTCCCATCATTCACAGCTTTAATCATCTTTTGAAATTATTCATCATTGGTTTGAGAAGTCTTAATTTTTTCTATTAATGATGATTTGGCAACCATTTGAAAAAGTATCGATGTTTCACCTCCAATGGTTATTCCCATATCCAACTTTACTAGATCCATGAAAATTTAATCTCTTTCAACTCTAATTTTGATCAAAACTACATGATCATTTTTGATCAAAGCATAGGCCACCTTATTTTCCCTTCCTAGGTGGTAGTGTATCATGCAATCATAATCTTTGAGTAGTTCAAGCCTTCTCCTTTTCCTCAAGTTGAGTTATTTCTGTGAGAAAATAAACTTCAAACTCTTCTGATCAGTATAAATATCTCACTATTCACCATAGAGATAGTGTCTCCAAATATTCAAAGAAAATATTACAGCTGCTCACTCAAGATCACGAGTAGGATAGTTTTTCTCATTAATTTTTAGCTGTCTTTATGCATAGGCAATGACCCTATCATTATACATAAGGACACAACCAAGACGTTTCTTTAAAGAATCACTATAAATAACGAACCCATGATTACCCGATGGTTGTGTCAGTAAAGGATTGTTGACTAATATTCACTTCAGTTCTTCAAAAAATTCTTCACACTATATTGTCCTATCAAATTTAACAACATTGTGTGTGAGCTTCGTTAATGGGTTAGCCAATAGGGCAATATGTTCGATGAAACATCGATAATAACCTGCTAAGACAATAAAACTGAGTACCTCAGTTATACCCATCAGTGCTTGCCATTATTGGATTGCCCTGGTCTTAGAAGGATCAATGAATATTCCATCCATAGAGACAATATGTCGAAGAAAAATAAATCTCCTCAAGCCAGAATTCACACTTGCTAAATGCCACATATATTTAATGTCTTTTCAGAGTCTTCCGGACAATATGAAAGTGAATTTCATGATCTCTATAGCTATTGGATTATACCAAGATATCATCAATAAATACCTCTAAAAAGTCATTAAGATATTTCTGGAAAACATTGTTCATTAGACCCATGAAAACAGAGGGTGCATTAGTCAATCCAAAATTCATTACTGTAAACATTTAATGCCTATACCTAGTTCGAAATGCTGTCTTTAGAATGTCTTCCTTCGTCACACACAACTGATGGTATTCAGATCAGTGGTCAATCTTGGAAAAGTATTGATCTCAATGTAGTTGGTCAAATAAATCATCAATTCAAGGTAGGGGATACTTTTTCTTTATTGTTATAGCATTGATCTCCCTGTAGTCGATACATAACCTCATAGATCTATCTTTCTTCATAACAAAAATGAAAGGGCCCCCCATAGAGAAACACTAGGGAGAATAAATCCCTTATTAATCAATTCCTCTATTTGTTTCTTTATTTCAACTAATTACACCGTGTCCATTCTATAAGGGGTCTTCGATATAGGCCTTGAACCAAGAATTAAATCAATAGAGAACTCAATTTCCCATTCTAGAGGATGTCCAGGTAAATCTTCTGGAAACACATCTACATATTCTTTCACAATAGGTGCATCCTCTATTTGAACATTCCATTCCTCACCCACATAAATATCATTATCTTCCTCACTGATAATTGAATTTAGTTGAGCTAATGGGGGTGGATCTAGATAAGAATCATGTGGTGAGGATTCTTCTCTAAATATAAAGTGTTCCTTATTATAATCATCAAAAATTCTAACCTCCTTCTTCTTATAATAAATCTTCGCATCATGGTCAGAAAGCCAATCCATACCGAGGAGTATATCAAACTCAATCATAGGTATGACGATGAGATCAGCAGATAAAGAAAAATTTATATGTTCTAATGGGAAAGGATTCATAAAACATTGTTGCAATGATACTTCCCTTATGAGTTTTGACTGAAAAATCCCTTGTTAAGTCAAATTGGAAAGATCTATTTTTCTTAGCAAACTGGGATGATATGAAACAATGCAATGATCCAGAATCAAATAAAGCATTTTTTAAACATGAGGGAACCATTAAATTACCTGCCACCACGTCTTTCGGAGCTTCTAATTCAGCAGTAGTGATATCATAATCTTGGGCTTGATCCCATGGCCTTTTCTGAAGCAAGTTTCCATGTCTATTAAGAAATTCATTTGCATAATGTCCCATCTCCCTCCAAATATAGAATTGAACATTGGTATCATCTTTATTTCCCTTACAATCACCAGTAAGATGGCCTTTCATTCCACATTTGTAGCATACTTCTTTTCCTTTTAGAAAAGCACCAGGGTGCTTCCTTCCACAATTATCACCGGGAGGAAATTCAATTCTTCTCTTATACCCAATTTCATTATTTCTTTTCCCAGAGTGATCAGAAGATCTCTTCTTCTCTTGCTTTTCTTTAAAGTCATAATACATAGAGAATTCTTTTTCCGTCTTGGTAGCACATGAGATAATATCTTTATACATCGAGAAGTATTTTTACACTAATGCTCAATGGAGAAACTGTTTTAACCAATCAAAGAAACAACCAGTATTACTTCTTGGGTTATGTATATAATCTATAGCATGCCTTTTTATTCTTGTAATGTTAAACTCATACATTGCAACATTTTCATCCTCCTTTTACCTCAGACTCAGAAATTGTCATTCCATATCTGATAGATGGTCATGAGGAAAGTATTTTTCTAAGAAAAAATCCTTAAACTCCCTCCATTCGATATTTGATACTTCATCATATTCCATTGTGTTTTGAATCAATGACCCCTATTGATCAACATCTCTAGTGAGGCGGTAAACTGCCATGGAAACTTTTTCCTATTCGATACTCCCAAAGGTGTGAAATATTTTCTCTAAGGAATTTATCCATTTGTCAGCTACTAGAGGATTTTTACCCCCATTGAATGTTGGTGGTTGTTTCCTCATGAATCGATCTAACATTGATCATCCATGTTGTGGATCAGGGTGCTCTATATGGGTAAGGTTATTATACATATCCCGAGTGAGTTTTCCCAGTATGGTGATTTGCTGATCAGCACTAGTTTCATCAACAGCTCCACTATAATTATCTTGGGAAGGAGGGAAATCCCGACATGGAGTGTGTTCATTGATACAGTTTCCATTCCTTCAATGAGGCACCATTTCTAAAAAATGGCATACAATAGATTAGTTTATGAATTATAATACATAAATCCAAACTTGTAAAACACTTTACATAAATTGAACAATTTATGGATATAATCCATAATCATAAAAAAATTTGAGGAAATATATACTCATAAAACCTTTCATAATGATTAGTAAATAAAATGAGATGTATACCATGAATATCCCCTGGGAGTGTCGTAACCAAGAGTGTGTCAAGGCCCGTTGTCGTGCACCAGTTCCCGTTCAAGTCTACCTCAATGTAGTGTTTTTGGGTTTTACCCATAGGTACATCTGTGCTAGAGCCGCCTCTACCATCTCGTATCCAGACAGGGATGTATTTCTCATAAAACTCACAAAATATTTACAATACCAAAATTCTAGTAATGTCTTATATACTAATCCTCAATGTCTATCTTAGGGATATATGCTCTAATTAGAGTTTATCTAAATCTAGTTTCAATAGTTTGTACTAAAATTTTGTGATACCAACTGTAACGCCCTGACTCTAGTTACCTAGAGTCAGTGCCTTATAGCATAATATTTTCATGATCACAAAAGATCATGTCTCTAAAGACCGATTAGTTTAGTAGCCTTGGAAACAGTAGATATATTCATAAGTATTACATTAAATCATTAAGTAAAAAAACTATGACAACATCTTGTAGTCATATCCCCTCATACTATCCTTGCAGGTCATTCATAAAATACTTCTTCACATCATGGGGAAAATAAAACATTGAAAGGGGTGAGCTCAGATGCTCATTACGTATAACAATATAGCAGAAACATTCATAAATAAACTTAAAAATTTTACGGAATTGTATAACTAAAACAATATCAATTTTAAACTAGAGCATCAGCATTATATGGAAAAGATAAAATGAAATAATTTCATTTACTCATTCACATGGATATTATACTAGTCTAATAATCACATGAAATATCAATAACCACTTTCATAATAATGGAATGCATAATGCCATACTATCATAACCACATAGTCAAGGCCTTGTGCCAAGACTACAAATAAGTTTTTGTCAAATCCATGTTCCAAGACACTTGTTTGTCTCATGATACCTACCGATGCATCGAGAAGCAATAGCGGGATCAACCCGTCACTTACTATGTCCAATGCATTCCTCATATGAAAAGGTTTAAACATAACATAAATATTCGTATTGAATCTAGTATATGAAATTTCAACAATTATTCCATAAACCATGAATGGTATAAAAAGAAAACATCCACAGTCAAAAAAAATCATAAAACCTTCAATACAATATGGAAATTTTGTATCATAATAAATTAAATTCAAATAAACGTAAAATCCATCAAAGGATGTTGACATAGATGAAATCAAAACTATTTGAGAGAAATATCTCTTTTTTTGAAATAATTTAAAATTCACATAATTATAAAATGAAACATTTACTTTGAAAACATTCATATAATCTTGTAAGCGAAGCTTTTAAGATTTTATAATGGCCATTAATAGTCGCACCTGCCGTATAAGTTAAAAATGCATTCTTACATTAATTCTGTCGAAGAGGTTAAGAGGGCCTTGTTTGGAAAATGTCGGAGGATTCCTTTATAAATATCTTATAAAATTAAAACAAGCGTATAAATGACTTTAAACCATAGTATAAAAAAATAGTAAGAATGTTTTGAAATACATTTTTATGAAACATGGATGTGGATGATAAACGGGTCCCAATAGATAATTATATATAAACACCCTCAGATGATGAAGAGATTGTGAAATTAACCCTTACATTGTAATTTTCCTTGGTCTAGAGTATGTTAAATCATTTAATAATTTTAAAATCATTGTTATTAAATTATACAATAATCATATACATAAATATGATATCATATATGATCTTTTAATATTGCATGGTTAGTAATATTTTAGTATTATTGTCGTTTTAGGTGTTAAATTACTCATTTTCATTAATGTGTTTTGTTACATAAGACATGTTTCTTATGGATAAGTTGTATCTTATTCATATCCAGAATGATATCACGTCTTTAAAAATTATTTTTAATCATCAAATAAAAATTATTTTCGAATGGATACGTTGGGGAATGAATATCATCGCGTTTGTGGAGACGGTAGTCCGTACGTACGAACGAGCGACAATATCGTTCTTTTGATCATAAAATAATATATAATTGGATGGTGTATCAGGTATAAAGAATAATTATCATGTTATATTTATTATTTACCTGAATTAAACATCATTATTATACCCATCCAAATAATAATGTATTGAATAACAATTATGCCACGTCGTGGAGACAGTAATCCGTACGTACGCACGTATGGTGACTTGTCATCCAAGGGATGGATAAAATACTGAATATGGTTATACCATATTTATAATAAAATCACATTATATTGAAGATACTATTGTTATTATTTTATAATGGAAATAACAAATAAAGAATAAGTGTTAGAAGAATGGAACTTGAAAGAGGGTGGTGAAAACATTACCTATTCTTTGGGTTCTTCTTTTTGATTTTATCAAAAGGGATCCTTAGGTTGGAATTATGATCAAAACAAGGCATGTAGGTTGATTTGAGGGAAGTTGAGAGAATATTTGGGCAGGGTTTGGCCGAACCAAAAGGCTTTGAAGGTATGAATTTGAGAGAAGGGGGAGTGTCCTTTTATAAGAGGGGTGAGGGGAACCTTTGGAAAAGCTAGAAAGATTGTTTTATTATAAATTAATATTCTGTTTTTAATGGCTCCAAAGTGAAATATTTAATGGTTAAGGTGGGGATAGGTCGAAAACAACTCAACAAATAGGTTTTATATTGTTTTGGGTCACTATATCAACTTTATCTTTCTGATTTAACTCTAAGTCAAATAGATTGACATTTACCATGTCTCGTTGTATTTTTATATTATATAGTTAATAAACATACTATATATATCAAATAGACCCCCATGTGGTCCATTAATGATATATATATCATTATAAAAGACTCTTGGCCGATCCCAATATTTTTATGAATTGAATATCAATTAATAATATAATATTTGTTTTAAAAACTCTTTTATGTCAATTTTGACACTATTTGGTATTTTGTTTTTTCAAAATTTTTAACAACATTATTACTTTGATCCTAATTCATTCAATCAACCATAACATGTAATAGTAACCTATAAAATTAGTGTAATTCATTAAAAGTCTTAAATTATATTTATTTGGGTATTTATAATATCAATTATTTTAATATTTCACTAATAAGGTAATTACTGCATCATCATTGTGTCATAATTAAATTATATTATATAATGTATAAAAATTATAAAAAAAACACCATTATGTAGAAAATATTTTTATCTTTCTAATGAATATTTATAATCTAATTTATATTTTTTATAACCCTATATTAAAAAAATTAGTTATTAAACATTGATTTTAACTCTTTTAACTCTTCTTTAAATTAAATAATAATAAATGTCCTAATCTAATCCAAGTAGACCAAAGAGGTTCATATTTTATTCCTATTGTTCTTTTTGGTCGAATTATACTTATCCAAAATAATTTGGACATGTTTTAGGGTAATAATAATAGCATTTATACCTTTAATTACTATATTTACATTTAACTGTGGTACATAAAAGTAAAATGTTACTATTCACCAAAAATTATTTTTATCTTATTGAACCACATTTTACTCCTTGATATTAACAGTGTCTCTAGGATTTTCGAAAATACATTCACAGAAGCGGTAAAATTATGTTTTATGTGAATTTGCAAATTCTCCTAGGAGATGGGTAAAAGACTGTGAAAAGTTCCATAAAATTTTTATATATCTAAACATATAATAAACTGAATCCAATAAATAACATTGAACATATATAGTTATTATGTATATATTTTGACCTAAAATAAATTTAAATAAAATAAATAATTATTTATATAAAAATTTTGTTTTAAACTACAACTTAGTGTTTTCACTATTAATAAAAAATTGAATGTTTTCAGAAAAATACCAATGATTCACCCTAAAATAATTTCGATATTATGAATACAAAAATTAAGTCCATTTTGAAGGATAAAATTTATAAAATTTAAAAAATTGTGTATTAATATCCATAACGGCTAGTTTGATATATTGTTATTTGTGTTCTAACTCGACGTTGCGTACAACACACACTACTGTATTATTCAAAGAGAAGCGTACCGTGGATGTTTGGGGTGTTACATTTTGCAAGACACATAGCCATAAAATATCCCATGTTTGTAAATGATATGTAATGTTATGTAATAAAAATGTGGGATGCATACCAAGATCTCAGGACTCCCCATCCTCCATCAAAGACAATAGGGATTGACGTGATCACTGGTAAAATTCCTTGGACATGTCTATTAAAATGGAAGATTGGTTATTATTGTGGTATGAAAACATGACCAGAGTAATGGGACTTAACCATTATCCACTATGGTTCATGACATACATTCCTAATATATCCAACATTGTATGGACGGTCTGGTCTATCTACCCATTTTTTTAGTGTTGAAAGTAGTCATAAGGAACCACTATGATCCAAATAAATTCTGTAATCAAGTATATAATCAAAACGAAAAATGGGGACCCCAATCGGAAATGATGGCACTTTTTACCCCTTGTATCCTATCCACATTGACCACACACCCCCTTTCCAAAACATCCATGAAACACGTTACATGTATCACCTGAAATAGAGAAGACATAATTAGTCAGTCCATTATAATCCAAAGTACAACAAAAACTCCCTAAACGTGGTGTAAAAAGATGAACAAATCAGTCAATATTTCTTCCCACTTCGTCTAGTGACATCCAAGTACAAAAAAAAACCATAAAAAACACAGTGCACCCTTTTCACATGCTAGAAAACTAGACAGTTTTCCACAAACTCTATCACCACAAAATTCATCCCTAGAGACCAAATAAGTCTCCTCAAACCATGATAAATTAGTTATACAGATGGATTCACATCCAAGTGTGATCTATGTAACTCATATGGAACCTCCTTATGTACTTCCAATGAAACAAACAACCTCTCCTGAAAAACACCTGATTCTATACTTCATCCAGAAATCCATAAAAAACCCACCCTGACCAATACAATCACATATCATCATTGAATCTACATATACATACATAGATTCCAAATCCATAATCATAAAATAATCATCAATCATATTAAAAAGATAAACACAACAAAAAATTTACCAGATGTCAAGATGAACTGTAGGACACATCTCTATCCCTTTACCAACATCAGTATACTACAAAATTCTATCGTGTTGAGAATTTAGAGTAAAAAAATAATCTTCCAAATTTCCATTCCCAAAGTGTAAGAGTTAAAAAAAGTGTGACCAAAATAAACATCATCCTCCTATGTTAGAATAGATGTAATTCCCCAACCACAAAATCAGGGAGCTAGTGCATTATTTTTATACATTGTCATGATTACAAGGAAAAAAATCCCTAAGGAAGAATCATTTAATCAATCTCACAAAATAGATTACATACATAAAGATAAATTACAATTTCTTACATAAAACACAACATATAAAATACTTGGAATATTATATAATTTCCCTAGCTTAACCCTACATATCAATCATAAAATACTTCTTGGTATTCTAGGAATATATGATATATGAAAGGGGTGACCTTACATGCTCAGTACGGATAAACAATAAAGATGAAGCTATCAAAAATAAGCATAAAATTTTAAGGCAAGTTACAAAACGTAAAAAAGACATTAAAAACCCTTTCTTAATCATAATATGGCAGGAATAAATCAAATAATTTCATTTAATCATTCACATGGATATTCTACAAGTCAAATAATCAGATGAAAAATCAATAAATAATCTAATAATGTGGGTATGAATAATTCAAGGAATCCTAACCACTACGTCATGTCCTAGTGCCTAGGAAATACAAAATATTATATCAAATAATTATACTAATACAGTAGTTTATCTAATGAGAGCTACAGATGTATCAAGGGTCTATAGCTGACCCCACCCATCACTTACTAAGTCCAATTAATTTCTCATATTAAATAGCTTAAACATAACATAAAAAATCTTATTTAAAACTAGCATATGAAATGTTAATACATTAACCATAAACCTTGAATTGTATAGAAATATAATATCCACAATAAAACATATCATAAATCATTTAATAAAATACATAATATTCTATCATAAAAATGAACCTCAATCAAGCATAATATGAATCAAAAGTATATTGACATAGATGAAAATATTTCTTTAAATCTATTTGAAGAAAATAACCCCTCTTAACTTTTAGTTATTTAAAATATTTTCAATTTTAAAATAAAACACTTCTATTCAAAATAATCATGTAAGATTGTAACGGAAGATTCAAAATGATAAGGCTACATAATGGTGGTAAATACATTCTCGTTCGATATATGATAAAAAAATATTATTTCGTTAATTTTTCGAAAAGGTCATAAAGTACATCGTTTGAAAAAATGACTCAAATATTACATTAAAAATATTATATAAAAATTAAAACATGGGTAAAATTGACATTAAACATCCATAGAATAATAGTAAAACATTTTATGAAAACATTCTTAGAAATATGATCTTGGGAGATAAATATGTCCTAGTAGATACTTATGAATTAGCAACCTAGAATAATAATGAGACTATGAAATTAACCATTACCTTATATCCGATATTCACCATACCGGTCCAGAACTACTGTATAATGATTCAAAACAAGTTGTTAACTTATATTATAATAAAAATAACTTTTATTCGATCATATATGATTATTTAATGACTTCATATTACCCATTTATTATTAACTCCAAATTAATGCAACATTTTAGGTAATAATCGTTGTGTTTCTTGTAGATGGTTTGACTTTTTATTCATTATCATATTATATTGATAATGATTTTATTACTTCTATAATGCTTAATAGGATTTCTATAACACATATATTCATAATATAAAAATATATATAATAGATATATTTATATGAAATTTAATACACTGTTCCGGGAGAAGGAAGGTCGTATGTACGCATGAACAATATTTCCATTTTCTTATCTTATTGAATAGAAGTATGTGAATGAAATATTTTTAGATACATACATAAACATATATATATTATTATAAAATCCTTATGTTTTCATATATTTCTTAATTATTCATAATATAATATTTTTATAATGATTCTTTGATGGTGAACATTGAAAACGAGTCTCGTCGTGTCATGGAGAGAGTAAGCTGTACTTACGCAAGAGTGACAGTATCATTTAATTAATGGTTAAATGTTATGGAATTGGATGGAATATCAATATAAAAGAAATAATATAATGTTTTATTTATTTTTTATATCATCTTTATTCATCATTATACCCACTGAAAAGAAATATAGATGAAAAATAGTTTACACCACAGCGTGGAGACGGTAAACCATACATATGCAGGCATGGTGATATTTTTTTCATAGGATAGTTAAATTGAGGAATAAAGTTTTTAGAAAGTCATAAAAATATATATTCATATAATATATGTTGGAGTTATTATTTTATAATGGTAAGAATTTAGTAAGAGGAAGTAGAAGATGAAATTAACTTTTAAATATGGGATAAAATGATTACCGCTTATAAGGGTGTCTCCTTTTGAGTTGTACAAAGGGAATCCAGACGATGGTTTTTATCCAAAATGGTGGAATCTAGGATGATGTGAGTAATGTTTGGAAGAGGTTTGGAATTATTTTTTCTGAGAAAAGGGGAATTGGATGTGTTAATAAAAGAAAAAATATGTTCCCTTTTATAAGAGGGGTGAGGGAAACTTTTGGAATGATTTATGATATTAATTTATTGTAAATTTATTTTCTGTTTCAAATGGATAAAATGGTATTTTTTAGGGGATATGATTAGGATTTATCGAAAACATCTCAACCACTATATTTTTGACATGTTTTTATCTTGAATTTGACTTTATGTTTTGGTTTTAACCGTTAGTTAAATATGTTAACACTAACCATGTATTCTCATATTTTAATATTATATGGTCAATATAGATACAATAAAATACCAAGAGAACCTCAGGCAGGTCATTAAATATATTTTTAACACTATAATAGATAGTTGTTCAAATCATAGATTTTTTTAACAATTATATATTATAATAAAATAGTGTTTTTTTTGAATTCTTTTATGTCAATTTTGACACTATTTGGTAACTGTTTTTTGTTAGACATAAAAACATGATTACTTTAAAAAAAACTTAAATCATCCCTAAAATTATAATTTTATCCTAAATATTCTTGGATGGATTCCAAAATCTGAAATTACATTTATTTTGATAATTATAATATCATTAATTTCAATCAGTCATTAATAAGGCAATCACTTCATCATCATTTTATCAGAAATAAATTTATATATTTAATGTCTAAAAATAATAAATATAATACCATGTTGTGTGAATTATTTTTATCTTTCTTATTTATATTTATAGTTGACGTGATCAGTTATATAATACATATTAAAAATGTTTTAGTTATGATATACAAATTTAATAGATATTTACACTTTCATTAAATTATTGATTATAAAAGGTCATTATCACACCCAAGCGGTTCCATGGGGTCCAAAAGTAGACCTATGGATTCTAATTATTATAAATATAACATCCAATAGTATTTGGACATGTATTTGGGTAGTTGTATTATATTATGATATTATTTTCATACCCTTGTTTAACGAATTTACCCATTCACCATTGTTAATACAACTAATTACTAAAGTTACTATTCATAATGTTAAAAAATAGAAGCTAACTATTTATGAAATTTAGAACAACTAATTACAAATATGGTATCCATTTCTCCATATTCAAAACAGAAAATTAGCCAAACTTAATTAAAAATAAATCCCCACTATCAAAACTATAAAGATGGTTTTTATGAAGTAAAAACTATCAAATGATTGACATGTGTTTATATCCAATTCCAATGTGAAATTACATAAAATGAATTTTTTTATTAAATAATAGAAAAATAATCCAATAACAATTTTAAACTAATTAAAGTGATAGTATAACAATATATATAAATTATATAAAAGGCCAGTTTTGAATTATAATGTATCATATCCCACTATTTATTAAAATATAGATTTTATCAGAAAAATAGGAAACAATTATCCAATATAAATATTCATGTTCCTATTCTAAATAAAAATATTTTTTTGAAATTGAATATATTAAATTGTCAAATATTTTATTTCAAAAGGGTCCTCCATGAAAAGGTGGAAATACAACATTCATTAGAAAATACCTAATTTATCTAAAAAATTGAATGAATCCTTATATTATATCTAAGAAACACATAAGATGAATGTTAATATTATATGGTATATATATATAATTCAAAATGTGGTAAAATTATACATAAGTTCTTTTTTAAACAGCTAGTTTGACATTTCATGGTGTGCTCGAACTCGGTGTTGCGTGTATTGCAAGATAATATGGTGTTGTGTGTAGTGAAAGCTTTTCTTGGTGTTGTGTACAACACAGTCTAATGAATTTATTTAAAATGAATCATTTCTTAGAATTTTTCGGGGTTATAATAGATTTATATATCACTAAAATAAATATATATTATGCTCTTATGGTCCATCAAAACCACCAACCACTCCCTCATGTAGTAATAATGCCACACAAATAGTGAAAACAAAAATTACTCTAACACCATATCATGGGTATAATAATAATTCTCCTGGGGAAAAAACATCCTCAACTAATAAGAGATATATTCCCTCTACTGCATCAATATGAATCCCAATCCGAAACATTTCCCATCATAGAAAACACAAAAAATCACACCCCACTTAGGTAAAAAATCCATATTAATCTAAACAACCCCTACATAAAATGGAATGCTATATGAGAATGATGAGTTCCAAAATAATCATATTGATTCATGAATCAAGAAGTAAGTGGGGATGAATCTAAAAACATATTTGGTATAAATGTCTCATAATAGTATACGAGTCCAACAAATATGTGAACCTCTAGAACAAACATAAGGTCTTCTTAATAAAAAATGCCTCAACCATGAATAAGTGTACATAAAATCCATACCCGTATACGACATTCCACAAAAAAATCACCACCTATGTGAAAAACATAGACATGGAAAAAATTCCATAGAGTTGGTTTTATTAAAGAACCTAAAATATAGCTATGGAATAGTTAACTTTATCCTCCTCTGCCTTTGAGAAAATCAAGATATAATTAATGAACATCATGATTAATCGATCTAGGAATTCATAGAAAATAGATTTCATGAGCCCCATTTAAAACTTTTATAGAATTTATAACAGATAATGACATGACTATGGACTCAAAGTGAACATATCTACACCTAAAGGATTTCTTTAGGAGATCCTCATATTGTAACCATAACAGGTGATCTCTAGACCATATATTGATCTTTAAAAACCAAATAGCTCCTCTGAACTGATCTAATATATCATTGATCAATGTAATATAGTAAAATTTATTTATAATTACCAAATTAAACCAATAGAAGTATATACACAACCTCATATTAACATCTTCCTTATTTGAATTCAAAACTAGAGAACCCTAAGAGACCCACATGGTCAGTTGGAACCCCCCTTCAATAGATCACCCACATGGAACATCATCGCATGTAACATTGTGGGATCTATTTGATATGTATCAATAAAAATATAATATTCCCCTGGTTTTAGATCTATCAAAAATTATAAATCATTTCATGAGGGTAGTTCAATAAACCCATAAAAATATCATGGAATACTCCACATCTCTAGGAACAACCACTTTCTATTATTCCACTGGCAACTTTGATAACTGAAAAAAAATAATCTCTATATGGAAACAACCGATCTGATAACATCAGTCTCAAATAAAGAACACTTTCTAGCTCTATGCATTGGAGAATGAAAATATCCTCAAAAAAATTTGATTATTGAATGAATATAACACAAGTAGTATATTCTATTTAAAAATAATAATACAACTATATTTATAGTCAGATGAAATATCACATTGAATGGTGCTACCCCATCTCCTCTATATTCCTCTAACAGATGCCAAAAAAAGTTTCATAACCTCCATATAGAATAGATTAAACAAGATGATGTGGATGTCACTCACCATTGAGCCGTAAATGAAGAACAGAATTAGAAAAAAAATGTGTGTGAGTATACCAAATCAAAATAATCACACATTATAGTTTATGATAAAATGACAGTACCTCGACCAATTAATGGATATACTAGCATGACCACCAATAGTGCATGTATATTATGAGACATATATACTATACCACAATAATATCACCCAACATGAACATTATCATGTTTGGGTAACTATGGATTGGTAAAATCATGAGGCATACAACTACCAACACCATCTTCCAATCAGATTTTAAACCAAAATATGAAGTCCTTTCTACTAAAACAATATTGGGGGAAACTACTAGATTTTCCAAAATTTGCATCATCATTAGAATGATATTTTCCTCCCTAAGAATAATTGCAGTATTCATATTGGTTCCTATGTCCACAAAAATATAATATGAAAATGGATGTCCTCTGGAATGTGATCATATGCCACACTCACCTAAAGGATGTAAGGAGATCTATCACAGGGGGTTCCCTACTACCCATATCCCAAAATTCATGAACACTCGGGATCCACTTATCAAATCCATACCCCCAAGATGCACTATTATTAACTCTCTTGATAATAAATTACAATATAAATCACCATATTTATAAAATCAACAATATCCTGTAGCTCCAGATACATATAGAGCGTAAATGGAGTGACTATGTACCTGATCTCCAAGTGCGAAGCCCCGTCATGATTCCATCCTCTGGAATCATCATATGGAATAAAATATAATGAAAAGTGGAATAGATACATTAACAATATCCCAATATCCCACACACATATACCTTTATTTAGCCACTAAGGTACCCCATCCACCTCTTATTAATAGATCCACACAACTGAGTAACATCCAATAGATCCCTAAAAACTCATCTTATGCAAGTATGAATCCAAATGCATTCCCCAGATCCTTCTACCAACACTTTTCCTCGACATCTGAGACACTCCCTTCACACATTACCAGAATATTCAAATTGAAGGTACACATGGCCCTCTTCCAAACCTCATCCACATGTATTAGGTTGATACTTGGATGATCCACATGATCCACCTATTGAACTTAAATATCAAGAGATAGTAATAGATGGTTACTATAAGACATTACTAATAAACATGGAGATCATTATATTCCTAGTAGCATGAAAATTTTCATTTAATTATTTATTTAATTATTTCCATTTAAATATTTTTTAAAATTACCCTTTCAAAATATAAACAAAATCATTCATGATGTATATTCCTCTCCAAGGTGTTTACCCTAACAGTAGGCCCACCCATGTTAGATATTTGGTAAGATTGGAGTTAATGAATTGGATTAGAGGGGGACCAAAATAATTTTTCCTAGCCAGTATCTCTATCATATTTCGCTCACTATGGTTAGCAGGAATTGTTTCCCAATAATTGCCTAAATTTTTCACTATGCCTGACACAAAACACCATCCCATATCTCAACCAAAATATACAATACTACAATGTCCTGATCATTTTCATCCAAAGATACCATAATGAAGGAATGAGAGACAATAACCCACATGTCACACCTCATGTTTCCCCATATTAGTTAAAACTACCAAGTGTATAAAAATATTGCATTTGGGTAGAATTAAACACTAATACAAAAAAATAGTATTGGGGTACATGACAAGAAACAACCAGGAAAGTACAATAGATAATAGAAAATAAAACCCATTACCATCCCCCAATACATGAAGAATAATGTATGAAAATAATATAATGTATCTAAATAAAAAAAGACATGTATATGAAAACAAAACAATAATATCACCAAATCCAAGCTATGTATATCCAAATAACTCCCCAAAGTCCTCATAGAAACTAAAAAATTACATTATATAAAATGGGGGAGAATAAAAGTATAATCAGTAGGATCATTCCCATGGTATCAAGTAGACATGTTAAAATAGAATGCTCATGTTCCACTGAAAAAACTACAAAAACAAAATGAACATAAATAGGTTAACTAACAAATCAAAGACACACAATGTCTCAATCACAATATCAGACATCCAATAACGTAATATGTAAATTAAAATCATATTATATAATGGTTTTCTGAAAACCAATTCCCAACTTATTTTCTTCACTCACTCTCTTTTATAAAACAAACTATTCTTCCATCCCTTTCAGACATATCACCCTATATAATAGTGATATCTAATTTGGGTCATGGTGCATCCCTATCTTCACAGCCCTCATCATATCTAGTAGCTAGTGCTTGCTTTAGATTTCCCCACATCCCAACTCTTCTAAAGACACGAGTTCCATCACAAAACATATCACCTAGATACACCCAAGATGACACACTACTTCCCATCATATAACCAAAGTCTCAAGATATCATGAATGAGACATATATAAACCATGTTCGCTCCTCATACCATGTATGATCCCCATGACATATCATGTCTCATCAAATCATACACAACGACACCTGGTCCATCACATCATTTCACTACCTCAACAACTCATCCCACCCAAATATACATAGTTTGTCCCAACAAATCTCACCCAAATGCACTTGGGACATCACCACAGAAGAAATATGGGGGAAGTGTGGGTAGTTAACCACCCACATCATTACCAACATGGATGTTGGGGAAACAATCAGAATTCAAAGACTCTTAGTATTGGTAAGGTAATACAACTCAGGTGGGGATATTATAAAAATATTTTATAACAAATAATATATAGATATCAAATAATACCCACCCTATGTGTTGAAAACAGTTGCTCTAGTGAAAATTTCAACCCCCTCTTCATCACACGTCAGTCATATGAAATACTTACACTAATCTATGAATCCCACCTCAAAATCACCACAGAAGGTACATAATATACATTTATTTGTAGTCTATTTTATTCAAATATAAACCACCCACTAATTTAGATTTTTTTATTTAATCAATTTACCACAAATTTATTTATAGATCAGCGAATTTTGTACCAGTACATTTCATTTAGTTTTACCATCACAAATTTAATCTTTTGATATTAATACAACTAACACATCCTTAAACAAAAACCACCCATATCACATAAACTAATGTTTCAAAAAAACACCAAACTAATCAAAGTGCCACAATATCCTCACATTTTAAAATTAGACCACATATCACAAAAAATATTGTTGTACAAAACAAATATACATCACCACAATAACATCACGAGTAAATAAATAATATGAAAATTTAATATTTATTAATATTTTACAAATAAATATTAATTTTAATTTAAAAGTGATTATATGTTCGATGGCTTACCTGACACAAAACAATGTGTTTTTCAGAAATCTTATGTTGCTCACAATGCTGAGTCATGCTAAAAAAATATAATAATAATATTATTTTAAATGGTGGTTAATGTATAGTTTTTGTATTTTCAAGAAAGAAAAAAACTAACCATATTATGATTTAACATGTTTTTCAAATGTTTTTACATTTACCCAATAACATTTATTGGCTTTAAATGAGCATGAATTCAATTTTATGCATAAATACCAAAATATCTCTAAAAGGTATTTTTACATCCTTTTGATGGAGAAATGTATTTAAATATAGTTTTTTCTCACTTTTATATGATAAATTTGTTAAAATAAATGTCTTATATAGAATCAGGACATAAAACTTTATTATGGATGAAATTTTGGTATTACTATGGTAAAATTCAATTTTAATGAATAATGAAAATACTGCATTTTAATTCAAAAATGACTTTTCATCTAATTTATTTATATCATTAGATGGTCCTTTTAAATGGTTTAAGGTATAATTGGGTTATATTTCTATTATTTAATCAAATTTTTTTAATTTTATGTAATTTCATTTTGAAATTTTTCATAAAAATATGTAAAATTTGGGTAGTTTTTACTTCATAAAAACACTTTTTTTGTTTTGACAATGAGAATTAATTTCAAGTTAATTTCTAAACTTTTTCTTTTTATAATTTGAAAAAATGGATTCCATATTTTGAATCAAGAGGTATAAATTGATTAAATAGGTACCTTTTATTTTTAGACATTGTGAATAGTAAATTTAGTAAATATTTTATTTACAATGGTTAAAGGGTAAATATGGTAAATAAGGGTAAAAAATACTATTATAATAATATTAAACTACCCTAATAGGTGTCCTAATATTATGGGTTGAGATATGACTGACCATGGGCATCCTGGTGTCAATTATGAGTCCCCATGGATCCACATTGAAGTGAAAATGACATTATGTAATAATTAATTTAATGTAAAGTAAAATATAAAAACATGTCATTTTTAGTAAAGAAATTATTATATGGGGTTATATAAGTGATATATTAAACTATAAATATTAATTAAAAAGATAATAATATATCATACATCATGGTATTTAATTTATTATTTATAGACATCTAATAAATAAATATATTAATGACACGATGATGATGTAATGATTCCCTTATTAATGAATGATATAAATAAATGAGTTTATAAATATAGAAATAAATTTATTTTAAATGTTCTTATTCCATAAAATAATTTTATTGAGGATTATGACTTGTTATATTTGAAATAATGAAGTTTTTTCTATTTAATTAAGTTTTTATGGATTTTAAAAAAAAAGTCATTATATGAATACTATATAAAATTACATAAATGAATTTAGAAAATAATAATATTTTATTAAAAAATATAATATTCTTAAAAATATATGATTTGGCCAAATTACTTCTATAATTTGGAACATTTCACTAATAAACCACATTAGGTTCTATTTTCATTTTATTCAAACTAAATTAACCATATAGTTTTTATATACAAGAAGACATGGTAAGAGTTATATTAGTTAACTAAGGGTTAAAGCTAAAAGATAATGTGAAATTAATAACCTAGACGTCTCTATAACATTTTTGATGAGATGTTTTCTACCCAAAAGTATCTCATATTTGAAATAAATGACATTGGGACCACTTGAAAATGAAAATAAATTTATAATAAAATAATACTTTCAAACACTATTAAAGTGCCCCTCTTCCTTCTTATTAAAGGCCATCACCTATACCCATGTAATCACACCTCTAATGCCTCTTGAATTGTACAAAAACAACCCAAATAAGCATAAAAATACTCTTTATTCATGATATAATCCTTACTTAGAGAATAATGAAATTCATGAAATCATTTAGGCTCAAATCAAAGGGAGTTACATGTTTTATGTGGTGGCATCTTCTCTAATGATTTAGTCCATAATTTCACTTATTTACTCTCTATTATATTATTATTTATTTATTACATAACAAAACTAGAATCCTCAATATACTATGATATTGTTATGAGAATTATTTTAACGACACTTACTCACACCTCTATCTATTGGATATGAACATATTTTTTCTGTGGACGTCGAACTACTGTGTCATGGAATTTTGATTGTTCAATTTTCCCTTACCACCTCTCAAAGTGGATATTATGATAGAGAAAAAATTTATATATGATATATATGATATTTTTATTTTCTCTATTATTCTCATGTTTTATTTAAACAGTACATTTATACTTTCCATAATTTGTAAAGTCAATAATTTCATTTAAGTAAGTGCAGACTACCTCCCCCTCAAAGTGATATGACTCATTAATGCCATACATGGACTGTATGAGGGATATGGTTAATAAAAATTTGTATGGTATATAAAATATGATATTATAATGGAATTATAATATACATATGTATCAGTATGTTTTTATTCAACTAAATATGAAAAAGAAATGAAACTAGCATTCATGCATACATAAGGCCTGTCGTCTCCAGGAAAAATGCATTTCATTTATTATCTCAAAATATAATGGAATATTCTAAATACATATATAATTGATCTGAATAAATATATACCTGATATATATGAGACTTAAATAATGAACATCATTCCGAAGATAATAAAATTTTTACCAAATGAACAATTTGTAATTATAACAGGTTCATTTTTGACTCAATTACTGTATATCAACAAAACGAAAGATATTAAAATAAAATATTATGTAATAATTATAACATGATAATATGTGATATAAAAGTAATAATAAACCGGAAAATTTTTCTAATTTAAGTATACATTAATGTAATTTTATTATTTAGGAAGAAGAAAAAACATACTTGGCGAGTCGGAATCAGGGCAAGGGACTTCATCTCAATATCCTTTCATTGGGAAATATTTTGATATATACAACACATTATTTTAGATAGTGTATAAACCACATTGAATTTTAATTTAATTCAAAGGGAATATTTTTTCTTTTAATTGTTTTACAGAACTACAAAAATGATGGTTCTTTTTAACGTACTCGGTGACAACGACCTTTCCACCACCATGAGCAGTATTTTATATTTGGATTCTTAACAAGATGTAATGTTTTTAAAAGGAAAAAAAATTACATATACCCTTTTTACATATTATGGTATTGAAATTTTTTTTGAGAAACCTTATATTATTTCGATATCATGAAATAAGATATTGTGATTGAAATGTGGAAATGATATCTTTTTTTTTCTTGTTTTACATGTCTTTAATTTTTTATGGTACTTGAGAATTGTTTATGTATACATGTATTTCCCGGATATACCTTGTGTGGGTGAGCCTGAGATAGCTCTCCAATTTATTGTGTAACATGACAGAGGTAAACGTTAATGTTTCTCCTAAGAGATTTAGGGAATAGAATCTGATATGAATTTCGAATGAAACTCCATATGAAGTTGTGAAAGTTACAATGTAAGTATGATATGGATGACACAAATTACCGCATTTAATTATGATTTCTATGTTTTATTCAAAAAACTTATGATTTAATGAGGTATGATTAATAAAATATTATTATGATTGAAAATTATTAATTCTGCGATTTTCATGTATTCATGGACTAATGTTTTCATTCCTTATTTTATATCCCTTACTGATCTTTTTATGATCATCCCATGTATTTGAATTTTTTATCATAGGGTATAAGGAAGGTTAATAGAGAGGATGAATTTAGGAAGATTTATAGAAGAAAATAATTCATGTTATTTACGGAGTTTTATTTTTTTTTAAAATGGATAGAGTATAGTTGTCTACATTGTAATTTTTGAGATGTAATGTAATATTTATGGGATAATTAAATAAAAATATAAAACTGAAAAGAAAATCAATGTATAAATATTGACTTAACAAATTATTATGTAATGTTTAAGGACGAGGCCTTATATTTGGTATCAGAGGTCAGTTTAGACAACTTTAGGCATTAGGATATTATTAAATTAAAATCAATAAATTTATTTATTGAAGGATTGAATTAATATAGAATTATAAGACTACCATGTTGCTTTGGATAAGATATTTATATGTTCACAATTGTTTTCTCTAGGGGAAACGTGGAAGCTATTATGGGATGACATCAAGATGAAAGCAACCATCCAAATTAGCAACCTGAGATGTTCTGAATTGGAACTGAATAGTTTGATACAGTGATAGAATAGTTGAATCATGCTATAAATGGTGGTGGTATCCATGCATGAGATTATCCAGATCAACCACATAGGATCATTTCATTAGTGGAGCATTTCATGAGGCAACATCCCCCATCATTCAATGGATTATATAGCACTGTTCTTGAAAAATAGTAGATTAAAGCACTGGAAAAGATTTTCAAATTTCCTGGGCTGTCCAGAAAATCAATGTTTTTTTTCTATTTAAAATTTTGAAGGAGAAGATAATCATTAGTGGTCGATGGTTAAAAGTATCTGGGATACTGATGAGATTTATTCTTTTTATTGGGATGAATTAAAAGGTATGTTTCTTGAGAAAAATTTCATATGGTGGAATGACATTGGATTGAAAATAAATACTGGAATTAAGGCAGGTGGATAAATCAGTGACTACATCTGAAACATAATTCTTTCGACTGGAATTATTTGCTCCAAATTTCTTATGGGATCTTGATATTAAAATAAATCAACTTTAATCAGGATTAAATCGAAATTATAGATGGTCTTTAGCATCTTGTGAGTTCAAAAGTAATGAAGAACTTGATTAATGTGCAAAAAATATTGAAATAGAGTTTTCTGATGATCATGTGCTCTTTTACAGACAACATAATAAGAGTTAGAGGTGGTAGAATAAATGGGATAACTCTTCAAAAATTTCTAATGGAAAGAAACTTAATCTTATAGTTTGTGAAATTTGTTGTAAAAATAACAATCGTGAATGCCTTTTGATTTACGGTAAGTGCTTTTGATTTTGTAAAATGGGACATATAGACAAAAATTTCTCCGAAAATGATCGGGGTAATACGAAGACAAAATCGGATTTAAAGTCAATAAATTTTTTCAAGTTCAATGAAATGAGTCATTATTAAAATGAGTGTCCATCAAGGAACCCAAATGATTGAAAGAAGTTTAACAATAATAATAAAGAGATGGTGAAATATTTTCAAAATACTTCAGCAGATATTGATCCATTAAATGAAGTAGTATCAGGTACATTATTTGTTTATTCACATTATGCCAATGTGTTCTTTGATTCAGGGTCTACACATTCTTTCATTTTTTAGAATTTTTTTAATAAATTGGCTATTCCATCTCAAGGTATGAATCCTAAACTTGTGGTTAAAACACCTGGATGGAATGTTGAGTAAAAAAGAAATTATATGATCCTTCATTTACTTGTGTATACAAATAATATACTTTCAAACTATATTTTTTGGCCTCCAGTAGATATTGATGTTATTTTTGGTATGAATTTCCTTTCCATTTACCACGATATCATTGAATATAGAGAGAAAGAGGTTCTTTTTAAGTAATAATTTCTGTTTGTGTACATGAATAAACAATTAATTTTGATAACATATCAAGAAGCTGAGAAACTATTAAAAGTTGAAAATGATTGTTACCTTTCACATATTATTTAAAACACATAAACTATTTAGATTAATGATGTAATAGTGGTCAATGAGTATCTTGATGTTTTTCCAATGAGTTTCCAAGTATAAAACCAGATCATGATGTTGAATTTATAGTTGACTTAGTTCATGACTCTAAGACAATTACTAAATCCCCATATCGAATGGCTCAAATTGAACTTTTATAATTATATAATTTATTGAAATAGTTATTATTTAATGGTTTTATTAAACCTAGAACATCATCAAGGGATTCCCCTATCCTATTTGTTAAAAATAAAGTTGGTTCAATGAGACCATTCATTGATTATAGAGCCTTTAATAATGTAACTGTTTAGAAAAAGTATCCTTCATCTCATATCAATTATTTTTTGATCAACTCTAGGTAGGACTTTATTTTTCAAAGATTGAATTTAGTTCGGGGTACCTTCAGTTGAAAGTAATGGAAGCAGACTTTTTGAAGATCATGTATTTTACAAGTTATTTCTATTATGAATTTGTATTTATTCCTTTTGGGTTAACGAATTCACCTGTTGTATTCATATATAATATAAATAGTATTTTCCGTGTGTTCATGGATATGTTTTTGGAAGTGTTTATTGATGATATTTTGGTATATTATAAAAGTAAATAGAATCAAGAATTTCATTTAAGGGTCGTCTTCAATACCTTATATGTAAAGAAACTATATGGAAAATTAATTAGGTGTGAGTTTTGGTTATAGTAAATATAATTCATTGGTCACATTGTTTCTAAAGAAGGCATAATAGATGATCATACTAAAACAAAAGTTGTTAATAAAGTACAAGACCCTAAAATATAACTGAGATTCGTAGTTTTCTTGGTTTAGTAGGTTATTACTTGAGTATTGTTGAAAATTTGGCACAGTTAACTTACCCAGTGACTATGTTAATTCGAAAAGGTTTTATGTTCATATGGACAAAATATTACGATGAATTTTTTCATTAATTGAAAAGAAGAATGGTGAAGGATCCAGTTTTGGTACTGCCTTGCAGAAATAGTGAATTTTTTATCTATATTGATGCTTCGTTGAAAGGACTTTGATGAGTCCTTATGAAAAATGATAATATAATTTCTTAAGCTTCAATTCAGTTAAAACCTCATGTGTTAAATTAACCTAAACATGATTTGGAATTAGTTGATGTTGTTTTTTTCATTAAAAATTTATAGGCATCAATTTTATGGATTAAAGTGTGTAATATATATAGATAAAAAAATTTGAAATATATATTCACTAAAAAAGAATTAAAGATGACATATAGGATATGGATAAAATTAAACAAGTATTATGATTGAACAATCCATTACTATCCATGATATGGAAATAAAGTGGATAACACATTGAGTTGAAAGAGTAATGCTACATTAACCATGCTATATATGGAATAAGATCCATTGGGTTTTTATTTGATGAATTTTCTATTTGAAGTTGTCGGTGTAGTGAATTAATCAATTTTGTTTCATGATGATGTGAAATCATCTGTAGATGAAAGAATAAAGGATGCGAAGAAAGATGATAATGAGTTGCAGAAAAAGGATGAATCAGTTCAAAATTTAATGTTACCTAAATTAAATATTGATAAAGACTATGTTTTGTGGTTTGGAAAGAGATTATGTGTTCCATGGGATTCACAATTGATCAAAGAGTTGTTCTGTAAAGCTTATAGTTCTCTGTTTTTAGTTCATCCTTGGTGTGCTAAAATGTATAGGGATCTTCTGGAGTATTATTGGTGGGATGGAATGAAAAGAGATATTTATGAATTTACTGTGAAGTGTTTAACATGTAAATAGGTTAATGAAGAATTGCAGTAACTGAATGGGAAGATTCATCCATTTCATTTTCTAGAGAGTAAATGCGAAAATGTGTCCATGGATTTCGTAGTGGGTATACAAAAGACTTCTCAAGATAATAATGCATTTTATGTTGTTATCGATTTATTTATTGAATCTAATTATTTAGTTCCTATTCGAGATAAGTTCTCTCTAGATCACCTTTCCTGATTGATTACTAAAGAGATAAATAGGTTACATGGAGTTACCCTCTCCATTTTATCTGATTGTGATCCCATTTCATGTATAACTTTTGTAAAAGCCTTAATATATCATTGGGAACTAAATTAAATTTCAGTACAACATTTCATCCTCAATTAGATACGTAGTCAAAATAAATAATTCAGACCTTGGAGGATATTCTACGTGAATTATCCTCTAGATTTCCAGTGATTTTGGGACCAACATCTTTTATTGGATGAGTTTTATTATAATAACTATTTTCAATCCAGTATAAAGATGGCACAATTTGAAGTATTTTATAGTAAGTGGTGTCGAACCCCAGCTTATTGGGATGTAGTAGGTGAAGGGATGATGATTGGACCTGAAATGATAGAAGAGATGGCAGAAAGAGTATAGTTGATTTAGAAGTACATGAGAATAGCTCTGAGCATGCAGAAAAGTTTTACGGAAAATCGGAGGAAGGGTCTTTCCTTCTAGGCAGGTGATCATGTCTTTTTTATGTTTCTATAATGAAATGTCTGAGGTGTTTTGGTAAGAAGGGAAAGATGAGTTTGAGGTTCATTTGACCCTATGAAATCCTGGATAATCTTATAGCAGTTTCCCACAGAGTTTATTTACCTCCTTGTTTATCCTAGGTACACAATGTTTTTCATGTTTCAAAGTTTTGAAATTATATACCAGATCTATCTCATGTTTTGAGACCAGAGGTGGTTTTGTTATATGGGAATCTTTCTTACGAGGAAAAACCAGTCTGGAATCTTGACTGAAGAGAGAATGTGTTTCGGAATAAGGAAATTAATTAGATAATGGTTTTCTGAAAAAACCATATCATTGAAGTGGAAACATGAGAATCTGATAATTTTGGATGGGATAAATACCCCCACTTTTTGGATAAGTGAATAAAATCACGAGGATGAAATTTCCAAAAGGTGAGAATGATGTAGCATTCCAAGTAAATAATGAATTTTAAAATATAATATTTTTTTAATATTTTTGAATTAAATATTAATTTTTCAATAATGGGATCTATGTTTGATGGCGTACCCAACATTCAACAATGTGTTTCCCTGAAATCTTAAGTTGCACACAATGCTGAGTCATACTGAAAAAATAAAAATATAATATTATTATGTTAAATGGTAGTTAATTCCTAACCATTGTTTTGGCGTGAATTAATAGAAATAAAAATATTATAATTAAACATGTTTGTTAAGTTATTTTACCTTTATCCAACAATCCTTAGAGGCTAAAAATGAGAATAATTCCAATTTTAAGCATAAATACTATAATGTTATTAAAAGTTAGTTTTACAGCCTTTTGATGGGGCACCATTTTTAAATCTTTTTTTCATCACTTTTATATGTTATATATAATTATATAATATTTTTATATATAATTTGGACATCAAAATTTAATTATGATGAAATTTTATAATTTTTCTGGTAAAGTTCATTTTTTTATAAATTGTGAAAAATAATTCATTTTAATTCAAAAATGTCATTTCATCTAATTTATTTATCTAGTTGGATTATCACATTAATTATTTTTAATGTGTAATTGGATTATATTATTATCATTTAATATAATCTTTGTCAACTGAAATAATTTCACTTTGAAATTGTACATAAAAACATATCAATATTTTCCTAGTTTTTATTTCTTATAAGCTTGTTTTCTGGTTTTGACAATTCAAATTAATTTTTAAAAAATTCTTCCCATTTATAAATTTTTTATTTAAAAAAATTGATTCAATATTTTTATCCAGGTGGTCCAAATTGTATAAATAGGTACCTTTTATTTTTAGAAATTATGAATAACATCTTCCAAAAGTATTTTATTTACCATGGGTAATGGTTAATTTGGTAAATAAGGGTAAAAATTTGTATTTTAGTATTATTAATCTACCCTAAAATGTGTTTTGTTACTATTATATGAGATATGTACAACCATTTACATCCTTGGGTCAATTTAGGGACCCCATAGAGCCACTTTAATGTTAAAATGATATTTTATAATGAATAATTTGATGTAAGAAAAATATAACATAAACATATCCTTTTTATTAATAAAAATTTTATGGGGTTAAATAAGTAATATATTTCACTATAAATATTAATTAGAAATATAAAAAGACTTCCTACATAATGGTATTTTATTTATAATTTTTAGGAATCAAATAAATTATTATATTTATAACATGGTCAGGATGTTGTGATTCCCATGTTAATGAATGATTTAAATAAATGTGATTATAAATATTAAAATAAATTAATTTTAAAAATTTTAATGAAATCCAAGAAATTTATAAACTATTATGAATTTTTTTATTTTAAATAATGAAGTTTTTTTGAAATAATCTTGTTGTTATGGATATTTATAAAAGTCATGATATGAATGGTATAAGAATTGGAAAAATGACTTTTTAAAACAGATATTATTTAATTAAATGATATAATAATCATAGAAATCAAATATTCCTCCAAATTAATTAGATAATTATTAAAATTTCTTTAATGAACCACTTTATGTTCTATTTTGGTTTTATAGGAACGGTATTAACCATATAGTATTGATATATAAAAAGACATGGTAAGAGTTAAATTAGTTAACGTTGGGATAAAGCTAAAAGTTAAGGATAATTTTTTTACCTAGACTTGTCTAACATCTATCGGTTGAGATTTTTCCTACAAAAATATTGTCTTAAATTTGAATTAAATGACTTTGGGACCATTTGAATTTGAAAATCATTCTATAATAAAATAACAATTTCAAACATTCATAATGTGCCAGTGCTCCCTCTTATAAATGGTAATAAATATTTCCCATTAAATCACACCTCTAAATCCCCTTGTCTCATCCAAAATATTCCCAAATAATCTCCCAAAGTCACTATATTAATCATAAAATCAATACGTTAGGCCGAAGGTTATTAAAGAAATCATTTTGGCTCAAATCCAAGTGAGTTACACATTTTAAGAGGTAGGATCTTCCCTAAAGTTCCTTTCCATTATTTCACTTATTCAGTCTATTTAATTTTATTATTCATTTATTATGTAAAATCAATAGTATCTAAAATATACTGAATTTTTTTTATAAGAATTATTCTAACTACACTTACATACACATCAATCTAAAGGATTTGAACATACAGCTTCTGTGGACGACGAACTCCAGCCTCAAGAAATGATGATTATTCTATTTTCCCCTACCACATCTCATGGTGGCCATTATGATGGTAATATATTTATTTAATATATATATATATTATATTTATATTTCCACTTTTCTTATTTTTTTTTATTTAACGAATAGATTTATGCTTTCCATCATTTTTAAATATGATAATTTTTATTGAAGAAGTATGAACTACCGCCCACTCAAAATGATATGACTCATTCATGCCATTAATGGAACATATATTGGATGATATTAATGAACATATGTAACATGTATAAAATATGATATTATAATATAACTATAATATACCAATGTATCATTTTTTTCATTCCATTAAATATGAACAATAAATTAATGTATCATTCATAGGTACGTATGACTTACCATCTCCATGAATGGTGAATTTAACTTCGTATCATTATGTGTTATGGTGTATTATAAATACACATATAATTGATTTAAATACATTTATACCGGATATATATGAGACTAATATAATGAATATCATTATGGAGATAGTGGTATTTAATGCACATTGAAAATTTCTAATTAGAACATTGTCATTTTGGAATCATGTACCGAATATCGAAAAAACAACCGATATTATCTTAAATAATTATTTAATGTTTATAACATAGTAATAAGTGATATAAAAATAATAATAATATTGAAAAAAGGTTTTGAATCCATTATAAATTAACTTATTTTTATTCTTCAGGAAGAAAAAGGAATAAGATTGGTGAGTCAGACTCGAGGTAAGGGATTTCGTCTCAAACTCTTTCTATTAAGTCATATTTTGATTTATACATGAAATTATTTTATACGTTGTATAAACCGCTTCATATTTTAAATTAATAACAAGGAATATTTTTTCTATAAATAGTTTTACTAATTAAAAAAAATAATGTTTCTTTTTAACGTATGTGGTTGCAACCACCTTTCCGTTGCCGGAAGAAGTATTTTATATATGGATTCCTTACAAGTTGTAATGATTTTAATGGAAAAAATAAATACCATATACCCTCTTTAGATATTTTGGTATTGAATATGGTTTTGATAAATCATATATTAGTTATGTAATGAACCGAAATTTCCATGTAATTTATTTAATTATATGGTAATTTTAGGAGTCTGTGAAAATTGACGGTGTGTGATTCTAAGACCCAGTGTGCCGAGAATGAATTTCTGAACTTTTTTTCTGGTATGTTTAATACACGTGTGAGATAGTTTTTGTAACTTTTGAACCAGTTCTCGAAACTGAAATCTAAGGACATCGTTGAACTCGCGCGCTGATATTCGTTTAATGAGACTATCACCATGACGGCAGTTGGTCGAGGGGGAAAGTAAGTTTTTGTGTTTTCCATGGAATAATAGAATAAAATAAAAATGTTTTACAATTTTATTTGTTGAAACCTCCCATGTGGATGTTTTAAATGTGGGGACCACCTGAACTAAAACCTTACACATGTATTATATGGAGGTGGGGACCACTGATCCTAAAACCCCCATTTTGAATTTCTAGTGGTAGGGACCAAGCAAACCCTCTTAATGAGAGACACCCCTTGAACTCCCCCATTAATGATGAGTTAACCCATGGACTCACTCCATCTTTAATTTTTCCAACAATTTTCATTTAATTGAGTCAATTAATTGGGCCAATTAATTATTCCAATGTGCCAACATTATTAATCTAGAAAATTTAAATTATATTGTCACCTCTTTCCATTGAGAGGATTTGGTTGGAGAAGGTGAAGGGGGAAATTTTGGATAAATACTCTATAATGAAGAACAAACTCTTTCGAAGAGAGATTATCTGACAAACTGATGAACAAACCTGGGATCGGGGGCATGTGGCAGGTGTGACGAACGTCGACATCTTCGAATTCCTTCTCACACCAACATCAATGAACCTTTGAGGTAGGGGTTGTTTGAATTTTCCCCCTAACTAGTTGATAACAATTATTCGTAAATCAAGAATAAATTATACCTGTTTGAAACCACTCAAATGCAGAGAGTGCGGGCCAAACAAACATGGAACGAACTCTCCATAATTATGGTGTTTAATTGTTTTTTTCTTCACGATGGAGGATGATGGAAGCCAACACTGGTGGGGCATGAGAACAGAGGCCGACTCCACGGCCAGCCACGATGAAGGCATCGATGCAACCATGCCGCCCATAGAAGAGAAACATGGCTTGTGCCGCAGTGGTGAAGGGATGATGGTCGGCCGAGCCGGCCGCCAGCAAAGGTGTAACACACAACCACACATCTCCTAAAGGGCGGCTGGCCATCTGGCCAACTGTGGCAGACCACTGTATCCTGGCCCCCGCGCAGTCCCATGTAGCCACACGCCACCCCGCAGCCCCCGCACCACACCACAGCCGCCCCTCTGCCAGGCCAGGTCAAACCTACTAGGCTGTTTCGACACAAACTCGGTGGGGTTAGCCCAGGCCGAGTCCAGTCTGGTCTGATCGGACCCAGACCAGCTTCGACCCATTTCCACTCTTTTGGAAATAACATTGGAACCGATTGTCCATTTGACGAACCTTCTATGGAGCTAGAATCCATGGGGAAAGGTAGTACCTTTGGTATACCCCGCTGAAGATTTGGATAAGGATTGGGAATGGTCTGGTTGGAACGAGCAAGAATCCAATCGGGCCCTCGGGACTAAAAGCATAATAAATTACAAACCAAGCTTTTTTTTGATGCACCGTCTGTTGCATTGAGAACCCTATGACATTGAGGACCTTTGGGATTCTTCTTTGTGTTACTTCATGGTAGTTGAAGGATTGACCATTGTATTGAGGAGTGGACCCTCACAATGATGAGAAATCTTAGTGCAAGAATCCTGTAGCTAGCTGTGACAATGTATAAGGATCTTGTGTGTGTCTGACGATGTAGTGACGATGCACTAGGATCCGGTGTGGGTCTGACAACATACTGACAATGTAATTAGATCTTGTGTGGTACTGAAGACGTACTGATGATGTACTGGGATCATGTGTGGGTCTGACAACTTACTGACGATGTACTGGGATCCTGTGTGGGTCTAACGACGCACTGACGATGTACTAGGATCCCATGTGGGTCTGACGATGTACTGACGATGTACTAGGATCTTGTGTGGGTCTAATGACGTACTGACGATGTAATAGGATCCTATTTGGGTCAGACGACGTATTGACGATGTACTAAGATCTTGTGTGGGTTTGACGACGTACTGACGATGTACTAGAATCCTCTGTGGGTCTAACGACTTACCAACGATGTACTTGGATCCTGTGTGGTTTTGACGACATACTAACGATGTACTAGGATCCTCTGTGGGTCTAGCAATGTATTGATGATGTACTAGTATCCTGTGTGGGTCTGATGAGTACGGATGATGTACTAGGATCATGTGTGGGTCTGATGGTCTACTGAAAATGTATTAGGATACTGTGTGGGTCTGATGAGGTACTAGGATCCTGTGTGGGTCAGATGATGTACTATGATTCTCAATGGGTCTGATGAAGATTTAGGATCCTTCATGGGTCTGCTTCATAATAGATTAATATGATTTAGTAGATACATATAATGATATTTACTACTATACCTAAGATATACCTAGTGTGACCTGAGTCCGTACCTATGTGGTACTTTCCTTTATGGTAATACCTTGGTGGTATTATTCATTGTGGTGTAATTGTGTGGTACTTACCTTCATGGTACTCCATCCTTTGTGGAATAGTTGAGCTTGGGCTTTAAATTTGGACTGTGTGTTACATCATGATTGAGATGGGAATACTTGATAACTTAGGTATATGTATCGGAATATACCTAAGTAGTGTTGTCAGTTGATTTCATGCTTGTGGTTTATACTTTTTGGAAATTGGGAGACCTTGAGGGTCTCGGGGTCCAAACTATATATTGTTATACTCACCCCTACATAGTCCATTCCCTCACCTTGTTGTGTTTTGTGCAGACGACAGACAACGGTGACTGAGGACGAGGGTACCCGGACTGGAGGTAGCACGGAGGTAGACAATAGATGAGGCATACCGCAGATAAAACTAGTAGGGATTTTTACCTACCCTTCAGGTAGGATCCTTGGTGGGTATTAACAGGATCAGTTCCTTTTTATTTGTACCTTTTCTTTATGTACTTTTTAGTTGAGCTTGTATTCAGGGCCCTTTATCTTACTATGCTCACACTTTTACTATAATGATTACTAGTGTTCGTATCTTGTCGTATGCTTGGTTGCAGGTGTTTACAAGATATAAAGTCAATTCCTTCTTGGATTTTAGGGAATATGTCTTTATGTGATAGTTGTCAGCCCCTGGCCTATGAAAGTTGGTCCTGGGGTAGTCACGACATGGGCCCCGGGGAACAGGTCATGACAAATTGGTATCAAAGGGAGGTTCTACCATAAAAAATTGGAATCTGATCTTTTTAACATCAATAGTGATAAGTTTAGTCATTGTGGATATCAATTTAGGGAATCTTGTGTTGGTACGGCGACTGATGTATCCATACACCATGACCTTGACAACTGCTTTCTGACTTAGTGCACGAAAAAACTAATTGTGTGTGTGTTTTAAAGAGTCTTCATTGTGAACTCTTTGAGTCAGCTCACCGGGTATAAAATATTGACTGTGGGGCACCTGTTTATTTTTAGGATTCCTCCACATAGACGTTCAGCTAGGGTTCCAGATATAGTTTGCTTCAATAGCCCACTGAGCGATGATGCCTCTGTGCAGGGCCCTCTTCCAGTAGGGGCACCAGCGGAGAAACCATCAGTACTATTACCCATTAGGACACCAATGCCACTAGCCCCAGTAGAAGATGGTGAAAACCACTTGAGCGCGTTGCACGAGTTCCAGCGCCATAGGCCACCCAGGTTCAGGGGAGAGATGGACCCACAGGCAGCTGAGGATCAGCTGGAGGCCATGGTGAGAGTCTTTCGACTAGTAAGGACACCATATGATCTCATGGTGATCCATGCCTCCAGCCTTCTACAGGAAGTAGCAGGATGAAGGTGGAGCATGATGTTCTAGGTTTACAATGAGGTGATGCTTATCTGAGCAAATTTTGAGATCCTCTTTCGAGCAGAGTTTTTTCCAACGACTCTTCATGTTGTGCGCATACAAGTGCTTCTTCATTTGCATCATGGCAGCATGACTGTGGCTCAATACTCATCAACGTTCACCAACCTCTCATGATAATCCACTAATATGATGAGGGACCCATTCTTCAAGGCCTAGACCTTCGAGCAGGGACTCAGGCGGGATATTAGGGCATCGATTATTTCTCTCAACATCCCGAAACAGGCGGGGGTGTTAGAGTGAGCCCTCTTAGTGGAGAGTTTTCTTGCTGAGCTGTCACCACCAGCGAGACCCATCACCGGACTTCACGTAGAGGAGTCTTATGTAGCTGGAAGTATACATACATCACAAAGGTCCAAGAGGACCATACCTACAGGTGGACAACCGAATGACTTAGGATCGGTTGTGCAGGGCACCAGAGACAGAGTCAGTCATGCGAGGAATATACAGTGTTTCACATGCGGCGGGCAGGGTCACATGGCTTCTGACTACCTGACCCACTATACGGATGATCAGAAGAAGGTCGAGGGACTACCCAGGCAGAGACATAGGTTCGATCAAGGAGTAATGTAGTGAGTAGGTGGACATGGAAGAGGAGATTGTCATGCAACTGGTGGTGGGTGAAAATTTGAGATGTTACCTCCACCACCACTATTTGGTCCGCCCCGACCACAGGGAGCAGGAGGATAAGGGTGAGCTTAGCTCTAGGAAGTTGTGGCCTATGACCATGGCACTCCGGTGATGATACGAGTTGCGATCTGTGTCTATTCCAACTTAGTTTCAGTACTTACAGACACTGGTGCCAGCCATTATTTTATTTCCACTACCCTCATTCAGAGCTCAAAAATTTTGATGGAGCCATTGGATAGATCCTTATGGCTAAAGACTCCTAAGAGAGAGGATTCTATGATTACACACTAGTGCCTATAGTGTGATATTACTCTAGTAAGTGAGATCATCGGCTAAGATCTCCTAGTAGCGGTGTCTATGCCATACGACGTCATCTTGGGAATATACTAGTTTTCTACATTCCATGCTTAGATTAACTATATTATGCACAAAGTGTGGTGTGTCCACATGGAAGGGACTAGGTTTACCTTCACTGGTGAGAAGGTAGCATTTACAGCAAAGGATGGACATACGCAGAGGAGAGTGCAGCCGATCACTCATCAGTTGGATAGAATTACCCTCGAAGTGGTTGATGTGGGGAGTCTGATCTATCATATAGTTGTGGACCAGTATGTGGATGTCTTACATGATGATGTTTCAGGTCTACCTCCTCACAATATGGTGGACATTTAAATCTACTTGTACCCTGAGACGGAACTGATATCTACACTAGCATATCAGATTTCTCCCGCGGAGCATCGTGAGCTTCGGGTACAACTAGAGGAGTTGCAGGGGAAGGGATTCATCCATGGGTATCCCAGATTTTGTTCTCCAAGAATGTGGATGGGAGCTTGAGACATTGTATTGACTATCAGCACCTGAACCAGGTGACCTTGAAGATCAAGTATTCACTCCTGAGGATTGACAACCTCTTTTATCAGCTGAAGGGAGCATGGTTGTTCTCAAAGATATACCTCAGGTCAGGCTATCACCAGCTTAGAGTGTGAGATAAGGATGTGCAGAACACAACATTCAGATGTTGGTATGGCCATTACGTGTTCTTTTTTATGACATTCAGCGTGACCAATGCTCCAACAATGTTAATGGGACTCTTGAACATGATTTTTGGCCATAACTTGGTCGCTTTGTGGTGGTCTTCATTGATGACAATATGATCTACTCATCTACCATGGGGGAGCATGCCTTTCATTTGTTGGTAGTACTGCAGACACTCTGAGAGCACCAGATTTATTGTAATCTCTTGAAGTGCTAGTTCTGGATCCGAGAGGTTCATTATCAGGGACATTTCATTTTAGAGGCTGGAGTTGCAGTGGATCCAGTGAAGATTTATGCTGTTCATTCTTGGGAGCCACCTAGGAGTGTGACAGATTACATAGTTTCTTGGGTTTGGCTGGATACTGCTGTAGGTTTGTACCAGATTTCTCTAGAGTTTCACCACCTTTATTGACATTAATGAAGAATGGGAAACCCTTCTTGTGGTCAGAAAGATGCCAGTGGAGTTTTCATAAGATGAGGCAGAGACTGAATAGTTCCCCCAACTTGAGGATTCTGGAGGAGGGTGTTGGGTACACAGTCTACTATAATGCATTAGGGACCAGGGTCGGATGTGTCCTAATTCAGGAGCGAGTAGTTATCGCATATAGTTCTCGAGATCTGAGACAACATGAAGAGAACTACGCTACCCCTCACCCGGAGTTAGTAGTGGTGGTTTTCACCTTGAATATGTTGTGACATTACTTGATGGGTGATTGTTTTAAAGTCTACTCAGATAACAAGATTCTCAGGTATAACTTCTCATTGAAGGACCTGAACCTGAGACAATAGTGTTGGCTTGAGTTCCTCCATGACTATGTATATGAGATAGTCTATACTCCTGGGAATGGAAATGTTTTAGTAGATGCACTCAGCAGTATATCTGGTATACATCTTTTAGGAGATGCGATGAAGTAGTTGGATGCTTTACTGATATCCTTTGTGGATCGAGATGGAGAAGCTTTTATTCACTCTCATACAGTCACTCCACCACTTCATCAGTGAGTCAAGGAGGTGTAGTGTGTTGACACTGACTTCGAGGCTCGACGTGCTCATATATCTATAGGATAGGAAGATGAAGTATTTTCTGAAGATGGGGAGGGAATCATCTTTTTCAGAGGATGTACCATAGTACCAGTGTCACTTCGGGAGGAAGTGTTGAGGGAATTTAACAGTTCCCCACTATCGGAACATCCAGAAGTGATGAAGATGTTACAGGATCTCCGACGACTACACAGGTGGCTGGAAATGAAGAAATCCGTAGCAGAGTTTGCCTCTCGGGGCCTCACTTTTCAGCAAGTGAAGGCGAAGCATCAGGTTCCAGCAGGCTTGGTTCAGCCTTTAGAGGTCCTAAAATGGAAGTGGGATGGCATATCTGTGGATATCATGATAGGAATTTCACATACATGCAAAGTTCATGATTCTATCTAGGGGAACATTGATGGACTCACCAAGTCAGACCACTTCCTATCGATCATAGATCAGGGTTCAGTAGAGAGAATGGGACACCTCTATGTGTAGGAGAATGTGAGGCTACAATTAGTACACTCGACCATTTTCTCCGATCGTGGTACACGTAATACTTCCTGGATATATAAGGGGTTTCAGGAGACATTCGGGATGCAAAATTAGTTGAGCACCACCTTTCATCCTCAAACGGATGTCCAGATTGAGATGACCATTCAAACCCTCAAAGACATGTAACTTTCTTGAGTGCTCGACTTCGATCATAGCTGGGAGGATCAATTTCCTTTGGTGGAGTTTTCATTCAACAATAGTTATCATTCCACAATTGGGATGACACCTTTTGGGGATTTGTACGGATGACCATACAGATCACCTTTGTGCTGGACAGTCCTAAAGGATTCAGTATTCATGGGACCAGATATGGTTAAGGCTACCATAGAAAATGTGTAGATCTTCCAGGAGTAGATGAAAACAGCACAGAGCAGGAATGATTCTTATGCCGACAGGAGACGAAGACCCTTGGAGTTCGAGGATGGCGACCATGTCTTTCTACGTGTTTCACCCTGACAAGGTTTGCAGAGAGGCGGCAAGTTATCTCCAAAGTTCATTGGACCGTTCCCGGTCCTCAGTAGTGTTGGAAAGGTGGCTTACTGCATATCACTTCCCCCTCAATTGCACCAGGTGCACAACATCTTCCATGATTCCCGACTAAGGAGATACGTGGACGACCCTTCTCATATCACTGTCCTTTGTGAGATGGACATCGATGAAGGGGAGTCATTTACAGAAGTTCTATTGGAGATTGAGGATCGATAGAAGCATGTCCTTTATGGGCGGTGGATACCTCAGGTGTGCCTTCACTGGAAGCACATGAACCTCTAGTAGAGCACATGGGAGTGGGAGACTCATATACTTGCGAAGTACCCCCAATTGTTTTCCTAGATTGGTATTGTGGATTTTGGGGATGCAAATCCCTGAGGTGGGGAGAATATAAAGACCCATTATTTCCATGTATTTTTTTTATTATATGTGAATTTTAAGAGTCCTCGTAAATTAATGGTGCATGATTATGAGTACCGGTGTTCTCGGAATTAATTTCTTAACTTATTTTGGGTACATTCGGTAAACGTTTGAGCGGGGTTTTTTGACATTTGAACCGGTACTCGGAATTGAAATCTGTGGACACTGTTGAACTTGCAGCACCAGTATTTTCATAAGAAGACTTTATCCTCGACAGTAGTTGTTCGAGGGTGAATGTTATTTTTTGTGTTTTTCATGATGGAATAAAAAAATAATAATTATTAACATTTTTATTTGGTGAAACCTCCAATGTGGATGATATAGATGTGGGGACCACTTGAACATAATCCTCCAATATGTTTGTTATGGAGGTGGGTACCACTGAGCCTAAAACCCCCATTTCTAATTTCTAGTGGTGAGGACCACCAAAACCCTCTTAATGGGAGAATCCCCTTGAACACCATCATTAATGAAGAATTAACCCACGGACTCCCTATAACATTAATTATTCCAACACTTTTCATTTAATTGTGTTAATTAATTGAGACAATTAATTATGCCAACGTTCCAACATAATTAATCTAGCCAATATAAATTATATTAGAACCTCTTTCCTTTGTGAGGATTTGGTTGGAGAAAAAGAAGTGGAGATAATGGATAACTACTCTCCAACAAAGAACAACCTCCATCAAAGAGAGATTATCTGACGAACCAATGAACGAGCCCGGGATCGAGGGCATGTGGCGGGCGCGATGAACGTCGACATCTTCAAATTCCTTCTCGATCCAGCATCAATGAACCATTGAGGTAGGGTGGTTGTTTTAATTGTTCACCCTTACCCGTTCATGACAATTATTCATAAATAAAGAAGAAATTATAGTCTATTGTTACCGCTCTAACATGGAGAGTGCGAGACAAACAAACATGGCCCGACCTCTCAGTAATTTATGTGTTTAATTGTTTTGTTCTTCACGATGGAGGAGGATGAAAACCAAGACCGGTGGGGAATGAGAACAGCGGTCGGCACCACGGCCTGATTTGAAAAAGGCGTCAGCACCACCATGTCACCCGATGGAAGAGAAAAATGGCTTGTGCTGTAGCGATTAAGGGATGAAGATCGGCAGAGCCAGCTGCCGGGGAAGGCATAGAGCGCAACCACGCCACACGGAGAGGATGGCTGGCCATCCAGCCTGCCACTAAGGAACACCGCCCATGACCTGTGCGTCGCCCTGTGGCCCGCGCACCGCCCCGAAGCCGTGCACTGCCGCACGCCACCCTGTGGCCGTCGCACTGCCAGGCCTGGCCACCCAGCATGGGCCAGGCCAAACCCAACGAGCTGGGTCAAGCCGGGTCGGACCGGACCCAGACGAGCATCGACCTATTTCCACTATTTTGGACATAACGTTGGAAAAGAGTGTCTGTTTGAAAAACAGTCTATGGAATTGGAAACCATGGAGTGATATAGTCCCGTTGGTATGCCCCACTAATGATTTGGATATAGTTGGGGAACGGTCGGTTTGGATCGAGCACGAATCCATCTGGGCCCTCACTACTAAAAAGAAAATAACATATAGACCGGGCGTCCGTTCGATGCACAGTATGTTGCGTTGAGACCCCTATGACATGGTGGTCCATTGGGATACTTCTTCGTGGAAGTTGGAGTATCGACCAGTGGATTGAGGAGCATATCCTTACATAGACGATCAAGCTTAGTGCAGGAAACCTGTAGCTTTCTATGATGATGCACTAGGATCCTATTTGGGTCTAACAACGTACTGACGATGTACTGGGATCTTGTGTGGGTCAAATGACATACTGAGGATGTACTAGGATCATGTGTTGGTCTAACGACGTAATAATGTCGTACTAGGATCCTGTGTGGATCTGATGATGTACTGACGACGTTCTAGGATCCTGTGTGGGTATGATGATGTCCTGATGACGTACTAGAATCCTGTGTGGGTCTGACAATGTACTAACGACATACTAGGATCATGTGTGGGTCTGATGATTTACTGATGACATACTAGGATCCTATGTGGGTCTAACAACATACTAACGATTTACTAGGATCCTGTGTGGGTCTGATGATGTACTGACAATGTACTAGGATTATGTGTGGGTCTGATGACCTACTGACGATGTACTAGGGTCCTGTGAGGGTCTGACGACGTGTTGAAAATTTACTAGGATACTGTGTGTGTATGATGATGTACTGATGATGTACTTGGATCCTATGTGGGTCTGACAATGTAATAGGATCCTGTGTGGGTTTGACGAGGTACTATGATCTTGTGTGGGTTTGACGATGTACTACGATCCTCTGTCGGTCTAATGATGATTTAGGATCCTTCTTGGGTCTACCTCTTAACATAGTAAGATGACTCAGTAGTTACATCTATTCATCTTTACAAATGTACCTAAGATATACCTGGTTTGAGCTGAGTATGTACCTGTGTGGTACATTCCATTGCGGTAATACCTTGGTTGTATTCTTCTGGGTGGCGTACATGTGTGGTACTTACATTCGTAGTACTCTTTCCTTGGTGGAACAATTGAGCTTGGGCTTTTGAGTTGGAATCTGTGTTTCCTCATGATTGAGATGGGAATACTTGATAACTTAGGTATATGTATGGGAATATACCTAAGTAGGGTTGTTAGTTTATTTCATGATTTTGGTTTATCCATTGTGGAATTTGTGAAACCTTGAGGGTCTTGGGTTCCCTACTAAGTTTCATTATACTCACCCATGCATGGGTTATGCCCGCACCTTGTTGTGTTTGGTGAAGACGATGGACATCGCTAACTGAGGACGAGTGTACTAGGACTGGAGGTATCTCGAAGGTGGACAATAGACGAGGCGTACCGTAAAGAAAATCATTTGGGAGCTTTACATACCATTCAGGTTGGATCCTTGGTGGGTGTTCACAGGAGATGTTTTAGTTTATTTGTACCTTTCAGTTTTCCTGTACTTTCGACTTGGTCTTGAATTCTGGACCCTTTTTCTTACTATACACGCACATTTACTATATAGTTTACCTGTGTTCGTATCTTAATGTATGTTTGGATGAATATGTTTACAAGATATAAAGGCATTTCCTTCTATATTTTTAGTGAATACGCCTTTCGATGCTAGTCGACAGCCCCTGAACAATGGATGGAGGGCATGGGGTAGTCACGACATAGGGCCCTTGGGACTGGTCGTGACAATTTCAATATCATGAAATAATATATTTTTATTGAAATGTGGAAATGTTATATTTTTTTATTCTTTTTATGTGTTTTAGAATTTTAAGGGTCCATTGGCATTGATTATGTATATGTGTGTTCCCATGGTAAATCTATGACGGGTGAGCCTAAGATTTATATCCAATGCGTTGGTTAATGTGATTGAGGTAAACATTAATGATTCTCCTAAGAGATTTAAGGAATATATAATGATACGTACCCTGAACATAACTCCATATATAGCTGTGAAATATACAATTTTAATTATGTTATGTATTACACACGTTACCATTGTGATTTATGATTTCTATTTGTTATTCACAAATCTTATGATTTCATGAGGTATGTTAAAAAAATTTTGTTTATGATTGAAAAGTATGAATTATTTGATTTGTTTGTATTCTTGGACTAATGTTTTATTTCCATATTTTATATCCCTTACTGAGCTTTTTATGCTCATCCCATGTTCTTGAAATGTTTTTTATAGGGTATAAGGAAGGGTATGAGAAAGGAATAATTTAGGAAGATTTATATCAAGAAAAAGATTTCTTGTTTTTTTAGGGAGTTAAATTTTCATGAAAAAATAGATATAGTTGAATTGACTAATTTGTAATTATTTAGATGTATTCTAGTAGTTATGGACTAATTCTTAAAAAATATAAACATGAAAAGATCATCAATGTATAATTCTTTACACAACTCATGATTATTTAATGTTTAAGGCATGAGCCTTATAGCTAGCATTAGAATTCAGTTTTGAAAAATTTAAGCAGTATGATATTTTTAAATTAATATCCATAAATTAATTTGTGGAACGATTGAATAAATATAGAATTTTAAAATTACCATGTTGCTTTACCTAAGATATTTTTGTGTTCAGAATGGTTTTCCATAGAGAAAACAAGGCAGCTATGATGGGATGACATCAAGAGGAAAAAAACATCAAAATCTGTAACCTGAGATGGTAAGAATTGGAACTGAATAGTTTGTTGTAGAGATGGAATAGTTGACTCATTCTATAAATAGTGTTGGAATCCATGAACGAGATCAGTCAGATGAACCATAGAGGATCATTTTAGTGGTCGAGCATTTCATGAGGCAACCACCCCCATCATTCAGTGGATCATATGATCCTATTCTAGAATACATGTAGATTAATGCACTGGAAAAGATTTTATATGACATGGGGTGTTACGAAACTCAATGTTTTATTCTTTTTGTTTACCATTTTGAAGTTGAAACTGATCAGTGGTGGTCGATAGATAAAAATATAATGGATAGTAAGGACACTTATACTTTTTATTGGGATGAATTCAATGGTATTTTTCCCAAGAAATATTTTCCTAAGGTGGTTTGACATAGGACTATAAAAAATATTTGAATTGAGGTAAGAGGATGACTCAGTTAATACTTATGAAACAAAATTCTTTTGACTGGAAAGGTATGCTCCATATTTTATAAAGAATCTTGATTTTAAAATAAATGATTTTTACATAGTATTAAATCCAATGTATCTAAGGACTTTTGATTCTTGTGGGTTAAAATGTTATGAAAGGAATTTTCTTTGTGAGAAAATGGTGGAAATGGAGTTTGCTAATTATCAGGTGTTCTTTAACAAACCATAGAATATGAAGTTGTGGTGGCTGAAAAAAGAGGAAAACTCTTCAAAAATGTCTGATGGTAAGAAACATAAGTTTACAGTTTGGGAAAAGTGTTGTAATAAGAACACTGAGGAATGCATTTTGAATTATGGTAGGTTCTATTGATTTTGTAAAATGGGACATATGGCTCATAATTTCACAGAAAACGATATTTCTAATAGGAATACAAAATATAATTTATAGTCTATAAGATGTTTTAAGTAAAATGAAATGTGTCATTATGTGAATGGGTGTATGTCAAATAACCCAAATTATTGAATGTAGTCGAAATATAAGAAGAAAGGGATGGTGAAATCTTTTGCTACTACTTCAGTAGATGTTGATCCATTAAATGAAGTATTATCAGGTACATTATTTTTTTATTCACATTATGATAATGTGTTGTTTGATTCAGGGTCTTCACATTCTTTCATTTTTGAGAAATTTTATTTTAAATTGGGTATTCCATCTCAAGATATGAATCCTAAACTTGTGGAAAAAACATGGAGGTAATGTTGAGATAAAAAGAAATTATAAGAATCTTCATGTAATTTTGTGTGGAAATAATATAATTACAATCCTTATATTGTTTTCCTCTAGTAGTGTTTGGTGTTATTTTGGGTATTAATTGTATTTCCATTTATCATTATATGATTGACTGTAGAGAAATTTTTTTTATGTAATAATTTTTGTTTGGGTACAAGAATGAAAAATTTATTTTCTTAACATATTAGGAAGTTAGGAAAAAATTAAAAGATGAAAATGAATGTTACCTTTCACATATTGTTGACGACACATGATCTATTCAGATTATTGATGTACCAGTGGTTAATGAGTATCTTTAAATTTTTTCAAATGAGCCTCTTGGTATAATACCATATCAGGGAGTTCAATTTATAGTTGATTTAGTTCATGAATCTATGAAAATTTCAAAACCCCCATATCAAATGGATGAAATTTATATTTTAGAAATAAATAAGAAATTACAAGACTTATTAGATAAAGGTTTTATTCAACCGAGAACATCATCATGTGATTCCCTTATCTTGTTTGATAAAAATATCGATGTTTCTGTGGGACTTTTCATTGATTATAAAGACTTTAATAACATAACTATTAAGAAAAAAGATCAATTTCCTCTTAATGGTTATTTGTTTGATCAACTCCAGGGAGCTCTAAAATTTTCAAATATTAGCTTGAGTTAAGGGTAACATCAGTTAAAATTAAAGGGAGAAAACATACTAATGATCTCATTTTTCACTAGATATGTCCAATGTGAATTTTTAGTTATTCCTTTTAGGTTAACCAATGATCCTGCTGTATTCATGGATCATATGATTAAAATTTTCCATGTGTTAATTCATAATTTTGTTGTTGTCTTTATTAATGATATTTTGGTGTATTATAAAAGTAAATAGGAGCATGAAAGTCATTTAAGGGTTATCATGAAAACATTAAAATTAATTAAACGATATAGGAAATTCATTAATTGTGAGTTTTGGTTACAATAAATTTCATTCCTTGGTCACATTATTTCAAAATAAGGCATAACAGTTGATCCTACTGAAATAAATTTTTTAAATGAATGGCCAAGACCCACAAATATAAATGATATTCATTGTTGTCTTGGCTTAGTAGGTTATTACTAGAGATTTTTTGTAAATTTTGCACAATTATCTATCCCACTGACAATTTTAACTCAAAAAGGTATTAAGTTCATCAGGAAAAATTAATGTGATGAATTTTTTGATGGATTAAAAAGAAGATTGTTGAATGCACTTATTTTGGTACTACCTTGATGAAATAGTGAATTTTTTCTCTATAGTGATGATTCATTTAAAGGACTTGGTTGTGTCCTTATGCGGAATGATTAGGTAAATTTTTATGCTTCACATCATTTGAAACCTCATGTGTTAAATTAAACTATATGTTATTTGGAAAAGATGATATTTTTTTTCATTAATAATTTGGAGGCATAATTTTGATGGGATAAAGTATGAAATATATACTAATCACCGAATTTTGATGTATATATTGACTGAAAAATAATTAAACATGAGATAGAGTAGATGGCTAAAATTAATCAAGTATTATTATTGCACAATGCATTACCATCCGGGAAGGGAAATAATGTGGCTGACACATTGAGTCAAAATATTGATGCTAAATTAACCATGCTACATTTGGAACAATATTCTTTGGTTTTTTATATGACAAATTTTTCATTGGAAGATACTGGTGTAAGGAATTTCTCTGTTTCGTTTCACGTTGCAGTGAAATCGTATCTGGAAGATAAAAAAAGGATGTGCTAATAGAAGACACTGAGATTAAGAAAAATATCGAATTGGTTCAGAAGGGTATTTTACCTAAATTATACCTTGATAAAGACTTTGTTTCGAGGTTTGTAAATATAGTATGTGTTCCTTGTGATTCATTGTTGAACAAAGTGTTGTTTTGTGAAGCTCATAGTTCTCCATTTTATGTTCATCTGGGCTGTACTAAAATGTATAGAGATCTTCAACAGTCTTACTAGTGGGATGTAATAAAAAGATATATTGATGAATTTATTATAAAGTGTTTATCTTATAAATAGGTTAAATCATTATTTAAGTAACTGAATGAGATGCATCATCCATTGCCAATTCTAGAGTGAAAATGGTGAAATGTTTCCTGGGATTTCGTAGTGGGTTTACCAAAGGCTTCTCAAGTTAACAATGAAATTTGGGTTATTGTTGATTTATTTAATAAATATGAACATTTTCTTCCAATTAGAGATACTTTTCCTCTAGATCAACATTTTTTTGTTGTATAATAAAGGGATTTTTTGGTTATGTTGATTTCCCCTCTCTATTGTATATGATCTTGAACTCATGTTCACATATATCTTTTGGAAATGCCTCCAGAAGTCATTGGGAACTAAATTAAAATTTAGAACAACTTTTAATCCCTAGTCAAATGCATAGTCATAAGGAACAATTTAGACCATAGAGGATATGCTACGTGATTTGTCTATTGTATTAACAAATATTTTGGGACAAACATCATTCTTCGGTTTAATTTTTTTATAATAACAGTTTTCATTCTAGTATATGGATTGAAAAATTTGAGGCATTATATGGAAACTGGTGTCGAACTCCAAATTTTTGGGATGAAGGAGGTGAAAGAAGTTTATGGGATAAGAAATGGTAGAAGAGATGTCATAAAAAGATTAGTTGATTTAGAATCATAAGACAACATCTCATAGCAGGAAGAATGTTTTTGAAAATAAACAGAAGAAGAATCACTCTTTCTAGCTATGTGATCATGTTTTTTCAAAGATTGTCCATTGAAAAGTTTGATGTGTTTTGGAAATACGGGAAAGTTGAGTCTGAGGTTCATTAGACCTAATTAAATCCTTGAGAAAGTTAGATCAGTTTCCTACATAATGGATTTACCTTCAGGTATATCCTAGGTACTAAATGTTTTTCAGGATTCAATGTTTTGAATGTATATGCCAGATCCATATCATGTTATGAATAAATATGTAGTTTAGTTAGAAGGGAATCATTCTTAGGTGGAAAAACTGTTCGAGATTATTGACTAAAGAGAGAAAGTGTTGTGGAATAAGGTAATTCATCTGGTAAATGTTTTCTAGAATAAACCATATTGTTGAAGTTGATTCATGGGAATCTGAAAATTCAATGAGGGGTAAATACCCTCAATTTGATAAGTAAATAAAATTGAAAGGATGCAATTTCCAAACGGTGGGAATGATGTAACATGCAGGTAAATAAAGAATATGACATTTTTCTATTTATTAATATTTTTTAATTTAAAATTAATATTATAATAAATGGGATTTTATGTTCGGTGGAGTACCTAATTTGAAACAATGGTATTCTTCGAAATCTTATGTTTCACACAATGTTGAGTCATGATAAAAAGATAAAAATAAAATATTATTATTATAAAGGTAGTTAATGACTATCCATTTTATTTGCAGGAAATAATAGATCTAACCATATTATGATAAAATATGTATGTTAAATGATTTAACATATATCCAAAAAAATTATAGGCAAAAATAAGAATGATTAGGATTTTAAGCATTAATACTCTAATATTTCTTAATTGTAGTTTTATCACCTTTGATATATAATCCTTTTTAACTATATTTTTTGACACATTTATATGTTATATTTTATAAAATAAACTTCTTCTATAGAATTGGGAAAACAAAATTTAATTTGGATGAAATTTTGGTTTTTTTAGTAGAGTTCATTTTTATGAATAGTGAAAAATAATGCATTTTAATTCAATACTGTCATTTCATATAATTTATTTATATAGTCGGATTCTCCTTTCAATTGGTTTTAATGTGTAATTGGATTATATTTTTATCAATTAATCCAATTTTTTCATTTGAAGTAATTTTAATTTCAAATTTGACAGAAAAACATGCCAATATTTTCGTAGTTTTTACTTCATAAAAACATGTATTTTGGTTTTGACAATGAGAAATAAATTGAAATTTATTTATGCAATTACATTGTATTGAATTTTAAAAAAATGGATTCCACATTTTGAAGAAAATGGTCCAAATTGTGTAAATATATAACTTTTATTTTTAGATATTATGAATAGTGACATCAGTAAATATTTTATTTTCCATGGTTAAATTGTAAATCTAGTAAATAATAGTAAGAAATAATATTTTACTAAAAATAATACAACCTAACACATGTCCTAATTCTATTATATGAGATAATTCCAACCATAGGCATCTTTCGGTCGATTTTGGGTCCCCATGGAGCCACTTTAACGAGAAAATGACATTTTATAAAAATTAATTTAAATAAAAATACAACATAAACATATTTTTTTTGGTATTTTTTTTATATGGGGTTATATAAGTAATATCATGGAATATAAGTATTAATTAGAAATCTAAAAAGACTTCCTAAATCATTTTATTTTATTTATAATATTTAGGCCTAAAAATTAATATATTTATGACATGATGATGTTGTAGTGATTCCCTTATTAATGAATGATTTAAATAAATAAGAATATAAATATTAAAAAAATATATTTTATCACTTTTTAGGCCATCCAAAAAAATTATATATTGTTATGACATTTTATATTTTAATTAATGATATTTTTTCCAAATAATCATGTTTTTATTTATTTTTAAAAAAGTCAAGATATGAATGGTATAAAAATAATATAAATGTGTTTTTAAAACAAATATTATTTTATTAAATTCTATAATAGTCCTATAAAAGCAAGATTCATCCAAATCACATAGATAATGATGAAAATGTCATTAATGAACCACTTGAGGTTCTATTGTATTTTTATAGGAACTATAATAGCCATATTCTATGAATATATAAGAAGACATGGTATGAGTTAAAATACTTAACTAAGGGTTGAAGCTAAATGTTAAGATTAAATTTGTGACCTAGACTTGCCTAAAACCAATTGGTAGAGTGTTTTTCTACCAAAACGTGTCTCATCTTTGAAATAAATGTCATTGGGACCATGTGAAACCGAAAATCATTTTATAATAAAATAATAATTTCAAACATTCCTAATGTGCCCCTCCACCCTCTTATAAAATGGCATCAACTCTACCCATTTAATCACACCTATCAAGCCTACCATATCGTCAATACTCTTCCAAAATAGACTTCCATCATCCCTATAATTATTCTAAAATCCTTACCATATGTATAAGGCAATTAAATAAATATTTTTGTCTCAAATCAAAGGTAGTTACACGTTTCAAGAGGCACGATCTTCTCTAATGTTCCCTTCCATTATTTCACTTATTCAGTCTCTATTCAATTATTAATCATTTATTACATAAAAAAACCAATATCATAAATATACAGGGATTTTTTTTATGAGAATGATTATAATGCCACTTACTCCCACACACCCCCATCTAATGGATATGAACATACTGTTTCTGTAGACGGTGACCTACCGCCTCACGAAACGATGATTATTCATTTTTCCACTACCACATCTCATGGAGTCCATTATTATTGTACTATATTTATATATAGTATATATTATATTTATATTTTCTCTATTATTCAATTATTTATTTAAATAATACCTTTATTCTTTCCAACAATTTTAAATATGATTATTTCATTTGAGAAAGTGCAGACTACCGCCCCTTCAAAGTGATATGACTCGTTCATGACATTAATAGAATGTATAATGGATTATTTTAATGAACATATGTATTTTATATAAAATATGATAATATAATGGAATTATAATATACCAATTTATCATTTAATTTACATTCCATTAAATATGAAAAAGAAATTAAAGTAGCATTCATGTGTACGTACGACTAACCGTCTCCATGAATGGTGCATTTAATTTATTATCTCTGAGTGTTATAGAGTATTCATAATACATATATAATGGATCTAAATACATTTCAAATGGATATATTTGAGACATTAATCATTAATATCATTTGAGATATAATGGAATTTGGACAACATTTACAATGTGTAATTATAACAAGTTCCTTTTTTTCTCTAGTTCTGAATATTGACAAAATGGCCAATATTAACATAAATAATTATGTAATGTTTATATCATGGTAATAAGTGATATAAAAGGAATAATAAACATGAAAAATGTTAATGATAAAGTATAAATTAAATTAAATTTATTATTCAGGATGAACAAGGAAAATACGTGATGATTCAGACTCAAGGTAAGGGACATGGTCTCAATTTCTATTCATTGACGCATATTTGGAATTATACAAGACTTCCTTTTATATGGTGTATAAACCCCTTTAAATTTTACTTTAATTAAAATGGAATATTTTATCTACGAATATTTTAACTAAATGACAAAAAAAATGTTTGTTTTTAACGTACGTGGTGACAATGTCCATTCTGTCGCCACAAGCATTATTTGATATTCCGCTTCCATAACATCCCAACATTTTTTAAAGGAAAATAAATACCACATACCGTTTTTCAAATTTTGTTATTGAGAATGTTTTTGATAAAGTGTTGATTATTTCAATATCTTGAAATAATATATTGTGATCGAAATGTGGAAATTTTATCTTGACTTTATACTTGTTTTATGTGTTATGAATATGACATGGTTCTTGGGAATTGTTTAGGTATATGGGTATTTATGTGATAAAATAAGGCCACGTGAGCCTAAGATATCTATCCAATACAATGGGTAATGTGATAGAGGTAACTTTTAATGTTTCTACTAAGATATTTATGGAATATTTTATGATAGGTATTCCGAACGTAACTCTCTATGTAGATGTGAATGCTATAATCTATGTATGTTATGGTTTGCATAATATAACTTTGTGATTTATGGTTTCTATGTGTTATTCATAAATATTATGATTTCATGAGGTATGTAAAATATCTTGTGTTTATGATTGAAAAGTATTACTTATTTGATTTTTATGTATTCCTAGAATAATTATTTCATTCCATATATTATATCCCTTACTAAGATTTTTAAGCGCATCCCATGTTTTTGAAATGTTTTTCACAGGGTAAAAGGAAGGTAAAAGAAAAGAGGAATTTAGAAATATTTTTATAAAGAAAATAATTCGGGTTTATTTAAGGATATTTATTTCTGGGAAAAAATTTGGATAGATTATAAGTTCCTTCTTTATATTTTTTGAGATGAAATATAATAGGTATGGCCTAATTCACTAAAACACTAAAGCTTGAAAGATCATCAATGTCGAATTCTTGACATAACTCTATATTATGTAATGTTTAAGTCTGAGGCCTTATAACCCCCAACACATTATATCTAATACTCACCATAATAAAAACAAACAATAACAACACACATTCCTATATCTAATCCATGCCAACTTACCACTATAAGACAACCCTCTATATCAAATAGAAAATCATATCACCTCCATCAACACACAATAGTCCAAGCCACATCGGTCAACCCCACAAGATGAAGAACTCACCACATAATACAACACGACATCCACATTTATTCAAGGTTTATCATCACATTTCTTCAAATAAATACTAAAAATATTGTTACACAAAACATGTTACCATGGTGAGTCAATTAAAAATCCCTATATAAGTTATTTTTCATGTTATTTTTTGGTGAGATCAAATAAGAAAAAAAAAATGTTCTGAACAAATATTTTCTATTGTTAAAAAAAGGCCCGCATTAGATTTCATTTTTGGTATTGGTAGGAACACACAATATCATAAAAAACATTTGAAAAATAATTAAGTCATTTGAAATCTAAACCAAACCATTCAATTTTAGTCATTCAAATTCATTATCAAATTATGTTGAGAATTACTATTCATACAATAGATATTGATAGAATTCAATCCAAACAAATTGAAAATGAACATGATAGAAAGTGGATTCCCCACATCAAATAATATTTTTGATCTTCTGTGAAAATCATGGTGAAGTTGAAATATTCTATAATCAACAACCACACAGGGAATCCATGGATAAAACTAAATCATACAAAATGATTATCAAAATTATAACGCAACACACGCCCATATCAAAAGATACCCAAAATAATGGTTCTTTAATTAATAATGAATGTTATACAATGGATAATAGAAATATATACTTCATTGGATCTCAAAAATTAAACCACCACATCCAATGAATAAAGAGGAATATGTAGGTATCGAAGGTATCACAAATCCACTATTGTTTTCCCAAAAAACGATAACATGATTTGATGAATGAGAGAATATTTTGACAAAATAATTGTATAAATAACATATATCTCACCTAATTTATGGGATACACCTCACTTTTATTTTATAAAATCCACAGGCTGTATAAAACATATTCTATAAAAAAATTATTTTGTGAAATTCAAAAAACAAAGGATGTTCTTACAATTTTAATGGTGCCACATCTAGAATATTATTATGACATATAAATCATTCATCCAATGAAATCAAATTTCAAACAGTATCCCCTCATCTCACAGAATCTGTAAACAGTAATACATACAATCCAAAATAAACCCATGTATGTCATAAACTCTTCATTATTGGTGTAAAATGCCTTATTTAGTTTGGATGTAGCACCATCCTCCATGAAACCCTTTTGTACAAACTCATGATTTCATCAAAACACCTCCAACCACCAAAACCATCACTTCTATGGTAGATGATGGAATTTTCAATTATAGGGTTCATAGAGTATGAATAATAAAAATGGCTTAACTAGGGATACTCATATGTTTTTTGGTTTATGGACGAATGCGGCTTGGTATGAAGAAATTGGGTATCATCATAGATGTTTTTGATTATCACTGTATATGTTACATTGTTATTATCGCATTGGTGTTAGTTATGATTTATGGGGATGATCATAAAGGGTGGACTAATGTGTAAACCAATTAGACAAATTGGATCAATAGGTATTGACTTTCAGTTTGATTCACAATGATTGAATCAAAAAATGGTTACATATAGAAACATAGTATATGAATTAGGCATATAAGGTTTTACTACTCAGTGGATGGAGTTTGATACATGTATTAAGTGGGGTCGTAAGATACTATGTGGGTTGGTATACTGAGGTTAATTGATGTTTTAAATTTAATTTCTTTATTCAGTAAGAATGATGATTATACAGTATAATGTTTTCTGGAATAAGAGTTGGGGGATCATCTCAGAGATGATCATGGAATATTATGAGATATTATAGCATACATTGAGATTTCAATGGGTGAAATCAATATTAAATTTGATAGGATGTTTTGGAAAATATATTATTCATTAGAATGTAATAATGTCTATTGATATTCATAACATGGTATTTTTGTGTTGTTGAGGGATAAATGTGGACCATGTGATTTTTATATCATACTTGATTTTTATATTTGGTGTTAGATGATAGTAATCAACTAGTATTTTATGATTCAATTCAACTATTTCATTCTAATTATTTATTTTATTAAAAGGGAATTGGGTTAGTCTCATGGTGGAGACAATATGGATTAATTATAATTCATTTAGAAGCTACAATATCTAATGTTACTAATTATGTACTCCATGCTGTGATTATTATTTAAATATCACCTCTATGATCCCCTCATTAATAATTTCAATCTAATCCAATTGATATGGACTCCTAGGGAAGGACACTGTGAAATTACAACATGGTGTATTATTCCCCAAGTGATTTATCATTGAAATGTCACATTATTTATTTGGATGAACTCCAAAAAATACTTTTATGATGCTATGAGACTATTAGCAACACATGAACAAAAATGGTATGATATTATTTCCAAAGGTAGGTAGTTATATTAATCCTTATACATGATTCATATACACCTCTTATGAGAATGATGGATTATATGGGATCTCCAATGAATCATGTACCCTATGACATTATTTTCTCAGTATATTCAAAAACCAAAGTATTAACCCTGAATATTGTATGTATGAAAGGTATTGCAACATATCACATGATTGAAATGAACATAAATGGTTCATTAGACATGTTTATAAAATATGGAATCACTATAAAATGATTTTTTTACTATAATACTTCCCTCAATCTAATTGATGTAGTTATGGATGAAAATCATGTAAATTTAGCTTATATAATCTAGATCAAACCATGTTTTATATATTTAGTGGCATGTGTTTTTATATTTTTTTAGGAATACACACATAAAAATATATATTAAGGTTTATTTTATGGGCCCATTGGTGGTTTCCTATTGAGTCTAATTACAACATCCAATATATGAACCAAGTATGAAATAGAAATCATTGACATGTTATATAGGGTTGGTTAGTAGACTATGAAGAGGGGTTAGAGTAAGAGTAAATGCGAAGGAGTGTGAATCCACATCTATGGTGAGGGAAATGAACTTTGTGAAACTATGTTTCTTTCTTTTTTATATCATTTACATTCACATCATGAAATTTATATAATTTAAAAAATAAGGGAATCAAATGTTATGAATGGATCATGTATATTTTATAATGGGTTTCATTAGATATTATATGAGTTAAACTCTATATAATGGTTTTATATTTACATAACTCAAAATTTCTCAATATTTATATTTTACCAATTCATATTTTTTCTATTATTTTATTGTTATAATATAATTAGTATATCCTCCCCAATATATGGATTATAATTTTTCCATTATATTAAATCCTCTACCATTTGAAGAGGTACACTATAAATTATTGGAGATATGAATATGGTACTAGTATGTAAAATTGGGTTTTTGAATTATAAATGGAATTAGAGTTCTTTGTTAGGTTTATTAGTTAAATTTGGATTGATATATGGATATATAAATTTATATCACGTGATATAAGACATATTCATACTGAGAAAAGTAATTATAATGGATTTCCATGTTACATGGGTGGTGGTTGTAATAGGTCATGCCTAACTATTCCATTACATTGGATTTGATGGGGGGGCGTTGGTGTTTGGCTGTGGTTCTGGGAATTTTTTATAGAGGCTAGAGGTGAATCAGAGATGCTAAAAGAAATACAGATTGTATAATGTTTAAACAATTTAAAAATGGGGTTTATATCTTGTGATGGTCTGGTTCACGATGTGTAATAATTCTGGTTATTAATCTATCTAGGTGACTAGTTTTTTGTTAGAACGTAAAATCTTACAACTACATGATGTGAAGGGGAGTTAAACATACCATAAATCGTAGATTCAGTGACTAGAGAATCTTTAGATCACTCGGGTATTTCCTTAAACCCCACGTTCAGAACTCCCTTATCTCAATCTAGTTGATCCTGTGGCACCTTCTCTATGCTCCTAGGATTCCATTCAATGGGGACTGATTCCCGATGTCCTATCATTGATCTATTGAGTGTTATTATCTCATTATAGTTTGTTTCCTTCCATTTTGATTTTTATTTTCGTTATACTGGTGAAGATTATTTTGGTTTGTGTCTTTGTGCTGTGTTTTGATGATACATTGGTGCAGTGTAGCTTGATATGTAGTTCCCTATCAATTGTTGTGGTTTGTATGTGGTTATTAATAACTCTAAAGCATGAATATTGTTTTAAAATCTTCTTTGTGGTTATGTTCAATCATTTCTCTTTATTTTTTTTCATACATGTTGGGTTTTTTATTTTTTTCTACAGGTTATGGTTTTTCAGTTAAATAAAAGATAAGTAATTTATTAATTGAGACTGAAGGCAAAAAGTGGAATACATCACATTATTTTATATTTTTTAAATTATTGTTATATTATGATGGAATGGCCATGGTTCCTTATTTAAAATAGTGTCTATTTGGGGGATTTATTTATTCCAGATGGTATTTATTTATACTAATGATTTTGTTAACAATTTTTTGATATTACCCTAGGATGGAAATTTTCAAATAACCTATGATTGGATAATAGAATGGATTCTGTAGGATTATGGATAGTGTGATAACACCCCTAAAATCTAGTGAAATATTATAAAATTTCATATGAAAATATATTAAATGATTTTTTATGTGCAGTTTTGGGTGACAATGCTTTTAGGGTATCATTGTGTAGTGGATGTGTGTATGGGGAATGTGTAAATGATGGTTTGATGGAAATACTTTTGGGAGGGGGAATGGTGTTGGGTATTTGACCATGTTTTTTAAGGTGTGGTTGTTGTTCTTTGGCCTTACTTTTTTGGGTAGAAACATGGTGGTTTTATGGTTATGATTCTAGGGTGGTGAGGTAGTGTTTGTTTTGTCATGATTTTAGGGAATCATGGTGACGGAGAAATGGGGTTGTTGAGATAATTATTATATGTGGTTGTTTTGTTCTATATTCCCATGTTGTCATAGAAGAAATACTTCTATAATAATGACTGAAATGGCATGGGTTGGTTTAGTTAATGATATGGAAATGGATGGTGAGTAATTAAATGGTGGGATGTGTGGTAAAACATGGTTTTTAGTAAATAATGAAAAATGTGGGATGATTAAATGTAATTGGATAATAATTTTAATGTTTCTTGTTTATTGTGGTTTAGCTTTATGTGTTTACATATGAGACTATATGTGGTGATGTGGTGAGTTGGTTAGTGTTTGGTTGAGAACCCAAAATATAGGATTATGTGTGTGGCTATATATATATATATGTTTATATTCTTTATTATTTCTATGTGAATCCAACCTATACAGATCACTGTGTTCCCACACCAGTATTGTCATACAAGGGTGTTTTTTCTGACATCTAGTTTGGTGGACATATGACCTGGTACCTAATGTTTCCCACTCTCTATTCAAGGTGATGTAGGTATTGGAGAAGCTGTGATGGATGAAGTTATTTTATTGAATTAGATGTTTGTTGTGATATACTATGGTTTTTTGGGAAATAAGTAATTCCCCATGTGTTTTTGGGTGATATGTGATATGAATATTCTTCAGGGAATCACTGGTTGGGGTCATGAATTATAAGAGGAGGTCACAAAGTTGATTTTCATCCTGTTCATGATACCCAAATGCTCTACTTATGGTTGTGGATGTGTGATGGTCTAGGTGTTTTCAACAAATACATTATGTGGCCATTCATGTGGGGCGATGAATGAAGTTATATTGTGGCATGATGTGATGTGGCCATGCTTATGGAAGAAGTGTTCAATACGAAAGTGATGGGAGTTCCAATACATATGACATTGGGGTGTGAGAGAGTCATAGTAGTAGGAAAGTTGTATGAGGTACCCTTACTGGATGTCATTCACATTGTATTATATTACATGGCATGAATTATTTGGTAACCATTCCTTGGTGAGGTTTAGGATGGTTATTTTAACTGTTTATGAGCTGTTGGATCTTATATTTTCACAAAGATGCATTATTATGTTTTTTTCACATGGGAATGAGAGACTTTGGTTTTCTTTCTAATTGTACTTATATACTAACATTACATATATAAAAAATTTCATAGGTTTCTAGGAGTATTACATCAAAATTGATTGACATTACCAGCTTGAGTATTTGGATAACTGATGTGTCACTACTTTAGAATTGCTTTTGTGTATTTAAATAGAAAACTTATATCTATATCCATTTTATTTACACATGAATTGTGTGATAGTTCTGGTTTCTTTCATATTATTTTATGGTGTTTTATGGATTATTCATCTTATCTTCTGATCCATCATTATTATTTTGGATAAGTGCCTCCAATTTTGTCATGACCCGTCCCTCAGGGCTCGTTCCATGACTACCCCAAGCTCTCCTTCAATAAGCCAGGGGTTGACGACTAGCACCGAAATGCGTATTCCCTAAAATCGGAAAGGCATTGCCTTTAAATTCTGTAAACACACACAACTAACCACACAACATGATAGGAAAATCAGTAAACTATATTGCAAAAAGAGTTCTGAAAGTAAGAGGTGTCCGAATGTAATGCCAACAGTAAAGATACAAGTACAACTAGAAATAAAATACAAATGAAGAAATAGACAGATAGTTGTTGGGTCATCCTCCGAGGTTCCTACCTGAAGGGTAGGTACAGATCGCCTCCCTGAGACTATATGTCCACTTGTCTCCTATGCATACTGACACGCTGTATGGTCCACCCCTGTGCACTATCCAGTCTGAGTACCCTCAGCCTCAATCAGCGTTGTTCGTCGTCTACACCAAACACAACAAGTTTCGCGGGAAGCCTGTGCATGGGTGAGTATAACGATACTTAATAGGGACCCTGAGACCCTCATGGTCTCACAAAATCCAAAAAGGATAAACCACAAAGCTCTAAAACTAGTGAAAACCCTACATAGTTATATTCACATATATATACCTATGTTATCAAATATAACCAATATCATTAATGAGGATACACAAGGCCCAACTCCTTAGACAATGTAAAACTGCCCCACGAAGGAATGATTACCACGAAGGTAAGTACCCCATAGGTATGCCACACCGAAGAATACCACAAAGGGAACACCATGATGGTACATACCACACAGGTAGGCCACATGGATGAATACTAAAAAGGTAAAGACTCATATCACACCAGGTATAACATACGTACACTAGTATAGATAATTAGATGTAACTACTCAATCATCTTACTCTATTAATAGGCTGACCCATATAGGATCCCAAATCATCAAAACCACACATGATCCTAGTACATCATCATACCCACAAAAGATCCTAGTACATCATACCCACACAAGATCCTAGTATATCATCAGACCCACATAGGATCCTAGTACACCAGACCCACACATGATCCTAGTACATCATCAGACCCTTACAGGATCCTTGAACAGCAGACCCACAAAGGATCCTAGTACATCATCAGACCCACATAGAATCCTAGTACAATAGACCCACACATGATCTTATAGTATTCCCACATTGATTCCTTGGGCGGATCCATGTGGGATCCTCGATCTGAAACCCATGAAGGACCCCTTTATAATGTTACAGCTAGCTACATGGATCCCACACTAAGATCGCTTGATTTCATGAGGATCCACTCCTCATGCCAAATATCAATACTCCAACTTCCACGAAGTCCCACTAATATGTATCTTAAAAGACTGCAATGAAAAATGTGTCCCAGTTCAATAGTATATGCCTCAATCAGATGCCCATTCTGTAAGTTATTGGTGTTTTAGTCCCGATAGCCTGATTGGAATCGTGCTCGATCCAATGCGGTTGTACACCATCAATAACCAAAACTCATGTGGGGTATACCAAATGGTCATTCTTGCTCCATGGTTTCTAGAACCACTGACGGTTCATCAAACGGACACTCGTATCTCAAGATATGACCGAAGAGAAAAAAGGATCGAGGTTGGTCCGGGTCCGGTACGACCAGGTCGGACCAACCCCACCTGGTTTGGGTTGAGCCAGCCCAACCCAGGTCGGGCCCTCGGTCGGACCCGGCATGAGGGATCCGACCTAGCCTGTGGGTTTTGGATTAGCCCAGTGGCATAGCCCGCGGTGTGGTGGACCACTGTGCGGCTGCCAGCGGCGGCCCACTAGGGTGGACCGCTTTGTCTCCCCCGGATTTCTGGATGGCGATCCACTCCTCCATGCAGTGTGTTCGCCCCCCCCCCCCAGGTCATCTGTCGAAGCTATAAATGAGCCGGCTACCGTTTTCTCGTTGTCACGGCACAAGGCCGTGCTTCTTCTCCACTGGGTGGTGCGGACGCGTGCCGCCGCCCCTCGCATGGCCTACCGTTACCCTTTCTCCACCGCAGCCAATGGGACGATGCTATTCTCTAGTGTCGTGGTTGCACCACCGACTTAGTCACGGCTGGCCAGAGTGCCGGCTGCCGTTCCCAAGCCCCACCAGTGTCGGTCGCCAGCACCGGTGGTCGTCCTCCTCCATTTCATAGAACACACCAAAAATCCCAATGATTGCAGTGTGGTCAGGCCATATTCATTTGGACCTCACCCTCTGCATTAGGGAGGTGGAAAGCGACTCATGGGGAGAGATTCAACGTAAAAGAAAAATCAATGAAAATCAATACAAAACACACCCCTACCATGAAGGTTCCGAAGGAGGAGGTGCAAGGAAGAAGACGAAGTCATTGAAGAACAACGTCATACATAGTATCCACAAGGTGCTTACAATCCGGGATCAGGGTTGGTTCCTCGTTCATAGTTTCATAGTTTGAGGTCGCTCGTCACCACCTACCGGAACATGCTTCATTCTCCAACAGTCAGGCATCGCGGCACTATACCAGAGCTTCGTCTCTTGTTGACACCATGCCAAATCTCCCACCCCAACCTCCATATAAATAGTAGAGTGGGAGGGTATGTAACGATTGTAAAATTTATGAAGGTTTCTTTAATAGGAACCTTCCTAAATTCCAATGACGTAGTTACTTAGTATTTTATAGATTTAAAAAATTAATTTATATAGGTTCAATTAAATGGCACAATTTAAATGCATTGTGTTGGTACAATTTAGTTGCATTGTGGTCACACAATTTAATTGAATTACGTTGGAAAAAGTAATTATATGGGGAGTTGAAATGTTTTCTCCAATTAAAGACGGTTTAGGTGGTCCCCACCACCATAACCCATGTAGAGAGGTTTCAATAAAAATAAAATAAAACATGTTCTTTATTTTATATTTAATTTCCACGTAAAACATGAAATATTATTTTCGCCCTCGACCTACTGCGGTTGAGGTGAATGTCTCTATAAGCGAATACCAGCGCTGTGAGTTCAACGATGTACTTGAATTTCAATTCATTGCACCGGTTCATAAGTTAAAAAAACTCGCTCAGACATTTACTGAACATACCTAAAAAAAGTTTAGATTTTCACTATGGGCACAATGGGCCTGAGAAACACACGACATCAATTTTCACAGACTCATTAAATTCCCATATAATTAAAAAATATATATTGAATTTCTAGGTCATTACATCCTCCCCACCTCAGGGATTTGAATCCCCGAAATCCACATCCAAAAAACTATGAACACAAGTGATGGTACTAAGCACAAATCTGAGCCTCCCACTTCCATGTGTTCTCCTATAGGTTCCCATGCTGCCAACTTACATGCACTAATGCTATCAATATCCCATGAAGGACTCTCTCATATTGATCCTCAATCTCCACTAGAATTTCTATAAATGTCTCCCCTTCTTTGATGACCACCTCGCCATGGTCCATGACCTGTGATGGGTCGTGCAAGTATCTCCTCAGCTGGGATACATAGAAAATTTCATGCACCCAGTGAAACTAAGGGGGATTTTCAAGGTGGTATGATACCATTACAACTCTACTAAGGACCTGAAAGGGTCTGATGAACCACAGAGATAACATTCCACCCCAACCAAATCTCCACTATCCAGGTTGGGTTCAGACCCGTAGAATGACATGGTCACCATCATCAAACTCCAGAGGTCTCCACCTCCTCTTGGCATAAGACTTATTCCTGATCTTTGAATTCTTTATCCACTCCTGGATGATCTAAAACTTCTATGTGGTAGCTCGAACCATCTATGGTCCCATGAGTGCTGACTCTCAATGGTCAGTCCATCACAAAGGTGATCTGCAAGGTCTACTATATAGAGCCTCAAAAGGTGCCATCCCAATGGTGGAGTGATAGTTGTTGTTTTATGAAAACTCCACTAAGGGAAAGTTTTCCCCCCAGCTATGACCGAAGTCACGGATTAAAGCACGCAACATGTCCGAGAGGGTATGAATGGTCCGCTTAGTATGGCCATCTGTCTAAGGATGGAAGGTGGTGCTCAAATGAAGATGTGTCCCAAAATCCTCCTCCAACTTCTTTTATAGCTAGGAAGTGAAATGTGAATCATGATCGGTGAAAATCATCGAGGGTATTCCATGTATCTGCACAATTTCTTGCACATAAAGGCATCCCATGCTCTCTAATGGACCTTTAACTCTGATCGGTAGGAAGTGGGCCAACTTGGTGAGTCAGTCGACGATCACCCAGATAAAATCATGACTCTTGGATGTACATGGAAGTCCTATCATGAAGCCCGTGGATATCCTATCCCACTTCCACTCTATAACCTATAAAGTCTACACTAAGCTTGGTGGTACCAGATGTTATACCTTCACTTGCTAAAAAGTTAGGCTCCAAAAGAGAAACTCTGGTACTTCTTTATTCATTCTCAACCACCAATGCTGTCATTATAGATCTTGATACATCTTCAGCACTACTCGATGTACCTCTAGATGGGAATTGTGTAACTCTCTCCAAACTTCATCTCAAAATGACACTGGTACCATGGTACGTCGTCTGAAAAGGATGAAGTGCTCCCCACCTTCAGAAAATATATCATGTAAATGTCCTATGGATATTCAAGCACATCCAGCCTCGATGTCAGTTCCCCCATGTTGTGCCTTCGTAACATTATAATGAAGTGGGGGAGGGACTATAAGAGACTGAAGAAAAGATGCTCCATCTCGATCCACAAAGGATATCTACAAAGCATCCTACTGGTATGTCCCCTCACTAAGCCGTTGTATACCAGATCTCCTGCTATGTGAATATTCTAAAATGTTCCCCTTCCCAAGAGTATAGAGTATCTATAATACATAGTCTGGGAGGCACTCGAGGAAACGTCACTATCTTAGGTTCAAGTCCTTCTAAGAGAAGAATTACCTGAGACTCTTATGATCAGAGTAAACCATAAAACGCTCACCCATCCAGTAATGTCACCATATCATCAAGGAGAATACCAATACTGCTAACTCCAGGTCATGGGTAGAATAGTTCTTCTCATGATATCTTAGCTGTCAGAAACCATAAAAGATAACTTCTCACTCCAGCATCAGGACACATCCGAGTCCGGTCCCCAATGCTTCGTAATAGACTACGTACCCAACGCCCTCCTCTGGCAGCCTCAAGATGGGGGCACTAGTCACCCTCTCCCTCAGCTCCAAAAAAATCCACTAGAATCTCTCTGATCACATGAAGGGTTACCCTTCCATCATCAACACTACGAAAGGTGCTGCAAATCTAGAGAAATCTGTCACAAACCAACTGCACTGTATTTCCAAACCGATGAAACTTTTTACCTCTGTCAGACTCTAAGGTGGATCCAGAGAAAGTACCACCTCAATTCTCATTAGATCCACTGCAACTCCAGCCTTTGAGATGACATGTCCCCGAAAGTGAACATCTTGGGTCTAGAACTGAAAATTCAAGATCTTACCATAATGCTGGTTCTCTAGGAGTGTGTCCAATACTATAAGTAAGTAATAGGCATGCTCCTCCCTAGTAGCTGAGTATATCAGAATGTCATAGATGAAAACTACTACAATGTGATCAAGGTATGGCTGAAAGATACTTTTCATGAGTCCCATGAACTCTACTAGAGCATTGGTCACACCAAATGGCATTACCAAGAACTCATAATGGTAGTACCAAAATCTGAAAGTTGTCTTCTGCACATCCTCGTCTTATACTCTAAGCTGGTGATTGCCTAATTTGAGGTCTATCTTTGAGAAACACCGTGCTCCCTTCAGCTGGTCAAAGAGGTCGTCAATCCTTGGAAGTAGGTACTTGTTATTCATAGTCACCTTATTCAGGCACTGATAGTCAACACAAAGTCTCAAGCTCCCATCCTCCTTCTTGGTGAACAAAAGTGGGGCTTCCCAAAGAGAACACTGGGACAGATTAACTTCTTCCTCTGAAAGACCTCCAGCTGTACCAGCAGCTCATGAAGCTCTATGGGAGTCCTCCTATACGCTGGTTTAGATATCGGTGTTGTCGCGAGTTATACATCAATGCAGAAGTCCTACTATCTGCATAGAGGTAGACTCGAAACATCATTAGGGAAGACATCCAAGTACTGATCCACCAGTACAGGATAACTGGGAATCTCCACATCAACCACTCTGATGGTAAGGCGAGCCAACTGATGATTGATCAGCTGCACTCTCCTCTGGGTAAGTCCATCTTTTTCTGCAATGGTTCCCTTATCTTCAGTGAAGGTAAACCTAGACCCATCCGTGCAGACGCACCGCACTTTGTGCCTAATACAGTCTATCTAGTCATGGAATGTATATAACCAATACATACCAAAGATGACGTTGTAAGGCCTCGACGCCGCTACTAGGAGATTTCAAATTAATCTCTCACCTCCTAGAGTATGCTCACACTGCTGACACTAGTGTGTAATCATTGAATCCACTCCTGTGGGTGTCTCTAAACATAAGGACTGATCTGACGGCTCCACCAAAATCTCTAAGCTCTGAACGAGGGTAGTGGAAAAAAAAGAATGACTGGCACCTGTGCCTATAAGTACTGCAGCTAAGTTGGATTAGACACAGATCATACCTCATATCATATCTTGAGAACAATGGAAGTATTCCTCAACTTCCTAGAGCTGAGCTCGCCCCTTCCCACCAGCTCCTGGTGGTTGGGGTGGACAACCTAGTGGTGGTGGCGGTCACATCTCGAATCATCAACTACTGCCAGCTGTGTGGCCTGCTCCTCTGCCACATCTGCCTTCTCCATGTGGACCTCCTCGGTCGAGCCTCTATTTGTGCTTGGGCGGTCCTTCAATAATATATTGATCATCTGTCTGACGGGACGGTTATCCACGAGCCATGTGACCCTACCCGCCTCATGTGAAACACTTCCCACTCCTCGCATGACTGGTTCAGTCTCCAGTGCCCCGCACAACCAACCATGAATCCTAGGGTCATCCACCTGTAAGCCTGGACCTCTTGGACATCTATAACATCTGTATACTTCCAGCTACAAAAGACTTCACAACATGATTCCCGGTGGTGGGTCTCTCAGCGGGCGACTGCTCGGTAAGAAAACATTTCACAAAGAGGGCTATCTCTAACAACCCCGCCTGTATCGGGATGCTGTGAGAAATTATCAAAGCCATGATCTCCGACCTGAGCCCATGTTCGAAGGTCCGGGCCATGAAGAATGGGTCCCACACCATATCAGTGGAGTAGTGCGAGTGGTCAGTGAACATCACTGAGTACTGTTCCACAGTCATGTTACCATACTGCATGTGAAGAATCTTCTGTATGCGCACTGCATGAAGGGTCGCTGGGACAAACTCTTCCCGAAACAGGCTCTCAATGTCTGCCCATAGAAGTGTCAACTCATCGTGATCCTAAAGCATCATGTTCCACCATCTTCTTGTTGCTGCCTATAGAAGAATATCAGCAAGGATCTCCATGAGATAAGCTAGTGTCCCTACCAGTCGGAAGACTCTCACCAAAACCTCTATCCAATTATCAGCTGTTTGTGGGTCCATATCTCCCCTGAACATTGGTGTCCTCTGGAACGAGAACTAATTCAACGTGATCAAGTGGTGTGCATCCTCTACTACTGGGGCTAATGGAATCGGTGGCCCAACGGGTAAAGGTACTGTTGGTGCCTCCACTGGCGCCTCTACTAAAAGAGGGCCATGTACAGAGGCCTCATCGCTCTGTGGGCTATCATTGCATACTATACCTAGAACCCTAGCTGGCTGTCTGCGTGGAGGAATCCTAAAATGTAACAAAGGAACCACTGACAATAAGTTATTCCTGGTTAGTTGACTCAAAAGATCACAAATAAATTATTTCTAAGCACACAGGCAATTAGTGTGTTCGTGCACTGAGTCAGAAATAGGAAGTTAGTGTCCTGGTGTATGGATATGTTACCCGTTGCACCAATAATGGAATCTCTAAACTAATAACCACACTCACTACACATAACACTATTTCCATTAAAACTATTAGAGTCCAATGTTATATGGTATTACCGACACCTATGAATCCAATTTGTCATGACATGTCCCCCAGTGCTCGTGCCGTGACTACCCCAAGCCCGCCTTCCAAAGGCCAGGGGCTGGGGACTAGCACCGAAAGATTTATCCCCTAAAACAGGGAAGGCATTGCCTTTATATCCTATAAAAACACTCAAACAAGAAAACAACAAGATATGGACACAATAAATCTCTATAGAAAAAAAGAGTGTTGAATGTAAGAGGGCCCCAAATATAATCCCAAGAGTAAAGGTACAAGTACAACTAGAAATAAAATACAAATAAACAAATAGAAAGACAACAACTGGGTCATCCTCCGAGGTTCCAACCTGAAGGGTAGGTACATATCGCCTCGTCAGCACTCTACATCCACCCATATCCTCTGCGTACCTACACGCCGTATGGTCCACCTCTGGGCACCGTCCAGTCCTGGTACCCTCAACCCCGATTAGCGTTGTCCTTCGTCTACACCAAACGTAACATGGTGCTGACGAAGCCCGTGTCGGTGTGAGAATAACGATACTCAGTTGGGACCCCGAGACCCTCAAGGTCTCACAAAATCAACTATTTATAAACCACAAAGAATGTATATCAGTGAAAACCCAACTTAGTTATATGCCCATACATATACCTATGTTATCAAATATTACCCATCTCATTCATGAGGAAATCTTAGGGCTAACTCCATAGACAAATTAATATCTTTAAAAGAAGGAAAGATTACCACAAATGTAAGTACCACACTGGTACACCACACAGAAGAATACCACAAAGGTAAAGACTCATCTCACACCAGGTATAAATTAGGTATAATAATAGAGATGATTAGATGTAACTACTATCTCATATTACTCTGTTAAGAGATAGATCCACGTATGATCCAAAATCATCAGACCCACACAGGATCCTAGTACATCATCATACCCATAGAGGATCCTTGTACAGGAGACCCCCATAGGATCCTTGTACATCATCAGACCCACAGAGGATCCTAGTACAACAGAACCACATAGGATCCTAGTACATTATCAGAGCCACATAGGATCCTAGTACAACTGACCCACATAGGATCATAGTACATCAACAAACCCACACATGATCCTAGTATAGCAGACCCACAGATGAACCTCTAGTAGATCCACATGGCTTCCAAGAGCGGATCCATCTTAGATCCTTGAGCACAATACCATGAAGCATCCCTTTATAATCTTACCGCGAGCTATAGGGTTCCTGAAAAAAGCTCACCTGATTCTAGGAGGATCCGATCCTCAAGACAATGTTCTATACTCCAACTTCAACGATGTCCCGTGAAGAATTATCTCAAAGGACTTCTCTGAAAAAGGGGTCTCAGCACAATAGACGGTGCATCAATCGGACGCCTGGTTTGTAAGTTATTGGCCTTTTAGTCTCGAGGGCCCGGTTGGATTCATGTTCGATCCAACCAGGCCATACCCAAAATTTAACAAAAACTGAAGTAGGGTATACCTAATGGTTTGTCTCGCTCCATGGTTTCTGTCTCCACTGATGGTTCATCAAACAGATGCACGTATCTTAAGATATGGCCGAAGAGTGAAAAGGTTCAAGGTTGGTCTGGGTCCGGTCTGACCCGGCCTGGCTGCGCTGTGGCGGCCTGGGGTTCCGTCCACTTGGGTGGACCGCATGGTCACCACTGGCTCGCCAGATAGCCAGCCACACCTCTACATGGTGCAGTCACGTGCCATACCAATGCCGGTGGCCGATAGTGAGCCAGCCACCATTTCCTCGTCGTCGTGGTCTAAGGCCATAGTACTTCTCCGTCAGGTGGTTTGAACACATGTCGCCTCCCTTTGCACGACCAGCCGCCACTGGCTTTCTCACTTGCTTCACTATGGCCAACAGGAGGCGACTCTTCTCTGGTGGCACGGTTGCGCTTCCACCTTCGTCACGGCCGACAGGAGTACAGACCGCCATTATCGAGCCCCATTGGTGTAGGTCTCTAGCACTGGTCATCGTCCTCCTCCATCGTGTATAACGCACTGAAAATCACAATAATTTCGGAGTGGTCAGGCCATGTTCATGTGGACCGCACCCTCCGTGTTAGAGCGTTAGCAAGTAGCTCATGGGGAGAGACTCAATATAAAAGAAAAATTAATGAAGATTAATAAAAAAACCCAACCTTGATGGTTCTAAAGGTGGAGGCGCGAGGAAGAACACAAAGTCATTGAAGAACTTTAGGGTTGTTCATCTCCATAATGGGCTTCTGATCTAGGCTCGAGGTTGGTTCCTCATTCTTAATTTTTTGGTTCGGGGTCGCTCGTCACCGCCCTTAGAATTTATCTTCGACCTCCAAGTATCAGGCGTCGTGGCACATTACCAGAGCTTCGTCACTTGGTGAAGTTGTGCCAAATCCTACCCCCAAGCACCATTTAAATAGGAGAGGAGTAGGGTAAGTAATGGTCGTGGAATTTATGAAGGTTCACTTGATCAGAACCTTCCTAAATCTGACAAAGCTATTAATTAGTATTTTATAAGTTTAAACAATTAATTTACGTCGATGCAATTAAATTGAATAATTTAATTACATTATGTTGGCCTAATTTAATTGCATTGAGAAGGCACAATTTAATATAATTGCATTTGCACAACTAATTAAATGGGGGAGTTGAGAGGTTTTTACCCATTAAAGGGGTTTCCGGTGGACCTCACCACCATAACCCATATAGAGAAGTTTCAATGAAAATAAAATAATACATGTTCTTTATTTTATTTTTATTTCCACATAAAACACGAAAACTAACATTCACCCTCGACCTACTACTGTTGAGGTTAAGGTCCCCATAAGTTAATACCGGTGCTACAAGTTCAAATATGTCCTTGTATTTCAATTCTGAGAACCAGTTCATATGTTACAAAAACTCGCTCACACGTTTAAGAAACGTACCAGAAAAAAGATCAGAAATTAACTATAGGTATACCGGGCCTCAGAATCACACGCCATTAATTTTTTGGGACAGGTAAAATTCCCATATAATTAAAAAAATTATATTGAATTTCAAGGTCTTCATAAATTTCCTGATATTTGTATACCCCCGATTCTAGTCTCTAACCCCTGGGATTACTAGAGGTGGGACTCGAGGGTGTGGGGGATAATTATCATTCACCAATCATTGATCTATCTTTGGAGGGAGGGGGTCATGACAGTGGTATATACATTTATTTATTTTATATATTTTTTTTGGGTAGTGGAATGTCGTTTTTGTTTTGTTTTTTTCTCATAGACTAGTATGTAATGTGTGTGTGTGTTCATGCATCATACTTGTGATATAGGATTAATTACTTATGAGTGAATTGGTTAAAGTTGAAAAAATATTTTAAAATATGGTTCTAAAAAACTATTTTAAATGATATGATGTTAGGAATGGGTTTATTATAAATGAGTATTGGTTTATGAAAATTAGGTAATAAATTTTCTAAAGTATTCTTGATTAATTTATTATGTGAATTTTAATCAATTTAATGTTATGATGATGGTTTCTTGTATTTTATTACATGTCATATTGATTTTTGATGATTGATCATTTTGTGTGGTGACCTAACTAGAATGGATGGAGTTGGAATAATAATAATTGTAAATTGGATAATATAGTATTGATTTACTATTTTAGTTTTAAACCTATAGAAATGGTATATTAAGTCATATCTGATTACATGGAGTTTTCAATGAGTGAAATCTCATATAGTTCATTGTGAAATATGTTGGAGGTTTGTTGAAAAGAATACTGATTAGATCATAACCATTCCAATTATGGTTCTGACCATTGTGTTGGTTGATACAACCTATTTTATCCTTGGAATGATGTGATATTCGGATATTAAAAATACATGTACTCACGTTAAAGTGAGATTTTGGGACTAACTGTGCCCATATGTTAGTTATATGTCACTTATAATTAAATAAAGTGATGATGTATTCACAAGACATAAAGAAATCAACGGATGATTATATATCATAATGATAATAGAACGTTTATTATCTTTCTTTCCATAAAGATAATAGAGGGAAATTATTATATAATATGTGAGTAATGTGAGAAAATATTTTATAATATAGACAATGTAATAGTGTATTCCATAATTTTTTAAATATGACTTGTAAATATTGTATGAGGATTTGAAAGTTAATATGGTATGAGGATCATGGTCTATGTGATGAATTGTGAGTAGAGGGATATACATTGTAAAAGATTGAGTAATATTATAATTTTTTTGAATGATGACCAATAAAAATTTAATATATGAGGGATTAGTAATATATAGTGTGTTAATTCTAGAAATATTGAGATATATGAATAAATTGTTTAAAGGGACCCTGATCAAAATTTCAATTGGGTGGATTATGGTAAAATATTCTTATTTAAGGAGTATGATTGGTGATTCATTGGGATATTTTAATCAAGTGAGTCTTATTATGTTTTTGAGTTATGAATTAATGGAATATTCTACTTATATTTCAAATGAGGATTTAATAATGTATCTAGTTTCATGTGTACCACAAATACTACACTTCACAATGAGTGTGTTGTAGATAATTATAATACATGATTAATTTTTTTCAAATGTTTTCTAGTAATGATTGATGTTTTCAAAAATCTAGGTCAATATACTATAATCCTAATTGTATTACATGATACTCATAATTTTATTGAAATGTTTAGTTAAATGATAAGAATACTCTATCCATTGTTGTAAAGAAATCAATGTGGGTTTCATGAATATGAATGGTTATAGGTAAAAATGGTGGTGGACAGTCATGACCCATACAACAGGGTGAAATTCCTTATGACGCACCTATCCCACCACTAATAGGATATTGGATATCAACTAGTGTCGAGTATCCAATGATAACATGGGAGGCCTTAGCCTTTTTATATGAACACAATCATACATCTACAAGACCATAAAATGATGAAATGTAAAATAAATTTAACAAACATTCATGAACATATATAAATCCCCCAAACAGAGTATGATATGATGTAATGTAAGGTAAAAAATCCAAAAACAAGCCCACCATTAATATTCTGAAAAAAATGTCGAAGATAAATTCAAAAATGGAACTACTATCAGAGTACCACATGAACAGACCTCCATTTTTATTGTCTCACTAAGCATAGTATGGTCTCTTTCGATCAAGGATTCCATCAAAAGGTTAATCATCTTCACAAGACACGACACGTGTGATAGAATACCATCCAAGGCTGAATATAAAAATAATTAGAAGGACACCCATAAACAAAAAATCACGTGTTAAATTTTAAAAAATTATGCTTTGAACATCTATATATCTACCACACATATGACAAGAATATATAGATATTAAAAAAATGACACAAAGTCTAATTGTAATCCAAAATATTAATATACACTCATATATTGTAGACCAAATGTTCTATAGAACACTCGTTTGATAGAAAAAACCACATAAGTATGATAAAACCGAAGAAATCCATCAGAGAGGTAATTTCTATTTGGTATCTGCATTATAATTAAATTCTAATGAAATGAAGAGATGTGATTCATAGATTATGATCACACCAATGTAATTGGGGTGATACCAAAAATTGAATTTTGATTATCCAACTATGTATATGATATGTTCCAACATAGTGTTGATCATGATGATACAAATAAAACCACCTAGGTAATGATTATGAATAATATATCTCACTCTATGACTAATAAAGGGATTCTGATGACCCAATCTAAGAACTCCTACCACTGGGTCACTTTTCTAGGAGTATAGGGTGAATCGATAAAAACCCTCTGGGAAAGAATATGGGTATGAAACCCTAATTAATCTTTTATATGATATATAGGAATAGTTATCCAAGACATGTATTAAGGATTACCCTCTACTTAGTATGTTTACACACAATTTTCATTAACCCCCGGTCATTATCATGTAATCGTTTGGTCTCTAAAGTTGTTTCTGTATGGGGAAGTACATGGAATTCTCCAACCCGTGTAATCCAACTCATTTACATCATCCCTATGAGGCATAAAAAAATTCATTAGGTAGATACCAAATTTTGTTTGATATTGTCACATGTCATGTGATACATAAATTTTCTTAAAATAACCATGCTGCTGCAAAGGGGGCCCCACATGACATGTAAATTCTATATACACGATGTGTAATGTGAAATGTCTCTAAATTGCATATCTTGTATCTGCGATAAAATACAATCCTCAAGACTTTTATCTGGTGAACACCTCACCTTTAAAAATAATACTCCATCTCTTTGGAGCCTCTCCAATGATGAAATATACTTTTCAACCATCAAATATATTCAAATAACCAATCTACAATATTAATATACCACATCCCACATGACAAATGATCTAAGAAAGATTCCATTAGTCTATTATTTCACATTCATCTTATAAATCTGAATGAGGAATGAGTCCAATAGAAAAACAACATACCTCGATATGGATCATTCAGTGATGATGAGTAGGTCCATGCTTTGATGGATAGGGAGACACATTTATTCCATTGTATGTTGATCATAGACCTCCTATCCAGCCTTCATCAAGCACCTATATCTATTCCAAGAGCTCCTATGGATCCCCCAATGATTTATAGGGTTATGTGGATAACCCTTAAAATTTTCCATAATAGAATAGTAGAATAAAGGGTTTAGGTCACTGCATAATCTAAATTGAAATAAAACAATTTAATCAATTATTTTATTGATTCCTCATTCACGATGACATTTACAAAATTGACCAACACCAAAAATAGTTTTTTTTCTTAGAATTAATAAACCATGCATTCTGAACTCAATGATTCCATTATATTTCGGATCCATGCCTTCTTTTAGAAGTTATTCCAATATTTCAATAAAACAACTTACATATGTTATATAATATATTCAATAAATTTAAAACATTTATTTCAAGCACATTGGGACTCAAAATTACAACTCTTCCTAGTACCCGGTCTTAGAAATATTTTTTTATAATATCCAAAACTATTAAATATAAAATCTAAGCCATTATATTTTCCAAAAATTGGCACTTTACATCTTCAAAAATCTAAAACAAGAATAATAAAAAAGATGTGTGTATTGAGCATGAATACGAACACCCTAATCCGATGTTCCCTCCCGGAGATTCCCTAGATGTCTCTGGTCACACACAAGAGGAATTGACCTCCCACGAGGGATCCTCCCATATCGATCCTTAATATTAACTCGGTACACCAAAAAGGTATCTCCATACAAGATGTCCAGCTCACCCTAGTTGATAGTGTATGAAGGGGAATTCACATGGCTCATTTTCTAGGATATATGGAAAATTTCATGTACCTTGTAATATTGTTGACATAGATCTAAGGGTACACCACCATACTAACTCCATGTACTCTTCAGAAAGGGCTAATGAATAATAGAGATATAATGACACCTTAGAAAAATCTCAATAATCCACATTGTGGTGAACATCATAGGAAAATAAGAATCCTTCCTCAAAATTAAATGGCGTCTGTCATATATCCACATAAGCCATCTAATGGATCTATGTAGTCTTCATCCACCCATTGAATATCTTCACCATATCTATAGTTTCTCACACCAACATAACATAAAATTTTAATGACTCTCATTGGTCAGTCCAACAAAATGGTGAGCTAGGGGGGGTCCCCTATCCCAAGACTCTTACAATGGTGTAATAGTAGATACAATTCCTCACAATATCCTCCATTGGTAGGTGATCCTCCTAACTATGGAAAATATTTGACAAGAATGTTCACTGTATGTCCTCTAGGACCTAAATGGTCTATTCAGTTTGGCCATCATTTTGGGGGTGGAACACTATTCTATAGCATAAATGAGTCCCAAACGTATCTTGTAATCCATTCAAAAATAGGTATGGGAAGCGAGCATCACAATCGAACAAATTGATATAAAGATGGTTGACATTATGATTCATTCTATGATCAATCAGATGGAATCATGCCCCATGTATGTACATCGAAATCTTATCATGATTTATTTGGATATCACATCCCAATTAAATTATATATCCTTAATGGGTGGTGTGAAACCCACTAGAACATGGTAATTAACCTTCTCCAGCTGAGAATTACGGAATATAGAGACAAGTGTTGCATCCCCATTATTCATCCCATGAAACCAAAACTATCATCGACAGTCATGGTACTTCTTTATAAGTCCTTCAAGAACCTCAGTGGGATATGAATTAAAATCTCATAGAACATAATACCACATAATCACTGGTACAATCGTCTGTACACTGGAAAGAACAACATGCTCCCCAAATTCAGATAATCAATTAGATGTATGTCTTATGGATATCTGAGTTCGTAGGGTCTTATATTAACCACCAAAGAAATGCCTCCATAACTCACTACAAAAATGGACTTGTAAAACCCCTCGACTATAGGTAAGGTACCCCATCTCAATTAACAATGGATATGTACAACAAGACCATGATATTTAACCCCTCATTTAGCAACTACAAATTAGATATCATACTTAGAGAATATTATCCCATGTTCCCCATCTGAGGAGCATTGAAAAGTTCAAAATCATAATCATGGAGGAACTCTGTCCATCTCCATTATCTCAAATTAAGATCATTATAAGAGAATATTTAATTAATACTCTTCTGTTCAAAATAGAAGATCCCAAACTATCCCATTATTCATTTTCACCACTTCTTTAGTGGGAAGACTACCATTTATAACCCAAGATAATGGGTCACAATGTTTTACTAATGTGTTCTGAACTGATGTGGACCATTCTAAATCACCTCCATCCAATGCATCATAACAATAACAAGGACAATTCTGAATGCAAATGTGAAAAATATGTACTCGACAACCTCCTTTGAAAATCTAATGATTATTCCACTCTTCCAACATTTCCTCAACTATATAAAATCTTGATGGCACCTTTCTTTCAACATGAAATAATCCCCTTTCGCTTCAATTCATTAATGTGTGATGATATGATATATAAATTATGTTTGAATATATGGTAATATCCTATTAACACAAAGAATATCTACACCAATATCATGCTCTTGGGTGGCTCCCATGTTAACAATGCCTCAACCTTCGCTAGGGCCACTACTACTCCATCAACAATGATAATGTGTCCCAAAAAGAGGTCCTTCAGAATCCATAACTAATACTTCGAGAGATTTATGTAAAACTAGTGCTGCTAGAGTACATATAGAACAGTCATTAAGCGTCTCACAAGCTCCTCATTATATGATGAGTATAGAATGATATCATCGATGAAGAGATCCAAAAACTAGTCTAATAATGAAGAATGAAATAGTTCATGAGTCCCATGAATTCATCTAGGGAATTCATCAACCTAATGGGATTCACTAAGTACTCACAGTGACTGTATCAACACATCAATTCTATATTTTAAATATCATGATCCTATAATCAGTCCTAGTGATATCATGACATGATTTAAAAATTTGAGAACCATTTAACCCCTCTCATTGGATCAATGAAGAAATCAATCATAGATAGTTGATAGTTGCTCTTCCTCATCACCTGGTTTATTCACCGGTAGTCAACACACAACCTCATGCTCTTCTAACACTTCATAGATAAAATCTAGGCTTCCTAGTGTAAAAAAAAATGGGTCTAACAAATCCATTTTCGTATATGTCCACTCACTACACCCTCAAATCCTGAACCTCTAGAGGACCAATATGATATGCTTTCACATATATCAGTGTCATCCTTGGGTGTAGATCAATGCTGATGTCTGTCTCATGGAATGGAGAAAATATTGAAACATAATCATGGATGACATATTTTTTACTCCACCACCATAGTAGGAAATTGGGAATACATAACATTCACTACACCAAGGTTTAGGGTAGCCAACTGCTGAGTAATTGACTACACCCTCCTACACAAGAGTCCATCTTATGATGCATGGGTTTCCTTTTCAATGATAAAGTAGAACCTATTTCCATCAGTGTAGACACACCATATCCCCAAACTAAAATAATAAATATGGGAATCATATTTGGATAACCATTCCAAACCTATGACAAAAAATATAATCCCTTATCACTATAGGAAGGATATCCCACCCAAACCTCCATCCTCTAAGAGTCATGTCACACAGTCAGCACAAGTGTATGATTTCTGAGTTATCTCAAGTAGAAGTCTCTAAAATTAAATGAAGATCCAAAATAACAATATAAATATCAAATTATCATACAATATATGTGTCATGAATGTAATGAAATGAACCTTTGTCCATCTGTACTATAGATAAGGGAGAAAAGACAAGGATCATTCATTGAATCATTCTCAGAGCCTTTGGTTCATTAGCTCCAACCACCTACATATATCCCTACCTCTTTCCTCCATACCCATATTCGTAACATGGACATCATAAGTGTTTTGGTTGTAACAAGTCAATGAGTATACTACCGCACACCTCCCCACCCTCTCCTCCTTCGTCTCTAGATCCCTTCAGACCTACAAGATCCTGTAATTGTCTCTGTCTTGGTGGTCAATCCACAGTCTCTCTGTTATCTTTACAGCATGGCATAAAATATCGATAAAGATTTCCCCATTCATTGCATGAGTAGAACTACATATCATTTGGATAAATACACCAACCATGAGATCTAAGAACTAAAAATCAGCCTTCATGGGATTCCCTCCTAATATGTCTCAAATATATAGGTCCCTGAGACTAGTGTCGACACCATACATTCAGGGTTTCTACCCTTTTATTACCACATCTAGAAACCTCTAGCTATATATTCTCATCCAGGCAACTCTCCAATTCTAGATCACTCTCTATCAGCCTAGTATAGTTATGAATTCATAGAGGGATAAAACATGATCAGATGTCTAAATATGGACCCCTTTTGAATCTTCGAACCATAAATTACTTGGAATGAACCATAACCATTGATTACATGAAGTGATTGGTAAACCTCAATGAATAATCAGATAATATATCACTTCCATTATAGAGCTACATATGTTCTTGGGTATATGAATACATCAAAATAGGTGGATATAACCTCAATCTGATGAAATTATTGAACACTAACCATGGTAGAGTCACCTAATTGCATTACTAGGCCATAAACCCCCACCATCTTCTTACTGATACATGGAGAATATAGGCTTCCATGATATCTATATGATCTAATGGTTTCCATAATGGATGGAAAACTTAGGTCACCACCTCATGGATGTCCTCAATGGCCTATGGGTGATGCCCGCCTAGGAACATGAGGGGTTAATGTCACAGAATTTAATGGTGTGTGCTCAGCCTACGCAGCTCAGCTACTGGTTTTGTGGGTATCATGTGCCTCTTTGTAGGTGTTGGTATAGTCGGTGAATCATAGTGAAGTAAAATATTTAGAACCTGTCCCTATACTTATGGCTCATCACCGAGGTTATCATCCTCGAGAACATTATTCTGAATCCTAGAAGGAATCAATCATAGAGGAATCATGTATGTAAAGAGGATGTTCAATAGACAATGATTATTTGGGAGATCTGGCCCAATAAGGACACAAAGAACACACCCCGTTACTATATAATGCAGATAAAAATATTTTACATACAACAATTGTTATTTTTTACCAAGATGAGAAGATGGTGATCATAGTACAAGAGTTTCGATACATCATCCACCACACCAAATCTAGAGTCCCTTGTATGAATGACAAACACGAACCACATAACCCTATTGCCCCAAACCAAACACATAGACTCATGGTGATTTGGTAGAGTATACTGATTTGATACTACTCTATCACAAACCATTCCATAGGGGCCCTTGTTGTTACTCCCTAAACTCACATACAATAGGCCAAGAGTGGGAGACTATCATTGAGTAGGAATATGAATAATATGGGACGCCAGTTCCATTGTACCTATAAAATGAGACCTTTTGAAGCCTATAAAATGATGAAATATAAAGACAAATGAACAACCCATCATGAATATATCTAAATACCAGAACCAAATTATGATAGGTTGTAACATGAGGTAGACATGTCCAAACACATGTTCCCCCACAAAGAGTCTAAAAAAATTGTACAACATGGAAGTTAAACTGGGACTGATGGGAAAAGACTGCATGAAAACACTCGGTCAATCCATACACACTATACACCATCTTGTCCTGGTCCATCAAAGAATTTTTCAAAGGGTCGATCATCTTTACATGACACATCTTATGCGGGAAAATCCCATGCATGGGTGAGTATAATAATACAAAGTATGATACTCCAAAACCACAAATCATACAATAAAGAAAACTCGTTCATCTCTTCACTAGTATATTTCTACATCATATATTACAATAATATCTAGATACACTCAACAAAGACAAATAATCTATTGGTAATTCATGACTATAATATGGTAGCCTAGGATTCTAGCATGAAGTATCAGAAAGAACTCATCAAGGAGAACAATCTCAAAATTCTAATAAAACTGATGAAATCCATTAGAGGTAATTTATATCTTGTATCAAAATAATATACAGAGACTAAATGTCTAAAGAGATATGATTCAAAGATGATGGTCACACCCAATCCCATGAAGTGACACCAACAACTGAATCTAGATTAACTCTCTAAGTAGATGATTGATTCACATGTAGTATTGATCATGATGATTCCAATAACTACACCTATGTAATAAATATGAATAGTGGATGTCACTCTGAGCCGCACAAGGGGATTCTAATGACTCTATCTAATAATTCATGTATAAGGGAGCACTATCCTTAGAGTAGGAGGTGAATCTATAATAACCCTTAGTGAACAAATATGGGTAAATCTCACTAACAAATTTTTTACATGTTTTATAGGACATGGTCTCTAAAATATTTTCTAAGGAGTAAATAGTGGGTAGTTAGTTTATATGTTGTGGTCCATGACCCTAGTTCCTTCCATTTAAAATAGCCAGTTTCCTATGCCATGTCTATGTGGGTGAGTACACAATGTTTTCAAACCCATGTACTTCAACCCGTGTCCACGTAACCTCCGAGTTAACATTGAATTCATTAGGGAGAAACCAAACACCGTGTGATAAGTTTATAGGCCTTGTGAAACATTACATTTCCCCAAAAACCCCATCCCCCTCAAAGGACAGTCACATGACATGTTGATTTGACATACAAATAGTGTAACATAGAACTTCCAAGAATTCACGATCTATAATTCGTTCTTAATTCTGAGTGTCTAAAAATTTATTTTTTTACTATATCACTAGGGAAAAAATATTCCTTCACATATGATCCTCTATACCAATGAATAATGTATTTTATCAATCAAATACCTTTTTAGAAATGATCTACACATCATTATTCATTTAGAGATGAAGAAGACTGAAAAACGCAAGAAGGTTGCTGAAACTGCCTTGTTTTCCACCTCTTCTATCTTCACATCACCTACATGTTTTGAAGATTCAAGATCTATACTATCGGATCAATGCCCCAATAAATGAATGTGAAACAATATATTTTTCCGGATAAATTGAGAAATGGTCTAATCAGTTAATTCCCTTGGTGAATGAGGAATCAAGGAGAATATAATGGGAACAATAAAGAGGAACATTCCAGAATCAATGTTTATGTGAACCTTAATTTGTTTCCATGAAAATAAAAATGTTAAATCAAGAGTAACAAAATTAATTCTCACAAAACCTTATTAATCTAATACATCTTGTGAGACAACTGATCCATGAAACAATTCATTCATTCAAAGATTAATGCTTTTCATGTATATTAATAATTGGGAATGAATACAATAAAAAATAACATCCTACCATGATTCAGATTGAACAATTACAATGATAGGGGTTGCAACATGATCATTGGTGAGATCCTTCAATTCCTTTTCTCATCGATCCTCAATATCTAATTAGATTATCATTTTCCATCATGATCTCCTCCAAAAGATCTAATTCTTCTTCGATTACATGAAGGGTCTTTAGAATGAACCTACAGAATAGCCAAAAGATTAAAGGAAATGAAATGGATTATGTCACTGCTTCAATTAAATTGAAATAAAATATTTTAAATAACGATTTTATTCATTCATAACTCGTGATGAGTTTTCCAAAAATTACCCAAAATGACCATGGTTATGTCACACTTAAGGTAAAACAGAAATTTGGATCTCATTATTTCCCTTGATTTTTTTCCAATAATCAATTAATATGTTATTCATATTTTTCTTGAAAATTGTGAAAACATGTTATATAATATATACACTATATTTCAAAATTTTATTCCAGGAAACATGGCCTCAGAATCATCTGGTGTCTTAACACCTTCATTGAGAAAATATTCTATAAAATATCAAAAATTATATATAGAAAATACATGAACTTAAATTCACTAAACCTTGTGGTGTTACATCCCCAAAAATCTAATATGAGGGATACATAGAAGATGTGGGTATGGATCATGAATCTGAACCTCGCTCTACCCTGTTTTCTCCTAGAGGTACCTATACTGCCACTAGACACACACAAAAAGAATATATCACCCTTCGAGGATCCTCTCAGACTAATACTCAGTCTCTTCAAGGTATATAGAAAAGGAAGATTCATCCTTGATGTCTAGAACACCACAGTCGATAACATGTGAGGTTTCATGAATGTGCCTCTTCAATTGTGAGATGTGGAAGGCATCATGTTACTGAACTAAAAATAGAGGTAGATCTAAGAGGTATTCCACCTCACCAAATCTATGTAGTATCTATAAACTTCCAATGAAGACTAGATATTAATTTCACCTCAACGAAATTTTTATGACCCACATCGTGGTAAAACCCCTAGAAACACATAATATCCTTGCTCGATCTTCAAATTCCTCCTTCTTCTATCAAAAAAAAATATTATAGCTATTTGCAGTCTTCATTCACTCTTGGATGATATACACCATCTTGGTAGTTTCTGAGACCAAATATGACCCCATGATTGCTGATTCTCCTATGTCAGTATGTTAAATTTGTGACCTACATGGTTGCATATAAAATCCTCTAATTATTTCATTTAGATGGTGGAATGGTTGATGTTATTGTATTAAAACATCACTAGAGGTGGGTGATACCCCTAAATAAATAAAAATTAAATAACACATGCTCATAATATTTCCTCTATTACTTGAATGGTTCACTTAGTCTATATGTTAGAATAGGGTTGAATGCAATGCTCAAGCATAAATGATACCCAAATCCTGTTGTAATCACATACACATCTGAGATGCGAAGATTGTATCATGATAATAAAGGATCATCTATGTAACTATATAGATTCATATTATCTCCTACATAGAGAGGTGTCTTAATTTCTCTACTGAACTATACTCCTGAATTTCTAACATGTGAGTCGACTTGGTGGGTTGGTCTACGATCACCCAGATGGAATTGTATCCCCAATACATATGTGGGAAGAATATAAAAATTTCCATGTATATCCAATCACACTTCAATTATGGAACCTCAAGGTGCTGAGGTAAATATTCAAGAACAAGGGTATAAACCTTAAATTGTTGAAAATAAAGGCATCCAGAGTCAAATCCAACTTCTACTTTCTTTAACCTTCACCTCCAAAACTGATATAGGAGGTCCTTTTACGTATTTTTACCCATGGATGTAGCACCAATGAATATTTATGATACATAATTATATCCTCCTATAACAACATCAATGGTATCATCATCCATAATATAAAAATAACCACATGATTTAACATTTATAAAATCCATCATGAGCTTATCCAGTGCATATTTGTGTTTACAGGGTCTCATGGTCCACTTCACCATGTTGTTCCTCCTTGAATCACAATAAGAGTGGTTGGTTGGAATCCATAAAATAGTGGTAAAATAATCCATCTAAATACAAAATGGATAACTAAATGAAGGAAAACTACTCCAACACCTCATTCAACAACTATAGAAAATTTATCTTCTTCGAAACATCTTTTTCCTTGTTCCCATTACTAGGAATATATAAAAAATTTAGTTGATAATCTCATAGATACTATAGCCATCATCAATATCTCAATAGAATATAATTTTAAGGAATGATTTTCTTGTGACTCTTTTGATAAAATTATATGATAAATAGATCACCCATTTGTTAGTGTTTCCACATCATTAGGGTGAAGACTATTGCTACTAACTAAAGATAGTGGGATTCATAGATCTAGTAATGATGTCTCAACTTATGTGAACTACTTTAAATCTCTAGCTACCTCCACATTAGAACACAAAAAATAATTGTTCCCAATTCATTATAGAAAACTACATACATGACACCTTCCTTCTAAAATCATAATATCAATGTTATAGTAAAACTCCACCTCAACTAATAAAAACCCTAATGAACCATTCTGTCCAAAAAAGGATGCACCTATCAGGTCAAATATTTTATTTCAAATGATATCCAATATAAATATTCACACCTCTGTCATTATATTGGGTGGTTTCAATGTTAACACCTCCTCAAACATGGATGGGTGTAATTCTTCTCCATCCGTTGAGATAAAGATTCCCAGAATGTAGACCACCTAAATCCAAAACAAACATGTCAATAGCTTTCAGAAACCGTAGTGCTATCAGAGTACATTAATAACTATCCATAATTGTATCACTTTCTCTTACACAAACTTCATGTACACAAGGATATCATCGATGAAGACTACCATAAACTAGTCTAGGAACGCCTAAAATATCTTGTTCATGAGTCCCATGAACACTACTGGGGAATTCGACTTTCTAGAGGAAATTAAAAATTACTTGTAGTGAACATAGTGATACATTTTTAGAATCATTATTATATATGTGTCTTGTACTTGAAACATGTTATAATCCAACCATATTTCATCATTTTAAGTCCATAACACCCCCTCTCAATAGATTAAAGAGAACATTGATCCCTGAAAGTGGATAATTGTTCTTCAAAATCAGCTCGCTCATGCATGGGTGGTACACACACAACCTCAAGATCCTATCCACCATAGTGGAAAATAAAACTAGAGATTCCTGGGGTAAAACCCTCGGTTTTACAAATACCTTCCACAAAAACTAAACCAACTGCTCCCCAAGGTCAAAAATCTCTACGAGAGCCATCTGATATGCTAGTAATGATATCAGTGTACTCTCGAGGTGTAGATCAATGTATAAGTCTCTCTATTGATGGGAAGGTAATCCAAGAAAATAATTAGTGTAGAATAATTCATACTCCACCACAACTATAGGATACTGGGAACCCATTAAAACCTATTCACCAATGGTTAGGCTATCCAACTTATGATTATTCATCTACACCCTCTTGTGCATGAGTCCATCATGCACTGCCAGGGTTTAATTCTCACAAAAAAATGGAGAACCGTGTAGCATTGTTGTGTAAAAACCACATCGACCACATAAAATAGTCAATAATGGCATGAACTATGGATACCCACTCTATATCTTTGATTACCTACTAAGTCCTCATCACAATATTTTTTTAAAAAGATCACATTTATTTTTTGTGTGTAAAATTTCATTTTTTCATTGAATTCAGTTATTCAATATTCTAAAACATTATAAATAAAAAATTACATTTGAGATTTTTTTATAAATATTAATTAATATTCAATTAATTGACATGTCTCAACTGTGAGATATTCTATTCATGATGTATATACTAAAATAAATACTCATTTCACAAGTTTAGTAAATATTCAAAAGTCCCTCTTTTGGAAAATGAAAATAATATTCCAATAAAATCATTTCTTTAAAAATAAATTCTGGGTAGAAATGAATTAAAAAAATCCATGTAGAATGGAAATTTTTTTTGAAGACATTGGTTGGAACCATGGATATATAAGTAGAATGATATTCGACTGAAGAAGGAAATAATGTTACCTTCCTTAAAAAACATTATTTGGTATCATGAGAAATTAATGATGGAAAAATGAAAGGAATTCATATATTATTCATAAATAATCAGGGCATAATAAAATTTATGTGTTTTTTTAGATATTTAGAATAATTATTTATCAATTTATACATATTAATAATAAATTGTGAAAAAATTTAGAATGTGACATAAAACCATTATCACATTCATAAAATTAAAATGAAAACATTATTAAAGATTGATCCGGATATGGTTATGAATATCCACATTATATTTATGATCATCATCATAAAATACCATTATTGTTTTTATATAAAATATACAATAGAAATATGTTGTTAATAGGCATGTTTCTCACAGATGTAAATGTGAGATGAAAATCCCTTACATCGATTGCCACTTAATTGAAAAGAACCCCAACTTTCTATTTAAAAAAAATTAATTTATTAAAATTTAATAACATAATCATTTAAATACTAATAATATAATAAATTATCCACTTATAATATTACTTCATAAACATATTAATAATTTCATATAAAAATCATTTTTTTCAGTTGATAACAGATTTATAATTCATGAGTATTTTGGTTTAGTGGATCCAGTCCTTGAACTGTTATCACGGTTCCATAATTTAATGAATTATAATAATGGTAAAATTTAATATATATTCATTATATATATATATATATATTCATCTATAACGGATAGGTATCACAAAATTACATTGCTCATGGAGACTGTATGTCGTACATAAGCAAGAACGTTGTTTTATATATTTGGAGGAGGGAAAAAAGAAATTTTAAAAATAAATAACATTTAAAGAATAATTATTGAATCATATATATCATATATATTAATTAAATAAATCCTTATTACCAACCATTTTAATAGAAAATGTAAAACAAATCTGATCGCATCTTGGAGAAGGTAGTCCACAAGTATGCCCAAATGACGTAGTCATTTTTCAATGGATAAGAAAGTAAGAAGGTATATGTGAAATTATAATGAAATTATTATAATGGGTTCATAATTATCATAAATTTAATTTACATAAATCATTATATCCAACCGAGAGAGGATGTGATAGAAAAAAAATTACATCAGATCATGAGGCGGTAGTCCTCCGTACACCTGATCAATAGTTTCATTAACCATATGAAGGATATGGAAATGGATATTATTTATTAAATAAATTTAATAAAAAATCAATATGTTTTATAAAATGGTTTTATTTTATTATAATTGTTAAAAAATTATTGAATGTGCTAATTGGAAAAATATTCATAAATATCAAGATAACGACAATTATCTTCTTAAAGGAAAACATATATAAATTTCATATCATATAAGGGACACTAGGGTTGTAATTTTTGGAAGAAAATAATATCTATAACATTGATAATGATTTTTTATAGGGGTATTTTTTTTGTTTTTTTGTTTAAGGGATTAATAGGTGTGAAAAAGTCAAGTGATAAGGTTCACATTTAAAATTGTGGTGAGTGAAACACTTGTAATATTGAATGTTTATTACAATGTCAAGGAAATTTGATTGAAAATGGCTCCAAAATAAATATTATTTGTCGGGGATAAAGTTAAATTATACATATATCCATATAATGGGGTTAAATATTGTGTACATGTAATTTTAACTATTATATATATTAATTATCCCCTAATAAAATCTTTATACTTTAAAAGTGGAAACATATTTTTAATTTTTTTTTACAAAATTATTTAGTGAAAAAATAAATTTAATAATATTAATTATTTTATATTATTATGATTCAAAATATGGAATCTATTTTATCATATTCAATTTATTGATGGGAGGGAATCTAATTTAATATTAAACATGAAAATGTGATAAAAATATGTTTTCTAAAGAAAATGTTTTCTAAATTATAAAAGTTGTTATATCAGAAATAAAATAATAATTATTCTGATGATCTAAATTGGATTATTAATAACATAATTTTAATAATTTTACTTTTAAAACTGTTTACAACAATATGAAAATATTAAATTCTTTTTAATTAAATGATAATATTTAATAAAAAAAATTTATTTTTTAACTATTTTAAAAAAATTAAAAAAATTATGAAAATTACTCTTGTATAAATTTGAAATTATTATTGAAAAAATTGAATTTATGGCTTCAATTTTTTTTAAATGTTCAGAATATTATTTTTAAAATTAATGTGCATAACGTGATAAAATTATTTTTTAGAATAATTGTGTTTTAAGTATAAAAGAGGATTTAATCATATCATATGATAAGAAAAATATTATAGGAATGATAAAACATTTAATTAAATATATTAATATAATTAAAATAATTAAAAATTATGATTTAGTAAATTTATTAAGACAAAAAACGTTTCATTGAAAAAATAAATTTTTTTTTGAAAAAAAAATTCTTTTACATTCAAATGATTTTTTTTTGTTTATAATCACTTGGAAAAAATTTTATTTTATTTTATAAAATCGTAATAAAAATTGATTCCATAATTTTTATTCATATTAATACCCTCAATTTTAAAAGAACGGTTATAACGATATAGTATAGTTTGTATAATTTAGAATCGGGATGCATGTATTGCATTCAATCAAGGAGATTATATTTACATAACATGGAACATATCATAAAATATTATAGTGTTATATTTTACTCACCCACCCCTAAAATGAATTTTAAACTGAATATTTATTTTCACCAATACAAAAAATTGAGGATATCACATCCTCATCAAATCCCCATGTTTCCACCATGATTTTTATAATTTCCAATTCCTCTTAAGAATTATATCATGTTATGTATTCATGTTCTATAGAACCATATCATTATGATCCATGAATTAAACTGGATTTTATTACTATGAAATAACATTATATGGTGGTATAAAATATGAGATCAATAACTGTTATAGATCAAATATTTACTTCATCAATATAGGTACATGAAAAATAGAGTCATTTTGGGTGAGGTATAGTGAAAGCTCCATATAATAAGCTACAGGCCATATATGATATATAATTTCGAATGGGATAATATAAATAAGGAATAAATTTTCCTTATTTCTTAATCTGATAACACTCCTCCATCGATAAATCTGAAAGAATAACTTCTCACCAACATCAAATTCTATATCATGCCAATTATTGTCAGAATAAATTTTCTATTGGCTCTAAGCTATATTATTGTTTTGATTAGTGGATCAATATTATCTCCCATTTCCCCATCTATAGTATATCAAAATAGTACTATTTATCCACCCCCATGAATGTAAGTTGGTGTTCTATGATTCATTATATAAGTGTATTGATAAGGATTTATATGAATGCTCAAGTGGAAGTTATTATTGTAAGATAACACAACTAGAAGAATTTGTTGAATCAAAACACCTTTGAAATCCAAAAAAAATAATTTTAGAACATCCTCGAAGGATTTAATGGTTTCGTCAGATTAACCATATATCTGATGATCGTATGTATTATATATACTTAACACTTTATCTTCAGCCTACATAAGACAGCTCCATAACATTGAGGCAATCCTATAATCTATATTAGATACAATTGAATGTGGCACTCCATGAAAAATTAATACTTAATTATTGTGTATTTTGGAAATCATATCTATAGGTATATATTATTTTATTTCCATGAAGTGTGCTGAATTTTTACAACGATCGACTAAAACCTAAAAATTATGATTTCTTTTAGATGTTTTTTTGAGTCTGATAACACAATACATGGTGATGTTTTCCCATTTTCATTCTTATATAGGTAATGGTTGAAAAATCCCCACATCCATTTTCTCTCACCCTTAACATGGATAAAAAACAGAAATAATGATACAAAATATACAATATATTTTCTAATTTTATCCTACACGAATTACTATTTTAGATATCTATATTTCTTTTTTACATCCAGGATGAATTGAGAAGGATGAACTATGAGCCACAACCAGATAGTTCCATGTTAAACTATATTATTTAAGGAATGCATATCCAATACAGAAACCTTATCATGCAATCATAATTAATATACAACCAGGGAACGTTTCTAACATTATTCTACAATTTTAAATCTTTCCTCGAACCCACTTCAATCATTACATTGATATATGGTTGAATAATAATTGGTCAAGAATAGATTTCACCATCTAAATCAATATATATTAATAACTATTTTGAAAATCCTTATATATTTTATATTTTATTATCCTCATCATAGAAAATCTTGTATGATCCTTTCGACTACTAGTATCTTATACATAGTTTGATTTCTCATAGTGCTAATGTAATAAGCAGTCATAATCTCAAATTTGTTGCAGTTTGTTCCCTAGTAACAACATCATTGGTCATTATCATAAAAATATATTTTTTGGATGGATATATATAAACTCATTATCAAATCATGCTTCTTCATCTACATCAATTTTTCTGTGATAATGTCCTAAGAGTAGATGCAAAACTAAAATGTCAAAGTAGATCCCTACTATGATTAGAACCTAAATGTTCCATGAAACCATTCTTTAATAAATTATATGTATCCATATGATATCATTTTAATGGACAAAAATAATATAGGCTATCATGGGTGTAGACTCAACGGGCATTGAGGAATTTTCTCAAGGAGTACAACCATAGTAATATAATAGAGGATATTATGTGATTGAGACCTTCCAATAGGAAATACACTTGTATAAGTGTCATTGTATTTTACTATATTATTACTTGTGTATTGGCCCTTATAAATTATGATTATTATTAATGGGTATTATGATTTTGTCACTTATATTTATTGGAAAAACCCATGATGACATATGTTAATGGTGATGTAGGATATATTGCGTGAGTCATGAGTAATACTAGATTAATGAATAATGCAAGAAAGGATTTGAACCTTTTGTTCCATAATGGAAGTTGATATCTGAAGCCCTTTTATAGAAACAATATAGAATAAATAAATCAATGACCATGGTTTTCTATAGGCATGTTCAATTTTTGGGATGTCAAAGAATGATTAATTGATAAAATGGGTTTATAGAACATGAATACAACCCGTTTGATTAGAGATGTCGAGATGAAGGGATTATATTACAAGGTAAGAATTTAAATAAGGTGACATGTCGTTGCGGAATTGTGTTCTTTTCCTATGGGTGACTTGATGTGTTGGGTGATTCTAACCTTCGACTTTAGGCAGGTTCAACTAAATCCACTGAGAAAGAGGCCTAGAGGGCCACACATAAATTGTATTTAGAATATCTGTTAATTAATTTATTATTTAACCTATTGAATCAATATTATTCTGGGTTGTGGTTTAATAATATTTCATGTATGTTTGATCGTATTTTTTCGTCACTAGTTATTGGACAAAAATATATTGCAGATAGAATATTTAATAAATATTTATTTTCTAATTTATAAAATATCAAATTTATTTATTTATCGGTAAATAAAGCAGTTATAATTATTTAATAAATAAATAGTCATTTTTTAAGACATAATATATATTGTGGAAGATTGGTGAACCACTTTTTCAGTCCTGTAAGAAATAATATTATTAAATATTATTTGATTAATATAATCTTTAATTATAACATGCATGTTATCCACATGTCAAGAAATAATAACATTGTTGTTATTATTTGACATGGGGGATTCACATGATTAATAAAATTATTAAATATCCTATGAATTTTTATTTGATTATATGATGAGATAAATTCCCAATTAAATTATTCTGGAAATTTCCAAAAGAAAAACTCTTAGGATAGAAAATCGTGTTGTTCACAACAATGTGGAGAATTTGTATCAAGAATAAAGAATTCCTTATTCTCCAAAAACATTCTCAAGAATTAGAGTGATCTTCCTCCACCAAACCAATGAGAAGGCTTTTTAAGTAGTTTTAAAGGCCCTACAAGGTGGACGACGCAAGCATAAGGATATTCCATACTAGCACACAGAGATTCCTTCAGTGAAGTCTATGGATAAAAAGAGAACGTGTTGATCACTGATAGAGGATATCTACCCTTGATCTCTATAATGAAATAAAGACTCGCTGTAGATCGATGGTGAAGGACATAAATAAAGAATGAATCTCCTTTTAAGTAATTCTTTAATTTAAATAAAATAATTATAAAAAAATATGTTGATCCTCTACCTCTCTATCTCTCTATCTTGGTTCTGGGTTTTTTTTCCTTTTTCTTAATACATGATTCAATTCATTGGATACTGGTGTTCATCACTGAATAGATCCCATATTTTCATTGAATTCGGAAAAAATTTATGTTGGGAAACAGCAATACTATGCTTCTACTTCACTCCGAGCCAATTTGTGGAATCAGAGGGGGAATATATTCATTTTCAATTCTGTAAATCTTTCATTGATATTATACGCTTTAATAAAAAAGTTTATCAATTCAAGGTTTATCATTATTGTAATATGAATTTTATGATCTACTTCTCTATTATAGTTTGTCATTGATCTTTCAACAATGAATAATTTTATCATTAAAATTAAATTTAGGATCTCATCAGGAGGTGCCGACGATTTTTTCCTGGTAACATGACAGTAAACACTGGGGATTCGGAGTTACATGCCATGTAATCTTCTATACCCGATGTGTAATATGGATCACACACCTTGTAGTTGGGTTCAATGCATCTGGAGTAATTTATAAATTACTCAAACCAAGTGCATTAATCACATGTGGTGTAGATTATTCTTACAAAGCTTTTAAACTAGGATATACTAGAACACGATCAGTTGATCAACATGTATTGTGGCCCACTAGAAACTGTATGTAGTCACTTCAGGCCAAGGTCATGTCATGTATCACATACACGACTTTCTCATTTGGATACCATGTAACCTGGAGTCTGTATGGCATGTCACCCCCTAAACATGTTGTGTACTCTAATGATTTGTGATGTACACCTCACACGTCGTTTACCAAGGCATGTACTTAATATAGATGGTGGGGAGGTTACATGCCATGTAGGAATATCTTCACACCATGTAATATTTCTAGATTAAGATCATTTAAAACATCTTATTATATTGTGTAACCCTTGAGATATGTACCTTTAGGTGGGAATAAAGCTGGGACACAACATCTGATATTTTTTTGATATGTATATATATAAATATATACGTTAAAATAACATCATCATTATTTTCAAAGATCATCACATCATGTATGATTACTATTACAATTAGATTTCTATGTTCATGTTACACGTCACAAAGAATAATGTGTATATGGGTTTTTTGGACAGGTATTCATAGGGTTCCCACCAAAGTACAATTTATACACATGGTAAATTTTAAATGAATTTATAAATTTTTCTAAAATTATAATTGATGACAATCAAAAGGAAATTCGAAAAAGTTTTTATGAATAATATAATGATTAATTAAAGATGATAAAAAATTTATTCAATAATGATTTATCTTAAATAATAATGATTAAAGAAGTGAATGCTAGTTTAATTAAATGTGTAATTTATTTCATGCCAGTGGTTGATCAGGAGATATACTAGAACTTTAGTATGATATTGGTTTCCTTTTATTTTATTAAATTAAATTGTTGGTCTATGTGCCTTCAATATTAATTGATATGTAGGGTCTATTTTACCATGGTTTCATTATTGTAAACCACCCTTTACCCCTCAAATATGTGTGAGTAGAAGCATATGTAATGGATGTATCTCCAATGTTAGCGGAGGTGGGTCAAGTTAGGAGCTGAGGTGAATCCAATCCACGGAGATACAAAGGTGGAAAAGTAGATAGCTATAAACAATAACCTAATTGGTTCAAGTATTTTTTCCACTAGGTTAGTGGTTAGTTCATAAACACCTACATTAGTAAACCAATATAACAAACTAATATTTATAACCTTTATTTATTTTTTCTTGTTTCATGGGTTTTTCATTATGAATGTACTATCAAAATCACATAATTATTGAATTATTAAATAATGTAATATGGAACTAAAATAAACAATATTTTACATAAATATTATCTAAGACATGATTAATTACTTATGTTGATACCACATAATATTAACCACCATGTAATAAAGATAATAATTTGAAATATATGTATAAAGGATAAAATCCCTCCATAAAAATTTTTGTCGGTATACCCAACCATTACATCTGTTAGAATCAAACCATAGTTTAATGATCTTGAAAAAACTAGGTTGGGGTGATTTCAATTATTGGGGAATTTTAATTTGAGGTTTTGGGATGAATTAACATAGTTTACATCAAGGATTGACTACCAAATCTAGATTTTTTTGTAATTGAGAGGCACCAGTTAAGGAAATCCCAAATTAAGGATATGAGGATTGGGGATCCACTAAATGGATCAAGGATTTTAGAGTTAATATAGTTGGAATTTTTAATTCATACCTTAATACATTCACATTACCTGACCTTCCATTGATTGGATAATTTGAAGGGAAATTTGGATCTTTACTGTTAGAATGTCTAAGAAATAGGATATTTTGAATCTAATAGTGAGGGATATTGGGTTACAATAAAATAATGGGATACTAATAAATATTTATTTATTTATTGGTATCATTTTATCTAGATAAAATACTAAAATTATACTCATCTTATTTGTAGAAACATCATTAAAAATGACATCAAACATATCATTTTGGTCCATACTAGAGAAGGAAATCCTTCTCCCCAACACTAATTTTCAGGAGTGCCAATGGAGCGTTTGGGTTATCCTTCTCCATGAATGAAAACTAAATGTGATGGAAGATCCTTTACTAGTTGTTCCTGGAAATGTGGTTACAGAGGAGGAGCTCTCTAAGAATGACAAACATATTAATGATGATATAGATGTATATTGCCTTATGTTACAATCCATGACCAATGAGATTTTGATGCGACCTGAGGAAATTGATTCTTATAGAATGATGTATCCCCTTTGGGATCTCTATCAAAATAAGGTGAGACAAGAGAGGTATGAGATCTATAACACATAGTTCACCACTATTCATAGATTTTATCCACCAAATGGGATCATGTAGTCGTGATTCTCAGCTAAATTGATCATTTTTACATCTTTGGTATTTAATTCAAGGATGAGTTGCATATATATCTGACTCTATCATCACATCCCAAGTCCTTATCTAGTTCTATTGAAAATTTTAATTTGAGAAATAATTATAAGAGTCTATCAAAACATATTTCATTAAATTTCCTGGTAGATAAGGACATGAGGTGTCAAACCCCATTGTATTTATAGGTAATATTAATGGGATGGAAATGGAGAAGGGGAATAAGATTTATAAATATTATAAAGCACCCATGCACCATCAGCAAGATGAATAATATCAAGAGTAAGGGAAATGAAATGAAGGAAATGTGTTTCTCATGTGGTATGTCAGGACACTAGAAGAGGAAATGCACACCAAGGAAAGGTGAAGCCAACAGTGCATTCATTATTGAGTGAAATATTTAAATTTCTACACATTTGGTAAAACATACTACTTGTGGTTTTCACATCTGTATTCAAATGCTAGAACCAAGATGATTTTGAGAAATTCCCTGACAAGTTATAGATCTATGAGCTACCAATAAATCGAGGTTGGATTCTCCTTCCATTGTTAACTACCACATTTCGTTGTCGACCATGATGTTTTTTGGTTTACATGAATGTTGTTATGTATCATGTGTAACTAATATCTTAATTTCTATATAATTTTTAGATACAGATGTGTATATTTTCAAATTTGGGAATAATTTTTTTTCATTTGAAAGGAGAACATATGCTATTCTATGGCAGATTTAAATAATATAATGTATGTGTTAAATTATGAAAACCAAGTGTAGGAAATAAAAAATGAATAAATTTCACATGAATCATATAACACTGAATTGTATAATCACATTCATTTTCATGTAAAAAATATGTTTCTTACAAAGCCCATTCATGATGGTAATTTTGATTCATCCAATCAAAAACCACTTTATAGATATAACACTTATTTATAAGCAAAAATAACTAAACCACCATTTGGTAGACAATGTGAATGTTCCATAGAGCTTCTAGAATTGTTATACACTGATGTGTGTGAACATTTTCTAGATGAATCTAGAGGTGGATATTCTTAATTTATAAATTTTACATAGGACATGAGAGGATATGGATATATTTACACAATGTGGTATAAGTCTATTTTCTTTGATATATTCATGGAATTAAATATTGACGAAAAGAATCATCTTGGTGAGTAGATAAAGAATCTCTGATCGGATCAAGGTGGATAATATCTCCACCAAGAGTTTATCAACTTTTTTGGGAGTTTGGGATTATATCTCAAATCACTCCACCTTATACAGTGCTTCAGAATGATTTTAGTGATCGTAGGAGTCGTACCTTGTTGGACATGGAATGGTCGATGATGAGACCTACTGATCTTTCATTATCATTTTGGGTATGCGCATTACAAATTGTGTCACACACATTAAACCGAGTACCAACTAATGAATAAAATCTAATTCCATTCGATGTATGGAGTGCAATGAAACTCATTTTATCACATGCATGTGTATGGGGATGCAAGGTGTTGGTTATGTTCTTCTAAAGAAACAATCTTTCACCCTACTGAATGTGGTGTATTTTTATAGGTTATCCTATGGAAACTAAGTTATACTTCCTATACAACCCATCAGAAATGAATGAGACTATTACGAGAGAAGACATCTTTCTTGAGACGAATCACATCCTTAAAAAGGATCATGGGATAAAGGTTGAATATGATGATGTTGAAAGTCATGATACCTTAGAGTTAGTATAGGAAAAAGTTTCATAGGTCCCCATTGAAGAAGTAGTTCTTTAAACCCATGTACTACATTGGAGTATAAGAGAGGTAAGGGAACCATAGAGATATTTTTTTCTTGTCACTAAGGATGGGGGATCATTATTGTTTGATAATGATCAACCTCTCTCCAACAAGGATGCAGTTGAGAAATAACAAGATGCAAGATGGATAAAAGCTTTGAATTATAACGTGGATTCCATGTTTTAAGAACCATATTTGGGTTCTAGTGGATTTTCTAGTTGATGTAAATCATGTTTGATATAAATGGGAATTAAATAAAAATCTGGAAATTAAATGTAATTTATGTACCTATAATGCAATGATTTTGGCTAAATGGTTTAAACAACATCAACTAAATGACAACGACAAAAACTTTTCATCATTTTCCATGTTTAAATACATCTAAATCATACTTTACATAGAAGATTACAATGACTACGAGATTTGGTTGATGGATTTAAAAACTAAAATCCTTAACAATAACCTTCTAGAAGATGTTAATATGACACAAACAGAATGGTTTGTGACACCAAGTGAATCCAAAAGGGTTTACAAGTTGCATATGTCAATTTATAGATTGAAGAAAGAATAAATGTCTTGGAATATATTAATTGATGAAGCCATAAGAGAATTTGTTTCCATAAAGAATGAAATGATCCATGAGTTTAGAAAATGTATATTGGGAATACAGTTATTGTCCTATTATTATATGTTGACAACATATTACTTAATGGAAAAAACATATCAGTATTAAAATCTGTTAAGAACTGGTTGAACAAGTTCTTCTCTATGAAGGTCATATGTAAATAATCATACATTATAGGGATCAATATCATTCCTGATAGATCCAAGATGATATTTTGAATAAGTCAAAGAACATATATTGAACAGATACTAAAAAGATATAGTATTGAAAAATCTATGAGGGGACTATTTTTAATGTTACATGGTCTAAATTATTCTTTGAAATTGTATCCCTAGACACAACAAGAAAAATATAGGAAGAGGATGATCTCATATGCTTTAGAAATATGACCAAACTTGTATGAAATGTTATGTACTAGACATGATGTTGCATAAGAACTTATCATGATAGGTATATATCATGATGATCAAGGATAACAACATTTTACTTCTGTTAAGCCAATCCTTAAGAATTTGAGAAAAACTAATGATATGTTCCTTGTATTTGGAAGAGATGGGGATCTTGTCATCAAAGGGAATGCTGATGACGGTATTTAGACATATCAGAATGATATGATGTGGCAATTAGGGTGTTTTTTCTATCTCAATTTAGGAGTTTTGAGATGAAAGATTTCAATGGAGCCACTTATTGCGGATTATAAAATAGATACTGAATATATTAATGCATCTAATGTAGACAAACAATCCCTAAGGATTCAAAGAGTATTATTGGAACATGATGTGTTACCTAATTATAAATACCCTATCACATTGAATTGTTATAATAATATAAAGGGGGATCTCGCAAAAGATAAAAGGTCACAACAAAAGACAATGAACTTACGCAGTAAGTATCACATCTTGAGGTATTTTCTTCAAAGGGGTGTAGTTTAATTGTCAGTAGTATCCATAGTATAGAACATAGAAAACCCCTTGACTAAAGGCCTATCTCTATATAAGCATGAGTATCATGTGAGTGCAAGGGGACTGAATATTGTAAGCATTTGGATGCAGTTAAAGTGGATGTATTTTAGAGTTGGTTCCCTAGAAACAACATCGTTTATAATTTTTGACAAACATATATTCATTGGATGGATATTAAAAACACCTTATCACAACATGATATTTCTTCTACATTATATTTTATGTGATAATGTCCTAAGAGTAGTTATCGCACTAAAAGGTCCGAGAATATCCCTTCCATGATGAGTAACTGGATTAACACGAAATTATTATTGAACAAAATGTTCTATATCCAGATTATATAATTTTATGGGACACAAATAATATAGGATATTCGGGGTCAATAATTACAGGACATTGAGAGAAACTCTAAGGGTGTACTCCCTTGGTAATGTCAAGGAGGATATTATAAGAATCAGACCCGCCTATGGGAAATGAAAATTTATAAGTATCATTGGATGTTCCTATCTTCACATGTGTGTATTGGTCCTTAAACATTATGATTTTTATTACTGGGTATTATGAAGCATACACTTATATGTATTTCCAAAAATATGTGATGACATATGTTTACAATAGTGTAGGATATGATGGGTACAACATGAGTAATACTACATTAATGAATAATTTGAGAAATTATTTGTCACTTATGTCCAATAATGACAAATGATATCTCATTCCCTTTGAAGGAAAAGAAATACACTAAATAAATCCATGTCCATTGTGTTCTATATGCTTTTTTAATTTTTGGGAATTAAAATAATGAGAAATCAAGAACATGGGTTGATGTCACTTTCATGAAACCCACTTTATTGGAGATATCAAGTCAAATGGATTATATAAAATCGGTAATCACTTGTATGAGGTGACATGTTGTTGTGACATTAACATTTTTCTATATGGGTTCCTTGGTGTGTTTCTAGATGCAAACATTGGCCATTAGGATGGTTCGACTAAACCCACTAGTAAATAGGCCTAGTGGGTCACACACTATGTTTATTCATAATCATAATTAAATAAATTATTATTTAGAAAGGTGAATATATATCATTCCCAATTGTGCAGTAAAAAATATTCATGTATTTCTGGTTTCATTTATTTCATTTATAGTTATTCAAGAAAATATATTACAGTCAAAATATGTAGTAAACAATTATATTCTATTTTAATAAAAAAATATTTATTAATTTAGCATTGAATAATGAAATTATATTTATTTAATAAATAAATAGTCATTATTCAAGGCTTGATAAATATTGAGGAGGATAGTCAGACTATGTTTCAGGTCTGGTGGGTAACAATAATATTAAATACTAATTGAATTAAATTATATTTAATTGTATCTTGTATATTATGGACATGTAAGGAAATGATATCATTTCTGTTATTATTTAAGATTGGGGGTTTCACTTGGTTAATAAAATAATTAAGGATACTATGAAAATTATTATATATTTACATGGTGAATTAAATTTCTAGTTACATTATTATCGAATTAACCAAGGGGGAAACCCACAGGCAAGCCAATCGTGTTGTGAAAAACTATTTAGAGAATTTATCTCGAGGATATAGAATTCCTTCTTCTCCAATAATATTCTCAATAATGAGAGCGGTCCTCCACTGGATTAAGGAGAATGCTTTGGAAGTTTTTCTCAAGGAGATAGAAGGAGGACAATGAAAGAGAAATGATCATCCATGCTAGCATCTAGATACTACTTCTGTGGAATCTATAGATTCACATAGCATGTGTGGATGAAAATTTGAGGAAATATACCTTTGATATCTTCAATGCAATGAAAACACACTACAGATCTATGGTCGAAAACAGTAACAAAAAAAATAATATCCTTAGAGGTAATTCTTTAATTTAATTTAATTAATTATAAAAAATATATTTTTCTTCTCGCTCTCACCTTCTCTCTTGGTTACGGGTTTCTAATACTTTGTATTAATCCTTGATTTTGTTTTTTGGACACTACAATTCATTGATGTTTGGATCCAATATTTATCATTGAATATGGAAAAAAATAAAGTTGGGAACCACCCATTCCATGCTTCTGGTGTGACTGGAAGCTACATAATCAACTCCAACCGTATTTATGGAACTTATTCAGCTCTATATGAGTGAATTTTTTATTAATGATTTTATAACCAATATATATATAAATATTATATAAAATGAAAATACCTCCATATTTATATTAAAAAAATTAACATAGTAGATTCCAAGTCATAGATATGTACTTTAGTTCATGAGTATTCAATTTTCATGAGGCATATGCTATAACCATATCATTGTACATGAGAACACATCCCATTACCATCTTTTAAGCTAAAAAATGCTACAAACCATTCACCATTACAAGGCAATGTACTCACAAGTGCACTAACAAAATTTCTCTAAGTTTAGAGGAATTCCTCTCATAATCATCTATAAAAAGGAACATGAAACCCTTCCATATAAAATTGATGAGTGGATTAGATATAAGTGAGAAATTATTCACAAAGAAAATATAATATCCATACAAACCAAGAAAACATAATATCACTATCCTGGTGGTTGTTTTGGGATATCATTATGTGACTTCTATCATTAATGGATCAACTGATATACAATCTCTTGAGAATATTTGACCCACAAATGAAACCTTCTATAGAAAAAAATACACACATTCTTAATTTTTCATAAAAATTATCCATACATTGGGTATTTAGTACATTACTCAAGTGAACGTCATTTTTTCTATTCTATGTGAATAGATATCAATTTTTTCTATACTATAAACACAAACCAATCAATGTAATATATAAAGACACAATTCCAAAAATCTATACTGATAGAGGGTGTATTAGTAAGACCAAATGGAATCACTAAATATTCAAAATGTATATATCTTGTACAAAATGTATTTTTGGGTATATCCACCTTCGTGACTATCAATAGATGATTTATATAATGAATTTATTCTTACAAAATTATTGAGATAGGTGATGTTCCTCAAAGGAGACATCAATATGGGGTAAAATATATTTCTTCTTGATTTTGTTGATAATATGTTTTTAATAATGAATTAAGAATCACATCATTACATCATCATATATATCAATAATAATATGCACATCCAAAGGGGAATAATTATTTATGAATACATTTATAAGCAATATTATCATGGAGTTTCTTCCTTAATTTCTACAACTCAATTAGTTATATAATATAATGATATATTGAAATAATTATATCATTATGTATTAGTTAAATTGAGAAATGAAGATCCAAATTCAACGAAAGAATGAAAAATATCATGAAAGACAAAAAAAAATCCTCCAAATAGGTATATAGTCAATGTTGAGTTTCTACCTTACCATCTATAACAAAATCCCATTTTCAATACGAATAATGACATATTCAATGGATGTGATTTCAATTCAATGTTAATATTTTTCATTTTATTGATAGTAAATGACTGGTTAGTTTAGAATAATAAACATGACTTCCCTGGAACATCAATGATTGTGGATTTATATAAAGAAAATCAATGCCTAATATAACATCAAATTCAACTCGGGGGAGAATAACAATATTTTTAGGAAGAACACTACCATAATCCTAAAATTGAGATGAATAATATACATGAGAAGTGATTTAGATTAAATTAGAGGTTGTAATTACTAATTCAATATATAATCATTATGGTTGTATTTACATACGTATTGAAAATTCATCAGATAATAATGAACAGGGAGAACTATTGTGAAATAATACATTAGCAGCTCTAGAGTGTATGGTAATTATACCATTCACATGTCATAATCATACCCCTAGACAAAAATAGTGATCGCAATAAATTTCCAATTTTTTCACTAATGAATAATTTTATGATATTAATTAACATTATTTATCTTAAGATTTAACATCTATTATAACATAGTGATTTCAAAATAGGAACATCATGTTCAATAGCAGATATAACACACACCACAAATCATATAAGGGAATGTAACAACCTAATATTTCAAAAGGGTAACATAATGGTTGATTTCTGGCATGACATGGAATAGAAATCATATAAGTGGATGTGACAACTTGATAATTTATGAGATATTTATTTTTTGTAAAATTCAATGACATTAATTGCTTGCAATTCATGAAATACCAAGTTTAAATGAAACAAAATAATGTTATTTAAAACATTACCATTATAAACATGATGTTAAATTGACATTTATTAATATTAATTAATTTTTACTAAATATATATGGGTTACAAAAGTTCATCAGTTAACTATTAAAAATAAATAAAAATGAAGATCACACTTAATAAAAAGAATGTTGTTTTGAAAAAAATGATTTTAATTAAAAGTTATTCCATTTTATTTTACGAAATTCTATTATAATTATTATTTTTACCTCATCTAGAAGTTAATTTTAAAAATTTAATTTCAATTTTGAAGTTATCATATCAAAATTATCTTATGGTGATTTTTTTAATTTTTTGAAAACCATTATTTTTCAATCAATAGTGGAAAATACAGAATTTTGATAATAGACATTTTTGAATTTAGGGAATTTAAAAGACCCAATTTGATAAAAATAAAATCCAATAAATTAGTTCAATTATATTATAATTAATACAATTTATGTTACTGGAAACAAATAAAATTTATTTTTTTTGCAAAAAATATCTTAATACATTTGATTTCTGTTAGAATTATTATATTTTGGATACATTCGTGGGATTAATTTAAATTGAATTGTATCACTTATTCAAATGAAATTTGAAAAATAAATTTGATATTTTTTATTAAAATAATTTTTATTAGCTAATATGCTTTAATTAATGTTTAACCATTATAAATTATAAAAGAAGATAAAATTAATTATAGAGGTTAATTTAAAATCAGGTAATCCTAGGGGTAAAACAATCAAGATAGTGGTTTAAAATAAAATAAATGGTTTTTAACCCCTATTTTAGGGGAATATATAGACCATAATACCTATATTGTTCGATAGTTTTCTATTTTTTATCCATTACGAATGAAGAGAATATTGAAACACTTTTGACTATTCAAAAATTAAATGTGTAATATATCCCCACTTATAAAAGGTATCTCTCTCCCATCCCATATTTACACCACTCATGATATTTTTGATTATCCAAGACCTACAAAAATAAATTCAAAATTATTATAATAACATCCTATAAAAAAATTCAGATCAAAAAATAATTATAGTAAGGAATTTGTTGCAATTGTAATGATGGTGCAAGAAGAAAGTGTACCATTCTTATATGATCAGTTTTATTCTCTTTCATATGGGACCTCATTCATAAATATTTAGGCCATTATTAAATAATTACCTCAATATAATCCAGATTTTTTTATTTTTATATGTTAATGTAATTAAATATATCCATCACCTCTTCCTTGAAATGTGGAACTAAACAGTCCACCATGTGTATGGTGGATTGTCTCCTTGGGAACCGATGTAATTTTTATATAGTAACCAAAATAAAATGATAGATATAGAGATGAATTTAACATGTTATAAAAATATTTTTGACAATAATATAATTAATTAATTATAATATCACATATATAATCCCATGTTCCATGTATTTTAAAAGGTAGAAAAATCACTCATGTGAGTGGAGGGCTACAGCCACGCAAAGTAATGTATTATTTTTTAACTTATGATTAAAATTAAAATTAATAAGGATAAATTAATTGAATAAATTTTATATTTAGGAAATGATATAGATTCTATAAAATAATCATACCACCCAAATAATAATCTTTTTTACTCATTAATGGAATTATATCATCACTCGGGCATACGTTTGGCACACCCTCTACGTGATGAGATGTAATTATTCTTCCATGTTCATACATAAGTAATGGTAATAAAAATTTATATAATTCGTAAATATTATATTTATAAAATTAATATTATTTTTTATATTGTGTATCTATACCCAAAAGACTAGAACAATATTTTCCATGTCAAAACATGCTTGACAAAATAAGATAATTATTACCAGAAACAATGAAAACAATGAAATATTATTAATAAATGGGATGTAAAATGTTTGGATACGATCATATATGATATTTTAAATATATATATGGATCTATAATAAATTAATAACATTATTAAAACCATTATAACTTAGTTCAATAATTTTTTAACGAAAAGGAAGTGTGAGGTAAGCGATTTCATCCCAATTTTTCATTATTGATGTATAATTTAGTATTATACACCTAATTTGATTTATATTGTTTAAATAATTTCAAATTAACATGTAATATCATAAATAATTCTTAATTATTTGTATTTTATGGTTCAAAATAAATTATTTCATCCAAGGGTATTTGAATTGAAATTATCATGCTGTAAAAAATATCAAAACTAACTTTTTATTCATTGGGTTATATTAATTATCCAATGTATTAGACACACTATGATTATGTGTATAATGAAATTTTAATATCTTAGGTTCTAATTACATTGAATGTTTTTTAAATTTGATACAAATAAATAATTATTTTATAAATTCTCACTTCAATGTTATGATCTTTGTACGGGTTTATAACATAATGTAATTTTTAATCAGGATTGTTTATCTTAGAATTTCCATTAAAAGAAATTATTTGATAATTGTATACTACAACCATTTATATTTCTGTTACTATGGTTATTCATGATTTTTTCATGAAATATTACCATTTTACTTTCTTTGGTACCTAAAATTATTGATAAATGTTTTATGAAAATCTTAAATATTTTCTCTCTTTTGTCAAAAATAGTTTTTCATCCAAATACATGTTTTCTAAAAATATATTAATAATATTTTTTTAGAATTGAAGACATTATTAATTAATGGATGTTATACACATGTTTTACATTTAAATTTTTTTAAAAGAAATCTTCAAATATTTTTCCAAACAATTCCTATGTTGATTTTTCTAAAAATGTGAAATGATTATTTATATCAACATTCAAGATATATATGAAATTTCCTACTATCATGTACACTCAATTATTTAATTATTTATTAATAATTTTAACTAGTTTTTTTCAATGAAAAATAGTTTCAATAAAAAATTTGATCACTTATTTTCAGAATGTTTTACAATGTAAAGTATTTATTTTTTTCTAGAATGTTTTTAACTCCATTTGTATGGTATTTCTACTCATCAGCAGCATGAATTATTTATTATTTTCTTGATCCACTGGGGGTATTCTTTTAATAATTTAAAATTTATTATTTCTATTGAAGTTTTAGGATTATTTTTACTTTCAATGTATAAACATGTTCTATCTAGGTTAATATTTGTAATCATTAACATTGATTTTAAATATTCATTATGTTTTTAAAATTATTCATTAAATTTATACTATTTATTTATTTTTCATGTATATACTCATTACATTAAACATATATCATATTCAAATAATTTTTTCACATTGAATGTGATATTGTTGTATGAGGAAATTTTTTTAATTAATTTTACTTACTCGATATGGAAATATATTATTATTTTATATTTTTCTTTATTAATTCAATCCATCGTTATATAAGGATTGTTTTTGATGTGTAGATATGGTTGGGGAATAGTTATAGAAATCCACATTATTCAACAATAGTCTAATAAGATGAATCATTTATCCTTGATTAGTTAAATGGGCTTTTAGTGTATACCAACCCATTAGTTTTAAACTATATTGTGAATGTTCATGACAATAAAGTTATCATGATGACTACAATCATGACGTACAATAATTATAAATTTCCATCTTTATGAATTCAGTTATTATTATCCATTATATTTTTGTAATGATATTATGTCAATATGCACTTCGTTATTGGATTATTAATTTAATGGTATGTGTTTTTAGTTATTTACCATTAGATCAGTGTTATGGATTATCTAACCATGATGGTCACGTTAATGATTAAATGGAATTATTATTTATAAATTTAACTTTTATTACTAATTATAACATGTCTAATAATTACAGTCAAGTTATTTATTTAATGGAATGAAAGTTTATATATTTATTTTTCCGTATTGATTATGAATTATTTATCTAAATTTATTTACTCATTGTAGAATCTAATTTGTGTAAACCTTACTAATAATTTGAGATTCCCTTGTTTTTCTCCTGTTCTTATTAATATAGAATGTGTACTATGAATGATATTCAAGGATTTTCTAGGGGGAATAATGGTATTCTGGAAAAAATTATGTTTTAATTTGTGTATTTAAATTTAATATGATTTGAATGTATGTTTCTAGTTTACATAGTTCACTAAACATTTTGGTCATCTAGAATGTGATTTCTTATATCTTATTACAATGTAATTCAAAAGTCAAAAAATCCATGATACTAGGGTTGGGGTCAAAATAGTCTGTGTGAGAGGTTTATTAGTGAAATCCTTGGGAATATGATTAATGAAGACATTTATTAAGGAAAATAAGACAATGGATGTTTTTAAGATAATAAAAGAGTAGAATATGAAATTTTGGGTATGTTAGAGATTATGTCTTTCTTTTTAATAAAACCCTAATAGAATACTCCAAGTGGACATAGTAATAGATAATATATGCATAAGGTTAGTAAATCCAAGAAAGGAATATCAGGATTGACATGAAAATAATTTATTACATGATAAATTTCATTATTGTTCACTTGGTCTGACAAACATAATGGATATTATTTGGATAATATACTTATTTTTATAATAAATTATAATGAATATGAAAACATTTTAAAAATTAATAACCTAGGATAAATATTGGGGGTAAAATATTGAAAATATTTTGTTAGGATTTGGACATATTATAAATTATTATATTAAATATCCACTACAATGTGATTTTTCACATTTTAATTTTTTGTTTTACTCAATGTACGGAATGCGAAGGAATCAATTTATCATTGAGAATAAGGGAAAATATAGTGAACATATTCATAAAAATGGGAGGATTATATAAATAAAAGATATCATTATTTTCACAAATAAGTTATCTTAAAATTTGATTGCAAACTTATATCATAACCAACTCATAGACTAATGAAATTAGAGAAGGATATAGTTTCTTAAGGGCTAAAATGGTAGAGACAATGGAAGAAAGAAGTCTTGATTTCATTCTTTTAATAAATTAGGAAAGATTCACCAAATAAATTTCCTAAAGGGAATATGAAAATGATTTATGAGTGGAAAATAAGGGCATACATCAATGTATTACAAAAATAATATTGAATATTAAAATGAAAAGAAATAAATTACATTATAGGGATCTATTTTTAGTTATTTGTCTTAAATATATAGAATAATTAAATTATCCACCCTAGACAAGAAAATACCATTATTGAAAAAACTCTATTAAAGAAATTATGTTTCAGGATTCAAGAATTAAATTGTAGATGTATTTGTACCAATTTTATTATGTTTATAATAATCAAGAAACATATAATTATTGTGTTACATTAGTAAAGAAAAATTATATTCATTATCATAAGGGTTTTGGATACCATCATGGGTTTAAGAGTTTAAGGATAATCACAAATTTGCAGTCTTAAACACCCCTTTTGAAAATTTTTGTGGTATGAATATAACACAATTTAGGATGCTTTTGAAAAACATTTCATTCAATACAACCCATTTGAGTAGTATGTAAAATAGTTATTATACAAAGAATTCCATAACATTTATGTACATAAGAATAAATGAATTAATATCAATTACAAATTATATTATAATATCTGCTGAATTAATTATGGTTCATCATAATTTTTGAATGTTTTATGAATTAAATTAATATAATTTTGGAAAAATGATATACCACATGATTGGTGAAAACTCATTTCATCTAGAGAAGGATGTAGGGATTGAACCCCCCCCCCCCAACTAAAGGACAATAAGGGTTTCAAACCAACAACTTCACTTCATAAAGTTATGTTTAATATTTATTTTTTCAACATAAATGATTTTATGAATAATTATTAATGATGAATAGGTGGTGTTAATGTTTTGTTTTAGAGATTAATCTATAACTACATTTTACTATATTATTTTTCGAAAATATTTCGAATCGTACCAAAATACATGTCACACATTTATATATTTTAAAATTTGATAAAATTTAATATTAATAAATTATGGTCAAAAATAAATTTTGGATATTCGATTCTTTTTGTAATAGATTTAGTGGAAATTTATCTATGAACAACTGATTGAGGAAATTATTATTATGAAATATAATGATTTCATTTAGGTAAAATATATTATATTATTATAAAATAATTATATTCTGAAAAATTGGGATCGGGATTCTAAAAAAATATCATATTAACTTGATATCTGATGAACCTAAGGTTCCTTTAAATCGTCATGGATTAAATGTTTTGTGGTTACTAAATTTCAATTAATCATTAATATTATAGTGATAAATGACCTCTATCACTCTCAGTAATAATTTGTGCATTAAAAGTTTCTTCCGTGTCCATATCTTAACATACCAACATTTTCCTACTTTTTTGAAACCTATTTGTGGGATATTTTGAAGACAATTGATGTTTCTCTTTACTTCACTTAAGAGAACAATTTGTTAACCTTTTTAGAAATATTGATTTTACAAAACTCCTTTTCCAAATTTTAAAAACATGATTTATAGTTTAATCATCAAATAACGCGGACATAATTTACTAATGGTTGGGAGAATGTAACTCCTTGATATTTGAAAAGTGGAACATCATGTATGATAACATACATGATATGCAACATTAATCATAGAATAGAATGTAATATGATGCTATGTTTAAATAGTAACATCATGTTTAATAGAATATATGAAATTTTTCACAAATATTTGGATAGAATTTAACACCCATGGAAATGATGAAATATTTATTTTAGATATATTATTTCTCATCAATTGCTTTTGACGTATGCAACACCATGTTAAAAAGAAACATGATTATTTATTAATATATTATTTGTAAAAAATAACGACTTTTATCACATTTCTGTTAAGAATGTGAGTATAAATACGGAAAACTAAATAACTAAAATATAATTTTTAAACATCATCATTGTTTATTTATTTTATTATAAATAAAAATAAATATCACTTCAATGAAAAATAATTATTATTTTTTAGAAAACATTATTTTCATAAATGTACTCTCATCATGTTTTGAAAACATAATTTCAAATTAATTTTACCACTTTTCAAATATGAATTTTAAAAAATTAAATTAAATATTGCGATCATAATATCAAAATTATATTAGGGTGATATTTTGAGATTTTTCTAAAATGATTCATTTTTTAATGAATATGGGAAAATTAATTTTTTTGTTAAAAAATTATTGTTTTGTTTATAAAAATGAAAATTCTTATTTTTTTTAAAAAAAATAAAAGAAAAATTATTTAAGTTATATTATAATTAAACCAGATTAGGTTATGTTTTTAAATTAGATGTTATATTTTTATATAAGTTGTTTCCTTTTGAATATTTTCTTTACAAAAAACTATTATTTAGTGCTCCTATAAGTTTAATTAGAAATATAATATTTGAAGTTATATAAATTGATGTTGAAAATTTTGATTCAAAATATATATAAATAATGATATATTTTATCTAAAAATATCAATATAATTTTTTACCATTATTAATATTAATTGAAGATGAAATTAATTTATGCATTTAGTCTAAAAATGGGTTTAATTGGTGGTAAAATAAGAAGGTTAAAAAATATCCTAATAATTATTTGAAGCCCATTTTATAAAAATATTTTGATCTTTTAACCTTTACGGTTGGATGAAAGACCATTTTTTAGCTTTTTCCATGTGAAAGTTTTTACACTTAATTGATTTAAAAAATTTATTGTGTGTCCTCTCCCCAACTTATAAAAGACCATTCCCTCACTTCTATTAATAACACCTATATGGCCTATTTTTCTGTCAAAAAATTAAAATACATACCATATATAGTGCTATTTTAACAACCTATATGCCTTTTCTTAAACATAAATCCATTACATGAATTTTTTTTGGGAAAACATAATGAAGTTGTCAAAAGATGATTTAACATTATTTAAGTAGTATATTTATTTTTTTCCTCTTCCACCTACATAAAATATATGTACACAATGATTACATAATATATTTAGTATCTTCCTTATAATGATATATTATTATGATATTGTATTTAAAAATATCTATCTTTTCAATCATAAAATTTGTAACAAAACCATAGATCGTGTGTACGACAGACTACATCATCGTGAAGTAATTTTATCCATTTTCCATCACCACCATTGAAGGTTGTATATAATGACGGGTATATAATATGTATATGATATTAATTATGTAATAATACATATGGTATTATAATATCATATATACATTTTCACATTTAATGTTGTTTAAAATATGATAATGTATTGCGTGGGTACAAAGTACTACTACCTCGCAAATCAATGTGACTCATTTTTCACATAATCATTACATGGAAGTTAATAATGATAAATTTTATTAATATATGTGATATATATGATATTATATAGATTCTATAAAATTAATATATCTCCCAATTTTTCACTATTTCACTCCATAATGGAATGATATCATTGCTTGTGTATACGTACAACCTATAGTCTCTATGATGTGATGTGATTAGTTTTCATTGACATAACATGATGAATGATTATAAAAATGTATTCATGAGTAAATATGACATTTATAAAATTAACATCATTTTGTATGCTATTTATCAATATCATATACAAAAGAACCACAACATTGATGAAAAAACACACATTAGAAAACACGCCAATTAACTCCCAAATTAAAGAAAAAAATGAAATATTATTAATAAATATGTGGTAAAATTTTATAAGTCGATAATATATGATATTATATATATGAATATGGTTGTTTTATAAATTAATAGAATTATTAAAACTATTTAAAATCATTCTAATTAATGTTCAACCAAATGGAAGCGTGATATAATGGACCACATCAAAATTTACCTTCATTGAGGCTTATTTTATTGTTTTTAAGATAATATCATTTATATGGTGAACATAATACACATTTTACATGTAATATGATAAATAAATTTTAAAAAATGTTATTTTATGTTACAATTGAATTGATTCTTCAAATGAGATTTGAATTTAAAATTACCAACTGGTAAGGTATTTCATAACTCATTTTTTTCATTAGGTTTTATTACTTCATCCTCATATTTGAAATTATATGATTATTTTTTGGAATATTTTTACTATATTTTCTTTTATTTCATATTTATTTATTTGGATTGAAATTTAAATCACATAATTGAATCATTGAATTATTCCCACATGAAAATTATGATCTTTATAAGGGTTTATTTCACAGTTTAATTTTTAATAGTGATTGTTTATATGTGAATTTACATATAAGGAAGTTATGTGATTATTGTATAACAATGACATTAAATTTTTTTAGAATCTATATTTTTACAAAATTTTAATGAAATATTTCCATTTTCCTTTAATAGGTAATTAATTTGGTTGAGGAAATGTATTTATGAATATCACATAATTTTTATATCTTTGGTCGAAAATCTGTTTTCATCCAAATCCATAATTTGTGAAATTATTTTAAATAATGTTTACATAATTTTCCAAATGATTTATTAATGAAATTTCATACCCTATTTTTCATTTTATAAAAAATTGAATGGATTATTCATGTAATTTTCTAAACATTTCCATTATTATATTTAATGAAAATGTAAATGAATTTTTTTAATGTGTATGGATTGTACAAAATTTATTTTTCTCCTGAAAAATAAATGATCTAAATAATCAATTATAATATTAAAAGGGGTTTTCTAAGAAAATAATATTCCAAATATTTTTTTAACATATAGTTTTTCAGATATATTAAATGTTAATTGTTTATTTTTAGTAATAATGTTTTAAATTAAATTTTTATAGTATTTTGATTCATCAATGAAATAAAACCACAATTATACCCATGATACACAATGGATAGTTTTTATTAACAACATAATAATTATTAATCTCAATAGAATAAAATCATTTGGATAATGGGATGTATTGAAATTCTCTTTATTTGTAAATTTTTTATTCATTCCCTTTACCAGGAAATAATAATTTTATTGTTATCATTGGACATTAAATTTCCCCAAAACACCTGTAATATTCTCATAGATATACTTATTACATAAACTATATATCATTTTTATATGAATTATATTTATATATATGCTTTATGATAGACTGGGTGAATAATTATTAATAAGTATTCTTAACACAAAATATATATTTTCTATCATGGAATAGTAGTCATGAATTATATAAATAAATTTCTCATTGAGGAAATAATTGGACAAGATGATTCGAGAGGGGAAATGTCATAGAAACCCACTTAATGAATAAGTAGTATCATGAGATTATTTAATTGTCTTTCCTAATTTAAATTTACTTTTAGTTTACACATAAACAATTATTTTAAACTATCTCGTGAATGGTGTTGATGATATAGGTATAACGATTTATGAGATCATGATGTACTGTAATTTTTAATTCCCTTCATTAAGAAATTATTTGTTATTATCCATGAGATATTTTAATGATATTATATATGGATGCATTTCATTCATAGTCTATTGAGTAAATGTAATGTGATTTAAATTGTTTAACATTATAAATTTATTGTACCAAATATAATCATGATTGTCAGATTATTGATTAAATGTAATATTTTTTCATATATTTAACTCTAAATAATGAATATTTATTTTTTAATAATATTATTCCTATAATTGATTAAATTTAATGTATTCTACTATAGATTCCTTTCCATGTTGAGTATTCCTAATTCATTACTCATTATTTAATCATGACAGATTCCACGTTACATAATATTTACTACGAATTTGAGATCACCATTTTTGTGATTCCATTCCTAAGAATCAAGGATTTTTATGTTAATGAAACACATAGATACACATGAGGAAAAAATTATACTCTCAAGAAGTAATAATGTTGTAATATGTGTATTCAAATTTTATATGGGATTCAAGGATTAATCTAGTTTATTAGTACTAAATTTTTTTTTTGCATTTTGGGATGAAATATATTGTATATTAGGACATTTAAATAAAGTAAACACCAATCTAGGTTACTGGATTTGTGTTCACATTAATTAGATAGAGTAGTTTTCGTACTCCTAACATTTGAAATAGTAGATCGTGGGAGGTTCATTTTGTACTTTCAATTTACTCCCTTAATTTTCTAAATTCAACTCACTATATTAGAATTTAATTTACCAATGAAATTCCTTTCTAAAATTAAAACATTATCTACTTATGTAGTAAAATTTTCTATGTGCTTGTTTCTAGAGATCAGTCCTAAATAGAGGCTCTTTTTCTTCTCTCTATGTTTTTTAGAGTTTTCTTTGAATGTCTTCATTAATTTATTCCTAAATACACGAGATATTTTGGTAACTATAATATAAATTTCTTCAATGAAACCATATAAAATTATTTCTTCATAGTTACTAACAACCATTATGCCTATGTTCCTTCAATTTAATGGTTTTATGGTAATTATTAATCGAGCAATGTTACTTTTTAGATGGATAAAAATTCAATGAGTTTACCACGAAGGTCTTCTGAAATTTCTATCATAGTCTTCAACTGAGCGATCATTTTCCTTAATTATCTCAATTAATTCTTTATGTATTTTCTTTTTAATTTTAAACTGAATTTATTTGTTCAAAAATATTATTTTAATGTCATTCTCTTCCATTGAGTCATCTCATACCCATTTCCTCATATTAATGATAATATTCCACCAACAATCATATTCTAATTCTAAATTATAGATAAAAAATAATGTTTTTAGGTCACCAACACTACAAAATGAATAATATATATTTTTTGAACTAATATATTTCTGAAAAAATAGAAAACTAGGGGAACCACTAAAAAAAGGATGGTTTGTCCTCATGATGGACTAAATAAGACATTATACCTCATTCGATCGCTTCAATGATCATTAAGATTCAAATATTGATAATGTTTTCTATGTATAGAAATAAAATTATTTATTCTATATCTAATAAAATTTGGTTTCCCAAGAGGATATTAATATCTTTTTCCATCCAATTCAGTATTATGTCAATTCATTTTACTTCCATCCATCGAGTAAAACCAAAAAATATAGTGTTATTAAAAATAATCATAGTGAAAAAACATTTAGTCAATAAAAGTTATTTGTTGGATTTATAAATCTAGAAACATTATTTTTAATATAAAACTGAATATTTTTAACATAGGTTATTTCTTTTAATAATAAATAATTTAGGATATTAATGTATACATAAACCTATACCTTGGATTTTTAATAAATTTCATTAATAAGGATTTCCAAATACCAACTAATATATTTCTATTATAGAAAATAAAGTGGCCCATACATTTTTTAAATAGATATTTGATCTTATTTGATTCATATTAACTACATAACATAATGATACACAAAATGATCCTTAGAGGTCATGTTTATTTTTAAACCTGGGGACATGAAAAAGTTATTCATAAGTAAACTACATCATCTCCCAATATTCTACTTATATCTAGATACCTTATTAGACATATCATATATGATAACATCATTCATATTTTGAGAAAATGAAATATAATAAAGGGTGATTTTAGAATATTATTTAGGGTAAAATATGGATACAACAATGATAAAAAAATCATAATATCATCATAAAGTTATTATAATATGATCAATAAATTTTTTAACAATACTATGTATATGATAGACAATATTCTTAAATCGGGGTGTAAAACATGGAGGTTCTAGATCTTTAAATCATAAAATAATAAAAGTAAGTTATACATTAGAGAATTATATTGGGATAAATCATATTTTTGTGGCATAAACATAAGAATATATATTAATTTCATTATTTATGAAGACTTACTGCAGAGGATATCATAGTGGATTTTTTCCACTCAACAATCTGGTATAGTAGTGATAGTTCACTCTGAAGACAATCATGGTTGAAATAATCCCTTAGAAATATTTTTTCACACTCCATTCAAGTATTTTTTATCTAATGATACTCCATGTTCACCAAATGAATTTTATGTCTCTATAATTCTTTGACCACATGGCTCAAAATGAAAATAATATGAATTAGTTCCAAAATATGAGGAAGCATTCATCCAATAGTCATTACATAACCCAAAAAAATAAATTGGGTGTCATAAAAAATAGTTTATCATATTTATAAACCCTAGAGATAAATAATTAGGATGAAATAATTTAATAACTACAAACATAGAGATTAATAAAAATCAACGTAAAACATCTCATGTGGAAAATTATATTAAAAGATCAATGTTACCATATTTTTTTAGTAAAATTGACCTTTTTAATTGAAGACACTTATTTAAATATTTCTCAAATTTTGAAAAAACATTCATATAATAAAACCATGTAAACCTGTTAGTGAATCTTCACATCAATGATCAATCTTGATTTTGGGAAATTTCTTTCATACCATATAGATTAAAAGATTGATTCTATTCAAATATTTGGTAAAAAGTAATAATTACTTTTCTTTGGAAAATGAAAAGAATATTAAATTTAAAATATTGTTTAATTATTAAATAATAGGTGAAAATTAATTTAAAATATAATTTGGTAATTTTAAATACATTATTAAAAACAGTTTTATAAATCAGGGTCATTAAATACAATGAAATTTTGACTGAAGAGAGAAATACAATTAATTTATATAAAAAATTATTTTCGTATCTTGAGTACAAAAAAGAGATGAAAATTATTATAAATAATTTATTATATATAAATAAACGTATTTGAAGAAAATTTGAGAGTTTCTTGAGAGATAGATCATATAATTTCAATATCCAAAGCATACTCATAATGAATTCTGATAAACATTGAGATTGTTACATAAAACGCTTACCTCTTTGGTAACATTAAAATAAAAACCTCAATAATTGGAAAATGTTATATGGTTATGTATATCCCCCTAATTTTATAAATTTGTTTCAAAAAATGTATCCATTGGTATTATATTCCATACATAAGAGAAACATGTGGTGAATAGTGATTTTTTCTCACAAAACATAATGTGAGATTAGAATCCCTTACCTCATGTTCACAATCATAGAAAGAACCCAACTCAAATATATATTAAATTTAAAAATTTTAGAGATCTATAATGAAATAATTTTCAAACCTATAATATCATGAGTAACCCAATTATATATTTCAACACCCATTTATTAATAATTCCGATTTAAACATGCTTTTTAACAGTGTTAACTATTTCATTTTTCAGGAAAATTTTAATTGGGTAGTTATAATCCTTGTACATTTATTATGGTTTCATAATCTCCATAATGAAAATAATTATATAAATATCTTATTATATATATATATATATATATATTCATCTATAAATGATAGAGACAAAAAATGAATTACATCATTCATGGAGACGATATTCCATATTTACACAAGAATGATGTTTTAACAGTTTGACACATTAAGCCAAAGAATGGTAAATTTTAATTAAAAATTAGGAATCCATATTTTATCTTATATATCATAAAATTCTTAATTAAATTTTTCCTTATTACCATCCCTGAAAAAAATAAATGTATAATGAATCAAATGAATTTTTAGAGGCGGTATTCCATATATACTCGTGAGTGATGTTATCAATGTCAAACTGACTAGACTTTAAGAAGGAAGATATGATATTATAATTTTATAATTATAATTGTGTCATATATTTAATATAAATAAATTAATTCCATTATTATTTCTATTTGTGAGAGGTTGTGGTGGAAAAAAAATTAGAATGGTTCGCGAGTAGGAAGTCCCTCGTACACACAGTTAAAGATATTGTTTTCCATTTAATGGATATCGTTATGGACATTGGATATATTATAAACATAATATCATATAATTACATGTATTATAAATTTTATTTTATACATTAATTAATAATTAATAAATTTTTTTGTAAAAGAAGAAGTAAAAATGAATTTTTTTGTGATGACAAGTACATTCACTTTGAAAAACATCATTTTCAAATCTTATTAAGGATTATAGATTTTTAATTTTTGAAATAATAGAAAATATAGAATTTTCATAAGGATATTGAGGAGTTATTTTTAAAATTTTAGGTCAATTTAATTGGATTAATATATATAAATAAGTATGGGGAGGATGTTCTAATTTATAATTGAGTTGTGTTGATGAAATGTAATTTTTCAACATATTAAAATAAATTGATGTCACATTCTGGGAAAAATTTACCTATGATAAAACAAATTCAATTTTGAAAAGTTAATGGTAGAAATAAAACCAAATAGTGGTGTTTAACCCTGTTTTTAGGACATTTAAACACATATATATATAAACCCAAATTTATTTGTTATAACATCAATCATGGTAACATATTATTTATGTTTTAAAAAGTAATTATAAAAAAATAATTTTATTATATTTTTATATCATACTAATTATATTTATTTAAAATATGGAATTAATTTTATCAAATTCAACTCTTTATATAGATGACATTGATTTATAATTAAACATTAAAACATGATAAAACAAAGTTTTTTTAAGATAAAATGTTTTCTTAAGTATAAAATGATTTTATATCATAATTAAACACAATATTTATTAAATTAAAATAATGTGGATTAATCATAATAAAATTGAAAAAATTTCCCTTTTGAACTATTTTTATTAAAAAAATTCCTTTTTTAATGCTTTAATCAAGAATAAAATTATAAATCAATATCAATATATTCCATATTCATTGATATTTTAATAAAATTTTGAAAAATTACAATAAGATAAATTTTAAATGTAGATTATCAAAATCAATTTTAGTACTCTGATTATTTTCCTAAAATTGAAAAAATTAATTTTAAAATAAGCGAACAAAATAGTAATTATCATTAAAAACAATATAGTTTTCTTCATGAAAATCATTTAATTCTTTTACAACTTGTACAAAAACTATTAGTTGAATTATTGGAAAAACTATTTAATATATAAATTCATTTAAATTATTAACAAATAATGGTTAATTTAATATATAATAATAAAATCACATTACACACATAAAACCCATTTTTAGAGAATCATTTCATTTAAATTTGAATGATTTTATTTTCAGTTTCTGTCCATTAATAACCAATTTATTTATTATACACAGTTGTAAACAATATATATTTCATAATTTAGTAATTCCAATTCAAACCCACTTGTTTAAAAACTATGTTATAATGGTATACTATGGTACGGTTTATTTATTTTCGGGGTACTATGTATCATAATCTATTTCTGAGATTAAATTTATTTCAAAATGAATATATAATAAAATCATAGGGTATTATAGGAAACATGATGGACTAAAGAGATACATGAAAGAACATACCTTTTACATGGGTAAGGGTGTGTCTAATGAACTACTTAGAATCCACGTAACCGTAATATCATGAATTTTTTTGTGATCGAATAGATGTTCACAAAATACATTTAGGTAGAGTATGTGATTATTCATTATAATATAGACCATGATACATAATTCAGAATTCACATACAAGTAAACCTATCTTGTCATCAAGTGCAAACCATTCCAAAATGACACATTCCCGGATATAATTCAACCAATGATGGTAATTTATCAATAAAATTCCCTATTAGAATTAATAAAATCATGAACTAAATTTCAATATCCATTCATTAGAATATTAGTAATTTGTTAAGAAAAAATCACCATAATTATTCCCAACATATAAAAAATTAATAATTTATAATTAAAAATAATAGGAAGTATTCCCAATATATAACCTCTCACATAGACCAAACTATTCTGTTTGGCTATGTCTAGATGGAAGCATTGTAATGGCCCGGACCTTTGCGGTCCATTACTTTGTGAAATGTTGGTATTGGAGGTGTTTCGGGAGGTCAAGGGGACTTATCCCCAACACTTTTCCAATTTTCCAGTTTTGTGAACAGTGTTTCCAGTTTTATGAACAGTAACAGATCGGTCTCACCGATCGGTCTGACAGATCGGTCTCACCGATCAGTTTTACAGATCGGTGTGACAGATCGGTTTCACAGATCGGTCTGACAGATCGGTGTCACAGATCGGTTTCACAGATCGGTGTGACAGATCGGATTCACAGATCGGTGTGACAGATCGGTTTCACAGATCGGTCTGACAGATCGGTTTCACATATCGGTGTGACAGATCAGTTTCAAAGATCGGTTTCATAGATCGGTTTCACAGATCACTGTGACAGATCAGTTTCACAGATCGATTTCATAGATCGGTGTGACAGATCAGTTTCACAGATCGGTTTCACAGATCGGTGTGACAGATTAGTTTCACAGATCGGTTTCATGTACAGTAACGGTGGGTGAACAGTGTTTCCAGACTCCTACAGTTTTCCCCTTTTTACGTTTCCTTTGACCTACAATACATTTAAAGCCTTATTTTAAGGGCTCTTAAGGTCGTTTCAAATGCCATAAATCCTATATTAATTATTCCTAAGGGTTGGAATGTTTTACTTGGTCAACCGCGTGGGTTAATGCGATCCGTTTTTAATAGAGAATTAACTGGATCTTAAACTGTCGCCCCATTAAATCTTAAAAAGGGACGAGATATCATTCTCCCTTGTTCATTCCCTTTGTTCTCAACTAAGAGGTGCTAGAACCTTTCAATCCTTTCCGTAGGAGTTTCACAATCAATCTTTACTCCTAGGATTGGTTCTGCTTTGTTTTGATTCAACCAAGTTGTGTCGATCATTCTTCTACATAAGTTGTCGCGAGGGGAGGATTGTGGCCCGCTGTGTGGATAAAGGATGTCAAGAACTCTTAGAGGTAGGGGATTCATGGATTCTCTAATTGTTTATGTGCAACTGTAGAATTAGCATGATTTAGTCCTTTGGATCACAATGAAATTGACCTAATTAAATACTTGAACCGGATTAAAAGAATTGGTTGATCGCATGTTGTTTCTTATACCATGATAACGGTTTGCCTCATGTTTCCCTAGATATAGTGATATCTATGTTTCTTGGATTTTTTGATCGTTCATGATAGAAATTGATAACGAACGTAAAGCCGAAATTAATTGTTAATTAATTGGCTAAAGATAAAGAGTCTTGTAAATTAATCTGGTTATTGCAGTTGTTGTAGTTGTTCTAATTTGAGGATAATCAAATTAGGGAAGTAAGCCTAGTTATTTAATTGTGATAGCTTGCTGATTAGGTATCCATGATTGGAACCTACGAATAACAAATCTGTTAATTCAATATGGATTAGAGAACATATTATGTGGTAATTTCAAAAGGGTTCTGAGTTACCCGCTTGCTTGTAAGGCTGAATGCCTTGTGGTTTGGAGCTCTGAGTGCTCATTTTTGGATGAAGGATAAATGCCTTGTTAAAGGGCTGAGAGCCCATTTTGTGATCTTTGATTTCCTGATACTTGTGATTTGATGTGAGCCTGGATGGCTGTTGTGATATGTGGAGGCATGGAGACTTGTGGTTGTGGCAGCGGATGACGCCTAGTGTGGCGAGATGCATCGGTTTATGCATATGGGTGTCGGGGAGGACACCAAGGGTGATGGTATGAGATGAATGTGATGGTTTGATGTTGGTGGTTTGGTTTGGTTGTTTATCTGCTTTACTTTTCCCCACTGCTCAAGGCAGCTGGTCTTGCTTACCCTTTTTCCGAAGGAGGCGAAGACACGCGGGGTATGCCACGTGCTTTCCGTGTTTAGCCTCTCGATGGAGGATGGGTCTATGCTCTTTCTATAGGCGGAAAAGACTCGACGGGTAGTATATCTACTCACCGTGTTGAGACTCCTTTGTGTTTAGAAGCATAAGATGTTCTTCTAGAATTCCTGGGAATGTGGAAAAGTAATTCTGTAAGGAATGTTTGAATAAATGGTGAAAATCCACGGGGATGGAGATGCTGGAATTTAAAGGTGATGTGAATCTTAAAAAGGAGCAGTTGTTTTTGAAAGTGATTCCAGTTCAGTTTAATGTGGAACTGTTCATTCTTAATTAATGTTTAAAGAATTAATTAACGTACAGTGGAACTGATAAAATGAGAATGGAGTAATCTAATAAAGCTCTTCAAATGGTTGTGTGCTTGTAGGATACCTAGTATTTGAAGTAGCAGCCTGGAGTCTGAGAGACGTTAGCTGCAGTTGAATCTATGACTAGGTAATTCCCATAGTGTGGATTTGAGTTACTTATATATTCTGTATTTTTTTGTGTTTCTATACGCAACTCCACCCTGTCAGCAAGGGCAACTGACACCCCTGGGATTCTGAGCCCTGGGGGGGTGTTTTCCCCAACATTCTGATGGGAGGTTGAATGGCTGACTACCCCCTTTGGCCCCGCTCTCTTCTCTTGATAGATCCTTGTGCTGGTAGGCACAGTGGTTAGTTTTACCCATATATCTGTGTAGAGGGCTGTGATGGCTTGTGGATATTTCCCACACATATATTCTGGATATAGTATCCTATGGAATACTATAGGTGTAACGTGTATAGGCTGTGATGGATTGAGGATCCTTACTCGGCGTATGGGCTGTGATGGCTTGAGGTATAATACTCGACGTATGATACACGTTATACGAGCTATGGTGGCTCCCGGAAACTACCTGGTTACTTTGGTTGTGAGGATGGTGTGGTGCTTAGCCAAGGTTTCTGCGGGCAAGCCTATGTGGTGCACGAGGTGCAGATTGTGTAGCTTAGCCCAGGTGTCTGCGGGCAAGCCTTTGGAGAGAGATGCACAGGACGTATGTCGTTGGGGAAAAGCGGCAAACCAGTGGGGAAGTAGTAGCGGGGTACCCTTGATATTCTTTAGTATATTCTATATTCTTGTATGCGTTACTTGGTGAGAGTAGCCATGGTGAGGTTGGGAACATAGTATACCTGTTTAGGTGACGAGTTAGTTTCACTTGTTGTTCACTGGGCTTTAGCATGCTTTCTTTTCTTTTGCACGAGAGTATTGGGGAGGATCCTACTGAGTATACTGTTATTCTCACCTATGTACATATAAACTGTTTTTCAGGTCACTTGGAGCAGGTTGGAGATCAAGCTGGTTACTAATAGCCTGCGGTTGGAGGAGGAGCTGTTCGGGCTTGTGGTCGCTGTCCTTTTACTTTCTTTTGGGTACTTTTAGTTTCCCCTTTCAGTTGTAGTACTTTTGCATTACATTTCATATATGTACTTGATTTTCTTTTATATTTCAGTTATGAGTTGGAGTTGGTTGGAGTCTATTCTATCTCTCTCTTCTGCATGTGTTCTCTTAGAGGGTAATGCCTCTCATTTGTGTGTGTATTATACCCTCGGTGCTAGTCGCCAACCCGGGGCCTACTGGAGGCGGGACTCGGGGGTCATTATCTCCCTTCTCACATTGCCGGCCCAGGAGGGGTACACTTTGTGGGGAGGGGGTCGTGACGGAGTGGTATCAAAGGTCTGGTTGAGGGATAGGATGGAGTTTGGAGTTAGGCACAGGTGAGGATGCATGGGATGGTTGGGAAACGGTGTCATTCATGTTTAGAAAGTGGGGTAAACACTGGAGACCGGCAGAGACATAGGCGTTCAGGGCCCCCTATGATCTGTTGCACGGACCTTTAAGTTTATGATGGCTACTAAACAAAGTGATACTGGTTGCAGGGTAGAGACCTAGGAAAGGATCATGCATCATTATTCTTTGCGCCTATGTTTGAATGGGTAGACCTTGGGATAGGTAACCTAAAATTAATAAAAAAAAAATAATTAATTAATTAATTTTGAATCTTCCATATTCCAGGCTTAGGAGCTCTAACGGTTGTTATTTTAAAGGTATGGATCCAGGTCGACTTCCTCATCAGGTTTGCGCAGAAGGTTCCTAGCAGGCTATTCCAGCAGATCGCCGCCGGGTAGAGGTTGACGACGATGACACTTGGAGGAAGACACTCCGAGAGTTTCAGCGCCAGAGTCTACAGAAGTACGAGGGCTCCGTTTTAGATGCAGTCATAGAAGACTGGTTGGAGGAGGTTGAGATAGGCTTCAGTTCGATTCGTGCTCGGAAGGAACACTGGGTGTCCTTGGTTGTGACGATGTTGCATGGAGCGGTGAGACAGTGGTGGTTCTTGTTCCTCGGCGATCGTGAGGAGTCGGTGATCTCATGGGAGGAGTTTCGAGACAGGTTTAGAGTCGAGTTTCTTTCATCCACTGTGAAGGCGTCCAATCGCCAGGAGCTACTCACCCTTTGACAGGGGAGCTCTAGTGTTCGAGAGTTTGGAATCCGTTTCAGGAACCCTCTACGATATGCTTCAGACCTGTTACCAGATGATGAGGCCAGGGGAGGCATTTCGAGGAGGCTTTGCATCCAGAGATCCAGCGCTCGGTCACCCCATTTATGCTGAAGACATATCATGAGGTGATGGCGAGGGCAGAGGTTGTTGAGAGGACTTTGACCAAGACTGGATCGTCACGAGAGGGGAATCGTCATGATTCCTCACGAAGCAGAGCTGTGGTCCGGGGTTCCCGGTTTTCAGGACAGAAGAGTTTTCATTCACCTGGGGGTAGTTCCCAGCCCTTCCCATCTCATTTCTCCGGTGGCAGCAAATCTCAGGCCTATGCCAAGGTATCAGGCGCTTGTTTTTCTTGTTGTGGTCGTGGTCATCAGCAGCGGGAGTGCCCGACTTTTCAGAGCAGTCATCGTGCACCAAGCGCTCCACTCCAGGTTCCTCCGTTGAGGCAGTTCCAGCAGAGGCAGCAGCAGCAGGTTGCACCAGCTTTAGATCACTAGAGTGTAGATGGAGCAGGAAGAGGACAGCCCCGTGACGCCCCCGTCCTTAGAGAGCAGAGCGCGGCCGTGGTGGTGGTCGTCATCAGGGTCAGAGAGGCCATGGAGGTGGTCGTTTTCAGCTTCATTCTCTAGCGTTTCCAGCTCCAGGCGAGCCAGACGTCGTCCGAGGTACCCTTTTCTTGTTTTCTACCTTGGTGTATGCCTTGTTTGATTTAGGAGCGACACACTCCTTTATATCCCCTACCCTTGTCCACGCTTTGGGACTTGATGTAGAGAGGCTTCCAGTGCCCTTGGCGTTGACTACGCCAGTTGGAGGTCGAGCTAGCTTGTTTGAAGTATGTAGAGACTGTGAGCTAGTGTTGGGGCAGCACCGCTCTTGGGGAGATTTCCTATGTTTACGAATACAACCATATGATGTCATCCTCTTCATGGATTGGTTGTATTCGGTGAAGGCTATTGTGGATTGCTATAGGAAGAAGGACGTTTTCATTGATAAAGATGGAGAGGAAGTGGTGTTTGTTGTTGAGAGAGATCCTCGAATGAGTCATAGGCGAGTTCCTTCCTTATCATCCAAGATGGCTGGGATGATGCTGAGTTCTTCAGAGGTTCAATAGTTGGCGTTTCCTAGGGTTATAGAGGAGTACCCTGACGTCTTTCCAGAAGAGGTTGTATCCTTACCCCCTCGACGAGATATCGAGTTTGGGATCGAGCTACAGCCAGGAGCGTCTCCTATCTCTATGTCTCCGTATAGGATGGCCCATTCTGAGTTACGAGAGCTACATATTCAGCTCGATGGTCTGTTGCAGTGTGGTTTTGTTCGGCCAAGTGTGTCACCTTGGGGTGCACCAGTTTTGTTTGTGAAAAAGGCTGATGGCAGTTTGCGGTTGTGCGTCGATTTTCGTCGGTTAAACAAAGTGACAATAAAGAACCGCTATCCTCCCCCACGGATTGATGACCTATTCGATCAACTGAAGGGTGAAAGTTGGTTTTCAAAGATAGACTTGCGGTCAGGATATCATCAGATGCGTGTAAAGGATGAGGATATCCCGAAGACTGCTTTCCGCTGTCGTCATGGGCATTATGAGTTTGTTGTAAGGCCATTCTGCGTGACAAATGCTCCAGCTGTTTTCATGGGGTTGATGAATACTGTGTTCCGTGAATTCCTGGACACGTTTCTTGTGGTTTTCATTGACGACATCCTTGTGTACTCGACATCTGAAGAGGAGCATGCAGAGTATCTACGAGCCGTTTTGGGAGTTCTTCGCCAACATCAGTTGTTTGGAAAGTTGTCCAAGTGTGAGTTCTGGGCTCGAGAAGTTCGTTTCTTCGGGCATGTTGTGTCCCAACAGGGAGTAGCTGTGGATCCTTCGAAGATAGAAGAAGTGGTGTCTTGGCCAGCCCTGAAGACCGTGTCAGAGGTGCGACGTTTCCTTGGTCTCGCAGGCTATTATAGGAGGTTTGTGGCTAATTTCTCCCGAGATGCGACTCCTCTGACAGCTTTGACGAAGAAGGATCAAGCGTTCATATGGACTGATCAGTGTCATTCAGCTTTCGAAAATCTAAAGGAGAAGTTGGTAAGTGCTCCAGTCCTTTGTCTTCCAGCGGAGGGAGTCCAGTTTGATGTTTTCTATGATTCTTCACATCTGGGGCTAGGCTGTGTTCTCATGCAGTAGAGGTCTATTGTTTCTTATGGGTCTCGGCAGTTGCGTCCTCATGAATGAAACTATGCCACCCATGATCTTGAGTTGGAATCCGTGGTGTTTGAGCAGAATTTGTGGAGACATTACCTCATTGGCGAGCGCTTTGTGGTTTTCACCGATCATAAGAGTTTGAGTTATGTCTTCTCTCAGTGGGATTTGAACTTGCGGCAGCGTCGGTGGATGGAGTTCATGCAGGAATACGACTTCGAAATATCGTATACACCTGGGAAGGGAAAAGTTGTTGCTGATGCACTGAGCCGAAAGTCACGTAATGATGTTGTGCGTGAATCTGGTGATTCCTGGAGAGTGATGGAAGGGATATCAGCTTTACATCTTGATATGGGAGAATTTGGGGGAAGAGGTAGTCTTTTCCAGATGACGGTGCAGTCATCCCTGATGTAGAAGGTGGAAGAGTCTCAGTTGGGTGATCTAGAGGTGGAAGTTTGGAGAGACAGAGTTGTATGTGGTGAGGCCCCTGATGGTTGGTCGGAGGATGAACAACACCGAGTGTTGTATCATGGCAGGATTTTTGTTCCCTTGGCGATGCGCGAGACGGTTCTACGAGAGTTCCATAGTTCACCCTTAGCGGTACATCCTGGTGTGACGAAGATGTACCGATCCTTGAGGAGTCAGTTTTGGTGGCCTGGGCTGAAGCGTACAGTTACAGAATGTGTGTCTCGATGTTTAGTCTGCCGGAAGGTGAAGGCCGAACACCGTGTTCCTGGTGGTCTTCTCCAGCACTTAGAGATTCCTCAGTGGAAGTGGGAGGACATCTCAATGGACTTTGTTATAGGTTTACCTCGAGCTCCGGGAGGACATGATGCTATATGGGTGGTAGTGGATCGTTTAACAAAATCATCCCACTTCATAGCGATCAAGGAGTCGAGCTCAGTGGAAGTTTTGTCGAGGCAGTATCTAGAGGAGGTGGTGAGGCGTCACGGAGTACCTAGGAAGATCATTTCTGATCGAGATCCTCGTTTTACCTATAGGGTGTGGAGAGGTCTCCAGCATGCTTTTGGCTCTCAACTGTGCCTTAGCACTACTTTTCATCCTCAAACGGATGGTCAGATAGAGCGAACCATCCAGACTCTTGAAGACATGTTGCGCTCTTGTGTTCTTGATTTTTGAGGTTCATGGACGAAGCACTTACCCTTGTTTGAGTTCGATTATAATAATAGTTTTCACTCTACCATCAGAATGGCGCCGTTTGAAGCCTTGTATGGTCGGCCATGCCATTCTCCGTTGTGCTGGACTGGGGTCGGAGAGTCCGCATTTCTCGGACCAGAACTAGTACAGAATAGGACATAGATGGTTCAAGTGATTCGTGAGAGGATGAAGATAGCACAAGATCGTCAGAAATCTTATGCTGATCAAAGAAGGAGACCCTTAGAGTTTAATTTTGGGGATCATGTGTTTCTAAAGGTGACTCCTCGTCATGGGCTACGAAGGTTTGGTCGTAGAAGTAAGCTTTCTCCCCGTTTTGTTGGGACTTTCAAGGTGTTAGCTCGTGTTGGAGGTGTGGCGTATCGAGTAGAACATCACCCTCATATGAGTCGGATACATGACATTTTCCATGTATCACAGTTCTGTCATTATCTTCATGATGAATCTCATGTTATCGATTGGGGAGAGATCGATATTGACCAAGATGCAACCTTCGAGGAGAGACCTCTAGAGATCCAAGACCATAAGGAGAAGGTGTTGCATGGGCGTTCTATCCCCTTAATTCATTTCTTGTGGCGACACGGTGGCATGGAGGAGAGTACCTGGGAGCGTGAGTCACAGATACGTGCTCAGTACCCAGAGTTGTTTAATGTTTAACTCCTTTCATGTAATGATGTTTCCTCTCTGGTTAGACCTTTCATGTTTTATTTATGTACCTTTGATGTGATGTTATGTTTGAATTGTTTGGGTATGGATTGTTTGTTCCCATACTCCCGGATGTCGTAGTTTTGTTCCAGATTTCAAACAAATCATGGTGGTTTTTCCCTGAGAGGTATCTTATGGGGTGGTTGTTCGGACCCCTCTTCTCTCCTGGGTTGGTTTTTAATTCTTGAGGACGAGAATGTTTTGAGAGGTATCTAATGTAATGGCCCGGACCTCTCCGGTCCATTACATTGTGAAATGTTTGTGTTGGAGGTGTTCCGGGAGGTCAAGGGGAGTTATCCCCAACACTTTGCCAATTTTCCAGTTCTGTGAACAGTGTTTCCAGTTTTATGAACAGTAACAGATCGACCGATCGGTCGGACAGATCGGTGTGACAGATCGGTTTCACAGATCGGTCTGACAGATCGGTGTCACAGATCGGTTTCACAGATCGGTGTGACAGATCGATTTCATAGATCGGTGTGACATATCGGTTTCACAGATCGGTCTGACAGATCGGTTTCACAGATCGGTGTGACAGATCGGTTTCACAGATCAGTGTGACAGATCAGTTTCACAGATCAGTTTCACAGATCGGTGTGAGAGATCAGTTTCACAGATTGGTTTCACAAATCGGGGTGACAGATCAGTTTCACAGATCGGTTTCATGTACAGTAACGGTAGGTGAACAGTGTTTCCAGAATCCTACAGTTTTCCCCTTTTTATGTTTCCTTTGACGTAAAATACATTTAAAGCCTTATTTTAAGGGCTCTTAAGGCCATTTCAAATTCCATAAATCCTATATTAATTATTCCTAAGGCTTGGAATGTTTTACTTGGTCAACCGCATGGGTTAATACGATCCATTTTTAATGTAGAATTAACCGGATCTTAAACCGTTGCCCCATTAAATCTTAAAAAGGGACGAGATATCATTATCCCTTGTTCTTTCCCTTTGTTCTCAACTAAGAGGCGCTATAACCTTTCAATCCTTTCCGTAGAAGTTTCACAATCAATCTTTACTCCTAGGATTGGTTCTGCTTTGTTTTCATGCAACCAAGCTGTGTCGATCATTCTTCCACATAAGTTGTTGCGAGGGGAGGATTGTGGCCCGCTGTGTGGATAAAGGACGTCAAGAACTCTTCGAGGTAGGGGATTCATGGATTCTCTAATTTTTTATGTGCAACTGTAGAATTAGCATGATTTAGTCCATTGGATCACAATGAAATTGACCTAATTAAATACATGAACCGGATTAAAAGAATTGGTTGATCGCATGTTGTGGCTTATACCGTGGTAACGGTTTGCCTCATGTTTCCCTAGATATAGTGATATCTATGTTTCTTTGATTTGTTGATCGTTCATGATAGAAATTGATAACGAACGTAAAGCCTAAATTAATTGTTAATTAATTGGCTAAAGATAAAGAGGCATGTAAATTAATCTGGTTATTTCAGTTGTTGTAGTTGTTCTAATTTGAGGATAATCAAATTAGGGAAGTAAGTCTGGTTATTTAATTGTGATAGCTTGTTGATTATGTATCCATGATTGGAACCTACGAATAACAAATCTGTTAATTCAATATGGATTAGAGAACATATTATGTGGGAATTTCCAAAGGGTTCTGAGTTACCCGCTTGCTTGTAAGGCTGAATGCCTTGTGGTTTGGAGCTCTAAGTGCTCATTTTTGGATGAAGGCTAAATGCCTTGTTAAAGGGCCGAGAGCCCATTTTGTGATCTTTGATTTCCTGCTGATTGTGATTTGATGTGAGCCTGGATGGCTGTTGTGATATGTGGAGGCATGGATACTTGTGGTTGTGGCAGCGGATGACGCCTAGTGTGGCGAGATGCATCGGTTTATGCATATGGGTGTCGGGGAGGACACCAAGGGTGATGGTAGGAGATGAATGTGATGGTTTGATGTTGGTGGTTTGGTTTGGTTGTTTATCTGCTTTACTTTTCCCCACTGCTCAAGGCAGCTGGTCTTGCTTACCCTCTTTCCGAAGGAGGTGAAGACACGTGGGGTATGCCACATGCTTTGCGTGTTTAGCCTCTCGATGGATGATGGGTCTATACTCTTTATATAGGCGGCAAAGACTCGACGGGTAGTATATCTACTCACCATGTTGAGCCTCCTTTGTGTTTAGAAGCATACGATGTTTTTCTAGAATGCCTGGGAATGTGGAAAAGTAATTCAGTAAGGAATGTTTGATTAAATGGTGAAAATCCACGGGGATGGAGATGCTGGAATTTAAAGGTGATGTGAATCTTAAAAAGGAGCAGTTGTTTTTGAAAGTGATGCTAGTTCAGTTTAATGTGGAACTGTTCATTCGTAATTAATGTTTAAAGAATTAATTAACGTACAATGGAACTGATAAAATGAGAATGGAGTAATCTAATAAAGCTCTTCAAATGGTTGTGTGCTTGTAGGATACCTAGTCTTTGAAGTAGCAGCCTGGAGTCTGAGAGACGTTAGCTGCAGTTGTATCTAAGACTAGGTAATGCCCATAGTGTGGATGTGAGTTACATATATATTCTGTATTTTTTTGTGTTTCTATACGCTACTCCACCCTGTCGGTAAGGGAAACTGACACCCCTGGGATTCTGAGCCCTGGGGGTGTTTTCCCCAACATTCTGATGGGAGGTTGAATGGCTGACTACCCCCTTTGGCCCCGCTCTCTTCTCTTGGTAGATCCTTGTGCTGGTAGGCCCAGTGGTTAGTTTTACCCATATATGTGTGTAGAGGGCTATGATGGCTTGTGGTTATTTCCCACACTTATATTCTGGATATAGTATCCTATGGAATACTATAGGTGTAACGTGTATAGGCTGTGATGGCTTGAGGATCCTTACTCGGTGTACGGGCTGTGATGGCTTGAGGTATAATACTCGACGTATGATACACGTTATATGAGCTATGGTGGCTCACGGAAACTACCTGGTTACTTTGGTTGTGAGGATGGTGTGGTGCTTATCCCAGGTGTCTGCGGGAAAGCCTATGTGGTGCACGAGGTGTAGATTGTGGAGCTTAGCCCAAGTGTCTGCGGGCAAGCCTTTGGAGAGAGATGCACATGACGTATGTCGTTGGGGCAAAGCGGCAAACCATGGGGAAGTAGTAGCGGGGTGCCCTTGATATTCTTTACTATATGCTATATTCATGTATGCGTTACTTGGTGAGAGTAGCCATGGTGAGGATGGGAACATAGTATACCTGTTTAGGTGACGAGTTAGTTTCACTTGTTGTTCATTGGGATTTAGCATGCTTTCATTACTTTTGCACCAGAGTATTGGGGAGGATCCTACTGAGTATACTGTTATTCTCACCCTATGTACATATAAACTCTTTTTCAGGTCACTTGGAGCAGGTTGGAGATCAAGCTGGTTACTACTAGCCTGCGGTTGGAGGAGGAGCTGTTCGGGCTTGTGGTCGCTGTCGTTTTACTTTCTTTTGGGTACTTTTAGTTTCCTCTTTCAGTTGTAGTACTTTTTCATGACATTTCATATATGTACTTGATTTCATTTTTTATATTTCAGTTATGAGTTGGAGTTGGTTGGAGTCTATTCTATCTCTCTCTTCTGCATGTGTTCTCTTAGAGGGTAATGCCTCTCATTTGTGTGTGTATTATACCCTCGGTGCTAGTCGCCATCCCGGGGCCTACTAGAGGTGGGACTCGGGGGTCATTATCTCCCTTCTCACATTGCCGGCCCAGGAGGGGTACACTTTGTGGGGAGGGGTCGTGACAAGCATCTTATATAAAATATCCTCCATCATGACCATAATCTAAAAAGTCTGTGGAGGGAATCACATTAACCGTCGTCCTTGATGAGCTAAACCACACTACAAATGGTAGGTCACATGGATGATATCATATAGGTGAGGACCTATAATAAGTGTTCTACGGAATGTATCTCAAAACCCAACCTCATATATGAAATAAAAAACTCCCACATAATTTAGTTCCCATAGAATAAAATGAATTCCACCTCATTAGTATGGTCTACGGTTAATAATATATCTAAATATAATATGATTTAGTCCCATGGTTTCTTCTCTGTATCCCAATTCTCACTCACGTTGAACTGTAAATAGAGATCCAAGAAAGAACTCTATACTAACCATGTTTTTTATAAAGTATAATCTTTTTTGATGAATCTTCTATATAATAGCTAAACTAAATACTTATATACTATAAATAGCTATCAATGAGTTTACTCTTTTATTGAATAAAAAACCATAAAATAATCCATATGATGCATCAGAATATAACATAATATAATAATAAATTAAGACGTAAATTATGAAATATAATTAAAATATACATGTTGAAACACAAGATAATACATTTACAAAACAATAAAAATAAAGTAACTAAAAAATCCTATGACCCTACTAAAATAATCACTCTACTAATTACATGGACTCCACAACCATCGAGACCTGAACTTGGTGTGCAACTCCATGCAATACCAGTGAATGAAAGGTAACATGAATGTATACCCACATACATGATAACACATTATTTGTATTTTGGTATGATATAAGTCCATAGATCTAGTAATAATCATTAACAACGTAACATCCAATAAAATTATGTGATCAAATTTATATTCAATAATTGTATATATATATATATATATCAAAAAATATGTGTTAGTAATGCTTGTGATAGACATTCATCCTAAAAATAGACAAAATGAACATAAAGGAAAGAACTGTTTGTCATTTTGTACTTACCAAGTTACTATGACACATGATGTAACTCCCCGAGTGTTTGTGAATAATTAATATTTTTTAAATTAATTAATATTTTTTAATATCATTCATTAAAAACAACAATAATCTTTAATAAACCATGATATATTAATAGTATTGTTATTTAAAAGTTTTCATTATAACCTAGAGATTAAAAAAAGAAATACTAATAGAAAAAATATTTAAATATTAAATATAATGTATTTTCAAAATATATCATATTTGATAAAAAGTTATTAATTTTTGTAAAATATTTATAATATTTTATAATACTATTTCATAAAAAAATATGATTTTTATTTATGTTAATAGTAATAAATTTTATTTTCTGAAACTAAAAGAAAATTAATTTCATAAAATAAACATAATTTTTCATATAATTATTGAAAAATTATCTTAGGTTAATATTTTTTTGGTTTCTCTACAGTAATTACTTTTTTCAAGGAATATTGAAAAATATTGGTTCTTAGTGGAAACTACATTTTCTTTTAAGAAATTTTTACGGTTTATTTTAAAATTATAATTATTTTAAAAGTAAAATTACATCAATTGTATATCAATTAATCTAATATAGATCATTTTAATTATATTTAATTTTAAATGGGACATAATATTTTATCTTTCTGTGGTTTTGTTTTTGAATACTCACTTTCTCATCACATATATGTGATTAATTTTAAATTAGTAGTCTCATTTTTTTTAAATTTATAAAAATTGATTAAATATTTCTGAATTAAAATAATTTATATTATTTAATACATTCAAATTAATTTTGAAAATAATTAATATTACAATTAGTTTAAAAAATTCCATGGATAAGGTAACAATGGGATCACATTGGGGTTAAACTAAAAATAGAAGTGTTAAAATTGATATTAAAATTTACCAACACCCATTAGATGACTATACATATACCTTATATATTATACAATAAATTAGGGTCAATATATGTTCTTTTTTATCATGTGAAAAATTTGGGTAAACCTTTTTCTTTTAAAAAACATTACAACTCTTCCACTCACCTCAATTATAAAAAATCTCACTTAATACTCTCCCATTTAAATTTAAAAAACAACATAGTTCTCCCAAAAACAACCCAAATCACTTCCCCACATAACTCCTCCATTTCTAGGAGACTTATTTTTATCATAATGTCAATTTATGATCCTTTTTTCATTTAATCTAGTGGATATTATCTGAATAGAGGTTACACATATAACAAATAATTTTATTTCATTTCATCCTAATCCATAATAAATTATTATTAAACTATGATGATAAAATAGAAGTAATTTCTTCCATGCACTGAGATATTTTTATGTTGATTTAATGACCTAAGACTATCTATACTTCCATAAAATGGGATAAAAAATTATCATTTGTGTGCATAACATACTATAGTTTTGTGAACTAATGTTAATCATTTTCCATTTCCACCTTTTACAACTAGATATAACAATGTATTAAATGTTTATATAAAATATTTATAATATTTCTATGATCAACAAATTATTATATCGAAAATTATTTCATAAATTCTGTTATTTTGGAATACAATACTGTCAATCGTATTTAAGACAGACTACTACCTCGCGAAGAGATGTGATTCATTCAAAATTTACCAAGAAGGTAATAAGGATAATTTTTATGAATTTTTTTGATAAGAATGATATAAAAATATTTTGAAATGTTAATATATTATGTAACATTATTTATTTCTATCTTTTGTGAAAATGGTATCAACATTTATCTAAACATACCAAATACCATCTCCATGAACGATGTATTTCATTTTATATAATTAAATAATTTTGGTTCATATAAATCATATATATATATATATATATAATATTTGTATAATTTTTATTATTCTGGATATTATTGAGTCATGTTAAATATAAGTGGGATAAATTTAAATATTATAACATACAAGAAATAAAATGCAATTAATTCCATAAATATTTCATTAATATATAATATTATTAAATAGACAAAAGGCTATAATTAAATAATATATGGTTCTATATATATATGGTCTGTACTACGTGTATAATAAACTATTATACTATAAAATATTCATTTACATGTATGATGGTTTTCTAGACTTATTGTAGAGGTTATTTTCTTCAATTTAGATTACTTGAGACATATGTTATGTTATGAACCAATCTTCCTTCACGTGGTATATATACATCTTATTTGACAAGTTGTATCATGAATTTTTTTATTCTCATTATAATTTTAGTTCCACTTAATGTTATTTCGTCATGTGTTTTATAATTAAATGTTACCAAACTGGTAAGGGTTTTAGATTGTAATCTCATCATTTATCTTGGGTTCTTATTAATATCTATCGGATGATTAAATATTAAGAACCCCATGTCATAAAACTCCCAAATTTATTATACTATTTTTATTTCATTATAATACAATTTTCTTTTGTTTTTCCTCTCTTTATTTACATATCAAATCAAAATAATGTTCTTATGAAAAAACATCTTTAATTTTCTCTTCAGTAAAACATCAATTTTTCATCCTAAACCATGTTCTATAATGGGGGTTTCAATAATTTTTTAATGAATATCCAAATAATTTATTAATGGGGTTTTTATACAATTTTTAATTTTTTACAATTTTGTTTTATAAATATTCATGACATTTTTCAAATTATTTATCTTTGGATTTTACCAAAAATATGAAAAAAAAATTCATTTCTATGGGTAATAAAAAAATAGTATTATCCAAATTCATGACCAATCAATTAACTGACTATTACTATGTAATATTCAAAGGATATTTTCATAGAAAATTATTTTTAAATTTTTTAATGTTTTAAATAATTTTTTTCGAATATGGAAGGATATTTTATTGATTTTTTATACAAAAAGTTTCAAATCAATTTTATAACAAATATTAAAACCTTTGATGATACATATTTTATTATCGGGATATAATCTAATTGAAGTATTATTATTCATTCCTTGAATGGTTTTGGAAATGATGAAATGTTTATGAATACTGTCATGTTTCAATAAGGTATTTTTCTGATGAAATATTTATTAAACACATTTATTTTCATGGTTTTTGATACGATTAATGTTTTATGATCACATAGAATACATATGTATGATTTTAAACATTTCATGGTAGATACCTATATATCTCTTCAATGAACTGATTAATTAATTAAATATCCAAGGATTGACCGGTCGAGAAGGTGGAGTGAACCAAGATATGTAAGGGACTTTTTCTACTATGATGGTCTTGGGAGTGAACATTTACTATGATAATTTATTAGGGGAGTGACCCTATTCTACTTTGATATCCTTACTTGTAATCCTTGACTACTATGGAATGAATTTTCTACAAATTAGTGTATACCACAACTCTATGTCTCATGGATATGTTATGCTCTAATGACTATTGTTCTTTAATTTCCTGAGTATTCATTCCTTATGAACTACTAATCATTTATCGATGATTCATGATTTTTAACATTGATATCCAGGGTTTGGTTTTAAAATGTTATACGCATGTGCCCCTAAAATTGTGTTCGAGTTATACATATTTATCCCCCTTTTTAGTCTTATTGAGAATTAGATGTCATCAATTCTTATCATCCCCCACAGTTATGAAGAAATGTATTAGGTATGATATGTCTAAGAAGCATATTATTTATGTTGTTCACAGACACTAATGTTTTTTCGAATTTTATTTTTCCGAAGTCATTATACATTTATGTTACATAGGTGTGATTTTGTTTTATATAATAAATGTTCCTCAAAAAATGATGTCTGATCTATGTATGAGAATCCTTAGTTTCTATTATTGGTTTTAGAGGATTGTTTTTGTAAAACATTGCAATGTAGGATGAGAAAAACATAGTGATATCCAAAAAATGTTTAAGGATAATTCAATTTATTAGTCAATGTTTTGGAATATACCATGGATTTAGGGTAAAGTATAGAGCGAGTGGATTCCATGAAATTGCATCCAATTTGGTCCAAAATTGGATTAAATACACTCACTGGGGGTGAATCAAGTTTTGAATATTATTTTCTTTAATTCTTCCTTCCCAGGTAGATCATTACAGCTTCATTATAAGGATCACATTATTAGATCTTTGGTATTTATACTGATATAATTGGTTCCATCCATATTATACGATGATTAATAGAAAGTAATGAAAGAACAAAAACACAAGGGCACACATATTTTTACATTGTTCACCCACATTTGGCTATATACAAGGAGAATAGAAAAAACATTCTGATGTACCAAATATTGTAAGGCTCACGAGAAATTGATGGATCAGGGTTGATCACTTCTACTTCTAGAATCACAACATTTAAAAGTCATGCAGTCATCTCACTGATTTCCCATGTTTCACTCTCGTTATGTCTTTCTCTAGATCACTACCAGTGGAAAGGATCGCCTTTTTGTCTTCCTCCACTCACTTTAGTTTGATGGAATTCACCAACATTTTATGGACATGTAGGTCCCTTAATTATCACTAATGAATGAATCCTTAATTGAAGGTTGATTTTCTATTTATTCTCCTACTTTTATTATCCTTTAAATTTGTCAAAACATTTAGATGGCACACTTCCACATTCTAGACAAGTACAATATACTTCTCTTTAATGCAAATAAATAAATTAACTTCTCTTATATATACATACAATAGATGCCATGTCTTACATTCAATAAACTGTATGTAGAAATGAATAACCTTCTTATTTGACTATTTCTGAGTAGTGAATTTCCTCTTTCTTCTTCCTCTCCTTTATAATTTATATATGAAAATGATGTTATTCATAAGGAAATGTAGGCATGTATCTCCATGTAAAATATTCTTCTATGATTCCCTTGTGTGAGACCCCAGCATGGGACTCCTTGGGAATGATCCTAGAAAAATATGTTGGTGTGAGATCCTAGTGTGATACCCTATTGTGAGACCCTAGCATGAGAACCTAGAATGAGTCCGTTCCATGAGTCTGCTTTCATGATGTGCATGAGACCCTTTTAGGAGCCTGATTTTTCAATGAGAATGAGTTCCACCCATGAGTATGCTTTCGGGCTAAGTTGTGAGTTCCTAATGCGATAAAACTTTCATTCATTATAAAAGACCCTTTTGAGATCATTCACAACACATACATGATGTCAATCATGTATTCTTCTTCACAATATCCCTATATGAAACCCTTATGTGAGATATCACTATGAGACTACTTCCCAAATGATATCTCTTATCAATCATTTAAGTATAACTTCATGAATGATTATTTTTTAGATAGGGTGGTATTTATAAGAAAAAATACACCACCTTAAATATGAAAATAATGAAAAATCATCCACTAATTGGCAATAATGTTCTCCATGAGATCTGGTTTCAAAGACCTAGTAAGACTCCATGTTTAGTATCCATGGTTTTTATAATAACCCAATTCATATTCAAGATTTGTGTGAGTTTGTGGTCCATATTCCTACTTTCAACGAGTCCATTGTCTGTAATCTTGATTTGAGAGAGTCCCTAATCCAAATTCCATATTTTCACATATTATTGGTCCACATTCGTGCTTTGCCTGAGTGTTGTTTTACCTTTTCAAAATATCCAATAATGATCTCTAAAGATCGTCTGGGAAGATGTATGAGATCCCAAAGTGAGATCTAAAAATAACCATGAATGTTGTGTGAGATCCTATTATGAGATCTCAGGACAATCATGCACATAGAAAGCTATATTCATCATATAATCATTGAAAGTACTCAAGTTCAACATTTATTCTTTGTGGGAGATCAGGTTCATAATTTTTACTTTGTGCGGGATCAGGTTCAACATTCTCACTTTGTGTGATATTATGTTTAGCAGTCATCATCATCATTTATTTATTTATTGAAAAATAAATTAAAGGAAGGTTGAATAAAAGAAACCCCAAGGGGAAATTCCAAAGAGGTACCTCACAAGCCTATGCATGTCTGATGTAATGAACTCCAAGGGCATCCATCCTAACCACGTCCACCCCCTCAGGTTTCAAGAAGATAACATTTGAGACCCAATAAATCTTGGAGCCTGGCTCAGCTAAAGAGGAAAGGTGGTCTGCCACTATGTTCCATTCACACCACATATATAGAAATATTATGTTGTTATTATTGAGCATGCCCCAAAACATTCTGATGATGTAGGATATCGACCATGGTACATTTCCCAATCCCTTTATGGAGTTGTGCAGGATCAGTGATTTCGTCTCCAATTCAGAGAGATTGATACGTGCCTGTTGACAAAGAGAAAGGCCAGTAAGGGTAGCCTTGGCCTCCACTTGGATGGAGGAACCACTATACAATATGCAGATAAATCCAAAATGATAGAGCCTCCAGAGTCCTGCATGACCCCGCCTCCTCTAATAACCCCTGCATGGTCGAATCCATCCGTGTTCAGCTTCAAACCACATGCTGGAGGGAGACATTTCACCGAAAGACCAATTGGAATACTGTTGTCCATGAAGGTGACTATAACATTGAGTAGTAGACTGTGAAGAGTAGGTGCCCCACTACATTATTTTAGGAAACAAACAAGATCAATAATATGGTTACAGATTCTAGAAATGATGGTTTTTCCAGGGTCTGGACACCCTAAAAACGTGACTTGTTACACACCTGCCATACGCACTAGCAACCTGTGAGATGCACAACTGTAAGGGACACCTTCTCCGATCCCGACGTACCCAAGACACTAAACCGTCTATCTAGGAATGGAGAATCAGCCATATGGAGAGTATAAACAACTGTAAATGGAACAATAAACCCCAAAACTCCCATGCCCAAAGGCCTTCAAAAACAATATTGTCCACAGTTTCATCACGAGGCTCATTACAACAAAAACATCTCGACTACAGGCTGATCCCACGCCGCTGGATTTTTATATCCGAAGTAATTGCGTTGTTCCTAATATGCTAGAATGGAAAATTAAACACTGAAGGGTTCTTTTTTCACCACATGATATCTCCCCTTTCATTTGTATAAGACTATGAATTCGATACCCATCTAAATTTCATCACTAAAAAGGGCCCTGAACTGGACATAACAAGAAAACATCTATATGGGTCCTCATTGGTGATGATGAGGTCAAAATTATCCTTATGTTACTCATTATGGATAGCCGAAATAAATGTCGAGAACATAGCAGTCTCCTGGAATGATATATCCCCCAAAGGGCATCCCAGAAATCTGATGACCTCACTGGCCTAGTTCTGGTGACAAAATGATAAGTCACCACTCGCCACAATACATTGATTAAGGGGATGAAGGTTTGGGATAAATGAGAGAACAAAGGACCAGAAGGGATAGGCATGGTGAAAAACCTTATCCAATCTCCCACACCATCAGCCTGAAATAGCCCTCCTCCAAAGTGTGAATTTCTCCAAGACCCCCTATGAATATTTATTGTGCTAGCAGTGGAGAGAGATGACCAAGCTCCTGACGTTGATACCACTTTGCTGAATAAGACCAGCTAGTTTTCACCATGAACCCAATGACACTTTCCCTTCGAGAGTGTATCCGAGATAAAGCTTGAAATAATCCCATCAACCCTTTTGATGATACCCATAGGCATATAGACTAAGGATAAAACAAAATTAGGGGTGACCCGCAACAATCTATTCACCAAAGCGATCCAGACCCCAATGGATAGGAACCAGTTCTTCCAATTAATCACTTTGTCTGTAATCCTACTCACAATATGATCGAAATCCTAAATCTGAAGCCATCCAGAGGAAATAGAATCCCCCAGGTAATCTATCATAAGATGGCCCCTATGCATTTCGAAGTTGCTGCATAAGGAGGAGGCCTTCCCAGCATTTCATCTTTTGAAGAAAAATATGTTACTCTCTGCATTATTGAAAACCTGACCACTCCATTGGAAGTAGACCTCCTAAACATTGACAAACCCATTGATTGATCTTCTAATGGCATTAATGAAAATCGTTATTTCATCTATAAACAGGATATGAGAAACATAGTGTGATATAATTCTCATGCGAAATAGAATGATTTCACCTTTGGACACACTCATGTTGATGAGCCAGCTCATAATATCCTGTGCGAGGATGAAAAGGCTTAGGGAAAGAGGGTCCCCTTGCCTTATGCCAAGGGGGGATTTAAAGAATCCATGTATTTTCACATGTAGGAGACTGCCAACCAAGAGGAACTAAAGCACCTGAAAAGAAGATCTGTATACAGGGGGAGAACCCCATACCTATCTGAACCATATTGATCAAGCTCCAATCAATCATGTCGTATGCCTTATTCATGTCAATCATGATTGGAATGTGGAACCATGGTTCATAGTGTCAAGGTATCTGATAAGATCATGTGCTAGAGTAATGTCCCCTTGAATGCACCTACACTGCACAAATCCATGTTGTTCTGGGGACACCCATCTCGATAGACAATGATCAAACCTAGAGTTGATAACATTCGCTAGAATTTTATAAGGCACGTTACACATAATCACTAGTCTAAAATAAATAAGAGTAGAGGGATTCATGATATTTGGAATGAGAACCAATGTGGTAGCCAACACAATCTGTGGAAGGGACCCACCCCTAAAGAAGTCTTGGATTGTAAGAACCACATCAGATTTAATCACATCCCATGAGCTTCTATAAAAAGATCCCTGGAAACAATCTAGGCCAGGCGCACTATCCAGATTTATGTTCCAAAAGGCATCACGAATATCATCCTCATCAGGAATGGCCCCCAGTTTATTATTGAAAAGGGAGGAGACAAGTGAGGGAATAGCAGTCTTGATTTCATACATGATCCCCAGATTTCCATTTGTCAATAATGGGTTAGGACCTTAGAGGATCTCAGAAAATTAAACATGGGCTCAGGCTCCCACAACATCTCTGTCAACTGAAGAGGTTCCATATTAAAACAAAATGTTGGGAGTCAGGTGTCGTTTCTATTACTTTAAGCATGCAACAAAAAATGTTGTGTTCCTATCCCCCTCTTTAAGGCACTTGATTCTAGAGTCTTCCCTCACCTTTCATTCCTATCCAAGATTTAGAGTTGAGAGGGCCTATTTTATGAAAGCTAACTCCTCATAGTCATGATCATTCAAATCCTCCTCAATGCCCACATTATGTTGATTAATGGAATCGATAAGCCCCTCCAAGTCTTTGTCCATGGGAGGTAGAGAGGCAGCCCAAACCTAAAGCACCTGATTCAGTCTACTGAGATTAGTATGGACCACAATCCACAATTTTCCCTATTTTGAGCCTCCAAAAACCTCGTTGACTAGAGGGAGAAATCCTGAGTGGGGGGTCCAGTGTTTATGGAATCTATAATCAGGATGAGTATCCTATCTGGAGGTGAGAGAGATCAATAAAGGGGAGTAGTTCGAAATTCCCTGAGTCAAATGATCTCCCTTGTAATTTTCAAACATATAGATGGCCTACATATTATCAAGGAAATGGTCTAAACGGCTCCACGAGGGTTGGATCCACCTTTTATTATTAAACCATGTGAACTGGTCACCAGAATATCCCAAGACCATAAGCCCTTTACCCACCATAAACTGAACAATGTATAGACTGACCGTCCTAGGAAAAGGTCCACAGCCCATTCTCTCCTTCAAGCTTGTAACGATGTTTAAATCCCCCCCCCCAATCTCTGGGAGGCTTCCTGGATCAGAGGAATCAAGACCACTCCAAAGAGATTCTCTTTTTAAGATGTCACAAATCTCATAAATGAAAGAGGCAAAGAAGAAGAGGTTTCTGTGAGAGACCCTCGTGGTGATAAATTGATCATCATGCTGAATTCTATCCACCGAGAAGCTCTTATGCTAGAAAATGCAGATATGGTGGTTGACTGGATCAACATGCATGAAACCGTGAAACATGAGTCTTCTAGGAAATACATTTATATTCACAAAATTCTACATAAGTTCATGTTTAGAAACAATAGACACCTTGAGGCTCCAAACTTGTGTGGAAATGAAATCCGACTTGACCCAGCTTCCAAGGCCCCGATCATTCCATTTGAGAAGTTTCAAAATGAAAACAACACATCCCTAGTAGTTGTCCCACGTGTCCTGACCTCTGTTTAAATAGAGGAGGAACCGTCCCTAATATGCCTGGATTTGGATCTCGTTCATATCCCAGAAATCTACTCGTGACTAACCGGGGGAGGGGATGAGTAGCTAGGAGTACTAGAGAGCACCACGTCCAGATACATTGCCACACTAGAAGAACTAGAGGGCAGCATGCCTGGTGGGGTATCCTAGCTCCCACTAACAAAAGCGGAGGATTCTATAGCGACATGACTAAAAGGAATTAACTGGATATCCATCTGGGATCTAAATGCCCAATGCATCTATAAAGATTTCCCTTTTGGACTGAGATGGACTTGGACACATGGTGTGAAGGGCAGAGATGGTAATCATAAACCTGAAGATCCAGCTGACCAAGGATCCTCCAGAGAGGATTTTCATCCACCAGAATGTCACACCCTTTTAAGGAGGGAGAACCCGGGGCCAAGATCAACAATCTTGAGAACGAAGGGCCTACATGCAGAAAACAACACTATGGACATGCAGGTAGTATAACCCCACCGTTTCTATTTTCTCTACCCTAAGGCTGTCTACGTCCTCCACCCTAGGGGAATCTGGTACACCAGGGAGAACCACTTGCGAATCAACCTGAGAAGATAATGATGGCGAGGATCCCCCATCAGCCCAGGGAAGATCCTAGGGGAGCCTTCATCGACCACCTTCAAGAAGTATTCGACCAACCTTCACAATGTGACCCTCAAGAAAATAGTGGGAGCAATACCTTTGGAAGACTGGGTATGAAATGAGATGATCCCAACAGAAGGAGTCCTCCACACAAAGAGAGATCTAATCAGGCAGAAGAAGATAAGATTCCACTTCCACGCAACTACGAGCCACATAGAGGTCATCACGTCGGCGGGTTCTCTCATCCGAACAGAGAAACCCTTCAACAGAATCGTCAATCTGCCTAAGGAAACCCTCATTTTGGAAATCCAACATGAGGCCTAGAAGGGATAACCATACCGTAGTAAGGGGACCCTCCTTGCCCCTGTGAACATATATATACCAGTGTTAGAGATTAAAATACCAATGACCCCAAGAGCGAGGGTCTCGACACAACGAATTGATGAAATCGGCCTCCGATCAAAAAACCTAGTAGAAAGAATTCAAATGAACATAGGAGGTGTGAACCGGAGCATTCAATAGCCAAGATAGAATAAATAGCTAAAACACCTGGATAGGTGGCAACACGCCCCGGAATCTCACCAAAAGAATCCATCATCTTCCAACCAAGGCATCCGAAAAATCTATGGCCAAAAAGATGATATACATGCATGATAAATCCTTCGACACCTTTGGAAAGGGATGGACGATCGCCGGGAAACAAGAGCTAGGAGAAGACCCCAGCGGGCCACGCACAAAATACCTAAAAGAATTCCCAGGATGAAGAGCTCTAGGAAGTAGAGGGGGAAAAGCTGGAGGCACCGGAGAGAGATCCTAGACAACCGAGGGGCCAAGATCCAAGGGTAGTGGGGATGAAGGCTACGATGGAGATCTTCCTGACAAAGAAGAACCGGCCAAAAAATAAATAAAAGCGCAGCGAATCATGGGGTGTGTTCTCACATTCTCACATTTTTTTTATTTTTTATCATAATGAAATAATATGTATTTATCAAAACATGTGTAGGGTAACGATTTCCTTCCACTGGGGGGCCTCACCATTCCCAGAGTGTGCTGCTCCTTCCCCGGCTAGGAAAATGGATTTGTTGACAACTCTTCAAATTTTCATTTCAAATTATAGATTATTCCATCCTTATTTAAAAATAGGCCCTCTGAGATTATGATAGTGATGAGTGCTTTACATGACACACACTCTAATACATTGTGATCCATTCTTTTCTTTAGAAACAATAGTAATAAGAAATGTTCCCCAATGAATCATTTCATTTGAAAGACAACTCAGTTTGTATCATCACAAACCTCATCAGTTTGGGTATATAACATTTTTTCAATCATCATTAGAATCATTAAATTAAATTATTCACTTACATCGCTGCTCCACTTATAAGATTCTCTACTATATTGATTAAGAACTTATCTCCCTTTTTTAGCCAAAATTTCTCACCATTTGTCAATAAAATGCTTGGTTACATCATTGTGGACTAAATAAGGTAAAGAACATAGATTGTTATTCCATGGAATTATGCATCATACCTCAAGGATATGGGTCCCACATCCACACATTTCATGTACAGGGAGTCAAATGAACTGAAAGTGTCACTTTATAAATTCCAAAATCTTATTTGGGTAATTCCATTGTGAGAAATTCTAAAAACTATAGTTATATAGGCACATAATCCAATTTAAAAAGTCATTTCTCCCTATTCTCTATTATCAAATTACACATGATTTCAATTCTCTTTATCCTAGAGAGATGGACTATATTTTTACTGATATTTATTGATCATGAATTATCAAAATGGATTTCAATGTAAGACTTTACTTCAACTCTCATATCATCAAGATACTAGTTCATCCACAATTACTGTATGCATGCTTGAGTAGCCATAGTATATTAAACATCTGTGGTTCTAAAGGAAATTCAATATTGTATCTTACTTAGCAAAAAATATATAATCCTCCAAAATTGAATGCATAAACTGACATTTATATTTTTTTCATTTTTGAAAAGTATATCATTATCAACTCCACCATATTATGAGAATAGAGAATCTTTAAACACTAATATTATCTTCAACACCATGATCATGGTGCTTTATTTAACCCAGGTATCCCCTTATTCATCCAAAAAAAACTCTATTCTCATTTCATGAATGAGAAAACCTTCTATATTCTCAATATAAAATTATTCTTCCAGAACCCCAACCAAAAAAGATACCATAAAATCATTTAGAAAATGTTGAAATTTATTTACATTGTTGTGGCCAAGATTAATATTATTTTCTCTTAACATCCAATTTGTGAAAGTGATTCATGAACATTGATTCCCATTTTTTGGTAGCATGAATTGATGAGTATAAATCCTTTATTTTGATTCACTATTAAATCTTCATTCATCTTATTACGAAAAAAACATTTTGACCCGATAATATTTTTCATTGTTTGTATCGAAACAATATCCCCAATCATTTCAATCATTTGAACTGATATAAATCATTAATACTTTTTTTATATTTATATTTTAAATTTCTATTTAGAATGTATATATGACATGTTAGAAGCACATTAAATATTCTATAAATGATTCTATTTATCTTGAAAATAGTCATCTCATAATATATTTTTAGAAAAACATAGATAATCTTGAAATACATGAATGATTATAAATCTCCCCCAATCAGTCATCCGGATATCAGACAACATAAGCCTTCATCCTTTATATACAATTCAAATCTTACATATGATTATAATGTTGAATGTTCCCCCTATGATATAAAAATCTTCCTTTTGTTAGGGCCACTGTTTATACCCACAAATATTCTTATTTTCCTCCATCATATATTAACTTGAGGAACTATTCAATGATCCCTAAAAAACATCAAATACTTCTTATATAGTAATTTGTGTTAGAAATAATAGATAAATATAATAACAACATTTATCTCCATTATAATAAACTATTACATACATCATAAGTGGCCATAAACCATTAAATTATTTTGTGGAATATTTTCAAAATTTATTTTTCAACTCTAGAAACTGATTTGAATTTGTGGACATTTTAGAGCACATCACGTCAACACTTTGAATCTACTGATTCTACTTCCCCATATATTATATCAAACCTTGAAACTAAAAAAATATTATATATTAATAAAATTAATATACCTAGGTAGAGGGGAACCTCTAGAATCAACACAAATATGGTTGTGTTCAAATACGATGGATCAACCATTTGATAGTTTGTTTCAATGAACTGTACATTTATTGAGATTGGTCCAACTTCCTAAAAAAATCCAAATTTATTAGACAAATGAATAAATGTTATTTACCCACATTCCTTGTCTTATTATGATATTTAGAATCTTTAGTCATGGAATCTTTTTTAGTTTCGTGTTTAAATACATTTTACATAACTTTCCATTGTTGATTCTTTGTAGATATGATATTTTTCATAACTCTTTCTTTGATCAAGAATATTTATAATGGTCTCCTTCACTTATTTCTTCCCCTATTGGAGTACTCTTTTTCATTACATAACATCTTTCCATGTGGAATGACATGTTAATTTTTCAATGAATTCATTATTCATTTTTAGTTTATTAGCTTTTCGAGTCATGCCATAATTTCTTGTCAGAGTTGAGTCTTCTATTGAATTTACATTCTACTAGACCACAATTATATCATCTCTTAACTTTTTATCTAATTTTCTTAATATTCATTAGAAGAGATTTTGTTTGTAATAGTATAGGTGATTTATAAGCCTTTCATTGTGTTATGTGTGATTCTCTTGAGGATGTTAACCTTGTTCTCAACATATCATGTTGTCTCCCAATATTGGATTTGTCATTACAAAACTACTGAAGGATAATAAAATTGTATTTACAAAAAATCCTTTAAATTAGGATTTACAATAATAATTAGATTTATGGACTCGTTTCTTGATTGATTCTATAATTTCTCTCAATTTTTGATTCTTCTTAATCCAATATTCATGTTGAGAGTTATATTGACTCTCTAGATTATTTCTCTCCGATAATATCATTATCCAATTATAAGGAGCGATTATCCATCATTTGAGATGTTTCTTTTATCATAAAATACATCTAAGAAATATAATGATTATAGAATCCATTCTCCTATTGTAGCTTCTGTGTCTCTGGAAATACTTTAGACAAGTGTGTAGAAAGATCATCATTCAGGGCTTCCAAATTATAAACAATATCTATGTCTAGATTCATTCCCATTTCAATAGTTTTATGTTTTTGTGTCTTTTTATCTTGAAAAACATTATTATCTCCAATATTAGTTGTCACTTCAGAAAACATTTTATTTAATCCTTTAATATAGTTGACTTCAATTTCCACTACATGGATCTAGATATCCTTAGGATTAATTTATTCATCAATTTATGATCCAATTCCCCTATTTCAGGAAAATTTGAAGCATTTTCTTTCTTGGATTTTCATCACCATCAATAGAATTTGCAGCACATGGAAGGTCAATTTCAATACGCATTCATGTATAATCATTGAGCTATTATATATTTTCTCTAACATATTCACCAAAACCATTCTTTATTACATTAATGGTATATTTAAATGGAATCACACTATTTCCATAGAAACCCCACATCGAGGAACACCATTATACATCTTCTTATTTATAGTTCATCCATTTTTCATGGAATTCAATAATAAAAGAAAACTAAAACATCAATTCCAAATAGATTAGTACACCATGTTAGATAAAAAAATAAAAAAGGTAACCTATTCATTAATAGAAACTATTAGGCCCAAAATAGAATTAGATACCCTGTGAGGGGGTGGGTGATTCGAGGTATGGATATTATTTTATTTAATTATTATTTCCTTATTAGATCATAACCAATTTATAATAAGGGGATCATTATTTAATCATAATTATTTATGCTGATGTAATTCATTCATTGTTTATTTAATGGAGATGACTTAAATGTAATTTTGGAAATAAAACATTTAGAAACATATATTTATACATGGTTGACAAACACTAGGATACATACCTAAAGTATACAAAATAAATGTGATGATATAAGAAATCTACTAAGGCTCACTACAAATACATGGTTTTGGATAGATCAATTTTCTTCCTAGGCTCACATTATTTACATGGTTTATGGTCATCTCAATGAATTCCCAACGATCACTCCATTTATCTCTTTCTCTGGATCAATGATGGTGAAAAGGGTTAGATTCATGCTCTTTTTTTCTGAATGATCATGGAAGGGATTCAACAATAGTTTATGGAAATGTAGTTCTCTTCATTATCACTCATGAGTGAATCATAAATTTAGGTATATTATATATTTAATTTATTTGTGGTTTTCTCCTTCCCTTCAATGAAAAAACCAAAATGCAACACTTAATATTTCCAGAAATATAGAATAGACTTATCTTAAATATAGTAACATAAATTACCTCTACTTTGAGATGATCTTCAATATATTCCATGACATCCTTTCAGTACATCGAATGATCCATTGAAAAATCTTATTCTTGGAACAATTTCTAATGGTGAAAATCCTTAGTATTATACTTCTCCTACAAAATTATGATAGGATTATATTATTATTCACATGGAAATGAAATCATGTATCTCCATGGGAAATATTCTAGCATGATACCCCTATGCGAGACTTGGGTTCACAAACCCTTGTGTGAGATCCTCACATGATTCCCATTTGTGAGACCATGGTAAGAGATCCTAGCAGGAAATGCTTCCGCGAGTATACATTCATGCCTATAGTGAGTCCCTTTTGTGAGACCACTTGTTTTCTGAGTGTCAACACATTTTATGAGTCATATTTTATGCCGATCATGATTCTCTTCCATGAGTATACATTCAAGCTGAATGATGGTTCCATGTTTGAGAAAAAAAATATCACATCGTAGAAGACCCTATTAAGATCATGCATAATACATTAACAATGTTGATCATCTATTATACTTTATGATACCTATAGGGAAAATCTTTCCATGATTTCTATCATTGAGAATCCTTCCCATATGATGATTCAGACCAATATTTTAACAATAACATTGTTATTGTTTTATGATAGGTTAGTTGTATATATAGGCATAAGTCCATATATTACCTCCAGAAATTATAGTCAACCATCCACCTCTTGGGAATCAAACACACTATGAGATCTGGGTGAAAAAATATACTATTATTCCTTTCTCCTTATTAATATGTTGTGTGTGTACCTGGTTAATATTCACACTTCATTTGAGTCACTGGTCAATATTCATTCTTCTCCTGAGTTCATGGTCATTTTTTTCTTTGTGTTAGTCTCTGGGTTTCATTCACACTTTTCAAGTGTCCTGGGTAAGCATTTTCACTTTGTGGAAGTCATGTTTTCTCTTTTATCAAGATCAAATAACGATCTATAAAGATAATCATGGGCACTATGTGATATCCCATCATATGTTCCAAATACAATCATCAGTGTTGTGTCAGACCCCTTCATGGGATCTTAAGACAATCATGCACTTCACAAAACTAGTTCATTGTTTGTTCTTTACATGAGATTATGTAAATATTTCTCACATTGAATGAGATTAAGATTAGTTTTCTCACTTTTTGTAAGCCTAGGTTCTGAATTTTTAGTTTTTGAGAGATCAGTTTTAGGTAGATCAGGTTTACCATTCTCTCTTTGTTTGAAATTAGACATTCAAACCATGTGGGATCTTAGACATTCATTATAACTCAACATTCTATCATAGAGAACATGACATTTTTAGCAACCTCAATCCATATAAAGAAACTCAATCAACCTAAATGAACCATCCTGTGTGATTTTCTCATAACACGCCCCTTCATAGATACTACTCTTGTATGTGGCTCTAGAACATAGGTACCTATGGGAAATAAATATGAGAAGAGAAAATTGAGCTGGACATGATCATCACAAGATTCACAAAAGTGGTCTATAATGAAAACATAGTATGACACTCTACATGATGTTCTTTGGAAATTTAAAAACTCTTTACGAATCATCCTGATGTATTTAAGTAGATGATGAATATGAATAAACCAGGTAGAAAAAAATGTTTCTACGATTAAAAATAATTTTATATGATTAGAAATCCAATAAATTGTTTTCATGATTATATGGTTCCCCTCTATGATTACTGTTGATCAGACTATGTTTTTTGGATTTTGTAAATGGATGGAAACCAAAGGAACTTCGCTAATACTATATGCTATAGGCAATGATATTATTATACACATGATTTGTTAAATGTTATGGGAGATGAAATTAAAACTATGATGCTCTATTAACATTCTATCTAGTATTTTTTAAAGCGTGTTTTGGCTTTTTTTATGACTAATGTCGAGATGATTTGGGATGATACATATAATTTTGAAGTCACGAATATGTTAGAATTTTTATAATAAAACCTGTAGTGTTCATTGTACATTGGGCAGTTATAGGATGTGTTAAGAGAATACATAATGGTTAATGGCACCTAGATAGAGCTGGTTAAATATATACCCATCACGAGAATTTTATACATCTTGTAAATGTTATATTACATGTAATGATAAAATATCAGTTTTCTAATAAAAAAAGATGGATATTGTGTCGTGTATGGGTCTCAAGGATTAGACGACATGTAATGGGGATAAATTCCACATAAAAACTATGTTTGGTTTTAAGAATGGAATTTGAATGAAATTTTTATTATATTCATACATTATTTCTTCTATTGACCAAGAGGTTTTTCATAAGAGTTTTTGGGTGACTCCCTTTCGCATGATCAATTATTTCAGTAATACATCACTATTGTGGTTGGATTTCTTATATTTAAGTAATAAAGACTTATATTTCATTAATTGTTTTGTTTTGAGCTATAATTTTTCTTTGGATTTGTTATTAGATAGTTTTTTCTACAAATATTTTTCAGTTTAAAATAATTACATCACTTTTGAAGGGCATTCTCCTATTTTATTGTTACCCTCATCAAAAGAATGTAGGTTATTTCCATGCATTGGTAGATGTTTCAACAATATGGGAAAATTTGATGAATTATATACTATTGATGGTATGTTTTTTTGGGTTGATTTTATATTTTAACTAATAAATGATTTAACATTATTTTTAAGAAGGACAGATGTATCCAAAATGGGGGGTTTTATTTGAAGATGGATCTTTTGGATTTGGGAATGTGTTTTCAGAATCCAACGAGTATTTCTATTTCATTGAAAATATTTTATAATATTGTGTTCTTGTTTTTGAAAATTTTTTGGACAATTTTATGTTATGAAACTTGGGTGGTTCAGGAAAGAGACACATGAATCCTTAATGTGTATTGCACCAGTATGATATAGCTTTTTGTGATATCGATTAGTATGACATGACTTCTACTAGATCCAATTTATTCTCATTAGGGAATGTGATTGTCTTATTCATTTTTTCCCATATTCATGATGCAAATATGATAGGAGCCTTATCATTTATGGATATTAATTAAATTATTGTTTTTTTTCAGGGATTGTTTCTCATAGAGTTTTACATGAGTATTATCACATGGCATTCCCTGATAGGATGTATCATGTATATGGGTTTAACATTTACCTATTCAAGCATGTAACATTTTCTATTATTACAACATCTATTTTTCATATATCAGGTCAGAGAATATGAACACATTTATGGAAAACCAAAGCTGAAATATGGGAACTGATTTATAAATGAATTTATTGTATGAAAGTTTGGTGTAATTTTTTTAAATAATAATTATTTCATTCCTGATATTAGACGTTATATTGAAACTCTGTTGGTATCCTATTCAACTTTGGATCATATCCAACATTTTCCATTCATAGTTTATAGATTTTGTATTATATAACCCATGTATATAGAAGAGCATCGTGTAGTATGTTGGATTCTCATATTCGTATAGTTTTTTGTTCAAGTTGGTTTACAGATGATAATTGGACATGTGAGGAATTTTCATACTTTCTGGTTTATCTTCATAAGGATTGTAATATATTTATTTATGGTATCTCATCAATTTTTTCTTCATATTCTAATTGTATGCCTTTTTCTAAATACGATTCATTTTTTTATTCATGTTTTACCTACAGTAAATTATTATTTAGTATTGGTGACTTATTTAATTATATTGGGTTATTTCTTTACAATATGGAATTAGTGGGGGTGATCAACATAATTTTTGTTAGTCCTACCTGTTTCTAGTTCTTTTTCATGGGAATTTCTTAGTCAGGAAAACTAGAATATGGATAGTAGGTGTGGAAATGGGGCATGGATTGCTCACTTATATGACTTAAACAAATTTATTGTGTGTGTATAGGGATATTTACAAGGCTTGAGACATGGAGATTGAATTTGTTTTAACGAACCATATGGGATTTATATTTAAATGGACCAGAAAATATTTAAGAATTTTTTTTAGATTATTTAAATTCATAATATCCTATATTTCTGTTATGAATAAGTGAAGTGGGTCCTATGATTATATAATATTATCAAGAGGGATTGGTTTTTTTTAATTTGTTCTAAATTTCATCTATTAAGAACTCATCCAAATCTAAGATAGGATTATGTGATAAAGGTTTTATAGGAGATCCCTGAAGTGGACCATACATTCATAGAATCTATTATATAGACTATTAAGACTCTATATCAAGTGGGTGTTGGGAGAGCTTAAATTAATGAGGATCGGAGATCGACATATAAAAAGTAACATTCAAAATAATTTCCTGATAACAGAGGAATATTGGATTCTGATGAGTATTTTTGGAGGATATAGAGGTTCCTGAAATTCTTTATAACTTATGAAGACACTATGGTGGGTTTTTTCATGTATATTCTCGATGGAATGTGAAGGGGATTGTGGAAATCTATTTTTCACTTTATTTTTCATGTGGTTCTAACATGGTATTCCATAATGAATATCTTCAACCATCATTTTTTTCCCATAAAATTGTGTGTCGAAAAGCTGAGTAAGTTTCCTACCTTAGTGTAGGGGGAGCGTACCATTCAAGATTATTTTCCTTGTTTTTCTGAGTTAGTGCATATGGCAGCCGAACATGTCACTAATGAGTACCTAATGGATTGAGCATTTTTTTTGGACTGAGGCATCATATTTGGCCTACGTTGACACTCTTCTGGCATCTGAAAATTATGGAGATTCTTGGGAATGATGTTTAGGTAGGTAGACATATCTACAAAGAAATGTTTTGGGGGAACTTTACTTGGTTTAGTTGTTATACATGGTGTATCTCTTAGATTGGAATGGTAGGATAAGAGTTTTCTTTTCATCAAGTCCAATATAAATGGTGATGGTAGGGTAGCAATAGGTTTTATTATTATAGTATTTAAGGTGAGGTTTTACCAATCCTTATACATTTATAAGACATTTAATTATTATGGATGATATTCCATCTACTACTTTTTCATAAATAGTATCTGAGGTAAGTATGGAATGATCCACTATCACTAAGGGTTCATAGGATCATGAAGCTACTTCAAAGGGTGTTTGGTCTAATCCCCAAGACACGAGAGATTTTTATATGGCTAGGATTGAATGAATTTCATTGGGAGAGTATGATATAAAGGAATCTAAAGTAGTAAAAGTTACTTTTAAATGTATGGTGGTTATCTCATCCTCTATGGTGATATTTTTTTGGCACGGGTTATAATCATTCATTTATATCATCAATGTTAGTAGATTTTTATGGATTTCATTTATAAATTATTCAATTCTTATTGGATTGTTACATGCCATTGGGAAAGAGGTTAAAAGATGGATACAAATTCCACGCATGTAAGGTGATGCTATCAAATATTGTCGTGTAGTGAAACTTAAGAGTGATTGATATCGAATTCTTCTATTTAATTATCTTCATGGTTTAGATAATAAATATTATGGTCCATAAATGCTGTTATCATCACCCAGTTAATTTATTTAGAGTCGATGTTGTCAATAATATTTTCCATCCTGATTGTCACTCTCGATTTGGATGGGAAGGGCCTATTATTCCATTTGATAGTGCTATATCATGATAGTTTCTAGATATTTTTCATGATTTAGTTAACACAGTCATGGGTGTTCAACTTCATACAGTAGGGTGTGAATACCCTAAGATCATTCAAAATATATTTCTAGTTTACCGCCATTGAGAGAGGTTGTGTTTACTATTTGACTATTCCCTGGTACAATGCTCATTTCTATGTCATCTTACCGTATGACACCTACTAAGTTGGTAGAAATTAAGGTCAAACGTGAGAACTAAGAGGATAATGGATTTATTCCCCCTAGTGTTTCAATGTGGGCTCCACCTACCATATATTAAAATAATTCATATGGGTCCCTTAATATATTTTCGCTATATTAAAAAGATGAATCAGGAAACCGTTACGAATAAATATCTTTTTCCCAAGATTGATGACCAATTTGATCATCTTATAGGGTATTTTTGGTTTTATATGATTGTTCTATGGAAAGGGTATCCTAAAATAAGATACCGAGAAAAGAATATAACAAAGAAAAAAATTTGGAGTCGATATGGGCTTCTCGTTTCTTTAGTTATCCCATTCGGTCTCACTAATGCAACTGTGGAATTTATGAAATTAAAAAAAAATATTTCATTGGATATTTGACTCTTGTTTTTGGTCTCATGGAAGATATTTTTTTGTACTCTTGGTTACAAAATGAGTATATGAACCATTTGAATATAATTTTTCAGAGCTTGACTAAAAATATTCATTATAGTAATCCTTTCATGTGTGTTTCTTGGAACCATGAGAAAATGTTTCGAAAGAATGTTATACCAGAGAGTTTCTTCTAAGTAGATCCTAAAAGTATAGATGATGATATGTTCTAGGATTATCCTGGAAATGTCTTAGATATATATAGATTCTTAGGTCTAGCTAGGTATTCTAGAAGGATTGTTTAATATTTCTCTTAGATCACTTCTTCGATGAATGTTTTAACCTATAAGGGAAATATTTTTTAATGGGATGAAAAGTGAAATATATTTTTTGAAGTGATTTATGTGATGTTTACTTTAACACCATCATTGATTATTCTAGTATCGGGGCTAGGTTGTGATTTTTTCTACGATGCTTCTGGTGTGGGTTTTAGGTGTTCCTTGATATATGTGCTACATGTTATGGATTATAGATCTCTCTATGTACTCCCGCATAAGAAGATATTCCCTACCCATTTTATTATGATGGAATCTATTAAGAATTGTCTCAAAATTTGGAATATGTATCTTCTTTGGGATCAATTTAATATAAATTCTAGTCCTAAAATAATGAGATATATTTTTAATCAAATGGATCTAAATTTGTGATATGGATGTTGGGGAGAGTATCTTTATACTTTTGATATGGATATTTCTTATAACCCTAGGAAAAAATGTTTTATTGAAGCATTAAGAAGAAAATTGTAGATACATGATATAAAGGAATCAGTTGATCAATGGTCTAGGACGAGAAGGTATACTAATATTAACATAGGTGTGGAAGAGCATGGTTGACATGTATTCATTGACTAGGCAAAATATGAATATTATCTTTATGAACAATTTTTTATATATTATGTGGAAGGAAAAAATTGACAAGGATTTAGTTAAGGCCTTCGTGGTGGGATGAACATGGGTTATTGGTCTTGGTCTCCAAGTGGATCTTTGTTCTTCCATTTTAGGTAATTTGTTCTATTTTCCTTTAAAAAAGTGTTATTGGAATGTTGAAACCATTACTATTGTTCTGTTCACCAAGGAGATAATAATATTTAAAAATAATTTAGTCATAAATATTTATAGAAAGTTATGAGATGGTGGGTAGAGGATTTTAATTCATGGTGATGTACTTTTCAATGAATTTAGTTTTGGAACAATAGTCATATGGGGTTGTTGCAACAATTACCCATTCTTCTATAGAGGTAGAATGAAATGTTCATGGATTTCATTGATATTTTTCCACGTAATCATATTTTAAAGGAAACTATTTTTGTTATAATTGATCAAATAAAAAATAAAGGAATTTCATACCTATTCATGAGGGCGTCAAAGTGGACCATATTAGGGAATTGTATATTAAAGACATTTTCTAACATAATGGTGGTCCCTATTCCGTAGTTTCTGATAGGGATCCTAGTATCTTTTAATTGTTTAGAAATAGATAATAAAAGGTTATCAGTTCCTTGATTAATTTATGAAGTTCTTTTTTTAAAAAAATGGATGTATAGAAAGAGAGGGACAACCCTGTTCTAGAGGGTATTCTATGATCATGTGTTCTTGATTTCAGATGATCTTGGGAATGATGTATTCATTTTTTTTTTAGTATTCCTATAACAAAAGTTATTAGAATTCACTAAATATATAACCCTACAAGTCTTTTTATGGGTATAAGTATAGTTCTTCCTTTTGTAGGGAAGAGCTTGGATAATAGTACTTGGGTGGTCTAAGTGTCGTTCAGGAGATAATTAAGATGGTGTATTTGATCTTGAGGTGTTTGATCATGATTTAAAGTCGTCAGAAATTTTAATTGGACTGATTTCATATGGCTCTATACATGGAGGATGTCGATCGAGTCATTCACAGTGTATTACATTTCTTGAGACATCCTTAGTTTCATATGTGGTGTAAGTTGTCACCAAGGGTTCTAGGACATATTGAGATCATTATACATTAAGGGAGGATGTTCTATTGACTTCTCATTCAATCCATATTGATAGCTATCGAAATTGTATTTCATCTTTCCAAGATGAGGAGCTATATAAAAAATCCTTCCCAAGGGATTAAATGTGATGATGTTGGTATGGATCATGACACCACATTGATTGAGTATCAAATTTAGAGATTGGATTGCTAGGATAATTTAAATCATGGTGAAAATACGCCCTAATCCGGGTATTTTGGTAGTTCAGAGAGGGTAACAGTGCGACATAGGATTTTAAGACATTGATGAGGTAGTATTGGTTTTCTCTTTACATAGATCAATGATCTTGAGGGATTTCAGGGGGAAAATGAATTTATGGTTGGGATATTTTAACACCCCACTACCATTATGTCATTGTTTTAATCCAATTTTTTTTCTATTCCTTTTTTTGTTGTTAGTGTAATGCCAAGAAGGAATTTTGCGGATAACTATAACGGAGATGTCAGGGAATTTGTTTTCAATTTTCAGCATAAATAATGATGTCTTTTCAATTAATTTTGATTTCTCTTGATGTGTAATGGGAATACACATCATGTAATGGAGGCTATATATAACCCATGTAATGTACATAGAACATTATGATTTTTCATTTCATCTAATGGACAAATTTCATGTATTGAGAGAATATTTGGTTTTTAATAAAAAAAATGATGTGATTTTATTCGTGTGTGGGACTCAAGGATTACATGATGTTTATTGGGGTTACAGAAAATAAAAACACTGAGGGTTGGTTTTATGAAATCATTTTATATGAAATTCATATTCACTTTATACATGATTAATTTCTTTAAACATATAGGCTCCTTGGATATTTTGGGAGACGTCCTCATATCCAGATCACTTCATTTAAGGATTAACCAAAATTGCGGTTAGATTTATTCTCTTTGAGTACATAATATTCCTTGTTCTACACTTGTTTTGGTTGTCGCTATGTGTTGGCTAAAGATTTTTTATTATATAATGATTTATATTGATCCTTTTTAGTTTCTTAGAGTGCCTTTTCATTTAGAGGTCATTCGATATGTTTTTTTGACACTATTGTTGAAAGAATATAGGGTTAAAACCAATTAAGGATGGTGCAAAAATAAAATTGGTCAACTTGATGAATTAAATTTCATTCTCAAAAAAATCCATTGGGTTTTTCATTCATTTATACCAATAAATGGATTAAAATGATTTACTGAAAAGGAGAATGATTCCAATATGGGGTCTTTGTCTGAAAATGGATTTCCAGGATTTGGGAATGGGAATTGATATATAAATAACATTTGATTGTATTTGAGAATGATTTATAAAATTTTGATCATGTTATTAAAATTCATTGGAAAACTGAAAATTGAGAAATGTGGGTGCATTGGTGAAGACAAAATGATAGAGTTAGAGTGTGTTGAAACACTTTGAGGAAACCATTTTTGTTATAGAATAGAAGTACGTAATATGTTATGGATCCAATGTATACCTCTTTAGGCATGTCAGTTTCTACTATGTAGTTTCTCAGAGGATAGAGGCCAATATGTGAGGTGGTTTTTCATTTTTGGTCATTTAACAGATGATTATTTGCAGTGGATTTTTACTCATATATTTTTATATATGGTTATATTCAAATGCTAAACATAATAGGTTATTTTATGGATATTTTTTTAGCCATTTACCTCTTGATGCAGGGACAGATATTCTTAATTTTATCAAATATATATTTCATATTTATTTATTGAGAATAATAAATGTTTTTTGAAAATCAACGGATAAAATGGGAAAATCTTTTTAATGTGGATTTATTGTAATAAATTTAAATATAAAACTATTTTTTAAAAAAGATTGTATTTATGGATTCATGATATTAGTCTTTATATAGTTAGTATGGGGGTATCCTAATATGATCATCATCATAAACTACATATGCATTAATGGTTTTGTATTTTATGTATAGTAGGATTCAGGTGAAGGGAAGAGAATACTATAGTATGATGGATTCACTTTTCACTATTTCATTATGTCCGGGGAGGTCTATAGGTGAAAATTCTTCTTTGGGGACATTCCATACATTCTATTTTAACCTTTTTTATGTTTTTATTTAATGAATTTCAGGTTTCTCTTCAATTTTATGATCATACACTAATTTAATGCCTTAATTTAATTTTTATATTCCAGATTGGTATTTTATCATAGTTTAACTATATTTTTTGATGGTTTTCTTTGGGTGGCTTATCTTCTCAAAAAAATTGGTCTGTTACAAAATATATCATTTCATAGATTTCATTACATTTTTATTAAATGAATCATAGTGGTCTCGCAGTTGAGGAGAATGAGAAAAAAAATTAATTTGGGTGCTTCTTCAAAAACTCACACCTTCCATCAAAGGTATTGATGATCATATAGTGACAATGAATTGGACCAGTACCATTTAAATTATAGTTTCCATTCTCTAGTGTTTGAAACATGAAAAAATAATATTGGTTGTCTATCATTTTTATGGTGTATCATATCAGTGGTTGAATTTCATCATGGATACAAGGAAACATAATGAAATTGACTCCATGGATTGGGTTGAGTTAAAGAACATATTTTATAATATGTACATTCTTTGTATTGTTCATATAATGATGGAGAAGGAGGTTATTTATATAAATCAAAAAAATGATGAATCTTTTGGAAACTGTGAGGAATAGTTTACATGTTTAAGAGGTACTATTCTATTGTTACTATACAACGTGAATATAAGGTTTATGGACTTCATAGTATATTAAATCCAAGTATCTGAAGGCAGCAATCCATTAGAGACATTGGTATGTATGAAGATATTGTTGGATATACTATCATGTTGATGATAGAGATTAGACTTATGTATAAATCTATATTTTTTTATAAGAAGATAAAAATTAAATTCAAAAGAAAACAAAAAAACATAGTGGAAAAAATATAAGATTTGATTACAATTAATGTGTGGGAATACACATTCAGGAAATATTTGTAATGAGACTAGTAAATTTTTTAAAAGTAGAAGGAATTTTCATTAGAAAATCAAATCGTTAGGTGTTGGGAAAAATTTATATATTGATTCAAATAGAGGTAAAGCTCCACAAAATGAACCACCCACCATAAAAAATTTTCAAATGTAAGTAGTATATATATTATAATAACATGTTCCCAAATATGATAGAAAATAACAACTATCAATGTTAATAATTTCTTATTTCGAGGGATAGTTGTAAATCTAATGTGATCATTGTTTATTATGATGTGTGTGATAAATATGTGTAGAAATGTAAAAAAATTATCCACTATATGGAAGATAAAATATTTATTAACATTGTATCTACCAATTATATCATATAAAAATAGTTTTTTATGGGTATAAAGATGACACCCAAAATAATTAGATATAGAGTCAACTTTAAAAACCCCTAATGTTACAATGATCCTATATCAATTGAATCATTGTTCTTCCGTTGAGTTTTCTGATAATTTTCTTTACGAGAAAATTTTCATTCATCATTGGGTTGAATTTTATGTTATTATTGGAATGGATTGATTTTCTCAAGATAAATCCAACATAAACTGCTTATGAAACTATGTAACATTTTAAATTCCAATAAAATCTATGATAATCTATTACTGAGATGATTAATATGATATTTTGGTGGAAATCACAACCATATTATGGGTTTCAATTCCTATTCAATAGAGGAATTTATCTCAAATGGTTGGGGAGAAACCCATCATAAATGGTAAACCTAATGTGAGTGATTTTTTTATAGTCTAGGGGAGTGTCCTATCCCCACACTCATATTTTAGGTAGAGTTATAAATACAACTCATAAATATTTCCACACCAATTTCAAAAACTCCTTATAAATTTTACCCAGTTGTGTAGTTAGAATTCTAAATGAAACCCCGAGAGAAGATTGAAAATGGATTCACTCCAAAAATTGTGTCACCTTATGGTGTACCTATGAAATCTATTAAATATAATTATGTATCAATATGAATATTTATTGATTTGTGGGATCTAAATAAGATCACAACCAAGAACATTTATCATCTACCACATATTCAGGACCTATATGATCTACCATGTGGATCTCAATACAGTTCCATGATTGGCCTTCATTCTAGATATCATCAATAGTGGGTGAAGAAGGATCATATACCCAATAAAATATTCCATATATGGTATTCACCCTATGAATTTATAGTTATATAATTCAGTCTTAATAATCCCCCTATCTTCAAGGGTTTATGAAATAGTATTATTAGAGAATATATTGATCTGATTTTTGTAATCATTTTTGAAAATATAATATCAATAAAAAGATCATGTAAGATCATTAAGATAACATGATAACTATATTAATGACCCTAATCTATGAGAAAATATATGTAAGAGTTATATAGTTTGAATTTTTTCTCCAAAGGGTTTCATTTTTTTTAGTATAATCTCTAGAGACCGTATATCATTAGATCCAAAAAAGACATAGTCTATTTAATGTTTAACCATACCAAAATGTTTTTCTAAGATCAATAGAATTATTAGTTTATTTAGGTAAAATTTGTGTGTGTGGAAATTCTTTCATTGCCATCTAATCCAATTACCCTGTTAAATTAGAAGGGACATAAGTTCTACTGTAAATATATGTGTGAAGAAAATTCAAGATAGTGAATAAATTTTTATTAATTTCACAAATGATTACATTTCAATATAGAATATAAGGGTTTTTAACCCATATTAATGCATCAAAGAAATTCTTAGTATTATTTATCATGAATAATTACATTTTTATATCATATGCTACATGAAAATTCATTATTCAGGAGAAAAATTACCCAAATCATGATTTTGAGTTATATGAGGTTGTTTTTGAATTAATGATATTGATTTATTATCAGCATGGAGAAACGTGTGATATATATTCTTATCACAACTGTATAAAGTAAAAAATAACATAGAAGGAGTTTAATATGAAATAGAGAATATGGTTATATATGATTATAGTTTATGACATCTCAATAAATTTCCTCCCTAAGAATGGAAGAATGGTGAAAGATCCAATATTTGTTTATTTTCAAATGATGTATATAGAAATATAGGAGTGGGAGAAATATTATCTTTCTCAGTTGAATGTTCAACCACTTTTTTAAGTGATGATTAAAGAGGGGTATAATGAATATATAGAGATGTAAATGATGGATAGAAATGTTCCCTTGCTCAAACTAAAAAATGATGGATTGAAATGGATTAGTAACTATGTATGTGTTATTGCCACATTATTTTTGAATATGTTGTTTGAGAAATGTCGCAGTTCATCATTATCTATTAATCATAGAATTATGAGGATATATGGAGACGCGAAAGAGAATTTATAGGGGATTGAATGAAGATATATATTTCAATGTTTTTATTATTGTTATTAGTATATCATAATATAAGGCCCCAGCATTAAACCTTACTTAATCTTGAGTTATTACAAGATTACACATTGAGGATCTTTTCAGGTTTAGAGATTTAGAGAATTAGATCATGAAACTTGCATTACATTCCACATTTAAACAAAGTAGTTACATAAAAGACACTATTCATTCTTCCCATCAACAGAATCATATTGAAAATAAAACATGGATTCTTTCTTGACACATCCTTGACACTATCATCACATCATGTACCTTTCCCTTGACCTGTGAAAAACATTTCAAAAAAACATGGGATGAACATAAAAAGCTCAGTAAGGGTTATAAAAATATGGAAAGGAAACATGAGTTCATATATACATAATAATGAAATCATACTTTACCCATAAAACATAGGCACTATGACATACCTCATCAAATCATGAATAAATCATAGAAATCATAAGACATAAAGGTAACTTGAGGCATTCATAACATCCTTACGTAGGGAGTAACCCTCTTGGTTACGTTTGGAATACCCATCACAGTATATTCCCTAAATCTCTTCGGAGAAACCTTAACATTTCACTATTTCGCGTTACCCAATGCATTGGAGAGCTATATCGGGCTCACCCGCCCTTAGTTTATCACAGAACCACCTGTCTTCAGAATAATTCCCAAGAACCTTAACACAATTGTATCACATAAAACATGCATAAAGGAAACATAACATTCCCACATTTCAATCACAAGATATCAATACAACACATTGATATAAAAACATTATGAAAACCATTTTCAATACCAAGATAAATGAAAAGTAAAACATGGTATTTATTTTTCTTTTAAAAAGAAGGAATGGCTTATAGAGGAAGCCGAAACTCAAATAATGGTCACGGTGGCAGAGAAGTCGTTGTCGCCACATACGTACGATTAAAACATTCCCTTTTATCATTTAGTAAATGCTTCGTATAAAAAGATTCCTTTTTGAATAAACATAAAAGTCAAAGGGGTTTATACACCATATAAAAGAAGGTTGTGTATAAAACAAAATATGCCTCAATGAAAGGAGATTGAGACGAAGTCCCATACAAAGATGATATCCTTGGTTTAAGGATAAATCAATTACATAATTATGTGTGACAAATGAATAATCCAAATATAAGTGGATATTAAGTGTAAAATAATCAAAGGTCATTCACACATATTCAAATGATGACATATTCAATAACTACATGTTGAACCCAAAGAAATCAAAATTGGGTTAAGAAGTTCCCTTGACAGCCTAACGGCGTCACATAAAAATGAGTTGATGACATATAATAAAAAAAGGGTATCTCATCACTTGGAAATAAAATTTACATCAATAAGGATATATGATAACATATCCCAACATATCAATATGTAAATTAAAAGACCCAACAAAAGAAGTCTTTTAAAAAGAGGAGGGTGAACGGTTCCCTTACCGACATGGGTATCTTTCGAAACATACGCCCCGTGAAAGAAGGACAATAAAACATTGATGTAAAGACTCATAAATGAAAGAATATTACACAATGAAGAAAATAATGGTCAGTACATACACCACTCAAAGGAAATTGTGGCAAATGTAGCATAAATCTCACAAAAATAAAAGTGAGATGAAAAATCTTTTACGAAAACTCGGCAGCCTAACAGCGCCACTCAAAACTTCCAAAATGGATTGATGAGAGAGAATAGGGTCTCTTATCACATGAACATAAAAATTACAGTAATATTAATATAAAATAACATCCCAATAACATGAAAGATGAGCTTTAAAAGGAATGACATAAAAGAGTGTGCTTAAAAAGAAAGAGTGGAGTAGGATCCCTTACCTCGGGTCCGACTTGACTCGATCATTCTTTAATGTCCTGAATAATAAACTTGAGTAAATTTACACTTTATTAAGAACCTTTTTCTAGTTCATTATTCCTTTTAGATCACTTATTGTCATGTTATAAACATTATGTAATCATTTAAGTTAATAATGTTTGTTTTGTCGATATTTGGTTCTTAAGTCGTAAGTGGACTTCTTACAATTACATGTTGTTAATTTGGTCAAAGTTTCGTTATATCCAGAATGCTATTAATGATTTGGATAACATATATATCATATATATTCAGAATATACATGTATTTATAATATTACATCACATTTAGAGGTAAGAAATGAAATGCATCGTTCATGGAGACGGTAAGCCGTACGTACGCATGAACGCTACTTCCATTTTCTATTTCATATTTTCTGGAATGGAATCATAATGATATAAGAGTATATTATTATTCCAGTATAATAACATATATAATATCATTAACTTTATCCTTTACACATCCCACATATGGTATTAACGAATCAAATCACTTTCAGGGGGTGGTAGTCCGTACTTCCTAAGATGAAGATATCGTGTTTACCCATAATGGAAACAATAATGGTATGCAATAAATGAAAAATACATAAGCTTAAGGAAAGAATAAACATATTATATATCATATATAAAAATAGTGAAATCATAATGGCCACCTTTGAAGGTGTTAAATGAGTATTGAACAATCATCGTTTTAGGAGGCAGAATTTCACCATCCACGGAAACCGTATGTTCTTTAACCATTTGATGTATTTGTGTGAGAGTGTAGCTCGAATAAATCTTATAACAACATTATAGTATATTGATGATACTGGTTTTGTTACAATAGAAGTAAATAAAAAGAGTTTATGGGGTTGGAGAAGTAAAATAAAACAAATGAACATGAGAGAATGAATTACCTTTAAAAGTGTAACTCCTTTTGATTTGAGCCTAAGGCTTCCTTTGAAAGGATTCTGCCCAAAGGGAATCCTCTAGGATTAGGAGAGGGATGCGGAGAGAGTAAATGGGCAGGGGTTGGCCGAGGCAAAGGCTTTGGGAGTGTGGGTAATGAGGTAGAGGTGGGGGCCTTTTATAAGAGGAGAGGAGGGGCACTCTTGGAAAGTAAAGAAATATTACTTTATTTGAAAATGAGTTTCGGATTTAAATGGTTCCACATTGATATAATTAGAGGATAAGGTGATAAGGGTTAAAAATATACCAATACAATAGGTTTTGGACATGTGTAGTTTTTAGATATTACATTATCTTTCCCTTTTATTTAAATTGTTAAATAATGAGGTCATCGCTGCATCATCATGATGTCATAAATAATTTAATTTATTTATAGTCTAAAAATTATAAAAAAATACTATAATGTAGGATATCTTTTTATATTTCCAATGACTATTTATAGTCAAAAATATGACTTGTATAACACCATGTAAAAATTGTTTTTGTAAAACATCTCATGTTTGTGTCATTTTTACTTTAACATTAAATAAAAAGCTTTTTTATGTCATTTTTCAACCAAAGTGGCTCCATGGGGTCCCCAAGTTGACCCATGGGTTGTCTTGGTCGGCCATGACACATCCAATGAGGGTAGGACATGTTTCTAGGTCATTTTATTTTATTAAAACATTATTCTTACCATAAACTACTTTAATTACCTCTAATCGTGATTAAAACTTAATAAGTTACTATTCAACAAAAAATTATTTTTATCCCATTGAACCACATTGTATTTCTTAATGAAAAAGATTTATGTCGGATTTTTGAAATTCAAAACACAAATATGGAAAAATTTCATTTAAATGGAAAAATCAGTTTTTATAAGTACCACTTAGTGGTTTCACTATTCATCAAAAATTGATGTTTTTCCGAAAAATCTCAAAAATTCACCCTAAGCTATATCTGATATTCCGAATTCAAAAATGAAGTCTAATTTAAAAAATTCAAAACATATTAGTCACATTAATTAATTTAATAATTAATTCCCGTTGTCAGATCAAATAGCGTGTTTTTATGAAACAATAAGTATCAAAAGATTGACACTAGTTTAAGTCTGATTTCAAAGTGAAATTAATTCTATCAACCACTATTGGATTTAATGGTAAAAATGTATTCTAATTTCACATTAAAACCAATTAAAAAGATAATCTAATCATATAAATAAATTAGATTAAAAATAGGTTTTGAATTAAAATACAACATTTTACACTATTCATTAAAAAATGAACTTTATCGGAAAGATACCAAAAATTTACACAAAGTAAATTTTGATGTCCCGATTATTAAGAAGAGTTTTATTGGGTCTAATAGAATGTATAAGAGTGAAAAAAAACTATATTTAATGATGGTTCTCCATCAATAGGCGATAAGTGAACCTTTAGTGAAAACTAGGGCATATACGCCTAAAATTGAATTCTTTCCGTATTTTAAGACTTTATCTTTTATTGGATAAATGTAAAAACATTTAAAAACATGTATAATCATATTTTAGTTATTTATATCCATTCCCGCCAATACAATAGCTACAGGTTAACTACCATTTAAAATAATATTATTTTATTATTAAAGTGCAACGTAAGATTCCCAAGAAACTCGTTGTTGCGTGTTGGGTACGCCATCGAGCATAGCGTCCCCTTTAAAGTCATATTAATAAATTATTCAAAAATATGGATAAATATGAAAATTTCATATTCTTTATTTACCTGGGGTGTTACATCCTTCCGAACTTTTGGGAATTATGTCCTCGCAATTTTTAAAATTGAGCTTGGAAACATCCTTGAAAGTCCCACATCGGAACAAGAGTCAGTAGAACAATCACTTTAAAATAAAGGAAGATAAGTACAGAGGTCACCCGAGTTAACTAATAATAGGATTTCATGTAGGAAAACATGGATATTGGAAGAAAAAGCAAAGGGTCATGTTCTTGAGGGAGAGTGATTGTAAACATGTCTAGGATAAAGGTAACCATAAGAAAATCACAAACTTGTGATGGGTTAAATGATATTCGATTCCCCAGTAGGAAAAGTAAATAGACAACATTTTTGTTTTATGTTAATTTCTATTGAGGAATTTATTTATAAGGAAACATAATCACTTATCATGTTGACTTTCAACTTTTACTAGATTCCTTAATCAAACTCATATTTTTTTCCAAAAGATGAGTATTTAGGGAGACTTGTTCGCATTAAGAGTAATATAATCAACTTCTTGAGAATCACCTAATCCACCAAAGATAACTATATAAATCTCATGTATTTCAGCTTTAACCAAAACCAAAACCAAAAAGGTTAGTACAAGGTCAGATAATCAAGAAAAGGATAACCCATTAAAAATAAAATCTATGCTTAATCTCCAAAATTTGTCCAAAAAACCCCAAAGTTCAACGAGGACCATCCGATAAAAAATGTTTCCATAAAATTCATCAAAGTAAACCAATCTAAGATTGAAACCCAAATATTTGAAGTATTTATTCACATTGTCTTCCAAGTTAAATCGTAACATTTATCTCCAAACAACATCAGTTTCTCCAAAAGTCTCGTATTGAAAAGTAATTAACCTAATCACATATCCTCCATGATAGGTTAATAATTTTCATAAATAACCCAAAATCAACTTACTCTTAATTCATAAAATCATATAAATATAACGAATCAGTCAAAATAACCAGGGAATTCACGTTGTCCAGTGGTAAGCGATAAATTCCAGTCGCACTATGGTTGTGGGTTCGATTCCCGCAGCTTTGTTCGACAAGACGGGTTGTCACACGGTCTGCGTGTTGTCCTTTTTCCAAAACTATATAATTCTTAAAACATTTCCCAAAATGAGATAAAATCTTCAAAAATAAACATAACATATTTTACCCTCAAGTTTATCTCATGCCTTTCATTTTCCATCATAACATATAATAACCCATAATTACCTCAAAAGTAAGGATCAAATAAACCCTAATGGTTACCTTTTTAATTATTACCTGAACTTCCACATCGATTGGACATCTCGTACATGATGCATTATATAACATACCAAGGTTCACATGGTTGATCATGACTCCTTGATAGTTGGTTTAGAACAACCACGAGTTTCCTCATTGAATCCTCCATTTTATCTAGTACCTTAATCAGAGAACCACCACAGTTTCCTTTAAACCGGTTGTCTCTTTGGTGCCTTCTAGATCCATCCATTCACCAAAAACATAAATTTCAGTGTGAGTATATCAAAAAAACCATCATGTACTAATGAGGAAGATAAACACTAATATATACTTACTCATTCACTCTATCTAAAACTAGGACTCTTTCTGAAATCCTAACCATTATGGTAATGTCACTTATGCTTAATGAATACCCTAACCTCTAAAGTTATCTAAACCGACCTTTGATACCAACTATAAGGCCCCAGCCTTAAACCTTACTTAATCTTGAGTTATTACAAGATTTCACATTGAGGATCTTTTCAGGTTTAGAGTTTTAGAGAATTAGATCATGAAACTTGCATTACATTCCACATTTAAAAAAAGTGGTTACATAAAAGACACTATTCATTCTTCCCATCAACGGAAACATATTGAAAATAAAACATTGATTCTTTCATGACACATCCTTGACACTATCATCACATCATGTACCTTTCCCTTGACCTGTGAAAAAGATTTCAAAAAAAACTTGGGATGAGCATAAAAATCTCAATAACGGTTATAAAAATATGGAAAGGAAACATGAGTTCATATAAACATAAGAATGAAATCATACATTACCCATAAAACATAGTCACTTTAACATACCTCATCAAATCATGAATAAATCATAGAAATCATAAGACATAAAGGAAACTTGAGGCATTCATAACATCCTTACAAAGGGAGTAACCCTCTTGGTTACATTTGGAATACCCATCACAGTATATTCCCTAAATCTCTTCGGAGAAACCTTAATGTTTCACTCCTTTGTGTTACCCAATTCAATGGAGAGCTATATCGGGCTCACCCACCCTTAGTTTATCACGGAAGCACCCGTCTTCAGAATAATGCCCAATAACCTTAACATAATTGTATCACATAAAACATGCATAAAGGAAACATAACATTCCCACCTTTCAATCACATGATATCAATACAACACATTGATATAAAAACAGTATGAAAACCATTTTCAATACCAAGATAAAAGAAAAGTAAAACATGGTATTTATTTTTCTTTTAAAAAGAAGGAATGGCTTGTAGAGGAAGCTGAAACTCAAATAATGGTCACGGCGGAGGAGAAGTCGTTGTCGCCACATACGTACAATAAAAACATTCCCTTTTTCCATTTAATAAACGCTTCTTATAAAAATATTCCTTTTTGAATAAACGTAAAAGTCAAAGGGGTTTATACACCATATAAAAGAAGATTGTGTATAAAACAAAATATGCCTCAATGAAAGGAGATTGAGACGAATTCCCATACAAAGATGGTATCCTTGGTTTAAGGATAAATCAATTACATAATTATGTGTGACAAACGAATACACCAAATATAAGTGGATATTAAGTGTAAAATAATCAAAGTTCATTCACACATATTCAAAGGATGGCATATTCAATAACTACATGTTGAACTCAAAGAAATCAAAATTGGGTTAAGAAGTTCCCTTGACAGCCTAACGACGTCACATCAAAATGAGTTGATGAGAGATAATAAAATAAAACGGTATCTCATCACTTGGACATAAAATTTACATCAATAAGGATATTTGAGAACATATCCCAACATAATAATATGTAAATTAAAAGACCCAACAAAAGAAGTCTTTTAAAAAGAGGAGGGTGAAAGGTTCCCTTACCGACATGGGTATCTTTCGAATCATACGACCCGTGAAAGAAGGAAAATAAAACATTGATGTAAAGACTCATAAATGAAAGAATATTACACAATGAGTAAAATAATGGTAAGTACATACACCACTCAATGGAAATTGTGGCAAATGTAGCATAAATCTCACAGAAATAAAAGTGAGATGAAAAATCCTTTATGAAAACTCGGCAGCTTAACGGCGCCCCTCAAAACATCCAAAATGGATTGATGAGAGATAATAGGGTCTCTAATCACATGAACATAAAAATTAGAGTAAGATTAATATAAAAGAACATCCCAACAAAAAGAAATATGAGCTTTAAAATGAATGACATAAAAGAGTATGCTTAAAAAGAAAGAGTGGAGTAGGATCCCTTACCTCGGGTCCGACTTGACTCGATCATTCTTTAACGTCATGAATAATAAACTTGAGTTAATTTACAATTTATTTAGAACCTTTTTCTAGTTCATTATTACTTTTAGATCACTTATTGTCATGTTATAAACAATATGTAATCATTTAAGTTAATAATGTTTGTTTTGTCGATATTTGGTTCTTAAGTCGAAAGTTGACTTCTTACAATTACATGTTGTTAATTTGGTCAAAGGATCGTTATATCCAGAATTATATTAATGATTTGGATAACATATATATCATATATATTCAGCATATACATGTATTTAAAATATTTCATCACATTTAGAGGTAAGAAATGAAATGCACCGCTCATGGAGACGGTAAGCCGTACGTACGCATGAACGCTACTTCCATTTCTATTTCGTATTTTCTGGAATGGAATCATAATTATATAAGAGTATATTATAATTCCAGTATAATAACATATATAATATCATTAACTTTATTCTTTACACATCCCACATATGGTATTAACGAATCAAATCACTTTCAGGGGCGGTAGTCCGCACTTCCTAAAATGAAGATATCGTGTTTACCCATAATGGAAACAATAATGGTATGCCATAAATGAAAAATACAGAAGCTTAAGGAAAGACTAAACATATTATATGTCATATATAAAAATAGTGACATCATAATGGCCACCTTTGAAGGTGTTAAATGAGTATTGAACAATCATCGTTCCGGGAGGCAGAATTTCGCCATCCACGGAAACCGTATGTTCTTTAACCATTTGATGTAGTTGTGTGAGAGTGTAGATCGAATAAATCTTATAACAACATCCTAGTATATTTAAGATACTGGTTTTGTTACAAAGGATGTAAATAAAATTAGTTTAGTGGGTTGGAGAAGTAAAATAAAACAAATGAACATGAGAGAATGAATTACCTTTAAAAGTGTAACTCCTTTTGATTTGAGCCTAAAGGCTTCCTTTGAAAGGATTATGCCCAAAGGGAATCCTCTAGGATGAGGAGAGGGATGTGGAGAGAGTAAATGGTCTGGTTTTGGCCGAGCCAAAGGCTTCGGGAGTGTGGGTAATGAGGTAGAGGTGGGGGACTTTTATAAGAGGAGAGGAGGGGCACTCTTGGAAAGTAAAGAAATATTACTTTATTTGAAAATGATTATCGGATTTAAATGGTCCCACATTGATATAATTATAGGGTAAGGTGATAAGAGATCGAAATATACCCATACAATAGGTTTTGGACATGTTTAGGTTTTAGATATTACATTATCTTTCCATTTTATTTAAATTGTTAAATAATGTGGTCATCGCTGCATCATCATGATGTCATAAATAATTTAATTTATTTAAAGTCTAAAAATTATAAAAAAAATACTATGATGTAGAAAATCTTTTTATCTTTTCATGTACTATTTATAGTAAAAAATATGACTTGTATTACACCATGTAAAAATTGGTTTTGTAAAAAATTTCATGTTTGAGTCATTTTTACTTTAACATTAAATAAAAAGATATTTATGTCTCTTTTCAACCAAAGTGGCTCCATGGGGTCCCCAAGTTGACCCATGGGTTATATTGGTCGGCCATGACACATCCAATGAGTGTAGGACATGTTTCTAGGTCATTTTATTTTATTAAAACATTATTTTTACCATAAACTACTTTAATTACCTCTAATCGTGATTAAAACTTAATAAGTTACTATTCACCAAAAAATTATTTTTATCCCATTGAACCACATTTTACATCTTAATTACAACCATGTATCCCGGATTTTTGAAATTCAAAACACAAAGATGGAAAAATTTCATTTAAACGGAAAAATCAGTTTTTATAAGTACCACTTAGTGGTTTCACTATTCATCAAAAATTGAAGTTTTTCAGAAAAATCTCAAAAATTCACCCTAATCTATATTTGATATTCCGAATTCAAAAATGAAGTCTACTTTACAAAATTCAAAACATATAAGTCGCATTAATTAATTTAATAATTAATTCCCGCTGTCAGATCAAATAGCGTGTTTTTATGAAACAATAAGTATCAAAAGATTGACACTAGTTTAAGTCTGATTTCAAAGTGAAATTAATTCCAATGACCACTATTGGATTTAATGGTAAAAATGTATTCTAATATCACTTTAAAACCAATTAATAATATAATCTAATCATATAAATAAATTATATTAAAATAATGTTTTGAATTAAAATATAACATTTTACACTATTCATTAAAAAAATGAACTTTATCGGAAAGATACCAAAAATTTACACAATGTAAATTTTGATGTCCCGATTCTTAAGAAGAGTTTTATTTGGTCCAATAGAATTTATAAGAGTGAAAAAAACTATATTTAATGATGGTTCGCCATCAAAAGGGGATAAGTGAACCTTTAGTGAAAACTAGGGCATATACGCCTAAAATTGAATTCTTTCCATATTTTAAGACTTTATCTTTTATTGGATAAATGTAAAAACATTTAAAAACATGTATAATCAAATTTTAGTTATTTATATCCATTCCCTCCAATACAACAGCTACATATTAACTACCATTTAAAATAATATTATTTTATTATTAGAGTGCAATATAAGATTTCCAAGAAACTCGTTGTTGCGTGTTGGGCACACCATCGAGCATAGCGTCCCCATTAAAGTAATATTAAGAATTTATTAACAAATATGTATAAATATGAAAATTTCATATTCTTTATTTACCTGGGGTGTTACAAATAATGTTGAGGATAAAAATAAAAAATATAATGGGATGATTCATCCATTACCCATACCATAATGGATATGGGAAAACATCATCATGTATTTTATCATCAAACTTCCAAGAAAAAATAAAACAAAAAATTCTATATTAGGGGTAGATGATATCCTTACAAATTTGAACACATCATCACTAAAATATAATTATTATCTATTGAACAGATTTCCAAGATATACATGGTGGATGTATAAAGGATGCATGGATTACCACATTCAATTGTTTCTTATTGGGATATGTTGTTTACCTCAAAAATATAGTGAATTATTTTGAAATATAATGATATATAAATTATTTTAACATCTAAATATCACCCTCCAAATTCTTTTCATTCTGAGATTAAAATTCAAAACCTAGAAAATATATTTACTTCTTGTTCTATGGAATTCAATGGTGGTTGGAATCAAAGACTTCTCCATGTTGAGTTTTCAAACAAAAATAACATTCACTTGAGCATTATGATAAATCCTTGTAACGACTTATATATAATTAAATTAGGTATAAAACATTATAGAATGAAGTTGTATGAAGAATGCTATTGGTACTATAGATAGGTGAACAAATGGCACATAATTTTAGAGCCACTCAGAAACACATCAAGGAATATTTTAGTTAGAAAAAAAGTTATACCTAAAATCAACAAAAGGATCTAATATTTGATATTGGTGAAATGGTTATTATATAAATATATCCATTTAATAATGTGATGAGATTTATAATGAAGGTAAAACTAATCCATTATTATATATGTCCCTTTGAATGTATTGATCATATCCGGATTGTATCTTATCAGTTGGTACTTCAACCAAACCTTTATAATTTTCAAGATATGTTCCATGCACATCTCTTAATGATGTACATACATGATGCTGCATTAGCGATGGCACAATAGTAAGGGATAAGTTTCATAGTTGGGGTGTTTCTTTGGAGTTATGTGGTTTAAGTCCTCAGAGACTACTCTTGGGAGAATTTCCACCTCCGGAGGACGCTCATCACTTTGGGTCACCTGGTACTGCCTTAAGTGGGAATTAGGGTGCATCCCATATGTCTTATATATTTCTGTGTCAAACCACTGATGATTAGACCATTACCCAGTAGGATGCTTTTCCAACTCTACTAAAATGGATCCTTCGATTATGGGTCTCTCTCTGGAGGTATCCCTTCATGGTGAGGTGGCTACTAGGGTGGAGGGTTTAAATATGCCACTCTACAGAATTCCCATTTTAAGAAATTATATACACAATCATTATCATGTAATGATATCAGATGTCATACCTCTAGATAATTATATTTTTTATGATGAATAGTTAATGGGGAATCTTGATCATAAATTGAATGTTATATGAAACAAAACCACTCACATAGTCAAGGCTTTGTGATGAAACATATGGTTTTATGAATATTTGTGCGAACCTAATTAATATATAAGGTGGGTGTATCATTTTTATATTAGATTATTGAATTAAAAAACCTATTTCTAAGGTTATATAATGTAACACTTTGTGTTTTGATGAAATATATTTATTTTGTAATTTATTTAATCACTTTAATTTCTTGTGTTACACAAAACAAAGATGTTTGAAAAAACGTCATATATTAGTAATATTATTTTCTAAAAATGATATTTATAAAATACCCATTAAATATAGAAATATGTATTATAATAAATAATTTTTAAAAACTATTTATATAGATTTTATATTAAAAAATCATATGGATAAAAAGGTAAATATTTTTAAGAAAAGACCTTTTATTATTCTAAAACAATATTTTATAAAAAATTATATTTTTATAAGTAATAATAAAATTATTTTTTTTTAAATTGTATAAAAATAATTGAATAATATAAAATTGATTTTTATGTAATAATTTTAAAATAATATTTGGGGGAATTTTTAGAATATTTCTTAAAAATAATAATATTTTTCAGCGTATAGGAAAAAATACTGGCTTTATTTGAAATAACCAATTAGATAAATGAATTTATAAATATTATTATTTTAAAATATTTTTGAAATGTATCATTGCTTAAATTATATATAAACTAATCAAATATATTAAATTTTAATCATTTTTATATTTAATATTGATATAAATACTTTTTATTCTTTTCACAGTTGTTTTCAAACCCCAATTTCGCATATGTTATAAGGAATTAATTTTAAATAAAAATTTTAATATTATATGAATTATATATAAAAAACTATTCCATATTTTGTATAATAATAATTGATTTTATCTACTAATCTCTCCTTTGTTTTTGACCACGATGAATAAAAAAATTCTGTAAAAATTATTTATCCCGATTTATCTAAAACTGTGTTATAGGTTTTAAAATAAAAAGATAAGGGTTAAAAATAATAATAAAAAGGTAAAACCCCATGTATTATGTATATTTATACTTTTAAACATTTAGTATCAACATTGTTCCATTTTGAAATTTTTTCATTTGATAAACATAGGTACAACTTTTTCATTTAAGAAAAATAATTGTGTGCCACTCACATCACTTATAAAAGGTCTCCCATTATCCAATTTTATTCACATATAAAAACACATTTGGTTTTGAAAATACATGAGAAAATAACATCCTTACATCCCTAATACCATCATTTAATCCTTATCATTGTTATAAGGAATATTTATTAAGCTTTTGGTGAAAACCAAATGAAGACGTCTGAAGAAGTGGTAATACCCCAAACCGTGCATTTTCATTTATTTCTTAATCAACCTCCTTGAATTTTCAATAAACCTTTATGATATAATTAAAAAAATATTACATTTATATAGTTGTTTTTATGTTAATTTAATGTCTTACAACCATATTTTATTCAATATAATGTGATATGAAATCATCATTCATATGTAGGTTAGAGTACTGCCTCAGAAACCAATTTTATTCATATTCTATTCCAAGCTCTCAAGGATATATATATTTATGGATTAAGAATTTATATATGTTATCTATGATATTATTTTTTTATGAAATTATTATAGTACCTATATAATCCAAAAATCAATTCTATGGTAATAGAATAACATTAGTCATTTTTGTAGTAGAGTACCACCCCACAGAACGATGTGATTCGTCCACGCTTTACCTAGAAACTAATAACAGATTATTAGATGAATATGTGTGATATATATGACATATAAATGATTATATAATTTTAATTTATCAATTAAATTATTTTATCTTTACCCATCATGAAAATGGAAAAAAAGATCATTGTACGTATGGCCTATTATATCCTTGAATAGTGTTTTTTAGTTTCCATCTTTAAATCATATTGAATAATCTAAAAAATATATATTTAATATATATGATATTATTATCATGTTTATAATAAGTTATATGGAGGAAATAATATATTTTTAGGATGTCTAAAAATAACATGTAAAAGCATTAAAAAAAATAGACAAATTATTACCATAACTGTGAATTCATCATGGAATATTTGCTAAAAATTTAATAATAAGTCATAATTAAATCATATATGGTATTATATATTTAAATTTAGTGTAAAATAATTGATATATAATAATATTATTTTTATCATAATGGAGGTTTGAGCATATTAAATGGAATTCAAGACTTATGGTAATATATTCTTTTCTCAATTTGCCTTACTTGAAACATATGTTATGTTTTGAACCAATCTTCATTAATGTAGAGTACATAAATCCAAAAGTATATGAAATATAATATATTTATTTATTTATTCTTATAATATTTTATACTTCATTTATTTTTATTCCATTATGGATCGTATAATTCAATGTTTCCAAATAGATAAATATTTTTTGTTACATTTCAACATTTATCAGGATTTTTTGGGATTATATTTTTTATGAAAAAATCATATGAAACTTATCTCAAGAAATATATAATTTTCTTATAATATTTTTATTTCATTAGAATACAGGTTTCCGTTCATATTCCTCCCTCTATTTACTCATGAGTTCAAAATAATTTTTTGATAAAAAATCATCCTTATATCTATATCCAGCCAAATATGAAAGTTAATCCCAAAAATTGTTCTCTAATTGATATTAATTTTTTTTATGATTCCATAAATTTTTTTATTAATGATATTTTATTTTATTTTTTATTTTTTAAAAAGTATTTTGAAATGAATCTCTCAATTTGTTCCAAATAATACATATTTAAATTTTAAAATATATATGAAAAAAATATATGTTTTAATGAGTACGGAAGAATGAAAATTTTCCACCATGATGAAAAATAATAAGATTGAAGATCTAAATATAATATTATAATGATATTTTTTATGATATATATTTTGAAATATTTTTATATTTCATATTATGTTTTTTAAAGTGTAAAAGACAATATCATGAACGAATGATTTAAATTACATTTGAAAATAATTTATCTATATAAGATGACATCCTTTGATATAACTTGTACTTTATTTGGTATAATATAAATGGGTACAACTACTATTCTTCATTTAATTGTGTTTGATTATGATGAAGAGATTATTATGAAACCTGTTTCCCTACAATAATTTATACCATGAAAAAATTCATATGAGACCCACTTCATTTCAAGGTTTATTATATAATGAAATGATGAAATGATTACAATACTATATCTTTTGGAAAAGTTATTATATAGGGAAATGTTTTTGAAGCCACTTTCATTTCAAGGGTTTTGATATGGGGAATATTTTCTGATCTTGTGCCCTAAATATGTTTTATTTTCATTATGTGATGGGTGGGTCCAATATATCTCTCTATTTTATTAGGAAACATTTTATATCTAATGAGATAGACATGATTGAAATGGTGAGTGAAATTTGTTTAGTAGGGGAAATTATATACTATGTTGGAATTGGGATTGAGCCTCTAAAACCATTACTGTTAATCCAGTGTACCCATTAAAATATGATTTCCTTGGAAATTATCCATGACTACTATATAATTGATTTTCCTTTCTTATGTGTATTCTAAAATTCCTTGACATATTCTAATGTTATGATATCATAAATGGTGTTTTATTGGATTTCATAAAGATTTATGTCTAACGAACAATCAATATTTATTCCATGAATCATGATTAGGATATTTTGATATGCATGGTATGGTCTTCGAATTTCACGATCTGGTTATCATACCCTTATGTTCATGTTATAAATATTAATATCCCTTTCTTACACACAGTGAGCGTCTAATTTCACCCTTTATTATATTTACATTCACTTGGATTTTAGGAAATGTACAATGTTTTAAATTTCAATAAAGGGAGATATAATTGATGAACTTAGTGTGAGATGATGAAGTTCACATATTATCCCATTTTTATTTTTTCACATTTCAAATTGAACTATTCCATTATGATCGTAATTCATGTTTTTTTGTAATTTAATGACTATTCATCAAAAAATGATTTCATATCTATGTATGAAAATTATGAGTCATAATACCTAACTCACATACATCTGTAAATAATAGAAACATGTAAATAAAAAACAAATTATAATAATTTATATCTGATAAGGAATCCCAATAACTACTCCTGATCATAAAATTATCTTATATAGAAAATACATCACTATAGCCATACCATGTATATAATAAATCAATTACATATAACAAGAAATAAATGGTAATGATGTCAATAGTAAACCTCTCACGTATGATGAATAATTCCTTCTAAGTAAGCTCTAATTGATACAAGTCATATATACTAGTATATATCAAAAGCATAAAAGTTTTCTAAAGAGGTATTCATAATAGCTAGCCTATCACTTGAACTGACCCACAAAATAAAGGTGGGTCCCTTTTCTGGTATCATATATATTATCCATTATCATAAGTTCACAATATTCGGTATCATTAAATGCAATGTCTCTCAAAATACAAACAACACCAACACATGGTAGGTCAAATGGAATAATATGAACAACAATAAAAATGTTTTATCCCTTGGATAATTATGTATCCCAATATTTTATGAGGAAATCCATGGAGGGTATCTTAATAGTTATCCCCCAAAAAATACGATCAAACCCCTTCTGTATATATCTCATTGATAAGATAAAACAACTAATTAATAAATGGGTTCCATGGTAAATTACATCATCTACTGAACCAGATAATTTCACGAAGGGTGGGGTCATATATACATTACATAAAAATCATCAATACCATTTAGTCATGCAATGAAAACTAATTTCTAATAGCCCAACAATACATCCAAATAATCATATCACCAGAGAGATGTACCTTGGTTTCCCCATTACCAACCTTTCATGTTTTATAATATTAAACATGTTTATTCAATAAACACATTCATAAAAGAATTATTTAAAAACTAAAATCATATGTCCGACTACTCAGTCTCCAAAACCTCAATTGTTCCAGAACTACATACAACGTGACAAAAATTACACAATAGGATATAACTAACACACATCATGGTACTATGAAACATACAATCAAAACCAATATAGTTTTTTAAATTAATGCCTCAATGTAGTTAATTACCCCAATTCAAAAAATACATTTCCACTTTCAAACTAAAATCATGACATTATCATACCAATTAACACACCTAAATAAATGAAAATCCATAAAACTACATAAAAATTACATTACAATATTATGAATTATTATACAATCATGAAACATCTATATATAATAATTCTAGACATTAAAATCATAATTATTAATGAAACCAAAATTAAATGCATTATAAAATAGGGTGTTCCCAATAAGTGCCCAACCATGCTAAAAATATAAAATAAAGTCATCCTAATTTACATTATATAATAATTATATTCATAGTAATTAGTAATCCAAAAAATATCTAGATATCATATTATTTGATTTTAGTACCCTTGATAAAATACCATTTAATTCATTCTTTAGAAAAACACACTAATATATTTTGGAATACATATTCAAAACAATAACTAAAAATCATCCCATACGTCATGAATTTAGTTTTTTCCATTGAAATCATAATTTTAAATCCAAATTTGAAAATTAAATCTCAGTCATCCTTTAGATTCCAACCAAGACACCAAATAATTCCCTAAATATATTCATTGATGATAATTCTATTAGGACACCAGCCAAAAAAAATCAAGAAAAACATATCATCCTTTCTGAATATTGATCCCTTACATTCCCATTAATTTTTTTTGGAGTGATCAAATGAAATACGAAATCATGATAAAAATATTAATACAGATTATTCATGAACATAAAATCACCCAATAAACAAGAAAATTAGTGATGTAAAGGCAACATACCTCAATTAGAGTTTTCAAAGGTACACTCACTATCAAACCATTTACTATCTTGAATAGAGAAAAAGTAATAATATAATGTATAAAATCCATAATTTAGGTAAAATTTGAGAAAGAAAAATTAAAAAGAGGGGGAAATCATAAATAAATTTTCAATGGTTTTTATCTGTTCTTGTGAATAATCACTATAATATAAGGAATAATGATTTGATAATAATTAATGATGATCTTCAAAGGGGATGAAACGAATATTTAGTGATTAATCAAGAACTTGTTAATTCTGTTATGTAGAAAAGTATATTAAATCCAAATTTACATTCCATTTATTTATATTATTAATATTTTATAAATAATAGACATAACTCATCACATTCACTTTTTAGAAAACATATGTACACTCATGTATCACAACATAAGAACCTTATGTATCACAATATGACTCACATAGTTGGAAACTTTCCCTTAAGTATAGAAACATTGTATATGGGATCCTTTACTTTCCATCAATCAAAATTAATCAATTATAGGATCCTTTCATATAACATGGTACTATAATTACCCTTACATATCAAAAGGCCTCCCAATAGTTTACAAAACTTTGATGGAAGTGGATGCTTACGCATCCACCAATGACAAAGCATTCATATGTTTTACAATATAATATATTGTAATATATAATGTGTTTAAAAAAATGATTTTTGTGCCTCGTGTGACCTTTATGAAAATGTACCCCACAACAGAGAGGGTGATATGTAAGGGTCACCGGATGAATAAAGGCTGATATATAATGATTTCACATAGTTTGAAAATTTGTAATGTGGTGGGATACCTTTTAATATGTATGATTTATTCAATTTATGGAATTTTGGGTTGATGTATAAAATTTTCAAAATAAGGGCCTAACTATATGTAAAATTATTGAGGTGTCAGTGGACTTGTGAGACATAAGTGTAACCTAATTTCATTTTGATTTTAAGGGTGCCATAATTAGTAAATTTTTATGAAAAATGAATATGGGTTCCCATATGGACATTTAAATAAATCTTTGGAAAACGTTTTTGGTGTGGGTTGTAATGACCCGTAAATTTCAAGGATATATTTTTCTTAATTTTCTTAGGAATTTCACAAGAACGCAGTTTCTGACGGCACCTAATTCCAAGGCCCGGTGTGCCCGGAATCATTTTCCGTAGTTTGGCTCGGGTACGTTCAGGGAATGAACGAGCGGGTTTTCTAACTTTTGAACCGGTGCTCGGAATCAAATTCCGAGTGCACTGATGGAATCACAGTGCTGGTATTTGCTTAGAAACGCCTCTTCCGGAGTTGTGTTTGCTTGGGTGTGGTTTTTAATTTCTGGGCTTAATGTTAAGAAATAAAATAACGGGTCTTTACATCACTCCCACCTCAGGGATTTATGTCCCCGTAAAGAACATCATAAACTAGGGAAACATATGTGTGTACTGGGCACGCATCTGAGCCTCCTGCTCCCAAGTGCTCTCCTAGAGGTTCTCGTGCTACGATCTGATGCGCACTAGAGAAATCGACCATCCACGTAGGACCCACTCCTGTCGATCATCGGTCTCCAACGGGACCTCCGAAAAAGTCGCCCCATCATCAACGTCTAGCTCCCCATGTTAAATGATGTGCTTCAGGTCGTGCACGTATCTCCTCAAATGAGATACGTGGAAGATGTCGTGCACCCGGTGCAACTGAGGTGGTAGAGCCAGGCGATAAGCCACCTCGCCAATCCTACTGAGGACCTGGAATGGACCAATGAAGCGTGGAGACAACTTTCCGCCTCGACCAAACCTCCGTAAACCATGTCGAGGTGAGACACGCAAGAAGATGCGGTCACCATCCTCGAACTCTAGTGGACTCCGCCTGTTGTCAGCGTAAGACTTCTGCTAGCTCTGAGCTATCCTCATCCGCTCCAGGATGACCTGGACCTTCTCTGTCGTGGCCCGGACCATCTCTGGTCCCACAAGTGCTGACTCCCTAGGGTCTGTCCAGCACAAAGGAGATCTGCATGGTCTGTCGTACAACGCCTCATATAACTTTAAGGCCAAAAATTAAATACCACTCCCGAGAAAACAAAACCCCGGAAGAGGCGTTTTTAAGAAAATACTGGCGTTGTGATTCCATCGGTGCCCTCAAAATTTGATTCTGAGCACCGGTTCAAATGATAGAAAAACCCGCTCATTCGTTCACTGAACGTACCCGAGCCAAACTTCAGAAAAAGATTCTGGGCACACCGGCCCTCAGAATCAGGTGCCGTCAGAAACTGCGTTCTTGTAAAATTCCAAAGAAAATTAAGAAAAAAACTTCCATGAAATTTATGGAACTTTACATCACTCCCACCTCAGGGATTTACATCCCCGTAAAGATACATCATAAACTAGGGAAACAAATGTGGGTACTGAGCACGCATCTGAGCCTCCCGCTCCCAAGAGCTCTCCTTGAGGTTCCCGTGCTGCCATCTGATGCGCACTAGGGGAATCGATCGTCCACGAAGGACCTGCTCCTGTCGATCCTCGATCTCCACTGGGACCTCTACAAAAGTCACACCATCATCCACATCTAGCTCCCCATGGTCAATGATATGCGTCGAGTCGTGCACATATCTCCTCACCTAGGATACGTGGAAGACGTTGTGCACCCGATGCAACTGAGGTGGTAGAGCCAGGTGATAAGCCACCTCGCCAATCCTGCTGTTGACCTGGACCTTCTCTGTCGTGGCCCGGACCATCTCTGGTCCCACAAGTGCTGACTCCCCAGGGTCTATCCAGCACAAAGGAGATCTGCAAGGTCTGTCGTACAACGCCTCATATGGTGCCATCCCGATGGTGGAGTGGTAGCTGTTGTTGTATGCGAACTCCCCCAAGGGTAGGTGGTCCTCCCAGCTGCGACCAAAGTCGAGGACACATGCGCGGATCATGTCCTCGATAGTCTGAATGGTCCTCTCTGTATGTCCATCCGTCTCAGAGTGAAAGGCGGTGCTCAGACGAAGCTGTGTTCCGAACGCCTCCTGCAACCCCTTCCAAAGTCTGTAAGTAAAGCGAGCTTCTTGATCAGAGACGATAGATGATGGCACACCGTGAAGTCGTACAATCTCCTGAACGTAGAGATGCCCCAAGCTCTCAACTGATCCCTACTCTCTGATGGGTAAGAAGTGAGATGACTTGGTGAGTCGGTCGAAAATCACCCAGATGGAGTCGTGACCTCTGGAAGTGCGTGGAAGTCCAGTCACGAAGTCCATAGATATCCCATCCCACTTCCACTCTGGGACCTCCAAGGGCTGTACCAAGCCTGCTGGTACCTGATGCTCTGCCTTCACCTGCTGGCAGGTGAGGCATCGAGAAATGAACTCTACCACAGCCTTCTTCATGCCTGGCCACCAGTGCTATCTTCTGAGATCTGGGTACATCTTCGCCACTCCATGATGTACCGCCAACAGAGATGTGTGAAACTCTCTCAGCACCTCCTCTCGTAAAGTGACTGGTACCAAGGTACGTCCTCTGAAAAGGATGTCGTTCTCTACTCCAAAGGAGAAGCCATCAGGTGCATGTCCTGTGGGTAACTGCGCACGCCGCGTCTCACAGTCGGCGTCCCCATGTTGTGCCTCTCTGACTCGCTGTAGTAGTGGAGGAGTGACTGTGAGGGACTGAAGGAAGGCTTATCCATCTCTATCCATGAAGGATATCTGTAATGTGGCTAGCTGTTCTATCGCCTCCTCAAGTAGCTGAATGCCCGTCCTCCTGCTAAGAGCATCGGCTACCACATTCCCCTTCCTAGGAGTATAGACTATCTCAAAGTCATATTCGTGGAGGAACTCGAGCCATCGCCGCTGTCTCAGGTTCGGGTCCTTCTATGAGAAGATGTACCTGAGACTCTAATGGTTAGAAAAGACTGTAATGTGCTCGCCCATCAGATAGTGACGTCATGTCTTCATAGCGAAGACCACTGCTGCTAACTCCAGGTCATGGGTAGTGTAGTTCTGCTCATGCGGCCTCAATTGACGTGATCCATAGGCGATCACTGCCCTCCCCTTCATCAGGAAACATCCGAGTCTGGTCCCTTATGCATCGCAGTAGACTACGTACCCTACTCCCTCCTCAAGCATCCTCAAGATAGGTGCACTGGTCAATCTCTGTCTCAGCTCCTGGAAGCTCTGCTGACATCTATCTGACCGCACAAAGGGTTTCCCCTTCTTCGTCAAAGCTGAGAGTGGTGCCGCAACTCTGGAGAAGTCTGTCACAAACCTCCGATAGTATCCAGCTAGTCCCAAGAAACTCTGCACCTCTGTCATGCTCTTAGGTGGCTCCCAAGCTAGGACTGCCTTGATCTTCGCGGGATCCACCGCAACTCCCGCCTCAGAAATGACGTACCCCAAGAAGTGGACCTCACGTATCCAAAACTGACACTTTGAGAGCTTTCCATAAAGCTGGTGCTCTCGGAGTGTGTCTAGTACAACCCGCAAGTGATAGGCATGCTCCTCCTCAGTCGTCGAGTATATCAAAATGTTGTCGATGAAGACCATGAAAAATCGATCGAGGTATGGCTGAATGATCCTGTTCATGAGGCCCATGAACACTGTTGGAGCATTTGTTATGCCAAATGGCATAACCAAGAACTCATAGTGCCTATACCGACATCTGAAGGCCATCTTCTGCACGTCCTCGTCTCGAACTCTGAGCTGATGATATCCTGACCTGAGGTCTATCTTCGAGAACCACAGTGCTCCCTTAAGCTGATCGAAGAGGTCATCAATCCTCGGTAGCGGATACTTGTTCCTCAATGTCACCTGGTTCAGGCGACGATAATCGACACACAATCGCAATCTCCCATCCACCTTCTTGGCGAACAAAATCGGGGAAGCCCAGGGTGAAACACTGGGTCGGATGAAACCCTTGCCCTTCAAGACCTCCAACTATACCTGTAGCTCTCGAAGCTCAGCAGGGGTCATCCGATACACTGGAGTCGATATCGGGGCTGTCCCGGGGTAATGGTCAATATGAAAGTCTACCTCTCTGCGAGGAGGTTTCCCTAGAACGTCGTCGGGAAAGACGTCCGCGTACTGATCCACCACTGCAGGAAAACTAGGACTCTGCAAGTCAACTGCTCCAAGGATGAGGCTAGCGAACTGATGAGTGATGGGCTGTCCTCTCCTCTGCGGAAGTCCATCCTGTGTTGCGAAGGCTCCCTTCTCACCGGTGAAGGTGAACCTGCTCCCGTCAGTGTGTACACATCGCACCTTGCGCCTAATACAGTCAATCTGTGCATGGACTGTAGATAACCAATCCATTCCCAAGATGACGTCGTAAGGCCTTGACGCTGCTACAAGAAGATCCCATCCGAAGCTCTCGCCTCCTATAGTAAGCTCACACTGCCGGCACGAGTGCGTAATCGTCGAGTCCGCTCATGTAGGAGTCTCTAGCTGTAAGGATCAAGCCAACGGCTCTGTCGGAATCTCCAAGCTCCGAACAAGGGCAGTGTCTATGAAAGAGTGACTCGCTCTTGTGTCTATAAGAACTGTAGAAATGGTGGAATAGAAACAGATCGTACCTCAAATCATCTCGGGAACGCCATGGTCGTAGGCCTCCGCTGCCTGGAGTGGTGCCTGTCTCTGCCCGCCTACTCCCTGTGGCCGGGGCGGGCCTCATGGCGGTGGTGGTGGTAGAGCCTCAAAGCGTCGCCCACCACCTGCTGCTCGACCAGCTCCTCTTCCTCGTCCGCCTCCTCCCTGTGAACCGTCACGGTCGACCCTATTCCTCTACCTGGGTGGCCCCTCAACTGTCTGCTGCTCCTCGACACGATGGGTCGGGAAATCACGAGCCATGTGACCCTGTCCCCCACATTTGTAGCAATGCCTGCCTCTCGAAAGACTGGCTCAGCATTGTGTGCCCTGCACTGCTGAGCCAGTGTCCTGAGGTCATCTGTGAGAGGGTCTGGTCTGCCTGGACCCCTGAGTCATCCGCCGACTACCTACTGCGGAAGACTCTGTTAAGTGCCGCCCCACGGTAGGTCTCGCCGCTGGAGAAGTCTCAGCAAGAAAGCTCTCGATCAAAAGGGATCTCTCCAGTACTCCTGCCTGGGTCGGGATGCTGAGGTAGATCCGCGATGCCATGATATCGTGTCTCAATCCCTAATCAAAGGTTCGGGCATGGAAGAACGGGTCTCGTACCATGTCGGTCGAGTAGCACAAGAGATCAGTGAATCTCGTCGAGTACTGGGCGACCGTCAAGCTGCCCTGCCGCAGTTGAAGAAGCTCCTGGATGCGCACCGCACTGAGGGTGGCTGGGACGAACATTGAGCATAAGAGGCCCTCAATGTCTGTCCAGATGAGAGAGGACTCATCGTGCACCTGGAGCATCAAGCTCCACCATCGTCCTTCTTCTGCATGCAGTAGGCTCGCTGCGTGGATCACCATGAGGTATGCTGGTGTCCTCACTAGCCGGAAAACTTGCACCACTGCCTCCAGCCAGTCCTCGGCTGCCTGGGGTTTCTTCTCCCTACGGAACCTGGGCGGTCGCTGGCGCTAGAACTCAAGCAGTGCGCTGAGGCGACGTGCATCGTCAGCGGATGGTGCTGGAAGCATCGAGGGCTCGGCGGGTAGATGTACCGCTGGTGCCTCTACTGTCAAAGGGCCCTGCACCAAGGCCTCGTCGCTCGGCGGGCTGTCGTCAGGTACGACTCTCGGAACCCTAGCTGGCTGCCGTCGTGGGGCCATCCTGAAAAGGAAAAAGGTGCACCATGGTCAGAACAGTATACCTGATGAGCTGACATAAAGTAATCACAAAGAAAAATTGAAACACACAAGCAATCAATGTTTTCATGCATTAAGTCGGAAATCAGAAGTCAGGGTCCTGGTGTACGGATACGTCGGCCGCCGCACCAACACTGGTCCCCCTGGACTTATAACCACACCCAATACGCTAAACATTATTTCTTCACATAGAAGAAAGATCAGAGTCTGTGGTAGAACCGACCACCTGTGATACCAATTTGTCACGACCCGTCCTCGGGGCCCATGCCGTGACTACCCCAATCCCTCCTTCCATAGGCCAGGGGCTGGCGACTAGCACCAAGGCGTAAATCCCAGTAAAAAGCGAAGGCATTTCCTTTGTAATGTAATCAAGAACTACAGAGTAAGCAAGCGGAAAAAAGTAAACACTAAGTAAATGCTGGTACAACAGTAAGTGTGGAAAAGTAAAGGGGGCCGAAAATACAAGCCCAACTGTAAAGTACAACTGAAAGAGGAAATACAGCAACTGAAAAGAAAAGCCGCACCGTCGAGCCGTCCTCTAGAAGTCCCACCAGAAGGGTGGGTACAGAAAGCCTCTACTGCACCTCGGGTCCAGCCACCCGCTCTGAGTGCGTCCTGCCCAGTGGTCCACCTCCAGGTACTGTCCTGCTCTGCAAGCCTCCACCACGATCAGCGTTGTCCGTCGTCTGCAACCAACATAACGTAGTGCGGGCATAGCCCGTGCAAGGGTGAGTATAAGATACTCAGTAGGGACCCCGAGACCCACGATGGTCTCCCAGAATCCACAAAAATTAATCCACAAGGGAAAGATACAAATCACGAAGTAACATCTGACATGTCTTAGGTATATGCCCATACATATACCTAAGTCATCAATTCTCGCTCGGCTCCAACATCCGAGCTCAGGTACAACCCAGTCCACACAGGAAAGAAAAATGTAAAATCCACACAGGATAGCTCAACACAATCCACAAAGGAAAGTAAAACGTAAATCCACACAGGATAGCACAACACGATCCACAAAGGAAAGTAAAACAGAGTTTCAGCTCACACAGGTACTTCTTCGAATGACGATAGAGATGATCACTAATCCATCTAAGTCGTCGGACCCACAAAGTATCGATAGGTACTAACCCCTACAATGAACCACAAAGGATATGACCCACAAAGGATCGATAGGTAACTAACCCCCGTAAAGACCCACACAGGATCGGGCCCACACAGAACCTGTAGGCGCTGGCTCACACAGAACCGCTGAGCGCTGACCCACATAGGATCAGTAGCACTGACCAACAAAGGATCGCTGAGTGCTGTAGTCATCGCCGTCGAATCCACTAAGGATCTCTGTATAGTCGTCATCGTCACAGTAGCAGTCGCAGCCAGTTCTAGTGTTCCCGCACACAGCAAGCTCGTTCGAGAGGGTCCGCTCCATGAGCTGAGAGGCGGATACATCAAATGACACATAGTCCAGAGTTGATGTATCCAAAAGTTCCATATCGCCAACAGGAACTCAACGTCACAGACGGTGCGTCAATCAGACGCCCGGTCTGAGAGCTATTGGCTTTTTCGTCCTAGAGGGCCCGGTTGGTTTTTAAGGAAAAACCAACCCGACCGAACTCCACCTGCGTCCAATCCTCGGGAGGAGTATTTCAAAGGATCCGTATCACTTTGAAGAAAGCAACAAAGTCGACGGCATGTCGTTCGGACGTCCGAAGCTCAAGATATAAGCGTTTCCGCTCCATGGGCCCGATTGGTTTCATGTACGAACCAACCCGGCTGAACCCAAAGTATTCTGAAACCTTGAGTGTGATATACCGGAATGACCATCTCGATCCAAGGATCGCATCGCCACTGACGATGCGTCGTTCGGAGGCCCGTAGCTCATGTTATGAGCGAAAGACCGAAAATGTCTGGAGACGGGGGGTCTGGGCCCGGACCGACACGGCCCAACCCCCCTTGGTCGGCCTGAACCGGGTCGACCTGACCCGGGTCTGGGTCGGACCCAGTTTGACGCAGCCCGGTCTGGCCAGGGTGCGACCCGGCAGGTCGGGCCGGCCCGGCTCGGCTTGGCCGAGCGGCCGAACGAGGGAGCCGCGGGGTGTTGCAGCCCCCACGAGAAGAAGGTGTCGCGGCCCACGTGGGGCCGCGCTGGAAACAACGGACGCAACTTTGCTACGTCCCATGCGTGCCGGACCCGTGCAGCCGCGGGTCCGCTGGCCGCAGCCACCGCGGCTTCAGCCATGGCGGCCCAGTCCGGAGGCACGCCGGGGCGCCGCCGCGCCGTCGGTGGGTTCCGCGGGCCACCGTAGTTGCTCTCGTGGTCCGATTTCGCTCCCGTCTGCGCCATAGCTCCTCCCAGGTCCCGAACATCACTGCGGAAACAATGAATCACCTCTTCGGCATGTTTTTTCATTGCCCGCCAATCCGCACATCAACGGAGAACTGCAGAGGGTTGTTGGGCCATGTTTGTTTGGCCTGCACCCTCCGCGTTAGGTGATAACAGTCGGGATTAAAATATTCAACACATGAATAATAAGCAAGGCACAATTTTAATAGAATTAAAATTGAACTTGATCCGGGTTATTTGTTTTTAAATAAACAATCATGGGAAAATAAATTATTTCACAAATAAACCCCTTCCTCGTCATGTCGTCGCACGCGCGTTTTTCACGGAATTGATCATCGAGGAAGGAGGAGATCGTCGCATCGTGGAAGGGCGTCGCGTCGTCACGGAAGGGCGTCACGTCGTCACGAGAGGGTGTCACATCGACGAACTATGAGGTTCAAGAACATGTAGATTTAATTATATTAATTAAATCCATGATGTTCTTATCACCCAAAAAGAGATTTAAAAGAAGAAACTTGAAATCTCCTACCTCAAGCAGTTGGTGATTGGAGATCGTTGCGGGGAAGAACGTCTCAGAAGAAGCGTCGTCAATCTCTGAGGGTGACGGCGTTCTTCGCATTCTTCGCGTTCTTCGTGTTCTTCACGTACTTCGCGAAGGAGGATGAAGGCACAAGATTTGTCAAAACCTCTCAATGAACAATTCTACAGAAGTCATCCGTTGGTCTTATTTTATTATTACGTCAACAAATTGTAAACAGGTTATGAAACGATTAAATTCATTCATAGAATTGATTCAACGAATAAAGCCACCCAATTAATTGGTGCGTTAAGAATTTAAGAAAACATGTCAGTTGACTTTCATAATGATGGGTTTTTGTGGGGGCGTTACTTAGCGGAAAAGAAGCAGTGGGGCTCATGTGGGCCCCACTCAAAAATATTCTACCAAGAGGGTAGGATATTTTTGGATAACACCCTATCCGCTTCAACTTTATTTTATTTTATTTAAAGCCACTTGAAAGCCACTTTAAGCTACTTAAGCTGAGCTGATGCGGATAGGGTACTATCCAAAAATATCCTACCCTCTTGGTAGGATATTTGTGAGTGGGGCCCACACGAGCCCCATCGTTTCTTTTCTGCTATGTAATGCCCCCACGAAAACCCATCATTATGAAAGTCAACTAACGCATTTTCTTAAATTCATAACACACCAATTAATTGGGTGTTTTTATTCGTTGAATTAATTCTATGAATTAATTTAATCATTTCTTAACCTGTTTACAATCCGTTGGCGTAATAATAAAATAAGACCAACGCACGACTTCTGGAGAACTGCTCGTTGAGAGGTTATGACAAATCTTGTGCCTTCATCCTCCATCGCGAAGAATGTGATGAACGCGAAGAATGGGAAGAACGTGAAGAACGCCGTCACCCTCGGAGATTGACGTCGCTTCTTCCAAGACGTTCTTCCCCGCAACGATCTCTGATCACCAACTGCTTGAGGTAGGAGATTTCGGGTTTCTTCATTTAAATCTCTTTGTGGGTTATAACAACATCATTGATTTAATTAATATAATTAAATCTACATGTTCTTGAACCTCAGAGTTCGTCGACGCGACAGCCTTTCGCAACGACGGGACACCCTTCCGCGATGACACGATGCCCTTCCACGACGCGATGATCGCCTCCTTCCGCGAGGATCAATTCCGCGAAGAACGCGCATGCGACGACTTGACGAGGTAGGGGTTTGTTTGTGAAATAATTTATTTTCCCGTGATTGTTTCTTTAAAAACAATGAACATGGATCAAGTCCAATTTTAATTCTATTAAAATTGTGCCTTGCTTGTTATTCATGTGTTGAATATTTTATTTCCGATTGTTATCACCTAACGTGGAGGGTGCGGGCCAAACAAACACGGCCCGACAACCCTCTGCAGTTCTTCGTTGATGTGCGGATTGGCGGGCGATGAGAAACATGCCGCAGAGGTGATTCGTTGTTTTCGCATTGAAGTTCGGGACCCGAGAGGATCTACGGCGTAGACCGGAGCGAAATCGGACCACCGGAGCAACTCCAGTGGCCCGCGGAACCCACCGGCGGCGTCGGCTACCGGAGGCGGTGGCGCCCCGGTGCGCCGCCGGACAGGGCCGCCGCGGCTTCAGTCGTGGCGGCGGGGGCCAGCAGACCCACGGCCGTGCGATTCCAGCTCTCACGGGACGCGGCAAAGCCGCGTCCGCTGTTTCCAGCGCGGCCCCACGTGGGTCGTGACACCTTCTTCCCGCAGGGGCAGCGCCACCCCGCGGCTCCCTCGCTCGGCCGCTCGGCCGAGCCGAGCCGGGCTGGCCCGACCGGCCAGGTCGCGGCCTGTCCGGACCGGGCCGCGCCGAACCGGGTCCGACCCGGACCCGGGTCGGGTCGCCCGGTTCGGGCCGACCCAGGGGGGTTGGGCCGGGTCGGTCCGGGCCCAGACCCCCCGTCTCCAGACGTTTTCAGTATTTCCCTCATAACATGAGTTACGAGCCTCCGAATGATGCGCCGTTAGCGGCGATTCGATCCTTGGATCGAGACGGTCGTTTCGGTATATTGAACTCCATGTTTCGGAATACTTTGGGTTCGGCCGTGTTGGTTCGTACACGAAACCAACCAGGCCCGTGGTGTGGAAACACTCATATCTTGAGCTTCGGACGTCCGAACGACGTGCCGTCGACTTTGTTGTTTTCCTATAAGTGAGACAGATCTTTTGGCATAATCTGCCCGAGGTTTGGATGCAGGTGGAGTTCGTTCGGGTTGGTTTTGCCTTAAAAACCAACCGGGCCCCTGGGACGAAAAATCCAATAACTCTCAGACCGGGCGTCCGATTGACGCACCGTCTATGACGTTGAGTTCCTATTTGCGATACGGAACTTTTGGATACATCAACTCTGGACTATGTGTCAGTTGATGTATTAGCCTCTCGGCTCGTGGAGCGGACCCTCCCGAACGAGCTTGTTGTGTGCGGGAACCCTAGAGCTGGCTACGACTGCTAATGTGATGACTACGACTGTGCAGAGATCCTTAGTGGATTCGATGACGACGACTACAACACTCAGCGATCCTTTTTGGGTCAGTGCTACCAATCATGTGTGGGTCCGATCCTGTGTGGGTCATCGCTCAGCAGTTCTGTGTGAGCCAGCACCTACAGGTCTTATGTGGGCCCGATCCTGTTTGGGTCTTTGCCGGGGTTAGTTACCTATCGATCCTTTGTGGGTCATTGCGGGGGTTAGTACCTATCGATCCTTTGTGGGTCCGACAACTTAGATGGATCATTGATCATCTCTATCGTCATTCGAAGAAGTACCTGTGTGAGCTAAAACTCTGTTTTACTTTCCTTTGTGAATCGTGTTGTGCTATCCTGTGTGGATTTACGTTTTACTTTCCTTTGTGGATTCTGTTGAGCTGTCCTGTGTGGATTTTACGTTTTCCTTTCTAGTGTGGACTAGGTTGTTAACATTACAAAGGCAATGCCGTCCCTTTTTACCAGGATTTACGCCTTGGTGCTAGTCGCCAGCCCCTGGCTTATGGAAGGTGGGCTTGGGGTAGTCACGGCATGGGCCCCGAGGATGGGTCGTGACATGGGTGTAACTATAGTATACATAAGTGTGTTGATAGGTGAAATATAAAAACCACTATATTGATGAAAAATTAACTATTCCAAGATTTGAATTTTTTATAAATATTAATGATGTGATTAATTTGAAAAAGATAAATATTTTTTTGATATTTTTAACTATAATTTTGGAAACATGCCCCAATAATCCCTCTTATTCATCTTCTCAATAGAAAGGTAGAAATTCAACATTTTTTGGAAATTATTTGTTGTGACAATATCAAGGTATTTCCATGGGTATGGTTACATTCCATTGAATATTTATTTATGGTTTGTTAAACCATTTTATGGTTTTTGTTGGTCATGAACTAATTTCTTATATTCTCTTAATTATTGTACATTTCCTGATTGATGATACATAATCTAGGGGATCTCTCTAAGAACTGTTTTGACCCTAAATATGAATGTTTTTCATAACTTAATTGAATCTATTACTCAATTGTTTATTTTATGATTACGTTTGATCTTTATCAATGTCGATATATTGTTTTAAAAATTCATTTGATCTTTACCAAAAAAATTTATTGGATATCATCATTTCAATAGTTAAATAAGACTATATAACATCATTAGTAGATCATTTGTTTTTCAATAGTTGAAGGATCATTGATCGAACTCTTTATGTATTTTCATGGTGTGTGTGGTTGATTATCGTGGGTATAGTTTGTCATTTTCAAATTGTTATTTAAAAATGTGATTTTTCAGAAAATAGAATTTCTATATGAATGTGATGATTTCAAGTGATGATTTTGAAATGGTATTTCAAATGATATGTTGTTTTTTTAACGAAAATTTTCATTTGGGTATTGGACAGGGGCCAGACAAGAGTCATGTAGACATCTGATCCATTTTATAAATGAACAATGGAAAGGATTAGATATAGATTTAAAATCAATGCAATAATGTATTGTTTGAGATTTATTTTGGTTTGGTAAATATATTAACCTATTGTTAATTTAGATTAACATTTCCTCACTATTACCTAAAATTATCACATTACAGAAGCATACGCCCATAGAGTATATTAGTTTAGAGATTTTGGATAACTGGAACACAATATTCTAGAATAGAGAATTATCTTCAATATTTACCATAATTATTTCCCCCTTTAGTACCAATACAAAATAACATTCTATTTAACCTGTGGAAAAAAAACATAAGAATGGTTGAGATAATATGCTCTATATGGGTAAACAAGGGTGACATGCAAACATAATCATACACAAAAGGGTATGAGAACATTATCTTGAAAATATAAGATTATACCCTTTGTATAAATGATCATTAAAATGAATCATGTCATGAAGATTGGAAATTAAAAAGACATTAATCATAATGAAAAAATAACATAATATATTAAATCATAACATATAATAAATACATGGAATTATTGTATTGACAAAAACATTTAATGTATTTCCCTATATGTTATAAAACATTGCTAGATCCTGTCACGACCCAACAGGGGGACTAAACCAACATTGTAGGACACACTACCATCCCCTGTCATAGTCCTTTCCATATATGGGATCTAGTTTCCCTTCATTGAATAGTGGATTAGGTTTTCCCTTCTTCTTATAGTGGATCAGGTTTCCCCATCTCCTCATAGTGAGTTAGGATTCCCTATCTTCGCATATTGGATAAATCCAATATCATTGATTCTAATCATTATCACAAGAGATATACATCACTACCCAATGCATTTGAAAGATATTTAATTCTGACCAATAACATAATGATAACCATATAAATTTGTTCCATAAGAACATAAATAATTCATCATATAATAACACATGGAATGAAATTGGTCGGAGAAATATCAGTTATTAATAACATAATCCATATAAAAGAGATAGGTTTCCAAAATATCATTAAATCATTAAACATAAATCATTCATGAGATAATGTGAACGGTATTATTTGTTCATAGCCCCAATAAATCATAAACATGGAAAATGTGTGTCATCAGATATAGAAAATATTGTTTAAAGATCTATTTAAAACATTTGATGATGATAATATCCGTTTTTCTTTAAAAAACTTCATTAAATTAATAAAATAAGTATCAAACCATTTTCATTACAAATAACTTTGAAAACATATAAATGAATATTTTTAGAGTTTTCAAAATCCATCTTCATTAAAATTATTAAAAGATCATTTAAAACACTTTTAAAACATTTTTATAAAACATTACTTTCAAGGAACACAAATTTTTGACCTTGGAGAGAACAACATTAAATGAATATTAAAATATCATGAAATTAAATAGATTATTCCTACAACATATAAATTGAATTATCATACACCTCAATAATGAATATTGGTTCATAACATGACATATATTTCAATGAAGGAAAATTGAATCAAAATTTAATTAAAAATTCAGATATATTTGATCCTCAAAGCCCATGAAAAAGAGATCTTAAAATTTATAAGTAAATAATCATAAAATTGAGGACAAGACTCATAAAATACATTACATGGGTGTATATACACCAAGTAATATAATTAATTATTATATAAGGCATTTGTCCCATATAAATAAATGTAAGACATAAATCCCTAACTACAAAAGTGACGTCAGAATCATGAACCCCATACAAGTATAACCTAAATTAATGATTTTATTATAATTAATTAAAATTATACATTACTATAAAATGTCATAGGTTAGAATTTAAACCAAAAAATGGAATCAAGCGATGATTATGGCCTGTATATCATAATATATAAAAAGTGATATGACATTACCTTACCTTAAGTATTGACTTCATTTTGACATGTTAAAATCTATTGTATATTAAATATAAGTTTATTATAAATCTATATAAAATCATATTAAAATAATAATCTCTATGTTTGATTTACTTATGACTTTATTTTACTCTCTTATTACCAGTTCATTGTTAAATCAATGTTTCGAGTAATAATAGTTTGGTTTATTATATGTGTTTTGACATGTCATTCTCGATGGCCTATCTTAAATAATTATTTAATTATTTGATGAATTTAAATCATTAATTATATATAATTTATATTCATTATATTAAAAATTATAATAAAATATAAAAGATAGATATATAATATGGAATATACCATTCTTGGAGATGGTATGTCATATGTATGCATGAACGTTATTTCCATTTACATTTGTGTTTAAAATAAAGGAAATCATATGATATATTATAATTAAAGAATAAATTTTATTACATATAGATCATATATATTCATAAAAATTCATCTTTTTACCATTCATAAAATATAGGTGAATAATGATTCAGATCATGTCATGGAGATGGTAAGTCGTGCATAAGCACGAGCAACAATACCATTTTCCAAAAATATTAGATAGTAAAAATGTAGACATCATATTATAATAATATGTGAATAATTACCTTAAAATATCATATAGTGATATATTTCCCATCATTATTCCTAACCATTATAAGTGGTATAGAAAAACGAACATTATTTTGTGAGGGGGTGGTTCGCGGCACACCGAAATAGTATATTCGTTACACATTAGGTAGAAGTGTGTGTGATTGTAGGTTAAACACATAATATAAAAATACCACAGTATATTGAGTATACTGGGGTTATTAAATAAAAATTAAATAATAATATTTGATGTAATTTAGGGATGAAATAAACTGAAAATGTTTATTGATGAATACTACCACTTCTTTGGATATCTTTTTTTATTTTCAAAAAGGACACCATTGATTGGATTTCTGACCAAAATAAGGGTTCTAGAATTAATTGAAAATTGTTTTTAGAAGAAGTGGCTATAGTTTGGAGGATAAAAATTATTTATTGGTATTAATAGAATAGAAGTAGTGGTGTCCTTTTATAAGAGATGGGATGGGAACTTTTAAAATCTTAGAGAATATTAAATTCATATAAAATAAATTTTAATAAAAAATAACACTAAAGAATGTTATGTTGTTTATAAGATGATATAGATATAAATAATATCATATAATAATATTTACACATATTTAGGTCATATTATTATCTTTATCAATTGTCGTTAACCCTTAATTAATCTCTATAACTCTTAATGTGAAAACATGTATTTTTACTACTTATGGGTTAATATATTGACTATTAAATGCCAAAAGCTCCATAAATTAGTCATTTATGATATTTTAGGACTAAAAAAATTTAATTGACAGAATTTTATAATATTTTTAATTTTATATCATTTAATAAAATAATATTTATTTTAAAATATCAATTAGGTCAATTTTCACATTATTCATTACTTGGAATTTTAAATTTATCCTAAAAACCTGTAATATTCAAAAAAAAATTAACCTACCCCTAACATATAAAATTCCTCCTTAAAATTCAGGGATGGCCTTAATTTTGTCAAATAATATTTATTTTTATTTTCTAAATTTTGTTTAATTGATTCTTCAATTAATTAAATAATGCATGCATCATAATTGTGTCCCCATTTAATTTAATTATTTATTTCATACAATTTTAAATAAATTACCATGAAATATCATGTGATTTATTTTTTATGTATATTATATTAATAAATAAATATTCCCTATATAACATCATATTAAAAATATTTATCTTGTTAAAAACTAAAGTAATAAAAAATTATCATTCCTTTGAATATTATTCTATAATAGTTTTAAAGTCCCCAATGTGGCTCCATGTGTACATAAATTTTTGCTAAGGATGTTTTTGGTATACAAAAACTCATTTAATGGAATTTTGAAAAGTATTAGTTTAATTTTATTTTAATTAAAATATTATTTTTACATTAAATTACCTGATATACCCTTAATCATCTTAACAAAAAAAATATTACCAAAGTTAATATTCATAATGTGAAAAAATAAAGGGGACCTAATTAAATAATTTGTAGGTTTTGATTATAAATATGGATTATTTTTTCCATATTTAAAATAAATTTATGTTATAAATTTATTAAATATTAATCCCATTAACGAGGTGACAAAACATGTTATTAAAGTAAAAACATATAAAAGATTGATAAATTTTCATATCTTAATTGATTATAAAATTAATTCCATTGAACAGTATTAGATTATATGATAAAAAATTGATCAAACTATACTATAAATCCAATCAAAAATATAACTCAACATTATGTAGAATTTCTATGAGAAAAGTTTTTTTCAATTAAAATTTAGTATTTTTCTTATTCATCAAAACATGAAACTGATCAGATAACTTAGGGAAATTAAACGAACATATATATTTCATATTAAAAATTAATATTATAAGTTTATTTATTTCAAATAGATTATATAAAAGTTTTAAAAATTGGATATAAAATATGTTCTCTCTTAAAAGGTGGTAGAATTACACTTTTGAAAATTATTAGTTTGTAGGCATAAAATTATGTGTGTTATTATTTGATTCCAATAAAACATAATTGTAGAATATCATTAATATTTTAGATAATATATAAAATATAAATTTCATTTATTTGATTCACTGGTTAAAATTAATTTTATTTTTTATGACAAAATTAATTTTTTAGCATAAAATTAAAACTATGTTCTTTATAAACAATTAGTATATATTTTCAATTCTAATTTTTTTATAAAAAATATATTCATATTATAATTCTTTTATCATCACAAGTTCATTAATAGTATTGATAAATTTTAATTTAATGTCTAGGATAAGTAATATTATATTAAAAATAATTATTTAGTAATATTCTACTTTTTTGTAAAACATGGTTTTGTTTGTAAGTTTAGCTATGAAAACAACTAGGAATTGTTTTTAACACAAGAGAAACAGAGTTCTGTGTATAAATAATGATAGTCCAAGTAATTTATGTATAGAAATATCATCTTGGAGTTTCATATAACAAAAAATAAAAATATTGTTTAATCATTTAATAAAATATATATTCATTATTGTGTGACATGAAAAATATCAAAAAAATTAAATCAAATCAAATATATTTCACAAAATCAAGGGTAGATACAGTCTACCCCCATTAATAGTAATTTATCCCTCAAAACTCTTATGGGTTATCAAATTATTAATAATAAAAATTTCCATTTAAATAATTCCATATAGTGAAAATAAATACTTTATCATCGATTATAAAAAAAGATAGAAACATAATTGTTAAATAAACTAACACATTGTTTTGTTTTACCATAGGATAACATAGGTGGATTGTGAAAACAAGGAAATTGATGTTAAATATAACAATAATATTATTTTGGAGATTAATATAGAACATGGTTAGGAGAAATTTAACATTCAAAAAACAAAATCTATGATGATCTAAGATGCCATATGAATTATCATAAATAAGGGTACTAGGATATCATTTTTCATTTTGAGATCATTTCCATTGAGTAGATGAATTTTCATGAAGATAAATACTTAATTGATTTCAAGAAAACCTCATTATTTTTTGTTCTTTAATCGATTTTTAAAAAGGTTAATTTTTCATTCCTGATGAATTATGATATACGGGATCTATAAATAGAATGATCATTAATTACATCTATCTTTATCCCACAAATGGTTACAAAATATTATCCAATGTGCATAAATATTCATATGATGATATAATATGTTAATCAATAACGTGTCATCTAAATATCACATTAATCGATTGAATAAATGGTTATCCATATAACCCATCTAAAAAATGAATGTCCAAACAATTATAATAATGTTACAAAAATAAGATTAAAATATATACCCCATATATGAAAAGGAATCCCATGGTGGTCACATTCTAAACATGTGAAAAAATTCGTCATGTATTCTTGAAACATGGAAATTAACAAAAATACTTAATAAATACAAGCATTTTTTCTTATTCTAATATTTATTCGATATATTCATTATGTAATTATGATGTAAAAATCATCCATTATAGAAAAAAAACGCTTTTAAAAAATCACTTAATACATTCCTATGAAATAAGAACCTTTCAATTTACTTATTCCCATCTAACATACTTTTATCTAAATATCATTATCTCATCATAAGTAATATATAAAGGGTTTACAATCCCTTAATCACATTCATTCCAAAAGTATCACCTTATTACCTCGTTCACTCTTTATGTTTACCAGTACCAGTCAACATATTCTCTTAAATCCTTATGGAAATACTAAAGTGGACAAAAACATGGTTGTTTCATTATACAAAAACACCTTGAAAGTTATTATAAATCAATATTCTTTAATTTCACTACATTATTACTAAATAATTCATCAACATCCTTGTCATACTCCACATCTCTTATAGTGATAGCATGATATTTCCATTTTTCATTGGTCTTAAAAGGATACTTGTATTTATCATCATTGTTAACCCTTTGATTTGGGAATTTATTAGCTTATTTTCCATTCTTTGTAAACATGAAGAACTGAATTATGATAGATGCATCTTATGTGGGTTTCCATCTATTCTCATTATTGGCCAACTTCTTCTTCCCATTAGTTAAGAAGTCAATTTCTCTATGGCCTTCCCATACAATGATAAATCATTTGATAGAACCCATAAGACAATATAATCATGATTATTTCCACAAATGTATTATAAGGGAATGATTATCTTTTTATCTCAATGGAATTTAAATTTTGCAATGTAATCAATCTTTGTTTTTTGTTAAGACCACAATATTGACATGTAACTCCAACCTCCATTTAATCATTGATTGCATGTTGCACACCCTATTTATTGCCACTAATGTCTCTTATAGACAATTTCCTTATTAGAATGGGATTTAATACAATGAATAACCTATAACCCTTACATTCAAAGTACCAAAATATTACCTCACAAGTCTTGTGAATCTATACTCATAGGTACAAACCGATTATTCATCATTATGTATCAACTCATGGACCTACTTTTCCATCTTCACAATATAAACACAAAGAATGTTCTTAGTGATGAATAATTTTTAAAAATCCTCCAAATATAGGGATTAAATTTCACTTTTCTTCAAACTATTCCTAATTTGAGCTACCACTGGTCTTCTTCACCTTCGAACTGGTAATCAAAGTGAATTAATTTCATATGTTTTTAACACTAGGGAATGGGGAATATATTATCAGTTGTAAAATCTAGTGTTCTGAAATAAGTGGATTAGAGGACCCACTAAATTAGGTGGATAATTCCCCATGAAACACTAAATAGAACATTGTTCCCTCTCTCACCTATTTGTAATCTCACATGATTCCTATATTGATAATTTTGTCTGATTATATCATTGAATCTTTTCATTAAAACTTCAATGGTTATGAAATTCTCATTTTAAAGATAAATTAATTTTCCATCACAGTCACCATTAATATGGCTCTTTCAGGTTCCGGTCATTTCCTAAAAAAAATTCCTAGAGTAAGAAATAGGTATCACAGTGGGGAGCCACATAATCATGAAAACCCAAAAATAGGATGTCTAAATTATGAAAACATCATTATTAAATGGAACATTAGGATTAACATATTTAATTCATAAGTAAGATAAATTTAAGTCCTTGGTGATGTATCACAATGTTTGTGAATTTCAAAATAATATCCCATATGTGTGTCAATCTAGAAATGTAGCAATGCCTATTGTCATGTACCTTGTTACATTATATTCATGCCCGATGACCATTTTTGTAGTTGTTTCCCCTAGTTATACTATTTTTAGAGTGAAGTCAACTTGTTGTGTTCAGAATGAGATTTTATTCTAGGAAACCATCCAATCTATCCATTACCAAAATAGATTGGGATTTTATTCTAGGAAAACATCCACTATATCCTTTACCAAAATTGCCGAAAATTTTCCTAAACATTAACCCATCCTTAGACTTACCCTAAGAGATACCCCTAAACATATACTTATAAATATCCCTAGGTATCTCATAGATATTTTCTCATCCTAGTTTCCAAATGTAGGTTATACCATTACTTTAAATCAATCTATAACAACCAGTAGAACATATATATTAACATTACATCTCTTTTGATGAATACATAATACATTAAAAAAATATATTCCCAAATACAGTATTAGTTTATTTTTTCTAGAAACATGAAAGACAATATTATAGATTGTAGAAAGATGCTCAACATTTCCCACAATGATCATCCACATTAGTACCCATAGCTTAAACCATTAATTATAACATAAGGAAACGAAAACATAATATTGGGTGATGAAATTTTCTCAGTAAGTGTAAAAAGGGAGACAAGTAAACATAATCATGACCATAAGGGTATAAGAACGTGATCTAGAAAATAGTATATCATGCCATATGTATCAATGATAAAAAACACGAGTCATTGAATAATTATTATAAATTCATATGACATAAATCATTCTGAAATGAATAATATAATCCACTAAATATTTATATTTTTATAAGACATGGAATTGTGTTATAAACATAATATTTTAATATTATTCCCTATAAGTAATGATGAATTTCAATAACTTATCAGGAATCTTCATGGGGACTACACATGCTGTGCGAGACACCCCTCCATCCTATGTCATAGTCCTTTCCTTGAAATGGATTGAGTTTCTTATCTGTCCATAGTTGATTATGTTTCCCCATCTTCTCATATTTGGTCATGTTTCCATATATTCCCACTGTGGATCAAGCCCATCGACTTGATTCCTATAAATATCTCATGAGATATAAAGAATCATCATATTAATGTTATAGAGATCTTAGTCCCACCTATCACTTAATGATAACCATACATAAGTTTTTCATAAGAACGTAAATGATTAATCATATCAGAACCCATGGAATTATATGGGTTTCATAAACATCATTCAATCATAGCATAACACATGGAAAAAATTATTTTCAAAAATATCATTCCATCATAAACATAAACCCCTCATGAATTAATATGAATTTTATTTATGTTTCATATACCTAATAATTTATAAAATGTGACACATTATGTAATCTTATATAGAAGATAATTTTGAATGATATTTTTAAACAATTCATGGGGAAAATATACATTATGTTTTAAATAATTCCTTTAAAATAATAAATCATTTATCCAACCATTTTCATTAAAAATAACCTTGAAAACAAAAAATGGAATATTTTAAACATCATTGAAGTCCATTTTCTTGAAAATATTGAATGATCATTAAAAGAATTAAAACAATTTTTTATTACCTTATTTTGAAGGAACAATGATTTTCAACTAAAAAGAGAACAACTATGCATAAAGTTTAATATAAATTAATATAAATAGATTCACGATGGAAAAAATCAATGGCTAGTTATAAAAATGCTAAAAGAATATTGGTTCAGAACATAAAATGTGTCTCAAAGAATGAATGTTCAGACCATATGTTCTTTCTGATTTGGTAACCTTTGAACGATAAAAAACCATGAATGAGAGATCATAAAATGGATATATAAATACCTATAGTATTCTTGATATGAATCAATAATTGAATTCATTAGTATTATAAAAACCGTGTATGAGAATCCAGAAGTGTCCAGAACATGTGTCCTAGAAATATTATAGTGAGACAAAAATCCCTTACCACTTGAGGAACAATGAAATTATTCACCCCATAAGAGAATAAAATAAACTAATAATTTTAATATAATAAAATAAATAAAATTAATGATATTAAGTGTCACGTATTATTATATACAACAGAAAAAATAAGTGAGTTGTGAATGTGGCATGAATCTCACAGTAATAAAAAGTGAGATGAAATTCCATTTCCATAAGTCTTGACATCTATTCCACAAGTTTAAACCTCTTATATAATAAATTTCATATTATTATAAATCATTCAAAAAATAATATTCATATATTTAATACCATGTATGATTTACCTAGGAATTTATACTACTCAATTATTAACAGTTCCATGTTGTAGTAACGTTTCAGGAAATAATTTCATGTTTATCTTATATTTATTGGATTTTCATTCTTGGTACACATATATAAATAAAAATTTTCATTTTCTCAGAATATAAAACATGAATTATATATAATATATATTTAATAAATAAAAATTTATTAAAATATGTAATATATATATATATATATCTTTACAAATAAATATGTATATAAATATATATGGAATGTAATACACTGTTCATGGTGATTGTAGACCGTACGTACACATGCACGCTATTTCCATTTTCCAGTTAGGTTAAAAGAAACGAAAGTATATCATATATTATCTTTAAATAATAATTTTTATGTCATATAAAACATATATATTCATAAAAATTCATCCTTATCACCATACATTAAATATATGTGAATAATGAGTCACATCCTATTGTAGAGATGGTAAGCCATGTGAACACATGAGTGACGTAGTAATATTCTAAAATTTTAGATGATAAAAATCTATACATGATATTATAAGCTCATATGTATAATAATATCATAAATAACATATAAAAATAGGGTTTCAATAATAATTCCCAACCATATGATGTGGTAAAGGAAAAATTAGCAATATTATTTCTTGAGGCAATAGTTCTCCCTACACGAGAACAATATATTCGTTACACGTTAGATGGAAGTGAATATGAGTTTATTTGGAATCATTTTTATAAAAAAATATTATTATATTTATTATAATGATTTATTAATAAGAACCTTAAATAAAATTAATTTATGGAGTTATGGAAGAAATAAAATAAAAATAACTGTTGATAAATATTACAACTTCTTTTGGTATCTCCATTTTGTTTTCGCAAAACCAATACATTGGTTTGATTTTGGAACAATGATATTATTATAGGATTAATTAGATATTTTTGGGGGATACTTTGGTTAAGGTTTTATGATCCAAGGCTCTTAGAGGTGTGCATTAAAGAGAATGGGAGGTTCCCTTTTATAAGAGAGGGGTGGTAACTCTTGGAATATCCTAAAACATAATGTTAATATAAATTAATTTATAATTCGAAATTAAACCCAAGTGAGTTTTCTAGAAGACAATATGATTATATATCTAAATACTATAAGACATTAAATTTTAGACATTTCTAGGTCATATTATCACCTTATCTTTTCACAATATCCATTAATTAATCTCTTAAACTGTTATCATGGTAACATGTGTTTTTACTTTATGTGGGTTAATAGTGTAAATGTAAAATTAAAAAAGAACCATAATATTTTCCATTATGAAATTTTAGGATATATAAAAAATATTTGGAAGAACATTATATTTTAATAAATTTTATATCATTTATGAAAATAATATTTATTTTAAAATATCAAAAATGTCATGTTTTACAATATTCATTACATGACTTTTTCAAAATAACATAAAAACATAATATCATCAAAAAAATCCTTTTAATATACCTAACATGAAATATTTATACATAAAATTACATGAGGACATTAAATATATCATGTTATTTTTCTTATAATTTTGTTAATATTATTTTTTTATTTTTCAATTAATTAATCAATTACTACATCATGATTGTGTCAACATTTAATGTAATTATTGCTTTCCCAAAAAATTTAAATAATTTACCAGGAGGTATAAATACATTTCATATTTCTATATACCCTTTTTATCTGAACATATCCCTTATATAACACCAAATTAAAACAATTTCTATTGTTTAAAACAAATGTGTGATAAAATTGTTATAACTTTGAATATATTAAAAAAATGTATTATGTCCTTGATATGGCTCCCAGGGGGCATAAATTTTTCTTAATGAATATTTTATTTTACAAACACTCATAACATTAAATTAGGAAGAAAATTTGGGGGTACATTTATATTAGTTGTAATATTTTTTAACCTTTAACTACTCGATTTTCTCTTTAATGTGGTCATAACAAATATTACAAAATTTACTAATCATAATATGAAAAAAATAAACACTAACTTTTTACATAATTTGGACCTTCAGATTGAAAATATTGAATCCATTAACTCATATTAAAAACACATATTTTTTTTGCAAATTAATTTAAAATTAATCCCACTGAAGTGATGAGAAAATGGTTTATTAAATTTAAAACATGTAAAATATTGAAAAAAATTTATATCTATATTAAATTTAAAATTAATTAAAATGACCTATAATAATTAAATGATAAAAATTTATGTAATTATCATTTAAAACTAATCAAAAATATAGTTTAATTAGATAAATTATATTGATGATTAATGCTGTTATTAATTAAAATTCAGTATTTTTTTCAATTTATCGAAATGTTAAACATATTAGAAAAATACAAAAAATTAAATCAAATTAGATTTTTATATTAAAAATTAATATTTTTTTAATTTTTTCATTTATAATATATATTTGTTTCAAAAATTGGATTCAAAATGTGTTCTCCATTAAATGGTGCTAAATTTACCCTTCAGAAAAATAATGGTTTTTATGAAAAAAATTGTTATTATTTGATGCCTAAAAATCTACTAGATGAATATTATAATTAACTTATTAAAAATATAACCTATATATTTCATTAATTTTGATTACTATTTAAAATTAATTTAATATATTATAAATAACTACACTTGGATCATAAAAACAAATCTATTTCCATCTTAATAAATTACTAATTATTTTCAATACTAATTATCTTCAATAAATGAATAAATATGATAAGCCTTGTATTTTAATATTTTAGATAATACTATTCATAACACTAATTTAATAGATTTTTTAAATCTTAATATATTAAATAATAATATTTTAGTAATATACTATTGTTCGGTAAGACTCGGTATTGTGTATGATGAAGGCTTTCAAAAGAACTCGGAATTGTGTGTAACACAAGCATGAAATAATGTTTTGTATACCAAAATCAAATCCAAGTATTTCATGAAGTGAAATCAGATCGTCTTTTTGCATATAAAATAATCCAACTATAGTGTTTTTTATAATAAAAGATATATTCAGTATTGTTTGAAATTGCAAAATATTGAAAAAATTAAACTAAATCAATAAAATATTTCACAAAATGTCGGTGTGTGACAGTTAGACTCATGTGGAAACACCATATTCACTAAAAACAGTGTTATTAGTTTATATCCTTATAATTATTCCATGGATTTATATTCTTGATTCTTTATGATTTATGATTTTATAGGAATCCATGTCCATATTATGACATCAATATGCTGTTTTATGGAAATTCAACAACGATAGTGCATGAACTGGCCCAGTAATATTCTTATACCAGTATCAAAGTGGTTTGGTGGGTCCAATTTTAGGTATATGACCCATTATAGGGTATATATTTGTATCATTCCATGGTTTTTATGGGTCCATTCCTAATATAGTTAAGTGAGATAGGATTTTCTTAGTGGAAATATTTAGCATAAAGAAATATGTATAGGAATGATTCCATATTTGGTGACCTATATTTTAGGAAAATGATTTTAGGTGCTAAGTACTTAATTTTTTATGTTTATATTTCAAGATCATGGGTAATTAATTTAATCTTTATAGGTGGGGTGATTTAATGGTCAATCCCTACCATTTTTAAATTATTGGGATGTTTTATTAGTTCAGTGTTTTTATGTGTTTGATACATGATTAAATATCTTTAATAGATATTTTATATTCTGTATAATAACAAAAACTGGGTTAGTGGGTGTGTTATATATACAATATTATTATAAAAATAATGATTTAGTTGATAATGTTGTTAAAATTTTTCTAGGGGACATACTTTTTGTGGATGGTTAAAATTCAGTGTTAACATTTTTGTTTAGATTCCTTTGATATATTGCGTTATATGCTGTTGAAATAAAAAAATTTAATAAATTAAAATATTTCATTTGGTGTGGTTAGAACCAATTTAGTGTAACTACCTAATGATGTTTTGGTTTTTCTAATGCAAGTGGTTTGTTATGGAGATTCCTTCCTCAAAACGTTTCTGATAATATATATTTATATATATATATATATATATCAATGTATCCATCATACATTCCTCATGTGGGGTTTTTGGCTCATGAATATGGTAAAATATCATGATTCCCTAGTTCAAGATTTATATTGTAACTATATTGTTGACTAATATATATGTCATGTGGCTATATTGAATTACCTTGAGTTGATGATTCAACATGTGTGAGAGGTTGGATATTGGAATCCAAAAAATTGTTTGCTTATTTTTTATGGTGGATCTGTCCTAATCCAGGTCTATATACGATGATTTATTTTCCTAGTAGCTATTTATATAGTAAGGAATGGACATTGAGATTCTTTTTTCGATTAGATTTCTTGTGATGTGACTCTGATAAAAATATTACCAGAAATATCTAAAGAAGGTGAAATCAATTGTTTGGTAGCCTAGTTCACACAAAATTACATGTTGTATTTTCCACTGTGAAAAATCATTGTTATGTTTTCCATGGTTCTTATTGTATTAGAATTACTTTCATTGTATATATGTGTTTCATTAACATCCATTTGATCATTTATGTATCTCGGATGTAACAAAAGTGTTATTTTTATTATGCCATTGGACTAAACCCATATCGACATTCATGACATGGGATTATATGAATGTGTGTAAATTAGTACATTTACATTTAAAAAAATGTGATACCAGAAGTCAGAAATGTGGATTTGGTTTAGTAGGTTATGGAATATGGGGATTCAATTGGGATGATTATGTGATTTCTCCTAGATATCAATGTTTTCAATTATTATTTATTTCTTTATACATGTATTGGAAATGGTTCCATAATTTTTATTTATATATTGCTGTATATTTTACATGTGTATTTCATATAGTTTTCTAAAATATTTACTTACCTCATACTGACTAGTTTACACTTTATATTCTATAATTTGGTTGGATTCGTGGATTATTTTATATTATATAAATTTTTTGTGGAAAACTATAATATTGATAGGTCTAACAAATTTTTTAGAGTCTAGGTCAGAATCCTAAAGATTAATTAAAGGGTAGAGTTTTATAATTATTTTTTTACCCGCTTCACTATTTGATACCCTCTATAATTAAGGGAGGCACACTTAGGGCCATGTGAAGTCCCCACTTGTGTGATTTTATTGTGATATAGGCTATTCTGTAACATAAGTGACTTCTATTTTTGTTATATTTTTTGAAAACAAAATTCTACAACCCACATCTAAATATGAGAGTTAAAATTGGACCATTCAATGATATTTTTTCAATTGTTTATATTATATAAGATGTGTCTATATACATTGTGGATTTCATGGATATAGTTGTTAATGCGGGAAACTAGTAACAAGGAACACCAAAATTATTATATAAATTAACGATGGGATCAGGGGGTAGTCAAATTTGTTTTGTTCATTAGTATAATGATTTATGGTTCACGGTGGATATTATATTTTGGTAGAGTTTGTTTATATAAGATTATATTGGAAACTATATATAGGGGAAAACTTTTCAATAACAGTTATATAACCCTTGTGGGTAATGGTGAAGGTAAACAATAATGTAAATAGAAAAATATCTCCAAGAATAAACATTATATTCAATATATTTATAACTTTTCCCTTATGAAAGAATTGAATATTAAATTTATCCATGTTATAAGGAGGATTCAATTTGTAGGGAATCTAATATAGGTGAGTTTTAGTAAATGGTATGAGTCTAACATTGAATAGGGGGATGTGGATGTTTTTGAGGGAAATATAGTGCAATCAATTTTAATTCTTGGATTTTATATATTACATTGACTATTAATAATGAAAAAGGTGTTCAGTTTGAATGGTTAGTAGATGGGGGTGGATTAAAGAGGTGGTTACAACTATACAGTGCCCACTAATTGAAACTAAAGATGTTTTATATTGGTGATGAAATTATATTGAAATTTTTACAATAGTATCAATGTAATTAGTTGAGATGATCATGTATTTTAAAGCCAAAATGAGAGGGTTGGGGAGGTTTTTGGTAATTTGGAACATCAAGGTATCAGTAGGAACTTTTCTAAAAATATTGGTGATGGTGTAGTGAAAAACTATTTGTAACATATTTTACAAAATTTATTGATAATTTTGTTTAATTATATATTAAAACAATTAAGGGAATTATTTGTAATCCAAATTGGGTGCATGAGTAGTACAATACTACTTTGTGGAGAACCACAAACAAAATATTGTTTTCATCTCATGTGAAAATTTTTTTTTAGAGATATATGAGGATGATTCTTGGTGAATGAAATCCATATGGGGGGGAGTTTTTAGAGACTAATGAAATGAGGTTTGTATGATAAAGGATATATCTAGAATATTTTGAAAAATGATTATGTTTAATATTTTTCCCTGATCATATTCAATTAATAATTTTTATACATAATGTATATACTGATTTTAGATGTATTTGCAGAATTACAAGGGAACTACAGAAATTTAATAGAAATATTATGGTTTTTGTGTTGTATGTTGTAATAGACACAACCAAGTTATTAGTCTTGAATCATCAAGTATATAATAAGAAACTAATTAGTAGAAAGTCCTATTAGGTCAGACAATGGATAGCCATTGAATATAGAGTAGTGTCCTAGTGGGATACTAGGAACCCAATATTTTCCAACCATGTACCTATTGGTAAATAGGATATATTGTTAGTTGGGGAATAACAGTATTTTCATGTTCATATCCTAGTAATGTTTTTATGAATGATATGTTTTCTAGGAGGAAAAATTAATCAAATGCGCCTCTTATTCTTCCTCTATTATTCCTCCCTAGTTAGGAGTCTGTCAAAACTCATTTCCATAGTAGATTGATTTACTCATTATTCTTTTTTAAACCTATTAATTTTTATTCCCATAATTATCAACATTAACTAGTATTTATAATGATATATATTAGGGTATTTTATGAAATATAAAAATATAGTGGTGAAGTAAAACATATATTAATGGGTTCTGGGTTGCACTTATTAATGGGATATCCATAGGGAGGAAATTTGGTTATTATATATTGGTTTTCATAGTGGTTAGTAATAAATTATTTTAACGAATAATTATGTAAATGATTAATGATAATTTGACCATTAAATCATTTGTACTTTTAATATATGATTATTTATAGTCATCATGGACGTTTTCAATGATATTGGATATCGAATCAATATTACCACACCACTTGATGAGTTTTGTTAGGTTATTCCTATTCGAATCACATATAAATTTCAATATATAACTTATTGAGGTTTGAAAAATGATTTATGTCATATTTTTCTTGAGGATGATCAACATGGGAAAGGTTGACAGATTTTAACATTAATGAATCAACGGGTGTACTACATTGGTGAGGTCCTCGATTCCTATATTTAACTGTGTTTTCTGTATTGTGTGATATATGGGTATAAGAAAGAGTATCAAGGTGGGTCATGGGGGTATCAATATGTTTTTTATGGTATATATGTTATTTAACACCTAATAAGAATAAAATTGTGACTCTGCCCATAAAGGGATGATTTTTTTGTTGCCAATGTGATTTTTTCATAAAAATATCCAAGAGTAGGTTTTAGATGGTGATATATTAAGAAATATGTATACATTATATATATATATATATATATATATATATTAATGGACATAAGATGTTCTGGTGAAAAATTATGTGATGGTTTGATGAGAATAAATCAAATAAGAGGAGGGTTTTTAGAACATCACCTTATAATTTTATGATGTGGAATGAATGCGGCATTGCCTCTGGTTTTTGGGAATCAACATAGATTCAATCCACTAGTGTATTATGGGTTACATCAGAACGTCAGTGAAGATGGCTATGTAATAATGGGATAATATAAGGGGATATATTGTTGTGTGAATGGATTGATAAGACAGGTCAACTCATTTTTGACAAAGGATTGTCTCCTGATGGACAATTCACTTTAGAAGAGATATACTAGAATGGGAATTGAAATGAATCATATCACTACATTTTCCCTTAGTTTTGGATGGAATATCCTATCGGGAAATTAGTAAGGAATAAAATGAATATTTTTTATTACCTGCTAAGAGTACGAAGGGTTGGTTGATTTCCAACAATCATTCAAATGATAGTCGATGTGTGGGAGTGATGGGTTGGGGCCTAAGGCCAAGGTGATCTTCAAAGTTAAAATCCTAGAGATGAAAATATATCATTAGGAACTCCAAAATCATAATACATTAATTTAATTGTAAATCGATACATATATCGTAATCATGTTTTTCTAACCCATTTATCCTATAATATTTCTAATAATATACTCAACATTTATAAAGGAAATTGAAATATTATTATTTTTTAAAAAAATTTCATGAAATTACCCTAACTAATTTTGGATATCACACTTGGGCCATGAACATGTCTATTTTTTAATATAATTATTTATAAATTAAATGATATAATTACATTAAATAATTTATTTTTATAAATTTTAAATTTCTTATGAAACATGATAAAAATATATAACACTAGGAAGAATATTTCTGGTACGATGAGAAACAATCTACACATATTTAAAATATCCCTCCATTTGATCCCACATCTATATCTCATTCGACGTATAAATCACTCTCATATCAGCCATAAAAAATATATTCGATCTTGACTTATTATGTGGGAAAATTTATTTTTTGGATACATATCCATGATTAAAAAGAGTTCTCTCTATTGATGTAAAAAAATCATTGATATATTCAAATAAATGAATATATCTCCAGGAAAAAAAATATATTCTAAACACTTGGGAATTACATATCTTCCTATATAGAAGACCCACAACTCATAAAAGTTATTTAGAGATCCCAATTATTATTTAAAAACACTTCAGAAGGAATAGCTTTTTTAATAATCCAAACATCATGGTATCTATTGAAATGTATAATAGAAGTATTATTTTGAATTTATCATGTTGAAAGGATTATGAAATCAATAGTCAAAAAACTCCTTCATGTGGATATTTTTAATCATCTATTCAATATATGAGTACTATCCTAATTGATAATATATCATAAATAACACAAGTTGATGGATAAAATATTTGAAAATAAATTCTCTCTCAACATTAAAATAAATATCTTAAGGGAAATATAACAAATAAAAATATCAAAATATATCACAAGACAAATATTTATTCTATCATTAGTGAATTATGAATGAAAAATTGAATCCTGAAAGAATAAATAATCATTTTATTGACTGCATAAATTTGCAATAGTCATTTATATAAGACATAATCCCTTAAAAATATTCAAAAAATTGATAATTATCTATGACAGCTCAAATAAACTCAACTAAACCCCAAGAAAAATTTATATGAAATATGGAAATCTAACTAATTAAAGACCTAGATAAATAAAACAAGTATTCCTATTTTGTTAAAATAAAATATTTTTTAGTAGGATAAATATTGACATATTTTTCTAATTTTGGGAATAAAACATTGAGTAAAATAAATAGTGTATGGTGCATGAAAAACTATGAAGTTGTTTCATCTAGATATATAGTGGATAATGGGTTATGGATATAGGAAATTAATAGTAATATGTGGTGGCATTCATCATGGGTACACCGATAGTATTGTTTTCAAAAAGACATTTACTAAATAAGGGAGTAATTTGAATAATAAGAATACATTATGTAAAGAAAGTTTGTTCTATTAACTCACATGTATTTTTTCCTAGAGTGTATTTATATGACACCCCTTAAGAAGATTCCATTGCAATATAAAAATTACAAATCTATTACATAGTTGCAATTTCACTGACAAAATATAACTATGTGTTGTTTTCATTTGTTATATTAATTGAGTTATAATTCATGATAATTAAATATAATCCATAAATTTTATTTTTAAAACTAGTTATAAAAGTATATAATTTTATTTTTATTGATTAATATATTTAAAAATTATTTTAAAAGTGTGATGGTCCAATTATCATGTAGTTAATAATTATGTGGGACTGACTTTATGGTAAATATTTATATTAAAAATACTTTTTTTAGAACATGTGAGAATCTTCCATGTTCCAAATAGAAATATATAACACTATAGCAGAAAAAATTGTTGAAAGTAAGATTTATCCTATTATATGAAGTATCAAAAAATAAACTGCAAATAATATTAAATACCTTTTTATTCTTGCCATAATTGATAATTTCTACATATTTAGAGGCCAATTTTTCCTAACATTATAAAAACTCTTTTGTTATTTTCATATTGTCATTGATTACTCTGGCCAGAATTAGATGATGGATTTTAATCAAATCACTATGGTCATTTTTTGTGTCTAGTTGAATTGGTTTTCCATTAATCCTTTCTACATACTCATTTGAATAATTAATAAAAAATACCTTCTCTAATATCTCTTCCTTATAGCGTAGATGATGTTCCCAAGAAGTTTCCGTGATTTTTGCACCTATATCTGATTATGATGCAACATAGTTTTCCAATGATGCATCAGCAACAATAGGATTTGTTCCTAACATCCCATGAGGAAGAGATAGATATTCCTCAATAACCATTGATCCTCCCTAAATCAGAGGCCATCCAACCATAATTTCACCCATCCACTCAAGATCTTGAACCCTAGAGTCACCACTATCAACTATTTCTCATCCACTCAACAGATTCAGGCTAGCCTCCTTCACCTGCTCATTCTTAGAGGATTATCCCTCTATTTTCATTGTAGAATTTTTTTTTCGATTACTATGTTTCCATTAATTTAGGTAGTTATGACTAATCCTTAAGAACATCGGATTTTTACTCTTTCTCACAATGAATCTACTTGGATCCTAGTTTTATTTTTTCCATGTCTTCCTCCTTGGGATGTGAAGACCTCAACATCATCGTCCTCTTCCATTATCTTCTTAGAATTGCAACAAATATCCCATGAAACTACCCCTATGTATCACCATATATTATTTGGATCATGTTCAATAGGATCAGTTCCCAAACCTTCAAAAATATTACTAATGTTTATCTATGAAAATATAATTCTCTAATATTTTCTTCACATAATATTCACCCAAATCCCCTTCATATATGAAAATTCATACATTTGAATCTTTTGTACCAGGGTGGAAACTACCTCAAGTGATGATCCATTAATATGTCATGAAGAAACTGCTTAACAAGGGGACATTTTACAAATGACATCTGGTTGTATGAGACTAGTCCCACTATCTTTCTTAAATCCAGGTTGTCCATGAAAAATTGGGTGGTGATCATACAAATAATTTCTCTTGATTTTGAATATTTCAACATCCTTTGGGATTGGAATATTATTTTGATCATCTTTATGATTAGGAACATTACATGAACTGTCCTTACTACTCAAGTGATTCATTATGGGAAAACACAAGGCTCCCCACCCAAGAATCTGTCTAAAAAGCAGATCAAGCACTCTATGTTTTTCCTCAAGACCATGATGGAAATAGTAGATAGAGTTACCTAGGTGATTAAATAAAAATAAAAATCATTCCAATATTTGAAAACCTCCACTTATTTACATAAAAATTATTCCCCAGTAGTGATCTGAATCCACTATATTGAATGAATTAATACATCATCGTCTACAAATATACATGGTGAAATCAGGTGATAAACAGAATCCTTCCTAATAATGGTGCATGAGTTTCCTAGCTAGTTTTCTAATAATTCATGATATATAAGATTTTCAGAAGGGTAGAAAATGTTTTGGAAACCATACCCACAAAAAATTCATATGAGTATCTCGATTCAAATGGAAATCATATGACAATTTAAATAAATAAAAGGGACACGTGTGGAAAATTCTCAACAACCTGGACAAGGAATGAATCAAATCTTCCATCGATTCTATGAAAACCATCCTATGACCATTGTCATGTTAAACTGCCATTACGACATCCTAAAGACCCCCCAATCTGAAGACAACCCTATCAAGGGAAACTACCAAGGCTAGGTGATTTCTTAATCAAGCCATAGATATATGATTAAGTCGACCTAAATCATCAAAAAACTCTGACATTAAGAGTGATATCATAGGAAAGATGTTATAGAGATATGGATCTGATGGGATAAGTGAGATATCTTGGAATGATGAAATGAAATTCAAGATAGAGAAGGGAATAAATGTATGAGGCCATGCATGGAATAGAGGATGTTGATCCTCTCCCTTCTCCAGTGTAGGGGGTTGAAGGATGATCCATGACAATCCTTTGACAAGAGAATCCTGAGAAACCAGAGGGCCACCAATACAACTCTCATTAATCAAGGACTACTTGGATTTAGTTTAAAATTCATATGAAAATAAAACAATTTAAATTATAGAATTTATAATATTGTTCATATGACATTATAATCAATCTGGGGATGGGTAATCCATATTATGCACTCTATTTGGCTATGTAATTAATGAGACTTTTTGGATACTAATTGAGTTATTGGTACATAATGATGGGTTGTGAATCATTGGGGTATAACAATACATAGGAATGGGAAATATATGGGTGGTATAATTTATGTGTTTTTCTAACATTTCTAAATGAATGTTTGATATTGAGAATTAAATGAGATGTTTTGATTCCAATTATGGGTTTCTTCATCGAGTGGCCTCCAATGTAAGATGTTGGGGATTATTACAAAGGATCCCATAGTTTGGATTATTCCTAATCAATTTAGGTGATAAAAATAGAAAGGGATATTCTATTAGTACCAAAATATGTGGTTATTCTTGACAGTCAGGTTGGGTAATTCACTACACATTATATAGATTTCTTTATCGTGGATATAGCTTCATGAGGATTACGTGAGTAATGTTTCCCAATGGTTTTTTTTATTTTCAAGAGGAATGGATAATTTTTACTCTTACATGGATTAATATACAAATTATAATCATTTCTTATGATATATGGATATAGGTGATCCACGTTACCTGACCATGTGCTATTAGTTTCTAAGGGATAAGAAAATGGTACACATATTTAGTTATTTAGAGTAACATTCCACCATTTTTTAGATTCTTGGAAATTAAAATTGATTTGTGTACCTTAACATTTGGATTCACTTTATGTTAAAAATATATAGGATTATTTGTTAATTTTGTACCCATTCCATGGTTTATTCTTGAGGGATTTTATCTATCACAATAATCAAATGATTTAAATTTTGATCAATATTTAGATAGACTTATAGGGATAATAGAGTTAAAAAAATGATGAATTCAGTATTATTGTGATGAATTTCAAACACCGTTAGATGTATGTTGGGCGGTTGATCATGTTAGCCTACTAAACATGACATCAGTTTACTTTTATTTATCATACTATGAATTTTAGATTCATATACTAATGTTTTATCATTTAATCACCTGAATATAAATTATACAATAAATACATTTCGTGTTGGTGGTTTCATAATATGATTAAAACAATAATTTATATTTAGACATTTCTAAGTGTAAATATATTATATATGAGATACAGTTTGGGAAAAACACTGAGGATATAGGCTTGAGATGAAGTATCATAGATGTTTTCCATCACTGGTTTGAGCCAAAGCTATGGATTTTATAGAACATGTATTTATTACAATTTATGTGGGATCTTTTTATATCATAACATATATTTGTCGGACCCTATGAGGATTAAATAATATAATCATAAATAATATTTATTCGAGCATAAATATTGTATTGTAACATGTGGTCAATTTTTATAAGAATATATTATAAATTTCATTCCATATTTTTGTAAATTCTATATTATACTGATTAATTTATTTTTTTCACTTCATGGTATTGATATCAAGGGTACATTAAATAATTATTAAAAATTATATCTATTCTATAAAATTACATCCTTTGGAAAATCACGAGCTACACTTGATGTTTGGAGTTTCATACTCATGAAATGTCGAAGTATATATAGCATATTGTGTTATAAGATATATAAACTATTCATGTTATCATGATAGGACGAGGATGTATATATATTTATATCTTTTGTATTATTTTTATTATATTTCTATTCTTTTATCAAAAATATGTTATTTTATGGTAAATAAAATATTTGAGTTTGTGGAGGGAATACACACAATTACTTTTTTTTCCCACATTTTTCTTTCTATTACATCTTATAGATATTAATATTATTTAGTTTTAATAAAAAAATGTCATATTAATATGATATTTTGGTTATTTTCATGTGTTCAATATAGTGGTTATTTATACAAAATAAGTAAGACCTCAGTGTTTTAAAATATGACCATAATATTCGATAATGTGATTGAAGCATAAAAACAAGTGTAGAATGGAATATAACATTCCAAGACATTATGATATATTTAATATTATAAATAAATTAAATATATTATATATATTTCAATTCATTAAATACATAATTACTTTTCATATCACACAACAATATGTTTCTCTTATAACATCCGTTAAATTGCAGACAAAATATTGTGGAATACTATTACTATAATTATTGAAATGAGAATTATCTCCTCATCGTTAAATTATTAATTATGGATAGTATAATCAAAATTATAAAAATATATTATTTACACAAATAAAAAAATAATTCATCGGTTACATATTAATTAAATATTAAAATAAAAACCTATTGAACAGAAGGGAATTTTATATAAAAAGGGTATTTTATATGAGCCATAGAGTGTTTTATCTTAATAAATTATATTAATTTATATTAGTGGATGATATTAATTACATTACATATTTTTTATTTAATAAAATGTTTTTAAATTAATCTAATAGATATTATAGTCATAAGATAAAAATAAATCCAATTTAACACTTAAAAGTTGTATTTTTCTAAAGGTAGTTTGTTTTCTCCTTTTAACAGGGAACTTTTATTAAAAATACTTTTGAGAATTTTATAAAAAATTTTAAAAAAATATACTCCATTTAATATATTTTATTTTCAAAATTATCTTATGGTAATTTTTTTGTGATTTTTAATGTTTTTTAATTAGTAGTGAAAAATAGTGTGTTTTATTTGAAAACTACATATTCATATTAGTAGATTATAATGATAAATTATATTTTGAAATAATTTTATAGTCTCAATAGTAAAATTATATATCTATTAATCCAATTTATTTAATATTAATAATTTTTATATTTTCATATGATATAACGACTTAGTAAACTATTGATCATTTTATGTTTCATCCCACGCTTTCTCGTCCAATCTACATGATCAGTTTTGAACTCATTTTTTCCACAAAAATGATTTGAATTTCTAAAAATAGATTATATATTACTAATAATAATAATTTATTAATTATAATAAAATAAACTTAATTTTTATACAAAATCATTTGTGAATGCAGTTATAATTAATTACATTCATTAAGAGAGAGAAAAGTTCACCAGAGGAATAAACCTTTACCTTAGGGGAAAAATGACCAAAAAATTATCAAAAATACATTTTATTGAAGTATTTTGATCATATCCTTTCTTGGAATGAGTTTTATTCATTATTGGGTCCACAATAAATGAAAAACAATTGTTTGATGTCACTTATAAATACATTTTAAGGATTTCCACCCACCCCACTTATTTTAGAGAACCCCATTTCACCTATTTTCAAACCAAATTAGTTTTTTAATTTCATACCAAAATAACTCCCCAAAATTCCTACCCTCATCATAGAATCATTATCTAAATCCTAAATTTATATTTGGAAGAAATTAGTGATATCCTAAGGTGGAAAGATGGAGAATATTTATTGTTTTTCTAAAACAGTTTTAATTGTTTTTCCTTCTCCACCTCCTTTAATTTTTAACAGGATTATATAATGACCTTAGTATATGAAATATACAGATATATTGTTTTCTAGTTTTATAGACTACAAATTTACACACATCCATAAAACGAGTTATAAAATGATCACTCTTTTTTTGGTGGAATACTGCCTCATGAACCGTTGGCGTTCATTTTTCCATTACCACATAAAAGGATGAAAAGACTAAAGTAAATACTATTAATATATATATTTATATGATATTTTTTATGTCTTTATGCATCACTAATTATTATATAATACATAAAATCATTCATTACATTCATTGGGAATATGATAATGTTGTTTCTATGTACGCAGGTCTACCACCTTCTGAAGCGATGCGTATCATGCACACAATACATGGAATGTATTAAAGATGGATTTAATAAAAATATGTGATAAATTTGAATAAAATATTTACATGAATGATAATATATATATATATAATTTACTTTTATTTTCTCCAATACGATGAGAAAATAGAATCAACGTTCATTTGTACGTATGACCTACCAACTCGATGAACAAAATATTTCATTTCCTATCACCAAATTTTTTGGATTACAATAAATTTAATTATAAATAATTAATATATATTTTATTAGAATATTAATTTAGATTCTAAAGATAATGAAATAATTATCTTCAAAATAGGATCAGTACATAATAAATCTAAACATACATGGAAAATTAGGCAATTAAGACAGAAAATATTGAAAAAAATAAAACATTGTTAAAAAATGGATGACAAGATGTTATAAAAGGATCATATATGGTGTTATAAATTAAAAAAAATATTCAATAATATTATAACAATATTAAAACCATTATATAATACATTGAATAGGGTTCATCTAAAAGGAATAAAATGTTATGGGTTTTCATCTCAGTATCATTTCATTAAGGCTTATTTTATTATTATGCACCTAATTTCTTTATTATGGTGTATATAGTTCCTATTTGACCTGTAATGTATTTAAAAATTCATTTTTTAGATTATATTAATATTAATTTTTAATTATTTCATCTATCGTGATTTGATTTAAAAGTTACTATGATGTAAATAACTTCTCAACTCAAATTCTATTAATTGGGTAATACAGCCACATCATTGATTATGATATTATATAATTATTTGTACAATTACATTTGACTTTATGTTTTTTTCCTTGTTTTTAAACTTTTTTATATGAATTTAGGGTTTAATCAATTATTTTATTTATTTAGTAATTCTCACTTCAATGTTATGATTGTTTTACGGATTTATTCAATAATATCATTCCAATAAAGATTTATTATTATTGAATTTCCATTTGAAGAAATCATATGTCCATTGATTGAAAAAAAATCAATTTTAATACTATATGGAAATTATTGATATTTTTTCAAGAAATGGTACCATTTTTTCCACTCTCTGGTACTTAAAATGTGTTAGAAAATGTTTTTATAAAAACTGAACTTCATTTACCTCTCTAGTCAAAAACATATCTTCATAAAAAACCAAGGATTATATAAATATTTGTAAAAAGGATTTCATATTTCACAAAATTATTTAATAAAATAAATTTTATCAAATTATTATATTGATAAAATTTAATCAAAATAATCTTATTATCGTCTTCCAAATAAGACTCTTTTATTACATTTTTACAATGGAAAATGAATAAATTTGTTTACTATTATGGAATTTATGGAAATACCCAACAATGTAGTCATAATATAATTTTTGATTCAAATGTATTTTTGTGATATTCATTTTAATGAGAATGGATTTTAAAGAAAATTATTTCTATGTTGTTTTTAAAAAAAAAATTTAACTTTTCCCTAGAATATTTTTGATGTACTTTTTATGACATTTATATTGATCAATGGAAACAACCCTTTATTATTACTCAAAAGAGTATATATGTTAACAACATAATTAATATTTATCTGGATGGTTTTTTTGTATTTTGAAGAAGGATAGTGTTGTGATTCACTTCCATGAATAATATTTTTAGTTTGTAAATTTTCCTTGAATAATTTAGTTCCTTATGATCATTAGAAAATAAATAACCCCTTAATATCTATATAATTTATCATTGTTATGATTTCTACCTAAACTATATTCAATATTTAAATAAGGTGTTTACATTGAAATTCATTTGATTTGCATAGGAATAATTTATAAATATGTATCCAATTTATAATAAAGATATTTGATAAGGCACACTACTTAGAAAATAAATCTATTATTCAGTATATGAAGAGTTATTTTGACTTGTATTACAAAATTTGTGGAACAGTTATTGAAATCCCCTTGATATATTTACAGTATAACGATACCTATCTATTGGATAGCCTCATATATTGGTTTTTCACTATGTATGTTGTAAACTACCATTCGAAATATCTTGATGGTAATGATTCTAGGTTCTTATGAAAAAATTATACAATAATTAAGAATTTCCTTCTTTTGAATTTTCTTATTATTATACATGATATTTTAACTATGAAAAATTTAGTGGAAGAATCCCATTATCAGTTTATTGATTAAATGGAATAGTGTCCATTTATTGACCTTTCCATACTAATAATGACATATATAGTTATGATAGTCATATTATTGATTAATTGGAATGTGTTATCCATTATTTACCATGGTATATTATTTATGTGATTCATTGTTTATATATTGATTTCATCAAATATATGTTCAGTTATTTACCATTCTATATTGATTATTATAATTCATTAATTATTAATTCCTCTGTACGTAACCCTTAATGACCATTTTCTCTCTGAATTTTTTTTATGTTCCCAAGGATTCCATGAAGTGTACTAAAAGAGAAATGATTGGATATTCTAGATGGAAATGTTTTTTCATCAAAGTAAAAAAATATTGTAATTTATGTATTCAATTAATAATTAAAGAGTTGTTTATGTATCTAGTTTACTAATAGGAAATAATTATTTTGTTTTGTGTGACTCTTTTTTACCAATTTCATATACCCATTTAATGTTAGCAGGCACCGACTTTGAACTTCTGTGGCCTAGATCAATACCTCTATTATAAGAGTGAGACTAGGAGAATCCATAGGAATATGATTGAGAAAAAATATATTAGGAAACATAACCCAAAGGTAGAAATTGAGTGTCAGTAATTAAGATCATCATATTGATTTTGTAAGGTAGAGAATATGTGGGTTTTTGTTGTCATATATATCTTTCAAGAAACTATATGTGTATGTAGTTATGAAACATATGTAACAGGTGGTAATAAATCTAAAATGGTCATGTCAGCCATGACTCGAACATAACCAAGTACAAAACAACAAGCCTTATTGCAGAAATTGTCTGAAACACCCAAGGAATATACATAGTATTATTCACCCTTTCATTACAAGCCATTTTTAAGGATTTGAATACATAAATAAAATGAATGGCCTATGCTAAACCATATAATAGGTAAGGTTGATTGAGGAAATAATATAGATGGTGAAATTATTTGGATTGAAGAACCAAATTGTAGAAGTGTTTTTAGGAATGTTTTTTTAAGTATAATAATTAGAAAAAATGTTATTTTTTATAATTTATGTATATCACCATAGGTTTATGACTATAAGTTTGATCTTGCATTCAATGACCTTATCACCCCTTTTAAAAAAATTTGTGGAAGGAATGTCATAATATTAAGGTAATTTTTGGAGAAAATTATTGAGAGTATATATTATTTATAGAAAAATTAATTATTAAATAATTCATTTAAATATCATTAACACAATTTTAAAGGTATTAATAACCTTTAGGTTTAAAATGATCATTAACAACATTGTAATAACAGTCCAATAAGATTATTATGAATAAATAAGTTTTTTTGAAAATCATAGAATTTTTTTAAATGAATAACCTTATTTCAAGGATCTTAATCATATTTATGGGAACTGCACATGAATAATATAGCTTATAAAAAAATACAATGCAAATATAGACTGAAATCCTATCACACCTAGTAAAATTTTGCTGATTGAACCCATGACTAAAGGATGAATTTTTTTTTGCACTTACCACTTCCCAACATGATGTCCCTGATAATATTTTATTATTTCTCCTTAGAAATTTGGACAAATAAATATTAATTATGAAAAAGTAGCATAATATTTATTTATAAACTATATCTTTTATGGAATATATATATAAGAATAGTAAAAAACTTTTCACATTTTTATGGATCATAATTTTTGTTAAAAAGAACTTTTAGTGATTCAATAATAAAGAAGTCATTTTTGGATAATTATTTCTTGAAATAAGATATAAATTGGATATTGATCGTTGTTTAAAACAAGTATGCAATTATTATTAAGAGAAATAAATATAGTGTTATATTCCGGCCTGGAATCCACTAAACTGGTTCTCCGAGTCGGTGGGTCACTAGACCACAACCATGCCTCCCCATACATTAGAGGATTCCGACTAGAAGAAAGGTCATATGAGATGATTTTTGGGAGACTATGCCCTCGTAACATAGTAAAAAAACTAAAAATTAATAAATATATGATTCAGAGTGGAATATAATAGATTTAATAATTAGAAAACATCTAAAAAAGAATGAGCTATAATAATAAATGAAATGTTGTAAAATACTGAACAGTTATGTCATAGATTACAACCTTGAGAGCCCATTAGGATCACCATATCGATACATGTGTAAAAAATAAAATAAGTGTTAAATTAAGGGTACCTAATACTAATTCCATGACAAACCACATACTCGGTCTCCATACCCAATTCAACTACACTAGCCCTACCAGAAGAACCAAATGAACTGTTCCACTCGATTGTGAAACTCTGGACCTCATCCCTATCTACCATGGAACTCATGATCAACCTAAAAATCATACATAAGTTATACATGAACACCATGGTGAACATACAATGGTGATAAATAATCTCAGTAGGCCACCCTTACCAGAAACCTATAAATGTGATGCTATAAGTGTATTCTAAATAAACATGCTCATCCTAGTGGAAGAACAACAACAAAGGTATTAAAAACCTACATGATCCCACAGTCATACCCTAGGTCTATAATCCATGTCCATTGGAAATGTTCCACCATGGATGTCCACATGTATATACCTATATATGTATAGTCCATTACATATACATATATACATAGTTATGAGTATTCATTTGTATGTGAATCAAATAACATGAAACCACACCAGCAGTTGAACCTCGAGTCCATTATCCTACTCAACCGGACATATTGTGCAATTGAATTAAGTTAGACATCATTTCACTAAAGTTGTTTTCCATAATTTTAATCATTGAGTATACAATCCCAGCATACATATACCAGCTCTGGCCAACACTAGAATGTCTCTGAGAAAGCTACATTGCTAAAGGGAGATAATCATCCTACACTTGGGTTCACACGTACTCACCTCAAATCACATATAAGGATACTATATACCCACATTCAGTAATGTAAATAAGGATATTGTGTACCGATGATCAATCCTATAATTATCATTGTAACCCACATCTACCTACACCATGTAAACAAGTGTCAGATCCTAAGGTCTATATCCCAGGAACTCGCCCATGGAATCCTCATAAAATATTTAGACCACCAAGGTTCAAATACAAGGAACTCATCCATGGAATTGAAAAAAGTATTCCAGAGCATGAAGGACAAGATCCAAAGAACTTTTCTAAGGAATCTACATCGAGTCCCATGGGAATCCCAATGGAAACTCGGTCTTGTAACTAGTTGGGGTCCTAGGATCATGTCCATAGAACATTTCAAACATGATCCCAAGAAAGGCAGATCTAAAGGGTATCAAGGCACGTGGCATCACATGGAATCAATGCCTAAGGGGCATAGTCAACCAAAGCCATAAAATACCTCATTCTGAATCCATGAGAATAGTATATGGAATCTATCAAACCATTCATGCATCACACATGAGTATACCAACTCATATAAAACATTAAATAATAAGAAATTAGTATACCCACCCATTAAACATATTTTCAGGATAGAATAATCGTCCCTACACTATATCACTAACCAATGAGTCTATCCAGGGAATTCCTAAATCATGGAATCCATGTATCACTGAAGTATTACAAATCAAAATGAAAGGATCAATAGAAAAGTCTCAGGAACCTCCTTGATGTAATAGTAAAACATCAAAAAATCATTGACTAGAATCCAGATCCTAGGAATGCACATCTAGGCATGCCAACAATAAAGAAAAATGACTAGTGTTAGGCTCAAAAGATACCAACTAGGAAGCACCTATGGTAAACACTAATGCATCAAAAAAACCAAGTTAGGTATACACAAACAAGGGAGGGTGGCCTAAGAACCCCTCCCAAAACCCCACCAAAAACCCCATGGGCGTACCAGTTTCGAACGGGTTCTAGGTGATAGTTGAACTCCATATCCATGGAAAATCAATGTACAAATCAGGGTCCGTGAAGAAACCGACAACAAATGGGACCCTCAAGACAATCACAGGGAGGCATCCAAAATGGTATCCTCCATATAAAAACTCAATTGGATTCATCCAACACCAATGATTATATAAGGATAAAAAGTAGAAGGACATTACAAAGGAACTCCCTATATTGGAACATAAGCAATGGAATCAATTATATGATCATTATAAGAATCCTATCTCACATCATCATAAGCCATATGGGCACGTCTCACAAGGGAAATTTCCTCAAAATAACAGGTCATGAGAAATATATCAAAGCTCATCTTGAATCAATGGTCTCAACAAGGTTGGTCTGAACACCCAACCAACCATTTACACATTGGCCTCACTCATAGTTGACAATTGAACTTGAAAACTGGGGGATGATCCTCTATGTTTATATAGAAGCCTCAAAACAAGCATATGGATTACTTAGAATGCTCCAAAGTTTAACCATCATGATCTACATGGAAAACCACTCAGGATAAAAAACTCTCAGTTCGTCATTTGACATTGAGGCAAGAAAAGACAAAAACAACCCAAAGGATTACTAGGGATAGTAAATGGTGTGTATCCTTGGTATATGGCATGTAATCCCATCATGCCACATGGGAATTTACTCTCACCGGCCTAAGCATGTAATGCACCCGGTACCCAACGTTTAACCAAGGTACATGGTGACTACCCTACATGGGGTACATTCATGTGTCCCTCAACTGGAATAGTTGTTTACTTCTCTATGATGAGTTAATCTACAAAGCATGCTACCCACATAGTGTCTTGCCATGTACTCTACATGGCCATGTACCCCAACATAGGTAGACTTTTCCGGTTACTCGGCCACATTACGGAGTACCAGTACATGGTGCATACACCCTTATACATGGAGTGTACACCCCTGTACATCGTGTGTACACCACAAACATCATATTCCATAAAAGGGAAGAACACACGACATGTTCCCCTGAACCACACAACATGTAACATGATTTCCCTGAATGGGATACCCTTGAATTTCCTAAATCCCCTATTTAAACCCCCGAAACTACTGATTGGGCATCCAGATGCCACAAGAAAAAAATATCAGATTATAAAAACGTGAAAAATATAATTTTAATTGATCTACGGTGAAAACATAAATAGGAATAGCTTTGGATGATAACCACTAATGCTTGTCATGATTTAAGGGTCCACATATGTTGTATGATGAACCCGCATGCTGAGAGAAATGCGACGAATCCTCCCTCTCCATCTTTATCCCACAATTTCTCCCTCTCCCTATACTCTATAGGTAACATGGCAAAAAATAACACCAAGGGGAATACATGAGAAGATAAAGGAAGATAAAATAAATGAAGTGGAAAACAACGGGAAAAAGTAAATATATATAAAAGGAAAAAGGGGCTTGGGCTGGCCCTGATGCCTAACCCAGGATTGTGCCTCACATGGGCTAAACATCTCATTCAGCACTCAACAACGGAGATTAAATCACAATATAAGGATCCATTAAATTTATAAAGCTTAATGAAACCATACGAATAATTTAATATTTATTTGATTAAAAATTAAATATTACTTATTCCATAAAAATTATAACGGCTCGGATTTCCACCATCCTTATTTCCTAGTGTAATCACCATATTATAGGATCAACAAAGTGTTCAAGAAAATTTATATAAGATCATATTTAGTGTGAGAAGATCATTTTACCCCATACAACAATCTCAAAGATAAAATCCAAATATCATCTCAAAACTACATTCTTAAAAAACATGGGTTCTTACAACGAGTACGTATATATCATTATATAGTGAAATAATTCCTCGACCATTGAAAAAGGGTCTCCAAATAAAATTTTATCCAATTAACATTTTTTCTATTGATATCTATTACCATTTCACAACTATTGATGTTTTTTATTTGAGGCCCTCAAATTTCCATTGATATATTTTTTTATAAATGACATCAATCACATCCTACAAATATTTAAATGTTCTCTCAAAGTAAATATATTCAAATTAAATAAATTTACATATACATAGAATCCTACTCAAGTGTTATTCTAGATTACACTCATGCTTCCCTACATCTCTCATACAGTGAAAAATTTACTAACCATTTTTTGATGCATGTTTTTCATGAATGAGGTTTCCAAATTTGAAAAAAATGATTACCATGATTATGTTCAATTTGAAAGCATGAATTTTATTTAATGTGTAGAGATTGTAAGACCATAAAATTCTAAAATATTAAAATCATATTTGATAGAATGTATGAAACATAACACCGATCATAGAATCTAATATAACATCTAGAGACATTATGATATATTTATAATTTAATTGAAATTAAATATATTATATATCATTCTTGGAATGAAATAATGAGTAAGATTGTGGTTCACTCTACAGTGAGTTTAATCTCTTGTTTATGTTTAACGGAAAACTGAGTTTTACCTAATACAATTAAAGATAATATTTCAAATTAATATAATATTTCAGAAATTAAATTGGTGATTATGAATAAGAATATATATGTTATAATGAAATATTATTTACAGAAATATACAATCAATTCATTGGTTACACATTAATTATTAATGAAAATAGAAACTAGTTGCATATCAAGGAAATATTTATATAAAAACCATTTTATGCACGGAATGGTGTTTTTTCAAACAAAATTAAATTAATTATTCACAATTAATTATATTAGTTAAATTGATGTATTATATAGACAAAAAATTACATTAAAAATATATTTTATATCCATAATATTAAACAAAATATAATTTTATGAATAACAACTATTTTTATGGCATTTAATCTTCCATTTAATGGTGCAATTTTTTGGAAACTAAATTTTGAGACATTGATAAATTGTATTGGAAATGAATTATTTATTAAAATATTTACAAAAAAATTGTCTTATCATGAACTTTTTCTATATTTATGAGAATAATTATTTTTTATTGATAATTAAAAATAACGAATATTAATTAAAAAACAACTTTTTGTTGAAATATTTTATATTTTTAAATCATATTTTTAATTGGATTTAGTGTATCAATAGAAGCATTAAACATATTATAATCCAATTTAGGTCATTGGTATAATTTATAAATTTATATTTTCTTTAAAAACATAGCAATATTTGGAGCATATTGACTATGAAAACCATCATTCCCATATATTCTACAAGAATTATTTTAAATTAATTTTTTACAAATTATGTGATTTGAAATTGCAAAAATTGATTCCATATTTGAAAAAATAATAATTTATATTCTATAATAAGGTCAACCTAATTTTGTTCTAAAATGATTTGTGAATGAAATTACAATTAATTATCACAATTGAGAGAATAATGTTTTTACCAAGGGAATAAAGTTTAAACTGAATGGTCCAAATGAACTATAAAGTTGAAAAAAAATCCAATTTATAGTCATATTTCGACATTATAACCTCATTTATTGAGTTTTAATCATTATTTGAGCCATATTATTTGACAAAACGTGGGTGGAATTTATATTTTCTAAATTTTACAAGTTTTCCAATAACTGTAAATTAAAAAGAGAACCCCCCCCCCTCTTCAAACCTCTAAAATAACATTTTTAGAATATACCATCCGAAATAACTCCCCAAAATTCATCACATATTCTTAAATCCTTATATTTTGAATAAATACATCTTAGGATGCCATTAAGGATGATATCTTAAGAAAAGGTATTATTTTTCAAAAAGAATTTTTTATTTCCTTATCTATCTCTTTAAATAATTATTATATCATAGTTATATATAAAATATTTTATAAAATATAATATGTTATTTTTATGGTATTTTATTAAATAAAAATTTTCAAATTTCAATTAAATTGGTTAAAAATCATTGTTCATGTCTATGATGAACTACTGCCTCGTGAACTGATCTCATTTGATTTTTCATTACCACCTTTAATGGTAGTTCATAATAATTTATGATTATTTAAATATTATGTATCACATATCTTAATGGTATCCATTCTATGGGAATATGATAACATCGTTTGTGTGTACGACGAACTACCACCATGTAATGTGATATGATTTATTCATGATATACATGTAATGCATTAAGAATTTTTTTAATAAAAATATGTAAAATATAATGCATAAAATTTTGCATCAATGAATATATATATATATATATCTTTTTTCAAATAAAATTAGAAAATTAAAACAACATTAATGTTTATATACAACCTACCATCTCCGTGAACAATGTATTTCATTTCTAATCACCAAATTTTAGAGATTAGTATAAATAAATATATAAAGGAAATATTTGACATGAAAATCATGGATTAATTTATAGATAATATTAAATAATTGTTGAATTAATAGGATTTACATATAACAATTCAAAACATTCAAGTGTAAGAGGGTAATTAACACACAAAGCATTGAAAATAATGAATGATTATTAAGAAACCAGTTAAATGATGTCATGGAAGTGTCATATATGATATTATAAGTATTAATATGTTTATATAATAATATAATATAAATTTTAAAATCATTTTATAATTAGTTCAAAAGTTATCAACCAAATAAAAGAGTAATGTAATGTTTTTCATTGTAATTTCATTTCATTTATGAATATTGTATTATTAAGAACCTAATTTATTTTATATGGTGTATATACCCCCTATAAAATGTAATATCATGAATAATAATTATTAAGTGTATTTTAATTATCAATTTGAATTATTTTATCATAGGGGTTTTGAATTAAATGTTACCAAGTGGTAAATAATTTCACTACTCAATTATCGTACATTAGATTAAATTTCCACTTCATTGATTGTGATAGTATACAATTAAATACATGATAAATATTGAGATTTTTATATTTCAATTTTTATTATGTGGATTTATATTGGATACACAATATTGATTCACTGATTATTTCTAACTTCTAAATTATAATCATTTTCAAGGTATATTCTATAATCTCATTCTAATCAATATTTCTCATTATTGAATTTTTATAAGAGAATGTTATTTTATATGTGATTAATAAACCATTAATTTTTCATCTACTATAGATATTAATTATCATTTCTAATTAATATTACCATTTTAAAAAAAATTATTTAAAATGATTTTGAAAATGTTTTTATGAAAACATGGCTTCATATCTCTTTTCTGTTAGAAACCTGTTTTATTAAAAAAACACGGTTTGTAAAAAAAAATTAACCTTTTGAAATTGAAATATAAAAATAAAATTTCACCCAAATTTTATTTATATGAAATTTTTTAAAATACAACATCATATCTCTTTCCAAACAAGGCATATTTCAATCTTTTTTACAATAAACAAGCAATGTTTTTTAAAACTGTATGGAAAGTGCATCATTAAATGATAAAATGATAATAATTTATATATAGCATACATTGTACATTTATGAGATTATTTTTTAAAGGATTTTTCTAAATATAATTATATTTATTATGTTTTTAAATTAAAATGATATTTTCCTTGATAATGTCTTTAAATAATTTTTCTGATATTCTTATTCATCAATGAAAACATCCATTTATTCATAACTCAAGGAGTATATATGTTGATACCATTCTTATACTTCTTCTAAATGGATTATTATTTTATTTATGGAGGATATTATTGACATTAAATTCCTTGAATCATTTTCATAGTCATTAAATTCAACTTGAGTTATTCACTTTACCATTATCATTCAACATTAAATTTACCCAAAATATCCATATCATTTATCATCGATATGTTTACTTACTAATCATTATTCCATTTTACATATGGTGTTTACATTGAATGATATTTGATTTTTTTGTGCACTGTGTTGCATTTTTTTTCAATAAGGTGTCAAGGATTGAATGGATTACAAGGAGTGTCAATATGTGAATGAAAAAGCAGGTGATGGTGATGGTGATGTTGTCAATAAGATGGCAAGGATTGAATGGATGACAAGGAGGGTCAATATCTAAATGAAAAAGTAAGTAATGGTGATGATGATTACTTTAGAATGACCATGGTACTAAGAATCATGTCACTTAGGAGAATCACTAAGTGGAATAGGAGGTAATGGTTGAAACACTCTCCATACTAAATCAGACGATTCTAGAGCTGATCATAAGTTCAAAGAACTTGTATCAAGAAGATACAATGTCACAACATTGTTAGAAGTCCGTGCATTGTCTTCACAATTCATGAGTAGATAAAGAAGTGCCATACACAATTACTAAGTGGATGCGTAATGAAGATGGGTTCCATCCACAATCACTAAGTGGATGAGGAGCGAAAAGTGAACCATCCACAGCTACTAAGTGGATGAAGTGGTTTGAAGAATACCAGGCACTATATCTTAGTGCATGAGGATTTGAAGGTGATCCAACCTCATCTCTGATGGGATCATTAAAGAAAACTGAAGAAACATTTGATTCAAAAGTAATGGTTGAAGATGAACCTTCAGGGATTCCCTTTTAAATGAAGAATATAGGTTGAGAGGAGTATAGAATTCTAATGAATAAGAGGAAGTGAAGGATAGAGAATGGCATGAAGAAGACTTGTTCCTTCTTGTTTATTTAACTAAGTATACAAGGTAGATCTCATGAAAAAAAATATGCCAACTATTGGGAAAACCATAGGGCCTCAACCCAAGGAACATGTGGGACTAGGTCACCACGCACATGGGGAAACCACAGGGGCCATCCCAATACAGGTCGGGCCGTGTGTAAGCCTGAGCCACGCAGAGGTCAAGCCCACGCAGCGTGGGCGCCAAGGGAGTTCCCATAAAGGAGGCAGAGTAGGCACTAGAGCGCGCCCGGAGGAGCATATGGGGCGCAGATGTGCGCCCGCAGAGAACTGGTCCGGGGCGGCACCAGAGAGGGAGAGGAGATTTCTGAGCTAATGATGGGAGGATCTGTTTGTTATACCGTGTGAAAAACTCGGCGTGTTTCGATGTGGGACAGAATTTTTGAGACACTGATCTAATCTAGGTCGTCCATCTGATATCGCATCCGATCTCAGCTGCTCATCTAATCTCACTGTGCCACATTATAAACCTGGTAATCCGCAATCATTAAACGCAGATCCAACGGCTGATGTGAGGCACCGAGGTTGTCTTCAACCTCCGGACACCCGAGCTCCCCCTGACGTGAACCAGTTGTCGTTGCCACTACCAATCTACCATGATCGAACTCCAGACCCCCGTTGAAGCTCAAAACAACTGAATGGTGATCATCTGATCAAATTGAGACCATGCATGAAATCTACGTCTTGCAAGCATGAGATATCTCGAGGAAGAAGGTACGGCCGAGGCAAACGGAGTTGCCGAGGCCCTGTGGATCCATGTGAGATTTATGCACAAGAATCGGGAATACGATCTGGAATCCATACAGGAATAAAGGATTCCACGAATCACTCGAGATACATGAAATATCATTAACATGGGTTGAATTATTTTAAAGAACTGAGTATTTTGGTTATTCAAAAGAATATCTCAGGAATTAAAACCTCTGATCTTCATGACATATTTTGAAGATTTTTAACACAGAACAAGATTCTATGATCATCTATAAAAGGTAGAGCCCGATAATAAGAATGTTTATGCCTCTCGGACATTCAAGTGCTTCTGTTTAAAAAAAACAGAGCATCTTTTAAGTGGAGAACTGTGTAACCACTCGCGTGAAGGAGAACCGTGTATCCCTTGTGCGAAGGAAGAGGCCGAGTCGAGCCACCCTGCATACTCCTTTTGCGCGATAGGAAGTGGCCATGTTGTGACACCATGTGCGTCCCTTTGTGAGATAGGAAGAGGTCAAGCCGCACCCTACGCGCCCTCTGTATCCGCAAACTCATGCGGTAGGAGGAAGCCACTGCGCCACCTATGCGGTAGGAGGGAGCTGCCGCACCTGTGTGGCAGAAGAAGGTGCCACGCCACCCGCATGGTAGAAGCCACTCCCATACCCTATGTGGTGGAAGGCAAGGGTTGGTCGCATCATTTGTGTGCCCTCCGTTTGTGAGGTGTACTGGTGGAAGTGGAACTGCATACCTCACGGGTGTGTGCACGGGTTGAATAAGGAAGGCCACACACCTCTTGGGTGAGTGTGTGTAAAGAATAAGAGTCGACCAAAGGAGCACACGTGTGGGTGAAGGTTTCATGCAAATGCATGCCCAAGACCCTATGGGTTGTGTGTGCAAAACAAGTGAAGATGAAATTACCTTAGTGTGTGCACAAGTGGAATTTGCACACTTTAAAGAAGAAGAAATAAAAAATCATTTGTGTGTGTGCAAAAGAAGAGGAAGGCCACACCATCTTTGAAAGTGTGTGTGAAAATAAACAAGAAGGATGAAGCCTTAGTGTGTGCACAAGTGAAGGAGGCCATACCCCTTGTGTGTCCACAAGTGAAGGAGGCCATACCTCTTGTGTGTGCCCAAGTGAAGGAAGAAGATAAATGAATGTCCATGCATGTATGAATCAGTGAATAAGTGGGTGAAAACCTTGAGAAGTAAAAGAGAAGGAGAAATTCACACTAAATAACAACACACAATTTGGTGTGTGAGAGAAAGAATAAAAGAGTGTGACTCCAAGAAGAAGGCATGTGTGCTAAAAGAAAGATTACACCCTTTGAGGGTTTATCAAACCATGAAGAAAAGGGGAGAGCATTCTTGCATGAATGAACATGCACACGTAAACAACGTTTAAATCTGTGTGTGTTCATTTGAGAAGTCCAAGATCAATGGTTCTTGAAGATATTTGAGATTCCATGCGAGTCATGCATGAAGATTGAGATCCCATGTAAACATTGCATGAAGATTCAAGGATTCCATCCACTCAGTGCATGAAGTTGAATTGAAGAGAGACTGAAGCCAGACAAAAGTTAAAGACATCATTTATCTGAGTTTTTCAGTAGTTTAGAAGACCAAGAATATTGAGTGGGCATAATCAGTGCTGGAAAATAATTTTCCAATCAAGATTCTTGAAGACAGAGGTCAGGTCATCCTTAAAAGAAGGATATAAAGCCCGAGCAAAGAAGAGTATTCCTAATCACCACAAGTGATCAGAAGAAGTGAGAAAGGCCAGCAGACCTTATCAAAGGCTGTTGAAGACTCTTGAAAAGATTTAAAATAAAAAGAGCTACTTGTGTGACTCAAGGAGCCGGTAGAAGATGCCCTGTGAGACTCAGGGTGGAGATGTCTTTGGTGGAAGCTGAAGCACGCCGGTGGGACTCTGGTAACACTGTGGGATGCATTATAAGGAACCTCCTGTGGGACTCAGGAGAGATATAATGTGACTATGTTTCAACCATTGTAATTACTAACTGAATTATAGTGGGGAAACCATGTTGGGGCGTTTAACCATCATGGCAAGGACGTAGGCCTTTGAAGCTGAACCTTGTAAATCCTTATGTCTTGTGCCTTGATATTTACTACATCACTCGAGGAAAGGATGAGAGATACAAGAAGAGTGGATCGAGGCCTTAACAAGCCATAGAGGTTTAATTGATAAATAATCAATTAGTAAAAAGTTTAAAAGGATCACTGATTCACCCCCTCCCCCTATCAGTGATCACACTAATCTGGGCACTTCAATTGTTATCAGAGGGAGGTTACCTCTAAATGATCCAAGGGAGTCTATATGAACTGTAGATATGAGGAAATGAGTAAACACCCTCAAATTAAGATATCTGCCATGGCTCAGAAAAATAGAAGAAGAAATAGGCCAAGAAGATAAAGAAGAAGGTTGCTACTAATAGGGAAACACCTTCTATTTAATGTAATGTCAAAGTCACAACAAATGAAAATTCATTTTATCACTCTTCTGATGAAGCCTACTCAAGCTGTGATGATGATGGAACAATCAATGATCTGCTAAATGCACTCAAATATCATAGGAAGACAGTCCCCAGGGAAGTGGAAATGTGTATTACTACAAGCATCCATGATCTTCAAGAAGAAAAATTACAGCTAGAAGAAAAAAGCCAATTCAATGGAAGATCTATTGGAAATAAGGGTTGGCATAACCAACACTCTCACAAATCTGGTGAAGGCCAAAGATGAAACCATTTCCCATTGCATTGAAAGAATTGATGATGTCACTGGAGAACTACAAAGAAGAATTTGTGTGAATGAATTCTTTGAGATAGTGTTTAAAGAAGTTTTCCATGCACTGGAAAAGAGGCACAAAGATTCAATGGTTGTCGAAGATGATCAACTAGAAGACAAATTAAAATGGTTAATGAAGCGTGAAAATTCATTGCAAGAAATAAAGAAGGTGCATGAAGACCAAATGAAACAACTGAAAGATAATTGGGAAGGAAGGCTAAGATTTGTTGAGGATGAGAATAACTCTCTCAACATGAAATTCTTAGATCTAGAGGTGATATTGAAAAATCAGCAATCACCCAAATCTGAAGCCTCCCAATTAGATGAATGAAGAAATTTTTCCACTCAATTGTGCATTGAGAAAAATGATTCCAAAAGGAGGGCATCCTCGAATGAAAGGGAAAAATATTCTAAGAAGAAGGTACCATCCAAACCATCTTGTAATAATGATTTGAAATGTGTTTCAACAAAAAGTGAAGGATGGAAGAATAACTCTAAACAAATATGGATGAAGAAGATGAAGAAAGAGATCTATCCTGAAAAAACACAGCAAATCAAGAGAAAGACCCAACAATCAGAAGATGTTAAGAAGACAAGATTTGTGGGACAATTTTGGTATTGCAACAAGTATGGACATTGTGCAATGGATTTTTGGTACAATCCTCTAAATGAAAAAGCACAAAAGAATCCCATGCCAAGGTGGAACAAGGCAGAGAAGAAGAAGAAACATCCACAGGTCCAGAAACATCTGTTTACTGCAAACAGATTTGGAATGTTTGATAACATCTGGGATGAATAAAAAAGTGGTCACAAGAATGATACATACCAATATCCAAATGTTTCCAGAGCTGAAAAGAAGACATGATCATAGAACCTGGCTAAGAATGAAGAAGTATCCTTGGAAAGCCAGCTGAAGAAAGTTGAAAATGCTCCCAAGAAGATCATGAAAAAGTAATATAAGTCCTTGGATTTCAAATCCAAGAAGGGTTATGCATCCATAAGGACCACCAAGAAAAAATGATTCTACTGTGGAAAGACAGGTCATACCATGGATCTCTGTAAACAAGCAATGGAAATAAATAGAAGCAAACCACACTCAACATGACAATCAATCCATAAGAAGAATAAGTGATTGGTTGAAAATAAGCTGCCCAGGAAAGGTAACTTAAAAGCATCAATTGAACCATGTGGAACATCCAAATCTGAAGCCTCACTTCCAAATGACATATTAATCATCTGGCAAGAATATTTGGAAATAATGTGAAAGGAAGAAAATAAACATTCCAAATCTAGTGCTAAAGAAAACCAAAAGATATCACATGAAGATGACGTTCTGTGTGTGAGGTGCAATAAAGCTGGTCATATTAGTAGTAAATGCATGACACTCATTCCAGCTCAATAAGAATTCTTCAGGAGAATGAAGATTGCACCAGGATATTCTAGTGCTCAGAAGGAACTTAGAAATAAAGGATTCACACACAAAGAAGTTTAAGAGGAGATAAGATCCACACCATCACAAACATCATTGAATATGAAATGTTAAAGTGTGAAGAATGGAGAAAGTGGAACATCTCGGTTGAGAGAATCTTCTCAACCTTGTTGTTAAAACTGATGAACAAAGGAGGTTCCATCTTATTCCCTAATCACTAATATATACATGTTCTTGCATTTCAGGGAATTGAAGATGATGATCATTCTCAAATTGAGAATGATATGGACAGAATGGAGGGAACCCCTTGAGGGGGATCCAATCTGTAGAAGATGATCTTTTGAGATTCATATCATCTTAAGAAGAATGTAGATATTCCAATCACACTTTCATCCCTTGTTTCTTAATTGTATTTAACATGTCAACTAAGGGGGAGTAATTTATTGAAGGAAAATGGATGAAAGGGGGAGCATTATCTTTCCACCTAAACTTTCTAATGAGTTTGGTGAAGTATGTGTAGGATTTAGAAATTGATTGATATATCTAAAAAATATCAACCCCTTGAAGCCTAAGCATGATCTCACATGTATAGTGAATTGTGGACAGCATTGAATTCCTTGGTTACATCACTCTTGTTTTCTACATCGGGTTAGCCCAAGTAGACTTAGAGATGATTTAATAAAGGCTATTTACTAAAGTGAACATGTGACATCATCCCTCTCTTAGTGATTTTCAAGAAGATTCTATTTAAAGGAAGGAAGAAATATTTTGAATAGAACCACACTACACCTTTACATTTGGTTTCCAATAAGGGGGAGAAAATCTTGGCACACATATTGACCCATTCATACGTGCTCTAGTGATATTGAGAATAAATACAAAGGGGTAGATTGTTGTGCACTGTGTTGCATTTGTTTTCAATAAGGTTTCAAGGATTGAATGGATGACAAGGAGTGTCAATATGTGAATGGAAAAGGAGGTGATGGTGATGGTGAGGTTGTAAATAAGATAGAAAGGATTGAATGGATGACAAGGAGTGTCAATATGTGAATGAAAAAGGAAGTAATGGTGATGGTGATTATTGGATAATAACCATGGTACTAAGAAGCATGTCACTTGAGATAATCACTAAGTGCCATAGGAGTTAATGGTTGAAACAGTCTCCATACTAAATCAGATGATATTAGAGCTGATCTTAAGTTCAAAGAACTTGTATCAAGAAGATACAATGTCACCACATTGTTTGAAGTCCATGAATTGTCTTCAAAATTCATGAGGAGATAAAGAAGTTCCGTCCACAATTACTAAGTGGATGAGGAATAAAGAAGGGTTCCATCCACAATCACTAAGTGGATGACGAGCGAAAAGTGAACCATCCACAGCTACTAAGTGGATGAAGTGGTTTGAAAAAGACCATGCACTGTCTCTTAGTGCATGAGGATTTGAATATGATCCATCCTCATCTCTGATTGGATGATTGAAGAACACTGAAGAAACATTTTATTCAACAGTAATGGTTGAAGAAGAACCTTCGGGGATTCCCTTTTAATTGAAAAATACAGGTTGAGAGGAGTATAGAATTATAATGAAGAAGAAGAAGTGCTGAAGAGGAGAATGGCATGAAGAAGACTTGTTCCTACTTGGTTATTTAACTAAGTATACAAGGTAGTGCTTATGAAAAAAAATATCCCAACTATTGGGCCAGCCTTAGGGCCTCAACCCAAGGCACATGTGGGATTAGGTCACCATGCCCATGGGGAAACCACAGGGGCCAGCCCAATAGTGGTCGGGTCGTGTGTAAGCCCGAGCCACGTGGAGGTCAAGCCTGTGCAGCGTGGGTGCCAAGGGCGCGCCTTTGAAGGAGGCAGAGTGGGCGTTAGAGCGCGCCCGGAGGAGAATAGTGTGCACAGAAGTGCGCCCGCAGAAAACCGATGCGGGGTGGCACCGGAGAGGGAGAGGATATTTCTGATCCGATGGTGGGAGGATTTATTGGTTAAACCAGGAGAAAAACTCTGTGTGTTTTGATGTGGGACGGAATTTTTGAGACGTGGATCTTATCCTGGCCGTCCATCTGATCTCGAATCTGATCTCAGCCGCTCATCTAATCTCGCTGTTCCATGTTATAATCCTGGCCGTACGCGATCATTAAACACGGATCCAACGGTTGATGTGAGGCACCGAGGTTGTCTTCAACCTTAGGACACCAGAGCTCCACCCGACGTGAACCAGTCGTTGTTGCCACTTCCAATATACCGTGATCGAACTCCGAACCCCCGTTGAAGATCAAAACAACTAAATGGTGATCGTCTGATCGAATCGAGACCACGAATGAAATCTACATCTTGCATGCATGAGATATCTTGAGGATGAAGGTATGGCCATGGAAAATGGAGTTGCCGAGGCCACGTGTATCCGTGCAAGATTTATGCACAAGAATCAGGAATATAATCTTGAATCCATACATGAAGAAAGAATTCCACGAATTACCTGAGATACATGACATATCTTTAAAACGGGATGAATGTTTTTAAAGAACTGAATATTTCAGTTATTCAAAAGAATATATCAGGCATTCAAGCCTCCGATCATCACGACATATTTTGAAGATTTTTAACACATAAAAAGATTCTCTGATCATCTATAAAAGGTAGAGCCCGATGAGAAGAATGTTGCCACCTCCCGGACATTCAAGTGCTTCTATTTCAAAAAAACAGAGCATATTTGAAGAGGAGAACCATGCAACAACTTATGCGAAGGATAAACATGTATCCCTTGCGTGAAGGAAGAGGACGAGTCGAGCCACCCTGCATGCTCCTTTTGCGCGATAGGAAGAGGCCGAGTCGTGACACCCTGCGCGTCCCTTTGCGTGATAGGAAGAGGTCGAGCTGCACCCTGCGCGCCCTCTGTACCCGCAAACTCGCGAGGCAGGAGGAAGCCACCACGCCACCTGCGCGGTAGGAGGGAGCCACCGCACCTGCGTGGAAGAAGAAGGTGCATCACCACTTGTGTGGTTGAAGCCACTCCCATACCATGCGTGGTGGAAGACAGGAGTTGGCTGCATCATTTACGCGCCCTCCATTGGTGAGGTGTACGGCCTGAAGTGGAAGTGCACACCTCACGGGTGTGTACAAGGGTTGAAAATGGAAGGCCACACACCTCTCGGGTGAGTGTGTGAAAAGAAGAAGAGTTGGTCCAAAGGAGCACATGTGTGGCTGAAGGTTGCATGTATGTGCATGCCCAAGACCCTACAGGTTGTGTGTGCTAAACAAGTGCAGAGGACATTACCTTAGTGTGTGCACAAGTGGAATGTGCACACTTTGAAGAAGAAGAAATAAAGAATCATTTGTGTGTGTGCAAAAGGAGAGGAAGGCCACACCATCTTTGAGTGAGTGTGTGTGTGTGTGCAAAGAAACAAGAAGGCCGAAGCCTTAGTGTCTGCACAAGTGAAGGAGGCCATACCTCTTGTGTGTGCACAAGTGAAGGAGGCCATACCTCTTGTGTGTTCCCAAGTGAAGGAAGAAGATACATGCATGTCCATACATGTATGAATAAGTGAACAAGTGGGTGAAAACCTTGAGAAGTAAAAGGGAAGGAGAAATTCACACTAAAGAACAACACACAATTTGGTGTGTGAGAGAAATAATAAAAGAGTGTGACTCCAAGAAGAAGGCGTGTGTGCTAAAAGAGAGATTACACCCTTTGAGGGTTTATCAAACCAAGAAGAAAAGAGTAGATCATGCTTGAATGCATGCACATGCACACATAAACAAGTTTTAAATATGTGTGTGTGCATTTGAGAAATCCAAGAACAATGTTTCTTGAAGATATTTGAGATTTCATGCGAGTCATGCATGAAGATTGAGATCCCATGCAAACATTGCATGAAAATTCAATGATGCCGTGAACTCAGTGCATGAAGTTGAATTGAACAGAGACTAATTCCAGACTAAAGTTAAAGACATCATTTATCTGAGTTTTTCAGTAGTTGAGAGGACCATGAAGATTGAGTGGGCATACTCAGTGCATGAACATAATTTTCCAATCAAGAATCTTGAAGACAGAGGCTGGGTCACCCATAGAAGAAGGAGATAATGCCCGAGAAAAGAAGAGGAGTCCTAATCACCACAAGTGATCATAAGAAGTGATCAAGGCTAGCAGACAATATCCAAGGCTGTTGAAGACTCTTGAAAAGCATCAAAAGAAGAAGAGCTACTCCTGTGACTCAAAGAGCCAGGAGAAGACCCCCTAGGAGACCCAGGGTGGATAAGTCTTCGGTGGAAGCTGAAGCAGGCCAGTGGGACTCTGGTAACACTGCGGGATGCAGTATAAAGAAACTCCTGTGGGACTCAGGAGAGATACAGTGTGACTCTATATTGACAATTGTAATTACTAACCGAATAATAGTGGAGAAACCATGTTGGGGCATTTAACCAACATGGAAAGGACGTATGCCCATGGAGCCTAACCTTGTAAATCCTTGTGTCCTGTGACATTACATTTACTACATCACTCGAGGAAAGGCTGAGAGATACAAGAAGAGTGGATCGAGGCCTTAACAAGCCATAGAGGTTTAATTGATAAGAATCAATTAGTAAAAAGTTTAAAAGGATCACTGATTCACCCATCCCCCACTCAGTGATCACACTGATCCGGGAACTTCAGATTTACTGGGGAAATATTGTTAAAACTATATCCTTTACACAATTAGGATATTTTATAAGGCATATTTTCTAGGAATGAAATTAATTATTTTTTATATGATAAATACATTGGACCTGTATGACTTGCTTTGGGGACTATTTAATGCAGGCCCCTTGATGTATATGTAGTATCATGAAACTAATCAGCATGTTGGCATTATATAATTTTTTTTAACCTTCTATGTTTTAAACTATCTTGTAAAATTACTTGATGGTAAATATTCAATATTCTAGGTAAACATGGAATACAATAATTAATAATTTTCATCATTTAGATTTGATAATTATTATCAATGATATTTTCACTATTAAAAATATATGAATAAATATCATTATAATTTCACTAATAAAAGGCAATGTTTTCATTAATTTACAATACCATATTGAATATACCTTATACAGTTATGGTTTTTATGATATTGATTAAATTGAATATTTTTTATTTATTTACATTTCCATATTATTTATTCCCTCTTCTCATTGTTTTTTTATGTCATGGAATTTGTGTTATGTTATATACCTCTCCATATGGATTATACTCATTGATTAATTATTTCTTCAACTATTAATAATCTAAGACGGGAATTTGGGCTCACCATTTTTTTCTTTCCCATGGACTCTATAATGTTTACTAAGAATGATCTTTAATTTTATTCTATATGAAATTATGTTAATTTGAAAATGAAAAAGGTATATTGTATTATTTGTATTCAATTTATAATACAAGAGTCATGTATGTATGTACTTTAAAAATAATAATAACAATTTTCTTTGTTGGGATGCAATTCTACTTGTATCATTTCCATTGCGATTGTAGAAGGAAATCGCTCTGATATTCTATGATCGGGGTTTCTACATAATATCCATTTCAGAGTTTTTGTTTGAGTAATGATAATTAGGTCTCCATATAAAATTAACCAATCATTAAATAAGATTTAAATTTCATTACTTGAATTATTATGGATTATTTTTTGAATTTGAGTGTTAATTTATGATGTTATTTGTTTATTGATTGAATTAATAAAATAATTTAATAAATTATTATTAGTCTCATGAAAAGGATTTAGTTTATCAAAACTCTCCAAATTATACCCATAATCATAATAACCTATTTTCTATCACCATTGTTATGGTAGTAATATATTTTTATAAATAATTAGAAAAATATCATACAGTGTTTTCCCATTCAATATATTTTTAATTGGATATATTTAAAAAAAATACATGATCTATACATTTAGAAGTACTATATGGGGTTACATTCAGTGTAAAATACCAGTGTAATCATTACGATAGTAGTATAACATAAATTCTTATTCATTTTTCACTAGCTTCATTTACCTCAAACTAAATGCTCATCATTGGTTATTTACGGTGAATCTCTATCCCTATTTATTGAATCACATGATTTATAAATTGGCCAATGTTGTGGTTGGATTACATCTTTATTTATTTGTAATCTTTATGGCACTTCATTTTTTGGTTGTAGATGTTGTTTGGATGCATCTGTGGTTTGCCTATATATTATTTATTTGATAGTGTTTTATATAGATAATTTTATATTTTAGGGTGTTTATTGTCTTTTATGGCCATTATTAGGCAAAGCACCCACCATTGTATAAAGAATCTATGATTCTAATAATTGAAGAAGGTGTTTCTTTAAAATTCATTAATTTGATTAATCATATGATTTATTGATAAATTCCACTAGTTTCTTCATTTATGTTGTTGATAAATTATTTTCGATGATTTCATAGAATTAAAAATGTTTCAAAAAATCTATTTTCATTGAAAATTTATTTTATTGATTTGTTTATGTGTTTTCAAAATTTAATGATGATTGGGATTGATTTGGAATTATTTTATAAAATTGTGAGCATGGATTTGAAAATGTATTGTACAATCAGAAATTTTGATCCTGGGGTGTGATAGGAATGTTTCATATATAATCTTTGTGTTTGATTCCGTACAAGTAGTTAACCATTTCTGATATTGACCTGTTTGACTAAATATTAGTTTGATACAACATATGCATGATTATTATTGGGCTTGTCTTGTATAAAGTGTCCTATATCATAGTTCCTAATGTATCATGTTCCTTTTCATTTTACATTATTAATTTCATATTCAGTTTTTTCATGGATTATTACTCATAAATTTTTATATAAGGTTGTATCATGTAGCCTCACTAGATAGGTTGTTTCATGGATATGGGTTTACCTATTTACCTCTTGATTCATGGATATTCTTTCCTATTTTTATCACTTCTACTTTCCATATTTCTAGTTTAATAACATGAATTCCTTTTGAAAAAAACCAATATATAAAAGGGGAAATAATTTATAACTATATTTTTCATATGATAGTACATCGTAAAAATGTTTTTCAACATATTATAAAATTGGTGCATTATAAATATTAAACCATGTATAGAAACTATGGTGGAATCAAATTTGATTTTATATCACTCATTACTTGTGACTTTGGGCATTATTATATGTTTTATTTAATGATTCAGGTAAAAGGAATAGAATCTTGATGTAAGTTTCCATCTGTTGTTTCTATTTCCTTCAGTTCTGGATCATATGGACGTGACAATTTCTAATAAGGGGAATTGACATAAATTATGGTTTATCCTAAACTGGCTTGGATTATATGTCTGTGTGGTATCTTGTTTAAATTTTCTTCACACTCTAGTTGTATATATTGTTCTTTTTATATTTAACAATTGTTTTTATTATCCTATACCACTTATATTACATGATGAGATGGTTTGGGTGTCATATATAGTTGATCTGGGTTGGTTTGAAACAATTTGGTTTCAGAGGGGATGGTTGGCTTGATGTGTTTAATCATTTGTTGAGTTTGGTTCAATGTTAGGGGTAGACTATATTTATTATTATAAGAATTTAGTTAATACATTAAAAAAATTGACTTCAATAGCTAACTTTCATGAATGAAACATATTTACCATTGGTGGTCATGTATTTTTTCCATGATTGAGACTTATAGTTTGAGTTCATTTTAAAGGAAAATATAGGTTTTTTAATTTAAATATATGTTATTCATTTTAGGTAATGTTTTCCATGGTTGATTTATATTATTAATAAATAAAAATATTATTTATCAATATCGATGATTTTTCCACGGATTTTGGAATATTCTAAATACTGATTGGTCCTTTTATTTTTTAGAAAATGGATCTGAGATGTGATCATCCAAATATAATAGGAGAAATTGTGTGACATGTTTCATAGGAAATCCTTCTAGTGGATCCAACATTTATAGAAGCTAGTATCTACACTATTCATACTCTTGGTCAAGTAGGTGTCAATTACCAAAGATGAATAGTGGATCATAACCCAATATTTAGTAAGTATCATCCACCCATCGTTCATGGTGAAAAATAACCATAAGAACATGAATAATGTCTTTAGAATATAGATAAGAGCTTCAACATATTGAATAGTCTTGGATAAATTAAGGCGGGGTTCCCAGGAATATACTTGAGGAACCGGTAATGATATGGTGGGACTCCATTATGAAAGTTCAGTTTCAGTAGGATCTTTCCGGGGATTGCATCCTGAAAATATTTTATAAGCATTTTTGTCAAATGAAATTTAGTATTGATGGCCCTAGAGTTTTTGACCCTAGATTTGGGAGAGCATAACATTTTGGCGTATTTTACCCATAATTTGGATTTACTGAATATTTCATCATAGAATTTTGATTATAGAGTACCATATTGCTCGAATGTTTGAGTTAATACTATGAAATGTTGTTCAGTCAATGTTCACACTCATGGGAATCCCAATTTTTATGTAGTTAGTTGAATGAGAATATTTAGCTGATGAAAAAATAAGTGGGAATACATGTACCAGTGGTGGATCATTTAGTTTAGTAGTGACACGGTGTGTATCATCTATCTAGAAGTATAAGTGTAAGATTTTTTTGTTTTCATCACTACAAGCCTTAAAGGAGAAAATAGTTAAATTTAAGTTTTTGTACCACCAGTATGGTTAGAATGGATATAACAATCCTAACATTGTAGTGGATCCTATGAAGGATAATCTCTATGGAAAATTTGGACATCTACAACACTTCTTTGAAAAGGTATCTCATAGAAATATGTGATGATCCACTTTCACCAAGTGTTTGTAGGTTTGGGATTATTTATCTAAGGGCACTGGGTCTAATCCTCATGAAATGAGATATTTTTATGCATTAAATAACTAATAACTTTTTGCAATTGAGTATGTGCATTAGGAATTATAGGTAGGACTAAAAACTATTAAATGCATGGTGATTATTTAATCTTTTATGGTGATGTATTTTTGATATTGGTGGTAGCTATTATTTCTATCAAGAATTTTAGTTTATATATTGAGATTCTATTTTGACCATATTCCTCTCTTGTTGGTTTATTCCACACATTTGGGAAATTTTTCTAAACAATGTTTCAGATTTCTCTTGTGTTTTGTGATGATAGCATACTATGAGGTGGAGTTGGACTTCTCAAGGCTTGATATTGAAATAATTTACCTGATTATTGATGTTGATTGAGTGATTAGTGTTAAGGACTAGATAGAATTTTATCATAATTAAGTTTATTTCTTACATACCTATGGAGTCACTCATGATTCCCAATGTGAGTGGGACACTAAATCGAGAAGGGAGAGGAATGTTTTTTCATATGGTGTGGGTATTCCCATGCTAGTTTTAAAAATTTTACTTTATGAATTTAACCATTTTATAAGTGGAAAGAATACTAATTTTGTTTTTGTATACCCTAAGGTCATTCTGGATGATTTTTTTGGTTTAACAACAACGAGGAATGTCATGTTTTCAATTGAACTTCTCCTTCGTATGATTTCCATTTCAAATCCATTATATTATATGGAGCTTGCTGAGTCTGTGGATTTTATTTCCTAGCATGGTGACCAATATGATATATGATTTATTCATTATTGAATTGAAACATGGGATTCCCCAAACCTATTTGATAATAAGGATTATAGTAGCAAGATACATTATATGAATTATAGAAAGTAGAATCTGTTGATCATTAAGATAAATATCATTTTCCAATGATAGATGATATCATTGATAAAATTAGAGGGTCTCGTTGGTTTTTTTAGAATTACTAATGGACAAGGTATCACCAGTTGGGAGTTTAAGAGGAGAATATTTACAAGAAATCATTTATAAGTCGATATGGGAATTTCATGTTTCTATTTATTCTATTCTGTCACATTAATGATCATGTGGTGCTTATTTATGTGATGAACTAGATCCTTCAACATTTATTGGACAATTTTTTTGTTCTAATGATGAATATGCTACAAGATTAGAGGATTATATGGACCATTTGGATATCATTATTTTATCCATGAATGGAAATCATTTGTATGATAATATTCCCAAGTGTGAGTTTTTGATCCAATAGGTTATGTTTATAGAGAAAGTTATATCTAATTGGGGATTCTTAGTATATCCTAAAATGGTATAGGAAATTATGACCATGTATAATCCCAAATATGTGTTTGAGATATGGATCTTCTTGGGTTATTCTAGCTTCTATATAATATTATTTTTAATAATCATTAAATATCACTTCTTTAATGAAATATTGAAACCCTAAGGGTATAATATTGGAATAGAATAAAATATTTAGAGATATTTTGGGGAGTTGAAGGTTAGGTTAAATTCAACACCAGTTTTGTTTCATCACAAATTAAGTTTTGCATATGGTGTTTTATCTGAAGATTCTTGTACATTATTGGGACAGGTCTTCATGTAGGGGTATAGGAAGTGGCTTATTTCTCCCACCAGTTAAATCATCATGAGAAGAACTACCCTGCCCTGTAAATTGTGTTGGTAGCTATTATGCATGAACTAGAAAAGGTTGTTTTGAAAATCTGTTTTTGTAGAGATTTAGACTATATTCTGATCATAAGTGCTTTTAAAAAAATTTTACAAATAGGTATCATAATTTCCAAAAATGGGGCTTGGTGGAGTATCATTATGAAATTATTCTTGATATATCATAAACCCCCAATAAAGGAAATGTTTTACTTATGCATTGAGAAAAGAATTACCGACACAAGATGGGAAGGAATTAGTTTAGTAGTGATATCAAATGAGTTTATTTTTTGAGATGAGCTTTGGAGTGGATGAAGATGGTATACCTGTGATATAGGGGTTTAGGAAAGTTGATACTTCCTTTGATGAGTTTTTTTGTATCAATAAATATGAAGACACTAATTGAGAATGATTTAGTGAAAGCCTTTATGGTAGAGATACCTCAAGAGAGTGGTATCTATCTCATAGAAATATTTTTTTGGTATATAGTTGGTTTTTTTTCTTTTCCTTATGATATGAGTTTTTGGATAGTCTAAACCATTATTGTTTGTATGTACACCCTAGGGAAACATGTTTTTTCTGGCATTTAGGATTTTATATTGGTAGTTGGGGATGAGGTGTATGAAACTATATTTTGTTTTCTGATGCCTTATATGTAAGATAATTAAGGCAGAACACTAGATTCCTGCATGGTTTTTTAATCCTTTACCTATATTATTATGAATGTTGGATGATATTTGAAGGTATTTTGTCATTGTATTTCCATGGAATTCATGAATTAATTATGAAATTTATTTTTTCATTTATTGAGTCATGACATCAGTGAATTTACTACACATTTGTAAGTCAACGAAAGTGGAAAATAAGGTGGACTTGTATGTCCAAGAGATTTTGAAACTTCATGGGGTTCCCTCTAAAGTTGTTCTTGACTGGGATCCAAGGCTCATATACATCATTTGAAAAGTTTTTATGGAGTCTATGGGAACCCATATTGAAATAAAAATATCATTTCATCCACTGATTGATGGAAAATTGAGAGGAATATCCTGGTTCTAGAGGATATACTCAACACTTGTATTAATTTTTAGAGGATATTGGGAAAATTCATTATCTTTTGGTTGATTTTTCCTACAATATTACTTATTGTGATTAGATAAATATATAACAATTTTTTTATTTGAATGGGAGGATATTTAGATCTCTATTGATCTGGGTACAGAAGGGAGAGTTGTCCTTAGATGGGATGTGTGTTGTTTAGAAGATGAAAGAGATAGCGTACTTGATCGAGAGGTGTTTCGCCTTGGATGAGAGTAAGTAGAAATACTATATCTACCATTAGTAAAAGAAACTATAGTTTTGAGGTTGGTGATCAGGTATTTCTCATAGTTTAATATCACTTGGTATATCACTATTTTAGAAATAAAGGTAAGATGGATCTGAGTTTTTTGGACCACATTGAGATCGTTGAATGAATGGGGAGGGTGGCCTATCAGTGGAACTTTCCATATTTGTTGATAGTTATAAAAAATGTGTTTCATGAATCCCATTGGGGGGGTTATATACCAGATCCTTCCAATTATATTAGAAATCAGAATGTTGATCTTGATCCATATACAACATTGGAGATGAACATGTTTACAACAGGGATCGCTAGGATAATGTGATTCATAGTAAAACAATCGTTTATCTTGATACCAATACCATATTGATTGAGAATATGGTTTAGAATCTTGATATCCATTATAATATAATTAATAGTAAAACAATCCCCCTTTTTTGATATTTTGGTAGTTCATAGAGGATATCCCTGAGATTTGGGGAGAGGATCCATTAATGTGGAGGAAGTGGTCATCTATTTTTACAGATCATGGACTATGAGGGAATACTTTGAGAAGAGTGCTTTTATAGTGGGGATAGTTTAACATTACTTTACTGATCTATTAGTTATGTTTGATCCATTGCTATGGTTTTCCTTTTTAAATTGCTAAGTAATTCCATGATTGAATTGGAAGGAAACCTGTAATGAGAATGTTAGGGATTTTTTGGAATTTTCATAAAAACATTATATTATTTTAGACTCACTGGGAAATTGTATAACTTTTATTGGGAATACAAAAAATATAATGGACACTCGATAGAGCCCTTGAAATAGATGCACAATGTGTTAATTTTTCACACGATGTAATGGTTACACATCAAGTAATGAGAAATTATCATGCTTTTAATAAAAAATGATTGGTTTTTATCGATGTGTGGGAGTCATCGATTAGATGATGTGTATTGGGGTTACATGAAATGTAAAATTTTGAGGATTGGTTTTAATCAAACATTCTAGATGAAATTATTATTGAATTATTACAATATTTCCTTCTCTTAACCCAGAGGCTCTTACTTGGTGATTTTGGGGTGGCTCCGTCTAATTTGGATAACCTAATTCATAGATTTATCACTACTATAGTGGTATTTCATCCCTCTGATAATGCAATACTTATTATTCTTTGTTTTTTTTCTACATCTACAGTTTGGATGATGATTAGTGATAGAATAGTGTCTTCTAATGATCAGTTTTAGTTTCAAATATTTCCTTACCTTTTAGAGGCCATTCTCCAGGTTTATAGCCACCATTGATGAAAGAAGCATGGTTTTTATCAGTTTTAGGCATGAGTTTCTATAAAATGTGTTAATTTTGATGAATTTAATTTCATATTTGAAAAATTAATTTATCCTTTTTTCTAATTTTATGTGATAAATGGTTTCAAAACATTATTGGAATGGTAAATTTTTACAAAAAGGGTTCATTTTTTAATATTTATTATCTTGATTTGGGAATTGGATTTCAAATTATGATGTATATTTGAATTTATTTTAATATTGATTAAAAAATTTGTGTATGGGTTTTAAATTATTTATCCAAATTTTACATTTATAGCCATTGATTTAATGGGAAAGGTACATAAGTAGCCTTAGTGTGTGTTTCACAACATTGAGATATTCTTTTGTGATCTCAAATAGTGTGACTCAATATCTATTCGATGAAATGAATGCCTATTTTGTATTGTGAGTTTTGTGTGTATAGTTTTCCATATTCTAGTGCCCAATATTTGAGGTGATTTTTCATTTTTGGTTATTTATCTCATTATTGTATATATCATGTATTTTTTCTCACATATTATTATATGAGGTTTTATCAGATATCTTGTCATGATTGGTTATTTCATAGATAATTTTTAACCTTTTTAACTATTGATTTATGGATACAATTTAATATATTTATCACTTCTATTTTTCTTATTTATGGGTTTTTAATATGAAATCATTTTATGAAAATTAAAATATAAAAATGGAAATTTATTTACAATTATATTTATTATATAATGGTTCTTTTCAATATTTTTTTTAAATTCTTTAATTGTAGAATTTCTTATATGAGACCTTGAATAAATATATGGGGGTATCCTATTTGTATTTGGATCACACTATGCATGGGAATTTGGTGTTTTTTGTAATATAGGTTATGTTAATGGTAATAGAATCTTGTAGTATGAAATTTTTTGTTATTGTTGTTCATAACATTTTTAGCTATTCTAGAGGTGATTATTTTTAATATGAGGACTAGAAATAAATTATTAATACTATTTTGGAGTTTATTGTATAAAATTATAGTTTCTCATCATTTTCTTCATCGTACCCCTATTGTATTCCTATATTTGTTTATATTGATGTTTGGTTTTTGTTTTCCAATTTTACCAACAATTAGTGAAGGGCCGGTTTGCGTGTCTGGCCCAGTTGACATGGGTTTATTCCTTTTAATAAATCTCATATATATGGTCAAATAACTATATCATACCATGAATAATAATAAACATCCATTTTAGAGAAAGAGGTAAAAAAATTGATTGATTGATTCATGAGGAATCATCCACCTTATTTTATATGATCTACTGATCCACTAGTTACTGAGAAAAAAATTAGTAAAAATTAAAATATATTTTACATTCATAAGTAATTCCGACCTGAAAAATAAATTTTGGTTTTCTATAGTTTGGAAGTGTAAGTGAAAACATGGAAACATTATGAAATTTTCTACGTGCATTGTATTGTGTTCACAAATGTGTTTTTCAATAAGTATATTCAATTTTTTCTTTATTTGAAGATGGAGAAAGATTTCATTTATATTAGGAAAAATGATGATTAATTCATTAGAACATATGAGGAAAATCGTATTTTTTCTAGGAGGTATGATTTATATATTATTATACTACATGAATGTTTGGTATAATATATATTTAGTGGATTTGAACCATTTTTTATAGGAGTTATCCATATCAAATTCAATATATTTTAAGATATTTATGGATTTTATAATTAATTGTGGAGGTTATGTATCAATATAATGGTTTCAATAAGAACAAAAAAATTGAATTCAAACGAAAATATAAAATCCATTTAATTAAGAAGATGATATATACATATTTTTCAATTAGTGGGAATAGGCCTGAAATAAATTTTCTTAAGGGGACTAATAAATGTTTTAGTAGTGGAAGGGGAGGTCATAGAGCAATCAAATTTTGATGTGATTGGAAGATGATAAAAAAGGATATATATGTTTGGAATTAACCATAAAATAGACTACACATTTTCTAGTGTTTCATATTCAAGTAACATAAGAAATATGTTTACAAGTGCTCAAATCAAAAGTATAATGAAATTTATCTATCTCAACAGCATCCTAAGATGAGATATAAAGGGAAATATAGTAATATCCATATTTCTGATGAGGTTTGTGATAAATATGTGGTGAAATATATAGATACCATCAACTCTAGTACAACTAATTCCTTAATATAAAATGTTTCAACCCATTATAATATATCTAAATTATTAGTTTATGGTTATCATTGTTTCAGAAAAATGATTTGTATAGAATTAGTAGTGAAACCCCCTAACGGTTTGATGATCTCATATCATGTCTTTGATTCATCTCTAGTTTATTTTTATGAGAATGTTCTTCCCATAAATCATTTCATTTTTCCTCCTCATTGAATTTTTTTATCTTAATAATGGATTGGATTTCTCTGTATATATCGTACATAAATTTTCAAGGAATGGAAGTCACATTTGACATTACAATATATTCTATGACTATCTATTAATAAGATGAAAACAATGATATTATGGGGGAAATAAAATCCATTTTAAGGGTATTTATTAATACTCAAGGGGTACTTTATCTTGGAAATTAATGGAGATACTCAACATTGATGATACAAATATTATGATGGATTTTTAGGGTCATTGAAGAAGAGTTTCATGTCATTCATCCAAAATGTTATTTTGTGTTATAAATAGAAATCATATATATTTACAAACAAATTTAATATAATCATCATAAAATACAACAAATTGAGTTCCATGCATTGAAATTGAAACTCTGGGAGAAAATTGAAAATGTAAGAAATCAACCATATGTGTCACCTTTGGATGTGAATATTAATTTTTCTAAGAATAAAATTTTTTATATGAGACGCTGTATTGATTTTTGGAAATGAATAATATCAAACTCATGAATATTTATTATATACACCATATTTATGACTTATTTGAACAATAATGTGGATATCAATACTTTTCTAGGTTAGAGATTCATTTTGGATATCATCAGGTGAGTGTGTGGAAGGAGGATATACATAAGAAAAAATTACGTACAAGGTATGGAATCTATGAATTTATAGTGATGGGAATAATACATAATAATTATTCCACTATCCTCATGTATTTAATAAATAGATTCTTTAGTGATTACCTCGATCAGTTTACGGTTGTATTTATAGAAAATATTATTATATAATCATATATAATGGAAGAGTATTAATATCACATGGGAATTGTATTAAACACCCTAAGAAAGTCAAATCTATATGAAAAATGTACATTTTTTGAGTTTTTCATACAAATGGTTTCATTTTTTGTTCATATAATATGAAGAGAGTGTATGTTGGTTAATCCAGTAGAGGTGCAGCCTATTGAATGTCAGTCCCTACCAACCATTACGATTGAGATCTATAATTATCACGGTTTTGTAGGAAATTATCGATGGTTTTTTGATAATTATTCATGACTGTTGAGTCAAATAACCTAGTTAACATAGAATAGATCTTATTTATTATAGAACTATTTTTGTGAGGAAACATCACGGAAATAAATAGAATATTATTTAGTATAACTATTCTCATCTTACCCCATTGTAGATAAGCGTTTTTAATCTATATTGATGTATCCGGGGAAGTATAAAGATGTGTTCTCCTGAATAATTAGATTTATATAGACTATGCCTCAAAAAAATTAATTTCTCTTATGAAAAATTATCCAATACATTATTTGGTGTAAGAAATAATAAATTTTTCATTAATGACAAAGTGGTATTATCATAATCAGAAAAATTGTGATATATATTTTTTGATCAAAATGTTAAATGTATATATTCAATTAGATTGAATTAAATGTGCACCATAGAAGATGGTTATAGATGATTATAAGTAGGATATCTCAATACATTACCATCATAATAATGAAAACAAAGTGGTCTATGGTTTAGTTGAATGGATCATTGTAGATTATCACGGTTGGCCATTACAAAAGATAAAATATTTTTTGTATTTGTGTTGGATAGATATGGGAATCTATATGAATGGGGGGAAATATTATCTTTCCCAATTGAATGGTCAACCATATATCAAGGTAATGATTAAAGAGACATAAAAGGATTATATAGAGATAAAAACAAAGGATTGAAATGTTCATGAGTTTAAACATGATTGGGATGGATTTATAAGGTTGAGGAACACTATATGTGTTTTATCTATTCAATATTTAAGGGAGTATTTGTTAGACTAAGACAATTGTTTTTCATTTTCGGTTCATCATCTTTGTAAAAATATGTATTGATAAATGAATGATTATTTTTGGTTTGATAGAATAAGGAAAGGTATTGTAGAGTATGTATCATGGTTCTTGCCATGAAAAATATTTCTGGCTTTGTGACAAAATTATATGGTGATGTTTTATCCATTAAGCATACTATAATGGAAATGGGAAACCATGAAAATTTACATTTTTAGCAGACTCCAAAAAATATATTAATGGAATAATTATATATTGGTTGTTTTTGTTCCCCATAAAAATTTATCACACATAATCAGTATAGTATAAGAAAACTACCTTTATCATATTTCCATTATATACATTAAGGATGATCTAATGTAGCATGGGGTGCCACCTTCAATTGTATTTGATTGGGATATGGGGTTACCTAAATAAAGTGGTGTTGTATTCAGAAATACCCGGATACAAAGTTGAGTTGCATAACTACATATCAATATCATATAGGTGGTCATCCTAAGAGAACAATTCAAATACTATAGGAAATACGATGATATTTTTATTTGGATTTCGAACGATGTTGGAATCAAAACCATCCTATAGTTATGTTTTCATACAACAATAGCTTTCACTAGATCATTAAGATGGATTCTAACTAATACTTATTTGGAAAAAGAGTATAGGGATCTAACATGAGGGAATGAAGTTGGAGAAATAAATCATTTTGTACCTAAGATTGTTGAATAAATGGAATATAAGGTTATATCCATTTACAAAAACATCAAGATAGCTATGATTTGGTAAAAAATCTATATTAAAATTGTTGGAGTGATCGAAAATTCAAAGTTGGAGACATGGTGATTCTATGAATTTCTTCTAATAATAATGTAAGGAGATTTGGAAATAAGGGAAATAAAATCCTTTGGTATATCAGTCCCTTGGAAATAATTTATTGTATCTAGACGATAGCCTATTAGTTGGAACATCCACAAAATCATTTCTCTTGTTCATCATGTATTCCAAATACCTCTCTTGAGGTAGTAAATCTATGATCCATCAAAAGAAATAATGTAAAAGTTAATACCAAAAGAAATAAATATTTATTTATGATGACTAGAACATGGATAATCCTGATAGTATGTAAATAGTGCAATAATGAAATACTGCTCCATTTCTCAAGGTTTTGTGGTGAAACCACGAGTTTGAAGAAGCTATATTGGATCCTTAAGATATAATTAGGCATAAGTATCCTCATTTATTTTGTAAAAGTGAATAATTCCGTGTAAAAATTCTATTTAATTAGGGTATAATGTAATACCTGTAGTTTTTGTGATTTTGTTTTTCAAAATAATTATATTTCATTGATAGCTTCTGACACACGCAGTGCCAATTACTAACAAATGATGACATATATGAACTATTATTTTTAAAATGTGACCATTATAAACAAGACATCATGCATAGAAATATTAATTATAACAACTAATTATGAAATATTATACATAATGGTTTTATATAAAAAATTGATAATAATGTAATTATTATCTAAAAAAGTCGTTGTATGTTTCTAAAATACAATTTTATAATAACTTTTTATATTTTTAAAAATACTGAAAAAAATAATTTGTGACACTAATAGAAAATGAATTTGATTATATAAAAATAATTTTTGAAATATAAATTTTAATATTATTTTAGTTTGACATTTTGGGATTTTTCAAAAAAGATTAATTTTTTAGTGAGTAATGAAATATAATACTATTTATTGAAAAATGTCATTTAATTAAATGAATTTAAAAGATTCATTATTATATTATTAATTAAAAGATACATAATATAAATTAATACAGATCACTAGAATAATATTTTTAATTAATTTTCAAATAAATTGTTTTTAAACATTTGATGATTTTTCTTCTCGATAACTTGTGTTTTCATCACACATGTGGTCTAATTTAAAATTAAATTTTTTCATTTATTTTATATTAATAATTAATAGTTGATTCCAATTTTGTTAGCTAGAAATGTGATATTATCTAATAAGGTTATATTATATTTTGATAACAATTAATAGTAAAAACTATAAAAATTAGAAATCAAGATTAACTTAAAATAGTGTTTACCAGTGGTTAAAAATAATTGATGGATTAAAAATTACCCAAAACATTATCAACACACATTTTATGTGTATATTTAGACTATATGTCATTTAAAATCTATAATGGTCCATTTTTTCCTCTATCATGTGAAATACATAGGCAAATCTTTTTCATTTCAGAAAATTACTAGTATGCCACCCGCCTTAGATGAAAAAGGCTACACCTTCTCCTCTCCTATTCACGCATACAAAAAAATAGGCCAATAACTTCAACATTAACTTACATAATTCCAAAATACCATCCTATAATTCTTATGTTTCTTATAAATCCATCATAAGAATCCTTTTTGTAGCATACAAGATGAAGATCCCTGAAGAATGGGTAACACACCTAATCAGAATTTTTATTTTATTTTTTAATACATATATTTAAAATATTATTTAAAATTAATTTTTAGAAAAATATTAGTACTTCCTACTGTTATATGTTATTATGTCATGTCAATGTCCTAAAACCATTTCATATTCAATGGAATGGGATATAAAATCCTCATTTTTTTGTACATCATAGAACCACCTCACGAAACAATTTGATTAACTTTTCATCCCCACCACTCAAGGATAAAAGTAATGATGGATTAAAACATTTTATATGATATTTATGATATTATTAAACATATTTTGTTATTATATCACTTATACCATCAGATATTACATTATGTAAGAATATTATAATGTCAATCGTCTATAGAGTAGAGTACCAGCTCATAACACAATGTGATTTTCTCTCTCCATACATTGATGTTAATAATGATAAGTTCTATCACAACTTAACCAAATCCAGTCCTTGATCCAAAACAAAATGAAGACCTCCTCCATAGTCTATAGGATGGTGAAAAGTACCAATTCAGTATTATATTCAATTATGCCTTTGCATAAATACCTATAAACATGAAGATGTCAAACTCAATGCAAAAGGATAGAGGGGAAATAATTAATGATAGAACACTACAAGAAATATACCAAATATTTAGGGACCACAAATCATAATAAAGGATAGTAGTGAATACTAAAAATTAAAAGGGATAAAATACATTCCGAAACAAAACATATGCCCCAACATGACATACAATATAATTGGAAACCAGTGAGAGAGTCAAGCACCTAAATTTGATGCCATAACCATCGTATATGGTCCACACACCCTATATCCCTACGATCCTATAAATTCCCAATTGTCTTATCCGCCATCTAGAAATGAAACTACATGTGTCTGTAATGGACCATACAGAGTTAGAATACATACCTAGCATAAGGCCTAAAAAAGAAGATGGGGGTGAAGTAAGAGATAAAACTGAAGCAAGAATTCGATGATAGAAAAATTTACAATACATGATTATATCACAACCCAACATGAGAGTGAAGTTGAACTCATCCAAAACAACTATTTCTAGATGATATGAAGTTTAACATCATGTGGAGTCTACACAATATATAGCATGAGTGTTGACTCATCCAAACACGAGAATCAAACATGGAAATCACATAGAATACCATGCACGTATTCGCCTATCGAGTAAAGAGATTAGATATAACCAATGAGTGTGGATACAGAAGTAGGATATATATATTCTCAATAAAGAACCCCATAAAATAGTGTAAGGAGATCTCAATATCACCAATCAGATTATGAAGATACGTCATCAATTTTTCCAAGGTAATTTTATCAACAAATCTAAACATCTCATGCATCTTCCCATTTCCCTGATGTTGAAGGGACTCAGTCAACACACCATGACACTATCCATTTGGGCTGCCAATGTCTCACCCGCATGGTCATAGGCTGCATTATAAGAACATGTCTCAGTGGGGCAACATCACTGTTATGTGTGATCCCAATTTGACATCAAACCGTGTCTCATCACAATGCCTCGCTTTCGAGGGGTTACAAGTTCTAGTAATGGATCATGTTCCCTTGAAAACTGGAGGGTCCTACTCTGATAGTCACTGAGGAATTCCACGACCCAGTCATACATGTGGGTATTTCATAGGATGGTCATTTTGGAATGCCAATTCCATGTCCTACTTGGGGTGTACCTGGTTATTTATTTGTGAAGCCCCACTACACAGCATGACTAGATGGTTATTCTAGGAAGATGAAATTATGGAATGACATTGTCTTTCATGTCTAGATGGTAATCCACAAAACATAGAGGAACTTTGTAGCCCAGTACTATGGAATGGTAACTGGGAAATATCATTGAGGAATTCCAATTACCTCCCCAGTTGGTGGGTATGCTGATAAATTCCATTGGTGAATGACACTGCCCAGCCCTATTGGAGGGTAAGCCTGGAACTGCTCTGGTATTTCCTTAAGATTTCTATCTTCATTAGGTGTCACATTAGCATGTCCCAAACCAAAAAGATTTCCAATATTTTTTTCAATATCTAATTTTCAGTGATCCATCAGGTTCCTATGTTGGAACTCTCAGGATATACATCTGACAAGATAAAATCAAAGTTCAAATGAAGGAGATATGTTAATTCGATGATTTTATGGAAGACCTAATGTATTACACGATGTGTGTGGGAACCAACATGGAATGTGGTCCCTCTTCACTACTAGGACATTTCATTAGTTAGTACACAGGTCCTATCTATGTAGGGGTGCTATCTTTATAGGTGAACTATATGGTGTGTCCCATCCATCAAGGGAACAAACCATGTCTGCTAGACTTTTCCTTGTACTTGGTCCACATGTCCATGTATTATGTTACATGGAATGTTGTTCCATATAAGATGTCACCCATGTGGTCAACTTATGACCATGTTCTTCAGACTAAGATTCCCCACAGATTTGACACATAACAAGGGTTGTGAAATCATAGAATGCGTACACGACAATTAAGGGAGTCCTACATGATGTGTTTCCATTAAAATTGTCAAACCATAGCCTCGCCACTGAGAAGGATACCCACCGTGGGTTCATCATCATATATGTCCTATAGTCGGTATTTTTTCTAGATTCCTAAAATTTCTACCAATCATAAATAGTGCTTTTAATATAGTCAAATAACTTAAGATCCCTCTGTGATTCATTTATAATCCCTCATATATAGTTGTTAACCATGATTAACGGCCGTCATTATCTGGGAATTGGTCACCTGAATGAATTGGGGTTTAGTTATTTGTTCTTATAACACCATTCCATTAAAATATATTCAATATAGTTCTAAATTCTTTGATTCTCCATTCATATTTCACAATAATATCTGATATATTCTCCACTTTATGAATACTTGAAATTTTGTCGATCCCCCACAAATCCGGTCCCCCGATTAGGGTCGGTTCACCCAAACTATTGAACTGGGAACCGTAGGATTCCAATGGTGAATAATGGAATGAATGGATTGTGGAATTCATAAGACCAAACCACAAACAATCCTTTTCCAAGCATTCATTTCTAATGATCATGAACCTGAAACAAGGATTTGGAAAGAAGATAAACAAATGATATTTAATGAGTTTAAATAATTTTGGGTGGACAAGGGTCGTAGGGAGGGATATTGATTATTGGTAATCAAAATAATAAATAATTTAATCCATGGAATGAAAATCAACAAATATGAGTGCTACCTCTTCTTTGGGTAAATTTTTATTGAAGAAAACACTCACCAACAAATTCGAGGGAAGCATATGAATTCATTGTACTTCAATCAACCTGGATAAAAAGGTCTTCCGATCATCACCAATAGGTGAAGGGAGGAGATCTTGTGGGTGGATTAGGGAATTATCAGGCCAACCCTAGCCCAAAATTCAAAATACCTTTTTATAAGATTTTAATTTTTTTCAAAATTTTAATAGCCAAATAAATAAATAAATAAATAAATCACATAAATGCACTAGAAATGATTACGGGTTCCAAACATCACGTTTGGGTCATTTAATGTCTAATATAGGGTTACAATAGAATTATAGACCCAACTATGATATCAAATTTATAATCTGATCAACCTTTTGATGGTTATCTTATTTTATTTAATTAACCATTGACATGTAATATAAATATATTTAATATTATTATAAAATTAATTATTTGAACCACTATCCTATTAATCTCATGTTGTCTTTGTGTCTAGCACTAAAAATAAATTTGTAAATATTTCAATGTATTGGAATGAAAAAACCAGGATTCTAGGTCATTCCCACTTTCATGATTTTCATCCATGAAATGAAAAACTAGGAAAAAAACTATGGATACTGAACCTGAATTTTGATGTCCCACTCTTAAGATCTCTCCTACACATTTCCATGCTAACACAACATGAAAACCCGAGGGATGGTACTTCCTCTCATGGCCCACTCGCATAAATAATCTATCACCATAGGGTGCTTAACAATGGTCAAACCGTCCTTGTTTTCCATCTCACGCCATTCAATGATGTAAATTGGGTCGTGCATGTATTTCCTCAGCTATGGCACATGGAATACATCAATCACTCACTCCAGTTATGGGGGTATGGCGAGGTGGTAGGCAACCTCACCATCCTTCTTCATGATCTAAAATGACATGATTAACCATAGGGTTAACATACATCCCCAGTCGATCCTCCTCATTCCACAACATTGGGTGAAACACAAGAATATATGAACTTCATGCTTGAACTCCAAGGGCCTATGATGATGATCTGCATAGAATTTTTGTCTAATCTGGACTGTAATAATCATTCCACTAATGAACTTCACTTTATCTATGGTTTATAACACCAAATCTTGGCATATTTGTGATGGAACTCCCATATCCATCCCACATAAGGGTGACTAAAATTTATCCATAATAAGTCCTAAAAATGTGCCTTTTGATGGTATATTTATAGATATTGTTGTACTCAACCTATACCAATGGATGGTGATCATCCTAGACCCATATGGAATACAATACCCAAGCCGTCAACATATCCTCTTGCACCTGGATAGTGCACTTGGTCTTCTCATAGGTATAGGGGTAAAAGTTTGAAGACATCCATAACTGTGTGTCAAATTCCTCCAATAGGTCTCTCCATAGTCATGGTAGAAACCACATGTCATGGTCAGAGACAATTTTCAATGGTACCCCATGACTGAAGAAGATCTCTCATATGTACAACTTCCCAAGATACTCTAAATAACACTTCTAATTGATTTTAAGGAAGTTAGAAAACTTATTGATTCATTGTACTATCACCCAAATAGTGTTATGGCCCTTCAAAGTGCACAGAATCCTAATGACAACGTCTAAGGATATGCCATCCCATTTCCACTATAGGATATCAAGAGGCTTCAAAAAAACAAATTGGAACCTGGTGCATAGCTTTCAACTTCTAAAAGTTGAGGCCCCATGATATGAACTGAGTTACACTTCATATAATGATAGACCTCCGGAGCTTACAGTGATAATATCTATTCATCTTCCCTACACTAGGATGTATAGTTGAGAGAGATTTGTGAAATTCCTATATCACCTCCTTCTTCATAACGAATGAAGCATTTTTCTACCCTAGAACATGATTTCATGATTCCATCATTATGAATAACCATATGATGTGCCACTTATGGATACATGGTCCTAAAAACCTGGAAATCAATGTCATCTAAATGGATCTCTCTCACACATTGAAATATTGATCGAGTCAACACCATCGACAGATGAAACTTTTTACCCTCCTACTCCACCCGGTCCAAGTGCATTGATGCTAACTTCTCCAAAGCTTCCTCCGCTATGTGAGCCTGAGACATCCTATATAGGAAATATGCTAAAATATTTCCCTTTCCGAGAGTATACACTATCTCAAATTCATTTCCCTATAAGAACTATAACAAGAATCTTTATCTCAGGATCAATCCTCTCTGAGTGAATATGTACATGTTACTCTAGTGGTTTGAGTAAAACACAAATCACTCTCATAGAAGGTAGAACCTACACATATTCCGGGTGAAGACTACTGATTCTATCTCTAGGTCATGGTCGCATAGTTCGGCTAATGGTGTCTCCACTACCGTGAACTCTATGTGATAACTACCTATCGTTCTATCACCATGAAGGTGTGGCCAACTCCTGACGAATCACAATACATAAAGAACTCAAATTCTTCCTCCAGTAGCCTCAAAACTGGAGAACTCATCATCTTTGGACCAAACTTCTTGATGGCCTTCTAGCACTGCTCAGACCAGGTAAATGACTATCCCATCAGCGTTCAGGTAGTCAAGGAGGATATTATTCTAGAGATGTCTTCCAAAAATAACATTTAGTACCCTGGAAAGCTATGGAATCTTATCACATATGATGCTGATAAAACACAATTTTGTTTAATTTTTTAATGATAATAAATAACATAATTTCCTCATAGTGTGCTAAGTATGTTCATTTATGAAATATTTGGGATTGGATCATTCATTTGAAAAATTGATGAAAATTTTAGTTTTACGCTTTTAAAATAAACTATAGTAATTCACGCCTAAATAATTTAATATGACATATTTGAACATATGATTTTGTAAATATTTTCTTCAATTGATTTTATATAACTTTTTATCGGGACATTGGAGCTAAATATTTCATTTTTTGGACTAAATGGACCATTAATGAAAAGGTGGGATTGACTCACCATATTGGACACCAGTTCTTTATTTGGGCCATAACATCTTCATACGATCTTTTATTGGGACCAAATTTTCTGAGGAGGTCCTCAAACCAAATTTTCATAAATAATTTTTCTAGAATTATAGCTGGTTCATGCGTTTTTAGGTCAAATGGGCAGTGAATGTTGGCTTAAAATATTTGGCCGAGATTCCCCATTCACACTTGAAAACTCTTTAAAACAAGCCTCCACTCCACTCTATCAATTAGTTTTTTTCCTCATTTGGAGATTTTGGGATCTTCATTAGGATATTGAAGGTATAGAATAATTGGTTTCACCCAAAACATCCAACCATAGTAAGAGGGGTAGATCATGAATCCTAGATCCCATCATTGAAGTCGTCTTCTCTTCATCATGTTGTACTATTTTTATTTGTGTAATAAACTTCTTTCTTATTCTATTATTTCTTCATTTTTATGTTGTTTTGTTCAAATTTATTCTTCTTTTTTCTTCCTCATTGATCTTGAATTTTTAAATAGAAATGATATTGGGTTCTACCCTTTCTATACCTTTGCACATACAAAATGTTTCTACGATGACTACACTGCCCATTGAAGAGTTTTTTTCTTAGTAATCGATCTACCTCTTACCTTCTTCATTCTTTTATTTTGAATCAATTGGCTACATTAATTCAATTAATATGATCTATTAATTGATTTTTAAATTTAAATGAAACTATGAAATCAATTGGACAATAAACACAAATCACGTGAGGTTGAGATTTTGTGTAAATTGTGAGAGCGCGAACATAATCGGTAATACAAGACCACACATGATAAGATTTTAGAGTTCAAATATAATCCATAAAATCAATTAATCATCCTTTCCAGAGTGGATATTTGCTCTAATTAACCACTTAATACATGCTATCATTATAACATCAATCAAAGAAGGGTGTTGCGATTTCCTGATCCAAAGCTAGCCTAGGGTTTACATATTTTCATCTTTGTGGCTATGTTAACTATCGTAGGTTTTGAGGGTTAAAAATTTGGGGATAATAATTAAGTGGATATTAATTTAAATGATAATTATTAATAATTAAATGATGAGGTATAGTTAAATCTATTACACTTTCTAAAAATAGTTTTAAAAAACATCTTTTCATTGTTCTTTGTTAATCAACTTTTATTTAAAAAATTTATAAAATGAAATCTTATTACAGCTAACTTCTCCTAGATTTTTAAAAAATAAAAACACCACATTCTTTTAATTAATATTATTATTTCTTTTTATTCTATTTTCAAAATACCTTAAATATGTTTTTAAATTTACTTCCTCCTTTGAAAGACAACCTTGGTCATCCACTCTGTTGCACCTAAGTAACGAAAAACCGAAAATCATTTGAAAGTGGCCACAACAACGCCTTTCAAATTGGTGTCATTGTCGTGGAGGTATGTAATTTATTCAACCAATTATAGGTATTTATTTTATTTTTCATATTATTCATTTATTATCCTATTTTTTTCTTCATTCCCCTTTCTAATGTTTTTTTTCTCTTACTCTCTTCTTTTATTTTTATCGGACCAACTAAAACTTATTTTCTTTTTATTATAGTCGACTTTTCTTAATTTCCTTTTTAACGTTCATTTTTTATGACAAGAAAAAATACTAATGATCTCTTAGATCTTCACCCTGAGATTGAACATAGCCTTATGGCTCGAATCATACATTCTCACTCTAGGAGAATTTCTGACAATCAACCAATAGGAGAATTCCTCCACTCCAAGATCATTGAAATTGGAATCAATTAAAATTCAAACATAAAAAATTAACCAATGGCTAAAAATAATGGAAATTAACTTAATAGAACAATTTGAGAATTTTTTGCACCTGATATTAATTATCAACCAAATTGTATTGCAAATGAAAATCTCGAATCAGACATTGAACTGAAATCTGGATTAATTTACCTTCTTCCAAAATTTCATGGATTATCTGGTGAGGATCCAAATAAACACCCTACAGAATTTAATTTGGTTTGATCAAAAATAAAACCATGAAATTTTTTTGAAAATCAAATCATACTAAGAGAATTTCCATTTATACTTATGGAGCTGTGAAATATTGGATGTATTATTTACAACCCAAAGATATAACTTGATGGAATGATCTGAAACATCTTTTCTTGCAGTTATCTTTTCCAGCATCAAGGACCACTTCCATTTGTAAGAAGATATTTTATATAAAGCATGCATAAGGGGAGTCGTTGTATTAGTATTTGGAGTGAATCAAGGAGTGGAGTGCAAGATACACACATCACCAAATTAGTGAGAAACTCCTCATCTAGTACATATGAAAAGGACTCACACCTATGGAGAGAAACATGGTGGATGCTGCAGCTGGAGGAGCATTGGTGGACAAGACACCAGTAGTTACATGTGCGTTATCGACAAAATGGCCCAAAACTCCCTACAATTTGTCTATAGATGTACACTGCATGTCAGGGGAGTACATCAGGTAAGTCCTTCTTCTCTTGAAAGTCATTTGATAGGTACCAAGTTTGAAGAATTGAAAACTACAGTGAGACAGAGTGCTTTGGACCAAAATTCATCCCAAACCACTCCTTCAAGGCCTTGTGACATTTTCACCAAGACAAGCCACCCAATTGACTCTTTCCCATAACAACAAGAGACAGAGGATAGAACAACAGTATTCCCAGGGAGACAATATAAGTTTCAAAAATAGACATACCCCCAAATGAAATTTGATTTATTTTCTCAAACATTCAACCAAGGGTGGAAGGATCAATTGAAAATGAGGTATGGTTCTTTACAACAACAAATTCCCCCTTTTCATCAAAAAGTCTAGTAGCCTCCACCTTACCAGCAGGGCTTCCAAAAACCCCAAAGGATAGTTTAATCCTAAGCATCAACATGCCAACAAAAAGAGAATCCACCAACCAAGGTTGATTCTATCTCTGATGAAATTTTGGAACAAACGGTTCTTAATCATCAAAATAAGCTAAAGAGTCAAGGTTTGGTGCTGAGGGATTTGAAGAATCAAGTGATCCATCCTGCCACTGCACTCAATGAGATAGAAAGTAAGAATTTTAGAAATCTATCTTCTCAACCTACTCCAAATCCCAAGTGGAATGTCAGTGCCATCACATTGAGAAGTGGGAAGCAAATGAATGATTCATTTATACCGACCATTCCACCGAGATTCACCTCAAATCCAGAGAATCTCCATTCAAGACCAGGTGAAGATCAACCCATAGAGAAAGATAAAGGTAAGGAAAAGATTGATGATGTTCATCCTAAACCACTTCCATTTCCAAAATAGGGTTGTACAGACTAAGAAGATGGCTCAGTAGGCAATGAAAAAAGATGTTTTGGACACATTCAAGCATGTGGAGATAACTGTTCCTTTACTTGAAGCCATTAAACAAATACCAAGGTATGACATATTATTAAAAGAACATTGTAGCAATCGAAGAGGGCTCAATGTAAATGAGAGGACCAATCTTGGAAGGAATGTGTCAGCACTCATTACACCACCTATAGAAATGCAGAAAAAGTGCAAGGATCCTGGGTCATTCACCATCCCATGAATTATAGAGGTGTCTCACATTTCTAATGCACTCTATGATTTGGGATCTTCCATAAATGTGATTCCTCACTCAATATTCTATTCTTAGTAGTTCGGTGAGTTGAATCCCAATAGAGTAGAAGTGCAGTTGGCGAATAGAGCTACAACATTTGCAGTGGGTGTCCTTGAGGATGTACTTATTCCGGTAAGAGAAATGATCTTTCCCACATATTTCAATGTGCTCAACATGGAGGATGATTAGGTAAGTTATCATTCCCCCATTATCTTAGGTACACCCTTCCTCAAAACATCAAAAATAATCCTCAATGTTACTGAGGGTACACCTTCCATGGAATTTGGGAATGATGTTGTGATATTTAATGTTATGGATTCCATGAAGTACCCCTCAGAGGATAATTCTGCATTTTTTATCTCCCATTTTCAGCAACCAAATAAAAACTCCTTAGAATTTGATTTCCCTATGCTTAGGGAGATTACGATTATTGGTTCTAGTTTGATGTCTAAGAGTACTTACACACCTATTTCTAATGCACGAGAATCTTTTAAATTTGATTTTGAAATGAAATCACATTCTGATCATTTAAATTCTGATTAGGACATGAATTTTCTATATGACGATGGATTTGATTCATTATTCTCCGATTTTGATGATTTCTATTCTGATACTAATGCCCTTTGTGCACATATTTTATTTCCTTCAATTTCTCCATCCATACACCACCCCCATTAATTGGAGCTCAAGCCTTTGCCACCAAATCTCAAATACTCACACTTGTTGAGTGGTGAGATATTACCTATTATAATTGCTAATAATATTCCTTTTGAACATGAAGAAAGTATTTTGAGTCCTTCGAGGGAGAATATTAATGAAATTGGGGGGGGGGTCCATGTCTGACATATCAGGTATTATCCCCTCCATTTTCATGAAAAGGATTATTTTAGATGATGGGGATAAACTAGTGAGGAAACCACAAAGGAGACTCAATCCAACCCTTCTGGAGGGTTTTAAAAAATATTTTGAAAATTTTCTCGATGTGGGTATAATCTATCCCGTTTCAGATTCCTAGTGGGTGGGTCCTATTTAGGTTATGCCTAAGAAAAATGGTGTTATTGTTGTTAAAAATAAGAATGTTGAGTTAGTTCCAATGAGGGTACAAAACAATTGGCGTGTGTGTACTGATTATAGGAAACTAAATCATTCCCCTAACAAATTCAACTCTCCCCCCCATTTATTGATCAGATGCTTGAGAGACTGGTTGGGAATACAAACTACAATTTCATGAATGGATTTTATAGATATTTTCATGTTCCTATTTCTCTGGAGGATCAAGTGAAGACAACATTCACTTGTCTATTCCGTATGTTTTCCTACAGAAGGAGGCCATTTAGACTTTGCAACTCCCCATGTACCTTCTAGTGATGCATGATGATTATTTTTTCTAATTTTATTGAGACATATAGGGAGGTATTTATGGATGATTTTATAGTGTATGGGTCTTCATTTGATGATTGTATCTCTAGTTTGGTAATGGTGTTTAATCATTGTATAGAGAAGATTCTAGTCTTGAACATTGAAAAGTGTAATTTCATGGTACAACATGGAATTTTCTTAGGGAATGTAGTGATGAAACATGGGATAGAGGTTGATAGATCTGTGATAGAAATTATTTCATCCTTACCATATCCTTCATGTGTGTGTGATGTTAGATCCTTCCTAGGGCATGCAGGATTTTATCGGCGCTACATCAATGATAGGACAAAAACATCACACACATTCATTAAATGGGTTATGAAATCATCATTAGTTTGTATTGAGAATTAATGCCCAGTGAACCAATGTTATTTTTTCCCATTCCCCCCATTCAAGGTTGGGAATATTTAATTAAATACAATTAATTTATTATAATGAAAATATTTATATTTTAATTACGTTTATTTAATTTTTATATAAAACATACCTTTAAGGATACCTTTTTATTGGATTATAATGACTCGAGTCATGTGTATGTGGACTATAGCCTCTTTCATGACTCGTCCTCAGGGCCCGTGTCAAGGCTACCCCAAGCCCACCTTCCATAGTCCAGGGGCTAGTGACTATAACCAAATGCATAATTCCCTAAGCTGGGAAGGTATTCCCTTTATAAAAGTAAACAAACAAAACAGAGTATTCAATAAGAAGTAAACACTAAATAAAACTGAATACAAAAGAGTGTGCTGGAAAGTAAATGGGCTAGTATAAAAACCAAACAGAACAACAAGTACAAGTAAAATGGTACAAATAGGTAGATGTAAAGTGAGCTCCTGGATCATCCTCCAGGTTTCCTACATGAAGGATAGGTACAGATGGTCACCTCATCAATCACGTATGTCTGTCTCCTCTGTGTGCCATCTCGTCGCAAGGTCCTCCTCCAGGTACCGTCCAGTCATGGTGCTCTTGGCCTCCGACAGCGGTGTCCGTCGTCTGCATCCAACACAACAGTGTGCGGGCATAGCCCATGTAGGGATGAGTATAATGATACTCAGTAGGGACACCGAGACCCACACAGTCTCACAATATGCACCTAGTATAAAAAAAATAATAAAGATACAACCAAGAAGTAACATCCAACCCTACTTAGGTATATTCCCATACATATACCTAAGTTACCAATCTCAGCCTGGCTCCATCTCTCGAGCCCAATCGCAACCCAGTCCACACATGATGTAAAGTAAATAACACGATGATAATGGTTGAATGACATGAATCATCTCACACATGTATGCCACAATTGTAGAAAGATATAGATGTTCAGATGTAGCCACTGGATCATCTAAGTGGTCAGACCCACATAGGATACAGGACCAACAATGTTGTCAGACCCACACAAGATACAGGCCAGCTATCTTGTCTAAGATATCAGACCCCCACAGGATACATGCCATCTATCTCATCTAAGCTGTCAGACCCACACAATATACAAGCCAGCTAAGCTGTCAGACCCACACAGGATACATGCCAGCTATCTCGTCTAAGCTATCGGACCCACACAGGATATAGGCCAGCTATTCTGGAGTGATAGAGATGATCACATGTAGTTACTGATTCATCTAAGCCATCGAACCCACATAGGATACAAGACCAGCTACTCTGTTAGAACTGTCAATCCCACATAGGATTTGGGTACATTAGTTTTCATGTTCGAACCCATAGAGGATTCCAATACGGTAGTCATCATCATAGTCGCAGCCAGCTCTAGGGTTCCCACAAGCAGCATGTTTGATCCTAGGAGGGTATGCTCCTCGAGCAAAGGGGAAAATACATCAACTATCTTGAAGTCTTGATTTTATGTATCCCATAGTTCCGTCTCATCATAAATAACCCAATGCAATAGACGGTGCATCAATCGGACGCCAGGTCTGAGAGTTATTGGAATTTTCGTTTCAAGGGTCCTGTAGGATTTCATGTACAATCCAAAACGACCATAATCCAAAATCATATGAATCCTATGTGGAGTATTCCAGAAGGACTGTCTCATCAAAAGTAATCCAACGTAGTTGACGACACGTCAATCGGATATCCAGTCCTTAAGTTATAAGCATTTCCGCTCCGAGGTTTCGCTTGGTCTCAGGTTCGAACCTACACGGAAAAACCCAAACTTCATCAAAAACATGAGTGTAATAGACCAAAACGACCATATCAATCCAAGGAATCCTACGCAACTGACGGTGCGTCTATTGGAGGTCCATAGCTCATGTTATGGGCGAAAGCCCAAAAGTGGTCTGAAGAGGGTGGTATGGGTCCTGTCCGACCCGACCCAACACGCCCTGGGTCAGCCCGAACTGGGTCAACCCGACCCAGATCCAGTTCCATCCCAGTAGGGCTTGTCCCGGCCTAGCAGCTTCAGCCCAGCCTAGCATGGAGACCCGACCAAGACCAGGGCGGTGGCCCAGCCCACGCGGTGGCCCAGCCTTCGTGGCGGCCCGGACCGCGTGGCGTGGTGGCCCAACCCGCATGGTGCAGTGGCCCAGCCCGTGTAGCTGGGGTAGTGAATCCCACCTGGTCAGGGAGACAAGGCAGTGGCGGCGCCCTACAGGACCCACCCTAGTTAATCAGTGGGGAGATTCTGCACCCCCACCCCTCGTCACCCTGTAACGGAACCGACAGATGTTGGTTTCTTTCTGCGGAACCCTGTCGGGTTCGGCCTTGGCACGCCCCTCGCCGGTGGGCGGCTTAGCCTACCGCCCTATAACCTATCCATTTCATCCATCCGCAGCCACCCCACCGGTGCGGCGGGACAGTGCGACGCCCTCTCCGACCATCGCGACCCTCCTGGCCGTGGCCCCTCTACTTTACGGCGCGACGATGTCACGCTCTCTTCCAACCGATGCGGCCCTCTTGGTCGCAACCCCCTTCCTCTGGCGTGGTGTGACGACAACGCGCCCCTCCAGCATTTCCGCGACCCGTGGTGTCCATGGCCCCATTTTTTACGCAGCTCCAGTGACCCGATGACAAATGCGCCGCCGGTTTCTTCCACGGTTCTATCTTCTGGTGGTTCCGTTGCACCACCACCGTCATCAACCAATCAAGAACCAATGGAGGGACGTCGGGCTGTGTTTGTTCGGACTGCACCCTCCACGTTAAATTATAAAAATTGGATAACAAGGAACCACAATTTTATGTTTTGGAACTAGGTTTTAATTCAATCAATAATGACCCCTACCTCATATTAGAAGTATCATGTCGATGAACAACGGAAGTCGGTCATCAAGGAAGTGGGGAATTGCGGAAGTCGGATGTCGTTCCGTCAACGTCGATGGAAATAATGTTGTTGTTGGGTGAGTCCTTTGTGAGCGGAACCCTCTCCATTGATGTGGAAGAAGATGTTGAAGATGTCCTTCATGCCCTTCGTGGGAAGAAAACATTATTTCAAATCCTCCCAAACCTCCCATAGTAATATGTCCCACCAAACTAAGAGAATATTGCTCCTCCTTTTAATGGTGGAAAGAAGGATTTTAAAAGAATTCAATCACTCCATATTAATTAAAAAATTTGATTCACTTAATTAATTACATGGAGTTGGAATGAACTTCAAAGGTCTCAAAAATTAAATACATGGGCGTGTTGGCACTTTAATGGGAATTCCAAATGATTAAGGGAGATCAAGTGTTTGGGGTTCGTGTGGGCCCCACCATTAGTTACATCCTATCAACTGAAGTTAGGGTGTGGTGGGCCCCACCCCGAACCTCCACCTAGAGACTTAAACTTCCATCCAAATAAGAATTTGTTACACACACATTTTTATTTAATTTGTAAATTTTAAATAGTAACTCCAAATAATAACTTCCATTCACATTGAAACGCAACTGTAGTAAAGGTCCCCATAAGCGAATACCGGCGCTACGAGTTCATCTGTGTCCCTGTATTTCAATTCCGATAATCGGTCCAAAAGATAGAAAATCCAGCTCTTACGTCTATTAAATGTACCCGAACAAAATGTAATAAAATTATTCTGGGCACACCGGGCCTCAGAATCAAATGTTGTCTGAAACTGCGGGCTCATAAAATTCCCAAGAATTTTTAAAAAAATCATTGAAATTTATAGGTATTTACATTACCCCCACCTCAGGGATTTATGTTCCCGTAAGATACAAAACATTTTGGGGAATCAAATGGGGGTACTGAGCATGCATCTGAGCCACCCACTCCCATGTGCTCTCTGTGAGGTTCCCGGGCTGCCAGTGAATGCACACTAGTGGAATCGACCGTCCAAGAAGGACATGCTCTTGTTGATCATCAATCTCCATTGGAACCTCCATGAAAGTCGCACCTTCATCGATATCTTGCTCCCCGTGGTCGATGATATGGAACGGGTCATGCACGTAACTCCTCAGCTGAGATATGTGGAAGACGTCGTGCACCAGGTGCAATAGTGGTGGAAGGGCCAAGCGGTACGCCACCTCACCTACCCTGTTGAGGACCTTGAAACGTCTGATGAATCACAGATATAACTTGTCGCCTTGGCCAAATCGTCGTAGACCATTTCGAGGTGAGACCCATAGAACGCCATGGTCACAATCATCAAACTCCAGAGGTCTCCATCTCCTGGATGTATGTGGAAGACCCATCACGAACTCCATTGATATCTGATTCTATTTCCACTTTGGGACCTCCAAAGGCTGAACCAAGCCTGCTGGTACCTATTGTTCCACCTTCACTTTCTAACAAGTGAGGCATTGTGAGAGAAACTCTGCCACTACTCCATCTCTATCAACAAAGGATATCTGCAACATGGCCAGCTACTTCATCGCCTATCCTAGCAGTTGAATGCCTATTCTCCTATATAGAGAATCTGCTACAACATTCCACTTCCCGGGAGTATAGACTATCTCGAACTCATAGTCATGGAAGAAATGAAGCCATCATTGTTGTCTTAGGTTCATGTCCTTCTTCGATAAGATGTACCTGAGACTCTGGTGGTCAGAGTATACTGTAAAGCATTTTCCCATAAGATACTACTACAACATCTTCAAGGAGAAGACCACTGTTGCTAACTCTTGGTCATTGGTAGAGTAGTTCTGCGCGTGTTGTCTCAACTGCCTAGAACCATACGTGATCAATGATCGTACCTGCATTAGGACACACCCGAGTTCGATCCCTGATGCATCTCAGTAAACTACGTAACAAATGCCCTCCCCTGGTAGCCTCAAGGTGGGTACACCAGTCTATCTCTGCCTCAGCTCTTGAAAGATCTGCTAGCATCTCTATGACCACACGAATGGTTTCCACTTCATCGTCAACACTGAAAGTGGTTCAACATCTCTTGAGATGTCTGGCACAAAGGTATGGCTGGCAGACTCATGAGTGATCGACTGCACCCTCTTATGCATGATTCCATCCTGTGCTACCAGAGGTTTCCTTTTCGCCGATGGAAAACCCGTCCCATCATTATAGGTAAACCACAACCTTTTTTCCTAATACAATCAATCTGTGTATGAACTGTGGTTGCCCAGTCCATACCCAAACTAACATCGTAAGGCCTCGATGCTTCCACCATAAGGTTACAACAAAAACTCTTAACTCAAGGGTAAAATCACATTGTCAGTGTAAGTGTTATTATAGAGTCTCCTCCCAAAGTTATCTCCAAATGTGAGGATCAAGTCAACGTCTTAACCAGAAACTCTAGGTCTAGGACAAGATTTGTGGAAGGAAGGAATGATTTGTACCTATGTATATTGATACGGCAGCTAGTAGTAGACACATACCGTACCTCAAACCATACATAGAACCCTTGGATAACTCTCCTTGAACACATGTAGTTATCCCCTTCCCCTGCCCTCCTGCTCCCTAAGCCTAGCTGGGACTACAAAGCCGGGTGGTTATAACATGTTGAATTGTTCACCACTTCAGGCTGCTCTCCTAGCCCTTTTCTTCCACATATGCTACCATGCAAAATCATTTATCCTTAACACGTCCTCTTCTCGATACATTCTACAAAATCAAGTATATGAGACGGGTGCCAGCTTCATGCTTTCCAACTGCTAACATCCACTGGCTGTATTCGCTCGGCCAATGAACTTTCAACCATAAATGTTCTCTCTAACACCCTAACATGAGAAGAATTGCACAGAGGAAAAAGTGATGGCTTAGATACCCTTAAAAACACCTCGCTCAGACGTCTGAGCTCTAAATCACTGATTAAATCATATTAATCGCGTAACAGGAAAGATTGGTAGGCCTCGATGAATATTCAGCTACCGACACATCGTCCTGCTGAAGCTGTATAAGCCCCAGAAAACTCTCAGCCACCTCCTCAAGCTAATCCTTAGCCGCCTGTGGGTCGGGCTCGCCTCGGAACATGAGAGATATATGGTGCTGAAACACATGTAAAACCCTAAGCCTACAAGTTTCCTCTACCAGTATCGTTGGTAGTGTCTGCTAACCAATGAGCAGTGATATAGTTGGCACACTAACCGAAGGTACCATCTTGTAAAATGGTACAAGTACCAAAACATCATCACTATGTGGACCATCCTCATTGTCACTCACTATAAAAGATTAGTAGATAAGATCAACATATTCTCTACTAGTGTCTCAACTAGGTGGAAAACTCCAGCAATCACCTCCATCTAGTCCTCTTCTTCTTGAGAATCTGTCTCTCCTTGTAACCTCGGAGCCCATTGCCTCTGGAATTTGTACAACGTGCTCAGTCTGCATGCATCATCCTCTAGGGCGGGTGGTGGAATCTACTTCCCAACGGGTGGTGGTGCTGCTGGTACACCACCCGAAGGTGCTAACATAGTAAGAGGGCCCTGCATGGATCCTCATTTCTCGGTGGGCCATCATCATGTACTCTCTCGGGAACCCTAGCTGGCTGTCTTTGCAATGACATACTGATAAGAAGAAGGTGTGAAATAGTCAATAATTTATACCTAGTGAGCTGAACCAATGAATCCACAAAGGAAACTCTTGAAACACACACGTAATCAGTGTTTTCGTGCACTGAGTCGAAAATCCGAAGTCAGGGTCCTGGTGTATGGATACGTCGGCTACAGCACCAACATTGGAATCCCTAGACTGAAAACCACGCTAAATATTATTAACACTATTGATTCACAGTAAGACAGACCAGAGTCCTATGTTCAGCAGTAGAACCGACTCCTTTGATACCAATTTATCAAGACCAGTCCTCGGGGCCCGTGCCATGACATACCCAAGCCCACCTTCCATAGAATAGGGGTTGGGGACTAGAACTAAAGCCATAATTACCTAATATGGGAAGGCATTGCCTTTATAAAAGTAAACAACCACAATTGAGTACGCAAAAAGAAATAAACAATAAGTAAAACTGGATACAAAAGAGTGTTTTGGAAAGTAAATGAGCCATTATACAAACCCAACCAAACAAAATGTACAAGTAAAAAAGGGAAAAACATCTAGAAGTAAAGGGGAGCTCCTGGATCGTTATACGGGGTTCCTACCTGAAGGGTAGGTATAGTTGGCCACCTCATCACTCACGTCCGTCAGTCTCCTCTGTCGGCCATCTCGTCTCATGGTCCACCTCTTGGTACCGTCCAGTCGTGGTGCTCTCAGCCTCTGTCACCGATGTCTGTCATCTGCATCCAACATAATGAGGTGTGGGCATAGCCCTTGCAGGGGTGAGAATAACGATACTCGGTAGGAACACCAAGACCCGCAAGGTCTCACAATATCCACTAAGGATAAACAAAATAAGAAAGACACAACCATGGAGTAACTACCAAACCTACTTATGTATATGCCCATATATATACCTAAGATAACAATCTCTGCCCGACTCCAAATCTCGAGCCCAATAGTAACCCAGTCCACACAGGAAGTAAAGTCAATCACCATGATGATAATGGTTGAATGACATGACTCAGATCACACAGGTATGCCAAAATTGTAAAGGGATATTGATGTTTAGATGTAGCCACTAGATCATCTAAGATGTCAGACCCACAAAAGATACAGGACCAGCTAAGCTATCAGAACCACACAGGATAAAAGCCAGATATCTTGTCTAAGCTGTCGGGCCCACACAGGATACATGCCAGCAATCTCGTCTATGCTATTGGACCCACACAGGATACATGCCCACTAAGCTGTCAGACCGACACAGGATACATGCCAACTATCTCATCTAAGCTGTCGGACCAACACAGGTTACATTCCAGATATTCTAGAGTAATATAGATGATCAGATGATGTTACTGATTCATCTAAGCTGTCAGACCCACATAGGATACAGGACTAGATACTCTGTCTGAACTGTCAAACCCATAGAGTATTCTGGTACAATAGTCATCATCATCGAACCCAATATGCATTCTAGTACGGTAGTCATCATCGTCGTCGCACCCATCTCTAGGGTCCCCGCACACAGCATGCTCGATCCCAAGAGGGTACTACTCTCGAGCAAAGCGGTCAACATGTAAACTTTAATAAAGTCATGAGTTGATGTATCCCATAGTTCCATCTCATCATAAGGAACCCAATGCAACAGACGGTGCATCAATCAAACGCCCGGTCTGAGAGTTATTGGCATTTTCGTTCTAAGGGGCCAGTAGGATTTTGGGTACAATCCAACCCGTCCATAATCCAACCTCATCTGAATCCAAGGTTGAGTATGCCAAAAGGACCATCTCATCAAAATGTATCCAACTTAGTATATGGAATGTCAATCAGACATTTGTTCCTAACGTTATAATCATTTCTACTCTGAGGGACCGGTTGGTTTCAGGTTCGAACCAACCCAACTGTACACAAACTTTGCCAAAATATTGAGTGTAATATACAGAAATGATCGTATCGATACAAGGAATCCCACTAAACTAACGGCTCATTTATCAGAGGTCTATAGCTAATGTTATTTTTGAACAACCAATAGTTGTCCGAAGAGGGTGGTATGGGTCCGGCCCAACCCGGCCCAACCCGCCTTGGGTTGGCCCGACCTTGATCCAGGTCTAGACTGGTAGGACACAGCCAGGCCCGGTGGTTGTAGCACGACCTAGCATGGCGGCCCGACCCATGCCGCCAGCCCAGCCCCTGGCAGTGGCCCAGCCCGCTTAGTGGCCTGGCCCGCGCGGTGGCCCGAACCGCGTGGCGCGGTGCCCCAGCCCGCGTGGCGTGGTGGCCCGACCCGTGTGGCTCGGTGGCCCAACCCATGTGCCGCGGTGTCCCAGCCCACGTGATGCCATGGCCCAGCCCACGTGGCTAGGGGCGGTGAATCCCACCTGGTCAAGGAGACCATGAAGGGGCGGTGCCCTGCAGGTCGCGTCCTAGTCAATCAAGGGGGATGCTGCACCCCCCGTCTCCCTGTTATAGAACAAGCAGATGCCGGTTCCTCTCCATGGAACCTAGCCGAGTTCCGCCCTGGCGCAACCCTCGCCGGCGACTGGCTCAGTCGGCTTCCCTCCCACCCATCTTCTACGGCCAGCTGCGGCCTCCCCACCGACACGGAACGACTGCGTCGCACCTTCTCTGACCGCTTGGGCCCTCCTGGCTATGTCCCCTCTACCGCGCGGCGTGACGGTGTAGCACTTTCTTCCAACCATCGTGGCCCTCCTGGCTGTGGCACCCTTCCTCCGGCATGGTGCAACGACACCGCGCCCCTCCGGCATTGTCGCGGAATGTGGTGGTCGCGACCCCGTTCTTCGCACAACTCTAGTGACCCGGTGACAAATGCGTCACCAGTTTCTTTCAGGGTTCTATCTTCCGGAGGCGCCGTTGCGTCACCACCATTCGCAACCAATCAAGAACCAATAGAGGGACGTCAGCCCGTGTTTGTTCGGCCTGCGCCCTCGACGTTAAATTATAAAAATTTTCTAACAAAGAACCAAAATTAAATGTTGATGAATGAGGATTTAAGTCATTCAATAACGACCCCTACCTCATATTAGATGTTGCACGTCGACGAGCCGTGGAAGACGGGCGTCGCGAAAGTCAGGCATTAAGGAAGATGGACGTCATTCCCTCAACGTTGGAGGAAGTAATGTTGTCTTTGGCGGCTTCCTTTGCAGGCGGTGTCCCCTCGCTTAACGTGGATGAAGATGTTGAAGATGTCCTTCATGTTCTTCGTGGGAAGAACACTTTATTTCTAATCCCCTAAAACCTCGAAAGGTAATATGTCCAACCAAAATAAGAGAATATCACCCTTCCTTTTAATGTTGTCAAAATGAATTTAAAAGAATTCAATCACTCCAAATTAATTAATTAAGTTGATTCACTTAATTAATTACATGGAGTTGGCAAGAACATCAAAGGTCTCAAAAATTAACTACATGGGTGTGTTGGAACTTTAATGGGAAGTCCAAAATATTAAGGCAATTAAGGGGTTTGGTTTTTTTGTGGGCCCCACCTTTAGTTACATCTTATCAAGAGAGGATAGAGTGTGGTTGACCCCACCCCTAACCTCCACCTAGAGACATAATCCATCATCAAAATAAAAATGTATTACACACACATTCTTATTTACATTCTCAATTTTAAATAGTAACTTCAAATAATACTTCCATTAACGTTGAAATGCAACTGAAGTAAATGTCCCCTTAAGCAAATACTGGTGCTACAAGTTCATCGGTGTTCTCGGATTTCAATTCTGAGCATCTGTTCAAATGATAGAAAATCCCACTCATACGTCTACTGAACATACCCAAACAAAACTTCAGAAAAAGATTCTGGGCACACTGGGCCTCAGAATCAGGTACCGTCTAAAACTCCGGACTCATAAAATTTCCAAGAATTTAAAATAAATATTTCATTGAAATTTCATGGTCATTAACGCCTCATGAAACGATGTGATTCATTCACATTGTACATGGAATGTAATAATTATATTTTGATTTAAGATAAGTAATATATATGAAATAAAATGTTTCATTGATGATAATATATATATATATATAGTATTTTCTTTTCATTCCTTCGATGTGATGGGAATATGTAAACAACATCCACATGTATGGATGGCCTTCTGTCTCCATCAATGGTGTATTTCATTTCCTATCACAAAAAAATTGATCAATATAAAAACATATATAATGAATATATTTTGTAATAATAACATGGATTATTTTCTAGAGATCATTAATTATTTATCAATGTTATAGGATCAAATAATAACTATTCAAAACATACTTTTAAAACAAGGTAATTAACACCCAAAATAATGAAAATAATTGATGATTATAAACAAAATAGTTATGAAATGTTAAAAAGGGATCATGTATGATATTATATTTGTTATTATTATTAAGGTATATGCTAATAACATTAATAAATCTATTAGACAAGAGGTTAAATAGAGTTTAAAAAAAAAGCACAGGGTATGGGTTTTCATCTCAATTTCATCTCATTGAGTTATATTGTATTATAATGAACCTAATTTATTTTATGTTGTTTATATATTGCCCATTTTACATCTAATATCATTGAAAAATCATTTTTCATGGCACCTTAATATTAAATTTGTCTTTTCCCATATAATGAGGATTGAATTAAATGTTTCCATGTGGTAAATAATTCCACAACTAAATTTCTATTCATTAGGGTAAAATTCCGATTCATTGATTACAATATTATAGGATTATATTTCTAATTAATTTTCAGTATCTATTTGTTTGTTTCTATATTTTTTATCTTTATTCATAATTGATACCGACAATATTTTCATTGAATAATTCCCACTTCATCTTTTTGAAAATTTTTAAGGTTTATCCCTCAATCTCATTCAAATAGAGATTGTTTATTCTTTAACATCCATTAGAGTAAATTATCTAATAATTGTGAAACAAAATCTTCTATATTATTTTCCAATATTTATTAGTTATATATTTCATGAAATAGTAAAATTTTCCCACTCTTATCTTTTTTATATTTTATTTACTTTTAAAGAAAACGTGACATAATTTCATTCTTCAGTCGGAAACATTTTTTATTAAAAAACAATTTTTTTAAAATATTAATTTTTTATATTCATTTAAAATAATTTATGTAATGAATTTTTTACAAATTTTTTATTTAATAAATATGTTTTCAAAGGATGGTTCTTTTCCCTTTCTGAACAAGGCTCCATTCTACCATATTTACAATCTAAAAAGAATTTTCTTTTTACCTTGAATGACATTTATAGAATTACCCTTCGTTATGATCTTTATTTATTTAGGAATCCTTTTTATATTAATGAAATTAATTGTAGTGGAAATGGTTTTTAATAAAATGGATTTTAAATAAGTTTTAGTTATTTTTTTTTCTTCCTCAATAGTTTTTTAATGAAACAATAATGATATTTATATTTAACATTGAGAACATAAAATTATTCTTAGTGTAATGGGTATATATTTTCACACCATACTTATTCATCCTTTGGATGGTTAATGATTATTTTTGACATGGTTAATATTGATATTCACTTACATTAATCCTTCTATTAATCCTTAGCACCCCTTGAGTAATTCACTTCCATATGATCACTGAACATTTAATTTTACAAATATATCCATCTAATTTATTTGGGGTATTATTATTTCCAACACCATATTCCAATTGTACATATGATGTATAACTTGAATGTAATTTGATTTTCTATAGAAATATTTGTAAATATGAATCCTTAAATCAAAATACATATTCCATAAGGAACATTTTATAAAAATTAAATCGACTATTAGATATATCAGGAATTCTTTGGATTGGTATGAAATGGGTTTGGGATAAGTTAATGAAATATCCTTAATGCATAAATAGTGTCATTAGATGAATCACATTACTAGACTCTACTAATAGGGGTTCCCCCAATTTGTTTTAACATGTCTTGTGAATAGATTCTATGGTAATGATTCTACATTCCTAAGAAACATGGCTTCATATAATCAAGAATTTTCATCATTCAAATTCATTTATTAATATATACGTTATATTAAATATTTAAAAAATATATTGTTGTATTTTATTCATCATTTACTGATAAATGTCATGGTTTATGTTATATACCATTCTATACTAATTATGACTCATCGAGTTATGATAGACATGATATTAATGAAATGTATAATGTTTTTAGTTATTTACCTTTACATGTTATTTACACATTTTCTTACGTATTTATTTATTTCATGGAATTTTTGTTTTGTTATTTACCATCGCATATAGATTATACTAATTGATTAATTATTCCGTCATCTATAAAAAATCCATTCTGATCTTTAAAGATGACAATTATTTTATTCCATTTCCCCAGGATTCCATGAATTGTACTTAGAATGATATGAATGGTCATTCAATATGTAAAAATATTATTCTTCACTGAAAAAATTATGACATAACTTTTTATTTGATTTGTAATACATGAATCATGCTTTTATCTAGTATTCCAATACTACAAATCTATATAGTCCTTTGGGATTTGGTTTTATATGTATCTTATTCCAATGTAATGGTATTAGGAACTGGATTTGGGATTATAGGGCTAAGGTCACTACATTAGGCATTACAACATGTTTAGTAGAAAACATGGAATTAGATTTAGGAAAACCAAGAATTTGGAAGATAAACCGTAGGTAGAATTTTAGGATAAGTATAAAATAACATAAAAAATATTCAGTCAGGCATAGAGTATGTGGTTTTCTCTAATAATACATCCATTTCATTATACTAAATTTGGATGTGGTCCTGACATAGATATATGTAGGGGTAATATATCTAAAAAATGACATGTCGGGCATGACTCGAGTGTATCTGGGTACATGATAGTGGGAGTTAGTATCAAACTGGTTCGAAACTCAAATGAGATATTCGTGGGATAATTTATATTCTTATGACAAACAATTATTAATGATTTTAGTAGATAATTACAAATAATAACCTAGTTTAAACCCTACACCCTAGAATGACCTATGTTAAAATAAAATGCGTGAAATATTTATTAGGATTCAGGAAATAAAATATATATATATTTTTACAAATTTTATTTTGGTTATAATAATCTTTAAACTCATTTGTATTATTTTTAAAATACATTGATACCATCATGGTTTTTTGATATTATGTTATCTCATATGCACATTATCTTAATAACCCTTTTTAGAAAAAAAAATTTCTAGAATTTCATATAATTAATGAAATTTTGGGTGAAATTTATTGTATGTTTATGTTTAAGAAGAAACATTATTTTGAGGAATAATTACATTAAATATTTTAGATAAAATAAATATATTATTGATATAGTTTAGTATTAGTATTATCATTAATGAAATTATTATAATATTCAAATCAGATAAATTGAATTTGTAAAAAAAATATGTTGTATTAAAAACCATAGTATATATTTTATTGAACGACTAACCATATATCAAGAATGAATTTTTTTTGTAATTATTAGTAATTATATAGAATATAAAAATAGAAAACCTGCTTGACAGGTGAAAACACACTGCATTTGGAAAGGCCATGGGACATGGACACATGACTGAAGGATGATAAGGGGTTCCTACCTACCACTAATAACATGGTGACCTGGTCAATATGACTTTTTATATAGTTGAAAAGCATTACCAACAAATATAAATGATGAAGTAGTTGTATTAACTTTTAATTAATAAACTTGGGTTTTCAAAATATGTAGAGACAAATGGAAATAATGCACAATTTTTTATAGACATACGATTCAATAAAAGATAATTTTAGTGGTTCTAGAATTAAAAAAAATTCTATATTGGATATTAACTTCATTGAATAAGAACAATATTGGAGGCTGATCAAATAAAATCCGATGTGTGAACATTTTCTTATGAAATTAAAATGTAATTTTTTTTATATTTCCTTATATATTAAAATAATTTTTCCACAATAGAAAAATGTTGGTGAAATAAATTTTTATCATATTACATTCATTTTTGTTGATATGAATGACTTTTGAAAAACTATTATATTTATGTATTTGGGGCCCCCAACATTCCATTTATCATTTAATTTTCTTAGAAAAATTAAATCAATCATTCCCAATAAATATTTAAATATTTCCTTCATGTCTATATATTTACTTTTTTCTAATGTTCTCCTATATAGAATCCCAGTAAATAGTTATTCTCGTTGAGATTTATACTTATATATATATCTTATTAAGTTTATATTTTACTAACCATTTTATGACTTGGTTTTTCAATATATTTTTTTATTTATTTGAAACCCTTTATTAATAATATAATGCTTATATTTTTAAGTGTTAATTTACTATTGGTGGGGGGAATGTAACATCCCAAAATATGAAAATATGAATATCGTATTTTATAGAGTGCATAAAATCAAAAAATAATAATATAATGGACAATAAAATCATAATAATTAAAATATATTAAATGATTTAAATAAATTTAATATATTATATATCATACAATGAAAAAAGTACTGATTTATCTTTCATTTTACACAACGACATGTTTCATCAGTAGCTTGTGTTACACACAAGAACGAGTTTTACCAAATAATATTAATATTATTATTAAAAAAATATCCTATTATTCAGTCTAAAATTTATGATCTGGATTCACTATATTATGTAAGTATATGGTGTATAAAAATATAAAATGAATTATTTGGTTACTAATTAATTATAAATTAATATAAAACTAGTTATATTTAAAGGAAGTTTTATTAAAAATATATTTTTATTATCCTAGAGGAGTTTTATCATTAAAAGTTATAATAATTATAATTTTTAATGATGTTAGTGAAATATATATATTATATATTAAATTTTTTCAATTAATCCAATATATATTTACAGGATTAATATACGAACAAATCCAATTTTATCCATAGAAAATCTATATTTTTTTTAAGAAAACATTGATTAATTTTATAGTCGCATCATTAATTAAACAAAATATTGAAACTTTCATAAAATTTATTTGAGAAAATAATATTCATATTTTAATATAGAATTATAAAGGGTGAGATTTTGGTATTTTATAAGATGATTCATTTTAGGTTGTTTAGTGACAAATACTGAATTATAATTGAGAACGACATTATCACCAAAAAAAATTATATGGATAAAATATATTTATAAATTTTTGTAATGAAAAAATTGATCATTTATACAAATATTAAAGTCATTTATTTCATTTTAATAATATTTATTTTAATATTGTACATTACATCTAAGTAAACTTTTGAACATTTTCACCAGAAAAAACTTCTTTCTCTTCCCATCTACGGGATTAATATTAAATTAATTTATAGCACTTATATGATTTGAAATTGAAAAAAAGGAATAAATATTTTTAATAATAATAAAATTTACTTTATAATATTTTAGACATATTTTTTTAACAAATTTATTTTTGAAATAATTTGAAATTAGTTTAAAGGATTAAGATGAAAACAAGTTTACTAAAGAACTAAACATTAAATGTAAGGGGCCAAATGACCAATAAATATTTTAAAAACACCTTGAATATATATATTTAGACCATATAACTTATATTATCGATTTTTTCACTATTAAGGTCATGTTATCTGAGAAAAGCATGGTTGGAATTCATTTTTTAAAAAATAAGCATGTTTTCAACTCACCACACATATAAAAGGGAATAACCTCTACACTTTCATCGCACTAATAAAAATATTTTTTCATAAATAAATAACAAAATCACTAAATAACACATTCTATAATAATATAATAATAATAAATATAAAATTTTTGTAGACTTATAGAAGATACTAGAACAAGATGTAATGTTTTTCTAAAAGCGTTTTTTGATTTCCTTATACACCTACTTCAATTAATTTTATATCATGAATATACAATAATATAATAATAATAAATATAAAATTATGTTTTTAAGTAATTTTAACATCAAAAAAATCAAACACTTCCATAAAATGGGTTATGAGATAATCATTCATGAGTATGGTAGACAACTGCCTTGCAAATCGATGTTGTTTGTTTTTCCATTACAACCATTCATGATTGGTAATAATGATGTAAATAATATTTATATATGATATATATGATTTATTAATTTTTATAGGATGACTATATAACACATTATTTTTTGATTTCCATTTTGGGGGAATACAATAAATTCATTCGTGTGTAAGTTGGACTACCGTAATACGAAGTGAGGTGATTCGTTCACACATTACATAAAATGTGTTAAATATAGTCTTAATATTATTATTTGATATATATGACCAAAAAATTATAATTTAATGTTGATATTTATGTATATGTGTGTGTGTGTGTCATTTAATTTTCATTCTATCAAAATGATGAGAAAATGGAGACACCATTTTTGCATACGTGCAACCTACCGTCTCCTTGAATGGCATGATTCATTTCCAATAAATTTTTTTTGATAAAACTAAATACATATTTATTTTATGTATATGGTATTAAAATATTGTTTTACATTTTTTAGATTATGAAATCCCTTTCGATGAAAGAGGATTGATAAACTACAAGTCATAACATTCTTGAAAACCAAGGTAATTAACTCCCAAAAAATGAACAAATTGAATGATTATTACAAAATGGGTGATAATATGTTATAAAATGATCTTATATTATGTTTAATATATAAATATGGTTAAAGATCATTTAGAAAAAATTATTAATAAGGTAATATTTCCCATCTCAATGTCATTTCATTGAGAAATATTTATTTATTATTAAACTAATTTAATTTATAGTGGGTATATAATATACCATTAAAATTTAATATCATGGATAATTAATTATTCATTGTTCATTAAATTTATATTTAAATTATTTAATTTAAGGGGTTTTAAACTTACAAGTTGCAATGTGGTAAAGAATTTCATAATTACATTTTTGTTCATTAGGTTAAACATTAACTTAATTGATTTTGATATTAAATTATTATATGTATACTAAATTTTTAAAAACTATTGATTTTTTTACTTGATAATTTTGGACTTACTGTTTTTCACATAATCAATTCATTGATTAGCTCTCACATTAAATTTATGATAGTTTTAAGGGTTTATTCCATAATAACATTCTAATCATGATTTTCAATAATAAAATTTATATTAGAGGAAATTATATGATAATTTATTAATAAACCATAAAATATTATTATTATTTCGTCATTCATGATAAATTTCTGGTAATAATACCAATTTTCCACTATTTGGAACATAAATGTTTTTATAATTTTCATATGAAAACAACAACTCATTTATCTATTCAGTTAGAAAAAAAAATTATTTCAAAACATTGATTTCTAAAAATATTTTAAAAAATGTTTAAAACTCTTTCAAAATGATTTATTAAATGAAATTTTTATAAATTTTTTATTTTTAAAAAAATTAAAAAAATTGAACCTTCATATTGATTTTCGAACAATGATATTCTCTAATGTTTTACAATGAAGAAGAATTTTTTTTCATTTTTTTAGCAAAAATACTAGCACAATAATTATCATCATTTCATTGAATCTTGTATTGTAATTTTATGCATTTATTTTTAATGAGAATTGTTTTTAAGGATATGTGTTTTCAAAATATTTTTTAAATGAAAATGATATTTTCCAGAAAAATGTTTCTAATAAACATTTCATAATATTTGTATTCATCAATGAAAAAAATATAATTTATTCAATTAGTAATATGTTGAAACATTAATAATTATATATTTGGATAGCTCATGATTATTTTAATCAATGATATTGTTGGTATTCACATCCTTGTATCGTTTAATTAGATATTAACTTTTCCTTGATTTATTCACTTCTATGTGACCATTTAACCTTATTTTTCCCCTAAATATGAATATTATTTATCATTTATAGGATTATTGACTAAAACATATATATTTTTTACATACGGTGTTTATTTTTAAAGTTATTTCATTTAATGAGGAATAATTTCTAAATGTGTATCCTTTATTCCGTATAAATATTTGATAAGGCACATTGATTATGAGATAAATTGAATATATGATATATGAGTAATGATTTGGTCTGGTATAACATGGTTTGGGTATGGGCTAATTTAATCCACTTGATAAATCATTAGTCTCATGTGTTGAATCTATTTTCCAGCCCCAGTTAATGTTTTTTCACCCTCTTTTCTTAAAAATATAATGTGAATGGTATTAATGGTATAGGTTCGATATCCCTAGGAATAAGGGAATTCCATTATAAAGTATTTCCTTAAATAATATCTAGTAATTATTATTTATGAGATTACTACTATAAAAAATATTAGGACACATTTCATTCTTAGTATATTTATTAAATGGAATGGTTTTTTGTTATCAATCATTCCGTAATTATTATTCATTATCACGTTATGATAGTGATGTTATTGAATAAATGACATTATTTTCATTTATTTCACATTATAGAATATTTATTCACTTTGTTATCAGTTAATTTATTTAGTGGAACGTGTCTTCTATAATTTACCATTCCATATTGATTATTCTCATTGATTCAATTTTTCTTTCACTATAAATAATCCTTACTAAGAACATGAGCTCACCCTTATATTGATTATTTTCCCCAATATCACATGAAGTATACTATGATAGATATGAAGTGATTTTATTGGATGAATAATGTTATTATCATAAAAAATTAAGTTGTAATTTTTGTATTCAGTTGGTAATACAAGACTCATTTATGTTTCTAGATACAAACACATCTTAACTATTCGTTCCTCTAGGATGATATTTTCCTTATATCATATACAATGTAACATTATAGGGAACCATATCTAGGTTTCTAGGATTATGTTTTCCACCTAATCACTTTTTTTGAGTTATTATGATATACATGATAAATGGGTCTCACATTAAAATTAATCACAATCCTTACTTTTGATTTAATTATCATTACTAAAATAATTTATTCTTTATTATGGTTGATTTTTTGAAACTAATTTTTTAATTTATGATATTTATTTTTTATGTTTAATTACATAGAGTTTTAATAAATTATTCATATTATAATAATAATGATTTAGTTTATTATAAATATCAAAATTAAACCCATAATTATAATAAATAAGATTCTATCCCCAATGTTATGTTACATAAATATTATTATAAATAATGTTCTATATCAATGAAAGAATTTATCTAGTAAATAATTTTTATCTTGACATATTTTATAAAATTACTAGAAGGATATATTTCTATTAAATAATGTTATATGTTTTGAAAAAAAAAATGAATATAGATAATAAACCACATATGATATAATATTTTATGTATGCCATAAAATAATGCATAATTCTTTGAGTTTTGAAATTTTATTATTCAAGATTAAAGAAACATTTTAGTGCTAAATCATATTAAATTGAATATGTCTATAAGAATATGGATATACTATACAAATTCAGGTTATGAAAAATGTTATGCATCATTACTAATTGACATTGATCGTTGGTGAGATGGAATATGGAAAAATATTTTTTAAAAATATGATAATTTTTTCTAAATGTGATATCATTCCATAGAAATATCTTTAAAACATTCTACAATAATTATATTTACTGGATTTTATAATTCAAAAAATCATTAAATAAAATTATATTATTCTTGATGTTTAAATATATTTTTCCTACTATAATATAGATTCATGTTCATATATTATACAAACTATTATTATCTTGATGGGGGATTCTCCCATGATTTGAAATGTACATGTATTAGGAAATGTTTTCTATAATGATTATAAAATCTCTTTTACATGCATCAATGAAAAATACTAATTTTCAAATGTTTGGTTTTTCAAATAAATATGTTCATGGTTTTAAAATATAATTTTATAAAAAATTTACCAACAAGAAATTTTGTTAATAGATCATTATAGAATACTGCCTAAACTAATATAGATTATGATAAAAATTTCTATTGTTTATTTGGGAATTGATATTATATTCATTCAATAGTATTAAAATAAGATTATAAAAATATGATTTGTAATTATATTTCTCAACTCGAATCAATTTTAGACTATATTGAAGATATAATATAGATAATTTCCATATAATTTCTGAATGAATTTATATCCTAGAGAATTAAAAAATTAATTCACGACAAATTATTGATTATATTTTCTTTCTAAAATGGTTATTAAAAAATGTATGAACTTTTGATTTAAAGGGTTTATTAATTATCATAATGAAAATAGAAAAATTATTTTATGATAATTGGGTGAACATTTTTTCCAAAAATATGATGTAATGGGGAATGAATATAAATTTTCCATAATAACCCTATTACTCAAAAAAATTACTATAAATACCACCCCCTCATAAACTGAAACAAGTTCTTATAAATTACTGATAACCAATTTCCTAGCTATATGTACAGGGTGTATATTTAATTCTCTCAACGAGAAATTATCTATCAACAAATTTGAGAAATATTTCTTTTGTCATTTAACAAATTAATAAATAAATTTAAATAAAAATAGAATTTATAATAAAAAATCATAAAAATTAATAATAAAAAATAATTTGTGTTAAAATAAAAATATATTTTCATGAAATAGATTATCAAAAATAAATTAATTTTTAATTTTAATAAAAATTACAAAAAACATGGATATTAATAGAAACTATTAAAAGAGAGAAAAATAAATCATAGATTTGGGTATAGAAATAAAATATTACTGATTACACATTATATATGTTAGTTGTTATATGTTCATTCTCCAAATTTGATACAATGAAATAACATAAAAGTAAATGTCAGTTGAAAATTATAGTTGTATTGGGATCTAGGGCCACCAAAATATACTACATCATAGAGATCTATTAGTTATTCCATTGAAAAATTCATTCTTACAAAATCTCATTAAAATGCGTCCAAAATCATATCTTGGGGAATGGAATGAGTGAATCAGAACTAGAATAACTCACACTACAAAAATTTATCACACAAGCCTCATCTTATGGAATAAGGTAATCATAATGGTCTAAGATTTTGTAATGGAATTAACCCTTATGGTCATTTACATTGGAAAATTTGGGTGTTTAGAGTGTCATGGGGACCATAGGTGACTCATGAAGGATTTTTCCAAATTTTAGGTTTGAGGGTCGATAGCACCGATGAGCATCAGTGCCACTGAGGGGTATCAGTGGCACCAATGAGCGTCGGTGGCCCCAAGGATCGTCAGAGAACAAATCAAAATTAGTGGCACTAAGGGGCGTCGGTGGAACCAAAGGGCATTAGTGCCACCAATGATACTACGGAGATAGTGGCAGGGTGATGATGCCAGGGAAACGGTGCTAGGGAAACAGTACCAGGGCGACGGTGTCAGGCCAACGGTGCCAGGGCAATGGTGTCAGGGAGAAGATTCCAGGGGGATAGTGCTGGGGAAATGGTGCCAGGGTGATGGTGCCACAGCCACTATGTCTGGGAGACAGTTCCAGGTTGATGATGATTCACATAACAGTGAGTCCTCCCCTAGTTTTTAGGACCTTCCAATTTTCCCCAGTAACATAGCTTTTGATTTAAAACCATTTTATTACTCCTTCCAAGGCCATTTAAGGGCCTTAAATGTTGTTTTAATCCACTATTAATTGGGAAACAATTGATCTACCAAAACATGTGGCTTTTTTCGTCGGTGTCATGCATTGTGGTGTTTTACAGTTTCGCCCCATTATAGGTTTTTCTTAGTTTAAAAGATATCTATTAACTCACCGCTATTATTTCCACCTCTTCGAGGAAAGTTATCAAATAAAAATTAATCCCATTATGTGAAACATCCAAACTACTTGGTCGAACCATGATTTGACATTCAATGACATCAAAATAGTCTACCAGTTTTTAGGATATAGCCTTTTTCATAAGTCAATATCATCTCTTCTTTTCTTTTCCCTCTCTCTTGGTGAATTTGGGGTCCATATTCTGAAGAATAATAGTGCGCCAGTACCAGATACATTCATTCTCACCCTTCGATTCCTTGGAGATGTTCTTCTACAAGTCATGAATCTCATGTTCATAGCCTGAGAAGAGAAAACATTGATCGTTGACCATCTAGTTAGGGTCTTCCTTAGACTCTCATTACTATTTATCATGCAGGGTAGGTATAATAATGTTTCCATACGGTGTGGATGAAACCGAACCATAACAAAGATTATAAATTTTTTCTAAGGAATTAAGGGGTGTTATTAATGATTATAAAGTTGTAATCGTTTATTTTCATTCATATGTTGTGAATTGTATGGGCCTAGACCCATTGAAAATCATGAACGTTGGTTGTTCATTCTTGAGCACTAATGAACCTTTGTTTATCTATAGAAACATGGGATTGAATGGACATAACATGGGAAATGATCAATCAGGTAAACTCGGTTGATTAAATGTATGACCAAGGAATAAAAATACTTGGGTGATCACCCTAGTTAACCAAACTAAATGATCCAACCTGATAAATGGTGTGGTTAAATCTAAAAAATCCCTAGTTTTGTTCTGATAATAAGCATGGATGTTCTGCTTGATGCTTGTCGGTGATGTGAATGGGGATGTGATTCCCTCTTGTTTAGTTGTGGGTTTGTAGATCTGAGGCCATATAGGAACATATTTTGGGGCTTGGTTTGGTTCCAGTACTTCGTGGGATCTCAGAGATCAATTTTGTTATTGTGACGTTGTAAGAGAACCGAGTGTGAATGCTTAAATTGTTGTTTGGATGTTTTCTTCTCTAGTCTAGTTGTTATTTTGGATTGTGGTTATGCCTATTAGTTTCTCTATAGAGGAGGAATGATTGAATGGAATCACTTAAACATGATAACAATAATGGGTTGTTCTCTAGTTGTGGATGTTGTGCTTTTGTGTATGAATGAATAGTAACGGGGGTGTTTGTGTATGGGATGGTTTTGGGAATCTTAGACTGGGATGAGTGCATGATTACCTATACGTATAATTTTTTTTATTCCTATTCTCTCACAAACCATGTTGATAACTTCACATTGAACACCCCAATTTCACGGGGGAGGGTGGTTTTCCCTACATCTTATTGGGTCGCTAGTTATTAGCTCTTTTCTACTCCCTCTCCCGAGTATCCGAAGACAATATTGGTAGGATATGATGGCCTGAATTCCATTATATACTAAGACTAATTTGGAAGGGTAAATTGTGGTGGTGGGCCAAGGGTTTTGTGGGAAGGTTTATATCCAAAGTTTTTTAGTATGAGGGCCTAGTGGCACAGGTGTCTGCAAGAATAGTTATGTGTGATTGTGGTGGCACAAGTGTCTGCCGAAGGGATACATGGTTGAGGTGGCCCATAAGGTTATCATTTGGTCAGTAATGGGACTACAATGAAAAATTGGTGGGGGGGTATGTGTAGGAATTCTTCAATAACTTGTGGGAAAATCGGTGTGGGGTACCCCAATTTCGATGTGCTATTACTATTACCTTTCCAGACATGCGTTATTTTGGGAGTGTGCCTTGGTGAGGCTGGGTGGATAGTTTCCATTCTTGGTGTTTTGATTACCTCTACACTCTCAAAATGTATTATACTACCTCCCCACTTTTTCACGAGAGCATTTTATTTTTATCTACAGAGTATACCTTTATACTTGCCATATGTTTATAAAACTGCTTTCAGGTTTCTAGGTAGACATCGGGGACCATATGAGGTCGTACTAGCTAAGACGTTGGGATAATTTATGTAAACTTTTTATTTTCTTTTGGTACATTCCCATTGGAGTTTTCTTTTAATTTTTATGGGTTTACCTTTGAACATGCATATGGGAATGGGTTTTGGATTTACTTTTACCTTCAATTTTGGAGTTGTTCTTGTTTTTACCATTGTATCTCCTAATCCTAATAAACAAAAAGGGTATTTCTTTCCATTTTATATCTGATTATATACCCTTGGTTCTAGTCACCACTCTAGATCCTATTGAGGCAAGTCTTGGGGGTCATTATCTCTCCATAAACATGAGGAAGGAATGGTCTGGTAGTTTTTTCTCTCTTCTCTCTTCTTGGTGAAGGAAGGTCCTCACAGAATGGTATTAGAGGTGAGGGTTGAGAGATAAGACGGAACTCGATGTTTGACATAGTTAGGATTTCAAGGTATGGTTGGGAAACAATGTTAAGAACTCTTGGTTCATGAAATATGCTAGGGATGATTGGCTAGGACATCGGATTTTAGGGCCCCTGTGGTCCAATGCGATGACTTGGGACCTACCGAATTACCAAGTGAGTCTACACTGATTTTAGGATAGAGAACCTAAAAAATGTACTTGAATAAAAATTAATTTTGTTCTTATGATTTAAGGGTGTTATGAAAATTATAATAAAAAAATGTTTGAGAAAAATTTAAATAAAATCATCATACTACTCGAGTATAGGAATTCCTTGTTTACATTGTAGCTAATGAACCCATACGATGACCATGATTAGTGAGGGTGATTGAGGCCCCAGATGATGATCTACCTAATAAGAAGAGGACTGATCGAGAGGAGGAGGATGACTAGTGGAAAACGTTTCTTCATGCCTTTCAGCGGAAGACCCTCAAAAGTACGACGGTAGTGTCTCGGAAATGAAGATCGAAAGATGGATTGAGGAGTTGGTGATAGATTTCATCTTGATGCAAGATCCAGCTATGTATTGGGTTCCATTGGATTTCATTAATATGAAGCGACTAGAGTGTTAGTGGTAGACACTCTGCCTCGAATAGAGGATGGACAGTGAGATTTTGTGGGCTGACATTGAGAAGGAGTTCCGAGAATAATCTCATTATTAAATTGTAAAGGATGAGAATAGGCAGGAGTTACTCTCCCTCCAGAAGTAGAGTATGATAGTGAGGGATTTGGGGATAATGTTCAAGGATCTCATTCACATTCTCCAGATCAATTTTCAGATGCGGAGTCTCGAGAGAGAAATTTAGAAGAGGCACTAAGACCTTCTATTCATTATTTTGTTACTCCATTCACTCTACTAACATACCTGGTGGTTCAGAAGAAGGATTAGGTGGTGGAGAGGATGAAAATGCTGGGAGGTGTGCCGCTATAGGGGATCCATATGGGTTCATCAAAGGGAAATTCCGTTAGTAGAGGACCTCTAGCATTATGGCCATCCATGTTTCTGCTGATGGGGAACATGCATCAGCAATTTGGGTTTTGATCTTCTGGTCACCTCCCTTTCACCATGATCCTAGTACCGAGGTGCTTCATATTTGGAAGTTGTTGCCACCTTAGGAATAAGTTTTTGGACTGAGTGTGGAATAGTAGAGGTGGGCAGGTAAAACACCCCCCTCAGTAGCAACAATTTCCATCAAAGCCTTTTCAGTAGCCGTATCTGGGATAGTGAGCTACTTATCCTCCAAGAGATGATATTGCTGGAGGAGACCAAACTTGAAGCACTCCTTCGGGACCTCGACCAGGGCATGGTCATGGAGGTGGCCGACATCCAAGGGGTATAGGTGCTAGGCATGGGTAGTTGCACGCTGAAAAGGTAGTTGTTCCAGTAGGTTTAGAGGTTATTTGATGTATGATCATCTTGTTTAGTACTATTGGATATTACATTTTTCATTCGGGAACTTATTACTCCTTTGTTGCAGCTATATGATGTCATCTTATGCATCGATTGTCAGTTCTCTTTGTGTGGAATTATTGACTGCTTCTGGAGATAGGTCATCTTTCTCGATATGGGTGGCCAACACATGACTTTCTATGGTGAGTGGGGTAGCCAGGAGGGATGCCAGAAATTGGAGACCCTTATTTATTTGTTAATTGAGATGTAAATGGATTCAGCACATGCAGGGAAGGTGGAAGTCCAAAACCACATCAGTGAGTTCCTAGAAATCTTACCTAGAGAGGCGGTGACGCTACCCCTATGACGTGATGTTGAGTTCGGGAGAGACATACAAACCGATGCCCATCCGATTTTGATGGCTCCCTATTAGATGGGGCATTATGTGTTGTAGGATTATCATATTCAGATTGATGATATGATGAAGAAGGGTTTTATCTGACTGAGTGTGTCACCATGGGGTGCACCAGTATTATTCGCAAAGAAGGAAGACTGTGGTCTCAGGAAGTATAAAGACTACCGAAGACTGAATCATGTGATGGCCAAGAACCGTTACCCCATCTTGAGGATCGAAAACCTTTTTGACTAATTGAGTGAACCATGTTGGTTCTCTAATATCGAACTGCGATCGAGATATCACCAGTTGAGGGTGAAGGATGGTGGCATCTCAAAGACTAGATTAACATACAGATATGGTCACATTGAGTTCGTGTTCATGTCGTTCAGCGTTACAAATGCACCAGCATTGTTCATGAGGCTCATGAACTTAGTTTTCCACAAGTATCAGGACTAGTTCACAGTCGTATTTCATTAAAACATCCTGATCTACTCAATATCATGGGAAGATCACACAAAACACTTGAGGAGGATTTTAGAGGTCCTTCGATTGCACCAGCTCTATTTGTAGTTTTCCATGTGAATGTTCTAGACATGAGAGGTGCACTTCCTAGGAAACTTGGTGTCCTTGTTGGGAATTGAGGTGGACCTATCAAAGGATGAGGAGATTGATTCCTGGGTAGAACCCATGAATGTAGAAGAGGTTTTTAGTTTACTGGGTCGACTAGGTTACTACCGAAGGTTCATTCCCTACTTATCTCAAGTTGAAGCACCATTAACATCCTTGACCAAGAAAGACCATACATTCGTATAGAGTGAGTAGTTCCAAGAAGAATTCAGCTATCTAATGGGAATATTTTTCAGTGCCCAAGTGATGAGGCTTCCAGAAGAAGGGAAAGCATTTGATGTGTTCTATGATATATCTGGGATAGGCTTGGGGTGTGTGTAGATGCAGCAATGGGAATTGATATATTATTGGTCAAGGTAGTTACTTCCTCAAGAATGTAACTGTTACGCCCATGACCAGAATCTTGTTGTGGTAGTTTTCATGCTGAAGATGTGGTATAATTACCTCATTAGTGATTGGTTCATAGTCTTCACGGATCCCAAGAGCTTGAGGTATATCATCTCCATGTGTGACCTGAACATGCGACATCAATGATAGATGGAGTTACTTTTAGGACTGTGATTTATAGATTTCCAACAACTAAGGTAAGGGAAACATGGTGGATAATTCCCTGAGAAGGAAGTCGTAGAAGGATGTGGTTTGACAATCAGAAGATCCTTGGAAGGATATGGTGGAGTTAGCTACCTCCCACTTAGACACAAGGGTGGAGGATGATAGGGGTTTCATGTTCTAGATAACAATGCAGTATTCCATGGTACAATTAGTGGAGGAGTCTTAGATGGTGGACATAGAGGCTGATGTGATGCGCGATCTAGTTAGCCAACGGAATGCTCCAAACGGATTGTCGGAAGATAGTTAGAATCAGATGATTTTATTCGGGACACTGGGAAGATGTGAAAGAAACTTCTCGGTGGGTTCCATAACTCACCCTTGGATGTACACGAATGAGTTTCGAAGATGTAATGTGGATTTCAGAGTCAGTTTTGGAGGCCTGGGGTGAAATGGGTAGTGGAGGGATTCGTAGAAAAGTGCCTCATGTGTCGGTAGATGTTGGATCAACACTGTGTTCTAGGAGGTCTGTTGCAGGCTTTTGTTGTCTTAGAGTGGAAGTGGGATGATATCTTGATGGGTTTTGTCATGGGACTACCCAAGGATCAGGGATGCTGCGATGCTATCTGGTGGTGGTAGACCGGATGAAGAAATCCAGAAACATCCTAGCAATCAAGGAGTCGAGTGTGGTGGATGCCTTAGCACAGAGGTACACAGATGAGGTGGTGCGATTGCATGGTGTTTTGAAATTTATAGTCTCGGATCGAGATAAACAGTTGACCTCACGAATTTGGAAAGGATTACAACATGTTCTTAGCACCCAGCAACACCTCAGCACTGCTTTCCACCCTCATACAAATGTGAAGATATTGAGGAACATCCATACGTTGGTGGAGAAGCTATGGGAATGTTTTCTAGGCATCAAAGGATCTGGGGTGCGACACTTTCCATTGGTGGTGTTAGCCTATTACAATAGCTATCACTCTACCATTGGTATGGCTATGTTCAATGACTTAGATGGAAGACTGTTTTGTTCACCTATGTGGTGGACATAGGGTGGGGAGGAAAGCATTATTGGCCCATAGGTGGTGCATGCCATGATGAAGAAGGGTCATATTGTGTGTGAGAGGATGAAGGAGGCTCATGACCAGACAAAGTCATACACCAACCATTGGAAGAGACGCTTGGAGTTCAAGTTTGGGGATTATGTGGTCTTAAAGGTATCCCCTAGGAGTGGTAAATGAAGGTTCAACAAGGGAAGTAAGCTTTCATCGAGGTTCTTCAGACACTTCGAGGTGTTGCAGAGGGTTGCTGAAGTGGCTAATCAACTGGTTCTACCACTGCCACTTCTGAGGGTGCATGATGTCTTCCATGTGTCTCAAATTCATCAGTATCTACATGATGATTCTCACATTCTCAACTAGGGGGAGAAGGATATGGGGGACGATTCATCGTTTGTGCAGCGACCAGTGAGGATCAAATATCATGAGGAGAAGGTTCACTGTGGATGAACCATTCCCTTGGTACGTTTGTTAAGGAGGCATGGTGGCCTCAAAAAGTGTACCTAGGAATAGAAGGCACAAATGTGTGCCTAGTACCTAGTACCCGAAGCTATTTTGTGTTTTGTTCTGTTTTGTTTTGTATTTGATTGTGATGTAATTATTAACCTTGTTAACTATGGGATGTGTTGTTTCCATTTTTCTCTAGATTTGTGTGAAGGGAGTCATAACTGTGGGTATGGGAAGATCTAATTCTTACTCCAGAATCATTAATTTAGATGTGATTACACCCATTCAAGGGAGTTATTTCCACCCAAATTGGATAGTATCAGGACATGGGGGAAGGGACTCCCTAATCCATATGGCTGGACAATGACACCTTTTTAAGTTGTGTGATTTCTAGGGGAGAAGAGTGGTAGTGTATCGGTAGTTGTTTAGTATATAGATGAGGGATAGTTTTACCTAGATATCAAGGATTTCTATGACTTTTAAACCAATCTATGGTGGCTTCTCTCTTAGAGGTATCTTCTGAGGTGGTTTTTCGAACTCTTATCATTTCTTCGAGTTTACTCTTGGATTCTCAAGGATGAGAATATTTTTCAAGGTATCTGATGTAATGTCCAGGACCATTCTAGTCATTTATATTTCCAAATTCTGGTGTTTTTAGTGTCTTTAGAATGATCGGTGAATCATTAAAGTGTTTTCCAAATTTCAAGTTTGAGCGTCTGTGGCACCGAGGGAAATCAATGAAAATGATCATCATCAGTGGCACTGATCAGTGTCAGTGGAACCGATGAGCGTCAGTGGCACCGAAGTGTGTCAGTATCACCAAGGAGTGTCAAAGTAATCAAGGGGCATCAGTGGAACCGAGGGGCATCGGTGAACCCGATGGGCATCAGGGGAATCAATGAGCGTCAGTGGCACCGATCGGCATCTGTGTCATTGTGTGGCAATGGTGGAACCGAAGGGAATTAGTGCCATCGATGGTTAACAGTGGAACTAACGGTGAAATGAAAATGGTGACAGGGCAACAGTTTCAGGGTAACGGTGTGAGGGAAAAGGTTCCCAGGTGAATGTGACATGGCAACGGTTCTAGGACTACAGTGCCAAGGTGATGGTTCTACGAGAATGCTTCCAAGTTGATGGTGTTGTGGCGATAGTTCTGGGGTGATTTTTCTAGGGAAATAGTGCTAGGGTGACTGTGACCCACCTAACAGTGAGTCCTCCCCTATTATTCTAGGACCTTCTAGTTTTTCTCCAGAAATCATTAATTTTGACGTAAAATAGTTTTAATACCCGTTGTAAGTACATTTAAATGAATTAAATGTTATTTTAAACCCACATTAATTGGGAGACCCTGGAGCTATCAAACAGTTTGGAATTTGTCCCTAGATTCACGCCTTCAGGTTTTTTATAGTTTCTCCCCATTATACGTTTTTTCAGTTTAAAATATATCTATTAACTCATAACCACTATCGCCACATCTTCAAGGAAAATTATTACATAATAATTAATTCCAGTGTGAGAAACTACCCAACAATTTAGTCGATCCATGATTTGGATTTTATACACTTTGAAATTTTATCCATGTTTTAAGATTTTGAAATATACTAACACGATATCAACTATTATTTTCCTTTTTATCTCAATTGGTGTGTTTGAATTCCTTCTTCTAGAGACGATTCATGTACCAGTGCTAGAGACATTCCATCTCTCCGTTGGAGTCATGGGAGATATTCTTCAGCAAATCATGCATCTTGAGTTCTTTGCTCGAGAAGAGAAAACATTGATAATTGATCATCTGGTTAGGGTCATCCATAGTATTTATTTACTATGTATCATTTGGGGTGGGTATGATAATGATTCTTTGAGGAGAAGATGAAATTGAACCTTAATGAAGATAATAAATGGTTTCTAAATAATGGAGGGGTGTGTTTGATGATGATGATTTTGCACTCTTTTATTATGATTTATATATTAGGAATTGTATGGGCATATGCCCATAGAAAATAATATCCATTGGAGGTCCTTTATTCTGAACTAATGAACCTCTGTTTATCTGTATAAACTTGTGATTTAATGGATGTTACATGGGAACTGATTAATCATCTAATATCTATTGATTAAATGTATTCCCAATGATTAAGAATCCCTATGTGATCACCCCAGTTAACCAAAAAAAAAGAAAGGAACTTGATAAATTGTGTGGATAAATCTATAAACTACCTTTTCTCAACTAATAAACATGGATGTTCTACTTGATGCATGTGGGGTGATGTGAATGAGGATGGGATCCCTCATGTTCAGTCATTGGTTTTTGGATATGAGGACATGTGGGGCCGTAAGATGGGGCTTGGTTTGGTTCCGATAATTTGAGGGATCTCACGAATCCCATTTGGTGTTGTGACTTTACAATAGAACTGAGTGCGAATGCTCAAATTGATGTTTGAATATTTTCGTCTCCATTATAGTTGTTGTTTTGGCTTTTGGCAATTCCAGTTATTTTTCTGGTAGTGATGGAATGATTTAATGGAATCACGTGAACATGATAATAAGAATGGGCAGTGCTCTATTTATTGTTGTTATTAATTTCTGTATGAACGAATATCAACTAGGGTGTCTGTGTATGGGCGGGTTTCATGACCCATAGGGTGGGATGAGTGTTTTTTACCTATACATATAAATTTAGTTTTTCTATTTTTTATTTACACTGCACCCAAGTTGATAACTTCATGCCAAACACCCCAATTTACGGTGGTGGATTTTTTTCCCAACATCCTATTGGGTGGTTGGTTATTAACTCATTTTGCTCTCTCTCACGAGTATCCCAATGAACTTCGGGTAGGCTGTGATGGCATGAGGTCCCTTATAGCCCAAGAATCTTCAGGAAAGGTATGTTGTGGTGATTTAACAAGGTGTTTATGGGAAGGATTTTTTCCCAAGTGTCTTCGGAATGAGGTTATGGTGTATTCAGGTGTGGTGGTAGTTGTTCATTCCCAGGAGTCTGCGGGCATGGTTACACATGGTTGTGGTGGACCAGGAGCCTACGGGTGGTATATGTGGTTGAGGTGGCCCATAATGTAGTTGTTGGGGAGGCAGAAGTAGGATATATATATATATATATATATATTCTCAATAAAAAACCCCAAAAAATAGGGTAAAGGGATCTCAATATCACTACTCAGATGATGAAGATAAGTCATAAACTTTTCCGTGGTAACTCTATCAACAAATATAAACATCTCACGCTTCTTCCCATTACCCAGATGTTGAAGGGACTCAGTCAACAAACCTTGACACTATCAATTTGGGCTGCCAATGACTCACCTACATGGTCTTAGGCTGCTTTATAAGAACATGTCTTAGTGGGGAAACATCACTGTTACTTGTGAACCCAATGTTTCATCAAACCATGTATCATCACAATGCCTCGCTTTCGAGGGGTTACATGTTCTAGGAATGGATCATGTGCCCTGGATAATCAGAGGGTCCTACTCTGATAGTCACTGAGGAATGGCACGACCCAGTATTACAAGTGGGTATTGCATAGGATGGTCATTTCGGAATGTCAATGCCATGTCCTACATGGGGTGTTCCTGGTTATTTATTAGTGAAGCGCCACTACACAACACGACTAGATGGTTATTCATGGAAGATGACATTGTGGAATGACATTGTCTTTACTTTCTAGATGGTAATCCCCAAAACATAGAGGAACTTTGTAGCCTAGTACTATTGAATTGTAACTGGGAAATATCCTTGAGGAATTCCAATTACCTCCCCAGTTGGTGGGTATGCTGAGAAATTACATTGGTGAATGACACTGCCCGGCCCTATTGGAGGGTAATCCTGGCACTACTCTGGTATTCATGTATGATTTCTATCTTCATTAGGTGTACCATTAGCATGTCCCAAACCCAAAATATTTCCAATATTTTTTCAATAGCTAATTTTGAGTGATCTATCAGCTTCCTATGTTGGAAAACTCTCTGGGTATACATCTCACAAGATAAAATCAAAGCTCAAATGAAGGAGATATGTTAGTTCGATGATTGTCTCGAAGACCTCATGTAGTACATGATGTGTCGGGAACCAACATGGAATGTGGTCCCTCTTCACTACTGGGACATTTCATTAGTTAGTACACAGGTCCTATCTTTGTAGGGGTGATAGCTTTGTAGGTTAACTATATGGTATGTCACATTGATCTGGTGAAGAAACCATATATGCTAGCCTTTTCCTTGTAGTTGGTCCATATGTCCATTTATTATGTTACATGGCATGTTGTTCCATATACGATTTCACCCATGTGGTCAACCTATGATCGTGTTCTTCAGACTAGGATTCCCCACAGATATGACACATAACAGGGGTTGTGAAATCAGAGAAGGCATACACGACAATTAAGGGAGTCCTACAAGATGTGTTTCCATTAAAATTGTCAAACCCTAGCCTCGCCACTGAGAGGGATACCCACCATGGGTTCTTCATCATATATGCATTATAGTCGTTATTTTTCTAGAGTCCTCAAATTTCTACCAATCATAAATAGTTCTATTAATATAGTCAATTAGCTTAAGATCCCACTGTGATTCATTTATAATTCCTCATATATAGTTGTTAACCATGATCAACGATCGTCATTCTCTAGGAATTGGTCTCCCAAATGAATAAGGGATTAGTTATTTGTTCCGCTAACACCATTCCATTAAATTATTTTCAATCTAGTTCCAAATTTTTTGATTCTCCATTCATTTTTCACAATAATTTCTGATATATTCTCCACTATACGAAAAATTGACATTTTGTCGATCCCCCACAAATTCGGACACCCGATTAGGCTCGGTTCACCCAAACTTTTGAACTGGGAACTATAGGATTCCCATGATGAATAATGAAATGAATGGATTGTGGAATACATAAGACCAAACCTCTAACAATCCTTTTGCAAGAATTCATTTCAAATGATCATGAACCTAAAACATGGATTAAAAAAGAAGATAAACAAATGATATTTAATGAGTTTAAATAATTTTGGTTGGGAAAGGGTTGTAGGGAGGGAACATATTGATCATTGGTAATAAAAATAATAAATAATTTAATCCATGGAATTAAAATCAACAAATATGAGTCCTACCACTTCTTTGGGTAATTTTATATTGATGAAAACACTCAACAACAAATTTGAGGGAAGCGTATGCATTCATTGTACTTCAATCAACCTGGATACAAAGGTCTTTCGATCATCACCAATAGAGGAAGGGAGGAGATATTGTGGGTGGATGTGGGAATTATCAAGACAACCCTAGCCCAAAACTCAAAATACCTTTTTATAATATTTTTATTTTTTCAATTTTTCAATAGCCAAATTAATAAATAAATAAATAATTCACCAAAATGCACTAGCATTGATTAAGGGTTACAAGCATCACGTTTTGAGTTATTTTATGTCTAGTATAGGGTTACAATAGAATTATAGACCCAACTATGATATCAAATTTCTAATCCGATCAAACTTTTTATGGTTATATTATTTTATTTAATTAACCATTGACATGTAATATAAATATATTTAATATAATTATAAAATCAATTATTTGAACCACTAGCTTATTAATCGCATGTCGTCGTTGTGGCTAGCACTAAAAATATATTTGGAAATATTTCAATGTATTAGAATGAAAAAACCAAAATTCTAGGTCATTCCCACCTTCTTGATTTTCATCCATGAAATGAGAAACTAGGAAAAAAACATTAGATACTGAACCTGAATTTGGATATCCCACTCCTAAGAACTCTCCTACACATTTCTATGCTAACACAACATGAAAACCAGAGGGATGGTACTTGCTCACATGGTCCACTCGTATAAATCATCTATCACCACAGGGTTCTTATCAATGGTCAAACCATCATCGTTGCCCATCTCACCCCATTCAATGATGTAAATTGGGTCGTGCATGTATTTCCTCAGCTATGGCACATGGAATACATCATGCACTCACTCTAGTTATGGGGGTATGGTGAGGTGGTAGGAAACCTCACCATCCTTCTGCATTATATAAAATGACGTGATTCACCATAGGGATAACATACATCCCTAGTCGATCCTCCTTATTCCACAACATTGGTTGAATCGCAAGAATATGAGAACTTCATGCTTGAACTCCAAGGGCCTATGATGATGATCTGCATAGAATTTTTGTGTAATCTGGACTGTAATAATCTTCCCACTAATGACCTTCACGTTAACTATGGTTTATAACACCAAATCTAGGCATATTTAGGATGGAACTCCCATATCAATCCTATATACGGGTGACTAAAATTTATCCAAAATATGTCCTAAAAATGAGCCTTTTGGTGGTAGAGTTATAGCTATTGTTGTACTCAAACTCTACTAATGGATGGTGATCATACCAGACCCAGATGGAATACAATACCCAAGTCGTCAACATATCCTCTTGCAACTTTATAGTTCACTTGGTCTTCCTATAGGTCTAGGGGTAAAATTTTGAAGACAACCATAAATGTGTGTCAAATGACTCCAAAAGGTCTCTCCATAGTCGTGGAAGAAACCCCATGTCATGGTCAGTGACAATTTTCAATGGTACCCCATGAATGAAGAAGATCTATCATATGTAAAACTTCCCAAGACACTCTAAATAACACTTCTATTTGATTTTGAGGAAGTGATACAACTTATTGATTCATTGTACTATAACCCAAATAGTGTTATGGCCCTTCACAGTGCACAGAATCCTGATGACAATGTCTAAGGATATGCCATCTCATTTCCTCTATAAGATCTCAAGAGGCTTGAAATAAACCCATTGGAACATGGTGCATAGCTTTCAACTTCTAAATGTTGAGGCCCCAGGATATGAACTGAGTTAAACATCATATAATGATAGACCTCCGGAGCTTCCAGTGATAATCTCTATTCATCTTCCCTACACTAGGATGTATAGTTGAGAGAGATTTTTGAATTTCTTGTATCACCTCCTTCTTCATCACGATTGAAGCATTTTTCTCCCCTAGAACATGATTTCATGATTCCATCATTATGAATAACCATATGATGTGCCACATATGGATACGTGGTCCTAAAAAACCATGAAATCAATTTCATCTAAATGGATCTCTCTCACACATTGAAATATTGATCCAGTCAACACCATCGACAGATGAAAAGATGTACCCTGCTACTCCCCCGGTCCAAATGCAGTGATGCTAACTTCTCCAAAGATTCCTCTTCTATGTGAGCCTGATACATCCAATATAGGAAATCTGCTAAAATATTTCCCGTTCCGAGAGTATACACTATCTCAAATTAATTTCCCTATAAGAACAATATCAAGAATCTGTATCTCAGGATCAATCCTCTCTGAGTGAATATGTACATGTTACTCTAGTGTTATGAATAAAACACAAATCACTATCCTAGAAATTAGAACCTCCACCTATTCCGGGTGAAGACTACTGATTCTATTTCTAGGTCATGGGTCGAATAGTTCGGATAATGGGGTCTCCACTACCTTGAACCCTATGTGATAACTACTTATCGTTCTATCACCATGAAGGCGTGGCCAACTCCTGACGAATGACAATACATAAAGAACTCAAATTCTTCCTCCAGTAGCCTCAAAACTGGAGAACTAATCATATTTGGACTTAACTTCTCAATGGTCTTCTAGCAATAATCTGACCAGGTAAATGACTATCACTTCAGCGTTCATGTAGTCAAAGTGGATATGATTATAGAGAAGTCTTCCAAAAATATCATTTAGTACCCTAAAAAGATATGGAATCTTATCACATATGATACTGACAAAACAAAATTTTGTTTAATATTTTAATGAGAAAAAATGAAATAATTTCCTCACAGTGTGCTAAGTATGTTCATTTATGAAATATTTGGGATTAGATCATTCATTTGAAAAATTGATGAATTTTTTTGTTTTACCCTTTTAATATTCACTATTGTATTTCACACCTAAATAATTTAATATGACTTATTTGAACGTATGATTTTGTAAATGTTTTCTTCACTTGATTTTATAGATCTTTTTTTTCAGGACATTAGAGCTAAATATTTCATTTTGTTGGACTAAATGGACCATGAAAGAAAAGGTGGGCTGGACTCGCCAGATTGGACACCAGTTCTGTATTTGGGCCATAACTTCTTCATACGATCATTTATTGGGCCCAAATTATTAGAGTATCTCCCCAACCCAAATTTTCAAAAATAATTTTTCTGGAAGTATAGCTGGTTCACGCATTTTTATGTCATTTGGGTAGTGAATGTTGGCTTAAAATATTTGGCCGAGATTCCCCATTCACACTTCAAAACTCTTTAAAAAAAGCCTCCACTCCTCTATATCAATTATTTTTTTCACATTTGGAGAGTTTTTGATGTGCATTAGGATATTGGAGGCAAAGAAGAATTGGTTTCACCCAAAACATCTAACCATTGTGTGAGAGGTAGATCTTGAATCCTATATCCCCTCACTGAAGCCTTCTTCTCTTCATCATGTTGTAATTTTTTTATTTGTGTAGTAAACTTATTTATTCTTATATTATTTCTTCCCTTTTATTCTGTTTTGTTCAAATGTATTCGTATTTTATTTCACTCATTGGTCTTGAATTATAGAGTATAAATGATATTGGGTTCTACACTTTCTATACCTTTGCACATGCAAACTGTTTCTACGATGACTACACTGCCCATTGAAGAGTAGTTTTCTTAGTAATCGATCTACCTCTTATCTTCTTCATTCATTTATTTTGAATCAATTTCATACTATAATTCAATTAATATGATTTATTAATTGATTTTTAAATTTAAATGAAAATATGAAATCCAATGGACAATAAACACAAATAACGAGAGGTTCAGATTTTGTGTAAATTGTGAGAGCTCTAACTTAATCGGTAATACAAGACCACACCGGATAGGTGTTTAGAGTTAAATGATAATCCATAAATTAATTTAATAATCCTTTCCAGAGTGGAAATTTTCTCTAATTAACCACTTAATATAAGCTATCATTATAACATCAATCAAATAAGGGTGTTGTGATTTCCTGCTCCGATGCTAGCCTAGGGTTTGCATATTTTCATCTTTGTGGATAAGTTAACTATCGTAGGGTTCGAGGGTTAACAAACTAGGGGATAATAATTAATAGGATATTAATTTAAATGGTAATTATTAATAATTAAATGAAGAGGTATAGATAGATCTATTACACTTTCTAAAAATTGTTTTTAAAAACGTCTTCTCGTTGTGCTTTCTTAATCAACTTTTATTGAAAAATTTAAAAAAATGAAATCTTCTTCCAGATAAAATCTCTTAGATTTATAAAAATTAAACACCCCACATTATTTTAAGTAATATTATTATTTCATTTTATTCTATTTTCAAAATACCTTAAATATTTTGTTAAATTTACTTCCTCCTTTGAAAGATGGCCTTGGTCATCCACTCTGTTGAACCTAAGTAACCAAAAACTGAATATCATTTGAAAGTGGCCACAAAATCGCCTTTCAAATTGGTGTCATTTTATGGTAGGTAAGTAATTTATTCAACCTATTAGAGGTATTTATTTTATTTTTCATATAATTCTGTTCATCTGCTATTTTTGTCTTCTTTCCTCTTTCTCATGTTTATTTCTCTTACTCTCTTCATTTATTTTTATCAGACCAACTGAAACATATTTTATTTTTATTATGGGCTACTGTTCTTCATTTCCTTTTTATCGTTAGTTGTTTTATGACATGAAGAAATATCGATGATCTATTAGATCTTCACCCTGAGATTGAACACAACCATATGGCTCGAATCATACAATATCACTCTACGATAATTTTTTACAATCTACCAATAGTAGAGTTCCTCCGCTCCAAGATCGTTGAAATTGGATGCCATTAATATTCAAACATAAAAAAATAACCAATGTATGAAAATAATGGAAATTAACTTAAAAGAACAATTTGAGATTTTTTTTCACCTGATAGTAATTATCAACCAAATTGTATTGCATATGAAAATCTCGAATCAGACGTTGAACTGAAATCAGTATTAATTCACCTTCTTCAAAAATTTCATGGATTATCTGGTGAGGATCCAAATAAACACATTATAGAATTTAATTTGGTTTGATCAAACATAAAACCACTAATTTTTTTTGAAAATCAAATCATACTAAGAGAATTTCCATTTATACTTGATGGGGATGTGAAAGATTTTATTTATTATTTACAACCCGAAGATGTAACTTGTTGGAATGATATGAACAATCTTTTCTTGCAGTTATTTTTTCCAGAATCAAGGACCACTTCCATTTGTAAGAAGATATTTTAGATAAATCAACCCTAAGGGGAGTCATTGTATGAGTACTGGGAGTGATTCATGAATTGGAGTACAATCTACATACATCACAAAATTAGTGAGAAACTCCTCATCTAGTACTTATATGAAGGACTCACACCTATGGAGAGAAGCATGGTGGATACTGTAGCTAGAGGAGCATTGGTGGACAAGACACTAGTAGATTCATGTGCGTTGATCGACAAAATGGCCCAAAACTCCCTATAATTTGGCTATCGAGGTACACCGCATGTCAGGGGAGTACATCAGGTAAGTCCTTCTTCTCTTGAAAGTCATTTGATAGGTACCAAGTTGGAAGAATTGAAAACTGTGGTGAGATAGATTGCTTTGGCCCAAAAGTCATCCAAAACCACACCTTCAAGGCCTTGTGACATTTTCACCGAGACAAGCCACCCAATTTACTCTTTCCCATAACAACAAGAGACATAAGATTGAATATTAGTATTCCCAGGGAGACAATATTAGTATCAACAACATACATAAACCAGAAAGAAGTTTGATTCATTTTCTCAAACATTCAACCAAGGGTAGAAGGATCAATCGGACATGAGATACGGATCTTTACAACAACAAAGGCCCCCTTTTCAACAAAAATTCTAGAAGCCTCCACCTTACCAGTAGGGTTTCCAAAAACTGCAAAGGATATTTGAATCCTAAGCATGAACATTCAAAAAAAAAACAGAATCCACCAACCAAGGTTGATTCTAACACTGATTAAATTTTCGAAAAAATTATTCTTAATCATCAAAATGAGCTAAAGAGTCAAGGTTTGGAGCTGAGGTAGTTGAAGAATCAAATGATCTAGTTTTCCACTATGCTCCATGAACTGGAAATTAATAATTATAGAACTCTAGAATCTCAACCGACTCCAAATCCCTAGTGGAATTTCAGTTCCATCACATTGAGAAGTGGGAAGCAAATGAATGCTACATCTGTACCTACCATTCCACCAAAATTAACCTCAAATCCGGAGAATACCCATTCAATACCAGGTGAAGATCAACCAATAGAGAAAGATAAAGGTAAGAAAAATATTGATGATGTTCATCCTAAACCACTTCCATTTCCAAAATAGGGTTGTACAAATGAAGAATATGGCTGAGTATGAGATGAAAAAAGAAGTTTTGGACACATTCAAGCATGTGGGGATAACCATGCCTTTACTTGAAGCCATTAAAAAAATACCAAGGTATGACATATTCTTAAAAGAACTTTGTACCAATTAAATAGGGATCAAGGGAATGAGAGGATCAATCTTGGAAGGAATGTGTCAGCACTCATTACACCAACTATAGAAATGCAGAAAAAGTGCAAGGATCCGGGGTCATTCACCATCACATGCATTATAGAAGAGTTTCACATTTATAATGCAGTCTTTGATTTGGGATCTTCCATAAATGTGATGCCTCACTCTATATTATCTTCTTAGTAGTTTGGTGAGTTGAAGCCCAAGAGAGTAGTAGTGTAGTTGGAGAATAGAGCTACAACATTTCCATTGGGAGTCCTTGAGGATGTACTTGTTCGGGTAAGAGACATGATCTTTCCCTTATATTTCAATGTGAATAACATGGAGGATGATTAGGTAAGTTATCATTCCCCCATTATCTTAGGTATAAAATTCCTAAAAACATCAAAAAATAATCCTAAATGTTAATGAGTGTACATTTTCCATGGAATTTGGGGACTAAGTTGTGATATTTAATGTTATAGATAACATGAAGTACCCCTCAGAGGAATATTCTGCATTTGTTATCTCCCATTTTGAACAACCAAATAAAAACCCCTTGGAATTTAATTGTCCTATGATTAGGGAGATTACGATTATTGGTTATAGTTTGATGTCTAAGAGTACTTACCTACCTATTTCTAATGCACAAGACTCTTTTAAATTTGATTTTGAAATGAAATCACATTCTAATAATTTGAACTTTGATTATGACATGAATTTTGAGTATGCTAATGGATTTGATTCGTTATTCTCTGATTTTGATGATTTCTATTCTAATACTAGTGCCCTTTCTACACATATTTTATTTACTTCAATGTCTCCATCCATACACCACCCCCATGCATTTGAGCTCAAGCCATTTCCACCAAATCTCAAATAATCATACTTGTTGGGTGGTGTGATATTACCTATTATAATTGCTAATAATATTCCTTTTGAACATGAAGAAAGTATTTTGAGTCATTTGAGGGAGAACATTATTGAAATCTGGGGGGTTCCTTGGCTAACATATCAGGTATTAGCCCCTCCATTTTCATGCAAAGGTTTATTTTAGAGGATGGTGATAAACCTATGAGGCAACCACAAAGGAGACTCAATCCAACCCTTCTGGAGGGCTTTAAAAAAAAGTTTGAAAATTTTCTCGAGGTGGGTATAATCTATCCCATTTCAAATTCCTAGTGGGTGAGCCCTATTTATGTTGTCCCTAATAAAAGTGGTGTTACAGTTGTCAAAAATAAGAAAGATGAGTTTATTCCAAAGAGGGTACAAAACAATTGGTGTGTGTGTGTATTGATTATAGGAAACTAAATCAGTCCCCTAAAAAATTCAATTCCCCCTCTAATTTATTAATCCAATGCTTGAGAGACTAGTTGGGAATACACTCTACTGTTTGATGGATGGATTTTCTAGATATTTTAATGTTCATATTTCTCTGGAGGATTAAGAGAAGACAACATTCAATTGTCTGTTCAGTATGTTTTCCTATAGAAGGAGGCCATTTAGACTTTGCAACGCCCTTGATACCTTCTAGAGATGCATGGTGAGTATTTTTTCTAATTTTGTTGAGAAATACATGGAGGTATTTATGGATGATTTTACAGTGTATGGGTCTTCATTTGATGATTGTATCTTTAGTATGGGAACAGTGTTGAATAGTTGTATAGAGAAGATTCTAGTCTTGATCTTTGAAAAGTGTAATTTCATGGTACAATAATGAATTGTCTTAGGGCATGTAGTGTCAAAACATGGGATAGAGGTTGAAAGATAAATGATAGAAATTACTTCATCCTTACCATATCCTTCATGTGTGTGGGATGTTATATCATTCCTAGGGAATGTAGGATTTGATCGGCGCTACATCAATGATGGGACAAAAAACATCACACACATTTATTAAATGGGTTATGAAATCATCATTCATTTGTATGGAAAATTAACGCCCAGTGAACCAATGTAATTTTTTTTCCATTACCCCCCTTCATGGTTGGGAATATTGAATTAAATACAATTAATTTATTATAACTAAAATATTTATATTTTATTTATGTATATTTAATTATTATATAAAACATACCTTTATGGATATCGTTTTATTGGATTACAATGACTCGGGTCATGTGTATGTGGACTACCTCCTCTGTCACAACCCATCCTTGGGGCCCATGTCGTGACAACCCCATGCCTGCCTTGCATAGGCCAAGGGATAGCGACTAGAACCAAAGGCGTAGTTTCTTAAGCTGGGAAGGAATTCCCTTTATAAAAGTACACAACCAAAACAGTGTACGCAAAAAGAAGTAAACACTAAATAAAACTGAATACAAATTAGTATGATGGAAGATAAATCGGCCAGTATAAAAACCTAATGAAACAACAAGTACAAGTAAAAAAGGTACAAAAAGATGGATGTAAAGAGCAGCTCCTGGATCGTCCTCCGGGTTTCCTACCTGAAGGGTAGGTACAAATGGCCACCTCAGTACTCACGTCCGCCAGTCTTCCTCCATGTGTCGTCTCGTCACAAGGACCACCTCTGTATACCGTCCAGTCGTGGTGATCTCAGCCTCTGTCAGCTCTTTCTAAAGACTTCATACGACACAACGGGGTGCGGGTATAGCCCGTGTAGGGGTGAGTATAACGATACTCATTAGGGACACCGATACCCGCAAGGTCTCACAATATCCACCTAGGATAAAAATAATAATAATAATACAGCCGTGAAGTAACAACCAACCCTACTTAGGTATATGCCCATACATATACCTAAGTTACCAATCTCAGCCTTGCTCCAACTCTCGATCCTAATCGAAAACCAGTCCACACGGGATGTAATGTAAATCACTACGATGATAATGGTTGAATGACATGACACATCTCACACATGTATGCCACAATTTTAGAGAGATATAGCTGTTCAGATGTGTCCACTGGATCATCTAAGTTGTCAGACCCACATAGGATACAGGACCAGCTAAGCTGTCGGACCCACACAAGATACAAGCTAGGTATCTTGTATAAGAATTCAGACCCACATAGGATACATTCCAGCTATCTCGTCTAAGCTTTCAGAACCACACAATATACAAGCCAGCTAAGTTATCGGACCCACACAGGGACATTCCAGTTATCCCGTCTAAGCTGTCGGACCCACATAGGATACAGGCCAGCTATTCTAGAGTAATAGAGATGATCAGATGTAGTTACTGATTCATCTAAGCTGTCGAACCCAAATAGGATACAAGACCATCTACTCTATTAGAACTATCGAACCCACATAGTATTATGGTACATTAGTTGTCGTGTTCAAACCCATAGAGGATTCCAGTATGGTAGTCATCGTCGCAGTCGCAACTAGCTCTAGGGTTCCGGCAAGCAGCACGCTCGATCCTAGGACGGTATGCTCATCGTGCAAATGGGGCGATACATCAACTATCTTGAAGTCTTGATTTGATGTATCCCATAGTTCCATCTCGTCATAAAGAACCCAATGAAATAGACGGTGCATCAATCGGACGCCCGGTCTGAGAGTTATTGGCATTTTTGTTCCAAGGGTATTGTAGGATTTTGTGTACAATCTAACTCAACCATAATAAAACCTCAGACAACTCCTGTGTGGAGTATTTCCAAATGTTCTGTCTCATCAAATGGAATCGAATTTAGTTGACGGCATGTCAATTGGACATGCAGACCTTAAGTTATAAGAATTTCTGCTCTGAGGTTTCGATTGGTCTAAGGTTAAAACCTACCTGGACAAACCCAAACATCACCAAAACCTTGAGTATAATACACTGAAACGACCATATCAATCCAAGGAATCCTACACAACTGACGGTGTGTTGATCGGAGATCCATAACTCATGTTATGGGAGAAAACCCAAAAGTCATCCGAAGAGGGTGCTACGGGTCCGGTCCGACCCGGCCCAACCGCCCTGGGTCAGCCCGAACCAGGTGGAGCCGACCTAGATCCTAGTCCTTCCCGGTAGGGCGCGTCCTAGCCCGGAGGCTGCAGCCCGACCTAGCATGGCGGCCTGGCCTTGGGCACCGGCCCAGCCAAGGGCGGTGGCCCAGCCCACGCGGTGGCCCGGCCTACGCGGCGGCTCAGACTGCGTGGCGTGGTGGCCCGGCCCGCGTGGTGGGGTGTCCTGGCCCGCGTAGCTGGGGCGGTGAAGCCCGGCTGGTCATAGATACCAGGCGGCAGTGGCACCCTATGGGGCCCTCCCTAGTCAATCAGTGGGGGGATGCTGAACCCCCCCCCCCCACCCATTACCCTGTAACGGAAACGGAAGATGTCGGTTCCTTTATGCAGAAGCCTTCCAGGTTCGGCCACGACACGCCCCTCACCGTGTAAGAACCCGGTTCTTAGTTTTGTGGTACAGGCTTCTTCTTTTAATTTTCCTTAAATAGTTTTTGAGAAAATATGGAAAATGGGGAAAAATCCAAAATTTTGGAACTACACGCTATGTACTTTTCCACACGCCGTGTACTTTTGGCCATGTTGGGATGAGTACATGGGGCGTGTAGCCATGTCGGTGACGAGGGGTGTTGGAACCAACTACACGCTGAAGGACCCCGGGACACCCTGAGAGGGGAGGGGTGAATCAGGGTGGCAACGTTTTCTTCTTAAAGTTGTGGATCTTGTTCCCACGTTGGCAGGAACTTCTTAAACCTGTATGAAGGATATGATCAGCAATTAAACATTCACATGCAGAGAGATGACACAACAATTTTTACTTGGTTCACCACTAAGGGCTACGTCCAAGGAGCATACGCCGACAGATTGTCGGTCGTACCTAAATCCACTATGCTTCACTAGCTGCGGATACAAAAGTTCGGGTACAGACACTCTGTCCCAGGCTCACTGCCTTTACATAAGGTTTAGGGATAGCTCACTGCTTCCCTCGGGTCACTCCCGTTGACTCCCCCTGGCTCACTGCCGTTGGTGAAGTCTCACTCAGTTTATAGACGTGAAGGTCTCTTCAATAAATTTGCATTGAAGTCTTTGCCTCTGCTCAGCACGAGACTCTGCTTGCATCGAAGTCCGGAAGAGATGCACTAGAACGCACAGAACCACTGAACTAGATAACCAAAACGTGCAGACAAACCTTACTGAGAAATATGCGAAACATCAACCATTTGCGCGAAAAATCATCCTATTGCGCGCAACATTTTCTTTTGGCGCGGAAAAATATTTCGCGCAAAAATCCCCTTTCGCGCAACTCCAAATATTTCGCGCAAGCTCCTTTACGCGATCCTTTTTCGCGAATCAGACCTCGGATCTTCTCTAAGTCTTCCAACTGCCCGAATGAAGGGGGTCACCTCATATTTATAGGCGACTGAGACCACTGCGCGCAAAAATCCCCTTCGGCGCGGAAAACCTCTCATCTGGCGCGTAATCTTTCGCCCAGCTTAATTATTTCGCGCACAACCCTTATTTTCCGCGCAGCCCATGCCTTTGCCATTTTTCACCGAACTGATTTCGAAACACTATTTGCGCGAAAAAACTTGATCCCCTATTTCGCGCATCCCGCTGTTTTTTCGCGCCTAACATAAGTATTTCGCGCAAGTCTCTAAAATTTCGCGCACCACTTCCTTTTTCTGCGAACCTCCTTTTGCAGACAATCCATGTCTTCATTTTCCGATTTTGAGGCCCAAAAATTTGGCAAACACTGGGAAACAGCGCCACCTTCAAAACTGTTGTCTGCTTGAACTGTATGATCACTTTGCTGGAACACATTCGGAACTTCCACTGAGGATTGACAACAAACACAAACCATACACCAAATCATGCTTTGAAGAACCTGGTTCCAACAATCTCCCCCTTTGGGTTTGTTGGCAATCAGAATAAATTCAATAGATCTCCAACCATGAGCAAATCCAAAACGCAAGAATCAACTCAGCCAACACTCTAAGTCTACGTGAGCAATGCTCGGTGTAGAAAACAAGAGAGGAAGCTTTAATTGGGTCTTAGTGTTTTGAAAATCTCCATGACGCCCGATGTTATCCTTATTAAACTTCTCATCACAATCTTACACTTCCATCACAGAATAATTTCTTGCCGTAAATTTTTTGCCGTGAATTTCTTGCCTTGAATTCTCTTGCCGTGAATTTATTCCTTTCTCCCCCATTGACAATAAAACCAAAGACCGAAAAATTTGTTCAACGTTCAGCTCAAGCCATACTCTCCCTGGATAGTATCTCCCCCATAAACCTGCATCACAGCCATAAGCAGATAAAAACAGTTAAAACAAACGGGGAGAGGGGAGTTTCGAAACCTCCTTATGCAGCAGGAGGTGGTTGAACTCCTAGGTTCAACCGATGCTTTTCAAACACAGCTGCTGACAGTGGCTTTGTCAGGATATCAGCTACCTGCTTATCAGTTCCCACATGGTCCAGTCTAATCACCCCTTGTTCAACCTTTTCTTTGATGAAATGATACCGTATTTCAATATGTTTTGTACGAGAATGCTGAACCGGATTTTTCGTGAGATCAATTGCGCTTTTGTTATCACAGTAGATCACCATTGGCTGCTTTACCTCATCACCAATATCTGTTAATTGTTGCTTCATCCATAGCAGTTGAGTGCATGACTTTGTGGCAGATATATACTCAGCTTCCGCAGTACTAAGAGAAGTACTTTCTTGTTTCTTGCTCAACCAGCCAACACAATTATTTCCGATAAAGAATGCTCCACCACTGGTGGACTTTCTGTCCACAACATCGCCAGCCCAGTCAGCATCAGAAAATGCGGATAATTCACTATCCCTTCCTACAGCAAAGTATAATCCATACTTGTAAGTACCTTGAATATACCTCATGATTCTTTTCACTGCTGTCATGTGTTCCTCTTTTGGATTACTCTGAAAGCGGGCAGAAAGACATGTGGCAAAGACAATATCTGGCCGTGTCGCTGTCAGGTACAATAGACTCCCAATAATTCTCCTGTACAGGGTGGGATCTACAGATTTCCCATCCTCATGCTTCCCAAGTTTGGTTCCAACTGCAATCGGAGTTGACATTGGTTTGGAGTCTTGCATGTTAAACTTCTTCAGCAGCTCTCTTGCATACTTTTCCTGAGAGATAAAAGTGTAGTCTTTCCTCTGAGTCACTTGCAGTCCCAAGAAATATGTGAGCTCCCCAATCATTGACATTTCAAATTCTGATTTCATATGATTGGCAAATTCATCCACTGATTTCTGTTTGCTGCCACCAAATATAATGTCATCGACGTAAACAAGAACCATGAACTGATCTTTTGGAGAATTCTTCACATAGAGATTGTGATCAACTCCTCCTCTTTTGAATTCCAGCTTTTTGAGATACGAATCTAGTCTAGAATACCATGCCCTTGGTGCCTGTTTTAATCCATAAAGTGCTTTCTTTAGCTTGCAGACCTTTGATTCATCAGCACCAAGAAGAAAACCCACAGGTTGTTCAATGTAGACTTCTTCTTCGAGTACACCATTTAAGAATGCTGTCTTGACATCCATTTGATATACTTTATATCCTCTTTGGAGAGCCATGGAAAGGAATAGCCTGATTGACTCCAATCTAGCCACTGGAGCAAAGGTTTCTTCAACATCAACACCTTCAATCTGAGAATACCCTTTACATACCAGTCGAGCCTTGTTTCTGATAACATTGCCATGCTCATCAAACTTGTTCTTGAAAATCCATTTGGTGCCAATCACATTGTGACTTTTGGGTCTCTGGACCAAATCCCACGTCTGATTTTTGTCAATCTGATCTAACTCTTCATTCATGGCTTTCACCCAGGATTCATCCATTGCAGCTTCTTCAAATGAGGTTGGCTCTACAACTGATAGAAATGCAGAAGGTGTGTTATTTCTCATCCTCCTTGTTTGAGTGGGTGCATTCATGTCCCCAATTATGTTGGATGGATCAATCTCAGCTCTTCGGTTTCTCCTGAGAGATTCAGTAGCATTCTTTTCAGCTATAGGGTCTTCTTCTGATTCTTCTTCTGAGTCAACATCATGATGTGACTGCTGAGAGTTTTGAACAACTTCCTCTATCTCTGTGTTTGTGTTTTCTTCACGTTCACTTTCTTCCTGATTGTCCATCACATCCGCATATGGCGTCCTTGAAGCATTTGTGGTTTTCTCTTCAATTATCTTAACATCACTGCTTACCACAATCTTCCCCAAGCGTTTATTGAAACACTTGTAAGCTTTACTGTTCATTGGATACCCAAGAAAAATTCCTTCATCAGCATTGTCACCATACTTTCCTTGGTTTCCTTCTTTATTCCGGATGAAACATTTGCTTCCAAAAACCCGAAAGTATTTCAAGGAAGGCTTCCTTCCATGCCATAATTCGTACGGTGTCTTCGTTTCTCCCATGTAGAGCCCTGTTCGATTCTGAATGTGAACTGCAGCTTCAACAGCCTCCTTCCAGTAATGGCGAGAGATACCACTCTCAATCAACATAGTCCTGGCCATATTGTTGACCTGTCGATTTCGACGCTCAACAACTCCATTTTGTTGTGGAGTTCTCACAGCAGCTACCTCATGCTGTATTCCATGTTTCTCTAGATAGTTTTCAAACTCAATGGATGTGTATTCCCCTCCATTGTCCGATCGTAGGACTTTTATTGACCGTCCAGTGTCATTCTCGGCAATTCGGCGATAAGTTTTCATGCAATCAAGTACTTGTCGCTTCCTGTGAATCACCATTACACAAGCCATTCTACTATAATCATCAATGAAAAGGACGAAGTACCTCTCTCCATAGGTTCCAGCAACATTTATTGGGCCACATACATCAGTGTGAATGAGATCAAGAAGATGTGATGCCCTTTTCTTCTTTGGACGATACGAATTACAGACCATCTTCCCACGAATACAGGCATCACAAGATTTTTCCCGTTCGCGTTTTAGAATGGGAATATCCATGACTATCTTCAGCTTAGATATCTTTTCCATGTCTTGTTGGTTAATGTGCCCCAGCCTTCGATGCCATAAATTGTTTTCTTCGTCAACAGATAAGTAACAAGAGTTCACTTTGCTGTCAACCTGATATAAGTTTCCATCTGTTCTACAACCTTTCATAAGAGAATTCCATGTTTTTCCTTTTATAGTGCAGCCTTTTTGATTGAAGGTTACTATGAGCCCTGAGTCACAGAGTTGACTTACACTGAGGAGATTATGGCGTAGACCGTCCACATAAAGAACTTCAGTCTTTTTCAGCTCTCCGTTGGCGAGAGCAGTATTCCCACTTCCTTTAATCTTCAAAGCACCATCGTTACCAAACCGTACTGTTCCATCAACCTTCTTTTCAATGTTCTTCAGAAGGTCAGCATTTCCTGTCATATGGGAAGAACATCCACTATCAAGAATCCAGGTGCTGCTACTCTTTGTAGCTTTGAGGGCTACTTCCGCAAGATTGGATTTCTCGATTTTCTTCTTTTCTTTCCATGAGATATTGGATTGAGCATAAGACACTGATGGCCTTTTAAAACTTTCTTCCACATAATCTGAGTCTTCATACCCATAATCTTCTTCCAGAAGAGAAAAACTATTTGTGAGAACAACATCATCAGGAGGATGAACCCTGTCCCATCTTTGGGTGTTGTATGAATTTCTCTTGTCATACCGCTGCCTGCAAAACATAGCTTTATGGCCAAAGTTAGAACATTTAAAACAGTAACCATAGAAGATATTTCTTCTATAAGATGGAGGATATGAAATTGGTCTCCTTTGTTGATTTCCCAGATCTTCTCCATTAAAGTAACTCCTTGCCTCTTCGCAATATGACATAGTATGGCCCAGATAGCCACAGAATTGACACTTCATGTGAGGGAATGCCTTCACACCTGAATTTCTCCTCATACCTTCATCCCTGTGAGAGTAGTTGAACTGCCTATCATTTCTAAATGTTTGATGGTAATTGTCAGTTATCCTTCTAGTTTGGATTGAGGGTTCCTTTTTTAGCACTTCAGAAAATGTTTCAACATGTTCAACCTTCGTTTTGTCTTTCTTTTGAATTTCATTATTTCCAGCAGTTGATGTCTCAGCTTCACATCCAATTCCACGCTTTCCCATGCAGGCGGGTCTTTGAACGCTCAAGATTTTTTCAACTCCATCAGAACCACATTTGTCTCTTGCCAATAATTCAGCATCTGAGAATCTTCTAGGTTGTATTTTCTTCCTTGATTCTTTTGAAAAAGATTCGGTCTCAAGTTTACTCCTAAGAGTAACAATTTCCTCCTCAAGACCCTCAGTAGTCTTGGACTTTTCTTCCAGTCTTGAGGTGAGGTCATTGATGACCTTTCCCTGCTCTTCAATTCTTATCTTAAGATCCAATACATCATCATTGCTTTCAATGATTTTAGACTGAACTTTCACAAACTCTTCCAGACGTTCAATTTCAGCTTCAAGTTCATCAACATATTCTGATGACTCTTTGACCATTTCCTTCCACTTATTACATTTCTTACATTTACTCTCAATCTTGGAGAAAGCATCCTTAATTTGAACCTTTGGATTATCAAGGGCAGTACTCTGATTATCTATGCCTTTATTGATTGAAGAATCTGACATTTCAGTGGTAGCCATCATGGAAGCATGTTTTTCAGTTTTAAATTCTGGTTCTTCTTCCTCACAGAATTCAATATCATCATCTTCTTCCTCACAGACAAAGCTCTTCCTCTGCATTTTCTTTCCATATTTGAAATCACCCTTTTTGAAAAACCTTTTCCGAGGCTTTTCAATGTCTTCAGCTTCGCTCTCATCATTATCCAACTTTCTTTGGCACTGAGAGGCAATGTGCCCAACTCTTCCACAACGGAAACATGCAAGAGGTAACTTACCTCTAAATTTACCTTTACCCTTTTTCAGCTTCTTCGCGATGAGGGAAAGAATTTCTTTTTCTTCGTCATCATCACCACTACTATCTTCTGAAATTTTCAGTTTGTCCATGGCTTTGAATGCCATTTCTTTGCTCACGCGAGTCGTGGCATCTTCAGGTTTGACTCTCATCTCATATGCCACTAAACTACTTAACAAATCATCCAGAGAAAGTTTGGATAGATCTCTTTCTTCGAGGGCTGACACCTTTGCATTGTACATGGGAGGAAGTCTTCTCAATATTTTCTCAACGATATCAATGTCTTTGATTTCTTCTCCAAGACCTCGAATTGCTCCCACTACTTCAGTAATTCGATTAAAAAATGAATCTGCATTTTCATTGGGATGCATCTTTAGGTCGTCAAACCTGTTATGTAAAACCTGAAGTTTTGCCTCCTTTACCTTGGTATCTCCTTCATAAATGTTTTCAAGTTTATCCCACATAGACTTTGCTGAAGTGCAACTCATCACCTTTAGATATATCTGATCAGAAAGAGCTGCGGTGAGTGCATTTTGAGCTTTAGCATCTGCATCAAGAATTTTCCTGTCTGTGTCAGTCATAGCCAGTCCTGTTTGATCAGTGACTTGTATTCCTTGCACAATAGAAAACAAAACTTCCATTCCAAGAGATCTTAGATGAGATCGCATCCTATTCTTCCAGATCTGAAAATTATTTCCATCAAAGAGAGGGACTCCCCTCACATTGGCTGCATTCTCCATGGCGACAAAGGACAGATTCAAGACCAGCAACCTCGCTCTGATACCACTTGAAGGACCCCGGGACACCCTGAGAGGGGAGGGGTGAATCAGGGTGGCAACTTTTTCTTCTTAAAGTTGTGGATCTTGTTCCCACGTTGGCAGGAACTTCTTAAACCTGTATGAAGGATATGATCAGCAATTAAACATTCACATGCAGAGAGATGACACAACAATTTTTACTTGGTTCACCACTAAGGGCTACGTCCAAGGAGCATACGCCGACAGATTGTCGGTCGTACCTAAATCCACTATGCTTCACTAGCTGCGGATACAAAAGTTCGGGTACAGACACTCTGTCCCAGGCTCACTGCCTTTACATAAGGTTTAGGGATAGCTCACTGCTTCCCTCGGGTCACTCCCGTTGACTCCCCCTGGCTCACTGCCGTTGGTGAAGTCTCACTCAGTTTATAGACGTGAAGGTCTCTTCAATAAATTTGCATTGAAGTCTTTGCCTCTGCTCAGCACGAGACTCTTCTTGCATCGAAGTCCGGAAGAGATGCACTAGAACGCACAGAACCACTGAACTGGATAACCAAAACGTGCAGACAAACCTTACTGAGAAATATGCGAAACATCAACCATTTGCGCGCAAAATCATCCTATTGCGCGCAACATTTTCTTTTGGCGCGGAAAAATATTTCGCGCAAAAATCCCCTTTCGCGCAACTCCAAATATTTCGTGCAAGCTCCTTTACGCGATCCTTTTTCGCGAATCAGACCTCGGATCTTCTCTAAGTCTTCCAACTGCCCGAATGAAGGGGGTCACCTCATATTTATAGGCGACTGAGACCACTGCGCGCAAAAATCCCCTTCGGCGCGGAAAACCTCTCATCTGGCGCGTAATCTTTCGCCCAGCTTAATTATTTCGCGCACAACCCTTATTTTCCGCGCAGCCCATGCCTTTTCCATTTTTCACCGAACTGATTTCGAAACACTATTTGCGCGAAAAAACTTGATCCCCTATTTCGCGCATCCCGCTGTTTTTTCGCGCCTAACATAAGTATTTCGCGCAAGTCTCTAAAATTTCGCGCACCACTTCCTTTTTCTGCGAACCTCCTTTTGCAGACAATCCATGTCTTCATTTTCCGATTTTGAGGCCCAAAAATTTGGCAAACACTGGGAAACAGCGCCACCTTCAAAACTGTTGTCTGCTTGAACTGTATGATCACTTTGCTGGAACACATTCGGAACTTCCACTGAGGATTGACAACAAACACAAACCATACACCAAATCATGCTTTGAAGAACCTGGTTCCAACACACGCCGTGTAGCAGTACCATGCATGCTGTGTAGTCAGTCGGCATGCTAAAACAATAAGGCAGTGTAGTCGCCTCCAGCTGAGTGGCAGTACACGCGGTGTACTTGGGAGTACATGTCGTGTACTCATGTCGGCGGCTGAACAGTGTGGTGGTGCCGCCAAATGAGCAGTTAAATGAAAGGAGTACACGCCGTGTACTCATAAGTACACGCCGTGTACTTTGTTTTTTTGGCTTAAAACAAGTAGTAGTCTCCTCATTTGGCAGTGGAGACACTTGGGCCGATTTTGAGCCAAAAGAGGTGGCCAAATCTTTGAAGATATTCCGGGTGTTCGTCTGGAATCCGATTCAGCTTTGGACGATCTTGTTGGAACCACAAGGTTAATCCCTCTCCTCTCCTGGTACCGTTCTTACCAATTCTTCTCTTAATGTATGTTATTTACATTTGAATGGGTTTTGTTTTTCGTCATATCTACACCATTCTTGGGTGTTTCTGGAGTCGGCGTTCGGGTATATATTTCATTGGCGTATAAGGTAGGTTTCTTGGTGTTTAGTTTTACAACTGCTGTGTGTTTTGTGCGCTTTTGTGCCACGAACCCATGTTGGGGTGTCGTGTGGCTGAGGCCGTTGCTATATTTAATAACTAGAATTTCATAGGTGATTAAATTGTGATAATAAAATGTTGGTTGGGATCGTTGCTTGGATCCAGAACCTCCCCGGGGGTGTGTTTCACTATTTATCCATTTGGCCAGGATACCTGAGGGTATGCCTTTAATGTTGTAATTGTAAAATTGCCTTGAGAGGAATTGCTTGTTTACTGCATTTCGACATGTTGGGCATGGACCAGTTACCGGCTTAGCCGGAGGGCATTTTTGTTGTGATTATCCTGAGGGCACTGCACTGTTTAGCCTGAGGGCTGTAGTTATTTCGGCCTCAGGGAAACTTCTTGCGTGCCTGAGGGAGACACTTCCTACGCCTGAGGGAAAATTCTGTTATTCCTGAGGGCTATACCTGTGGGTTGGATTCTTATTACCTGAGGGTAAGGTTTTTCTTGTCTGAGGATGTGGGATAGTTACTTAGAAATGCGATGTGGTGATTTCTAATATTTAATGGATTAAATGAATAATAAAATTGCAATATAACTGGTAATTAGTTACTTTTGAGTAATACTTACTTTAATGCATTTTACTACTGCACACTATCATTTCATGCTTACACGCAATTTGGGACGGGCCTTTGGTGGGTTCCTACTAAGATATATTTCTCACACCCTATTTGGGTCATGCTTTTTGGCCCAAACAGATTATGTTTCTGCAGGTGTAGACAGGGGAAAGAGTCCCTATACAGGTACTTGACTGTTGCTGTGGAGTAAGAGGGCATGGGACCGAGCCTAGGCTCGCGATACCCCTGCTAGCTGTTTTTCTTTGTTTGGCTATACTCTGCTCTTTGTTGTAATGTATTGATGTATAACATGTTTTGGATATTTTCATAGAACTTGAGACATGTAGAATCATCATTTATATACTGTTTGTTATATCCACTGCTGTTGTTTATTTTTGTTGTGTATGGTTTAGTGCTTCCTCTACTTGCTGTATGATTTATTTTGTATTCCGTTGTGCTACACTTTGACAAATGAGGGCATAGTTTCCCCACTATCAGACCTGGGCCCTCGCTGCTAGTCGGCAGCCTCTGGCGTTTGGGGAAATGCGCTTGAGGTCACGTGGTGAACCGGATTCGGGGCACCCGTTGTGTGGAACCCGGGTCTGGGACGTTCACGCCCGCAGGTGGCTCAGCCTGCCGCCCTCCAACCCATCCATTGCGTCCAGCCACAACCTCCCCATCGGCGCGGCACAAGAGCTCGGTGCCCTCTCCAACCACCACGGACCTCCTGGCCGTGGCCCCTATGCCGTGCAGTGTGATGACGTCGCGCTCTCTTCCAACCGCCGCGGCCTTCCTGGCCGCGACCCCCTTCCTCTGGCGCAGTGTGACGACACTGCCACCGTCTGGCATTGTCGTGACCCATGGTGGCCGTGACCCCATTCTTTGCACAAATCCGGCGACCCGGTGACAAATGCGCCGCCGGATTCTTCTACGATTCTATCTTCAGGTGGTTTCGTTGCACCACCATCGTCGTCAACCAATCAAGAACTAACGGAGGGATGGAATGTCATGTTTGTTCAGACCACGCCCTATGAGTTAAATTATAACAACTGGCTGACATAGAACCACAATTATAAGTTGTGGAACTAGGATTTAAGTCAATCAATAAAGACCCCTACCTCGTATTATACGTAGCATGTTGACGAACAACGGATATCGGGAATTGCGGAAGTGTGGCGTTGTGGAAGATGGACGTCGTTCCTTCAACGTCAGAGGAAATAATGTTGTCTTTGGCAGATTCCTTTGCATGCGGCGCCCTCTCCCTTGATGTGGAGGAAGATGTTGAAGATGTCCTTCATACCCTTCGTGGTAATAACACTTTATTTCTAATCCTCCCAAACCTCCCATGGTAATATGTCCCACCAAAATAAGAGAATATCACTCTTCCTTTTAATTTTCGCAAAAAGGAATTTAAAAGAATTCAATCACTACATATTAATTAAAAAAATTTATTCACTTAATTAATTGCATGGATTTGGAAAGAACTTCAAAGGTCTCAAAAATTAAATACATGGGCATGTTGGCACTTTAATGGGAAGTCCAAAAGTTTAAGGGAGATCAAGGGTTTGGTGTTCGTGTGGGCCCCACCATTAGTTACATCCTCTCAAGAGAGGTTAGGGTGTGGTGGGACGCACCCCAAACCTACACCTAGAGACTTAAACTACCATCCAAATAAAATTTTTATACACACACATTTTTATTTAATTTGTTAATTTTAAATAGTAACTCCAAATAATAACTTCCATTCATGTTGAAATGCAACTGCAGTAAAGGTCCCCATAAGCGAATACTGGCGCTGCGAGTTTATTGGTGACCTCATATTTCAATTCTGATCGGCTGTTCAAAAGATAAAAAATCTAGCTCGTACGTCTACTAAACGTAACCGAACAAAAAATAGTAAAATGATTCTGGGCACATCGTGCCTCAGAATCAAGTGTCGTCTGAAACTGCGGGCTCATAAAATTCCAATGAATTTAAAAAAATATCAGTGAAATTTTTGGTTCTTTACATTACCCCCACCTCAGGGCTTTATGTTCCTGTAAGCTTCAACACACACTAGGGAACCAAATGGGGGAACTGAGCATGCATCTGATCCACCCGCTCCCTTGTGCTCTCCATGAGGTTCCTGGGCTTCTAGAGAATGCGCACCATTGGAATCGACCGTCCAAGTAGGACCCACTCCTGTTGATCCTCAATCTCCACTAAAACCTCCGTTAATGTCCCCCTTTCATCGATATCTTGCACCCCGTGGTCGATGATATAGAACATGTCATGCAAGTAACTCCTCAGCTGAGATACATGGAAGACGTCGTGCACCAGGTACAATTGAGGTGGAAGGGCCAAGCGGTACACCACCTCACCTACCCTACTAAGGACCTTGAAAGGTCCAATGAATCACGGAGATAACTTGTCACCTCAGCCAAATCTTCATAGACCTTGTCGAGGTGAGATCAGTATAAAGACATGGTCACCATCATCGAACTCCAGAGGTCTCAGTCTCCTGGATGTATGTGGAAGACCTATCACGAATTCCATTAATATCTGATTCTACTTCCACTCTGGGACCTCCAAAGGCTGAACCAAGCCAGCTGGTACCTGTTGTTCCACCTTCACTTGCTGAAAAGTGAGGAATTGTGTGAGAAACTCTACCACTACTCCATCTCTATCCACAAAGGATATCTGCAACACGGCCAGCTACTTCTTCGCCTCTCCTAGCAGCTGAATGCCTGTTCTCCTGTATAGAGAATATGCAACAACCTTCCCCTTCCAAGGAGTATATACTATCTCTAAGTCATAGTCCTGGAGTAAGTGAGCCATTGTTGTTGTCTTAGGTTCAAGTCCTTCTACGAGAAGATGTACCTGAGACTCTGGTGGTCAGTGTATACTGTAAAGCATTCTCCCATAAGATACTACTGCCACATCTTCAAGGCGAAGACCACTTTTTCTAACTCTTGGCCATGGGTAGTGTAGTTCTGCTCATGTTGTCTCAAATGCCGAGAACCATACGTGATCAATGATCGCACCTGCATCAGGACACACCCGAGTTCAATCCCTGATGTGTCTCAGTAAACTACATAACAAATTCCCTCCTACGGTATCCTCAAGATTGGTGCACCAGTCTCTCTCTGCCTTACCTCCTGAAAACTCTTCTAGAATCTCTCTGACCACATGAAGGGATTCCCCTTCATCGTCAACAGTGAAAGCGGTGCTACATCTCTTGAGATGTATGGCACGAAGGCAAGTCTGGCATAATCATGAGTGATTGACTGCACCCTCTTATGTATGATTCCATATTGTTCTACCTAGGGTTTCCATTTCTCCGACCAAGGAAAACTCATCCCAACATTGTAGTTAAACCACAACATTTTTTCCTAATACAGTAAATCAGTGTATGAACTGTCGTTTCCCAGTCTGTATCCAAACTAACATCATAAGGCCTCGATGCTTCCACCATAAGGTTACAACCGAAACTATTACCTCAAGGGTCAAATAACACCATCAGCATAAGTGTGATTATCGAGTCTCCTCCCAATGATATCTCCAAATGTGAGGATCCAGTCAATGGATTAACTAGAAAATATTGGTCTGTGACAAGATTCAGGGAAGGAAGGAATGATTGGTACCTATGTATATTGATACGACAGCTAGTAGTAGACACATACCGTACCTCAAATCATACTTAGAGCCCTTGGATAACACTCCTTGACCGCATGTAGCTATCCTCTTCCCCTTCCCACATGCACCCTAAGACTAGCGGGGGACTAAAAAGGTGGGTGGTTGTAACATGATGAAATCTTCACCACTTCATGCTGCTCTCCTAGCTCTCTGCTTCCACGTGTGCTGCCCTGCAAATTCATTAATCCTTAACAATTCCTCTTCTCAAAATATTCTACATGCTCAAGTATCTGAGATGAGCGCCAGCTTCATGCTTTCCAACTGCTAACATTCACTGGTTGTATTCGCTCAGCCAATGAACATTCAACGATAAAGGTTCTCTCTAGCACCCTAACATAAGTATAATTTCATAGAGGAAGAAGGGATGGCTCAGATATCGTTAAAAACACCACGCTCAGAGGTCCGACCTCATAATCACTAATCAAATAATATTCATCGAGTACCATGAAAGATTGTTATGCCTCGATGAATATTCATCTACCGAAACGTCATCCTGCCAAAGCTGTATAAGCTCTAGAAAACCCTTAGCCACCTCCTCAAGCCAGTCTTTAGTCGCCTATGGGTCACGCTTGCCTCAGAACTTGAGAGATATCTGGTGCTGAAACACATGTAAAACACTAAGCCTACATGTTTCCTCTACCAGTACCGCCGGTAGTGTCTGCTAAACAACGAGTAGTGATATTGTTGGCACACTGCCCGAAGGTACCATCTTGTAAAATGGTCCAAGTACCAAATCATCATCACTATGTGGACCATCCTCATTGACACTCACTTTAAATGATTAGTAGCTAAGATCAACATCTGCTCTAATAGTGTCTCAACTAGGTGGAAAACTCCAGTAATCGCCTCCATCCAGTCCTCTACTTCCTGAGAATTTGTCTCGCCTCGTAACCTTGGAGGCCTTTGCCTCTGGATGTTGTGCAACACACTCAGTCTGCGTGCATCATCCTCTAGTGTTGCTGGTGGCATCTACTTCCCAACGGGAGGTGGGGCTGCTGTTACACCAAGTGAAGGTGCCAACATAGTAAGAGGGCCCTGCATGGAGCCTCATTGCTCGGTGGGCTGTCATCGTGTACTCTCTCAAGAACCCAAGTTGGTTGTCTTCGTAACGACATCCTGATAAGGAAAAGGTGTGCCACTGTCAATATGTGATACCTAGTGAGCTAAACCAAATAGACGACAAAGGAATCTCTTAAAACACACATGAAATCAGTGTTTTCATGCACTTAGATGGAAATCCAAAGTCCAGGTCCTGGTGTATGGATACGTCGGCCACCGCACCAACACCGGAATACCTAGACTGAAAACCACACTAAATACTGTTAACACTATTGATTCACAGTAAGACAGATCAGAGTACTATATTCAGCGGTAGAACTGAGTCCTTTGATATCAATTTATCACGACCAGTCCTCAGGGCCCGTGTCGTGACTAACCCAAACCCTCCTTCTATAGGATAGTGGTTGGGGACTAGAACCCAAGGAATATTTCCCTAAGATGGGAAGGCATTGCCTTTATAAATGTAAACAACCACAACAGAGTACACAACAAGAAGTAAACACTAAGTAAAACTGAATACATAAGAGTGTGATGTAATGTAAATGGGCTTGTATACAAACCCAACTGAACAACAAGTACAAGTAAAAAAGGGAAAAACAGCTAGAAGTAAATAGGAGGTCCTGGATCATTATCCAGGGTTTCTACCTGAAGGGTAGGAATAGATGGCCACCTCAGCACACATGTACGTCAGTCTCCTCTGTCTACCATATTTTCGCAAGTTCCACCTCTGGGTACCGTCCGGTTGTGGTGCTCTCGGTCTCCGTCAGCGTTGTCTGTCGTCTACATCCAACACAATGTGGTGCGGGCATAGCCCTTACAGGGGTGAGTATAACGATACTCAGTAGGGACCCCGAGACCGGCAAGGTCTCACAATATCCACTATGGATAAAAAAAATAAGAAAGATACAACCAAGAAGTAACTACCAAACTTATTAACGTATATGCCCATACATATACCTAAGTTAACAATCTCTACACATCTCCAAATCTCGAGCCCAATCGCAACCCAGTCCACACAGGAAGTAAAGTAAATAACCACAATGATAATGGTTGAATGACATGACTCAGCTCACACAGGTATGCCTCAATTGTAGAGGGATATATAAGTTCAGATATAGCCACTGGATCATCTAATATGTCGGACCCACACAAGATACAGGACCAACTAAGCTATCAGACCCACACATGATAAAAGCCAGCTATCTCGTCTAAGCTTTCGGACCCACACAGGATACATGCCAGCAATATCGTCTAAGATGTTGGACCCACACAGGATACAGGCCCACTAAGCTGTCGGACCGACACTGGATATAGGCCATCTATCTCATCTAAGATGTCGGACCCACACAGGTTACATACTAGATATTCTAGAGAAATATAGATGATCAGATGAAGTTACTGATTAATCTAAGCTGACAGACCCACTTAGGATACAAGACCAGCTACTCTGACTGAACTGTCGAACCCATAGAGGATTCCGGTATAGTAGTCGTCATCATCGAACCCAAGAAGGATTCTTGTACGGTAGTCATCGTTGTAGTCACATCTAGCTCTAGGGTTCTCGCACATAGCATGCTCGATCCCAGGATGGTATTCCTCTCGAGCAAAGCGGTTGATACGTCAACTTTAATGAAGTCCTGAGTTGATGTATCCCGTAGTTCCATCTCATCGTAAGGAACCCAAAGCAACGGACACTACATAAATCAGACGCCCTGTCTGAGAGTTATTGGCATTTTCGTTCCAAGGGGCTGGTTGGAATTCGTGTACAATCCAAGCCATCCATAATCAAACCTCATCTGAATCCAAGGCGCAGTATGCCAAAAGGACCGTCTCAACAAAAGGAATCCAACTTAGTACATGGCATGTCAATCGGACGTTCGGTCCTTACGTTATAAGTGTTTCTACTCTGAGGGACCGGTGGGATTCAGGTTTGAACCATCAAAACCATACACAAACATCGCCAAAACCATGAGTGTAATATACTGAAATGGCTGTCTCGATCCAAAGAATCGCACTCAGCTGACGGTGTATTGATCGAAGGTTCGTACCTAATGTTAGGGGTGAAAAACCAAAAGTGGTCCGAAGAGGGGGGTATGGGTCCGGTCCGACCCGGCCCAACCCGCCCTAGGTCGGCCCGACCTGAATCGACCCGACCCGGATCTAGGTCCAGACTGGTAGGGCAGGGCCAGGCCCGGTGACTGTGGCCCAACCAAGCATGGCGGCCCGGCCCATGGCACCGGCCTATCCCATGGCAGTGGCCCAACCCGCTTGGTGCCCTGGCCCGCACGGCGGCTCGAACCGCGTGGCGCGGTGCCCTGGCCCACGTGGCATGGTGGCCCGGCCTGTGGGGCACGGTGGCCCAGCCCATGTGTTGCGGTGGCCAAGCCTACATGGTGCCGTGGCCCAGCCCACATGGCTGGGGGTGTTGAAGCCCACCTAGTCAAGGAGACCAGGAAGGGGCGGCACCCTGCGGGGCCTGTACTAGTCAATCAAGGGGGTATGTTGCACCCCCCGTCTCCCGGTAACAGAACTAGAAGATGCCGGTTCCTATCCATAGAACCCAGCTGAGTTCCACCCTAGCGTGCCCCTCGCCGGTAGATGGCTCAACCGGCTGCCCTCCAACCCATCCGTCGTAGCCAGCTGCGGCCTCCCCACCGACGCGGCACGACGGTGTCGTTCCTTCTCCGACCGATGGGGCCCTCCTGGCTGCGGCCCCTCTACTGCGCGGCATGACGGTGTCACACTTTCTTCAAGCCGCCGCAGCCGTCCTGGCTCCAACACCCTTCCTCCAGCGCGGTGCTACGGCACCGTGCCCCTCCGGCATTGTCACGTCCCGTGGTGGTCGCAACCCCGTTCTTCAAACAACTCTAGTGACCCTGTGACAAATGTGCCACCGGTTTCTTCCACGGTTCTCTCTTCCAGAGGTGCCGTTGCGCCCCCACCGTCCTCAACCAATCAAGAACCAATAGAGGGACGTCGGTCCGTGTTTGTTCGGCCTGCGCCATCTGCATTAAATTATAAAAATTGGATAACAATGAACCACAATTAAACGTTGAGTAGTGAGGATTTAAGTCAATCAATAACGACCCCTACCTCATATTAGATGTTGCAAGTCGACGATCCGTAGAAGACGGGTGTCGCGGAAGTCAGGCTTTAAGGAATACGGACGTCGTTCCATCAACGTTGGAGGAAATAACGTTGTTTTTGGCGGCGTCCTTTTCAGGCGGTGTCCTCTCCCTTGACATGGATGAAGATGTTGAAGATGTCCTTCATGTTCTTCGAGGTAAGAACACTTTATTTCTAATCCTCCAAAACCTGCAAAGGTAATATGTCCAACCAAAATAAGAGAATATCACTCCCCCTTTTAATGTTGGAAAAAATGAATTAAACAGAATTCAATCACTCCAAATAAATTAATTAAGTTGATTCACTTAATTAATTACATGGAGTTGGAAATAACATTAAAGGTCTCAAAAATTATCTACATGGGTGTGTTAGAACTTTAATGGGATGTCCAAAAGTTTAAAGCAGTTCAAGGGTTTGGTGTTTGCATGGGCCCCACCTTTAGTTACATCCTATCAAGAGAGGTTAGAGTGTGGTTGGCCCCACCCCTAACCTCCACCTAGAGAATTAAACCTTAATCAAAATAAAAATGTTTTACACACACATTTTTATTTAATTTCTCAATTTTAAATAGTAACTCCAAATAATAACTTCCATTCACATTGAAACACAACTTCAGTAAAGGTCCCCTTAAGCGAATACTGGCATTGTGAGTTCATCGGTGTCCTCAAATTTCAATTATGAGCATTGGTTCAAAAGATAGAAAATCCCACTCATATGTCTACGAAACATACCCGAAAAAAACTTCAGAAAATGATTCTGGGAACACCGGGCCTCAGAATCAGGTACCGTCTAAAACTGCGGACTCATAAAATTTCCAAGAATTTTATAAAAATATTTCTTTGAAATTTCATGGTCTTTAAATCCTTGTGAAACAATGTGATTCATTCACATTGTACATGGAATGTAATAATTATATTTTGATTTAAGATAAGTAATATATATGAAATAAAATGTTTCTTTGATGATAATATATATATATATATATATTATTTTCTTTTCTTTCTTTCAATATGATGGGAAAATTGAAACAACATCCATGTGTACGGATGGACTTCCGTCTCCATCAATGGTGTATTTCATTTCCTATCACAAAAAAAAATTGTCCAATATAAAAACATATATAATGAATATTTTTTTTATAATAACATCGTTTCTCTTCTAGAGATGATTAGTATTTAACAATGTTATAGGATCAAAAAATAACTATTCAAAACATACTTTAAAAACAAGGTAATTAACACCCAAAATAATGAAAATAATAGATGATTATTAACAAAATAGTTATGATATGTTTAAAAGGGATCATGTATGATATTATATTTGTTATTATTTTTTAGTTATATCTTAATAACATTCATCAATTCATTAGATAAGAGGCTAAATAGAGTTCAACAAAAAAAAGCACAAGGTATGGGTTTTCATCTCAATTTCATTTCATTGAGGTATATTGTAATATAATGAACCTAATTTATTTTATGTTGTTTATATAATTCCCATTTTACATATAATATCGTGGAAAAATTATTTTTCATGGCACCTTAATTTTCAATTTGTCTTTTTCCTTATAATGAGGATTGAATTAAATGTTTCCATGTGGTAAATAATTCCACAAATAAATTTCTATCCATTAGGTTAAAATTCCAATTCATTGATTACAATATTCTAGGATTATATTTGTAATTAACTTTTAGTAACTTGTTTTTGTTTCTACATTTTTTTTCTTCATTCATAATTGATACCGACAATCTATTCATTGAATAATTCCCACTTCAACTTTTTGAACATTTTTAAGGTTTATCCCGCAATCTCATTCAAATAGATATTGTTTATTCATTAACATCCATTAGAGTAAATTATCTAATAATTGAGAAATAAAATATTCTATATTATTGTCCAATATTTATTAGTTATATATTCCATTAAATAGGAAAATTTTCCCACTCTTAGGATTATGATATTTTATATACTCTTAGAGAAATCATGACATAATTTCTTTCTTCAGTCGGAAACATTTTTTATTAAAAAAAATGTTTTTATATTATTCATTTTTTATATTCATTTAAAATTATTTATGTAATGAATTTTTTACACATTTTTTATTTAATAAATATGTTTTCAAAGGAATGTTCTTTTCTCTTTCCGAACAAGGCTCTATTCTACCATATTTACAATCTAAAAAGAAATTTTCTTTTTACCTTGAATGACATTTATAGAATTACCATTCATTATGATCTCCATTTATTTAGGCATCCTTTTTATATTAATCAAATTAATTTTAGTGGAAATGGTTTTTAATAAAATGGATTTTAAATTTGTTTTAGTTATTTTTTTTCTTCCTCAATAGATTTGTTTAATGAAACAATATTTATATTTATATTTAACATTGAGAACATAAAATTCTTCTTAGTGTAATGGGTATATATTTTCACACCTTCCTTATTCATCCTTTGTATGGTTAATGATTATTTTTGACATGGTTAATATTGATATTCACTTACATTAATCCTTCTTTTAATTCATAGCACCCCTTGTCACGAACCAACCTGGGTCAACCCTGAACCGGTCACCCGAGCCGGTCCGCGACATGGCCCGAGAGGCGTTCCCGATCCTCCCGGGCTGGCGACAAGCGCCAGGGCATCAACAGAGGCTATGGGAACGATTTCGCCCATTATAAATAAATAAGACAGCGAAAATAATACAGAGCAGCGCAGAAAAGATAAACCAGATAAAGTGACTAAACAAGAACAAACAGAAATCAAACTAACCAAACATGACATCCGAACAAACTCCGTGCGACCTCACAGGTCGCTCTCCGACTCAACGATCAAGCGTCGCCCTAGGCGAGCACACTCAAGCTATAGCCTGCACAAACACTAAAAACAGAAAACAACTATAGGCGTGAGTATTAAAACTCAGTAGGCTAGCCCGATATCTATTCCCAATGCACTACCTTTAAAATAAAAGAAACATCATTTCAAGTTTGAACTACAATCTATAAAAGTATGTTTTTAATAATATTCTACTTAAAAACAAAGTACGAACCATTGCCCTTAGCCATTTTCCAAATTCGTGTTCATTTCATTAGTGCCAATGACATTTCAGGAAAAGGGGAAAGTGATGTTTAAATTTTCAAATTTGTATAAAAGGGATTAAACACTTCCATTTGAAAACAATTTTTAGAAACCCATTAAAATGAAATTTATCAGTTTCCAAGGAAAACAATATGCCAGAATGCACAAAGTAAAACATACAGCAAGGGAAATGTAAGTATACACGTGAGCATCATAATCATTACTGCAAGCTACAAAAGCTGAATAGACATGGGTGAACCTAGGAGATCGAGAATAAACCAGAAGACACCAATACATGAGAAATCATCCTTATTGACATGTCACGATGAAATCAAAACGCACAAAACGCTCGACCATCCACTCACAGGCAGGTCGAGGGCAAATCCCATAGTAATAAACCCAATATATCCACCTACTATGGGCCACTGGTCAGTACCATGACCTACCAGTGCAGAAATCGTTCTTAGAATATTCTCTCAATATGCCAGATTCCCATGTCTCAAGTGTTTAAGAAAAAGGGGTGAGCCAACCGATGCCAACCGAGCATCCAATCAGATATATCTATATATAAAGAACAATAGGCATTCCCCGAGCCACTCCATGGGACAACCTCTTTCCTTTAACTACTCAAGTACCCGGGAGCCTCTAAGCGCGGCCTCCCAAACAATCCATTGAAACCAAGGCATGAGAGTCACCCTAAGAGGTTTTTTATCAAAACATTTTTTATCGCTTTCAAAAAGTGCCAAACGGGCATTTAATACATTTCACAAACACTACTCAAAGACATGTACAACTTCTTTATGAGACAAAATCCAGTTTAAAACCGTTTAAAGAACCCCAAAACACTACTTCACAGGTTGCCCGTATTTTTATAAACCAAACCAAACCATTTTCTTTTCCAAATAAACTTTAAGAGCCAACCGGGCAATTTCTCAAACGAACCAAAGTATTTGTTCATGCTTCAAAAGAAATCATTTCTCATTAAACTAGAACTCTGTTTTACATTCCGTGAATTATGTTTAAAATCCAAACGGGCATTCTTTCATTATTGGTTGTCCGCTCGTCAAAAGGATGTTTCATGTGTCGTGTATAAAATAAACGGCTCCTTTTGACATTAAATAACCATTTAAAAATTAACCATCTTACATTAAAATTTAATTATCGTATATTATCTCATATTTATTACAATTAATAAAATGTTGATTTTGAACAAATAGGGTGCGCAAAAAGCATGAAATAATATAACTTAAATTTTAAAAGCAGTGCAAAGGGGACCTACCTCAAAATCAAGCGCGTCGACAAACAACCTCGGATCCAAGGCGCGATGACACGACGTGTGTCCGAGACTACGTGAAAAAGTCTAATACTCTGCATAAACAATATCAAGGACTTAGACACATCCAAAAACTCACCAGAGCACGCGAAACCAAGCGGCGGGAAGAAAAACTCACCTCGGAACTGAAGCGCGACAACAACGGAACCTCGGAGACAAGGCGCGGCGATGGCGCTCACTTGGAAACACCCTGTGCGGGCCCTCAAATAATAATCCTACCAAACGAAACAAAAATTGATAAAAACCCCCTAACGAAGCAAAGACGAACCAAGAATAATAATGATCGCGATACTAATAGTAATAATTATAACAATAACAATAATAATAATCAATAATGATAATAATAATAATAATAATAATAATAGTAATAATAATAATAATAAAAACAACAAAATAATAATAATAATAATAACAAAAATAATAAAAATAATATTAATAATAGTAACAACAATAATAGTAATAATAGTAATAATAATATTAATAATAAAAATAATAATGATAATAATAATAATAGTAATAAAATTAATAATAATAATACTAATAATAAAATTAATAATAATAATAATAATAATAATAATAATAATAATATTAGCAATACTAGCATTAATAATAATAATGATCACATAAATCATAATTTTATAATAATAAAAAAAAGTTATTAACATATTAAATAAAATGAAATAGAAAATTAAATTAAAATAAATAAAAACAAACGGACCTGTGCGGCGGAGCAGAAGAAGGAGAAAGAAAAGAAGAAGAAGAAGAGAAGAAGAAGAGGAAGAAGGAGAGAAGAAGAAGAAGAAGAAGGAGAGAAGAAGAGGAAGAAGGAAAGGAGAAGAAGAGGAAGAAGGAAAGGAGAAGAAGAGAAGAAGAAGAAGAGGAAGAAGAAAAGAAGAAGAAGGAGGAGAGAGCAGGGGCGCCGGCTGCCGCGCTGGACAGGGGAGGAGAGGTGTTCGCGCAGCAAGAGGGTAGGCAGGTACGGAGGAGTGAATAGGGGGAAGCGACGGGGCGCCGGGCTGAGGCAGAGGGAGGCGGCTGGGTTGGAACGAAGGTAGAGGGAGGAGCCGGCTGGGGGTGCAGTGCGGCGAACAGGGGGGGCTGGTCCGCTACAGCAGCGGCGTGCAGGAACAGGCCAGGGTGAGGGGGCGCGCGCCGACAGGAAGGGAGCAGGGGCGTTGGTGGCTCGGTGCGGCGTGCGGCGTGCGGCGAAGGAAGCGAGGCAGAGGGGGCCGAGTGGCCCGGACGGGAGCAGGAGGGCGGAGGCGGTCGTTCTGGGTCAGTGGGGCTCGGGTGCAGCTGGTCATGGGCAGTGCGAGGCAGGCCGAGGGGGAAGCCAGAGGCTGGAGGGAGGGGCGCCGGGTCTGGCGTGGGCGCAGCGGCGTCGGGTGCTGCGGCCGGGTGTGCCGCTGGGCTGCCATCGCTGCCGAGGGGAAGAAGAAGGGGTGGCGGCGCTGCTGTTGTGGGAGGAGAAGAAAATATATATATATATAGGGGGGGCGGCCCACTAGGGTTAGTAGAAAAGAAAAGAAAAGATAAAAGAAAAAAATAATAATAATAATAAAATAATAAAATTAAATTAAATAAAACAAATCAGAACCATAATAATAATAAATTACAATAATAATAATAACAACAACAAATAATAAACATCATAGTGATAAAATAATAAAATAAAATAAAATAAAAACAATAACGGTGTTCGTATCATTTTAATGATAATTAATTCTTAACGCACTAAAAATTTTAACGACGCAACAATTAACGCGCGTTTTAAATATAAGGACTCTATTTAAAATTTTCCAAAGACAACGGGATGCGAAAATACACCGGGCAAGGACGAGCGGGGTTTTCCAGAACAGGCTCCGCTCACACGCCCAACGACGTCGCGTCCAAAAGTGCACTTTTTAACAAAAACTCAAAAATCTAATCCGAGACTGGACACGAACCCCAGCAAAAAAATTCAAAGTCAAAGAAATCATAAAATAAAATAAACGTGCGTGTCGGAGTGTGACAATTCTCCCCACCATAACGCTTTCCGCCCCCGAAAAGCCACCACACCAACCAGTCGATCGATCAACACCTAAGGATTCCACACAACACGATCCAACCTCTTATCTCAAGAACATCATGCCGACTACCAACGGAACTAAACCTCATTGCCCGAAATAACTCACCAACAGAGGGAGGCCCGAACGGCTCCCCACCATAAGAACTCCACTAGAATTCGATAACGACATAAGAGAAAACCCAAAGAGACTCATGGTGGGTCTCCCCACCATAAAGAACTAACCTACTAGCGACCAACCAGAAATCCATCTTAGGCCAGATCGGGGCCTTTCCCAAGCTATAAAAACACAGCAAAAAAATTTAAACAACTCACTCCCGTCCGAAAGGAATAGATGCTTAAATGGATACTTTGCGCAACTAAAACCCTAACCCCATGGGCGGGGAGGGTGGGCCCAAGGATCATATCACTGAAACTACGACGTACGACTACTCACGACCCATCACTTCGGGATGGACCCAAACCAGGGCTGCAACTGATTTACATCAGTGGCCCATGAAAAGTCACTGGTCAGCAACTTACATCCAAGAGGCACGATTCCCGACACTACGTGAGGGATAAGTCCATCGCGCACTTTGCGACAAGAGGAAAACTATAACGACAGAGAAACCAGAGCAACAACACCAAAACTATCTCACCACGACGATAGAGGCACGACTTTCACCCGACTCTTTAAAATTTTCCCCCCGGGGGTTCCTGACTACGCGCCGGCTTCACTCCGAGACCTTTTGGATGGAGCTCTGATGGATGAAGCATCTCATGCCTCGCAGTCAGGTTCTGATAATCCCAACGAGATACATACATCTTTTGATCTGACAGATTGAAGGACACGATTTTAAAATTAAAACACACCAGCATTGAAAGCCGAGGTTCGTCAAAAGACCCATGAAGTTCCCACACATTTCAAACCCAAAACAACACCCGTACAACTACAACGATAAAAGATCCCTTAAACTGAAAGGAAACTTACACCAAGAACTCTGAACAAAGACCCAATAGCACATTACTTCTGAGAACACCCTCTGCGACGCTTTCTTGCAACGCCCCGACAAAATCGTCGCAAGTGACCCAGACGTCCACATGCCTGGCAGGGCTTCGGAGCGCTTGGGCACGATGACTTCTTGTGACCCTGCTTGCCACACTGATAACACACAATAATCTCTCGCTCCGAAGAGGTTGATGAAAGATCTCGAGGCCTCTTGATTCCACGACCTGATCCATCCACTTCCATTTGCTTACTCATCTCCTTTCCAGAACCTTCACCAGTGCTCATAAGGATCGAAGGAGGGAGAACTACTTCGAGCACTCCTGCCATCGCGGCTTCGATACGAAAAGCTTGTCTTGCCACATCGACAAAAGAAGTCAGGTTGGACTCTGAAACTTTCGACTGTAGATCAGGGCGGAGACCCGCCTCGAAGCGTCGAGCCTTCACGGGGTCATTTGTGGCATACTCTGAATCATAAGGGACAAGCTCTACAAAGCGATGGAAATATTCTAACACGGATCTGTCACCCTGCTGAAAACAACACACTTCCATCCCCTTTCTCACCCTTTCTTCCTCAGAGAAAAACTGACGAATGAACAAAGACTTGAAGAACTCCCAAGTAATCTCTTGACGAGGCTTGTTCCGAGACACTGACTTCCACCACATCCACGGTGAACCTTCAAGCATGAAGGTCGCAAGCTTGACCTTCAACAACTCGGGAAACTCAATGAGGTTAAAGTCCCTTTCAATCTTCCGCATCCACTCCTCTACCACGGAAGGGTCTGCTTGACCATAGAAGAGAGGTGGATCGAGCTTCCGAAACTCAAGCATAAAATCCTTAGGTTGATCAACCGCACTACGATTACCCATCGAAGCCTCAAAGGGATAACCGCTGGACAAGGAAAGGTCAAAAACCCAATCAAGGCCAACTCAACGAATGAAAAAAAAACCTCAAACTCAAACACTGCATAGGCGACAAGCTCGAAATCTGAGAAAACAAGTTATCGTAATATCAAAAATATTCTCTTTGAAAACATCTTTAATTTAAAACAATCTTGGTAAGTTAAACCCTCGCCATTGGTATCCCTTAGAGTCTCACTCACATGCATGTATCTGTGCCACCCAGGGCATCCATCCACCATACCAGACATCCATCCACATTTCCAACACACCAAAATGCATGTGAGTACTCATCGGAACACCAAGGCAAAAACAAAGCAACTTCATTTTCCAAAAACAATTTATTCATACCACTTCTTTTAAAACAATCCACAAATTAAACATGTCATTTCAAACAACACTTTTTTTTTCAAAACCAACTTTTCTGATTCAAACCACTTTCAGAAATCAAGGGAAACACAAAACAACTCAAACAGGGGACTAGTGTCAGTGGGTGACTCGACCATATGGTTGGCGGCCATATGCCAAACACGCCACTGACACAGAGAGCCTTCTTGGACCATGCCCCTAGGTCCACATGGCTTTGCCAGGCCATGCGGCTTAGGACTATTAGCCCAACTCCATTTGTCGTACCCCAATCACAAAACATTTCCATAAAAACCCAAACAAACCAATTAAACCGGACTTCCCATGGAAACCTGAGGATCAGTACGGGCAAGAGTTCGCGACGCTCTTCTCGTACCTACCCCTCAAGTCCTGACAATCCTACTCCATCTACCTTGATATCCCAAATAACAAAGGGCGCTCTGAAAAGTGAGGTCTGCTAAGAGCAAACCTCCTCTGATACAATTTTGTCACGAACCAACCCGGGTCAACCCTGAACTGGTCACCCGAGCCGGTCCGCGACATGGCCCGAGAGGCGTTCCCGATCCTCCCGGGCTGGCGACAAGCGCCAGGGCATCAACAGAGGCTATGGGAACGATTTCGCCCATTATAAATAAATAAGACAGCGAAAATAATACAGAGCAGCGCAGAAAAGATAAACCAGATAATGTGACTAAACAAGAACAAACAGAAATCAAACTAACCAAACACGACGTCCGAACAAACTCCGTGTGACCTCGCAGGTCGCTCTCCGACTCAACGATCAAGCGTCGCCCTAGGTGAGCGCACTCAAGCTATAGCCTGCACAAACACTAAAAACAGAAAACAACTATAGGCGTGAGTATTAAAACTCAGTAGGCTAGCCCGATATCTATTCCCAATGCACTACCTTTAAAATAAAAGAAACATCATTTCAAGTTTGAACTACAATCTATAAAAGTATGTTTTTAATAATATTCTACTTAAAAACAAAGTACGAACCATTTCCCTTAGCCATTTTCCAAATTCGTGTTCATTTCATTAGTGCCAATGACATTTCAGGAAAAGGGGAAAGTGATGTTTAAATTTTCAAATTTGTATAAAAGGGATTAAACACTTCCATTTGAAAACAATTTTTAGAAACCCATTAAAAAGCAATTTATCAGTTTCCAAGGAAAACAATATGCCAGAATGCACAAAGTAAAACATACAGCAAGGGCAATGTAAGTATACACGTGAGCATCATAATCATTACTGCAAGCTACAAAAGCTGAATAGACATGGGTGAACCTAGGAGATCGAGAATAAACCAGAAGACACCAATACATGAGAAATCATCCTTATTGACATGTCACGATGAAATCAAAACGCACAAAACGCTCGACCATCCACTCACAGGCAGGTCGAGGGCAAATCCCATAGTAATAAACCCAATATATCCACCTACTATGGGCCACTGGTGTAACAGCCCAAGATTTTATAAAAAAATATTCTTTTTAATTTTATTAATGTCTTGTGTTGTACGCTACACCAAAAGGAGCTTGCACAACACGCATCCTTGACTTGCCTTGCATTACACGCAATCGCGACCTTCCTCGATAGCGTGTGTAATACGAAATACCGAGTTTCACTAAACAACGATATGCTATTAAAATATTATTAAAACTAGCCGTTATAAATAGTAATAACCACTTTTTGAAATTTTGTAAATTTTATTTTTCAAAATGGAATTCATTTTTAGATTCGGAGTATCGAATTTAGCCTAAGGTGAAATTTTGGTACTTTTCGGATAACTTTCATATTCTGATGAATAGTGAAAATTACTAAATTATAATTAAAAACAACTTTTTTAATCGAAATAATTAATAGTGATAAATCATTAATTTGAGTGGTTTTAAAGTATATTTAGAATATATTTTTACAATTTAATACAATGTTGGTCATTGGATGTAATTTCACATTTAAACTAGACATAAACAAGTGTCAATCTTTTGATAGATATTGTTTCTTAAAAACACGCTATTTGTTTTAACAGCGGGATTTAATTATAAAATTAATTAATGCAACTTTTATGTTATGAATTTGGTAAAATAGACTTCATTTTTGAATTCGGAATATGAAATATAGCTTGGGATGAAATTTTGGCATTGTTCTGAAAAACATCAATTTTTGATGAATAGTGAAACTACTAAGTGGTAGGTTAAAAACTGAATTTTGAATAAAACTTAATTTTACCGCTTCTGTGAATGGAATTTCGAAAATCCGAGAGACACGGTTAATATCAAGGACTAAAATGTGGTTTAATGAGATGAAAATAATTTTTTGGTGAATAGTAACTTTTTACTTTTTTACCACGGTTAATAGTAAATAGGGTAACTAAGGGTAAATATGATATTAATATTACCCTAACACATGTCCTAATTCTATTGGACAAGTGTAATTCGACCAAAAACAAACTTAGGAATAAAATATGACCATTTAGGCCCACTTGGATTAGATTAGGACATTTATTATTAATTTAGTTAAAGAAGGGTTAAAATAGTTAAAGTCAAAGTTTAATAAGTAAATCATTTTTAATATGGGGTTATACATAAGATAAATTCTATTGTAAATATTCATTAGAAATATAAAAAGATTTCCTACATGATGGTATTTTATTTGTAATTTTTAGACATCAAATAATTTAATTTATTTATGACACAACGATGATGCAGTAATTATCTTATTAATGAAATATTGACATAATTGATAATATAAATACCAAAATAATTGTAATTTAAGACTTTTTATGAATTCCACTAATTTTCTAGGTTACTATGATATATTAATGTTGATTTAATTAACTTGGTTCGAACATTTAATTCTGTTATGACTTTCAAAAAAATCATATATCAAATAGTGTCAAAGTTGACACAAAATAGTTTTTAAATCAAATATTATATTATTAATTGTTATTTTATTCCTAAAAATCTAAGGTTCGGCCAAATGACTTAGATAAGGATATATATATTAATAATAAACAATTTGTGGTTCGTTTGGCATGTTATAGTAAGTGTATTAACCATATAGTGAAAGAAAACAAAAAGACACGGTAAATGTTAAATTATTTAACTTAGAGTTAAATCTAATTGATAAGGTTAAAATAATATCCTAAACTTGTCTAAATTCTATTGGTTGATAGGACTTCGACCCATCCCCACTTTATCTTCGAAATAAGACCCTTTGGAACCATTATAAACCGATTTTGACTTTAATATAAAATAATATTTTGAGATATTCCTAAGGTGCCCCTCTCCTCCCCTATAAAAGGACACCTCCTCCCCCTCCTCCTCACACAAATTTGAGCACTCAAGCTCGGCAAACCCCTGCCAAAATCTCTTCTCCACTTCCCTAGCAACATCCTAGAGGTTATGGGCTTCCTCAAAGACCAATTCTAGTGCCCTAAGAAGAGGTCTCAAAGAGGCACTTCAAAGAAGAGGTAATTACCGTTACCAATTCTTTCATCTTTATTTCTTCTTCCACTTCTTCTTCTTAGGTTGTTTCATTATAAAGTAATAACATCAGTATCAATCATATACTGATATGTTATTATAAGTATGAAACAACCCTATTTCACCATCTATCCATCCTACGGAAAAAGAAATCACCGCGCGTGCGTACGTACGGAATACCGTCTCCACGCCGTGGTGTAATCTATTTTCCACCACCACCTTACATGGATGGGTATAATGGTGTAAAGAATAACTATACATAGTTATTACAACATCATATTGATTCTGATATATTGTATAATTCACTCCAATTCAATTCAATATTTATAGAAATGATATCATCGCTCGTGCGTACGTACGGACTACCGTCTCCACGACGCGATGAGATTCATTCTCCATGTTAACCATTTAAAGAATGATTATAAAGTATATATATAAGAAATAATAATGAAATATATGACATTATAAAGCTACTGGATTTATGTATATATATATATGTATGTCATCTACTTACTTCCATTTCAAGACAATAAGGAAAGTAAAACAGCGTTCATGCGTACGTACGGACTACCGTCTCCATGAACGGTGTTTTTCATCTATCTATTATATATATATATATACTGAATATATATGATATATAAATCATATTTTATATTCTGGAAGTAAGTAAATCATGATATAAGTAATAGTGATGTCAAGAACAACAAGTCAAAACACCTAAGATAAATGAAACGATTTTACCCAAAACGCTTCTTTAACATGGAATTTACAAAAGAACGGGTAATATAATGTCATAAGTGAACCATATATGATATCATAACAATGAATATGATTCTGTAATAAGTCAATAACATGATTTAAATCATTATACAGGAGGTTCGGACACTTACAAAGCAAGTCGTACCTAAGGTAAGGGAAATATCGCAATCTCATTTTTATCCGAGATTGTTTATTCGTAAGTATTTACTGGGGTGTATTTTATCATCCACATCCATGTTCCCTCAATATGAAATATTGTTTCCATCCACTTGCAATAGTTTAAATCCAATTTTACCCTTAGGTGAGTTTTTAGTAAAGAATATTAAAGGAATCTTTTGTCGTTTTTCCGTACGAGGTACTTTTTGACTTTTCCGACAAAAGTACGAAGAATGTTTTTTTTAACTTATACGGCACGAACAGATTTCTACTGTTTTATAAAGCATTATTTTCTTGAAGCTTCCTCTAAAAGATTTCATGACTATTTTCAATAAAATCTCTTTCTTTTAAAATTGCATGATGTTTTGTGAAAAGAAATTGATTTTGAAGAAGAAAGGATATTTTCCTCAAGAATTCAATTCAAGTGTTTTATCAAAATTATTTTCCATCTAAGATAATAAAGGGTTATGTTTCTATCCATATTTTTACATTGATTTGACTATGTTGTGATGGAATTATGTTTATGAATTCCTTTATCTTATATGAATGGTTTTATGATGTCATGTTGTTTAAGAATCCCATTTTTATTACATGGGTTATGCAATGATGTATGATTTATGATTTTGTGGCACACATAAGAAAGGATTCATTAAGAGATGGGTGGGACCTATATCTCCCTCCAATGCATTGGGTAAAGATTTTATATCTCATGAGATAGACATGGCTGGAATGGTAGGTTATACCGGTTCAGTGAAACAGGACTGAAACGAGGATTACTCGATTCAGAAAGGGACTTTGTCCACTAAGATAGTCTTGGAAATGAGTCTTGACTAACAAGAAATGATTCTCTATGATTATGTGTGTATGCCACAAAGTTCCATGTTTTATGTTATGATTATTGTGATTACATTTCACTGCCATGATTTATCCCATGTTATGAAATTATGCTCTCTTTTGCAGGTTATGATTTCCAAAATGTTATGTTCTTATGAATATGATGTGATTGATATTTCATTTGTTTACCCTTACTGAGCATTTGAGCTCACCCTTTTATGTTTTCGTTTCCCCAGGATATAAAGAAAGGTTTTAGGTAAAAAAAAAGGAAGATCTTTATGGGAGATGTTGAAGATCTTTCACCACGATTAGAAGATTATAGTCCGAGTTTCCAAAGACACTAAACTATTACGGTCCTTGTGTGTGTGTTTTTGTAATGTACTAAGTATTCCGCAAAATTAATGTAAAGTCCATCTACATCAGGCTTCGGGTCTCTACAGTTGGTATCAGAGGAAAGGTTTAGTCAACCTTTGGAAACTAGGACGCGAAAACATTAGTGAGATCCCTAGAGATATTTCTAAGGTATGTCTAGGGATGCCCCTAAGGATAAGTATACGTATAGGATATAGTCCTAGAACTATGGTAACGATATTAGATTAAACCAAAGATGTTAGATATTTAAGTTACTCCCCCTTTATTATGATTTTTGCCTCTCACACTATTCTTTTTTGGGTTTTAGAATATGGCTGGAAACAAGATGATTCACGATAATGGAGGATATGATGGACAATGGAATGATATTCTTCATGAGCAACCAAATGAAATGGGATTTGGATGCCCAAACATCATTATTATGCCGAATCAGAAATCTCACAACATGATCAATAAAGTAAAATTTGGTAAGTTTCCTGACTCGACTAATAAGAGAAAGATGGAGTTCCATGATGATCATAGAGGAAAGAAAGTTCAATTTCCCCTATGTAAATCATGTGGGAAGAGGCATCAAGGAGAATGTTTCAAGGGAACTGGAAGATGCTTTGGGTGTGGAAAAGAAGGACACAAAGCAAGTAAGTGCAAAGGAAAAGGGTCGGTTAACACCATGGATGAGGATAATGGTATTGCTACGACATCAAAAATGGTTAAGTGTTTTAAATGTGGAATGTATGGGCATTATGCAAACAAATGCCCTAAGGGAAAGACTCATGAAGAGAATCAGTATGGTCATATGGGTAGTATTTATGTGGATGATGATGAAGAGACTACAAATGATATGTGAGATGAAAGAATTTTTGAAGCTCGGTCAATGGTTTGAGAATGTAGTGGAATGATTACATGTTTATCATGTGTAATTTTGGAATAAAGAGACATCTATGGATTGTTACACTGTTGTCTTTCCTTGTGTTTTGAAAGTGTATGATTAATGTTACCAGTATCCATGAAAGGTTATTCAGATATTTTTGGAATGTAGATGATATGCGCATAATGAAGGGATAAGGAGAAAATTAAATGTTTGATAGTATTCATGAGATCATGATTGATATAAGGACTAAGTGATATCATGGCTTGAGTATATAGAATTTTGAGGATTTTGGTATGTGGAAAGTGTTAACTTTTAACTGCACTCATGTTTTCACTAAGGTATTCAAGAGAATACACGATTAAGGACTTTGAATGTTTGGAATGTGACCAACAAGACATATCTTATGATATGTGGGGATCAACGACAGTATTAAATCTCTGGTAATCGTTGTCACTATATTATGAGAGTGGACTGCAGTATTATAAGCCTAAAGATTAGACTGGATTATGTTGGACATAAGTTAGTATTGTTTAAGGATAGAAGATTTTCGATATTATTGAAGGGATTTTATAGTAACGTAGTTTTAGAAAAAGGGACAACCTGCAGGACGGGCGACAGCCCATCGCTTCGGACAAGGCTGTAGGAATCGAACCCACAAACGAAGTGCGACTGGCCTTTATCGCCTACCACTGACCTACAGGAAGTCCCTGTTTAGTAGAAACCAGTTTTATTATATTAAGAAGTATGATATATGAAGTATAAGTCCATTTTAGGAACCATATATGATTAATCTCACAATAGAATGACTTATGTATATTTAATAACTTTTGCTAACCTTTTGTTTGAGACAGACGGAATGAACAGTCATTCTATCACATGATCTGCTAACACTTCACGAATAACAAATTCAACTTCATTTATTTAAGAAATGAAGTGGAAATTGTTCAAGGCACGAACAACAGTGAGATTGTACCAAAATAAAGTAAGTATTTATTCTAATTCAAATTTTCAACTTTAGGGAGATGATCTTGAAAACCAAAAATGTTGTCCTAGTGATCTTATACCTGATGAATCAGATGGTACCTTAGATCATCACAAATTTATGGATTTGTGATTACTGGCTTTTCCATAGCCATGTTCTCTACCACTCTCCATCAGAACATGATGGTTAGATTTCTCTTCCATATCCATATTTTCACCTATGTGGAAACCCAGTGATTAGTTTATTTGGGTAATCGTTACATTTCATACTTTAGTTTTTAAAGCCAAGTTTTGGTATTCCTTTTTACGATGTGGGTTTCTATTAAAGAAACTTTCAAATAGTAAACCATTTTAACCCCGACGAATTTCGAGGGCGAAATTCATTTTAAGGGGGGTAGAATGTAACAGCCCAAGATTTTATAAAAAAATATTCTTTTTAATTTTATTAATGTCTTGTGTTGTACGCTACACCAAAAGGAGCTTGCACAACACGCATCCTTGACTTTCCTTGCATTACACGCAATCGCGACCTTCCTCGATAGCGTGTGTAATACGCAATACCGAGTTTCACTAAACAACGATATGCTATTAAAATATTATTAAAACTAGCCGTTATAAATAGTAATAACCACTTTTTGAAATTTTGTAAATTTTATTTTTCAAAATGGAATTCATTTTTAGATTCGGAGTATCGAATTTAGCCTAAGGTGAAATTTTGGTACTTTTCGGATAACTTTCATATTCTGATGAATAGTGAAAATTACTAAATTATAATTAAAAACAACTTTTTTAATCGAAATAATTAATAGTGATAAATCATTAATTTGAGTGGTTTTAAAGTATATTTAGAATATATTTTTACAATTTAATACAATGTTGGTCATTGGATGTAATTTCACATTTAAACTAGACATAAACAAGTGTCAATCTTTTGATAGATATTGTTTCTTAAAAACACGCTATTTGTTTTAACAGCGGGATTTAATTATAAAATTAATTAATGCAACTTTTATGTTATGAATTTGGTAAAATAGACTTCATTTTTGAATTCGGAATATGAAATATAGCTTGGGATGAAATTTTGGCATTGTTCTGAAAAACATCAATTTTTGATGAATAGTGAAACTACTAAGTGGTAGGTTAAAAACTGAATTTTGAATAAAACATAATTTTACCGCTTCTGTGAATGGAATTTCGAAAATCCGAGAGACACGGTTAATATCAAGGACTAAAATGTGGTTCAATGAGATGAAAATAATTTTTTTGTGAATAGTAACTTTTTACTTTTTTACCACGGTTAATAGTAAATAGGGTAACTAAGGGTAAATATGATATTAATATTACCCTAACACATGTCCTAATTCTATTGGACAAGTGTAATTCGACCAAAAACAAACTTAGGAATAAAATATGACCATTTAGGCCCACTTGGATTAGATTAGGACATTTATTATTAATTTATTTAAAGAAGGGTTAAAATAGTTAAAATCAAAGTTTAATAAGTAAATCATTTTTAATATGGGGTTATACATAAGATAAATTCGATTGTAAATATTCATTAGAAAGCTAAAACGATTTCCTACATTATGGTATTTTATTTGTAATTTTTAGACATCAAATAATTTAATTTATTTATGACACAACGATGATGCAGTAATTATCTTATTAATGAAATATTGACATAATTGATAATATAAATACCAAAATAATTGTAATTTAAGACTTTTTATGAATTCCAATAATTTTCTAGGTTACTATGATATATTAATGTTGATTTAATCAACTTGGTTAGAACATTTAATTCTGTTATGACTTTCACAAAAATCATATATCAAATAGTGTCAAAATTGACACAAAATAGTTTTTAAATCAAATATTATATTATTAATTGTTATTTTATTCCTAAAAATATAAGGTTCGGCCAAATGACTTAGATAAGGATATATATATTAATAATAAACAATTTGGGGTTCGTTTGGCATGTTATAGTAAGTGTATTAACCATATAGTGAATGAAAACAAAAAGACACGGTAAATGTTAAATTATTTAACTTAGAGTTAAATCTAATTGATAAGGTTAAAATAATATCCTAAACTTGTCTAAATTCTATTGGTTGATAGGATTTCGACCCATCCCCACTTTAGCTTCGAAATAAGACCCTTTGGAACCATTATAAACCGATTTTGACTTTAATATAAAATAATATTTTGAGATATTCCTAAGTGCCCCTCTCCTCCCCTATAAATGGACACCTCCTCCCCCTCCTCCTCACACCAATTTGAGCACTCAAGCTCGGCCAACCCCTGCCAAAATCTCTTCTCCACTTCCCTAGAAACATCCTAGAGGTTCTGGTCTTCCTCAAAGACCAATTCTAGTGCCCTAAGAAGAGGTCTCAAAGAGGCACTTCAAAGAAGAGGTAATTACCGTTACCAATTCTTTCATCTTTATTTCTTCTTCCACTTCTTCTTCTTAGGTTGTTTCATTATAAAGTAATAACATCAGTATCAATCATATACTGATATGTTATTATAAGTATGAAACAACCCTATTTCACCATCTATCCATCCTACGGAAAAAGAAATCACCGCGCGTGCGTACGTACGGAATACCGTCTCCACGCCGTGGTGTAATCTATTTTCCACCACCACCTTACATGGATGGGTATAATGGTGTAAAGAATAACTATACATAGTTATTAAAACATCATATTGATTCTGATATATTGTATAATTCACTCCAATTCAATTCAATATTTATAGAAATGATATCATCGCTCGTGCGTACGTACGGACTACCGTCTCCACGACGCGATGAGGTTCATTCTCCATGTTAACCATTTAAAGAATGATTATAAAGTATATATATAATAAATAATAATGAAATATATGACATTATAAAGCTACTGGATTTATGTATATATATATATATGTATGTCATCTACTTACTTCCATTTCAAGACAATAAGGAAAGTAAAACAGCGTTCATGCGTACGTACGGACTACCGTCTCCATGAACGGTGTTTTTCATCTATCTATTATATATATATATATACTGAATATATATGATATATAAATCATATTTTATATTCTGGAAGTAAGTAAATCATGATATAAGTAATAGTGATGTCAAGAACAACAAGTCAAAACACCTAAGATAAATGAAACGATTTTACCCAAAACGCTTCTTTAACATGGAATTTACAAAAGAACGGGTAATATAATGTCATAAGTGAACCATATATGATATCATAACAATGAATATGATTCTGTAATAAGTCAATAACATGATTTAAATCATTATACAGGAGGTTCGGACACTTACAAAGCAAGTCGTACCTAAGGTAAGGGAAATATCACAATCTCATTTTTATCCGAGATTGTTTATTCGTAAGTATTTACTGGGGTGTATTTTATCATCCACATCCATGTTCCCTCAATATGAAATATTGTTTCCATCCACTTGCAATAGTTTAAATCCAATTTTACCCTTAGGTGAGTTTTTAGTAAAGAATATGAAAGGAATCTTTTGTCGTTTTTCCGTACGAGGTACTTTTTGACTTTTCCGACAAAAGTACGAAGAATGTTTTTTTTAACTTATACGGCATGAACAGATTTCTACTGTTTTATAAAGCATTATTTTCTTGAAGCTTCCTCTAAAAGATTTCATGACTATTTTCAATAAAATCTCTTTCTTTTAAAATTGCATGATGTTTTGTGAAAAGAAATTGATTTTGAAGAAGAAAGGATATTTTCCTCAAGAATTCAATTCAAGTGTTTTATCAAAATTATTTTCCATCTAAGATAATAAAGGGTTATGTTTCTATCCATATTTTTACATTGATTTGACTATGTTGTGATGGAATTATGTTTATGAATTCCTTTATCTTATATGAATGGTTTTATGATGTCATGTTGTTTAAGAATCCCATTTTTATTACATGGGTTATGCAATGATGTATGATTTATGATTTTGTGGCACACATAAGAAAGGATTCATTAAGAGATGGGTGGGACCTATATCTCCCTCCAATGCATTGGGTAAAGATTTTATATCTCATGAGATAGACATGGCTGGAATGGTAGGTTATACCGGTTCAGTGAAACAGGACTGAAACGAGGATTACTCGATTCAGAAAGGGACTTTGTCCACTAAGATAGTCTTGGCAATGAGTCTTGACTAACAAGAAATGATTCTCTATGATTATGTGTGTATGCCACAAAGTTCCATGTTTTATGTTATGATTATTGTGATTACATTTCACTACCATGATTTATCCCATGTTGTGAAATTATGCTCTCTTTTGCAGGTTATGATTTCCAAAATGTTATGTTCTTATGAATATGATGTGATTGATATTTCTTTTGTTTACCCTTACTGAGCATTTGAGCTCACCCTTTTATGTTTTCTTTTCCCTAGGATATAAAGAAAGGTTTTAGGTAAAAAAAAGGAAGATCTTTATGGGAGATGTTGAAGATCTTTCACCACGATTAGAAGATTATAGTCCGAGTTTCCAAAGACACTAAACTATTACGGTCCTTGTGTGTGTGTTTTTGTAATGTACTAAGTATTCCGCAAAAGTAATGTAAAGTCCATGTACGTCAGGCTTCGGGTCTCTACAACTGGTCAGTACCATAACCTAACAGTGCAGCAATCGTTCTTAGAATATTCTCTCAATATGCCAGATTCCCATGTCTCAAGTGTTTAAGAAAAAGGGGTGAGCCAACCGATGCCAACCGAGCATCCAATCAGATATATCTATATATAAAGAACAACAGGCATTCCCCGAGCCACTCCATGGGACAACCTCTTGCCTTTAACTACTCAAGTACCCGGGAGCCTCTAAGCGCGGCCTCCCAAACAATCCATTGCAACCAAGGCATGAGAGTCGCCCTAAGAGGGTTTTTATCAAAACATTTTTTATCGCTTTCATAAAGTGCCAAACGGGCATTTAATACATTTCACAAACACTACTCAAAGACAGGTACAACTTCTTTATGAGACAAAATCCAGTTTAAAACCGTTTAAAGAACCCCAAAACACTACTTCACAGGTTGCCAGTATTTTTATAAACCAAACCAAACCATTTTCTTTTCCAAATAAACTTTAAGAGCCAACCGGGCAATTTCTCAAACGAACCAAAGTATTTGTTCATGCTTCAAAAGAAATCATTTCTCATTAAACCAGAACTCTGTTTTACATTCCATGAATTATGTTTAAAAGCCAAACATGCATTCTTTCATTATTGGTTGTCCGCTCGTCAAAAGGATGTTTCATGTGTCGTGTATAAAATAAACGACTCCTTTTGACATTAAATAACCATTTAAAAATTAACCATCTTACATTAAAATTTAATTATCGTATATTATCTCATATTTATTAAAATTAATAAAATGTTGATTTTGAACAATTAGGGTGCGCAAAAAGCATGAAATAATATAACTTAAATTTTAAAAGCAGTGCAAAGGGGACCTACCTCAAAATCAAGCGCGTCGACAAACAACCTCGGATCCAAGGCGCGATGACACGACATGTGTCCGAGACTACGTGACAAAGTCTAATACTCTGCATAAACAATATCAAGGACTTAGAAACATCCAAAAACTCACCAGAGCACACGAAACCAAGCGGCGGGAAGAAAAACTCACCTCGGAACTGAACCGCGACAACAACGGAACCTCGGAGACAAGGCGCGGCGACGACGCTCACTCGGAAACACCCTGCGCAGGCCCTCAAATAATAATCCTACCAAACGAAACATAAATTGATAAAAACCCCCTAACGAAGCAAAGACGAACCAAGAATAATAATGATCGCGATACTAATAGTAATAATTATAACAATAACAATAATAATAATCAATAATGATAAAAATAATAATAATAATAATAATAGTAATAATAATAATAATAACAACAACAAAATAATAATAATAATAATAACACAAATAATAAAAATAATATTAATAATAGTAACAACAATAATAGAAATAATAGTAATAATAATATTAATAATAAAAATAATAATGATAATAATAATAATAGTAATAAAATTAATAATAATAATACTAATAATAAAATTAATAATAATAATAATAATAATAATAATAATAATATTAGCAATACTAGCATTAATAATAATAATGATCACATAAATCATAATTTTATAATAATAAAAAAATTTATTAACATATTAAATAAAATGAAATAGCAAATTAAATTAAAATAAATAAAAACAAACGGACCTGTGCGGCGGAGCAGAAGAAGGAAGAAGAAAGAAGAAGAGAGAAGAGGAAGAAGAGAGCTGCCCCTCGGAAGCAGAAAGAAGGAGAGAAGAAGAGGAAGAAGGAGAAGGAGAAGAAGAGAAGATGAAGAAGAGGAAGAAGAAAAGAAGAAGAAGGAGGAGAGAGAAGGGGCGCCGGCTGCCGCGCTGGACAGGGGAGGAGAGGTGTTCGCGCAGCAAGAGGGTAGGCAGGTCCGGAGGAGTGAATAGGGGGAAGCGACGGGGCGCCGGGCTGAGGCAGAGGGAGGCGGCTGGGTTGGAACGAAGGTAGAGGGAGGAGCCGGCTGGGGGTGCAGTGCTGCGGACAGGGGGGGCTGGTCCGCTACAGCAGCGGCGTGCAGGAACAGGCCAGGGTGAGGGGGCGCGCGCCGACAGGAAGGGAGAAGGGGCGTTGGTGGCTCGGTGCGGCGTGCGGCGTGCGGCGAAGGAAGCGAGGCAGAGGGGGCCGAGTGGCCCGGACGGGAGTAGGAGGGCGGAGGCGGTCGTTCTGGGTCAGTGGGGCTCGGGTGCAGCTGGTCGTGGGCAGGGCGAGGCAGGCCGAGGGGGAAGCCAGAGGCTGGAGGGAGGGGCGCCGGGTCTGGCATGGGCGCAGCGGCGTCGGGTGCTGCGGCCGGGTGTGCCGCTGGGCTGCTGTCGCTGCCGAGGGGAAGAAGAAGGGGTGGCGGCGCTGCTGTTGCGGGAGGAGAAGAAAATATATATATATATATAGGGGGGGCGGCCCACTAGGGTTAGTAGAAAAGAAAAGAAAAGAAAAAAGAAAAAAAAAATAATAAAATAATAAAATTATATTAAATAAAACAAATCAGAACCATAATAATAATAAATTACAATAATAATAAAAACAACAACAAATAATAAACATCATAGTGATAAAATAATAAAATAAAATAAAATAAAAACAATAACGGTGTTCTTATCATTTTAATGATAATTATTTCTTAACGCACTAAAAATTTTAACGACGCAACAATTAACGCGCGTTTTAAATATAAGGACTCTATTTAAAATTTTCCAAAGACAACGGGATGCGAAAATACACCGGGAAAGGACGAGCGGGGTTTTCCAGAACAGGCTCCGCTCACGCGCCCAACGACGTCGCGTCAAAAAGTGCACTTTTTAACAAAAACTCAAAAATCTAATCCGAGACTGGACACGAACCCCAGCAAAAAAATTCAAAGTCATAGAAATCATAAAATAAAATAAACGTGCGTGTCGGGGTGTGACACCCCTTCAGTAATTCACTTCCATATGATCACTTAACATTTAATTTTACAAATATATCCATCTAATTTATTTGGGGTATTATTATTTCGAAAACCATATTCCAATTGTACATATGATGTATAACTTTAATGGAATTTGATTTTCTATAGAAATATTGGTAAATATGAATCCTTAAATCAAAATACATATTCCATAAGGGACAATTTTTTAAAATTAAAGTGACTATTTGATATATCAAGAATTATTTGGATTGGTATGAAATGGGTTTGGGATAAGTTAATGAAATCTCCTAAGTGCATAAATAGTGTCATTAGATGAATCATATTACTAGCCTCTACTAATGGGGGTTCCCCCAATTTGTTTTAACCTGTCCTGTGAATAGTTTCTATGGTAATGATTCCACATTCCTAAGAAACATGGCTTCCAATAATCAAGAATTTTCATCATTAAAATTCATTTATTAATATATACGTTATATTAAATATTTAAAAAATATATTTATGTATTTCATTCTTCATTTATTGATAAATGTCATGGTTTTATGTTATATACCATTCTATAGTAATTATGCCTCATCTAGTTTAGATATTCATGATATTAATGAAATGTATAATGTTTTTACTTCATTACCTTTACATGTTATTTACACATTTTCTTATCTATTTATTGATTTCATGGAATTTTTTTTACCATCACATATAGATTATGCTAATTGATTAATTATTCCTTCATCTATTAAAATCCATACTGATCATTAAAGATGACCATTATTTTATTCCATTTCCCCAAGATTCCATTAATTGTACTAAAAATGATATGAATGGTCATTCTATATGTTAAAATGTTATTCTTCAATGAAAAAAATTATGACATAACTTTTTATCCGATTTGTAATACAAGACTCGTGTTTTTATCTAGTATTACAATACTACAAATCTATCTAGTCCTTTGGAATTTGGTTTTACATGTATATCATTCCAATGTAATGGTATTAGGAACCAACTTTGGGCTTCTAGGGATAAGGTCTCTACATTAGGTATTACAACATGTTTAGTAGAAAACATTGGAATTAAATTTAGGAAAACCAAGAATTTGGAAGATAACACTTAAGTAGAATTTTTGGATAAGTATAAAATAACATATTAAATTTTCAGTCAGGCATAGAGTATGTGGTTTCCCCTAATAATACATCCCTTTCATTATACTAAATTTGGATGTGGTCCTGCCATAGATATATGTAGGGGTAATATATCTAAAAAATGACATGTCGGGCATGACTCGAGTGTATCCGGGTACATGATAGTGGGAGTTAGTATGAAACTAGTTAGAAACTAAAATGGGACATTCGTGGGATAATTCATATTTTTATTACAAACAATTATTAAGGGTTTGAATATATAATTAAAAATAATGACCTTCTTTAAACCCTACACCCTGTAATGACCTATGTCAAAATATAATGGATGAATTATTTATTAGGATTAAATAAATAAAATGTATATATATTTTTACCAATTGTATTTTGGTTATAATAATCATTAAACACAGTTGTATTATATTTAAAATATATTGATACCATCATGGTTTTTTTAGATTATGTTATCTCATATGCACATTATCTCAATCACCCTTTTAAGAAATTTTTTTGTTTGGAATTTCATATGATAAATGACATTTTGGGTGAAATTTATTGTATGCTTATGTTTGAGAGGAAAATTTATAATAAGGAATAATTACATTACATTTTATAGATAAAATAAAAATATTATTGATATATTTTAGTATTAATATTATCATTAATGAAATTATTATAATATTCAAATCAGATATATTTAATTTGTAAAAAAATATGTTGTGTTGAAAACCATAGTAAAAAATTTATTGAATGACTATCCATATCTCATGAATGAATATATTTTTTTGAAATTATTAGTAATTATATAGAATATAATAATATAAAAAATTCTTGATAGGTGAAAACACACTGCATTTGGAAAGGCCGTGGGACTTGAACACATGACTGATGGATTATAATGGGTTCCCACCTACCACTAATAACATGGTGACCTGGTTAATATGTCTTTTTATATAGTTGAAAAGTGTTACTAACAAATATAAATGATGAAGCAGTAGTATTAACTTTTTATTAATAAATTAGAATTTTCAAAATATGTAGAGACAAATGGAAATAATGATCAATTTTTTATAGACATATGATTGAATAAAAGTTAATTTTAGTGGTTCGGGAATTAAAAAATTCTATATTGGATATCAACTTCATTGAATAAGAACAATATTGGAGGTTGATCAAATAAAATCCAATGTGTGGACATTTTCTTATGAAATTGAAATGTAATATGTTTTTTATATTTCCTTATATATTAAAATAATTTTTCCACATTAGAAAAATGTTTGTGAAATAAATTGTTATCCTATTACCTTCATTTTTGTTGATATGAATTACTTTTTTAAACCTATTATATTTATGGATTTGAGGCCCCCAACATTCCATTTATCATCAAATTTTCATAGAACAATTACATCAATCATTCCCAATAAATATTTAAATATTTCCTCTATGTCTGTATATTCACATTTTTCTAATGTTCTCCTATACAGAATCCCAGTAAATAGTTATCCTGGATGAGATTTATACTTATATATATCTCTTATTAAGTTTGAATTTTACAATCCATTTTATGACTTTGGTTTTCAATATAATTATTTATAAATTTGAAACCCTTTATTAATAATATAATTCTTATATTTTTATGAGATAATTTACTTTAGGTGGGGATAATGCAACACCCCAAAGTTTGAAAATATGAATATCATATTTTATAGAGTGTATAAAACCGAAAAAATAATATAATGAACAATAAAATCATAATAATTAAAATATATTAAATGATTTAAATAAATTCAATATATTATATATCATACAATAAAAAAAGTACTGATTTATATTTCATTTTACACAACGACATGTTTCATCGATATCTTGTGTTACACACAAGACCGAGTTTTTCCAAATAATATTAATATTATTATTTGAAAAAAATCTACTATTATTTAGTCTAAAATTTAAGAATTTGATTCACTGTATAATTAAAATAGATGGTGTATAAAAATATAAAATGAATTATTTGGTTACTAATTAATTAGAAATTAATATAAAACTAGTTATATATAAAGGAAATGTTATTAAAAAAATATTCCTATTAGCCTAGAGGTGTTTTATCATAATAAATTATAATAATTATAATTTTTAATGATGTTAGTGAAATATATATATTATACATTCAATTTTTTTAATTAATCCAATATATATCTACAGGAATAATATATGAAAAAAATCCAATTTTATCCATAGAAAATCTATATTTTTATTAAGAAAACATTGATTAATTTATAGTCGCATCTTTAATTAAACAATATTTTGACACTTTTATAAATTTTATTTGAGAAAATAATATTCATCTTTTAATATTGAATTATAAAGGGTGAGCTTTTGGTATTTTATAGGATTATTCATATTTGGATGTTTAGTGAAAAATATTGAATTATAAATGAGAATGACATTATCCCCAAAAAAATTATAATGATAAATTATATTTATAATTTTTTGTCATGAAAAAATAGGTCATTTATACAAACATTTATTTCATTTATTTCATTTGAATAAAATTTATTTTAATATTGTACATCAAATCTAAGTAAAATTTTGAACATTTTCACTAGAAAACCCTTATTTCTCTTCCCGTCTACAGGATTAATATTAAATTAATTTATAGCACTTATGTGATTTGAAATTGAAAAAAAGGAATAAATATTTTTAATAATAATAACTTTTACTTTATAATATTTTAGACATATGTTTTTAACAAAATTATTTTTGAAATAATTTGAAATTGGTTAAAAGGATTAAGATAAAAACAAGTTTACCACAGAACTGAACATTAAATGTAACGGGCCAAATGACAAATAAGTATTTGAAAAAACCATGAATATATATATTTAGACTATATAACATATGTAATAGATTTTTTCACTACTACGGTCCTGTTACCTGAGAGAAGCATGGTTGGAATTAATTTTTTAAAAAATAAACATGTTTTCAACTCACCACACATATGAAATGGAATAACCTCTAATCTTTCATCGCACCAATAAATTTTTTTTTTCATAAATAAATTACACATTCACTCAATAACTTCCCCAAACTCATACAAAAATAATTATATTTGTTATAAATCCATATTATTAAAAAATTTGCGTAGACTTATGGAAGATACTAGAACAAGATGTAATGTTTTTCTAAAAGCATTTTTGATTTCTTTATACACCTACTACAATTAATTTTATATCATTAATATATAATAATATAATAATAATAAATATAAAATTATACTTTTAATTAATTTTAACATCAAAAAAATTCAAACACTTCCATAAAATGGGTTATGAGACAATCATCTGTTAGTATGGTAGACAACTGCCTTGCAAATTGATGTTGTTCGTTTTTCCATTCCAACCATTCATTATTATTAATAATGATGTAAATAATATTTATATATGATATATATGATTTATTTATTTTTATAGAATGACTATATAAGACATTCTTTTTTGATTTCAATTTTGGGGGAATACAATAAATTCATTCGTGTGTAAGTTGGACTACCCTAATACGAATTGATGTGATTCGTTCACACATTACATAGAATGTCTTCAATATAGTTTTAATAATATTATTTGATATATATGACCAAAAAACTATAATTTAATGTTGACATGTATGTATATGTGTGTGTGTGTCATTTAATTTTCATTCTATCAAAATGATGAGAAAATGGAGACACCATTATTACGTTAGTGCAACCTACAGTCTCCTTGAATGGCGTGTTTCATTTCCAATAAATTTTTTTTAGATTAAACAAAATACATATATATTTTATGTATATGGTATTAAAATATTGTTTTAAATTTTTTAGATTATGAAATCCCTTTAGATGAAAGGGGATTGAAAAACTACAAGTCAAAACATTCTTGAAAACCAAGGTAATTAACACCGAGAAAATAAAACAAATGAATGATGATTACAAAATTGGTGATAATATGTTATAAAATGATCATATATTATGTTTAATATATAAATATGGTTCGTTTTTATGTTAAAAAATTTCCTAAAACTTATATACATAAGGTTAAAGAGCATTAAGAAAAAATGATTAATAAGGTAAGATTTTTCCATCTCAATGTCCTTTCATTGAGAAATATTTTTTTTATTAACCTAATTTAATTTATAATGGGTATATAATATACCATTAAAATTTAATATCATGGATAATTAATTACTCATGGTTCATTAAATTTAAATTTAAATTATTTAATTTAAGGGTTTTTAAAATTAAAAGTTTCAATGTGGTAAAGAATTTCATAATTAATTTTTTGTTCATTGGGTTAAACATTAACTTAATTGATTTTTATATTCAATTATTATATGTATACTTAATTTTTACTAAGTATTGATTTTTTTACTTGATAATGTTGGACTTACAGTTTTTTCACTTAATCAATTCATTGATTATCTCTCACATCAAATTTATGATAGTTTTAAGGGTTTATTCTATAATATCATTCTAATCATGATTGTCAATAATTAAATTTATATTAGAGGAAATTATATGATAATTTATTAATAAACCATAAAATATTATTATTATTTTGTTATTCATGATAAATTTCAGGTAATAATACCAATTTTCCACTATTTGGTACATAAATGTTTTTATAATTTTTATATGAAAACAAAAACTCATTTATCTCTTGAGTCAGAAAATTTTTTTATCTCAAAACATTGATTTGTAAAAATATTTTAAAAAATGTTTAAACTATTTCAAAATGATTTATTAAATTAATTTTTTATAAATTTTTTATTTTTAAAAAAATTAAAAAAATTGAACCTTCATATTTATTTTTGAACAATGATATTATCTAATGTTTTACAATGAAGAAAGAATTTTATTTTTACATTTTTTTAGCAGAAATTCTAGAACAATAATTATCATCATTTCATTGAATCTTGTATTGTAATTTTATTCGATTATTTTTAGTGAGAATTATTTTTAAGGATATTTGTTTTTAAAATATTTTTTAAATGAAAATGATATTTTCCATAAAAATGTTTCTAATAAACATTTCATAATACTTGTATTCATCAATGATAAAAAAACTAATTTATTCAATTAGTAATATGTTGATACATTAATAATTATATATTTGGATGGTTCATGATTATTTTAATCAAGGATATTGTTGGTATTCACTTCCTAGAATCGTTTAATTAGATATTAACTTTTCCTTGAGTAATTCACTTCTATGTGATCATTGACCCTTATGTTTCCCTTAAATATGAATATTATTTATCATTTATATGATTATTGACTAAAACATATAAATTGTTTAGATACGGTGTTTATATTTAAAGTTATATCATTTAACGAGGAATAATTTCTAAATATGTATCCTTTAATCAGTACAAATATTTGGTAAGGAACACTGATTATGAGATAAATTGTATATATGATATATGTGTAATGATTTGGTGTGGTATAACATGGTTTGGGTATGGGCTAATCTAATCAACTTGATGAATCATTAGTCTCATGTGTTGAATCTATTTTCCAGCCCCAGTTAATGTTTTTTTCACCCTCTTTTCTTAAAAATGTATTGTGAATGGTATTTATGGTATAGGTTTGATATCCCTAGAAATAAAGGAATTCCATTATAAATTATTTCCTTAAATAAGACCTAGTAATTATTATTTATGAGATTACTACTATAAAAAAATATTAGGAAACATTTCATTCTTAATTTATTTCTTAAATGGAATGGTTTTTTAATCTATCTTTCCATAATAATTATTCATTATCCCGTTATGATAGTGGTGTTATTGAATAAATGTCATTTTTTCATTTACTGTGCATTATAGAATATTTATTGACTTTTTTATCAGTTAATTTATTTATTATCACATGTTTTATATAATTTACCATTCCATATTTATTATTCTCATTGATTCAATATTTCTTTCCCTATACATAAACCTTACTATGAACTTGAGCCCACCCTTATATTGATTCTTTTCCCCAGTATCACATGAAGTATAATATGATAGATATGAAATGATATTATTGGATGAATAATTTTATTATCATAAAAAGTTAAGTTTTAATTTTTGTATTCAGTTGGTAATACAAGACTCATTTATGTTTCTAGTTACAAACACATCTTAACTATTCATTCCTATAGGATGAAATTATCTTTATATCATAAACAATGTTACATTAGAGGGAACCATATCTAGGTTTCTAGGATTTGGTTTTCTACATAATCACTTTTTTTGAGTTATTTTGATATACATGATAAATGGGTCTCACTTTAAAATTAATCACAATCATTGCTTCAGATTTAATTATCATTACTGAAATAATTTATTCTTTATTGTGGTTGATTTTTTTATGTTTAATTACTTATAGTTTTAACAAATTATTCATACTATAAGAATAATGATTTAGTTTATTATAAATATAAAAATTAAACCTATAATTATAATAAACAAGATTCTATCCCCAATGTTATGTTACATAAATATTATTAAAAAAATGTTCTATTTCAATGAAAGAATTTATCTAGTAAATTATTTTTATCTTGATATATTTTATAACATTACTAGATTGATATATTTATATTAAATAATGCTATATGTTTTGAAAATAGAAAATTAAATTAATGAATATAGACAATAAACCACATAGGATATAATATTTTATGTGTGCTATAAAATAATACATAAGTCTTGGAGTTTTGAAATTTGATTATTCAAGATAAAAGAAACATTTGAGTGCTAAATCATAGTAAATTGAATATGTCTATAATAATATGGCTATACTTTATAAATTTAGGTTATAAAAAATGTTATTCAACATTACTAATTGACATTGATGGTTGGTGAGATGGAATATGGAAAATATATTTTTTAAAAATATGATAATTTTTTCTAAATGAGATATCATTCCATAGAAATATCATTAAAACATTCTACAATAATTATCTTTATTGGATTTTATATTTCAAAAAATCATTAAATAAAATTATATTAGTCTTGATGTTTAAATATATTTTTCCTACTATAATATAGATTCATGTTCATATATTATACAAACTATTATTATCATGATGAGGGATTCTCCCATGATTTGAAATGTAAATGTATTAGGAAATGTTTTCTCGAATGTTTATAAAATCAATTTTACATGCATCAATCAAAAATACTAATTTTCAAATGTTTGGTTTTTCAAATACATATGTTCATGGTTTTAAAATATAATTTTATAAAAATTTTACCATCATGACAATTTGTTAATAGTTTATTATAGAATATTTTCTAATCTAATATAGATTATGATAAAAACTTTTATTATTTATTTTGGAATTGATATTATATTCATTAAAATGCATTAAAATAAGATTTTAAAAATAAGATTTGTAATTAAATTTCGCAACTCGAATCAATTTTAGACTATATTGAAGATATAATATAGATAATTTCTGTACAATTTATAAATGAATTTATATCCTAGAGAATTAAAAAATTAATTCATGACAAATTATTGATGATATTTTCTTTCTAAAATGGTGATAAAAAAATGTATGAACTATTGGTTAAAAAGGTTTATTCATTATCATAATGAAAATGTAATAATTTTTATATCATAATTGGGTGAATGTTTTATACAAAAATATGAGGTAATGGGGAATGAGTATACATTTTCCATTATAACCCTATTTACTCCAAAAAAAGAACTATAAATACCACCCCTCATGAATTGAAACTAGTTCTTATAAATAACTGATAACCAATTTCCTAGCTATATGTACTGGGTGTATATTTATTTCCCTCAAGGAAAAATTACCTATGAACAAATTTGAGAAATATTTCTTATGTCATTTGACAAATTAATAAATCAATTTAAATAAAAATAGAATTTATATTTAAAAATCATAAATATTAATAATTATAATAAATTGTGTTAAAATAAAAATATATTTTCATAAAATAGATTATCGAACATAAATTAATTGGTATTTTTAATAAAAATTCCAAAAAACATGGATATTAATAGAAACTATTAAAACAGAGAAAAATAAATCATAGATTTGGATATAGAAATAAAATATTACTGATTACACATTGTATATGTTAGTTGTTATATGTTCATTCACCAAATTTGATACAATGAAATAACATAAAATTAAATGTGAGTAAAAAATTATAGTTGGATTGGGATCTAGGGCCACCAGAATATACTACATCATAGTGCTCTATTAGTTATTCCATTAGAAAATTACTTCTTATAAAATCTCGTTAAAATGCATCCAAAATCATATCTGGGGGAATGGAATGAGTGAATCAGAACTAGAATAACTCACACTACAAAAAATTATCACACAAGCCTCATCTAATGGAATAAGTTAATCTAAATGGTCTAAGATTTTGTAATGGAATGAACCCTTATGGTCATTTACATTGGAAAATTCGGGTGTTTGGAGTGTCATGGGGACCATATGTGACTCATGAAGGATTTTTCCAAATTTTAGGTTTGAGGGTCGGTAGCACCGATGAGAATCAGTGCCACCGAGGGGCATCACTGGCACCAACGAGCATTGGTGGCATTGAGGAGTGTCAGATCACCAATCAAAATCAGTGGCACTAAGGGGCGTTGGTGGCACCAAAGGGCATTAGTGGCACCAATGATGCTTGGGAGACATTGCTAGAGTGACGATTCCAGCGCAGCAGTGCTAGGGCGATAGTGTAAGGGCGATAGTGCCAGGCCAACGGTGCAAGGGCAATGGTGTCAGAGAGATGATTCCAGGGGGAGAGTGCTGGGGAGATGGTGCGAGGGTGATGGTTCTAGGGCAACTGTGTCTGGGAGACAGTGACAGGGCGATGGTGATTCACATAATAGTGAGTCCTCTCCCTATTTTGTAGGACCTTCCAATTTCCCCAGTAACATAACTTTTGATTTAAAACCATTCTATTACCCCTTTCAAGGCCATTAAAGGGCCTTAAATGTTGTTTAAATCCACTATTAATTGGGAGAAAATTGATCTATCAAAACATGTGTTTTTTTGTCGGTGTCAATAATTGTGGTGTTTTACAATTTCTCCCTGTTATAGGTTTTTCTCAGTTTAAAAGATATCTATTAAATCACCGCCATTATTTCCACCTCTTTGAGGAAAATTATTAAATAAAAATTAATCCCATTGTGTGAATCATTCCAACTACGTGGTCGAGCCATGATTTGACTTTTAATGACATGAAAATAGTCTACTTGTTTTTAGGATCTGGCATTTTTCATAAGTATCATCTCATCTTTTCCTTTCCCTCTCTCTTGGTAAATTTGGGGTCCATATTCTGAATAATAATTGTGCGCCAGTACCAGAGACTTTCTTTCACACCCTCGGAGTCCTTGGAGATGTTCTTCTACAAGTCGTTCATCTCATGTTCGTAGCCTGAGAAGAGAAAACATTGATCTTTGACCATCTAGGTAGGGTCTTCCAAAGACTCTCTTTACTGTGTATCATGGAGGGTTGGTATAATAATGTTTCCATACGGTGTGGATGAAACCGAACCGTAACAAACATAATAAATTGTTTCTAAGGAATGAATGGGTGTTTTTAATGATTATAATGTTGTAATAATTTATTTTCATTCATATGTTGTGAATTGTATGGGCTTAGCCCCATTGAAAATCATGAACGTTGGTTGTACATTCTTGAGCACTAATTAACCTTTGTTTATCTATACAAACATGGGATTGAATGGATGTAAAATGGGAAATGATCAATCAAGTAAACTCGGATGATTAAATGCATGACCAAGGAATAAAAATCCTCGGGAGATCACCCTAGTTAACCAAACTACAGGATCCAACCTGATAAATGGTGTGGTTAAATATAAAAAATACCTAGTTTTGTTATGATAATAAGCATGGATGTTCTACTTGATGCTTGTGGGGTTATGTGAATGGGGATGTAATTCCCTCTTGTTCAGTTGTTGGTTTTTAGATCTGAGGCCTTGTATGTACAAATGTTTGGGCTTGGTTTGGTTCCAGTACATCACGGGATCTCACAGATCCATTTTGTTGTTGTGACTTTACAAGAGAATAGGGTTTGAAGGCTTAAATTGTTTTTTGGATGTTTTCTTCTCTAGTCTAGTAATTATTTTGGATTGTGGTTATGCATGTTAGTTTCTCTTTAGAGGAGGAATTCTTGATTGGAGTCACTTAAACATGATAATAATAATGGGTGGTTCTATAGTTGTGGATGTTATGATTTTGTGTATGAATGAATAGTAATGGGGGTGTTTGTGTATGGGATGGTTTCGGGACCCTTAGGCTGGAATGAGTGCATGATTACCTATACGTATAATTTTTTTTTGATTCCTATTCTCACCCAACCCATGTTGAGAACTTAATTTTGAACACCCCCATTTCACGGGGGAGGGTGGTTTTCCCTACATCTTATTGGGTCGCTAGTTATTAGCTCTTTTCTACTCCCTCTCCCGAGTAGCCCAAGACTCTTCAGGTAGGATATGATGGCCTGAGGTCTATTATATCCTAAGAATCATTTGGAAGGGTACATTGTAGTGGTGGTCTAAGGGTTTTGTGGGAAGGTTTGTATCCAAATATCATTAGTATGAGGGCCTATTGGCACAAGTGTCTGCAAGCATAGATATGTGTGATTGTGGTGGCACAAGTGTCTGCCGGAGGGATACATGGTTGAGGTGGCACATAAGGTTGTTTTTTGGTCAGTAATGGGACTACAATGAGAAATCAGGGGGTGTATGTGTAGGATTTCTTCAATAACTTGTGGGAAACCGGTGTGGGGTACCCAAATATCGATGTTCTATTACTATTACCTTTCCATACTTGCATTATTTTGGGAGTGTGCCTTGGTGAGGCTGGGTGGATAGTTTCCTTGCATGGTGTTTTGATTACCTCTACACTCTCATAATTTATTATAATGCCTCCGCACTTTTTCACGAGAGATTTTTGTTTTTATCTACAGACTATACCTTTATACGTACCCTATGTTTATAAAACTGCTTTCAGGTTTCTAGGTGCACATCGGGGACAATATGAAGTCATACTAGCTATGATGTTGGGACAATTTCTGTAACCTTTTTATTTTCTTTTGGTACTTTCCAATTGGAGTTTTCTTTTAATTTTTATGTGTTTACCTTTGAACATGAATATGGGAATTGGTTTTGGATTTACTTTTACCTTTAATTTAGGAGTTAGGGTTTTTACCATTGTATATCCTTATCCTAATAAACAAAAAGGTTATTGCCTTCTATTTAATATCTGATTATATAACCATGGTGGTAGTTGTCACTCCGGATCCTATTGAGGCTAGACTTGGGGGTCATTATCTCTCCATAAACATGAGGAAGGAATGGTCTGGTAGTTTGTTGTCTCTTCACTCATCTTGGGGAAGGAAGGTCCTCACAAAATGGTATTAGAGGTGAGGGTTGAGAGATAGGATGGAACTCGAGGTTTGGAACAGTAAGGATTTCAAGGGATGGTTGGGAAACAATGTTAGGAAATCTTGGTGCATGAAATATGCTATGGAAGATTGGCTAGGACACAGGATTTCAGGGCCCCCATGATCCAATGCAATGACTTGGGACCTACCGAATGACCAAGTGAGGCTACACTGATTGTAGGATAGAGATCATAAAAAAGGTACATGAATCAAAATGAATCTTGTTCTTGTGATTTATGTGTGTTATAAAAATATTATTAAATAAAAAGTTTGATAAAATTTTAAATAAAATCTTATGTACTACTCGGGTATAGGCATTCCTTGATTACCGTGCAGCTAAGGAACCCGAACGATGACCATGAGTAGTGAGGGTGATCGAGGCCCTGGATGATGATCTACCTGATAAGTAGAGGACTGATCGAGAGGAAGAGGATGACTAGTTGAAGAAGTTTCATCATGCCTTTCAGCGGAAGACTCTATGAAAGTACGACGGTAGTGTCTCAGTCATGAAGACCGAAAGATGGATTGGGGAGTTGGTGATAGATTTCATCTTGATGCAAGCTCCGGCTGTGTATTGGGTTCCATTGGAAGTCATTCATATGAGGGGAGTAGAGTTTTAGTTGTAGACACTCGGCCTCGAAGAGAGGATGGACAGTGAGATTTTGTGGGCTGACATTGAGAAGGAGTTCCGAGCGGAATTTCATTCTTAAATGGTGATGTAATATAATAGGATGGAGTTAATCTCCCTCCAGAAGTAGAGTATGATAGTGAGGGAGTTGGGGATAATGTTCAGGGATCTCTTTTACTTTCTCCAGATAACTTTCCAGATGCGGAGTCTCGAGAGAGACATTTAGAAGAGGCACTAAGACCTTCTATTCAATAATTTGTTACTCCATTCACTCTACTAACATACCTGGTGGTTCAGAAGAAGGATGAGGTGGTGGAGAGGATGGACATTTTAGGGGTTTGTGCCACTATAGGGGATCCATATGGGTTCATCAAAGGGAAATTCCGTTAATAGAGGACCTCTAGCATTAGGGCCATCCAGGTTTCTACTGATGGGGAACATGCCTCATCAATTTTGGTTTTGATCTTCTGGTCATAACCCTTTCACTACGATCCTAGTACCGAGGTGCATCATATTTGAGATTCATGGCCACCTTTGGAATAAGTTATTGGACAGAGTGCGGCATAGTGGAGGTGGGCAGGTACAACACCCCCCTTAGTAGCAGCAGTTTCCATTAAAGCCTTTTCAGTAGCCGTATTAGGGACATCGAGTTACTTCTCCTCCAAGAACAGATATTGCAGGAGGAGCCCTACCTCAATGCACTCCTTAGGGACCTCGACTAGGGCATGGTCTTGGAGGTGGTCGACATCCAAGGGGTAGAGGTTCTAGGCATGGTTAGTTTCACGCTGAAAATGTAGTTGTTCCAGTTGGTCCAGAAGTTATTTGATGTATGATCATCTTGTTTAGTACTATTGGATGTTACTTTTTTCATTCAGGAACTTATTACTCCTTTGTTGCAGCTATATGATGTCATATGATGCACTGAATGTCCGTTCTCTTTATGTGTAGTTATCGACTGCTTCTGGAGAAGGGTCATGTTTTTAGATATGGGTGGCCAACGCATGAAATTCTACAGTGAGTGGGGTATCCAGGAGGGCATCCAACAATTGTAGCCCCTTCTTTATTTGTTAATTGAGTTGTCAATTGAGTCAGCAAATTCAAAGATGTTGTATGTCCAAAAGGACATTAGTGAGTTCCTAGATATATTCCTTAGAGAGGCGGTGAAACTACCCCCATGACACGATGTTGAGTTCGAGATAGACTTACAAACCGATGCCCATCTGATTTTGATGGCTCCCTATCAGATGGGGCATTCTGTGTTGTAGGATTATCATATTCCGATTGATGATATGATGAAGAAGGGTTTTATCCAACTGAGTGTGTTACCATGGGGTGATCCAGTATTATTTGCAAAGAAGGAAGACTGTGGTATCAAGATGTGTAAAGACTACTGAAGACTGAATCATGTGTTGTTCAATAACTGTTACCCCATCTTGAGGATCAAAAACTTTTTTGACTAATTGAAGGAAGCATGTTGGTTCTCTAAGATCAACCTGCGATCTAGATATCACCAGTTGAGGATGAAGGATGGTGGCATCTCAATGACTACATTAAGATGCAGATATTGTCACATTGAGTTCGTGGTCACGTCGTTCAGCGTTACGAATGAACCATCCATGTTCATGGGGCTCATGAACTTAGTTTTCCACAAGTATCCAGACCAATTCGTGGTCGTATTTATCTAAAACATCCTGATCTTCTCAATATCATGGGAGGATCACACAAAACATCTGAGGAGGATTTTAGAGGTCCTTTGATAACACCATATATATTTGTAGTTTTCCAAGTGATTGTTCTAAACACGAGAGTTGTACTTCCTAGGAAACATGGTGTCCTTGTAGGGAATAGAAGTGGACCTATCAAAGGATGAGGAGATTGAATCCTGGGAAGAACCCATGAATGTAAAAGATGTTTTTAGTTTACTGTGTCGAGTAGGATACTACTGGAGGTTCATTACCTACTTCTCTCATGTTGCAGCACCTTCAACAGCCTTGACCAAGAAAGACCATACATTCATATAGAGTGAGTAGTTCCAAGAATCATTCAGATATCTGATGGGAATATTTGCCAGTTCCCAAGTGCTGAGGTTTCCAAAAGAAGGGGAAGCATTTGATGTGTTCTGTGATGTATCTGTGCTAGGCTTGGGGTGTGTGTAGATGCAACAATGGGCATTGATATATTATTGGTCTAGGTAGTTGCTTCCTCAATAATGTAACTATTACACCCAAGACCAGAAACTTGTTGTGGTAGTTTTCATGCTGAAGATGGGGTATAATTACCTTATCAGTGAGTGGTTTGTGGTCTTCATAGATCCAAAGTGCTTGAGGTATATCATCTCCCTGTGTGAACTGAACATGCGGCATCAAAGATAGATGGAGTTGCATTTAGGACGGTGATTTATAGATTTCCAACAACTAAGTGAAGGGGAACATGGTGGCTAATTATATAAGATGAAAGTCGTAGAAGGATGAGGTTTGAGAATCAGAAGACCCTTGGAAGGCTATGGGGGAGTTAGCTACCCTGCACCTAGATGCAAGGGTGGAGGATTATAGGGGTTTCATGTTCTATATAACGGTGTAGTATTCCATTGTACAATTAGTGGAGGAGTCTTAACGAGAGGACATAGAGGCTGATGTGATGCGCGATCTGGTTAGCCAAGGTAATGCTCCAAACAGATTGTCGGAAGATGGTTAGAATTAGATGCTTTTCTGCGGGACACTGGGACGATGTGCATGAATTTTATTGGTGGGTTCCATAAATCACCCATGGATGTACACAAAGGAGTTTTGAAGATGTAAAGAGGATTTAAGTGTCCGTTTCGGAGGCCCGGGGTGAAATGGGTAGTGCAGGGGTTCGTAGAAAGGTGCCTTAGGTGTTAGTAGGTGATGGCTCAACACTGTGTTCTAGGAGGTCTGTTGAAGGCTTTTGTTGTCCCTGAGTGGAAGTGGGAAGATATCCTGATTGATTTTGTCATGGGACTACCCAAGGATGAAGGATGATGCGATGCTATCTGGTGGTGGTAGACCAGATGATGAAATCAAGACACTTTCTAGCAATCAAGGAGTCGAGTGTGGTGGATGCCTCAGCACAAAGGTTCACGGATGAGGTAGTGCGATTTCATGGAGTTTTGAGATCTATAGTCTCGGATCGAGATAAATGGTTCACCTCACGAATTTGGAAAGGATTACAACATGTTCTTGGCACCTAGATACACCTCAACACTTATTTCCACCCTCATACAGATGAGAATATTTAGAGGACCATACATACATTGGTGGAAAAGCTGGGGGAATGTTTTCTAGACATCAGAGGATCTTGGGTGCGACACTTTACATTGGTAGTGTTAGCCTATTAAAACATCTATCACTCTGCCATTGGCATGGCTCTGTTCAAAGACGTATATGGAAGACTATTTTGTTCAACTTTGTGGTGGACATAGGTTGGGGAGGAAAGCATTCTTGTCCCATAAATGGTGCATGCCACGACGAAGAAGGGTCAGATTGTGTGTGAGAGGATGAAGGCGGCTCATGACCAGACAAATTCATACACAAACCATTGGAAGAGACCCTTGGAGTTCATTTTTGGGGATTATGTGGTCTTAAATGTATCCCCTAGGAGTGGGAAATGAAGGTTTAACAAGGGAAGTAAGCTTTCTTCAATGTCCTTCAGAAACTTCAAGGTGTTGTGAGGGTTGGTGAAGTGGATAATCAGCTGGTTCTACCACTGCCACTACTGTGGGTGCACGATGTCTTCCATGTGTCTCAACTTCATCAGTATCTACACGATGATTCTCACATCCTCAACTGGGGAGAGATGGATATGGGGGACGTTTCAAATTTTGTGCAGCGACCAGTGAGGATCAAATATCACGAGGAGAAGGTGATTTGTGGATAAACCATTCCCTTGGAATGTTTGTTAAGGAAGAATGGTGGCATCAAAAAGAGTACCTATGAATAGAAGGAACAAATGTGTTCCTAGTACCTAGTTCCCAGAGCTGTTTTGTGTTTTGTTTTGTTATGTTTCGTATTTGATTGTGATGTAATTATTAACCTTGTTAACTATGGGATGTGTTGTTTCCATTTTTCTCTAGATTTCTGTGAAGGGAGTCATAGCTCTGGGTATGGGAAGATCTAATTCTTACTCCAGAATCATTAATTTAAATGGGATTACACCCATTCAAGGGAGTTAGTGCCACCCAAAGTGGATAGTATCATGACATGGGGGAAGGGACTCCCTAATCCATATGGCTGGACAATGAAACCTTTTTCAGTTATGTGGTTTCTAGGGGAGAAGAGAGGTAGTGTATCGGTAGTTGTTCAGAATATATATGAGGGATAGTTTTACCTAGATATCAAGTATTTCTATGACTTTTAAACCAATCTATAGTGGCTTATCTCTCATTGGTATCTTATGAGGTGGTTTTTCGAACACTTTTCATTTCTTCAAGTTTACTCTTAGATTCTCAAGGATGAGAATATTTTTCAAGGTGTCTGATGTAATGGCTAGGACCATTCTAGTTATTTACATTGCCAAATTCTAGTGTTTCTAGTTTCCTTAGAACGATCGGTGACTTATTAAAGTGTTTTCCAAATTTCATGTTTGAGCATCTGTGGCACCGAGGGAAATAAATGACAATGATCTTCATCGGTGGCACTGATGAGCGTTAATGGAACCGATGAGCGTTAGTGGCACCGAAGTGCGTCAGTGGCACCAAGGAGTGTCAAAGGAATCGAGGGGCATCAGTGGCACTGAGGGGCATCAGTGAACCCGATGGGCGTCTGTGGTATCAAGGAGCGTCGGTGGAACCGATCGACATCTGTGTCATTGTGGTGAAACGGGGGAACCAAAGGGAATCAGTGCCATCGATGGTTAATGGTGGAACTAAGGGTGCAATGACAATGGGGACATGGCAACATTTCCAAGGTGACAGTGAGAGTGAAAAGGTTCCCGAGTGACGGTGCCATGGCAACAGTGCCAGGACGACAATGCCAAGGTGATGGTTCTACGAGAATGGTTCCGAGTCGATGATGCTACGATGAAAGTTCTTGGGGGATGTTGCTATGGAAATAGTGATAGGTTGAGGGTGACTCGCCTAATAGTGAGTCCTCCCCTATTTTTCCAAGACCTTATAGTTTTTCTCCAGAATCATTACTTTTGAGGTAAAATAGTATTAATACCCCTTGTATGGACATTTAAAGGAATTAAATTATATTTTAAACCCATATTAATTAGGAGACCCTAGAGCTATCAAACTGTTTGGAATATTTCCCTAGTTTAACACCTTGTGGGTTTTTTATAGTTTCTCCCCATTATATGTTTTTTCAGTTTAAAATATTGATTTCGACTCACAACCACTATCGCTACCTCTTCAAGGAAGATTATTAAATAATAATTAATTCCAATGTGTGAAACTACCCAACCATGTAGTCTAGCCATGATCTGACTTTTATGTACATTGAAATTTTATCCATGTATTAAGATTTAGAAATTTATTAACACGATATCAACTATTATTTTCTTTTTAATCTCTATTGGTGTGTTTGGATTCCTTCTTCTAGAGACAAATTTTGTTCTAGTGCTGGAGACATTCCTTCTCTCCCTTGGAGTCCTGGGAGATATTCTTCAGCAATTTATGCATCTTGAGTTCTTTGCTGAAGAAGAGAAAACATTGATATTTGATCATCTTGTTAGGGTCTTCCAGAGTCTCTATTTACTGTGTATCATGTGGTGTGGGTATGATAATTATTCCTTGAGGCTCGGATGAAATTGAAACTTATGAAGATAAAAAATGGTTTCTAAATAATGAAGGGGTGAGTTTGATGATGATGATGTTTCACTCTTTTATTATCATATATATATTGGGAATTGTATGGGCCTATGCCCACTGAAAATAATATCCATTGGAGGTCCTTTCTTCTAAACTAATGAACCTTTGTTTCTCTGTATAAACTTTTGATTTAATGGATGTTACATGGGAACTGATTAATCATCTAATATCTATTGATTAAATGTATGCCCATTGATTAAGAATCCCATTGTGATCACCCTAGTTAACCAAAAAAAAGGAAGGAACTTGATATATATTGTGGATATATCTATAAACTACCTTTTCTCAACTAATAAACATGGATGTTCTGCTTGATGCATGTGGGGTGATGTGAATGAGGATGGTGTCCCTCGTGTTCAGTTGCTGGTTTGTGGATATGAGGACATGTAGGGCCGTAAGATGGGGATTGGTTTGGTTCCGATAATTCAAGGGATCTCATGAATCCCATTTGGTGTTGTGACTTTACAAGAGAACTGAGTGTGAATGCTTAAATTGATGTTTGGCAATTTTCTTCTCCATTCCAGTTGTTGTTTTGTCTTGTGTCTATGCCCGTTATTTTCACGAACCAAGCTGGGTCACCATCTAACACGACGCCCGACCCTATCCGTGACATGGCCCGATGGGCGTTCCCAATCCCCACAGGCTGGCACAAGTGCCCGAGTATCAATAGAAACCTGTGGGAACGGTTTACCTGAAATAGTCTACACAAACACTAAAAAGATAATAAAATGAAACTATGAATTGACAACCAAACAGACCATTAAACTGAAATCCAATTTAGAGGTTTACAACTAGAACCATCATCCAAAAAAATAAATGACAGCAAAAGAGACTAAAACTATAAATCAAACCTCCAAGCGACAAGAGTGGTGTAGCATCCGCACGCCACAACACCAACCTGCACGAGAAGACCACCAACGACCAAAACCACCATCATTGAGAAAGACGCACAACCTGGAATACACAAGAAACAAAGTCTACATACACCCAAAGGTGTATGTAGAGTGTGATCCAAAAGCCCAGTAGGACGTCACCTAATAAAAAGATTCCATGCCACAGCATCTGATGACAATATAATGTTCTTGTTAAAAATTATACTTTCAAAATGTTTTTAACGAAAACATTTACAAGCTAAATTATAAAAGAAAACACTAAGACAACCCATTTGACAACACGATTTGAAAGAGGAAAAAAAGAAGAAAAATTCATTAAGGGCATACACACACACACACTCACACACACACATAGACACATGCTCACACACACACACAAGTGGTCCATCATATGCCAACGGAAGGCACCACGAAATGGACGGTAGAGCACTATGGTTAAATCCCCTAAGGTTCATCTAGCTCGAGTGGGACCCCATAACCTCGTGTCTCGGTGAAACGTGGCTTAGAAACCACGACCCTCAGAAACGTGGCATAGAAGACCACGACCCTCAGAAAATGTGGCTTATAAGGCCAAGAGCCTCAGTCATCATATGTTTAGTTAGTGTTTCAATCGTCAATCCAGCTAAGTGAAACAGGTACGATACCCATCCAGCTCACTAGCGCACTAGTTCTGGTCCTCCCACCTAGATACCCATGGTTTTTCCCTTGTGCTCAATAAAGATTCATGTTCACATAGAGTATATCATTTTCACACACCCCAAACCAAACAATACATTGAACATAAAAGTCAACACTTTCATACCCAAACACAATAAAAAAACATAGGCACACCAAAACCATTTAATAACATAGTTCGGATCACTTTCATGACATGATAAACTATCTAAAAAATTTGATGAAAAATTCTAAATAGTAAAAAAAGAGTTTTCTCATGAGACATGCCGAGTTTCACATGTAAGAATCCCATTAAAAACACAATGCACACATAATTCTGTCAAACACAACTCCCGCACTCCACGTATAATTTAATAAGTGCAATTAACAATTTATAAAACACTTAAAATTAGAAAGCAAAGGTTTACACATGAAATACGAACTCGGTTTCATATAAGAACGTCACTTTAAAACCAAAAGTGCAACATATATAAACCAAAGCATGTTTTTCCATTGTTCAAACAATTTTCAATTTAATTCCAAAAGTACGCAACATGGAAAACACACCCAAAGTGATACATTTTCATTGAAAATCCCCATATTATTACATAGACACCTCAAAGACCTTGAAAACAAATTTTGCACCGACCATATGACCCAAAAAACTTTTCCAACCATGTTTGGCTTCCCAAATACCCCTCAGATAAGAAATCGCTCAGTTTAAAAAAAATATCACATGTATACCATAAAACCTCACTTCAAAACCCACAAATGTTTACATTAAAAGATCATTATAAAATCAATTGAACACTCAACTTTTCTAAAACCTCATTTTCACCATTTTCACGATTTATTAGACACTTTTAAGAGTTACCACAACAAGGTCGAAATGATGAACATAACCATTTCTAAAGAGAGTGCAATTTTCACAACGGACACATGTCAAAAAAAAATTAAAATGCATTTCGCACAACTTACAAAGAACAACCAATCATTTATACGACGACACACATATAAACAACAAAAGAATACTATTTCGGAAATCCAATTTCATCAGACGAGCATGCCAGAACATTATAAACATGGATCGCATCATGAAATTAAATCATAGAACATATTAAATTAATTAAACAACAAAAATAAATTTTCTAAAATATGTCATGAAATTAAACCACCTACATTGGTATAGCGGACTCCACAAACAAGGTGCGGAAAGACTGTCGCACGCCAACCACACCTCAAACGAACCCAAAACTGAACCCTAAACAAAGAAATTGTACAAAAAAACTCAAAATCAAACCATAAATTGAACTATATAACCACTGCACAACCAAAACATGAGGAGAAGGTAGGAAACTTAGCCGAATCGGGTATCAGTCACCGGACTAGGGCTTTGCCGAAAAGGGAAAAAAATAGGTCGCTGACCATGGGGGTTGCGGCTATGCGATGGTCGGCCAAAAGTCAGGAGCTGTGGGGATCCGTTGGTCAGGGGGACGGCGCGAGCGAGGAGGTCGGACAAAAGGAGAGGGATGCGGCAGGAGGCCTGGAGTGGGAGGCACGGTCGGTTCAGTGTGCCGTATAAGGAGGGAGTTTGCTGGTGGCTCAACCGAACAGGTCGCACGGAGGGGTTTTGGTGGGGCGGAGCGAGGCGGTGTGAGGGGAGCCAGGACAGCGGAGCAAAGTCGCCGGAGGGGTGTGGGGCGCTGGAGGTGAGCAGCGCCAGAGGAGGTGTTGACCATGGAGGGGGTGGCGTGATAGTAGGGTTACAGGGGGAGGGGTGCGATGAGAGAAGAAAAGGATCGGAGAGAATGAGAGAAAGGGAGGAAAAAAAAGAAAAAAAAGATGTGGGGGGGCAGTTTCGATGGGTTGGGGGAGGGGGATGCCAAAATAACAAAATAATAACAATAATAAATAAAATAATAAAGTAATAATAACAATAATAATAATGTTAATAAAATAAATAGTAATACTAAAAATAATTATAATAGTTAGAATAAAAATAACATTCTATAATAATAATGTTATTATTAAAATAAATATTTAAATTTTTATTACACTACCCACTTTTGATTTATTTCAGTTTCATTATTCACTACATTTTGTTTGATTTCCTTGAACATCGGGCAGGTTGCGCGGTGAACCGAGCGAGGCCGCACGGCTTAGACAGCGGCGCGCTGAACACAATCAAGGTCTGAACAGACATTTTCAAATAATAACTCAGAAATTTATGTCGGGCCTTGACCTGAACTACCCGATTCCCTGAAAATTAATAAAATAAACAAATTAGAAATGATGGGTGTGACAATTCTACCCACCATAAAGCTTTCCATCCCTGGAAATCCACAACTAGGGCTGATGCCCAAAGTAGGGAACGACACCCCCTTATGGTTCAAAAAGGATCCCCACAAACAACATGCGAGAAGAGGAAAACACATCATGCTCAGAGAAGGTGACATAGATGAAAAACTCAAGAAACCCATAAAAATATGTTCGCTCCAAGTGTCACCCGCCCCAATGAGTTATAACACCTCCAGTTGATTGATCAAGGATAGGAAGTCTCGCACTCGCAAGAACCAACTTCACAAACCAAAAAACCTCAAGCACCATCGAATAAAATCCACGTTGTTTGACTGGAAGAAAAAAACAAGATCAACCACGTCCAAGGAACACCTTTATTTCCTGCCGCCAAGCCATCTCTAGAAATAGAACCAAAAGGTCAACATGGAAAAGGCCCAAAAGGGCTCCCCACCATTAGAAATTTACCAACATCCGTGACAAGACTGAAAAACCGTCACGAGGAGGCCCGGAAGGAGTCCACGCCATTATGAAGAAGGGAAAACCCAATTCACTCCAAATAATTTTGAGCAAGACCCGACATGGGTCTCATCACCATTAAAACTAACAAGAGATACAAAACATTGAAAATTTCACGATGGTGACCAAACACCCCACCACAAGGGGCGCGGAGGGTGGGGCCCAACTACCGGGGTGTTAAAACCACAACCCGAAACAAACCTGCATCTTCACGACCCTGGATGAGCACTATTAAAACATTGAGACCGACATACCCAACATATCCAATCAGGACCACTAATGCGATTTCATCCAGTGGAACGCTACCACCAAGACTTCAAGGCATCGAGGTGGACATGCCTCCACATAGTCTCTGATACTTTACGCAACCATAAGGTTCGTTCGAAATGGAAAAACCCTAGAAAACAATTTAAGCTACTTTTACTTTCATCACCAATGACAGAAATAAAGTTGGGGTCCCATACACTCCCGAGGTTCCTGACCACGCGCCAACTTCACTATAAGGCCTATGGATGGATCCCTGATGTTTGAAGTATCTCCTGCCTTGCAGTCAGGTATTGAGGACTCCCAAGCAGAGATTCTCCTTTTGGATCCACATGCAATCATACTGCACCTGAGGCAACACCATCAGACACAACAGAAAATGAAATCTGGTTACCCTCACACTGAACATTCACTCAAACGAGAGCTTAGATGGTACACGCGCATCACCCCTTGTTACACTGAGTGAGAACATGACTCCACAAATCATCATTGATTATTCTCATTGTTGTCGATAGAAACATTGTGCTGAGAAAGACATTAAACAGTGTCTTGAACAACATATGATTCCTGCAGATGACCATAGTAGCCTCATACGACTGGGTCTGCCAAACTGGTAGCCTAACACGACCCTATTCTTAACGAAACCATCGAGGGACCAAAGGTCATTTAAAACAACAGCCCGCACCGACAACCCCAGATTTCTCCCACCTTTTCACTTCGAAGAGAACTCACACTTCAAGTGGTCACCAAACATGACCCTTACAGCCGATGAAAACAATACAACCCATTGAAGACATCGGTAAGAACTGATAACTATTAATTTTCTTCACCCTTCCCCGCTAGAATTTCATACACCACTATTTGGGGGGCCTTCAGATGCAACGACGTCAAACTTCATTCCCAACGACTCAGACAACTCAAAGAGACCGAAACTCCCTTCAACTCCCCTCGCATCTGTCATCCCGCTGCAAGAGGATCCTCTTAGTTGAAAAAAATAGAGGTGGGTTCAATTCTAAAATCCAAGAAGAGATTGCACTAATAAACTGGAGGGCCAGCCAATGGTGAATTGCATGTGGTCACACTTCAACCACATGCCAATGCTTTTTTGGGGGGAATACCCTAGTTAAGAAAGAAAACCATGGACCCCACCAAACTGGTCCAACTGTCAAGACATACCATAATCGAACACAAAACGTGCAGGGGGAAACCACTGCAAGGGCTCCCCAGTTTACTTTTAAAAAGAATTCACTAACTACATGATTGCATACCAACTTACAAATAACAATTCAAACTCAAAACAAAAATCATTCAGAAAGGATCCTCGGCTCAAAACGCCTCACATCTGACATGTCAAAATCACAAGGTCTCACCATGCAGTCACCGGTTATTTTAAAACACTAAATTTTCCTTCAACAAAACATTTTGGAAATAAGAAAATCCAATGGGTTTCACAAACACCAATGGTGTCCAATGGGCCTCGCACATGCATGTTCTCGTGACACACTAGCACCCACCTTGTATCCATCCACGTACTCATCCGCTCATGCCATTAACCCTTTTTTTCATATTCACTCATGCATGTGGTTTCCCATAAGGACACCGAGGATCAAAACCAAACCTTTCCATGTTTCATAGCCAAAACATTCAACCCACACTTTTCAAACCTCACACCTCATTTTTTTTAAAAGTTCATAATTTCAAAAAAAATCCAAAACCTTTTCCAAGACCAAATCATTTTTACTTGAAAACCAAATGTTCACAATTCCAAAACAAAGAAATGAGGAACGATGCAAGTGAAAACTAGTGTCAGTGGGTGACTGGAACCTATGGTTGGAGGACATACGCGAATCACACCACTGCCATAGAGGGTATTCTAGGACAGCATCCCCAGCTTCAAATGGCTTGCCAGACCCTACGAGCTCACTGGGACCATAGACCCTACCCCCTTTTCATTTCCCCAGGACAAGATTAACCGCAAGAACCAAGGACTCAGACAAACCTCAACTTACGCTGGTAACTCAATTCCTACCACGAGGTGTGATAGCCAGGCACATTGCTCGTAGCTAGAACGTCGAGTTTCGACAACCTTAATTTTGGTCTACTCTGACTCTATCTCAAAAGAAAACGACCCAAGAGAGGAAACCTTGCCCTTTGATAATATTTTTTCACAAACTAAGCTGGGTCACCATCTGACCCGACGCCCGACCTGGTCCGTGACATGGCCCGAAGGGTGTTCTCGATCCCCACGGGCTGGCACAAGTGCCCGAATATCAAGAGTAACATGTGGGAATGGTTTACCCAAAATAGTATACACAAACACTAACAATATAATAAAATGACACTAGGAATTGACAACCAAACAGACCATTAAACTGAAATCAAATTTAGAGGTTTACAACTAGAACCAACATCCAAAAAAATAAATGACAAAAAGAGAGAATAAAACTCTAACTCAAACCTCCAAGCAACAAGAGTGGTGTAGCATTTGCACGCCACAACACCAACCTGCATGAGAAGTCCATCAACGACCAAAACCACCATCGCTGAGCACGACACACAACCTAGAATACACATGAAACAAAGTCTACATACACCCAGAGGTGTATGTAGGGTGTGAGCCAAAAGCTCAGTAGGACGTCACCTAATAAAAAGATTTCATGCCACAACATCTGAAGACAATTTAATGTGATTGTTAAAAATTATACTTTCAAAATGTTTTTAAAGAAAAAATTTACAAGCTAAATTCTAAAAGAAAACACTAAGAGAACCCATTTCCCAACATGATTTGAAAGAGGAAAAAAAGAAGAAAAATTCATTAAGGGCATACACACACATACACACACACACACATGCTCACACACACACATACAAGTGGTCCTCCATATGCCGAAAGAAGGCACCACGACATGGACGGTAGAACACTATGGGTAAATCCCCTAAGGCTCATCTTGATCAAGTGAGACCCTAGAACCTCGTGTCGTGGTGAAACGTGGATTAGAAACAATGACCCTCAGAACGTGGGTTAGAAGACCATGACCCTCAGAAAACGTGGCTTAGAAGGCCACGACCATCAGTCATTATATGTCTAGTTAGTGTTTCAATCGTCAATCCAGCTATGTGAAATAGGGATGATACCCATCCGGCTCACTAGCGCACTAGTTCTGGTCTGCCCACCTAGATACCCAGGGTTTTTCCCTTATGCTCAATAAGGTTTCACGATCACATAGTGTATATAATTTTCACACACCCCGAACAAAACATGACATTACACATACAAGTCAACACTTGCATACCCAAACACCATAAAAAACACACGTACACCAAAACCATTTTATAACATATTTCAGATCACTTCCATGACATGATAAACTATTTAAACAATTTGAAGAACAATTCTATATAGTACAAAAAGAGTTTTCACATGAGACATGATGAGTTTCACATGTAAGAATCCCTTTAAAAACTCAATGCACACGTAATTCTGTCAAACACAACTCCAGCACTCCACATATAATTTAATAAGTGAAATTAATAGTTTATAAAACACATTAAATTAGAAACCAAAGGTTTACACACGAAAGATGAACTTGGTTTCATATAAGAACGTCTCTTTAAAACCAAAAGTGCAACATATACAAAGAAAAACATGTTTTTTCCATTGTTCAAACAATTTTCAATTTAATTCCAAAAGTAAGCAACACGGAAAACACACCCAAAGTGACTCATTTTCATTGAAATCCCCATTTAATTACACAGACACCTCAAAGACCTTGAAAATGCATTTTGCGCCGACCAGACGACCCAAACACCTTTTCCAACCATGTATGGCATCCCAAATTCCCCTCATATAAACAATCGCTCAGTTTACAAAACATATCACATGTATACCATAAAACATCACTTCAAAACACACAAATTTTTACATGAAAAGAACATTTTAAAATCATTTGAACACTCAACTTTTCTAAAACCTCATTTGCACCATTTGCACAATTGCTTAGACACTTTTAAGAGTTACCACAACAAGGTCGAAATGAAGAACATAACCATTTCTAGAGAGAGTGCAGTTTTAATCATGCAAGTGTGTCAAACAATTTTTAAAATGCATTTCGCACAACTTATAAGGCACACCCAATCATTTATACGACAACACACATATAAACAACAAAATCATACTATTTCGGAAATCCAATTTCATCAGACGAGCATGCCATAACATTATAAAGATGGATCACATCATGCAATTAAATCATAGAACATATTAAATTAATTAAACAACCAAAATAAATTATGTAAAAGATGTCATGACATGGAAGGGGTGTGACAATAGACTTTGTGGTGGGGTGTTTGGTCACCATCGTGAAATTTTCAAAGTTCTCTGTATCCTGTTAGTTTTATTGGTGAGGAGACCCATGTCGGGTCTCGCTCAAAAGTCTTTGGAGTGAATTGGGTTTTCCCTTCTTCATAATGGTGGGGAGTATGTTCGGGCCTCCCCGTGACGATTTTTCAGTCTTGTCACGGACGTTGGAAAATTTCTAATGGTGGGGAGCCATTTCGGGCTTTTTCCATGTTGACCTTTTGTTTCTATTTCTAGAGATGGCTTGGAGGCAGGTAATAAAGTTGTTCCTTCGATGTGGTTGATCTTGTTTTTCTGTTCCAGTCAAACAACGTGGTTTTTATTCGATGGTGCTTGAGGTTTCTGGGTTTGTGAAGTTGGTTCTTGCGAGTGCGAGAGTTCTTATCCTTGATCAATCAACTAGAGGTGTTCTAACTCTTTGGGGCGGGCGACACTTGGAGGGAAAATATTTTTATGGGTTTCTTGGGTTTGTAATCTAAGTCACCTTCTCTGAGAATGATGTGTTTTCCTTTTCTCCCTTGTTGTTTGTGGGGATACTCTTTGAACCTTATGGGGGTGTCGTTCCCTACTTTGGGTCTCAGCGCTAGTTGTGGCATTCCGAGGATGGAAAGCTTTATTGTGGGGAGAGTTGTCACACCTGTCATTTCTAATTTGTTTATTTTATTAATTTTCTGGGCATCGGGTAGTTCGGGTCGAGGCCCGACATAATATTTCTGAGTTCTTATTTGAAAATGTGTGTTTGGACCTTGATTGCGTTCAGTGCGCCACTGTCTAAGCCACGCAACCTCGCTCAGTTCACCGCGCAACCTGCCTGATGTTCAAGGCAATCAAACAAAATGTAGTGAATAATGAAATTGAAATAAAACAAAAGTGGGTAGGGTAATAAAAATTTGAAGAATTATTTTAATAATAAAATTATTATTAAAGAACATTATTATTATTCTAACTATTATAATTATGATTAGTATTACTATTTATGTTATTAACATTTTTATTATTTTTATTATTACTTTATTATTTTATTTATTATTATTATTATTATTATTTTATTAGTTTGGCCTCCCCCTCCCCCAAACTGTCGAAACCCTCCCCACATCTTTTTTTTCTTTTTTTCCTCCCTTTCTCTCATTCTCTATGATCCTTCTTTCTTCTCCCGTCGCACCCATCCCCCTGTAACCCTACTGTCACGCCCCTCCGAAGACTATGGGTAAATCCCCTAAGGATCATCTTGATCAAGTGGGACCATAGATCCTCGTGTCTTGGTGAAAAGTGGATTAGAAACCACAACCCTCAGAAACGTGGCTTAGAAGACCACGACCCTCAGAAAACGTGGCTTAGAAGGCCATGACCCTCAGTCATCATATGTTTAGTTAGTGTTTCAATCGTCAATCCAGCTATGTGAAATAGGGACGATACCCATCCGGCTCACTAGCGCACTAGTTATGGTCCACCCACCTAGATACCCAGGGTTTTTCCCTTGTTCTCAATCAAGTTTCACGATCACATAGTGTATATCGTTTTCACACACCCCGAACCAAACAAGACATTACACATACAAGTCAACAGTTGCATACCCAAACACCATAAAAAAACGCACACCAAAACCATTTTATAACATAGTTCAGATCACTTCCATGACTTGATTAACTTTTTAAACAATTTGAAGAACAATTATATATAGCACAAAAAGATTTTGCACATGAGACATGCCGAGTTTCACATGTAAGAATCCCTTTAAAAACTTAATGGACACGTAATTCTGTCAAACACAACTCCAGAACTCCAAATATAATTTAATAATTGCAATTAACAATTTATAAAACACATCAAATTAGAAAGCAAAGGTTTACACACGAAAGATGAACATGGTTTCATATAAGAACGTCTCTTTAAAACCAAAAGTGAAACATATACAAACCAAAACATGTTTTTCCATTGTTCAAAAAAATTTCAATTTAATTCCAAAAGTACGCAACATGGAAAACACACCCAAAGTGACTCATTTTCATTTAAAATACCTTTTTAATTACATAGACACCTCAAAGACCTTGAGAACACATTTTGCGCCGACCAGAAGAACCAAAGACCTTTTCCAACCATGTTTGGCATCCCAAATACTCCCCAAATAAACAATCGCTCAGTTTACAAAACATATCACATGTATACCATAAAACATCACTTCAAAACAAACAAATTTTTACACGAAAAGAACATTTTAAAATCATTTGAACACTCAACTTTTCTAAAACCTCATTTGCACGATTTTCACAATTGCTTAGACACTTTTAAGAGTTACCACAACAAGGTCGAAATGAAGAACATAACCATTTCTAAAGAGAGTGCAGTTTTAATCATGCCATCATGTCAAACAATTTTAAAAATGCATTTTTCACAACTTATAAATCACAACCAATCATTTATATGACAACACACATATAAACAACAAAAGAATACTATTTCGGAAATCCAATTTCATCAGACGAGCATGCCAGAACATTATAAACATGGATAACTTCATGCAATTAAATCATAGAACATATTAAATTAATTAAACAACCAAAATAAATTATGTAAAAGAAGTCATGACATGGAACCACCTACCTTTGTGTATCGGACTTCACAAACCAGGTGCAGAAAGACTGTCGCCCGCCAACCGCACCTCAAACGAACCCAAAAGTTAACCCTAAACAAAGAAATTGTACAAAACAACACAAAATCAAACCATAAATTGAACTATATACCCACTTCACAACCGAAACATGAGTATATGGGAGGAAACTCAGCTGAATGGGGTAGTAGTCGCCGGACTAGGGCTTTTCCAGAAAGGAAAAAAAGTGGTCTCCGACCATGGGGGTTGCGGCTATGGGATGGTCGACCGAAAGTCCAGAGCTGCAGGGAGCTGTTCGTTAGGGGGAAGGCGCGGGCGAGGAGGTCGAACAGAAGGAGAGGGATGCGGTAGGAGGCCTAGAGTGGGAAGCATGACCGGTTCGGTGTGCCGTATAAGGAGGGAGTTCGCCGGGGGCTCAGCTGAACAGGTCGCGCGGAGGGGTTTTGGTGGTGTGGCGCGAGGCGGTGCGAGGGGAGCCAGGACAACGGAGCAAAGTCTTCAGAGGGGTGTGGGGCGCTGGAGGTGAGCGGCGCCAGAGGAGGTTTCGACCATGGAGGGGGTAGCGTGACAGTAGGGTTACAGGGGGATGGGTGCGACGGGAGAAGAAAGAAGGATCAGAGAGAATGAGAGAAAGGGAGGAAAAAAAGGAAAAAAATATGTGGGGAGGGTTTCCACAATTTGGGGGAGGGGATTCCAAACTAATAAAATAATAATAATAATAATAAATAAAATAACTATGTAATAATAAAAATAATAAAAATGTTAATAACTTAAATAGTAATACTAATAATAATTATAATATTTATAATAATAATAATATTCCTTAATAATAATTTAATTATTAAAATAATTGTTTAAATTTTTATTACACTACCCACTTTTGTTTTATTTCAATTTCATTATTCACTATATTTTGTTTGATTGCCTTGAACATCGGGCAGGTTGTGCGGTGAACCGAGCGAGGCTGTGCGGCTTAGACAGCGGCGCGCAGAACGCAATCAAGGTCCAAACAAAAATTTTCAAATAAGAACTCAGAAATTTTATGTCGGGCCCCGACCTGAACTACCTGATGCCCAGAAAATTAATAAAATCAACATATTAGAAATGATGGGTGTGAAAGTTATTTTTATCGTAGTGAAGGAATGATTTAATGGAATCACGTGAACATGATAATAAGAATGGGAAGTGCTCTATTTATGGTTGTTATTATTTTGTTTATGAATTAATATCAACTAGGGTGTTTGTGTATGGGCGGGTTTCATGACCCATAGGGTGGGATTAGTGTTTTTTACCTATACATATAAATTTATTTTTTCTATTTTTTATTTACACAGCACCCAAGTTGATCACCTCATGCCAAACACCCCAATTTCATGGTGCTAGATGTTTTTACGAACATACTACTGGTTGGTTGGTTATTAACTCCTTTATTCTCTCTCTCACGAGTTTCCCAATGCACTTCAGGTAGGGAGTGATGTCCTGAGGTCCTTTATAGCCCAAGAATCATCCGGAAAGGTATGTTATGGTGGTTTAACCAGGTGTTTCCTAGAAGGATTGTTTCCCAAGAGTCTTTGGGATGAGGCTATGGTGTTTTCTGGTGTGGTGGTAGTTGATCATTCCCAGGAGTCTGTGGGTGTGGTAAAACATGTTTGTGGTGGAGCAGGTGCCTACGGGTGGGATACGTGGTTTAGGTGGCGCATAATGTAGTTGTTGGGGAGGTAGCAGAACTGCTGTGAGAATTGGTGGGGGAGGTCTGATGTGTCATATATCTTCAATAACCAATGGGAAAGTAGTGTTGGGTACCCCCATATTGATATTCGATTACTATTACCTTACTTGACTTGCATTCTTTGTAGAGAGTGCATTGGTGAGGCTAGGTGGATAGCCTATTTGTTATATGATTTGGTTACCTCAAAATTCTCACAGGGCATTAGAATGCCTCCCCACTTGTTCATGAGATCTTGTGGTTTTTCCCAACTGAGTATACCTGTATACATACCCTACATATATAAAACTGGATTCATGTTTCTAGGAGGACTTCAGGAATCGTATGATTCTATTCTATCTAGAATGTTGGGATAGTTTCATTGCCATTTTCTTTCCTTTGGGTAATTTCCCTTAAGAGTTTTTTTTACTTTGTATGGGTTTACCTTTGAACATGTATATGGGAATAGATTTTATCATTTCATTTAACTTCATTTTTGAGGTTGTTTTGGTTTATACCAATGTATAACATGGTCCTACTGTATAAACAGTGTATTGTGTTCCATTTTATTGGTGATTATATACCCTTGTTGTTAGTCTCTACTTTGTGGCCTATTGAAGGTGGGACTCAGGGGTCATTGTATCTCCTTCAACATGAGGAAGGAATGGTCTTGTAGTTTGTTATCCCTTCCCTCATCTTAGTGAAGGCGGGTCGTGAAAGATTCCGTGAAATATTTTAGTGGAATCCTATTCTAGAAATATGAAGACCCATAAAAAAATCATCAATATAGGTCCACCAAGACCATCATTTCAATAATATTGTAGAATCAGAAATATATATTAATTCATTGAGAAAATAAGAACAAACACATGAAAATGACCTACGAAGCACAAAAATAAAGAAATTATATCATTCTAATATTTTTTCTAAACCATAGGAGAACACATTACATATTTCATTATGAATGAAATTTTGTTATAAGGATATATCCTTCTGGAAAGCCTATACAATAGATGTTATATGGGTCTCCTTCCACAAAACCTACACTATAACCTGTTTGGAAATCATTCTATAAATTTCTTCTAGCTTATTGAATATATGTGGGAAATGTATCCCCATGGGGAGGAACAACACAGTAATTAATTCTTTCAGATGGAGTCACACATGGTCCCAGCACCAACTCAAGGTGAACCCTCACCCTCCAATTATGGATATTCTCTCTTGAACATAGTCATGTGTCCATGATTCACCAATTTCTATGTCTGTGGGAGAGAATTTATTTTGTTTCTAATATTCAGTGATAGTGATTTTCTTCATCCAAGGAATCCATCAAATCAACTAGAATAACCACAGAACAATTTAATATCTACTCTTTTTTTCCACTGATAAATTTTTATATATCATTTATGAACATTATTGAACCCTTAAAAATTTTCATCATAACTTTTCTTATATGATATTTGATTCTTCATACCCTTTATTTTGAATAATTGTTTCCAAGTATTTCCACCTCTACCAAAAAATTCATTGAAAAACTAAGAACTACCCCTAAAGACAATTAAATCCATTATTTGGAGTAGGGAAGTTCTATTGCTGCATGTATCAAGATATTTCTAGATCGATATTACCAAACATGAACAGTACATATTCTAATTCACTTTCCTTTTTCCCAAATCCATGCATTCACAATGAAGTTGATGAGATTTTCATCTTGTTACTCCATGGGTAATTACAAAAAAAACCTTTAATAACCTTTATAGTTAACATAATGGATGTTCTCACACCAAAACCCAATAATCACATACTTTGTAATTGTGTTCATAGGGTCATGTATACAATTTCCCACTATGAAACTATTCCCAAATTTGTCAACAAATCCAACCCTCCATGTTTTGAATAAAAACATTTTGCTTTTTCCTTGTATAGTTTCACGCCCGTTCCCCCCAACATATGTGGTCATCTAAGCCTAATTGTGATATAGCCATCCCAATTTAATGGTTTCTAAATACATTTACTCTCCTTATGATGACATTGAAATTTCAACCTGTAATTTATCAAAACATAACTTCTTTTAGAAAAATAAATTTTTTTGAAGTCCCTCCAATAATCTATGTCATGTACAATTTCCATAATCTATCCCCTCCACTAATCATGTGACTTTGAGGCTATAGAGATATGATTATATTGTATTACTATTATTCAATACATTACACTCTATTAATACCAATGTAACCATACTAAAATAAATATATAACATCTGAATAACATTGTATCATAATAATATTGTTCTCCCTTTGATATAAACAAACTCATTCATTTCACCATTACTCAATGAAACAAATACTTGCTTGTGTACATTAATCCCACTACAATGTATAGTGATTCTGATACATCATAGATCCCCTATACATACTTCTCCTTCTATAACTATGATAAAATAAAATGAAATGTAAAATAATCATTAAAATAAAATTATACATCTCTGTTGTGGTTTGAAGATACATGTCTGAGTCTATGGGTTTTCCATGTCATGTCATTGACATGTTCATGGTGGACATCCCAAATACATTAATGATAAAAAATTATGTCTTCTTCTTGAGGTATAATATCATTAAAATTCACACCCAAAATTAAATTCTTTAACCATTACATGAAATATCTTAGTATTATAGGTCACGTCTCTTTAAAATATTGGACCACATTGAAAATATACCTTTTGAAACTCCAATGGATTCCAAAATATAATCATAAAACCAAATATAATCACCATGATTTTGTACTATATTCAATTATTACATTCATATAATTAATTATAATTATGTTTTTGGAATGTCTCACACTTATGATAGAGGAAACAACACATACACCCATGTGATTTTTTTTGATGAATATACATAATAATTCGCTTTTGATAAAAATATACAATGGAGAACTTTTCATCTAAGGAGACACCTCCTTGAAACACCTCTCACATTATAACAACCTTGTGAATGATATTCCGAAGAAATAGTTTTTATATTCTTAATGTTTGATTTTTATTATGAAATTATCATTCTAAAAATATTCTGGTTGGAAATAATCACCTTAATTTCATAGTTTCTGAGTTCCATTCTAATATTTTGAATTAATTTCTATCATTAAAGATACTTCATTCAATTATCATGTCCACATAGACTCTTTATGGTTGGCCTATACCATTATAAAATCAGTTATTCTTATCCTTATCTTGATGGAAAAACTATATCATAAAATTTCGTGAGAACCACATCTATTGGATCCACTAAAACATACACTTTCTCTACTTCTTAGATATTGAGTTATGAAAACCACAGGTCCACAATTAAAGTGAAATAAGATTGTGAGTGAGGTATTCAATGGAAATCTAGCAATCCAAACTATGATATGATATTTTTGGAACACCTATTATTTATCCTTCTAGAATATACTCCTAGAATATGAAATCCTACTTCAATATCACTGTTCAACTGCAACACTCAATTTTAATTTGAGAAAAAACATAGCCACATCATGGTTTTTATGTTTTTCCAATAATCATATCATAGAGTCCACATTCTACCTTTGAGTCAAGATATAAAACATATATATTCACCATGTATAATATTTATCCATCTTTAATTACAGTGGTTTCTTTTTCTACTAAACACCATCCTCAGCATAATTTTACTATCAAAAAAAATTAGAAAACCACTAGTAGTAGGATAATAAATTATCTCTAATATCCAATGAATTAATAATATATTCATCAATATTGTCCTTACACAATAAAATGAAATCCTACTAAATGTATGTTCCCCATATAAATTATAAATTATTAGCAGATCATTAATTAATTCTTATTATTTTTATCAATATTACAAGTTTGATTCTAATTACATATAAATAATGAAGAGTTCCTTAGGAAAAAATATTCATGGTGGTATTTTGGATAACCTAAACTCTCTATTATCACGACTATCATAATAGTGAAATTATTTAAAAAACAGAATAAACCACATGACTTGAATTTCCATTTAGATTTCAAAACCACATCAACGTCACTTTACCATTGTTCCTTCAAAACCTGATAAACCGCTAAATCAATTAGTTTAATTAATGCTCTAATACCATTTTATAGAATTATGTAATCCAAAATATACACAAACTACGATCTATAATTATGACTAAAGGGAAATTTTTCATACGACATGTTTCCTTTAGATACCATGAATCACATACTAGATACACAGAAATAGAACAAATGAATTAGAACATGAACAAATTAAATGTTTAAAAGTATTCAATCAGACCCAAAATTGTTGAACTAGTTACCCCATTGGTTCAAGGACATTGTGCCACACCATACTGTTATCATTAATTGATTTAGGCTTACAATGAACCCTACAAACCATGTTGTCATAATATTTAATTAATTATGGTAAAATCAATTACTTTTATAATATCAACTAATTTTAAAACAATAGAAGAAAATTAATATTTTATGAACAGTAGAAGAAAAATAGATAGAAATCACATTTTTTTCATTAGCCTTGATCCAGTAGGGAATACACCATATCATTCATCAAGGAAGAAAATTTGTTACCGGGGACCATTTTTCTAAAGAACATTCCTATCCTGAGATAAAATGGGATCCTTTTGGATGTCCTTCTCGATGATTGTATTTTTATAATTGATCTTGTGAATCCTTCGATCAAAAAGTTAATTTGTGGGGATTCCTAGATAGGGATGGATGAGACTCGAATTCCTCTTCCATATTGACTCACACATGATCTTTCCTCATGCCTAATGTGATTCTAAACCTACCAATATAAAGTTCACTATAGTGTCTAATCATCCATTCATGTATCACCACCTTATTTTCTCCCAGTTGAGAATTCCCTTTAGATAAAATATTTATGGCCATCTCATCACTTGTTCAATGGATTTAACGATATTTTCCCCATATTGTGATCAATGCAATCTATTCTTCTATTTCACTCTAATGAAACATATGTATCATTTGTAAATGATATAGAAACATTATGAAATTACTCAAAATTATTCTTTTGAAGGGTCTAATTGCTTACTATCATCATCTTGGAATAGTTTCTTCCACCCTTTTCTATTTCAATTGAAATTATATATAATATGTAGGACTAACCTCTCTATTTCATCAGTCTCTACTATGTAATAAGGATTATTTACAAGTTGATACACCTAGAAATATCAATTTTTTATTTTCACACATTAAACCCATTGGTTTCATTAATACATCAGTTGATCTAAATCTAGAAATGCATGGTGAATATAGACATGAATTAATTTATTTTATAAAAGTATACATCTAGAAACATATCTTCTAATAGTCCCAACACTTATCTTGAAAATAGTTCTGTTACCAAAACCAAACAAGTTTGATATTTAATTCAGAAATATTGAAAACGTTTTTGAATATACATAGTTACATTTTAACTACATGTAACATCCCTTTTATTATTAAATATATTATTATTATTTTTTATAATTGTTTATTTCAGAAAATAAGAATCTAGTTCCATTCTTATTCTAATTAGAATGAATTGTTTGTTTTAAAAAATTAGAAGGGTTGAAAAATTCATATGAAATTGTATTTTTTTGACAATTCAAACATTGAATATATATTATATTTTCTAAATATATAATTAATAGTCAGTTACCCAAATAATAAATATTTAGATTCCTTTTTTGGAATACCATTGAATATAAAATAAGACACTATTGAATACATGTATCCATTTTACTATGATAATATATTATGAATTTTATTGAAGTTTTTACTGTAATACATGGAAAGACATCACCCTCCATATCTCATTTTAAATAAAATTTAATTTTTTTTATCTAAAATCCAATATTAAACAACCATAAACTGAGCATGCCAATAGAGAGTGATGAAAATAATAACCCAAAAAATAGGTATCCCATATTATCTAAATATATTATTTGATGCATTACAATTATATAAATTCTATAATCCATAAATAACATATATTTAAGATCATTTAGAATTTTCATTCATTTCTATGAAAGTATGTTTTAAAATAAAGAATAATTTCCAACAACCAAAAAATAATTTCCACTATCACCTATTTATACTTCATAAATCATAGAACATCATGTATCATGACCTATATTCATGTATTCACAACCTGAACATGAAGATGGACATGAAAAAATAACGATATGACACAAGTTTAATGTAAACCATGTGCGCATGTAACGTGTGTATACAATTCATAGTAATATTTCTCCAATAAACCCTAACAGCAAAATGTGAATGATTTTATTATCTATGTATTATTAATTTAATATAAGGATTACAACATGATGTAACTAAATGAATTTTGAGGAAGAGAGATGTCTTTATTATATTTTATTCAGTATATTAACTAATTGTGTAGTTAAAAACTATTCGGATAAATGAACTTGAGGAGGATAATGAATGAAAAAATGTTTGAGATGTATCCAGGTGTTTCTATGATAATTTTATGGTTTATCATAAAATGTATTGTAAAAATCCATTCATAATATGGAATATCTAATTGAATTGAAAGATTGAGATTAATCGAATAATAGTGGGTTAGGATTACTATTTCATGGGGTACATGGATTAATATATTCTAAGAGTAGATAATATATATGATACTTTCTTATCAAAAATAAAGGTTAATAAATGAAATGTATTCCGAGTGATGAATGTACAATATTCTACGTGTTCATGTTATCGGTTTGGAGAATCTATCCTTATGTATTAGTTGAATGGAAAAAATGATTAATGTTGAAATATACATGGATGATATTGACTGAGTTATGTTATTGGAATAGTAATCCCAAAATATGAATTCAAAATTAATAATTATATAAGATAGATCTATGTGAAAATTACAAAGGATACAAGAATATATTGAGATGAATCCCATAATAATTTTTTGGAAGATTTATATATTTAATATAACTAACATGTTATTAAATGATTCACATGATGAGTTAAAGATTCATACTATTGTGTATTTTGATGATCAACTAATGAGAATAAAAAAACAAATAAGAAATTAATTTTTGATGATATATAGTTTTATTTATGTCTATAAAATTCTTTGTGATGATAATTTACCTATCATAAGATGTTCTTAGTTTTTGGAGAGTGGAAATGGAATATGTTCAATTTTTGATATGTTGAGGATGGAAAAATATGTAATGATTATTTAGAATTCATTACAATATGATAAATTAAATAAAACTGAAATATTAATATAGTCATAATGGAAGTCTTGAACTTATACAATGATATATTAGAGTCTTTTTAATGAGATGTTAGGATACTCCTAAAACACTTATATATATGTACTATTATTATTATGTTTCTGTATTTATGTATGTTTAGATTAAAATTTATATACTTGAATATCAAAAGTGTTGGAAGATTCCTGGTTTTGTTATAATCTTTCCAATATTCTATGGAATGAATATGTGTAACTAGTAAATTACATTGGATACATTTGTGTTTCCTAGACAATGAAAAAAATAAAATTAGAAATGTACCGATGACTCTGTGATATGTGATAATCAAATTCATAGCACATATGGGTTATCAAAATTCATAAAAGAAAATACAATATAGAAAATAAAATTATATAAAAATACTGTACTTATATGCCTATGATTTCTAAATTTATGTAGTATAACTGTAATACTTAAGTGTAAATCCAAATGTCCAATGCCAAAAAATCTAAAATAAGATTATTTATAACAGTATATGGATGATTAAAAGTCATATTTATGGGTCACATTGAGATTATATATTTTACATAATGGTATTGAAGGAAACATTTAAGTGTATAGAATTTCTCTTTAGAAGATATATATGGGATATTTTTTTGAAGAGAGATTGATATTTTTTAATGAATAGTAACGAAGATTAACTTATAAAATTTATTGATGATTTTAATGCTTAAATATCATGTTGATATCAATATAAATGGTTCATAATATGAATAAGGTATATAGTAATATGGTAATATATAAAGGCCATGAAAAGGCCTTAAATACTGAATGTGATTCTCTATCTGCTCATTAAAACAAGGAGAAGTTCGATAACTAATTTTATACGAACTAATGGGGAAAATATGTATAAATATTTTTTGTAAATTTTTGTGTAATAATTTTGGGGATTCAAATATATATTCTTGGAATTATTTAATGTGACGAAACTATAGTTGTTATGGGTAGTTATACTGAATTATATTTGACAAGGAATAAGGATAAAATAATTTCATGGTGGATATTTACATATTCTTGTTATGAAAATAATAATCACGTCATTATATTATTAAAAGAAAAAAAGAAGAATAAAATTTAGTTTGTATAATGCCATGAAGAACCTGAAACTCTATTCTATTTTTAATTCAATATATTAAAGAGATAAAAAGTTATAGAGATAGTAATATTTATTAGATTCTATTAGAGGCCTTTTGAATCTAAGAATGACATAATTTTAAATGTAATAATGTGTATCATTTTTGTTCCATGGAAGAAAATGTATATAAAAACATGTGGCACAATGATGTATCACTACTATTTTCAAAATATGTTCTGTTATATTTTAGAAGAAATAAAATAGAGGTAATAAAAAAATAAGGGTATATAACGAATGACAATACTACTATATGCTCATGATCTATGTGTCAATGATCTTGAATTGGACAGAGGATGTTGGAAATTTGAATAAACCTACTGTCTAAATTATTTTCATGTTCGATGGTTTGTTGAAGAAAACATAATGTTATTGAATAAGACCTCATATGCTTATGTAGTGACATCTACGAAAAACAATATAGATATTATTTTGGATATTTTAAGGACTATTAAATAATATACAGATATATTATAATCTTAGTCAAACCAATCTAGATTATATAGAGGTGTTTTTTGATAACTAATATTAGAATACAAGAATGGATAAAGGATTATATATAAACAATTGTTAAAAATGATATATTTTGACTGCATTCAGATGATTAGTTAAATATAATACTTATTTAAAAGTTGTAATCATTTCAATTTATTACTAAAAAAGCTATATCTCATAATGGATACAAACACAATAAGGGGTAGATACATATATTGAATCAACCCATCTAACAATACAATGATCTAGCTATCATTATTTTTTACTAATTTAGATTTTTATTTTTATCTTTTTTATTCATAAGATTATTCATATGTTTTATGTAAAAGAGAAGATCAAATATTAAGAGAGTAACTAATTATTTTTTTGGTAAAGCATTTCCACATTATTTCACCCCTAGTAATTGTTATTGTATAATCCATTTGAAAATATTTATCTATTATTTGAGCTTATACAACCACCATTTGATTTGATGTACTTGTATTGAAAATAGTTTTTATGTGATAGATATAAAACATAGTTTTGATCAATTTTTTGAGTACCATATCAATGATGATATGGTTTTTTCTACCAAAATTATAAATTAAAAAAATAAGAGAGAATATAAAAACTTGATAAATACCCTACTAATGATGATGGATAAATTTAAATAACTAATAAATGAAATTAATAATTCTGTTATAATAACTATAAAATATTTTAACAGTCATCCTCTAGAAAAATCGCCTTCTTGTTGTGAAGAGTATAAAATGAATGATCTGTTAAATAGATTTTTTAGTAAAATAAAATATTGTATTAAAAATTATGTATTTTAAGTTTTCCATTTTATATAATAATACATTAAGGTTCTATGGGATGAATAATACTGAAAAAATTTAAAATATATGATATTGATATGGAAATTATAGAGATGCTACATGTTTGGAAAAAATTCATCAAAAATTTCAAATCCAACGAATATATGTTTTTGAAATCATAAACAAAAAATATGTTCTTGGTGAAGAATAATTTCAAATTGACATTAATGAGAAAAAGATAATGGTATATTTTAAGAAGAAATGATCTATGAGTTAAAATAATCTCATAATTCTACTATTGTTGTAAATCATATCAAATCGGGGATCAAATAAAAATTAATTAATTACATTAACTGCTCTTATAAATAATATTAAACTACACTTGGAGATCATATTGAAAAGATTCAGACTAAATTAGAAGAAATAAAAAAATCATAAGGGGAAGAGAAAATTAGTTTCGACTTGAAATTCATTATACTTGATGTTAAACTTGAAAATATAGAGGTGGTTCAGGTTGTGTTGTCACGTCATGTTAAGGGATTTCTTATTAAAACATATAAAAATGAGGTGGATTATTATAATAAAATATCTATATATGGTTTTATTTTGAGTTATAGAATAGTAAATTATATCAAATGTGTGATATCCCAGAGAGGGAAGAAATTCAGTGGAACTAATTCCAGTTGAGTCATTAGGCCTCAAGAGAATCTCTCCGAATTGAAGATGTTGCAGACTAGTCTTGAGGTCCTAGGGCATGTCCATGGGGACATAATTCCCTCATTACTAAAGTGTAGAACAATTTATAAATAATATAAAAATAATTAAAATGAAAATTAATTATAAACAGATAGAATAGAAGAAATATATATAATATTAAAAAACATGTGAAATAGATAATAATATACAGAAATAATGTTACATGTAATCTATCTATAAAATAGGAAAGCATTAATATAAGTAATTAGGTATTAGAAATTTATAATGAAGAAAAATGAATACAAAAAATATTCAAGCATCCTGAGACACAACTTATTTATGTATAACCATGGTCTATCCTATGAAATAAATTTTGTGTCTAATGTTTTATGCTTCCCCATGTCAATATATGAATAATTGTAATCTAAATGAGTACCAATGAAGTCCCATATAGGGGTTGAGATAAATGTCTGTATGCTACCCCAAAGGAATCTACAATATCTAGTTCATTTAATATAAAGAAAAACAATGTTCATGATTTTATATATGAAAGTAATGTATTATAGAAAGGTATAACCATCATTGAAATCCATACATGATAATAATATTGAAGGATCCATGATACGGAATGGAATCATTAAATTATGATAATAATGAAGGGGATCCAAAGTAATAGTCATAGATTATATGAACTCAGTTTCCCATCCATCTTAGGTAATAAACTATAGCCTGTCTACAATGGCTAAAAGTGTAATGAAATGGTTCACTCGAGGTATTCCATAATAATAATTCTAACTTAGTCCAAGGAAACCATCCATGGTATAATGGGATAAGAAATGACTAGGCCTCGAGGTGTCTCCAAGGAGCCTCATGTTTATAAACATCTCACTGGATCTAAGGATTAAATCTATGTAATCTAATAATAATAACAATGGATGGATCCTATGGTCTCCCAATAGGGATCCTCAAGAATACAAATATCGAGTTCCATGGTGGGTATCAACAGAGGAAACTGAAATCCCTAAAACCAATGGATTCCATGAGTTATCATGGTGTTCCGTAGGGAATCCATCGCTAACTCATGTCTTGCGACTACTGTAATGATGAATAGTTTCATATGAAATATTCACTATAAACATGAATAATTAACAAATTAAAGAAAAATAATGTTGATTCCATTGAATAAGTAAAAGGTTCAATTTTTTCCATTAATTAGTGTGGAAGGATTACAAGGAATGAAACCATTTAATTAAATTCATATATGTTATAAAACATTCATTAGGTTCAGTCTTCTAGAATCCATTATACACGGAAAGGGTTTCTACAGATTTGAATCAATGTTTTTCAATTAAATTTTATTAGGCCAAGTCATATACATAATATAGTCACCAATTCTATTTGAGATTGATTTATCATGTCGATGTAGTTACCTTAAGAATTTCATTTGATAACAATACATGTTCTATATATTTACAATTCAATGATTTAATTAATCAATTAAATTTATCATGGTCATGTTATGGCTCACACGAACAGTGGCGCAAATATGATTAACAAGATACTAAAATAATAAATGAGGAAAAAACCTAACTTGGTGTGTTCTATCTTGAGGGAATAACCACTAAAGATGAATACAATATTTAACAAGGGTCTCTGAACACATTTTTAATAACTATAAACAAATCAAATACTTGTGCGGACATGACAAATGAGATGAACATTGATTCTATCAGATAATAAATGAACTAACATGATAAATATTTAATGAAAGAAGATTTGGATATTAAAAATTGTAGAGGATAAGTGACGTTATTTACTATAATGAAAATATTATTATAGGGTCCGAGAAAAACATTTCATTAAGGGCGATTTTATAATTTCACCTAAGAGTGGAGTCTAACGGTTTTCCAAACCATGAACCAACTGAGGGCCATTATCTATTCTAAAGGGGAAGAAACACAGTTAGGCCACATGGTTATTAGAAATTTTTTCCACATATGATAAACTACTATGTTAAGAACTATAGAATTTTTACATGGGTGCACAACTCTTGGCACACAGTTAGGGAAAAATATTTTCCCAAAATCACCCGATTTTATATCCACACACGGTTGTATAAGACCATGAAGGATAGGATGAATAGTTTCTACTAAACATCTAGCCTAGTTTTTTTACTTACCGATTAGGGTACTAGGTTCAGAAAAATACCCTCACACCTAAAAACCCATTATAACCTAATTGGGAATCCTTATCAGTTATAGATTAAGGTATTGGAAAAAAATTAATTTTTTTTAACTAAGCTAATAATATATTTCTTAATGTATTGCTCCCTTAAATGGACTCGTTCAATAGTTTTCCTTCCATTTCTTTAGAAACACTATATGGGAACAACTCTGGAAACTGGGCATGTACATCGACCTCATAATCTAGTGTATCATCCAATACATAGTCATGCTTCAATAGAACCAATACTAAAGGGACATACTCTCCTTCGAGAAACTTTTTTCTCTAGTCAATGATTCATATAACATGATCCCCTAACAAAGAAACATCATCAATCTCAATTTCATTGTGATCAAATGTATGAAATCGGTCTCTATGTTAATAGAGAATCTATGAAACATGGAAGTAATATTTTTTAAAGGGACCTATGTGCTAATAGAAATGTACATGCTAGAAGTATGAATCTCTCTATAATGTTAAAAAACCCTACCTAAAAAATAAACATATGGCCTAGTTTTTTCCATAACGTTAAGGGTACCAAGGCCATAAATATCCTGTACACATGGGTCAACTTTCTGGCCTACCATACAATGATTCCAAAGGAAGCATAAAAATCATAACATGAAAGCTATTTTTATTAGTGAACTTGATAAGAGGTATATAATTTTATGAATAAATTCAAAAATTCATAATTCATTCTCATTGCAAGTCCACAAGATCATTTATCATTTGGTCTGTCTGAGAACGAGTTTGAGGGTGAAAGGATATGCCAATAAGGACTTTTGTGTCCATATACCTTTGGAACCCCTTTCAAAACCATGATATGAAATGACAATCCCTATATAAAATTATTGTATGAGAGACCCGTGTTATTGAATAATAGCCCGGACAAAAGATATTCATGTATCATCGACTATAAAAGTCTCCCAGATAGGAAGGATGCAGGAAACTTTCATCCTTCTATAAATAAATACGCATAGAGTGTCACTACCTCTAAAAGACCTAAGTAATCAACTAATATATCCCTGGAAACATGATATTGTGTTCATTCCATGATTGGGAATGGGTGTAACATGAATATAGATCCCTAGTTTTCAGCCTTCACCAACTAACTGGTGGAACACCATATAATAATGTATAATATATGATGCTTCAACCCATACCACCAATACTGGAATGACATATCTCACTACATCATGGAGAATCCTGGATGAATTGTCCACTAAGAAATATGGGACACCCGCTTCAGTTTATCTATCACATCTGCATGAACCCAGATGCATCCATGTACATGTCGAATTTAAACTCTATCTAATTTTCAATCTAGAGACATGTCTTATCCTCAAATACCCTAATGGGGATCTCTGCCTTCATGATTTCAAAATTTCCTTATAATCACTTTCTTAATTTGGGAAGAGATAACTGAAATGGATGAGAGGTAAGACTACTCATGACTATCATGATATTATATATTCATATTAGAAAATAGGGTCATTCATTTACATTCATCACTAAAATCCCACTTGACTTATGCCTGAGTTTTCAGACTCAGTGCATCCACTACTGTATATCCTTTTCAAGGTGTATATTCAAGATCAAAATCAAAGGAATGAATATATTTGAACCATATTAATTATATGAGATTCAATTTAAATAGAGTAATGATATATTTGAGGCTCTTATAGTCCACATAGACCACAATGTTATCACCCATTAGATAAGGTCTCCTGCAACACAAGACACGGGTTAATGCTACTAGATCAATCTCATGGGTCTGGTAGTTTTTCTATTGAGGCCTCAACTGCTGACTTATATATGAAATGATGATATGATCCAATATCATAACTAAAAAAATAATGAAGAATGTAGTGCATAACAATTTATAGCCTCTACCAGTCTCTAGAAGTGGCAGAATAGGTGACAAAACAAGCCTCTCATTCATCTCCTGAAAGTGATTTTCTCACTAATATGACAGGAGGAACATGACACCATTCGTTTTATGAATAGTAATAAGTTATTTAATTTTAAATAAATCCTTTATAAAATTATTTTTATACCCATATATCCTAAAGAAACTCCATATATCAGTCATTTTCTTGGGAAACTACAAGGAAACCACATCACTCACCTTCCCTAAGTCCACAGAAACATTTAATTCCAAGATAATCTGACCCCAAAATAAAAAATTTGATATCCGTAAGTGGAATGATTCAATATTGAAATAAATATTATTCTATCATATTTCACTAAATATATTCTCCAGTTCTTATTAGGTTAACTATGCTTGTTAGAACAATCCACTTCCACAAAGACTCTGAAAAAATAATCCAAATAGAATAACATAACATATTCATTAAATTCACGAAAATGGAAGGCACATTCGTATGACCAAACAACATAATGAGATACTCATACATATCGTACCACTATGGAAATATGAAAGAGGTATTCCTTCTGGTCTGACATACACTTGATGATTGCTCGATCTCAAATTCATCTTACATAATACCGTAGATCCACAGAGCTAGTGAAAGAGATCATATATATAAGGTAGTGGATACCAATTCTTGGCTGTAAGATGGTTTAACCATTTTTAACCCCGACATAGATAATGGTTCCCATCTTCTTTATTGGGGATAATCATGTGATAATACCAAGAATAATACTTGGATTATGAAAAACCTTTGGCCTCAAAATCCTCTTTTCACCACATGCGCTCCTAGAGATTATTAGGTTCCATCTTATTCGGTTGAATGGGAACAGAGGAGTCTTCTAGAACAATACCAATCGTAAATTCAACCTCTCTCGCATGAGGTAATCTAGAAGATTCATTGAATAAATTTCCCAGACATGTTATACTATTGGAGGATAATTTTCCATGTATCCACGCTTCTTATCCATGAAGTGTCCAGAAATCCAGGCATTCATTACACCTAGACCATGATTATCTGGTCCTTCAATGATATCATGGACATCCCACTCCTAATTATGTAGATAATTATTTCCCTATAGAGATGAAAATAACACTTTTTCCGATATCATTATATAAATTCATGATACAGGGCCAACAAATCCATCATAATAATGAAATCGAAGCATACCACCTAATGAAAAAAGAGTTACCCCAATAATGGGTAACTACCCTACTCAAGGGGTTAATCCATACACTTTCATATTCACTCTCACTATACTCCCAATGCTTTATCTTGGATCATTACACCACAATAATATTATATTTCAGGCCCAATACATTACATGATATATAATGTGATGGATGTGTATAAGGGACCTATATCAAATAAAGTGGATACTTTAGATTATGTTACCCTAATAATACCTCATATTGTACATTGTTTTTTCACATTAATCCTCATATATCGACTCTAATGCCTGAAATATTCTAATACTATGACCCTGTACTATAAATGGACTACCCTAAGTATGAATTCTATTATGGTTCTGATGATTTGGAGTCTTGAAACCACAACCATGAGCTCATCCTCAGCAATTCTTATTAGTACTACACCATCTACCCTCCTCACCTGGTGAAAAATAATATACCACTAGAGGTGGAGCGGTCTAGATCTTATTCCCCAAATATAATATGGAAATCAATCATATAATTGATGAAGCTTCCCCATATGGAAATAATACTAACATTCTATAGGGTCTTTATCACATAGAGGATCACTACTGGAAATTCATGTTTTCCCAACGCTTCTTTACCAACGGTTTAAAAAAACCGATAGTAAATAAGCTCTGTCCCAACGGTTTGCTAAAACTATTGGGAAAGGGGTGTCCAAGTCACCCTTTCCCAATAGTTATCTATAACCTTTGGGAAAGGGGGTTTCCAAGACACCATTTCCCAATGGTTCTTGTATAATAGTTTGGAAATGGTCACCCTTTACCAACGGTTTGTTTAAACCATTGGTAAAGGGTCTCTCGGACACCCATTTCCCAACGGGTTTTAAAAACCGTTGGGATATCATTCCCCCAAATACTCAATCGGCCGCTCTCTCCCCCATTCGCGACAGAATCCTAATCCTGTCCAGGGCTCCACTGCTCTCGTGACTTCCCCCATCCGAACCTGTCAAACTATATCCAAATCATCTCAAACCAGGTATTATATTCTTCATAAACATTATATATTTAAGTGATACCTTGTTTTTATTGTTATTCATCTCATATTTTAGTTTTATTTTTTGATTTTGATGTGAATATCATTTTTTGTGTTTTGATTTAATCTAGACTTTATCCATTCCAAAGCATTTAATTAATTAAATCTTTAAACCTCCATCGAAGAAGAAGCATCTCAAATTCATTATTGTTGTATTCTAGATTTTCTAAGAATCTGTTTTTATTGTTTTTTCCATCTTCTAATTAATTGTTACATGGAAATTTATTTATATGTGTTTAATAATTTTTAGCAACGTTTTTATGAATGTTTTCTTTAAAATTCCTTGAGGAATGTGTTTTATTAAAATGATTTTTTTAATAAGTCTCATGTAATGTAATTTTTCAAATTACACTATGTGACTATGTTTGGTATTTAGTAACACATGAGATAACTGGTGTGTGAGAATGTGTTGTGAAAGAGATTATATGGTTGGTTCAAGATTATATTTATCTTTTGAGCCTATTAATGAGTTGTTTTAAAGATATTTTGAGATATTTACCTTATGTTTATTGGTGTAAACTGGGAGTTGTAGAGGTGGTTCATGATTAAGTCATATAATTACTGCTAAACATGTTGATAAACCTCACATAGTAGTGAATTCTTGAAATGTTTGATGTATTTAGTCCTTTTTTATTTGGAGTTTCTTTTGATGGTGATGTTTCTTATTTTTACCTATGATGGGAATTTGTTTTAGTTTCTAAATCGGCTATGACTCCCCATAATGCACAGTGTATGAAACCTCTACCCTTATTTAATCATTCTGTTTACACAGCATATGCAACCTCTACCCTCATTTAATCAATGAACTAAAGTCATTAATTCAAGCCTTCATTTTCAATAACATGTATGAAATTGAATGATTTAAACCCATCCTCACATGATTTATTACCTTAGATAGTTTCCATAATATGAAATATGAGATTTTGAATTCATCAGTTAACCTGGATCATATATTCCATTTCCCCCATGATGACTGTACTAATATAACTTTAGGTTCAATTAAATATGGATCTCATTTTACGATGTATATTATGTGTCCTTCTTGGACAATACTCACTTTTATGAGGGTGGGGTGATTTTCACTACCCATTCTGGCATGTGTAGACATCCATAAAAATATTAGATAAGTCACATGTTTAATTTAGTAATTTCATTATCATTGACATACTTTATTATTAATCTTAAATTTAAACATAAATGTTTTTGTCTATACTTAATGAAATTAAATATTGTTACAAGCCATGAACAACCTATTAGTGTAAAAGCCTAAAATTTATTCACCCATGGGGTGTGCTTGACTTGGGGAAGTAATTAGCTAATGAAAGGTATAGCCATAGAGGTTCCAATAATGAGTTATTGAACATGAATGAATGATTTGGGATGCCTATAACACATGATGGGACCTGAGTCATGTGCCTCTTATAGACCTAATGAAAAAGAATATAAATAAATTTTAATTCAATTTATGAGTACTTTTTCTTTACATTATTTAAATAGTTCACTACATCGAATAGAAACTTCTTCCTTTATCGTTTACTTAAATGTATTTTCTATTAAAGATCAATACTATTGAATTATTTATGAAAAAATGACTTATATAAATTCTTTTTACAGAATGGATAGAAGATGGATGTATGAAACCGATCAGATCTCAAGTGATTTTCAAAACAATTTGGAGAGCTTTATAGATTTTGCATTTCACAATGCTTCAGATAGTGGTCGCATACACTGCCCATGTTCTAATTATGTTGGTAGAACTTGGTTGAACCATGAAGAAGTCAGCTACCACATAACCAAAAATGGTTTTCAAGCAAACTACTTTGTGTGGTATCACAATGGGGAGAAAATGAAATCTCAAATTGGTGATGATCGAAATGAAAATACTGGAATGGAGAATTTGTTAGATGATTGGTTTCCATTTATTAGTCATCATGAAAAAGAATGGATTTTGACTTAAGAAGACTTCTATTTGAGGACAGCTGATGCATCTAGTGAAAATGATGATATTGATAGTGTGAAAAAATTGAATGATGTTGCCATGACTCCAGTATATTGATAATGCGATAAAATGAAAAAGCTACAATTTTTAATCAGATTGTTTCATGGGAAAACTATGTTTGGGATTTCTAATATAGCAATCGATTACATTCATACCCTCTTGAAGTATTTACTTCCAGATGATGCAGATATTCCCTCAAACCACTATATGGAATGGAAGTTAGTTGAGGAACAAGGATTTTCAAGAAACAAAATTCATTCTTACCTGAAAGATTGTAGTTTATTCTGGGAGGAAACCGCTGAATAAAATGATTGTATAAAATGTGGTACATCCCGCTAGAAGTCAAAATCTGATGGAACACCATCCCGCATTCCACAGAAAGTAATGTGGCACTTTCCATTGATCCCCAGACACCAGAATCTTTTTATATCTGATGACATATCAATAAAAATGAGATGGCATGATACCGAGAGAAAGAAGACTAATGATGAGTTGGTTCATCCTGCATATGGATTTTCATGGTAGAGATTTGTTGCTCAACATCCTGATTTTGAAGCTGACGTGCATAATGTGAGGCTGGGTCTTCCATGCGACGGTTTTAATCCGTTTGGGCAGATGCCTACTACGCACAGCACATGGCCAGTTTTTATACACATTTATAATCTTCCCCCATGGATGTGTATGAAAAAACCTTTCACTTTCATGAGTATACTAATATCTAGTCCTTCTGATCCTGACATTGATATTGATGTCTAAATGCAACCTTTAATAAAAGAGTTGAAACATCTTTTGGATGTGGGTGTGTGCATATACGATGCATGTTTGAAAGACATATTTTAGATGCGTGTTGCGCTTATGTGGACGATCAATGATTTTCCGACTTATGCAATGATGTCTGGATGGATCACGAAGGGAAATTGTCATGTCCAATTTGTAAGAAGAATACATGATCCATAAGACTGAAACATCACTATAGTTTCAGTTTTATGGGACATTGATGATTCTTTCCAAATGATCATCAATATAGAATGAATCGTCAAAGATTTGATAATACCATAGAGACCGATGATCCACCTTAGCGTATGTCTGGAACTGACATGCATAATGAATTGATAGATTTCAGATTTTCGTTCGAGAAGGGTCAAATGAAATCTGGAAAGAGAAAGAATGTTTCCACTGAAACCTGTTACAATTGGAGGAAGAGGAGAACATTTTTTGATTTTACTTATTGGTCAACAAATTTATTATGTCATTTCTTAGACCGAATGCATATTGAAAACAATATATGAGAAATTTTGCTTTTGGTTCTTTTAAATGTCAAGGGGAAGACAAAAGATGATTTACGATATCATCATGACTTAGTGGATTGGGGCATCAGAACAGAATTACATCTTGTGCATATCAGTGAAAAAAATGGCAACTTCCATGTGCTTCTTATGTGATGACACCTACGAAAAAAACAATTTCTGGAATTATTAGAGACTATTAGAGTTCCTGATGGATATTCAAGAAACATATCTAAACGGGTCAACAGAAGAGAGTTGAAGCTAAAATATTTGAAGAGTCATGATTATCACGTTCTACTGCATGAGTTGATTCCAATTGAAATCCATCATATTTTTTCCAATAATGTAAGGGTGATTGTTATTTGGTTGTGCCATTTGTTTAGAGATCTTTCTGCTAAGAATTTGTCCAAGTCATTCTTGCAACAAATGTTGACAGAAGCCACATTAATTTTGTGTGAGTTGGAGAAAATATTTCCTCCATCATTTGTCACAAGCATTCTACATCTGACTGTCCATATTCCCACTAAAATACTTCTCAGAGGACCTTTTTCTTTTCATTGGATGTATCCAACTGAAAGAAATGTGTTCACATTAATGTCTTATATCCAAATCAGAAATCATCCCGAATGTTCTATCGTGAACGGTTACTTGGATCAAGAATGTATGGATTTCTGCTCGATGTATTTGTCATATCTTACTCAAGATTGAAAAGACCAATGAGAAATGAATAAGAACAGTATGAGAATATTGAACCCAGTTTTCCATCACTTCCTCAAACAGGAGGACTTCCTGGATCATATACATTGAAGACATTAAGCCATGAAGAGCGGGAGATCGCACATCACATATTTTTGTTCTACTCTTATTTGTTCGATGACTATATCAGGTAACTAAATTGATTATGTATATCTTACATATATATCTGTTAAACTATTAATAATTTTTATCTTCAGGGAACAAAAAACAATGATAAATATGAATCATCGTTCTTTATCTTTGAGAAGGAGACTTTTCCTAGAAAATAGATTTTTTCTTGGTTCAAATTTAAGGTAAAAAACATAGTGTTTAAAATAATTATAACAATATTTAATTATGTTTAATAGTCATTTATATTGTAGGTATTGAGTTTTTCTGGTGACTCTATCTCTGAGGAAATAAGAGCTTTGGATTTTTGTCCTAATACCGTGGTTCGTGACTGTAAATCAATTGTTATCAATGGGTACAAATTTATTGTCACTGAACAAGAAAACAACATGATAACACATCATGATGATGTTATGGTTACTTACACAATAGATTGTTATGCCAGTGCATCAGATAGTAGACCGCGATTTGAAAATGTGGGTTATTATGGAGATGTTGATAGAATAATAATATTGGATTATTACTCTCATGGACGAGCCACAATGATGAAATGCCATTGGATTGATTCAATGATAAGACATGGCACATTTTTTTATGATTGTGGATTTATAGTAATTAATATGACTCACACTCTTGCTACCAAAGAACCATATGGGTTGGCATCAACGTCTAAACAAGTTTTTTATTTAGAGACCAACTTCGACCAGAATTTGGTGTCATAGTTGAAGTAATTCCAAGACATATTTTTGATGATGGTGATGATGGAATTGACACTGTCCCTAGTGCCATTAGAACCAATCCATTTATTTATTTTGATGTCTCCAATAGCTCAATTGTCAGAGTTGATTGTGAACCTGAAGTAGTGGTTGAAAATATAAAGAATCATTCATCCATGTTCTCAATTATTTTGGTTTACATCTAGTTGGGTTGTTAAGGTTGCTAAAATTAAAATTGATTTAGCATTGATCACAAATATGTTTTAGCTGACTTGACCGTTATGTGAATTTTCAATGTTTATTGGTTGCAGTTTTATTTGAATTGCATTTTCTAATTTGTAATTGAACTTTTTTCAAACATAGTCAAAAAATATTTCTAACATGACGAACATTACAACTTGTATGATTTATTAAATCCATTCAAGCTCTTCTAAAACAAATGATAGCTGACTTGACCATTATGTGAATTTTTAATGTTTATTGGTTGCAGTTATATCTGAATTGAATTTTCTAATTTGGGATTGAACTGTATTCAAACATAGTCAAACAATATTTCTAACTTGGTGAAAATTACATCTTTTATGATTTATTAAATCCATTCAAGATCTTCTAAAATAATTGATAGCTTAATTGACCATTATATGAATTTTAAATGATTATTTGTTGAAGTTTATTTGAATTTCATTTTCTAATTTGGAATTGAAATGTATTCAAACATAGTCAAACAATATTTCTAACATGGTGAACATTACAACTTGTATGATTTAATAAATCCATTCAAGCTCTTCTAAAACAAATGATAGCTAGATTACCAATGAATCCCTCTATTCCCTCACAATTTTAGTTTTTTGGGTTACACATTAGTTTCATTTTTTTAATTAATTACATATTTGTTTTCAAAAGCAGGAAATTAAGCCAATTGAAGAGAGATGAAGGAAACAAATGATGGAGAACAATCGACGAATGACGGAGTTGGGAATTCCATCATTAGTGCCTGTAGTGAGTACTTTATTTCAAATTGATATATTTAAATAATATATAATGTCATGTGATTAGTTTTTTTGTAAAATTTTTTGTAGGATCCACCTATACGTCGACAGTTATTCGACGAGGAGCCTAGTACTAGTCCTAGTACTCAGGTCAGTGGTACGAGGAGGGTTCATACCAGAGGTGGAAGAGCAGCTGTGCGTACCCGACGAGACCCTGCCCCTCCCACAGACATGTCATCCTTCCCACATTCTTATCCCGGTGTGTCATTTGGGACACACATGATATTTAGGCCTCCCATGTTTTTGCTACCTTCTGTATCTTATGGCCCATCATTTTCACATCCCATGATGATTCCCACTCCTCAGTCAGCATCCGGTCAGACAGCTGTCCCATCTTCTTTTACTTCTACTTCTGTCTCTTTGAGCTTCTATATTCCATCATCTTCGACTCCTGTTCCACCACAGGGTGTTCCATCAGTTTCGGTGGATCCAGCAGCACTCAGCGATCAGACCGGCATAGGTATATTTATAGAACCCTAACAAATTTTTATAGAAATATTTATTTTCATTATATCACGATTTGATAAAATATTTTTTTTTCTTTCATTACAGATACATCTACTGATATGAGGCATGGACGGGGGCGTACACACATGCGTTCGGTGTGGAACCGCTGCACATAGGTTATGGTGGATTATAACGAAGGCAACCAAATGGTTGAGAATACAGGGCAGCAATGTCAGAGTTTTTTGGCGACGCTTCCCAAATACTCTGACATCATTCCCGTCGGCCTGTTATCGTGGAGACATTTTCCACATCAGGTCTACGATAGAGCTTGGGCAGAGATATGGCTAAAAAAATCTGTTCTATTTAATGCCATGAATTATTTTTGTATTTATATAAATTAATATTTTGATTTCAGCTTCGATTTAATTTTCCCGATGGTGAGGGTGCACAACCAGAATGTCTAAAGGATTTAGGCAATATTTGGAGATCCTGCAAGAATGAGTTGTATATTGGCTGGCTTTCTAGAGTTGGCATTGAGTTAGAGGTGGTACCAGTGGTGGATGATTGTCCTATAAAGCAGTATCGTCAGATGATTACTTATTGGACGAGTACCCAGTTTAAGGTATTAATAACATTTGAGGTATTTAAAAAATAACTTTTATGTTTTGCATTAATACTATAATTTTCATTTTCTAATTTTATTTAGGAATAATCTGGAAAAAATAAAAAGAAAATTGATGCAAAAAAATACCTCCACACACTGGGATGCACTATGATGCCTGGTCATGAGAGGAAGCAGGGATGCCAATTGTTTATAAGTTTTCTTTACAACTTACACATTCTTTTGATTCCTCAATTACTTAATAGTTTCCAAAAGGTTTCATATAAAATTAGTTTTCAATGTCATTTTAGAGGAAAATACAAAATATTGAAGGATGTGTGCCTTGAGCAAAACTGTTTTGCTCGAGTAGACGGAAAAAGGATGGAAGTTCCATCAACGATGTGACTCAGCAGTAGATTGTAAGTTTTAATCTTTTGAATTTATATTTTAATATCTATTTTGTAACTTAATGATATATTTATATATGTAACATGATGCTTTATAGGCCCTCAATGCCCATGAACCAGACAATTTTGGGCCAATAGATCACTTAAATCAGGTGTTGGGAGAGGAGCATTCTGGGAGAGTACGCTGCCGACCTAGGATAGGCCCTACGAGGTATTGGCCCTCCTCAGGTATGAGTTGTAGTGCCACCGAGTAGTAGAAAGTTAGGGCACATGCAGAACAGTCTAAGAAAAGGGCCATAGAGACCACAGAATAGTCTGCTAGGGCAAACAGTGCGTTTATGAAATTTACTGAAGTTCTACGTCCAACACTTCCAGTAGAGGCTAGCCCATCTTTTGATGAATATACTTCGTCGATACATTCTATATATGGTGCACCAAGTTGCAGTTCTAGTGGTGGTCAGGACGATGTCCATCTTGACGATGATGATGGCGAGGAGTCTGATGCGGATGACGAGAGAGAAGAGGAGGGCGAGGCGAGTGGCGAGGGGAAGGAGGATGGAGAGGGCGAGGTGGAAGGTGCTAAGGAGGGAGAGGAAAATGATGGGGACGAGGACGAGGGTGATGATGATGGTGATGGTGATGTGGGAAAAATTGATCCATTACATTTTTGACTAATATTACAGAGATTTGATATTTACTCTATTATAGTTGTTGGTTTTATCTAGACTCGTAGTATAGTATTGGAGTTGAGTTATTTTTATATATTATCTATTTTTATGGATGTTGTTGTCTTTTAGTGGTTCTGTGTTTGGGAACCCCCCTCCTTCCTAGACCCTGGACAACCCCCCCCCCCCCCCCACCATCTTCCTTGGACCCCGGACAGCCCACAGACAGCCCCCAGACAGCCCCCCGGACAGTCCCCTGGACAGCCCCCTGGACAGCCCCCACCCTCTTCCATGGATCTCAGACAACCCCCCGAACACCCCCCGGACATCCCCCAGACAGCCCCCCGAATAGCCCCCCGAACAGCCCCCACCCTCCTCCCTGGAACCCGGACAACCCCCTGGACAGCCCCCCAAATAGCCCCCGGACCGCCCCCCACCCTCTTAATTGGACCCCGGACATCCCCCTGAACACCCCCAGACAGCCCCTGGACAGCCCCCCTGGACAGACCCCCCCCCCAGACAGCACCCCACCCACTTCCTTGGACCTCGGACAACCCCCCAAACACCCCCAGACAGCCCCTGGACAGCCCCCCAAAAGCCCCCCCCGACAGCCCCCCACCCTCCTCCCTATACCACGAACAACCCCATGGACAACCCCCTAGACAGCCCCCCCAGACAACCCCCACCCTCCTCCATGGACCCCAGCCAACCCCACGAACACCCCCCAGATATCCCCCCGCATAGCCCCCCCCCCCACCCTCCTCCTTGGTCCCCGAACAACCCCCGGACTCCCACCGGACACCAACCAGACAGCCCCCCGGACAACCCCGTCGGACATCCCCCCCACCCTCCTTGATTTCATTTAATACTAGAAAATATATAATTTATAATTTATTTATTTTCATCATTATAATCAATGTAAATCACATTTACACATCTAATCAATATCATAGATTCTTGGTATGTTATAAAAGAGATGTATTCATTGGGCATGACATTGTTATCTCTGAAATGTTTCATAGCATGATAAACTAAAATCTAATCCATACTCAGAATGATATAGAAATATTTTATATGAATGTCCTCAAGATTTTAAGTAAATACCATTCCGCTAATAGACACATGAGGATTCTCATAAAATGGACAACATTTTAAGTACATATGAAAAACCGACCAAACAAATTCGGTTTCTATTGAAACATTAAGAGAACGATCCATGGGTCATATGTGACGTGTACGAATCAACCCCGCCTCAATCTGAGAGGCGGTGTGGCCAACACCACTCAAAGTGAATGTCATCTATTTCAAAAGGACGTCATTTTAATTGAAAATCATCAAATGGCATAAGGAAAACCTCTCAAACGCATTTGTTTTCTGTTGAAATATTAGGATAACGATTCAGGGGTTATATGTGGAGTGTACGAGTCAACCCCACCTCAATCTGAGACGCGGTGTGGCCAGAACAACTCAAAGTGTTTGTCTTTTGTTTCAAAAGGACGTCATTTTAAGTGAAAAACATCAACTGGAATATGGAAAACTGACCAAACGCATTTGGATTGTGTCAATACATTAGAACAATGATCCATGGGTCATTTGTGATGTGTACAAGTCAACCCCGCCTTAATCGGAGGCGCGATGTGGCCGCCACCACTCAAAGTGTCTGTCTTTTGTTTAAAATGGACAACATTTTAAGTACATACAGAAAGCCAACCAAACGCATTTAGTTTTAATTGAAACTTTAGGAGAACGATTCATGGGTCGTATGTGACGTGTACGAATCAACCCCACCTCAATCTGAGAGGTGGTTTGGCCGGCACCACTCAAAGTGTTTGTCTTCTGTTTCAAAAGGACGTCATTTTAATTGAAAAACATCAACTAGCTTACGGAAAACAGACCAAACACATTCAGATTGTGTCGATACTTTAGCACAACAATACATGGGTCACATGTGATGTGTACGAGTCAACCCCGCCTCAATCTGAGGCACAGTGTGGCCACCACCACTCAAAGTGTCTGCCTTTTGTTTCAAAAGGACGTTATTTTAATTGAAAAACATCAACTGGAATATGGAAAACTGACCAAACGCATTCTTATTGTGTCGATACTTTATAACAACGATTCATGGGTCATATGTGATGTGTACGAGTCAACCCCGCCTCAATCCGAGGTGCGGTGTGGCCGCCACCACTCAAAGTGGCTGTCTTTTGTTTCAAAAGGACGTCATTTAAAGTGAAAAACATTAACTAGCATACGGAAAACCAAACAACACATTCAGATTATGTCGATACCTTATCACAACAATCCATGGGTCATATGTGACGTGTACGAGTCAACCCCACCTTAATATGAGGCACGATGTGGCCAGAATCACGCTATGTGTCTCTCTTTTGTTTAAAATGGACAACATTTTAAGTACATACGAAAAACCGACCAAATGAATTTTATTTCCTTTGAAACATTAGGAGAATGATTCATGTGTTATATGTGACGTGTACGAGTCAACCCCGCCTCAATCTAAGAGGCGGTGTGGCCAACACCACTCAAAGTGTCTGCCTTTTGTTTCAGAAGGACGTCATTTTAAGTGAAAAACATCAACTAGCATTCGGAAAACTGACCAAATGCATTCCGATTGTGTCAATACTTTAGAACAACGATACATGAGTCATATGTGATGTGTACGACTCAACCACGCCTTAATCTGAGGCATGGTTTGGCCGCTACCACTCAAAGTGTCTGTCTTTTGTTTAAAATGGACAACATTTTATGTACATATGGAAAGCTGACCAAACGCATTTGGGTTTCATTGAAACATTTGGGGAAAGAATAATGGGTCATATGTGACGTGTACTAATCAACCCCACCTCAATTTGAGATGCGGTGTGGCCGGTACCACTCAAAGTGGATGTCTTCTCTTTCAAAAGAACGTCATTTTAATTAAAAAAACATCAACTAGAATGTGGAAAGCCGACCAAATGCATTCAGATTGTGTCGATACATTAGGAAAACAATCAATGGGTCATATGTGATGTGTAAGAGTCAACCCCGCCTCAATCCGAGGTGCGGTGTGGCCGCCACCACTCATAGTGTCTGCATTTTGTTTCAAAAGGACGTAATTTTAATTGAAAAACAACAACTGGCATACAAAAAACTGACCAAACGTATTAGGATTGTTTCGATACTTTAGCACAACGATCCATGGGTCATATGTGACGTGTACGAGTCAACCCCACCTCAATCCGAGGCACCGTGTGGCTGCCATCACTCAAAGTTTATGTCTTTTGTTTCAAAGGGACGTCATTTTAAGTGAAAAACATCAACAGGCATACGGAAAACTGACCAAAAGCATTCGGATTGTGTTGATACTTTAGCACAACGATCCATGGGTCATATGTGACATGTAAGAGTCAACATCGCCTTAATATGAGGCACGGTGTGGCTGATATCACTCTAAGTGGCTCACTTTTGTTTAAAATGGACATCATTTTAAGTACATATGGAAAACCGACCAAAGGCATTCGGTTTTCATTGAAACATTAGGAGAACGATTCACGGGTCATATGTGATGTGTATGAGTCAACCCTGCTTCAATATTAGATGCGTTGTGGCCGGAACCACTCAATGTGTCTGTCTTTTGATTCAAAAGGACATCATTTTAAGTGAAAAATGTCAACTAGCATATGGAAAACCGACCAAACGCATTTGGATTCTGTAGATACTTTAGGACAATGATCCATGGGACATATGTGATGTGTAAGAGTCAACCCCGCCTTAATCTGAGGCGCAGTGTGGCTTCCAACACACAAAGTGCTTGTTTTTTGTTCAAAATGGACAACATTTTAAGTACATACGGAAAACTGACCAAACGAATTCGTTTTTCATTGAAACTTTAGGAGAACGATTCATGGGTCATATGTGACGTGTAAGAATCAATCCCACCTCAATATGAGACGATCTATGGTCATCACCACTCAAAGTATCTGTCTTTTGTTTCAAAAGGACGTCATTTTAATTGAAAAACATCAACTGGCATACGGAAATCCTACCAAACACATTCAGATTGTGTCGATTCATTATAACAATGATCCATGAGTCACATGTGACGTGTATGAGTCAACCCCGCCTCAATCCGAGGAGCGGTGTGGCTTCCACCACTCAAAGTGGCTGCCTTTTGATTCAAAAGGATGTCATTTTAATTGAAAAAAATCAACTGGCATACAGAAAACTGACCAAACGCATTCGGATTGTGTCGATAATTTAACAAAACGATCCATGGGTCATATTTCACGTGTATGAGTCAACCCTGCCTCAATCCAAGCCACGGTGTGGTCACCACCACTCAATGTGTCTGTCTTTTCTTTCAAAAGGACGTCATTTTAAGTGAAAAACTTCAACTGGCATACGAAAAGCTGACCAAATGCATTCGGATTGTGTTGATACTTTAGAACAACAATCCATGTGTCATATGTGACGTGTACGAGTCAACCCTACTTTAATCTGAGGCACAGTGTGGCCGGAATCACTCTAAGTGGCTCTCTTTTGTTTAAAATGGACAATATGTTATGTACATACGGAAAACCGACCAAACACATTCAGATTCCTTTGAAACATTAGGAGAATAATTCATGGGTCATATATGGCATGTAAAAATCATCCCCGCCTCAATATGAGGTGTAGTGTGGCCGACACCACTGGAAGTGTCTGCCTTTTGTTTCAAAAGGACGTCATTTTAATAGAAAAACATCAACTGGCATACTGAAAAACAACCAAACGCATTCGGATTGTGTGGATAGTTTAGCACAACAATTCATGGGTAATATGTGATGTGTAAGAGTCAAACCCGACTCAATCTGAGATGCGGTGTGACCGCCACCAATCAAAGTGTCTGTCTATTGTTTCAAAAGGACATCATTTAAGTGAAAAACATCAACTGGCAGACGGAAAATAGACCAAATGAATTCGGATTGTGTCGATACTATATCACAATGATCCATGTGTCATATGTGACGTGTATGAGTCAACCCCGCCTTAATCAGAGGCACGATGTGGCCGGAATCACTCTTAGTGCCTCTCTTTTGTTTAAAATGGACAACATTTTAAGTACATAGGGAAAACCGACCAAACGCATTCGGTTTCTGTTGAAACATTAAGAGAACGATCCATTGGTCATATGTGATGTCTACAAATCTACCCCGCCTAAATCTGAGACATGGTGTGGCCGGCACCACTCAAAGTGTCTGCCTTTTGTTTCAAAATGACATCATTTTAGTTGAAAAACATCAACTGGCATACGGAAAACAAACCAAACACATTCGGATTGTGTCGATACATTAGAACAACGATCCATGGGTCATATGTGATGTGTACAAGTCAACCCTGCCTCAATACGAGGCGCAGTGTGGCCGATATCACACCAGGTGTATGAATTTTGTTTAAAATGGACATCATATCTGGTAAAAATATATGGTATACAAAAAACTGATCAAATTATGAATTGACTTCCACATTCAAAATTTAATTTTCATCTAAATTTTAAATTGAATTCTAAATTAATTGTGTAAGTTTATAAATACATTATGAATTCTAATTTAATTATGGATGTGTATAGTTCCAAAATGCATTATATTTTAAATGTGTATAAATTTGATCTCAATATGTATATGTTAGTTGGTTATTGCAGGTAAAATAATTTTATATGTATGTGTTAGTTTCTTGTAGGTACAATAATTTTAATAAATATGGGAGGGAATGCAGAAAATGATGCCTACTATCCAAATTGGAGACCTGCTATGCAAATTGCAGGTTGTTGTGCAATTTGCACAACATAGGCTATGCCAATGGTTTCAAACCATTGGCATAGCATATCTGATGCTTTTTTACCAACAGTTCATTGAACAGTTGGTAAAAAACCTTTCCCAATGGATTAGAAATCGTTGGGAAATAGGAGAAACCATGGGATTTCCCAACGGTTCATGCCAAACCGTTGTGAAAAACTATCCCAACGGTTTGGCAGAACTGTTGGGATATGTTAGCTTTCCCCCACTCTATTCCAACGGTTCACAGTAAATCGTTGGGAAAAGCTTTCCCAATGGCTTACTTCCCTACAGTTTGCAGAACTGTTGGTATAACATATACCAACAGTTCTGTAGCCTTTCCCAACAGTTCAAAACCATTGGGAAAGACTGTATTTCTAGTAGTGGATTCATATTCCTTAGTATTCCACACTGAGGGAACACCATTGGCATACTGATAGGGGTACTCCAGTTTGAACTTCCATGATTATAAACATTGAGAGAACATTTCCTACTACCAAAAGAAATACTAGCCTCCCGAGGCACTGGTCCTCTATGCCCAATACTATTTCCTTCCCTAAGGCATCTCTCAATGATAAGATACTTGTTTAAGATTTCAGAAAAATTAGGTAGGTGAAATATATTCACCTAAGAATATATGGATTTCACAACACAGTTCTCAATGAATTTAGCACATTAAATCTTATCACCCTAAAGTGATGGAACAAATTTCAATTCAGTGAAACACATTGAAAACTCAATTATTAACATATAAAACATCTCAATATGCATTAACTCACTATCTTGGTCATCTCTCACGCCTATGAAATTATGTACACATATAATATTGTTCGGAAATTATCATATACCATGCCCTGATGTTGACAATCCTTGGTAATTACATATCACATGTTCATGGATGAATCATGTAGAATAAATGTAGCATGAACGAACCATTTATTTGATGGTGTCCCAAATTGGTCAAAGAAAGATATTTCATCTTTAATCAAATACGAAATAGTATATACACCTACACCCCCAAGAAGGTAGAAGGATGATGAGGCAAGAACTCATAGGTCAGATCAACATTCATATATATAAATCGTAGAGAACATTTAATTGACAACATCAGACATTTGAAAGTATCATGAGGTTTACCATTAGACCCTAGATTAGGTATAATATGTGGAGCCTCTAGTGGCACTCCTAGAGGTAATACTAGTTTCTTAGGGCCCACCACCTCTGGACCATGGTCATAGCCACCCTCAATGTACAAAAAAAAGTGTGCCATTGAGAAGTTGGACTATATATGAAAAGAACACCCATTATAAAACAATTATGAAAATATATAGAAATAGGGGAAGCTGAATGATAGGAAAAGACTCACTACCCATGAAATACAACACCAAATCCCCTCAAAGAATGATATTTATCGGTAATTTATCATGTTTAAATTATAGTGGTTCTGTTAGTTGAATGGTCAATTATACCTTTATTAATAATTTACTATAATCCATTTCATTTTATAAGTAAAGATTTTATTTTTAAATTACATTTTCATATAAACAAAAACTAATGATTGATTAAAATAAGCTTTTAGTACCAGGTAATAAGGGACCATAATTCCTATCACTAAGACCCAATCCCATTTAAATTCTGATTAACCCTTCTATAATCAATCATAGAATGTAATGAGTACTACACAATAGGTTTACATTATAAACCAACCATTCCCACCCACAAGGGAACATACACCTCATTAATTGAAAATGGAAATCACTCAAACATTAAAAAATAGCCAGTGAATCATAATATACCACCACAGAATCCCTTGAAAATCATTGAAAAAAATAAATGGAAGTAGTGAAATGAAGCTATATTGCATGGAATATTCTTAGAATGCGAATTTTATGTGCCTACAATGAGACATATAAAAATTATTATTTCCCTCATATCATCGGTCTAAGGATGCAATAATAATCCCAATAAGAGTAATAAAAATAACCACAACACAACATATATATCACACAATGGTGAAAATATATAAATAGTAATATTAAAAGGAAGAAAAAAATTATAAATCTAAAAACCTGACATTTATCCTTATCATGGGATTGGTATGTCCAATAGTGATTTATAAACAAGTCCCAATAATTCTTAATCTCTTTTTTATTGTCTTCAAATAGTAAATCAATAAAGGATTCAATTTGGTAACACCTTTTGACATACCAGACACTGATTTCACTAAGATGACCCCTGATCCAAGTGGATCACTAGGCCTCAAGCGTATCTCAAAAACACCTGTGGCTTAATATGGCCTAGGGTGTGTCCATGTAGAGAATATACCCTCTTTACCATAGTACAACACAACGAATAAGAATATATAATATAATATAGAATGAAAAAGTAGTATAAACCGATGGAACAATAGAGGAAGATAAAATAATAAATAATTGGTGAAACAGATAATAATATATAATGCTAATGATATATTTCATATATCCATAAAATTGAAAAATATGGATACAAAGAAAAATGAAGTAGTTACATACAATAAAGAAAAATCATACAAACCCCATATATGCCTCCCAAGCCCGAGCTAGACCATCTACCACAAAGATCCATCCAACTAAAGTAATAAATCAAGTGTCGAATGTGGGAATAAGTCCCCTTTTCAACACGTATATACATGTAATATTCTAAATTAAAAATGGTTGAGAAGATAGGATGTGAGATAAATCTTAGTAGGCCACCACAAACGGTGTCTATAACATACAATCAATGTAATATATACTAAAATATTGTTCTAGTGTTTATATATAAAAGTAACATAGTGTAGTAATGTATAAACCAAGTACCTAATTCAGCATCAGCTAATGTCTAAAAATGTATGAATTTGAATAATTATTTTCTTCTTGTTTGTATTAGTATGTCACATGTGGTATAATCGTAACTCACATTATGACATGATTATATCATTTAAGGATCCAATAAATAAGAAGTTACCCTTTAATAATGATAATAATGAAGTGGATCCAAATAAATAACCACGGCATCCTTCAGCTCATGGGTCAATCCAACATAGGTAATAAACTATATATTTTATGTAATGGGTAAGAGTGTAATCCAAGGGGAAATGAAAATATAATTACAATATAATGATTCAAATCAAGTCCATGGAAATCAACCATGGTAAAAATAGATAATAAATTAATATGACCAACTGTTTTTCCAAAAGAACATCATGTGCATAGACCTCACCCTAGATCCTTGCAATGTATCCAAGGAATCCTATTATAAAGAAATGGTGGGAACCTATAGTGTCAAAACAATAATAAAAGAGTAGATATGGATTTCGTTCTATATTGGGTATCAACAATAGAAACCTACATACAATAATTGGAATGTTTTCAATGATTACCCATGGACTTCAATCAGGAATTCATGGCCTGCTCAAGTGTAACCACTCTATTAATCATGAATCAGTCCATATGTATTATGAATAATATAATTGATTCATTAATTAATTAATTCCATGTAATATTCCTTTCATTTATTATTTCAATGTCTTATGATACTTCTATTCATTAGAATGATAAGGCTAATATGGAATGAATCCATTTCATTAATTTCATATAAGTTTTAAAAAATGAAATATGTTTTTTCTATGACATTCCCTCAAACATGGAAAGGGGTGATACAAATGTGAAACTACATATTTAAACTAAATATGATTTTTCCAAGTAATATACATACAAGTTCTCTTTATGTTATATTTATGTCGACGAACATACAATAGGTGGGTAAAGTGATAAAATTGTTTTGCAATAAATTTACAATTTATTGATTTTAATGTACACTTACCATTTTTAAATTCAAGTCACAGATCACCCAAAATGTGGAAAAAATGTGATTAAGAAGCTAAAAATGCATTAGAAAGGGAAAAAAAATTCTTTCGAAGGTCATTGTTGAAGCTGTAACCACCAAAAATGGATAAAATAATTAACAGGGGTCATTGAACATGGTTTGAATTACTATAAGAAGGTAACATGAAATAAATAGGCCTTTTCCGATGGAATTATCATGAAAACATGGAAATTTATAAAATAATGAATCATATTTGATTATTTATAGACGAAATACCTCATAAATATTGGACTCTCCTAGTCCACTATTTTTATTCAGTTTGACCTAGTTTGGAAGATATCTGACGAATTGATCAACACACTAAAAATAAGGCATATAAGCCTACATCAAAACAACACCATCACTAGGAATAATAACAATGTTTAACTAAAAAGGAATAAATTACATACTAATATAGATACCATGATATTAGCAATCCTTCAATTAGACATCAGAGAGAAAACAAGATCAAAATATACCAATAAGGGATTGAAAGCTTCAAACGTGAGAGGAGATGAGCTGTTATCCACTATAATGAAAATATGAGGAGAGGGTTTAGGTTAAGCATTTCATTAAGTGTGTCTTTTGAGTTTCAGAAAAAATAGTGGTCGTATGGTTTATCTATATGGTTTCCCAAACTGTGCACCAATTGTGCACCCTATACTGTACAAAGGGGGAACCCACATGGTTATGTCACAATGTTAGAGAAACTGTGGGCCAAATGTCTAAAACTCCTCTACTAAAATTAGTATACTTTACACATGGGAATAAAAATCCTAGGGAGAATTTATGAGAAAATTGTGTGCCCTGCTACACTACACCACCCATCAATACACTGTAAGGAGAGACTGCGTAGGCTGGATCACACAATTTATTCTAACTGTACAACCTAGAATTTTTCTTCACTAGTTGGAATTATTATCTTCAAACAAGCCCCTAACACCCCCAAAACCATTATAACCTCATTAAGAATTATTATTTGCTACTAAATAATTGATGATAACAATTTTAAAAAGATTTATAACTTTGAAAAAACTATCTTCTAGAAAAATCATGAACACGATAAATGGAAAAGATTTACACATCATACATGTTATTTATGATAGATATATAATATTCTAATACATGATTTTACTCATTGTATAAGATTATTTTGGTGAAAAAAGAAAAAAAATTCCACCATAACATCATGGGTGGAAGAAAGAATGTTTAATAGGGCAAACAACATATGAAGAGCCCAAAAGGATAATACTTATAACCAAAAATAATAGGGGACTCAATCTGACTATATTGTTCCATAAAGGATAAAATTTTGTATTATATCTATTTTTTCAATTTTTAAATGTCTGGAGATAGTTACATCTGTTACTGAAATAAAATATCATCTGTACATGTTTATAGAAACCCTTTATCAGAATTAATTCTGGATGAATTGAGGAACAATTCACAAAAAAGTTAATATTTTAACTTGAAACATATTTGGGAAATATTTAAATGTCATTAAATATTATAAAAAATTATTTCAAAATTATAATGAGAATTAGTTTTATTCCAAGACTATATAATTCATATTCTTTTGATGTAAACGGATTAAATATCAATGATTAGAAATTATAATCCTTCTATGGGGTGTAATCATATGAGGATGAATTTATAAAAATGATGGTTATTGGGGAACACAAAAAAAAACATAGAAAGATCTATATAATAGAAAAGAATCTTCTACTATAAAATAAAGGAATTTCAATATTATTTGTTCTAAAAAAATCCATTAATTCTAATGGAAAATGATGAATGTTAGAATATATGAAAGAGTCATTCAATGGAATAGAAAATTATTTCTTTAGTGGAACACATGTTATAAGAAGAATTTGGGTTTTTTTCAAAGAATGTATACACAATGTTGTGTGAGAGGATGTGTGGAATGAGTAAATATATTTGATGCACTCATAAAAAATGCATGACATGACTTCTATGAAAAAAGTTGATAATGATAAATAATGAAAGAGAACCATTAACATAATTTTCTAAGAATAAAATATTAAAAATACCATTCCATTGAATGAGAAACCTAATCATATTCTATAGAGTTTTATGATTCTATTTTTTAGGTGTAGTAAGTGAATAAGATGACAGGGAAACCAAAAATGAAAAAATGAACCTTTCTTGATGATATGAAATTGAAAAATCTATTTAGAATAAGTATTGATATAAAATGAAGAGAATATTACTAAAGTAATATCAGATTTTGAATGAGGATGAGAGTATAGGAATAGTTCTATCACAATTGTAGAAGCGGGATAATTTTCTTCTAGAACGAGATAAAAATATCCGTTATATTTTTCTAATTAATGTAATATTGATAAAATATATTATTCTCATATATGGTATTGTGAATCTTCATTTAGGGAATTCACAGTTATTCGTATTGATGAGAACATGATAAATACCATGAATATTTTATATCCTCAAAATATATCAAACATGAAATGATTATAATGATAACGCGATGCCACTAAGAAATATTTTAGGTGCCATTTTTATATTTTTTTATTAATTATAAAAAAGGGGGAGATTTAAATTGACATTATAAAATATATTATTTTAGTTAATATTTATAGAAACAACAAATAATAAAGGGGATATTGATGTTCCTAACAATAATTTTATTAAGAGAACTGTTTTTTTTATCATTATATCTATTATATTTGATGTGAATATATTGATATGTTGAGTGATGATGAAGATCCTAAAAAACTAAAGATGTGTGAGATATATCATATAGTTACATTATTTTTTTCTCTCCATTGTATAATGTAGATCGATTCATATGTATAAATAGTGATTAAATTAGGATATTCATATTCAACACTTGACAATAGATAATGACATATAATTTATAGAGTAATTTGATAAATATATTCAAGGAAGAATCTCCATATTTGTTGATTTTTAATCTGAAATGAATGTGATAAAATTAAGTGTTCTATTGGTAATGAAATTCCCATAAACATTATATATTCAAATGTTTTGGAAATATATTTCATATTTGAGGATATTTTTAGTTTATTGTCTCAGATAATTAGAGTAAAAATTACAACTTAAACCTAACCATTTCAATTGTACACTTACACTCATTATGTATTTTCCAAAAAATGGAAGGGCTTTAAAATAAAACATGGAATATTTTTCATGAAAATTTTCTTAACATTAATCTTCACTTCATTTTTTCTCTTACCCATCCTTATAACCTATGAACAAAATTTAAATCATGGAATGAGAAGAAAAATTTTAGTAAGGAAAATTAAAATAATGAAACAAAATTGTTAGTCCACAGAATACTTATAAACCCATGAATTGTTTTTATAAATTTATAATTGTTACCAATAAAACATATTCTATTTATCTTAACTAATGAAATCATAGTTTTTTTATAACAATAAAAAAAATAAATAAATCATGAAAGAAACTGTTACATCAATTCCATGTCACTCTTACAATTTCTCTCATGGCCACATAGGTAGTATCCTCCATGGTTACATTCGATATACCCACAATAGTATATTCCATTAATATCTTTGATTACAACCTATAGGTTAACTACATCTCTGTACCTGATGCATTAGAGGGCTATAATGGGCTCACCCAACATCAATTTACCATGGAACCACTCAAACACAAAAATAATTCCCTATAACCATAACATAACTGTAACACATAAATAATGAGTAATTTAAAAAAAATTTTCACACTTTTATTTCACTTTTATGTTTTACAAAGCCATACACTAATATATGTAAACACTTTATTTGAAAATGAAATTATATTCCTATAATGTAATCACCAAAAAAATTAAGCTACATGAAAATGGGACATTATTCTCATGACATATATGTTAAAAACATTCCTTTTGTATTTTTTTATAATATTTGAAAGACTATCATTAAAATTGTTTTTTTAAAAGAATTCCCCTTACATAAAACCAAAAAAAGTACATATTTGAAAAAAATTAATAAACTTTAAATATCAAAATTATAATAAATTCATGTACATATAAATATATTTACAAATACCATTTTGAAAACATATTCATGTAGTAGAATGATTTATAAGAATAAATATTAAAAATATTAAAAATTACAATTTTCTTATAAATAACCTTACAAATATTTTATTATTGATGCGTCCATTAATAATGTGAATTGATTAGGTGAATTCACTATATATCCACAGAAAGAATTTAAATAAGACCAAATATAATCAAATTTTATGTAACCCCCAAATGTAGCATGACATAGTCAACAAATTGCAGGGTAACTCAAATAATGGAAGTAGGGTTATGAATTCCCATACTATTTTGTAATCAGTCAAATCCAATGGTAAATGAATGAGAAACATTTAAGAAACATTAAATATAATGGTAATAAATATATTTAAAATATATCATCTCATATGGTATTGATATATAACTTATAATATAATATTGGCATATAACATAAAAACTATTACTCAATGAAAGAAATTTGAGATAAAGTCCCATACTATTAGTCTGAAAAATCATGTACAATATTTATATTCCTATGTAAAAAATATATTATAATTATTTATAATATTTATAATTTTATTAAATTTTATTATCCCATTTATATCTCATATAATCATGTTATAAGTTGTGCTTAATTATTCATGTTTTTGTCAGATGTTTTAATGATATTCGATACTTGAGTCCAAACAAAATATGGTATGATGTCAACAGTCAAATTGGTAAAAAGTATATCATATATAGTATAATATTCAGAACATAATAATAAATATTATATTTTAATTAATATGTTAAAATAAATCATTATATTTGGTTATGAAAAATGAACTATTTTACAATCATAGAGATGGAAAGTCATACATGTTCATGAGTAAATATATTTTTCAATGAACATTATGGAAAATAGTATGTATTATATTTTATTTATGGAAATATAATTATTTCATAATTTTAATACTAATAATCATTATATTCATATATATATATATATATATATCATTCATGTGATGTGGTGATGAAAAACTAGTCACATCCTTTCATAGAGGTGATAATTCAGACATACACAAGAATAACATTATATTTTTTTTCAATAATAGAAAGGTATGAACATAAATGATATATTATAATAAAAATATGTAGTAAATATAATATATAAACATGAATTATATCATTATAATTTTTTTGATAGATAGTGATGGAATACAATTTATATTTTTTCACAAGGTCGTAGTTTCTTGTACAGATGAACAGTAATTATATTCGCATTTGATAGAAGTGGAGATAGATTTAGGTGGTTATACTAACAAATATATATTCAATTATATGTAGAATTTAATATTTATTGTTTAATAATATTTGAAGAGTATTTTATGTAGTTGGATGGAAAATGAAAATAGAAAAATATAATTAAAAATAATACCTTTTCTCTTGAAAATATTTGTTGATTGACACATTAAGACCACTAAGTGTTGTTTTTTATAAACTAGAAGCTAGAGAATGTTAAATGGGATTATAAGAAGGTATATAAGTAGATAATATAAGATAATTATTTATTTATGAATAAATTATTATAATATATAGCCTCTTATGTGATATGAGAGGGGAACTCCTGGATTTCCTCAAAATAATAAATTAATAAATGTTCATTTTTTAATTCAAGAATGATCGAAACTAATTTCTTTCAATGAAATGATTATTATTATTCATAATTAATTCATATAATTAAAAATATAAATTTTTTTACTATTTTTTAACCCATATCATTTTTCTTCAAAACTTATTTATCCTTTTGAATTCTTATCATGATAACAAGTGTTTGTATTCATTGAAGTCTAAATTGATAATATACAATTAAAATTTAATATAAAATAGATAATTGTTGAAATGTAAAGAATAATACCGATATTCTTTCTAAATTTACATTTTAATTAATTTCACTTCATCGAAAAAATAATATTTTTTAACAGTATCATTCATGTTAATTTTAACACGATTCATTATATGAAAATTTAAAAATATCAAAACAACATTAAATATTTAAAACAAGAATTTTAACTCATCATTAACACATTATAATCAACTATAAAATATTCTTATTAAATTTTCGATATTATTTTTTATTTATTTTCTTATTTTTAATTACATTTATTTTTCAAAAATTAATTAAATAATTACGTCATCATCTCTGTAAAAGTTATTTATAAAATTATTTCTTCCTTAAAATTTAATACTATGTTACTAGGTTGAATATAATAATTTTTTATATCCAAATAAAATTAATAGTGAAATAAATCTTATATATAACTCCATATTAAAAAAATTTAACTTGTTAAAAACAAAACTATTACAAAATTTACTTATCAATGAATAAAATACTATAAAAGGACTAAATTAATCCAAGTGGCTCTGTGAAAGAAAAAATAATCAAAAATATGATATTTTTATAAAAACAATCATCTAATAAAAATAGAAAACTTTTTTGGTTATTTTATCTCACTTATAATATTATTTTTTCCCTTAATTACCTGATTTAACATTAACCTTCGTAATAAAAAAATACTGAAGATTCAATTTATATTGAAAAAATTATTATAGATGTATTGAAAATATACGTACCTTATAATTCTGAATATTGAATCATTTTTTCAGTATTCAAAACACATAATTGGCTAAAATTAGATTAAAAAAACCTCGTTGATGAAATGAAAAAAGAAGGACTTAAGGTGAAAATGTTCAAAGTATTGAAATTTTTTTGTATCGAAATTCAATTGGAAATTTATTCCATTAAACTAAATTTTATTAAATAATATTTAATTTCTCTAATTATACATTATTTAAATTAAAAAACTATCTTTACACAATACATTATTTTTTTGAAAACATTTTTTCAATTAAAATTTAGTATTTTCCAGTATTCATTAAAACATGAAAATTATTAAAAAAATACAAACAATTCAACGAAATTAAATTTTGATATTCCTATTTCTATTAACATATTTATTTTTTCAAATAGAATTTGTAATAGTGTATGAACACTAGATTTTAAACTACTGTTCCATCAAAAGGTGGAAAATAGGCTTTTATGAAAAATACATATAATATGAAAAAATTTGGATATCATATTATATCATGTCTATAAAACACAAATTCTTATTCTGAAACAATTTATTGAATTTAATATATATATATATATATATTTAACATAATTCAAAAAGATTTTTATTATTTGTTGGTATAAAACAATCTTAGCGCATTAAAATAGTTTTTGAGGAAAACATTTCCTTTTATTTTAAAATGGATTTTAAATTATTGATAGTTAATTATTAAAATATTTCTCTATTAATGGGTAAATCATATTTTCATAATTAAGTTAATCTTTTTCAAACTCATAATTCTAATGGCTTGGTTATAATAACAACATTTAAATAATAATATTTAGTTATACATTTTGGGTCGATGTGGAATATCTCATATGCTATCATATATTGCATTTAATTTTTTAAGGATGATACATTATCACCACAATTTTGGAAATTTAGACCTCTTAATGATTGAATTCGATCATGATAAATAATGTTTTTGTTGTCAAAATATCGTTATTAAATTATAAAATTGGAAAGATGGTAAATGATACTTACACATTAATATATAGAAAGGGACGTAAGAAGGTCACCATAGATAACACATACTAGTATTCAATGAAGAAAAACAAAAAAATGTGAGAGAGAAAATCAATTGGGATTAAATGGTTTGTGATAGAGAAAATGGTAATGAGAATGTTAAAAATTACAAATCTATAAATTTGAAATGGGTTAAAGGGTCATTGATTTCATAGAAAGAAAATTAAACAAAAAATATTGTTATTTTATGATCATTTTCATAGAGTCGTGGAATTATTTTACAATTGGTACAAGAAACATAATGAAACACACTTACTTGAATAGAAATGTTTCTTCTATTAATATATTTTCACCAAAAATAATACTTTTCTGTAAATGAGGAGAATTAATGATTAATTTTTCATACCTGAATCAATAGAATAAAATTATAGATAATCACATTATTCATAAAAGATTAACTATTTATTTCTCATATTGTGAAATATTAAAAAGTAAAATGTTTTGGATAAGATATGATAATTTCCCCAAATGAATAAAACATTATATAATAAAAAACTATATTAGTCTCCAAAATTCAACAGTAATACCTAATGTTCAACATATAACATTTAAAAAATAGTTATCCTTAAAAATAATCAAATATAACATGGTGTTTTTTATAAGTTAATATATCATAATTCCCAAAAGAGTGAACATCTTTCGAAATAAAATTAATCACTTAATCAACGAATCATTTCCAATATCCTTGTTTATCAATAAATTTTTTCCAATAATTCGACATGAAGTTTATCCATTAGATGATTTAATTAATGAAAAATTCTGTAAACTATCCAAGGAATCATGTAGGCTAGTAATAATGGATGAACCTTTTCCACCCTTCGGTTGTGGGTTAAATTATTGTGGCCTTTACAAACATGAGGTGTTGTCACCCATTCTATGATTTTTCATTTCACTAAAACTAAAATAATATAATCCTTAGTAAAGTATAGAAACATGAGAAACTTCATAAAAATTACCTTAATATGTCTAAACCTCAATTGTTATCTCATACCATTCAGTTTTCATCCCAAAATGTAATAACCCATAATTATCACCAAAATGAATGCCTCAAAAAATACAAATAGTCAACATAAAATTTAATAACTGGAAGGCCCAAAACAGTTTGTAATACATTGAACATATCAATAACCTAAAAATTATAAACTCATGATTATATTCATAACTATTAATAAAACATACCTATATCTAATGTTTTTTAAAACCAACTTTGGTATGAACTATACAGACACGATATTTAATTTTACATATTATGGTGTGGTTGAACTAGAATTATCATTCTATGATCTTTTTATTTTTGTGTCATTTTGAATTAATATAAAATCCTAAAATTTAAAATAAAAAATTACATCTTCACACTTATACTTTGTATCAATTTTTTTCACCAATTCTCTTTAAAATACTACAATAATTCTTTTTCATGAAATATCTTCATAACATTCATCTTAGATTCCTTATTTATCTTTACCACCCTTATAAATCACGTTTTTTAGAACATGGGATTAGAAAATAAGTCTTAGTAAGGGACATAAAAATAATTAAAGGAAACCATTAGTCCATGAACACTTGTAAACTAATTAAAACATTTTCAAAATGTTATATGTTTCACTTATATAACACAAGCACTTTTTCAAACCCCATGGAATCATAGTTTCCTGTAAAAATAGATAGAAAAAATAAATCACAGATTTATATTGCGTCATAAATTCCATATAACTCATATATTATCTCTCTTGACTATATAATGAGAAACCTTTTTTACATTTTGGATTTCCACCATAGTATATTCCCTTTATTTATTAGGAGAAACCCTACTAGTTAACTCTTTTTCATTAACCAATGCATTGGAGAGATATAACAAGCTCCCAACCCTTAGTATATCATGGAACCACCTATACACATATAATATTCTCAAGACCTATAACATAATAACAACACTTAAATTAGGCATAATGGTAAAAAAATCACTATGAGATAACATTTAATTTATTCAATGTCATGAAATCAAAAATGGTAACATGTTATTTGAAAATAAAAGTGAAAAACTATATTATAAGAATAAATAAATTACTGATAAATGAATGTTGTAAATATTATTTAGGTGTTATATGTTATAAAATCATTTTATCTGTTGTTAATATTGCTAAAAGAGTAACTTTAAAAAAAATTTCAAAAGAAACTCCCTAACATAAAATCAAAAATTATATCTTTTTAAAGAAATTGATAGAAATTAAAAAGAATTATATTTTAATACACTATTTTATGTATAAATAAATTAATAAAAAAATTTTCAACATGTAAATAAATTATAAATATTTTTAACAATAAATCAATAAAACATTTATTTTGATGTTTTAGTTAAATAGACCCTCAAAATATCACATCATTTATGTAAGCATTGATCAAAAAAATGTATTATTTGTATCCCCTTTCTATCCACATAAAATTAATGGAAATATAATATAATATATTAATATATATTTCCACATATTATATTTGGATTACATAAAAAATATGTATATATTTATCCTAAAGAATTGAAATTATATTATGAATTCCCGAAATGTTTTGTAATCAGTTGAGTCGCATGCCAATTCAACGAGTATCATTTAAAAAATTAATTTCATGATAATAAATAAATTTTGTAAAATATTTTAAAATATTATTATATTCTTATTAGAATATAATATACATTTTTAAGATCAAAATATTAGTCTCAATGAAAAAAATGAGATGAAGTCCCCTACCTTGAGTCTGCCTTTCGAAATAAAATAATTATATTCATGAATAATAAAATTTGGTTAATTATTTAATTTCATGAAAAAATATTCTTTTTTATTATTTATTTTACATCACTTATTATTATAGTATAACAATTATATAATTATTCATGTTCAGGCCATCTGTTTTGATAATATTCTATACCTGAGCAGAAAATGAATTTGGTATGTTATAAATAGTCAAATTTGTAACAATCCATCGTCAATATAATAATTTTCATCAAATAAAAATAAATTTTATACAAAAATTATATTTTCAAATTAATTTATTAAATATCGATAAGAAAAATGATTTCATTTATAATAGTGGAGAAGATAAGTCGTACGTACACATGAGTAATGATTTCATTTTTCAAGGATCATTATCTAAAGAAGGAATGTATAATTTTATCAATATAGAATGATCATAAAATAAGTAAAATTATATTAATAATTATAATATTATTATAAATATAAAACATGTGATGTGGTGATTAAAAATGAATCACATCGCCTAATTGAGGTGATAGTTCACATGTACGAACAAATAATGTTTTTATTTATCCACACATGGAAATGTTTGAATGTAAATGATATGTTATAATGAAAAAATTTTAATTAATATATCATAAAAAATATAACCACATAATTATAAAAAATATTGATATATGGTGATGGTAGAGGAAATATATCAATTCGTGAGGCGGTATTTCGCTTTACACATGAATGATAATTATTTTCCAATTTGATAGATATGGAGATGGATTTAGGTTATTATATTTAAATAATCAAATACAATTATGTTTAGGATACATGATTTATTATTTAATCCGAATTTAATGAGATTTTAAAGATTTGGAAGATGAAATAAAACATAGAAACTTAATTAAAAAATAGTACATTTTTTTAGACAATCTAATTCTCATAACAAATTTGGACAACTAAGAGTAGTTTATAACAAAAAGAAGAGCTCTGGAATCAAGGTAGGAATTATAGGTTTGTATTTTAGTAGATAATATACAAAAATAATTAGTTTTAAATTTTGAATAAATCATTAAACTATGTGACCTTTTATAATAGTGGAAGGGGCACTCCAAGAATTTTTCACTATATATAATTAATATAAATTTTTATTTTTTATGAAGGGATAAAAAAAAATTAATTTAGTATTTAGGATTTTTTTTTGAAATTAATAAATTCAATTAATATTTTATATGTTTTTACTATTTATGAATGCCAATATAAATTTTAACCCATATCTAACCTTTCAAATTTTTACTATGACAACATGTGTTTTTACTCTTTAAAGGTTAATTATTTTTCAAAAAAATGACAAAATTAAAGAAATAGATTTATGATAAAATTTTAAACCTAATCATAACCCTTTTTAGAAATTTTAAAATTTTAATTAATTTAATATGATTTAATAATTTTTTAAAAAATATCTTTTATATATGTTTTAACACTATTCATTATATATTTTTTAAAACTATCAAATTAACCTGATATATTAGAACCAGATATTTTAACTCATCTATAACATATTAGATTCATCTATAAAAATAGTGGATGATATTACTTATATCAAATTATAATTATTTTAAATGTTTTAATAACATTTTTTTATATTTCAAATAATGAAATTATTACATCATCATCATTGCGGATGACATTAATTTAACAATTTCATCACTAAAATTTTAAAAACAAATACCATGATGAATATAAAAATTTAATATTTGAAAATAGTATTTATAGTAGAAAATATCACCTATATATCCATATATTAAAATTATTAAAAATGTTAAACATAAAGTTAGGAAAAATTGACTTTTCGTTAAATGAAATATAGTAAATGGATTACTGCCTTAAAAGTGGAACTAATAGCTCAAAATTTTATAAAAAGTATTATATTTCTCTAATATAACTCATAAAATAAAAATAAGACATGATTCAGGGAATGTTTCTATTATTTACAATATTATTGTTAGCATTAATGACCTTATTTACCTTTAACCATCTTTAAAAAAAATACTAAAGTTACAATACATATTTTCCATAAAATAAAAATAATAATAAATAATGAAAATATTATTCCAAATATGAAATCCATTTTTCAAAATTCAAAACACATAATTTACAAAAATTATTTTAAAAAGAATCCCCTTGATGGAATAAAAATTTAGGTTTATAAGGTGAATACGTTCATAATATTGAAATTTTTTTGTAATGACCCAAGTCATTATAGAATAAAACTTTTTTTATTTGTATTAATACATATGAATAATGTTTTTGTTTTATGTTGATGTTGACTCTTTTTCCGATAGCGTACTCAACACCCAAAAATAGTCTTATCTGAAATCCAACATTGCACACAACATAGATTTATACTAGAAAATAATACAATAAAATTATTATTATATTAAATGGTAGTTAACGCCTAACCATTGGAATATATGGAATGAATAATATCAAATGAATTTTCAAATATGGTTTAACTATGTTTAAATGATGATTCATTGTCTAAAAAATAATTTGAAATAGAAATAAAAACCAATTGAATATAATGGCCGTGTTTTTATGAAAACCTATTTAAAAGAGAATAATTATGTTTTCATATCACACATTACAGATATTTATTTAATGAAAAATATATGATCTATATTCAATTTAATGTTTTAAATTCATCTTATATGTTTTCTTGATATCTTATAATTATAAATTCCTTTGTTTGGATTAAATAAGTACTTTTCTAAATATGTAGTTTTACAACCATTTTATGGAGAACCCTTTTTAAATATTTTCTTTGATAGATTTATATGTTTTATTTTAAAAAATATAATTTTTTTAGAAGCAGAACATCAAATTTTAATTTCGATTTAATTTTGGAAATTTTCTGCTAAAGTTCATTGTTTAATGAATTGTGAAAATTACTACAATTTAATTCAAAACTGACTTTTAATATATTTTTTATATAGTTATATTATAAATTTAATTTGTTTTAAAGTTTAATTGGATTATATTTTTATCATTTAATCCAATTTAACTCATTGAAATTAATTTCACTTTGAAATTGGATATAAACGCATGATAATCTTTTGGTAGTTTTTACTTTTTAAAAACCTGTTTTTTGGTTTTGACAATTGGAATTAATTTTAAATTAATTTATAAATCTTCTAGGTTTGGAATTTGGAAAAATGGATTCCATATTTGGAATCACGAGTTCAACATTTTTTAAATAGTCCACTTTTATTTTTAGACATTATGAATTGGAACTTCAATAAAGATTTTATTTACCATGGTTAAAGGGAAAATTCAGTAAATAAGGGTGAAAAATAATATTATAATATTATTAAATTACCCTATATCATTTAATAACCCTATTGTATTTGATATTTACAACCATTTTAATCCTAGGGTTGATTTTATGACCCCATGAGGCCACTTTTGTGAGAAAATTACATTTAATTACATTTAATTTTAAGTTTAGGAAAATATAACATAAATATATATCTTTTAGTATCACAATTTTTATATGTGGTTATACTAGTTATCTATTTGACTATAAATATTCATTATAAAGATATCATGATTTCATACATCATGGTATTTTATTTATAATTTTTAGATATCAAATATATATATATATATATATATATGACACAATGATGACGTAATGATTACCATATTAATGAAATATTTAAATAAATGAGATTATAAATATTTAAACTGATATTATTATTGAAACATTTTATGTTTTCCAAAACATTTTGGGATTATTTAGACTTCATATCATTTATTTAATGATTTTTTTTTCAAATGAATCAAATTGTTATATATTTTGAAAAAGAAATGATATGAAGTGAATAAAAATTGACATAAATGCGTTTTTAAAAAAATACTATTTTATTAAATGACATAATAGTCATAAAAATCTACAATCGAGCCAAATGACATATATTACGTTGAAAATATCATTAATAAAATACATTATGTTATATTGTCATTTTATGGTAACTATATTTACCATATAATATCAATATACAAGGAGACATGGTAATAGTTATATTAGTTAACTAAGGGTTAATGATAAAAGATATTGTTAAATTTTTTAACTAAACATGTCAAATAATTATTGGTTGAGAGGATTTATAATAGTCCTCATATTATCTTCTAATTTATTGTTTTTTGGATCTTTTTAAAATTGAAATTCAGTTAATAATAAAATAATTATTCATGGAATTATTAAATTACCCCTCCTCCCTCTTTTAAAAAACCACCACCTCTAACCCATTAGTCACACCACTCAAGCCCCATGGCTCAACCAAACTCTACTCAAATAATCTCTCAACATCAATCCCTTCCTCCTAGAATCCTTACCTTTTGTAGAAGGTAAATAAAGAATTTTTTTTGGATCAATTAAAATGGATTTACCCGTTTTAAGAGGTAGCGTCTTCTCTAAAGTTACTTTAAAATATTCTACTTCTTAACACTCTATTCTATTCTTATTCATTGATTAAAAAACAAAAAAAATATCCTAAATATACTAAGATTTTTTATGATAATTATACTATACACACCTCCATCAAATGGATTTGGAAAATTTTGTTTATGTGGACTATAGACTACTGCCCCCACAAAACGATGATTGTTCAATTATCTCCTACCGCCTCTCATGGTGGCCATTATGATGGAACAATATTTATATAATATATATTATGATTATATTTTTTTATGGTTCTGTAATTTTTATTTATAGAAAACCTTTATGCTTTTCATGATGGGTAAACACACTAATATCATTTTTGGAAACATGGACTACCACCCCCTCAAAATGATATGACTCGTTCATGGAATACATGGAACATATAAAGGATGGAGTTAATGAACCTATTTAACATATCTAAAATGTGATATTATACTAGAATTATAATATAACTATGTATCATTAATTGTTCGTTCCATTATATATAAAATAGAAATGAATGTAGCATTTGTGTGTACATATGACTACTATCTCAATGAATGATGAATTACATTTCTCATCTCCAAATGATATAGAAAATTATAAATACATATATATTGGATATATATATATATATGATAAATATATGAATAATATTCTAGAGATAATGGAATTTTTACCACAAGGAAAAATTGTAATTATTACCAGATCATTTTCGACTCAATTACCCAATATCGAATGAATTAATATCAATAATTTAAATTATTATGTAATTTTCATAATGTGGTAATAAGTGATATAAAAGGAATAATAATTTGGAAATACTTTCTGAATAAACTCAAAATTAAATTATGTTTATTATTTAGGAAACTAATGAGCGAAAGAATCAAGTTGAAAACAAGGTAAGCGAACTTGTTGACCCAATTTCAATTCTTTGGTTTAAACATATAATTTTTTATTATATCGTTCAATGATTATGTGAGATAAAACTTTTGAAATATTATATTGTATTTATACGTTCTTTATGTGTACTTATAGTGATTACACATAATCGATCTATTTTATTTAAAAAATTATCTTTGTAGGGAACTTCCTCACAATCTCCTTTCCATGAGCCATATTTTGATAATATATATCTTGTTCTTTTATATGGTGGATAATAAAGAACGTTTCATTTTACTTTCATTCAAATGGAATATTTTTTCTACGAAGCATTTTTCTAAACGAAAAAAGTAATGTTTTTAAAATATGTGGAGACAATGACCTCTTGGCCACCGTAATAGTTATTTGAATTCATCTATAAGCCTTAATGGTTTAAAAGGAAAAGAAATACCTTATTCCCTTTTTGGGTGTTTTGTTATTGAAAATGGAATTTAAAATAGATTGAATATATCACAATCATTAATATATTTCTTGTGATTGAAAATTAAATGATTTTAGTGAAATGTTGGAATTTAGAATATTATATGTGTTATGATTATATAATGGTACTCTGATATTTAATGGGTTGTTAAATTATAAATGAATGATGGGTGGTTATGTGATAAACCAAATGATGGGTGGTTCCGTGATAAACGATGGATGAGTGGTTACGTTAAAAACCCCCAATGAATTTGGTATCGAATTTGGTTGTATAGCTATTCCCCTTAGTGATATGGGTGGAAGTCGATTGTATGGTTATTCTATATAAGTATATATATTTTCCAAGTGAACTTTATATGTTATACGTAGTTATCTATGGGCTTTATATTAATATTTTGGTTACGAAAACGGTATGAAATGAGATTATATTAAGTGAAGTGTTTTTTCTACTTCTTTAAGGTGAAATGTATTACTTTATGATAAAGTATCCATGGTTTACCTGTTTTTCTGGAAAACAAATTGTTTTTGTTTCATTATTTATTTCTTATAGTGTTTTTATGATCATTGAATGTTTTGGAATGTTTTTCATACGACATACATATTAATAAGGTCAGAGATGGGATCAATGAAAAGTTATACTATCTAAAAGAAGGAACTAGACTTGTATCTTTTTTAAGAGTTTTTATTTTATGAAAAAAATTTGATAGTGAGTTGAAGTGTCTACTTTTAATATTCATGTTTTTATGTATATGTTATGACCTAATTCTATAGTACTATAAAACTAAAAATATCCTTAATGAGAATTATTAACTTAGTTCAATATTATTTAATGTTTAAGGCTAGGACCTTACAATTGGTTTCAGAGGTCGGTTTAGATAACTTTAGAGGTTAGAGTTTTATTTAAGAATAGGTGACACAACTATAATGGTTAGTATATTAGAAGGATTCATAGTTATTTTAGATAAATTGAATGAGTTTAAGATAACATGAATAAGTATATCTGAGTGTTTATCCTCATCATAAGATGTTATATGATGATTTTACTAATATACTCACACTGACCATTTTGGTTTTATTAAATGTTTGGAACTAGCATCCACCAAAGTAACAAAAAATGTGTTGAAATCTAAGACATTTTTCTAAATAATAAACTGATGGAAATGAGATCTATTGTGAGAACTATTGTGTTGTTCTCAACAAACTATCTAGAATCATGATTGACCACATGAACCATGGTGATTTTTTTCACGCATCGTATATGCGAGAAAAAAATCACTACAGATGTTAGGGAAATAATCATAATGGTATGTATATTCAAAAAACTATATGTCATGGATTTTGAAAGAAACACCAGGGAAAATTCTTCAAAGGGACGTGAAGATGATATAGATGTGGTAATGACGGTAATAAAAAAATAACCATCCATGGAAAAAGGATGCATCCAATTGACTATGGGAAAGGGAAATAAGTTTCTTCTGATGGATCAATTGAATGTTTTAAATGTGGTGTTCATGGTCATTATACTAATAGATGTCATATAATGAATGTTTGGGAATGGGATCAATATGACCAAACATATATATGTTTATCAATACATAATTACATTCCAATTGAGAATGAGGAAACTGACAGTGATGAATGAGAGGTATGAATTATTTCATTATTGATGTTTCGACAATATTGAATCATATGATATGATTCCTAACGTTGTGTGTAGGAATTAAGTATTGTCAAATAAGCTGTAAAAGAATGGTTATTGGATCATGAAGAATGTTTAATGAGTAATAAGTTTACATATATGAGATTCAAGAGTTATGATATATTTTAGGATGATGCCATTCTTAAAAGTATTAAGGCTCCTTTTAAGATGGGATTACATTTGAAGACTTTTTCTAGTATGTGTAACCCCGAAGATTTATAAGTGAAAATTTTATTCAAGAAATAAATATATTTTCTTCTATGGACATAAGGGATAACCATAGTATTTCATGTCATCTTTTTTTAGGTGATAAATGGTTATTACATTTGGGGATGAAAATTGAATGGTATTAGATAACCTTTTATAATAAAATACGATATGGTTATTTTTTAGGAAATTATCTTATTTTTGTGAATTTTTTATAAATGATATGGTTTTAGAAAAAGAAAAACCCGTAGGATGGGTGGAAACTTGTCGCATTTGACAATGACATGGGAATTGCACCCATAATCGAAGGGAAACAAGGGCGCATCATCTACCACTATCATACGTAAAGTCCCTCAAGAGTATGACTTATAATTTTTTATTAAATGATATTACAAATCATGAGTAAGTTGATTTAGGATCATTTGTTTTTTCAAATGGATATACTTTTTATAGGAAAACGAATTGGTTATTATATGATAAAGGTTATTTTAGAACATGTTTTCTCATTTGGGAACACTATATGCCAATGGAAAATAGAATACTATTTGATTTAAATTGAGGAGTAATGGTGGAATTTTAATTTGGAAGAATCAATGTTTTTATTTTGGACATATATAGATTTGGATTATTTATGTAAATTATTAACCTATCATAGAAAATATGTGATTAGGTTAATTACATTCTAGTATGATACTTTAAGAGTAGCAGATGTTATTTGGATATAAATGTTATGATTTTTGTGGAAGACTATGAGATCAAATCCTTCTAAATTTTGGGTTTAAATCATAGTTTGGATTATTTTGAAAAATTTTAAGGACCATTGGTAATTGAATGGTCTTTATTGATCTTTGGGTACTATTTTTTCTATTTTGGATTTTAAGAGTAGTATTTATTTTTATAAATGATTATCCTTTTTTGGTATTATGTGATCTGGTAGTAAACATTTTAGTTTTTGTTAATTATTAAAGACAGGGGAAGTATATGGCTCATCTTTTTTGGATCATGTTATTCTCTATAATATTATTCTAGCTATTCAGGGGGGACCAAGTCTTCTTGAATACTCATCATTGGGATAAAAGATTAGTTTTTGGAAGCAACTTTTTAAAGGATGAAACTCTACTTGAAAATTATGTATATTTACTTATGTTATTAGTTAATAAAATAAATAAATTCTCCAAAATTATGAAAGGAGAACTAAAACAAAAAACATTGTCCATTTTCATTACCTACTAGCGAATGAAATACAATTGAATATATTACAACTTTGTGGTTTTCTGTTGGTTAACATTCTCATGTTCATGTTTTCAATCACTCTCTATCTGAACATGATGCTTTGTTTTCTCTTCTATATCTATATTTTCATGTAATCCACATATTTGTTATCTCAGGTGACCATTATAATTAACTTTATTTATTTTAATGTGATATTTTTATTGACTCATTTTCATATTTGGGAATTTTAATCATGTTTCTGAGCCCAATTTTAAAATTGTGAGGAAGCAACTTCAAAACGGGGGGAAGGATGTAATGACATAGTTAATTATAGAATAGTAATTTTTTAATTTTTTTTAACACTTATGAATAAGAAAATAATTTTATGTTAAATGGGATTATTTTTCTGAAAGCGTACTCGACACGCAACAACGAGCTTCTCCAAAATCATGCATTGCACACAACCTTGAACTATACTGAAAAATAATAAAATAATATTATTATTATTAGATTAAATTTTATTTAATTCCTAGATGTTGCAGTAAGGGGAATGAATAATATCGGATGAATTTCTAAATAATTTTCACATAGGTTTAAATGGTGATTCATTGATTACAAAATTTATTATAAATGGAAATAAAAACTAATTGAATATAATGGGTGTGTTTTTATGAAAACATATTAAAAAGAGATTAATTTATTTTTCAAATCACTCATTATGGATTTATATTTCTTGAAATTTAGACGATATATATTCAATTTAATTTTTAAATTTTTTATTATATTTTTTCAAGATATGTTTTAATAAGAATTTCATTTTTTTGGATAAAAGAAGTATTTTCCTAAAAATGATATTTTACCACCCTTTGATGGAGAAACATTTTTATGTATAGTTTTTGACACCTTTATATGTTTTATTTTAAAAAAAAATAGTATTCTTTATAATCAAACCAATAAAAGTTACTTGGATGAAATTTTCATTTTTTTCTACTAATGTCCATTTTTTTAATAAATAGTGAAAAATACTGCATTTTAATTCATAATGTCATTTTAATATAATTAATTTATCTAGATAGATCTTAAATTTAGTTTGTTTTAAAGTTTAATGGGATTATAATTTTATCAATTAATCCAATTTTGGTCCTTGGATGTAATTTCACTTTGAAATTTGACTTAAATGCATGTAAATCTTTTTGTAATTTTTTCTTCTTAAAAACACACTTTTTGGTTTTAACATCAGAAAAAATATTAAATTTATTTATATAATTTCTGTGTTTTGAATTTGAAAAAATATAATCCATATTTGAAATTATGAGGTAAAAATTGTGTAAATATAAATTTTTTAATTTTAGACATTATGATTAGAAAGATTAATAAATATTTTATTTACCATGGTTAAAGTATTAATCAAATAAATAAGGGTAAAAACTATATTATAACAATATTCTGTTACACTATCACATTTCCTAACGATATTGGATGAGATATTTTCATGAATCATCATCATTGGGTCGATTTCAGGACCCCATGGATCCACTTGTGTGTGGAAATGACATTAAATTACATTTAATTTAATGTTAAGGAAAATATAACCTAAACATGTATCCTTCTGTAAAAATATTTTTATATGGTGTTATATAAGTTATATATTAGACTATAAATAGTCATTATAAATATAATAATATTTTATACATAATTATATTTTATTTATCATTTTTAGAAATCAAATAAATATATATATTTATGAAATAATGATGAAGTAGGGATTCCCTTATTAATGAAATATTTTACTAAATTCGATTATAAATTTTAAAATAAAAATTATTATTGGAACATATCATTTCATCCATGTATTTTAGTTATTATTATGGCATTATATATTTTAATTTGGGATGTTTTTTTGAAAAAATCATTTTGTTATGGATTTTTTAAAAACCATGCTATGAATGTTATAAAAATTGACATAAATGATCATTTAAAACAAATAATATTTTATTAATTGATATAACAGTCATAAAAATATAATATTCAGAAAAATTACTTAGATAATGTTTTTAATCTCATTAATGAATCAATTTTGATTTTATTGTCATTTTATGGTAATATATTAACCATATAGTTTATATATAAAGAAGACTTAGTAATAGTTAACAATTTGTTAACATAGGGTTAATGCTAAATGTTAAGGTTAAATATGTCACCAAAACATTTATAAACCATATTGGTTGAGAGTATTTAAAACAATACTCATCTTATATTCGAATTAAATTAATTTTGGAACTTTTTTAAAATCAAAATTTAATTCATAATAAAATAATCTGTCAAGACATTCTTAAAGTACCCATCCTCCCTCTTACAAAAGGCCACCACGTATAACCCCTTAATCACACCACTCAATCCCCTTGGATCATCTATAATATGCTTAAATAATCTCCCAAAATCCCTATTTTCCACCTAGTATCAGTACATTAGGAAGAAGAAAATTCAAGAAATATTTTTTGTTCAAACCAAAGCGAGTTACACGTTTTAGGAGGTAGCGTCTTCCCTAATGTTTTTTCCAATATTATACTTCGTCACCCCATTTTTTTTTCTTATTCATATATTTCATAGAAACACAATTATAGTCAACATACTTGTATGTTTTTATGAGAATTATCTGAAATAATCCGACTTCTAATGGATTTATAACATATTATTTCTTTAGGATGGTGAACTACAGCCACACGAAACGATGCTTGTTCAGTTATCTCCTACCACCATTAATGGTGTCCATTATGATTGCACTATATGAATATGATATATATTAAGTTTATATAGTCTTTTTTAATCTAAAATTTTTATTTACAACATAACTTTATTCTTTTCACGATGTGTAAACAATATAATTATATTTGAGGAAGCGCGGACTACTGCCCCCTCATTCTAATATGACTGGTTCATGCCATACCAGAAACGTATAAAGGATGTTGTTAAAAAAATATGTAAAATATATAAAATATTATATTATACTGGAATTATAATATACATATTTATCATTAAATCTACCATCCATTATATATGAAATAGAAATGATTGTTTCATTCATGTGTGCGTACGACTACCGTCTCAACAAACAAAGAATTTCATTTCTTATCTACAAATGTTATGGAATATTATAAACACATATATAATGGATATATATGATATATATGAATAATATTCAGGATATAATGGACTTTTGACCACATGGAAAAATTTTAATTATAAAACTATCATTTTCAACCCCAGTAACCAATATCAACAAAATAACAAATATATACTTAAATAATTATATAAGTTTTATAACATGGTAAAAAGTGATACAAATGGAATAATAAAAATGAAAATGGATATTATGAAAGTATAAATTAAAAAAAATTATTTAAGAAATTAATGAATGATTAAGTCATGATGGACATGAGGTTAGGGAACTTCTTAACCCAATTTCCATTCTTTGTGTTAACCTTCTACTTTTTGATAATGTCATGATATGATTAGGTGTGATATAACTTTTGATATCCTATCTTGTATTTATAATTGCTTTACATATACTTATATTCAATATACACAATCGATCATTTTTTATTTAGAAAATGTTCTTTGTAAGGCAATTCTCCTCCATCTCATTTCATTGAGGAATATTTTGATAATATATTATTCCTTCATTTATATGGTGTAATATATAACCATTTGAATTTGACTTTAATTCAAGGGGAATAATTTTTCTACGAAGCATTTTACTAAATGAAAAATGTATCGTTTTAAATGTATTCGATGACAATGACCGATCCACCAATGTAATCGATATTTGGCTTCCCCTATAATCCATAATGATTAAAAAAGGAAAAAAAGTCCTTTATTCCCTTTTTTGGGTGTTTTGGTATTGAAAATGGTTTTGAATATGGATTGAGTATTTCAATAATGTGATTGAAAATGAAATTTTATTAAGGAAATGTTGATATTTGGAGAATTTTATATTTTATGATAATATAATGGTACTTGGACATTTGACGGGTGGTTACATGATAAACCAATGGAGGGTGGTTACATGATAATGCAAATGATGGGTGGGTCCGTGATAAACCCAGGATGGGTGGTTGCGTTATAACCTCCAATTAATTGAGTACAGAAGTCCACCATATGGCTATTCCATTTAATGACATGTGTGTAAGTTGACCATATGGTCATTCCAATTAAGTTTTTTAATATCCCATGTTTCCTTTATATGTTATACATCATTTTCTATGCGCAGTTTTGTTATATTTTCATTACAAAAAGGCTATGCAATGAGCTTATTTTCAATGAACTGTTTTTGCTACTACATTAAGGTCCAATTTAGTACATTATGATAAATTATTCATGATTTACATGTTTTTTTTAAAAAACTAAAAGTTTTACTTATTTATGTACCCCTTATTGTTCTTTTTATGCTCATCAGGTCACGACCAGTCCTCGAGGCCCGTGTCATCACTACCCCAAGCCCGCCTTCCATAGGTCAGGGTCTGACGACTAGCACCAAAGGTATAAATCCCTAAGCTGGGAAGGTATTACCTTTATGAAAGTAAAAAAATCCAACAGAGTACGCAACAGGGAGTAAACAATAAGTGAAACTCACTTCAAATACTGTGCGGGAAAGTAAATGTGCCAGTATAAAAACCCAACTGAACCACAACTACATGTAATGGGACAAACAACTAAAAGTAATGAGCAGCTCCGGGATCATCCTCCGGGAATTCCTAAATGAAGGGTAGGTTCAAATGAACACCTCATCACCCACATCTGTCAGTCTCCACCGGGTGCTAACTTGTTTCAAGGTCCACCTCCGAGTACCGTCCAGTCGTGGCGCTCTCAGCCACCGTCAACGATGTCCGTCGTCTGCATCCAACACAACGATGTGCGGGCATAGCCCATGCAGAGGTGAGTATAATGATACTCAGTAGGGACCTTTAGACCCTCAATGTCTCACCAATATCTACAAAGGATAAACCACAATAGAAAAATACAAACACAAGGTATCATCCTACCCAACTTAGGTATATGCCCATACATATACCTAAGTTATCAAACACAGTCTGGCTCCAACTCTCGAGCCCAAGCACAAACCATTTCACAAAGGAAGTAAGTCAATCACCATGTTGATAGTGGTTGAAAGACATGATTCATCTCACAATGGTATTCAACTCATGAAGAGGGGTAGAGATGATTAGATGTAGTCTCTGATTCATCTCCTTTGTCGAATCCACATAGGATCCTGGAAAAATAACAGCACTGTCGAACCCATGTAGGATCCTGGCACAATATTCGTCACGGTTGAACCCACGTAGGATCTTGGTACAAAAGTCGCTGATGTCGAACTCATGGAGGATCCCGGTACAGAATTCATCATTGTCGAACCTACATAGGATCCTGGTACAGAAGTCGCTGCTGTCGAACCCACGAAGGATCTCAGTACAGAAGTAATCACTGTCGAACCCACGTAGGATCCTAGTATAGAAGTCGCTGTTTTCAAACCCATGAAGGATCCTGGTACAAGATTCGTCACTATCGAACCCATGTAGGATCTTGGTACATATGTTGCTACTGTCAAACCCACAGTGGATCCCAGTATAGAAGTCATCACTATCGAACCCATTTAGGATCCTGGTGTAGTAGTAGGTCCACGTAGGATCCTATCATCTCAGTCGCAGCCAGCCATAGGGTTTTCCCACACAACACGCTCGAATCCAGGAAAGGTCCGATTTTGAAGTCAAGTGTTGATACATCAACTATCACTAAGTCCTTAGTTGATGTATCTAGTAGTTCCATCTCAACATAAGGAACCCACCGTGATAGACGGTTCGTCAATCGGACGCCCGGTCTGTGAGTTATTTGAATTTTTGTTCCCGGGGCCCGGTTGGTTTTTGGGCTCAATCCAACCCGACTTAACTCCAACTGTGTCCAAACCTCATGTAAAGTATTCCAAAATAATCCTCACAACAAAATAAATCCAATGTAGTTTACGACACTTCAATCGAATGTCCGGTCCTTAGGTTATAAGCGTTTCCGCTCCGAGGGTCTGGTTGGTTCTGGGTTTCAACCAACCCGGTTGTACATAAAATACGCCAAAACATTGACATTGATATACCAAAACAACCGTATCGATCCAAGGAATCCTATCCAACTGACGGTGTATCGATCGGAGGTCCTTAGATCATGTTATAAGTGATTTCACGAAAGCGGTCCTAAGAGGGGGGTCGAGGTCCGGTCCGACCCGGCCCAACCCGCCCTCTGTCAGCCCGAACCGGGTCAACCAGACCTGGGTCCGGGTCTGGCCATGTAGGGTGTGTTCCATCCCAGAGGCTGTGGCCTGGCCCACTTGAGGACGGCCTAGCCCACGCGGCTGTCGGCCCGGCCCGTGCAGCAGGAGGCCCAGCCCACGCTACTGGACGCGGCTCAGCCAGTTGGTTGAGCGTACAGGGGGGAACAGCCCTCCGGTTTCCAATAACGGCGGCATCTAATAGAGCCACCTCTCTTGCCCGGCCGACCGAAGCGGGCCGGTTCTCTCTAGTGCGAGCGGCCCACACTGCGGGTCGTGGCCCCTTCGCAGCGCTGTGCCAAGAGGGTGTCGCAGTCTCCTGACTAGCCTACCATAGCTGGTTGGCTCATCCACCAAGCGGCCCGCATAGTGGTTTGCGATATTTCAGCAGCATGGTGCCAAGGAGGTTCCACGGTCCTCTATCCTAGCTTTCTAAGACCGACTAGTTCGCTTCATCCGAGCGGCCCGCACCGCGGGCTGTGGTTTCCTTTACACGGACGGTACGCGGGTGCAGCTTCCGGTCGACGCCGCATCCGGTCTCCACCTCATCCTGTCGCCGCCTCCAAAGTATTCAAAAATCAAAGGAGGGTCATCGGGCCATGTTCATTCAGCCCGCTCCATCTGTATTAGGCGATAACAATTGGATGAAGACCATCCAAGATATTCAATGAAGAATGAGGTACAATTTTATTCAATTAAAATTGATCATAACTCCCTACCACATATTTGATGTTGCATGTCGATGAGCCACGGAAGACGAACGTCACACTAGGGGGGGCATCGCAGAAGACGACATCACCTAAGATGGATATCGTTCCATCAATGTCGAAGGAAAAAGAACATTGTCATTGGTGATGATCTCCACAGTCAGCGTCTTCTCTCTTGACAATGAGGAAGAGAAAAGAAGATGATAGTTCTTTGTGGGCATCTTTGTTCTATGTCGAGAGTGGACGTCCTTCGTCATTTAAAGAAGGCTCTCCCTCTTCCCCTTCTCCTCCTTAGCTCTCCACCAAGAAGGTAAGCCCCAAAAATAATAGAGATTGTTCTCTATTATTTTTATGGAACAAAAACCAAGAGTTATCCCTCATAAAAAGTGACAACACATAGATTAAATGTGGAGAGATGGATTCAAAAATATTTTAATTAAAATTGAATTAATTCGCTTCATTAATACTAGTGTGTTGGAAAAAATTAAAAAATGGAATTCCAAGAGTTCAAGGGGGGCCTCAAGGGATATTAAAGGTATATTGTTTGTGTGGGCCCCACAACACATTATCCTCTAATGAGAGGTTATGTGGGGGGGCACCACTAACCTCCCTATGGAGATAAAAACAGTGTGATGGTATGTGAGTATGATATAATCTATAATACCAAATGTAGGAACAAATATATAAGTATGAAATTCTAAAATACAAGAGTGGGGGTGGGGTGAATTGTATTCTTTAAAAAATCCCTAAGGAAAATTTGTATAACCAATATTCACAACACCTCTATGTTCTAAAAACATGTTTGATTCTAAAAAAGTGATTCCGGAAATGAAACATAACAAAAGTTTACAATAACTAATATTATAACTTAAAGCATCTCGAATCCTATATAATCAGAGTAAATGTATTAGGAAGTATAGGAAATTTATACATTCCTTAACAATACATAATGCAGCAGAAAACACGAAACAAAACTAGTAACAAGTTGTAAATCTCTTTTCCCGAAGAGAAGGGTATCCAAAAACCTTGGATAAAGGTCCATTTATTTATACATTCAATAATGTCTATCTTACCCACACTAGGTTATGACCTCGATTCAACGATCGAAGTCTGTCTTGCTATCCCTGCAAGCCCTCAACTATCAGGTAGTCAGAACCTCTATCTTCCTATCCCCGGAAGCCCCCGATTGTACACAGAAACAATAAAAGTCACACGAAGCATATCAACATGAAGAAAAGTTTGAATAAGCCATTAAAACATTCTACACAAATACTTGGAGTTTATAAGAGCCTCTCTCTCTAGAAATCACTTCAACAGCATATAAGCACAGATGTCCAAAGTCAGGTCTTAGTGTTGTGTCGAGCTATTTCAAATTTTCTCCTATTTATAGGCACAAATCCAATGGTCCTCTACCCCCTCCAAAGATCATAATTTTCGTTGAATTTTGGAGCGAACTGTATATGTGTCACTCAAAAAATGGTTAGTTGATAACTGAAGGCATGGCATCATTTTATAATAGAACAAGTGAAATCATAACCAAGAACTGATATTGGGAATTTAAGAAAATATGATAGTTCGGAATGTAAGTAAATGAATTCAGAGCCTATAATACAAGAATATTCAGATTCAAATTTTTATAAATTCGGAACCTGAATTCTATAGAATTCTAGAGTCTAAATTTCAAGAAAATTCATATTTTGAATTCATTAGAATTCGGAACCTAAACTTGAAAATTTCGGAGTCAGAGTTCATGAGAATTCGAAGTATGAACTCATAAGAGTTCAGAGTCTGTTATTCAAAGAACTCGGAGTTAGAACATAGAATGTTGATAATCAGAATTCTGATTCAGAAATCGGAGTCAAAAATCTGATGTTCGTATCCGGAATACGTATTCGGAATTAGGTGTCAGAACTCATAATGTTCATTACCATAATTCAGAGTTGAACTTAATGAGAGTTCGTATTCTGAATTAGGAGTTATACTTCATGAGTGGTCATATCCAAAATTCGGAGTTGAACTATATGATTGTTCAAATCTAGTAATTCAGAGTCTTAAACAGAATGCCTCATATCTAATTATTATATGATTCTAAGGTTTTGGTTCCATTTTGAGTTTTACACTAAGAAAATTTATGATATGAACAATGAGATCTCGGAAAGGGTAAATTTATATGAGAAGGAATGTTTCCTAATAGAAGTAAAACATGGGTAAAATGAGTTTTTCCTTGAAATAAGGTGATTGTGATTTTCAAAACAAGAAGGAATGTTAAAGTCATAAGGATAAATTAATGACATAGCAATATACCCCTTTTTATGAAGTAATGGAATAGTCATAAGGAAAAAATTATTGAATTAACAATATCCCCCTTTTGGAAATCACATAAATCTGTATGAAAAAGAATATAAGGAATTGAAAAAAATTAGGCTTTGAAATTAAAGCTTATCTCCCTTTGTTCATGGACAATGGTGAATACAACTAATTCCCCCTTAGGCTTTTGAACTCTAAGGATCGTTTTCATGATTTCCGGAAAGGGAATTTTCATTTTAATGTGGAAATATTAGTACTGAGAAACTCCCCCTAAAATAAGCTCCCCCATACTTACAGATATTTCTTATATACTTAGATATCTTTTTCATATCCCTTTTACATTCTTCCTTCTCCCTTTAGAGTTATTTTTTCTTTCTCCCCCTTTATGTTTTTCAAAAATAGTTTGAGGGAATGGAAAAATAGTATTGTACCTAAAATTATAGTATAGACAACCGAAAAAAATAGGCAAGCATAGTTTTATTAATATTTGAAGAGTTAGTACGATGAAAAAAAATACAATAAAAAATCGGAGTGGAATTTATTTTGCCTATTTTTTCTTGGGAATTAACATCTTCATAATGGTGTTCAGCTTTTTCAGCTCTTTATGATCCTCCACAGCTTTCTTTTCTAATGCCATGATTTTGTCTTCCTATTCCTTCATGACCTCTTCCTGAGCACTCAGCAATTCATCTTGTTTCAAAAGCGTATCTTGTATCTCTCTCCGGATATTCTTCTCTATTTTCATGCTTTGAACAATAAAACTCAGCTTCCCATTTAGATCTTTCACCTCTTGGATCCGAGTACTTTGTTCTAGTCTATGATTTTCCTAAAAATTATTTGTAAGGTCCTTTATCTTGCCATATTCAGTATCAAAATATTCATTAACATATTCCTAAAACTGATCAAGCTCTTCCATATCTTCAACAATATTCTTAGACCATTTGGTCATTTTCATCCAAGAACTTCAGTGGTCTTCATAATTGATCATGAAATTTTTGAAATCTGCCTCAATATTCACACATCTGTCCATTAACAAAGATACAGAGTTTGATTTCTGATTCATATTGTGCTAAAGCATCTAGAATCTAGACTCAATTGCTGAAATGATCGGAATGGAATCCACCTGCTTCTTCAGGGACTGGACAACAAAATCATGTCCCAATGAAGAAGACTCTAAATCAGACAATTTACTAGGAGATGGTTCTTCCTATAACTCTACCGACATCCTCTTTAAGGTTCCTCATTCTTATTTCTTTCAGATAATATCTTTTTTTGGGGTGTCAACATCCACTTGTTTACCCTTATCAACTTTCAAAACATCTTCCTTTGCTGGAGACTCATGCTCACATACGGATTATTGTACAATATTGTCTTCATCACCTTTTTCCTTCTCATCTCCAACTTCAATTTCCTCAGGAAGAATGAAGTCCTGATTATGACTCTCTTCCTCAGATGGTTTGTTCACCTCCTCTTCACCCTTCTCATTATCTACGGGTGTATAAAGTCATGAAGATACGGCTTGAGAAGTCCGTAGTGAAAATTTCTCTGAAGCACTATCTTTTTCATGATACTCTTCAACTTGCTTAGTTACATCATCAAAGCCACCACTACTCTCAGCTTCTTGTACTTCTTATCCAGCTTTCTTTATTTCCATAGTCTTCACTTGTTGTTTTTTCAGAGACCTCTTTCTCGGAGTCTCAGATAATTGTTCCACCATAAAACACATTGGAACATGAATATTTTCAAAATAAATTTTAGTATCCCTCAGAAGGGATTGAAAAATTTCAGCCTCTAACATCTTCTTCATGAACTTATTCTCCTTGGCCTGCTTCTCCAACTCATCACAAGCTTATTCTTTCAAGTCCTTAGCCTCAGTAGGATCCAACCCGAACTATGGATCCCCTCCTTTCCGAGACTTTTTATCTTCCCTCCATTTTGAAACTACTTCATCCGGATAAGCTTTCTGTTTTATTGGATTAGGAGGTTCAGATTGGACTTCCTTAGACTTAGGGGGTTAACTTCATCTTCCACTTCTTTCAACTTCCTATTATTTCCAGCCTTCTTTGATGGTTCATCTTTTTTTAAGGGTATCCTTATCACCCTTTCTCGGTACAATGAGACCTTGAACCAATAATTGTAGAATCCGATTTTTGGTAGATAGATGGGAAATCATTGTTGTCTTAACATCTTTGAGCCTGAGGCATTCCATTGCCTTTTCTTTAACGAAACTACATTGTACCTTTGGCTATTTTTGGGAGAAAAACTCTGCCTCCCCTTCATATGATAGCCCCACCAAGCTTGCAGCCTTGGTGTAAGAGAGTGCATAGGTCTTCACATAACTCTTAAAGGAAAACATTTCCCTACCATCTTCCTTGAATAAGGAATGTGATTCATAGAATTCTATGAGATGATCCGGATAGACTACATCTTGTGCTCCTGTCTTTGAAATGTCTACATCATCCCATCCATTGAGCTGGATGTTCATGGAAATTATAGAGTCATACTTATTAATGAAGTTTGGGGTGTACCAACCTCTTCCTATATATCTGCCACTCCGAGATCGGCTTGACTAAAGACATATCCTGAGAAGGGACTTCTGCAGACATTCAGACTGAGCCCTTCTGAAGAATTCAGAAAGGGATTTTGTAGAGGAGCAGCGCATCAAGACGCGAGATCATGGAAACCGATGTGGGACAACCATCGGGGGTCCCCTTTATATAGGTGATGAAAGTGACCTTTCAACGTCCAATTCCAATATAATGGTTGGGAATCCTTCTGATCTGATCTAATGGTTGATATGAAATTCGCAAGGAAAAATTTCTTTCAATCTGATCTTTTTAGGTTTTAAAAGAAAACATTCAGATATAAGGAAACATGAAATCAAGAAATTTTTAAAAAGAAATGAAACTAACAGCATGTAAAAGTGACTACAAAAAAAATTTAAGAATGAAATCATACCTCTCGGATTTCTTAGGAAGATTATTCATACATAGGAATATTCTTCTTGATGAAATTTGGATTCCAAAAAAAACTTGAATACGAGAAAAAAATACTTCACTACAAAAATTTCAAATCTAAAAATTCTATTATGAAAATTTCAGGTCTGAATTATTTCATTACGAAAGCTTCAGGTCCGAAGATTTCATTACGAAATATATCAGTTCCGAAGATTTTCATTAATAAAATTTCAGGTTTAAATATTTTTCATTACAAAAAAATATGAAAACATTATTATGAATTTTTTTGAAAAAACTCATTACGAAAAATATCATTACGAAATTTTTTGAAAAACCAAATACGAATTTTTTTGAAAAACTTTAATAACCGACGTCCTCTCCCTACGAAAAGGAGTTTATTACGGTAAAGTGATTGTTTCAGAAGAATGTTAATGGGGAATATTACCTCACAGTTATCATTCATAAATTCCAATTATTGTCTTCATATCTATCGGTGGATAAAGATTTTTTGAAAATATACGCATGTTGATCTTGGGTTCCAAAACGTTGAAGAATGATATCTACTTTTTGTGTGTGATACCTAAGAATATGATGCCTAATATCTATGTGTTTTTCAAAAGAGTGATGTGACGGGTTTTTACTAAGGGCAATGGTACTCGTGTTATCACAGTAAATTTGAGTCTTATTAAAACTCATGACATAGTCTGTGAGTGTGTGTTGCATCCACAACACTTGAGCACAACAGATTCCAGCTGCTACATATTCATCTTCAACAGTGGAGACTAATACAGAATGTTTCTTCTTGAAAGACCCGGAAACTAAAGAATCTCTTATGAAAAGACAAGTTTCAGATGTACTCTTTCTATCCATTCTACATCCACCAAATTCAACATCTAAAAAACATTTTAAGACAAAATCATCTCCAAAAGTATAAAATAGTCCAAAATCCATGGTTTCCTTTAAATAGAAAAAAATCATTTTCACTTCCTTTAAATGAGATTCCTTAGGATTGGATTGATTTTTTTCACATAATAATACTGAGAACATTATGTTTGGACGACTATCTATCAAGTAAAGTAGACTTCCTATAATACATCTAAATGATGTTTGATCTACTGGTTTCCTAGCTTCATAAAGATCAAGTGTGTTTGAGGTACCAATGGGAGTACTTATACTCTTAGTCTGTCATATCCATACTTTTTAAGAAGATATTTAATATAATGATGTTGGGATATATAGATTCCTTCTGGTTTTTGATGAATCTGAAAACATAGGAAAAAAGTTATCTCACCCATCATACTAATTTCAAACTGAGATTTCATTACATCCGTAAAGGAATCAGTTAAGGATTGATGAGTTGAACCAAATATACTATCATCCAAATAAATTTGAACAATAAAAACATTTTTCTAGTCTTTCTTTAGAAAAAGGGTAGGATTTATATTTCCCTTAACATAGTTATTTTGAAGAAAAAATCATGTAAGTCTATCATACCAAGCTTGAGGGGATTTTTTAAGTCCATACAGAGATTTGGTAAGTCTAAAAACATGATCAGGATGTTTTGTATCATCAAATCCAAGAGGTTGTTCAAAAAATCCTTCCTCTTTAACATTACCATTTAGAAAAGCACATTCCACATCGATTTGAAAATGTTTGAAATTGAAGAATGCTGCAAAGGGAAGTAAAATACGAATAGATTCATGTCTAGCTACTGTAGAATAGGTTTCTTCATAGTATATTCCTTCTTATTGATTATAGAATTTAGCAACTAATCTAGATTTATTTATAACAATGATTCCATTTTCATCACACTTATTTCTAAAGACCCATTTTACTCCAATAACAGTGGTTTCCTTAGGTCTTTCAACCAAGGTCCAGAATTTATTCTTTTCGAATTTATTTAGTTCATCTTGCTTGGTGTTGATCCAATCATTATCACATAAAGCATCATCTGTGATTTTTGGTTCTAATTGGGAGAGGAATGCTAGTTGTTATACTTCATTTCATAAGGAACTTATAGTCCTTATGGTTTGATTAACATCACCAATGATTTTATCACCAGGATGACACTTCAGAAACAACTAGTTTGGGTTTTGAAAAACCTGTTCATCAACATAGGGTAGAAAATATTTTGGGTTAAATGTTTCAGAAGTATTTTCTGGAAACTTTTCCTTATCAGAATGATTTTCTATCATAGGATGATAATTAGTTTTTGAAAACACATCTGAGGATGTAGGTTGGGGTTGTTTAAAAACAAAATGATTAGTTTCATCAAATTTAGAATGTAATTTTTCTTAAACATTACAAGTGTTTTTATTGAAAACACTATATGCCTTAGAAGTTGTGGAGTTTCCTACGAAAATTACATCATCAGATTTTGGTGCAGATTTCGTAAATTATATTTACTATTCAGAATGAATACCTTGCATCCAAAAACATTAAAGTATGAAAGTCTAGGATTTCTACCATTCCATAACTCATAAGGAGTTTTATTAAGAAAAGGTCTATTCAAAACATGATTTTTATTATAACAAGTAGTACTTACAGCATCATCCCAAAAATGTTTGGTTATTGAATACTCACTCAACATGGTTCTACTTATATCATGATGAATTATACCTCTTCTTTCAACAACAAAATTATGTTGAGGTGTTCAGGGTCCTGAGAAGTTGTGAGTAATCAATTTTCTACTAATTTTTTTTTCAAAATCAAAATTTTGAAATTCTCCTCCATGATCACTATGTATAGTTTTCAATGGAAGGATTTTCTCATTTTTCACTTGGGCTCTAAAACTTTTTAAATATGATAATTCTTCAGACTTATTTTCTAGAAAATAGACCCACGTAAATCTAGTGTGATCATCAACTAAGACAAATACATAATACTTTCCCCTAATGTGTCCAGTTTGTGAAGGACCAATAAGATCCATATGCACTAGATGTAATGAATCAGTAGATGAGACTTCACCAACTGATTTAAAACATTATTTATGTTTCTTTCCATACTAACAAGGGTCAAAAACTTTTGAAGAATCAAATCTAGGTTCTAGTAGATCCTTAACTAGTCCATTTATAGAGAGTTTTCATATGTTCCTAAGGTTATAGTGATCTGACCTTCTATGCCATAACCAAGAATGATCTTCCATTGCACTAAGGAAAGGTAAGTCTTGGCTCTTAAGGTCTTCTATGTTTAGTGTGTAAACATTATCTTTCTTATTGGCAGAAATAATAAATTCTTTCTTGGAAGTGTGTACTAATCACTTATTGTTCCTAAAATTCACAAGGTAGCCTTCATCACATAATTGTATTATACTAATGAGGCTGTTCTTGAGACACCTCACAAATAAAACATTTGAAATAAATGTTTTTCAAAGAAGAACGATGTTACCTATACCAATAATTTCTCCCTGAGCATTATCTCTGAAAGTTACTTTTCCTCCATTGGTTTTGAAAATCTTTTCAAAATAGTTTATGTTAACAGTCATATACTAGGAACATCCACTATCCTTGTACCACGTATTGCTGTTGGTACTTGACCTATTTTCTTGAAAATAAGAGAAAAATTAGACTTTTGGAATCCAAACTCTCTTGGATCTGGAATTGTTAGATAACAAAATATTGGGTATCCATATTTTCTTAGAAAAATAAGCTGTATGAAACCCAAGAGATTGAACTCTATTTAAGGAGGAATTTTACTTCCAATACCCACCACTTTGACACTTAGTACAAAAAGGGTCTCAAGAAGGAACAAAATAGTTGTTTTTGAAAACTAGTTTTTGGTGAGTATAACCTACTCTAGTAGTGTTTTTTGAGGTTTAATTTGAGAATTCATCTTGTCAAAATTTTCCTTCCCAGAGGTAAATTTTTCAAGGATCTTCTTAAGATAAAATATTTCATATTTCAGTCTGATGACTAAATTCCTATCCTCGGGAATCATTTCCATAGAGTTAGATTTTTCCTAAAAAACAATTATCTTTAAAATAACATTATTGAGATCTTTAATGAGATTTCAGAATTTTCTTTCTCAAGGTCTTTAGAATGTTTTTCTAAACACTCTTCTTTATTTCTATGATCTGTAGAATGATCTGAAATCTCTTCTGAAATAATTTCTTCCCTAGTATTTTCCTTGTCTAATTTCATAGAAATTTAACAATTTCTGGATTCATGTAACTTGGAAATTCTAGAAACTTCTTTATATGAATGTAATTCTTCATTATCTGAGGATGAAGTATCTTCATTAGAAGTACTATTTTCAGAACATTAATTCATATCAAGAGATAAATGTGTTAAAGCCTCAGCAGAGAATACCTTGGCCATAAGACATGTATTATAGAATGAAGTAGTAGCAATTAAAACCAGATTATTCTGTGATAATGAATCATATTCATAATTTTCACTTTCTGAAGAATCTCCACAGCTAGCACTCCATGTATCATTAGCTTTAAGACTATTCTTGTTCTTTGATCGATATAATTTCTTCCGGTTCCTTTTTGAATTCCTTTCCTTCATTTCCTTAATTTTTAAAAAAAGGAAAAAATGGTTTGATGTGACCTCTTCTTTTACATTCATAACACGTAACTTCTCCATATTTCTTATCTCTATATCCTTTCTTCTTGTATTTATTCTAATGGTTCCTTGGATCTACAATCTTGTTCATTCTTCAAGCAAGATTAGCTAATTCATTCTCAGACATTTCTACGTCACTAGATTCTGAATGAATGATAACATTCATTGTCTTTGATCTGGTGTCTCTTTCTGGGGACTTGGATTTCATATGTTTAGAAGTTGTTGTAAAAGAAACTCCACCCTTTCCATTCTTTTTCTTAACATTTTCAGCATCTCTCTTCATTCTGGTATCATGCTGAAGATGGGTTCCAAACAACCCATCTAAAGAAATCTGAGTGACTTTCATGTTCTCATCAATAGGTGTCCTCTAGGACTCCAATTCATTTGGCGTAATATCTATGATCTTGTCCACAAGAGCCTCATCATCCAAACATTTTTCTCTCATAGATATAAAGCTATTCCTGATAGTCATAAACCTTTGATGAACATTTCTTATAGGTTATCTATAAGGAATGTTAAAACAATGATATTCAGCTCTCAGCATAGCGCTTCTTATCTCTATGACATTAGATGTACCAAAATGTGTAACTTCAAGTTTCTTCCAGATACGGTTTGCAACATCACATGAAAATATTTGACTATAGATGTTCCTATTCATGGAACATAACAAAGTATTTCTAAATCCGAAATTTGATTGATATTCTTATTTCTCATGATTCATAAAAGTCCTGAATTCCTTGTCTGGAAACTTATCATCTATAGTCATCATTAGATAGTTATCAACTGCAGTATTGATAAAAAAAGACTTCATCCTATATCTACAGTACTCATAATCATTTCCATCAAAAATAGGAGGTCTGGTAGGATTTAGATTATCAATACAGCCAACATTTAAAGATGCCATCCATAAGATAATATTTGTCACAAAAAGCTTGTTAGTTGTATATGTCTGTAGACAAGAGAAAACATTGTAAGAAAGGAAAAATATATTGTATCTCAAATCAAGAATGAATCCGTACTACGTGATTCCAAAAAAAATGATTCGGAAAAAATATGAATCCAGAAGTATGAATCTGAAAATTTTATTCTAAAAACATTCAGTAGGGAAAAACTTATATGCGAATATAAGTATTTCAGAGACCTTTTTATATTACCAATTGTGATATGCTATGTGAGAAAGATATACTCTATAATACCAAATTTAGGATCGAATATATAATTATGAGATTCTCAAATACAAGAGGGGGTGAATTATATTCTTTAAAAATCCCTATGGAAAATTTGTATAACCAAAATTCACAACACTTATAAGTTCTAAAAACATGCTTGATTCCGAAAAAGTGATTCCGGAAATGAAACTTAACAAAAGTATACAATAACTAGGATTATACCTTAAAGCGTATAGAATTTTATATAATCAGAGTAAAATTATGAGGAATCATAAGAAAGTTATACGTTCTTTAACAATATAAAATGCAGAGGAAAAATTGAAACGAAACTAGTAACATGTAGTAAATCTTTTAACCCAAAGATAAGGGTATCCAAAAACCTTGGATAAAGGTCCCTTGATTTACAATTTCAAGAAATGTTGTCTTAATCCACCAAGGTAATACTTCAATATGGAGATCAGAGTTTGTCTTGCTATCCCAACAAGACCTCAACAATCAGGTAGTCGGCACCTCTGTCTTCATATCCCCAGATGCCCTCGATTGTACACAACAACAATCGGAGTCGCACGACGAAAATATGCATGAAGAAAAGTTTTAAAAATCAATTCAAACTTTCTGTACGAAGCCTGAGAGTTTATAAGAGCCTCTATCTCTTGAAATCACTTCAACAACATGTAATAATCGATGTCAAAAGTCAGTTATTCTTGTTGTGTTGAGCTCTTTCAAATGAGCTCCTATTTATAAGAACAACTCCAACGGTCGACTTCCTCCTCCAACTGTCATATTTTTCCTTGAATTTCGGAGGGACTTATACATGTGTCACTCAAAAAACAGTTCGTTGATAACTGAAGGAAAGAAATCATTTTATAATAGAACAAGTTAAAGCATAACTAAGAACTGATATTCGAAATGTAAGTAAATATGAATGTTTGGAATTTAAGTAAATGAATTCTGAGTCTTTAATACAAGAATATTCAGATTCTATTTTGTATGAATTCGGAAGCTGAATTATATATAATTATGGAGTCTGAATTTCAAGGAAATTCAGATTCTGATTTCATTAGAATTCAGAACCTGAATGTGTAATGTTTGGAGTCCGAGTTCAAGAGAATTCGGAGTGTGAACTCATAGGAGTTCAGAGTATGTTAATCAGAGAACATGGAGTCAGAAAATAGAAAGTTCGTAATTAGAATTCTGATTCAGAATTAGGTGACAGAACTATGAATTTTGTATCCTGAATTTGTATTCAGAATTCGTAGTCAGAAATCAGAATGTTTGTAACCAGAATTCGGAGTTGAACTTCATGAGAGTTCATATTCTGAATTCGGAGTTGAACTTCATGAGAGTTCGTATCCAGAATTCGGAGTTGAACTATATTAGAGTTTGTATCCAGTAATTAGGAGTCTTAAACAGAATTCTTCATATCTATGTATTATATGATTATGAGGTTTTGGTTTCAATCCCAGTTTTACACTTAGAAAATTTATGATATGAACAATGAGATCTAGTTAAGGGTAAATTTCCTTGAGAATGAAATTTTCCTTAAAGAAGTAAAACAGGGGTAAATTGAGTTTTTCCTTGAAATAAGATGTTTGTGATTTTCAAAACAAGAATGAATGGTAAAGTCCTAAGGATACCTTAATGACTTAGAAATCTACCCCTTTTCATGATGGGATGTAAAAGTTATAAGGAAAACATTATTGACTAACGAAAAACTACCCACTGTCAAAAATTATGTAACACATAATTTTTATTAAAATTATAAATAAACCCCAAAATTAACTTTCGACCTATACAAAACTCAACTATGGTAAAGGTCCCCTTAAGAGAATACTGGTGTTGCGAGTTCATCAGTGTCCTTGGATTTCAATTTTTAACACCAGTTCAGAAGATAGAAAAACCCGCACGTTCGTTTATAGAACGTACCCGAACAGAACATCTGAAATTGATTCCAGGCACACTGGGCCTTAGAATCAGGCGCCGTCAGAAAATGCAGACTCTTAAAATTCCAAAGAATTTAAGAAAAAAACATCCCTGAAATTAATGGGTCTTTACACATTAAATATTTGGAAATGTTTTTCATAGGACCAAATAATGAATAGGGTCAAGGATGGGATCAAGGAAAATTCATGGTATCTAAAACAAGGAACTAGAAATGTTTCTTTGTTTAAGAGTTTTTTTTATAAAAAAGCATACGGAGTAGAATTTTATACTTTTAATATTTCAGTTGTAAATTAAAAGTTATGAACTAATTCTAAAAATTTTTATACACGAAAAGATCCAATATGAGAATTATTATATTAATTCAAGATTATGTAATGTTTAAGGATGTGCCTTATAGTGTTTATATCCCAATTCAATGTGAAATTGATTCAATTGACATAAAATTGATTAAGTGAAATTGAATTGATCGAATTATAAATAAAACCATCAAAAATATAATTTTATACTATAAATTTATTATATTAAAAAGAAATTTTCAATTAAAATTTAGTATTTGTCAATATTCATCAATACTACAACATATCATTAAAATTCAAAAAAATTATCAATAGTAAGTTTTGTTTTTTGTATAATATAATTTATTAAAATGTAAAAAAATAGATTTAAATCATATAATCCATCAAATGGGGACAAAACTAACATTATGTAAGTACTTATTTTATGTGGCTAATCATATTTGTTCAAATATAATTTTTTGAAAAAAATTATATTAATGATAAATGTTCGTAAAATATTATATATATATATATAATTCATTAATATAATCCAACAAAAATTATTATTTTTTAATTTGAATAAAACATACTTCTGTAAATTTAAATATTTCTCTAGAACAAAAAAATCCATTTATTTTAAAAAGGTATTTACATTCATTTATTATTGATTTTTCGAATAAATATATATAATATTTTAAAACATATTTTAATAATTCTTTTTATCCCTTTTATACCCTTACTTATAATGGATGGTTTATAATGGTAACATTTAAATACTAATATTTAGATGTTCATTTATGCTCGATGTGGCGTATCATATAATTTATAGAACATAGAATTTCTTTTATAATAACTTAGGATATTTCATGATAGTTTATGAATGAAGATATATATATATATATTCTTATTATAGTTTTAAATAATAAATTCTTGTGATTAAATTTCATGAAAATTGATGGTAAAATTTGAATTACACCAAGATGATATTTATTGAGTAAATATAGAAAAAAAGTGATTGTGGAAGCTACATGGATAATTCATACCAAAATAAAATAAAAATACTAAAAAAGTAATATGGATATTTATATATATGGATAATATGTATGGAATAAATTTATATTAATGATGTGTTCACATAATATTACTTGGAAGTCATTATTGAAGTAACATGATGAGTTTTTGATTCTAAAAAATGTGTATACCATTGTTGATGATACCAGATGAGAATTAATAGATGAAACATTGAGTTATGATATTTATTTTTAAATAATTCATCAGGGTGTTTTAAATGATATTTTTCATATGTAATTATGATAATATGTCTATGTGGTGATATGATGAAAATTTATAAAATTATGAAAGTTGCGTAGCCCTGAAGTTGTGATGATGATAAAAAGTTATTTAACACTAATAAAGTTAAATGAAATGATAAATTACTCTATATAAATCGGTAACCTATAATTTAGTTTCTGATATAAAATATTTAGTTGTTTTATTGATATATATAATCATGAAATTTCACTATAGGTATAAATGTACTTCTTAATTTTCTTCAGATACATGTCTATAGTCCAAAACCCATATACTAAAAAATTAGAAGTGTAAGAATGTACCCGGATAAGTAAGATCCACACTAACAGTATGAGTAATATATAATAGTACCTATAAGATAATGTAGGAGAATTAAATATTTATTAAATCCTTAAATATGGATTTTTTCAAAGAATATGAGTCGTTAGGAGATATATGAGTCAATTTCATTCTATGTAATGTTTAACAAATTTCATCAAAGTCAACAGATAAGTGTACTTAGATGCAAATAAATAAGGGTTCATAGAGGACCATTTCTTGAGACACGAATTTTACTATACTATGACATGTAAGAGTAAATAAAAATATCACTTGAATATATAATTCATAATAATATTATATTTTAGAGTAAGACTCAAATGTACAATAATACATAATTGTCAAATAAATAATATAGTTTATATGTTGGTTAATTCATGGAAATACATAAGAATTACTATTATCTCACATGGTGGAATGTAGTGTTTCCAAGCTTGGAAATAGATTTACTATCATATAAGAAATGTTTAGACTAAAATTAATTCAGTTGATGATATGCTAATATTCATGATTGAATATGACGATTCTTTTAGATGTTGTGATTCAAACCAATAATAATATATACTATAATTAAAATTAAATGGTGGTTTTTTTATAATGATTTCTATTACATTTTGTTTTTTGAAAATGACCATGTTAAAATGATGTAATAAATATATATATATATAAAGAATTAATAATGAAATAAATCTTTATTAATAAAATATGTGTTTGGAAAATAATTTTTGGATTCAAAAGTGATGATTTGAAACTAATTATACTGATCAAATAAGAGCTGTTACCATGATGTATTCAAATGAGTTTGAAAAAAAAAATTCTATAATTTATTGATAAATATTAAATATTAAAATTACAGTAATAAATTTATTATGAATTTTTAAATAAGGGTAGGTTGAATAAGATAATGTTGTCAGTGAAAAAGTTACAATAACGTAATATTTTATTTTTTTGGGGATACATTGGATAGGGGATAGAAAATGTTACAAAGAGAGGAACCCGTAATATAACATATAGAAGGACATGTCGTTCAAAGGAATTGAAATGCCAATTACATTCAATGTGATAGTTTATATACATTAAGGAAGATGAATAATAGAAGAGTAAAACTACCAATTAGGAACTATGTAACATCTCCATATATTGTATGTATTTCTATTGAAATAATACATATTGTAAATGATTACTTACTTTTCACACAACATAATGTATATATGAAATCATATATTGTAATCCATTATAATTTAGTAGTTAAATTATTTTTTAAGAATAGTAATTAAAACATTACAGAAAATAGGTATATTTTTTTTATAAATTCTAATTCACGTATTAATGTATAACAAATTAGTACTCAACTTTTATTAATGTACATTTACTGTTCAAAAATATTATTCCTTAAAAAATGGTTTATATCAAAAAAAAATAAGAAAAAATATAATTAATTTTTACAATTTATATGAATTATAATTTTAAGTCATTATATTTTAAAAATTATCATGTTAATATTATCTGAAGGTGAATTTTTCGGATTTTAATAAGAATATTTATTTTTACTGAATAGTGAAAAGTACCGATTTTTCATTAAATTGCCATTTAATTTTTGGTAAATGTCTTATTAGTTTATGAATTTTGGTATAATGTACCATAATTATTAATTAATTATAAATAAATAAATAAATTAAGGAGTCATGATTACAATATGTTATTTTTTCATAAGATATTTTTTAGGGTGATGAGCCCATTTTTCTAAAAAACAGTTTTTGGGCACGCAATGTGTTTTTATCTTAGTAAAAAAAATTTAAACTCAATTATGTAATGTTTCTAATGAAATTTATATATTATATATTCAATATACTATTTTAATAATAATTTAGTTTGTTTTATAATGAAATGAATGAATGTAAATTATGTTTTACTCTGAAAAATTCATTTTTAGAAAAGGTGTTTTCCTTATGGTGTTCATTTTCAATAAAATTTAATTTATAACAATTATAGACTTTGAATATGGTAAAATTTGGTCTATAATATTATTTAATATAACTAAATTTATTTAATTAGTTCAACATAACTTTTTGACAGCTAGAATAGTAAAAACAGTTGCATTCAGTTACCATAGTTAATGGTAAAACATGTTGATATGGAATTAAATCATAAAATTAGTGTAGGATTGCCACTCTTACTTATAAAAATAATATTTGATGAATATAATTAAAAACTATCTTATCATACCATCAAATACTTTTCTATTTTGATCCAAATTCCATGTAAAATGACATTGGTTAAATAATTTATGAAATTACATGTTTGTCCCTCCCTTCACATATAAATGGGCATGTAACCTAGTCCCCTATACACACAAAATTTTATGGAGCCCAACCCTATTACCTGAATTTTTTTTCTTAATTTATTAAATTTGTACTAGATACACGATATTTTTTCCTAAAAGGCCAATTTTAAACAATATGGTTAAATGTTTCACATTATTGATTTTCACATTACACTTTGAAATTTAATTTTTTTTAATTTTAGAAAAACATTATTCACATTTCCATATAAATAAATATAAATCATAATACACTTAATAGGTTACTAGGTGAAGAAAACTAAATAATGGGCTGATCTCAAAGTATTAGTAAGTGTATCCAAACAACATATTTTTATATTTCATATGAAAAATGGATAAAATAATTGATAATCAAATAATACCATATTAATAAACTCATCAGTTGAAAAACAAAATCAATTAATATCATAAATATTAAATATAGTCACATAGTTATCAATTATTTATTTACAAATAATGGATTGAATAATGCTAAACATTAGAAACCTAACATCTAAGCCTTGTTTTATGGTATCTAAAAAATACTATCATGGACACATTCCTAAACATTTATATAAATGGTCTAGGTTATGTTAAAATACACTATCTTGTTATTCTAATTAGACCTACTGATTCATCTAGGGGATTTTTATTTCATATACCTACCCATCACATAAAAATTATAATTCATGGTTTATATGTATAAAAAACACAACATAATTAACATTATGTAAAAATAAATAGCATTGTCTATTAGAAGATCAAACATAGAAAATATCAAAAAATTCCCCAATAAATATGATCACAAAACATCCAATGAAATATATTGGATGGTATCACAATATTATATAATAATTAAATAAAAATATAAAACAAAGGATGTTGACATAGATAATTAGAAATTCACCATCTCATTACAAAATTACATTAAGAAGAAAACCATTTCATATAAAAATAACATATTAAAAATAAAAAAAAATCAGCAATATTATGGATAAAAATTCTTATAAAATGAAATTTTAAAATTTTAATATGTGCTTCAATGTAGTGATTTTCCATGTTGATAATAAATTACAATCACATATATACATTATAAAAACCTTCATTTCATAATTTTGAAAAAGTGTAAAAAAGCACCATGTTTAGAAAATGATAAGAAAAATCATTTTAAACATTATATTAAAAAGTAAAAAATGGTAAAAATGACTTTAATAAATAAATTTGGAATATAAAAAAAATATTCTATAAAATCTATGGAAGTAATTGGAATTGAATATAAAGATTCCCAATTGATTAGATGAAAAAGTTTTGTTTTTTATAAAATTAATATTTTGGTTTATCGATTACATTGAGAGAAGAAAGAAAAGCAAATAAATTGAAATTTATATATATATAATTTTTAGAGGAAAATATATTTGGATTATGATATAATGTTAAAATAATTCTACTAGTAATGAGATAAACAAAACCAATCCCAAATAATAATAAGATAGTGAATTAAACCCTTACCCCATGTCCAACATCGTTTATATGTATCTAACAATATTATATAAACATATTAATTTACATCAAAACATATATTAATTAATAATATTGTATTATCTTCTATCTATTAATAATTTTTTTTAATTCCCTATCTTGGTTGAAAAATGTTTTTGTTTTAATTTATGTTTTACTGTGGTAGTTATTGTTCTTATAAATTAATAATTAATCTCAAATATAATAAATAATAATAATAATATTAATATAATATATACTGATTGTATTTGTTGATATATTTATCTATTAATGTTAGAGATATAAAAATAAATAGTATCATTCATGGAGACGGTAGGACTTTAAAACATAGAACATTTTCTTCACATTTTGATAGATGTAACAAAATAATGGTAAATAATTATTCGTCATCACCAAATAATTATTATATAAAATATATTATAATTTTTTTACCACCATCACTATTTATAATACCTAAAAATAAAAAGGGACTTTCTAACCAAATATGGAAATCCAGAATCTAAATATTGAATCTATATTTAAAATCTTAGCCTCTATATGAGGAAGAGGTTATTTTTAATATATGTGTATTCAACTCTATGAAAATCAATTTTTTGAAAAAATACAACTTTTAAACCTAAAAATGGATTTATTTACTTTTCGCATTCATTGAAAAAATATTTGATGACTTTTAAAAAATTTTATTGAGTATATAATTTTTTAATCTTGTTAAAATAATTCACTAATAGTAATTATATTATCTTATTAATATAAAAATATTTTACACACATAAAAATAGCTTTTCAAAAACATCACTTTTTCATTTAAATTATATTCATTTTCATTTTTTATCAATTGATAACTAATAAATTGATTTTATAAACGTGTATGCCATATAATATTAATTTTTTTTATTAACAAAAAATTTAATGTAATGGTTATAATTATATAATATATTACATTTAATTTTGGATCGGTGTTGTATGTATTGAAAGATATTGAAGAAATTAAATTTAATGAAATATATCATAAAATCTCAAGGTGTTACATTATATCCCCTTAAAATGAAAATTGAGGTCATAATTACATTACTATGATATCAATAACTGTTGGTATTTCATCCTCATCACACTCTTGGGTTTTAATGTAGATTCATTGACTTTATAATTCCTCTAGAGAACATTTAACTATTAAGTAGTCTTGTTTCATAAAATATTATCTCTATGATCTAATATTTATATTTAATGTTCTTTATTAGAATGGTTGGTTTCCCATGGTATTACCTTTGAGTATAGAACATGTTATAGATTAGGGATGTACTTCTTCAAGAGACATACATGGAACACATCATCCACATGAAAAAGTTTTGTTGGTAGAGCTATGTGATAACACAATATACCTATATGATCAATAATGTCGAAAGGGAAACATTCATATGGCTCAATTTTCCATTATGTATAAGTAGCATAATAAAAATATATAGAGGAATTAATAGAAATACCTTCACAGTAACATCAAACTTTGGATTTCATTGATTCATATCAGCATAAATTTCCTTCCATTTAAGAGCTACCATGAATTGATGTTTAATGGATCTAATTTTATCATTAATTTCTTTAGCTAGATCTGGTACAAATATCGTTCAATATGAAACATCATTCTAGAAAATTTTGAATTTACACTCCTTGTGAAAGAGATATTCATAAGGATCCCTATGAATACTGGAGTGATATATATTATTGTATTAAAACATGACTACAATAATTTGATTATTCCAATTACCATTAAATTTCATAGAAGAAGAAAAAAACATTACTATATGGTTTTAATAGTTATATCATTCATACCATTTATATGATGATGATAGGTATTACTAAAACACAGCTATGTATCAAAATATTTCTAATGAATATTTTATAACATAGAGGTAAAACTCAAATAATGATTAGCTAAAATAATACTAGTTACTCTTTATATTCTTTCAACTCCCATAATGTATATTACCAAATTATGATAAAGAGATAAATCTATATTAATAAAAATTATGTTTTCTAATTTTTTGTGGAAATTAACAACAGACCATATATCATTAATACCATTTGACGTTTTGTAGATTTTAATGACAAAATATATAGTGAGGTTTTCCCATTTAAATTATGTAATGGGTAATGATTTTCAAATACAATTATACTTTTTTTCCCTTTCCCTAAAAATAATGACATACCAAGAATAAAGATACATACTCAAAAATATATCTCTTAATGATTTCCCATTATAAATAATATATCAAAATTAATACATTTGTACAATTTATGGATGAAAAGAAAGTGATGAATAATGACCCTCATATAACAGCTCTTCAATTAAATCTGGTATTGATGAAATAAATACATAGTTCCATAACATTTTCATTCCATCCTAATAACAGTAAAAATGAGAATAATTCATGACTTTCTTCTGTAGTTTGACACATTCTAACCCTCTTTAATACTCACATGAATATGTAATTAAACACTAATTATTGTAATATAAGATATCTAAAATTTCTTCATCATTTCTATATCCATCCAATTAAAATCCATGAAGACTATACCTTTTGTGATTTTTTTCTAGATATGGTAGAATGGATATATCAACTGAGAGAATCTTTCATCATGTTAGTTTTCTATATTTGTAATTTATTGATATGTCATAATATTTAATTAAAACCAACTAAATTATAAGTCATATACAAAACTATTTTTTAGTGAACACATAATTTAAATATTTATGGTCATTATATATATCAAAAAATTATAAATACATATAATTAATGAAAATTATTATGAAAGAATTATCACAGCTAACTCCAAATCATGAAATGGGTATTTTTTATCAAAAACCATAAATTTTCTTGATGCATAATCTGTGAACATACCATTTTTAAAGGTTAATATACAAATTTATTCATTTATACATGAAAATTTGTTATAATTAATTCTCTACTAAAAAGTAATGTATGTAAAATGATATTTGATGACCTTATCTTTTTTTATTCGAATCATTATTCACATTCATTTATTACTATGAACATAAACTATATAAACCCTTTAATTTCATACATGGATATTACTTATTATTATATATATATTAAATAAATTATTGTAAAATATTCCTATAAACATTAATAGATAATTTTTTTGGATACTATGTACAAAATCATTTGATTTTATTAATAATATTAAACATCTCCCATAATTATGTTCCCCATTTAAACTCCTAAAAACATTTGCCACCGGAATTCATTATTCATAAGATGGGGAATGGAAACAACAAAAAGAGAGATCTATTATGCACAATAATTTTTAAATGATAGATATCTATAATCAAATAATTTTTACTATACCATAACGGAATATGATCCTGGACATAATATATGAAAAACATACGCCAAATATCAAATACCAAATCATCGGGTGTGGAATAATTATTGTAAATATATAAGGAATTAATCATATGGGAATCAAGGAAACTGATGTGTTAGAGGATAAAATTAGTATAATATATAATATTGTGAAATAAGCATAATAATAGAATGTAATTTTAATATTAGGTAAGGATTTCTTCCAATTCTATCATATATGAATGAGTTTACTCCCCAAACCATCATAGTAGTCAAAGTACAATTCCAAAAACATCCTTACGCAAAATGTCTATTAATGAAATTTTTTCGATCCATATTACATTAAAATTTAACCCATAATATATAAATATTTACCTAATTTATTTGAGATTGAAATAGGTCCCTATAATAATATAATTAAAATCATACATATGTGTGTCAAAATATAAAAAAATTCAACATATTATAATCCATGAAATTAAATGGGTTTCAAAATCATTCCATCATCTCAAATACTATGGAAAAGGGACATGTATTATGTTTATTTCATCAATTCATCATAGAATATACCTTAAAAAGTTATTTTTCTAATATTTTTCTCATGGTATATCATGTGGAAGAGAAAGAGGCTTAATTATCATCATTTAATTGTAAGCATTAACGACTCGTAGAATGAATAATAAAGTCACACTTGGTTCATATCCATAGAAATAAATAGGTAAGATCAATAGATGTTATCTTAGATTGAAAATTATTTTGAAAAGGTTCCTAAACCATTATTATGGAAAATATTTTTTATTGAAAGTAATCTTTTATAACATAAAATTCAAAAGGAATTTCAAAATAAATTTTATCATAATAAAATGTTAATCATATAAAAGATTGATTAAAAATAATTTCAAACATGTATTGATAAAATAAATTTACCTCTTTGATAAATTAAATTTTAAAAATTAAACTATTTTTCAAATAAATATCATTGAAACAAAATTGATAAAATATAAATTAATCTTCATAAAAAAAAATTCATGGTGGAAGGAAATTTGGTTCATTCCATTCAGGTTAAAACAATGATTCCTATAATAATATTTAAAAAAATAAAAATGGTCCTTTTATGGGAAATTACAAGAATGTTACCTTAATTACATTAATTTAAATCATACACATGGTAAAAAAATTTATTATTTAGATGAATAAATTTAGTCTTTAATTAAAACGATTTTACTAATCATTATTCAGAATGAAGATCGTGTTTTCAAACGAATAATAAAATGATGTCAATTTTCATTAAAACATTATTTTATACTCATGAGTTGATAAAGAGACGAAATTGAAGGTAAACCATGTAATCTAATCAAATAATGATATGAAGAAAAAACTCATTATTTTCTTGTAGATTTTTAATTATATATTATCATCAAAAACAAAAATATAAACAATCCAAATAACTGATGTGATTGAAATAAAAAATGGATACCACTATAGTATATTATAATTGTAATCAAAATAAAAGAATAAAAATATAAAAATATTAAAATATAAATAAATGAAGGAGATTAATGATATACAATTTCAAAAGGAATGATATATATATCATAATGGAGTATAGATTCATACCATAAATTATTTCTCAAAGAAAGATAATTGATACCAAAATCCCTTACAACATTGGAAAAATTTTACCATAAACCCCTTGAAATATAGATCCCAAAATGGAAATTTAATAGAAAATAATATTAAGGATACAAATCATAAAATACATCTATGAGTTTTATACACACCAAATAAATTAAAAACATGGTGAATATGGCTCTTGTCTTATAAAAAATAAAAGTGAATCAGAATTCTTATACCTTAAATATTAATATTAATCATAAACATTAAAAACTCATATATATTAAATAATTTATTATTATAAATATATTAATAAACCAAATTATTATTTAACATACCAAAAATAATTTTCATAAATATTTTTGTAACCCATTTATTAACAATTTTTGTGTTATATCCATGTTTTGGGCAGTAACATCTTAGTTTTTTGTATGTTTGAATTATTATATTTGTGGTCCTATTACTTGTATCAGGATTTAGTAAATTATATGATTTTAACCATGATATATATATATAATAAATATATTCATTATATATGTATTTATAGTATTATATAAATCAAGGAGATATAAAATGAAATATACTGTTCATAAAGATGGTAAACAGTACATTTGCATTAATGTTCTTTCCATTTTCACTAAGGATTGAATTAAATAATGATAAATAATATATTAACATTAAATAATTGTTATCATATAATTATAATTAAAATTTTTAATTAAATAAATCCTTATTTCTTTTAATGTAATTATCCAATGGATCACATCACTTTATGAGGTGGTTGTCATCAAAACACCGGACCGATGCTACCATATTCCCCCAAAATAGAAGGTATGATGGTATATGTGATACAATATTTCCACTAGTTTAATAATATCCAAAATGTAAATTATAATAGTTTATTCCATCATTATATTTTTTTTGTAACATAGTAATGGAAAATTAATGACATCACTTTGTGAGGTGGTAGTCTTCAGTACATAAGATTGATGATTTAATATCCCTATTGATGGAAGAGGTGAAGGATTTATGTTATTAAAATAAGATAATAAAAGATAAGTATATTTAATATATATAGTTTGTTATATAATCATTGTTTAATAATTTTTTTATCTAGATGAATAAAGAAATAAAATAAAATCCTCGATTAGGGTCGTTACCTCGTATTCAGAGAACCACTTTTGGGGTCCAAAATATGTTTTCCTTATAAGGATTTATGAATAAAATAAGGATTATTTTATGATATTAAAGTATTTCTTAATGGATATGGATATTTATTTTCCAATACAAATAGTATTGGATGTGTGAAGAGAAGAGTATTAGGGTCGACCTTTTCAATGTAAGGTGAATGGCAATGATGTACTTTATGATAGAAAAAAGGTGTGCCAAAATATTTTACATACGAAAAGGATCCAAAAAGGGAAATCATATAACCTATAATATATTATTTAGAAAATAATTAAAAAATTGGTTTAATTCATTTTTTGGGTCATTTTTAACAGTAAATTTTTTTCATTATTCCTAGTTAATTTAATTTTATCCTTAACTACAGAAATAATTTTTACTGTTATTACTATTCAATATGGTAAAAAAATTTATTAACCATATTAGATAATAAAAAATAATATTATTCAAAATATGGAATAATTTCTTCCAAAACAAATTCACAACAATTTCAATATTCAATTTTAATTTAATCACGCAGATCTGATGAGTCAGAGTGTATTCAAATAAAAATAAGTTCCAAATATTTAAAAAGGATTTATCTCAAAAATAGACATAATAATTATTAAATTGGAATAAATTTTACTAATATTTATATAATTTTACTAATTTTATTTTATAACGATCTTAAAATAGTTTGGATATTTTTTAAATCATTAAAATAAATAAAAAATATTAATAAAACCCATTAATTTTCATTATTCATCAAAAAAATTATCTTATCTAGAGTATTCTAAGAAATTATCATATGATATTTTTGAAATTAATATATAAAAAATAAAAATTATTTTTCTGAAAAAAATATTAAAAATAGTGAATAATTAATTTTAATGTAAGTGCTCAAAAGGTGACAAAATTGTTTTTTAGGAAAATAATGTTTTTAACTATAAAATTTTATTAGTTGAAATATATTCACAAAAATAAATAATGTTCATTTTCATATTTTTAATGAATATATAATATAAATAAATTTAATTAATATCATTTCAAAAAAAAATCAAATAATTTATGTAAAAGTCATTTTTCTGTATGAAATTATTTTTTCTAAAAAAGACTTCCTGTATTTTAAAATAGTTTTTATTATTATATATAATTAATTGGTCACTAAAGAATTTTTTTATATACATAAATAAACCACATATGTTCATAATTTATTTAATTTTATTCATATACTACAATCTAATAGATAGGTGATAACTATCAAGTTAAATAATTATATTTTACTATAATGTTTCATTTCATTTAAACATTGGATGTCCTGTAATACAAGATACACATAGTGTTGTGTGTAACAAGAGATATCAAAAATATTAAATTCAATTTATAAAATATTTCAAAACACCTTATGTTGTTACGTTTGATCCCCCATAAATGTATTACAAACACTTCATTTCACCAAGTGATTGGTAAGAAAGGTTTTATCATTTGAGAATCCAATTTTGGGAACCCACATTATAAAATGGATTAACATAGATTCCTCTTGAAAAGCATGAATGGTTTATGTGAAAGTTATATGTAATAATAGATAGATGTTTTTTAAATTTTATGAAATAGTTTGGAAGTGAAATCACGGATAGAAACGAGAAAATAACATTGAATTGTTGTTGGAGTGTGATAGAAATCATGGTCAATAGATTGTTAAATAGAATAAATCAATAATGAAAAAAGTTGGGTAAATGGTTATTTAATTTCATAAAATATGATGATAATTGGTCATTATTGTATTTCAATATATATATCATATTGTAGATTAATTTATATAAGAAGATATACATTCTTGATCTAACTCCATTTCATTAGAATAATCTCATCCTTTGGTTATGTATCGATCAATTTCAACTTCATCCAATACAAAAATAGGTGAATTGTTGATGTTCTACACAGTAGAAATGATCCATTTTCTCTCTCATTATTATAATATAAGAGTTATTAAAATTTATTCATAAATATTCATATGTGGAAATATTAAATTAATCACTATAATATCATCCAAAAGTCAACATAAACCATTATATAAATAGTTATCCTTTTAACCCATCCAAAATTAAAAAAAATGGTCACTAATTTCATGAAAATTAGATAAACATTAATCCTCCATTATCATAAATTAAGTAATTGTTGTCACATGTGAAATATGTGAATACCATTGTCATGTATTTTCATAAATCTTGGTAATAACTACATTTACCATAAAAACATATTCAAAACAGACAAAATTTCTAAATTATTGAATAAAACTATACATTATTTGTAACACCCCAAACTTCTACGGTACGCTTCTCTTTGAATAATGCGATAGCATGTGTTGTACGCAACATCGAGTTCTAACACAACACAACCAATCAAACTAGCCGTTATGAATAGTAATACCTACTTTTTTGAAATTATATATGTTTTATATTTCAAAATGGACTTCATTTTTGGATTCGGAATATCGAAATTATCCTATGTTGAATTTTTTGTATTTTTCTGAGAACTTCCAATTTTTATGAATAGTGAAAATTTCTTAAAAATATCTTTTTTAATCAAAGTAATTTATAGTGATAAATTATATTATTGAGTGGTTTTAAAGCATAATTAGAATATATTTTTACCATTTTATCCAATGGTGTTCATTAGAATTAATTTCACTTTGAAATTGGACATAAACAATTATCAATCTTTTGATATATATTGTTTCATAAAAACACGCTATTTGTTGTGACAGCGGGAATTAATTATAACATTAATTAATGTAACTTATATTTTTGGAATTTTTTAAAACATACATCATTTTTGAATTCGGAATATCAATTATAGCTTAGGGTGAAATTTTGTCATTGTTCTGAAAAACATAAATTTTTTATGAATAGTGAAACTACTAAGTGGTAGTTAAAAAACTGAATTTTTCATAAAACTTAATTTTACCGCTTCTGTTAATGGAATTTCAAAAATCCGAGAGACACGGTTAATATCAAGAAGTAAAATGTGGTTCAATGAGATGAAAATAATTTTTGGTGAATAGTAACTTTTTACTTTTATTTAACACGGTGAAAAGTAAAATAGGGTAAATAAGGGTAAAATTGATATTAATATTACCCTAACACATGTCCAAATTCTATTGGACAAGTGTATCTCGACCAAAAACAATCTTAGGAATAAAATATTATCATTTAGGTCCATTTGGATTAGATTAGGACATTTATTATTATATAATTCAAAGAAAAGTTAAAAGAGTTAAAATCAATGTTTATTTACTAAAACATTTTTAATATAGGGTTATACATAAGATAAATTCGATTGTAAATATTAATTAGAAATATAAAAATATTTCCTACATAATTATATTTTATTTATAATTTTTAGACTTTAAATAATTTAATTTATTTACGACCCAATGATGATGCAGTAATTACCATAGTAGTGAAAAATTAAAATAATTGATATTATAAATACCCAAATAAATATAATTTTAGACTTTTAATGAATTAAACTAATTTTTGAGGATAATATGACATATTAGTGATGATTTAATTAACTTTTTTCAAAGTAATGATTCTGTTATAAGTTTCACAAAAATCAACTATTGAATAGTGTCAAAATTGACATAAAAGAGTTTCTAAAACAAATATTATATTATTAATTGATATTAAATTCCTAAAAATATATGGTTCGGCCAAGAGACTTATATCATGATATTCTCATCATTAATGGACCACTTTTGGGTCACTTAGATGTATATAGTATGTTTATTAACTATATATTATAAAAATACAAAGTGACATGGTAAATGTCAAACTAATTAACTTAGAGTTAATACTTAAAGATAAGGTTAATATAGTAACCCAAACCTGTCTAAATTATATTTTTTGAATGGTTCTCGACCTATCCTCACCTTAAACTTTGAATAATCAACTTTGGAGCCATTAGAAACCGAATATAAATTTATTATAAATTAATATTTCTAGATTTTCTAAAGGTGCCCCTCACCCCTCTAATAAAAGGGCACTCCTCCTTCCCATTTCGTCACACCTTCAAAGCCTTTTGGTTCGGCCAAACATTTCCCAAATACTCTCCGAACTTCCCTCACTACAACCTAGAGGCCTTAGTTTGATCAAAAAAACCAACCTAAGGAGCCCTTTTGATCAAATCAAAAGGAAGAACCCGAAGAAGAGGTAATGATTTCACCACCCTTTTCCAAGTTCCTTTCTTCTTCCACTTATTCTTTCTTTGTTATTACCATTCTAAAATAATAACTCCAGTATCATATATATACTGTGATGTTATTATAAATATGGTACAACCATATTCAGTATTCTATCTAACCGTTGAATAACCTGTCACCATACATGCGTACGTACGACTTACCGTCTCCACATCGTGGTGTAATTGTTATTCAATATATTATTATTTTGATGGGTATAATAATGATGTGTAACTCATATATATAATAAATATAACATGTTAATGATTATGTATATATGATATACCATCCTTTTATATATTATTTTAATATCAAAAGAATGATATTGTCGCTCGTGCGTACGTACGGACTACCGTCTCCACGAACGCGATGAGATTCATTATCCATCGTATCCATTCAAGTATAATTCTCATTTGATGATTAATAATTGTATCTAATGACTTGATATCATTCTGGATATGATTAAGATACAAACTATCCATTACAAACATGGCTTATGTAACAAAGCATATAGAAGAAAATGAGTAAGTTAACACCTGAAACAACGATAATACTAAGATATTATTAACAAATCAATGTTAAAAGATCAAATATGATATCATATTAATGTATATGATTATTTTATAATTTAATAACAATTATTTCACCATTATATAGGAGGTTAACATACCCCAACCAAGGAAAAGTACAATGTAAGGGTTTATTTCACAATCTCTTCATTATCCGGGGTTGTTTATATGTAATAATCTACTGGGATCTCTTTATCATCCACATCCATGTTTCTTAAAGATATATTTCAAAAAAAATATATTATTTACAAGAATATGGGTTAAAGTCTTTTATACCCTTGTTTGACTTTTTATAAGTGGTTTATAAAGGAATCTTTCCGTCGTTTTCCAAATAATGTATTTTTTAACCTTTTTGACAGAATTAAGGTAAGAATGTTTTTTTAACTTATACGGTGGGTGCAGTTATTTTCCACCATTATAAAATTGTCAATCTTATAAGAATATTTTCAAAGAAAATGATTTATTTCGTAAATATAATACTCTTAAATGATTTCAAAATAGAAAGAGATATTTCTCTAAAAAGAGTTTTGATTTCATCTATGTCAACATCCATTGATGGATTTTACGCTTATTTGAAGTTGATTTATTATGATACAAAACTATTATATTGTATTTAAGGTTTTGTGAAATGTTTGACTGTGGATTTGCTATTTTTATACCATTCATAGTTTATGGTTAAAGTATTGACATTTCGTATGCTAGTTTTAATACTAATGTTTATGTTATTTTTAAACCTTTTCATATGGGAATGCATTGGACTTAATATGTGATGGGTGGAGCCCGATATAGCTTCCTGATGCATCGGTAGGTCTCATGAGACAAACTAGTGTCTTGGCACAAGGTCTTGACAAAATCTTATTTATAGTCTTGGCACGAGGCCTTGGCTATGTGGTTATGATAGTCTGGCATTTTGCATTCTATCATTATGAAAGTGGTTATTGATATTGCATGTGATAATTCGATTAGTAGAATATCCATGTGAATACGTAAATGGAATTATTTCATTTTATTTTTTCCATACTATGTTGAAGTTAAAGTTTAAAAGGCTATTTCTTTATTTATAAATTGCCTTAAATGTTTATTCTTATTTATGAAAGTTTCCGCTATATTGTTATCCTTACTGGGAATTTGAGCTCACCCTTTTTCTATGTTTTATTTTTCCCAGGAAGTGAAGAAGTAAATTATGAATGACCTGCTGGGATATTACCAGGGGATAATAGTGTGGATTATGGAGACAATATGTTGTTGTTGTAGTTTTTCACTTCATGATGTAATGTTAAACTTTATGAATATATCTAGTGTTTCCAAGGCTACTAAATCAATCAGTCTTTCGAGATTTGATCTTTCTTGTGATCATGCCAATGTTATGTAATAATGCACCGACTCTGGGTAACTGGGGTCGGGGTGTTACAGTTGGTATCATAGGAAGATTAGTACAAACCTTGGAATATAGATTTAGATAAACTCTGATTAGAGCACGTAGACCTAAGATGATATTTGAGGATTAGTATAGAAGAACTTCCTTAAATTTTGGTATTGTAAAGATTTTGTGAGTTTTCTGAGCAATACATCCCTGTCTGGATACGAGTAGGTAGAAGCGGCTCTGGCACAGATGTACCTAGGTGTAAAACCCGAAAACACCACTTTGAGCTAGACTCGAACAGGAACTGGTGCACGACAACGGGCCTTGCTACACTCTTGGTTACGACACTCCCGGGGGATATGCTAAGGATAACTCTCATTTTCTTTACAAATAATTAAGAAGGGTTTATGATTATATACTTCCTCAAAGAAAACATTTTTATGATTATGGATTATATCCATAAATAGTTCAATTTATGTTAAGTGTTTTATAAGTATCAGATTATGTATTTTGTTTCATAAACTGATCTAGTTTATGCCATTGTTTAGAAATGTAACCTAGTGGAAGAAATGGAAACTGTATCAATGCACGCACTCCATGTAGGGATTACCCTCCTGCTCAAGATAATTATAGTGGAGCTGGTGATGCAACTGGTGCCGATCAGCTAATCACCATACTGGGACAACTCACTCAGGTTATGAATAATAACCTTACCCATATGGAGCACCCTGATCCTCAGCGTGGATGATCAATGTTAGATCGATTCATGAGGCAACAACCACCAACGTTCAATGGGAGTACAAATCCCATAGTAGCTGAGCAATGGATAAATTCCCTAGAGAAAATTTTTCAGGATTTGGGGAGTAGTGAAAGGGAAAAAGTTATCATGGCAGTTTACCGACTCACTGGAGATTTTGATCAATGGTGTTCATTGATTCAAAATACGATGGAAGAGGATGAAGTATCAAATATGGAATGGAGGGAGTTCAAAGATCTATTTTTAGAAAAATACTTTCCTCACGACCATCGAGCAGATATGGAAAGGCAACATCTGAGTCTGAGACAAAAGGAGGATGATAATGTCACAAAGTATGAGGCTAACTTTACAAGGTTAGCAAGGTATGTTGGAGATTATATACATTACCCAAGAAGTAATATTTATCGTTTCTTTGATGGGTTAAAACCATTTCTCCATCGAGCATTAGTCTCACAATCATTTTCATCGTACGAAGACATTGTCTCATGTTATATCAAGACCGAAAAGGAATTCTCTAAGTCTTATGACTTTAAAGCAAAGAAAGAGAAGAAGAGGCCTGCTGATCAATCTGGGAATGGAAATAAGGGGAAGAAAGGAAAGGTTGAATATCCATCCTGTGGTAAATGTGGGAAGAAACACCCCGGTACTTGCTTGAAGGGAATGAGTGTTTGTTACAAATGTGGTGAAAAGGGCCACCAAGCTCATGATTGTAATGGGAAGAAGGAAGCTACCAATGTTCAGTGCTACAATTACAGGGAGATGGGGCATTATTAAAATGAGTGTCCTAAGCATCAGGAGAACTTACCTCAGAAAAGGCCAAGGGATCAAGGCCAGGATTATGCTATCACTACTGCTGAGGTAGATGCTCTGAAAGACGTGGTGGCAGGTAATTTAATGTTTTCCTCAAGTTTAGAAAATGAATTATTTGATTCTGGATCATCGCATTGTTTCATATCTTCTTAGTTTCCTATGAAAATTAGATATTTCCAAGTTGATTTAACAAGGGAGTTGTCAGTTAAAACTCCTAAGGGAAGTATCATTGCAACAAAGTTTTGTGAATCAGTCCCCATTAGAGAACATAAATGTTCATTATCGGCTGATCTCATCATCATACCTATGATTGAGTTTGATATAATCCTCAGTATGGACTGGCTTTCGGACTATGATGCGAATATTTATTGTAAGAAGAAAGAGGTTACGATTATTGATGATAATGATAAGGAACACCTTATCTTTATAGCAGAATCGTCACCACCTAATTCTTATTTAGATCCACCCCTAGTAGCTCAAATAAATTCAATTATTAGGGAGGAAGAGAATGAAATAACTATGGGTGAGGAAAGGAATGTTCAAATAGAGCATGTACCTGTTGTGAAAGAATTTTTAGATGTGTTTCCAGAAGATTTACCTAGACATCCTCCAGAATGAGAAGTTTAGTTGTCCATTGATTTAATTCCTAGATCAAGGCCTATATCAAAGACCCCTTATAGAATGGCCACTGTAGAATTAGTCGAAATAAAGAAACAACTAGAGGAATTGAGTAATAAGGGATTTATTCGCCCTAGTGTTTCTCCATGGGGAGCCCCTATTCTTTTTGTTAAAAAGAAAGATGGATCTATGAGGTTACGTATTGACTACATGGAGATCAATGCTATAACAATAAAGAACAAGTATCCCCTACCATGCATCGATGATTTATTTGACCAACTGCATGGAGCTCAATACTTTTCAAAGATTGACCTTCGATCTGGATACCAACAGTTGTGTGTGAAAAAGGAAGACATTCCAATGACATCATTTTGAACCAGGTACGGGCATTACGAGTTTACTATAATGCTTTTTTGATTGACTAATGCACCATTTGTATTCATAAATATGATGAATAGAGTTTTCAAGGATTATCTCGATGAATTTGTGGTGGTATTTATTAATGATATCTTGGAATACTCCAAAAGCTACAAAGATCATGAAAATCACTTGCGCATTATCCTGAAGACTCTGAGAAGACATGAATTATATGGAAAGTTTAGCAAGTGTGAATTCTGGCTTCATGAGATTTCTCTTCTTGGCCATATTGTCTCTAATGATGGAATCTCTGTCGATCCTTCTATGACCAAGGCAATCCAAGAATGGCCAGCACCTACGAGTATAACTGAGGTACGTAGGTTTATTGGCTTGCCAGATTATTATCGACATTTCGTCTAGAATTTTGCCCGATTGGCTAACCCATTAATGAAGCTCACACGTAAAGGGGTTAAATTTGTTTGGACAAAATAGTGTGAAGAATGTTTCGAAGAACTGAAGAGAAGATTAGTCAATGCTCCTATATTGACTCTACCATCAGGGAATGATGGGTTCGTTATTTATAGTGATGCATCGAAGAAAGGACATGGTTGTGTCCTTATGAAGAATGATAGAGTTATTGCCTATGAATCATGACAGTTGAAAATTCATGAACAAAACTATCCTACTCATGATCTCAAGTTACCAGCTGTGATCCTTTCTTTGAAGATATGGAGGCACTACCTCTATGGTGAAAAATGTGAGATTTATACTGATCACAAGAGTTTGAAGTATATTTTCTCACAAAAAGAACTCAACATGAGGAAAAGGAGATGGCTTGAATTTCTCAAGGATTATGATTGTACGATACAGTACCACCCGGGGAAGGCAAACAAGGTGGAAGATGCTTTGAGCAGAAAAGATCATGGAGTTTTGAACAATATGAGAATTGAAAGGGATCCAATTTTCATGGATCTAGTGAAGATGGACATGGGAATAACCAGGGAAGGAGAAACATCAATTCTTTTTCAAATGGTTTCCAAACCATCTTTACTAGAAAGGATTAAGAGTTCTCAGACCGATGATGAAGAATTTCAAAAGAAGATTAAAGCTGTGAATGATGGGAGACTGAGAGACTTCGTGTACGAAGATGGAATTTTGAAATTCGGGAAGAGACATTGGGTTCCCAATATACCTGATCTAAAAATGGAATTTCTGGATGATGCTCATAGTTCCAATTTCTCTATACACCCTGGGAGTACCAAAATTTATAGAGATTTGAAGGAACATTTTTGGTGGGACAATATAAAGAGGGAGATTGCTGATTTTGTGTCAAGATGTATGGTTTGTCAACAAGTGAAAGCTGGGAGGCAACAGCCTGGAGGAGTCATGCAACCTATTCCCATACCAGAGTGGAAATGGGAAAATATTACGATGGACTTTGTCATGGGGCTACCAAAGACTCCTAGAAGGAATGATGCAATATGGGTTATTGTTGATCGTCTTACCATGTCAGCACATTTTCTTTCTATAAGAGAAGATCTACCACTGGAACGTCTAGCAAGACTATATATTAATGAAGATGTGAGACCTCATGGAGTACCCCTATCGATTGTTTCTGATCGTGATCCCCATTTTACTTCAAGATTCTGGAAGAGTCTTCTGAGATCCCTGGATACTGAACTTCATTTGAGCACTGCCTACCACCCTCAGACAGACGGACAATCAGAACGGACTATTCAAACCTTTGAAGACATGTTGAGATCCTGATCACTTGACTTTCAGTGTATGTGGGATCAGTATTTACCTCTGGTAGAATTTTCCTATAACAATAGCTTCCATTTGAGTATTCAGATGGCACCATGTGAAGTGTTATATGGAAAGAGATGTCGCACACCAACATGTTGGGATGACGTTGGTGAAAGATAAATTGTAGGTCTAGAACTGGTGGAGGAAACGATGGAAAAGGTGAAGGTAATCCAAAATCACATCAAAGCAGCTCAATGTAGGCAGAAGAGCTATGCCGATAATCGAAGGAAGGATTTGGAATTTCAAGTCGGTGATCATGTTTTCCTGGAGGTGTCTCCATGGAAGGGATTCATACATTTTGGTATGAAAGGTAAATTGAGTCCCTGGTACATCGGACCTTTCGAAATTCTAAAACGAATTGGGGGTGTAGCTTACCGATTGGCAATGCCGCCAAGTCTCTACAAAGTTCACGATGTGTTCCACGTATCTCTGTTGAGGAAATACATGCCTGACCCAACGCATGTACTCACCTATGAGGAATTAGAACTGGAACCTGATCTGTCCTATTGTGAAGAGCCCGTCAGGATTCTTGATACGAGAGAACAAATACTGAGAAACCGGACGACGGGTCTGGTAAAAGTTTTGTGGAGATACCATAAGATGGAAGAGGCAACGTGGGAACCTGAAGAACTTATGATGAAGAACCACCCGAGTCTTTTCATACGGTAGTATTCTAGAAATTTCGAGGATGAAATTATTTGAAGGAGGGGGTAATGTAACACCTCAAGCTTCTACGGTACGCTTCACTTTGAATAATGTGATAGCGTGTGTTGTACGCAACATCGAGTTATAACACACCACAACCAATCAAACTAGCTGTTATGAATAGTAACACCTACTTTTTTGAAATTATATATATTTTTTATTTCAAAATGGACTTCATTTTTGGATTCGGAATATCTAAATTTTCCTAAGTTGAATTTTTTGTATTTTTCTGAGAACATCCAATTTTTTTAATAGTGAAAAATACTTAAAAATAACTTTTTTAATAAAAAAAATTTATAGTGATAAATTATATTATTGAGTGGTTTTAAAGAATAATTAGAATATATTTTTACCATTTTATCCAATGGTGTTCATTAGAATTAATTTCACTTTGAAATTGGACATAAACAATTATCAATCTTTTGATATATATTGTTTCTTAAAAACACGCTATTTGTTCTGACAGCGGGAATTAATTATAAAATTAATTAATGAAACTTATATGTTTGGAATTTTTTAAAACAAACATCATTTTTGAATTCGGAATATCAGTTAAATCTTAGGGTGAAATTTTGGCATTGTTTTGAAAAACTTAAATTTTTGATGAATAGTGAAACTACTAAGTGGTAGTTAAAAAACTGAATTTTTCATAAAACATAATTTTACCACTTCTATGAATGGAATTTAAAAAATCCGAGAGACACGGTTAATATCAAGAAGTAAAATGCGGTTCAATGAGATGAAAATAATTTTTGGTGAATAGTAACTTTTTACATTTATTTACCACGGTTAAAAGTAATATAGGGTAATTAAGGGTAAGAATGATATTAATATTACCCTAACACATGACCTAATTCTATTGGAAAAGTGTATCTCGACCAAAAACAACATTAGGAAGAAAATATTATCATTTAGGTCCACTTGGATTAGATTAGGACATTTATTATTATTTAATTCAAAGAAGAGTTAAAAGAGATAAAATCAAAGTGTATTTACTAAAACATTTTTAATATAGGGTTATAAATAAGATAAATTCAATTGGAAATATTCATTATAAAGACACAAAGATTTCCTACATAAATATATTTTATTTATAATTTTTAGACATTATATAATTTAATTTATTTATGACACAATGATGATGCAGTAATTACCATAATAGTGAAAAAATAAAAAAATCGATATTATAAATACCCAAATAAATATAATTTGATACTTTTAATGAATTAAACTAATTTTATAGGATAATATGACATATTAGTGATGATTTAATTAACTTTTTTCGAAGTAATCATTCTGTTATAAGTTTCACAAAAATCAACTATTGAATAGTGTCAAAGTTGACATAAAAGAGTTTTTAAAACAAATATTATATTATTAATTGATATTAAATTCCTAAAAATCTAAGGATCGGACAAGAGACTTATATCATGATAGGATAATCACTAATGGACCACTTGGGGGTCTCTTGGATGTATATAGTATGTTTATTAACTATATATTATAAAAATACAAAGTGACATGGTAAATGTCCGACTAATTAACTTAGAGTTAATACTTAAAGATAAGGTTAATATAGTAACCCAAACCAGTCTAAATTCTATTGGATGAATGGTTTTCAACCAATACCCACCTTAACTTATGAATAATAAACTTTTTATCCATTAGAAACTGAATATAAATTTATTATAAATTAATATTTCTAGATTTTCCAAAGGTGCCCCTCACCCCTCTTATAAAAGGGCACTCCTCCATCTCATTTCATCACACCTTCAAAGCCTTTTGGTTCGGCCAACCTCTGACCAAATACTCTCCCAACTTCCCTCACTACAACCTAGAGGCCATAGTTTGATCAGAAAGACAACCTATGGAGCCCTTTTGATCAAATCAAAAGGAAGAACCCGAAGAAGAGGTAATGATTTCACCACCCTTTTCCAAGTTCCTTTCTTCTTCCACTTCTTCTTTCTTTGTTATTACCATTCTAAAATAATAACTACAGTATCATATTTATACTGTGATGTTATTATAAATATGGTACAACCATATTCAGTATTCTATCCACCCTTTGAATAACATGTCACCATACGTGCGTACGTACGGCTTACCGTCTCCACGTCATGGTGTAATTGTTATTAAATATATTATTATTTGGATCGGTATAATAATTATGTGTAAATCATATAAATAATAAATATAACATGTTAATTATTCTTTATATATGATATACCATCCTTTTATATATTATTTTAATATCAAAAGAATGATATTGTTTCGCGTGCGTACGTACGGACTACCGTCTCCACGAACGCGATGAGATTCATTCTCCATCGTATCCGTTCAAGTATAATTCTCATTTGATGATTAATAATAGTATATAAGGAATTGATATCATTTTGGATATGATTAAGATACAAACTATCTATTAAAAACATGGCTTATGTAACAAAACATATAAAAGAAAATGAGTAAGTTAACACCCGAAACAACGATAATACTAAGATATTATTAACAAATCAATGTTAAAAGATCATATATGATATCATATTAATGTATATGATTCCTGTATAATATAATAACAATTATTTCACCATTACACAGGAGGTTAACCTACCCCAACCAAGGAAAAGTACAAGGTAAGGGTTTATTTCACAATCTCATCATTATCCGAGGTTGTTTATACGTAATAATCTACTGGGATCTCTTTATAATCCACATCCATGTTTCTTAAAGATGTATTTCAAAACATTTTTAGTATTTACAAGAATATGGGTTAAAGTTATTTATACCCTTGTTTGTCTTTTTATAAGTGGTTTATAAAGGAATCTTTCCGTCGTTTTCCAAACAAGGTGCTTTTTAACCTTTTCGACAGAATTAAGGTAAGAAAGTTTTTTTTAACTTATACGGCGGGTGCGGTTATTTTCCGCCATTATAAAATCGTCAAGCTTATAAGAATATTTTCAAAGAAAATGTTTTATTTCATAAATATAAGACTCTTAAATTATTTCAAAATAGAAAGAGATATTTATCTAAAAAGAGTTTTGATTTCATCTATGTTAACATCCTTTGATGGATTTTACGCTTATTTGAAGTTGATTTATTATGATACAAAACTTTTATATTGTATTGAAGGTTCTGTGATATGTTTGACTGTGGATGTGCTATTTTTATACCATTCATAGTTTATGGTGAAATTATTGACATTTCGTATGCTTGTTTTAATACAAATGATTATGTTATGTTTAAACCTTTTCATATGGGAATGAATTGGACTTAATATGTGACGGGTGGAGCCCAATATAGCTTCTCGATGCATCGGTAGGTCTCATGAGGCAAACTAGTGTCTTAGCACACGGCCTTGACAAAATATTATTTGTAGTCTTGGAACGAGGCCTTGGCTATGTGGTAATGATAGTCTGGCATTATGCATTCCATCAATATGAAAGTGGTTATTGATATTGCATGTGATTATTAGATTAGTAGAATATCCATGTGAATAAGTAAATGGAATTATTTCATTTTATTTTTTCCATACTATGTTGAAGTTCATGTTTAAAAGGCTATTGTTTTAGTTATACATTTCTTTAAATGTTTATTATTATTTCTGAATTTTTCCGCTATATTGTTATCCTTACTGGGCATATGAGCTCACCCCTTTTCCATGGTTTATTTTTCCTAGGAAGTGAAGAAGTAAATTATGAATGACCTGCAGGGATATTATGAGGGGATAATAGTGTGGATTATAGAGACAATATGTTGTTGTAGTAGTTTTTCACTTAATGATGTATTGTAAAACTTTATTAATATATCTAGTGTTTCCAAGGATACTAAACCAATTGGTCTTTCGAGAATTGATCTTTCTTGTGATCATGCCAATGTTATGTAATAATGCACCGACTCTGGGTAACTGGGGTCGGGGTGTTACATTATTAGCTATATTAAATAAATCTAATAATGAAATAGACTACATCAAAGATTATATAAACCAACATTTTCAAAAATTGTTAATCTATTCGAATCTAATAAATATTATCAAATTTATATTATTAAAATCAATCATCTCATTATCTATACTAAACACTATTTTCTCAATATCAAGAACGTAATAATTATTATATTACCTTAGTCAAAATACCATCTTTCCATTAATCCAATTTTATGGGTCATTAGAACCAGTCAATATATTTTTTTACATCCTTAATAAAACAATTATTATGAAAACTCATTATATATTTTATGATTTATATTACCGAATTATTTATTTCCAATATATAAACACTTCAATCATCTGAATTCATTGTCCTCCCATTAAATAGGATTCATCATCATCTTCAATAGTATTACATTTTGATAATATGATATATAAATCATTTCATAATAATTACCAATGTAAATTTCATCATTAATCTTAGGTTTAATATATAAAATATAGTAAAAAATCCTACAACTTTCACATGTCATTCATCATCTCTATATCTTCCAGAGTATAACCATTACTCATACCACCATAATTATTTTCTTCTTGGTGTTTCACCTTGGAAATTTTATTTTTCTAGTGCCCATTATTTCCACATTTAAAATGTTCATCCATTGTTAATATTTTTTTGAGGACTATATTCCCATATATTGCATTAACTAATATTTCTTCCCCTTATAATTACATTCTATGTTTACTTCTTTTACACAATAAAAATATCTTGTCAACCCATTGATTAATTATTTTGAGTGATTATTTCCATATTCATGATTGTTAGGAAACTAAATATCAATTCAACTATTATCTCTACCACAAGAACCCTAAAAAATCTCTTCCATTCTTTACTTTCATGATTTTGAGAGTTAGATATAGTACATTTAATTAATTATATATCATTATAATTGACTAGTAATGAACACAATATTTTTTTTTCAATATATCACCCCATTTTTATTCTCATAAAAACATTTTTTATCACATTACACATTTATATAGAACTTTCATGTTCCCTCTGTTGACCATAATGGAAAATCATACTTTGAGAAACAATATTAGTATTAGGAAACTACATAGTCCTAAAAAATTACTAATAAGATGTCTAAATCATGACACCTCCTTTTCAATATATAGTACCTCTCACTTAAAATACTTCGTTAATGGTATTTATCTATTTAAATACTTCATGAATGATTGTAAAGTGTTTTTTTATTTTTAAATTGATATCTCCTAGGAGTGTCGTAGTAGGTGTGTATAATGGTCCATTTTTATAAACTAAGTTATATAGATTACATATCAATTCACCATTTCAATGTTATTAGACTCGGGTACCTCTTTCATTAATCCACACCCACATATAGTATCTAGAAAGAGTTGTAATTTCATAGAAACCACTTTCTCTATACTTTACCAAATTTATAGTACATATTCTAAACATTAAATCATCCTTGGAATTATCAATAGGCATATCCCTAGATATATTTTAATGATTTTGAATGTTGTGTATTACTTTTATATTGAAAAATATTATTTTTGAGACTAGTATCTGAGACGGCGTGTGATTATCAAGCTCAGTGTGCCCAAAATAATTTATTGAAATATATTAAATAAATTAAATATCTTCCTCATATGGTTTTCTTGAAAAAGATGAATAACTTCTAAAAGATTTTTCAAAATATAAATCTGATGGCACTCTTGGTTTTGGACATGAGGTTTAACACAAGAAAATATAAAACCATAGTCGGTTCAAGACATTTGCAGAAAAAAAATTTCATGGGTAGAAATGTATAAAATTTTTAAAATAAATTATTTATTTCTTTTTTGAAAAGAAAGTGGTTTTATCATCATTAAATAGATGATTATAGGGGAAATCTCAGTGTTTTTTCACAACCCTAGAGACTCTAAAGGACAGTTAGAGAGAGTTCTAAAGAATCCTCTCATATGAATAACGACAGTTCATCGATCGACGAACATCACAGAAAAATTTTCAATGGATTTATCAATGATGACGACACATCAATCTTTATTTATCAAAAATTGATCCAAATATATTTAAGGAATGTGATTTATTTATTTTATTCCTTGTTATTTATTTCTACAATGAACATTTTCAATTGAAAAACTGATTGATTAACAGATCGTTTTTATTTGTGGTTTGGGATTATATTTGTGTGGTTTTGACAAGATATTAATAAGTGTTATTATTTGATTATTTTATTTTAATTTAATTGGAGATGGTTTGAGAATGAAATTCTGATCGATCATGGATCATTCCTATATTGGTTCTTGTGATTTTCTCCCACGATTCATCATTAAACCCAGGAATTCTTTGTTTGGCCCATGAATCCACACAACCTGATCAATTGATCGTTGCGCACTCGATTCTTGGTGAATCTATAAAATATTATAGAAATGGGTTCAATATGATATGATGGACGTATGATGATAGAGACAAATAGATTCAGATGATGGTGTATCTATAAATTCACAGTCATTTTCATTCTTTAGTGAAAAATGAAGAAAGGTTATTTGATCCGTTTTGGATAAGATATGATGATCAAATAGGTTGTTTGAAAATTGAAAAACAAGGATGATCATCGATCTTAGATTTCATGGAAAAACCAGCACTAGAACAGAGGATATTGGTGCTTGATCGAATGCAGAAGGACGATCATTATTTCATGAATATCTGGAAAACATGTCTAGTAAACTAGATCAACACACCATGTACGGACCCCTGGGTGGTGTTTAGGGTTCCAAATAAAGTTAAACATCACACGATGTGTGACCCAGGTCACATGGCATGTGGTCCCTTCCCAGATACATGGCGTGTACTTTGGTATGTACATGAATAAAGGGTAGAGTAAATGAGTTGTCTACACGGTGTGTACTTCCCACATGACATACCCTGGACTAGGATCATGCATAAAGTTTTGTACCAGTACATGGGCATACGTACACATGATAGATTCGTGTATTTTTACATGGATATACTACACAATCATTCTACACATCATGTTGTACTACACATAAATTTATTAAATTACATCAGTCGTTTGTACGGGTAGAACCCAGTGTCAAGGGACATAGTGTGTAACCATTCTATATGCCATGTAATCTAACATACATGAGTTATATATCATTTCCACTATATTCTTGAATTTTTTTAGGGTTCATTCACATTATCCTTTCCTTGAAGGTTGATAAATATTTTTTCCTACTCTTAGTACTCTGATCGATTAAGTGGCACATCATGGATAAAGTTGTAGGAATACCTCCGAGATTCCCAAAGTAAGATCCTCTACTCATCATATTGCCCTAGGTAGAGTACTGGGAATTGATGTGACTAATCCTACTGGGAATCTATCCTATATATAAAAGGCTTAAACCCTATTGTATTTGTTTGTATAACCCCATAGACATGGAGGAGAACCTCATCAGTGTATGATATCTCTTTAGATAATTTAGCGTCTATTATTTCTCCTGATGAGACTCGAAGAGCAACATAATTTCTACAGAAATCATCATTTATATCAGAATCAAGAGTGGTTTCTCTGAGATGAGTTCTTCTTGGAATATTTGATCTGAAATCATAGGATGTTATACTAGTGGATTGACTTACCTATAGACTATGTGTCTTGGATTGAGTATATATGGATTCTCTTCATATATATAATGTATACATATACATATGTACAACTGAAAATATTTCCTTTTTTATATGATTTTTCAGTTTGGGGCCTCACATGGATAATTATTATACTCACCAATGCATGGGCTTCTTCCACACGAGTTGTCTGATATTTAAATTATAGACCATTCAAATGATACATGGGTACTAGGAAAAGATGATGATTAATTAGACCAGTCAAAATTAGGTGCATTTATGTGTCTTTTAGAAATCATTCCCAATTCCATTACATTTATGTTGGACTTTTGTAAAAAAAACTTCTTTTTGTGGGACTGTATTAGCCATGTTTATTTTTGTTACATCCTATTGTACTGTAGTTGTGGGATATAGATGTATGCATGCATTGGTTGTTCAGTTATTTATAAATTTGAACATTTTTTGGGCTTGGATATGTTTGCGTGTGTATATTAATTAGGAAATTCCTCCCCAGATAGTTATATTACTACACAGTTCTATTCACATTCCCCTGGCCTATAGGATGTACGCATAGGGTGTCATAGCATTGGCCATACTAGAATGTGTCAAGAAAAAGTGGTATCATAGGTGTTCGGTAACACATTTAGACTAACATATGGTGATATTGTTTTGGTTCAAAGGTGTTATGTGTTACACGTTTTTATTTTTTTTGGCTGGGGACTCCTGTGTTGTTGTGGCGGCTAATTTATCCATGCGCCAAGTAACTGATCACTAGCTTTTAAACTTAGTACACAAGAACACTGGTTTCAGTGAAGAAAATGATAAATACATCATATATGGAATGCTTTGTGGTTTCCATGAACTTCTAGAGTGATCTATTTAATATACACATTTACCATGGTACATCTTATTTGTTTCAGGATGCCTCTATGGCATATACCCACTAGTATTTGTCATGAATAACACGAGGATGATCCCCTCAGTAAAGAGGTTCCAATATAGGGACCAGGTCCTGATATGTTACTTATAGGTGGCTCACTAGGTATACAACATGTAGAACAACACATGGTACCCATAGTATCGGCTTATGAGGTTCTCATAATGAGCAAACATTATGAGTTCTAGTAATAGAAAACCCTTAAGTGTTGAGGAAAGCCTGAACCATTGATAGGCGAGGATAGGATGTAGTGGAGACATGAGTTTTCCATCTATTATGGGAATCTACAAATCAATTTTTGGTTCAAAAAGTTATTCTTCTTCTAGGAATAATAGGAAAATGTTGGGTTTTAGTTTCCCAGACACATGATAAGGCGATTCCTACATGGATTTAGTTTTGAGAGCCTTCCCTGAGATGAGTTCTCACTTACGACATGAAGGGATGTGTGTATTGAGAAGCCTTTACATCTATAACGGGGTGGCATGAGAGTAGTTTAGTATTCATCAAGGATTACCAATGTCTAAAAGTACTCAATGGATAGTGTTTGAGATCCGTTTTTTAGGGATCTGAAATTCGATAGTACTCTACCTAGAGACATCATAACAAGAGTTATTACACTATGAATTCCAACATATAATGTGGTGTTAGAGAATGATTTGGTGTTCATGAAAATATTTTATGAGACAATATAGCAGATGTTATTCATTAGTGGGAAAGGAGGGGTAGAGACCTTGATATTGGGGAGCTAACATCATTATCATAGAACTGTACATGGGAGAAATTTTAGGATGTGATCTAAAAATTGAGAATCTAACATTCACAGTTCACAGGGTGGGTCCAATAATCCCAATGATATGCAGTGAAACATTTATAATGGTATTAGACATCTCAACATAGATTGTCAGACCTGCCATACATTTGATAGAGTGACCTCAGATGGGACGTTGAGATGGAGAAAATAATAGGATAAGGTAGGTCTTTAGAATGTAGGATTCATAAGAAGAGTTGGGAGAGTATTAGGAGGTATTTTATATTTCAACTTATCACGATTACCACAACCAAGAGGTCCAAGACATAATGAGGAAGATGGAGGATAAGGGAGGGGGCTACTATAGGCGGTCAAATAATGTTACAAAGGGGATCCAGGAATGATTCTGTGTGTGATTTCTGTCTTTTATGTCTTATATATAGTATTTCTTGACATAGTTTCTAATAATTCCTATCTCACCAAATATTTTTTCTATGATGTAGAGATTCTAAATGAACCATTGACTCGACCACTACTCTTGGATACTCTTACTGCAGAAGACTCAATGAACACTCATTTATGTTGACTATGTTACCTAACACATAGAGGTGGGAGTTTCATTAGGAACATATTGGTAGCATTGTAAATGAATTTTATATTCATTATTAGTATGGATTTGTTATCTACATTCCATTCCTAGATTAAATATATTAGGTGAAGGGTGTGGTGTGTCTGCAATGATAGAACATGATTCTCATTTATTGGGAAAAGGAAACCTAGGCATTATAAGATGGACTAATTCCTAGGAAGGTGTGTTCGATTACATATCATTTGGCCAGCCTGACCCCTTGTATGATGGATGTTATAAGTTTATAGTTTCCTACTATGGTGGTGGAGTACAAGGATTCCATTCCTAAAAATGTATTAGGTTTACCTCAATCCTGAGAGATATACTTCTTCATTTCTCTACACCCCATGAAAACACTCATATATACTCTAGAATATTGGATGGGTCTCATAGAGAATTGTGTGTTGAGGGTGTAGTTAGAGGACTTGTGGAGGAAATGTTTTTTGGGACTATTGTTTCACACTAGGGAGCCCTAGTTTTGTTTTACAATATGGAAGGAGGGATTTTGAGGTATTTTTTGGAGTACTGATTCATGTAAAAGGTGAATGTGATGAATAGAATCTACTCCCAATGATTGATGGCCTCTTTGGTCAATTGAGAGGGGCATGATGGATCTCAATAATTTACCTCATCGGAGGCTATCATCAGCGTAGAGTATGGGGAAAGGACATACCGAAGACAACATTAAAATTTCATTAATGTAACTATGAGTACTTTTTTATTCACTTTTTCATGTTCAAAACCCTAGAAATGATCATGAGACTTGTGAAATGGATCTTCCCACCATTCACAAACAGATAAATGATCGTCTTAATTAATGATATCCTTGCCTTATCTGAGTCTAAGGAAGAGAACAGAAGACATGTAACGATAGATCAAGACCTACTTTGAGTGATCCAAAAATATAAAAATATCTTGAATTTCTAGTTCTAGATTCAAGAAGTCCACTTTACTGGAGATGTAATCTCTATGGATTTAGTGGTAGTGGACCTGGGTATGGTTGAGGTAGTGTTATAATTGGAACCACCTAAAAGCATGACAGAGGTGCAGAGGTTTCTTGGGTTACCCGAATATTACCAAATATTAATACATGAATTACCTAGAATATCAGTAAGCATGATATCTTTGACTAGAAAGGAGAAACCATTAGTGTGAAAAAATAAGTACTAGTAGGCTTTTAAGTAGTTGAGGAAATGTTTGAAGAGTTCTCTGATCATGATATTTCAATAGGAGGGTGTCAAATACGTATTGTTCTATGATAAGTTAGGAACCGGGATGGGTTGTGTCCTGATGTAGTGGAATTCAATGATCTAAAATGAAATATGGTAGTTAATACCACATGAGAAAAAAATAATTACCCAATATCTGGAGTTAGTAGTGTTAGTCTTCACATTGATTTTATTGTGACAATACCAAATGGATGAGCATCATATCATCTATTTCGACTAATGTATTATTAAGTAAATATTCTCACAAATGGATCTTAACTTGTAGAAGAGGTGATGGGTAGAGTTCTTATGGGATTATTAATTTGAAATTATATATACACCTAGGAAGTAGAATATGGTAGTAGATTATCTCAATATGATATCTAGTTCGATGTTTTTAAATGAGTCAGCAGATCCATTGGAATCATTGTAGTTATACCTTGTGGATGCATATGAAGAATATGTCATCCATTCGATGGTTGTAACCCCTACAATATTACAAATATTTGGGGAGGAACTCAATGGGGACCCCAATTGTGAGACCCTACAAGCTCATATATCTAAATGGATTTCTCCTAGTGGATTTTCAAAAGGTATGGACCACATTGTTCTATTCATTGGTCGGACTATGTTACCTATGACGTTGTGGGTGTTTCTTCTGAGATAGATTCAATCACATCATTTAGTAGAATATAAATATGGGAAAAGGATGTTCTATGTCCTAAAAAATTATTTTTTGTGACCATGTATGAAGAAAAGAGCATCAGTGTTTATCTATTGATGGCTTACTTTTTAGCATTTGTATGGTGAGTACCATGTTATAGTGGGATTATCTCTACCCCATGAGGTGACACAATGGATGTGGGATGAGATATATATTGAATTCATGATAGGATTACCTTGTACATCTAAGGGACACAATTCTATATGTTTGATCAGGGAAAAGATCACCCCTTTGAAAAACATACTAGATATCAGAGTGTAGATCTAAATAGAGGGAATGAGATTCTTCTATTTTTAGATGATAGTCTGAATCCATGTAGTTCCATTGGGGTTGATTCTGTTCATGATAATTTCTTTTCATCCTAGTAATTGAAGGGATTGTAGGAGGTGTTTGGGACAAAATTACTCTTCAGCACATTATTTAAACACAAGTATGAAGTCCATATTGAGTGGACCATTTCGGTTCATGTGGAATAGATATGAGAATTCATGACTGGCATTCTCCATAGTAGGGAGGATTAGCTACCGCAAGTTGAGTTTACATACAAAAAATAACTACCATTCCACTCTTTGTATAAAACCATTTGATACTTTTTATAAGTGACCCCACATGTCTCCAAATTCTTGGACTTACCATGGATGGTCAACACTCATTGGTGCACTATTAGTGAATGATACAATAGAGAAGGTGAAGATCATATAGGAGTGGATGAAGACCACAGAGATCCACCAAATGTCTTATAATGAATGTTGATGAATGAACTTGGTGTTCGAGGAAGGATACCATGTGTTCCATTGGGATTAATAGCGATATGGATTTTGGATATTTCGAGTGGGTGGAAAGATATCTTTGAGATTCATTGGCCCAATCCATATAGTGAGTAGAGTTGATGATGAGGAATATTATTTCTCTCTCTGTATTAAGTTAGAATTGATAGAATACTTCTTCCATTTGTCATAGATGAGGAGTTATGTGCATGAACCATCAAAGGTTATCAACTAGGTAAATATGGACATTGAGTATGGGGAGACCATTTCTGAGTACCCATTGGAGATCAGGGATCAGCATGAGATGATCATTAATGGGAAATTGAGTCCATTGGTATGGGTTTGGTTGTATTATGAGAATCATCAAGAGGGGACATGGGATAGGGGGCTTTGATTCATTATATGTAACATCATATATGTCGATATCCTTGTTTTTTATTTTTTGGGTATTAATGTACAATGGTCTGGAGTATATAATGACTCATATTTTCAATGTATTACTTTTAAATATCTAATAGACTATTTTTGAGAAATGGATATTAGATGATGTGCGATTATAAGGCCTAATGTGAATGGAAAAAATGTCTTAAATATATTAAATATATTAAATGGAACATGGACATAGTTTTCTTAGAAAAGTGTTATAATATCTATATTTTTCCGCAAATCAAAAATCCCTGGGAATTATTTTGTTGTAAATATGGGGTTTACCCTATGAATGAATTCATATTAGTCATCTGGGTCATTCTTTGTAAAGAAATCGCAGTTGTGGAAATGAATAAAATAAAAAAATAAACTATGTTATTCTATTTTTTTCTATTATAGAGGTTTTCTCATATTTAAATTGATGATTTTGGGACAAATACTAGGGTTATATACATAACCCAAGTGAAGTCAAAGGACCACTAGAGGGAGCACCAAAGAATCCTCTCAAACTGATGATGATGGTTTGTGGATCTATGATCAGTGATAATTGATTTTCAATGAATCTTTATTACATGAAAACATATCAATCATTCTTCATCAGTAAAATAACTAAATCAAGGATGTCCTTGTTTTTTAACACAATTATTACCATATCATTATTTCAATGATGAATGTGAATCAATCGATGACTGGATTGACTCACAAATGATGACTATTTTCTAGTTGGGATTACATGTCATGAGTTATGATGAGAGATTAATATTTGTGATTCATTATTTTTATACTTTTGTTCTAATGATGTCATATTTATATTGACATGAACATTTATCGAGGATCATTACTCTCTTAGGCTATTGATATTTTCTCCCCTAATTCATTGCTCTTCACTGGAATTCTTGATTTGGCCCGTGACACTAAACAATTAAATCAATAGATCATTTCACATCATATTAATGGAACAATGATACGATATCATCGATCTGGGATTAGAACAACATGAATGTGTTGAAATGATGGAGATGGAGTGACTCAAATGATTGTGGATCTTCTAATTCACGTTCTTGAAAACAAAATGAAGAATGATGATTTGATCCATTTTGAATGAATAACTGAAGATGAAACACATTGTTTGAAAATTTCACTACTTGGTTGGTATTTGATCATTGATTTCAGGGTGGACAGAAAAATGGATCCAGTGAAAGAGATGCTAGATTGAATGAGGACGGATGAATGGGGTGTTTTGAAAATCCCAAATAATATGGTGTTTAAACTGGATCTACCTGTCGGGTGGGGCCCCTGAGTGGTGGATAGGGATTCAGAGGATGTTACACATCACACTGATTGTGACCCCTTTCACACGTAGTGTGGTAACTCCCCAAATACATGGAATATACATAAGAAGTAAAAAATGATGGGGTAGATTACATGGGTTTCAAACATGGCGTGTACTCCTCCACATGACACGACCTGGACCAGGTACACAAATGAAGCTGTGTACTCGTACATAGTCATATATACACAGGATGGATATTCTTATATATACAAAGGTAGACTACATGGGTAGTATACATGATGTATAGTACTACTAGAACATGGTTTAAATTACACGGGTCGTTTACACGTATAGAACCTGAGGTGATGGGACAAGGCATGTAACTGTTCTACATGTTGTTTTCTCTTTCATACACGGATTAGATCTCTTTTCATAGTATGTCAGACGTGTTTCAGTGGGTCTTCTTGTATTGAGTCATTATAATTTCTCTGAGAGGCTTGGTGTGATATCCTCTACTCATCTTCAATCCCTAGGTATAGTACTGGGTATCTACATGACAAATACTACTGGGCATATATCTTGTACATTTAATGGTTAATACATATTGTGTTTTTCACTATCACCCAATTTATTTGGGAGTCATCCTAATTGGTGTGTCATAAATCTTCATACATTACAATATGTATTATTTATTACGATGATACCTGACAAGCAGTACCTCTTAGTCTGACATCATCAGTTTTATCAGACTTAGGATTGTGTTCTCCTCGATGAGTGATTCATGGACTATTCAAGGTGGAATCATTAGACGTAATAATATGATTGTGACTTCCCCCTAGACTATGTGTAATTGATTATGTATACTGGGATACTATTTTTTTATTTATTTTAGAAATAGACCTATGTAGATTTTCATATATTTACATTCTAATATATTTTTTGGTGTTGGGGTGTCCTACTATGTATTCTTATACTAGACCATAAAAAATATTTTCTTGTACTTGTCATGTCATGTTTAGAGGAGTTTCCTTTAGACAATGTCCAAGGTATACTAGGACCAGATAGTGATTAGTGAGCCTATATAGAAAAAGGGGTGTTCTTATGGCTTTCAGAAAGTTGTCCTAGTAAATTTACATTTTGGTTGGACTTTTGATACCGACTTCTATATCGGGGGTTTTTATTTGGCCCAGTTTAAATTATTTTATTTTTATCGCACTCTATTTGTGTGATATATATGTATGCATGTGTGGGTTGCTTTTATTTTTAAATTTCGATATTTTTGGGACATTGAGATGTATGCATGTCTATAGGTACATAGAAAATTTCTCATATGTTAGTCATATTCCATCTATGTGCTAGTCCCCAGCCCCAGGCTTATTGGAGGTGGGCTTGGGGAGTTTCAGAATGGGCCCCAATAGGATGGGTTGTGACATATATCCTTACAAATATTGATATGGATCTCACACATCATTTCTCATCCTCATTTATAAATGTCAAATACAAATTTCCAATGATACCAACTATAGTGACCTAGGATTTTCATACTTGGATATTACATCTTTTTGGATAAATATTCAAAACATTACACATGAAAATGGTTGAGGAAGATCATTGTTTAGTGACATTGGAGACTAGGTAAACAATCGTAGAATTTGGTCCAAGATCATCCACATATCCCATAATTATTTTCCCTTTAGTAATTTTCACATTTATACCCTATATAAAACCTTTCTTCATAACCTCAGGAAATGAAACAAATTAAATGTTTAGCACATTTCCCCTATAAGGGTAAGAATATTAGATATCAATGATCAAATAATCATGATATGAGAATATAGTAATGAGATCATGACCATAACCAATGAAAATAATAAACCTCATATTAAATAATGATATATTTAGTCATGTCATAAATATTGGAAGTACATATGACATGAACCAATAGGAAATCAAAGAACATGGTTCATGAGAGAAAAACCTTGTCATAATTCATCAAATTTGGGAATACACCTTAGAATAGTTAATAATTTCCATAGTATTCAGGATCATTTATACAGATATTATAATGGATGGACTATCCAAACCATCATAGTCGTCAAGGTTCACTCAAAATACAATCATAGTGTAAAAAATTTCTTATTGAGTTGGGTTCACTACCCTAGACAATCCATTCTATCTCGTGAGATATAAATCATTACCAAATGAATTTAAGAGAGATATATGTTACCCCAATAAGATAATGAAAATAAATTTTATGTGCTCCACAAGATTATAAGACATTAATTATATCATAACACATGAAATGAAATGTGTTATGTAAACAATTTATCAAATCATAATCGACGGAAGTGAGAAATGTTTCCTAATCATTTAAACATTAGATCACAAAAAAATACATGAATATAATTTGGTTTCAAAACAATTTTATCATTGTATAACCCATGGGAGAGAAATAGGTCACATAAAAATAATTACATAATAAATATAAACCATTCAAATAATGAATAACAAATTTATCATAGGATCATATCTCCAATACGGTGTAGGTAACCTCAATGGATGTTAATATAGATGGTAATGAATTTGAAAAGACACACTTAACTTTTGAAGAGGAATATTACATTCCTTTTAAAATAAATTCCATTAAATAAATAATCATAAAAAAATTAAATCATTTTAAATGAAAATAGAAATTGATTCCTATAAAAAATCATTAAAAATAATTTAAAAACTATTATGAGGAAAATACATTTGAAACATGAAAAAAACATTAAATGATTAATAAATTTGAAAATAGATTTCATTTGAAATATCCATGAAAAATTATAAATGTATCTCCAATGAAAATATTGGTTATGATGGGAAAAAATTCATATAATATGTAGAAATTAATTTAAATATTCTTTTCACGGTTTTGTTAAATTCCAAACGTGAATTATTTTTAAAATGACATGAATATTAATTTTAAAACATATGTTATTATTTAGTAAATGGATAAAATTTTCTTTAATAAGTAATTTGGATAATGTTTAAAAAAGAAAAAACCTTTTAGAAAATATGGGGTTTTGACGAAAATCTATTTTTAACCAATGATAGAAATGAAATATTTTTTCTAGAAAAACATTAATTTGACCATTGGAATACATAAAAATGTAAAATCAGGAGAAAAACAATTATTCCCATAACATAACTATAAGATAAAAAATAATTTGTATTCTTATTAGATAGATCAAAATGTTTTTTATCGGAACATAATGATAAATAATCTCAATAATGGATTAGATTGTAACGTAAAATCATTACCACTTTGGTATTATTTAATTATAATCCCCATAATGGAATAAAATTAACTTAATATTATACTATCATGAATATATTTATATTCATGACATAAAATATCAACTGTGAAGTATATATACCTCATAAAATAAGATATGCACATACCATGACATATGCCTAAAAGAAGGAAAATTGTGAAGGAAAATCTCAAACTGCATTGGAAACATTTGAAATACAAACCACATGAAATAAAGATCCTAAAATGGATTTTTAATTCAAAATAATTATAATTATAATTATATTAAATACATTGTTACGATTTGTATAGACCACATTAATGGAAAATATATTGAATATGGATAACATTGCATAAATAAATAAGAGTGAGACTGAAATCCCTTACCTTAAGTTCTGATATCCATTATACACCTTCCAATAGCACAAAAAAAATATGTTTATTATAAATATATTATATATCCAAAATGATATTTTTCATACAATATTTTTCTACTTATGACTAATTATTACCCATTTATAAACAATTCTAGGTTAATTTAACTCTTCAGGAAATATCTACTTTATTTTTCATATATCTTTAGATTTGATATTTGTTTTTTCGTACAATTAGAATGATAATGGTTCCATAATTTACATATTTTTAATCATGATATCAATATCATATATACTCAGTTGATTTTTATTTAGAGTAGTCCATTTTTTTTACATATAGAAAATACAATACAATATTCTTGGGGACAATTTGTCATACGTACACCTGAACATTGTTTCTATTTTCCCAATGGATTGATATAAATAATGATAAATTAAATATGTCAAGTCTATATATAATTTCAATTCAAATATATCACATATTTTTATTAGACCCATCCTTATTACAATCCATGTAATGAATGAATGAATCACATCACATTGCAAGGAGGAAGTCCTCCGTACACTTGAGCGTAATTATCTTATTCCTATATAATGGGAAGTGAGTATGTATATGTGATATAAGATTTTAATTAGCATAATAATAAAATAAATATTATTTATAAACATTAAATCCATCATTATATCTAGTTGCGAGAGGTGATAGAGGAAAAATAAATCACATCAGCTCAAGAGGCAGCAGTCCACTATAGATATGAGGAATGATTTCACAAGCCATTCGAAAAAATTGGAAAAAATATTGGTAATTTAATTAAAATAAAAAATAATAATTATATTTAATATTATTATGATATTATATAATCATTTATTAATAATAATTGATGGGGCGGTTAGAGAAATAAAATAAAGCACTTGATTTTTTATGTTTCATCTTCCTCAATGAATTTCATTTGGGTTGCACCAAAAGGAATTTTAGGATGTATTTTGGATCAATATATGTCTTATAGGATGTGTTTATAGAATGTATTATGTTATTGGGAAATGTTACGGCCAGAATAAGGTTTGAGTAGTCGAGGCATGTGGGTGTCCTTATATATTTTTGGTAAGTGGCATGCTTTTAATTTTAGAAAACAAAATGGTGTACCAATGTTTTTCACATTACCAAAAGCTCAAAATTATAAAGTGTCTATCCTAGATGATATTAGATAAAATAAAGATGTAAAATGAATTTTTACAAGTTTTGGGATGTTTTCGATCCTTATATTTTTAATTTAACTAAAAGATAGGCCAAATTTTATGATAATGGTGGTAAATAGATTTTTATTACATTTAAGATTTATTATTGAAAAAATTATTTTTAACTTATAATATAAATTATTATTATCTGAAATAAGGAATAATTTTTTAAAAATTCATTTCACAAAACATGATTTTTTTAAAAAAATTTATTCCCAAAGATATGACGAGAATATAGTGTTTCAAAGTGAAAAATGGCCAACTATTTAAAAAATTAATTATAAAATCAATAAGTTATTTATTAAGATGACTTAAATTGGATAAATATGTATAATAGATGTTATTATTAATTTTAAAACTTCTGAAAATAAAATTTTGGTTTTTAATGATTTAAATTAAATGTAAATTCTTAATAAAAACCTGTATTTTTTACTATTTGTTGAAAAAGTAATCTTCTCAATAAATTCAAAAAAAATTCCATATAATTTTTTTGATAATATGATTTTTAAATTGTATTTTTTTTAATAAATTTATAAAATTATAGAAAACTATATTTTAAAATAAGTGATCAATATTGTATAAAATATTAAAACTAGATTTATTATTATCTACTATCTAGAAAATAGATAAAATGCATTTTACAATTTTTATTTACTATAATATATATATAAATATATATTTATTTAATTGAATTAAAAAAGTATTCTATTTTATTTACTGAAGTAAACTTAATTTTTTCATAAAAATTTATTTTCAGAAAACAAATCCTTTATTATCAAATTGATTTTATTTTCATTTCTTATTAACTTATCACCAAATAATTCATTCAATTTATATGTGAAAAAATATAATTTCTTAATTTAGTTAAATTTACTCATAACTTACATTCAAATGGATAAGTGATAACTATCTTATTAATGTTTTATATTTAAATAGAATGTCATGTTTCATTTAAACACGACATTTTGTGTAATGCAAGATTCAATCTGAGTTGTGTGTGACAAAAAATATCAAAAAGATTAAATCGATATAAGAAATAATTTTTAATAAATAGTAGGGTTAAAAATAAACCCATTCTAATTAAACATGGTTTTTTGATTATGTTGTCATGAAAATAATCTCACAATGCATCGACAGTACGTATCCAAAAAAATAAAACTACATATATCAGTTACTCTGGTTGGCCTATGTGTTTTCTCAATAAATTATATCTTTGGGAAATCCATTGATATACTCGCACATAAGATTTTATGAACCAATAATGATATGTTTTATACAATATTCACACATGATACATATTTCCCAAAATTTCTCTTTTATAACATTCTTTATAATAATTCTCATATTTTCATCATTCCCTTCACTAAACTATGGATTTATAAGAATATCATCAATAAATGAATCAAAAAAATAACCAGGAAATCAGTGATGATTTTATTATTTAAATATATTAATAAATCTAGATCATTGAGAGGTCTAAATATAATTACTATAAATTCATAATTACAATGCATTGTAAGAAACGATTTCCATGGTATGTCCTCCATCTTGATCCTTAGATCCTGAAATTCAAATCAATGATCAATGTAGAAAAAAATTAGATCACTTTGTAATTAATAAAATAGATCATCAATATGGTGTATAGGGTACTTTTTCTTGATAGTGAAATTGTTATATTCCAAATAATTTATGTAATAACACATTGTCCCATCGTTCATCTTAACAATATGAATAGGTGCATCCCATGGATAAGCACAAGTAAAAATTAATCATGTATCTAGATTCACTTTGTGTTTATTCTTCATTTACATAAACATAATAAATCACATTATATAATGAGTCCTTGAAATTTCTGTATCACCATGAATGATTTCTATTGAAAAAAGCATCACGATTCGTGGGGGAAATAATGAATAAATTTTCCAAATACATCATCATATCCCTAAATTTTTTGAACATTTCCAATATTTATTTTTTCCCCAACAATTTTGTTGTATATATCCTCTATGAATAGTTAAAAAAATATATACAATATATGTAATTTCCATTAGGGGTTCAAGTTCATCTTTACAGTGATAAATGTTTAATAGTTGATTCAGAATATAAATATAAATTTACTTCCTCAATTATTGATATGGTATATATACTAAGAGATGAAATCAATTCCTAATGTTAAGTAAATTTAACCTCGATAAATAATAACATTATTCTATAAAAGAACATTCCAAAAAATTATATCAAATATGAGTTCTGGACTTATGATTCTTTTAACCTATCGTTCAAAACTTTCACCACCATCTCAATATCTATCCATTGAGGTTATGATGGGATACCATTAGAAATTTAATAAGATAACAAAGGGTGGGTAAGATAAGAATGAAATGATTCATTTTTAATCCAATATATGATGAGAAATTTATATTCCACTATATTAATATAAACATCCATTTTGGTGTTATTAATTTCCAATGCTCTTCCTTGTCCATTTATATTATTTTTTGGTATGTTCTCATAATGTTTCGTGTATTGGTTTGAATAGTTCCCCATATTCTTATAGTTAATGTATTATACATTTATGGATTCTCCATTTCACTTTCATTCCTTATAATGATATCTTTTTCTCTAATCATGATCAACACTCATTTTTATTTTATGAAAACACCGTGGTGATTCCTTCCATAATTATCAGAAGTTAGAAAATTCATCTTTTTCATCGTACCCTTCATCACCTTTTGATTTTTTATCATATTATTATAACATATTACATTTAATTCATAGGACATGGAGAACACATTATATATCTTGATGAAACATTATATTATTTAATAATTTTATTTGAATGGTTTGGAGACTAGTTCTATTCGATATATAAGATTATGCCGATTACAGAAATGGTGTGTATTTATATTTTTATTATGTATATAGTTCACACAATGCTTTAATAGTAGTATAAAAATTTTACATCATACATTGTAACATATTCATGTTCCTTTTTTTCATAGACTCAAGAATAGTCTATCCATATCATTGAGTTACACAATAGGAAATATTTTTCGAAGAAGAATACATTAAGAAACTCATTTCCATGATTGTTATTTCATCTTCACAATTAGTATCTTAATGAATGAACATAGTTGATCTACATCCCACGTGGGATGATAAAACTGAATGATAAAATTACCCCATTCGTTACCTTCTAATTATGGAAATATGTTATCTAAAGGACTTATCCAGAACTCCTATTGAAATGGATTTGTAGAACCATTGATTGGTGGATGTTTTGGAATATGAAACATAAAACATTGTTGCAACACAATTTATATCAGCAAGTTATTCCATATAAGAATGTTTATTTCTCCCAAAAGAATTTAGATAAACCAATATAGTTATAATTTTTTGAGCTCTAGTAGTAGCATAAGCCTTATCTTCTTTATTTTTCTTAGTAGAGAAGTCTGTATAAAGATTGTGTTCATTGATACAATTTTTATTTATTTATTAAATTACCAATTCAAAATAATTGAATAAAAAATATTAGATCCTTTACTTTTTAATAATTATATATAATTTTGAAACTACTAAAACACATAAAAATAATTAAAAAATTTATTCATATATATTCTCATAATAAATATCATAGTTTCCTTGTGAATATTAAAAAATTATTAACATAAATTAATAAATTTCATAATTGTTAGTATATAAGAATTACATTAACACAATAATATCCCCCTAGAAGTGTCAATAAAGGTGTGTAGTAATAGAACACTCAATTATCATTCGAATGATGGATATTATATACTTAACAAACTTTTTCAATATTATTAACTATAGATACATATCCACCAAAATAATGTCAAATTAAAGGATCTAAATAATGAATTATTTCTGACAAAACCAAATAATATATTCCTTACATAAATGTTTTGATTACATTGTATACATAGACATTATGTTAATGTAATTAACAGGGTTAGGTTCCATAATCAATGTTTTTATAAATCTCCCAACCAATATTTATTTTAAAATTATTTTCGTTCAATTTTTTTGTCTCCGACACTAATTCACTAGATCCATTGGGTTATTTATTACATCGATTCAATATAAATTTTATCACATCCAAAAGTACTAGATAGATTTTTAGTTTTGGAGATATATATATAAATACATGAATTAAACATTGAACTTGAAAAAATAAAACAAAACATTATATTTTCTACGTGAAACCATTATTCCATTTATCTAATCCCTAAATTTAAATCGTAATAAACAACATTGCATAATAGGGATACGAAACATAAGAAATGGGTGACCAAATAATTCCCAATATGGTTATGTGTTAATCATATGGTAATATGGAATAAAAAATATGGCGTGAATTAAGGATAACAAAATAATTTGATATAAAGAGTCACATGATATAGGAAAGTATCCATAGATATCATAACTATTCCAAATAAAAACTTGTTCATCAAAAATTGATTTCCAATTGAATTAATGAATCATTATAGACATCTGAAACTTACCATCGAGGCCTATTTCCTAGGATTCTAATCCAATATCATCATGTCCTCATTAAATGGAATCCAGATAAATGGGTACGTCCATGTAAAAAACAATCTATTTTTCACATTTGACATATCATTCCATCAAGGTGATATTTTTTTGATACCAAAAAATAACATAATAATTGATTAGAATTCATCATATTCATAATTATTACAAATTTATCAACATGACAAAAAATCAATAAATGATCATATTAAAATAATAAGAATAAAATATAACAATACATTCCACAGTGAAGATAATCATAAATTCTATAAATTAATATAGTGAAGTAATCATAAAATTATAACCAAATTAAATAATGAAATTTAATAAAGTATGATGTCATAGGTGAATATAAATTTAATATCTCACTAGAAACATTCTTGAGGAAAATTTACATTTTCACACAAATGTCACATATTAAAATTTAAATGTCTCCAAATAGTAATGAAGTTTTCTTATTTGAATATAAACTAGTAATTTTTTCATATAAAATTTTAGTAAATTATTATTAATGATGTTAGGTAATTCCATCCTTTATATATAAGTTAAAAAACCATATATTCACAGTTATTTAAGAAGGAAAAAAATCATCTCATTAGAATAAATTTATGTTGACTCCAATTAATTATTTATTTAAAAAGTTAAATGTGGGTAAAATTTTATTTTATAAATAATTTTATAATATTAAAAACAATATTAAATAAAATTTATTGAGAATATGCACATATTATTGATAGATTCCTAATATAGTATAAAAACATTGGTTTTTTCCATAATAACATTTCTTTCGTATCTTGGGAACATAATGAGAGGAAAATTAAAAGAAAAGCTATAACTAATAAAAATATTTTTTAAAAATGAAAAAAAAATCTAAACGTAAAATTATCAATAAAATATCTATAGAGGGTTAGATATGAATAATAAAAAATAATTATGAGTGTGAATTAAACCCTTACATCTGGTGAAACATAATTCATATGTGTCATAACCATCTCTAAAATAAATATTGGATTATTAGGAAAATATTATAGAACCATACACATTTATATCATACCAGATATATTTTTTGTATATTCCTGTATCATCCATTTATAAACTATTCACTGTTGAAGTCACATTTTTATTTAATAACTTATTCATTTTTAATATATTTCTTGACCCGTCCCCCAGGGCCCAAGCCGTGACTACCCCAAGCCTACCTTCCATAGGCCAGGGGCTGGCGACTAGCACCGAAAGGCATATTCCCTATAACTGGTAAGGCATTGCCTTTATAACCTGTAAACACACACAACCAAGTACACAACAAGATACGAACAAAATCCAACTATATAGAAAAAAGGGTGTTAAAAGTAAAAAAAGTGTCTAGAATAGAATCCCAACAGTAATAGTACAAGTACTACTGAAATACAACACAATAGAAGAAGAAGAAAGGTAGCTACTGGGTCTTCCTCTGAGGTTCAAACCTGAAGGCTAGGTATAGATCACGAACGATCATCTCTGCGGTTCACCTAATCAAAGGTCCACCTCCAAGAAATATCTAGTCCTAGTACTCTTTTCCTCAGTCAGTGTTGTCCATCGTCTGCACCAAACACAATAGGGTGTGGGCATAGCTCGTGCAAGAGTGAGTATAACGATTCTTAGTAGGGACCCTGAGACCCCCAAGGCCTCCCAAAATCCACCCTGGATAAACCACACAACATGAAATCTACTAAAAAACCTAGTTAGTTATATGGACATACATATATCTAAGTTATGAACTATACCCATCTCAATCATGAGGAAAACAGAGAGTCCAACTCAAAGCTCAAAGATCAATTATTCCACAAGGAAGGAATACCACGAAGGCAAGTACCACATAGAAACTACATACAAAATAATACCACAAAGGTATTACCAAAACGGAAAGTAAGAGATATGTAAAGACTCAAATCACAATAGATATATCTTAGATACAGTAGTAGAGATGAATAGATGTAACTAAAGAATCATCTTACTCTATTATGAGGCTCTATTGAAGACCCACACATGATCGCTCGGTGCTGACCCACATAGGATCGCTTGGTTCTTCCCACATAGGATCGCTTAGTTCTGACCCACACTAGATCGCTCGGTACTGACCCACGTATGATTTCTAGGTGATGACCCACATATGAGCGCTCTTCATTCTTCGCATCACAGCCAGCTACTGGGATCCCTCACTTTGCTCGCTTTTCTCCGAGAGGGTCTTCTCTACATTCCACTTTTCGATACTTCAAATTACACAAAGTGTCATGAAGAAGTATCCCAAAGGATGGCCACATCATATGGATATCAATGCAACTAACGGTGTGTCAATAAGATACCCGGTCTGTGATTTATTTTCCTTCTAGTCCCGAGGGCCCAGTTGGATTCGTGCTCGATCCATCCTAAATGTTCTCCAACATTATCCCAATCTCTAGTGAATTATACCAAAGAGACCGTCTCGCTCTAAGGTTTCTGGTGCCTTAGATAGTTCGTCAAGAAGATGCCCAGTGCCACAGATATGGTCGATAATGCGTAAATGGGTCAAAGGGGGTCCGAGTATGGTCTGACCCGACTGAACCGTCCTCGCTCAAACTGGCCTGGGCCGACCTAGTTTGGGTCCACCCTGCCCGAACTGTTTGGTCCAACTCAGCCTGTTGGGACTGGCCCACACTGGGCAGCCTGGCCCGCGCTGGGCTGCCAGTTCTGGCAGCAGCGTGGTGGCCGCGAGGGATGTGAGGGGTCATGGGGGGGCTATAGGGGCCGCGATGGTGTTGATGCTGGTAGGGGGCCATAGAGGACCACTAGAAAGTATGTAAAGCTGAGGGTTGCGACGTCACGGGGCGGCGAGGTAGGCCGCTGGGCTGCGCGGCACGGCGAGGCCACGGGGCAGTGCTACAGGCTGTTGGGCGGCTCCGTTGTGATGTCACCATTGTCATGGTCGACGGTGGTGTCAGATGCCGTTCTTGAGTTCCACTCGTTCCAAAGTTGGCACTAGTCACTTTCACCATCACGAAGAACTCACCAAAAGTAGAACGACAGAGGGGTCCGGACATGTTTGTTTGGCCCTCTCCCTCTGTGTTAGAGTGGTAGCAAGAAGCTCAACAAAAAACATGAATCAAGAACATCAAATTCAACAATTTCATACAAATCATTGATCAACTCATTTTGGTTGAACCAAATTTTCCATGCCTTCCAAGAATGATAAATTTAATCGAGAAATTACATGAATTCCATAACAACCCCTACCACTTACGTTTGATTCGTTGAAGATTGTCCACGAGATAGGAGACGATGTTATTGGTGATAGACAGGCATTGATGACATCAGCATTCCCTCGATTTTCGTTTCGTTGAAATTGAAGACGTTCCTCTTCAACGAATGTCCCAAGGAAGAAGTTTGATTTGAAGTCGGCATTCTTAATTGGAGAACTTTCTCCAAAGGCTCCTTCTTCCTAATTCCACCAAAGTGAAGAGTTAGCCAAAATAATATATTAGTTTATCTATTATGTGGTTGGTATAATTTTCAAAATTTTTTTAAATAATTAACTGAGTTGAAAAAATAAATTAAGGGGGTGGCATCATTAATGTGGGGAAGCACAAGAGGTTTCTCCCCATTAATAGGGGAGTTTAAGTGGGGTTTAAGTCTCAGGTGGTCCCCAACACCATTACCCAAAGGGTGGTTAGTCTCAAGAAGTCCCCACCACCATAACCTATGTTTAGAGGTTTTAGTTCAGGTGGTCCCCACCTCTCAACATTCATATGGGAGTTCAAAATAAAAATAAAATAAAATGTTGCACAATTTTATTTTATTTTATTCTTTCACTAAAAACACAAAAATTAACCTTCACCCTTGATCATCTGTCGTCAAGGTGAAAGTCGTATTAACCTAATACTGGTTCTACGAGTTCAACGGTGCCCTTAGATTTTAATTCTGAGCAATGGTTCAAAAGTTACAAAAACCTTCTCACACGTTTACTGAACGTACCTGAAAAATGTTCACAAATTCATTCTGGGCACACCTGGACTCATGAATCACGAGCCGTCAATTTTCGCGGACTCATAAAATTCCCATATAATTAAAATCAATTATCTAGAAATTTAGGGTCATTACATCTTCCATACCTTAGGGCTTTACATCCCCATAAGCCACAACTCAATACTCAGAAAACAAGTTGGGGTACTGAGCATGAATCTGATCATCCCAATCCCATGTGCCCTCATTGAGGTTCACGTGATACCAGAGAACCCGCACTAGAGGTATCAACTTCCCAAGAAGGACCCAATACAATTTATCCACAATCTCTACTAGAACCACCGTAAAATTCGGCCCATCGTCGATGCCTAGGTCACCATGGTTGATGATGTAAGAAGGGACATGGACGTACTTCCTTAGCTGGGATACATGGAAGAAGTCGTGCACCCAGTGAAACTGAGGTGGAATAGCTCAGCTGTATTCCACCTCACCAACTCTGTTGAGGACCCATATATTTCTGATGAATCTCGCAGAAAACTTTCCGCCTTGGCCAAATCTCTGCAAACCTCATCGAGGTGAGACCCATAGAAAGACGTGGTCACCATCCTCGAACTCCAGAGGTCTCTGTCTCCTGTCATCATATGCCTTCTTCATGATCTGTGCAGTCTTTATTCGCTCCTGGATGATATGTACCTTCTCTGTGGTAGCTTGTACCATCTCTGGTTCCACTAGTGTGGACTCCCCTGTGTTAGTCCAACACAAAGGTGATCTCTAAGGTTGCCCATACAACGACTCAAAAGGTGTCATCCCAATGGTAGAGTGGTAGATTTTGTTGTATAAAAACTCCACCAAAGGGAAGGGAACCTCCTAGCTATGACACAAGTCAAGGAAAAAATCATGTAGCAAGTCCTCAAGGGTACGAATGGTCCACTCAGTCTGACCATTCGTCTGAGGATGGAAGGTGGTGCTTGAATGAAGCTGCATCCCGAAAGCCTCCTGCAAACCCTTCCATAGCCAGGAAGTGAAACATGCTTAACGATCGAAGACAATCGTTTAGGGTACACCATTTAACTACAAAATATCCTACACATAGAGGTGTCCAAAGCTCTCTACTGAACCATCCTCTCTGATCAGTAGGAAGGGGGACGACATTGTGAGTCGGTCAACGATCACCAAAATCAAGTCATATCCCCTGGATGTACGTGGAATTCCTATCAATAAGTCCATGGATATCCTATCCCACATCCACTCAGGGACCTCTAAAAGCTGAACTAAGCCTATTGGTACCTGATGCTATGCCTTCACTTGCTGACATGTGAGGCACCAAAAGAAAAACTCTGCAACTTCTTTCCTCATTCACATCCACCAGTGTTGTCATTGGAGATCCTGGTACATCTTAGCTACTCTTGGATGTACCACTAGAGGGGACGCATGGAACTCCCTCATCACTTCCTCCTGAAGCATCACTGGTACCATGATACATCCTCTGAAGAGGATAACAGGCTACCTACCTCCATAAAGTCCATCAGGTTCCTGCCCTGTGGATATCTGAGCACGTCGAGCCTCGTAGTAATTGTCCACACGTTATGCCTCCATCAGTCACTGAAGAAGTGGGGGATTGACTATAAGAGTCTGAAGAAAAACAGCTCCATCCTGATCCACAAAGGACATCTTCAAAGAAGCCAGCTGCTCTGTCGTATCACCTTGCAGCTGTATACCGGATCTCCTGCTGAGTGCATCTGCAACAACGTTCCAATTCCCATGAGTATAGATTATCTCGAAGTTATATTTCTGGAGAAACTAAAGCCAATGTCGTTGTATCAGGTTCAGGTCCTTCTGATAGAAGACAAACATGAGACTTTTGTGATCTGGGTAGACATTAAAATGATTGCCCAATACATAATGATGCCACATATTTAAGGCGAATACCACTACTGCTAACTCCATGTCATGGGTGGCATAGTTCTGATCATGTGGTCTCAGCTGTCGAGAACCATATGTGATAACTTATCAATCTTGCATTAGGACACATCTGATCATGGTCCCTCATGCACCGCTGTAGACTACATACCCTACGACATACTCTAGAAGCCTCAAGATGGTGACTCTAGTCATCCTCTGCCTCAGCTCTTGAAAACTCTGCTTGCATCTCTATTCCAAATGAAGGGTTTCCCTTTCTTCTTTAACACTAAATGTGGTGATGCAAATCTGGAAAATTCTGGTAAAAATGTATGGTATTATCCATCCAATCCCAGGAAACTGCGTACCTCCTTCACACTACAGGGTGGCTCCCAATCAAGTATCGCCTCAATTTTCACTGGATATTCTGAAAATCCATCCTCCAATATGACATGTCCATGATAGTGAACCCATCGGATCTAGATCTGGCACTTCAAGAGCTTACCATAAAGATGGTTCTCTCAGAGGGTGTCCAGTACTGCCCTCAAAATATAAGCATGTTCCTCCTCAATAGTTGAGTATATCAGAATGTCATCGATAAAGACTACCACAAAGCGATCAGGGTATGGCTGAAAGATCCTCTTCATGAGTCCCATGAAAACTATTGAATAATTTGTTACTCCAAATGGCATAACCAAGAACTCATAGTGGTTGTACCGACATCTGAATTTTGTCTTCTACACATCCTCATCTCTTAATATGAGCTAGTGATAGCCTTATCTAATGTCTATCTTCGAGAATCACTGTGCTCCCTTCAATAGATCAAAGAGGCTATCAATCCTCGGGAGTGGTTACTTGTCCTTCTCAGTCACCTGGCTTAGGCGCCAATAGTGGACACTATGTCCCAAGCTCACATATGCCTACTTGGTGAAAAAAATTGGGGCTGCCCAAGGAGAAACACTGGGCAGAATGAATCGCTTCAACTATAAGTCATCTATCTATACCCGTAGCTCACGAAGCTCTATAGGAACCATCCGATATGCTGGTATAGTTATCATTGTCGTCTCGGGGTACAAGTCAATGTAAAAGTCCACCTCTCTGCGAGGAGCTAGACCTGAAAATTAATCAGGGAAGTCATCTGTGTAATGGTACACCACTACATGATACCACATAATATCTACATCAACTACTCTGAGGGTAAGTCTTGCAATCTGATGAGTGATCAGCTGAACTCTATTATAGGAAAATCCATCTGGTGCTGAAAAGGATCCCTTCTCACCGGTTGAGGTAAACCTGGTCTCATCCGTGCAGACACACCGCGCTATGCTCCAAATATTGTGAATCTGAGTATGGATGGTAGATGACTAGTCCATACTCAAGATGATGTTATAAGGCCTCGACACTGCTATTAGGAGATCCCAGCCAAAGCTCTCACATCCTAGAGTAAGCTCACACTGCCAGCAACCGTGCGTAATCATTTAATCCTCTCTCGTCGGAGACTCTATCTGTATGGATCGAGGCAACATCTCTGTATGAATGTTCGAGTTACGAACGACGGTAGTGGCAATAAAAGAATGACAGGAACTTGTTTCTATATGTATTGCAGCTAAGGTGGAGTAGGAACATATCATACCTCGTATCATATCCAGAGAACCATGATTGTGGGCCTCAGCTACCTAGAGTTGAGCTCTCCCTTGTCCACCAACTCACTACGGTCGGGGTGGACCTTCTGGTGGTGGTGGTGTTACATCTATAATCATCACCCACCGCCAGTTGCATGACCATCTCTTATGCCACGTCTGCCTACTCCTTGAGGGCCTCCTCGTTCAAATCACTATCTCTACCATGGTAGTCCTTCAAACATATTTTGATCATCCATACAACAGGTGGAAAATTCACGAGCCATGTGACCCTACCCGCTTTATGCGTAACACAGCCCGCATCTGGAATGACTGGATCTGCCTCGTGTGCCCCGAAAACTGACCCGGAATCTTGTGGTCGTCTATCTGAAGGTATTTTCATCTTGGAATTCTATTTCATCTGTTAACTGCCAAGCTGCAGAAGACTCCACTACGTGATGACTAGTGGTGGGTCTCACTGCTGGTGACTGCTCAGTAAAGAAACTCTCCACTATGAGGCTCTCTCTAACTCCCCAACCAGCGTCGGGATTCTATGTGAGATCATTGAAGACCTAATCTCCCTCTTGGGTCCCTGCTCGAAGTTTCGGGCCTGGACGAATGGGTCTCGCACCATATTAGTGCAGTAACAAGAGATGTTGGTGAACCTCACCAAGTACTGAGCTACAGTCATGTTGCCCTATTGTAGATGAAGCAAGATCATGTATGCGCACTGCGTGAAGAGTCATTGTGACATACTATGCTCGAAAGAGGCTCTCGATGTCTGCCCATCAATGCTTCACCTCGCGGTGAACTTGGAGCATCAAGCTCCACCATTTTCCAGAAACTGCCTGTGGGTCTATCTCTCCCCTGAACCTGGGTGGCCTCCGGTGCTTGAACTCATGCAATGCTCTCAAGTGGAATGCACTATTTTCGGCTAGGGCTAGTGGCATCAGTGGCCCAACCGGTAATGGTACGACTGGTGCCTCCGCCGGTGCCTCTACTGGAAAAGGGCCCTGCACTGAGGCCTCATCGCTCGGTGGGATATCAATGCGTACTACTCTTGGAACCCTAGTTGGTTGTCTGCGTGGAGGCTTCCTGAAATGAAACAGGTGTGCCACGGTCAAAAAGTTATACCTGGTGAGCTGAATCAAAGAGATCACAAAGAAATATATTCAAAACACACATGCAATCAGTGTTTTCATGCACTGAGTTGGAAATAAGAAGTCAAGGTCCTGGTGTATGGATACGTCGGCTGCCACACCAACACTGGATTCCCAAAACTGATTACCACAATCACTATAGTGAACAATATTTCGGTTAAAAATATTAGAGTCCTATGTTATATGGTAGAACTGATCGCTCTGTACTAATTTTCCACAACCCACCCCCAGGGCCCATTCCATGACTACCCCAAGCCCGACATCCGTAGTACAGGGGCTGGTGACTAGCAATGAAAGGCATATTCCCTATAACAGAGAAGGCATTGACATTATTACCTGTAAACACATGAAACTAAGCACACATAATGATATGAAACAAGGTCAACTGTATAGAGAAAAGAGAGTTGAAAGTAAAAAAGCGGCCAAAATTCAAGCCCAACAGTAACAGTACAAGTACAACTAAACTTCAATACAACTGAAGAAGAAGAAAGGCAGCTACTGGGTTGTCCTCCGCGGTTCTTGTCTGAAGGGTAGGTACAGATCATGAATTGATATCTCTACAGTTCGCCTCTTCTAACGTCAACCTCTGATCCACCTCTAGTCCTGGTACTCTCTTCCTTAGTCAGCACAGTCCACTGTGTGTACCAAACACAACATTTTTCTAGCATAACCCGTGCAGGGGTGGGTATAACAATACTCAGTAGGGACCCTGAGACCCTCAAGGTCTCACAAAATCCACCAAGGATAAAACACACGGTATGAAATAAACTGAAAACCCTACTTAGGAATATTCACAAACATATACCAAAGTTATAAACTATACCAATATCAATCATGAGGAAAACATAGATTCCAACTCAAAGCCCAAAGCTCAACTTCTCTACAAGGAAAGAATACCACGAAGGAAAGTACCACACAGGTACACCATACAGAAGAACACCACCAAGGTATTACCACAATGGAAAGTACCACATAAGTACGGACTCATTTCACACCAGATATATCTTAGGTACAGTAGTATAGATGATTATATTAACTACTAAATCATCTTGCTCTATTATTTGTCTCTGCTGCTGACCCACACAGGATCACTCGGTGCTGACCCACACAGGATCGCTCGGTGATGACCCACACATGATCCCTCGGTGCTGACCCACAAATGATCGCTCGGTGCTCACCCACACAGGATCGCTCAGTGGTCACCCACATAGGATCGCTAGGTGCTGACCCACATAGGATTGCTCTTCATTCTGCATGTAATTTCCAGCTACTGGGTTCACACACTAATCTCACTTGTCTCCGAGAGGGTCCTTTCCACAAGCCACAGGTCGATAATCCAACATGCATGATGTCTCACGAAGTGGTGTCCCAAAGATCCGCCATGTCATAGGGGTCTCAACGGAATAGACGGTGACTCAATCAGACGCTCGGTCTGTGAGGTATTAGCCTATTAGTCCCGAGGGCACAGAAGGATTCTTGCTCGATCCAACCTGACCATTCCCCAACATTATCCAAATCTCCAGTGGAGTACACCAAATGGACCGTCTCACTCTATGGTTTTCGGCACAATAGACGGGTTTTCAAACGGATTCCCGGTACCAAACATATGAACGAAAATGCATAAATGGGTCAAAGTGTGTCAGGGTTCGGTCCGACCCGGTCTGACCAACTCAGCCCAACCCCGCCTGGTTCGAACTGGTTTGGGTCAATGTGGCCTAACCCGCTGGGTCTGACACGACCCACATGGCCTGGCCCGACCCACAGGTTCTAGCCCGGCCTTCGCTTGGCGGCTCAGCCTGGCAGCAGCTCAGTGTCCATGAGGGCAGTGAGGGGCCGCGTGGGGCCGCGGAGGCCGTGAGGGAATGTGCAACATGAGGGGGATGTCACGACCCCCTCCCACCAGATATTCCCCTCCTGAAATGGCAATGGTGAAAGGGAGATAAATACCCCCACGTCCCGCCTCTAGTAGGCTCCGGAGTGGCGAATAGAAATAAGGGTATGAGTTTTCACAAATAATGGAGGCATTACACTTTTTATCATTTAATATCAGGAAATAGGATGAGTCAAACACCAAAAGAAAAAGGAACAAGTAAATGAAAATGAACCCAAAACCAAACCCATATGCATGTTTTATACAATACTGAAACAAAAGTACAAGTACAAGAAAAGCTCCAAAGTATGATACCAAAAAAACGAAAGCAAAAACTACAACCAGCAAACTCTAACGCCCAACTAGCAATGTCCCGCACGGTCCCTAAAGTCCTCTTAAAAACCTGAATGTAAACGTAGGGTGAGAATACAAGTATACTCAGTAGGAATATCTAAAGCACTCGTGCACAGGTGGTGAGACATTCTAATGCCCCTTGAGAAAACAGAATGATCCAAAGCCTATCAAGGAATCTATCCACCCAACCTCAAAAGAAACACTCACCAAATATCACAAGTCAATAGAGTAGTATAGTAATAATATCGATGTATGGGCACCCCAAACCACCTTCCCACTAAATAATGCTCAAGCCCTCATGCCTAACGCTATGCTGCTTCCCCCTCTTCCTGAGCTAGTGCCGCAACCTGCCCATATGAAGCTCATAGTATCCCTCCGGTACTCAATCCTCGGCTATCATAGTATCCCTCCTGCACTAAATCCTCGGCCATAACCACATATCATCCTGAAGACACCGGGGAACCCACCATCGTTTAGATGTTTGAGAATCTCACCCTCCCGTCCCAGGGGTGATCGGCATGTAGTGCTCAACATGGGTGGGGTGCGTAACGAAACATAAAATGTACAGATTTATATAATTATATCAACCACTCAGCCCATCCAAAGGCTTCTACACAAAATATCTGAGCACATGCCTCAGCACTGCTACCTAGAAATTATGAACACAATAAACAACCCCAAACCCCATTACACTTTTCATGTTTCAATAGTTTTAGTTTATCAGTTCCTTAACTACCGAGAAACTAACAAAAACCAAACCAAAGCAATCGTTCATAAAACATATCCCTGCCAACCACAAATAAAAATTATGAAAAACACAAGCAACACAATACAATTTTATTTTATAAGCAAATCAATTCCATTGATTTTCTATATTTAATCAACTACCATTCCCCACAATTCATTAGTTAACTCTTCCACTTTTATTCATATGCACAACTCATCCCTACAGCCCCTACTGCCAACCACCATAACCACAAACACATCGGAAACAAAACTTTTACCACATCATCATCCCTTTGATACTATTTACCGCAGCTCCATTGCCCATCACAACCATATCATACACGCCAACCCACAAACAAGCCAACTGCAGCCCAGCTGCTCACCCGTTCCACAAAAACCCAAGAAACACCCCTTCATATAATTAAACACCAACCATCACCCACAAATTCATTCATTCATTTAGTTTAACTGGTGTGATCATATAAGGGATCCAAATATTCATTTAATCATACAACTTTACATGATTAACCAATTTCCACATTATATGAAATTCCATCCACAAAACAATCCAGAAAAACATGGAAACATTTAATTTCACCAGAAGAGGCCCCCAACTACCGTGGTTTTCAGTAGGCATAATCCTATTCAATTCAAAACATAATCAAAGGATAATAATAGATGGAAATAAAACAACAATATCAATAAAAACACCCCAAACCCTTTCTTTGACCAATTATTATATTTATTTACTAGTTCAACTATATCTCACGAAAAAAGTGGATACCCATCCCGCATGATGCACAAAAGAGAGATAGAGACAAAGGTAAGATCACTACCTAAATAGGTTTTGATGTCCTTCTACTTGAAAAACCACCATGAGGATTTCGATCACTCCTCCCGACGACTACGTCCTCCCATGGATGTTGTGGCACAACCGCACTAACAACTAAGAGAGACTCCACTAATACTTAAGATGTCACTTATCATAGAATGGAAAGGAGGAACAGAAAGAGGATATCAAGGAAGGAATAAGAACGGTGTAGAACGTACCATTAAGAAGACGTTCGTCAAAGAACGTTGTTCCCGTAAAATATCAGCAATCTCCTCAGTAGGAAACTGCAAAGAGGAAGTCGAAGAAGATGGAATGGAATGTGGTGCATGATGTTTCCCTCGTCGACACGATCCCAAATCCACCAACAGATCGACGATCGGAGTCCGGATAAAGAAGATAGGAAGAATGATTCTGGGTCATCCAGGAGCGTCTCTATGCAGAGAAGAAGAGGGGTCTGTAAATAACACATGACACTCTCTTATATAGGCAAAAAAAAGGTAAAATGGTACACATTGTGTATTAATGAATACATGACATGATCGTACAACTATTGTATTGTTTGACTAGTCAACACAAGACACGTCATGCGATTTCAATGTATTTAATGATAATAATGACTTCAATTAATAATAGGTGTTTTATTGACATGATACATGAGTCATAAAACGGTATTCATCATTGGTCTTAAAATGACCATCATAATTTCGGGGTTGTGCTTCCGCTGATGGTTCATTAATCTGATACTATATGAGGGAGATATGTTGGTTACATGATCCCGTAATAATAATGATATTATTATTATTGGGTGTTTCATGGAACTGAGCCACGAACCATAATTTAATATCCAACATTAAACTCGAAAACCCGAAAAAGACATCCAATATTGGACTAATAATTTTCGTCTCAAAGTCAGGGTCGCACTGCCGCAGACGGTTCGTGAAACCGAGGTCGCACGAAGGAGTTGCAGACAAAAAGGGGTTTTATCATCAAAATTAATAATAAAAATAATTAATTATTATTATTAATTACTTATTTATTTATTTTTCTAACTCTAAATTAATCATGATTTGGTCTCTTTCATGCTGTAAATTCATCACCAATTCCCTCCTTTATCATTTATTTAACAATTAATTTTATCCCCACTAATATCTTATAACTCCTCACTCTCTCCAATCTAATTTATTTTCTCCCACAATTCCCTCACTCCACCAAAAGTGGAACCTCCCCTTGCCTTATTCCATTCCCAACATGCCCCTTATCTTATTTCTTACTTCAATGTTATTATTAATAAAATTAATAACAATAACACCCGTCATTAGGGAAACACCCTACTTTATGGAAACAACCAACATTATGGAAACATCCAAATTTATAGAAACTACCAACATTATAGAAACATCCAAATTCATCGAAACTACCAACATTATGGAAACATCCAAATTTATGGAAACTACCAACATTATGGAAACATCAGAATTAAGGGAAACTCTCTATATTATGGAAACTCTCCATTTTATAGAAAATCCTTATTTTATGGAAACTCCCTATTTTATGGAAACTCCATATTTTATGGAAACTCCCTCTCTCCAATCACATGATATGCACGAACGGGTTGGGAACCCCCTTCCATTATTCATTATCATTTTATTATTATTTTAATAATCTATTAAATGAATATATTATAATAATTATTTTAATATTTAAAAATACAAGTTTGATTCACCCATAAGGGGTTGCGCACTAAGCTCCATGTTAAACCTTTATCATTATTTTTTTTAACACAATTATCATAAATAATAACATCTGTCATCTATCCTAATAACTAAAATGTCATTGCATTGAATTCAAAATTAAAATCTCATTAAATATTTATTAAAGGATCTTTCAGAATTTAAGCCAAAATTATTATTATTATTATTTAGTATAATAATAATAACAAATCCACAGTTAAAATTTCATAACTCATCACCAATAATAATTATTATTATTGACGTTCGCCACGTTGACCATGTCCGACCACCATTACGTCAATGCCGAGCAGCCTCCCATTACATGTCTATTACACAGATAATTTATTATTTATTAAAATTTAAATTAATCAAAAAGAAACCATTCACCTCCCCTTATTGAATTCAATTTTTTTTCTTTTATTTCACAATGATTAAATTAAAAACATTCAATTTAATTAATACAAAAAAATTTCACGCCACCATGATCTATTATTATTATCAAACATTACCATTATAACATGCGTTGTGTTTGACCACATAAAATTTTAAAAATTAATGGACAGGAGTGGTTCAGCCCATTAAATTGGATACCTCTCAAAATATTCTAGTCCTCGAGAATTAAAAACAAACCCATAAAAAGGGGATATGCCTGAACAACCACCCCTCAAGATACCTCTCAATGCACTCGTCATAACAGGAATCCAACCACTATCCTAATTATATAAGTCAGGGAATTCCTTCCCCCATGTCGAGATATTATCTTCTTTAGGTGGCACTGACTCACCTGCACGGTTTTAATCACATCCACATTAATGCGTCTCGATTGGGGATTTGGTCCTCCCACTCTTATAGTTTAGGATTTCTCATAAACACACTGCCCCCAACACCACACAAAACAAGGAACATGCTGCCCCAACACATGGATTGGGGAATTCATTCTCCCATGTCAAGATATTATCTGTTTTGGGCGGAACTGACTCGCCCGCACGGGTTTAATCTCACCCACATTAATGAGTCCTGATTAGGGATCAGGTCCTCCTCCCCCACATTTTAGGACTCTTCACACAGATTTAAAGGAAAGAGGGAAACAACTTAGCATTATAGACTCCTAAAAAACTAGGTCCAGGCCCAAAGAATGGGCGAGAATGAGTTTCAACAAAAGAATGTGATGCTCCGGAATTTAAACAAAACATAAACAAGAGAATTTAAATAAAACTGAAAACATCTCTCTCAAGGTTTCATTTTATCATTTTATTTTGATTTCTTTCCCAGAACACCCAAATAATGTAAAAAAACAAATCATGATGATGCATCTACCTTTCCTAGGGTCTCTACCCTGCAATCAATGGAGTATTACTTGGTCGTTCGATAAGCTCAGAATCCTTGCATTGTATCACAGGGGGCCCTAAAATCCCGTGTCCTAGCCGGTCTTCCCTAGCCTATGTCACACACCAAGTTCATCCAACACTGTTTCCCTACCATCCCATGCAATCCTCATTGTGCCTAACTCCAGACTCTATCCTATCTCACATCCTTCAGCCTCTGAGATGATTCTATCACGACCCCCTCCCACCAAAGATTTACCTCCTGAGCTGGAAATGGTGAAGGTGAGATAATGACCCCCCGAGTCCCGCCTCCAGTAGGCCCCGGAGTGGCGACTAGCACCAAGGTTATGAGTTTTCGCAAATATGGGAGGCATTTCCCTTTTTATCATTTAAGATCGGGAAATAAGATGAGTCAAACACCAAAAGAAATAGGAACATGTAAATGAAAATAAACCCAAACCCAAACCCATATGAATACAATACTGAAACAAAGGTACAAGTACAAGAAAAGCTCCAAAGTACGATACCAAAAAAAAAGAATAAACTGAAACCAGTAAACTCCAACGCCCAACTAGCAAAGTCCCGCACGGTCCCTGAAGTCCTCCTGAAAACATGAAAGTAAACATAGGGTGATCATACAAGTATACTTAGTAGGAAAACCTAAAGCACTCGTGCACAGATGGGGAGACATACTAATGCCCCGTGAGAAAACAGAAGGAACCAAAGCCTAGTAAGGAATCCATCCACCCAACCTCACAAGACACACTCACCAAATATCGCAAGTCAATAGAGTAGTATAGGAATATTATCTAAGTATGGGTACCCCACACCACATTCCCACTGAATACTGCTCAAGCCCTCATAACTAACTATCTAATGCTTCTCCCTCTTCTTGAGCAAGTGCCGCAACCTTCCCATACGAAGCTCATAGTATCCCGCCGGCACTCAATCCTCGGCCATCATAGTATCGCGTCAGCACTCAATCCTCGGCCATAACCACATCTCATCCCGAAGACACCTGGGAACCACATCACATCTCATCCCGAAGACACCTGGTAACCACATCACATCTCATCCTAAAGAAACCAAGGAACATATCACATCCTCATCCTGAATACTCTTGGGAAACATCTGTCATAACCTGCCCGAAAGATCATGGGCTATAGAACCAGGAAGAGGGAGCATATGGAAGAATAGTAACCAGCCATATTTTAGATGTTTGAGAATCTCACCCTCCCGTCCCACGGGTGTTTGGCACGTAGTACTCAACATGGCTGGGGTGCGTAAAGAAACATAAAATGTACTGATTTATATAATTATATCAACCACTCATCCCATCCTAAAGATTCTACACAAAATATCTGAGCACATGCTTCATCACTGCTACCTCGAAATTATGCACTCATTATACTGCCCCAAACCCCATTAAGCATTTCATGTTTCAACAGTTTTAGTTTATCAGTTCCTTAACTACCAAGCAACAAACAAAAACCATACCAAATCAATCATTCGCAAAACATATCCCTGCCAACCAAAAATAAAGTTAGGGAAAACAAAAGCAACACAATAACATTTTCTTTTATCAGCCAATCAATTCCATGGATTTTTCATATTTAAAAAACTACCACTCCCCACAATTCATTAGTTAACTATTCCACTTTTATTCATATGCACAACTCATCCCTATAGTCCCTATTGCCAACCACCATTGTAAAGACCTTTAAATTTCTAGAGAAATTTTTTTTATCTAAATTTTATTTTGAATTCTACGAGTACGTAGTTTTTGACGGCACCGGATTCCGAGACCCGGTGTGCCTGGAATCCTTTCCCGAAGTTTAGCTCAGGTATGTTCAGTGAACGAACGAGCGGGTTTTCCTAAATTTTGAACCGGTGCTCGGAATCGAAATCTGAGGGCATCGATGAAACCGCAGTTCGGTAATTGCTTAGAAACACCATTTTTATAGTTTCATTTTCTCTGGCGTGGTTATTAATTAAATGGGTTAACCAATGAATGAAATAATAATTTGTGCTACAATTTTTATTTCAATTCTAAGTAGTTATAACCTACGCAGCGGAAGCGTGGTGGGACCCAAAACATCCTAACTTCATTTGGTAGGATAATTTTGAGGTGGGGCCTACACAAGCCCCACCCCTTCAAATCCCTTAAAAACCTCCCTCGTTCTTTTAATTTTGTATCACACCCACACCCCCCGTTTTAATGACATGTCATCTCACTCTTAATTAATTGTATAACGCGCATTAATTAATTTGGAGAATTCATTTTGAATTTAAAATTAATGTTTTCAAGTATGTGTGTGAATAAAATAAGACAAGGACTTATTTTATTGGGTGGATTCATTGTGTGGAATCAATGAGATAACTCTCGTGGACTTTAAGATCTTCATCTTCCTCGCAAAGAACGCCTATGCTTCGACGAAGAACATCGTACCATCTTTTCCCCTTCTTCCTGCGTCAAAGAAAGCGAGACTCTGCATGCTTCACCAGGCGTTCACCGATGATGTACGAAGCCTCTTTCTGAGAAACCATATTCCATGACGCCATTTCTCCTCGACGATCATCGTTCGACGACTTCTTCTGGGTAGGGGGTTTTCGTATAAAGGGTATATGTGAATTATCCCCTCGTGCTTGCGTATTTTAATTTTAGGGTGTTTGAATATTTTACCATGAATAAATTATACCCTTGTATAAAGCATGTCTTTTAATGATTTCCATTTGAAAAACACCTAACGCAGAGGGTGAGGGCCGAACAAACACGGCCTGGCAACCCTTCACTGTTTGTTTATTGGTGTGCGGATCGACAGGAAATGACGAAGCGGGCCGCAAAGGCATTTCGAACCCTTAGTAGTAATCTACGGGTCCCAGGAGAGCCGCAGTCGCACACGGCGGGCAAAACGGACCAACGGAGCGTGTCTGGTGGTCCGCGGAAGGCGCTGCCGGCTACCTGGATGCGGCGGTGGAATGGCCGGATCTCGTGGCCACGTAGGATCCGGGGGAGACGCGGCGTCCAGCACCGCGTCCGTTGTCAAGGAGGGGGGGACTGCGACCTCCTCCCCATAGCGCGGCCCATAGGGCGTGCCAGCACACCCCCCCGGCCAGGCCGGGGCAGGTCACGCGGACTGGGGCGGGCCGGGACGGGGTGGGGCGGGTCGTGCGGACCGGGTCGGGCCCAGACTCCCCTTTTCAGACAGTTTTCAGTCATTTTCCCATATATGGGGTTTTAGACCTCTGATCAATGCACCATCAGTTGAGTTGGGATCCTAGGATCGAGACGGTCATTTCAGTATATTACACTCAAGGTTTCGGAGAACTTTGGGTACGGCCGGGTTGTTTCGAACATGAGAATATACGGGTCCTCGGAGCGGAAACTCATATAACCCGAGCTCTAGACGTCCGATTGACGTGTCGTTGACTTTGTTTGATTCCTCTTATTGAGAAGGACCTTTTGGCTTACTCCTCTCCAGGTTTGGATGTTGTTGGTGTATGGTCGGGTTGGATTTGACTTAAAAACCAACCGGGCCCTAGGAACGAAAAAGCCATTAACTCTCAGACCGGGCGTCCGATTAACGCGCCGTCTGTCACGTTGAGTTCCTTTTGTTGAGACAGAACATTGTGGTAAATTATCTTTGGTCTTTGTGTCCATTGATGTATCGACCACCCCCCCTGGCTCGTGGAGCAGACCCTCCCGTAATCAAGAATGCTGTGTGCGGGAACCCTAGAGATGGCTGCGACTGCGACGACGATGACGACTGCACTGAAATCCTCCGTGGGTTCAACGGTGAAGAATTTCATACTGGAATCCTCTGTGGGTTCGGCGATGATGAAAAATGTACTGGAATCTTCCATGGGTTCGACGGTGAATACTATCATCATGGAATCCTCTGTGGGTTCGATGATGATGACAACCGTACTAGAATCCTTTGTGGGTTCGACGGTGATGACCTTTGTACTAGAATCCTACGTGGGTTCGAAGACGATGACAACAGTACTGGAACCCTCTGTGGGTTCGGCAGTGACGACTACTATACTTGTATCCTATGTGGGTCTGACAGTATTGACCTCTGTTGTAGTATCCTATGTTGGTCCGACAGCTTAGCTGGTCTAGTACCCTACGTGGGTCCCAGATAGATGAATCAGTATCTACATCTGATCATCCCCACTTTTCTTTACAAATGATGTATACCTGTGTGAGATATGTCTTTACTTCCAATCATTATCTTCGATATGATTGACTTTTTCCTATGTGGATTGTTTGTGCTTTAATTTCTGGATTGGGTTGTGCTTTCCTATGTGGATTGAGTTGTGCGATCCTATGTGGATTGAGTTGTGCTTTCCTTTGTGGAATGGGTTGTACTATCCTATGTGGACTGGATTGTACTTGGGCTCATGAGTTGGAGCTGAACTAGATTTAATGTCTTAGGTATATGTATGGGCATATACCTAAGTAGTTTTGGGTGATACTTCATGATTGTTTATATTTCTTTGTGGTGTATCCATTGTGGATTCAGGGAGACCTTCAGGGGTCTTGGGGTCCCTACTAAGTATTGTATACTTACACCTGCACGGGCTTCACCCACACTACGTTGTGTACGATGCAGACGGTGGACATCACTGATCGAGGTTGAGGCTTGTAGAGCTAGACGGTACCCGGAGGTAGACGTGATGACGAGACGGTACCCGGAGGTGGACATCACGACGAGACGGTACCCGGAGGTGGTTGTGATGACGAGAGGGTACCTGGAGGTGGACTCCACGATGAGACAGTACCCAGAGATGACAGACAGACATAGAGAGTGGAGGTGGCCATCTGCACCTACTCATCAGGTAGGGACTCCGAAGGATGATCCAGGAGCATCTTGAAACCTTGCTGTTGTTTTTTATTTTTCATGTAAATTACTGATGGGAATGTATTTATGGTCCCCTTTGTACTTTCAGCACACTTGTTATATTGCTTTACTTGGTGTTTACTTCCGCTTGTACTCTTTTTGTGTGTGTGTTTATATTTAATAAAGGAAATTCCTTCCCAGTTACATGGATTTACGCCTTTGGTGCTAGTCTCAAGCCTCTGGCCTATGGGAGGCGGGCCAGGGGTAGTCACGGAACGGGTCCCAAGAACAGGTCATTACAAAATGGGATAAAAGGAGTTCGGTTCTACCGCAGAATTCCGGACTCTGATATTTCTTCTATGTGAAGTAATAGTGTTAAGGGTATAGAGTGTGGTTATTAGTCCAGCGAGCCCAGTGTTGGTGTGGTGTCCGACATATCCGTACACCAGAACCCTGAGTTTCTAATTTCCAACTCAGTGCATGAAAACTTTGATTGCATGTGTGTTTCAAAAGTGTTATTTGTGATTACTTTGTGTCAGATCACCAGGTATATTGTTTTAACCATGGAGCACCTGTTTATTTTTAGGATAGCCCCATGACAAAAGCCAGCTAGGGTTTAGAGCTTTGTATTAGACGATAGCCCACCGAGCGACGAGGCCTCGGTGCATGGACCTTTTTCAGTGGAGCCACCGACGATTCCTCTACCCGCCGAGCCACCAATGCCTCCTTCCCCAACCTCTGAGAGTGCACGTCGCCTTAGTGCACTGCATGAGTTCCAGTGTCAAAGACTGCCCAGGTTCGGTGGGGAGACAAAATCTTAAGCCGCCGAGGATTGGCTGGAGGCTGTTGTTCGAGTTTTCAGGTTAGTGGGGACGCCAGCTGATCTCATGGTGAGCCTTGGAGTGAGTCTCTTACATGTGGCAGCAGTCAGATGGTGGATCCTGATACTCTAGGTCCATGGAGAGGAATCAATCCTTTGGATAGACTTTGAGAGCCTCTTCAGCTCAGAGTTCATCCCAGCCACCCTTTGTGTGGTGCACATTCAAGAGTTACTACAGCTGCGGCAGGGCAGCATGACCGTGGGCCAGTACTCGTCAAGGTTTACTGATCTCTCACACTACTCCAAAAATATGGTACGGGACCTGTTCTTCAGGGTCTGGACCTTCGACCAGGGACTCAGGTATGAGATCAGGGATTCGATGATCTCCCTCAACATTACGACGCAGGAAGGGGTGTTGGAGAGAGCCCTTCTAGTGGAGAGTTATCTCGCCGAGCAGTCATCAGCGGTGAGACCATCCGCAGGACGACCCGTAGCGGAGTCTTCTCCAGCAAGCAGTAGATAGGTGACGCAGAGGTCCAAGTGGGCCAGCCCATCAAATGGGCAATCTCAAGATGCAGATTCGGTAGTGCAGGGCACACGAAGGTGAGCCAGCTACATGAGGAGCAGGCTGTGCTATGCATGCGGCAGGTAGGGTCACATGGCTTGAGACTGCCCGACTCGTCCTATAGATGAACAACAAGAAATAGAGGGACCTCCCAAGAAGAGGTTCGACCATGGAGGTCTGCACGATGCAGGAGGATGAGGCAGAGGAACTGGCTGAGCAGCGGGTGGTTGGCGACGCTTTGAGGCCCCACCACCACCAGGAAGACCACCCCGACTACAGGGAACATGTGGACAGGGGAGAGCTCAGCTTCAGGCAACTGAGGCTTACAACCATGGAGCTCTGGGAGCTGATGGACACGACTGGGACTAGCTCAATACTTGGGGAATTTTGTTCATGTTGCTTCTAGCATTGTTGATGTTATGTGTCTTTGTACCGAGAGCTGCAGAAATAAAAGTAACTTGTTCTTGTGTTGTTTTGTTCCCTATCCTTTTTATGTAGTTGATACTAAGAGGTTCCGGTTTAAAACACTTGAATTGACCCTCAATTTTTAGATACCCACTAGAGGAGACCTAGTGACCACACAATGATGCTGACAGTGTGACTCAACCCTTGGAGGCGAGAGTAACGATTGGATATTTTGGGAGTAGCGTCGAGGCCTTACGACGTCATCCTTGGTATGGATTAGTATCATCCATGTCAGGATTGACTTTATTAGGAAATGAACGTGGTTCATCCAGTGGATGAAACCATATTTCACTTATCGGCAAAGAATAAATATTAGCATCTCTTGTAGGACCAGAGAAGGTACAAGTCATCCCGGAGCGGATGAGGATAGCTTAGAGCTGACAGAAGTCTTATACCGATAGGAGGTGGAGACCACTAGAGTACGAGGATAGTGACTATGTTTTCTTACGGGTCTCACCTCAACGTGGTTTACGGAGATATTTCCAGGGCAGAAAGTTATCTCTACGCTTCATCAGACCATTCCAGGTTCTCTGCAGGATTGGCGAGGTGGCATATCACCTGCCACTACAACCTCAGTTGCACCGGGTGCACGAAATCTTCCACATATCTCATCTGAGAAGATATGCACACGACCCGACACATATCATCGACCATGGGGAGTTGGACTTTGGTGATGGGGAGAATTTTTCAGAGGTCCCGGTGGAGATCGTGGATCGAAAAGAGCGGGTCCTACGTGGGGGGGTCGATTCCTCTAGTGCGAATCAGATGGCAGCACGAGAACCTCCAGGAGAGGACTTGGGAGTGGGAGGCTTAGATGCATGCTCAGTAACCTTTTGATTCCCTAGTTTGAGATGTATCTCTACGGGGACGTAAATCCCTAAGGTGGATGTATTGTAAAGACCCGTAAATTTCAAGGGAAATTTTTTTTTCTTAATTTTTTTTGGAATTCTACGATTACGCAGTTTCTTGACGGCACCTGATTCTGAGGCCCGGTGTGCTTGGAATCTTTTCCCGAAGTTTAGCACATGTACGTTTAGTGAATGAACTAGTGGGATTTACTAACATTTAAACCGTTGCTTGAAATCGAAATTCGAGGGCACCGATGAAATCGCATCACCGATAATTGCTTAGGAACATCATTTCTGGAGTTGCATTTTCTCAGGTGTGGTTATTAATTAAATGGGTAAACAAAAGAATGAAATAAAAACTTGTGATTCAATTTTTATTTCTATTCTAAGCAGTTATAACCTATGCAGAGGAAGCGTGGTGGGACCCACAACATCCTAACTTCATTTGGTAGGATAATTATGAGGTGGGGACCACACGAGCCCCACCCCTTCAAATACCTTAAAAACCTCCCTCGTGCTTTTAATCTTGTAACACACCCACACCCCCCTTTTTAATGACATGTCTACTAACGCCTAATTAATTGGATAACGCGCATTAATTAATTTGGTGAATTCATTTTGAATTCCAAATTAATGTTGGCACGTATGTGTGTGAATAAAATAAGACAAGGTCTTATTTTATTGTGTGGATTCATTGTGTGGAATCAAGGAGAGAACTATCGCGGTATTGAAGAACTTTGTCTTCCTCGCAAAGAACGTTGAAGCTTCGACGAAGAATTTCATACCATCTATTCACCTTCTTCCCTCATCGAAGAAAGAGAGACCCCGTATCCTTCCCCGGGTGTGCACCGACGATGTACGGAACCTCTTTCTGCGGCGCCACCTTCCACAATGCCGTTTCTCCACGACAATCCTTATTCGATGACTTCTTCCAGGTATTGGGTTTTTGTATAAAGTGTATATGTGAATTATCCCCTCATGCTTTCGTATTTTAATTTCAGGGTGTTTGAATGATTTACATTGAATAAATTATACCCTCATCTAAAGCATGTATTTTAATGATTTCCATTTTAAAAACACCTAATGTGGAGGGTGCGGGCCGATAAAACACAGCTCAACAACCCTCCACATTTTGTTTATTGGTGTGCAGATCGACGAGCGATGACGAAGTGATCCGCAAAGGCGTTTTGAACCCTTAGAAGTAATCTACGGGTCTCGGGAGCACCGCAGGCGTAGACGGCGGGAAAAACGGACCACCGGTACGCGTCCGGTGGTCCGCGGAAGGTGTTGCGGGCACACCACGCAAGCGGGGCAGCGCCGGCAGGAGCTGCCGCGGCTGAAGCCGCGGTTGCGGCGGAACGATAGGATCCCATGGCCGCGCGGGATCTGGGGGAGACGCGGCATCCAGCACCGCGTCTGCTGGAAAAGGGGGGACCGTGTCCTCCCCCCACCCCAACGTGGCCCACTGGCCGAGCCAGCGTGCCCCCCCGGCCAGGTCGGGGCGTGTCGCGCGGACCGGGCCGGGCCGGGCCGAGACCCCCCTTTTCGGACTGTTTTTAGTCATTTGCCCATATCATATAATTCAGACCTCCGATCGACGCACCATAGATTGCGTTGGGTTCCTTGGATCGGGAAGGTCGTTTTGGTATATTACACTCAACGTTTTAGATAACATTTGGTACGACCGGGTTGGTTCGAACACAAAACCATCCGGGCCCTCAGAGCGGAAACACATATAACTTGAGCTGAAGACGCCCGATTGACATGCCGTTGACTTTGTTGGATTCCTCTTAGTGAGATGGACCTTTTGGCTTACACTGCTCGAGGTTTGGATGCAGTTGGAGTATGGTCGGGTTGGTTTGGACTTAAAAAACCAACTGGGCCCTGGGAATGAGAAAGCCAATAACTCTCAGACCAGGCGTCTGATTGACGCGTCGTCTATCAAGTTGAGTTCCTTTTGACAAGATGGAACTTTGGGGTACCTCAACTCCGGACTTTTTGTCAGTTGATGTATCAACCCCCCGTTGGCATGTGGAGAAGACCCTCCCGGAATCGAGCATGATGTGTGCGGGAACCCGAGAGCTGGTTGTGACTGCGACGACGATGACGACTGCACTGAAATCCTCCGTGGGTTCAACAGGAAAGAATTTCGTACTGGAATCCTCCGTGGGTTCGATGACGATGACAGCTGTACTGGAATCCTCCATGGGTTCGATAGTGAAGTCTTTCGTACTGGAATCCTCTGTGGGTTCGATGACGATGACAACCGTACTGGAATCCTCCGTGGGTTCGACGGTGATGACCTTTGTACTGGAATCCTACGTGGGTGCGGCGATGACGAAAACCGTACTGGAATCCTCTCTGGGTTTGGCGGTGACGACTACTGTACTTGTATCCTACGTGGTTCAGATATTATTGACCTCTGTTGTAGTATCCTATGTGGGTTCGACAGCTTAGCTGGTCTAGTATCCTATGTGGGTCCCACCTAGATGAATCAATAACTACATCTGATCATCCCCTTTTCTTTACAAATAATGTATACATGTGTGAGCTTTGTCTTGACTTCTAATCATTATCTTTGATATGATTAACTAGTTTCCTATGTGGATTGTTTGTGCTTTACTTTGTGGATTGGGTTGTGCTTTCCTATGTGGATTGACTTGTGCTTTCCTATGTGGATTGTGTTGTTCTTTCCACTGTGGATTGGGTTGTACTATCCTCTGTGGACTGTATTGTACTTGAGCTCGTGAGTTGGAGATGAAATGGATTTATTGACTTTGGTATATGTATTGGCATATACCTAAGTAGTGTTGTGTGATACTTCATGATTTTATATTTTTCTTTGTGGTGTATCCTTTGTGGATTCAGGGAGACCTTCTGGGGTCTCCGGATCCCTACCAAGTATCATATACTCACCCCTGCACGGGCTTCGCCCGCACTACATTGTGTTGGATGTAGATGGTGGACATCACTGATTGAGGTTGAGGATTGTAGAGCTAGAAGGTACCAAGAGGTGGACACGATGACGAGACGGTACCAAGAGGTGGACTTCATGATGAGATGGAACCCGGAGGTGGATGTGATGACGACAGGGTACCTGGAGGTGGACTCCACAACGAAACGGTACCCAGAGCTGATAGACGGACGTAGAGAGATGAGGTGGCCATCTGTACCTACCCTTTAGGTAGGGACTCCAGAGGACAATCCAGGAGCAGCTTGACACCTTCCTGTTGTTTTTTCTTTTTCATGTACTTTACTGTTGGGCTTGTATTTCCGTCCCCCTTTGTACTTTCTGCATACTTGTTTTATTGCTTTACGTAGTGTTTGATTCCTCTTGTACTCTGGTTGTGTGTGCGTTTACATTTCATAAAGGCAATTCCTTCCCAGTTATAGGGATTTATGCCTTTGGTGCTGGTTTCCAGCCCCTGGCTTATGGGAGGCGGGCCAGGGGTAGTCACGACACGGGTCCCAAGTATGGATCGTGACAACCATAACCACAAACACATTGGAAACAAACCTCGTACCACATCACCATCACTTTGATACTATTTACCATAGCTCCATTGCCCATCACAACCATATCATACATGACAACCCACAACCAAGCCAACTGAGGACTACGGGTGGCACAAATGGCTGTGGGTGATGAAGCAATGGGGCGGTGCGACAGGCCGCGGGGAGGCGCGACAGGGCCGCTTTTCGGTGTGGTCACCCGTGAGGCAGTGGCGATACGCCGTCACCTTCGTCGCAACAGGCTGTGGTGCCGACCTCCATTATTGAGTTCCATCAGTTCCAAACATCGACACCGGTCGCCATCACCATCGCAATGAACACACAAAAAGAAGAACGGTGGAGGGGACGAGCCATGTTTTTTGGCCCGCTCCCTCCGCGTTAGAGCGGTAGCAAGCGGCTCAACGAAAACCTTGAATGAAGAATGTAAAATGCAACAATATAATACGAATCGTGAATGAACTCATTTTGGTTGATCCACATTCTCCATGCTTTCCAAGAAAGAGGAATTTAATAGAGAAATTAAAAGAATTCTATAACAACCCCTACCTGATTCGTTTGATCCGTTGAAGATTGTATGTGGGGAAGGAGACGGTGTCATTGGGAATAGACGGACGTCAGTGAAATCAGCATTTCCTCGATCATCGATTCATTGACATTGTTGACGTTCCTCTTCAACGAATTTCTCGAAGAATATTTAAAAGTTGAAGTCGAAATTCATCGTTGGCGTTCTTCATTGAAAAGATTTATCACAAGGCTTTTTCCTCCCAATTCCACCAAAATGAAGAGGTATCTCAAAAATACATTTTGTTATCTATTAAGTTGTTGGCATAATTTTAAAAATTGTTTAATTAATTAATTTTTTTGATAAAATTAATTAAAGGTGGGGTGGAAACATTAATGCGGGGAAGCTCAAAAGGTTCATCCCAATTAAAAGGGGAGTTCAAGGGGGTTTAATTCTCGGGTGGTCCCCACCACCATTACCCACATTGGAGGTTAGTCTAGGGTGGTCCCCACCACCATAACCTATGTTGAGAGGTTTTAGTTTAGGTGGTCCCCACATCTCAACATCCCCATGGCAGTTCAAAATAAAATGTAACACAATTTCATTTTATTTTATTCTATCACAAAAAACACAAAAATTAACATTCACCGTCAACCAACTGTCGTCGACGTGAAATTCTTCTTAAGAGAATATCAGAATTGTGGGTTCAACGGTGCCCTTGAATTTCAATTATAAGCACCGGTTCAAAAGTTAAAAAAAACACGCTCGCAAATTTTCTGAAATTACCCGAAAAAATGTTCATATGTTCATTATGGGCACACTAGGACTCGGAATCACGTTCCGTCAATTTTCGGGGTATCATAAATTTTCTATAAAATTTTAAAAAAATTATAGCAATTTTGGCTCTTTAAAATATATGTTTTGGTTTTACATTTTGGGTTCTTGTACATTAATGAGGGATTCATTATCTAAAATTTCATAATAAGGATATAAATACAATATAAGTTCATTAAATATTTATTTATATTAATCCATAAAATTTCTAGACAGAAAATAAATTACACCATTCATATAGACAGTAGTATGTATGCACTTCTGAACGTTGTGTTCAAACTGAATGAATGAATGATGGGAAACTAATAATTAATCCTCAAAAATTAATTATTATATAATATAATATATATTAAATATACACATAATTATATCCATTAATTTCAAAAATAAAAAATGAATTAAATCCCTCTGTGTGGGTTGTGGTAAACACGTATGAAAAAACTGAAATTATCATTTTTCATTAATGGAAAAGTGGGGGGATAATGGTAGTTTCATAATCCAAATAAAATTTTAGTACATTTTGGAGAATTAAGTTATTATTTTAATATATAGAAATAAAATTATATTTGTTAATATAATAAGTAAAAATGAAGTGATCATTTAAAGTGATTACCTCGTTTATAATGAATTTCTTTAGATATCCACTTAAAGACCGAATTGTTTCTCATTTGTGAATGTTATAACCTATAAAATGTGTCTAGGTGTTGTTTTAAATTATGTGGGTGGGGGGATGGGATGAGATAGGAATCGAATTTTTTTTTAAAATAATAGATGGAAGGGGTACCATTTTTGAAGGGAGGGAATGAAATCATATGGAATATCATAAAAGTTATAGATAATAATGCAATTCATAGTAAAACTAATTCTAAATGGGAATATATTTGATGATAAGGTTTTATAATATTTAAATAGAATAATATAAAAAAAATTCCATGTTTAGGTCATATTTTAAATTTTATCATTTGGAGTAACAGTATTGTTGACATATTTCAAGCATAACAATGGTAACAACATTTTCAATTATAAAAGTTTAAAATTTTACTTATAATGGAAAAATTGGTCATCAAAAAGAAAATAAAAGAATTATAGAATGTATAACATAAAAGTATTCATTTTATAATTTTTATTGATTTTTTATATAAAATATTATTTATATAAAAGACCATAAATGTATTTTTTACATTAATTATTTAATTTAACATTAGAGAAAAATGGGAAATATGGAATTAAAATTTAATACATTAAAAAATTTCTATTTTTTTTCTATAAATTCCATGTAACACTATAAATAAATCATATAATATTACTTTTAATATGTTTGAAATCATTTATTTTTTTTAAATAATTGAAGAAATGTGTTTTCTTTGTTTTGCAAGAGTATATGTTAATTATATAATGACTTAAAATTATAAATAAATACCATCAGAAAAATAAATTATTTTTTCTCAAAATATACATTTAGAGCCATTCACCTCATAATTATGACACTTTTTCAATCCAAAAGAAATATTTAAAAGTAAGAGTGTGAAATCCTATGATTTTCATTACATTAAATATTATATAGGCCCTTTTATAGAAAAATGTCACTTAAATAATTAAATTATGTTACTATGGTGGTAATGGAAAAATTATAATATATTTATTAAGATGTAAAATTGTGACAATAATATATATTTTTATCCTATATTAACATTATTTTTTTTACTGTGTTTACAAATTTATCTATTGTTACTATTTATCATGCCAAAAATAAAAGTGGATTATTAGTAAATTTTGGAATCATAAATAAAAATATTGAATCTATTTTTCAAAATTCCTTCTCAATAATTAGATGAATATAATTTTTAATTGTGATTACATAATTGGATGTAAACAACTTTTAACAAAAAAAATATTTATTTTTGTATAAAACCAGATATATATTCTTATCTCATTCCAATAAATAATATTAGTTGAATATTAGGTAATATATTGAATTTATAATATATAAATATCATTAAAATCATTCAATAGTGGTTATAAATTATATTTTCATAGATAAAAACACATTACATAGAGAATTTTTTTAGAAAAAAAATTCCTTTGTAAAATTAAATTTAAGGAAATATATCATAAAAATATGAGGTTTTAAAATTTTATCCTTCTATCATAGAAATTTACTAATAAAATTAATTCCATGAATCCATTTATTAAACATAGATCTAATTATAATCTTCAATTTTTAATTCTTCAATGCTTAATAATTATTTAAAATGTGGTATCTAAAATTAGAGGTATATATCTTAACCAGGCTACATTGATTTTATTTCTTATTGTACATCATTAAATTTTTTATATTCTAAAAAAATGATGAATAAAATAGAATAAATATAATTATATGTTATTATGATTTTGTGAAAACCATTTTCCACCTCTTATCAATTAAATGAGTAATGAATGTATCGCTTGTGCATACCTGTGGACTACAACCTCCACGTAGTGATACGACTCATTTTGCACCATCATCACTAATTCATTGATATCATGGTGGGTTATGTTTTTATATTTGATTTTTATGATATATATATATATATATATTCTTATAAAATCATAATATCATATCTACCATCTATCATTATGATTTATTTTTAAACAATAATTTCAATTTTTTGTATGTGTCAACTACCATGTCCAATAAGAGGTGAAAAATGATTATCAGTTTTTTATTTGAATTAATTTTTATATGGATAGAATTAATTAAAATATAATATAGATTAGGTATAATATGTTTTCTGAAATTTTGATTTATCATTTACCTTTTATTCATTCTATCCATCCAAAAATGTAAATGTCACTCATATGTATGTATGGACTACCTTTTCAACGTAGTGTTGTATTTAATTTTTTATTACCAAATTATATGTATGGTTATAAATACTATTATATGATTATATATGATAATTATATCATCATTTAAATTATATAATTTATGGAACTATAATCTTTATGCATGGAATATAACGGAAGAAGAAAAACGTACATGAAAAGTGAAGCATTAACACAGGAAATGTAAGATTTAATAGAGAATTATTAATTCACATATAATGAAATGATATAAGTGGATCATATATAATATTAATTTTATGGATATTATTTTATTTTAGAACCGTAATAAATAAAATTTAATTATAAAAGATATTAATGTTCTTGAAAATCAATTTAGATATAAGGTAATGATTTCATCTCAAATTATATTTATTGAGATATGTTTTATGGTTATGAACCTATTTAATATTTATATAGTTTATATACATCAAATGAATCTATTTTGGAATAATTAATGTCATGAACTGAGTTGGGAAACCATCCGACCCAACACCAAACTCATCATATGTCAATGGTTGAGATACATTCCAAATAATTTTGGGAAGGTGAATCGCACTTGGAATCAATAATATCACAATTGGAATGATTTAACCCAAAAACCTGAAATTGATAATCCATGTTGAGCATGCATCATAGCCCTAAGGATATACACAATATGAATAAAGATATATATAAAGGATCCAAAAACAAAAAAACTAATATAATTGAAACTAGAAAATGATACTATAACCAGAACATAAAAGATTGGATCTCCATTTGACAATTTGTTCACAAACATCCATTAGAAAAACATTCTACCACAATAATACTAAACTAGAAACCTAAACATAAAAAATACCTCAGGTTTACCAATGTTGTACTGGTCATGTAGGGTGTGAAAAAAATCATTCCATTTATAAGAAACTAATAATCAATAATTTTCTGTTTCTGAAAAAATACATAAATTTATTGGTAAGATAATTTTATAAAAAATGGGTTCATCATTAAAAATATCTGAACACTATTTTTCTATGAAACCCTCTTCTAGAATAAAAACACAAAACATTCCTTTTTAACATAGTTTTCTATTCCCAATCCGTATTTACAAAACCAAAACCCACATAATTATTTGTAACATGTAATTAAAATGATATGATAAATATATAGGAAACCAATATATCATGAAATGACTTAAACAGAAAATAACCAAAGAGAAACACAAGTGAAACAAGAACATATAAATTAGAAATCATGGAAATTTCCAAACATATCTATAAAAAATGCCTCTGAATATTCAATACAGACTCACCTACTAACATACATTGCAGTTCCATATATAATAACCTACTTGGTGGGAATAAATATCCCACATATAGAACAACCAACATGGTCTCTAAATATATCCAAGGGGTACTGGTCCATGATATTAATAACATTAAAAACCCATCTTCTAAAACATAATATGATGACCTAGAATCCCCTAATTAGTCTATATATGATAATAGGGCGGTCATCACTTGTATCAGATTAACCATAACCCATAGATTATACTGTATATGATATGTCCAAACTCATACCACCTGTGCGAATATCTTATCATCAGGTGGATGAGTATAAGGATCTCATCACTGAAGGATTCATTCACATGTTTCCACCAAACAATAATATTAAAGAACAAAAAAACCATTTTCCAAAACACATTATAATAAAAACTAGTCAATTCGCATTTCAAAATTGAATTCATTTTCAAACCATTTTCCAAAACCTTGTTTAATCTCTATAACTCGATTAAAAAAATTCTCAAATATATTTTAGTATCATTTGTTACCATGTCACATATAATGGTTCCAAACATACAATGAATAAGAAAACCCATTTGTAAAACACCATTTCACCCCTTGGAAACCAAGATACAATTTAGGGGAACAAGAGAGATTATTTGAAGATCTATTTGAAAATATGAGGCCAACAAAAAGAAGAAGATGGGGTAAAATGTAAGAAAACCGAGTTTTTAGGGTGAACATTATATCAAAAGACAGAATAAATTGTTTCCACATCCTCATATTCCACCATGCACATGTAAATTTTATCATATCTAATGGATCACTTTTTGACAACCATAAAATTGTAATGGTTTCAATTTAGGAATACCTAAAATATTATCAACCAATTATTTGAGTCCCCACACCAACACCAAACTATTATGGTCACAAAAATTTTCACAGATTTCCCAATTAAAATTTAAAGCATGTTACCTATTCAAAGAGAAGGAAAAAATAACCTAAAAACCCAAATATCATTTGTATGGTGAAAGTGGAATTTCATCATGCACTTTACATACAAATACATATAGTAATAATTGTAAAATCAATTTGAAATACCATATTCTATAAATTTACCTTATAAAAACAAAATTAAAATTTAAACTATCACACCGTAAGTATATTAACACTTTTAATATTAAATTTAGGAATTCTAAATAATTAAAGGTATATTTTTAATTGGAAAATAAGGGAATCACATACTTCAATGATATGTGAATGAAATAAAATCCATATATGATGAAGAACGTTTTTCTAAGGAACCAATAAAAAACATAACATTCAATAGATAGAATAATATCATCATCCATAAAATATTAGCTTTTTCAAAGAGAGGTATCACCATAAAACCCCTGAAATCATGAGTGAGAGATTATGGGAAGTGGAAAACACCAAATAAAACTAGAGAAACTCCCCTAGAAATCATGGAGATGCATAAACCAATGATGGTGAAAAAATGGGGAGGATCTTGGAAGCCTTATGTTGTGTATAAGTCCAACATGTGTGAGGAAAAATTGAAAATGGTTTTTAATTAGGGGAGTAGAAATATCAAATTTATTATTTTATGAAATTTTGATGTTGTGCAAAGTTTGGACACATGTTTTCCCAAATTGTATGAAAATCATCCACACACTACTGGATAGGGAGGACCCACGTATGGGCTTAACACATGGATTGATAAACCATTCACCAATTGTGAAACTCAAATAAATCATTTTGATAATGGAATTCCAAATTCATTCCACATAGATTCCTATAACCATGAAAAATATATGTTCCCTTTACCAGATACCAAACTCACACTGCATGGTTTCTCCTTGGAAATGTTTATTTTGGCCCAAACAATGATCAATCAGTTCCAGAAAAACCATGCACAAAATATCTGAAATGGGAACATGTTAAACCTTAACAAACACCATTATTTTCCACAAAAAATGGAATAAAAGCTGTGCATGGGATGAAAAACCACCAAAACCCTCCAGAACTCAATTAATTTCACTAGTAAATCAATATGAACCGTGACCTAAATATCAATAATTAAGAAAAGAGTAACATGAAAAAAATCACCATCAGGGTGTGACAATTCTCCCCCCAACAAAAATATTCTACACAAAGAATGTCACCCTATTAGACATAGAAGAAATAAAAAAACTAAAATTTAATGAATGAGAATGAAACTACCAACCTCAGTGTGGCTCATTTATAACCACCTTTAAAAAAAACTAGCAAAAAAAACTAAAAAAGAAGAACCATGCGGGCGATGATTGTAATGCCCCAACCCCAGTTACCCAGAGTCGGTGCTTTATTGTGTAACATTGGCATGATCACAAAATATCAAGTCTCAAAATACCTATTAGTTTAGTAGCCTTGGAAACAATAGATACATTCATAAGTCTTACATTACATTATAATGTAAAACAAAAATAAAAGAACATCATATCCTCATATCCCCTCATACTATCCCTGCAAGCCATTCATAATATATTTCATCACATCCTGGAAAAATTAAAACATTGAAGGAGGAGAGCTCAGATGCTCAGTAAGGATAACAATACAATGGAAACTTTCATAAATAAACATAAACATTTAAAGAAATTTTTGACTAAAACAAAAGCCTTTTAAACATGAACTTCAGCATAATATGGAAAAAATAAAATGAAAAAATTCTATTTAATTATTCACATTGATATTCTACTAGTAGAATAATCACATTCAATATCAATAGCCACTTTTGTAATGATGGAATGCATAATTCCAGACTATCATAACCACATAGCCAAGGCTTCGTACCAAGACTGAAAATAATATTTTGTCAAGTCCTCGTGTCAAGACACTAGTTTGTCTCATGAGACCTACCGATGCATCGAGGAACTATAGCAGGCTCCACCCTTCACTTATTAAGTCCAATGCATTCCTTATATGAAAAGGTTTAATCATATCATAAAACATAACATAATCGTATCACATAAAATATACATAAAGGCAACATAACATTTCCACATTTCTATCACAAGATATAAATACAACAAATTAATATAATAAAAACATTATCAAAACCATTTTCAATACCAAAATAAAAGAAAAGTAAAACATGGTATTTATTTTTCATTTAAAAAATGTTATGGCTTGTAGAGGAAGCTGAAACTCAAATAATAGTCACAGTGGCGGAGAAGCCGTTGTTGCCGCATACGTACAACAAGAAAAACATTCCTTTTTGTCGTTTGGTAGAACACTTTGTATAAAAAATATTCCTTTTGATAAACTTAAAAGTCAAAGGGGTTTGTACACCGTATAAAAGAATGTTCTGTAATAAACAAAATATGCCTCAATGAAAGGAGGTTGAGACGAAGTCCCTTACAAATATCATTTTCAAATATAATAGATCTAATATGTGTATTCACTATATGTACACATACACGATATGACATAATAATATCATTACATAATTTGAAAGTAGGAGATTAACCCAAAGAACGGAAATTGGGTTAAGAAGTTCCCTTACCTCGTGTCCGACTTGACTCGATCATTCTTTAATCTCCTGAATAATAAACTAGAGTAAATTTTTACTTGATTAAGAACATTTTTCAATTTCATTTTTTCCATTTATATCACTTATTACCTTTTTATGAACATTATGTAATTATTTATGTTAATAACAGTCATTTTGTCGATCTTTGGTACTTGAGTCAAAAATAAGCTTCTTATAATTACAAGTTGTTCATGTGGTAAAATATCCATTATATCCAGAATTATATTCATGATGTAGATATCATATATATAATATATATCTAGTATATACATGCATTTATAGTATTACATAACATTTAGTTGTACGAAATGAAATGCACCGTTCATGGAGACGGTAAGTCATACGTACGCATGAAAGCTACTTTCATTTCTATTTCGTATTTAATGGAATGAAATCATAATGATATAAAGGTATATTATAATTATAGTATAAAATAATATATAATATCATATATAATATCATTAACTCCATCCTTTATACATCCCACATATGGCATTAACGATTCAAATCAGATTGAGGGGGCGGTAGTCCGCACTTCCTAAAATGAAATTATGGCGTTTACCCATAATGAAAGTCATAATGGTTTGCCATAAATGAAAAATACAGAAGTATATGGAATACATAAACATAATATATATCATATATAAAAATAGATTCATCATAATTGCCACCATGAGAGGTGTTAAAAGAAGATTTAACAATCTTCGTTTCGTGAGGCAGTAATTTGCCACCCACAGAAATAGTATGTTCTTTAACTATTAGACGAAGGTTTGTGTAAGTGTAAATCAAATAATTCTCATAAAAACATCCTAGTATATTGAAGATACTTGTTTTGTTACAAAATAATGGAATTAAAAGTTTTTATGGGGTTGGAGAAGCAAAATAAAACAAAATAACATAAGAGAAGACATTATCTTAAAATTGGATAACTCTTTTTGATTTGAGCCAAAGGCTTCCTTGGGAAGAATTCATCCCAATTTGATGCTTCTAGGAGTAAGAGAGGGAAGTTGAGAGAGTACTTGGGAAGAGTTTGGCCAACCCATATGGCTTTGAAGGTGTGAATAAGGTGGTAGAGGTGGGGGCCTTTTATAAGAGGAGAGGAGGGGCACTCTTGGAAAGCCAAGAAATGTTACTTTATTATATAATGAGTTTCAGATTTTAGAGGTCCCAAAAATATATATTTCTAGGATAAGGTAAGAAGGGTTAAAAATATACATATACAATATGTTTTTGACATGTGTAAGTCTTAGATTTTACATTATCATTTCATTTTATTTAAATCGTTAATTAATGAAGTAATCGTTGCATCATCATGGTGTCATATAAAATTTAATTTATTTAATGTTTAAAAACTATATAAAAAATATCATGATGTAGGAAATATTTTTATATTTCCAATGACTATTTATAGTCGAAATGTTAACTTATATAACCCCATTTAATAATTTTTTTTAGTAAAACCACCTATGTTTGTGACAATTTTATTTTTACTTTAAATAAAAAGTTATTAATGTCATTTTATTTCCCAATTGGCTCCATGGGGTCCCCAAGATGACCCATGGATTGTCTTGGTCGTACATGACTCATCCAATAAGGGTAGGAAAAGTGTAATGGTAATTTCATATTATTATAACATTATAGTTAACTTGAATTACACTAATTACCTTTAATCGCAATTAATAAAACTTAAATGTTACTACTCACCAAAAATTATTTTCATCCCATTGAACCAAATTTTAACTAATAATGACAACCATGTATGTCAGAATTTGAAAATTCAATTCAAAGAAGTGGTAATGTTTCATTTAAACGAAAAATTAGTTTTTTAACTACCACTTAGTGGTTTCACTATTCATCAAAAATTGATGTTTTTTCAGAAAAATACAAAAAATTCACCCTAAGGTATATTTGATATTCCTAATTCAAAAATTATCTCTATTTTAAAAAATTAAAAACATATAAGTTGAATTAATTAATTTAATTATTAATTCCCGTTGTCACAACAAATAACGGGTTTTTAAGAAACAATATATATCAAAATATTGACAATTGTTTATGTCCAATTTCAAAGTGAAATTAAATCTAATGACCACCATTGGATAAAATGGTAAAAATATATTCTATTTATAATTTAAAATGACTCAATAGTATAATTTATCACTATAAATTGTTTTGATTAAAAAAGTTGTTTTTAAGTATTTTTTTCTATTCATAGAAAATTGGAAGTTATCTGAAAATTCCAAAAAATTCAACTTAGGATAATTTCGATATTCCAAATATCAAATTTAATTCCATTTTGAAATATAAAATTTATATAATTTCAAAAAGTGGGTATTACTATTCATAACGACTTACTTTGATTGGTCACAGTGTGTTAGAATCTCGAACTTGCATACAATACAAGCTATTACATTATTGAAAGAGAAGCGTATCATGGATTCTTGGGGTGTTACATTCTCCCCTACTTCAATAAATTGAATCCTCACTATTTGAAAATGTTCTTTGAAAATAAAAGGTTGAAAATAGAAAATACCTTTGTGGAAAACCCACATCAGAAATAATGTTAATAAAAATATAACTTTAAAAGAAAGAAAGAGAAGTACAATGGTCACTGGAGATAGAAAATACAAGGATTCTATGAAAACATGGATATGGAGGAAAAAACCATCAAGGTCTGATGGAGAGTTGTATAAAACAGTATTAGGAGGAAGTTAACTACAATAAAATCACAACTTTTGATTGGTTAAATGGTCTTTGATTTCCAAGTAGGAAAAGATAACCAACAACGTTTTTGTTTTAAGTTACCTTTCATAAAGTTCAAGAATTTATTTATGAGATTTATATGTCATGTAGACATTCATTCCTTACTAAATTTTTACAACAAACCAATTTTTCACTCCAAATGATAATAGAACTCAAAAATATTATATTTATCCTAATCGTACAGGGTTCCAATTATTAACACATACAATCTAGATTAGGAAAACAATTTTGTAATAACCATGGACTTCCTGTAGGCTAGTGGTAGGTAATAAAGTCCTGTCGCACTATGGTTGTGGGTTCAATTCTTGCAGCTTTGTACGATGCGACAGATTATCCCCTGACCTGAAAGTTGTCATTTTTCCTAATAATATTCCAAAAATAATCTTTAGAAATGTTTTAAACGTAAACAATACTATCCAAAGTTATACTTAATCCATTCCAACCTTTATAGTTATCCAAAATACCTTTGTCCAGACTTTCTCTAAAAGGTCTCTAAACTCCAAAATCAACTGTTATATCAGATTCCCCAAATAAAGTAATGTTTCACTTATTGTCACATACTTAAAATATGATTAACTTCATCATATTAAAACATTAATGAAAACAACAAGTACTGCAGTACAATCCTTATATGTATCACATTATTTAGAATATAGTTCATCAGTCCAAAAACACAAATTCAATAATGATTCCACTTTATCTGTAGTAACATCATTAGATTGGCCTTGATCCCTTGGCCTTTTCTGAGGTAAGTTTCCCTGACGTTTAGGACATTCATTTGCATAATACCCCATTTATCTACAATTGTAGCATTCAACATTGATAGCCTCATTCTTTCCCTTGCAATCACGATCCTAGTGACCTTTTTCTCCACATTTATAACAAACTCTCATTCCTTTTAGGCATATACCTGGGTGATTCTTCCCACATTTACTGTAGGAATAATATTCAACTTTTCCCTTCTTCCCCTTATTTCCATTTTCAAATTGATTAGAAGATCTGTTCTTCCCTTTCTTTTATTTAAAGTCATAAGACTTAGAGAATTCCTTTTCTGTCTTGATAGCACACGAGAAAATATCATTTTTATGACGATAAGGTTTGTAAGACTAATGCTTGATGGAGAAAAGGTTTTAACCCATCAAAAAATGATCAATATTACTTGTTGGGTTACGTATATAATCAGGAACATGCCTCGCTAACCTTGTAAAGTTATCCTCATACTTTGCGACATTATCATCCTCCTTATGCCTCAGACTCAGAAATTGCATTTCCATATCTGCTCGATGGTCAGGTGGAAAGTATTTTTCTATGAAAATTTCCTTAAACTCCCTCCATTCCATACTTTATACTTCTTCACCTTCCTTTGTGTTTTGAATCAGCGACCACCATTGATCGGCATCTCCGGTGAGGCGATAGACTTCCATGACAACCTTTTCCCTTTCACTACTCCCCAAGGAATGGAATATTTCTCTAAGGAATTTATCCATTTCTCAGCTAATAAGGTATTTTTACTCCCATTTAATATTGGTGGTTGTTGCCTCATGAAACAGTATAACTTTGATCCTATACGTTGCAGAGCATGGTGCTCCATACGAGTAATGTTATTATTCATAACCTGAGTGAGTTGTCCCAGTATGGTGATAAGCTGATCAACACTGGTTGTATCACCAGCACCACTATAATTATCTTGATCTGGAGGGAAATCCCTACATGGAGTGTGTGCACTGATACAGTTTCCATTCCTTCCACTAGGTTCCATTTCTAAACAATGTCATAATCTAGATCAGTTTATGAATCAAAATACATAATCCATACTTTTGAAACACTTAAAATTAATTGAATAGTTTATGGATATAATACATAATCATAAAAATGTTTTCTTTGAGGAAGTATATACTCATAAACCCTTCATAGTGGTTTGTAATGAAAATGGGAATTATCCTAAGCATATCCCCCGGGAGTGTCGTAACCAAGAGTGCAGCAAAGCCCATTGTCGTGCACCAGTTCCCATTCAAGTCTAGCTCAAAGTAGTGTTTTCGGTTTTTACCCCTATGTACATCATTGCCAAGGCCGCCTGTACCAGCTCGTATCCTGACAAGGATGTATTGCTCGGAAAACTAAAAAAATCAATAATACCAAAATTCTAAGAAGTTCTTCTATACTAATCCTCAAAGTCTATCTTTGGGCTACGTGCTCTAATTAGTGTTTATCTAAATCTAGATTCCAAGGTTAGTACTAAAATTCCACTGATACCAATTGTAATGCCCCAACCCCAGTTATCTAGATTCAGTGAATTATTGCGTAATATTGTCATGATCACAAAAGATCAAGTCTCGAAAGACCGATTAGTTTAGTAGCATGGGAAACACTAGATACGTTCATAAGTATTACATTACATCATAAAGTAAAACAAAATTAAAAAACATATTTTCTTCATATGCCCTCATACTATCCCTGTAGGTCATTCATAATATAATTAATCACATCTTGGAATAATTAAAACATTGAAAGGGGTCTGCTCAGATTCTCAGTAAGGATAACAATACAGCGGAAACTTTTATAAATAAACATAAACATTTAAGGCAATGTATAACTAAAAGAAAAACTTTTTAAACTGAACTTCAACATAATATGGAAAAAATAAAATGAAATAATTCCATTTACTTATTCACATGGATATTCTACAAGTCAAATAATCACATGCAATATCAATAACCACTTTCATAATGATGTAATACATAATGCCAGACTATCATAAACGCATAGCCAAGGCCTCGTTCCAAGAGTAAAAATAAGATTTTGTCAAGTCCTTATGCCAAGATTCTAGTTTGTCTCATGAGTCTTATCTATGCATCGAGGAGCTATAGCGGGATCCACCCGTCACTTATAAAGTCCAATGCATTCCTTATATGAAAATGTTTAAACATATCATAAACCATAACATAATCGTATCACATAAAACATGCATAAAGGGAACATAACATTTCCACATTTCAATCACAAGATATCAATACAACACATTAATATAATAAAAACATTATCAAAACAATTTTAAATACCAAAATAAAAGAAAAGTAAAACATGGTATATATTATTCATTAAAAAAAGTTATGGCTTGTAGAGGAAGCCGGAACTCAAATAATAGTCACGGTGGTGGAGAATTCATTGTCGCCACATACGTACGACAAAAAACATTCCTTTTTTTGTCATTTTGTAGAATTCTTCGTATAAAAAATGTCATTTTGAATAAACATAAATGTCAAAGGGGTTTATACACCGTATAAAAGAAATCTGTTTATAAAACAAAATATGCCTCAATAAAAGGAGATTGAGACGAAGTCCCTTACAAAGATAATTTTTAAATAAAATAGATCTATTATGTGTATTAAATATATTTACACATACAATATAGGACATAATAATATCATGACATAATTTTAATGTAGGATATTAACCCAAAGAACGGAAATTGGGTTAAGAAGTTCCCTTACCTCATGTCCGACTTGACACGATCATTATTTAATCTCCTGAATAATAAAATATAGTTAATTTCTACTTTCTTAAGAACTTTTTTCAAGTATATCATTCCTTTTATATCACTTATTACCATGTTATGAACATTATGTAATTATTTAAGATAATAACGGTCATTTTGTCGATCTTTGGTACTTGAGTCAAAAATAAACATCTTATAATTCCAAGTTGTTCATGTGGTAAAATATCCATTATATCCAGAATTATATTCATGATTTATATATCATATATATCATATATATCCAGTATATACATGAAATTATAATATAACAAAACATTTAGAGGTAATAAGTGAAATGCACCGTTCATGGAGACGGTAAGCCGTACGTACGCATGAACGCTACTTTCATTTCTATTTCGTATTTAATGAATGAAATCGTAATGATATAATGGTATATTATAATTCCAGTATAATAAAATACATAATATCATTAACTCCATCCTTTATATGTCCCACATATGGCATTATCGATTCAAATAACTTTGTGGGGGCGGTAGTCCCCACTTCCTAAAATGAAATTATTGCGTTTACCCATAATGGAAGTCATAAAGGTATGCCATAAATGAAAAATAAAGAAGCATAAGGAATACATAAACATAATATATATCATATATACAAATACTTTCAACATAATTTCCACCATGAGAGGTTTTAAAAGAAGATTGAACAATCATCATTTCGTGATGTAGTATTTTTCCACCCACAGAAACAGTATGTTCTTTAATCATTAGATGAAGGTGTGTGTAAGTGTAAACCAAATAATTCTCATAAAAACATACTAGAATATTGAAGATAATGTTTTTGTTACAAAATAATGTAATTAAAAGATTTTAAGGGGTTGGAGAAGCAAAATAAAGCAAAAGAACATTAGAGAAGACATTACCTTAAAATCGGGTAACTCTTTTTGATTTGAGCTAAAGGCTTCCTTGGGAAGACTTCTGCCCAAAGTGAGGCTTCTAGAAGTAATAGAGGAATGTTGAAGAGTATTTGGGCAGAGGTTGGCTGATAAAAATGGCTATCATGGTGTGAATAAGGTGGTAGAGTTGGGGTCCTTTTATAAGAGGAGTGAAGGGGCACTCATGGAATGTCAAGAAATGTTACTTTATTATATAATGAGTTTCGGATTTTAGAGGTCCCACAATTATATATTTCGAGGATAAGGTGATAAAGGTTTGAAATATACTCATCCAATAGGTTTTTGACATTTTTATGCCTTATATTTTACATTATAGTTTCATTTTATTTAAATCATTAATTAATGAGGTAATCGCTGCATCATCATGGTGTCATAAAAAATTTAATTTATTTATTGTCTAAATTTTATAAATAAAATATCATGTTGTAGGATTTATATCTTTCCAATGACTAATTATAGTTTAATTTTAACTTATATAACCCCATGTAATAATTGTTTTAGTAAAACAATGCATGTTTGTGACAATTTCATTTTTACTTTAAATAAAAAGTTATTAATGTCATTTTCTTACCGAAGTGGCTCTATGGGGTCCCCACGTTGACCCATGGATTGCCTTGGTCAGAAATGACTCATCCAATAAGGTAATTACAAGTTTAAAGGTAATTTCATATTATTATAAAATTATATTTACCTTAAATTACACTAATTATCTTTAATCACGATTAATAAAACTTAAAAGTTACGATTCACCAAAAATTATTTTCATCCCATTGAACCACATTTTACTTACTAATGACAACCATGTATGTCAGATTTTTGAAATTGAATTCAAAGAAGAGGTAAAGTTTCATTTAATTGAAAAATTATTTTTTTAACTAACCACATAGTGGTTTCACTATTCATCAAAAATTGAAATTTTTCAGAAAAATACCAAAAATTCACCCTAAGATATATTTGATATTCCCTAATTTAAAAATGATGACTATTTACAAAATTCAAGACATATAATTTGAAATTATTAATTTTAATAATTAATTTCACTGTCACAATAAATAGCGGGTTCTTAAGAAGCAATATATATCAAAATATTGACAATTGTTTATGTCCAATTTCAAAGTGAAATTAATTCTAATGACCAACATTGGGTAAAATGGTAAAAATATATTCTATTTATAATTTAAAACCACTATATATTATAATTTATCACTATATATTATTTTTATTAAAAAATTTGATTTTATGTATTTTTTCTATTCATAGAAAAATGGAAGTTCTCAGAAAATTTCAAAAAATTCAACTTAGGATAATTTCGATATTCCAAATACAAAAATGAAGTCCATTTTGAAATATATAATTTATATAATTTCAAAATGTGTGTATTACTATTCATAACGGCTTACTTTGATTGGTGGCGGTGTGTTAGAATCTCGAACTTGCGTACAAAGCAAGCTATATCATTATTGAATGAGAAGCGTACCATGGAAGCTTGGGGTGTTACAATGATGGGGAATGTGACATTCCCATCATAAGAACCCAATACCATAGATCAATACTGTACCACAATACGAAACGATTACTCACAAAATAACCCCCACATGAACTACCAACACAAGCCCAAACATGAAAATGATGTAAAACAATAAAAATAAACTCAATAAAACAACTGACTAAACCATGATTTTTAATTTCAAAAATACATGACCATCTCCAAAACAGACAAAAGAAAAAATGAAAACTTATCCAAAAAAGACTAAGTGCGCACAAAAAAATTTTAATTCTAAGACTCACTTCTAAAAAGTCAAAAACACAACAATTATAGGAGTATTAGAACACTATTTATATTATATAAAAAGGTAATTTTCAAGAAGGAATAAAACTAATATCGTTAATATTATTGTTCCCCCGCATCTCTGATGATTACCGACTGTGAGGAAAGCATTACTCAAGGGCCTATGGTTAGAGACATGATTTATTGAACCATCTATTTCCCTAAATTTAATATATGGCATCCTCTGACAAGGACACTGCCTTCTAACAATGCATATTTGAAAACATCTTCATATGATCCAGACAATAACATCAATGATATAAAATAAGAGAACATGTGAAATATGGCATCTAATTACATAACAAATAGGTCTAAAGGAACATGAATAAATGGTATGATGAATAGGAATCCAAAAAATAAACGAGACTCATTAAGAATAGGTTCATATAGAATACACCTCACAGTTTATGAAGAACCATTATGGGAACCAAGGGGAACAAGATTTCCAGCAACCATAGACTATGCTCTTGAAACATACTCGACATGAAATGCTTCATCTAGTAGCATCCCAAAAAGAGTATCAATGAATGATAGAACTCACTAAATGGCCATTGAATGAAGATCCTATGAAAAATAAAGTGATTTTTTCAAGTTTTATGATCCAATTTATATTGAAAAATAAAAAATATCTATAATGTAGTAAAAAAATCCTTCACTCTCTTTTGACCTTGCTGAACACCCAATCACTATTCAACTTTCCTCTTATTTACCTCATTAGGTATGAGCCGCCAGATTAATTTTTTCTTAATATTTTCCAACGACATTCCAACAAAAACAATGGTTGGATGATCACCTTCCACTAATGAAAACTTGTTATATATAATGAACATAGAATAGCTTTAAAACTCTTGGATTCTAGATTTCCTCATGACCTTAAGACATGTATAACATTCTGAATCCACATTATAGTTTATAACAAGCACCACAAACTATGGAAAATAGGAAATAACAAATAATAGCTCAACTCTACCACACCACCATGAGTATGGGTAGATAAAATATAGGAATAGACCCATTTTAGTCCTTTTTTAGCTTTCTGGTGAAATAATATAAATAACATAAGGAAAACAAGTCAAAATTTAAATAAACCCATAATTAAAACAAAAAAGAAACACTTGAAACAAGAAAAATGAACTGCTAAATCAAAACATCATATGAAAACACAATTTATTTTTGAAAAAATTCACTATTTCAATTAAAAATTCCAAAACCACCATATTCCCATGAAACTTTCCCGATGTACGAAAACCCATTTTCAAAATAAACTAAAATATCCAACCAAAATATAAAATATAATAATTCCAAAAATTCATTTACTTTTGACCACCCCTATTTTATGAATCCATCCATCATTTAAAACTAAAATAATTAAATTGAAAATCAATCCCCAAACATAAATCAAAATAAAACTCATGTAAGAGGAATAAGTGGCCATGCATAACACAACAAAATGTCTTAAGAGACCCTTCCATAATATGGTTCCCACCACCTAATGTATCAAGAACTATACACTATAGATCCACATGTATCACTAATCCATCTAATCTTACCATGTAGCACCAGTTCACTTCCATTGTAATTCAACAAATTAGAAACATAACATAAAAAAACAACATAAAACTGAGAATAAAAATCAAATGATTCATATGGCAGACATCATTTGTAACTTGAGGCATGGGATGAGTAAGAGTTCATGAATCCATTTTGATACCTAATTATCATTGTTCAACAGACATATCTCTAAATTTCCTGACACACCAAATAAAATTGGATGGTCTGATACCATTTCATCATGAAACAGCTTCAGATGTCATCCAACCTAATTGCTGACCAGGCTCATGGAAAGGCCCGATATGTGTTTTTGATCCTTCTAGGAAAGCATATATTACCAGGAATAAATGATATCATACTCGGATAAATTGTGTCCAAAAAACAATATAAATAGAAAAAAAAATAATATTATGCATCCTAAATAGATGAATGTATAAATGTTGAATACCAATAAATATATAGGAAACAAAAACAAAAATATTTTATCAAAATGGATAGAAAAAAAATAGATTCGAAATAAGAAATTACAAAATCACCATGTGACGTCTTCATCACCACTAGCCATACAACCAATATTCTATATTGGTAAACCAAAACCTGAAAACGGAACCTGCAAAATGTATTGGGTCTTCCGACCCTAAGTACCACATGTAGGATGTGAGAATTATATAGATTAAAACAGAAGAACCAAAAAATAAATAAATATCCATTCAAAATTTTTTCATAAACTATAGTTTTATATACATTTATAAAATAGTTTTTTCATTAAAAATGGGAAAAATTATTTTTCAGTAAAAACAACTTTTAGAAAAAAAATGTAATCCATTTACCATTTTAACAAGGGATTACATTGAAAATCGTAGTGATGAAAACAATGTACACAATAGAATACATAACATGTGATAAAATAAGCATATGATAAAAACATAGGAAACAAAAATTTGGAATTAAATAGAAGTGATAATAACCGAAGTGCATCAAATGTAATATAACCACAAACATATAACTAATAATGTTAATTTATAAAACTTATCTAGAATGTGTCCCAATATTTAATTAGTTTGGAAACCTGTATCTTCATATGGTGACTCTCCATAATCAATAACTAACTTGTTGATACTATCTATCCACAGTAGTGGAACAACCCATTTGGCCTCTCATAGAATACTAGCGGTACTAGTCTATCTAAACAGGATATGTGAGAAATAATCACTCAATCCTCTAGATGAAAACCATGAATCCCATGATAATATTATAAATGATAATCGGGAGATCATAACATGTGTGTCTTTGACCATATCCCAAATATTACACTATTATTTTTTGGACCAAACTCCAAATCCACCTATGAATAGACCCTCTAATAAAGAGTATAAAATAGGGTGTCCATCACAAAAAATAACTATTCAAAAGTGACATCCACTCCCTCAAATTTAAGAACATTAAAACCAATTTTTTAGAACCCCACATTCTACTAACTGAGACTGTAAGATTTCCAATTTTCATTCATTTTTAAACCATTTTAAAAACCCAAGGTGAAACCATTCAACATGATCAAAAATTCTAAATGGTCCTCTAGGGTAATTTTGTTACCAAGAAATATCTCAAGGAGACAAATGGTCCTTGATTCAGAATACAGATTTTGGAATGACCATTTGAAACACTTGGAAACTAATAAAATTTTTATTTTAACTTGAGGGGTTTTTAAATGATCCATTTGAAAATAATATGTTAGGAGAAATAAGAAGGAGGAGGGGTAAATTTAAAAAAAACAATGTGTTCATGTTGTACACCATTATGTAATGTCATTATCATTTTAGTTCCCATCAATATGTGTTCCCCATGAACATATGGATGTGACCACCACTAATGGAGAAAATGTTGAATTCTATGAAATTAAAAATGATTCAATTTATGAATCACAATGATCCTATCATCCCATTATTATAGTCCCCAATAAACACCAATCCATAATGGTCACTAAAATCCACACACACGACCCATTTCCCAAATAAAAAAACATAAAAATCATATCAAACTTTAAAAAATAAAATGCGATCAATTTCATATTAATGGAACATGTGTCATGTTATCAAGAAAATATCATATATATATATATTCCCATAATTTTATAAACACATTGAAATACCATCTTATTCAAATTTACTTTCTAAAAACACCATATAAATATAAAAAAATAAACAAAAATCATGACTACACATTTTAGAAATAATTTATGAAATATAAAGCATCATTGGTATTTTTATGAATAGAATATAATAGGTAGATATACTTTAATGTCATGAAAACTAAATTTTCCAACAATCAATCTTAAAAACCCATATGAAAGTTAAAAAACCAAAAAACACCTAATTTCATCCTAAAGGTCCAAAGTTAATTTTATCAAACATAATACTTATATATACATATTCTAATAATTTTAAAAACCCTTTAGAACCCCATATTTTTCAAATTTCCTTTATAAACACACCATAAAAATTTAATATAACACACAAAAATAATGAGTAATCATTTTAGAAATAAATTATAAAATCTCAATCCTCAATAGTGTATTCCTGAATGTAAAATAATGGAAACACCTACCTCAACGACATGAAAACACAATGAAACCATTAGAGGAGGAAGAAAGAGGTTAATGAAACAAACCACACACCCTAACATTGAAGAAACACAATTCAAACATCAAACCTACACTATATTTTTCATCTAATAGAGAACCCACCCTTGAAAAACAATGAAACCAAGAGAGGATAATATGAGAAGAGTAAAAAACCAAATAAACCAAGATAAACTCACCTAGAAATGTTAGAAAAGAACCAATTAAGGAGGAGGAAGCACATGAGAGGATCATGGGATCCCTCTTGTGTGCCAAGATTGAGAATGGGAGAGGAGGAACATGAAATGGGAATTAATTAGGTGAGGTAAAACTTAAAACTACATGTTTTACGAAATAACGGTGGGTCAAATGGTTCGACACATGGTTTTACAAACCATGGACTAAGAGTGTGCACCCAATTAGAAGTGGTGGAACCCCACACTAGCATTCCATATATATTTGGAAATTGTGTTCCAACACTGGAACACATATCTATCTTTTTGATAGAGCCTCCCTATGTGAATGCCAAATTATTTCATCTAACTGTGTGAAATCCATGTTCCTTGTCCCAGACACTAAACTCATGATGAATGGTTTTCCTATAACAAAAAATTTCCACTCCAAAAAATTCTCAATCAATTCCAAAAAATCCATAAAATAACAAACTTAATTGGAAATTACTTCATCCATAACAAACATCATAGTTTTCCCCAATCTATGCACAAAAAATTGTGTATAGTTCCCAACACCACTTGACTCCTTTAAAAATCATTAATTACCACTAGGTACTCAACCTAAAACTCTATAAAAATTTCATCATGAAAAGAATAAAATTAGTGAACAAAGGGATTGGGATGTTACAATACATGATTTAATTCCGGGTATTTATGTCCATTTGATTTTCTTTTTTCCAGATACTTTTATAATAAAATACATGTTAGCTATAAGGGTTATTCATATCAATTACGTTTCATTGAGATATGATTTATTTTAATAATTTATCTATATTTATTAGGGGTATATAACAAAACATTGATATTTTATATCATGTATACATCTTAATTCAAGGTATTCAACATTATAATTCAAATTATTTTATCCAGGGGATTTGATTGAAAAGTTACTAAAGTTTTAACAGATTACCCTATCAAATGGAATTTGAGGGGATATTTTTATATACTACACATATATTCATTTATAATCATTCATGCCAGTAATTACTCAAATATCTGAATGTATTTGTTTAAGGAAAATAACACCATTTAAGTCTCCAAACAGGAATATTTTCTTCCATATCCCAATTTTATTGAAAAAATGTTATAGAATTTATATATATTCTAAAATTACTATATAATTTACATTTTAACTATTTTATATTGTGTATCCATTTTTAAAAGTAATTTTCGTAGCATTTTATAAATGTGAATTTTTTTTAATTTTTTGCAAGTTGGTAGATATGAACATATTTCCATCCCATCCTGAAAAATATATCATTTAATGATTTATTTATATGTTTCATTTTACATATTCAAATAATTTTTAATTCAATTTATTATTAAATTTATAGATTCGGAATATATAATTTCAAATGAGAAGGGTTTTTACATCAATAAATTTTCAAGTTATCTTTTAAATGTATTTTAATCTATAAACAACCATTGATGTTATTTATGATTTAAAGGGGGTATAATAGGATATTACAATCTTTATTATTTTCCTAAATGGTTTCTGTTATTATTACTAAATTTTTTATGTAGTATGTATCCATTCCATGAGTATAAAATGATCATATAATGGATGTTTAATGATCATGTGGAATACATATGTAACATTTTAATTATGTCTATGTTAGATCCAAAATAATATGAGGATGTGTGGATACATTATACAATAATGTTGGGTGTGTTAGTTATATACCTCTAATTAATTAGGTAAATAATGATATATACTAATAAAATAATGAGTGGAATGGGGAGTGAACTGTTGAATCAATAAGGTTTTCCTTATGACTTTTTCCATTCCATCATTCATGGGGGATATTGATAAGTCATCAAGGTTTTCTTATGAATTTACCATTCCTCTTGTTTTGAATATCACAAACACATTTTATTAATGAAATTTTCATTTTACCCTTGTTTTACTTCCATAAGGAAAATTTCCTTCCCAAAATAAATTTACCCCTACCTTGTTTTCATTGTTCATATAAATATTTTTTCTTAAGTATAAAAAACGGATTCATATCTAAAACCTCGGAATCATATAACACTTAGACATGAATCATTATGTTTTAGGATCTGAATTCTGGATATGAACTCTATTGATGTTGAACTCCGAATTCTGGATTCGAACTCTAATTACGTTCAACTCTGAATTCTGGATACGAACTCTGATGAAATCCCACTCTGAATTCAGGATACAAACTCTCATGAAGTTCCACTCTTAATTTTGGATACAAACTCTCATGAAGTTCTACTCTGAATTCTGGATATGATCTATCATGAAGTTCCACTCTGAATTCTAGATACAAACTCTCATAAAGTTCCAGTCCTAATTCTGATTACGAACTTCTGTAAATTCAAAATCCGAGTTCTCTTAATTCGGACTCCGAACTCTGATGAGGTTTGACTCAGAATTCTCATGAACTTGTTCTCCGAACATTGTATGTTCTGGTTCTGAATTCTAGATAAATTAGACTATGAATTTCCTTGAAAATCAGATTCCAGATTTCTACAGAATTCAGGTTCCAAATTCCTACAAAACAGAATCTGAATATTATTATGTTTAGAGACTCCAAATTGATTTTTCATTTCCATTCTGAACTTTTACCTTTTCTATTCTGAACTGTCATTTTATATTCCATTCTGAATATCAGTTTAGTTATGCTTACAATTTTTTTATTATAAAAAGATGTAGTTCCATTAGTTATCGACTAACTGTTGGTTGAGTGACATGTGTACATGTAAATCTGAAATTCAAGGAAGAATATGACCAGTGGAGGAGGGAGCCAACCATTGGAGCTTCACCGATAAATGGGTTCTTATTTGAAAAGAAGCTAGAACTTTGAAAACTGTGCTTACATTCTGTTGAAGGGATTTATAGAGAGAGAGGATCTTATAAACTCTCTAGCTTCGTGCAAAAAGATTGAACAACTTTTTCAAACATTTCCTTGTGCATATTTGCTTCGTGCGACTCTGATTGTTGCTATGTGAAATCGAGGGCTTCTAGGGATAAGAAGACAGTGGTTACAACACCATGAAGTTGAGGGCATCCTTACTGAGGAAGACATAGGTGCCGACTACCTGATACCTGACGGCATGCAGGGATACCAAGATAGACTTTGATCTTCCTATTGAGGGCCTACCATAGTGTGGGCAAGACATACATTTTTAAAAGTATAAATCAAGGGACTTTATTCAAGGTTGTTGGATACCCTTCTCTATGGGTTAAAAGACTTATTACTTGTTACTTACTTTGTTACAATTTTTTCCCCAGCATTTTGTATTGTTGAGGAAAGTATACTTTCTTATACTTCCTCATCTTTATACTCTGATATAGTTAGATTCTATACGCTTTAAGGTAGAATCTTAATCTATGTAACTTTTGTTAAGTTTCATTTTTGGAATTACTTTTCTGGAATCTAGAACTTCTTTAGAACAAATAGAGGTCTTGTGAATTATCTTGTTTAACTATGTTAAATATAAACATCCTAAAAATTTCCTAAGGTAATTTTTAAAAGGTACAATTCACCCCCCCCCCTCTTGTATCTGAGAATCTCATTCTTATTTTGATCCTATTTTTGTTATTACAGAGTATATCCTACTCAGTCACATACCATCCTAACAATTGGTATCAGAGGATTTGGTTCAATCTAAATTAATATCACGATTAGATTCGGAAGAAAATTCTCAGAATTACATTTTCAGATTCACACTTCCATATTCATGTTTTTTGGGATCTATTTTTTCGGACTCATAGTTCGAAATCAATTTTTCATAGTGATAATTATATTCTATATTTTCTTGAATAGAATTTTTTCTTTGTTTATATGCTTTTTCTACTAACAAGTTTTTGTGGAAAGACTTTTATTAAAGATGACAGAAATCAATGTTGGTTCCACAGCCAATCTTAACCCAACCATACCACCATTTTTTGATGTTAATGATTATGAATATTGGGGAGATCATATGAAGACTTTCATTATCAACACTAGGGTTTAAAATTTTGATATACTTCCCATTGGATAAAAAATTCATGATAATGAAGTAAGTGCCTTTACAAATCAAGAAGAGCATGAATATCAACTTAATTATAAGGTATGAAATACGTTACATTGTTCAATGACTAGAAATATATATAGCCAAATTTCATCTTGTGAAGATGCAAATTCTATATGGAGGAAACTAGCAGTTACTCACTTTGGAACTTCCAATGTAATTGAGACTACAAGAGCCATGCTTAGAGCTGAATATCATGGTTTTAGTTTTCCTTATGGTGAACCCATATGAAAAGTACAATAGATATTTATGAATATTGTGAATAGTTTAAAATCAATGGGTGAAAAAGGTTAGGGTGATGAATCCCATATTTACAAGATCATCGACATAATGCCAAATGAGTGGTAATGAATAATTACTGCAATTGATGAGAATAGATAGGTCACTCAGATTACCATTGATGAGCTGTTTAGAACTCTTATTCAACATGAGACTAGAATGAAGAGAGAGGCGGATATTGTGAAGAAGAAGAATGGAAATGGCAGTGTAGATATTACTACTACTTCCAACCATATGAAAGCCAAGACTCCTGAGAGAGTTACTAGATCCACATCTAAGAAAGATGCGATCCATTCCAAATCTAATGGAAGTGAGTCCACAAAAAATGAATTAGAAAATCTTGCTCGAAGGATGAAAAAGATATTTGGACAGAAAAACATTCAATCTATATAAAAGTAGACGGAAAGGAAATAAAAGAATTATTCTGAAATTACATGCTATGAAGGTAAGAGAGCTGGACACATTAGACCTAATTTCCCTATTCTCATTATAAAAGAAAGAAAGGAATGGAATTATGAGAAAAATAGAATGAAGTATTAAAATTCAAAATCTATGAAAGTGTTGAAATCCAATGACACATGGAGTGCTAGTGGTGGAGACTCTTCAGATGAATCTTCGGATTATAAATCTTCTGGACCAAAGAATCTTGGTCTTATAGCCAGGCTACCTATTGATAATCATTTCTTGATGGATAATGTACACAATTCTAAATCAATGACCAATGTTTCTTTAAATGCTAATGATAGTAAATATTATAACTCTTCGGATGAAGAATCTTCTTCAGATGAATATAATACTATACGTACCTATGAATAAGTTTCTAGGTTTTCCAAATTTCTTGTAAATGAGAATTCAAAACTCATGAAAAAACTCCATATGGAAAATTCTAGGTATATAATTCTTACTAAGGAAATATCAAATCTTTATAAATATCTTGAGAAGAAAAATTCTGATTTTGAAATTATTTCATAAAATCTTGATGAAGTAAGTTCTGAGAAGAATAATCTTTCAAAATATCTAGAAAACATAATTTATATGAAAAATGTGTTTGAGCCTAGATCTAGTTTTAAATAAGATATTTATTTAAGACAAAAACTTAGTTATAAAACTCAAATCTAAAATATTTTCTTTAAGGAAGTGTTTGTCAAACATTACCCTAGGTAAGGAAAATTTTGATAAAATGTATTCAAAAATTCGACCTCGAAGGAATACTTCTATTTTTGGTTACACAAGTTCTAAACCGATTTTTAGTAATAAAAACATTGTTACTCAAAGAGCCCCATTCTGCACAAAGTGTCAATGTGATGGTCACTGGGAAAAGAATTGTTCTCTAAACAAAACCCAATCTCTATTATTTCATAAGGCTTATTTTTCTAATAAGATGTGGGTACCCATAATTTTACTTTCTGAGATTTCCGGATCGAAGTATGTATGGATTCCGAAAACCTAACTTTGTATTATTTCCAGGAAAATAGGGAAACTACCAACAGCAATACACGGTACATAGATAATGGATGTTCCCAACATATGACTAGAAACAAAGACTATTTTTAAAAGAATATCAAAATGAAAGGACGAAAAGTATATTTTGGACATAATTCTCATGGAGAAATTATTGGTATAGGTAACATCGTTCTTCTTGGAAAAACGTTAATTTTAAATGTTTTATTTGTTAAGGGTGTTAAGAACAACCTCATTAGCATATGTAAACTATGTAATGAAGTCTACCTTGTAAATTTTAGGAATCATAAGTGCTTAGTACACAATTCCACGAAAGAGTTTATTCTTTCCTTCCATAGGCAAGAGAATGGTTGCACACAAAAATTAGAATAACATAGGATCCAAGACATACCATGCCTTAGTGAAATGGATGATCATTATTGGTTATGGCATAGAAGGTTAGGACAATGTAACCTTAGGAACTTATGTTATATTTTAAGAAAGGTTTAGTTTAGGATCTACCGAAGCATAGATTTGATTCATCAAAAGTTTGTGAACCTTGTTAATATGGAAAGAAACACAAGTCATTTTTTAAATCAGATAGTGAAGTCTCAACCACTGATGAATTAAAGCTAGTTCATATGGTTCTTTTTGGTCCTACACAAACTGGATGCATTGGGGGAAATATTACGTATTTTTTTGGGTTGATGATAACACTAGATTTACGTGGGTCTATTTTCTCAAAATGAAGTCTGAAGATTTATCTTATTTCAATATTTTTATATCCCACATTAAAAATGAAAAAATATATTCCCATTAAAACTATTCATAGTGATCATAGAGGAGAATTTAAAAATTTTAATTTTGAAAACTTTTCTAGTAGAAAAGGTATTACTCACAACTTCTCAGAACCACGAACACCTCCACCAAATGGTGTTGTTGAACGAAGAAATAGAATTCTTTAAGAAATAACTTGAACTATGTTGAGTGAGTATTCTGTAGCTAAAAAGTTTTGGGATGAATATGAATGTACTACTTATTACACTATAAATCTAGTTTTAGTTTCACATTTTCTTAATAAAACTCCTTATAAGATATGGAATGGTAGAAAACCTAGAATTTCCTACTTTAAGGTTTTTGGATGCAAGGTATTCATTCTAAATACAAAAGATGACTTACAAAAATTCATACAAAAATCGGACGAAGTAATTTTCTTAGGCTACTCCACAACTTCTAGGGCTTAAAGAGTCTTTAACAAAAACACTTGTAACGTTGAAGAGACAATACATGTCAAATTTGATGAAACTGATCCTTTTGTTTTTAAACAACCTCAACCTCCATCCTTGGATGTGTTTTCAAAAACTGATTATCAACCTTTGATAGAAAATCATTATGATAAGGAAAATGATCAAGAAGATACTTCTGAAACATTTACCCTAGAAGACTTCCTACCCTATGTTGATGAACATGTTTTACAAAACCCAAACCAGTCGTTTCTTAAGAATCATCCCAGTGATAGTATAATTGGTGATTTAAATCAACCTATAAGGACCAGATGTTCCTTAAGAAATAAAGTAAGGCATCTAGCATTTCTTTCCCAATTAGAACAAAAAATAACTAATGAAGCGTTAGGTGATGAGGAATGGATTAAATCCATGCCTGATGAATAAAATTAATTCGAAAGGAATAAAGTCTGGACCTTGGATGAATGATCTAAGGAAACTTCTATTATTGGAGTAAAATGTGTATTCAGAAATAAGTTTGATGAAATTGGAATCATTATAAGAAATAAAGCTAGATTGGTTGCTAAAGGTTATAACAACAAGAAGGAATAGAATATTTGGAAACCAATTCTCCAGTAGATGGACATGAATCAATTCGTATTTTACTTTCCTTCGCGTCATTCTTCAATTTCATGTTTTTTCATATGGATGTAAAATATGATTTCCTTAATGGTTATGTTCAAGATGAAGTTTATGTCGAAAAACCTCCTAGCTTTGAAGATAAAAAACATCCTAATAATGTTTTTATACTTACCAAAGATTTGTATGGACTTAAACAATCCCCTTGATCTTGGTATGATAGACATACATGATTTTTGCTTCAAAATAACTATGTTAAGGGAAATACAGATCCAACTCTTTTCATAAAGAAAGACATAAAAATATGTTTTCATAGTTTAAATATATGTTCATGTAATTATATTTGGTTTAACTCAGCAATATTTAACTAATTCCTTTGCGGATCTAATGATATCTGAGTTATAAATGAGTTTGATGGGTGAGTTAACATTTTTCCTTGGTTTTCAAATTTCTGAAAAACCAGAAGGAATCTACATATCCCAACATAATTATGTTAAATATGTTCTTAAAAAGTATGTATATGACAGTACTAAGAGTATATGTTCTCATATTGGAACCTCAAACACACTTGATCTTAATGAATCTGGGAAGCCTGTAGATCAAACATCTTTTAGAGGTATGATATGAAGCTTACTATACTTGACATCCAGTCGTCCAGACTTAATTTTTTCAGTATGCTTAAGTGCAAGATATCAATCCAATCCTATGTAATCTCATTTAAAGGAGGTGGAAATAATTTTTCTCTACTTAAATTTAACGATGGATCTTGGACTATTTTATACTTCTGGAAATGATTTTGTTTAAAAGAGTTCTTCAGATGATGACATTGGTGGATGTAGAATGGATTTAAAGAGTACATCCGGAACATGTCATTTCATAGGAGATTCATTAGTTTCTTGGTCATGCAAGAAGCAACACTCAGTATCACTCTCCACTACTGAAGCTGAATATATAGTAGATGGAAGTTGTTGTGCTCCAGTGACGTGGATGCAACACACACTCATAGACTATGGCTTGAGTTTTAATAAGACTCAAATTTTGTGTGATAACACAAGTGCCATTTCCATTAGTAAAAACCATGCACATCACTCTCATGAAAAACACATAGATATTATTCATCACTTTCTTAGGGATCACACACTAAAAAGAGATATCATTCTTCAATTCATCGAAATGCAAGATAAACATGCTGACATTTTCACAAAATCTTTACCTTTTGATAGATTTGAATACATTAAACAAAAGTTAGGAATGATAACCATAAGTTAATATTCCTTGATTAAATTTTTGATAAACCATTCACTTTACAGTAATAAACTCCTTTTCATAGGGGGATTACATCTCTTTTTGAAGTTTTTCAAATTTTCATAAAGGAAGTTTTTGTACTAAAAATTTTCGTAACGAAAATTTTCTTAATGGAAATTTTCATAAAGAAAATGTTCGTAATGAGAATTTTCTTAATGGGAGTTTTCGTACTCATAATTTTCGTAATCAAGTTTTGGTACTCAAAGTTATTGCAATAAAATATTTTTTGATCTTAATTTTTTCGTAGTATGTTCTTCATTGTGAGTTTTTCATAGTCAACTTTTCTTCAATTTGAATATCACCTATTACGAATAAGCTTCCTGGAAAATATAAAAGGTATGACTTTATTACTTATGTTTTCGTAATCATTTTTAGTTTCTGGAAGTTTATTTTTGTTTGAAAATTCCTTAGATTTGTTTCTTCTTAAATATGAATGTTTTTCTTAAAAACTCAAAACATCGGATTCAAGATTTCCTTGTGGGCATGTTTTCAACCGTTAGATCAGATCAGATAGTTTTTCAACGGTCAGATAGTTTTTGGAAGTTGAATGGTCACCACCATCACCTATATAATGGGGACCCCTAATGCTATCCCACATCGATTTCCAAGCTCTCGGGTCTTGAAGCCATGCCTCAGTTCTTAAAGCCCGTTCTGAATCTCTCAGAGTTCCTCGAATTCAAATTTTTCTAGAAGCCAGTTCTCAAGAAATGTCTACCACAAAGCCAATCTCAAATTTGCATGTATACAGGGAAAGGTTGGTACATCCCAACATTTTCAAGTATGATTATATCATCTATAGGAATGTCGAGTTAAATATTTGGGAAGATTTATTCATATCTAAGACATGTGATCAAGACATGGTGTATCTGGAATTGGTCATAGAGTTCTATTAATCAGTTTGCATCTTCGATGATGAGGGTAGAGAAAAATATTCATTTAAGAGTTATGGAACGACCTACAAACTTACTTACACCATGGATGCAAGCTTGGTGGGGATGGCATATGAAGGGGAAGATGATTTTTTCTCACACAAACTATTCGATGTTCTAGGTAGTTTTTTTAAGATAAAGGTCTTACAATGTCCTGGACATGATGATGTCAAGATAGCCAAAATTTCTCACCTATCTTCTAACAACCAGATCCTTCAGCTATGGGTACAGGGTTTCTTAGTACCGAGAAAAGGAGATAATGATACCCTCAAGAAAAGTGATATATATTTCTTAGACTTCCTGGTAAATCTGAGGAAAATCAATTTGATGAGGCATGTACATGTTACAATCCACAACATCAAGGAGGAGAATATTAGAGCCCAAATTATCATTTTTCCTTCCTTATATTCAAATATTATAGTTCGGTGTCATGATTCATTTAATATTTCATGAAAATCCATGTCTCTAAATTGAAAACTTATGCTTGTTAGTGATGACACTCCGAAAAGAATGAATATGGATTATTCCAAGGATAAAAAAGTGTTTTATGATCTTCCATAGGAAGAGACCGAAGCCAATCCGGAAAATATACAGAAAGATGAGCCATCAAAGATGGTTGGCAAGAATAGGAAGGTGAAGGATGTAGAGGAGACAGATAAATTCTTCAAGCTAATGAAGCTCAATCCACACCTCCCAAACCGAAGAAATAGAAATAATTTCTGGATGAAGTGGTTGCAAAATGGAGGAAAGATATGGAAAAGAGGAAATAAGGGGAAACTCAGTTTGGATTGGACCCTGTTGTAGCCAAGTCTTTAAGAGAGAAGATAGTTGAATATCATGAGAAGATAGAAAAAGAGAAAAGATGAAGAAGAAGTTGTCTGAGGCTGAAGTTGTACAATCTCTTTTGAATGCCACAGAAGTAGCTTTCGAAAATATTCCAGTACCGGAAACATTCCTATTCGAGTCATTACTGAAACTCCGGGGAAGAATTTCTTCACTCTAAAAAAATATAAAGAGAATGAAGTTGTTGAAGGAGTAGAAGAAGAAGAGGAAGTAGTAGTATAAGATATTGGTGATTTAGATGATCTGATTAAACAAGTTGAAGATTATCAAGAAATGGAAAATCCATCAAAAAAATTACCACTCCGAAAATCTAAGGCCATGTACTCAAAGATTGTCACTCCGAGAAAGAAGAAGAGAAAGGTGGTAAGAAATATGAAGACAAGGAAGAAGAGATAGATAATGAATTATCTGAGGAAGAAAGCTATGAAAAGGACTTTTTGAGGAAGGAGCAGGGAAGGAAAAACCTGATGAAGACAAGATTGTTCAATTATCTGAAAGTGAGGAAGAATATCCTGATGAGGAAACCATTCTGAATGTTGATAAGGGTATGAATGTTCTTATAGACACTACAACGAAAGATATCATAAAGAAGAAATATGTTGGTGGCTCTTAAAAAATAAAGCTTTTGAAAATTGAAGAAGAACATTCACTGAGCAAGATGTCGGATTCCGAGTCATCTGCACTTGGATAAGATTTTGTTGTTGAGTCTCTAATGAAATTGGTTGATAAAATTCCGATTGTTTCTATAATAGACTCCAATTTCCAGATGATTCCGCACAACATAAATCAGAAGTCACAATCCATATCCTTGGTCATGGATAAATGTGTGATGATTGAGCCTAAAAATAAAAATTTTCTTATCAATTATGAGGTCCACAAAAAAAAATCTTGCATAAAAATTACATTATGGTCAATGAAAATCGATGAGGATTTGACAGAGCTATGTACCTTTCAGAATGATGTAAAAAAAGCTTTTGATACTGAGGATTCCATGATGAAAAATCTTCAAGAAAAGATAACCCTTGAGAAAAATACTCAGAATCAACAAGTGAATGATCTGAATGGGAATCTTAACTCTGTTGCTCAAAATTGGAAGGGGGAATGTGATATCCGGATTGAGATCAAAGAGAAGGTTGTAAAGCAAGATGAATTGTTGATGATTCAGGAAAAGGCCATGAAGGCTCAGGAAGAGGTCCTCAAATCTCAAGAAGAATGGATCACAGCCTTGGATAAGCAAGCTGAGGAGGACCACAAAGACTTAAAGAAGCTGAAAATCCTTATGAGGAATCTAATCACCAAGGAAAAAGAAGAAAAATAGACCAGTCTGATGTTTTGTTGTAATGTCTTTCGTTGTAAAAATCCTTTCAATCTTAAGGAAAACATTGGTTGCTCACATTGGTATTTCTTACTAATGTTTCAGGTACATTATTGTTTTTCCATTCCCTCAAATTCGTTTTGAAAATCACCAAGGGGGAGAAAGAAAAAGAACTCAAAAGGGATAAAGGAAAATTTAAAAGGGAGAATAAAAATTTCTAATTATAAGAAGAACTATCCCCAAGTAAGGGGGAGTTCTCATTATGAATATTTCCATATTCATAATGAAAATCCCATTATGGAAATCCAGAATACAATCCTTAGATTTTAAAAGCCTATGTAGGAGTTAGCCGTATTCACCATTGATCATAAACAAAGGGAGATAAGCTTTAATTACATGTCTAGAAATCTATTCTTAGTCATTACATTCCTTTTCATAGGCATGTTTTTGCTTTCCAAAAAGGGTGATATTTTTGAGTCAATAAGGTTTTACTTTTGACTTTTTCGATTCCTTCATTCATGGGGGAGATTGATAATTAATCAAGGTTTCCTTATTACTTTACCATTCCTCTTGTTTTGAAAATCACAAACACATTTTCATAAGGAAAATTTCAATTTACCCCTATTTTACTTCCATATGGAAAATTACCTTCCCAATGGAAATTTACCCCTTCATTTTTTTCATTGTTCATATCAATATTTTTTCTTACGTATACAAAAATGATTCATATCTAAGACCTTAGAATCATATAACACATAGAAATGAAACATTCTGTTTTAGGATCCGAATTCTAGATACGAACTCTAATAAAGTTCAACTCTGAATTCTGGATACGAACACTAATGATGTTCAACTCCGAATTCTGGATACAAAATCTCATGAAATCCCACTCCAAATTCTGGATACGAACTCTCATGATGTTCCACTCCGAATTCTAGATATGAACTCTCATGATGTTCCACTCTGAATTCTGGATATGAACTCTCATTAAGTTCCACTCCGAATTCTGGATATGAACTCTCATTAACTTCCACTGTGAATTCTGATTACAAAATTCTCTAAATTCTGAATCTGAGTTCTCTTAATTCAGACTCCGAACTCTGATGAGGTCTGACTCTGAATTATCAGGAACTTAGACTCCAAAATCTCTTAGTTATGGTTCTGAATTCTAGAGAAATACGACTCTGAATTTCTTTGAAAATAATACTCCAGATTTCTACAGAATTTAGGTTCTGAATTCCTACAAAATAGAATCCAAATATTCTTATGTTTGTAGACTCAAAATTTATTTTTACATACATTCCAAACTTTTTCCTTTTACATTTTGAACTATTATTTTCTACTCCATTCTGAATATTAGTTTAGTTATTCGTACATATGTTCTATTATAAAATGCTGTTGTGCCTTCATTTATCAACTAACTGTTAGTTGAGTGACACGTGTACTTGTCCCTCCGAATTTCAAGGAAGAATATGACCGTTGGAGGGGGGGAGCTGACCGTTGGTGCTTTGCCTATAAAAAGTATCTCATTTGAATAGAATCTATAACTTTGACAACTATGCTTACATGCTGTTAAAGTGATTTCTAGAGAGTGAGGCTCTTATCAACTCTCAAGATTTTTGAAGATAGTTTGAACAACTTTTTAAAACATTTCTTTGTGCATATTTTATTTGTGCAACTTTGATTGTCGCTGTGTACAATTGAGGGCTTCCAGGGATAGGAAGAAAGAGGTTCCAACACCTTGATGTTGAGGGCTTCCTTACTGAGGAAGAGAGAGGTGACGACTACCTGATAGTTGAGTACTTTCAGGGATAGCATGATAGACTCTGATCTCCATATCAAGCGCTTACCCTAGTGTGGGTAAGACATACTTTCATGAAAGTATTAATCAAGGGACCTTTATCCAAGGTTGTTGGTTACCATTCTATTTGGGTTAAAAGACTTATTACATGTTACTTTCATTGTTACAAGTTTTTCCAATGCATTTTGTATTGTTGGGGAAAGTATACTTACTTATACTTCTTCATATTTTTACTCTGATATAGTTAGATTCTATACGCTTTAAGGTAGAAATCTAATCTTTGAAACTTTTTTCAAGTTTCATTTTTGGAATTACTTTTCCGGAATCTAGAAAGTCTTTAGAACTTATAGAGGTCTTGTGAATTATCTTGTTTATCATTGTTAATCATAACCATCCTCAAAATTTTGTAATGGAATTTTTAAAAGGTACAATTCATCCCCCTCTTGTATATGAGAATATCATTCTTATTTTGATCATATGTTTGGTATTATAGAGTATATCATACTCAGTCACATACCATCCTAACATGAACCGTGATTATTAAAGTAGTTTTTCCAAAAAGATTGTCTTAGTAGTGAACATTTACTAAGTAGATTATGGAAATGTATATGATACTAATCCAATATTATATAATTACCAATGATCTATCACTAATGAAATTATTATCTATTATTAAATGTATTCATAAAACATTTTCCATTTTCTTATGATATGTATTGCTGACTCATGATTTATTTTAAATGGATTCTCGCTATTAAAAATTTTGTATTTAAAATGATTCAATAGTATTCCATGTTTTATAATTATTTTCTATTAACTAATGGGTATCATTTTCTAAGGTTTTTTTTATTTTATCAAATCATTATACTTACATTATACTCTCCTATAATCATTTATTGATATATATTATATTCAACATTTCTGGGAAACTGAGTTCACCATCTCTTATGTCTACCCTCCATATGTTATGGAAATTTTTTTAAAACGTTTATGTATAATAAGGGTGATATTTGAAAAAATGAATATAAATTGATGTGTAACTTTTAGGTACGAAAACAAATATCCAGGACACCAAAGAAACTAAACATTTATGGTCCTTATGCATGTATTATTGTGAAATAAATTGAATATTTATATAAAATGATGTAATTTTAAGGGGAAAAATTACTGGGTTCTATAGTGAAATCTATATTTCAATGTTTAGTATCGTATAGATTCTATAATTATGGATTTTTACTAATATCTAGGTGGATAGGATAATTAATAAGAGAACATACTATGTTATGGTTTCTAAAGGAGTGGGGTGTCTCTTTAAAAATAAATCCTTATCAGGGTAATACAAGTAGACATGGATTAACAAAAAATAATCTAGTGGTGATAACCATGAATGGATTTGGTCTTTTATATATTAGCCATTGATATATAGCATGGTGATTGTACCATTACTATACACCTGGTTGGACCCTCCAAGTGTATATTCTTAGGTTAATTCACTTTTTTTTCTTCAGAGACACTATGATTGATTTGAATATGATATTAACCACAGATAAACAATATTAGGCCTAATATTTAAGAGGTTGAAAACAAAATTTCATGATTGATACATCATATGAATAAATTTTCAGGAATAATAAATCTGATTAACAATTCATGGTGGTCATGATAACAATCTGTGTTTCATAATGGAACCAACAATTAAATGATGAAGTCGATGTGGTTACATGTATACTCAAATATTGAAGTATCATATATGTGCATAGTAATATGAATTCATTTACATCATAAAAAGTACCAATGAATTAATATTCTTAACCTAAATTCATTTGAGTTAAATTATATGTATAAACTCACAATGGTATGAGTAACATAAATAATTTATAAGATTCATTTTGTATTGATGTTTGTGGGAATGTTCTTCCCAAAAAAAATTTTATTCGTCCCTATGTTCAATTTGTTGAGATTTTCGGCATGGATTTGCTGTATTTATATAAATAAAATATCAATTTTTTAGGAATGAAAGTAATATTTTTTATTCATAACCACACAAAAAATTTATATGAATGTAAGGATAAATATAAATTCCTAATTTATGTTACATCCATTATTTATCTCTTAATTTTTATTTATAAAATGTATTTATCTTAGTTATTTTGGTTGAAAATATCACTAAAGATATTCCTGTTGTATGAGAGTTTCTTGGTGCTATTATGGAAGAGTTGCATAGTCTTTATATGAATCATAATGTTGAGATTTCAATAGTGCTCATTCCTGATGTAATTGATGTTTCAAATAAACAATATAGAACAAACCAGATTGAATTCAAGGAATTGATGAAAAAACACTAGGAGAATCCAGATATGGGATGCATTAATCAATGTGTGTCACTATAGGGTGAACATGTTATTTTAGATAATAAGAAATATTGATGAATGCTACTTTTTTAATTATTGTAAATATAAATATATCAAGATGAAAAAAGTATAATATTCCCCTTATTGATGATTGTTTTTGATAAATTATGACGATGTCAATATTGTTCCAGTATTGGTCTTTGATCTCACTATTATAATTTTACTTTCAAAAAGTGAAGACATTTCAAAGATAAATTGTCTCTAAAGTATGGAATCTATGTATTTACGGTGATTTCATTTGGATATATTATTCCACAACTATTTTCCTAGATAATTAAATTGAGTCTTTATTCATTACCATTATTAGTTTCTAGTAATCATTTCAGATGATATTATTATATTCTCCAATATAAAGGATGGGGATGTAGATCACATGAGGATTTTAGTGATGATTATAAGGGATGTTATGTTCTATAAAAAATTTATCATCTACAATTTTTTGATACAGTTAGTTTCTTTTATGGGTCCTATAATATCAAGAGAGGGTATATCAAAGGATCAATAAATGATATAAGTTATTTAACATTGCGACTCACTAAAAATGGGACCAAAATCCATATTTCACTTTTATTTAATTGATATTATTGATGATTCCAAGTGGATTTATAGTAGATATTTAATCAACTCACAAAGTTAACATAGAAGTTATTTGTGTTCTTTAATATAGATGTTTGTTATGAAAATTTATAGGAACTGAAGAGATGGATGGTTTGTGCCCCTATTCTAACACTACCCTAGTTACACCCGAGACTTTTATGTGAAATATTTTGTTTTTTATGTTATATAAATCATCAAAACAAATATTTCACTACACACAAAACTAGCATGGCTTGCTTTACACGCAACCGCGACCTTCTTCGATAGCTTGCGCCCTACGCAATACCGAGTTTCACTAAACAACGATATGCTATTAAAATATTATTAAAACTAGCAGTTATGAATAGTAATAACAAAATTTTGAAATTTTATAAATTTTATTTTTCAAAATGGACTTCATTTTTGGATTCGTAATATCGAAATTAGCCTAGGGTGAAATTTTGGTATTTTTCTGAAAACATTCAATTTTTGATGAATAGTGAAACCACTAAGTGGTAGTTAAAAAAACTGAATTTTTCATAAAACATAATTTTACAGCTTCTGTGAGTGGAATTTCAAAAATCCGAGAGACATGGTTAATATCAAGGACTAAAATGTGGTTCAATGTGATGAAAATAATTTTTGGTGAATAGTAACTTTTTACTTTTATTTACCACGGTTAAAAGTAAATAGGTAAATTAAGGGTAAAAACGATATTATTATTACCCGAACACATGTCCTAATTCTATTTGAAAAGTGTAATTCGACCCAAAAGAAACTTAGGAATAAAATATGACCATTTAGGTCCACTTGGATTAGATTAGGACATTTATTATTAATTTATTTAAAGAAGGGTTAAAATAGTTAAAATTAATGTTTAATACGTAAATCATTTTTAATATGGGGTTATACATAAGATAAATTCGACTATAAATATTAATTAGAAAGCTAAAAAGATTTCCTACCTAATGGTATTTTATTTGTAATTTTTAGACATTAAATAATTTAATTTATTTATGACACAAAGATGATGCAGTAATTATCTTATTAATGAAATATTTACATAATTGATGTTATAAACAAAAAAATAATTGTAATTTGACACTTTATATGAATTACACTAATTTTATAGATTAATAGGACATGTTAGTATTGATTTAATTAACTTTTTTCTTACTAATAATTCTGTTATTATTTTCACAAAAATTAATTACTAAATAGTGTCAAAATTGACATAAAATTGTTTTTAAAACAAATATTATATTAGTACTTGTTATATTATTCCTAAAAATCTAAGGTTCGGCCAAATGTCATAGATAAGGTTATATATATTAATAATAAACAACTTGGGGTTCTTTTGGCTGCTTATAGTATGTTTATTAACCTTATAGTATAATAACAAAAGAAGACACGGTAAAAGTATAATTATTTAACTTAATGTTAAATCTAAATGATAAGGTTAAAATAGGAACATAAACTTGTCTAAATTCTATTGGATGAGAGGATTTCGACCCATCCCTACCTTATCTTAGAAATAAATCAATTTTGAGCTATTTAAAACCGAACTTGACTTTATAATAAAATAATATTTTTAGTTTTTCCAAAGGAGCCCCTCTCCTCCCTCATAAAAGGGCACCTCCTTCCCCTCTTTCTCACACCACTTTGAGCCTTCAAGCTCGGCCAACCCCTGAAAATTTCTCCTCTCCACTTCCCTAGAAACATCCTAGAGGTTCTGGTCTTCCTCAAAGACCAATTTTAGTGCCCAAAGAGGAGGTCTCAAAGAGGCGCTTCAAAGAAGAGGTAATTTCCGTTACCGATTCTTTCATCTTTATTTCTTCTTCCACTTCTTCTTCATTAGTTGTTTCATTATTAAGTAATAACATCAGTATCAATAATATACTGATATGTTATTATAAGTATGAAACAACCCTATTTCACCATCTATACATCCTACAGAAAAAGAAATCACCGCGCGTGTGTACCTACGGAATACCGTCTCCACGTCGTGGTGTAATCTATTTTCCCCCACCACCTTACATGGATGGGTATAATGGTTTAAATAATGACTATATATGACTATTATAAAGTGATGCTGATTCTTAAATAGTATACACACACTCCAATACAATTCCACGAACATAGGAACGATGTCATCACTCGTGCGTACGTACGGAATACCGTCTCCACGATGTGATGTGACTCGTTCTACATGATCTTAATTTCATAATGATTATATAAATGAATTGAATGAATGAATATGATATATATTACACTAATAACATTCTGGTAATGAGGTATCTATAACCTAAATAGATGAATAAAAATTTATTCGACAAAACACGCATAAGAACAAAAAGTTATAAACACTTGAATAACAAGTAGCAATGAAATATTACTACTAAGAAGCTAAGAATATGACCATATATGATATCATAAAAATATGTATGATTCTGGAATAAGTCAATAACATTATTTAAATCATTATACAGGAGCTTCAGACACTTACGAAGCAAATCAGACCTACGGTAAGGGAAATATCACAATCTCATTTTTATCCGAGATTGTTTATACTTTGAAATTTACTAGGGTGTATTTTATCATACACATCCATGTTTCCTCAATATGTATTATCATTTACATCCACCTACAATTGTTTAAATCCAATTTTACCCTTTGGTGAGTTTTTATTAAAGGATATGAAAGGAATCTTTTGTCGTTTTTCGTACGAGGTACTTTTTTGACTTTTCCGAAAGAAGTACGAAGAATGTTTTTTAACTTATACGGAATGAATGGATTTTTAATGAATTACTTCCAAGAAGCTTCACTTAAATGTATTCAAGTTTGTTTTTAATCAAATTCAATAATTTTATAATTGTATGACATGTTAAGAAAGGAAAAATGTTTTTATGGTAGAAAGGATATTTTCCTCAAGATTGGAGTTAAAGTGTATTATCAAAATTATTTTCCATCTAAGATAATATAGGGTTCTGTTTCTATCCCTATTATTACAATGATTTGATTATGTTGTGATGGAATTATTTCTATGAATTCCTTTATGTTATATGAATTGTTTTATGATGTCATGTTGATTAAGAATCCCATTTTTATTACATGGGTTATTCAATGATGTATGATTTATGATTTTGTGGCACACATATATATGGTATCATTATGAGATGGGTGGGACCTATATCTCCCTCCAATGCATTGGGTGAAGATTTTTTATCTCATGAGATAGACATGGCTGGAACGGTAGGTTATACCGGTTCAGTGAAACCGGACTGAAACGAGGAGTGAACTCGGTTCAGAAAGGGACTTTATCCACTAAGATAGTCTTGGAAATTAGTCTTGACTAGTAAGAAATGATTCTATATGATTATGTGTGTATGCCACAGAGTTTCAATTTTTACGTTATGATTATTGGGATTACATTTCACTAGTATGATTTATCACATGATATGAAATTATGATCTCTTTTGCAGGTTACGATTTCCAAATGTTATGTGCTTATTATATGATGTGATTGATATTTCTTTTGTTTACCCTTACTGAGCATTTGAGCTCACCCTTTTGTATGTTTTATTTCCCCAGGTCAGGAAGAAGGTTATTAAGTAGAACATGCCAAAAAAGGGACTCTAGATATGATGAAATAAATGGGAGGCAAAGTAGATGCTTTATAAACCAGTTGTTTATGTTTCCGAGTTTCTAAAGACACTATACCTATACGGTCCTTTCTTGGTTTTGTTATATGTTGTAATAAGTGTGCTTCAATTCTGAAGTAATAACAATGTATGTAATGTATGGGTCGTTATAGTTGGTATCAGAGGAAAGGTATAGTCAACCTTTGGAAACTAGGATGTGAAAGCCTTAGTAAGAACCCTAAGGATAAGTATAAGCATAGAACACAATATTAGTGTTTTAGAAATGGCCATGAATAACCTTGGATAAGACCTTAAGTGTGAAATTTTATTCTTGATTATGTGGTTTTCCTATTATATTTAGTGTTGCTCACACTATTCTTCTTGGTTTTAGTCAATGGCCGGTACCCGAAGGAACCATGTTAATGCGGAATGCGGCGGGCAATGAAATGATTGTCCCCATGAGCAACCCAATGTTATGGGAGCTGGAATGAAAAATCTTGTAGCCATGCTCACATAACTTTCTCAAGCTATGAATCATGCAGGACTTCCAAACGAGCAAAGGAAGGAGCAACATTATGTTAAATCCTTCATGAGACAACGTCCACCTTCATTCAGCGGGTCTACTGATCCATTAGTTGCTGAACAATGGATTAGTACTACTGAAAAGATATTTTCAGTTCTTCAATGTTCTGAGCATGATAAATTCATCTTAGCAGTGTATCGTTTGGAAGGTGATGCTGATCAATGGTGGAATCTTATTAAGAATACGAGGCAAAGGGATGAAATTGAGTCCATGGAATGGGACGAGTTCAAGAACTTATTTTTCAATAAGTACTCCCCTCGTATTCTCCAAACAATGATGGAGAAAGAGTTTCTTGAACTGAACCAAAAGGATGATGAATCTGTTGGTACCTATGAAGAAAATTTTACAAGACTTGCACGGTACGCTTCTGGTATTATTATTCAACCTGATAGTAAGATCGATCGATTCTTTAGTGGCTTAAAACCAAGTCTTCGAAGGGCCTTAGCCATAAGGGACTTCAATAGATACGAGGAAATCATTCAATGTGCTCTCAATGTTGAGATGGAGATTGGAGTAACCCATCAGTCATATGGGTTTGATAAGAAGAGGAAAATGGAATTCAAAGGAAAATCTAAAGATCACACTGAAAAGAAGATGAGCTTTCCCTTATGCTCAAAGTGTGGAAAGAAACATGGAGGGAGTTGTCTTAAAGGGACAAGTAAATGTTTCAAATGTGGAAAGGAAGGTCATCGGGCATTTGAATGCCACAATGATGGGAAGAAGATTTCTAATGATGCAAACAATAGAAGGGATTCACAGAATGAACCTACTACACTTAAATGTTTCAAATTCAAGGATATGGGACATTATGCCAATAAATGCCCTAATCCAAGGGTTGTTGATGATTGTCGACGTCAACAAACTCTTAAGGCTAATGACAATGTAAATTCACATGCAATTTCTATCGGCGATGTGGAGTACGATAACGATGTGGTGAAAGGTACACGTACCATCCACTCTAAAGTAGAAAATGTTTTATTTGATTCTGGATCCACCCACTCCTTTATTTATGAAGACTTCTCTAAGGGTATCACCGTATTACCTCAACAATTAGATGTTGAGTTTTCTGTGACAACACCTAATGGCACAATAGTCGCATAAAATGTTTATAATTCTTCTTCGATTGAAGTTTGTGGGAAAGTGCTTCCTGTAAATCTTGTGATCCTTCCTATAGTGGAATTTTATGTGATTCTTGCCATGGATTGGCTTTCTCTACATGGAGCTCATATCAATTTCCAAAGAAGGGAAGTCACATTTCATATTCCAGATCAATCTATGATCGTCTATCAATGCAAGGATGAACATAACCTTCCAGTGGAAATTTCTTCCATTTTATGGGTATTGATTCCACTAAATGAAGGTTATTTATCTCAAATGGTTGGTGAGAAACTCATGATTAAGAATATGCCCATTGTACGGGAGTTTGATGATGTATTTCTGGAGGAATTACCGGGTCTTCCACCAAATCGTGAAGTTGAGTTTTCAATATAACTCGTACCGAGTGCTTTGCCTATTTCAAAGACACCTTATAGAATGTCCCTAATTGAGTTGTAGTAATTGAAGAAGCAACTCCAATGGAATATTGATAAGGGATTCATATGCCCTAGTGCGTCACCTTGGGGAGAACTTGTTCTATTTGTTAAGAAGAATGATGGATCAATGAGACTCTTCATTGATTATCGAGATCTTAACAAGATCACTATCAAGAACAAATATCCTCTCCCACGCATTGATGACTTATTTGACCAACTACGCGGAGCTCAATACTTTTCCAAGATTGATCTTCGTTCAGGGTATCATCAATTAATGGTCAAAAGGGAGGATATACCAAAGACGGATTTCTGTACAAGGTATGGACACTATGAATTTATAGTGATGCCATTTGGTCTTACTAATGCCCCTGCTATCTTAATGGATCTGATGAATAGAGTCTTTAGAGACTATCTTGATCAATTTGTGGTAGTCTTTATAGACGATATTCTTGTCTATTCAAAGAGCAAGGAAGAACATGAATATCACTTGAGAATTATATTGAAGACCCTTAGAAAGGGGAAGATTTATGCCAAATTTACCATGTGTGAATTTTGGCTTCAAAAATTTGCATTTTTGGGTCACATAATCTCAAAAGAGGGGATATCTGTGGATCCAGCAAAAACAGAGTTTATCGAAATATGGTCGAGACCAACAACAGTAACCGAGATCCGATGTTTTCTTGGTTTGGCTGGATATTATCGACGTTTTGTGAATGATTTTTCACGATTATCTAATACACTCATAAAGTTGACTCAGAAAGGAGTAAAGTTTGTTTGGATAGAGAAATGTGAAGAGAATTTCAAGGAGTTGAAAAGAAGTTTATCCAGTGCACCTGTGCTCACACTGCCTTGTAGTGGAGAAAGGTTTGTGATCTACAAAGATGCATCCAAGAAGGGATTGTGGTGTGTTCTTATGCAAAATGATATGGTGATAGCTTATGCCACACGACAGTTGAAAATCCATGATCAAAATTACCCAACACATGATTTGGAGTTAGTTGTGGTAATCTTTGCATTAAAGATTTGGAGGCATTACCTTTATGGTGAAAGTTGTGATATTTGTACTGATCATAAATGTTTAAAGTACATTTTTACACAAAAGGAGCTGAATATGTGCCAAAGAAGATAGTTGGAGCTGATTAAGGATTACGACTGCTCAATCCATTACCACCCTGGGAAAGCAAACAAGGTGGCAGATGCATTAAGTTGAAAAGACCATGCTAGTTTATCCATGATGAGGATAAAAAAGATCCAATATTTATGGATTTACAAAGGATGGATCTTGGAATTATAATGGAAGGGGAAAATCTTATCTTTCTCAAATGAATGTTCAACTATCTATACATGTGAAGATTAAAGAGGCACATAAAGAAGATGTCGAGTTACAAAAGAAGGTGATAATGGTTCCGGAATTCAACCTTGATTGTGATGGGATAATAAAGTTCAGGAATCGGGTTTGTGTTCCTCCCATCCCAGAATTAAAGAAGGAGCTGCTGGATGAGGCTCATAGTGATACTGATTCTGAAATAGTATACATACACTCCAATACAATTCCACGATCATTGGAACGATATCATCACTCATGCGTACATACGGAATACCGTCTCCACAATGTGATGTGACTTGTTCTACATGATCTTAATTTCACAATGATTATATAAATGAATTGAATGAATGAATATGATATATATTACACTAATAAAATTATGGTAATGATGTATCTATAACCTAAAGATATGAATAAAAATTTATTCGACAAAACACGCATAAGAACAAAAAGTTATAAGCACCCGAATAAAAAGTAGCAATGAAATATTACTACTAAGATGCTAAGAATATGACCATATATGATATCATAAAAATAATTATGATTCTGGAATAAGTCAATAACATTATTTAAATCATTATACAGGAGGTTTAGACACTTACAAAGCAAATCGGACCTAAGGTAAGGGAAATATCACAGTCTCATTTTTATCCGAGATTGTTTATACTTTGAAATTTACTGGGGTGTATTTTATCATCCACATCCATGTTTCCTCAATATGTAATATTATTTCCATACACCTACAATTGTTTAAATATAATTTTACCCTTTGGATAGTTTTTAGTAAAGGATATTAAAGGAATCTTTTGTCGTTTTTCGTACGAGGTACTTTTTTGAATTTTCCGAAAAAAGTACGAAGAATGTTTATTTAACTTATACGGCATTAATAGATTTTTAAAACATTACTTCCAAGAAACTTCATTTAAAAGTTTTCAAGTTTATTTTTAATAAACTTCTATTAGTTTAAAATTGTATGACATGTTAAGAAAGGAAAAATGTTTTTAAGGTAGAAAGGATATTTCCCTCAAGAATGGAGTTCAAGTGTATTATCAAAATTATTTTCCATCTAAGATAATATAGGGTTCTGTTTATATCCCTATTATTACATTGATTTGATTATGTTGTGATGGAATTATTTTTATGAATTCCTTTATCTTATATTAATTGTTTTATGATGTCATGTTGTTTAATAATACCATTTTTATTACATGGGTTATGCAATGATGTATGATTTATGATTTTGTGGCACACATATGAATGGTATCATTATGAGATGGGTGGAAACTATATCTCCCTCCAATGCGTTGGGTAAAGATTTTATATCTCATGATATAGACATGGCTGGAACGGTAGGTTATACCGGTTTAGTGAAACAGGACTGAAACGAGGAGTGAACTCGGTTCAGACAGGGATTTTGTCCACTAAGATAGTCTTGGCAATGAGTCTTAACTAATAAGAAATGATTTTCTATGATTATGTGTGTATGCCACAGAGTTTCATGTTTTATGTTATGATTATTGGGATTACATTTCACTAATATGATTTATCCCATGGTATGAAATTATGATCTCTTTTGCAGGTTACGATTTCCAAAAGTTATGTGCTTATGTATATGAATTGATTGATATTTCTTTTGTTTACCCTTACTAAGAATTTGAGCTCACCCTTTTGTATGTTTTATTTCCCCAGGTCAGGAAGAAGGTTATTAAGTAGAACATGCCAAAAAAGGGACTCTAGATATGATGAAATAAATGGGAGGCAATGTAGATGATTTATGAACCAGTTGTTTATGTTTCCCAGTTTCTAAAGACACTATACCTATACGGTCCTTTATTGGTTTTGTTATATGTTGTAATAAGTGTGCTTCAATTCTGATGTAATAAAAATGTATGTAAAGTATGAGTCGTTATAACCCTAATCTAGAGAATGGTTTATGATAAACAGTTATGTATCAATGAATGTATCAATATTAATTACCATGAATAATGATATGGTGATAGATTATTCATCATTATTACTGATTGTTCGTTGGAAATTTTTTCTCACTCATGATTTCGAGTTCGATGTTGTAACATTTTCATTAATGATATGAATGATTATTTTAATATATAATGGTGTATCATATTTTCTGATAATAAAATCTTAATTAACATATTATCCCAAAAATATTTTATTATGGGAAGAGAAGATTGTTTGAGTTAATTAATTATTTTGATTTATCAATAAACTACTATCATGGGAAAATGATATAGGTGGATAATGAATTTTGTTTAAAAGAACATGCATTATTATCTATAATAAATATCAAAAAATAATAATTATTTATTTATTTCAAAATGTTGGACCTTGATATATTAAATTGGAAAAATATCATTTTGATAAACAGATTGTTCAACAATAACTACATATAATGATAAAAATGGTTTAAATGAGGATTTGGATCTGTTAAAGATGATATGAAATTTTCGAGAGTTCATCTCTTTATTATGAAGGAATGATAAGGATATGTTTTTAAGTATACATATCATCAACACTATACCTTAAAAATGAACTATTTAAAGAATCCCATAGCTCATCATTCTATATAGTTCCTCTAAGTATGATATATAGAGATCCAATAGTGATTTTCTAGTTTTAATACATTAATAGGAATATTTGAGGGAATGTATCTCTGTTTATGGTATTTTAGAATGCTATGACTTTGTGATAGATTTCTAAACGAGTGTTACAATAATTACCTATTCAATAATTTAAATTGGGAAACATCACCATAGTTTTAGTTGTTAGAATCCCAAAAACATCTAAATCCCATAATAATATATGGGTTGTAGATAATACTCTTATGATTTCAGTGCACTTAATTATTATCAGATAAAATATGCATATTTATTATCTTTCTCAAATATGTATATATATATATTTAACAAGTGGTATGTTTACATAGGGCACAACATTATATTGTATCAGACCATAATCTAATGATTATCATGATTTTTTAAAGATTACATAAAAAATATCTAGATTCTTCTTTTTTTAGTAAGGAATAATATATATATATATATATATATATATTAAATCTGAGATTAAAATTTAAAACACAATGTATATGTTGACCTCCAGTTCTCTTGATTTGAAATGTGGTTCGGAACAAATCCATACTCTAAAAAAATATTCTAAAAAATATTCTAAACATGAATTCGTACATATATATATGAATAAATATATTGAATAATGTTTATAAATAAAAAATATAAATATGATGTTAGATAAAAATATCCTTAGCTAATTGAGAATGCTATCAAAATGGGTGATACATTTAAATCCACTCAGAATAAAACCATTGAATCCCTATGTTGATAGATGAGTTATAATGATAATCAATAGCGAGATATAGATTTCAAGGGTTGTGATAATGTTTTATAAAGAATGTTTTCATATAAAAATGTTACGTGATTTAGAAAAAATTAAACAATGATATCTAGATTCATTTTTAATTTTGAGATTCTTTATTGAGTACGAAATATTTATTTTCAATTAACACTCCAAACAATCCTTTCAGAGGTTCACGATTTGTAAAATTTATATTTCCTATGGATTTGAAGACATGATCCATAACATGTAATGAAATCAATGGTTTCAAAATTTGATCATGATATTTCATATGAAGAAAAAACTTCTGAAATTTTGGTTCGTAGATATAATATTATTAAAAACTAGACTGGTCACATAGAATGTTATTTGGAGAAATCCAAAATCTTAGGAAGCTGAAAAGGAACCTAAAATGTGATAACCTATTTTTTTCTCAATAGATCGAATTTTAATATGTAAATTCATTTTTATGATTTAATAATTTGACATGATTATAATTTTTATGCATTTCTGTTGAATTAAATCATAAAATATTTGATAGATTTGCTTATATGAAACCTCGAGTCTATATGAACCACCATAGAGTAAATTATCATAACTTATCCACTAAATTTGATGGAATGAATCATGTTTTTAAAAAAAAATTATTCAATTTTTTATTAATGAATATTTATTTTTTAATTCATTATAAAAAAGTACTCAATTATTCTTTAAAGCCATATTATGATTCAAAAATTGAATTCATAAAAAATACATTTTATCGAATTATACAATGTGAAATTTATAAGTAAATTATACCAATTTAAAAAAATGTAAATTATTAGAATAATATTAATTTAAAAAAATCACTTTCATTTTATCTTAGTTTTAATATTTATGATTGATCTATATCGATTTATTTTTTAGTGAATATTGAAGAATGTACATATTGTTAAAAATATGATTCCCTTTCAAATAAATGTATAATTATTTCCTCACTTTAATATTAATTTAATATAAATATAAATTAATTATAAATTATATAACAAATTACATTGGAATAATCATTGAAATTGATTTCGATATATGTTATATTTTTTTATAAAAAAACAATATTCTAAAACAAACTATTTCATGTGTTATATGTGATGTTATATTAATAAATAAAATTAACCTAAAATGATAAATGGTTCTAATTAAATTTATAGATCATATATCTTAAATTAGTATTTTATTATTCAATTGATAGTTTTTGAAAAGAAAAGAAATGAATTAAATTGTATTTTATGCTTAAAAATTAATTTTCCCAATACTTGTTTTGATTTCATTTTTCACGATTAATAAAAATTAAATATATCCACTTAAATAAATTTAATCAGATATAATTTATTTAAAATTAGTAATCATAAAAATTATTTTATTTTATTTGGCTCACTTTATCTTCCTGTCAGAGTGAAAAGTTAAAACAGTTATGTTTTGTTACCATGGTTAACGATAAAAGGGATTTCCAGGGGTTAATCCTGAGATAAGTGTTTGAAATTCACATACAGGAAATAAATTATAATATATTAATTTTTTATCATAACGTGTAATGTATTTAGTTACTAATAAATTTGTGACCACATTCCACTGAATGTGACCTTAAATCATTGAAATATTTTGTAAAATTCCATATGTGTATCACCCTTCACTTATAAAAGATAACCCATTATCCACCCTTAATCACACCATCTATTCCATCTAAATAAGATAATATGTAATTAAAATAATGACTATAATACTTATCTATATTTTTTATATTATTGTATTCTTCTAAGACCAATCCTTCACGATGTAAATAGTAAGATAAACAATGTCACTCAAAGAAGAGGTATAGATCTCAGTAGATATATCAAAAATTTAATTATTATCATGATATATATAAAAAAATTATCCTAAAAAATATGAATATATAATAATAAATATTAATTTTTTTATGATGGGACATCCATTTTTCACTATTTCTCAATGAAATGGGAGATGAATGTATTGGTAGTGCATACCTGTGGAAGACCGCCTCCATGTAGCGATGAGACTAATCTTCCACAACCAAAACACATTGATTATTATTATGATCTGTTAAATTTTTATATATTATATTATTTTTATCATTATTATTTATTAATTATAATAAAATTTATAACTTTTTATATCCTTATCCATTCGTAATTGATTACGTTGCTCGATCAAATCCATAGATAACCACATCCACTCAACGGTGAGTTTTTTTTCATCTACCCTTTACATGGATTTAAGAGAGGATATATTTTATGAAAATATATTATAGTCGCGAAATTTTATTGTTTTTTGATTTTTTTTAAATATCACATAAATATATTTAAATCAATTCATATAAAAATGGAATCATCGATCATGTGTACGTAATGTTTATCATATCCATATAGTTCTATAATTCATTTTTCATCATTAATTCAGATGAATGGTTATATACATATATATAATGATTATACATTATAATTATATCCTGATTAACATTCAAAATCTGGTGGAACTACGTTCAATGAGCAAGGACCAAAACCGGTGATCTAAAACATTCATGAAATGTGAAGTAATTATTTCCTGAAATCAAAAAACTAATAGGGAACTTTTAATAAAAATGCATTGAAATGATATTTGTGGATCATATATGATATTATATTTATGAATTTCAATCATTTATAGAATATTAATAAATATTTTTTTATTATACAGGTGTACATCCTTGTTATGAATCAAATCAGATATAAAGTAAGTGTTCTTTCACTATTTTATTCATTGAGACACATATTAATGATACACAACAATTTCATATTTATATAGTGTATATTCTACATATAATATATCTTTGTATAATAATTTATTTATTTCATGGTATTTCTATAACGATATTGTTTTATAGCTTTTTATGGACATTCTTTTTAAAAATTACTAATGTTGTACAAGTTTTTAATCCTAATTGTGTTTAGATGAGACATGAATGATTATATAAAACTATTTATTAATATTAGTTGTATATATTTATCTTACAACACATTATATCATGATTAATTATTAATTCATGGTATTTAAAATTAAAAATCAATTCATTTCATCCAATTGTATTTTATTCTAATGTTATTAATGTGGTTAGGGTTTACCGTCCCAAATTGACTTCTTTTGGGAATATGTAATAGTATACATGTATCTTACATTATGATGTGTATTTTCTTCCATTTTGATGTTTTTTACCTTGAATATATAAAATTTTAACGTTTTGAACATTTCATTTTATATTATTTCATTAACGGAAATCATTAATCAAAATATACCAAAGTGTTATGGGTTTCATGTTACAATCTAATTTTTATTGGGATTGTTTAGAAATAAATTTACAATGGTGAAATTAAATGATATATTTATTAAAAATATTACATCATTTTCTCATATATTTTTATTTATATATATTATATGTTTTATTTCTATTATACACTCTTTATGTACTAAAAAATTCACTATATCCATTTATGGAAAACTTAATTTATTTCTCTCTTAGGTTGAGAATTATTCGATTCATATCACCATTTTCATTAAAATTATTTCATGATTTTAATTAATAATATAAAAATATAATCTAATGTAATTTTTAAATATATTTGACATTAATATGCATGTTTTAAATTTAATTTTCTTATAATTGTTGTGATTTGGAACATTAAAATTTAATCCGAAAAATATGAATGTAATTATTGTAAAAACGTACACTACATGAAGTAATTTCATAAAAATTGTGAAACATTTATCCTCAAACAAATCCATAAAGTATTACATGGATAATTTCAAATTAAATTATTCCCTCAATATTTTTTGGAAATTTAATATTATATGAAATTATTTTCAAATGAAAATGTTTTTCCTCAGGATATTTTCTAGTGATGTTTCTATTTTTTTATTAAACAAATTAAATTGTTTTTATTATTTTATATATGTATATGAATCAATTATAGATTCATTATCCATTATCTATATTTATTATGGTTATTATTAAATAATTTATATGAAACCCATATCCTTTCCATGGGTTTTGACATGATGATGAGATGGGTGTTGTATGATATTCTGGAATGCATATATATGTTTTTTGTTATGTGAATGGTTGTTACATTATAAAATGTGGGAGTGGTTATTGTATTTTCCGATTTCTTGCAGTTCCCTTAGAGCCTTCCAATTTAGTTGATAAAGATGAATATCTCATAAAATAATATGGACTAGAATGGGGAGTGAATGTAGTTTCTCAAGGGGATTTATCCACCTTGGTGGACGTGGGAGTCATCCTTGTATTTAGAAATGATTGTATGTGGAGTGAATCCTATCCATATGATATTCATGTATGTGAGACTTAACAAAGGAAATGTCTTTCTATGCTTTTGTGTATACTGAATTTTTTTTCAAATGATTATAAAATGTATTCATTTCCCCTAATTAATATTTAATTATTTAAAACCTTTATGTTTTATTTATTTGGATTTATAGAACAAAATTCCAGGATTCATATTTTTGATATACTAATTCATGGGTATTAGTTTCTAATACATGTCTCTTCTTATTACACACTTATTCATGTATTATGATCCATTATGATCATTTATTGATATCCCTTTTTTACCCTTACATGGCATCATGGATCACCCTATATTTTTTCCATTCCCAGGGTTATGGTGAAAGGTTATATTTATGTTTTCTATAATATATGTGCGATTTGTGATGAAAACAATGAAAAATTATTTAGATCATTTATGTACCATTTTCTTATTTATATCTATATTTTTATATAATAAAATCAAAAATGATCTTAAGGCATGAATTATTATGAAATGTGTTGAATATTCATATCAAATGACGTACTATTTACGTTTAAAAATTACGGGTCTCCATATACAACTACTCAATACCAATTATCTTAAAATACATAAGAGAATAATTGAAATCAATGATGGTGGAGATATGTGTTTATCATGGATGACATTTCCACTTTTTGTTGATGATTTGTGTGTCAATGCATTTAAAGATGAATGAGTAAGATGACAATATTAGAAAACATATAATATTTATTCACTATAAAGTATAGGATTTTTATGATACAAAAGGAATAATTTCTATTGGCTCAAGTATAAAACACATTTGTAATCAATGACCATATCCTAAAGAATTTGATATCATGAGTTGAAATAATGAAATAAATATGCAAGTTTTAAATATTTTTCAGAGGTCTCTAAGAACGTGTAAGGAATGTAGGGATCTAGGGATCTAGTATAAGCATATGAAACACAGTTATGAGACTATAATGGTATATGGAGATAGACACTATCATGAGATGGAATTTTTTTAGGATGATACCTTCATAAGGGTTGATGATGATACCTCCCAACCCTTATTAATGATAAGGTAATGATTTTATCTCCATTGTTTTTTGCAATAACCATAATTGATAAGGGATAACTTCTGTACTTTAAACTAGTCATTGAGAACTCAAATATTATATACCAACATCATTACCAACCATTTTGAAAATACCATGTTCCATTTGTACTTATTTTCACTACATTTCACAATCTATATAATGAATGGTGTTCATAAGTATATCCATGAATGTTAACCATGTATGAGGCTTGAATATTTACATAGGGATAAATAAGAAAAGAGTGTTGTTATATTTGGTCATTCTTATTGGGCACTTTTCTTTGCTCAGCTTCCACCTTCTGTTATTTTTTTCACTCTCCCCAACATTGTTGGTTCTTCTTCTTTGATTCCTCTCTCTATCCCACTGGTTCTAGGCCCCCTCTTCCCAAATATATGAAGGCATGTCTCCAGCCACTATTCCAACCTCGGGACTCATGTTCTACCACACCCCTATTGGTTGGATCTGGAGTGATGGGCACATTGAGGATTTGAGATATCGATTTGGTGGTCAAGGGTCCTCTCATCGTCAATTTTTTCTCCACTTATAGGGTTTTCATTGGCTGATTTATTTTAATGGTGTCATCCCCTCGCTACTGTGATCATTAAAGGTTATTATTAGTGTTTTATCCCCATTTTTCATCACTTGATCTCATTGGTTTTGGAAGTTTTATCTTGGTGTTTTCATTGGTAAGACTTTGTGTTTCACTAAGGATGACAGTAGAGAAAGTGAAGCGATGACCGGATGACCTATGTTCTTCTTGATCTGGCATCATTAATGGATCCAGTTTTTGGAATGTGTTTTTCCTAGATGTATTGAGAGTTCATCTCATGGTGTTGGTGGTTTCTATAATTACCCAATGTTTTATAAATTTAATTCCCTTCTAATAATTATGTCTTATATTATAATCATATAATATTACATATTGAACAAAATACGAACATTATAAATGATGACCGAGTAAAATAAAAGGTATCTCTAGAAGTTAAGGAACATATACCAAAGAAATAGTTAGATGTCCTTTGATTAGAAATGGGACTCTTATGAATAGTAAACAATAAAATTGAATATTATCCTCACTAATTAAATTACAAATAAATTTTACCAATATTATAAGTGATAATATGATATAAATATAACATTGTATAAGTAAGTAAATATTATAAAAATAATTAATAATTTTTTGGTATTTTAATAAGGAATGTATATTGTATAAAAATGTTATGTTTAATTTAACACATTAAAGGATAATTTATATCATAAAATTTATTTATTAAAAATTACTTTGATGAATTATGATTATAAGATAATTTTAAGAGACATTAGTTAATGTTTCAAAGTGTTAGAAAAGTAGTTTTAATTTGAAAAGATGTATTTTTCAGGAAAATTATGATTTTATTTAAAAATAAATATTATCATATTTGGTAAATGATTTTCATAAAATGGAGATAATTTTTTAATTCTACACATCAAAAAAACATTGGTTGAATTATTTTGATTTTTATAATGTTCATGAAGTTTTTGTTAATAGTAAAATATGATAATTTGTGATGAATGTTAAATAATGAATTTCTCCATCATGCTTGAGTACTGGATGATATAAATGGCCATTTTTTCATACGAATATGCTCAATTTACTATTTTTGGTCATAAGAATCATGTATAACCCTTGTCTTGAGATGAAATATTTAACTAAGGATTAAAATAATGAGAAACCCCTCCTCTCCACTATAAATACCATCTCTCTTTTCATGTTCTCCTCACTTCTATCAGGACAAGTGAATTGTTTTAGTTATATTAAAATCTCCTCCCATGATCATAAAAATCCAAAAACCCTTGTTCTCTAAAAAAAATTCCATATTCACTCCAATAATGTGTTTCAGAAAGAAGATATATTCAAGAGGAAAATTCCACTTTTTATTTCTTTTATTCTCATTGCTCTAACTTTATTTTAATGTATTTACTCACATCCATTCTTCCAATTGATATGATAACCCCAGTACCTCACATTTACTAGAATTTTTTATGACAATTTAATAATTTATCATCATCTCTCATTTTCCCTCTCTTTACACAAGAAATGCAATCAATATTCAGGACGTGCTAATTTATCACATTCAGGGATGATGTGTTTTAAATATCTATTACCATATTCAATTAGAGTCTGGAATCCATTATTATATATGAAATATAATATTATATGCGTAATATGTCTACTTTATGGTTCTATAAAATTTTGACCACATGTTATGAATTTATAAATAAAAATGTCTTTGTTGTGATTAAAAAACACCTAGTTAACCATAACAGTTATCATTAATGTTTTATATAATGATTCTTCATAAATCCAAATTACCAAATAAATTTTTTAATCATGTAATCATCTGGATGTTCACTAATAACCTATAAATCCAATTCTGGACAACCATTTTCATTTTACATGTTTATCCTCACATGTTTATAAGTAATCAAATCACGAAAAGAAAAGAATCAAACACTCCCAAACAATGAAATTGAACTTCTTAACACATGAAAAAGTACATGACAGAATATAATAAGGCTATAATAAATAAACTCCATTAATACTAGAGTATGTACAAACTAATTAATGTTTTTTATTTTATTTTCCAATTCATTATGGGCAACTGATTAACACCTTCAAACATAACGTAATGGATTATTTCAGAACCACAATTATTCATTTGGGTTTCTCTATCTTTATTTTTACCCAAATTAACAGATCTATTATTTTTATATACATATAATAAATTATTTTTATATGCTCCAAACTCATTTATCATTGTCAATTCATAATTATATTTTTGGTATTTATAAGTTTCTAAGTTGTTCCATCCTCAATACTTCCTGATAAGAAAACCTGTATAAGGGATCTTTTTGAATTATTACCCAATTTCAAGTGCACATTATAATGTATTTTATGACCCCATTTTTTTAAATAATAAATATTATTTTTATGAAAACCTTCTTGGTTCACTTATGGTTTTATATAATAGATCATTCCCTTTTCTATTTTAAATGATCTTTAGTATTTTCCTTAAAACCACACTAAATTTTTTTAATGATAACATTTCATCAATACACTTTTGACATTTAAAAAAATATTTTTGAAATCACATAGTATTGTATATAAATATTTTATCTTCTTAATTTCCTTTTTTATAATTCGATTATTTCATAGACAATTGTATGATAAACCAATTTATTTTGCTTTATGACATGATTATGACACCCATTTTATTCCATGGGTACCCAAATGATTATGTATGATTGATTATGTTTTATTATATAAGAGGAAATCATATTAATGTACAAATTAATTTGGGTGCACCCAAATAGTGCTCAAATTAATTGGTTATGGTTTAGTCTAATGAGTTGTTATGTGAAATTGTCTTGGAAACAAACCTTGACTCATGCTACCATGTGAAAAGGTCTTGGTGGTAAAACTTGACTTATTGTTCTCCATGAGAAAAGATCTCTTACATGTTATAAAGTAAAGTGTGATATTTCTACCACATTACTATTAATTTATGTTTATATGATCCATTTTTTATATGTTATTATTCCATTTGTTCCATGTATTTTTATATAATTCTCAATGCCTTTTAAACCATGTGCTAATGCATTATTCTTATATTTATTCCCATACAGATCATTTTATCTCATACCATTTTTTCATTTCATACATAGATTATCCTATGTAGATGTAAGAGAAAATGGATTGTATGAGCTCCTTATATACATTAAATAATGAAATGATTTAATTAGTCCCATGTTCTATGTTTTATGTACCTACTCTTCCAAGACACCAGAATACATGATCCTTTCCTGGTAATATGATGTTTTATTATACTTAAAATCATTTAATGATATGTGTAAAAGACTAGGGTCACTATAGATTCAATGGATTCAGAGTAGTGTTTTCTAGTGGGTTTTTAACTTAGGGAAGGTGATGATGTTCATACCATTGTGGTTGTTCGAGGAGGCCAGTTCATAGGGTTGATTGGGGATTCAGATTCTCATGTTCATGTGTCCCTGGTTTATTGTTTCCTTGATCAGTTTTTGTTCCCCTGTGATGAAAATCTATGATGTTGTGTTCATGATTTGGAATGGTTGGTAGCCATAGGATGATGATGATAGATTCACTATTGACTCTATGTGGTGTAGTGGTTCGGGTGGGTTTCGTGATTTACACGATCCTGTTTTTTTTGATGAATTTAGAATTTTCAATAACCTTTTTCAGAAATGTGGGTTGTTGTGGGAAATTCGATGTTTTGAACTATGGTTGGTTCCCACATTATCCGTTAAATTGGTTTATGAAATTAGTAAAATTGATTCTGGCTCAACTGATCAAACTAATTCCGCACATATTTGTTCAATTGTATGATATCTATGTTTATGTGTTTGTAACGAGTTACATGGTAATATTCATAAAAAATCATGTAATAAAAATTGAACTATCTTTCCCATTAACAATATTAAAATAGAAAATAATCAATGGATCAGAAATAAAAACACACTGAACTATTATATAGGAATAACCATCTCTAAATATTCTTAATAATACATTAGGTAGCACTACACAACTATAATATAATACCCCAAATATGATTAGACAAATAAATCATACCCCCCATGTTGTTTGAAAACTATTTTTAAAATAACCCTGTCTTAATAATATTGTAATTTGATATTAGTTAATGAACAATTATGATAGACTACAATGATAAAATTAAAAATGAAAATAATCCTTAATGAACCAAAAATTATATAAAACTAATTTTTATTTGAATCAACTAAAATGTATACATAAATCATGTATAATGTGAATTAGTCTATTTGACTCAATTTAGAATTATACATAACTCAACCGTATCTAAATTAATAAAATCATATATTAAACTCATGTCTATATGGATTAAATAGAAAATCCACCTTAGTTAGTCCTAAATTGTTCATATAGATCTATTTAGTGTAGAATTATACAAAAGAAATGTACTAATTATATTTCAATAAACAGAATTTTATACCACAATAAATTATGAATTATAGAATTCTCAACAATAAATTATAATAGGTTCACGAAATAATTATACCATGATAATGTTATACTTCCATTTACATAAAAATGAATCATTCAAATACAAATAAAAAATATTCCATATTGAACTAAAAAATATACCAAAATCAAATAAAAATATACCACTCTAGGATGAGTTCTACCAAACTCTTGAAATAATTCTACTAATGACAAAACCTAAATCTTCTAGAGAAAAAAATAATTCTATTATTCAAAATCTAGAATTCATGCCCACTCAACCATGAATTCCACTACGGAAAATACAAAGAATTATCAACATAGGAAACACAATAAAATAATAATATAATCATAGTCATGTTTGAACTATACCTAATGAAATCAAGAATTATAATACAATCAACTAATATTTATACCACAATCAACTAAATATATAGGCATCACCTATCATTGATGTAATGGTTAGTTATCTAAATTATATTGTAATTTCTTAAATTTTCATCTTCTTCATAAATATGTAAACAATCTAATAATAATTGTTCAAGGGTTAGTCATGACACAAAATAGAAGTTTGGATCTCATATTCCTAGAACATAAAATTATATTTTCACTTTTATCACTCTATGTTTGTGAAACCACATAGTTTATACAATGATGGAACTATATTTATAGAAGATAGTAAAAAAATTACACTATTTTATCTATGAAATGATATTCATTTTAAATGTAAAAGGATGAATTATACTGATTCGTAAAATTTATTACAAAAACGTGAATTGCATCGCCAATAGTTGATTATAACATACTACATCATGTTTATTGAAATGAATGATACCTATAATATTAAGCTGATTAAAAAACAAATTCCAAGACCATATAAAATAATTTTATATCTATCTAAATTAGATAACATTTATCTTAATTATAAACAATTATGTCTTTCGTGTAAAAATCAATCAAAAAATATGTTTAAAAATTTCCATGAAAAAAAATAAATGTGTTATATAGAACACCAAATGATATTAAAATTAAAACCCATATTAAATAAAAATAAATATAAATAACTTCATTTAAATTTAATATCGATAACCAAAATAATGAATACATATACAATATTAAACAGAAAATATTATTAAAAATTATAGTGGTTCCAATCAGCCACACTCTAGAACGTATGTTAGTATAACCTTACAGGGGACATAAAAACAGTGTTAGGCCTTTGATCACCAATGAATCATCAGAATGATCCCATCATGACAAGTGAAAATGTTAACATTTTTAGAAACTTTTACAAGGACATAATCATGAGGCCGACATTTTAGGAACATCCTCTATATAAAAGATCATGTACTCATCACGATGAGTTTTCCCTACGTGATAAATATGAATCACCTAATATTGAGACCACATCCTTAATAAGGGTTCTGTAAGATGTCATGAAAACCCACTATATTCAGAGGTTATAACTACAACATAATTATTCCATATATATTTATAAACCAACTCTTATCATTTTACATGTTAAATAAGGAACATATAGAATAAAATAAATTCATTAAATAAATATAATCAATATAGTTTAAAATTTAAGTATACCGAAAATATATATTAAAAAATCATGTATCTTGGAATAATTTTATCAAATAATAACTCATTTCACTCAATATATTAACCTAGAAGGTGTCATAAAAAATTTACCAAAACTATTTCTCTGGTGGATAATATCTATAAAGTGAATTTTTTTTAAACAATCACTTTGGTCACTAAAAAATTCTATATCAACCATTTCACGATTACCAAAATGACTATCCACCATTTATATTTCCCAAAAATAGTCATAACTCATGAAATTACAACATAATGATTTTTCAGAGTTGAAAAACTATATTATAGCATATCAGTAACAAAATGGAAAAAATTTCTCAAAAAATAAATAAATGTTTTAACAACTATATAGTCATTAATATTTAATTAATAATTAAAAATATAAAAAACCATAGTCACACACTAAATGAAATAAGTAAATAAAAGTAAAATTAATATAAAAGTACAAAAATACAAAAAAATTAATACCTTAATCTGATGCGTGATTACATACATCATTCAAGGATTAGTGAATTAGAATAATTTGAAAATAATTTCATATAAAAAAGTTGTCCCTCACTGTTAGTCTAAGAAATAGCGATAAAATTTTTATCATAAAATCATCCCAATACATTTGAAAAGTGTGTTAGTAAATTATTACTTTTCATTTTAATAAACACAAAAACAAATAGTTATATTACAATAATTATCAATTAACACTATATTTTTTAGTAATAATCTCAATCATCATCAAAATCATCACTTATAATTAAAATAAAATCCCAAAAAATGACCTCTATAGTAACAAATAGTGGTTTAAATTATCATGGGTGAAATTGAAAAACTTTTTTGATGAATATATTAATCATAAAATGAATCCACGTAAAATTCCTGAAATAGTAAATGGTTTATTGAAGATGTAATTGGAGAAATAGTTCACAACCAAATTTAGTAATGAGAGATACAATATGAATGAATGAGAGGGGAAACATACTAAGTAATACTTATATGGTCAACAGCCAATAATAATTTCCTTTTTAAAATATGTCTAAAATAATTGTTTACACTGTATTCGTTAAAATTATATAAATAATTATATTCAAATAGAAGTGAGTTATTTTATTTTACTTTTTTGTCTCATCATTTAATAAATAATTCTCCTCTTCTCCCGTATTTCCACTAAATAATTAGTGAAAATATTTCTCATTAAATTAAATCACACTTAATGTAATTAAATACCATTATATAAATAATTAACATCATTAAATATAATTATTTATTTAAATTTAATTGTTATATTTCACACACAATTATAAAAAAATTACAATTTTAATGGTTTTATGAAACATATTTGCCACAATTATAACCCCAAAAAATAATTAAATCAATATTAAAATAAATTTGTATAACAATATCCTAAGAAAAATGATTTTTATCTATTCAATAAAACATAAGAGAAAATTTATTTTAATAGTGTATTTCGGTGACATAAATCTTGACCCCCCACATCTTAAATATTGACTTATCCCTTTAGAGGATAAACAATCTAATTTTATGTCATATCTTATTACTAAATCCTCTCTCTCATTATATCTGTTTACACTGAGTATAAAAACCCACATCATAGACATTCTATCATTGAAATTGGTATTACCATATATATGGACATATTGACTAATGCCATTCAATATAATATGGTCTAGTTAAATTTATCTAAAAATCAAATTAAAATAAACTAAATCCCATTACAGGACATTTTATTCCACCACTTTCAACAATAAAGTTTTTATTCTATCTCAATATAATTATTTCCATAAATTAATTTAGAAATTATATAAAAATATAAAAAGAATTGTTAGGACAAAACAATTCCAAAATGTCTTGTTTCTCATCCAGATAATATGAAAATTTATATAATTCATATTCAAAAAAGAATTTTAAGGATCTTAAAAAATGATTTATAATAAGGTATCAAACTTCACAAATTCTAAATATACGATTATATGACTTCTTTGCCCAATAATTATCCTAAAACAGGGAAGATTATTATAAAGAAAATATTTATTTTTATCCATACTATATATGGGTTTCAAGAAATATTATTTAATCATTGTAAAAGTATACATTCTTAATATATTGAGAACACTGTACATTTCAACTATTGGTTTTTTAGTCATACACACAAAAAATATATATCTATAGTCAAAAAACTGTTTGAATATAAACACCGAAATTTACATGGCCCACATACTTCTGATTCCATTTTAAGCCCCTAATTTAGGGTTCATAAGATGCTATCAAATGACACCTCAGATATAACACACAACTCCCTAAATGAAATATGATAATAAATTATATCAAGAGGTTAAAATAAATCTTTTTTAAGAATTAATAATAACTACAGTCAATTTTTAGGATATTTATATAGTTTTCTAAATACAAATTAGAACATATACATAAACATATCAAGCTATTACCTTGATAAAAAAATAAATAAAACCAAAAAATGGTGTCGATTTGTATATAAAAAACAAAGAAATTAATGTTTTTATATATGTGTGTATTCATATGTAATAATACATAAATAACAGTATATGAACGATTACTCGACCTCATGCATAGATTAAGGAAAATAAATTATTATTATAATTATTAAATAAACATATAAATTCCTATCTACATATTGTACTAAACATTTATAACAATATATATTATAACCTTAATACCATTAGCCTCAACCTGAACCATCTAATGAAGAAATATTTCATAGTGTACAAAATCAAAATTCATTCTGTGAAGAGAATGGGTTATACCAAACACACACTAGAATTTAACACAAATCCATGAAATTGACCTTCTTGGATTCATGTATGGTATATATATCCTAGAATCATAAATGAGTGATAAGAAAATATCTTCAAATTAACATAGAATAAACGTAGATCCACTAAACCCATACTCAAATAACAACATTATATTAAAATATGAAAATTTATCATAATGAAGTGTACATGAAAAATAAACAATGTTTCCAAAATAAATAGTCAATATAACCAATATAAAAAAATTACAATCAATATATTTCATAAGATGATTTTATTTGTAACTAATAGTGTAATATCTATTTTTTGTGTATAATTAAATTATTCATATATAATATTGAGCTTATATATGAAATTCATTTCCATGTAAAATATAATTAATTTATTGAATTATAGGATTTTAAAGTGAATAGATATTTATTGATCTATGATTGATAAATAATGATTGACATGTGTAATATTAAAATTTTTTAAAAAGTGTTATTACAGTGGTTTCAAATATAAGACTGAATAACATGAAATAATTATTGAGGATTTTATATTGTCAAATGTCATGATATATATGTTGATTACATATTTTTTTTTAGAAATATAGGATATTTTTAATTTTAATATGATATTTTATTATATAATTATTAAATGTAATCATAAATTAATTAGCATACTATTTTTATAGAGGGATGTATTTCAATAGAGGTAAATTAAAAGGAATTTTCCCATTAATTTAATGATATTATAAATGAATTTTTTTTCAAATAATAGAGAAATTTTAATATAAATTCAGTAGAAACATGAAATATTGTATAATTTAATATATATATATATATATATATCCCTACATCCCCATTCAACATTATAAAATCATAGCCTATGGTTCATAGAGGACTATAGGTATAAAGAATTATCAGTTGACTTTCTAGTTATGTACTTAAGTGGGGTTGGATTATAAAAAATGTTATAAAATTATTAGATAATCAATTAATAGTACATGAATAAATAATTAAAACATTATTTACCTTAAATTATGGGGGGTATTTTTTATATTTTTCAAAAATCTATTAGAAATGTATTGGGTTCTTTTCCACTCCTTGGATTTTACTCTATGACCTTCACTGTAATATATTTTACCTCAAAATTAATGATATACATGGGCCCTATGAAATAGTATGATAACCATGACATTAATATGAGGACATTTAATCTAAACATTTGAGTCACATGATATAATTATAACCTATAATGGTCCATGGAAATTTACCCTAGGGTTTTATACAATGAGATTTATCCATGAAAATATATTTTAATTTAGTTTTTTAGATATTTAAAATAAATAATAATTGTTTATAATAAAATTGATGATATGGACCTATGTTATATCCCATTAAATTATCCAACATGACATCTTGTAGAAAATTTAATAAAACCTATATATTGTATGTGGATATAACAAATTTATCTGCTAAATTCTATTTCATTAATTGTAATTATTTTTTAAAATTTATTTACATAAAGTGAAATTTTATCCAAATATTATGGTACATTTATATTATTATATGATATTTTATTTATAGTTATTATAAAATGAAATTGATTATTTTAAATAACAGTTAAAAATTATTGGGTTATCATGATCATATTATTTGATTTAAAAGAACAAGATATTTTTATATTAATGATATTTAAAATATTGAAATTTTTGGAATGATGAGTTATTTTAGATAGAAAATGGTTATTTGTTAAGTGGTTAAAATAAATGACAAAATGGAACAATATTTTCGAAAATAACCATTTTCTATAGTTGAAAATTTCCATGAATGGGCTGAAAAGTCCCATGTTGATTCATATCTCTAGGTTTGAATTCAATTTTTTGCACCATAATCATATTAATTATGGTATATGTGTATCTAAGTGATTCATAAAATTTTATATTGTAACAAACGAGAATATCTAAATGTTTCCTTTTATAATAAATTTAATTTTTTTATCATTCATTATACACAATGTTAATCTTGTGATACAAACAACATTGAGTTAGCTTGCATTACATGCAAGATCGAGTTTTACAATCTTTTAATGGTACACATATTGTAAAAATTAATTTTTAGTCTTTTATAAATAATTTTTTTAAAAAAAATATATATTTTAATTCAAAAATATGAAAATTGTCATATGGTTAATTTGATGTATTTTTTTGAAATGTTTCGTTTTTTTTATAAATAGTGAAAAATACACCATTTTAGTAGAAATGTTTCTTTTCATTTAAATAATTATTAATGTAAAATTATATTTTAAATTGGTACATCAAGTCATAATATTATATATATGTATGTGTGTGTGTGTGTTTGAATCTAATTTAGCACATTGGAATAATTTTATTTTAAAATTGGACATCAAGGAATATTGATGTTTTGAAATTTTTTAATTTAAAAACATGGTCCCCACCACATATGTGGTATTAGAGTTCTATATAATATACCCACATATGTGAATTGAATTTGGTTATTTGGATATAATTGTTTTTAATTAGTAGGGTATTGTAGACTAATAATATCAATTTATTGTTTGATAAAAAATATTAGTAAAAGTAATTAAAATTAATTATAACGGTGAAGGTAAAATTAAGTATAACAGGGACTAAACCATAATCATAAAATCCTAAATGACATAGACACATTTATAAAGTATATTTTATCCCAAAATATTGACCAGATCCCTATATATTTCTATTATTATGTGTTAGTGGGACACATTTTAATGATTGTGACCCACATAATAAGTTTCGTAAGAAACAAAATGAACCCTCCTTACCATTGACATTTGTATAGAATTTCAGTATAGAGGAAGCTACATATTTTCAGTTATAAAAAATATTATTAATGGTATATATGTTCTTCTATCATGTTAATTTAATTAAAATTTCTAGAGATGATTTAGATACATTAAACACTTAGCAAACACTAACATGCAATTTATTATGTTAAATTCTCAATAAAATAGATGATGATGGAATCATTAAAATTAAATTCAATTTTATGAAATAATGTGCTCCATTTTATTTTTTGATAAATATATTATGTTCCATGAATTTATTCATCATATATTTTGAATCTAATAATTTTTTGATATTTGTATATAAAAATTAAATAAATTATGTCAAAATGGATATTAATGTTATTTGATAATAAATTTTATTTTATTAAATGACTTGAAATTAATAACAAAACTTATATTACAGAAATATAATAATAATATTTATTAAATATAAAATATTTTCCATTAATGGACCAATTTATCTTTTGTAAATAACATATTGACCAATATATTATAGAAACAATTGTAGCACAGTCTGGGTTAAAAGGGGTTTTTTGTCATGTGACCTTATTTTACAATTAATTTCCAAAACCCATTGTATTCATATTTTCTAAATTGTACATATTTTTTATAATTAATTGGGTCTGTATATTCTAATAAATATCACTTTGATTTTGTCTTAATGTTAAAATTACATAATTTAGAAATATATTTACTTTAATAAAAACCAAAATGATAAAATTATGTTGACATAGAACGTAAAGAATTAATTTACGAATATACATTTTTTTGTTTACTTTTTCTCAACCATACTCCCATTTAATTCATTATTCTTCCATTTTGAAGTCATAATAGGTAATAGAGACCTCACAATTATGTATACCTTTTGGTATTTATAATAATTCTACTCCCCTTATAGTATAAAAATGCATTCATTCTTCCCCTTCCTAACATATGTAATGCCACATTGGATTGTCCATACTCATCCCAAATAGTATCCTAAACACCCCCTCAGATCCAGATCCTATATTCTGGTAGAAGGAAATCCCAGTAATCTATTTCATGAAAATCAAAATGAGTTAATGGTATAAAAAGTTACATTCTTCATGTGTCTCATTTATTTTATTTTCATTATCCACTCCTTAATTAGTTGTTATATTATTTCTATAAAATATATTCATTATCCTAAATAAACCCTAATGTTATTATGATATGGTATATTTTAACTCTTATACACACAGATATCTAATGGGTAAATAAATTATTGTTCTTGTATATGGTGATCTATCTCTTTTCTAAATTATTATTGTTCATTATTTCTTTACCACCAATCATGGTGGTAATTTTGATGGAAACCCTATTTATTTAGGATATATGAGATATCTTATACATATTTATTATTCTTGTGTTCTTATATATCATATACCATTATACGTCCCATTTAGTGTAAAAATGCTAACTTCTTTTGGGGATGTGTAGACTACCGCATGCTCAAAATAATGTGATACATTCACACATTACATGGAATGAATTAAGGATGATTTTAATTGAAAATATATGACATAAATGTCAAAAATATTATATTAATGAAAAAAATAAATTTATTTAAATAATATATATCATTTTATTAGTTACCCTTTTCACATAGTAAAAAAGTTATAAAGGCATTCATGGGTGTGTGGACTCATACCTCCCTGACACTGTGTGATTCACATTAAATTGAAAAAATCATATATATAAGAATATAATATTAAATAAAGTTATATTTATTATATAATGAAAATATTAGAAATATATTATGTTCCATACTTTCTTTCTATAATTATCATTGAAAAAAGAGAACGTTACTCATGTGTATGTAGGGTCGACAATCTCCATGATTGTATCATTGGTTCATTTTTTGTAACCATAATTCACCATTATTTTTAAAATTATAATTGACTATAAAAATGATAATTATTTCAGGTTTTCTACTATGGATATGTTCAAATAATGACTGTTTTAACCATAGTCAGTCTACCAATGTAATTTTTAACACATGAATCATGTTTTCGTAAAACACCCAACATAAACATAATTATTTAAGTAGCCATAAAAAATGTAATACATGATAATAAAATTTAAAATTAATATTAATCAAGTAAAAATTTATAAATTTATTATTCAGGATGTTAAAGACTCACCAGTCTAGTTAGACATAATGTAAGAGATTTCTTCTCAATTTACATTCCACTGATACTTAATTTTTGTTATGAACCAATTCAAATTTAAATGGCATAAAAAATTTCCATTTACCTGTTTTATCAAGAATATCCTTATTATCATGACATTATAATTTTAATTTATTTTAATTCTATCATACGGATTATGAATCAAATCATTCAGTGTGGTATGGGACACATTGGAATTTTTTCTTATTATTTTCCTCAAAATGATTTTCATGATCATTAAATGGTATTTCCATTCATTAAAATAAACAAAACATGTTGTAACTTATCCTCTAGTGGGGAAGTATGGATAAAACCATATTATTTATTCAATGCAGATATTTTATTATAAAGAACATATATATTAATTAAATATATTATTCTACATTTGAAGAATGCATTTGGTTATATATGTGAGATACGAGGCCAGTTATAGCCCCTTGAATCATTTTTAGGTTTCATGAAACAAACTAGATATGGTTTTGGATAATTCCTTTGAAATTTATTATATTCTTTGAATGATTCTGTTAAAGTAATATACTCTTTCCTTGAAGACTTTATAGTATTATATTCTTTCCTTCAAGCCTTAATGGTATTAGAATATTTCCAGGAAGCCTCAAGGTTATGTTATAGAAATATATATTTATACATTCCATAATTATTTATTTAGTTATTTTTATTCCAATTGATTTTTAATTAGTTACAATATTTTTTGAAAACATTCATCCTCATTATATTGATTAAATGAAATGTGTTTCATTTATTTAACTTTTCATAATAGTGTTTCTAATGTTGTTTCATAAATATAGGCTGTGTTCAATTATTTACCATTCCATATTGATTTTTCAACATTGAAGCTATTATACCTTCACCCACTTATAATTTGAGCTCACCATTATTCTATTTCCATTACCTAGGTTATGAAGAAGAAATATTTGTAAATGTTTTCAAGGATTTAGTTTATTTTATTTTCTTAGGTGTTGTGTTTTATTTTATATTTCCCATATTAATGTGGATATTATTTATGTAATCATGTTTTCAAAAAGAGTGGAACAAAATAGTCCTTCAATATTTATTTCCTTGTAATCATGCCATTGTAATGAAATAATTCACCAGCTCCAGGCTTCTGGTGTTAGGTTATTACAATTGTTATCAAAGAATGTTTTGCTGCAACATTGGAAACTATATTGAGAAAACATTGATTACGGAGGCCATCACTGAGATTAAAATTGAGGATAAGTATATAAGAACATCCTATAATTTTGTTAAAGTATATATTATATGGGTTTTCCTTGGAATATATACTTCTATTGATACTACAAGTCAACGTGGTTCTAGAACAGATATACGTATATCTAACATCTCTCTGGGGATACATATGGGATAATTCACATTTTTATTAAAAACCTTTATGTTGTATGTAATGATAATCCCAATGAAATTATTTTAATTATTATGATATTAACTATGCATAAGTTTTTCAATTTATGTTTAGTGATGCTACATTTTTAGAATTATAAAAACATCATAATTTTATGAGTTAATATAATATATGACATTATCTAGAAATGGAAAATTGAATGAAGTCGTGTGTCAACAATCATGGTAAAAATAGAGGTTTCCCTGCCAAAAAATTCAATGTAGATGCTATTGGAAATGGGAATGTAATGGATATATTTGGGAATATTATTTAGGTTATGACATATAACATTTCATAGATAGAGATATATGTTTCTGAAGGGGACCATTCTATTTTGGATCTCTTTTTGTGGCAAAGGCCCTCATCCTTTAGTGGGGGTACTAATAAAATTACACATGGGAAATGGATTATGTATTTGGAGAACATATTTTCGGCATTGTGTTTTTGTGAAAATGAAAAGGTTATAGTAACTATGTTATGTCTCAGAGAAGATACCGATTAGTGGTGGTCATTTAATAAATATATTGGGGAATAAAAGTAGATATAACTAATTGAATGTAAATATTTTAAGGATATAGTTTTTTTTGTAAATTCATCCCATAGGAGAAAAAAATACAATGAAGGTAGTTCTTGATATTTTAATGAAAAATGAATAAGAATGTATTATATAGTATGATTATAATTTTATAAGGATAACAGGTTATTCCCTTGATTTCATAGAGAACACATAATGAGATATTTAAAATTTCTTTAATGGTAATGATCCAAGTTTCCAAAGAGTGTTGGTGTAAAAAAAATTTTCCTTATACAATGATATTGGTTTATGTGATATCACAATAGTGATGGACATTATTAAGAATTATGAAATCCAAGGGAAGCATGAGAAGAAGAGAAAATTAGAGAAAATTTGGATAAATCAAAAGGGGAAGGAAGTTTTTTCCAACATGTGATACTTGTTAAATGAAACAAATTGTTACATGTTTTAATGGGAAATATGTTTTCTTTAACTATGGAGAAAAATGAAACTATGAATAGGATATTTATGGAATTGAATAATTTTTTAATGTTGAATAATTTAACAATAATGATATGGGGAACTATGAAAATTAATACCCCATCCACAAAGAGAATATACCCAAAAATAATCTAGGGGATCATGGAAAATAATATTCTATTGAAAATAAATAGTGGAATGATTAATATTCTTCTACATTTTGATATGTGAAATATGTAGTAAATGTGTTTTGTTGGTGATGTTCTCATTATATGATTTATGATGTATATAAGTATTTCACTACAATACTTTTTCATTAAATATTTGAGATCATATATAAAATTGTAACTAGAAATTAGAATTATTAGCAAGATAAAAATTTAAAAAACACAGGTCTGGGAGATATATAAACCTTAAGTTTTTCCTAATGTTTTGATTATGATTTTCAGATAAAAAGATGATTGATCTGTGTAATGTAAATTGGATACTAATAACTAACTTTGAACTAATTCTAATGTTTTAGATCATAATAATTGGATGGGTCATATGGATAACCATTTATAAAATGATTTATGATGAACATTGGATATGATTTTAGGGGTAAATTTATTTTATCACTATATAAAGCATCTTATGCTAAGAGATAATGTAGAAATCGTTTCAGGCGTAATAAAATTAGAAGACTGTGAAGAAATATCTTTACTTGAGGAAAAATGCTCTTGAATCAAATATTTTTCAAATTTTCATCAGTTTTTATGATATCAACTATATTTATTCACATGTCAGGATTATGGTTTTGTGGTCTATATCTTTCAATTGAACATGTTCTCAATCCCTCCCCTATCTCTATGTCTCCGTATAGGATGGCCCCTTCTGAGTTATGAGAGCTACGTATACAGCTCGATGGTCTGTTGCAGTGTGGTTTTGTTCGGCCAAGTGTGTCACCGTGGGGTGCACCAGTTTTGTTTGTGAAAAAGGTTGATGGCAGTTTGCGGTTGTGCGTCGATTATCGTCGATTAAACAAAGTGACAATAAAGAATCGCTATCCATTTCCACGGATTGATGACCTATTCGATCAACTGAAGGGTGCAAGTAGGTTCTCAAAGATCGACTTGCGGTTAGGATATCACCAAATGTGTGTAAAGGATGAGGATATCCCAAATACTGCTTTCCGTTGTCGTCTTGGGCATTATGAGTTCGTTGTAATGCCTTTCGGCGTGACGAATGCTCCAGCTTTTTTCATGGGGTTGATGAATGATGTGTTCCGTGAATTCCTGTACAAGTTTGTTGTGGTTTTCATCGATGACATCCTTGTGTACTCCACATCTGAAGAAGAGCATGCATAGCATCTACGAACCGTTTTGGGAGTTCCTCGCCAACATCAGTTGTTTGGGAAGTTGTCCAAGTGTGAGTTCTGGGCTCGAGAAGTTCGTTTCTTAGGGCATGTTGTGTCCCAACAGGGAGTAGTTGTGGATCCATCGAAGATATAAGCAGTAGTGTCTTGGGCAGCCCCCAAGACCATGTTAGAGGTGCGAATTTTCCTTGGTCTCGCAGGCTATTATAGGAGGTTTGTAGCCAATTTCTCCCGAGTTGCGACTCCTCTGACAGCTTTTACCAATAAGGATCAAGCGTTCATATGGACTGATCAGTGTCAGGCAGCATTCGAGTATCTAAAGAAGAAGTTGGTAAGTGCTCTTGTTCTTTGTCTTCCAGCTGAGGGACTCCAGTTTGACGTCTTCTGCGATGCATCACATATGGGGCTAGGCTGTGTACTTATGAAACAAAGGTCAGTTGTTTCTTATGGGTCCCGAGAATTGCGTCCCCATGAACGCAACTATTCCATCCATGATCTTGAGTTGGCAGCCGTGGTGTTTGCTCTGATGTTGTGGAGACATTACCTCATTGGTGAGCCCTTTGTGGTTTTCACCGATAATAAGAGTTTGAGGTATGTATTCTCCCAACGTGACTTGAACTTGAGGCAGCGTCGGTGGATGGAGTTCTTGCAGGAATACGACTTTGAAATATCGTATACACCTGGAAAAGGGAACGTTGTAGCTGATTCACTAAGCCGAAAGTCACATAATGATGTTGTGCGTGAATCTAGTGATTCCTGGAGAGTGATGGAAGAGCTAGTATCTTTACATCTTTATATGGAAGAGGTTGGAGGTAGAGGTTGTCTTTTCCAGATGACGGTGCAGTCATATCTGGTGCATAAGGTGGAAGAGTCTTAGTTGGGTGATCCAGAGGTGGAAGTTTGGAGAGACAGAGTTATTTGTGGAGAGGCCCCTGATGGTTGGTCGGAGGATGAACAACACCGAGTGTTGTATCATGGCAGGATTTTTTGTTCCCTTGGCGATGCGCGAGACAGTTCTCCAAGAGTTCCATAGCTCACCCTTAGCAGTACATCCTGGTGTGATAAAGATGTACCGATCCTTTAGGAGTCAGTTTTGGTGGCCTGGGCTGATGCGTGCAGTGGTAGAGTTTGTGTCTCGATGTTTAGTCGGTCAGAGGGTGAAGGCCAAACACCGTGTTCCTGGTGGTCTTCTCCAGCCATTAAAGATTCCTCAGTGGAAGTGGGAGGACATCTCAATGGACTTTGTTACAGGTTTACCTTGAGCTCCGGGAGGACATGATGCTATATGGGTGGTAGTGGATCGTTTAACTAAATCAGCCCACTTCATAGCAATCAAGGAGTCGAGCTCAGTGGAGGTTTTGTCGAGGCAGTATCTGGAGGAGGTGGTGAGGCTTCACAGAGTTCCTAAGATGACCATTTCTGATCGAGATCCTTGTTTTACCTCTAGGGTGTGGAGAGGTCTCCAGCATGCTTTTGGTTCTCAATTATTCCTTAGCACTGCTTTTCATCCTCAAACGAATGGTCAGACAGAGCGAACAATCCAGACTCTTGAAGACATGTTTCACTCTTGTGTTCTTGATTTTGGAGGTTCATGGAAAAAGAACTTACCCTTGGTAGAGTTCGCTTACAATAATAGTTTTCACTCTACCATCGGTATGGCACCGTTTGAAGCCTTGTATGGCCAGCCATGCCGTTCTCCGTTGTGCTGGACTGGGGTCGGAGATTCAGCAATTCTCAGACCAGAACTAGTGCAGAATACAACAGAGATGGTTCAGGTGATTCGTGAGAGGATGAAGACAGCATAGGATCGTCATAAATCATATGCTAATCAAAGAAGGAGACCCTTAGAGTTTAATGTTGGGGATCATTTGTTTTTAAAGGTGACTCCCCATCGTGGGCAGTGAAGGTTTGGTCATGGAAGTAAGCTTTCTCCCCGGTTTGTTGGGCCTTTAGAGGTGTTAGCTCGTGTTGGAGCTGTGGCATATCGAGTAGCACTTCCCCCTCAGATGAGTCAGATACATGATGTTTTCCATGTATCACAGCTCTGTAGTTATCTTCATGATGAATCTCATGTTATCGATTGGGGATAGATCGATATTGATGATGATGCAACCTTCGTGGAGCGACCTGTGGAGATCCAAGACCACAAGGAGAAGGAGTTGTGTGGGCGTTCTATCCCCTTAGTTCGTGTCTTGTGGCGACACGGTGGCATGGAGGAGAGTACCTGGGAGCGTGAGTCACAGATACGTGCTTAGTACCCAGAGTTGTTCAATGTTTAACTCTTTTTTTTGTAATGATGTTTCCTTTATGGTTAGACCTTTCATGTTTTATTTATGTACCTTTGATGTGATGTTGTGAATGAATTGTTTGGGTATGGATTGTTTGTTCCCGGATGTCGTAGTTTTGTTCCAGATTTCGAACAACTCATGGTGGTTTTCCCCTGAGAGGTATCTTATGGGGTGGTTGTTCGGAACCCTCTTTTCATCTGGGTTGGTTTTTAATTCTCGAGGACGAGAATGTTTTGAGAGGTATCTAATGTAATGGCCCGGACCTCTCCGGTCTATTACATTGTGAATTTTGGTGTTGGAGGTGTTCCGGGAGGTCAAGGGGACTTATCCCCAACACTTTCCCAATTTTCCAGTTCTGTGAACAGTGTTTCCAGTTTTATGAACATTAACAGATCGGTCTGACAGATCGGTCTCACAGATCAGTTTCACAGATCGGTGTGACAGATCGGTTTCACAGATCGGTCTGACAGATCGGTTTCACAGATCCGTGTGACAGATCGGTCTTACAGATCGGTTTCACAGATCGGTGTGACAGATCGATTTCACAGATCGGTCTGACAGATCGGTTTCACAGATCGGTGTGACAGATTGGTTTCACAGATCGGTCTGACAGATCGGTTTCACAGATCAGTGTGACAGATCGGTTTCACAGATCGGTCTGACAGATCGGTTTCACAGATCGGTGTGACAGATCGGTTTCACAGATCGGTCTGACAGATCGGTTTCACAGATCGGTGTGATAGATCGGTTTCACAGATCGGTGTGACAAATCGGTTTCATAGGTCGGTGTGACAGATCAATTTCACAGATCAGTTTCACAGATCGGTGTGACAGATTAGTTTCACAGATCGGTGTGATAGATCAGTTTCAAAGATCGGTCTGACAGATCGGTTTCACAGATCGGTGTGACAGATCGGTTTCACAGATCGGTTTCACAGATCTGTTTCACAGATCGGTTTCACAGATCGGTTTCACAGATCGGTTTCATGTACAGTAACAGTGGGTGAACAGTGTTTCCAGATTCTTACAGTTTTGCCCCTTTTGACGTTTCCTTTGAAGTAAAATACTTTTTATGCCTTATTTTAAGGGATCTTAAGGCCGATTCAAATGCCATAAATCCTATATTAATTATTCCTATGTCTTGGAAATGTTTTACTTGGTCAAACCGTATGGGTTAATGCGATCCGTTTTAAATGGAGAATTAACCGGATCTTAAACTGTCGCCCCATTAAATCTTCAAAAAGGGACGAGATATCATTCTCCCTTGTTCTTTCCTTTTTTCTCAATTAAGAGGCACTAGAACCTTTCAATCCTTTCCGTAGGAGTTTCACAATCAATCTTTACTCCTAGGATTGGTTCTGCTCTGTTTTGGATGCAACCGAGCCCTGTCGATCAATCTTTGATATAAGGTATGTTGTATCATCGTTCTTTGGGGTTCATCTTCTCCTATCCTCTTTTCCATAATTATACCATGTAATTTCAAAGATTCTAATGGGTTTTCTTGGGGTTGGTTGGTACTGTCGTACCGCAACATCCTCTAGTGGATGCAGTTGTCGCGAGGGGAGGATCGTGACCCGTTGTGTGGATAAAGGACGTAAAGAACTCTTCGAGGTAGGGGATTCATGGCTTCTCTAATTTTATATGTGCAATCGTAGAATTAGCATGATTTATCCCTTTGGATCACAATGAAATTGACCTAATTAAATATTTGAACCGGATTAAGATAATTGGTTGATCGCATGTTGTTGCTTTATACCGTGATAACGGTTTGCCTCATGTTTTCCTCGATAGAGTGATATCTATGTTTTTCTTTAATTAGTTGCTCGTTCATGATGGAAATTGATAAAGAACGTAAAGCAGGAATTATTTGTTAAATAATTGGCTAAAGATAAAGAGGCATGTTAATGAATCTGTTAATTCAAGATGGATTAAAGAAATATTAGTTCGATAATTTCAAAAGGGTTCTGAGTTACCCGCTTGCTTGTAAGGCTGAATGCCTTGTGGTTTGGAGCTCTAAGTGCTCATTTTGTTTGAAGGATGAATGCCTTGTTAAAGGTCAGAGAGCCCATTTTGTGATCTTTGATTTCCTGCTGCTGGTGATTTGATGTGAGCCTGGATGGCTGTTGTTATATGTGGAGGCATGGGGACTTGTGGTTGTGGCAGCGGATGATGCCTAGTGTGGAGAGATACATCGGTTTATGCCTATGGGTGTCGGGGAGGACACCAAGGATGATGGTATGAGATTAATGTGATGGTTTGATGTTGGTGGTTTGGTTTGGTTGTTAATCTGCTTTGCTTTTCCCCACTGCTCAAGGCAGCTGGTCTTGCTACCCTTCTTCCGAAGGAGGCGAAGACGCGCGGGGTATGCCACGTGCTTTCCGTGTTTAGCCTCTCGAGGGAGAATGGGTATATTCTCTTTCTATAGGAGGCAAAGACTCGAAGGGTAGTATTTCTACTCACAGTGTTGAGCCTCCTTTTTGTTTAGAAGCATAGGATGCTTTTCTAGAATGCCTGGGAATGTGGAAAAGTACTTCTGTAATGAATGATTGATTAAATGGTGAAAATCCATGGGGATGGAGATGCTGGAATTTAATAGTAATGTGAATCCTAAAAAGGAGCAGTTTTTGAATGTGATGCCAATTTAGTTAAATGTGGTAAATTGTTCATGGTTAATTAAATTAATTAACGTACAGTGGAACTGATAAAATGAAAATGGAGTAATCTAATAAAGCTCTTCAAATGTTTGTGTGCTTATAGGATACCTAGTCTTTGAAGTAGCAGCCTGGAGTCTGAGAGACGTTAGCTGCAGTTGTATCTAAGACTAGGTAATGCCCATAGTGTGGATGTGAGTTAGATATATATTCTGTACTTTTTGTGTTTCTATACGCTACTCCACCCTATCGGTAAGGGCAACTGACACCCCGGGGATTTTGAGCCCTGGGGGGTGTTTTCCCCAACATTCTGATGGGAGGTTGAATGGCTGACTACCCCCTTTGGCTCCGCCCTCTTCTCTTGGTAGATACTTGTTCCATGAGGCACAACGGTTAGTTACCCCATATATGTGTGTAGAGGGATGTAATGGCTTGTGGTTATTCACAAACATATATTCTGGATATAGTATCCAACGGACTACTATAGGTGTAACGTGTATAGGCTATGATGGCTTGAGGATCCTTACTCGGCGTATGGGCTGTAATGGATTGAGGTATCATACCCGACGTATGATACACATTATGTGAGTTGTGGTGGCTCCCGGAAATTCCCTGGTTACTTTTGGTTGTGAGGACGATGTGGTGCTTCGCTCAGGTGTCTACGGGCAAGCCTTTGTGGTGCACGAGGTGCAGATTGTGGAGCTTAGCCCAGGTGTCTGCGGGAAAGCCTTTGGAGAGAGATGCACATGACATATGTCGTTGGGGAAAAGAGGCAAACCAGTGGGGAAGTAGTAGCGGGGTACCCTTGATATTCAATACTATATGCTATATTCTTGTATGTGTTACGTGGTGAGAGTATCCATGGTGAGGGTGGGAACATAGTATACCTGTTTAGGTGACAAGTTAGTTTCACTTGTTGTTCACTGGGATTTAGCATGCTTTATTTACATTTGCACGAGAGGATTGGGGAGGATCCTACTGAGTATACTGTTATACTCACCCTATGTATCTATAAACTATTTTTCAGTTATGAGTTGGAGTTGGTTGGAGTCTATTCTATCTCTCTCTTCTACATGTGTTCTCCTAGAGGGTAATGCCTCCCATTTGTATGTTATTATACCCTCGGTGCTAGTCGCCAACTCGGGGCCTACTGGAGGCGGGACTCGGGGGGTCATTATCTCGCTTTTCACATTGCCGGCCCAGGAGGGGTACACTTTGTGGGGAGGGGGTCCTAAAGAGTGGTATCAGAGGTCTGGTTGAGGGATAGGACGGAGTTTGGGGTTAGGCACAGGTGAGGATGCATGTGATGGTAGGGCAACGGTGTCATTCATGTTTAGCAAGTGGGGTAAACACTGGAGACCGGCAGAGACATAGGCGTTTAGGGCCCCCTATGATTTGTTTCACGGACCTTTAAGTTTACGATGGCTACTAAACAAAGTGATACTGGTTGCAGGGTAGAGACATAGGAAAGGATCATGCATCATTACTCTTTGCGCCTGTGTTTGAATGGGTAGACCTTGGGATAGGTAACCTGAAATTAATAAAAAAATAGTTAATTAATTAATGTTGAGTCTTCCATATTCCAGGCATAGGATCTCTAACAGTTGTTATTTTACAGGTATGGCTCCAGGTCGATGTCCTCGTCAGGTTTGCGCAGAAGATGCCCAACAGGCTGCTCCAGCAGATCACCGCCGAGTAAAGGTTGACGACGATGACACTTGGAGAAAGACACTTTTAGAGTTTCAGTGCCAGAGTCTACAAAAGTACGAGGGATCCGTTTTAGATGCAGTCATAGAAGACTGGTTGGAGGAGGTCGAGATAGGCTTCAGTTCGATTCGTGCTCGGAAGGAACACTGGGTGTCCTTGGTTGTGAAGATGCTGCGTGGAGCAGCGAGGCAGTGGTGGTTCTTGTTCCTCGGGGATCGTGAGGAGTCAGCGATCTCATGGGAGGAGTTTCGAGACAGGTTTAGAGTCGAGTTTCTTTATTCGACTGCGAAGGTGTCCAGTCTCCAGGAGCTTCTCACCCTTTGACAGGGGAGCTCCAGTGTTCGAGAGTTTGGAATCCGTTTCAGGAACCTTCTACGATATGCTTCAGACCTGTTACCAAGTGATGAGGCCAGGGCGAGGCATTTCGAGGAGGCTTTGCGTCCAGAGATCCAGCGCCAGGTCACCCCATTTATGCTGAAGACATATCTTGAGGTGCTGGCGAGGGCAGAGGTTGTTGAGAGGACTTTGACCAGGACCGGATCGTCACGAGTGGGGAATCATCATGATTCCTCACGAAGCAGAGCTGTGGTTCGGGGTTCCCGGTTTTTAGGACAGAAGATTTTCCGTACACCTGGGGGTAGGTCCCAACCCTTCCCATCTCGTTTCTCTGGAGGCAACAACTCTCGGGCCTATGCCAAGGGATCATGCGTTTGTTTTTCTTGTGGTGGTCGTGGTCATCAGCAGTGGGAGTTCCCGACTTTTCAGAGCAGTCATCGTGCACCGGGCGCTCCACTCCAGGTTCCTCCATTGAGGCAGTTCCATCCGAGGCAGCAGCAGCAGGTTGCACCAGCTTTAGATCACCAGAGGGCAGATGGAGCAGGAAGAGGACAACCCCATGATACTCCCCGTCCTCAGAGAGCAGAGCGCGGCTATGGTGGTGGTCATCATCAGGGTCAGAGAGGCCGTGGAGGTGGTCGTGGTCAGCTTCATGCTCTAGCGTTGCTAGCTCCAGGCGAGACAGACGTCGTATGAGGTACCCTTTTCTTGTTTTCTACCTTGGTGTATGCCTTGTTTGATTCAGGAGTGACACACTCCTTTATATCACCTACCCTTGTCCATGCTTTGGGACTTGAGGTAGAGAGGCTTCCAGTGCCCTTGGTGTTGACTATGCCAGTTGGAGGTCGAGCTGACTTGTTTGAAGTATGTATAGACTATGAGCTAGTGTTGGGGAAGCACCGCTCTTGGGGAGATTTCCTATGTTTACGAATACAACCATATGATGTCATCCTCAGCATGGATTTGTTGTATTCGGTGCATGCTATTGTGGATTTCTACCGGAAGAAGGACATTTTCTTTGATGCAGGTGGAGAGAAAGTAGTGTTTTTTGGTGAGAGAGATCCTCAGATAATTCATAGATGAGTTTCATCCTTATCATCCATGATGGCTGGGATGATGCTGAGTTCTTCAGAGGTTCAACAGTTGGCGTTTCCTAGGGTCGTAGAGGAGTACCCTGACGTCTTTCCCGAAGAGGTTGTAGCATTACCCCCTCGACGAGAGATCGAGTTTGGGATCGAGCTACAGCCAAGAGCGTCTCCTATCTCTATTTCTCCGTATAGGATGACCCCTTCGGAGTTACGAGAGCTACCTATATAGCTCGATGGTCTGTTACAGTGTGGTTTTGTTCGGCCAAGTGTGTCACCGTGGGGTGCACCAGTTTTTTGTGTGAAAAAGGCTGACAACAGTTTGCGGTTGTGCGTCGATTATCGTCGATTAAACAAAGTGACAATAAAGAATCGCTATCCACTTCCACGGATTGATGACCTATTTGATCAACTGAAGGGTTCAAGTAGGTTCTCAAAGATCGACTTGTGGTCAGCATATCACCAATTGCGTGTAAAGGATGAGGATATCCCAAAGACTGCTTTCCGCTGTTGTCATGGGAATTATGAGTTTGTTGTAATGCCTTTCAGCGTGACGAATGCTCCATCTGTTTTCATGGGGTTTATGAATGCTGTGTTCCATGAATTCCTGGACAAGTTTGTTGTGGTTTTCATCGATGACATCCTTGTGTACTCCACATCTGAAGAAGAGCATGCAGAGCATCTACGAGCCGTTTTGGGAGTTCCTTGCAAACATCAGTTGTTTGGGAAGTTGTCCAAGTGTGAGTTCTGGGCTCGAGAAGTTCGTTTCTTAGGGCATGTTGTGTCCCAAAAGGGAGTAGCTATGGATCCATCGAAGATAGAAGAAGTAGTGTCTTGGGTAGCCCCCAAAACCATGTCAGCGGTGCGAAGTTTCCTTGGTCTCGCAGGCTATTATAGGAGGTTTGTAGCCAATTTCTCTCGAGTTGCGACTCCTCTGACAACTTTGATCAAGAAGGATCAAGCGTTCATATGGACTGATCAGTGTTAGGAAGCATTCGAGTATCTAAAGGAGAAGTTGGTAAGTACTCCTGTTCTTTGTCTTCCAGCTGAGGGAGTCCAGTTTGATGTCTTCTGCGATGCATCACATCTAGGGCTAGGCTGTGTACTTATGCAACAAAGTTCAGTTGTTTCTTATGGGTCCCGACAATTGAGTCCCCATGAACGCAACTATGCCACCCATGATCTTGAGTTGGCAGTCGTGGTGTTTGCTCTGAAGTTGTGGAGACATTACCTCATTGGTGAGCACTTTGTGGTTTTCACTGATGATAAGAGTTTGAGGTATGTTTTCTCCCAACGTGACTTGAACTTGGGGCAGGGTCAGTGGATGGAGTTCTTGCAGGAATACGACTTTGAAATATCGTATACACCTGGAAAAGGGAACGTTGTAGCTGATGCACTAAGCCGAAAGTCACGTAATGATTTTGTGCGTCAATCTGGTGATTCCTGGAGAGTGATGGAAGAGCTAGCAGCTTTACATCTTGATATGGAAGAGGTTGGAGGTAGAGGTTGTCTTTTCCAGATGACAGTGCAGTCATCTCTGATGCAGAAGGTGGAAGAGTCTCATTTGGGTGATCCAGAGGTGGAAGTTTGGAGAGACGGAGTTGTTTGTGGAGAGGCCCCTGATGGTTGGTCGGAGGATGAACAACACCGAGTGTTGTATCATGGCAGGATTTTTTGTTCCCTTGGTGATGCACGAGACGGTTCTCCGAGAGTTCCATAGCTCGCCCTTAGCAGTACATCCTGGTGTGACAAAGATGTACTGATCCTTGAGGAGTCAGTTTTGGTGGCCACGGATGAAGCGTGCAGTGGTAGAGTTTGTGTCTTGATGTTTAATCTGTCAGAGGGTGAAGGCTGAACACCATGTTCCTGGTGGTCTTCTCCAGCCATTAAAGATTCCTCAGTGGAAGTGGGAGGACATCTCAATGGACTTTGTTACAGGTTTACCTCGAGCTCCGGGAGGACATGATGCTATATGGGTGGTAGTGGATTGTTTAACTAAATCGGCCCACTTCATAGCAATCAAGGAGTCGAGATCAGTGGAGGTTTTGTCGAGGAAGTATCTGGAGGAGGTGGTGAGGCTTCACGGAGTTCCTAAGACGACCATTTCTGATCGAGATCCTTGTTTTACCTCTAGGGTGTGGAGAGGTCTCCAGCATTCTTTTGGTTCTCAATTGTGCCTTAGCACTGCTTTTCATCCTCAAACGGATGGTCAGACAGAGCGAACAATGCAGACTCTTGAAGAGATGTTGCGCTCTTGTGTTCTTGATTTTTGAGGTTCATGGAAAAAGATCTTACCCTTGGTAGAGTTCTCTTACAAGAATAGTTATCACTCTATCATCGGTATGGTGCCGTTTGAATCCTTGTATGGCCGACCATGCCGTTCTCCGTTGTGCTAGACTGGGGTCGGAGAGTCAGCAATTCTCGGACCATAACTAGTGGAGAATACAATAGAGATGGTTCTGGTGATTCGTGAGAGGATGAAGACATCATAGGATCATCAGAAATCATATGCTGATCAAAGAAGGAGACCCTTAGAGTTTAATGTTGGGGATCATGTGTTTCTAAAGGTGACTCCCTGTTGTGGGCAGTGAAGGTTTGGTCGTGGAAATAAGATTTCTCCCCAGTTTGTTGGGCCTTTCGAGGTGTTAGCTCATGTTGGAGATGTGGCATATCGAGTAGCACTTCCCCCTTAGATGAGTCGGATACATGATGTTTTCCATGTATCACAGCTCCGACGTTATCTTCATGATGAATCTCATGTTATCGATTGGGGAGAGATCGATATTGACGATGATGCAACCTTTGAGGAGCGACCTGTGGAGATCCAAGACCACAAGAAGAAGGTGTTGCGTGGGCGTTCTATCCCCTTAGTTCATGTCTTGTGGCGACACGGTGGCATGGAGGAGAGTACCTGGGAGCGTGAGTCACAGATACGTGCTTAGTACCCAGAGTTGTTCAATGTTTAACTCTTCTTTTTTTTTTGTAATGATGTTTCCTTTATGGTTAGACATTTGATGTTTTATTTATGTACCTTTGATGTGATGTTGTGAATGAATTGTTTGGGTATGGATTGTTTGTTCCCAGATGTCGTAGTTTTGTTCCATATTTCGAACAACTCATGGTGGTTTTCCCCTGAGAGGTATCTTATGGGGTGGTTGTTCGGACCCCTCATTTCTTCTGGGTTGGTTTTTAATTCTCGAGGATGATAATGTTTTGAGAGGTATCTAATGTAATGGCTCAGACCTCTCCGGTCCATTACTTTGTGAATTTTGGTGTTGGAGGTGTTCTGGGAGGTCAATGGGACTTATCCCCAACACTTTGCCAATTTTCCAGTTCTGTGAACAGTGTTTCCAATTTTATGAACAGTAACAGATCGGTCTCACCGATCGGTCTGACAGATCGGTCTCACAGATCGGTTTCACAGGTCGGTGTGACAGATCGGTTTCATAGATCGGTCTGACAGATTGGTTTCACAGATCGGTGTGACAGATCGGTTTCACAGATCGGTTTGCCAGATCGGTTTCACAGATCGGTGTGACAGATCGGTTTCAGAGATTGGTCTGACAGATCGGTTTCACAGATCGGTGTGACAGATCGGTTTCACAGATCGGTCTGACAGATCGGTTTCACAGATCGGTGTGACAGATCCGTTTCACAGATCGGTCTGACAGATCGGTTTCACAGATCGGTGTGACAGATCAGTTTCACAGATCGGTGTGACAGATCGGTTTCACAGATCGGTGTGACAGATCGGTTTCACAGATCGGTGTGACAGATCAGTTTCACAGATCGGTGTGAGAGATCGGTTTTACAGATCGGTCTGAAAGATCGGTTTCACAGATCGGTCTGACAGACCGGTTTCACAGATCAGTGTGACAGATCGGTTTCACAGATCGGTTTCACAGATCGGTTTCATGTACAGTAACAGCGGGTGAACAATGTTTCCAGATTCCTACAGTTTTTCCCCTTTTGACGTTTCCATTGACGTAAAATACTTTTTAAGCCTTATTTTAAGGGCTCTTAAGGACGATTAAAATTCCATAAATCCTATATTAATTATTCCTAAGGCTTGGAATGTTTTACTTTGTCAAACCGCGTGGGTTTGTGCGATCCGTTTTTAATGGAGAATTAACCGGATCTTAAACCGTCGCCCCATTAAATCATCAAAAAGGGACGAGATATCATTCTCCCTTGTTCTTTCCGTTGTTCTCAATTAAGAGGCACTAGAAACTTTCAATCCTTTCCGTAGGAGTTGCACAATCAATCTTTACTCCTAGGATTGGTTCTGCTCTGTTTTGGATGCAACTGAGCCCTGTCGATCAATCTTCGATATAAGGTATGTTGTATCGTCATTCTTTGGGGTTCATCTTCTCCTATAGTCCTTTCCATAATTATACCATGTAATTTCCATGATTCTAATGGGTTTTCGTGGTGTTGGTTGGTACTGTCATACCGCAGCATCCTCTGGTGGATGCAGTTGTCGCGAGGGGAGGATCTTGACCCGTTGTGTGGATAAAGAATGTCAAGAACTCTTCGAGGTAGGGGATTCATGGCTTCTCTAATTGTATATGTGCAATCGTAGAATTAGCATGATTTATCGCTTTGGAACACAATGAAAATGACCAAATTAAATACTTGAACCGGATTAAGAGAATTGGTTGATCGCATGTTGTTGCTTTATACCGTGATAATGGTTTGCCTCATGTTTTCCAAGATAGAGTGATATCTATGTTTTTCTTTAATTAGTTGCTCGTTCATGATGGAAATTGATAAATAACGTAAATCCGAAATTATTTGTTAAATAATTGGCTAATGATAAAGAGGCATGTTAATGAATATGTTAATTCAAGATGGATTAATGAACTATTAGTTCGAAAATTTCAAAAGGGTTCTGAGTTACCTGCTTGCTTGTAAGGCTGAATGCCTTGTGGTTTGGAGCTCTAAGTGCTCATTTTATTTGAAGGCTGAATGCCTTGATAAAGGGCCGAGATCCCATTTTGTGATCTTTGATTTCCTGCTGCTGGTGATTTGATGTGAGCCTGGATGGCTGTTGTGATTTTTGGAGGCATGGGGACTTTTGGTTGTGGCAGCGGATGACACCTAGTGTGGTGAGATGCATCGGTTTATGCATATGGGTGTCGGGGAGGACACCAAGGATGATGGTATGAGATGAATGTGATGGTTTGATGTTGGTGGTTTGGTTTTCTTGTTAATCTGCTTTGCTTTTCCCCACTGCTCAAGGCAGCTGGTCTTGCTACCCTTCTTCCGAAGGAGGCGAAGACGCGTGGGGTATGCCATGTGCTTTCCGTGTTTAGCCTCTTGAGGGAGAATGGGTATATTCTCTTTCTCTAGGCGGCAAAGACTTGACGGGTAGTATATCTACTCACCGTGTTGAGCCTCCTTTGTGTTTAGAAGCATAGGATTCTTTTCTAGAATGCCTGGGAATGTGGAAAAGTAATTCTGTAATGAATGTTTGATTAAATGGTGAAAATCCACGGGGATGGAGATGCTGGAATTTAATAGTGATGTGAATCATAAAAAGGAGCAGTTTTTGAATGTGATGCCAATTTAGTTTAATGTGGTAAATTGTTCATGGTTAATTAATTTAATTAACGTACAGTGGAACTGATAAAATGAGAATGTAGGAATCTAATAAAGCTCTTCAAATGTTTGTGTGATTATAGGATACCTAGTCTTTGAAGTAGCAGCCTGGAGTTTGAGAGAGATTAGCTGCAGTTGTATCTAAGACTAGGTAATGCCCATAGTGTGGATGTGAGTTACATATATATTCTGTACTTTGTGTGTTTCTATACGCTTCTCCACCCTATCGGTAAGGGCAACTGACACCCCGGGGATTTTGAGCCATGGGGGGTGTTTTCCCCAACATTCTGATGGGAGGTTGAATGGCTGACTACCCCCTTTGGCTCCGCCCTCTTCTCTTGGTAGATACTTGTGCCATGAGGCACAACGGTTAGTTACCCCATATATGTGTGTAGAGGGCTGTAATGGCTTGTGGTTATTCACACACATATATTCTGGATATAGTATCCTATGGACTACTATAGGTGTAACGTGTATAGGCTATGATGGCTTGAGGATCCTTACTCGGCGTATGGGCTGTAATGGATTGAGGTATTATACCCGACATATGATACACGTTATGCGAGCTGTGGCGGCTCCCGGAAATTACCTGGTTACTTTTGGTTTTGAGGACGGTGTGGTGCTTCGCCCAGGTGTCTGCGGGCAAGCCTTTGTGGTGCACGAGGTGCAGATTGTGGAGCTTAGCCCAGGTGTCTGAGGGCAAGCCTTTGGAGAGAGATGCACAGGACGTATGTCGTTGGGGCAAAGCGGCAAACCAGTGGGGAAGTAGTAGCGGTGTACCCTTGATATTCTATACTATATGCTATATTCTTGTATGCGTTACTTGGTGAGAGTAGCCATAGTGGGGTTGGGAACATAGTATACCTCTTTAGGTGACGAGTTAGTTTCACTTGTTGTTCACTGGGCTTTATCATGCTTTTATTACTTTTGCACGAGAGGCTTGGGGAGGATCCTACTGAGTATACTGTTATACTCACCCTATGTATCTATAAACTGTTTTTCAGTTATGAGTTGGAGTTGGTTGGAGTCTATTCTATCTCTCTCTTCTGCATGTGTTCTCCTAGAGGGTAATGCCTCCCATTTTTATGTTATTATACCCTCGGTGCTAGTCACCAACCCGGGGCCTACTGGAGGCGGGACTCGGGGGTCATTATCTCCCTTTTCACATTGCCGGCCCAGGAGGGGTACACTTTGTGGGGAGGGGGTCGTGACACCATGAACCTTGTAAAAAGGTCATTTTAATCCGATATATATTCCACATCCCTTTTTTTTATAATTTTAGGAGTTTTTGGGGAACATGTTCATAAAAGTGACCAATATAATAACATATGTAAGGGAAAAAATCAAAAAAAAACTTTCCTTACCTTTATCTTTTATAATACTATTGAGTACAAATGAAGCTACATATTATCGATTATAAAAATTATTTTTAAAGTAAAATAATTATTTTTATCATTTAAATTTTAATATAACTTACAGATATGAATTAATTAAATTGAATTCTTATCAAACACTAATGCACAGAATTTTTAGATAATAATTTAATAAAACAAATTATACGAAAAATATTAAATGTAATGTAATTTTTTTTAATTATTGTCTTAAATTATTTTTTATATATATATATAATTCATAAATAAATTTTATCATAATATAATTGGAATAAAAAATTGTTTTCATATTTTTAAATTAAATTTAAATAAATAATTTCAAAATAGACATTAATTTTATTTTACGAAATTTGATATTTTATTAAATTAATATATATAAATAAATCTTACAAGTTAATTTTTTGTTTCAATAAATATCCAATGGGTTCCATTAATGTGAAAAATTTTATTTAATAATTTTCATGTTGACCATAGATAGTAAAAACATTGATTGCATGGTTCTGGTTAAAATAGTGTTTTTAAGTGTTGTATGAAATTATTTTAAAATTAACATAAAACAATGATGTCATTTTTATTTTCTAAATTATAAATAATATTAATAATTATGTTGATATATATTTTCGAATAATTGTTACGATATTTTGTTTTCTAATATTTAAATTAATTAGGATTGATATATAGTTACTTTATTAAAACTAGAAATGCTAAAATTGGGGAATCATATAAGATAATGAAAAATATTATATAAATGCACATATTTTTGTGTGTTGTAGGTTTGTATCAACCATAATTACATTTTATTACATCATGTTTCCATTTTTGAGTCACATTAAGATAGAGAAGCCTCCTAATAGTGTATATTATTCAGTATTTACAATAATGGAATCCCCCTCAACTATAATATGGAATTTAACATTACCCTTCCTCACATATCTCAAGACACATTGGAAAATTCATAATATACACATTTTTTATCCCAAATCAATTCCCATATCATAGAAGCCTCAAATTGAGTAGAAAGTAATCCATAGAATCTCTTATGTATAAACTAGGCGGAGTAACCAACATAAGAAGTAACATCCTTCCTCAAGCTCTTTTATGTTTTTTTTCATTATAAACTACCTAAATTACTCTGAAATTTTTCCCATATAATAAAATATGTGTAATAAATAAATAAAAATTTGATACATTTTTGACCTACACATATAAACACTTCCATCCTTTGGGTAAACAACATACCATTATTCCTTATGATGAACTATCACCTCGCGAAATGCTTAGTGTTTATTATTCCATTACCACCTCTCACAGTGGGTATTATACTTATCACACAAGTTGTATATGATATATGTTATATTTATTATTTATTTAATATTATGTAGTTTTTATATAACACATACATTTATTTTTTCAAATTAGAGTAGTTACGATAACTTCGTTTGAGAAGGTGTGGACAACCACCTCATCAAAACAGTGATATATGTTCACAAATGACATGGAATATGTAAAGGATGGTATTAATTAATCATATATGACATAAATTACAAATATATTCAATTCATAACGTATCTAAATTTATTTAAATTTAATATATCATTTTATTTTCAACACTTTTCACACACTAAAAATGTGATAATGCTATTCAGGGATGTGAACAATTCCTCCTCATTGATGCGATGTGATTTCTTTAACATCACAGGAAATATATATATATAATTATACATGGTAAAATAAAATGGTATTTAGGATATAATTATCATTATGTAAAAATATTATGTTACTTTCCTTATTTTCATAATGATCATTGAAAATTGGGAATGTTACTCATGTGTATGTATTACCTACCTTCTCCATGATTGAAACATTGATTCATTTTTCATAACCAACATTCATGAATGGTTTTAAAAGAATAGTTTATTTATTAGTATGATAATTATATCATGATTATTATTATGGATCTATTTATATTATGACCCTGATGACCATAGTTGATCTACCAATGTCCTTTTTAACACATGAACCGAATTTTGTAAATACAACTTATGTAAAATTAATTTTCAATGTAGTTGTATAAAACAAGTAATGAGTTAATTAAAAGTAATAATAAAAATTATAAATATTCTGATGAATGTAAATAAATAGTATTAGTATTTTATTTAAGAAATAAGGGAACAAATAACATGTCATAATCAAGTTACGAGATTTCATATCAATTTACTTTCCATTAAGACATATTTATGTTTATTCCCCAATTAACTTTTTTATGGTGAATATATTTCACATAAAAATGTTATATAATTAATCTAATAATTCTAATTATAATAATATGTTATGTTAATGTTATTGCTGCATGGGAATTACGATTCCAATGTTTCACCATGGTATGGGACATATTGAAATATTGAAATATTATTTTCTTCAAAAAAAATTAATCATCATAAAATGGTATTTATATTCATCTATAGCAACGACAATTCTTGTTAGCTATCCTCCACTGTGTAATTATTAATAGAAACATTTTATTTATTCACTAAGGATATTTTATAACAAGGTAACTTTTTTAATTTAATTTTCTATTCTACATATGAGGAATGAATTAGATTTCAGATGTGATGGGTTTAGACCATTATAGCCTCTCGATGAAACAGTAAGATTCATGAGACAAACTACATATTTTTTTAGCCGGGGCCATTACAATTTATTATATTATTGGAATAAATCCTTGAAAAAGATATATTCTTATCATAAATCCTTGAAAATACTATATTCTTGGCATGAAGCCTTAATAGTGTCATATTATTGGCATGGATCCACAATGGTATGTTTTAGATATCCATAATTATTCATTCAGTCATTATGTATTCAGTAATTGTTATTCTATGTGATTATTTGATTAGTTACAACATCCATGGTTATAATTAATTTTATATTTATTATATAAATGGAATGTGTTTCAATTATTTACATTACCATATTTATTATTAATTATATAGTGGATTAAATGTAATTTATGTTCAATTATTCACCTTTACCTATTGACAAATTCATTATTTCTTCCATTTTACTTACCCTTACTAAGAATTTGGGCTCACCCTTTTTTTGTTTCCTTCATTAGTTAATGAAGAATAAATATTGGAATAATCATTAAGGGATAAAATTTATTTAATTTTATTATATATCATGTTTTATTTTATATTTCCCACTGTAATATTGGTATTATGAATGCTGTTATTTTTTCTAAAACTGCTAAACTAATCGGCTTTTTTGGATTTAAATCCTAGTAATCATACCAATATAATAAAATAATGCACCAATTATAACCTTATAGTGTTGGGGAGTTACATATTAAACTCATTATTATTTAAGATTTTGAATTGTAGTTCATTTCATAAAACAAATAAAATTTTGTTTATATAGAAAAATCTATTGTTCCTTAATTATTTTTCGAATTTTTCATAATTTTATAAAGGTATTTGCAAACTATTAAATAATAAATTACTTTTTTTCTTCTAAATTACTTTGGTCACAAGAATTTGAATATATAATACATGGGAATTCAAGGGAGTGATTAATGAAAGATCTATAGTGTAATGTTTTATTCACCTTTACCAAATTACCTGGTGTGAATTTGGATATTGTTTTTCATAGTACAAGAAATGGAAAGGATTTATGTTTCATTAATGACATATCATAGGTTCCATTTTATATTGAGGACATTGAGGTGTTCAAATAATAATAATAATAATTTTTTAATTTCCCAGATAGATTTTTTTAATAATCTATATTAATTTACGAAGCCTTGGTCAGATTAAATTTTTCTAAAAAATTGTTTCATAAGTGGTTAAATAAACGATTGCAATTTTATAATGTTTTTTTAAAAATATATTGTAATATATATATATATATAGTTGTTTATTTTCCATGAGTTAAAATGATTCCCAAACTATTATATAGAATCCCTTGGCACTTGCTGCTATCCCTTGATGATCAGTGAATGTATGTGAGGCCATAAGGTAGTGTGACTTAGGATTAGGTTGTGGGTATCTAGGTTATGTCATTTTATGATGATTTCAACATTATTAACTAGTTATTATTCATATAAGGAAATTTTTTCCCTATGGGGTGGAACATTATGTTTCATATGTCCTAGGAGGTTGAGAATTATGTAATCCATATAAGGATGGGTTAATACCTCTTCTATCACAAGAACGTTTTGTGGGTACCAAGAGAAAAAAAATTTGAGGGACACTAAGATGAATTTACACTCTTTTAGGATAATGGATTGTTTGGGTTGTTACAATTTTAATGAAAACATTTTTTAATGGCTATTACTAAAATTTTTATATACAATGGATATTAGGTTTTCTATAAATCAAGAGTCACCCAAAAAAAATTTAATTTGTAATGATTATACAGAAACATGAGATAACAAGTAGTTTTATAATGGAAAAATATTAGTGGATTACCTATAGAATGTTCTTCCCTGTATATTAATAAAATTATAGTGGTTTGATATGGGATATTTATTAATACATCAATATAGATAGGGGTAATGATAACATTTATATTAATTGGATCTTTAAAATTATTTTATAACTAAGAATAGGTTTAAAATGGGTTGTAATGTATTGAAATTTCATGATTTGGTCATGATTTTATTTAAATTTCATTTTTTATTGAATTTGTAAACATCATGCGATGTAATTACTATACGATATATTAAGATGCATAAATATGTATTTATATTTTTTAATTTTTTATCAATCATTTAATTACTATTGAAGGTATATCCTCTTAGCACATTGGGTATTTTTTATATGTGGAATTATAAAATTTCCTTAACATCAAGTCCCTATTAATTATAATTTATTTTTTAACAAATATACTGTTATTGAAATCCTGATGTAATTACATTATTAAATTAATTTAGTTATAAGATAAATGGATCTAGAGTGACTTATGAAATTTAATATGGCTTCCAAGTTTGATATGTTTAATTCAGCTTATCTTTATCGGAGACTATGCAGTATGTAAAAATAAATATTGGTTGGAATAGATCCAAATATATTTAAATTCCATTATATAATATATCTATAAAATGTGGAACCTTTTACATACATTCATAATGATTAATTTGAAGGGAAATTATTACATAACAAAATTTCAAGTAGATTTAACATGAGTCAATTTTAAGATGATGTTTTGTCAGAAATATTTCATATATAATTTTATGCTAAATAATATTGAATAATTTATAGATCATGATCAAGGGAACATAAAGTTTATTAAATACAGTTATAATTTTTGATATTGGTTATGATAATGAAACATTTAATTATAAATTAAAGAAAAAATAGTTGAATATTTTAAATGTGACCTGGACCAAATATTTGACCAATGATTATCCAATTATAAATAATATAATTTCTGGCAGATGTGAAAAAAGTAACAATGGATTATTTTTAGATGATGTATACTAAAGTAATGATTTATTTTCTCCCTAGACATGGTGGAGGTGTCTATTTACCTAGTTGAAAATTTTAAATAATAATTTATTAATAATTTCCCTCCATATAACAACCATTCCATTGATGTGAAATGTAACATGGCCTCCATTTTATTCTTAAATACCTAGATGTTGGAAACAATTCCATGGTGTTTTTTTGTAAATACCCATAACCAAGACAAATAATTTTTTTTAAATTTACACTTTTTAATTCCATTTTTGTTGTATTTTGAGTGGAAGAAGAGTTTGATAAATGAGAGAAGTAATTAAAGGAAGGGGGAGAATGAAAGAGTGAATACCCATTGGATATAGGGTCCCTTAGGTGACCTCTAGATTTGGGTCAAGTAACAATAGGGGAACAAGAGTGTAAGATTATCTATTGAGACCATCAGGTATGAAATTGAATTATATATGAGACATGGTAACTTTTATTGAATATATCCTTCAATAAGATTTATTTTTTATTTTTTTTGTAAAATAAAAATATAATTTTATGAACTAAAAATCCACCTCATTTCTCACATTTATAAGCTCTTAAGTTCACTCCATTACCATCATCTTTCATACCAAAATTAATCTTCTATCTCCTAGTATGATTAGATATGTTTGTGCAAAGAATATTATCGTCAACGTAGTAAGGTGATGTATTATCTTGAACCCCCTTTCTATTCATTCATTTAGAGGTATTATATGTAATATAATATTTCCCACTATTAAGGATTTATGGATAATACCAAACCTTTAAATATTTTATATTTTTTTGGTGGATGGTTTCCATAGGCTATATTGTGGTTTTACCTTAATATATTTTCTAGATTAAAAAATTTACTTTTGTAATGTTTAAATAACTATGTCCATCTTTGGTTTAGAATTAATATAATGGTCATGGGGTGGAATATTATTTTCACCAAAACCCCAAGGACACTCTATTAAATTTAGGTTGTGGGAAATCATATTCATTCCATCTTAATCAATAATGGTTTCGTTAATAGTGATGTAGTTCATAGTGAAATTAATTTAAAGTAATGTAACTATTTATATTTTTTTAATAATTGGTTTAATAAAAGGGAACCAAATATAATTTTGGTTTATTAGTGTTATTAAAAAATTGGAATTCAAATTAATCATTTTTTTTTGAATTGATTCTATTTGTTCCATGTATAAGAATAAAAATTAATTTTATTAAGTTACATTAGATAACAAATTTCAAAAACAATCATGGAACCTATACTGATTTTATGCCCCAGGTTTAGATTATAATATCTATTGTTCAAAGATCAGGAAATGAGAAAATGATTTTATTAGTAAATGTGGTATTAATAATTTACTTTATAGAGTTGATAAATTTTGTTTTTAAGGTGTTTATTATACATATATACTTGGATACTATTTATACAATTTATAGTTAGATATGTTGTAGAAAATAGGATAGGATTGAATTACTTTCTAATTTTGTTACCATTTCTCATATCGTGGGGTTGATGGTCAGCTCATCTATATTGACTATATTATACATGATTCCAATTTCACCAAAATAGATTTTTGTTATACCATATCATTATCACTTGTTCATCTCTAATCATGGGTTAAGACTGAAACATGTTGATATGCACACCCCCTCCCGGTATATGGAGTTAATTTTTGGAAATAAACATATTTTAATTGTATATGAATAATGGGTTTCCACATTTATCTACTATTGAAAAGTATGTTTTTTACTACCTAAAATTAAATATGTGAATATTGAAAGAGGTGGGAGGTGATTGACTAATTGGTATACCAGACTTGATACATATAATTGAACCTATTTAAATACTGGTTGAAAATTATTTTGTGACCAATGTTAGGGAGAGGAGGATAAACATTGGAAATAGATTAATTTGGATCATGGATCCTGGATGTGAATTTTTTTGGAACCTTGAGTGAAAACTGATTGGTGGTGTATGGTTTATTACATGAAACTTCTGTTGAGTTCTTTGACATGTGGGACTTAAATTTTTCATCATTATTATGTGTTTTGTTTGTATGTTATATATATATATACATATATATATATATATCTTTCTAATTCAAAAAATATTTGTGAAAGACTGTATCATTTTTCATACTTTATTATTTATTACTTTTATGCGCACACATTATCATGTATTATGTTTAAATCCATTATTTCAACTTCTCTCTTGATTGTGGAATAATGAATTGTTTCATGGGGACACTATTGGTTATTTGAAAACAATTGTGGACATATTGAGATTATATTTTTATACTATGGAGAGAAAATATCAACAATATATAATTATTTCATGAACAACCTCAACTGTTAACCCTCCAGGAATGATAGTAATGATATGGAGTTAACCACCTCAAGACAGTCCTTTATATCACTATGGGTTGGCAGGTATCACCCTTGGTATGAAGAACTCAAATTGGAGGCATCACACTCATTATCCAAGGAGTATAACCACAAACTACTAACCATTCCCCCTTATTATTATTAAAAATTGTATAACTCCATACAAGAAATATTCCCTACTGATGAATATGAATAATATATAAATTTATCCAATGATAAGACAATACCAAAATATAATCCAAATGAAGAAACAATAACAACCAATGAAATGGGTTCTTACTATATAGAGATAATTGAAAATTCGTATTGGAAACTAAAAACAGATATTGATTAAACATGGGGTGGGTGTGAAATTTATACCTTGTCGAATCATATCTATGATCTCTTTGTGAAAATGTGATAATAGAATACTATTTTTTGTTGAATAAAAAACAACTAATTAGAACCTATATGGTCCAACTAGTCCGCCCAGTATCCACAACTCTATCTCACCAAATAAAGCCTACAATAGTAGTAAAGTAATATAAAAAGAACTTTTATATGGCACCCCACAATCATTTTACATGTATATTACACTCTCTCCTAATGGGAAGGCATCTATTTCACATATCCCTTCCATATTCAGGTATGAAAACACTATCATTTTCATATCATGTAACACCAACCTCATATCACATCATGAGGTACCAAATTCAGATATAATAACACATGAATATGGTAGTAGGGTATCATAATACCCTTATACAAAATAGTTATTCCCTCCCCAAACCATACATGACCCCAAAAATATATATAATACTACAAAATTAAAAAAAAATTGAGAATTTTTTTTTATAATTTATAACAAGGAAAAAAGTTTCCTACCCTCCAATAATAAAATATACAATAGTAGCATTCTATATAATTTTAAAGTATGTATATTCATTGACACTTTAAAGACTCCAATCAACATAATTTACCTTAATTTTTTGATCATCTTTGATATGTTATTAAAAATGGTCATCCATATTTTCCTACATATAAATGTGATCCTCCAAATTTATTATCCCCTCATCAATACCACGTTCCAATATATGATGTTTTTTCAAATCCAAAATCATTTATGATTATTCATTTCAACTAATAGAGGCCTCACATACATTCTATCTGCCTACTCTTTTGGTACATTGAAATTGATGAAATTATATGACATTTTTTATTTGGAGTGTAAGAGAAGCACCTATTCTATTCCAATTCTAGCTTCCTCTTTTCCAAAATTATATTATAAAACATTAAATAATTTCTTTTTCATCTATGAATATAGGTTCTAGATTAGGTTAATTGTTTCCTCCTCAACCCCATAACTGGTAGTTATATCTTGCTTTCCTAGCATACCACGATTCTACCTCACATCTTCCTCCATTGTGGTATCTATCAACCATGAAACTCCCCCATATTTATTTACATTAAATGAGGATTTGGATACCATGAGTATTTGTATTTTTAGTATTCCATTTTTGATCTTATTTTATTTCCTTAGTTTACTAATAAATTCCATAAAATGAGGTCTCCTAGATTTACATTCCTAAATATATTCTGCATGCTCGGGATTGAGTGTAGGTGGTGCTCATAGTCCATCAATGGTTGGGAGTCGATTTAATTATTACTAAGATAGATATCATCAAGGGACCTTGACCTGTCCTAATTTTTTTTCCATCATATTATATATATCTTCTATATAATCAACATTCTCATAATCGTTCCCTTTAAAAGATAGAAAAATGTTACTAATCTAAATTCATATTTATGAGTCGCTCTTGATATAAGGCCTCCAACTAAGAGAAGAATTTTTATTCAAAACATAAAACCTGTAACTAATTGAGTTTCACTAAATTATATTGTGTTTTATTACAATTATCATTTTTACATGATATATGATTAAGTTCATAACCATTTAAAATGCCTAAACCCCTCATATTATCTACATGATAAGTATAGAATGTGCGATGGATCAGGCCAGAATTTCCCAATACCTACACCGTAGAAAGTTAACCAAAAAAATCACATCCCTTGTTGGAAAATTTATCTAAATACTTCAAATAATAATTTAATTTTATACATTCATACCTAATAATATCAAAAATTATGTTATTAATAATCCACAAATGGCCAATAGATAGGATTTTTGGAGGCTAAATCCCAAATGACTAGAAAAAGGAAAAAATACCCCTCTTCATGTTGGTCCATATGATGTCACCAACTTGATGAATCCAAATGAAAATAAAAATTTATAAGAAAAATGAAAAGCCATCAATGTCTTGTTGACCGCCCCATTTTTTCAATGGAACTCCTGCCAATATTAATTTATACTCCCTCCACTGGTGATTTAGAAATATTATATTTAATACGTATATATGATGTGGTATGGTCAAAGGTTTCATTTATTGAACTATATTATCATAGATATTAACAAACAATGTTTCTAAGAATGATAATGAACAATTGTTTTGGAATAATAGTTGATATTTTGAAAAGTTTACCCATGTCACTATTTCCATAGCATCTCACTTAATATGAATGTCATAGGACCATAAAATATTGAAGAAATGGGATCCATTGCAGATTTTATTTGATCCACACCATGAGATTATAAAATCATCCACTGATGATAATCGAACCCTAAAGAATTTTCAAAAATGCCAAAAATATCCTACTCTAATAATCCCAAGGAACCAAACATGAATCTATGAAATAATTCAATTGGGGTATTTCAGAATATTAAATGATCCAAATATTTTATTTTCAGGAGGGTTGAGGCATCTATTAACTTTGTGGATGATAGCATATGGAATATGTTTTTCCCCTGAGGTGGATGAAGGTATTATCCCCCTCTCATGGGGGAGGTAAGGAAGTCATTGTCTTATACACCTATGTAATAGCTTATGGAAAAAGCAGAGAAACTATCAGAGTCCTCCCCACCATATATATCATAATTCACTAATAAAATTTTTATAATCTATTAATTAAGCTAGGGTATGGGAGAGGGGATGTAATCAATCATTATCCTCCCCATCCTAAATGTTATGGAAAAACACCAACAATGCCACTGTGTGTTAGTTAGGTTTCTTGGCATGGGTTGGATGAATTGGAAAATATATTTAAAATATAAGTATATAATAGTAATATAGAATCCATAACATATGGTTTCACATAAGAAAAACCACCACAATGATCATGGAACACTACTATTATCAAACCACCAAACATAGACTATAAGTAAAAAAGTATCCCACGAGATTTATACAAATGCTTAGTAATTTGTGTTTTATTTTAAAATTTATTATTAACTAATCTATCACCATTTTTTATTTATTATTATATATATTTTCACCAGAAAATTGTATATATATATATATATAAACCAATTTTTATTTGTAGAAACCATTATTATTCAATGTATACCAGTCTTCAACTACAAAAACACCCCACCTGCATGTCATATCATAGCCAACACCATCATGAAGAAGGCATTCATGGCCACCACTGGACAGAAACAAATAATTCCAAGTGAAAAAAAATCATAAAATAAAAATATAAAATATAGTCTTTTCATTTACATGATATAATTATTTAACAATTTATATTTAAATCTCAATAGGTCCAACGTAAAGAGGAATAATTCTATATCATGAATATAGTAGGGAACAACAAAAATAACATCATGGAAAATTGGAAACTATATTCATATCACACAATTCCATTTAAAATTCCTCAGTTGTGTTAAATAAAATTTATTAAGACAATGTATACAACATATCTAATATAATGAAAACTAATTATAATTCCCTAGATGAATATAAAAATATAGAAATCAAATCCCTTATAAAAAATAAATATTTTTGATTCACTATGCATGCCAACATAAGAGAGGATTAATCATAGATCCACAACCACACAATGAACCCTCAAATAAAACAGAAACACATTGTTTTCTGACAATTTTATTTTGAAAAAACCCCAACTCCCAAAATCAATAATGATATGAAATAATTATATAAAGAAGGAATAACTCAAAGAGGGAGTTTTACATTGATACTGATCATTATTCATCAAGAGATAGGTATTATCTATACAATTTACTGTGATTCATCTGGTATTTGTCTTGGAGATGTTATGATTCATGAATATAGAGTCGTTACATATGGGTTGTGGAAATTGAGGCCTCATGGGAAAAATAACTCAGTATATGATCTTGAGTTGGATGACATTTTCCATGTATTATATTGTTCATGGAATTACATACATGGAGATAGATTTTTAGTTCTTTAAAACCATAAAATCATATTTCATATTTTTACATAGAGTGAATTTAACATTATGAATAAAATCAAAGTTGATTTAAAATTTCCTTTTGACATCGATCATGCATATTTTACCAGAAAAGGAAATGTTGTGGACAATTCTAAGAGCTGGAGGACTTAGAAAAAATTAGTTTAGGAGGCCTGTAGTTAGTGGAACCTAAAATACCTATATATTAGGTTGACCATCGATGTTTTGGATAGTCAAGTATAATCAAAATGTAAATTTCTATCAATAAAATCTTCACATATAGAGACTGTGAACATGAGGAAATGTTCATACCCTAAAGGCTTGGTCCAATGTGATAGTATTAATTGTGAGTACCCAATTTTGGATTGGACTGCTAATGATGGAAACATAATATATATACATGGGAATATATGTTTTCATATGTATATGAAGAGGATCTAAAGTGAGAGTCCCATGATTATCTATTGCAATTGCACATGGTTATCTCCATGATTTATCATGATATGAACTGATAGTATAGGTGTACATAGTTGAATCATATGACTTCACATTTAATCATAAGGTGTTTCACCTATCATTGGGTGAAGGGTTAATACAAGTATCCAACTATGTTACCAAAGCAATTATCTATATCAAAATGGAAATAGGGGGAATTTTTGATTGACCCATTCCAGGGTTAAATTAATGGTTCATGATGTGAATGTGTTATTTTTCCCATCACTAAAAAAGAAGTTACTTGATAAAACAAGTCTATATGGAATTCATTTCATGAATATATGATTGAATACTATAAATAATTTGATGAAAAAACCCATGAAACTCCACCATGAGCATTCATGAAATGAACTACATTTCACACTATGAATATGACAAAGAAGATATTCCAAAAAATATATATGAACCCCATATACATATTATTATATTCCATAAATTCATTAATAATAGTTTGAATTAGCACAAAAAGTTTTAGATATAAATTAATATCCTCATGTACCTTCGTCAAACACATCTCAATGACCCTAGCACCCATATCTACCCATGTGACATTCCATATGTGTTTGGGATGTTACACTAAATACTTATCAAATGAATATCATCATCAAGAATAAACAACAACAAGAATATAAAACCACTAACCACTAGAAACCACCAAATATTAGGCATGAGATACCAACTGAACAAGGATTAAATCATCCCCTGAAAAATAAAAAAATTATGTAAAAAAACCATAAAAATACAATATAAAATTAGATAAATACTCATAGAAAATACAACTATGGGTACATGGAATGTATACATAAAACCAAATCCCAAGTACTCTCCTCTAGATAATAATGAATTAAACAAAATCAAACTAAGGGGATAAAATTACTTCACAACACCTTATCTAAATGGTCATGAATCTAGATCAATTTTTATAGGAATTTATTATCATCCCCAAAATCCCACTACCTTAGTCGATGATGTTGAAATCCTCATGATGATACTTGTAGATATGAGATAGATAAAACAAATCATAAAATATGACAAGCTATAGAGGTAGAATAATCTAATAAATCACTTCATCAATGTGCCCAAATACATTGAATGGTCCAAAAGTGTTGTGGATGTTATTTCTTACAAAACCAACCAAAATCATAATTCACTAAAGGAAAACCTTCTATATAACATTGTCTCAAAAAACAAAAAATAAAAAGGCCTAATATATTGATAAGAATAAGGCATCTAATATCCCCTTAAAACCTTCATTAAAACATGAACAAAATGGATCTTCTCTGTCATGATCTTCACAACATCGAGGTGAAGAATTAAAACTTCAAAATTCATGGTCTAGATCTACATGGATTGAAATGACCTCCCATAAAAGGCCCCCAAATTGGATATACTACTAGATTATGCGTAGCTATAATTATAATGAAACTCAAATAAATATAATTATTGTACACATGTCTAACTAAAATCTGAGTGGAATACATGAGTCATATCCTACTATGTCATGTTATTCCTCTCTTCCGTCACATATTTTCAGCGAATATACCACATCCAGCATTAGTAGATCGTGGGTTTAATAATTATTCTCATGGGGTAATAACGTCATAGATCCATAGGATATCAAATCAGGGATCTAGATCATGATAAATATGAAACTTCTTCATGAATTATCATATAACACTTCAGACCGAACACCCTCCCCCTGAAAATAATAGGCTTGGTGTTGATGGAATCCTGCCTCGGGTAGAGAAAATCCAATTTATCACTAATAAAACTAAATGAATTATTTTTCCATATTGTAAAATGATATCAATGGGGTAGAAATAAAATTGAAATTATATATAGATCTCTGATAATAAAATGATATATCATGGATACTAGAAACCTCCACCATGTAATTGGTGTTATCTATGAAGAAATCTACATGAATATTTGATATATCCATCAAAACATCTTTTAGGGACCCTGAATGTCCATAAAAATTAACCAATAATGTAACACTCCAAGCTTCTACGGTACGCTTCTCTTTGAATAATGCGATAGCGTGTGTTGTACGCAACATTGAGTTCTAACACACCACAACCAATCAAACTAGCCGTTATGAATAGTAATATATAATTTTTGAAATTATATATATTTTATATTTAAAAATGGACTTCATTTTTGGATTCGGAATATCGAAATTATCCTAAGTTGAATTTTTTGTATTTTTCTGAGAACTTCCAATTTTTATGAATAGTGAAAAATACTTAAAAACAACTTTTTTAATCAAAATAATTTATAGTGATAAATTATATTATTGAGTGGTTTTATAGAATAATTAGAATATATTTTTACCATTTTATCCAATGGTGTTCATTAGAATTAATTTCCCTTTGAAATTCGACATAAAAAATTATCAATCATTTGATATATATTGTTTCTTAAAAACAAGCTATTTGTTGTGACAGCGGGAATTAATTATAAAATTAATTAATGCAACTTATATATTTGGAATTTTGTAAAACAAACATCATTTTTGAATTTGGAATATCAATTATAGCTTAGGGTGAAATTTTGGCGTTGTTCATGAAAACTTAAATTTTTGATGAATAGTGAAACTACTAAGTGGTAGTTAAAAAACTGAATTTTTCATAAAACATAATTTTACCGCTTCTGTGAATGTAATTTCAAAAATCTGAGACACATGGTTAATATCAAGAAGTAAAATGGGATTCAATGAGATGAAAATAATTTTTGGTGAATAGTAACTTTTTACTATTATTTATCACGGTTAAAAGTAAATAGGGTAATTAAGGGTAAAAATGATATTAATATTACCCTAACACATGTCATAATTCTATTTTACAAGTGTATCTCGACAAAAACAGCCTTAGGAATAACATATTATCATTTAGGTCCACTTGGATTAGATTAGGACATTTATTATTATTTAATTCAAAGAAGACTTAAAAGAGTTAAAATCAAAGTTTATTTACTAAAACATTTTTAATATAGGGATATACATAAGATAAATTCGATTTTAAATATTAATTAGAAAGAGAAAAATATTTCCTACATAATGATATTTTATTTATAATTTTTAGACTTTAAATAATTTAATTTATTTATGACACAATGATGATGTAGTAATTACCGTAATTGTGAAAAATTAAAATAATTATTATTATAAATTCCCAAATAAATATAATTTGAGACTTTTTAGGAATTAAAATAATTTTCTAGGTTATTATGACGTGTTAGAATTGATTCAATTAACTTTTTTCTAAGTAATAATCCTGTTATGATTTTTACAAAAATCAATTATTGAATAGTGTCAAAATTGACATAAAAGGGTTTTTAAAACAAATATTATATTATTTATTGATATTAAATTCCTAAAAAACTAAGTTTCATCCAAGAGACTTATATCATAATAGGTTCGTCATTAAAGGACCACTTGGGGGTCTCTTGGATGTATATGGTAATTTTATTAACCATATAATATAAAAATACAAAGAGACATTGTAAAAGTGAAACTAATTAACTTAGAGTTAATACTTAATGATAAGGTTAATATAATGACCCAAACCAGCCTAAATTCTATTGGTTTAGTGGTTTTCGACCTATACCCACCTTAACACTTAAATAATAAACTTTGGAGCCATTAGAAACCGAATATTAATTTATTAAAAATTTAATATTTCAAGATTTTCCAAAGGTGCCCCTCACCCCTCTTATAAAAGGGCACTCCTCCTCATTTCCTCACACCTTCAAAGCCTTTTGGCTTGGCCAAAATCTACCCAAATACTCTCCCAACTTCCCTCACTACAAACTATAGGCCTTATTTTGATCAGAAATCCAACCTACGGAGCCCTTTTGATCAAATCAAAAGGAAGAACCCGAAGAAGAGGTAATGTTTTCACCACCCCTTTTCAAGTTCCTTTCTTCTTCCACTTCTTCTTTCTTTGTTATTACCATTCTAAAATAATAAATCCAGTATCTTATATATACTGTGATGTTATTATAAATATGGTACAACCATATTCAGTATTCTATCCACCCTTTTAATAACATGTCACCATACGTGCGTACGTACAACTTACCGTCTCCACGTCGCGGTGTAATTGTTATTTAATATATTATTATTTGGATGGGTATAATATTGATGTGTAAATCATTTAAATAATAAATATAACATGTTAATGATTCTCTATATATGATATACCATCCATTTATATATTATTTTAATATCAAAAGAATGATATTGTCGCTCGTGCGTACGTACGGACTACCGTCTCCACGAACGCGATGAGATTCATTCTCCGTCGTATCCATTCAAGTATAATTATCATTTGATGATTTAAAAATGATGTTTAAGGACTTGATATCATCTTGGATATGAATAAGATACAACCTATCCATAACAAACACGGCTTATGTAACAAAACATATAAAAGAAAATGAGTAAGTTAATACCTGAAACGACGATAATTCTAAGATATTATTAACAAATCAATGTTAAATGATCATACATGATATCATATTAATATATATGATTCTTGTATAATTTAATAAAAATTATTTCACCATTATACAGGAGGTTAACCTACCCCAACCAAAGAAAAGTACAAGGTAAAGGTTATTTCGCAATCTCTTCATTATTCGAGGTTGTTTATATGTAATAATCTACTGGGATATCTTTATCATCCACATCAATGTTTCTTAAAAATGAATTTCAAAACATTTTTACTATTTACTAGAATATGGGTTAAAGTCATTTATACCCTTGTTTGAATTTTTATAAGAGGTTTATAAAGGAATCTTTCCGTCGTTTTCCAAACAAGGTGCTTTTTAACCTTTTCGACAGAATTAAGTTAAGAATGTTTTTTTAACTTATACGGTAGGTGCGGTTATTTTACGCCGTTATAAAATCATCAAGCTGATAAGAATATTTTCAAATAAATTTTTTTATTTCATAAATCTAAGACTCTTAAATGATTTCAAAATAGAAATATATATTTCTCTAAAAATAGTTTTGATTTCATCTATGTCAACATCCTTTGATGGATTTTACGCTTATTTGAAGTTGAATTATTATGATATAGAACATATATATTGTATTAAAGTTATTGTGATATGTTTGACTATGGATGTGATATTTTTATACCATTCATGGTTTATGGTGAATGTATTGACATTTTTTATGCTAGTTTTAATGCGAATGTTTTTGTTATGTTTAAACCTTTTCTTATGGGAATGCATTGGACTTAATATGCGATGGGTGGAGCCCGCTATAGCTCCTCGATTCATCGGTAGGTCTCATGAGACAAACTAGTGTCTTGGCACAAGGCCTTGAAAAAATATTATTTGTAGTCTTGGCACGAGGCCTTGGCTATGTGGTTATGATAGTCTGGCATTTTGCATTCCATCATTATGAAAGTGGTTATTGATATTGCATGTGATTATTCGATTAGTAGAATATCCATGGGAATAAGTAAATGGAATTATTTCATTTTTCTTTTTCCATACTATGTTTAAGTTCAAGTTTAAAAAGCTTTTGTTTTAGTTATACATTGCCTTAAATGTTTATGCTTATTTTAGAAAGTTTCCGCTATATTGTTATCCTTACTGGGCATTTGATCTCACCCCTTTTCTATGTTTTATTTTTCCCAGGATGTGAAGAAGTAAGTTATGAATGACCTGCAGGGATAGTATGTGGGGATATGAGTGTGGAATATGGAGACTATGTTGTTGTAGTAGTTTTTCACTTTGTGATGTAATGTAAAACTTTATGCATATATCTAGTGTTTCCAAGGCTACTAAACCAATCGGTCTTTCGAGATTTGATATTTCTTGTGATCATGCCAATGTAATGTAATAATGCACCAACTCTGGGTAACTACGGTCGGGGCATTACATTTGGTATCAGAGGAAGTTTATTACAATCCTTGGAAGCTAGATTTAGATAAACTCTGATTAGAGCACGTAGAACTAAGATGAACTTTAAGGATTTGTATAGAAGAACTTCCTAGAATTTTGGTATTGTTGAGATTTTGTGAGTTTTCCGGGCAATACATCCCTGTCTGGATACGAGCAGGTAGAGGCGGCTCTGGCACAGATGTACCTAGGTGTAAAACCCGAAAACACCACTTTGAGCTAGACTCGAACGGGAACTGTTGCACGATAACGGGCCTTGCTGCACTCCTGGTTACGACACTCCCGGGGGATATGCTTAGGATAACTGTCATTTTCATTAGAAATCATTATGAAGGTTTTATGAGTATATACATCCTCAATGAAAACATTTTTATGATTATGGATTATATCCATAAATAGTTCAATTTATGTTAAGTGTTTTATAAGTATGGGATTATGTATTTTGATTCATAAACTGATCTAGTTTATGCCATTGTTTAGAAATGGCGCCCAGTGGAAGAAATGGAAACTGTATCAATGAACGCACTCCATGTAGGGACTGCCCTCCTGCTCAAGATAATTATAGTGGAGCTGGTGATGCAACTAGTGCTGATCAGCTAATCACCATAATGGGACAACACACTCAGGTTATGAATAATAACCTTACCCGTTTGGAGCACCCTGATCCGCAGCATGGAGGATCAATGTTAGATCTATTCATGAGGCAACAACCACCGATGTTCAATGGGAGTAAAAATCCCTTAGTAGCTGAGCAATGGATAAATTCCCTAGAGAAAATATTTCAGGCTTTGGGGAGTAGTGAAAGGGAAAAAGTTATCATGGCAGTTTACCGACTCACTGGAGATGCTGATCAATGGTGGTAATTGATTCAAAATACGAAGGAAGATGATGAAGTATCAAATATGGAATGGAGGGAGTTCAAAGATCTGTTTTTAGAAAAATACTTTCCTCACGACCATCGAGAAGATATGTAAAGGCAATTTCTGAGTCTGAGACAAAAGGTGGATGAGAATGTCGCAAAGTATGAGGCTAACTTTACAAGGTTAGAAAGGTATGCTGGAGATTATATATGTAACCCAAGAAGTAAGATTTATCGTTTATTTGATGGGTTAAACCCATTTCTCCGTCAAGCATTAGACTCACAATCCTTTTCATCGTACGAAGACATTGTCTCATGTTCTATCAAGACCGAAAAGGAATTCTATAAGTCTTATTACTTTAAAGAAAAGAAAGAGAAGAAGAGGCCTGTTGATCAATCTGGGAATGGAAATAAGGGGAAGAAAGGAAAGGATGAATATCCATCCTGTGGTAAATGTGGGAAGAAACACCCCGGTACCTGCTTGAAGGGAATGGGCGTCTGTTACAAATGTGGTGAAAAAGGCCAGCAAGCTCGTGATTGCAAAGGGAAGAAGGATGATACCGATGTTCAGTGCTACAATTGCAGGGAGATGGGGCATTATGAAAATGAATGTCCTAAGCATCAGGAGAACTTACCTCAGAAAAGGAAAAGGGATCAAGGCCAGGCTTATGTTATCACTACTGTTGAGGTAGAAGCTCCGAAGGACGTGGTGGCAGGTAATTTAATGGTTTACTCAAGTTTATAAAATGAATTATTTGATCATCGCATTGTTTCATATGTTCTCAGTTTTCTAAGAAAATTAGATATTTCCAATTTGATTTAACAAGGGAGTTATCAGTTAAAACTACTAAGGGAAGTATCATTGCAATAAAGTTTTGTGAATCAGTCCCCATTAGAGCACATAAATGTTCTTTATCTGCTGATATCATCGTCATATCTATGGTTGAGTTTGATATAATCCTCGGTATGGACCGACTTTCGGACTATGATGTGAAGATTTATTGTAAGATGAAATAGGTTACGATTCTTGATGATAATGATAAGGAACACCCTATCTTTAGAGCAGAATCGTCACCACCTAATTCTTATTTAGATCCACCCCGAGTAGCACAACTAAATTCAATTTTTTTGGAGGAAGAGAATGAAATGACTGTGGGTGAGGAAAGGAATGTTCAAATAGAGGATGTACCTGTTGTGAAAGAATTTGTAGATGTATTTTCGGAAGATTTACCTGGACATCCTCCAGAATGAAAAGTTATGTTTTTCATTGATTTAATTCCTGGATCAAGGCCTATATCAAAGACCCCTTATAGAATGGCCACTGTAGAATTAGTTAAACTAAAGAAACAACTAGATGAATTGAGTAATAAGGGATTTATTCTCCCTAGTGTTTCTCTATGGGGAGCCCATGTTATTTTTGTTAAAAAGAAAGAAGGATATATGAGGTTATGTATCGACTACAGGAGATCAATGCTATAACAATAAAGAACAAGAATCCCCTACCATGCATTGATGATTTTTTTGACCAACTGCATGGAGCTCAATACTTTTCAAAGATTGACCTTCGATCTGGATACCATCAGTTGTGTGTAAAGAAGGAAGACATTCTGAAGACAACATTTCAAACCGGGTACGGGCATTACGAGTTTACTGTAATGCCTTTTGGATTGACTAATGCACCCTCTATATTCATGGATCTGATGAATAGAGTTTTCAAGGAGTATCTTGATGAATTTTTGGTGGTATTTATTGATGATATCTTAGTATACTAAAAAATCTACGAAGATCATGAAAATCACTTGCACATTATCTTGAAGACTCTGAGAAGACATGAATTATATGGGATGTTTAGCAAGTGTGAATTCTGGCTTCATGAGATTTCTTTTCTTGGCCATATTGTCTCTAAAGATGGAATCTATGTTGATCCTTCTAAGACCAAGGTGATCCAAGAATGGCCAGCACCTACGAGTATAACTGTGGTACGTAGTTTTATTGGTTTGGCAGGTTATTATCGATGATTCGTCCAGAATTTTGCCCGATTGTCTAACCCATTAACGAAGCTCACACGTAAAGGGGTTAAATTTGTTTGGACAAAAGAGTGTGAAGAATTTTTCGAAGAACTGAAGAGAAGATTAGTCAATGCTCTTATATTGACTCTACCATCGGGGAATGATGGGTTCTTTATTAATATTGATGCATCGAAGAAAGGACTTGGTTGTGTCCTTATGTAGAATGATAGGGTTATTGCCTATACATCATGACAATTGAAAATTCATGAACAAAACTATCCTACTCATGATCTCGAGTTAGAAGCTGTGATATTTGCTTTGAAGATATGGAGGCACTACCTCTATGGTGAAAAATGTGAGATTTATACTGATCACAAGAGTTTGAAGTATATTTTCTCACAAAAAGAACTCAACATGAGGCAATGGAGATGGCTGGAATTACTCAAGGATTATGATTGCACGATACACTACCACCCGGGGAAGGCAAAATAGGTAGCATATGCTTTGAGCAGAAAAGACCATGGAGTTTTGATCAATATGAGAATTGAAAGGGATCCAATTTTCATGGATCTAGTGAAGATGGACATGGGAATAACCAAGGAAGGCGAAACATCAATGCTTTTTCAAATGGTTGCCAAACCATCATTACTAGAAAGGATTAAGAGTTCTCAGACTGATGATGAAGAATTTAAAAAGAAGATTAAAGCTGTGAATGATGGGAGATTGAGAGAATTTGTGTATGAAGATGGAATTTTGAAATTCGGGAAGAGACTTTGTGTTCCCGATTTACCTGGTCTAAAAAGGGAATTGTTGGATGATGCTCATAGTTCCAATTTCTCTATACACCCTGGGAGCACCAAAATGTATAGAGATTTGAAGGAACATTTTTGGTGGGACAATGTGAAGAGGGACATTGCTGATTTTGTGTCAAGATGTATGGTTTTTCAACAAGTGAAAGCTGGAAGGCAACAGCCTGGAGGAGTTATGCAACCTCTTCCCATACCGGAGTGGAAATGTGACAATATTACGATGGACTTTGTCATGGGGCTACCAAAGACTCCTAGAAGGAACGATGTAATATGGGTTACTGTTGATCATCTTACCAAGTCAGCACATTTTCTTGCTATAAGAGAAGATCTACCCCTAGAACGTCTAGCAAGAATATATATTAATGTAGTTGTGAGACTTCATGGAGTACCCCTATCGATTATTTCTGATCGTGATCCCCATTTTACTTCAAGATTCTGGAAAAGTCTTCAGAAACCCCTGGATACTAAACTTCATTTGAGCACTGCTTACCACCCTCAGACAGATGGAATATCAGAATAGACTATTCAAACCTTAGAATACATGTTAAGATCTTGCTCACATGACTTTCATGGTATGTGGGATCAATATTTACCTCTGGTAGAATTTTCCTATAACAATAGCTTCCATTCGAGTATTCAGATGGCACCATATGAAGCGTTATACGGAAAGAGATGTCGTACACCAACCTATTGGGATGACGTTGGTGAAAGAAAACTTGTAGGCCCAGAACTGGTGGAGGAAACGGTGGAAAAGGTGAAGGTAATCCAAAATCACATCAAAGCAACTCAAAGTAGGCAGAAGAGCTATGCCGATAATTTAAGGAAGGATTTGGAATTTCAAGTCGGTGATCATGTTTTCCTGAAGGTATCTCCATGGAAGGGAGTCATACGTTTTGGTAAGAAAGGTAAATTGAGTCCCAGGTACATTGGACCCTTCTAAATTCTAGAACAAATTGGGGCTGTAGCTTACCGATTGAAAATGCCGCCAAGTCTCTCCAAAGTTCACGATGTGTTCCACGTATCTATGTTGAGGAAATACATTCCTGACCCAACACATGTACTCACCTATGAGGAATTAGAACTGGATCCCGATATGTCCTATTATGAAGAGCCCGTCAGGATTCTTGATACGAGAGAACAAGTACTGAGAAACTGGACGATGCATCTGGTAAAAGTTTTGTGGAGAAACCATATGACGGAAGAGGCAACGTGGGAACCCGAGGAACTTATGATGAAGAACCACCCTAGTATTTTCATTTGATAACTATTCTAGAAATTTCGAGGACGAAATTATTTGAAGGAGGGGAGAATGTAACACACCAAGCTTCTACGGTACGCTTCTCTTTGAATAATGCGGTAGCGTGTGTTGTACGCAACATCGAGTTCTAACACACCACAACCAATCAAACTAGCCTTTATGAATAGTAATACCTACTTTTTGAAATTTTATATATTTTATATTTCAAAATGGACTTCATTTTTGGATTCGTAATATCGAAATTATCCTATGTTGAATTTTTTGTATTTTTCTGAGAACTTCCAATTTTTTTGAATAGTGAAAAATTCTTAAAAACAACTTTCTTAATCAAAATAATTTATAGTGATAAATTATATTATTGAGTGGTTTTAAATCATAATTAGAATATATTTTTACCATTTTATCCAATGGTGTTCATTAGAATTAATTTCACTTTGAAATTGGACATAAACAATTATCAATCTTTTGAAATATATTGTTTCTTAAAAACACGCTATTTGTTGTGACAGCAGAAATTAATTATAAAATTAATTAATGAAACTTATATGTTTGGAATTTTGTAAAACAGACATAATTTTTGATTTCGGAATATCAATTATAGCTTAGGGTTAAATTTTGGCATTGTTCTGAAAAACTTAAATTTTTGATAAATAGTGAAACTACTAAGTGGTAGTAAAAAAACTGAATTTTTCATAAAACATAATTTTACCACTTCTGTGAATGGAATTTCAAAAATCCGAGACACACGGTTAATATGAAGAAGTAAAATTTGGTTCAATGAGATGAAAATAATTTTTGGTGAATAGTAACTTTTTACTTTTATTTACCACGGTTAAAAGTAAATAGGGAAATTAACGGTAAAACAGATATTAATATTACCCTAACACATGTCCTAATTTTATTGGACAAGTGTATCTCGAAAAAAACAACCTTAGGAATAAAATATTATCATTTAGGTCCACTTGGATTAGATTAGGACATTTATTATTATTTAATTCAAAGAAGAGTTAAAAGAGTTAAAATCAAAGATTATTTACTAAAACATTTTTCATATAGGGTTATACATAAGATATATTTGATTTTAAATATTCCATAGAAATCTAAAAATATTTCCTACATAATTATATTTTATTTATAATTTGTAGACTTTATATAATTTATTTTATTTATGACACAATGATGATGCATTAATTACCATAATTGTGAAAAATTAAAATAATTGATATTATAAATTCCCAAATAAATATAATTTGATACTTTTTAGGAATTAAACTAATTTTCTAGGTTAATATGACATGTTAGGATTGATTCAATTAACATTCTTCGAAGTAATAATTCTGTTATGATTTTTACAAAAATCAAATATTGAATAGTGTCAAAATTGACATAAAAGAGTTTTTAAAACAAATATTATATTATTAATTGATATTAAATTCCTAAAAATCTATGGTTTAGCGAAGAGACTTATATAATGATAGTTTCATCATTAATGGACCACTTGGGGGTCTCTTGGATTTATATGGGAATTTTATCAACCATATAATATAAAAATACAATGAGACATTGTAAAAGTGAAACTAATTAACTTAGAGTTAATACTTAATGATAAGGTTAATATAGTGACCCAAACCTGTCTAAATTCTATTGGTTTAGTGGTTTTCGACCTATCCCCACCTTAAAATTTAAATAATAAACTTTGGATCAATTAGAAACCGAATATGAATTTATTATAAATTAATATTTCTACCTTTTCCAAAGGTGCCCCTCACTCCTCTTATAAAAGGGCACTCTTCCTTCTCATTTCTTCACACCATCAATGTCTTTTGGTTCGGCCAAACTCTGCCCAAATACTCTCCCAACTTCCCTCACTACAACCTAGAGGCCTTAGTTTGATCATAAAGCCAACCTATGGAGCCCTTCTGATCAAATCAAAAGGAAGAACCCGAAGAAGATGTAATGTTTTCACCACCCCTTTTCAAGTTCCTTTCATCTTCCACTTCTACTTTATTTGTTATTACCATTATAAAATAATAAATCCAGTATCTTATATATACTATGATGTTATTATAAATATTGTACAACCATATTTAGTATTCGATCCACCCTTTTAATAACATGTCACCATACGTGCGTACGTACGGCTTACCGTCTCCACGTCGTGGTGTAATTGTTATTCAATATATTATTATTTGGATGGGTATAATAATGATGTGTAACTCATGTAAATAATAAATATAACATGTTAATGATTCTGTATATATGATATACCATCTATTTATATATTATTTTAATATCAAAATAATGATATTGTCGCTCGTGCGTACGTACGGACTACCGTCTCCACGAACACGATGAGATTCATTCTCCATCGTATCCATTCAAGTATAATTATCATTTGATGATTTAAAAATGATTTTTAAGGAATTGATATCTTTATGGATATGAATAAGATACATCCTATCCATAACAAACCCGACTTATGTAACAATACATATAAAATAAAATGAGTAAGTTAGCACCCGAAACGATGATAATTCTAAGATATTATTAACAAATCAAAGTTAAAAGATCATATATGATATCATATTAATATATATGATTCTTTTATAATTTATTAAAAATTATTTCACCATTATATAGGAGGTTAACCTACCCCAACCAAGGAAAAGTACAAGGTAAGGGTTATTTCGCAATCTCTTCATTATCTGAGGTTGTTTATACGTAATAATCTACTGGGATCTCTTTATCATCCACATCCATGTTTCTTAAAAATGAGTTTCAAAACATTTTTACTATTTACTAGAATATGGGTTAAAGTCAATTATACCCTTTTTTAAATTTTTATAAGAGGTTTATAAAGGAATCTTTCCGTCATTTTCCAAACAAGGTGCTTTTTAACCTTTTTGACATAATTAAGGTAAGAATGTTTTTTTAACTTATACGGCGGGTGCAGTTATTTTCTGCCGTTATAAAATCGTCAAGCTTATAAGAATATTTTAAGAGAATATGTTTTATTTCATAAATATAATACTCTTAAATGATTTCAAAATATAAAGAGATATTTCTCTAAAAAGGGTTTTGATTTCATCTATGTCAACATCCTTTGATGGATTTTAAGCTTATTTGAAGTTGATTTATTATGAAACAAAACATCTATATTGTATTAAAGGTTTTGTGATATGTTTGACTGTGGATGTGCTATTTTTATACCATTCACGGTTTATGGTGAAATTATTGACATTTCGTATGCTAGTTTTAATACGAATGTTTTTGTTATGTTTAAACCTTTTCATATGGGAATGCATTGGACTTAATTTGTGACGGGTGGAGCCAGCTATAGCTCCTCGATGCATCGGTAGGTTTCATGAGACAAACTAGTTTCTTGGCACAAGGCCTTGACAAAATCGAATTTGTAGTCTTGGCACGAGGCCTTGGCTATGTGGTTATGATAGTCTGACATTATGCATTCCATCATTATGAAAGTGGTTATTAATATTGCATGTGATTATTCGATTAGTAGAATATCCATGTGAATAAGTAAATGGAATTATTTCATTTTTCTTTTTCCATACTATGTTGATGTTCAATTTTAAAAGGATTTTGTTTTAGTAATACATTGCCTTAAATGATTATGGTTATTTTTGAACGTTTCCGCTATATTATTATCCTAACTGGGCATTTGAGCTCACCCATTTTCTATGTTTTATTTTTCCAAGGATGTGAAGAAGTAAGTTATGATTGACCTGTAGGGATAGTATTTGGGGATATGAGTGTGGAATATGGAGACTATATTGTTGTAGTAGTTTTTCACTTTGTGATGTAATGTAAAACTTTATGAATATATCTAGTGTTACAAAGGCTACTAAACCAATCGGTCTTTCGAGATTTGATCTTTCTTGTGATCATGCCAATGTAATGTAATAATGCACCGACTCTGGGTAACTAGGGTCGGGGCGTTGCAAATAACATCGAATAAATACAAATAGAAATTTTTTAATATAATGATTTTTGTTAATGAGACTGCAAAAAAGACACCATGGTTCCTTTTAGACTCCTACTTTGGTATTGAATATATGATAATTCCATTAATGAAGATGACTAAAAATGGTATTGGATATTTTAAAGTATGAATATAATGAAACAGTGTAATAAAATTGGTTCATTTCTTGAACTGGATTACATGAATAGAATAATGATGTTCATATACTATAATTAGAAGGCATTGTTTGGGATGTCTTCATACCACATATCGATTTTAAAAATCCCTGAAATGACATGATATTTTCTCCTAAAATAAATACTATGTTTTACTATTTTTAAATATATAATAACAAAATAAAAACAAAATAGACATCATATGGTATCAATAGGATTAGAAAGTATAAATAGTTTCAATATAATTGTGAAATTTATATAGATGAATAATTATATATATATAAGAATAATATAATGTTAAATTCCCCTTACACACTGAACCTAATTTTTGCAACAACGTAACTAATAAAATATCTTATTATTCCTAAAATATATTTTACAAAATTCATATTTTTATTTCAATTTAGAAATATTTATCATTTAAAAATATTTTAGTAGAATATATTATATTAAAAATTATTCCCTATTTAAAATTAATTTTCATGATATATTTCTCAATTTATATTGAAGGCAACATTATAAATATTAGTATGTGATTTCAAAAAATTAAATATCTTTTTTTTGTATTTCACATGATCATAATTTCATAAGATGAATTATTCAAATTTTTATAAAATAATTTATTTTGAGGTGAAAAGTGGAAAATGTCATATTAGAAAATATTATGGCTTTTGTAACATCACTTGAATATAAGAATAACCAATGAATTTAGAAAAAAACATTGAACCAATGTATTTATTTAATATAACAAAAATAAATTATATATTATTATTTTTGTATTTGAAAACATACATTTTATATTTTAAAACAAAAATTCAATATTTTGTTCACAATTATTTTAAATACATTGTATTAGTATTTTAAAATTTAATTTTAATTAATGAAATGAAATATTATATATATATATATAATTAGTTAACTCAAATAATATAATAAGGGAAATGTTATTTTTATTTATAGTGATTAAGTTACCTTGGTTAAATATTAATTACCCAGGTGAAAATATTATTTTAAAAAGAATTAGACTTTATAAAATATTTTTTTTATTTTTTTAATTAAATTATTTAATTTTTAATTGAAAATAAAATATTAATTTAGAAAGTAAAAGTAATATTAAACATAGAAAAGAATTAAAATTTATTTATAAGGAAAAAAATACATAAGGATTAAAAGACAATTAAAAAATTAGTTCTTTTCTATATGTGATATGATTCGAAAGAAATTTTGAATTTATCTTATTTATAAATTGAATTATTATATATGAGGACAAAATTAATATCCAGAATGTATGAATTTCTTAATTTGGGTGTACGTAAAAATTTAGTAAATTTTTAACATAAATTCTTATAATTTCATTATGAGAATTAAAGGTTTGAATGTCTAATCTATGGTGTCTGATATTTTGGGAATATATCATGAAAACAAGATGTTATATAATTTTTTTAGGATATAATGTCAGAAATTATTATTTTACCTTGCTTCACTCACTAGAATCACCTAACATTATTGAATTTTCATTATTACCAATGACTTACTATTCTTTTCTTGGGATAATTCTATCTTCCTCCCCCATAAAAGTGGTATTACTACCACCCTTTCAATAATTCACATATATATCAAATTTTAAATTGAAAGATCTTGTATATCCTCTCTATGAAGTAAATTGCATTCCTTAATTATTATGTTCAGTAAAAATTACCCTATCACCTTCAAATATATGCCCTTTATCAAAACAGTTTCGAAAGTCAAGACATAGGTATCCCAACATTCATAATTTCTAAATAAAATTACTTCATTTATAAAAAAAATCACTGTATTAAAATTAAATCAGTAAAATAATTTTATTGAAATATTATTATAATAAAGAAACAAAAAAACAAATTTCTCTTCCACTAACTGAGAAAATAATGAATCTTAATTAGTATTCGTGCATAGATTTTTTCCTCCATAAAGCGATGCTTTGGTCTTTTCATCACCTCAACTCCTGGATGGTCGTAGTGAAAATTCATGAGAATAAATATGACATATACAATTCATTTTTAATTTGGAAAATTTAAATTTATATCTATCTCCACTTCAATCTATCATTGAGTAATGAGAACGCTAATTTTCAAATATGAGGACTACCACATCCATAGAAAATAATTTTTTCATTTTTCATCCTGTTTTTTAAACTTTATAATAAAATAATGAAATTATGTTTAAAAAAATAAAAAAATAAAAAAAAATAATTGTTATTTTTTATCATTATATTATTTCTAAATGAGCACTATATTAACCATAATCACTATTGATATTAAAGCTCACTCAAAATGGGTTTGATATCACCACCTACATGAATAATGAAATGCATTTATATCATATATTGTTTTGAAAAATTAATTTATTCTATAAAATGAAATATATAGATATAATGAATTTTAATTTGGGTTTTTAATGGTTGCCTCAATATTTAAGTCATTATTTAATAAAATTTTATTCAGTGGATAAAAAACACAAAAAATGATTTTTGATGATTTCATATTATTAGATAAAGATTAAATTATTCTTGTAAGGAAATATAAAATTTATAAATTCTTAAAATTAATGAATAATTATATAATTATTTTACATTTAATTACGAAATTTAAAATAATAATTATTATTAACACCTCTATTAAAAACAACTATAGGTGGTCAAAAATGTAAGCACCTAATGAGGAGAAATAGGAAAAAAATAACATATAAAAATTTAAAACATGATTCTAAAAATATTAATAATATTTTTAGGTATTAATATTTTTATAAAAAATTATATTATTATAGTTTTTGTAGGAGGTTAGAGTGCCTCTGACTTAGTAGGAAATATCGTAAGGCTTTGTGTCATTTCCAAATTCATGAGACATATTTTAAATAATGCCAAAAACTCAATTATAAGGTGTGATTAACACCTAGTTAATTTATATTGAAATATTAATGAAATATAAGGTTTTTTAATATCCATATCATCATATTTATTTGATGATAATGTTTTAAAATGATACTAATGTCGTTACAATTTCCTTGTCTCAAATTTTAATTCCTCGAGACTTGTTTATATTATACACTATATTTAATTTTTATGGGGTAAATAATCTATTATTTTAATTTCATATCCATATTTCAGTTTATTTTATGGTGTATAATGTATTTTTCATGCTCATTGTATCTTCTTGTTTTAAAATAAAAGATAATAATATTTCAAGGTTTTCTTATCAAATTCTCTTCTATCATCAATTTTTTATGTGTTTCACTGATTTCATGGGTCTATAATGTATATAATACATAATAATGTATAATGTAATTATAAATTATTTAATCCATGGTCATATATAAGATTAAAAAATTATATCTTCCAATTACTTTGAATAAAAAATAACTAAACCTGTAATGTGTTTTCCCTGACTCAATTCACTTCCATGAGTCAAAATCCATCATATTTTTCAATTTTATCTCACTAATGATATATTATAACCAATTATGGTATTATTGGATATTAGAAATTATATTGTTAGATTTTAAATTTTCATTAGAATTTATATTTGATAAGATTAAATCCTATTAATTTTAATGTATTTTCCTTCTATGTCTATTTCTTTACATCATAAAAATGTTATCCATTACCTAGTGGGAAATAAATAAAATTTTATATGAAATTATAAATATATTACACATATTAATTTTTTTTTTAAAAATCCCTATATACTTTATAAGAAAGTGTTTTTTTAAAAGTGCTTTTCAAAATTTTTGAAGGGATTTTCCATGCATTCGAAATTAAATATTGTATCATACACTCTAAATTTTCTATTCATAAAAATTTTATCCTTTTATAGTTTCAATAATTAAATATTATATTTAATGTAATTGTATTCAATTAATTTTAAAAATCCATTATCAAAATTATTATATCTTTTTTGAAGTCTTCATTATGATATATTCTTTTTAAAAGTAATTTTTTTCAATTATTTTTCACTATTATTTTTTAAATACTTTGGTATCTTCAATTAATAATTGATTATACCTCATTATATCATATTTTTAAGATATTATTCATCTTCCCATATAAATATTTTAGTTTTTTAATTAAATTAAAACATCAACTTTTAAAAAATATTAATGTATTCTATCAAAAGATTTTTATATTCAATTCAATTGTACCTATATGGTTTTTATCCCATGAGGTGATGTTTTTGTCAAATTCAATATTATATTATTTAGTTAATTATTTTTTTTAAATTGTATTTTTACATCCTATAATTTTTTATTTTTTTAATTTTTAGGAATGCCAATATTTTCAAATATGTTATTTTAGATATGTTGATGATTGATTTTAAGTGGTACATGTATATATAGATGATTATGGCTAGGTTATTATATCTCCATCCAATGCATTAATATAATATTAAATCTCATGGTATTTTCATGAATGGATATAAAATGATTATTCCCATATGTGACTGATTGATGATTATTCTCATATTTTCTATTGTGGTCATAATGGGTATGTTCACAAAGGCATGGTCATAATGGGTTTTCTCAATCATGATTACTATTCCAATGGATGCTAAATATTTTCATGAATAATAATTTATGAATCATTTTCAATATATTCATAATATTATTCCACATTACAATTATTTTTATCAATTTATATAAATTTTTTATGATACAGATCATTCTATGAAATTCCATGTTTTCATGTTCACCACATTTTTAAAAAAACATGACCCATTTATATGATAGTAACTTATTTTATGTGTATTTATATGTGATTACAGCTATTCCATTTATTTTATGCTTCCTTTATTATCTTTTACGATATTATATTTCTCCTTCATGTTTTAAAAATATAATACATGGCTTTATGATCATTTATCGTGATATCTATGGTTTCTTTCATTATTTTACAAGTATATGATCTAACACATTATGGTATGTCTATTTCTTCATTTATAATTTTATCTCACCCATTATTATGGTTCAATTACCTAGGTTATTAAGTAGATTTTTTCATGTAACATATCAACAAAAGGCTATAGAGTTGCATTGGCATGGATAAATGTTTACATATGCTATAAATTATGAAGTTTTTGTATATAGTCTCAAATACAATAAACCTTTTTGTCCTTATGGCATGTGAATATTTGTGATATGTACTAATTATATAATTTGATTAAATTATTATTTATGTAAATATTTTATTTTCCTATTTCATGTACATTAGAGGAGAATCAGTAAAATTTTTATAGTTGAATAGTTTTCTTATTTGTTTAGAGATCAATTTTTAAAACAATATTGGTTATTATAAGTAATGTATGATGTTCTAAAATAATGTTCAAGTCATGATTATATGGCCTTCCATAAAAATAAATCACTATTTTGATACTAAAAGTGAATACCAAAATGATATAAATGTACCTAGGGTTGACAACCCCAAAAAAGGTTGTTTGGGAATCAAAATGATCACCACCCTAATGAATTAAAAACTGGCCTAATACTGAACTCCTGGTATGTAACACTCTTGGGATATTAATTGGTTATTCACATTATCATGATAATCCTCTATGATGGATTGATTTCCCTATTAGTTTCAGGAGTAATGTTGAAAAATGTAAGCCAATCCAATATAATTATACCAAGGAAAAACATATATTTATTCAGGTTAATATTATTGAAATATCGTATAATTTGATAAATAAAATTAAGAATAAAATGTCACATTACTTTAATTATTAAGATAATTAACCAATATTTTTAATTATATTCCACTCTTGTGAATAAATTTTGGATTTAGTGATGGATGAAACTTGAAGGAACAAAGCTAACCATAGGTTTGAGGTAAAATCTGGTCATTACCACAAAAACTAACTAATTAGACTATGTAATAGATTGAAAAATCTAGGGATTATAATATTCCAACAATCCCAAAACATGATTAAAAATATTACCATTGTTTAAATCATGTTTACAAAACTAGAAATAATTAAAGAGAAACAATACAATTAACAAAGTTAGGAGGATTATGGAAGGGACATTCAACCACCTATATTTCAAAATTTTAGGATGAAACATGAAATTAATTACCTCAATTTTTCTAGAAGATTCATTACGTGTGTTAAAGGGTTTTATAGATAATAAAAATATCTATAAAAATGGAAGGGTTTAGTTCAAAAGAGGAATGATGATATATATCATCCATGAGAACCACCATCTATCAAATGTCTCATGTCTAGTGATCTCATGATTTATTAAATAAAAAATAAAATCCACATGTTGATGAGGATGTTCAGAAATCAATACCTCTTAGAAAAAGGGAGAAATGAAAAATCTATTAAATGACTATTAGTGAAGAGGATAGTGGTCATTAGTTTTCACATACACTCCACTATGAATTAGTGTATTCATTACATTTCTATCAACAAAATGTTTACTAGGATTAATTATAATAGATTCATGTAAACTCATTTAGTTATTTTTATCTAAATGAAAAAATATTCTTGTGTTATTATTATTATTTGGAAAATAAACTCTCTAAAATCACTAATATCCTATAAAAAATTATTGAATTGATTATTTATATAGAGTGTATATACTAAATTTGACCCAATAATGATTTTTTGAATATGTAAAACCCCTAACTAATTCATCATTGACAATATATTTTCAAATGAAAAAATATGAATAATCTATATAGAAAACATAATCCTTGATATGGAATATAAAAACAAGTTTTTAGATAAAGTTATGCTAAATAATTATAGAAAGTCCATGTTATCTAGTATTTCCTCTCATTGTGTGGACCATATAGTGAGGCTTGTCAATCCCTTTTCCACCATCATATATTCCTTGATGTAAATTATAATTAAATATCAAGTAAACAATTTATTTAAGGGTTGTGGAATATAAAAACTAATGTTTTCCTCTGTATTCAATATTGGGTTCTATTGTATCCCCACACAAAACACCAAAAAATAAACCAATATTGAAAATTGTATGTTATATATAGTATTATAAGTTTTAAATAGCATAAAAACACTATGAAATATATATAAATGAATATTTATATAAATATAATAAAACAATTAAAATTCACTATAAAATGTAAACATAATTAGAAAAACTAAGGAACTAATGAAAAAATTTATATTCATAAAATGTTTTTTATAATATGCATATACTTTTCCAATTATGATATAGTTATGTCTAGTGCTATTTTTAGAAGAAAAGATGTTGAATAAAAAATATCCCCCACCAAAAAAAAAATTTCATTATATTTTATGATTTCATATTAATGTAAAATATATATATTAGTATTTTAATTTGAAAAAATTAAAATCATTTTTTTATTTATCATTTTAATAATCTCTTGAGATTAATCGTATGGTTTTTTTGTAAATAATAATTAAACTTTTGTAAATAATAAAAAAATACATCTTATAAAATACTATTGATTTTGTAACAACACATTGCTATATTTGTAAGGACCTTACCCCTGATTCCTAGGGTTGCTTCTTAATATTATTAGACATGAATATAAAAAATGAAGTCGTATCTTGAAGGAATAAGTGGTTTAGTTTCTTTTCAAAATAAGATACACACATAAGTTTAACCATACAAATTGAAATAAAATACAACATATCATCTTCTTTTAAATAACTCATAATATCCTACATTATCCTTGAAATTCATTCATATTATACTTTTTGAAAATCATGGAAAAATAAAACAGGTGAAATGGGAGATCAAATATTCTCATTAAGGGTAAAATAAAATAGAAGAAAATATAAACATAAACACAATGCATTATGAGTAACTAAAATGCATGACTTTAAAAATATACTTGAGATTAATATGAAGGAATGAAAAATGATTACAAATTTCCATATAACATAACCATGGATTTTATATTAGTCAAATAATAACATAGTTTATCAATCTGTAGTTTCCTAATGAGGGAATAGATAATGTCAGAAATGTGAAAAATATTATTGAGGACTCAACCATGACGTGTGAAAATACTACGGTATGGCTTCGGTCAAAACCCTATTTTGTTTTGTCTAATGATACCCATCGATGCATCGAGGGGAAAAAATGGGCCCCATAGGTCAGGTAATATTTCCAATTCATTCATCATATGAATTGGTATAATCATAAACAATATATGGATTTATAATGAAATAATAAAATTAAATGTAAATAGCTTTCCCCTATCATTAAATATAAACACTGTCTATTCGGAGTAATATGGTGAATGGTATCAAGATATAAAATCCCCATTATAAGTAATAATAAATAATTAAATGAAACATGACATACTATATAAAACAAATTTAATCCAAATTGAACATAATAATCATAATTTGTGTTGAAATAGATGAAAATAATCGTACAAAATCATTGAGTAATTCTTGAGAAAAATAATCTTATACCTTGAAAAGAAGAGTTATCTTGGAATATATATTGTATAAAAATATTATTTAATTATGTTAGTTTTTCTAAAATAAAATGAGTTTATTCAGAAAAATAATTAATGCTAAAAACTTATTTTAGATTACCCTAGAAAAGATGTATGAAATCGAGAAATTCCATTGAATCAGGATTTTATTTTGGGAATAATTTTATGAATGAACCTTTTAAAGAACGTATAACTCTATTAAATAAAGAAAGATTATTATTTGTAAACATATACATAATATTAAAACATACTTTATTTTAAGTAAAAATGAATCGATAATAATTTAATTTGGATTAACAGAGAAAAAGAGTAACTCAAATGAAATTGTAGATTCAGGTAGAAACCCCGTACCTTATGTCTTAATATGTTCTTCCATTGAATATATTGTCATGGAATAAAACATTAGACTTATTAATAACTTAATTCAGAACCAATTAGTTATTTATTTTTTTATATTAATTTTATTATGTTCTTTATGTTCATATTTATGGGTTAATAGATTCAATATCATCGTTGGTGAGAAATCGTTTGATTAGTTTTCATCATTGGTTCATTTGTATAGATGTGAATATAAAATTATAAATTAATTAAATAATTTATTTAATAAGTTATTAATTCTTATAAAAGTGGATAAATTATCATATAATTCATTTGGTTACTTTGGCTAAGGATGAATTATTAGATTATATTTTAATGATAAATGCTCGAGTTATTTTGTGTTTTTTCTATCACCAAAAACTCATTTTATTTTATAAACTATTATCATGTTTACAAAATTATTCCATAACATTAAATAGGATATATTATATATATTATGATCGGTTTCCATCATAAAAATGGCCTCATGACCATAATTGAAGATGGTAATAGAAGTTGGAAACATGTCATCCTGGAATATCATAAATTAGCAAATCTTGGATTGTGTTTTCATTTCCGATATAAAAGGAGGGGAAAGGATTTATGATTATGATGAATTACCCCATTTTAATAACAAACTTTTCATACATGTATTGTAATGTACTTAACATATTATTTGTCTAATCGGATTTCTTGAAATAAAAATAATGAAATAAAATTGACAGAAAATAAAAGAAATGAAAAGAGGAATTTAACTTTGGAATTTACCTACCTTGAATGCCTTTTAGGTGAGTGTATTTGGTAATTGAAGATACCAAGAAATTTTTGAAATTAGGATGATATTAAGAGGATATTTTTTATAATTTATTCATGGCATAAGGCTTGATAAGAGGGAAGGGACGAGGGAGTGAGGGGTGGTGTTTATAGTGGAGTGGATGAGTGAATTCAGAATATTTTATTCATTATTTTATTATTTTTCTCAATACAAGAAATATTATTGATTATTGTGACAAAAAATGGTAAATAGTTCATATATTTTCAATCCAAGTGTCATTACATTAGCTTTACCTCACAAATGACTCAATAACTCATGTATTTATAATTTTTCATAAATTATAGTATAATATTATTAACCAGAAATTATAGTATTTCAATAAAATCCAAAAAAAATCACCCTAACAAATTTTCAAACTATAGAATTATAAAATGAAATAAATTTTATCAAAAAATCTAAATAAGAAAAAATAAATTTTAAACTAAATTTATTATTTACTTGGAAAATAAAAATATTAAATTTAAAACATATTTTATAATATATTGAAATATTAACTGGGGTTTCATAAAATTATCATAAAATTATAGGAAAATAAAATATTTCGATAGGAATAAATTTTATGAGAATTTATTTTAATAATTTATTAATGTAAAATTTTAATTAAATATTTATTACTCACCAATATACAAGTACTTAATAGTTAATTAATATAATATTCAATTTTATTTACAAGGTTCCTAAATTTTATATATAATTTCATGGGTGTGGTTACTATTCACAATGTCCATATTACTATTCATAAGCATATGATACTATTAATGAGTGTCAATATAATCTTCAGAAAAATGTATGTTGATCATGTCATTTTGAAAATATCTTCTTGAATGTAACCGTGCATGTCTGTTTTAAAAAATACAAAACTAAGATGGAAAATTATGTTTATTTCCTAAGTTGTGACAAAGTATTTTTTATAGAGACTCGGTGATTCATTAATTCAGTATTAAATTTAATTTAATACGCTTGGGGTGTTACATTATTTCCCCTTTACAAAAATATCATCCTATAAATTCCATAATGGTACCTCATAAAATTATTTGGGTAGTTCTTCATCATAATCTCCTCATGCTCACATTTTTCATCTTCAATTTAAAGATTTTTATGATGTAAATTGACCAGTCATTTCATATAATTCCTTAACACTTATTACTTATTTTCCAGAATCTAGATAGTCTATTTATAGTATGATAAGTTAGGGTTAATTTCTATACCTATAGATATGAGGTCATGTGGTGGGTCTTCCATGTACGTTCTCAACAATGAGACCTGGAACACATTTGCGTACATTTGATTGGATGTGAGGCATTTAAAAATTATACTCCACAACTACAATTCGTTCTAGAATTTCAAATTGACATTATATATGGGGCTCAGTTTCCCTCTCATCCATTTTCATAAAACTTCATTCCATAGAGATACATTAAATGAAACATCATCTCCCACATGAAATTCCCAAACCATCCTTCAATTATAAAGATATCTCATATGGATACACTGAGATACTTTTATAGGGTTTTGAATAGTATCTACCTTCACTATTATTTCCTCCACAATCTCCAGGCCCACAAGATTCCATTCACCAACATAAACCCAACACATTGGTGGGCAACATCTCTTTCAATACATTAATTCATATAGTGACATTTGAATACATGAATGGACAATATTTTTGAATGAAAAATCCACCAAAGGTAAATAATGATCTCAAATACCTTGAAAATCAAGTGAGAATTATCTCAACAGGTCCTCTAATATATGGATAATCCTTTCTAATTTCCAATTATTTTATTGGTGAAAAATAGTACTCAAACAAAGCTTAGTATCCAAGAAATTTCTAATAAAATACTAGATTTTCGATGTATATCTTGGATCACAATCCAACGCAATTGAGAGAGGTTATCTATAATGTCTCAAAACAACATTTATATGGAGTCTTCCAAGGTTCCCCAATAGAAAATTCTACCTTATGACAAGAAAATTGGAAGATTTCACTTGTTGATCCACAATTACCCATATTGCTTCACTCTTTCATGGATTTTTGGGTAATCCAGGGAAAAAATCATTGGTGATGTCATCACATTTCCATGTAGGTATAGGTAGTTGTTTCTAGACTCCTCTAAGATGTTGTTTTTCCATGTTCACTTATTGAAAAATTAAAAATAATGATACATAATTTGTAATTTTCTGATTCTTCTTTTCAAACCAGAAATGGTCCGTCAAATTTCTATACATTTTAGTTCAACAATGGTGTATAGGAATATTCGATCTATTTGCATCATACAATGAATTACTTTTCTGCTAGATTGTAGTGGGAACATATAGAATCTTCCAAATTTTGAGAATTCCACATTCAAATGCCAATTCATCCAAATTCCCATCATTCATATCATTAATTTTAATTTGAATGTTCTCATCATAGGATTAAGACCTTTTAATTATTTTTAATAAAGAAAGTTGGTCAACCAATTTAAAAAGTCATGATATTTCACCTACATAAATAAATCCCATATCAATCCTCACTATATCGATGTATATATATTCTTTATCAATTATCATTCTATTTAATATTCCCTGATTCTTACTACTCAATGCATCAACTACCTTATTTTCCTTTCATAGGTGGCAGTGTATTGTGCTCTCATAATTCTTGATTAGATTGATCACTTAACTTTTCCTCATGTATAGTTCTTTTTATGTGAAGATATATTTCAAGATCTTGTGATCTTTATATATCTCACATCTTTCACATTAGATATAGTGTCTCCATATCATCATATAAATTATTACAACTTCTTACTCAAGATCATCAGTTGGATCAGAGAATTCACAAATCTACCCATTAATTATTCAATAGAATTCTTAAATTATATTGTCTGTATTATCATAACACCTATACGAGTATGTTTGGTTAATGGGTTGTCTAATCTAGCGATGTTATGAATGAAATTCAAATAATAACATGGTAAAAAAATCTATCTATGTAACTTGGTTATATTCATTGATATATTCCTTTTCTGAACAATTTATTTAATTTAGGATCAACTAATATTTCATCCTTAGAGCCAATATATCTATGAAAAGAAACTGATTGTATCCAAAATAGACACTTTCTATACTTATAATGCTATTCATTTTTTATAAGAGTCTTTTTAATATTGTGAAATTGATTTTAAAGATATTATTAGCATTTGGAGTATACCAAGATATCACCAATAAATAACAAAAAAAATCATCAAGATATTCAATGAAAACTATAATCATTTAAACCATGAAAAAGAGGGTCTTTAGTTAGTCCAAAAGGAAATACTATAAAACCATAATTCCAATACTTGTATTGATATTATTTCGGTGGAATATCCTCATACATCACATGAATATGATGATATCAATATTGAAGGTCAATCATTGAAAATTATTGGGCTCCATGAAGATGATAAAATAAATAATCCAAGAGAGTTAGGGGATTCATGTTCTTTATTATTATAGAATTGATCTCCCCATAGTCATTGAACAACCTTATAGATCTATATTTCTTCTTATTGAATAGATCATGGGCTCCCAATAAATAAATACTAGGGAAAATACATCATTTATCTATCAATTACTCTAGTTGTTTCTTCTGTTCTACTTAATACATAGTGTCCATTCTATAAGGATTCATTGATATAGGTCTTGAACAGGGAATTTAATCAACAGACTACTCAACTTCCCACTCTGTTTTATGTTTAGTTAAATACTCTTTAAAGACATCAACATATTTTGGAACATTAGGTACGTCCTCTATTTGAATATTCCTCTCCTCACCCATAGATATTTCATTATCTTCATCCCCATTGTGTTATTAATTAAATACCACCACTGATCGACATCTCTTGATAGAAGATAAATAACAATGAAAAATATTTCTCATTCACTACATTCTAAAGTGAGAAATATCTTCTCTAATGAACTTATCCACATCTTTACATTGAATGGTTTTTTTGTCTCGTTCAATGATGGAAGTTGTTTTAGCATAATGTTGTATAACGTAGATCTTCCATGTTGTGGATCCATATGCTCCTTGTGGGTAAGGTTATTTTTCATAACCTTAGTCAACTATACCAATATAGTTATAAGTCTCTCCACACTAGTTTCAACACCATAGAAAACATCATTAACTAGCATTAATGGGAAATCCATTCAAGGGATATGTGTGTTCATGTGGTTTACATTTCATCAACTAAACACCATTTCTAAACAATGGAATCCACTAGATTATTAAATTAATCAAAATGTATCATATCTACATAGATAAATACTTAGCATAAATTGAAATCCTATTTATAGATAATCTTTTAATTATAAATAGGGTTTCATTGAGGGAAAATTTACATTTAATTCCTTCAAAATTTGTTTTATATAAAATTCTAATTATCCTATGAATAACCCTTGGGAGTGTCAAAATAGGTTCATAGTAAGGCCTATTCTCATGTACTTATATACCTCAGGTCATGAACCAAACACCTTGTCAGATTTTTTACTTCTAGGTACATTTGTGATATCCCCAGGTCCACGTGCAGTATCCAGATAGGGATGTATTTTCTAAAAGGTTACCCAAAATATATTTCATATGGAAATTCATGGATTTTATAGTATGCTTATCATAAAACCCTATCATAGGTTTTTGTTCTATAATCTAAATTTTATAAATCTATATTCCATGTTTTCTATTAAACCTTCATCTAATACCAATGGTATGGAATGGACCCCTGTTTCCTAGAGCCTATACCTTATTATATTACATCGATCTATAAACAAGAAAGTGATATCCCAAATGAACTAATTCTATAGTATATTTGGACACAAGATACATATATATATTCATCATTAAAATAAGAAAACAATACAACATATAAACTTATTTTGAATCCCACATAATATCCTAGATTATCCCTACACATCATTAATAATACAATTCTTCACAACCAGGGGTAAATACAACATGTGAAATGGGTGATCTCATATTCTCAATTAGGTTAAATAATAAAAAGGAAGAAAATATAAATTGAAACTCAAGACATGATGAATATCTAAAATTAATGCCTTTAAAAATATACATGAGCATAATATGGTAGGAATAAAATCTATTTTATAAAGACCCGAGATTTCCATGTAAATTGTTTTTAAATAAATTGAAATTTTACGTGTCTGTGAAAATTGAAGGAGCATGATTCTGAGGCCCTGTGTGCCCAGAATCAATTTCTAATGTTTTGTAAGCATACGTTCTGTAAACGTACTAGTGGGTTTTTTATAACTATTGAACTGGTGCTCAGAATTGAAATCTGGGGGCACTATTGAACTCGCAGTGCCGGTATTCGCTTAAGAAAACATTCACCTCAACGACAGTGGGTCGAGAATAAAAGATAGTTTTTTGGGTTTTCTTGGAAAATAATAAAATAAAATGAACTACATGTTATTTTATTTCTGATCCATCATGTGGAAGTTAGAGGTGAGGTCCAGCATCACTAAACCTCCTTGTGGGAGTTGAAGTGTGGGGACCACACAACCATAACCTGCCATGAGTGGTTATGTTGGTGGGGCCACCCTGAACCTAACCTCCCGTGAGAGGTTACTGTGGTGGGGACCACCCTTGTCTAAACCCAGATTTTAATTGTGGAAAACCTCTCAAATCTATTCATTAATGACGGGAGACTCTTGACCTCCTCTACCCAATTAATTCTACCAACACACTTTCCATTATTTTGCCAAATCCTCCCCATAAATTAATTGAGCACGTCAATTAATCATTATTTTTAATCCTTTTAGAATTTTGTGCCAACAATTAAATAATAGATAAACTAAATCTATTATTTTGTGTTGGCATATTCATCTAGTTGAACTTGGGAGAGATCATGGGGTTAAATCACTCCAATGAAGAATATACTCCACGAAGAATTCCATTGAGGAGCGTCTTCAACTTATTCCTCAAAAGCACCTTGCGGAGGCAACCGATGTGGGACGTCTTCGACAACCGACCTCCCCTACTCATTGTCGTCATTGAAATGATGCACGATCATGGATTAGAAGTGTGTGGCAGACATGACGAATGACGATAACTTCATCTTCTACCCCATGACTCTGTAAATGAACAATGATCATGGTAGGTGTTTTCTTTGAATATGATATTATTCATTTAATTCATCCCTTCTAAAAACCAAAAATCATTGTGGATGATATTCCTTGTGGGTTGGGATTTTTTTTCGGGATGATGTGGGGTGTTTTTTTGATTTTTCTTTTATCTTATTTTTCTTGATAATTCTTTGAAATTCTAGAAATAATTGAACTGGTTGCTACCACTATAAACACTGAGGGTTCGGGCCAAATCAACATGGCCCAACCCCTCCGTTGTTCTTGATTGTGATGTTCATCGGAATGGCGGCGAGGCGAGGAGATGACAAAGGTGACAGAGGCAACAATCGTGCTACCCGCATCGTCCACAACCCGTGCTGCCCCCATGACGCTCTGGCACCCCGGGCCAAACTGCGTCGCCCGTCGGTTTCCAAGCCGCCCCGGCCTCTCCGCCCACCAGTTGTGCTGCCTGTCTGGAAAAACTACGGCTCCCACCGACCGCGCCGCCTGCGCCGAACCAGCCGAGCCGCGCGAACCCCGGCTGAACTGGCCCCCAGCCTCTGTGTGCCTAGCGGCTATGCCTTCTGCGCGTAGCGCATTCCCGTGGCTCTGCGAGCCTCGCGCCTCCCCCTTCCAAACCGGTCCCAGCCTCCCGAGCCGCGCCGCTCGAGCCACGCCCCCCGCGGTGCCCGACCAAGCCCGCCTCCCGTGCCTCTCATGGCACCCCGGCCGAACTGGCCCATGCCCTCGCGGCACCCTGGCTACACCAGCCCTCACAGTGCCCCCGAGATGAACCTCCTTCGCACTGACCTACAGCCCGTCTGCGCCCACGCAGCCGGCCCGCACCCTCACGATGCTCTAGCAGAACCGGCCCGCACAGCGCCTCCAAGCCGAACTACCCCCGCACCAACCAGTGACCTATTCGCACCCACGCAGCTAGCCCGAGACCTCGCAGTGCCCCAGCCAAACCATCCCTTTCAAAACCATCGGGCCTAATCGCTCTTGAAAAAACATGCGGCTTGTCCATGCCATCATGGCCGGTCTGCACTCTCATGGCCGATTAGCACTCTCGTGGCCCCTAGCTGCCCGCTGGGCTGGGCCTAGTGGGTCGGGCCGAACCTAACAGGCTGGCCCGACTAACAGGTTTGTCCAAACCCAACTAGTCAGGTTGTGTCGTCCTTAAATCGGTCAGCCCATACTGGGTCGGGCCAGGTCGGTCCGATTGGGTCAGACTGGACCCGAGCCTACTACGACCATTTACTTTCTTTGGCTATATGTTTGGCACCGGACATTCGTTTGATGAACCGTCAGCAGCGCCTGTAATCTTAGAGCTTGATGGTCCCATTTGGGTATACCCCACTAGATTTTGCGGAATAGTTGAGATGTGATCAGGTTGGCTCATGCACAAATCCAACTGGGACCCCGGGGACTAAAATTCTAATAACTCACAGAGCGGGAATCTGATTGATGCATCGTCTGTTGTGTTGAGACCACTATGACATGGCGGACCTTTGAGATACATGTTTGTGGGACATCAAAATAGCTTGAGTATCGACTATTGGGTCATGGAGGGGATCCTTCTAGAGAGGAGAAGAAAGAGTGCAGAAACCTAATAGATGGATGAGAGACTTGATTAATGCTGACCGATTATCTAAGAGTGACTCGACTAGCCCAGTGGGGAGCACCTGGTTGTGGCAGAGACCCACGACAGAGGAGCTCCTATTTGTGGCGGAAGTCCCGCGGTACACGACAGAAGGTGTACCTCTGTAGGCTATTAAGGGGAGCGCCTGGATGTGGCGGATGACCCACGATGGGGAGTGCCTCTGTGTGACGTAGCAGACCCACGGTACGCGATAGGAGGTGTTCCTCAGAAGTCCATGGTTAGTGGGAAGTGCTTTGGTATCACGATAGGTCCACTATACTTGACTGAGGAGGAGCTCTCCAGAAGGCGTGGTTTTGAAAATGTAGACAACATCTTGGTTGAGCTGAGTTAGTAACTTTTGTGTTTTTCTAGTGATTGAGTTGGATTACTTAATAACATAGGTATATATTTGGTCATATAGCTATGTGAGGTTATCTGTTGATTTCATACTTGGTGGTTTATCCTTGATGAATTTTGTGAGACCTTGAGGGTCTCAGAGTCCCTATTGAGTATCGTTATACTCACCCTGCACAGGCTATGCCCGCACCTCATTGTGTTTGATGCAGACGACAGACGACTTTGACTAAGGCTAAGAGTACTATGATCAGATGGTAAATGAAGGTATACCATAAAACGTGATGGTACACGGAGGAGATAGATGAACCTGGAGTGCTGAGGAGGTGATCTGGACCAACCCTTCTGGTAGTAACCTCAGAGGATGAACAAGTGTCAGTTTTTCTTTTCATCATTTGTACATTTAGATTGTTGTACTTTATAGTTGGGCTTGTATTCTGGCCCCTTTCTACTTACTATCTTAACTTTTTGGTTATATAGTTTACTCGTGTTCTTATTTTGATGTTTGTGTTTATAGGTTATAAAGGCAGTGTCTTCCTAGTTTTAGGTAATTATGCCTTTGGTGTTAGTCGCTAGCCCCTGGCCTATAGAAGGTGGGATTGGGGTAGTCATATCACGGGCCCTTGGGGGACGGGTCGTGAAAAATTGGTATCAAAGTAGCCGGTTCTACCGAAAAACATAGGACTGTGGTCTTTATTTTCTCTGATTTAATAGTGTTATGTGTAGTGGGTGTGGTTTTTAGTTCAGGGAGTTAAGTGTTGGTGTGGAGGCCGACGTATCCATACACCAGGACCCTGACTTCTGATTTCATACTCAGTGAATGAAAACACTAATTTTGTGTGTGTTTTCAAAAGTTTTTTTCTAAGTCAGCTGAAGAAGGTCAGTTCACCAGGTATATTCTTTTGACCATGTCTCATCTATATCTTTCATGATGCCTCCTGGTGGACGACCAGCTAGAGTCCCAACAGTTGTTTGCACGAATATCCCACCGAGTGATGAAGCCTCGGTGCATGGCCCTTTTCCAGTGGTACCACTCCCCATTGGGCAACCGATGCCACCAGCCCCTGCAGCAGACGATGCACACTGCTTGAGAATGTTGCATGAGTTATAGCGCTAGAGGACACCCAGGTTCAGGGGAGAGACAGAACCACATGCGACTGAGGATTTTCTGAAGGATCTGGTGAGAGATTTCTGACTGGTAGAAACACCAACCGACCTCATGGTGATTCATGCTGTCAGCCTTCTAAAGGTAGCAGCAGTAATATGGTCGAGATTGATTCTCCAAGTTTACGAATAAATGACGCTTATCTTAGTAGACTTCGAGAACCTATTCTGGGTAGAGTTTTTTCCATTGACTCTTCGCACAGTGCGCATACAGGAGAAACTTCATCTCAAGCAGGGCAACATGACTGTGGATCAGTACTCAGCATGGTTCACAAAATAGTCATGATACTCCACCGATATGGTACGAGACCTATTCTTCAAGGCTCAGATCTTTGAGCAGGGACTCAGAAGGGAGATCATAGCTTCGGTGATCTCACTCTGCATCCCGATGCAGACATGGGTGTTAGAGAGAGCCCTCATAGTGGAGTGTTTTCATGTTGAACAGTCTCCAATAGAGAGATCCACCACCAATCGAAACGTATCGTAGTCTTCTAAAGCTGTGAGTATACATATGTCGGAGATGTCCAAGAGGACCATACCTATAGGTTGATGACCGAATGACTATGGATTATTTGAGTGGGCCACCAGGAGCAGAGACATACATGACAGGAGCGGGCAGTGTTTCTCATGCGGTGGGCAGGATCACATGGCTCATGACTGTATAACCTTCTGTCCGGATGACTAGTAGACAGTTGATGGACTGCCCACATATAGACATAGATTTGAGCGAGGTAGTCCATAGGGAGAAGGTCGACCTGGAAGAGGATCTAGCCATGCATCTGGTGGTGGACGACGATTTGAGGTACCACCACCACCACCACCTACAGTCACAAACTGACCGCAGGGAGTAGGTTGACAGGGGAGAGCTCCGCTCCAGGCAGCCGAGGCCTATGATCACGGTGCTCCGGAGATGATATAAGGTACTATATGTGTCTATTCCACCTTATCTATAGTCCTTATAGACACAGGTGTCAGCCACTCTTTCAATTCCACAGCCTCATTCAGAGCTCGGAGCTTCCAATGGAGCTGTTGGCTCATTCCTTATGTATAGAGACTCCTACGAGTGCAGACATGATGATTACAAACTACTTCTGGTAGTGTGATCTTACTCTAGTAGGTGAGAGCTTTGGATGGGATCTCCTAGTATCAGTGTTGAGGCCTTACGATGTCATCCTTGGTATGGACTGCTTATCTAAATTCGATTCTTATATTGACTATATTTGGTGAAAAGTGCGGTGTGACCTTATGGATGGGACCATGATTACCTTCAATGGAATGAAGGGAGCCTTTGCAGCAAATGATGGAATTTTTGGAGAAGTGTGAAGCCAATCACTTATCAGTTGTCTATCCTTACCCTCAGAGCTATGGATGTGGACAGTCTGACTTATCTTATAGTGGTGGTCCAGTATGCGGATATTTTCCCTGATGATGTCCTAGGTCTACCTCCTCATAAAGACATGGACTTTTACATTGAACTGTACCCTAGGATGGAACTGATATCTAAACCAGCGTATCAGATGGTGCCTGCAGAGCTTTGTGAGCTACAGGTACAACTAGAGGACTTGCAGGGGAAGGGATTCATCTGGACCAGTGATTCTCCCAAGGCAGCCCTGATTCTATTCCCCATGAAGTAGGATGGGAGCTTGAGGTTTTGTGTCGACTACCTGTGCCTGAACTTAGTGATCATGAAGAACTCGTACTCACTCCTGAGGATTGACGGCCTCTTTGATCAGGTGAAGGGAGCATGGTGGTTCTCTAGGACAGACCTCTGATCAGACTATCACCATCTCAGACTTCGAGACCAGGATATGCAGAATACAAACTTTAGATGTTGATACAGACACTACAAGTTCATGTTTTTTCCATTCGGCGTAACCAACTCTCTATCAGTGTTCATGGGACTCATGAAAAGTTTCTTTCATCCATTCCTCGGTCTCATTGTCATAGTCTTCATTGACGACATTCTGATCTACTCAACTACTATGGAGGAGGATGCCAATCATTTGTGGGTAGTACTGGACACACTCCAAGAGCACCATCTTTATGGTAAGCTCTCGATGTGCCATTTCTAGAATCGTGAGGTGAACTTTCTAGGACATGTCATCTCAGAGGCTGGAGTTGCAGAAAATATAGTGATGATTGAGGCGGTACATGCTTGGGAGCCACCCATGAGTGTGATAGAGGTACAAACATTCCTGATTCCGGCTAGATACTACCGGTGGTTTGTTCCAGACTTCTCCATAGTTGTAGCACCACTATCATCCATGACGAAGAAGGAGAAACTCTTTGTGTGGTCGAAGAGATGCCAACATTGCTTTTAAGAGCTGAGTAAGAGGCTGAATAGTTCCCCCATATAGAGGCTTCCAGAAGAAGGCGTGGGGTACGTAGTCTACTGCGACGCATTAGGGGCAAGAATCAGATGTGTCCTAATACAGGAGCGAGCAGTGATTGCTTATGGTTCTCAGCAGCTAAGATAGCATGATCAGAACTATGCTACCCAAGACCTGGAGATAGCAGCAGTGGTCATTTCCTTGAAGATGTGGTGACACTATCTGATGGGTGAGCATTTACCGTGCACTCTGATCACAAGAGTCTCAGGTATATCTTTTCACAGAAGGATCTGAACCCGAGACAATGACGTTGTATTAAGTTCCTCTAAGACTATGAATTAAAGATAGTTTATAATCCACGGAGGGGAATGTTGTTGCAGACGCAATCATCATGAGATATGGTATACAACTGCTAGGAGAGGCGATGGATCAGCTAGATTCTTTGCAGATATCCTATGTGGATAGAGATTTGGAAGCCTTCTTTTAGTCTCATATAGTCACTCCCCCACTTCTTTAGCGATTCAGAGAGGAACAACATGAGAACGGTGAATGCGAGACCCAATGTGATTAGATATCCATAGGGCAGGCACCTGATTAATTTTCTGAAGTTGGGGAGTATGTCATCCTCTTAAGAGGATGTACCATGGTACCAGTGTCACTTTGGGAGGAATTTTTGAGGGAGTTCCACATATCCCCTCTAGCGGTACATCCAGGAGTGGCGAAGATGTACTAGTACCTCCGACGATAGAACCGGTGGCCGGAAATGAAGAAGGCAAATACAGAGTTTGTCTCTCGGTGCCTCACTTGTCATCAAGTGAAGGTGGATCATCAGGTACCAAAAGGCTTGGTTTAGCCTTTAGAGGTCCTAGAGTGTAATTGGGATGGGATACCCATAGACTTCATGACAGGACTTCCACGTACATCCATGGGACATGAGTCGATTTGGGTGATCGTTGACTTACTCACCAAGTCGCCCCACTTCCTACCGATCAGAGAGTAGTGTTCAGTAGAGAGCTTGGGATCCCTCTATGAGCATGAGATTGTTTGGTTACATGTATTACCTTGAATGATTTTCTCTTATCGTGACGCTTGATTTACTTCCCAGCCATGGAAGTGGTTGCGGAAAGCTTTTGGGAGGCAGCTTCGTTTTAGCACCACCTTCCATCCTCAGAAGGATGGCCTGACTGAGCGGACCATTCTGACCCTCGAGGACATGATAAATTCTTGCGTCCTCCACTTCGGTCACAGCTAGGAGGATCACTAACATTTGGTGGAGTTTTCATACAAAAACATCTATCACTCCACCATTGGGATGGCACCTGTTTCGGCATTGTTTGTGTGGCCTTACAGATCACCTTTGTGTTGGACTGAGCCAGGGGAGTCAGCACTAGTGGGACTAGTAATGGTAAGAGCTACAGAGAAGCTGTAGATCATCTAAGATTAGATGAAGACTTCATTTATTAGGAAGAATTCGTATTCCGATAGGAGACGGAGAAATCTAGAGTTCGAAGATGGCGACCACGTGTTTCTTCGGGTCTCATCTCGATGAGGTTTTCAGAGATTTAGCTGAGGTGGAATGTTATATACGAGATTCATTGGACCTTTTCAGGTCCTCAACAGAGTTGGAGAGGTTTTTTACCACATAGCTCTTCATCCTCATTTGCACCAGGTTCACGATGTCTTCCACATGTCCCAACTAAAGAGATACATGCACGACCCTTCCCACATCATCGACCATGAGGAGATGGACCTCGACGATGGGGAATCTATTACGGAGGTTCTAGTAGAGATCGAGTATTGACAATAGTGTGACCTTTGGGGATGGTCTATACCTCTGGTGCGCATTCACTGGTAGCATGGAAACCTCCATCAGAGCACATGAGAGCGGGAGTCTCAGATGCATGCTCAGTACCACCACTTGTTTCCTTAGTTATGAGTTATGGCTTATGGCGACGTAGAGCCCAGAGGTGGGAAGAATGTAAAGTCCTAGAATTTCCATGTATTTTTTTTAAACAAATGGGAATTTTTCAAGTTCGTGAAAATTGACGGGATGTGATGCTGAGGCCCAGTGTCCCTGAAATCAATTTTTGATGTTTTGTTTGGATACATTCAGTAATCGTACGAGTGGGTGTTTATAACTTTTGAACCAGTGCTCTGAATGGAAATCAGAGGGCACCGTTGAACTCACATCACCAGTATTCGCTTAATGATATATTCACCTCGACAATAGTTGGTTGATAATAAAATATAGTTTTTGGGTTTTTTGTTGAAAATAATAAATTAAAATGAACTAATCTTTATTTTTTTTTGAGCCACCATGTGGAAGTTGGAGGTGGGGTCCACTAGAACAAATCCTCCTAATGAGATTTGAAGTGTGGGGACCACCCGACCATAACATCCCATGAGAGGTTATGGTGGTGGGGCCCACTCGAACCTAACCTCTCAAGAGATGTTCCGATGGTGGGGACCACCTGGGACTAAACACCTATTTTATTTGTGGAAAACCTCTCAACTCCCCTCACTAATGAGGGGGATCCTCTTGACCTACTCTAAGAAATTAATTCTTCTAATTCACTTGGAATTAATGTGCCAAATCCTCCCCATAAATTAATTGAGCACATCAATTAATTATTATTTTTAAACCTTTCTTAATTTTGTCCCAAAAATTAAAGAATAGATTAAATTAAGCTGTTATTTTTCCTTGGCATATTCATCTTGCTAGAATGTGGGAGTGGATGACATAGGGAGAAATATCTCCAATGAATAAGTTTCTCTACGAAGAAAGAAGGTGAGGAGCATCTTTGACTTATTCCTCAGAAGCACCTTGCGGAGGCAAGTGACCGGGGACGTATTCAACGACTGACCTTCCCTCTTCACCATCGTCAGTGAACCGACGCACAAGAATGAATTGGAAGTGTGGGGAGGACGTGAAGAATGATTAAAACTTTGTTATCTTACCCACAACTCTGTTGAAAATCAACAAACAAGGTAGGGGTTTTATTTGAATATGATATTATTCCTTAACATCTTCCCTTCTAAAAATAATGAATCACTGTGGATGATTTTCTTTGCGGGTTGGGAATTTTTTTGCGGGATGATGTGGGGTGTTTGTTTGATTTTTCATTCATCTTTATTTCTTAATAATTCATTGAAATTAAAGAAATAATTTAACATATTTCTAACACCCTAAACGCAGAGGGTGCGGGCCAAATCTACATGGCCCGACCCCTCCGTTGTTCTTATCTTTGATGTTCATCGGAATGGAAATGAGTCAATGAGACGAAGAAGGCAATGGAGAAAAAAACCATTCTAGTTGTGGTCTCTATAACCCATGCCGCCCCCATGATGCTCTGATGCCCTGGGCCAATCCACACCCCCTACTAGCTTCCGAGCCACCACTGCCACACCGCCCGCCGGCCGCGCCAACTGTCGGGCCGAACCACGTTGCTCGCCGGCTGCACCCCCCTCGCTGAACCAGCCGAGCCATGCCACGTACTGGATAATCCTTCCCCCATGCGCCTCGCATGCTCCATGCGCCCCGTGTTCCCCACACACCCCGTGGACTTGCGTTCCCCACATAGTCGTTGGCCGAACCGGCCCAGGCCTCCCCGACCGAGCCGCCCGAGCCGCACCCCTTGCGGCGCCCGACCACACTCGCCTCCCGCGCCACTCACGACTCTCTGGCCAAACCAGATCGCTCCCTCATAGTTCCCCAGCCGAACCGGCCCTCGCAAAACCTCTGAGATGAACTGCCATTGTGCCAACCCATGGCCTCTCTACGCCATCGCGGTCAGCCCCCTCCCTCGCAGCACCCAAGACGAATCGGCACTCGCTACACCTCTGGGATAAACATCCATCGTGCTGACCCATGGCCTACCTACGCCCTCGCCTCTAGACTGTGCCCTCACAATGCCTCAGCCGAACTGGCTCTTGTATGGCCTCCAGTCCGAACAGCCCCCACGCTGACCCAGGGCCTCTTCGTGCCCTCACGGCCGTTCCGCGCTCTCACGGCCGGTCTCTGCTCTCGTGGCCTGATGGGATGGGCCTACCGGTCTGGGCCAAACCTAATAGGCTAGCCCACCTATTGGGTTGTGCATGACCCAATGAGTCAGGCTGGGTGGACCCGAATCGGGTCTGCCCAGACGAGGTCGGGCGGGGTCGGTCCGACCGGGTCAGACCGAACCCTGGTCTACTACGACCCTTTACTTACTTTGGATATATCATTGGAACCAGATGTCTATTTGAAGAACCATAAGTGTCACTAGTAATCTTGGAGCATGAAGGTCCCTTTGGGTATACCCCATTCGAGTTTGGGGTATAGTTGAGATACGGTCAGGTTGGATCGTTCACGAATCCAACTGGGCCCCAAGACGAAAGGGCTAATAACTCACGGACTAGGCGTCTTATTGACGTGCTGTCTATTGAATTGAGACCCCTATGACGTGTTTGACCATTGAGATACTTATTCATGGGACTTCATTATAGTTGGAGTATCGACCAGTAGCTCGTGGAGCGGATCCTTCTAGAGACTAGTGAATAGAGTGTAAATACCTAGTAGCTGGATGAGGCCTGACGACTACTGATCGATTGACCGTGAGTGACTCGACTAGCCTAGTGTGGAGCGCCTGGGTGTGGATGTAGTCCCAAGATGGAAGAGCACCTGGTTGTGGTGGCATAACCGCGGTACTCAATAGAAATAGTACCTCTTCTAGCTATTAGGTGGAGGCCTAGATGTGGCGGCAGTCCCATGGTGGGGAGCACCTCTGTGGGACACGGCAGACCCACGGTACTCAACAGGAGGAGTACCTCGGCAGTCCAAGGTTAGTGGGAAGCGCCTTGGTGCCATGGAAGGCACATTGTACTCGATTGAGGAGGAGTTCTCCAAAAGCTGTCGTTTCGATAATGTGAATAAAATCTTGGTTGAGCTGAGTAAGTAACATTAGTGTTTTCCCCAATGATTGAGATGTATTATTTGATAACATATGTATATGAATGGTCAAATACCTAAGAGGGGTTACTTATTTAGTTCATACATTGTGCTTTATCCTTGTTGGATTTTTTGAGAACTCGAGGGTCATCAGGTCCTTACTGAGTATCGTTATACACACCCCTACACGGACTATGCTCGCACCTTGTTGTGTTGGATGTAGACGACAGACAACACATACTGAGGCTGAGAGTACCCGGACCAGATGATACCTAGAGGTATACCATACAGTGTGATGGAACATGGAGGAGATGGATGGACCTGGAGTGCTGAGGAGGTGATCTGTACCTACCCTTCAGGTAGGAACCCCAGAGGACAACCCAACGACAGTTTTTCTTTTCTTTAGGTGTACTTTCAGTTTCCTGTACTTTATAGTTGAGCTTGTATTCTGACCCCATTTACTTACTGTTCTCACTTGTTGATAATATATTCTACTCGTGTTTGTATCTTAGTATTTGTGTTTATAGGTTATAAATTCAATTCCTTCCCATTTTTTGGAAATTACACCTTTGGTGCTAGTTGCCAGCACTTGGCCTATGGACGGCGGGATTGGGGTAGTCCCAGCACTGGCCCTTGGGGACGGGTCATGATATAATTAAATAACGCACTAAAATATACCTTTATTTTTGTACCAGTAGAATTATCTCATGTACTATCAATCTTTAGTTTCATTATGATGGAATTCATAATGATAGAATATAGAAACATATTCTCAAGGCCTCATCCAAGATTTCTGAAAATACTTTGGTAAGGCCTCAGCCAAAATCCAATTATGTTTTGTCTCATGAGACCTACCGATGCATCCAAAGGTTGTAGAAGGCCCCAAATTTCATGTAATAAGTCCTTTTACATCCTCCTATGAATGGGGATACAAATTAATATCAAATTCTATTCATGGTGAAACTATCATATCAAATGTAAACAACATTCCTAATTCAATAAATAGAAACACTAACCATTCAGGGTAATATGGTGAATGGTATCAAGTTATCAAATACACATTCCAACTAATCGTAAAACATTCAATAAAATATGGTAGATTATATCAGAAATTATTGTCCCAATTGAGCATAACAATCAATAATAGTGTCAAAATAGATTATAATACTAATATGAAATCATCGAGTAATTCTTGAGATAAACACTCATTTACAATGAAATGATGTGGTCTTATAGAGAAATAATTGTATGAATATAGAAGTTAATTAAAGTAGTTTTATCATAATTAAAAAAAATTAATTAGAAAAAAACGGTTTCTAAAAATTGATTATATATTTCCCTTGAAAATAGCTAAGAATTCGAGTAATTCTATTGAATTGAAATTTTATTTCATGAATAATATTTTAGTGATCTTTTAAAAAAATGTATATCCACAGAAAAGAAATAAAGAATCTAGTTTCTACACATATATATTACATTAAAACATAATATATTATGAGTACATAACGTTATATAATAATTTAATTGGTATTAAGAGAGACAAAGAGTATCCCAAAAGAAAATGGAGGTTTGGGTTGAAAACCCTGACTATATGTCCAAATATGATCCCCTCTTGAACAGAATGTACTTTATAGTGAAATTATAATTTTTAATAACATAATTAAGAACAAATTAAACATTTATTTTATTTATTATAATTTTACTAAGTTCATTATGGTTGATTTTATGGGTTAAGAGATTCAATATCATCGTTTGTGAGTGATCCTTTCATTAGTTTTCATTATCGGTTCATTTGAATAGTTGTTAATATAAAATGAGTATTGAATTAAAGAATATATTTTATATGTTATGATTCCTAGAAAATAAGGTTAAGTGATTATATAATTAATTTAGTTACTTTTGTTGATGATGAATCATTAGAAAAAAATTCAATGATAATCCCATGGAATAATTTTGATATTTTTCGATCACCAAAAACTCATTTTATTTAATATATTAATAACATGTGTAAGAAACGATTATAGAACATTAAATAGGATATATTACATAAATAATGATCTGGATCAATAATAAAAATGGCATCTTGACCATAATTGATGAATGTAATAGAATTTGAAAACATGATTACCTTCAATGTGAAAAATTGACACATCTCGGATGGTGTATTAATTTCATGTATAAAAGGAGAGGAAAAGAGAGATGATGAGGAATTATTATATTATAATATCGAAATTAAATTAAATTTATTTTACTATAGATATCTTAGAATCTGGAGGAAATGTTGTGAGGAATACAAAATATTGAAAGTAACATTAATAAAAATAAAAGAAATTAAAAGAGGAATTTACCTCTTGAATTTATCTTCTTTGAGAGTCACATTAGGGGGGTGTATTTGGTATTTTGAAGATACCAAGGATTGAAAGATGTGTTTTGGATCATGGGTGTATATTTTAGCATAATTTGGAAAAGGGATAAGGAATTATAAGAATTATATGAAGACAGAGAGAGGGGTGGGTTTTATAGTGGAGGAGAGGAGTGATTTTTGATTATTTTATTCATTATTTAATTATTTTTATGAATACAAGAAATATTGCAGATTATTTGGAATAAAATTAGTAATATGTGCATGTAACATTAAACCAAATGTGATTACATCATCCCTACCTCACCTATGACTCAATAATTTATGTATTTATCATTTATTGTAAATTACAGTATTTTACTATTTACTAAAAATTTTAGTCGTTCAGAAAAATCCCCTAATTTCACCCTAAGAATTTTTCGACATGTAAAATTTAAAAATGAGCTCTATTTTTTAAAAATAATTTTATTAATTAGGATTAATTTAATTTTAAAATAAATTCATTATTTACAGGAAAAATGCATATTTTAAATTCCTAACTGGTTTAATAAGAAATTAAAATATTGACTGAGGTATAAAAATTATCATAAAATTATAGGAAAAGAAAAATATTTATTTGGGAATAAATTATATTAATATTTATTATATTTATTTATTATGATAAATTTTAAATTAAATACATATTATAGACATTAATTCTAACACTTAATTATTATTTTATTAAATATTGTATTTCATTTATAAGGTGGATAAATTTTATTTATACATTCTTGTGTGTGGTTACTACTCATAAAAGTTATATTACTATTTATAGAGGTATGTTACTATTAATATGGTTCATGTTACTATTCACCAAAAAAATCTAATGTGATCCTATCATACACTAAATATCTTACTAAATGAAACTGTGTATGTCAGTGTTTCGCAATTCAAAAACAAAAGGTAGAAAAATTATGATTACTTTCCAGGTTGTAACAAAGTGTTTTTTTTCTATAGACTCATTATTTCATGCATTAAAAATTAAATTTAATTTCAAATCCATTGCGTATAACATTCTCCCCCCATACAAAAAATTTCTTCTCCGGAATTCCACAAGGTTACTTCATAAAATGATTTCGGTAGTTCTTCATTATAATATTATCATGCTCCGACGTTTCTTCTTCAATTTTATGATATTTTTAATGTACATTTACCAGTCATGCCTTCTGATTCCTCAACACTTATCCCTTACAGTCCAGAATCTAGATAGGCTATTTGTAGTTTGATATGTTGGGTTCAAATTCAATACCTTCAGAAGAGAGGGAATGCCTTGGGTATGGAATTTCATTCTCAATAAAGAGACATGGAACACATTTTGTACCTCAGGCAGTCTAGGCCACACTTCCGAATGATAAGTCATAGCTCCAATTCTCTTTATAATTTCAAAATAAAAAATATATTCTCAACTAATTTTCTTTTTGTTACCAAATATTATATGACCCTCCCACAAAGACACTTTTATGAAAATGTGATCTCTCAATAGAAATTATAAATACATCCTTCGATTATCAGCATATCCATTTTTCCTGCATTGAGTTTCTCTGCTATACGTATGAATAGTCTTTATCTTCGCTGTTGTTTACTCCACAAGCTCTGGGCCCACAATCTCTTTTTCATCAACATCATCCCAACACATTGGTGTATGAAATCACATTCCATATAATGCTTTATATGGTGCCATTTTAATACTTGAATAGAATAAATTATTATAGGAAAACTCCACAAAAGGTAAATAATGATCCCACATACATTGAAAATCATGTAGTCAATATCTCAAAATTATTTTTCTAATGTTTTGATCGTCCTTTATGATTTCCAAACAGTTTTTAAGTGATGATAATTACTCAAAAATATATCAGTATCCATATATTTTTGAATACCTTTCCAAAATTTTGATGTAAATCATGGATTATGATCAAACACAATTATGAGAGGTTCTCCATGAATTTTCAAAACATCATTGATATAGATTCATGCAAGTCGATCCAGTGTAAAATTATTTCTTATAGCAAGAAAGTGTGGAGATTTTTAATGTAAATAAAGAATTACCTATATTTCATCATTCATTCTTGGTGTATTGGGTAATATCGTGACAATAATCCATGGTGATTTCATTCCATTTCCATGTATGAATGTGTATAGGGATATTTCCTCATCTAGGATATTTTCACCTGGCCTTCACTTATTGGTAAACTAAAAAAACTAATACATAATTAGAAATTTTCTTCTTCAGGTTGTCCCACCATAAATATTAATTAAAATAGGTATACAATTTAGTGCTACGAGGGTGTATAGAAACATTAGATCTCTAATAATAATCAAATAACTACCTTTTCATCTCGGGTATGGAGAGAACACATATCCTCTACCAAAATTTCATAATTCAATCCTAAAATCCCAAGTCATCTAACATCCCATCATTCAAAAATTTAATTTTATATTGAATATTCTCATCATTAGATTGAGAACATTTAATTCTTTCAAATAAATAGAATTGAGAAACCATTTAAAAAAGTTTGGAAGTTTCGCATTATTTAGTTATACTCATATACATTCTAACTATATCTATCTACCCAAGATCCTTGTCAATTATTATTTTGATTTGGAATCCATGATTCTTACTTCTCAATGCATCAGCTACTTTATTTTCCATTCCAGGTTGGTAGTGTGTGGGGAAATCATAATCCTTGATTATCTTGTGCCATCACCTTTGAATCATGTTTATTTCTTTCAATGTAAAGATATATTTCATGATCTTGTGATCCGTATATATCTCAAATAACTCCCCTAGATATATTTTCATCATATCATTAGTGAAAATATTATAGGATCCAACTAAAGATCAGGAGTTGTATAGTTCTATTCATGAATTTAAAACATCCCTGATGCATAGGAAATAACACTATAATTTTTCATAAGGGAATAGTTAATTCCTTCCATTGATACAAAACTATATATCACAAAAACATCATTTCATGATAGTAGAGTCATGAGTGGATAATTCACTAATATCCTCTTTAATTCTTCAAAATATTCCTCCCATTCATTTTCCATACAATCTAAATCCATTTATGAGTAAGCTTGGATAACAGGTTTTCTAATTGGGATAATCTATGAATAAATTCTAAAAATAAGATGCTAAAAAAATAAAACTATGTACCTCAGTTATGTTCATTGATTTTGGCCATTCCTGAATAGCATTTTTATTCATAGGATCAGTGGAGATTCCATAAATAGAGTCTATATGGACAAGAAAGAAAACTGATTGAAGTGAAAATTCACACTTATAAAACATCCCATATAATTCATTTCTTCTACGAGTCTTCTGAATAATGATCATGTGATTATCATGATCTTTGTAGATTTTGGATAACACCAAGATATTATCAATAAATACAATAACAATGTTAACAATATTTTCCATGAAACCCCAATTCATTATTTCCATGAAAAACGAGGGTGCATTAGTCAGTCCAAAAGGAATTTCTATTGACTCTTAATCCTCATACTTGGTTTGAAATGTTTCCATTGGAATATCATCCATCCACACATGAAATTGATGATATCCAGATCAATGTTCAATTTTTGAATAATATTGGGCTCCGTGAATTTTATAAAAAAAATCATTAATGCGAGGTAGGGGATATTTGTTCTTTACTATTATCGGATATATCTCACTATAGTAAATGCATAACCTCATAGATCCATATTTACTATTGATGATAAGAATAGGGGATCCACATCAAGAAACAATAGGGAAAAATAATATTTTATCATTCAATTCCCCTAATTGTTTCTATAGTTCAAATAATTCTATAGTGTAAATTCTATATGGAGTCTTCGATTAGTCCTTAAACAAGGACTTAAATCAATAGAGTACTCACCTTCCCACTCTGGAGGTTGCCAATGAAAATCCATTGGAAACACATCAAGTTATTCTTGCACAATAGGCATGTCCTCTATTTGACCAGTTCATTCCTCACACAAAACTATTGTGTTCTCCCCCCCCCCCCAAGTTGTTTTTTGAATTGAATACCAACACAGATCTACAACGGTCGATGGAAAATAAATTACCATAACAACCTTCACTCTTTTGTTACACCCTGAAGAATAAAATATATTCTCTAATGCAATTATCCCTTCCTCTTATTTGAATGGTTTTGTAGTACAATTGAATTATAGTGGGTATTTTTTCATAAATTGGTCTTACGTAGCACCTCCAAGTTGTGGATTCAGATGCTCTATACAGGTATGGTTATTTTTAATAACCTAATTCAACTATCCCAATATAGTTAAAAGTTTCTCAACACCAGTAATAGAACAAAATCCAACATCATTATCTTACATCTAAGAGAAATCCCTAGAGGGTATATGTGCATTCATTTGGGTTCCATTCCTTCCACTATGAACCATTTATAATTAATAAAATACAATATATTAAATTATGAATAATAATGTATATTCTCCACATAGAAAACAACATATCATAAATTGAAATCATATCCATATCATATCTCTTAATCATTAACATGGTTTCTTTGAGGGGAAATATAAATTTAATTCATTCATAATGGTTTTTATAGAAGATTTAATTATCCTAAGTATATCTCCAATGTGTGTCAAACCAGGTACGTAATAAGGCCCATTATCGTGTTGAAGGACACCTCAGGTAATGCCTAAAACTCCTTGTTAGAGTTTTTACTCATATGTACATATCTGCGATAACTCAGTCTAATTGTAGTATCCAGACATGGATGTATTTTATAGAAAGATACACATAAACCATTACTTACTAATTAATATATGATTTTTGGGTATATTTATCCTAAAATACTATCTTATGGCATTTCTCACTAATCCACATTTTCTAAATCTTACTTCAATGTTTTCAACTAAACATGTATCGGATAAAAAATGTAATGACCCGACCCGAGTTTCCCAGTGACGGTGCCTTTTTTTTATTACATTATAATATAAATAAGGAATTTAAATCTTGAAGGAAAGAATATTTTAGTATATTTGGAAAATAATATACATTCATAAGTTAAAAATTATAACGTGAAAAGGAATACAACATACCAACTTATTTGGAATCCCATATAATCTCCTAGATTATCATTTAAATTCATTCGTAATATAATTCTTCAAATCATGGTGAAAATAAATTAGTTGAAAGTGGTGAGCTCATATGATCAGTAAGGTTAAATAATACAGTAGAAAAAAATATAGGGAAACTCAAGTCATGATGAATAACTAAAATGCATTCCATTAAAAATTTACTTGAGCATAACATGGATGGAATAAAATCATATTAAATAATTCCATGAAACATTACCCTGGATATTCTACTAGTCTAATAATCATATGGACTATCAATCTGTAGTTTCATAATGGGGGAATTCATAATTAAAAACACTTTAAACATATCATCATGGCCTTGTCCAATACATTTGAAAATACTATGGTTTACCCTTGGCTAAAACCCAATCCCGATTTGTCCCAAGAAACCTACTGAAGCATTGAGAGGATATAAGTGCCCCACACATAACATAATAACTCCAATTAATTCCTCTTATGAATGAGGATAAACCCAATAATCCTATACATTTATATTGAAACTATCATATGAAATATAAATTGATTTCCCAAATCGTTAAACATAAACACTAACCATTCAGAACAAATTGTGAATGGTATCAATATAGAAAATCTATAGTAAAAAAATAAAACAAAATTTAATAAATTTTTTATATGATATACTAAAATATTAATCCCAATTAAACAAAATAACCCAAAAGGGTGATGAAATAGATGAAAATACTCTTATAAAATCACTGATTACTTCTGGAGATAAAAACTCTTTTACTGTAAAAGTGTGTTCATATGGAAAATAATTTCAATAAAACTAGAAGTGAAATAATCAATTTTTCCCTAATAAATTGAGTTTTTATATATATTTAATGGTTTCTAAAAAAATATTATAGTCTTCCCTTGAAAATAAGTAAGAATATGAGAAATTCCATTGAATCATACTTGTATTTCTGGATGAATATTTAAAATATCATTTCAAAACATGTATATCTCCATAAAAGGAAGTAGTATTCTAGTAGGTAAAATATATAGAATATTTAAACAAAATATATAATTATTACATAATAATAAATAAAAATTTATTTGGGACTGAGAGAGATAAAGAGTAACTAGAAAAAAATGGATGTTTGGGTAGAAAACCCATATTATATGTTCGAATATGATCCGCTTTTGAACTAATGGCCCTAGAAAATGAAACTATGATTTTTGACAAATTAATTAAGAAACATTCTGAAATGTAATTAATTTATTATTATTTTATTAAGTTTATATGTGGTCATTTTTATGGGTTCAAAGATTCTATATCATCATTTTTCAATGCTTCTTTAATTAGTTTTCACAATCTATTCAATTTTAGGTTAGGTAATGTAAAATGAGAATTGAATTCCAAAATTTCTTTAACATGGTATTAATGATAGTAAATAATGATAAATGATCATATAATTAATTGGGTTTCTCGGGGTGATTATTAGTCATTAGATAAAATTTTAATGATATACGCTTGATTTAATATGGTGGTTTTTGATCACGACAAACTCATTTTGTTTTATAAATTAATAACATGTTTAAAAAATAAATCAACAAAAAAATAGGCTATATTACATATATTATGATCTAGTTAAACAATAAAAATTGTTTCACTAACCAAATTAATGACAGTAATATAATTTGATTACCTGTCATCATTGAATGTGATAAATTAACACATCTCAGATGATCATTTAATTTATAATATAAAAGGATGGTAAATGAGAGATGATGATGAATTATTACATTATCATAAAAGAAATTCTTTTACATGTAAGGTACTGGGGATATTATAACAGTTAGAGGAATTTTGGTGATGAATGAAAAATAAATAATGGTACTTGAAATAAAATAAATGAAATAAAAAGCAGAGTTCACCTCTTGAATTTATCTTCATTGAGTGCTTTTTTGGGAAAGGGATTTGGTATTCTAAAGAGAAAAAGTAATGATTGATGAGGGGAGGATCTTGGGAGGAAATTTTACAAAAATATAGACAATGAACAAGGATTGAGAAAAGTGAAGAGAAGTGGGAGTGAGGGGTGGTTTTTATAGTGGAGGAGAGGAGTGATTTTTGAATATATTTTTTCATTATTTTGTTATTTTTCATGTGATAAATGAAGAGTGTTGATCATCGTGACACAAAATAGTAATAAGATAATGTGAGTTTGAAACTTGTGATATAAAATCATACTTACTTCACATATGATTCAATAAATCATGTATTTAGCATTTATTGTAAATTATTATATGTTACTATTGTCCAAAAATTCTAGTACTTCCTAAAAATAACTACAAATCATAATAAACATTCTTTGATGGGTCAAATTAAAAATGAAACTCCATTCTATCAAAATATGTTTCTATTTAAAATAAATTTAATTTATAAATAAAATCATTATTTACATTTAATATAATATTTTTTAATTTAAAACATATTTTATAATATAATTAAAAATTAGCTAACCTCTTATAAAATTAACCTAAAATCATAAGAAAACAAAATATTTATTTTGGAATACAATTGTTAAAAATAATTTTTATTAAAATATAATTTCTATATTTTAATTAAGTATTTTTTACTCTAAAAAATAAAAACACTTAATTATTAATTTATAAAATATTCTTTTTCATTTATAAGGTTCAATGTTTTATTTATACACTCACTGGTGTGGTTAATATTTGTAAGGGTCACAATACTATTCACTATGGTACAGTACTATTCATTAGGGTCTAGTTACTATTAACAAAAAAATATAAATTGATCATATAATATACTAAATATCTTATTGAATGCAACTATGTATGTCAGATTGTTGAAATTAAAAACAGAGAGGTGGAAAAAGTATGTTTACTGTATATGATGTAACAAATGGGTGTTTTGTAGAGAATTAGTGTTTCATGGCTTCAAAATTAAATTTATTTTCGAATCATTGGGTTGTTACAAAAAGAATAACCTAAAACATTATAATCCCACTACTAGGATTATTATATGTCATTGAAGTAAAATTTTTATTTTAAAATATCATGTTTGAAATACATACCAATATTTTATATTTCAAATCATAACCAATATTTTTATAAAAATGATTGTAAGAAAATTATAAATTTTTATTCTTAAATTATTCATTATTAATTGAATAAATTTTAATGGATTTAATATTTATAACCATTAGGTCCAAGTTATCTAATATGGGTCAGATTATTTTTAAGAATGATGATCTTGTTACTTTTTTTAAATATTTGTTACCCATAAAATATAATAATTTTTCTTATAATATTAATATCATAAATATTGTTTATTTTAAAAATTATGTAAATAAAATTTTAATTAAATATATTAAATATTTATTTATTATATATTTGAAATACCTGAACATAATTTAATGTTTAAAAATTTAAAATAATGCTATAAAAACACAATTATTAAAAACAAAAATTTAATAAAAATAATTTTTTTTTAATGATTCATATGTTGTGGCCTGAATTTTCATAAATAGGCATGAACATTAAACCTTCATGAAAATATTATTATGTTTTTAATTATTACCTACATGTCTTACTAACCTTATATAAAATAAATAATCTTCCATTCATTCATTTATATTATTACTGCTTACTTAGCATTATTTTACATGGAATGTCCTATTTCATCACCTATTAAACGAGGATCAATTACACCCTTTCAATAATGCACTCCAATTTTGAAATTTCCTTGAAAACCAACCGAAATATCCACACATTTAATTTGAAGACAATACATAATTCTCCTAGTCAAAAATATTTCCTATGTTCCCCGTTTCTAAGACTATAATCAAGAAGGAATCATGTATTAACATAGGTATCCCATCTTTGTTAATATTTCATTCTTATTATTTCCATTATAAACCAAGAATAACCAGAATATTGTAATAAAATATAAATCATGTGTTTGTTTATTTTATATTATAGTGATGGTACAACCATTATTTATTCTCTTCTATAAACTATGAGAAATAACAATCATCGTTAGTGAGTGTATGTGAATTACTACCTCAATAAAGTGAATATTTCAATTTTTCATAACCACCCCTCATTGATGGTATTAATGATTATGTTGATTAATATATATGATTTATATAATTTACTTATGATTCTCAAAATATCTCTTACTATCCACCTCCACCCATCTATTTTATTGAGTAATGAAAACTCTAATAATATATTTTGCAAACTATTGCCTCCAAAAAAGAATCATTTTTAATTAATCATATATTTTTTCACTATTTATATAATAATAATAATACATTTACAAAAAAAGGTATGAAAATTATTTCATTATTATTATATTATAATGATATTATTTTCAATTAATCACTTCATTAACCATGTTCAATAATCAAGTTAACCAGTGTTCATGATTGTGTAGGTTTGACCATAAAATGAATAATTATATGAAATAATATCCTAGATTATTATGAAAAAATTATTTATGATATAATATTAAACAAATAAATATATATTGTGAATTTTTTCTTGAAAGGGTAAATTAATATTTCACTCAATAATTAAGAAACAACATTTCTGAGACGAAAATTAGTGAAAAATGTTCGTTGTTGGTCTAATAATCTAGGATTAGGATTAATATACTCGTGAAATGAAATATAAAAGTCATATATAATAACATTTAGTAAATTTTATTAACATTAGTTAACATTTAATGAATAATACATAACAAAAAATACGAATTCTACTCTTATGCAATGATAACAAATAGTCAAAATTGTAAACTCATGATCTGTGAATATAAGAAAAACTAATAAACTAGTATTTAATGAATAGAATTAAAAATTATTATTTTTATTAGTTTTTATATGTTTCTAAAACATTATTTTAACATATTTATTTTTCTATAATATTTTAGAGATAATTCGACTATGAATATAAACAAGGGAATAGTTTTTATAATTTTGAAATTCATGTTATATTTTTATCATTTCAAACAATAATTTATTTTATGTGATATAATTATATAAAAATTAATATATCTAAATAAATTCATGAAATTAATTTAGTTTTAATAGACATATCATTTTATTTTTTAGGGACATAAATTTAAAATATACAAATGTCGAAATAGTAACTTTGTCTCAAATTTGAATCTCGTGATTCATGTTTTTAATATACATGAAATTTAATTTTTCATGATGAAAATAATAAAAAAATTTCATTTTTTCAGAATTTAATTATATATCATGATTTATTTTTTTCCATGTTCATTCTCCAATTTATTTTGTTCCAAATGATATAAAGTTTGTTAGGGGTTTCCTATTAATTTCACTTCATTGAGACATGTTTTGTTGTTTTTAACCATTTCTTCTATTCTATGATGTATATACTATCCAAGAAATTATTTTGAGATAAATTATTAGTTAATACATGGTATTTATATAACTGTATGATTATCATGTGTCCAATGAACATTGATTCAAAAATTGAAAATGTTATAATTTTTTTCTCGTTACACAATTCTCTTAAATTAGTCATCATATCTATATTTGTTTTTCATCATTCATGAATGATATATTTTATCCTTCGATGATATTAGGATATATTGAAACTAATATTATAAGGAATTCATGATACAAAAAAAAAATTAGTTCCATTATGATTCTAATGTTTTGTTAAAATTGATATTGATTAGAATAATTTACACTACATTTAATTGAACTTACTTTCATGACTATATTTTTATATCCCACAAATTTTTTACCTTATCTAGTGTAATATAAAACTATTTTTACTTTCTTATGATAAACGTATTCCCATTATTTCATTTCATAAAAAATTTATCTTTATCCTTTTAAACGATGTGGGTTTTCAACATGGTTATTTCCAAATGCCCAAATTGTTTTCTATCCATTCAAAATGGGAGGGTTTAACAATAAATAGACGTTTCATTTTGATAAATGTTATTCCTAATTATGTATACATTATTAAAAATTATTTCTAATATAATTTTTTTCAATTTCATTTAAAAAACACAGTTTTGAAAACATTATGACTTTTTTCAAGGCCTCATTATTAAAGGTTGTTGAGAACTAAAATTTTGAAAGGAATTTTTTTTCTACTTTTTGAATCATCATGTATTTTAATGGAAAATAAATTTGGAACATTTTAGGATAATTATTCCAAAAAAATCTATATCCATTATTAATAACGTGTGTCTGTAAATTATTTCATACTTTATATTTTATAAAAATAATTAAAATTGTTTTATGAAAAGAAATTACAGGAAATTATATTTTTCCTATATTTTTTATCTCTCATAAAGTGATGTTTTAATAACCCTTTATATATTATTATGTCATGTATCCATTTGGAATATCAGATTTTGATATCATTTGATTTATTAAATTTGTGTTATTTTAGGTTTTAAGATACCCAATCCTTTATCCATGGTTTATGTAATACATGATGTTATATTATTTTAAGTGGAAAATATGTGAATGGATGATGATGGGTGGGTTATTACATCACTATATAATGAAATGGAATAATAAAATATTTTACGAGATATATAGTCTTAGTAATAATGGTGGTTTTTATATTATAATTTACGTGAGTTGTTTTCTCTCATCTTCATGATTCTGTATAGTTGGCATATTATTATAGGTATTTGAATAATTGTTTTTTCACAAAAATAATATATTATTCTTATGGATGTACCACATTTTCATTAATACCATGTTATGACACATTTTCATGATGATCATAATTTTATAGCAAAGTACCATGTTATTTATTATGTTATTGTAATTTAATAAAATGCATTTTATTACCCTAAAATTTGAAATTTTCATCATCATGATTTATTTTTATGTATATAGATCATTTATATCATTCTTGCATGTTTTATGACTATTGATATGGCTATTGGAAAATGATATATACTTTATCCTTCCATAATTATTATGATACATAGACTTATGGCCTTTTATTTGGACATGTATGTCCTCCTCTAATTCGACTTCATTTTTAAAATTAAATACCTAATTATATGTCTTTTCCATTAATCACAATATTATTTCACCCATTTCTTATAATCCCATTACAAAGGTTATGAAAATGATTATGTCTTGTAAGGTATCTATAAAATAATTTAGTAGATAAAAAGTATACTGAAATTATCAAAATGTTTGTAAATTATGAGTTTCTTATTTATAGTCTCCAAGAAAATAAAATAATACAGAATTAGGATATAATAATGTTCAGGATATTTATCACTTAAATCATGGGTTTGATATTTTATTTATATTTTTTTAGAATTGGTCTATATAATATAGTAGTAACCTATCAAATGATCAAATAAGTAATCAATTCTCATAATATAGTAACAATTTTTTAGAATCACAAGATTCATCGAATAGTAGTTTATGCACAAAAATAGACTATTTCCAACCTTATTGGATATGAAACATAAACATCACCACAATGATATAATAGTCTTAATTAATCCCTTAAAAATTATTTCCTCAATATGGATACTCATATCTCACATCACTGAGTGTACCATCCTATATTTGGAAATCTAAATCAATGTTGCAGTATGATCAAACTCTATTAAAAAATAAGATTGTATGTTATGGGTGTGGTTTTCAAAACCTCCTCAAGGAAAATATCTATAAAATATGCAATAACTATGGGGGTCCATGTATCCTTACGTCTCACTCCATCTATCGATGACTTATTCTTCTAGGATGGAATGGGTTATTCCCCAACCACTAATCAAAATAGCTTCCACACCAGATAACACAAAATATCTCCCTTACGTAATGAAATAACAAACAATCCTTTTGAAATAACATTATGCAATTTTCAATGAATATAAAAAACATTTTCATATAATTAAATAATATGATTATATCAGACAGAAAAATAAATATCCCACTAATTAATGTTACCCCATCATTAGTATACATCATTTTCACATTAAATAGTATGTTATGAGATCTTATGGTCCATACATCAGATTATAGGGACCCATAAAATCCTATGACTTAGCTAGTGTCTCTTTCTATAACAACATAATATGTTCGGTTAACATTTAATCTCTAATAACTCATATATTCTTCATCTTTTTCGAACACCATTTTCAATGATATCCCATAACTTACCCATTCTATGGTAATCAATTAGGACCCCCACCCGCCAATAGTACCACTTCTATGCTAATAGTGTAGACAAAAAATTTAACCATGGTTATTTCCACAAGTAGGACATAGTATTGTGATAATTATTGACGGTATAAAATTGGAAAATGGGAAGAATTATCATTAATTTCATAGGATAAAAACATATTACCACCCACGATTCCAGGATATTATAACCGTTGAAACCAAAATCCCAATCATGAGAATCTCATATCCCTGAATATGAAACTAATAACAACGTCTATAATTATAAGATAATACATATTTAAATTCATGTGAAAGAAACAACAATAACCCATGATTAGAGTTAAATATATAAATATAAACCATGTATGTCCTCTCATAAAAATGAAAAATATTTTTTGTGTCTGTGTGTCTATATATTTGTGTGTGTGTGAGTGGAGTAATGTGTATACTCCATTGCATCTTACACATGGACTCTCTTAAGAATATTAATATATATAATTAATACATAGTTGAAAAATTAGAAAAAAAATCACCTAAATAGGTCACCTAGTACCCCAAAATCGAAATAGTTATATCCAAAAATAAAACATCAAAGAGTTATAAATTAATGTAATAAGAATGTGGAAAAGGACCCCATAGCCACTTTCCCACTGATTTCAAAATCTCACCCAATGAGAAGAAATAATTTTCTCTCACCCATTATATATCTACCAATGATTCAACCAAAAATGTCACATCATGCATTACTAACCACATATCACATCTCAATATATCATATTATCATATATTTACAGATTACCAAGAAATTCGGGTATCGAGAAATCAATGTTCATTAACACTATTCCCTCCCCTATTACACATAACCTGAGAATATATCTCTTCAAAAACAACTATAATCCCCATAAGATTATATTTAATAGAGAGTATGGGATATGGGAATTCATGCATATATAACATCCTCATCTTTAATTTCAGCAAAAAAAGAATCTTACACTCTTTGGGTGTTCCTCAGGTCACACTACTTGGGTAGGTTGTGTATGAAAAAACAAGAAAATATAGGTATATAATAGTTTCACACAATCCCACACCAATTTTTTCACACAAGTAATACCAATACAACCACAATAAACTAAAATGATCACACCATCAAAAAAATTCCTCTAATTTAGAAAATCCAATCCCTATACATCATAAAAATTTCCACTTCAATGGTATGATTTTGCCATTTTTAATTTAACGATCAACCAATTTTCCTAAATTCATTAGTTGTTAGTATAAATTAAAAAATAATAAATTATTTAGAGATAATAAAATTTATATATATGATTAAATTTATTATTCACTTAATAAAAATCCCTTAAAAAGAAACCACCTCAACAGAAGCCTATATTACAACCAAAAACTCATACCTACAAACAATCAAGGCCACAAAGCCACAAAAATCATGGAAACCAATCCAAAATGAAAATAAATCATAAATAATGAAATTTACCTTATTCTTGTAGATTTGGAGGTTTTATGAATTTATCCATTTAATGGGAATTCTCAATATATTCCACAAAATATTGAATAATCCGAAAAAATCATATTCATTGGAAAACATCAGAAATTGCAAATGAAAGCTGGGAACATCATGGGTATCACATAACTCAGATTCATTTAATTTAGTTGATTTTTTTAAAATTAATAATAAAAATAATACCACCAACCTTTTATAATTAAAAAATTGGTAAATCCATATATTCAAATAAAACTGTACGATAAAAAATCCTCTACATCAAAATAAGATTTCTAATTTTTCATGTAAACCAATGAAATAGTGGGAAAACGATAAGGTTATAACCAAAAAAATGAATCATATAATCTATATAATTCTGACAGTTGTATCATCCAAATCACATCCAAACCAAAAAACCAACAAAAAATGTATTCTCTATAAAATCATCATAAAAAGTAAATAACTCTATAAAGGGATAAGAAGAATTAATCTCGAATCTCCCATATTGATTCTCTAGAAACCAATGATGAATGAAAAGGTTTAAAGACTATTAAGGCCCCCACATTTAACAAGGAATCTCATATATTACAATAGGAATGATGGGATAATTAGGGAACTCATTGAAATTATGATATTTATAGACAACCTCGAAATAACATAATTCATTGTGTGATGTAAGGTTTATGCTATTAGCCTAACACAGTTCACATTCACTCAAGAAATATTTGTCTGATTCATCAAATCATGAATTATTTCATGTTGTGAATATATCATTTTTTGAAATAAAACATTAAATGTTAAAACCATAAAAACACTACTATGAATATTCTTGATGTGAGAAACATATCAATCCATGAATTGGACATGGTTGTTATTCTAGAATATGAAATGAATCATCAATATATAAAATTATATTCCCTTATCAACTGATTATCTATATAAATCAGCACCCATATATATATATTTTACTCTTGATCCTCCTATCCCTACTTGAAACTCATATCAAGGCTCCCAATATCCAAAAATAATAATGCCTTGGGTTTTAAGTTTATGGTCTATGAATTGTTTTTATCAACCCTTGAAATTCAAACGAAAAATTTCGTACCATGAGGTAAATATGAAGAGTTATTAAGAATAGACATGATACTATTTAGATAATCATGGAATGATCATTATAATGTTTTATCATAGGACACACACCAAGGGATATAATGTTTGAGACATTATGGTATCGTGTAAATAGAACCATCTGAAATCAAAAATAAATAAATTAATTAATTCCCAATGTAACTATAGTGTGAACTTGATATAATTGAGGTATACTAGGATAATTTTATTTATAATACCAATTTTAGTAATAAATTATTATGCCTCAATCATTTGAGTAGATATTTTAAGAATGAATTGATAAGATATCTTGGAATATTATTTGATATCCTAGGATTAATATATAAATGAAGGAAATAATTTTCAAATAAAAAATGTTAAACATTAAAAATAAATAAAATATATTTTCTCATTTTATTATTATTAATGATTGCATAAATATGGAATGATAATTTGTTCTTAGATTAGAAAAGATTTATTATTTATATGTTTAACTAGGTTTTTTATTCATTAAATTAATATTTATGTCATAACATATTTGAATATAAATTTATTTAAAAAGAATCTATAGAAAATATAAATTATTAATAAAAAGGGTTTTAAAGAAAACAGAGTCTTGATAAAAAAAATTATTCATGAAAGAGTGGAATTATGTTAGGTCCTATACATATGATTTAAACATTCGTTTTTCTCTATTTTGGGATTTTTTAATATTTTTCTCTACATTAATATAAAGGATTGTGCCTCATTTACCACCATAAGATTAATAGGAAAAGGAACGTGCGAATGCACCACCTATATGACCAATAATAGATCATATTTTCCTAGACGGTCTTTCATTTTGGCTAAACATTATTGTTATAGAAACATATATATAAATAACAAAACATATGTTATTATAAAATAGTTATATTTTAAAAATATTTTAATATTTCATAGTTATTTATCTTCACAATAAGTTAATTAATGCATAAATATAATTCATTGATTCTATAAATTAAATAAGACTCTATAGATTAACTGAATTTGGCATTCCAGCTTCATATTTGAGGTGGAAGACTGTTTATGGTTGGATGTAAGGAAAAATCCAAAAATACCAAGGATTAAACCAATAGAATCATTAGAGATACCATTTTATAAATATTGTCACAATATTGAACACAAATTATTGGATGTTGAGTTTATAAACCTCTATCCGGGAATTAGGCAAGTTATTGTTTATCTATCTAAGAATTCATATCAAATTAAATTTTTCAAATATTTTATTAGTGATGAAGAATTTAATGATATTAATTTTGAAATGGGATCGCAAATGTTCCACTAATGTTAATGGTAATTGTTTCCAATAATCATACATTCCACACATTAGGGAATGTTATGTTTTTGCTGACCTTCAAATTAAGGGAGGCTTAAGTGAGACTGGACCACTACCTTGATCGGAATCACTTGATAGTTCCACAAGTTTTACAAAATAATAATGGGTGGATATGATCAGTACTTACTCTCATAGTGGGTTCAAATTTAAGGATGACTCTCCAACACCTAGTTCTACATAGTCTTTTATGTAATGTAATAAAAATGATTTCTTTGAACAAATAAGGTTATAATATTCCTTCTAATCAATGAACTTAATTACATATTTCAATTATAAAAATCTTGAAATTCTCTAGAATGGTGTTGCATTTGACATCCCTAGTTAGTCACCTCATATAACCTAATCATCATAGGAACCAAAGAAAACTGGACCTATTAAAGATATCTGACAACATTTTGAGAGTTATGGATAATGGTGTGACGTGTACGCATAGCCATGTCACCATAGTGTGGTCTTCAGTCTGGTATTTTATGCCTCATCATAAATAAAATAGTACATGTAGGGTTACTATGGTTACAAATGTAACACCCCAAGCTTCTATGGTATGCTTCCCTTTGAATAATACAGTAGCGTGTGTTGTACGCAACATCGAGTTCTAACACAAACACCACAACCAATCAAACTAACCATTATGAATAGTAATACCCACCTTTTGAAAATTTATAAATTTTATATTTCAAAATGGACTTCGTTTTTTGATTTGCAATATCGAAATTAGCTTAGGTGGAAATTTGGGTATTTTTATGAAAACATTCAATTTTTGCTGAATAGTGAAAAAAACAGTGAGTTATAGTTTAAAACTGAATTTTTATATAAATAATTATTTATTTTATTTAAATTTAATTATGTTCAAAATAGATAAATAATACTTATATAAGTTCAATGTAATTTGTTGGAGTTAGTTTAGAATAATTTTAGATATATAAATATTTTATTGAACTTTTCACCGTCTTTTACCCACCTCCTAGGAGAATTTGGAAATCCACATAAAACATAATTTTACCGACTCTGTGAGTGGAATTTCCAAAATTGGAGAGACATGGTTAATATCAGGGTGTAAAATTTGGTTCAATGATATGAAAATTATTTTTGGTGAATAGTAACTTTTTACTTTTATTTACCACGGTTAAAAGTAAATAGGGTAATTAAGGGTAAAAATGATATTAATATTACCCTAACACATGTCCTAAATCTATTGGACAAGTGTATCTAGAACAAAAATAACATTAGGAATAAAATATTATAATTTAGGTCCACTTGGATTAGATTAGGACATTTGTTATTATTTAATTCAAAGAAGAGTTAAAAGAGTTAAAATCAATTTTTATTTACTAAAATATTTTTAATATAGGGTTATACATAAGATAAATTATATTGTAAATATTCATTATAAATATAAAAATATTTTCTAAATAATGGTATTTTATTTATAATTTTTAGTCATTAAATAATTTAATTTATTTAGGACACAATGGTGATGTAGTAATTATCTAATTAATGAAATATTAAAATAACTGATATGATAAATATCAAAATAAATGTAATTTGAGACTTTTTATGAATTCCACTAACTTTATAGGTTAATATGACATATTATCATTGGTTATAAATTTTTTTTTGATGTAATAATGCTATTATGATATTATCAAAAGCAAAATACCCAATAGTGTCAAAATTGACATAAAAGAGTTTTTAAAACTAATATTATATTATTAATTTATATTCTATTTCTAAAAATCTAAGGTTCGGCCAAATTACATTAATCATAATAGTTGTATCATTATTTGACCACTTGGGGGTCGCTTGGTTGTATATAGTAAGTTTATTAACTATATAATATAAAAATACAAAGTGACATGGTAAATGTTAAACTAATTAACTACGAGTTAAAACTAAAAGATAAGGTTAATATTGTGACCCAAACCTATATAAAACCTATTAATTGAGTTCTTTTAGACCTATACCCACCTTAAACTTTAAATAATCCACTTTGGAGCCAAGAGAAACCGAATATGAATTTATTATAAAATAATATTTCTAGCTTTTCCAAAGGTGCCCCTCACCCCTCTTATAAAAGGGAACTCCCCCATCTCACTAAATCACACATTAAAAGCCTTTTGGTTCCACCAAACCATCCCCAAATACTCTCTCAGCTTCCCTCACTTCGACCTAGAGGCCTTATTTTGATCAGAAAGCCAACCTGAGGAGCCCTTTTGAACAAATCAAAAGGAAGAAGCCGATTAAGAGGTAATGTTTTCCCCACACACTTTTATGTTCCTTTTTTCTTCAACTTCTTCTTTCTTTGTTATTACCATTCTAAAATAATAAATCCAATATCTTATACATACTGTGATGTTATTATAAATATGGTACAACCATATTCCGTATTCTATCCATCTGTTGAATGACAGGTGACCATACGTTTATACGTACGACTTACTGTCTCCACGTCGTTGTATAATTTTTATTCAATAAATTATTATTAAGATGAGTATAATAATGATGTTTAATTCATGTAAATAATAAATATAACATGATAATGATTCTGTATATATTATATACCATCCAATTATATATTATTTTAATATAAAATGAATGATATTGTCACTCGTGCGTACGAATGGACTGCCGTCTCGAAGAACGCAATGAGATTCATTCCCCATCGTATCCATTCAAGACTAATTCTCATTTAATGATTAAAAATAATATTTAAGGAATTAATATAATTCTGGATATGAATAAGATACAACCTATATATAACAAACACGACTTACGTAACAAAACATATAATAGAAAATGAGTAAGTTAACACCCGAAACAACAATAATACTAAGATATTATTAACAAATAAATGTTAAAAGATCATATATGATATCATATTAATGTTTATGATTCTTGTATAATTTAATAACAATTATTTCACAATCATACATGGGGTTAACCAACCCTCAACCAAGTAAAAGTACAAGGTAAGGGTTATTTCACAATCTATTCATTATCCGATTTTGTTTATATGAAATTATCTACCGGGACCTCTTTATCCTCCACATCAATGTTTCTTAAAAATGAATTTCAAAACATTCATGATATTTTACTGAATATGGGTTAATGTCATTTATACCATTGTTTGACTTTTTATAAGAGATTTATAAAGGAATCATTCCGTCATTTTCCAAACAAGGTCCTTGTTAACCTTTTCGACAGAATTAAGGTAAAAATGTATTTTCTTACTTAAACGGCGGGTGCTGCTATTTTTAGCCATTATAAAATACATGAAACTTACCTTAGAATATTATAAAAATATTTTCAAAGTAAAAGTTTTATTTTATACTTATTTGTCTTTTAAATGATTTCAAAAAAGAGACATTCCTCTAAAATAGTTTTGATTTCATCTATGTCAACATTCTATGATGGATTTTAATCTTATATGAAGATTATTTATTGTGATACAAATCTTCCATATTTTATTGAAGGTTTTGAGATATGTTTGACTATGGATGTGTTATTTTTATACCATTCATGGTTTATGGAGAAATTATTGACATTTCGTATGCTAGTTTTAATACGAATGTTAATGTTATGTTAAAACCTTTTCATATGTGGAATGCATTTGGCTTAATAAGTGACGGTTGGAGCCCGCTATAGCTCCTCGATGCATCGGTAGGTCTCATTAGACAAAATAGTGTCTTGGCACAAGGCCTTGACAAAATCATAATTGTAGTATTGGCATGAGGCCTTGACTATGTGGTTATGATAGTTTGAGATTATGCATTCTATCATTATAAAAGTCGTTCATGATATTGAATGTGATTATTCAACTAGTAGAATATCCATGTGAATAAGTAAATGGAATTATTTAATTTTATTTTTTCCATATTATGTTGAAGTTCAAGTTTAAAAGGCTTTTTTTAGTTATACGTTGCCTTAATTGTTTATGCTTATTTATGAAAGTTTCCTCTATATTGTTATCCTTACTGGGCATTTGAGCTCACCCCTTTCGATGTTTTTTCCCAGGATGTGAAGAAGTATTTTATGAATGACCTACATAGATAGTATTAGGGGATATGAGTGTGGAGACAAGATGTTGTTGTATTTTTCCATATATGATGTAATTTAAACATTATAAATGTATATAGTATTCCAAGGCTACTAAACTAATAAGTATTTTTAGACTTTATCTTTCTTGTGATCATGCCAATGTTATGTAATAATGCACCGACTATGGGTAATAGGGGTCGCGACATTACAGTTGGTATCAGGGGAAGTTTAGTACAAACCATGGAAGCTAGATTTAGGTAAACTATAATTAGAGCACATATACCTAAGAGAGACTTTGAGGATTAGAATCGAAGAACTTCCTAGAATTTTGTTATTGTAGAGAATCTGTGAGTTTTCTAAGAAATACATCCATGTCTGGATATGAGCAGGTAGAGGCGGCTCTGGCACAGATGTACCAAGGGGCAAAACCCGAAAACACCGCTTTGAGCTATACTCGAATAGGAACTGATGCACGACAATAGGCCTTGCTGCACTCTTTGTTACAACACTCACAAGGGATATGTTTAGGATAACTCTCATTTTATTACAAATCATTATGAAGGGTTTATGAGTTTATACTTCCTCAAAGAATTTTTTTTATGATTATGGATTATATCCATAAATAGTTCAATTTACATTAAGTGTTTTTATAAGTATGGAATTATTTATTTTGAATCATAAACTGATCTAGTTTATGCCTTTGTTTAGAAATGGAGCCTCTTGGAAGAAATGGAAACCGTATCAATCCACACACTCCATGTAGGTATTTCCCTACTACTCAAGATAATTATAGTGGAGCTGGTGATGAAACTGGTGCTGATCTGCTAATCACCATACTAGGACAACTCACTCAAGTAATGAATAATAACATTACCCGTATGGAGCACCCTGATCTGAAACATGGAGGGTCAATGTTAGATCGCTTCATGAGGTAACAACCACCAATATTCAATGGGAGTACAAATCCCTTAGTAGCTGAGCAATGGATAAATTCCCTAGTGAAAATATTACAGGCTATGGGGTGTAGTGAAAGAGAAAAAGTTATCATGGCAGTCTACCGCCACACTGGAGATTCTGATCAACGGTGGTCATTGATTCAAAACACGAAGTAAGATGATGAAGTATCAAATATGGAATGGAGGGACTTCAAAGATCTGTTTTTAGAAAAATACTTTCCACTTGACCATTGTACAGATATGGAAAGACAGTTTCTGAGTCTGAGACAAAAGGATGGTGATAATGTCGCAAAGTATAAGGCTAACATTATAAGGTTAGCAAGGTATGCTAGAGATTATATACATAACCCAAGAAGTAATATTGATCATTTCTTTGATGGGTCAAAACATTTCTCCATCGAGCATTAGTCTCACAATCCTTCTCGTTGTATGAAGACATTGTCTCATGTGCTATCAAGACAAAGAAGGAATTCTCTAAGTCTTATGACTTTAAATCAAAGCAAGAGAAGAGGAGATCTGTTGATCAATCTAGGAATTTAAATAAGGGGAAGAAGTGAAATGTTGAATATCCAACTTGTAGTAAATGTAGGAAGAAACCCTCTAGTACTTTCTTAAAAGGAATGAGAGTCTGTTACAAGTGTGGTGAAGAAGGCCACCATGATCGTGATTGAAAGGGGAAGAAGGAAGCTACCAATGTCCAATGCTACAATTGCAGCGATATGGGACATTATGAAAATAAATTTCCTAAGTTTCAGGGGAACTGACCTCAGAAAAGGCCAAGGGATAAAGGCCAAGCTTATGCTATCACTACTGCTGAGGTAAAATCTTTGAAAGACATGGTGGTAGGTAATTTAATGGTTTCATCAAGTATAGAAAATGCATTATTTGATTCTGGATCATCGCATTTTTTCATATCTTCCCAGTTTTCTAGGAAAATTAGATATTTTCAATATCAGTTAATAAGGGAGTTGTCAGTTAAAACTCAGAAGGGAAGTATCATTGCAAAAATGTTTTGTGAATGAGTCCCCATTAGAGTACATAAATGTTCTTTATTTGCTGATATCATTGTCATACCTATGATTGAATTTGATATAATCTTTGGTATGGATTGGCTTTCAGAACATGATGAAAAATTTTATTGTAAGAACAAGGAGGTTAATATTTTTGATGAGGATGGTAAGGAACACCTTATCTTTAGAGTGGAATCATCACCGCCTAATACTTACCTAGACCCACCCCTAGTAGCTCAACTGAATTCAATTATTGGGGAGGAAGAGAATGAAATGATTGTGGGTGAGGAAAGGAATGTTCATATAAATTATGTACCTATTGTGAAAGAATATGTAGATGTGTTTCCAGATGATTTACCCGGACATCCTCCAGAATGAGAAGTTGAGTTTTCCATTGATTTAATTCTTAGATCAAGGCCTATATCGAAGACCCCTTATAGAGTGGCCACTGTGGAATTAGTTGAACTAAAAAAACAACTAGAGTAATTGAGTAATAATGGATTTATTCGCCCAAGTGTTTCTCCATGGGGATCCCCTATTCTTTTTGTTAAAAAGAAAGATGGATCTACGTGGTTATGTATTGACTACAGGGAATTCAATGCTATAACAATAAATAACAAGTATCCCCTACCTCGCATTGATGATTTATTTGACCAACTGTATGGAGCTCAATAATTTTTAATGATTGACCTTTGATTTGGATACCATCAGTTGTGTGTGAAGAAGGAAGACCTTCCGAAGATAGCATTTCGAACAAGGTACGAGCATTATGAGTTTACAGTAATGCCTTTTGGATTGACTAGTGAACCCTCAGTATTAATGGATCTAATGAATTGATTTTTCAAAGAATATATAGATCATTTTGTGGTGGTATTTATTGATGATATCTTGGAATACTCCAAAAGCTATGGAGATCATGAAAATCACTTGCGCATTATCCTGAAGTCTCTTAGAAGACATGAATTATATGGGAAGTTTAGAAAGTGTGAATTTTGGCATCAGGAGATCTCTTTTCTTGGCCATATTGTCTCCATGTATGGAATCTCTGTTTATCCTTCAAGGACAAGAGGAATCCTAGAATGGCCAGCAACAACAAATATAACCAAGGTATGAATTTTTATTGGTTTAGCAGGTTATTATCGACGTTTCGTCTAGAACATTGCTCGATTGGCTAACCCATTAAAAAAGTTCACTCGTAAAGGGGTTAAATTTGTTTGGATAAAAGAGTGTGATGAATGTTTTGAAGAACTGAAGAGAAGATTAGCCAATTCTCCTATATTGACTCTACCATCGAAGAATGATGTATTTGTTAATTATAGTGATGCATCAATGAATGGACATGGTTGTGTCTTTATGCCGAATGATAGGGTTATTGGCTTTGCATCACGACAACTAAACATTCATGATAAAAACTACCCTACTCATGATTTTGAGTTATCTACTATAATCATTTCTTAGAAGATATGGAGACATTATATCTATGGTGATAAAATGTGAGATTTATACAGATCACAAGATTTTGAAGTATATTTTCTCACAGAAAAAACTCTATATAGGGTAAAGGAGATGGCTTGAAATACTAAAGGATTATGATTGCACAATACACTACCACCTGGGGAAGGCAAATAAGGTGGCAGATGCTTTGAGCAGAAAAGATCATGGAGTTTTGAACATAATGAGAATTGAAAGGGATCCTATTTTCATGGATCTAATGAAGATGGATATGTGAATTACCATGTAAGGTGAGACATCGATACTTTTTCAAATGGTTTCCAAAACATCTTTACTAGAAACGTTAATGTGTTCTCAGATCGGTGATGAAGTGTTTCAAAAGATGATTAAAGCTGTGAATGATGGAAGATTGAAAGACATTGTGTATGAAGATGGAATTTTGAAAATTTGAAAGAGATGTTGTGTTCTCGATATACCTGATCTAAAAAGGGAATTTTTAGATGATGCTCATGGATAAAATTTCTCTATACAACCTGGGAGCATCAAAATGTATATAGATTTGAATGAAATTTTTTTGTGGGACAAATGAAGAGGGATATTTCTGATTTGGTGTCAAGATGTATGTTTTGTCAACAAGTGAAAGCTGGCAGTCAACAGCATGGAGGATTCGTGCAACCTCTTCCCATACTGGAGTGGAAGTGGGATAATATCACGATGGACTTTGTTATGGGAATACCAAATAATCCTAGAAGAAATGATTCAATATGGGTTATTGTTGACCGTCTTACCAAGTCAACACATTTTCTTGCTATAAGAGAAGATCTGCCACTGGAACGTCTAGCCGGACTATATATTAATAATGTTGTGAGACTTTATGGAGTACCCCTATCGATTATTTCTGATCTTGATCCCCATTTTACTTGAAGATTCTGGAAGAGTCTTTAGAATTCCTTGGATACTGAACATCATTTGATCACTGCCTACCACCATCAAATAGATGGAAAATCAGAACAGACTATTCAAACCTTAGAAGACATGTTGAGATCCTTCTCTCATGACATTCAGGGTATGTGGGATCAACATTTACCTCTGGTAGAATTTTACTATAACAATAGCTTCCATTCGAGTGTTCAAATGGCACCATATGAAGCGTTATACAGAATGAGATGTCTCACACAAACCTGTTGGGATGACGTTGGTGAAAGAAAACTTGTAGGCCTAGAACTGGTAGAGGAAACTATAGAGAAGGTGATGGTAATCCAAAACCACATCGAATCAGCTCAATGTAGGCAGAAGAGCTATGCTGACAACCGAAGGACGGATTTGGAATTTCAGGTCAGAGATCATGTTTTTTTAAGGTATCTTCAGGGATGGGGGTTATACATTTCGGCATGAAAGGTAAATTCAGTCCCAGATACATCGGACCTTTTGAAATTCTAGAGCGAATTGGGGTTGTAGCATACCATTTGGCAATGCCACTATGTCTCTCCAAAGTTCATGATGTGTTCCACATATCACTATTGAGGAAATACGTGCCTGACCCAACGCATGTTCTAACCAATGAGGAATTAGAACTGGAACCCGATCTGTCTTATTGTGAAGATCCCATCAGAATTCGTGATACAAGAGAACAAGTACTGAGAAACCGAACGACTCGTCTGGTAAAAGTTTTATGGAGAAACCATAAGATGAAAGTTGCAACGTAGGAACCCTAGGAAATTATGATGATTATCCAACCGAGTCTTTTCATGCGATAGTATTCTAGAAATTTTGAGGACAAAATTATTTGAATGAGGAAAGAATGTAACACCCCAAGCTTCCATGGTACGCTTCCCTTTGAATAATACAGTACCGTGTTTTGTACGCATGTTCGAGTTTTAACACACACATCACAACCAATCAAACTAGCCGTTATGAATTGTAACACCCAGTTTTTGAAATTTTATAAATTTTGTCTTTCAAAATGGACTTCAGTTTTGGATTTGTAATATCGAAATTAGTCTAGGGTGAAATTCTGATATTTTTCTGAAAACATTCAATTTTTGCTGAATAGTGACAAAAACACTAAGTTATAGTTTAAAATTGAATTTTAATATAAATAATTATTTATTTTATTTATATTTAATTAAGATCAAAATATATAAATAATACCTATATATTTTCAATGTAATTCGTGGGAGTTAGTTTCGAATAATTTTAGATATATAAATATTTTATTGAACTGTTCACCGTCTTTTACCGACCTCCTAGGAAAATTTGGAAATTCACATAAAACATAATTTTACCACTTCTGTGAGTTGAATTTAAAAAATACGAGAGACATGGTTAATATCAAAGAGTAAAATTTGGTTCAATGAGATGAAAATAATTTTGATGAATAGTAACTTTTTACTTTTATTTACCACGGTTAAAAGAAAATAGGGTAATTAAGGCTAAAAATGATATTAATATTACCCTAACACATGTCCTAATTCTATTGGACCAGTGTATCTAGACCGAAAACAACCTTAGGAATAAAATAATATCATTTAGGTCCACCTGTATTAGATTACGACATTTATTATTATTTAATTCAAAGAAGAGTTAAAAGAGTTAATGTCAAAGTTTATTTGCTAAAAAATTTTAAAATAGGTTTGTACATAAGATAAATTAGATTTTAAATATTCATTAGAAATATAAAGATACATCCTACATAATGGTATTTTATTTATAATTTTTAGACATTAAATAATTTAATTTATTTATGACACAATGGTGATGCAGTAATTACGTAATTAAAGAAATATCAAAATAATTGAAATTATAAATATGATAATAAATGTAATTTGAGACTTTTTATGAATTCCAAAAAATTTCTAGGTTAATATGACATATTAGGATTGGTTATATAAATTTTTTTCGAAGTAGTAATGCTGTAATGAAATTATCAAAAACAAAATACCCAATAATGGAAAAATTGACATAAAATAGATTTTAAAACAAATATTATATTATTAATTTATATTCTGTTTATAAAAATATAATATTTGGCAAAAGTACTTGTATCATGATATTTGTATCATTAATGGACCACTTGGGGGTCTCTTGGATGTATATAGTGTATTTATTAACTATATAATATAAAAATACAAAGTGACATGGTAAATGTTAAACTAATTAACTAAGAGTTAAAACTAAAAGATAAAGTTAATATAGAGACTCAAACCTATATAAACCTATTGTTTGAGTGGTTTTAGACTTATTCACACCTTAATCTTTAAATAATAATATTTGGAGCCATTAGAAACCGAATATTAATTTATTATAAAATAATATTTCTAGCTTTTCCAAAAGTGCCCCTCACCCCTCTTATAAAAGGGAACATCCACTTCTCACTAATTCAAAATTCAAAGCCCTTTGGCTCAGCCAAACCCTGCCCAAATACTCTCTAAACTTCGTTTACTTCGACCTATAGGCCTTAGTTTGATCAGAAAACCAACCTAAGGATCCCTTTTCATCAAATCAAAAGGAAGAACCCGATTGAGAGGTAATGTTTTCACCACCCTCTTTTAAGTTCCTTTCTTCTTCAAAATCTTCGTTCTTTGTTATTCCCATTATAAAATAATAACTCCAGTATCATATATATACTGTGATGTTATTATAAATATGGTACAACCATATTCTGTATTCTATCCATCCTTTGAATGACATGTCACTATACATGCGTATGTACGGCTTACCGTCTCCACGTCGTGGTGTAATTGTTATTCAATAAATTATTATTTGGATGGGTATAATAATGATGTGTAATTCATGTAAATAATAAATATAACATGATAATTATTCTTTATATATGATATACCATCCAATTATATATTATTTTAATATCAAATAATGATATTGTCGCTCGTGCGTACGTACGGACTACCGTCTCCATGAACGCGATGAGATTCATTCCCCATCGTATCCATTCAAGACTAATTCTAATTTAATGATTAAAAATAATGTTTAAGGACTTCATATCATTCTGGATATGAATAAGATACAACCTATCCATAACAAACATGACTTACATAACAAAATATATAAAATAAAATGAGTAAGTTAACACCCAAAACAACGATAATACGATGATATTATTAACAAATCAATGTTAAAATACCATATATGATATCATATTAATGATTATGATTCATGTATAATTTAATATAAATAATTTCACCATTATACAGGAGGTTAACCTACCCTCAAACAAGGAAAATTACAAGGTAAGGGTTATTTCACAATCTCTTCATTATCCGAGGTTGTTTATACGAAATTATCTACTAGGACCTCTTTATCATCCACATCCATGTTTCCTAAAAATGTATTTCAAAAACATCTTTCTATTTTAATGAATATGGGTTAATGTAATTTATACCCTTTTTGACATCTTATAAGAGGTTTATAAAGGAATCTTTCCGTCGTTTTCCAAATAAGGTCCATTTTAACCATTTCGACAAAATTAAGGTAAAAATATATTTTTTTAACTTATACGGTGGGTGCAACTATTTTCCACCATTATTAAATCTTCATAGCTTTCCATAAAGGCTTTTACGAATATTTTCAAAGTAAAAGTTTTATTTTATAATTATGTGACTTTTAAATGATTACAAAAAAAGAAATGGTGCTGCCAAATAGTTTTGATTTCATCTATGTCAACATCCTTTGATGGATTTTAAGATTATTTGAAGTTTATTTATTATGATACGAATCTTCCATATTATATTGAATGTTTTGTGATATGTTTGACTATGGATGTGTTATTTTTTTACCATTCATGGTTTATGGATATATTATTGACATTTCATATACTAGTTTTAATACGAATGATTATGTTATGTTTAAACATCCTCATATGAGAAATGCATTGGACTTAATAAGTGATGGGTGGAGCCCTCTATATATCCTCGATGCATCAGTAGGTCTCATGATTCAAACTAGTTTCTTGTAAAAATTCCTTGACAAAATCTTATTTGTAGTCTTGGAATGAGGCCTTGACTATGTGGTTATGCTAGTCTGGCATTTTTGCATTCCATCATTATAAAAGTGTTTATTGATATTGCATGTGATTATTCGACTAGTAGAATATTTATGTGAATAGGTAAATTCCATTATTTCATTTTATATTTTCCATATTATGCTGAAGATCAAGTTTAAAAGTCTTTTGTTTTAGTTATACATTGCCTTAATTGTTTATGATTATTTATGAATGTTTCCGCTATATTGTTATCCTTACTGGGAATTTGAGCTCACCCCTTTCGATGTTTTATTTTTTCCAGGATGTGAAGCAGTATTTTATGAATGGCCTGCATGGATAGTATAAGAGGATATGAGTGTGCAGACAAGATGTTGTTGTAGTTTTAAATTTATTATGTAATGTAAACTTCATGAATGTATCTAGTATTTAAAGACTACGAAAAAAATCAGTCTTTCAAGACTTGATCATTCTTGTGATCATGCCAATGTTATGTAATAAGGCATCGAATCTGGGTAACTAGGGTCGGGGCGTTGCAACAAATTCTATATCCCATGCTACTGTAGTTTCATTGATTATACCATGTATGATTCTATTATACTTTATTATATATTTATCTTAATTTGATACATTTTCATCTCACTATTTTGATTCTAATAATTTTTTTCACTTATGAGAAATAAATTATATGATTTATCCTTATATTTAATTTGTTGTAGTCTTTATGAAAAAATAATATAGAATGGATTTATGTCTTCATTGTGTTCCTTAGTTACCACAACTAATAGAAATTTCATGGATCTTATGGACCCATATATGGAATCATTTTATGTAATTTTGTAAAAGTTTTAGATGAATCGATTACATGATTTAACATAATTTTTTAACAGAATGGTAACTTATTTTTCTCCATCTAGAAAATATTATACTCTCTATGGAGTGGAGGGGAATCTGGCCAATCGTTCTCGTCCCGGTATAGGGGAGGTTTTGGCTATTACTATAAGGATGTATTGTCTTGTTCTATGATCAGTGGAGTCTATTCATTAACGAGTTTACCTATATTGGGGGATCAATATTTATATTTCTTCAGTACGGATATTTCAAAATTATTACCAAGTTATTTTTCAAATATAAAATTGATCTTCAATAGGGAACATAACCTATTTCAGTCAATCTTTACAAAAATATATTTGAATAAATTACAAGAGAAGAAGATAATGTTAAAATATATGGAGACATAGGGGATTAATATGTTGATCAAATATCATTGGGATTACCTCACACTTTTTCCAATAAAGATAATGAATGAATAATCTGATGTGTAGACTACCAAAAAAGAAACCATTTGACATAAAAAATGCATTATGCTCTTCCTAGAATTCATTATCTTAATGATCATATATAGTGGGAGGTTTGGTTAATGTAAAATGAAATATGATCGAGAATTCACAAGCTATGGGTAATATTAGAATACATTCCAATAAAAACTTTTTGGATTTTATACAATGTTTTTTCCGATTTCTCCTGATTTTTTAAATTACTAATGCTCCTTATAGGTTCATAGAATTTATGAAAAAAATATTTCATCCATTCGTATAATGAATTATTAATTTCATCATAGAATATTTTCTATTTTATTATGTTTTACAGGATTATCATTCTTGATATATATAATTCATCTATGAGACATTATAATAACATTAGTAATTTTTTAATTTTGTAAAGTCTTCCCATTAAATTAAGGACTTAAAATTCCTTCATATTTGTTTCATAGAAAATTAAATTAATATAGACCATGAAAATGAAAAAGGTGGTTATTTTTAGGAATATTACATTTAATTATTTTCTTGAAGAAATATTTCTTTATACTAATGGGAAGCTAAAAGAACATCAACTTGAAAATATCAGAAAAAACATCACCCATTGCCTCTTCAATAAAAACAGTATAATAGTTAATAGAGTCTCATAGGTCTGAAACATCTTTCTAATAAATTAAATGTACATTAACCAAAAATATAGTAAAAATTTTACATAGATAATTGGGGTTTTTATTGTGTACTATGAAAAATACTTGGGTTGTTGTTTTTGGATACAAGATTAATAGATAGTAACATATGTTTCTAGAAATACTTTTCCAAGGGAAAATAATAATCAAAAAATGATTTATATATATTAATTATGGTTCATGAATTATTATGGCAAAGATAGTAATATTTTGTTTTATTATTTTTTGAATACACCAATCATATAATCTATAATTATATCATTTCCCATAACTTTTTAATCATATCGAAAAATCTTTGGGTGAAACATATAAATTATTTCAATTTGGATATTTTATATAATCAATGTATTGGGAATGTGGATTTTAATTCCCATAGTATAAATATTATCCCTAAAAATAAGGCATAGGAAAAGGAAAAGTGGATACTAATGAAACTCTAATAATAATTATACTTATATGTGACTAAAGATCACAATGAGGTACATTTACACCACATTGATCTTATATTATCAATCATGGAGTTTGTCATGGACAAATAGATCCCTAATATTTAATATATCATTATTTGAGAATTTTTTGATGGTGGGGAGTGCCTTGATTATTTGTTTTAGGATTTATATTTTTATTATAAATACATGGATGTATAATTATCCCTATGTGTATAAAAAATAATTGGTGATGAAATACCATTCCTCATAGGTTTTGGTTCATCGTGGGATTTCTATATTTTAGTAGGATATTCATCATCATTTGTGGTATCCTAGAATAATGTAATATATTATGATATTTTCATTCAGGTGATTTATGTGTAAGAAATAAAAGATGATCATTTGAAGCAGATGAGTACTCTTTAACCACTCTTTTTCTATATAGTAATTTGATAAAATCGTAAAGAAATTTAGAATTTATCTACCTATATCCACTATGGATATGTATTGAATATGGTTGTACATGGGATTTATGACAGTAGAGATCCAATTTATGACTATTAATGAATAAAATTCCATTGGTGAACTATAATATTTACATACAGGAGACATAATAAATCATAAATTGTATCAAACATTGGTTTTATTTAATAGATACCCCAGATTCACAACATTATTCTAGATATAGATTCAGTAATCAATTCTATATTTGGTGAAATTTAGTACCACTTTCTACCAATAGAGTGATGGTCTTTCAGATCACACTATACATATTTATGTGTATATACATAAACCAATATTATATAAATTGACAATTTTCACAAGGAACACCTCCTCTTGATGGAATTTTCTGACACCAATTGCTACAATTATTTTTCATGGATTAAATCATTTGTGACTCATTATGAAATGAAATTTCATTCTATTCATTACTAGTCCAATATTAGTGAATACTATTTTTCCAATACTAATATTATCTATTAGATGATTGAATATATGATGATGATTTGACATGTTTTTTAATGTTCCAAAGGTAAAGAATCTAACAATGTTATTTGATAATGACTCCAAGAATTAAAATTGGGTTTTCATGTATTCCTTTTTTATTAAAAAATACATAACCAATAATTTGAAGGGAAAATGGTATATATGAACCCAATATATGTTATTCATTTTTAGATTTAGGATAGAGTTAATGATGTCTCCTATACTCTATGATTTTTATCAAATTTATGTTAAATAAACAACATGATTAATTTTTATCAACTGTGGAATTAAATTCACAAACACTACAATATGATATGATATCATGATATTGAATTTTAATTTCATTCCTCCAATGTAGAGACCAATTTTATAATGGATAATAGTAAATAGGGTCTATGTGGTAAGGCTATGCTTCTAATTTTGGACAGATGGTAGTAAGGAAATCTCCATGATGAAACCTAACAGTGGGAGGTTGAAATGAAGGTGAAATGTCCATAAAATTTTAGTGAAGAAGAAAATTTATGCCCGTAGAGGATGATAAAATTGATGGTTGTATGTATGTAGAGATAATAAACTATTTTAATTATTATTCTTAACAAATTTCAAATTTTGGATTTCATTTTTTGTGTTATTTTTGTGGAAGGGAATTTTGAAGAATGATTGGGGAGTTTATGGTAATATGGTAAATATAATGGGGAAGAATACATTGGACTGGGAACCCCCAGGTACCAAGTGGGATACATGGAATGTTGATATATCTACATGGGGAATTGGATTCTTAGAGGAATTATAATATGATTTTGGTAACTTTTGGATAAAACAATATTAATTATGGGTAGTTTACACTTTTTCTGTCCAAAATTCTACACTTTAATTTACATAACTTTATAATCCACCTCATTGGTCATATATATTACATATTAAGATATCTATAATATTTCTTTCTAACCATTGATCAATCTTTAATCCCTAGGATGTCATGTCCCAATATGGGTGTTGAATCTCTTAGTAAATAATGTAAGGCCATAGATTATTTGATGGTTTTAAGGAATAATAGATGAAATAAAACCTATTTTCAATAATATTAGTTAATCAAATATATTTATAAACTCTCATAATTATATAAAGTGAAATTCACATAAAAATAAATTATAATTTATTCATATTGATATGAATTTCCTTTTCCAATTATTTCTTCATTTTCAAATAAGTTGAACAATGATTTTTGTTAATTTATTGTGATGAATGAAGAATGGGAATAATTTCTATATAGGTGATTTAAAATATCTCCAAAAATTTTATTATCTCCATAGTTTTCCCTCATTTCTAGATTAGATGGTTCTATAACATTTCAGCTTTACTATTCATCACAATATGAAATATTTGATGGAACGATGTGATCTTTTTTCCTGTTGAACCGCAAGAGAGAGGGGATGATCATTACATATGTTTGTAAGATAATCCTATAGAATATCTCTACAGTGTTGAGGGAATTATATGGTGATAATGCTGTGAACAAAAATCTCTTAAAAGTAGAAATGATTCAACTTGGATTCAATGGATTGGATAAAAAATTGGCAATTTTATACCACCCCTCTCTCATTCTCTAGATCTTTAGAAAATATGATGTTGTATAATAGAAAAAATATTACTCTTAGTACCTTAACGTGGTCAGAAATCATAGATAAGTACCATTTTTTATTTGAATAAATTAATATATAATTAAATGATATTTCTTATATCATTCCAAGGAGACACTTAAACATGTATTTCATTACTCATTGGTATTTTTCATACATAGAATAAAAACTATTTGATTACGTAATAAAATAAAAATGAATTATTTATTCAATAAATCTATAAATGTTATATTGATTAAAATAGTTAATAAATATTTGTTTAATATTTTCGTTAAAAAAAGATCAATATTTTTTCCATTATAATAAAAAATAGAAAAAATACTTATATATATTTCTAATTAATAGTTACCTTATAAATAAATATATATTTAATATTCATCTAGAAAATATATATTCATTCATATATCCAGTTTTTGAATCTAAGAATTAAACTAATAATAATTTTTTTTGTAAAAAATTAATGAATAACATTTTATTAAAACTATAAAATTCACATAGATATTATATATGGTTTTTGATAGACTTGGTTAGTTACCCATTAGGCATTATTCCCAATATAATTAGGCATAACATACATAATGTACATAATTTGAATTGTTAAATAGATCAATGATCCTATTGAACAAGAATTAAATGAAATAATTACAATAAAATACTATAGAAAATCATTCTGTAATATAATATCTTTGTCTTCATATATCATCATCCTGATTACGTGCATTATGTCAACAACCAATTTTCCTAATTTTTAATTTTTTGACAGCTAGAAAAAATCATGTAAATAAATGAACTATGTACATTTATGTTTCATAGAGATACATTTATCTTAATTTCATTAATTTATCTACAACTAATTATTTAGAATCAAAAAAACTTTTGGGAATTGTTCACTGATTCTGTGTCACTCAATACACAACAAATGTATCTAACATCACATTGAGAATATATGGTTGTTGTTTCTTTATTAATACCACAGTGTACGTGATTCCTGATATTAATTAATAAAAATATCAGTTCCATGGACCAATTAACAAGTTAATATATAGAAATATATAATTACACATAAAAAATATAGCATTCTTATGGGCATGTTTATTTTCATAACATATTATTATATATATTACAAAGGGTGAAATTCAAGAGAAAATGATTCAATATCAAAAAACACATTTAACCTTGATATCATATCATATATTTTTCCCATCATATTTTTTTAGGATTCCAAATTATATGTATTTAATAATATCCAAAAATATTTTCAGGGTTCTAATCATAGTGAAATAAACTTGTGGAAATTCAAAATGAAAAATACTATAAGGATATTATCACATTTATTTTATTTAGAAGAGAAATCATAATGTGAAAAAATACATCTAAATATTGTTGTCTATTAATATTTTATAATCAAAATTAGTTTATTATGGTGAATAAAATCTGAGAAAATATCACTTTTATTTGATACAAAAAATTAATTATCCAACTAGTATGGCTAATTTGATAGACATTATTTTCTTCAGAGTAAAGTACTCAAGAGGGGGTTGAATTGAGTATCTATAAAAATTTCTTTTTGAAAATTTTTCGTAAAATGTTCACCGATAAAAATAAAAATAGCCCATTTAATCAAAGTAATATGGTTATGAAAGTTTGACTGTTTAAATAACTTCTCAGAAGATTTATTAATTCTCAGTAATATTAATATCACTGATTAATATTACTTTTGTAGAGATTCAAATAATAAAAAATTAGTTATAACTTCATTCCAAGATTATCTATCAAAGTAAATCTAGTAATTTTTGAAATATACAGTAAAATAGGGAAAAATAAATTAAACAGCACATCAGATAGAAAACAATTGGTTCAGTCTCAAGCCAAGACCTAATCCACTCCAATTGGTGATCACCTAATGCTAAATAGTTTATATTAATAAACATGATCCACACCCTAGATTGTGTTAAACAAAAGTTCGTAGGACTGTCCAGGTCACATGACCACTTCAAGAGTTCTTCATGTGGTTTTAACTTCCATGTCACAGTGGGACCTCTTCTAGACTTATATGTGGGAGTAAACAAGTGTAAAAAGATATGAGAGGAAGTATATCTTGTATACTTCACTTTAGTATAGGAGACAGTGTGTGTTTTTATACAAACACACACACACTGATCTAAAGCAATTAACAATAAAAAACCGAGAAAATATCTGGTTATAGTGTCTGGGTCACAGTTTATGAGTCCTCTTCTAGAAAAACATAACTGGTGGAAGACTCATGATTTCTTAGACATAGACAAATATCTATATACAAACATAAGAAGTTATATTCATGTAGATGATTATACTTAATCATTCATCAAGTAAATCCACTATAACACAAGTTGAAAATATAGTTTACAATAATAAAAAAAACACTGAAGATATTTTATAGGTTTATAAAAATCAAAATGAAATCAATCATCTATACACATGATTTGAGACATATTAATCACGATTAACATGATTTACAGAATGTAAAGGATTTTTTATCATTAAAACATGATTAAGACAAGAGGAATCCAACAATATCCCCATTTTTTATGATAACGAATAATGTGAGTGAGGTATCTGTTTTTATTGGATGTGTCTCTCCCTTAGTGTGTATTTAGAGTGAATTTATCTCCCCCTTATTGTATTATCAAAAAGAGTACAAAATTAAATAATAGATGAGACAATAAAAGTTCATGGTGAATTTGATTGAGAAATATGTCTAATTACAACTAGTAAGCAACAAAAATATAAAAAATATCCCGATAAAAAGATTGTGTTCAATTTTATTCAGTACTGATTGTCTTATATTTTCCCTTGGAATAAGCATCACTATAAACCACAGTAGTAGTGGTAGAAGTTTTAGATGAAATTGAACCAACTAACAAAGAAGGTAGATGGATACCAACTAAAAAGAGGGGGACAAGGTAGGTGTAGTGGAAGACTGAGGCAATTTTTGGCCGAGAATAACAGGCATGGTGTGACCTAGATCTTGAGAGACAGGCATGGAAGTAGAGTCAAAGGCCTAGAATAAGGTAGGAGGAAAATAGGGCCTCAAGGGTGCATCTGTAGGATCCAAAAGAGCAGTGCTTTTCCCGTGAATATGATACCTCAAAATTTGATGAAGTCAACAATAATCTCACCACCATATTGCATCATGTTCTCAAATTAATCTTTGTTCTCCATGAACTATTCCAACAAAGGAGTGAAATCCTTCAACTTTTGAAAATGAGATTTGAATTCTTGAGTGACAAGAGGGATTTTCAGATTCTATACATGTTACGTGAAATGATTGGTCATAAGATGCTTAGAGAAAATCCTATTGAAGTCGAAATCCGCATTATTGGTATTTTCTTCTTTAGAATCAATGAAAATAATGGAATGAATACTTACAGGATCAAGAACTCTGCCACTATTCTTGACAACCACAGATAAAGACTCTTAAAAATCCACTGAGCACTCATTGAAGTACTTTTTTAACAACTGTTCTGAGTATATCACTATCCATGGATGGTTTAGTTGATTGTACATAGGTACTAGAACTATAACAGATGATGTAAGAGGCTTTGGTTAGTTCGGAAAATTCATGACACGGCCCTTACACTCATCGATTAGCTTTTCAAGACGAATAACAAGATCACTCCTTTCTCGAACTATTTTCTTATTTCATTCAGCCAATATGTCTGCAAAGGAAGTTAGGTTAGGATGAATATGTAACACCTCAACCACAGTTAAATAGAGTCAATGAGTTTTTACATAACATTGGCATGATCAAAAGAGATCAATTCTCGAAATACTGATTAGCATAGTAGCCTTGGAAGTACTCGATACATACGTAAGTTTTACATTACATCATAATAAAGAAACAAAATTTTTTCCCATTGAACACACTCATATCCCTTTACCTATCCATGTTGGTCAAACATAATATACTCCATCAAATCCATGAAAAAACAAAACATAAGAAATGGGTGAGCTCAGATTCACAGTAAGGATAACAATATAGCGGAAACTATCATAAATAATAATGAAAATTTAAGGAAATGTGTAGGACCAAAACACTATGCTTTTAAACATTATCATCAATATAATATGGAAACGATAAATCAAATAGTTACATTTACTTATTCAAATGGTTATTATACTAGTCAAATAATAACAAGTAATATCAATAGATAATTTCATAATGATGGAATCCATAATGTCGGTCATCCAAACCACATAGTCAAGTCCTCATTCCAAGTCAACAAATAAGATTTTGTCAAGGCCTTGTGCCAAGACAGTAGTTTGTCTCATGAGACCTACCAATGAATCGAGGAGATATAACAGGCTTCACCCATCACTTACTAGGCCCAATGAATTTCTCATATGAAAAGTTTGAAACATAATCTAAACATTTCCATTAAAACTAGCATACAAAATGTCAATATTTTAACCACAAAACCATTAATGGTATTAAAATAGAAAATCCACAGTCAAACATAACTCAATCAATACAATATGGAATATTGTATTATAATAAATCAACCACAATCAGGAATAATGAAGTATATTAACATAGATTAAAATAATCATTAAAACTATTTTAGAGAAATATCCTCCTCTTCATGAAAACATTTAATAGTGTCATTTTTTATCAAGATTCCATTTAAAATATATTTTTTAATCAAAGTTTCACATACCACACTGAAACTTTTAAATGTAAATAATATTTTAAAATATTCATGTTCAAATAAGAAAATCTTTATAACTATTTTTAAAACATGGAAATTAAAGAGAATGATTTAGAAGAATAAATCCTTAAAGCATTTAAAATTATATTTTAGTTAGAGTTCCTAACCATAAAAAAGATTATTGAATAAAAATAATTGAGGTAATAAAAACATTATAATATCATGAGAATAAAGTGATTCATGATATACTATGTCAATGTAAAATATATATAATATAAAAGAGAATTGGCATATAACAACAAAGATGTCTCAATGGAATCAAAGTTGAGATGAAATCCCTTATAAATACTGTATCCTTAGGTTAAGGATAAATCAATGACATAATTATGTGTAAAAAATATAAATACACTCAATATTATTGGATATTCAGTGTATATCAATCATAGGACATTCACACATATTCTTGTAAAAACAACACCAATGACTTAGATGTTTAAATCAATGAATGGAAATTGAGTTAAGATTAATCTTATCAAGCTCATATCAATGAATTGAGAATTTATCAATCGAGTGATTATGTGTATCAAAAGTATATCCATAGACAAAGGAGAGTTTAAATTATTACATATGCAAATAAATAGTGATTTCACACAAAATCAGGGAGTAAAATAATCAAGGAAGTTTGCGTAAAACCGAATGAGTGGAATTTAAAATTTCATATTCCCTTGCGGATTTGCTATAAAACAAAACATACAACTCATGAAATAAGGATCATACATTGAAGATGTAAATACTCATAAACTAATGTATATTACACAAAGACTAAAATAATGAGTAGTACATACACCATACAGAATGAAATAGCACCAATATAGCAAGAATCTCACGCAAATAATAAGTGAGATGAAAACATCATACCTCATACTTTTCCATAGTAGAGGGTACGTTAACCTCCTGTATAATGGTGAAATAAATGTTTTTAAATTATAAAATATAAAATACATAATTTTGGACTCACCTATTTTGATAATCCCAAATCATGTTTTGATAATACCAAATCATGTTTCATTTATGTGATAATTATGTTTATCTTACATTATAATAATTTATGTGATAATCATGATTATATCAAAGTAAATAACTATGTAATTTCAATCTCACTGGTCTCTTTTTAAGCTCACAGTTCGAAATTTCTCAATGTACAAAGGTCATCGATGCAATGATCATCGGTGAAAAGGTCATCGATGGAAGGTTACTAATGGAAAGGTCACTAAATCAATGGTCACAAATGCAAAGTTAAAGGAATTAAAGGTCACAAATGAAAAGGTCACCGTTGAAAAGGTAACCAATGAAACAGTCACTGATGCAAAGGTCACCAATTAAAAGGTCACTAATGCAAATGTCAGAGTTGAAAATGTCACCGATGCAAAGGTCACTGATGCCAAGGTCACTGATGCAAAGGTCACCGATGAAGGCTACTGATGTAAGGTTACCATTGAGAAGGTCACTGATGACGGCTGCTGATGTACACCTAATGTTGAAGCCTACCATTGTGAAGAATACTATTACCAGTATACCATAATCTTCTACTCTATACTTTGCCAAATTATTATGATTATTCTAACTGTCATTTTTTGTAACTTTAATGCTTCTGACATTAATTAATGCTGATTGTTGACATATCAGGAGACCATATTTGTGGAAAATATGAGGTACGAGGAGGACTTAATGTAATTTACTTATTACTGTTGTATGACCTCAACTATAACAAAAGAGAAGACTGGGGAAGAAAAGAAGTGTGGTATGAGAAGCGTGTGTCTGTGCATGTGAAGAATCATACTTTCTAAATAAAAAATGAATCACTCAATGCTTACACTATGAACCCAAGAACCTCCAGAGGATCATTTCAGGAGAACAACTTCAAGGATACCTTCTTTGCTTCATCAACTCTCAAACAACACAAGAAGTAGAATACTCGGTTCTTAATATCTTAAACCCGGTGTTCAGACACTCTGTTTTTTAGGACAACTTCCAGAAAGACTCGAACTGCATTTTTTTCACTCTACGGAGTCAAGAGCTTATTTAAAAAAACATAGAGCCTTTCAAACTAAATCTTATAATATTTTCTCTACTATTTATATTATTTTACATTTACAAGAAGTGTGTGTTTCTGTCACATACATTTTCTCCTATGCTTGAACTGGAGGATACTAAAATCCACACATCAATCTTCTCTTAAATCTTGTTTTCCCATGTATAAATGTTGAAGAGATCGTCTATGGTATATATTGTTTATTTTTTCCGTGAAGAAATGTGGTAGAGGGTGTAAACCCTGGATAGTTTTTGAAAACTATTGTAAAGATCAATACAGGTTGGGTATCATGTTTATTGTTAATATAAATTCATTGGTGGAAGGTGATCTTCACGTGGAGAGGATTAAGTCTTGGCATGAGACTGAACCTCTTTATTAACATTTATGTGTATTTATATTGTTATACTCTATTTTTCTATATTCCACTGCTCATTATTTTAAACACAGAAATCTAATTTTATACTTACATTGATAGTTAGTTCTGGTTAGAGTATGTAGGTGTTTAATTCATTAAATTTGTTTCAATAGTTGAAAAAGTGTTATACACTAATTCAACTTAGGAATAATCACCCTTTGAGAAACCTATTGACCAACTAAAATCTGGGACACAATTGAAGAACAACATGCATTGCCTGCTACATCTAGGGACACATTGTCTTAGTTGACTAAAGCCTTGTATAACAATAACTGTTAAGCAATGAAGGCCCTATACTATTTTTTAGGTGATGAATAATTAAATGTAATATCTACTTGTAAAACTACATATGAAATTTGGGATACATTTTCTGTTTCTCCTGAGGTAACAACCAATGTTAAAGAAATGAGATTAAATACTTATACTATTAAATATGATAATTTTAAAATGAGGCTTGATAAAAATATATCTGAAATTTATCTCTGGTTCAATAAATATGTGAATACCATGAGTATGCTTGGGAAACTAGTGGAAAACAAGGATCAGATTATGTGATTGCTTTGATGCCTACCTGACAAATGGAGAGGAACTTCTGTTTTAATTCGAGAATCATGTGACATAGGCACGCTACCAGTAAAGTAACTATTTGGAAATCTTATTATGTATTAAGAACAGATCAAGGTAAATCAATAAGGTTATGAAGAACCAAAAAAAATTTGTAGCATTCAAGACTACTACCTCAAAGAGAAAAGACAAATAAAAAGGATAAACTCTTATAGACACATCCACTAGTGAAGACTCAGATTCTGACCATGATGATGAGATGGCTCGTCTTACTATAAGGTTCAAGAAGTTCTATTGAAATAAGAAGTTCTTTATAAAATCAATCTATAAAGGAAGGTATGATAATAAAGGACAGTGAAAAAATGACTGAAAATGGAATGACAACACAAGTGAGATAGTCTGCAATGACTATAAATAAACAGTTCATGGGAAGGATGATATCCCCAAGATGAAATTTAAAAAGAAATATGAAGACAATGGAAAGGGATATAAAAAGGATATGAAAGCTACATGGAGTGCCTTAGAATATATCTCAAGTGTATCTGACACATCATATATTGAGATGAAAAAAATGCAAATTTGTGTTTCATGATAGAAACAGTTGAGGTAACACCCAATTCCCCTATAATTAATGCTCACTATTCTAGAAATGAAATTGAATCAAATAATGATGAGAATATGACTAAGGATGAACTATTTTAATACTGTGTAATGCTTGATGATACCTTTAATGAACTCAAGGATAAATGAAAATTATTGAAAAGAAAATATTCTTTATATGATAATTATAAGTCTGATCTGGATATTGAAAAAGAAAATTGTGCTCGACTGTTTAAAGAAATACTGATCTTAAATTATCGAAGGAGAATTTAAAAATAGATCTTGAGAAGACTATTGTAGGTATAGAAACATTGAATTAGTTTCTATGAAAAACAATTGCTCCAAAATATACAACTGGCCTAGGATATCGACCAGGACAGAGAAGGATTTATAAAAATAAATTTGATCCAAAATCTAGACAGTTCACTGGTAGTCAATGTTCTAGAACATCTTTTGAGAAAAATCTATAAAGGACCTAACAATGTTTTCATGTATCAATTCATATCTGTTGTTTAATGGAAACCAGTGAGACAAGTATAGCTTCCCAATGTTTTTCTTTATAACCTCTCTGGAACCAATAAAATCTGAGAACCAATGTTACCCTACTATTATTCTATTTTGTGGTAAAATTGTCTGATGGGATCCAGTAAGACTCTATGGTACTTGGATAGTGGATGTTTAAGACATATGACAAGAGACTATTCATTATTCTATATCCTATTTAAAATTGATGGTGGGCATGTCACATTTGGTGACAATTCTAAAGGTAATATCGTCAGCTTAGGCCACATTGTAATCCCCAACACTATATTAATTTCAAATGTACTTTTTTATGGGTTAAAATACAATTTACTAAGTATCTCTCAGTTTTGTGATGATGGTTTTGATGTTAAATTTGAAAATGATGCATGCAATGTTTTTAATTCTAAAAATGATTTAATATTCACTACTCTTAGAAATGAAAATTTATAAGTTTCTGATTTAAATTCTTTTGCTAAGAAAAATGTCACTTGTTTAAATTATTTTCATAAGGAATCCTTTCTATGGAATAGAAGATTAGGACACTAAAATTTTCACACACATAAGAAACTAACTAGGAATGGATTAGTTAGAGACTTACCTAAATTAGAATTCCCACATAACAAAGTCTTTAATCCTTGTTAAAAGAGAAAACAACACAAAGTTTCTTTTAAATCAATGAATGATGTATCTACTTCTCAGCCGCTTGACTTGGTTCACATGGATGTGTTTGGACCATCCTGAGTTTCAAGTCTTAATGGGAACCACTATGTTTATGTTCTTGTAGATTATTTTTCCAGATATACTTGGGTATACATTCTAGCTCATGAAAGTGAAGCATTTTCTTACATCATTAAATACTCCATGTCTGTAGAGAGTCTTAGTGGACTTAGAATAAAGACCTTGAGAAGTGATCTTGGTTGTGAGTTTGAAAATCAGTAATTGAGTCTTTTTGCTCAAATAATGGCTATAATCACAATTTCTCTTCTCCTAGAACACCACAAAAAAATGGAGTTGTATAAATAAGAAATATGAAACTTTAATAGATAGCATATACTATTCTAAATGAGTATAATCTACCTATATATTTTTCGACTGAAGCTATTAATAAAGCATGTTCTATTATTAATAGCATCTTAATTAGACCTATTTTAAGATGACCCCTTATGAGCTCTGGAATAATAGGAATAATATTGTTAATTACTTTAGGGTTTTGGGTTTCAAATGATCCATCCTTAAAACTAAGTACAATCTTGAGAAGTTTTCTTCCAAATGTGATGAAGGAATTTTCTTTGATTATTAAATATCTATTAAAGCTTATAGAGTATTCAATAAGAGAACCAAAAGTGTGGAAGAGTTATTTCATGTCAAATTTTATGAGACTAATCCACATGAAACCAAAAACCCCATCAAAAAACATGTGGAAGATTTTCCAATACTATATCTTAATGATAAATAATGCGGACCCTTAGTGAAAACAACTACTTCTGGAAATTTTCCAAAATCTATGAATGAAGAATATGAACCAATAGAAAATCATGAAGAGTCTAGTTCAACTCTTTCTCTAGGTATTATAACTCAAAAAAATCATCCATTAGATTTTGTAGTAGGTGATTTAAATATATGAACACAAACTACAGATTCTCTTTGAAACCAGGTTGAACATCAAGACTTTCATTCCTAGCATGAACCTAAAAATACCAATGACGCAATGAATGATGATTTTTGGGTGATAGATATGCAAGAACAATTAAATTATGTTGAAAGAAAAAGGTTTAATATTTAGTAGAAATATATAATGACACTTTTACCATAGGCACTAAATGGGAGTTTAAAAATAAAGTTAATTAATCTAGAAACATTGATTGATACAAGTCGAGACTAGTTGCACAAGGATATAGTCAAGAAGAATGAATAGACAATGAAGTAACCTTGGAACCTATAGCTTGAATAAAAGCCATTAGGATACTAATAGCCTAGGAAGGTCATCTAAATTTAAAACATTATCATATGGATTCAAAAAGAGAATTTTTAAATTGGTACATAGTTGAAGATTAATTTTTTGAACAAACCCCTGGTTTTACAAATCCCCATTTTTCAAGTCTTGTATTTAAACTGTCTACACCTATATATGGTCTAAAACAAGCTCCACGAGCTTGGTATGATAGACTTAGTTAATTTCTTATTTCAAAAGGTTTTTCTAAAGGAATAGAGAATCCAACTCTTTTTATTAAAATGATTTACAAAGATGTTCTAATAGTACAGATTTATGTTGATGACATTATTTTTGGATCATATAAATATTATTTATGCACTGATTTCCCAAAATTGAAGCAAGATGAATTCAAAATGAGTTTAATAGGGGAACGTAAATTTTCCTTGGATTTCAAATATTTCAAAATAAAAATGGTATTATTTTAATTCACAGTAAATATGCTAACGAAATTTTGAAATGTTTTGGTTTGAACTTCATTAAAGGTAGTGATACACCTATGAGTACCACCTGTAAGTTAAATGCTGATGAAAGTAGTAAACCAGTGGATCAAAACAATTATAGCCAAATAAATTTTTTATATTCATAAAATCCTCTTTTAGGGAAAAGTGGGAACTACAGAAGACCACTTACACCATACAAGTTCAATATTGAATTCCAAACCCAAATTCAAAATTAAAACAAAGGCACCTACAAGGGAACCAAATACCACGAATCATGCACCACTAGTAAACACGCTAATGACATCATAATCGCAATACCATAGTCATAATCACACCATATCCATACCTTCCAAATGGAAATCCATATCCACCTAAGTCCACCAATGAGAACACCACCATAACATCCCACCACTACAGAACTGCTCGTCATTGTAAAACCCTTGTCATCAACACACCAGAAAATTTGAGAATCATAGAAACATCAATCACATAACCAAAAATTCCTTCATCATGTGGATTATCCTCAGATATGTCATTATAATGAACCAAATGAAAACATGACGTCTTCATCACACAATCACCATCAGTGTCAAAAATTGGAACAAGGTACAAAGACGAAGAGGATGAGCCTCCTTGAACCCCAATAGCAACTAAAGAATCGCCTCCCAAAACATCCTGCAAACCACCCCTATAGAACATCATAGATGGGAGTGGTGGAATACTGATGCCAGGGTAGATTCGAAAGACCGGGACCTCAACAGTGAGCCATGACAGCACTCAAAAGTAAAAAAACAAGAATCTTGAAACAAAACCACAATACATCGAACATAGAAAACAACAGAAATCACTGCAGCCCAAGATGAAATCATCATAGGAAGTGCCTCATTGAGAACCATTGGCTGATCTTCACATCCCAAAGACTCTGTGAAACCACCGCCATGATCCAACTAGTAGAGCAGCACTGGAACCAGAAGCTAAAGCAGCAATAATCGGGCAGGGCCAAAACACAGAAGCACTTCAACAACTGAGCCGCCAACCCAGGCCGACGAAGCCACCACCTTGAAAAACCATACCTTCAATGAAATCATTGTGGATTATACACCAAAAGATATGAAAACGCATGAACTGTATTCACTTGAGGAAATTGACTCATCCTGCGCATCAAGCCCCAAAGGTTGCCGAACCGCAAATCCCAAAACATCATAGAAATGCCCACTCCAAATCTGACAGGGAGAGGCGTAGAGGATCCTAAAGTTAGAGAATGTCATGGAATTCTAGAGGGTTCTTGACACCAGATACGTAGAAGAGGAAGAAGACCAGAAGCATTCCACGAAAAAGAAAATCGACTCCTGTAGTGCCTAAAATGTTGCCTTCCACCGAAACAAAACATAAAAACTCATTGAAACCTCTGCTACATCGCCGACCAACAGTGTCACAGTGAATTGTGAATCTAGATAAGGACTACTATGGTCATTAAAATGCACAAAAAACCACCTTTGACATGTAAGTAAACCCACTTAAGTGAGCACCAAATAAAAGAATCAGGAAACGAAGGTAGAAATAACCATGAGATAAAAAGAATAATACAATGAGAATGAAGGAAGGATGAAGAAGATGGAGGAAGGAGGAATATCCACCATGCGGATAGGATGATGGAAAACCTAGGGGAGATCTGAGAGCGAGAGTTTCTAGGAAAATGGGTCACCATCAACCTCGATCAAACCAATTAAATATGTTTGATTGGGAGTCTACTATATATTACTGGTAGAAGACCAGATATTATATTCAGTGTATGCATAACTTCTTGCTTTCAAGATTATCCCAAAGAGTCTAATTTAACAATTGTTAAAAGGATTTTTAAATAACTAAAGTATTCTACAAACTTAGGACTGTTTTATCCAAGAGGGGAATCATTTGATTTATTAGTTATTTAGATTCTTATTTTTCTGGTTTCAAGTAAGATAGAAAAAGCACCACTGGAACATGTCACATTTTGGGCAAGTAAATAGTATCATGGTGTAGTATAAAACATAATTCTGTTTCATTATCTAATACCAAAGATTAATATATAGATACTGATAGTTGTTATGCTCAAATTCTGTGGATGAAACACTCTTTACTAGAGTATGGATATCAAATTCAATCATTTCCTTTATAAAGTGAGATAATACAAGTACTATTAACATATCTAAAAATATAGTACCTCATGATAGGAAAAAATCACGTCGATGCGAGACATCACTTATTGAGAGATCATTACCAAAGTAGTGATATCATCCTTGAATTCATTGGCGCTGAACATCAATTGACTAATATATTAACAAAGCATTCGAATTCTAAGAGTTTAAATTACCTCAAACATATGTTAGGTATGATAAAATATTATGTATGACCTCATAGATAGAAACCTCATAGTTAGAACCCCACCATTGAACCTCACCATTGGAACCCCAACGTTGGGACCTCACCATTAAAACTCTCCATTAGAAACCTCACTGTTGAACCTCACTGTTAGAACCTCACCATTGGGGCCTCACTGTTTAACCTCACCATTAGAAACCTCACCATCAAACCTCACCGTTGGATCCTCAACTTTGGAAATTCACTGTTGAGCCTCACCATTAGAAACCTTACTATTAGAGAACACACCGTAAGAAACCTCGCTGATAGAAACCTCACTATTGGACCTTACTGATAAACCTTGCCATTAAGACCTCATCGTTAGACCTCACCGATAGACCTCACGATTTGAAACCTCACATCTAGACCTCACAATTGGACCTCACTGATAGACCTCACTATTAGGACCTCAACGTTGGTCCTCACCAATAGACCTCACCATTGGACTTTACTGATAAACCTCATCATTGTCAGCTTAACAATAGTTGAACTTTTCCAGGGAATATCGTTTTCTTTATCAAAATCTGAAACATTTTCCTTATTATTTATTTCCTTTTTCTGATTTTTTTGATCCCTAAGTGATAAGATTAATGAACATAACACATTTCGATCCACATATCTCCTGAACCACTTCCTCTCTAACAAAGAACCTCACCTTCTACTGAACCCTCGAACCACTCTATATTTAAATGGTATGATTGAAGCGACAGTATGTCAGTGATGAAGGGGATCTTCCAAATACCAAGAGTCCTCAAGATGAGTCAAGTAGTGTAATCCAGTTAGTGGAAAAGATGATCAAACCTCATTTATTGAAGAGGGATATCATGGTTGAAAAAGTGCTACGTTCTGAATGGTTACTAATGATCCGATATTTAGTGCTGAAAGCACTTGAAGATCAAGGCTAGGTTGAATGCTTTGAATACAACAATGGAATATGTTACCCAAATATAGTGAAGGAGTTTTAAGAATATTTTATACTTGAACAGATTGAGGATTAGAAGATAATGTCTTCAAGGGTAAATGAATTGAGTATGATATTTTCCTTTATTAAATAGGTTGAGTGTCTGAGAGTACCACATGAAGGGTTTATGATTACTACTCTGGAGTGGTGCCTCCCACTACTTATTTTTTCTGTTATGAAGAAGACATAGATGAACTGATAGGAAGTGGGATCCCATGGAAAGTAATTGCTGCTAAAATGGATGGTGAAGACAAGTTGTTGTTTATGTTTTTCAAGCATGGCTTGAGTCCCAGGATAAGGTACTTTTCTACCTTGAAGTGTCAGAACACATTTCTTTGTTATTTGTTGAAAAAATTTTAGAAGATAAACTTGTGTAGGTTGATGATGATTCAATTAGAAGATATTAAAAAGCCCATTTCCAAGTCCAATTCCTTGTTTCATGCCAGATTGATATCCTTACTGTTGAATGTGAAAGGAGTTTCTGGAAATAACGAGGAAACAGTTGTAGTATGGGACAATTTCCGCATTTCAAAGGTTATTTTCAAGTTGATGAAGATAAATTGGAACCCATGGAGAAGAGGATGGGTACATTATGAGGCTATTTTATATGAGTAAATAAACCATGTTTCTCATCCCACTAGGCCTAAGGATAAGAGAGATTCTGGTCTAAAGCCTAATGATATGGAGCTTGGATATTCAGATAAAGAAGAAGAGGCTGCTACAATGTAAGAAAGATAAGATTCTCCTATAGATGATAAGATTGATCCTGACCTTCCCTCATATCCTCTTTCTTATACTGTATCCTTGGGTGAACCTACTCCAAAAAAGTGATTTCATTGAAGGGTGATAGTATTATGTGATTGTGATGATGAAGAGACAAGTAAAGAAGAAGGGGGAAAATGTCTTATCAGACATTAGAGAGACCTCATATTGGGATGAGGATAGTGAATCTGGTCATGATGACTTTGAGATATCTATTGGTGAAGGTGAAGAATATAGAATAAGTCTTATTCCCTTGATAAGGCATACAGAAATGGTTGAATATTTAGATGAAGAGGTTTCTGATTCAGTTGAAGATGGAATTGTTTGGGAGGTTGTTGAAGATTCAATAGAGGAAGTGGTAGTGGACCCTTCTATTGATGCAGTAGATCCAAGAGGTATGACTATAGTGAATATTGTTGGTCAGGAGAATGCTCCAAGTGAGGGGAAGGAAACCTTTTCCACAGGTTCAGTTACTATATCTCGTGGGATAGAAGACTGGTTAGAAGACCCTATATATGTGGTTTTATGTTTAGACTACGAAGATTCTGATGATGGCAAGCCTATCAAAAGTCCTCCAATCCCTTTTCTTATATGGGTTACTATTGTGAAGATAGTGGTTCTTTTGTCTCGAGACTATGTGAAGAAGGATGATTTGGAATCAATAAAATCAAATCTGAGGTTCCACTATGATTAAATATTTGTTGGGTTATAGCGGTCTATGACTCACAAACAAAAAGTTGTAAATTCTTCAGTGGAAAGGATTGTTTCTACCTATCACTCAGTCATGCTACATAAAGTCATGGAATGTCAGAATCAGGTCAGAACATTGGCAGATTCTATGGAATATGTGAAGTAGTCTATTGCCAGTTTAGAATCCTATATGGCTTCAAAGGCTCTAGTGTAAAAATATCATAGATATATTAAATGTTTGGTTCAACAAATGGTCACTGTGTTTGAGGACATTAAGAAGTCTATAGAGACACATGTGAGTGGGCAAGATGATGATGTGAAGAGGTTGATGAATGGGATGACCAAATCTTTTAAGGAGATAGTGGATTTCACTATGGAACCTCTGTGTGCATCTTCTCCATCTTCATCTGCTCCTCCTGTTTCTCTAAAAACATTCAGATCAGTTGTCAGAGAAGAATTGGAGAAGTTCACTCGTGCAAGTACCTCAGACCCTCAGTCATTGACTCGGGTTATTTCTACTTCTAGATAAATGAATATCCTTGTGGGAAACTATTTAAGGGAAGCAGATCAGGATAAAAAATCCATTAAAATCATGTTGATTTCTACTACAAAATGGTTTATATTAATCATCAAATGGATGGTCACTTCAAGTTGTTGTTGGAGAACTTGAAGATTCCTCCTATCACTCATGCATTCAAGTATCAGGTTAGTAGACTCAGAGAGTTGACTCAAGACTTAATGAAATTCATGAAGAATAAGGATGATTTCTTTCAGATATGTATAAAGGAGATAGTATTATTATGGATTTCATAAATCTTCTTCTACCCTTCCTCAATGTGGACTACACTCCCATCATTGTTAATCCATCATTTCCTTCTACCTTGGAAGATTTAGGATCTACCAGTGTTGCACCAATGATAACTCCGAAACAGGACATCAAAAGTTTGACACCTATGATTCCTCAGATATCCACTCACTATAGGTCTAATGATGCCTATGTTGCTTCTCCTCCAACCCTTCATATTTCCATACCTAGTCCTATCCCTCCATCTCCCGAACCTTCCTCCTCAACTTCCAAATACAAAGCTCCCTTAGACATATCTAATGTGGATTGAATGTGTGATGTATTTGTTGATATGGATATTTGAAACATTTTTTCATATTGTACTTCTACTTCATTAATGGAAAATCCTCTTTTGTTTCTTTTTGCCTTTGATTCTTTTTGTTAATCACAGAAGGGGAGAAACAAGTCTATGTTAGTCTATGTATTAAGCTGCCTAACTTGAAAGGAGGGGACGTTTTTTAAGTAGACATAACTATTTTCATATATATAATATCTACAATAAACATGGTTCAATTTTTAATTATACATATCTTTGAAGATATTTAGCAAATGCACTTAACCAGAATTCAAAAATACTAACATAATTTTTTATTATCAAAAAGAGGACGATTGATGGACTCACCTATTTGATAATCCCAAATAATTTTTTTATAATACCAAATCATGTTTCATTAATGTGATATTCATTTTTCTCTTGTAGGATAATCATTTATGTGAAAATCATGTTTATATCGATGTAATAACTATTTACCTTTAATCTCACTTCTCTCTTGTTTAATCTCACAGTGCAATATTTTCCCACATACAATAGTCCCTGATGCGATGGTCACCAATGAAAAGGTCACTGATGCAATGGTCACCGATTTAAAGGTCACCAATGTAAAGGTCACCGAGGAAAATGTCACCAATTCAAAGGTCACAGATTCAAATGTCACTGATGCAAAGGTCACTGATGCAAGGTTCACCGATGCAAAGGACACCGATGCAAAGTTCACCGATGAAATGGTCACTAATAAAAAGGTCACCCAAGGAAAGGTCACCGATGCAAAGGTCACCGATGCAAAGGTCGCCGATGAAGTCTACATATGGAAGGAAACCATTGAGAAGGTCACCGATGAAGGCTACCGATGTGCACCCACTATTGAAGCCTACCATTATGATGACTACTATTAGAAGTCTACCATACTCTTAAACTCCATACCTTTTCAAATTTCTAATAATATTCTAACAGTCATTATGGGTAACATTAATGCCTATGACATTAATTAATGTTGATTGTAGACATATCAAGAGATCGTATTTGGGGACAGTACAAGGTATGAGGAGGATTTCACCATACTTACTTATTCTTATTGTCTGACTGCATGTATAAAAAAGGAGAAGACCGAGGAAAAAAATGTGTGGCATGAGAAGCGTGTGTTTGTGCATGTGAAGGTGCATGTGTGCTAGATCAAAAATGAACCATTCAATGCTTACACGGTGAACCCAAGAATATAAGAAGTTCATTTCGGGAGAACAATTTCAGGGATACCTTCTTTGCTTAATCATCTACCAAACAAAAAATGAAGTATTACACTCAGTTCCTAAAAGCTTAAACATGTAGTCACGATAATCTGTTCCTGAGGAAAACTTCCATAAAGACTTGAACTGCAATTTTTTCACTCTAAGGAGTCATGAGAAAAATTAAAAACACATAGAGCCATCTAAACTCATCATTATAATATTTTCACTGTTGTGTTCTTTAATTTTACATTTCTAAGAAGTGTGTGTTTGTGTCATACACACAGTCTCCTTTGCTTGAACTGGAGGATACTAAATGCCTCACATAAAACTTCTCTTACATCTTGTTTTCCTACATATAACTACGAATGAGACCGTGTGTGGTCTGTATTGTTTGTTTTTTCCACGAAGAACTAAGGTAGAGGGTGTGAACCCTAGAGAGTTTGTGAAACTGTTTTAAATCCGGATATAGGATATGTATCAAGTTTATTGTTAATATAAACATCTTGGTGGTAGGAGATCACTAGGTGGAGAGGACAAATTCTTGACTTGAGACTAAACGTCTTATTTTACTTTTATGTTCTCTTTATTTTGTTATACTATGTTTTTCTATATATCCAATGCTTGTTATTTTAAAAATAGAAATCTATTTTTATACATAAATTGATAGATAGTTATGGTTAGTGTGTATAGGTTTTTAATTCTTCAATATTGTTTGAAAAGTTGAAAAAGTGCTTTATAGTTATTCAACTGAGGACTAATCACCCTTTGATAAACATTTTGACGAACTGAACATCAATATCTATATTTCCTTAATTAACTGGACTATTTAAAAAGTTGATGGATCTTTATAGAATGTTTTTAAATAGAAATTTTTAAGAAGTACCTCAATTCACCCCCCCTCTTGAGATTTCACTCCAACCAAAACATAATTATGATATCATATATGAACGTCTAATATTGCTTTGTTAATAATATTTCAGTAGTATCATTCTTTTGGGTGTTAACTTATTTGTTTTCCTTTATATGTTTTGTTACATAAGTCATGTTTAGTATGGATAATATGTATTTGATTCATATCCAGAATTATATTATGTTCTTAAGCAATATTTTCAATCACAAAATGATAAATATTCTTGAATGGTTAGGATGGGGAATCAATCTCATCGCGTTCGTGGAGACGGTAATCCCTTCGTACGCACGAGTGAAAATACCATTATATTGATGGAGAAATTGTATGTAATTGGATGGTATATCATATATACTGAATAATTAAAATGATATATTTTTTAGTTACATAAATTATACTCATTATTATAGCCATCCAAATGATAATGTGTTGAATAACAACTACACCTCGACGTGGAGACGGTAAGCCATACGTACACAAGTATGGTAAATTTCTCATTCATAGGATGGATAGAATAATTATTATGGTGGTACCATATTTATAATTAAATCACATTATGTAGAATGTATTGGATTTATTATTTTTGATTGTAAATGACAAATAATGAGGATGTGGAGGAAGAAAAGAACTTTGAAAGAGGTGACGATATTATTTCCTCTTCTTCCGGTGCTCTCTTTCGATTTGATTAAAAGGACTCATTAGGATGAATTATGTTCAGAGTAAGCCCTATAAGATGATGTGAGGGTAGTTGGGAGGATATTTGAGTGGGGTTGGCCAAGCAAAACGGCTTTGGAGGTGTAATTTTGAGAGAATGTGAAGTACACTTTTATAAGAGACATGTGGGTCACTTTAGGAAAATCATCAAATATTATTTTATTATACAATCATATTTGGTTTATAATAGCTCAAAAATGATTTATTTTGAGGATAGTGTGGGCTTGGGTCGACAATATATCATCCAATAGGTTTTATATAGGTTTATGTCACCATATTAACCTTATCTTTTAGATTTAACTCTTAGTTAAATTGTTTAACTTTTACCATGTATTATTGTATTACTATAATAAATGGTTCATAAACGAACAATAAAAATCCAAGAGAACCCAATGTGGTTGATTATTGATATATATAACCTTATCTAGGTCATTTGGCCAATCCTTGTATTCTTTGGAATATTATATCAATTAATAATACTATATTTGTTTTAAAAACTCCATATGAAATTTTTCACACTATTTTGTATTCGGATTTTTTGAAACACATAAAAACATTATCACTTATAAAAAATTTATTTAATAAACCCTATAAATTCATATTATCATAGAAAATTCGTGGAATAAATCAAAATTCTATGTTTAAAATTATATTAATCTATATAATATCAATTATTTTAATCATAAAATAATAAGGTAATTATTGTATCATTATTATGTCATAAATAAATTTAATTATATAATGTCTAAAAATTATAAATAAAATAACATCATGTAGGAAATATTTTTATCTTTCTAATGAATATTTATATTCTAATTTATCTTATGTATAAGCCTATATTAAAAATGGCTTATTTATTGAACTTTGAATTTAACACTTTTAACTCTTCTTTAAATAAAATAATAATAAATGTCCTAGTCTAATCTATGTAATCCAAAAGGATCAAATAATATTCATAACGTTTATTTCGGTCGAAATAAACATATCCAGTAGAATTTTTACATGTCTTATTGTAATTATAATATAATTTTTATCTATAATTACCCTAGTTACTTTCAATTATGGTCAGTAAAATTAAAAAGTTACTATTCTCTAAATAATATTTTCATCCTATTGAACCAAATTTAACTTACTGATGTCAACTGTTTCTTTTGGATTTTTGAAATTCAAATCACAAATGTGGTAAAATTATGTTATATGCAAATTTTCAAATGTTCCATGAAGGTGAGTAAAAGATGGTAAAAAGTTCAACAAAAATTTATAAATCTAATATTATTATAAATTGAATTCAAGGAATTACATTGAAATAATATAGGTATTAGTTATCTATTTTGAGTTTATGATAAATTTAAATTAAAAATAATTATTTAAATAAAAATTCGACCTTAAACAATAAACTAGTGATTCCAATATTCATCAAAAAATAAAGTTTTTAGAAAAATACCAAAAAATCCCCCAAAGATAATTTTGAAATTAGAAAATAAAAAATTATGTCTATTTTAAAAAATTCAAAACATTGACATTTTATTAATTAATTAAATTTTTTCCCATTGTCAAAACCAAAAAGCGGGCTTTTTAGAAATAAAATCTATCAAAAGATTGAAATGTGTTTATGACCAATTTAAATTTAAAATTACTTCTAATGACCAAAATTGGATTACATGATAAAAATATAATCTAATTATACCTCAAAACTCTTCAAATGTATAATTTAAAACTATAAATTATTTTGATTACAAAAGTTGTTTTCAATTAAAATATAGTATTTTCACTATTCATCAAAATATGGTAGTTATCTGAAAACCATTATAAATTGATCCAAAATAAATTTTAATGTACAACATCTAAAATAAGAAGTTTATTTTGAAAAAAATAATATATAAAATTGTAATATATTGGATTTAAAAAGGGTTCTCTATTAAAAGGTTGTGACATTGCACTTTTTTTTAAAAAAACATCTTTTTTCTAAAAAGTTGAATTTTCTCTTATATTATGTCTAAGAAAAAAATAATATGGATGTTAAAATTAAATTGAGTATTTAAAATTCAGATTTTGGATATTACTATTCATAACTGATTTTTAAATGGCCAGTTTGATATGTTGGGATGCACTTGAACTCGTTGTTTCATACTTCACACAGTATAGTATTTTTCAAAGAGAAACCTTCCATGGATGCTTAAGGAGTTACATTCTTCCCTTATTCAATAAATTTCACCCTCACAATTTGAAATTCTTATTAAAATATAAAATGTTAAAAAAAAAAGATACCTATGTGGAAAACCGACATCAGAAATAGGGTTAATAAAATCTAGTCTTAATAAGAGTGAAAGGGAAATGAAAAAGTCACCACCAAATTAGGATTTATAATAGGAGAACATTGGTGGATATTAAAATTGGAGGAAAAAGAAAATATTTAAAGGGAGTGATTGAGGTCATTAATCAAAAACAAGAGAATTGAAAATTGAGGGTCTCAAAGGCACAAATCAATGATGATTTAAAATATTGTCAGTTCAACAAAACATAAGGTATTAGGATAACACATTTTCGTTTTTAAGATTTTTCCCCCAATGTTTAAGGATTATTTTATTCATAGAATAAGAAAATGAATACTTTACAAGTAGAGTTCCATCCTTTAAATAATTTCTACCAAAAACTCATCTTTCACTCCAAAGGATAAGTAGTCAGGATAACATGGTCACACCAGAAGCACATGTATAATCCTCTAGAGAATCACATAATCCAAAAAATATTAAATATATATTTCACATGTCTTTAGATATTAACCAATAACAAAATTGTTAGTATAAGATCAGATGATCCTTAAAAAAACATAATCCTTTATTAAAAAAAATATTGCTCTTAATCTCCAAAATTAAACAAACAATACCCATTGTTCAATAAATACCATTCAAAAAAAATTTCCTTAAAATTCCTCAAATTAATCTAAACTAAGTTTGAAAACCAAAAATTATAAGTATTTGATCACATAGACATCCATAATAAATCGTAGCATTTATCTCCAAATATCATCGACTACTCTTAAAGTCACATACTTACAAGTAATTGACATAATCACATAGTCTATATGATAGGATAATAATTTCTCATAAATAACCTAAATCTCTATAAGTCCATAAAAAACATACATTCTTACCAAATAAAAATCCTCCATTACTCCTCTAATGAAATCCCATTTTATTCTATTTTCCTTAGGCTTATAGTGTTCCCAAAAGAGCAAACATCTTCGAAAATAACACTTATAACATAATCACCACATAATTTTCCTAAAACAAGGATAAATAATAAGTTAAAAAATCAACATATTATTAATCCATAAAATTATTTAACTAAAAATAATTAGTTATAATAACTAGGGACTTCATGTAGTCCAGCTGTAAGCGATAAATCCTAATTTCACTTTGGTTGTGGGTTCGATTACCACAACATTTACTGTTGCGACGGGTTGTCACACGGTCTATGTGTTTTCCTTTTTCAAAAACTATATAATTTTATTACATTCCAAAAAATGAGAAAAATTATTCAAAAATAACCATAACATATTTTCCCACAAACGTTATCTCATATTATTCATTTTTTTCCCAATATGTAATAGCGTGTAATTGACTCAAATTCAAGGATCATATAAAGACAAATGGTACATTATAACTATATCCAAAAAATAAATGATAATTCGTCCTCAAATAGAATTTTCACAAAACGAACTGCAGGTATCCACATAGAAGAGAAAATCCTTCCTATGTAATCCCATCAATAAAGAGAATTAATACTTTTAAACATTTCTCCATCCATTTATTTCCACATAGGTTCTTCCCTGACTTAGAGGTTATCCTATAAAATTGGACATTGACTCATTTAATGCCTAGGTCCCCTATATTTACAGTAAATGACTGTAAATGGATTCTTAGGATCATTTTTTTTATTCCATAGTACTCTTCATTTTTCCTCGGTAATTCTTTACTTTATGTCCTTCTTTCCCACACATAAGGCAAGGATTTTTTCTATTGAGACTTCTTCCCTAGTGTCTCCTTCCACATTTCCTAGATGATGGAAAATCATCTTTCGTTTCTCCATTTTCAACTACATGAGCTCTTATAATTCATTGCTTTTTTCTTATTTTTTGAGTTAGGGTGTTGGTTAATGTCTATGTTGTTGATAATATTATTGGAAAATTGATTCGGCATGAACATAATATATTTTACGCCTATGATAATTCCAATTCATTGCTTATTTCCACCATATTCCCATCCTTTTACATCATGGTAAATGTTACTATGAGTTCCTCATAATCCATCCATTGACTAAACCTAGAAAGCAATGTGTGAGTAACAATAGTCATAAAATCATTTAGAGAATATCATGACACCTTATTCTCAATATAAAACACCATAGGATTAATCAATGTAATTTATTATGATCATATATTAAAATCTTTCAAATCAGTTTGTAAGGAAAACATGAATTATCGTAAGAATATCACCTGGGAGTTTCGTAACCATGAGTGCAGCCAGGCCCATTTTTGTCTACCAGGATACCCAAGGTTATGACTTAAACTCCATGTTGGAGTTTTCCCTCTTAGGGACATTAGTGCCAGATCTGCCTCTACCAGCACATATCAAGACAGCGATGTATTTCTTGGAAAATAAAAAAAATCTCTACATTACCAAAATTCTAGGAAGTTCTTCTATACTAATTGTCAAGTTCTATCCTAGGGTAATGTTATCTAATTAGAGTTTTTTTAAATCTAGTTGCCAAGGTTTGTACTAAACTTCCCCTGATAGCAACTATAATGCCCCAACCCCAGTTACCTAGAGTATATGCAATATTACATAACATTGGTGTGACAACATGAGATCATGTCTCGAATGACCGATTAGTTTAGTAGCCCTGAAAGTATTGGATACATACATAAATTCTAAATTACATCATAAAAAAGAAACAACATTGTGTCCCATTTGAACTAACTCGTATCCCTTAACCCATCCATGCAGGTCCATCATAATATACTTCATTCAAATTCTGGGAAAAAGAAAACATAAGAAAGTGGTAAGCTTAGATGCTCATTAAAGATAATAAAATAGCGGAAACTATCATAAATAAGCATAAAAATATAAGCAAATACATAAGACTAAAACAAAATCCTTTTAAACATAAACTTCAACATAATATTGAAAAGGTAAATAAAATAGTTCCATTTATTTATTCACATAGATATTATACTAGTCGAATAATCACATTTTATATCATTATATAATTTAATAATGATGGAACTCGTAATTTCGGACATCATAACCACATAGTCAAGGCCTCGTGCCAAGACTAAAAATAAGATTTTGTCAAGGCCTTATGAAAAGACACCGGTTTGTCTCATGAGGCCTACTGATGCATCGAGGAGCTATTGAAGGATCCACCCATCACTTACTAAGTCTACTGAATTCCACCAATGAAAAGGATGAAACCTAATCTAAACATTTTTATTAAAACTAACATACGAAATTTCAATATTTTTAACACAAACCATGAATGGTATAAAAATAGTACATCCATAGTCAAATATAACTCATTCTATAAAATATGGAAGATTTTATTATAATAAATCAATCTCGATCACGAATAATGAAGGATATTGACATAAATAAAAATAATAATTAAAAATATTTTAGAGAAATATCCCCTTTTTCATGGAATCATTTTAAAGTATAACTATTTATCCATAAGCCATTTAAAATAGAATTTTGAATCAAAGTGTCCCATAAAACTTTGAATCTTTTAAAATAAAATAAAATTTTAAAAAATTAATGTCCATATAAATAAATCATTAAAACCAATTTTAAAACAGCAAAATTAATGGGAATGATTTAGAAGAATAAATCTTTAAAACATTTAAAATGATATTTTAGTTAGTGTTCCTAACCAAATGAGAGATGGTAGAATACCAATAATTGAGGTATTTAAAAAATTATAATAACATGAGAATAAAGGGATTAATGATATACTATGTAATATTACAATATATACACCATATAAAAGTGAATTGGTATATAACCACAAACAAGTCTCAATGGAATTTAAATTGAGATGAAATCCCTAATAAAGAATTTATCCTTAGGTTAAGGATAAATAAATGAAATAATTATGTTTGAAAAATATAAATACACTAAATATGATGGGATATTAAGTGTAACTCAATCAGAGGACAGTCAAGAATAATCCTATAAAAATAAAACTGATGACTTGGATATTTAACAAAGTGAATCGAAATTGAGTTAATATTACACTTATCAAGTTCATATCAATGACATGAGAATTAATCAATGGAGTGATTATGTGTATCAATAGTATATCCACACAAATGGGATTGTAAATTACACCAAAAGTAAATAAATATTGATTTCAAAGATAATCTTGGAGTAAAATAATCAACGAAGAATGAGTAAAACCCATGGAGCAGAGATTGAAATTAGAAATTCACTTACTAATGTGGTTACTTACGAAACATAAACCCCATGAAATAAGGATCATATATTGAAGATGTAAATACCCATAAATTAAATTATATTACACTATTAATACAATCAGGGGTAGTACATACACCACACAAAAGAAAATAGTGGCAATATAGCATGAATCTCACGTGAATAAGAAGTGAGATGAAAACCCATTACCTTGTAATTTTCCTTAGTAGAGGGTTGGTTAAACTCCTGTATAATGGTGAAATAAATTTTATTAAATTATACTGGAACCAAATATATAAATATGATATCATAAATGATCTTCTAATATTTCATTGTTAATAATATTTCAGTAGTATCATTGTTTCGGTTGTTAACTGATTCGTTTTACTTTATATGTTTTGTTATATAAGTCATGTTTGATATGGATAGGATGTCTTTGATTCATGTCCATATTGATATTAAGTTCTTAAAAATTATTTTTAATCATAAAATGAAAATTATTCTTGAATGTTTATGATGGTGAATGACTCTCATCGCGTTCATAGAGACGGTAATTTGTACGTACGCACAAGGACAATACCATTATATTGATGGAGAAATTATATGTAATTAGATCATATATCATATATACAGAATCATTAACATGTTATATTTATTATTTAGATTAATTATACTCATTATTATACCCATCCAAATGATGGAATGTTGAATAACAAACTATACCACGACGTGGAGATGGTAAGTCTAACATACACACATATGGTGACATTGTCATTCATAGGATGGATAGACTAATGAATATGTTTATAAAAAATTTATAATAACATCACAATTTTTAGAGGTTACTGGGGTTATTATTTGGGTATGGTAAAAAAAATAAAGAAGGAGTGGGAGAAGAAATGATCTTTGAAAGAGGTGATGAAATTATTACTTCTTTTCGGATGCTTCCTTTTGATTTGATCAAAAGATATCCTTAGGTTGGCATCTAATCAATGTAAATCCCCAAGGATGAAGTGAAGGTGGTTGGTAGGATATTTTTGTAGCGGTTGGAAGAGCCAAATGGCTTTGTAGGTTTGATTTTGAGGGAAGGGGAAGTACCCTTTTATAAGTGAGATGAGGGTCACTTTAGGAAAAACCTGAAATATTATTTTATTATACAATCACATTCAGCTTATAATGTCTCCAAAAGAGATTATTTCAAAGGTAAGGTAGTTCTGGGTAAAAAACATCTCAAACAATTCATTTTAGACAGATTTAGGACACCATATTATCCTTATATTTTATATTTAACTCGTAGTTAAATAGTTTAACGTTTACCATGTATTCTGGTATTATTATAATAAATGGTTAATAAACATACAATAAAATGCAAAGAGAAAACCAAGTGGTTAATTAATTATATATATGACCTTATGTTAGTCATTTAGTCGAACCTTAGTTTTTTAGGAAGATTATATTAATTAATAATACGTTATTTGTTTTAAAAACTCATTTATGTCAATTTTGAAGCTATTTTGTATTTGGATTTTGTGAAAGTCATAAAAACATTATCACATAGAAATAAAATTATTTAATCTACCCTAAAATTTCATATTAACTTATAATATTCGTGGAAGACATAAAAATTCCCAATTTACAATTATATTAATATTTATAATGGTGATTATTTTAATATTTCAATAATAATGTAATTACTGCATCATAATAGTGTCATAAATAAATTTAATTTTTTTAATTTTTAAAAAATATAAGTAGAATACCATTACATTGGAAATATTTTCAGCTTTCTAATGAAGATTTATAGTCGAATATAACTCTTGTGTAACCCTGTATTATAATGTTTTAGTCATTAATCTTTGAATTTAGCACTTTTAACTCTTCCTTACATAAAATTATAATAAATCTCATAATCTAAAAAAAATGGAACAAACGGATCATATTTTACAACTAAGGTCTATTTTGGTCGAAATAAACTTATCCAAAAGAATTTGGACAAGATTTAGGGTAATTATAATATCATTTTTACCTCGAATTACTCAATTAAATTTTACTGTGGTAAATAAAATTCTAAAGATACTATTCACCAAAAATTATTTTCAATCTATTGAATCAAATTTTTCATACTGATTTCAACCATGTCTATTGGAATTTTTAAATTCAGTTCACAAAATTATAAAAATTATGTTTTATGCAAATTTGAAAATGATCCTAGAAGGTCAGTAAAAGAAGGTAAAAAGTTCAGAAAACCATTATATATCTAATCTTTTTATAAAAAGACATAAATGAATTAAATTGGACTAATATAGGAATTATGTATCTATATTTACTTTAAAATAAATTAAAATTAAAAATAATTATTTAAATAAAAATTCGGCATTAAACAATAAGGCATTATTTTTTACTATTTATCAAAAATGGAAAGTTTTTGAAAAATAACAAAAATTCACTCAAAGATAATTTTGATATTCCAAATTCAAAAATGATTTCTATCTTAAAAAATTCAAAATATATAAGTATTATTAATTAATTTAAAAAATTATTCCCATTTCCAAAACAAGAAAGCAGGTTTTGGAGAAGTAAAAACTATCAAAAGATAGCTATGTGTTTATATCCCATTTAAATATAAAATTACTTCTAATGAATGAAATTGGATTAAATGATTAAAATATGATCTAGTTATACTTAAAAACAATCAAATTTAAAATTTTACACTATAAATTATATTTATTAAAAATTAGTTTTCAATTAAAACTTAGTATTTTTCACTATTCATCAAAATATGAATGTTACCATAAAAGAAATGAAAATTTATCCAAACTTAATTTTTATGTCCCACTTCTAATGAAGAAGATTATTTTGTCCAATTAAATATATAAAAGTCACGAATTTTTGATTTAAAAAGGGTTATCCATTAAAATAATGTAAAATTGCATTTTTTGAAAAATACTTCTTTCATCTAGAAAATTGAATTTGTTCTTATATTATGTATAAGAATCACATAGAATAGATGGTAAAATTATATGAATTATATAAAATTCAAAAACAATATTACTATTCATAACCACATTTAAATGTATTGTTTGATAGGTCGTGGTGCGCTTGAACTCGATGTTATATACTTCGTATAATATTGTATTATTAAATGAGAAACGTACCATGGAATATTGGGGTGTTACAGAATTAGGGAGGAAAAACCCTATGGAATATGATCAATAACATCCTCAACATAATAAGCAATGGTTCCTGGAAATGATTTCAACACTCTCTACATATCTTCAATAATACCTCTGAAAGACTTCACTTCATCACATAGTTATTTGTTCTCAACTCTAACTTCTTGAATTTCATGAAGCATTTTTGGCAGAATCTTCCAAATGATCTTCTATAACAATAGGTAAACATGTATTTCACTCAAGTTCCTCATAGGACTAGGTTGAGTGTTAATAAATTATTTTACTCCATCCAATAAAGTATCTCCAATGGATTTCAAATAATCCTTACTCACTAAGGTAGAAAGTTCTTATGATGGTTCTTAAATAGAAGCTCAGACTGGCTCAGTTTCGTTTGCAGATATAACATCAAGATTAGATACTAGTTTCAATTGAAACATAGTAGACAGATCTATAACTTTAACTGAGGCTTCTTGAGAATCATTCACATCAAAGTAGCTTTGGAATTTATACAGTCTATCCAAAGAGATTAGATCAATTGGATTATGCACATCAAAATTTTCCAGATTGGGGCGTTGCCCCCCCTCAACAGGTGTATCTCATACAAGACTAAGAGATTTAGATCCTTGATCTACATTAATGATTTCATCTCTAATAGCATCAACAATTTCTTTTCTAGATAATTGAAAGGATTTATCTATTCTTTCTTCAGAAAATGTGATAAATTAAAGAATACATTCTTCCTCTAGGTGTTCCTAAAAAGTAACTTCTTTCTTAGAATAAAGATATTATTCTAGATTTTCTCCCAGAAAACCCTTTTCTCTTACACTAATAGAAAACTATTCTTTAGATGTAGGTTCTTCTTCCATATCAACAATTTCTTCAGGAACAAGTACTTCCTTCTCAATTAATATTTGACGAAAAGGATCACTATCTTCTTTATCTAGGATAGCTTTCTCTGTAGGTGCAACGACCTTTTTTTATTCTTCCTCAACAAGATGGGAATTAATATCATCTATCTCCAAACTAGGATCAGAAAGGACCTTTGGCCTTGAATAATACTCAACTAGGTTGAACTTTTCATAGACACTCTCATTATCCCCTAGATATTATTTTTTCCATTGATTCCAACTAATTTTCATTCATTTGAATATAAACATTGAGATACAAAATTCATAGTCCTTAATGATTTTTTCATCTAGTCCAACCAACACGTTACCATGAAGCATAGTAGAGATTTACCTTGAGTAGTATATGGAGGTTGACTTTGAGGTTGTCTTTATCAACTCACACATATGAAGTATAACATACTTGTGTAGGTTTATCTTATTTTCATTCTACATAAGATGTATCAAAAATACATCCTTATAATTGAGTGTAGAAATTTCTCATTTTCATTGACTATTCATGTTCTGAATAAACTTAAATAAGAGTCTGGTTTCACCATTTAGCTGGGAAACAATTGCTCTTCTCTTTGTTTCAATTCCAGTCATGCTTCCCAAGTAATCTTATATAACAATGATATCAAATGGAGGAGGATAACCGCTCTGTTAGTCAAAAAAAATACCCTCATGAGTTATTCATAGGTAAGAATCCCATAACCTAGAAGAAAACACACATCTTTTCCCATTCATCCAGCTTCTCATAATAAAACCATCTTCTGTATCAAAATAAAATTGAATGAACTGATAAAACTAAGCAACTAGCTTTGGTTAAATCATCCTTTCCTCTTTTATGAACCAATCTATCCATCTTATCTCTTTTAGTACATTCAATACTAAAGAGTTACATGATAGCATCCACATGGGGAAGGTACCACTATTCTATTCACCAGGTTTGGATTCAAAGGACATTCTAGCATTATCTTATGTGCTATATTTTTCTTCTTATTTGGTCTTCGCTTCTCAGTAGTTGATGAAGATGATCATTTCATTCTGGGCATTCATCGATGGTGAGAGAGAGAGGGAGAGAGAGAAAGGTTAAAGGAGGGGTTATAGTTTGAGAGAAGAGAGATGGGGTGGAGAAAGAAGAAAAACTTCATTCGTTTTTATCATTTTGGGATATGAAGTGTCAAAAAATCAAAATCACGGGAAAGAAAAAGAATAAAATAATCAATTACAATGATACGTGATACAATATGTAAATAAAATGATAATGTTTCATTACGGTGATACTAGAAAAAATTCTCACGGTGAGACTGTAACTGGTTTTCATGATTAGATCATAACAGGCTTTCACAGTGAGACTGTAATAGGCTTTCAGGTTGAGATCTCAACTGTGTTACTTCAAAACTGTGAAACTGTATTGTTTGAAACAACAAATTTTATGATACTAACTTATAAAACTGAAAGAGTTCGATAATAATCTTATGATAGGGACTTGTGAAACTGTAATTTATGAAACAGTAAGTTGTGAAATAGTACACTTACTACTTATGATTTATCATTCTCAGTTCACGTATCATATAATCTATTAATTCAGAATTTAATAGTTTTGTGGAAATATTAGAAAACTGATATTTATTCCAATGAATTCAAAGTGATATCTCTTCTTTGATATTTGTCCCTCAAAAATTGATGTCTTACATCAATATTTTTTGTCCAAGAGTGTTAAATAGGATTTCTATAGATGTTAATAGCACTTCAATTGTCACAATTATTAGGTACATGCCTAAATTGATATCCATAATCATTTAATTAGTGTTTCATCAACAAAATTTTTGCACAAAAACTTACAAAATCTATGTACACAGCATTGATAGTAGATAATGTAACACTGTTTTCTTTATTACTACCCCATGATACTAGTGACTTGCCTAAAAAGTGATCTTTCCTAGAGGTGATTTTCTATCTTACTTACAACCACCGAATTCAGTATCAGAATAACTAACTAACTCAAATGATTGTCCTCTAGGATAGAATAGTCTCATATTGGGTGTATGATTGAGGAATTTCAAAATTCACTTAACAACATTAAAGTGATATTCTTTAGGGTTTTCTTGAAAATGAGCACAAATTCATACAGTAAACAAAATATCAGGTCTGCATGCCATTAAGTTAAATAAGATTCCTATCATTCCTTTATAATTTGTTTGATCAATATATTTTCCATCTTTATCAAGATCCAAATAACAAGTAGAAGTCATTGGAGTTCCAATAATTTCAGTGCTATCCAAGACAAAACGTTTTAGAAGATATCTAGTATATTTTCTTTTATTTAAAATAATACCATCATTATTTTGAAAGATTTGAAATCCGTGAAATAATTTTAGTTCACCCATAAAACTCATTTCAAATTTGTTTTCCATCATTTTAGATATTTTTATACATAAATAATTTCTTGAAGATCCAAAATAATATAATCTACATAAATTTTAACTACCAAAACATCATTGGAAATTCATTTTATAAAAATAGTTGGATTAGCTATACATTTTGTAAAAAATTTGGAAATAAGAAAGGTACTTAATCTATCATACCATGCTCTGGGAGCTTGTTTTAAACCATATAATCCTTTTGATAATTAGAATACATTTTTTTTTGAAAATGATGATTTGAGAAACCATGGGTTTTCTCAAATAAGACATCCTCAACTATATACCCATTTATGAATACAATGTTAACATCCATTTGATATGGATTGATATTTAGATATGTATCATAGGAAAGTAGAATTCTGATGGCTTCGATTCTAGATACTGGTGCAAAAGTTTCCTCATTGTCAATTCCCTCTTCTTTATTATAGCCTTATTCCACCAATCTAGCCTTATTTCTAAATATGTTACTAGATTCATCTACTTTATTTCTAAGCACACAATTAGTGACAATGGTGAATGTGTCTATCGGTCTGTCAACATGTTTCCAAACATTGTTCCTTTAAAACTGATTAAGCTCATCTTGTATAGCCATTACCCAAAATCCATCATTGATTGTATCATTAATGTTTTTTGGTTCAAGTAGTGAAAAGAACCCTTGATGTTCAACCTGATTTCTAATAGAAGCTCTAGTTTGAGTTACTTTATATAAATCTCCTACAATTCCATATAAAGGATAGTTCTTAAGAATTCTAACTGCTCTAGAAAAAAAATACTGCGGATTTCAGGTTCTGCAATAGGTTCGGGATCATTATAACCAAAATCTGAAGAATTTCTAGAATTGGATGTTTTCACAGATTCCATTACAAGATGACTAGAGGATTTTGAATAGATGTCCAGATTTTACACATCATCCTTTGTGTTCTCTAGAGTTTTCTTAGCCTCGTGTGGATCTATTTAGTCAAATTTGGCATAGACATATTATTCTACACATTTAGTTCTTTTATTAAACACTCAATAGGCTTTACTAGAGATTGTATATTCTATAAAGAGTCTTTCATCACACATTGATAAAATTTGTCTATATTTTCCTTAGTATTAAGGATATATACTTTTCATCCAATAACTTTGAAGTAGCATACTTTCGATTTTCTATTGTTCTGAACTCATATAGAGTTTCTTTTAATAATGGGTATAATCCACACTCTATTGATAATATAGCATGTTGTATTTACAGCTTTAGCCCAAAAATAAATAGGTAAGTCATATTCAATAATCATGGTTATAGAAATATCTTGTAAGGTTCTATTTTTTCTTTCTACAACTCCATGCTGTGGAGTTTTTCTAGGGGTAGAGAAATTATGCCTATAGACATTTTGTGATAAAAATGATTAAAAATCATGATTTTCAAACACACGGCCATGAACAATTCTTAAGGAATTAATTCTAAGTTCACTAATATTTTCAACAAATTTGGAATATTTGGTGAAATGTGAGAATGCTTTACTTTTTTGCGCCAGAATGAAAGACCATGTATATCTAGAAAATTCATCTACAAGAACTGAAACATAGTTCATACCATTTAAACTAGAAACTCTAGATGGTCCCAAAAAAATCAATGTGAACTAGTTCGAGATGTTGATTAGTTGACAATTATTTCTTTGGTTTGAAGTAAATTTTGTGTTTATTTCCATTTTATAAAGGATTACACACTTTATCATTTGGAAACTCAAGTTTGGGTAGGTCTCTGACTATGATTTTTCTAGTTAGTATTCTATGGGAGTTCATATTACAGTGTTCTAGTCTCCTATGGAAAATCCAAGAAACATTGTGAAATAAACATAATCATGAATCATTTTGAGAGACTAAAGAATATAAGTTAATAGAGTATACATTTTCATTTCTCAATGTAGAAAACACTAATTCATAATTATAATAAAATACATTTCAAGAATCATTTTCTAATTTAGCAAGAAATCCATCATCACATAGTTGTGAAATACTAAGCATATTATATTTAAATCCATCAATAAATAGTACATTGGTAGTTAAAACTGATTTAGAGTTACCGATTTTGCCAAGGCCAATGATTTTATCCTTTGGAATTGTCACCAAATGTGAAATGTGGAACACCAATTTTTATTATGTTATCTAAGTATGAATAACCCCCTGTCATGTGTCTTGAACACCCATATTTCATGTACCATATGCCTTTATAGGTTATCTTTGAGAAAATTTTCTTGAAAATAGTCAAATAATAATAGGCTTTGGATCCTAGACTTGTTTGGGTCTAGTAATATTATATACTAGTGCTTTAGGATCCCATATCTGCCTCATAGGTTTCCTATAAGAATTATGTAAAGAGCTTGAAAAGTATACACTATTTGTTTCATTAAAGCATGATACTGTAGAGAGTGTATCATAACTTGAACTTGTTGAATTTTTTCAAGAACTAGGATTAATGTTCGGTGTCCTAGATTTAGAATAAAAATTAGTTCTTCCTCAATTTCTTTTACTAGGGTGATAGACAATGTCAATAGTAAATTTAGGAGCAATATTATTACCAATCATTTTTACCAAAGTATATTTAACACTTGTAAACCATTCAAGGTAATTTTTCAATTTCTCATTGGATAGATTTAGGGAATTGTTTTCTTGGAGTAATTTAACATATTTCTCCCTTTCAACAGTATGTTCATATTTAACAGTTTAGGTAATAGCATTATGTTTTTTAATGATTTGTATTTTCTTTTAGTTCATTATATGTCTCTTAAAGTATATTATAGTACTAAAAATTCCTTCAGATGACATATTCTCAGAATCAATTTCATCTCCAGAATAATAGTAATTGGGTACATGAGATTCTAGTGTTACCTTAGATGTGTTTTTCATGAAACACAGCTTGTCTTTGTTGCCTGTTCATCATGTGAAGATTCTAAGTAACTTCAACTATCCTCATAAGCACTCCATGTTGCTTTTATTTCCTTTTTAAACTTTCTATCTTTATCATCATATTTATTTTTTCACTTGAGATAGGGACAATCAACATTTACCTGCCCCTTTCACTTAAATTCATATCTTTCTATCTCATCATACTTTTCCTTTCTTTTTCAATTTTTCTTCCAGATTCATTTTTGTTCATATCTTCCTTTGACGTTAGGATTTATGAAAAAATAATTATTCTTGTAAAATTTCATAAACCCTATGGAAAATTGGGTCATCTCCTCCTCACTATCGGGTGATGATTATTCAGTATTGGAACATTCTACAAAGGCCTCCAATTTTCCTTTTTCTTTATGTTTAAAGGTGGTGGTCTTAAATGAAACATATTTTCATTTGGGTTTATCCTTCTATTCCTTATTGAATTTAAACTCCTCTTCACACACCATTAGTTTCCCAATGTGTTCTTTTACAGGTATGTTGCTGATGTCACTTGAATCTCTAATAGAGAAAGAGGTTCCTCTCCATCTATAAGGTATGCATCTGAGAATCCTCATGATTTGTTTTTTGGTAGTAACTTCTCTTCCAAGAGAAATAATTGTGTTGATAATTTCATTGAACCTGAGACAAAAGTCAGAAATTGGCTCATCAGGTTTCATTTTAATGTTATGATATTTAATAGTATATGTATTAAGTCTCAATTCATTCACACTAGAAGTTGCATTATTTGAAACTGAGAATGTTTTCCAAATTCCATGGGCTGTTTCACAAGTAGGAATTTTGTTAAATTCCTCATCACCGAAGAAGAAATATAGAGCATTCATGGCATTGTTATGTTATTTTAGGCAGACTTGGTTGGGTCCTCCCAGGTGATTTTGTTAATAGAAGGAATCTTATACTCATCTATAATTGAAGACCAAATTTCAAAACCCATGCATTCAAAATGAAATTTCATTTTGATTTTCTATTGGGCATAACTGGTTCCATTAATGAATGGGGGACTATTTGTTGAATCCCCTTCCAGTCTCTTATCCATAATAAGGAAATACATTTTAAGAGTTAGAAATTTATAATTAATAGAAATTTATAGATCATTAATGTACAACTAAAATCATAGTTGAATAGTTTGAAATTCGAGTCTTAATAGGAATAACAAACTCCTTTGATACCAAATTTTGGTCAGAGTATATTACTCAAGAGGAAGGTGAATTGAGTATCTATAAAGATTTCTATTAAAAAGTTTTCTTAAATTGTTCCCCAATAAAAATAAAGAAAGCCTAGTTAATCAAAGTAATAAATTTATGATAGTTTTTCTATTTAAATAACTTCTCATAAGATTGATTAATTCTTAGTAATCATAATATCTATGACTAATATTACATTTTATGATGTTATATCATGTCCAAAAAATTATAACTTCTTTCCAAGATTAACTATCAAAGTAAATAATGTGATTGTTAAATTATACAGTAAAATAGTTAAAATTAAATTAAACAACACAATAGATATAAAAAAAGTGGTTTAGTATCAATATGAGATCTAATCCACTCTACATGGTGATCACATGCCACCATGTATTTATATTAATAAACTTGATTCTCACCCTGGATTGGGGATAAAAACAATGCACAAGATTGTCCAGGTCATAAGTCCTCTTCTAAAGTTGTTCATGGGTATGAACTACCAGGTCACACATGGACCTCTTCAACACTTATCCTTGAGAATAAATAAGTGTTAAAATATATGAGAGGAAGGATATATTGTACCCTTCATTTTAATGGAGGATACAGTGGATGATTTTATACAAACACGCACACACTATACAAAATCTAAAAACAATATAAAATGGTGAAAAGATAGATGGGATAATTTTAGAAGTTCTTTGAGTGTTATTCTATGTAGCTCTGGACTTCTAGGGTGAATAAAGTGTAAGAATAAATTCGTTTTACAAGAAATCGAGTATCGCATGTCTGGTGCAACGGTTTCCAGTTAAATATGGATCCAGTTCATCATGGATTTGGTATGGAAAAGAAGTTCTTGACATAGATATATGGTATCCAAGATTTTTTTTTGTAAATACTTCATGTGATCATCAGATTTATTTTGTTTCATGTATTAGTTCATGATTCATCAATATATCACGCCTGCTATTTTGTGAGCCACACTTTTCATTTTAATTATGAGTTCATGAGTTAAAGCTGATAGGATGCATGAATTCATTACCCCGTACCTTGTACTACCTAGTGAATATTAATTATGTTAGTTCATTTAAAATACTCAAATATTACCGGTAGAAATTAAATTGAAAATGAAAAAATAGATTAATCAATGGTGTCATAGTATGTCTGGAAACAGTGTCTCCATGAAGCTGTGTATCTATAAAACGGATTCACCTGGAAACGATGCCTCTTTCTTTGAATTTGAGTAGTGAGACAGGTATGACATCATAATTATTTAGAGATCAGGAACTTGTAGCACAGATGCGGTGTTTGGATCATGGTGTCTGGTCCTTTGACAAACTTCAAAAGGTTTCTAAAAAAGGAACCGGTGTCACAGAATTAAATAGAACTAAAATTGGTTTCGGTGTCTGGTCACGATGTCGGTTCACAGTGTCTAGGTCATGGTGTATGGGTCACAGTTTCTGGGTCATTATGTCTAGTCACGATGTCTAGTCATGGTGTCTAGTCATTGTGTCTGGGTCACAGTGTCTAGGTCGTTTTCCTAGAAAACATAACAATTGGCAGACTCACAGTTTCTCAGACATAGTAAAATATCTTGTATACAGACATAAGAAGGGATTTTCATAGAAATTATTAGACATAATCATTCATCATGGAAATATATTATAACAAAAGTTAAAAATATAGTTTACAATAATAAAACATGGAACTGAAGATCTTGGATAGGATTATTTAAAGCATAAAGAAACCAACCATCTGTACACATGATTTGAGAAAAATTAAACTGGATTAAAAAGCATTACAGAATGTACAATATTTTTAATCATTAAAATATGACTAATATAGGAGGATTCCAACACATTCTTCTATTAAGATATCGATATAGATACAGATCCCATCATGCTGCCTATAGTTTCTAATCATACTAAACCTGTATCCTTATATTAAAATTACATTGAGACAATGACATATAATATATTAATATTTTCCCATATCATTGCTGACTTCATGTATAAAACAATAGTTTAATATTTATGAAAATTTGATATGGCATTTTTATCAATGAATAACTTTAAGATATATAAAAAGTGAATGGGAAAATAACTCCTTATACTTCATCAAAAGCATTAACATGATACATAAATGTATAAATGGAATACATTTAATGTAAAAATATTTTCTATTTTCTATTATAATATCTTGAACATGTTTACAAATAAAAAATATTTAAAAATTTATAGTTATATATCCTCAAAAAACATGTATTCATGGTTATCCACTATTTAGGAACTCTTTCTATTTCACATTCTCAGTAAGATTTAAATAGTTTTAGATATCATCCATATATGTTCCCAAGTGGTGTTTAAAATATTATCTTTATGAAACGATCATTAATAGGATAAAATTTTATTATATATCTTGGAATATCAGGTAAATTTATAAAGTACACTTGGATATATATCATCAATTCATCACAATAATACCATGTGACACTCAAAAATATTCAAATGAAATATATATAAAATTTTATTTTTTAATATCATGTCAACTATTATACCATCACTCAAATAAATAATATCCAATGATATAACATTATTAATTTCATTTCCAATAACAAAATTGGTTCCTTCTTTCATTTAGGGATAAATTATCCATAGACTTAATTAATAATAAGAATAATCCAATTGATTCAATATATTTTTTAATATATCTATCATATAATATAATAACACTCCCACTGCCAAATATAAACACATGAAAGTCATTTATTCCCATTGAACATTCAATGATAATTTTTCATGTTTTTACCCTTAAATAGATCCCTGAAACTATCATTCCATACTGCATTTCCTTGGTGTAGCCAACTATTTTTGGATCAATTGTGTATATATCTTCTATTTGGTTAGTTCCAATAGAAGCAGAAATTAAATTCAATTACAAATATAGTGATCATATAATGTTTTCATAAAATGTATAATTTTAATTAATTTAATAATGATAATTTCTATTATCTAATCAAGCCTTATTTTTAACATGATTTTACTATCCATATTTAGTTTCACTAGGATGCATCTAATAAAAAACCTCAACCCCAATATCCTCAAGATGTTGTATAAATTTTTACATTTGTATAAGAAACTTGAGATAATATCATAATGTCTTGGATTTGGGTGCCACTCAACTAGTGCCCCATACATAGTTGGCCACATGACATCAAGTGCATTTCCCCAAATTCAAGAAGATACTGACTAGAAGTGAGGGCCTAGGCTCTGATATTGGGGAAACTATGCCCTTATTGGAAGAGTGTAACACATCAGAATAATGAAAAACTAAAGTGTGAGTAGTTTTCACGACCTGACCCTACCGGTCCCGAGCCGCAGCTACCTCAAGCCTGCCTCCATAGGCCTGAGGCTGGCGACCAGCGCCGAAGGCGTAACAATCTCAAGGTATCCTTTTCGTATGTACCTGTACACACGCACACACAACCCACTCGATACAGAAGTGCAGAGTAAAAAAACCACAGGAAAAACTACTATAACCCAACCGTAGTCATGCATCAACCACTAAAAATAGAAAGTAATGTGCTGAAAGTACTGACAAGTAAAGTGAATAGTAGAAAGGGGAAAACACGTGCCCAACCAAAAATGTTCCACAACCTAGAAATAGGTAACAAAAGGAATCAACTGGATAGTTCCCAACATGAAAACTCTAGAACAACCACGACAAACTATATGAGCACTTGTGACCTCTATGATCCTCAGTAGTCATGATCGACCTGTCCATCGTCTGTAAGGGCACACCAGGTGCGGGCAAAGCAGAATATGGGATGATTATAAAGATACTCAGTAAGATGCCCCGAATGTTCGAGGGAGAAACAAAGGAGGCACTAAAGAGGTGAGCAGTAGACAGAACTAGAAGAGTAAAAAAGTACTATAAAGAGTGTAGCTCATCCCAACAAGTGGAAGGAATTAAACTCATCCAAATGAAAGGATCTAGGAACAGTGAAGAGATAAACATCTCCTGAAGACTTTTCTACCTATAGTAGGAGAGTGGACTCGTCCAACTAAGAGGAGATAAACACAGAAAGCATGTAGCATACCTCACGCGTCTTTTCCCCTCCTAGAAAGAGAGTTAGTGAACCCATAGAGTGGGAACTGAAGTCAGGTGTATATGTTTATATGGACGACAAGGAACCCGAATGAGTTTGTAAGGGGATCTCCATCTCCAAGCTCTGCCCAAGAAGTGTCTCCAAAATTTCTAGGGATATCCAAAACTGAACGCAAATGTCTCAAACGTCAACCTAGGAGGTACAAGTCAAAAGTGATCAATCCCCGCACCTCGATACTATCCGCATTGGGCAACACTTACTCACCCGCACAACTTTTAGGTCGCGTTGTAAGGATGTGTCTTGATGGGAAAAGCATCCCTCGTCCACGTATGTCCTAAGATCACGTCACGTTCTCACATCATCAATCCGTATAACCTAGGATCCTGCTCCAGTAGTCACAGAGAAAAAGTCACTAACTAGACTCGTAGAAATTTATGAGTCTAAATGAAATCGTTGGGTAACCCACTGCCCTGCCCAGCAAGAGGGTAAACCCCTAAAGGTCATCAGGTAACCCACTGCCCAGCCCCGCTAGAGGGTAAACCCTAAAAGTTTTCGGGTAACCCACTGCCCAGCCCCCCTGTAGGGTAAATACTAAAAGTCGTCGTGTAACACACTGCCCAGCCCCACTGGAGGGTAAACCCTTTTAAGTGAACGGGTAACCCACTGCCCAGCCCGGCTGGTGGGTAAACCCTGATAGTTCGATGGGTAACCCACTGCCCTACTACACTGGAGGGTAAACCCTAAAATCAATTATTAACCCATTGCTCAGACCGCTGGAGGGTAAACCCTAATGTCAATGGGTAACCCACTACCCAGCCCCACTGAAGTCTTAACACGAAACTTGTCCGGCAACTCCGTGCAACCTGCGCCATCACTAGGTGTCACTAACATCGCGATTGTGCGTTTGGTCAGAGTGCATCAAAGTGACCTCCTACCAATGCCATTTCATACGTCCACATTTAATAACATCTCGAATGAGGATCTGCATTCCCTAACAGATCACACCACTAAAATCCACACACAAAACCACACAAGATAGACAAATCATCCTCCATGAACGGACCCGCGAGGGAAAGGTAGTTCTCCACTACATTAGGTCTATACTGTGTCTCGTGGGGACCCCTATCAGTTTCGATAGAGTTCTGGTGGACTAAGCCACTGCGATAGCCTTGAAAAAACACGTCAACTCGACTATTCATCCACCCCGAACGGACGCCTAACCAAAACATCACAAAACGCTACACGCCGCTTAAAAGACGGCCCATAGAGCCCACACCTCAGCTCTGACTTCCACATCCAAAACCGTACTGGAAAAATCATCCTCAATGTCAGGGTCGCAACGCCACATATGTCTCTCAAATCATACATCGGATGTGTCCCTGCCATCCAAAACATGAACCCCCAGAAAAATGCCAATCTACTTAAAGGGGTGTGTCGCACCACCGAGGCCAATGTCTTAGGAAATAAAAATCCCACAGATCATCCCTATGATTTGACTCGATCCGAAGAATGCACTACCATAGACGGCACACAAAACTGACACCCGTAGCAAAAATTACGTGTGTCTGAAGTCAGAGGGGACGAACCCCTTGGGTTGGACCGGCCTGGTCCGCCCGTTCTAGGTCGGCCCGAGGCTCAGCCGCGCAGCCCGGTCATGGACCCCAGGTCCACGCCTGTGCCGAACGCCCCTCATGGCCAGTCATGGTCTTGCATGGAGACACACCTTCTGCGGGTCTCAGTCCTCGCACGAGGTCGCGCGCCGCGACTGCACCTCGTCGTGCCCCGGCGCCGTCGCCCTCGCCCATCGCCTGGAACCGCCGCCTGGAGTTTCTTGCAGCCACCAACGGGAGCCACCGCCTTGAGCCCCATCATGCCGCATGGGTCCACCGCCATGACACCATCCCGGAACTGTGCTGCCTCTGCCTGAAAGTCGCTGGACCGCGGCGCCGACCGCCAGAAAAAGATGAAATGACCGGAAAACTTCCCGGGGCCGCCCAGACACCCCGGGGCTCGAAAATTCGATCCGAAAGAACCGCTTGGAAGATAAAATCTGGATCTACATAAATATGGGATTTTAATGATGATAATAAAACAGTTTTATGATAATAATTGTATTCAATGTGGGTTTCTAGAATTAAAACGACAATAACGCAAGCTTACCTCGATGGGTGTAGCCCGACGCTTCACCAACGATCCGCCGGAGTTTCTGCGCCTCGCCGGAGAGGTGGAAGAGAGGGGAGGATCACATTGAGAGGAAACTCCAAGGAGGGGATCAAGGGGGAGAAGAGGGTGGGATGGTGTTTAAATAGAAAAAAACATAACCCCCCCCCATTCCTGTAGAACCTGTACTCGAATTTTCCACAGGGTCAAGATTAAGCCACTCCTAGAGTAAATGCCTTGACCTGAGCGCAATGGCAGTCTCGGAATTTTAATTCGAGCCACCGTTCAAAATTTATAAATTCAACGCCTAAGGCCAATAAATTACGAAAATTCCCCTAGGGGCGTTTTTAAAAGTTGGCTTATGCCCAGGAAAATTACACACCTCCTTGGGTAAAAAACGTGCTCCGAACTTAACGGTGCCCTCAGTTTTCCCATCCGAGCTACAGTTTAAGAGATATGCTATTTATTTAGCTCCTCTAGTGTGAACCCACATCAAATTTAATTCCAGCCACACTGGGGCTCAGAATTTCACGTCGTCTAAACGTCCATCTTTGTAATATCATCAAGAAATATGGAAAGTATTATTGGATCAAAATCAGGGTTCTTACATCATTCCCTCATTCACGTTTTTCTCCCCCGAAAAAAAAACTACAAAAACAACTCGGGATACTGATCCCGCATCTGGATCTCCCACTCCCAGGTGCTCTAATGCACCCTCCCATGCTACCAAATCACACGAACCATAGAAATGACCCATCTGCGCAGTGTCCTCTCATGTCGGTCCTCAATCGCCAGTGGTTGCACCACAAAGGTGGCTCCAACCTCAATTTCCATCTCTCCACAGTCGATAACGTGCTTGGGGTCATGCACGTTTTTCCTCAGCTGCGACACGTGGAAGATGTCGTGCAGTCTCTCCAGCTGTGGGGGTATTGCAAGACAGTAGGCGACCTCACCTACCCTACGCATGATCTCAAAGGGCCCAATGAACAATGGGGACAACTTGCATCCCCGACCGAACCTCCGCATTCCACACCGCGATGAGACTCTCACAAAGTCATGGCCCCCCTGCTCGAACTCCAAAGTCCTGTGATGTCAATATGCAAAGGACTTCTGTCTGCTCTGAGCCATCCTCATCCACTCACGGATGACCTATACCTTCTCCGTCATCACCTACACCAACTCTAGTCCCATGAGGGAGGTCTCCCCAACCTCCGTCTAGCATAATTGTGGCCTGTAGGGTCTCCCGTAGAGGGCTTCAAAAGGTTCCATGCCAATAGTAGAGTGGTAACTGGTTTTATACGCAAAGTCTACCAAGGGAAGGTGGTCCTCCCATCTTCGGCCAAAGTCTAACACGCACGACCTAAGCATGTCCTCCAACACATAGATAGTGCGCTCGGTCTTCTCTATAGTCTAGGGGTGAAAATTTTTACTCGTCCGCAACTATGTCAAGAATGCCTCATGCATGACTTGCCATAATCACGATGTAAACTGAGCATCATGGTTGGAGACAATCATCAAGGGTACTCCATGAAGGCGGACAATCTCCAAAACATATAACTGCCCCAAAATCTCCTCCAAGATCTGATCCCCGATAGCAAGGAAGTGTGCCGACTTTGTGAGTTGGTTCAATATCACCCAAATAGAGTCATGGCCCTTCGCTGTCCACGGAAGTCGTGTGACGAAGTCCATAGATATGACATCCCACTTCCACTTCGGGATATCAAGGGGATATAACAACACTTCCAGAACATGGTGCTCTGCCTTCACCTGCTTACAGGTAAGACAGTGAGAAACGAACATGACAACGCTCCACATTATGCTAGACCACCAAAACTGCTGTTGAAGGTCTTTGTACATCTTCCCCAAACTGGAATGTATGGCCATGGGAGAATTGTGGAATTTCATTATCACCTCCTACTGCATCTCCACTGGTACTACAGCTCATCCCCGGAATAGGATCTCGTTATTCCAACCATCAGAATACCCATGAGTGTGTCGCCTGTGTATATCTTATCATGTAGTATCTCGTTGTCAAAGTCCCCCAATTGCAACTCTCTCACACGCTCAAGGAAAGAAGGAGTCAACGTCATCTACTATAGAAAAGTTGTACCCTCCTGTTTCACCATGGTTAGCTGTAGGGAAGCTGACTACTCCAAACCTTCCTGCACGAGATGAGCCTAGGACTTCCTGATAATGGCATATTCTAATATGTTTCCCTTCCCCTGATTTTAGACTATATCAAAATCATAGTCCTGCAGAAACTCCAACTAGCGCGTCAACCTCAGATTCAAATCCCTCAGATTGAATATATACTTGAGGATCTGGTGGTCTGAGTAGACCACAAAACACTCACCCAAATGCTAGTGTCTCTATAGCCTCAAGGTGAAGACCACCACTACCATCTCCAAATCGTGAGTCGCATAATTCTGCTCACGGGGCCTCAACTACCTCGACCCATATGCAATCATTGCTCGCTGCAGCATCACCATGCACCCGAGCCCAGCTCATGAAGCGTCGTAGTATACTATGAACTCAACTCCCTCCTCTGGAAGCCTCATCACTGGGGCACTAGTTATCCTCTTTCTCAACTCCTCGAAGGCCTTTCGGTACTGATCAGTCCTGGTGAGTGGTCGTCCCTTCCACATCAATTTAGTCAAAGGTGAATTGATCCTGGAGAAATATTCCAAAAACCTCATGTAGTACCCTACCAAACCAAGGATGCTCCACAACGTTGACTCATTATTAGGTGGATCCTATGAAAGAACTGCCCCGATCATTGTGGGATCTATGGCCAATCCCTGCTCTGAAATGACATGCCCCGAAATGTGAACCTCATGAATCCAGAACTAACACATTGAGAGCTTCCCATACAGCTGGTGCTCCAAGAGTAAGTCCGAGACCATCCTCAAATGCTCCGCGTGCTCCTCTTCCATCGCAGAGTAAATGACTATGTCCTCAATAAAGACAACCACACATCGGTCCAAGTACAGCTATAAGATCTAGTTCATCAAAGCCATGAAAATGGTAGGGGCATTCGTCAAGCCAATGGGCATCATGAAAAACTGGTAATGCCCATTTCGATAATGGAATGCCAACTTTGGGATTTCAACCTCTTGAACCCACAACTGGTGGTAGCCGGATCGAAGATCAATCTTGGAGATCCACTTCACACATCTAAACTAGTCGAAATGGACATTGATGCTCAACAACGGGTACTTATTATTTATTGTGTCCTGATTTCGGCAACGATAATCCATACAAAGCCGCATACTACAATTTGCATTTTTCACATGAAAAATTGGAGCCTCCCAGGGGGACACATTTGGCCTGATAAATCCCTTCTCATGAAGGTCATCCAGCTGATGTCATAGATTCAGAAGCTCTGTGTGTGCTATCTGGTATGCCACACATGATATCAACGTAGTCCCTGGCTACAAGTCAATGGAGAACTCCATCTCTCTCCTTAGATGTAGTCCCAGAACATCCTCGAGAAATATGTCCATGTAGTCCTCTATAACGGTAGGGATCTAGGTGCCTGTAGCGTCTGCTACTCTGAGATCCAGGCTCTCCATCTAGTGTGAAAAAGGTCATGGTCTCCTACTAATAGTACCCATCTGATCTTCCAGGAGGTCTTGTTCACCAAGGATGGTGAACCTCGTCCCATCATAAAACATGCCTCAGACTAGTCTGTGACGACAGTCGATCTGGGTGTGAACCATAGAAAGCCAATCCCTGCCCAGGATGATGTCATAAGGTTCCAACGTGATTACGATCATGTCACATGTGAAACTCCCTCCTCCAAACGACAATTCTCACTATGTGCAGATAAAGGTCACTAACAAGGCACTTCCCATAGGAACATCGAAGTTATGTGCTGGTGCCAGCGCCTCTACTGGAAGCTCCAACTCCCGTAGAAACAACAATGATATAAAAGGGTGGCTGCTGCCTGTGTCTACTTGTACTAAAGCATTTGTGGAGTAAACACAAATCAAACATCGGACTATCTTGTACAATAGAGAGTTTAGAAAACCTATGGCCTGAAGTTGCCCACGGCCCCTACTACTAGCTCTGTGATCCTAGCGTGGGCCGCCTGGTGTGGGCGGTGGAGGGATCTCAAAACGTCGTCCTCCACCTCCTCGTCATGCCGCTCTACCTGCACCACCTCCTTGAGGACCTCTCAGTCCCCCCTAGGTGACCACTAGTCACGGTACTTCCTCTGCCTCTATGGTGTGCCTGCTACCTACCACAGATGATCTGTAGACCTGGTCAGGAAATATCATGCTTGATGGCCTCAACCATCACAAGCGTAACACCAGCCCTCTTTTATCACCCTTGGTGCCCTACGACTCAACTGAGGTGTATGACTCTGGCCTTGGTTATGCTCACCGAAGGGCCTCCTCGGCCGAGGCCCAGCTTTATATCGTCTTCTTGCTGAAGACTCAACTCTTAAGCGGACACTACTAGGTCTTTCCATCTGGCGCCCCTTGTACAGGAAGCTCTCATTCATAAGTTCCCGCTCCAGCACCCCGGTGTAAGTGGGGATGCACAAGGGTACGACACTATCACGAATCTCCCTATAAAGACCCTGCTCGAACTTCTGTGCCCAGAAGTAGCTATCGCGGATCATGTCCTGTGAGTAGTGTGTAATATCTGTGATCCAGGATGGGTGCTGGAACATGGAAATCCCCCAATGCTTCAGCTCTACAAGCTCATGGATCCGAACGGAGTGTAAACATGAGGGGGGGTACTCCTCCCTGAAAATCTACTGGAAGCCATCCCATTTGAGGGATGACTCATCATGGGTCTGCGTCACCAAACGCCACCATCGCCTAACTGTCCTGAGGAAAAGACTAGGAGATAGGGCCACCATCTGGTTTGTTGGGGTCTGTACCAACCTGAAGAGTCATGCCACTGACTCAAGAAAGTCCTCCACCACCTGGGAATCTGTGTATCTTTGGATCCTCAGCGGCCTCTGACGCTGGATGTCTCGTAGCGTGATCAGTCTGCGCGCAACCTCGGCCAGAGCATCTGGTACAAACTACCGCTCCTCTGGTGGAGGGGCTACTAATGAAGTACTAGGCGGAATGGGATCACATGACAGTCCCTGAAATGACACCTCGTTTCTCTCCAGGTTGTCATCGTGAACTGGAGAGGGCAACCTAGCTTGCTGCTGTGCTGGAGGAATCCTAAAAATTATCACGTATTACCAATATCAGAAGAGCATTTATATATATAACAGTAATAAAAAAGGGGAACTGACTCAAACAAATACAGTCAAGGACATAGTCTTACAAGATTCATGTTCCATGGTTCCCTGCAACAAGTTTCTCAGCGTACCAAGTCGACAAACGGGTGATCAGGGTCCTTATGAATGGATACGTCGACCGCCCGTACCATCACTGGACTCCCTGTCCTGAGAGATGCTCATGAGACACATCGACGTCATTTCCCTAAATCCCAAAAAATTCACATTTAGGGACGTTTGAAGAACATCCCAAGGAAAAAACAACCTCTGATACCACTTGTCATGACCCGACCCTTCCGGTCCCGAGTCGAAACAACCTCAGGCCCACATCCATAGGCCAAAGGGTCGAGACCAGCGCCGAAGGCATAACAATCTCAAGGAGGCCTTTTCCTAGGAACCTTTACACATGAACAAACATCCCACTCGATGCCGAAGTGCAGAGTAAAAAAAGAAAACCAAAGGAAAAATGGCTATAACCCAACCACACACATGAATCAACGATTAAAAAGAGAAAGTAAAGTGCAGAAAGTACTGACAAGTAAACTGAACAGTAGAAAGGGAAAGACACGCGACCAACCACAAAGGTTCCACCACCTGAAAACAAGTAACAAAAGGAAACAACTAGATAAATCCCCACCTGAAAACTGTAGCATGACCACACATGCTGTCTGAGCTCCGGTGACGTCTACGCTCTTCTGTGGTCACAATTGACCTGTCCGTCATTAGCAAAGGCACACCAGGTGCGGGAAAAGCCCAAGTAGGGATGAGTATAAAGATACACCATAGGATTCCCCTAAAGCTAGAGGGATCAACAAAAGAGGCACTAAATAGGTGAGCAGTAGACAGAAATAGAACAATAAAAGAGTACCGTAAAGAGTGCAACTCATCCCAACAAGAGGAAGGCAGTAAACTCGTCCAAACGGAAGGATCTAGGAACGGTGATAAGTCGAACTTCTTGACAAGCCTTCGCTGCCTATAGTAGGAGAGTGGACACGTCGTACCCAGAGGAGATATACACGGAAATAACATCGAAAACCCCGCGTGTCTTCACCCCTCCTAGAAAAATAGTAACTGAACCCAAGGAGTGGGAACCAAAGTCTGGTGTATATGTATATATTCTCAACAAGGAACTTGAATGAGTGTGCAAGAGGATCTCCATCTCCATTCTCAGCCCAGGAAGAGTCTCTAATAATACTAGGGATATCCAACATTGATCCCAAACATCCCGCACATCAACCTAGGAGGTACAAGTCAAAGGGGCTCAATCACCGAACCTCGATACTATCTGCTTTTGGTGGCGTTGACTCGACTGCACAACTTTTAGGTCGTGTCACATGGACGCCTCTTGGTGGGAAAAGGATCCCTCTTCCTCGTATTTACTATGGTCATGCCATGATATCACATCTCTGATCTGTATAACCAAGGATCCCGTTCCGGTAGTCATGGAGAAAAAGTCACTGACTAGCCCCATAGAAAGGATTGAGTCTAAAAGAAATCATCGGGTAACCCACTGCCCAACCAAACTGGAGGGTAAAACCCTAGAGGTCATCGGGTAAAATACATCCCATCCCCACAGGAGGGTAAACCAAAAAAAATTTCAGGTAACCCACTGCCCAGGCCCGCTGGAGGGTAAACCCTATTAAGTGAACGGGTAACCCACTGCTCAGCCCCGCTGGAGGGTAAACCCTGATAGTTCGATGGGTAACCCACTGCCCAGCTACGCTGGAGGGTAAACCCAAAAATCAATGAGTATCCCACTGCCCAGCCCTACTGGAGTGTAAGACCTAAGTTCAACAGGTAACCCACTACCCATCCCCACTGGTGGGTAAACCCAGAACTGCTCTGACAACTCCATGTTGCCCGTGCCATCACTGGGTGGTGCTTACATCGTGACCGTGAATTGGTTCGGAGTGCATCAAAGAGACCTACGACCAATGACCATTCATATTTCTAAATTTAATAATATCTCGAATGAGTACTTCCATTCTCCAAATGATCACACCACTACAATCCTTGCGGATATCCACGCGAGATAGACTACTCATGGACCTAGAACGGACCCCCAAAGGAAAAGTTGTTCGCCACTACATTTGGTACGCACAGTGTCTCATGGGGACAACACTCAGTTCTGAAAGAGGTTGGGCAGACTGCGCCATTGCGGTGGCCTTGGGAAAACACGTCAAATAGACTACTCATCTACCCTGAACTGACGCCTAACGAAAATGTCACAAAATTTTACACGTCTCTTAAAAGACGGCATGTAGGGCCTATGTCTCAACTCTAACATCCACATCTGAAACCATACTGGAAACCTATTCCTCGACGCCAGGGGTTTAACTCCCCTGATTATGCTCAAATCAGATATCGGATGTGTCCACACTATCCAAAACAAGAAACCTCAAAAAATGCCAATCCACTTAAAGGGGTGTGTCGCGCCACCGAGGCCCCCATATCAAGAATTAAAAAACCCCGAGACCGTAACAAAGCATTGTCTCGAGCCGAGAATTTCACTTCTATAGACAACATGCAAAGAGGACACCCATAGTGAAAATTAAGAGTGTCCGAAGTCAGAAGGGATGAACCCCTTTGGCTAGACCAGCTTGGTCCGGCTGGTCCGCCATATCTGGACCGGCCTACGCGGGCCCACGGCTCAGCCATGAGGCCCGTCCGTGGACCCTGGGACCACACTTGTGCTGACCGGCCCTCATGGCCTGTTGCGGTCTTGTGTGGATAACTGCCATCGGCAGGTCTCGGTCCCCGCATAGTGTTACGCCGCGACCTCGCCTCGTCACGCCCTGGGGTTGTCGACCTCGCCCGCGGCCTGGAGCCGCCGCCTGGAGCCACCGCCGGGAGTCATCTCTTGTCTTCCCCCACTCCCCCTGGATCTTCCACCCCACCACCATTTTGGAACAGCAAACCCGCCACCTGAAAGCCGCCGGACCGCCTGAAAAAGAAGAAACAGTCGAAAAACATCATGGGGCTGCCCCAGACGGCCCACGGCTCAAACATTCGATCAGAAAAGATAGCTGGGAATATCAAATTGGTATCTACATAAATATGGGCTTCGCTCGATGATCAGAAAACATTTCAATGAAATTAATTGTATTCAAAGGGGGTTACAGGAATTAAAATGACAAAAACGCAAGCCTACCTCGATGGGAATATCCCGACGCTTCACTAATGGTCTGCAAGAGTTTCCACTCCTCGCCAGAGATGTAGAGGAGAGGGTAGGAGCTCGTTGAGAGGAATCTCCAAGGGGGGAGAAAGGGGGAGAAGAGGGTGGGGTTGGTGTTTAAATAGAAAAAATCTTAAACCCCCCGTCCCTAGACCTCATACCCGAACATTCGCTAGGGTCGAGATTAATCCTCTCCAAGGGTAAACACCATGCCCTGAGCGCAATGGTTATCTCAAAATTTTAATCCAAGCCTCCATTCAGAAGTTATAAATTCAACACTTGAGGCCGCTAAATTAAAAAAATTACCTTGGGGGTGTTTTTCACAGTTGTCTCGCGCCCGTGAAAATTACACCCCTCCTAGGGTAATTAGAATGCTTCGGACTTAACAGAGCCCTCAATTTTCCCTTCCGAGAAACAGTTTAGGAGTTATCCTATTTATTTAGCGCATCCCGTGTAAAAGCACATCAAATTTAATTCTGGCCTCACCAGGGCTTGGAATCGCACACCATCTGAACGTCCTTATTTGGAATATCATAAAGAAATACACAAAATCTTATAGGTTCAATATATGGGTTCTTATAGTAGTAAGTATCATAAAATTGAATCTAATAGTGGTAGAGTGATAAGATAAATTACTAAGCATCATTAAATAAAAAAGATGATGCAGCATGTCACATGTTCTAGGAAAGCAACTAAACAAGTACACTGAATTAATACATGATATATATATCAAAAGAAAAACAGAAACAAATGAATCTAAGATGCATTGAATTCCTCGGCTCAAACCCATGTTTTCCTGATTATAAATAGCATGTCAAGTACCACTAGAATAGTGCTTTACCTGATAAACACCAACAATCATATAATCTATCTGGGCCCAAAGGAATACTGAAATTGGGTGTGAACAAAAATCCTATTAGGAAACCACCATATATCTATGCCGATCTATTTGTGAATATATATATATAACAGGTGGCATAAAATAGTGAAAGGAGTGTACAATAGATTCTCAAAAGTAAGCACAATAGATATCTCAAAAAAGAATGCAATAAAGTATGCATGAAGAGTGAATCCAAGCTTATACATTGTCTTGATAGACACATCAATATTCATTTTATTTCATTATTCAATATTCAATTGATTCCAGTCATGGTTTCCTAGTGTGGAAAAGTAGAATTGTCACGAACCAGCCTGGGTCGACCCTGAACCGGTCACCCGAGTCGGTCTGCGGCATGTCCCGAGGGGCGTTCCCGATCCCCCCGGGATGGCAACAAGTGTCGGGCATAAAAAATTTCAATCGTTGGTAACGATTTCAGCCCAAACTAAAAACTGGATCAAAAGAAAAAATATAAACTAAACAAACAGACGATCACAAAAGACATAAACAAAACTACACCACGACATACCTCCACGTGACCTCGCGGGTCACCACCCAACTACATCCAACGTCGCTCCCTCACTGAGCGACTCAAGCCAGGAAAACCTGAACCCAAGAAACCTGCAACTGAAATGGTAAAAGATAGGCATGAGCACAAAAGTACTCAGTAGGTGATCCCCACAAAAAATCCCAAAGCACAACCAGTAAATAAAGAATCTACAAATTCCAGTTTTGAACTACAGTGTATAAAAGTATGCTTTCATAATGTTTTGCTTGAAAATCAAACACGAGACATTTCCCTTATTCTTTTTTGAAAGTTGGTTCCCTTTCATTAGTTTTAAACTCATTCTAAAAAGAAAAGTGTTACATTTTCAAACCTTACACAAAGAAAATAAAGTGTTTTCATTTGAAAACCATTTTCCCAAAGTCTAACATTATAGGCTGTGAAGGATGAATGAAAGTAAGAAAGAAGGGAGAAACAAGTTCATGTAAAGGTAAACAAGAAAGGAAGACCAAGTGCAAGTAAAAATAAACCAGAAGTTATCAGAAATATCCATGGGTGATCCTAAACATCCCTAGAAAACCCCTGGACGTACTCGGGTTCAGACTACCTGCCGGCGTGGTACTCTATAGTCAATAACCAACTGGCCGCCCAAATAGCCAACCAGTGGCACATCCCTCCTGGCATGTCCACAACTCCAGGGGGTACTAACCCGTCTAATCAGGGTTAGCAAGCAACCATCACTCAATAATCTACAAGACGCCCAGGAACCCATGGTGGTTTTAGTAACACTGTGTAAGTGGGAGACCCTCGCACGCGTGACTCATCTCACCGCACTTGCCAACCCCTTACACGGAAATCACTACACGACAACCCTCGAAGGGAAGTCCCCCTATAGAGATTCCCTCATAAGTACGTATATATATAGATATATATGTATAATCACTTCACATTTAATAAAGTGCCAACCAGGCCGTCATATCATTTACATTTTGAACATTTAACACTAAAACATTTCCAAAGGGATATGACACACGCCATACCATTGAAATCCATAACCACACTTAGAAAATTATGTAAGAATCTAAAATCAGCATATTAAACCCGAAACACACTGGTTCCACAAGTAGAATCATTTTCCAATATCCAAACGCACCCCACTTTTATCAAGACTCAAACGGGCCTTAAATCATTTTTTTGAAGCAACCCCATTTCTCAAATGAAATCCAAACTTTTGTTCACGCGACAAAGGAAAATATTTCTCATCAACCAAGAACCACACTTTAGGTCTCCAAAATCAAGTTTAAGGTTCATATGGTCATTTTCTCTAATCCAGGTTCTAAAAAATCACCTTTTCCATTAACAATACATCTATTAATTTACACACGCCAAAACATTTCAAAACCCAATTCAACATGACTTTCATTATTCAAGAAGAACCATCTAGGAACACTACCATGGAAGCACACAACTAAATCCAAGAAAACGCTTTCAATGAAACGCTAGAATTAAAACAGCTTTAATCATCAGCGGATCACCACACTACAAATAACTACTTAATAATACTTTTAAATTTACTCAAACTTAATAAAAAGTCAAGGAATAAATAAATCCTAAATTTAAATGTGAGTGGAAAGGGAGACCTACCTCGAACACGGAGCGGACGCGACGGAAACCCAGCAGAAAGTAGAACGAAACCCTGCAGACTAACTGCGTACGCTAAACAGTGAAAAAGTACACGTTACCCAACCCCCGACAGAAAAAGGCTTAATTCTAATTAAATAAAAACACCAAGATGGGATAAAGAGGAAAATAAATAAGTAAATAAATTAATAAAAAAATATGCAAATAAATAAATATATAGATAAATAATAAATACAAGAATAAATAAATAATCAAAAGAATAAATAAATAAATAAATAAATAACCAAATGAATAAACAAATAGATAATCAAAAAATAATAATAATAATAATAATAATAATAATATATAATTACATGAATAACTAAATAAGTCAGCAAATAATTAAATGGGTATATAAATAAATGAATGAGTAAGTAAGTAAATAAATAAATAATTAATTAACATCTAATTAAATGAATAAATAAATAAATAACTAATTAAAAAAATACTAAAATGAATAAATGAATAAATAAATAATTAAGTAATTAAAAAATAAATAAAAGAATAAATAAATAAGTAAATAAATAAATAATCAATTAATTAACAATTAATTTAATGAATAAGTAGATAAATAATAAGAAAAATTAAATAAAAAGGGGAAAGAAATAACACTTAAATCAATAATAAATAAAAAACAAAAAGAAACAAACCAGAGTGGCTGGTCGGCTGGGTTGAGGCGCGGGGAAGGGAGATCAAGGCTGGGGAGCGGCGACGGTTGGGTCGGGGAGGCCGGGACGGCGCGGCGGGCGGAGCGCATGGGAGGCCGGGACGGCGCGGCGGGCGGCGCGCAGGGGAGTCGGGATGTCGGAGGCCGTCGTGCAGGGGAGCTGGGACGGTGGGAGGCCGTGATGCGGAAGGCAGTATGGCGAGAGGGTGCAGGTCGCGTGGGGGAGTCGGCGGCGGGAAGTGGGCGTGGCAGCGGTGCGGTGAAGGAGAGGCGAAACGGGAGGGAGAGCAGGGGAGAGGGTGGCCGGGCGCGGCGTGCGGGACAGGGAGCGGCGGAGACGGCCGCTGGGCGCGGCGCGGTCGCGCGAGGGCAAGCCGGTCGCGCGGCGAAGGTGTGGCCGGGGTCGGGGCTTGTGAAGGGGAGGGCCATTGACGGGAAGAGGCGGAGGGAGGCGAGGGGGAATGGGGCGCGAGGTACGTGAGAAGGAAGAGAGGAGATGGGGGGGAGAGAGAGCGCCGCCAGGGGGAAAATAGAATTAGGGTTAGGGGGGTTTAGTTTTAGATTTATAATATATATATATAAGAAAATAATGAAAATAATGATAATAATAATAATATAATAAATTATTTAAATAAATAAAATCAAATCTTAATAGTAAAAATAAAACATTATAAAAATAGTAAAATTTTATAATAATAATAATAATAATAATAATAATAATAATTAGATAATTATATTAATAATTATTATAACCAAAATATTTAAAATAATAAAACCATTTAAAAATAACACACACAAGTATATACATATATACATATATATCAATTTATAGATACATAGAGATATATATATATATACCTATATAGACATATGATTATATATACATACATATACACATATATAAACATATATATAATAAACTAACTACAATAATGATAACACAACTTAATTAGTAATAATAATAAAATGTCAACATTAAAATTTTAATACTTAAAATGTCGGGTGAACACATGGTCACCCGGGCCGAACGCACGGTCACCGCTAACGATGCGGTAACCATGTACTGATGCTAAACCGCCAACACAACTAAACCTTGAAAAAAAATTAAACCGGGACCATGAAAGAAGAAAAATAAAGGTACCGGTGGTCGGGGTGTGACAATTCTCCCCACCACAGACACATTCTCCCCCCAGAAAGTCACCAAGGCACATATCGGTCAAGATTCAGGTCCATTCCCAAACGGAACAAAAGGAACCAAAGAGAACTGAGAATCTTAGGATGACCTTACTCCACACAGGTCACATCCGACCGATTCAAGGGAAAACATAAGTCCGAGGTTGAGGGGAGAACACGAAGGGGTTCTCCCCACCACAAAAACATAACTAGTTCAAAAATTTAACACTCAAAACATACTACCACACATAGGTGGGTCCAGCGCGGGAACTCATAACCGATCCAAACTGACTCCTATAACACAATAAGATTTACACCTCCGTCAAAACCTTGAACCCACGACTAGAGTCAACAACCTTCAACACCAGGGAAAACCCATAGAAAAACATTTAACGAACATCAAATTGGAGACATGATCCACCGAAGTCCACAAAACATAACCACATCGAAAACATAACTAAAACGAGGTCAACCCACAAGAGAGTCAAACACACTTTTATGAAGGACACACGATTTAGAATATTACATTCACATGACAAGTCCGCTTAGATTATCATAGAACAAGTCCATCATCACATAATAGAAAAACAACGCATTTAAAATGCTATTGAAACTTTAGTAGTAGGAAAACAAGTATGAAAGAGGTTTCTAATTGTTCCACCATCAATACGGAAAACAGAACCAGGACCAAGGCTTTACAACACTGGGAACTCCTGACTGTGCGCGAGCTTCCCCCCAAGACATGTGGTTGGGGCTCTGATGGCTGAAGCATCTTCTGCCTCACAGTCAGGTACTGACGTTCTCCCATCATGGCGTCCTCTTTATGTGACGCTTCCGGCAAAACTTATCCAGATGACCCAGACGACCGCATCTATGACACGTCTTCGGAAGGTTGCGACAAGATGGCTTTGAATGCCCGAAACGACCACACTAATAGCATACCATCAAACAATCTGATGAACCGGAAGTTGGGACCAGAGGGAATAACTCCTTAGGAACATGTATCTCTGGCGCCTTTTCCTCACCAGAGGGGGAAATCTTATGAACAACTGGGGATGCTGAAGTATTAACCACCCGCACACCGAAAACCAACTCAGCCAATAATGCTTCCTCCACCAGCTTCTCGAAACAAAGGTCTTTAGAAGGGAGGACTCGCTCCTTGATCTCTGGATGAAGACCCCTAGTGAAAAGAGAGGCCTTCAAGAGCTCATGCGACGCTACATCTGGAGAAAAGGAAATCAGTTCCTTGAAATGGTCAACATATGCCCTCACCGTCCGTTGGCCTTGTTGAATATGCACAAGTTCCCTCTTTTTCTCTAGCTTCACTTCCTTTGGTATAAACCATTGGATGAAAATGATTTTAATGACATCCCACGTCATTTCAACTTGCGTTGATGATGGGGTAACCCTCTTCCACTGGTCCAGAGCTGGACCATCAAACAACTCCATAATTGAACGAACCCTTACATTATCGAGAGTACCCAACATTCTAAAGACACACTCCACTTCCTCGAGCCATTTCACTACCTCTAATGGACCCTGATCACCATGGAGAATAGGCAAAGTCTGAGGAGGACCAAAAACTGGGCATGACCTATCCGAATCCTTAGAGACCATTCTGGGCGGCATTTCCTGAGCGACATATAAAACACAAAGCCAAAACCAATATCAACCCGAAGCAACCTCAATAAAAGTGCTTCATCAAAAACAGTAAACACAAATACCAAACAAATACGAACACAACCCAAAATAAGATCTCTTTTATTAAAAATCCCCTTTTTATTTTAGATTATAAAACCACCCTCTTTCAAGACTGCTTTCCAAAACCAATCCACTTTCAAACCAAAAACATTCCAAAACCCGTTTTCCCTTTAATACAAATTTAGAAAACTAGGTCAAGCCTTTAATTTCAAATACACACCCAGGTAATCTCATGACCTGTTGCACATGTCATTATCCACATTCCATTCATACACGCATCAACACGCAATTTCTATGCATTCTCTCACATGTGAAAACGTTCATACGGAGTACCTGCGGTTTCACCACAAACCATTCTCGACCAATTTCCAAGCAAAAACCAGTTTTTCCAAACCAAAGGCTTTCAGTTTTAAAACTCATTTCATAAATTTAATCTCATTTAAAAGAAATCAGTCCCATTTTTCAAAAACCCTTTTTCACTTTCAACGACGCACTTACACCGACCAAAATGAAAGCAGCATCCAAAATTGCATTAACCACTGGAGTGAGGGACTAGTAGTCACGCTCAACCTAGCGACATGGTAGTGGGCCATGTCCCAAGTCATCGTCGACCACTAGGAGGAATTCAAACCATGTACTTAGACTCCACATGGGTCACTAATCCAGGTGAAATCATGAAGTAACGTCGGCTTGCCTCCGTTGTCATCTCTCAATCCAAGACAAACCAGAAAAGACAAGGACACAATTCCCGAACTACCCCTGGCGACTCGAGGTGCGGAACAGGAGAGGGTTCATGACGTCCTTCCCATACCTACCTCTCGAGTCCCAACAGTCCTAATCTCCACCGACCAGAGAAACGAAATAACAAGAACCACCTCTGATACCATTTTGTCACGAACCAGCCCGGGTCGAACCTGAACCGGTCACCCGAGTCGGTCCGCGACAAGTCCCGAGGGGCGTTCCCGATCCCCCAGCGATGGAAACAAGTGTCTGGCATAAAAACTTTCAATCGTTGGGAACGATTTAAGCCCAAACTAAAAACTGGATCAAAAGAAAAAGTATAAACTATACAGACAGATGATCACAAAAGACATAAACAAAAGTACACCATGACATACCTCCACGTGACCTCGTGGGTCACCACCCAACTAGAACCAATGTCGCTCCCTCACTGAGCGACTCAAGCCAGGAAAACCTGAACCCAAGAAACCTGCAACTGAAATGGTAAAAGATTGGCATGAGCACAAAAGTACTCAGTAGGTGAGCCCCACAAAAAATCCCAAAGCACAGCCAATAAATAAAGAATCTACAAATTCCAGTTTTGAACTACAGTGTATAAAAGTATGCTTTCATAATGTTTTGCTTGAAAATCAAACACGATACATTTCCCTTATTCTTTTTCGAAAGTTGGTTCCCTTTCATTAGTTTTAAACTCATTCTAAAAATAAAAGTGTTACATTTTCAAATATTACACAATGAAAATAAAGTGTTTTCATTTGAAAACAATTTTCCCAAAGTCTAACAGTATAGGCTGTGAAGGATGACTGAAAGTAAGAAAGCAGGGAGAAACAAGTGCAAGTAAAGGTAAAAAAGAAAGGAAGACCAAGTGCAAGTAAAAATAAACCAGAAGTTATCAGCAATATCCATGGGCGATCCTAAACATCCCTAGAAAACCCCTGGATTGACACGGGTTCAGACTACCTTCCGGCGTGGTACTCCATAGTCAGTAACCAACTGGCCGCCTTAATAGCCAACCAGTGGCACATCCCTCCTGGCCTGTCCACAACTCCAGGGGGTACTAACCCGTCTAATCAGGGTTAGCAAGCAACCGTCACTCGATAATCTACAAGACGCCCAGGAACCCATGGTGGTTTTAGTAACACTGTGTAAGTGGGAGACCCTCGCACGCGTGACTCATCTCACCGCACTTGCCAACCCCTTACACGGACATAACTACAAGACAACCCTCGAAGGGAAGTCCCCCTATAGAGATTCCCTCATAAGTACGTATATATATAGATATATATGTATAATCACTTCACAGTTAATAAAGTGCCAACTGGGCCGTCATATCATTTATATTTTGAACATTTAACACTAAAACATTTCCAAAGGGATATGACACACGCCATATCATTGAAAACTAGAAACACACATAGAACATTATTTAAGAATCTCAAATTATCATATTAAACCCGAAACACAATGGTTCCACAAGTAGAATCATTTTTAATATCCAAATGCACCCCACTTTTATCAAGAGTCAAACGGGCCTTAAATCATTTTTTTGAAGGAACACCATTTCTAAAATGAAATCCAAACTTTTGTTCACGCGACAAAGTAAAATAGTTCTCTTCAACCAAGAACCACACTTTAGGTTTCCAAAATCATGTTTAAGGGTCATACAGTCATTTTCTCTAATCCAGGTTCTAAAAAAACACCTTTTCCATTAACAATACATCTACTAATTTACACACGCCAAAACATTTCAGAACCCAATTCAACATGTCTTTCATTATTCAGGAAGAACCATCTAGCAACACTACCATGGAAGCACACAATTAAATCCAAGAAAATGCTTTCAATGAAACACTAGAATTAAAACAGCTGTAATCATCAGCAGATCCCCACACTACAAATAACTAGATAATAATACTTTTAAATTTACTGAAACTGAATAAAAAGTCAAGGAATAAATAAATCCTAAATTTAAAGGTGAGTGTAAAGGCAGACCTACCTCGAACATGGAGCGGACACGATGGAAACCCAGCATAAAGTAGAATAAACCCCTGCGGACTAACTGCGTACGCTGAATAGTGAAAAAGTACATGTTACCCAACCCACGACAGAAAAAGGCTTAATTATAATTAAATAAAAACACCAAGATGGAATAAAGAGGATGATAAATAAGTAAATAAATTAATAAACAAATAAGCAAATAAATAAATATATCGATAAATAATAAATAAAAGAATAAATAAATAATCAAAAGAATAAATAAATAAATAAATAAATAACCAAATGAATAAGCAAATAGATAATCAAAAAAAATTAATAATAATAATATATAATTGCATGAATAACTAAATAAGTCAGCAAACAATTAAATGGGTATAAAAATAAATGAATGAGTAAGTAAATTAATAAATAATTAATTAATTAACATCTAATTAAATGAATAAATAAATAAATAACTAATTAACAAATACTAAAATGAATAAATGAATAAATAAATAATTAACTAATTAACAAATACATAAAAGAATGAATAAATAAGTAAATAAATAAATAATCAATTAATTAACAATTAATTTAATGAATAAGTAGATAAATAATAAGAAAAATTAAATAAAAAGGGTAAAGAAATAACACTTAAATCAATAATAAATATAAAATAAAAAGAAACAAACCGGAGTGGCTGGTCGGCTGTGTTGAGGCGCGGGGAAGGGAGAGGAAGGCCGGGGAGCGGCGGTAGTTGGGACGGGGAGGCCGGGACGACGCGGTAGGCGGCGCGCACGGGAGGCCGGGACGGCGCGGCGGGCGGCGCGCAGGGGAGTCGGGATGCCGGAGGCCGTCGCGCAGGGGAGCTGGGACGGCGGGAGGCTGTGATGCGGAAGGCAGGATGGCGAGAGGGTGCAGGTCGCGCGGGGGAGCCGGCGGCGGGAGGCGGGCGCGACAGCGGTGCGGTGAAGGAGAGGCAGAACGGGAGAGAGAGCAGGGGAGAGGGTGGCCGGGCGCGGCGCGCGGGACGGGGAGCGGTGGAGACAGCCGCTGGGCGCGGCGCGGTCGCGCGAGGGAAATCCGGTCATGCAGCAAAGGCGGGGCCGAGGTCGGGGCTTGTGTAGGGGAGGGCCAGCGATGGGATGAGGCAGAGGGAGGCGAGGGGGAACGGGGCGGGGGGTACATGAGAAGGAAGAGAGGAGAGAGAGGAGGGAGAGAGAGAGAGAGAGTGTGCGCCGCCATGGGGGGAAACAGGATTAGGGTTAGGGGGTTTAGTTTTAGATTTATAATATATATATATATAAAAGAAAATAATGATAATAATGATAATAATAATAATATAATAATTTAATTAAATAAATAAAATCAAATCTTAATAGTAATAATAAAACTTTATAAAAATAGTAAAATTTTATAATAATAATAATAATAAAAATAATAAAAATTAGATAATTATAATAATAATTATTATAACCAAAATATTTAAAATAATAAAACCATTTAAAAATACACACACAAGTACATACATATATACATATATATCAATATATAGATACATAGATTATATATATACCTATATATAAACACATAAACATATATGCGACAAACATATATATATATATACTTATATAGACATAACACATATAAGCATATATATATATATACCTATATAGACATATGTTTATATATACATTCATATACACATATATAAACATATATACAATAAAATAACTACAATAATGATAACACAACTTAATTAGTAATAATAATAAAATGTCAACATAAAAATTTTAATACTTAAAATGCCAGGTGAACACATGGCCACCCGGGCCGAATGCACGGTCACTGCAAACGATGCGGTAACCACGTACTGATGCTAAACCGCCAACACAACTAAATCTTGAAAAAAAAAATTAAACCGGGACCAAGAAAGAAGAAAAATAAAGGTACTGGTGGTTCGGGTGTGACAAGAATCAGCCTTGGTGTGTTAAACACAACTCATATAACCATGTTATAAAATAACACCAAATTGGATCAAAACCAAATATATAAGAATTTATGCATTCAATCATGGTTCAAAACCTGGTGTATAATAATTTCAGCATGTGCTATGGTCAAAACACTATATATATGAATTTCAGCATGTTCCCTAGTAAAAACCTGATGTATAAGTATTTCAGCAAAATAAAACACATCTAACATAAACTATTACATGGTTACCAAAATAATAACTCACATGAAGACATCCATTTAACCACATCCATATTATTTATCTCAAAAATGAGAACAAAGCCATGTTCATATTCAACATAGGACAAACGGTAATCTGCTTTCATCCAAGGGAGGACCCTCTTACGGGGTGGCCCTTAATTGAGTTAAATGATCTCAAACAAGATATAGTTCAATTAATAAATTACCTAATCAACATTAGTAAATAACAAGTGTAAATTCTATTAAGGGTAACACCCTAAATATGATCTTGAGGCACTCTGACACATATGAGTAACATGAAAATTCATGATAGGCACAAGACCACATACCTCATCATAGTATGACTCTTATTGTCCAGTGTTGGACTTTGATTTTACCTAGAACATATTATATCTACCAAAAATGATAAATTATCAACCATAAATAACTAGATCAATAATATTAAATAGGAAGAAAGGATCAAGAGGAATCATGTGCTCATCGATTAGGCTCAAACGTAATCAAAGGTGAAGGAATCGAGGTTCGAATGATCCATCGGGAAAGAAAATGGATTTGACACTACTTTTCACGACTCTAGGAGCGCCTTCTATCTAAATGATGAAAAATGATGTGTATCGGTTATTTAATCATAAAAAAATTACAAGTCTTGTACTGGATATTACAGGTCGCGTAATTGATGTTTTCGGGCCCAAACATTTGTATTGTGATTACATATTGTGTATCCATCCACACACAATGTGTTTGTAACACCCCTAGCATCCATGGTACGTTTCTATTCAAATAATACGATAGCAAGAAAAGTACAGAACCCGAGTTCAAGCGCACCACGTCCTTTCAAACCAACCATTTAAAAAGCAGTTATGATTAGTAATAAACAAATTTTTAAATTTATATACATCATATAATTTTAACATCCATATTATGAATTTCTTAGGCATAAATAAAAAAGAAATTCATTTTCTTAGATAAATGAAGTATTTTCCCAAAAATGAAAATTTACAGCCTTTTAATGGAGAACCCTTTTCAAATAAAATATTTGAAACTTTTATAATTTAAATTTGAAAAAAATAAACTTCTTCATTATAAGGGGGACATAAAAATATAGTCTGGATAAATTTTTGCGGCTTTTCTGATGACTTTGATATTTTGATGAATTGTGAAGACACTATATTTTAACTGAAAACAACTTTTTTAATAAAAATAATTTATAGTTGTAAATTATATATTTGAATGGTTTTAAAGGATAATTATATTATATTTTTATCATGTAATAATATGTAGGTCATTGCAAGTAATTTTACATTTAAATTGGATATAAACACATATCAATATTTTGATAGTTTTAACATCTAAAAAACCGACTTTTTGGTTTTGAAAACATGAATATTTTTTTAAATTTATTAATAAAACTTATATGTTTTGAATTTGGTAAAATAGAAAACATTTTTTAATTTTTAATATCCAAATTAGCTTTGGATGAAATTTTGGTATTTTTCTAAAAACATTCACTTTTTTATGAAGAGAGAAAAACTATACGTTATTGCTTAATGATTATTTTTTTTAAATAATTATTTTTATTTTAAATTAATTTTAAATTAAAAATATATAAATAATACTTATATTAGTCTAATTTAATTCATTGGATTCATTTTATTATAATATTAGATATATAAAATTTTATTGAACTTTTTACTGTCTTTTACTCATTTTCTAGGCACATTTTCCAATTTGCATAAAACATAATTTTACCACTTATATGAATTGAGTTTCAAACTTCCGAGAGACAAGGTTGACATCAGTATGTAAAATTTTGTTCAATATTATGAAAATATTTTATGGTGAACAATATCTTTTGAATTTTATTTACTACGATTAAATGTAAATAGGGTAATTAGAGGTAAAAATGATATTATAATTACCCTAGAACATGTTCAAATTCTATTCAATAAGTTCATTTCAAAAAAAAATAACCTTGGTAATAAAATATTATCTTTTTGGTCCACATGGGTTAGATTATGAATTTTATTATTATTTAATTTAAAGAAAAGTTAAAAGTGATAAATTCAAATTACAATAACTAAACCATTACTAATATAGGGGTATACAAAAGATAAATTAGACTATAAATAATAATTATAGGGATAAAACAATTTCCAATATAATAGTATTTTAGTTTTAATTTTTAGACATTAAATAATTAAATTTATTTATGATACAATGCAGATGCAGTAATTACATTATTACTGAATGATTAAAATAATAGATATTATAAATATTATCATAATTCTAAATTGATACTTTTGATGTATTTCCCGAATTTTATAGGTCAATAAGAAATATTAGGGTTTATTAAATATATTTTCTTCATAGTGATAATGTTTTTATGGATTTCACAAAAACCAAATACTAAATAGTATCAAGATTGACAAAAACTTGTTTTTAAAACGAATACTATATTATTAATTGATATAATATTCATGAAAATATAAGTTTCAGCCAAAGGACTTATATTAGGTTATATATATAAATAAGGAACCACTTGGGGAACTAATAGATTTTTATATAATGTGTATTAACCATTTATTATAATAATACAAGAAAACATGGTGAAAGTTAAACTATTTAATTAATAGTTAATCTAAAAGATATGGTAAATATGGTAACCTAAACCCGTCTAAAACCTATTTTTTGAGAGGTTTTAGAACCCACCCCTAACTATCTTAGAAATAAATCCTTTTGGAGCCATTATAAACCAAAAATTATTTTATAACAAAATAATATCTCATGCTTTTCCTAAAGTGACCATCACCTCTCTTATAAAAAGGTACATCCCCATCTCTCAAAATCACACGTCCAATGCAATTTGGCTTGGCCAAATCCTACTCAAATATCCTCCAAAATACACTCAATTAAACCTATAGGCCTTAATTTGATCATAATACAACCTCAGGAGACATTTTGATCGAATCAAAAGGAAGAACTCGAAGAAGAGGAAATAATTTCATCACATCATTCAAAGTTTTTTTCTTCTTCAACTTCCTCTTCCTTTGTTGATTCCATACAAAAATAAAAAATCCAGTATCTTATACATACTATGATGTAATTATAAATATTTTATAACCATATTCATTATTCTATCCATCCTATTAATTACAAAGTCACCATACGTGCGTACGTACGGCTTACCATCCCCATGTCATGGTGTAGCTTGTTATTCAACACTTCATCATTTGGATGGGTATAATAATGAGTATAATTGTTGTAAATAATAAATATAAAATATTAATGATTCTGTATATATGATATATCATCCAATTACATAAATTTTTACAATTAATAGAATTGTATTTTCGCTGGTGCGTACGTACGAATTACCGTCTCCACAAACGCGATGAGATACCTTCCCCATCGTAACCATTCAAGAATAATATTTATTTTATGATTTAAAATAATGATTAATAACTTAATATCATTATGTATATGAATAAAATACATCCTATACATATCAAAAATTTCTTAAAAGATAATATATGATATCATATTCGCGTAAGATTCATATTTATGTATTTATGATATCATTATGAAACAATGATACTATTAAAATATTATTAACAAAGAAATATTAGAAGATAATATATGATATCATATTTATGTGTCTGGTTTTTTTATAATTTAATAAAAATGATTTCACTATTATACATAAGGTTAATCTACCCTCTACTAAGTAAAAGTACAAGGTAAGGGGTTTTCATCTCACTTCTTATTCGCGTAAGATTCATGCTCTGTTGCAACTATTTTCTTTTGGGTGGTGTACGTACTACCCATGATTTTGTTATTTGTGTAGTATAATTTAATTTATGGGAATTTACATCTTTATTGTATGATCCTTATTTAATGGTGTGTATGTTTCATATGTTACCAAATCAGTCAGGGAATTTCTAATTTCAATTTCCACTCATTGGGTTTTACGCAAACTTCACTGATTGTTTTACACTAAGATTATGTGTGAAATGACTATTTATTTACATGCATAGTAATTTCCACTCCTCGTTGTGTGGAAATAATTTTTATACACATAATCACTCCATTGATAAATTCTCAAGTCATTGATATGAACTTGATAAGAGTAATCATAACTCAATATTTATTTATTGTGGAAAACATCATAGTAATTGGTGTTGTTTTTACAGGAATATGTGTGAATATCTTCTAATTAACTTACACATAATATCCAACAATATTTTGTGTATTTATATATTTCCAACAGAATTATTTCAATTATTTATCCTTATCGTAGGGACGTGGTCTTTATAAGTAACTTCATCTCAATTAACATTCCCTTGAGACTTCTTTATTGTTATACTCCAATTCAATTTTATATGGTGTATATACTGTACTTTGACATATTATATCATGTATCCCTTTATTCTCATGATATTAGAATGTTTTTTTACCTCAATTATTTCAAATCAACTGTCTCTCATTGGGTTAGGAACTCTAACTAAAAATATCATTTTAAATGCTTTAAATATTTATTCTTCTAAATCATCGTCATTAATGTCCATGTTTTAAAAATGATTTTAAGGATTTATTAATTTGGACATGAATGTTTTAAAATTAAAATTTATTTTAAAAGTTTCAAAGTGTAATGGGGAACATTGATTCAAAAATCTATTTTAAACAGCTTCTTGATAAATAGTGAGACTTTTAAATGATTTCAAGAAAAATGGGTTATTTCTCTCAAATTGTTTTAATGGTTATATTAATATATTTAAATATCCTTTATAATTCATTATTGAGGTTGATTTATTTTAATACAATATTAAATATTTTATTGTTTGAGTTGTGTTTGACTGTGGATGTGCTATGTTTATACCATTCATGGTTTGTGGTAAAAATATTGAAATTTTTTATGCTAGTTTTAATACGATTGTTTAGATTATGTTTCAGAATTTTCTTATGAGGAATTAATTGAACTTATTATGTGATGGGTGGAGCCCAATATAGATCCCAGATGCAGTGGTAGGTCTCATGGGAGAAACTAGTGTCTTGGAACAAGTCCTTGAGAAAATCTTATTTGTAGTCTTTACATGAGGCCTTGGTTATGTGGTTATGATATTTGGAATTATACATTCCATCATTAATAAATTAGCTATTGATATTACATGTATTTATTTGACTAGTAGAATATCCATGTGAATAATTAAATGAAACTATTTGATTTATCTTTTCCATATTATGTTTATGTTTATGTTTAAAAGGCTTGTGTTTTAGTCTTATACATTTCCTTAAATGTTCATGCTTATTTATGATAGTTTTCTCAATTTTGTTATCCTTACTGAGGATCTGATCTCTCCCCTTTCTTGTGTTTTATTTTTATAAGGATGTGAAGAAGTATATTATACTTGACCTACATGTATAGGTTAAGGGATATGAGTGGATTCAAATGGGACACATTGTGGTTTCTTTTTTTATGATGTAATGTAAAACTTATATATTTATCTACTGCTTCCAAGGCTACTAAACTAATCGGCCTTTCTAGACATGATCTATTGTGATAAAGAAAGTGTTATGTAATAATGAAAAAACTCTAGGTAACATGGTTCGGGGTGTTATTTTTGGTAACAAAGGATATTTCTTACAATCCTTGGAAGCTAGATTTAGAGAAACTCTTATTAGATAACATTGCCCTAAAATAGACTTTGAGGATTAATATAGAAGAACATCCTGGAATTTTGTTAATGTATAAATTTTGTGTATTTTCCATGAAATACATCTCTATATGGATATGAGCAGGTAGAGGTGGCTCTGGAATTGATGTACCTTGTAGGGAAAACTTTGACAAGGAGTTTTGGGCTTGACCCATGGTATCCTAGTACATGGAAAAGTGCCTTGCTTCACTCTTTGATACGATACTCCTGAGGGATACGCTTAGGAAAACTCTTGTTTTATTTACAAACCAATTATAATGATTATTATACAAGATCATAATAAATAACCGTGATTAATAATATGGTGTTTTCGATTGAAAATAATGTGTCATGATATTCTCTGAATGATTTTATGACTCTTGGTACATAAACTCTGCTTTCTGGTTTTAGTCAATGGCTAGATTCAAAAGAAGTAATAGTAACATTGAACATGATGTATAAGGTGGGAATGATGGTGGAAAAGAGAAATGAAATGGAATGTTGATAGGCGTAAAAGATATTTTGTTATTGCCCAATCAATTTTCCAAAAATATGATCAAAAACATATACATTTACCTAATCCTAAACTCAGCAAGAAAGAGAAAGATAGAGAATTATAAGAGCTCTGGCAGTAGAGACTATGAAAAAAAAGATCATTTTCTATCACGTTGGAAATCTGGAAGGAGACACTCAAGAATGTGTCTCAATTGAACAAATAAATGATTTATGTGTGGAAAATAAGGACATAAATTAATGAATCGCCAAGGAAAGATGAAGAGTACTATGGAATAAAATAAAAATAATCCTATGAATCCATTTACAATAATTTTCCATAAATTTAGGGGACCTGGTAATTACTCGGGTCAATGTTTTATTCTATAGGATAACATCTAGGTCAAGGAAGAACATGTGTGGAATAAAATGGATGATCAAATATTTAAATGTATTAATGCTCTTTGTTGATGGGATTACTTTGGAAGACTTTCCTCTTGTATGTGTAACCCAATAGTTTGTTATGGGAAAATACTATTTGAGGAAGAATTATAATTTGTTTTGTGGATATAGTTATAATGAATCACTAGGTTTATATGATCCTTGAATTTGATTCAATTACATGGTATTACTTTTTGGGATGAAAATTCAAGACATCGGATAACCATTGTGGTTAAAATATGTTATGGTTGTTTTTGACAAATTTATCTCATTTTTTGGAATTTTATAATATTATATTGTCTTTTAAAAAGAACATCACACAGACATTGTGACAACCCATCACGGTAGAAAAAGCTGCAGGAATCGAACCCACAACCAAAGTGCGATTGTGATTAATCACCTACCACTTCAATACGTGATGTCCCAAGTTAGTATGACTAATTATTTTTAGTTAAATTATTTAATCTATCAATAAAATGTTGATTTTTGGAACTTATTATTTATCCTTACTATAGTAAAATAGTTTGGTGATTAAGTGATTAATGTTTATTTAGAAGACATTCACCCTTTTGGGAACACTGTATGCCTTAGGAAAATAGAATACTATGGGATATCATTTGACCTGTAATGGTGGATTTTTATTTTGGAAGAATTTATGTTTTTTGTTTACATATAGAGATTTGGAATATTTTTGAAAAATTATTAACCAATTATATAGAATATGTGATTAGGTTAATTACTTTTATGTATGTGACTTTAAGTGTAGTCAATGTTATTTGGAGATAAATGTTAAGATTTATCGTGGAAGACAATGTGATAAAATCCTTCTGAATTTTGGGTTTCAAAGTTAGTTAGGATTATATTGATGAATTTTAAGGAAATTTTTTTAAATGGTCTTTATTGAACATTGGGTATTGTTTGTTTAATTTTGGAGAATAAGAGAAGTATTTCTTTCTATAAGGGACTATCCATTTTTAGGGATCAACTGATATTGTACTAACCATTTTGGTTTTGGTTAATGTATAAAGACAAGGGAAATATATAGTTCATATTTTTTGGATTATGTTATTCTATTGAAGTTGATTCTAGCTCTTCAGGTGTGACCAAGTCATCATTAATACTTATCTTTTGGAGTGAAAGATGGGTTTGTGGTAGAAATCGGTTAAAAGATAGAACAATTCTGGTCAAGTATTAGTATTTTATTCTATGAGTAAAATTATTCTTAAACATTGGGGAAAGGATCTTAAAATCAAAAATGTGTTATCCTAATACATTATTTTTTGTTGAGCTGATGATATTTTAAATCATCGTAGATTTATGGCATTTTACCCTCACTTTTTTATTCTGTTGTTTGTGATTGATGACCTCAATCACTCCCAAATAATATTTACATTTTTCCTCTAATTATAATTTCTAGCAATGTTCTCCAATTCAAAATCCTAATTTGGTGGTGACTTTTTCCATTCCCTTTCCCTATTATTAAGACTAAATTTTGTTAACCCAATTTCTGATGTTGGTTTTCCCCAAAGGGATCTTATATTTTTTAACCATTCATTTACAAAGAATAGATTCAAATTACGGGGACTCAATTTATTGAAGGAGGGCAAAATGTAACACCCCATGATTCCATGTTATGTTTCTATTTGAATAATATGATAGAGTGTGAAGTAGGAAACACCATGTTCAAGCGCACCATGTTCTATCAAACTAGTGGTTTAAAAAGAGGTTATGAAGAGTAATATCCAAATATTAAATTTTATATACTCTATATAATTTTAACATCCACATTATGTGTTTCTTTGAAATAATATAAGAACAAATTCAATTTTTCAAATTAAAGATGTATTCTTCATTATAATAAGGGAATAAATATTTAGTTTGAATAAATGTTTGGTGCTTTTCGGATAACTTTCATATTTTGTGGAATACTGACAATACTATATTTTAATTGAAAACAACCTTTTGAATCAAAATAATATATAGTGTTTAATTATAAATTTGAATGTTTTTGAAGTATAATTAGATTATATTTTTATCATTTAATCCAATGGTGGTCATTGATTACAATTTTACTTTTAATTTTGACATAAACATATATCAATCATTTGACTGTTTTTACTTCTAAAAAGCCCACTTTCTGGTTTTGAAAATGGGAATATTTTATTAAATTAATTAATACAAATTATATTTTTTGAATTTGGTAAAATAGAAATCATTTAATAATTTAGAATATAAAAATTATCTTTGGGTGATTTTTTGGTATTTTTCTAAAAGCTATCAATTTTTGAGGAATACTGAAAAACACAACCTTATTTTTTAAAGACGACTTTTTATTTAACTAATTATTTGTAATTTAAATTTATTTTAAATTAAAAATAGATACATAATCCCTTATTTTTATAATTTAATTATTTGATGTAATTTTATAATAATATTATAAAATTTTATTGAACATTTTACTGTCTTTTACACATCTTCTAGGTACATTTGAAAATTTGCATAAAACATAATTTTACCGCTTCTATGAATTGAATTTCAAAATTCTGAGAGACACAGTTGACATCAGTATGTAAAATGTGGTTCAATAGGGTGAAAATAATTTATGGTGAATTGTTACTTTTGAAATTTATTTACCATAGTTAAAAGTAAATAGGGTAATTAGAGGTAAAAATGTTATTATAATTACCCTAACACATGTCCAAATTATATTGGATAAGAGTATTTTGACCAAAATAAACCTTTGGAAAAAAATATTATCCTTTTGGTCCACTTGGATTATATTAGTCATTTATTATTATTTTATTTAAAGAAGAGTTAAAAAGTGTTAAATTCATTTTTTAATAACAAAACTATTTTCATTATAGAGTTATACATAAGAAAAATTCGACTATAAATATTCATTAGAAAGATAAAAGTATTTCCTATTTAATGGTATTTAATTTATATTTTTTATGAATTATAAAATTAAATTTAATTATGAGACAATGATGATGTAGTAAGTACTGTATTATTTAAAGATTAAAATAATTTATATTAGAAATATTAATATAATTGTAAATTGAGACTTTTGATGTATTCCACAGATTTTCTAGGTTATCCAAAAATGCTAGGGTTGATTAGATAATTTTTTTTCGAATTGATAATGTTGTTATGACTTTTAAAAAATCCAAGTACTAAAGAGTTTCAAAATTGACAGAAATAAGTTTACAAAAACACTATATTATTAATTGATAAAATATTCCTAAAAATATAATGTTTAGGAAATTCACATATATAAGGTTATATATATCGATAATTAACCACATGGAGTTCTATTATCTTTTTATAGTAATTTTATTAACCATTTATTATAATAAAACCAAAATAAATGGTAAAAGATAATTTATTTAACTAAGAATGATCGTTAGAATAATATTAATAATTTGAAAAAGTAAAGAGTAGAAGAGTATGGTATACTAGTAATAGTATCCTTCACAATGGTAGGCTTCAATAGTAGGTGTACATCGGCAGTCGTCATCAATGCCCTTTTCAATGGTAACCTTCCATTCGTAGCCTTTATCGGTGACCTTTTCATCGGTGACCTTTGCATCAGTGACCATTGCATCAGTGACCTTTGCATCGGTGACCTTTACATCGGTGACCTTTTTATCTCTGACCTTTTCATCCGTGACCTTATCATTGGTGACTATGCATCAGTGACCTTTGCATCAGTGACCTTTTAATCGGTGACCCTTGCATCGATGACCTTTGCATCAATGACCATTGAATCTGTGACCTCTGCATTAGTGACCTTTGCTTCGATAAAAATTGCATCAGTGACTTTTGTGTCGATGATCTTTTCATCGGTTACCTTTGTACATAGAAATTTTTTTCACTGTGAGCTTAAAGAAGAGAGCAGTGATATTGAAAGTATCTAATTATTTTCATTGATATAAACATGATTTTAACAAAAATGATTATATTGTAAGAGAAACATAATTATCAAATATATGAAACATGATTAGGCATTATCAAAACATGATTTGGGATTATCACAATAGGTGAGTCCAACATTGTGTATTTTTTTATTTTACCCTTTAATAATAATTATTTCACCATTATACAGGAGGTTAATGTACCATCTACTAAGGAAAATTACAAGGTATGGTGTATTCATCTCACTTCTTATTCTCGTGATATTTTTGTTATATTTCCACTATTTAATTCTGTGTGGTGTATGTACTCGCCATGATTGTATTACTTGTGTAATATATATTAATTTATGAGTATTTACATCTTCATTGTTTGATTTTCCTTTCATGAAGTTTATGTTTCGTATGTTACCAAATCGGTAAGGGAATTTCAAATTTCAATTTCCTATCATTTTGTTTTACACAAACTTCAATGCTTATTTTAATTCAAGATTATGTGTGAAATCACTATTTATTTACTTATGTAGTAATTTACACTCCCCTTTGTGTGGATATACTTTTTTACACATAATCACTCCATTGATAAATTATCAAGTCACTGATATGAACATGATAAGATTAATCATAACTCAATTTCCATTTATTGAGTAAAATAGTCAAATCATTGGTGTTGTTTTTACAAGAATATGTGTGAATGCCCTCTGATTGATTTACACTGAATATCAAATCATAATGATTGTATTTTTATTTTTCACAGATAATTATGTAATTGATTTTTCCTTAACCTAAGGATACAGTATTTATAAAGGATTTCATCTCAATTTTCATTCCATCAATACTTATTTGTTGTTATATGCCAATTCACATTTATATGGTGTTTATATTGTACTTTGATATAGTATATCATGAATCCTTTTATTTTCAGGATATTATAATTTTTTATTAATTCAATTATTTGTATTCAAGCATCTCTCTTTTGGTTAGGAACTCTAACTATAATATCATTTAATATATTTTAATGATTTATTCTTCTAAATCATTCTTTTTAATGTACATGTTTTAATAATGGTTTTAAAGATTTATTTATTTTGAAGTTAATGTTTTAAAATTAATTTTTTTAAAAAGTTTCAATGTGGTATGGGAATAATTTATTGAGAAATCTATTTTAAACAACTTCTTGATAAATATTGAGAATTTTAAATGTTTTCAAGAAAATGGGGATATTTCTCTCAAATAGTTTTAATTATTATTTTAATCTATGTCAATAACATTCACTATTATTGATTGAGGTTGATTTATTATATTACAACATTCCATATTGTATTCAATGAGTTATGTTTGACTCTGGATGTTCTATTTTTATACCATTCATGGTATGTGTTTAAAATTTTGTCATTTTGTATTCAAATTTTAATATGAATATTTAGATTAGGTTTCAACCTTTTCATATAAGGAATGTATTGGACTTAGTAAGTGATGGGTGGATCCCACAATAGCTCTATGATGCATTGGTATGTAACATGAGACAAAGTAGTGTCTTAGAATAAGTCCATGATAAAATCTTATTTCTAGTCTTGGCATGAGGGATTATCTATGTGGTTATGATCTTCGACATTATGCATTACATCATTATAAAATTTGATATTGATATTACATGTGATTATTAGACTAGTAGAATATCCATGTGAATAAGTAAATGGAACTATTTGATTTATATTTTCCATATTATGCTTATGTTTAAGATTAAAAGGCTTGTTTTTTAATCTTATACACTGCCTTAAATGTTTATCCTTGTTTATGATAGTTTCAGCTATATAGTTATCTTTTCTAAGCATCGGAGCTCACCCCTTTCTTATGTATTCTTTTTACTAGGATGTGAAAAAATATATTTTTCATGACCTTCGGGGATAGGTTACGGGATATGATTGTCTTTAAAGGGGACACATTATTGTTTCTTTTTTATAATGTATTTTAAAACTTACGTATGTATCTAGTAATTCCGAGGATACTAAAGTAATCAGTCTTTTGAGATTTAATCTATATTGATCATGCAAATGTTATGTAATAATGCATCGACTCTAGGTAACTATGGTTGGGGAGTTATGGTGTACATAAAAGTACATGACATGTAGTTCCTAGGCATGTCGTGTAACAGGCCAGTAGATGGCCCCCCGTTCTCTTTTCCACCATTTTCTTAAGTAGAAACTGAAATGGATAGATGGATAAGGGTTCCGCTCAACTGATTCCATGTACCTGGTAGGCCACATGACCTAAAGAACATTTCCTCAAAATACAGAGGTTGCGGGCTAGTAGTATCGGCCTATGGTGTGGTCGTGGGGATACTATTCTTTCATTGGTAGAGTGTAACTATTTATAATAATAATATACAATATCCAAAATAGTAGACATCATACAATGAAAATTAAAAGTGGAATAATTCCAAGATAAATAACCTTGCATCACTCAAAATAAATGTTGATATAGCATGTCACATGTTCTTGGAAAGAAGCCAAATATGTACACTACAGTAATATAAATTATATGTGTCAAAATAACAAAGGAAACAAAATATTCCAATAAGAACCCCAAGCCTTTTCTCGGTCCCAAGCTCTCCTCCTCCAAACTAGCAAGTCAAGTACCAGTAGAGGGGAACTTTCATTGATCATCACTTGAATTCTTATAATTTGTTTGGGCCCAAAGAAAGACCCATATAGGGTATGAAACTAAATCTTAGTAGGCAAACACCAATGATTTGCGTTGATCTATCAGTGAATATATATGTATAAAAGGCAGGGTATAATAGTGAAAGTAGTAAATTGTAGATACTCAAAAGTAAGAACAACATGTGTCTTAGAAGACAATGCAATAAAGTATGGCTGAGGACCCAATCAAATCATGTGATTTGGGTTGGTAGACATGTCAATAGTCATTTCCATTCATTTTTTCACTTTCAACTGAGTTAGGTCCTGACATCCTAATGTTGAAAACAATCAATCATTGTATGTTTACCCCAAAACATATTACCCTGGTATAACATAACAACAAACTTGATCAAAACTAACTATATAAGTCTCTTTGTAGTCAGTCAAGGTCAAAACCTATTGTATATGCATATCAGCATGTGCTATTGTCAAAACCCGATGTATAAGCATTTGAGTTGTGACAGGGTCAAAACCCAATGTATATGTATTTCAGCATAAGAAAACACATGTAACGTACACAATTACTTGGTTAAAAACATAATAACTCACGTGGGAAAAACATTCATTTACCAACATCTATTTTAAATAACACAAAAAGGAGAACAAAGGCATGTCCATATGCATCCTAGAACAAATGTTTAAGAATCAGTTTTCTAAGGGAGAATGCACCAATGGAAAGGCACTAAATATATTCAATCAATCATAAACATGTTTTAGTTCAACTAATTAAGTCCCTAATCAACATTTCTAAATAACATGTTTAAATTCCATTCATAGAGACATCCTAAAATTTGGTACACTGCACTCTGGAACACATAAACTACATGAAAATTCACGAAATACACAATACCACCTACCTCATCGTAGTGCTACTCTCCTCATCTAGAATCAATCATTGATTCAACCAATAATGGAGTAGATCTATAAATCCATGATAAATTCTCATCCTTAAATATCAAAATTGAGTGATGAAATCCAGAATAATGAATCTAATGGTATGTAGTTATCATCGATCAGGTTCAAACACAACCAATAGTGAAGGAATTAGGGGTTTGAAGGTCAATCATGAAGGAAAGAGGCTCTTTCTGCTTCTGTTCGCAACCACAGGAAAGCCTTCTCTCCATCATAAAAAATTATTCTAATGTCCAATTTAATTATAAGAAAAGTATATTGTGTGTAATTGAGTTTACATGTCAGGTTTGTATAGTTTTATGGTTCAACCATTATGTGTCCATGAATAGGGATTACGTGGCGTGTTTCCTTCTTGGCACAACATGTAACTCTATGTATGTGGGTTGTAGTTCCCAGTCACATTGTGTGAAATTCCTATAGGCAGCCCCTCGGAAACTTTTCCACATTTTATTTTGTACAAACTGAAATGGAGTTATATATACATCAAAAGATGAAATGGGTTGACACAAAAATCCCCCATTAAATCAATTCATCCCTTAATTTATATTCCAAGTGTTGGTAAGAAATATCTGAAAAAAACTCCAGGAACTGTGATAGTATGTCAGCCTTTCTCTCCCAAGTGTCATCTTGCAATTGGTCATGCTGCTATATAACCAATACCATCAGAATAAACCATCCATAGATAAAAATCATGATATGATCCACAATAAAAACAGGATGCCCCTTAATGGATGTATCTTAATGTAACTCCACTTCGTCAGGTTGAAAGGTGTGATACGGGTCTGAAAAGTAATGTCACAACATAGAAACATCGAAGATGTTAGGAATAGCCCCATACCACTGAGTTAACTACAATCTATAGGAAACTGGTATGACCTATTCCAAAATCTAAAATGGACCAACATATCTCGACAAAAGATTACCCTATCTCCTGATTCTATTGTGTCCAATCCTCGGTGCAACACACAAGAAAATTTGTTTCTGACCATGAACAATAAGGGTTGTCTATAATGATCAATATATGATTTCTGAGGACACTGTGTAGTATCCATTCATTTCTGAATAATCTGGACCTACTCTGAAATCTCATGCACGATATGTGGCACTAGTAAGCCTGCCTCACCCACCTCCATCCCGCACATGGGTGATCGGCATGGTCTACCATACAAAGAGTCATATGGTGCCATCAAAATAGTATCCTAGAAGCTATTTTTGTAGTTTAACACAATAAGGGGTATATGTGTCTCCCAAGAACCACTGAAATCCCGGATGCATGCCCAAAGAATGTCCTCCAGTACCTGAATTGTGCACTCTAACTACTCATCTTATTCGGGGTGGAATGTTGTGTTCAGAATCACCTATGTACCGAATTCTCTATGTAACCCATTCCAAAAACGAGAAGTAAAACAAAAATCCATATATTAAATGAAATAATGAGGAACCTCGTGTTGTCATACAATCTCTGGGATGGACAGCCTTCAAAGATCCCCAATGCTGAATGTTTCCTTGATTGGAAGGAAAACTGAAACCTTCATGAGATTATCACCAACAACCCACATGACATCCTTACCATGAATCCTAAACTATTTTAAAACCACACAAATAATTCCATTGATAATTCTAGTTATGCATAAAATGTGATTTCATTCAACTAAGAACACCAGAACATAACTAGGTTCATAATAGTGGCCTCACAGTAAAGAACTGTCCAAAACTGATCGACCTCATATAAAGTGGTCACACAATAAATCCTGAAATGAAAATTCAGACATTTATACCACACCCACCATAAACTAGTGGAGTGTTTGAACTGGTCCACTAGAACCAAAAATAATGAAAAAGTAGGATAATGAGTTAAATAATCACTGGATGACTTATCTATGAAATTCTAGGCTTAGAAGGATGACATAATGAAACGAAACAAAACGCCCCCTCCCAAGGCACCATAAATCCACAATGATCCCATTCATCAAGGGTCATACATGTCTCTTGGTGACACTATGTTTTCAATACATCCCTAGATCAATTGAATTTCTACGCAACAACATGCGTCAATGCATAATAATGAATCCATCACACTAGAATCATTTCAAATTTTTAACAATTAAATCCAAGCCCTAAAATAAGTTCATTTTATCCTCAGATTCACCATATTATGGTATAAAAACCTCACCATGTTAGTTTATACTCACTGCTACATGTGATACTTTGGTAAAGGGAAAAAATTAACATAAGATCACTGACCAAACCCATAGAGGCATCCTATTAGAAATCATGTCAATGAAATCTTCAGCTATCCCTGAGCCCATGCAAGGAATTCCTACAATGAATCCCACACTACAATTAGTATTAACCATGGAACATTTAAAACTATGTATCTAGCCCACAACATAGAAAGATATCACGATCCAGCCCAACATCTTTCAACTATAGCACGATATAAAAATGACTCTCTCTTATTACATCCAGGGTAATGTCAAGATAGGGTAACTTCTTATCTATTAAGAAATATCACACTAGAAGGATCTTAGTGATCACCATAAAAGGATTGCTAAACTATTATTGGTCGACCTTCTGAATGAAAATTCATATTCTCCTATCAAGGCATCATCATTCATCAGATCACGATGCCTTTATCAAAATTCATTTTTGTAAAATATTGTTATTAGTCACCGAGGTCTGATCATTATCATTGGTTCCCCACAAGGGTTGTGCACACAGATAACCATAGAAACATCGTTCTTCAAATAATGCAATTACATGAAACAAAACTCCCAAGATACAATGGAATTCATGTAGAAACAACCATCTCTCAATGGACCTATATTGTGAATATTCATCCAGAAAGAACACATTTAAACAGAACCGATGTGATGATTCCCACATAAGACTATCCAATAGGTTGAGAAGAAATAACAACCACATTCAGATATGCTATTTCAAAACCAACATAAATGCATGAGTTTTGTTCCATGAACCACGATCACATCGTCATATTAATTGGTATTAAAGCTAAAAAATAAACCAAATTGTCATGTCAAAACACATGTGTCATAGAATATCCTCTTGAGCAGGGGGATGAAATTGGAACCAAAACCATAAGGTCACTCTACTCCAGAGAAAACTGAGAACAAACACAACAGCTGAAATCTCAATGATTTAACTAAACTCGATGACTATTTTTTAACAATTAACACTCGAGGGGTGCTGTGTATGTCAACATATAATGCCCCAAGATTACAAGAACAAACATAACATTATAGTTACTATTCAAAGACTGTCCACCCCTACACATCCTAGTACCAGATAGATGATGAAATAACTGGCTCAAAATCTCTTCATGAACACAACCATTTACACAGATGATGACATACCAAGTTTCCCTTCACATAAATAATGAGAGGTTCACATGACCTCCGATGCAGTTGACTATGCCAGAGGAATTTCTATCCTACTGAACTCTGAATTCCCCAATGCTCATTCACATATCAAGGGTTAATATACATTGATCAACCATCCAATAAATGGTTTCATCATTAAAGACTCCAATTTCATACTACAGAAAACAACATTTTTGTGGTACCAACATTGAAAATCCATACCACATGCTAGTCCCTTAAGAAGCATAAGATTCATAACACTGAGAGCCATCCTATACGAAATCCTATAGGAAAAATGAGTAAAGGAATCTTACCTGGGATCCTTAGGTAAAAAGGAAAAGGGTTGAATCTAACACATAATCTAGAAAAGATAAAAAAAGCGGAATCATACAATAGAGATCCAAAAAATGGTACACAGAAGAGAGATCCTATAAGGGAATCCCTAGAATAACCTATAAGAAAAGGAATACCTAAGGAGATCCTTGGTAACTTGATAGATGATGGAGAAATCCTTCATGGGATCCCCTTGGATGAAAAATATGTAGAGGAATCCTACACAGAATCCTCCATATGAACTCATATCATGACCTCATATGCTATAAGGAAACATCCTGTAATAGAGATATCATAAAAACATAGGTCGTGAGAGATTGTGCATAGCTCATCTCATATCACGGGTCTTTACTAGGTTGGACTGAACACCAAACTAGCCATTCATTCCATGTTAATCCTCACATGACAACTGAAAATAGTTACTAGAGGAAGAACCACTCCATTATGAAAGAATCTCAAAAAACACCACATAGGTGTCCTTAGAATGCTCCACTGGTTTCACCATTATGATGTACATGGAAAAATACTCAAAAATGACTACCCTAAGGTAAGAAAATAACAATGGTGGATTAAACAAGAAAATACCCATAAAGAGAACCAAAAAAGAATTATGTAATGATTAGAAAACACACACAGTGTGTGCCATCAAGCTCTTACAAAGGCGTATACTCCCACTGAGATAGGCATGTAAACATCCCAAGTTCACCAACTGTCTTCCTGGCACATGATATTTACTCATGGTATCCCTCTTGTCTATGAACATCCACATGGACAGAGCCATATGGGGTCCACCAATATAAAACTACATGGCTTGTATCTACGGTACACAGTGTTCACTAATAAAAAACTAACAAACTATGTCATATCTCCCATGGCCAGACACATTTTCAATCATGACCCAACTTGTTCTCCAGATACACAATGTGTACATGAAAAAAGATCTTTCTTCCCAAATGGATGTACACATTTCATGTGTTCATAGAATTACATATTGTGATGTCTTGGTTTCTTGAATGTATGCATCAGAAACATCATTGCAACCCATGTTTTTGAAAAATATAGAAACAATGTGCCAAATTATGATTCTTGGGGGGCCATACTCCCAACGAATCAATTTTTGGAAGCCACATATAGCACATAAAAACAAAATCTATATCCCATTTTCGAAACATGATCCACTAAATTTTGATCCTAGAGGGTCTATACTCCTCAAGGACCAAAATTTTGTATCCATCCAATTAAACCATAACATATACAAGTGAGCATATCAGAAGAGTAGAAATATGTATCATGATTATGATCACAATATAACTCATATCTATAATTACATATATCACAACAACATGCAATAAATAATGCTCTGTAAATGGCAGGCCAATAATGCATGTAATCTAATTTTTAACAAGTTCCTATATTGGGAATGGGAAGGAATTCCCTCAGCTCATCAGGTTGCAAAAAAAAGAACCAAAATAATATCATCAACAATAGAAGATGAAAATTGTATCACACATTGCTGAAATATAATCCACTATAACAACACAAAATCCAAAAATTATAATTTTATTCGAGGCAACATGGTTATTCCCTTTACACGATGTAGCTACTTCCGGGAGCAGCAATTTACCAAACTTCATTTACATACAATGCCTTTATAATATTATCAAACAATAAGGAAAACCGGAAAATAAACCCCTCTAATACCACTCTATAATATCCTAGATCTGGGTGTCACTCAACTGGTGCCCCGTACCCAGTTGGCCACATGACTTCAAGCACATTTCCACAAATTCCAAAGGCTTCCAACTAGTAGCAAGGTCCTACGGTGTGATAGTAGGGAAACTATTCCCTCTTTAGAATATTATGACAGTATGGAATAATAATATACAATAGTGGAATTAGAGATCAACATAAAAATGAAATAAACAGTGGAAGAATGATAGGATAAATAAAAAAGCATTATTCAATACAAAAGATGATGAATCAGGTCACATGTTCTTGGAAAGCAACCAAACAAGTACACTTCGGTAATACACAATATGTATCTCTAAATCACAGAAGATACAAAATAATCTAAGAAGAATAACAAGCCTCGACTTGGTCACATTCTCAACTCCCCCTAAACACCAAGTCGAGTACAAGTAGAATGGTGATTTCCCTGATCAACACATGTGAATCATATAATCTATTTGGGACAAAAAGAATGACCAATATATAGTGTGAAAATAAATCAATGTTGTAAACCCACCAAAGATAATTAACATTCTATTAGTGAATATATATATATATATATATCTATAGCATGAAGTTTACAATAGTGAAAGTAGTAAATAGTAGATACTCAAGAGTAATAACATTAGATGTCTCAGAAAAAATGAAATCATGTATATGTCAAGACTGAATCCAGGCTTCTCCTTTCTCTTGGAAGATGCATCAATAGACATTTCATTTCATTATTCAATCTGCAACTGAGTCAGGTCATGAAAACCTACTGTGGAAAAAAGTGTCACTCTTGGTGTGTTTAACCCAAACCATATAACCATGGTATAAGATAAAACCAAACTAGATCAAACCCAACTATATAAGTATTTCCATAGTATATCAGGGTTGAATCCCAGTGTATAAACATTTCATCATGTTCCAGGGTCAAAACCCGATATATAATCATTTCAGTGTGTGTTAGGGTCAAAACCCAATGTATAAGCATTTCAGCACTAGACAAAACATGTATCTTTCACCATTACATGGTTAACAACATAATACATCACGTTGGAAAAACATTCATATAACCATATCCATTTTTATGAACCAAAAAATGATAAGAAAGACATGTACAAATGCATCATAGGCCAAATTGATATACATCTGTCATCCAAGGGAGAACACACTCCCAGTGTGGCTCCAAATGAAGGAAAATAATCTCAAACATGGTTGAGTTCAATGAATCAATTACCTAATCAACATTAGTATGTAACATGTGTTAATTATATTCAAGGAGGTGAACTAAAAATTAGCGTGAAGCACTCTGACTCATATAATGAACATGATAATTCACTAATGGTACAAGACTACATACCTCATAGTAGTACGACTCTCCATGTCCATCGTCGGGCTTTGATTCGACCTAAAATGGTGCAGATCTACAAGTATAAGATAAAAAATCAACCTTAAAAAACTATATCGAGTGAATAAATCAGGAGTAAAGGCTCAATTAGAATTAGGAGCTCATCGATCAGTTTCAAACACAACCAATGGTGAACAAATCAGGGTTTAGATGATTAATCGGGAAGGAAAATGGCTCTTGACGCTGTTGTTCACAACCCTAGGAAATCCTTAATTCTATATGAAAAAATGAAACTACATCCTAATTTTATCATTAAAAAGATTGCATGACATGTATTTGATATTATAGGCTATTTTCGTAATGTATTCTGGTCCGACCATTATTTGGTTGTATACTGGGATTACATGGCATGTAGCCTTCCATACACAACATGTTCCTATATGTACATATATTTTATATCATTGTCACATCCTTTATTTGGCCTAAAGCCATCCCCTTGACCACTTTTATCTATTTTAAAAAGTTAAAACTAAAAACGAAAGATTCATACCTCAAAGATGAACCCGGTTCCTACACACATCCCAATGGGACGAAACATTTTGCAGTCATGGTAAACAAGATACCCACTTGATTTACATATTAATTTTGAATAATGAATTAACAATATATATTTTTGGAGAATATCATTATTCCCTATATGATATATGTTCATCTATTTCTTACTACACTTTCTATATAACTTGGAATGGAAAAAAAGTGTTAGATCAATGGTATAGTATGATATTTTTAATATGGAAGATATCATGAGTAATTAATGAATGTTCAATAATGAATAATAAATATATAAACCCATTTACCTATGTTTAGAAAACAAATTAATCTCATAAGATCACTGATTCATTGATGAGATATCATTAGTCAGTGCCACCTGTAACCGCATGTCCAAATTATTACTAATATATCAAATGATCAATTTAATTCCTGAATAATATTATTTATCAAAAAATAACTTTATTGAAAAAAAGTAATACAAACATAAATATTTCCACGGTCAACCAAATAACATTTAAACTAAAACACCATATGTAGAAATTATATATATTTTATTCAACAATAATATAAAGAAAGAAAATTGTATAGAAATTTAAGATAAATTTAATTTCCAATTATCATCATAATTCATTTGATTTAGGGTAATTATAATGACCAAAAAACTTAATCAAGAGTGTGAAACTCAAAACTTTTCTTTTTCAAATCGATAATATTGTAGAAGTGGGAATTAATTAATTTATCGGTTATGTGAATAAAATGTAAATCCTTATATAAAAATTTTATATAAAACATTATATAAAAAAATTCATCACACCGAAAATATATTAATATCAAATGAAATGAAGACATAATAATACCTAATGAAAAGAAATTGAGTTATTATTTTAATTAAGATATGGTAATTGTCACGAACCAGCCGGAGTTGCCCATGAACCGGTCATAAGGGTCAGACCGCGACAATTAGTGAGATGCATTCCCGATCCACATGGGATGAAAACAGGAAACAAGGGTATCAATAGAGTACAAGGGAATGATTTCTCCCATATATAAACAATAAAACAAACAGAGGGAAGAAATGGACAGCCCAAATTACATTTATATAAAAATTGAATAGAACAATATTTGTAAAAGAAACTGAAAGTTTAACTAATCCAACAACTCAAATAACCAAACCGGATAACCAACTAACTCCATGTGTCCTGCTGGTCACTCTCCAACATAATGATCACACATCACCCAAGGATATCGAACTCAAGCTAGAACCTGCACAAGGGATAAAAACAGAAGAAGACTATAGGCGTGTGTATTAAAATTCAGTAGGTTAGCCCAATATTCTATTCCGAATGCACATCCTTTAAAATAAAAGAAACATAAATTTCACATTTTAAATACTAATATAAAAGTATTTTTTCTAAATGAGTTGTAATGCTATAAAAAATTACTAGGCAAAAACGTGCATGTTTTAAAAACAAGAATGCTAGTAACAATTTTCAAAGAGCTGCAACATAAAAATTAAAATAATTTTCAAGAGGGATATATTAAATAATTTAAAAATTTAAATAAATCACACATAGTGATGAATTCATCAACCAAACCCACTGTATGCCGATGGTTAGTACCAAATATCCAATGAGTACAACTCACAGGAACACCCCTAGGCACTAGTTAGTTGTGAGCCCCAGGTACCTCGTATCTCGGTGAAAGTAACCATAATAAATATCCATTATCATGCACACAAAACACTAGTAGGGATCATACCAACTTCCTAGTGGTCCCCCGACATCATCATCATCCTATTTGTTTTAGTGTTTTCATCGTCAAACATTCTACGTCAAACTGGGGCCAAATCCTATAGAATCACTAGCATACTAGTACATGTCCACCTACCTAGATACCCGATATTCCCTTTAGTGCTCAATAAAATTACACATATTATCGAATAAACATTTCACATCATAATTACATTACCAAACCTTAAACACACAAACAACCCGCAAACAATCTTCACATTTAATTCAATAATCAATAAACAACTATAATGTTTCGTAAAACAATTTCAAGGAGTATAATGAGGCCTTGAATGTAGAAACCCGAAGCTTGAAGTACATGGACATTACATTACTTTTGCGGAATACTTATTACATAACAAAAACACACACACAAGGACTACAATCATTTAGTGTCTTTGGAAACTCGGAACGTAATCTTCAAATCATGCTGAAAGATCTTCAACATCTCCCATAAAGATCTTCCTTTTTTTTCTTACCTAAAACCTTTCTTTATATCCTGGGGAAAATAAAACATAAAAGGGTGAGCTCAAATGCTTATTAAGGGTAAAAAAAAGAAATATCAATCACATCATATTCATAAGAACATAACATTTTGGAAATCATAACCTGCAAAAGAGATCATAATATCATAACATGGGATAAATCATAGTAGTGAAATGTAATCCCAATAATCATAACTTAAAACATGAAACTTTTTGGCATACACACATAATCATATAGAATAATTTCTTATTATTCAAGACTCATTTCCAAGACTATATTTGTGGACAAAGTCCATTTCTGAACCGAGTTCATCCCTCATTTCAGTCCTGTTTCACTGAACCGGTTTAACCTGCCGTTCCAGTCATGTCTATCTCGTGGGATATAAAATCTTTACCCAATGCATTGGAGGGAGATATAGGTCCCACCCATCTCATAATTATACCATTATTATGTGTGCCACAAAATCAAAAAATCATACATCATTTCATAAGCCATGTAATAAAAATGGAAATCTTAAACATCATGCCATCATAACATAATCCATATAAGATAAAAAGACATCATAAAAATAATTCCATCATAAAATAATCAATTCGATGTAAAAATAGGGATAGAAACAGAACCCTATATTATATTATATGGAAAATAATTTTGATAAAACAATTGAACTCCATTCTTGAGAAAAAATATCCTTTCTACTTCAAAAACATTTTTTTCCTTTCTTAACATGTAATAAAATTTTAAACTAAAAGAAGTTGATTAAAAATATACTTGAAAACATGTAAAGGAAGCTTCTTGTAAATAATTTTTTAAAAATCCATTCATGCCATATAAGTTAAAAAAACATTATTCTCGTACCTTTTTTCGGAAAAGTCAAAAAATACCTCCTACGAAAAACGACAAAAGATTCCTTTCATGTCTTTTACTAAAAACTCACCGAAGGGTAAAATTGGATTTAATAAATTGTATGTGGATGGAAATAATATTACATATTGAGGAAACATGGATTTAGATGATAAAATACACCCCAGTAAATTCCAAAGTATAAACAATCTTGGATAAAAATGAGATTGTGATATTTCCCTTACCTTAGGTCCGATTTGCTTCGTAAGTGTATGAACCTCCTGTATAATGATTTAAATAATGTTATTGACTTATTCCAGAATAATAATAATTGTTATGATATCATATATAGTTCACTTATGACTTTATATTACTCGTTATTTTGTAAATTCAATGTTAAAGAGCGTTTTGGGTAAAATCGTCTCATTTTTCGCTCCTGTTTTAACTTGTAATTATTTATATGATTACATAGATCATGATTAATTAAATCCAGAATGTAAAACATGATTTATATATAATATATATTCAGAATATACATATATATAATAGATCAATAAATGGAAAGAAATACACCGTTCATGGAGACGGTAGGCTGTACGTACGCATGAACGCTGTTTTCGTTTCCTTATTGAGTTGAATGGAATTAAGTAGATGACATACATATATATACACATAAATATAGTATTATTATGTCATATATTTCATGATTAATTATTATATATACTTTATAATCATTCATGAATGGTTAACGTGGAGAATAAATCTCATCACGTCGTGGAGACGGTAGTCCGTACATACACACGAGCGATGATATCGTTCTCATGATCGTGGGACTGTATTGGAGTGTATTTATACTATCTCAGAATAAATATCACTTCAAAATAATCATATATAGTTATTATTTACACCATTATACCCATCCAAGTAAGGTGGTGGTGGAAAATAGATTACACCACGGCGTGGAGACGGTATTCCGTACGTAAGCACGCGGGGAGATTTTATTTTCTGTAGGATGGATAGATGGTGAAATAGGGTTCTTTCATACATATAATAACATATAAGTACATGAGTGATACTGATGTTATTACTTCATGATGAAACAACTAAAGAAGAAGAAGTTGAAGAAGAAATAAAGATGAAAGAATCGGTAATGGGCATTACCTCTTCTTTGAAGCGCTTCTTTGAGACCTCCCTTTAGGGCACTAAAATTGGTTTTTGAAGAAGACCAAGACCTCTAGGATGTCTCTAGGGATGTGGAGATAAGAAATTTGCAGAGTGTGGCCGAGATTGAAGGCTCAATGTAGTGTGAGGAAGAGAGGGAGGAGGTTCCTTTTTATAAGGGAGGAGAGGGGCTCCTTTGGAAAACCAAAACTATTATTTTATTATAAAGTTATATTCGGTTTTAAATAGCTAAAAATTGATTAATTTCTAAGATAAGGTGGGTATGGGTCTAAATCCTCTCATATAATAGAATTTAGACAAGATTAGGTTCCTTTTTTAACCTTATCATTTAGATTTAACATTAAGTTAAATAATTTTATATTTACCATGTCTTCTTGTTTTCTTACACTATAAGGGTAATAAACTTACTATAAAAGCCAAAATAACACCAAGTTGTTTATTATATATATATATAACCTTATCTACGTCATTTGGAAAAAACTTAGATTTTTAGGAATAAAATAAAAATTAATAATATAATATTTGTTTTAAAAACTATTTTATGTCAATTTTGACACTATTTGATAATTGATTTTTGTGAAAATCATAACAGAATGATTAGTTCTAAAAACGTTAATTACATCCATACTAACATGTCATATTAACCTATAAAATTAGTGGAATTCATAAAAAGTCTCAAATTATATTTATTTGGTTATTTATAATATCAATTATTCTAATTTTTCACTATTTGGGTAATTACTACATCATCATTGTGTCATAAATAAATTACATTATTTAAGGTCTAAAAATTATAAATAAAATATCATTATGTATTAAATCTTATTAGATTTCTGATGAATATTTAAAATCTAATTTAACTTATGTATAACCCTATATTAAAAATGTTTTAGTAAATAAACATTGATTTTAACTCTTTTAATTTTTCTTTGAATTAAATAATAATAAATGTCATAATCTGATCCAAGTGGGACTAAATGGACATATTTTATTCCTAAGGTTGTTTCTGGTCTAATTACACTTATCCAATAAAATTAGGACATGTGTTAGGGTATTAATAATATCATTTTTACCCTTAATTACCCTATTTACTTTTAACCGTGGTAAAAAAAGTAAAAAGATACTATTCACCAAAAATTATTTTCATCTCATTAAACCAAATTTTACTTATTGACATCAACTGCGTCTCTCAGATTTTTTAAATTCCACTAACAGAAGCGGTAAAATTATGTTTTATGAAAAATTAATTTTTTTTAACTACCACTTAGTGGTTTCACTATTCATCAAAAAAATGAAAGTTTCCAGAAAAATACCATAAATTAGGCCTAAGCTATATTTGATATTATGAACTCAAAAATTATGTCTATTTTACCAAATTCAAAACAAATCAGTGGCATTAAATAATTTAAAAATTAATTCCCGTCGTCAAAACAAATAGCGTTTTCTTAAGAGATAATAACTATCAAAAGATTGACACTAGTTTATGTCTGGTTTAAATGTGAAATTACATCCAATGACCAACATTATATTAAATTGTAAAAATATATTCTAAAGATACTTTAAAACCACTAAAATTAATAATTTATCACTATTAATTATTTTGATTAAAAATGTTGGTTTTAATTAAAATATAGTAATTTTCACTATTCATCAGAAAATGAAAGTTATCCGAAAAGTACCAAAATTTTACCCTAAGAAAATTTCGATATTCCGAATAAAAAAATGAAATCCATTTTGAAAAATAAAATTTTAAACATTTCAAAAAGTTTTTATTACTATTCATAACGGCTAGTTTTAATAATATTTTAAAAGCATATCGTTGTTTAGTGAAACTCTGTATTGCATACTAAACCCGCTATCGAGGAAGGTCGCGATTGCGTATAATGCATGGCAAGTCAAGGATGCGTGTTGTGCAAGCTTCTTTTGGTCTAGCGTACAACACAAGACATGAAATTAAAAAGAATATTTTTCATAAAATCTTGGGGTGTTACATTCTACCCCCCTTAAAATGAATTTTGCCCTCGAAATTCGTCGGGGTTATAAATGGTTTACTTCTTGAAAGTTTCTTTAATAAAACCCACATCGTAAAAAGGAATACCAAAACCAATCTTTAAAAACAAAAGTATGAAACGTAACGGTTACCCAAATAAACTATTCACTGGGTTTCCACATAGGAGAACATAGGTGAAAATATGGATATGGAAGAGAAATCTAACCATCATGTTCTGATGGATAGTGGTAGAGAACATGGCTATGAAAAATCCAACAATCACATAGCCATAAATTTGTGACGATCTAAGGTACCATCTAATTTAATCGGATATAAGGGCACTAGGACAACATTTTTGGTTTTAAAGATCATTTTCCTAAAGTTGATGAATTAAATGAAATACTTACATGATTTTGGTACAATCTCACTGTTCTTCGTGAATTGAACAATTTCCACTTCATCCCATAAAGAAATGAAGTTGAATTTGTTATTGTGTTAGCAAATCATGTCATAGAATGATGGGTCATTCCATCTATTTCAAACAAAAGGTTAGCAAAAGTTATAATTCCATCTTATGGTAAGATTAATCGTATATGGTTCCAAAAATAAACATATACTTCAAATATCATACCACACAACAAAATAAAACTAGTTTCTACTAACCAGGGTCTTCCTGTAGGCCAGTGGTAGGCGATAAAGGCAAGTCTCACTTCGGTTGTGGGTACGATTCCCACAGCCTTATCCGACGCGATGGGCTGTCGTCTGTCCTGCAGGTTTTCCTTTTCTAAAACTACACTACTATAACATCCCATCAATAATATCGAAAAAAGCTCTATCCTTAAACAATACTAACTTATGTCCAACATAATCCATTCCAAACATTAGGCTTATCCAAAATACTGTTGTCCAATCTCATATTATAGTGAAAACGATTACCAAAGAGTTCATATAACAAGCATGTTAATACCATCGTTGATCCCCATATATCATGAGATATATCTTCTTGGTCACATTACAAACATTCTAAGGCCTTAATCATGTATTCTCTTGAAAAATTAATACCCATTGAATCTTAGTGAAAAAATGAGTTCTGTCAAAAGTTAACTCTTTTCACATACCAAAACATCAAACCATGATTTAACTATTTCCTTATATCAGTTAGGAGCATATGAATACTATCAAACATTTCAATTTTTTTATCCCTTAATTATGCGCATATCATCTTTTTTCCAAAAATATCTCAATAACTTTCCATGGTTACCGGTACCATAAAATTATTGAAAACCACAATAGACCAATACATAAATATTCCAATATTCCACGATACTATATACAAAATTATTTTGGAATCCCATTACATAAACACTTAATCATACCACCACATCGTTTTCATATTCAACATCACCAATGGTGATCGCATGTGACTTCCCTTTGTCCTTTTCCTTAAGTGTTTTCTCATGTCGATCATCACTAACCCTTGGATTAGGGAATTTATTAACATAATGCCCCATTTCCTTGCACTTGAAGCATTGAAGTGTAGTAGGTTCATTCTGTATATCCCTTCCTTTGTTTGCATCATTAGAAATATTCTTCCCATCATTGCGGCATTCAAATGCCCGATGACCTTCCTTTCCACATTTGAAACATTTACTTGTCCCTTTAAGACAATCTCTACCATGCTTCTTTCCACACATTGAGCATAAGGAAACATTCATCTTCTTTTCACCATTATTCTGAGATTTCTCCTTGAACTCCATCTTTCTTTTCATGTCAAATCTATGAGATGGATAAGTAACACCAACTTCCATTTCTACCTTGATAGCACGACACACAATTTCTTCATAGCTACTGAAGTCTCTTATAGCTAATGCCCTTAGAAGATTTGGTTTTAAGCCACTGAAGAATCGATCAACTTTACTTTCAGGATGGATGATAAATCCAGATGCATACCTTGCAAGACATTTAAAATTCGCTTCATATATACCAACAGATTCATCATCCCTTTTCTTTAGTTCAAGAAACTCCTTCTCCATCTTTGTTCGAAGAATACGAGGGAAGTACTTATTGAAAAATAAGTTCTTGAACTCATCCCATTCCATTGACTCAATTTCATCTCTTTGCCTCGTATTCTTGATAAGATTCCCCCATTGATCAGATTCACCTTCCAAAAGATATGCTTCTAAGATGACTTTATCAAGTTTAGAACATTGAAGAAATGAAAATATCTTTTTAGTGGTACTGATTCATTGTTCAGCAACAAGTGGATCAGTTGACCCGCTGAAAGAAGGTGGACGTTGCCTAATGAAGGACTCAATAGAATATTTTTCCCTTCTCTGCTCATTTGGAAGTACAGAATGATTCATAGCTTGTGTAAGTATAGAAATAATATTTTTCACTCCATATCCCATAACATTTGTTTTTTCAGGAGGAAAATCATTGCATTGTCCATTGCATTGATCAACACAGTTCCTTCGGGTTCCAGCCATCGTCTAAAACCCAAAAAGAATAGTGTGAGAGGCAAAAATCAGGCTAGGGAAAACAACATAATAAAGGTGGAGTACCTTAAACATCTAACATCTTAGGTTTAATTCTAAGATCATTAGAGCAATTCTAGTTCTATAACCTATACTTATACTTAACCTTAGGGGCATCCCTAGACATACCTTAGAAATATCTCTAGGGATCTCACTAAAGTTCTCGCATCCTAGTTTCCAAAGGATGACTAAACCTTTCCTATGATACCAACTGTAGAGACCTGAAGCTTGGCATACATGGAAATTACATTACTTTTGCGGAATACTTAGTATATAACAAAAACACACACACAAGGACCGTAATAGTTTAGTGTCTTTGGAAACTCGGAACGTAATATTCTAATCATGGTGAAAGATCTTCAACATATCCCATAAAGATCTTCCCTTTTTTTTCTTACCTAAAACCTTTCTTTATATCCTGGGGAAAAGAAAACATAATAGGGTGAACTCAAATGCTCAGTAAGGGTAAACAAAAGAAATATCAATCACATCATATTCACAAGAAAATAAAATTATGGAAATCATAACCTTCAAAAGAGATCATAATATCATAACATGGGATAAATCATAGTAGTGAAATGTAATCCCAATAATCATAACATAAAACGTGAAACTTTTTGGCATACAAACATAATCATAGAGAATCATTTCTTATTAGTCAAGACTCATTTCCAATACTATCTTAGTGGACAAAGTCCATTTCTGAACCGAGTTCATTCCTCGTTTCAGTCCTGTTTCACTGAACCAGTTTAAACTGCCGTTCTAGCCATTTCTATCTCATGAGATATAAAATCTTTACCCAATGCATTGGAGGGAGATATATGTACCACCCATCTCATAATGATACCATTGTTATGTGTGCCACAAAATCAAAAAATCATACATCATTTCATAACCCATGTAATAAAAATGGAAATCTTAAACATCATGCCATCATAACATAATACCTATAAGATAAAAGGAAATCATAAAAATAATTCCATCATAACATAATAAAATCAATGTAAAAATATGGATAGAAACAGAACCCTATATTATATTAGATGGAAAATAATTTTGATAAAACACTTGAACTCCATTCTTGAGGAAAATATCCTTTCTACTTCAAAAACATTTTTTTCCTTTCTTAACATGTCATACAATTTTAAACTAAAATAAGTTGATTAAAAAAAACATGAAAACATGTAAAGGAAGCTTCTTGGAAATAATATTTTAAAAATCCATTCATGCCGATAAGTTAAAAAACATTCTTCTCGTACCTTTTTGTGGAAAAGTTAAAAAGTACCTGGTACGAAAAATGACAAAAGATTCCTTTCATATCATTTACTAAAAACTCATAGAAGGGTAAAATTGGATTTAAAAATTTTTATGTGGATGGAAATAATATTAAATATTGAGGAAACATGGATTTGTATGATAAAATACACCCTAGTAAATTCCAAAGTATAAACAATCTCGGATAAAAATGAGATTGTGATATTTCCCTTACCTTAGGTCCGATTTGCTTCGTAAGTGTCTGAGCCTCCTGTATAATGATTTAAATAATTTCATTGACTTATTCCAGAATCATACTCATTGTTATGATATCATATATGGTTCACTTATGACTTTATATTACCCGTTCTTTTGTAAATTCCATGTTAAAGAGCGTTTTGGGTAAAATCGTCTCATTTTTCGTTTGTGTTTTAACTTGTAATTATTCATATGATTACATAGATCATGATTACTTAAATCCAGAATGTAAAACATGATATATATATAATATATATTATAAATATACATATATATAATAGATCAGTAAATGGAAAGAAATACACCGTTCATGGAGACAGTAGGTCGTACGTACACATGAACGCGGTTTTTGTTTCCTTATTGAGTTGAATGGAATTAAGTAGATGAAATAGATATATAGACACATAAATCCAGTATTATTATGTCATATATTTCATGATTACTTATTATATATACTTTATAATAATTCATGAATGGTTAACGTGGAGAATGAATCTCATCGCGTCGTGGAGACGGTAGTCCGTACGTACGCACGAGCGATGATATCATTCTCATGATCGTGTGGCTGTATTGGAGTGTATTTATAATATCTCAGAATTAATATCACTTTAAAATAATCATATATAGTTATTATTTACACCATTAAACCCATCCAAGTAAGGTGGCGGTGGAAAATAGATTACACCACGGCGTGGAGACGGTATTCCGTATGTACGCACGCGCGGTGATTTTATTTTCCGTAGGATGGATAGATGGTGAAATAGGGTTGTTTCATACTTATAATAACATATCAGTATATGATCGATACTGATGTTATTAATTCATGATGAAACAACTAAAGAAGAAGAAGTGGAAGAAGAAATAAAGATGAAAGAATCGGTAACGGGCATTACCTCTTCAATGAAGCGCTTCTTTGAGACCTCCTTTTAGGGAACTAAAATTGGTTTTTGAAGAATACCAGGACCTATAGGATGTCTCTAGGGAAGTGGAGAGAATAAATTGGCAGGGGTTGGCCGAGCATGAAGGCTCAATGTGGTGTGAGGAAGAGAGGGAGGAGGTGCCCTTTTATAAGGGAGGAGAGGGGCTCCTTTGGAAAACTAAAACAATTATTTTATTATAAAGACATATTCAGTTTTAAATAGCTCAAAATTGATTTATTTAGAATCTAAGGTGGGGCTGGGTCTAAATAATCTCATCCAATAGAATGTATACAAGTTTAGGTTCCTATTTTAACCTTATCATTTAGATTTAACATTAAGTAAAATAATTTTACTTTTACCGTGTCTTCTTGTGTTCTTACACTATACGGCTAATAAACTTAATATACAAGCCAAAATAACCCCAAGTTGTTTATTATTAATATATATAACCTTATCTATGTCATTTGGCAGAACCATATATTTTTAAAAATAAAATAACAATTAATAATATAATATTTTCTTTAAAAACTATTTTATGTCAATTTTGACACTATTTGGTAATTGATTTTTTGAAAAATCATAATAGAATGATTAGTTCTAAAAACGTTAAATAAATCTATAATAACATGTCATATTATCCTATAAAATTAGTGTAATTCATAAAAAGTCTCATATTATATTTATTAGGGTATTAATAATATAAATTATTCTAATTTTTCACTATTATGTTAATTACTACATCATCATTGTGTCATAAATAAATTAACTTATTTAATATGTAAAAATTATTAATAAAATAAAATTATTTTGGAAATTTTATTATCTTTCTAATGAATATTTACAATCGAATTTATCTTATGTATAAACCTATATTAAAAATGTTTTAGTAAATAAACATTGATTTTAACTCTTTTAACTCTTCTTTGAATTAAATAATAATAAATGTCCTAATATAATCCAAGTGGGTCTAAATGGTAATATTTTATTCCTAAGGTTGTTTCTGGTCAAATTACACTTATCCAATAAAATTAGGACATGTGTTAGGGTAATAATAATATCATTTTTACCCTTAATTACACTATTTACTTTTAACCGGGGTAAAAAAAAGTTAAAATTTAATATTCACCAAAAAAAATTTCTTCTCATTGAACCACATTTTACTTACTGACATCAACTGAGTATCTTGGATTTCTGAAATTCCACTCACAGAAGTGGTAAAATTATGTTTTATGAAAAATTCAATTTTTTTAACTACCACTTAGTGGTTTCACTATTCATCAAAAAAATAAAAGTTTCCAGAAAAATACAAAAAATTAGGCCTAAGCTATATTTGATATTATGAACTCAGAAATGATGTCTATTTTACCAAATTCAAAACATATCATTTTCATTAATTAATTTAAAAATTAATTCCCGTCATCAAAACAAATAGCGTTTTCTTAAGAGATAATAACTATCAAAAGATTGACACTTGTTTATGTCTGGTTTAAATGTGAAATTACATCCAATGACCAAAATTGTATTAAATTGTAAAAATATATTCTAAATATACTTTAAAACCACTAAAATTAATAATTTATCACTATTAATTTTTTTGAATAAAAAGGTTGTTTGTAATTGAAATTTAGTAATTTTCAACATTCATCAGAAAATGATTGTTACCCGAAAAGTACAAAAATTTTACCCTAAGCTAATTTCGATATTCCGAGTCAAAAAATGAAGTCCATTTTGAAAAATAAAATTTACAAAATTTCAAAAAGTGGTTATTACTATTCCTAACGGCTAGTTTTAATAATATTTTAATAACATATCGTTGTTTAGTGAACCTCGGTATTGCGTACTACACACGCTGTCGAGGAAGGTCATGATTGCGTGTAATGCAAGGCAATTCAAGGATTCGTGTTATGAAAGATCCTTTTGGTGTAGCGTACAACACAAGACATGAAATTTAAAAGAATATTTTTCATAAAATCTTGGGGTGTTACATTGATCATAAAATCCATTAAAAAATGCACTTTTAAGGCCATAAACCCATCTATAACATAACAAAACCAATATTTAATCCCCATAACCAATTAATAAATCACTTTCAAGGACCATAAAATGGCCCCAAAATTTAGAACATGAAATGTCGATGGAAACCATTTTTATAAAAAAACACCAAATGGGCCTTTAAGCATTTCTCAAAACATACATTTGAACAAGGTATGCATTAAAATTTTGTTAAGGTGGTTTATAAACACCATTTACCACTGAAAATCACATTCATAAATCCCTCAAAACACTTAGGTTACATATTTAAAAAAAACCATTATCATAAGGATGTGAAACGGGCCATTTTCCAACAACTCGAGCCAAAACATGTTGTAAACCAAAACACGTTTGTTTGTAAAACCAAATCCAAATTTTAAAGCCATTTAAAGAACCAAATATAACATTTATCAGTCTTTTGGATAATTTGTAAAACCAATAATGTAATTTTTAAATCACATATCACACATAAAATCCAACCGGGCAATTTACTAAACACATGACATGCACTTTTTAAACAAAACAATATATATTAAGAACGTGAAAAGGAATAAAATCCCAATTTCATTTGATATTTTAATATAGATACTATAAAATTTTCAGAAAACTATTAACCATATTTTAAACAACACAAAATAGTTCCAAAAGATAGTGGAACATTTAAACAAACACATGGTGTGCACTTTTATGAAAAAACAACTCTACATTTCAGAAAACAAGGCTTAAACAACAATTTTTCACACCAATAAAATTATCCAATGGATGGAAAATAATAATAAACATATATATCATATGTGAAATATAATAAAATTTTGAATCTTAAATAACAAATGCATGTTCAAGGGATACCCTACCTCAAATCCGTGGTGTAATGGAAACACACACCCAATATAACCATCCAAGTGTTTATAAACCCTAAACATATGATGATTAGACCTAAATGATAAAAAAACCCCATAAAAATAATAGGATAGCAAAACCCTAGGTTGATCATTACTATTGGAGACTATAAAACCAATAAATAATGAAAGGAGGAGGAAGAGGAAGGAGAAAGGAGAAGGAATCCCACCTTTCCACCTAGAAAACTCTTCGTCAACTATTATATCTGCATGCTTAGAGAGAATTGAATGGCTTGTAACTTCGTTTAAGGGCTCCTAATATCTATAAGAAATAGGTAAAGTATATATGTGGGAAATATAGTATGAATTGAATGACTTATGAGTAAAACATTTTACCTTATCAATTCTGGACGTTTTGAGGAAACGAGAGAACATTCAACTTAATAAGAGATTCCAATGATCTCCAAATAGGTAAACTTGATAATGGGGGTGGGGATAGGTACTTAGACTTTTATTGAGAGGTGGAATCATCATGAAATATTAATAAATGAAAATGATATTAAATAAAATAATTATGTTTTAAAAAATTGGAAATGGGCCCATGGGATGGCCCATTACCTGAATAAGTAACCCAAATTCACCATGATTGTGAATTTTTATGGGGTCCAAAGGGATATGTTGGGTTTTATATGTCATTGAAGGAAATGTATTAAGTTTAATGGGAGAAAAATTTTGAGAAAAAGGAATTATAATAGAAACAAATTCGGTTTTTTTAAAACTGGTAAGGAGCTCACGGTTGGCCCAAATCATGAAGTAATCACCCTTTCTCCCAAAACTCCTAAGCAAGAAATGGGGAACCCAAATTTGGGTGATTGGACATATCTAGAATTTCAAAACTCAAAATTAATCACACCCAACATCCATGAAAAGGATCATTATATTCAATGAACCGAATCAAAACCATGACATGAAAAGGAAAAAATAGGGTGTTACAATTCTCCCATCCAAAAAAGATTTCCAACCCCAGAAAGAAATAATGCTTTTAAACTAACATAATAACACCTATGTATTCCTTATCAACATAAAACAACCTCTAAAATAAAGAAATATCATTCACCAACAATGTATCCTAATAAACTTTCCCGAACAAAACACCAACTCCCAACCACATCCAGAAAATCAATGGAAAGATTAAGCGACCACCTTCACAACAAAGCCAAGAAATAGATTGTTGGGACTTCTATCAATGAACCCAACTTTCTCCCTGACCATATTTCACTCACAAAATCCAAGGAAATGGGGTGGGGTCCAGAATGGTCCCCCACCATTAAATAAAAATTACCATCTGCCAAATCCTAAAGGAAGGATCTTTGAGTCCGTAGTGGGTCTCTACACCCTTAGAGACCAACTAGAAATGAACAAAAAAAATTAAAAATGAACTAGAATTTGTCCTCACCTGCATAGGACCAGAAAAAACCTCCCATAATAACCTAAAAACCCATTTTAATTGGATTAAAACAAGAAAATCTAAAGAACCAACTCCTGAATGGAGGGGACAAGAACTCAGCCAACACTTTCGGCCCAAATCTAGACCACCACAACTCAGGGACGGGAGGGAAGGGGACCCAATAACTACGCCAATGAAACCAAAATTGAAAAAAAGGAACTTCACAATACTCTCCAACTACGAATAGGTAACATCAAGACCACACCCGGTTTTCACAGGCTATCCACATAGGGGTATTGATCGAAAACCCACATCGATGAACACATAATCATAGACACTGTGTGAGGGGTAAGTCCACCGCACTTTTTGCGACAAAGATAAATTAAAATAAATGAGGAACAAAAATAGAGAAAAAGAATCTAAAATACTACAATTGGTGAGGATATAGCTTAGTCAAGATCCCCACACCTCTAAATATTTCTTAACATTATGAAAAGCTTCACTCCGAGGCCTATGGCTAGAGACCTGATTCCTGAAGCATCTGTTGCACCGTAGTCTAGGTGCTAAGGATCACACCACTCAAAAAAACACACATGCTCAACAAAAAACCTTCATATAAATAGGATCTCATAGATACATATCAAAATTATGTGTCACTCCGAATGAGGGGAAGAATGGACTAGGAATACGACGAAATACATCAACATCAACAAACACAACTGTTATGTCGAAAATAATTATCACGACCTGGAAACACTTAAAATTGATCTAAAACCGCTCTCTATTCTAACAAATAGGTTGAGGCATCATCTGAATAGGTGGATTTAACATTTTAAATGAATCCTCAGGTTGATCGATATGAAATATTTCCAACAGAGTACTATCCATGGCCACATCACAACATCAAACACATATTTAGAAACCCAATGAACATTACTCTAAAACCAAGCCACCAACAAAATCTCTTCTGAAGATACAACAAGTGTATTAATTATAGACCACAATGAATCATACTTAATAAACAACTCTTCTAATACATAGAAAAAACTAGCCACATAATTATTTGTTTATAAACAAAGGCCACAATTTTTTAGCTCAAAACACTTTTGAAAAAAAAACTAACTTAGTGGGTTTCCACATTCATCAATGGTGTTTCATCAAATATCAACCACATGCACATTTATATGCCACCCCAGGAACCCAACCACCATTCCATATAGCCCATCCTTCTAGATATCAATAAAACCAAGTATGTTCCCACCCATGAAAACACCAATGGATAAAAAAAAACAATATCATTCCAAAAAATCATGTACCTTCAAAAGGAACACCAAACACCATGTCAAAAACCCTTTTCATATTTCACAAAACAAATCACACTTCATAAAGAACCATTTTCTTAAAATAGTACCAATTTTAATTTTTAAAAACTTTTAAATCAACCAAGATACTCCAAACAACCCCTTCCCATTATTAAAAAATCAAGAAAGGCATCTTTTCCAAATCTGACAACCACAAAGGACAATAATCCTTTCAAAAAAAAAACACCAGCCGATCAAAAAAAATTTCCAAAACCAATTCATCAGATTCAAACACTTTTCAAAAGCACAAAACACTCCATTTAAAACAAAGTTTCATAATTACTTTAAAATTATTCACACCTTCAAAAAAATTTATTTCAACAAGCCACATGTTTATATTAGTTAAAATATAATACCTTTAAATCATTTCCACTTTCTCCCAAATATTTAAAAAAACACAACCTTCCAAAAACCATTCGTATATTTAATTCATGAAAACCCCTTTTACACATTTCAAAATCCAATCCTTCCTTTAAAACCCATATCCATATTTCACACATAATTATTTTCAAAAAAAAAATCAGAATTCATGAAAGGTCTAGGAAACCCAAAAAAGGGAACTAGTGTCAGTGGGTGATTTGACCATATGTTTGGTGGCCATATGTAAAACACAACACCAACATAGGGAGGATTATTAAGACCATTCCCTAGCTCCACATGGTTTGTCAGACCCTTCAATCTCATGGAGGCCATTAGTCAGAGTCCCCTTGTAATTTCCAAACAAAAAAAATCAACAAGAACAAAGGACACTAATAAAACCGGACATCTTGTGGAAACTCGAGGACTAGAACGAGTAAGAGTTCGTGACGATCATCCCGCACATACACCTCAAGTCCCAAAAATTCTACTCCATACACCTTGAAATCCTCCAAATAACAAAGGCACTCTAAAAAGAATTGTCTTCTAAGATCCAACCACCTCTGAACCCATTTTTTCACAAACCAGCCCGAATCGACCGTGAACCGGTCACAAGGGCCAGCCCGCGAAAAGTCTCAAGAGGTGTACCATATCCTCAAAATATGGTTTCAAGCACCAATTTAATCAATATAATACAAAAGGGAATGATTTCTCCCATATATAAACAATAAAAAACAGAAGAATGAAATGGAAAGCCCAAAATACATTTATATAAAAACTTAACTGAACATTATTTTACAGAAAACTGAAAGTACAACTAAACCTAAAAACTAACTGACCAAACATGATAACCAACTAACTCCATGTGACCTACTTGTCACTATCCAACATAATGATCACACATCACCCAAACTGGTTTAACTCTAGACAAAATTTTCACTAGGGCTAAAAACTGAAGAAGACTATAGGCGTGAGTATTAAAACTCAATAGGTCTTCTCGATATTATATTCCCAATGAACATTGTTTAAAATAAAAGAAACATCAATTCCAATATTTAAATAAAAATATAAAGGTATGTTTTCAATATGTGGTCCAATTCTACTGAAAAGTTTACAAAAAAAACTTGCATGTTTTATAAACATGAATGCTAGTAACAATTTTCAAAGAGGCGACACTTCAAAATTAAAAAGGTTTTCAAGAAGGATTTTTAAAATAATTGACACTTTTAAATAAATCACACACACTGATGAATTCATCAACCTAACACATTTTATACTGATGATGAGTAGAAAATAACCAATGAGCATAACTCACGGGAACACCCCTAGGTACTAGTTAGTTGTGAGCCCTAGGTACCTCGTATCTGGATGGAAGTAACCATAATAAATATTTGTTCTCATGAAAAAAAGACACTATTAGGGAGAATAACCATAACCTAGTGTTACCCCAACATCATCATCATTATAGTTTAGTTTGTGTTGTCATCGTAAAACTTGCTATGTGAAATAGGGGCCAAACCCCATGGGATCACTAGCATACTAGTACACATCTTCCCACCTAGATACTTTATATTCCCTTTATTTCTCAATAAAGTTACCCATATTATCAAATAAACATTTAATATAGAAATTCCATTACCAGACCATAAACACTCAAACATCCTGCAAACAACCTTCACATTTCTTTCAAAAATCAATAAACCACTAAAAAGTATCTTTAAACAATTTCAAAGAGTATAACGAGGCATTGCACATAAAATCCATTAAAAAATACATGTTTTAGAACATAAAACCAAAAATAACATAAAAAAACTGATTTGGAAGCCCAATAACCAACTAAACAATCACATTCATGGACCATAAAATTTCCCCAAAAGATTGAACATGAAATACAGATGGAAACCATTTTTACAAAAATATGCCAAACGGGACTTTAAGCCTTTATCAAAAATAAAATTTCACCAAGGTATGTGTTTAAATATTATTTAGGATGTGTATTCACACCATTTATAGAAGAAAAACACATTCATAAATTCCTTAAAACACTCCTGTTACATATTTTAAAACACAACCATTTCCATAAGGATGTGAAACGAGGCATTTTCCAACAACTCGGGCCAAAACATGTTGTAAACCAAACCACATCTGTTTGTAATACCAGATGCAAATTAGAAAATCCATTTTAAGGCCCTAAAATTCCATTTATCATTCTTCAAATTCATTTATAAATCCAAAAAAATAATTTTTAAATCACACATCACACATAAAAGCCAACCGGGCAATTTACCGAACACATGACATGCCATTTTTAAACAAAAAAATATATTTTAAGAACATGAAAAGGAATAATGCCCCAATATTATTCCATTTTTAATTATAGTTACTGTAACATTTTCTAAACACAATAAAATAGGTTTTAAACCTCACAAAATAGTTGCGAATGATAGCAGAACACTTAATCAAACAATTAGTGTGCACTTTTATGACAAAACAACTCTTCATTTCAGAAAACAAAGCTTGAACAACAATTTTTTTACCCAACAGATGAAAATAAATAATAAAAATATATATCCGATGTGAACAATAATAAAATGATGAAAATTAAACGATAAATGCATGTGTAAAGGATATGCAACATCAAATCCTTGGCGTAATGGAAACGCCAAACCTACATCACCATATGAGGGTTTATACACCCTAAACCAATGAAGACCAGCCCCAAACGAATAAAAACCCATTTAAATAATAGGATTAAAAAACCATAGGTAGATCGGGACTAGAAGAGATTACAACAAACAGAAATAATGAAAGGTGGGGGAAGATGAAGGAGAAAGGAGAAGGAATCTCACCTTTCCCCCTAGAAAACTCTTTTTCTTCCATTAGATCCGCAACTATAGAGAGAAGGGAATGGATGGAACATCATTGAGAGTGTACTACGATCTGGAAGAACTAGGGAAAGAAGATTTTTTAGAAAAATAGTTTGTATTTAATGAATTATTGGTGAAACAATTTACCATCTCAATTCTGGACGTTTTGAGGAAACCATATAACATTCAACCAAATAAGTGATTCTAATGAGCTCAAAATAGGAAAAAGCTGTAATAGGGGTCGGGATAGGTATTTTGGATTCGATTTGGAGTTGTTTCATTGAGAAATATTAAAAAATGAAAATTATATCATATAAATAAAATATTTTTAAAAAAACAAGAAATGTGCCCATGGGATGGACCATTATCTAAATAAGTAACCCAAATTCACCATGATTGTAAATTTTTAAGGGGTCCAAAAGTATATGGTGGTTTTAATATGTAAGTGGAAAAAATATAAGATGTTTAATGAGTTTAAAATGATTTAAAAAGGAGTTATAAAAGAATAAAATTGGGGTTTTTTAACTGGAAAAGAGCTATCGGCTGGCCCAAATCATGAAGTAACCACACATTATCCAAAAACTCCTAAAAAAGCTATGGGGAAACAAAATTTGGTTGATAAGAAATATATAAAATTCCAAAATTTAAAATTATTCTCACCCAATACCCAAGAAAAGGATCAGTATTTTTGATGAACCAGATAAAACTGTGACAGGAAAAAAAGATCAGGGTGTGACAATTCTCCCCACCATTATAGTTTTCCACCCCTGGAAAGCCATAATGATTTTAAGCTGAAATAATAACAGCTAAGTATTCCTTATCAACATAATCCAGCCTCTAAATATAAGGAAATATCATTCACCACCAATGTAACTTAATACACTTTCCCAAACAAAACACCAACTAACAACCACTTTCGGAGAATCAACGGAAAGATCATGCCACCACCTCCACAACCAATCCAAGAAATAGATTGTTGGGCCTTTTTCCAGGGAACCCAATGATCACACAAACCATAGTTCACTCAAAAATTCCAAGGAAATTGGGTTGAGACCAGAATGGGCGCCCCACCATTAAATCAATACTACCATCTGACAAATCCTAAAGGAAAGATCTTCGAGACCAGCAGTGGGTCTCTACACCATTAGAGACCAACTAGAAATGAACATAAAATAATTAAAAATGAACTATAATTGGTCCTCACCTACACAGTATCACCAAAACTATCCAACATTAACCTAAAAACCCCATGTTAATAGGGTTACAACATGAACATCCGAAGCACCCACTCTTGAACGAAGGGGATGAGAACTGGGCCAAAACTTTAAGCACAGATCTAGACCCCCACCACTCAGGGAGGGGAAGAAATGGGACCAATAATTAGTCCACTGATACCAAAATTGAAACAATGGAACTACCCAAAACTCTCCACCTACGAATAGGTAACACCAAGACCACAACCGATTTTCATAGGCGTTCCACACAGTCACATTGATCGAAAACACACATCCATGAAGGCATAATCATAGACACTGTGTGAGGGGTAAGTCCACCATGATTGTTGCGAAAAAGGGAAATTCAAAGAAATGAGGAACCACAATATAGACATAGAAAATATGATACCAAAATGGTGGAGTCTGGAGCCTGTTCAAGCTCGCCACACCTTTGTAGATTTCCTAATTGCATGAAAAGCTTCACATTGAGGCCTAGGGATATAGCCCTGATTCTTGAAGCATCTGTTGAACCAAAGTTAGGGTGCTAAGGTTCACACCACTCAAAAAAGCTCACATTCTCATCAAAACACGTTTATATAAATAATAACTCATAGATTCATTTCAATATTTTGTATCACTCTGAAGGAGGGGCATATTGGACCAAGAATACGGCAAAACACATCAACATCACTGAACACAACTGCTATGTCTAAAAGAATTATCACGACCTGGAAGCACATTAAATTAACCCCTAATAGAACTCTATTCCAAAAAACAGGCTATGGCATCATCTAGATAGGTGGATTTAATATATTAAATGAATCCTTAGGTTGATCGATAAGAGATATTTCCAATGGAGAACTATCAATGTCCACATCACAACATCAAACACATCATTAGAACCCCAATGAACATTACTCCAAAACCAAGCCACCAACAAGATCTCATCTCAAGATACAACAAGAGTATGTCTTCTAGATCACAAGGAATCTTACTGAATAAACAAGTCTTCTAAGGCATAGAAAAAACTAGTCACATAAACATTGGTTTATAAAAAAAGGAAAATTTTTTTTACCTCAAAACACTTTTGAAAAACATACAATCCTGGTGGGTTTCCACATTCACCAATGGTGTTTCATCAGGTCTCACCCACATGCACATTCCTTTTCCACCCCAGGCACCTAACCTCCATGCAATATAATCCATCCTTGCAGATATCAATAAAACCATGCATGTGAGCACTCATGAAAACACCAATGCCCAAAACAAAACAAAATCATTTAAATAATGAAGTACTATCCAAAGGTACACCAACCACCAATTCAAAAAACCATTTGAAGTTTCAAAAAACAAACCACAATTCCTCATAAACCATTTTATTAAAAACCTACCACTTTCATGTTTACAACTTTTAAAACAACCAATTTAATCCAAAAAACAACTTCCCATATTCTAAATTTGAGCAAGGTTACTTTTTATAATCTAACAACAACAAAGGAAAAAACCACTTTCCAAGAAAAAAAAACCAGTCGCTCAAAAACAAATTTCCAAATACAATTCATCAGATAAAAATACTTTTCAAAATACAGAACACTCCATTTAAAACAAGGTTTCAGATTTACTTTTAATTATAAACACATTCAAAACATTTTATTTCAACAAACAAAAAGTTTAGATTAGGGAAAATCCAATCTCATTAAATCATTTCCACTTCCTCCCCAAAATTTATTAAAAAACACAACCTTCCCAGAACCATTCTTATGTTTTATTTTTGAAAAAAACTTTTCCACATTTAAAAATCCAATCCTTCCATTATAACCCATTTCCAAATTTCTCAAATAACTATTTTCAAAAGAAAAATTCATAATTCAAGAATGTTCTAAGAAACCCACAAAAGGGAACTAGGGTCGGTTGGAGACTTGACCATATAGTTGGCGGCCATATGTCAAACACCACACCAAAACAGAGAGACTTATTAGGACCATGACCTAGCTCAACATGGAGTTACAGGCCCTACAAGATCACGGAGGCCATTAGTGAGACTCCCCTTGTCATTTTCCAACACCAAACAATCAAAAAGAACAAAGGAACTAATAAAACCGGATGTCCCGTGGAAATTAGAGGATTAGAACGAGAAAGTGTTCATGATGTTCTTCCTACACAAACCCCTCATGTAAAAAAGCCTAATATATCTAACTTTATGTAACCTAGGTAATAATGACACTCTAAAAAACGGTCTGCTAAGAGTTGACCCCCTCTGATTCCATTCTTTACAAACTAGCCTGAGTTGACCTTGAACCTATCACAAGGGCCAACATACGGCGAGTCCTGAGAGGAATTCGCGATACACCCAGGATCGAAAAAAGTACTAAGGGAATCAATAGTGTACCCAAATGAATGATTTCACCCATATATTAACAATCAAACAAATAGTGGAAAGAAATGGAAATCCCAAAATACATTAATATAAAAACTGAACTAAACATTTTTTATACAAGAAAATAAAATTAAAACTAAACCAATGACTCAAATGACCAAACCTGATAACCAACTAACTCCACGTGACCTTATGGTCACTCATCGACATAATGATCACTTGTCTCCCAATGTGATTGAACTCGAGCTAAAACCTACACAAGGGCTAAAAAGAGAAGAAGACTATAGGCGTGAGTATTAAAACATAGAAGGTTACCCAATATTCTATTCCAAATGCACATCCTTTAAAATAAATGAAACATAAATTTAGTGTTTTAAATAAAAATATAAAGGTATTTTTTCCAAATGATGTCCAATGATAAAAAAATTACCAACCCACAACTAGGATGTTTTATAAACAGGAATTCTAGTAACACTTTTCTAAGAGGTGCAACATCAAAATTAAAATACTTTTCAAGAGGTCTTATTTAAATAATTTACACTTTTAAATAAATCACACAAACTGATGAATTCCTCCACTAAACACACTTTATGCTGAAAGTGAGTACAAAATAGCTAATGAGCACAACTCATGGGAACACCCCTAGGCACAAGTTAGTTTTGACCCCAGGTACCTCATATCTCTGTGAAAGTTACAATAATAAATATCTGTTATCGTGCACATGAACCACCAGTAGGGAGAATAAACATAACCTAGTGGTCCCCAAACAACATCGTCATCATAGTTTAGTCATTTTTTTCATTATCGAACTTATTACGTGAAATAGGGGCCAAACCCCATGGGATCACTAGCATACTAGTACACGTCCTCCCACCTAGACACCCGGGATTCCCATTAGTTCTCAATAAAGTTACACATTTTATAAAACACAGTTTTCACATAAAAATTCCATTACCAAACAATAAACAGACAAAATTATCACAAACCTACTTCACATTTCTTTCAAGAATCAATAAACCACTAAAATGTTTGGTAAAACAATTTCAAATAGTTTAACGAGGTCTTGAACCTAAATTCCATTCAAAAATTATCTTTTAAGGCCATAAATCCATAAATAACATAAAAAAATAAATTCATAAGCCCCATAACCAATTAATAAACCACTTTCATAGACCATAAAATGGCCCAAAAAGGTCGAACATGAAATGCAGATGGAAAACATTTTTACAAAAAAATATATGAGACGAGACATTAAGCCTTCCTCAAAACTATCATTTGACCAAGGTATGCATTTAAATATTTCTAAGGAGGTGTGTAAACACCATTTATAATAGAAAAAACATTCTTAAATCCCTTAAAACACTCAGGTTAAATATTTCAAAACACAACTATTTTCATAAGGATATGAAAGGGGCTATTTTCCAACAACTTGGGCCAAAACATGTTGTAAACCAAAACCCATTTGTTTGTAAAAAAATCCAAATTGGAAAGCCAAATAAAGACCGAAAAATACCATTTATCACTGTTCCATTTCATTTATAAATCCAAACATATAATTTTTAAATCACACATCACACATAAAATCCAATCAAGAAATTAACCGAACACATGACATGCCCTTTTTAAACAAAACAACATATTTTAGGAACATTACAAGGAATAAAACACCAATTTCATGCCATATTATATTAGATCTACTGTAACATGTTAAAAATACCATAAAACAGGTTTTAATCCTAAAAAAAATAGTTTCAAAAGATAGCAGAACATTTAAACAAACACTTAGTATACACTTTTATGACAAAACAACTCTACATTTCAAAAAATAAGGCTTAAACAACCATTTTTCACACCAATATAATTATAAAATGGATTTACAACAATAAAAAAATATATATATGACGTTAATAATAATAAAATGATTAAACATGATTTATAAAGACATGTGAAAGTGATATCCTACCTCAAATCCACGGCGTAATGGAAACACACAACCAATATCACCATCTGGGGGTTTATAAAACCTAAACCTATGACAACCAGCCCCAAATGAACAAAAACCCCATTAAAATCATATTATAATAGAACCCTAGGTCTATCATGACTAGTGGAGATTATAAAACCAATAAATAATGAAAGGAGGAGGAAGAGGAAGGAGAATGGAGAATGAATCTCACCATGCCACATAGAAAGCTCTTCATCTTCCATTAGATCTGCAACCGTATAGAGAAGTTAATGTCCTGAAACATCTTGTAGAGTCTCATATGATATGGATGAACTAGGGAAATTATATTTTTCCGAAAAATAGTAGTAATTGAATGACTTATGTGTGAAACATTTTACCATCTCAATTCTGGATGTTTTGAGGAAACTAGGGATCTTTCAACCTAGTAAGCGACTCCAACGAGCTCCAAATAGGTACAATAGATATTGGGGGTAGGCATAGGTATTTCAGAATCTTGAGGGAGGTGTAATAACCAAACAATATTAAAAAAAGAAAATGATATAATATAAACAAATTATTTTTTAAAAAACTGTTAATGGGCCCATGGACAGGCCCATTACCTAAATAAATAACCCAAATTCACCATGATTTGTATTCATAAGGGATAAAAATGATATGGTGGTTTATATATGTATGTGGAGGATGTGTATGAAGTTTAATGGGTGAAAAATGTTGAAAAAAAGGAGTTATAAAAGAAACAAATTTGGTTTTTTAAAACTGGAAATGAGTTCATTGTTGGCCGTAACCATGAAGTAACCATCATTTCTCCAAAACACCTAAAAAGCAACGGGGAACCCAAATTATGGAGATTAAACATATGCAGTATTTAAAAACTAAAAATTAATCTCACCTTACACCCAGGAAAATGATCATTATTTTCAATGAACTAGATCAAAACCATGACATGAAAAAAACATGTGTGACAGTAATTTTGATATAAAATCTCCATGGATGAAATAATTGAAATGTAAACATAAAATAACATGAAGTATGAATTATTCATGATATTAAAAGTAAAATAGGTATAATATTCGTTATATAAATGATATTAGGATCATAACATTAGAGCATGGAATAATGAAAGGAAATTGAAATAAATCCCTTAACAGAAATATATTTCTAGTAAAAAATTATTTAAAATAAATTTCAATGTATTTATGAATGTTATTAATTTATAAATGTGGATTATTTATTATATAATATCATATATTATTCTAATATTATATTTTAACAAGATTTTGGTAATTACATATCATTTTTTTACTTTTGTTGGGAGTTTATTGTCTTGTTTTCTCATATGTTTTTCCATCAATGTTCATGTTACTATGTAAATTATTTTGATCCATCATCTCCATAATGATAGTAATGTTAAAAATATTATATTTTCATGTTGATTATTTCTAATAACCACTGTTTAAGGGTGGAAATGGAAAATGAATTTGATCGCCTTGAGGAGATGGTTGGCCATACATATGCATGAGTGATAATATCATTCTATTAACGAGTGAAAACATAAAGAAGATGGTGATATTTTAATTTCATAGAATTATTATCATGTCATTTTTTTTAAAAAATATTCATTATATTTAGCATTTATTACTATCCATCTAATGTGTAATTGAAAATTAATCACAATGCATTGCGGGGAAGTAATCCACCATATACAAAAGAAATATTGTCATATTTTAAATTCCATTGAATCTAAGAATGTATATGTGATATAATAATTAATCTATTACATTAATTTCATAAATATATTATTCATATTTTAAATCAATTATAATATCCAGTGTTGAAATGTGGTGATAGAAAATGAATTACATAATTCAGTGTGGCTGTAGTCCGCTATACACATGATAGACAGACTCATCACGCTCTTGTTAGATGAGGAGAGGGATATAGATCATTAATTTAACATAAATACATTTTAGTTTATGTTAAATAAAAATTTAATACTATAGTATTTTAATAATAATATTTTATGTATGTGGTATAAGAAAAAAATAAAAATGTTCATTTAAGAGTGTTTCCTATTATCTGGAAAACATAATTATAATTTCACTAAATGAAATCCCATTATATATTTATGATATAAAAAATTCATATAGGGTTTTTATAGAATTAAGTAAGGTATTGGGTTTTTTCATGGGTGAAACAAAGTTTTTGATATCACTAATGTAGTGAAGGTAGGGTGTGGAATTATATAAGTGGGGGAGAGGAAAAACGTGGATATTTTGAAAGGAATAACATCTACCCACAATATTCATTTTAACAGTGTAAAAAAATTTGAAAATTGTAGATATTTATTGGCGATAATGATGAAATATATTTATAAAATTGGATTTTGACATTTTCTAGGCCATTTTTATAATTATCTTATTAATCTATCCATCACGTAAACATGTTTTCACAAATATTGTGATAAGTAAATTTTATTTTATTCAATTATCATTAAGGAAAATATTTAAGATGAACATATTAAACAATATAAATTATTATGCTTCAAAATATGGAATCAAATTTCAAAATACAGTTAATATTAGTTGAATATATCGATTTATAAATAAATATGTAGACCCTTTATAAATATAGTTCCCAAAATATTTTTATTAAAACTATAAAATGCTTTAATATAAAAATTGATAATATAATTGATTATAGTAAATTAAATTTGATATATTATAATATAATTTTAGTTAAATTTATTTTAATAGTATATATTTTTAAAAAATGGGAGCGGAAAAGTCATTTAACAAAAAGGAAGATTTTAAAAAAAATCAGTATTTTCTAGTATTCATCAAAAAGAGATTTTTTTTAGAAAAATTGAAAAACATAAAATAATGAAAATATTTATTTGATGATTTAAAAAAGTATTTAATTTTTGATAATTAATTCATAATTAATTCATAATTTTTAATTTTAACATATGTCCACAAAATAAAACGAACCCACTTTTTAGAAAAAATATAGTTTTATCAGAAAAATTAGTTTTTATTCCAAATGTTTTTTATATTTATTTATAAAGAAATTATAAGCAATAAAATTGTGAAGAGTATATATAAGGCCCCAGCCTTAAACGGTACATAATCTTGAGTTATTACAAGACTACACATGGATTCTTTCTTGACACTTCCTTGACACTATCATCATTTCACGTACCTTTCCCTTGACCTGTGAATAACATTTCAAAAAAAAACATGGGATGAGCATAAAAAGCCCAGTAAGGGATATAAAAATATGGAAAGGAAACATGGGTACATATATACATAAGAATGAAATCATACTTTACCCATAAAACATAATCACTTTAACATACCTCATCAAATCATGAATAAATCATTGAAATCATAAGACATAAAGGTAACTTGAGACATTCATAACATTCTTACGTAGGGCGTAACCCTCTTGGTTATGTTTGGAATACCCATCACAGTATATTCCCTAGATCTCTTCAGAGAACCCTTAACGTTTCACTCCTTCGCGTTACCCAATGCATTGGAGAGCTATATCGGGCTCACCCGCCCTTAGTTTATCACGGAACCACCCGTCTTCATAATAATGCCCAAGAACCTCAACATAATCGTATCACATAAAACATGCATAATGGAAACATAACATTTCGAACTTTAAATCACAAGATATCAATACAACACATTGATATAAAAACATTATGAAAACCATTTTCAATACCAAAACAAAAGAAAAGTAAAACATGGTATTTATTTTTCTTTTAAAAAAGGTATGGCTTGTAGAGGAAGCCGAAACTCAAATAACGGTCATGGCGGCAGAGAAGTCGTTGTCGATGCATACGTATGACAAAAAAACATTCCCTTTTATCGTTTAGTAAACTCTTCATAAAAAATATTCCTTTTGAATAAACGTAAAATTCAAAGGGGTTTATACACCGTATAAAAGAAGGTTGTGTATAAAACAAAATATGTCTCAATGAAAGGAGATTGAGACGAAGTCCCATACCTCAGGTACGACTTGACTCGATCATTCTTTAATCTCCTGAATAATAAACTTGAATTAATTTCTACTTGTTTAAGAACCTTTTTAAAGTTCATTATTCCTTTTATATCACTTATTTCCATGTCATTAACACTATGTAATTATTTAAGTTAATAACAGTCGTTTTAACGATCATTGGTACTTGAGTCAAAAATAAACCCTTTATAATTACAAGTTGTTCATGTATCCATTATATCCAGAATTATATTCATGATTTATATATCATATATATCCATTATATACATGCACTTATAATATTACATAATCATTTAGAGGTAATAAATGAAATGCACCGTTCATGGAGACGGTAAGCCGTACGTACGCATGAACGCTACTTTCGTTTCTATTTCGTATTTTATAGAATGGAATCTGAATGATATAAAGGTATATTATAATTCCAGTATAATATCATATATAATATCATAGTTTCATCCTTTATACGTCCCACATATGGTATTTAACGAATCAAATCACTTTGAGGGGGCGGTAGTCCCACTTCCTTAAATGAAGATATCGCATTTATCCATATTGGAAACCATAAATGTAAGCCCAAAATGAAAAATACTAAAGCTTAAGGAAAACATAAACATATTATATATCATATATAAATATAGTGACATCTGAATGTCCACCTTTGAAAGTGTTAAAAGAATGTTGAACAATCATCGTTTCGGGAGGCATAAATTCACCATCCACCGAAAGAGTATGTCATTTATCCATTAGATGTAGGTGTGTTTATGTGTAGCTCGAATACTTCTTATAAAAACATCCTAGTAAATATAAGATACTGCAGTTGTTACAAAAGAAATGAATAAAAAGAGTTTATGGGGTTGGAGAAGAAAAATAAAACAAAAGGACTCAAGTGAAGACATTACCTTAAAATCGGGTAACTCCCTTCGGTTTGAGCTCAAAGGCATCCTTGGGAAGACATCTGCCCAATGTGAGGCTTCAAGGAGTAAGATCGGGATGTGGAGAGAAAAATGGGTCAGGGTTGGCTGAGCCAATGGCTTTGGAAGTGTGGGTAAGGAGGTAGAGGTTGGGGCCTTTTATAAGAGGAGAGGAGAGGTACTCTTGGAAAGTAAAGAAATGTTACTTTATTTGAAAATGATTTTCGGATTTAAAAGGTCCCACATTGATATAATTCGAGGGTCTGGTGATAAGGGTTCGAAATCCACCCATACAATAGGTTTTAGACATGTGTAGTTCCTAGATTTTACATTATCATTTCATTTTATTTAAATCCATTATTAATGAGGTAATCGCTGCATCATCATGATGTCATAAATAATTTTATATATTTAAAGTATAAAATTATGAAAAAAATATAATGATGTAGGAAATCTTTTTAGATTTCTAATGAATATTTATAGTCCAAAAGATCATATATGTAGACAAAATTAAAAATATTTTACTTAGGTGATACATTCTTTGTCACATTTAACATTCTTTAAAAATAAAAAGATAAAAAGCCACTTTTCACAAAAGTGATTCCATGGGGCCCCAAAGTTTTTCACAAGGAATCCCATGGTCGGCCCTGAGACAACCAGTAGCCTTAGGATACATGTTGTGGCCTTTTTGTATTATTATGATATCATTTTATTATCCTTAACTACCCGATTACTCATTAATCAAGATAATTAAAGATAGTTACTATCATTACTATTCATAATGTCCAAAAACAAAAGAGTCTTGATTACATAATTTGGACCTTCTTATTCCAAATATGTAATCCATTTTACCAAATTCCAAACACATAAATTGTAATAATTGATTTAAAAATAATTCATGTTGTCAAAACAAATAGCGGGTTTTTTTGAAACAATATCAATGAAAAGTTTGGCATTAGTTTATGCCCCATTCCAAAGTGAAATTAATCCTAATGAGCACCATTGGATTAAATGGTAAAAATATATTCTAATTGAACTTTAAAACCAATTAAAAAGATAATCTAATCAGATAAATAAAGTAGATTAAAAAGCAGTTTTGATGTAAAATGCAGTATTTTTCACTATTCATTAAAAAATGAACATTGTCTGAAAAATACCAAAAATTCACACAAAGTAAATTTTGAGGTACCAATCATAAATAATAAGTTTATTTTGACAAAAATATCTTATAAAATTGTCAAAATATAGATTTGAAAATGGGTTGCCATCAAAAGGCAGTAAAATAGTCTTTAAAAAAAATATTAGTGTATTCCATGCTTAAGATTGGATTTATTTTCATTTTAAGCCTCTCAAACACTATCTAATTAATTAATAGACATTGATAAAAAGATATATTATTCATTACTTACTTGGTATGTTACATCCTTCCCTCCTTTAGAAAATTGCGTCCCCGCAATTTATTTACTTATCGAATAAATGGGGGTACTTATTCCTCATTGCATTTTCAGATTCCCCTGTTGCCTCTTCCATCATGTGGTTTTTCCACAAAACCTTTACCTAATTAATCACCTTATTTTATAACACATGCTCCCTGTGGTCAAGAATCTAGACCGGTTGTTCCTCATAAGATAGGTTCTCTTCCATCTGAACTACCTCTGGACTCAAAACATGAGATGGATATGGCATATACTTTCTCAACATCGAAACGTGAAAAACATTGTGTACCTGAGATAAACTCGGAGGCAAAGCCACCCGGTATGCAACTGATCCAACTCTCTCCAGAATTTCATATGGTCAAATGAACCTTGGACTCAGCTTTCCTTTCTTACCAAATATCATCACACTTTTCCATGGTGAGACTTTGAGAAAAACATGATCACCTACCTCAAAAGTTAGATCCTTCCTCCTGTTGTCTGCATAACTCTTCTGCCTACTCTGAGCTGTTCTCATGTGTTTCTGAATCAGATGAACTTTTTCTACCATCTCTTCTACCAATTCTGGTCCCATCAACTTCCTTTCACCCACTTCATCCCAGAAAGATGGAGTTCAACACCGCATCCCATATAACACCTCAAATGGTGCCATATGTATACTGGAATGAAAACTGTTATTATATGAAAATTCAACCAAAGAAAGATGTTGGTCCCAGCTTCCCTGATAATCCATCAAACAATCTCGTAGCATATCCTCCAAGGTCTGAATTGTTCGTTCTGACTTCCCATCTGATTGAGGATGAAATGTTGTACTAAAATTTAATTCAGTACCCAACGACTTCTGAAGGCCTTTCCAAATGTTATAAGTGAACCTGGGATCACGATCAGATACAATGGAGAAGGGAACTCCTTGTAACTTGACTATCTCTTTAAGATACAAACGGGAAAGTTGATCTAGGGAAAAAGTATCTCGTATAGCAAGGAAATGAGCAGATTTAGTCAAGCGATCAACAATAACCCAGATTGCATTATTACCTCGAGATGTCTTCGGTAATCCCACAACAAAGTCCATGGATATATTCTCTCATTTCCACTCTGGCACTGGTAAAGCATGAAGCATCCTTTTGGGTAACTGCTGTTCTGCTTTAACCTGTTGACATGTCAAACACTTCACAGTAAAATCAGCAACATCCCATTTCATTCCATCCCACCAGTAATACTCCCGCAGATCTCTGTACATATTAGTAATGCCAGGATGAACTGAAAACAGGGAACTATGAGCCTCACATAACAACTCATTCTTCAAATGTGAATCACAAGACACATATAATCTCTTCCCAAATCTCAAAACACAATCATTATCAATGTTGAATTCCGGAAACTTACCTTTCTGAACCAGCTCTACCTTTTTCTGCAACTCACTATCTTGCTTCTGTGCTTGCTTGATTCTATCTGATAGAGATGATCTCACTGATACCTGAAACAAAACAGAAGAACTTCCTGCACCAACAACTTCTATGCCAAAGTTCATCAAATACTTAACCAAAGGATCACGTTCCAAATGCAACATTGCTAATGAAGCATTACTTTTCCGACTCAAAGCATCATCCGCTTTATTTTCTTTTCCCAGATGGTAATGAATTGTACAATCATAATCCTTGATTAATTCCAACAATCTCCCATGTCTCATGTTTAACTCTTTCTGAGTGAATATATACTTTAAACTTTTGTGATCAGTATATATTTCACACTTTACTTCATACAAATGATTCCTCCAAATTTTTAAAGTGAAAACAACAGCAGCTAATTCCAAATCATGTGTAGGGTAATTTACCTCATGAGTTTTCAACTGTCGTGAAGCATAAGCAATTACCTGATCATTCTGCATTAGGACACAACCAAGTCCTTTCAATGAAGCATCACTGTATATAACAAACTCACCAATCTTGGAAGGTAGTGCCAAAACTGGTGCATTCACCAATCTTCTTTTCAATACATGAAAAAAATCATCACATTATTTTGTCCAGATAAACTTAACACCCTTCCGAGTTAGCTTAGTCATTGGACTAGATAACCGTGAAAAATTTCTAACAAACCTTCGGTAATAGCCTGCCAAACCAAGGAAGCTACGAATATCAGTTACATTTGTGGGTCATGGCCAGTCTTTCACAACTTTTTTTTTGCAGGATCAATAGTTATCCCATCTTTAGAAACAATGTGACCAAGGAAAGAAAACTGTTGCAACCAAAACTCACACTTTCTGAATTTTCCATACAGTTTCTTTTCTTTTAAGGTTTGTAAGATAACCCTTAAATTTCTTTCATGCTCCTCTTTACTTTTAGAAAACACCAAAATATCATCAATGAATACCACCACAAACTTATCCAAGAACTCATGGAAAATTATATTCATTAAGTCCATGAATACAAAAGGTGAATTGGTTAGCCCAAAAGGCATTACTACAAATTCATAATGGCCATATCGTGTACGGAACGCGGTCTTCGGAACATCTTCTTCCTTTACCTTCAGCTGATGGTACCCCGATCTCAAGTCAATCATTGAAAAATACTGAGCTCCCTGGAGCTGAAAAAACAAATCATCGATATGAGGCAAAGGATATTTGTTCTTAATAGTGATGTTATTCAAGGCTCTACAATCAATGAAAAGTCTCATTGAAACATCTTTCTTTTTAACAAATAAAATCGTAGCACCCCATGGTGATGTGCTAGGTCGAATGAAACCTTTCTCTAATAAATCTTGCAATTTCTCCTTCAACTCTAAAAGTTCAATTTGAGCCATTCGATAAGGGGGTTTTGAAATTGGCTTAGCATCAGGAACTAAGTCGACAATAAACTCAACTTCATGATCTGGTATTATTCCAGGAAACTCATCAGAAAAAACCTCAGGATACTCAATTACCACTGGCACATCATTAATATGAATAGTTCCATTGTTTTCAATGATGTGTGCAAGGTAACATTCCTTTCCATCTTTTAAAAGTTTCTTGGCCTCTTGATAAGTTATCAATAGTAAGGGTTCATTCTTGTACACAAACTGAAAGTCTTTCTGAAAAGAAACTTCTTTAGCTCTACAGTCAATCTTAGCATGGTAAATAGAGAGCCAATCCATACCCAGGATAACATCAAACTCTACTAGAGGTAGAACAATAAGGTTTGCAAGTAGGTTCTTTCCACAGATAAGGATAGGAAGATTCTTATAAATTCTTTTTGCCTCAACATTTCCCCCAGGTGTTTTTACCAAAAGTTCAGGAGTCATTTCTTGAGATGGTATTCCCATTTTACTAGATAAGGTTTCAGAGATGAAAGAATGTGTGGAACCCGAATCAAACAACACACTGGAATAATCTGAAAAAACAAACAAATTACCTGATACAACTTCATTTGATGGCCCGACATCTGCTAAAGTAGTTATAAAGGATTTCACCACCCCTTTCTGCTTGATGTCTAACTGCTTCCCATCACTCAAGTTCTTTGTCAAATACTCATTTTCATAGTGAACCACCTCATTGCACTTAAAAAATTTCACTAACTGTAAATCAAATTTGGTATTACCTTCACCTTGATCTTTTTCAGTGAAATCATGAGCGTTATGTCCCATCTTACCACATCGAAAGCACTTTACAGAATTCAGAAGACATTCCCCATCATGAATTTTACCACATTTATCACAAACTGGAAATGTAGATTTCTTACCATCAGACTTTTTTGAAGAATTCTTCCCTTTCTCCTGCCCCCTTGGTCTATTCTTCTATTGGTTGTTATAGAACACTTGATCATCGGAAAACTCCATTTCCACCTTCTCATCACATCGAACAAGATTTTCATAACTTTTAAACTCATGAGAAGGTAATTCCCTTCGATATTTTGGCTTTAATCCTGAGTAAAAATGATTGATTTTACTATCAAGGTCTCGGATAAAATTTGGAGCATACCTTGCCAATCGAGTGAACTTTTCTTCATAGGTAGCCACTGAGTCTTCCTCTTGCCTCAATTCCAAGAATTGTATTTCCATCCTAAGCCGAACAGCCTTAGGAAAATACTTTTCAAGAAACATACCTTTGAATTCATCCCAGTCGAGAGCATCAATCTCATCAGCGTCCCTGATATTTTTAACCATCGACCACCACTGATCTGCTTCAACCTCCAAAAGGTAAACAGCAAGACTAACCTGTTGATTGTCTGAACACCCCATGACATCGAAAATCTTCTCCAGTGATTTAATCCACCCTTAAACTAGCACAGGGTTAGATAATCCTCTGAATGATGGGGGATGTTGCCTCATGAAATGATCCACCACTAACATGTTCCTCTGCGGTTGATCTGGCTGATCTCGTGCATGGATACCACCGTCATTTATCGCTTGAGTCAACCGCGCCATTACTGCAACAAACTGTTCAGTTCCAATTCCGACCATCTCAGGATGCTGATTCGGAAGGTTATTTCCTTCTGTATGCCTTCCTAGCACTGCTTCCCTGTTTCCTCTGCGGAAAACCATTCTGAACAAACATGTCTTAGATGAAGCAACATGGTAATCTTCAAATACTATATCACTTCAATTTGACCATAAAAAAATATTTTTGGATAATCATTTAATAGAATTTTAACTCCTAAAGTTATCTAAACCGACCTCTGATACCAACTATAAGGCCCCAGCATTAAACCTTACTTAATCTTGAGTTATTACAAGATTACACATTGAGGATCTTTTCGGGTTTAGAGTTTTAGGGAATTAGATCATAAAACTTGCATTACATTCCACATATAAACAAAGTGGTTACATAAAGATAGTATTCTTCTTTCCCATTAATGGAAACATATTTAAAATAAAACATGGATTCTTTCTTGACACTTCCTTGACACTATCATCATATCATGTACCTTTCCCTTGACCTGTGAAAAACATTTCAAAAAAAACATGGGATGAGCATAAGAAGCTCAGTAAGGGATATAAAAATATGGAAAGGAAACATGGGTACATATATACATAAGAATGAAATCATAACATACCCATAAAACATAAGCACTTTAACATACCTCATCAAATCATGAATAAATCATAGAAATCATAAGACATAAAGGTAACTTGAGGCTTTCATAACATTCTTACATAGGGAGTAACCCTCTTGGTTACGTTTGGAATACCCATCACAGTATATTCCCTAAATCTCTTTGGAGAAACCCTAACATTTCACTCCTTTGCGTTACCCAATGCATTGGAGAGCTATATCGGGCTCACCCGCCCTTAGTTTATCACAAAACCACCCGTCTTCATAATAATTCCCAAGAACCTCAACATAATCGTATTATATAAAACATGCATAAAGGAAACATAAAATTTCCACCTTTCAATCATAAGATATCAATATAAAACATTGATATAAAAACATTATGAAAACCATTTTCAATACCAAAACAAAAGAATGGTAAAACATGGTATTTATTTTTCTTTTAAAAAAATGTATGGCTTGTAGAGGAAGCCGAAACTCAAATAACGGTCACGGTGGCGGAGAAGTCGTTGTCGCCGCATACGTACGATAAAAAAACATTCCCTTTTGTCATTTAGTAAACGCTTTGTAAAAAAAATATTCCTTTTGAATAAACGTAAAAGTTCAAGGGGTTTATACACCGTATAAAAGAAGGTTGTGTATAAAACAAAATATGCCTCAATGAAAGGAGATTGAGACGAAGTCCAATACCTCAGGTCTGACTTGACTCGATCGTTCTTTAATCTCCTGAATAATGAACATGAGTTGATTTCTACTTGTTTAAGAACCTTTTTAAAGTTAATTATTCCATTTATATCACTTATTTCCATGTCATGAACACTATGTAATTATTTATGTTAATAACTGTCGTTTTAACGATCATTGGTACTTGAGTCAAAATTAAACCCTTTATAATTACAAGTTGTTCATGTATCCATTATGTCCAGAATTATAATCATGATGTATATATCATATATATCCAGTATATACATGCATTTAAAATATTACATAATCATTTAGAGGTAAGAAATGAAATGCACCGTTCATGGAGAGGTAAGCCGTACGTACGCATGAATGCTACTTTCATTTCTATTTCGTATTTTATAGAATGGAATCATAATTATATAAAGGTATATTATAATTATAGTATAAATAATATATAATATCATAGTTCCATCCTTTATACATCCCACATATGGCATTTAACGAATCAAATCAGTTTGAGGGGGCGGTAGTCCGCACTTCCTTAAATGAAGATATCGCGTTTACCCATAATGGAAACAATAAAATTATTCCCCAAATGAAAAATACCAAAGCTTAAGGAAAACATAAACATATTATATGTCATAAATAAATATAGTTACATATTAATGGCCACCTTTGAAGGTGTTAAAAGAATGTTGAACAATCATCGTTTTGGGAGGCATAAACTCACCATCCACAGAAACAGTGTGTTCTTTAACCATTAGATGTAGGTGTCTATCAGTGTAGCTCGAATACTTATTATAAAAACATCCTAGTATATTGAATATACTGGAGTTGTTACAAACGAAATGAATAAAAATAGTTTAGGGGTTGGAGAACCAAAATAAAACAAAAGGACTCAAGTGAAGACATTACCTTAAAATCGGGTAACTCCCTTTGGTTTGAGCTCAAAGGCTTTCTTGGGAAGACTTATGCCCAATGTGAGGTTTCAAAGAGTAAGAGAGGGATTTGGAGAGACAAAATGGGAAGGGGTTGTCCGAGCCAAAGGCTTTGGATGTGTGGGTAAGGAGGTAGAGGTGGGGGCCTTTTATAAGAGGAGAGGAGGGGCACTCTTGGAAAGTAAAGAAATGTTACTTTATTTGAAAATGATTTTCGGATTAAAAAGGTCCCACTTTTATATAATTAGAGGGTAAGGTGATAAGGGTTATAAATACACCTATCCAATAGGTTTTGGACATGTGTAGGTCATATATTATACATTATCATTTCATTTTATTTAAATCCTTTATTAATGAGGTAATTGCTGCATCATCATGATGTCATAAATAATTTAAGTTATTTAAAGTCTAAAAATTATGAAAAAATATCATGATTTAGGAAATCATTTTGGATTTCTAATGAATATTTATAGACCAAAAGATCATTTATGTAGACAAAATTAAAAAAAATTTACTTAGGTGATACATTCTTTGTCACATTTAACATTCTTTAAAAAAAAAGATAAAAAGTCACTTTCTCACAAAAGTGATTCCATGGGGCCCCCAAGATTGGCACAATGCATCCCATGGTCGGCCATGATACAACTCGTAGCCTTAGGACACATGTTGTGGTGTTTTTGTATTATTATGATATCATTTTATTATCCTTAACTACCCGATTACTCATTAATCAAGATAATTAAAGATAATTACCGTCGTTACTATTCATAATGTGCAAAAACAAAAGAGTATTGATTACATAATTTGGACCTTTTTATTCCAAATATGTAATCCATTTTACCAAATTCCAAACACATAAATTGCAATAATTGATTTAAAAATAATTCCCGTTGTCAAAACAAATATCGGGGTTTTTTAAAACAATATCTATGAAAAGTATGACATTAGTTTATGCCCAATTCCAAAGTGAAATTAATCCTAATGACCACCATTGGATTAAATGGTAAAAATATATTCTAATTTAACTTTAAAACCAATTCAAAAGATAATCTAATCATATAAATAATGTAGATTAAAAAGCAGTTTTGATGTAAAATACAGTATTTTTCACTATTCATTAAAAAATGAACATTGTCAGAAAAATACCAAAAATTCACACAATGTAAATTTTTATGTCCCAATCATAAAGAATAAGTTTATTTTGAAAAACATAGCTTATAAAATTTGTCAAAAGATATATTTGAAAATGGGTTTCCATCAAAAGGAAGTAAAACAATCTTTTTTACAAAAATATTAGTGTATTCCATGCTTAAGATTGGATATATTTTCATTTTAAGCCTCTAAAACACTATCTAATTAATTAATAGACATAGATAAAAATATCTATTATTCATTACTTACTTGGGATGTTATAGTATATGTTTACATGTGTTATTTATTTTTATTCATACACACCAACTATTCTATAATTTTTTAACAGTGACATTTTAATTAATAATATTTTTATATAATATAGTGATTCCTTTAAACCTGGTGTTGTCTGCATCGCAAGACGTTTAAGACATTGAATTTATTTAAAAGTAAATATATCATAAATCCTCAATGTTTTATAGTAACTTCTATGATTTATGTTTTGTGTTATATAATTCATCTAATATAATATTTCTATTTTAAAATCCCACGGTGTTACATTCTCCCACCGTCAATAAATTTGATACTCACAATTTGAACATGAAAATTTAAATTAATAGTTTAAATTTTAAAAATTACATCATTGAAATACCACTTTATAAAAAGGTTTAATTAAAATAAAACTTAATATAGGGAAACAAAAATATAAAAGTTCCACTGAATAACCTATAACTATGTTTTCATGTAGACTGACATTGGTTGGATGTGAACATATGAATATAGAAGAAAATGAAATTCCAAAATAATTATGAATGGAGATTGGGGTCGTCAATCTAATGAATTTTTGTGATTACGAAAACTCCATCAACTACAACACTATAAATATGTGATGATTTAGAGGACCATTTGATTCGTTATATATAAAGAAAATAAGATGGTTATTTTTTTACAATGTCCTTTTCTAAAAGTTGAGGAATTATTTTACTATTATAGAATTTTAGGAAATATACATACATGATATGATTTTATTTTGTAATTAAAATTTCATCAATTTGTTATGATTTGATAAATTTCCACTTTATATCTTACATTTAGAAACTAATATCCAAATGAAATTTGATTCCAAAAGCATTAAATTTGTTTTTAAATGATTAAAATATCCCTAAATGAGTGAGAAGTCCTCCCACAAATTTTTAAATATTTTCAATATCAAATGTTTCATGTATAATTTATATATTAATATATAAACCTAAAAATGTACACCCTAGTTAAACCATAATATTAATTTATAATATTCACATTGTAAAAAAATATTACACTAAACAGAACATCACATAGTCCAGTGGTAAGAACTAATCACCTATGTTTCTTTCACTCTTAGGTTCAAGATATGCAACCTTTAGTGAATGAAACGGGTTGTCACCCATCAAGTTGGATGTCCATTTTTCAAAAAATAATAATGTAGTTTAAATAATATTACCATATTGTGATGACACATAATTACATCAACATGAATTATAGGGTAAACAATAATGTTTAAAAATAACATTAATCAAATGACCAAAAATGTATAGGCCTTCTTTGATAAATAAGTCATTCATATACAAAAAAATAGTATCTATTCAAATAAATGTTTTCCAAAAATATACTTAATCATGTTATATTCCCTCCAAAAAAATTTCAAAAGGGTTGTTTATGAATGTTTACATATTACCCACCTAAACTCTTCAACCCCTAACGTTATACAAAACCCTTATGTTAATGAAGGAATAAATTCTTCTAGAATTTAAAACCATACTTATATTTTTATTGATAATTTTAACTAAAATACCATTGATATGAAAACATCAACAATTTGGTATCTAAATGTTAATAAATTAATAATTCTACCATTTTATTTCAATGGGGGTTCATCCATGTTCTTGTGTTTATACATTATAGGAGGAAATTGTCTTGGATAATCCCTTAGTTCACTACATTTACGAAAAAACTACAAATTGATCTTTAGGGTAAAATTTATTTCCTTCTATCGTACTCTTCATTTTTTCTCATAACTTCATTGATTTATGCCCTTATTTTCCACACATAAATCATTTTCGTGTTCTGTTGAAACACCTACATGGGTTTCAATTTCATCATTCCAAACATGTTGTAAATAGAAAATTCTTTCATCCATGATCTCCACCAATCGATCTATATGAAAAATCCTTATTTCCCATCTTTGATGAGACATAGAGTTGGTTAATTTATAGGTTTTTAATCATATTTTGGGAAAACTTATTATTTATATTCATGAAATCATTCGCTCCTACCACCAACCCATTTGAGTTAACATATTAACTATATTGTACATCATGATCAATATTATCCTTATTTATTATCGTTATAGAAATTAATTACAACCAATTATCATAGATTGGGAAACAATAATCATATTGGGAAAACTATAAAATCAGTTATACGATGTCGAAATTCGTCCAAATTTATTCAATCTATGAAAACATAGGTTTAACCTAAGTTTTTTTTTATAATCATCTATGCAATTCCTTTATAATTTTTGGAAATATCATTACAATTAGCCAATGAATATCTAGATGGAGTGTCAAAACAGATGTGTGGTAAGACCCATTTTAATGTACTAAGTAATTCTAATGTAAATCGCGATATAACTTTTTAGAGTTTTTACCCCTCGTTTCATTTATTTATGCACCATGTCCTCAAATACTATGAATATATGGATTTATTTATTGGAAATCCTCCATTTTATCCATTGTAACAAAACATTAAGATGTTCTTCTATACTTATCCTAACAATTTATCATAGGGTTATATTACCTAATCTATGAATTTCATAATCTATTTCTCATTCATTCTATAATAACTTATATAATACAATAATTAATAGCCCTATACCTAGTTGCATGAAGTTTGTGTCTACTATATTATATTGTTATAAGATAAGCACATCCCAAATAACTAAAAAGTTTTTTCATTATGGTAAACTAGATACATACATGATTCCATATTACATTTGAATAAATAAATATAGAAAATATTTTTTTAAATATAATATTATTACATATATCACAACCTTGGATATCATTCATAGCACACTTTCTAGATTCCTTAAGAAGGGAAAAATAAGGATTACTACAATTTCACAGTAACTTTTACAAATAATGGAATCAATCATGATTAAATAAATAATGTTCAATAGGGAATAATAAATATAGAAAGGTAAATATTTTTAAAAAAAATCAGATAATCAATAACCTTATATTCATGATTATTCAAGGAATAATAAATATTTTATGGTAAATAAATGAAAACAGATTCTATTTAATCATTAAAAGGATAATAAAAGGCGTCCAAAGATAATATCATTATGAAAATAACATTTATAATAGTAAAAATATAATTCTAAATGAAAAAAATGATTACAGTTGGATGTTAGGAACGAAATAATCAAGATACCATTAACATCATAACCATTATTCAATAAAGTTTAACTAATATAATTATAAACTAGAAATCAATTTAACATAGGCATGCCAACTGATTTGTCTCATGAGGCTACAAATGTGCTTAATGGCTATCTATGACTTTTCCCCCACAAAAAATTTATTTACATGTCATTATACATATTAAAATTATCAATTTAATTCATTAAAATTATGCCTTATCAATATTAATCCATATTAAACAATCAATTTACATATAAATATTTCATGTCTCAATAAAATAAAATTAAATGAAAAACACCATACCTCTAAATCATATATTTCTTATTATATAATAATATCTATGATACAAAAAACATGGAAATTTAATAAAAAATTAATTACCAATTATCAAAACCAAGTGATTGTTTCAATGGAATTCTAATGACAATAGAAATAAATCTTGAATGTTAATGTTAATATATTCCATAGAAAAAATTATCATAACGTTGATGTGATAACTAATTAATGATCGAATTTATTTATCATATTTAAATCCACCTTAAATAAGTTAAAATAAAAAATTAAAATATTCCTATGTAATTAGACACAAAATTAATGAATATAAATGAAAATGAATAAGTGATATACCCCCAATGAAAAGAAATTGAGATATAAGATACATTACAACTTGTTGATTTTCTTGTCAAATCCCATTGGATGAAAAAATTTATATTAAAATATAAAATTCAATTATTTATGAATTAATCATGATATTAGTTATAAAATGGTTTTTATATACACAATATTATATAAATTATGTGCATAACAATACAAAAATCCTTAATGAATGGAAATTGAGACAAAATCCATTAACTTGTTTGACGTTTTAGTTGATATTTTTTGATCATATCGTATAATGATTCTATAAAGTTTATTAAATTATAAAATAACACTATTAATATTTCATATATCATATAAGATAATTTTATAATATTTCACCACCCATTTTTAATAGACTTTATTATTTTCATTACTTCGAGTGTTAATTGCATTGTTTTCTTAGAAGTGTTTTGTCATGATTGTTGTGGTTATTATGTATAAGATAGTGATACATTGTCTCCATTATTTTATTAATATTGTTGATATAATATTTACTCATTATATAAATTTTTATAATAAATCTTTAACATTGTGAAAGTGCACAGTCAGATTATTATATCACTGAAAGGGGGAGTGGGTGAATCAGTGATACTATTTTTCATTTATCTTTCATTTTAATTGGAACAACCATTTCCTCATCTTAAAGATTTTAATTCCCTACTGAGAAATAAATCAACACACATACAAAGGAACACAATGATTTACATGGTTCACTATTCAATAATAATAGTTACGTCCTTTGTATGGTTTAGAAATGATCCAATACCATACCATCCACTAAAAACCAATCCTTAGAATAAAGAGATTAGGATATACCCTTTCACTCGTGCAACACTATGAAACAATAAAACATGTGCATGTGAACCCTATTATCAAAAAAGGCTAATAGATTTTTTATAACATCTCATGTTACCTATTCATCTTTTCAATTGACCAAATGTATTCAATTTTTAAGGAATTCTTCATTTCCTTACCCAGAAGAAAGGAAAGAACCTTTTGGACTACGTTAAACAATCTATCTAATACCCTGTGTGTGCGGAATGGTTTTCTAAAAAAACTATTTTTAAAACCAACCATACCCAAAACCAATATATTTCAATCTAGGCTCAGGCTTGGTGAATTATAGGATATCCCATAGCATCCCCAAGGGATTCTAAGGAGATTTTAACAACATTCTTCCATATCAAAAGCCAAAATTGAAGATCCACTCTCTATCAGGTAAGTGGATTTCATCCTGATGATTCTCTCATTCATTCTATTATCTTCCATTCATCTTTTAATGGGATATATCCTCTATTTCAATGGATCTAAACCTATCTATTGTGATCTAAATCTAGGATTTTCGATCAAGATCTAGATTTGCAAGATCTTTTGGAATTTTATCTTTATTTTTTTTGTTTTGGGATTTAGATATTCACCTTAACTGATGTCGTTATTTCACTTTAATTTTGTGAATTTTGATTGGGATATCATCCATAAACAAACCAATGTAGGGTTTCTAAATCTAACTCTCATTGTTGTTTATTTGATATTTTAAGCTGAGATTAATGATTTTCATGCATTCCTTAGTAATATTTTTCCCAATATAGGTTAATTATGAATGTGGAATTGACATGTGTATGTTTTCGAGATTTGGATGATTAATTATAGATTTAATCATGGGACTAAGGGTCTTCCCAAATAGATAATTGATTTGGGGGCATTCTTTATGATTTGAGATATTGTAATCAATATATTGTATTGGTTGCACTTGAGAAAATTATTTGGGGGAATTAACTATTAGATAATGAATCTGCAATGTTGAGATATTTAATTATGGATTAATTATGTTCCATTATATTTTATTAATATAATTAATTTTTAGATTATCTATTACAATTTTATATTTGATTTGGATAATTAATTGCCTAGAATTAATTAAATAATGAGTGTTGTGTAGTTTGATAAATAAATTGATGAATTAATTAATGGTTTTTGTACTTAGTTAATTGTGGGGTTAAATAATTTATTTCTATGTATTAAACCAATTGTAACAGCCCGAGATTTTATGAAAAATATTCTTTCTTATTTTACTAATGTCTTGTGTTATACGCCACACCAAAAGGAGCTTGCACAACACGCATCCTTGACTTGCCTTGCATTACACGCAATCGCAACCTTCCTCGATAGCGTGTGTGGTACGTAATCCTGAGTTTCACGAAACAATGATATGCTATTAAAATATTATTAAAACTAGCCGTTATGAATAGTAATAACCACTTTTTAAATTTTAGAAATTTTAACTCTCAAAATGGACTTCATTTTTGGATTCGGAGTATCGAATTTAGCCTAAGGTGAAATTTTGGTACTTTTCGGATAACTTTCATATTCTGATGAATAGTGAAAATTACTAAATTATAATTAAAAACAACTTTTTTAATCGAAATAATTAATAGTGATAAATCATTAATTTGAGTGGTTTTAAAGTATATTTAGAATATATTTTTACAATTTAATACAATGTTGGTCATTGGATGTAGTTTCACATTTAAACTAGACATAAACAAGTGTCAATCTTTTGATAGATATTGTTTCTTAAAAACACGCTATTTGTTTTAACAGCGGGATTTAATTATAAAATTAATTAATGCAACTTTTATGTTATGAATTTGGTAAAATAGACTTCATTTTTGAATTCGGAATATGAAATATAGCTTGGGATGAAATTTTGGCATTGTTCTGAAAAACATCAATTTTTGATGAATAGTGAAACTACTAAGTGGTAGGTTAAAAACTGAATTTTTGCATAAAACTTAATTTTACCGCTTCTGTGAATGGAATTTCGAAAATCCGAGAGACACGGTTAATATCAAGGACTAAAATGTGGTTCAATGAGATGAAAATAATTTTTTGGTGAATAGTAACTTTTTACTTTTTTTACCACGGTTAATAGTAAATAAGGTAACTAAGGGTAAATATGATATTAATATTACCCTAACACATGTCCTAATTCTATTGGACAAGTGTAATTCGACCAAAAACAAACTTAGGAATAAAATATGACCATTTAGGCCCACTTGGATTAGATTAGGACATTTATTATTAATTTATTTAAAGAAGGGTTAAAATAGTTAAAATCAACGTTTAATAAGTAAATCATTTTTAATATGGGGTTATACATAATATAAATTCGACTATAAATATTCATTAGAAAGCTAAAAAGATTTCCTACATGATGGTATTTTATTTGTAATTTTTAGACATCAAATAATATAATTTATTTATGACACAAAAATGATGCAGTAATTATCTTATTAATGAAATATTGACATAATTGATAATATAAATACCACAATAAATGTAATTTAAGACTTTTTATGAATTCCACTAATTTTCTAGGTTACTATGATATATTAGTGTTGATTTAATAAACTTGGTTCGAACATGTAATTCTGTTATGACTTTCACAAAAATCATATATCAAATAGTGTCAAAATTGACACAAAATAGTTTTTAAATCAAATATTATATTATTAATTGATATTTTATTCCTAAAAATCTAAGGTTCGGCCAAATGACTTAGATAAGGATATATATATTAATAATAAACAATTTGGGGTTCGTTTGGCATGTTATAGTAAGTGTATTAACCATATAGTGAAAGAAAACAAAAAGACACGGTAAAAGTTAAATTAATTAACTTAGAGTTAAATCTAATTGATAAGGTTAAAATAATATCTTAAACTTGTCTAAATTCTATTGGTTGATAGAATTTCGACCCATCCTTACTTTAGCTTCGAAATAAGACCCTTTGGAACCATTATAAACCGATTTTGACTTTAATATAAAATAATATTTTGAGATATTCCTAAGGTGCCCCTCTCCTCCCCTATAAAAGGACACCTCCTCCCCCTCCTCCTCACACCAATTTGAGCACTCAAGCTCGGCCAACCCCTGCCAATTTCTCCTCTCCACTTCCCTAGCAACAACCTAGAGGTTCTGGTCTTCCTCAAAGACCAATTTTAGTGCCCTAAGAGGAGGTCTCAAAGAGGCACTTCAAAGAAGAGGTAATTACCGTTACCAATTCTTTCATCTTTATTTCTTATTCCACTTCTTCTTCTTAGGTTGTTTCATTATGAAGTAATAACATCAGTATCACTCATATACCTATATGTTATTATATGTATGAAACAACCCTATTTCACCATCTATCCATCCTACGGAAAAAGAAATCACCGCGCGTGCGTACGTACGGAATACCGTCTCCACGCCGTGGTGTAATCTATTTTCCACCACCACCTTACATGGATTGGTATAATGGTGTAAAGAATAACTATACATAGTTATTACAACATCATATTGATTCTGATATATTGTATAATCCACTCCAATTCAATTCAATATTTATAGAAATGATATCATCGCTCGTGCGTACGTACGGACTACCGTCTCCACGACGCGATGAGATTCATTCTCCATGTTAACCATTTAAGAATGATTATAATGTATATATAAGAAATAATAATGAAATATATGACATTATAAAGCTACTGGATTTATGTATATATATACATATGTATGTAATCTACTTACTTCCATTTCAAGACAATAAGGAAAGGAAAACAGCGTTCATGCGTACGTACGGACTACCGTCTCCATGAACGGTGTTTTTCATTTTATTTATCTACCTATTATATATATATATATACTGAATATATATGATATATAAATCATATTTTATATTCTGGAAGTAAGTAAATCATGATATAAGTAATAATGATGTCAAGAACAACAAGTCAAAACACCTACGATAAATGAAACGATTTTACCCAAAACGCTTCTTTAACATGGAATTTACAAAAGAACGGGTAATATAATGTCATAAGTGAACCATATATGATATCATAACAATGAATATGATTCTGTAATAAGTCAATAACATGATTTAAATCATTATACAGGAGGTTCGGACACTTACAAAGCAAGTCGGACCTAAGGTAAGGGAAATATCACAATCTCATTTTTATCCGAGATTGTTTATTCGTAAGTATTTACTGGGGTTTATTTTATCATCCACATCCATGTTTCCTCAATATGTAATATTATTTCCATCCAAATACAATGGTTTAAATCCAATTTTACCCTTTGGTTAGTTTTTAGTAAAATATATGAAAGGAATCTTTTGTCGTTTATCGTACGAGGTACATTTTGACTTTTTCGACAAAAGTACAAAGAATGTTTTTTTAACTTATACGGCACGAACGGATTTCTACTGTTTTATAAAGCCTTATTTTCATGAAGCTTCCTCTAAATGATTTCATGACTATTTTCAATAAAATCTCTTTCTTTTAAAATTGCATGATGTTTTGTGAAAAGAAATTGATTTTGAAGAAGAAAGGATATTTTCCTCAAGAATTCAATTCAAGTGTTTTATCAAAATTATTTTCCATCTAAGATAATAAAGTGTTCTGTTTCTATCCATATTTTTACATTGATTTGACTATGTTGAGATGGAATTATGTTTATGAATTCCTTTATCTTATATGAATTGATTTATGATGTCATGATGTTTCAAGAATCCCATTTTTATTACATGGGTTATGCGATGATGTATGATTTATGATTTTGTGGCACACATAAGAAAGGATTCATTAAGAGATGGGTGGGACCTATATCTCCCTCCAATGTATTGGGTAAAGATTTTATATCTCATGAGATAGACATGGCTGGAATGGTAGGTTATACCGGTTCAGTGAAACAGGACTGAAACGAGGATTACTCGATTCAGAAAGGGACTTTGTCCACTAAGATAGTCTTGGCAATGAGTCTTGACTAACAAGAAATGATTCTCTATGATTATGTGTGTATGCCACAAAGTTCCATGTTTTATGTTATGATTATTGTGATTACATTTCACTGCCATGATTTATCCCATGTTATGAAATTATGCTCTCTTTTGCAGGTTATGATTTCCAAAATGTTATGTTCTTATGAATATGATGTGATTGATATTTCTTTGTTTACCCTTACTGAGCATTTGAGCTCACCCTTTTATGTTTTCTTTTCCCCAGGATATAAAGAAAGGTTTTAGGTAAAAAAAAAGAAGATCTTTATGGGAGATGTTGAAGATCTTTCACCACGATTAGAAGATTATAGTCCGAGTTTCCAAAGACACTAAACTATTACGGTCCTTGTGTGTGTGTTTTTTTGTAATGTACTAAGTATTCCGCAAATGTAATGTAAGGTCCATGTACGTCAGGATACGGGTCTCTACAGTTGGTATCAGAGGAAAGGTTTAGTCAACCTTTGGAAACTAGGATGCGAAAACGTTAGTGAGATCCCTAGAGATATTTCTAAGGTATGTCTAGGGATGTCTCTAAGGTTAAGTATACGTATAGGTTATAGTAATAGAATTACGCTAACGATCATAGAATTAAACCTAATATGTTGGATATTGAAGGTACTCCCCCTTTATTATGTTGTTTTCCCTAGCATGATTTTTGCCTCTCACACTATTCTTTATGGGTTTTAGACGATGGCTGGAACCCGAAGGAACCGTGTTGATCAATGAAATGGACAATGCAATGATTTCCCTCCTAAACAAACAAATGTTATGGGAGATGGAGTGAAAAATCTTATTGCTATACTTACACAAGCTATGAATCATTCTGGACTTCCAAATGAGCAGAGAAGGGAACAATATTCTATTGAGTCCTTCATGAGGCAACGTCCACCTTCTTTCAGTGGGTCTACTGATCCATTAGTTGCTGAACAATGGATTAGTACTACTGAAAAGATATTTTCAGTTCTTCAATGTTCTGAACATGATAAAGTCATCTTAGCAGTATATCGTTTGGAAGGTGAAGCTGATCAATGGTGGAATCTTATCAAGAATACGAGGCCAAGAGATGAAATTGAGTCCATGGAATGGGACGAGTTCAAGAACTTGTTTTTCAGTAAGTACTTCCCTCGTATTCTTCGAACAAAGATGGAGAAAGAGTTTCTTGAACTAAAGCAAAGGGATGATGAATCTGTTGGTACCTATGAAGCAAATTTTACAAGACTTGCAAGGTATGCTTCTGGAATTATCATCCAACCTGAAAGTAAAGTTGATCGATTTTTCAGTGGCTTAAAACCAAGTCTTCGAAGGGAATTATCTATAAGAGACTTCAGTAGCTATGAAGAAATTGTGCGTTGTGCTATCAAGGTAGAAATGGAAGTTGGTGTTACATATCCATCTCATGGTTTTGACAAGAAACGAAAGATGGAGTTCAAGGAGAAATCTCAGAATAATGGTGAAAAGAAGATGAATGTTTCCTTATGCACAAAGTGTGGAAAGAAGCATGGTGGAGATTGTCTAAAAGGGACTAGAAAATGTTTTAAGTGCGGAAAAGAAGGTCATCGAGCAGCTGAGTGTCGAAGTAATGGAAAAAGGGTTTCTAATGATGTGAATAAAGCAAACACTGCAGAGAACGCACCGCCAACACTTCAATGCTTCAAGTGCAAGGAAATGGGGCATTATGCTAATAATTGCCCTAATCCAAGGGTTAGTGATGATCAACATGAGCAACCACTGAAGGCAAAGGACAAAGGGAAATCACATGCGATCACTATTAACAATGTTGAATATGACAACGATGTGGTGGAATGATTAAGTGTTTATGTAATGGGATTCCAAAATAATGTTGTATCATTGAGTATTGCAATATTTATTGATGTGGTATTCAAAGTGATTGAGATATTTTTTGGAAATAAGATGATATGCGCATAATGAAGACGAGAAAATGAAATGTTTAATAGTATTCATGAGCTCATGATTGATATAAGGACTAAGTGATATCATGGTTTGAGTATATATAATTTTGAGGATTTTGGTATATGGAAAGTGTTAACTTTTAACTGCACTCATGTTTTCACTAAGGTATTCAAGAGAATACACGATTAAGGACTTTGAATGTTTGGAATGTGACCAACAAGACATATCTTATGATATGTGGGGATCAACGACAGTATTAAATCTCTGGTAATCGTTGTCACTATATTATGAGAGTGGACTGCAGTATTATGTATAAGCCTAAAGATTAGACTGGATTATGTTGGACATAAGTTAGTATTGTTTAAGGATAGAAGATTTTCGATATTATTGATGGGATGTTATAGTAACGTAGTTTTAGAAAAAGGGACAACCTGCAGGACGGGCGACAGCCCATCGCTTCGGACAAGGCTGTAGGAATCGAACCCACAACCGAAGTGCGACTGGCCTTTATCGCCTACCACTGGCCTACAGGAAGTCCCTGTTTAGTAGAAACTAGTTTTATTATATTAATCAGCATGATATATGAAGTATAAGTCCATTTTAGGAACCATATATGATTAATCTCACTATAGAATGACTTATGTATATTTAATAACTTTTGCTAACCTTTTGTTTGAGACAGATGGAATGAACAGTCATTCTATCACATGATCTTCTAACACTTCACAAATAACAAATTCAACTTCATTTATTTAAGAGATGAAGTAGAAATTGTTCAAGGCACGAACAAAAGTGAGATTGTACCAAAATAAAGTAAGTATTTATTCTAAGAAAATTTTCAACATTAGGGAAATGATCTTGAAAACCAAAAATGTTGTCCTAGTGATCTTATACCTGATGAATCAGATGGTACCTTATATCATCACAAATCTATGGATTTGTGATTACTGGCTTTTCCATAGCCATGTTCTCTACCACTCTCCATCAGAACATGATGGTTAGATTTCTCTTCCATATCCATATTTTCACCTATGTGGAAACCCAGTGATTAGTTTATTTGGGTAATCGTTAAATTTCATACTTTAGTTTTTAAAGCCAAGTTTTGGTATTCCCTTTTACGATGTGGGTTTCTATTAAAGAAACTTTCGAATAGTAAACCATTTATAACCCCGACGAATTTCGAGGGCGAAATTCATTTTAAGGGGGGTAGAATGTAACAGCCCGAGATTTTATGAAAAATATTCTTTCTTATTTTACTAATGTCTTGTGTTATACGCCACACCAAAAGGAGCTTGCATAACACGCATCCTTGACTTGCCTTGCATTACACGCAATCGCAACCTTCCTCGATAGCGTGTGTGGTACGTAATCCTGAGTTTCACGAAACAATGATATGCTATTAAAATATTATTAAAACTAGCCGTTATGAATAGTAATAACCACTTTTTAAATTTTAGAAATTTTAACTCTCAAAATGGACTTCATTTTTGGATTCGCAGTATCGAATTTAGCCTAAGGTGAAATTTTGGTACTTTTCGGATAACTTTCATATTCTGATGAATAGTGAAAATTACTAAATTATAATTAAAAACAACTTTTTTAATCGAAATAATTAATAGTGATAAATCATTAATTTGAGTGGTTTTAAAATATATTTAGAATATATTTTTACAATTTAATACAATGTTGGTCATTGGATGTAGTTTCACATTTAAACTAGACATAAACAACTGTCAATCTTTTGATAGATATTGTTTCTTAAAAACATGCTATTTGTTTTAACAGCGGGATTTAATTATAAAATTAATTAATGCAACTTTTATGTTATGAATTTGGTAAAATAGACTTCATTTTTGAATTCGGAATATGAAATATAGCTTGGGATGAAATTTTGGCATTGTTCTGAAAAACATCAATTTTTGATGAATAGTGAAACTACTAAGTGGTAGGTTAAAAACTGAATTTTTGCATAAAACTTAATTTTACCACTTCTGTGAATGGAATTTCGAAAATCCGAGAGACACGGTTAATATCAAGGACTAAAATGTGGTTCAATGAGATGAAAATAATTTTTTGGTGAATAGTAACTTTTTACTTTTTTTACCACGGTTAATAGTAAATAAGGTAACTAAGGGTAAATATGATATTAATATTACCCTAACACATGTCCTAATTCTATTGGACAAGTGTAATTCGACCAAAAACAAACTTAGGAATAAAATATGACCATTTAGGCCCACTTGGATTAGATTAGGACATTTATTATTAATTTATTTAAAGAAGGGTTAAAATAGTTAAAATCAAAGTTTAATAAGTAAATCATTTTTAATATGGGGTTATACATAAGATAAATTCGACTATAAATATTCATTAGAAAGATAAAAAGATTTCCTACATGATGGTATTTTATTTGTAATTTTTAGACATCAAATAATATAATTTATTTATGACACAAAAATGATGCAGTAATTATCTTATTAATGAAATATTGACATAATTGATAATATAAATACCAAAATAAATGTAATTTAAGACTTTTTATGAATTCCACTAATTTTATAGGTTACTATGATATATTAGTGTTGATTTAATCAACTTGGTTCGAACATGTAATTCTGTTATGACTTTCACAAAAATCATATATCAAATAGTGTCAAAATTGACACAAAATAGTTTTTAAATCAAATATTATATTATTAATTGTTATTTTATTCCTAAAAATCTAAGGTTCGGCCAAATGACTTAGATAAGGATATATATATTAATAATAAACAATTTGGGGTTCGTTTGGCATGTTATAGTAAGTGTATTAACCATATAGTGAAAGAAAACAAAAAGACACGGTAAAAGTTAAATTAATTAACTTAGAGTTAAATCTAATTGATAAGGTTAAAATAATATCTTAAACTTGTCTAAATTCTATTGGTTGATAGTATTTCGACCCATACTTACTTTAGCTTCGAAATAAGACCCTTTGGAACCATTATAAACCGATTTTGACTTTAATATAAAATAATATTTTGAGATATTCCTAAGGTGCCCCTCTCCTCCCCTATAAAAGGACACCTCCTCCCCCTCCTCCTCACACCAATTTGAGCACTAAAGCTCGGCCAACCCCTGCCAATTTCTCCTCTCCACTTCCCTAGAAACATCCTAGAGGTTCTGGTCTTCCTCAAAGACCAATTTTAGTGCCCTAAGAGGAGGTCTCAAAGAGGCACTTCAAAGAAGAGGTAATTACCGTTACCAATTCTTTCATCTTTATTTCTTCTTCCACTTCTTCTTCTTAGGTTGTTTCATTATGAAGTAATAACATCAGTATCACTCATATACTGATATGTTATTATAAGTATGAAACAACCCTATTTCACCATCTATCCATCCTACGGAAAAAGAAATCACCGCGCGTGCGTACGTACGGAATACCGTCTCCACGCCGTGGTGTAATCTATTTTCCACCACCACCTTACATGGATGGGTATAATGGTGTAAAGAATAACTATACATAGTTATTACAACATCATATTGATTCTGATATATTGTATATCCACTCCAATTCAATTCAATATTTATAGAAATGATATCATAGCTCGTGCGTACGTACGGACTACCGTCTCCACGACGCGATGAGATTCATTCTCCATGTTAACCATTTAAGAATGATTATAATGTATATATAAGAAATAATAATGAAATATATGACATTATAAAGCTACTGGATTTATGTATATATATACATATGTATGTAATCTACTTACTTCCATTTCAAGACAATAAGGAAAGGAAAACAGCGTTCATGCGTACGTACGGACTACCGTCTCCATGAACGGTGTTTTTCATTTTATTTATCTACCTATTATATATATATATATACTGAATATATATGATATATAAATCATATTTTATATTCTGGAAGTAAGTAAATCATGATATAAGTAATATTGATGTCAAGAACAACAAGTCAAAACACCTACGATAAATGAAACGATTTTACCCAAAACGCTTCTTTAACATGGAATTTACAAAAGAACGGGTAATATAATGTCATAAGTGAATCATATATGATATCATAACAATGAATATGATTCTGTAATAAGTCAATAACATGATTTAAATCATTATACAGGAGGTTCGGACACTTACAAAGCAAGTCGGACCTAAGGTAAGGGAAATATCACAATCTCATTTTTATCCGAGATTGTTTATTCGTAAGTATTTACTGGGGTTTATTTTATCATCCACATCCATGTTTCCTAAATATGTAATATTATTTCCATCCAACTACAATGGTTTAAATCCAATTTTACCCTTTTGTTAGTTTTTAGTAAAAGATATGAAAGGAATCTTTTGTCGTTTATCGTACGAGGTACATTTTGACTTTTTCGACAAAAGTACAAAGAATGTTTTTTTTAACTTATACGGCACGAACGGATTTCTACTGTTTTATAAAGCCTTATTTTCATGAAGCTTCCTCTAAAAGATTTCATGACTATTTTCAATAAAATCGCTTTCTTTTAAAATTGCATGATGTTTTGTGAAAAGAAATTGATTTTGAAGAAGAAAGGATATTTTCCTCAAGAATTCAATTCAAGTGTTTTATCAAAATTATTTTCCATCTAAGATAATAAAGGGTTCTGTTTCTATCCATATTTTTACATTGATTTGACTATGTTGAGATGGAATTATGTTTATGAATTCCTTTATCTTATATGAATTGATTTATGATGTCATGATGTTTCAAGAATCTCATTTTTATTAGATGGGTTATGCGATGATGTATGATTTATGATTTTGTGGCACACTTAAGAAAGGATTCATTAAGAGATGGGTGGGACCTATATCTCCCTCCAATGCATTGGGTAAAGATTTTATATCTCATGAGATAGACATGGCTGGAATGGTAGGTTATACCGGTTCAGTGAAACAGGACTGAAACGAGGATTACTCGATTCAGAAAGGGACTTTGTCCACTAAGATAGTCTTGGCAATGAGTCTTGAATAACAAGAAATGATTCTCTATGATTATGTGTGTATGCCACAAAGTTCCATGTTTTATGTTATGATTATTGTGATTACATTTCACTGCCATGATTTATCCCATGTTATGAAATTATGCTCTCTTTTGCAGGTTATGATTTCCAAAATGTTATGTTCTTATGAATATGATGTGATTGATATTTCTTTTGTTTACCCTTACTGAGCATTTGAGCTCACCCTTTTATGTTTTCTTTTCCCCAGGATATAAAGAAAGGTTTTAGGTAAAAAAAAAAGAATATCTTTATGGGAGATGTTGAAGATCTTTCACCACGATTAGAAGATTATAGTCGGAGTTTCCAAAGACACTAAACTATTACGGTCCTTGTGTGTGTGTTTTTTTGTAATGTACTAAGTATTCCGCAAATGTAATGTAAGGTCCATGTACGTCAGGATACGGGTCTCTACACTAATAATTGATTAATAGGGGAATGATGTGGTTAAATCTTTATGAATTTATAAAATATGTAAATTTTTTAAAAATTGGGTGCTACACATGGCGTTCTAGACCCATTTTGATGTTGGGGAGTCAGACGTGGTGTTCTGCCCCTATAGTTGTTAAAATAACTTGTAATGTGAGTTGGTAGACATGTTCATCAACACTGATTGACAAAATGGTGTGTGAGACATGTAAATCTACATAGATTTAGATTTTAGTTCATAGACATGACATTCTACATAAAACCAATGATAATGATGAATTGTGTGTAGAACTAGAGACATGAATCAAACATGAGTTTAATGGGATTGATAAATAATAAGTGACATGAGATAGTTGTTTAACTATTCATTGTATTTGTTTCTTCATAAAATTGCATGCACTTTCTTTTGACCAGACTTTTTTTAGGAACCATTGGTGGTGGCCTACTGATTTGTACTCACACCATATTAGGTCTTCCTAATCAAAACCCGAGCAGAAATTGTTGTTGAGTGAAAGGATAAGGTATAATTTTTGGGATATATTTCTAATTTGGGATGGATAATGGGAGAGAGAACCGGACATGTTTTTGGACCCACTTTGGGGACATTGTGTCTTTATTTTCAGTCGCATTATAGGCACATGACACTTGGATAATCATAGCATAAATTCCCTTTATATTGAGTATTATAATTCTTATTTTGGATATCATGTGACATTGGTGTTGTTATAATTATATATATGCTTCCACACATGTTTATTGTTATTTTATGTTGCTGGTACATTACATTGATAAAAGAGGCAATTTCCATCCCATGAATACCTTTCTAGACCCTCGCTTCTAGTCATATCCCTCTAGATTATGGGGCGGCATTCTTGATGTCATGTGACTGACTGGTCTAGGGCCCTATTTCATGCCACCCTTGTGTGGATGTTACAAAGTGGTATCAGAGGAGATTTCATTTTTTTCTTCTTCTCATGCCTTAATAATTTGGGAAAGGTTTACCGGAGGATAGGAAGAGTCTAAGCTTGGTAATGAGGTAATGCATGGTAATTGCAAACCCATTTAAAGAGGAAATTCTTGGTACTCATTATGGGATTATTGTTATTGATATTCTTGTACTCTTGGATATTATTTCTCCTTGGGAGATGCACATGTGGTGTGACGTGATATTTTTTTTATAATTATTGATTATATATTTGTGTACTAATGATGTCTGATATTTTAGCCTACATGAATTATTCAATGCCCTTAGGGTTATTATGACATATATCCTTTTAGTAACTCATGGGAAATTGGGATATGGGTATGTTTGTTGAACTTGAATTGTTTTCCTTATTTTGAGATTGAAATGAAATGTTTCCTAACATGAATTGGATTATGTATTTAAATGAAGAAAATTGAGAATAAATGGGTGTCAAATGAGAAACTGGAATAATAAAATGGGTTTGACTAACCAATTGATGAATTAATTAATTAGAAATTATGTAATTAAATAATTTTGGTAGATAATTAATGAGAATGTTCTTACCCTTGTTAACCAATACCTAGGTGTATGATGGTTATGGGTTGTGATACTACATCAGTGTTGGCTGTGTGGCTAGAAAAGGGTAAATGACATGTTGAAACCAATTTTTCATCTTTTTACTATTCCGTAAACATTATATGTTTGTGTTATGAGATTTAAGACATTTGTTTTTCATTATAGAGATTATTACACCATGATGCTTATTGAGAGGGAGATCGAGGGGTATGGCTTGAAACGAGCTTCCAAACCTAGTGAAGCATGTACATAATATATAATGAGGAAAATTTACTACATTTACATCATTTATCTCTAATTTTGGTGATATTGGAGGCTTATTCGACAAAGCAATTTTAGTTTAGACTTAGATGTGAAATCATATCCCCGGTGAACATATTTAGGCTAAAGAGGTTCTCAAAACTGGTAAATCAGGCTGTCATTTTAGAGGGGAACTAGAAAGAGTTTTCCAATACTATATTGGTATCTTTTGCTGGATGATTAGGGAATTTACCTTTCGGGGGAAAGAATGGTCATTTTGAGATCCATAGTCTAGGATTTGGAGAGAAAGGTGGACAGTCAGGAGGAACATTTATGTCAGACCTTACTATTATGATTTGATACTAGTTTCAAAATCTGATACATTATCTTAAACATTGTTCTTGGCCAATACTGGAGTGCCATGATTGCGGAATGATCGAGAAACTAAAAAGGTTTTTTAGTTTTTTGTGATAGGATGGTTATAAGGGAACATCATCTCAGAGTCAGAGTGTGGGATGGGGGTATTTAACACTAAATAGGTTTGGCTAATGGAGTTTTACATGAAGAGGAGATAGAGGTAGCGTATGTGGTGATTCAATGTATGTGAGACGATATCAGTAGAGTGGTGCTACTAAAGTGACTCAAATGGAACCACATGGAATAAGGGTATGATGATTATATATAGATTAGCCTACACTTTTGGAGAGCTAGGTTGGTCCATTGATATTGATAGGTTCTATTCTAGAAGAGTCTCCTTTAGTTAGTTCTTTGTTTGATTTTGGTTCCTCTCATTCTTTTATATCTACAAATCATTATTAATGGTTGGTTCCTGAAGGTGTATTCTATAGGTGAATTAATGAATATCGATACACCATTAGGGACAAGGTATAGAAATTTTTGTTTATACAAGAGATGTTCACTAGAGATTGCAATAACTATTTTCATTGGCATCTCTATGTCCTTGATATGATAGGATTCAACGTGATTATGGGTATAGACTAGGTAGTCTCATACCAATCCCACATCAATTGTTATCATAGGATAATATCATTTGTATCTATTGAGGGTGACCAATATGTCTATCATGGAGAGTTGGATATCCCGGCAAGCCGAAAAGGTCCAATTACTACGCATCTAGGAGAGTTCGCATCCCATATTTCTAGTGTTCTTCTCGATGATGGGAGTGCTAAGCTAGAAATCCTTAAACCAGTAGTATACTTATTTCAGGATGTCCTTTTTGAAGACTTATGAGGGTTTCCACTATAGAGTGATGTGGAGTTCATTATTGATATCATGTTGGGGGTTGAGCCCATATATATTCCAGCTTACAGAATGGAGCCAAATTAGATTTCAGAGTTAAAGACTTAGTTGGTGGAATTGGGTATTCAGGGTTTGTTTTTCCACGTATGTTTCCTTGGGGATCACTTATGTTGTTTTCCAATAATGCAAATGGGAGATTATGTTTGTTAGTCGATTACAAGAAGCTGAAAAAAATAACCGTAAAAAATGATATCTTCATCCGCATATCGATGACATGTTTTACCAGTTAAATGGGGGATTTTTTGTTCTTAGTGATCGATTTGTGATTAGGGTATCATTGGCTGATAGTTTAGGCTTCTAATATACCAAGGAATTATTTTAGGAGAAGGTTTATCCATTATGAGTTTATCATTATGCTGTTTGGGTTGATAAATGTTCCATCAGAGTTTATGTCTTTTATGAACTAGATCTTTCATCTATAACTAGATCATTTTTTGGTGGTGTTCTTGGAAGATGCCTTGGTGTACTATTAGACTAATGTTGATCATTTTAAACATATTGAAATCATCCTGAGTACTCTGAGAGAGCATCTGTTATATTCCATGATATATACGATTTAGTTTTGGATTGAACATGTACATTTTTTTGGAGAATATCATCTCGAATGAAGGTGTGGCAGTGGACCTAGAGAAAGATTGGGTAGTAGTGACTTAAGATAATTCCATGTATGTTTTTGAAATATGATGTTTTTTGTGATTAGTTGATGTTACATGGGGTTCAACCATGACTTTTCCGGATTGGAAGCACCGCTTTTGGTCATGAACAAGAAATTGATAATGTTTGACTGGACATAATCATGGAAGAATAACATCTAGGATTGAAGTAAGCACTTGAAATTGGCACCAATCGTGATCATTCATGATTCAGGTGAGGTGTATATGTTGTATTTTTATGCTTCTAGGATCATAATCGGAGCTTTGTTGATGCAAGGGGATCAAGTTGTTTCTTTTGGGTCGCAGAATTTGAGGGTGTATGAATGGAAACACCCGATTCATAACCATGAGATAGCATTCGTGGTTTATGATCTTGATTGTTGGAAACATTATCTATTTGGTGAAAATTTTATAGTTTTTACAGACCAAAAATGATTGAAGTACCTATTTTCATTGTGTGACTTGATATTCAGTAGCAAATATGGGTAGACTATATGTAGTCCATTGATTTTTTACTATCATATACACCCTGGAAGGGGAATATTGTTAATGATGCCTTGAGTGGGAATCCATAGAATCAGTTGGTACATGATTTGAGTGTAGAGTGTAAGATGATGACTTGTACGGATAAAATGAATTTGGTGGTTCAGGAGAGTCAGGAGTAGATGACTCTGGTTTTAGTAGAAGTGAAGTCAACACCCTTGAGATTGATTCGGGTTAGGAAATACAAAGATCTCAAGTGTTTATATTTAAGGGAAATCCTTGAAGGTGGGGAGACACCTTAAGACTAGATGACATATGAGGACAAAGTTATATATGTGAAAAATGGTTTTTTGTGCATAAGATCACGCGAGAGGAGCTCAGGCATGAATTTTATTCCTCTAATTGGTTGATATATGTAGGTGTGACATAAATGTACAGTGACCAATGATGAATTTTTTTGTTCCCAGGCATGAAAAATGAAATTATAGAGTTTGTAAATGGACGTTTCACTTGTCAGTAGGTGAAGGGATAACATCAATGACCTAAAGGTCTATTGCAGTCATTGCCTACTCTAAAATGGAAGTGGGATGACATGAATATAGATTTTCTGGTAGATCATCTAACGATTCATAGGAAGAATGATTATATTCGGGTTATCATGGATAGAATAAAAAAGGTCGAAAAATTATATACCATTTGGGAATATTTCATTATAAGGAAATTGGGGGAACTTTACGTTCGATAGATTGTTCATTTTCATGGGGTGATACGAACTATAGTTTCATATCACAATTCGTGCTTTATATAATTCTTCTGGAAGTGGTTTAAAAGGTTCTTGGAACACAACATATGTTTAGTAATGTGTTACATACACAGAAAAATTGGCATTCAAATTGTACCATATAGGTGAAAGAGGATATGTTGTGGTATGGTGTGCTTGATTTTGGTGGTTCTTGGGATAAGTACATGGCTTTATGGTGTTCTTCAATAAAAATTGTTATCTAGAAACTATACAGATGGATTATTATAAGATATTTATGGTAGGACATATAGATCACCGCAATTCTTGATGGAGGCTGGTGAGTAAGTGTTTTTGGGATTGAGTGTTGTGCATGAAACATCGGGGTAGGTGCAGATGATTCGAAAATTTATTTCTACATTTCAGAGTATGTAGAAGTAGTATGCTGATAAATAGAGAAGAAACATACAATTAATAGTTTGTGATCCATTTTTCCTTTGGGTGTCACCAGGGATGGGTCCCCACAGGTTATGGTAGTAGGGAAAGGTGGCGCCAAGGTTTGTGGGACCTTTTGAAGTTGTGGATAGAATTTGGCTAGTGGCGTATCAATTTTATTATCCATATAAATGTAGCACTATGAATGATGTCTTTTATCTGTTAGAGATATAGCGGTATCACAATGACCCTTCTCATTTGATCGATGTTGATAAGGATGACCATGATATAGATGTGTCCTCTTAGAAGAATTTGATACATGTGCCGGATCACATGGAGAAATTGATTTGGGGAAACACCATGCCTATTGTTTAAGTGTTATGGAAACATTGACAAGTGGAAGAGGAAATGTGGGAATGGAAAATAGAAATGACTGATTATTGGCCTAATGTTTTTTCCTTGGAATCATAGTGATTTTTGAGATTGTCACTCGAGGATGACCAGTTATATGATGGAGATATTTTAAGATCCTATCCTTTTCGGGAGTCATCTCCGCCACATTTTTAGGTACTAATTTCTATTTTGAATTTCCTTTGTTTGGAATTGTGGTTTGAGGTTCTTTTCAGTGAAATTTTATGAAAAAATATTTTGAAAGAGGGTTGTCAGTATTTGTTCTTGGTTTAACAAAACATTATGCCCAAACCCAAGTAACAATTAGATCTTGGAAACTGAGGTGTACATAGTTTTCACATTGTTTCATTAATAGTGTGCCCCTTCTAGGTGAATCCTTTCATGAAAATGATTTTTATTCAAAAATTTATTTAAAAACCACCATCCCCTGAAACCCATCTATTTCTACCTAAGCTCATGCTTTAAAAAATCTAGGAAATCTCAGATAATTCCAATGGGATTAAAAGGAAACATGAACAATGTTCTTCACGATCAAAAGACATGATAAATTATCTTCTCTATTTGGGGTAAGTGGATTTCATATAATTAATTATCTCATTATTTACTCTATAGTTCCATGATCTTTGCATGGGAGGTCTCCACTATTTCCATTGATATAAACCTATGTGTTGAGATCTAGATCTAATATTGTGGATCTAGATCTAGATTGGCATGATCAGGATGCCTTTGATTTTAATTTTGGGTTTAATGATCTAGATCTAGTTCTTGATCAATGTCATTGTGTCATGTAGATTTTTTGGATTTCATTTGGTCTATAATTTGTTAAAAAATAGTGGTATGTTCCCTAAATTGAGCTCCCATAGTCGTGTATTTGATATGGGTATGTAAGATTAGCGATTTACATTAATCCCTTAGTAATTGTTTTCCGAAATTGGTTTAATTAAGAATGTAAAATTGACATGTTGAAATTTTGGAGATATATGTGATTAATTAATGATTTAATAATTGGAATAAAGGGATTCCCAAATAGATAATTGAATTGTGGAAATTTTTTATGATTTGAAATATTGTATTAATGATATTGAATTAGTTGTGTTTGATATAATTAATTGGGGGAATTAATTGTGAGATAATGTTTTGGCTGTGTTGAGATAGTTAATAGTGGATTAATTATGTGTCTTCATGTTTTATTCAGATAATTAATTTTGTGACTAATTATTAAAATATTAAATTTTATTTGTATAATTAGTAGTTAAAAATTAATTTTGGAATGAGATTTTTGTTTTTTGATTAGTTAATTAATGAATTAATTAATGGTTTATGCACTTAGATAATTGTGGGGTTAAATAATGGATTTTTATGTATTTAACTAATTATTTTATTATTAATGAAATGATGTGTTTAATTCATTAGAAATTAATAAATGATGTAAATGATTGAGAAAGTGGGCACTAGACATGGCGTTCTAAACCAACTAGGAAGTTGGGGAATCAGCGAGGGGGTTCTACCCCAATAGATGATAAAATAACTTCTGATGTGAGGTGGTAGACATGGTGATCTACACCGATTGAGAATGTGGGGTGTGAGTAATTTTGATCTAAACTAATAAAGATATTTTGACTTACACATTGCATTCTACACTAAACAAATGAAAAGGACGAATTGTGAGTTGAACTAGAGACATGGATCAAAACTGAGTCTAATGAAATTATTAATGAATAAGTGATAGTGTGATAAATATTTAATTATTAATTTTATTTATTTCTACATATAATTGAATGCACTATATTTTGACTAGACTTGTTTTAACACCGTTTGTGGTGGCCTACTGAGTTGTACTCACACCCTATTCAGGCCTCCTGATTGGAACTCGAGTAGAATTTGTTTTGTAGTAAAAGATAAGGTCAAAGGCCTAAGATAGATTATAGATTAGAGATGAAGAATGGGTGAGGAAACTAGTTGTGGTTTGAGACCCTATTGGGAGTCGTTGTGTCTTTTTTTCTATATCATTGTAAACACTTCACACTTTCATTGTTGTAGCATGCATTCCCTTTTTTGAGTATTATAATTCCTATTTTGATAATAAAGCGTCATTTGTATTTTTTTATTGTTTTTATGATTCCCAACTTGATTATTGTTTTTTTCTTCCACTGGTAAATGACTCTGATAAAATAGGGTATAGTCTCCCCAGAGATTACTTACCAGACCCTCACTACTAGTCAAAACCCTCAAGCATATGGGGAGGAAGGCTTGAGGGCATGGGACATACATGATTAGGGTCTCGTTGCATGGCACTCTGGTCAGGATGTTAATCAAGGGAGTACTTTTTTAAAAAGTGGGTCAACCTCCAATTAATAATTTTATTATTTTATATATATTTTTTAAGAATCTAGACCTCTATTTTTTTCTAAATATTTTGCCCTCTTTCACATTTTCCCATCTAATTTTGTTTCATTTTTTCATTTTGTTCAAGTTACTAATTACTATTATAATAATATATTATTATATAATATTTTCCCTATTTTAATGATTATTTATTTACCAAATCTTGTGTTAATATTTTTTGATATTGTTTTAGCAATTTAATTTAAATAATTTATACTCTGTTAAAAATTATATACATAATTTTTTTATTTATAATATTGATATTTCATATACATATATATATAACTATATATATATCAAAATTTTGAAAATCATTAATTTAAAACAAAATTATTTTTGTGTTTATATTAATATAATTATTCATTATTACACATTTTATAAATGAAATAATTATTATCAAAGTAATTATATTAAATTCATAAAACATTAAAATATTCAAATTCATATTAGATATACTTATAATTTATAACAATCAAAATTTAGAATTATAATTTATTTATATATTAAATTTTTTATAATATACATTACTAATATTAAATATATTTTCATTAATATAAATAAATTTTGGAAGTTAGTTCATTGACAACATTTAAAAAAATTTGATAAAAAAAGATTATTCTTTTTTAAAATAAAAATTATCAAAAAAATTATATTAAAATATTATTTTATAATTAATAATAATTTAAATTAATATTAATTAATAAATATATTGAAAATGGTAATTTTATCAAAAAATAATAATTATTTTATATTATAATTATATAATTATAATTATTTAAGTTAACATATAATAAGAAGTTATTTTTATTTAATAAAATACATAATTTCTATTATTATTTTAATACCTTTTTATTTTAAATTATTAAAACAATTCAATTAAAAATCACAAAATATTTTATTTTTGATGGGATGTTACATTTATATTCTCTTTTAACAACTCTAGTTATTGTTCCAATGAAATCCAAATCCTAAGAGGGTTTGAGAGAGGTGATCATCGTGAGGATCCGGAGGATCCAATAAGTATTTTCCTTGAGGTGGACAAATTATGTAGCTAAAAACAAGCACATACCTTTTCAATAGTTCAATGAATCATTAAATAGGTATTTATATTCTTCAATATGCTCAATTCGGTTATGATATTCATATAAAAACATGTGGTTGAAACCCCTTTTTTAATAATTTTGTTGAGGTGAATTATTATATTACTTTTTATTTCATACCACGCATTTATTTATTAAAACTATAATTAATTTAATCAAATTATAATGTCATGGAATTTTAGGTTAGAAATTATTCATATAATATGTTTCTATATTGTTTGAATTTACTATTAGATCAAAGAAGAATGAAATTGTGAATATATTTCCAAATATTTAATCTCCTAGAAATTTTCATTACCTCGTTCTCCTCATGAAGATTTATTACTAAGGAATATTTTGGAATTACATTTTGAAGGCAATAATGATGAATTATGATGAATAATTTCCATAAGGTTACAATGAAGAGAGCGTAGTAGGAGGTGGCTTAGAGGATCTAGGTGGTAGAGGGGGGAAAATTTATAATAGACCTATGATTGTATTATTATTGGTGAATATGTTTCTATTATTTTATGTGATTTATTGTATGAATGTTAATTTTTTTGGTGATAATAGATTCTATATGGAATGTATGAGATGGGATTCTATATTGACTATTTGAGATAAATAAGCCACTGTGTAATGATGTGAGGGTTGGGTAGCAGATGGATGCACAACATCATCCAATAGTGGAATCCATAGTGGTTAAAGGCCAAGAGGAAATTTAAAATCATAGAGGGTGGAAGAAATACAACAACAATGGATGGGAGACTATTCTACCTTGATTCCCCACGTCCCAAAAATTCTTAACCTGTCCATGATGTGGGGGTGGTCATGTGAGGTTTTGGGAAAGAAGTCCAAATTGTATAAAAAAATAATAAAAATTAATATTATGATAATGCGAGTGGGTAGAAAGGATTCCCTTGTTTCATTCATGAATCCACTAGAAATTTAAATCTATATTAATTTGACATTTATCATATCTATAATATTAATAGAAATTTTATATTTATATTTGTTATTTTTTTAAATTTTATCGTTAATATCATCCTAATATGGTATCATAAGGATGATTTGTTCTCGAAATCATGAATTTGATAACTAAAAAAGTGATTTAAGACCAATATAGGATAAATATATATATATATATATATGTGTGTGTGTGTGTGTGTCACTTATATTATGATCCTCACATTCATCACATAATTAATCTTACAAATCATTGGAAGAAAAATATATTTTTAAAATTATGTGTGTAATTAATAAATATAGATCCCAAAATGAGTATTTTTTCACATATATTTTAATATCGTTCCATTCGACCATTAAATTCTATTAAAAAATGACATAAGTACCTATGTAAATTGAATCTATTGGGAAAATGATGGGGTTTTGGAATAAATGTCATTGAATTATCATCCCTTTTATAAGGTCATGTATTCCATCCATATTCATAGGCGTGGTATCCATTATCTATTTTCCTATTAATAGATTGGTACTCTTATCTCCCTAAAACACTAGGCACATGATACTCAATATTTTCCTACATGTAGGGCCAGGTATTACCATCATGTGGTCTGGGTTTTAGATCATCTATTTATGTGTCATATTATAGGAATAGTAATGTATTCCCTTATAATAACCACAATGTATAATCCTCTATCTTATCTATCATATATAGTTTATTATTCTTCAATTTTATATAGGTATAGGATCCCTTACATATGGAGTTATCTCCCTTGGCTGGCATTTTTTTAATGATAGATGATAAAGCCTCATTTAATTATTAATTAAAATACCTCTTTTGAATAGGTAAAGGGAGACACATTATATAGCTCGAAGGACCAAGGCCAAGTGGCCGGAATACAAGGCTTAGAAGCCCATTTTTTCCCAAAGGACCCTTCAGTGAATAATAATTCTACAGTACTCAGACTACTATAGTACCTATTGTAGTACCGCCACTGCTACAGTCCCTACTACAGTATCTCCTCCACTACAGTGTCACCACTACTATAGTACTACTACATGGTACAAATTTATCTATATGATTCATGTTAGGTCACACAAACATGGGGGTATTTAGGATGTCATATTTTCTTTTACTGAGTTTCTTACTTTTTAATGGAGTGACCACAAATTCTATGATTACAAAGATTTATTTTAGTATTTAAAAGGTATATTAGAATAGATAAAGTGATAATTTTCACTACATTGGCATCCCCTTGGTTGACTTCCATAATAAAAATATTAATAAAAAAATAACTAATAATATTTGTGATCATTGAAACTCTAATCATTCCGATTTGGTTATGAAGATTGAACATCATGTATTGGTTTTCGGATGACTGAGGTATTGTCTATGTTCTGGAAAATTTATATTTTTGATCATATTTGGATTGACTTTACTTATCTTCGACCAATTTACATCTCTATAATGGAGATTTGACATGTCCTATAATTCAATGAATTAATATTGGATTTAAAGTAATTCCACCATGAATTTTTATAATCACACCCACACATGATTTATTATGACACAATTTTTTACTATACAGTTGGTGTATATGTTCAGAGATGTTCTTATTGGATGAGGAGATTCTTCAATTTTTATATAACTGATTCATAGTGATTCTTGTTGGTTCATGATGGATCACGGATGATATTGAATTTGGGTATCCCCATTCTATAGAGAGATAGATCTAGGTGTACTAAAAAATAGGATGTGTTTTCTGATGTAATATTACTATTGGATTCAACATCTTATAAAATATATATTTATTCAATAATTTTTATTATGGTGATGTAATTGTACTCGATATTTCACACTTTAATTTTAGGTAGTTTTATTTATTATATTTATATATAAAAACTGATGGAGTTTCCATTTATTTTATTCATTGGATATATGTTTTTGTTGCAAGTTTTGATAGGCTAAGGAATCAATTATTTTGATATATCACAACTTAGTGAATGAAACCAACCACTAGAATAGTAGGTCCAGGCTTGGGGTGAAACAAATTGCCAACCTATATCCTAGATAAGGCCTTGATGAGTAGAGTTAGGTCATGTTTGAGGTGTTATTCCACCTTTAATAAAATACATAATTAACCCTTTCCAAATTTAGAAAAAAATATAATTATAATATTATAGAATCTAATCCATGAAACATTTGACCAAAAAAATGTAGAATGTAAGCAACTCATTTATTCAAATCTAACACAAAAAATATTATAACTAAATAATGAATTGAGGAATTAGTCATCAATTTATAGATTGAGAATAGTTAAGATAGATTCAAAGAATAAAATTTCATATCTATATTCAAATGAGCACCAATATTATTATTTACACATTAAATATTATTTTAAAAATGATGAAAATAACCCCCATCAAATTTCGATTTAATAAGCCCATTGGAACTCAAATTATTTCTCACAATAACTCTTATTTCTAACTAAAATATCATTAGCCTTGTTTGAACCCACCTGTCATTTGATTCCCATCAACAACACATCATTGTATTTCTATTACATTATCTAATTGAACAATTCCTTAAGAACACCCCTTACCCCACACCCCCTCCATCGTCCATTTTATTTAAAAATTCATAGAATATAATCAACAAAAATATCTTAATGTATGTATAACTATACTATATGTGAATAAAAAAATAATTATTTTTAATAACCTCCCCACCATAATCATTCCCATCATATAAAAACATCATTATGTATTAGTAGTTAATGATTACACCCCTAATTCCACAATTAACATCCCATTATAAATGTATTAACATTAATTACCCAACATAAATTAGAGTGATATCTTCACAAGGATCCTTAATATGTAAATATGTATTAAAAAATTAATAATCACAATACTCACATCAAATTTGAATAATTGTAATTATTCACTAATGGAAGCCACTTATTTTCTAAAAATAACACTCCAAAATATTCAATAATATTTTTTTAATTTATATTATTAATGAGTTTAAAAAACATGGAATTCAAATACTAGGTGATATAATATTTACTAGCCCCTTACAAAATTATTACATTATTAAAATTCATGAATTTTTGATTATAACTATGTTACTGAGACCACAATAATCTATATCAATTATTATCATTAATAAATCTTGAAAATATACCCTAAAAACAAATTATTTAACCTCATCTATATAATCAATAAATATATATCTAAATATATAAAATTTATTTATTTACGAAAATTTTAATCAAAAAAATTAACAACATACCCAAAAAAATTGAAAAATCCATAACATATGAAATTAAAAATATTGATTTAATTTAATCATCAAAATAACTCCCTTAAAACCTATTTTACATGTAAATAATCATATAATCACATGATTAGATTTGAATTAAACACTCTTATAGAATCTAATAAACATGATACATTCTATAAATAATTTACCTCATTTAATATCCAGTTAATTTTTAATACATTGATAATAAAGAAATTAAATAATAAAGAATGTTATGTATAAAAAATTAAAATTTAATATTATTCAAATGTCATGTTAAAAATTTCTATTAACTCTTACATTTTATAATATATTCACACCATTGTAATAAAAAATTCATAATGAAATATCCCATTCCATAACAAATGATGGAATACAGAATTTATATTTTACTTACTCACGTGTTATTATGACATAGAAATTATATACCATGTTGAGAATTAAATTAATTTCATTGTATATTTTAAAAAAATATAGAGCATGGTGTTTCATTTTTTGTCAATAAGAAGTCAAATTTCAAGTGTTAATATATGTATATAAAAGTGGCGGTGATGATGAATTAATAAAGGATGTTGTTCCAAAGAAAATGCCACTGATATTTGCAGAAACACTATTTGACATTGTTTGTCATGATTGGACATTATCTACTTCAAATCTGACTATTGGTGAATTGGTCATATGTTCCAAGACTTGTATCAAGGTGATACATTGTTACATAACTTGACGAAGTCCATGCAATACTTAATTTCATGAGGAACGAAGTAAATTTCCATCCATAGTCCCTAAGTGGATGAATTTTTGAAGATCCATCCAAGGATGTCTAATTGGATGAAGGTTGTGAATAAATTCTGAAGATTGTTTGAGCTAGTCCTCAATGTGAAATACATGTGTTTAAAGATAACATATCACTCATTACAAAATTGAATTCCATGCATTATTGTCTATTGCAAGAGGAATGAAGAATCATTTCATACATCATCTATTATTGAATCAAAGGAGGAATATTGAATATTTTGGATTTGTTATTCCAAAAAGAACGGAAGGATGATGTTTAATGATGAGGAAGATAAGAGGAATGGTATAGTGTGGAATCTACTAAGTTCATTGACCATTCATGGGATTTGAATGAAAAATGTGGACATGGATTATTATGTACTAGAAACTTGGTTTTTAACCGTTTTTATATATGGCCTATCAATAAATAATAAGAGGAAAACCATGGAGGGAACCCGAGGATGTCATCCTCAAGAACATGCAGGACCTGCGGGTCATTGGCACCTAAGGGAACCCCTCAAGGCTATCCCCACATGAGGCAGAAGCATGGGCCATGTATAATCCCACAGGAGCACACACGGTGATCAACCCATGTGTGCACAGATGCATAGTAGGCGCTAGAAGCAAGCCCGAGGAGTAGATTGGTTGTCGGAGAGCGCCTACTGGGTGAACACAGTACGGGGAAGTACTATGAGGGGAGGAGGAGAATTATTATCCTTAGCCATTGTGAGTTTTTATTTAAATAAGGCGCAATTCACGTTTCATTTTTGATGTGGGATGACATTTTAAAAATATAGGGGTAATCTTGGTCGTTCATATGATCTCACATGAGATGTTGGTCACACGCTCCATCTCGTGTCCCACGATCTATTACCCACCATCAGTGATCAATCCATTGTCCAAGGATATGCACCGACATTGTCTTTAACCGCTGGACACTCACAGCCACCCGGTATGAACCAGTGCACCCGAGAAGCCCCCATACCTCTTTGATCAAACTCCAGCCACCATTGAAGCTCGCACTTCCATGCATTATGATCGACTGAGCTACATGATTCCATGCTTGCAACTACCTTTGAAGGCATGTGTCGATAAAAATATTCAAATGTGTCTAGAGAAAATGTAGATTCATGGTGACATCATGAAACTAAACGCCTTTGGGAATATTTTTTTCACACGTTCCACTTCACATGCATGAAAGGATGACACTGAGAAATAGAATCCCGAGGTTGAAAATGAAATAACCTAGATTTGCGCATATATTTTACCCCGCATTTGAAATATTCAATCCGAAGATCACGAGTATTCAAAGATTTTAATACTAGGTAATCGCACATGGATTTGAAAATTAAATTGATCCAAACCTCACTTATAAATAGAGATACACCAAGACGATATTTGGGGTTGAAAATCTTGAGGGAGATCATGTTTTCATAAAAATAGTGAATCACGCTAATAGTGATTTGGCATAGCATTGTTTTGCAAAGAGGAAAAAATGATTGTATTCAACAAGTGGTACACAATCATGAATAGTCCTTGGGATGGGGGAAGGCATCTTCCCTCCCTTTGTGAATAAACGCGTGAGGATGCAGTTAGTTCTTTCAAACCCTCGTTGTGTCTTCGTGAGGACCATCTCTTGTGTACACTCCTGGTTAACTTGCACTCTTGTCGTACTCTGTGAATATAAACCCATGATACTATCTCAGTTTGTGCATTTGTGATTGGGAAATCCTAGAGACAACTGAGAAGAAGGAATAATTGTGCACTACGGTTTTCATGAAGAAGAAAAATTTCCCCACATGTTTTCATGAAGAAGAAGAAGACCCTTATATATATGTGTGCGTGTATATTCTGTTTTTTGTTTATAGGATATTGGTCTTATAAAAATCACACCCATTGCGTGAGAACAACAAAAGGACATTGTATACATAGACTATACTGTGAAAATATTAAGGGACTTAAGGAACATTTTTTTGAGATACCCAAACAAGACAAATGGTGGATCCCACCTATTCGGGTTTTGTGCACTTTACATAAAGCAGAAGGAGGGTGGATGCATAGAGGAGTAAATATGCATGAAATGAACATAAAATAGAGTGTGTGTGTACATGTAAAGAATAAATAGGAAGAAAGAAATAAGAACACAAAAATTTAATAAACTTATTCAGATATGTGGAAACACACATATAACTTACTCCCATTAAAAGAAGAAATTCATGTGTGCTAGGACCGAAAAGATGAAGATAAAGACAAGAGGATAAGGAGAAGAAATTGGGTGTGTGTTGAAAGTGTTTTTCCCATAGAGGTTTCCACACAAGAAAAAAGAAATGAATTGTTCATGCATGCATGCATGAACATGCGCATGTGAAGACACAAAAACAAAGAGATTGTCTGTGTGCAAATTTAGAGAGAAGAATCCATAAAGAAAGTGCTTGTGAAAAATCTTGAGACACATCCATGCAATCAGGCATGAATACATGAATATTTGATAATCATTGAGATATACATATACAAGAGGTATTGGATCGTATGCAATCCCTGCATGAAGTAAGTGAGTGTTGAGAGTAGATACAGATATAATTAAAGAAGATATTATATCCATGTTTATAGTATTTGAGAATCCAAGAAGGTAGACTGAGCTAAAATTGTAAAGAAAAACTCTTTAATTATTTAAGAGGTTGTTTGCACAATTTCCACACATAATATTGAGGCTCTGTCTTCATCAAAAAAAGAAAAAAATTCCTGAGCACTATTGAGTTGAGTACTGACCATAGAAGTGATCAGAATTAATGAGCATGGCCAATAGACCATTTCAAAGGATGCTGATTATTCTTGAAGAGATTCATGATCAAGTGTGAATTAGAAAACTTGTGAGGGAAGATCAGAAGATCCATCTATAGTGAATCAAAAAGAATCTTTTATGAACCCTAGGAGGATGAAGTCCTCATTGGGACTCTGAAGCAAGCTAGTGGGACTCAGGTAACAATGTGGGAAGTAGTATAAAGAACCTCCAAAGTGACTTTGGAGAGATACATTGGGAATCTATATCGAGTATTATAATTACTCACCAAATTACAATGGAGAATCATTGATGGGGTGGATAACCAACACAGTAAGATGTTGGTCCTTGAACCGAACCTTGTAAATCCTTGTGTTCAGTGACTTTACATTTATTTCATCATATGAGGCAAGGCATAGAGACACAATAATAGTGGATCAATTATTTAACCATCCCTAGAGGTTTAATTTAAAATAATCAATTAGTAAAAATATTTAAAGGGATCTCTGATTCAACCCCTCCCCCTCTGAGTGATTCATACTGAACTGGGAACTTCAATTGGTATCAGAGCAAGGTTACCTCTAAAAGATCCATGGGAGTCTTTTTGAAGTGTTGATTTGAGGATATGAGTGAACAATATCAAATGGAGATATCTTCCAATACTTAGAAGTATATAAAGTAGAATCATGAAACGAAGATGAAGAATAATCATAGTGGAAATAGGGAGACACATTATACTGAAGGTAATTTGAAAGGTACCACATGAGATAATTCCTTTAATTATTATAACTCTTCTGATGAAGCCTTCTCAAGGTGTGATGATGATAGATCAATCACTGATCTTCTGACTGCACTCAAATATCATCAGAATAATATCCCTAGAAAAGTGGAAGTACACATTTCTGTAAGATTTAGTTCTCTTCAATATAAAAAATTACAGCTAGAAGAATAGGCTAACTCCATGAAAAAATCATTGGATAAATGTTTTGGCATATCCAACAATCTCAAAAAACAAGTAAAGGAAAAGGAAGAAACAATTTCTCCTTGGAAATAAATACATAATCCATTTACTAAAGAATTCTGGGGAAGTGTTTGTGAGAAATAATTCTTTGAGATGGTATTTGTAGAAGCTTTCCATGCATTTGAAAATTTGCACAAATTTTTTTGGTTGTAAAATTTTCTCAACAAGAAGAAAAATCCAACAAGGGAATGGAGCCGAAAATCTATTTGAAAAAATTAAGAAATGTGCATGAATAAAAAATAAAAATGATGTAAGATAATTTGGAATGTAAGATGAGATCAGTTGAGGATGAGAAGAAATCCCTTATCATGAAATTTTTAGAGGTGGAGGTGAGATTAAAAAATCATCAATCACCCCAATATCAAACTTTCCAATTAGCTGAAAGAAGAGATACTGCCACCCATGTCTTCATTGAGAAATATGATTCCAAGAGGAATATAAATTCATATTCTAATATAATGGCAACATCCTCCAATACAATGGTGTCCCATAACCCATTTATTTATGTTTCTACTAATGCAGTTGCATTTACGTGTACAAGTTCTATGATTAAACCATTGAATATATGCAATGATAAAAATGTTTATTCATCTATAATAATTTCAAGGATGTATACTGGGATTATTAATAAGAAAAACTCCCAAATATATTCTCTAAACAAAGAAATACAATTTCAGAAACAATAATTCAGTGAATCTATCCAGTCAAATACCACAAGAAGAATATGGATATTTATTAGCTACTATTTATGTTGTTGGAAGTTTTGGAATCATGCCAATAATTGTTGGAATTATATGTCACCTTATAAAAATTACAGAATGCCTGCATTTATGGAATTTAGATGTGAAAAAATGAATCATCCTGTAATGTAAAGGTAGAAAACACAGATGAAAAAGAATCTATCTATCATGAACATATTTGAATATCTTGAAGACTTCTGTGATAATTGCAACATAAGTGGTCACTATTATGATGAGTGTGGGTTTAGTCCTACCATGAATCATGAATTTTTTGATAAGAATCATAGACCACAACAAAGGTAGTATAAATAAAAATTAGTTGAAAATTCCTTCTTTAGGAATATGAAAAACAATGAAGTTAAGAAACCAGTAGAAGAAATTATTCCCAAGAATAAGATCAATCCAAATTCCAAGAATTTCATTTCAACCATGAAAATATTCTTTTATTGTGTAAATAAAGGTCATACCATGGACTACTACTAAAAATACATGGAAATGAATAGAATAGATTTCAAATTGAAAGGAGAGTCAATCTAGAAGAAGACAAGATTGATTGAAGACATTCTTGAAGATAATTTTGAAACATTCCCTATGAAAGGTAACATGGAAACAATGAATAATCTATGTGGAAGCTCCAAATTATAAAATGTTATGCAGTGTTTAGTTATATGGCCTATTCAATTTCAAATTTCTAGATAACTACAATGATCTGAAAATGAAGTACTATCTAATTCTAAATAAAAAAGGGAAACATATCATTCCAAATAATGGAGAATTATAATTTCATGAGAGTTTGTTAGAATATGATTACCCAAGAGTCCCAAAAATACTTTCAGGAAGGTGATAGAAGGGTGCACATCATGAAAATAAATGTATAGAAATTTTACCTGGCCAACTGGAGATGTAAATATTTTAAAAACAACCACCAATGGAAGCTACTTCAATACCAATAGAAGTAAAGAAAACTAATCCACAAATGTTTAAGGTGAATGGTAGTAAATGGTCCATGATGAAAATGAAATATCCAATTTTCAAATGGAAAGGAAACACCAGCATGAAGGGTTCCAATGACTTTAGAGTTGCAAGGAAAAGAGTTCTTGTGTTGAGAGAAAATTCTCATCCTCAGTGCTTCTATAATGATGCTCACAAGTGATCCATCTTATTACCTTATATTGTTGTTTTATATGTTCTCACACATTGTAGGGAATTAATGTTGATGGTCATTCCCAAATTGAGAATTGAATGAGAAATGTAGAGGATAATGTGATGGACTCTTTATTATGATTTGATAATAACTTGTAACATTCCACAGTGGATGATTATCATCATGAATATCATGAATAATATGTGATGATATTTTCCACCATAACGAATCAGTGGGATTTCACCCCTTGAGGGAGAGTTAATATGATGGAGATGATATCAAGGATTATGTCATTACAAAAAATTGTAATTCATATCATCTCAAGAAGTTGATGTTGAGTTATTCCAATCACACATTCATCACTTTTCCTTAACTATATTTATCATCTCAATTATGGGGGATTTCCTGATTTATGACAATATGGGATTAGAGGTGGATATTTATCATTGCAGTTGAACTTTTTAATATTTTTGGTGAAGTATTTTCCAGATTTATCATTTCATGTATAAATCTAACTATTTTGAACCCCTTAGTTAAGAATTAAATATTTTTCAGCATGATTTCACATGTATAGGTGTTTATAGGCATCATTGAATACCATGGTCATATCACTCTTTTTTTCTACACCGGGTTAGCCCAAGTACACTTTAATTTTTTTTTACTAAAGGCTCTTTGCTATGTGAACCATGTGACATCATCCCTCTCTTAAAAATATTCATGAAGATATTATTCAAAGGTATGAGAACATGATTTAAAAATACACCACTACACATTTTCATTTGGATTACAATTATGGGGATAAAATATTGGCACACATATTGACCCATACAAATATTGATTAAGTGGCATTGAAAAAAAGAACAAAAAGTGGGAGATTATAGAGCATGTTTTTGCATTTGTTTTCAATAAAAAGTCAAATGTCAAGTGCCAATATTTTTATGGAAATGTGGTGGTGATGATGATTGAACAGTGGATGTTGTTCCAAATAAAATTAAACTTATATCTGGAGAATCACTATTCGACATTCGATTTCATGCTTGGAAATTCACCATATCAAAACCGAAAATTATTGAACGGGTCCTATGTTCCAAGACTTTTATAATGGTGATACATTGTTATAACACTTGAAGAAGTCCATGATATACTCAATTTCATAATGAATAAAGTAAATATCTATCCTTAGTTACAACGTGGTTGAAGTTTTGCAGATCCATCCAAGGACTTATGATTTGATGAAGGATGTGAATAAATTAGGATGATTATATGAGCTAGTCATCAACGTTTGAGACATGTTTTTAAAGAGAAAACACCACTCATTACAACATTATTGACAATGAATTATTATTTAATTCATGATGAATGAAGAATTATTCCATGCATCATTTATTACTGAATAGAAGGAGTAATATTGTCGATGTTATATTTATTATTCAAAAAATAAAAGAAGGATGATGTTTGAAGATGAATAAGATAAGAGGAAGGGATTAGTATGGAATCTACTAACTGCATTTTACATTCATGGGGTCTGAATGTTGAAGGTGGTCATGCATTATTATGTACTAGACACTTAGTTTTTAACCAAGTATATATATGGCCTAACATTAAATAATAGGTGGCCAGTCATGGAGGGTAGCCAAGGACGTCATCCTCAAGAACATGCGGGACCCATGGGTCAACTGCACCTAAGGGAATCCCTCAAGGCCATCCTCATATGATGGAGAAGCATGGTCCATGTATAATCCCGTTGGAGAATTCAAAGTGATCTACCCATGCATGCACGGATGTATATTAGGCGCTAGGAGCATGCCTGAGGAGCATAATGGGAACATGAGCGCACCCGCAGGGGGAACATGGTACGAAGTTGTACCACGAGGGAAGTAGGAGAATTCTGAGCCTCAGTTTCTGTGATTTGTTATTTAAAGAAGGTGAAAATCTCGGCACATTTAAATTTGGGATGACATTTTTAAAACATAGTGTAATCCTAGCTATTCATTTGATCTTTCATGAGATATCAGCCACACGCTCCATCCCATGTCCCACTATTAAATATCCACCATCTGTGATTGATCTAATGGACAAGTACAGGCACTGAGGTTATCTTCAACCTCTGGACACACACGACCACCTAACGTGAACCAGTGCACCATAGAATCCCATTTACCTCCCTTATAAAACTCTAGCAACTGTTGAAGCTTGTACGTCCATGCATTGTGATTGACTGAGGTACATGATACCATGAATGAAACTATGTCTTCATGCATTCATCGATAAAGAGATTCAAATGTGGAAAAATCAAATAGAGTTTCATGGCCATCTCACAGACCTTGAAGCCTGTGGAAATATGTATTGCACACGTTCCTCTTCGCATGCACGAAAGGATGACACTGAGAAAGAGGATACCAATGTTTGAAAGGAAAAAACCTAGATTTGTGGATATATTTTACCCCATATTTGAAATATTAAAACCAAATATCACAGGTATTCAATGATTTGAATACTGCGGAATCTAACACGGATTTGAATCCCCAAGTGATCAAAACCTTGCCTGTAAAAAAATGATCACAACGCTAAAAGTTGGGGTTTAAAATCTAGAGAGAGATCATGTTTTCAGAAAAATATAACATGAGAATAAAATGGATATTGTGAATCTTTGCTACACCAAGAAGAAGATCCAATTTCATTCAACAAGTTATACACACTCTTGAATCTTCCTAGAGAAGGAGGAAGTCATCTGTACCCCTATACGATGAAACCCACAAGAACGCGTTCGGTTCTTCCAATTACTCATTATGTATGTGTGAGGAGCATCTTAAAAGTGAAAAACTATTGAACCTTGACCATTATTGTACTGTATAAAGATAGAACCAAGATACTATCTTGGTTCATGCATTTTTTGTGGTAAAATCTTCGAGATATGTGAGAATAAGGATGAATCATGCTCTCTAGTTTGCACGAAGAATAAGATCTATGTCCTAAGGTTTGCATGAAGAAGAAGAAGACTCGTCTATATATAAATAAATAAATAAATAAATAAATAAATATTCTATTTTATTGTAGGATTCAGGTCTTGTGATGATTACACCCTTCGTGTGATAACAAGTATTGGACAGTGTATACATACGCTGTCCTAGGAGAAGAAGAAGGGACCTGTGGAACTTTTTTTGAGATACATGAACAAGCCACTGGGTGGATCACTCCCATTCAGGTTGTGTGTGATTTACATAAATAATAAAGAGAGTTTATTCATGGTGGAGTTCATGTGTATGTAAATAACATAAAATACAGTGTGTGTGTGAAAATTTGAAGAAGAAATAGGAAGAAAGAACGAAGAATGAAAAAAATGAATACACCCATTTGTGTATGAGGAAACACACATATATTTAACTCCAATGAAAAAATGGGTGTGTGCTAAGACCCAAAATAATAAGAGAATGATAATAGGAGAAATAGAAGAAATTGTGTTTACGTTCAAAGTGTTTTACCCACAAAAGTTTTTACAAAAGAAATAAGAAAATAATTTTGTGTTCATGCATGCATGCTCATGCACACGTGAAGACACATAAAGGAAGAGATTATGCTTGTGAAAATTGAGAAAGAAAATCCAAGAAGACATAGAATGTGAAAATGCTTCAGATACATGCATGAAATCATGAATAAACAAAATTATCATGTGAAAATCATTAATATACCTAGATACAAGATGTATTAGTTCACATGAAATCCATGCATGATGTATGAGAGTTTTGAGACTAGATCCAGACATAATTAATGAATTTATTCTATATGAGTTTACAGTATTTGAGAATCCAATAAGGTATAATGAGATGAAATTTTGAAAAGTCACACTTTCATCCATGAAGAGGTTTTGCACACTAGTTTCCCACATAATATTGAGGGTGGTTCTTTATCAGTAGAATAAATAATTTCCCGTGCATTATTAAGACGAATACTGATCAGAGAGGTGATATTAATTACTTAGAAATACCAACAGACTTTACCAGAGGCTATAGAGGATTCTATAAGAGATTCACGAGAAAGTGTGATTCAAAAAACTCATGAGGGAAGATCATAAGATTTATCCATAGTGAATCAAGAAGAATCTGTTGTGATGGCCAAGAAGAAAATGTCTTCATTGGGACACTAAAGTAGGATAGTGGGACTCAGATAACACTATGGAAAGCAGTATAATGAACCCCTTATGGGACTGAGGAGAGATACATTGGGACTCTGTATGGACCACTGTAATTACTCACCAAATTATAGTAGAGAATCTACGTTGGGGAGAATAACCAACACAATAAAAATTATGCCTTTGAACCGAACATTGTAAATCCTTGTGTTCAATGCCTTTAAATTTACTGTATCATTCTAGGTATGTCTGAGAGACAAAAGAAGTGTGGATCAAGGATTTAATCGTCCATTGAGGTTTAATTAATAAGAATCAATTAGTAAAAATATTGAAAGGGATCACTGATTCACCCCTGCACCTCTCAGTGATTCACACAGAACCAGGCACTTTAGAAATCAATCATTTTCTACTTTAAACATAAGTTAATATAGAATTTTTAAATACATAATCTCTCAAAAACGCTTTTAAAATGAGTCATATCCAATTAATATTATTTCCATTCTGAATTCAAATCACAATTTCAAAATAATAATATTTGATCATGTAATTCCACATTCGATCAAATTTTAATATTCATATAAATAATTTAGTATAATATAAAAAATTCAATAAGGTTGAATCAAAACACACAATTCATACCATATTCATTTAATAATTTATAAAAATTATAACATACCAATATATGAATGATACCCAAATAATATTTCATCCGTTTAATTGAAACTTTTATTTAATCATGACATATTAATTTAATAACCACCGTAATATTCAAATTACTTATTTAGAATAACACATTATATAAATTCATGAATTCATGAATCCTTCCCATTCAATAAAAAATACCCTTGCAAAATTTACATAATTTTACACAATTCATTATTTAAAAATTATTTCATAATTCATCAGGATTTATATATTTTTAAAATGTATAATATATATCATAGATTATAAATGAAATTATTCAACTGAAAATTAAATAAACTACACTCCTTATATTCTCAAAAAAATGTTATTTGGAAGACACATTAAATTCCATTTTAAATTTCACTGTCATATTATCAATTATTATTACAAATTATTATAAAAAAATTGAAGTCATTACATAAATTTTCATTTTAATGACCATATTATAAAGTTTTAACATTCATTAAAAAATTATATATTCTAAGTGATCTTGATAATAAAATTCATTTTTAGTCTTTTTTTATTAATATCTTATTCTGGAAAGATATATATTAGTTTCTTTATAATTGAATTATTTAAATATGTAATTTCCATCATATAATTCCAAAAATTAACCATTATCACATGAACAATAAAATAAATATAATATCATTACATATAAAAAATTTATATATGAACTCCCCACTATTCAACCATAATATTGATAAATTTAAAAACCAAAAAATGGATAATTTAATTTGAAATAAAAGAATAATATATCTTCATGATTATCTAAATAAATCCCACTCCACCCTAGAGAAATGACTTTCAATTATAGTGGTGTTGTCATAGTACAGACACAGATGACAATCATATCAATCCTTCATCTCAAGTATGATTTCTACTGATTGTTATAATATCATGACCTCAAAGAGAATAACATTTATATTTTGTTAATATTCAATATTAATATTAGATTATCACTATGTTAAAATTTTCATGGACTCATGTGCCCTCATTAACAAGTAGAAGTACATGATTAGCATCAGGGGTCAATGATTATCAAATGGTGAGTGATTTTCTTTTAAATTTATAATTTAAGGAAATAGATATTATTAGATTATAAAAATATAGTAGAAACCTAATTTAAAAAACAATAAATATAAAAAACTACCCATGAATACCAACATGTTTGGAACTAATAAAACCAGAAAAATCCGGTAATAATAAAAAAATTATAAAATGATAAAACTAGAAGAAATCAAAGTAGAAAATTAACAATAAAAATATTAACCTTCCCTTGTATCAATATAATCATCCTACATTAAAAATCCCATCTATCCAAGGTCCATTCACAAACTTACATGACGATACGTATAATTGAAAAATCATTTGATGTGAAAGTATGAGGTTTAAAAAATACACCTTATCATGATAAAAAATTGATCTCAAATATTTCATAGTTTCTTACATATAAATTTTTGTATTTTAAAATAAACAATTTAATTTTACATAATCAACAATCCCATAATAATAAAAATAAATTAAAAAAATAAACCTCGGTTTTTAGAATCACAAGATTTAGTTAGTTCATTTTTAAATTCCTAATGTCCATTAAGAAATATTATAGATATGACAACCCTTCTCTTTATTTCTCACATAAACATGATTTATTACATAAAACTTCACTTAAGACAACTCTAAGGATCAAGAGGTCTAGTGTATTGGGAAATTAGGAAAATTACATTACAACATAGAACATAAAATACAACAAATTTAATGAAAAATTATTTTACATGAGCACAACGTTCCTTCGTATTTAGCATTGCATGGGATAACCTGTGGATATGTATAAGAAACGGGTGAGCTATAAAGCCCAGTAATAGAGTAAACAAGGAAAACATGAATATTACAATACATGTTAGTCAATAGGCATATCAATGGAACATAAGTGAAATGTGAACATAAATGCATGATATAGCATGATTATAATAACATGGAAATGTGGAAACAACATTAAACAATTAACATAGAAAAAACAAAAGATGATTTCACTTGGATCATGAGTAAACCCTAATTGAATTTGAATTGGAATTAGTAAACCCTCATTGCACTTGACGTACGATGGTACTTTTAATTTTCCTTATGAATTGGAGGTCAATTAGGGTGAACCCTTATTAATCATTTCATTTAATTCATTAGTGTACCACATGTATCTTATAACATAGATTCGTTAAACATCATCATTTATTACATGATAAAAGAATGTGGAATTCATAAATTAAACTCTATAATAAATAAGTAAAATTTCATAAAGGTGAATACCCTTTATAGTGAAATGGACATGGTGTTCAGAACACAATGATAATGGCTTGGAAAAACGAGGTTCAATATCTAAAGCCTAACATCATGATATAAGAATTCATAAAAAAAATTGGTCATGAAATGGAGAGGGGTGTCTCACCATATGTAAATGAAATTTACAGTAAGGGTGTCATATAGATGCATTTCACAACATATTTAATGAAATTTAGATTCATAATACAAAATAATTTCTTGAATGTAGATGCCGAGAGAGAAATCCCTTACGGAATTTTGGAATGGTGATGGGTGTACATGGGACGAATTATTGAGAGAGAAAGTGGTATCTCATAAATGAAAAATATGAAGAACAATATAGGGGAGGTGTGAAACCATACCCCAAAATTTGTAATTGAAAATAAAATGGCAAAACAACATAATGAAATTTTTTCAAAAATGAGAATGCATGAAGTCCCGTACTTAGATGCGTGATCCAAAGGCATGGGAGAGGCTTGAGAGTGGATTAAAGGGTTCTTAGTGTGCCTTGGGGGGGATACTAGAGAGATTAGGGAATAACAGAGATGTGATCCAAGGGTTTTACTGAAGATAAGTGGGAGCTTCAGTGGGTTAATATAGGAAAAGAGAGATAATTCTTCATTATTTAGGTTTTGGACACCACTCATTAAAAAAATGAAAATCACAAACCAAACCATGGTTTTTGCCCATGGTTTTTTCCAAAGGGGAGTGGGAAAAATTATTTTATAAGTCCAATTTCCAATCATCTTAAAATATTAGGCTTGATTATGTGATGGTGAGTCACACTCTCAAGGAATTCATTTTAAAATGTTAAAATGTTTTATAAGTCTGGGAGGATCCACTAAGGCTTCGTAAAATAAATAACAAAACTAAAATCACAATATTTTAAATTTACAACATATATTGTCTGATCACCAATTTTATAGTATTTTATTACATCACTATTGGGTTATTTTGATGTCATAAATCGCATTACATATTTAATGGTATTTAATTTTTTGCCAAAAATTTGACCATCTTAGAATATTATGAAAAACTCTCCATTAGATAATTTCAACCCCCTGAATCCAAAACATAATATTCATTTTATCTCAATAATTTTATAAATATGTGATGTTTTCTTTTAATATAAAAAATGACATTTATTGAAAAATCCACGGTTTTTACATAAACAACATTAAAACCTTATTAAAAATTATAATTTTATTCAATAAAATTATACAATCATTTATATTTAATAATAAATAATTTAGTAATAATATTTTATTAAAATATTATTCAATTCAAAAATCCAAAAATTCATCCTAATTTATTTCTTAATTGAATATTAACTAAAAATACTATTTGTGCTTCAAAAACTATTTTAAAATTAACAGTAATAAAATGAATATATATTATCTATACAAAAACAATGCACAAAATAATAGTGCTAGTGTCACGACCCGCCGTCGGGGCCCATGCCGTGACTACCCCAAACCCGCCTTCCATAGGCCAGGGGCTGGCGACTAGCACCAAGGGGTAAATCCCTGTAAAATGGGAAGGCATTGCCTTTGCAAAGTAAACAAGCACCACAGAGTAAGAAAGTGGAAAAGTAAACACTATGTAAGAACAGAGTACAACTGAAAGTGCGGAAAAGTAAATGGGCCAGTATACAAACCCAAACTGAAAGTAAAGTACAACTCGAAAGGGGAAATAGAAACTGTAAAGTAAAAGCCGCTACACCGAGCTGTCCACTGGAAATCCCACCTAAAGGGTGGGTACAGATAGCTCCACTGTTCCTTGGGTCCCGTCGTCCGCTCTGAGCATGTCCCACCCAATGGTCCACCTCCAGGTACCGACCTGCTCTGCAAGCCTCAACCACGATCAACGATGTCCGTCGTCTGCAAGCAACACAACTTAGTGCGGGCATTGCCCGTGCAGGGGTCAGTATAAGCTACTCTGTAGGGACCCCGAGACCCCTGATGGTCTCCCAAAATCCAAAATCGATAAAACACAAAGGAAATATACAATCATGAATTAATAAACGACACTGCTTAGGTATATTCCCATACATATACCTAAGTCATCAATTCTAATACGCTCTAACCTCCGAGCCCAAGTACAACTCAGTCCACACAGGAAAGTATACGTATTCCACACAGGAAAGGAAAACGAAATCCACACAGGATAGCACAACACAATCCACACAGGAAAGCAACAGGATTTAGCTCACACAGGTATACTTCTTCGAAATACGATAGAGATGATCACTGATCCATTTAAGTCGTCAGACCCACAAAGGATCGATAGGTACTAACCCCCGCAAAGACCCACATAGGAACGGCCCCACACATGATCTGTAGGCGCTGGTTCACACAGGACCGCTGAGCACAGACCCACACAGGATCGGACCCACATAGGATCGGTAGCACTGATCCACACAGGATCGCTGAGTGTTGTATTCTTCATCGTCGAATCCACTACGGATCTCTGCACAGTCGTCGTAGCAGTCATAGTAGCAGTCGCAGCCAGCTCTAGGGTTCCCGCACACAGCAATCTCGTTCGGGAGGGACCGCTCCAAGAGCCGAGAGGCTGATACATCAACTGTCACAAAGTCCAGAGTTGATGTATCCAAAAGTTCTGTATCATCAACAGGAACTCAACGCAATAGACAGCGCGTCAATCAGACGCCCGGTCTGAGAGTTATTGGCATCTTCGTCCTAGGGGCCCGGTTGGTTTTTAAGGAAAAAACAACCCGACCGTACTCCACCTGCATCCAAACCTCGGGCGGAGTATGCCAAAAGATCTTTCTCACTATGAGAAACTCAACAAAGCTGACAGCACGTCAATCTGACGTCCGTAGCTCAAGATATGAGCGTTTCCGCTCCGAGGGCCCGGTTGGTTTCGTGTACGAACCAACCCGTCTGAACTGAAAGTATTCCAAAACATTGAGTGTGATATACCGAAACGACCGCGTCGATACAAGGATCGCATCGCTGCTGACAGTGCGTCGTTTGGAAGTCCGTATCCCGAGTTATGGGCATTGGAATCCAAACTGCTCGGTAACGGGGTTTCGGGCCCTGGCCGTCCCGGCCCAAGACGCCCCAGTTGGCCCGAACCGGATCGACCCGCCCCGGACAGGGTCTCCCGGCCGGGCGTAGCCCAACGCGGCTCGGCCTGGCGCAACCCCGCCCGGCACGGCCCGACCTGGCGCTCCCCGGCCGGGCGCGGCCCGGCCTGGCGCGACCCGGCCCGGCCCGGCCGGGCGGCCCGGCCCGGCGCCGGTCCGGCGCAGCGCGCCGCGCGATGCCAGCTCGGCCGAAGGCCGAGCTGCTGGAAAACGGGGGGCCGCCTACCCCCCATTGTAAAACCGGCCCCCCTCATTATGGGGGCCGTTTCACTTGCTTCCCGGGGGAATTAATTTCCCCCGGTTTTCCTCCCTTCCGTCCGGCCCGACCTGGCTGGCCGGTTCTTCTTTAATGGGACCGGCAAGGTCGGTCCCCCTTCTGGCTTCCGACACAGGCGGCCCGGCTAGCCGCCGGTCTTCTCGTTCCGCCGCGGCCCGGAACTGGCCGCAGCCTTCGTCGTCCGGCGCGGTGCGACGGCACCGCGCCCCTCAGACGCGGCCCCGCTCCGGCCGCAGCGCCTTCGGTTTTCCTTCGACGCGGTGCGACAGCGTCGTGTTAATGAAATTCTTTCCACGGCGCGGCTCGACGGCGCCGCGCAATAATTTCCCTGCGATTCCCGCGTGGTGCGACGGCACCGTGCCATCTCATTCCATCCGCAAGAAACAATCAAGAACAAGGGAGGGGGGTTCGGCCGTGTTTGTGCGGTCCGACCCCCCTCTCGTTAACGATAACATTGAATCGTTTATCCTCGAAGTTCGTCAAGCTAGAACCAAGAAAGTAAATAATTAAATAAAACAACAACAAACCCCTACCTCGGTTTCATGTGCGGAGAACCTCAACAAACCGCGGAAGACAAGCGTCGCGGAGGTCGGGCGTTGCGGAAACCGAACGTCGTTTCCGTTGACGTCGAGGTGCATCTGAAGAGGTACGTCGTAGGAGAAGCTTCATAAGCTAACGGAGAAATTTTGAGGAGGAAACGAAGTCTCCTTTCATTGACACGAGAAGAAGATCGAAGATGCGGCGTCGTCGATCTTCGGAAACACACCGGCTACGAAGAAGAGAAGCATCGTTCTTCGTCGGAGCTTAAGTGTTCTTTGTGTTCTTCATCAAGGTTGAAGAAGATGGATCGAACTTCCCAAATCCTCTCAAGGTGGCAAAGGATACCAACCAAAATAAAATAAGCTTAAAGCTTATTTTATTTACACAATTAAACAACTTGAATTTCAAATATTTGAAATTAAACAACTCAACTAATTTAATTAAACAAGTTGTCAAGATTAATAAGAGAGGAGTTATAAGGGAGTTTTAAGGGGAGTTGAAGAGTTATGCTTCATGTGGGCCCCACCACACATAATCCTCTCAACGGAGGTTATGTGTATGTGGGTCCCACCTCTAACTCCCTTTGGGAGGATATAACCAACATGGTTAAAAATAAAATGTATTTCCACATTTTATTTAACTTCTTTTTAATTCCCCCAAAACTGACTCTCAACCCGCATAAAACGCAACCTCGGAAAAGGTCTCCTTAAGCGAATATCGGCGCTGCGAGTTTATCGGTGCCCTCAGAATTCGATTCTTGGCACCGGTTCAAATGTTAGAAATTCCCGCTCGTTCGTTCACTGAACGTACCCGAGCCAAACTTTGGGAATTGATTCCAGGCACACCTGGCCTCAGAATCAGGTGCCGTCAGAAAACGTGCTTTTGTAATATTCTAAAGAAAATTAAGAAAAAATTTATCTAGAATTTTATGGGTCTTTACATTACCCCCACCTCAGGGCTTTACGTCCCCGTAAAGATACATCAAAACTAGGGAAACAAATGAGCGTACTGAGCACGCATCTGAGCCTCCTTCTCCCAAGTGCTCTCCTGGAGATTTCTGTGCTGCCATGTGATGCGCACTAGAGCAATCGACCGTCCACGTAGAACCCGCTCTTGTCGATCCTCGATCTCCACCGGGACCTCCGCAAAATTCGCCCCATCATCAACGTCATGCACCCCATGGTCAATGATGTGAGTCAGGTCGTGCACGTATCTCCTCAGTTGAGACGTGTGGAAGACGTCGTGCACCCGGTGCAACTGAGGTGGTAGATCCAGGCGATAAGCCACCTCGCCAATCCTACTGAGGACCTAGAAGGGTCCGATGAAGCACGGAGATAACTTGCCACCTCGGCCAAATCTCTGTATACCATGTCGAGGTGAGACCCGCAAGAAGACGTGGTCGCCATCCTCGAACTCTAGTGGCCTCCGCCTCCTGTCAGCGTATGAATTCTGCCGGCTCTGGGCTTTCCTCATCTGCTCCTGGATGACCTAGACCTTCTCTGTCGTGGCCTGGACCATCTCCGGTCCCACAAGTGCTGACTCCCCAGGATTTGTCCAGCACAAAGGAGATCTATAAGGTGGACCGTACAACGCCTCGTATGGTGCCATCCCGATGGTGGAGTGGTAGCTGTTGTTGTACGCAAACTCCACCAAGGGTAGGTGGTCCTCCCAGCTACGACAAAAGTCGAGGACACATGCACGGAGTATGTCCTCGAGAGTCTGAATGGTCCTCTCCATCTGACCATCCATCTGAGGGTGAAAGGCTGTGCTCAGACGTAGCTACGTCCTGAACGCCTCCTGCAATCCCTTCCAAAGCTAGGAAGTAAATCGAGCATCTCGGTCGGAGATGATAGATGATGGCACACCGTGAAGCCGCACAATCTCCTAAACGTAAATTCGTCCCAAACTCTCCACTGAGCCCTGCTCTCTGATGGGTAAGAAGTGTGCCGACTTGGTGAGTCGGTCAACAATCACCCAAATGGAGTCGTGACCTCTGGAAGTGCGTGGATGTCCAGTCACGAAGTCCATAGATATCCCGTCCCACTTCCACTCCAGGACCTCCAAGGGCTGTACCAAGCCTGCTGGTACCTAGTGCTCAGCCTTCACCTGCTAGCAGGTGAGGCATCAAGAAACGAACTCTGCTAAAGCCTTCTTCATGCCTGGCCACCAGTGCTGTCGTCTAAGATCCTGGTACAACTTCGCCACTCCGGGATGTACCGCCAAGGGAGAAGTGTGAAACTCTCTCAGCACCTCCTCCCGTAATGCGACTGGTACCATGGTATGTCCTTTGAAAAGGATGCCGTGCTCTGCTCCAAAGGAGAAACCATCAGGTGCCTGTCCTGAGGATATCTGTGCATGCCGCATCTCATAGTCAGTGTCCCCACGCTGTGCCTCTCTGACCTGCTTCCGTAGTGGAGGAGTTACTGTGAGAGACTGAAGGAAGGCTTATCCATCTCTATCCAAGAAGGATATCTGCAAAGTGGCTAGCTGCTCCGTCGCCTCCTCAAGTAGCTGAATGCCCGTCTTCCTGCTGAGGGAATAGGCTACCACCTTCCCCTTCCTAGGAGTATAGACTATCTCAAAGTCATAGTCCTGGAGGAACTCGAGCCATCGCCACTGTCTCAAGTTCAGGTCCTTCTGCGTGAAGACATACCTGAGACTTTGATGATCAGAAAAGACTGTAAAGCGCCCACCCATCAGGTAGTGTCGCCATGTCTTCAGAGCGAAGACCACTGCTGCTAACTCCAGGTCATGGGTAGCGTAGTTCTGCTCATGCGTCCTCAACTGTCATGATCCATAGGCGATCACTGCCCGCTCCTACATCAGAACACATCCGAGTCTGGTCCCTGATTCATCGCAGTAGACTACGTACCCTACTCCCTCCTCAGGAAACCTCAAGATAGGTGCGCTGGTCAACCTTTGTCTCAGCTCCTGGATGCTCTACTGACACCTGTCTGACTACACGAAGGGTTTTCCCTTCTTCTTCAAAGCTGAGAGTGGTGCCGCAACTCTAGAGAAGTCTGGCACGAATCTATGATAGTATCCATCTAGTCCCAAGAAACTCCGAACCTCCGTCACGATCCCGGGTGGCTCCCATGCTAACACTGCCTCGATCTTCGCAGGATCCACTGCACCTCCCACCTCAGGGATGAAGTGTCCCAAGAAGTGGACCTCACATATCCAGAACTAGAACTTCGAGAGCTTACCATAAAGCTGGTGCTCTCAGAGTGTGTCTAGTAAAACCCGTAAGTGGTAGGCGTGCTCTTCCTCAGTCGTCGAGTAAATCAAAATGTTGTCGATGAAGACCACGACAAATCGATCGAGGTACGGCTGAAATTTCCTGTTCATGAGGGCCATGAACACTAATGGAGCATTGGTTACGCCGAAAGGAATAACCAAGAACTCATAGTGTCCATACCGACATCTGAAGGCCATCTTCTGCACGTCCTCGTCTCTAACTCTGAGCCGATGATAGCCTGACCTGGGGTCTATCTTCGAGAACCACCATGCTCCCTTGAGCTGATCAAAGAGGTCATCATTCCTCGGTAGCGGATACTTGTTCTTCACTGTCACCTGGTTCAGGCGACGATAGTCAATACAGAGTCGCAAGCTCCCGTCCTCCTTCTTGGTGAACAATATCAGGGAAGCCCAGGGTGAAACACTGAGTCGGATGAACCCCTTGCCCTGCAAGTCCTCCAACTGTACTTGTAACTCTCGAAGCGCGGCGGGGGCCATACGATATGCTGAAGTCGATATCGGGGCTATCACGGGGTACATGTCAATATAAAAGTCTACCTCTCTACGAGGAGGTAGCCCTGGAACGTCATCGGGAAAAACGTCCGCAAACTGATCCACCGCTGTAGGAAAACCAGGACTCCGCACGTCAACTGCTCCAAGGATGAGGCTAGCCCATTGATGAGTGATGGGTTGTCCTCTCCTCCACGGAAGTCCATCCTGTGCTGCTAAGGCTCCCTTCTCGCCAGTGAAGGTGAACCTTCTCCCGTCGGTGCGTACACATCGCTCTTTGCGCCTAAAACAATCAATCTGGGCATGGACCATAGATAACCAATCCATGCCCAAGATGACGTCGTAATGCCTTGACGCTGCTATAAGAAGATCCCAGCCGAAGCTCTCGCCTACTAGAGTAAGCTCAGAATGCCGGCACCAGTGCGTAATCGTCGAGTCTGCTCCCGTAGGAGTCTCTAGCCGTAAGGATCGAGCCAACTGCTCTGTCAGAATCTCCGAGCTCCGAACAAGGGCAGCGGCTATGAAAGAGTGACTCGCACTTGTGTCTATAAGTACTGCAGCAAGGGTGGAATAGACATAGATAATACCTCGAATCATCTTGGGTGTGCCTTGGTTGTAGGCCTCTACTGCCTGGAGTTGTGCCTGTCTTTGCCCGCCAGTTCCCTGTGGTCGGGGTGGACCTCCTGGTGGTGGTGGTGGTAGAGTCTCAAAGCATCGCCCACCACCTGCTGCTCGGCCAGCTCCTATTCCTCATCCGCCTCCTCCCTGCGGACTGCCATGGTTGACCCTCAGCCTCTGCCTCGATGGTCCCTCAACTGTCTGCTGCTCCTCGGCACGGGGGGTCGGGCAGTCACGAGCCATGTGGCCCTGCCCTCCGCACGAGTAGCACTATCTGCCTCTCGAAAAACTGGCTCTGCGCTGTGTGCCCCACACTGCAGAGCCAGTGTCATGAGGTCGTCTGCCTGATGGTCTAGTCTGCCTGGACCCCTGAGTCATCCGTTGACTTCCTACCACAGAATACTCTACCACGTGCCGCCCTACGGTGGGTCTCGACGCTGGTGTAGACTCAGCAAGGAAGCTCTCGATCAAAAGGGCCCACTCCAGTACTTCCATATGAGTCGGAATGCTGAGGGAGATCAGAGATGCCATTATATCGTGTATCAAACCCTTCTCAAAGGTCCGGTCCTGGAAGAATGGGTCCCGTACCATGTCCGTCGAGTAGCGTGAGAGATCTGTAAATCTCGCCGAGTACTGAGCGACCGTCATGCTGCCCTGCCGCAGCTGAAGAAGCTCCCGAATACGCACCGCACGAAGGTTGGGGACGAACTCCGAGCGGAAGAGGCTCTCAAAGTCCGTCCATAGTAGATATGCCTCATCGTTCACCTGGAGCATCACGCTCCACCATCGTCCCGCTGCTGCGTGCAGTAGGCTCGCAGCGAGGATCACCATGAGGTCTACTGGTGTCCTCACTAGCCTAAAAACTCGTACGACTGCCTCCAGCCAGTCCTCGGCTGCCTGGGGGTCCGTCTCCCCATGAAACCTGGGTGGTCGCTGGAATTGAAACTCATGCAGTGCGCTGAGGCGACGTGCATCGTCAGCGGCTGGTGCTGGAAGTATCGGGGGCTCGGCGGGTAGTGCTACCACCGGTGCCACAGCTGACAAAGGGCCCTGCACCGAGGCCTTGTCGCTCGGAGGGATGTCATCACGCTCGACTCTCGGAACCCTAGCTGGCTGCCATCGTGGGGCCATCCTGAAAAGGAAACAGGTACGCCACGGTCAGAACAGTATACCTGGTGAGCTGATATAAAGTAATCACAAAGAAAACTTTGAAACACAGACGCAATCAATGTTTTCGTGCATTATGTCGGAAATCAGAAGTCAGGGTCCTGGTGTACGGATATGTCGGTCGCCACACCAACAATGGACCCCATGGACTGATGACCACACTCAATACGCTAATCACTATTGCTTCACATAGAAAAGATCAGAGTTCACGGTAGAACCAAACTCCTCTGATACCAATTTGTCACGACCCACCCTCGGGGCCCGTGCCGTGACTACCCCAAGCCCTCTTTCCATAGGCCATGGGCTGGCGACTAGCACCAAGGCCTAAATCCCGGTAAAATGGGAAGGCATTGCCTTTGCAAAGTAAACAAGCACCACAGAGTAAGAAAGCGGAAAAGTAAACACTAAGTAAGAACAGAGTACAACTGAAAGTGCGGAAAAGTAAATGGGCCAGGATACAAACCCAAACTGAAAGTAAAGTACAACTCGAAAGGGAAAACATCAACTGTAAAGTAAAAGCTGCTACACCGAGCTGTCCACTGGAAATCCCACCTGAAGGGTGGGTACAGATAGCTCTACTGCTCCTCGGGTCCCGCCGTCCGCTCCGAGCACGTCCCGCCCAGTGGTCCACCTCTAGGTACCGTCCTACTCTGCAAGCCTCAACCACGATCAACGATGTCTGTCGTCTGCAACCAACACAACGTAGTGCGGGCATAGCCCGTGCAGGGGTGAGTATAAGCTACTCAGTAGGGACCCTGAGACCCCTTAAGGTCTCCCAAAATCCACAAAGGATAAACCAAAAAGTAAAGATACAATCATTAAGTAATAACCGACACTGCTTAGGTATATTCCCATACATATACCTAAGTCATAAATTCCAATACGCTCCAACCTCCGAGCCCAAGTACAACTCATTCCACACAGGAAAGTATACGTATTCCACACAGGAAAGCAAAATGAAATCCACATAGGATAGCACAACACAATCCACATAGGAAAGCAACAGGATTCAGCTCACACAGGTATACTTCTTCGAAAGACGATAGAGATGATCACTGATCCATCTAAGTCATCAGACCCACAAAGGATCGATAGATACTAACCCCCGCAAAGACCCACACAGGAACGGACCCACACAGGATCTGTAGGCGCTGGTTCACACAGGACCGCTGAGCGCAGACCCACACAAGATCGGACCCACACAGGATCAGTAGCACTGATCCACATAGGATCGCGGAGTGTTGTAGTCTTCGTCATCGAATCCACTAAGGATCTCTGCACAGTCGTCGTCGCAGTCACAGTAGCAGTCGCAGCCAGCTCTAGGGTTCCCGCACACAGCAAGCTCGTTCGGGAGGGTCCGCTCCATGAGCCGAGAGGCTGATACATCAATTGTCACAGAGTCCAGAGTTGATGTATCCAAAATTTCAGTATAGTAAACAGGAACTCAACGCAACAGACGGTGTGTCAATCGACGCCCGGTCTGAGAGTTGTTGGCTTTTTCGTCCCAGGGGCCCGGTTAGTTTTTAAGGAAAAACCATCCCGAACATACTCTACCTACATCCAAACCTCGGGAGGAGTATTAAAAATGATCTGTCTCACTATGAGAAACTCAACAAAGCTAACGGCACGTCAATCGGACGTCCGTAGCTCAAGATATGAGCGTTTCCGCTCCGAGGGCCCGGTTGGTTTCGTGTACGAACCAACCCGGCCGAACTCAAAGTGTTCTGAAACCTTGAGTGTGATATACCGAAACGACCGTCTCGATCCAAGGATCGCATCGCCGCTGATGGCGCATCGTTTGGAAGTCCTTAGCCCGAGTTATGGGCATTTGAATCCAAACCACTCGGTAACGGGGGTTTCAGGCCCGGGCTGTCCCGGCCCGAGACCCCCCAGTTGGCCCGAACCGGGTCGACCCGCTCCGGACAGGGTCGACCCGGCCCGGCATGGCCCGGCCCGGCCCAGCGCGGCATGGCCCGGCGTGGCCCGGCGCGGCCCGGCGCTGCCCGACGCGGCCCGGCCCGACACGACCCGGCCCGGCCCGGCCTGGCGGACCGGCCAGGCGCCGGTCCGGTGCAGCGCGCCGCGTGCTGCCAGCTCGGCCGAAGGCCGAGCTGCTGGAAAATGGGGGGCCGCCTACCCCCCTTTGTGAAACCGGCCCCCCTCATTATGGGGGCCGTTTCACTTGTTGCCCGGGGGAATTAATTTTCCCCGGTTTGCCTCCCTTCTGGCCGGCCCAACCTGGCCGGCCGGTTCTTCCTTAACGGGGCCGGCAAGGCCGGTCCCACTTCCGGCAACCGACACCGGCGGCCCGGCTGGCCGCCGGTCTTCTCGTTCCACCACGACTCAGAACCGGCCGCGGCCTTCATCGTCCAGCGCGGTGCGACGGCACCGCGCCGCTCCGCCGCGGCCCCGCTCCGGCCGTGGCGCCTTCGGTTTCCATCGACGCGGCACGACGACGTCGCATCCATGAAATTCTTTCCACGGCGCAGCGCGACGACACCGCGCAATAATTGCCGTGTGATTCCCGCGTGGTGTGACGACACCACGCCATCTCGTTCCATCTGCAAGAAACAATCAGGAACAAGGGATGGGGGTTCGGCCGTGTTTGTGCGGTCCGACCCCCCTCTCATTAACGATAACATTTAATCGTTTATCCTCGAAGTTCGTCAAGCTATAACCAAGAAAGGAAATAATTAAATAAAACAACAACAATCCCCTACCACAGTTTCAAGTGAGGAGCACGTCAACAAACCGTGGAAGACAAGCGTCGCGGAGGTCGGGCGTTGCGGAAACCGAATGTCATTTCCGTTGACATCGAGGTGCGTCTGAAGAAGTACGTCGCTGGAGAAGCTTCGTAAGCTGATGGAGAAAGTCTGAGGAGGAAACAGCATCTCCTTTCGTTGACACGGGAAGAAGATCGAAGATGTGGCGTCGTCAATCTTCGGAAACACACCGGCTACGAAGAAGAGAAGCGACGTTCTTCGTCGGAGCTTAAGTGTTCTTCGTGTTCTTCGTCAAGGTTGAAGAAGATGGAGAGAACTTCCCAAATCCTCTCAAGGTGGCAAAGGATGCCAACCAAAATAAAATAAGCTTAATGCCTATTTTATTTACACAATTAAACAACTTGAATTTCAAAAGTTTGAAATTAAACAACTCAACTCATTTAATTAAACAAGTTGTCAAGATTAATAAGAGAGGAGTTATAAGGGAGTTTTAAGGGGAGTTGAGGAGTTATGCTTCGTGTGGGCCCCACCACACATAATCCTCTCAAGGGAGGTTAAGTGGAAGTCGGTCCCACCTCTAACTCCCTTTGGGAGGATATAACCAACATGGTTAAAAATAAAATGTATTTCCACATTTTATTTAACTTCTTTTTAATTCCCCCAAAACTAACTCTCAACCCGCATAAAACGCAACCTCAGAAAAGGTATCCTTAAGTGAATATCGGCGCTGTGAGTTCATCGGTGCCCTCAGAATTCGATTCCGGGTACCGGTTCAAAAGTTAGAAATTTCCGCTCGTTCGTTCACTGAACGTACCCGAGCCAAACTTCGGGATTTGATTCCGGGCACACCGGGCCTCGGAATCAGGTGCTGTCAGAAAACGCGCTTTTGTAAAATTCTAAAGAAAATTAAGAAAAAATTTCTCTTGAATTTTACGGGTCTTTACAGCTAGGTTCTTGGTACATATCCCCTTATTGCACCCGGATATGACGTAAGGGTATGGGGTGCGATGCTGACTAACTCCGGGGGTGGCACAGATAACATCGCTTGGGTGGTAATCTCTATTAACTTCCTCTTCTTCAATAGGTGGATACATTCAAGATTTACATATTGATGATTGACATGGGATTTGTCAATATTGAATCCCAGTGATGAAACCTCCTTTCCGAGCTCTGAAAAATCGTTTTTGTATGGAGAAATTCTATTGGATGATTTTATCGCTTCATTTTTCTGAGTAAATTGGATTTGTTAAATCCCTATATTTATACTAATCATACGATTAATGTTAAAAGGCTATATTAGCAGAGATAAAATATTTGATATAGTGTTTTAAATTCCAAAAACATAAAACTAAGGAATTGTATATGTTTTACATAATTGTGTTACAAATAAGACATTTAATTAGATCAAGCAGAATTTTCATTAATAAATGTTTGGGTCATCACAATATTCACCAGTTAAGAAATTTCTCCCTAGAAATCTCCATTTCCCACACTATAACAGATGAGGGTAACTCTACTTCATCACATCTTCTAATTCCAATGTTACCTCCTCAAACTTGTGGTTTCTCCACAACACCATAATGGGGGGCATTTTCTTATTTCATAGAACTTTTTATCTACAATATAATATTTTTACCGTCTTCTCCTTATAGTAGGGGTCATTATATAATGGTAACAACTCTGGATTTAGTACATGTGATGGGTTAGTTATGTAAATCCTCTAGAGTGATACTTGGAATACATCATGTACTTGAAATCGTTTCGGTGGGAATGCTATTCAATACGCCACTACTCTAATGTGAGCAAGGATCTCAAAATGGTCAATGTACCTTGAATTAAACTTTCCCTTATTCACAAATCTCATAACTCTCTTCCATGGAGATATGTGGAGGAATATCATGTCTCCAACATCAAACCCTAGGTCTCATTGACGAATATCAACATTGTTCTTTTTTCAACTCCGAGTAGCTTTAATGCTCTGGTGAATGGTCTTAAGTTTACCAAACATTTTATAAAAAAATTCTGGACCTAAGTGTTTTCCCTCCCCATCTTCATCCCAACATGCAGGTGTTCTACACCTCTTCTTGTGCATTGCATCATAAGGATCCATTTAGATGATTTAGTTGAAAATTTTATTTTAATATAACTCAACTGGAGTAATATGCTGATCCCATCATCCTTTGATTCTATTTGGCATGATCTCAACATGTCCATAAGTGTTCGGATAGTCTTCTCAGATTGACCATCAGTTTGAGGATGATAAGTCTTACTGAAGTTCAGCTCAGTATTCAAAGCATGATGACGAGTCTTCTTGAACATAAAGGTGAATCGTGGATCTCGGTCAGATAAAATATGTATTTGTACTCCATGAAGTCATACCACTTCTCTAATATATATATGTGCTATTTGAACCAATAAAAAATCCTCTTGAATTGTAATGAAGTATAAATTTTTTGTAAGATGATCCATGAAAACCCAAAAAGCATTGTTTCTTTTGGATGTATTTGGATGTCTGTTGACAATGTACATGTTGATGTTATCTCATTTTCTTATTGGTATGGGTAATGGGTGATTCATCCCCGTAGACTACTACCTCTTATCCATCACTTGTTGGCATACCAGGAAAATTGATGTTTACACAAGGTTCTCCTTTATCATGTTGTCAAAACAATAATGCTCTCAGATATCTCGATACATCACTGTGTTTCCTCAGTGAATAGAAAATTTTGAACAATGTGCATCATCCAAATGTTCATTTTTTAATTATGGGTTTGATGTAACACATAATCACTTCCCAAACCACACAATTCCAAATTCATTAACAGTGATCTATGAGGATTTCCCTTTTATAATAGTTTGAACATTCTTTTGAATTCCCACATAATACTTTTGAGCATCATTTAACCTTTCCAAAAGAGATGCTTGGGCAATAAATTGTGAAACAATTGATGACGTCCCCTTATTTTTATTCACATCTCCATCTTCATCAAATCTATGAAGATTGGATCCTTTTCAATTCTCATCAATGAATGAATCGCTAGGTCCTTTCTGCATAGAGCATCTGTTAGCATGTTTTCATTACCAGGGTGGTAATGGATCGAGCAGTCATAGTATTTTATCATCTCTAGACATCTTCATAGGTGCATCTTACAGTCTTTCTATGTGAATATATACATGATGCTTTTGTGATCCGAGTATATTTCACACTTCTCCCAAAAGAGGTAATGTCTTAAAATTTCTAAAGTGAATATTACCACATCTAACTCCATATAATGTATTGGATAGTTATTCTCATGAAATTAGAATTGCATTGCATCCTAAGAAAATACTTTGTCATTTTGCAACACCACACAGCCCATTCCCTTATTCAAAGCATAAATTAATACCCCAAAAAGTATTCACTTGTGGGTAGTGTGAGCACGAGTGTAGTGATAAGACTCCTTTTCAACTACATGAATCTATTTTAAAATTTATCTCTCCATGTAAACTTGAATCCCATCAGAGTTATCCTGGTAAGATGGTTTCAAAATCGAGAGAAATTTCTCACAAATCGGCGATAATACCCAGCTAACACCAGAAAGATGCAAATATCTATCATTGATTTTGACCTCGTCCATCCTTCAATTATAGTTATCTTTGATGGATGCATAGATATCCCATTTCATGTGATAATATGAACCAATAATGAGACATACATCAACCATAACTCACACTTGATGTACTTTTCGTAGAGCTTATCCTTTTGCAAGGTCTCTAGTATAGTGCTTAGATGCTCCCCATGATCCTTCTTGGTTTTGGAGTATACTAGAATATCATATATAAAAACTACCAAATAATTGTTCAGGTAATCTCTAATGATTATATTCATCAATTCTGTGAAGATATCTGGAGCATTAGTGAGATTGAAAGAAATTACTATAAATTCATAGTGCCCGTAATTTGTAACAAAAGTAGTCTTGGGGATATCCTCCTTCTTTACCCTTATATGGTAATATCTCGACCTTAGATCAACCTTGGAGATGAATTTAGGTCCACATAGCTAATCAAAATATTCATCAATTATGTACATATGATACTTGTTCTTTATCATGATTTTGTTGAACTTATGATAATCAATACAATGGCACATTGATCCATCCTACTTCTTGACGAAGAGGACTGGTTCACCTCATGGTGATGCACTTGGGTGTATAAACCCTTTCTCTAGATTCTCCTATAGTTGTTTCATAGGCTCCTCAAGCTCCACAATATCCATTCTATGAAAATTATTTCATATTTTCAATTCCATAGGTTTAAGATCAATTTATAATAAAACATCTCTTCTAAGAGGAAGACCATGATGTTCTTTAGAAAATAGTGTAGTGAATTAACTCACACTATAATTTTCAACAAGGATGTTTTCTTCCTTACACTCAATCATCCAAGAAAGATATTCATGCTCATAGGGTAGTAGTATCGACACTTGAGATGATGGTGCTAAAGAATATTCATCCTCCTCTTTGTACTAGTATAGAATCAGGGGTCAATTCTTCATAAGGACAACGATTTCCCTCTCACATCAATTTATCATGGATCTACTTATGGAAATCCAATCCATGACAACAATTACATCAAATTCCACCAAAGGGAATATGATGAGGTTTTCCATGAAGTTCAAACCACAAATTTTTATCGGGGAGGAGTTATATTGATGCGTTACAATGATTTCCCAATCTTCAGTTCTCACTAACATCTTTACATCGATGATTTTTGGTGGTGTTGGTATTGTTCTACTAAACATTCATGATATAAAGATAGTTTAGAACCAAAATAAAACATTTTGATCGCTATTCATGAATGAATAACTAGAGTACCTCTCACCACTTTATTGTTGAGGTTCACTTCACTGGTAGTATTGGAAAAATCATTCCTTTTCTGCGTTGGAGGTTGTTAGTTGCCTCCAAAACCCCTTGGCTTAGGGAACTAGTTTTCAATATACCTTGGTTCTTTGAAGTTGAGGCAATGATCAACGCGTTGAGGGTCGAAGGGAATGTTACACTCCTCTATCGCCGCAGTAGGTTTTTCTTGCTGAATATTAATATTCAGGTTCCCTTCTCTACCACACCTAAAGAATTTCCTCATCCCCTTCAAGAAATTTCAGTGGTTCTTCATTCTGCATATTTTGAAAGTGGGGTTCTAGAATTTCCTAGCACAGTTGGATTTATCCATCGGACCTCTAGAATTAAAATCCACATTACACTTCTTATCCCAATGATACCCATGAGATTTGAAAATCCCCATTTATACTTTGAGGGCACATTAGACAATTTCCTCATATCTCTCAAAGAAACATATCACTAGGGATTTCCGTAGGATAGGGTTTATCCCACCAAAGAAGTGGTCAACCTTGAATTTAGGGGTAACGAAAAAGAAGGAGGAATATCAAGAAAGAATTGTGATGATTTCCTCATACGGTTCTATATAATCAACATCTATTTAACTAAGTGTAAGGAACTCCCTTTCCATCTTAAATCAGAGGGTGAGAAGAAAATATTTATCGAGAAATTTTTTCTGGAAGTCATTCCATTATAATTCCTCGATCATATCCCCATGCTTCATATTTTTTATCAATGTATACCATTGATCAACTTTACCTCCCTATGATACGAATATATAAGTAGCTTAACTTGTTCAGAACATTGATGGGTGGAGAATATCATTTAAATGGAGTTGATCCATTGTTCGCTGATTGAGGGATCATATGATTCCTTAAATGTATGAGGAATTTGTCTCATGAAGCTCTCGATTGTGACTTGTTTTTCTAGGGGGGGGGTTGAACGTTAATATTGACCCATGTTTCTATTTAAAACATGATTTAACTATGAGAGTATCATGGTAATGTTTGTGATTCCTGCTCTTATTGGATTTGGCATCTCATTAGAATAGTCATCACATTGATATTCACATATATTTTTAGCCCAAGTCCTCCTATTGGAGGAAATTATATGGAATAATAGGAAAGTTAGGGGAAACACATAAAGTGGAATCCAATAAAAGAAATAATATCTTATATATTAAATTTATTTCCTTAACTTCTCAATGTTATCCATGATCTACATCCCAACATATAGTGTTAAGAGAAATTAGTTTTCATTACCTTAATAATGGTTCATACAAAGGTTATGAATTTACTAAATCATATCCCCCAATTGATTCATAATCTAGAGTGCAGCAAGGCCTATTTTTGTCCACTATTTCTCGTATATGTCTATCTTATAGCGGTGTTTTTTGGTTATAACCCTAGATAAAATTGTTCCTAAGTCACCTCTACAACCTCATATCTAGATAGGGATGTATTTTCTGGATAAAAAACGTACTCAATACTCACCAAAAATTAGGGATGTTTTTCTTACACATTTTTTATCCCTAAGGCTTTCATTAGTGGTTTCTTGTGCTAATCTGAAAAATAACTAAACCTATCCTATGATAACAACTATAACAACCAAACTCTTTATTGTACACATAAACATGATTTATTACATCAATGTGAACTTAGGAAAACTATAAGGATAAAGAGGTCTGATGTCATGGGAAATTATAAATGTCACATTACGACTTAGAACATAAAATAGAACTTCTTTATTGAAAAATTCGATTATATGATGACAACAATACTTCGTAGTTAGAGTTTCATGGGATAAGAAAAGGAAATTCATAAGAAAAGGGTGAGATATAAAGCCCATTATGAAAGTAAAAAAGACAAAACATGAAGATTAAAATACATGATAGTAAATAATAATATAAATGGAGAAGAAGTGAAACATGAAAAAAGGAATGAAATAGCATGATTATCATAACATGGAAATGTGGCAACAACCTTTAAAATGATGTTATCATGATACAAGGTTAAATGGGCATGGAGAATGATTAAACCCAAATTTAACTTGAATTAGTATGTGTAAGCCCTCGTATCACATGACTTATCAAGATACTAATCATTACTCAATGCATTGGAATGCTATCAGTGTCCACCCTTCTTAATAATTTCATTTACTGAGTAACTATGCCCCATGGATCTTATAACATGGATTCATTAAATATAATCATTTATTCAATGATATAATATTTTTTAATACATAAATACACCTATATAATCAATAATTAAATGTTTCTAAAGGTAAATACACTTCATGGATAAATGGGCATTGTATTCACAACACAATAACTTTGGCATGGAAAATCACGAGCAATTTCAACAGCATAAAAGAGTGACATAAGAATTCCTAAAATAATGGTTGATGAGAGAGAATGGGGTTATCATCATATGTACATGAAATGGAATGTAAGTGGGTAATATAGATACATGTTCTAACATATTTAATGGAATATAGATTCATTATACCAAAGAATTTTTTGAATGTAAATGAGGAGAGTTAAATCCCATATGAAATTTCGACATTGTAATGAGTGTATTTGGGAAGAATTAATTAGAGATAAATTGGTATATAATAATTTAAAAATAAGGAAGGATGTATGGTGAAGGTGTGATATCATACCCTGAAATTGATAATTAAAAATAAAAGGCCATAACAACATAATGAAAATTAGACAAAAATGACAAAGGATGAAATCCCTTACATGGAAGTGTAATCCAATGGATGGAGAGAGGCTTAAGAGAGGATTCATGGGAGCTTGGATCACCTTGGTAGGATAATTTATATAGGAGCGCTGTGTAGTGTATTTATAAAAGGATTTTTTGTGAATTTAAATTTTATCTTTGGGAGGTTTATTTTGGAAAGTAGAGGGAATTATTAACTATTTAGGTTTTAGACTTTACACATTAAATTAATCAAAACCACAAACCAAACCATCTTTTTTCCCATTTTCTTTGCCAAAGTTGACTTGAAAAAATCATTTTATAAGGCCAATTTCCCAATTTTTTAAAATATTAATCTTGCTTATGTGGAGGTGAGTCACACACTCACGAAAATCATTTTAAAATGATAAAATGTTTTCAAAGATTTGGAGGGTCCACTAAGGCCTTGTAAAATAAATAGAACAAACATAAAATCACATTATTTTAATGTTAAAACATATATTGGCCGAAAATACCACTTCTAGTATTTTATTACATCAATATTGGGTCATTATGATGTCATAAAACACATTATATATTTAACAGTATTTAATTTTAACCCAAAAATTCAGCTATCTCATAAAATTATGAAACATTCACCACAAGATAATTTCAACATATTGAATTCAAAAAAAATATTCATTTTATCTAAATAATTTTTAACATATGTGAATTGTTAATTTTTAAATAAAAATGACATTTATCAAAAATTCACGAGTTATGACAAAAAAATATTCAAACAATAATAAAAATTACAATTTTATTCATAAAAATTATAAAATCATTTATATTTATTAATAATTTATTTAGTAATAATAATTTATTTAATGATAAATTAATTAAAAAATATATTAATTCATCAAAATATATTATTTAATTGAATATTAACTAAGAATACTATTTGTGCTTCAAAAAATATTTATAAAATAAAAATAATAAAATGAATTTATATTCTATATACAAAACTAATTCACATAATCATGGTTCTGGGACCTGTTACATATCCCCTTATAACACCCTCATTAGATCTATGGGTTAGGTGTGCAATGGTGACAAACTCCTGGGGTGGCTCGGATAACATCGCTCGGGTGGTAATCTCAATTAACATCCACTTATCTTGTAGGCGGTTCTGTTCAATCTTTACATGTTGAAGCTCATCTTGGGAATTTTCTAGAGTGATTCCTAGTGACACCACCTCTTCTTCGTGCTCTGAAAAATGGGCATCGTATGGAGAAATTCTACTAGACGAGGCCATCACATGCTTTTTCTCAGTAAATTTGATTTGTTAAAACCCTATATATATTCTAATCATGTGATCAATGTTCAATATCTATATTAGAAATGGTAAAAATATTAATTTAATTTAAAAATCCAAAAACATAAAAACATGGAAGATAATATGTTTTACATAACCCTTTAAAATAATAAAAAATTTAATTAGATCAATAAGAATATTCATTAATAATTTTTTGGGTCATCACAATAGAAAGGCTCATGAATCATGTGGTAAGTCCACAAAAAAGTTATAATCTCCCCATTGTGGGACCCATAAGATATCCAAAACCTTCTCTATCTCATAATACCTCATCACAAGTCTTAATAAACGTATTAGCCATACACATTATGATATAATAACTTAAATCATGTATTTAACATTTAAAAATAAAAATAATATCTTCTAAAATCCATATATACTTATTATATTATCATATAATGACCCTTTTTAATTTTTAATAGACAACCAAACATTAATTTTTGTAAATCATAATTAAATTATTCTAGAATAGGAAGAAACATTATTTTAAAATATTGTCATAATTTTCCCCTTATGAAATGAATAACATAATTAACTGAAATGATCTCTATTATCTATTGATTCTCTAGATTTACATCAATGATATATTAATTATATATTCCCTTATTTACCGCAAAACCAAAATCATTTTATACATTACACATTGTAAAATTAACATTATTCCAATTAATTATTTGGTAAAATATAGTTAAAACTCATTACAGTAACCCATTCCAAACATCATATTAATTTACTAGTTGTCACAATATTTACTACACAATATAATAAATTAATGAATATGAAAATAATATCAAAATAAAAAAAATTAATAATAATCAATGAACTACCTAATTTTTTCCAAAATGTTCCCATTTTAAATTTTTTTACCATACATATGATATAACTATGGAATCCATCATTTCGAATTCATAAAAAAATCATTCAATGGAACTCCACATAATAACACACAATATCATTTATGGTTTAGTTTCATGAAAATTATAGAATAATAGATGAATAATATACTAAATAATCTAATCCACTTGAATTTGTCATATAGGCACATCATATGATACTATTAATGTATCACATACATAAGGGGCATATATCGAATGAATGGGGTGTGCAAAAATACCAATATAGAAATAATCAATGGTTATATTAAGATTTTGACCATGAGTCTTGAAAATAGGGAATGATCATATTATTATGAATAATATAATAAGAGTAAGATCATGAATCACAACAAGTAATTGAGGATAGAACATAAAAATGATACATTCATAATAATATCACCATGGTTTTTCAACATGGTGTAGTAATTCTTAATTTTCAAGTGTATTCACCAAGGTATCATAATAAATACCATCTCAAGATAATAATTCATTGTTTAATTCAATGAATCACTATTGGGGTTAAACCAATATATTTTTAATTTATTTAAGCCACATTGTTGATAAAAAAAATTTATCAATAAAACGTGGAAAATAAAGAATGGGTTTTATATAAAATCATTTCATACATAAGTGTATAATAGTAAGAACATTAAGTATTTTTTAACCCACCAAAAGGAAATTATTGTTTCTATAATTAAAATAACTGAATAAATAAATTATATTTACATTTAGTTAATTAATCATGGATAAGAAAACTGTTTGGATATTCATAGCATAATAAATTTTCAAGTGAAAGATACATATTCAGGAAATGAATTCAGAGCATAAGTGTATAAAATATAGATTAATGTAATGCCAAAATTATAGGAGAGGAATAATTCCATTTGATGAAACAATATTTTTTCAATAATTTAATAGTATAAAATGGTAAAAAAATTGATCAAATATGATATTTAGAAAAGTTCCCACAAAATAAGTACTAAAAAAGAACAATGTTAGTGGATAATTCAATTAAATTCATGAGTTTCTTCCTAATACACAAGTATGAGACATTGAGGGATTATGAAGAACTAGGAGGGACTATATAAGATTACAAATGACTAAAAATCAAGGATTATGAATTTTATGTATAGTGAAAAGGGGTAACTATGGGTATTTATTGTAAAAGAGGAGTATTTATTTAATAATATCAAAATACATTTCTTGAATTTCTAGGTTGTGGAAAATGAAAAACCATTTCCTTAGGCATATTTATTGGTCATACCTTTGAGAAATGTAATACACGGTTTATATCATGGTAAAATATTATAAATAAAATCCATTTTTTAATATTACTTTGGACATTGAAAACAAATTTTCCAAAGAACATATTTTTTTAATCGTAATTTACCTTCAAGAATTTGAAAAGTATTTAATATATTTTTAAATTTATTTAAATAGAATAAAATTAATAATATTAAAAAATAATAAGATTTTTATAGTCTTTTATTTGTTATTGTTAATTATAACATCATTTTTACATATATAATAAGTCTTAACAGAAAAAAACACAGTCTATTTTAACTATTCAATAAAAAATAATTTATTTTAAGAGATTTTCAAAAATTCACCCAAAACTAATATGAAAATATTTTTTTAATATAATTTCATTTTCTCTAAATAATTTTATAATTATGATAGTTTTAACTTTTAAATAAAATAAAATCATTTTTTAAAATTTCAATTTTAGGACATAACCAAATTACAAAACATATAAAAATTATTATTGCCTATTATAAAATAATATTTTCAACAATAAGTAAATAAATATTATTTTAAAAGGATATTTCATGAAAATAATGTTTATATGGAATACCTATTTTATTATAAATATAAATATATTTTTTAAAAACACCATTTCATTTTTATCGAAAAACCAAATTTTCATAATAATCATCTTTTTAGAAAATATTATTTAAATGAAACAACATTATAAATTGGATTGAAAATATAACCAATTATATTATAAAATTTAATATAAAATTTTATTATATTAATGTATAGAACATATACCTTTTATTAATCCTCCATAATCTATGTGGGCAAGGTGTAATATGATGGCTATTTCAGGGAGTGGAACTATTAAGATTAATGTAGTGGTGATATCCTCTTACAAGAACATCTCTAACAATATATTTCATATGAGAATCAATTATTTAATCCCTATATGGATTTTTTCATTAGATAACCCCATTAATTCTACATCCCTTACTAGATCAGGGAAATGGGATACAAAAGTAATGACCCTACTTATTTAGGTCATTATTTCTCCTTTCTACATAAATTATCACTATTAATTTTCATTTAGAAAAAAATAATTTAACAGTTAAAATTTTAAAAATATTCATACCTCCAATAGGTAATATTGACATAAAGTAAGATTAATATTCCATTGGTCCTATTACCTCAAATAAATGCCTTTTAATTTCACCACTCACTACAATTCCTATCATTGTTAAATAAAATTTTCATCTCTAAAACATAATTTTATTTATTATTATTATATTTATATCTATATTGTTTCATGAGTTTTATGATCATAGATGATTTCTAAGATCTTAATATTCTCTTTCTAAATTTCTAATTTTTTTTATTTTTTATCTCATCATAATGTCTTGAATTTTCATGGGGTTATTTGATATATAATGTAATGTTATTCATTAATAATTCTTTATTAATATATCTATGTGTTGAATTAGTATAATATTATATAATAAAAGACACAATTATTCAATAAAAAATACCTCTAATAATTTTTTGGTCATCAAATTGTTCCCCTAATGAAATTTAATATCTAAAGTTTCATCTCATATTTTTATTAAAAATAAACGAGGGGACTTCTGTTTGACGGTTTCCTATAATTACTATGTTTCCTATTCATATATAGGGTCTTTCCATAACACCTTGACAAGGTGAGGTCTCTTTTTCAATATGAATTTGTTCTTATGGTCCAATATATTCACCAGATTATCCTCAAATGAGAGTTCACTCTTCTATTATAACACCTCCAAATTAAGTGTATGTGACCGATCAGGTATGTAATTCATCAGGAATGATACATAGATCACATTATGATCATGAACAATATTTAGTGGATGTTGTAGGTAATAATCCCCAATTATTTTGAAATATAGGATCAAAAGGGTAAAATATACATAGGGATAATCTTTCAATACTTTATAATCCTACTTACTCACTTCTATTGTGATATTCAATTGAATTCACTAAAAATAATATCAAAAAATATTTTCACATAGATGGTTATCATTATAGATCTTATAAAAACCCTATGATGGGTTTATATAAACAATAATGACTTGAAACAATTTTCTCCTCACTTATACAAATATTATGACCATGAACCTTTATATTACCAACATCATCCCCACATGTTGGTGTTCTATATTTCTTCACTTATAGTTAATCATATGATGCTATATGAATTCATTAGTGGATGTTGTGTTTGTATAATAACTCAACTAATGGGACATATTTAACCCATCAACCAATAAAATAACCTAGATCTGCACCTTTTATTTCATTAGGATTCTTAATGGACCTCTTAGTTTGGACATCAGTTATAGGGTGATAGTCTATTATAAAATTCAATTCACTATCTAGAAAATGATTAATATTTTTCATGAAATTAAAAGTGAGCCACAGATCAAGAAAAAAAAGACTGAAATAAATATAGAATTCATCCTCCCCACTTCATTTACCTATTCCATAGCATGCTGTTAAATTGACTAAACTTCCCAAATAGTGATTATGTGTAAAAAATTATAGAGTTTATCGACCACAACCTAAATAGCACTATTTCCATTGGATTTCTTCTAGAGACTGTGGGAAAATTCCATGGTGAGGTTCTCCCACATCCTTGTGGGTATAAAAAATTGATTAATTATCCAATTTCTTTTCTATCACTATATATTAACATAAGGAAATGAAAATAACCAAAAGGTATACTTAGAGATCACTTTATTAATGTTGATCCACTATAATTTTTCTCAAATTTCATGGTAGATTTTCATACTTCTAGGATGAATAGAAAAAGTTGAGTTATGATATTTTTCCAATATATCTTTTTTTATCATAGGTGTTGAAGGAACAAAAATTCTAGTTTGAAACCTAATGAAAAAAATATCATTAATTTGGAATGAATGAAGATCCCCCTCCATTATTATATCCACCTTATTTAGAATATACATATAATATCATTATGGATTTTGGATCCTCTCTTAGATAGATGGTTTAGAAATCAATGGGGAAATGTTTGATATATTCCCAACCATTAGTATTTTTATATCAATGATTTTTATATCCATGATGATAGTATCTTTATCAATCATCATCATGTATATTTTATAATTTTATTTTTTACTAAGTGTATATGTTACCATATTCACACTTCTATAATGGTTGTGAATTGCGAGATATTTTTCCTTGGTTATCCCTTACTATTTACCCAAATCAATGTCATGATCTATTTTTTTCAAAATATAATTCAATATTTTATGGTCTATATGTGTATATTATTTTTCAACATAATGATTATGTCTACATAACATCGTAGGATAGATTAATACATCAAGATCAAGGTCATCAGTAGGATTTTTATATTCTTAAGCCTTTAAATACCTCAATTAATAAGAAATAAATTTATCATTATTTATGAGTACACATAAAATGAATTATAATGATCCATCGCTATAAATGAAATTTCCATCACCATTTGTGGTTAATCTTATTTCAGGTACAATAACCATCGTCTTCTTTAGTTCATCAAAACATTCTTCATCATTTTTTCAATATAATCCTAAATCCATTTAATGTTAACATGGTTATTTGATTATAAAGACATGAATTCTTTTTCAAAAACCAATTATTGAATCATGATGTTACAATGAATCTATTAATATCGATTATAGAATTATGTTTTGGAAACTCATCTCTAGCCTCTTCTATGTGAGGATCAACTGTAATTTCATTGATAGTGATGATGTGACCAGATAGTGAGATTTTTTCTTATTGTGTCTCAATTAAACTGAATTTACCAAATATATTAAACATCCATGGAGATTTTTATATGACCCTTATATGATCCACATTCTACTCATGACTTTTTTAATATTAAAAAATTCCATGAATAAATGTGGTATAATGTTTTCAATGGAATATTTAAATACTCTATTCATAATATCCATAATTATGTCTTAAAATTTAGTTATTTATGATGTCATAAAATCAAAATAAAAATGATCATATTTTGTAATGATGTTTTCCTTTTCTTATCTTCTATATTAAACCATATGTGATGATACCTTGAGGAGAGTTCATTTTTTGAAAATAATTGACCCCCATGACGTTGGTTGAAAAAAATAATCAATAATTATAGGATTATATTTTTTTTAATACTATACCATTATATTCATTATAATCGATTCATTTCTACATTTTTTGATTATTAATATTTAAAGTATAATTGTTTCCCCAATTGGATAAATTCATGGTCAAATAAAACATTTCCCCAAAAGGTTATGATATTGTTTTTTATGTCATCGAACATCACACAATCTCTTCCGTACGTGGTCATTGATACATTCATGGATCTAGTAACGAGTTAAATTTATAATTCTACCACTCATTATATAAGTGAATAATATTCCTCTTTTGGAAATATGGAAATTTATTCTGAAAAAATGGGGATAATTTCTATATTCAAAAATTCTCATTTTTCATTTCATGCACTAATCATTTCCATAAATAAGGTAATAAGAGTTATTTTAGATGGAGTTAAATCTAGAATATATATCCTTTAATAATAAATCTAGGTTTACCATTAATATCCAATGAATTTCCATGATTCCATATTATATGTTATCATTATTGATTGTGGTATAGTCTGTCCCTAGTATAGTGTTGAATTACACCAAGGGAATGATTATTATATTTGTGATGGGATTTTACTAACCAATGTTGAAACTAGATTTAATATACATCTTTTATCCAATGAAAATATTACAATGAATTTTAACTAATAAATATACTTCTATAACTTCTAGGTTTGATTCTAAATTAACTTCAAAAATGAATGAATTAACAAAATGAGAATAACCAAAGTCAAACACATTATTTTCTATAATTAAGAGCATAATGATTATACCCCCCACCACATCTGTTCGATCCTCTAATTCAGCCATTGTGATTTCAAAAGAATGAATGTATGCCCACAGATTATACTGATAATTTTTGTAACTAACCACCATTATCTTCTAATTTGGACATTAATTTAATTTTTATTAATGATTTCCATAATTGATTAATTTATTATATTATTTTTCTTTCACCATAATTCCATTTTTTCATTGAGTTGTTGAGGATTCATCTCATTGTGGTATTTTAATGTTTTATTTCTATTTATTCCTCAATTATATCACTTTACGCACACCAGAATATAGTTCCCCAAATGGCTTCCATGTTTTTTTCCCAATCAAATTTAATGTTTCATTCCATCGCTTACAAGATCAAAATTATTCTCGGAGTATAGATCCATGAGAATATTATTTTCAATCAACCAATATGATCTATGTCTCTCTAAAAAAAATTTCAAATGTCATAGTTCTTTGAACAAACTATGAATAGCTTTATATTTTTGATTTTTAAGATTCTATTGTATAAGGGGTAAGATTCTGCTGAACAACCTAGCATGATTTAACATCTGATACATATAAACTATTGAGGTGTATCGAGAGTGATTTATAAAGATTACTTTTTATATTCCCAAAAAAAATGTTTCAATCTAAATTAGCTCAAATAATTTATATCCATTTCAATTTTCATTGAATAGGTATCATAATTATGGAAAAAATATTATCCCGAAGTTTTTCCACTCAATTGAATCAATCTTTCCACATGGATTTATTTTCCAAATCAGTGTGAACTACTGATTATATTATCATAATATGGGGTGTAATTCTATGTTATATTTCCTATAATTGAAAATTGAGTATATGAAATATATTTTATATATATTTAATCTGTTTTTCAAAAATTAATGGACCCATAGAAACACTAAAATAAGGTGGAAGTTGATATGTGAATTGGTTTACTGTATTTCATCCCCTTCATGGTGAATCTGAATAATCAACATAGTTCAGCTAGTTATTTATAACCTATAATAGTTTAATCATCATCCTCGTTGTTTTTTACATTCTATCTTCCATCTTGTAATGATGGTCACCGGTAAATAATTCATTTCACCCATCATTTATATGGTTTTTCTATTTCCATTAATTTATCACAAAAGAAAAAATCTTATTGAGAAACGTGTTACATTTAGTAATATTGTATCTTGAAAAGGAATTTATTTAATAAAAAACATTTTTAGTGGAATTATGATTTTAACATTCATTAACAAGAATTAAATTTCTTATATATGCATTACAATGGTTCAAAAATATCATGTGATTATCCAAACATATCCCTAGGGAGTGTTGTACTTTTTGTGTATCAATCTCCATTATCATGCACTAGGTGATGATCGAGTCAAATATAAATACACCCTTTTGAGGTTATTACCCATATGTATAACTATTCTATTTCTACGTCCAAATACAGTATCTATATAGGGATTTAATTTCTAGTAAATTACACCCTCAATAATTCAACCAAATACTAATAATTTTCCTATATTTTTTTAAATTTTCCATAGGGTTCTTAATTTAATTTTCTAATCCTAATTTATATAAATAACTAAAAGGTTTTTTGATATAAAATAAATCATTTTTATTTTTTAATACACAAAAAACTCCTTACATGATACAACACTTAATAACACACATGATCTTTTAAGGATTATTTTACTAGAAATTAGGAACGTAATACATAAATAGCATTATAAATTTTCCAATCCACTAGAAATAATTTTTCATAGGTTCATTCTATGACACTTTTACTATACCTCATATCCCATGGAGATGCATTAAATTAAATGGGTGACCATAAATTCAGTTAACTAAATAAAAAATTGAGATATTTATGATTTTACTGTAAGGAAATACAATATAGGAGTATCATAAGAACAATATTCATATCAACATAGAGAGATCATAAATCATAAAATTTAAATGTGTTTACATTAAAAAAATGATTTTTTTATAGGAATATCACCAAGTATTATCACTAAGATGTCAGAAATCATAATTTCATTATTTACTCACATATATATCATAAAATATGTTAACATTAGAGATTAAATTTTTTCTGAATGTAATAGTGATCTATGAAGGTGCACCATTCATATATTGAATTCATTTAAGACAGAATTCCCAAAATAAAAAATTTCACCATCAACTCATGAAGAACACATAGTGGGATTCATATAAAATCATTTCATATATATGTTCTCAAAGACCTAAACATTACATCATTTTAAATAGATGGAATTAGACTATGGGTTTCATAAATATAAATCCCAGAATCTAATGATTTTATTTATGTTATGGTGATTACCTATGGGAAGGAACTGGTTTAGGTACTAAAAAAATTATAATTTTTCATATAAAACAGAGAAATTGAGGAATTTAATTCTGTAGTAGTAGGGTGTAAAATATGGGTTATTAAATAGAATAATGGGAGGGGGGAAGACAACTCATTGATAAAAAAATATTTTGGGTGTAATTGGATAATAAAAAATGTTATAAAATATTATAAATAAAACTTTTTAGCAAGAAAAACAACAAAAGAGGAATTTAATTGAAAAATTGGAAGGGGATAATTCTTATAACATAATGAATTTATTCATAAAACATGATGTTTTATCCTTAAGGACTAATGTAAACCTTAGTGGGACTCTATAAGAGAAAATTGACCAAAATTTCATGGATTAAGGATTTTAAGTGGAGAGGGGAGGGGGAAGGGAAGGTATTTATTATAAAAAGGTACATTTTTAATAATTTCCTAATATTCGACATGGAATTCGTGGTATTGAAAAATTATAATAATTATATTTTCCATGTTTTATCCTACTGGTTTTATAAATTTTATATAAATTTCTATCATAGTTTAATACATTAGAGAAAAAATACATATTTTCAAATTATTTGGTACGAGGAAATGTTATTTTCCCACAAAATATAGATTTTAGATATCCTAATATCTATTTAAAAATATAGAAATTCATTTCTATGTTTTGAAATTGATTTAAATCCATTAAATTACATAATATCAATAAAATATTAATATTTTTGGTCTTTTATTTTATTTAAATAATTATCATATCAATATTAAATATATATAAACTCAAAAAAAAGATGATAAAACAATGTATTTTTTACTATACACTAAAAATTAATGTATTTTTTAAAATTATCAAAAATTCACCATAAAAGTGTTTCTATATTATGATTTCAAATAAAATGTTTAATTTATCAAAATTATTTTTAAAATATGAGAATTTGATATTATAAATAGATGCTCTTAATTTATTGAAAAATAAAAAAATTTATTTCATAATCAAATTTCTAACACATATAAATATTTAATATACCATTGTAAAATTTTATTATATTTTATCTTTTAATAAATAGTGTTTGAAAATGCTACTTAATGAAAATATCCATTATATATAATAATTGTGTATATATTTTATAAAAAATACTACATTTTAAAAAAAAATATTTTTAAATTCAACTTAAATTGAAATATATTTTTATTACACCAAATAATACTAATATTTTGATTGACAAATATATTAAAAAATTCATTTTTAAGAAGGAAATTTAAAATTTACGATACATTTTTCTAAAAAAAATATCCCCTTATTACACTAGAACATTCCATATAGTTCTGGTGTATGATGATGGCATTTTAATGTTATATCTGAGAAAAAAATGACATCCGGATGATATCCAGTAACATGAACAGCCCCCATAGTCTATTTTATTACCGTGAGATGCTAAAGATCTATATGGGATTCGAAGAGGGTTAACCCTTGTGACACTACCTCCCTCATATATTCAGAATATAGGATTCAAATTGAATTACTCCATTGTTTGAGTCCATCATATCTCCATTATAAATCAATTATCATTTGTAAATTACTTTTATAAATATTATATCTAATTGTAACATTATTACCAATTGAAATAGTTCCATATTTTAGTATTGACCAATTATTATATTACAATTCTAGTTATCATATTATATCCTAATAATATAATTTTATTTTTTCACTCACTTTCATTCATATCAATATTCTATATATTTTAATTTTCAAAAATCACAATTATTTTCTTAATATTAATTTTCTTTTTAATAGAGTTGTTCATGGGGTGATAATCTATGAATATTGGAAAGTTCATAATTTTCCAATACTAATTTTGTTAATTTATATTATTAACCTATTGTGATGTTTTCAATTTCGCTGGGATTAGTTTCTAACTAATGTAAAGTTTTTAATTAATAAAGAGTTCTTCATTTATCTATGTTATGTTTAATTATAATTATAAATAATATATGTCAAAAATATTCAGGAAACGAAAGTCACTATTGATGTATGGGTCATTAAAAACACCATATCCTTAGATTACCAAATCTAAAACATTTTATACATGATTTTTTAACACAGGGAAATTGAATCACTTGTTGTGATTATCAACACAACTCCTCTTAATAATCATCAAACACTATATCTATTTTTTCATCAATAAGTTAAATATTCATTTAATAACTTCTTTTTAAATTCTAATCTTTTAGTTTAATAGAAGAAATAATTCTACTTACCTTAAAATTATCCAATTTTATATCTATTTCATCTCCATATACATATTAAATTTATTATAAAATATAATTTTTTCTATACTAGAACCAAAAAAATCATCTCATGATTTATCACTATGAAAATATCATTTATGACATGACATAAAAACACTTCAAAATATTACCAAACCATATTACTTATCATTTATCAACATCTCAATGTCTTTTAATTCTATAACTATACATACGAATTAATATTTCACTCATGGGTCACATAGGTGTCTTTAAGGAACTCCAAATAAATGAAATGATATAGATAAAAAATTTATAATATTTTTCATAATTCAATTTCACATTTTTATCCCCTCTATAATCCCCCATTAATGTCAATTTATTACACCAAATTACCTTTCTTATCATCACACATGTGTTTAGAATTTAGTAAACACTTGATTAACAGGTTTTAATTAATTAGTATAATGAAAATAGTATTATTTTACAAAATAGGAAATTTTGATCATATGAAATGCCATTAACATATCACCATACCCCATAATAGTTTGAATAAAAAATTGTAATTTAGAAAGGAATAATTACCACATAAAACCCCATGCATAAATATAATTCCACCACAAATCGTATGATTTATTGGTTATAATTAATTAATTGATTCTCACATTTATTTTAAAAATATATATCGATATTTAATATAAATTAAAATATTGGCATGTTAGAAAAAAACCTGATAATAATATGCTTGAATCAACATAAGTAAAAAAATAAACCCTTGTGTATTATACAAATTCAACTTATAAACTCAAATTAATGACATGACTCATTTTACCCCATGAAGAAAAAAATTAAAACTGATTTATTATCAAAGTGAATAAAAGTTTTCCACATATTTATATTAATTTACATTAAAAACTATCATTTGTAAAATATTTAGTTATCAAAAATTATCCATGAAACATTCACAATACAAATAATTTTATCTATTAAACTTTCTAAAATATAGTTTTTAGCATCATATTAAGAAAATAATTATGTTGGTATCTATATAAACAAGTTAAACTATACACATTATTATATTTATTTTCAACTAAATCATATAATGGAAATGTGTTTTATGGAGATAATTATTATAAAATTGAAAATTTGGATGTGGTGGAGTTTTTTTAAAAATGGATTTTTTGAGGGAAAGCATCTACCCAAAACCAGATTTAATTAATATTTCTACATTATAAATAAGGATTTACTGATTGATATTGATTAAGGAAAGGAATTACGGGGTATAAAGTTTCCAATAATGGAATTTCATTTCAAAATTTAATGTTTTATTTATATATTACTACTAATGGATGATTGATATCACCTAAAATAAACTCAATGATTTTCTAATTATTCTTTTCATGGAATCTATTTATTTTTTAGGAAACATGGAGGTGTTATTGCATTTAGTATTGAAATCAAATCATAGTGATTTCAAATATACCATGATACCATTAATTATTCCACAAGAATCACCTCATGAATGTTTTTCAAAGTTTAACATCCGACCCCAACTCACCCTATGTATAGTAGAATGTCCTATTTACAACAAAACCTCTGGGGCACCTCTCCATATTACAGAGGCCATCAAATATCACTAGGGGCCTAAGGTGGCACCATGTGGAATATATACCTCATACACCATATTATCCAATAATAGTAAAATTAACCAATAATCAAACATCCTCATACACTTAAATTAGGAGTAGATATATCAAATAATAAGACAAAAATTAAATAATGTAAGGGCATAAAAATCCATTCCCTAAACAAAATAGTCCTCCCATTAGGCCAGTTACACGCATGAATATATATATATATATATATATTTCAAAACTTATGAAATTAAAAAAGGGATACATTCTATATATGAGAAAAGTTATATATTCTTCATGTTCACTTCTATAAAATCCCCCTCAATCATCCCCATGCCAAATACGAATAATATCCTATAATAAAATGATTGTATTCTCAGGTACCCATGTATAGTGGTGTTCCAAGAATTATCTGAATTAAAAAATTAATAGGGAACCACTAATTTGGTCCCATAATAACCAATATATGTAATTATATTTGAATGTGGCAAGCTCATCTGAAATAGAATATAACTCCAAATCAATAAATTTTCTATTGAAACTCAATTTTATATTCCTGGTCCACCATGTCAACTTCTATTACGGTCTAGGTGTCTTACAGAATTTCATTATAAAAATTCGGAAAAAGTAACATGGTGGATTAAAATTTGAAAAATAACCTACCAATCCTCATTAATTTAGCGATCCATCCAATATAAGCTTTTTCATTTGAGATCCTAATTTAAAGAATCCACTACCATATCCTCCCAAATATTGGGATCTATTCTATGATAACCTTTTAATGAGATCAAAATATATTGATGATAAAATCATATCTTCATGAAAATTGGTAAACAGACTGTGGTGGTACTATCATGGAATCCAAATACTTTATAGATCCTATCAAATCATCATGACTCTTTTGATGAGTACCACATCTTCGATATAAAAATCTACAAATCCATGGAATATCCTATAAATTATGATCTAAATCCTTAAATTCCCTTCCTAGTTAAAATAATCAACATCATGGTTCCTCTAACATCATGAAAAAACCATCGTTGAGAATCATATCCAACTAAATTCTGACCCATACTCAACTACAAAACATGACAATCCAAACATACAAGTTGGAATCATGGAACCCCAACCATATCATAACTACTACCCATGAAAATCAAAATATTTCACACCACCATAATGGAATATCACAAAACTCATCAGAATTAAATGACATACCATGGATAGTTAGACAAATACACCAATCACCTCTATCTCAACCCCCATTAGGAATACATGTAAGTTAGGGTTATAGGTTCCAACCAGAACCACAAGTACCCACAAAATATCCCCCCACCTAGGGCGATTCTATAATGTATAACCCAATAGAATGCATCTAAAAAAACCTATAAATGGAACTCTAAATTGGGTCATTGGTCTCAAATAATGTTTATGTACAACACTTAATGTACTACAACATCACATCCCTTGGTATCCCCAAATGGTAATTATGGCCTTGTCAGAATCATGGATTCTCAACACATTAGAAATTGATAAGAGATGGATTATAGAACATCTAACTAATCAAGGCCACTTTTTCGGTATACAAACCCATCCCAGACCCAGTCAAACTAAGGTTTATCAATATAGTCCTATTCAAATCATATGAATATATAGCACTCCACATTCATTATCTAGATGAGATTTAATGCTTTCATGTTCAATAAGGGGTCCTATAAGATTCACAAGGACTGAGAACACTATTAAACACATTCATATAACATGGATTCATATCAATACCTTCTACATGACAAGGAGACACATATGGTCTAGAGTAACTTCTCACAATTTCAAAAAGCCACTCGATAGTATAGAGTTCTGTCCCCATCCATCGATATTAGAGATAGCAAGTTAGAAAATATGGGTTATTCCTGATCCTTACTGTTGTATAGTTTTATGGATTCGTTTAATTTAATTAAAAAATATATTATAATTAAATTATGAATGGAACCACCCTCATTGTATTCCCAAGAATCTAGGTAAACATAAATAAATAATAAATTTTATTGGAAAAGTACCCAAGACCACTTACCATTTTACAAGGCATTTAAAATGATTTCAAAGGTATGACAATAGCACCCAATGTGGATGGAAGCTTATCTATCCAGTTCAACTATAAAATAAGATCAACATAGAAACCAAATATCTTATCTCACACAAAAAAACAATAATTAATTAATAATAATAATCATAATTAATCTTTTAATAAATGATTCCATGAAAAAATTAAAGAAAACATAGTTGTTTAGCATACAATGCTGAAACTACCGACAATTATGTGTGGTTCCCTACCAAAATACCCTAAAACCTACAACAAATAAAATACAAATTTAATTTCATCGACTAAAAAACAAAAAAAAATTATTTATGGAGAAAACTCTATGAAAACTCTAAAAAATGATGTACCTCAATGTAATGATGTGAGAAATTTGTTGAAAATTTTCTTGAGTTATCTTATTTTTAGGGTGAAAAAAATACGAAGTAATTAAGGGATTTAAAAATCACCTTTTGGAATTTACATTTGGACATATAATAAGAAACACCAAAAATAGGGATAATGAAAAGACTATTAATTGGTGGAGGAAGGGGATATGAAGAATATACCCACTAATTCCAATAGATTTCACCGAGATCCACTCAAATTAGAGGAGAAATGTGGGGAGGGAGGTCTGGAAGAATCCCTCCCCACATGTCTTAGATAACAGATGAAAAAGGGTGGCCAAACCTTTTTATAATATTAAAAAAAGGATAGAATTTTTTTTCATGACACATAGAATCATGCTTTTATGTTTTTATTTACACCACTATGATTCTATTCCATCCCCCATTCACTTTGTAAATGAATCATGTATACCCCATTCATGTCGTGAACAACTATTAATGATCTGAATTGCCTACTACAATTATTTTTAGAGCTTGAGATAGTTCTTACTTGTCAAATTCAATCCCAAACCCAAATTCCTCTAAAAATTATTATTCCGTGTAAAAAAAACAACATTAGTGGGAATTCAATCACTTGAACTCTTGTTAAAAAAATTTATTGTACATAAGATCCATTTTCCAAAAAAATACAATTTAAACATTAATTTTAATGAAATGTACCATCATTTAGTTGTAAAATATCCAAACCATAGAAACGTCATCTTTGAGAAGTATCATTGATCATTTTAGCAAATAATATGTACCTACATATTCATAGAAAATAAATAAGTTCTGAATGATTTTCCTCAGAGTGAAAAATGAAAATCTATTTTGAAACTCCAAACACTCGGAACACAACCAATCCAAATCCATGATACTTCCTAAATCCATCTGAAGAATACCAAGATAGTTAATGAATTTTCACATCAATGCTAACACACCAGAGTATCATCACCAAACTTAATTAAATATTATGTTTCTTCCAACCATATTCTTCATCTCAAAATGGATTATTCAAATCTACAGTTCTCCCCACCCTGAAAATCATCTACCAATAACAAAATTTTCAGAATTTGAATAACTCATTAACATAATACCATATTACACTCCCTACATGGTTCTCCTAGTAAAATTTCCATCCCCATTAAAAATAATCGATCATACCTCCTTCATCTGATGATATTAAAAGCATGGTCGAACCAACTGAAATATCCTTACAAGAAACACCTTCAACCAAAATAGAAATTTCAACCAACAAACCCATGAAATAATCACTAATCACAACCCAAATTTTTATAAAATTATTCATTATTTTTAAATATTTTTCATCCAAAAATGCACCATAACTACATTCAATATCAAGTTTCACCCCTAGTAACATGATACTAAAAAATTTCATAATTGGATTCTCCATATAAACCTTGGATAAAAAAAGGATTCTCACCAAAATTAATTTATGAAAATGGAACATCCCTATAAAATGTTCATAAAATATGGTTTAATCCCCTAAAATGTGTCATGAATTAATGATAACCCCTCCAATAGAACTCCATTCCAACTGATATCATCCCAATCCTGATTCCACTGCATAGACTTCATCCATTATATCGTATAAATCACATTGATGATATTTTACATAGGATTAAATTAAATATTTTTTTACAAAATCGAATTAATTTTAAAAAACAAACATTAAATTACTAGTTCTATAATCTAATGACTCTTCTCACATTATGAATATACAATCATGAATGGAATCCCACTCTCCACTTTAGGAGAATCCTGATTGTTATATAATAGTAATGTGTTCATGGTTACAATGACCAATGACCCATCCATAAATATATAAAATGATGAGGATGGATAAATATGTTGTTTTTAGTATCACCTAAAAATATTTTAGATATGAATAAAATTAAATTTTCATTTTCCAAAAACATAGTTTTTGATCCAATTACACATTATATTACCGATAATTCATATTACACTACATCATAAGGTTGAATTTTCAGCTATACTCTGTCCAATTACGGGGTGCCCTATCATATGGGTAGACAATCTAAAGCCACATCCAATCCCCATTCCATCATCTTCATTATCATCATACCAAAACTCGTGGGATATCTACTCAAACCTATACTCTCAACAATTTAAATAAAATAAGTTCAACATGTAACCAATGTGTGTTTCCACCAACTTCCTTAGAAACAATGGGTGAAACTCCCATACCAACTAATCCATTTGAAAAATCCTTCTCCTTCATATCAAATATATCAATGTATGGATTTCCATTCTATATGTCAAGTGTATATTAACAAACTAAAAGAACTATTGGAAATTTTATAAGAAATTAGGCACATCCCTAATGAATGATTAATCCAATGACCATTATCGATGAATTCAGTCCCAAAATAGAAGTTCACATCCATAGCCTAATAAACTCCATCCTAAACCCAACATAATGATTCCACATTCCACCAATACATTTATAATAATCTATGCATTCTATAACCACATGGATATGGAATAATCCAACAGACATGGCCTGATGTAACCCTAGAACTATCCTTGAAACAACACATTAAAACTATCAACTTGAATTCCTAATGTGTTCATCAACAAATCTCTTTGAATATCATGTGCATTGTTATTATACACCATATCATATACTCATTCATCATATAAAAACAATACAATAACCCATGTTAACCTCTCTAACTCTTCACGCACCATCAAACAACACAACAACCACATAGGGTCTAATTTTAAATTGAGGGCCTCTAGGTCTACCAAAAAATACTACCAATCATGTCTCTTGAGCGTTATATATTATATGTTCAATCTATTATTCACAATAATCCAATGTTTTCAACATAGAAAATCCCATTTAATTTCTCTCACAACAAATGAAATAACACACTAGAAACATCCCACAACTAATAAACCAATCCTCCCTATCACACAATAGTACTCCATGGAGGACTGTTTCTCAACATTCAACTTTTCCAATAACCAATGACATCATCCTAGGTGTATCCTATCAAAGAAAACACAAACAATTATTAGTTAAGAAGAATTGAATTCTATGATATGTGTGAAACCACCATATAGGTTGTTAGATGATGTTTAAATTACTTAACCTATACACGTATGACATAAAAGGGGTCTAACTCATTCACACTATGTGTCATACGAACCCAATATGGTAATTATACATCAAATGTACATGAAAAATACCATAATTATCACTATTTAACATCTCCCCATGAATACACATGATCTTCCATTAGAAACAATACATATACATTTCATCCAATATACATATAATTCTACATAGAACTTATATAAGAAAACATTGTATGAAATGACTTCTAGAAATTAATGAACAGATCCTCCATCGTTAGCAAGATCATATACTATCATATCTATAACATGTGGATCATTTGTTCCAAATATGATACATTATAATAATTTTTCATTTTCTATCTGTGATTCAAATCAAATATCCAACCTCTTTCCAAGGGGATAAGAGCAACAAATCCATAATAAATTACAAAACCTCAAACTATAATGTATTTTTCTCATCGATATATTCAAATAAAAACAGAAAAATTGATACCAAAATAGTATTCCCTTAAATGAATTATTACTTGAGTAGTTTTCTTGATGCACCGAATTGACATAGATCATAGGATCAAACAGATTATGAAATATCCATTCAATTACATCCAAAGAAATTATGACATGAATATAATTATTTCTTATACCAATTTTCAATATCCCAATCAGACTAATTAAATGAATAGTATCTAAATCAGTCATCCATATGACCATAGGAATTAATCACCACACACAAGAGGTTGTAGACTAGAACATAGGGTCTAGGATGGTACTCTGGGGAGACAGTACAGAAAATGTCATACTACGAAACAATAGTTAAAATAAAAATAATTGATTATATTTCTAAAATAATAAAGAAAGATGATAAAAAATTACAAGAGATAACAAATTAATTGTTATAAGGGATTGAAAGTCCATTCAATACATACAACATGCAAACCAGATTGTTAGTTTTATATATAAACCAGAAAAAATTGAATAATATAAATATAATATATTTCATATCACAACTAAACACTATTTATTATATTTGTACACATATGATCCATCCCATTAGATTATCTCTTTATATCATCCCACCCTTCACCTACAACCATGTGAATCACTCGTCAGGTACCCATGTGATGTGGTGGCTTGAGTACGGTGTGAATATAAAACTAAATAGTGTACCACCAATGTGGGTTTTTAATAAAAATCATAAATACTGATATATTATTATGGTGTGATCAGATGAAAATATAGAAAACGTCTAATAAATTAAATTCCCCTAATTCCACATATCCATGGCCATGATCAACTATACATTATTCAGACAATGTTGAGGTTTCTCTAATAAAATGTTAATGACCATTAAAACCATGTAACATACAATATCCAAATATATTCTAGATCCATCTAATCCTTATGACTCTATGGACCCTTCCAATTTTATCCCAATTAGTCAACATAGTAATCAAAGTTATCCTCTATAATATCATCTCAACTATGATTATGAGGCCCTTGTCATCCCTACAAAATGATAAAAATATAGGGAATCCCCATTAATATACTTTAGAATATAGGGATGAGTCACACAATGTCAATATCATGAGCTTAAAATCCATTGGAGGTCCATTCATATATTCATGAATATAGGGATAAGTCCCAATTCATCCGTATAATATGATGAAAATCCCTATAATATCATGTAGTCTATGATCTAAATTGATAGCATCCCATGTCATATGTCATGACCTGAATCAATGGTTTCTATATCACTAATCTCTAATACCCTATAAGATCAAATCACTGGGATCCATATTCATGGAATTTCCTATTCATACCTGAATCAATGACATTATATCCCAAACATATCAGTTCAAATCATGGTAACCCAATAATATCCCATCTCTAATTCCCGATAACATTACCTTTTCACATCGACCCCATAGGTGTATCCCAAAAAACCATATTACCAATGAAAAAAGTCGTCCCGATTAAACAACCATACACATCACCATTTCCACATATCCCGTGGGAATACATATCAGTTTTATTTGTAAGTTTCAACAATAACCACAACTATTCCATAACGTACACACCCACCCTAGGGAAGTCTATCAATCAGAACCCACCAAGGTCATACTAGTAAAACCAAATGGGGGATATCCATATAGATTCATCCGTCTAGGTCATGGTATTGGTTTAACCCCAGATTCAATGGGAAATTTTGTCCCATGAAATTTTAAATATGGTAGCATTTACTTGCTATTTTCTCGAGGTCTCTCCATATTGTCAATTTCACATAGAAAGCCCCAGACCTATCTATTTCCTCAAGGAAACTGAAGTTATTTCCACTCACCCAACTATATCTTAGTCTACCATTCTTAATAATACTATCAATTCAACATTATATAGAATACGTTATATAATATATCTTTTTCATATTGGTCCTGAATGGTTATGTAACACCCCAAGGTATTAAGAACATTTTTAAAATATATTTAACTAATTCGATATAGAATGTTAAATGAAATTTCATATTTAGATTTATAGTGAAATATTGTTTATAAAATCGGTGGGTACATATATATAAATTAATTATTTTCGTATCAATGATTTATAATTAAAAATAAGAATAAATCTATTATAAAAGAGATATTTTTCATGGAAAATGTTTTTTAAAAATGTATGTTAATAATAATAAACATAATTAATCAATTTTTCTTAATTTTTTTAATCAAATTTTGATATTTCTATTAAATAAATTGTACTACATCTAATTAGTTATTGTTTTAGTCATGGGAAAATAATAATCATTGTTTTATGTTTAAAAATGTATTTTTCAAAAAAAAAACATTTTCCTTGGGTTTTGCAGTCTTATATTAACATTAATTTGATCCAGTTTTATAAATTCATTTTTATAATATAGATTTTATGTTTTCAATCATGGGGTTCAATTTTTTTAATATTAAACTATGATTTTTTAAAATGAATAATCACTGTGGAAAATTTATCACACTGGAAATGGGTAAATCAGCTTCATCTAGGTTAAAACTAAGTGGTAATCCCATAATTTGTTCATCCAAATTTATATATGATGAAGGTAATTACTACCTTATAAAATTATTCAAAACATGATTTGGTTAATTCATAATATTGCATGTAAATTAAATATATATTATTAATATCAATGAATGTTTCAAAATGTAACTCTTTTAGTAATAAATATCGGTTTTGTGTTCACATAGGGGAAATTTTTTTGAATGAATATTAATTTTCATTTTTTTATATAGTGAAATAAAATCCATTATAATAATTTCTTTATTATTTTTTATGTATTATATAATTTACTCATATTATTATACAATGAAAAATAAATATTTACTACATTAGTGGAAAATTAAATAAGTAATATTAAAATTACTAAATGTTATATATTTTGAGTAATTTATATTTTTCCAAGAATTTTATATGTGAATATTACAATTTTTTTATTAAATGATTCACTACGGGAAAAATGAGCAATTGCGACGGGTTATTTGCGACGGGAATAAATCCCGTCGCAAATAGTCATGTTAAAAACTTATTTGCGACGGGGGTATTTCCCCGTCGCAAATAAGGAGGCTTTTGCGACGGGATTGCTTTCCCCGTCGCAAATAGTTTTCCCGCGATGCGCGCCAAATCGCGGGAAACTTATTTGCGACGGGGAAATATTCCCGTCGCAAATAACCGGCGGCGGTAAAAGGTATTTGCGACGGGAATATTCCCCCGTCGCAAATACTATGTCGGCAGAGGATTTTTTACGACGGGACCCGTCGCAAATAACTATTTACCGGTTGACCGTAATAAATGTTGGCTAAGGTATTTGCGACGGGTCCCGTCGTAAATAATACTATTTGCGACGGGAATCCCGTCGCAAATGGTCCCGTCGCAAATAATGTATCCTATAAATACCCCCATCCGTTTTTTTCATTTCATTCTCATTCCTTATCTTCTCTCTCTCTCAGAATCATATTTCTAGAGTTGAGTTTTTCTCCAGTTTATGTTTTTTCTCTGGAGCTGATATTAAAGTTTTGAAGAACGATCAGAACAGATCAATTTTCAAGGTATTTATCTTCATTTTAATTTTTTATTTATTTTTAATTTCTTATTAGTTTCTATTATTATTAATTAGTTGTAATTTAATTATGTTTACATTGTTTTATTACTTAATTAATTTAAATTATAAGTATTGTTTATATGGTAATTAGGAATAATTAGTAATAATTTTTAGTAATTAAGAATAAATATTAATAACTAGTAATAAATACCAATAATTAGGAATAAGAACATTATTACATTATTAGTTTATTTTATTATTAATATTAAAATAATATAATTTTTTATATATATACAGTTCTTTTTTCATCTGTGTGTTTGCTGTCTTCACATGTATTATTTGTATGTGGAGATAGAAAACGCACAGATGAAAAAAGAACTGTATATAAATTAGAAAATTATATTATTTTAATATTAATAATAAAATATATTAATAATGTTATTATTTGTAATTATTGGTAATTATTTCTAATTATTGATAATTATTCATTTAATTACTAATAATTATCAATAATTAAGAATAATTAGTAATAATTACCAATAATTAACAATAATTAGTATTAATTACCTATAATTAGTATTAATTACCAATAATTAGTATTAATTACCAATAATTAGTATTAATTACCAATAATTCGTAATAATTAGGAATAATTAACAATAATTAGTAATAATTAGGAATAATTAACAATAATTAGGAATAATTAACAATAATTAGTAATAATTAGGAATAATTAGGAATAATTAGTATTAATTAGGAATAATTAGTAATAATTACCAATAATTAGTATTAATTAGGAATAATTAGTATTAATTACAAATAATTAGTATTAATTAGGAATAATTAGTATTAATTACAAATAATTAGTATTAATTAGAAATAATTAGTATTAATTACCAATAATTAGTATTAATTACCAATAATTAGTATTAATTACCAATAATTAGTATTAATTACCAATAACTAGTATTAATTAGGAATACTTAACAATAATTAGTAATAATTAGGAATAATTAACAATAATTAGTAATAATTAGGTATAATTAGTATTAAATAGGAATAATTAGTAATAATTACCAATAATTAGTATTAATTAGGAATAATTAGTATTAATTAGGAATAATTAGTATTAATTACCAATAATTAGTATTAATTACCAATAATTAGTATTAATTACCCATAATTAGTAATAATTAGGAATAATTAACAATAATTAGTAATAATTAGGAATAATTAACAATAATTAGTAATAATTAGGAATAATTAACAATAATTAGTAATAATTAGGAATAATTAACAATAATTAGGAATAATTAGGAATAATTAGTATTAATTAGGAATAATTAGTAATAATTACCAATAATTAGTATTAATTAGGAATAATTAGTATTAATTACCAATAATTAGTATTAATTACCAATAATTAGTATTAATTACCAATAATTAGTATTAATTACCAATAATTAGTATTAATTACCAATAATTAGTATTAATTAGGAATAATTAACAATAATTAGTAATAATTAGGAATAATTAACAATAATTAGTAATAATTATGAATAATTAGTATTAATTAGAAATAATTAGTATTAATTAGGAATAATTAGTATTAATTAGGAATAATTAGTATTAATTAGGAATAATTAGTATTAATTAGGAATAATTAGTATTAATTACCAATAATTAGTATTAATTACCAATAATTAGTATTAATTAGGAATAATTAACAATAATTAGTAATAATTAGGAATAATTAACAATAATTAGTAATAATTAGGAATAATTAGTATTAATTAGGAATAATTAGTAATAATTACCAATAATTAGTATTAATTAGGAATAATTAGTATTAATTACAAATAATTAGTATTAATTAGGAATAATTAGTATTAATTACAAATAATTAGTATTAATTAGAAATAATTAGTATTAATTACCAATAATTAGTATTAATTACCAATAATTAGTATTAATTACCAATAATTAGTATTAATTACCAATAATTAGTATTAATTACCAATAATTAGTATTAATTAGGAATACTTAACAATAATTAGTAATAATTAGGAATAATTAACAATAATTAGTAATAATTAGGAATAATTAGTATTAATTAGGAATAATTAGTAATAATTACCAATAATTAGTATTAATTAGGAATAATTAGTATTAAATAGGAATAATTAGTAGTAATTACCAATAATTAGTATTAATTACCAATAATTAGTATTAATTACCCATAATTAGTAATAATTAGGAATAATTAACAATAATTAGTAATAATTAGGAATAATTAACAATAATTAGTAATAATTAGGAATAATTAACAATAATTAGTAATAATTAGGAATAATTAACAATAATTAGGAATAATTAGGAATAATTAGTATTAATTAGGAATAATTAGTAATAATTACCAATAATTAGTATTAATTAGTAATAATTAGTATTAATTACCAATAATTAGTATTAATTATCAATAATTAGTATTAATTACCAATAATTAGTATTAATTACCAATAATTAGTATTAATTACCAATAATTAGTATTAATTAGGAATAATTAACAATAATTAGTAATAATTAGGAATAATTAACAATAATTAGTAATAATTAGGAATAATTAGTATTAATTAGAAATAATTAGTATTAATTAGGAATAATTAGTATTAATTAGGAATAATTAGTATTAATTAGGAATAATTAGTATTAATTAGGAATAATTAGTATTAATTACCAATAATTAGTATTAATTACCAATAATTAGTATTAATTAGGAATAATTAACAATAATTAGTAATAATTAGGAATAATTAACAATAATTAGTAATAATTAGGAATAATTAACAATAATTAGGAATAATTAGGAATAATTAGTATTAATTAGGAATAATTAGTAATAATTACCAATAATTAGTATTAATTAGGAATAATTTGTATTAATTACCAATAATTAGTATTAATTACCAATAATTAGTATTAATTACCAATAATTAGTATTAATTACCAATAATTAGTAGTAATTAGGAATAATTAACAATAATTAGTAATAATTAGGAATAATTAACAATAATTAGGAATAATTAACAATAATTAGTAATAATTAGGAATAATTAACAATAATTAGGAATAATTAGGAATAATTAGGAATAATTAGGAATAATTAGTATTAATTAGGAATAATTAGTATTAATTAGGAATAATTAGTAATAATTACCAATAATTAGTAATAATTACCAATAATTAGTATTAATTACCAATAATTAGTATTAATTACCAATAATTAGCAATAATTACCAATAATTAGCAATAATTACCAATAATTAGTATTAATTACCAATAATTAGCAATAATTACGAATAATTAGAAATAATTACCAATAATTAGCAATAATTACGAATAATTAGAAATAATTAGCAATAATTAGAAATAATTAGCAATAATTAGAAATAATTAGCAATAATTAGAAATAATTAGCAATAAATATTAACAGTTTATTTTTTATTCTTATAGGCTGTCGAGCACCCCGATATTACAGAGTACGACGTATATCGGAGGATGTATAGTGATCCTGCTACTGGGGAGCTCAGAGGTGATCGTCAGCATCACATCGTGGTCAGTATTATTTGTTTTCAAGTTTAAAAATTAACTGCATATAATATATTCACAATTTTAATTTTAAATTGCAACTATAGGAGTCATATGAGGCCGCAGCGGCACAGGCCCGGCCTGAGAGTCAGGCCGAGTCATCAGATCAGACCACTGCCCGTCAGTTTGATGAGGCGGCATGGATGCAGGCCACCCAGTATGCCTTCGAGAAGGGCCGGGTAGTTGGTATCGGCTCTCGACTGACTCCCGGAGATTATTATGGCAGTGCTGCGATGTCGGCGTCCAGCTCGAGGGGAGCTCGTGCATCTTCTTCTACACAGTATGAGGAGCAGTTGCGATCTCAGACTGCACAGATAGAGAGTCTCCGACAGGAGCAGGAGCAGATACGTCAGCAGCATGAGGAGGAGCGTCGACGCCAGCAGCAGCTGTACGAGGAGCAGACGAGTCGGTGGCAGCAGCAGCATCAGGAGCAGATGGAGTACATGCGCCGACTCACTCATGCTTTAGGGATGGAGTTTCCTCCACCACCATCTGCAGATCCCCCACCTCCCCCCCTCCTACAGATTAGAGTTTGTATTTCTGTTATAAAATTTGTGAAATCAAAATATTTTTTTTTCTATTCGTAGTTTCTGTCTCATTATAAAATATTAATAATATTATATTTTTAAATAACAATATTAATATGAATAATAATAATATTTATATTTTATAATATTAAATTTTATATATATATTAAAATTTTATATATATATTAAAATTTTATAATATTATAATTTAATTATTTTTTTGTAATACTTGAATTATTATAATATTTGAATGTAAAATAATTCTATTATTTTTATATTAATTAAAATAACTTATTAATATTTTTTTTATTTATGAATTATAATTATAATATTATTATATTAATTAAATTATTTATTAATATTCTATTATTTTTATTTTTGAATTATAATTCTACTATTATTATAGTAATTAAAATAATTTATTATTTTCATTTGTAAATTATAATTCTATTATTATATTAATTAAAATAATTTATTAATAATTTATTTTTTTTATTTTTTTTATAGTATTTGCGACGGGATACTATGCCCGTCGCAAATACTAGTATTATTAATAATTTTTTATTTTTTTTAAAAAGAGTATTTGCGACGGGACCCGTCACAATTACTATGAATAGTATTTGCGACGGGTCCCGGTTCCCGTCGCAAATACTAGTATTATTAATTTTTTTATTTAAAAAAAAAACGTTATTGCGACGGTCCCGTCGCAAAAACTATTTGCGACGGGTCCCGTCGCAAAAGGTATTTGCGACGGGCCCGTCGCAATAACTGTTTAAAAAGCTTTTTACAAAAAATACGAAATACTATTTGCGACGGGGAGAATGCCCGTCGCAAAAAAAGGCTTTAGCGACGGTCCCGTCGCAAATAAGTTTAGTTGCGACGGCGTTTTCCGCAACGGGCTATTTGCGACTGGACCCCGTCGCAAATGGCTATTTGCGACGGGATCCCGTCGCAAATAGCCCGTCGCAAATACCTGTTTTTCCAGTAGTGATTATATTCTTATTTCAAGTTTTTTATTCCATTTATATCAAATTATATGACTTCTGTAGAGAGTGACCGAAATGATCTTTTCTCAAAAGATAATTAATTAATTAATATATAAATAAAAAAATGATGATATAAGACAAGGATTTTGTTATATGGTCTAAAGTGTCATTAATTGTAAATTTATGGCTCAATTGTTAACATATAATGAAAAATTAAATACCATTAATAATGATAATTTTGTTACCTTTGTTATAATTAAAATGGGTTACCCATTGGTCTTTCAAAAAAATATGGTTAAAAATGACAGAAATGTTTTTAAATTCTATTGGTTTATTATATAAAAACCCTATAATATGATAACTTATAATAAAACATTATTTAGGGAATTTCTCTTGAGAATGAATTTATTATAATGTCATTCTGTGGAACTCCAAAAGTTCCCATGACATCATTTTTAAATGGGAACCCCTCTATTTATTTTGTTTACACAAAATTTATATTTAAATGTCAACCATAAAATTCAAAAATCTCTTCTAAAAATAAACATTCACAATATATATGTGATTTGTTCCCCGAAGGCCAACTATATAGTCCTTAAGAGATGATATACGAATGTTCATTAAAAAAATGAGGTAACAGCCTTAGTCGCTAACATTATTTTATAATTATATCTTTCCTCGTCAAAATCTATGGTAAATATAGTAAAATATAAAATTATTTGAAATGAATATTTGAATTTATTATTTGTATTATCAAAGTGGGTGTTAAAGTATCACTTATGTGAAAGCATGATTTACCATATATATAGAGTGATAATATACAGTTTTCATCACTGAATATTATGGATGGGTATTATAATGGGTTTAATGTTTATATAAGATAATTAATGAAATATTATACTTCTATAATGATAATATCATATCTACATTATTAAATTTCATATTTTTGGAAAACGATATTGTTGATCATGTGTATGTGTTGACTACAACCTCCATGAAGCGATGTACTTAATTATTCAATTATTGTCTATTATGATGATAATATAGAAATATGTAATGAATATTATATATATATATATATATGATATATAAATATAAATATATATATATATATGATATTATAGAGTTTTTATAATTATTAATTACCATTTACCAATCATTCATTCAATCAATTAAAAAATAGACTCAACATTGATGTGTATGTATGACCTATAGTCTACATGAATGGAATAATTATTTTTTCTATATCTATATATTATGTATGACTATAAACATGAAAAACTATTAAAAAAATGATATTTATGTCATTATTAAATTTCTGTAATTTGTTAATCCATCATCAAAATACTTGTACAATGCTAATGAACCGAACAATATATCGAAAAAGGAGTGGATATCACCCAAAACATTAATCATAATAAAGAAGTGTTAAAAATGTGTTATAAAACATTATTAGTATATAGTATGTGGTATTATTTAGATGTTTATTATTATTTACAATATATATAATAAATATTTTTTTATAGATGGATCCAACATATATGAATCATGTCAAACCAAATGCAATGCATTTTCATCTTAAATTTATTTCTCTACGATACATTCCATATTCACCAATTCATTCTTTGATGTGGTGTATATACAGGATATCAATTTCATTATGATATAACTTATGAAATTTATTGCTTAATAAAGGTCCATCTAATTTTTTCATCATTCATGGATCTTATTATTAAAATATTACCAAAGTGTTAAGGGTTTTATATTAAAATTGTATAGTTTATTGGTATTGTTTGTGGTGATGTTTTTTAAGATAAAATATAATGATATATCTCCCAAGAAACATAGAAATTTTTTAACCTTATTTTATTTATTCAAAATACATGTTTAAATTTCATTTTCTTCTTCTGAAGTACTCAGGAGACCACACAAATGTTTTTATAAAAAAATTACATTAATTATATCATCTGTAGAAAAAACATTTTCTTTTATATCATTGTTTTCAAAAAAATTATTTATATTTGGTTTTAACTATAAAAATATATTTATTTATAATAATTTTTACCCATAATTTATTATTTTTCATATTTTCTTAGAGGAATATGATTTTTCATTTTCTGAATGAGGAATTTTCTTCTATGTTTCTTAAAAATATAAAAGGAATGATTTTTGACATATACTGTATGGATGGAGTTTACTAATTTTATGAATGCATAATGATATGTATCTTTAATTATATGTTTATATGATAATATTTATAGAACAAATATCTTATAATATTTTAAAAAATATTATATTTTGAATAAGGGATATCATAATTGAAATGATATTTTTCTCAAGAATTTGTAATGATCTTGTAGTAAAATTTTTATTCATCATTGAAAATAACACTTGATTTTCATTATAATATAAAAGGGATATTATATTGGGATACCATTCACATCCTCTCTATGGATGGTTTATGTATATTATAACAATATTTTTATGAAACATGTTCCTCTTACATAGATAATGAGGTAATTAAATGAGGATATATTTACGAAACACACATCATTCCATGGGTTTTTATATGGTGAATGTTTTCTGATATTGATTCCCACATCTATATATATTATTCATTATTTTATTTGAGGAAACAATATCCATTTCTAATTAATTTGTAAATGATAGAAATTTTAATTTTTATATAGGATAGGAATAGGGTGTGAACGAGGTTATGTAAGAGACATTTTCCATCATGATAGAAATAGGAGTGAACCTATAAAAAACAATATTATGGGGAGTGAAACCCAAACACATTGGTAGTGTTGAAAATTTTCATTGAATTACAAAGGAATGGTTTTCATTGATTATGTGTGTTCCTCAATTATATGTGTTAATCATATGTCATGCATAGATGGTTTATTTTATTTTAATACATAACAATTCATATCTAATGAACTACCTTGATTTGTGAGATGAATCAGGTTTGTGATTTATGATATTTATTGTGTGAATATCAAATTTTTGATCATTTTCACATACCATTATGTTCTTTTTATGCTTATGTGATCTTATAAATATAACTTTTTACCCTTATTGTACATCTGATCTCACCCTTTCTCATGTTTCCATTCCCAAGGATATGAAGTAAAATATGTATAAGAATTCTACAATTTGTTATGATCTTAGTGAGATACGATGTATATCAATTATGAACAAGTTGTTTATGTGTCCAGGTTTACAATGGCTATAGTCCTATAAAAATATATAATTGATATTTGTGTTCTATAAGTAATATTTACCTATAATGATTTGATAGTAATCTTTGAAAATTATAGGTCACTGTAATTGGTATCAGATAATGGTTTTATTAAGATTTGGAAACTCAAATGAGTAAATATTAGTAAGAACCCTAGGGATGAGGCTATATATAAGATAACATCCTAATGTTTCCATAGTGAAAATTGATTACCTAGGTTTAACATATGGTATCAAATATTTAAAATAATTTTTCTGGATTGAGATAACAAACACAAAATTTTACTTTATTGAACTATCTGTTTAGAGATATCTGGTGGTCATGAAAACCATTTTGGTTTAACTAACAATTGAGGATAGCATGATGTTTTTGATGTGGTAGTAGGTGATATAAAATATTGAAGAACCATATTGGATATTATCTTTATAAATTATAGTATTTTAGAATATATGACATGGAATTATAATTCCCATTCTTAATGGTTAGATTTTTATTTAGAAATGAAAACCCCAAAATATATGGTGATTTCATATAATATCTATAAATCGTCTTTGGTTGTAATTTATTGATGATTTATTCCACTAAATAATATTATTCTACTATTAGTTGAGATTTTTTTCATATTTTAAAGGTATTGGATTTCTTTACTTAGATCCTGTAACACCCCAATATTTAATAGTACATTAGTTTTTCAATGTAATTCAACAACATACACTACACGCAACATCGTGTTCAATAACTCCTCGACTTACCAAAATACCCGTTAAAAAGTTGTAAAGAATAGTATTGATAGAATTCTGACCTTTATATAACCCTTATAATTTTAGAATTCATATTATGAGTTTCTTAGACATAATGTAAAGACAAATTCACATTTTTTCAGAAAAAAAAGTATTTTTCAAAAAATGAAATATTACCGCGATTTAATGGTGAACCCTTTTTAAATAAAATATTTGAATCTTTTATATATTAAATTTTCCAAAATATGCTTATTATTTGGGATCAGGACATAAGAATTTAGTTTCAATAAATTTTTGGGGTTTTTTCTAATAACAATCATATTTGGGTGAATAGTGAAAAATAATATATTTAAATTGAAAACAACTTTTTTAATCAAAATAATTTAGAGTGTTCAACTATAAATATGAATGGTTTGGATGCATAATTAGATTATATTTTTACCATTTGATCCAATGTTTTTCATTGTATGTAATTTCACTTTAAAATTGGACATAAACAAATGCCAATCATTAGGTAGTTATTATTTTATAAAAATACACTTTTTGGTTTTGACAACAGGAATTAATTTTAAACTAATAAATGCAATTTTTTTGTTTTGAATTTTTTATAATAGGATTCATTTTTAAATTAAGAATATCAAATTAATTTTTGGGAAAAATTTTCGTATGTTTCTGAAAACTCTTAATTTTTTATGAATAGTGAAAACATTGAGTTACGTTTAAAACAGAATTTTTATTAAAATAATTATTTATTTTATTTAAATTTATTTTAGGTCAAAGCAGATATATAATACCTATATATGTTCAATGTAATTCATTGGATTCAGTATATAATAATTTTAGATATAAAAAAATTTTATTTAACTTTTCACCGTCTTTTCCCCACCACTTAGGAAAATTTGAAAATTCATAGAAAACATAATTTTACCACTTCTGTGAGTAGAATTTTGAGAATCTGAGAGACACAGTTAATATCAAGGAGTCAAATTTGGTTCAATATGATAAAAATAATTTTTGGTGAATAGTAACTTTTACTTTTATTTACTACAGTTAAAAGTAAATAGGGTAATTAAGGGTAAAAATGATATTATTATTACCCTAACCCATGTAATAATTCTATTAGATATGTATAATTTGACTGAAAACAACCTTAGAATAAAATATGAACATATTTGGTCCACTTGGATTAGATTAGGACATTTATTATTATTTAATTCAATGAAGGGTTAAAATAGGTAAAATCAATGTTTAATAACTAATACTTTTTTAATACAGGGTTATAAATAACATAAATTAGATTATAAAAATTAATTAGGAATATAAAAGGATTTCCTAAATAATTTATTTTTATTTATAATTTTTAGACAACAAATAATTTAATTTATTTATGACACAATGGTGATGCAGTAATTACCTAATTAATGAAATATTAAAATATTTGATATTATAAATATAAAAATAAATGTAATAGGAAACTTTTTATGAAATACACTAATTTTATATGTTAATGTGACATATTAGGGTTGTTTAGACGAATTTTTATTGAAGTAATAATGCTTTTATGAATTTAGAAAAAAACAAAATACCAAATAGTGTCAAAATTGACATAAAGGAGTTTTTAAAACAAATATTATATTATTAATTGATTTAATATTCCTAAAAATATAATGTTCGGGAAAATGATTTATATAATGATATTTGTATCATTAATGATCCACTTGGGGTTTTCATGGAAGTATATAGAAAGATTATTAACCATATAATATAAAAATACAAAGAGACATGTTAAATGTCAAACTATTTAACTAAGAGTTAAATCTAAAAGATAAAGTTAATATAGGGACCCAAACCTGTCTAAAACCTATTGGTTGAGTGGTTTTCTACCCATACCCACCATATACCTTAAATAATCCATTTTGGATCCATTAGTAACTGAAAATGATTTTATTATAAAATAATATTTCTAGCTTTTCCAAAGGTACCCCATACCCCTCTTATAAAAGGGCACTCAACCTTCCCTCTAATTCACACATTGAAAGCCATTTTTCTTGGACAAAACCAGCCCATATATCCTATAAGATTCCCTCAATTCATCCTAGAGGACTTCCTTTAGTCATAAAGACAACTTATATATCCCTTTTGATCAAATCAAAAGGAATAACCTGAAAAAGAGGTAAATATCTCACCACCTCATTCAAGTTCCTTTCTTCTTCCACTTCATCATTATTTGTTGTTTTCATTCTAAAAAATATCCACTATCTTCTACATAATATTATGGTATTATGAATATGGAACAAAAATATTTATTTTTCTATCCATCCTTTGAATGACATGTCACCATACGTGCGTATGTACAGACTACCCTCTCCATGTCATGGTTTAATTGTTATTCAATACATTATTATATGGATAGTAATAATAATGATGTGTAATTGATATAATAATAAATATAAAATGATAATTATTCTGAATATATGATATAAAATCCAATTATATATTATTTTAATATGAAAATAATGATATTGTCGCTCGTGCATATGTACGGATTACCGTCTCCACGAACGCGATGAAATTCATTCTCCATCATATCCATTCAAGAATAAATATAATTTTATGATTAAAAACAATGTTTAGAGACATTTTATAATTCTGGATATGAATATGATTCATCTCATACATAACACATATGACTCACATAACAACGAATATAAAGGAAAACGAATCTGTTAACACCTGAAAAGACAATAATACTAAGATATTATTAACAGAGAAATGTTAAAAGACCATATATTATATAATATTAATGTATATTATTATTTTATAATTTAATGACAATTATTTCACAATTATAAAGTAGGTTAACCTACCCACGACCGAGGAAAAATTACGAAGTTAGTGGTTTCTTATCTCACTTTTAATTTCATGAGATTTCCATTGTTCACCACCTATTTATTGCATGTGGTGTGTGTACTGACCATGTTTTTATTCATTGTATAATATACTATAATTTATGGATATTTACATCATCATTTTACGATTCTTCTTTCATGGGTGTATGTTTCGTAAGTTACCAAATCGATAAGGGAATTTGAAATTTCAATTTCCACTCATTCGGCTTTATATATACTTCAATGATTATATGACTCCAAGATTATGTGTGCAATCACTATTCATTATCTTATGTCATAATTTTCACTCCCATTTCTATTAATATAATTTGATACACATAATCACTCCATTTATAGATTCTCAAGTCATCGATATGAACTTGATAAGAGTAATTTTAACTCAATCTCCGTTTGTTGAATTAAATATTAAATTCTTTGGTGTTTTTTTTTACAAGAATATGTGTGAATTTCCTATGATTTATTTACACTTAATATCCAATAATATTGAGTGTATTTATATTTTCCACACATAATTATGTCGTTGATTTATCATTAACCTATGGATACTGTCTCTATAAGATATTTAATCTCAATTTACATACCATTGAGACTTCTTTGTTGTTATACACAAAATCACTTTTATATGTTGTATATAATGTACTTTGACATAATATATCATGAATCCCATTATTCCCATGATATTAAAAAGTTTTTATTACCTCAATTATTTGTATTCAGGTGTCTCTCTTTTTGTTTGGAATTCTAACTAAAATATCATTTTAAATGTTTTAAAAAAATTTATTCTAAATCATTATCATTAATGTCCTTCTTCTAAAAATGGTTTTAAGGATTTATTATATATGGAAATTAATGATTTGAAATTCAAATTCCTTTTAAAAGTTTCAAAGTGGTATGGGACACTTTGATTCAAAAATATATTTATAAACGACTTCTTGACAAATAGTTTGATTTTTAAATGTTTTCATGAAAAAGGGGGGACATTTCTCTCAAATAGTTTTGATGATTATTTTCATCTATGTCAATATAATATATTATTCTTGATTGAGGTTAATTTGTTACAATACAATATTTCATATTGTATTGAATGAGTTATTTTTGGCTGTGTATGTGCTATTTTTATACTATTCATGGTTTGTGGATAAAGTATTGAAATTTCATATGAAAGGTTTAATAAGAATTATTATGTTATATTTAAAAATTTTCATATGAGGAATTCATTGAACTTAGTATGTGATGGGTGGAGCCCAATATAGATCCTCGATGCATCAGTAGGTCTCATGAGACAAACTAGTGTCTTGGTACAATGCCTTGACAAAATCTTATTTTTAGTCTTGGCACAAGGCCTTGACTATGTTGTTATGATAGTCTAGCATTATGCATTCCATCATTATGAAAGAGGTTATTGATATTGCAAGTGATTATTCGACTAGTATAGTATCCATGTGAATATGTAAATGACATTATTTCATTTCATTGTTATCATATTATTCTGAATTTGAAGTTTAAAAGGATTTTATTTTACATATAAATTGCCTTAAACGTTTATTCTTATTTATGAAAGTTTCCACTACATTGTTATCCTTACTGAGAATATGAACTCACCTCATTCTATGTTTTATTTTTCTCAGGATGTGAAGATGTATTTTATGACTGACATGTAGGGATATTCTGAGGGGATACGAGTGTGGAATATGGAGACTGTGTTGTTGTAGTTTTTCACTTGACAATGTAATATAAGACTTATGAATGTATCTATTACTTCCAAGGCTACTAAAATAATCGGTCAATAGATACATGATCTTTTATGATCATACCAATGATACGTAATATTGAACAGACTCTGGGCTTCTATGGTTGGGGCATTACAGATGGTATCAGATGAAGTTTAGTAAAAACCATGGAAGCTAGATTTAGATAAACTTTGATTAGAGAACATATCCCTAAGATAGACATTGAGGATTGGTATAGAAGAACTTACAAGAATTTTGGTATTGTACATATTTTGTGAGTTTTCGATGAAATATATTCCTGTTTGGATACGAGAAGGTAGAGGCGGCTCTGACACAGATGTACCAAGGGGTAAAACTAGAAAACACCACCTTGAGCTAGGCTCGAACGGGAACTGGTGCACGACAACGGGCCTAGCTGCACTCTTGGTTACGACACTCCCAGAAGAGATGCTTAGGATAATTTACATTTTCTTTACAAACTGATTTGAAGGATTTTAATATAAGATGAGAATAAATGACCTTGTTTAATCCTAAGCTGTTTCAAAATTGAAAATATGAAGTCATGATATCCTCCAAATGATTTTATGACTACTATTACTCACAAAATTCTTTCTAGTTTTAGTCAATGGCTGGATTCCAAGGAAGTCATAGTAACTTTCAGAATGATGTACATGGTGGGAATAGTGGTGTAAATGTGAAACAAAATGGATTATTGATAGGCCTAAAAGATATCGTGTTCATGCCAAATGTGGTTTCCAAAAATATGATAAAAAAAATATATTAACCAACTCTCAGACTCAACAAGGAAGAGAAAGGTGATTAATGATAAGAGCTCTAGTAGTGGAGACCATGGAGAAAAGAATCATCAATTTCCATCATACAAGAAATGTGGAATGAGACACCCAGGAAAGTGTCTCAATGGAAGAAATAAATGCATTACGTGTGGGAAAAAAGGATATAAAGTGAAGAATTTCTGAGGAAAAATAAAGAGTACTATGGAAGAAAATAAAAATGGTCCCAAGATTCCATTTATAGTCATTTTCCGTAAATGTTGGGTACCTGTCCATTAACCGAGTGAATTCCCTATTTTGTTAGATATTTTCTTGGTCAAAGAAGATGATATGTGGAAATAAATGGTTGGAGAAATGTTTAAGAGTATTAGTGCTCATTGTTGATGGGATTTCATTGGAATAATTTTCACTTGTATTTGTAACCCTAAAGTTGTCATCTGAAAATGTTATTTAAAGAAGAATTATCTTTTCTCTTGTGGATATAGTTATAAAAACCCATATGGTTTTATATGATAATTGGGTTTGAGGAAATTTCATGTTATTATATTTTGGGATGAAAATTCAAGGTATTAGACAACATTTGTGGTTAAATTATTTTATGGTTATTTTAAGGAAGTTATCTCCTTTTTTTAATGTTATAAAATATAGTTTTTGAAAAAGGAAAACATGCAGACCGTGTGATAACCCGTCGTGTCAGACCAAGTTGTGAGTATCGAACTCCCAACTAGAGTGTGATTGGGATTTATCACCTACCACTGGACTACGTGAAGTACCTGGTAAGTGTGACTAATTTTTTTAGTTAAATGATTTTATTAATCAACAATAAGTTAATTGGGATCTTATGTATTATCAAATTAATACCCTTTGTATAGGAAAATGATTTGGTGATTAAGTGATAAATGTTATTTTGGAAGATGTTCGCTTTGTTGGGAACACTATATGCCATTGGAAAATAGAATACTATGGGATTTAATTTGAGGAGTAAAGGTGTATTTTTACCTATGTTTTTATTGTGGAGTTATAGTCATTTGGGTTATTTATGGAAATGATTATCCTATAATAGAGAATATGTGATTGGGTTAATTACTTTTATGTATGTGAAATTAAGAGTTGATGATGTTATTTAGAGATTCAATTTAACGTGGAAGACTACATGACCAAATTCTTCTTTGTTTTGGGTTTCAATATTAGTTTAGATTATATTGACGGATTTTAAGGACAATTTTGTACTGAATGGTATTTATTTAACTTTTGGGTATTGTTGGTTTAATTTTAGAAATTAATATTATTGTTTATTTTTATAAAGGAATATCATTTTGGGGGATCATCAGATCTTGTACTAACTTCATTGGTTTTGATTAATCTCTAATGACAAGGTAAATATATAGTTTATCCTTTGTGGATCACGTGATTAAATAGAAGTCAATTCTAGATCTTCTGGTGTGACCAAGTATTCTTGAATACTCATCATTTAAAAAAATGAGTTAGTGGTATAAATTTATTATAGATTGAAACTCAGCATAAAGAGTAAGTATATCTCTTTATTTTCTTAGTCAATCTCATAAATAAATTCCTCATCTTTATGAAATCTTACTTAAATAGAAAAATGTTTTCCATTTACTTTTCCTACTGGGAAACTAATGACCGTTTGTCCTATCAAAAGTTTGTGGTTTTCTTGTTGTTGAGTTTCTCTTGATCTTGTTTTCTATCCATCTCCATCAGAACATGAAAGTTAGTTTACCTTCCATATCCTTTTTTTCTTACGTGGGATCCTAGTATGGGTTATCGTGGGTGACCTTTGTACTTCTCTTCCTTTATTTTAAAGTGATGATTTTATTGACTCTTTTTCTGATGTGAGACTTTCCATTATATTCCCAAGTCCAATTTTAAAAATTCATAGGACGTAATTTATTGAAGGAGGGAAGAATGTAAGACCCCATGATTTCATAGTACATTTTTTATTCAAAGTAATTCAACAACTTACATTGCACACAACATCGAGTTCAAGCGCACCACGACTTACCAAACTAGCCGTTCAAAAGCTTTTATGAATAGTATTAACGCATTTTTTTAACATTATATAACCCTGATAATTGTAGAAACCATATTATGAGTTTCTTAGACATAATGTAAGGACAAATTCATGGTTTTCAGGTAAAAGAAGTATTTTTCAAAAAATGAAATTTTACAGCCATTAAATGGTAAACTCATTTTAAATCCAATATTTAAAAATTTGATATATTCAATTTGAAAAAATAAACTTCTTCTTTGGGATCAGGACATACGAATTTAGTTTTAATAATTTTTTGGTGTTTTTCCGATAACATTCATATTTGGATGAATAGTGAAAACTAATATATTTAAACTGAAAGCAACTATTTTAATCAAAATAATTTATCATGTTAAACTATACATATGAATGGTTTGGATGTATAATTTTATTATATTTTTACCAATTAATCCAATGTTGGTCATTGGTAGTAATTTTACCTTGAAATTGGACTTAAACAAATATAAATCTTTTGGTAGTTATTATTTCATAAAATTACGCTTTTTGGTATTGATAATGGAAATTAATTTTAAACTAATAAATGAAATTGGTATGATTTGAATTTTTTAAAATAGACTTCATTTTTAAATTAATAATATCAAAATTATCATAGGGTTAATTTTTGGTATGTTTCTGAAAACTCTTCATTTTTGATAAATAGTGAAAAACACTAAGTTATAGTTTAAACCCGAATTTTTATTTAAATAATTATTTATTTTATATAAATTTATTTTAGGTAAAAAAAATATATATAATACCTATATATATTCAATATAATTCACTGGACTCAATTTATAATAAATATATATATATATATATTTTATTGAACCTTTAACAGTCTTTTACCCACCTCCTAGGAGAATTTGAAAATTCACGTAAAACATAATTTTACCGCTTCTATGAGTAGAATTTTGAATATCCGAGAGACATAGATAATATCAAGGAGTAAAATTTTGTTCAATAAGATAAAAATAATTTTTGGTGAATAGAAACTGTTTACTTATATTTACCACGGTTAAAAGTAAATAGGGTAATTAAGGGTAAAAATGATATTATTTTTACCATAACACATATTCTAATTATATTGGATAACTATAATTCGACAAAAAACTGCCTTTTGAATAATATATGAACCTCTTTGGTCCACATGGATTAGATTAGGACATTTATTGTTATTTAATTCAAAAAAGTGAGCAAAGAGTTAAAATCAATTTTTAATAACTAAAATATTTTTAATATAGGGTTATACATAATATAAATTCGATTATAAATATTAATTAGAAATATAAAAGGATTTCCTACATAATTTTATTTTATTTATAATTTATAGACAATAAAAAATTTAATATATTTTTGACACAATGGTGATGCAGAAATTGCCTAATTAATGATATATTAAAATAATTGATATTATAAATATCCAAATAAATGTAATTTGGGACATTTTATGAATTCCACTAATTTTATAGGTTAATATGAAATATTAAGGTTGGTTAGATGAATTTTTTTCAAAGTAATAATGTTGTTATGAATTTAGAAAAAACAAAATACCAAATAGTGTCAAAATTGACATAAATGTGTTATTAAAACAAATATTATATTATTAATGGATAATCTATTTTTAAAAATCTATGATTCAGAAAAAGGACTTATATAATGATAGGTGGATTATTCATGATTCACTTGGGGTCTTCTTGGATGTATATAGTAAGTTTATTAACCATATAATATAAAAATAAAAAGAGACATGGTAAATGTCAAACTATTTAACTAAGAGTTAAATCTAAAAGATACAGATAATATAGTGACCCAATCCTTTCTAAAACCTATTGGAAGAACACTTTTCGACCAATACCCACCTTATAATTTAAATAATCCATTTTGGGGCCATTAGAAACTGAAAATAATTTTATTATAAAATAATATTTCCAGATTTTCCTAAGGTTCCCCTCATCCCTCTTATAAATAGGTACTCCCCCTTCACTATAATTCACACCTTCAAAGCCTTTTTTCTCAACCAAACCCTGCCCAAAAATCCTATAAACTTCCCTGAAGTCATCCTAGATGCCGTACTTTAGTCATAAATCCATCTTAACAAGCCCTTTTGATCAAATCAAAAGGAAAAACCCGAAGAAGAGATAAATATCTCACCACCATTTTAAAGTTTCGTTCTTCTTCCACTTCCTCTTTATTTGTTGTTTCCATTATAAAATAATAAATATAGTATATTCTATATACTATGTTGTTATTATGAAATGGTACAACAATATTCATTATTCTATCCATCCTTTGAATGAAATTTCACTGTACGTGCGTATATACGGACTACCGTCTCCACTTCGTGGTGTAATTGTTATTCAATACATTATTATTTGGATGGGTATAATAATGATTTGTAATTGATGTAAATAATAAATATAACATGATAATTATTCTTCATATATGATATATCATCCAATTCTATATTACATTAACATCAAAATAATGATATTGTCGCTTGTACATTCGTACGGATTACCGTTTCTACGAACGCGATGAGATTCATTCCGCATCGTATCCATTCAAGATTAAATTTAATTTAATGAATAAAAAATTTTTAGAGACAAGATATAATTTTGGATATGAATATGATATATCCCATACAAAAAAATATGACTCACATAACACTGAATATAAAGGAAAACGAATCCATTAACACCCGAAACGATGATAATACTAAAATATTATTAACAAAGAAATGTTAAAAGATCATATATGATATAATATTAATGTATATGATTCTTGTATAATTTAATAAAAATTATTTCACCATTATATAGGAGTTTAACCTACCTTCAACCAAGGAAAATGTACAAATTAAGGCGTTTCTTATCTCAGATTTAATTCTGTGAGATTTCCATTGTTCACCACCGATTTATTGCATGTAGTGTGTGCACTACCCATGAATGTATTCATTGTGTAATATATTTTAATTTATGGAAATTTACATCATCATTGTATGATACTTTTTCATGGGTGTTTGTTTTGTAAGTTACCAAATTGATAAGGGAATTTGAAATTTTATTTTCCACTCAATCGGCATTACGCATACTTCATTGATTATTTTACTCCAAAATTATGTGTGGACTCACTATTCATTTTCTTATGTCCTAATTTCCACTCCCCTATCTGTGGATATACTTTTTATACACATAATCAATCCATTTAAAAATTCTCAAGTCATCGATATGAACTTCATAAGAGCAATTTTAACTCAATCTCCATTTGTTGAGATAAATATACAATTCATTGGTGTTGTTTTTACAAGAATATATGTGAATGTCCTATGATTGATTTACACTGAATATAAAATCATATTGACTGTATTTATATTTTTCACACATAAATATTTCATTGATTTATCCTTAACCTAAGGATACAGTCCTTATAAGAGATTCCATATCAATTTACATTCCATTGATACTTCTTTGGTGTTATACACCAAATCACTTTTATATGGTGTATATAATGTACTTTGACATAATATATCATGAATACCTTTATTCTAATGATATTACAATGTTTTTATTACCTCAATTATTTCTATTGAAGTGTATCTCTTTTGTTTAGGAATTCTAACTAAAATATCATTTTAAATGTTTTAAAAATTTATTATTCTAAATAATTCTCATTAATATCCTTGTTTTTAAAATGGTTTTAAGGATTTATTTATACGGACATTAATGTTTTAAAATTAAAATTACTTTTAAATGATTCAATGTGGTAGGAGAAACTTTTATTTAAAAATCAATTTTTAAATGGCTTCTGGATGTATAGTGTGACTTTTAAATGTTTTAAAGAAAAAGGGGGGACATTTCTCTAAAATAGTTTTGATGATTATTTTAATCTATGTCAATATACTATATTATTGTCGATTATGGTTGATCTGTTACAATAAAATCTTCCATATATTATTGAATGAGTTATGTTTTACTATCGATGTGCTATTTTTATACCATTCATGGTTTGAAGATAAAGTATAGACATTTTTTATGCTAGTTTTAATACAAATGTTTATGTTATGTTTCAAAATATTCATATGAGTAATGAATTGGACTTAGTATGTGACCGGTGGAGCCCGATATATCTCCTATATGCATCGGTAGGTTTCATGAGACAAAATAGTATCTTGGTAAATGGATTTGACAAAATATTATTTGTAGTATTGGAATAAGGCCTTGAATATGTGGTTATGATAGTCTCGAATTATGCATTCCATCATTACGAAAGTGGTTATTGATATTACATATGATTATTCTACTAGTAGAATATCCATGTGAATAAGTAAATGACATTAATTCATTTCATTTTTTCAATATTATACTGAAGTTCAAGTTTAAAAGGCTTTTGTATTAGTTATACAATGCCTTATATGTTTATGCTTATTTATGAAAGTTTCTGCTATATTGTTATCCTTAATGAGCATCTTAGCTCCCCATTTCTATGTTTTATTTTTCACAGGATGTGAAGAAGTATTTTATGTCTAACCTGAAGGGATAGTCTGAAGGGATATGTGTGTGGAATATGGAGACTATGTTGTTGTAGTTTTTCACATTATCATGTAATGTAAGACATATAAATGTATCTAGTACTTCCAATGATACTAAACTAGTCTGTCTTTCAAGACTTGATCTTTTACTATAATGCCAATGATACGTAATAATGCACCAAATCTGGGCTTCTAGGGTCGGGGTGTTACAAATCCAATGTGAATTTTCAATTATGGGATGTCGTGTTTGACATTCAGAATCAATACATGATCATCTATTAGTGTGATGATAAATATGAATCTATGATCGATGTCCCATCCATTTTTTGTGTCCTGATAACTATTAAAAATTTATTCTGAATCATGATGATAATTTCTCCATAGAACTCACACATAGTTCTATATATATTTAAAAGAAAACATATATTATGGAACCAATTATGTTTTAGTGGAAATATAATGGACTAAAAGTTAATCCAAACAATGGATTCATTCAATGAAGTGCATTACCATGGGTTAGACCAGTTCTTTTTTGAAGAAAAATGTTAGATCAATGTGACATTTCATAGATTATAGAGAACAATGAAAAATCCCAATCAAGAACATATAACGTATACCATATATTAAGGAAATGTTTTTTAAACAATGTTGATTTAAATACTTATTCAATATTGAACATTATATTGGATAGAATTAATTGATTGTATATATGGGTGATATTTAAAAAATAGCATTCCATATATTTTTTGGGCTTTATGAATTTATAGTGATTCCATTTTGTCTATCTTATTATTCCTCCATCATTATAGATTTAATGAAAATATCCTATAGATATTACCTTGAAAAATTCATGTAAGTCATTATAGATGATATTATTATAAATTTAAATAGAAAGGAAGAGCATGACCATCACATTGGTATTGTAATGATTCCCCTGAGGGAAGAGATGATTTATGAAAAATTTATCGAGATGTAATTATATAGTAGGATTGTTTCATTAACGAGTCGTATAATCTCAAGTGAGGTTTTATTAGTAGATACGGTAAAGAATTTAGTTATTTAATGTTGTATCAGACTAACCACTATGAATGATATAGATAGTTTTCATGGATTATTATGATGTTATCAACACTTTGTAGTGAATTCTAAAAAAACAATTAATCCACTCAACATGTTAGATCAGATGAGAACTAAGATACATTTTAATATTAATTAGATGAAAATATCATGGAATTTATGTTAATTTTATTCAATGAACATGTTCATAAATTAACATATTGTAAAGAGGGGTTTCAAATCTATAGTGGTAAATAAATTAATATTTTGGAATGAATTGTCTTGTAGAATGATACAATTATTACTTATGACTCATGGTTATTAATGGCTCATGAGAAAAATTACCCAACAAATTTTTTGAAGTTAGTTGTTATATTATTTTCATTATATATTTTGATAAATTATATATATTGGCCAAGGTTTTACGTCTATACTGATCATAAAATTATAAAGTATATTTTAATATAGAAAGAGTTTAATATATACTAGAGAAGAATTTGGATATGTGTAAATAGTATGAATGCTCAATACATTTCCACATTGGGAAACAAAATACGTTTATAGAATCATTGATAAAAATTGATCATGATATCATATATATGATTAGGATCATAAAATATTCAATATATAATTTTTTTCATTGGATAGATGTTGACATATTTAACAGTGGGAGAAAATATTATATTTTTAAAATGAATTTTCACCAATCTATACATGTGTATATTAAAGAGGAATAAAAGGAATATATGGATCTGAAAAAAAGTTGAGAAATATTCATTATTATAAAAAGTATAATTATGGAATGATAATCTCTCAGAAATGTCCAGGTATTTTATCCATACCAGTTTTAAAGAAGGAGTTGTTTGCTGATGCTCACAATTCACCATTTCTAATAATTATTGATCTATATCAATGAATAAAGATCTTAAATAGTATTTATATTATGAAAATATGAAGATAATTATTTCACAGCATATATGTATCGACTCGGGTTTTGGCCCACTCAGACATTGGAATATTTTTACGAATAATTCTAGAGCTAGGCCTGAAGGCGGCGTGCGATTCCGAGGCCCAATGTGCCCAAAATTAATTTTATAAAAATACTATGTATTTATTATACTATTCACGTGGTGGGGGTGTGTTATCTCCTAAATGGTAGCTCAGAACATTAATCCGAGGGAACGGTTGCATCCAGAGTATGTTGTTTACCATACGCAAGGTGAGAACTTTGTGGGCGCAGGCTTGCTAGGGAGAAGAGCCACTAGGGGCTTTTTAGTAAATAAATGGAATATTTTATTTACGAGCGTTCACTCAAATAACTTTTGTACGGAGTCTCGAATTGAAATTCTGTGACTATTGTTGCGTTCAGAACGTCATGTTTACCATAGGTGCGAGATAACTTTAGTCGGCGCCGGGTGCCGGGTCGGAGGCTTGTTGGTGGCGGGTTAAATGAAGTGTTTAATAAAAAACCAAGACTTCATCTCCCTCTACCATTTTCCCCCACCTTCTATGCCCAATAGGAAATAAAACCCCCTACCTCGTCTGTTCTTTTCCAATGTAGAGTTGTTTACATGATCATTTTAGTTAGTTTAGTGATGTATCCTAGAGTTAGAGATTATGTATGGGTTGTCATTGAATGAATAATGAATGTATACCACTTCAATCCTATCTGGGTGACTTTCTATGTTTAGGAGATGTGAGGATTTTAGGTCTTTGAGATCATACAACTACATAAATACCCTAATACTATTGTTTCAGATATGTATTCATGGTTCAAACTATGATTATTGAAGTGTTCATTAAAGGCTATGTGTACATTGATTATTTTTTTCATAACCATTAACCATTAGAAAGATGGACAATCAATATTTATGGTAAAAGGTCTAGAAGACATGATATAGACATGAACCCCTTATTTAAAAGGTCCATTGTAGAATCATATACCTCTTATCAATCTATCATATAATAATAGCTTCCATTCAACAATATATAGGGATCCTTTTGAGTCCTTATATGGTATGTCATTCTGTTTAACCCCCTATGAGCTAAAGGTAGTAGCGTAAACCCTATTAGGCTATTATCTTGTGGTGGATACTTTAATGTAGGTTTAGTGGATTAGGAACCATATTTCTACTTCTCATTACATACTGAAATCATATGTTGATAAGTGTCGTGATCCTCTAGAGTATGAGGTTTCTGAATCTGTTTTTCGGTTGGTATTTCCTTCTAAATGAAATAGATGCATAAAAAGGAAAGGGAAGATTACTCCTCATTATGTAGGGTCATTTGAGATACTAGTGAGTTTTAGGATGGTATAATATTAGTTTCTATTAACTCATATGTACCATTCCATGCATGACATCTTCCACCATTCAAAGCTTAAGCATTGTCAAGATTTTCTTTCTAAAATGTTTAAATCAAATGATGTCAAGTTATATTCTGATGATTCATTTGAGTAGTATATTAAATTCATCGTTGGTTGGAGAATAAAGTCACAACATGGTTAGTATGTACCTATAGTATGGGTGATGTGTTAGCATGTCCGTGTACAACATGATACAAGGGGGCAGGAGGCCGATGTATGTTCCCTGTGGCTAGAGTATTTCTTTGAAAGTGTTTCAAACCCCTTGAAAGGTGAAATTTGGGATGAGTTCCTTTAAGGGTAAATGACTGTAATAAGTCTTTTTTTTAACCTTTTATAGATCCATTTAATATTTTTATATATCCCATTTATGGATGTAATTTGGATTCCTAATGAGTTCATGATGGTCTCAGGGGTGTTTTAATTTTTTTGGAGCCCATTACCTGTCTTCATGGGAGAAAAAATATATAACATGGTATGAATATACCATGAGTGTAAGGTCTCAAGGCTAGTTTTTACCATGAAGTGTAGAAAGTGAGTAGAAGGAGGTCACACAATATGATCTACCAGTGTAATTTTGGGTGAATGACTCAGCAAACACTGTAGACCTTATTATAGAGGTGTTTTTCATAGTTGGCTCATGTTTTAAAAAATATTTCATCCTAAGCATCCAATATCCCCCTTCCTTCAGCGGACCATGCATTGTTGGCACACATTTTGGAAAATTAAGCTACCAAACTATTGACCTATCTTTTTTTCGGTGAAATGACCAATTTTTAAATAAATTTATTTAAACCTATATATTATCCCTTTTTGTTATCTAGTAGAAAACACCCCTATTTTCTATATTTTTATTCCTAAAAGAAATATAACATTGATTTTTATTACTTGAATATGTCCAGATTTTGATTGAAGTGTTGTTCATATTGTTTGATCTACACTGGTACATTATCAATTCATTTTATTATATAAATATTCCTCTCACTATCAAAAATACTATTTATATGCAGGCTCATTTTCCCTAATTTCATGGAATTTATATTTCCTTTATATATCATCCAATATATTCCAATCCATATGCTGATAGTGGATGAGGTGATTCGTAAGAGTACGAGGTCAGTGGTCTATGACCCAACCTCAAGATTTTTTGTTTTAATGTTTATCATGTGGGAATGCAGATTTTATCAAGATTCACTTATATAATTAATATAAATTTATTTTGGTCATTATAACCATGTTTCAAGACCTATTAAACATATTTCATTCAATGTTTTTTTGTCATATATGCATCATCAACCATATGAAGTTTGGTGATTTCTATATTAATCCACTAAAAGGTCAGTTATGCCTTAATGGTTTGTTATGACCAGGTAGATCCACTATTAGAGAGTTTGGATTGACCCTAATAATGGTAATCAACTTAAATTAAATGACTATTTACTTGGTAAATGACTAGAACCCGGTTTTCCTCCCTCTTGGACCACCTAAAGTAAGTGCTTCACATGATTAATCACTATTATATTGAAATAGAAACTATATTTTACATATATGACTTGGCCTAACTAAATGTTACTCAATAACCTAGTTTCACATCTATAGAACAGCATGAAATGTTTATGGATGGAAATAGAGTGGAACATATCAAATGACTATGACATAAGAGACGTGACAAAATGGTTGAATTTCCCTTGGCCTTGTTACGCTATTGCAAGAAAAAGCTTGATTCAAATGAATTAATTAAATGACATGATCCTTACCTGGTTTATTTTATTTAAATTAATCTAATGTAATCTTAATAATCATATATGGAACTTGACATCATTACATGAGTGGTCAAACTATAGATATATTTTGGATTCACAAGGGAATTCTTTGAGCACTCATGGAAGCCATTTTGATTCAAGTATTTCGGTTTCCTTGGTTGATACCTGCCTTTGTTCATTTTCCTCATCTATCAATGGATTCATGATATGACACCTTATGATGCATAATATACATTTATAGGAATCTTTGGATCCACACCTTCGATCTCACATAGATTCTATGGACATGAGGTTCCTTGGTTACATCCTTTTACATAGTGATTACTTATCCCATTTTACATTGGATAAATTCCTCAGACTTGGATTAATCACACTATTTTATAATTCTCTGGATGATGCACCACAATTAACCCTCTTATCCATTAGCCAAATGTAGATACAACTGATTTGATGACCCATGAGATCTTGGTTGCCGAAGTGATCACCGTGAAACCTCTTCATTATAAAACATCATGGATTACTTATTTACATTGGATCCTTTATTGTTATCATGCTAGTGCTGGATTCACCTCACATGACTTAATTATATAAATGGGGAAAAAATTAATAAATGAACTACTTATACGTTTACAAACTAGCCAAGGGATCATGTTGGTACTTGGTTATATATGTTACTGTAGTTGTTTAAATTAATATATTCATTCTTTCACATTGTTTTATTTTATATTACACAAAGAGGATGTTATAAAATCAATTGGTGGTGGCTATCTGAGATTTATCTAACACCCTATCTGGGCCGCTATTTGTCACATGGGAAGATCAAAAGTATGATAGTGTCAATAATGTGATGTTTAATTATATATACACATGATTTAAAATTTTTGAGGATATTGATTTTAACAGATGACCAAGCTGGAGATCAGGATGAAGGGGATTGTTGTTTGTTCCCTTTTTGCTAATTTTTTATAAAATTATTTGTCTTGTACATTATATCCATGTTTTATTACTTTATAGATACATGAAATATCATAATCAAATTTTTTATATTCGTATCAATAGATATAGTTATTTATTAATAGTATATATCTTCGATTTTCCCATCTATCAGTATACATATATTGATTCCGCAACTTATATCTTGTTATATTATATTCATCATCTAGGATACACTTTGGTAATGAGGGAGTAATCTCCCCACAAAAATATCTCAAGACTTATTTTCTAGTAACCAACCTATATCATTCAGATTGATTCACATGAGTCTATATGTACCACTATTCTTGAGGCACATTTAGTGGAATTCGAGAGTAGGACCTCACAATTTAATCATATAATGAAAAAATAAAATAAATGAAATTTAAAAAATTAAAAGATATAAATATTGAGTAAGTTATATTATTACAAGAATATTTTTGGTGAATAGGAAATATTAATTTTTTTGTTAAAATATTATATTCCAATTACAAATTTTTATTTATTTATTTTATTTCTAATTGAATAAAATGTGTTAAAATTTTCAAAAATGGTATTTTATTGAAAAATCAGTTTATTAATTTATTAAAAATATTAGGAATCCTAAAATAAGATAAATTGGATATTAAAATTGTCTCATATTTCTTAAAAGATTCATTATTTTTCCAATTTCTTACATATATTAATTATTAGTTTACATTAAATATAAAATGATTTTTATCATTGTAAAAATTTAAAATTGGTTAACCGAGGGATATATTAAATGATAATGATAAAAATGAGAAAAAACCTATTAAAATATATTTTTATGGTATTAATATCCTACCATATATCAACTTCAAATCCCATTCCATTTTGATTCTGTTTTATCAAGAATGAATTTATTATAATATAATATTTAGAAACATTCCAAATGTTCCCAATCATATAAAAAATAGAAGGCCACCTATTGCCTCACCTCTTTATGCCACATTTAGATTTATAGTTAAATTATTACATACCAAAATCCATTAATATAATCCATTGTATCTTTATTAGGTTTATATTTTCTTAAAATTCAAACTCCAGGTTTATAATGATAATATATAAGGATGTTCCTTCAAATGAGAGGTAATAGAATTTAATGATCAATTTCATTTATAATTCATCATTACCTCCACTAAATAAATTTAATTTATCATAATATAATTTATTAATGTACCAATAATAATAAACATTTATTATTATTATGATTTTTCCATTATTAAATATTATTTTTATTTAATAGGATGTGAATATATCACTCATGCATATGTAGGACTTACCATCTATATGTTATGATTCTAATCATTTCTCATCACCATCTTTTATTGATGGGGTATCTAAAGGCCCAAGATAAGTGCCCATACATCCCTATCACTTGATAAAGAATTATTCATCTAATAATGGTAAGAGTATTATTAAATTTTAACTCACCTATCCTAAGTAATGGAGGTTACAAAATATAATTGAGGTCGTGTAACATCGTGAGTTTTTATGAATTAATATTTTTAACAATAAATTAAAAATCCCTCAGGTCTTTGGCTGCCTGAAAAACCATATTAATATTATACTGTTCGAAAATATGAGTATATATTATGGCACAAATAACATTGAGTTTATTTTCCATTACATTCAATACCAATCTTCAATGACTTCTTATGTTACACTCACACACAAGTTTAACCGAACTATAATATTATATTAATAATATTATTAATATACTATTATACTTATAAACTATCCATTGGATTGATAAAAATGAATAGGATTAATGAAAATAGAAAAATATGATTAATAAATTTATATAAAATAAATTTTTTGATAACTATTTTGTTTGAAATGAAAGTAAGAACAATTCTAATGTAATGAAATTCATTTTCTAAAAAACACTTTTTCATTGAAATGATATGTTTTACCTAAAATAAATTAAAAACCTATTTTTATGAATAATATTAATGAAATTTATATATTATATATTCAATATATTATTTAACATTCATCTAATGTGTTTTTGTGATAGGAGAAACCAACAAATGCAATTTTACACATAAAAGATGTATTTTTCTAAAAGGTTGTTTTACCAACTAATAAGAGTGTATATATTTTACTACAATTTTTTAAAAGAATTTTATTTTAAATTTTAAAAAATAATCAAAAATTTTCAAATTAGAACATCCAAAATTTCTAAGGGTGAATTTTTAGGAATTTTAAAAAAAATCATTTTTTGATGAATAGTGAAAATACTGAATGTTAATTGAAGGAATATTTTTTGTTTAAATTATTTATTTATTTAAATTATAATTAATTTTTTGATGTATTTATAGATAAATTATGGATTAATTAATACAATTTATTTCACTAGAATCATTTTGATATTATTAATGGATATAACAACATTTAAACTACTGAACATTCTCATTTTAGAAATATACTTTCCCACCACATCAAAAGGATTAATTTAAAATTAAAAAAAATAAAAATTTGATTAATGAAATTATAAAATTTGGAGTCAATATTCAGAATCATAAAATTGTATATTATATAATATGGTTTACTTAATTTGTTTCCTTAATTATTAGTGAAAACAATTAAAATTAATTAACATGATGAATTTTATAACATGGGTTTTCTTATTACATGTATATATGTTAAAATTAATAATAAAAATATATATGAGTCTTATTTATTTAATTAAGATTAATAATTTGAAAAATTTTATATATTTTATCTAGTAAATATAATTTTAAATTTATGATTTATCGGTAAATTACCTAGTTAAATAAGAAGATACAAATTAGTATAGTAGAAACTATAATGATATAATTGAAAATACAAAAATTATAGAGAATAAATTGATAAAAAAATGTTTTTATTTTTGTGGTGGATGTATTTATCAACCATGTAACCCATAAACTATAGTAATTTTCATTTCTTGAGGATCATGATTTAATGTAGATATTCCAAACACAGAATAATATCGGGTATTTACAAGAATGCCACTTCTACAATAATATAAATAGGTATTCACTCTACCCAATTATCTAAACCTCTCATGCAATTTAAATCAACCAAAACCTTATAAAATAATATAGAAACATACTTACTCTCATCCTAGATGGATTAAATTGGGACAAAATCAAACCAATGATATTTTTTGGTGTAAATAAAATGGTGATCCCTGAAGAAGACGTAACGTTCTTCAACAAATGTTTTTTTACATCCTTAAACCCCATAATTTATTTATATGACATGCATATATAATTCTATCAATATCATAAATATAATATTATGTTTTACTTTTATGTTAATGACTTCCCACCACACAAACATCTATCATGTAGATTATGAAATCAAAATTCATGTGTATGAATGATTACTACCTTGTGAACCTATGTCTTTCATTTTTTCCATTACAAAACATTATTTTTCAAAATAATGACTAATATATTTTTTATATATGATATATATTATATATATGAGGTTATTATAATTATGGATTATTTATATCACACATACCATCATTACAAACTTTTTTCAGGAATATGATAATGTCATTCTTGTGTACGTCAAACTACAACCACGTAGAGGGATTTGATTTGTTTCTGTGTGACTGTGGAATGTATTAAAGATCGGTGTAATAAACATATTTTACATATAAGAAATAAAAAATCAAATATAATTATAATATATATATATATATATATATAATTTACGTTTATTTATTTCATTATGATAATAAAATTGAAACAGGGTTCATGCGTAGGCACGACCTACAATCTCAATGAATGGCGTATTTTATTTCCTTCATTTATCATTTATTGAGTATTATAAATAAATAAGTAATATATATATATATTTGTAATTATATTTTTATCATTAATAAAATTCGATAAATTATTAAATTATGATCAAAGTATGAGGACCAATCTCAAGTCAAAACATAAATGAAAAATAAAGAAATTATTAATTGAAACATAACTTTAATTTAAAATTGTTAATAAAAAGGTAATTTGCTGTCATAATAGAATATTATATGGTGTTTTGTATATGAATATTTTTTAGTTGATATATAATATAATTATATTTATTATACATAATATTTTTACACATATGAAATAAGTCAATACTTATGGTAAGGGATTTCAATATCAATTTTTACTCTATGAGATACATGTCTTATTCAACTAATATTTATTTCATGTGGTGCAGTACAGAACATTAATTTATTTTAAGATTATTATACTTAAAAATATTTTAATTCTTAAATCAATTTTAGGATATTTCATTCATGGGGTTTACAGTTCAATAGATACCAAATCGATAAATAAAATTTGTCACAATTTTCCCTCTTTGAGACATATGTTATGATATAAATCTATATAATTTAATGTGGTGTATATGAAAATAGTTTAACCATTTATATCATGAATTTAACTATCCTAATTATATTTTAAATTTATTTTTATGTTATTTAGTCATGGGTATTATATTTCCACGTTAATAATTTTGTAATGATTTTATATTAAAATCTCAACGTTTACTGAGGTTTTATATGATTATGATTCCAATGATGAAATAATATGATATACCAATTAGTAATTATTTTTAAATTAATTATATCATGGATATTAATGATATATTCATTTAATGGTAGTATTTTCAACACATTCTTACTGAAGATACCTAGGAAATGTTTTTATGGTAATATGAAATTATTTCTCTCTTCGTTAAAAAATCAAAAATATTTCAAAACAAAATGCTCCCTTATTTTTTCTCAAAATTATATTAGATGATATATTTGAATATCACATTAATTGACAATAATTTTCAAACAATTTATGTTTTAAAATTTATTTATTTATTTGCCAAATATTTATGTATATATTTTCATTGTTTTTTTCAAAAAAAAGTCTTACAAACTTTTTTAAAAAAAAATAGTTTTCATATATAAATGGTCTTTCTTCTCAGAAAAATGATATCTATAAATTATTTTCAATATAATGTTTCACACATTTATGTTACCTATGATTTATTGGTGATATAATCTTGTGATACCATATTTACTCTTTTTTATGGTTAATGGTTTTTATGAGAAGTTGTTTATGGAACCCATTTCTTTTAAATGGGATAATAATGATCAAAATATATTTTTATGAATCCCATTTACTTTCCAATGGATAATCATGTTTTATACAGATTTTTATAGAAACCTTTTTTTCAAGGGTTCAATCATATTTAAATTAGAATGAGATGAAACCCATTTCTTTTCTATATGGTAATCATGTTATAAATGGTAAAATAGTTGTATATAATGATATCAAATATCATTTTATATTATTAGTTTTGCGGTTCTTGGACCTAGTATATATGATTTGGTGGTCCAAAAAACCTCAGGTATGCCGGTTATAACTTATAATATGGGCCAGCCTTGATCACGCTAAATAATCCCTCTGTATCTTATACAATGGGGATGACTAGATAAGGATGGTTATTCCATATAAAGCTTATATGACGATAAAAAATGACATTTCTAGGTTATAATGTTATAGAATTAATGATGAGTGAACCGAGATAGAACACCAATTAATTAAGGATTTCTATATTCCATAGAACATACACATGGATATAATAAAGAGTGAACCTAATAAAGTAAGATAGTGTTTCCACTATAGATGGTGGTTTTTACCACCACTTAGTGGTCGAACCTTGTGTGATAACCTGATTATATGTTTAATATTTTATGAATGGACATTGTTACATCTCCATAATTCTATGTGAGGGCCTAATTTCATTTCCTTACTTTAATGGGAAAACATGTTTCTATTTATACATGGTCAAAATGATATAGGATGATAGGTTCACCAAAAAACTATGTCATATGAAAATTTTAGGCTCTCATGGATCATGTTATTTTAATATATTGTCATTATATTTTTATTAACATCAAATATTTATTCCAGAACTCATGGATATTATCTTTCATATGCAGGGTATTGTTTTCAAATTTTATTCTCATGTTCTTAGATCCTTATGTTAATGTTTTACTTACCTATCTCCTTTAATTACCATTAAATAAAATATAATATAACCATTCATTTATTTCCTTTACTTATGTTATGAAGATTGATTTTATGTCTGTATAATAAATGGGAAGATATTTCTGGGAATCATTGAAGGTCATTCACTATACTATAATACATTGTTCATTGTTTCTAATGGAACTAAACTATCATAGTCTTTGTGCATGAGTTTGTATAAGGTAATTAATTTTCATCTAATGGAAGTAACATCCATATATAGAATTTTTTTTCTCTTTATATAGTATCAAAGGAATGGTTTACTCAACCATTCTAAAAAATGAATAGAAAAAATTAGTGTGTTCTTGGCAATATTTATAAGGATATGTCTGGGGCATTCCTTAAGGATAAATATAGGGAAGATTCAGTGCTTAAGACAATTATCTATATTTTCGGAAATAGATATAGAATATTATGTTTCTGATAAATACATAAATATCTTAATGTTATAATTGTATTTGGAACTAGAATAGACGTACATTGTGGTACAGACCCCAAAAACACTATATTGAGCTATAATGGATTTGAAATTAGTGCACAACAACAAGATTGTTTTCACACCTTGTTGGAAACTCCTAGGGGATATGAAATAGAAATTCACAAAATCATTATAATCCATCATAAATAATTTAAATAGAAAATGACTCTAAATAACATAGGATAAACATAAGGTCACATATATTAAAAATAATGTTCCTTAAATTTGATCTCCTAAACAAATTTTCATATTATGTTATTTTCCATTATGATTATAATTTACCACACTTTTATTTATGGTCATAGTTAATGTGTGAAACCAAAATGAACAACGATAATGAAGAATTAATTGGAAAATGAAATTATTTTTCTCACGAGAAACCTAATTGTATGACAGCTGTAATAGAAAAACACATTGCTTTGAAAATTAAACCTTCTCGGACCAAGAATCATGATGGGATAAAAAATGATCAAATGATAGGATAATGTTTTATTAAATCATTCATAACTAAATTTCACTCTAAATTTTGTTGAATGAGTAGTCCTCTAGTTAATGAGAAATGTATTTTTACCACAAATGATATATTATCCATTCTCCGTTATATAGAACATGAAAAAATTATTTCAGATGTGTATCACTATAATGGTAAAGAAAATTAATGGTGGTCAATTATCAAGAACATGAGGAAAAAAATATTACTCACCCAATGTATATGAATATGTTAAATAACTTATTTTTTTAATATTCATCTTCCTCATTTTTTTCATACCAAAACAGATATAGGAGTTTCCCATCAATCTGAAGGTGATAAAAATAATATAATGATTTAATTAAAAGGAATATCTAAAAACTAAGGATATACGATTATGGGATTTCCATTATGAATAATTTTTATGTGTAAATTAAGAGTGTTTTGTCTTAAGTGTACTACTAAATGATTTATGTGTGGAAAGAAAGATTATTGAATAGTTGAATGCCAAAGTAATAGGAATAATGATAAATATCACCTAAATAAACCTTCCCTTAATTTAGTGTCTCAAATATAAAGTGTTTGGGAAATATATAATATAATTTCTTGGGGGGAAAATAACATGAATAAAATCAATAATGTGGTATGATGTTTTTTTTAACTCATAACATTGAAGAGACTATGAATTATATATGATAGAAAAAGGGTATTGCAGAATACTACCAGGAATCCAAATTAATGTCTTAAGTATGAGGTGGAATAATTTAATATCTATTTATTTGTATTTGGGAATTTTGTTATATATATTGTGTAACATATAATTATTTTTATATATAATTTTTTCATTAAGGGTTTTAATGAATACATTGAATTGTTATGATAACCTAGAAAACTAATTTAATGGATAGGTGATATTTTGATAAATAGAAGGTATCCCATACCATTTTCATAATGTAGTAGAAAATGGATTTGATTTTGGATAAAGAGATGATGGATATGGATTAATTATATTTGATAGTAATTATTACCTTGGAACTGATTATGCAATTTTTGAAAAAGTTGTTTACACTGTCATTGATTGAGTTGACAAAATTTTTGGATTTAATGAATATATAGAATAATCACTGATATAGGTATGGAATGAATGAAAATCTATATTTTCAATATGGTTTTTTGGTAATAAAGGTCATTAAATTCTTTTGGGATAATAAATGATTAATTTATTCAAATTTCTGTTATGTGATAAAAAAGTGAAACATTATGGTATTTGGGGGGTCAATATTAAACTAACTTTTAGAAATTCAGTGGCGTTCATTTTTGGGTTTGAATTCCAATATTTTTAAGGTTATATGGATAACCATATATGAAATTTAATAACAAAAAAATAATATGGGGATTTATAGTTTAATTTATTATTTATCCATATGAATATTAATCCATATTTCATAACATTTTATAACCATTTGGTTTTGATGATAACTAAATATAGACAAAATAACTTATCATTTTACATATAGATTTATGATGTGTTATTTCTTTCTAGATAAAAAATAACATTTATTCATAGATTAAAAGACGATGTTGAAATTGTGAAATTCACAACCAATGGCTTCTATGGTTATGATGGAATGGAATTATTTCATCTATATTTCCATGTGAAAAGTATCAACATTAAGAAAAAATGCTTGAAACAAAAAATATTATACTACTACCTTCATTTTTATAAATCAAATAGTCAATTAGGTTATCTATTTTGTATTATTTTGTGATTGTTAATTTTATTTGGATCACCCAATTCCTTATTAATAATCACCTCAATACCTCTCTAAAATTATTTATGCTTCTCTTCCTTTTCCAAAACATCACATACCACCAATATTCTACTATGGGGAAATATAGTAATGAGTTAATTTATGTATCTATTATTTTTTTTAAATACCATTAAATGTTAGTTTTGGTATTAGTTTTTATTATATAGTATTCAATGAATGGAACATTCATCTATTTAAACTTTGAAAACCTAAATGAATTTTTGGGGAGAAAATCATTTTATGTGAGGTAGAATGTAAAATAAAAAGTTTTTATGAATTATTATTTATTCAAAAATTTAAAATTCTTTCAAGTCTTGCATTGAATGCCACACCAAATTAATCATAGACTATATGAAATATGGAGTTTATATTTTTGTATACACAACACTGATTTTATATTTTTGTACATATAATACCATGTTGTTTTGATATCATTCATTACTTTCAAGACCTAGTTCTACCAAACTAGAATATACTATAAATAATAATATTAAAATGTTGTTATTGTTATCACATGGAATTTGGAATAGTGTGTATGTAAATGATTAAGTTAAATATGAATAAATGGTATATTCATGTTTATAAAATGAATTATTTGTAACCAATTAGTTAGAAATAGATTTATAAACAACATGAAATCAATGAAATTTATTTTCTAGAAAAAAAATTTTCTATGAAAAAACACATTTAATGTCAATAGAATAAGGAATGCACATTTGATGAATTATTTTAAAGAAATTTATATATTATATATCAAATCACCTATTTAAAATTTATATTATGCGTTTTCTAGACAAGGGAGATGAATAAATCCAATTCTACACAAAAAAGATGTATTTTGCTAAAATTTAGTTTTAACACTTTTTAACAGAGAACTAATTTCAAAAAAAATTACAATTTTATAAATTATATTGGAAATGTTAGACTATGTTTTTTTTAATATTAATGTGAATGTTTATAATCTTTCAGAAAATTTATTTTTTGATAATTAGTGAAAAATACAGATTTTTTATTGAAAACACCCATTTAATAAATTATTTATATAGATAAATTATATTTAAATTCGGTCATATAGTATAATTAGATCAATTATTAATCTATTGAAAAAATTTATTTCATTGGAATATATTTCATATTGATATTGGATTTAAAACCATTGTTAACATTTGAACATATATATTTTAAAAACATGCTTCTTATATTGAATATGTAGGAATAATTTTAAATTAAATTAATCCTCTTATATAAATAGACTGTAGAAAAATTCAAATCCTTTATGTAACCATAATAATTTATATTATCTAATAATGTAAACATAATTTTAGACTATAATGAATATTTAAAATAGAAAAAATTTAATTATTATGAATAATGTCAAAATAGGGTTTGCACATTACATGAATTTGTGTTAAAAATAATCATACACACACATAATTGTTTTAATTAATGAATTTAAAATAAAATTTATTAATATAGGGTTTAAATTTTCTAATAAATATATTTTTTTAATATTAATTGAACAATTACCTACATAAATAAAAAGATACATGTCTTCTTGGTAAAAAAAGTATAATTATAAATTTGGGTAGGTATAAAAACATACGAATAAATTTATACAAATGTACTAATTTTAAGTGGAAGAGGTATGTATCTATGATTTCACTAATAACCTCCACATTTATTATATTTTTGAGACAAATGATGTTTGTGAGACATCCCGATTGGGAAATTTTTTTTCTATTTAAAATATTTCCCCACATATTCCATTATAAAAGGGCATTCACTATCCCCACTTCTGCACTCCTCTCATGCCATTTTGATAAACAAAACCTGGAAATAATCACATAAAAAATCATAATATCATAAAAAAAACTTAATTTTTCAATAAATCCATCCATGTAATTCCTTTTGTGAAAACTAAAATTGGAGAACTGAAAAAGAGGTAACATTCATCAATATAATTTTTTGTTTTATTTCTTTTTCATAAACAATAATTGTTTTTAATATTATGATTATATATTAAAAATAAGTATCCTAAATGTAATGATACATTTTTATGTTCACTTAATGACATAAAACCACAAACACTTCAATAAAATGGGTTTTAAAATCATCATTCCTGTGTATGGCAGGCAACCACCAAGCAAACTGATTTCATTCATTTTTTCCATTACGAACTCTAATGGTTGGGAATAATTAAGAATATAATCCATATATATCACATATATATATATATATATATGATATTTTTAATTTTATTATCAATTTGGAATTTTAATATAATAAATATATTAATAATGTCAATTTTTTGGGAATTCAATAATATAGTTTTGCTGTGTGGAATACTGCTGCCTCATGAAGCTTCATGATTCATTCATGCTTTTAATAGAATGTATTCAAGATGGTTGTAATATAAATATGTGAAATATATGATATAATATTTATAATATAATATATATATATATCATTTAATTTTATTTATTTCAAAATGAATTGAAAATGGAAACAATGTGCATGAATACGCATGACCTACCATATCAAAGAATAATGTATTTTATTTGTTATTTATATTATTTATAAATTATTATTAGTATGTGTATAATTAATACATAGTTTATATACATCAAGATTCAAATTATTTATGTTATTTAATAAGTGTTAATGTAATCGGTCAAAAAATTAAAAGTCAACAGATACAAGGAGAAAAAGTTTTTATTACCAAAAATGTTACATTAACAAGGAATTATCAATACAAGGGAAATATAATGTTATAATAAAAACATATATGGTATGAAATTTATGAATATGGTTTTTTGGAAGATATATAATGAAATTATATTCCCACTATTTTTTAAACATCTACGAATGAATCTGAGACTTCAGATAAGGTATTTTAATCTTTATTTTTACATGCTTGAGACACATGTCATATTCACAGCATGTTTCTATTATGTGGTGTATTTAATTCCGATGAATTATTTGATTATTATTGTAAATATTATTATAGTTATTAAATAAAAATTTTATTATCTCTCATTCACGGGGTTTATAGTTAAAAAGTTTATAAATTGGTAAATAATATTTTGCATCAATTCACATTCTATTTGACAAATGTTATGATATGAACCTATATTCGTTCAAGAGGTGTTTGTAAATCCCATTTTACATCTATTATAACTAATTTATCTTTGATAATGATATTTTAAATTTAATTTTATGTTATTACTTCATGGGGATTATGGTTATATGTTATTAATGTGGTAATGATTTTATTTTTCAATATCACCATTTATTGGGATTGATTATGATTCTGTTTCCACTGTAGAAATATCATGACCTAACTATATATAATTATGTAAAATTTCATTATAATATGGTTATTAATTATAAATTCATTTAATGGTACCAGTTTTCTAAACATTGGTACGTAATATACTTTATAAAATGTGTATAAGGGAATCTGAAATTATTTCTCTCTTTTGTCATAAATTAGTGTTCTTCAAAAACAAATTCTTCAAAAAATAATCTCAAAATATTTTAATTTAACTTTTATAGTCACTTTAGAGGGAACAAATATTTGAATAAATATATATTTTTAAATTTTTTAATACTTTATTTTTTATGTTTTCAAAGAAAAAGTTTTTCAAAATGATTTATTTTTAATAAATTAATTTTCAATGTTAAGAGAATATTTTAATAAATTAATGATTCAAATAATATTTAAAAATTATTTCCAATATAATATTTAATACATTTAATTACCTATTAATGGCTAGGTATATGATCCAATTATATAATTCTCATTATTTCCTTGAATGAATTAATTTTATTATGAAATGTTGTTAATGGAACCCGTTTCTTTTCCATGGCCCAATCTAGATCAAAATAATTTTTTATGAATCCAATTTGATTTACATTTTCGTATCATGTTAAAATGATATTATAATGGAATACATTTATTTTTCACAATTCAATCATTATTAAAATAAATTTACATGAAACCGATTACATTTCCATGGGGTGATGAGGTTATAAATTTTACAATGATAGTTTATGAAGATATGAAAGCTATTTGTATTCTATTCATATTATAATTATTTAAAATAACTTATTTAATGGTCCATATATGATATTATTGGTTAATAACATTATAGTTTATATAATGGGGTGCCCCAGAAAACATTTGGTAAGCCCATTACAGCTTATATGGGTGGAATGCCCAGATAGGACTGAATTAGACTGTTATAGCTTTAAAGAAGGGGAATCACAGATAGTTCCATATGATCCTTCTATATCGTACATTATGGGTTATCATAGACATTTATATAATAAATATAGTAAATATTTATTCATATACTTTCAGATATAAATGGCTGGAATGAGGAGTGAACCAAGTACAAAAAGGCAAGGATGGTAGTGGGGATGGTAGTGTGTCCCACCAAAGAGGTGTCACTGCTTTTATGTGTTCCTAATTACATGTTAAAAAAGTTATGGGTGGAACAATTTTCACATCCATATGTTCATATGAGCTCATGATTTCATTTCCTCAAAATAAGGTGTTAACATGTTTGTTTTTACAAATGTTCACAATTTTATAATTTTATTTCTATGCCAAAAAACTCTATCTTATTCATATGTTATGATATAAAATATATCTTTATTTTATTGTATTACCATTCATGTCTTATTAAATTCAAATCATTATTCCATGACTCATGATTTTTATCGTTGATATGATGAGTGTGATTTTCAAATGTAATTCTCAGGATTCAAGCCCTTATGTTATTATTATGCTTACATATATCATTTAATTATTATTAATGAGAATCCAATATAACCCATTCATATTTTTCATTTCCATTACTTGTGAGAAGTTGTTAAATTTTGGATTAAAAAATGGAAATATCTTTTTGAGAATTTTTAGGGTCTTTCACTAAACAATTAGATTGTCTTACAGGATTCCAATAGCACTAAACTATTACAGTTCAATGATTTGTGTTTTTAATGTAATTAATATCCATTTATGATGATGTAATATCCTTTTATGAATTTCATGGGTGTGTATTGGTCTAGTCCAATTCCATTGGTGGATGGGGATCCAAGTTAGCATGTAAGGGTAGTTCATGGCCACTCACGTTCAATATTTTTAGATAACAAAATTAATCTAATTAAAATTATTTAATTTTATTAAATTAACAACGTATCACCACTCATGGAATAAAATTGGATATATATTCAAATAAATAAAACCAAAATATCAAAGGTAATGTTTGTCGGGAAAAGATCCTTTTTCTTTGGCTATTCAAAACATTTCTAATGGATGGAAGCTGCTTCCACGACTTGTAAATGCTCAAAAATTATTGTATATGTTAAACAAGATTCATATTAAAAACCTGATCCCCAAAAAATTCATCAAAAACCAATAAATAATTCAGAATAATCAATATAAATTACTAACTTGTTAATATATCATTTGATTTTTTAGTGAAAACACTATATGTTTCAACACTATTCTGAAAATACTGATGACGGGGTGTGGTACACTCCCAACATGTAGTAAAACATACACAAAAAACCATCGTTGATAAATATTTCTAATTACATACCTAAAAACATAATTACTATGAAACTCTTTGAATAGTCCAAAAAATGTTGTTCTTCAATAAAATGACATGTAGAAGTAGGAAGACATCTTCTCTGTATATCCACAATCTTGGATGCATAGAAACACTAAATATATATTACTATTTTACCATCCTCCGGTGAGATAATATTTAAACCTAATACAAACATAAATATTATGATAATAAATGACAGGGTGTTAAATGGGATGAGTAACAGATGTTTTACATACCAACTAATTCCAATTGATCACACCGAGAACTACTCAAATCATATGAGAGAGTAAGGTTTGAGAGGTAAGGTGAATATCTAAATGCATGTCCCAAATATTTGATGAAAGGTAGGGGATGTGGAGGTAATTTCCCTTTTAAGTTTTAATAATGTTATTGGTCTACAATAACATCATTCCTCCATGAATCGCAGAGTGCCATATTGGGTGATGCCTTTGTGCTAATATAGCAAATACCATTCATCAATAGAATGCACCCAATCATCCCCATTAATGTTTTGAACCACTATTATTGAAATGAGTGGCCTCTTGTAATAGTTTTCAGCATCTTGACTTATAAGTTCTTCCTCCAATGATCGCATAATCCATTAATGCTTCCACCAAAAAAATTCAATGGCTGAAAACTCAAATTATTTACATTAGTACCCTCATAACATCATTCTAAATTATATTCCTCAAAACAAACCTTACACCAATAATGAAAATCAAATTCAAAATTGTTTTTATGATATATATATATAGTTGTGGGGTTTTATAATCACCCCATTAAAGTACTTCTCTCTCCTCGAGAAGTCTACCCCTGAATTATGACCAATAAAACAGACCAACATAGTCACAATCCATTACTTGATTATTTATTTTTACCTTAATATATCGATTGAGCCTCCACTATAAAACAAACAATATACTAGAATTCAACTCATACAAAGATTAATTACTTTTGGACACCATCAACAATATACCATGATGGTTCACAACTAGACTCATTCATCTTCAGACACCAAGGTTTTATTTCCCAAATTATCAAGTATATTATGGTCCTCCCCACCATAAGCTTTAAGTCGCAATGAATGATTTTTATCCATAGTGCTTCCCACCTACAAAATCTCCAACATAAATTTATTTTTAGACATTGAATGGCCAACCAACCACACAACACTAATGAATCACCTAACATCGTTCACCTATTACCATTTCTAGCATCCAGAAAAATTATCAGTCAAACCACCTCAATCCAAATATAATTATAAATCATAACTACACCATCCAATATAATCCCAAAATAAAATAAAGCCATTAACAAATAGTTTACAATAAATACCAACCAAAGCTAACCCAAATCATATCTTGATCCACTACACCAACTCTCGTTTACTTCCAAGAATTTTCCAATGAAAAAGAAAACATTATTAATTTTCATCACATGTTTCACAACTACAAATGGTCAACATAATTTTCACCGCATGATTAACCCACTAAAACATACAATGAAATAATGATAAAATCCTATAAAAAATTTTATGAAACTATATCAAAAGAAATATAAATTCCCCAGACTCTAGAATATAATTTTCATTAACTTTAATTTATGTGCTTGGTAGATTTCTTTACATGTACCCCTAAGTCTTAAAAAATTATGACAAAGTGTCCAATTATAGCATACCTTCTAAATTTTACCTTTTTAATATTAAAAAAAATTATAAAAAATGTTTACATGAAATAATTAGATAAAGATTATTGAATAATTAATAATAAATAAGTACTTTATTTTTTAAAATGTCATTTTATTGTTCTAAAATATGGTTTCTTTAAAAATGTTTTCTATTGAGATTTTATCATGAAAATATTAAAATTAATTAATACCATTATAATGTATTTTATTTCAAGAAATTAATATCTTTTTTTAAATATTCTTGTAAATAATTATTTATCGTGAATTGTTATGACTTTTCTAAAATATTTAACTTTTTAATGAAATGTGTAAAGTACCAAAATAAACAGACACTACAAATTTATTTGAAGTAAAAGGTACACTATGACTGGAATTTTATCATTATTTAATGTAAGATACCATTTATTACATATAATATAATTAATTATATAATAATCATTATTATACTTGATTTTGTTATAAGCCAATATTTGGTCTAAAAATGAATTTTTATAAAAAAAATACATCCACACATTGTGTTTTATGTTAATAAATTATATAAATATCAATATAACAATCTTTGTACTCAATTTTATAATTTATTTTTAAAATATATATTTTAACATTATTTTTATTGTTCTATAGGGAATTTAATAGTATTAAAATATGTTTTAGGATTACAAATATATTTTTATAAAATGGGAATATGTCACAGCGTACAAAAAAATTTATAATTATTCTCATCCTATTATTTTAATTGAAAACTGTATGAGTTATTTAATATTCATAGTAATTATAATTAATATATTTTTTATGGTGAAGATAAATTTTTAAAATAGTTAATATTATAAACAATTAATATTTTTTACCACATTTATGTATTCAATAGGTTTATCGAGGGTTAAACCAAGGGAAATGTGTAGTTTAGCACATAGAGTGGTATAATTATATTTTCTGAAGATATTAAAACATTATCATATCCTAATTTCTTATATTCGGCCATTTTTATCCAAATTCACATGTAAGAAAACATATTGTTTTAAAATTATTTAATAAATTTCATTTGGGTCCCTCCACACACTTATAAAAGGAAACCTATCATACTATATTATTCTCTCCATTTTAAATTCATACCTTAGAAAATAAATACTCTAAAACCATAATATATTCCTTCCCTTTATCCTATAGCTTATTTTCTATTCTAAATACCATTCCTTCAAGGATTACTGTTTAAGGAAAATATGTTTCTTCAATGAAGTGGTATGAATCTAAACTATGCACCATGAATTTTATTTCATCCTAAATCATGTAAAAAAATTTGAACCATATTATCATGATTAATAAAATATAATAACTATTATATGATGTTAATTTTATGTTTTCATAAAAAAATCAACCCGTTATCCTTTAAATTTAAAATAAAATTAGCATTCCTATGTACGTGTGGACTACATACCCCATGTAGGGATAAAATTATTATTCCATAACCATTATTAAACAGATTTTATAATGATTGAATTATTATAAATATATAATATTTTCATCCTGAAAAATATTCTAATTTTATTTTATGATCATATCTACCTTTTAACCACATGATCTGTTGGTAAACAACAACAGCGCTTGTGCATACGTGTGCATGACCACCTCTCTGAAGCGATGTGATTGTTAATAATTTTTTTGTTTACAAGTATGTAATAATGGATATATATAATAAAAATATATGATATTTAAAATATTATTATGCTTTTAAAATCATTTTTATCATTTACATTTCTTTCGTTAAATCAATCGAATATTGGAAACAACACTCATGTATACAAATGGATTATTGTCTCAATGAAGTTATGAAATTCTTTCATCATCACTAATTATTATAAATTGTTATAGATATGAATAAATTGAATATATATTATATTTAAAATTTGTTTAGTATTATACATATTGAATAACCATGTTCAATGTGCAAGGGTCATATCTTCTAAATAAAACATAAACGAAAAAATAAAGCTATTTAACCTAATACAATGACTTCAATTGATAATTATTAATATAAAGATATAGGAATGTTATTATGTTATCATATTTGATATTATATTAATTAATATATTTTTTATAATTATAATAAAAAAAATTTTAAATGAGGTTATATTTCTTACATGTCATCTTAGATATAAGGTAAGGGTTTCATTCCAATTTCTATTCATAATGATGCATTTTAATATTATACAACGACATAAAAATTCATTAATTGAAATAATACCCAAGAATTTATTCTAAAATATGAAATTATTTAGTGATATTTATTTTTATAGCTAAATTATTTTAAATATTTCAATGATTTTCGATTCAAATATTAAAAAATCTATAAGGGGATTTCATATAAATTTTTTCCTGTTGAGAATTGTTTGACAAAATGCACCAAATTATGTATATGAGAACTATATAGTAACAATTTAATAGTCAATTCCATGAATACTTCTTAATTAAGGTTATATAATTTTATAATTCCATTTTTTTCATCTAATGGGCTTGATTTGAATGTTTCAATGTATAAAAGGTTTATTAACTAAAATTGTCTTCTTATGTGAACATGTTATGTTATACAACTATATTATTACTTAAGATGTATCTAACACCCATTTAATATTTTTACATGAATATAATTATGTTTTATGTGTTTAAAATTTAGTTTTAAATTATTAAATTCACGGTGTTCTTCAATCAAATGTTTCTAAATTAGTAATGGTTTATTATACAATATCATTTTATCAACAATATGTATACTTAAATTTAATGATGATGATATTTTATGATCTATCACTCCAAAATAATATTTATTTTATTATTACTTGGTAATTTATATATACTTAAATTTTACACTATATTTTCCTCTCTATAAGTATTAAAGAGAGACAAATAATATTATTATGTAAAACAGACCATGTTTCTCTATTTGATCCGGAATATTTTCTTATATGAAAATATTTTAATTAAAATATTTTTTAATATTTTTAATATACTAAAAATATCATTTAATTTCTTTTTTAAAATATTTTACTTTCCTTAATATGTTTTACTAGGAATATTTATATCATATTCCAAATGTGGAAATTTTTTTCAATTCAAAAAAAATGTGAATGGAATTTTTATTTAAACATAAATGGACTGAATTCATTTCCCCACAATCATGAACAAACTTTTACTTAATTATTATAGTATACATTTCATTTTTTTCCTTTTAATATATTTTTTATTATTTATTCTTAATTTTTTAGAATTTAAATAATTGAAATCATTTAAAAAGTGTCTTTTAATAAATAAATGTGACAGTGATCACTTAATGGTATGTTTTATATAAAAAATCCTTTTATGATTGTTATTATTTAATGGTGGATGTGATCCAATGTTATAAAAAATATTATTTCCTTGTATTTTTTATTATTATGGTGATGAAATATTTTGGAATCCCATATATTTTCGACATGTTCTAAATTAATGATATGATGGATTTTTTCTTATCTAATTTCAAAAATATGTATGGTTTTCATTATATGAGTTCCTAGCCTAAAATTATATATCCCTCAAATTATATGTGTAATGAAGGATGTGTCAAGAGATAATAATGGATTGAATGGGGAATGATCTCAGTTCAGCCACGTCGTATTCCATTAATATATCATTCAAAGAGAATCTATTCTAAAGTAATAATATAATGAATAGTGTTACCAATCCACTATAAAAGTCTCGGTAGTGATACATGACTAAATAAATGATTTTATATTCTTTTTGTATAAAAAAATTGTATGTATGATTATGATATATTTTCATGGATCAATATTGATTATTTTTTATTCAATACAGTTATGTCCTATGTATATTGACTAATAAAACACTATATCATGTTTCAAGATATGATTAATGTGTTGATGGGTATGATTTTATATAGTTGAACTTTTGTTTTTATTCCTTTACTATTTTTTTATAATAACATCTAGGCAATCATTTTAAACACATAAATTTACCCTTACTAAAAAGATGATATCAACACTTTCTATGTTCCCTTTTTATGAAGGGAGGAATGTTTTTATGAATGTTATGTCTATGAAAACTGGTATGTATAATGAATATAATTGGAAATAATGTAGATTTTATGTACCGGTCATTTATGTATCAATGATTACAAAGAAAGTAAACATTTACTATTATATTTTTGATCATATTGATATGAAATGAATATATATGTTTATATGTTTTGGTATTTGTTTATAAAAAATATTGTCCAATATACCATAATCAATGTCATTAAACATGGATTCATCCAAAAATATTCCATGATTCATTGTTCAAACCATGAATCACCCACATTACACACTGAGATAACATCAATACTCATTAAAATGCACTGATTCAATCCATTATCTCATCAGAACCTAAAACATGATATTTATCATGTAACGAGAAAAAACCAGATTCATTTACTCAATGGAATTAAAATGAAAAAAATAAAAAACCAATTATTTATACCATATTACCATGACCATTCTCACAAAATTCTCACTAGTTAATTAATGAATCCTCCTCCCCACCATATTATTATCTTTATCATCATACAACCAAAATGATCTTCAGGTCACTATATCCTACAACACATCAATCAAAAGGTATAGTGACTCGTGTAACCAAACCCACCCACAAAGCATCACCTCAATAGATTCCACCACCAAACACAAGTCATTAATCATAATCCAAATTATTATACTTCAAACCATTGAAACCACATCTACCCATGAATACAATTCATAGCCCACCATCTATAAAACTATTTCATGAAACTCATTCCAATTTTAGTATCTCCTCTCCTATATAGGGAAATGAAAAAGTTTCATTTTGTAGCTAAGATAATATAGCCATAACTGTTGAAAATAAACTCATCGGCCATCAACTAATACTCTACCACTCACCGATTCAAAAATAATGTTCATCTTATAACCAGTATGCCCAACCACCATCTTACTTTGACATAATGGGTGTATGATCTATACCATCGAACTCAGCACCCGATATATGCTACAATTTTTCTCATGTTAGTGATACCAATATATTTATGATCCATGACATTTATGTAGTAAACCTATAAGAGGTGACATAGAAAATATTTTACATGTATGTAACATAACACATTCTATTACTCATCCAAAGAATTATTCCTCAGAAAATCATTCCAAAAATCCAGTCTCCCTTCTATTCCCAAAAGCATATCATCCTTATCCAAAAATCTAGAAACCACACAAAAATATTCAAATCACATGTGTAAACCTATGATCCTTCCAGAATGAAAATATAACCTTGAACACTAATGGAAAGAGGTCACACTGTTCGAGTCTTCAAAACCAATTGCCAATACTAATGGTGTTTATCACCAAAGTTCTAATCACCTCCCATGAAATAGTATTGTACCCAAAAAATGTACATGTGATTCATCTTAAATGAGGAAACCATCCTTGGATAACCTCTTTGATGGGTCCCCATCAATCTAACATCACACTAACCCACTAAGAGTAAATTCAAAACTAGGGGCCTCTTGGTCTACCTCCCAAATCTACTGTCAATTCCCATGATTTTCATGGAACACATATTCCAACATTGCTCATGTATTATCCCATGAAATCAAAATGAAAAACCGAAAAATCTTGGTGTCTCACGACTGATGAAATCATAATCTATAAACTTTTCATAATTAGGTGACCAATACTCTTGGTGAATCAGTAGATAAGGAATCTCCCTCAAGGACCACCTCACACATCTGAAATTTTCATTTAACATGTTATTTCTTCTCATAGGTTACGTACTAAGGGAAACACTAAAATGGTTTTGTTATGTCCAATCTAATTCCAATATATAATGAGAAATTTTGTATCGTTTATTACAATCACATTAAATAAATTATAATAAACACTAAAAATCCATAGTGTTTAACACATACTAATCTTGTTCCATGCAGAGCCACTAGTTCCATTACAGCACAAATTCATGTGGAACAAGTCATTATCCCCACTATTGAGCATATCATAATAGCATCACATGAATTTCCATAAGAAAAAAATACATATACCTGTTTTCATTTATAAGTACAAAACCACCAAATAGTTATACAATAAGACAACATATGAGTAGTTGTTGAGAAATTAAAATAAATATGTCTCTATATTTACTAAGATCACACACTAGAAGGTATATAAATTGTGTAAAATACATGCTTGATATAGTGAATCATATTCCTCCTATAACTGTAGGAAAAAATTAAAACCATATCCCTGGTTTCATGCGAATCAGTTGATAGATAGAAATCCGTGATAGATTATAAAAAACTCCCATTTGTGCCACTAAATGATAAAATAAATTACAATTATTGAATCACAAATTATAAAATCAATCCCATTCATTTTAACCTGGAATTATTAATTTAACGTGTTTTTTTGATGCACCATAACTATATCAATGTCAAGATCAAGCCCATTCTAAATTATCAAATATAAAAAATATTAATATATCTAAAAATCAAAGAATCCAATCTAGTACAACATGGTAACATCCGTACACATTTCACTATCCGAATAGAAGACGAACTAGTTCACAATGTGACATCTGTATCACCTCCTGGTATGGAAATGGTTTTTAACTAGTAAATTTTTATATGGTAGTACTATGGGGAGACACTAACCCGTATTTCAAAGAGAAGAAAAAAAATTTACTAAACATCATACTTAAATAAAAAAGAATTTTAAAAGAGAAAAATATTAATTGGTGATAAAAAATTGAATATACTAATGGATCGAATATTAATTCCATACTTAAAACAGACCACCCATTGGTCCTAGAATATATACATGAAAGAATAAATTAAATAAAAAAATGGTATATTGCATATATGATCCGAACATAATATATTATCCTTGTAAATGATTGATCTATCCCATATGATCATCACCAAGCCTCCTTATAATATGCACATACAACCATGTAAACATATTCTAAGTTACTTATGTATAGTGGCAGACTGGGAAGGCTGTGAAGACAAAGTTCATTAGTTCACTACCAATGTGGTCCCATAATACCCATAATATACAGTGATATGTATATTTTATGTTCTCTATTAAAGTTAAAAATAACTAAAAATATATAACATTCATTTAAATCATAAGGTCTATAAACCTAAGATACCATTGATAGTCTGGCTAGTTCTATGGTGTCTCTGAGAACGTCTCAATAACCATACAAAAAAACTAGCATTTGGACTCAAAATCCAGGGTATCATAATCCAATACTTATGAATATGGTTACCCATCCCATGTAATCCCTATATTTCAAGCATGTCATCCAATATAGCCTTTATTATATATTATCGAATCTGGTAGTGAGGCCTATGAAAAACTTCTCATAAAATCCAAATTCATAGAAGCTCATATCATGTCATCACAAATCCATGGACATGACCCATTAAAACCATATCATGAGCTCCAAAAACCAAGAATATTATATCACATCTTAATGACTATAGTAATGATTCACTTGAAATACCAATCTCATGATCTAAATCCAATTAGGCTCTTAACATTTTTCTTATAAATTGAAGATTTATACTATCAAACAATGAGACCAAAATATATTGAATCTCTAGTATCGATATCAAATATCATGGTATCTCCAATAACTACTAACCATATCCATGGAATATCCCATCAATACCATAACCAAATACATGGAATCTCAAAATTTCATGTACCCCATTATAGAAGTCCTACCATATCCCATCTATTACTCATGGAAACATATCCCTTTCACATATTCCTCTATGGGTGAATTTAAAAATACTTAATAACCAAAGAAAACCATTGGGTTTTCTAGACAAACATTCCTATCACCATAACCTCATCCCCATTTTGAATAATTGATAGTAATAGTTATCAGTCACAAACACCTAACAATAACTACACATAAACATTAAAATCCACTCATGTGTATTTTTTCAATGGATGTTATATGGGGTCCCTATGATCAAACCAAATCGAGTAATTCCACATGGGGTCCATGGTATGAGAAACCGTTTTGAGGTAACACCTGAAACACTAGGCGATCATGTACATAGAATGATGAAATATAATGAATGACATTGATGGATAATCTAGGGCTCAAAACATTTGAAACATTCTAGAGATGTTGCACTACCCATCATGATCCACATGGTCACTTAGAATCTATATGCTCACCCAATAAGATCTTGGGTGGCCTAATTTTTATCAACCTATTTCTGGTAACATATAGTGTAATAGGGTTTCTAATCATTGCTCATATTGATGTTTGTGAATGACTTTATTTTCAATTAGTGGTTTTCTAAGGTTAAAAAATACTAGCATACCCAGTCTAACTTTTCATTTTCCATGAGTGAGTTTTAGTCCCCAATACATTACAAGGACATTCAATTGGTCTGGTCTCACCTTTCATGAGGTATATAAGCCACCCGGTAGTATAGAGGTTACATACACATCCATTAGTGGTTAGGATATCTACTAATCATACAAGGGGTATTGATGAAATATAACACTTGATAATTTTAATCATTTAAACTAATATATTTAAAAAAATTAATTTTAATAAATTAAATGATTATTATGCTCATGGAGTTACCATGATTCCACATACAATTAAATAAAATATTAATGTGATAAAAAAAGTACACAAGTCCACATACCTCTTATCGATAATTTTCTAAATACTTATAAGGGAATTAATTAGCTTCCAAGGTCCATGAACTCATCTTTCCACATCTATTATCAAACTATATTTTCTAATTAACCTAAGATCCCATCCTAGGCCAAACATCCATAAATAATTAATAATTAAAATTATTAGTAAAAAATAATTAATTTAATTATTGAATAATGAAGGAAAGATCACTAGGATTCCATGTCACACTAAAACTAATAGAAATATGATGTGCTCCACTCTGACCATGAACTAGAACCTACACCACACAAAATACTAGATTAAAATCAACAATTAATTAGACCAAATAAATAAATAATGCATTAAAATTTTGAAAAATTCCTAATGGTGAAAATTCTCAATTGACCCATTAATGGAATCTATCAAATATAATATGGGATTATACTCTAAAGAGGATTTGTAGAATATTGAATTAAATTGGATTATTATATATCCTTGGCTGAAATCTCTATTTTGAAATAAAACTGAAATCCCTAGGATCAATAAAATGATATAAAAATAAAAATGAGGATAAAAATAGTAATATATCCACCGACATCATTCAATTGCACCTTGAACAACCCAAATAATTACTGAAATTAATGGGATAGATGTATATATATAGCCCTCTTTCTGAACTCTTTTCATCTGATGTAATATGGGGCTAAAACCTTATGTAAATTTTTATTAAATTAGGATGGAAAACATTAATAGAATGACACCTATCTTCACTATGTGGAATTTTTGGGTAATTCCACCATGATCCCCTTCCTTCCACTATTTATATATGGAATACACCTTGTAATCCCCATTAACACCAAAAAGTTCCTTTCATGATGATAATGGCGAACTCCGTCATTTTATGGCAGGAAGTGTCTCCAGTTCCTCCTTCTGTACTCACCTAACCTACTTGTCCTTCCACAAAAACTTATACCTCGGAAAAAAAACACCATTTATGGGAATTAAATCCCATAAAACCACTTTCAGAGTTCAGTTCTCAAAATGAACCATCAAGTAAAAAAATCAAATTCACACTGGATTTTTTCTGAATTTAGTCAACACATTACATTACAATATATAAAAAAATATAATATCTCATTACCATATTTTTTTTATAATATAATCAATTGAAAAAAACACTATATAGTCAAAATCCCCCACTAGATTCACTAAATTTGACCATAAAATAGGAATACACTATACAATTACAAACTATTAAATCTGAATTCATAAAATGTTGAGCTACTTCAGTACACCATTATAAAACTACCAAGTCTATTACAAAACACACTTTTCCATCTAGATACATGATTTTTTCATTGTAGAACTTATCAAATAACATATGTTAATCTGGAAAATTCTTCATCTCACAATGAATGATTCTAATTAATTATTCGACCACTCTATAATTTCATACCAAAACACTTTTTTGTTTTTCAATGACTGACTAACCATGTCCTATAGGAAACTACCCACATAGTTCCCCATATATTATCTCAAATGTGAGGAAAAATAATTAGTCAATAATACTTCATCCAATTATAATTATAATGATGGTGCACACAAACTAACACATCAATACAGGAAACCTCTACCACCAAAAAGACATTTTCAACTATAAACCCCATGAACTGGTACATGATTGTATCTCAAAATAGAATACCATCCCTAATTCCATTCAAATAATTTTCACAAAATAAAGAATCTTTTACAATTATCATCTCATGTTTCACCCATAATACATTACATTAAAAATTATATCACATGATTCAACCCATGAACAATGCGAAGAAACAGAGAATCAACCTTGGAAATAAGAAGAATAATGTTCCACCCATGAACCATGATATGGAATTAGGACTATGTCCCTAAAAAACTTAAAAATTCATGGATCATCCCACAATTAATACTAAGGTAATACCAATAGAATCCCTCAGTCGATGTCCATGCATCATGTTTATCCGTTATCGCATCTAAAACTGAACCATGATATTTTCCTCAAGATTATAAAAAACAAATTAACACAAAGAATGAAATTCAAATGGAAAAAAATACAATCAATTAAATGTTTCCATATTCCCAAAAATTTTCTAACATAAGGGTATCATTATAATATCTAACACCCCCCTCCCCACATTAGAAGCATGATTTTAATCTAATGGCCTAATTGATTTCTTTATCATGATGACCTACTACCCAACCATCACTTAACATAATTATTTGGATTGACAAACCCAATCACTAATCATAACCTCAATAGATTCCAAAACCAAATGTTTATTATAACCCAATATTCTAATTAATATTCTACCAACCAGTAATGCCAAATCTTCCTGACAATTACATTGAAATTCCTCCCTCGAGTCCACTATTCTAAAGTAATCGGTGTAATCCCGGTGGCTAGTCTTCTATGATGAGAATTTCTAAATCCGTATATAAGACATGATTTATGAATACCATAATATTCAAATCAAATATCATCATCCCTCAGGACTCACTTGTTCAATTCATAATTCAAAAAAATCTGGTCCCATATATGACAACTATTTTTCTATATCATCTTCCTTAGACCAAATGTGTGTAAAAACCTATAACACTAAATTCATCACCTATATCATTCTACCATAATTATCACATAATTGTGACTATGATGAACACTATCTATGGAATATTAATCTTGGCATGACTAGAGATGGCCTGTAACTCCTCTTCCAAGTCTTCAAAAATAAATCATGTCATGACCATCTGATGGATTTCACCTTATACTGAATTTTTTTAAGAAAATTATTTGTATCATTTTCCAAAAAAAATTCAAACACATCCAAATGATGGGTTACCACCCTTATCCCTTCCTGTAAAAATATTATACCACTTATATAACCACACATATATTGTTTCATTAAATTCAAATGGTCTGATATTAGCCTATTTATGTCCAAAAAATACATTTTGATAAATAAATAATGAATACACAAGGTTTTTATCACAAAAAACCTGAGCTCCTCCTATATATAATTTTATAAACTAGATCACATGGCCATGTGTTTCTACAATAGGAAACAACATCCTTGGATATCCTCTATAACATGTAACCCTCTGGAAAACTGAACGTAATCATACTAGATTCTGATTCATAAAATAAAAGCCTTTGGGTCTCCTGTGTTGACTTTAAAGACCATGATCCTAGTTTCATTATACCAATAGTAACATTAATAATTTATAACTATATATAAGTGATTGTATCACAAAATTCCTAATAATATAGTTTTTGTGGAAAAAATATAAATACATGAATCTCAAACTACATTTGAAAACATAAAATAAAAAACATAGTAAATGTAAATATTATTAATCTATGAACACAATAAATGATTCCTTTCTTATATTTTTAGGAATGAAAAAAAATATTTTTCTTCATATATAGTAGGTATGGGTTATTTTTAATGGATGATATCCTGGTAAAATATTTAATAATCAATATAAGAAGTAGAATAACTGAAATGCTATGCTATATAATAAATAAATTGAGCATGATGAATAATATGGAAGGTGTATATCACGATCAAATGATTCCATTGAAATAATCACATGATGAAAAAACAAATCCATTTATATTATACAAAATAATTGAATGGACATTAATAACTAATTTCATAAGGATAGAATGCATACTTTTAGACATCTAAAACTTAATATGGAGTCCTTATTCTATGATAGTTTAATCTATGGGTAGGTGTAAGTCCATATCCTTCTCAGGTATCTCCCTCTCTGAGATTTGTGGGTAGTTTTATTTTTTTAGTTTTTCCTTTTTCTTTGAACCTTGGTGGTCGAGTTCCTTTGATAATGTAGAAATTTTACTATGTAAAATTATCTAAACATATGGGATGTATATTTTCAAAATTTATGGAGTTCGATTTTGAAGGGATTAAAGGGGATTACTAAAGTTTTAATGAGTTTGGACAGCATTGGAGGTGGTTTAAGCTTTTTAGAAGAAGCTAGTCTAAAAGATAACTCATAAAAATTTAAAGGTCGTGTATAGGTTTCATGATTTATTATTGTCAATACAATGATTTTTTAAATTTTCTATTATTAGATATAACTACGTGTTCTAAAACTAGATCATATAGGGTAATTTTTAAGAACAATTTATTTAACAGAAAGAGAATCATTTTTCTATGAAATTGAAAAATTAGAAAATAGACAATGTGAAAGGATTATACCCTATGTACTTCTCAACCTTATAATTTTTAAAGCCATGATGTTCTAATTGTTTTGTTTAATTCACCAGAATCCCTCCTCTCATGATACCTAGGTAACATACATGTTATTTTTGAGACTCATCCTCTATTTAGGATGTACTAATCATGCAATAAAAATTTGGTTAGTAGTTTCTTGTTGGTTTTCCTCTCTTTAACACATGTTAATCAAAATCATAGAGTAATATATTCATTTATATTCAATATAATTTTGATTTGGATCTTGTGTGATCCTATTATTCTTGAGATCTTCAATGTTTTTTTTGTTTTTTTCATTAACTCTTGGATTCATTGCAGAGATCATTGATTGAAGGTAGGTGGTCTGAACCAATCCTGATGGTCTGAAAATTTATTTAGTATATCAAATATTTATATTTTTTGACAACCAATTTTTGATAATTATTATAATTATGAGTGGTGTTGAATCATGTGTTGGATTATTAGTAAAATACCTTAGATATAATAGTTTTTTGACCCGTGTTGTAGATACCCATAGTGTGAGATTAATCTTGGAATAATGATTAATTTGCTAATGGTTTAAAAAAAATTGGCATCAAATATAATATAATATTATATATTGTTATAGATTCAACATTAAATATTTTTATATTGAATATTGATATGGATTTTGATCATTTTAAAATAAAATCAGTGTGAATATTGGCATGAAAATGAATAAATATATAATTAAATGAATTAAAGGTTATTATAAAGGAAAATTATTTTGTGTTGGGATTAACTATTTTGGATTTCAATATTGTGATTGGTTATACATTATATTTTGATATTTGTTGTTTTTATATATAAATTCATACATAGAGGTCTATATCTGGTAATGATAAAATGATTATATAAAGTTTTATTCTAGATTATGCGGAAATTATTATATACAGGACATGTTCATGCCATGCTGAAATGATTATATATAGGGAATATCTCGATTATGTGAATATTTATATATATATATGGATTGTACTAGATGCTTAAATAAATATAAATTAATCATTTCATTATTATTTTTTTCTAGAATTGACTTATTGTTGTGGTTGGAATATATGTGCTATATTCTCTTACATACTTCATCTCCCCTTATAATCCTTCATATTACAATTTATTTTGATGTTTAGATCCCATTTTTTTAAAATTTCATTCACTTCTATCTTAGTTTATGCTTCATTTTATAACTTTTTTCACTCATGATTGTTCTAATGGGTGTATGTTTTTTTTGTTTCCATGTCGGTTTGAAGTTTATAGTTGTTTTTTGTCTCCTTACAACTACTAACACCTAAATTAATTCATATAACTATCATATAAAACTATGTCATGGTTTTCCAAGAGAATTTCTTAAGGTCGTGGTTTTTTGTGGTAGATTTTCCCATGTTCCCTTCCTGACAGGATCCTTTGACATCCACTAATCATGCTACCAATTTCATTCTACCAAACCTCTTCTTGGGTTTTTATTAAGATGTTAATTGTGGCTTGGGATGTTTTGGGGGATTCTTTCATTGTCGAGGGTTCATTGTGGTTGGTGTTTTCCATCTATTAATTATCAGGTTTAATGAAATGGTCTATTAGTGGTATGGTGTTCCTTCCTCTTATATGATGTATTCTACTGGTTGGTGGAATTTATATGTTTTTCTTTAATCATTATCTCATTTTTCTATTATTTTGACATCAAGGTCCCTGTCTTATTATTATTAGTTCAAAATATTGTGTTTTTTGGTCCAGTCGAAGGTCGAGAATCCTTATTATGGTTGTCACTCTCAAAACTATGTCGTTGCCTCTTATTATTTCTCAACAAGGTAGGTTGACTTGGTGTGATGGTTCATGATAAGGTTTTGGGATGGTATTTTTTGAGCTATTTTATATGTTTCATTAGGTTTTCCCAAGATGATGTTATTAATGTATAACCTATTTTGGTGAATTCTGTTTTCACCCAGGACATTACCGTCAGTTCATTTTTTCTTGATTGATACCCTCTGTTGGTGATTTTGGATGGAAGTGGTGCTCTGATGTAGGATTGTTATTTCATTATGATGAAGGTCGTTTATAGTGGATTTGTTTCATTATCATTGTGGCTCAGTAAACTGATTCAATCGAGCATTATCTAGGTCGACAATGGTGATGGGCTTTGGAGGATCATGATGGTGACTTGAGAATATGGTGTTCAACTCAAGGAGGATTTCAGTCCATGGTGATAATAATGTGTTCCTATTTTTAATTTTTTTTGAATTTGATTGTGATGGCTGTGTACTAGTGATTTTTTTAACATTTTTTATTTATTTATGGTGTAAGTGATTTTGGTTTGGTGAATTTCATGAGTTTCCCACACAACCATAAAAGTGGAGATATTTAGAAAATGAATAGAATATTTGTAGAGTTCCAACTAGCTGACATTAACTCACATCCCATTCGGGCCTCCATTTGTCACCCTAGAACATTTCATGAGTATAGGTTTGAATAATTGAAAGGGAATTTTTTTCACTATGGATGGTTAGAATCATTGGATCTAGGAGATGGAACTAAAATGGGGATCAAGACTAGGGACTATTGAGTTTTTTTCTTTTTTTTGTCTTTACTTCCAACATATTATATAGATATATTTTTTCCTTATATTATTAGGTTTGTTATTATCCATTTATTTGATTATTATTTTACCATTCAATTGTATGTTTCACTATTTCCTCTATTTCCATTACTCAAATATTTATTATAATATGTTTATTTATAATATAATATAACAACATAATAGGGGGTATAGTTTCCCCATTATATTTTTTAAACAGCTGCTAATTTTCATCATCTTATATTATATTGTTATGTGAGATTGAGGTCCCATAACCAACATGATTTTTCCATGTGAGAGTGTGTCTAATTGGGGGACATTACAAAGTGGTATCAATGCATGATCATGTTTTTTCTTTCCTATTGCTTCATTATTTATGAAATGTAGAATTGATTATCAGATGTTATGAGATATTGTAATTATATTGTGTATGAGAGTAGCTATACCATGTATGGGGTAACAATGAGTTCCAAGGAACATGATTTATTTTAATTATGTTCTATTATTTAGGTTGATGTTATTTCACCTTTGGTGATTTACATGTTAAGTGATTTTATTATTTACAGATAATTATAATCATTCCCTTGTATAGAACAACATTATTATGAATGCATCATGACATGAACATAGGGATATATATCTTGAAATTAATTATTTATGATAGGTATATAAATATTAAATGCGATATATTTTCCTACATGAACTGTGAAATCATGTAACTTATATATATGAAAAAATGGAATAAATGGACTATTATGTCATGATAAAATATATGTATTCAATGATTAGAGAGACTATGATGGGGTGGATCTATATTATTGTCACGTATTGAGGTCAAATTTTTTGTTATTAAGTTTTATATAGAGAATGTTTTTTCTTATAGAGAAACTTCATAGTTTTCATCATTCAATTGACCATTAGGAAAGTGGAAATCAGATTTCTTCTAATATAGATGAACTGGTTCTTCCCACAAATCCTTTGGATCATAAGAACATCCAACTTCACTCTAGCATCCAGAGGGTTATGTGGTCTATGTAGATAGATAATTTTGACAGTGTAACTTCAATGGCTCACCTAACGATATAGTTTTAACTACAGCATCACACTAGGTTCACTAGGGAGGGAGGACCCTAGGTAGATGAGTTCTTGATGCAGTTAGTCCATATGATTTTAATGCACCTTGATACACCCAATGATATGCTATTGAATCATATCTAATATATTTCTCATAGACCTTCGAAGTGTTAGTGGGAAATTCTGGAGAACGCTAGGTAGTAATAGGGTTTATCGTAGATGGGATTCATGGTGAATGTCTTAGGATAGTTACATCAAGAGATTTTGAGGGATGAGAAGGATTATTATTTCATTAACTATATAAATTAGGGAATGTAAGTGATGGAATACCACAAACATATAACAAATTTTTATTTATTTACACCATCATTAGATACTAATGAGATATCAAGAGAAAGAGGCCTTCTTGGTTGGATTTTATATAATAATAGGTCATTGGTGAATTTATTTTTCATGAGAATATTTTCAGATGAGATGAATTGTGAATCCATCATTAGAGGTAATCTAATACAGGTCTCATGTAGTGGTGTAGTTGTTCCAATTTTCTGAACTAAATTCTTAGTTTATACATTCAACAATCACCGTTATTAAATTTATCACCAAGGAAATAATAAGAACAGAGGCAAGGGTAGTGGACATTTATATCATGAATATGTTCCATAATAGTTCTATCAGTTTGGCATGTTGGCTCACAAGCAGCCTCAAAGTCCATACCAAAATTTGGATTTCTGTGGTTGTGTTGTGCTATATCAAATGTTGAGGTATTGTAAGGGAATAAATTAGTAGATCTAGGAATGTGGATCCAGATAGGTACCAGAGTGTTGAATGGGATTGTCTACCACTCATGTGATTGGTAGATGGATTTCCAATGGAATGTTAGTTGAGGAATGGGATGTGGTACCCATGTGTAAGAATGACAGTAAAAAGTAGAGGGAATAAAATTTTGGAGTCAAACAAGATGAAAAAGTAGAGGGAAAATTATGATACATAGTATGATGTGTACTCTAGATATTGTGGATATGGGACCTTACACTATCCTAATAATTATTCTTGTATCATCTACACTTTTATTAATTTTTTTATACAGGGTCAACAAATTCGTCTTTATATTATATTTTTTAAAAAATATTTAATCATGGTTATGGAAATATTTTATTGTATTTTGACCATTAATACACCATTGGGATTTTATCCAAATAATATCATATGTTTCAAATTATTTTTACTATATTTCGGTAATTTCAATTTATTTAGGTAGTCGTTTTTGCCGCAATAATAGGTTTTGATTTGATCCATGGTATGGATTGTTTTCTTCAATATTAGGATCACATCAATATTTACTAGATGTGATTTATATCTCTTTAAATAGAAACAAAAAACTAGTCTAACATGGGGGAGTGGAATCTACAAGAAGGTCATGTAGGACCAATTTAGTGAATATTATATTTTCTCACAGTTTATATAACAACCATTTTTTATGATGTTAATTTAATTCATTACTATATGTTTCCTCCAGTGGTAAACCATATTCTTGATTTCATTTCTGGTGTTTTTTATGGAATAACAATGTACTGAGATATCATGTTCAGGATCATGTTTTTTTTAAAAGAAGCACCAATTTCTATCCAGACATATATTATAATGCTATTAGATCTTCTTGATTTGAAGGTTTAGTTGGATGATATGGAGAAAATGTTTTAATATGCCCTTGTTCATCTCTTTAGCATTCTATAATTCATTTCACCCATATAGATGACAGGACACTATGATGTTTAGTATATTATCATAGATGGAACATCATGTTGGTCAACAAATGGTATCCCTTTCATTCATCAATGATCAATTCGACCCGTTGAGAGGTTCTAAGATATTCCCATTGATCAATTTGATATTGGTAAACCAATAGTTTAGGGTGAGGAAATTAGAAAATATTTATACTTTTTTAGGAGATGGTATGGAATATAAGAATTTTAAGTGATGTCATTATATCTGATGAACACACGGATGGAATTCATGGACTCAATGAATTAGATCATTTTTATTTTTTGGTACATTTTTCTGAGGTTTTTTCAACTATATTTTAGAGTAATCTATGTCAAAAGATAATCATGGACAAAAACATGACATCAACATTAGTACACTGAGGGAGAAAAATGTGTACCCCAATCTATCTTAATATAATTTTTACAATGTTAATGTGAAATTTTTATATAATTTCATCTCACATGTAAGAGAATTAGTGGACATAGATAATTTATTCTAATTTCATCATTATAGGGGCTCGAATTATTTTTCATGATTCAGAATTCATTATGTTTAGATTTTTATTATTGACACTCTATCTAGGATGTATCCCCAATGGAACACTAATTTTTATTATTAACAAGAGGGGAGTGATATTTGATTTGTTAGGTTCATGAAATAATTAATTTAAAGATCTAATGTGAAATATAAAATCAACAAATATCCTAAAAAAACATATTCTTGGTAATTATTAGACCAAATATTATGATGAATCTAGTATTTTACATGGAGTAGTTATGATGTAGGAGGATTGGGTGGTCTTTTATGGAACTACATAGATAAGACCACATGAGGGGAATTATCCAAATCATGATCTAGAATCAGAAAAATTTGTACATTCCTTGTGAAGATGGATATATTTTATAATGGTAAAAAGTTTTTTGGACTACATGGACCATAAGATCATTAGGTACTTCTTTCATCAGTTGGATATGAACCTCTGATATAGGAGATGGGTCAAATATCTGGATTATTTTTATCTATAGATAGCTTATACATAAGGAGTTTTCAATTTCATTATTCGTGAGTTGATCCAAATGAGATACTAAAAAGTAGTGTGGGAACCATTAGAAGCGTGGAGTTTGATGAAACCCCTAGAAAACATGACTCTAGATGTTCACGAGTCCCATGGATATGTATATAGCAATTCAAATATCTATCATACTCGTGCATCATGTTAAGAAAAATATAGAGAAGTTGAATGATATGTTGGGATTAGTTATTATTGACAACCTATATGGTTGGGAGAAACCATTAGGAAATTATATTGGTATCAATAATGATATTCTTTTTTATGGATTTGTATGGATTCCTATAGTCTTATATGAGAAGAATATGAGTGGTGTTAATTATTCTAGATGGGTTTCCAACAAGGTTATACAAATCTATATCATGATATTTATATACAATACTGTTGTCTAGGACTGAAGAAAGTGGTAGATTTATTTGGGGTGAGATGCTTCACCTTTCAGTAGGTGAAGGCCAAGAATCAAAGTCATACTTGGACATTGCAGACTCTTCCTATTCTTGAGTGGACATGGGAAGATGTAACTATGGATTTATTGAAAGTATTACTCATAAAACCATTACTGAATTATATAATGTGGGTGACAAAAGATCAACATATAAAGTTGCACCACTTATTCAATATCAAGGTCACCTTCACTATTGAGGATCTTGGTAGTCTCAACAAGCTAGAGAATGATAATTTTTGTAGTGTTTCATGGAGAATAATTTGTGATTGAGTACCTCGTTTCATGTTTCTGATATCGTTGTGCCTTCATATTTCTATAGGATTGTGGGTACATCTTATCACAACCTAGCTTCTATAGTCTGATGGCCAATCTGTGCAGACTATTCAAATTTTAGAGGATATGAAACAAGTTTATTTTTTAGATTTTGGTGGTTTATGGGATCAAAAAAATTCCCTCATAGATTATTCATATCTTAATATATTCATGGAATCAGTAAAAATGGAATATTTTTTGTATTTTTTTGGAAATTCATATTGTTCACCTCTTTGTTGTTTTTAAGTATGAGTGTTAGTGCCTATTGAACATTGTCTTATGCAGGAGAAGTCATAACAGGTTAATTGGATCAGGAATTGGTATTTTACCTGATAGAGTAGTAATGAATATTAATTTGACCATCTGAGATGACCTTAGGAGGTAGAGGATGGTCATAATTTTTTCCATTAGTTGTCACCTAGGTCGTGGATTGAAATTATTTTGATATAGGGAATGTGATCACCAAGGTTTGTTAGGCCATTTGATATAGTGGAAATGGTCGGCCTATTTTAATATTGATTATCACTTCCATAGATCTAAAATTTTATGCACAACATGTTTCACATGTCTTGTTGTAAATATATAATATAGAACTCTATATTGAGATAGATATTAAGGGAACTATATTTGTTTATATTCATCAATTGAGGAGAATCTGATGAGGATTTGGACCATAGTGAGAATTATCATTAGGGTATGACTATACCTATCTATTTAGTAAAGTGGTATCATAAGAATCCATAAGAGGATACCTTAATGAGGGAACTTGATATATTTGGATAGTGTCCAGAATTATTTATTGAGACATCAATGTGATGCATGCAGTAGTTTGGAGATGAACTATTATATGGTCGGTAGGTTGTAAGATCCCATCATTTCGTGGTATGTACCTCTTTTAGTTCTTCATTTAATATATTTCATTTGGAATTTAACTATTACTTAAACCTTATTAGTTTATATTCTTTGATGGTAGATTGATTTTTGTGGGTAAAATGACCTAAATATTGGGGATTTAGGATTTTAAAAATTAATGTAGTCTGTTTGTATCCTTGATTAAGTGTCTTACATTGGATTCTAATGAGTTTGGATGGGTTTGGAAGCTATTTTAGCTCTTCAAAAAAATTTTATGGAAACCCATAATAAATTTACACACTATTTATATATTACACGATATTTAATTGATACAAGGAATATTATGTGAAATGGGTTCAAGATGTGAGATATATAAACACCCGGAACCTAGTTCACGAAATGTGATTTTCGTGTAGGGTAATTTTAAACCAATACATCGCATATTTGAGCATAATTAAAAAATTATGAAATAAAAAATGTCAAAGTATTTTATGTCGTTAATTTCATAGTGTAACTAGTTTTATTCCATGGAGAACATATATTTTCTTTTTATTCAATCACATTATTTGTCTTATAAGTCATAGGGAATTTCTATCTGATTTTGGAGTGTCGTACACTATTTCTAAGGTCTCGATGAAGTGGTAAATCTTCAATTAGTGGTTTCACTTTAATTTTTAGTTATCATCTCCACATTTCTCGATATGATAGTGTAATATTATTTCATTATATGGAAATATATGTTGATGTTGATCTTGTGTGATCTAATTATTCTAATTGTATTATGTCCCTTTGAAACTATTTGTCTTTCCAATTATAAGAATTTAATTGATCATCGATTAAATGTATGTAATAAAAAACGAAGCCCTTTTGAATATCTAATAGTCTATGTGTGTGGAATATTATGATATCATCTTAATAACATGAATATTATTTAAATGAAAAATGGGTGATAATAAATCATGCATTTGAATATTCATTGGATTGCATTGGATCGAATGGTGATGTGAAGTAGAATAAGACTACCCATGGTGTCACCCTACCTTTGAATAATAATTATTTTTATAATGGATTAAAGTGTTTCTATCATGACATGATATATCAGGTGAATCATTGTGATTGATTAACATTGTAAATAGAGTAAATTCAAAATTGAAATGGTTGATGATAATTTGATAATGAAACAGGTGTGCACATTGGAATGTAAATTTATTTTTATATAATTAAATTAATTAATGTTCCATTGAAAGAAAAAATTTCATTAGTTGAATTAACCATAATTAAATGTGGTAATGTGATGATTTATTCATTATATACTAATGTGTAACGTTTTTTTGGAATTAATTATATATAGGTCTATTCTCAATTATTTTTGAAATTATTATATAGAGGGAAATGCTCAATTATACTGAAATCATTATATATAGGACTTTTTCTAGTGATACAGATATTATTACATATAGATATTATCATGATTTTAATTTAATTTTAAAGTATGGGGGCTTTCCAAGATTTTGAAATTCTTATTAAGAGGGATATTCTTAGTTTTCTAATTATACAAATGACATGGTTTGTGGATTATATGGTTTTGCAACATGGTCTCAGATATTCCAACATTGTGATAAAGTAGGTTGAATGTTATATTTTTTTTATTGTTTATTTAATACACATGTTTACCAAATTATTCCATACACATATTATCATACTGGTTTTGTTTAGACATGGTCGTTTCAACATACTGATTTTATCCAGCACCCAATATGGGCCTCCATTGTTACCCGAGCAGATTACATAGATGTAGGATTAGATATGGGAAAGGGAACTAGTTGTTGAATATTTCTTTCATTATGGGTTATACATTAGTGATGTGATCATCATGGTGTTTGAGACTTGGGACATTTTATATATCTGTGCAGACTATATCTTTTTTTAATTTATATCCATAATGTCATTTAGTACATTTCAAACATACATAAAATGTTTTGTAACTTCTGGTATATTTTGTTTCATGTTTTACCAATTAAATTGTATGTTGCATTGTTTATTCTATTTTTGTTACGTTGATATATTATATTATCTTGTTTATGCTATATTTTAGTTGTGTTCTATCATGTATATTATCCCCACTATGTTCTTTACACCCCATTTCTAGTTGGTTGCTTCTAATGTATATGGAAGAGGTCATGAGGTCATGTAACCAATATGATTTGGCCACATAATATATTTCCATGATGGGGATGTTAAAGTGTCTACTAAATTAGTTTGTATAATGAGACTAACTAATGCATCATGGTGCCCTGTTATTCTGGGCCCCATCCATTATTTAATTATTACAATTTAATACATGTATATTGAATGATCAATTTTATTAATAAACAATATTACTTACAATTAATGGTATACATTGATTTAATAATATTTTATATCAATAAAATTTCTATTCAAACATATCATAAACTATGTAGAAAAATAATAAAAATTTTATAATTACAATAGTTACTTCGTGGTTAATAAATGTGTTGTTTTTCATTATTAATAGAAATACCATAAATGATTTTTAATAAAATTATTGGGGAGATATTCCATTCAAATTGTACATCACTATTTTGAAATAGTAATTTCCAGAATATCAAGGAGAAATATATTATTAAAAAGGATCCCATGATGTATGTAAATAAAGGTTCAATAATTATGAATCCATAATTATAGGAAATTTAATTTTTTTATAAGTTAAAAAACATTCCTTCAATAATTATTTATGAAAATCCAAATTGTATCCAACCCAGAAAATGAATTAAATATTCCCTTTAAACCATATATTTAAATTCTAACATGTGTAAAAATATATTTAATAAATAATTGGATAAAATTTAAAATATTTTGGAAATATTTCATGTCAAAATAGGGATATGTAGGAAAATTAGTCATGAAAAATTAAAAAAATAATGTATTATTAATTTAAAATAATGATGTCAGTGTATTGATCCCTTAAAGAGTGTAAAATTAAAGGAAAATTATATACTTTTTAAAAATAACTAGATAAAAAATAAATATATTTGGTCAAATATATAATAATAAAATATTTCCCATACTAGAGACTTTAACATAAACAATCATCAATGTTGATTAGATTGTCAAATTAATACTTTCAACTTTAGTTTAACTGAATCATAACTCCCATGAATGAAATAACAACAAATAAAACATTAAATATGTTTATTATGAATGGAATAATGATATATCATATAAAATGGGATGTATATACAAAACATGAAATAATTATGTAGTGAGTAAGACATATGTCTCACAAAATCAAAAGGGAAAAGAGAAAATGTTTCCTCAGGTACAAAATCCTTCATATGTATTCAAACATTATATTAGATAAATATATATCACATAACCATAATAATATATAAAATACCATATTTTATATACTTATATCATTTTATCACACATTTATTAAAAATTATTAATTAAAATCATTGTTCTATGTTATAAATGCATCCTTTTTCATGTATATTTTGGTTATGTAGTTTTGGTCCGTTTAAATTTTTCATGGTTCCATTATCACTAGAATATTAATTATGGTATTAATATCGTATATAATCATTATATTTATATACTTCTTACCATCCATGAAATGCATACATGAATAATATATATCATTAATTCCTTTAGGTTTAATCTACATGAGTAGCATTATATTTTTTCTATGTATTAGAAGTTAAGAAGGCATGAATGATATAATAATATTTGAATCAATTATTTCATAAAAATTTAATATATACTCATTAGTTTCAAATTTATAAAAATCTCTGTAATGTGTGATGAAAAAAATAATTTATCTTCACATATGGAGACGGTAATATGTATGTACACACTAGTGATATGTTCTCTAATCATGAGATAAAAAATAGATGAACAACTGATATAACATAATAATAACGAAATATAAATAAAATTATTATGTTGGAGTTTTTATTTTATTATTGTTACAATACATTAATAATAATTATTGAATGAAATATAATTTTATGTTTTAGTAATGATATTAACTCTTCTTCAGAAAAAAGTCATAAATATGTACCCTTAAGGGATGTACAGTTCACCTTTTTGAAGGAAAAAAAATACCATGTACAAGTATGTCTAAAATATTATTATTCTACGTTTGGTTGTTCTATGTTTCTCAATTTTCATTATTTAATATAAATAAGTGGTGTCCTTTTATATTTGAGGGGTGGGGCATTCTTAGAAATTTTAATGTATTAAATAAATGAAATTATTTTTAAAATTAAAATGGAATAAAATTGATCTAATTAACATATTATGTGATTACTATTCTAAATAACCTCATTTAATATGTTTTTAACATGTTTTGATTATTTTTATTCACATATTAACCCCTTTGAAAATTATTACACTGTTGAAGTTTTCTACCCATTAAGGCCAACTAGTGATACAATAAGAGGCTAAACAACCATTAAATGAACTAGAGATGATATTTTAAAAATTATCAGACTCACAGGGATGAATAATATATTTTTTAATAAAATTAATGCAGTTAATTAAATATTATTTATTATAAAATATCATTATTAAATTTTTTGATAATATTCATTTAATTTGAATTTAAATAAATGATGAAAAAGATTAAATTTTAATATATAATATTAAAACCTCCCAAATATTTCATATATATCTACAAAAATCATATTTCATAATTATTTTCTAGAAAAATTTAGATTTTTTTGCTTTTGATATATTTTATATAACTTTCCAACTAATTTATTAAATTATATATGAGAATCATATTAGTTTGTAAATTAATTAAATTATGTCCAAAAATCATAAATAAAATATTATGATAAAAAAATAATTTATTATTTAAAATTAAATATTAGAGTTAATCATTTCCCATTTTTTCATTATAACTAAAATTTAGAATTATTAATGTTTGGAGAGTGATGTTTTTTTGTTATTTGGTTGAATTAATATAATGATATCAATGTATTAAATATGTCACCATTTTGATATATATTAGAGGTTTGGATAAACATTTCTTAACTAAAACCATGAAAAAATATAGAGAAATGTTTCAGTGTATTGTTTTTGTGCTTATCAAGTTATTTTTATCATTTATTTATTGATTCCACCTTATTATACTGACAATTATTTACTATTCCCATTGTTTATAATGACAAAAAAATAAATAGAACCAATTTAAAGAAATAAAACCATTATTCTTAATATGGAACAATTTTTCATGATTTAATTTGAATTAGTAGAAGAATATTTTTTAATATTAACCAATGAGTCAAAATGAATAAATAATTTCCCATAAAAAATAAATTTTTTATATAAATATTTTTATCTAAACAAAATCCATAAAATTAGATCCAATGAAAATATTTATATTATTAATAAAATGGGTAGCTAATTTTACATTGAAACCATTCTAGAATAAAATTTATCTTTTGAATGGTTAAATCAAAAATACATTTTAAATGAAAATTAGTTTTTTTATTCACAGGGAAATCATTCTATCTAAAAAAATTAAATAATTTATCCATATATTACTTTTGATTTGATAATTTTAAATATTATTCCATTATTAAAAAATAAAAATTCATAATTTGGGAGAAAATATTTATTGTTCCGAGACACGAAATTAAAATTGAAAACATCTCTAATCAAATTTTTTTATGTATAAAATGATTTTATTGAAAATAAAATAATTATATATTATTAATAAATATACTATATAAAAATAAAAAATATATTCATGATGTGTTTAAACCTATTAATACCCACCAATTTAGTGTACACTTTTTAATTTTCATATTTATTTCATAATATTTCATGGTTTTATAAAATTTGGTGTTTCATGTGGAATAGACAATTGAGCATAGTGTTTTTTTTAAATAATTAAGGTGTTGAACCCTAATACTTAACTCCAATTTATCCCCACAATTTGAAATTTTTTTTTAATAATTTATTTCAAATTTTAAATGTCCTCTTTGGAAAATAAGCATTGTAAAAAGGATTTAGAAAACATCCTCTTCAAAAGATAGAAAATAAATTATGTGGTTCATCAGGAAATTCTCAAAAACTAGGTATTCAAATACGATATAAATAGTCTTAAGGGAAAATATGGACATAGAGGATAAATTAAATGCACAAGGACTAATAGATAGAGATAGAATATAGGGTATGGATAATGTTAAAGACCACAATGCCATAAATATATAGTTGTTCATAAGATCCTCAATTAAACAAAAATAATCACAATATGATAAAATTAATGATTCAATATTATTATCCTAGAGTTGAAGAATTTCAATATCATACTTATAATGAACATACGGAAATATATAAACATTAAAGGTATAATTTATTATTTTAATAAATTTCATTCATAATATTATCCCTTCTCCAAATGATGAGTATTTTGGATTAATATTTTCAAGCATGAAGCACTAAAATTATCATATAACTAAACACATAATCCAAAAAAGGATAACTATCTATTCAACCTGTCAATATATTTTACCCAAAACTACAATGGTTTCCACAATTTATGATAATATCTAAAATTAATAATCCTCTATATGAAAAAAGAATACATTGTACATTATAATTTTCTAAATAACACTAAAGGTTAAACAAATATTATTCAAAAAAAAATAACCCAACATCCTAATTAACCTGAATATCCAAAATATTAATGAATGTTTTAACATCAATGGTTAACTCGTTTATATTAACATTTACACCAAAAAAATAATTCCATTCATTCCAAATAATATCTCATGTTAAACCACATGATAAATCAAAAGGTTACATATACTTCATTCTAATGAAGTGAGGAAAAAATAAAATCAACATCCATTATAAATCAATATATAATAATATAATTTTATAATATTAATTTAAATACGATGAGTAACATTTATATTCTAACATTAAAGGTAACACTCAGATTTATCATACATATATCCTAATTTATCGACTCAATAATGAATCTATTTTTCGACATCAATATTATCCATATCCAATATCTAATAGCCCATAATTACCATAATAACAAAATCAATACTAGAATGAAGGATTATTCAATGCGTGAAAGAGTATTCTTCCCAAAACCATGTTAATATTTCAAATCAACTGAAAAATTCATCACTTAAATAATTAAATGGGGAATATATGCTTTTCAATTTATGATCAACCCTAATATTATAAACTCATAATGGAATCAAAAAATATTAATTTACCCATTCATGAAAACATATATGATTCCAAATATAAATACAATCTTTATTACATATATAAATTAATATTTTATGTCAATAAATCTATAAATTCAATAAACATAATCAAATATTACTAAAATCACATTTTTTGAAAGGCACTAACTAATTTCAATGTGACCAATGAAATCATTTTTAATTAATAAATTTTAATCATCAATTTACCCCAACTCAATATTATCACATTATAACAAAATCAATTTACCTTATTAGTGGTACCTATTAAGATATATTTTAAAATAGTTACTGGAAATCCACTATGGAACATTCCTTATAGGTCATAAAAATATTATATAAGTAATATAATTGATTTAACACTTCTATAAAAAAATTATTGTATACCAATACATAAGAACATTAATGATTTAAATAATATTTGTCCTTCAATTTTTTAGTTTACCATCTGATTTGGAAAATTTCCTAGGATAATTCCCATATTCACCACACATAATCCATTGAACCATAAATAGTAAATTCATCAAACTCTTAGTTTTTCCTATATAATTATTTTTTCTTTTCACTAAATTTCCATACATAAGTAATGTTCTCACTCCATTGAAAAATAATTTTTGGATCCACATTCCAGGTTTCTAGAATAATGAAAATATAACTATTATTCCTCCATGGTATCCACCACTAGAGGTCTCACAGAAATTTGTTATACTCTTCTATGGGGAGTTTAATATTTGCTTAAGGTGTATTTCCTTAATTATTTTTTTAAAAAATGGAATTGGTATAATCACAATATTTTTTGCACCAATAATCATACAATTTGGTTGCACATAATAACCACATTTTCGATCACATTTAGTGTTAACATCTTTCATCATCATTTATAACATTGTATAAAACCCATAAGAATATAATGATAAACAATGATCCCAAATGGAGAACACATAATAAATAAAATAATTTAAAGGAACTCAAAATCATGATTGATTAAATACAATCTATGACACCATCAATTTAGAACTGGTCATTCATAGTCATCTATTATTAAAATATTTCAAATTCATCATAATTAATATTTCAATTAACCAAAAATTGTTATAAGAGTTTGGGAAAAAATAACACATCAATGAATTAATACCCATAAATTATAATGAGAGATATGATACACTCAGTCAACTCAGTTCGGGTTCATCACCCCTATATAAATCTATGACTAAACGGTGTAAATGTAATGGCTCAAACAAAGAATCACAAAAAAGTTTTCTAAAAAAACCCAGTTCCATCAAACAGTTCCACCGAAACGGTGGCACCGGTCACGGTCTCACACCAAATTGGTGGAACTTCTTACGGTGGTAGAGTGATAGTGGAACCAAGATGATGGAACCGTGTGGGTGGAACCATGATCGTGGCACCATAATTGTCATATTGTCATTGCCACACACCGAAGCAGTGGCACTACTAATGGTGGCACTATGAGGGTAGAGTCGTGGTTGTGGAACCGTAACAGTCGCACCATCATGTTCACACACCAAAATGTTGGCACTACTTACAGTGGCATTTTGGTGGTGGCATTGTGACTATGGAACCGCTTATGGTTTCTTTTTAAATGGTTTCCCACCCTTGTTTCTTTTTCTAGTTCCCCTCCCACAACTTATCTTTTTATGTAAGGTCATTTTAATACCCTATTCAAATTCATTTAAAGCTCAAATGATATCTAAAATTCCCCATGATCCAGGCGACCCTTGACTTACCAAAACATGGGGATTTTCCTCATTGTCACACCATTTCATGTACTTTCCAGTTTCACCCCTGTTATGCATTTTCCTCTGATTAAAGGAAATTGTTTAACACACGGCTTTTATATCCACCTATCCTATTATAATTATTAAATGATAATTAATTCCATTGTGTGTAACCACCCAACCAAGTGGTGAAACCACTATGCAACTTTTAATTCATTCAAATTTATATCTCGTAACTCTATGATATAATATTTTTATCGCACAGGAATTTCTTCATCATATTTTTCTTCATGGATGGCATCTTTTCCCTTCATGGGTGCTTTTGGATCCCCCCTTCTCGAGGAAAGTTGTGCACCTGTGATGGAGTCTTTCTGCTCAGTCTTAGAGTCCTCGGAGTTCCTCCCCTACAAGTCTCACATTCCCAATTCTTGGTGCATAGAGATAAACTTCGATCGTTGATCATCCAAGTAGGGTTCTTCTTATGTATCTCTTTACTGTGTATCATACAGGGCGGGTATTCTAATGTTTCTATGTGTATGGATGAAACAAAGCCTTAACGAAGATAATAAATGAACTTTTAATGAATTAAGGGGTGTGTTTGATGATGTTGTTGTACTATTTTACCATTTCTTATATGTTGTGAACTAAATGGGCATGTGTCCACTAATAATCGTGGTTGGTGCTGGTCTTTCCTTGCACACTAATGGACCCATGTCTTCTATGATGATTTAATGGTTGTAACAAGGAAATTGGTTAGTCACGTAAACTCAGTTGATTAAATGAATTCCAGTGAACAAGAATCTGTGATTGAACACCCAGGTTAACCAAACTAAAAGAAGAAACTCAATGAATGGTGTTACAGAATCTGAAAAATCCCTTACTCTATCTTGGTAATAAGTGTGGTTGTTCTGCTTGATTCTTATGGGCTGACATCGAAGGGTATGTGATCCCCTATTATAGTTCATTTGATGTTTTGTTGATCTAAGGCCATGTGGGGCCATATTGTGGGGCTTGGTTCCGTTCCAGTACTTTGAGGGATCTCATGAATACCTTTCGTTGTTGTGACTTTACAAGAGAACCGGGCGTGAATGCTGAATCTTCTTCTTGGTTGTTTTCCGTTACATGGATTGTGTCTATGCCTATTAGTTTCCCACTAATGAAGAATTATTTAAAATAGAACCACTCGAATGTTATAACAAGAATGGGTTCAATGGGGAATTGTTTTCTAGGATTGATTTGTGGCATGGCTATGGGTGGTGTGCATTTTATAAATGACTAGTAACAAGGGTGTTTGTGTATAGGTAGGTTTTGGAACCCCTATGTTGGGATGAGTGCATGTTTACTTATTTGTATAATTTGTTTCTTAATTTTATTATTTGTTCCCCACCCAAGTTTATCACTTCATGCAAAACACTCCAATTTCAATGGGGGAGAGTGTTTTTTTAAACACTCCTATGAGTGGCTAGTTATGAGATCCTTTTCTGATCCCTTTCCTAAGTAGCCTATGACTCTTCAGGATGGCTCTGATGAGATTTGGTGCATTATAGCACAAGATTCTTTGGGTAGGGTAGTTATGGTGGTTGGCCCAGGTGTGTGTGTGGGTAGGCTGTTTCCCAAGTGTCTTTGGTATGATGCATAGGTGTCTTTGGTCGTGGTAGTAGTTGTTCGGGCCCATGTGTCTTCAGTCGTGGTGGTAGATGTTCAAGACAATGTTTCTATGGGTGCGGTTATGTGTGGTGGTTGTGGCCCATGTTCTTTCAGGCAGGATGTGTGGTTATAGTATCCCTGATGTGTCCGGGTGGGGTATGGTAGTGGGATTACAGTGACAATAGCGTGAGAGGTCTAACATGTAGGATGACTTTAATAACTAGAGGTAAAGTTGTTTGGGGTACCCAAATGTCGATGATCTATTACTATTACTTTACATGACATGCGTTATTTAGGGAGTGTACCTTGGTGAGGTTGGGGGATAGTTTCCTTGCAATGTGATTAAGTTATCTCTTTTTTTCTCACAGGGTATTTGAATGAATCCCCACTTATGCAAGAGAGGTTTTGGTTTTCCCTACTAAGTATACTTGTATACTCACCCTACATATATAAAACTGATTTCAGGTTTCTAGGAGTACTTCTAGGACCGTGCGGGGTAGTACTAGTTCGTACGTTGGCACATGTTCTGTTGCTTTTTTTTTCTATATTTGGTATTTACCTTTGGATTTTTCTTGTATTGTAGCACTTATTATTGAAACATGCATATGGGAATAGATTGTTTTGGATTTACTTTTACTTATTGTTTTGGTGTTGATTGGGACTTACTATCTTATATCCCAATACTACTAAAAAATGGTAATGCCTTCCATTTTTCACGTAATTCTATACCCTTGGTGCTAGTCACCACTATGGGACCTTTTGAAGGCATGTATCATGGGTTATTATCCCTCCTTCAATTTTAATAAGGAAGGGTCTAGCAATCTGTTGTCCCTTCCCTCATCTTGGTGTAGGCAGGTCATGAAAGAATGGTATCAGAGATAGGTTGATAGATAGAATGAAGCTCGAGGTTAGGAATAGTAAGGATTTCATGGGATGGTAGGGAAATAGTGTTAGGAAATATTGGTGTCTGAAATAGGCCAGGGAAGACCGGTTAGGAAATGGGATTCTAGGGCCCCCCATGATCCAGTGCAAGGACTGTAGGCCTACCTAAAGACCAAGTGAGGCTACACTGATTACAGGGTATATACCCTAGGAAAGGTACATGAATTATAATGACTTGTGTTATTGTGTGTCAAGTGTATTTTGGGGATTTAAAATGAACAAGAAGTCTATGAAAAATGAAAAGAAATCTTCTACACTACACAGGCAAAGGAATTCCTTGTTTACCTTATAGATATGGCACCTGGATGATGAAAATGAGTAGTGAGAGAGATTTAATCCCAGGAGGCTAATCTGGAAAACCATCAGAGGGATGGCCGAGATGTGGAGGGCGATCTGTGGTAGATGACGCTTCATTCTTTTCAACAGTAGACCCTATGGAAGTATGAGGGCAGTGCCTCAAATATAGAGATAGAAATTTGTCTCGAGGAGCTGGTGATAGATTTCAACTTGATCTAGGATCTGATAGAGTACTGGGTTCCTCTGACTATATGCCAGATGCATGGAGTAGTGCGTTAGTTTTGGACACTCTATCTTGGGGAGAAGAGGGAGGTTGAGGTTACGTAGAGTGACTTCGAGATGGAATTCCAAGTGGAATTCCTCTCTTCCATGATAAAGTATGATAATAAGTAGGATCTACTCCCCCATCAGCAAGGGGTATGTTAGTGACAGTGTTGGAGATCATGTTCAAGGATCTCCTTCGCATTGCTCTGAACTTTTTTTCCGGATGAGGAGTCTCGGGCAAGTCGTTTAGACGAGGAACTCTGACCTTCTCTACTGTATGATGTAACTCCCTTCACTCTACCAACATACTTGGAGGTCCAAAAGAAGCCTGAATTGTTAGAGAGGATGCATACACTGTGAGGTGTGTCGTGGGAGGGGAACCAGTTGGGCTTCTCAAAGGGGAAGGTCGTCAATAGTTGGCCTCTATCATTCTGACCTTTTATGTTTTTTCTAGTGGGGAGTTGGCCCCAGAAGTTCTAGTTTTAATCTCCCAATAATCTCCCTTTCCTTTTAGGACTAGGACTGAGATGCTTCAACTTTGGTATCTGTGGGAACCTTCAAAATTTGTTCTCAGACTGAGGGCAGTATGGTGGGTTGGGTCAGTTTAGCACCGACCTCAGTAGCAGTAGTTTCCAGCCAAGCCCATTCAGCAGCAACAGGGACAATGATCTCCCGCACCTCTGAGAGTAGAAATTTTAGGGGGTGTTCGGCCCCATGGCGCACCTCAGGGACCTTGACCAGGGCTTGGTTAGGGAGGTGGCTGACAACCTATGATTAGGGGAGCTGGGTGTGGGCAGTTTCACACAGCAGAGGCAGCCGTTCCTGTAGGTCCAGTAGTCGTCTGAGGTACAAACAGCTTGTTTAGTACTCTTTCATGCACCTTGTTTGATTCAGTATCTTAACTCTCTTTTTTTTCACCCAGTCTATCCCATGATTTGTATATAGACATAGAGTCACTTTTTGAACCCCGGTTTTTCAGTGCGCCAGTCGGAGGTCAGACAAACTTGTATTGTGTTTGATGAGAATGTAGACTGATGTGGGGACCACATCAGTCCAGTGGGGACCTTATTTTCTACAAATATATCTATATGACGTCATTCTAGGATTCAAACAATTATTCTATGTATGTTCTATTATCATATACATCAATATAATGATCATGTTTTCAGATGTGGGTGGACAAAGCGTGACCTTCATCGATGAGTAGGGTTGCTAGGGGGGAAACCGGTGAGTGGAGCCCCTTTTTTTCTTATTAGTCGAGATGTCAGAAGAGTTGGTATATACAGAGCTAGTGGATGTCTTGGGGATTTTCATTGAGTTCATAGATGTCTTCCCTAAGAAGGTGGGGACTCTACCCCCTCGAAGTGACATTGAGTTCGGGATAGACTTGCAACCTAGTGCTCGTTCGATTTCGATGGCTCCCTATAGGATGGTGCTTTTTGAGCTGCAGGAGTTACGGATTCAGATTGATGATCTGATGAAGAAGGTTTTTTTCATCCAAGTGCATCCCCAAGTGGTGCTCTAGTCTTGTTTTCAAAGAAGGAAAATGGTGGTCTCAGGCTGTGCATAGACTACCGGAGACGGAATTAGGTAACGGTCAAGAACCGTTAACCTCTACCAAGAATAACGACCTCTTTAACTAATTGAAGGGAGCAAGATGATTCTCCAAGATAATCCTATGGTCAGTATATCACCAATTGAGGGTGAAGGAGGGTGACATCTCGAAGACTTCCTTTTGGTGCAGATATGGGAACTTTGAGTTCGTAGTTATGTCGTTTGGTGTTACAAACCCACTAGCCATGTTAATGGGAATCATGAACTTCGTCTTCTGGGAATATCTGGACTGATCTGTAGTTGTTTTTATTGATGACATCCTGATCTACCCAGGATAATAGGAGGATCACACTGAGAATCTGAGGATGGTTTGGGTGGACCTCTAACAACAAAAATTCTATATGAAATTGTTCAAGTGCATGTTATGGATACGACAAGTACACATCTGTGGAAACGTGGTGTCTAAGAAGGTAATAGTGGTGGTCCCATCAATGATCGGGGCAACTGATTATTTGGAAGCACCCAAGAATGTGACATAGAATCATTGTTTCTTGTGCCTAGTAGGTTACTACCAGAGATTTGTGCCCAACTTCTCCCAAGTTGCATCACCTTTGACAGCCTTGACCAAGAAGGACAAGTCTTTTGGATGGAATGGGGAGTGTGAGGCAGTCTTTATTTATCTGAAGGGGAAGTTGGTTAGTGCCACAGAGCTGAGGTTTCAAGGAGTTACATTTGAGGTATTCTATGATGCTTTAGTCTAAGGCATATGGTTTTTTCTAATGCAATAGCAGGGGTGATCTTTTATGGGTCTTGGATGTTACGTCTCCCTGAGTGTAACTATTCCACCCACAATCTAGAGCTTTTAGCAGTAGTGTTTGCACTAATGTTTCGGCAGTATTACCTTATTGGGGAGTTCTTTGTGGTATTCACGGATCACAAGAGCCTGAGGTATATCTTCTCCCAACGGGACATGAACTTGTGACAGCAGAGGTGGATGAAGTTTTTTCAGGACTATGAAATAGAAATATCTTAAACTAAAGGTAACAGGAAAGTGGTGGCTAATTCCTTGAGATGGAAGTCACAGAAGGATGCAGTTCGAGAGTTGATATATGCATGGAAAAAATGGAGGAGTTATCTGACCTACACCTAGATGCAAGGGTAGATGATGGAAGAGGTTATCTATTCCAGATTACAGTGTAGTCCTCTCTATTGCAGCATGTAGGGGATTCTCATTGGGGTGACTTAGAGGCCGAAATGATGTGCAATCATGTTCTTGAGGGTAATTCTCAAGAGGATGGTCGGAAGACAGAAAGAATTGGATGGTGTTTCATGTGATATTTTTCATCCCAATGAAAATGCACAAGAGATTTCTTGGTGAGTTCCACAACAAACCCCTGGAGGCATACCCAGAAGTTTCCAAAAGGTACCGAGGCTTGAGGGGTCATTTTTGGTGGCTCGGGGTGAAGCGGGCAGTGGAAGAGTTTATGGCGTAGTGCCTCATATGTCAGTATGTGAAGGCTGAACACTATGTCCTAGTGGGTATGTCACAACCTTTAGATGCCCTTGAGTAGAATTGGGATGACATCTCAATGGATTTATCCATTGGACTACCCAGAGTTCAAGGGGGAAATGATTCCATCTGGGTAGTGGTGGAATGGCTGAAAAAATAAGCTCACTTCTGGGTAATCTAGGAGTCGAGTGCAGTGGATGCCCTTTCATAGTGGTACGTGGACGAAGTGGTAAGGATTCATGGATTTTTGAGGTCTATAATATCTGATCAGGATACCCGGTTTACCTCACGGATCTGGAATGGTTTTCCATAATCTTTTGGCACCCAACTATTCCTCAGTAATGTTTTCCACCACCAGACAGATGGGCATACATAGCGCACCATACAGTCATTAGAGGATATGATACAAGAAAGTGTTTTAGACATTGGGTGGTCATGGGTACGACACTCTCATCTTGTAGAGTTTTCCTAAAATAATTGTTATTTCTCTACCAATGTCATGGCTTCATTCGATTATTTGTACGAAAGGTCATGTCGCTCACCCGTTTACTGGGAAGAGGTGGGGAAGCAAGTGTTCTTGGACTGGAAGTGGTGCGAAGCATGATGAGAATGTTCATATTAAAAGAGAGAGGATAAAGGCAGCCTAGGATCGGAAGAAGTCATATGCTGATAATATGAGGAGACCCTTGGATTTTCAGGTCGGTGACTATGTGTTCTGGAAGGTCTACCATTAGCGTGGAAAATGGAGGATCAACAGTGGGAGTAATCTTTCTCCTAGTTTCGTCGGACCCTTTGAGGTGTTGTGGAAAGTTAGTGATGTTTCTTATCTGTTAGTGCTACTGTCGCTTTTACTGAGAGTGCATGACATCTACCATGTGTCTCAGCTATGTCTGTATCTAAATGATGATTCACACGTCCTCGATTGGGATAAGCTGGATATCATGGACACCATGACGTTTGTAGACAGACCAGTGATGATTGAAGGTCGTGAGGAGATGGATCTCTGTGGATAAACCATTTCCTTGTTTCGTGTGTTATGGAGGCATGGTGGCCTCGAGGAGAGTACCTGGGAATGGGAGGCACAGATGCAAGCCCAGTACCCAGTGATGTTTTTAGTTTTTTCATGTTTTGTTTTGAACTTGTTTGCGATGTAGTGCATAAATTTTTTAACTAGGAAATGTGTTTTTCCCTTATACTCTGAATGTGTGTAAAGAGTTCAGACTGTGGGGAAGGGAGGACCGGATCCCAAATCAAGACACATTATGGTGGATGTGATTAAACCCGTATGGGCGAGTCAGTGCTGCCCAAGGAAGATAGTATATTAACATGGTGAAGAACTCCCAAATCCAAATATCTGGATAGTGGCACCTTTTTATGTTGTGTGGTTACTTGAAGGAGATGTGTTCCTAGATTTCGAGGAGGTTTTCTCCTGATAGGTATCCATTGAGGTGGTTATATAGACCCAACTCTTATCTTTGGGTCTACTTTTGTTTCTTGAGGGCGAGAATAGTTTGAGAGGTATCTAATATAATGGCCTGGACAATGACCCATTAAGTAGTTTTCCAAAAAACATGGTTCCATCAAACGTTTCCACAGAAATGACGGAACCGGTCACGTTCTCACACCGAAACGGTGGCACCACTTATGGTGCCACCATGGAGGTGGAGCCATGATGATGGTACCATGACAATGGAAACGTGAGGGTGGCACCGAAACGGTCTCACTTGTGAACACCAGAGTATAAATTACCTTGGATGATATCCTTGATCCCCATTTAATGATTTTGATGATACACATTTTTCAGTCATGATTGGATGAGATTTTTAAGGGTAAAAATCTTAGGGTGTTGGATTAGGTATGCACACGCGTTCTTGCTAAGGCAAGATATCCTCAAGTGATCTTTTGACCATGAAACATCACTGAATGTCAGTAATAGGTTTTATTGTATGTGTTAAAAGTAAATACATGGTGAATTAGGGGAAGAAATCATGTTTTTTGATATAATAGACTAGTAGTATGATCTAAGATGTTTGAAAAAAATCTTTTTGGAATGACTATCTTTTTTCGTCATGTTTCACTAAAAAAAGTCAGTAAGGAACTACTTCATTGAATTTCCTAAAAATAGGGTGAGTGTACTGTAACTCAGCTGAGGGTTTTCATGATAAGATGGATTGACATGGATTTTTTTGGGTGAATTATACGATAAACATTAATTTAAGCTAGGTATCATTCCAAGATCATTGATAGAATGCTGGGGCCATGTTAACAGAATAAAATTCTAAATGTAGATATACTATGACTCATAGGAGGAATATTAAATTATAGAACCTGTTGTGGTATGCACTGTATGCTGGGTGCTTAAAGAGATGATGACATGTTTGTGTATCTATTTTGATATTCTCAAGTAATCATATTCTTCATCTTTTTGTTTTTAATTAGAATATAACATGTACTTCAAGCATAAAGTGATATTTGGAGGTGTGTAAGGAATTGGAAGTGAAACATTCCCACATGACTTGAACACCATGACCTAAGAAGTTCGAGTATTTTTGTATTGTATTTACATGGATTATCTAGGGTGATTTTTTCTATGGTGGGGAGGTTTTAACATCACATGTTTTGAAATGCATATTATTCAAATGAAATTTGATTTTTTTGTTCATGGGATGTTTAGTTATTTAAAAAAATAGTTACAATGTAAATATGAGATTTTTAATGCATACATGTGTTGTTTTTAGACACAATTTATGAACTGAGAGGTGTCTCAGGTGTCCTGTTGAGATTTTGGAGCAACAAGACCCAAAAATGTATGTTCTAGAGGAACTAATACGGGTGAATGATTTTTCAACAACCATATGACCAACCATATTAATCAGGATGGATGATCATATAGAAATAGAGGAATTTCAAGGTTATTTCTAACTGTGAGATATGATAAGCATGACCATGCAAATGTTTCAAGTTTCATGACAAAGTAGAAACACATTATTTGTGCATAGTTTCTCAAAAAATGTACTTGAATCATGATGTCCCAATACATACAAGTATCTATGAATGATGGTCACATGGTTTGGATAAAGCTATTTCTAAACAAATTGCCTCATTAAAAGAGGGTATATAACAATTTTATCATCATTTTCTTTTAAATATCATGATACTTTTCCCATATCCTCTACTTACAGAATACCCTCCAGCATGAGCTCCTCCTCTTATCTTATCCTATAAATGGATATATCTACTCTATCATGTATTGGAATCCCTTTCCATTGTCCTCATTGAATGCACACCATTAATCTCTTCATTTATATCACCTTTTTATTGTTTTTCTATCCATACCATATGATATCTTCATGTGAGCTAATTATCCTTATATTGAAGATGTCTATCAGTTTCTTCATATTCATCCAAACTAGATCAATTCAAGCCTCAATATTGGAGGATTGGACTATCCTTAACCCGAAGTATATTTCCAATGTATTTTTGATTGAGAATTATGATTTTAAATTAATCTGGTGTGCCACATTCTGATGTTTCTATGGAACGACTACCAAGATATGAAATTCTTGATAACTAAGATAATACCTATAAATAAATAGTTGCTTCCAATATGTTGAAAAATTGGTGGTTCCAATAACCAATGTGGAACACCCTTCATGTTTACCTCTAAAATACCTCTATAATTAAGAAATTATTTTAATAATAACCCCAACTACTAAGGTCAGATATCTTAAAAAATTAATATCGATTAAAGAATTGGATTTCATGAGGTCTTCAACAGATAGACTTATCACTAATTACTCTTTTGTTGGAAAACAACCTCCTAATTGGTTATGTTTTACGGAATGTTTAAAACATATAATTACATGTTAATATAATGTGATTGATAAGTCCATGTAACTTGAACTTTTTATAATTGTGATTAAATAATTTGAGCTAGTAAATCAATTTGATAAATTTAATATGGAATTAATTAGTACATGGCCTTTTATATTCACTATTTGAGGTTGATAATGGGTGTGTCCCTCTATAAATATATCTATCTTTCATAGTATCTTTTATGTTTAATTAATCGCGATTAAAGGTAATTAGTGAAATTTAAGGTAAATATGATATTATAAAAATATTAAAATACCCTTAAACATGTCCTACACTTATTGGATGAGTCATGGACAACCCAAACAATCGATGGTTCAACTCGGGGACCCCATGGAGCCACTTCGGTAAGAAAATGACATTAATTACTTTTTATTTAAAGTAAAATTAAAATTGTCACAAACATGTGTTGTTTTACTAGACCAATTATTACATGGGATAATATAAGTTAACATTTCGACTATAAATATTAATTGGAAATATAAAAATATTTCCTACATCATGATAGTTTTTTTATAATTTTAATACATTAAATAACTTAAAATTTTTATGACACCATGATGATGCAACAATTACCTCATTAATTAACGATTTAAATAAAATGAAACGATAATGTAAAATCTAAGACATATAATTGTAAAAAACCTATTTTATGAGTATATTTAGAACCCCTATCACCTTAGCCTCAAAATATATAAGTTTGGGACCTTTAAAATCCGAAAATCATTATATAATAAAGTAATATATCATGACTTTCCAAGAATTCCCCTCCTCTTCTCTTATAAAAGGCCCTCACCACTACCACTTTATTCATACCTTCCAAGACATTTTGATCGACCAACATCTGCCCAAATATTCTATCAACATCCCTCTCTTGCTCCTAGATTCCTCACATTGGGCAGAAGTCTTCCCAAGGAATCAGTTTTCTCAAATCAAAAAGAGTTACCCGATTTTAAGGCAATGTCTTCTTTTATGTTCTTTTGTTTTATTTTGCTTCTCCATCCCCATAAACTCTTTTTATTCCTTTATTTTGTAAAACTACCAGTATGATAAATATACTAGGATGTTGTTATGATATGAATTTGAGCTACACTCACTCACACCTCCGTCTAATGGTTAAAGAACACACTGTTTCTGTGGTTGGCGAATTACTACCTCATGAAATGATGATTGTTCTATCTTCTCCTACCACCAATCATGGTGGCCATTATTATGGAAATATATTTATTTATGATAAATATTATATTAAATTCCTCTCTATGCTTCTGTATTTTACATTTAAAACATATCTTTATGATTTTCATGTTGTGCAAATGCGATAATTTCATCTGAGGAAGTACGAACTACAACCCCCTCAAAGTGATTTGAATCGTTAGTGCCATATGTGGGACGTATAAAGGATGGAGTAAGTGATATTATATATGATATTATACTGGAATTATAATATAACTTAATATTATTATGTTTCATTACATTAAAATATGAAATAGAAATGAAAGTAGCGTTTATCCGTAAGTACGGCTTACCGTCTCCATGAAAGGTTCATTTCATTTCTTACCTCTAAGTGTTATGTAATATTATAAAGGCAAGTATATAATAGATATATATGATATATATTATATCTAAATCATGAATATAATTCTGGATGTAATCGATATTTTACCACATGAACAACTTCTAATTATAGGATGTTTATTTTTGACTCAAGTACCAAATATCGACAAAACGACCGTTATTAACTTAAATAATTACATAATGTTCATAACATGGTAATATGTAATATAAGAGGAATAATTAACTTGAAAAAGGTTCTTAATAAAGTATAAATTAACTCTAGTTTATTATCTAGGAGATTAAAGAATGATCAAGTCTAGTCGGACACGAGGTAACAGAACTTCTTTACCCAATTACCATTCTTTGGGTTAATCTCCTACTTTCAAATTATGTCATGATATTATTATGTCATATCTTGTATTTGTAATTTCTTTATGTGTAGTTATAGTGAATACACATAATAGATCTATTTTGTTTAAAAAATGATCTTTGTAAGGGACTTTGTCTCAATCTTCTTTCATTGAGGCATATTTTGTTTTAATACAAGACTTTAATTTATACGGTGTATAAACCCCTTTGACTTTTACATTTATTCAAAAGGAATTTTTTTATACAAAAAATTTTACTAAACAACAAAAGGGAATGTTTTTTTGCCGTACGTATGCAGCGACAATGACTTCTCCGCCTCTGTGACCATTATTTGAGTTTCGGCTTCCTCTACAAGCCATAAATTTTTTAAACGAAAAATAAATACCAAGTTTTAATTTTCTTTAATTTTGGTATTGAAAATGGTTTTGATAATGTTTTTATCATATCAATGTGTAGTATTGATAACTTTTGATTGAAATGTGGAAATTTTATGTTTCCATTATGCATGTTTTATGTGATACAATTATGTTATGGTTTATGATTTGTTTAAACCTATTCGTATGAGGAATGCATTGGACTTAATAAGTGACGGGTGGAGACCGCTGTAGCTCCTCGATGCATCGACAGGTCTGATGAGACAAACTAGTGTCTTGGAATGACGCCTTGACAAAATCTTATTTTTAGTCTTGGCACGAGGCCTTGGCTACGTGGTTATGATAGTCTGGCATTATGCATTCCATCATTGGGAAAGTGGTTATTGATATTGCATGTGATTATTCAACCAGTAGAATATCCATTTGAATAAGTAAATTGAATTATCTCATTTTACTTTTTCCATATTATGTTGAAGTACATGTTTAAAAGAGTTTTTTATTAGTTATACATTGCCTTAAAGGATTATGTTTATTTATGAAAGCTTCTGGTATATTTTTATCCTTACGGGGCATCTGAACTCACCCCTTTCTATGTTTTATTTTTCCCAGGATGTGAAGAAATAATTTATAACTGGCCTACAGGGATAGTCTGAAGGGGATATGGGTGTGGACTATGGAGACTATGTTATTGTAGTTTTTCACTTTATGATGTAATGTAACATTTATGAATGTATCTAGTGTTTCCAAAGCTACTGAACTAATCGGTCTTTCGAGACTTCATCATTTGTGATCTTGGCAATGTTGCAAAATAATGCATTGACTTTGGGTAACTGGGGTCGGGGCATTACAAAATAAATAATTGTCTTTTTATTATGGTATAAAATATAGTTCATATTATATATATTATAATAATTATTTCACAGTTATTGAAAATTTTAATAATTACCTCAATAATAAAAATACATTAAGATTAAATTGATAACATTTGTAAAAAAATGTTAATAAATATCATTAATAAATCATTGGATAAAATTTTAAATATTCAAGAAAACATTCTGGGGAAATTATGGACATTGATGAAAAAGATTCCCAATTGAGTAGAAAATGTAATTTTATTTTATTTAAAATTATTTTTAAGGACCATGAGAATATAAAGAGTGGAAAATAATGGTAATAAATTATTTTAAATATGAAAACATAGGATATGAATATATATTGGGATGAAGATAAAAATATCCAATAATTACACCAACCAAGGCTTAACCATAATCAATCAGGAATAATTATGAGACTATGAAAAAAACCCAAAACTCATGTCTAGATCCATTCATTGAAGTTAGAACCATCATTATAATACATATTTATTTATTAAAAATATATCCCTAAACCACAATCATATATATCAAACTATATATGTCACAAAGTAGCCCAAGTTCCCCAGTAACCCTATTAGGCATTTTAGATTACACCCTACTTGTGCCTTTGGGTGTTTGTAGATTATCTTCTTCATGGTTCGAGCAATGGGAAAGGACGAAACTGAGGTGGATCTATCTATTGAAATTTGGACGTTGTGAGTTTTTTTCATAGGGACATGTGCTATTTTTCTTATGTTTTTATCTATGTTTGTAGTAATTTGGGATGGTTTATGCCTTCTTGTCTTCCATACATTACTCTCTGTAGATTTTCTATTGATATGCATATTGCGTTGTTTCTTTTTTTCCAAATTGTTAGTAGAAATATTGTTCACAATTTTATGTTTTGTGATGCTAGGTGATAGTTCCCAGCCCTTGGAGGAATCATCATAAGATTTCTAGGGACATAATGTTCCAATGTTGGGGAGGTTGTGACTTCTTGTTACTATTTTAGGTATTCCAAAACCCTCTTGTGTTAAGATAATAAAATATTAAGTGGGAAAAGATGATTTATCAGTGAAATTTTTATAAAAGTGTTAAGAACCACAAATTCTAATTAATATCATTGAATGTTCAATGAAATATTTTTGAAGGTATAAACTGAGTAATTGTGATATTTTGAGGCCCGCAATGTCTCGACGAAGACCGAATAAGAATATTTTAAACAATATATTAAGAGCACAATTTTTATTCAAAATTATTGAAAAAACTCCCAACTGGTGAATTTTATGAGAAATATGATATAACATTAATGTCTAAAATATGGTGTTCACCCTAGGAGGTGTATAACATTCAAAGGTTCCAGACATTTGGATATCACACCTGTGAGATAATGTTATTAAATAATATTTAATATATAATTCCTTAAATATAATTTAATAATTCAAAAATGGTGTGTCTTATGGAAAATATGTGACCACCTCTACAACTAGAATGAGGGTTTACCCCATATAGGGTATAACATTTGAATGATTCAGGGTTTTGGATGTCGCACTCACAATAATAAACCTTTTTGTTTTAATTATTTAAATATTCTATTTTTTATTAATAAATAATTAATATATCTCAAACGGTCATCATTTAAGAAATATGAGACCATTGTTGTGTCCATGGTGGAGTGTTTACCCTAGACTAGGTATAAATTTCATTCGAAAATGTCTTTTGGTGATAATTAATTTTTATGTTAAATAATGAAATTTATTAAATCAAGAAATAATCAGAATTTAATAAAAGAAAATGTTTTAACCTTCTTCTCCGCACACCCAATATCCATTGATGGCCCATTCGACTTCTAAAAGAATATGTTTTAGAATTTTTTTAATAGTTTTTGGTTTCATGCCATTTATTAGGATAAATTAGTGACGTGTGCCCAATTTTTGGTTGAACGTTGGATTAAATTGAATGTTTGAAATAGGGGTCTAAAATGATCTGAAGTAGGGGTTCTTAAATCCCCCAAATCCATCGTCTCTCCCGATGGTCGATACTGTTATGTCTCACATAATGAGGATGTCCTCTATGGATCATCCATGAATCCCCTTGTGCCATCATCAAATTCAAGCTCACCCAGTCCTTGAACGCCCTTGTTGCGCGTGGAACAGCTGGACAAAAATAGATGAAATGTTAGTTTCATTGAATTGTTATATTCATCCTTTTTTCACATATAATAAATATTACGAAAATAATAAAGGTTTTTATGAAAAAATTTAACGGCCTAAATTATAAAATAATAATCCAGAAATTGTCAATTGATAAATTTAATAGGTTTTGGATTATCAAAATATAGTTTTAAATTATCAGACAAGGAAAAATTGTAACAAAATTTTGAATGACATTTATCATGTTTATAAAACAATAATTTCATCAAACTATCAATAGTTGTTTATATGAGTTATAAAATTATAAACATATATTTATCAATGATAAATTGATGTAAATTATCATGGGTTAAATATGCCAAATTTTATATGATTTTTAGATTGGAAAGTAGTTTATCGAAATTATCATACTATAATTACATGGATTAACAAATGATAATTATTAATATTAAAATATGATAATTTCTTGAATTTATAAAAGGTTGGATATAGAGAAATTTATCACTAGATAAATGAAATATTTAATTAAAAAATATTTGCATTATTGAAGGATATTTTGATATATGTTTAAACACGCACACACACACACACACATATATATATATTAAAAAATTAGGAATGATTATATTTAATACCACCTCTATTCTCAAATTATTTTAAGTATGTAATTATTGTATGATTTTTATTATTATTCTTATGAAAATTTCATGTTATTGCATTTGTTAAAATAAAAAAATAATAGAAACACCTCATGGTGAGTTGAGAGGAGCTTTGACTTTGGTGGCAATGCCCTCGAAAAGATGCTCAAGACTCCGTCCCCCTCCTCCCTGTCAAGGGGAGGGGGATTGTCCTCCCTCCATCCTTGCTGGCTCAGTCCTTCACCCCTTTCAAGAACCTGAATTTCCTTCCTCCCTCCTAGTGATCCATCTTTTCCCTAAGGTCCATGACCTGGAAAACTTCTCACCCTAGGGTGTGATTTCTACAAAAGAGTTCAAAGAAGATTTGGATATTCACAGGATGATGATTATAACCTAATTCACGGGTCTTCGTCCCTCGATAGATTCTTTTGATAGGTTTTTAGTTGAATCATGGGATCTTCAAGACTGTGCAGTGGTGGGTATCTATAATTGTCACCACACGAGGATTCATTTCTCCTTAGAGGACTATCTGATTGTCACCTGGTCCAGAGCCCCTCGTACTTTCAACATATGAAGATTTTACCTTCTTCACTGGTCTTCTAAACTCAACATAATCCATGAAATGATTTGATTTCTAGTCCGGGTAAGTTTTCCAAAACTGCCACTCCCATTCCAGAATCCAACAATTATACAAATGATAGGCAATATGGTTGGAAGATATTTGATCTCTGATAGTCGCATGTTGGCGGTCTTCTACCCAATCTCCCCTCACGTATCTGTCGAGGATGATATTTCGAAGCCTCTTATGGAGTGGCTGTGGATATCAATAAAAGAAAAATTCATATTGAAACAAACTATTTTCTTTGAATTGTGGCATGCATTCTTTCAGGGATGCCACATGTTAGGCCCAGTTGTCTCTATCTGTCATTATAGACTCAGGGATAGGAAATAATTGATTAGTAAAACTTAGGGGTTTGAGGTACAGGGTGATCATGTAGTGAACCAGAAGGTGTGGGATATTTCTAGTTTGGGGTAGTAGTAGGAGGTGCATGGGGCTATACCAAAGGTGATGGATCACATCATAAAATACTAATTTCTATGTTTGGAGTCTTGTTCCCAAGAGGTTCAACTCTAACAGTGTCCTCCCTTGGTTTCTCTATTGTATGTGAAGTTTGTGAAGCCTAAGGAGTTAGAACCTCATGTAGTGGATAAATTTTCCAGTTTAAAATAGTATTTGTAACTAAATGGAGTATATAAATATGGTACCTTAGCTGTGGATATGTTAGATATATCAGGTACAATCGGATCCATAGAGGATGTTGAGGTGAGATTAATTGTGAATTATGGAAAAATTCTATGTATTTCTAATGCTCTGTGATGGGAGGACATGAAAAAGAAATCATAGTTTATGGGAAGTTTATATGATTATAACAACATATTGGAAATGGTGTAGGGTAAGTTGTTGTTGTTGGTATAAACATATGCTCATTGTGGACAGGGGAGGCTAGAAGGAGTGCATGTCTTGGGTCCCTTAGAACCAAACACCCTCAGTTCCAACTCTAATGTTCATATGAAGGCTGGGAATTGGGGGAAGAAAAATTGAGTGGAGAATAAAACAAGTAAGAAGGAGCCTATGTGTAAGCAGATGGACCTCATGGAAGGCTCGATGATAAAGATGGGGAACCGTTCTGATGGTTTGGATGTTCATGATCCACCACTACATTAGTGGGAGGATTATTCAGTGGATGAAAGCTATAGTCACCCCTAATCGGATAGTATTGACCGAATAAAAGGGCAAGGTCCTCACAGCCATGGAAGGAACAATGGTAAAATGGCATTCGAGACTTAAGAAAATGTATATTTGTTTAATGAAAAAAACCAAATGGATGCAGGGATTACTCCCACTTTCCAAAACCAATGGAGACTCGGTCAGCCATGTAGGGTAGAGACAACGAAGGAAAAGATGTACAGAATGGGGAATGTCATGAATCTAGTAGGAATACAAGAGTCATGGAAGAATAGTACGAGGAGTTCTTCAAACTAATCCTACACTGCAAGGAAAAATTCATGAAAAATATCTATGACCCAATATCTTAGAAGAGTAGATTAAAAGAATTTTTGAACGAAGGTTGCATGTTGAGGCCAACAAGGAGAAAAAAGTGTGGATAGATAAAAAGGACTGAATACTGGCGTGGTGCTTCAATCAGCGAATAATCAACATAGAGGAATTTATTCAGAAAATTGAAAGGATGATAACTCATCATGAAGAGCTCAGCAGAGAAAAGCCTAATACCCTGGTAAGTATGTTGCACTGGGAAGATTATAGAGTTGTTGAGTCAAGTAATCATAGTTTGGTTTTAACCATTTTATGAGCCCTTTAAACATGTATGGATATCATGATTTTGAAATATGGTTTCCCATTTTCCTTTAAAATGGTTTAATATAATATTAAATTAGGTTGGAACATAAAAATGATAATCCATAGATTATCCATAAGAGATAAAATGTAATCACACGAAATATTTTATTTCCATGTGAAATAAAATTTAAAGATATAATTACCAAAGGAGGATTATATTTATTATTATGGATTTTTCACGAGATTGCATGTGTTAACATAAAAATATAATTGAGAGATTATCCAGGAGAGAGAAAATGTAATCTCATGAAATATTTTTCTTATTTGTGAAATAAAATATATCTTTTTATTCTAAGAACCCTTGATGAATGTTGTGAATAGGTGTGTCAGTGCTTATGATAATAATTAAGTGAGGATGTTTATATAACCACACATGGGGGATTATCATTGCCGCTGAAATCGGCAACCTTGAAGTAGGTGGTTTTGTCCTGATTTTCCACATTGATTAACCTTCAATTTTTTCATTTATTTCAAAAGTTGATTTAAATTCATTTTCTTAATCTCGCTTCCAATTGATAGTATAAAATCTGATTTCCAATGAAATGATATATTTGAAATAAATTTTTCATGTGATTTCTAAAACCCACATTTCCATTCAATTGGGGTGTGTTTAGGGAATTTGGATAATTTAAATTGTGGATTCGAGGGAAATGATTTCAATTAAGTTGATGAATTTTATTATGGAAATGAATTTTGTTACGATAGAATTGGTTTTGAATGGATTTCATAATGTTGAATAGGGATTAACTTTTTTGATAGAAATCAATAGGTTTTTTCTTGGAATGAGGCATGTAATTGATTAAAACTCATTTTGGATTGAAATGGATAATTGGAATTGAAATGGAAGAATTGGACATAATTGTATTTTAAACAGTCATAAAATATATTCCCTCTAATTGAATGTGTACGAGAACATGAAATACTTATTGGTGAGTTATTTTCACACACTCGATGCTATTACAATGTTCTAAAACATACATGCAGAAGGTTACACCCTTTAGGTGATGGCGATGTTCCCTCACTAACCATTTTATATAAGAAATATGTATACACATATATTCATTGTCACTTAGAGAGTGCGAAGTCCTATAAACATAAATAATATCATACCTATTTGGAAGATGAAACTGTTTCACTCTTGTTATTTATACTTTACATATAAATGTATGTCAATGCATTTGGACTACATCACTTTCCCCTTATAATTTAATATAAATTTCAGTATATAAAATGTATATTATATTAGTCCATTTTTTAGGAATATTGCATCATTTTAAATGCCTTTGATTAATGTAATTTTCAATCACTTGAAATTTGTAGAATTATTTGTTTAATTATGCTTTTAAATGAAAAAAATGATTATTATTAAAAAAAATTGAAAGTATTTCATTGGTTAAACTATTTTTGGCATCTATTATAGAATATGTGGTGAGACCCTACAGTTCTATTATCTCACACCATACATGTGCCTTCAGGTGTTTTTAGATTATCTTATTCTAGGATCGAGCAATGGGAAAGGATAACTTGGAGGTGGATCAAGATGTTGTACTTTGGACTTGGTGCGTTTTTTCCTTAGGGACATTATCTTTTTTAAAATGTTTTCGTACTTGGGTTATAGTGATTTGGGATGGTTTATGAATTTTTTCCTCTTGTACATTACTTCCAGTGGAGTTTATAATGTTATTTATATTTCCTTGTTCTTTTTCATCCACATTTTTAGTGTAAAAATTGTTCCCACATGCATGTTGTGTGATTCCAGGTGCTAGTTGCCGACTTGTGGGGATCGGGGACACCCATTGCAATCTGTTAGGTCTGGCTTAGTTATTGGGTTACTAGGTTACCCAAGCTAGTTTGTGAGAATATAGGATTTTCTGGTAAACTTTTATCACAATTTAATAAACAATTCTTTATTGCATAACTATTTTGGGTAATAATTACTTCATTTTTCATGTTTGTGTTAGTTTTTTAGTTTTGGTCCTTGGAATTTGATCATATTTAAATAAAACATATAATGTTTATCAAGATTTAAACCACATGTATACTCATTTCATAAATATTTAGAGTCATCGAAAAAAGTAATATATTGAAAAATGAGTTGCATCCTTCATGGAGACCGTAGGGCATATAAACACAAGAATTCTATTTTAAATTTTCTTATGAATGAAATAAAATAAGTCGAAATAATAATTAAAAAATTTATATAATTATTATGTCATATAAATGTTATTTTTTAATATAATATATCCTTATTACTATCCATTTAATACTGAAATAAAAAGAAAATCACATTGAATCATGCATGTGGTTTCCCACATGTCCCAATGAGCAACATTAAACTTTTTCAACAAAAATTGTAGGTAAGAATGTTGATAAGTTATTTTAATTACTTAAGTATACATATGTAATAATTATCCCATAAAAATTAAATTTATCATTATTCATAGAAGTGATAGGTTATGATGGAAAATAAATTACATCGATTCATAGCGCGGTAGTCTGCCAAAAACATGATCGACGATTTCATTTCCCATTTGATAGAAGAGAATATGGATATAGTTTATTTAATGAAAATAATATGATTTTTATATATATAAGGTAGAAATTTTTGACACTATATTGGATGTATTAATAGATTAATGACGGTGGTATGATATGAATTAAAAAAGAAATGGCATAGGGAAGACAGTTAACATCAATTTGAAAATCATCCTTCGGATCTCTTATTTAGGACCCTCGAGATTGTATTTTAAGAAAAAAATATATATACAACATGGACAATTATTTTTTAAGTACACTTTGGTATATATTTTTAAATTTAAATTGATTAAAGGGTGTACAGAAGTGAAGAGAGGAGGTTTTCTTTTATAGTTGAGGAGGAGTAGTATTTTTGTAAGTATCAAAATATATAATATAATGGGAATTCAATCTCAACCAAAGTACATCCAAAATTTATAAATAGTTTATTTTATTGAACAAAATTTAGGTCATAAAATCTAAAAAATTATATATATTGAAAACATGTTAATACCTTACCCTTAGTTGTTGTTTACTATTACAATTTTTTCTTTCACCATCATAACTAGGTCATTCAATTTACCTAGACAAAAGATACTTTGATAATAAAATTAAATGATCCATATATTATAATTAATAACCAATTATTCAAAATTTTAAAGAAAATTTATCGAATAATTTTCCTATATCCCTGGAAATTGTATTTTACCATAGGAACATGTAACGTAAAAACACTTTTTAAACCATAATTATGATAATTAATTATTTCTATTACATAATTAATTCTGATAAAAAAACATTAACATATTTCATAATTTAAATTATTATCATTTAATATTTTTAATGTATTTAAATAAATTTAAATCAAAAAATGGTTATAATTTAATTTTAAATAAATCCCACAATAATGACGAAAATGATATTTTGCAATGAAATGTTTTTTATGTATAAGATATTTTCAAAAAAATATATATAATGTTCATTTGAATGATAAAAATTATATTTAAATTTATATAATATAATTACATTTAAATTCAATAATATTTTAAAATAAATTGAACTAGTAAATCATTTAAATAGAAATATTTATTTTAATAATGTTTTGTTTTTTTTCAAAATAAATCAATAAACTAATGATTTCAAAAAATTATAAAAAATAAACTTGAATAAAATAATAAAATACTAATATAGAAAATGGGAATAATTTTTTAAAATACATTGCATAGTATTTAAGATAATTAATTTTAGAATATGATTTAAAAATGAGATATTACTGATTTTTAGAAATATATAGATTTGAAGAATTAAACTAGATTTATTCTTATCCCTGATTTGAAAGACTATTATATGGAAGATAAAAAAATTATTTAATCTGATATATATATATATATATATATTTCATTCACTAAAAGTGATAAATTTAATTCATTTATATAAAAACACATTGTCAGAATTATGACATTATTTTTCTAAAACATTTCATTTAAAATCAAAATATTTTAATTTTCATTCCTAATATGTTGATATACAATTAATTTATTTTATACATGGGTAATCTATATAATATCCAAATTAATTTATTCCTATTTATACCCACCAATTAAATGGAAAGGTTATAATAGAACACTATATTAAGGTTCACATAGAGTCAGGGTTGCATATATTTAATGTTATCGAAGAGATTATATTTATTTAAAAATAAATATATTGTAAAATATTGGGGCTTTATATTCTTCCCAAATTAAAAAAAATTGATCCTCGACATTTCAATAATTTCACATCATGAATAGATTTGGGTATTTTGTTATCACAATTTCATCTTGTTCCCATGTTTCATCTAAATATTTATGATTTATCCAAATTTTATATTACAATTGAGTAATTGTATTCTTTAACTCCCATTATCTAGTGTCTAGACACTTAATGTATTCTTCATAATAAGATACATCATTCTCCAAATACATATCTTAATTGGTGATCACATGTGTTGGGTATGTTATGTACATATTTAGAAATGATATTTGTAAATCATCATGTACTTTAGAGTGTCGTGGTGGGATTTCGTATGGTAAGACACTTCAAAAATTCATTTTAGGATTATAAAATGTCCTATGTACATAGGGGTTAGTTTCTATTAATTATCAAACAATATAATAGACTTCCTTGGAGGTACTTTTAAGAAAACCTGATTTCTCACTTGAAATACCCAATCCATCCTCTAGTTATCAACATTGTTATGTTTCCTTCTTTGAGATGAATTAATATGGGTTTGAATAGTTATTACCTTATCTATTGACATCTGCACATGTTCTGGGGAAACAATCTTATTTTTACAATGTTAATCCCAAAATGTTAGAGTATGATGTATATTTTCGTATAATAAATCTAATGTTTCCATATGAATAAAATAATGGAATATATTATTAATGGACATCCCTACTAAAGGTCAATAATGATCCAATTAACCATGAAAGTCAATATATATTGACCAAAACAAATCGTCAAACAATTGAATAGTCCATTTGGGTTGTCTATCACTTTGAGGATGATAAGCAGTGCTAAAATAAATATTCTTATTAATATCATTATGAATACTTTTTTGGAATTTTTATGTAAATATTCAGGCAATATCAAACATAATTAGAAGACCTATAGTACTTATTCTTACAAAATCAATAATATTGAGCCATTAATAGGGCTCAAGAGGTAAATTTTCTCTTAAATCGATGAAGTGTTTATATTTGATGAGGGGATGAAAAGAAATCCACATTTTAGTATTCTATCAAGTATTATTTGGTAATATACTAATAATATACATTTTATTTTCATCCCATTTCAATGTTTATATGTGAATAGGTTTCATGGAACCTCTATGACACTATCTTTCATTCATCAGCTATTGAAAAACAAAATATCTTGAAACATAATATGTTATTTCCTAATTCCATTTATCACACAAATAATTTTGCCTCAAATATCAAAAAATATTTGTTCTGTTAGGGTGTATAATAAAATATGATTTATGGGATTCATACAATAATTCTATCTTCAACTTATTAATTGACATAACAAATAGAATCTTCTATATTTTAGAACACCTTTATTACCAATGATGCCTTTGAAATTTCAATTATTCAAAGATTCTATTGTCATTTAAAAATTCTAAACATAAAGGTGAGACATTTTTATCATTTCAATCATATATGGTTTTTGAATTATTTTGAAAATTAGAAATGTCATCCCGTTAAAAATAATTAACATATATATATTTATCAGATCCTTAAAATTTTGATCCCTTTTGAACCAAATTTTTGTCAAAACTCCATGATATTTCATGCACAATGCATTGTCTACCTTATTTTCCATCCCTGGGTGGAAGTGAGTTGAGAAATAATTCTCCATGATTCACTCGAGCCATCACCATTTCCTCATGTTGAATATTTTTTTGTTTTATGAAATATTTCAGTATCTTATGATAAATGTATATCTCATATTTTTTTCTAAATATATAAGGTATCCATATATTAAAAGTAAAGTTTACGACTACCAACTCATGATCATGGGTTGGAATGTTTTTTTCATTAATCATCAGTTATATTTATACATATGTAATAACTATAATATTCATGAAAAGTTCATTACCAATTGCATTGATTGATCTAACACTATGTATAGAAAATCCATTATTTGTATATGGTAGAGAACAAATAGATCCATTCAAAAATATATTCTTAAATTCATCAAAAAAAATATTTGCATTTATTTACCAATACAAACATTACACTTTTATAAGTTTTTTTTTAAGAAGTTATCACATCAGGATTTTTTTTAAAATATCATTGATAGTAACCTACCAAACTAATAAGATTATGTAACTCATTTCAATTCATTGGTGTAGAAACTTCATTTATCTCCATTATCATTTCCCAATAAACGGTGATTCCGCTAGAGACAATAAGGACATGGGAAGAAAAAATTAGGAGTGAGAATTCATTATTTCTAAATTTTCGATATAATTATTTCCATATTAGGCACTCATTAATGATTTATAAATAAAAATAATGGTCCTCATACCTCTTAGAATACACAATTATATAATCAATAAATACTATAAAAATCAATAAAATAATACATAAAATAATCTATTAATTAGATGAATAAAAATAAATGGTTCAGTAGTAATTCTAATTGGAGTTACTATAAACATGTAATGTACATACATTAAAGAAAATAATGTGTTCATAATAACTTCCTTGTACACATGCAATTGATTATAATGATAATAAAGGTAATTATATTTAATATATTGCGCTATCTGATTTTGACCAAACAAGTCATCAATGTGAGTAAGTTTTTAATTTTTATTTATTATAATTAAACTATTTTCCCAATAATCTGTGAAAAAATCATAGAACTACCATTATTTTTAATTAATACAATATGGATCCCCAAGGTGAAACACTATGGAATATAAATACAGTAAAAAACCCGCTAGATGTTTCATTAACACTAATAATTTCAATGTTTCCATTCTATAGTAATTATTTGATATAGGTCTTTCATCAGGGATTAAATCAATTGAAAACTCATTTTCACAATATGGTGGATGTATATTTTGGTCCTCAGTAAATATTTCAATTTATTTATGTACAACATTTATACCCTCAATTTCAAGATTAACATTTACACTTATATATTATATTTACTCTTAATCCCTAAGAATATCTTTCTGAAGGTCTAAAGGGGGTGGATTTAAACATGACACTTATGATGATATATCCCCTATATTTATAATGATTTTAACATGTTAAATATAAATATTATTTTTGTTCCAATTTAAATACTTTTTTCAACATATTTTTATGTCTATTGAATATAATGTATCATATAAAATTTATCCATATTCATGATAATGAATCTATGAATAGGGAAGATTTTTTTATTTTTAACAGTAACTTATTGAATCAATTTTTTGTGGTGAGACTTCCATTATGAGTCATGACTAATCATTCTTTTCATTAGGTTTGAGGGAAATATATAATTGTTTAACAAACATTTAATGATATGAAATTGTGAGAAGATCCAATATCAAATAAATGTTTATTAATATTTGGGGATATGATTACTGAACATATCACGACATCTTTTGGAAATTTAGCCTCATGTAATTATATCCCACATGCATGGCCTTTGAACCTATGGTATTTTATGGGTAAATTTCCCATGATTCCTAGATTAATAATTTTAATATTTACCCATATATTTGTAGTTAAATAATTAATCATTAGTATCCTCATTCTTTCTCATGCAGTCATGGTCCTTGTGGCCTTCCTCTCCATATGTATTGAAAACTCTCATCCCCAAAAATCATGTTCTATGATGATTTTATCAATATTTATTAAAAGGATGAAACTATACACATCCCATATTCCGTTTTTTCACATTTCATTTGATAGATTTATATGTCACCATATTATTATCTAACATTCATATAAAATAAATAATCATTAATAATTATTTATCGTCCATTATAATAGATTCTATTATAACTATATATGATGAGTTGCTTTAAGTGACTAGATACCATTGATATATTGGATTTAGAATATCAATTAAATAGGAAATAATAATCATTGGATGACATATAAAATCTAAAAAATTAGTTTCAATTATTTACATATTTATCTTCATATATAGTAATATTTTTTTCTTTGTTTTTATCGATGTTTTAAGAAATTACTCTCACTATATTCTCGTTATTTATGCAGAAAATATGTTTCAATATTTTTTTATTAAAATATTCTCAATTTATTCTATATATCTACTCCTCATCGTTGGTTTCTTGAATTAATGACGCCCCTTGATCCCCATCCACAGATATATGAAGAACCTCAATGTAATCATTCCCCCTTACAATACCTTCCATAGTGAGAAGTATCATATCGAAGGAATGTATAACATTTTAAGATATAAATGAATAATTAGTCCCACTAAATTATTTAGGTTGTTAATATATAAAGCATAAAATAATTTTTACACCACAATATGGATTAGTAGGCGAGTCTATATAGGAATAATTTTGTGTTATAATGTGTATAATGTTACCCAATATAATCAAGAAAAATTTATCCAGTTGTAGCTGCAAATCTAGATATAGTATCTTCCCAAGATGAAAATCCCAACATCTATTACATTCATATATATGGATCTTATTCAATATATTTGGTTCTATTTTTAAATAATTTTATGCACTAAAATAGATCATAACATTATGAAACACATTGTGTAATTCTAAATCTACATGAATAAAAAACATATATTTAAAATTTTATGCATATATAATATTAAAATCATAATGTTAGATACTTTGGGAATGATTTTAAAATATTTTCAACTAATATATAATGTTTTTTAATTATAATTTTATATATTCAAAGAATATCCACCAATATTTTCAAACTAGTTGTGTAGTAAGGGAACACTAACCATGCATCAGAATGATGGCATAAATATAACCAAAAAAACTATTTATAGATTTATTACCCCGTGGTGAATCAATTAAAAAACTATATCCACTTTTAGTATCAACATGTTGATTTATATTTGAAATCCTTATAATCTACACATTTTAAAAAAATTAGGATGTTTTCCTATAGTTTAATATATCCTCATATTTTATCATAGGGTTATGATCTATATTATTTTTATTCCTACAACAAGTTAAAAAAAATTCTATTAATTTTTTTTCCTATAAAATATATGAATACCTCTTAACCAGTAGCATATAGTCAATGGTTACAATATTACATTGGTAATTGATACAATAAATTTTATCCCAAAGGGATCAATTATTTAGAATAATTCTACAGACAGATTCATAATTTAAATTAAAATTATAATTAAAAACCTAAATTAAATCATACTATATTCCTTGAAAACACCACAATTCCCTTTATCATATCCCATAATATGAATCAGAGTAAATTACCTAGAATTAAGGGCAATGTAATCATAAGGAATTTCTCATCTTAAATTCTTATTATGGGGTATGCATAGAGAGGATTCTATCATGAATAAATATTGAATAATCCATATAGAATATTATATATCCTAATAAATTACACTTATTAAAAAAATTATCCCAATGAATAAAATGGTCGGAATAAATTATGATCAAATAATCCCTTATATATAGTAAAATGAGAATAAAACCTGACGATGTATGTCTTACCCAGTCAAATGATCACATTTAAATCAATAACTAATCTCATAATTTGGAAATTAATATATATGGATATCATATACATACATTCAATGACTTTTTCTAAAGCATGTTACATAAATGTGTAACACCTTGTAAAAATACACAGGGTAGTTTATCTCATGATACCTACCAATGCACTGAGGGGCTATAGCAGGATCCTCCTATCAAATATTAAGTACAATTAATTCATAATATGAATGGGGTTGAAGATAATGAACCAAATTATGTATATAGATGACCATAAAATTAAATGTTAATACATTCACTAATAAATAGACATTATCATAAACTATCCCATGTAATTTGGAGAATGGTTTCAAAATATTGCATCCAAAAAAAATCACTGTACCAAACATAGTATTTTTTGATAAATAAATATACATTAAAATAATCATTGGATTATTTCTTGAAGAAAACACTCTTTTCATTTTGAGAAAACTTAATCTAGATCATAAAATTTTCCAAATAGTATGATGTCATTTTATTTAAAAGGAAAAAATAACACTTATAAAGGAATATTCAAAGAAATTTGTTTTTTAAAGTGGTGGATAATTCTATTCATCCCATTTATGTTCAGCAAAGCATTCTTTTCAAACATTTATAAAATTTCAAAAATTATCCCCTTTCAAAAAACAATAGGCATATTTCTTTAAACCCATAATTTAGAATAGATGGGTAAATTTTTTTAAAATATATCAGTTTATAATATTAAAAATATTCTTGAAAACATTTTAGGGATGATATGCATATGGGAGGAAAATATTACCAAACAAGTACAAAACATAGTCAGTTTTCCTTAAAAACATGGTTTGGAATCATGACCACCAAAATAGTTGAATGTAATGAAAAAATTTAATTTTTATAAATAAATAAATGTGAACAAAATAAATTGACGTCAAATAAATAAATATCAAATAATTCCAACAATATAGACTTAATCATTAAATGTCCTAAATAAATATGATATTATCAAATAAACACTTACCTCATGTTCGATATCAATTGTACATGTTTAATCATCATAGATAACATATTTAAAATTTAATATATATTTATAAAAGAACCATAACTATTTATATGTTACCATATATAATTTACTTATAATCATTTATCATCCATTCATAAATTTTTTCAAAAATATTGTTTCATGTAATTACTACTTCATTTTCTATGTAGGTTTTGTTGTTGTTGTTTTGTTCCTTAACCGACAACCATGGTTCAATATTTTTTAAAATTATCCTAAATAATTATTTAGAATATATATCCAATTTATATATATATTTATAGTCATACATATAGGTTATATATTGAACAATAAGTTTCACCACTCATTGATATGGTTGTATGTATGTATGGATGTTAAATATTTAAAAAACTTTTATGATATAATTTATTAAGAATAAATAAAAACTATAATTTCATGTTAATTTTATGGAATTTACGTTCAAATTATTTTTAATGGTTTCATTTATCATTGAGGACATATTTCCAATATTGAATTTGTAGGATACTTGTAATGATGAAATTAGTGATTTTTTGGGTTTTCTTCATGAACCTGATATTTTTAATGAATACTGGGTAGTTATATGATGTGTAATGTGATTAGAAGATGTGTATTGGCTTCCAAAAAAATCAATTGAACTGAATATGCTGAGTTATATATTACAAATTGTTTAATTGTGTGACATTATGTAATGAAAATAATATGGTTTTTAATTAAAAAGAAGAAATATATTTTGATGTCATATACAATGAAAGAATTCAACAATGATTAAAAATTTTCAGGCTAGGTAAATTATAGAGATAAAGCCATTATGGTGTTGTGTGGGTGTTTGAGGCTTCATTATCTATTTTAGGTTTCTCTACTCTGATATGTCTCTTTTCCTATGTATTTTTAGGTTACTCGCTTCCCTTAGGATCAGTCTATTCAGCGATTGATAAACCGGGCAGTGGAAATCATCTATTAATATAATCATTTCCTCATAGTTCCTCTCTCGTTTTTGGTATCGACAATGTGTTTTATAGGTATGGATGATATGATTGTTTTTCCTATCAATTACTTTCATTTTTAGTGGTTAATTGTCTTACAAAGGCATACTTTTCGGTCTCATATCCATATTTTCTAGGGATGTTTGAATTTCTACATCTCTGAGGTAGATAGATCTATTAAATTGTTATAATTTCAAGAATTTCATTTTGATCATTTGATTTATTTATATTTGAAATTGGATTTGAATTTTTTGAATTTGAAAATGGAATGGTTTAATATTTTAAAGGGGTTTTGACATAAAAATTGCATATACTTTATTTGAAAGTGAATTATATTTTCAAAAAAAATTATAATGTATTTCTATTAAAGATGAATATAAATATGAGTGCATTGTTTCTAAAATAGAAATTGACAAAACAAATAATGATCCTTGGGTACATCAATAATGTGACATGAGAATCCTTATTGTTTGAGATACCACATAAGGTAAACTATAGTATTTTTATGTTCTATGGTAGGCCTCAATGTTTGTTGGATATAACCTTATGCACTGTGTCAGTCATATGTGTCTCATGTGTACTGTCCCTTATAAAAGTGCACGATTGGATTTAAAACTATTGTTTCTATTTGTTTATTTGATGAAATGTTATTTCATGGATGATGTGTCAAATGTATATTTATATTCATTACCATTATATATTTTTGATGAATTTTGATAATAATATATTCTATATGTGAAAACTAATGAATTTAATGAAAATATATTTCAAATTTTCTTATTTATTGAAATGATTGTAAAAATATTCTATTTTAATGAATGAAAATATTTATTCTTGATAATAAAATTGTTATATATTTCATGGAGGTATCCTATTCGGATATATTTATCACACCATAGTTAATAATTTGGTTGGATGCAAACCTTGTTTTGTTGGATATTGGTATAGGTAAAGGCATTCTATAGCATGATGGATTCTCTTATTGTCGTTTTTAAGGTCACTGATGGACACATGTAGAGATGTATATATTTAATCATGGTACATTATATCTTAGCCTATTTGGATCAGTTTTTTCCACAATTATTTTTTCATTGTATTGTGGTTAAATTTCTTATTTTCCCTATATATTCCATTGGTTATGTTATCTTTGTTTTACCACACCTAGTAATTGACTGAGATGGGTGACTAGTCTGGATAACCCGGGTTGGTCTGTTACAGTTTGGTATTAGATGGGTTACTCATCCTGAAGTGTTCCAACACTTCATGAGTTATTTATTTTTCTTTATTAGATAGTAGTAGGATCTTTAGAATTAAGATAGTAGGTATGGAAAAGGGGAATGAAATGCATAGTCTCATGACTGAATCTGAGTTACCTTGTGTGGCCAGGGAATCATTACTATGTACATGACCTTATATATAGGTTCACCCAAAAAAATTAGATGGTATATTAATTTAAATTAACCAACCTAAACTTTCCAGTGACATCGCATGTGTATTTTTTTAAATAAAATGTCTTCTGAGATTATTTAGATATACTTTTTAGTTTCATTAGGTGAATTATATAGTGGTATAATTCATAATGTTTTTAACTTATTATTGAATTAATCATTATTTTGGGTTCCTAGTTTAGTTCTGGTTTTGTAATTTTTTCATAACTAATTGGTTATTTTTTGTGTTTAAAAATAAACACCTATTCGAAGTGTTTATCCTAATATGAGTGGGGATGCCAAGAGATGGGTACCAAAGATGAATCCTCTTGTGGAACCGTATTTCGTTGATGAAATGATCAATTTAATTTAGAATCTGGGGATAGTAGGTGTAGTTTACATTGGGAGAGTAGTTGATCATGGATCATAATTTACCTTGAAACATCAACTAGTCATCTGTAGTGATAAAGGACCATAAGGAATAGAGGAGTGGCTTGAACTGATTGATAAGATTTTCATATTATTTAAAAATCCTAAAAATTCCCAAAGGGTTTTTCAATGTATATTCTCATGGGGCCCGAAATATGATGGTGGGTCTCTATAATAAATGTTATGTTACACGATGGTCTTATCATGGTTCCCTTAACTAATTTATTTTTTCTATATTTTTTCTGATACACTATGTGTGGTTATAAACATATCGTCTCTCACCTTGAAGTGTGGGGAGTTTAACATTCTAGTGTACTCTAGGTGTTTTGATGGGATGGTGGTTCTAGTAGCAAATATTTTCACCACTGGATACCTAATGGATATAATGATTTTAATGCGGATGAGGTACAATGTTCAACAAAATCTAGTTATTTTTTCCTTCTAATCCTTGTGGAGGTATTGGATAATTTATATTTGGATAAGGCAGATGTTGCATGGAAAATATGTTTGGACATAGCATCAATAGGTTAAGTGGTTTTCTAGAGTAAATCTGCTTATCAGAAAATGAAGCACAGGAGTGGTCCATTAACTATAGGGGTAGTGTTGGGGGATTCTCTAGGGTAAAAAATGAAATTTTCTTCTTGTGTGGTAGGATTTGTCATACCAGGACACACTATACTATGACCCCTCAAACAGTTCAATTTTTTGGGTGATCTAGTCATTTGAAAGATTTTATGTTAAAATATCAAATGATAGTAAGGAAAAGTCCACTTTCACCAAGGGGTCATTGGTTTAGGTAGATACTTCTGGTGGTGGTGGGTGTCATTCTCAAACCAATGGGGATATCCAGGTGTCTATGCCTTTCATTATGTGGTAGATTGTGAAAAAAAAGAATTTGAAACATGTCCATATACTATTATATGTACAAATTTTATATCATCTCATATTGCCCTATCATTGTTTGATGTGGGAGATAAACATAATTTTATATCATCAATGTTGGTTTACCTATTCATTTTACATTCATAGTATATATCGTTCATATTTTATTTTTCCATGTATTTAGGAATGGTTTCTGAAAAGGCAACATGTGACTTATGTGTCGTGTAGTGATAGGCGACTCTGAGGTTTTTTGGGACGTCATTGTGCTTGATATTAACATCTTTGATTTGACTGTTATCCCAAATTGGATTATCAGCATGAAGGCTCAGAAAGAATATTGTCACCATCAGGTATAGTTATTGTATAGTGGTGGGATCACTAATGTTTTCAGGTTGAGTGGGAATCTAGATTATGAATATACTGTCATGTTGGTCATTTTGTCAGTATAACCATATGACAATTTTATAATGTGTTTCTTGAATATATTGACCCATTATTAGTCGATTATCTATATTCTATTATACACACACACACACAATTGTATTTATAGTTGATTTTACATTAACCACCAAAGAGTGATTTCAATTTATGATTGAACTACTCATAGGAAACAATTCTCAGTTCATTGAAATCCTAAAGAATAGAAGCTGCTGAGTTAGTAAAATATAAAGAATTTTTTGAGGTACTTTAGGAAAAATGATTTATTTATCCTAGCATATAACCAGGGGTTTCACCTATACTCATTTCAATGAATCTACATGGAAGACATAGGAATTTTAATGAATATAAAATGTTTAATAGGGTGACTGTTAAGAGAAACTATTCATTACACATAATTGAGGATCTCTTTGATATTCTTAGAGGGCCTTTGGGTTTTCAAAGATTGTCCTATCATCATGGAACTACCAGTTGGGAGTTTTTTAAGAGAATATATATAAGACAAAGTTTCTATTTCGATATGGTAATTTTGAGTTTTTTTCCATTAGATCCCACAAATTCTATGGTAGTGTTTATTTAATTGGTGAACTAAATCATTCCTAGGTTCTCAGACACATTTTTGTTGTGGCCATATATGATATCATAGTGTACCCCTTGTCATAGGAGGAGTATAGAGACCATTTGGATATCATTATAAGGTTGAGCCAGTTACTATAGAGGGGTTTTTGGTACTTCTCCATGATCACATATTTGATTAAATCATTTCCCTGTATGGGTTTAATGTTTTAAGGATATGAAAGGTTCCTAATATATATTGAGGATATAAATATAAGGTTAACTTACAAACAATTTTTTATTATTGTTGAAATAGAATCAGTTTATTATGATTTCTACGATAGTTATAGTATGGGTTTGGTTTGTTTCTTGACATTGGGGAAACATGTTCTGGATTAGGGATCCCTTTAGTCACTGCCTCATGGTAAGAACTACACTACCCCAGGGATTGTGTTGGAAACTATTATAAATGCACTGAAAATGTGGTGTCACTAGATTATTGGGGAATATTTTACTATATATTCAGATCTTAAGTGGATGAATTATATTTTTACCTATAGGGATATCAATGTAATGAATAGATTATGGATTTAATATCTTCATACATTAGATTGTGATATCATATATATCCCTGAGAATAGAAATGTGGTTACTGATGCATTGAGAAAGACATAAACTACATAGGCTATGTAGGAATCAATAGGGAAGTGGTCTTTGGTGAGTTTTTTAGGGATGAGTTTTGGACTAAAATAGGTTTGGAGATATGTCTTCATTGCTTCGATAGAGGTTGAATTTTCTTTTTATGAGAGAGTTCTACATGATAAAATGATATACATTTTCTACCGATGCATATGAGAAATGATATATGGTGGTGAGAACTAGTGGGAGATGTCTTGTTGAACCAGTGGAACATTTTTCGTTAATTGTAGTTTTGGGGTTCAATTTTCTTTATGATATGAGTTTCTAGATAGTTGTCCCTTGATATTTTGGTCCATGAACCCTGGGGATACAAATAAGTACAACGATTTGATACATCATTATTTATGTTTAGGAATGATGTTATAGTTTTTGATTGTGTATCATAGTTTCTCATGTGGAAAGAGTTAATGTACAATATCATAACTCTAAATATGTTTTCTAGACATTACACTTTCTAGTATTGAAGTGGGATAATATTTCTATGTAATTTTTTTTCATCTTACCAAATACCCATAGTGGTAAAGACGCAATGTTGTTTATTATTGAAAGGATCACTAAATCATCACATTTATTACCAATAATTAAAATTACTAATGTGGAATAATTTCATGTCATATATATATGATAGATTTTGAAACTTAATGGGGTTCGCTCGTTTTATTTTTATGTCATGGAATCATAGTTCCTATATGAATGTTGGAATATTTTTCCAATCCAATTGGTTTCTAGTGGAAATTTAGTATGACTTATCATCCATATATGGATGGAATGATAGAGGGTGCCATCTAGGTTCTTGATGACATGATACTAGATTGTGTTTTTAATTTGAGTAGATATTAGGAACATAAATTTTCATTTGGTTGAGTTATCTTATAACAATCGTTAAGTGGATTTGATTAGGATGGATCCCTTTGAATCTTTTTATGGGATGCCATGTTGATCTTCCATGTGGTAGTTGGAGTCTTGAGATTGGTAAATGGTTGGACCAAGTGTTGTTCAAGTGATGATGGAGATGTTTTAGTTGATCTATATTCAATTTATCATGGAACATATTCATCTAAAATATTATACAGATCATTGGCGGTGGAATTTGTAGTTTTAGGTTGGTTATCAGGTCCTTCTCAAAGTATCATCTTACATGGGACATCATTGGTTGGGTATGTAGGGTATGTTATCACTAAGATTTGTGGCCCCCTTTGATATCATTAACTTAATAGGGTTCATGAAATATCATTTTCTTTTACAATATTTCTTAACTTCTACACATGGAATATTTCATGTTTCCCAATTGACAAGGTGTAAAACAGATCCTTCCTAAGTGATTATATGGTACGATGTTGATCATGAGTGTGATACCAATTTAGTTAAGAATCTAGTATACATTATGGATAACCAGGATATGATATATTGTGGTAAAATGATGCCCCTAGATTGGGTTTTTTTGTAGCAAGGAAAGGACCACTATGAGACATAGGATTAGTAGTCATTGATGAGGCAACATTGGCCTTCCCTTTCTTCCAATCTAGGATTTTTATCTATTTCTAGAGAATGAAATATTTTATGGTGGGGAGATTGTAACACCATATTTTCATTCAGAAATGAATATCAAAATTCATATTTCTGGTTTCCATACTCAACCAGTGTCTATTTCTAACACTGAATTGGGATGACATTATTAATGGTGAAGTCATCAATTTGTTGGAATTTTAGTATGAAACTATAGTTTATAATATTTACTGTGGAGTTACATGACATGTAATTAGATTAAATGGATTTTATTTTTTTCATGAAACATGTCATCAACTGAATACACAACATTTGATTTTATTAAATATGTAATATTTTCAATACATGTAATGTAAAATTATGTTTTTAATCTAAAAAGGATACAAAAGTTTTAGTGTACCTTGAAATGAAAGGGTTTCATGGTGTGTATAAGAATACACACCCAATAATTCATTGATTAAAATACATTCAGTTGTTGTGTGGGTTTTTGAGTCAAGAAATGGTTTATCCACACCTCTTCCACAAAAGAGACATGTTTTAAACATGTTATTCCCTTATCCTCAAAGGTCACTCACTATTATAATTTATGTTTTCACCAAGGTAACATGTTTATTCTACATATGTAATTCATTATTTAATAACATAATTAACTTAGACTTATTAGGTTAAATGTACCCTAGTTATAAAAAATATGATATAATGTTTTTCAAATAAATGTTCTATGTGTGTGGAAAATTAATTTTAACATACACACATATAATGTGAAAAGAAAAATTTGTCCTTAATAACACTAATTAATTTTTCTTGTTTTTAATCATCATTATTGAAAAAAATCAAATTCACCTTATTAAATCATATAAATTAATTTTATTTAAAATTTTTAGAATATGTTTAAAATATATATTTCACCAATTTCATATAGTGTAATATAAAACTAAAACTATAATTCTGATGAAAACACAATTTTCCAATCAACACATTTTCATAAATATAAAATGTTTTTATATCAATATTTACCTTAAAATTTATTACAATGAACTATATTTGATCAATAATAATATAATTTTACTACCATTACTTTTAAATCTATTTTAATATGAAATATAACTTTTTAAATTATTTAAAAGAAATGATAATTTTTAATAAAAATTAGTATTGTTCACTTCTCATCGAAATATTAATTTTTTTTATAAAATTATCAAATAATAATATTAGGATAATTTTGATATGAGAATTTAAAAATATTTTTTACATTTTCAAATAATGTTACCAAAATTGGATAAAATAATCTTAATATAAGATAACATTCCTCGAAATAACTATTTTTATAACAATTTAGTTTTGAAGTAAAAACCTGAATTTATTATTATCCAACATATTGAAAAAATAATATTTAAATGATAAAATTTTAATGAATATATAACATAACAACTATGCTCATTGTTACACATATAAACAAGATTTATTACATAATCATGCACTTAATACACCCCAAAAAATCGAAAGGTATTGTGTATTTGGGGCATAGGAATATTACTTTACGACTCATAACATAAAATAAAACATCATTATTGAAAAATTCTTAAATATGACCACAACAGTCCTTCGTACTTAGCATTTCATGCAATAACCTGAGGACATACATAAAAAAGGGTGAGCTATAAAGCCTAGTAAAGGAGTAAACAAGGACTAACATGATGAATAAAATACATGTTAAGAATTAATAATATCAATGGATCATAAATATAATCTTGAACATAAAGGCATGATATATCATGATTATCATAACATGGAAATGTGGCAATAATATACAACAAGATATTAGCATGATCGAAGCCTCATCGCACATGGATTAACATAGGTAAACCCTCATTGCACATGAATTACAATGCATAAACCCTAATTAAACAATAATTATCACGATTAAACCATCATTTCACATGGAGTATCATGATACTAAACATTAGCCAGTGAATTGGAGCACTATAAACACACACCCTTCATAATAATTTCATTTCTTGCATATGTGTGCCACATGAATCATATTACATGGAATAATTCAACATAATAAGTTATTCAACAATTGAGGAATTTGGAATTCATAAAATTAAGTTCCATTATATATGTATATGTGAATAATGTTGATTACACTTGATAGAGACATGGGTATGGTATTCTCTACCTGATTATTTTTCCTTGAAAAATCACTATGCAATTTCGATAGCATAACATCATCATATAGAAATTCATAAGTTGGGCTGATGGGACAGAAAGGGGTTTATCATAATTTATACAATAATAGATAGTACAGGGATCTTGAAACATAATATCCCAATATATGAAATGGAATGCAGATTCATAATTTCAGAGAAATACTTAAATGGAAATAAGAAGATAGAAATCCCTTACAGAATTTCAGCATGGTAACAACTCTACACAGAAGGAATTAATCAAAGAAAAAGTGGTATATCATCAATCAAAAATTATGAGGGTATTTTGGGGAGGTGAGAAAATATACCCTCAATATTTTTAATCAAAAATAAAATTTCATAACAAATGAAAAAACATGGATAAAAATAAAAAAGGAAACCCTTTTGGAATTTCGACTCGGTAACAGGAGTCTAAAGAAGGAATTAATGAGAGAGAAAGTGAAATATCATCACTCAAACATAATGAGGGATGTATTGGGATGTTTATAAATCATACTCCAACATTTTTAATTGAAAATAAAATGGTATATCACATAATGAAACTTGGATACAAATTTGAAATAAAGGAATCCCTTACGGAAATTCGGCATGGTATTAGGTGTAAAAAAGGCTTCATAAAAGATTTTAATGACAGTGAAACGTGCACTCATCATTTATAAAAAAATTATAATTAATCAGGATATTTAATAACATATCCCAAAATATTAATATTAGAAATTAAAAGACATAACATAAAAGTAATGATTGGTAAAAGTGGAGGGTGGAAGATCCCTTACAAAATTTCGACAAATTAATGGCTTAAGTATGATTCAAAATGGGGGAAGATAAATGATCCCTCATCAAAATAACATCAAATTTACAATAGTTAGTTTATTATAATATGATTAAAGTATAACCAATTGAAATTTAAAAGACAAATTTCAAACAAGGTTCATGAATTTAAATGAAGAGAGAAAAGAGAGGATACCTTACATGAGTGGGTTTGGGAGCTTGGGGAACATTGGGAGGATTCAAGAGATGTTTGGGAAAATTAGGTACGTGATCCAAGGATTTTGAGTAAAGATATGTGGGATATTGGGTGGGATTATATAGGAAATGAGAGGGGAATTCTTTAATATTTCACAAAGATATGTTTTGGAATCTATATAATTAAATATTCAAAACCAAAAACCATACAATTAATTTTTCCCATAGTATTTTACAAAGTTGAGTGGAAACCATTAGTTTATAATTCAAAATTCTAAAAATAAAAAAATATCAACCATTATTATGTGGAGGTGTGTCACATTTATAAAGAAATGAATTTAAAATTATAAAATATATTATATATTTTGGAGGATTTACTATGGATTAATAAAATTAGTAAAATAATTCTCAAATCACATGATTCTTATGTAAAAACATATATTGGGCCAATAATACCCATTATTGTATTTATTACATCTTTTTGCGGTCATTATGTTGTCATAAAACACATTTTTTATTTATACAGTATTTAATTTTGACCCAAATATTCAACTGTCTTAGAAAAGTATCAAGAATTAACTGCTGGATAATTTCGACATCGTGATTCCAAAAATTATATTCATTTTATCTAAATAATTTTTTAAATATTTTATTTTTAACGTTTATCATGGAACTCGACATTTATTGAAAATGCATGGGTTTTAAGAAAAATACTTTTCAAACCATGAAAAAAATTAGATTTTACTTCCCAGAAGTTATATAATAATTTATTAATCATAAAAGTAATTTGATAATATTATTTTGTTAAAGTATTATTTAGTTCCAAAAATATTTAATTATGATTAATAAATTCTTTGAAAATACACTCTTTGATTTCTATTATTAAAAAACAACTATTATAAAATTGATTATCTAATCATTTACAGATAAGGAACAGATATAATTTTCATTTATAAGAATTAATTTTTAAAATATTATAAATAAAAACATTATTTTAATATAATAATATTTTTATTTCTCAAAATTAAAATTTTTACCTGAAGATTCAATTTATCAAAGTCATAATTTTTTATGAAATACTATTCTCATAAAGGAATTGATGGAATAAGACTTTTATATATCAAAATGTATTAACACAAAAAATAACTAATACCTTATTACATAACCCCTTATAACACTTGCATAATACCTAAGGGTAAGGTGTGCATTGGTAAAAGACTCTTGGGGAGACATAGATAACATCACTTGGGATGTAATCTCTATTAACTTGAACTTATCCTATAGTCGATTCTGGTCAAGCATAATGAGTTAAAGCTCAGCTTGGATTTATTAATGAATGAAACCTAGTGATGCTACCTCCTTTCCCAGCTCAGAAAAATGTGTTTCGCACCGCCCATGCTTACTAGATGAGGCCATCTTCTCCTTTGTATATGTCAATAGGATTTTTTTAACATTAAATTTATATTAATCATGTGATCACTATTCAAAGGATATATTATCCATAGTAATGATAATTAAAAGTCTTTTAATCCCAATAATAAGAAAAAAGAGTGATGGTTTTTTATATAAGACATTAAAATAATGGGAAATTTATTTATAAATGATTGAGTAATTACAAAATCCCCCTTTTAAAAAATGTGACATCAAAACTTTCTTTTTCCCACACTAAAATAGATGAGGGAATCTCTGGATCATCACCTCCATTGGTTCCCACATTGCTTCATCAAGCATGTGGTATCTCCTAAACACATTGACATGTGTCATTGTCTTAATTTTCAGAAAATTATCCCTACAATCTAATAACTTCACAAGATTCTCCTTATAAGATAGGTAATTCTATAATGGTACCATATCTTGATGGAGTACATATGATTGGCTAGGTATGTATTTCATCATGATTGATACATGTAATACATCATGTACTTGAGACTGGTTTGGTGGGAGTGATAGTCGATAGGTCACTTCTCTAACGCAATCAAGGATCTCAAAAGTGCCAATGTAAATTGGACTAAGCTTTCCATTATTCAAAAATATCATAAATAAGTTCCATGGTGATATGTTAAGGAATACATTGTCTCCAATATCAAACTCTAGGACTCATCAATTATTATCAACATAGCTATTTTGTCTACTCTGAGAAAATTTAATGTGCTACTGGATGGTCTTACCCTTCTTCAGCATTCCGTTAAGAATTTCTGGACCTAGAAGTTTTCACTCCCCAACTTCATTCAAACATGCTGATGTTCTACACCTATTCCCCTAAAGGGAATCATAATGAGACATATAGATTCTTTATTGTTGTTTTAAAATAACTCAACCATATGAATATGTTTATTCCATCCTCCATTGAAGTCCATTTAGCATGCTCTCAACATGTACCCAAGTCTTTGGATAGTCTGATCAGATTGGCCATCAGTTTGAGGATGATAAGCCATATGATAGTACATCTCAGTATTTAGAGCGATTTGGAGAGTCTTCGATAAGATAGAGGTGTATCATGGATCTCGATCAGAAACAATCGATAGTGGTACACCAGGCAGCCTTACAACTTCTCTGATAAATATTCGTGCCAACTGATCCAATGATAAATACTCTCGAATTGCAATGAAGTGTGTAGTCTTTATAAGACAATCCATAATAACTGAGATAACATTGTTTCCATTATATTTCTTCAGAATTAAAGTGACAATGTCCATGGGGATGTTTTCCCATTTCCATGTGGGTATGGGTAATGGTTGCATAATCCCCTTAGAATTTTTCCTCTCAACGTTCACTTACGAACATACCAGGCACATTGAGGTATACAAAGTGATCTCCATCTTCATTTTACCCCACCAATAATTATCTTATAGATCTTGATAGATCGTTGTGTTTCTTGGGTGAATGGAGAAACTTGAACTATGTGAACCATCAAAAAGTTCATTCTTTAACTGTGGATTTGATGGAACACATAGTCTTGACCCAAATACCATAATTCCTTCTTTATTAACATTGAACTCTGAAGATTTCTATTTTTTTATAGTTTCCAAATACTTTTTAATTCCCACATCATCCTTTTGAAAATCCTTTAACCTTTCTAAAAGAGATGGTTGATCAATCATTTGTGAAAGGATTGATGATGTTCCCTTTATTTTTATTCCCATGACTATCTTTATAAAATATAATAATATTGGATCCTTTTCAATTATCATAAATGATTGAATTGATAGGTCATTTCTTCATAGAGCATCCACCACCTTTTTTGCATTCCCACGGTGGTAATTGATTGAGAAATCATAGCAATTTATCATCTATAACCATCTTTGTTGGTGTATATTCAACTCTTTCTACGTGAATATACAATAGAGGATTTTATGATTCCTATATATTTCACACTTCTCCCCAAATCGTTAATGTTGCAAAAATATTTAAGATAAGTATACTATATCCAACTCGAGGTCATGTGTTGGATAGTTCTTCTCATGAACATTCAATTTCCTTGAATCATAGGAAATTAATTTTTCATTTTTCATCAACACATAGCTCAACACCTTCATCGAAGCATCACTGAATACCATGAAATTTTATCCTCTTCTTTATAGTGTGAGCATAAGAGCAGTGATAAGAATCATGTTAAACTCCTTGGGTTCTCCCTTAACATTAATCATTCAAATAAAATTTGAATCCCTTCTGAGTTATCTTGGTAAGAGTATTTGAAAATAATGATAAATTTTTCACAAATTGGCGATAATATATATCTAACCCAAGAAATCTACGAATATATGTCATAGATGTTGGCCTAATCTACCCCCATTTTCATTTTTCTTAAAGGGGTCCATAGATATCGCACTTCTTGTGATGATATGCCCCAAGAATGAGACTTCCTTCAACCAGAACTCACACTTTTGGTAGTTTTCATAGATCTTATCCATTATCACAGTCTCTAGTACAATACATAGAATATACTAATTCTCATCCTTGGTCTTTGATTATATTATAATATAGTCTATAAATACTACCAAAAATTTATGAAGGTAATATCTTAAGACTCTATTCATCATGTCCATGAATATTTATGGATATTAATAAGTCTTAACTACATTACTATGAATTTAGAGTGCACGTACCTGGTATGAAAAGTAGTCTTGGGGATATACTCATTCTTCACCTTCACATGGTAATATCCTGACCACAAATCCACCCTGGATAAGTATTGTGCTCCATGTAGCAGATCGAACAATACATCAATTCATGGGAAATGCTACTTGTTCTTTTTTGTCATTTTTTTGAGCTCATTATTATCAATGAAAAGGCATATTGACACATCCTTATTCTCGATGAAGAGTAGTGGTTCACCTCATGGTGAAGCACTTGGGCATTTAAACCTTTTATCCAAATTCTCATGTAGTTATTTCATTAGCTCCTAAACCTCCACAAAAGACATTATATATAGAGTCTCAGATATTGGAAATTACCTAGGTATATTATCAATTGTGAAATCATCATTTCTTCTATGATGAAGACAAGGTAATTCTTCTGGAAACACATCACAGGATTCCATCACAAAATTCATGTCTTTGAGGATGGTTACCTTCTCAAACTCAATAATCAGAGAAAGATACATGTGCCCATATAGTTGTAATATCCATGCATGAGGTGATGGTGCTAACGAAGATTCATCCTCATCCATTAACTTTTAATTAATCAGTGGTTGATTCTCCATATGGAGAGTGATTTCCTTCTCTTAGAAATTTATTTTGGAACAATATAGGAAAATCAAATCAATGCCAAGAGTTGAAAAAAATTACACCAGAGGGAGTTTGATAAGGTTATCCAAGAAGTTCAATCCACCAATTGTGACAGTGAGGGATTTATATTCATTGGAAGCAATAATTGCACCATTTTTTCATTCTCACAAAAATATCTACTTCTAGGATGTGTGGAAATGTTTGGATTATTCTGCTAAACATTCAGGATATAAATAAATTCGTAGAATAATGGATGATAACCCTACCTTTCACTTTTTGATTCTGGTTCAACTCATTTACATCATCCAAAATTTATTAGGGAAGATATTTTGTAAATATATTAGACACATAAATTGGAATCCAATTAAAAATGGGAAACCATATAAATTAAATATATTTCCGTAACATATGAATTTATAGGCATCAATCTATGTAATCCTTGATGTACTTCCCAATATATATTCTAATGATCATTTTTTACTCCTTAAATAATGGTTCATACTATGCTTATGAATTTAAAAAATAATATACCCCAGGTGTGTCAAACCAAGAGTGTTGAAAGGCTCGTTTTCATGAACCAATTCATGTTCATGTCTAGCTCAATGCGTTGTTTTCAGGTTTTACCCCTACATACAGTTATGGTAGAGCCACCTCTAATTATTTGTATCAAGACAATGATCGAATTTAATGATAAACTACATAGTCCAAACTCAACAATATATAGGTATGTTTTTATTATACTTGGTCTTATCCCTCAATATTTCACTAGAGTTTTGAAACCCTAATCCCAAAAAAAACTAAACCTATCATCTGATACAAACTATAAAAACACTGCTAATTATGACACACTTAAATAAGATTTATTACATAAAAATTCACATAATATAATACATAATATCAAGAGGTATACTATATTTGGGGATTAGTAACATTAAATGAAAACATTATACATAAAATACTACTTCTTTGTTGAAAACTTATTTTACATGACCACAACATTCTTTTGAACATAGCATTGTATGGATAACCTGAGGACATACATAAAAAAGGGTGAGTTATAAAGACTAGTATGGGGGTAAACAAGGCATAACATGATGAATGAAATATATTTCAGGAAATAGGAATATCATTGTATTATAAATGAAACATGAACATATAGGCATGATATATCATGATTATCATAACATGAGAATGTGGAAACAATATACAACATGTTATTATCATGAGTCAAGGCTAATCACAAATGGATTAGCACAAGTAATCCATAAATGAAAATGTATTAACTTGATTCAACCCATATTTCACATGTATTATTATGTTTAAACCCTCATTTCACATGGAGTATCATGATACTAGAAATTACCTAATGCATTGGAGTGCAATCACAGCTCACCCTTCATAAACAATTAATTTCTTGCATAAGTCTACCACATGAAGCATATAAAATGGAATCATTAAACATCATAAGTTATTACACAATTAATAAATGTGGAATAAATAAATGTAATTAAAATTAAATAATTATATGTGAATAATGGTGAATACCATTTATAGATAAAAGGTTATGGTATTCACTGTAATATGATTTTGTGTTGGAAAATCATGGTGCAATATCGACAGCATATCATCATTATATAGAAATTAATAAGTTGGTTTTATGAGAGGGAAATTTGCCTATCATAATTTATAAATGAAATATACAGTAAGGGGATACTGTAATATAATATCCTAAAATATGAAATTGAATTTTGATGCATAATATGATTGAAATACCCGAATGAAAATAAGAAGAGAGTATTCCCTTACGGAATATCAACATAGTAACATATGTACACAAAAAGAAATTAATGTGATATAATGTTGTATCTAATCATTTAAAAATAAGTATGGAATTATGGGGGAGGTTATAAATCATACCCCTACATTTTTAATTGAATAAAAGGTATAAAAACATGATGAAACTTGGATAAATATGAAAAAGGATGTAATCCCTTACGAAATTTCACCATGTTAATGGGTATACAAGAAAGAAATTAATGAGAGATAAAGTGGTGTATAATAATTCAAAAATATTATGTGTAGTATGGGGAAGCTGATAAATCATACTCCAAAATTTTTAATTGAAATAAAATCATAAAACAATATAAAGAAATAAGGATAAAAATTGTAAAGGAAGTAATTTCATACGGAAATTGTGCATGGTAATGGTTTCACATAAGGGTTTATAAGAGAGTTGAATAAGAGTAAAAGGGTATCTCATAATTTATAAATAAAATTTGTAGTATGTAGGATATTTAAAAACATATCTCAACATAGTAATAAAATAAATCAAAATACATAACATGAAAAGAATATTTGATAAAAATGGATGGTGGATGATCCTTTGGGGAATTTCGGCGTAGTAACGACATAGGTATGGGTCCAAAAGGGGGAGGATAAATGATACCTCATTGAAATAACATAAAACAAAAATTAGGTAATTGATTATAAAAGGATGAAAAAATAAATAAATGAAATTAAAAAGTTTAATTTAAAACAATGTTCTTGAATTGAAAGGAAGAGAGGGAGGAGATGATCCCTTACATTAGTGTGTGTGACTTCAAAATCCAGAATATGGGGTTATTGAGAGCTTGGGAAACCTTGGGAGGATTATAGATAGTGGATGTAAGAGTATCTATGTGATCAAAGGAATTTTTGTGAAGAAAAGTAGGAGCATGTGTGGGTTTAAATAGGAATAGGGAGGATAATTCTTTAATATTTCACATACATAGGTTTTGGAATCATTATAATTAAATATTCCAAACCACAATTCTTCACATGGGTTTTTCCAAAGATGAGTGGAAAAAATTATTTTATAATTAAAATGGCAAAAAATATTAAAATTATAGTCTTTCCTATATATAGTAGAGTCACATTATTAATGAAATAAATTTAAAATCATAATGTATATTATACATTTTTGAGGATTCACTAACACTTTATAAAATATGAAAAAATATGAAATCACATTATTTTAATTGGAGATCATATATTGGACTTATAATATCCATTATAGTATTTATTACATCATTTTGGGGTCATTATGATGTCATAAAACACATATTTTATTTATAGGGTATTTAATCTTTACCCAAATATTTGACAATCTCATAAAATTATGAAAAATTCAGCATTGGATAATATAGATGTACAGATTCCAGAAATAATATTCATTTTATCTAAATATTTTTATAAATATTATAACTTTCACTTATAAAATGAGAACCTATATTTATTGGGAATTTCTGTGTTTTGACAAAACTAGTTTTATAACCTTGATAAAAATTACATTTCACCTCATAAAAGTCATATACTCATATATTATTCATAAAAGTTATTTGATAATAATAATTTATTAAAATATTAGTTATTTAAAAAATTCATTAATTCCATGAAATAAATTCTTTTAAAAAACTATTTCTGATTTATCGTATCAAAATATAACACTTATATAACTGATTATGTAATAATTTATAGATAAGGAAATTATATAATCATAAATTATATGATTTTTTTTAATATTTTAATAAAACCCCTAGTTTATTATAAGAATTTATATATTTACCATAATTACCATTTTTACTAAGAGAGTAAATGTATCAAAGTAATCATTTTTTAAGAAAGACTATTCTCATAAATAAGTTTATGGAAGAAGACATTTATTTATAAAAAGGGATTAAAAAATAATTTACTAACACCATGCTACATAAACCCTTATAACACTTGAAAAGTACCTAATGGTAAGTTTTGCGATGGTGACAGACTCTTGGGGTGGCTTAGATAACATCACCCTGATTGTAATCAATATTATCTTGAACATCTCCCATAGGTGATTCTATTCAATATTAACATGTTGAAGCTCATCTTGGGATTTCTCTGGACCAAATCCTAGTGACACTACCTCATTTTCAAGATCTAAAAAATGAGCTTCGTACAACTAGAGGTTACTAGGTGAGACCATCCTCTGTTTTGGTTGTGACAAAAGGATTCATTTTAAAAACTGTAAATTTATATCAGTCATGTGATCACTATTCAAAAACTATACTATCAACAGTAATGATACTTAACAGTAATTTAAACACAATAATAATAAAAATTTGAATGTTTTTTCTATAATAAATCAAAATAACTGGAATTTTATTCATAAATGATCGTGTCAATACATATAATATATTTTAATATTTAAATTCCTTCCCCAAAATTGATAAATTTAATTTATTATGATAAAAATTCATTTCAAAAATAAAATGGGATTTTTGGAAATCCTTCCATTTACTATCATATATTTTTTATTTTTATTCCTAATAAATTAGTGACCAATGAATTTACTTTAAACATGTTTACATGTTAATATTTTTATAATTTTGTTGGTCATATTATCAACAAAAATGGTATTTGGTAGGTAACAATGGTATATAATGATACATTTAATTTAGAAACAGGACTGTGAGTATCATAAGTTATTGAAGAGATTCAATTTTTTAAAAAATAATTTTTTCATAAAATCATTAGCTGTTAATCCTAAATCTAAAACATGATTTTTAGAAAAACTAGTTCTTCAAAAATCTATTCAGTTATTTATTAAAATTTAATATTTTCTCATATCCTATTGATATTTATTCAATCTAGTACAAAAATATTTTTATTACCCAAATATACCTCAACTTTTATCTGGTTGAGAATCATTTTTTTCATGAAAAAATATCAACTAATATTTAGATTCATTCAAATCCAACGTGCCAAAAATAATTTCATATCTCATAAGGTTATTTATTTATAATGAAAATGTGTTAATTAATTTGAATATTAATATCCCACATAGAATATTTCAATTATATTGATGTACTTGTAGGAAAGCCCACCTGTGTAAAGGGTGATAAAGGGTCTCATTTCACAAGTTATGAGAAGGCTCTATTATGATATGCTGAACTAGTGATCAATGATCACTTATATATAAGGACCACCATTTTCCATGTAACACATTAATGAACTAAAAAGGATGGATCTTGAATATTGGTATTTTTTGAGTTTTTATTGATTAATCATTGAACTTTACATAATGTAACATCAACATCCACACATGGAATTAACTATAAACATATCATTTGGGTTTTTATGTGAAATTTAAAAATCCTATAATAATTTTTGGGCTTCTTTAAATTTTAAAATTTCTATTATATTATCACAATATATTGGTTTTTATGAATTGAAACTTTTTTTTTGTTTATAGAGGATATTGTTTCAACGATAATTCACTTATTGGTTTCGATGATTAGGGTTGAATGAATAATTTTTATCATTGGAAATTTTATGCATTCCACTCAATCCTATATTATTCATTAAGATGATAAACTAAATAATCATCCATAAACTATATTTCATAATTACCTACTAATTAGAATATTTCATCTATACAATTTTGGGTTATATGGTAATGGTATAATTTGTGTTTCTAGTCAAGGATTTCTATATACATGTTTCTTGTTTTCCCTAAAATGATGTTTCAAGAACTTATTTAACTTGGGTTATATTGTCCCAATTCCATGCATCAGAATATTTTTCATAATCAACAAATCATCATAGACATAGGAGGCCATTAAATGTCAAAAAATATTTTCACTCTGGATTACAAATCCATTACAACTTAACATGATATAATTTCAATGGAGGGTAGAGTAAATGTGGGACATATTTTCTAACGGTAACATGTTTGAGAAGTGTTCTATATATTTATATTTGAGTCAAATCTATAAAAATTCCCCTAGAATCTAGAAGAAGATCGTATATACAAATCGGTATGGAATTTTCAATCAATGAAACCTCAACTACATCATATTTTACATCAATTGATTGACAGTTGGTGTTCAAATACCAACACATTCCATGAATCACATGATTATTTAGGGATTAGTTTGTTACATATCTAACAACTATGAGAACGTATGGTCCTTAGGGAGATTTATAATGAGTTCCACTGCATATATTACACTTAGGAAAATTCAGATCAGATTTATTCTCTATAAAGTGAATATTTAACCACATCAGAGAAGTCATTTTGTTTATCTCATCATACCCATTCAATCATTTCATTCAATTATAGGGTGAAAATCATTTAATGACCTAATATGTCATTTCCAAAGGTTAGGAACACAAGGACCCACCCTATACAACATTATCAATATATTCAAGGATTATACTATGCTACCCTAAAAGTGGGTTGATAAACTGTATGGTGTTACAAGGGCTAACTAAATGTATATTTACACCTCCATCTAGGAGAATTTTTCACTATGGTTCTAATATTATAGATTATTTCAGCCTCTCATTCTCATTTAGGTGTTAGTATTGACAACTTGATTAGATTAGTTATGTTCATGTAAGTAAGTCCCATTAAATTAAACATTTAGACCATTTCATAGACACAGATTTTATTGGGTCATACATAAGAAGGGAGGTCTTCAAATTTCCTTAGAGGAATATTCAAATTTATATATGGTTGGATGATAGAACATGTTAAATCATATGATTATTAGAACATCTCAATAATACCCCCTTATGCTTTTTCCTACTGTTTATTTATTTATATCTTGTTCATCCAATATACATGGATATATATAATAACATTTCCATTATAAGGAATAACATTCACATTACTATTGTTCTTTATATTTTACCATTTGGAATAATACTGGACAGTGGTCGAGTCTCCTAATTCTAGTGTTCTTACATTATCTCATTTTCGAGATGTTATTTTGATCTCCTGAGTAGATGGAGTGATCATTCGTAAAACGAACAAGAAATTTAGAGATGAAATATATTTTTGATGTTTTAAATTGTTTCTATACTTATATATTTCAAGAGATATGAGGGATTAATATACAAGGGTCATTTTTCATGTTCGATTGATTCTCATGCATGATGATATTAGCATGAAGATCGTACCACTTTCTCAGTTCTCGAATCAACCTATCAATTGGATACACCAATAAATTAATGGATTGTTATCCTTATAGAAAATTTGAGGGGACATTTTTAAGGGGTAAATAAGCTAATGAATTCTAAGCCACTTCCTCCCATAATTATAGAAAAATATTATAATTTTAATAATAAATAATCATAAAAATCCAATTGTTTTGGGTTAATATCCATTCCAATTTTCACTTCTTATTTTTGGTGGTATAGAAAAATTATTTTTGATCAGTTATTGTTGGTTATGATTATACCATTTACCATACCATGATAATGATGGGAAATTCATTAGTGGGGATCACCCCCATTTACACAGTCATAGAAGTGATCATAAAACTAATGATAAATTTCACTCTATATCTATGTTACCAATTATACCAATCCAATTTACACTAATATTGATTCTTGACTGTATTACTGTAACAACTAGTAAACATAGTCCAGATCACAATATGTCTATAAAAAACTAGAATGTAAAAATTGTAATCATGTCCATATTTTCAAAATCATCATATTAAATCCTTTATAAAATATTTATGGTATTACAGAAAACTATTTTAAACTATTATACGGCCTTTCTATTGGTAGGTTTGACTACCAGCACTTGAATGCTGTCATTAAGCATATTATCAATTAATGATAGGATCTAACAAACCCAATAAGGTGATTTTATCCATTTCTATCATGCTATCCTCTGTGTGGATGCACATAAGGATGATACTATTGATAAATGCCATTTTTTTCTATGTAATCACACCTTCATGATTGGACAGAAAGAAAGTTTTAAAACTACATTAATACGAAACTCTCATGGAATGATTTAATGCATTGTTACTATAGGAAATCACCAAGAATGAAGCGGTCGAACGAAGGAGGCGAGGGATAAATTTATATATCTAAAAAGCACACACATTCATTAAATAAGATCTTATCAAAAGAACAATCATTAATAGTGTTCAAATAAATATCATTAGGTGTAGGTTGATTTGTTGTAAAATTCATATTGGATAATTTTAAATTTATTTTTTGTTCATTTATTTTTTTACTGGTTACATCAAGTAGATACACGAGATTATAGATTATCCAAATAATTTCCATTGTTCAATGAATGATGAAACATGCTTAAATTTTTGTTATTCATTCAATGGGATCTCTATTAAATCTATTAGTACATCATAATATCCTATGAATATATTTGTACTGGAAAAGTAATGATAATATAAAACCATTTGAACATTGAATTGAAAAGTGTAAAAAGTAAAACATTATTCTTAAAATTACTAATTCAGTCAAAATGTATCCTCCTTGGTAAGGCCCACAGATGAAAATAGTTATAATCATCTATCATTCTGATTGTTGAGTTTGTCCATTTCAATGGATATAGTATGAAAATTTTACAAGATTTTAAAGAATTATATTAAATTAAATGTTAGGAATGGTAGATTTATATTACATTTTACTAGGCCAAATGACCTAGAGAGAAAAAATTATATTTCTTATAGTGAAGTATGATGGAACCTACAAATTTTTTGTCCCTTATTTCACCACTATATCATTTTTTATGATTATTAAGGGGAATGTGTAGGGGTTACAACATGGTTTTTTTGTAGACCATCCACTGTTGGATTATAACTTAAAATGTGTTGTTAATTTTCAATTTCATGTGAAAATTTTTCTTATACCATGAAAATAACATTTCTAGTGGATGGATTATTGGATTTTTTTTTGCAATTTCTTTTTTGGATTCATTCTTCTGATTACTATGTTAATTTCATTGGGATTTTTATGGGCATACATTATAGACAAATTTTTATTATGTTTACGCCCCAATAGATTTTACCAATGATTATTTCCATTTATGGTCAAATAGATTTAACCATAAATTTTAGGTGATTTTTTCAATGTTGTGGTTATGGTCGACCCAATGTGAGATGATAATGTAAAATTTTACTAATTTAAGAAATCTCACATATTGGTACTTATAATTCATGGACACGATTCACCCATCATAGTGACTATCATCTTCAATGGAAATATACATGCATTATCAATGAGTGTTATAGAGCCAGATGATCTGAACTCAGGAATCAGATATGATCTAGAGATCTCTATTGAATGAAAATGGGAATATAGTTTATGGTTATGAAATAAATATTGTTGTTTCATATGGTTTATGGCCATATTATGGGGTCCAATTTATTTCCTCCACTGGAATATTACATTTTTATACAAAAAAATTAGTATAATATAGAAGGCTGCAACATCATGGTTGTTAAACATATTTGAGTAATTGGATTATGAATTATGAAAATCATAACTCAAGAAGTTTGAATTAGGAGTTATGGAGTGGGAAAAAAATGATGATAATGTCAGTGGATTATGTTTAAAATATGTATTTCATTCTATTTTTTCTAGGAGTATGAATATTATAAGAGCTTCTAATTATGATTCAAATGCATCTAGTTGACATGCCATGTTATGGGAACATATATAGAGCTATGTCGGAGGTGTAATATTCAAAGTAAAAAAATGGTTTTAATTTGAGATAGAATTCATTAATAATGATAGGGTTGAATATTTTTTAAGAATAAAACATTTGTGTCATGAAGTATATTTGTGAAGAATGTAATATTTGATAATGATTCAATCCCCTTGGTGATTACATCACAATCCATGTGACACATATTCATTGTGGGATGATGTCATATGTTACTAATCTAACGATGGTGTGTTCACAGGTTAAGTAAATTGTTTCTTGTTCATGGATACTAGTGTATTGACCCATATTGGGATCACATGAAAATGATGATCCAACAACCTTTTATGAACATGGGGAATACATTATAAACAACAATATAAGTCACATGATCTTGATGTGATGGAATGAAGTAGGTATAAAAGGGTATATCTGAAACAATACACTCAAATACGGCTTCACTATGATTTTCTCAAGTCATGTGGCTATTATAGGTCCTACATGAAATTAGAGGATATTTTAAAAGAAATAGGATGTTCGATAGGACGAAAAATATGCAACATTATGTTTATATTTACCATGCAATATTATTATTTAAATTTTATAGTTAAAACTAGATATTTATTTAGAGGGTATGAATTAGTTTAATCATATTATGAAATATATATAAAGGTGATCGTCAATAAAAAATTATTTATTATTTTTTCAGAAATATGTACTAAATTTTAACATATGCAGACATATTTTTTGAAAATATGTTTTCGTCAAAAAATTATATACATTTTTTTTGTGAAATATAATAATAAGTATTGTTTGGAAATTTGAGAAATTTTGTAATGAAAAATATATCATTTTTTAAATAAATATCTAAAAATTATCCTAGTGTTAATATATTTTTCCCTGAAAATATTTTCCCCAATGAATAGTGTCACAAACCATCCCCCAGGGCTCGTTCCATGACAGACCCAAGCCTGCCTCCCAAAGGCCTAGGCATGGAGACTAGAGCTAAAGGTAACATCTTGAAAGTGGAAGGCATTTTCCTGAGTACCTATATGCACACACTTTCCCAACCACATCCCAACACAATGAAATGGAAAGAACAAGTATACTAAAACCATATTGAGTACAAACTACAGCTGATGGAATGTAGGTGAGAATACAAACCCAAAAAAAAAAAAGAACTGGAACAACAATGTACGAAAAGGAGATCTGATGGCCATCTACAAAAGACCCCACTTAATCATAAGTGTAGTGAAGCTACCAGAAGGTGAAATAGCATGTCATTTCCACCAGGGCCTACGAAGAACCACCTCTTCCTTGGCCAACAAGTCCACCATCGTAGTGTGTATGTCCCGTCTATGACAACCCAGATCTTTTATTACACAATTAAACACAATTTATTGCTTAAAAATACTTTAATACAATATAGTTGATCTAGAGGTATAGTGTCATTGGGGATTAGGATCATTGAATAAAAAATTAAAACATGAAACAAAACATCTTTATTGAAAACATCCTTTACTTGACAACTACATTTCCTCGTACATAGCTTTGCATGGAATAACTTGGGGACATGCATAAAAAAAGGGTTAGCTATAAAGCCCAATGAAGTAATAATCATGGAATAACATGAGGAATACAATACATGTTAGACAATGGGCATATCAATAGAGAAGAAGAGAATCATAAACATAAAGGCATGATAAATCATGATAATCATTACATGAAAATGGGGGAACAACACTTAACAAGGAATTAGCATGAGCCAAGGATCGTTGCACACGGAGCATGAGTAAATACTCATTGCACATGAAGAATTAGTAAAATATCATTTCACTTGAATTATCATGATTAAACACCCATTTCACATGATGTATCATGATACTATACATTACCCAATGCATTGGAGCGCTATAAGGGCACACCCTTCTTAAACATTTCATTTCATGCATAAGTGTGCCACATGGATCATATAGAATGGATTCATAAAACATTATCATTTATTCCATAATAAAGGAATTTTTAATTAATAAAAAAACTTTATAATCAATATGTAAATTTGAATAATGATGAACACCCATGATAAATAAATGGGCATGGTATTTACTACACAATGAAATTGTCTTGGAAAATCGGTGCAATTTCTACTGCGTAACAGCGTGACATAAGAATTCATAAAAATGAGTTATGAAAGATAAAGTGGTGACTAATCATATATACATGAAATTTATAGTACGAGAGTCATAAAGATACATTTTCCAACAAATTTAATTGAATTTAGATTCAGGATACAAAAAAATTGCTTGAATGTAAAAGTGGAGAGAGAAATTCCATTCGGAATTTCAACATAGAAACGAGTATACATGAGATGCATTTAATGAGAGAAAAAGGGGTCTCCCATCATTTAAAAATAAATAGGGAATTATGGGGGGGGGTGAATCCATACCCCAAAATTTATAATTGAAATTAAAATGGAATAACAACTTTAAGAATATTGGACAAAAATGAGAAAGGAATAAAAACCCTTACATGGAACTGTGCTTCTAAAAGCTTGAGAGAGGCTTCATGGGGGAATGGGGCACCATGAGAGGATTCTAGAGAGAGTAGGGTATAGGTTGGACGAACTCCGAAGGATTTGAGTTAGGATAAAGTGGGAGCTTGGGTGGGTTTATATAGGAAAGATGAGAGAATTCTTTATTATTTAGGTTTGGGACACCTCACATTAAACCAATCCAAACCAAACCCCATCCCATGTTTTTTCCCATGGTTTTTGGAAAAGGGGAGTGGAAAAAAGTATTTTATAAGACCAAAGTCCTATAATCTTATAATAATGGGGTTTCTTATGTGGAGGTGAGTCGCACATTCAAGGAAAACAATTTAAAAATAATAGATGTTTAATAAGTCTTGAAGGGTCCATTAATGCTTTGTTAAATAAGTGAAACATACACAAAATCAGATTATTTTAATGGTAAAACATATATATTCGAAAAATAAGGCGGGTATTATTTTATTACATCACTATTGGGTCATTATGATGTCATAAAACACATTATATATTTAAACAGTATTTTTTTTACAAAAAACATTGACTATCTCAGAAAATTATTAAACCATCACCATTGGATAATTTCGACATCGTGATTCCATAAATTATATTTATTTTATAAAAATTATTTTTTAAATATGTTTTTTTTCACTTTTAAATTAAAAACCAACATTTATCCAAAATTCATAGGGTTTGATAAAAATTGGTTTCAAACCATAATAAAAATTAAATTTTCATAAATAAAATTATATGATCTTTTATATTAAATAAAATATAATTTAATAACAATAATAATATTTTATATAAATATTATTTAATTAATAAATCCATTAATTCATCAAAATATATTTCATAGTTGAACATTAACTAAAAATCTATTTGTGCACTAAAAAACTTTTTACAAGGTAACAATAATAAAAAGAAAGTATATTCATTATTATATTCAAAAATAATGTACACAACCATAGTGCTAAGGTCTTGTTTCATAACCCCTTATAACACCCGCAAAAGACATAAGAGTATGGAGTGCTATGGTGACAGACTCTTAGGGTGGCTCGAATAACATTGCTCGGGTGGTAATCTCTATCAACATAAACTTATCTCGTAGAAGGTTCCCCTAAAGCTTAACATAATAAAGGTCATCTTGGGCTTGGTCAAGAGTGAAGCCCTATGATGCCACCTCCATTCCGTGTTCTGACAAATCTGCTTTGTATGGGGTACGTCTACTGGATGAGGCCATCGCTTCCTTTCTCTAAGTAAATTGGATTTGTTAAATACTTATATTTATACTAATCTTGTGATCACTCTGCTATGGATATATTAGAAATAGTCACAGTTCATAAGATAAAACCAAAGAAGATGACATTTTATATAAACATTTCACCTAATGATACATTTAATTAGATCAAGAAGGATTTCCATAAATTAATGTTTTGGTTGTTACAATATTCCCCAAGTAAAAAAGATTCTCCCTTGAAATTTTCATTTCCCACAATAAAACAGATGTGGGTAACTCTGCTTCTTCATTAACTCTGATTCCCACGTCGCTTCTTCAAGCTATTGGTTTCTCCACAAAACCTTGATGATGTGAATTATCTTATTTCGTAGAACTTTTTCTCTACGATCTATGATCTTCACTGGTTTCACTTCATAAGAAATATCATCCTATAAATGTAGCACCTTTGAAAAGAGTACATGTGAATGAAGTGGTATGTACTTACTTAAGAGGGATACAAGAAAAAAACATGTACTTTTTCAATGGAAGGTTGAAATGCTATTCGATAGGCCACAACCCCAACACGATCAAGAATCTCGAAGGGGCTGATGTACCTTGGACTTAATTTCCCGTTCTTTCCAAACCTCGTGACCCTCTTCCATGGTTATATGTGTAGAAATACCATGTCTCCAACATTAAACTCAAGGTCTCATGGATGGTTATCTGTATAACTCTTTTTTCGACTCTGGGCTACCTTCATATGTTGCTAGAATGGTTTTAACCTCCTCCACCATTTCTTCGACCATTTCTGTTCCAAGAAGCTTACGGTCAACGAACTCATCCAAACATGATGGTACTCCATGCATCCTTACCATTCCCTGATATATATCCATGCCAGATGATCCAATGATAAATCTTCTTTAATAGTAATGAAGTGTGAAACCTTTATAAGACGATCCACAACCACCCAAATTTCATTGTTGCCTTTGGATGTATTCTGAAGTCTAGTTACAAAGTCCGTAGTGATGCTCTCCCATTTCCATTCTGGTATGGGCAATGGTTGCATCATCCCCTTAGACTTCTTCCTCTATGCCTTCACTTGCTGACACACCAGACACGTTGATGTATACTCAGCGGTCTCCTTCTTCATATTACCCCTCCAATAATGCTCTCGAAGATCTCAATATATCACTGTGTTTCCTGGGTGAATAGAGAAATTTGAACTATGTGCATCATCTAAAAGTTCCTTCTTCAGCTTCAGACTTCATATAACACATATTCTTTTTCCAAATCTCACAATTCCTTCTTCATTAATAGTAAACTCCGTGGATTTCCCAATTTCGATAGCTTCCACTTTCATTCATTAATTCCCACATCATTTTTTTAGAATCTTATAACCTTCTCAAATGTGATGGTTTTGCAATAATTTGTGAATGAATTGATGATGTTCCCTTCTTTATGATTCTCAAGTCCATATTCATTAAATATAAGAATATTGGATCCTTTTCAATTCTCATCAATGATAGAATCACTACATATTTTTCTACTTAAGGCATATTCCACGTGGTTCATTTCCCCGTGGTGGTAATGGATTGAGAAGTCATAGTCTTTGATAAGATCTAACCATCTTCATTAGTGAATGTTAAACTCTTTCAATTTGAATATATACGGGAGGCTTTTGTGGTCCGTATATATTTCACACTTCTCCACAAAGAGATAATTCCTCTAAATTTTAAAAGTGAAGATCACTGTAGCCAACTCGAGGTCATGTTTTGGATAGTTATGTTCATGAAATTTCAATTTCCTTGAATCATAGGAAATGAATTTGTCATTTTGTATGAACACACATCCTAGGCCCTTCTTCGAAGCATCACTGAATACCACAAAATGTTCTCCACTTGTGGGTAAAGTGAGAACATGCAAAGGGATATGCCTCTTTTTCATCTCCATGAAGCTTTCTTCGCATTCATCACTCCAAGAAAACATTATTCTCTTCCAAGTTATCTGGTAAGAGGGTTGGAAAATAGTGATAAATTTCTCACAAATCGTCGATAATATTCTGCTAACCCCAAGAAGCTATGGATATCCATTACCAATGTTGGCCTCGGCTATCCCTCAATTACATCTATTATGGAGGGATCCATAGATATCCCATTACTTGTGATGATAAGGCCCAAGAATGAGAACTCCTTTAACCAGAACTCACACTTGTGTACTTTTCATAGAGCTTATCCTTTCGCAAGGTCTCTAGTATAGTTTTCATATGCTCCTCATGTTCCTTCGCAGTTTTAGAGTATATCGGAATATCATATATATAGTCTACCAAAAATTTGTCAATGTAATCTCTAATGACTCTATTCATCAAGTCCATGAAGATGGATGGAGCATTAGTGAGTCTGAAAGGAATTACTATGAAATCATAGTGCTCGTATCTTGTATGAAAAGTAGTCTTGGGGATATCATCCTTATTCAACCTTAATTTCTAATATCCTGACCGAAAATTCACCATAGAGAAGTATTGTTCTCCACAGAGCTAATAAAATAGGTCATTTATTCATGGTAGAGGATACTTTTTCTTTATCCTGATTTTGTTGAGCTCACGATAATCTATGTAAAGGCGTATTGACCCATCTTTCTTCTTGAAGAATATGACTAGTGCTACCTATGGAGATGCACTTGGGCATATAAACACTATTTCTAGATTCTCTTATAGTTGTTTCTTCAGAACTTCAAGCTCCACAAAAACCATTATATATAGAGTTTTGTATATTAGAAACTCCCTAGGTATAAGATAAATTGATAATTCGACATCTCTTCTAGGAGGAAGACCAGACAATTCCTCAGGAAACACTTCAGTGAATTCCCTCACAATAGGCATGTCCCTTAGGATGGTTGCCCCCTTAGAATCAATCCTCTGAGTCAGATATGTGATCTCATAGGGAAGTAACATCAAAGCTTGAGATGATGAAGCTAAAGAGGATTCATCTTCCTCCTTTCACTTGTAATGAATCGGGGGTTGATTCTCCACATGGAGAATGATTTCCCTCTCACGGCATTTTATGTTGGCTCTATATAAGTAAAGCCAATCCATGCCAAGAATTGAATCAAATTCAACAAGATGGAGTATGATGAGGTTATCTAGGAAGTTTAATCCACATATTATGATAGGGGAGTTATATTCAAGGGATGTAATGATTTTTCCATTTTTCGTACTCACCAACATCTTCACTTCCATGTTTTTTGGTGGTGGTTGGATTGTTCTACTAAACATTCGAGATATAAAAGAACGTGTAGTACCTGAATCAAAAAGTATGTTCACTATTCTTGAATGAGTAACTAGCGTACCTATCACCACTTCATTTTCAGGTTTCACTTCGGCCGTAGTGATGGAAAAAGCTCGACCTTACTACCGTGGAGGTTGTTGGTTTCATTCTAAAACCCTAGGCTTAGGGCACTAATTTGCAAGGTGCCCTGGTTCATTATATTTTCAGTAATGAAAAACCCATTGAGAATTGAATGGAGTGTTCCTCACCTCTGTCGCAGCCATGGGTTTTTTCATGACAACAATTAACAACTAGGTGCCCTTCTCTTCCACACCTAAAGCATTTCCTCATCCTCTTAATTCAATTTCCAGGGTGATTCTTTCCACACCTTTGGAAAGCTGGGTGATATATCTTCTTAGCACCATTGGATTTATCCATCGAACATCCAGCCTTGAATTCAACCTTACACTTCATATCCCCATGATACCCCTGAGATTCTCCGATCTCTATTTCGACCTTGAGGGCACATCAGACAATTTCTTCATAGCTGTCGAATTCATGGATTTCCAGTGCATTCCATATCCTAGGTTTCAGCCCACAAAATAAGTTGTCAACCTTGCATTCGGGGGTAGCAACAAAGACAGAAGTGTATCGTGCAAGCCTTGTGATTTTTTCCTCATATTATCCAACCGATTAAACAACTTTTTGCTTGATGTCAAGGAATCCCCTTTCCATCTTAATCCCAGGGGTGCATGGAAACTATTTATCAATTTATTTTTCCAAAATTCCTTCCATTCCAACACCTCGATATCATCCCCAGGGTTTATATTTTTTATCAACTTACTCCACTGATTAGCTTCACCCTCCATACTATAAGCAGCTAGGAGAACCTTCTCTTTTTCAAAACATTGATGGATGTAGAAGATGTTTTCAATGGAGTTGATCCATTGTTCAGTGATTGAGGGATCAGATGATCTATTAAAATTAGGAGGCCTTTGTCTCATGAATCCTTAGATAGCGATTTGTTTTTATTAGGGGGGTTAAATTTTCCTCTTGAACCATGTTTCTATTCAAAGCATGATTTAGATGAGAGTGAAGCATGAAAAAGTTCATGATTCCCTCTCCCATTGGATTGGGCATCTCATTAGTACAATCATCATATTGATCTTCACATCGGTTGTTAGCCCGAGTCCTCCTATTACCGGCCATTGGATGGAATAAACGGAATGTTGGGGGCAACACATAATGGGTAATCCATAGAAAAAACTAATGACTCATAAAGAAATTGTATTTCCTTAACATATGAATCTGGTGGATTCAGTGTTTTTTATCTATGATCTATTTTCTAAAATATATTCTTACGACATTTTTTGTCCCTTAATAATGGTTTATAATAAGATTATGAATTTACTAAAGTATATCCCCTATGAGTGTCGTAACTAAGAGTGTAAGAAGGATCGTTGTCATGCACCAGTTACCGTTCATGTCTAGCTAAAAGAGGTGTTTCTGGTTTTTACCCCTAGGATACATTTGTTCCAGAGCCACCTCTACATGATCGTATCCAGACAGGGATGTATTTTATTAATTAACCCCTTACTCAATACTCACCAAAACATAGGGAATTTTTTTTATTATACATAGCCTTGTCTCTAATGCTTCACTAGGGTTTTCTAATCCTAATCCCAAAAATAACTAAACCTATCCTCTGATACCAACCATGAGAACTCTGATCTCTTATTACACAATTAAAAATAATTTATTGCATAAACATCACGTGATACAACATAGAAGATCTAGAGCTCTACTGTCTTTGGGGCTTAGGATCATTACATAACAACTTAAAACATGAAATACAACATCTTTATTGAATACTTTTTTTACATGACCACTACATTCCCTCGTACTTAGCATTTCAAGGGATAACATGAGGACATGCATAAGAAAAGCGTGACCTATAAAGCCCACTAAGGGAATAATCATGGAATGGCTTGAGGAATAAAATACATGTTAGAAAGTAGGCATATAAATAGAGGACAAGTGAAGCATAAACATAAAGACATGATAAATCATGGCAATCATAACATGAAACTGTGGCAACAACACTTAACATGGCATTAGCACGAGCCAAGGCTTATTGTACTTGGAGCATGAGTAAATCCTCACTGAACATTAAGCACAAGTAAAACATCATTGAACATGAATTATCATGAGTAAACACCCATTTCACATGATGTATCATGATAAAATATGTTACCCAATGCATTGGAGCTCTATAAGGGCGCTCCCTTCTTAAACATTTCTTTTCATGCATAAGTGTGCCACATGGTTCAAAAAACATGGATTCATAAAAAATAATAATTTATTCTACTATAAATGAATGTGGAATTCATACATGAAACTTTATAATCAATAACTAAATGTTAATAATGTTGAATACCTTTGATATAGAAATGTGAATGTTATTCACTATACAATTACATTGGCTTGGAAAATCAGTGTAATTTCAACAACATAATGGCGTGACGTAAGAGTTCATAAAAATTGTTGACGAGAGAGACAGGTTTGAATCATAATATGTACATGAAATATAAATTAAGGGGGTTATATAGATACATGTTCCAACAATTTTAATGGAATTTAGAGTCATGATACAAAAGAATTTCTTGAATGTAAAAGAGGGGAGAGAAATTCTTTTCGGAATTTCGACATAGTAACGGGTGTTCATGGTAGGCATTTAATGAAAGAGAAAGGGTTATACCATCATTAAAACATAAATAGAGTAGTATGGGGGAGGTTAGAAACCATATCCTAACATTTATAATTGAAATTAAAAGGGAATATCATCATTAAGAAAATTGAAAAAAAATGAGAAAGGAAGAAAAACCCTTACTTGGAAGTGTGATTTCAAAGGATTTAGAGAGGCTTATTGGGAGTTTGGGAAACCTTGGGAGTATTCTAGAGAGATTCGAGTATAGGTTGGACGAGCTCTGAAGGCTTTGAGTGAGGATAAAGTGGGAGCATGGGTGGGTTTATATAGGAAAGGTGAGGGAATTCTTTATTATTTAGGTTTGGGACACCTCAAACTAATTCAAACCAAACACCAGCCCATGGTTTCTACCTTTTTTTTGGAAAATGGAATGGAAAAAATATGTTATAAGGTCAATGTCCTAAATTCTTAAAATAATGGGGTTTCCTATGTGGAGGTGAGTCAAACTCCAAAGGAAAACAACTTTAAAAGACAAGATGTTTAATAAATCTTGAAGGGTCCATTAATGTTTTATAAAATAAGTCAAACAAACCAAAAATCACATTATATTAATGGAAAAAAATATATTCGCCAAACCAGAGGCTTATAGTATTTTATTACATCACTATTGGGTCATTATGATGTCATAAAACAAATTATATATTTAAATGGTATTTAATTTTTACCCAAAAATTTGACTACCTTAGAAAATTATGAAAAATTCACCATTGGATAATTTTTAAATCCCAATTCGAGAAATATTATTTCTTTTATATAAATAATTTTCTAAATTTGTTAAATTTCACTTTTAAAAAAACTGACATTTTTCGAAAATTCAAGGGTTTTGACAAAAAAGGCTTTCAAACCTTAATAAAAATTAAATTTGCATTCATAAAATTATATGATCATTTATATTTAATAAAAAATAATTAAATAACTATAATAATATTTTATTAAATTATTATATAATTCAAAAATCCATTAATTCATCAAAATAGATTTCTTTGTTGAACATTACCTAGAAATACTATTTGTGCTTAAAAAAACAATTTACAAGGTAAAAAATATAAAATGAAAGTATATTAATTATTATATAAAAAAATAATGAACACAATCATAGTGCTAAGGTCTTGATACATAAAACATTATAACACATACATAAGACTGAAGTGTAAGGTTTGCGATGGTGACATACTCTTGGGGATTCTCAGATAACATTTCTCAGGTGGTAATATCAATCAACATAAACTTCTCTCATAGTCGGCTCCACACGGGCATAACATATTCAAGCTCGGCTTCGGCTTGGTCAAGAGATAAGCCCAATGATGCCACCTAATTTCTGAGCTATGAAAAATGGGCTTCATATGGGGCACGTCTACTTGATGAGTTCATCGCTTCCTTTGTCTGAGTAAATTGTATTTGTTAAAGCCCTATATTTATACTAGCCAGGTGATCACTGTTCAACGACTATATTAGAAATGGTCATAGTTCTCAACAAAAAACCAAACAATTTGACATCTTATATAAACATTTTACATAATAAAGCATTTAATTAGATCAAGAGGGATTTCTATTAATGAAATTTTAGGTCGTTACACCGTCCCCCTGAGCACCTCTATCGAAACGTTGATCGTATGCACTAGAAACATCTTAGGGGGGGAGAAGCCCGTGAAGGGGTGTGTATAACAATACATAGTATGGAACCCGAGAGAAAAAGTAAATACCACATGACAATCCTCAAAACATAGCACGATGCAAATCACATAGCACAAGGCATCTCACACCAGGTATATTCTCGGGTAGTGAGAGTAGCATCATCAGTCATGTCATTTAACTCCTCCACTAGTGGAGAGCTCCTCCTATATCAGGTACAGTGGGAATCTTGTGTTACACAGAGCCGCTTCCATCTAACCTTGGACTCTTTTGGTACTCATCCCTGATTCGAACAATGTGTATGTTGGGTAACACATAGTTGTTCCCCACTGTGGTTCTCCCGGTCACACAAAGCCACTACCCCCATGGCCGAACAGAGGTAATCCTCATATTGAGTTCAATGGTTCTATAGTGTCACAGAGTTACAATGTCTATTATAGCCCTAGAAGGTCACACAGATCTGCTTCCCACTGGGCCATCGTCGAGCAGTATTTGGGTCTCAGTCAGCCGCAAGGTGCCATACGTAGCGCCATTGGGAGAACCTCTCCTCAATCCATTATCCGCAAATCAACGTCCATTAATGTCTCAAAAAACCATTCAAAAATAACCAACTAATCAAGAGGGTCGCAACTCTACAAACGGTCCATCAATCGGATGTGTGGTTTGAAAGATAAAGATGTTTTAGTAAACTAAGGGTCGATTGCAATAGGACCTCGTCTGACCCAGTCGGACAAACCTGGACAACCTGGCTCAGGGGTCCTACATACCCTGGTTTAATTATACAGACTCGAGCTGACCTAATTCGTGTTGGGTTCGGTCTTCTCTAACTTGGTCAATGGGCCATGCCAAATAAGCCTTGCTAGATATGGCCCGATTTGGCCAAGGTTCCAGCCCGCCGGGTCGCCCGACGATCCGATCTAGTTTGACCTAGCCCAAAGGGTGTAGGTCCAGCCTGCCTCTGTGGGTCTGACACGCTGGGTTTGGGTCTGGCCTGTAGGTCTGGAGGCATGGCCCACCAGCCTTAGCCTGGTCCACCATGTGGGAAGCCCGGCGGTGCACTACCCGGCCGGGACGCGGCATCCGAGACGCATCCAGATCTAGCTAGCCCCACGGACGTTGGGCCCCTCAATCTGTGGTAAAAAAACCATGGATCCCACCACTCGAGTAACCTAAAAAAGGTCCAACCCCTCTGCGTGGTGCCCAACTGGCGTCACGCCTCCTACCACTATGACTACCGCCTCCGTGTCCGGTTGGTCGTGTACTTCTATCATCATCCTCCAATGCTTCTAGTGAGGGTCGAGCTCTTCTGCAGCTACCAGATTTCCAGTTTCCACCACCCCCTTCACATGGCCAGTTTCCAGCATTGGCGTGTTGGTGGTACCTCATCACTGGCACTTTCCGAGGGCCACTGATGTTTATTTCGTGGTCCGTTATTGGATCTGTCTGCGCCTAAAAAATATAGGAGTCTCCTCCATCCCTCCTCAGGTCCCAGAATAAAATTTCCTCCAATTTCAGAAATTACCACCAAGAACGCATTAGAGGTCATGCGCGGGCCTTATTTGTGTCGTCCCGGACCCTGCATGTTAGAGGTTTAAATCAAGGGGTGGTTCATGGATTGAAGTTCAACTATTTCATGAATGGTTTGAATCCTGGATAATAATTCCACATGAGAATTTACTCTCCCACATAAACTCATGAATCGCGGATCAACATGTTCTTTGGTTGATCTGTTTTCATCGTTTCCATAAAAAAATGCAGGTAATATCTTATAAATAAAAATGAAACACCTGCCTATTTGACGTTTGATGTCAAAACGTTTGTCCTCGATATTTGAGATTTCGATATCGTCAATTCCAGTACCATTCTTCGAGGTGAATCGAAGATGATACAGATCTTCAAGTATTCGACGTTCTTCGTTGGGGAGGAGATTCACTAGAATTTTATCATAGAATCCTCCTGGTTTAATTCTCTATCCACTAATTCATTAGACAATAAAAAGGAAATCACATTGTAGTGTTTCAATTATGTTGGGGTTCAACATCATTATTTTGTTTCATTTGTAAAACAGTGTCTCAATTATTCATCCTTTATTGCATCATTATGTTGTGTGATATTGGCCATTAATGAGCCTCATTAATGAGCCCAGGTTCCACCTCATCATCGCACTGTAGTGTCATCATCTCACCGCTCATCAGATGGAAAAAGAAAATAAAATATCTTTTTCAATTTATTTTATTATTTTCTAAATTGTCTGAAAATGAACATTTTTTTTGCCCTTACTGACCAATGTAATGTCCATTCAAGGAGAATCCCAGGATTCCGGGTTCATCAGTGTGCTCAAATTTTTGATCTGAGCACCAGTTCAAAGGCATGGGAAACTCACTCGCGCGTTTACTGAACACAGTATAAAAAAAGTATAAATTTTTTTTCTCATCTCTACAGACCTCTAAATCACGTGACATCAAAGGGCGTGGTCTCAAAATAATTTCATATAATAAAAAAATTAAACAGAAATTATGAGCATTTACATTCTCCCCACCTTGGGGATTTACATCCCTGAAAGCTGATACAAAAACTAGACAAATATATGGGGGTACTGAGCACGAATGTGATCTACCCACTCACATGTGCTCTCCTAGATATTCCCATGCTACTACAAAACTCGAACCATAGGAATCGACTACCCATGTAGGACCTTCTTCTATTATATCCCTATCTCCACTGGGAACTCTGAAAATGTCACCCAATCATGAATATCTTTCTCACCCCAGTTGATGACGTACGATGGGTCATCCACGTACCTCATCAACTACGACACGTGGAAAATATCATGCACCTGATGTATCTGTGGGGGAAGGGCTAGGCAGTACGCCCCCTCAATAACTCTAATGAGGATATAAAATTGTCCAATGAACATTGGAGATAGATTTCTGCCCTGGTCAAGTCTCTGTAACCCTCGTCGGTGTGAGACACGAAATAACACATAGTCTCCATCCTCAAACTCCAAGGGTCTCTATCTCTTGTTGGCATATGACTTTTTCCTACTCTATAAAATCATAATATTCTCATGGAGGGTTTATACCCTATTGGTTGTAGCCCCACCAACTCCGGACCCATGAGTGTCGAGTCCCCTGGATATGTCCAGCAAAAGGGTGAGCTGCATGGCTGCCCGTACAAGGCATTGAACAATGCCATTCCAATGGGGGAGTGATAGTTTTTTTGTATGAAAATCCCACTAGTTGTAGGAGTTCATCCCACCTACAACCAATGTCTAGGAAGAAAGAACGTATCATGTCCTCCAGGTTCGGTATGGTCTGCACTGTCTGCCCATCTGTCTGGGGATGAAAAGCTATGCTCTAGCATGTTGAGTCCAGAACAACTCTTGTAATCCCTTCAAAATCTATGATGTGAAGAGTGAATCATGGTCTGACAGGGTCATCAAAGACACCATGTAGAGCCACATAATCTCCCAGACGTAGAGGCTTCCCAATCCCTCTACATGTCCCCACTCCCGGATCAATAGTATGTGAGATGGCTTGGTGAGTTGTTTAAATATCACCCAAAGAGAATCATGTCCTTTGGACGTACGTGGTAATACCATATCAAATTACATAGTGATTTCATCCCATTTCCACTCCAGTACCTTTAGTGGATGGACCATGCCTGCTAGAAACTAATGCTCATCCATCACTTGCTATCAAGTGAGGCATCATAAAATGAACTTGGCCACCACTTTCTTCAACCCCGACCACCAGTACTAATGTCATTGGTCCATGTACATATTCTCCACTTGAGGATGTATCTCCAAAATGGATGTATGAAACATCCTCAACACCTCCTCCTACAATGTCAGTGGTATAATAATGTACCCTTTGAAATGGATTTCATTCTCCCACCTATCAAAAATCCACTAGGAGCACGTCATAATGATATCGGCGAACGTCGGGCCTCACATTAAACATTTACATGATGTGTCCCCTTAACTCACAATAAGAGTGGGGGAGTGATATTCATATACTAGAGGTAATATTCTCCATCACTATCTATTAACGATATCTTCATCATGGTTTGGTGCTCTTTCACGTCACACAGTAACTATAAACCAAAACTCCGACTGAGTGTGTTAGCCAACACATTCCCCTTCCCAGAAGTATAGATTATCCTAAAGTCATAGTCCTAGAGGAACTCCAATCATAAACAATCTCTCAAGTTCAGGTCCTTTTGTGATAAGATATACCCGAGACTCTTGTGGTCAGATTAAAAGGTAAGTCGTTCACCCATCTAGTAGTCACACCAGATATTCTGTGAAAAAACCACTGCATCTAACTTTAGGTTGCGGGTTTCGTAGTTCATCTCATGTTGCCTCAACAATCGTGAAATGTAGGTGATCATTGTTCCCTCCTATATCAGGACACAACCCAATATGTCCCTGATGCATCGTACTAAACTACATACCCAATTCCCTTCTCTACTAGTCTCAAAATGGGGGAACTATTCATTCACCTACTCAGCTCCTTGAAACTGTGTTGCCCTTTTCACGTCTGTACAAAGGTTTTTATCATCCGTTTCAAGGTTGATAAGGGTGTTGTTACTCTATAAAAGTCAGGTATTAACCTCTGATACTAACTATCCAACCCCAAGTAACTCTGCACCTCCGTCATGCTCCTGAGTTTATCCCAAGAAAGCACCACAACTATCTTCGTTGTATCTACAACAAATCTATCACCTAAGATGATGTTTCCCATAAGGTGGACCTCCCAAATCCAGATCTATCTCTTCAAGAGATTACCATAATGCTGGTGCTCTTAGATCATATCCAGTACTCTCTATAGTTATGTAGTGTGATCCTCCTCTGACACTGAGTACACCATGATGTAATCAAGGAAAACCACGACAATCCAGTCAAGGTAAGGCTGGAAGAACCAGTTAATGAGGAAAATGAATAATGTTGTGGCATTAGTCATGAAAAAATTCATCACCAGGGACTCATAGAGGTGGTACCAGCACCTGAAGGTTGTCTTCAGTACATCCTCATCTCGTACCCAAAGTTGGTGATAGCCTGATCTGAGGTCTATCATTGAAAACCACTTCACTCTCTTTAGTTGGTTTAAGAGGTCATCAATTCTGGGGAGTGGATACTTGTTATTCACATTCCATAGTTTAGGTGTTGGAATTCCACACACAACCTCAATGTCATGTCTTCCCTTCGCCTGCAATTCCTTTAGCTATAATCACATCTCGAAAAGATATTTGGGTTTTATCCTATATACTGAGGTGGATATCGATGCCATTATGGGCTATAGATCGATGGAAAATTCTTCGTCTCTATTAGGAGGTAGTGCTGGGAAATACTTAGGAAAAACATTAGTGTACTCATCCACCATTATATGAAATATTAGACTTCACTCTTCTACTGCACCTAGGGTGTGGCCAGGAAACTTGTGATTGATCGACTGCACCCTCCCTTGAGAGAGTTTGTCCTGTGCTGAAAGGGATTCCTTCTCGCTGGTGACAGAAAACATGGTCCCATCTCCATGGACACACCCCACTATACATGTAAAATAGTCAATCTGATCATGGACTATAGATAAACAGTCTATACACAAGATGACATTTTAAGGCCTCAACACCACTTCTTGGAGATCTCACCCGAGTCTCTCACCTCCTAGAGTAAGCTCACACTTCTGGCACTAGAGTGTAATAGTCTATTTTCCTCTCGTAGGAGTATCGAGATGTAAGGATTGAGCCAACATACCCACATGAATCACCAAGATCCAAAAAAAACCTTGTTATGGAATGAGTGACTAGAAACTGGGTCTATGAGTACTACAACTAGGATGGAGAGGACACAGATCCTACGACCGATCATCTATAAAGCCCCGTGGTCAGAAACCTCTAGTGACTAGAGCTGAGCTTGCGCCTCTCCTCATCCTCCCTGAGGTCGAGGTGGACCACCAGGGGGTAGTGGAGGTAACACCTCATACTATCACCCACCTCTAGCTGCTCGGCTTTCTCTCCTACCGCATCTGCTACCCTGCGGACCTCCATGCTTGAACTAATGGTGCTACCTCAGTAGCCCCTTGACCGTCTTGTTGGTCATATGTAAGGTGGGTCAGGTAGTCATGTGCCATGTGTCCCTACTCTCCCTATGGAAAGAACTTCTTAGATCCCTACTATAACCCCTTGGACTAGGATCCCCACACTACTGAACTTGAATCCTAGGGTCGACATCTGATAGACCTATCTGTCTTGGGCCCACGTTTCTGTTGTCTTCTATATGATGAAGACTCAGCCACCTAAGGTCTACTGGCAGCTCTAACTGTCATCTACTGCTCCTCCACGAATCTATCCACATAAAGGTCACACTCTAGCACCCTGGGTTGGGTAGGGATTCAGAGAGACAACACCGATTCCTAGTTCTCCTGCCCGAGTCCATGCTCAAAGGCTAAATCCCTGATTATAGGGTCTCGTACCATGTCTGTGCAGTAGCGGGAAATATCAGTGAACATTGATTAGTACTTAGCCACTGTTATACCGCCTGATTGTAGGTGATGTATCTCTTGAATTAAAGCAGAGCACAAGGCCGTGAGGAAAAACTTTTCCAGAAAAATCTACTCAAAGCCTGCACTGGTAAGGGTCAGCTCATCAAACATCTAGGTGGTCATGTTCCACCATCTCCCTTTCGAGTCATAAAGAAGGCTCACTACCATTATCTCCATCTGGTTAGGCGGTGTTCTCACTATGCGGAAGACCCATGTCACAACCTCTAGCTAGTTCTCAATGACCTAAGGATCCATCTCTCCCCTGAACCTGGTAGGTCTTGGTCTCAGAAAATCATGTAGGGCACTGAGAATTAGAAAATCCTCGGCCAGAACTTCCGTCTGTATATTCTGACAATCGGGTTGTAGAAGCACCAGTACATCTCCCGGTGGGGTTATCTCAATCACTTGTCCCTGAACAGAGGCCTCTTCTCTAGGTAGGATGTCCTCACAGTTTTGTATCGGGATCCTAACTGGTCATCCATGTGAAGGAAACCTGAGATATATCAAGATGTACCATGGTTAAAAGGTTATACTAGGTTAGATGACTTTTATTCAAAAGAACATAAAAAGACACGTATACAACCATTGTTTTCATGTATTGAGCCGAAAAGAAGAATTCAAAGTCATGGTGTATTGATACGTCAACCATCTCACCAATACTAAACTCCTCGAATTTGAAATTTGGACTCACCACACATAACAATATTTCCAAAAAAAACAAAACAAGAACTCTTTGTCTTTGTGGTAGTACCAACCACCCTATGATTCCACATTTTCATGACCCATCCCCTGGGGCCCATGCCATGACTACCCCAAGCATGCATCCCAAAGGCCATGGGCTAGAGACTAGTGTCGATGGTGTTATCTTGCATGTGTGACAAATTTTCTAGAGTACCTATATACACACACACACACACACACCCAACCATGTCCCAATAGACTAAAAGTGTAAAATAAGTATACTAAAACTAGACTGAATTCAAAATAAAACTAAAATCAAGTGGTCTAGAATACAATCCCAACAAATGAACTGTACCAAAAAATTTACAAAAAGGAGATCTGATGGCCGTCTGCAAAAAACCTCACCTGATTGTAAGTGTACTGAAGGTACTGGAAGCTGATGTATAATTTCCTATCCAGCTTGTCCAACTGGTCCCCACCTAGTCTAAATCTGCCAAGCCCAATGTCATTGCGTCCGTCAGTTCCATCCCCCTTAGCACCTCTGTCGAAATGTCGATCATCTGCACCCGAAACAACACGTACGGTTGAAACCTATGAAGGTATGAGTATACCAAAACTTAATAGGGACCCTGAGACAAAATGGGAAGACCAAAGGGAAATCATCAAAGCATAGTACGAAGCAAAATCATATAGCACAAGGGAGCTCACACTATGTATATTCTAGGTTAGTGATAGTAGAATCATTTGTCACGTCATCGAACTCCACACCTGCTGGAGAACTCATCCTCTATTGGGTATAGTGGGAATTTCTGGTCACATAGAGCCTCTTCCCACTATCCTTGGAATAATTTTGTACTAATCCCTTATTAGTATAATGGGATGTTGGGTCACACAGAGACGCTCCCCACCACAGGCCTGCTGGGTCATATAGAACCGCTTACCACCTAGTCCAAACTATGGTAATCCTTCAATCGAGTTTCATGGCTATCTCGGGTCGCAAATATACACTCCCAACTATGGGCCTACTAGGTCACACAAATCTTCTTCCAACTGGGTCATCGTTGAGAACTCTTCGGGTCTTAGACAAATGTAGGGTTTTGTATGTAACTGACATGGAATACCAATTCTGCAAACCACTATACCCATATCAACGTCCATTAATGTATCCAAAAATAATTCCAAAATTTCCGCCTCATTGATAGGGTCCCAATGCAGCAAACGACCTGCCAATCGGATGTGCGGTTTTCATGATACGAGTATTTTAATAAATAGGGAACCAGTTGCGACGAGACCAGGTCCAACCCAGTCGGACTGAGCCGAACAACCCCACCCAGGGGTCCCACAGTCCATGGATTAATTAGAAGGACTCAACCTTACCTGGATCAGGTCAGGGTCAGTCTGCTCTGGCCTCACCAATGGGCCAGGCCCAATTAGACTCATTGGACTCATCCCGATTTGGCCAAGGGTCCAGCCTATTGGGTCGTCAGGAGATCTAGTCTAGTCTGGCGACCTGATATAGTTCGGCCCGGCCCAAAGGGTAAGGGTCCATCCCACTGGGTGTTGCTCCAGCGATCTAGGATGGAGGTATAGTGCCCACCTGGCACCACGCCTCCCACAGCTATGGCCAGTTGGTCGTGACATCCTACCTTTGCGGCGTGCCGATGGGCATGTCGTCATCCTCCAGCCTGGCCGATAAGGCCCAAACACCTCCACTATTGTTGTTGTGCCGGTTGGTTCCACCCCCTTCACATGGCTGGCATGGACCAGCTTCCACGTTAGTCGTGTCGCACTGGCCGCAACATTGCGGGCCACCAGAGTTGCTCAGGTGTTCCATATTCTGATTTGTCTGCACCTATGGACCTCTTGGCTCTCTTTGATCCCTACTCAGGCCCATGAATCGAATTAGAGCCACTTCAAGAATGTGGTGACAAAAATAAATGAGTGGAGGACCTAAAGACTTTTTTATGTTGGATTGGGCCCTTCTATATTAGAGTATTAAATCAAGGGGGAGGTTCAGGGATTGATGTTCAACCATTTCATGCACACTTTGATTCACAAATAATAAATCCCCCACAAAAGTCACCCTCCCACATAAACGAACGAATTGTGGATCAACCTATTCATGGGTTTAACCATGTTATTCAATTTCATAAAAATAATAGCATGGAATAAATTTGTAATAAAAATCAAACCCCTACCTCTTTGACATTTTATGTCGAAGTGTTATTCCTCGAGAGTTCCAGGTGTCGACATCGTCACTTCCGGCTCCGTTCATTGAGGATCATTGAAGATGATGAGAATCTACCGACATTATTTATTCATCTTTGGAGCATATATTTATAGAGTTTAGTCCTAGAATCCTCCATATTTAATTCTCTATCCTCCAACATGTTAAAAAATAAAATTAAAATCACATTGTAGCGTTTTAGTTATAATATGGTGTCGTGTCGTTACACTGTTTCATTTATGAAATAGCCTATTTGTTACACTTCCTTTAATTCATCAATTTTCTTGAGATATATGGGCCATTAATGAGCATCATTAATGCTCCCTATATCCACCACGGCATCAGACCACAGTATCGTCATGTCTCTACTCGTCAGATAACAGATGAAAATAAAATAACTTTTTAAAATTATTTTATTATTTTTAGAAAACTATATAAATAATTTTTTTATTAGGCCCTTTTTGACAAAAGGTTTTTCTATTGAAGGTGAATCCCGATATTCCAGGTTCAATTGTGTCCTTATATATTCAATCCGATCACCAGTTCAAAAGATAGGAAAACATGCTCGTGCCTTTACTGAACATACCATAAAAAAAATTAAATTTGGTTTTGGGCTCTCCGGGCCTCAAAATCACTTTTTGTCATAGTGCACAGTCTCAGAATTCCATTTAATAAAAAAATTCTATGTAAATTCTATGTATTTAAAAATATCTAAAAATATAGATTTTTATTAAAAATAAAATATTTCTCTCTCAAGAATTTAAAAATAATCGTATTTTTTTAAATGGTTTAGATTCAAAATTATAAAAATTATATAATTATTTTTCAATTTATGTTTATTATAATCAATTTAATGGCTTAATTTGGAATAAAAACATTTTTATGAAATAAAATGTATTTTTCAGATACATTTTTTTGTGTTTTTTCTTTTAATATTAAATTAATTTCTATAATTTTATGAACAAAAATATTTAATAATGGATTTAATATTTTGTTTTAGTGGGTAAATTTTTTGTATATTTTAACCTTTTATTTTTGGTTTTTACGAATACAAACAATAGAAAAAAATTATCCCCACAATAAACTAAAATCTGAAAGTTATGTTTACAGATAATATTAAATAGAAATTAAAATACCATAACACGTTAATTTATCCTACTTAATGTGATTAGTTTTGGATCTTCTATCAAATATTTTAAAATATGTATCATTTTGAAACATATATTTGATTTTGAATTTTTAAATATTAAAAAAAATGACAAATTCAAAAATATCACATTATTTCTTTGAATCTCTAAATTATTTTCCTTCACCTAATAAAATAACATATTTACTATTTTAAATGGTTATTTTTATTATTAGGATTTTATTGGGAGATTAATTTCTATTTTTTTGTAATGAAATAATTCCATTTAATGCATACATAATGCTGACATAGTGCTTGTTTAAGCAGTAAACAAAACAGTTAAATTCCTTTAAAGACACAAATATTATTATTATGTTGAAATGTTAAGTTATAATAATAATCTTTTCAATAATAATAATAAATTTTTGATATTTGAATATATTATATTCAAATTCATTTTTTACCTTCCCTATTTCAAAGTCCAATAAAATAAAATTTTTAAAAAATGAAATTAATTGTATTTAATGTAAACTAATATTTAATTATTTGTTTTCAGCCTTAATGTCATGAAATAAGATACTATGGATGATAAGTTGTCTAAAGGATAAATAACTGTACATTTAGTACCCAATTATCAACTCATAATTAAATTAATATAATTTAATAATGATAATTCATTACCACATTAAAGGATAAAATTGTTTTTCCAAGGAGTCATACTAAATGATAAGGTTTGTAATGAAATTTAATCATATGTAAATTAAAATTGATGAATTTATTCAGATTATATAGTCATTATATTTTAATCCAAAATAAATTTGGAATAATTTCATATTATTTAAACACGTATTATAACATCATATTTCATGTATTTCACAAAGTGATATTAAATATATTTTAAAATAAAGATTGAATAAATAGCTAAAAAATTTAAAATAAAATCATATATTCATCCACTTTTTGGGATTTTTTTTTAAAATATAATACATGCTCTAATTATGGTTTTTCTTCCATTAAGGCTAACTATCAGGACACCCACATTTTAATAAAAATTATCATCATGATAATTATCAAAAGGGTTAACAAAGCGTAGAAGAAAAATTATTATTATAAAAATATCATCTAAAATTTTCAATAAATTATTTAATTATATGATATATATGGAAAATAATCCTATATTATATTAAAAAAAATTTAATCCATTTTAAAATTAATAAAATTTATTTTAACTTAATAATTTTACAAATTCTAATAAATCCTCTCCCCACATTATAAAAATGAACCCCATATATTCTTCTCGCCATACACCATGATCAATTTGGATGAAAAAATACCTAAAAAATTACATTAATAAATGCCTAAAACACTATATAGATCTTATTCTTTCCAGAAATCAAATCATACAGGGCATAAGGTTTCAACAAAAGGATGTTGTTTGAAGAAGAAATATAGTTTTTTATTCAATGTTTTTGTTTCAATTATTTTTATATTACTCCAGAAAATATTATTTAAAATATGATGAAATAATAACACCTGAATATTCCATATATTGAGATTTTATTATGTAAATTTGACAACATATATCTATCTCTATTTCCATAAAATGAGGAAAAAAACTATTGACCATGTGTAAGGTGGACAACATCCTCACATATCAATGTAATTCATTTTTCATAAAAGCCTCACATGGCTGGTTACAATGAGGGATTTAACTTTTATATATTATATTAATGAACTAGTTAAAATTATTAAAAGTAAATATATCATTTTGGATTATATTTCACTCCCTTTAAAATTTTTATCATTCATTGTGAGTATGTGTGGATTACCACCTCCATGAAGTGATGTGATTTTTTTCATCGTCGCATCACAAGGATGGTATATATATATATATATATATAATTATATTTAAAGAATAAATATGGTTTTGTTTAATATAAGCACTATTCAAGAAAATTTAAATAATACAAACCATGCTTCGATAATGATTGTTGATAAATTGAAACATTTATCATTTGTATGTATTAATTAACATCTCAGTTATTTGAATCTAGTTCAATATTTATAATTATCATTAGCTTTTTGTAATAAAATTAAAAATAGTGTATTAAAATTACTATTATTTGATTATTATTATTTGGCTGATGATGGGACACTTACCACATTGACATAAGTTAACCTAACGATGTCACTGTGGACATCTGAGCTAAATATCATCCAAATGACTAGCATGAAGATAATTAATTTGGTATTTGAATACACCATGGTATTAAAGAATTGGAATAATGAAATTTAATTTTTTTAGGAATATGTATAATTAATATTTGTCTATTACACATTAATATAAATAATGAATGTGATGATTCTTAAATTAAATAAGGCGCACATTACATTATGAAAATCATTATAAATGATTTAAATTCTTATTTTCATTATAATTATCATGTACTAACATATTATTAATTTTTTTATGGATTTATTTATATGTATGTAAATGAATATTAACGGAAATTATATGTCAATTTTTACATTCATTCATTTTTTTCAAAATGGAATATTTTTATAGAATATGTTAACAAAAATGGAAATTGAATGTTTTATTTTAACATATATGATGTAAATGGGTTTTCATGCCACCATAACCATTATTAGATAATTATATTCCTCTAGTATCATTCATTTTTTTCAATGAAGAAACTATATCCTCCATTATTTTGGGCAGTTTGGTTTTTTAATTGATTTTTTAAATTAATGGGTATATTTCGATCAGAATGTATTTCCATATAGGTTTAAAATATTTTTTCAATTGTTTTCTGCTGAAAATGTGAAACAATGAAATGCTTTATTTATTATTTGGTATTTGAAAATGATATATGATGAATGGGGACCGTGAAAATTCTTATAAGATTGGTGAACCTGATACATCGTATATGATGAGTGATATTGATATGGTATATATGAATGGAGACCGTGATAAATAAAATATGATAAATGAGCCCCATTATAGAACTCCAGTCCATTGTTTAATGTTCCATTACGTAAAATTAAATAACGTGGGAATTAACCATTGTGCTTTAGCCTATGTATTTAATTTGGCTCCAGATAATTTTGACATGGGTAATGGATATGATGATCGATGTTTTCTAAAAAGGGTTTATAACTTCATCATATGGGTTTTAATGATTTATTAGATAATAAAGATTGTGTTTTTCATGTGGAAATGATATATATTATTTTCCCAAAGAATAATATGATAATGTTAATGATTTTATGGGTATTCATATTTTCACAATACTTACTAATATCTTATTTTATATCAATTATTGATCATTTGTTTCTCATACAATTTTTGAAATGTTTTTTACAAGGATCAAGAATGAGTGTAAAAATTAATAAACTAAGAGTTATAGATATAGAAGTTACCTAAAATGATGAAATAATGTATTTATATAGATTTTTTATGGAAAAAAATGTTTATTGTGTGGAAGAGTACACCATAAAATATTTATTCATAATTATATAAAACTCTAAACCGGAAAAAACATGGATATTCATATGATCCCATAATTCATTTTGATGTTGTTAGTTTTTATGTGTTGAAATCGTGTCATGTTTATCAATATTAAATCCGTAAATATAAACATTATGATTCATTATTAGAATTATGAGTGAGGGATTGAGGATATTATAGTTCATATCAATCCAGGGTTTAGACAACATTGTAGATTTAGATAATTTGACAAGAGATTTTCAATAGAGTTATAGATTCCATTATGGGATTGTATGTTTGTAGGTGATCATAGGTTCAATGGGAAAGATGCACATTTTTGTTTCTAAGTGATGGTATTTTAAAGTGAGTAATGATATTTTAAGAGCTATTATATGGGGTTTTGGTATATGTTACCCTTAAGTTTAATGAGAATGATGATTTATAAAGAATTATATTTCATTTTTGGGATGAAATCTTGACGATATGAGATAATTTTTAGGGTAAAAATTAAATGATTTTGATGATATAAAAGTTATTATTTTGGATGATAAAAATATGCATGTGAATATAAATTTAATTATAATCATATAGATTAGGTAGAACATAAAATCAGTATCCGGGAAACATCCTATCACAACTAGAAAGTACATAACACTTAAACCCACACCCAAAGGGTAAAAATTGTCTAAAGCCTACTACTGGCCTATATTTTTTCAATTTGTAAAACGTTTCTATTGCATCAAATATTTTAAATAAAATTATTATATGATATTGGGAACATATTTGATATCATACTAATAACAATATAACTGTAAATTATTTTGTAAATTAAGACAATTCTTTAATGTTATCTCAATATTATTACGAACATTATTTTATTAAGGTAAACTGAATATATTGGGATTTTATTTGATGATTAAATAAGGGATTATATTTTTTATTAATATATAAATTTAAAGTTTTTTAGGGTGATTCATTATAATTATGTAAATGAATATCATATCAGGGAAATTATAAGATTATACCATATTCATTTTTTGATATATGACTTCATAAGTGACTAAAGTTGAATGGATAGAAATATTAAACATATCTTAAAAGAATATGTGATCCATTTCATATAATATTTGGGTTTATTTCCCATTTAGAATAATTTTAATGAATTTTAAGGATTATTACAGATAGAATGATTTGTGTTCAACATTGAGTTTTATTATATAATATTTGTGACGAATGTTGTGTTTCATTGTATGATGTTTTATGAATTTTGTGGATTATCATACACTATATTAAGCATTTTTGTATTGAATAATGTATATTGAGAGGAGGAATAAATTTTTATCATATTTTTTTGTAACATTGTTTTAATGAATCATGGATAAAAAATTCATCTTAATACTAATTGTTTAGAAAATAACATGACATTGTTGTGGAAATTGAATAAAAGATGAAAATATATTTTTAAAGGAATTATATTTCTTTATTTTCAGGGTCTACATAGTAATGGAATTCATTACCTACATAAAAAATATTTTTAATAAAATTTATTATCCTATTACATTAATTTCATTTGAATTGATATCCATTTTCATTATTCTTTAGTATATTTTATTTATATCATTAATTCTATAATGATCATTCACAGCCTTGTGATTAATAATATTTATCAATCTCCATCATTATAATTAAATTATAATTTCTCTCATAGAACAGATTTTAAATCACTACTAATTTTATCCTATTTTGAAATTTAGTTATGTGTTATTCAGGATAACCATTACACATCAATTTCTCTCATATAAAGTGAATTACTAATTAACCCTTTCAATGATATAGGATTACAATAATGGTATTTTAAAATGTCAAACCATTGAGTACCATAACCATGTTAATATTTTGAGGGCATAATTTTTTTTATTAGGAGAATTTAATATCCATATATTTTAAAATAAATATTATGTTCAATAACGTATAATATATTAAACACTGAGATGAAATGTACCATGAATTATAATTATTTAAATAGGGATGTTATAACCTAGACATTTAAATTGAGGGTATTTATTTGATTAATTGAACAATTAAATATATAAATTCCCTAATTAATAAAAATTATTAATTAATTATTAGGAATTTATAACTGAATATTTATAAATTATAGAATATTTTTCAAAAATAAATTTTCATAAAAATTTATATTTATTAATTTTTGTGATTAGTTATATTAATTAATTATTGGAAAATTTACAAATCTATTTGATTAAAATTTTATCATCTTGGAAATCAACATTTCATTATTATCTCACGATTAATATTTGGGAAATTTTTTGAAATGATTTCATTTCTAAATAGTAGTGAAAATAATTTTTTCTTAAAAAACTCATTATTTTTCAATTATATAATATATTACTTGTTTAATAAAATATTTTATAGGAAAATTATATATCTTGTATAATTACTAATCCAATTCTGATAATTTGAATCAAATTTATAAATGTATTTGAAAAAAACAAATTTATACCGAAAAAGGATCTTTTTGAAAAAATTCCTTCATTGTGTTATATATATTAATTATTTTGTAATTTCCTAAAGTTATAGAAATTGAATCATAAAAAATTATTAAATATTGGGAATCATGGGTTTCAAATTTCTTAAATAATCCCATGTTATTTTTAGTCATTATGAATAGTAACCACAGTATATAATTATCACAACGATATGGGTATGTCAAAAAACTAATGATTAAAATTATATGATAAGGGAAAAAATGACCCTAACACATTCCATTATCCTACTCTATGAGTAGGTAATATAAATTTTCATCTAGGTTTTTAACTATGTTTTCTTGGTTCAATTTTTCAGTGATTTTAATCTTTATAATATTTATCAAAAATAGTTCCTCAAAAATGTAACATTCATTCTTTATTATTTGAAATATTTTATCATTAGATAAGAAAATATGTTTAGATAAAAACATTAATTTTTAATATTAATATTTTTTAATATGGTAATGTTTTTTATTATTTTTAGTGATGAAATAAGTAAAATAATTTCTTATGCCACACTGACTCTGTGTACATGCAAGTTGTAAAAATGTCAAGTAAATTAATTTAAAAACACTAAAAGTAATATTGTTTTGGTATTTTAAATTATTTGATGATTTTTTTCAATTATAATAACATATTATATATTTTTGAGTATCTTATATTCGAATTCTTCTGTCAAATTACATTTTTAAAAGTTATATTAAATAAATAGTGTTAAAATTGAATTATTAATGTTTTATGAATAATAATATTTTGATAAATTTTTATAAAGTTTTTAATATCATGAAATAAGATCATAAAGACGATTAATGGAATAAAATTTATTTATATTCCATTTATAAGTCATGTATCACCTCATTAATAAAATTATTAACCTTTATTATTTAAAATATATTTCCATAGTTAGGTTTAAAATTAGTAGACAACGGGGCTATATCAAATTATGAGGATTTAAATTATGTCTAATCATATCTGAATTTGATTTAATGAATATATTATGATCCTATAATAGTATAACATAGATCCATACCATATTGTTAATATTTTACATAATTTATATGGATATTATAAACTAATATTTTATGTATTTCCAAAAGTTACATTAATGGTATTTTATAGTTATATATGTTTTATTAAATAAGATAAAATTCCATGATATCCTATAATTGGACATGTATTGAGAAATTTTTGAAATTTCAATCATATATTATATAAGAGTATATTTTCTGTTTATATAAACTATCATGTCTCGTAAATAGAATGTAGAATTATTGATGTGGTAATCATCAAAAGTGTTAATTGAGGGTTAAAACAAAAAGATATGGGTGAATATATCACCTAAAATTTTATGATATTTTTTGGATATATTATATATAGACCTACTCAAACTATATTTAAAATATATAACTTTTGATCCATTTGAAAATTAAATTAAATTTATATTAATATAAGAATTTTAGATACTCTAAGAATTCCCCTCTAAAAAGTATATAAGGATGAGCCCACTACACTTCAATACACACTTCGAGATCCTTTTGAATCAATGAATACCTTACTAAATACATTAATAAAAAATATACCTATATTGTACTGGTCTTATATTGTGAATAAATACAACCTTAGAGGTTATTTGTTTTAATGAAAATGATGTTGTCGAAAGAAGTGGAAAATATTTTTACTGAATGTTTTAGTTTAATTTCCACTTCTACCAAATTCAGATATTCATCAAATATGATAAAATATGGAAAACATTATCTTATGTATTATTATATTTTATAGTGTTAAGAAAATATCATATATCCATGATCTATTCCATCAACTAGGAAATAACACCATCATTCATGTGCATTATTGGTGATTCTGATACAACAAATACAATAGGCGATTCTAGTACATCTTATATAGATGGTGTGAAAAAATATTCTTATAAAATGGGTGAGACCCATTATTGTTCTCCAAATCATTTTTTAATGTTTATTTTCTTCAAAATCATGTAGAAGAGATTTAACCATTTTGGTTTATCCTTTGGATATAAAAGGGATTTATCTATTTACGAAAGGGGTTATAAATATAATGCACTATGTTTCCTAATGGTGTGTCTAATTTCTGTCTATGACGGTTAATTTTTTCTAAGGACTAAGTGTGTTATTGTTATGTATAATTGTCTTATTTCACACTCTAAAATAATATTTTGATAGGGTAATGATGTTATGGGTTTTTATATGTTTCCATGAAATAACTGAATTCATCATTATATACCCTAATATGATATTAGTGATCATCCCATGTTTTTAAATGTTTTTCATAGGGATCATGGATTAATATGGATTTTATTATGTTAATATTTGTATATATGAAAGATACATTAAATTAAGACAACATTTATTCATAAATAACATTATTTTTATGAAAAAATATTACTATGTGGACGTCTATAATATGAAAGAGATTGTCCCAAATTTTTAAAAATATAACCCATGATTGTCTATGGGTATGAATGTTATCAAATATTTCCTTTTTATGTTATATTGTTTGAAGTTTGGAAATTGGGTCATTTTAATTAGTAAGTAATCCATAAAAAATGTTTTGGTTCTTTGAACAGGATTCATGTGTGCAGGTGTGGGGCTGTTATACTTATCCAAAGTACCCAAATTCATTTGGCTGATAAGTCAAGTCATCTTGCATAAACAAAGTTGTATAAATGTACTATTTTGTATAGTCAAAATAAGTTCCTTATATATTTTTATGCCTTTTAAACTAAACAAAAAGGATATTTTAATATGAATAACGTCTTAGAAGAAATTATGTGTGGTTTTAGAATAGAATATATTCAAACATCATGATAGAGGCATTTAGAGTAGATAGTTTCAAGACTAAGTTGTTGAGATATTGACAAGATGTAGGTACTAAACCCTATGCTATTCTTATATGGATTTACATACACATATTTTTCTAATTTTAAGTGAAATGGGATTTTTTTTGGATGCATGGAAAGTGTAATCCATGATTCCATACATAGAAGTTGCACTTATGTTATAGAAAAATTAAATGAAAACATTAATTCTCTATTTTGTTTAGGTTCATTCCGAGGGGACCTAATGTTCCTTGACATTTTATATTGTGTAAATTATTAATGAAAATTGTATTTATCATCTAAAACATCTTATATCATGTTATTAATTCTTCTTTATAGTAATTAGTGGGAATTGGAAGATTTCAAAAATCTAACAATGATTTTTTTCTAGGATATTTTTGATACACACCACATGATATATCATTTTTTAGGTTTACATTTTATTGTATAATTTCATGTGACCATGTAAATGGTACCATTATGGTTTATTTCATACCAAAAAATCATGGCTTTGGAGTTTAGCATCATCAAGTAATAATGTTGTCAGACATGTTTACATTATACATGTAAGAGATGCTCTAGGAAGTTCATTGTTACACATCATGAACTAGATGATGATATATACATCTCGGATCAAGATAATAGATTTTATATTAACTACATATATAATCATAATAAGAATCAAGAAACATATAGTTCTACACAAGAAGTCCCCAACATAGATTTGACACGATTGTGATGGGAGGACATATAGTTTTTAGACATTATAGTTAGGCCCTGGATAGGGGATATACAAATCACTACATAATATCTATGATAGGAATCAAGACACATGTAATTCTCTTAGAGATTCTTCCCTACAAAAATATGGCTCATGTACATAATAGATCATTAATTCTATTAGTAACATATAGGATCTATTCCAATCACATATACTGTGCTATTTTTACTTCCTTTGTGGGAGAATGATGAAACAAGTAATAGTCCACCATGTTCTTTTTAGAATTTTAAAGAATGTAATTATTACTCATAGTTTAATTTTAATGAAATAGTATCTTAATCATCTAGTTTAATGTAATATGATGATTATTTTGTAATTATTTTAAAAATCATGCCACTAGAATGTGGTCTATATATATTTTTAATATACTACCGTGACATGGGTTCTTTAGAATTTGATGTATTTCTATATAGATATCAGTTCTCCCAAAGGAAATCAAGTCTTCTATTTAGTGTCATATTTTTAGATCATGTGAATGGACCGTAGGCCACCCAATTTATCATCATGATATAGGGACATTAGTTATATGTAGTTAAATTCTAAACCACCACGACATCTACCTAAACACTACAATTATACAATTATATTCTTAATAAACCTATAATTTATTGGGGGGATGGTACAATGACTATCCACTATGACCATGGAATAAGGTCCATTGAAAAAGAAATTGTGTATAATATAAGGTCAATCCCACATTGGTTCATGTAATAGAGGCTTCTTCCTGGGTATCTTTTGGGATCTTAGAGGTAATATTAATTCCCTGTGTAAGAGTCTCTCAATAATTGGTTTTGATGAAATTCCATATTATGTAGGGTATACTTTATTTTATCATTAATTAGTATCAACTCATCCATTAACTTATGATATTTCCATTCTATATACAACTAATAAAAAATAGAAATGATGAGTGATAATAATCATATCTTGATTGTAGATCTTATTTTTTCTCTTATATAATTGAATACAGGGTTGATCGTGTAGCGGTATGGGTTGTAGTGAAATAAAGCCATGCAAATTGAAATGTTTTTCAGGTAATGTATAATTTATTTGGACACCATTTTCTAGAGTATGTTGGATAGGTGTTTTTGGAAGGTTCTATATATCGATTTACATTTTCTAGTAGAAGGATTAGTGATTAAACCAAATTACATATTACTAATACAACCTTTTATGTATGAAAGATTAAATGTTGGTGGAATTATATATGGTACACCAAATGTATTAATTTTTTTTATTCTCAAAAATAATGATATCCATTATCCTGACACAATTACGCAGTGAATTATGTTTTCATGTATCTGACATGCATGAAATCTGTTAATGAGCTCTTACAGACATGTTCCAAAGATGGATATAAATATCATATCCTCCTAATTAAATGGAAATGACTTATCCCGAACTAATGTACACTAAATTCAGATTTATATTCAACATACATGAGAATTATAGGATGTCATCATTAGTTTCATATATGGAAAACTCAATCAAAACCTCATTTATATATGATTTTTTGAGAATTTGAGATGTTATAAGGTTTGATGTTGGCTTTCCATTATTGAATTTTCTATTTTCATTTTTTTTCTAATAGAAGAATCTAATTCTATGTGTAGTCTAATATAGGGGACATATAACCATTACTAAAATCTTCATGTATAGGGGTGGATATGGAATCATTGATCTCATCCATGTTATTACCAATGAATGTTAATAGTAGTACTGTGTGTAATGATGATGTCAATTTCATCTTATGAAAGATATCATAAGGCTGTAGCCACATTATAAAATACATATACCTAGAAATTATGTGCTCATGGGAGCTGGATTAGAATTAGATCTGTATATAATTCAACCATCAAAATCATATTTAATAGATTAAGGAAATAATATGTTCTTTTTTTGATGGAGTACTCATCATTAATCATCATGAATACCAAAGCTTAATCAAAATTTATTTTTAAGTGAGATTTTTTTTATATTTTAAATTCAAAGACAATAATGGGGGAATGTTATTTTACCTCATTATTGTTCCATTAAATTGATAAAAATAATTAATAGGATGAAATTAACTTTCACATAGAGATATTGATGAAAAATAAATAGACTAAATTTATTTTGGATTCCTTAATTATTTTTCCATTTTGGTCATCTGTACGCATCATTAAAAGTACATATCTAATGTCTAAGGGGAATTTTTAATATAGAATAATTATTCATTTGATAACTCATTTTCCATGGTTTTTTTCTTTTATAAAGATACACCGTAATAATATATATTAATTCTCGTCCCGTTAATTCCTTTTTTCATATACATCAAATGTAATACTACATCATGGTGACCTCCCATCATGTAAAACATCATATTAACATGGGATAATGGAGGAAATTTATGAGAAGGTTGTTACGAGAGACTAAGTGGACCTCATGGTTTTGTAGGTAGAATGTCATTTAACAATGATGATGATTAGAAAATAAAAATAATTATTAGTATATGAATATAAATTTTCATTATTACATGTTGTTATAATGTGAAAATAGGGATTTCAAAAATTCCATGTATCATTTGTACACATGGGGAATATTTTTGGTGATTTATTCAAGGTTATCACATATAAAATGTATTGTCATTATTTAGGGGTGTTAATACAATTAGAATAAAAATGTATTTATTTATACTATAAAAATACTCATGAAATTCATTTTCTGACCAATTATAAATTCTATTCTTCATCAATTTTTGTTATGGTTTACCATTGTATTTCAGGATTGTATTTTATGTCTCAGATGAATGATAAGATTACATGAGTTCCTATAAAGTATTATTAGTTTTGAGAAGGAGACATGTAATGGATATAATCATGGTTTTCAAGGGTATAATTATGATATTTCATGTCTTAATATTATTCTAAGGAACATTACATCAATAATATGAAAATAAATATTTTTTGGTTCAAATTCTAGATATTGTCCCATAACATATGTAAAATAGCCTCAAAATTAGAAAGATTGTTAAATTTCTATCGGTAAATGATGTTAAGAATTTTGATTTTACATTCCATGGTATTTTACAGGATGTTATTGAAAAATAAAATTCATTTATTCTTGATATATGGAACCCATATTTTTTAAAAAAAATCATTATTCATCAAGAATAAATTATATGGGGTTCCTTGAGTTTAAAGGGTTTATCATCTTTAGGATCCATTTGGATCTAGTGGTATTTCAAATATATATCCATGATGGACTGTGATTTATATATAAATGTTTCATCATTATGAAGGTTTCATAATTTGAAAAAATAAATTATCATTCATACATTTTACAGTTGAGACACCTATAGTGGATAAAAACATGGATATACCCATTTTTCATCATGAATGAGAAAATATGGTCAATAAAATTTTAGATATCACCGATCTATGATAATGTTAGATTTGATAATATTTTCAACATTAGAATCAACATCAGAAGCATGAATTGGATTCATTCAATTGGATCCCTACTTATAACCATGGTTAGCACATGGGAATCCAATGTAGTGGGTTACTACATTGGGGTCATGAATTTCATTTTATGTATATTTATTGTCAAGAAAATTAATATTTTATTTCTAAAAGATGATTAATACTCTTATTCTTTAGAAAACATGGCATCATAGATCAATGTTGATCATGGATCTTCTTATGTTCCTAAATATATATGTTTGAGATCATTAATATTGGCGGTGATACCATCTTACAATTATATAGGGGAAACACTAAGAACCTATTATTCCCCCATTTCTACTATAATTTATATAGAAATGTGTAATATAGGGTAATATTTAGAGATAGTTGAAAAATAGAGGTCATCTTATATCCCTAGAGATATAGAGGATCATTCCCCATATTTATTGCACGTCACTATACAGGTGGAGTTATCAGTATGATTTGGTTTTAACACACCTTATTACATTAATTTAATGTCATGATGTGATTAAGAACTTTTGATTTCCAAAATTTTTGGAATAGTTTTGGTGGCATTTTAACTTTATATTACTTACATGAGGATCAGTTATTATCAATCCAATGATAATAGGATCTTTTGATACACTCTGGATAAATTATGGGATTATCATAAGGGATGTTGGATCTATATTGATTATCAGAAACATTTTCTCTATTATTGTTTTTTATTTTCATTATGATATCAGGGATACTATTGTATATAGACCCAATTCTGAATATACCTCCTTGATTGTATTTATGGGAATAATAATTTCATTTCTATGAACTTTTAATTGTTTGATAAAGGTCATTTTAAAAAAATTCAGTGTACTAAATCAAAATAAATCATCAGAAATGGTTTATTTTCCTACTCTTTTGTAGAACCGTCTATCTATTTATTGAGATTCATAGGATTCAATTATTGACACGTCACCATGAAATTCCCCAATTTATCTATAAATATAGTATTTGAGACATTGATAGTATTATAATTCATCCACCACATTCTAAATAATACAAGGGGTGTATAACTAGAAATCAGAATCCATATCTAGTTGTAAACATAAGAATTCTGATTTGGAGATAAGTGGTTTAAATTTTAACCTAATCATAAATCGGCCAAAAAGTAGTTAGACACATTTTTTGTAACTCAAAAGTGTTAATGGAAAGAGGGAAAAATAGTTTCACTATAACCCAATGAAAATGATTATGGATTTGAATGTGGTTGATTTCTTATCTGGTTTCAATTAAAATACATCACATTTCAATACCGTCTAATTTTCTAGATGCCTATATTGTTTCTATGTTTCCATTTATGTAAATATCCTTTTCAAGTTCTATAAAGAATATGACTTCATGTAATTATGTGGGATCGGTCATAAAAAATACTAATTAGTTATAGTGACCCCATATTCAATTTCAAAGGTGAATAACATGGCATCAAAAAGTGTTTCTCTAATATAATTAAATAAATTAAGTATAAACATGATTTAAATCATAGTTGGAACCACATATTACAATTTCATGATGTCATATTTATCAAAAACTGGTACGCACTTCCAAAAATTGGGTGGTGGTTTCTCTCTTGAATGAATTATAGTGGGAAAGTGTTTGAATTAAATTTTTTGTGAACATTAAGAGAGGTTGAAGGAAAACCTATTTTTCATGGATTTAGATGCACTAGTATACCGACTCTCATAGAATGATTAAATTGTTGTGCAACCACAAGTCATTTTTCTAAATCAATTTGTCTTGGAAGACTCTTCTAATATATTGGGGTGTCATAGTTTTACATCTAGGCTCCCCGATGTTCATTCTTGTAGGTCTTGATCCATTATATGGCCTTTATTGGGATATAGAAAATGTATTGGGCTCACATTTGAATTTTTTTCGCATATTCCATCAACCTCTTTATCCTCTACATTGATATCCACAGTACGATATGAGTAACATGTTATTAAAAAAATCCAACATTATTGAAGTTTACTAATAAATGAAATCCATTAATAGCACCAATTTGTATATCATCATTTGATTATGGTTCAAATTTTTTGGGATGTATAAATTCTATCTATAGTAAAAGAATGAACTATGATAGGGTTTCTACTAGCTTGTGAATCGATCAAGGTTCATCTAAATTTTCATTTCACATATTATGATGGTTAGAATATATTTTAGAAGACTATATATTTGATTATTATGTCTCCAATGATGTTGGTTTTACCATATCATAGGAAACTAGGGGAACAACTGGTTGTTTTTTTCCTCATAAAAGATTTAATGAACTCCATTACCATATTTTTATTATATAGTTATCAAAAATTAACCCCTTTATAGAAGATATAACCATCAACATTATTCCACATGTGTGTAATAATAGAATTGTACATTTTCTTTTGTATTTCATGAATTCACAATACTAAAATCAACTATTTAATATTGGATATATTTAAATAAATCATTCATGGATTGTGCGTCCAATGGTTTGGTGGAAGGGTAAATAATTTGATCGATCACTTTAGCCAAAATAATAAATTCTTATTGGATTTATAATTATAGAAAACATTTCTCTGATGATAATATAAATTATAAATTACCAATATCATCTTAGAAAAAAAAACCTTACACTTACGATCCCAATATAATATTTGTGTCATCTCTTTTTACAATACCAAAAAAGATGTAATAGTTATATTTTCAACATAGGTTAAGGTGTCATAAGATATTTCCTGTCCCTAGATGGTGGAGCTGGTACCAAAGTATTTGTATGTTTAATAGTTATAGTTTTCATTTTTCTGGTTCTTTTTCCTTATGGTATATATGCTTTTGACGAATTATATTTGGTGTCATGAAACCGGTATTTCAGTTATTGTAAAACTATAGTGATTTCACTGTATCAAACTACTTATTTCACCAGAATATGTTGGTTTTATAACTATTCACAGTGGATCTATTTATATGTTCCTAGTAACACTACATTGGGGTGGTTTAGGTTATATTAGGTTGTAAAAATCAATAAACTATAAATATATTATTTAAACCCTCTTGTTATAAAAATTTTTTAATTTCCGAGATCATGGACTATTGTATTTCAAAACATGAAGATGAATTGAAAAATAATATTTCGGTGGTTGATCTCACATCCTATATTTTAACTTCCCAAATAACTAATATATTTGAAAAATTATCTCCCTCTATGAATTACATGATGTATTAGATATTTGATGACTAATTTTTTATAGTGGTTCCCATCATGGGACCATACTGGGACATGAAATGCATGATGTTCTACTATGGATCCCCTATTCGATTGATCATTGGAAAAGTATGATGCCAAAAATGGGTGTGGGAAGAGTCGGATCCAAAAATTTAGGGTTGGTATTTCACTCTGTATTCATTGTTGTATATATCCAATGTATATTCTTTAAATATATATTCAATGAATCAATGGTGTTAGTGAGTTTTATGCTATTATATAGTTATTAATGTTGATTATGGGATGCATTGAGTATAGCATAACATGGTAGGATTATCTTTGTTCATGTTTTATAACTAATGTGGGATGAATATGGTTATCTTTATTTAAATTTCCCTAGATGATTCCCTAATAAAGAGAATTCACAGAATTCTTCTTTTATTAGAAATAAGAAAAATGGTTTTTTGGATCCTATATTTGGAAGATGACTTGGAACTTCTATTACTGGTATGATAATATCTGCTTATATAGTTATATTTTTTTGAATGTGTGATGTGAGTATATTCTTGGAGAATACACATAGAAGAAATATTTCCAATGAGTAAATCCTCATTTAGACTACTCAACTAATTAATTTGATCATCATATATAATGAGTGTTTTCTAAACTTTGAGGAATTTAAAATTATTGGTAAACAAGTGGGATATAGTAATGCATTTTCAATTTTATTTACTCAAATACCAATAGAGAGGTTGTAACTATGAATTTTCTGGTGCCCCTATATTTTTATTAGTAACTCTCATTAATGTGATGAAATAATTCATCATCCATTTTATTTTGAACCATGTTTTGAATGTAAATATCTTCTTATTATTCTAATAAACTGGCCTCATGCTCTATTTATTCAATAGGGACAATACTGATGTTATTTATTGATGAATAATGTGATTTCATTATCATATAATCATTTTAATAATAATATGACTTAATAAACTTAGTGTATTAATCATGAGGTATATATAAATCTACATGTGGATTCATCATGATGAGGGTATTCTATTATTTTTGGCCTATTTTAGGAATTACCTTCCACTTCCATGACTCCGTTAGGACTAATTTTTAAAGAGTAACCAATAGTAAGTCCCTATAAGAAAATTACATACATTCTCCATTGAAGAGTTATAAATAATTGTATGAGAAATACTATGAATATTTTTGTGTGTGATGAATATCACAATCGTGAAAATTCCTTTTTCTATGAAGGAGGAACAAATTGAGGTAAAAATACACAAGTGAAAAAAATGTTTTCTACGTTGGTAATTTTTCATTATTTACATCGGTTTTTAGCTGACGTTAATATGGAGGACATTATAAATATTGTTTTTACGTCAGTTTTTTAAAAACCGACGTATAAAAAACATAACAGCACGGTGTTTATCATGTCGGTTATTTAATAACCGACCTGATAAACCATTTCGCAGACTTTTATCACATCAGTTATTAAATAACCGATGTGAAAAAACTAGGGGTAGGGTTTATCATGTAGGTTATTTAGTAACTGACGTGATAAACCAGTGTAGGGGGTGTTTATGATGTCAGTTATTAAATAACCGACGAGAGAAACCATGGGGGATTTATCAGGTCGGTTATTAAATAACAGACGTGATAAACCAGTGCGGGAGGTGTTTATCACTTCAGTTATTTAATAACTGACCAGATAAACCCATAGAAAATGGTTTATCACGTCCGTTATATAATAACCGATGTGATAAACCTGTGGGGGGGGGGTGTTTATCACGTTGTTCATTTAATAACCGACATAATACACCCCTGTAAAATGTTTTATCACATCAATTATATAATAAACGACGTGATAAACCATTTCCCAGGTTATTATCATATAGGTTATTAAATAACCCACGTGAAAAAACAATTTTTTTAAAATAGAATGAAGTACTCTACTCTCACCAGAAACAACCAAAAACCAAACCAAGAATTCATACCAGAAAAACAGAAGTAGACCAAAAATAAGAACCAAAGAAAAATTAAGCATTTACATTGATAACATTTAAAACTTACTCCACTGGACAGCCCCCCCCCCCCCCACTGAACAGTCCCCACCACACCCTAGGACACCCCTACACCCATGGACTGCCCCCGACCCCCCTGGACTGCCCCCAACACCCATAGACATCCCCACCACCCCCCTAGACAGACCCCCACACCACTGGACAACCCCACCCTCATGTATTCCCCCACCCCCTGGACAGCACTGTCACACCCCTGGACAACCCTCCCACACCACTGAAATAAGATGAAAAAGTTACCAACAATAGACCAGAACCCCATCAACACAATAGACTTACCCCACCACACACCTGGACACCCCCACACCCCTGGACATCACCCCCACCCCCTGGACATCCCCCACCCCCTATATACCCCCACCCCGGGATAGTACTCCAACACCCCTGGACAACCCTCCCACACCCCTGAAACAGACCAAAAAGTTACCAAAAATAGACCAAAACCCCCTCACCCCACTGGATAGCCCCCACCATACCCCCCACAACAGACCCCTGGACTACACCTCCACCCCCTAGACAGCCCCCAACACCCCTAGACAGCCCCCCCACATCACTGAAACATGATAAAAAAGTTACCAAAAATAGACCAGAACTCCCTCACCCCACTGGACTTCCCCCACCACACCCCTGGACACCCCCACACCCATGGACATCACCACCACAGCCTTGTTTACCCCCCACCCCTGGAAATCACTCCCACACCCCTGGACAGCACTCCCACACCCCTAAAACAGACCAAAAAGTTACCAAAACAGACCAGAACACCCTACCCCACTAGACAACCCTCACCACACCCCTCACACCCCTGGACATCCCCACAACCCGGACAACCCCAATACCCCTGGATGACCCCTTCACCCTCCTGGACACCCCCAGACACCCTTGGACTACCCCACCACCCCCTGGACACCCGCTACACCTCTGGACTACCCCCACCCCCTGGACAGACCCTGGACAACCCCTGGACAACTGGTGTTGTGAGAGGAGGCGCCACCAGCCCTTGGGGGGCATGCCGCTGGAAGGTACTCGTCACTCCCACATGTGAAGCTTGATATCTCAAATTGTCTCCCATATGGGAGTGATGAGTACCTTCTAGCGGCATTCAGCCCCCTCAGAGATGGTGGCACCTCATCTCCCACCCCCCGAGACTGCCCCCCCCCCCCCTTCCCATGGACACCCTGGACCCCACCCCCCACTGTACTGCACTCCCACACCCTTGGAAAACCCCCTCACCCAAAAGGACACCCCTCACCCCTGGACACCCCCTAGACAACCCCCCACTCCCCTAGACAGCCCTTCCACCCTCCTGGAAATGCTCCCACCCCCTGGACTACCCCCACTCTCATGGACACCCAGGATACCCCCCATCCCACCGGATAGCCCTCCCACAGCCCTGGATACCCCCACCCTTGGAAACCCTCCCCCCAGACCAGAATCCATACCTGGAAAACCATCATAAGTAGACAAAAACAAGAAGTATAGAAAAATTAAACATTCACATATATAACATTCAAAACATAAAATTTCAACATAAAAAAACTATATCCAACCTAAATGACTACCAAATACACAATTAATATTACAATATTCAAAATTACATTTTACACTACAAACAACTAAAAATCAATCAAACCTATAAAATTATTTGACCATTGCACTTGTAAGTGTTTGATGTCTTTAGCACTATAGGGTTGAGGTTCATCAAATAGCTACAAATTAAAAGGATAGTAGTTAATGTGTATATTGAATAAATCAAATGAACTATTATGGAAATGTTTAAAAGGAAATATTACAAGGTCAAAGTTCAGAACTGTCCCAATTGTTATTATTTCATACATAAATATTAACATATAATATCTACATTCGATAACGCCTTTTTTTCATGACAATTCGGTTTGAATGATTGTAAATTCAATATATTATTTGTATTTAATAAATCAAATTGTACAAATTATAAATGGACATTTACCCTTACATTTACATATTTGATCTTCACACTCCTTTTCTTTGGGTTTTTAGGAAAGTAGACCCATCCCCTGTTAGAAAATAACACGAATGGGATAAATTTAAAATTCATTATAATAAAAGAAACTATTGAGAAATTGAAACATAATTTTCCATCATCTTCATAAAACATTCCCGCACATCACCATGGATAGAGCATATCCAATAAAGTGTCTTCTCCCTTGGGAAAAAACCCCTAACTTTTAATGATCACTGATAAATAAAATTTAAGGTTAGTGGTTTTCTATGTTAAAATATAATGAACTCTATGAGAGAGATGTGTTTCATACCTCTAACAAAAAGGCATAATCCAACATTGTGTGACTATATTCTATTCAAGTCTTTCAGAAATATAAACCATTCTTTATTCCACATCAAATGCACATGCTTTAGGGGAAATCAAATGTCGTTTAATGAACCCATATACATCTATCTTCTCAATATTATCGAAAATGATAAAAAGTTACCTAATACAAAACACACACAAGTGTACATTTATAATAAATATAACTTAGGGAAAAGTTGTTAAGACTTATATGGAAATATTCTGCACCATGTTGAAGCCCAACTTATCTCCAGTAACAAGCTCCATGATATCCACTTTCATAATCCACACAGTTATTGCACATCCACAAACATGAGCTTCCATTTGAAACTCATAATGATTTTCCAACAAATTTGAATATCTTGAAAATATGTCAGGACTACTAGAATATCTATCTGATGTCATAGTCATTTGTCTTTGTTGTTTCCTATACAGTATTTATTTACATTTAAAGTATTCTTATAAAAATAAATAGAAAAATATATTAGTTTTCAAATGACAAAACAAATTTAATAAAAAAATTAAAATATATAACATACATAAATCTATGGTAATGAGTCGAAGAAGTATGGATGACCCAATTAAAAAATGGCTTATACTATGTCCAACTATCTTCACCACATCTGTAGGTAATGGTACCCGAGTTGATCTATCTATAATATCATGTATAGTGACCCTCTAATTGTTTACCTCTAATAGTTGATGATGAACTATATATCCTATCCAATATACCAACCCATATGAAACTATATGATGTTGAGGATCATCAACATACAAATCGCAATAAGTAATAAGTTCCGGTGGAGGAGTAGGATAAAAAATGAGGACCGCATGCTAAGGTATGGGACTGAGAGTTACTGGCGGAGGAGGAGGATAAATAATGGGGTCTGTAAAGGGATGTAGAGGAGTGGGAGATGCAGTCTGAAATTTTATTTGCATGTCTACAAACATAGACTGTACCGATGCTCTAATATTTTCCTCCATCGTCGCAATAATATTATGAACATCAGCCTCCAAGGATTCTATTTTTTTATAAACACCCTCAAAGTAAGTAGTTGAGGAACATGGAAACACATTAATTAATGCTACAACTGTCAGATATCCTCATACACGACAAGGATGTTCGGGAATTCCCAATGCTACAGATAAAATATATTGCCTCCCAGTAGCTGTAAATACCTCATGTGAGCTCTTCTCCTCAATAGAATCTTATATTAATTAATTGAACGTTTCTGTAATGATTGAAATTATATAAATAAAATAGTTAACTTAAATAAATAAAATAGATATCTTACAATCCTCTCAGCTATGATTCTCGAATCTTCTGAAAGATATTTCCCTTATTTTCCCATCTGATCTCTCTTCCATTTTTCATGTATAGATGGATGGGAAGGAGGGGCCACCTCTCCAGAGCGTGAAGACTCAACTGTTAGTTTTTGTAATTTTTTTCCTTCATTTGTTGTTCCAATAATGTATACCCTCCCCGAGATAAACTTTTAGGGTATACATTTTTAGATTGGATCTCCCGATGAGATTTCCTTGTTTGCTGTAAAATAAGAATATTAAATCATTAACAAAACAGTAATAAGATCATTTATATAAGAAAGCTTATAAAAGTTTTCATTGCCCTTACCAAAAATGATTCTTTTCTTCTAAACTCAAAAAACGGTCTCCATGTGTCTTCATCTATTAAAGTATATATACAACGTGGATTTTCATGACTCCTATGACAAAAAATGAAATCAAATTTGAGGGTTGATTTCAAATCCCTCGATCTCCTGGCTTCCATTGATAAGCATTTCTTTCTGAATCCTGTAGTGTCAGGAATATCAAATTACATATGATAAATAATAGGTTAAACATATTATATATACTGAAAACGTTTATAGAATAGGCAAACAATAGAAAAAGATCGTACCAAAATAGTCTCCCACAACTGAGAGATTGTCACTTTGTCCTCACATCTCCAATCATTATACAAAATGATTACATTTCTCTTACCCTGAGTGGATACAAAAATCTTAAAATATTTTTCATTAGGACCCTTGGAATATCATCCTCATCAAAATCAACAGGTATCCTCTAATCCTACGAACATGCAAGTGATAATTTTGGTAAACATGTGCATCCACGTTTTCTAACTCTTGAACTCTTTATAGTAATGGGAGCACATGAGGAAGATTGAAGAACATCAAGAGGAGCATGTGAATTCTCCTCCCCAGAGGTATGACCAATATGATCCTCTCCAGAATCATGTGGTTGATCAACTTATTGATCTGCCATTACCCTTAAAATCAAAAAAATCAAACATTAGTTCACAAATATTCATATTCAAATATTTTAATATTATTATAATCAGAAAATAGAAAATTTTACCAAGTTATGTTACAGTAAACACGGTTAATATGGTAAGAATGTTAAACTAGTGAAGATGGTAAGGATAGTCAAGATGGTAAACATTGTAAACCTGGTAAACCTGGAAAACATGGTAAAGTAATTACCACTGAAAAAAATAATAGATATATAATTTATGTAATGGTAAACATGAAAAAGTAAACTATAAATAATTAAAACATAGTAAACCGGGTAAACATGGTTAACATGGTAAACTAATTTTCACTGAACAAAAACAATAGATATATAATTAATGTAATGGTGAACATGATAAAGTAAACTAAACAAAAATAAAACAAACAAAAACGTATTCTTATTTTGTTTTAATACATGTTTTAATAAAGAAAAAACATACAATATCTTCCATTTCATGAAAATAATAAAGGTAAAAAAGAAATAAAGAAATATTACCTGTAATTTTAGGAATGTACAAATGGATTGTTTTCCCAAATTCCTTCATCATGATCATTCCTTATGGCACAAACCATGTCTTCATCATGCTCATCATTATGTTCTATTAATATTTCCATGCAATTAGGGATCTCACATAAAGTAGCATCTTCATCAAGTTCATCCCCACCAACATATTTTTTCCCCTTGTAAAACAACAGCCCACTGCATATCTGATTGATCTACTACATAGAAAATTTGTTTTGCATGTGTTTCCATAATAAAAGAATAAGCTGTGTCTTCCAATCTATTTAGATTAACAGCTGTCATTCCAAATACATCGTGTCTGATACTTTTGTTACCGATAAACCATTTACAGTTAAAAACATGAACTTTAATTTTTATGTAATCCAACTCCCATATGTCTTCAATCACTCCAAAATACGCACTTGATGTATAAATTGGGTTTTTGTCCTTAGCACTCGAAAAATTCATTGCTTTTGCAAACACCCATTCAACAATTTTCTGAACTACACTTTTATTATCCTGAGCTTTCGTAAGAAATTTATAGCCCTTAATGTCATAACCTAACCATGTTATCAAATTTAAACATGGACCACCCACTATTCATTTTAATGTTTTTGATACATCTGATCTACCATGAAAGGTCCTTTTAAACCATGAAAAAAATATTTTGTCGTGCACATTCAAAATCCACATTTCTTTCTTATTTGGATGACATTATTTCAACTCATTAATATGCAATGTGATATACGGCTGAGCATCAGCTATGTTATTCAAGATGTATGATTCTAACTTCTTTATAAATTCAGCTGACAACAATTTGACTTTCAAGCCATGAATCCCATTTCTCTCATTATTAACTCGTTCATGGCGGGATAAAGGCAAACCAATGTGTTTCTCCACATCAAAGTTTCTCATACAAAACTCTGCAACCACCTCAGAAATATACTTTTCAATAATGGTGGCTTCAGGTCGATATGGATTCTTATCATACCCCTTCAATATTTTAATATACCTTCAAAATAATATATCCAACAATGATATAAAGGTCTGGAATGCATTATTTCTCGAACCAGATGAATCATTAAATGCACCATTATATCAAAAAATGTTCTAGGAAAATACATTTACAATTGAAAAAGTATAAAAATTGCATCTTTTTCAAAAAAGATCAAAGAATTCACATCAATAACATTATTACAAATTGAGTTGAAAAAATAACACAACTTCATTATAGTCTTTCTAACATGGATGGGATATATTCCACGCTATCCTACCGGTATAAGTTGTTGCATCATGAAGTGACAATAATGAAATTTCATACCAATAAACATCAATTCCTTCAATGAGACAAATTGTTTTACATTTGAATAATAACCTTGTTGAACATTGATATCATGAAGACACTAACAAAAGATAATTTTCTCCCACATCAATAATGTATGACAATTTGGGGGAAGAAATATTTGTCTTCCATTAGGAGTGGGAGCTAACTCCAAACGTATTCCCATTGATAATAAGATTAATCTTGCATTTATCCCATCTTTTGTCTTTCCTTTAATATCTAACAATGTTCCAATTAAACTATCACATATATTATTCTCCACGTGCATGACATCAATATTATGTTTATCTACATGATATCTCCAATATTGTAGATCAAAAAATATTGATCTTTTCATCCAAATATGTCTATCATTACCAGATTTATATATCTTTCCCAATGTCACATCAAGGTTTTTCACCCTCTAAAAATAATGATCATGGGATAATGGTTTTGGATCAATATCAAATTGTTGTGAGCCATTGAATTCCTTTTTTAGTCTTCTATAAGACTGGTACATAGGAAAAAACATTCGATGACCCATGTAAACTGTTTTCCTCCCATGATGCAGTTGAAAATATGATGTTTGTTGTTCGCAAATTCGACATTCTTTATTCCCTTTAACACAGTATCCATAAAAATTTCCATAATGTGGGAAGTCATTTATAGTGAAAAAAAGCACTGCATGCAGTTGAAAATATTCCATTTTATAATAATTATACACCCTATTACCATCCACCCATAAAAGTTTCAAATCATCAATAAATGGTGACAGGAAAACATCAATATCATTGCCGGGTTTCTTCGGACTACAGACCATTATACTCAACATGACATATTTGTGCTTCATACATACATTAGGAGAGAGGTTGTAAATTACCAATAAAATAGTCCATGAACGATGTCTGCTTCTAAGGGCCCGGTATGGATTCATTACATCTGTGCACAACCCTAGTTTGATATTTCTAATTTAATTTCCAAATGTTGGATACTGCTCATCAATATTCTTGCATTGTAGAAAATCACATGGATGATGTATTTTTTTTAACATAATCACTCATCAACATGCCATCTTAACCTTTTTTTCATCATGTGAATTATCAAATAAACGTTTGAAACGATGAATTATAAGAAGATACCAAAATACCATTGAAGGGTTCTTTGTAATATCTACATCAGCCTGTGATTTTTCTTTCACCTTATACCGTGATGTCCCACATTTAGGACACTCTGACAGAAATTCATATTCCTTCCTATATATCATACAATCATTCAGACAGGCATGTATTTTCTTGTATCCCAATCCCATCAGGCATAATATTTTCTTGTCCTTCTAATGTTAATCTGGAAGATCATTATCTTTTGGAAGAATGTTTTTCATCAATTGTAGCATCTCTGTAAAACTTCTATCACTACATCAATGTTTCACCTTCAATTTAATCAATCTTAATACCAACAACAGAACCGTAAAATATATACAACAAGAATATAATGGGTTTTCAGGATCACTATATAGACACACAACTATCGGTTCTATCACAATTTGTTCTGCTACAATATCGCAAATCATTTCTTCAATTCCATCAGAGTCACTATCTTTCAAATCATCATCATCAGTGAAATTTTGTCCAGTTTCACCATGCCAAATCCAAGGGGTATAAATCGGATTAAAACCATGAAAAATCAAATGATCTTTTAATTCAATACTTTTCACCTTCTTCATATTCAAATATTTTAGGCATGGATAGAAAAATAATTCACCACTTGGAACATTTCGTTTAGCAAATTCCAAAAAGGCATCAAAACCTTCTTCATATTCATTGCTCATTCGATGGGCCATAATCAAACTTTTATTCATTATTACCTATAACAAATATCAAAATTATACATCTGTAAAGATAAGACAAATATATTTTCATATGAAAAAAATCATAATTTGAATTTAAAACAATTTTGAAATATAAAACAATTCTATGTGTATTTAAAAAAATATGCTTGAATATGATTTTAAAAAGAAGATATAGTTAGATATAATAGTTATAAATTCGATGGAATCAATGAAAACCATGGGGTATCCAATGGTTGATAAAAAATTGGAGAAAATTGAGTAAACCTAAGAGTTAAATCAAATTTAAAATAAAAACTCGGATGGAGAAAATCACAATGTAACTCCAATCATCACGGCACAGTGGAATCATATTACAACACTAATATCCATGAAACAATACAACCATCATGTCCTAATCTCACAAACCACAATGCAATAGTCAATCCCAACTGACACTTATCCCCACCCCCTTGGGCACCCCCTGGACACCACCACCACCTTCGGCAGCCCCCCCCCACCCCCTGGACACCACCCACCCCCTTGGACACCCCTGGACACTTCCACCATCTTGTACCCCCCATCCCTTGGACACCACCCCACCCTCTTGGACACCCCCTGGACACCACCACAACCTTGGACATCCACCAACCCTCAGCACACCACCCCCACCCCTTTGATAGCACCCCCCCCCCCCCCCGAACACCCCCCAACCCTCTTGGACACCCCCACCCCTCCTAGACACCACCACCCACCTCTTACCCCCTTGGACACCCCCCTGGACACCCCCTGCCCTCTAGACCCCCCCCCCCCACAGCCCTAGATTTCCCCCACCCCACCTCCATGGACACCCTGGACACCCCCAACCCTCTAGACACCACCCCACCCCTTGGAAACCCCCTGTACATCCCCCACCCCTCTAGAGATCCCCCCCACCCTCTGGACATCCCCACCCCTCTAGACAGCACCTCAAACCCCTTGGACACCCCCCCCCCCCGCCCTCCCGGACACCACCCCCCACCCCTACCCCCTTGGACAGCCCCCAACCCACTTGGATAGCCCCCACCCCCTTTAACACCCACACCCCTTTGACACCCCCCTCTACACACACACCACTAGACAACCCCCCCCCCCCCACCTCCACGAACACCCTTGATAACCCCCAACCCTCTAAACATCCCCCAACCCCCTGGACCACACCCCATTGTAACGTCCCGGTTTCAGAAGCCACCCAAAGGCACCCCATACCCGGTTGGTCACATGGCATCAAATGCATTTCCCCAAACGCCAAAGGATTCTGACTAGCAGCAAGGACCTTGGGTGCGATAGTGGAGAAACTATGCCTCATTGGCAGAGTACACAGTAGAAATAGATAAACATGCAATAGTGGAAGCAGTAATAACAAATAATATAAATAGTGGAAGACTAAATCAACAGACTATAGAACATATGTATATATGAAATCATTCATGATACATATCTAGGAAAGCAGCCAAACAAGTTAAAATTCTGGAAAACCCCACAATACCAAAACAAGTACAAAAGATAGTGAAATATCTCCTCAGCAACGCAAGCCAAAGCATGGCCCCATGCTCTACTACTTCAAGAAATCAAGTACCTGAAGTCGAAGGGCACATGCCATTGTCTATACCTGCTACTAGATAGACTTCATGGGCCCTAAATCATAGCCCAAACAAGGTGTGAGATAAAATCCCAGTAAGCAACCACCCGAAGATCTATGTCTAACAGTCAGTGAGTATATGGAAGGTAAAAGTACAATAAGCAGTAATCAACAAAAGCAAGCATTAGGCAATAAACAGTAAGTAGTGAAGCAGGATGATACATAATAGTACTCAACCAAAACAAGAACAGCAGTAAAGAAAAACCGTTAACACAAATAGGAAACCCACTGAGAAGTACCCACAACCACCCCCTCTAGTCCTAACCAAGAAAAATACCACAACCTTCTGGGCAGTGTACTCAGCCTAACCCCTCTGGCTTGGCCGTAAAAATTTATGAAACTCTCTAGGTAATCTCACTTGGTCAATTCCCCTTATAGTCTAGGGTAGTCAGCGAATCTCTGAGGAAGATCACGTGGTCTAACCCTCTTAGCCCCGAGGTCTAGATACTCTCCGAGGAATCTATCTCTGTCAATTCGTCCTATAGCCTCAGGTATAACACTGACTCTCTGAGGAAGCTCACTCGATCAATTCCTCCTCTATCCTGGGAAGGTTCATAAGAGAAAACAAACAATGTAAGACTCTCTGAGAAGCTTCCTCGGTCTACCCTCCTATAGTCTATAATATCTGAAGGCACTCTGGGATGCTCGCTCGGTCTATCCCCTCTGGCCTATAATTTCTAAGACTCAATTAATAAGCTCACATGGTCTAGACTCTTGTAGTATATAATGACAATTAACCTCTAGGAAGCCCACTCGGTCTATCCCTTATAGTCTATAGCACTGGGTTCTCACAGCCTCGTGTTGTTCAGTGCATAATAATGCTATAATGCCAAAGTACACCTACAGAGCTACTTGGAAAACCAAAGTACACAGATAGAGCTACTTGGCTAACAAGAGTAAACCTAAGGAGATACTTGGATAATAGTCTATAAGGCAACTAGCATGTAATGGAAAACACTCCATCCTATAGACACAAGTCATGGCCACAGTCATAACGGCCAAAGGCTGACAAGACCCAATGGTTGTAAACAGAGAAAAACATGGGAAAAACATACAAGAACAACAAATTTATCCTCTAACATGATTGAATTACCTCTACACAATCATATAAGCAAGGAAGGAAAACAACAAGGGAAAAAAGTTAGACACGTAATACTCGTTCCCGGTATTGGTCGAATTTGAACATAAAACTCAAAAAAATTGAACAGTAAGGCACAAAACACCTACATCGATCCTAGGAGATCTATATAAGTGAACCACGATGACTGATTCTCCTTAGAACATCGAAGATCTGAGAAAATGACCAATGTGTTTAAATTAAAATTACATGTGAAGGATGAAGAATTGGAAATCAAGGCCCAAGAAGAAGGAAGAACTCACCGCAGTGATTCCAACGCAATTGACCATGCTCGAAACAGATAACAGACAGAGGAGAAGTGGCTCGTCGAAGATTCTTGGATCCGTGGCGCTCTCGGATGAACAGAACCTAGAAGAAGACCTTTCTGTGTGTCAGGAGCGACCCCGGTCTGATTAATAAAAAAAGAAAGTACACAACATGTACTATGTCTTTCCGTACTCTTCCAAAATCGGCCTCCACGTCACCCCTACACACCGTGTGTGGCCGAGACACGACCAGTACATGACTTCGAGCAGGAAAAGAGTACATGGTGTGTTCTCAGAATGTACATGGCGTGTACTTCAAAATTTTCAGAAAAATTATTTTTCAAAAAAACACCAGAAAAAGGAAGTACCTACCTGAAACAAAGATCCTAGTTCTTAAAAACATTCCCCCTTAATGAAATTAGTCCCCGAATTTCCCTAACGAGGCATAGAAGAAGAAACCCCGAACAGCTCTGGCCACTATGATCATACATCGGCCTCCCTTTCCCAGGACTCCTTATGTACTCACCCATGCATCCAAAGCACCCGTACTAAAGAAATAGACCACCCACGGAGAACCTTTGTACTACGATCGACAATTTGGATGGGATTCTCCTCAAATGATGCATATTCTTCGAGCACAACCTCCTCGGGCTGAAAGAGATGCGACAGGTCAGAAAAGTAACATCAGAGTTGAGAGACGTGGAAGACTTCGTGCATGGCCCTATACCTTTGAGGTAACTGCAACCGATAGGCAACCGACCCAACTCTCTAAAACACCTCAAATGGTCCAACATACTGTAGTGAAAGCTTACCCTATATTTGAATCCTCATGTGTCCCAACCTTGGTGTGACATGAAGGAAAACCTGATCGCCGACCTCAAATTCTAGAGGTCGTCTCCGCTGATCAGCATAAGACTTCTGCCAAGACTGTACTATAGCCATCCTCTTCTGAATGAACTCTATCTGCTCTGAGGTCTCCTAAACAAGACGAGGTCCCAGCAAAGCTGCCTCTCCTGTCTCCAGCCAGCATAAGGGTGATCGGCATGGCCTACTGTACAAATCCTTATATGGTACCATCTGAATGGTCACCTGAAAACTGTTGTTGTAGGAGAACTCCAAAAGAGGTCTATGCTTCTCACAAGAACCACCGATGTCTAGAATGCATGCTCGGAGCATATCCTCATCCACACGGATCGTAGGCTCGGACTGACCATCTGTCTGAGGATGGTATGGTGTACTCAAAAGTACCTGTGTAGCCAAAGCCTTCTGATGTCCCTGTCAGAACCAAGAAGTAAAACACGCATCCCTATCTGAATAAATAGAGTGTGGAACTCCATGTAGACGTATAATCTCTCAGATGTACAGTCGTCTCAGATAATCAACACTGATGGTCTCCTGATCGACAAAGAGTGTACAACCTTCGTAAGTCTATTCACGACAACCCAAACGACATCACTCCCCCAATGTGACCTCGGTAACCCAGTCATGTTTTCCATTGAGACATTGTTCCACTTCTACTCGGGAATGGGTAACTACTGCAAAAGCCCCACTGGACATTGATGCTCTCCTTTCACATGCTGAAAAGTAGAACATCTCATTAAAAAACCAGTAACATCCTTCTTCATACCTGGCCACCAGTACTGGTGTTGTAGATCACGATACATCTTGGTGACTCCAGAATGAACTGCCCAAATTGAGGAATGAAAATCCTGCATCAGCTCCTCGTGTATGTCTACTGGCACCAATACACATCCATCGAAATGCAAGATCTCATCATCTCCCATTGTCCATCCATGAAGAGGGTCCTCTCCAGACACACACTCCCCCAAGACTAAGCCTTCTGAGTCTGATATCTGCCTCATCCGAAACTGATCAAGTAGTGTTGAGGTAACAACTAGAGAAGATAGGTAAGTCTGTCCCTCTCTATCGTGCACCTCCAGATGCATCTCAAAGAACAGATCCATCAGCTTCCACTCACTACTAGCATCCAAAAACTTTCTGAATATGGGTTGTCCTACTCAACGCATCTTCCACTGTGTTGCCCATTCCCAGCGAATAGGCGTGCTCGTAGTCGAAATACTGAAGATACTCGAACCTCATGCGCTTTCTCATATTCAGATCATGCTGAGTGAAGATATACTTGAGACTATTTTGGTTGGATAAATCCACAAAGTGATCTCCAAGTAGGTATTGTCTCCAATAGGGTAAGGCATGAACCACAACTGCCAACTCCAGATCGTGAATGGGGTAATTCCTCTCGTGTGGCCTCAACTGTCGAGACTCATACGCAACGACTCCATCTCCCTGCATAATCACAGCTCTTAGACAGATACCTGAAGCATCACAATAAACAGTGTAGCTCTTTCCTAGCTCTTTAAAGACTAGTATCAGTTTTGACGTCAACCTCCCCTTCAGCTCTTGAAAGGATGACTCACAAGAAACTGACCAAAAAAAATTCTCCCCCTTCATCTTCATACCTGTAAAAGGTGATGTTATGCATGAAATGTCTTGAATGAAGCGTCTGTAGTATCCTGCCATCCCTAGGAAACTTTTTTCCTCAAAGACGTTCTTCGGATGCTCCCAGGAAACTCCACCTCTCACTTTCTCTGGTTCCACATATACTCCTACTTCTGAGATGACGAGACACAAGAAGTGAATCTGGTCCTTCCAAAAGTGGCACTTTGAGAGTTTAGCATACAGGTGATGCTCTCTCAGTGTAATCAGAACGATCAAAAGATGTGTGACATGGACGTGTCGAGTGTGAGAGTGCACCAAGATATCATCCACGAAGACCACACTGATGGTGTCCAAATACAGATGGAACACTCGGTTCATCAGTGACATGAAAACTATAGGCGTGTTCGTGAGACCGAACTGCATGATTTTATACTCGTATAGACCATACCTACTATTGAAGGTTGTAAAAGGTATATATGATGGTCTAACGCACAACTGATGATAACTGGACCTCAAGTCGATCATCGAGAACACTCGGGCTCCTCAAAGCTGATCAAAGTGGTCATCTATCCTCGGCAAGGGGTATCGGTTATGGACCATCAACTGGTTCAGCTTCCAATAATCCACACAAAACCAAATGGTGCTATCTTCCTTTTTCACAAAAAAAGACAGGGGAACCCCATGGATGAGTACTAGGCCGGATGAAACCCTTTTCCTGTAACTCCTCCAACTGCTTCTTGAGCTCTTGTAACTCTGGTGTAGGCATCCTATAAGGAGGAATGGACACCGGTGCCACTCCTGGAATGATCTCAATTGAGAAGCCTACCTCACACTCCGGAGGAGAACCCAAAAATTATTCTAGAAAGACATCCCTAAAACGATCCACCACTGGGGGAAAGTCTAACTGTGAAGTCCCCTGGTCATCCAGATAAATTCTGGAAATCTGGGCTGTAAATTCCCCGAGCCCATGATGCTCGGGTCCAAATCTACCAACCAGGACATCCCACCCACCTCTATGTAGAAACGATCCACCCTCTAGTGATACGAAGCTCACCCTGTGGTGATAGAAATCGACGATAGACTGGAAGGGAACCAACCAGTCCAGACTGAGAATGACGTCATAGCCCGTCATCTCTAGGACATAGAGGTCCCACAAGAAATGACACCCTTCATCATCAAGAGGGTACTCTCCATACTGACGTATGCTATATTTCCTTGTTCCCAACAGCATGTCAAGAGTCAACAAGTCGGCAGACGAAAAGATACAGAGGACACAGATCTCCACAACCATAACAGAGATAAAGCTATACGAAGCACCAGTATCGAAAAGAGCTGAAGATAAACTAACGCTACTATGATTGTAACTCGAACTCTATAAGGGTCGGGATCCTACACCTGATAGGTATACTCCACGATGAAATACCGGTCTGCACCACAGCCCTGCGCACCTGGCTGACCGCTCTGAGCAGATCCACTCTGATGTCGCTGATGACCTGGTGACTGACCACCCCGGCCGCGACCTCCACCTCGCCCGAATGGCCAGAAGAACTTTAGTTCCCAGACTGGTGGGAAACTGGAGAAACATCTCCCGAACGCGGGGTCATATAGAAACCCCTACCACCAGGTGAAGGTGAGAAGATGTGACAGAAGGGCTAAAGATGGCCCATCGTGCCGCAAGATCGGCACTCCATCGGATCTCTCTGGCACTGAGTCCTAGTTTTCCCACACCTACTACACTAGTAGAATACAACCTGGCTTCCAGAAAACACATCCCACTAACCTCGATCTCTTCGGGAAGACTCTCTATGACGCTTATTAATATCCATAGGAGGAACACTAGCTCTAGATGTCGAACCGACCAACATCACTGCTCCAGAATCCCTCCGATTGTGCTCAGTAATCAGCGCCTAGTTGACGATGGAGGATATAGAAGTCAACTAGAAGATATTCACCTAGGAACATATCTCCTGACTAAGACCGTCCTTGAACTTCCTAGCAAGGAACAACTCATCACCTGCTGAGATTGGTGTGAAACACTGCAGCTCAGTAAAATGATACAAGTACTCCATGATAGAAAGAGTACCCTACTGCAGACTCATAAAATCCCGGGCTCGATCGGCCCTCTGGGTCTCCGAATAGAAGTACTCATAGAGGGTGTGTTGAAACTCATTCAATGACATACCCTCATGGTTCCCTAACTGTGAGATCACCTCCCAACACCTCATGGCGGTTTCCTGGAGCATATAGGTGTCTAGCATTACCCTCTTCTCTCGGGGTATCTCCAGATGCTCAATGATAGTCAGGGTGGCCTCGAACCACGAATCTGCCACCAGGGGTCTTCCATCCCCTGAGAATGTAGGAGGATGATGCTGCTGAAAAACTCTCGTCAAATCTGCCATCGACGGGGCAGGAGGCGGTGCTCCCTGAAAAGTCTGTAACATCCTTAGGAAGTCGTCCCTGATCTGCGTATCGGCGTCCGCAATGGGTATAACTGCTAGTGCCAAGGATGGAATAGTAGGAGGATCAAGAAGAGGTTCCCGATCGGCAATATCTGGTGTCTGGTCACTGTCTGGCAACTGACACACGACCGGAGGACGTCTCAGAGGCATATATCTGAAAGATCAGAAGCACACCTTAGATCCGGATAACAACGACTGAGAACACAAGAGTAATAAATGAGGACAGGGGGAAGAAACTGTCATGTTTTACAAATCATGGCTACATGGTGTGTATAAAACTTACATGGCATGTACTTTTATCCATTAACATGGGCATGTACTCCCGCAACTAATGATCATGTAACACCCCAAAATACACAGTGTGTCATTCCCACACACGGCTTGTACTTGAACTCTAAACCCCTGCCCGAGTATCCTTACATGTCTAAACCACGTGGTTCAAACTAAACCCAGACTACACGGCGTGTTCCCTAGGTACACTTCATGTACTAGACATGGTCTTGGTGGCCCGTGTTGTTAGTTACATGACCGTCTACACGGCTGCCCTTACATGGCGTGTTCCGAACAAACACGTCGTGAATAGGAGATCATAACACTTACCCGTGTTGATCGTGACATGGTCGGGTGCCTAGGAAAAAACAACACGACGAGTTATTTACCAACACGGTGTGTTCTAATCGTGCTTCCCCGACCCATGTTGTCAGTGACACGATCAGGTACACGACTCTAAACTACATGGTGTGCATCTACCGTACAGGGCATGTTCCTGGAGTTATTTTCACGACACCGTGTTTTGGCTCACACGGTCAGTGACACAACCAGAAAACTACACGGTGTGTATCCAAAAAGTACACGCCGTGTATTCTGGGTTTTTCTGGGTTGTAGCTCAGAATCTACACAAAATCCCAGAAACACTGAAAACTAGGCAAATGGGTTCCAAATTCCGATCTGTGAGGGCACATACTCCCTGCGAATCAAATCTTGACATCTAATACAGTCATGTACAAGAGAAAAAAGCTACATGATCTTCCAATTTTCGGTTCTAGAGGGCCCATAACACCTCTAGAATCAGAATTTGGTTTTCATTTATGCAAAGTGCTACACTATCAATTTCTCTATCAAAACAGTAGAGATTCTATCAAACATCTATCACAACAACATGCATAATATACACAACGTCTATCAAAACAACATGTAATCACTAATGCACCCTAGATGGCATGGCAAGAATGCATGCCATGTGATTTCTAACAAGTATCTATATGATGCATTAGATTGTATACCCTCATTTCATCGGGTTGCGACAGAAATAGAATCGTAATATCAAAACAATAACAACATGAAGCATGTGAATGACTCTAGGTGAAATAATATCAACAGTAAAATCTCAAAACCTGAAAACTTCCATAAACAAAGTAGTAAGGATTATCCCTATACACAGGTTAGCTACTCCCAGGAACAACTTATTACAATGTACCGAATCCATCCTATCCCTGGCTAAAGTCTCCAAACAGTAACGAAAGAGAAAAGAAGCTCCTATGATACCACTTTGTAACATCCAAGTTCTGGAAGCCACCCAAAGGCACCCCGTACCCGGTTGGTCACATGGCCTCAATCACATTTCCCAAAACACTAGAGGCTGCTGACATGAAGCCTAGGCCTTTGGTGTGATAGTAGAGAAACTATGCCCTCATTGGTAGAGTACATAGCGGAAATAGATAATCATGAAATAGCAGAAGCAGTAATAACCAACAATATAAACAGTGGAAGACTAAATCAACAAACTGGAGAACATATGTATATATGAAATGATGTACGATACATATCTAGGAAGGCATCCAAACAAGTCACAATGTTATAAAACAACACAGTACCAAAACAAGTACAAAAGAAATTAAAACAGCTCCTCAGCATCGCAAGCCAAAGCTTGGTCCCATTCTCTCATACTCCAAGCAATAAAGTACTAGAAGTCGATGGGCGCTTGCCCATGTCTATACTAGCAACAACATAGTCAGCTTGGTCCCAAAAGAAAGGCCCAAATAGGGTGTGTGATAAAATCCCAGTAGGCAACCTCCCAAAGATCTATGCCTAATAGTAAGTGAGTATATGGCAGGTAAAAGTACAATAACTAGTAAACAACAACAACAAGCAATAGGCAGTAAACAATAAGTAGTGACATAGGATGACACACAACAATACCCAACCACAAAAATAGTAGTCGTAAATAAAAATAGCTGACACAAATATGAAACCCACTGGGAAGTACCCACAACCATCCCCTCTAGTCCTAACAAAGAAAAATACCACAACCTTCTAGACAGTGCACTCAGCCTATCCCCTCTGGCATGGTCATACGAAATTATGAGACTCTCTGGGGAAGCTCACTCGGTCAATTCCCCTTATAGTCTAGGGTAGTCAATACCACTCTGAGGAAGATCATGTGGTATAACACTCTTAGCCCCAAGGTCTAGAGACTCTATGAGGAAGCTATCTCGATCAATTCCTCATATAGCCTCAGGTATACCATAGACTCTCTGAGGAATCTCACTCGGTCAATTCCTCCTCTAGCCTGGGAAGGTTCTTAAGAGAAACCAAACAAGGCAAGACTCTCTGAGGAAGCATACTCAGTCAACCCACCTGTAGTCTATAATATCTGAAGGCACTCTGGGAAGCTCTCTCGGTTTATCCCCCATGACCTATAATATCTAAGACTCACTGAGGAAGCTCACTCAGCCTACCCTCTTGTAGTCTATAATTACAAGGAAACTCTGGGATGCTCACTCGGTCTATCCCTTATAGTCTATAGCACTGGGTTCTCAAAGCTGTGTGGCAGTCAGTGCATAATAATGCTATAAGGCCAATGTACACCTACAGATCTACATGGATAACAAAATTACACCTATTGAGATACTTGGATAACAAAAGTACACATATAGAAATACATGGCATACAGTCTACAAGGAAATAATCATGTAATATAAAACACTCCATCCTATAGACACAAGGCATGGAAACATTCCTAACGGCCAAAGTCTAACAAGACCCAAATGTCATAAACAGAGAAATTCATAGGCAAAACATCCAAGGACTACAAATATATCCTCTAACATGATTAAATTACCTCTACAAAAGTTTACAAGCAAGGTCGGAAAACAGAATGGGCAAAAAGGTAAACACGCAATACTCGTTGAAGGTATTGGTGGAATTTGCACCTAAAACTCAAAGACATTGAATGGTAAGGCACAAACCACCTACCTCGATCCTATGAGATCGATATACATGAACCATGATGACTTATTATCCTTATAATGTCGAATATCTGAGAAAATGACCAAAATGTTCAAACCAAGATAACATGAGAAGGAGGAGGAATTGGAAAACATGGCCCAAGAAAAAGGAAGAACTCACCACTGTGATTCCAATACAATCCACCATGATCGAATCGGAGAATGGACGGAGGAGAGACGACTCTTCAATGATTCGTGGATCCTTAGCACTCTAGGACGAACATATCCTAGAAGAAGACCTTTCTGTGCGTCAGGTGAGACCCCGGTCCAATTAATAAAAAAAGTACATGGCGTGTACTAGGTCGTTCAATACTCTGCCAAAATCGGCCTCCACGTCACCCCTACACACCGTGTGTGTGGCCCGTACATGGATAGTACATAGTTTTGAGCGGGAATAGAGTACACAGCGTGTACTCAGAAAGTACACGGCGTGTAATTCAACAATTTCCAGAAACATTATTTTTCTCAAAAACACCAGAAAAAGGAAGGACATACTTGGAACGAATATCGGGGTTTTTATACAAACCCTCTGGACATCCACCCGGAACCATGGGATTTTAACTTGAAGCTACTAGTTTTGGCATATCTAGGGAATTTAACCTCAAGCAAATAGTTTTGGTATCATACCATTATTCAAGATGAGAACCATGAACTATATCTCCTACTAGTATAAAATTCTCTATTGTTCAATGAATTGGGTTTTAATAGCATATGATGAGTTATAGGAGTCCGTGAAAATAAGCGACGTAAATAGTTTATAGAAGAACAAAAAGTGATACCCAAAATAGAAACAACCAAGGATCGAAAAAAAACATTCCACCATGAAAACCCATATATACTTTTAAAATAAATCACACTAGTACACAGAACGGGTGTATCACAATAGTTTAGAAAAATTTTTCCGTAATATAGTTGAATGAGATCGTTATTTGTCAATGACAACAAATATTACCATAAATGTAGGGCATCCACGAAACAAAAACAAACGAAATAGAAGTAGGTGAGGCTTAAGTGAATATTGCGAGTCAATCTAATATATATGATGATAATAAATAAGAAGATGATGGAAAAATAAGGTAAGAGGGTTTGAAATCGAAGAATTTTACATAGTTTAAAAATATAAAATGAAAAACATAAATATAGACTATCCGGGGAAAACAGGAACGAAATAAAGGCGCGGTAGGATCACCTGAGTGTTGTGAGTGGAGATGATAAAACTATGGAGAGTAATGATGATAAACGTTTATGGGAAAATTAGTTTAACAAAACAAGATCGAAGAGTCAATTCTTGGTTTTCTACGTAAGAGAGACGAGTTGTAGGTCTTTCGATCGAAAAATCAGAAATAACAATCCAGGGGGCGTGATATGTTTTTGAAATTTTTTATAACTTCGGTTATTTAATAACCAACGTTATAAACTATTAATTTTACATTTATAACGACGGTTATTTTTTAACCAACGTAAAAAATGTCGTGTGTTGGTTTTTTACGTGGGTTATTCTATAACTGACATAAAAAACACATCAGAAACCACAGTTTTTACATCGGTTAATTTATAACCGACGTAAAAATTTCCGCGGTTTTGGTTCTTATGTTGGTTATCAAACAAATGACGTCAAAAAGGCCTCTAATTCCCCCTTTTTTACGTTGGTTATAGAATAACCGATGTAAAAAATTCGTTAGATGTTTCAATTTTTACGTCAGTTATCAAATAACTGATGTATAAAATTTACTCTCAGTATTTTTTACGTCAGTTATAAAATAATCGATCTAAAAAACCACATATCACAGATTTTCACATCAGTTATATATAACCGAAGTTAAAAATGGTGACGTTAAAAACATTTTCTGCACAGTGATACCACCGCCCCGTAGGGTAGGGTAGCTTCGGCTTCCCTATTACAATATTTTAGACCCCACAAATAATTTTTTGAATAAGAGATAGAGACAAGGATAAAACATTCCTCTGTCACATGGGATGAATTTGAACATGCACTTATTTTTATTACTAGTACCACTATACCCATCATTTCATACAAATATTCACCAGAGTAGGAATTTGTTTTAGATCAGTGTATTTCTTAAATTACTTTTACGGTTTTATAAAATATTAATTTCAATATTAAAATGTTTAGTCATTATAATATTGTGAATTTTTAAATTGATTTATTTTATATTAAAGTATAAATTCATTATTTTAACAGGAACAAAAGGAGAGTAATATAATTTTTAAAAGACACATCATGGTGCCAACATCAATAAAATTATGAAAAAATATTTATCAGGGTGATCATAGTGAACAGAAAAGGGAAATAACTAATGAACCAAGGAAAATTTATTATTCTATATTAGATATGTTTTATTACACATAATTTAATCAATAATCATTTGGTATCAGTGCATTCCATGAAAGTATTACAGGCCATGATGTAGAAGAAATCAAAATCTAATGATGTTGAATTCTGTCACTTGGAAACACTACTAATGTATTCATTGAAATCCTACATGACATGAGTTTGATTCATGTGGTTGATGATTTTCATTTTATGTTACCACTACACTATGGGTAATGTTTATGAAAGATAAAATTCAACTATATTTGATAGATCATGATAATGTTAAGTGTCTTAAGTCCTTGGACCCACCCATTACCTGATTTCTACAGATCCCTAATAACATTAATTATTGAATGATCCCACCTAAAGAATATTAATAGAGGGTGAGGCTTCTACTGTAAGTGTGGTCCCTAGATACAAAATCTTAAAGCGAGAATCAATGATATGTTGTGTCATCCCCAATTTAATTTCCTTTATCAGTATGATTTATTTATCAATATCCCTTCCCTCTTATTCATCCATAAATTAGATGAGGGGGTAATCCAACCTTGTTCTAGTGTTACGTATCATTATGAAAAAGGTTCCATAGGAATTATTCCATTTAGATTATTCTTGTATTTTGGTTTGCTGCGTGTTTATTGAATCAATTTCCATGATATTTCTTTTACTTTTATCAGGAACGATGGTATCTAAATATTAATGAAAATGTATAAAAAATAATAATTGGTTACCTCAATAAAAGAATAAACATTTTCATTTTTCGAGATACAAGTTCAAAAAATGGTATCGAGAAAAAATCCATTATGAAAAATCCACTAATTAATGTTTATATTGAAAAAATGGGATTGACACTTTGAGAATGGGAAATCACTACCATTGGATCTCCTGTGTCTCAAATATAACACCAAATATGAATTCATAAATTTTTCTTCTAAAAGACAATTGAATATGAACCCTACAAATACAAAAACACTAGTTAACATTTTAATCCTCATCATACTAAACAATAAATCAGCTTATTCTTCAATCTATCTTTTTTAAATTAATTAATCCAATAGTTCCTCACCTAATTAATTAATATAAAAAATTCATATACAATGAATGTATAAATAATCTAACTCAAATTTTCAATGTGTTGGACCTCTAAATTCCATAATAAGATGTTTTAATTATTTTTTTAGTGTATATTAAGTATTTATATATGTGTATTTTTATTACACTAGTTAGGTAATTATGTTACCCCACTGGCGAGTTAGATTCCATGCTTGTTTTAATGTGATCTTTTTACTAACGAATGATATGATACCAAATGATGTTTATAATATTTTTAAATGAAATTATTATTAATACTTTTTAGTGGATTAATGAAAGAATATTGTGATGACATTATCCCATTGAGTTATATGTTTCTACGATACAGTCATTGTATATCCTTGTTGAGTGTAAAAAATATCATTCATTGTACCTTATAACAATATTGTTCTAGATGTTATGAAATATCATGATGAAACCATTAGTGGGATTTTTTATTTAGGGAGTGTGGTTAAATAACATACTCCATTTTAACCTAGTCCATAGGTATATACATGAGATGGAAAATTAGGAATCAATTCAAGTAGATAACTCAAATAATGAATTCTTTGACCTTAAATAATCTCCTAGTAATTTCATTAATTTAGACATTTTATGAATAAAAGGGAATATAATTCAATCATTATTTGAAATTATTCTATTTCGGTAAGGATGTTTTTGTATTCTCAAAAAAGAACGAATATCGTTATAATGTTCTGAATATTCATCTGATGATTTAGGACATATTATTTATAAATTCTTCCATCTGTGTCTTTTGAATGATTTACATTATAATGGATAGGGTCCATAACATGATTTTTAAATTATACATGGTCATTTTATAATAATAGTTAGTTTGTTCTATTCATATTCCAGTATATATTTGTTTAAATTTTCAAACCAATGTGAAAGTTATTTGTCTGCATTGAGTAAAAGAGTAGTGTAAATATAATTATTTCATTTAGAGAGGACGATGAAAAATTAAAGCGTGGCTTTGAGAATGACTAATTTATTTAGATATCCTCTATTAGGGACAAAATATCACTTTTCAAAGTCATTTCATCATTTATAGCACAACTCATTCTTTATATGACTTATGATATGATTTATTCTTTATTATTATTTAAAAATGTGTAGTATTATTCATCAAAAATAAAATATAATTATGGGTTGGAAATTCACTTTAAAAACTCTCATGGGTATTACAATCATCATGGAATATAATATCACCCTAAAAAAGATTCCTTATATATATATATCTAGAGGTGGAACTTCAGGGTGTTTAGTGTTAAGGGTAGAACCTTCTTACCATCTGAAATTTTAATAAAAATGAGGGATTTTTTAATGCATATCATGAAAAAGGTTCCCATGATATATCCTGTTATGAATAAAATTTGATACATCATAGTATAAAAATTGTGAAGGACCACTGATGTTATTGGTAGAAAAATAATCCAAAATAACTCTGTAACAACATTTTATGCCTCATCAATACGTAATTGAGTAAATAAAATCATTGACCACTTGTAATGAACCCAACTCTAGTATCCTGGATTTTGTTGTACATTTACAAAATTGGTAATATAATCAATCTATTATATTCCAATGTTATGAATAGATTTTAATATTTGAATTACAAGATACATAATTTATATTAATTTTACATTTGAAAAAATTAAATACAATATAGAATTTTATTTTAAAATACCAATTTTTAACTACATAATGTCTCGTAAAATCAATAATGACAAATTTCCCCTCATCCTAGGGATATGAAACATTATATCGTGGTGCGAATAAATGAAAAGGGTATGTGTATAGTTGAATTTTTCATCAATTAATAAGGAATATTTTATATGAAATGAAATATATATAAAACACACTACATTTGATAAACAACATCAACATACTAAATAATATGGAATGAAAAAATAATGATCAAATAAGAACATATAAATAATTAAATGAGGATTAAATATATTCATGGAAATCATGAATAATAAAATAACAAAAAATTCATCAACAACTAATCTCATAATGGGGGGATTCATACTGTCAAGCTTCATAAAAATACCATCATGACTTTTTAGAATGATATCATATAGAAATGGGTAAGTTTTCATCAAAATTCCAATGATATTTGTTATAATGATTATTATCGATGCATTGAGGGGGTATAGTGGGCCCCAATAATTTTTTATGAATTATCATTCAATCCACATATACAATGGTTGTAACAAAATCAATTTAATCATTCATATTGAAAAACTAGAATATGTAATTTCATAATATTCCATAATCAGTAGACATAATAATAAACATTCTAGTGTAATAGTGTTAATTGTATGAAAATATAGAATCTACAAAAATGAATTATATCAACCAATGAATATTCAAATAGGTTAATATAATTTTCAAAAAAACATAAGTCTGTTTTTTAATGAAAATAAAATATTAATTTTGAAAGTGATTATTCAATATCTAACATTATAAAATATATTAAGGAGGGTATCTTAATTGAATGTATATTTTGAAACATGTAAATTAATAATTGAAAAAACTAGTTGTCATGATGTTATAAAATTCCATTCATACTGTTTATTTTAAATAACATTCTTTTAATAATTTCCAAATATCTGAAATGTTCCTTGTTAGGAAATTGATAGAAATATTCCCTAAAACCCATTTTTTAAAAAAAATTGGGAATAATATTATGTAATATATCATTTGGGAAATATTAATATTATATTTACAAATTATTTTGGAAAAAATGGATATGAAATAATCATATTCACATTCATGTAGAAATACATTTCTAGTTTTCATTAACATTGTGTTTTTGGTATCATAAGAACCTTTATAGAGGAAAATGATGGAACAAAAACAATATCTATAAATAAAAACAAGAGACTGAAATATTTTGGATATAATATATAAATATAATGAATTCCCACAACTCTGAATTAAATATAAATAATCTCTAATAATGATGAGATTTTGAAATATACCCTTACCAAAGTTTTATCATCCTTAATATATGTTCAAAAACCCAATATAATACATTTATATTTATTATAAATCTATATAAGAACCATAATAATATATAGCACACCATATATAATTACTTATAATCTTTTATCACCTATTTATTAACAATTATTTGTTAAAACCACTGTTTATGGTAATTACTATTTCATTTTTCATTTATGTTTTTGGTTAGTGATTTCATTCATTACTCATTGATCAGGGATTCATAATATCAAAAAAAAATTTAAATTTCCTTTATATCCATTATATTTATTATATTTATATTTATATTCAACTTTAAATGTTATTTCTGAAAAAGGAGTTATCCCATTCACAGAGACTATAGGTCATGTGTACACATGAACATTGTATTCATTGTCAGATAGATGGAACAAAGAAAACATAAATAAAAATTAAACATACTACCATAATTATTATATAATATATCCATATATTATAATTTCATCAAATCAATCCTTATTACAATCCATGTTCAATTTAATGAGAAATGAATTACATTGCTTCATGTAGGTTGTAGTCCCACGTATGCATGAGCAATGTTATTGTTATCCAATGAATTGGAAGGTATGAAGTTGAATATAATTATATTATTAAAAAATTCATTATTTCATAAATATAATATCTGTTAATAGAAACACCATAAATCAATCGTTATATTCAGTCATGAGAGGTGTTTATGGAAAATAATTTTTATCCGTTCACAAGGCATTAGTCTGTCGTACACATTATAGACGGTTTCATTTCTCATTTAATGGAATGGGATGTGGATATAGGTTATTAAATAAGCATAATAAAATATTATTATATTTTATATAATAGTTTTATTTTATTTTATGTATAAAAATATTAATGAAGATGTAAATATAAAATGTAAAAATAAAGTGTTTATTGATGACAATTTCATTATTTTGAATAACCAATGTTTTTTCTCTTATTAAGGACCGTTGGGTTTTTCATTTTGGATTTAAACTATCTATATAACATGTGTAATGTGTTTTTGGAGATACGTTTGTATGGTTTTTAATGACTATTTTCTTATGAATTGTGAATAAGTGAAGGAAGAAGGGTCCCTTTTATAATTGTAGAGTGGTGTAATTTTCATAATTACCCAAAACTATTCTATAATGTACAAACACTCTAAATCAAAGAACATAAATAATAATAAATAATGGAGTGTATGGATTATATAGTCGATGAAACTCCAAAAACAAAAATTTAAAAAATGATATTTACTTAAAATTTAAGGTTAAACACTTTTAACATATTAGTTTTCACCATGGTAACTAGATTTTTTATTTTCCAATATAATTAATACCTTCAGAAAAAAAAATATCATTAGTTGATAATTTTAAACAATAATTATAAATATGAAATAAAATTTTTCAATTTAAACTTATATGTATGTAAAATATTAATTTTTACCCAGACATATGTATTGTAAAAATTAGGTTTTAACAATTCCCTTTGTAATTAATGATTATTATTATTTACTATTAATTAAGAAAAAAATTAATTTGACCCTATTTAATAAAAATAAATATTATTATTTGAGATATTTAATCCATTTTTCTAAATTAAATTCTCTGAAGTGTAAAATTTTAATTTCAAATAAATCCCACAAGCATCATGAAAATTGTTTTTTCCAATGAAAATGTGTCCATAAAAAAATTCAATATTCAATATAAAATTGATTAAATGAAAAAAATTATCATTAATAATATTATTGATATAATTTTAAGTTAAAAATAAATTTATAAAAACAATTACTTTGTAATTTCAATAAATGAAAATGTATTTTTTCATAAAAAACATAATGTTACAATATTTATGATTTTTTAGAAAATAATCATAATTTCACTCTCATATAATAATTTATAAATTTTTATTTGAAAAATGAATTTTATTTTTTCAAATAATTTATCTCAAAATGGAGAAAATATATTTTAAAATATGTGTTCAAAACACATCACTACTAGTTTTTTGAAAAATACCATTTTAAATAATAAATTAGGATTTATTTTAATCATATTATTAGGAAAATTGTTATAAAAATGATTAATCATTTTTATGAAAAAAATATAAAATTAATTTTAATTATACACTAATAGTTGTGATTATAAATTATTTTGAAAAACCCACACAGTGCATATAAAATCATTTTTTCAGTAAACTATTTCTTATACATTCAAATGATTTTTATTTTTATTTATAATAGATTGATAAAAAATGAATTTATTTTATACATATGCAGACCATATACTTTTCAAAAAAAATCATATTCATACCATTAAATTTAATTTTTAGGTTATAATGATATACTATATTATTTTTCATTTAAACTTGGGGTTTCATTTATCATAATCCATCAAAGAGGTTAAATTTTTTATACATAAAATATATCATAATGTCATGGGATGTTATATTCTTCCATCCATTAATAAATTCATCCTATAAATTTAAAAAATATAACCTCATGGATAGATATTTGTTCTCTTTCATTATTATCTCTTCATGTTCCCACATTTCAACTTATTTCTTATGAGTTTTCGGATGTATCATTACCAGTCGAGTAATAATATTTTTCAACACATGTTCTCTAGTTTCCAAAATCAAGATAAGTTATTCATAGTAAGACAGATCATGTTAAAATTTTATTTCTCCATTAGTGAGAACATGAAGTGGGAATCTAATATACTCTTATAACATTGATATATTGACCACGTCATTTTAAATATAAATACTTTAAATAAAATGCAATCCCCCACTTTAAATTCTGAATCATTCCTCCAAAAGATAATATTTCTATTTTTATTGATTTTAGATTCACTAATAGTGGTTTTTAATAGTCATTACCTTTTTCATTGTGTCCTCAGTTGTTTACAGGCCTACAATCATCCTTTTAGCAAATTCAGCGCATCATGTTATAGTTCGTCATCTTTGTCCATATATTGATTTATATGATGCCATTTGAATATAAGAATGTAATCAATTGTTATAGGGGGTCTCTACTCATGGTACGTAATTATCCCATATACATGGAATTTATATATATAATGACAAAAAAATGTCTCATATTGGTTGAATATTCCTTTTAGATTGTTCATCAGCATGATGGTGATATGTGATTTTATATATAATGTTTTGTTTCAAGAATATTTAAACTAGTTTTATGGAATACTGATGCATCTTATGGATCCTGTTGAGAGATAATCAAAATAGGTATTTAATGAATCCATAAAACATCATTAATATGGTTTCATTAATAGTTTTAGAGACATAAATCCTATCTTATAGTGACGAAACATGCATATTTGGTGAGGTGAACAATAGTAACTCATATTTTAACATTATTTCTTAGAGACTTTGTTAATGTTGTGACAATATTCATAGTATTACCATCCAATTTATTTTCCAATATTATACAAGGTTCCATGACTTGTATACTATTGTTTCCCTCTCATTATTAACTTCTATCCAATTCAATGAACTCCAAACATAATCACTGCTTTCAAACATCATATTATCCCAAACAAACAACCTTCATTAATCTATATTCCATAGGGGTATTAGGGTTTATAGTGAAATTTGGGATATATGTACCATACAAAAACACCCACATCAGATTAGGTATAAATAAAACAAATTTTATCTTTAAATAATTTAAAAATCCATGTTTTTAATTGAGGTCTTCTAATTTTTCATTAATATGGACTATAATTTTATTTTTAAATGTATCATTATTAGGTTGAAAAATATTTATCTTTCCAAACTAATATGGTTTAGAAATAATATCGATATTGGAAGATCTATGTAGTTACATAATATTTCCCATATCCATCATTACACGATCCATAGAAATATGATCTCTATAAATCCTCATTTATGCCGAAAATCCATGTTCATTCCTTATATAATGCATCCTCTATAATATTTTTCATCCCTAGTTGGTAGAGTATTGTGTAGTAATAATACCTAAATATATTGAGCCATTTATATTTCCTCATAATGAGATATTTTTAAAAAATGATGTATTTTATAGTATTATGATGAATTTATCTCACATCCTCCTCCATAGAGATAATATCACCATATATTGAAGAAAAGATTACCGATTCCAACTAAAGACAATATGATGGATATTCCAATCAATGATTCACTAACATCCCTTATGCATAGCTAATAACTTTATTATTCTTCATAAGGGTGAAACCAAAACCCTTCTTCTATGTATCACTATATATCTAAAATCCATCATTTCCCAATGATAGAGTGATATTTGAAGTATTAACCAATATCCTATTCAATTATTCATAACATTAAACAAATCCATCATTCCATATGATAATAAACCCTTTATGATTAATAATGGTTAATTGTTAGGAAAATTGAGAAATTATTTTGAAAAATCACAAATAGTAACCTACAAGACATATCAAACTATGTTCCTAGATTATGTTCATTGGAGTAGACCATTCATGGAATATATTTTTCATCACATGATGAATAATGATTCCATACTTGGAGACAATATTTATAATAAAAGAAATATTCCTAATATAAAATTCTCACTTGCTAAATTTTACATATATCACTTTTCATCTAAGAGTCCCAATAATTATCTGAATGTGATTCTCATGGTGCTCATATATCATAGATTACAAAAAGTTATCGTCATTATATATTAAAAATATTAATATGTTTTTAATTGTATAGTCTATTTATTTTATCCCTAATAATATTGTTCATTGGTCAATCTAAAAAAAATTATTTTAAACTAATAATGTCCATACATCATTTGAAATTATATATTTGGTATATCGTCCTTCGTTTCATGAAATTGATGATACCTAAACAGAACGTAGGTATTTAAAAAATATAGAGGTCAATGATGTTTACCAAATATGACATCAATATAAGGTAGATGATTCTTCCTAAATTATCATAATAAAATTTATTTACCTATAATAAATGTAAAACCTCATAGAATCATCATTAATCTTAATGAAGAGATCATGAGATCCACATGATGAAATTCTAGGGTGAATAAATCCCTCATGAAATAATTAAAGTAGTTGATTCATTAGTTACCAAAATTCCACAATATAAATTTTGTAGGAAGTAGTTTATATTGTTCTTTCATCAAGGATTAAATCAAGGAAAAACTCAAAATCAGGCTATTGTATACATCGAATAAATTTTTTAGGAAATACACCAATATATTCCAATAAATATGGTATATCCTTAATTTGATGATTATAATTTCCACCAATAGATTTTTCCTTTTATTCTTCTATATTTAAATACTTTTGTGTAGATGCTCAGGTTGCATCTAAAAGTTACTTAGATGGTGATATTTACAATCTAAATATAAGGAATTCCATAAGGTCATCAATAATAAAAATTTGCAAACAATTTCCATAAATTTTTTCACTGTCATTTTATTTAGAGATAATGACATGGATTAAATCAAAATATACAAAATTTATAATAATAATGTGATAAAATATTTCATTTTTATGTGTAATAATAGGAATTAACTAACAGAACATTTTTGTAGTGATACTTCTGATATGAGTCTTTACCAATAACTCCCTTATTAAGGATCCCCTAAAATTACTAATTTTCTTATCAATAATGGAAAATATATATGTTTGTGATGATTCATATTCAAATAAAGGATGAAATAAATTTTAGGATATCATTAAAGAATGTTCCACCACATTTGTATGAACTTCAACCATAGTTCTTCTAATCACACAATCATAGGCTTCCCCCATTTGTATTTTCACAAAAACATTCCCTTATTTCGTGGCAAAATAATTTTTATAGTGCTCCACATCATTAATTTTGATGAATTCAACATTATAATCATCATTCATGTGATTTTAATCCCAATCCTTGTGGATATTCATTCAATAATTTTATAAAAAACCCATTCCAAGAAAGAATGTTCCAGAGGGTTTCATTCCATATTTATAACATAAAGGAATATATACCATTTACTACTTTGCTTATTCAATATTTCCACTTCTAGAATTCTCCCATACCCTTTTATTATATTAAATTCCATAAAATTCATTTGATTTGTAGAATTATTTCTCTATCTTGATTTCAAAGGATATTAAATCCTCAAAAGATGAAAATGTATGGGAAACCAGTTCCCTTCAACTGGTAGGATTATATGAATCAATGAAATGGTCAATATTTCCCTTTAGATACTTAATATATAACACAAGGTTCCATTGTAACCTTTTAATGTTGGATAATACATTGAAATTTTATCCTCTTCCTTGTATCTCCGGATAATAAAATATACCGTTGTATCTTGTGTAATTCAAAGGGAAGATGATGTTCAATGAAAATTTATTTAAAATCCTTCCATTATATGATCATCATTTCATCCTTAACCTTAATGTTTAAAAGCAATGAACACCAATGATCCAAAAATCCTCCGACTTGATAAATTTACATGACAAACATCTCCCTTTCCTTACTTCCCAAAAAGTGAAATATCATATTGATGGAACTTATCCATTTCTCAACTAAAAATGGATTTTTAGTCCTAGTAAATGATGGTGTTTTTTATGGATGATTATATATATAAATTAAACACCACATTTTTGATCTATAGGTTGGTAATTATATTAATGGTTATTGGTCATAACGAGAGTTAGTTACCCCTATATATTTGAATTTTTTCAGATCTAGATGTATCTCTATCTTGAGCTTCACTATCATTATTTGGGTGGAAATCCCTTCATGGATTATTCACATTGGTATAATTTCCTTTTTTCTCCAAAGGATCTATTTCAAAAAAATGGAATAATTTATGATTGATTATAATATTATGAATCATAATATATAGTTACAAAATTTCGGTAAAAAAATAACATAAATTCAAAATTTTATTCATATATATTCCCTAAATCATAAACCACTAGTCAGTTGGATGGTTTTAAAATCACAAATATATTTAAATATATTTCAAAATTATTTATAACTAAAATTTCAATTAACTAATAAATATCCATTGGGAGCAATAGACTAGGACCATCGTAAGGAAATAGTCACCATGATATATAATTATGGTCAAAATTTAGACAAACCAACTATTTTTGGGGTTTTAAAAACATGATACATCTTCAGAAAACCATATCCATTTGTAATAAATATACACGGATGTATTTTAATTGAAACATAATAATATATACCTTAATAAAACATTAGGATGTTATCCTTTAATTATACTTGTACTCATTATCACTCGTATGGAAATATTAACTAATCTATCTATACTTAAATCTATTTTTTGAGGATTTTACCAGACATTATCTAATGAAAAATATAATAATGATAACCCCATTACTGTAGAATTAGTGTTTACTATTTTCACTGGTAATAGATACAAGTGATCACATCCTAAAGTATCATAGATTAGAGGTCTCATAAAACCAATTAAATAATTAATCATCACCATAATTTTAAAAATATAATATTAAAAACAAAAATTCCATTATGGAGACCCCAATTCCATTTAGAATATCCTTATACAACAATATTTATAGATTTATAGGATTATTGGGAAAATTAAAGACAACAAATGGTTGGTTTTAGCTTCTTAGTAAGGGTATGTTACAAGAGAATCGACAATTAATATTTAAGATATAACCAATATTTCTAGGAAAATATATAAAGATACATTCCACTTATTCAATAACATGATAATGATGAATAATATGGACAAAATCAATGATAACCGAATAATTCTATATAAATAATCACATAATCATTAAATATATCCATATATATCCATACAAACCAAATAATCAGTTGGAGATCGATAACTACTCTCATAATGATGGAATTCATAACTTTAGATGTCATAAACATATTTTCAAAGCCGCATTCGAAAACATAGTACAAAAAATCGGTATGGAATTCGGAAAATTCCCATACATGTTTTTATTAATAGAACTATCAATGCATCAAGGTGCTATAGTGGGCTCTTCTTGTTATATACTATCTCCAAATCATTCCTTGTATGAAATGGGTGAAACATAATCAATTTAAACAATCGTATTCAAATAATATATTATAAAATATTAATATTTCCCCAATCAATTAACATAATTTTAAACCGTCCTAATTAATATAGTGAATGGTATAAAAATATTACATCCCACAAAATGAATAATTTCTTCCAATGAATATTGATATTGATTAATATACATTAGAAAGCTCAAGGGAATGTTTTAGGAAGAAAATAACCATTTCATTTTCAAGTTACTTATGTAATGTGTGATGATTTATCAACTATTAAGGGTGTAATTTTATTTGGAAGGAACATTAGAAACATTTAATGAAATATTTAAATCAAATATAATTATTGGGGGAAAATTTCCATTCAGGTCGTATAAGTTTAAAAAAATTGTGTTGACACTTTTATTGAATATCAAAAATGTACATTACATAAAAACTAAAGGATGATTCCTATTAAAAAATATCCAAAAAAAACATGGGTATAAAATTCATTAATAAATCATTATATAATCTTAAAATTATTAAAAATAATATTTTTTTCAAAATATATATATTGAAGACATATATTACCGCTAGAGTAAAAAATAGTGTCAGTTTTCCTAAGAACATTGTTTTAGTATCAAGAGAAATAAAAGGGTATAATATGATAGTGGAAATTTAACATCAATTAATATACAAAGGATAATAAAATATTAATGTTTTTAGATATAATTACAAAAACATTCTCCCAATGCATACATATACATTAAATGTATCGAATAATTATGATATTGTTAATTAAACCCTTGCCTCGGGTTAGTATTCCATTTTATGCATTAGAACCTCCTAGAAAATAAATATATTGTTATTTTACACATATATAATAATTATAATCATATATATCATACCATATATGAATTAATTATAATATTTTATTAACTATTTTCTAAAAATTGATCATAAAATCATTGTTTCGAGTAACAACTCCTTTATTATTAATATAAGCTTCAGTTTGATAGATTCATTACTTATATATTTTTAATGGTTACATAATCTATATAATGTTAATAATTATTGGATTAAAATATATATTCATTATATAAATATTTAAATTCATCCATAAATTTTATAAACATAAAAATGAGGTTTTTTCTATAATGGTATTTATAAATTTCAAACACTTGATAACTGTGATCTAGTTAAAATTGAAAAAATGAAATTTATTGAAGGTAAGGAGAATTTCCCACCACTATATTTTCAAATAACAAAATTTTATTTCATATAATATTGGATATGTAAGACCAAGAATAAAAAAATCACAAAATATATTTCATCAAATTTAATTTCATCGATTGCTTGGGAAACCTGCAACCTTAGTTCTAAATGTACCATAATATAGTATACCATTTTAACTCAAAAAATATATTTCATAAATTTTGGGGAGGTTATTTTAAGGGTTTTGGGATGTTATTTTTCAATATTCATGGAATATAAGATGTGGGGAGAAGAGGTGGTCTGATGAGGTAATTATATGGGAGTAGAGGGGAGTTTTGTAATTATTTTATTAATTAGATTATTATTTTATCTCATGATTATTAATAATATAGAACTTATAATTAAATATATTATAAAACCTCAGATGAGATCGAGATTATGGTTCTTGAATCATTTATTACCCATGAAATAGATAATTTAATTTATACACATATATACTATAAATTACCGCATTTCACTATTAAACAAAATTTTACATTTTTTAGAATTGAATAAAACGTTCACCATAAAAAATTATCAATGATTATAACAGAAAAATGGATCAAATATTCAATTTTTTTTCTTAATATGTAAAATTGAATTTTTAATTGAAACCATCATTTACATGGAAAATACTAATTTTAAAATTGTAACTGTTTTTATAACTTTTTGAAACATTATGTAAGGTCACATAAAATTATCATATGAGCATAAGAAAACAAAATATTAATGTATGAATTAAATTTAGGGAAATAAATTTTATTTTATATCATTATATCAATTATAATATTGAAATTAATCAATTATGTTTTTTAAAAATAACAACACTTAATTAAAAAAATTTAATACATTTCTTTACATATAATGTTATGTAATTATGTCATATTACCACTATAATATTCCAATATTTTTTTATACTTTCATGTGTGAGGTGACAATCCTATATCCTATATAACTATTCCTAATTTTCACAATACATTCTCCCCCATTATAAAATTCCACCCTCAAAATATTGTTTTATGAACTACGATCAAAACAAGTGAGGGTAAAAATCCTTCATTTCTTCCTCTAGTACCAATGTTTCCTATTCAAACATATGTTTCATCCATAGTAATTTTACCAGGTGGGAAGTATTTTTGTTTATAAAATTATCTATATGATCAAGATATTCACAAAACTCTCCTCATGAGAAAGGTCAATTTCGAATAGTTCCACCATTGGTATATTAAATGTGATATATATGGTATGTAATTATTCAAGAGGGATAAATGGAACACATAATGTACATGTGACATAGTAGGAGGGATTGTTATTTGATAGGTCACAACTTTGACATGATGGACTATCTAATAGGGGAAAATATACCTAGGACTTAGCTTTCTATTCTTCCCAACTCTCATGATTTTCTTCCATGGAGAAATGTGGATAAACACAAGGTCCCAAACCTCAAAATATTGGTATTGTCAATGATTGTATGCATAGATATTATATTATCTTTGGGATACCTAGATGGTTTTCAGAATGGTTTTCAACTTTTCCACCACATGATAGAAAATTTCAGGTCTTGGTAGCTTATTGTCACCAACTTACTCCCAAAAAGTCTATGTTATTCATCTTTTTTCATAAAGGGATTTATATGGATCCATTTTGATGTTGGAGTGGAAACATTTATCTTAGTGAATTCATATAGGGGAAGATGCTAATACCTTCATTCATTGAATTCTATAAAACATTATATCAACATGTCTTACATGGTTTGAATTTTCTACTTAGAGTGGCCAATAGTTTGAGGTTGATAAGATGTACAAAAGTTCCACTAAGTGTTTAGATCACGTAGGATACATTTTGAAAACATAGGTGTCAATATTTGATCAAAATTAGATATAATTAATAGTGGCCATATATCCTAAACACTTTTTTGTATGTTTATTTTTTAATTTTAATTATGTGAGATTTCCTCTAAAATTTAAATAAAGTGGTTTGTCTTTGTAAGATTAATCAAAAAACCCATATAGCATTGCATTCTCAAGATTTCTTCAGAAGTCTGGTCACAAATTCCATGGCGATGTTTTACCATTTCCATGTGGGTATGGGTAATGGTTTCACCATCCCCTTATAATTTTTTTAGCATTCACTTGATGAAATACCAGGCACATTGATTTATATTCAGCGATCTCCTTCTTCATATTTTCCCCCCAATAGTTGTCACAGTGATCTCGATATGTCTTTTCACATCCTTGGGGAATAGAGAAGGTTGATCTAGGAAAATCATTCAGAATTCCTCTATTTATCTCTTTATTAGATGGTACACATAATAATTACCCAAGTCATATTAATATTTCCTCGTCATTTCTTATCACTGATGATTTACGATTTTTCATAGATTCCACCTTCTTTAGAATTTCCATATCATTTCATTAAAAATACATTATTTTCTCCATGAGGGATGGTTGGGAAATCATTTGAGAAAGGATTTCTGATGTTCAGTTAATAATGATCCACATTTCAGTCTTTTTCAAAAATAAAATGATTGGATCCTTTTGAATTCTCATCATTGATAATGTTGTATGAAAATTTATACTGAGATAATGTTCCAATTTATTCTCTTTTCTAGGATGGTAATGTATAGTGAAGTCACAATCCTTGATCATATCTATCCATATTCAGTGAAATATATTATTCTCCATATTTGTGAATATGAATTTTAGTTTCTTATGATAAATATATATTTCCCTCTTCTCGCTATTGAGATGTTGCTACATGATTTTAAATGGAAAGATCACTGATTTCAACTCTCGATCATGAATAGTATATTTTTTATCATTAATTTTAAACATCCTTGAAGCGTAGTCAATAAAATTACAATTTTTCATTATTACACAACATATTACCTAATTTGAAGCATTTTTGTACACTGTAAAGAGTTCCTCACTTGTTTGAAATGTGTGTGATGGCACAGATATAAGAATATATTTTAATTATTTCAAGTAGTCATCACATTCAATAGTATGGACAAAAATTTCTCCCTTCTTAGTCATCGTGGTTAGTGGGAATGATATTCCTGAAAATTTCATGAAAAATCATCAGTTATACCAGGATAGACCAAGGGATCTATGGATCTCCCTTATATATGTTGTCCTAGGACACTATTTAATTAGATCTATTTTGTACGGGTCCCCATATACTACATTCCTAGTGATAATATTCTCCAATAATGATAAATCCTCTATATAGAACACACATTTACTATAATTTTCATAATGTTTCTCCCTTTTCAGTGTCTTCAGCACCATATTAAAATTATACTAATGTTCCTCCTTTCACTTAGGTTGTATCAGAATATCATCAATAAATAATAGCACAATATTTTCAAGGTACTTTATATTGACTCTATTCATTAAGACCATGAATATTGGTGGATAATTAGTGACTCTAAAATGTGTCACTATGAACTCATAGTGTCCATACCTTGTTGGAAAGGCATTCTAGAGAATATATTCCTCCCTCGTCATTAATTGGTGATATCGTAACTGAAGGTCCTCCATAGAGAAATACTTGGCCCCATGTAGTTGGTTGAAGAATTCATATATCCATTTAAGGGTATACTTTTTCATTATCATTATTTTTTTGAGAACATAATAATTAATTAAAAGGTGAATCGATCGGTCCTTATACTAGGAAAATAGGATTTGTGCACTCCCTAGTGAAGCACTCAAGAATATAAAACCCTTTTCTAGATTACATTGTAACTACATCTTCTTTTATTCCAAATCAATGGATTCTATTCAATATATTGTTCTTGATATTGTTATAGTTATATGAATAATTTAACCATTCTATAAAGTGGAAGACAAGAAAATTATTCATGGAACACATCAGTGTATCCCCTAACAATGGGTATTTATTTGATCATTATTATCTCATTTGTCTCAAATATTTGAGCTAGATATTCTTGATCATAAGGAAATAGTATCCACACAAGAGAAAATAATTTGAAAGGATATTTATCATCCTCCAAATACTTTTCATGAATTTTGAGGGTACCTATTGATGTTATATGTGATATACCTTTTTTGAAAGTTGAAGTTGAATTTGTATAAATATATCCAATCGAGTCCCAATATGCCATCAAACTCCATAACATGAAGTTAGTCCATATTTTCTAGGACATTAGGTCTGAAAAAATTAAATAAAGTGGTCTTATACACTATTATGAAATAATTTATATATTTACTATTATCATTGATAACTCAACCTCCATATTTTGAGGTGGTGTTGGAATAGTTTTAATAAACCCGAATGATTTGAATGACTATGTAGAACTATAATTAGATAGTACATTTTTAATTCTTGATTGAATTACATACCTGTCATCAGAACATTATCAGGATCCACCTTAATAGTAGTGATTATATAATATTTCCCATTATCCTTTATATTTGATGTATATTGACACTGACTGCCCTTAAGGACTCGATTTTTAGTGCATTGGGTTTCATAGTTCCCTTTTTACCTAAACTCGAAGCATTGAACTAGGGGTAGTTATCACCATTCCTCCATCATATTTTCCATCTTAGTTAAGTCTCTACAAATTTCATGATCTTGGTGGCCTTATCCCCCATCCATTTGAGGCAGTTCCTATGATTTTTTTCCAACATGTTTGACTACTGATTGGTCGATTTTTGTTTCCACCTTTATTAGTTTATCCTAAATATTAAAGCGCTAACTTTTGTTTCATATATCCAAAGCAATTGGAAAATTCTAAAAATTCAATATACACATTGAGAGAACCTCAAAAAACATATTCATAACTCCCAATTTATTGAATTTATAGATCATTTAAATGAGTTGTTTTCAACCAACATAGAATCTAACAATTTTTATATAATTTTTAATAAAAAAAAGAGGTGTACCTTGAAATCCTTGTGACATTTAATTCTGAAGTCATGTCATATTCACCTTCCATTTGGTTCAACTCTATGAATTCTATCTCTATCATTTTAAAAAGATTCCTTGGAAAATACACGTTATGAAATAATATCTTAATGTCTTTCCACTCCATCTATTCAATTTCATCATTTGTCTTAGCATTGTTAATCAATTCCCACCATTGACCCGCCTCTCCATCTAGATGATAAACGGAAAGATTCACCTACTCCTTCATTAAATAGTAAAGTATATAAAATATATTCTCCAATGGGTTGACAAACTCTTCCATTGTGAGTGGATTATAATATCCACTAAACGTCGGTGGTCATTGCTGTAAAAAATAATCTTTAACTAGTTTCAACCACATAGGTGAAGGAAAAAATCCAAATTATTCATGTTATTATTCATATCATGATATATTTGGGTAATAATCACCATTAAATTTGAACTCCACCTCCAATTCCATTGGGGATGTCATTCTATAAATCGATGCATTGTCCCTCGCATGGATTTTTGGCACGGATTCAACTTGTTCCCATAATTTTCTAAATCATGAAAGTGTTGGACATTTAATCTGTTCACATTTCAAGAAAAAAGTTATACAGTTTTTAAAATAAATCAAAATGAATATCTTTTGGGCTCCCTATTTTTAGAATTTTTCTAAATCAAATCATGGGTGCTTACTTATAATTAGTCTTATAATAGTGGTTTTCACAAATTTTCTCTAATCCTAATTTCCAAATTAACTAAATTTTTCCATGATAACAACACTAACAAACCTACCTTTTCTTACCTAAAAATTACATCATTTTAATGATAAACTATATATAGTGTTACAAACCAGGATAAAATGTTTAAGTGTCATGGGAAAACTAAGATAATTTTTAAATTTTACATAATAAAACATAAAAAATCATTAATTTCTTATTATATATATTTCTAGTGGTATTATAATTCCAATTAATACTTTTAATAACAGAAGGATAAATATCCATGAATGTTGTGAGAAAAAAGACTCCTAAGAGGACAGATAAGAACATGAATAAATATAAATTTGTTGAGAATAATCTTCATCATCATAACTTAAAAAAATATCATCTTAATGATCATGGGATGATAAATTAGATAAATTCCTTGAATGTGGAAATGCATAAAAATGAAGCATAATGTCTATGTGGTAAAATACATCATATCTCTCTGATCAAACATAACATCGTGTTAATGCATAACATATGTGGATAATCATAACATCATTTTTTTCGATCAATGATTGCATCATGTTTACACATATTTCACATTATCTCAAGGGATACAAAAAATTACCAAAAATTTTAGAAAATTGTTCATTTTTTGGCACACATGTCACATGATAACATTTACATGCACAATATAATTCTATGTTCACTAGTCACATCAGAAAATTTACATAATCAAGCATGTCGCATAGAATCCATATCAATCATGGACATAATATAACCCATTAAAATGAATGAGTTTCATTTCATAAATAAAATAATTAATGAATAAACTTTGCCATCATCCAAATAAAAATTGAATAACATACATGGTATTAGAATCATCAATCTTGAGTGGAGAAGAAACAATCTCACGATAAGATGTGTTTTTAGAAAAAATAGTTCTTTAGGAAAAAATATTTAATATTAAAATAAAATATGACGAAAAACATGAATATCCCAAAAAATGAAAATATATCTATAAAGAAATTATGTCTCTGGAATATTAAAACAATATCTACAATGATATTTGGAATGATAGAGGAAATTCTCAATGAATAGAAGTTCGGTTCGAGAATCCCCATATCATATGTCTGAGTGATTTCATAAAAATAATTTCCTCAATAATAAAATCCAATCAATAAATTAATAAATTAAAAACCAATTATAAATTTTCATGATTTATTATAATTTGATAAGATAAAAAATGGCCTTTGGATGATTTATTGAGTTCAATTTCCTAATTTGGGAGTGTTCATTTTTTTGGTTTTGGTAATCAGTTAACTTGATTATAAGTATGGAAGTTCATGTACAATGAGAATGATTCTACAAAATTGAAATAATATATAAATAATAAATAAATAAGTGAAATAGGACTTATATATCAACTGGTTATATTCTATAAGGATTATTTAATAGATAGAATGTTAAAGAAAATAATTTATTTTGTTTTGGTGATTTTTACGACCATTATGAGCATATAACATTTTATATAATATCATATGTATACATTTTCACCAAAAAATTATATAACATATATTATGTATAATAAACCTTATTTAACCTTAATAATTTACCTATGACAGTTATTGAAGGTGGTAGTGAAAAATGAAAATGCATCATCAATGGTGGCGATAAATCGACACACCTCGGGAAAAAATACATTTTCAGCATAAAATGAAAAGATATGATATTTGAAGATGAATTATTCCATTAACATAATAACATTACATTTTATAAATTTTAATACATTTATAATTCAACTTCGATAAGATGATTATAGGATTGTATAATGAAATAAGTGACATTAAAATTAATTTTAATGTAATGAGAAAGAGGATTTTACCTATAGAATTTCTCCCCTTAAGAACCTCCTTAGGGAATGGGGTATTGACTTTTGATTAGAAAAAAGGATCATAGACATTTGTGGGGTTCATGCTATGTGTTTTGGGTATAAATTTGGCAATCATCAAGGCTTATAAGTTCTGAGGAGAATAGGTGGCGAGGTGTTGTATTTCTAAGGGGGAGGATTATTTTCTAATAAATTTATACATTAGTTTATTATTTTGGATCAAGAATATGTTTTTTAAGAACCATATCACTAAATATATATTAATAATTAAGTATATTTTGATAATATGGTGCTCACATCAGTGATAAATCAATGAATAGTAAATTCAATTTATACTTTTATATACCATAAATTAGGATATTTCACTATTCAAAAAAAATTCTTATTTAATAGAAAATTCTATAAACTTCACCTTAAGAATTTTTCAATGGGTATAATTGAATAATGGACTCCATTTTTTGAAAATAATTTTCTAAATAAGATAAATTTATTTTTTAAATTAAAATCATCATTTACATAGTAAATAAAAATTTTAAATTTATAATTGATGTTATAATAGTTTGAAAAATTAATTAATTTATCATAAAATAATCTTATAATCATAATAGAGTAAAATATTATTTTTTGTATAAATTTTTAGATAGTAAATTTTCTTTAAAATTATTATATTAATTAAAAATTGAGAATAAACATTCATGTTTTATAAAAAAGCAACACTTAATTAATTATTTATAAAACAGTTATTTATAGATAATTTGATATAATTATAACATGTTATAATTTATAAGATGTTAAAATATTATTTCTACTTTCTTGGGATATGTTACTATTATATGGGATGGATTAATATTTTTAATGGTCACAATACTATAAAAATGGTCATGTAATTATTCCACTAGTATATGCTGATTAACATATAGAAATATCTCTTGTTCCCTTCATTCTTCATTTATATTGTTTCTATTGTGATGTATGTGTGATTTCTACTATATGAAATAATTATATGAAGGGATTTTCAATAGATAAAATTCTATGTTGTCACACCCCAATCATCAATAAATATGTACATTTTATTCAACAAATATTTAATGAATAGTACAAATCAATTTAAATATTCTTTAACAATCATTAAATAAGCGTATTAAATTGAGTACAAAGAATATAAATTAATTCCTTATAATAGAACTATTTTCATTTTTATAATTTTTCTTCTGACACCATATATAATAATGATTGTATAGTTTAGACTTGATTTAAATATTGTTAAAAATATACATGATGTAGAATAACAAGGACATGATGAAGAAAAATAATTTAAAATTATAATCTTTGATATAGGATGCAGACATAAAATAAACCCATGTCTAAAAAATAAAATATAATCGGTATATTAGTAATTGATAGATGAATATCATAAAATCATTAGAAAAATTCTTTTGAATTAAATTGATTTCCTTCATATAATCATATTAGGAAATGAAGTGAATCATTGATAATAAGTTTCTAAAAAATATATCTATGTATTCCACAATATAATTTAAAATTGATTTACTATACCATTTTTGAGAGGTTTTAAGAAAACATTATTAATAACTACTTTTAATATATTTTAAAATAAACGAGTTATAAAAATAATCTATAATTCAATATGAAAATATGGATTTTATAATAAAAATATAAATAAATAAAATGAAATACCATGACAAAATTATTAGGAAAATAATATTATTTTAATCGAATATAAATTAAAAAATCCATTTAATATAGGTAAAACTATTTTCATTGTTAAATCATAAATTATATGAAATAAATTTTCATAAAAAATAATGTTCATGACGAAAAAATATTCCAACAAGTAAGCGTTTAATGTAAAAAATTCATAATTTCGTAAAGAAAGTGAAAATGTATACATTTTGAAAAAAAAAACAATTTCTTCCATTTTAAATTTCTCTTAAATGGGAAAAAAATATTTCAAAACATCATTTAAGGTATATTTTATCATTGAAAATAAAATTATTAAACAAAATAAATAATATGAATGTGTGTTATAATGAAACCTGGTCGAAAATAAGAAATAACATCCACTTTTCTAAAAAAATTATTTCATATCATTAAGTTCCAAAAATGTAAAAATGGAAAAAAGAAAGACACACATAAATTACAAGAATGGACGAAAATAGATGTGTTTTTTGAGAAATATAACATATAATTCCACCATATAAATTTATAAATAAACAATCCTGAAGAAATGAGATTATAAACAAAACACATACCTTAGATTCCATATTGTTCGATTTCATTCCAATAACAATTATTTTAAGTTAATAAATTATAAATAAGTATAGAAATACCATATATGAAACTATGTTTCAATATATACTTTACATATTTTTTTTAACCATTTACTCATTATTCATTGTTAAAATTAATTATTTTGGGGTTTACATTTCTGTTTCTCATGCTTGTTTTGATTCACCAGTTCTGGCCCATGCACCTTGGTAATGGTATCATCACATATATATTGTAATTTTGTATATATATTTATATATGATATTTATATATTATACACACTTTAATAACTATTCAGGTAAGGGAGTTAATAAAAAGGAAATGTGTCGTTCATGTAGGTGGTAGTTCTCACATATTCTTGGGTGAAAGTTTTACATTGTGCCAGATGGTAGGGAATTTACAAGATAATAGTTTATATTTATAATATGATAATTAAAAAATAAATATAATATATATTAAATAATTCCATTTATATATTCATCCATTTGAAGTGGTGATGAAAAATTAAATTTATTGCTTTATAGAGGTGGTAGTCCCTATAATAGCATGACAAATATAACACCATATGAGACACATGTGTGTTTTATTTTGATATTAATTTGTCCCATGTTCCCTTAATTCTTCATTTATATTGTTTTTAAGGCCAAACTCCACCAACCATACCTCCACAACACATCCTGTCTGGAGGACCTATGGATTCAGTCACCACCACCACCTCCATCAGTACCCCTCTGCCAGTCCGCAGCCCATGTAATCCAACATAGCCTCTGGACAGAACACCACACATCTGTTGACTGGAACTGAGTGAAAAAATGTCCACCAAAAAAACCACCAACTAGATCTGGTTAAATGCCAGCTCTGGAACACCCCACCATCACATCATCTAGCCCGGACAAATCCCGGTCGGCCGCCAGTTGCCTCCAACCCAAACGTGTCTAGAAATCGGTTTCCATAGAAAATTCCCCCACTGAATCATCTGAAGAGACTAGAACCGCCCATATCCACCCTCAACATGACCTATGGCCGCCTTCTGGCCAAATCTGTTCGGAAAAGAGAAGGACATGCAACCACTGATCTTGGAGCAACCTGTCATGTCACACCACTCTCCTCCAAGGTCCACCAATGCCCCCTGACACACGATGCCCAAGGGTCAAAACCCTATAATGTATGAGAGCTCTCCGCCAAAGTGGAGAGCCCGCCCAATTTGTTTAGGTGTTGATTTTCATAGTTTGGGGACAGTTTCTCTAACTATAAGAGAAACCAGGAAACACTTAAAGATGGTTAGATTTGGGTCCATAGGTTTTTTTAAGGTATTTTCATTATTTTCTTTACCATATATCCAATAACAGGTAACATGATCTTTTATTTGCATGCAATAGTATGGATTTCATGGTACTCGTATGGTTTATCTAACTGTGTATCCTAACCATGTAACCCTTATGAATTACAATTAATTATAAAATTACCTCAATACATTTTCATTTTATTCTCTAATCATATCACAATCCTTAATTAGTTTTATCCATGCCTTCCGTGACATTCTCAGAGGCCATCCATATGTCATGTTGGTGATAATCTATCAATGTGGGTGGATCACATCAATTTATGAGAGAATATTCTACTAATTCATCCTCTTCTCTATGGATATCCTCTCGTTCACTCATCCCTTTAATTAATTAGTACTGTAATGGGTTGTGATGGATAGATATAGGATTTTATATTATGAATTAATGACTATTATAATGGATCTAGTCTTTCAATGTCTTGATATTTACCATTCATCGAACTATTTTCGCATGGAACAAAGATTCTATTAGTTGGAATGTTATGTATTAGTATACAGTGGTATGTTCTCATTGAACACCTTATTATTCTTGTATATTCTTTTTCTCATGATTGAAAATATAAACAATTTGAAAAATACAATGTATAATTTGTACACATTAATATTCATTGTACTGGAAAATGGTCTTACGTTGGTTTTTAATTGAAAAATATTTTATGAACTTCAAGTGTTTGATGAAATGAATATATAGTGTGTTTTAAACTAAATATTTTATTCAATCATATGTGTGATCAATCATTTAATCATGAAATGTTTTATTAAATTGCGAGAACGGTTTACAAGAATAATTTTATGAAAAAAGAACTTGGGAGACTTTGGTGCATTTAGCTAGGGATATATGTGTGCTTCCAGTTGGTGTGAAACCACTAGAGATTATGGATATGTGTTCATTATGCTGTGGTACCTATTAGGTTTTACATATTCAAAAAATTTGTGGAATGAAATGTTATAATTAGGAATCATGGTTTTTTATATTATACTTTATTTAATGTCTTATCTTCATATTCCATATGATAGATCGAATTTATGAATGGTTTTATTCTTGATGGTGAATATTTACGATTTAATTGGACACATGTTTATCTTAAGATATTCTATAGCATGTTTAATCCTTTCATTATATTAACCCTTTGACATTTTTATTTTTCATGGTTTGTTTGAAAATGATATGTTATTTAGAAAAAAATGGATAGCTGATGAAAAATATTTTAAAATTATCTTACTTTATAAAAAAAATTAATTTAAAAAATATCTGATTCATGGTGATAGAAATAAAATAGATTCAATGTGATATCCTTCTGTAATATATCCTCACACCCTATATATTTCATTGAGAATACAAAAACATGGTTTTGAATGATATATGTATTGGGACGTGTGTCATGTATCCAGATAGATTCTCAGGGTTGATATCATTACACTAAGGGGTTCAGACGGTGTTGATGGATGGTCACATGGAGACTTGGTTTATTCCATGTATTTTTTTATCATCTTAATAGATTTTCTTTTATAGAACTCATGGTTATGTACTTATTCATTTGTGATTAAATTAACTAGTTTATAAGAAAATTATTATACATTATAGATTTTATGTTTTGTTTTTTTAGTGAAATCATTAAAAAGGTCATGTGTGTTCATTAAAAGATTCCTGTCTCTAGTTTGTGGAAATTGAAAAAACAATTTATGTATTGTTGTGGGAAAATAATGGGGAAATTTATTGTTGACCAATGTTGGTTTGTTAAAAAATGGTATCAGAGCTAGTTCCCTTCTAAATGTGTAGTTTCACTACATAGGTTTGAGGTGTTGGGTAAAAAATGGAAGTGTTGTGCTTTAATGTGGGTATGGAGTATCACCCCAAGAGAATTGTGACATAAAATAATAAGTTTTATCACCCATTCCTACAAGTTATAAATTTATTTTCAATATAATACATAAATAAAAATACATAGTTATGAATGCATGGACTTCAGTATTGTTACAATTGTTGAATTTATAGGATGTTTCTAGGAAGAGTGTCAGTAAAGACAATTCTCATTGAATGAATATATATTGGGATATAGGGATTCTAATTTGAATGATTGTTGAACCATATGGGTAATATCTATTTGTGTGTTATAAATTTAACTGGGATATTATAAGAGACCCAATGGACAATATGTCTAGGTTCATGGATTGTGGTGGAATAATACATAATAATATTATCATTATAAATGGTTGTTATTTCGGTGACTGGTGGACAATAGTTAGTTGTATCAGAACATATTTGGTATGTGAGAAAGGGTTCCTAACCAGATCATTTTTGTATTGGTCCTCAAGGTACTGTGGCTGTAGGTTATTTTTTATTCAATATATTCATGTAAATTTTGGGATTAATTTGATAAACCTTCTGAAGCACTTCAAAAAGATTCTGATGTATTATTAAATCCTTGGTGTTCAATGGAATTAATTTATATTATATAAGTTCATGTTTTGATTTTGAATATGAATTGTGAAGTCAATCAGGTGTTATCTTTTTGTGTGGTAAATAATTCCTCCTACAATGATCTCTTCGAATCATAGGGAAGGATCTATTTAGTATGTCCCACCAGAAATGCCTCCAGTTGAACCTACAATAATGAATGTGGTAATTATTACTATTTTAACACTAGATCAAATGGGTTTTGTAAACCATAAAAAAATGTTGGATCATTATTAGGTGTTTAAATACACAATAAAATAATATTTCATGCTCACAAAAGATCCCAAGAACCAAATTAAATGATAGAAATAATGGTGATGATTTATTAAATGTTAAGGACTCTAGAGGAATCCATGGTGTTATTTTCCATATATACTCATAAATTAATTGGATGGGAATGGTGGTATTCCATCCGGAAATCTAAATCACACAATGATCTCACAAGGACCTCTTTCTAGATTATAGTTCTCCCTTACTAAAACTTTCATATTTATTTATGGAAAAAAATAACATACGACACCATATATGATACACATATATTATAACAATAAAACTTATAAATTTAAAATCTATTGAACTTTTATGTTATTATTATAGAATATTAAATAAAACCCACTATCTAAAATAGATCAATCATAGAATAGTTTCAATTCTTTGGATGGATTCAAACCCTCCAAACCAAACCGTTTCTATGTGATTTTTATCATATCTAGTATCTCCTTTTATAGGATGGTTTAGTGATATTTGGGGATCTTGACATGTGTTCTTTTTATAGGTGGAACCATTTGGTCTGCTTGAGGTGATGCAGGGAAATTTTTTCTCAGAGACGAATTGGGCACGCGTGAAATTTCCCAGCCTCCACGCCAAGGATTTGGCCATTCTGTCTTGGTGAACGTAGTTTTGGAGTAGGGAGGCATCGCGGCCCTCTGGTCGAGGTCCTTAGTCATTCTAGAGGTGGGCGTGTGAGGGCTCTTTGGCACATTTTCATTCGAGGTTCGGGCAGGGCGAGACTCATTCGAGGTTCGGGCAGGGCGAGACACTCATTCGATATTTCAACGTTCTCTTTATAATGGATAGCGATGAAGGTATTGAGTTTATTTGAAGTAATGTTTTCTTGGTTTTGTTGAAAATCTGTCGAACGATGTCTGCTGTTGTTTGAGGAGTTCTTTTTAATGGACGTAATATATAGTTTTACTGCATTGCAACCCTTCATGTGGTGGTTTCTCCCTGGAATTTGCAGTGAGTCTTCCAATTCATGTCAAAGTTCGTATCAATGTTCACTGGAGGTTCTACTAAAATTTCATGTGATATATAATTTTGTTGCATTTCGGAACATCCAGTGGTGGTTTTTTCCCTGGTTTTTATCGGGAAACATCCACTTGATGTCCAAGTTCCTCTCGATGTCCACTGGATGTTCCACTGGCAGTTACACTAGAACATTCACTCTAACATCCACTGGAAGATCTCGTGATATATAGCTTTGTTGAATTGTGGAATTTCCAGTGGTTTTTTCCTTGGATTACATAGTAAAACATCCACTTGATGTCCAAGATCGTCTCTATGTCCACTGGAAGTTCCATTGGCAGTTCCATAGGATGTTCCACCGGAACATCCACTCGAACTTCCACTGGAACTTCCAATCGAACGTCCACTGGAAAATAAATTTTATAAATTTGTAATATTTTTTATTTACTTACATTTATATTTTAAAAATATCTGTAACTGCCAGTGGAACATCCACTAGGACTTCCATCAAATGTTTTGTTGGAAGTTCAACTGGAAGTTCCACTGGAAGTTCCACTATATGTTCCTGTGGAAGTTCCACTGGAAGTTCTACTGAAAAATATATTTTATAATTATTTTATTTATAATTTCAAAAAAAAATTATAAAATATATATATATATTAGTAATAATTTTTATTTAGTTACAGTTATTTTCATATAGTTTATACATTTTCAAATGGATTAAATACTATTATAAAATTAATGTAATTTTCATGAACTGTTGTTTCTTGTTGCAGGGTGTTGCAATGTTGTTGAGGGTGATGTGGATGTTGTAGCAGCATCTACTAAACTAGTTGTAGGGATGAAATTCAAGTCATATGATGAATCAAATTGTTATTATGCCATGTATGTGGGAGTAAATGGCTTTAGTGAACACCGATAATACTCTAATAAAGGAGAAAGGATAAATAAAATGTCACGTCAAGCCTGTATGCATGTAGCTAAGAAGGTCAAAGGAAGATTGAAAAATGTGATAGCATAGTGAAATTTCCTCGGGATGAGACATGTACATGTTTCCTTGCTAGAATAAGGGTTAGTTTATTGTCTTCTAGGAAATATTCATGTAAGATATTTGTTGATGATCATAATAATACCTTGCATAGGCCCGAATAAATTCATATGATGAGGTCCCAAAGAAAAATTATTGAAGCACAAGAAGCTAAGTTAGATGTGAATACTTCTGCGGGTATTAAACCAAATGATTCTTTCTCGTTGGTGACAACTTTTGCAGGGGGAGAGATGTTATTGGGTGCACGTGTGTGGATCAGTTGAATTTTGTAAGGTCTAAACGGGAAAGTTATTTGCTTCATGCTGATGCATGTATCATGTTAGAATATCTGGAAAGACAAAGTCAAGACAATCCATCACTTGTTTATACTATGCAGTTTGACATGAATGTTAAAATTAGAAATATTTTCTAGGTTGATCCAAAAATGAGAACAAATTATGAGTTTTTTGGGGATGTTGTTGTGTTTGAAACATGTTTTAGCACTAATTAATAGAACATATGGTTAGGTGTTTTTTTAAGGTTCAATCAACATCATGAGATTATTGTTTTTGGGGAATCATTGTTATATAATGAAACAGTGACTTCGTTTTCTTAGTAGTTTCAAAAAAATTTATAGGTGCATCAATTGAAGAGTCCTCAAACTATTTTTACTGATCAGGATGCAATAATGGGAAAATCCATTTCTCTAGTTTTAGTGGGAACTCAACATTGCCTTTGTTCATGGCATTTGATGCAAAATGGAATTAAGAATTTAGGTATTTGGATGAAAGATGGATCTAGTTTTCTATGTATATTTAAGAAGTGTATGTTCGAATAACATGATGTAATTCAGTTTGAAAAGGTGTGGTCTTCCCTTAGAGCATAATATGGGGATGGGAAATTGAAGTGGCTAGATGATGTTTTTGTAAAGTGAGAAAAGAGGTCGCGTTGCTTTTCGAAAATTCATTAACATTGGGTATTCGCAACACTCAATTAAGTTAAAGTTTTAATGGATTTCTTAAAGGTTATGTTCATCAAAAGTAAAGTGTTTTTTATTTCTTTATGCAATTTGAGCACTTGTTGGAAACAAAACACTATCATGAAACAAAGGCAGAATTTGAGACGTGGGAGATATTTCCACGTAATCTTTACCCATACCATTCATTGATGTGCCAGGTCTCTACTAGATATACACTGAAATTATTTGATTTATTTCAGCATCAATATCAACTGATTGGTGTTGTTTTTTGATATCTTGTTTTGAAATTGGAGTTCAATTTAGTTATTTCATTGGAATAGTTCATTGTGAAGATCAATTATGTGTATCATATGAAGCTTCAAATGAAGTTTTTGATTGTTCTTGTCAAAAGTTTGAGTCCTTTGAGTATTTTTTTCATTATTTAAATAATTTTGATGAGATTGATATAGGCGAAATACTTGAAAAATATAATTTGGGGAGATGGCCCTGATTGGATAGAAATACTGTGATGTTCAACGGATCTTCTATTGAGGTACATTCTGATAGAAAATCAGTCGTAGAAAAACATTACCAAGATTTAGCATGAATGGGAATGAAGTTAATTACCGTAGCTTGTGAGATATATGCGGGTTATGAAATCGGCTTCTCAAATTTCAGTAATATAGAAAAAGTGTTGTCTATTATAAATACGTCAGTGGATAAAGTTAATGGTTGTTCTAGTTCAGACAAAATTTTTAGAAAGGCATCTTTTAAAAAGAAACCAAACATGAATGGGGGAGATATATTTAAAGGCTTTTTAGATAATTGTTGCTGAAAGGGGAAATAGTTGAATAAAAAAATTAAACCTACTGCTATGATGGATATATGATTTCATTTTATGATGAATTTCATTAATAAGAGCAGTTTTTATTGTTAATATGTTATCTGATATCATTATTGTTTTCATGTAGGGATTCAAGGAGCAAGAAAGATCATATATTTTTGTTCCATCTAGAAAAACATAATTACATGTAATTTTTTATGGGAATTCATTTCCATAACTGTTTGTAATTATGAAATTTTTCTGTTGCAGGAAGACTTGTCCACCAATTTGGAACTTTATAATGGGAGGTATATTGTTGGGATAGCATTGGAAGAGGCCGAGCAGTGTAGAAAACATTAGATGGGAGTAGTTTTTTGAATTTTAATGACTAAATTGAAAACCCTATAGCCTGTATCTAGTTTTGGTTGTAATGGATTGGCAGTGGGATTGAAATAATTCATAAATTTGTAAATCTGTAGTATTCATTTTTTCTATATGGAACTATAAAGATGTGATAAATCTAGGTTCTAAAATTATATATTCACTTGTTTTGTGAGGATGTGGTGGTATATGACAATCCACTTTTGGTAAAAATGGATTGGGATTGTGATATTTTATGAAATTTTAAATGTGTTATTTTCATGTGTTCTATATAAAACTATACAGATGTGATAAATCCATGTTCTAAAATATTGCATGCATTTGTTCTGTGAGGATGTGGTGGTATTTGACAGTCTAGTTTCGGTTGTAATGGATTGGCAGTGGGATTGAGATACATCATGAAATTGTATTTGTGTTGTATGCATGTGTAATATATGAAACTATAAAGATGTGATAAATCTGGGTTCTACAATTTTTTATGCATTTGTTCTATGAGGATGTGATAAATACATGTTCATGAATTTTGATGATGAAATCCAAAATACTGAGTAAGAGTTATTGGATCTTTGGGATAAGACTTTCCATATGCAGACTCCCCATCTTCTGATGAAATCAAGATGTTGGACGAACTTAAGACCTACAAATATTAAAGATAATATCCTTAAAGTGTGAATCATCCATTTACCAGTAGAAATTAGGATCATTAAATCTAAAAACAAAACCAAATAAAATCCCTCAAAATAAAATAGTTCCCCTCAAAAGGAAATAATATTCACAGTACAGTGAACATGATAAAAAGAACTATTCATCCATTGTCCTCGACTATTTTACTTGTTCTTTGTTCTGGTGGTACTGTTTCCACAAGACATATCCTCCTTCTATAAGATTTTTCATTCCAACTGTATGTTTGGTTTTTAAGGAAATAATGTGCCATATATTGGCACATGTCATCAACTTCTTCTTGTGATAGGGTCTTGTTACATACTTGATCCTTTTCCAGCTTCTCAATTAGATAACAAACAATTACCCCGCAGTCTAATGTTGGATCCCGCTATTGGGGACTATCTGCCACTATAAATGGAAGCATTGCAGCTGTCATCTCTAGATATTCATGATTCCATTGTCTGATGACATGTTCAATAAGTAGTTTTTGCAAGTGTTGTATAAATTTTATTCAGTAGGTTGGTGTATATGAAAATTCATTAGATGACGAAGAGGATAGAATTTACCATTTATAGAGCATCTTGTTGGTAAAAACAAATTGCAGCAGGACAAATATGAGGTTGCATGGAGTTATAGTAGCAGAAATGTTTTTTTTTCAATATCAATGGCAAGAAAAGTCCAATGAAGATTGTCTGTATTGATGGGGATGAAGACTTTTCTATTCAACTTCATTGCTTCTTTTATTGGATTCCCAACCAAACACTCTTTCAAAATGTTGTTCTTCCTGGATATAATTCTCTATGAAAAAGATTATAGTGAGACAAAAATTTAATTAATATCATTAAAACATCAAGAAAATAGATAATATTAGACTTACCAATGCGACACTAGTAATCATTATTGAAGTATTATCAAATGTTCCAATAGTCTTCCCTATTTGACACTTGTTTATAATAACATGAGTATATCCATCTATAACATGATGTCAATAAAAAAATGGAGTATGTGAAACTAATTGAATATTAATTTAGAGAAAGCTTGTTTAAATTAGGCTCACTCGGCTACTTGTCATGATTTTTGTGAAAAGTTGGAAAATTTCATCTATTCCAATAGAATACAAGCCATTTATAGCTTCCCATACATATTTAGTACATTATAATCACAATAATGTAAAATAAAAAAATAATGTACATGGGAATTGAATTGAAATCCTTTAAATGAAGGGCAGACATAATAGCCTGGTTCCATCTGGAGAATCATTTCCAACTGCTCATTGTCTTTTTTCAACATCCGTCTACTCTGCCTGACCCATTTAGGTATACCTGACAGACCTATAATTTCTTTTTTTGGTTCTATTTTCATTGTAACACTGCCTACCTCAATTTTTTCCAGCTAACATGGTTATTCTATTGAATTTTGTATCATGGTTTTGTTGTTCTTCTTGTATATCAGGTTTGATACTGAAAAGCGGAATCCAATTTCTTCTGCTTCTTAGCTCTGGACATCACATTTCTAATCATTTATCTCATTTGGAGACTCTCAGTTTCCCTCTATCTACTTTGTTTTCTTTGATGTACAGTATTGGTTTGATCAGCATCTTCTTGCAGTTGATCTACAGGCTCCTCAATCCCAGTTTCCTTGGCTCCAAGTAGCATGTTTTCTTTCTACTTTTCTGCTTCTGGTGGAGATGCTGGTTTTTTAGGAGGATCTTGTTGCATTCCAGCTTAAATTGTTCCCTCTGTCCAAGTTTCCTACTTGATTGAATGACTCTTTTCAACACTACCTTCTCTTATTCTTTTCCCTATGCTAGCATTCTCACTGACTAACTTCTTCAGTCTTTTAATTTGTTTAGTCTATTTTTTAAATATTGCATCCATTTTATGAAGTTTTCGTTTCAGGGCTGATTTTTCTTTTACATGAACTTTTATTCTATCATCCTCTGGTTCCAACTTTTCTTACTTTCCAATATAATTTTCCATAAATGTTGACGCCTCATTAATTTTTTACTTTTATTATGTCCTTCTCTGGATTATCCTTTTTTCAATTCAACATAATCATCCATAACCATTTCTGGATCCTCTGTAGTTAGTACATGATGAATCTTTGGTTTCTTTAAGGCAAAATCATAATCAGAGAGGCTCCACTTTGTGAAAGGTGGACTGGATGTTTGTTCATTCCCTTTCATTATTCCACTTTGTTCACAATACCCATACTATAATAAAAAGAAGCATATGAAGAGTATATTATACATTTAAATGAAAATAAATATTAATCCTTTCCAATAAAGAAATAATTTCCCTCGTAATCCTTCCACGGTGCGTGTGAAATTATTTAATTATTCTCCTCAATTGTTGGTGTATTGCACGAGACCACCTTAGTGGCCTCATGTCTCTTGAAGTATTCACAAAATTGATAAAACCCCAACTAAGGTATGAACCTGTAGTGGGGAAAAACAGTTGCACATGTGTATAAACATAAAAGTGTTGTTGTGTCAAGTTGACAGGGTTCATCATCTCCCTTTATTTCTTCAAAAAGGGATGATTTTATTTCATTTTGTGTTAACAACTTGACAACAGTTTGAAATCTCCATAAATATAATGATTCCTTCATTGGTTTTAATGAGTAGGAGTCCTTCATTTCTCATTCACCTTTGGATATTTCCATGATCCATTAGAGATCATCTTTAGAGAAATGTATTTCCCCTCCACCGAATTGGATAGAAGTTGTTGAAGGATTGTAGTTATCCAATACATACATCATAAAAATATCAAACTATTTTCAATCTGATGATATTTCTGTATTGGATATGAACACTTCAATCATATTCCAAAATAGAGTAGTACACAAATCATTTCTATGAACATCATTCAGTTGATCTTTTATTTCTTTTAAAAGCCTTTGTAAGGAGGTCAAATTTGACCTAAAATGCACACCTAAAAATAGAAATTAAGGAATTGTTGAGGTCATCCACAAAATTACAGTATGAAAGGTAGTAAAATTTTATGTTCTATTGGGACTTCAGTGGATGTTCCACATGAAAATCATGTGGGAGTTCCACTATATGTTCCACTAATACCCTTGGAAGTTCCATAAGGAGTGCCACTGGACGGCCACTGGAAGTCCCAGAGGGACATCCACTGGAAGTCCCAGAGGGACATCCACTGGAAGTCCCACAGGGAGTTCCACTGGAATTCTCACTAGAAGTGCCAAGTCCCATTGGATGTCCCACTAGATGTCCCACTGGGAGGGCCACTATATATCCCACTAGAAGTATCAGTTCCAATAGAGGTTCCACTATTACCATAGGAAGTGCCATTCGAAATTCCACTAGATGTCCCACTGGATCTTCCAGTGTATGTTTCAGTGGGAGTTCTAGTTTCACTTCCAATGGAACAATAAAATAAATACTCATTCCAATTGTGACACAAATTTATTATAAAAATGACTGAATTTATCATTTGAAAATTCCACTGGAAGTCCCACTGGAACTTCCATTTGATGTTCCAGTGGGAGTTCCAGTGGAACTTCCTGTGGAATAACAAAATAAATACTCATTCTAGTTGTGACACACATTTATTGTAAAGATACATGAATTTATAATTTGAAAATTCCATTGGATGTCCCACTGGAACTTCCAGTGGATGTTCCAGAGGGATTTCCAGGGGCACTTCCTGTGAAAGTTCCATTGGGAGTTCCGGTGGAACTTCCTGTGGAACAATAAAATAAATACTCATTCCAGTTGTGACACACATTTATTATAACAATTATTGAATTTATCATTTCAAAATTCAACTAGAAGTCCAATTGGAACTTCCATTGGAAGTTCCAATGGGAGTTCTAGTGGCACTTCTAGTGGAACAATAAATGAAATACTCATTCCACATGTGACACAAATTTATTATAAAAATGATTGAATTTATCATTTGAAAATTCCACTAGAAGTTCCACTGGGAGGGCCACTGGAAGTCCCACTAGAAGTCCCACAAGAAATTAAAGTTCCACTATCCCCACAGGAAGTGACACTTGAACTCCCACTAGAAGTCACACTGGAACATCCTGTGGAAGTTCCAGTTGGAGTTCGAGTGGCACTTCCCGTGGAACATTAAATGAAATAATCATTCCATTTGCGACACACATTTATTTTAAAAATGATTCAATTTATCAATTACAAAATTCCCCTAGAATTCTGATTGGGAGGGCCAGTGGAAGTCCCACTAAAACATCTACTGGAAGTCCCACTGGAAGTCACACTGGAAGTCCCAAAGCCACTGGATGTTCTAATATTCCCATTGTATGTTCCACCAGAAGTTCCATTGGTAGTCCCAATGGATGTCCACCTGGATGTTGCAGTGGAAGTTTGAGTTCCACTTCTAGTGTAAAATTAAAACAAATACTCATTTAAATTTTGACACATATTTATTGTAAAATTATTTAATGTATCTTTGGAAATTCCAGCGGAAGTCCCACTGGATTTCCCACTGGAAGTCCCACTGAAATTCCCCCCTATAACATCCAATGGAAGTCCAACTGGGTCTTCCAGTGGAACTTCGAGTGGTGCACATCCAGTGGGAGATCCACTTGGAGTTCCATTCAATGTATAACTAGAACATCCACACTACCAAATTATTTCAAGTGGAACCTGAAGTGGAAAATTCATGTATGTTAATGTGGAATCTGTCGAAACCTCCAGGGGACATTGCATTGGAACCTCTAATGTAAGATGATTCAACAGAAAAAAATTAGATTCTAAAATAATTGAGACAGAGAACATTTACACAAAAAATATCATAACACAAAAGTTCTAAATAATAAATCATAACAACAGAAATCAAATACAGATACATATTTCGGAAAATTTAATTAAGTTATACCACCTCCGACAGACATCGCTGTTGTTTTTTAAAAAAATTTCTATTTGAAAGTGAGATGAATCCACGCCGGAGTAAACCAGTGGTCATAGAAAAAATCCACACCTTTGCGTTGGTAGAAACATGTGGACAGCACAATAATTTCTTTCTGTCGTCATTGTCGCCACCACTGTAGTATTCAGATGCCCAGTTATTGTTACCGTAGTCACTCGATTCATTGTGGTCATTGTACTGCCATATTTTTGGGCGGGAACACATGGTTTTGTTTCCGTCATCGCAGTCGTGGAGTAGTTGACCTTGAATCACAAAATGGATGGGAAAATCAGTCTACACATTCGTATCAAATGAATAGCCATGAAGGATTATCCGACGGCTCGAAATACAAATGGAAATGTGTTATGGTCTGAAGGGTGTACTTGATATTATAGTAAAAAACATAATTGCAGACGATTCATATCCGTTTCTCTGATGATCTCTGGGAACGCCTATCCTGCTATTTGAGGTCCTCTAGCTCCTTGAGTTGGTTCAGATAGACCATCCTCTCTTTCATTCAAGGATGTGATTCTTCTTTTTTCCAATATCTAAAGTCAATGTTAGGGGGAGATGGTGGAGGATCCCTTGGATTCTTCTCCGTTCTCAGAAAACGGTTTCCATGTCCCTGCGGTTTTTGCGGCTTCCTTCGAGGAGGAAGCGATGAATATTCAGTGGACCCTGATTGCGAGATTCAGCATAGACAAAACTCCTATATCATTTTTTCTAGTACTACGTCAAATTTTGGGGCTTCAACATGCTAGAGGTAGTGTTGAACCTAGATCATAAGGCATTTTTCATTGTCCTGGCCTTTATTGTGGACTATGTTAGAGTGTGGTGCAGGTGCCCCCACGGGGAAGGGTGATGGTGTTTTTCTCTCAATTGGCGATCGATGAATGTTCACTCGGTGAGGGACAACCCTCTTGCATCATTATGGATATCTATCCCTATCCCACTTCCCCTTATAAATGATTCTTTATTGACGGTGATATGGGATTTAATGGGGACTTACCATTGTGGAGAAGATCAGATGATTAATTTGGAGGAGGAGTCGGTTGCATGGATCTGTGTTGAGATGATCATTTCCTGGAAAATCCTAGACCATTTCTTGATCCGGTTTGAAGGGATGCAGGATAATTATAAGTCCTTTATGTACCGTACTTATCCCCTTTTCATCTAATTTTGTCACATCTCATGTCACACTTTGTAGGTTTTCCGCAAGGTCTTGGGGTAGGTGCCTCAAGAGTTTCTGAGGCCTTCCAGGTGAAACCCTTTCTCACTCCCCTGTTTGAATAAAAATGATTAATGAAAGAGGGTGGCTATATCCTCTCCCACTAAGGAATCTTAGGAATCCTCATCCAAGATTTGTCTCATCCAAAAAGAGTTGTCCAGTAGGGATTTGATCATTTTCAACCGAGGTATGGGTGGTAAAATGAATTTTCAAATTCGAGAAGATGGTCCTCTAACCAACATGACGTTCCTCAGTTGTCATATATAGATCAGTCTTCTAGTCTCATGGGTTACTTACTACATCTAAATTACAAAGATACCCCAAAATGATCTTGGTATAGTTGAATTAGTAGCTTCTCATAATTCCTTCTCCATTGAGGTCATATATCTGTCTTCATCTTTATTACTGATGGTGTTGTGCCCCCTTCTGTTTCATGCACCGAAGAAACTGTCATTCCCTCCATTCTCTCCTCCAGCATCTCCTATTATATGTTGGGTGGATGATATGCTCCTTATATCTACATCAGACACTCACAATTATTGGTCTAGTGGTGGTGGAACTCTTGAGGTCGTCATGATGAAGTTGAAGAGCACCATGCAGACCCGTTCTCAGTCCAAATATAGTGTAATATGCTCCCTACAATAATCTCTTCCTTCATGGGATGAAAAGTCTAATTCCAAAACCCGATTCCCACAGTTCAATGATTTGTGTTTTATCCTGGATCACTCGTGGGATAGGGGAGCAGGCGATGTCTGACATCATATTTATCAAATTTTTTAATCACTTAGTATTCATGGTGGAACTTCTTGAACGAAAATAGGTTTCATGAAAAATAAATGTGTTTGATCAGAGGCTCTGATTATGTGGTTTAATGAATGGGTACCATCCCAACTCCCAAATATGACTGTTCTGGATGGACCATATCACTGCTGATATGCTTAATGAGTCATACCAGTACCTCTCCACTATCATTTTGGTAGGTACTCAATGTTTTGTATTCTACTTAATTTACTCTAACCGTATTTCAAAGGAAATAGAGGTTCAAGGGTGAGACTTTGATGGCCTTATTGATGATAATACCCCTTGGATTATCGGGGGTGATTTTAATTCTATAAAAAATACAGAGGAGAAACAAGGGGGAGGTTCTTTTCCTGGGAGTCCAAGATAGGCCTTTGATTAGTCATTGGATAGATAAGGCCTTATGTACGTGGGATTTAAGGGAGATATCATCACCTGGTGTAATAATCAATGGGGTCCAAGGCACAATTGTTGTCATCTCGACGATTTCTTGATGAATAAGGCCTCTATTTCACTCTTCCTGGATGCAAAAGTGTCTCATCTGTTGTGGTGCATATCTGAAAACTCTCTATTGTGGCTTTCTATGAAATCCATAACATCAAGATACGTTCACACTCAATTTTCTCAGACATGTTTGTATGATCCTGGCTTCGCTGATGTGGTCAGGGAAGATTGTAATTTTATTCACTTAAGTATCCCATGGATATCATTCTATAACAATATTAAGTAGATCAAATCTCTATTACAATGGGGCATTATTTATTTTCCTGCCCATGATCATGAATTTATTGTGATCAGTAAGGAGGTATAATTCATGGAGGCCAGTCTGGAACAAGAATGGGATGAAAATTTATTTAATGAACTAAGTTCCAAGAAGGGTATTGTCACTGATATGTTGTTAAGGAAGGAGAGGATTTATAGAGAGGGATCTAGAGTAAGGTGGATTTGTGAGGGGGACCAGAATAATGGCTTTATCCATGTATGAATAAAATAAAGGCACCATATTCACATGCCAAATATTCTCAGGGAGGATGAATCCCACTCTAATGACCAGGATGGAGATGGGGTAATGGCTAATGAAAACATCAAAGGCTTATTGGAAAGAACCAATGCTAGCATGGAATAAGGATATCCACGTAATGAAATTTAGATATTTGAGGATAACCCAAGAAGTGTTACGTAGGATATTTATGAGCACTTGAGGGGACCTCTAGTAGAGGATGAAGTGCGAGGGGTAGTTTGGACATTTAACGCGAACAACAGACAAGGTCCAAAAGACCTGTAGGCTTCATTTTACAGGGTTGCCTGAGATACTATCAAAGGGGATTTAGTGATGGCGGTGCAAGATTACTTCTAGGGAGGACACCGTCCATGCATACCTAGTGAAACCAAGATAGTTCTATTATTGATAGTGAGTAACCCCCAGTCTATTGATCAATACTATCCGATTAGAATGTGTAACATACCATACAAGGTTATGGCTAGCATCCTCAACAAAAGGTTAATGCCTCACTTAAATACATGGATGGTAGAAGAGCAGCGTGACTTCAACAAAGGGAGAGCAATAAAAGGTGCGATTGGAATGGTGGAATAAATTATGAGTGGGTTAAAAAACAAGAACTTCATTAATAATGTATAAATAAAACTATAAATTATAAAGGCCTATGATTAAATGGAACTGTGTTTTATTAAAAGTCTTGGATTTAAAGGGTTTCTCCAACTAGACATGTGACATACTATTTCATTACATCAGCTTGATATGGATCACCACTTCATTTATGGTATGAAATTTTGGTTCTTTATGGCCATCTCTGGCCTAAGTTAAGGGGATCCCCTGTCCCCCACACTCTTCTTTCTCAATCAAAATTCGATAAGCTACTATATAAAAAAGGGTGGCACATGGGAAAAGTTATTCCATATCGGTATAGGCTTCCTACGGAGGGGATCTCACACTTGATGTTTATGGATGATAAAATTCAGTATATTAAAGGAATTATGAGATCAGTGAATGGAATAAATGGGATTCTAGGGGTATATTGTAAATTTAGTGGGAAGGAGGTGAATAGGGACAAAAACCTCTATTATACTGCTATGAAAACCTCAGGCAGTAGGGCTGCGACTTTGGAAGACATCATGAATATGAGTGAAGGTTACTTATCCCTGGAGTATCACAGAGCACAATTTAGTAATAACTCCATTCATGTTCATCATTTTGATAAGATCATGTGCAAGATTACAGGGCACATTTCCAATCCGAAAAACATTTCCTATCTTTTGGAGGGCACATTACTCTGGAAAATAGTGTACTTGTTTCTATCACCATTATTGTATTGTCCACCATGAAGGTTCCAAATTTTTTTATTTCCAACCAGTAGAGGATAATGGTATCATTCATATGGGATGGAAATATGGAAGGCAGACACCACTGGGTCTCGGGTAAGTATCTACAAAGACCAATAGCTAAAAGGGGGGGTCAATTTGAGGAGTGTCACTTCGACCATGCAAGGGATGCATGATAAACATGCATGAGAGGATATGGAAAGACTTAATATATGGGGAATGATCATAAATGGTAAATATGGACTTGATGTGGTATATTAAAGGTCTCATCCTTTGAGGATATGGATGTTGATTCACACATACACAGAGGTCATGCGTTCTCATGCCAGGTGGCTGGTGGGAAGAGGAGATGTGAACTTCTGGCATTAGGATTGGGTGGGGGAAGGCTATAGATTGCAGGTTTTCCATCACAAGATAATTCCTTTAGATAACTATGCAGACTCCCTATTTTTATTCAGACCATAATCAATGAGGATCAACATGCCTTCTTAAACAAGATTATCCTTAACGAGGATCATGACAGACTCGTCTTCATTGGCTCCTCATTGGGCGAGTTCTCATTTAAGGAATATTCTAGCATAAGGAGGGTTCCAAATACCAATGACCCATGGGAGGTAAATATTCATGTGTATGGGAATTACACGCCATGATTAACTTCCTAATGTGGCGAGTGAGCAATAACTCTATGCCGACTAATGAAAAAAATCCAACGAATGGGTGTGACCATGGGATCATAAAGCTGGTGCTATAAAGATCTCAAGTAAGAAACAGTGTAACACCTCTTCCTCGATATAGAATGGGATCTCTGGATTTGGTTGGTGTATAGAGCCTTCTCAGGGTGGCATGATCCAGGAGGGATGCATGATAACATTTTCATTCGGTGGTTTATTGGCATAGGGGATCACAATCCTAAGAGTAATGGTTGATAAATCATATTATTGGTGAGATTTTGTAACATATGGAAGGATAGGAATGTCTCCCACTACAAGAATATCATTAGAAATAGAACCAACATCAACTATAAATGAAAAACACCTTGATGTACTTGGTCAGTGTCTGTACATAATGCCAATGAGCTCTTTCAGTAAGGCATCTCAACCCTAGTATGTCCAACCAGATATGGAGTATGACATAGGGGCATTGGGTACGTTGGTACGACCAAAGAATCGGGTTCAAACTCAACATGGATGGGTCCCTCCTGGTGGTGATATGAGATGTGGAGGCATCATAAGGGACCAATTGGGGTTCTTCATCACTGCCTTCTCAACCCTTTATGGATGACATGATTCCATTAAAGTAGTTGAAAATGTGAGGGTTACGCGGATGGATTTAAGTGAGAAAATATATATCAATATGAAGGAGATGGACACAAATTCCATGATCCTCTACAAAGAATAATTAGGTAGAGTATGTTTTCCCTGGATCGTAGAATATTATATATACAAGTGAAAACAGATCTGGGGTGCCCATATAGAGATCACTCACACAGGGTGTGAGGAGAATAATGTTAAAGACTTCTTGGAATCCTAGGATTCCATAAATCACAATGTATACATATTCCTTAACATAGGATCATTTCCACCTTGAAGCATCATTTTTTGTAATTGTGTTGGGGATCCACTATATTAGACATCCATGATGTACTTATTATATGTTGTGTTTTGAGTGTTTCCAAAATCTCAAAAATGATAGTGTTATATCAATAAAAAATATCAATCCATCCCATCAAATGTTGGATTTTTTAATTGATATATGAGAAAATGAAATATATATAACTAGTATTCAATTTGAAATATAAATTATACAACATAATCTATTGTTCTAGTATAACCCTACATAATAAATTTTTTATATCGATGATAAATTTAATCATTTTAAATGGGTGAACTGAAACACTCTACAAGGGGAAATATAATAACAAATCAAAACATTGGAGATGTGAGGAATGACCTGATATAATAATGAGTATTATTGTAACCATTGGTTCATGGACTAAATAGATAGTATTGTGTTTATATGGAAAATAAAATTGTAATAACATAAGAGTATTTCATCTTAGTAATGTGGTGACAATGAAAAAGTGATTCATAAGAATAATTGATGGATCCCATCTTCAATAAGATAATATATTTGGCTAAGATAACTACTCACACACCATAGGTTTATTAGATCACAACCCATGCAACTTGATAGATATTTAGGTACAACATTACCTAATACATTTGAGGGATATTAAATCCCATGTCCACTCATCCCATATTGAAATTCATAATGTATTTTGCTACATGGTTTTAATCTTTATATAAAAAAACTCATGGAAATAAAATGTGGTTATATTAATTTCTAGTTGTTCCCTAAGGTTTCATTTATGATTTCATAAATTAAAGTGACATATTAATCAAAATTGAAAAAATGTGGGTATCCAATTAAATAATGAATAATTCAATGGGAATACCCCTAAAAAATATGAATACATATATTTTATTAATATTGTATAGGAAATTGATATATGGTTTAGGAAATAAATTCCCCAGTCAACAAATTTTTTAGGAATCTAAATGAACAACCTTAAAATAAGAAATGAATCATAAGGAATTTAGAAAGGAAATGAATTTGAAGTAAAAAATTCATATAAAAGGGGATGGTTAGGCAAGAAGAAATCATGGATTGATCAAACTGTTGATTCAAAATTGAAATTGAGAAGACATCATGATAAAGATGGTGGATGGTATCATTTGATGAATACCCTTCATAATGCGTACGACATAGAATGAGAACACTCATATAATAATTATGAAAGTTTTTTTTTGTTATTTTGAGCTTCAATTATCCATTAAAAATAGTTTAATGGATGATTTTATTAAACCCTAAAAATAATAGTTTCCATTGTTTGAAAACATGTAATCATACATAAAATGTACCCTAGAGAATTTTAAAGGAATTGGAAATAAATGTTCATATGGAAACATGTAAAATAGTTTATTCTGGTAAAAATGATCTCTAGGAAAATATTGAAAATATTAGCATTTATAAATTGTTTTTCTATAATTCAACGTAATTTGAGTTTACTTTTTAATTTTTTTTTCAAATGAATGAATTATGCAATATTTTTTAACATGACTTTAGAAGAAATCGATATTGAAAAATAATGATATATAATTTCATAAAATTTCCATTAAATATATTTAGTTAAAACCAAACAATTAATATTATGATAAAAATATTTATTTTTACGAGATTAATAAAATTACAATGGTATCATGAAATATTAATTTGAATACTTTTGATAGAAAAAGCATAGATATATATATGAATAAATTTATTTGTAATGTATAGAAGATATTATTATCAATTTAATTTTTTTATTTTAAGAATAATTTCATCAAAGTGGAGGTTGATAGTGAATTGAATTAATATTCATTGAAAAAAAATGAAATAAACCATTTTAAATGAAAATTCTAGGTAATGGAGACTTTAATGATCATTTTCCAGAGGATACTTCATGACATATATGAATGATTACATGAGATGAGAAAAAAATTATGAATAGATTAAAATTTTAATTAAAAAACTTGATGTATAAATTGAATGTTAATAAACAATAGATACAATGAGTAAAATAAAAGTTTCTATAACATATCATTTTTTCATCGTATATACAATTTTTTTAAATTGGTACACAATGTAAAACATGTCTCAAAATAGGTATTTTATGACATGAATCGACCACCTTATTTCAAAAATAGTTGATCACACTCTAACATACTTCAAAAAACCAAATATATATTAATAAATAATTTTAATACCTTTTTAATCTATATACAAAATTTATAATTATATACTATTAATTGATTGGTTTGTTATATTTTATTTTTAACATGGAGAGTTAACGCTTCAAATTATCTTGCACTTGTATTGTAATATTAATGTTAATCCATGAAAATTTATACCATGTTAATTATTATTATATTATATATGTTTAAATATTATATATCCCATTATTAATTAAAAATTTCTTCTTATATACTATTATAGTTTCAATTATGATTCGTGAAGATGATGTCAATGACAAACATGTTTCAACAATTTTTCAAGAATGAAGATGATATTTTAAGAAAATGTTTAAAAATTAATATCATAATTCCAAAACCAATAAAAATATTTAATAAAATTTTATTAAATTAATTGAAATAATATTAAATTCAACATTCATTCACTTTATTAACATTAAAAATTTTCTCAATTAAGATGAAAATTGACCACAACAAAATACTATCATAATGATCGAATGATAAATAATGTGAGATTAGATAATATTAATATAATAATTTTTTTGAATATTGAATGATTAATTAATATCATATATTTTTATCAAATAAATTCACAGAACCATTTATGAGTTTTGATGATGAAACAAAATATCATTTTTTTATAGAGGAAATAGCCTTTAATAAGAATAATTAATGAACCCATCCCCTTGTGAATAGTTGGAGTTATAGTATAGGAAAGTTTTTTACTAAAGAATTATAAAAATAAAATAAACATTATATTGGGTTATTAATTGAATTTTTAGATCCACACATATTATAATATTACGAGTAATAAGAGATTTCATTCATTGAGGCTATAGATTGTGCATACAAAAGATTAATGATCTCATTCAATTACGAAGGTTTGGAATGAATGTAAATTTATGAAATAATATTTTCATAATTTTATAATTAACATACAATATTTATTAAAAAATCCCATCGTAGAAACCATCCTTAGAAATTTGGGATAAAAAACCAAACACATTATGTCGGGGAGGATGTATGCCAAAAATACGCATAATTGATGTGTAGGTTTTTGTCAGATGATTCTATTGAATTAATGGATAAATATTATGTAATAAATAAAAAACAATGTATAAATAGGAAATTACATAAATTATATTTACAAATTTATAAATGATTATGAAGGCTAGAATTGATAAATGAATACTAATAGAAGAATAAAACTCATATAGGGAACTTTTATTTTATTTGGAAATATCCTAGGAAATGAAGGGCCTATGTTAATTACGGGTGGCCAACGGATAAATTTAAGGGATATGGTTCTATTATAAATATATATATTTTTTCTTAAATGAATTATAATTTTATTATGTTTAAATAAGGTTTATAAGTGGGGCCTTTTATAATTTAAGGGATGTATAGTTTTGGAAATTCCATAACATATATTTTTATTTCATTACACATTTCACTGTAAAAATCAACCATATTTCAAAATCAAAGAGTATAATCCATTATATAAAGTAATATGATCCCCTAAACCCATGTTGGAGACACATTTTAATGATTATGCGTTTTATACATTAATTTGTTTTAACATTACCCATGTGTACTTTGTCCCAACATAACTTTAAATTTCATCCATATAAACTTATTAAAATGTTATATTTGAATATTTATCATAAATTAAAATTTAATTGTTATAGTCTAATATATGATATTATTTTTTTAATTATAATTTTTTAATAATGATTTTTTATTTTTTTTAAAAACATACATAATTCATAAAAACATTTTTTATATAATTAAATATTTAAGCATAACATTTATGTCTATGTTGAAATTGTAATTGAAATTAATTTTTATCAACTAAATTGATTTATTATAAATAAAATTAACATTATATGAATATTAAAATCATGAAATAAAATAATTCTGACCAATGGTAATTAAATAAAGGAAATTAAAGGAAATATATTTTTTTTAATGTATCCTTTTACATTACTTATTAAAATGTCAAACACATGTGTTCTAAGATCAAATAATATTTTCAACTGCATAATTTTATTTTTAATTTAATATATGATAATGTTAATGGTTTTTTGACCATTCTACTCATTATAATATATTTTTACAGTAATGAAAATTTTAATTTTAATAATAACTATATTTTCGACTAATACATAATATTTTTTTAAACGGTAAAAAATTAAAACTATATATCTTCTGATATTTTAAATTCAAAAAATATTTACAATATATATATATATGTATATATATATAATTCAATACAAAATGTAAAATATAATGATAAACATTTATTTAATATTATTTCAAAATAATAAGTATTTCTATTATTATCTAATAATAATTTTAAATAATTATAATGTGAAATATGAATATATTATTTTCCATCATAATTATATTTTCGTGGCCATTAATATAATTTACTCATTTATCAAATCCTTAACTTTAATATATGTGTAGAGATATATTGTTTCATATTTTATTTAAAGGAAATATTATATATTCTAATATATCATGTCACGACCTGCCTTTACCAAGATGAGGGAAGGGACAAAAAATTGCCAGACCCTTCCTTCATCAAGTTGAAGAAGAGATAATGAACCCAGAGTTTTGCCCTTAATAGGCCCCATATTGGTGACTAGAACCAAGGGTATAAAATAATATGTGATATGGAAGGCATTACACCCTTTTTTGAAAAACGATTAGGAGATAAGATAGTAAATCCGAAAGAACACCAAAACTAGAAGTAAAATTAAAGAAAAAAACAATCGATTCCCATATGCATTTTCCAATATAAATTATATTATGTACAAGAAAAATCCAAAAGGAAGTACCAAAAGAAAAGAAAAGCAGCAACACTAACAGTCCCAACGTCCGAGCTAATACAGACCCTCACAGTCCATGAAGTCCTCCTAGAAACCCAAAAAATGAGTTTATATACATGGTGTGAGTATATAGGTATAATCAATTGGGAAGACCAAAATCTATCATGCACATGTTGGGAGGAATTATAATGAACCATGAGAAAAGGATATAACCAGAGCACCTAGTAAGGAAATTATCGCCCCAATCCTCACCAAGGAACACTCAAAAAATAATGAGTGTCATGTAACATAATACTAATAACACATCAATGTTTGGGTACCCCGCACCACTTTACCACTTGTTATTGAAGACATCATACGCGTCAGACCTCCCCGGCCATTTTCACTATAGTCTCACTACTTCCACAACAACATCATTTTGGGCCCCCACAACCACGCATCCCGCCCACAAAAACCTCATCCCCAATAACCAAAAACATCCATGCACACAAACCCCTGGGCCACAACAACTACCGCCACGCCCTAAGACACCGAGGCCAGAACACCTACGGCCACGCCCGAAGAAACCTAGGCCTCATTCCGAATACACTTGAGAAAAAAACTTCCCGAACACACCTGGGAAAACCACCACAAGTACCCTTCCCAAAGAACCATTGGCTATAATGGACCTTAAGACATCACAGCCTGTGTGAAGAGTCTTGGTCTAATCAGGAAAGGGAGAAAAAAATGAGCTAATAAACAACCACTCCTAAAAGTGTTGGGGAAAGCACCCTCCCCAAATAAATGGTGGTGTTTTCCATGAAGTGCTCAACATGGGTAATGCAAGAATATCAAATATAAGAACAAAATTATATATATATATATATATATATATATATATGTAAACAAGCACTCATCCCCACATAGGGGTTCCAAAACCATCCCACACACAAACACCCTCGTTACTATTCATTCATAAAAATATCAACAACCATAACCAAGTCACAACTCATACCTAGAAAACAATTCTCCATTGAAACCATTCTTGTTATCACATTAACGTTGTTCTATTTAAATAGTTATTCACTACTAGTCAACTACCAGGCATAGCCACTAGCCAAGGTAGGAAAAGAAGCCACGAATCAAATTAAACATTCACACCTGGTTCTCTTCTAAAGTCACAATAACAAAATGTATCTTTGAGATCCCTCAAAGTACTGGAACACAACCAAGACCCATCATATGGCCCCACACGGCCAAAAAATCAATAGACTAACAACTACACAATAGGGGATCACATACCCATCTATGTCACCTCACGGGAAGCAAGTAGAAATACCATACACGTCACCAGAACAGAGTAAGGGAGTTTTATGATTTAAAAACACCATTCATTTTGTCTGTCTTTTTGTCATGTTAACCGGGGTGACCATACAAGCATTATTATTCACTGGTAAGACATTTAATCAACCAATATTACGAGATTAAATAGTTTACATGTTATATCCATTCAATCACAGAATTATCCAGAAAAAATAGGTTCATTAGTGCCCAATAAGGGACCACTAATGACCAGTATTTTCATTGGACATAAGCTCATATAATTCACAACATATAAGAAAAGGTAAAATAGTATAGCAGTATCATCAAACACACCCATAAATTCATTAAAAACCATATATTATCTTCATTATGTTTTGGTTTCATCCAGCCCCATAAGAACATTATCATACCCACCCTTCATGATACACTATGAAGAAATACGAAGGAAAAATCCTACTTGGATGATCAACGATTGATGTTTTTCTCTATGCACCAAGAACTGGGGATGCACGACTTGCATTGGAGGTACTCTGAGGACTCCAAGAGTGAGTAGGAAAGGCTTCCCCAAAGGAACACCACTAGCCTCTGTAAGGGGTACTCCAAATACACCATGGAATGGAAAGAGACCATCCATGAAGAAGAATGAATCCTAGTGTGATAAAAGGTGAGATCCTAGAGTTTTGGGATATGAATTTATCAACAGATTTAAAGGCGAATCATGGCTTCTCCATGCGGATGGGTGGTTACACATGAGGTAATTAATTTTCATTTAATAATTCTCAATGGAGAGGTGGCCATTATGGCAGTGAGTTAAATGGTTTCCTTTAAATAGATGAAACTGCATAATTGGAGATGAACTAGAGAGTACGGGAAAAGTGTGTGACATAAAGGAAAAATCCACAAGTTTTGGTAAGTCAAGGGTCCCCCAATTCGTGGAAGAATTTAGATATGATTTATATGCTTTTAGTGTATTTTAAAGGGGTATTAAAACACTTTTAGTTCAGAAGATATGTTGTAGGGGCGAAACTAGACAAATTTGGAATCTAAAAAAACAAAGGGTGGGACATTGTTTGGTGAGAAAACATAATGGTTCCACCATCACGGTGCCACCCTCATGGGTTCACCGTGATCAGTGCCACCATTTTGGTGTGTAACAGTTATGGTGCGACTGCATTGGTTCCACTGGTTTGGTGGAACACCGTAAGCAGTGCCACCGTTTTAGTCTGTGGTCGTGATTGTACGAATGCTATAGTACCACCATCAAGATGCCACTATTTCGGTGGAACCATTTGATGGAACCAGGTTTTTTTCAAAATCCTTAATGAGTAACTATATAGGAATTATCATTAGATACCTCTCAAAATATTATCTCTCTTGAGAATCGAAACTAGACACAAAGAAAAGGGTGGGGTCAGAAAAACCACCTCGAAAGATACCTCTCAGGAGTAAGATTCCTCGACATCTAGGAGCACCTCTCCCTCATCTATCTTTTGAACAACCATGGATACACTATTTCTCCTCTCTCCCATGTAACATCCCAAACATGTAAAGGTCATACTATCTAGTAATATGGATTAGGGAGTCTCTTCCTCCATATGAAGATACTATCCACTTTGGGTGGAACTAACTCGCATGCACGAGTTTAACCACATAAAATTTAATTCTTCATGATTAGGGATAACATCCTCCCCTCACCACAGCCATGACACTTCACACACATCCAATGAAAACAAGAAATAGCTCATTTCATAGGTAGTAAGGTCAATCACTACATCACAAACAAGTATAAAACAAAACAAAACAAAACAAAAAATAGCTCTGGGTATTGGGCATGCATCTATACCTTTCATTCCCTGGTACTCTCGTCGAGGCCACCATGCCTCTATAATACAAAAACCAAGAGGAAGGTTAGTACATAAAGCACCTTCTATTCAACATCCTTGATCCTCATTGGTCGCTCTACGAAGGTCACGTTTTCCGTGATATCCAGCTCCCCCCATTTCAGGACGTGCAAATAATTGTGTAAATTCTGATGAATCTGAGACAAATGGAAGACATCTTGAACCCTCTGTAGCTTCAGTGGTAGAAAAAGCTGATAAGGCACTTCATCGACCCACTGTAACACCTCAATGTGTTCGACAATCCCGGGAGAAAGCTTACTTCCCATGCCGAACCCCTGTTGCCCATGGTGAGGGGAGACCTTCAAGAACACATGGTCCCCGACCTAGAACTCGAAGTGTGTCCTCCTATGATCAGCATACATATTCTACGGGTCCTGATCCACCTTCATCCTCTCCCATACAAGATGATCTTTCTATGTCACTCTCTGCACCACCTCCGACCCAAGAATACCTACTTCCCCGACCTCTTTCCAGCACACAGGTGAGCAACACAACCTCCCGTAAAAGTAATAGAGCCATTGAAATGGTAGAGTGATTGCTATTGTTTTAGGAAATCTCTACAAGATACAGGTGTTGTACCCACAATCCACCAAAGTAAAAAATACATTCTAGAAGTATATAATCCAAATTTTGGATGGTCCACTCTGTCTTCCGAACAGTATGGTGGTGGAAAGTAGTGATGATGCATAACTGGGTTCCAAAAGCATGTTTCAATCCTTTATTGACATGTGAGGTAAACTGGGTATCCCGATCTGAGACTATGGTCCTCAGAACTCCATCTTCATCACCTAATCCACATACCTTTGTGCTAAGGAATCCACTGAACTCATCTTCTTGATGTCTAGGATTTGAGACGACTTCATCATCCAGTTCACCATTATCCAGATAGCATCACAACCCTCTTGAACTCTTGGTATTCCCATGACTAAATCCATAGAGATATTTTCTCATTTCCACTTGGGGACATCTAAAGGTTGTAACAGACCTCTTGGGATGTGGTGTTTAGCTCTCACCTACTAACACATGAGGCACTTTTCCACAAACTCTTCTACTGCCTACTTCACCCCGGGCCACCAAAACTGACCCCTCAAACCACGATACATCTTGTAAACACTTGGGTGTACAACTAGGGGTGAGTTGTGGAAATCAAATAGAACTCTCTTGCACATTTCCATGGGGACAAACAACTTTCCATGAAACAACATAATATTCTTACCAACTTTCGACCATCGACCCGGAGCATTTCCCTTTCTAACATGATCACGCATCACTTTATCCTTTAAGTCCCTCCTATGAGACTCCTCCACCTATTGAAAAATAGAGGAATTCACTCGCATTTGAAACAGATAACCTCTACCATCCTCCACCCTTGTATCCAGGTGTAGGGCATCCAACTCCTCCATCACCTTCCAATCATCTGCCGATTCTCAAACCGCATCCTTCTGTGACTTCATGTTCAAGGAATCAGCCACCACATTCCACTTATCATTAGTGTAAGATATATCGAAATCTTAGTCCTAAATAATTCCATCCACATCCACTGCTGAAAGTTCTTGTCACTCTAGGAGAAGATATACCTAATGTTCTTGCGATCCATGAAGAACAGGAAGTGCTCCTCGATGATGTAATGCCACCACAACATTAGTGAAAACATTATCGATGTATGTTTCAGATCTTGAGTGGCATAGTTATGCTCATGGGGACATAATTCCTTAGACACATAAGAGATTACCCCTTGTTGTTTCATCAACACATGCCCCAAGACATGGCCTAAAGCATCATAGAACAACACAAACATCACCCCTTCATTAGGAAACCTTAGTACTGGGGCACTAAAAAGCTTCCCCTTCAGATAACTAATGGTTGTATGGCACTATTCACTCCATATAAAATCCTAGTCTTTCTTGGTCATGGCTGTCATGGGTGCTTCAACTCAGGAGAATTTGGGCATGAATCTCCGATAGTAACCCTCTAGACCTATTAAACTATGAACTTATACCATGTTCTTAGGTGCATCCCAAGAAACAACCACCTCGACCATTTGAGGGTCCACTAATATCTCTTGCTCAGAAACCACGTGTCCAAGGAAGTGCACTTCTTTTTCTCAAACATGCACTTAGACAACTTCCCATAGAGCTGGTACTTTCAGAGGACCTCTAAAACCATCCTCAGATGATTTTCATGATCCTCTCAAGAAATTTTTTAGATCATGATTTTTTCTATAAACATGACGATAAACCAGTCTATATATTCCCAGAAGATGGGGTTCCTGAGACCCATGAACAAGGAGGGTGTGTTCGTAATGCCGAATGACATGAACATGAACTAAAAGTTCCAATGTATGCACCCAAAGGTTGACTTCATGATGTCACCCTGCTTTACCCTAAACTGATGCTATCCTAACTGCATGTCGATCATGTATAACTATCCTAACACCTTAAATTGATCATAATGGTCTTAAATCCTTGGGATGGGTTAACGGTTCTTGACCGTTACCTAGTTCAGCCTCTGGTAGTCAATAAACATCCTGAGGCCTCCATCATCCTTCTTTGAGAACAAGACCAAAGCACACCATAATGATGGAATTTTTTGAAAAAACCATTCGTCATCAATTCTCTGTTCCGAATCCCTTACTCCCGCAATACATAAGGAGCCATCCGATAGAGATCCATCAAAATCCGAAGAGCACCGGGTTGCAAGTCTATCCAGAACTCGACATCATGTCAAGGGTGTAGATTCACCACCTCTCTAGGGAAGACATCCAGGAACTCATTGATGATCCTAGAGACATCCCCCACCTCTCTATCCGTTGAAACCACTGACATATCAGCTAAAAAGTATAGAAGTTGCTCTACTCCATTGCTGCCTTCCTGGCAACCCCACTGGACGATGCAAGTCATACGTTGTCCGCCCATTTCCAAAAACATGACCGTTATTCAGAAGAAGTAAATAAAATCACACACAGAGAAAAACCAGTATATTCCCAGAATGACAACATATATCTACATCTGCAAAAAAATAATTTCCCCACTAGACTGATATTGTCCCAACATCAGTCTACATCCCCAGAAAACGTGAGACAAGCTAGCCTGACCACCGAATGGCATAATCAAAACCAGGGTACGAGAAGTCTCATTGCATCTATACCAAAATCATGGGCTATAATGGGTAAAAAAGGAGTTCTATTCTCTTGAATCAATCAGGGTGTTGACAAGAGTGATAAATAAGTTTATCCTACCTTGAGAAACCTCTGGTCCCACTGGAACTACTGCCTCTGTGGCATGAAACTTCCCATACCCAGCTCCTCTACCCCTTGACTCTTTGCCGCCTACCTAACCACACCATGGTTGAGGTCCCTAAGGAGAACATAGAGGTTGGACTCCTCCTATAATGTCTACTATTGGAGGAGTGGGAACTCACTATCCCTACAGCTGCTGCTGAAAGGGCCTGGCTGGAAACTGCTATTGCTGAGGTGGGTGCTGAACCATCCCACCTCCACTATACTACACTCAGTCCAGGCACTGATTTAAAAGGTTCTCATGACTTCCATAGATGAAGAATCTTTTTCTCAGGCCCACAAGGTAGGGGTGAGGACCGGGAGATTGAAAATGGAACTTCTGGGACCTTCTCCCCACGGGTCGAAACCTGGAAGGCCCTAACGCTAGAGGCATGTTGCTAAAGGCCTTCCCTTTTGACGATCCCATCTAGATCCCCTATCATGGTATGCCTCCCAGCATGTGAATCATCTCCAAAACTTCATAATTCTTCTAAACCTCCAGGTATGTCGGTAGAGTGAATGGAGTAACGACAAACAGAAGAGAAGGTTAGAGTGCATCCACTAAACATCTTGACCGAGACTACTCATACGGAAAGTGGTCCAATGAAAAGTGAATGAGATCCTTTAACTTGATCCCCAGCTCCCTCACTAACATATTCCCCTCTTGAAGGGAGCGCAACTCCTTCCTGTTCTCAGCCTTCATCGTGGAAGAGAGGAATTCCACCTGGAACTCCCTCTTGAAGTCAATCCATGAAATCTCATCCTCCCTCTTCTCCCCACAATAGAGAATCCACCACAGACACATTCTTACCAACATTTGGAATACATCTATAGTACCTTAGTACTATGTTGGAGCCCATATCAAGATGAAATATATCACCAACTCCTTCAGCCATCTCTCTATCTCCATGTCCGAGATGCTTCTATCATACTTCGAGAGGCTCCTCCCCTGAAAGGAATGAAGCGTCCTCTACCATTGTTCATCCTCCTCCTCTCGATCATCCCTATTCTGATATGAACAATTTGTCTATTGGGCCTTAATCTCCCGCACTACCCATGGTCTTCATCTAAGTTCCATAACTGCAAGGTAAATAAGAAATGCCTAAGCCTGAGTAGTGTAAAGATTTATTTTAAAATTTTCATAGAATTTTTATTTATTTCAATTCTCTAAAATACCCAAGAGACACAATAACAAAAGTAATTTTGATGCATGTACCTTTCCTAGGGTCTCAACCATTCAATCATTGTAGCCTCACTTGGTTATTCGGTAGGTCTAGAGACTTTGCATCAGATCAGAAGGGGGCCTTAAAATCCGATATCCTAGCTAGTCATCCCCAGCCTATTGAATGAACCAATATTTCCTAACTTTTTTTCCCTACCACCCCACACAATCCTCAATATTCCTAACCCCAAACTCCATCTAATCTCTCATCTATCGCCTCTGATATCATTCTTTCATCACCCACCTTCACCAAGATGAGGGAAGGGACAACAAACTACCAAACCCTTCATTCTTCATGTTGAAGGAGAGATAATGACCCACAAGTCCATCCTTCAATAGGCCTCAGAGTGGAGACTAGCACCATGGGTATAAAATCATATGTGATATGGAAGGAATTAACCCTTTTTGTAAAAGAATCAAGAGATAATATAGTAAATCCCAAAAAACAACAGTACTGGAAGTAAATTATAAACCAAAAAAATCTAATCCCATATGCATGTTCCAATATAATGTGATGCAAGTACAAGAAAACTCCAAAGGGAAGTACCAAAAGAAAAGAAAAGTAAAAACACTAACGGCCCCAACGTAGAGAAAATATAGTTCCGCACTGTCCCCAAAGTCCTCATGGAAACATGGAAATAGTTTTATATACATAGTTTGAGTATACTAGTATACTCAATAGGGAAGACCAAAATCACTCATGCACTAGTGGGGAGGAATTTTGATGTCCCGTGAGAAAAGGAGATAACCAAAGCACTTAGCAAGAAAAATATCCACCAAAACCTCACCAACGTACACTCCCCAAATAATGCAAGTCAAGTAAAGTAATAGTAATAAAACATTGATGTTTGGGTACCCCACACAACTTTCCCACAGATTATTGAAGACATCCTACACATAAGACCCCCCCCCATTTTCAATTCAATATCACTGCTACTCCAAAAACAACCTTTTGGGCCACCACAACCACACATCCCACCCGAAGACAACTATTAAATAACAACCCCACAAATACCCATCCTAAGAAACCTAGTCCACAACAACTACAGCCATGCCTCAAGAAAATAGATCCAGAAAAACTACCACCATGCCCGTAGACACTTGGAACCCATCTCGAAGACACTTGGGAAAAAAACTGTCCGCACACACCTAGGCCAACCACCAGAACTACCCTACCCAATGAATCATTGGCTATAATGGACCTTATGCTATCAAAACCTTCCCGAAGAGTCTTGGACTACTCATTAATGGGATCAAAAAGGAGATAATAACCAGTCACTCATAGGAGTGTTGGGAAAAAACACCCTCCCCCATGAAATGGGGGTGTTCAGAACAAATTACTCAACATGGGTGTGGAGAGAATAATAATAAGAAGAACTAAATTATAGATATAGTAAACTAACACTCATTAGAACCTAGAGGTTTCAAAACCATCCCATAAAGAAACACCCTCATAATTATTCATTAATAAAATGAACAACTCCCACAACCAAGTTGCAACTCAGTCCTGGAAAACAATTCTCCATTGAACCCATTCTTGTTACCATATTCAAGTGGTTCAATTTAAATAATTATTCACTACTGGGAAACTAATAGGAAAATCCAAAATATGAGGAAAGAAAAACTACCAATAAACAAATTAAGCCTTCACACCCAGTTCTCTTATAAAGTCACTACAACAAAAGGGATCTGTGAGATCTGTCGAAGTACTGGAACCAAACTAAGCCCCATCATATATCCCCACACAACCCCAAATCCACAAATAACAACCTCAAAATAGGGGATAACATCCCAATCCATGTCAAATTACAGGAATCAAGCAGAACAACCATACACATAACCAGAACAGAGAAAGGGAATTTTCAGATTTAAACACACCATTTCTTTTATTTCGTCATTCCATTTGGTTAACCGAGTTGACCACACAAGGATTATTATTTATTGGGAATCCATTTAATAAACTATGTTTACATGATTAACCATTTTCCATGTTATATCCATTCAATATCAAAATTATCCTTAAAACAGAGGTTCATTAGTGTGGATGAAGGGACCACCAACGACCAGGATTTTTAGTGCACATAAGCCCCTACAATTCACATCATATAAGAAAAGGTAAAATAGTATAGAAACAACATAAAACACACCCATTCATTATTTATAAACCATTTACTATCTTTGTTAAGATTGGGTTTCATCCACCCCTATAGGAACATTATCATACCCACCCCACATGATATATAGTAATGGTAGGTGAAAGAAACCCCCACTTGGATGATCAATGGTCGATGTTTTTTCCACACACCATGAATTGGGGATGCGCGACATACATGGGAGTAACTTTGAGGAATCCAAGATTGAGAATGAAAGGATCCAGCACAGGCACACCACTATCCTTGGGAAGGGGGAATCCAAACACACCAACGAAAGGAAATAAACCAGCCAAGAAGAAGAAAGAATCCCCGAGTGATAAATGTTGAGATCATGGAGATACTGGATACGAATTCATGAACCATTTTAAAGGTGGGTCAGGGTTTATCTATGTTTTTGGGTGGTTACACACAATGTAATTTATTTTTATTTCATAATTCTCATCAAAGAGGGGGCCATAATGGCTATGAGTTAATGGGTTTCTTTTAAATAGAGGAAAACACATAACATGAGTGTAACTTGAAAGTACGAGAAAAGGGTGTGACACCAAGGAAAAATCCTCACGTTTTGGTAAGTCAAGGGTAGCCCATATCTTGGGGGATTTTATATATCATTTATGGGATTTTAGTGGCATTTTAAGGGTTATTAAAACACGTTTACGTTAAAATATAGGCTTCGGGGGTGAAACTAGAAAACGTCAGAAACTAAAAAACACAAAGGGTGGGACCCCATTTGGTGAGACATCGTAGTTGTGCCACCATCATGGTGCCACTATCACGGTTCCACAATCATGGTTCCACTTTCACGGATCCACTTTAAGTGGTTCCATTGTTTCGGTGTGTGACCGTGATGGGGAGACCGCTACGATGCCACCTTCATGGTGCCACCAATTCGGTGGATCACTGTAAGTGGTTCCACCGTCATGCTGCTAGCAGTTTGGTGGTACACTATAAGTAGTTCCATCATTTCAGTGTGCAAATATGAAGGTGATACTGCTATGGTGCCACCATCACAGTGCCACTGGTTCAGTGGAACACTCTAAGTAGTGCCACTATTTCAGTGTGCAACTGTGACCGGTGCCACCATTTTGGTGGAACCGTTTGATAGAACAGAGTTTTTGGAAAACATTTTAATGTGTCACTATCTAGGATATTACATATCAGGATGTTACATTCCCAAATAAATAAATAAATAAAATAATCAGGATTTCATTAATTGTAAAATTAAACAATTATATTAAATGGTAGACCTAAATTATGATAAAAATTTTAAGGATAGGTTTACAATAATATATTTTGTAAAAAAAGAAGTAAAATATTATTCCGATATCAAATTAACTGAATAAATAATTTTCCATTAGTAGTTAGATGCTTTACTTACTTATTTTATTGATAAATTATTTTCTAGTTCCTCTAAGACATTATCTAGTGTATATATTCCAATATCATTAACATGAATGAAATTTTTTCCATTAATAATATACATCACTAGAATTATAAAATTATTACATCCTTATCTTCCTTGGTATGTTTTTTACATTGAATTTTTTTCACACTAATAATAAATTTTCATGATAGTTGACTTGGAATAATAATATTACTAATTTCAGTTCTTATGCCAATATATTTTAGGTTGAGAAAATCACAACAGTTTCTATTTCATACATTGATATCTTGATTCCTTCTTGATTCATGAAAATCGTTAAATGAATTATTAATGTTGATAATTCTTAAATTATTAAATTTTTAATGGGTTAACTATTAGAATATAATTAATAATTCATAAATGATGTGAATACCATATCTTATTAGTCATTAGATTCAATATGGGTTTTCCACTATCATTTTACTATTTGGTTTTCTAATATAGTTAACATCTATAAAATAATTTCTTAATATCCATAATTAATATTAACAAAGGGGATGAAAATTTACCCAATCATGTCCTTTGAGAATGTCAAACTAGGTAGGTAGTATGTTCATATTCAGAAAACACTAGAATAATTGTTGAGATATATATGAAAAAACTATTGGGGTTATTTCCCCAAGATATATTTGTACCACAACCATATATAGATATATTATCGAAATATGGATATATTAGAAGTAAGAAAACACATTATACTATTTAACAAACATTTAGGATGTTCTCCAATAATATGACTTATGTGCAAGGCTTTTACTAAAGTCCTCTTATCATAATCCCAAAAAACAAATGATATTCAATACATCCAATAGAATTATTTATATATGTAATTGAAACTAATATAACCCTTAACTAATTAATGATTCATTTCATTCAAAAATATCAAATCATTATTAACCAATAACATGCTAACCTCTAGTTTTTGCTAAAAACTACTATGATACAAACTATAGATCCTCTATTCACATGCTCCTAAATCTGATGCCAAAAACATATAATTTACAATATTTACATTGATAAATATATATTATTAGAATATCAATAAATCATTTAAAGACCAATGAAATTTTAATTTAGTGTTTTGGGGAACTAATACAAATTAATAACTAATAAATTTCATGTAATTGAATTAAATGGACACATTTTTTTATTTACTCTAAAAGTAGAAAAAATCAGTAATGTGTCTCCAAAATCGCGAATAAATTATCAACTCATGATACTTTTATTGTTCTATAACACTTAATATATTCTTTATTAACATGGATAAATAGAAACTTAATTCAAGGTTGAGCTAAAAAAATCCTTATGGGTATAAATAATAAGAAATCATCACATGAGAGATGTGAGCCATACCATGAAATCATAATGAGGTTGATCACAATAATGGAATCATTGATTGCTGATATGATATCATATAATCATGGATTAAATAATGACCATAACATAAGAGAATGGAACAATAGAAATTTAATGATAATATAAACATGACACCCTAAGATTAAATAAAAGCTCCCATTCCAATTAACCTAACATAATTAACTATTCTAACTATACATACAACATAGTTTTGTATGCTCGGTACACTAACACCATGATATTTATTGTGATAAAAATAATACCCAATTAATTATATGAATATATATTTTTTAACCCACCTATAACATATTGAAAATAAGACAAAATTGTGCCACATGAATTAAAAGGAAATTTTGTAAAACGAAAAGGGGAAAAATAGATTTATATCTTTCTAATATGGTTCACTATGGAATAATTCATTATTTTATCAAATACCAAGACAAGATAAAAACTAGAAAAATAAATTGGTATCTAATGACTTTATGCATAATTCTAGGTGAATACCACTCAAAAATTATGAAAATGATTGTGTTTTTACCCATATTATTTATAGATATATATTTTACAAAACAATTTTTCCAAACAATCCAGGTATTGGAAATCTAGGTTCACACTATTCAATCCTTTGATGGAATAAAGGTCCATCATAGGGGAAAGTAATTGTATAAAAATATTTCTTATACATGCTGATGATTTGGATAAACAAAAGAAATGATTGATTATTCCATATATGTAAATTATAATTTCATATTTAATCTAGATAAATAAGGTAATGATATAATTTGAAGAATGCCCATGAAAAATCATACGTCATTAATGAATAAAAATAATAGATTAACTATGATTTTTTTGGAAAATAATAATTTTACCATTTCATTGAAAACATTTAAAATGAATTTTTAATTAAACACTAATAATAATAATTTCATTTTTTGAAATAATGAAATAAAGGTGAGGATGTTTCTTAATAGAAATTAATGGGTATGGAATGATAAAATCATTGGGAATCATAAAAAAGAGATTATATTTGTTTAAAATATCCAATAGGAAATCAATTAAATTATTTTAATTTATTATTTTTAAAAATAAATTCAATCTTATTTTAAAATCCTTTTTTTCAATAATTTCGAATGAATACATTTTGGAAAATTTTAAAACAATACATTAAATGAAAACATTTTTTAAAAATAATCATAAAAAATATCTAAATCCATTTACAAATATATTTAAACCAACATCAGAAAATGTATTTTGAGACCCTCATATTATAAAATAACACTATATTCGATACAGTATACAACATTCTAGAATGTGCTTGAATAAACCATGAAATATAATTATTTAATTATGATTATTATAACCAAAAAATTAAATTGGTGGGTGGTAATTTCATTAAAAATATTATCAAATGACTTATAAAGGTTTTGTATAATTTATATACTAATAAAAAATAATTAGTTAATTATTAGTAAAATATTTTTATAATTAAAACATACATTTTATTTGAAAATGATTCCTTTTTATAATATTCATGGGGAAATTATAATTAATTGAATAATATTATAGATATTATATTTTATAAAGATCATTTTTTTAAAATAATCTTGTAAAAATTTATGAAGTGTTATAAATTTTTAATTTTATTTATAAGATTAATTTTATAGTGAATATGGAAAAATAATATTTATCAATGAAAAAAATATTTTTTGATGTTTTAAAAATATCTAAATAGTTTTATTTTGGATTAAAAGATAAATTAATTATATTCTATTATCAATAATAAAATTAAGTTCATTAGAACCATTTTTATTTTATAATTTTGTTAAATTTTTCTTATAATTAATATTTCTTTTTCTAAAATTTTTAATTTTTATAATTTTTCATTTTTATCTTAAATTAATATATTCCACTTTTAGAAATTGAATATTAAATTATTTTTTCAATATTTTTAATTATAAGGTAAATATTTTTTATATATTTCCCAATGATTTTTGTTTATTTTGAAAATAAACATAGTTCATAATTTTCACCACAGAAATGGTAAAACTTTAAAACAAAGTAAAAAAATATTAAGATATTAACTACAAGATTTCCCTAATAGTTTCCATTATCATTTTGTATTTTTATAAAAATTCCCCATATTTATAGAATATATTTACACTGGGTTCTATAATTCTATCATTAAGAAAAATTATATTAATTTATGAAAGTAATAAACACAAAATGTAGCTCTATTTATATTAATAAAAATAAATTATTATTATGGGGGACAAATTTGGAATAGTACATTTATAAATTTTTATATGAATGATAAAATAGATTTTTTATCACGGTAATTTATTTATAATTTTTATTCACTCAAAATTACCTTATATTAATAGGCATATACAATATTTTATTTATTCAATTAATTTAGAAATATTTTAAAAAAATACTCTAAATGTAAAATTTTTCGAGTGACTTACATTAATCCACGAATTATATATATACATATATGATATACCATTTATTTTTTAATATTATAGAATCTAATTTCATTTTTTCTTTATATCATTAAATAATATTATATTAACAGTGTCAAGAATGATATTAATGATATTATACAAAAGTATTTTTTTAGAATTTGTTTTTCAAAATAATTCAAAATCTTGAAATATGATAATAGGATAATAGATGATCTAAATTTTTTTTCCTTGGACATATATGGGAAATTTTTTTCCTTATTATTAATATTATAACATTTTATGAATGAAAAATTCATTATCAAGGATGAGGTTAAAATAGCTTCTTTTCGGATTTAAGCAAAAAAATAATGTTGAAAAAAACCTAATCATGTAAAATTCATATATTTTTTATTATATTTTAAAAATATAATATCAGTTAGTATAAATTATGTTAAAATTTTCCATATTCAAAAGAAAATTACTTTATTATATTTAAATCTATTTATTAATTCCATGTGAGTCTTTTCATTCACTACAAAAAAGAACCATACCACCTCTCTTATGTACATCAACTATATGAACATATCAAAATAAAAACCTTAAAAATCCAATTTGTCAAATCATATTAATGTAATGGATTCTATTTTCTTCTTAAAATGCAACCCCTATGTCCCTTCAAATAATATCTAGGGATATCATTTGAAGAGTAGGTAATCATAATTATAGACTCTTGCGAATTTATTTCATCATTATGTTACTATAAATATATGTTATCCATATAAAAATAATTAATTCAATAACATATATATTCTATTTTTTATGAATATGATGAATCCTTTTTTCCTCACTATTACATCCAGTGGAGAGTTAAAATATTACTTCTTATTACGTAGTACTTAATATCCTCTTGTAGTGGTGTAATAATTTTTTTTATTAACACATTAATTGACTTTTTAGAATGTTGGAAATAAAAAATATATATGATATTTGAGAGGTAAATTTTACTCATTAATTAAAATATCATATATATGATATTACTATCCAATCCATTATAAAATGAACGTGTCACTCATGTATACACATGGATTACCAACACTACATATCGATGCGATCTGTTTTTCATTTAAAAATAATGTGGATGGTGAAAATTATGGATTTAATGGTAAAATATGATATTTATATCAAGATAAATATTTTATATATCATGATACCATGATTAAATTTCATGTACCAAATCATATGAACAAAAACATACATGAAGAATGAATCATTTATCAGTAGAAATTGAAATATTAATAAAGTATTATAATAAAAATGTGAGATAAAATGTTATATCTATGTTATATATGTTATGATATATATATATATATATATATATATGATTATGGTTCTATAATATATTCAGTACAAATATATATTTATTATTTTGGTGTTTTGAACACATATTATAGAATTCAGACATAATATAAGGGTACTTCATCCCAAATTATCTTCATGTAGACATATTTTATGTGATACACATTCTTTTGAGTTATATCTACCTAAAATTAAATATGTTATATATTTAATAAATATATATTAATTTTATGTTATTAATTAAATCATGGATATGATTATAAAGATACCAGAGTTGAAAGAGTTTATTTCTCAATCACGACGTTATTTAGAACTGTTTATTTCAAAGTATCTATATGTTGAATTATTTTGATCAGCCTTTTATTATAAAAATATAATTTATTATCCTATTTTTACTTCTATAAATTACCATTTTTTCATTAATTTTTCACACATTATGTATTGAAGATAATAAAATCATTTTTAATGAAAAAAATAATTATTTTTCTTCTTGGTTGGGAATATTTCATCACTAGTGTCTACATATTCTTTAAAATGTCCTGTATGTTTTTTAATTCACTGTTATATTATAAAATTTTCATCCATGTTTTAATTTATATAAAATGGTGTAAACTAAATATTATTTTCATTTGTTGGCTAAGGTACTATTTTATTTTTTACCAAAAATGAAAATGTAATCAATTTTTAAATGACTTAGCATGCCTATATTTTACCTACATAAATAAATATCATGGAATTAAATATTCATTTATATTATTATGTGGTTTTTTCAAAGAATATATTTCCCATAAGATTTTAGAATTTTTTTGTTTTTTATTATGGATTTCAAATTGAAAATTATATTTTCCTTGAAAATTTTGTTCGTGTTATTTTTATTGTATTTCTTATCAATGGAAACAAATACCCTTTTATTCTACACTAGGGATATATTTTAATGATTACATGATTATTATTTTACTATACGGTGTTCATTATGTTTGACATAGGATATTATTTACTATTTAAAAATTATTTTTTCAATTCATATAATTATTGATTATATGTTACACTGATTACGTATGATTATTTATTACTATATGGAATGTGTTATACATACTATGTTATTGGTGGATATGGTAATTACAAATCATCTTGATTCATAGGTATGTATCAGGAGCATAAAAACATGGATATTGTTATTTATTAGAATTTTGGTGTATATTTACACTTGGTTTAATATTTATTATCATAAGGCCTCAAAGGTAGGTTTCAGATATCCATAAATGAGAAATAAATTATTATTAAATAAATTATTTATTAACATGAGATTATCAATAATAATATCTATGAATAAGTTTAAAAACAATGTGATTATATATATGGTATCATTTTATCTTTATTTACTCTACCAATATTGTTCTTCATGTTCATGTTATTAATTAAATTACACTTGTTTTCAGTTTTTTACATTTCCATTTTATTTATGACATATTGATTATAGATAGTTTATATGCTTCATAACAATTACTATGAATCCAATATCACGATTATTTTATTTTCACTCCCCGGAATATGAAAAATAAATAAGTCAAAGAGTTCAAGGATGAAAATAATTTTCATTCACTATGTTTTTTATTTTATGATTTCAAATATAAAATGATATTTCAGTATATATATTGTTTACCATGACTAATAAAAAAAATTTCCATTCGGATGTGATTTTTAGTATCTAGTTGAAATGATATTAAGTAACCCTACCTCCAGGATATTGTGGATAGTGTCTTCACTATTGGTACGTAATTGTTTTTTATTTGAAACATTCATAAATACATTTATAAAAACATATATTTGGGAACAAATCATATATTAATATTATTAATGATTGTTAAAATTGTGGGACAAAATCATTAAAATTTATTAATGTAGAGATTACGTGTTTTTAATAGAAATAAATCCCTATATGTATAATAAATTAGGAAATGTATTTGGAAAACTTTCTAAAAGGTGTAATAATCTATAAAATATGTGGCTGAGTATATCTCGATCGAAATTATAGTTTATAGTGTGTGAAACCCTGTTTCACACCTGGTTTCACACACTTTTGGGATATTTTTGGGTTAATTGGAATTTTATTTTAAAAAATAATTAGGGATTTGAATAAATGATAATCCCAGGATATCATAAGATTGTCCTATAATTTCAATGAGTGAAACAAGTTTTCTAGAATTTTGATATCATATGATGATATTTCATGATTTGAAACTAATATTATTGTTTATCATACATTTATATTTGTTTTATGTTAATGGATGAGACAAGAAGGAATAATGTTAACATATACTGTAATAGACAATTACATGATTATGAAAAACCAAATGGGTTAATGAATAAAGTGAATGATATTCTAAGTATTCTTAATCATTTATAATGATATATTATTAACAACTTGTATAATTCACACTACATATATGTAACATTATATTTGAGTTGTAGTCATCGAATTACAATCATTCATAACGAATATCTTTTTAGGTTTAGAGTTTTTGAGAATTAGACCATAAATCATTAATAAAAAAACATTCAATACAAAGTGGAAAGGGCCTGTATGTATACATTTTTTCATACATATAAAAAAATATAAATAAATCATGACTTATTTTATGAAATCTCTACATGGATATCAGCATAGTCACATAAAATCCATTAGTCATCCTTAAATCATATAAAAAAACTTTTGAAAATGTGAATGCAGCATAAAAAAACTTGAAAGGGATATAAAAAGAAGAAAACCAATTCTAAATTTGTAAATAATAAAACACATGAAACCCCCTTCTTGAAAATATTTCATTTTACACAAAAATGGAAATATTATTCCCCTAAAAAGTATCTTTAAATTTCCATTTTGAAAACAAATTATTTCCATGAAAAATCATTATAAAACAAATAAAATAGATGTTTTCACCATGTATCATCTTCACATTGAACCCTTATTTAACCCATAGAGAATCCTTAAAGATTGGAATATCCATATGACCATTTTCCAATAGAATTCTCTATAGTATATAATTACTACCCAATTCATTAGAGTGGTATCTGGGAACAACCGTCATTTAATCTATAACGGGATCACCAAGTGCTATTTAGTTGCCCCATTCATGTATAATGTCCAAAAACACAACCTGAATAAAAAATATCATTTTTTTAAAAACTTTATAAAACTCATATGGGAATTATTTTTAGATAATAAAATACCATTATCATTCAAAATCCCAGTTTAACCCAAAATTTTATTTTCCATTGAAATAAAAATCAATACAAAAATTTATAGAAGATATTTTTGTATTTCTATTTACGGAAGCAAAAAATACTGAAAATCAAGATTAAATAAAAATAATGACCATGGGGGCATAAAATTCATTATTTTTGTGTAAATTGGGAAGAGAACATTCCTTTTATTTGTCAAAACGTTTCGTATAAAACATGAAAAATATTACTTTTTGAATAAATTTAAATAAAATTAAATGTATACATAAAATTATTTTTCTCTTACATTTATATAATCATTAAATACTAGCAATAATATTGAGATATGGGATATATTTTGAAATTAAATCCTAATCCAATTTGAAGTACATTTTTTCAAAGTGTCATATTGTAGTTTGAAATTTTTGAATAATAAAACTATTTAAATAATAACATTAAATAACATTAAATAACCTATTTATAAAGAAAATTTAAGATATAACATGTTAATGTGGCTTTATATATACAATATAAAATAATAAAGGTTCATAACATCATGATATGCCTCAATGAATGGATATTGAGACGATTCCCCTTACATTGACTATGACATATCAAATTTTTTATTATCTTTATTAAAAATAAAAATATGGTATTTTATTAATTAATTTACATCCATTTTCATGTATATAATTTCTATTATCCCAATGATTAAAATTTTTAATAAACTACTAAAATAATTATGTTTACATCAGGTGTTTTGACCATATTTGGTTTAAAAGTCAAAACAACATGTATTGGTCAACTTCGGTCAAAGGGGTAAATATTAAAACATAACCAAAATAATAAATATTTTAAAATAATAAAATTTATAAATAAATTATACTTCAAAAACCAATCACGAAATATGGTAATGAAATTTGAACAAATAATACAGTCATGGATAATATAGCTCAAACATACACATGAGTAATGTTGCTAATTTTCCATAATTGTTATGGAAAGAAGGTAAGTAATTTTTTTCATTCTATAATAAACATCTTATCATTAATAAAATTTTATTTAATCATATATACTTATATATATAATTATTTTTATGTAATATAAATCACATATGTTTGAGGAGACAGTAGTCCACACATCCATGAATGATGTAATAACATTTTTTACTTTGTGATAGGTTAATAAATAAAATTATATATTATATTTCCTGAATGTTAATTATGTAATGAATATAATTTAAATTTTATGTATGTAAAACAATTTTAATAAACTAATCCTCAATACATTCCATGTATTGTGTGAATGTATCACATCACTTTCAGGTGGAAATGGTCCAAACATCCATAAATGATGTTATCATACTCCCAAAAAAATGGAAATAAAGAAGGTATGTGTGCATAAAAAGTACATTAGAATGAATAAATCATAATATTCATATTATATATATATACATAATATAATGATATTATTTCCATAATAATTCCAATCCATGAAATGTCGTAATGGAATAGAAATTTCATCGTTTCGCGAGGGAGTAGTCCTCCATACACACGAATGATACTTTAATTACCAATTTTATCGATGTGATTTCAAGTTAAGGTATAACCCATAACATAATAAATAACATATTTTGAGATATTATGTTATTATATAATTAGGTAATATGTATTATTTAATGTGTGTAGAATGAAATAAATCATATATATTAATTGATGAATGATTATTCATTTTTGAGTAATTCCTTTGGTGTGAAACAAAGTGATTACATGGTTGGATTTAATACCAATGTTATGTATATATGATTAGGGTATGAATTTTGGGATATTATTTTATCAGGTTTTGGACAAGATAATTTTATTTATATTTATGATGAAATGGGGGAGTGTGAGTGACATTTTATAGTAGAAGAGGAGTTTCATTCATGTAAATATAAAAAGTTAAACCCTATTGGGACGTATCACTTATAATATTTACCTAAAATAATAATTACAATTCTCTAAATGAGGATATATGGTAAAATAATGTCATGAAATTTTGTGTTCGATATTTTTCAAGGTCATTTGGACTCTTAATATTAATGTTTATTCATAATGTAAACAAATCATCTCCTCAAACATTGTAATTAATTTTAATTACATTAACTAATAATTAACATAAAAAACATAATTTAACTTAAAATAAACAATAAATTATGATTGTTCGAAATATAGATTCCATATTTCCAATTTCAAATAATGTAAGTGGTGTAAATTAATTTAAAATTAATCTCGCAAATGAGAAAAAGTAATGAGTTTTCAAAGTAAAAAAGGATCAAAATATTTCTAGGTTTTTATAACCAATTTCAAAGTGAAATTGATTAAAATTAAATAAATTGGTTTAAATAAAATAAAATATATATAATTATACGTTAAAAAATCCGAAACATAATTTATCTATATAAATTATTTAGTTCAAAACCCAATTTTTAATTAAAATTCAGTATGATTTTATATTCATCATATCATGAATTTTCATAGAAAAACAACATTAACACACTGAATCATATTTTTATCCATATTTTATAAAATAATTTTAAATTTTCATATAAAAATTATAAAATTATAAAATTTTATATTAATAATATTGTCACCAACAAAAGGTGATATTGTTTTTGGTAAAATAGAGCTTTTAAGCGTAAAAAATATTTGTTCTTTTATATAGCCTATAAAATCAATTTTATGAAATTTAAAACATTTTGTTATTGTTTTTAAAAATATTATAGTTAGTACTATTCATAACTACCTATATAATAGCTAGAAGAAAAATATATTTTTAAATAATAAAATTAACAGCATATTATAGTTTGGTATAATCAAGTCTTACGTGCAATGAAATTTTTTGAAGAAACACATTGTGTGTTCTATGTATGCTATTAGACATGGAATTTCTTTTCAGGTAAACTTACTATCAAATTCATAAATATAAATAAATTTGAAAATTATTTATTATATAATTACCTAGGATGTTACAACATTAACTATAACAAACTATCATACTCACTAAAGAAGATAGTGATATTGTTTACTAGGAGATTTGGCTTAAAAGACTATAGAGGAAATAAGACATAGTATCCTTCATGTAATAAATGTGTAATGAAAAACATTGGGGAATTATTCAGAGGTAGGGTAATATTCGTTATATATGGAATGACTATCATAGAAGAAATTATTTCTATAAGGAAAAATATATTTTGTGTTGAGATATAGATTTTTTTGATTGAATTCTTTAATTTATGGGTTATGTCAAAGATAAATTAATGTCCCATTCCATGTAAATAATTAAAGTGAAATTTATTACGTTTTTATTTATTGGTATTTGAAAATTAGGTTCTAAAATATTCATATCATTGATATATTTATATATAAATCATGAGTCAAATAAATATTATTCATTATTAGTTGTTCTTTAATTATTAGAAAACATTTGTTAAATTGTACTAATAACAATAAAATTTTATTATGTGGTATATTTTGATGGAATATTAATAAATAAATGATATCCCCTAATTTATGTTTGATTTTTTATATAATAATGTTTAATAAGGATAATTATGTTATTAATATTGATGATGTATATTAGAGAGTATTAGTGACCATGAAATTTAATAGTGATTAGATGAAAAATAAATTTATGATTCCTCACTCCATTTTTTGGATTTATGGAATAGATTTGATAGTTTGTGTTTTCATTTTCATAATAAGGATTTTGTTTTTGGATGCATACATGTTTTCAAATGATTCTATCTTATGATTTATATATACCATCAAGGGTTTATAATTTTATGGATGATAATAAGTTTAAAAGTATTTTTCTGATTTTTGTGTTTTATGTGATAAAATTTTGATGTGATCATATATTTTACTGGGTTTTTGGTAGAATAATAAATTTAATTTTAATGGCTCGAACCTCTTTGGTCCATTAAATTGCTAAAATATGGTGTTTGAGGTGTTCTGGGAGGCCAATGTGACTTATTCCCAACACTTTTCCAAATTTGTAGTTCATGAACAGTGTTTCTAGAATAGTGAGGTTCTAACTACAGCCTCTATTACCTTTTCCAAATTCCGAGTTCATGAACAGTAATTCCAAAAGGGCGAGTTTCCAACAGCAGCTTCTATTTTCATTGCCCATTTTTGAGTTCAAGCATAGTGTTTCCATAACAGTGAGTTTCCATCTACGACCTCTATTTCCTTTTCCAAATTTTGAGTTCATGAGCCATTTTTCTAGAATGGTGAGGTTCTAAATACATCATTTATTTCCATTTCCATGTTTTGAGTTCATGAAAATTGTTTACAGATTGGGGATTTTCCATCTACAGCCTCTCCTTTTCCAAATTTCTAGTCCACGAACAGTGTTTCCCGAATGGTAAAGTTCTAACTATAGCCTCTATTTCCATTTCAATGTTTTGAGTTTGTGAATCAGGATTCGAGAATGGTGAGGTTCCATCTATAACCTCTATTTCCTTTTCCAAATTTCCTAATCATGAATAGTGTTTCCAAAATGGTGAGGTTCAAACTACAACCTCTATTTCCTTTTCCAAATTTCAATTTCATGAATAGTGTTTCTAGAATAGTGAGGTTCCAACTACATCATCTATTTCTTTTTACAAATTTTGAGTTCAAGAACAGTGTTTCTAGACCAGTGAGGTACTAACGGTAGCATTTTTTTCCCTTTTCCATATTTCTAGTTTGGTGTACAATGTGTCAAGAATCCTATATTATCTCCCTATTGATGTTTCCTTTGACATAAAATGCATTTAAATCCTCATTTTTAGGACGCTATGGCCCATTAAAAGGACATAACACCAATACTAATTTTGCTAAGGATAGAGATAGTTTTACTTGGTCAAACCATGTGGATTAATGCAACCCTATTTTAATGGAAAATCCATAGTACCTTAAAATAATTCTCCATTAAATCATATAATGTGACGATATATCATCCCCCATAATTAATATACCTTTTTCTCTGGTGTGAGATGCTCGAACCTTTCATTCCATCCTATAAGAGTTGTGTGATCAATCATTTCCACTTGGATTGGCTCCCCTCTATTTTTTATACAACCAAGCAGTATCAAGTAATCTTCGATATAAGGTTTGAACTATAATCATTATTTTGGGTTCATCTCCTTCTATTTCTACATTCCATTTTATGGAATGCTATCTCCATGTTTCTAATGGACTTTTCTGGGCTGTTGACTAGGGTGGTGGTGTCTCTGCATCCTTGGGTGGATACTGTTTCCCCAAGGGGGAGGAGATCATAACATCTTGTGTGGCTCATTCTCATATAATGAACATAAATAACCATTTGAGTTAGGGGATTCGTTACTTCTCTATTCGTTTACATGTAAATATAGAGTGGACATGTTTATCCCACTAGATCACAATGGAATTGACATATTAAATATTTGAACCAGATAAATAAATTGATATCGATAATATGTTATTTTCTGTTATTTTTCTAGATAGTGTGATATCTATGATTGGTTTTTTTAGTTTTTGGTTCTTTATGGAAATTGGTAAAGAACGTAAACCCAGAAATAATGGATAGTTATTTTGGATAAAGATAAAGAGGCATGAAAATGAATCCAGTTGTTATTTTTTTAATTTGATGCTAATCAAATAGATATAGTAAGTATGTTTAATTGTTTATCATTTCTTACTGTTTAGGTTTACCTTAAATGGAACATTCAAATAATAAATATTTTCATTCATGATGTATTAATAAACCATTTTTTTTGATAAATGACAATTCCTTGTAGGGTTTTGAGTTACCCTCTTGCTTATTTAAGGGCTGAGATCCTAGTGGATATAATGTTAGTTTTACTACTACTTATGTTGTTAATTGAGCCTGGAAGGATGTTGTGATATGTGGGGGTAGGGAGGCCTATTGATTGTGGCAACAGTTAATGCCTAGAGTGGTGAGATACACCAGTTTATGAATATGGTTGCCGGGGAGGACACTAGAGATGATGAAACGAGATGGATGTGAATGTTTGGATGCTTGTTGTTTCATGTTTATTGTTTATCTTCTTTATTTTTTCCACTACTCCAATCTCATTGTTTCCATACCCTCTAACTCAAAGGTGTGAATCCATTCCGGGTATTCCATCTGATTTCCATGTTTAGCTTCCCATGGGATGATGGGTCTACACTCTTTCTTTAGGTGAAAAATACTCAACGGGTAGTTCACCTAATCACTGTGTTGAGCCACTTTTGTTTAGTAGAGTAGAATCTTTTTAAAGAATTCCTGAGAATATGGTATGGTGATGATGTTAATAAATGATTGAATAAATGATGTTAACCCATGGGGTTGGGTCTCCTGGAACCCTGCTCAATCTTCCTATTCCTTCTCCTGTGTCTGACAGTTCACCTGCATGTCTTCAGGGATCATTCTCTTTTGAATAGATAGAATGAATTAGGCAGGTTATCTCTTCAACACATGGTGTTGTTCTCTCCTAGACATTGGCCAAAAACAATCCTTCCACTTCAATTGTCTAGTCTGTTGTTCCTGGTAGCCAACCTTCCTTGTCTGCAGATTGTTCCATCACTGTTTCCATGAAGAATCCTTCCAATGTTGTGGTTGATGTGAATCCATCAATCTCCGAACCTTCTGAAATAGACCCAACTTCTGATTCCGCGACCCTTCATCAGGGGATTTCTGTTTTGGATGGAAATCCCCCTGTTTTGGTGGCTACTACAGTTTTAGACATGGATCCTTTGAATCCAGTTTCAGTTATCAATCATGTATGTTTGTTGACTAATTCTGAAATTATGGCAGGATGTAACACTACCAATCCTGAGTCTCCTATAGCCATAAAGGATAAAATCTGTTCTTCCAACAAAACCACTTCCCCTAGGAAAACTAAAGGTCAATGTGATGGTAATAAAAAGAAAGGGGGGTCAAACCCATAGAGTAAATAATAATGCATATTCTCTACTGCAATTATCAGGGGATTGCAAACCATGGAACCCTTAATGTTTTGAAAAATTTTATTTTTACCCATCGTCCTATACTAATTTCCATTTCCAAACCTAAAGTTAACTTTGCCTCTAAATTCACACATCTGTGTAACATTGGTTTCTCTTTATTGGGTGCTTGTAACAATGGTTATGTGGACTCTATTTGGATTTTCTATCACTTTTCTCTGCAAAATGTCAATATATTTAGTCTCTCTGCTCAAGCTTTGATGTGCGATTACTACCTTGATAGTAGTCACATCTTCAATACCTTTTTCTATGCCAAAAATAATTACCTTGACCGAAGATCTCTTTGGAAGGAGATTTCTGACATCAGTACCAAGATTCAAGATCCCTGTGTATTGGTTGGGGACTTTAATGCTATTTTTTCACCCTCTGAAAAAATTGGCCACTCCTTCTCCTCTATCTCCGCCAGAAAATTTAAAGCTTCCATAGAAGAACACAATCTCATTGAGATTAACCATACTATTTCTCAATTCACTTGGTACAGACATCACTACAATCACGTGGGGGCGATTAAACTTGATAGAGCTTTCACTAATGAGTCTGGTCTTGATAATTATAACAAGATCTTGTGTGATACCCTTACTAAACTATCTTCTGATCAACAACCGATCTTAGTCAGTTGTCCTCAAAACTCTCGGAATCCTTCCTTTCCATTCAGATTTAATTTGGCTTGGTCTTCAGACTCGGATTGTGTCTCTCTTATCAATTATTCCTAGACTAATATGGGCAATCAAAATGATGACTTTGCGTGCACCACTAAGTTGAAAAACCTTAAAAACTTTCTCAAAAAGTGGTGCACTAATAAAAATTCTTTAATTGACAATGATATGCAAGATTTGGAAAAGTATTTGTCTCTCATTCAAAATATTAACACTTTATCCAGTTTCAATTCTGACCCCTAGGATGAAATCAACCTCTCTACTAAATTGATATCTCTTATAAACATTAAAGATAACTTAAAGAAGAAAATTTTCAAAACTAAATGGCTCAATGATGGGGATAGAAATACCAAATTTTACAACTCTGTTCAATGGGTTATGAAAGATTGTAAGCCTCTCTCTTACTTAAGATTTGAGGGTAATCTCATTGATTCTGAGGAGCAGATTTCTAATCATGTTGTTTCCAACTTCACTGACATTTTCAATGGTCCTAACATCAACAAAGATATCCTAACAATCATTATTACATGCATGGTTACTTCTGAGGATAAATATCTGCTCAACTACATCCCCCTTGATTCTGAGATTAAGAACACTCTCTCTGGTCTAAATCCAGACAGTGCCCCGGGTCCCGATGGTTTCAACAATGGTTTCTATCAAAAACATTCGGATGTCCATCAAAATGATGTCTGTAATTTAGTTAAATATTTCTATAAAAAAGGGGTTCTCCCCCATGCTCTCAACTCTCAATTCCTCACGTAAATTCCTAAATTTGATAATGCTGATGAAATTCACCTCTTCCATCCCATTTCCCTCTTAAATTCTCTCTTTAAAATTATTACTAAGATCCTTGCTAATAGGATTTCTAATATTAGCAACAAAATTGTCTCCTGGAACTAGTTTGGCTTCATTAAAGGCATATCTATACAAGATTGTATTTGCCTCGCCTCGGAATCCACTAATTTTTTGAACAGATATACTAGAGGTGTGAATATTGCTCTTAAGCAAGACATCACTAAGGCCTTAGATACGATTGACTGGACCTTCATTTTTAATGTCCTCTCCGGTTTTGGCTTCAATGATTCCTTTATCAATAAAATTAAAATCATATTCAACTCAGCCAATATCTCTATTCTTATTAATGGATCACATAAGGGATATTTCAAATCCTCCAAGGGTGTTAGACAAGGAGACCTGCTCTCTGCTGTCATTTTTTCTATTGCTGAAGACTATCGTAGTAAACTACTCTCCCTCAATGTTGAGGGTGGTAGAATCAAAAAAATCAATGCTTCTTGAAATATTCATGCTCCCTCTCACCTTCTCTATGCTGATGATATTATTTTCTTCCTTCAGGGAGACAAAAGAAATGTTAATAACCTTAAATCCATCATTTCTCACTATGAGGAGGTTTCTGGCCAATGCAATGACTGGAAAAAATCTATCATTTACTTTGGTAAAAACATCCCCTCTAATAGGAAAACTCATATCACCAATGTATTAGGGGTTAAGGAAGGATCCCTCCCTTTTACTTATCTTGGTGTCCCCCTTTTCTAGAGTCGACCCAAAGCTTGTTTTTTTCTTAGCATCAATGATCAAATTCAAAACAAATTTTATTCCTGGAAAGGTAAATCCCTTTCAATGGCTTGATGAATTTGCCTTGTTAAATCCACTATTGTCTCTAAGCTAGTCTACTCCATGATGGTATAAAAATGGCCTTTTGGGCTGATAAAAAGATTAAATACAGCTATAAGAAATTTCATTTGGAGTGGAAGCACTCTGGAAAGGAAATTGGTAATAGTCTCTTGGGCCACGTGCTGTAAACCTATTGAAAATGGAGGAATTGGTATTAAGAATCTTAAAATCTTTAATGAGGCCCTTCAGGACAAACTCACATGGTCCCTCATTCATAATAACTCTCATTCCATGAAATTTCTTCAAAAACTGATTGCTTGATAAGCTTAAGTCTGGTTCTTCTAATTACATGATTTATTCTATCTGGCCATCAATCAAAGCTTCTTTTCACTCTATCTTGGAATATTCTAGATGGATTGTTAGTAAGAATTATTCCTTAAATTTTTGGTTTGATAACTGGACTGGCTACCCTCTCATTTTTGATATTCCTAATACCTTTTCCCCTAATCCCCCGAACTGCTCTATTAGGGAGATGATCAATTCCCCTGATTCTCAACTTCTGAATCCTATCAAGGGGATTGTGGATAATTATTATTTCACTTCCAATGGGGATATCCTTGTTTGGGAACATTCTCATAATGGCCTTTTAGACTCTAAATTTTTTTATCGCTATCACTTCCCTAATGAGGATGAAAATTTTAATTTGGTGTCCAAATTCAATAATGCCTAGATCAAGCCCTCTCGCATTACTCTTATGTGGCGTATTGCACATCAAAAAATTCCAACTGATGTTTGCCTGCAATCTTATGGCTTTAATATTTTCTCTAAATGTAGATTATCCAATCAGCATTGCGAGGAAATCAATCGTCTTTTTTTATCTTGTGATACTACTATGGCCCTTTGGCATTACATCTTTGACCTTTTTTGGATGCAGATGGCTTTTAGATACTTTTATTTTCTCTCAACTAAAAAGAACGTTGGAATTCCCAAGATCACCGAAAATCAAGAATCTCTTTCTTACTGCTGTTTCAGAGCTTCTACATATACTATGGTATGGTAGAAATGATCCTTTTTTTAACAATAACACTTTTAATATTAATACAGGTAAAATGAGGATTCTACTGGCTATAAAGGAAGCGCTACGATCCAAAAATAATGTTGTGACAATTCTATCATAGATTTTGAAACCCTTCGTTGAATTAGTGTCAATGGTATCTTCTCGAAGCCACGCTACACTATTAATGTTTTCTGGAAGGCACCTCCTCCTGGATGGATTAAGGTAAAAATGGACGGAGCTTTAATGGGAAATTCTGGACTTGCTGGATGTAGGGGAATTTTCAGAGTCCATCAGGACCAGATCCTCGAATGTTTCATTGGAAGCTGCAGAAATGCTTCTACATTGGAGGCAGAAATACTTGCTACCATTCATGCCATCTCCTATGCAAAGCTTTTCAACTGGAAGAATATCTGGATCGAGAGAGACTCCACTACTATTGTGCAAGCCATCTGGAAGGATGATATCCATCTTGCATGGTCTCTCACCCCTATATGGATGTACTGCCTCGCTGCACTAAAAGACCTCAACTTTATAGCCACTCATACCTATCGGGAGGCTAATATGATCGCTAATGGGCTTGCCAACATGGAAGTCTCTCATGAGATCACTTGGAAGAATGATCTCCCTCCAGAGTTGATTCCTTCTTTTATTAAGGACTCTAGAAAATTGCCCTCTTTCCGTCTGTTGTAACATGTTTGTGCCTCTTTCTTTTTGAATAAAGCTCTATGTTCTGGTCTTTTGACCAGAACCCACTTAAAAAACCCATGGTGTTGGATCATACTGGGACATAATGCTGAGGTTAGAATTTTAATGGAATAGTAGACCTTGGGTGTGATGCTAGTGAAATATATTGTGGAAATTGTTAATGGTTAATTAATGTTTAATTAATATTTTGGCATAAAGTGTAACTGATAAAAAATGGAATGAAGTAATGTAACAATGTTCTTTAAGTGTTTGTGTTCTTATATGATACCAAGTCTTTGAAGTGGAAACCAGAAATCCAAGAGACTTTTGCTACATTTGAGTCTAAAACTAGGTTATTACCATAGTGTGATTGTGAGAAATAGGAAATTCAGTAATTTTTGTGTTTCTAAATGTTACTCAACCCCATCAGTTAGGGAAACTGACACCCTAGGGATTCTGAGCCCTGGGGGTGTTTTCCCCAACATTCCAGTAAGAGGATGGATGGCTGACTACGCCATTGGCCCCACTCTCTTCTCTTGGTAGTCACTTTTACTAGTAGTCTAAATGATTATTTTTCCCCATATATGTTTCTAGAGGGATGTAATGTCTTGTGTTTATTCACACAAATTTATTCTAGATATAGTTTCTTATGGAATACTATCGGTGTTGCATGTATAGGTTGTGATGGCATGAGGGTCCTTACTCGGTGTGTGGGATGTAATGGCTTGAGGTATAATACCTGACGTATGATACACATTATCAGAGCTATGATGGCTACAGAAAACTACCTTGTTACATTACTTATGAGGATGTAGTGGTTTTTTTGTATGAGGTGCATGTTGTGGTGCTTCACCTAGGTGTCTGAGGGAAAGCCTTTTAGAGAGAGATGGCGTAGGACGTGCGATGTTGGGGAAAAGAATAATACTAGTGTGGAAGTAGTAGCGGGGTTCCCTTGATATTATTTATTATATTATAAACTCTGGTATGCAAGACATGGTGATTGTAGCCATGATGAGGCTGGGAAATTAGTATATCTGTTTAGGTGATGAATTAGTTTTGCATCTTGTGCTCTATGCATTAACATGATTTATTTAGTTTTGCATGAGAGGCTCTTCCGGGAATCCTACTCAATATACTGTTATACTCACCCTATGCCTATATAAACTGTTTTTAGGTCAGTTGGAGAAGGATAGAGATCAGGATGGTTTTTAATAGCTTGGAGTTGCAGGAGATTTTGGGGCATCGTGGTTGTTGTGGTTGTTACTTTCTTTGGGGTATTTTTATTTTTCCCCTTTAAGGTTTAGTAGTTTTTTATGATATTAAATATGTGTACTTGGGATTTATTATATATTTCAATCTAAGTTGGAGTTGGTAGTTGTATGTCTTATCTCTCTCTTTCTCATGTGTTCTCATAGAGGGTAATATCTCCCATTAGTGTGTTTATTATACCCTCGTTGCTACTCACAAACTCGGGGCCTACTGAAGGCCTGACTTGGGGTTCATTATCTCCCTTATCACATTGACATCCCAGTAGGGGTACACATTGTTGGGAGGGGGTCATGACATAGTGGTATTAGAGGTCTGTTTGAGGGATAGGATGTCATTTGGTGTTAGGCACAGGTGAAGTTGCATGGGTTGGTAGGGATACAGTGTCAGTCATGTTTAACAAGTGATGTAAACACTAAAGACTGACTGAGATAAAATAGTTTAGTTCCCCATGTGATATGATGCACAGAACTTTAAGTTTACAATGTCTAATAAACGAGGTGATACATGATATAGGGTAGAGAGCTAGGAAATTATCATAAATCATTATTGTTTGTTCCTGTGTTTCAATGGGTATAACTTGGTATATATTAACCAAAAATGAATAAACAAAAACAATTAACTAATTAATATTGAATCTTATATGTCACATGTTTATGAGATCTAACTATTTTTTATTTTTTAGGTATGGCTCTAGGTCGATGTCTTAGTGAGGTTTTCACAAAACATGTACATTAAGTTGTGCCAAAAAATCATCTCATGGTAGTGGTTGACGAAGAAGACACATAGAGGAGGACACTTTGTGAGTTCCATAGACAGAGTCTACATAAGTACGAGGGATCCATTTCAGATGCAGTCATGAAATACTGGTTGGAGGAGTTTGAGATAGGCTTCAGTTCGATCCGTGTTCAGAAGGAGCACTGGGTGACTTTGGTTGTGATGATGCTGCGTGGAGTAGTGAGGCAGTGGTGGTACTTGTTCCTTTGGGATCGCAAGGAGTCAGAAATAACATGGGAGGAGTTCTGAGACAAGTTTATAATAGAGTTTCTTTATTCGACAGCAAAGGCGTCTAATATCCATGAACATTTAACCCTTCGATAGGGGAGATGTAGTTTTCAAGAGTTTGGAATCAATTTTAGGAACCTTATATGATATGATTTGGACCTGTTTCTAGACGAGGAGGCTTTACATCCATAGATCCAGCATCAAGTCACCCCGTTTATGCGGAATACATATCGTGTGGTGCTAGGGAGGGAATAGGATGTCGAGAAGACATTGGCACGAACCAAATCGTCAGGAGAGGGGAGTCATCATGATTCCTCATGATGTATAGATGTGTTCCAGGGTTCCCGATTTTCACGGCATAAGTGTTTCAGTCCAGTTGGGGGTAGGTCCCCACCCTCAGCATCTCGTTTCTTCGGGGGTGGTGGCTCTCAGACCTGTGCCAAGGTATGAAGAACTTGTTTTTCTTATGGTGGTTGAGGTAATCAGCAGCGAGGTAGTATTACCTTTTAGAGGAGTCATCATACACTAGGTTGTCCACTCCAGGTTCCTCTATTGAGTTATTCCATCCAATGCAGCAATAGCAGGTTGCACTACCTTGGATCAGTAGAGGGTAGATGGGGTAGGGGGAGTATAGCTCTGTGATTTTCCCCATCCTCAGAGACCAGAGTATGACCATGGTGGTAGTCTTCATCAATGTTATAGGGGTTTTGGAGGAGGTCATGTTCAGCTTCATGCTTTAGCGTTTCTAGAGCGAGGCAAGCCAAACATTGTTCGAGGTATCCTTTTCTTGATTTCTACATTGGTGTATGCCTTGTTCGAATCATGAAGGAAACACTCCATCATATAACATACCATTTTCCATGATATGGGACTTGAGGTAGAGAGGATTCCAGTGCCCATGGAATTGACAACACCTGTTAGAGGTTGAGTAGACTTGTTTGAATTATGTAGAGACTGTGAGCTAGTGATGGGGAAACACTGTTCTTTGGGAGATTTTCTATGTTTACAGATACAACTATATGATGCCATCCTTAAAATGGATTGGTTGTATTAGGTGCGGGCTATCGTGGATTGTGTCAGAAGTTTGTTCGTGTTCTTTTATGAGGATGGAGAGCTAGTGGTGTTTGTTGGAAAGTGAGACCCTTAGATGGTTCATAAACATGTTCCATCCTTATCATCCTTGATGGTTGAGCTGATGCTATGTCCCATAATGGTTCAGTAATTTTCATTTCCTAGGGTCAGAGAAGAGTACCCTGATGTCATTCTAGAAGAGGTTGCAGCATTACCCACTTAATGAGAGATCGTGTTTGGGATGGAGCTACCACTATGAGAATCTCCTATCTCTATTTCCCCATATATGATTAAACATTTTGAGTTATGAGAGATACGTATATATCTTTATGGTCAATTAAAATGTGGTTTTTTTGGAAAATTGTGTCATCATTGGTTGCAACAATTTTGTTCATGATGAAGGCTGAAAACAGATTCTAGTTGTTTATTGATTATTGCCACTTAAACAAAGTGACAGTGAAGAATCGCTATCCGCTTCAACGGATTGATGATTTATTCGATCAACTAAAGCGGAAAAGTTGGTTCTAGAAGATTAAATTAGGGTTAGAATATCATCATATGCATGTGAAGGATGAGGATATCCATAAGACAACCTTCCATTTTCCTTATGGGCATTACGAGTTCATTGTAATTCCATTCAGTGTGACGAATTCTCTAGTTATGATCATGGGATTGATGAGTGTGGTGTTCTCTTCATTCCACGATAAGTTCATGGTGGTTTTCATTGAAGACATCCCTATGTTGCCAATGTTTGAGGAGGATAATGCAGAGAATCTACATGCCGTTATTGGAGTTCTTCATCAACATCAATTGTTTGGGAAGTTGTCAAAGATTGATATTTATGCTAAAGAAGTCCATTTCATATGGCATGTTGTGTCCCATCAGGGGTTAGTTATGGATCCATCGATGATAGAAGTAGTTTTGTTGTGGGTATCCCCCTAGACTATGACAGAGGTGTGAAGTTTCCTTGGGTTTGAAGGCTACTACAAGTTGTTCATAGTTTATTTATCTTGGGGTTCGACTCCTCTAACAACATTGACCAGGGAGGATCAAGAATTCATGTGGACCAATCTGTGTCATCTAGATTTCTTGTATCTAAATGAGAATTTAGTTAGTTCTCCAGTTCTTTGACTTCGACTAGAGGTATTTCAGTTTGATGTTTTATGTGATGCTTCACATATGGTGTTAGGATATGTTCTGATGCAACAGAGATCAATTTTTTCTTATAGGTCTCGACAGTTGTGCCCTCATGAACATAATTATTCCACCCATGATCTTTAGTGGACATTTTTGGTGTTTTCTAGGAAGTTTTGTAGATATTAACTAATTTGAGAGTGCTTTGGGGTTTTCACCGATTATAAGAGTATTTGGTATATTTTCTCCCAGTGTGACTTAAACATGAAACAACATTAATGGATGGAGTTCTTATAGTAATATGACTTTGAAATATAGTATAACCCTGGAAATGAGAGTGTTATAGTTGATAAGCTGAGCAGAATGTCATGTAGTGATGCAGTACATGAATCTAGTGATTCTTGGAGCCTTATGGGAAAACATTCGACATTACATCTTGATATGGGAGAAGTTGGGGGAAGAGGTTGTCTTTTTCAGATGATGGTGAAGTCATCTCTGGTGCAATAGGTGGAAGCGTCCTAATTGTGGGATATCGAGGTGGAGGTCTTGAAAAATTGATTAGTTTATGGAGATGCCCATGATTGTTGGTCTAAGGATGAAGAACACCGAGTGTTATGTCATGGAAGGATATTTTTGCCTTTAGAAATGCACAAGACGATTCTCAGAGAGTTCCATAGTTCTCTTTAAGTGGTGAATCCTGACGTGAAAAGAGGTACTGAGTCTTGAGGAGTCAGTTTTAGTGACCTAGGTTGAAGTGTGCGGTTGCAAAGTTTATTTCTCGATGTTTGGTCTTCCAGAAGGTGAAGGATAAACACAATTTTCCTAGGGTTCTCCTACAGCTGTTAGATATTCCTCAGTTGAAGTGGAAGGAAATCTCAATGGACTTTATTATGGATTTTCCTCATGCTCTAGGAGGATGTGACACTATTTGGGTGTTAGTGGATCATTTAACAAAATCATCCCACTTTATAGCGATCAAAGAGTCAATCTCAGTGGAATTTTTTTCGAGGAAATATCTGGAGGATGTTGTGAGATTTTAGGGAGTCCCAAGGATGATCATTTCCCATCGAGATCCTCATTTTTCCACTAGGGTGTGGAACAGTCTCTAGCATTCATTTGGTTCTTAGTTATGACTTAACACTACATTTCATTTGCAGATAGATCGTCAGATAAGATAGAATATCCAGACTCATGGAGACATGTTACGCTATTTTTTCTGGATTTTGGAGGTTTGTGGATGAGGCACTTACCCTTAGTGGAGTACGCTTAAAAAATTAGTTTTCACTCCACCATCGGTATGGCACCGTTTGAAGAACTATGTGGCATACCTTTCTTTTATCCATTGTGCTGGACTGGGATTGGAGAGTCATCAATTCTAAGACTGGAACTAGGTCAGAATACGATAGAGAAAGTTCAGGTGACTCGTGAGAGGATGAAAGCAGCACATGATAATCAAAAATCACATACCGATCAAATGAGGAGACCATTAGAGTTTGATATTGGGGGTCACATGTTTCTGATGGTGAATCCCCATCATGGGTAGTGAAGTTTTGGTTATGGGAGTATGCTTTCTTCGTGGTTTGTTGGTCCTTTCATGGTTTTGGAACTTATTGGAGCTGTGGAATATCGGATTGCAGTTCCCCCACAGATGAGCTGAATACATGTTATTTTCCATGTATCACAGCTCCATCGTTATCTTCATAACGTCTCACACAACATTGATTGAAGTGAGATCAATGTTGATGATGATATGACCATTGAGGAGTGGCTAGTAGAGACCCATGACTATATAGTGAAGGATTTTTGCGAGCGTTCTATCCCCTTGGCTCATGTCTTGTGGTGACACAGTGGCATGGAGGACAGTACATGGGAATGTGAGTCGTAGAATCATTATCAGTACCCTATGTTTTTTTATGTTTAACACTTTTCCTATGAAAGAAAAAATGACCGCTTTGTGGTTGTAGACATTTCATGTATATGAGATGGATTTCTCTAGTTTCTTCTTGTGGATTTCCCTCTTTTGAAAGGTATCTCGATGGGTGGTTGTTCAGACCCCATTTATGTTTCCCTGTTGCTGGTTTTTAAATTCTAGAGGATGAGAATGTTTTCATAGGTATCTTATTTAATGGCTCGGACCTCTTCGATCAATTATGTTGCTGAAATCTGGTATTTGAGGTGTTATGGGAGGTAATGGTGACTTATTCCCAACACTTTTCGAAATATCTTATTCATGAACAGTGTTTCCAGAATGGTGAGATTTCTACTGTAGCCTCAATATCCTTCTCCAAATTTCGAGTTCAGGAATAGTGTTTCCAAAACAGTGAGATTTCAAATGTATCCTCTATTTCGTTTTCCAAATTTCAAGGTCAGGAACAGTGTTTCCAGAATAGTGAGGTTCCAACTACAGCCTATATTTCCTTTTCCAAATATCAGGTTCAGGAACAGTGCTTCCATAACGGTGATGTTCCAACTGCAGCCTCTATTTCCATTGCCAAATTTTCTGTTCATGAACAGCGTTTCTAAAACGGTGAGCATCCAACTGCAACCTCTATTTTGTTTTCAAATTTTTGAGTTCATAAATAGTTTTTCCAAAATGGCGAGGTTCCAACTACAACCTCTATTTCCTTTTCCAAATTCATGTTCATGAAAAATGTTTCTAGAATGGTGAGTTTCCAATTACAACATCTATTTCCTTTTCCAAATTTAGAGTTCATGAACATTTGTCCAGAACGGTGAGGTTCTAACTACAACCTCTATTTCAATTTCCAAATTTTGAGTTCATTAACTGTGTTTCTAAAATGGTGATGTTCAAACTACAACCAATATTTTCTTTTCCAAATTTCAGGATCATGAACAGTGTATCCAGAATTATGAGGTTCCAACGATAGCCTCTATTTCCTTTTCCAAATTGTGATTTCGTGAACAGTGTTTCAAGACCAGTGTGGTTCTAATGGTACCAGTTTTTCCTTTTCTACTTATCCAGATTGGGATACAGTGTTTCCCACCTCCTACAGTTTCACCCCTTTGATGGATCCTTTGATGTAAAATGAATTTAATGCTTCATTTTAAGGAATATATAGCTGAATCAAATTCCAAAACTCCTATACTAATTTTCCTAAGGATCAAAATTCTTTTACTTGGTCAAACCACATGGTTTAATGTTGTCCTCATTTAATAGAAAATCTGGTGTATCTGAAGCTGCTAATCTATTAAATATTATAAAGGGATGGGATATATTTCTACATTGTTCTTCCTCCTTGTTCGTTTGTGTGAGATTCTCGAACATTTCATTACTACCCATAGGAGTTGTAAAATCAAACTTTCCTCCTTGGATTGGGTACCCTCTATTTTTTGATTTAACGAAGCTGTATTGATTAATCACAGATATAAAGTATGACCTATCATCATTATGTTGGGTTCATCTCCTTCTTTTTCACTTTTCCATTTTATGGAATTATATATCCTTGTTCCTATTGGAATTTTATTGGGTGTCGACCAGTGTGGTGGTGTCTGTGCATCCTCGGGTGGATACAGTTGTCATGGGGGGACGAGATCATAACCCACTGTGAGGATTGTTCTCATATAAAGAACATCATGAACCATTTGAGGTTGGGGATTTTTTTCTTTTCTAGTATTTATTGTAAAAATATAGTGTTAACATTTTTTTATCCCACTCGATCAAAATGTAATTGACATATTTAATTTTTGAATTGGATATATAAATTGATATCTATCGTATGTTATAGCCTATTGTTTTTTTGGTAGTGTTATATCTATGCTTTTTTTTATTAGATTTTCATTCTTTACCGGAATTGTTAATGAACGTTAATATGGAATTAATTGATAATTATTTTGGTTAATGATAAAGAGGCCTGAAAATCGATCTAGTTGTTATTGTTGTAATTTTATGCAAATCAAATTGATACAGTAAGAATGTTTTATTATTCTTGATAGCATAATTTTTATATTTAACTTCATTGAAACATACGAATAATTAACCGGTTAATTCAAGATGGATTAAATAACTGGTTGTTTTATAAAAGATAATTCCTTGTAGAGTTCTATGTTACCCTTTTTCTTATTTAAGGTCCATGATCCCAGTTGATATAATGTTTTTCTTCCAACTCCGTGTGTTGTGATGTGAGCTTGGAAGGATATTTTGATATGTGGGGGAAGAGGGGCCTATTGATTATGGAAGCAGTTGATTCCTAGAGTGGCTAGATGCATAGGTTGATGCATGTGGGTGTCGCAGAGGACATTGAAGATGATGGAATTGGTTGGATGTGAATGTTTGGATGATTCCTGTTTCATTTTTTTTATTTATCTTCTTTTCATTCCCCACTACTAAAGGTATCTGGTTTTCTTACCCTCCATCCAAAATGCAGGAAGACGCATGTGGTATTCCACGTACTTTCTGTTTCTAGCTTCTAGAGGGGGGATGTGTCTATGGTCTAGATATATATAGAAAATAATCAATGGTTTGTTCACCTACTCATGAGGTTTATCCATTTGTGTTTAGTATCTTAGAATGTTTATCTATAATTCCTAGGTATATTGGAAATTCATTCTATTAATAAATGATTTAATAAATGATGTTAACCCATGGTGTTGTTTCTTACTGGAACGCAATTCCGAGGTTCAATTTTAAATGAAAATGTACTTTGGGTGTGATGTTAATTAAATATAATATGGAAAAAGTTAATGGTTAATTGATGTTCAATTAATTAATTATATTAAAGTGTAACTAATAAAAAAGGGACTGAAGTAAACTAATAATGCTCTTTAAGTGGTTCTGTGCTTATAGGATAACTAGTATTTGATGTGGAAACCATGAATCCAAGAGATGTTAGGTGTAGTTGAGTTTAGGACTATGTTAGGCCCATAGTGTGGTTGTGTGATGTATTATCTTCAGTAATTTTATGTTTTTATACAATACTACACCCCTTCAGTTAGTAAAACTGACACCCTGCAGATTCTGAACCCTAAGGGGTGTTTTCTCCAACAATCCGATGAGAGGATGGATGAGTGACTTCCCCCATTGTCCCAACTATTTTTTCTATGTAGTTACTTGTGTTGGTGGGAACAATGGTTAGTTTTTCACATATATGTGTGTAGAGGGCTATAAGTCTTGTGGTTATTCAAATACATATATTCTGGATATTGTTTCCTATGGACTACTATAGGAGTAACATGTATAGGCTATGATGGATTGAGGATCCTTACTCAGTGTGTGGGTTGTAATGGATTGATGTATAATGACCATTTTATGATATATGTTACGCGAGATTTGGTAGCTCCCAAAAACTACCTACTTACATTACATACCTGGATGTGGTGGTTCTGTTGCACGAGGTGCATGGTTTGGTGCTTCTCCCAGGTGTCTGCAGGTAATAATTTTTAGAGAGAGATGGATTAGGATGTGCGACATTGGGAAAAGTGGAATACCATTGGGGAATTAATAGAGGGGTACCCATGATATTATTTATAGTACTATATAATCTTTTATTCGATACTCGGTGAAAGTAGCCGTGGTGAGTCTAGAAACATAGAATACCTATTTAGGTGATGAGTTAGGTTCACTTGTAGTTCACTGTGCTTTAGAATGATTTCATTACTTTTGAATGATGGGTTTCGGGGAGGATCCTATAGAGTATACTGTTATACTCACTCTATGTCTATATAAATAGTTTTCAGTTCACATGGAGCTTCTTGGAGATCATCCGGGTTTCTACTAGATTGGGGTTGCAGGAGCTATTTGGGCTTCATGGTTGCTGCTATTTTTACATTATTTTGGGTATTTGCAGTTTTTTCCCATTCAGTTGTAGTAGTTTGGCATGATATTACATATGTGTGCTTTAAATTTCTTTTATATTACTATTTATGTTGGATTTGGATCAAATCTATCTTAACTATTAATTTTTCATGTGTTCTCTTAGAAGGTAATTCCTCCCATTTGTGGATTTTCTATACCCTCATTGCCAGTCGACAACCCCAGGGCCTACTAGAGGAGGGACTTTGGGGTTATTATCTCCCTTCTCACATTTCCGGCCAAGAAGGGGTACACCTATTGGGGAGGGGGTCGTGACATTATTATTGAATAAACTTTTTTGGGATGTATTTTATTTTATTTTATATTAATTATTATCTATTTTATTTTGAAATATGCATAATCATTTTTCCTAAAATGATATTCATTTTCAAGGTGATAGATACTGTTATCATTATGTCTATTCTTTGAAATATCATTCGTGTTAGTATCTACATAGTATTCTTGATATTATAGAGAAGATCAATAAATTATATGATAATATCATGGTTTATCTATGTTGTTAATTATATTTTTAGAATTGTACATTATATTGAATAATATGTATCTTTTAGCATTAACATGTGGTTTAACATGAAATCATATTTTTGAAGAATTAAACTATTTTTTTTAATATTTTTCAAAAGTTATGAGATAACAATTTTTTTTAAAAAATTGATTAATGTTGAGGTTATTGAGGATAATTGGAATGTGGGTTTAATTAATTATGGATTAATCGATGATGAAATTTTGGTTTTATTATGAAACATTTTAACTAAAAAATATTAATTTATCATATGAAGGAATACAAATTTGAGATATTATCTTATATTGTGATATCCATTTCAGTTTTGGAAAAAATTTAATTATAAGAGTAATTTTATTAAATTGTTTTTAATTTTCTGACACTTTATATATTGATTTTAGAGCTTTGGGATTGAAAAATTTCTACCCATGTACACATCTGATGGAGAAAGGATTAGATTGTGGTCAAAATTAAATATAAGTAGAAATTTTACGAGTAAGGTAAATTATATATTCATATATCATTAATTTATATCATAAAGTAATATCTCCTCTCTATGAAATGGATCTTGAAAAAATATTATATTATGATTTTTTTATTTGAGGGTCTTTTCACCCATAAATTATTTATAGATTTTTGGTTTTTATGTTAATCTTGGAATATTTATATATTTCACTATATGAGTTCTTCAAAATTTATTGTATACTCTATGTACATATTGTAACATCCCCATAATTTTATTCTATTTAGAAACATAGTTTTTTTATTTTAGATGTACTATGAATTTCCCTGTCTCTTTTTTTTTAATTTGAGGTTTTGTTATCCCTTTAAATGATATTGATGTTCAAAAAAGGAGTTTGAAAATGTAAATTCGTTGATTCTTTAGAAAAAAATAAAATTGTTTGGATGATGATTTTTGAATGTGGGAGAATATAACACCCTAATATTTTAAAATAATACTATGTCCAATAGCATATACGTCACACAACACTAATCATAAAAAAAGAAAAAAATAATTTTATTACAATTTAACGATTATAAAAAAGATATTTACTTTGAATGTATGAATAATAATACAAAATTTCAAAAAAAATTAAAAATCATTAACATTATGTATTTATTAATAATAATTAAGTAAATAATTTTCCATAAAATAATTGTAAAATTTTAAAATACATTTTCATTATAAAATTTATTTTTCATTTAGTGTTGGAGAATTATAATTAATATCTCACACTTGAAGAATCTGAAAATTTTAAAATTAATAAATTTTTTAAAATCATTATAAAAACATAACTAGAGAGTTTTTGAATTTTTTTGAGAATATTTATTTTGCAGTTAATTGTGAACAATAATGATTTTCATTGAAAACAATTTTTTCTGGAATTTATAAAGAGAAACTTATTATTAGAATTTATTTAATGTTAATTCAGTTAAATTATATTATGAATAATACATTTAGTTTCATTGGTATAAATTTTATTATTTAATTTAGTATGAAGAATCTTTATTTAAAATTTTTTTTTTATTTAAAATAGATTTATTTGCATTTTTCTTTTTAGTCATGAATTAAATTTGTCCAATTATAGAAATTTATTCTAAAAAAATTGATTACATAAGTGGAATTAATAGGTATAGATTTTATAAAAATTTACCATTTATTTTTCCAATTATGATGATTAACCATATTAGAGAATTTTCACCGCTATAAGGGTATATTAGTAAATTTAGGATAAAGAATAATATGAAAAATACTAAAATAGGACCCTAAAACATACATTTATCCAATTTTATTGGTGTATTTAATCAATTACCAACCATTTAATTATTTTATGATGACTTGGTTTCATATTTACTTGATAAGGACCATTATATAAATTTACCAAAGGAATAAATACAAAATGACACTCTCTTGAATTTAATAACTCTAAATTTTTTTGTAATGATAAAACATGGAGAAGTTCAGTTATAAATGATTATTTTTAAGGTAAAATAATTTTTTATCGTTATTATTTATTTGTACTATTTATTTACTAAATAATTACCTTATATATATATATAGACAAAACCTCACTAGTATTTATTAAATAAATATAAAAATTAAGTAAATTATTTTAAAAACTATAAAAGTTATATATTTTAGATATTTATTTTTACCAATGTATCTGGTTTTAATATGTGAAATATTAATGGAATTTTAAAATTATCTTATATAAATAATACTTTTCATTTATTAAATTAGGTTCAAATTAAATTAATAGTATAAAAAATGACATTAATGAAATTTAATGGGAATATAAATTTATTGAATTGAAAAAACAAAAAAAATTGAAATATGATAAGGGTGATAATATAAGGAAAAAATAGAACTCTATGGACTTTTATTGGAATTTTTTTACCTTATATGATAAATTATATCCATTTTATAGTTAAAAAGTTGTAATTTCATATATGTTTAAAATACATTAACTACGTGGTTATCCAAACAATAATTTATATAATACAACATAAAATAATTAAAATTTTATTTATTGAGATATATTACACCACATTATTAATGATATTTAAAATTTGCGAAACATTAAACCTTATTCGCATGAAAATGTATTTATTTTATTCAAATATTTGTATTCATTCCGGTTCTTCCCTTTCCTTAATTATTAAAAGGAACCACAACTCCACTCTTCTATAAAAAAATTATATTCTTCCATGTCAAACGAATTATACCCAAATATCTAATCAAAATTATTATTTATTTTTTCTAGTTTATTATCTTCCTAAAATACCAACTCTATGTTTCTTAAGGGAATATATAAATGAACACTTTTGATGAACTTGTAATTGTCTTTACCAACTGATTCAAATATTATTATTATTAAAATTACTCTAATTAGGTTGTTACCATACTAATATATTAAATCTCTAATAATAAATATAATAATATGCTTTTATTATTATTTTCCATCTTTTTTCCACCTCTTTCCAATCCTAAAAAACGTGAATACAAGGCCCATTCATATGTGTGCCCTTCTATTTCCACGTGGTCATGCAATTCATTTCTCATCACCATATTATAATAATTGTTTTAAATATGGAAATAATTAAAATTTATTATATTTAAAAAATAAATAAGATTATATAATAATAATATAATATAATCCTTCTTAGATTCTAATCAATTGGAAAATTATTATGTCGGTTGTGCATACAAATAGGCTGCCACAATCATGAACCGATGTGATCCAATTTTCATTTATTCATCACAGGGATGTAAATAATTATTGATTTATAGAATATAAATTATATATATTTATATCATTTTTAAAATTATGTTTATGATGGATCCATGTTCTTGTTATAAGGAACCAAACCATGGCATAAAAATAGACATGAGAAACAAATTACTTATCACTCGTAAGAGTACTTTTAAAAATATAATCAATAAGAAATGGATGATAAAAGATAAAATGTAAATCATATCTGGTATGATATATATGATTATTCTTATTTATCATATGTATTATAAATATTTATTTACTTTAAATTTTTTTTGAACTCATACAAATGACGTTATACCAGAGGTAAGGGTTCTTGGTATAAGATAATATTCTTCATGAAATATGTCATGTTATATACCAATCATCTTTGATTAGGTGTATCTACATCCCCATTGATATATTATATAAATAATTTCATTACATTCAATTTATATTATATATTTCATTTGGGTTATGATTAAAATGATACTAATGTGGTAATTGTTAATTTATCAATGTCATCATTTTTTATAATTTTTTATGTTATAGTCACTATTAGGGGAATAATATTATATTCATGTCCTTAAAAAAATTTATTTTCACATCCTATCACAATGCTTTTAAATTATAGTATTTTTCTTTTTATTTTCAAGTCTTTAATTACTCACGATATTAGAATCATGTTTTTATAAAAATCTTACATTTTTTTTCTTCTCAGTCGGAAATATTTGATCTTAATTTTCCATATATTCCATAAAATATTCTAGAGAATATTTTTACAATTATTTATTGATTTATTAAATAAAATTTTAAATAAATATAATTTTTATTAAAAAAACTTATATGTAATGTTAGATTTGTTTTCCAAACATGCTACCATGTTAATTTTCAAAAACAAATATGAACGAAAAATTTATTTTAAGGAACATTGAATGAAAATAATTTCATACTTCCATAACCTTTCAATTCATTCTATATTAAATTAAAATATTCTGTTGTTCTTTTTAATGAAAATATTTTTCATAATATTCTATACAATTTTAGTTTTTAAGTTATATTTCAAAGTGAAAAAATTATTTTCCTCAAGAATATTTTTTAATGATCTATTTATATTATTTCTATTACTCATCAGCAATATCAATATTATTTTCATATATAGGTATGTTGTAATCATACCAACAATTTTCATTATATTGATGGATTTTGTTCAATTAACATTATAATTTATTAAAATATCACATTTCTATTTCTCCAATATATATAACAATTGATTATATGGAATGTTGATTATTTATTATTATTTATTCAGATGATTACTGAGTTAGAATTATTAGGTAATCGGTGGAACAAAAAAATATATATCCCATGAATTCATTTTTTTGTATAATATGTAAATTTATTGGGATGACCTGATTAATTTTTTTTTGTTATATACCATATCATAGTTTAAATATTCTTTTCACAAGGCCTCGAGTGTATGTTTCATGTGTTTGGAATTATGAATATTATCATTATGAAATTTTTTTTAACGTTAATGTGAATATTTTGAATACTATCTATGGATAAGTTTAATTCTCATGTCATTATTTATTTTACATCATTGGATATTCATTTAGTCCATCTATATTATCATCATTTATAATATTTTGATTAAGTGGAGTGTATTTTTTATTATTTTATATTCCATATAGATTATGTATTATTGATCCACAATAGTTTCTACTTATATTACCCCTCAATGCCCATCCGAGATAACCCATATTTTTTTCCTTTCCCCAATATATAAAGAAGGAGTCATTTAATGAGAACAAGGGTTCAGAATATTTAATTTCAATATGTTTTTTATTTTAATTTTTAATGTGTAATGTGAGATTATAATATGTACCTAGTTTACTAATACTACTAAACTATTAGGTCCATCGGGATGTGTTTTCTTGTATGGTATTTCAATTTAATAAAGTATCCACTTGATCTAGGATACTAGGGTTGGGGTAACAATAATAGTGATAAAAAATTAATTTTTTAGAGTTTAATATAAGTATAATGTCACTTGAAACATTATTGAAAATATATTTTATATGATAAAGATGGATATGGAAGAAAAATATCCATTGAAAAGGATATGAGTTATTATTGTAATAATCATGCTTTTATTATTGGATGTGTTCCATTATAGTTGATGATATAAAATAGTATATTTAATATACCATGATAAAAAATTTAAAAAAAATTGTAATGATAACAGTGTGATAAATAAACGTGAATAATAAATGTCAAGAAGATATTTCCCAACTCACAGTAAAATGGTATTGAGTCGATAAAAAAATTACTACTTGTGTAAAATTATATTAAAACCCAATAATAGAGATAGAGCTTCAAAACAAACATAAAATACAATTAATAAATTATATTTCATTATAACATATAAATTGTGTGGAATATAAACCATAAAATGTGTACTGGAATGTAAAGATTACAATGTATCAATGGGGCGGGGGGTTTGAGACAAAAATCCATTACATTATTCCCTAATAAGTCATTTACAATATAACATCCTATAAAACAACCATAAGTATCTCAATAATCTATTTTAGAACCCTATTAATCATTTTAAACTTTATATAAAATACATTTCTATATTGTTGTTCAATATAACATTTTTTTACAATGAGAAATAACACTTTTAATTATTTTACAAATTTTGTGATTGTGAATATTGATAGATGATATTAGATTATATTTTAGTCATTATTGATTAACTATAAAATCTATAATATATATCACATTATTACTATTTCTACCCTTCTTCATCCAATGAGAGTACTAATTATGGGTCTAGATGATAATATTAGAGAAATACTATTTGTGGAAGTCATTAATGAACACATATGATATGTTTTAAAAAAATAGATATTCCTATTAAAAATCCTGACCTCTATGAAATATATAATACCTTATTATTAAAATAAATTAATATTATATAATAATCTATAGTCATTCACTATATAAATAATACTACAATGATTATATATGTAGTAAATTTAACAAGACCAAATCATGTTGTAATGATTGAATAAGTATGAATGTTCGATTTCATAATATTAATATAACATTTATAGAATCTTAGAAACAAAATATATATCATACATATACATGAAATCATTTCCTAGAACCATTTTTTATTACTAGATGAAAAAAAAACTAAATCCATCATTCATGGAGGAGGTAGCCATACATATACACGATTAACTAACCCATTAATGAATTAATTGATTTAGTGACTATATTTGAAAATTTATTAACTATAATTATAATATTTTTATAATGTTCATATTATTTTAATAATTATAATTATTTTCCATCAATGTTAGGTGTTTATGTTAAATAAGACACTTCATTCATGGAGGTGTTAGTCTGCACATACACATGATTAATGAATTCATATATATATGATTGGATGTAAAGAGGGTAAATGAAAAATGTGATAATTTAATAATAGTATAAGTGAAATATGTAACGTAATTTTTCATAAAACATTGCTTTTGTTTGATCCTTAAAAATCAGGGATTAAAAATTAAATGTATGGTTTCATAGAGGTTGTAGTTTTTAGAGACTCATGAGCAATTAAATTATTTTTCATTGCAGATGATATGGAGTGAATGAGGAATCATTTTAAAATTAATATAATAACACCTTACTATATATATGATACTTATTTAATTATATTAACAATATTACGGATGATATGAGAGGGGATAAATTATAATTAAATACAATAAGAAGAGTACTACTAACATCGAGATTTTGATTTTACATGGAATTACAATTGGAAAAGAAGGGATTACTCTAACTAAGTATAGAAAAAATTCATGGTTAGTGAATGAGGGATTTAGAGAATATTTATTTTTAGTGTTTTTAATATATATTTGAGAGGATTTTTCTATAAATAATGGGAGTATTGTTGTCCTTATATAAATGAGTCGAAGGGTAGCTTTGGAATTAGATAAAACTATGAAATTATTTCATGAAACTATTCGATAAAAATATCCTCATACATTAAAGTTAGTGATTATGAACTATAATATTTCGAAAAATGATACCATACATTCAATTTTTTCACCCTTGTGTGATTTAAGGATTTTCGTATTATTTTTTCACAATAAACATGTGTGCTTTTTCCCAAGGTAAATTCTTAATTTCACCTGGGTTATTTATTTAACTGTTATTTATTAAAATTTATTTTACTAATTAATTTTAATATTATAATCAATTAAATGATTTAAATTTTATCAATTCAAATTTATATTATTATTTAATATTAATTTTAAAATAAACACCCTTATTTCTTAAAAACATTAGTAAAGAAAAATATATTTTTATGCATAAAATTTCTTCGATATTTAAAAATATATAATAAAATAATTATTATGACCTAAATTTATTTATTATAAATTATATTAATGTTATTTGATGTTAAAATGAATCCAATTTTTTTTACCGAAATATTATTTAATTTAAAGAAAATATATATACAAATTTTTATTATGAATACAATCATTTATTTTAGATTAAACATATTGTAATTTTTTTTCTAATATCAAATAATATTTAAAAATAAAAAATGTTATCATGTATTTTCTTATCGTAGAATATTAATTGGTTTTTACCGCTTTTTTCATTATTAAATATTAATAAAATCATGAAAATTATAATTTCTAAAAAAATTTATTTTCATGTAAGATTAAATAGATTACAATTTGTTCAAAAATAACCACCAAATGTGTTTTGATAGTCTAAACTCTAAAATAAGATAAGTTTCTTCTAATTATATTTTTTAAAAAAATTATATAATACCATTCATATAACATAAAAAATAAAATGGTAAATTTCTTTTATTTTGAAAATGTTATTCATAAACATTATGTCTATGTAATATTATTTCACATTAATTTTAAAGAAAATTAATTTCATATATATATATATATATATATTATATAACACCATTAATATTTTTTAAATATGATTAAAATTCTTTACTAAGGTTTCAATACCATTGTTTTTTGTGGGTGTAAAGGAATATATTGAACTCATTATTGTTTGAATGATTATATATATATATATATAATGTATTCTTAAGATGTTAAAATGATATCCTTTAAACAATAGTTCAAAGATAAATAATTACGGCTGGTGAATACTTCATGGTTGAAACCCTAAATCAAGGAGATTATTTTTTTAATGGAGTTCCCTATCATTTATATGAGTGGTTCATCTATCTTCATAATTTTTTCACTAATTAATACCTAAGGTCTATAAGATATGAGATGGGTCTAAATCATGATATTAAATCTATTCTTCTTCTCATGCTCTTTCCTTAATTTAATGAGATGGTTGATAAAGTGGTAATTTATTTTGTTTCCTTATTCAGGAAGGCAGGTTTTAGTAGAGCCTCGAAAAGAGTATGGGGTATCATGAGTGTTTTGTCTTGCATTAAAATGAAGCCTATATACGGTGTCTAGTTTAAATTAATAATAGTTACCCCAAATTATTTGGTTTTACGCCATGTATTTTTTTCACTACCTTGGAGGACCTAATTATACTATATTTATATTTATAAAATCACCTTAGATTTTCCATAATTGTGGAAATTTTGGTCACCATAATCATTTTTAGAAAAAAGTATCAAAGTTATATAGAGATGGATAAACCATTGATAGAGGTCCATAGGATTATATGGATATAGAAATGGTGTTTATTATAAATCTCATTCAGGGGGGGTCATCATGAAGTAATTACAAATAAAATTGTGTTTGGGGAAGGAAATATATTTGTTGTATATTTTTCACTAGAGGAACTTAAATTTCGGAGAATTAATATTTTTGGTAAGGTTTTTTATTCATCTTCAAATGATCATAAATTGTTTTATATAGATAAATATAATTCATATATATTTTTTATATTTACTAATGTGTTGGGATTATACACAAGTTTTATGTAGTTTATATTAGATCTTTCCTATATCATGGGAAATGGGAAGGAAATGGGTTTTAGATTTATAGAGTGAAGAGTTCTGATAAGAAATCATATTCTCATATTTTTTAACAAAAATATTATAATTGTAATAGATTAGAAGGTTTTTATTATGTCCCTAATCAATTATTAACATCATCAGGTATAGTATGTATCTTCGAGTGGGTATTATATCATCCTACAGGGTCAGTGGAATACTAGATCTCAGAGACTGAGGACTATCATTCCTATGATTAGAATTGTCTCATTATAATTTCTAGGGATATTTCTTGAAACAATTGACAACAATTTTTGTAGTCTGGTTCCTGCAGTTGTGAATTATTTCCCTAATTTCATTCCTTAATATTTTTTAAGATTATATCCAAATAATAATTTGTTATTTTATATTGACACACTTCCTGGGATGAGTCCCATTTATTTTTCATCCTATGTTATAGAACCTGATATGTAAAATGTTTAGATATTTCATGATGAGGATATGGAGGTTAAATTATTTATCTATCATAGCATGTCAAATATGGATTCGCTAAACCTCTTCCAATAGAGGGTAGTTTGAAGCCTTTCCATTTGTGTTGAATATCATATTCATAACTAGGTTAATGTTAAAAACAAGAATAATCTCCCTATGATTTATTACATAATTGAAAAAATAAGTGGATCGTTGAAGTTTTAAAATATTAATATTTGATCAGGATTCCATAATTTAGTGGTCAAAGATGAGGGTGTTCCTAATATCACGTTTCAATGTGAGTTTAGATATTATATTTAATTTTTTATACCATTTAGTATTACTGATTCTATTGTTGTTATTATAAAATTGATTAATCATATCATTCATCAGTTTTGGGACTCATTAATTTATTCTTTACAAATGATATATCATTGTATACTATGATGAAGGAAAATATAGGGATCCCCTGGGTATGATTCTTATATCAATTAAATAAAAACAAATTTATGGAGGGATTTATAAATTTCATTTTTGGGTATATTAATTGTTGATTCTAGGTTGTTTTATACATGTGTAATGTATCTTAGTAGAAGCTAAAAATGATTCAAGAAGTGATGTCATGAGGGAAATCATTGAATGTATTTGAGATTTATTGTTCAAGTGGTTGTACTGTTATTACTGTAACATTATATTGGTACTATTGGGAATGTATCTCTTATGAATTATTTTCCCGTATGGGCGTCATGTTTTAAGGGAATTATAAGTTTTAATGATTATTTGTGAAGTCGAATGTGAGGTTGACTTCTTCATTACTTTTGATTCATCTGGAATAGGGACTCTGTTATTTCATTTTATATGATGACTTTCGTAGGTGATTAAGATAATATATATTTGTGGTAAATACATGGTGGCCTATTGAATTCACCACTTCACTCCAATGTGATTAATTATTTCACTGATGATCTTTGGATTACATCAATGATGCCATAATTCAACTCTTGGTGAAACAATTTCTCAAGTGAGAGGTTTACAATACATCTAGATTACAATAACCGAAATTATATATTTCTACAGTGGGAAATGAACCTATTGAATAGATTATGGGTAATTTATTCTTTTAAAATTGATTTACATATTTTATAGGAACATGGAAGGGGTAATTTGTTCAATTATGTGTTTTGAAAAAATTTATGAACTTAAACCATGAATTAATCTTTGGGAGAATTTTTTTTGATGAGTATGATAACTGGGATATGTTTGGATGTGAAAGAATCTAATTGATAGGTATTATTATATTTTTTGGAAGTTAAATATTCATTTTATGATCATATTCGGCTATCAAATATTTCATAAAAATTGATGTCTTTTTGTGAAATCTATAATGGTGTCGGGACCTCAAGGGACTGGACTTAGCCTTCTGATGGTGTCGTACATTTCCATGTATGATTTGATGATCTAATTACATTTATTCCAGAGTTAATATAGATTGATTATTATTATAATTACACTATTACTTTAGTGAATACCAAAATGTATCAGGAATTTATACATTTGTGTTGGTGGCCTTGGCTGAGATGGACTAACGTTAAATTTGTACCGTGATGCCTTATAGACTATAAGACTATGTTAGAGCACTCATGATCTTATGGTTTGTTTTATAATTAACTAATTATGATATTTATGTTTGATGATATATCTATTCTCATCATTATTAGTTTACCATAGTCTTATAATGGGAATAATGTGATCTGGGAGACCACTGATTGACTCACGAATTATGTTGGTTTTCTCTTTATTACAGAGATGATGAATGTGAAGAGACTGTCCATATTTATATATGAGAGATCATGGAGCTCCATGAAACACCCTATAATATTGTTTATAAAAGAGATCAATGACATGTATTTTATTTTGGAATGTTTTATAATAGTCAATGGGTATCCATTTGAAGTTAATCATGATGTATCACTATTATATGGATTTATGTACTAAGTAATTGATTTAGAAATTTGACGATATAAATTGGACATGTGTTCATGGTTTTATAGGATCTAGGTAAATATTTTTTCCTTGAATTATATTTCTTATAAAACAATTATCATGTTTTGATTAAAATATCACCATTTAATAATTTTATGGGTATCCATATAGAAATATTTTATGTTCAGATGAGTTGGGGGACAATATTATGTTTTATGAATACTTATTCAAAGATAATAAAAAAGATTCAGTTGATGTAAATTTTTTATCGATATTTCAATGTATCGATACATCTCTTATGGACCATAATTACCACCCATTGGAGTTTTAGATTGGTGAATGGATTTTTCATTGGGATTTTCCTTGTCTAAAAATTAATCATTATGGATGATATGGTATGTTTTCACTGAGTCCTATTAGATATTTTGAGATATTTGAACAACTTAAAAAGCTGGAATATTGGTTGGACATAATGTCTCTATTGAGATAGATTAATGAAGCCTTTATTGTTTCCAAACTATAGTATATCAACAAGAACATTTTCCTGTGATATAATGGGAAGTTGATGATCTTGATCCAAATACCTTATAGGTATAAAATCTGGTTTTGGTTATGGATTGATAGAATAATCTATTGTGAGGTAAAATGATTCCCTTATACCTTTTAAAATGTTTGGTTTGAAAGGTTAACTATGAGATGTAGGAGAATATAATGCTGATGATAAAGCATAGTCCTTATCTCTCTATGTACCCATCATCATGATTTATTTTTAAGGACATTAATGTCCATGTTGGGATGGATTTTTATGCTCTTTGGTCACACATACATTATAATTTGATCTCAATTTTCTCTCATGTGGTTTAAAAGGATTCCATGAGTCATGGGTCATGATGTTGGATTTTCTATAGAAATAGGCCAACCACACTATTTTTGTATGGTTATTAGTAACTCTCTGATTGTCATGTGAAATTAATTTGTTCATTATAGAGGAAATTTTGACAATTTTATAATAAATTTTAAAACTATGATAAATCCCAAGAAAATATTTATAGTGGTTGGGTTTGGGTATAGAGTTAGTTTCATGAATAATGTGATGTTTCTATTACTTTTTGACCAATCGTAGGTAAATATGAGGTATTATTTTAAAGGAATTATTGGTATTTCATATTTTTGAAATGGTTTTCTCAACCATATGTGCAAACCATTTGACCGGTTTGAGTTTCCTAATATTATAAATTTACCTTGATAAACTTCTCATTTAAAGTCAAATATTCTTATAATCAGTCATTGACATTACCCACACATTTCTTTATATTCAATGATATTCTCTCATTGGGATCATAGATTTTATACATGTATTTGGGTGGATTGATTCAGGGTATTTGGGAATCCCCATTAGATGTACGGTCCTTCATATAGATATCTTATTGATCCTACAGCCCCTTGATTAATTGTATCAATAAATGAGATTAAATACTATATCAAGTTTGTTGGATGGTGAGTTTATTATGTTTATTTTGGATTTATGATTATAAAGATCCAATCACTTTATTTCTTCCATTTATTTTTTTAGAATTTTATGTTACCTCCATTTGAGTCGTAGTTGTCTCTATATATTTGTTATTTCTGACGGAACACATTCTATTTTTGTATTTTCCATTGGTTTGGAATAAATTTTTTAATTTATACCTATGATATATAAGTTGTGAATATTCATATTTAATGGCATGAAAATTATATATTAATGGTGTTTTTAATTATAAATGTTTATGAAGCTCATGTCTTTAATGTAATTCCTCAATGATGGGGTTGATTCTCATTTTTTTCATGTATGAGAGTTGTACCAATTTTTGAGAGGAAATGTTTTATTCAATTTTGGACATTTTTTAATTGATAAGTATAGATAAAAAATCACTAGGAACCATTGGGTGCATCTGGTTTTTAATAGATTCACTTTTCTAGTTGGGAAGGAACCAATAGAGATTATGGATAGGATCCCTCTATGATGTGTTGGCAAATGGGTTGATCTAATATCGATATAATGTTTTTTGAAATCAATATCATTAATAATATTAATATATGGAATTAAGATACCATGTGTATCCTACATTCATATAACCATGAAACAAGAACCATTTGTTCGTGGTTTTACCCATGATGGTGATGTATTAGGAATTTATTTCACACATATTTATCTTAATATTATCAATGGTTTGATTGATTATTTCCCTCTATATATCACATTTTTTTTCATAATCTTAGTTTATTTTAGTATGATTGTTGAAATCCAATGTTTTTCTATGAAACAATTATTTCAAATATATTTTTATGAGTTATACATCATGATACAACTAACATTTTCATCATGATAGACATTATATAGATTCATTATAGTATCTTACTTCATATTTCCCCACAACCTTCATATACCTTGTGGTGTATTCTAAGGTGGTTTTGTTTGACACATGTAATGGTAAGGGTGTTATTTAGATTGATGGCTTCACTTCTTTAACCACTGTTCATTGGTGTGTTTGTATGGTGGTGATGGATGGTACCATGGAGTCTTGGTTTTTGTATTGATTTTTATTTCTTCCATGTTTATTTATCTCGATTTATTTTGAAATGTATCACTATTATGAACATATTATTTCAGGTTTTCTACTAATTTATTGTATCTATATTTTTATACATTCAAAATTTTATGTTGTGTTTTCTAGGTGAAATCAGTACCTTGGTTATGTGCATTTATAACTAGGTTCTTATCACTATCACAAGGTAATATAGAATTTGATTCGAGCCTTGTGGTCATCTAGCTTGGGTTACATTTTAGGTCGACTAGGTTTGATTCACTACAAGTGATGGTTTTTTACAGTTGATTAAAAGGAGATAGAAAATGATTATACAATCAGCATAAAAATATTTCTATATAGATAATATTTCAATTTATTTATATTATTGTGGTTTCTATATTTCTATAATAAGTGAATAATAAATGTAACCTAAAAAACTCTTTTAAGACTCTTTTCTCATCAATTAATATCCTCCATAGTCTTATACCTTACGACATTGTGTTTTGGTCTTTCAAGGATAAAATGAACTCTAGTACATGGTTATGGTAGTTGGGAAGTTATTTTGGAAATGAGTGCCCCTGAAAATAAGATCAATTTGTGTCATTAAGTGAGGGATTTATGGTCCCCTTTTAATAAGTGTGGGAAGTGACAATCTTGAAAATATTCTAAGCATTAAAATAATATAAATTATTCTTCAAGGAAAACCAACACCAAGTATTCAATGATTAAATTATAGTACATATACATCTTATAATCTATTCTTTTAATTAAATATATATATTTTTCAGTGATAAATAAATTATTATCTTATAATTTAACCTCATTATTAAACCGTTTATCCCTTAATATGGCGATAAAAGTATACATTGGTAAATGTTCATTTTGAATGAAAATGATTGAACATATAATAAATAATTTTTATATGAATATTAAAAATAAGGAAAATATTTTACTATATTAAAATTCTATAGAAGGTAAAAACTACATTAATATAATATTGTCAAAAAATTAAAAAAACAATTATGATAAAATTACATTCAAATAATAATTTTTATTTTAAAACAAAATAAATTTCAGAATTGATCATCATGAAATTTTTTTGTTTATGATTAATCCAAACATTATTTTGTGGCATTAAAACAAATTACAAATATAATTTAACCTTATAAATTTTAAATAATGAAAATAAAAAAAATACATTTATTAAAATAAAACACCAGTTCAAGTATAAAACGTCAAGAATAGGTTTTTATGATTATCATAGTATTTTTACATATATTATTTTAATTCTAAAATATTTATTTTTTTTAAAAAAAATAACTATTAAAAATATTTTAGTTCATTAAAATATCAGGATGATTTCATAAAATTGATGATATACATAAAAAACTATGTTCTTCAATAGTAAAATTAAAAAATATTTTTTAAATATTCAAAAAATTCACCATAAATTATTTTTAACATTATAGATTCAAAAATAATTTCATGTTATAATATTAATTTTATAAATTAAATACATTTTTATTTTAATTGTTAATATTAAATATAAATAATAATATATATTTTAAGAAAAATAATTTTTTCCATTTTAAAAAATTATTAATAATTTATCCAAAGAATATAATGTTAATTTTATTAAAATTTAATATTTTATTGAATTAATTATTTTATCATTATTGAATTTATTAAAATAAATAAAAATCAAAAAATGATTAAGATAAATATCCCTTTTTTAAAAAAAATTATTAAATCATATAATAGTCACAATTAATTTTCTAAATATTAAATTATATTTATTAAAAAATGAAATAGAAATGGTGAATAAAAAAAATAAATTTTTTTATCTATGAATAATGAAAATTTATATGTAATGGATTATAATGAATGAATGATATGTTATTATTTATTTATTTTGTAATGTATAGAAAAAATGGAAGTTGTGAGTAAAAATAACATAAAAAAAGTGATAACTACAATATACTATTTTATATTCAATATTTCTAATTCATCACAATTAATTTTATACATTATATACTAATTCCACAATAAAACAATTACATAAATCTAAAAAAATTCAATTTATCCAATGTCAATAATAGAAATGAAAACCATGTCAGAAATTGGGAAATAGTGTTTCGTATTTTGAGAGACTATCTGATATAATTTCATTCAAAGATTATTCTCATTAGGCCAATCAATTTAAAAATAATTCCATTGTTTTTCATGGAATGATTCAATATCTATGAAATATATAAAAGAGTGCATTGACCTAGAATTTAATTAAGCCCGAGTATATCATTTATGTACTTACTATAATAACCTATGAGATGTCAAAATAAATTATACTAACTGTAATAACATTAGCATGTGGTCTTTATGTCACATGAGGTAAATCCACTAGATTATCATTGTATTGGTTTCAATAGTGACCCATCTCCTAACAGTTAATATACTACATATTAGTGGCTTTTATAGTCCCCTTACATTCATGAACTAGATGGACCTTATCACCACACATATAATAGAAACACATTATCATTATGTAAGAAATAGGGTGTTTATTTCCATAATTATTACATGTTAGATGATCCATAATTCTATTCATCTCCATCACCTCATGTCATTTTTCTTGATTATATGTCATCCTATTATAATCTTTTTCACATTGAATATATAAACCATGTAGAATAATTTATCACCCATATTGGAACATAATACCATTTAATGAGTAAATGAAAATATTTTAGGGACATGTTTCCTTTTCAAATATAGGTTTATTCCCATAAAATAAATGATAAATATTAATCTCTATATTACATATATTGTCCATATCATTCACTTCTAATATAATAATCTATCCCCTAATAATATAAATAATCCTTGTTTCCTTCTATCTATAATTTAGAATTTTCAATTACTCACCAAAATTTTACACTCATATAACACAGTTCTCATAGAATATCACTGAAAAAATTATTATTTTCATTCTCTCAATATCCCCTTCATCCTTGTTATTTTAAATAATTGACTACCCTTGATCGATATCTACCATTAAATAATATAGTTCCCAAATAATATTTTCTCAATCATTACATCTCTTGTCCAAAAATATATTATCAAAGGAATTGATGCATTTTTTAGAAATTGGTGGTTTAGTAGAACCATTAATGGATGAAGGTTTCTACCACCTAAAGAATGTTAATATCATTTCATTTTTATAGGATGGTATTGGGTCAGATAAGATCACAATAGATGGTATTGAGGTGTGTAGGGGTAAATAAGTAATACTTAAATATATAAATTAAATTAAAATTATGTGACTAAGTATAATATAATGATAATAAATAAATGATTTTTATTGTGATTCAGTATAATAAACATAGTTCACTATTCACACCCCATTCAATGGAGTAGAAAACCCTCTATGAATGAGAAAAAGGTTTTTACAATGGGAGATAACTATTCCCATACATTTACTATGGTATGAATCCCAATACATGACATTGTAATGAGAATCCCTTAACCATTCAAAACAACATTTTGTAGGTGCTGATAAAAACTCATTTTGTTCCATAAGGAGTAGCCCCAACCTATATGTATTTTTTTTAGAGAGGATATAAAATCCATATGTCTCCATTTTAATGGATTGATTACAGTTGAGATAAATGATTAAATTATAGACCTACACCCTAAGATAATAATTACAGGCCAATGATTAAAATTACATATAATCATAATAAATATTATTTTTAAAATATTTTATACATTCCCATTTGAATGATATATATTGTTTACACTTGGTGATCCAGCAAAATTATATTTTATCACATTAATATTAAGGATGTCTAAGATTATATATTTCTCCCTTTGGAGTTTATCACGAATGATGTAAAAAAGTTTAGTAGAGTATCACATGAGGGTCAATAATATATAAGAACATTTTATTTCTTTGAGTATTATCATGTGTAATTGTTGTTTGTAATAGTATTTTTTCAGGAAAACATTGAGTCCTTTAAATAAAAACTATTTTTCTACATACACAAAAAAATTATATAATGAAAAATAATAATTATGGATTCTACCAGTAATATCATGGTGATAAAAAAGATTCCAAAAACATTGACACAATTCAAAAAATTTAAAAATATTCATTTTAAAATTATTAAAGATGTAAACTAAATAAGATGATCAAACTAATTCCATAATATTTGTTCAAATAATTCAATTAATATTACATGATTTATTGAAAATAAAGATATAGATGTACATAGTTATTAATAAATGAAATAAAAAAATTCATTAACATTAAATTTTATGATAAAACATTGAATAAAATTAAAAATAATAATAAATAATTTTCAAATAATTATGGAATTATTATTCAATAATAAATAATTTCTCTTCCTAAAATATACATGTTTTATGTATCGATGACTATGAATATTATATTAAGATAATTCTAAAATAATGTTTAAAAAAATTCTAAATAACTTTTAATGAATGAAAAATATTTAAATTTATTTATAAAATAAATGAAACAAAAAATATATTTTTTTAATCATGTAATGAACCATATAATATAAAATAGAAATTATAATATAGTTCATAAAATGAATTTATTATTAATGAAAGGTAAAAAATAATAAAAATGGAATTTGGTAATGTGAGTAGATGGTCAAAGAAAAAAATATGACTTATGGTATCAGAGTGGAGGTTAGAGAAATTAGTTAGCAGAATATGACCATTGGTCAGTGAAATTTGTTGGCGGACACATACCAACATTCATAGAAGTTAATTGGAGGTTTCTTGAGTCTTCTACCACAATCATTTTCCCCTACTATTTATGAAGCCTGAATTGGTTTTTATACTATTGAATAATGAATTATGGTAGAATAAAAAAAATTTAATGGAGTTTTTATAAATAGAAATATATTAAAGGGATCGTGTTTTTGATATTTTTTAAAAGAGTACCTAAGAAGCGTGAACCCCATTCATAATTCTCCCCTCTCCCGGATGTTTGAACGGAGTCCATCCATCCTTTGTAAAATTTATAATTAAAAATTCATACATTTATATATATATTTATATATTAATTTAAAATAAATAAATATTCATTAATATATCATCAATATTTATAAAATATAACTACATATTAAGACATCTTAATTATATACCAAAAAATATAAATAAAATAATAAAATTTTTATTAAATATCAATAGTTTTTTAATAAATATAAATATTTAAAAATATAAATTTAAATGTTATAATAATTAAGTAAAAATTAATAATTATTTTTTAATATTAATAAATATCAGTTAAATAATATTAATTATTAAACATATATTCATAAATTTTTATAATTATTTAACACGTCGATGATAAAACACTTTTATTAAGAATATAAATTTTGATTAATTAATTATAAAAATAAAAAAATTTAAATAAATATATATAATTGATAATAATTTTTAATACATATTTATGAATAGTATATATCCATCAAATAAGTATTCATAAATATTGATAAATATTCTTATACATTGGTAAATATTAATATTTATTAATATTTATTAACATTTATTAATATTTAGTAATATCTAGTTATATTAAATTATATTTATGAATATTTATGAATATTTAATTGATGTGTAGTCATATTCAATGATATTATTTCTATTTAATAATTATTTTAAGATGTTTATTTATTTTATTATTATTTAGTATTATAATACATATTATATTTATTACCTAATCATCTTAAATTAATTATTAAACATTTATAATATTTATTGAATTCAAAATAATTTATATAATTAAAATTTGGTAATGAATTGATGAATATTATTTATTACACATATATAGAAAATAATAGTAAGTATGATTATGAATATAAAATTGTAAATATAGATTTTGATAGAAAATTTTATAATAGTAAGGAACATATTAACAAAGGTATGAGAACTTTATAAATGATAGCAGTAAGGAACATACAACATGTATAAATAATCTAATATCAATCTTATCAACATATGTGGCTTGGATTTTTCCTGTGTCCCCATGCCTGGTATATATTAGCTGCATTCACATCATGTCAGTCTACATCTCTGCTCAGGTGTATGCTGCCCATGTAAATCATCATGGGTATCCACCTCCACATCCTCTAGTGTGACATGCGATGGATGGACATCCTCACCTTCCATACTCTATCATGCCTTTAAGGATAGTTTATTTTGGATAAAAATTTCATCAGCAAATGAAGAAGATGGATGACGTATTGTGGATTTATAAAACAAGGGAATAATAAAGAAGCCAACTCAGACTAGTCTATATCTATATCTTCCTCTGGCATTAATAGAGAATATTGAGGAGCATTTTGATGATCGTCATGAAAATCCTCCTCATGTGAAACAATATCTTCCATAATAGGGATGTCACCACCAGAGACATATATATCGGATTCAATTGCCTAATCATTATGGGGTTGATCAAAGAAAATTAAATGATAAATCACATCCATGTAAGGAATAAAATCCTTCACAACTATGTGAAAATATCTATGGTCAAATGAACCTCACTCTAGTGGATCAAAGATGTAAAGGAGATGAATTCTATGATCATCTTGTGAAGATGAATTCTAAAATTATGTAACGTTAACAAAATATTTACAGAAAAAAATGAAGAATTATTACCAAGACATGAAATCCCTACGTGTGTCATGTTGTAAAACTAATTAGAGACCTACAGTATAGGGGCACATAATCCAATTAGTAGACAAAATGAAAACATATTGTCCCTTCCCCTCATAATTGGGACTCATATAGTATATAAAATAGATCAATATATGTTTCATGATACCTCCTCTAATCAATATATCTCATCCTTAACATCATCAAAGAATAATGTGAAGGTAACCAACTATGAAGGTTGTGAATATGTCAAAGGAATCCAAAATTCTTTATAAAACTATCTGATTGATGCCACTCAATAATAGGAAAATTAATCAAAGGAACCATGATGGAGCTGGTAGTACACATCTTCGTACAATAAAATGGAAGACTATGGATGATATCATCAGTATTTGGAATCCATGTAATTTGAAGAAAATAATAATCAATTACTAAATGAGGATAAATAATGTAATTAATAATGATTTAACAATATAAATAATAACTACTTACATCTTCTAGCCTAAGGATATCAAACATATTTCTATAGGTGCAGAGATAATTTATGGATGTATTTGAGTACCAATGTGACTAACTCCACCTATATATAACATTGATATAGTTATATTTCGTAATAGGAAGCTATAAAAAATTATAGAAATTATAAGGAAGTACTAACATAAAATCGTCCACACGGAGACCCTACTACAATATCTTTAGGAAATTGTGATAGAGAATGTGGTGTAAGGGAGAGATGTGCTCCCATATCCACATCAGTAAAAATAATAATTCATCACATGATCATCATTTATTTTATGGGACATACACTTTATAACAACATATATGTGTATGCGAGACAAGAACACCCCTAGCTATACTGGAATGACTCATCCAAATCCACTAATAAAGGTAAATACAGTAGATGTAAAAATTTAGTGGAGTGATCAACGAAAATCATTCACCAATTTTCCTCAAAATATTATCATTTTCAAATTTCATCATGGTGATCTCGTCGACATACTCTACTATATGTGTGAAGTGATAATATAACTAGGTAATGTGTAATCGGAATATAAATATAAACATCCCATTGTCATGGACCTTAATTCCTTTTAATATATGATCAAGATAAACCAAATATGATCTGATTCATTATATCATAGATGCAACATCGATGCGGGGGCCTACATAATGGACACATCATTAAGTGTAACAGTCATATCCTCCTCTGTAAAATAGATTTTATGGGACTCTGGACTCCATCTATCTATGAGAATAGTAATGGGATGATGGTTGAAAATGATCAAGTATAACATGATTACACCATAGAAAATATCATGGTGATGACAGGTTATGATAACAGGGGGAGGTGTAGAATGATGGAAGTGATGGGATCTCTGTACATTCAACGGATGCCGAAGACATCCCTATAAAACTAGTCTTAAAACGAGAGTATCCAATGATGTGAAAAATGTAGGTTATTCAAAATGAAAAAAAATATATCATTGTTACTTTTTTATAATTAATTAAATAATAAAATTTAACATTTTTTAAAAAAAACAAAAAAAATTATTGTATAAAATTACAATGTATAATTCAGAATTATTGAGAAAAAGTGGTAAAAAAAATAAGGATTGAGTTTTTTGGTTAGTCTAGTAATTATTTGATTTATTGATCTCCAAGGATATTGAATTTATTTTAATTTTGTAATTAAATTATTTGTGATGAAAAACCCACATATTATATATGGATTCATGATACATTAATTTTCATTGTCTATTTTTTTTAATATTTATAGTTTGATTTTTTTTATAGAATCATAAATTAAACAAAAAAATTGAAATAGGTCACAAGTCATGAAATTTAAAAATAAATGTTTTCATTACTGAAACATTTGAATATGAAATAAAATATAAACACTCATGAATAAAATACACATGCTCGATAATGGATGATGGGAAGTGGATATATTCCCTTGGTCTCCAGGAAATATCTTATGAGTACACCCTTTGGCATAAAATATTTTGCATCATCGTCTCCCTCCCATTTGCTGGGTCTAGTCTATCTCATTTATAATTCAAAATGACTTTGGTCATCCGAATAGATATAACATGATAATATGAAGCCAATAATTTAAAAAAAAACATAAATTAAAAACAATAAAAATGAAAATAAAACCATCTTATGAAACCTAAGAATATAAGGGGTGATAGTGAGATAATAATTAGGTAATGTGATATAGTTAATGTCACCAACATGATTCCATAATGTAATATAATTGTTTACCAAAGTTCTCATGTGATACACTATGTCATCATAGGGTTCCCATGATATGTTTATTGAATAAAAAGATGCAAAAACACTTGCAAAAATATATATCATTGCCTGAAAGTTGTCAAAATAATAGTGCCTATTATAAAACAAGACCACAAGCACTTGAAAACTAGTTCTTATATCCTCATAGATGAATTATCATACCAAATAGTAATTTTTTTCCCAATCGCTGGTCAGAACACTTCATCTTGATTCCTCATGTTGTATCAGATCAATGTCACTTGGGAAATATTGAGTAAAACCCATTACATTTTACATCCTCTCATAGGCCTTTTGGGACCATTCATCAACTTAGTGCACACATCTATAATATTTATCTAGAAATATCCCTTTGATAGGACATTTTTTGCAATCATGAGGACACCTTTTTTACAGTCCACTATATTAGTGTTAATATGGCAATCTCTCTCACCACCATTATATTCTAATGGAAAGTTTTCTTTGAAAATTTCAATATATATTCATAAATATCATAGCTATCCCTTTTAATCAATTCATGATATTGATAAAATCTATATTATTGGGACTCGTATGCTAAAACTATAAGAGAATATTGTATTGAAAAGGATATTAGATTTTCCTTAAAAATGAATGGTTAGAAAAACATACCCAAATTGAGGATCAACATCTTTATTGCCTGATCTCTGAAATTATTATTCACATTGCATGAAATATATATAATTAAACATTGACAATGTTTCCCTATAAGGGATTGTGGGATCCTTTAGGGTTTTAATAATAACATGTATTGTATAATCATTTCCAATTTTTTCAATCATTTTTATTTATACATCTCCTTTTTAGTTATGATTAATTAGTATTATCTATGTCCTATTATATGTTTACCATGTTCCATTTACATTAATGATATTATATAGTTAAAATAAGAAATTTGATATGTATGATTCACTAAAATCGAAACAAAAAAATGTCTCACTAATAGTACAAAATGATTCACTGATAGATGACTCACCGACCTAACAAATATCTCACCAACAGTACAAAATGAATCATCGATATAAGATTGCATGACTATTAAAATATCACACAGACAGAAAGAATGTATCACTGATAGTATAAACAGAATCAACAATTGACAACTCAATGACAATATATATGAGGCACTAACTGAAGGAATGAATCAATGACAGAATAAAATGTGTCATAGATGCATTGAGTCTCCGACACATTGAGATACAGACAAAATGACTTACTGATAGAGGATTTACTGATAGAATGTTTAAATTTCATTTTCTAAAACCTTCTCTAACGGTCATATTTTTATGTTTTAATGCTACTAATTTAATGAATTATTTTTTCAGAAAAAATTAATGACTATGTCAGTAGATAGTACTAGGTATGAGGTACCTCCACATGCTTATTGTCAGTCAACACAAGACACCCAAAATAAAATGAAAATCATAAATCTCGATCTGCGTAGAAGTAGAGAAAAACCAAAAATAAAACATGAGTTGATATGATATTCCAAGCATAAGATCACATGATTAAATTTTTTTACTATGATCTGTGAACTAATGGTGTATTTTTGTGCATCAAATCATCAATCATCCATGCACTAAACAAACACTAAGCTGGTGAATCCCATATTTCTAGAATACTAGAACACAATGCTTCAAAACACTATGTTTTCATTATCTATTTCCAAAATAGGACTCAAGCATCACATTTTCTTCATAGAAAGTGTCTAAAGAATCATTTCACAAAAGAAAAATACTTTTAAACTCTGTCTCTTTAATTCATGCTCTTTTGTGTGCATTTTTACCACTTTTAGAGCAGTGTGTGAATCATTCTTTTAAAAAAACATTGTCTCCTACACTGAGCTGAAGGATACAATATATCTTCCCAAAAATATCTTTTTTACACCTTTTATAATTCATTTAGTTTTATGGTAGAGTTCATGTGTGACCTGGTTGTTTTATTTCCCACGTAGAAATGTGGTAGAGGTCATGTGACCTATGAAGTTTGTATGATGTTTTGTAAACCCTAATCCCGGTTGTGGGTAAAAGCATTATATATATATATATATATTACATGGTGGAAAGAGATCACTAAGTAGAGAGTATTAGGTCTCAGGTTTAGAGTGATCCTATTTTTGTAATCAACTATGTTATCATATTCAGATTACTCTATTATAGCTAATATTTCAGAAAAATATGTTTCAATTTGATATTTAGTAATGGATAGTATTTATAACTATTTTAGTTATGTAAATTTTCTTCAAAAGTTATATCAATATCTCATAACATTATAACTTTGAAATAATCAATCTTCTGAGAAATTAATTGAAAAATAATACTATTATAAATTTTCTACATTGATTAACTAGGTTATATTTATTTTTAATTGGGGGATTCTATAAAATTAATTTTGAAACATAAATTTTTATTGGAACCCAATTCACCCCCTCTTCACTGTACAACTCCCTCAAAAATTTGGTTTCATTGGTTTTTTTTAAGTAATATTTTCCCAGATTTTCAATTGTAATTTTAGTTGTGTTTTAAAGACATTTCAATTTCTATTAGTTCTAATATTTAGCTCATTAAATTATATTCATTATACTTTATTATGGATAATCGAAAGGAAGGATCTACTACCAATGGACCACTCTAATTTAATGGTTCAAATTATTCCCAGTGGAAAATTACGAAGAAAATGTAATTTGAATGCATCGGGTCCGATATATGGACTTTAATGAAAGATAAATATGACACACCAGACAATCTATGAATTTCATCAAGTGATACTTAAGAAACTACTTACAATAACAATATTAAATCTATGAATTATTTTTTTGTTCTTTAGGGGATGAACAATTCAAAAATATTTCTCCATGTAAAACATATTATGAAATTTAGGATACATTACCTGTTTCACGTGACGGAACCACTAATGTTAATGAAATGAGACTTAATACACATAAAATTAAATTGGATAACTTTAAGATGAAGCTTGATAAACCCATTTTTTATATGTATCTCTGGTTCGAAGATATATTCATTTTAATGTACTCTCTTGGGAAGCCAGTGGGTACCAAAGAAAAAATCATGCAGCTACATAGATGTATACCTGAAAGGTGGAGAGGAACCTCAGTATCAATTAGTAAATCTTGTGACATAAGTATGATTCTAGTTAACCAGATAATATGAAAACTAATGATGTATGAGGAAGAGTTAATGGTCAACCAACAGGAGTAGGATGAACCAAGGATAAATTACATTGATTTCAAAACCACTACTTCCAATGAAAATGATATGTAAAGGATTCAAACTCATCATTTTAGGAAAATTATTGAATATTCCTCAATAGAAAATGATGAGGAAATGGCTCAATTAGCCAGAAGGTTTAAGAAATTTTATATATGGAAGAAATTCTTCAAGAAGGCCAGCTAAATAAGTAAGTATAATAATAAGGGAAATTGAAAAAATGGTTGTAAAATGAATCATAACTCAAATGAAATATTATGTTATGAATATAAGAGAAGACGGAATGTGAAGGATGAATGTCCTTTGTTAAAATACAAAAAATAAATATGAGGAAAATGATAAAAGATACAAAAAGGAAATGAAGTCCACCTAGAATTCCTCTATAGACAACTCTATTGAGTCAGAATCATCACATGATGAGAACAGTGACAAGGAAAACATGTGTTTCGTGAAAAAAACGCATTTGAGGTAACCCATGAGTCTCATGTACAAAATTCTTATTATTATAATGATAAATGTGGTTATTAAAATATGACTAATGATAAAATGTTAGAATACTACCATATAATTTAAGATACATGAAATTAATTAGATGATTTATATAGAGATTTAAAGAAACAATATTCTCTTACATCTACTATTAAATTTGATCATACCATAGAAAAAGAAAAGAATGATCTATCGCTTAAGGTGATCAATGAGCATAAATTGTCCAATGATAAGTTTAAATAATATTTAGAAACATTTAACAATTGAAAATATTTCCTGGATTTAATTAATTGTATAATGTTTCACCCAAATATACTAGTGTTATTGGCTATCTACTCTGTTAATGAAATTTTTTCAAAACCAATTTTCTTTCCAAATCTGGAAAATTCAATTTCATTCCTAGTTATAGAAATTGTTCTATATATTATTGCTATGAAACATCCTCTACTATTTTATGTTGTCTTTCCCAAATAATATCTAATATTAAAATACGTTATAGGAAACCCATGATGAATTTATGGGTTCCCAATGCACTTTTTACTAATTTTACAAGAACCAGAAAAATATGTGTACCAAAATATTTTCTTGTAAAATATATATTTATAGGAATGATATTTCATGAGACCCTGTAGAAGTCTATGGTTCATGGATAGTGTATGTTCAAGACACATTATTTGATATTATTCATGGTTAAAAAATAAAATAAATATTAATGGTGGGGATGCCACTTTTTGTGAAAATGCTGAAGGCAAAACTATCAGTCCTGGCCATATTGGTAACTCTAAATAAGTTTTTATTTTCAAAGTAAATTTTTATTTATTAAAGTACAGTCTTATTAGTATCACTTAGTTATGTGATGATTGTTTTAATGATAAATTTGAACATGATTCATGTAATGTTTTTAATTATATAAAATAATTTTTATTTACTACCATTACAAAAGATAATGTTTACACTCTAAACATATATTATATAGTTTCTAAATGTTTCATGTTTATATTCCATTCATAATGATTATTATCTCTAGAATAAGGGATTAGGATATTATAATATTTATTCATTCATAAAGATTACTATAAAAGGACTTGTTAAGGATCTACCTAAACATGAGTTTCTAAATGAAAAATATTTCAATCCTTGTCAAAATGGTAATGAACCAACAATATATTTCAAACCAATGAAAGAAGATTTAACTTCTCATCCTCATGAGTTTGGTCACATTGATTTTTTTGGAGCATATAGAGATTCAAGTGTAAATGGGAAGCTATGTGACTATGTTTTTTTATATGACTATTTTGGATATACTTGTACCTTTTTAATATCTCACAAAAGTGAATCATCTAATCATTTTATCAAATATTCTAAAATTGTAGAGAATATAAGTGGACTTATAATTATATCCTTAAGAAGTTAACATGTCCATGAGTTTATAAAAGTAGAGTTTGAATATTTTTTCTCACAAAATGGCTATAGTCACAACTTCTCTAATCATGGGACACCCCAATAGAATGGTGTTTTAGAAATAAGAAATAAAACATTATAGGAGACAACCCAGAATATGATTAATTAATATGACTTACTCTCTAATTTTGGGAAAATCTATCAATACTTCTTATTATATAATTAAAAGATTCTTAATCAGAAAAATTCAAAAGAGAACCCATATGAGCTATGTAACGGCAGAAAACCCAAAGTTAGATACTTCAAAGGCTTTTGTTTCAATTTTTTTATCCTTAATACAAAGGAAAATCTTGACAAATTTTCATCCAAAAGTGAAAATTGAATATTTCAAGGTTACTAAATCTCTACTAAAGACTATAGAGTCCTTAATAAAATAACTAAGTATATAGAAGAATCTATTCATTTCAAATATGATGAAACAAATCCAAATGAACATAATACCTCCCTTAAAAATCATGAGGATGATCTGTAAAATATGGAAATAACTGAACAATCATCTATCCCTACTATTATGAAATCTACTAAATCTTCTAGATATGGAAATTATCCAGGCTCCTGTCATGATGAACACAAACCTATTGAAAAATATGAAATAACTATCCCTTTCTAGTACCACATGTACTCTAAAGAACCATCCATTAGATGTTGTAGTTGGATACCTAGATAAAGGAACACAGACTAGATATTCTCTTAGAAATCAGGTAGAACATCAATCATATTTGTCACAACATGAACTGATAATAATTAATGATGCAATAAATGATTAATTTTCGGTAATGTCAATATAAGAAGAAATGAATCAGTTATAAATAAATATGTATGTAGAAACATGAAGATAGACCTAAAGACATCTGATAATAGGAACTAAATTGGTCATTAGAAATAAATTTGATGAATATGGTTTATAGTAATAATTAAAGCTAGATTGGTTTCACAAGGTTATAGTTAAAAAGAGGGTATTGACGTTGAGGAAAATTTAACACCAGTTTCTAGACATGAGACTAATGGAATCTTGATTTCATATAAATATAATATAAATTTCAAGCTATATCAAATGGATGTTAAGAATTAATTCATTAATGGGTATATAGTTGAGTATTTTTTCATTGAACAACCCCCTAGTTTAACAAACCCTCAATTTCCAAATCATGTTTTTAAATTAAAAAATAATTTTATGGTTCAAACAAATATCCAAGGCATTGGTATCATAGAATAATTAGTTTCCTTATTACAATAGTTTTTATATGGGTATAGCTGATCCTACTCTTTTTTATAAAATGAATTTCAAAATATTTTTTAGTCACTCAAATTTATGAAGATGATAATATTTTCAGATCATTATAAATTCATTATGAATTGATTTTTCAATAATAATGCAAATTGAATTTGAAATGAGTTTAATGGGGGAACTAAAATTCTTTATTATATTTCAAATCATTCAAAATAAATAATGTATTATATTAAATCCAAGTAAATATAAAAATGATCTATTAAAATGTGTTGTATTTGATGGTAAAAAATGTAGTGATACTCAAATGAGTTCCACCAATAAGTTGGATATTGATGAAAATGGTATATCTGTTGATCAGACCACTTATACAACAATGATCTAGAATTTTTGCCAAATTTATACTAGAATACCAGAATTTATGTTTTGTGTGTGAATCTGTGAGCATTTTTAAGCTAAACATAAAGAATCACATATAAATTTTGTCTATAATTTTTTTTAAATTCCTCAAATATACTACCAACATAGGATTTTTCTACCATATAGGAAAAACTTTTGATATAGTGAGTTATTCTGATGTATATTTTGGTGGATGTATGTTAGATATTAAGAGCACCCTTGGAACATGTCACTTTTTGAGAAGGTCTCTAGATTCACGGTGTAGTAAAAATAATAATTTATTTTCATTATCTACTACCGAGGTAGAAAACATAGTTGTTGGTAGTTATTGTGCTCAGATTTTGTGGATGAAACACACATTACTAGATTATGGTTATCAATTCAGACATGTCCCTAAAACTTTAATAATACAAGTGTTATTAACATTTCATAAATCAGGTTTCTCATTGTAGAACAAATCATATTGATTTAATAAATCACATTTTAAGTTATCATTATTTGAAAAGTGTTATGTCACGAACATCCTTCACCAAGATGAGGGAAGGGACAACAAATTTCCAGACCCGTCCTTCTTCAAGTTGAAGGAGAGATAATGACCCTCGGACCCGCCTTCAATAGGTCCCGGAGTGGGGACTAGCACCAAGGGTATATAATCCTACACAATATGGAAGCCATTACCCTTTTTTTAATTGGATCAGGAGATAAGATAGTGAATCCCAACAACACCAAAACATGGGTGAAAGTAAAGACAAAAGAAAACCATTCCCATATGCATGTTACAAAAGTAAATACCAAAATGTTGAAGAAGACTACAATGATAATGTTCCAAGGAAAAGGAAAAACAGCAACTGCAACTGTCCCAATGTCCGAGCTAGTATGGCCCCGTATGATCCCGGAAGTCCCTTTGGAAAGCTTAAATAAGTATCATATACGTAGGGTGATCATACAAGTATACTCAGTAGAGTAAACCAAGGACTATCGTGAACAAGTGAGTAGAAATTCATATGCCCTCTGAGAAAGAGACAACCAAAGCACCTAGAAAGGAAAACTATCCACCCAAGCCTCACCAAGGCACACTCCCCAAATAATGAAGGTCATGTAATGTATAGTAATAACACATCGATATTTGGGTACCCCACGCAACTTTTCCACTGGTTATTGGAGATATCCTATGCATCAAACCAATCCCGCCTTTCTCAACGCAATCCCACTATGACACCCATCCTGCACAAAATTGGGCCACAACCACACATCACGCCCGTAAACACCTGGGCTGCAACCACCACATGAAACCATGCCCGAAAACACCTGGGCTAAAACAACTACTCCCATGCCCGAAGACACCTGGGCCTAATCCCAAAGATTCTTGGGAACAACCTACAAGCACACACAAGGGACAACCACCACAACTACCCTGCTGAATGAATATTGGTCTATAATTGACCTCAGAATGTCACATCCTACCTGAACTGTCTTGGGATATTCGGGAAAGGGACCAGAAAAGGATCTAATAACAAACCAGTCATAAGAGTTTTGGAAAAAACACCCTCCCCCATGAAATGGTGGTGTTTGGAACTAAGTTCTTAACATGGGTGGGGAGAGAATATGAAACATAAAAACTACATATATATGTATAGGTAACAAGAACACATCCCAACCTAGGGATTCCAAAACCTAAACACAACACCCTCGTTACCAGTCATTCATAAAAGAACAGCACATCACTCATGGCCAAGTCACAACTCATTCCCAAAACCAATTCCCAATTTTAACCATTCTTGTTTTCACATTCATGTGATCCCATTAGGTGAATTCTACACTACTGGGCAACTAATAGGCATAACCACAAGCCAGGGAAATAGAAATAGCCAAATAGCAATTTAAGCATTCACACCTAGTTATCTTGTAAAGTCACAACAACAAAGGGATCAGGGAGATCCCTCAATGTACCAGAACCAAACCAAGCCTTGATATACTGCCCCACACAACTTCATATTCACAACCAACAATTGTACCACAATAGAGGATCCCATACCCATCCACATCACCCCATAATCATCGATCATAACAAATATAAATTCCACCAAGACATAACAAGGATGTTTCTAAACTCAAGTACTTCATTCACTAGGTTTTTCTTCTTTCAGTTTGGTTAACCAGGGTGATCAAACAAGGATTTTTTCTCACTGTACATTCATTTAATCGGCCAAATTTAAGTAATTAACTAAATTCCCATGTTGGAGTCATCCAATTATCACAGAATGCAAGGGTTAATTAGTGTGTAAGGAAAGACCACCAACGGCTATGATTTTCAGTTAGAATGAGCCCATACAGTTCACAACATAAATAATCAAGGGTGTGGAAGAAGAACCAGAACATCGATCACACCCCCCCCCCCCTTATTCATTAATAGTAAATTTATTATATTTATTAATGTTTTGGTTCCATCCTCCCACAGAATTAGTAGGATACCATCTTAGCATGGTACACAGAAAGGAGAGACGAAAGAAAACCCGACCTGGATGATCAAGGGTTGAAGTTATTCTCCATGCGCAAAGAATGGGGGATGTGTGACTTCTAGGGGAGGAATGTCGGGGGCTCCAAGGGTAAGGAGAAATGATTCAGAACAGGCGCACCACTCGACTCGGGAAGGGGGAACTCAAAACAAACCAAGATGAAAGGAGATGGAAAAAAGAGGAAAGAAGAAGTAGAGATTGCCATGCGATATAAGGATGTGATCCAGTTGTCACAGGATATGGAATTTTTAACAGCTATAAAGTGGGATTTTGGTTTCACCATATGGTTTGGTGGTTAAACATGACTGAATTAATTGTTATTTAAAGATTCCAATCGGAAAAAGTTTGTAACAACTATGACATTTAATGGTATTTATATTTAGAGAGGGGCACATTATGCAGACACACAGCTAGGTCCATTGAGGGTCACCCCACTATAACAAATTTTAACATTGATTATGGGCTCAAAAGAAAATGGCCCTGAACAACTTAAAAAAGGTTAAAATGGGATAAAAGTGGTGTTACGGGAGAACTGTAGAAGAAAAACCCAACAAGGCTGGGTGACACCGATTGCGTCGCACTGATTGTGCCACACACCAATTGGTCGCACCGATTGGTGTGGCACCAATTGGTCGCACCAATCGTGCCTCACACCGATCTATGAGGCACCAATCGGTGACACAGTAATCGGGGCACACTGATCGGGCACACACTGATCGGTCATATGCCGATCGGTGGCACACCGATCTATCACATGATGATCGGTTGCACCGATCTATCACATGATGATCGGTTGCACCGATCGGTCACACCGATCGGTGAGGTGCCGATTGGTCGCACCGATCGGTGACACAGAGATTGGGGCACACCGATCGGGCTCACTCCGAATGGTGGCACGCCGATCGGTCGCACGCCGACCAGTCGCACACCAATTGGTCAGTGAGGCACCGATTGGTCGCACCGATCGTGCCACACACTGATCGGTCGCACCAATTCGTGAGGCGCTGATCCGTCTCACCGATAGGTGAGACAAAAATCGGTGACACACAGATCGGGGAACACCGATGGGGTGAACGTTGATCGGTGGCACTCCGATCAGTCACACGCTGATCGGTCGCACGTCGACCGATGAGGCACAGATAGGTCGCACCGATCGTGCCACACACCGATTGGTCACACCGATCGGTGAGGCACCGTTTGGTCGCACCGATCAGTGAGGCTCTGATTTGGTGACACACAGATTGGGGCACACCAATTGGGTGAACGCCGATGGGTTGCATGTTGACCGATCGCACACTGATCAGTCGAACGCACATATGTTGCACGCCGATCGGTCGCACGCCGATAGAGCGTCCTACCACCGAGACGCGACCCTTCGGATCCAAATTTTGGAAAAGGGTTGGAGCATGAAGGTCCGAGCCATCACATGTTATAACACTACAGTTTTTTAGCACTTCACATCACCTTGAAAAAAATATTCACAATTCTATTGAACACTAAATTAATTAATTATATCAAATAATAATTAGGGACGATTAAATTATAATGTCCTTATGTTGATAACTCTTTATAAAAAATGAGGGTAGATGTCATGCTGACAGTAAGAATGTCATGCTGACACTGACACATTTGTCAGGTCGACAATTGTTCATAATGACAATAACACTCTAACATGATGACCCTGATAGTGTCATGTCGATACTATCATTCCAACAATGATTGTTTCATATAGATTGTTTTATAATGATAGTTTCATGTCAACAATGACATTATGAACACAATGGTAGAACCTGATATATGGATATTTTTTATTTTTTAATCAAAACATTGTTGTTTTATTTATTTCATTGAACTCGGTTCATGGATTTATGATATGTAATATCCTAAGTGATAAATTTTAGTTTATCCACTAAATTATTTAGCCTCACACTTTAACCCTTACCCTTCTATTATTCCTCCTGACCATTGACCATTCACCTTCCAAACTTCAACCAAACCATCAGAAATGGTGAGGATGAAGCACACACTCGAAGGAGGATCTGGAGATTAGTCACAACATGTTAAGAAGAAAAAGATAGAATCTAGTAAGTCTTAGCATCTCAATCTAGATATTGTGATCCATGAGGTGACACCAGAGAAGGCATAATTTGAAACATGGATATTATATAGTAAGTCTCTCTTATTAAAGGAATTGTAAAATCTTGGTTGGATGGATTGGTTTTCAAATAATTAATGCCCATTCTATCCTATGATCGTTCATGAGTTATACAAAAATTTATAATTTAGTTTTGATGTATGTGAAGTATGTTATATTAAATCTATATTTAAAGGATGAATAATTTATTTTTCTTCTTGGCATTGTTCCACATTCTTTATGGTTCAACATAATGGTGTGTATGATGATTATTATTTATCTTCTCCACCTTCAAGTGACATATTTTTCTTTGAGACAACTCTAAAGGGGAAAACTATAATTGATGAGAATAGGAGGCCTATTTCTAAAAATATATATGGGGAGCATAGAATTATTTTCAATGTTTATTTAGAAATATATCTGTCCTAGGAAAAGGGATATTCAATCCTTGAAGTACAACTATTTTTACCTAGTGTACCTACTGAAGAACGAAATCATAGTGAATATGTGCATATTCCTTTTAGTGCACATCAATGAAATTATTAGGCCCTACAATAAGGCCAATTACCTATTCTACCGAAGGATGATCTCATCCATTCTTCAATTGAATGTTTGTACGGATGAAGGTGAATATTCTATTTCATCTTATAGTGGAATTTTCTAGAGTTAAGAGTTATGGAAGAGGATGCAAATCCATTAGAAACCATGGAATAAGTAATGGGTTGGTGATGAGGATAAGATTTATGAAAATATCAACCCAGTGGACCGTCTTGTTAGGATGAGAAATTTAGTTGATCCTAGTCTAGGACCAGAAGATGTTGTGCCTATTTATTCTAATTAGGAAGAGGATGATAATGCTAATAGAAATAAAGGATCTCCTATTGATGATATATGTGACCCTAACACCACTGAAGCCAAAAAAAGAATATTATATGGACCTGAAAGTCCACCTATTTCCTTAACCTATGTTGAACCAACTCTGGGTAATAATGATGATGAGGAGGAAGATGTGTAATGAAGTGTGGAGTATGAAAGAAATTCTAGTTGTTCTGGATGGGATTCAGAATACAGAGTAGAATTGGACAATGAAGAAGAAGAAGTGGTTAGATAATGTTGGTTAGGGAGAGAATAATATGAACATGGAAGTGGATCTAGTACTGTAAAATAATAAGAAGGAAATTAATAACATGACAGATATAATATAGATTATGAAAGAGGTGAAGCAAGTGGATCTGAAAATGGATATGATGATCCTGGTGATGATCAAGATGCACCCAAGAAAATAAATGTTCCCATGGTCCAAGGAAATAATGTGGACCCTTCTGGTCTCGTAGAATCTATTGATAGAGAGGAAGAACAAACAGTTCAATTTACTGATACAATGTATGCTATTTTAGTCACTACACCATTGTTCGTGTTTTCTTGAAGAAGACATCAGGTTGAGGGGGATCCTCATTAAACGGGTGTTTATGCTTAGGGGGAGCATCAAGCTAGATGTGAGAGTGTCGATACTCATACCCCATTAAATGACGATGTTATGTTGAAATGGGAAAAGAATCCTTGATATCTAGATCTTGGTTTTGACTATGACAATTCAAATGATGAGGTATTTGTTTTTGGTCTAATAGAATAAGTGGCTCAGATCCCTTCAATTTACTATGTAACTAGGGAAGATTTTTAAATTTTTAAATAGGATGTATTCATAGCTATCATGGAATTTGTTAACATTAATGATTTTTCCATGAATAATATATGTGATTAGGTAAATTCTTTATATAATTTTATGGAATAAATGAGATATTCTACGCATGCTACTCTTTCTCCAGTTCTTGTAGTTAGTGTATGTGAGACTGATACATCCAATGTTTTAGAGAAGGTTATAGCTGAGATTCGACAAAACATAATTGTAATGACAGAAAGGATTGTTGAGAACAATACCAAGCTTGGGAATGAGATGAGAAAACATGTGAATGAAATAAATGGGTTAACCTATGATTATAAATGATTTTTGGAGAAAGTTATTAAAGGTCTTATGGAACAGACCTCAGCTCCAATTAATCCTTCTACCCCACAATAGCCTTCTCAATCTTTGGACAATGAAATGGTCAGATCTGTAGTCCGAGAAGAGCATCAACCAAATCTTGGTTCCTCTGGTCTGTAAATACATACAAAAAATTGAGAATTACAATGATAATGTGCATGATATGGTTATATTTTATAACAAGGAAGCATCTTCTACTCAGGAAGAACTCAGAAAAATGATTAATTTCTATTTCAGAAGCATTTACACCAAGAATCACCCCACCGATCACATTAAATTTTTGGTATAAAATATAATTTTGCCTATCATTATTCAACATTTTAAAGATCAAGATAAAAATTTGATGTAATTAACACCACTTATTAACATGATCATGTAGAAAAAGGAATACATCAAAATAAAATGAAATATGATGGGGAGATAATCAGAGATTTCATCAATCCGTTGAACCCATATCTGCATGTTCAGAGTGAATAAATTATTTTTCTTACTGCTAAACCTCTTAGACCACTTATAACCTCTTCAACCTCTCATGGTACATCTGTTCCACCACCTCCTTAGTTTGTGTTAGTTGCCCAGGCTTTGAACCAGATCTGTCCTAACATCAAAGAGCAGATCCAGCATCACGCTTCAACCAAACCTACCCTTTCCCCTTATATTCCTAAATCCATTATACATTTTCCATGGAAAATTCATTTAGATCCTACAGTATCTTAACATCCATCCACTAATCCTTCTTAAATTCCTTCTGACAATGGAATGGACCTAATCGAACACCAAGAGTTGTGTGGATCACTTTTATATAGGTTTGATTGACTGTACTTTTGTTGTATTCCTCTATCTTGTACATAACATTGTTTATGAAATTCACTGATCTTACAATTCTATTTTTGTGTTGTTCATTTATCTTTATTGTATTATATACTTTCATCTCTTTATAATTTTTTATAATCCCAATAGTGGGATAAAATATGGAATTACTATAAAGGGTGAGAAAAGAAAATGTTGGAGAAAATAAGAACATATTTATTTTATCACTGAACCTAACATCTTTTTTAGTAATTTTATTTGATATAAAATTAGTAATCAGAGATAGTAAGTGTAATGGTTATATAATTTTACTTTATAATTAAATGATTTGTGATCATCAAAAGGTGGCTATTGATGGCCCGTAGAAGATTATAGGACCCTATTAGCGCCAAAATGTGTGAAGAGGAAAAATACATGAAGAGCACGCGAATTCCATATGGGATTCTTCATAAAGAACCATTGGGATTTCATAAAACACCATGTCTAGCATGAAACCCCTTAGCAACATATCTGGTGCAATGTCGTGCCCCCTCTACAATCACCATATTGGAAAAAGACAGAAGACTTTGCGGTTACGACATGATTCAAAAATGCTTCACACCGCAGAGGGAACATGATCACCTATGTGATCCCATGGAAATTAATGAAAGTCTCTCTGAATGCTATGGGGTAATGAAGGAGGAATTTATTCCATATAGGGAATGATGATTGACTCTATGGTTTTGAAAAAATTGATGGAATCTGATTCTTATGTCAGAGCGCATGAAACTTTTCCATGCGCTGTAAGAGCTTCGTGCCACCTCTCACATATAAATACAAGGCTTCACTCAGACCCAAAAGATGGATACCCCAACCATTCACTTTCATACCTCTAAAATCATGAATCACCCTCTACTCTTCAAATCATTGAGATGAATGAGCTCTTCATTGTATATGAACATTGATAAATAACTTTTCTTTAGCTCAAATTAAACCCGTCATCAAGCAGGGATTCCCTTCACAAATCCCATAAGACATCGCAGTGGAAGGATATCAGTAAGGGAACTTGGGTCTTTGTAAAGAACTCATGATTTTCTAAGTACCATCAATGCACATGAGTCGCCCATGCTATGGTAGGATCACTATGATTCGTGATGTACAACGCTTCGCAGTGCTGCGCTTTGCAAGGAACCCATTCTCTGTGAAGTCCTACTACACAAAATCACTTTCATATTTTGAGGAACCATTTATACACATTTTTAATACCCCAAGCTTCCACAGTATGTTTCACTTTCAATAATACAATATCTTGTGTTGTACATAACGTCGAGTTCTAACACACCACGACCAATCAAAATAGCTGTTAAGAATAATAATTGACACTTTTTGAAATATTATAAATTTTATTTTTCAAAATGGACTTCATTTTTGGATTCAGAATATCAAAATTACCTTTGGGGGAATTTTTGGTATTTTTCTGAAATCATTCAATTTCTGGTGAATAGTGAAAACATTGTGTAATTGTTTAAAACTGACTTTTTATTTAAATAATCCCTTATTTTATATAAATTTATTTTAGGAAAAAATGGATACAAAATACCTATATATGTTCAATCTAATTTATTAGAGTAATTTTATAATAAAATTAGATATATAAAATTTTATTGAACTTTTTACCGTCTTTTACCCACCATCTAGGCGCATTTGCAATTAGCATTAAATATAATTTTACCACTTCTGTGAATTAAATTTGAAAATTCAGAGAGACACGGTTGACATTAGTAAGTAATATTTGGTTCAATAAGATGAAATTTTTTTTTTCTGAATGGTAATTTATGACATTTATTTACAATGATTAAAAATAAGTAGGGTAATTAGAGCTAACAAATTATTTTATTATTTCCATAAAACATGTAATAGTTCTATTGGATACGGGTATTTAGACCAAAATCAACTTTTGGAATAAAATAAGATCCTTTTTTTCCACTTGGATTAGATTTATTCATTTATTATTATTTTATTTAAAGAAGAGTTGATAGTTTTAAATTCAATGTTTAATAACTAAAATTTTTTTAATATAATGTTATACATAAGATAAATTAGACTATAAATATTATTTAGAAAGAAAAAACGATCTCCTATATAATGGAATTTTATTTATATTTTTTAGACATTATATAATTAAATTTGTATATGACACATTGATGATGTAGTAATTACATTATTAATGAATGATTAAATTAATTGATATTATAAATATTTGAAATAAATGATAATTTAGTCTTTTTAGGAATTAAAGTAATTTTATAGGTTAAAATGAAATTTTAGAAATTATATAATTTATTTTTTTCTAATTAATTATGTTCTAATGACTTTTACAAAATTCAAATACTAAATAGTGTCAAAATTGACATAAATGAGTTCTTACAACAAATACTATATTATAAATTGATATAAAATCCCTAAAAATATAAGTAATGACCAATGTACTTAGATAAAGTTAAATATTTAAATAATGAAAAACATGGAGTTCTCTTGGATTTTAATTGTAATCTTATTAACCATCTATTATAATAATACATGAATACCTGGTAAAAGTTAAACTATTTAACTAAGAGTTAAATATAAAGGATAAGGTTAATATAATGACATAAACCCATCTAAAACCTATTTTTTGAGAGGTTTTTGACCGAGAGCCCGCTTATCCTCTAAATAAACCATATTGGGGCCATCAGAAATGGAATATTATAGCCTAAAAAAATAATATTTCAAGCTTTTTCCTAAACTGACCCCCACATTTCTTATAAAAGGGTACTCCCCCTTCTGTCAAAATCACACCTCCAAATCCATTTATCTCATCCAATCCCTGCTAAAATATTCTCCCAACTATGATAAATTCTACCTAGAGGCATTATTTTTATCAGAATTCCATCCTAAGGAGCCCTTTTGATCAGCTCAAAAGGAAACACCCAAAGAAGAGGTAATAATTTCACCACCTCATTCAAAGTTATTTTATTCTTCCACTTCTACATTCTTTGTTGTTTCCATACCAAAGTAATAAATCCCATAACTTATACATACTGTGATGTTATTATAAATATGATACAACCATATTCATTATTCTATCCATCCCATGAATGAAAATTCACCATATGTGTGTACGTATCACTTACCGTCTCCACATTGTGGTGTAATTTTTTATTCAAACTTTTCATTATTTGGATGGGTATAATAATTAGTATAACTGATGTTAATAAAAAATAACATTTTAATATATCTTTATATATGATAAACCATCCAATTACATATTATTTAATCATCAATAGAATGATATTGTCACTCGGGCGTACATACATATTACCGTCTCCACGAACGCAATGAAATTCATTCCCCATCATAACCATTTCTAGAATATATTTCACATTATGATTAAAAATAATGTTTTATAACATAATATAAATCGGTATTTGAATCAAATACATCCTATCCATAACAAACATGGCTTACATAACCAAGCATGTAATGGAAAATGAATCATTTAACACCCCAAACAAGGATAGTACTGAAATATTATTAATAACGAAATATTAGATGATCCTATATGATATCATATTTATGTATGTGGTTCTTTTATAATTTAATAAAAATTATTTAACTATTATACATGAGCTTAACGTACCCTTGATCAAGGAAAAGTACATAGTAAGTGTTAATTTTACAATCTCATTATTTATCTGATGTTGTTTATGTGTATTCATCAATTGGGACTTCTTTATCATCCACATCCATGTCTCATAAAAATGAATTTCAAAATTTTTTAAATATTTCCTATACAATGGTTCAAAGTGATTTATACCATTGTTTGATTTTTTTTATAAAATGTTTATAATGTAATCTTTCCGTCATTTTCCATACAAGGTCCTTTACGACCTTTTCAATAAAATTAAAGAAATGATTTTTTAACTAATATGGAGGGTGCATCTATTTTCCACCGTTATAGCACCTTAGAAGCATCACTTTAAATCTTATAAGAATATTTTCAAAATAAAGGTTTTGTTTTATAATTAAATTACTTTTAAATGATTTCAAAATAGAAATAGATATTTTTCTCCAACAGTTTTGATTTCTTCTTTTTCAACATCCTTTTATGGATTTTACACTTGTTTGAAGTTGATTTGTTATGATACAATCATCCATATTGTATTGAAGGTTTTGTGATACGTTTGACTATGGATTTGATATTTTTATAACATTAATGGTTTGTGGTTAAATAATTAAAATTTCATATGCCAGTTTTAAAATTAATGTTAATGTTTTGTTTCATCCTTTTCATATGAGGAATGCATTCGACATAGTAATTGATGGGTGGAGACCACTATAGATCATTGATGCATCGGTAGGTCTCATGAGGCAAATTAGTGTCTGGCCACTAGGAATTGAAAAAATCTTATTTTTTGTCTTAGAATGAGGCCTTGACTATGTGGTTATGATGTTCAACATTATGAATTCCATAATTATAAAATTGGCTATTGATATTAAATGTGATTATTCGACTAGTATAATATCCATGAGAATTAGTAAATAGAATTATATTATTTATATTTTTCATATTATGATAATGATTAAGTTTAAAAGTAATGTGTTTTATTCTTATACATTTTTTTAATTGTTTATGCTTATTTATGATATTTTTCGCTATATTGATATCTTTACTGAGCATCTGAGCTCACACCTATATTATTTTAAATTTTTACTATGATGAAAATATGTATATTACGATTTACCTATAGGAATAGGCTAAGGGATATAGGAATGTTTAAAGGGGGAATAATGTTTTTTTATTTCATGATGTAATGTAAAACTTATGTATATATCTAGTAATTCCAAGGATACTAAATTGATTGGTCAATCAGGACATGAATCCTTGTATCATGCCAATGTTATGTAATAATGCACTAAATCTGGGTAACTAGGTTCAGGGTGTTTCAAAGTTATACCCCATTCCTAGGTTAGGAACTCCACACTGGAAAGCATACCCCTTCACGGAGTCTCTCCACTCTATGGAGAACCAGAGCTTCGCAAGGTCCCTTTATCTGAACCCTTTTACGTCACAAACCCTTCTTTTATAATCCCTCCAGGTATTCACAAAGTGATTTCATGGTCCCTGGGCGGTGCTTCATATTTAATTTATTATCCTCATGCTTCTTTTCATAGGCACACGAAGCTGTATTGCTTCTTCTCATATCCACACTAACGTGATCCTTTCAATGTATCAATCCATAACCCCATCTCCACATGACATTTCCTATTCCTTCCATTCACCAAGGGTGAATGTGTGCCATGTATATACTATGGGTGAGAAGTTAATCCTCATCATCCTAGAAACATGACGTTAAACTGAAAAGAATCATCATCCTAAGCACATGGGGTTAATCTATAGCTGCACCATGTGCGATGCACACAGGGTTCCCTACATCAAACATTTTCCATGACCACTAGTCTCCTCGGGAGTGATATCTTCCACCCATGGAATGAGATCCCCCTTGAATGGAATAACATCAGTCTATAGGGAAGGGAAACTATATTGGTGTAACCCCTAGAATTTTCTATAGGAGGTAGTATCCTTGCCCCTCCTCTCTTGTTTCATCTGTAAAGTCCATAGGAGAGATGGGAACAGGGGACCTCTAATACACATCAATCTCCCTTTGGTCTTTATCTCCATTGTGCCTCCATCCCAGTGTATGTACCAATATCCATTTACCTAGGCCACTAACCACATGTAACCCCAACTCTATTCTCGAAGACACGCCTTTTACAACGTGATCTTCATGTCTTTTCATCCTCTTGTTTCTCACACCGAGCATGACTCATGTGGGATTAGAGTAATAACTTACCAGGAAATACTACCTCGGCCGCCTTATTATGTAATCCCCATTCCCCACCACAAAAAATATTTGTAATTTGATCCTTGCCTCTCTAGGAAAGTTGTAATGGAAGCTTCGTTGAGGTTTAATCCCATAACCCATATGTCCCAACCACTTAACATCGGTTCACCCCCATTATGTATGATGTTAAATTGGATTCCACTTTTCAAACATCATGATGCTAAAATATATGTATATGATATACATGGGTTTTGATCAATATTTCCAAGATAGGGTATGTACGAAGCCTCATCTTGGCTAAATCCCAATTATGGAAAGTTGTTGTATTCCCCTTTGTTGGGATCCAACTCTCTAGTCCTCCCCTATGTGTTAAATCAATCTAGGACTTCTAGCCACATGTAAGCCCCAACACATCTCCAGGTCACTATCCTATGTGCACATCCCAATCTTATTCCTCTCCCTGAACTACGTTGGTTTTGATCCCAGTCTCTTAGGCCGGGTACGTAGGAATCCTACCTAAGGACCCACCCCAAACACTATTAAACCTACCTGATCTACATGGGGTTTGATCCATATCTCTTTGGAAGGGTGCATAGGAATCCTCCCTGATGTTCAACCCCAAAAACTGAAATTTCATATAAACTATGTAGGTATTTATCCCCGTCTCATAGGTAGGGTACATCGGAAGCCTCCCTGAGGTCCAACACCAAACATTGGTAAACCTACCCGAACTACATGGGTTCCAGTACTTGTCTCCTAGAAAAGGTATGTATGAATCATCCCTGAGGTTAAACCCCAAAAAATGATAAAATATTTTCTCCACTTTGTTGTGATAAACATCATTGTTCTGTCCCAGTGGTGATAGACCAACCCTTGGGGTTTTAACCCCAAGTATTCACCAGCATGTTTCTGGGTTTCTATCCTTTGTGTGCACCCCTATTCTATTCCCCCCATCCTAAACTACACGGAAATTGATTCCCCACTATTGGGATGTATAGGAAACCTCCATGAGGTTTAATCCCATCATTCATGTACCATCATAGTCTCTCCCATGAGCCTTTGTGTTTTGGGAAGGACATTCATCAAATCAAATTTTCAACTTCCTTCAGGTCCAATCCATGCATCAAATATCATGGGACACCTTCTAAGGTGTTCCGTCACCTCCCAAACTACGTGGACATTGGTTCCCTTCCACGGGGATATGTAGGAAGCCTCTTTAAGGTTCATGCCCAACATCACCATAATCTTCACATCGGTTCCATATCATTCTTCCCATCCACATTGTTTAACCATCCATTATCTATCCTAGTCCTTAAACTAGACACCACATCCCATTAAGATCATGCCATCCACTATTTCTGATCCATAGCAGCACCTGAGAAGCTACCCATGTTTAATCCCCACACAATCCATAAGCATCTAATCTAGAGTGTACCTCTTAAAATAGGCAACTATACATGGGTATACCCCTATCACGTATCTCGGTCGATGTCCTTTGAGTACACCCAAATTCATCACCCACATCAAAGCAGCTCAAAGTAGGCAGAAGAGCTATGCAGACAACCGAAGGAAGGATTTGGAATTTCAGGTATGAGATCTTGTTTTCTTGAAGGTATCTCCATGGAAGGGAGTTATACATTTCAGAAAGAAAGATAAATTGAGTCCCAGGTACATCGGACCTTTCGAAATTCTAGAGCGAATTGGGGTTGTAGCTTACAGTTTGGAAATTCCGCCAAGTCTCTCCATAGTTCACGATGTGTTCCACGTATCACTGTTGAGGAAATACATGTCTGACCCAACACATGTACTCACCTATGAGGAATTAGAACTGGAACCCGATCTATCTTATTGTGAAGAGCCTGCCAAGATTCCTGATACAAGAGAACAAGTACTGAGAAACCGGACAACTCGTCTGGTATAGTTTTGTGGAGAAACCAGAAGATGGAAAAGGCAACATGGGAACCAGAGGAACTTATGATGAAGAACCACCAGAGTATTTTCAAGCGATGTTATTCTACAAATTTCGAGGATGAAATTATTTGGAGGGGAGACTGTAACACCCCAAGCTTTCACGGTATGCTTCCCTTCGAATAATACAGTAGCATGTGTTGTACGCAACATTGAGTTCTAACACACACACCACAACCTATCAAAGTAGCCGTTATGAATATTAATACACACTTTTTTGAAATTTTATAAATTTTATCATTCAAAATGGACTTCTTTTATCGATTTTGAATATCGAAATTAGCCTAGTGTGAAATTTTTGTATTTTTCATAACATTCAATTTTTGATGAATAGTGAAAAACACAGAGTTATATTTTAAAACCGAATTTTGATTTAAAAAATTAGTTATATTATTTAAGTTTAATTAAGGTAAAAATAGATACATAATGACTATATAAGTTCAATGTAATTCTTTGGAGTTAGTTTAGAATAATTTTAGATATATAAAAATTTTATTGAACTTTTCACCGTCTTTTACCCACCTCCTAGGAGAATTTGAAAATTCAAATAAAACTTAAATTTACCGATTCTGTGAGTGGAATTTCCAAAATCTGATAGACACGATTAATATGAATGAGTAAAATGTGGTTCAATGAGATGAAAATAATTTTTGGTGAATAGTAACTTTTTACTTTTATTCACCACGGTTAAAAGTAAATAGGGTAATTAAGGGTAAAAATGATATTAATATTACCCTAACACATATCATAATTCTATTGGAAAAGTGTATCTCGACCAAAAAAAACCTTAGGAATAAAATATTATCATTTAGGTCCACTTGGATTATATTAGGACATTTATTATTATTTAATTCAAAGAAGAGTTAAAAGAGTTAAATTCAAAGTTTATTTACAAAAACATTTTTAATATAGGGTTATACATCAGTTAATTTCGATTTTAAATGTTCATTACAAAGATAAAAAGAATTATTACATAATGGTATTTCATTTATAATTTTTATACATTAAATAATTTAATTTATTTATGACAAAATGGTGATGTAGTAATTAACTAATTAATGAAATATTAAAATAATTGATATTATAAATATCAAAATAAATGTAATTTGATACTTTTTATGAATTCCAATAGTTTTCTAGTTTAATATGACATATTAGGTTTGGTTATATAAATTGTTTTCTAAGTAATAATGTTGTTATGAAATTATCAAAAACAAAATACCCAATTGTGTCAAAATTGACATAAAAGAGTTTTTTTAAAAAATATATTATATTATTAATTTATATTCTTTTCCTAAAAAACTATGGTTCATCCAAAGGACTTGTATCCTGATATTTGTATCTTTAATGGACCACTTGGGGGTCGCTTGGATGTATATAGTATTTTTATTAACTATATAATAAAAAAATACAAAGTGACATGGTAAATTACAAAACTAATTAACTAAGAGTTAAAAACTAAAAGATAAGGTTAATATAGTGACCCAAACATGTCTAAAACCTATTGGTTCAGTGGTTCTAGACCTATCCCTACCTTAAAATTTAAATAATCCACTTTGGATCCATTATAAACCGAATATGAAATTATTATAAATTAATATTTCTAGATTTCCAATGGTGCCCCTCTCCCCTCTTATAAAAGGGCACTCCCCCTTCTCACTAGTTCACAAATTCAAAGCCTTTTGGTTCAACCAACCCCTACACAAATAGTCTCTCGACATCCTTCACTTCAACCTAGAGGCCTTAGTTTGATCAGAATGCTAACCTAAGGAGATGTTTTGATCAAATCAAAAGGAAGAACCCGATTAAGAGGTAATGTTTTCACCACCATCTTTCAAGTTCCTTTCTTCTTCAACTTCTTCTTTATTTGTTATTCCCATTATAAAATAATAACTCCAGTTTATTATATATACTATGATGTTATTAAAAATATGTTACAACCTTATTCAGTATTCTATCCATCCTTTGAATGACATGTCACCATATGTGCATACGTACGGCTTACTGTCTCCATGTCGTGGTGTAATTGTTATTCAATAAATTATTATTTGGATGGGTATATTAATGTTGTGTAATTAATGTAAATAATAAATATAACATGTTAATTATTCTTTATATATGATATACCATCAAATTATATATTATTTTAATATCAAAAGAATAATATTGTTGCTCATGCATACGTACGGACTACCGTCTCCACGAACACGATGAGATTCATTCCCCATCGTATCCATTCAAGACTAATTAAAATTTAATGATTAAAAAAATGTTTATGGACTTGTTATCATTCTGGATATGAATAAGATACAAACTATCCATAACAAACATGACTTATGTAACAAAACATATAAAATAAAATGAGTAAGTTATCACTTGAAACAACGATAATACTAAGATATTATTAACAAATCAATGTTAAAAGATCATATATGATATCATATTAAGGTTTATGATTCTTGTATAATTTAATAACAATTATTTCAACATTATATAGGATTTTAACATACCATCGACTAAGGAAAAGTACAAGGTAAGGGTTATTTCACAATCTCTTCATTATCCGAGGTTGTTTATACGCAATTCTCTACTAGGACCTCTTTACCATCCACATCCATGTTTCTTAAAATTGTATTTCAAATAATTCTTAATATTTTAATGACTATGGGATAAATTCATTTATAACCTTGTTTTCTTTTTATAATTAGTTTATAAAGGAATATTTCTATTATTTTCAAAACATGGTCCTTTTTAACCATTTCGACAGAATATAGGTAAGATTGTCTTTTTTAACGTATACGGCCGGTGCGGCTATGTTCTGCCATTATAAATTCTTTGAAGCTTACCTTAGAATCTTATAAGAATATTTTCAAAGTAAATGTTTTATTTTATGATCTTGTGAATTTTAAATGAATAAAAAAAGAGATATTTCTCTCAAATAGTTTTGATTTCATCTATGTCAACATCATTTTATGGACGTTAAGCATATTTGATGTTTATTTATTATGATACAAAAATTACATATTGTATTAATGGTTTTGTGATATTTTTGACTATGGATGTGCTATTTTTATACCATTCATGGTTTATGGAATAATTACTGACATTTTGTATGCTAGTTTTAATACGAATGATTAAGTTATGTTTAAACCTGTTCATATGAGGAATGCATTGGACTTAATATGTGACGGGTGGAGCCCGCTATAGCTCCTCGATGCATCGGTATGTATCATGAGACAAACTAGTCTCTTGACACAAGGCTTTGAAAAAATTATTATTTGTAGTCTTAGCACGAGTCCTTTACTATGTGGTTATGATAGTATAGAATTATGCATTCTATCATTATGAAAGTGGTTTATGATATTGCATGCGATTATTCGACTAGTAGAATATCCCTGTGAATAATTAAATGGAATTATTTCATTTTATTTTTTCCTTATTATTCTTAATTTCAAGTCTAAAAGAATTTTTTTTATTTATACATTGCCTTAATTGTTTATGCTTATTTATGAAAGTTTCCGCTATATTGCTATCTTTACTGAGCATCTGAGCTCACCTCTTTCAATGTTTTATTTTTCCCAGGATGTGAAGAAGTAATTTATGAATGACCTGCAGTAATAGTATGGGCGGATATGAAGACAAGATGTTGTTTTATTAGTTTTAACTTTATGATGTAATGTAAACTTCATGAATGTATATAATTATTACAAGGATACTAAACTAATCGGTCTTTCGAGATTTGTTCTTTCTTGTGATCATGCCAATGTTATGTAATAATGCACCGACTCTGGGTAACTGGGGTCGGGGAATTATATTTAATTATTTAAATTAAATAATTAGTTCTTCAATAAAAATAAACACCCTATGTTTTCCACTTCATAGCCTATGGTGGGCATCCAATCTATCAACAAATTAGATTCTCTCAAGGTTTCTTCTTTGGTCCCTGTGGATTCGATCCCTACTTGTACATCAATGACTTCTTTTACCAGTACGGTAAATTTGGGCAGAACCATTAGTTTTTGGGCCCCACATTTGTTTGATGGGCCTTAGGCCCATTATGATTTCTCCTGAAAAGTTCTACATTCAACCCAAAAAACTCCATCTTCCCTTTGGATTCATCCGTAAAACCTAATTGATAAAATTTTCAAAACAAAGTGATCAATCATATACCAAAATATAAAATTCAAAAAATGAATATAATGTTCTCAATAAATAGATGATTTATTGGGGATATATTTAAATTTTAATCTAGAATTTCTTTTGAGATCAGAAATGAAGCTCAATATCTATAGTGCACTAAAATTGTTGTCTTGGGACTTTGTAAAACATTATTATTTTGATATTAACAATGAATATTAGACACTTTTAGCAGCTAAAAAATCATTTTCATGTCGTTGTCCGAGTTTCACACCATGATCCTATCACTCAACCATAACTATGTTGGTTTTGATCATTTTGTCCTAGGCAGTGTATGTAGGAAGCCTCCTGGTGGCCAAACCCAAAATATTGGTAAACATACCCGAACTATGTGGGGTTTGATCCTTGTATCCTTAGAAAGGTACATAGGAAGCCTTCTTATGGTTCAACCCCAAATCCATGGAAACACATTTGAACTACGTGAATTTTGATCCCTATCATCTAAGCATGGTACATAGGAAACCTCCATAGTTACAACCCCAAACACTAGTAAAACTACCCGAACTACATGATTTTTGATCCCTGTCTCCAAGATAGGGTACATTGGAAGCCTCCCTAACTTTCAACCCCAAAAAACGGTAAAATTAGGTGTCCCCTTTGTTGGAACCCACATCCTTGGTCTATCCCAGAGGTGTTAGACTATACCATGGGCTACTAAACATGTGTAATCAAAATAATGTTTTTAGGTCATTGTCCTTTGTGTAAAAAACGATTCTAGGCCCCCCATCTTGAACTATATAGACTGTGATTCCTCACCATGGGTATATGTAGTAATTATTGCTGAGGTATAATACCATCATTCATTTTCCATCCTGGTATCATCTATAAAACATTGTGTTATTGGAAGGTCATACCTAAACCCAGAGGTTCTACTTCCTTTGGGACCCATCCAGTGGTCATTTTTCACGGGCCGTCTCCTCGGGTGTCCCCTTGCCCAACCGAACTACATGGACATTGATTACATTCCAAAATTATAGGTAGGAGGCCTCTCTATGGTTAAATACCATCATCACCGACATATTCACACCAGTTCCATCACATTCCTCCCATCCACTTCATTTAACCATCCACCATCCATCCTGGTCCTTAGTCAGGCCGCCACATCTTGGTAAGATCAATCAATCCATTATGGCCACTCTGTAATTGCACCCGGGTAGCTAACCATGTGTAATCCCCATATAATCCATAACAATCAAACCAAGCATGTATCTCTTACGATGAGCCTCTAACTATGCGTAATCCACCAGCATGTATCTGGGATGTTTTCCTTTGTGCACACCCCAATTCATTAACCCTTAGAACTACATTGGTTTTGTTCCCTGTCTCTCTGGAAATGGTATGTGGGAATCCTCCCTAAGGATCAATCCCAACAAATGGAAATCCCTGGTATTCCCTTCGTAGGGACCCTAGCATCCTCAGATCAGTATTCATTGGGAATCTTGATCCACTCATCATGTAAACTCCTCCAGTGATCCCTATTAGAGATGTACCCATTTTATCCAGTAACGTCAGCGTTCTAATCAGGTCATTCTATCTCTGATAGATGTTATGGCATACCATATGTTAACATGGGAAGCAAAGGAAAAACTCTGGGACATGCCTATTGTATATAATTCCCCACACTTGACGTAAGATGGATCGGCCTTCTGTGCCCTTGATAATCCCTATCAGATGGGGAAGAAACCCAGACACATCTTAGTTTCAACATCCTGACATGGCAGCAATGTCCCATACGACTACTCCTCTGATCGAAGGTTTCTTCCCTAACATGACCCCATGGAATTTCCTAACTGAAGTAGTGTAATTTACTAGCATCCAAAAAGATATGGCCCCAGGAAGATCTTCATGAACAACGTCTTAAATCCATGAGGGAGACCCAGACTATGCAACAAATTCCAAGGAGGAATCCATGGATGGAGGAACCAAAATCTCATCTCTGCATTTTGATCAAGGATTAAATGTCCCAGAAAAAGAGACATATGATGACAACCTTTGGAAAGCAGGAATGTGTGGAAATAGCACAACACGTCTTCCAAGGATGGATGAGATCCCCAACAAAAGCGTCAAAAATAGACCCATTAAAGTTTTTATAATCACAAATCATGTCCAGTATTGTCTAGTCCTTTCAACCATGTTCAGTTATTCTAAGTCATGTTTTGTTATGTTTAATTATGATCATCTATGTGAGAATATATGTTTACCACATTCATGTGGTAAGACAGTTAAAACAGAAAATTGGCTAAGTACAAGTCACATACACATATAGAAAAAATGTCTCACCAATAGTAAAAAAAATGACTCATTGATAGAAAACTCACCAATAGAACAAATGTCTCAAGGACAAAACAAATGTCTCAGCGATAGTAAAAATAAACACACTAATAAAATACTCACCAATAGTGCAATTGTCTCTCAGATAGAACAAATGTCACACCGATAGTACAAACTAACTCAGTGATAAACAACTTATCGGTAGTACAAATGAGACACCGATAGAAGGAATGAACCACTAACATAACAAAATGAGTCACTGATGTATTGAGTCACTGACACATGGAGATTCCAATAGAATGACCTATCAAATGAGTAGTCACCCCTTACTATTTAAATTTTCCATTATTTAAAATGATCTGTAATGGCTATATATGAGTGTTTTAATTCTAATGATTTAATAATTGATTTTGTGGGCAACATTAATAACTATGTTAGTGGATAATATGAGCAACGAGGTACCTCCATATGCTTCTTTTTGGCCATCACAAAACACCATAAATAAAATGATAATCATGGAGCATGAGAAGTATAGAAGTAGAGAACAACTGAAGAAAACACATGAACATTAATAGTAGTCAAAGAATAAGATCACATGATGATCTATCATTCTTTCTAGCTATGAAATATAAGAGGATGGTTGGGAATTAGATCATTAATAATTCTTATAACAAAGAATCATAAAGAATAGAATCCCATCTTCTTGGAAAACCAGAGCACAAATAGTCATGACACACTGTTTTCAGTGTTTGATTCCAAAATAGGACTTGGGCTTCACAAATGAAACATATAGAGAGTGAAAAAAAATTCACAACACAAGGAACCTTCTAAACTCTACCTATTTATTTCTTAATTTATTGTGTTCAATTTTGATAATTTTGGAGAATGGTGTGAATCTTCCTTTTAAGCACACACATTCACCTACACTGAACATAAGGATACCAGAAATCGTCCCAAAAACATCTATTTACACATGATATATCCCTCATAAAATAGTATTAGAGGTCTTATGTGACCTGGAAATTGTAGTTCCCACATAGAACTATAGTAGAGATCAAGTGACCTAGGTAATTTGTATACTATTGTGTAAACCCTAATCCAGGGTGTGGATGAATGAATTATATATAAAAATATCTTAGTGGAAGGTGATAACAAAGTGGTGAGGATTAGGTCCCATATTAAGACCGAACCTCTTGTTTTAATATATAGTATTTTCCAATTTAGTTTACTCTGTTTTAACTCATATTTAAGAAAATTATGTTTCACTTGGATAATTAGTCTGGGATAGTATTTATAAAGTTTTTGGTTTAGTAAATTAGTTTCAAAAGTTGAATCAATATCTCATATTGATATAACATAGAAATAATAAATCTTCTATGAAATTAATTTAATAGTCAAAATATTATACATTTAATACATTGATTAACAGGTTGTCTTGTTTTTTAATTAGGGGATTCTTCTAAATAAATATTGTAAGAGAAATTTTTATTGGAACTCATTACAACCCCATCTTGAGTTTACTACTCTGACCAATAGATTATAATCAATTGACACTCCCAATGAAAACCCATGACAATTTAAGAAATCTATAATCATTCTATTGGGAATATATATCAGTCAAACTCTTTGGTTTTGTGGGATATGAAAGTGTATACAGGCCAAAAGCCAACTCAAAAATTGAAAATTATCCTTTTCTAAAATAGTGAATGGATGTGGTATAGGATCACGATTACCATCCTGTGTGATAGAAATAATTAGAGAAACTATATATTTTCATTAAAAGAATGTGTCGAAAATCTTATTTAAAATTTTATAATAGGGAATGGTAGAGATTGATGTCCTAAATGCCCAAAAAATAAAATTTAACACCATATTTGATCAATAAACTTGTTGATTGGGGAAACATACTCAATAGTATATACATGATAGATAATTCCATTTTTGGTAGAAAAAGTTCCACATGTTATGGAAACATTACCAAAGATTCATCCCAATCACCAGACACATTTACAAATTCCTTCTGTTTTCATTCCATGCATTATTGTAAGATATAATTGAATTAAACAAAAACTGAATTCGTTTTAGAACATGTTCCACTAGATTTTATTAATAGGTTTCTTTAATCCCTATCATAATAGTTGATATTAACTCTACATAAAATACAGAGTGATCCTATGACAAGATTACAAGTATACATGTGTGTGGGCCTTCTAATTTGATTATCGTCAAACATGAAAACAATTTATCATATATTTACTATAATTGGAATTTACATTCTATATGTATTTTTCACATCAAATGAGAAATTGTTTCTTCTTCGACTCATCAGACACAAATTTGAAATTATTCTTTATGAAGTATTTCATTTACACATATTTCTTGTCAATATTGCATTCATACTTTTACCCATAAGAGATTGTTTTATTAGTTGATTCAGATATATTCACTATAATGATAAGAAATTTAGTAGCTGGTGTATTGAAATCCCAATAAAAATTTTGTTCATGTAACATTAAATCAACTAATAATTTTAATACTGATGGAAGATTACCACAGACTGGAGGATTCCATCAGTGTATGTATATCATACGAACCTCAAAATTTTCCTTCCCCACATCATACTATCATGAATTACTGTCTATCCTAGGAACCTCAGAATGTTCATAACCCACATCATGCTCACCCACATCACATCCTCACAACTCAGTAGATACTTCATCCTTAGATAAAATTTCATTCACTCTATCCTCATTACACAAAGGGATTTACCCTACATTTTTTTGAAAATTTTGATCATCTTATTCATAATTTAGTTCTATCATAAGAGTCATATGAGGAGGAAATTGATAAGAATGTTGTGAAGGAAGATCTTATATAGATATAAAAAAACATTGTTCTATAGTATTAGGTTACACCACATCAATATCAAAAATCACCACATAAAATTCCATCATACCATGACTAAACTGTTGCATGCATAACAATGATTCACCCATCTAGTCCTTATCATCGACCAAAGGGTACTCAGAGTGCCATAATGGTTCTAGATATTGAAGTTGTCAATATATTATTGATATAATATTTTTATTAGCCCTATGTTTTTACTATTTATGAATTTTATTGTGAATCACATCTAGTGGAACACAACCAATATAATTTTTTCACTCATACAGGTGGAAACCTATAGTTAAAACATTTCTTGGTATAAATTACCTTGTTGTTGCAATATATTTGTGCATACAGGATTACCTAGAAATAAAATAATTAATCAAATAATATATACTACATGAAAATGTTAAAAATTTTAAATTGGTTATGATAGAATAATTGAATTGATATTGTGAAATTTTTAAAGATTGGTTTATCATTATTGAAGTATACTGATGGTGACACTATTATTAAATAAAAGTTTAAATAATGATATATATTATTATAACACATCATCAAAATGATTCATAAATTTTTTATACATATGAATAAATAAAGATAACTTTATGTTGAGAAAAACAATGGATTAGTTTACCATTGTCTGTTAGAATAACCAAAACATATGGGTCGACTCCTATTGTTTCATTTATTAAATATTTTAGAAACTACCAGTCTCCTTTCAAATAGTAATGCATGTTATCGAACACCACATGTAGAAAACCATGTTCTTCCAGTGGTACTCACATTCATGTGAGGGGTATATGTGTATGAAATACATAAAATTTATGAGATAGACACGGAAGTAATTACATTCATAGTGTGGTATGAATCATAGGTAATCAACGTGGAAATGAAAATGCACTTATTATAAATTATACATCCACATAAATAGAAAAATAAATGCAATATCAATTATGTATTGGTCGGTCACCTCAAGATCACTCATCACACAATACTACTAATATGTTTTTTAGTGTAATTATTATGTTCTATATATAATATAACATTACCTATTATAATATGAAATATATATTAAATATCAACACCTATTTTCCAAAATTTAATAATTTGTATGTTTATATATATAGATATATTTAAGAATAACATTTAATAAATTTAATTAAAATTAGTATAATTAATACTAACATAAAAACCATTACAATACTTTACACTTCTATTATTTTAAATTTTATAAAATTGCATATGTATATATAATATATTTTGGATGTTATCCTACTTTAAAAAACATATGTAATTAAATTTTCTATAGTATTAAATGGCTAAATAATTATTTATCTTTAATATAATTTAAATTTAATGATTAAAATTTTTATTAGCATTAAATAAATGTAATATAATTTAAATCCACATAAAAACCATTAAAAATATAAAATTATGTTATTTTAAATTTTAAAGAATGAAATATATTTGAATTTTTTGTTATATTTATACATTCCAAAATTTAGTTAATTATATTTCATAAGTTCTTATTTCATGTAATAATTATTTACAATTAATATAATTTGAATTCATTATTTTTAGAAAAGTTTTTTTATACCATTATCAAAAAGGGTCTATATATTTTATAGTAAATTTAAATATGATAATTAATAAAACTAATATATTTTTTATTATTAATGTATATGTTGTTTAAAAAATTATATTTTATATTTAATTTACTCTAAAAATAATATATTTGATATGCATATAAATCTATTCAACTAGTAATTTAAATTAATAATTTACACCATTGTAAATAAATATTTTTTTAATAAATATAAATTAAATTTTACACACCCCATATTTAAATTTCATAATCCTTCAATATTAATTATAACATAAAAAAGAATAAATCATTCAGAAATTAAATTGTTCAAAAGACAATAGTTAATACATTCATGAATTCATGCATCAACACGTATTATATAAGTAATCCATAATAACACACTATAATTAATATATCGATATAGTCATGAATAAAATATGAAATAAAAAACCTTACAATAAAATAAACATAATTGTAATTAAACTATTAAAATTTTAAATAGAAATTTTATCATCTTAAATGATGCCAATAAATGATGAAAATGGTTTTCTACCGGGATTGTGAATAAAATCCAAAAGAGTGAAATGAGATTTTGTGGTGGGGGGTGGGGGTACTTTTATAATATTCGGTCGGGAGGATGTGCAATACCTATTCATGGTTCCTTCTTAGATTTTGATAAGGAAGAATGAATGGGGTTTAGACTTTTCCAGTGTCCGAATGAGAAGCGTGAACCCCTTTCATGCTTCTCAGGTCCCCTTTTTAAAAAATATGGGGACACTATTCCTTTAATAATTTTTTACCACCCATTAAAAAACCTTCTTATGGAACCAAAAACGATCGAAGGTGAGTTATTATAATCTTACAACACTAGCATATAGAAGAAGTTAGAGGTAATATAATTTAAAGGCTGAGGCGTTCTACCGTCGATGGATGAGTTGGCTGTTGTGGACACTCGTGAATATAGTTCGGCCAATGGTGACATGGATAGGGCTTCCAAATGAGCGATTATGCATGGAGATGGTATAAGACTGTACAAAAAGTGAGAATAAAAGTATGCTATTGGGAATAATGATATTTAGTCATGTGGAAGCACTAAAGATGGGTAGAAGAAGAAATTTGAAGACACATGGATGAATTTTTGTCTTTCCATGGCCTTTCATGGTTGTGTATAGAATCCCGCATTTTTATCACATGAACTTTCATTAAATTATACAAAACCGAGGACCTATAAGGTTTAGTGTCTTGGAAACCAGGAACTTAATACATGAAAACAACAAAAAACATTCTTCTTAAACACTTTAAAGGATTCTCCTTATGTACATCCTAGGTTAATTACTGCATCTCATAACCTGGGGACATATATCAAAAGAAAGGGTGAGTAGAAGTCCCAGTAAGGGAAACAAGTGAAACATTTAACACGTGAACTTGAGATACATCAATAAAGTCATGAAAAATAACTTTAAGGCATGAGAAATTAATCATGAGTCATATCATAATGAAAATAACATATTTCATAACTTGAAGATGTGGCTACAACATTTAATATTGAAAATAATTTCTGTTTCACCAAGGTCCATCCCTAAGGTGTCATTAAAAATTAACAATTTTATTCACCAAGGTGTCGTTAAAAATGGTCATCTCTAGAGATTAAGTCTTTACCCAATGCATTGGAGTGCTATCAAGGTGAACCCTTAATTTGTCTTTATTATCATGTGATCTACACATATATAATTATCAATCATTTCATTAACAACCCATATAGCATAAAATTAATGGGTTTCATTTCATAATCATAACGTTTTAAAAACTTCGTTAAAGACATTGTCTTTATGTCTCTTTAAACCCACAGAAAGGGGAAGCGGATCTCATGAATGTAAGTCCGATAATTTAAAATAGAAAATTTTGGTATATATGTGAATACCTATTTAGAAGAAATATCATTGAGTAGTCATTTAATAAAATAAATGAATTTGATAATAAGAGAGAGTCATTTTGAGACAGAGATTCTGCAGCATAACTGCTATGTTACGTGGTTTTAGAAAACATTTAAAAGAGAGGGGACATGGGTCAACCACTCATAAATGATCCATAAAACAGTAGGGGGACAGAATATAAAAGATTTAATAATGTGGTAATGAAATTTTAATGATATAACATATGAAATGAAGAACATCAATGGAAGACAAAAATAAGATTTCTCTTATGAAAATTCAGCAGCCTAACGGTGTCACTTAATCATAAAAAAATGAATTGATGAGATCAAATAGGGTCTCTCGTCATATGAACATAAAAGACCAGTATGATAGATATAGATATAATACTCCAGCATAATAATATGGAACTTGAAAGACTTGACATGAAATTAGAACTTTGAAAAATGAGAAAGGTGAATGAATCCCTTAAAAATTCGATAGCCTAACGACGTCACCTAAACTTCAACAAAAATGAATCAACGGGATCAAATAGGGACTCTCATAATATAAACATAAAAGATCAGTATGATAGATATAGATATCATATCCCAACATAATAAAAATTAACTTGAAATACTATACATGAAAGTAGAACATTGTGAAATAAGAAAGGTGGACGAATCCCTTAAAAATTCGGCAGCCTAACGGCATCACCTAAACATCAAAAAAAAATTGAATTGATGAGATAAAATAGGGTATCTCATAATATGAACATAAAATATCAGTATGATATATATAGAGATCATTACCCCACATAATAAAAAGGAACTTGAAAGACTTGACCTGAAAGTAGAACATTGAAAAATGAGAAAGGTGAATGAATCCCTTAAAAATTCAGCAGCCTAACGGCGCCGCTTAATCATTAATAAAATGAACTGATGAGAGAAAGAGGAGGTATCTCATCATATGAACTTGAAAATTGAATTAAGTGTAATATAAAATAACATCCTCCAACATAAGAGCATGGAGCATAAAATAAATGACATAAAAGAGATTACTTGAAAAGAAAGAGAGAGGTAGGATCCCTTACCTTAAAACGTGTCTCTTAAAACTCAAAGGTTGGGACCTTGAGGTCTTGGGGGAACCATGGGAAGACTTATGGGGAGGTAATGAGTCCAGAGCTTCGTCAGGGAAGTGTTGGGAGTGAAATATAAACGAGTAATGCGTGGATATTTATATGGAAAGTTAGGGGACAAGGCATTAATGGTCAAGGGACACCTCATTGGTGGTATTGGAAATACCATGGGCTTTCCCAGGGTATTTTCCCATGGTATTGGACACTTGGGGCACATAATACCTTATCTTACTATTCATAAGTCTAACATAAGGATTACATACTTAATACACCATTTAATGATGTCATTAAACACCTGTAACTTTAAAACTGTATTTTCACTATTCATTGAAAATTCAACTTTCTCAGAAAAATCCTGAAAAATTACCTTAACATAATATCGATGCTTTGAGTTCAAAAATGAAATCAATTTTATAAAAATATTTTTCTAAATATTTTTAATTTAATTTTTAATTAAAAAACGCTATTCACCTGAAAAAACTAATACTTGACTAATAATTTATAAAACTGTTATTTATCCATTTTATTGAATCACATTACATAATCAAGGTTCCTAGATTATATCAATACTTTATATAAGTGATATTACTAATAAATTTAATCACATAACTAATCCTAAGCATAAAATAACTATTCATAATTTACTATTCATCAAAAATTATGTTCATCTTATTAGACTCTATATTTCGTACTGAACCTAATTGTAGAAGACCATTTTTTGAAAATCATTACACATTTTTAATTATTTAAGGTATGCAGAAACATTTTTTAAAATATCCTTTCTCTAAAATTCACCAAAAATATGCATATTATATTTATTTGGATATTTGAAAATTCATAAACATCATCAAAAGAAGAAATCAAACTTTTTATTTAAAACAAAGGATTACACAAGGCAGTTATGGTCTCCTTATACATAGCCCCTTATCACAACAGCATTGGACCTAAGTTTAAGGTGTGATGAGGTGATAGAATAAGAGGGAGGCTCGGCCAACATCGCACGAGTAGTAATTTCTATCAGTTTGAACTTCTCGTGAAGGCGATTCCTTTCTAACTTCACACAATGAAATTCGGCATGGGTTTGGTCCAGAGCAAAGCCCAGTGGTGCTACCTCCGTCCCAAGTTCTGCTAGACGGTCTTTGATTGGTCCATGACTACTTGGTGAGTCCATCGAATCTTCTTTCTATATTAATTAACCAAGATCACTTGTATTTAGAGACAATAATAACAACATTCAGTTTCCAACGGTCATACTGACTAACGGTCCTATAATAGTCCAAACACAATAGTATCATTTTAATTATACTCATGTTATAAAATGAAATTGTTTTTTTGAGTATGAAAAATAAAATAACACACAAAATTCGAAACAAGATTTATTCAAAACTTCGGGTCGTTACATTCTTCCCCCCCTTATGAAATTTTGTCCTTGCAATTTAAAAAAAAATCAGGCTTGGAAATTTCAGTGAAAGTCCCACATCGAAAAAAGAGTCAATAACACTATTACATTAAATGAAATAAAAGGAAGTATAAAGGCCACCCATGTTAACCCACACTAGGATTCCATGTAAGAAAACATGGACATGGAAGAGAAAACAAAGGGTCACATTCTGATGGAGAGTGATAGAAAACATGATTAGGAGAAAGTTAACAACAAGAAAATCACAAAATTATGATGGGTTAAATGGTATTTGATTTCCCAGTAGGAAACGTTAACAGAAAAAAATTTGATTTTACACTCCTTTTCATAGTTTTGAGAAATTAATTTACTACATAGAATAAAAATACAAGGAAATATATTTATCTTCATGTATAGTTTCATCCCTTAATAAGTTTCTACCAAAACTAATCTTTTCTCCAAACGATGATCATTAAAAAAATACTTGGTATCATCAAAAGCACTTGAATCACCTTCTAGAGAATCACATAATCCACCAAAGATTAACAATCTATTTCTTCTATCTTTAAACATTATCCCAAAAATAGAAAGGGTAAGATAAAACAACTCTTCCAAAATAAATAACCCCATGGGAAGGGAAACTACTTTTAAATCTTCAAATTCCACGATACTACCCAAAGTTCATCATAGACCATTCCATAAATAACTATCCATAAAATTCCTCAAGATAAACAAAAATAAGATCAAAAACCAAATACAATAAGGATTTCATAACATAGTCTTCCAAAATAAACTTCATCGTTCATCTCCAAACAACATCATCCACTCCTAACATCTTATAACAAAAGATTCTATCCTAAACATATTTTCCCCAAGATAGGTTAATAATTTCCATAAGTAACCTATATTCGCATAAGTTCACCTTAAATTCATCAATTATTCAAAATATAAGTCAACCTTTACTCCTCAAAGAAAATAACGTAGTAATCTATTTACCTCGATCATATAGGGTTCCCAAAATAGTGAACGTCTTCCAATATAATAATCATCTTTTAATCCTATAATCACCTTTTTTTAAGAAGAACAACTTCACTACATCAACATGTGGTACATAACAATAGATGTTTTCCTTAATAAAATCATCTTAGGTAGTGACTCGATGATCATAGAAAACATAAAAGATATGCTCATAGAGGAGGAACTAAAAATACAACATGACATAGACAATTATTGCGAAGAAGATACATGTACTTCAATCATCATGATCCATATAAACATAGGACATTCATTATTCCCTTGTCCTTGAAGACTTTTGATGCTCATAATGCTTCTTATCCCTTCCAAGAGAGCATTTCCTTGGATAATGTCCAACTTCTCCACATTTACGACATTGAATAGTATAAGGAAAATTAGATTGAACCTTATCTCCACTCATCACATTATCCATTTTTTAAAGAAATTGGATACTTTATGCCCTATCTTCCAACACATAAAACATATCCCAATTCCTTTTTGACATTCTCCTTGGTGCCTCTTCCCACACTTTTTTCAAAAAAGAAATTGGGTATTCTTTCCCTTAACAACATTATCATATGAACATTCTTGAGACTCTATCTTCTTCTTCCTTGATGAATTTGGGCATTCAACTAGGTACCAATTATTAATTGTGATTTTTGATAGCTGTTTTGGCATAATCACAATATGTTCAACTTGATCTCTCGTCATCTCTGTCACATTAATAGGGCAATCATCACATTTCATATCACATTGGTTGTTGGGAAATGTTCTTCTATTTCCCGCCATTAACTAAGAAAAGAAAGTATAATTGGGGGCTTAAATAATTATCCAATAATCATGAAAAGGAAACATAAATCATAGAATGATAAACTTGTAGAAGAAAATCATATCCTAACTTTTGATCCCCTAGGTTCCAATCTAGGTTATCCATGATCATATATTATTATGTGAATCTTTATTTTATTTTATATTTCTTCCTCAATAATGGTTCATTCTGAGCTTATGAATTTACCAAAGCATATCCCCCGGGAGTGTCGCAAACAAGAGTGCACAATGGCCCGTTGTCGTGTACCAGTTACCGTTCGAGTCTAGCTCAAAGCAGTGTTTTCGAGTTTTACCCCTATATACATCTGTGCCAGAGCCACCTTTACCTGCTTGTATCCAAACATGGATATATTTTCATGGTAACCCCTTACTCAATACTCACCAAAATACCAGGAATATTTCCTATATGTAAACATTTCAATAGGGTTCTTCCAAAATTATTAATATCCACATTTCCGCAAATAACTAAACCATCCTTTGATACTAACTATAGCATCCCGCCTTTTTATCACATGAACATTCATTACATTATATATAACCGCGGACCTTTAAGGTTTAGTGTCTTGGAAACCAGGAACTTAATACAAGACAACACCAAAAAACATTCTTCTTAAACACTTTAACGGATTCTCCATATGTTAAGCCTAGGTTCATTACCGCATCTCATAACCTGTGGACATATATCAAACAAATGGTGAGAAGGAGGCCTAGTAAGGGAAACAAGGGAAACATTTAACATGTGAACTTGAGATACATCAATAAAGTCATGAAAAAGAACTTTAAGGAATGATAAAGAAATCATGAGGCATATCATAATAAAAACAACTTATTTCATAACATGAAGATGTGGCTACAACATTTAATATTGAAAATCATTTCTGTTTCACCATGTTCCATCCCCAAGGTGTCATTAAAAATTACCAAGGTTATTCACCAAGGTGTCATTAAAAATGTTCATCTCGTGAGATTATGTCTTTACCCAATGCATTTGAGGGCTATTAGGGATCACACTTAATTTGTATTTATTATCATGTGAGCCACATATATCCTCATAAATCACATCATAAAAACCCATATATCATAAAATAAATGGGTTTCATTTCATAATCATAACGTTTCAAAAACGTCTTTAAAGACATGATCTTTATGTCACTTTAAACCCACGAAAAGGGAAAGCGGGTCTCATTTATGTAAATCGCAGAATTTAAAATAAAACATTTTTGTATAAATGTGAATACCCATTTAGATGAATGATCATTGTGTATTTATTTAATAAAATAAATGAATTTCAGAATAGGGGAGAGACATGTTGAGATGGAAATTCTGCAGCCTAATGGCTATGTTACGATGTTTTTGAAAACATTGAAAAGAGAGGGTACATGGGTCACCCACTCATAAATGATCCATAAAAAAGTATGGGGACAAAATATAAAGGATTTAAAAACATGGTAATGAAATTTGAAAGATATACCATATGAAATGAATAACATTAAAGGAAGACAAAAATAAGATTTCTCTTATGAAAATTCGGCAGCCTAACGGCGTCACTTAAACTTCAAAAAAATAAATTGATGAGATCAAATAGTGTCTCTAATCATATGAACATAAATGATCAGTATGATAGATATATATATCATACCCCAACATAATAAAAAGGCTCTTTAAAGACTTTACATTAAAGTAAAACTCTGAAAAATGAGAAAGTAGAACGAATCCCTTAAAAATTCGGTAGCCTAACGGCGTCACCTAAACTTCAACAAAAATGAATTGATGAGATAAAATATGGTATCTAATCATATGAACATAAAATATCAGTAGTATTGATATATATATCATATCCCAACATAATAAAACGGAACTTTAAAGAATTGACATGATAGTAGAACATTGAAAAATGAGAAAGGTGAACGAATCCCTTAAAAATTCGGCAGCCTAACGGCGTCACCTAAACTTCAACAAAAATGAATTGACGAGATCAAATAGGGTCTCTAATAATATGAAAATAAAATATAAGTATGATAGATATAGATATCATACCCCAACATAATAAAAAGTAACTTGAATGACTTGACATGGTAGTAAAACTTTGAAAAATGACAAAGGTGAATGAATCCCTTAAAAATTTGGCAGCCTAACGGCGCCACTTAAACATTCTTAAAATGAATTGATGAGAGAAAGAGGGGTATCTCATCATATTAACATGAAAAGGGCAGTAAGAGGAATATAAAAGAGCATCCTCCAACATAAGATCATGGAGAATAAAATAAATGACATAAAAGTGATTACTTGAAAAGAAAGAGAGAGGTAGGATCCATTACCTTAAAATGTAACTCTTAAAACTCCACGGTTGGGACCTTGAGGGATTGAGGGCACCTTGCGAAGACTTATTTGGAGGTAATGAGACTAGAGCTACGTTGGGGAAGAGTTGGGAGTAAAAACTAATGAGGAAAGGGTGGGTATTTATAGGGAAAGTGAGGGGACAAGGCATTAATGGCCAAAGGACACCTCATTGGTGGTATTGGAAAAACTATGGGCTTTACCATGGTATTTTTCCATGGTATTGGTCACTTGGGACACATCATTACTAATATAACTATTCATATGTTGACCATATTGATTACATACTTGATACATCAATTAATAATGTCATTAAACACCCGTAAATTAAAAACTGTATTTTCAATATTCATTGAAAATTCAACTTTCTCAGAAACATCCCAAAAAATTACCTTAACATAATATCGATGATCTGAGTTAAAAAATGAAATCCATTTTATAAAAATTATTTTCTAACTATTTTTAATTTAATTTTTAATTAAAAACACTATTCACTCGAAAAAACTAATACTTGAATAATAATTTATGAAACTGTTATTTAACCATTTTATTGAATCACATTACTTAATAAAGGTGCCTAGACTAGATTAATACTTTATTTAAGTGAGATTACTAATCCATTTGGTCTCATTACTAGTCCTAAGCATAGAATCACTATTCATAATTTACTATTAATCAAATATTATGTTGATCTTATTAGACTCTAAATTTCGTACTGAAGATAATTGTAGAAGACCATTTTTGGAAAATCATTAAACGTTTATAATTATTTAAGGTTTACATAATTTTTTTTTAAAATATATCTTTTCTCTAAAATTCACCAAAAATATGCATACTATATTTATCTGAACATTTGAAAATTCATAAACTTCATCAAAAAAATAATAATTTTATTTATTTAAAACAAAGGATTACACAAGGCAGTTACGGTCTCCTTACAGAGCACCTTATCACACCATCATAGGACCTAAGTGTAAGGTGTGCTAAGGTGAGAGAATCAGAGTGAGGCCCAACCAATATCGCATGATTAGTAATTTCTATCAGTTTGAACTTCTCTCAAAGGTGATTCCGTTCTAGCTTCACACGATGATGTTCTACTTGGGTTTGGTCCAGAGCAATGCCCAGTGCTGCTACCTCCTTCCCATGTTCTGTTAGATGGGCTTCTATCGGTCCAGGATTATTGGGTGAGGCCATCGAATCTTATTTCAATATTAATTAACCAAGATCACTTGTATTTAGAGACAATAATCACAACATTCAGTTTCCAGCGGTCATACTGACTAACGGTCATGTAATAGTCAAAACCCAATAGTCTCATTTTAATTATACACATGTTATCAAATGAAACAGTTTTGTTGAGTATGAAAAATAAAATAACACACAAAATTAGGAAACAATATTTATTCAAAATATCGGGTCGTTACATTGTGTGATGTAAGGGTAAGTACTAATCTACCACCATAATTGTATACATTCCTTGATTCTAATGAAAAATGAATTATTCAGTAGGAGATCAATTATTAATATTTATGTAGCAGTGGAGAGTCCATGTGCAGTCTTGAGAAATAGATAAATCACTTGCTACTGATGAAACTCGTGCCTATTAAAGGAATAAGAATAACACTATTCAACCATATATATATGGGTATGATATTATATATAAAATAATATATATATATATATGTAAAATAAATAATTTGATTAATCAAATAAATCTAAATATTTTAGTGAATGAAGCATTTTTAGACATATTATTAAATAGTTTTAAACATAAATATCCATTTATTGTAAAATATTATAAGTCCTAGTGCATTTATTGGAATAGGTGCATTAATCATAATCATGAAAATAAAATGTCTTTATTTTATTTTCCATATTGGGATACAAAAACCATTTTCTCATAAAGTTATATGTGAGATAATGATGGGAATACTGTGTGATTAAATGGTATAACATAATTTTTGGAAAAGTATGCACACAAGTAATCACATAAAATCATAAAATAATGAAAATAGTTTCATAATATCATAGAAATAAAGGAAATGTGTAAAATACATAATGAAAGAAAATAATAATAAGGTATGAATAACTTGTAGGAAACATCACATTGTTAACATAGTCTCATTATGGATTATGTTTAAAACTAAGAAAATACATAAAATATCAGGAGGGAAAGTATTTAAATAAGTAATTTGAGTGCTATCAGGACATGAAAATGATCACATGATCATGAATAGGTGTTCCTGATAAATATATCAAACATAAACCATGATGAAAAAAATTCCCATGTAATGAAATGGGTTTTATAATATTTCCTCAAATCATAATCAAAGTAAATTTAACAAATACTCTAATATGAAGGAAGAATTAAATATTATGGGTATTTATATATATGTACATAATCATTGTTCAATAAATAATATGATCATTTAGAAATAACAACTTTAAATGATCATTATATAAATAAAATGGTTTTCATAAACAATTCATCATAGAATAACACATAGAAAAAATAGGATTCTTAAACATCATTCAATCATAATCATGAAACATCTCGAGAAATTATAAGGAATTTATCATTATATTAAATCAATATTAATGTTTATTTTCATAAAAAGGATGTCATCATAGATGAAATAAACTTAAAAGATCACATGAAATATTTCTTGTGGGAAAGACTGTAAATATATTTAAATAAAATTCTAAAAATATAAAAAATTTCCAAATATATTATGGGTGAAATTTTATTTGAAAATTTACTTTGTAACGTGTAATGGATTTATTTATGTATGTATAATTCATGATGGTTTGAATTTTTTGAAGTCGTATAAACAAAAATAAAAAATTATTCTAACAAATTTGTAAAAAAATTCCAAATTTCCTCATTTGGAAAATGAAAAGGGTAATTATTTAAATCCATGACAATAAAAATCAATCTTGGGAAAAGATGATTCCAATCTTTAATATATGAATTTCAAAATTAGTTTTTATGAATATTCAAGAAATCATGCATATGGATGAAAAATGATTTTCAAATGAAGAGAGATATAATTTCAATTAAAAAAATTATTTAAGTATATTTAAATCATTATGAGATAGAAATTAAATGGATTTTTTTAAATAACAATAGGAGAAGGAAATTCATGTTTTTTTATTGGTAGATCATAACATTTGATCAGTACAAACATGTCCTAGAAAATCCCTATAAACAATGAGATTGTGATTTTAAAACACCAATCAGATTGTTAGTTAATGAATCACAAGTCTCATTAACGAATGAAAAAAATGGATATGTCAATACCGATAATTTTCCAGCTAATAATCATAAAATAAATTCAAGGGTAGTATATACACCTCATAAAATAAACATGGGGTGAATACAGAATATTCCCTATATATATAATATTGAGATGAAAATATAATAAATTAATTCCAACACATCATATACATTCATTATCCTCCTGAAAAATACATTTATTTCAATTATTTCCTTAATTATTATAAATATTTTTTTTTATTTTATTTACTACTATGATATTTTTAATTATTAATCAATAATTTTCACATTAGACATTTTTAAGATATTTGGATTGCATGTCCCAAATGTCTTCGATTGTTTATAATGATAATAAAGTTCATTAATCAATCATCTCAATAATATTTATCACATAATTTTTATCATTTATATATATATATTACAATTTCAAAACTAATCAGAATAGAATTTTTTATAAAAAATCAACATTACAATCATGGAGATGGTAGGTCGTACATACACATGAGTAACATTTTTATTTTTAAATAATCATTACATAATGAATTTATGTGTTATTTTATATTTCTATATAGATAATTATATCATTAATAACATGTTATTTCTTTAAATACACTTATATAAACCATCCATCTTATGTGGAAATGAAAATAAAATTGCATCACATCGCCGAGGTGGTAATCCACATTTATGCCTGAATGATGTTATAATTTTTCAAAAAATAGAAATGAAACAAAATATATGATATATTAAATTTATAGAAATATAATTTTTCCAATAATGATGGTACATTAGATCAATAATGATATTATTGGTGGTTATGTAAATAAAGTTCTATTAGTTTAGGAGGTGGTAGTCTGTCAAACACTTGAATTATGGTTTTGTGTCCCACTTTTCGGTAGAGGAGAAAGAGGTAGGTATTATAATTAATTTAATAACATCCCTGTATTTGGGAATAATAATCTTTTCTATATTCATGTTTTAATAATATATCACCGATATACAAGAATAAATAATAACAAAACATTCTGTTAAAAACTATTCATCTTCTTTTGACAATATTCATTTCATTATACCAAAAATTCTAATAGGTTGGTATTCAACCCAAACTAAGACCTATAAAATATGAGAATGGATATTATGAAATTATTTTAGTTGGGTGTGGATGAAATAAAAGTTTTTTTTTTTTTGGAAAAGAGGATATGAGGTTCCCTCTTATAAGTGATGGGAGAAAGCACTCATGAGTTACATAAATTTTAAAATTAATATACATTAGTTTTAATGGAAGAAAGGATTCAATAGAATATAAATTAAATATCGGATGTGTTGGGTCTGAATCTTATTAACCAATAATGCGTGGAATGTTTACATTATTTATTCTATCTTATCTATATGTTTTAACCCATGTTATTCATTAATGAACGTTATCATACTATTGGTGTTTTTACCTTTTAAGGGTGTGTACAGATTCATAAAAGAAGAATTGTATCATAAATGGACCATTGCTGAAATTTTAAACCCTATAAAAATCACAAGGCCTTAAATAAGGTGTTTACTAAATTAAAATCATTTGATAAAATATTATTTTTTACTAAATATCATTAATGGAATTTTTTGAACTATTCATTTTAATTTACATTGAAAAAATGTGAAAGTAATGGAATTATAATATAATCCATTCATACATATATAATAGTTTATTTTTACTTATTTAATTATTGTAAACATAACAATTCATTAAAATGAAATAAATTATAAAATTATGAAAATCATTAATCATTTTCAATATATTAAATAAATTTTATGTTAGGATAATAAAAGAATTTAAGGAAATTAATTCATCCTTAAAAATTGTAAATACATTATCATGATAATATAAAATAAAAAATACTTCATATTACCCTTTATTATATGAACAAAGAAAATTTTTATCCCTTTGAAAAAAAAATTTATAATAGAAAAAATTGAATTAAAATTTAACATTTTCATAACATAAATATAAATTGTTACGACCCGTACCCCGGGTCCCGTATTGTGACCACCCCAAGCCTACCTTCCATAGGACAAGGGATGGTGACTAGAACCAAAGTCTTAAATCCCTAAACTGGGAAGGCATTGCCTTTATTAACTGAACATACATAACATAGTACACAACTGGAAGTAAACACTATGTAAAAATATCTACAAAAGATAGTGATGAAAGTATTGGGGATTGGAAATACAATCCCAACAGTAAAGTACAAGAAAACAGGATATGTACCTGAACAACTGAATAAGGTACAAATAGCTAAAAACGGAAAGAGCATCTCCTGGATCATCCTCTGGGGTTCTGACCTGAAGGGTAGGTACCTATGGCCACCACAACACTCCACATCCATCTGAATCCTCTGTGTTCTGACTCATTATAAGGTCCACCTACGGGTACCATCTAATCCTAGGGCTCTCGGCCTCCGTCAGCACTGTCCATCGTCTGCATCCAACACAACAAGGTGCGGGCATATCCCATGCAGGTGTAAGTATAATGATACTCAGTATGGACCCCGAGACCCTCATGGTCTATCAATAACCAACATTGATAAACCAAAAAATATGAATTCAATGGATAACCATTACTTAGTTATATGACCATACATATACCTAAGTTATCTAGTAACCCATCTCAATCATGAGGAAAACTGATAAGTCACTGACTCAGCTCAAACCATGATTTCATTCTAGGGGGTAGTATCAAGTAACAACCCTAGTAACATTATCAGAACCTTGGATAATGGTGTAATACTCCTCCGGTTGAGTACTATGGGTCTGCTCCGTCACACAGAGGCGCTCCCCAGTAGGGGACTGTTGTGCTCACACAGAGGCTCTCCCCCTCATAACATGTTGAGGTACTCCTCCTTTCGAGTACTATGGGTCTTCCACGTCACACAGAGGTACTCCCCACTGTGGTAATGATGCGTCACAAAAAGTCTCTTCCCACTGGGCTAGTCAAAACACTCCAAGTCGAAAGGTCAGTAGTTGGAAGGTCTCAGCCAGCTACTAGGTCTCTGAACTCCATACGCTCGTGTCTGGAAGGATCCTCCTCACGAGCTACTGGTCGATACATCAACTTTCAAAAAACCCCAGTATAAGGTTCTCAAAGGTATTCCTTGTCAAAGGGGTCTCAATGAAAAAGATGACGCATCAATCAGACGCCCGGTCAATGTGTTATTTGCATTTCCGTCTTGGGGACCCGATTTGGGTTTTAGGATAAAACCAACCAAAACGTACTCCAACTATTACCAAAACTAATGTGGGATATGCCAAAAGAACCACCTCGCTATATTCTTTCTATCTCCATAGAAAGTTCATCGATCAGACACCCATAGCCCAAGATATGGGAAAAAAGGTGTAAACGGGCCAAAGCAGGTCCAGGTCGGGTCTGACAAAGTTTGACTGATCTGTCCTGATCTGGGTCCGGACCGGGGTCCAACCTAATCTGCGGGTCTGACCCAGTCTAATGGGCTGGCTCGGCCCGAGGCAGTGGCCCTACCCGAGCGGGCGGCCGGACCCATAGGAGGCTCGACACGAGGGGGTGGTCCGAACCGAAGGGGTCGACATGCCCGATGGCGGCCCGAAGGCCCGGACAGCCCGGCGGACCGGTTGGCCTGACTACAAGAAGGATTGGTGACCCGGCGGTCCGGCGGGGGTCCGCCTTAGCCGCAACCTGGGGGAGGTGCGCACCACCTGGCTCCCGAACGACTCTACCATTTGGGTGTGAGCCACAATCGGTGTCGGGTGGCGTCGATCCAACACACGCGGGACCCGACGAGGTCCCACTCCTCCTGGTTGGCCGAGTGGCCACCCACTCCGCCTAATCCACCCAAGCCCGCCCTGGTTGCAGTTTCCCTACTCTATGTGGAATGATGGCGTCGCGCCTCCTCCACCGCGGCCCGACCGAGTCGCGGCCTCCATCTCTTCTACGCGGTGTGACGGCACTGAGCCGCCTCCACCATGACCCCCTTTCTGCACTCTGCGCAGCATAACGGCACCGTGCACCTCCGCCATGGCCCGGCATGACCGTGGCTCTCCTTCCACCCAGAAAAACCGTTCCATGCTCTCTTGGAGGCCCGACAGCCTTGCGCCGCCAGATTCTTCTCAGTCGTTCCGGCGCCGGTCGCATTGCTCCACCCCATCGTCATCAAAAAAGAACATTCAAAGGGGGAGGGTTGCGCAGTTTTCATGTGGTCTGAGCCCTCCATATTACGTTAATATCAATCAACATATCTCAACCATAATTTGAACGAATAAGCATGGGAATAAATTCAACACAAACCCCTACCTCAAATGACATTGATCGTTGATGAAGTCATGGAAAGGCAGTGTCAGGAAGCATTTGGGGTAGGAAAAAGAAGAAGAAGATCGTTAAATTTTTTCACCGTCGAGTACTTCTCTTTTGGTTGGGCTAAAGAACGATGAAGGTGTTTGGCAATCATCGTTGAATGATGAAGAGGCATTCTTCATATTCATTTTTGAGAGAATGAAGTTGTCCACATTCTTCCAAGTCCTCTCCCAAGGTCCCACCCCAATGGAAGTTGCGAAACAATACAAAATAATAGGTTTTTATATTATTTAATTGTTTGCAAGAATTAAAAATATTTCAAAAGGTGTAGTTTAAATAATTAGTTAAACTCAACCAAATAAATGAAGTGGGATGGCTCAAATAAATGGTGGAGGATGGTGAGGAGGCTCCCCACTTAATTGGGGGTTCCAAGGGGTTGCAACCCCCAGGTTGTCCACACCATGGAATATCCTCCTTTGGGCAGTTATTTGCTGGTTTCCCCCACCTCCATAACCTCTAATGGGAGGTTATAGAGTGGTGGCCCCCACCACTAACCTCCTCTTTGATATTTTTACCACCAAAAAAAAGTTAAAAAATTATTTTTATTCAATTAAATTTAAAATCCCCAATATCTAACTTCTATTTTCATCAGAACGAAACTATGGTGAAGGTCTCACTATGTAATCACTGACACTGTGACATCAACGGTGCCCTCATATTGCAATTCTGAGCACTGGTTCAAAAGTTATAAAATCCCACTCGTACGTTTACTGAACGTAGACGAGAAATATCAGAAATTGATTCTGGGCACACCGGACCTCATAATCAAGCGCCGTAAATATTCACAGACTCATAAAAATCCAATGAATTAAGAAAAAAAATTTCCACCGAATTTCCTAGTCTTTACATTCTCCCCAAATCAGGGATTTACGTCCCCCAAAGCTAAAACTCGAACTAAGGGAAAAAATGGGGGTACTGAGCACAGATCTGAGCCTCCCACTCCCATGTGCTCTTCTGGAGGTTCCCGTGCTGCCAGAAAACACACACCAGGGGTATCGACCATCTACACAGGACCCACTCCTACTGATACTCAATCTCTACTAGAACCTCTTTGAATGTTTCCCCATTGTCGATGTCCAGCTCCCAATGGTTGATGGTGTGTGAAGGGTCGTGCACGTATCTTCTCAGCTGAGATACGTGGAAGACGACGTGCACCAAGTGCAACTGAGGTGGAAGAGCTCTGTGGTAAGAAACCCGGCCTACTCAACTGAGGACCTGGAATGTTATGATGAATCATGGAGATAACCTGTCACCTCGGCCAAATCACTATACACATCATCGAGGTGAGACCCGTAAAAAGATGTGGTTGCTATCCTTGAAATCCATAGGCCACTATCTCCTGTTGGTGTACAACTTATGCCTGGCCTGGGTAGTCTTCATCCACTCAGGGATGATCTGCACCTTCCATGTGGTAGCCTGTACCATCTCTGGTCCCACTAGTGCTGACTACCCTGGGTTTTTCCAGCACTGTGGCGATCTGCAAGGATGACCATACAAGGCCTCAAAAGGTTCCATACTGATGGTGGGGTGGTATATGTTTTTGTAGGAAAACTATTCCAAAGGTAAGTGGTCCTCCCAACTACGATAGAATTCAAGGACATCAGCACAAATCATGTCCTCGAGAGTCTAAATGGTCCCCAAAATCTGGCCATCCATCTAAGGATGGAAGGCGGTGCTCAGATGTAGCTGCATCCTGAAAGCCTCCAGCAACCCCATCCATTGCTGAGAAGTAAACCGTGTTTTATAGTCAGAGACAATAGAAGAATTTAATCCATGAAAACGCACAATCTCCTTCACATAGAGGCCTCCCAATCTCTCTACAGATCCATACTCTCTGATCGGTAGGAAGTGGGCCGACTTGGTGAGTTGGTCAATGACCACCCATATCGAATCGTGACTCCTGGATGTACGTGGAAAACTCGTCATGATGTCCATGGATATCCCATCCCACATCCACTCTGGGACCCTTAAGGGGTGAATCACGTCTGTTGGTACCTGGTGCTCCACCTTCACTTGATGACAAGTGAGGAATCAAGAGACACACACCGCTACCGCCTTCTTTATACCTTGTCACCATGGCTATCATCGAAGGTCCTGGTACATCTTCGCCACTTTTGGATGTACCGCTAGAGGGGACGTGTGTAACTCCCTCAAAACTTCATCCTGATGTGATACAGGTACCATGGTATGTCCTATGAAGAGGATGACATGCTCCCCATCTTCAAAAAATACATCAGGTGCCTGCCCTATGGATATCAGAGCACGTCAAGTCTCATAGTCGGTGTCTCCACCCTGTTCCTCCCTGACTCGCTGAAGAACTGGAGGAGTGACTCTGAGAGACTCTAGAGAGGCCGATCTATCTCTATCCATAAAGGATATATATAAGGTATCCAACTACTCTATCGCCTCTCCTAGAAGCTATATACTAGATCTCCTGCTAAGAGCATCCGCAATAACATTCCCCTTCCTAGGAGTGTATACTATCTCAAAGTCATAGTCTTGGAGGAACTCAGGCCATCACTACTTTCTCAGGTTCATGCCCATCTTGGGGAAGAAATAACTAGGACTCTTGTGATCAGAGTACATGGTAAAACATTCCACCATCAGATAGTGCCACCACATCTTCAAGGAGAAGACCACTGCTGCTTACTCCAGATCATGGGTAGCATAGTTCATCTCATGCTGCCTCAGCTACTGAGAACCATATGTGATCACCACTCTCTCCTGCATCAGGACACACCCGAGTTTGGTCCCTGATACGTCACAGTAAACTATGTACCCTAAGCCTTCCTCTAGAAGCCTCAATATGGGGTCAATAGTCAGCTTCTACCTCAGCTCTTGAAAGCTCTACTGGCATCTCTTCGACCACACGAAGGGTTGACAATTCTTTTCCAAGGACGATTGTGGCGCTGCAACTCTAGAGAAGTCTGGAATGAATCTACGATAGTATCCAGCCTAGCCCAGGAAACTTCGTACCTCCATCACACTCCTGGGTGGATCCCAAGAAAGTACCACCTACATCTTCACTGGATCCACTGCAACTCCAGCCTCCGAGATGACATGTCCCATGAAGTGAACCTCTCGATTCCAAAACTGGCACATCGAGTGCTTACCATAAATCTGGTGCTCTCAGAGTGTGTCTAGTACTAGCTGTAAATGGTAGGCATGCTCCTCCTTAATAGTCGACTAGATCAGAATGTCTTTGATTAAAACTAAGAAAGATCGATGAAGTTATGGCTTTAAGATCATATTCATGAGACACATGAACACTTATGGAGTGTTGGTTACATCGAAGGCCATAAAAAAGAACTCATTTTGGCCATACCGACATCTGAAGGTCATATTTTCCCCTCCTCGTCTCAAACTATGAGCTCGTGATAGCCTGATCTGAGGTATATCTTTGAGAACCATCGTGCTCCCTTGAGCTGATCAAAGAGGTTGTCAATCCTTGAAAGTGGGTACTTGTTCTTCACGGTCACCTAGTTCAGGTAACTATAGTTGAAAAAGATCCTCAAGCTCCCATCCATGTTTTGGACGAATAAAATCGTGGCTAGCCAGGGAGAAACACTGGGCCAGATGAATCCCTTCCTCTGCAAGTCTTCCAGTTGTACATGTAGCTCATGAAGCTCAGCGGGAGCCATCCAATATTTTGGAGTAGATTTAGGTGTCGTCCCAGGGTACAAGTCAATGTATAAGTCCACCTCTCAGTGAGGAGGTAGTCTTAGATCATCATCCGGTAAAACATCCATGTAATGGTCCACCACTACAGGATAAGTCAGAATCCCCACAATAACTTCTCTGAGGGTAAGGCAGGCCAACTGATGAGTGATCGACTACTCCCTCCTCCAAGCAAGTTCTTCATGTGCTGCAACGGTTCCATTCTCACCGGTGAAGGTAAACCTGGTCCCATCCGTGTAGACACACCGCACTTTGCACATAATACAATCAATATGAGCATGGACTGTAGATAACCAGTCCATACCCAAGATGACGTTGTAAGGTCTCGACGCCGCTATGATGAGATCTAAGATGAATCTCTCACCTCCTATAGTATGCTCACACTACCAGAACCAGTGCATAATCATCGAGTCTGCTCTCGTAGGAGTCTCTATACCTAAGGATAGATCCAACAGCTCCGTTAGAATCTCTGAGATCCAAACGAGCGGAGTGGCTTTGAAAGAGTGACTGACACCTTTGTCTATATGAACTGCAGCTAAGGTGGTGTAGACATAGATAGTACCTCGAATCATATCTGATGTGTTGTGGTCATATTCCTTAGCTTCCTGATGTTGAGCTCTCCCCAGTCCACATCCTCCATGCGGTCGGGGTGGACCTCCTGGTGGTTGTGGTGGTAACACCTCGTAATGTCATACACCACCAGCTGCTCGACCAACTCCTCTACCACGTCTGCCTATGCCCTGCGGACCACCTCGATCAAATATCTACCTCTCCCGGGGAGGTCCCTCAACTCTCTGTTGTGCATATAAATGGCGGGTCGGATAGTCACGAGCCATGTGAGCTTACCCACCACATGAGTAGCACTTCCTGCTACTGGTAGGTATGTCACTTCCCCAGGTGCTCCGCACAACATATCCTGAGTCATGAGATCATCCACCCATTGGTCTGTTCCTCTTGGACCTCTACGCCATCTGTCTACTGCCAAATGTAGAATAATCCAATACTTGACGACTATTAGTGGGTCTCGTTGTTGGTGACTACTCAGCAAGGAACCTCTCCACTTGGAGGACTCTCTCTAACACCCCCACCTGCGTCGGGATGCTGAGGGAGATCATCGAGGCTCTGATCTCTCGCATGTGCCCCTGCTCGAAGGTCCGGGCCCTGATGAATGGGTCCCCTACCATATTCGTGGAGTAGTGCGATTGGTCGGTGAACCTCACCGAGTACTGAGATATAGTCATGATACCCTACTGTATATGGAGTAGCTCTTATATCTGCACCGCTCGAAGGGTGGTTGGTACAAACTTCTCTCGGAACAACCTCTTGAAATCTTTCCAGACTAATGTCACCTCTTTATGGACCTAAAGCATCAGGCTCCACCATCATCCTACTACTGCATGAAGGAGACTCGAAGCAAAAATCACCATGAGGTATGATGGTGTCCCTTCTAGCCTGAAGACTGTCACCACTTCCTCCAGACAATCCTCAGCCGCCTGTGGGTCTGTCTCTCCCAAGACCCTGGGTGGCCTCTAGTGCTAGAACTCATGCAATGTGATCAAGCGGTGTGCATCGTCTACTATTGGGGCTTGTGGAATTGGTGGCCCAATGGTATGTGGTACCACTGGTGCCTCCACTGGTAAAGGGCGCTGCACCAAGGCCTCTTCACTCGGTGGGCTGTCAGAGTGTACGACTCTCGGGGCTCTAACTGGTCATCCGCGGGGAGGAATCCTGAAAGAAATAGATGTGACTCAGTCAAATGATTTTACCTGGTGAGATGACGTGGTTGAGATGAATTAAAGAAAAAATTTAAATAAACTCAAGCAATCAGTGTTTTTTTGTACCAAGTCGGAAATAAGTAGTCAGGGTTCTGGTGTATGGATACGTCGGCCGCCCGTACCAACATTGGACTCCCTGAACAGAAAAAAAACACATAGTACTCTTAACACTATTGCTTCACAGAAAAGAAGTATAATAGTCCTATGTTATGTGGTTGAACCGACTCCTCTGATAACAATTTTTCACGACCCATCCCCCGGGGCCCGTATCTTGACCACCCAAAGCCCACCTTCCATAGGCCAGGGGATAGAAACTAGCACCAAAGGCGTAAGTCCCTAAAATGTGAAAGAATTGCCTCTATAAACTGAACACACAGAACAGAGTATGAAACTAGAAGTAAACACTATGTAAAACAGTATACAATGGAGAGTGCTGAATGTAAAGGGTGCGGGAAATACAAGAAAAATAGTAAAGTAAAAGAAAATAGGATAAGTATAAGTACAACTGAAAAAGGGAAAAAACTAAAAAGGTAAATAATATATCTTGGATCGTCCTCAAGGGTTCCTACCGGAAGGGTAGGTACTGATGTCCACCTCAACACTCCACGTCCATCAGACTCATATGTGCACCGACTTGTCATAATGTCCACCTCCGGGTACCGTCCAGTCCAGGCGCTCTAGGCCATTGTTAGCGATGTCCGTCGTCTACATCCAACACAACGAGGTGCCGATATAGCCTGTGAAGGGGTGAGTATAACGATACTCAGTAGGGACCCCGAGACCTTGAAGGTCTCTCAATAACCAACTATGATAGACCAAAATGTATCAATTCAACTGTTAACCATTACTTATGTATATTTCCATACATATTCTTAAGTTATCCTATAACCCATCACAATCATGAGGAAAACTGATAAGTCACGGACTCAGCTCAAAATAGGATTTCATTCTAGGGGGTAGTATCAAGTAACAACCCTAGTTACACTGTCTGAACATCGGCTGATGGTGTACTCTTACTCAATCAAGTATAGTGGGCTTGTCACGTCATACAGAGGAGCTTCCCACTATCCTTGTACTGCTGAGGTACTCATCGTGTCGAGTACCGTGGGTCTGCTACATCACACAGAGACGCTTCCCACCAGGGGTCTGCCGTGCTCACACAGATGCGCTCCCCCTCATAGCCTACTGAGGTACTACTCCTGTCGAGTACCGTGGGTCTGCCGCGTCACACAGAGGTGCTCACCACTGTAGTCCTGCCGCGTCACAAAGAGGCGCATCCCACTGGGCTAGTCGAAACATTCTGAGTCGAATGATCTGCAGTCATCAGGTCTCAGCCACATACTAGGTCTCCAAACTACACACGCTTGTCTCAGGGAGGATCCGCTCCACGAGCTACTAGAGCATACTTAAACTGTCACGAAAACCCAATTAGAAGTATCCCAAAGGTCATACTCTTCATAGGGGTCTCAATGCAATAGAAAGGGTGTCAATCTACTGCTCGATCTTTGTGTTATTGGCATTTCCTTCCTAGGGGCCCGGTTGGGTTTTTAGGTTCAAACCAACCTGAATATACTCTAACTATGTCAAAGCTCATGTGGGGCTTCCAAAAAGAACCATCCCTCTTTATCCTTTCCATCACCACAGACGGTTCGTTGATCGGACACCCGTAACCCATGATATGGGAGAAAAGGTGTAAACATGCCAAAGAGGGTCTGGGTCCGGTCCAACCAAGTTGGACTGACCCGGCTCGATCTAGGTCCGGACGGGGGTCCGACCCGATACAAGGATCTGATCCGATTCGAGGGGGCGGCCCGGACTGGGGGTGTGGCTTGGCCCGAGTGGGCAGCCCGGCCCAAGGCGGTGGCCCGACCTGAGGGGGCAGCCCGGCCCATAGGCGGCCCAAACCGAGGGTGTGGCCCAGCCCGAAGGGACAACCAAGCCTGATGGCAGCCCAATGGACCGATTGGCTCGGCGTCCCAGTCGGCCAGGCGACCTGGTGGCCCGGCGGGGGTCTTCCTTAGCTGCGGCCTGGGGGAGACTCATGCACCCCCTATCTTCTGAACAAATCTACCGTTCGAGTGTGAATCGAAACCGGAGCTAGGTGGCGCTGGTCCATCACATATGGGACCCGACGGGGTCCCACTTCTCATGGTTGGATGAGTGGCCAGCTGCTCCGCCTTCTTCGCCCCAGCCCGCCCTAGTCGCGACTCCCCTGCTCTGTGCGACGCGACGACGCCACGCCTTCTCCATTGCGGCCCGACCAAACCACGACCTACAGCTCCTCCATGCGGCACGACGGTGCAATGCCCCCTCTTCCGCGACCCCCTACAGCCCTCCGCACAGCGCAACGGCACTGTGCACCTCCCCCACGGTCCATCATGGCCGCGCCTCTCCTTCCTCACGACACGATGGTGCCTCACTCTCTTAGCAACCCAGCGGCCTGGTGCTGCCAGTTTCTTTGTGGCTGGTCTGACGCCGGTCGTGTTGCTCTGCCCCGTCGTCATCATATGAGAATAATCAAAGGGGTAGGGTTAGGCCTTGTTCGTGCGGTCCGAGCCCTCCACGTTATGTTGATATCAATCGGCATATCTCATCCATAATTTGAATGACGATGAACGGGGATAAATTCAACTCAAACCCCTACCCAGTATTACATTGATCCTTGACGAAGTCGTGGAATGGAGGCCTCGGGAAGCGTTCGGGGTTGGAAACCGAGGATGAAGTGCCATCAGCATTCTTAGCGGTCAGCTCATTCTTTTCTGGCTCGATTGAAGATCTATGAAGGAGTTCGAAAATCTTCGATGAATGATGAAGAGGATTTCTTCGCATTATTCATTGAGAGAATGAAGCTCTCTAAATTCTTCCAAGTCCTCTCTCAAGGTCCCACCCAAATGAAATTTTCCAATGAAAACAAAATAATAGGTTTATCTGTTATTTAATTGTTGGAAAAAATTCAAATGATTTCAAAATTTGGAGTTTAATTAATTTGTGAAACTCAACCAAATAAACGATATGGGTTGGCTCAAAAAAATGGTGGAGGAAGGTGAAGAGGCTCTCCCCATAATTGAGGGTTCCAAGGGGTCACAACTCCCAGATGGTCCCCACCATGGAATATCCTCCTATGCTAGGTTATGTTTGGGTGGGCTCCACCATCATAACCTGTCATCAGAGATTATGGTGTGGTGGCCCCCACCACTAACCTACTCTTAGAGCTTTTAACCACCCCAAATTAAAAAAAGTTACCATGTTATTTTTATTCAATTTAATTTAAAAACCACAATATCTAACTTCCATTATCTTCAGAACGCAACTGCGGTGAAGGTATCACTATGAAATCATCGACGTTGCGAGCTCAACGGTGCCCTCTTATTTCAATTCCGAGCACCCGTGGAAAAGTTATAAAATCCCGCTAGTACGTTTATTGAACGTACGTGAACAAAACATCTAAAATTGATTCCTAGAACACTAGGCCTCAGAATCAAGCGCCATAAATTTTTGCGGACTCATAAAAATCACATGAATTATGAACAAAAACTTGCACATAATTTCTGGGGCTTTACAGAAATAAAGGTCAAAATCAACGAAATATGTCAACATGTGTTTATTTATCCAAAATATGGTACGAAGTTTACAAACTCCACTTTTCCAATTAGATTAATTAATTTTTTTGGTCATTTTTTTGTCCTTATCTAATTGTATTGAAACACAATTACTTGATGCACCGTTACAATGATGATACAATTTAACTATAGCAACCATTCATAATGAAAAAAGGGCTTATTTAGAAAATTTAGAATATATATTTCAAATTATGCAGTCCATTTTTAATTATGCATTTTATATAATTTTATGAAATTATTTTTATATTATAATGATGAATGTAATTAAAATCTGAAATTATGAAAAATTTAATGTTAGTTATTAAATAATTTTATTCAAAATTGAAAACAAACCATTCTAAAAAATATAAATATATTATGTTTAAGAAAAAAATATAATTTCATTTTAAAAATAATAAAAAATATGAATTTATTTTCAAATAATTTATAAAAAAATTACTAATTATTAGTAATTTTGTAAAAAAATTGCAATTTTAAGAAAAATATCAATATCTCATCATAATAAATATTTGAAATTATGTCTCTAAAAAGAATATATTTTTAATAAAATATATTATTGTTTTAAAAATAAAATAAAATATTTTATTATAATAAATAATAAAATGAAATTTTTTAAGAAAATATTTTTTTAAAGAATAGAATGATGTTTCTAAAAATTGGTGGATTATTTACAACTAATTTAGCAGTATATATATATATTGTTTCAGAAAATTTAATATATTTCATCTCATAATTAATAAAATTAATAACTCCAAATTTACAGTACAGTTATAATGGTCATATTTATACAATAATTTTCCATGGTTCATATAGACTCAAACTTGCGGGTCGTATACACTTTCAAACATAGATTTCGTTTTAAAATATTTGGGTGTAACATTCTCCCCCATTTAATAAATTTAAAATTCATAATTTGAAATTGGTCACATGAATTAAGAGTATGACATATTAAAATACTTTTTTTAAAACACTACATCATAAAAATAATTAATTATAGTTTCTATTGAAAATATGGAAAAGGTAAATTGAAATTTATTTAGAATAACACATTACTATTCATAAAAATATGATTAAATAAGTGGTAATAGAAAATAAGGACATTGAAAATATATTTAACGAATAGATGATGATATTGATTGATATAGATCATTGATCAAATGAAATTGAATGATCAAGATAATGTTAGTGGTCGAATATCAATGAAGGGTAAAAAGTGCCATCAATTCAACATAAATTTTGTAAATAGGATAACAAATTTTCAAAATCATTTTCCAAAAAATGGGGAGTAACTTTACCTTCTAGACTAATAATATAAAGATATATACTTAAATGGGAAATAAAATATCACCATTTAATCAATTTCCACCACAATTTAATTTATTCTCCTATCATTGAGATTTTCATGGTGGCATTTTCATGCCTGATGCACTAAAATAATGATCTAATTGATCTCATAATCATGAAAAGTTTGACAAGATATTTATCTTATCATTATTAATTAACAAAATATGGTTATAAAATGTTATTATAACTTAATAAAATAGTAAATCTTCAACAAAATTAATATAAAATTAATTTCCATAGCCTCTACAATAACCCCCAATGTTCAATCCTAGCTCATTTAATAAATGACACACCTCAAATTCATTACAATTTCCATGAACAAAAATGATTAAATAAACATAAGTACTTGACCACATATTTTTCATAGTATAATTCTAAATTTATTAATAATTGATATTGGAAACTCATAAAGTTACATACCAAAAAATTCATTTTCCATAGTCATATAATCTCCAACATATTCTAATGATTTCATTAAATAATGCATATCACCATTAAAATAAAATATCCTTCAAAGGGAAAATTAGAACATAATTCCATAAATAAAATATAATAATTATTTTACCATAATTATATATGTCTCCCAAAAATCTTCTATAATATCATTACATACTTTATCTTAAAATCTCTTTTCAATCGAATGGTTTTATATAAATTAAAACTGATGATCCCAAAATCTAATTAATTTTATTCTATGAAATTTTTAAGTTAAAATAAATATAATACAAATTTAAAAATAAAATAGTATATTGGTAGGTATTTAATAATTTTCTCCCTTATATTGTGGGGTCATGCTCCTTAGATTGTCCCGATGTTACTGGTTTTTTCCTTGCCTATGGGTTATCATTTTAAAAAAAATAATTAAAATTATTTCAATAATGTTTAATATAACTGCTTTACATCCTACTCAAACCAAATATAATTATTCTCAAAGAATATTTTATGTTAACCCTAAGTTGTATATATACATCACCATAATATAGTGTCTCATAAAAATATCATTTTTCGCATTAAAAAATCCTAAAATAAATCCTCAAAAGAGGTTTATAAGTATTTAAAAATATTATCAACCATAATATCATAAAAACATGATAAAATCCAATAAAATTATATTATACTAAAATTAAAAATATATTCTTCCAAATATTTACACAACCAATTGATTTTTCAAGACACATTTAACAATAAAATCTTCAATATAACACATCTATAACAATTCTCTATAATATCAGTTGATGAACACTTCATTACATTCACATAATTTATTAGAATAGAATATTTCATTTCTTTGTTGAGGTATTAACCCTTATATTAGTTCATTAACTTATAGAATTCCCATTTCATGCACATATAGGCACTGAACAATAAATTTTACAACATGATTCAATTGTTATCCCTCCATTTAACCCTTAAATTTTCCTCATAAATTACATGATCTATTCCCTATATTTCTAGATAGAAAATATATTCTCATTATGTTGAGACATTTCCCATATTCCTTCTTCCAATACATAGGATATGTATGAAACTAAATCTTCTTTCCTCCGCAGCCTTAACAAAACTACGTTTTTCCCGTATCTTGTGTGTTGGGAATTTCACCCAAGTTTATACTATTAATAATAAAGATATATCTAATTATTCATCATCAAAATTTTTAGCAATCATGATCAAATTTAGTTTTCTATTTTATCAACAATATTATGACATTATCCACCACATTCAGAGTTAATAAAATTCATATGTGTCCCATCCATTGACTAAAACCAAAATAATCTTCTAAGAAAAAATATTCATAATGAAAAAGATTATAATAATAAAAAATAATTTATATAATGTGTAAATCATGAAACACACTTTCCATTCTATAACACATAATATTGACCCTTTTTAAATAATGGTCATAAAAAATTCCAAGTCATTATAATGGTTTATAATGAAAATGTTTTTTTATCCAAAAATATCCACAGGAAGTTCCAAACTTGGTGTATAGTAAGGTAACACTCACCATGAACTAGAATGAATGATGAAATATATTCAAAAAACTATTTTCGGTGTAATAACAACTACAATAATATTTTGTAAAAACATGTCTCCACATAGCATAAAGACATGGATGTAATTTCATGGAAACTACAACCTCTATAATTCACTAAAATTCATGGCTATTTTACAACACATGGACTAAATCCTATTGTCCTAAAAAAATATTCTCTACCTAATAAAAAAATATGAATATAACATTCTCCAATAACAACTATAGTGACCCATTTTTTTAATGATAATTTTTTCACGATTTATGGGATAAATATACATTAAATACATTACATATAATGAAAGGGATTATATTTTTGGATGATTATGTACCGAAGTCATCAATGTGAAATTAAAATTTATTTATTTTAATCCCCATAATGAGCTATTAAATCCATTTTAGTTCCTAAAACAACATGGGATAACAAAGTTAATATAGGGACAAAATGGGTTAGCTAACTAGCATTGTAAAGTAATAAACCATGATATGGAAGAAAAATGTGTGAGTTAGAAATATAACATGATATAATAAAATATAAGGATCTGGAGTAATCACATTGTATTATATCATAAATAATATAGTATTATAAGATCAAATAAATATAGGAAATGTTGAAGCAATATAAATAATGAAATAACTATAGGTTACTGATATAGGTAAAGACAACAACCAATAGTTGTCAAAGCCCAATCTTGGAATATGTTTTCCCACTATTCCCATAAATAATGTCTGATGAGATTCATGATTTACCCAATTCATTGGATAAATATTTGGGTGTAGTCAACCTATCATGTTCATGATTTGGTGTTCCAAAAAATGGAATCAATCAGATAACATAATCACAAGAATTACCCAATGAAAAAAATGTGTTCTTAAAACATGACTCATATCATATTTAAATGAAATTTCATAAATATTATAAATTTAAGAAGGAATTAAATATTATATAAGTTCATATCTGAGTAAATAATCATATATTTGACAATAATGAGTTTATTTTAAATTTAAAAAATAAATGGGGATTACATAAATGAAAGGGGTTTCATAAACATTTCATCATGGAATAATCCCATAAAAGGGGATGGGTTTCAAAAAAATATTTTCATCATATTCATAAATAATATAGATAATAGATACAGTTGGAATCATTAACATCTCTAGTTTTTAAAATGAATCACAGTGTTTGATAACATAATTGATATGCCAAATCGATCTTTAACAAACAACTAAATAATATTATTTAGAATGGTGTCTATCATCTATTCATTGGAATGGTGGGAATGATCATTGTTAATTAAAATTTAAAAATATGTTTCATACATGTTTAAATAATGATTCATTGGTTATAAAATTATCTTGATATGAACTTAAAACATATCAAATATATATAATGTATTTTTGATGAAAAAAACTATTTCAATGTGAAGAATTGAGTTTATAAAAAAAATAAAATATCAAAAATACGATTATATTAATAAAATATTAATTCATTTTAAGGTTCAAAATTCATCTTATATGTTTTCTAGACATTATATAATAAATTCAATTTTATGCATAAAATTAGTGTTTTGGTAAAAACGATGTTATTTCACCCTTTAATGGGGAACGAATATTAAATATAATTATTGACACATTTATATGTTATTTCTAATAAAATAATCTTCTTATTTAGAATCTGGTCATAAAAATTTATTTTGGACAAATATTTAGAAATTTTCTGATTAAATTTATATTTTAATGAATAGTGAAGAATACTACATTTTAATTCAAACTGCTATTTCATCTAATTTATTTAAATTGATAGAATATTCTATTAATTGGAACGAAATTAGAATTTTTTTTCATTTAATCCAATTGATGTTATATGAAGTGATTTTAAATTTAAATTTGATATAAACAGATGTAAATTTCCGTGGTAAAGGAAAAATCATGTAATTATAGGTAAACCTAATATAATTATTATATAAAACTACATTAAAACATGTCCTCATTTAATTAGATGAGTGTACTCCAACCATGATCATCATTGGGTATCTTTTGGTACCACTTTGAGCTACATTGATGACATTAATGCATTTATAATATTATATTAAATGAGTAGTAATTTTCATTGTCACACATTTGTATTTAAAAAGTAATGTATGTTAACATGTCATTATACATGGGATATATTAGACTACAAATATTAATAATTAATATAAACTAATTAAACACATCATGTTAATTTATTTATAATTTTATGTAAATAAATAATTATATTAAATAGTGACGCAAAGATGATGTAATAATTTCTTAATTAATGAATGAATCAAATAAACAATATTATAAAAATTAAAATAAATTGTATATCATGTAATTCCTGCCAAAAAATACGTTTTTATATTTATTTTAAATGTTAGTGATTATTTAAAATAGTTTTTCAAACTTATCTTGCATTATGGATATATTATGAAAGTCAACTAATGAATATTTCCAAAATTGACAATATTGGTATTTTAAAATATTAAATATTTTATTTACAGTTATAAAATCCATAAAAATATATGATTCATCAAAATGGTTTTTATAAGTCCATATATGTCATAATTGAAACGTTTTTTTGGACATTTGACATGCTATGGTAATTTCATTAACCCACATAGTGTAATTAATAGGATATCATGGTATGATTAAAAACTGTAAGATAATTGTTAAAACAAAATGATGATGATAAAAAAATATTCAAAACATGTCTAATTTTATTTTGTTATGTTTATTATAACCTAAATCATCTTATATTTGAAATAAATTATTTATCTACCATTTTGAAAAGAAAAATAATTTATATTAATTTAATACATCTTTTAATTCCAAGAGTTTTGCTCCCCTCTCCTATAAAAAGGATCTCATTCCTCTCATTGAATGAAACTCTATAACATTTTAGATTAGAAAAGTTGTACCCAAACCCATTCCTATAATATCTCCTCACTTTTTGGAAGCCTTAATTTTTATAGAACACCATCTATATTGTTGTTAAGGTGTTCTTCAATATTGTTCAATCGAAGAAGATGTATCATTTTCATTAAGTATTTCTATTTCATTTCTTCTTCCACTTCTTTAAATTATTTTTCATCCTATATGAAATAATATTCACAATATCCTAAACATATAGAGAATTTATATTTATAATATCATCACCTAAATCAATCTACACATCCATTAAATGTGGAATGGAATTAATCATTCATGCATACATGTGAATTATCACCTCCACGAATCGATCTATTTCATTTTCCATAACCGACTGTCCTGAATAGTTATAATAATTTAATTAGTGTTCATATGTGATATTAATGATATATTACTCTTCATAATTTAATAATATAAAAATTTCATTCTTACATTCTATGCGCTTAACAATGATAATGTCATTCGTGTGTACATGTGAGCTATCACATCCATGAAGAGATGTGACTCGTTTTTATTCGTTATTCCACTTTTATGACATGTATAAAAGTATAGTTAAATTATTAATATTATATTAATTATTTTAATATCATTATTAAAAGATAAAATAATACTTACCTTCTTTCTATTACAATCAATGTAAAATCGAAAATGTTACTCATGTGCACATGCAACTTACTTTCTCTAGGATTATAAAATTGTTTATTTTTCATAACCATACATAATGGATAGATATAAAATTATAATTTATGTATAAAAATTAATATAATTTCATTAATATTATTATAAATTTGATGGACTTATGACCTCTGGGACTATTGACATCCTACAAACTTCATTTTTGACTTGAGTACCTAATATCGACAAAATGACTGATGTAAATATAAATAATTAAGTAATTCTCACGAAATTAAAATATTCATATAAAAGGAATAATAAAATTTCTAAATTTTATTAAAAAACTACATAACTAACATTATTTTATTATTCAAGGTGATAAATAATCTATGTGACAAGTCAGAATTAAGGTAAAGGATTTCATCTCAAACTCCTTTCATTGAGACATTTCCTGATAATATGCACCATTATTCTTTTATAATGTGTATTTACAACCCCTTTTACTTACCATATTCATATTTTATCTATATAAATGTTATTCAATATAGTGTGAAATGATATACATTCTCGTGGATTATAATTTAAATGTTAGAAGTGGTGTATGAATTTTTAACTAAAACATTGTTTTATTTATTTTATTGAATTATTCTACATAATATTTCTAATTATTGACTACATATTAAAAATGATTTATTGAATTTTTTATATGGAAATAAATGTTTTAAAATGGTAATTCAAAAATTTCCCTTTATTGTTACACTGTGGTATGGGACACTTTTCTTGAATAATCTCTATTATAAATGTTATAAATTGGTTTTTTAAAAATGGATTGGATATTTAAATGAAATTAAATGTATTATTATGAGTGGAAATGAAATATTTTGAGATAAATCTTGAAAATTGTTATATTTTATGTTTTATGACTCTATGATGGTACTTTATCATATCACAGGTGAGAAATATACAACATATATGAACGGTTGAGCCCCATTATACCTCATAAGTGAATTCGATATAGCCTATAAAAATGGTTGATCCCCATTATAGATCATCGTTGTTCCCAATATGAGTTACATAAAGTTTTTATCCTCGTTATATCTCACGGTGATCCAAATTTAGATTATATGAAGTGTGATACCAATTATAGGTCTCCAATGCATTGGGTATGGTAGTTGGTAGTATGGTTATTACATTTGTAAGTGTGATATGTGTAGAATATGATTGTATGATTATTCCATTTAAATATGATTATCTTGAAAGTTTCCATTATATATTATATGTTTCTTTCTATGGTGTTTAAGGTAATATTTTGATTATAAAATGTGTAATTAATGTTTTTTAATGGATAGTATTTACTAATTATTAACTATGAGAAAATAATACATTATGATAAATAATTCATGGTTTAAATGTTTTCACAAGACTAATAGTTTTCCATCATTGTGTAACCATTACAGATATTTAGTTCTCATACCATGTTTTGAAATTTTTTTCACATGTATTATGATTGGTATGATAAATGAATATGAATAAAAGAATGAATTGAATATGATTCTCAAAGGTAAGGCCTGTTGAATTTAAAAGTGTTTCCTTTTGGGGAAAAAGCGTATACTGATTATAACTTTCCAAATGTAGTGTTTTGGTTTACCTTATAATATATTTTCTCTAAATTTCAAATTAGAAAAGATACTCGAATGTGAATTATTGTTCAAAAACACTATAACATGTCATGTTTATGACCATGTCCTTATAAAATCATTGGACCATATCAGCATTATAGTATTAGTGACATCAATGGATGAAATATTTTATTAAAATAGCCTTAAGAGATCACATGGATTATTTCATGAATAAAAATAAATTTCTACAATGAAATAAATTCAATAAAATATAAAAATTTCAAAAAATATTTGGAAGATATTTTTTTTTAAAATGAAACATGGGAAGATGTAAAGGAGGCCCCAATGTAATGAGAGGTCATGATTTTGGTAAATTATTTCATTTTAGAAGAAGTTAAATGATATTATTCCATTCATACATTGTTTTAAAGGTAAAAAATTTATTCATTTGGAAAATGAAAAGAAAATACTCAAGAACCATTTTCTAAAACCCAATGAAGGGTTAAAATTATTTTTAACAATCATAAGAGTATATTAGAAACATTAATTGATTAAAATTTGATAAAAAATATGTATAAAAAATCAATTTTTCAATAAAGAGAGAAACATTGTAATATTTTAAAAAAACATTATTTCGGTCTCTTATGATTATAATTAGTTTAAAATTAAAGGTATAATTATAATCTCTATTAATAACCATTAGGAAAATAATTTAATTTTTTTTGAGAGTTTTATTAGGAAATTTCATCATTGGAAACTAAAAATAAACAATCTTCATATGTAATGGTATTGTAATTGAAAACAATTACCATATTGGTAACTTTTGAATCATAATCCCCATTAATGAATGGAAAATAGATAGATATGTAAATAACCATGATTTTCTAGAGATGAATCATAAAACACATTCATGAGATGTACATGTACCACATAAAAGAAAAAAGTGGCCAATATTTAATTTTCTTCAAAAACGTAAATTCTAAACTAAAATAAATTACCTTTAGTCTAACCCATCATGTACATTGTTTATCTTCCAAAATAATAACAATATGTTAATTATCTAAATTTTTAAAACAATGTTCCTGATTATTATTCCATTTAGTTTATCTAATACCACATTATATTTAACTTGAGATCACCCCATTAGGTGATCATTAAAAGATATATGATAGTATAACTATCTTATTTACATGTTGTCATATTATAGTGATGCCATTTATTATGGTAATACATTCCCTAAAAAACCCATATTATATAATAATATATTTATTGGGTCAATGATGTAGCAATAATATTTTATTATTACTTATTATTATATTGACAATATATTATCCCCTCCATATTTTAGTAGACCCACTTCGCTAGTGAAAAACATCATAAATTTAGGGAGGTTATCCAAAGATCATATGATGTTTCAAATATTGTTACTAGTAGTTTAAATGTAATGAATATTTACAAGAAATGCAAGAAATAAAAGATATTTTATAAAACAATTGAAATATGATAAAAATCTATAATTTGAATATTCAATGCTTTCTTAATTATCAATGGAAATAACATATAGTCAATTATCTCAAATTCCATGGCTTAAAAACAATGCTAGAAACATTATAACATGATAACGTAAAGTGAAATCCAATTACAAAATTAATAATTTATATGATTTGGAGGTAAAAATCATCTATTATCTTATAATTATTGGTTCCATAAATCCTTATAATTAGAATAAAAAGATCACAATTATATGCTTAATCAATGTTATAAGTCCCCAGCCTTAACCCTTAATTAATCTTGAGTTATTACAAGATTACACATTGAGGATCTTTTCGGGTTTAGAGTTTTAGAGAATTAGATCATAAAACTTGCATTAGATTCCACATATAAACAAAGTGGTTACATAAAGATAGTATTATTCCTTCCCATCAATGGAAACACATTTAAAATAAAACATGGATTATTTCTTGACACATCCTTGACTCTATCATCTTATCATGTACCTTTCCCTTGACCTGTGAAAAACATTTCAAAAACTTGGGATGAGCATAAAAACACAGTATGGGTTATAAAGAAAACATGTAATGGAAACATGAGTTCATACATAAATAAGAATGAAATCATACTTTACCCATAAAACATAGGCAGTTTAACATACCTAATAAAATCATGAATAAATCATAGAAAATCATAAGACATAAAGGTAACTTGAGGCATTCATAACATTCTTACGTAGGGAGTAACCCTCTTGGTTACGTTTGGAATACCCATCACAGTATATTCCCTAAAATCTCTTCGGAGAAACCTTAATGTTTCACTCCTTCGCGTTACCCAATGCATTGGAGAGCTATAACGGGCTCACCCGCCCTTAGTTTATCACGGAACCACCCGTCTTCATAATAATGCCCAAGAACCATAACATAATCATATCACATAAAACATGCATAAAGGAAACATAAAATTTCCACATTTCAATCATGAGATATCAATACAACACATTGATATAAAAACAGTATGAAAACCAATTTCAATACTAAAATAAAAGAAAAGTAAAACATGGTATTTATTTTTCTTTTAAAAATAAGGTATGGCTTGTAGAGGAAGCCGAAACTCAAATAATGGTCACGACGGCGGAGAAGTCGTTGTCTCCGCATACGTACGACAAAAAAATTCCCTTTTGTCGTTTAGTAAATGCTTCGTATAAAAAATATTCCTTTTGAATAAACGTAAAAGTCAAAGGGGTTTATACACCGTATAAAAGAAAGTTGTGTATAAAATAAAATATGCCTCAATGAAAGGAGATTGAGACGAAGTCCCATACCTCGTATCTGATATGACCCGACCGTTCTTTAATCTCCTGAATAATAAACTTGAGTTAATCTCTACTTGATTATGAATCTTTTTCAAGTTAATTATTCCTTTTATACCATGTTATGAACATCATGTAATCAGTTAAGTTAATAATGTTCATTTTGTCGGTATTTGGTTCTTAAGTCAAAAATAGACTTCTTACACTTACATGTTGTTAATTTGGTCAAAGGTTCATTATAACCAGAATGGTATTCATGATTTGGATATAATATATGTCATATATATCCAGTACATACATGCATTTATAATATTACATAATCGTTTAGAGGTAAGAAATGAAATGCATCGTTCATGGAGACGGTAAGCCGTACGTACGCATGAACGCTACTTTCATTTCTATTTCATATTTTATAGAATGGAATCATAATGATATAAAGTTATATTATAATTCCAGTATAATATCATATATAATATCATAGTTCCATCCTTTATATGTCCCACATATGGTATTTAACGAATCAAATCACTTTGAGGGGGCGGTAGTCCGCACTTCCTAAAATGAAGATATCGTGTTTACCCATAATGGAAACCATAAAGGTATGCCCAAAATGAAAAAACATAACCTTAAGGAAAACATAAACATATTATATATCATATATAAAAATAGTGACATCATAATGGCCACCTTTGAATGTGTTAAATGAGTGTTGAACAATCATCGTTTTGGGAGGCAGAATTTCGCCATCCACGGAAACCGTATGTTCTTTAACCATTTGATGTAGTTGTGTGAGAGTGTAGCTCAAATAAATATTATAACAACATCCTAGTATATTGAAGATACTGGTGTTGTTATAAAAGAAGTAAATAGAAAGAGTTTAGGGGGTTGGAGAAGCAAAATAAAACAAATGAACATGAGAGAATGAATTACTTTTAAAAGTGTAACTCCTTTTGATTTGAGCCTAATGTCTTCCTTTGAAAGGATTCTGCCCAAAGGGAATACTATAGGATGAGGAGAGGGATGTGGAGAGAGTAAATGGGCAGGGTTTGGCCGAGCCAAAGGCTTGAGGAGTGTGTGAAATGAGGTACAGGTGGGGGCCTTTTATAAGAGGAGAGGAGGGGCACTTTTGGAAAGTAAAGAAATATTACTTTATTTGAAACTGTGTTTCGGTTTTAAAAGGTCCCACATTGATATAATTCGTGTATAATGTGATAAGGCTTCGAAATCCACTCATCCAATAAGTTTTGGACATGTGTAGTTCATAGATTTTACATTATCTTTCCATTTTATTTAAATCGTCAAATAATGATGTCATCGCTGCATCATTATTATGTCATAAATAATTTAATTTATTTAATGTCTAAAAATCATATGAAAATACTATGATGTAGGAAATTATTTTAGCTTTCCAATGACTATTTATAATCAAAAATCTGATCTTTATAACCCCATGTAAAAATTGTTTTCGTAAAACATCTCTTGTTTGTGTCATTTTTACTTTAACATTTAATAAAAAGTTATTTATGTCATTTCCAAACCAAAGTGTCTCCATGGGGTCCACAAGTTGACCCATGGCTTGTCTTGGTCGGCCATGACACAACCAATAAGGTTGGGACATGTGTCTAGGTCATTTCCTATTATTAAAGCATTATTTTTACCTTAAACTACCCTAATTACCACTAATCGCGATTAAGAACTTAATAAGTTACTATTCACCAAAAAATTATTATAATCTCATTGAACCACATTTTACTTCTTAATGACATCTTTGTATGTCGAATTTTCAAAATTCAATACACATTAGTGGTAAACTTTCATTTAACTGAAAAATCAGTTTGCTTGATTACCACTTAGTGGTTTCACTATTCATCAAAAATTGAAGTTTTTCAGAAAATTACCAAAAATTCACCCTAAGATATATTTGATATTACGAATTCAAAAATGAAGTCAATTTTACAAAATTCAAATCATATAAGTCACATTAATTAATTCAATAATTAATTCCCGCTGCCAGAGCAAATAGCGTGTTTTTACAAAACAATAAGTATCAAAATATTGACACCAGTTTAAGTCTAATTTCAGAGTGAAATTGATTCCAATGACCACTATTGGATAAAATGGTAAAAATATATTCTAATTTAACTTCAAAACCAATTCAAAACATAATTTAATCATATAAATAAATTATGTTAAAAAGCAGTTTTGATGTAAAATGCAGTATTTTTCACTATTCATTAAAAAATGAACATTGTCAGAAAAATACCAAAAATTCACACAAGGTAAATATTGATGTCCCAATCACAAAGAATAAGTTTATTTTGAAAAACATATTTTATAAACTTGTCAAAATATAGATTCAAAAATGGTTTCCCATCAGAAGGCACTAAAACAATCTTTTAAGAATATTAGTGTATTCCATGCATAAGATTGTATTTATTTTCATTTTAAGCCTCTATAACACTATATTAATCATTAATAGACATAGATGAAAATATCTATTATTCATTACTTACTTGGGCTGTTACATCCTTCCCCCCTTTAGAAAATTGCGTCCCCACAATTTATTTACTTATCGAATAAATGGGGGTACTTATCCCTCATTGCATTTTCAGATTCCCATGTTGCCTCTTCAATCATGTGGTTTTTCCACAAAACCTTTACCTGATGAATCACCTTATTCCGTAACACTTTCTCCCTGTGGTCAAGAATCTGGACCGGTTGTTCCTCATAAGATAGGTTCTCTTCCAGCTGAACTACCTCTGGACTCAAAACATGAGATGGATCTGGCATATACTTTCTCAACATCGAAACGTGAAAAACATTGTGTACCTGAGATAAACTCGAAGGTAAAGCCACTCGGTATGCAACTGATCCAACTCTCTCTAGAATTTCGTATGGTCCAACGAACCTTGGACTCAACTTTCCTTTCTTACCAAATCTCATCACACTTTTCCAAGGAGAAACCTTGAGAAAGACATGATCACCTACCTCGAAAGACAGATCCTTCCTCCGGTTATCCGCATAACTCTTCTGCATGCTCTGAGCTGTTCTCATGTGTTTCTGAATCAGCTGAACTTTTTCTGCCATCTCTTCTACCAATTCTGATCCCATCAACTTTCTTTCACCCACTTCATCCCAGAAAGCTGGAGTTCGACACCGCTTCCCATATAATGCCTGAAATGGTGCCATCTGTATACTGGAATGAAAAATGTTATTATATGAAAACTCAACCAAAGAAAGATGTTGGTCCCAACTTCCCTGATAATCCATAGAACAAGCTCGTAGCATATCCTCCTATGTCTGAATTGTTCATTCTGACTGCCCATCTGATTGAGGATGAAAATCTGTACTAAAATTTAATTCAGTACCCAACGACTTCTGAAGGCCTTTCCAAAAGTTAGAAGTAAACCTAGGATCACGATCCGATACAATGGAGAGAGGAACTCCATGTAACCTGACTATCTCTTTAAGATACAAACGGGAAAGTTGATCAAGAGATAAAGTATCTCGTATAGCAAGGAAATGAGCAGATTTAGTCAAGCGATCAACAATGACCCGGATTGCATTATTACCTCGAGATGTCTTCGGTAATCCAACAACAAAGTCCATGGATATATTCTCCCATTTCCACTCTGGCACCGGTAAAGGCTGAAGCATCCCTTTCGGTAACTTCCGCTCTTCTTTAACCTGCTGACAAGTCAAACACTTCACAGTAAAATCAGCAATATCTCTTTTCATTCCATCCCACCAGTAATACTCCCGCAGATCTCTATACATCTTAGTACTGCCCGGATGAACTGAAAACGGAGAACTATGAGCTTCACATAACATCTCTCTCTTCAACTGTGAATCACAAGGCACACACAATCTCTTCCCAAATCTCAAAACACAATCACTATCAATGTTGAATTCAGGCAACTTACCTTTCTGGACCAGCTCTACTTTTTTCTGCAACTCACTGTCTTGCTTCTGTGCTTTCTTGATTCTATCTGATAGAGAAGATCTCACTGATACTTGAAACAAAACAGAAGGACCTCCTGCACCAACAACTTCTATGCCAAAGTTCATCAAATCGTTAACCAAAGGATCACGTTCCAAACGCAACATTGTTAATGAAGCATTACTTTTTCGACTCAAAGCATCAGCCACTTTATTTTCTTTTCCCGGATGGTAATGAATTGTACAATCATACTCCTTGACTAATTCCAGCCATCTCCTTTGTCTCATGTTTTTCTCTTTCTGAGTGAATATATACTTTAAACTTTTGTTATCGGTATATATTTCACACTTTACTCCATACAAATGATGCCTCCAAATTTTTAAAGCAAAAACAACAGCAGCTACTTCCAAATCATGTGTAGGGTAATTACCTCATGAGTTTTCAACTGTCGTGAAGCATAAGCAATTACCTGATCATTCTGCATTAGGACACATCCATGTCCTTTCATTGAAGCATCACTGTATATAACAAACTCACCATTCCTGGAAGGTAATTCCAAAACTGGAGCATTCACCAATCTTCTTTTCCATTGCTGAAAACAATCATCACATTCTTTTGTCCAGATAATCTTAACACCCTTCCGAGTTAGCTTAGTCATTGGACTAGATAACCGTGAAAAATTTCTAACAAACCTTCGGTAATAGCCCGCCAAACCAAGGGAGCTACGAATCTCGGTTACATTTGTGGGTCTTGGCCATTCTTCCACAACTTTTGTTTTTGCAGGATCAACAGTTATTCCATCTTTAGAAACAATGTGACCAAGGAACGAAATTTGTTGCAACCAAAACTCACACTTGCTGAATTTCCCAAACAATTTCTTTTCTTTTAAGGTTTTCAAGATAACCCTTAAATGTTTTTCATGCTCCTCTTTACTTTTAGAAAACAACAAAATATCATCAATGAAAACCACCACAAACTTATCCAAGAACTCATGGAAAATTCTATTCATTAAGTCCATGAATACAGCAGGTGCATTGGTTAGCCCAAAAGGCATTACTACAAATTCATAGTGGCCATATCTCGTACGGAACGCGGTCTTCGGAATATCTACCTCCTTAAGCTTCAGCTGATGGTACCCCGATCTCAAGTCAATCTTTGAAAAAAAAACTGATCTCCCTGGAGCTGATCAAACAAATCATCGATATGAGGCAAAGGATATTTGTTCTTAACAGTGATATTATTCAAGGCTCTATAATCAATGCAAAGTCTCATAGAACCATCTTTCTTTTTAACAAATAAAACAGGAGTACCCCATGGTGATGTGCTAGGTCTAATGAAACCTTTCTCTAATAAATCTTTCAATTGCTCCTTCAACTCTAAAAGTTCAATTTGTGCCATTCGATAAGGGGGTTTTGGAATTGGCTTAGCATCAGGAACTAAGTCAACAGTAAACTCAACTTCCCGATCTGGTATTATTCCAGGCAACTCATCAGGGAAAACATCAGGATACTCATTTACCACTGGCACATCATTAATCTGAACAGTTCCTTTATTTTCAACGACGTGTGCAAGGTAACATTCATTTCCATCTTTCACAAGTTTCTCGGCCTCTTGATATGTTATCAAAATTAAGGGTTCATTCTTGTAAACAAACTGAAAGTCTTTCTGAAAAGAAACTTCGTTAGCTCTACAGTCAATCTTAGCATGGTAAATAGAGAGCCAATCCATACCCAGGATAACATCAAACTCTACTAGAGGTAGAACAATAAGGTTTGCAATTAGGTTATTTCCACAGATAAGGATAAGAATATTCTTATAAATTCTTTTTGCCTCGACACTTCCCCCATGTGTTTTTACCAAAAGTTCAGGAGTCATTTCTTGAGATGGTATTACCATTTTACTAGAAAAGGTTTCAGAGATGAAAGAATGTGTAGACCCCGAATCAAACAACACACTGGCATAATCTGAAAAAACAAACAAAGTACCTGATACAACTTCATTTGATGTCCCGACATCTGCTGAAGTAGTTGCAAAGGATTTCACCACCCCATTCTGCTTGTAGTCTAACTGCTTCCCATCACTCAAGCTCTTTGTCGGATACTCGTTTGCATAGTGACCCATCTCATTGCACTTATAACATTTCACTAACTGTAAATCAAATTTGTTCTTACCTTCACCTTGATCCTTTTCAGTACAATCACGAGCCTTATGTCCCATCTTACCACATCGGTAGCACTTCCCAGAATTCAGAAGACATTCCCCAGCATGCCTTTTGCCACATTTATCACAAACTGGAAACATAGTTCTCTTACCATCAGACTTTTTTGAAGAATTCTTACCTTTCTCCTGCCACCCCGGTCTCTTCTTCCGCTGGTTGTAATAGAACACTTGGTCATCGGCAAACTCCATTTCCACCTTCTCAGCAAATCGAACAATCTTTTAATAACTTTTAAACTCACGAGAAGCTAATGCCCTTCGATATTTTGGCTTTAATCCTGAGTAAAACCGAGTGATTTTACTATCAAGGTCCCAGATAAAATTTGGAGCATACCATGCCAATAGAGTGAACCTTTCTTCATAGGCAGCCACTAAGTCTTCCTCTTGCCTCAATTCCAAGAATTGCTTTTCCATCCTAAGTCGAACAGCCTTAGGAAAATACTTCTCAAGAAACATACCTTTGAATTCATCCCAGTCAAGAGCATCAATATCATCGGCGTCCCTGATATTTTTAACCATAGAACACCATTGATCTGCTTCACCCTCCAAACGGTAAATAGCAAGACTAACCTTTTGATTGTCTGAACACCCCATGACATCAAAAATCTTCTCCAGTGATTTAATCCACCCTTCAGCTAGCACAGGGTCAGATGATCCTCTGAATGATGGTGGATGTTGCCTCATGAAATGTTCCACCACTGACATGTTCCTCTGCGGTTGTTCTGGCTGATCTCGTGCATGGATACCACCGCCATTTATCGCTTGAGTCAACTGCGCCATTTCTGCAACAAACTGTTCAGTTCCAATTCCGACCATTTCTGGATGCTGATTCGGAAGGTTATTTCCTTCTGTATGCCTTCCTAGCACTTCTTCCCTGTTTCCTTTGCGGAAAACCATTCTGAACAAACATGTCTTAGATGAAGCAACATGGTAATCTCTAAATGCTATATCATTTTGAGAAAAAAAATATTTTTGGATAATCATTTAATAGAATTATAACTCCTAAAGTTATCTAAACTGACCTCTGATACCAACTATAAGGCCACATCCTTAAACCTTACTTAATCTTGAGTTATTACAAGATTACACATTGAGGATATTTTCAGGTTTAGAGTTTTAGAGAATTAGATCATAAAACTTGCATTACATTCCACATATAAAAAAAGTGGTTACATAAAGATAGTATTCTTCATTCCCATAAATGGAAACACATTTAAAATAAAACATTGATTATTTCTTGACACATCCTTGACTCTATCAACTTATCATGTACCTTTCCCTTGACCTGTGAAAAACATTTCAAAAACTTGGGATGAGCATAAAAACTCAGTATGGGTTATAAAAAAAACATGGAATGGAAACATGAGTTCATACATACATAAGAATGAAATCATACTTTACCCATAAAACATAGGCAGTTTAACATACCTCATAAAATCATGAATAAATCATAGAAAATCATAAGACATAAAGGTAACTTGAGGCATTCATAACATTCTTATGTAGGGAGTAACCCTCTTGGTTACGTTTGGAATACCCATCACAGTATATTCCCTAAAATCTCTTCGGAGAAACCTTAACATTTCACTCCTTCGCGTTACCCAATGCATTGGAGAGCTATAACGGGCTCACCCGCCCTTAGTTTATCACGGAACCACCCGTCTTCATAATAATGCCCAAGAACCATAACATAATCATATCACATAAAACATGCATAAAGGAAACATAAAATTTCCACATTTCAATCACGAGATATCAATACAACACATTGATATAAAAACATTATGAAAACCATTTTCAATACTAAAATAAAAGAAAAGTAAAACATGGTATTTATTTTTCTTTTAAAAAGAAGGTATGGCTTGTAGAGGAAGCCGAAACTCAAATAACGGTCACGACGGCGGAGAAGTCGTTGTCACCGCATACATACGACAAAAACATTCCCTTTTGTCGTTTAGTAAACGCTTCGTATAAAAATGATTCCTTTTGAATAAACGTAAAAGTCAAAGGGGTTTATACACCGTATAAAAGAAAGATGTGTATAAAATAAAATATGCCTCAATGAAAGGAGATTGAGACGAAGTCCCATACCTCGTATCCGACATGACCCGATCGTTCTTTAATCTCATGAATAATAAACTTGAGTTAATCTTTACTTGATTATGAATCTCTTTCAAGTTCATTATTCCTTTTATACCATGTTATGAACATCATGTAATCAGTTAAGTTAATAATGTTCATTTTGTCGGTATTTGGTTCTTAAGTCAAAAATAGACTTCTTACACTTACATGTTGTTAATTTGGTCAAAGGTTCATTATATCCAGAATGGTATTCATGATGTGGATATCATATATGTCATATATATCCAGTAAATACATGCATTTATAATATTACATAATCGTTTAGAGGTAAGAAATGAAATGCACCGTTCATGGGGACGGTATGCCGTACGTACGCATGAACGCTACTTTCATATCTATTTCGTATTTTATAGAATGGAATCATAATTATATAAACGTATATTATAATTCCAGTATAATATAATATATAATATCATAGTTCCATCCTTTATATGTCCCACATATGGTATTTAACGAATCAAATCACTTTGAAGGGGCGGTAGTCCGCACTTCCTAAAATGAAGATATCGTGTTTACCCATAATGGAAACCATAAAGGTATGCCCAAAATGAAAAAACAGATGCTTAAGGAAAACATAAACATATTATATATCATATATAAAAATAGTGACATCATAATGGCCACCTTTGAAGGTGTTAAATGAGTGTTGAACAATCATCGTTTCGGGAGGCAGAATTTCGCCATCCACGGAAACCGTATGTTCTTTAACCATTTGATGTAGTTGTGTGAGAGTGTAGCTCAAATAAATATTATAACAAAATCCTAGTATATTTAAGATATTGGTGTTGTTACAAAAGAAGTAAATAAAAAGAGTTTAGGGGGTTGGAGAAGCAAAATAAAACAAATGAACATGAGAGAATGAATTACCTTTAAAAGTGTAACTCCTTTTGATTTGAGCCTAAAGGCTTCCTTTGAAAGGATTCTGCCCAAAGGGAATCCTCTAGGATGAGGATAGGGATGTGGAGAGAGTAAATGGGCAGGGTTTGGCCGAGCCAATGGCTTGAGGAGTGTGTGAAATGAGGTAGAGGTGGGGGCCTTTTATAAGAGGAGAGGAGGGGCACTTTTGGAAAGTAAAGAAATATTACTTTATTTGAAAATGTGTTTTGGTTTTAAAAGGTCCCACATTGATATAATTCGTGGATAATGTGATAAGGCTTCGAAATCCACTCATCCAATAAGTTTTGGACATGTGTAGTTCATAGATTTTACATTATCGTTCCATTTTATTTAAATCGTCAAATAATGATGTCATCGCTGCATCATTATTATGTCATAAATAATTTAATTTATTTAATGTCTAAAAATCATAAAAAAATACTATTATGTATGAAATCTTTTTAGCTTTCCAATGACTATTTATAATCAAAAATATGATCTTTATAACCCCATGTAAAAATTGTTTTCGTAAAACATCTCTTGATTGTGTCATTTTTACTTTAACATTTAATAAATAGTTATTTATGTCATTTCCAAACCAAAGTGTCTCCATGGGGTCCCCAAGTTGACCCATGGCTTTTATTGGTCGGCCATGACACAACCAATAATGTTGGGACATGTGTCTAGGTCATTTCCTATTATTAAAGCATTATTTATACCTTAAACTACCCTAATTACCACTAATTGCGATTAAGAACTTAATAAGTTACTATTCACCAAAAAATTATTATAATCTCATTGAACCACATTTTACTTCTTAATTACAACCATGTATGTCGTATTTTCAAAATTCAGTACACATTAGTGGTAAACTTTCATTTAACTGAAAAATCAGTTTGCTTGATTACCACTTAGTGGTTTCACTATTCATCAAAAATTGAAGTTTTTCAGAAAATTACCAAAAATTCACCCTAAGCTATTTTTGATATTCCGAATTCAAAAATGAAGTCCATTTTACAAAATTCAAATCATATAAGTCACATTAATTAATTCAATAATTAATTCACGCTGCCAGAGCAAATAGCGTGTTTTTACAAAACAATAAGTATCAAAATATTGACACCAGTTTAAGTCTAATTTCAAAGTGAAATTGATTCCAATGACCACTATTGGATAAAATGGTAAAAATATATTCTAATTTCCCTTCAAAAACAATTCAAAACATAATCTAATCATATAAATAAATTAGGTTAAAAAGCAGTTTTGATGTAAAATGCAGTATTTTTCACTATTCATTAAAAAATGAACATTGTCAGAAAAATACCAAAAATTCACATAAGGTAAATTTGATGTACCAATCACAAAGAATATGTTTATTTTGAAAAACATATTTCATAAAATTGTCACAATATAGATTCAAAAATGGTTTTCCATCAAAAGGCACTAAAACAATCTTTTAAGAATATTAGTGTATTCCATGCATAAGATTGTATTTATTTTCATTTGAAGCCTCTATAACACTATCTTAATCATTAATATACATAGATAAAAATATCTATTATTCATTACTTACTTGGGATGTTACAAATGTCCTCATCCTTTTAATGATCTACCGATATCACTCTAATATATATAGATAGTACTATAATAATAAATATAATTTTACTTATATTAATCATACCAAATATAAAATAATAATTTTATTCTGAAAATACCATTTCAATCACATCAAAAAAATTTTAAGAAATATTAAATTACTCTAACATCTGTATCATGTTAAAAGAATACACTAATATCATAATTCTTATCAAAAGCATCATCATCAAATTTGTTAGCTCATATTTGAAATCATAAGCTCAAACATGATATTTAAGGGAAGACAACAAATGGATTTGAGATATAACTATTATAATTATTATCAATTTGATATATTGGATTTCTGTGTATGATTGGAGAAAATGTCTAATGTATTGGTGTTGGAAACCATTAGACAAGGAAATGAAAAGTTTAATATCATTGAAAAGGAAATGTTGTGAAAAATTGATTCCTTGGGATATCTTGATGGATATGTGCTAAGGGAATTAATGTTACATAAGATGATTGATGAGATTAAAATATATTCTATTATATGTGATAAAAGTGAAAAATCATATTCATTACAGTTTTAATATTTGAAATGATGTTGTTGGTGATGGTTTTTTATCTGTTCTATTAGAATATCCTGTTGAGATAGTTTTTAAAGAAGATAAATAGATTTAATAAGTAATAATATATGATTATTTTAAGGATCTATCCATTAGTGATCTCAGATAATGGTTGATGATTATTGAGTTTTCTATATCTGGGATTATGCTTGACAATGGAAGGAAATAAACTGAAATATTCAACAGAAAAAAATATTTTGATTTTTGAAAATATACCAATTTCAATGTTCTTCAAAGTAGAATATATTAAACCTAGGCATGTATATAGAGTTGAATTCAGAACAAAAATAAATCTACCACATATTCAAATTTTTATATTCATATATTTATTTAAAGAAATTTACGCTATTTAATGGATTTGATCATAGGGTTCTAGCTGGACAATGGGCATCCAAATAACCAAAATCAGATAACTACTCAAATTAAAATCCACATAACTCAATTTCAGCACATATGTGTATTAGAATTTTATAATTATATTTCAAAATTATAACACTCTAATAAAAATGAAATTCAATCAATCACGTAGTAGTGTATATCCATATTATGATAAAGTCAACATAACTCAATTTCCAATTGTCATATATAAGAAGGGAGAGAAATATATAAAGATTCTTGTGTTATTCATTTATAACTGAAATATCATAATTTTTTTAAAATCAATGATATCATCCTATTACTTAAATGAACAAACAATAGGATAGCCTATATGTATTAAATTAATAGTAAAATGAGTTTCAAGGATTTAAAATAATAATATAATTTTTGATTCACTAAATATCTAAGAATAATTACGAGTCAAAATATTTATGACTTGAGATATAAAGAATTTGTTTCAATGGATATATTATTTGATGATTTGTTAGTCAATACATCTGTTAAATAATTTCAAATATCTATAGTAGTGTTCTACCACATACTTCAACATATTGAGGAAAAAATTGAGTTATAAGTTGTATCTATGAGAATGCCTATGATTATGAAGAAATAAATTATTTCCTGAGGATGTTATATGGGTATAGAATAGTAACAATTACAACTAATAATGTGAAGGAATATTATTTCTATTTCAAAATTGTTTTTGATCACTTATAAAATATAACTATTCATGAGAGGTCAAATCATCAAGGATATCCCATGAAAAGACGTTGAGAATAAAAAAGGGAACCCATCAAATCATGGGAAATATAAATTTATATTTTAATAATTTTTTATTTATATATGTTTCTATTTTTTACATATATATCATATATTAAATATGGAAATAAAAAATAATAATAAATTCAACCATGCATGTGAAATTTTCACTAAATATATTAAGGAAGAAAATGTACTATGAAGTTTCCAATATAGTGGTGTCTGAAATAATATTTCATATCTAAGAGAAATAGATCCATGTATGATGAATAATAAGATGAGATGTTCATGTTGCATATGATGCTACAACAAATGGGAATAAATGTTGAAAAAATAGAGAAATTGTCCCACATTATGAGATAATGTTGAGTGATATTAAATAATGGGGTGAATAATAACAAAAAATTTATTTTCCTTATTTTAATATATTGTTTCAAGGCTTTATGAATCAATAAGTGAGGAATCTATATAATAAGGTCATTTGAAAAAATAGGAAGCTATTTCCTTGTAGAGACCTAGTTACATATATTCAATCATGAATTCATTATGAAATTAAATGTATCTACATTGTGTTTATGGATATTTATTATACTAGACAAATGATCCTACATAAAAAAATATAAATATTTTTAGGGATGAACAAGAATGAAACTCACACACACCCACACACAAAAATATGAATCTATATATATTTGGACTCAATAGAACAAAAACAACATAGGGTGTGTAGGGAGACAACTAAGAGACATCATTAAAATAGTGTATATGTGCTAACTTAATGATCACAATATTTTAGTAAGAAAAGTGTTATGAACATATATCATTTAAACAAATGTGATTTAAAAAATTTATCTAGGAATCACAACTGATTATATTCTATATCATATTATAGTGTAGAACAATTAATTGTGATAAAAATGATAAATTAAAGGAGTAGATCATTGATTCAAAAATTAAAATAATATTGTTTTATAATTTATTGTTTTATATGAATTATATATGGTTTATGATTAGTAAGTAATACACAATATAGATCCTAATATAGTAACAATAAATAGAATATAAATTTCAATTTGGTTCTAAGGTAGTTGTGAATTATAAAAAAAGTATGTGATGCCAGATTTAACCCCCTCTCAAATGATTGTGTTGATATAAGGGATAAATAAGTTGGTATCCATAGTGGACCCCTCAAATTGGATAATAATTTTTATTTTACACTTTTTATTATATTAAAGTTATAAAATCAATATCTTATGATATGATTAATGCCGATCCCTGGTAAACTATCATGTTTCTCAATACTTAATGAAGAATTAATAATGTAAAATCCTTATATTTTTCTTCATTCTTATAGCTAGAATATCATTGATAAAATAATTTTCCAAAATAATTTTTTATCCAAAAACCCCAAAAAAATTCTATTACACTTCGACTATTATAACATAATCATCTTTACCTTCATTCTTTTCTTTTTTTGGTATATTCCCTTGATGCTTTTGGAATTTGTTTTCATTGTTCAACATATCCTTATAGTTTAACGATTTTATATCTATTGCCTCTTTCTGTCCCTTTCAATCATGAGTCTGGTGAAATTTTCCTCTACAATTCTGAGAAATCCCCAACCATTTAAGAAAGTACCTGGGTATTTCCTTCGACAATTATAACATGTGAGAAAATCCGTTTTTTATTTTTTCCCTTTATTATTCTCTTTTTTTATCTTTATTTTCTTCTCTTCCATTCCATTAATGTCATAAAACATAGGGAATTTATTCTCAGTATTCATATCACATGTGACTATATGTTGACATAATGTGAATTTTTGGAAAACCATTATTCTTTGGTGGAATGGATTTTAACCATCATAAAAATGATCAATCATACCTATTTGGTTACAAATTTAGTTTGAATCATGAGTTTATAATCCTATAACATAGGATTCATACATTGAATCATTCTCATCCACCTTTTATCATAGACACAATAATATTCTCTCCATATCTGCATGCATTTTGTGAGGAAAATTTTAATCCAAGGCAAGATCCATAACATCTTTCCATTCTTCTATTTATATTTCAACATATATATTTGTGTTTTGTATCATTGAGCACCACCGGTCCAAATATCAATAGAGACATAATCATCCATGACAACCTTCTCCATTTCATTACCCCTAATGTGGAAAATATATGCTCTAATCAACATAACCATGACTCTACTACTAAATTTTTTTATTCCCATTGAATGATGGATATTTTTTCCACATGAAGTAGTCTAACATTATTAAAATATGATGTGGAAATGGATTCTTCATATCATAATTCTCACCACTCATAACATGAGTTAGTTTTCCCAAAATAGTTTTAATTTTTTCATCTCCAATTTTTTCATTCACTACAATCCACACAATTATCTTTATTTGTTGGGAAATAACTACATAATATCCATTAGATTATTATTTTCCCATACCATCTACTATAATCCACTTATAAATATTGGGATACATTACATTAGACATGAAATTATGGAAGATAATATATACTTTCAAATGAAGTAAAATACATACAAAATTAATATTTCTTGAGCATATATTCTTTATATAATAAACACGGTATCATTGGAATGTTCTTTTATAATTATAACTAATGTATATCTTATGGTTATTTTTATGTAAGTTTCTATTTTTTCATGAGGTATGTATAGTATATTTTTCTGGTTAAACAATTATTTACAATCCTTTTTGGTATAGACCCTAATGTAGGGCTATAGGCTGGTGGGGTATTATGAAGAATATAGAGGATGGAGGGATGTGTATATGTAGGATAATTACAAGATGTGTAGTTGGTATAATTGTCATGTAATCCAATTTCATGACATGTAATGGTCTTTTAATAACCTTTCACAACGTGTATGTTATATTTTCTAGGAAGGGAAAACATGGTATTACACATTGTGTAAAGAAATTTAATATCATGTAATTGCCTAAATATGTTTTTTTAAATGAGGTAGTGGCCACATATTGTTTCTAAAATATAACAATCACCCTTATTTTATAAACAGGAGAAATGAAGAAGGCATTACGGTGGACATTGATCTAAATTTTTGATCCAGAATCCATTTCATCCATTTTCAATCACTATGTAACCATTATTGTAATATCTTGTTTCCCTTTTACTCATTATCTATTAATCATAACAATGGATTCACTGTTTGAATTCAGGATCATATACTCGAATTTCTCATTTTTGGTCCATTCATTAGATTTCTGAAGAACCGAGTCAAATGAGATATTGATACTCGATGGGAAGTAAATAACATATCTAAATTTGGTGGTATATAAATGGTTGAGGCCGAAGCCTCATTTTATTATTAAATAAAATAAAATACCTCATTTTATGGTGGTCTATACTTTTATAGTTTATGGTTGTTATCTATAGTCCCATTTGTAGCCTACCTGAAATTTTAGCGCATGCCATGTCTTAAAATGATTATCTATAATAGATGCAGTATGACCTATTAGGTATTCCCTTAGGTTCCTTGAGATATTTTGGTTGTTGTTTCCCCAACCAGAGGCCACCGATGGGGTGTGTCCAACCTTTTGTTATGTTTTAACCCTTAATAAACAACCCAATGGATTTTTTTTTTGTTTTTTTCCTCATTTAAGAAATCATAGTGGTAATTTATTGAAGTTGGTTTCCATGCATAGGTGATGTTATACCTCCTTAACATTTGTAAGCATAACATCCTTTCTTAACTAAAATATATGTATTAAATGGAGTTTTTGAATGATTTAGTATACTCATTGGTTGTTTATAGATTTCTTAAATGTATTTTCTTGATTAATGGGTGTGTATACCCATGTGATGTGTTAAATGGAACTTTGTGAAAAATGAGAGGGTATAATCATTTGTCTTGATTGAATTAATGTGGATTATATTATTGATTACACTCATTTAATGAAATGTGAATTGGTAAATTGTATAAGATAGATATATTTTTGTATAGATTCAATGGACAAATCATTATGGATCTAGAATGTAGTAGTGTAACCTTGTATTGAGTATTCTATTGGGGTCTTGATTCCATGTGATGCCTCATACCAGGCTACCCATTAGATATATATTTCTTGGACTTATAGAGGACCTGTTGGTTCACATGAACCCATGAATCCAACAAGTTCCTATACCCAGTTTCCTATGAGATACTCGTCAGACATGATGAGGATTCCATTGTTTTCTAAACCTTTCATCTGGAACATAATGGTCTACACTTCATTATAAGCCACAATTTTGGGTTTTTTCACTTCATTATATGGAGAGGGCATGGGTTTCTTTTGTGACTTCATTATATTCCAATGATGTGGTAATTGTGATATAGTTCATTATATGAAAATATCATGGGATATATATGAAAATGGTAATAAAGAAATCCATGTGTTTTTTTTTGGATTTTCAATATATAAATGTCTTCTAGACATGATTTGGGTGGATATCTGGCTAGGATACAGTACATGTTTAATTTTCATATAGCTTCCTTGTTATGATCTGACACATTTTGTTGGGAGCATGGAATGTATTTTTGGTATTATTTTTTATAGTAGTCATACACCATTGACATTTACACTTATGTTAATATTGACTTACATTGGTTTGGAATATAGCATTGTGATTCTTAGAACAATATAAGCCATTTTGTGGAAAACTACCGGTATATTTATCTCACACCATATTTTGGCCTCCAATGGGACCCAACTAGATTATATGGATTCAAGTGATCGTAGGTGAAATTTCTCTAGGAGAAGTTGTTGATCATTACTCTAGAGAAATGGATCATATGAAAAATCTGAGGCTTCTTATGCTTTGGGATTTTTTTTCATTTTGGATTCTTATATGGTATTGTATTTTCATGTTCATATTTTTTGATATTTTTGTTATTTTTGTAGCATCTACATCAATTTATAGGAGACATATTTTGATATTAATATACATTCCTAATATGTATCTTTTGTCTTATTGTTTTATTGCTTCCACTAATTGTATGTTGTATACCTCAACTGTGATATTCTCTTATAATGAGGTAATAGTCTCCCTAATGACTCATATAGTCAATTTGTGCTGATTAGAAGCCACCAAAATTTCTATAGATATGCTTGAGGCCTAGTATCCAATCGAGAAAGGAAAACTATTTTATTGAATCCGAGTACAGGACGTTACAATGTGGTATAAGAGGTAGATTATTATTTTTTGGATTTATTTAAAATTTTGTTACAATATATAGGCATATGAAGGAAATATAATTTGGTAATGATCAGTGCTTCGGCATAGCTACCTGTGAACAAGGAAATGCCAAATTTATTAGAATGAAATTTCTATTTCTGGTATTAACTGTTATAGTTGATTAGATTTCACCATTGGGTGAGACAAATTATTTATGATATTACTATTGATACGATTGACCTCTATTTATATTGAATACCAATGAGTTGAGGGTATTCGATCTGAAACATTATATATGTAATTGACATAAAACACATGTAATGCATTATGCCATGCCATTTTGGACCCAATATCTTACATATGCAGTTTTGATTGATGCTATGATATTTTTCATATTGTCATGATAAGAAATATATAGAGGATGGAGGGGTGGTATAAACATTCAATTCATATGATTTGTGAGACCTTATGAATGGGAAAATAGAACACCATTTAAAATTAAAATTTCAAAGTGAATTTAAACTATATGAATTATATGGACATAAAATTTTGGTTCATGCAGTTCTATGGTCCCTGATGGATTGGATCATTGTGGACCATTGGTTAAATTGTTCGATCAATTTACTGTTAAATGAATATATAATGGAATGTATAGACTTTAAATATACATAGCTATTGATTGGGAAAGTGGAAAATCTAATAGATTTTCAGTGACAGATATTTTTACAGTCTTGGTATTAGCAGAAGTATGTAGATTATGACATGGATAGAGGAGGGTTTTGACATTCCCTATACATTGATATTTGAATTTGGGATTTTATTTCTTTTTTAGGCGTGGGTTTGGATTTGTTCAAACATTCAACCACAAATACCCACTGGGATAATTCATGAGGGTGGAAGACCGAACTCCAAAGGAAGTAGGATTGGGCTACCAGTTGGTCCTACTTTAGTACCTACGGTGGTACTATGGGATATTATAGATGTAATTGATGAGGAACAAATTCCTGAAGAATTATTTTTCTATATGTAGACTTTTCAGGGATAACTGCAACCTACCATGACTATTTATGTGATGACATAGGTGTTCAGCAGCAACATCCACCCACTTTTTTTGGGATGGTGACCCACAGGCTGTTGAGCAGTGTATTGAAACTACGTTCTCTAATTCAAAGAATCTATATTCACCTCTTGAATGGGGGGTCCATCTAAGAACGTATATTCTACGTGGAGAATCAGAGAATTGGTGGGATGTTAGAAACCTAGATATGTGATGCATGAAATGGGTTGGACTGATTTCCAGACCTACTTCGATAATGATTTTCCCCCAGAAACTATGGTAAGAGTGGTCTTGTGTGTTAATGGCTCATCAAAATGGAAAAATGACAGTTATAGAGTACACAGACCACTTTATAGGGTTCCAGTTCTTTGTGTCGATGTACCTTATTAACAATCCTTCTATAGAGAGACACTTAAGGATATATTACATGCTATAAAATCCCAAGTCGATGTGTTCAAGTTTATATCCATCATGAAAACATGAAAAAAGATCTAATTATAGAATGAAACCCGATGGAGGCTGAGGACATAGTTTATCAGTGTTTTGATTCATAACTTACTGGATCTAAATCATCAGGTAGGAAACAACATTTTGAATCATCCCATGAGATAAAAATCAGTCATGATGTGAGTATTATAAGCACAGTGTTTTTTCACTAGTGTGTTATGTGAGGGAACATGACGGATTAGTGAGATAGTGACCCAGTCGAGTGCCGATATTTTGGCTGGATAGAGAAGGTGCAATAGTTTTTCATGGAAAACCCTCTATAAGTGAGTGGATGGGGGTCTGTTCAACACCATTTTTAGGAGAAGGTTAATTAGCTTTGCATCAGTCTGTTAGTTGGATTAGTACTAACTGGTCAATATAAGGTAGTTGTGGTCTTCACAGAGGTAGAAAAACATATTTTACACTGACACATCTGAGTGGACATACACTGGGCGGTGAGGTTATATCATAGGGTCGTGGCACATTCCATTTATATTCTTTAATGCCTACCCCCGAGAAGTGGGGTGTCAGGTATTCTATTGGTAGAGGTATGATCTTAGTAGTATATACTATTTCATATCCTCTAATTGATGTAGTTTCATCTCATAGATTCAATTTTTCACCTAATGTGAAATTATTTGCGATTTTTGTTTGGTCTTTTGGGGATGTTTTGATGCTTAACACATAGTTAGGAATCAAAAAAATGATGTGTGCCAGTGATGGGAGTACCCCCTTGAGGTTGTTGGGTTTCAATTTGTCTTGGATATTTATTTCTTAGAGATGAAATGGTTTGACATAATTCTTATAATGGACTAGTTAGTTGATTATTGAGTTTACATTGACATCTATCACCGATGGTTTACTTTCACATCCCCATAGGGTGTAGTGTTTACTAGCAAGGGTAAATGGGATGTCCAGGAAAATAGAGATGGACTAGAGAATTGAGGGATGGGTGGGATAATATCCTATCATACTCGTTTGTTTTGGGATGATCAGGGAATGTGTCATGTAGAATTCCCACTATTGTATGACCATGTTTGGGATGTCTTTCGAGATTTGTTTTCTGTGATACCTCAGTAAAAGAAAATCTCCATTTGGCGGAGGCATAAACTACTTCCAAATGGTTTAGTGACAGTTTCATGAATCATACACAAAAATAGGTGTCATCACCCAACAAGTGACAGTTCCTTCCATTTTAGGGCATTTTCAAAAATCTTCATAGAAAGTGTATTTATATTTTTCTTTACAAAAAAATATATAGATATTTTAATGGTGGTTCTATCCACCACTAAATAATTGTTTTCTCATATTTAGAGATAATATTAACCACCACACAAAAAATATATCATAATATACCAGTCGTTAAAACAACTATAGTATAAAAAAGTTATTTAACAGTGGCTTAAACTACAGATATAGGATAAATTTCAAAAATAATGAGCATTAGAATCTACATCCGCAAAAAAACATAAAAAACAATGCACCAAATAACCTAACAAATAAAAAATATTACAAATTAATTACAACATAATCATATTATAGAACATATACACATAAGTGAGGTTTCATCAAATTATAATCATAATACACAAATACAATGAAAAAAACAGATCACCTTGTATGTTGCACTCTATGGAAAAAATGAAACATGGAAAAACTCCATAAAATAATAAATGGATAATGATGATATCTATTTATCACTATATCCATAACCATCCATACATCCTTATAGCAACAACTCTAAGAAAATTTTATTGAAAATTTTAAAAAAATTTATTTCTTTTTAAACTTAAAATAAATAAAATTTTGTATATTAAATTATTTTGAGGTTGGGTAATTTACCTGCTCACCACTAGTCATCAATCCAATATCACTATGAAAAAAATATGACCACCTTCTCATATAAATTAACCAATTATTTCTACAAAGAAGATATCAAACCCCAGGTACATGAATTGTGCATTGCATTGAAATGAACTCTTTTGAAGCATCTCAGGGTAGGGAGTGACTAGAACCAATAGTAAATATATATGAAATCCCCAATGGAAAAAAAAGGTCACTGATGGTACTAGTCTTGAACCCATCCTGCACACTTGACCAGGATGCTCCTTCCCTTCGACATTACCCACTAGGTCATCCTGGGAGACTAAGAATGACTGCATGGGATTGGCACCCAATAGTCTGTTAATTATTACCAATAAATCACATATCAATATTATGAGAATAATTATATATTATCATTGTGACAATTTATAATATGTTAATATAATGAAAGATGAATTCACACCCCATCTTACATGATTAGCTCAATAAAAAAATCCAATCAATTTGTTTTGAACATCCAACCACACTACTGTTTGGGATGCTTGGTTAGCAAAATTATATCACATAATTAAAAAAGTTAAATCAATAATTTAATATATTGAACCGAAAATATGTTCTTTAAAATATTTAAAATAATAAAAATTTACCATATTTGATCTTCTTCTATAAAAAACTCAATTCCCCTATAGTGTGAGGAATTATTTTCTTAGCCAGACTCAAATCATTTTTCCTAAAAAAATCTTGAAAATAAATAAATTGTATTTTATTAGTAATGTATGAAATGGTATATCATTTACATATGCATGAATAAAAGTAAAATTAGATTAACACAACAATATATATTTACCATGTTCTTATCATCATGATGACTATCAATAAAAACATTTCATTACTCTTTATTCATCCAATTGAGTAACATATCATACAGTTGATGGGTACTTAATGAAGTATTATTGAATTATTTCCATAATCCCCATTTAAAATAATTCAATTTCATTCCCAATTATTCCAATGTCCACATTCATTCTATCAAATCAACAACAGTACGGTGAAAAAACATCATTAAGAAAAGAATCATTTTGAAAGATTGAAATTTATTAATATAATGACATTCAATTACAAAAATAATGAATTATAACAACATTTATTGAAGAATAAAAAAAATCATTTTTTCAAGATGAATCCATATTCCTCACATCATTATAAATAATTTGAAAGGTAACTGGCTCAACCACCAGGTAGCCTATAATATATCCAAATAATCATGTAGCATCATCTATAGGGACACCATAATGGTCTAATGGGACAACAAACTTTAATCTGTTTAGATTCCAGAAATCTAAACCTTTCATATTTTTCTCTGTCGTATAATTGTGTCTATCATTTAGGGGAACTCAATTAGTAGTATGATAAATTGATATAACATTAATCTTATTAAATGAATTCTATAAAAATATCTCTCTAAAATATCCCCACAAAGAACCAAGAGTGGAGAAATGTTCCCTCACTACTGAGGATACTGAATGGGGAGGCGTGGACATATCTATTGATGGGACGCTAATGGAGGGTATGAAGGATAGTGTAGGGGGAAAGTGGATGGTGTCTCAGATGTTGTTGGGAGGGAGACTAATTTATCATCATCTATTAGTATGGTCGAGGGAACGTCGACTAAGAGTAAAAACACACAAGTATAATGCTTCCTCATTAGCATCCCTATCATTTAGTCATAAGATAATGACACCAGATGATAAAAAATTAATTTATGATGAATAATTAGAATATGAATTGTGTTATAAAAGGGGATTACATCCCCATTTAGAAGGAAAATGTGTATAATTTTTAAATTATGAAAATATAGAATAATATTATTTAATCCAATGAAATAAATGGATGAACTCAATTAGAATTACATAGTTAGTGACCAGATATCCACTATATAGACTAAAAGAATGGGTCTTAGTACAAATAATATTTCATAACCATGTATGAATAAAAAATCATGGTTGAAGTTATTAATGATGTCATTAGTCTCAAATACATGAATTTGAAATGTGATTTGATTGAAAATTATAAGATCGGTATATTTATTCTAGGTCTAAAGAGCCTAAACATGATCTTAACCAAATTAGTTTTCTAAAAAAACTCATCTAGGATTAAAATGTATTAAAAGAACTTACTATAGAAGTGTTATGTTTATTCCAATATATTTGGAAGTGATCTAAATTTGAAATCTTCATCTCAATCAAGGCATGGAGATATATATTTTATATTTTAGATAAATCATCCAAACATGTTTTTGGTTTATTATATGTTTGTGATGTATATACTCTACAATTATGTTTTTGAATAGGAGGTGTACTTTGAATGATCTCATCGTTTTATCACTGATGAAGATGACAAAAAGGTGTTACAATTATTAATATTTTTATATGGACTAAAAAATGAACATTGTTCTTGGAAAAAATCATTATTTTTATTTATATATTAATTTTTCTCAAATAATCGGTGTTAATCAGTAATCATATATCGTGATTGAAGAAGTTTCATGGATGATATTTCTCTTTCTATGTTGATCACATCCTTTTAATAACGAATTACTCAAAATGAATTTAGTTTTCATAATTGATGTGGTATGAATTAAATATGTCTCATAATTCAAGATTATTAGTATCCAATGGATAAAATATATTTAAATGAGAAAATATAACATTTATATATAAAAAATATATTCTAATTATGACCTAAAAGGATATCAAATGGATGATTATAAGCTAATATCTACTACAGTGGAAACCCAAATGAAACATACAAAAATGTGTAAGAAATATTTATTTTTTCAACAACCTAAATATCTCACCCCTTATGAGGTATAACCTTAATAAATTTAAATTGATTTCCAAATTATATATCATGATCATTTAGTAAATGCACATCAAAATAAATTTAGTTTTATAAGAATTGGTGCATTTGTAACCATTAACAAAGGAATAAACTCCATGTGAAACCCCAAATATAAAATATAGGTATATATATAATATATGTTTTGCCTATATTTAAATTATTTCAGAACTAATAGTGTATGGGATAGATATGGAACATCTCACTATAGATATCCAAACATAATCCTCAACCTCCTGCACCACCTATAAAATAGTAAGGTGTTCTCTAAGATTCTTATAATGAGTAAACATATATTTAAAATGAATCCATTCAACTCTACTATAACACACTAACTCATTAAACATTGGTACCCAACCATTCTTTTCTAAACCAATCACATGACTTTAATTTCAACCTACACTCTTCCATGAGATCAAGTCAAAATAATTAATAAAATGGCAAACCATCATGCAATTATGACATGCATGTTGTTGATATTGAAAAATATACATCATATTCCCATCTTATCCACACTATAAGCACACTAATTAGGACTTTAAATAAGATTATTGAGAAGTTTCATGTTTATTTAACTTTTATATAAAGACTCTTAATCTAATTCCCAATAATGTGATCCTTTTATCCTGTAGAATAAAATATGAAATTGAATACATTAATCATATTGTCAATGTCTTCCCCTTTATTATTTCTTGGTAATGATAACTAATTGATTGTCATGAATCTTGAAAAACATAAATAATAAAGAAACCTCCAACAAAAATATTGTCTCGATACTCAGTTCCCTGATCTTTTCAAGGGTTATTATTGTACGATACATGAATGGAACCGACTACCTCAATTGTTAGCTATCACAATACTCCAGATCCCATTAAACCTCCAATGGGTCTAAAAGAACATAAAACAACCATGACCACATATAAATTAATTAACTAAATTCCTAAATTAAAAATCCAAAATAGGAATAATTAAATCCTAAAAAAATGATGGAATAGTGTTTCTGAAAAAGAAACAAAAAATTATAATCAATTCAAAAAAACACATTTTTCATTATCGCTATATGTGAGTAGCGGTAGTGAACATATAAGGGATAGAGGGGTCAAATCCATGGGCTTAGGCATGTGGAGCTCATAGGAGAAGGGGCCTGATGATGAGGGTGTGAAGGGGGAAAAGCGGTAAGGGTATAACGGAATCCTGTAATTGTGAGTGGGGGTTTTGTGGTGAGGGGCATAAGGGGAGCAGACAATGAGGGTGAGAGTGGGGTCAACAGTGAGGGTAAGAGAGTGGATGTCATTAAGGGGTATAAGGGGATATAGTGGTGACGGTGGGATAGGGGATTTGATACGATGGTTTCAGAAGGTTCAGGGAAGTGTGTGTTAAGGGGTTTCAGGATCTATGGTTGGGTAGGGGGAGGGGTTTTCGTTTCAACTTTTAAAAAAGGATTTATTGGTTGTTTTGAATATACACTATGTTATTTTCAAAAATACATTATAGGATGTTTATCAAAGAATCGAAAATATATTATTTTATTATACGACCTATAGAAAGGGTGGTGGATTTCTCCATCAAGCTATGTCCAAGACCTACAATGGTATCCATTCCTCCTTATAGGATAAATATGAAGGAATTACAGGAGCACAAGAGGTCGCTATATGATTTAGAAGAAAATGATATTTCTTGACCTAGAACATCTCTATGGGGTTCTCCAATCCATTTTAAATAAAGGTGGATGATACCCTTATTTCAAGCATATATTACCAAAAACTAAATATCTTGATGGTTAAAAATAGGTATCTCATTTTAGGAAGATATAATTTGGTTGATCATTTTAAAGAAGAGTGTGTGTTCACAAAAATCAATTTAAGCCCTCGATATCGTCAGGTTAATGTTTGACCTATAGACATAACTCGAACTACATTTTATAAAAGTTATTGTCTCTATGAATATCTGGTCATGTCTTTTAGACTCCCAAATGATCCTATATTTATTGTGGCACTGAGGAATCGAGTGTTCCATCCTAAACATTGAATAAATTTTGGTTCTATTCATGGATAATATATTTGTCTATTCTAACAATAGACAGGACTATTCCATCCATCTTGATATCATTTTGAATAAACTAATAGTGCATCTGTTTTACGATAATCTCACAAACGTCCACTTTTGGATGGATCATAATCACTTCTCGGCTGATATCATCTCTGAGATTGGTTTATTAGTGGACACATAGCTTATAATAGTTGTAGTTTCACGAGAACAACCCAATATTGTTTTTGACATATTGGGATTCTTGGGTAAAGATAGTTACTACATTTGTTTCATTCTAAACTTCTTGTCAGTTAAAACACAATTGACTGGTTTTCCTATAAAGGTTGTAATTATTGTATTGTCAGATTCTTTGGTGACATTATTTTAGTATCTTAATGGAAGGTTTACATTATCACTTGCCCAGATACTACTAGAGCAGTGAAGGAGTTGCACTGTTTATTTCGATGCTTTATATATAAGGTTGGGGCAGTGTAGATGTGGCGGTTAGAGTTGTGGTGTATGAGGATCAGCATCTGATCCCACACAAGAGGAATTACCTAAACCATGATATTGAGAAAGTTATAGTTTTTCATTCATTTCACCATTGGAGATATTATTTACTAAGAAGCCATTTTATGGTGTACATGATCCGGAAATAATTTAAATATATTTCTACATCTTTTTATCTGAATATGAGGTAGTGGAGGTGGCTAGATTAACAATAGTCATTTGAATTTGACCTTTCCCACAATCTTGGTTGAGAAAATTGAGTGTCCATTGCATTGGGATGGAGGAATGAGATACATGCAATTAAACATGCCTGTAGTGAGTGATAGCTTATGGAATTTTTATATAAGATGAATATAGAGGTGCATTCATACAAGGATATACTTATCTATAATCCATAGTTGTGAACTCTATCCCACTGGACCTAATGAGAATATAAAAGGTATCAAATTCCAAGGGCCTAGTCCTTTGTGATTGTGTGGGAGGTGGGGATCCACCAATTGGTTTGACGGTAGGTTAGAATGGGAACCTATGTAACCATATAATTGTTTTGGTTTAATTGGATATAATTGATATGCTGATGTGGGGGTTTAATTATTCTATTTGGGAAGTGAACACTAGAGTCACCATGATGTACACTGAATTGTGACATTTGTACTTGTGTTCAGGTATGTAGCAATATGTATCTTGTTTTGTTTTGAGGTGTTCCACCTGTTTGTAGGTTAAGGAGGAACACTAATGACCAACCCTTATTTTATAGTTTTTACCTATTCCAGAGTGGAAATGGTATGATTTTGTGATGTATTTCTTGACTGGTTTTCTGAGTTCTCCATGAGGTAATAAAATATCGTGCATTTTTTTGACATGTTCATGACGTTTGATTATATCTTTCCAATTTAGGATACATTATGTATTTGTGATCATGGAGATATATATATTATTGATATTTTATAACTTCATGGCGTCCCCCGCACTATTTTTTCATATAGGAAGGTCGAAATTACATCGTGTTTCTAGAAATGTTTTCAAAGGGTGTTGGGTATGTATGTTCTCCTAATCACAATATACCACCATCCGACTGATAGGTAGTCAAATCATATGATATAGGTTGTCACGGAAAACCATTGAGCATAAATCTTGAATTATAGAGGCTCTTGGGAGAGGTAAATTTATGTTGATGAGTTTTCCTACAATAAAAACTATAATGAGATGATATAGATTCAATCCTATGAGTCTTTTTTAGTAGGACATGTCGATCGCCCATGCGTTGGGTAGAGGCAGTAGACAAAGCCTTATTGTGACCACATCAAATGGAGGAGAATTCTGAGTAAGTCATGTTGATTTAGATGTGGATGGGTACTACACAATCATCTCAAAAATATTATTTAGATCACAACATATTATCTATAGAGTTCATGGTCTGGGATTAGGTTCTCTAGTTTGTTTCACTGAGGTTGGAACACAGGAAGATCAGGAGAATGGTGAAACAATCACCAGATTTTTTTTTGGACATTCATGATTCTAGAGAGATTGGGTTAGTAGCCTATCAATTACAATTACCAAAAAGGTATTAATTCATTAATAGAATCTTATAAGTTTCTCATTTATGCTCCTATCATTCCGACCTATCACAAACATTTCAACCTAAAGAGGTGGAGTTGAAGGTTGATGTGTCTTTTGAGATGCATCTGATATAACTCTTTTAATGGAGCACAATTGTTCCCCAAGGATGTTCATTATTTCTAGAATGGGTGCTTTGGTAGCATGGATTTTTATAGGCTGAGACTTGGGAGTGATAGGATGATGTACATGTTCAGTGGACATAAATTTTTAGGATGATTCATGACCACCATTGAGAGGGTAACTAAAGGAAAAATATATAGAATGGTAGAGGATTGTAAGATATCAGTTTTTCATTTATGAATAACTTACTTTTATTGTTAAAAAATGACTTTATTTTTTTTATATTGGTCCCTATGTTGGTCCATGGGATTGTTGATTTGTATTGGGAAAATGATTTTGGAGTGTATTGGGATGGCTACAAGCTAGTTTCACGACGTGTAATGGTTTAGCATGGACCGTTCATTACATATAGGTTTTCATTACCAATAAGTGAAAATAGGGAATTGAACATTGTATAAGGAAATTAATCATCATTTAATATCCAGATTATGTTTTCTAAAATGATATAGGGACCTCTACTTTTATTAAAATAAAGTAGAACCTTTACCCCTCTTTTAAGAAAAGGATAAACCAAAATGGCCTACGGGTGTTCTTTTCTAGTAGTTGTAGTTCTAGACTCTTTTTCATCGATTTTTAGTCATGTTGGAACCACAAAATAATTATCATGTTTCCTTTTTATACATTATTTTTTATTCAGAACAATGGCTTCACTATTTATATTTTTTCTCAAATTCCCCAATTTCCCATTCTTCATTTTATCTTTATATGTATCCTAATATGATCCTAATTAGGGATAGATACTAAAGGAGAACTCAACTAAATTGGGATGATATGTGTTTTATAATTTCCATTCAACATATGAAGCTTTATTGAGCTATCGATCGTTTTTAGCTATTGGAAATTTTGGAGCGGGCCCACCAATGAAATTCTATTTTGAAATAGATGCAGTTGTTCCTATTAGGTATGCAATTACATTTCTTGAGATGATTTGGTGGGTTTTTCCCCAACCAGAGGCTAGGGATGGTGTGATCTATGCATTTTCTTTGGTTTTGACCCTTGATAAACCACCCAATGTGTGTTTTTTGAGTTTGAATAGTTTAATAAATATCAAAGGTATTTTAATGTGGTTATTTTAAATTCTTAGGAGATGTTTTTCCTCTTTGCATTATGTTACCATAATATTACATTATTAACATTATTAGATGGCCCCAGTGTAGTTTGTTAAATGTGTTGGTATATATATTTATTGTTCTTATATAGCTTAAATAGATTTCTGTGATTATTGGTTACTATACCTTTGTTTTGTGTGAAATAGAAATTTGTGATAAATGGGTGGTATGCTCTTGTGACTATATTAAATGGAAACATTTTATATTAGTAGGAATACTAATTGAAAGGATTTTTAATTGTTATATGGAATGAGATAAATTAATGTTTTTATAGATTCTATGGATGACTCTCCATAGATCTGGAATGTAGTAGAGGACACCTTGAATTGAGTATGCTCCCAGGGTCATGATTCTGTCGAATGCATTGTGCCATGCTACCCCTTGGGTCCATCTTTCTTTGACTTGAAATGTAATAACTTGAACCCCATCCAGACATTAATTTGTGTAAATCCAATGTTTGGGGTATTCTAGGAGGCTATAATGGTGTAGTTTGAGAGTTTTCAAAAAATCCAGTTTTACAAATTGGTGGCTCACAAAATAGTGGCTCACTGAACGGTGGTTCATCGAGAAGTGTCTCATTGAACACTGACACCAATATATGTCTCAATGAATGTTGGCTCACATACTGGTGAAATTGAATGGTGGATCACCAAACAGGGACCTCGAGAAGTGGCACCGAACAACGGTTCATCGGGTTGTGTCTCTACGAACTGTGGCTCACCTAGCAGTGTCTCACTGAATGAAGGCTCACCAAAAGGTCTCTCAAAAACTAGTGACACCAAACAATGTCTCACCAAATGGTGACACCAAATAGTGGATAAAAAATGGTGTAACACTGAGCTGTGTCTCACTGAATGGTGATTCTATGACTCACCTATAATTGAGTTACATCCAATAGTTTTTCACATATCCTGTTTTCCTCAGTTTCTTCTATATTTTATAGTTTCTCCCCTCTTTAATTTTATTTTATGTAAATCTATTTTAAATCCTTTCTTGGTTATTTATAATGGCTTTTCATAATATATTAATTATATATTTATTATAATAAAACTCCAAGGACATTAATATAATCCAACCATTTGGTCTAGGCCCTGATACGTGTTTAATGACGTTCAAAAATGATCTTCCTTTGAAGTATGATCTAGGTCTTCAAGGATGGGATCATCCCTTCCCACCATGTTCATATTCTCTCTGGGAGTGCCTAGAGCCTTCAATTAATTTGGTGTCATATGTTTTGTCATAACCATCAATTCAGTTTTCCTTGTTGTTTTTCCATGGAGTTTTCCCATTACATACACACCCTTTATTTTGGTAGAAGGAGGAGTTTTGGTTTTATATCATTCCAGGTAGGGTTTTCCAATATCTCTCTTTAATTTTGTATCATGTTTTGTGGTTATACAATTACCTCTTTATAAATATTTGTAAAACAATTTTAATGATGATAATAATAAGTAATAAACAAATAGTGGTGGAAAAATGATAATGATTGATTTTTGGAATGTTATCCTTGATCCATGTTGTGAATCATGTGGGTAGTGTTTTTCAAAAATTCATCACTATTTTTTGTATTTGTTTGTTCACTCATGATGCATTATAGGTATTTCTTGGTTGAAATGACTATAAACGTAAAATCGGATCAACCACGTACATCTAGTTAAATAAAACGGATTCCTCAGGATTAAACTTATGTTGTGACCCCCATTTAATTATTAAAGTAGAATTAATTAATAGTTATATCAAATCATAATATGATGTACTCAGTTGGGTTTGTTTGTGTGTGGTGTATAGTTTTTTCGAGGTTTTACAACTAATGTGGGTTGAATTATACTGATTCTGGTTATGGGTACATGGGTGGAAAGAGGGATTGGATAAGTGAGTGGTGTATGGTACGTTTGTGATGTGGGGTTGTGGATGTGTTGGTGGTTATTGTAGGATTTATATATGAGGTGGTGCATGAGGTGTGATGGAATCTCAGGCTAAGATATTGATTTGTTTTTGAATGGATGGAACTATTGCGTAGTGGGAATTCTTATGGGAGGTGGTTGGGCTGCGAGGCTAATGGTTTGGGTTGGGTCATGATTTCATGTTTTTGGATTTATTGAGTGGGGTGTTATTGTGAAGAGAGGATGGTTTGTTTGGTAATGAAAGGATGAATTGGGTGGGATACATTTTAAGAATGGTTATGGTAGTGTAGAGTTATGAATGGGTGTTATATGGGGAGGAATCCCAATGTGGGTTGTTTGTTACATGTTTAATTATGTTATATGTTTAGTGGCTTTTACCCATATTATTACAATTGCAGATATTGTTCTTGTTAGTTTCCAAGTTAGTGATGCGATAGATAAATTAATAAATTAATAAATACAAAAATGATTTTTTTAATGAAATGGCTAGTGGTATACTTATGCTTATAGAATTTACTGTTGTTTGTGGAGATAAGTGCATGTAGTGGTAGCAACAAAGGTTGTTTTGTTGGATGGTATCTTGTTTGGAATACCATAGGTTGGGATGATTATTTTTTTTTACCTCTATGTAGTATCTTTTAGTACCTTTTATTTTCTATATGTACCCCACCCATGTTGAGTATTATATTCCTAACACGCCCATTGATATGGGGGAGGGTGTCTTTCTCAACATACTTGTGGGATGATGGATGGATAGTTATTGGATCTTCTCTTATACATCTTTTAAGCATTTAACATACAAGACACTCTGGGTAGGAATTACTGGATTGAAGTTTTTAATCATATCTATGGTATCAGCTGTGTGAGAGGTGGTATCATTCCCATCTATCTTTGGGATGAGGACCTGCTGGAATCAGGTAGGTAATGGTATATGGTAATCCCAGGTGTGTGTAGGGAGGATTTTGGTGTGGTAGTGGCCTAGTTCGCTATGGGTATGATGTGATGTGATTGTTCCCCAGTTGTGTGTTGGTAGGTTTTGATAGTTGGGCAGGTCTAATAGGACGGTAGCGTCAGGATGGTCATCATTTTTGATGAGTAGTTTACATGTGTGAAGTAGTGTGGGGAACCCAAATACAAATGTTCTCATACTTTCCTTTACATTCCATGCATAATTTCGTGAGCATTCAATTGTGATCGTGGGGTTTATTTTATTCCTTAATAGGTGAATTTTAGTTTCTGTTGTTTTAACAAAGGGGAATTTGTTTTCTTCCCCCACTTGTGCATGGGTAACATGGGTTTTTCCCTAACGAGTATATATGTACAATCACCCTCCATATATAAATCTCATTTCTAGTTTTCAGGGATATTGAATATACCATGTTGGACTTTACTAGCTTACCCATTTGGTTCTGTTTTTGTGTCACTATATAGTTATATTTTGGTACTTATTCTGGTGTTTTCATTGTATTTTCAGATGTTTTACATTAAGCATGCATAAGGGATTGATTTTTTTGGTTCATTATATATGTATATATATATTTAAATATATCATGGATATTTTTTAGGATGATAGGACTTATCTAAAGATCACCATTATTGTTAAAAGGGGAATGTCTCCCATTTTGTGAGATTTATATACCATTGGTGATGTTCGTCACCCTAGGGTTATTAGAGGTGGGAAACGAGGGGTCATTATATATCCTTCAACTTAATGAATGATGGTCTTGATTCCATGACAACCCATACCTAATCATGAAGATGGTGGGTCATGAATGAATGGAATCAAAGGTTATTTTTAAAAGATAAATGGATCTCAGAGTGATTCACAGTGAGGATTGCATGGAATGGTATGTAAATAGTGTTAGTTGATCTTAGTCCATGAGACATGCTATGGAATACCGATTAGGACACATGATTTTAAAGGCCCCCATGATCTGATGCAAGGAATCTGATATTACCCAATGACCAAGTGAGGCTACTCTCATTTGGAGTTAGAGACCCAAAGAAATATACATGTCTAATAATTTCTTATTATATTGTTTTAATTGTATTATTACTAGAAAATAAAATAACAAATGAGTTAAAATGAATCCCAACTAAATTACACACCTATCATGATTATGTTTTACCAGTTTACATTTAAGGTAATGGAACCCAGTCATCATCCATGAGTGGCTCAGTTACTGAAGGAATAGGTGTCCAATATGGCCGATCGATATAGGGTTGATCTTGTAAAGGAGAATATCCATTTTTAGAAGATTCTTCTTGCCCTCCAGTGACAGAATCTTAAATTTTTTTGGGAAGCATCTCAGAACTGGAGACTGAGAATGGGTGGAAGGTGATACTGATCACCGTCATCTTGATCTATGCTCTGGTAGAGTACTTGGTTCTTCTAGCAGTGATCTAGATGAGGTGTGCATCCTGTTAGTGGTGAGAACATTACCTCAGGGAGAGTATGGAGACTAATTTTTTGTTGGAAGACTCATAGAAGGAGTACCGAGAGAAATTCTCTTCTTACATAATGAAGGAAGAGAAGATGCATGAGATACAATCCCTCTAGAATGGAACTATATTAGTTTGGTAATTTGGGATCAAGTCCATGGATCTCCTTTATTTATAACCAAATCTCATTATGGATGAGGAGAGTCAGGTGAGGTTCTTAGAGGAGACACTCTACCCTTCCCATAAATATGTGATTACTTACAAAACCCTACCGACATACATTGATGTTCAGAAGAAGGATGAGTTATTAAAAAGGATGCACTCACATGGAGATCTTCCATGTGAGTGAAGTTATCCAAGATCTCTAATGGGGAAGGCCATCAATTGTTTTTCTCATGTGAAAGGGACTTATAGGTTTATCCAATCATCCAGCCGACCCTAGCAGATTCAGTTTGGACCCTATGGTACTCATAATTTTCCCATGGGCCTAGGGATGATGTGTTTTTCTCACAGATTCCTTGGTCTCCTCCAGGGACAGTTCCCAACTAATTCACTATATAGTGGAGTTGGGAAAGTTCACAACCTACCTCAGAAGAAGATTCCATCCTGGCCTTCACAACATCATGGACAATAGGACACTACTCCACCGAGGGTTGATAGTGCAGGAGGAGGCCAACCTTAGGGGGCTCTTCCATGCACATGAACTGGGAATTATTAGGTAGGTGGTAGATAGTAGAAGGATAGAGGATCTATGTTTGGTCAATTCCTCATTGGTGGAGGTAGTATTTCTAGTGGATCTGGAGATCATTCGAGGTACGGTCAATTTGTTCAGAATTCCTACTTATACATTGTTTGATTCATAATCGTCGCACTCTTTCATTGAACCCTCTCTAGCCCACACCGTGGGACTACACATAATGATAAATTATGTGACCCTAGTGTTGTGTACACTAGTCAGATGTCAGAAAATATTTTTTAATGTTTTTTTTTGATTTATACTTATTTTGGGGCCACATTTTTCCCAAGGGGATCACATTAAATTATAGATAAATCTATACGATGTCATCCTTATACTTAAATGGTTGTTTTCGGTGAATTCTGTTATCGAAAACTTTGGTTGAAGAGTCATGCTTTTAGACGTGAAATGCACACATGTGGAATTCATGGATAGTAGAGATTTCGGGCGGGAAACCAGTGTATAGAGCCTTTTCTTTCCTTATTATCCTTGATATTAGTGTGATCAATGGACATAAATAGTTAGGGGTCTACCAGAGTCTTTGGGGGGGGGGGTCATGGTAGTTTTCCAAAAGAAGTTGTGATTCAACCCCATTAACGTGACATGTAGATTGGGATAGAATTTCAGCCCATTAATCCTCCAATTTTTATGGTTCATAATCAGATGTCAGCTTCGTACGCGATTTTTCTCAAGTAGTATCCCCATTGACGTCTCTAACAAGAAATAGTCAAGACTTTTGTTCGGAGTGAGATGTTTGGAGAAGCATTCACATATTTGAAGGGAATCTTTATTAATTCCCCATTACACAGGTTGTGAATGGAAGGGATGATGTTCAAGGTGTTATGTGGTTCTTCCCATTTGGAAATGGTTTGCGTGTTGATGTAGAAATAAATAGTCGTATCCTATTATTCTAGGATGTTATGTACCTATAAATATTAACTATACCACCCATGACTTGGAACATTAAGTAGTCTTGTTTTTTGGTGATGTTGTAGTGGAATTACCTCTTTGGGGAGCACATTGTGGTCATCAAAGATCACCAGATTTTAAGGTTTATCTTTTCCCAGGGAGGTCTGAACATCCGACAACGGCGGTGGATTGATTTTCTCTAGGATTATGATTATAAGTTCTCCTACACTTGATTAAAGGTAAACATTATTTCCAATACATTGAGATGGATGGCGCGGAAGGAAGTGGTTTAGGAATTTACGTGCACTTGTTGTAAAATGGTGGAGTTGGATGCCTTGAACATATAATTATGAATGGATGTTGGTATAGGATGTATGTTTCAAATGTTATTGTAGTAAACTATGAGGTAAAAGGTGGAGGAGTCTTTGTTGGGAGACACAGTGGCAGAGGTGTTGTGTGAGAGATTTGACCAGGGTGATGCTACAGAGGGATTGTTAGAGGATTGTCAGAACATTATGTTGTTCTATAGGGGATGTTTGTTCATGTGGATGTATTTAAGGAAGTTATCCATCAGTTTCATATCTCACCCCTAGTGGTACACTTATGAGTTTCCAGGATGAACTATTGATAGAGGGAGCAGTTCTGGTGGCCCAGGATGAATCGGGTAGTGGGGGAGTTTGTGGCATGGTGCTTTGTCATCCAAGAAGTGATGGTTGAGAATCGTGTTCACAGTGGTCTAGTCTTGCCCCTAGATGTCCCTGAGTGTAAGTGGGAATACATGTCAATTTTTTCATCATAGGATTACATAGGTTTCAAGGAGTATGTGATGAAATTTGGGTATTATTGGATCAGTTTATGATCTCAGATATCATATTGGAAATCATTGAGTCCAGTGTAGTGGAAGCCTTGGTGTAGATGTATATGTATGAGTTTGTACGGATTCATGGAGTTATAATATCTATTGTCCTGAATTAAGATACATGTTTCATGTCACAAGTATATAAGGGATTGAAGCATTCCATTTTCACTCAGTGGTTCCTCATTATAGTTTTCCACCCTCATACAGATGGTCTAACAGAGAAGTCCAACCAAACGATAGGGGACATGTAACATGCATCAGTTCTAGATCATAGAGGGTCCTACGTACAAAATTTTTCCTGGGGAAAGTTCACTAACAATAATATCTATCACTCTTCCTTCAACATGTCTATTTTAGAATATATATATATAGAAGAATGGGTCATTCATCCTAGTGATAGAGATAAGTTGGGGAGTCACCTGTTCTTGGTCTAGACATGGTGAAGAGTATAATAGAGAAGGTGTATCTTGTCCGCGAGAGGATGAAGTCCTCACAAGACTGATAGAAGTCGTATGATGATTGCATGAGAAGGCCCTTGGAGTTTGAGGTTGGGGACTATGTATTTTTTAATGTTTCACCTCGAAATGGGAAATAGAGGTTTGGCAGAGTGAGTAAACATTTTCCCATGTTTTTCAGAACATTTGATGTGTTAGGATGAGTTTTTCGAGTTGGAATATTAACAAATTTTGCCACTATTTTTTGGGGAGGATCCACATCCTCTTCCATTTCACCCATATTCTCTTGTATAATTATGATGTTTCCCAATTCATTTATTTGGAAGAGTTGGATATCCTGGATGATGAAACATTAATTGAGTTGCTAGTGGAGATAGAGGATCATCGAGAGAAGGTGTTTTATGGGTAGACCATTCCATTTTTTCGTGTGTTCTGGAGGAATGTTTTCCTAGAGGAGGGTACTTGGGTGGGGAGAGGCATTGATGTGTGCCCAATACTCAGACATGCTTTTAGTTTTTGATAGTGTTCTATGTTTAGATGTGATACCCGACCTTGTTTTCTATTCGATTAGATTCTTACCTTGTACTCTAATGTGTGTAGATTACCGACACATCAGTAGGAGATGACCTAATCCCTAATTGATAGGCATTAATGCATATGAGATTAAACCCTGTTCAAGACATTTAGTGTCACCCAATGCAGATAGTTTCTAGGCATTGAGGACGTAATTACCTAATCAATGTGTCTGTAAATTGGAACTTTTTCTATTGTGTGGTTGTTTAGGGTAGTATATTACGGGGTAGTGTTCTTAAATGTCATGTTTTTTACACCATCATTCAAAATATGCAAGGTTGTTTAACCTTAAGAGGTGTCCAATGGGCTGGTTGTTTAGACCCATCCTCAATCATGGTTTATTTTTGAATTATAAATGATGAGAATAGTGTTAAAGGTATATTATGTAATGAAATAAACCCATATGGTCCATTCCATTGTGAACATTTAGTTTTTGGTTCATTCTAGGAGGTAATGGTGGAATAATTCATGTGTTTTTAAAAATGTTGCTTCTCCAAACAGTGGATCACATAATGGTGGCTAACAAAATGGGGGCTCATCCAATGATGGAACACATGGAGGTGTCTCATCGAATGGTGACACCGAACTATGGATCCCCAAATGGTTACCCCAAAAAGTCTCTCCTTGAATATTGACAATGAATTGTGGATCACTGAACAATTGTTCACTGAGCGACATCTCACCAAACGGTGACACTGAGTACTGTCACACTAAATGGTGGTTCACCAAGGAGTGTCTCAAAGAATAGTGAAACTCAATGGTGGATCATTAAATAGTAAAATTGAATAGTGTCTCACTGAATGATGGATCAATAATCATTGTCTCCCTAAACTGTGAGTCACCTCTGGTAGATTTCTAAATTTCTGGTTTCTCCAAACTTCTCCCAAATATTCTTATCATCCCCCTCTTCTATTTCATTTCATTTAAATTTAGTTCAATTCCTTTTTATAGAATTTCTAATTTCATTTCAAATTATATTATTTATATAATTAATATTAAACGGCTTCTGGTATTTTTAAATAATCCAACTACATAGTCTTTCCCATGATCCAACTATAATGAATTTTGAAATTGTTCCCCCATTGATATAGGATATGGATCATCAATGATAGGATCATTCCTTACCAATATGTTTCCTTTCCCACTGGGTTTTCCATGATCCTCCCCTTCCAATAGAGTCACGTGTTGTTCTATATCCATCAATTCAATTTCTATGGTGTTTTTCCTTGGAATTTTCCTACTACTCGTGCACCCCATGTTTTGGTGCAAAGTGGATTTGTGTTCACCCATATTTCCAGTTAGGGATTAAATATTTCTATCTATAATTGTGTATCATGTGGGGTGGGTGTACTCTTGATTCATTGTAAATAATACGAAATCAATTTTAAAGAAGATACTTTTATGGGACAAATAAATGAGGATGAGAGTGAGATGATGATGATCATTTTGTTTTGTATATTTTCATTCATCCATGTCATGAATTATGTGGGTTTTTTTATTTAGAAAATAATGGGCATTAGTGGTCTTTCCATGTTCATGCATGATGATTTATACATATAGATATGTTGAAATGGCTATAATCATAAAATATAATTACTCATGTACATTTGGTTAAAGAAAATGGCAGCCCTTGGACTAAACTTGTCTTCTGATCACCCATGAATTTTGAAAGAATAATTAATGAATATTATGGATCAAATATAAATAATCTCTTTTTATTATTGTTGGGGTAGTGTTCTATGTATGGTTTCTTGGTGATTTGATCCTTGTGTGGGTTGTAAGATACTGAGTGTGGTTGTGGGTAAATGGGTGGACAGAGGGGTTGGCTTCGCGAGTGGGGTATGGTACGTTTGGGCGGTGGGGATGTGGTTATTTCAGTTGTTGACATGGTAATTTGGTATAAGGTAGTGAAAGAGGTGTGATTTAATATTAGGTAGATTTATTTATTGATTATCGAATGGGTGGACTTGTTTAGAAGTGGTAATACTTATGGGAAATGCTTTTGAAGTGGGGATGTATGTTTGTGTTGTGTCATGATTTCCTATTTTGGGGTGTACTGAGTGTGTTGTTGTTGTGAAACAAGGATTCTAGGATTGGTTGTGAAAGGATGAATCGGGTAGGATAACATTGGAGAATTAAGTTAGTAGTTTCGAGTTATGAATAAGTGCTAAATTGGGAGGATGAATGAATTGGATTGTTTGTTGTGTGTTTTTATGATAGGAAGTGTTTAGTTTATTTTATCGTTCGAAGAAAAATTGTAGATGTTCTGCTTTTATTTGATTGGGTAGGTATTATATAAATAAATGAAAAAATTAAAAAATGCAAAATGAAATTTTGTTAAATGAATAGGATGGGGGTACACTTCCACATGAATAAGTGACATTCGTTCGTGGTGATACATGCATGTAGGGTTAGAAACATATGCAATTTTTGTGGGCGAGTTTCTTTTTTGGAAACCAATAGTTTTGGATGAGTGTTTTTTAACTATATGTATAAACTTTTAGTTCCTTGTGTTTTCTATATTCAACCCATCATTTTGGAGTAATTTGTAATGAACATGTCCACTTCTATTGGGGAGGGAGTCTTTCCCCACATCCTACTGGGAGGATAGATGGCTCGTTATTGGATTTTCTGTGCTCCCACATCTAAGAATTTTTTTACAAAGAAACGTTGGGAGGGATGTACTAGCTTCTGTTTTTTTACCATATCTATAGTACTAGTTGTGTGTGAGTTATTTATCTACCAAGTTTCTTCAGGATGAGGCCATGTGTTTCCGGGAAAGGTGTGGTATGTGTGAATCTTATGTGTCTATGGAAAGGATTGTGGTGTTGTAGTGGCCTAGGTGTTTTCATGTAGAATGTAAAGTGGTTGTGGACTAGGTGTGTGCAGGTAGGTTTTGATAGTGGGTATTGTTGAATAGTATGGTTCTATTAGGATATTCATTGTTAGAGATGAGGATCTCACTAGTGGGATGATGTTTGGTGCATACTAATACTGATGTTCTTATAATTTACATTACTTGGCTTGTGTTATTTGGTGAGCGGGTCTTGGTGAGTTTGTGGTGGATAGTATAACTTGATAGGGGCCTTTTAGATTATTCTATTTACTCATAGGGGAATTAGAATACTTATCCCACTTGTGTATAAGTGACTTCGGTTTTTATCATTCTTACTATTCTTGTATGCCCACCCTACTTATACAAAACTATATTCATGTTTTTATGGATATTAGATAGACCGTGTATTACTATACATTATCAGATGTTGGGGATGGATGATATTTCACTATTTATATTTATTTCGATACTTACCTTTGAGTAATATTTGTATTTACAGTAGTTTTACTATATGCATGCATGTGGGATGGTTTTTTGTTACATTATACATATATCTCTGTTGGAGTTGTTTGAGGTTGATACATCTTATCTCCTAATATTTGTTACTATAAAAATGTTGATTTATCCCATTTTGTGAGATTTTCATACCAATGGTGTTGGTTTACAGAGTGAATCCTCTTGGAGGTGGGAATCGAGGGGTGATTATATCTCTTTCATCATGGGAAAGGAAGGTCTAGGAACCCTATTATCCCTTCCCTCATCTTGAAGAAAACATGTTGTGACATGCATAGGCCATGTTAATACACATTCTCCTAGTACTCTATCCAATAACTATACTATGTTTCCATCATTTTTATCCTAGATATATACTTGGATGCCTTGGTTTTCTACACCATGGATCCGACCCTTTGTGGTCTACACATCATTATACAGCATGTCCATTGGTTTCATTCATCACTTCATTATACGACATGGTTGTGGGATTATTTTGTGACATCATTATATGGAAAAGCCTTGGTGATTATGATACACTTTATTTTATGACAAATCCCTGGGATATATATTAATTTGAATAAATATTATAGATGTGGGACCAAAACAGATTATGTGGTTATAGGTGACCATGGTGGAAAACTCCATAGAACTTATTGTTTATCATTTGTTTGGATTTGGGGACCATGAGACCAAGCGGAGGCTCATGATGATTCCAACACATTTTTGGTCTTTATCTCATTTTGGATATGTGTATTGTATTGTATTGACATGTATCTATCATGTCTATTTTCTTGATACATGTGTCATTTACGTCATTGTAAATGATCCATTCTTTGATATTTTTAACTATTCGAGCTATGTATCTATTATCAGCTTGTTTTATTGCTTCAAGTGCTTGTATGTTTTTGAATTATACTATGATATACTTTGGTAATGAGTGAATTTACACACCAATTACTCACCTAGTACCACACATCTATTAAAAATACTCTATGATTTGGGGAGATGAAATTGAGTCCATATAGACAATCGAGCTCGTGACAATGATGGTGGCTTCCGGGTTCGAGATATTACAGTTTCCAAATATGGGATTTCTTAAGTCTGGCTCCCAAAAATTGTAATCAAATTTCTTTTATTTCAATTATAATGCACCTGACACCAATAGAATGGATCCAGTGTAATAATAATTTATATCAAAATAGGAAAAATCATCAAAGCCCCATGGACCGAACATTTTACTAGTTTTGGAAAACCAAATTACATATATGATACCCATATTACAATGGGAAGAGAAAATAAATAATAATGAAATTAAAATTTAACAATCCTTGAAACTCATTCAAAATATTCCTCCTCAAAACCTCAGGAAATGAAAATAAAGTAATGGGTGAAATTAAATATCCAGTTGAATTATTTATAGAAGATGTAATAATGAATCAATGATGAAGATTAATAAAGATGGGGAGATAACTGAAAATGTGTTAAATTTAATTAATAAACATATAATAAAATGAATTCATATATAATTTAAATGAATAAATAACACGGAAGAAAACAATAATAATAAATAAATTCTCATTAATGAAAATCCTTAAATATTGGAAACAATTTTTCCTAGGTATGTGGTACCATTATAGTAAAGACCATTCATAAGATGGATTGGAATATTGCATAGAAACCCATAAAATTTGTATGATTGATTCATCGCTTGAGACTACCTAAACATCTACGTGTTTACATTAAATTTCCCCCAACCCATGTCATACAAGAGAAAATCATTCTTTATATATCGAGGAATCGATTTAAAAAAAATTAAATAATATTTTATAATACCACCTTAAAACATTTATATTCCATGAACAAAATTAGATTCTTGATGTGATATATCAATGGGTTGTATACATACCCCCTAGAATATATAGAAGTGTTGAATAAGTCATATATCTCATAGATGTGAATGTGAGATGAGAAAATCCATAACTCAAGATTCTGTTTAGTTATTCATACATTAACCACGTTTTTAATTTTTAAAATAATGTTATTAACTCATTTTAGAACTATATTTGCAATTATAATACCATATTTTATGATTCTGGTTCATCTTATTACACGATATTTAATAATATTTCCATATTATCATGGTTTTGAGTGATTTTAGCTCATCATTTTGTGGTTGGTTTTGCATGTGTAAAATTAGGGATGTTCCTGAAAAATACACATAAAAATATATAAATGGAATGAAATGATATTAATGATCATCCATGAGTCTAAATGGTCCAATATATTATATAGGTTTCTATCCTGAGGATGATTCAATGCAATATTTTTTAAATATCCATTATTAGTTTATAATGATAGGTTTTTCAAACATCATGGTTTAGTTTTTTTATTCACAATTATCATTATATATTAGTTAAAAAATATAAATGGGACATAATATACATTTAAAATATTATTTAAACATAATATTATTTTTTTGAGCATCCATAAAGGTGGTAGTGGAAAAGGAACAAAAATATTATTTACAAATGTGATTAACCGATATAACATGGACAATAGTTTGATTTCATTGAATAATTGGATATTACGAAAGGTATGTATATAATATATTTCATTAAAAAATATATTTTGTTAATTGATTCATTATTAAATTATTATTTATTTATTGATAATAGAGGTGTTGAAAATTTTGAAGAGGATAATAAATCAATATTGGTGTTTTAAGAAAATTACCTAAAGAATATTGCACCATTGAGAGACCTGAGATGACCTTGTATTTTCTCATTGGGTGAGAATAGATGTTTTTGGATATAGGTTGAATGTGTCAAAAATCTTTTTGGAGAGATATTCTGATCTAAAAGGATATTGAGACAAAATGGAAAGGTTTGGGTGGTATTTATACTTGAGGCGGGGTGGGTTTAAGTTATTTCACAATAAATATTGTATAAATAAATCGAACCACATTAATCTATAATTAATTTTAAGAAAATTATATTGCCAATTAATGTTTATGAGGCTATATTGAATTTATAAATACCTAAAAATACATTAAATATTTAATTTTTAAGGTAACTTAATCATTTAACTTTTATCTTTAACATTTATCATTATATTAGCTATACTATAGTAAATATTTTTTTTACCGCTGTAACGATTATTTATAAAAATGACATTTAACATAAATATATATTGTTAAATTTTCATTCCAAATATGTAATATATTTTTCCATATTCAACATAAATAATTTTAAAAATTATATTGAAAATTAATCCCGCATACTAGACAAAAACATAGGTTTTTAACGTGAAATTTTAGAAAACATGCAATGTTTTTATATCCAATTTCAATGTGAAATTTATTGCAATGACCAAAATTGGAATTAATGATCAATAAATTAACATATTATACATTTTATCGAAATAATATTATAATATATCTATATAAATATATTAAACTAAAATTTATTTTTTAATTAAAATTCAATACTTTCACTATTCTATAAAAAATGAAACATCTCTCAAAAATAAAAAAAAATTTACCTTATATAACTATGATATACCGATTATAAAAATGAATGTTATTTTTTAAAAATATTTTATTAAGGTTTATATATTTATATCTAATATAGTTGTACCATCAGATGGTAGAAAAATGAATTTTAGAAATATATTTCTTCTTATGCTAGAAATTGGATTTATTATTTTCTTAAGACACTCAAACATATTGAATGAATTAAAAAATATAGAATTTATAAAATATAAATTTCATTAATATCATTCCATAATAATTTTTACTTTTCTTTCTTAAAAAAATAACATTGTTTTTATAATTGTTTTTTAAATAAATTCCTCGTTTATGTTCAACATGTCCTCATTTTTATTTCCAATAAATTAATTATCATTGAATTTCATTTGGAGACCTATTTAAAATATTTTTTCATAATTCAGTTATTATCATCCATTCCAAAAATTCAAATTACTAGGTGATAACTATCACAATTAAGTGAAAATATTAAATTATTTTCTTAATCTTGATATCCTATATAACGTACGCTTCTGAAAAAAGTTGATTTCATTTAAGAAGAGACATACCCTAAAATCATTTGGAGTTTTAAATTCACTAAAATAGGGGATGAAATAGTCTATATCAATTGATCAGTATAAAACATCCTTGGTAAAACCATTTATAATAGAGATGATGTAGAACCCTACCACATATCCTATAAACATAGGGAGGTACCACAACACAATCAAATCCCACATTCCAAGTACCTTGTTTTCCATGAAGGGGTCTATATAAAAAGTTGTGGCACACAATTCATAAACCTCATTGTTTTTAAGAATCTCCATAAACCCATCTGAGATAGCCTAGCTTCTCCAAGATACATCACATAACAACCATGAAACACCATATGTTGTAGCCTTCCTTCATAACATATATACGAACAACCTATTTTCATCACCAAAACCATTCTTTCATGGCCCTATGACTCATCTCATACATCTTTGTTGGGAAACCATCATTTCGACATAAACAAGAGATTTATAGTACATAATTTCCACAAAAAACATTTTCACTTAAATAACTCTTTGTAAGCCCCTAAACATCTATGGGAACATAAAACATCTAAAAAAAAGAAATGGTCTACGAGGGTCAATGAAATTAAAATGTCTATATGTAGAAATATTTTAGTTCTAGTGAATCCAAAAACAATTATGAAAAGAAATATGTAAAGAAGGTTCTCTAAATACCCACCATTTGTGAGACCGTTCCATGATCTCTCAGTCATTGGATCTAACAGCCTTTTGTAGTGAAACAAAGTAAAATACTACACAATATAGAACACAAGATCTTAAACACTCTCCTAGGAGAGATAAATATCTAATAATAGAAATGAAACAATAAAGAAATCAAGAGAACAACAACACATTAAAAATAAATGTTTAATATCCACAAATTAGTAATACCCGACGAGAAGTGGTAAAAATCATATATTTAGGGGTACTAACAGTGTATCTACCACTCATGTTTCAAGGTGATCAAGTCTAATCCACCATGTTTCTTCACGTCATGAAATATGTGAAAAAAACACATTCAGATGCCTCTCTTTTAGGTACCAGATCTCCAGAAACTACTTCTTGAAGGTCACAACATTATCAAAATCATTCTATACCCTTTAAATGATGTTGAAATTGTCATTAAATTAATATAAATTATTTTCCACAAGATACAAATAATGTATCTATATCATATACAGGTAATGTGATATACGATACCCCTCAAATATAACACCATCTCACACATATATATTTCCAACTAACTGGAGATAACGTTTACTCCCGGGATAAAAGAATTTATACCCATGATGAGGGGTAACTTTTTTGGAATACACGATAAAAAATATAAAAATTCATAAATGTGATTAAATGATCAATATAGGACTTATGAATATCATGAAATGGCACCATACTTTCCCAAATAACATAGATCATATATTTGATATTATAAAGTAATTTTGAAGTTAGAATTGTTGACCATTTACCCCAATCCTATAAAAATAAGAATGTAAATCTTTTTTTGAAAACACAATACATGTTTCTATCCAAATGTTGGAGTGAACACTCTTTTTTTTAGGAATTATCTATCAAAAGTAGCTACCTTATACATGATCCTCTATAATCTAAGGCAAAATATGAAAAATGCCTTCAAGTGTGTTGGTAGTATTTTTTTTGATAATTCATCTATGGAAGAAAATTATTTATTAGAAATAATTGAAAGTAGAAATCATTTGAGAGACCTTGCTATACACTGGAAATAAAATTATGATGAAAAGTGTTGATGAACTTTATTATATCTCTATAGAGTCAGACAACCATCTCTATTTTAATCCTTAACAATCTCATCACTAAGATCTTATCATTGGTCACTATGATGTGAGATGATTTAGTCAAAATATTATATATATCTTTTACATAATTATATATTCTTTGACTTAAAGGTAAAAAATTTAAAACATTAAATATGTCCTTCGACAGCCACAAAGGATCATCCAATGTCTATATAAAACCACCAGTAACACAGTTATCTGCAATTGAATTCTGATATAACAAACATCAAGACCCAAAAACATCAACAATATGATTCTATATTGACCGTGAAAATTGCAATCACAATTATCATTATATATTCTACATGAGTGGATATTTTTTCAAGAGAAATATATGTATCTTAGGAAGAACCATCTTATCGATCACTAAAGTGATGGATATTCATCCCTATAAAGAACATGGTGTTGAAAATACAATTACAAAAACATCAATAAATTATAAAAGACAATTTTCCATAACTAGAAATGATACTCTTAATCTACAAGACGATACTCATCCAACAATTACACCAAATATGACTACATAATCATCTAAAAAATTTATCCTCTTCCACCAGCCTCTACAATATCATGATGCATCACTACTATATCATTGATCAGTCCCCAAGAATCTCCACATTCATGCACTAAAACAATTTTTTACTTTAAAATTATTATATTAGAAATAAAATTTACCTCTCATTTTGTATAAGAAATAATTATGTTGTTATAGTACATTAATTCCATGAACCATAATTTTCACAACTTCATATAATTTTATGATAATACATGCCCTTCAATATTTTTAATAGTATAAACAAAAACTCTCACAAATGTTGTCATGTTTCATCATCTTGAAGGAATAAACAACCACTACATACTCAAGATCATGTGTATAATAATTATGCTCATCATGGTATAACTAAAATGACCCATATTAAACATATATTATCTCCAACATAAAAACGCTACTCAAAGTAGGAAGGGAATAATCATATAAAACATATATTTGAACACCATATTCTTTAAAAATGAATGGGCATATTGACCATATATTCCTTTAGGCTCTCAAATGATTGCTGAAGGTGATCATTAAAATGATATAAATGATCTTTTATTTATTAAACTATTATAGTATTCAAAACTAGATTGAAATTCGATACAAACCTCCTATAATAATATAAAATACAAAAGAAACTCCAATCCTCTACAAATTTCATAAGATATTCCAATGAAATGAATTATTTGATCCTTGATTGACCCACAAATACACATTACTTGTACACAACAATCCCCAAGAATTTAAAATTATGACCCTTGAACTCATAGTTTTAAAGTTTAAAAAATAGTTATTGGGGATGAAGAACTCGAAAATATCATGATAATTTTATGTATCATCCTCCATGGATAGGGAGAAAAAAATGATTTCATTAGTGAAAACCATCATAATAATATGTTGCAACTATATGAAATGTATATTCCTCAACTCTGAAAACATGGCTAGAGAATTAATCACAGAAAATGATATCACAAAAAATCATAATGCCCATACTGACATAATAAATTAGTATTTGGGATATCAAAAACTATCTCCAGTATCAAATGAGTTCCATAAGATAGAACAATCATAAAGAATTAAAAAAATACCTTATACTGATCAAATAAAAATTCAATACATGGAATTTAATATATTTTCATTATTTCTAGTAGGTTCAGTTGATGATACTCAATTCCTAGGTGAAAAAATCATTAGAAAATTTCACAAACATAAATAATACACACCAAGGTGACACACTCTATTGAGAAAAACATCATTAGAGTATATCATTGAACTATACATGAAGATATCAAAAATAAAAAAAATCTTATATGTATAAAATGAGATAATGGAAATTCTAAAAAGTAGCTCAAATCCAAAGTTGATATCCCATAAAGTGGGTAACTCCACAAACCTCCCCACGAAAGACATCTGGGTAATAATCCATAAACCTAGGAAACATCATTAGTTAAATCCCCAATGACTTCAACATCATCTCAAACATCAAGGAAGATAATGATGGAACACAATACAACCCCACATGAGGGTCTCTCTATCCTAAAAACACTATTTTATCCTTAGTAAAATCAATAAAAAAACATTCCTATAATAGAAATACACTATATCCTACAATAAATATATCTTGTACATAATTATGATGATTAATAATAGTTGTTTCTATAAATATAGTATGTATACCTAAAAGTGGTGCAGTATCATCATTATCTACCAATTTCAAAATAAATTATACAGATAAGAATTACATAAAATTAGAGTAGTTAGTGCTAAAGGCATTGAAAGTATATCAACATCAAGTTACAAATCATGAATGAGGAAAAATTATTTTAAGGTCAATGTAGCTCCAATATCAAACATGGAATTCAACCATATAGGAAATAAGAAAAGTGACCTCAAATATTATTTTGTTCACCCAATAATAACAATGATAAAGAATGAAGTTGACAAAGTCCATATCCATGGCCTCTATCACAATGATGTAGAAAACATCCTTGGAATCTCTATTCTATATGATACAATGAGTATATCGATATTTCCTCTTCAAATGTAATATTGTAAATATATTTCAAAACTCGATCATCAAACTACTAATGTATTAGATAAAATTGTTAGAATATAAAAAATTAGTGGAATACTATGTATAGTCTACCTTCTCAAAAAAGATTAGTCGCCCTCACTATTGATGACCATAGAATCCAAAAATAAAACATTTATATGATAATTTGGAAAATAATAGAGATCAAATGCCCCAATATAATCTAGAGGATGATTTCTAGGAATTAACCTCGGATATATGAAATATCAACTGTTTCAGAAATATGGACATCCATACCATAGGTCTTCCTCATGAAGAATCGTGATGAGCAAGCTCTGATAATGACCCAGTTCTAGCTAGAATATATTCAACAATATTACCAACACCTAAACACATTTAACCAACATAAATTATTCTTCATGGAACTTGAGTTAAAGATTAAATTAATCTTCTAATCAACTTATCATGGACTCATAGACTAGAATATAGCCTGGGGTACAATGGGGAAGGGTCCTAAAATTGATTGTTAAGTCACAATATGGATCTCCTTAGTCAAAATCTATGTAGAACAAAGAAAAGTAATGCATTCATAGTTAATGTGAAAAGAAATTCCTGAATATAGTACCCAAAATTATCCCACAAAAACGTTGACTAATCGCTATCCTAGAATACCATGATACACCACTACCTCTCTTATCAATTTGAAATCATCAAATATGAATAATCGTAGTTCTATATCCTAGAATGAATCAAATTGAAAATTTTCTCAACCTCATCTAAATAGAATTATATCCCTATGTGAAAAAATAATCCATCAATATTTTTAAACTCTTATAGTGAAACTCTTAGAGTTTCCTCCTCTATGTGTTATAATCAACTAACTTGACACAATAGTGACCATATCACACATCCTTCTAAATCTCATATGCATTAACAAAATTACGATGTCGACCTCTAGTGATATGTGGATGATAACAAAATTAATAAGGACTAAAAACATGTAATATGGAATACGTGTCATTAATTTATTAATTTATTATTTTATTAATTTATGATTTAACCTAATAAATAGGGTCTGCCCATTTAAAAAATAGGTGCAATAATAATAATACACAATCCATTTCTTGGTCTGTTACTTTCAAATAGTAACATTTCACTTAGTAGGCAAATTAAACCTAAATTTTTGTGGATCAGATCATAGGGTGTCCCAAATACCCATATCTCAGTCGAAATCCCTTATTTAAATTTCTTACTTTGAATAGATGAAACTATTTCACTACCAAAACATGTAGTCTCATTTATACCTAACATAATAATCAACCATATTCCTTAGCCTAATCCATTCCTACCACTCTTCCTTGACCACTCTCCACAATGTTACAAATTCTAATATAGATATTAGAGAATGATGATAGATATAACTTGAATTCTTCCACTAATATTCTACTAGTATCCAAGAAACACTATGGGTATAGTATACACACATGGTAGACATTACCCTCTATAAAAAATTATGAAATAGATAGATAATATAGATAATCCAATCTACTCCAACATATATATATATATATAATAAATACCATATAAATGTAGGTAATGTCTTTAAGTACTAATATAACTAAAAATTAAACAACAATTACCAATAGTAAGACACGTAGGCTTTTACAAAGTCTAAAAAAATCCTGAAAAGCCAGGTGCAAGTAAAAATCAATAGAATTTCCATCCAGATAATTATTACCTATTGAAATATATAAATAAGGTTATGAATATAATTTATACGTGCTATGACCCTCCCTGTATAATATTTTAAAAAAGATAATGGATGCATTCAAATCACAATAGAAATAAAAAAAGAAAAATATCAACATAAACAAGGATACTAAGTTACTAGAATCACTATGGAAAACTCATACAATGTATCACCTAAAATAGATCATATTATATATTAAAAAATAATAATGGTACCCTGATACCACTTCACCGCATATTTTATACTATTTTATAAACATTGGATGTCCTAACAAATCTATGTCCAAAAGAATCCCACTCAAAGGAACATGGGATAATTATCACAACGTGAACCACATGCATTATGTCATCTCATATTCCCATACAAAATTGTATAAAATGGATAGGTAGTTTCTATCTTCCAAAATAACTCATATTTGATGTGTCATAAATTTTATATTGAACATCAAGACATCACAACACTTACACTGTGTATTGTACGTCAAGACAACACAATACATAGGCATAAGACCTATAATAATACATGTTATACTATATCCAGTGATACCTGAGTTTGAAAAACCCTCAATAAATTATAGAAATAAAAAAACATACAAGCCTAAAATAACTACTATGGATACAATGACCCAATACTCTCATGATAATTGAGTGTAACCTGAGGGTGTATTCTATCATCCATCCCCTGTAAATATTGATTTTGGGAAAAACCCCTTCTAGAGATGACTAGGAATCAGTAATCTAATCGATATGTTTGGAGTTTAATATTATGTTAAAACACATACAATATATGATATACCTCACAAAGGCACTGTTGTCCAATTCAATCCCAACGCTCATATGAAGCTATATTGACTCGAACACCCAACTGCAACTACTATGGTCTAAATAACCTATATTATCATTATTATTTAATAATTATATCATTAAATTGGTTAATTCCATTTAAAATGTATCATATCATTAGTTAATTTATTAGAAATTAATTAATGTCATTCCAAATTATATTTCATGAATAATAAGAGTGATGAACATGCACACCAAGATTATTCCAACTGAGTAAATAATTTCTAAAAATTAACATCTCCTCATTCAAACAATCCTAGAACCCATGGGTTATGAAATATATTTTATGTTTTTAGAAATAATTTTACTCTATGAAGTGTAATAAAATTTCATAAGCATAATTCAGTGAAAAACCTTACTATTTACATCACGATACCTCATATAGTGGGGCAAGGAATTTATATATACAAGAAAATGAGCAATGTTGCATTTAGAAGAACATTAACAAGAATAATATCCTACTCTAATTTTAATAAGGTGTAATACCTACATGAAACCATTCTATTATCCATGTTCCACCATGTACACAACCATGCACATCTTAATGAATCTCTCCATCGAGGGTGTAAAATACTACCACAACCACTAGGCTCCCAATAAATATCTCACCAAAAATAATATGATCAAAACGTATTTCATAACAAGTATCACTTCTTGAGTAGCCTAGATGGTAGAAAAAAATGGTGTTGTCTTGAGAACTAATTCTTATATCATGGAATGATTTCATATATAAAAAAGGGGATTGTATAGATTAAATCATTTGAAAAACCCCTTTAACAGAATATTTGTTGTATCATCCCCAAAGGTTTTCCATAAAAAATAATATGTTTTATTCCATCTTAATATAAAAAAATCATTTATCACAAGTATAATACTATGGATATCATAATGATCCCTCTCTAACCATCCCATTAAATTATTTAATCTTAATGACAAATATAATTTATACTCTAAAAAAACATTAAGGAATAAAAAATTTCATTAATATTTCACATAATTATTATTATAAACAAAAATAATTATATCTTCCAGTTCTATATCAAATTCCATTAAAACACTAAATAAATAGTTCAATTAAACATTAAATTATCATTATTTTGTTTACAATCAATTTACATGAATAATGGATTTATTTAAACCTGAATCTTTACATTATTTATCCGAATATAAAATTTACAACAATACATTTGAAAAAATTAATATAATAAAATCATGCTAACCAATGAATAAAAAACATTCTAACAATAATTATACAAATCCTAGAATATCATGTAACCATATAAGTAAACTTTTATAATAATGAATTACAACAACATTTTATCTATAAAACATATACCATTTCTTGATTTAATCATTTTTAATCATTGTTATATAAGATCTATAATCATTGGAAAAACTAATCCATGATAACTATACGATTTCTTATATAATAATGATTAATAATTTAATATCCTACATCAAGGAATTAAATATTCATCCCATGAGAATAAAACAAAGGCATGAATATATGATCACATCTTAGGAAATTAATCTTCATCCCCTAAAGAACTCACAAACCAAAACCAAAAATAATAAGAGAATATACATTAGATCGTAGGAGATCAATATCCATTGTGTTTCAGGAATATTGGGAGGAAAATTAAAATTAAATGATAGTAAATAACATGAATAAAGGTAGAACTCACCATGGATCACCACATATTGACCATGGGAAAACAAATACCTATCCCTATCAAAGATGTATTAAATTAGAAACAATGAAAACCTGGGATACCTATGTTTCAATAGTAAAGAGTTATTGAAAATTTAGTCCAATCTGGTTTTCTAATATATATATATATATATATATTTTCAAACTAATGACCATGGAGCTTCCTCTGGGTGTATACAAGAGAAATGGATGATAAAGGGGAAACAATGATTCAATGAAAGGGACCATGTTGAAACCATATTGGTAGAAAAATAAGCTATGTTACATGGTGAAATTATACATCTCATATACTATAAAACTATAAAGGTGCTACTGAGAAAGAAAACCCACTACACAACAAAATTCTTTGTCCAAAAGGGTACAGTGGTGTATCCTTCCACATAGAGTGTAACTACCTCCAGATATGGAAGATCTAATTTAAACCACTATAAACCTAGAAAGAAATATCTAGTTCATAGTTCATTACTAGTGGTAATATTCCAAAGCTGCAGCCCGAATCCAAGTTGTATATATTCCATAAATGGTAGTATTTTCAAAAAAAACCTATTATGACTATACTTCATAGCTAGGCCCTCCACACCACACCCATCACAATTATAACATAGCCTAAATCTCCAAGGTTCATAATTTCACTCCTATCCAATTTAAGAAATGTTACCCTTATATCATTATCAATATTATATAAATGTATAATTCATGACCAATGAGAAAGAACAAGAACATCTGATCTAAAACATTTAAGGGATACAAAAAAGAAAAAACTCTTGATGTTGATTACCATGATGGATTGTCCATAAATGTGTTATTTGAAATTATAAATGAATGTTATACTATATGATAAAGAAGAATACTATTTTTGGAATATATGTATAATACATATAAATATATTTTACATGAGTATAATATTTCTTAAAATGATTTTCTAGACATCTGTTATGGGTTTATATTGAAATGTAATTTATAATTTAGGTAGTTTATAGTGGGAATAAATGCATCAATATCCCAATCTTTAAAGTGAACTAATAATAATTCCTAAAAAATATAATGACGATAAATCAAATTTATCATTTTAATAAACATATATATATATTTATATAATTATAATTATGTGATGCATGGGACGAAAATTATATATCACTCTAGTGAATTTGGTATTGATTGATATGTAATTATGTAGTATGAACAATATTATAGAGTGAATGCATTGGCTATAGAATAATTTAATTCTAATCCTATGAGAGATAAATAACACAATAAATCATGAATAAATTGTTAGTCTCCTTTAATATTTACGTATCTACACCTTGAACTATTCCACAACATATTATCTACAATAATTGTATCTTGTCATAATTAAAATCACAAATGAAAAAAATTAATTAACAAAAACAATAATAAGTGTTCACTATATCTACGAAAATATCCTGATCAAAACGTTAGACAATGGAATTAGATAAAAATGGATATTATTTCATCATTTTTTATAAAATATATTTAATTTTAATTAAATAGGACAGAAAAAAATTAAACCATGATTTAGTACAAGATGACATATTTCCCCAATTAAAATCCTAGTTACCCAACAAATAAATCTTCCATGATTTATTAATAAGATTAATACATAAGAATATATAAATCTACCACAAAAATTTAAAATTTTATATTTTGACTACAAAAACTAGTGGTACAATGTAAATTCCTACTAGTATATCCCAAAAATTAACACATGTTCATAAATCCAAAAACCATTACATTTATCTAAAAAAATATATGATTTCAGGATATACTAGTAGGTGAAAACCTCTTCCACACATAAAATAGGTTGGAGTCTAGTGACCATCATCGATATATCATCTCAAATGTTGGAAGGCATAGCCTTAAAAAATAACATGTCACCTATTATCAGGAACCATTATCCACTATAATATAAATATAATCTGTAACCAGGAAATATATAACATTATTATATATATATATAGGTCATTAATAATTCAATATAATGTTATCAAAAATAATTATATTCAAAAACACACCCCAAAATTATATAATCCACAATAACAAGAACACAATGGTGGTCATCGTATGAAATAATCTAAGCCATAATTGACAAAATTTATAATATATCTTCATTTATTGAAATTATTTTCCACTATTAAATTATGTTCTATTTGAAAATAGATTTGGAAATTTTTTGAGTATATATTTCTTGGTCCTTAACATCACATTATAGTTTTTTTTAAAAAATAATATTTTATGACATCACATTATAGTTTTTCAAAAAAATGACTTTCCATTACTACACCATCCAAAAATATTGGTAGAATATAAATATCCAATTTCCACTTATAGATGAGTATGTATGAATACACATATTTACTAATATGCAATGGAAAATTATGACAACCTCAAACCCAACATTCTTTGTGAAAGTATTAAATATACAGGGAATTATCATCTTCCTAGATTCAATATCATGTTACTGATGAATATTGTTAATATAGAGAGGATTAATAATATCTTATAACATCACTTTCATTAATAACCATAATCCTAATACTATTGTTAAATGAGTATAAATTATTTTATATTCCATTTTTTATCTATTCCCAATCTAGTGCATTATAAGGGTATATTTTTTCATCCCACTTATATATGAATTCATTGTTAATGAATAATAAATTAAAATATTCATCCAATTCTATAAATATCCACTAGTAACTAGACATCCATGGCATGTAAATATATTACTATAGGATGTAATCACCACATTAAATTAAATTATTAATGAATCATCCTCTTAATACTCTATATCCATACACATTATCTTCACATAAATATACTTGATTCATTTATTCTCTTCACATTAGAAATAAATAAATATTTAATGTTTCTTATGAAATAATTAATCTTATTATAATATCCCCCATATGATGGTAGTTAAAAAAAATACTCAATATAGAATATTCATTATCATATTTGAACAATCATCTAATTGAAGAATTAAAGTACATTAAATTTATATGGTTCATACCTTTGTTAGTTTTTAAAATCACCAGAATTTCATAAAAATATGAAGAAAAAAATAACTCCTTAAATTGAATTCAAAAAATTAATCTGGATATTAATTTTATATTTGTATTTTAATAAGTTAATATCCTTAAATAATTATATGATTTTTAATTATAAATTGATTTAACAATTATCTTTCTTAATCAGTATTATTAATATCATTATAAATATTAGTAGATAATATATATCTTGAGATATATTTTAATAATATCTATAATAGTGTACCTCCAAAAAAACTAATTTACTAGCTTTAATTATTTTCATATAATTCAGAATAATATGATATTCAGTAACATTACTTATATTCATAAATGTTATAATAATTTGTTTGAAAATTCATTTTTATTCCAATAAATAATTAAACAACCAATCATTCGGGTAAAACCATATTCAACCACATATCATTCTTCAATTATAATTACTATCATCTCATTTCAACATAATTAATTTATAGAATACCTAATAATTATAACATAAAGTAAAGGAATTCATTTCAATCAAAAATATGTTTTCCAATTATGGTAAATTTTCAATACATTTCCATTGTAAAATTATTATGTATCACAAATAAATAATTTCTATATTATTTAATTACTTCTATTTCATAATGAATTCTATTATCACAAAATTATTCACTAATTTTATTCTATAATTATAATATTATTTCATTATATCTCAGTATCTCTATATCAGGTGTTACTATTACTACAATACGATTAAGAATAGTAATTTTGATTATATAAATATATATAAAATGTATTAATAATTGAATCACATTTTTCTTAGGTTATCATATATTTATCAGTAAATTCATTCCCAAAAATAAACAAATACATGTCTACAAAAATCATTTAATTCAATTTATTGAATAACTAAAATATATATTTTAATAAATTTTCTAAAAACAATTCCCATATAATATTTATTAAAATGACTTTCCAACCATATAAAATATTTCCCAAATAAGGATATTTAATTTATTGTGAGTTAAGACGAGTCTAATTGAAATATCATGGTTAAATATTGTATTTTAAAAATAAGGTAAACCCCATATAGTTTCATGGCCATTTATAATTTCATTTAATCTGAATGATCGAATGGCCATGATTAATCATTATTTTTACATCTAGGTGGTAGAATATAAATGTGAATCATTATCTGATTAGATATACTGAGTTGACCTTTGTGGTCACTGTCTCCACACCACACAATGCCTATTTTTGGAAGCCATGATTCACCCATGCACTCTAATATATTGATTAAATGGTTCTTGATCAATACTTGTCCAATGATAAAACTCCCATAATTACATATAAATGTAGTTTTCAATGGCCTAAAACATAGATTGATAATGAATATAATTACTAATATATTATGTAGATTTTTTTCATGATCATCATGTAAATACATGATTCAATCCATGAATTAAACATTATGACAAATAAAAATTTACGTGAAAGTGGAATTGATAAAAATTTACCACTTGAAAATATTTTAGTTCAGTAGGCCATATATATAAATTTGTTTCCTTGTTGGGATCATTATTTTTTAACATTTTTCTAGTATATATCGCTTTCACACTTTTTTTTCACATTTTTCATTAAATATCCATATTAAAAAATATTATAATATATATCTATGGAATATATATAAAATAATAAATTATTTTTCCTAAAAATAATTTTCTATCACAACAAATTATTCGATTAATTTATAAAAATATTTATTCATGATCTTATATTCTATTCCATTGAACATGGATTAATTTTTTTGTATTTAATATTTTATTTATTTTTAATCAATATAAATTTATGGAATTCTAACCAATATATTTACATTAACTTTATTATTCATTTTTTTATCATGAAATAGAATAATATAATCATGAATCGATCATTTGAAGATCAATCATGAAAAAATATTGAAAGGATTCATAAATAATCATAGTGGAACATCAGAATAAAAGAACCATTTATATTTCTCATTATTTCATATACTATCGTCCCATTATCTATCCATGATAATACCCTCACTAAAAAAAAGAAACCTCAAAACCTATCCACTACCTCAATTAATATATGAATAAAAATATATATTAATTTTGGTAAAAAATATTTTATAATATTTTCTATTTATTTAAATGTTCTTTCATGACACTAAGAACATTAATCATTAATAAGGAATAATAAATATATGTATATATTAATTTAATTTTATCTCTTTCTTTTTGATAATAAAATCGATAAACATCATTTTAATGGACCTTATGAATAATTTCAGAATAAAATTATTTTAAATTTAAAAATTCATTTTGTTGGAAATCCATTTTCTAATATGTTTTACGAAATGATTATAATAGTAATTTAAAAATTTATAGAAATTTATTTGAATAAAATAGATTAATTTTACCAAGTAATAATTTTAAAAAAATTAATGAGGGGGCCCCTCAATTTGTAACATAATGAATCCTCATAATAGTAAAAAATCATATAATAGGTATGGACATAATATGATTACATCGTCTGTTAGACTATGATATAATTCATTTATTATCCTCCGAAAATACTCTAAAACATATATTATTGTAATATTTTTAAACTATCACATATTTTCCTCGAATATGAGTTATATAGAATCATTTTTCTTGAGTATGATGACATTATATTTTCAAAATAATAATAATAACTGTTTTTACATCTACATCCCTTATTAAATTAAACCACTTCTCCAAATATTTACATAAATCAAGATACTCTAATCCTAACAACTCCAATTTGAAATATTACCTCAAATTCGTGAACAATCCCTAGAGTTGCTGGTTTGATCATAATACCACCCTTTTAATGATTAACCATGCACTTAACTAATCATGGTCCATTTTAGTTTTCTTGCACCTCTAGAAATATGGTATTCAAAATAACACGATGACTTATATGTCATAAATATTATTATATTTAATTATTATTATTGAACAATAGTTTTAAACCTCTTTTCTTACAAATGGAAATTAATATATCGCATATGAACATATGTGGACTACTACCTCCATTATGTGATATAAATAAACATACATCACTGCCTCACACGGTAGATTACTATATTGATTATAATAAATATATATGATATTTGTTTTATAATTATGATTGAAATATGAAAAATTATTAGTTATATTTTATAATTTTTTAGTAGAATATTAAATCATCATTCCTATAAGAATATGAATTAGCATCACAATGAATAATGTAATTATTTTTAAATTATCTACCATTTATGGATGATTATAAACATAGACATATATATATATTGAATTTATAATATATTTATAACATTATTATATTTTAGAATATGATTTATCCATGTGAAATATATAAAGGAACGAGTACTATAGTTAATCATTAATTAAAAACAAAATAATGACACCCAAAAATAATATTTATGTCAATAAAATTAATTAAAGGGTTCTCAAATATTATTGGTTGATAATATAATATATTATATGTATTTACATAATTATGGTATGTATTTTGAAAAAATAAATTTTTTTTATACATGTGTTCAAAGTGGGTATGATCCAAATAAAACATCATGTATGGGTTTTACAATACAATATAATTATTGGAACTTTTTTATTCATAAAATATTTTTTTGATGAAACCAAATAAACATAATCTCCAAAATATTTTTTATTTTATTCTACTCTGATTATTTTTATTTATTAAATGTTTTCATTACTTTTTTTTCTCTTCTAACAATCATGTGACTAAATAAATTTTTTTAAGGAAGTCCAACATTATTTTAATATTTCATTAAGAATTTTTTTATTCTATAAATATGTTTTCATTAAAATTATTTCAATATTGTTTTTGAAAGTATATAATAATAAGTTTTATTTTCCCCCATTGATTACATTATATAAATTTTCATAAAGAAATTTTTTTATTTTTATAAATAATTATTTTTTTAATTCTTATATTAAATATGAATTGAATCCTTGTTTTAACATTTACCATTAATAAATCATGGAATCATGATATCATTTTTTAGTAAATATTCCATTATATGAATCCATGGTTCATTTCAACGAATTTTTTTTACTAAATTTATTTTATTTTATTTTGTTATTTTTAATTTCACAATAAAAGGCATATTTTCATTAGGTCATTTCATAGAGATCTCAAAAATGAATTTTTATTATTTGGAAACATCTCTTGATATTAATTATGAATCATAGGAATTTTATTCTATAATAATGTCAATATGATTAATCTATATAGATTAAAATAATTATGAAACGAATTATCATTTCTAATGATTATGTTATGATGGAATGGTAAATTTTTTAGGATCATGTTTGTAATGGCCCAGACCCACCTGGTCCATTACATTGCCAAAATACGACTCCACTGAAATGATGGCACCGGTCACGGTTGCACAATAGTAAGGATTGAACAGTGATGGTTGCACAGTGATGGTGGCACCGTGTCCTCACCTTCCAGTTCCTGACCTTTCCACTCCCACAACATATATATTGACATAAAGATGATTTAATTCCCTTATTCAAGCCATTTAAAGCCCATAAATAATATGTAAAATGCCCCAAGAGTCAGGCAACCCTTGACTTACCAAAACATGTGGTTTTCCCTTTGTGTCATGCCCTTCCCCGTACCTTCTAGAGCTTCCCATGTTACACGTTTCCTTATGATTAAATAAAATTGTTTAACGCATAACCATTATGACCACCCCTCTGAGGAGAATTGTTAAATGACAATTAATTCCATCATGCATAACTTCCCAACCGTGTGGGGGAACCACGATCCGACTTTAATTCCGTTCAAATTTCCATTTCCCGTAACAACGGGATCTCATCCTTATATCGCATAGGAATTAAATATTCTTCTTCCTCTTTACTGGTCTCCTTTCTTCCCTAGTGCGTTTGGAACTCCCCTTCCCGAGGAAAGTGGTGCACCTGTGTCAGAGCCTTTCAGCTCTCCCTTGGAGTCCCCAATGTTCCTCCCCTGCAAGTCGTGCATCCCCAGTTCATGGCGCATGGAGAATAACATCGATCCTTGATCAACCAAGTAGGGTTTTTCCTTCACCTCTCCTTACTGTGTATCATACGGGGTGGGTAAACTACTGTTTATGTGGGAATGAATGGAACCAAACCATAACAAAGATAATAAACAGACTATTAAAGAATGATTTGGTGCATTTGAAAATTCTGATGTACTCTTTTATATTTCTATATGTTGTTAATTGTATGGGATTATGGTCACTGAAAATCATGGTCATTGGTGGTCTTTCCTTGTGCACTAATTAACCCTTGTCTACTATGATGATTAAATAATTGTAACATGGAAATTGGTTCATGACCAAAACTTTGGTGGTTAAATGGATACCCAGTGAACATCAATCCTTGTGTGGTCACCCCGGTTATCCAACAGAAAGAAGAACCTAATGAATTATGTACTTGAACCCGGAATTTTCCCTACTCTGTTTTAGAAGTAGGTGTGTAGTCCTATTTCATGCTTATGGGGTGATGTGGATGTGGATGGGATCCTCTATTATGACACAATTGTTAGTTGTGCATCTGAAGCTGTGTGGGGTTGTATCTCGAGGCTTGGTTTGGTTATATTACATTGAGTGATCTCATGGATCCCTTTGTTGTTGTGACTTTACAAGAGAACCAGGTGTGAATGATTAAATTGATGTATATATGTTTCTCTTTCTATGGATTGTTGTTATGAATGTTAGTTACCCAATATTGCAGACTTTAATTAAATGGGATCACATGAACATGAAAACAAGAATAGGCTCCATGGGTAATTGTTCTCCAGGATGAGTGGTGACATGGTCGTGGGTTTAGTGTTTCTTATGAATAAATATGCATGATGGTGTTTGTGCTTAGGTTTGCTGTGGAAACCCTAGGTTGGGATGGGGGTTTGTTACCTATAAATATAATTGTTGTTCTTATGTTTCTTATTCCCACCCCACCCAAGTTGAGCACAGACTACCGAACACACCGACTTCATGGGGGAGGGTGTTTTTTCCAACACTCCTATGAGTGGCTGGTTATTAGATCCTTTTCTTATCCCTTTCCTGAATATCTGAAGAGTCTTCGGGTAGGCTGTGATGGCCTGAGGTCCATTATAGCCCAAGATTCATTGGACATGTTAGTTGTGGTGGTTGAACCAGGTCTATGTGGGCGTGTTGTTTCCCAAGAGACTTCGGGATGTGGCCCACGTCTCTGCGGGCATGGAAGTAGTTGTTCTGGCCCCGGTGTTTTCGGGCATGGTTACACGTGGTTGTTGTGGCCCAGTTGTTTGTGGGAATGATGTGTGGTTATGGCCTAGGTGTGTGCGGGCAGGTGTGGTAGTGGGACTGCAGGGAGAATGGCGGGAGAGGTTCGATGTGTAGGATGTCTTCAATAACCAGTGGGATAGTGGAGCGGGGTACAGAAATATTGATGTGATATTACCAAAAATTAACAGACTTTCACTATTTGGGGAGTGTGCCGTAGTGAGGCTTGGGTGGATATTTTTCCTTGCTAGGTTCTTTGGTTATCTCTTTTCTCACATGGCATTAGAATGCCTCCCCACTTGTTCATGAGAGTCTTTGGTTTTCCCTATTGAGTATACTTGTATTCTCACCCTATGTAAATAAATATTCATTCAGGTTTCCAGGAGGACATCAGAGATCGTGCAGGGCCGTACTAGCTCTGAAGTTGGGATAGTTGCAGTTTCTGTTTTTTTTCATTCTTTGGTACTTTACCTTTGTACTCTCCTTGTACATTGTGGCATTTACTTTTGTATCATGCATATGGGAATGGTTTTATTTGTATTTCCTTTTACCCCCAGTTTTGGTGTTGTTGGGATTCACTATCTTATCTACCAATCCTATTAAGGAAAAAGGGTAATGCCTTCCATCTTCTATGTGATTCTATACCCTTGGTTCTAGTCTCCACTCTGGGACATATTGAAGGCGGGTCTCAGGGTTCATTATCTCTCATTCAACTTGAAAAAGGAAGGGTCTGGAAACTGCTGTCCCTTCTCTCATCTTGTTGAAGGCGGGTCGTGATGGAATATTATCTGAGGATTGAGGATGAGTGATAGGATGGAGTCTGGGGTTATGCATAGTGAGGATTGCATGGGATGGCATGGAAATAATGTTGGTGATCATGGTTTGTGAAATAGGCCCGGGAGGACCAGCTAGGACATGGGATTTTAGGGCCCCCCGTGTCTGATGCAAGGACTCTGGGCCTACCGAACGACCAAGTGAGGCTGTACTGATTACAAGGTAGAGACCCTAGGGAAGGTACATGCATCATAATGACTTGTGTTCTTATGTTTCATCGCTATTTTTGGATTTAAAATGAATAAGAAGTATAAGAAAATATAAAAGAAATATTCTACACTACTCGGGCTTAGCCATTCCTTGTTTACCTTGTAGCTATGGCACCTGGGAGACCACCACATGTAGTTCTGGCGATTGAGTCCCAGAAGGTTGAATTGGATGATAGACAGAGGGATGACTGAGAGGAGGAGGACAATTAGTGGAATAAGACACTACATGCCTTTCAGCAGTAGACCCTCGGGATGTACGAGGGCAACATCTCTGACGTGGAGACAGAACGCTGGCTAGAGGAGCTTGTGATATCTTTGAGATTGATCTGAGTTCCAATAGAATAATGGGTTCCTCTGGCTATAATTCAGATGCGGGTAGCATCTTACCAGTGGTGGCTGCTTTATCTTTTGGAGAAGAGGGAGGCTGAGGTTACGTTGGATGACTTCGAGAAGGAGTTCTGGGTAGAATTCCTCTATTCCATAATGAAGGCTATGAAGAGGCAGAAATTACTCTCCCTTCAGCAGGGGGTGTTTCAGTAAGAGAGTTGGGGATCAAGATCATGAATCTCCTTCAATTTTCTCCCAACCTCTTTCCGGATGAGGAGTCTCAGGAGAGACGTTTGGAGGAGGTACTTCGACCTTCTCTCTAGTATGTTGTTACTCCCTTCACCCTACCGACATACTTATAGGTCTAGAAGAAGGATGAAGTAGTAGAGAGGATGCACACACTAGGTGGTGTATCAGGAGAGGGAATCTAGTTGGGATCGTTAAAGGGGAAGGTCGTCAGCATCAGGGCCCTCTAGGCTCCGTCCAGTAGGGATCATGCCCCAGTAGTTCCGGTTCCGATATCCCAGTCCATGCCCATTCTTTTTGGGCCTAGGTCCGAGATTCTTTATCTGTGGCAGCCATGGGCACCTTCAGAATCAGTTCCTGGAATGAGTATAGAACAATGTGGGTGGTCCACTGCAGCACCCGACCTAGCCGCAAAATATTCCAGCTAGACCCTTTCAGTAGCAGTAGTAGCGTTAGTCAGCTCCTACTCCTCCAAGGGAAGACATCGCAGGAGGAGGCAGACCTCAGGGAGCTCCTCAGGCTCCTTGACTAGATCACAGTCGTGGTGGTGGCCGACAGCAGAGGGTAGGGGAGCTGGTCGTGGGTAGTTACACACCATGGAGGCATCAGCTCTAGCAGGTCTGGAAGTCATTAAATGTACGATCATCATTTTTAGTACTCTTGCTTATGCCTTGTTTGTTACAGGAGATTTGAACTCCTTTGTTACACCCATTCTAGCCCGTGCTCTGGGTTTAGATGTTGAGAGACTTCCAGTTCCCCTGGTGATGAGCACGCCATTCGGGGGTCAGCCCGACTTGTTTTATGTTTTCCAAGGGTGTAGACTGATAATAGTGCCACATCAGTCAATCAGGGATCATCAACTATTGCAGATACAACCATACTATTCCATCCTATGAATTGAATGCTTGTTCTATATATGTACCATCATAGACTGATTCAGAGGAAGGGTCGTGTTTTCAGATTTGGGTGGCCGGCGTGTGAATTTCATTGGCGAGTGGGGTTGCCAGAAAAGCAGCAGGCAAGAAGAGCCACTCCTTTCCTTGTTAGCTGAACTATTAGTGGAGTCGGTGGATACATAAATGGTGGAAGTCTCAGGGATCATCAGTGGGTTTATGGATGCCTTCTCTAAAGAGGGGGCGACTCTACCCCCTCGATGTGTTATTGAGTTTGGGATAGACTTGCATCTTGGTGCCATTCCGCTTTTGATGGCTCCCTACCGGATGACACCTTATGAGTTGTGGGAGTTGCGGATTTAGATTGCCAATCTGATGAAGAAGGGTTTTCTTCAACCAAGTGTGTCACCATGGGGTGCTCTAGTGTTTTTCGCAAAAAATGCATATGGTGGTCTGAGGCTATACATAGACTACAGAAGACTGAACCAGGTAACAGTCAAGATCCATTACCCCCTCCCGAGGATAGATGATCACTTTGACTAGTTGAGGGGAGTAGGTTGGTTCTCTATGATCTATCTATGGCCTGGTTATCACCAGTTGAGGGTGAAGGAGGGTGAAATCTCAAAGACTACCTTCATATGTATGTATGGACACTTTGAGTTTGTAGTCATGTCATTCGGCGTTACAAATGCACCCGCTATGTTCATGGGACTCATGAAATCCATCTTCTGGGAATACTTGGATTGGTTCGTTGTCGTGTTTATTGACGACATCCTAATCTACTCAATATCATAGGAGGATCAATTTAAGCACCTGAGAACGGTTTTAGAGGTCCTCATACAGCACCAAATCTATGGGAATATTCCCAAGTACACGTTCTGGACATGAGAAGTGCACTTCCATGGGAATGTGGTGTCCGAGCAGAGAATACTGGTGGACCCATCGATTGTCGAGGTGGTTGTTTCTTATACATCTCCGAAGAACGTAGAAGAAGTTATTATTTTCCTTGGACTAGCAGGATACTATCGGTGTTGTGTGCCCAACTTCTCCCGTGTTACAGCACCTTTTATATCCTTGACCGAGAAGGACCAGGCTTTCGTGTGGAATGGGCAGTGTGAGGCAGCTTTCAGATATCTGAAGGATAAGTTGGTAAGTTCCCCAGTTCTTGAGGTTGCTAAAAGATGGTGCGACATATGAGGTGTTCTGTGATGCTTCTGGATAAGGCCTCGGGTGTGTGTTGTTGCAATGACAAGGGGTGATCTATTATGGGTCTAGAAAATTATGTCCTCATGAGCATAATTATGTCACCCACGATCTGGAGCATGTGGCGGTCATGTTCACACTAATGTTGTGGCATCATTACCTTATCGGGGAGTGCTTCATGGTCTTCATAGATCACAAAAGCTTGAAGTATATATCTTCGCCCAGCGGGACCTAAAATTACAACAGCAATGGTGGATGGAGTTACTTCAGGGCTATGACTTCATGATTTCGTACACCTCATGAAAAGGGAATGTGGTGGCTGATGCCATGAACAAGAAGACATAAAAAGATGCAATTCGAGAGTCGACAGATTCTTGGAAGGTGATGGAGGAGTTGGCTGCCCTGCACCAGGATGCGGGGATGGATTGTGGTAGAGGTTTCTTGTATCAAATGACAGTGTATTCTTCTATATTGTGGAAGGTAGAGGAGTCGCAATGGGGATACTCATAAAATGAAGTGATGCGTGACCGGGTTAACCAAGGTGATGCTCTTGATGGGTGGAAGGAGGATGATCAGAATCTGATGTTTTTCTGTGGGAAGTTGTTTGTTCTAGAGGCGATGTGTGAGAGAGTTCTTTGTGAGTTCCACAACACACCCCTAGTAGTACTCCTGGGAGCTTCCAAAATGTACCAGGACTTAGGAGGCCAGTTTTGGTGGCCTGGGGAAAAGCGGCGGTGGAAAATTCTGTGGCCAGGTGCCTAGTGTGTCAGCAGGTGAAGGCTGAACATCATGTTCCAGGCGGTTTGTTGCAGCCATTAGACATCCCCGAGTGGAAGTGGGATGACAACTCGATGGATTTTTCCACACGGATTCCCAAGGATCAATGAGGCTGTGTCACTATCTGGTTAGTGGTGGACCGGTTGAAAAAATCGGATCACTTTTTGGAGATCAAGGAGTCGGGTGTAGTGGATGCCTTAGCACAAATGTAGATGGATGATGTGGAGCGGTTTCATGGAGTTCCGAAGTCAATAGTCTGGAATAGGGATGCACGGTTTACCTCACAAGTTTGGAGGGGATTGCAGCATGCTTTTGGAACCGAGGTATGTCTTAGCACTACTTTCCATCCCCATACATATTGAAAAAAGAGTGCACCATCCAGACATTGGAGGATATTCTACGAGCATGTATTCCAGACTCTGGGGGATCCTGAGAACAACACTTTCCTCTGGTATAGATTTCCTAAAACAATAGATATCACACTACCATTGGCATGGCTCCGTTTGAAGCTTTGTACAGGAGGTCGTGTCACTCAATCGTGTGCTGGATAGTGGTCAGGGAGGTAGGAGTTCTTGGCCTGGATGTGGTGCAGAGCACGAAAGAAAAGGGTCATCTTATGCAGGAGAGGATGAAGGTGGCCCAAGACAGGAAAAAGTCATATGACTATAATAGGAGGAGACCCATGGAGTTCGAGGTCGAGGACCATGTGTTCTTGAAGGTCTCCTCTTGGCATGGGAAAAGGATGTTCGACAGGGGGAGTATGATTTCTCCCAGGTTCGTCGGATCGTTCGAAGTGTTGCGATGGGTTGGTGAAGTGTCTTATCAACTAGCACTACCACCGCCACTACTGAGAATATATGACATCATCCATGTGTCACAACTCTGATGGTATCTACACGACGATTTACATGTCCACGACTAGGGTAAGCTGGATATCAAGGGCGACGTGACTTTTGTGAAAAGACTAGGGAGGATCGAGGATCATGAGGAGAAGGTGCTACATGGATTGACCATTCCTTTGGTACATGTGGTTTGGAGGCATGTTGGGCTCGTGGAAAGTACCTGGGAATAGGAGACGCAGATGCGCGCCCAGTACCCAGAGCTGTTTTGAGTTTTTTTCTGTTTTGTTTGTACCTATTAGTGATGTAACACTTTACGTTGTTAATTATGGAACGTACCATTTTCCTTATTATGTGGATGTGATTGAAGAGTTATGACTATGGGGAGGGTATGACCGGATCCCTTATCAATATGAATTAAGGAGGATGAGATTAAACCCATGCGGGTGAGTCAGTGCCACCCAAATTAGATAGTATCATGACATGGAGGAAGAAAATACCTAACCCATATGACTGGGCAGTTTAACCCTTGAGTTTTTCCTGGTTACATGAGGAAGAGGTGTTCCAAGATGTCGATGAGGTTCACTCCTGAGAAGTATCTTTCAAGGTGGTTGTTAGGAACCCCTCTTCTTAGGGTCTAGTTTAGATTCTTGAGGGCGAGAATAGTTTGAGATATATCTATTGTAATGGCCCAGACCCACCTAGTCCTTTACATTGCCAAAACACGGCTCCACCAAAATGATGGCCCCGGTCACGGTCGCACACCGGTTACGGTGGCACCGTGACGGTGGCACTGTGCTTTCGCATTCTAGTTCCTGACATTTCTGCTCCTGAAACATATATTTTAACATAAAAGTGATTTAACTCCCTATTTCAATCCATTTAATGCCCATAAATAATATCTAAAATCCCCCAAGAGTCATAAAACCCTTAACATACCAAAACAAGTGGTTATTCCTCAGTGTCACCCCCTTCCTCGTACCTTCCAGATCCGCCCCTGTTACGAGTTTACTTTTGATTAAAGAAAACTATTTAACGCAGAGCCATTATGCCCACCCCTCCGAGGATAATTGTTAAATGAGAATTAATTCCATTGTGTGTAACTTCCCAATCGTGTGGGGAACCACGATCTGACATTATATCCGTTCAAATTTCCATATCCCATAACAATGAGATCTCATCCTTATATCACGCAGGAATTCCATCTTCTTCTTCCTCTTGGCTGGTCTCCTTTTCTTCCTCGTGTGTTTGTAGTTACCCTTCCCGATGCAAGTGGTGCACCTATTCCGGAGCCTTTCTACTCACCCTTAGTGTCCCTAAAATTCCTCCCCTACATGTCGGGCATCCCCAGTTCATGGTTAATGGAGAAGAACATCGATCTTTGATCATCCAAGTGGGGTTTTCCTTTGTCTATCCTTACTGTGTATCATGCGGGGTGGGTACGCTACTGTTTCGTTGGGAATGGATGAAACCAACCCATAAAAAAGATAATAAATAGACTATTATAGAATGATGGGGTGCGTTTGAAAATTATGATGTACTCATTTATATTGCTATATGTTGTGAACTGTATGGGCTTATGCACCCTAAAAATCATGGTCTTTAGTGGTATTTCCTTGTTCCCTAACGAACCCCTGTATTCAATGATGATTAAATAACTGTAACATGGAAATTGGATAATCACATAAACTCTTTTGCTAAAATGGATACCTAGTGAACATAAATCCTTGTGTGGTCACCCCAGTTAACCAACAGAAAGATGAACCTAATGAATGATAATCTTGAACATGGATGTTTCCCTAATCTATTTTGGTAGTAGGTGTGTTGTTTTTTTTGATGCTTATGGGGTTATGTGGATAGGGATGAGATCCTTTGTTGTGGAACGGTTGTTGGTTGTGAATCTGAAGCAGTGTGGGGATATATCTTGAGGCTTGGTTTTGTTCTGGTACATTGAGGGATCTCACGGATCCCGTTGTTGTTGGGACTTTACAAGAGAACCGAGTGTGAATTCATAAATTGTTGTTTGGGTGTTTCTCTTTCTCTGGATTGAGTTTATGACTGTTAGTTTCCCAGTAGTGCAGAATTTACTTAAATGGGATCACTTGAACCTGAAAACAGGAATGGGATCAATGGGGATCTCTTTTCCGGGATGAGCGGTGATAAGGTCGTGGGTTCAATGTTTCTTATGAATGAATAATAATAAGTGTGTTTATGCTTAAGTTGGATTTGGAAACCCTAGGTTGGGATGAGTTCTCATTACCTATACATATAATTGTACTTCTTATGTTTCTTATTCGTGCCCCACCCAAGATGATCACTTAGTGAGGAACACCCCTATTTCATGGGGGATGGTGATTTTCCTAAAACTCATATGAGTGGTTGGTTGTTAGCACCTTTTCTGGTCCCCGTCCTGAATAGCCCAAGACTCTTCAGGAAAGCTGTGATGGCCTAAGATCCATTATATCCCATGATACATTGGGTAGGGTAGTTGTGGTGGTTGGCTAAGGTGTGTGAGGGCAGGATTCTTCCCATGATTATTCAGGATGAGGCCCAGGTGTTTTCGGGAATGACAGTAGTTGTTCTGGCCCAGGTGTTTGCGGTCATGGTTACACATGGTTGTTTTGGCCCAGGTGTTTGCAGGCGGGATGTGTGGTTGTACCCCAGGTGTGTGCGGGCGGGGTGTGGCTGTGGGACTGCATTGAGAATGGCAGGGGAGGTTCAATTCATAGGATGTCTTCAATAACTAGTGGGAAAGTGGCGCGGGGTACCCAAATATCAATGTGTTATTACTATAGATTACTTGACTTGCGTTATGTGGGGTGTGTGACTTGGTGAGGCTTGGGTGGATAGTTTCACATGCTAGGTTCTTTGGTTATCTCTTTTCCCACAGGGCATTAGATTGTCTCCCCACTTGTGCATGGGAGTCTTTGGTTTTCCCTACTGAGTATACTTGTATGATCACCCTACGTATATAAAACTGCTTTCAGGTTTCTAGGAGGACTTCAGAGATCATGCAGGGCTGTACTAGATCGAATGTTGGGACAGTTGCAGTTGTTGTTTTTTCTTCCCTTGGTACATTACCTTTGAAGCCTCCTTGTACATTTTAGCATTTAAATTTGTAACATGCATATCGTAATGGTTTTATTTTTCTTACCTTTCACCCCCAAGTTTTGGTGTTGTTGGGATTCACTATATTATCTCCTGATCCTATTAAGGAAAAAGGGTAATGCCTTCCAACCTATGTGTGATTATATAACCTTGGTTCTAGTCGCCACTCCAGGACCTATTGAAGGCAGCTCTAGGGGGTTATTATCTCTCCTTCAACTTGAAAAAGGAAGGGTCTGGAAATCTGCTATCCCAACTCTTATCTTGGTGAAGGAGGGTCATGAAAATGTTGAATATAAATGAATCGATTCAGATTATGTAACAGGTTTATTTATTTTATCACCAAAATGTTTTGGGAAAATAATAATGTTTGATGATCTCAAAGGGTACACATGAGGTTATTCCAATCCCAAAAGAGGGTATATGTGAGGTTATTAGAAGCCCAAAATTGGTTACAAGTTATGTTATATCAATCCAAATGTATGTATTTGTGCGGATTTCATAAGACTAATATGTGATTAATGACTTAGTGGATATCATTTTTATAAAAATACAATTATTTTTGTTATTAAACACATAATGCGACCTTTTTATGCTATTAACATTATCCGATTTTGTCGTATCTACAATCCTTTATATTTTTCTATTATGATCGATGTCATATTATTTACCAATATTTTTTCCATGACTAATTTTTATGATATATTATTAGCTACTTATGGTATTACAATGATAATATTAACTTCTTATACACATATCATTTGGTTATTATTAAATGTTGGGTTTTATATCCCCAGTTTACCCTTACTAGGAATCTGAGATCACCCTTTCTTCTGTTTACTTTTTCCTAGGATCTATAGAGTGGTTTTATGTATGAAATTTCTATGAATGGTCCTTGCTATGAATAGAATAGTGTAAAATGATATATATATTCTATATACCAAATTTTTTATATATCAATTTATATAAAGGAAATAAGAACTAATTATTTATCCATGGAATGCATTTTTTTAATTAATATTCATCTAGTAAAATTTATTATTTATGTACCGAATTGTTGGTTTTCATAGTTGGTATCTGAGAAAGGATCAATTATATTTGGAAACTCAAAATTTTAAACTACTATGAGAACCTATATCATAAACCTATGTATAAGAGGATGTATTATGATATGTATATAGATTGAGTGTGTATTTACTATAAAATAAATCCAAGTCATGCTAAAAGAACGTGTATAAAATTTTGTCAAAGATCCACCTAGGGGTACTAACTCTAAGTGGGGTGTAATGGTTATTTACATGTTTTTCACCAGTTCTAGTTAATTGTTACAAGGATATATATATTTATAGAAACTAAATAGGGATAATCATGGGTTAATTAACATTTTATATATAAAATTTTGATTTCAACAATTATTTATAATTCCATTACTTTTTTTAAGTATTATATAGTTTATCACTATTATTATTTCTTCTCAGGCTACAATTTTTTTACAATCAATGGAAAAAACCCATAGGATTCATGGTGAATCTAAATGTGAAAAAATTCAATTAAGTTCCCTATAAGAAATGAAATGAAATGGGTTCCATAATGTGAACCCTTGGAACTATAAATAATAAGATTCCATGATATATAATTTACAAGATAAACACAAATGATTTAACTAACACATTATATAGGTAAAAATTTTACTTTATTGATAATTAATGTTCAAATGATAATGTAAGAATGAATGTTCAATTTACACTGTGTAATGAATGTGGGAAGAAAACCCTATGATTATTTACAAAAAGTAAGGGAATATTTTTTTTATATTAAAATAAACAAAATAGATAAATGTAGTACTAAGGAATATTATGTTATATTTTTTGGGAATGTTATTATTTTCCATGTTAATGGATTTATTTAAGGGGAAAGCTCACAATACAATAAAGGGTTTATAAATTTTTAATCATTTAATAAGATAATGATGGATAAAACACACTGAACCATCATCCCAGAGTTTTGGTTTCATGTTTAATATTTAGGAATGAGCCCTATTAAAAAAGTACATTTCATCCAACAGGGTACATCGATGTTAGTTTTGGTATTAATTAGAAATATCTGCATATATCCTTTGTAAATTTTTTTAAGAATGAAATAATGTTTGATACAATGAATCATATTATGATTATAATTTACTATTAGAATGAATATGAAAATCTAATTAAATTGAAATTCAATTTAAAGGTTTTAGAATCTATTCATGGGGGATATTCATCTCAAATAATGGTAGAGAAACTCAACATCTAAGACATGAATATTGTTTGGGTTATGATGATGTATTATATGAATCCTATAATATTGTTCTACTAAAACATGTTTTTTAGTTTTCAATATAATTTTTACATGATTTTACATTTATTTTAATGACCCTGATATAAAATCTTTTATTATGATACATGACTTGAAAACAAAATAATGGTATGATCTTGATAATATACTCATATAGTTATTATTCCCAAAATGTGTTCACCTATTCATTACATAAAGATAAATATTGATAAATTTGACTCATCATTTAATATAGATAATTGAATATAATTAATATCAATAAAATGATTCCACTTACCCATTTTAATGACTAGTTCATTCAATAATTTGGAGCCTAATAATTTTCATGTTGCAATTATAGAACCCAATACTGTCAATTAAAGGATAATTTTGAACACATATATAATAAACCCTTCCGTATTATGTATTGACAATATGAATTTCTTTTCAATAAATTTTATTATAAAAAATTTCCAAATATCATTATATATTTAATAAATAGAGTATATGGAAATTATCTTGATCTATTTTGGGATAAAAAATATCATTTATTTATGGAATTCCAAAGGAAAGAAAGTGAAATCATGGAGGAAGGGGAAAAATATTATCCTACTCAAATGATTGTTTAACAATATATTCATGTGATGAATTACATGAAATATAAAGAAAATGTAGATGTAAAAATGATGGTGACAAATATTCCAGAGTTCAAAATTGATTATGATAGAATAACAAGTCCTTGTATGTGTGTATTTCTATATTTTGTACCATACTGTAAGAATGATAAATTGGATGAATCTCATTTAAAATAATTCCATATTTTTTCAATATGTTCGATAATTTATAATGATATATTATTGTTTTTTGGTCAGATAACATGAAATAGAATAATGTAGTTCATGTTTCTCAGTTCTTGGAACATCATCATGTTAATGATAATTGAAATAATACTAAATTTATTTTGTAACCAATACACACAAGAAAATTTAAATGTGAAAACATCATAATGGATATCATCATTGGACTACTCAAAAAACTAAATTCAACGATGTAATATGGGTTTTGGTCAATTTTATTACAAATAAAATTTAGTTCATTTATATGAAATAATAATTATATCATTATCAACTTTTCATAACATAAATTAATAAAGAGGTAATTATTCATTAATTAACAAATTTTATTATATCTGATTATGAACTCATGATTACTATAATGTTCTAAAGAGGTATTCAGTTTGATTTTATGTAGAGTTGTGTTTATTAAAACACAAAAATAGTCAAATATTTATAAATTAGAGAGGACCATAAAAAACATGGATTATATGTTGAGATAAAATGATATAGTTTTCAATGGTTCATTGGACCAAGAACATTCAATAGTATTCTTTTCATCAAAAAATTTCATTAAATCAAGAATTAAGATGTCTCCTTATGAATCACCATATTGAAATAAGTGTTGAACTATAACTAGGTGTGATGAAGTTATATAATGAAAGTTATTGGGACCTATGAATGAAGAGAAAATGAAAATACATGATATATACATTAAATAAAATATGAATTGAGTTTAAAGATGATATAAATGATACATTGAAAATGTTTTTTGAAATCATAATTTCAATGTCGGTGAAAACTTAATACTATATATTTCTTTAATGATGAATGATTAAATATTTTCAAATATGTGAAATGTGGTCTAGTTTAAAATTATACCCATTGCGATCCTCAATCAATTATGGACTATAAAATATCTCATGGACCATCAACCAATACTCTCCCATGATAATGATGTCTTCAATTTTTTCAAACGATAAATCAAACACCTAATCCTTCACATGTTCTATAATCATAGATTATACCACTAGATCTTATTTGTTCATATTGAGAATAATTAGTCTAAATATAATATCATTTTTATATAATTTATAATGGAATTTGAGAACTCACCTAATTAATATTCATTAGAGGAATCCAAAATTTGATGAAACAATATATGAAAATGGAGGAAATTTTTAAATAGAAATAACATTATTTAATTGTATCATAGGTGCATAATTACAAGGGAAAATAGTTCTATTTAGTATATATTGTAAGAAACATGTCAATATAAATATATTCATTTGAAATAAAAATAGTATTTACCATCATGTTTTACTGGACACACCAATTCTAAATAGACCATCACATACTATAACATCATAACATAGTCATTAAATGTTCGGTATGGACAAGATTAATGAAATTATAAAAAACATATAAATATTCAATTTAAGGAAAATTAGAATATTTATTTAAAATATATAAGTATTCAATTTTATGTAAATATATTTTACTCTAGATAAATTTTATATATTCAAAATGTTTTTATTTGAATTTTGTGGATTATATATTATAATTAATTTCTTCTTCATATATAAATAATATTTCAAAAAAAATTTCTTCATTATTTAGACTGTAATATCACAATTATATTAAAGTAAAATATTGGGATTTAATTAAATTGATTAATTTCATTAATAAATAATTAAAAATACTTGTTCTGTTGAAAAATGTGTTTTTATTCTATTTTTACAAAGTATTATTTCTTTTGAATTGATTTTATAATTTAGTTTTTTAAATTAATTATATATTAAGTCAATAAAATTCATTGGAAATGATATTATGAACAATATTTGATAAAACAAAGTATATCGAAAATTAATTTTTTATATGAAACCATTTATTTATGTGTTTAGTGGGTTTGTATTACAATGAATTTCCGAAAATTATCAAAACTGAGTTTAATTTAATATAATCCATTATTTAAAACAAAATTTCCCAAAAAATGAGTAATTTAATTTTTTTTGTCATTATGAACAGTAAAAATATATACTTTTCCTAAACATCATTAAAGTTAAAAATATTCTCAAGGATTACGATATGAGATATGTGTGATATTTCTGTATAAACTAGATTAAATCACATAATTTGGTCATATTAAGATGCAATATTATATCTTTTTTTAATATGATACATTTGGTAGAATTTAAATTGAGTATTAAAATATTATATTTTAGTATTTTTACGATTTTCGTAAGTTTCCCCTTTATCCCTTTTATATGGACACCACATGTCCTCTATTCTCTACACAAAAAGAACCCATTATATCAGAAAATACATAAAAAATTCATTATTATCGTCCCTCCTAATTTCCTAGAGTACTTTTTGTAAACGTAACATTATCTATTCATAGAATAAGGTGTAAACCAAACGAGTCTTCTCAATGATGAGATACATGTCTTATGAGATGTAATTCAATTTTTTCATTTATAAATATTCTATAATCATATGTTATACATCATAAAATTATAATTAATGTATCTTAAACATAAAAAATTATTATGGTTTGGGGAAAAACATTTCCACCTCTTTCAATTAAATTGAAAATGAAGGTATAACACTAGAATGTGTGTGGAAAAGGGACTCCATGATATAAAAATAATCACATTCCATCACAAGATCACATGGATATATTAAATTATATATTTTCTAAATATATGTTATATTTACTGGTAAATAATTAATTTATAATGGTCAAATATTATTTACCTTTGTTTATTTGTCAATGAAATTAGTGATCATGCATACCCGATATTACCATGTCCCTGAATAATGTAATTAAGTATTCTATCTCAAAATTTTATGGATGATTATAAATTTTTTTATAAGGAATATATATGAAATTTTAATCGATATTAAAATTTGGGATATAATGAAACCTAGATCATTGTAAATAATAAGACCTTTTGAATCAAAACAATAATGATAAATGAAATATTACCACTACAAATTGATGATTTATTAAATAATTATTAATGAATAGTTGTTGAAATTTTATAAGTCGATATAATATTATATTATAATTTTTTCAATTATTTAAATGTATAATTATTATAAATTTAAATTTAATAAACAAAAGTTTATATACCTAATGAATAATGTATAACTTGATGTAATGGTATTAAGATGAAAACTCATTATCTAGAGTATTATTAATGCTTAATTTTATTATGAGGACATTACAAAATATTTTAATTTAAAATATTACCTATATTATTATCATATAATTATTAATATATATTATTTTTTCCATTCATTTTCCATCATTAATTAATCAAGGGACCTAATGATTTATTTTAAGGAAAAAACATTGTTTCAATATTATGTCTACAATATAATTCTTTGAGATAAATTTTTCATTTAAAAATAAGATTTTTTTTTTAATATTATCCTTATAATTTTTTACATTTTTATCCACATATGAATTTATATTTAAAAAGAAAAAATAATGATCAATTTTTTCTCAAATGGATGTCATTTAAAACGTTCAAGAAATAATTTGTAAACATTTAATCTGAAAAAATTTCTTCTTACTATCATGGCTAATAATTTCAATAAAACATCCATTAAATGTTTCCATGTTTAATTTATAATAAAATTATTAAATTGATATTTTTTAATTTAATAAATATTAAATGTGTAATTTGAGAAAAATGGTATTTTCAACAAAAAATATATCAAGAACCTTACGAGGAAGTAGTCATATGTGATAACATAACATGATGTAACATACTCTTCACTAATAATATTATTCTATAAAAAATCATTATTCACTATTTAGATATTTTATGGTAATACAGAAACTCATTTTTTAAATGAGTTATGTTAAGATGGAAATATATTTTTTTAAATCACGTGTCATTAAAATCAATATATTGTTTTTATGTGATGTTGGATCTATTATACAACCCCAACACAATGGGTAAATATTAATTTTTTATGAGATAAAAGGGTACATTAGAGTTTATAGAATGACCTAAATATAAAACATTGGATGCAATACTAACCAAAAAGAGGGTACACTGGATGTTGTCTCATACATGAATCCGCAACATGGGTGGTTTTCCCAATCATAACAAGTGATGAATATATTATTATGTGGAAATTTTATAATATTTATATGATTTTAAATATGTGACTAATAATTTCATTATTTATGACATGAACATATACAAATACTTTCCCTCATGGATCACACTATTTGACCTAATTATGATTTTGTTCTAAGGATTATTTTATATTTCATCCATGAGTCAGGTTTGTTATCAATTTTTTTTCAATCTATAGTTATAAATTTATAATATCATATATATATATATACCTTTATTACACTTTTATTCATATAGGATCCCTTATATATGCTTTATTAACCCCTACTAATAATTTTATCATAGCTATTATTTTGTTTCTATGTCTAAATAATGAGAATAAAATTTCTTCTTATGAGACATCTAAGAATGGTTCTAGTTGTGATGATCTAAATGGGAGAGGGTGTTGATCATTTATGTACCGGTTTTTTGTGAGTTAATATTAATAAATAAAATAAATAGTTACAGTGCTTTCATGAATAGAAATACTATATAATATCTATTCACCTAATAATATTTAATATTTATTTACAAAATCACTATTTCTCTCTATATATAAAATTGTAAATATAAAATAATTAAAATAATATATATACATATATATATATATTCAAATTTATATATATATATAAGTGTGAGTTTAAATTTAAAATTTTTGGTGAATATATTAGTATATATGAATCTATATTATAATATTTATATTTAAATATTTCATATTTATAATTAACTTATATATATATTAATAATTATATATATATATATATAAATACTTGTATATATCATTTTATTAGTATATTTATCATTATAAAAAACAGAGGTTTATATTAGTATTCATACATTTATAGTAAATTTATATTCTAATACTATTATTTAAAAATAAAATATATTGAAAAAATATATATTTTAATTTTTTTAAATAATTAAATTTATATCTCTATCAAAAAAATCCTCATGTGTGGCCCCTTTTCTGAGGAATGAATCAATTTTTTTATTGGTATTGGAGGCAACCCTTACATAACCTATATACTCACATATTAAATTTATTTAGGGACCATGATTTTTATAATTATATTTATATGAAATAATTTATATTTAATTTTAAATTTGTATTAATAAATAAATTATATACTTTTGTATATATTTATATATTAATGTATATATATAGGAATATATATATAAATTCATGTACAATCCATAAAAGATGAATGATTTCATTTAATGATTTTCGGACATTAATGGGATCTATGTACTGTTTTGGGTATTGGGTGGAAAATATTGAAGTGTTTAAGGTGTGATAGTTTAAGTAAAAGCTCAGATGGAAATGAAAATGATAAAATATATTTATAAATAAATAATCTAGTAAATTTTTATAAACTAAACATCTTCAATAATAAATAAATAACAATATTAAATAATCTAAATTACAAAATCATTGTTAATTACATATTTGTTTTTTTAAACCATCATGATGATTATTTCATTGTACTTTTCAAAAAGAGGTGTGAAATTATTACCAGTATATTTATTTGTGTGTGTGTGTGGATCCCATCATAAACAGGCATTTCCACACTTCAATATTCCATGAATCCACTTTTGGTGATTCTTTTAGTTATTTTTATAATTCATCCAACCATAGGTGGTACTGAAATTTATATAGATATCTAATAAGACTAGATCATTGGATAGGTTCATTATTTGGTGTTTTTATGGATTTAGTGGCATTTTTTGGTTATGTTAAATGTATAATATACTTTTTATATAATCATCAATAGAATTATCCCCCCAAATTCCTTCTTGATATTCCCCTTTTGGATTCCCCATCATGTCGTTCCCTCATACTCATATGTATATATTTAATGTATAGTTCATCAATTATGTATTTCATATTAACTCTTATTATGGTTGTGCACAATAAGAAATGATAAGGTTTTTCATCGATGATGATTCACATCATAATATTTTAAACCATACAATAAGGAATGGGTTGTGATCAGAATATCGATTTTTGGAAAAAATTTCATTGAACATGGAAATAATTTTTAGTTATTTTTCATATTTATATATTTTTCTTGACATAGAGTTTTTCATGTAGTGGTGGTGTCATGTTCATCATAAAGAGATTATTTTGTGGGGGGTTATGTTTTTTATTATCATTTTTTTGAAGGGTTTGGCATTCCATGGTTTAATTTCAATTTTTTTGGTTGTTTTGTTGGGTTTTTCTCTCTAATTATTTTTTTGGGTCATGGTCCAAATTTTTATTTTATGATATGAATTATTTTAGATAATGTTTGGTGGGTATGCCTCCTAATCATTAATTGATGACTAATGTGTTTAATTGAGACACAATGGTTTGTCAGCTCATGTACACAGCTTGAGTCGGTCCTTATTATCCCTACCTAATTTCTTGGGTTGATGTTGCATTGGTTGAATTTTATTTGTTGATTTTGGAATTTATCAGGTCATATAGGTGGCCTATTTGGCATTTGGGTGGACTTTTTGAGAATAGGTATATTTTTGGGATGGTTTTTTCCAATTCAAACATAGAATTGTTTTTAATCTTGAAATATATTTTTTATGATTCACTTATTCACATTGGTTTTTAGAAATAATATTTTCCTTTTTGGGATTTGTTTAAACTACATAGAAATAATAAAATCAGTTTGGTTTTTGTTTTATAAAATGAAAATAATCAATACATACATTCAATTAATATAATGAATCCATATAAAATATGAAATTTTATTGTTATATAGGAAACAATACTATATCCCACTACTATAATTTTTATTCATGAAATACATGAAACAAGGAATCTACTCAACTACCTTCAATCAATCTCCCACAAGAATAGATAACTAAATAAGATGATAGATAAACTATAAGTATTGATATAGACCATTTAGTAATCTTAATAAAATAGAATAATATTATGAGTTTTAATCAAAAAATACTGGCATGAGTATAAAATAAAAAAACATTTTTACACTAATGTCATATAATCTTCCTAACATCCTATGTATGACACTTCCCACCACTAAATCCTCTACTATAGTTCCTTATAACAATTACTCCAACTCAGTTCTAGTGATTACAAAATCTATAGGAATAAAGAATATTTTAAAGAATACCATCACCACCCCCACCCTACTTTGTGGAATATTTGATCAAGGGTGATGTTGTAGTGGTAATTATAAAGGTCGATACTAACATTGATGGTGAAATCACCCATTTTTCTTTTTTGAATCCATGATAGCCAAAAAGATATTATTAAGTCATAAAAAATTATTCTTTTATAAACTTTAATAATATTACATATTAATATTGACACTCCAGTGACATAAACAAACAATAATATGGAATTATCAATAAAGGTACATACATTGAACAAACAACAACATTGAGGTTGAAGTGATCCTCTATGATTCTCTATTATGAACCATAATATACTGAAATTCATCATATACTAATCATCACGATTCTATATATATCCTCTAAATTACAATTATTATCATCATGATCTATATATATATTCTCAGTGTAAACAAGTTACCAACTAGTGTATCTTAATGAAAACTCACATTTAAAAAATATATGATCATTCAAATTTATAATAGATAAAATCTAAAGAATAATAGAAATACTAATTTACCAATAATAATTCTAAAAAATGAATAATTTATGTATAATTATTTCTAATATCCATATTTTCATAATAAAAAATGGCTAATGACATGAAATCATCCAAAAATTGTATTGGAATAAGGAACACTTAACATTACATTTGTGAGGATATCCCAGATATAGGGTTAACCATTTATTTTACCCTCATGTTACAAATTTGAAATCTATGAAATTTTGTTCTACTTGATGAAATTAATATTAATGATCATTATCACCACCTACAATATTCAATAATTCATTTCTTTATTAGAATCACATGACTTATAAATTTTTAGATACTACCATTACGATGCTTGTAAGGTCAAACATCACACATATCCCACAAACAAGTAACTATCTATTAATTGAATATTTGTTCAACATAAATACTAATAAACACAACATTAACATTCTGATGCACATACAGAAAATCTATAAGAAAAAATTATCGACAAGTGACATTATATATTTTTTTAGTCATTTTTACTCAAAATTAATCAAAAAATAAGAGATAAAGTCAGAGTATATAAAATAATTAGTACATGTTAATTTAAAATATATGATCCATAAAATGAATAACTAGAGTGTTGATAATATATTATCCATCAATTATTTACTCATATATAGTATCATAGTATTTATGGAATACATGGGCACGATTCGTCCCTAGTCTTCTTCACTATTATTTTTCAAAAACTGGGATCATGAAATATGATATCCTTAACAGCTAATGAAATAATAACCAAATCCAGTTCTAGATATCATCCTGTAATGCTAAATTGAATATCATTGTGTAATATTCCAACCCCAATGGAATTATACTTTTGAGAATAATTGAATCAGTGGTACCATTTGAATCAAACATCAAATTAGCCAAGGATTTGAGAATCACACTATGGATTTTTATAACAAATTATGTGATGTAGTACAAATTTTTGATTTAATTGAAACCATTATCATCAAAAAGAAAAACCATAAAAATTATTTACTAAATCCAATATTTAATATTAATACATGGAAAATGTATTTACTCAACGAGGCCCTAATCCTAACCATCAAGTAAATGTATTTATTAATGAAAATAATTCCTTAGAAAACATATTCATGACCTTTTATGTATAGAAATTCATATATATAGAACAAAACATGTGTATTAAAAAATCATGTATTTTATAAAAATTGATTATTTTTCCTTTTCATATTGAGAGAAACTACAAAAGTCATTACAAGTCATAAACAAAACCCTTGAATTAATCTAATAGGATACCCTAATATATACAATTTACGTACTAAATTTCTTAATGACCAGGTAAATTGAAACATAAAAAAAAGTTGTCAGATCAAATTCTCATAATGGGTAATCATAACTGATAACAATATACGATCATAAGTTATAAGAATACGAGTATATGTGTATCATGAGGATACATAACAAAATCAGACCCGAAAAAATATATTAAAAAATCACGGATTATAACATAGAATAATATGAGGCACGAATCAAAATAGTGTTGAAAAGAGAGACAAAAAACATGAAGCAAAAAACCATGAACCAAGTTTAATAGGAAACAATGTGACGAAATCACAGACACAAGATTTTTATCATTAAATAACATACTACCTTACATCCCATTAACTCATAAAATTTTATGTACAGCTAAACCCCCTTACACACTCCCTTTTTGAAACTAGATAATTTCTTACACGTTCATAAAAAATTTCAATCTCATTAGATATAAGTATCCATATAATTAATTAGAGGTATAAATAAGCCCCACTAATCTCATAATCTATATTTTTTACGACCACATCAAAAAAAAATTCTCTTCCTTACAAAAACTAGAAAATTAAAATGTGATTCATGACATTTCTATATCATCATATAAATAACCCTTTGATATAAAATGTTCTCTATAAAACATTAAAATATAAAATATACAATTTTCATCTACAATTTGTTGATATAATATTGATTCATAAAAAATTAAATTGAAATTACTAACATTTCATAATTATTCAATAGTTACAGAATGATTTCCCAATGATATAATGCATATTTATTAAATAAATTTAATTAAAATAAAAAGCCATATGATATTCATATTATATAGATTTTGGTATATGGTTTGGAAAATAATCCAACCCAATGAATAATTGCATTTAATAATTTTGACCACCCATTAATAAATGGAATCAAGAGTACAAAATTCATATACCACAATGTATTGAATGAAGGGTTTTGATTATACACTGATAATTATTAAGTCTGGAAGATGTATTATAGAAACATTCCTTCAGTAGAGGAAATTAATACATGAGATTTTGGGATAAATTAGTTGGATGATGTCATTTTATAAATTTAGTGGATTATATACATGATATATAATTGGATGATTACTTATATGAGTTACATTTTATAAAAGATTTATAAAAAAGATAACTTCTAAAATAAGAAATACCCTTGATCTTTAGAAAATGAATTTAAAAAATGAATTTATTATAATAGTGAAAAGTAATTTATTATATATTAAATAGAACCATTGAGAGGAATTTTATTTTAAATGGATTAAGAGTACATAAAAATATGTTTACATGAAATCATAAAAAGATGACATTTTTATGAAATATTACCCTTAAACAATAAATTATATTATTTCACTTGAATAAATATTAAGATAATATCAATTTAGTTTCTATTAATATTCACCAGTTTTTAAAATTTCTAAATGGATACCCCCAAAAAATATAGAGTTAGGGATAAAATTAATTTCATTTATAAAAACATCTGTTGATAAATATATCACATCAATGGATTTAATTAAATATAGTCTAAAATAATGGTTATATATGAAAATATTCATAATAGATAACTAGAAGAAAATTTATTAATTATGATCACATAATGTAAGTTTATTGAAATTCCCCCAATGTGTTATCATATTTTATATGTCTTTATTTTAAAAATTGTATGAAATAGGATCCTTATAAATTGAGTGAAATTCAAATATTAACACTTCATTGAGGAGGATCTCGAAATTGAACATCAAATATCATAAATATGGGTTATTTAATGAAAAAAAATCTAAATTAGGTAACATATACACCACTTCGTAAAAATTATGATCATAATAAGAAAACATGTTTCAAATTGATGAATTCGAGATGAAAACCCCCAACAACATAAAAAAGGATTCTAATAAAACCTCTAAAAGTGACTTCATGAAGTTAAATTTAAAATATAATAATAATTAATATTAAATTATATTAAATATCTTATTGTATGTATATACAATATTTTAATTAAATTACATGAATAAAAAGCATGTGTCTCAAATAAGGAATGTTCGAGATGAAACCCTAACGTACACCAAATAGTTTTCACCGCTTACACTTATTTTTTTAATATGATAATTATTTTCATTATGTATGTAAAAAAATATTCGTCATTATTTAATTTCATTTGAACCATTTACTATATTTTGTTACTTATTGATAATATTTTTCCTACTTACATCAGTTACTCTAGGTTTTATAGTTAGCTACATTAAAATAATTTCATTTTTTATGCCATGGTTAAAGGTATTACAAATTAGTTTCATAATATCAAATTATAAATACTGTTATTTCCATTAATATTATATGATGAAATTATTTTTATAGCTAAAATGGTTCTACCTAAATAGACTCAATTGATTAAAATTACATAATGTTTTTTTAGTAGATAAATGTACTATAACCATTTATTGGTAATATAACATATGTAATGTGTAGTAATATTATTAAAAAAATTAATGGGGTTTTAAATAATATTTATGATATATCAAATAAATTTTAATTTAATCATATATTATATGTTTTGGAAAATTAAATAAGAGTTCTGTCGCATGGAGGTAATAATCTACATGTACACATGGATAAATCTACCATTTTTCGTGATTGGAAATAAAGTAAAAAATAGTCTATATAAAAATTGGATATTAATCGAACTGTTATAAATATTATATTACCTAAATATTAAAATCTTTTGAAAAATCATTGTATTGGGTTGATGAATAATCGAACACATCACTTTGTCCAGAAGTTAATCCTCACACAAAAACATATGAGGATTCTTATTTTCCATAGAATAAGGAGTATAATAAAGAATAGGTTTTATATGGTTATTATAACTTGAAGAAGAAATAATTATAATGAGTTATAATATATAACATTCATTTATATTTTTTATAATGAAATGAATAAAAAATAAATATTAAAACTGATGTGTTTCTTGTATTGAGACTGTGAACTAACCATTTTTTGATGTCTCTAAATTAAAGAGACGTGATATATTTTCCTAGTGAAAAGGGGTGTTATTTGATATAAAAAATATCTAGGGGAGGAAAATTTACCTAGGGCTGAATGAAATTTTGATACAAGAGTTGTTATTTAATGGGTGGAATTTATAGCCAATTATATATGATGACGAGATACTTTTCAATAGAAAAGTCTGTTAATTAAGTGGTAAGAATGTAATGTCATGAATGTTAGGTGACTAATATAAAAGAACTAAGGTATCAAATTTAATTTTGAATTTAAAAAAATAGACACCTGATTTTTATAATGGGCAAGTTATTTTTGATCGATTAGAGGAAAATTCCAATAGTCATTTGAAAAAACATTACATCAAATTAAATATTAATTATGTCAATTATTTTATTTCTAAATTTATAAGTATACCCTTATATAAAATAATTTAATTTTTATTTATACATTTTTATATTTTATAACCTAATTCATTTAAAACATATGAGGAATGTTGAATATAAATTAAACACACGTGACACATAGTATAATTTTTTATATACATAATTATTTTTAAACAATGAACTTATGTATGTAATAATTTATTTATTCATTCTCATTTTCCAGATATTAATTGATTTTTTGTTTGAAAATTAATTTTTATGTGGCTTTAAAATCATTATAAAATGGAATTTCACAATAATCATATTTAATTATAACATATAAATTAAAACAATATTTTTAATAAAAAATATTATAAAATATGTAATAATATACTAAAAATAATATTTATATATATAGTAAAAATAAAAATTTAATGTAATTAAATATTTTATAAATCGTTATTTCATTCACAAATACTGATAGTGGTATAATTTCCATCATTTTGGAAGAAAATATATTATTTCTTATTTTCTGAGACATTAATTATTTTTAAAAAATATAAAAAATACATCATTACCTAATTTTTATGTATTTCAATAAATAATTTAAATTTATAAGATATATATTCCAAATTGTATAATTATCAATTTTTAAAATGTAATATATAATACAATATATATATTTAATTGGAAAAAACATTTTCAATATTTACTCAAACTAATTATTTACCATTTAAAGGTGGAGAACATTAATGGTTTAATATCCTATTTTTTTTATAGATTTATAAATTATTTCTTCAAAATATGGTCTTTTTTTAATATTGGATTTTTTATGTTACCCATGTCAAAGAAAATTGTGGGTTTTTTAAAGGATTCCAAATCTCATCTCATTACATTAAACCCACTTAAATAATATATATTGTTACCCTTTGATGAATTCTATACAGTGTAATCGTCACATGTTAAATATTTTGGACATAAATTATAATGTGACGTATAACTTACTATTGTAAGCTAGACGGACATACTTATCATTACTCAAACACAATTTATTTTTTATAAATAGATCATATATCCTGCAGAGTATATCATTTCTTGAAACTACCTAAGTATTCAACTCATAAATGTAATGTTTTATTATATATCCTTTAAAATAAATTCTATATTTAAACCATAATTTTTATAATTCACTATATCATAAAATAAAATAATATGAAATATATAACCTAATCCCAAAAATGTGATGAACATTATAAAAATGTCATAATTTTCCAACAATACAAATAATATCAATACTATAAAATGTTTAATTTCAAAATAACCTAACCATTTATTGTATCATCATATAAGATATACTGAACAAAGTGTTTATCCATCCATTAAAATTTTATTCTTCAATATTCATCTCTAAATATAGATCATTTCCATAATGTAAATTATCATGGTAATTGTACCATTAAATAAATTATTTCATAATGTAAATAAAATACTAATGGAGACTGATTGTTAGATGATTCACTCAGTCTTCAATAACATTAATAATATAATAAAATATCCTCTATACAAATAAATTCACAAATTAAAATGTCTAAGAGTATTTGATTTTATTATTAATTAGGATATGAACCTCATTATATTATATAATACTAGAAAGATATTATTTCAATAATAAAAAATATATATATTTATATTGACATTTTTCTTATTCTCCCTTATTGGGTTCTTATAAATTTCAATTTTTGGCTATATATCATTAAAATTGTAATCCAAATGATCACATTTATTCCTAATTTGAAATCCAAAATGTTTATGATAATATCAAATTTAATTATTGTATAATAATATGAAATTTTAAAACTATGATGTTTTCAAATGTTACACATTCATTTAAACAAATTATATATTCATTTTAATTATGTTTTACTATTTCAATCTAATTAATCCCTAGGATTTACAAAGAATATGTTAACTTTTATTCCCTCATACATCGTCACATAATCCATTAATGTAAATATTAAATAAATCATTCAAAATTATTCAAAATGTGTATAATTTTTTTTACATATTCTCTGTATGTAATGTTAAAATATGTGTGCAATTTGTCATCGTTGGCATGTTTTAGGTGATGATTAAGTCAGTACCCAATCATAATTATTCATTATTATTACCCCTAGGTACAACTATAACTAATATTACATCTTATTCTAGTATACATATTTGTTTATTATTTCTAGGAATTCCACACAATATTTATTTTAAAAATAAAATATAATGATTTCATATATAAATAATTATCCATTGGACTTAGGCCACAGATTGTCAATACTTTTCACAAATCCTAATTTCCAAATTTCTAAATTTTACCTTAACTATCATAAAGAGTTATCAATATATATTATATTATGGGCAACCTTAACATATTTATCATTAATGTTATTTCAAACCCCCAAATTTTCTTCTACTATTTTTATGGAAATCTACAAATTTATCTATACACTCCCCTACATCCATTTATAATTCCCCAGAATAGTCCATTTAGCAATTACATTACTTAAGGAAAATTTTCATTGAAACACTACCAAAATATTTTATGTTTATAGTTATATAAAATTTGGAATAATGTTAACTAACAAATATCAGGTATTTTTTACCAAATGAAAAGTTTTCATTATTACTATTGGAGAAACATATTAATCTATTATATGTCTCTTATATCTCCCATAAATTCATCAGATATGATACCCATCTATAAAAATAATTTCAATAAAATTTATTCATAACTTAGTGAAATTGATACATATGGAATGGGTGAGATCAGATTCATAGTATGGGTAGAATGAAGTGATAAAAATCACTAATCATTAGTGACCATAAGATTATTATATGGGTATAATTAAGATAAAAAATATAATCATACCCAAAAAATGTTAGATAATAAATCAATGGGATAAAATATGTAATAACTTAATATGTTAATCAAATATTTGCAGAAACAAGAGTCAACAATCATAAAATATAAAACATGATACATAATAGATAGGAAAGAAGAAAGTGTAGTCATAAACATAGGATTAATTATCATTTTGTGCTTTGATACCCGCCAACCGATTCACTTTTACAATTGTTAGTATACCTAAATGCTATAAAACTCACCCATTGTAAATATAGTTACATGATATCCTGCTCACATAACATTTCTATCAAATGAAATAACATCCTTTCACCAATAAACTATAGGGATTTCATTTACCCCTTAATCTCATAAAAACATTTTCTCGTAATTTTTAATAGAATAATCATATTAGAAACTATCCCATAAAAATGTGATTCATGAAATTTCCGAATCATTATATTAATAACCCTTGAAAATAAATAGAGTCACATATAACCTAAAAATATAATTCACTAAAATATCCAAACTAACCATAGAATATATTATGGTTCTCTCAAAATAATCAATTTAAATTTATTAAATTTTCCTAAAAAACACACCGAAACAAAATATTTTACTATTGACAGCAAGTATCATTCAAGGAAAATACCATAAAATTTTGAAAATATTGAATATGTAATATAAAATTTATATATATATATGTTATATAGTAATGAAAAAAATCATCAATGAATTTTTCAATATATTCTTGGTGAACTCACATTAGTCATATGATTAATGAATAAAAATTATTAGATTAAATTTGTTGAATTAAATATGACCATTAAACAGGGAAAATTATTATGAAAGATATAGTCATTGAAGGGTCATTCCTTTAACATATTATGTAACTATGAAATACACTCAAAGAAATAACATGGATGGTTTCATTTAATAAATATCATTAGTTATGAAAAATATAGATCAATGTGTTTTGACATAAATTATTAATATTTTTAAGATATTTATAAATACACACACATTGGAAATAATAAATACCCTTGATTCATTTAATTTTTTTAATTGATATTTTTTATAATGCTATGGGATAAATAATGTCATTTATATTTCATGAAAAGATATAGAGGATGTTTCATATAAAAATAAAGATACTATAGAATTAATCATGTAATGAATGATGTCAAAGACGCTATTTTTAAAAAAATTATGCATATTGAAATTATTAAGTGATTTTATTTATAAAATTCAAAATATGATATATGTTTTATGAAAAAAAAATTCTCACTTTTTTAAATAGATACAGGCATACACAGATTTTTTTTTACTAACAAACACTTTTTTAAAACATGTATTTTGAAAACCGCATTATTTTAATATGATATTAAAATATTCATTTGATATAATTTAAATAAATTAAAAATATCATCATTGATAACTTGAGGATAATTTAATGATTATAATCATATAATGGAATTCTATAAAAATTCACCACATTAGTTATCATTATCGAGAGCTTCCAATTATAATATACAGTTTGAAATAAATACCTTACATCTTTAATAAAATTAAAATTAAAAATATTTACAGAGATCGATAATGTTTTCTTAATAAATTACAATGACTATAATTTGTTTTATTATACCAATTTTCAATTAGGTAGAATATATGCAACATAGAATAAATTATTTGAATAATAAAAAACATGTATCAAATAGTGTAATTTAATATATGAAATCCTTACATCATCAAGAAATTTATAATTAAAATTTCATGAATGATAGATATCATGATGTTTTAGTAAAAATACCATGATTATGTAGAATTAATGAAATTATAAACTCAACAACGATATATAAACAATATAAATTAAATCTACGTTTATAAAATAAAATGTGTCTCAATGAATGATGTTTTGATATAAAACGCTGATATATATCTGATATAATTCAGGACATATGTAATTACATTACCCAATAGGGCCCACCAAGGGTACAAATGGTCAGGCTATCAGAACGCCAATTCCACATTTATAGGCCAGGGGCAAGCGAAATACGCCAACATGTTATAACGATAATGGGATAAATTTTGTTAATGTACTTATACACACGCACATAACTAACACCATATAAAAGTGAATATGAATTATTATAAAATTCTATTTCATTCTTATATAAGAAACATATAATGACCAATAAGGAAGAAAAAACTACTATGAAATAAAAAATGTAATGGGGTAATATACAATCCCACAATAAAATATATTCCAACAGAAAAAAACAGAATAATGAAATATGAGAGAGCCCAACTCAATATCTCCAGGATAGAAAAAAATACATAGTCAATTCACCTAGGTATCCATATGATCAAGAAAAAATTTCACCCAATCTATCTATCATATACATAATACATGAAACATTTGTGAAAATCCAATTCATGTGTGTGTATATATACACAGAGGAAGATTCCACAAAACTAAATTGGATATATATAGATAAAAAACAATAGTAAGCTTACCCAAAAGAATAAGGGTATTGAAACCCAATTGATACACAGACATATTCTTATAAGGAAACCCCAAAAGGTATAATGTGGATCTCATGTTCATAATGAAAAATGTGTTGATTAGTAATCCAATATCTCTCTATAATTATATCACCAATGAAAATAATTCAACACATCCTCAATAGAATATGATTGGCGGGTATCAAACCTCACACCTAATAACAATGGATGATAGAGAACACAAATACTATGGAGGAACCACAACCCAAAAGATCATGAAGATGATGGAGTACCACTACATATGTTTTGAATTCACTCCATGTTGAAAGGGAAATAATTATCCCATGTTAATAATGAAATGGGGAACCCATTACATAGTGTGATAGGGGAGAACTAAACGTGATGTCTATCTAATGGCCAATGGAACTAGCTTCCTAATATGAATTGTAACACCCTAAACTTTTATGTGAAATATTTTGTTTTTTATGTTATATCAATCATCAAAAAAAATCTTTCACTACACACAACAGTAGCTTGACTTTCTTTACACGCAACCGCGACCTTCCTCGATAGCTTGTGTCGTACGCAATACCGAGTTTCACTAAACAACGATATGCTATTAAAATATTATTAAAACTAGCCGTTATGAATAGTAATAACAACTTTTTGAAATTTTATAAATTTTATTTTTCAAAATGGACATCATTTTTGGATTCGAAATTAGCCTAGGGTGAAATTTTGGTATTTTTCTGAAAACTTTTAATTTTTGATGAATAGTGAAACCACTAAGTGGTAGTTAAAAAAACTGATTTTTTCATAAAACTTAATTTTACCGCTTCTGTGAGTGGAATTTCGAAAATCCGAGAGACACAGTTAATATCAAGGACTAAAATATGGTTCAATGAGATTAAAATAATTTTTGGTGAATAGTAACTTTTTACTTTTATTTACCACGATTAAAAGTAAATAGGTTAATTAAATGTAAAAATGATATTATTATTACCCTAACACATGTCCTAATTCTATTGGAAAAGTGTAATTCGACCAAAAACAACCTTAGGAATAATATATGACCATTTAGGCCCACTTGGATTAGATTAGGACATTTATTATTAATTTATTTAAAGAAGGGTTAAAATAGTTAAAATAAAAGTTTAATAAGTAAATGATTTTTAATATGGGGTTATACATAAGCTAAATTCGACTATAATTATTCATTAGAAATATAAAAATATTTCCTACATAATGGTATTTTATTTGTAATTTTTATACATTAAATAATTTAATTTATTTATGACACAAATATGATGCAGTAATTATCTTATTAATGAAATATTGACATAATTGATGTTATAAACACCAAAATAAATGTAATTTGAGACTTTTTATGAATTACACTAATTTTCTAGATTAATATGACATGTTAGTATTGATTTGATTAACTTTTTTCGAACTAATCATTCTGTTATTATTTTCACAAAAATTAATTACTAAATAGTGCCAAACTTTACATAAAATAGTTTTTTAAAAAAATATTTTATTAGTAATTGTTATTTTATTCCTAAAAATCTATGGTTCGGCCAAATGACTTAGATAAGTTTATATATATTAATAATAAACAACTTGGGGTTCTTTTGGATGCTTATTGTAAGTTTATTAACCTTATCATTTAAGAACACAAGAAGACACAGTAAAAGTAAAAGTATTTAACTTAATGTTAAATCTAAATGATAAGGTTAAAATAGGAACTTAAACTTGTCCAAATTCTATTTGATGAAAGTATTTAGACCCATACCCACCTTATCATCTAAATAAATCAATTTTGAGCTATTTAAAACCGAACTTTCCTTTATAATAAAATAATATTTTTTGTTTTTCCAAAGGAGCCACTCTCCTCCCTTATAAAAGGGAACCTCCTCCCCCTCTTCCTTACACCACTTTGAGCCTTCCTGATCAGACAACCCCTGCCAATTTATCCTCTCCACTTCCCTAGAAACATCCTAGAGGTACTGGTCTTCCTCAAAGACCAAATTTAGTTCCCTAAGAGGAGGTCTCAAAGAGGCGCTTCAAAGAAGAGGTAATTTCCGTTACAGATTATTTCATCTTTATTTCTTCTTCCACTTCTTCTTCTTTAGTTGTTTCATTATGAAGTAATAACTTCAGTATCACTCATATGCTTATATGTTATTATAAGTATGAAACAACCCTATTTCACCTCTATCCATCCTACGGAAAAAGAAATCACCGCGCGTGTGTACGTACGGAATACCGTCTCCATGTCGTGGTGTAATCTATTTTCCACCACCACCATACTAGTATGGGTATAATGGTGTAAATAATGACTATATATGACTATTATAAAGTGATACTGATTCTTAAATAGTATACATACACTCCAATACAATTCCACAATCATAGGAACGATATCATCACTCATGCGTACGTACGGAATACCGTCTCCACGATGTGATGCGACTCGTTCTACATGATCTTAATTTCATAATGATTATATAAATTAATTGAATGAATTAATATGATATATATTACACTAATAACATTCTGGTAATGAGGTATCTATAAACTAAAGAGATGAATAAGAATTTATTCGACAAAACACGCATAAGAACAAAAAGTTATAAACACCCGAATAACAAGTAGCAATGAAATATTACTACTAAGAAGCTAAGAATATGACCATATATGATGTCATAAAAATAATTATGATTACGTAATAATTCAATAACATTATTTAAATCATTATATAGGAGGTTCAGGCACTTAGGAAGCAAATCAGACCTAAGGTAAGGGAAATATCACAATCTCATTTTTATCTGAGATTGTTTATACTTTGAAATTTACTGGGGTGTATTTTATCATCCACATCCATGTTTCCTCAATATGTAATATTATTTCCATCCATCTACAATTGTTTAAATCCAATTTTACCCTTTGGTCAGTTTTTAGTAAAGGATATGAAAGGAATCTTTTGTCGTTTTTCGTACGAGATACTTTTTTTACTTTTCCGAAAAAAGTACGAAGAATGTTTTTTTAACTTATACGGCATGAATGGATTTTTAAAACATTACTTCCAAGAAGATTCATTTAAAATTTTTCATGTTTATTTTTAATCAACTTCTTTTAGATTAAAATTTTATGACATGTTAAGAAAGGAAAAATGTTTTTAAGGTAGAAAGGATATTTTCCTCAAGAATGGAGTTCAAGTGTATTATCAAAATTATTTTCCATCTAAGATAATATAGGGTTCTGTTTCTATCCCTATTATTACATTTATTTGATTATGTCGTGATGGAATTATTTTTATGACTTTCTTTATCTTATATGAATTGTTTTATGATGTCATGTTGTTTAAGAATCCCATTTTTATTACATGGGTTATACAATGATGTATGATTTATGATTTTGTGGAACACATATGAATGGTATCATTATGAGATGGGTGGGACCTATATCTCCCTCCAATGAATTAGGTAAAGATTTTATATCTCATGAGATAGACATGGCTGGAACGGTAGGTTATACCAGTTCAGTGAAACAGGACTGAAACGAGGAGTGGATTCGGTTCAGAAAGGGACTTTGTCCACTAAGATAGTCTTGGAAATAAGTCTTGACTAATAAGAAATGATTCTATATGATTATGTGTGTATTCCACAAAGTTTCATGTTTTATGTTATTATTATTGGGATTACATTTCACTACTATGATTTATCCCATGATATGAAATTGTGATCTCTTTTGCAGGTTACGATTTCAAAAAGTTATGTGCTTATGTATATGATGTGATTGATATTTCTTTTGTTTACCCTTACTGAGATTTTGAGCTAACCCTTTTGTATGTTTTATTTCCCCTGGTCTGGAAGAAGGTTATTAAGTAGAACATTCCAAAAAAGGGACTCTAGATATTATGAAATAAATGGGAGGCAATGTAGATGCTTTATGAACCAGTTGTTTATGTTTCCCAGTTTCTAAAGACACTATACCCATACGGTCCTTTCTTGGTTTTGTTATATGTTGTAATAAGTGTGCTTCAATTCTGAAGTAATAACAATGCATGTAAAGTATGGGTCGTTATAGTTGGTATTAGAGGAAAGGTATAGTCAACCTTTGGAAACTAGGATGTGAAAGCCTTAGTAAGAACCCTAAGGATAAGTCTAAGCATAGAACACAATATTAGTGTTTTAGAAATGGCCATGAATAACCTAGTATAAGACATTAAGTGTGAATTTTTTTTCTTGATTATGTGGTTTTCCTATTATAATTAGTGTTGCTCACAATATTCTTCATGGTTTTAGTCAATGGCTGGTACCCGAAGGAACCGTGTTAATGCGGAATGCGACGGGCAATGCAATGATTGTACCCCTGAGCAACCAAACATTATGGGAGATGGAATGAAAAATCCTGTATCCATGCTCACACAACTTTCTCAAGCTATGAGTCATGAAAAACATCCAAATGAGCAAAGGAAGGAGCAACATTCTGTTGAATCCTTCATGAGACACCGTCCACCTTCATTCAGCGGGTCGACTGATCCATTAGTTTCTGAACAATGGATTATTACTACTGAAAAGATATTTTCAGTTCTTCAATGTTCTGAGCATGATAAAGTCATCTTAGCAGTGTATCATTTGGAAGGTGATGCTGATCGATGGTGGAATCTTATTAAGAATACGAGGCAAAGGGATGAAATTGAGTCCATGGAATGGGACGAGTTCAAGAACTTATTTTTCAATAAGTACTTCCCTCGTATTCTCCAAACAAAGACGAAGAAAGAGTTTCTTGAATTGAAGAAAAAGGATGATGAATCTGTTGGTACCCATGAAGGAAATATTACAAGACCTGCAAGGTACTCTTCTGGTATTATTATCCAACCTGAGAGTAAGATAGATCGATTCTTTAGTGGCTTAAAACCACTTCTTCGAAGGGCCTTAGCCAGAAGGGACTTCAATAGCTATGAGGAAATCGTTCGATGTGCTCTCAATGTTGAGATGGAGATTGGAGTAACCCATCAGTCATATGGGTTTGATAAGAATAGGAAAATGGAATTCAATGGAAAATCTAAAGAGCACACTGAAAAGAAGATGAGCTTTCCCTTATGCTCAAAGTGTGGAAAGAAACATGGATGGAGTTGGCTTAAAGGGACATGTAAATGTTTCAATTGTGGAAAGGAAGGTCATCGGGCATTTGAATGCCACGATGATGGGAAGAAGATGTCTAATGATGAAAACAAAGGAAGGTATACACAGAATGAACCTACTACACTTCAATGTTTCAAGTGCAAGGAGATGGGACATTATGCCAATAAATGCCCTAATCCAAGGGTTTATGATGATGGTCGATGTCAACAAACTCTTAAGGCTAAAGACAAAGGAAAGTCACATGTAATTTCTTTCAGTGATGTGGAGTACGATAACAATGTGGTGAAAGGTACACTTACCATCCACTCTAATGTATCCAATGTTTTATTTGATTCGGGATCCACCCACTCCTTTATTTCTGATGAATTTTTTAGGGGTATCACTGTATTACCTCAACAATTAGATGTTGAGTTAGCTGTGACAACACCTAATGGCACAACAGTCGCATCAAAAGTTTATAATTCTTCTCGGATTGAAGTTTGTGGGAAAGTGCTTCCTGCAAATCTTGTGATCCTTCCTATAGTGGAATTTGATGTGATTATTGGCATGGATTGTCCTTCTCTACATGGAGATCATATCAATTTCCAATGAAGGGAAGTCGCATTTCATATTCCAGGTCAATCTATGATCGTCTATCGATGCAAGGATGAACATAACCTTCCAGTGGAAATTTCATCCATTTTATGGGTATTTATTCCACTAAATGAAGGTTATTTATCTCAAATGGTTGGTGAGAAACTCATGATTATGAATATGCCCATTGTACGAGAGTTTTATGATGTCTTTCTGGAGGAATTACCGGGTCTTCCACCAAATCGTGAAGTTGAGTTTTCAATAGAACTCGTACCGGGTGCTTTGCCTATTTCAAAGACACCTTATAGAATGGCCCCAATTGAGATGCAGGAATTGAAGAAGCAACTCCAAGAGAATCTTGATAAGGGATTTATACGCCCTAGTGCGTCACATTGGGGAGCACATGTTCTATTTGTTAAGAAGAAAGATGGATCAATGAGACTTTTCATTGATTATCGAGAACTTAACAAGATCACTATCAAGAACAAATATCCTCTCCCACGCTTTGATGACTTATTTGACCAACAACACGGAGCTCAATACTTTTCCAAGATTGATCTTCGTTCAGGGTATCATCAATTAGGGGTCAAAAGGGAGGATATACCAAAGACGTCTTTCCATACAAGGTATGGAAACTATGAATTTATAGTGATGCCATTTGGTCTTACTAATGCCCCTGCTATCTTCATGGATCTGATGAATAGAGTCTTTAGAGACTATCTTGATCAATTTGTGGTAGTCTTTATAGATGATATTCTTGTCTATTCAAAGAGAAAGGAAGAACATGAAGATCACTTGAGAATTATATTGAAGACACTGAGAAAGGAGAAGATTTATGCCAAATTTACCAAGTGTGAATTTTGGCTTCAAAAAGTTTCATTTTTGGGTCACATAATCTCAAAAGAGGTGATATCTGTGGATCCATCAAAAAACAGAGGTTATCGAAATATGGTCGAGACCAACAACAGTAACCGAGATCCAAAGTTTTCTTGGTTTGGCTCGATATTATCAACGTTTTGTGAAATATTTTTCACGATTATCTAATCCACTCACCAAGTTGATTCGGAAAGGAGTTAAGTTTGTTCGGACGGAGGAATGTGAAGAGAATTTCGAGGAGTTGAAAAGATGGTTATCCAGTGCACCTGTGCTCACACTGCCTTGTAGTGGAGAAAGTTTTGTGATCTACAGTGATGCATCCAAGAAGGGATTGGGGTGTGTTCTTATGCAAAATGATATGGTGATAGCTTATGCCTCACGACAGTTGAAAATCCATGAGCAGAATTACCCAACACATGATTTGGAGTTAGCTACGGTAATCTTTGCATTAAAGATTTGGAGGCATTACCTTTATTGTGAAAGGTGTGATATTTATACTGATCATAAAAGTTTAATGTATATTTTCACACAAAAGGAGCTGAATATGTGCCAAAGAAGATGGTTGGAGCTGATTAAGGATTACGACTGCTCAATCCATTACCACCCTGGGAAGGAAAACGAGGTGGAAGATGCATTAAGTCGACAAGACCATGCTAGTTTATCCATGATGAGGATCACAAAAGATCCAATATTTATGAATTTACAAAGGATGGATCTTGGAATTATAATGGAAGGGGAAAAATCTTATCTTTCTCAAATAAATGTTCAACCATCTATACATGTGAAGATTAAAGAGACACAGAAAGAAGATGTCGAGTTATAAAAGAAGGTGAGAATGGTTCCTGAATTGAACCTTGATTGTGATGGGATAATAAAGCTCAGGAATCGGGTTTGTGTTCCTCCCATCCCGGAATTAAAGAAGGATCTGCTGGATGAGGCTCATAGTTATTCATTCTCTATTCATCCTGGAAGCACAAAGATGTATAGGGACCTGAAAGAGTACTTCAGGTGGGATGGCATGAAAAGAGATGTTGCTGAATATGTCTCTCGATGCATGGTTTGTCAACAAGATAATGCTGAGAGACTGAAGTCTAAGGGGATGTTACAACCATTACCCATACCCGAATGGAAATGGGAAAACATCACTATGGACTTTGTCACAGGACTTCCTAAAACATCCAGAGGCAATAATGCTATCTGGGTCATGGTTGATCATCTTTCAAAGTCTGCACACTTCATTGCTATTAGAGAGGATTTCTCTCCCGATCAGCTTGCCAGGATATATGTAAAGGAAGTGGTAAGATTGCATGGAGTACCAATTTCTACTATATCTGATTGGGATCCGAGATTTACCTCAAAGTTCTGGTGAAGTCTTCAGCATACTCTGGATACAGAGTTGAGTTTCAGCACTGCATATCATCCTCAGATAGATGGTCAGTCTGAGAGAACAATTCAAACTCTAGAAGATATGTTGAGAGCTTGCTCTATGGATTTCAAAGGTGGTTGGGATCAACACCTACCATTTGTGGAATTTTCTTATAATAATAGCTTTCACTCTAGTATTCAGATGGCTCCTTATGAAGCTCTCTATGAAAAGAAATGAAGGACTCTAACTTTCTGGGATGAAGTTGGGGAAAGAAAGCTATTAAGACCTGATATCATTGATGAAATGGCAGAAAAGGTCAGATCTATTCAACAACACATAAGAGCAGCTCAGAGGCGACAGAAATGTTATGCCGACAACCGAAGAAAAGATCTATAGTTTGAAATGAGTAATAAAGTGTTCTTATGAATATCTCCCTAGAAGAGAGTCATGAGATTTGGAAAGAAGGCGAAGTTGAGCCCTAGATATATCGGTCCTTTCAAAATAATGGATCGTGTCGGGATGGTAACTTACCGATTGGCACTTCCACCGAATCTCTCTCAAGTACACGATGTGTTCCATGTATCTCTCCTGAAAAAGTACATACCTGATCCTTCACATGTACTCATCTCAGAAGTTGTACCACTAGAGCAAGATCTTTCTTATGAAGAACAACCGATAGAGATTCTGGATCGTAGTGAAAAAGTCCTACGAAACAAGACCACTCGCTTGGTGAAAGTTTAATGGAGGAACCACCAATTTGAAGAAGCTACATGGGAGATTGAGGATAAGATGAGGGAGAGGTATCCTCATCTGTTTGTTACAATGTGACGAATTTCGACGGCGAAATTCATTTTAAAGGGGGGTAGAATGTAACACCCGAGACTTTTATGTGAAATATTTTGTTTTTTATGTTATATAAATCATCAAAAAAATATTTCACTACACACAACACTAACTTGGCTTGCTTTACATGCAACCGTGACCTTCCTCGATAGCTTGTGTCGTACGCAATACCGAGTTTCACTAAACAATGACATGCTATTAAAATATTATTAAAACTAGCCATTACGAATAGTAATAACCACTTTTTGAAATTTTATAAATTTTATTTTTCAAAATGGACTTCATTTTTGGATTCGAAATTAGCCTAGGGTGAAATTTTGGTATTTTTCTGAAAACTTTCAATTTTTGATGAATAGTGAAACCACTAAGTGGTAGTTAAAAAAACTGAATTTTTCATAAAATTTAATTTTACCGCTTCTGTGAGTGGAATTTCGAAAATCCGAGAGACACGATTAATATCAAGGACTAAAATGTGGTTCAATGAGATGAAAATAATTTTTGGTGAATAGTAACTTTTTACTTTTATTTACCACGGTTAAAAGTAAATAGGTAATTAATGGTAAAAATGATATTATTATTACCCTAACAGATGTCCTAATTCTATTGGACAAGTGTAATTCGACCCAAAACAACCTTAGTAATAAAATATGACCATTTAGGCCCACTTGGATTAGATTAGGACATTTATTATTAATTTATTTAAAGAAGGGTTAAAATAGATAAAATCAAAGTTTAATAAGTAAATCATTTTTAATAAGGAGTTATACATAAGATAAATTCGACTATAATTATTCATTAGAAATCTAATAGGATTTCTTACATAATGGTATTTTATTTTTAATTTTTAGACATTAAATAATTTAATTTATTTATGACACAAAGATGATGTAGTAATTATCTTATTAATGAAATATTGACATAATTGATGTTATAAACACCAAAATAAATGTAATTTGAGACTTTTTATGAATTAAACTAATTTTCTAGATTAATATGACATGTTAGTATTGATTTAATTAAATTTTTTCAAACTAATAATTCTGTTATTATTTTAACAAAAATTAATTAATAATAGTGTCAAAATTGACATAAAATAGTTTTTAAAACAAATATTGTATTAGTAATTGTTATATTATTCCTAAAAATATATTTATCGGCCAAATGACTTAGATAAGGTTATTTATATTAATAATAAACAAATTGGTGTACTTTTGTCTGCTTATATTAAGTTTATTGACCTTATAGTATAAGAACACAAGAAGACACGGTAAAAGTAAAATTATTTAACTTAATGTTAAATCTAAATTATAAGGTTAAAATAGGAACTTAAACATGTCTAAATTCTATTGGATGAGAGGATTTCGACCCATCCCCACCTTAGCTTCGAAATAAATCAATTTGGAGCTATTTACAACAGAACTTGACTTTATAATAAAATAATATTTTTAGTTTTTCCAAAGGAGCCCCTCTCCTCCCTTATAAAAGGGAACCTCCTCCCCCTTTTCCTCACACAACATTGATCATTCACGCTCGGCAAAACCCTGAGAATTTCTCCTCTCCACTTCCCTAGCAACATCTTAGAGGTTTTGGTCTTCCTCAAAGACCAGTTTTAGTTCCCTAAGAGGAGGTCTCAAAGAGGCACTTCAAAGAAGAGGTAATTCCCGTTACCGATTCTTTCATCTTTATTTCTTCTTCCACTTATTCTTATTTAGTTGTTTCATTATGAAGTAATAACATCAGTATCACTAATATACTGATATGTAATTATAATTATGAAACAACCCTATTTCACCATCTATCCATCCTACGGAAAAAGAAATCAACGCGCGTGTGTACGTACGGAATACCGTCTCCACGCCGTGGTGTAATCTATTTTCCACCACCACCTTACTTGGATGGTTATAGTGGTGTAAATAATGACTATATATGACTATTATAAAGTGATTTGGATTCTGAAATAGTATACATACACTCCAATACAATTCCACGATCATTGGAACGATATCATCACTCGTGCTTACGTACGAAATACCGTCTCCACGATGTGATGCGACTCGCTCTACATGATATTAATTTCAAAATGATTGTATAAATGAATTGAATGAGTTAATATGATATATATTACACTAATAACATTCTGGTAATGATGTATCTATAACCTAAAGAGATGAATAAGAATTTATTCGACAAAATACGCATAAGAACAAAAAGTTATAAACACCTGAATAACAAGTAGCAATGAAATATTACTACTAAGAAGCTATAAATATGACAATATATGATATCATAAAAATAAGTATGATTCTTGAATAAGTAAATAACATTATTTAAATCATTATACAGGAGGTCCAGACACTTACGAAGCAAATCGGACCTAAGGTAAGGGAAATATCACAATCTCATTTTTATTCGAGATTGTTTATACTTTGAAATTTACTGGGGTGTATTTTATCATCCACATCCATGTTTCCTAAATATGTAATATTATTTCCATCCACCTAAAATATTTTAAATCCAATTTTACCCTTTGGTGAGTTTTTAGTAAAGGATATGAAAGGAATATTTTGTTGTTTTTCGTACGAGGTACTTTTTTGACTTTTCTGAAAAAAGTACGAAGAATGTTTTTTTATCTTATACGGCATGAATGGATTTTTAAAACATTACTTTCAAGAAGCTTCATTTAAAAGTTTTCAAGTTTATTTTTAATCAACTTCTTTTAGTTTAAAATTGAATGACATGTTAATAAAGGAAAAATGGTTTTAAGGTAGAAAGGATATTTTCCTCAAGAATGGAGTTCAAGTGTATTATCAAAATTATTTTCCATCTAAGATAATATAGGGTTCTGTTTCTATCCCTATTATTACATTAATTTGATTATGTTGTGATGGAATTATTTTTATGAATTCCTTTATCTTATATGAATTACTTTATGATGTCATGTTGTTTAAGAATCCCATTTTTTTACATGGGTTATGCAATGATGTATGATGTATGATTTTGTGGCACACATATGAATGGATTCATTATGAGATTGGTGGGACCTATATCTCCCTCCAATGCATTGGGTAAAGATTTTATATCTCATGAGATAGACATGGCTGGAACGGTAGGTTATACCGGTTCAGTGAAACATGACTGAAATGAGGAGTGAACTCGTTTCAGAAAGGGACTTTGTCCACTAAGATAGTCTTGGCAATGAGTCTTGACTAATAAGAAATGATTCTCTATGATTATGCGTGTATGCCACAAAGTTTCATGTTTTATGTTATGATTATTGGGATTACATTTCACTACTATGATTTATCCCATGATATGAAATTATGATCTCTTTTGCAGGTTACGATTTCCAAAAGTTATGTGCTTATGTATATGATGTGATTGATATTTCTTTTGGTTACCCTTATAGAGCATTTGAGCTCACCCTTTTGTTTGTTTTATTTCCCCAGGTCAGGAAGATGGTTATTAAGTAGAACATGCCAAAAAAGGGACTCTAGATATGATGAAATAAATGGGAGGAAAAGTAGATTCTTTATGAACCAGTTGTTTATGTTTCCCAGTTTCTAAAGACACTATACCTATACGGTCCTTTCTTGGTTTTGTTATATGTTGTAATAAGTGTGCTTCAATTCTGAAGTAATAACAATGTATGTAAAGTATGGGTCGTTATATGAATGAGGAGTGGTAACCATGATATTTCATGTGTATCATGGAGAACTTGTGACCTTTTGTAATATGTGAGTATTGATCTTATTATATCTCCGATAGAATAATGTTATTCTGCCTGGTAGTAAAAGGGGGGTAATAAACCCATAATCTATATATTGATACCTCCTAATAAAAACCACCACCAAACATCACCGGAATAAATTACATTCTCAAAAAATAATACATTGTATATCCAAATCCACTAAATAGTACACCATAAGATTCTATGTTTAAAATGACATATTATAGGTAACTCACAATCCCAAATTTGATCCATAACAATGTATCAAGGAGAGGCCTATGAATTGTAGAGAAGTACATGACATGTATTGGGTACTCACGACATGAGGACTTGATAATATTATTCAATGTGTCCATGGATAAGACATGGAATTCCATGTCTATATATATGGGGTGTACTCTGAGATACATGGTGTTTTTGAATAAATGGGGTTTTCCTTGTGTCTCAACTCATGTTGTGTATTCATGCACATCCCATTGTACTCTTGTACAAAGTGTGCCCATCCACAAGTGGGTATGAACATGTACCTTATCTCACACATCTTTCCAACCTTGGGTAGGTTACAGAGATTATTGGGCCATATACATGGTGTGTAATATTTTACATCCCCATCAACATGAGCATCACATATAGGGGAAAAATATCATGTGCTATACTTGGATACATATCATGTAGTCTATATTTTCTAATAATATTAAATATGTATCATGATTCATCTATATGTGATCAAAAATCCATAAATATTACCATTTCAATACATGAAATTTGTTGAATTTTCATCTAACCAGTTATTTCATCCATATAATATCTTGAAATTGGGCTCCAGTGATTTTTTAAAAGTCCACAACTCCTCTATTTATTATAGTATTACATGTCACTACCCATTTTCATTTTGGATCTATGTTCCATGAAGTAACATAGACAATTAATCGTATTATATCAAAAAATAGAAAATTTAGATGTCTTTCACACATCTACAACTTATCTGGGGCGACCACTCATGGTTGGAACGCTTAGGTAATTTCTATCTATTTCCACATAGGCCAATAAAGATGATAGTGAAGAACATGTGGGGAATTGAAACCATTACTAAGGTAAAAATGTATTTGCCCAATATATCAATGAAAAATAGAATATATCAGAAGAAAAATTGCTAATAACATGGAATTAATCCAGAAATAAACAAATAAGCAATTTAATTCATTAGACAATCCATGCGAATGGGCAGAAATCCCATATCAATAATAGAAAAATAATATTTTCCTTTATATTTTAATTAAAGGTAGGGAAATTGATGATTTAATAGCGATTAAAAAAATTGGATTCAGTAATTAGCGAAGAATTATTTATCTAGTGATGGATAATATTCGTTGCATCAACTGCCTCTTGGTCCAACTCAATCGGATCAATCTCTATCCCCAATTCCTGATAATCCAATGAAGAACATCATAGATAATATCAATTTTCTCTAGGATTAAATTTGATAAATTTTATATTTATTATAATTAATAATTTAGAGGATTTTATTTCATTGTTTTTAAAAATAAAATAAATGAATTTAATAATTTATTTAAAATTAATTCATCTCCAAATATTTTGTCATCTGGATGGATGACACCGACCAACATTAGATCATGCCTATGGTAAGCATCACATTCTAAAATCATTGATGATTTAATATTTCTAATATGAGACTCCATTAAATATCCATATAATTAATCCAAAAAAATAGCACATTTACGATATTGAAATCATTTTTCTGTTGTAATATGAATTTTTGGATCCTCAGGCCTCAGAATCTCTTATCGTATTAGTGCCAGGATCCAAAAAATATTCACAATGATATATCAAAGTCCTACAAGGCTATTAATATTCAACATAGTCATCCCCTCATTAAGTGTTTTTCCCATAAAAAGTAAAATATAAATAAAAATGTTGGTATACTGAGGCCTCATCTCTCTCTCTCACTCTTTCAGGATTTCTCATGCATGATCTCAAGCATCCATAACACATAAAAAAGGGATTAGACCCTCACCGTGGGATCTATTCCAATTAATTATAAATCATCATTGGGGAATATATGATGGTGGATCCATCCAAAATATTCAACTCACCCTAGTAAGTTATATGGGTTGAATCATGAACATGTCTCCTTAGTTGTATGACAAGGAGGAAACCATGCACCTTGTCCAACTATGGGGGTAATTCTCAGAGGCAAGATAACTCTCTATCCCACTATTATTTCACAAATGTACAAATGACCCTTAGGGATATCATGACTCCCTACTGAACCTCCACAATCATTATCTTGGGGACACACTGAATAACTTATGGTCTCCATTCTAAAACTCTGTGGGCATATAACATCGATATGAAAAGAATTTTTATCATCTCTAGGATAACTTCAAATGCTCGTGGGTAACCAAAACATTGTCTTTCATCTATTTCAGAATCATTGGCCAAACTATAGATGTATCACAAATAATAGTCTAGCACAATGATCACATACAAGGACTTCTATACAATGGATCGAATGGATACATGTTGATAATAGAGTGATCATTGTTATTATCAAAATAAATTACCAATGGAAAGTTACACTGACAACTCTATTTGAAGTCCAAAATCTAATATTTCATCAAATCCTCTAATTCAAAGATAGCAGGATCTATCATTCAATTCATTGAGGGGTCAAACACCATACTCATCATTAATAAGATATTGAAAGCCTACTATATACCTCTCCATAACATTAATGTATATCAGATGTCACATTCAGATATAATTATCATGGGAACCCCATTGTTCAAAATGACCACCCACATATACAACTATCACATTCTCACTATAATAGAACGACTAACTCATGGAATGGAATTATGAACCTTTATAAGTCATTAAAATATCACCCAGATTTCAACCAAACCTCTCAATTTTCATGAATGACCTATCCAAATGTCTATATATGTAGTCTCGTTTCCAATCTTTGACCTCAATAGGCTATGTTGAACATTCCAAAACTGGGTTCATATCTATCACGAATTGGGATGCGAGACACTGATAGATGAACTTGAAAAAATATCATATCATTATATCCTACCAAAACAATCATTTAGTTCACTTAGCATCTTCCCATCATAATTATTTTATCTAAAGGAGAATTGTGAGGCTCCCTCATCACCTCCTCTTGCATCATTAAACCAAACCACCATCAATCACAAGAAAATGATGACATGTTCCACTCCATCAAAAAATATATTTGGTGAATTACATGAAGTTATATTGTTGTGGAGAACCTTATAGTCAATGCATACCAATTAAACCTCCCTATCACAATGAATAAGGGTATGAGTTATGATTGTTTTTTAATATAATATTCACCTAACTCTTCCAACAATGTGAAATGTAATGAAGAAAAAATCCTTATATTCCTTCCCCACCAAATGATGATGTGACATCATAATAAGGGAATCTACCACCACATTTACATTACTTGAAGTATATACTATCATTCAATCATATTCTTAAAATAACTCTTACTAGTCCCATTGACTTAGTATTAGATATCATTGTGTGAATATATATACCTGATAGTTTGATTTTCATAGTAAACAACCAAGTGACCTCTAAGAATATGGTTCATCCAAGTCATCAATAAAAAGACCATTATGATCAACTCTTTGAAATGAGTAATGTATTATTTCCAAAGGGGGAACATCTACATCAAAATATATTTAATAATAAAATCCATTTACATCCACATGATGGCATGAACTACTCAGGAGTCATAAAAATATAATATATATTCCCCAAGATCATTTTTCATTCTTATCGAAAGATTAACAGTCATCCTTAGACCCAATTTCACGGATGGTCTATAAAACTACTCCGTCCATGTCAATGGGTTTTATTTTTTGACATCATATAAATGAGAAGGTCTTCAATCGTTTATAATTCACCTATTAACATCCTGTAATACATTAAAAATCCATGAAAACTAAATAACCATAACACACTATTTATTGGATCCCATGTAATCATCGTATAGATATTCACAAGTTACACAACAAATCCATGCTAAAAAATGACATGTCGTTTTAAATTAACATCACATATCAAGAACTGAAACATTGTGATCTACCCATAAAGCTAGTTTTACCATATAATGTCTATGTATTTCTGCCAGTTCTATTCATTATTCTCTTCATAGGTAGACTATGTCCTCATTTAAGAACACATCAAATAAATCAATGTATGGATGGATGATTTAATTACTCAAATCCGTAACACAATTGTTTATTACACCACCCATAAATTTATAACGAATAACCCATATTTTTTATAGAAACCACATAACTCTAGCTATAGAATATCATAATCTTGAACCCTCAACATGTGTTATCCAAAACAATGATTGATATTTTAGAACCAATTGTGTCTCAAAACTCGTCTATGTGGTTGTAAATACCCAGAAAAGTGTACATGTTCTTTATTCACTAATAAAACAAGAGCTTCCAAGATGGACACACTGGGTTTGATAAAACACTTCTCTTAAACATCATTCACCAACACCCTTATCTCCCAGATCTTTTTTTGATCAATCCAATATATAACTGAAGATATTAGTATGATATTGTAAGTAATTTCAGTTTATAATTTCATATCCCAAATCCAAAGAAGTCATAATACATCCTTGGGGAATGATTCTATTAATTTATCCACTATAAAAGGAATCCAGGATCATTTAGTGTCCAATGCACCCTGGACTAATCATATCGACCGACATGTGATGGGTTATATCCTCCTACATGCAATTCCAACTTGTTATTCTATGTGACATCTCTCTACCACAATAGATAATTGCATCCCATTAGTAAAAAGAAATTTGAATCATTTATGATGACAATAAATAAATTATATGAATTATGGGATACCAATACATACCGTATATGGGGTTATATGGTTTAAATCTACTGACCAAGAGGTACGACATGAAACATTATACAACAATTAAAAACATGTATTAATGGAAAATTAGTAATATCAACGAATTTCGCCCTGAAGAAACCTCTAGATGTAGTAGTTTAGATATGGTTACATTTGGAATAAACAATTATCCCAAAAATATTACGGATATAAATTAATGAATCACACCATTTCCTATTATTAATGATGAAATATTAGAATTAGTGAAATTTTTTACATTATATCATCTCATGTGACGTGTTTTAGTAATGCACCTTGGATTACAACTACATATTACTCCGTTTTTCATCACTCTGAGCCTAATATGGGAAAACATTTGGTGGTGGTGGAAGAATCATGTAACATAATCATCTACCAATGTCACCTTTGTTTGTACCTTTTCTTACTCCACTTTTAGGACCACATTCATAAGGGTAGCCATGGACATGCTTGGATATCCCTTATCATGACATTGCCACATTCAATTAGGAATATATACTATGTGTTGCTCCTCTACATTGTGATGTGTAGGGAAATAACTAAACATGTGACATTTCACATATAATTTATAACAACACACCTCTCTTGGAAACCAATATCAACTATGTGATCTGTTATCCTCATTACAGTTTTTATGAATATGAGAATGCCTCCTCTATTGGGATCTCGATGTAGATCACCTACTACCTACTACATATGAATCAACAACATACTACGATCAACCACATTAAACTTTCTAGAAACCATATTCATTGATTATCGTAGTCAAAATAGTTCTCTCTATCATTACAACATAATTAGTGATACATAAGGAGATATTTTTATCATAAATGTTATTGTGGGGACACTACTCAAACTACATCAACCAGAACACGCCATCTCATACCACATTGATGGTGTACCAGAATGGTTCAATGATCCTCCCAGATCCAAAATAAAATTTTGAAAAGATTAGATACCAAAAATACTATATGATATGTTGGTTTATAAACAACCCTGCTGAATTGGATAACAATATCTAGCCAATTCTCCGTTGTATGGGGAATTAGTTCACCACAAAACCTTAATATATTCTAGAAATTGAACTCACGATGTGTGCTCATACATTTCACATCCTCAACCTAAAATTTTGGTAGTAACTATTTACTAATATTAAAAGGTTTATTAATATACCCACATAGAGCAGAAACATCATGGGATGCCCCTCAACTAAGGCTTCATCACTCATTGGATCATCGTCACGATTCAAAATCAGTAAGACTTATTATTGTCTCACATAGGCATCATAAAGGTAATCAAGAAGAAACATGGAATGATATATATATATATATATATATATATATATATGGGGAACTATATTTGGATGGAAAATATGAATACTCAATAATACAAAATTCATGTAACAATATTCCCTACAAGCAGTCTCCCAGTATGATGAGTGAACATGCAGGTAGTTAGAGTCCTAGTGTAGGGATACATCATCAACCGCATCAAAAATAGGTTCCCTACACTAAAATACATACACAATAAACATTACCACTATTTCCCATAGTTCACTACCTAATCTCATATGGGAAAAATCACGAAACATTATCCCAATGTTGAACCACATCTCATACCATTCTTTAATAACCTGATCTCTCCGGGCCAACATGGCAAACAAAAGGTTGAGTTATCACAACTAAAATCCATACTCTTTAGGCTTGGGGGTGGAGACAGGTTTGATTAATAAAAAAATCGTGCGATTTATTTTTACTAATATACCACGATGCATTTACCACACCATATCCTTAAAATAGATTATAGGAATATTCATAGTAGAAATTTACATCAAGAGTAAAAACGAAGAATATAAATACATTTAGAGAATAAAATAGAGTAAAAGAGTGTAATCTGAAATGTAAAAGAAAATACATACACCTAATAAGAAGAGATTTACTAACCAATCTAAAACATGAAAAATCAAGGATATGAAACCTAGTACACACACTGACATATATTCATAATGAAACCAAATGGAGCTAGAATGTGGATTTCCGAATCACATCTAACAAATGTATTTATTTAATCAATAATATTCATAATCCTATCAATGATTATCATCATCATAAAAACAAAATATAAAAGGAGTTTATTGGAACGCCCATGGATACTATGCTACATAACCAAGAAAGAACACTTCTCTATTAGAGGAACCACACCCCACTACAACATGAAGAGGAGGGTTTACCACACTATTATTCGTGAAAACATACCCTCCTGTAAGGGTAGTACTAACCCAACCAATATATTAAAATAGGGAATCCATTCCCTTGTGTTATAGAGAAGTAATGATCTTAATTTTTACCAAATTGTTTGGGGATCCTTTTCCCCACTGTTATAGGGGAGTACTGACCGAATAATTTATATAGTATCATGAGGAACCTATTCCATTTGGGTAAAGGGTAGTAATGAACCTAAAATTTATTTTATAAAATGTATATGCCATTCCTCGGTGTAATAGGAGATTACTAACCCATGACTATATCAGATGATCCCACATAATAAATAACAGCATGAAGCATCACATGAATAATCATCATGCTCATCACATCTCAAATCATAAATAAAAATAAAAAATATCAAACCCAATAACATTATATATCTATATACACTCTGGATAGGCTAAAATTGGGGAACATATATGTTAGAAAAAAGGGGACACATGGGGTAGAAGATTCACACACGAATAAATGGGATGTATTAGGTCAACATGGTTTGTATACCACATAATTGTGTGTCTATTTTATCCATGGGATTTCTATAGGAAGGAGTATCACTATACATTATTTTCCCCCAAGACACAAGAAATGTGTAATGTCTTATGAAACATGATATGCGTCTCAACACATGCCCAAAATTTATAGTTATCTCTGTGAACTATCATACATGGTATATCTATCCACATGGGGACTGGGGATTTTACCAGATGGACCATTAAAAATCTATTTCGGGATAGTCATAGGGTATTTAGTCTCACATACATAGAATTTGATACTTTACTTAAATTAAATCCCAAGACCAAATCTATGGGGAGACACTCCTAGTCTTTTCCATGGATACACAACATGTAGTTGGGATTTTCTAATAAACTATAGAAAGGTTCGTATGTTATATAGATCATATAAATCCATGAAATATATCACCATTTCAAAACCCAATAATAGAATGTATTTACTTAAGCTATTTATTTTACATCTCTAGTGGCTGAAAATTAGAATTCGGTAATCCACTCAAATTCTACATCACTAGCTTCACTTGTAGCACCTCCCATTACATCCCATCACCAAACTGGGAATGAGAAATTGGATGAATAACCTATAATTAATATGTTTTCATCTATTAGCAACATATTATGTCAACAATAACATAGTCACTGTGAATATTTAGATCTAATTGGACTCAGACCCGCCTTAAAAAATCGAATCGTGGCCCTTTAAGGTAATGTCAATGAAAAAGAAGAACGAGTGGGGAAATGAAAAATAAAATGTGAATACATCATTGTCTAATTAGTCTTGGTCAATGATCAAATGTTTCGGAATCCATGGGGTACATGAAAAAGGTCAAAAATAAAATTAATGGAGAATATAAATATTTATATGGGATTTTATGGATGGTTATAAAATGAAGGTCATGAATAAAATAAACTGATCGATTATCAATATTTTAATCAAAATGGTGGAAAAAAAATTAAAGAATCCTTCATCAAAAACGGATTTATAACTAGTAAATAATTCAATTTCCAATAAAATTTAATACCCATGAAATTTGCACCATCAATACTTACATCAATTTGAAAACCATCATCCCATGTTTTTATCATCCAACAATGAATATAAGATTTCCTCCGAATTATCCTATGGATTAATGTGATAAACATAGAGAATTTTCATAAAATGGGATGTATATATAATTTTTTGTTGTTAGAGTTTGAAATAAAATAAATAGTTTTTTATTTTTTTAATTAATCACATTGTTAGTGACTTCCTCAAATAGACATCCCATAAATACCATCCTTGATTCATTTATTTGTAAACCCCATGTTCTATACTCAATAGTTGTCTAATATTGATGATATAAGACTATGATTAAGATACATTTAATTAATACTAAAAAAATTACAGGTTTGTGATATTGAAATATATAATAGTTTATATAATATCAATTACGGGCTCCTCGTTCATTGGAATCTTCTGTGATATCATTGACATTATCTAAAAATATTCTCTAAAATATTTCAGTATCTTATATGGAAAAAACAACGTATGTAAATATAAATCCATGAATTAATAATTTTTTTCATTATTTATATTTCAATTAACCTTATTAATTTATTTTAAATTAATAAGATCGATTTATTATATTTCAGTTCAAAATTTTAAATTATATTCTGCTTACTTTGGCCACTTGAGGTTGATCAGTTAATTTATTCATAATAAATATTTATTGTTGGTTGTTTTCAATGATTTTTTAAAATAGTTTAATAATTTAAAAAATATAATATTAATATTTCATATAATATTACCATATTGAAATATTTATATAATAGTACATGTTATCGTTGAAATGAATAATTCATAAAAATTAAATTAATATATAATTTGTAGTTGTTAAATTTACAATAATAATTTATTACTATTATTACATATGGAATTAGTAATATTGTCTTCCAATAATGATAATTATTTTTAAATACCCCTTTTTATATATTTAACAAATATACAGGTCCATTTAGTATAATTTAAATGAAAATGGACGTGAAACGTCATCTCATGGAGTCTCTAGTCCTAGCATACACCCCAATGATTCTCATGAATTCATGTAATAGAGGTAAAGTATAAAATAAAATATCATTTCACTTTAGAATCATTAAAATGTTATAAATATTATATGGTATTACAAAATAATAGTTTTTATCCATTTATGAAATTTGGTTATTAAAAAAATAAATGCATCACTTCCTGGAAGTGGCAATTCAATGTAACACACTAATGATGATTTGAGTTTTTCAAAATAAATATAAGAGAATAAATAATTTTTTAAACATTATTATAATATCATCTAAGACCCCAAATTATTATTGTTCTTTATATTTCACTGTCTTTATGGTTAGTTTAGAATGTAAATAATAATAATGAAATTTAATGTAACATGTGTTATCTATCTGGGAATTTGAACATCCTCTCCAAGAAGACATTATATATGAGTGTATGTTGCCAATATTTGGTGAATTTAGAAATTGGGGAGGGTAAGAAACATCCTAGTGATAATATTTTGGATGATTTTCATTGATATTTATAAGTAATATTTGTGTGTTGAAAGGGATTATGTTATCCAATTGTATAAGTGAGAAGGATAGACTTTTCAATGTAAAAGAATCATATATTAGGTGCATTAATGGAATGGAATAAATGTAATGTGATTTAGGTGAAGTAAGGATGGTTAGACATCTAGTAAATATGTTAAAAAATCATTGGTATACTGTCAAATGTTTATTGTCATTTAAGAAATTTTTATCCACCTTTCATAAGCCATTTAAATAATGATTCCTCTTAATTAAATATTTATCATTTCGATTATATTACTATTAAAAGTATATATAGACAATGAATATAAATTTTATACATGTTGGTTCTAATTTTTTTCTCAATTTATCATATATCATTCCAGAAAAAGGTGAAAATATTATTTTAAATTAAACACACGTAACACATAAATATTTATTTATAAAAAATATGTTTTAAAAAATTATACTTATGTTCAAGATAATTTTTCACGGTTACTAATATTAATTATAATAATAGGAATATTATAAATCAAATAATTGTTATTTGGTCTTTAAATAATCCAAAAACCTAATATTTTTTATGGAAGTGATTAATTAATAGAATAAAATGAAATTCCTTTTATGAATCTAATAAAATGTTTCTCTTCAACAAAAATAATAAAAAACAGAATTTAAGAGATTAAAATAAAATTTATGATGTCAAAAATATGATCATAAAATTTATATTTTATAATTTAGAATAAATTATAATCATTTTAGTGTTTTATATTTATCAATAAAGGGATAACAATCATTTGTTATAAAAAAATGTATTTATCACTATTCACCAAAAATAGATTATTTTATAAAAACCTCAAAAAATACACCCTAAATTAATTATTAACTAGTAATTAGAAAATGAATATAATTATTTATAATTTAAATTATATAATTTATAAATAAATATTTTAAAATGACAATTATAATATAGAGAAGTCTAATTTAATTTAATTTAACTTATTTAATGTAAACTTAAATTAATTATTTTATTTATAAAGGTAACAAAATTTTAAGGATTTATATCATAGTATTTTTTATATATTTATTATTTAATTATTCAAAATTTTTTATTGTCTGGTTATATTTGGTTTATCATGTGAAAATGATATTGAACATAGTATGTATTAAAAATGAATCAGAATCATGGGTCGTTACATAATTCCCACACACTAAACCAAAAGTATCCACTAAATTCATTGAAAAATATTAAACATGGACTATAATTACTTCATGATAGATCATGAAGTACAAAAAATATTTCCACTCGACAACACTATCAAGACAATATTCTATGTCTAAAAAACTATAAATAATAATAACATGATTATAAAATTATTACTATTATATTATTCATCCAAATTATAATATTCCCAATAAATATGAATAAAATAGAATCTATGACGAATAGATATAATTATTATTAATTTTTTCTTTGATGTCAATAACAAAAAATCATCGAGAAAATATCAACAACTAGACACCCACCACACAATTTTCCTTATATAAAAAATAACCAAAATACCAACACACCAACTACAAACATGGTATATATGGACCAATAATGGTATTTTTTCTATAAAAGAATGATTATATATCATTAAAATCAGTAAAATTTATTACTAAAATTAACATCTAAATTACAGTATAACTATAAAAAAATTGAAAAAATTATGAAAAAATTAAAAAACATCCCTATATAATTGTCTGTAAATATTGCGTCCTCCATATCACATAAATATATTAGAATATAATATCATTCCAATTCAAAAAATCATATTAAATCAGTAGAAATTATCATAATCCACATAAAAATATTCAATAAATTAATAAAAATTTCATATCACAAGTTAAAATACTACAAATTATACAAATTCATTAAAGATAATGAGTAAAAATTCATCCACTAAATAAACATACTCTATAATCATTCTACTCATCCAAACATATTTCTTTTAATCCATATGATTATGTATTTACCATCTTAATTAATGAATATTAATACAGTGTTTCTATTGAATTTCTCTTAGTATTCCAATATATACTCTCTCTTTTCATGCTACTATTGAATTATTTCACAGCATTTATAAATAATTATGTTTTCATTTAATAGTTCATTATATCATACATCACAAAATATCATAAAATTTATTATTAAATAAAATATTATTTTCTATTTCCCAAAAATTAATTAATTTAATTACTCTAAAAATTTCATTTAGATCATTATCCCAATATATTTACCTCTAAAATAATTTTCCATAATAAAAAAAACTATTTTCAAATATTTTTAAAAGAATTTTTTTTTATATAAATAAGTTACAATATATACATGAACTAAAAAATATTTTTTTATTAAATGAAGTTACTTAATTACAACAAGTAATATATTACCATTTAATAACAATAAATAAAATTTGAAAATAAATATTTACGTTAAAATATATTTATAATGTTGATTTGAAATTTAATTTCAAAATATTAAGTGGTTTATTTTCATGAAATATTCAGTTACATTGATAAATAATTTTTAAATTATTAAATATGTTTAATCAAAAATGGATTTTTTTTATTCATATTTTTGACCTTTTTACATTCTTCAAAAAACTTATCAAATTATTTTTGTTTATGGAATTGCTGGATGGAATATCTTATTCTGTTTCCCACAAAAAATCAAAAAATTTGTGGATAATGATACATCTACTAGGAAAAATTCTCCATTAAAGGTTTTCTATGTACTAAAAAACAACATATATTCAACTATCTAAAATAATCAAACCTTAAATAATTATAGTACATCCACAATTGTTCTCTAATTGATCCCATATGGCCATTAATTTCCATTTATATCAAAATGAACAAGCAATCCAAACTACCACAAGGTCCATCCATATATACCCACACTAGATAATTGAACAATCAATACAAGGCCATATTTCAATAAAACCAATACTAAATCATTAATCATTCTAAGATTCACTAAATTAATAAAACCCTAAATATTCTATATTAGTCCTTATATAGATTTATACTATTTATTAATTTAATTAGTTCAAATTCTGAATGTCACATTTATATACACTAGAATATATACATATTCCACACTAGCATTATATATGCCACATTTTCTAAAAAATATTTTATTGATTGATTCTACCATGTGGTTATATATAAGTCTTATAATTTTATCCCAATTCATTTTTTCAATTCCAAATTCATTCCTATTAATCAATATGTTAGTGTCTAGAGACATGTTATATCCATAATAAACAACACTAATGTTAAATTTGAGTGCATTGAAATAGTATCAATTACCTATTGTATCTACATGATCTTCATCGCTCTTTTCTCACAATCATCACGATATTGTGAGGAATCTAAACCCTTCTAAGAAGATATCTCTTGAATAAAATATGAGGCTATTATTTATTCATCACTAAAGAGTCCCTTTAGAGAAGGATTATTATTTTCTTTTATTGAATTTAAGATGAATTTTCCTTCTAATTAATATGGTTTATAATAGTCATATAATAGTGAAAGTAGTGTATAGTGAAGATATAGTTCCTTGGATCAATAAATAACATATTTTATTTATCTGGTAATATTAATTTTTCATATATCATCATCTTTATACTATTATTTTTATTGTTTAATGAAATTTTTTCCTGAACTCCTTTTCTATATTTATGAAATACTAATTATAGTGATGATATTATGGGGTGGGTGTTGGTATAACATCCCACCATATTCCTTTTTATATTTTATTAATTTGGTGGTAAAATAATGAATTATTGGGTTTGGTATTTTTTAGTCTTTTCTATACTCTATCAGCCTTATTTCTTCTCCCTCTGTGAAACTTATAACCTATTTATCATTACCAACCCAAAAATATTGGGAAATTTCGAAATTATGGGTTTCAAAAATATATGTTTTAATCATTTTTTTATTAGGAGGAATTATTATGAAATTATATTGTTCATCATACTAGCACAGTATAGTAGAATTGAGGCATTAAAAATGAATATAGGGATTTTTGGGTTCCATAATAAAGGTATATGAAGAATATTTTTAGTTTAATGTGATATTTTAACACAAAATATATGTATATAAATTAGAAATAATACTATATACCCATGATCACTATGAATAAAACCATAATCCAGGTATAAAAAATGTTGAAAAATCTACGATGTGTACCAATTATATGTGTTTTCCATCTCTGTATTCAATTAGTATTCTTGATAAATATCATTATGAGGTGTCCATAGAACATCAATCATCTATTCTATATCAATGTCTTAAAATAAATACCTCACATTTTTGTAAGTCCAATTTATTCATTGACATACTAGTACGTCTCATGTAAAAAAATGAAGAAGAAGAGATGTACATTGAGAGATGGTGTCAGCAATGACATATGTAAGAACCAACCGCACCATCTCAATGGTGTTTACATTCTTATACAAAACTAGGAATATCCAATGAATAAAATATTTTGTTTATATTTTAATTCTTAATGATACTAACAAACATGTATCATTCACATAAATGCATCCCTCCTCTTGAGAATATCATTTGATGAAATGGATAATTTGTGTATTGATCCCATATTAGATTCCTGAATGATAAAACATATTAATATGATTCTCAATATGATGTATGATGTTTGATAAGATAATTACATGTTATTTAATCCCCAATACATCCATAGGATTCAATACCCTTATTGATTAATTATGATGGTGGTGGAATCAAACCAATATGTTAGTCCATGGGAAATACCCAAATTATATAGTATTAATAGCCTAATCATATCATATTTTGGTAAGGATTTAGGATATATGAAATTCCAGTCTCCCCAATTCATTAATGAATAATAGGAATAGTTTAATTTCTCTTTATTTTATAATACATAAAAAACATATAAAATTGTAGAAAATAAATTATTCGAATATGTAAAAATATATAACTATTTGAAATTTTCCTTATATATGATAAAATTAAAGACATTGTGATTATAGATTCAAAACATATTTTTTATTAAGTCTAACAAAATTTTTGAGTGCCTCTCCTTGTCAAAAATAATCTCATTCTTTTACTTCACAATTATTCCCACCATGGGACATTGTATAGTTGATTAAAATTTAAATTCTTCAATTCCAAAATATATGAATAGATCATCAACTAGAAAATAATCATTTCTTTTTAATATATAATGGTTTCTATAATGACCTTAATAAAATACGTGTATCATTATTTCAACGTCAACAAGCTATAGCTTCTGAAATCATGTATTTTCATGTGATATAATTGCAATGAAATTTGATTAAAAAAGACATAGTGTATGTCAATATCATATATCCTTCATCTATGATCTCAATTATATGAGTTTATACCTATTAGGTTCAGGAATACACCACATGTCATTGACCTCTAATAAGGATCATATCCCATTCCTAACACACTATAGATAAGTACAACATATTATTATCTATGTTACATAATATATTGCCACAAACATTAACAATTAATGGGATATATGTCATACACATCCAATGAGTGAAAAACTATAAACTTTTTAGGATCTAAATGAAGAAAATAATATATAACATATCTAACGACCCCTAATTAGTTATCCCACATACGGTACATAAGAATTATTTAAATTTAAAAAACTATTCATTTTGCTAACAAATGATAGGTTGTGTTCCCACTAAATATGAACCATTAACCTCGTATATGACAAAAACATATTATATTAAAATCCATGTGTAATACATTATGTTTCATCTAGTTTAAAAACACCATTTTATACCGATGGTAATATTCATTATCTAGATACATGAATCATACTTAGGATGACCACATGGTTTCATCCCAAAAAACAATTACACATGGTGAATATCAATTATGGATATCTCAAAGATGTAAATTCATTGGTAAATTATCATTTCACTCCATTATATATATTACATATATATCCAAAATTACATAATTATTAATTAGATATTTCATTTTATATAACAAGTTAAAATTTATATTCTTAAAAACTTTTAATAAAATTTAAAAAACACAAATTAGTTCATTTACTATCATATCTAAAATGAAATACCATCATATCATCATTATGTTGGCAATAACATTATGTTTTTCTTTCCAAATTATTTATTAATGTAATATATATAAAATAATTATATTACCATATCATAAAACCCATCTAATAAGTGGTTTAAAATGTATGTTATACGAATCAATATAGTTTCAATTGTGTTGTGACTTAGGAATCATATACCAAATCTTTAAATCTATGAGCATATTAAAATTACATTACTATATAACAATAATATAGAAAATTTAAATAAATTATATGGACTTGAATTAATTAATTTATAGGATATAGTCATCATATTTAGAAGTTATTCGATAAATATTTATTCATTTAAAGTCATACTTTAATTTAATTTTTGAATGGTGTAATATTTTATCTATAATAGTTGAATATATCTATGACCAAATGTAGTCTGATTAGCTTCCATGACAGTTTATTATATTTGAAATATAAAGTTATGAATGATAATTTACATTCAATTTGGGAAAAAATATTATTTCCTTTCAGTATAAATATTTTACAAATAATCAATTTAATTTATATTATGACAAGTGTTATATGAGTTTGGATAATTTTCATGAAAAAAATATTATTTAAGGTAATATTATACTAATGTTTGTGGTAAATTCACTCATAATTAAATAAACTATTTGAATAACAGATTCATCCTCGATAAAAAATAATTTGAAATTATTTTATTCTAAAAACAAGTGATAGAATTTAGTGAATTGTACAAAATTTATATTGAATAATTCATTTCATATTAGTCATGTTACTATTCATAAGTTAAATACATCTCTTATAATGAAATATAAATGTGATAAGAGATAGGTAACCATTAATTTGAACCATGTACTCTTGATATATTTTTTAACATTAAATTATTTTATAAATAACCTTTTTATATAGTTAATAAAAACATAAATTGTTACCAACACTAAAAAATATTTTTAGCTCTTCAATATTACGAAAATATTTAAATTATTCAATCTGTATCACATGTTATTCAAAATAAAATTATTTCTACAAAATTTTTAATTGAACTAGAAAATCCATATATATATATATATAAGCCTAATGAAATACATGAAATCCAATATAATTGAAACCTTATCCTTAAATACTGATGAAACATCTATTAAATGATCATAGATCACTACTGTGGGAAACAATATTGGATTCTGCAGCTAAAATTTCTTCTTTTATTTTGATATTTTACACAAATATATTTTTAACAAATAACTTTTATATAGAAAAAAATATATCCAAAAATTTGTTAAAAAATGGTAATCATTTCCTTAATTTATTAAAATCATTAAAACATGTCCATTTAGGACAAAATTATATTTTTCATAACTATAAAAAGGATCATATTTAATATGTTATCCCATAAAGTCATTTCCAGAGCCAATCTCAGTGAGAATCTTAGTAGAGAAAAATGATTCATATGATATTTAGAATTTAATTCCAATGAAACATCATTGAAATATTTTATGAATCTCATAATAATCTTGATTTTATGTTTTATGAAACCAGAGAATTATGATACCTAAGAGGGTATTGTTCAAAGACATTGTTATTTCGGTTCAATGATGTTCTTATTGTACTAATATAAATTATTTATTATTTCATGATTTTCTTTTTCAAGAAATAAAATATTATTTATGTTTATTGGTGTTGAATTAATTTATCTATAAATGGTATTTTTATAAAATTATTAACATGTTTTAAAAAAAATTAATAAGTTAATTTGTTAAATATGTTCCAAAATAAATGATGAAACCTTTTAAAGTCCTCATATCCCATTGTTTTTCAAGTCAAATATTTCATTAAGCATTGATCCATGATTATAATTATTATCACCATATTGTTGTTTAGCTGATTGATTATATTAATCATATCATATATGATACATAGATGGTTCCATATCCATCATATCTACTAACTCGACACCATTCATATGTATCCTAACTCAAAAGGATCCACATCTATGTCCATCACAAATACAATTCAATGAATGAGGCACTTATCTCATATGATCACCACATGAATAACCGTCCTTGAAAAAGGTAATCCATGGGAATCCTAGTTTGGTCCAATCCTACTAAGAAAGGTTACTAAGTAAATTACTATTGTTGGTTTTGGATGGAATCTAAAATATAAAATTTCTCCATAAGGATATGTAAAATTACAATCATGTCTCGTTTATTTCCTTGATATGTATGCATGTTTCTTATCAATATGATTGGAATATTATTTCTTCAACCAAAATAATACATTTAAACCATATTGATATACACCACTTTACATTAATCAGTGGAATGATTGTTGTATGGTTGAAAAAAAACCATTTATCATACTTATCGTGTAACTATTTATATTCATTTACGAAAATTTATAGAAAAATATTAAAACATTAAATTTAAGAATACACATTCTCATATTATAGAAATAATATCTGTGAATTATATGAATAATATTAAATATTATAATAGATCATGTTTTAATATTGTGATAAAATATTTATGAATAATTTAATAATAAGGACTATATATGAACTGTTAGGTCCGAATAATACAAAGAATACACAATAGGGGGATGAATTTTATCGTTTCGATAAACATTACAGATGTTTAATTTTATCTTCCTTTGATATTTCTATATATGTTAAATGTTTTCATATATATAAAATATGAGAAGTGGATAAACTGAAATAATGAACACAACTATATGATAGTGGTATAGGGCACAAATATCCCCTAGTACACAACACCAACACACTATCTGTAAGAGTGGTTAATAACACATGAAAATTCTTTCTTATCATAAGACCATAAATCTACAACTGAGTGTAATAAGTTGAAACCTATACAACCAGAAAAAAAATGTAGACACTTTTTTCTATTTTATAGAAACCAAAAAATCATCACATTAATACTAGAACATAATACATTATCCAAAACTATGTAAGAGTAGTTGATACTCATATAAATTATGAGAACTTTATTTCTTGATCGTTCATGTAGTTTATCACAATTGAAACAACAATAATTGATAGTATATAAATCTTATTATTTAAAAATTCAAAGTCAAAAAGATAATGTAATTGTGAAATGATCATGGTAGAAAAATAATATTCAAATTTAATAGTAAAAAGTAGTAGCATTACACTATGAGTAGTACAATGTTGAAATATGTAAAAATTGAATCTATAGATATTAAAAAAAACTGATTAGATCACATGATGTAGCAATACCATAAAATATTTTCACAAGACTGCAGATAAATATGATTGAGTATCCATGTAATTTTGAAATGAAATTTTGATAGCACATATGGGGTAGATATCCATCTTATGTATTCCATATCAATAAAAATTTGTTGATAGAACACATATATTAAATTATAATTTAATTAGGGGAGACTTAACATCCCATAAGAAAAAATTATATTTTCATTGATGAAATTATTCCATTGAATCAATCATAAAGATATTTCAATCAATTGTAAAAATTATGTATCAGATCGTTAAATCTACCAAGACTGTGGTATACAAATTAGAAAAATTCATGAATTTTTATATCTTATGTTGAATTCTAAAACATACGGTTCCTTCATAAAAAAAATACAAAATGTAGGGTTGAAATACATATCATTTTATCTCTAATCATAAGTTTGACAATGTATGGTTGATAATCAATATATTTATTTGTCAAATTTAGAGTTCCTTAGTTATGTATGGTTCCTTAACCATACATTATTCTCAAAAAAAATTATGTTTCCATCCCAACATAAGGTTCATTTACAATACTTTTCTTATAATGTAGGGTTGATGATCCATACATAGTGAAAAAATGTAGGATTCATTCCTTATGAATTGTTTGAAGCATAGTTTTGGACCCCTGCATAATTTTTAACAATGTAGGGTATTAATAGTGTTTCTAAAAAATATATAAAACTGTTCCAAATGAATTAAAAAAATTACATTCTAATTAGAATCATGAATAGATTTTTAGAATAATTATTATTATTAATATTAATTTCTTGAAATACAAATAATTTTATATCATTAGTAAAACAAAAAATGTTATTTGTGACCATGAAAATCAATAGGATTTATATATGTTGAGACAATAAATCCACAAAAATATTTCACTTTATGATGATATAAAACACATAATATATTTTATTATATATTTTTAACATTGAAGAATATTATATAATTTTAACAAGGAAATATTTCAATTTCATAGACCTTTTTCGATTAATAAAATATAATTTTTGAATTTTAATGTTGTGTTTACCAAATTTTATACCCCATTATTGTGATATTATAATGAATACATACTAAAATGGATTAAAAGAAGTTTAATGTTGCACATTATAATAAATTAATGCTTATATTTCCCTATTTTGTAAAATAAGACATGATTTCTAGCAGTAGAGAAAAAATATAAATATAGAAAAAAAAGAACTGATTTTAAAGAAAAATTGTCATTAAATTATTATGATAACTATTAAAATACACTAGTGGGTTGGGATGTGAGGAGAGGGTTCAAATAGAAGAGCAGGTAGAATGTGAATGATTTTCGTAAGATGTATTTTCTTGTGCTTGTTATAGTGAAGCTTGAGTCGCATGAAAAATTCCATTAATTTATTCCTTCTGATATTATAACCTTTCTGAGAGAGTTTCTACGAAATTCCTTATGAAAATTCATGAATCTTGACATAAATTCATGTTTTCAACCAAATTTACATTAACAAATCCATTTACATTTTCCTGAATTTAAAAAAACTACGATGACATATCACTGAATTTATTAAGTAGTTGCCTGATGCTGGGATCACATGATGCCTGATTCCCAAAAAGATATCTCTTATTATCCAATAGAACTGATAATGGTGGACTATTTCATTGATTATTTTGATTCCTCTCATTCTTATCATGCATTACTTATGTTATATCTTAAAATCATATGGTTAGATTTTGTGATGTTGGAGGTAGAGAGGAAGAAGCTTATGAGTGACTGATATCTCCTTCATTAACTAAAATAGACTTCAAAAGTAACATTTAAAATATGAATAAAAATTTATAGATAGATAATGAATTCATATTCCCATACTACTAAAATACTTCACCATTAATGGAATCAAAATACATTTTTTGGAAAATAATTATTTATGATCTCTTGAAGCTGATTTTGAAAAGATTTTTATTTTATCCATGGAATAGATTAATTCATTAAATCATGAAAATATTTCCTCGATGAATCCATGTATTTTTTAAGAATGGAGTTCTCCTCCTGAACATTGATAATATTTATAACCTGTTCTTCTAGCAAATTTGATAGGGAATAAGATATTACATCATCGTCATTTATTTACTGAGTAGAAACTAGAAAAATTAGTAATGTTTTATCAACACACTTCTCTCTCAAAAATGTCTTACCATCATGGAAAAATTTACTTTCTCTGTAAACATATGCGTTTTTTATAATGATTGATAAATAGTAGAGAAAACAATAATTTAAAAAATATCCATGGTCTTAGTTATTTATTTATCAACATTGAAATTATCTTTAGTAGCTTCTTCCTAATGATCTAATTGAGTAATAACCAAATGTTATTTTTCATTATTGTCTTCTAATTGATTTATAGCCTAATTTGGTTCTTCCAAATTCATGGAATGGATTTCATCTATAGATTATAACATTATTTCTTCAGGATGTGGTTATTCATTATTCATTGGTCTTAAGACAGGTTTCACAAAATTTAACTATTTTGATTCTTCTTCAAAAAGAACTATATAATAATATAAAAGAATTATTTTGGCATTCTGAGTGTCACATTATTCTATGTATCCGCACATTCATCCTTTCATAAAGACATGATGCTTCCTTGCTACCCCTAAAAAAATAATTTATATTTTTTTGTATCCATACGAATAGGTATTATCAATCCTTTTACTAGCCAATAATGGAAATTAAATGTTCTAGAGTACCATCATTAAAACCATTTATATGTGAAATTTTGTTCGATAATAAAAAAACTCGAAAGAAATTTTTCAGAAACAAAATCAGAGAAGCAATATCTCCATATGTATTGAATGAAACCCTTTCCTCTAAATGGAAACATAACAAAAAAAATGTCAATATATATTTGGGAATAGTCTAGCTGATTTCACTATTGAAATGAAAATTGATTAACATATTTGGGTATAAAATAATCTTTATATCCTCATCCCTAGGTGCAATGGATGTTTGAATAAACATTACCATATCTTTTTGGTCTTCCTTAAGATCCTATACAAAAAATTTCTTAATACTCCTTATCCAAACTAAAATGAAATAATGTACTATGATTTATGATCATGATATCCTATTCGCTGATGAACAAAATAGAATACTAATTCATGAAGATATTTCAAAACTTTTGAAATTTCTACTGAGGATATCAAAAACGGATTATCGTGTAGTTGAGATTATATCTTATCTTCTGTTTCACAAAAACTAAAATGAACATTGCTATAAAATATTATCAGTTATATTTCATAAATAAAATATATATTATACTTATTAAACTGAAATTCCAAAACAATAAATGCAAGGGATTTCTTGAGAAGAATGGTTTTCTCAAAATACAGTTCAAAATCTATGAATTTTAATTAGAGAATCATTCTGAAGGGTACACACTAACCATTCAATTCACTAGGTTCATCTTCATTAGTTCTCATGGTATTCAACATTTCTATTAATATGAAGGATGACGGTTCTCAAATTCTATGGATTTAGAGAAGTTTATATGATCTGGAAGGTGAAATAGTTTCAAAACAATGGGTATAAATATTTGAAAGGTTTTTTGAATGATGATTATGTGGTCTAGTTTTAAATTTTGATTACATAGAGTAATCATTAAATATTTTGGTTTTGAAAAAAAAAATATCTTAAAATCTAAATTCTTGGTAGAAACATAAACAAATAAATATAAAAATATAAAATAAATTACAATGAATAAAGGAAATTAAACAAATTTAACAAAAAAAGTTAATAAAAATTAATTAAAACTAAATAACTCAATATGCCCCTTAAGAATATTCAAAATATCAATGGGAATTGTTATTAAAAAAATATTATGTAATTGATATTAGGTACGTACATATTCTAAATATATTTCCTTTTAAGAAATCTATCCATTAGTAAAATAACCATTATATCAATGTTGTTAGTCCTAATATGTAATATAAGATTTGTTGAAATATTTATAACCCTATTGTTATCATATAAATTTGAAATATTATTAAAATTTATTCCAAAATATAGTTGTGTATTTTTCATGCAAATTACTTCTACACAACAACTTATAGTACACACATTTTCTTCCTCTAAAATTGACAGGCCAACTCAGTGTTTCTTCTTACTCAACCATGATACTAAATATTTTCCTAAAAAGTTAAAAGATACTATGTTTATTCTTCTATACAATTTACAAACTCCAAATCCATCATCTAAATATGTAATTAAGTTAAAATAAAATTTTTTCTTGATAATGAATAGATTTAATAATAGTTTTGTTTATATATATAAACATCATTTTATAGAATTGAGATAGAAATCAATTAGATTTGAATGAAATATAAATCATAGGAATATAAATAAAATTATGTCTAGTATATTAATGTATGACATAAAAATATACCAAATATACCTTTATATAACTCCAAGTAAAATAGAATTCCAACTTCATCTAAATCACATTTTATATCATTACACATATGAGTTGTATAATTCATAATGTTTTAAAGTCCAAACGCATTACAAAAATCAATAATATATTTAATTTGTTTTAAATTATATAACAAATATTTTTGATAAATGTTAAATACAAAAAAAATTAGTTCTCCCATAATACAGATTTCAAATATGTTTTGAATTAAACATGAAATATCATTATAAATATTTTTATTTTTTGAACTGAAGATAACATCAACAACATATATTTGTACTACAAAAATATCATTAAAAACAAATTTCATAAATAGAGTAGGATATACTAATCTTTTATAAAATCCCTTTTCCAACCAAAAAGTGATTAATATTTCATACCAATCTTTAGGTTATTGATTAAACCCATAATGATAACTGATATGTTAAAGAATAAAATTTGTTTTATGAAGGTATTAAAAATCTAGGGGTTGTTAAACATAACTATCATCCAATAAATATTTATTATAATTGATTTATTTTACATCCATCTGAGGTAATAAATTTATTAATAGAGATTAATTTTCTAAAATTATTCTAATGGATTCCAATTTAGCTACATGTGCAATAGTTTCAACATAATCTATACCTTCATCTTAATTATATCAATTTTATACTAATATATCTTTGTTTATGGTAGGGATACATTGTTCATCATACTTATTTTTGAATATCCAGCTAGTACCTGTTACTAGTTAATCTAATGGTCTTTCTACTAAATTCCTAAATACATTTCTTTTGAATTGATTGATTTATTCTTTTAGTGATATTAGCCATCTCTCATATTCTAAAACATATTCCGTAGATTTAGGTTCTAATTGAGATAGAAAGGTAGTGAATTGAAATAGGTAACTTAATTTTCATCTATTTTTAATTACTATATCTATATCTCCTATAAATTTTTAGTTAATGGTTATTTAGAGTTCTAAACTGTGTCGGTAAGACACATTAAGGCTTTTTAGATTCATGTTCTTCTGAACTGGACTATATTTTATTTATATGATTTCAAAAATTATATTTAGGAGATTCAAGTATCATATTGTGAAATGAATCAGTAATTCTATCTATCTGATCATTATTTTTAATGAATGTATTTGATTGGTCAAATGTCATATGAATTGATTCTTCAATAGTCCATTAATTTTTATTAAACACTCTATAAGATTTAGATATTTCCTGATATCCTAAAAAAATGCCTTCATCAGCATTTGGATCAAATTTACCAATGTTGTTTCTAGTAATCATGATATAAACCATGATCTAAATACCATATAGTAATTTACATTGGATTTTTTGTTATTCCAAATAACATAAGAATTATTTTAAATTATTGGTATTATTAAAACACTATTCATGATTTAGCAGCTTGTGATTAAAGATTTATCACATATGTCGGTATGTAGATTATATTCATTCAGCATAGCAACTTCCAGGCATTAAAGGGTTTTTTTCTTCTATCAACAAATCCATTTTATTGAGGTCTTCTTGGTGTAGGAAAGGTGTGTTTAATACCTAGGTTTGAAAAAAGTAATTAAATTCCTGATTATAAAATTCATTACCATGATCATTTATCAATGAAATTATTTTATAACATTTTTTTCATTTTATCAATTTTTCAAAAACATTAAAATACAATGAATAAATTACTTTTGAGTTATCGAAAATATAGAAAATTAATTCTTGATTTTTCATCAACTAAAAAATAAACAAATATTTTTCCATAGAAACATGTTAATTTGGATGGTACAAACAAATAAATACACACACATATATATAAGTTATAAATGTTTTAATATAGCAATTTTGTTAATTTAATTGAAACATGACTTGTGATGTTTCCTAATCTGACATGAATCACAAAATCATTCAACCTTAATATCAAGACTATGAAAATCAATAAAAAACTGTTTCATGGATAACTTATGGAAACAATATATATTGCAATGACCAAGTATTCTATTCTAAATCCATGACTAAATTTTCATATTAGTTCAATAGTAATATTTTTGTTTACATAAAGAATTTAGACCCATAGTACAAACATTTTTAATTTATGGTACATTATATTTTAGTAATTTATTGTTGAAAATAGAGTAATAATTGTTAGAAAAGTAAACATAAAATATATCATCACAAATTTGAGAAATACATATCTGGAAGTCTGTTAACCCTTGCACATACAATACTTTGTTGATTAGTGTAGTCTATGGATCTCCTACAGTTCCAACTCCATCATTATTTCCTTTTGTATTGTATATAATAGTGAATTATCCTTGATTTATATGAGTCAATGTTGGAAAATTTGATGAGTCTCCAATCATGTGTCCAGGGCATCAATTATCCATATAAAATATATATTTTTTAATCATATTTTCCTTTTCCTATAAAAGAAAGTAAATTTTTTTAGAACCCATATTTTCTTGGGTCCTCCAGTGTGTGTGACCAATGTTTTTGGATTCCATATCTACATTATTTTTCTAAAATTTATATAACATTATCAATATTTATTTTTTCAAAAAAAATACCTTTTAAAAAACCTAATTTTAGTATTTTTATGTTCCATTTGTTTTTCTAATGACCTATCATTCCCCATAAATTACAGGTAGAAGTTTTTTTATTGGGTGAAAAATTATTTTTGTTTAGTTTAAATTTTCCCCCTTTCTTCATATTATAATTTTTTATATTATAGTTACTATTTTTTCTACAAATCTCAATATGATCAGTTTCTCCTTCAGTAAAAACAAGGGTTTTTCTTTTACAAGATTCAATATTATCCTCTATTTTATTAACCCTTTTTTCTTGATCAATATAGTGTAAAGTATACGAATTTAAATTTTAAATTATTTATTGATTTTGATTTATCATTTTCTATATTTAAAAAAAAACAAAATTATGTATGTTTTTAAATGAGTTATGTTTCTTTATTAAAGAGTAATAATAATATTCTAGCATAGTATAATTATAATAATCCACTTTAATATTTTAAAATCGTCCAGAGTTAGTGGTATAAAAAAAAAAAATTTTACCTCTTATTCTTCCCTAACCATAATGCACATATTTGATTTTATTTTTTTTGGATCCTTCTATGAATAAAAATTTAATGATCTTTTAGAGTCATTGGGTTCAATCCACCCAGTTCTCATAAATATTTTTTCCTTTTACGCTCATAATTTGTATACTTATTATATTTCTTTTGTATCCTCTTTCCTTTTTCTTCCAATTATGAGAAATAGAGTTTTATGTGTGCTACTCTTTTTCATTGATATTATCTTACATCATGGGGTTATAATTAATTATTTTTGAATGATTTTATAATTCCTTTATTATTTTTTTCAGAATTTGATAACCATTCTGTTTAGCTGATCCAGTTTAATTTATGAATATGAGGAGTTTAAATTATTTTCCTGTTTGAAATCTTGTTTTGATTTTATTTCATGCTTCTGAGATGTCACCTTAATGAAATATTCATCATTTTACTATGATATTTTTTTATATTTAGCTTCATCTTTCATTTAGGCTTCATACATAATTAATGTTTTAGTTGGTTCTTTCATATTCATGTTATTGACATGTGATGATTTTCAGATAGATGCAATTATCCAATTCCATTTTTAGGGTAATACTTTATGTAATTTTATTGATTTATCTGATTGAATGATAAAACCTCCAAAGTTAATTATATTTTTTAATGTCTTTATTAGTCATCTATTAAATTGTGTGATCCATCACCATCAAACATGTTGAATGTGTCAAATATTATTTAGGATTTATAATACCATATCTTTCTAATGTTGTCTATTACTTCATAAGAGATAGTTATTCTATGACACATTTCATAGGTAGTAGGTTGTTGGGATACATAGTTGAATTAATCAGGTCTAAGACAATAGATATTAGCATTCATTGATTTTAATTTTATGTCATATTTAGCCACTATTTTTAATAGCCCATGTGTATAGTTTTTTAAGAATCACATAAAAAGTTATGATTAATGAATAGACATTGAAGCCCGGATTCTTAAAACAAATGATTATAAGAGATTTATAGCATTAATAGTTGTCACAATTAATGTGTTGAGAAACAAATTTACACATTCCTTATTTTGGATCAGTCATTTCAATATTCTTCATATTGGAGTTATTCTATTTAAGAATGATATAGAATTATCAGAAAACCTTTCCTCTGATACCATTTGTTTGGTAGGAATAATACATGTACTATAAAAGAGGAGTGACTTGTTTCATTTCGATGAACATAAATAATTATTACTTTTAACATCTGTAGAGATTTATGCATATGTTCAAAATTTTCATCCATATGAAATATGAGCATTGAATAAAAAAAAATTTGAAAAAAGGTATTTTATAGTGCTTCAGGGCACAAATATCCCGTAGTCCACTCCAAATATTCTCTCTATATGATCTTGGTAAATTTCACTAGAAAATGTCCTTTTCCCAATAGACCTCAAATAAAAATTGAGTGAAATATGTTGACTAATTTTCAACAAAAAAATAGAGCCTCTTGTTTCATTTATTGAGAACCGGTAAATCCAAAACATAATAAAAGAAGAATTTACTTAACTGAAAACTGATTTTGAAAATTCAATAATCCAATAAATCAGGAGATTTTGTTTTTTTATAAAACAGGTTGATCGTTGAAATTGTAGCAGCAAAAATTGATAGTAGATGTATCTTTTTCGTGGGAAATGAAAATTATTCAAAAAATAGATATAATAAAGAGATCTATGTTTCAAATCATCTTTAAATTAAATAAAAAAAGATATAAGTAGTAATATAATAGTGATAAGAGGTTTTAATATGTAGAACGATCAAAGTGTATCCCCTTTCGCAAATAATAGAACTGATCCCACAAAGAAAAAATATTGTAAAATATATTCACAATAATACAATCCAATATGTTAGGCTATCACTATATATTTAAAAAGAAATAGTGATCTACAATATTTATTTTAAATATTTCATCTATATTCAAGTTCAATTAAAATATTTTGTTAGAACACATATATTGAAATACCTTGTAATTAGGTGACTCTCAACTTATCTTAAAAATAGGAAATATATTCTTTGATGGAAATGATTATTTGAATTAATCATAAAGATCATTGAATCTTTCATAAATTATCTTTTATCATATCTCTAAATATTTTAAGACATTTTAATAAATCTCAGATGCATTCACAAATTTAAATATCTGATGATGAGTAGTCAAATGTAGGGTTCCTTCATAAAAAATTACAAATGTATGGTTATAAAATTCAGTGTTCCCTCTCTTGAATGAATGTTTAACAACATAAGTTTGATGAATCGTATATTGGTTCTTAAAAAAAGGGTTCCTCACTTACATAGGTTTCCGTAACTATACATTCTTCCCTTAACAAACATAAGGTTCCATCTGAACACACCATTATATAGCTATACATTTCTGATAACATAAGGTTGATGATCCCTACATACTTATATGAATGTAGGCTTCATTCCTTATTTGTTTTCCTAAAAATTGTTATTTTTCAATACATTATATTTATTATCATAGGGTATTGATAGTGTTTCCAGAATATATATAAATGCGGTCCAAATTTTTTAACTAAATATTTCATTTAAAATTTAAAGTATGAATATAATTCTAGAAATAAGATTATAATGAATATTAATTTCATGAAATTAACCTAGATTAATATCAATATTAAAACAAACATGGGTATTTATGAGCAACATAATCAATAGTATTTGTATATTATATTTGATACAATACATGCCCACTATGGACAATTTTTAATTTTATTATATGTTATAGATATTCCTTATTTTCTATTGTAAAAACATTATATAAATTTCTTATTTTTAATATTTTTAATTAATAATTATATAGAATTTATATTAAATATACATTATTAAAGTATATATAAAAAATATATATTAAATTATATTTGCTAAAGTATTTACATAATAGAAATATTAAAATCATAATATTTTTAACCTTAGATCATATCAATTATAATAAATACACATCATATTATTTAAATAATAACTAAAATAATCATGTTATGTTTAAAAATTAACATTAAGTAATTATAAAAAATAAATAATTGTAAAATAATTGCAATTATATATTATCCTTAAATGATTAATAATAGGAATCTATAATATACACTTACAATCATCATAAAATCATTTTAATACAATTTATATGGCATGCCATATAATTTTATATTTTCATTCAAATATACAAATTATGTATTTATGTAATTTTAATTTAATAAATATTTCGAACACATTTAATTATAATTATTTAAAATTATTTAATTTTTAAATCATTTATTATCTAAATAAATTTTCAAAAATAAATTTTCCTCTAATTTGTAGAGAATTTATAATTTATAAAATTAAATTCCAAATTGAATATAGGAAAAAAAATTCAATATCATATATATGGATATGTTCATATCTTATACATGATCTAATGGACATGACATATGATCCCATTATTTTGTATTAGAAATATTTTGAAACTAATAAATTTTATCTAAAAATCCATGTAGTGGAAAAAATGAAATAAAAATATGCACCACACCCCATATGCGATAATAGTGGACTTACACGAGGTTAGTAAAATAAATTAATGCTTGAGTAGGATTAACTCCTTGTGCATGTAATATTTATAAGTAAGATCAGACATGACATACGATATAATGCAAATGTAGCATAATATTGATTTTTGAGGTAAAATGTATGATAACCTCGGGCATTTTTCTATCATGAAATGTGATATGTTTTATATAACATTAATCTTATAAAATGGTGATTTATATAAGAATAACTTAGTAAAAATAGAGATCATGAATTACAACAATGTAGTGTAGGATTACCATGTTCAACTCAATAATATTTTATGATATGTTTCATATAACATTAAATATATAATACATTATACTGATGTATTCCCACAGTATCATTCAATTGTACAATAACCTATATTGCATGATATGATATTGTGAAAGCTAATGAGTTTGAATTGTGTCATAACCGATGATATCCCATTACATAAAACATTAAATGAGTGAAACCTATGATATATTATATCAAAATACAGATTACATATAAAATTATCATCATTATCATATGATTCCAAATATTTACCAAACCATCCTTGATTCCCAAACACAATACCCAAATTGGAGAATAATAAACCTAAAGACAAATTTCTAATATCATAAGTATAAAAAATGATTCAAAGGGTATGAAATATAATTTTTTTTTCTTACATCAGTCTAAAGGTACACCCCCAATAATGGTAATGATGGAAGAGAGATAATGAACCTTGAGTACAAAAAATGGGGGGCCCCGAGTTAGATCCAACGACCATGTGTTTAAAAATTACACAAATGGATTTCATTATCATTATTTATAATTTTATTATTGTGAGATATAATTATAACCACCAATAAATTACAACTCATAAAATAAAAAAAATGGAAAACTATCTCATGGTGCATGTATACGATAATTTATTGAAAATATGTCTCCAAATGGGATACTTAAAAATCCAAAGGAAAAACCCAGTAATAGATCAAAGGTTCATGCTGCTATTTTTTAGTATCATCCATCGATTTATTCCTATATTCCAAAAAATATTAATTTATTATAATTCGGGTGAGGAAAATATATATATTCAATAGAATGGTACCCATAATCATCTAGTGCATGTGAAAAACATACAAATTTACTTGTTGACAAACAATAAAACCAACATGCACCTAAAAAGGTCAACTAACCAATCCCATACTCACCATGGAATACTCTCTAAATTACACATTTAATATTGTTACATAATAATAGGAATATTGATAAGGGTAATCCTACAAAACAATCCATAACTTATTCTGATCTCATTCTGCTATGTTGTATATCCTATTGAACTCATCCATTATTTGAAAACAATTCCATAAGACACTTTTTCAACCACATCAAATCCATAATGAAGACACCTAGGTAACCATATCGTATCATGATCCAAATAAAATAATTCATCACATCCCCATGCATATTATTATTTCCTCTATTGAATAGTAAGGAATAAGGGGTATCCATCCTTCCGTCCTCAATATTCGGGATTTTTAGGAACAAACATATAACACAAAACCATTGGGTGTCGATGTGAACAAAATAATCAGGAGTTATGAGTATATAAACATAAATAAATTTATTTGATAGAGAGAAAATAAAAAATCTCAACCTAGGGGTTCATTAAAAATTCACTAATATACCTCACCACATTAGCACAATGTTTAAAAACTCATAAAACTATTATTTTTATCTATAAATAAATCACACCACATATGAAAATATTATAGAATACATATATTATCTTTCCATTAGAGAATACATTAACATATCATTCTATTTATCAACAATATTAATTTAATTGGAATATTCAAAATAATATTTAAATCTAATCCATTAATAAAGAAGTCCATATAATATTTTTTCTAACACGTATAAATTTCAACCAAAATTCATTCCCAAGTCGAAATTTCACATTAATTAAATTGTTATTGGGAACATACTGAACACATTATATAACAACACACCCATAACATGCCAAAATATTCCACATAAAATATGATACATGTTAGAAATACCACTTGAAAACCCGTGCATTTAATATTAGCCACACATCTCAACCATCATACATCTAAAAAACCAAACAAAACCACATTAGTCTAATCAATTATTATCCATCATAATTAATTGCCTTTTAGGGTATTCTCAAATTACTATTATATTATGTGGGAAATTTTATTAGTGAGATATACATTCATTTAATTTTTCATATGTTGTAATTCATGGAAAACATTCATATTTAGGGTCAAATATTACAACACCCATAAGAAAACGACATCCTAAAAATAAGTAAATTTTTTTAAAACAATAAGAATGCACAAAATATAGGGGTAAATAACAATAACACGTTAAGATAATATGATTTTCTCCACCCATCAATTTGAATAATTCAAGTTAATTATCTTAATTAATCATATAAGAACTAGATACCCAAACAAAGAAAAAATAATTATACTACCAATTGTAAATATAAATGGCGGATGAATGATTCACTACATCAACTGATGATTTATAAATATCCATCAATCAAAACATAATGAAATAAGACATCAAGACCCACATATCTCAGTCAAGAACACAAAAAAATCTACAAATATTAAAACTTTAAAAATACATCATCAAACTATACAAACAAAATTCATCTTACTATTGTGATCTATTTGTAAAATAAAAAATATTGATATATAGGGGTGGGAACATAGTACATGGGTCCATAATTCATGTTTCAATGATCCATGATATTATGATTACAAAAAGATATATGAAAGGGTCTATGGTTGTTTATGACTCTCTTAGTGATGAAAATAAGGATAAATAAATTGAAAAATAGGATGTAGAGCATAATTATTTATAAATGAATCATGTTGGACTCCACCATAATGTCCTAAGTAAAAACAATTCCAATGGTGGGTATGGTCAATATGAAATATAAATATTCCACCATCATGTACCCCATTTACCATTATAAAAATTGTCATTCTTCCAATACTATGACCAAGGCCATGATTTTTTTACCATTGGTGGTTACTTCATCATCATCCATGGCAAGCAACTGTGGACAATAACTAGACATCTTGTCGTCTTCCACTCATCATTTCAATGACCACATCCTTGTGAGATCCTATTCTAAATTTCATATTTGTGTTCTAACCATGAACCATGTCATATAAAATTCCGTCTTCTATGTCCTTACATTTTTTTGATTTAACAAATGGAATGATTATATCCAGTAAATCCTACAAAAATCACACTACCATGGTGTGGTTGTCACAATAATGGCATATAGACCTTTACCACCATCTAGGACATGACCAATATATTCCTTGAATCCCCCAAGACATTGGAAACCATAGTAAAAAATTCATGATTGTTTGTACCATTACATAAATACCTATGAAAACACTCTCACCCTAGAGAATAAAAAACAAACCATGAACATGTAAATATAGTGGGATATAATAAAGTTGTCCAATGAGATACCTCTCAGTAATTTCATTAGAATTAAAACACTTCCACCATCTCAAAATCAATTTCATTCATATATCTTATATATAACTGTTCACACCATCCATTCATCATATACAAATCCCAATAAAAATCACCCAAAAAAAATGAACAATTCTTTGGGCATTAAAATAAAGTAAACCTAGCCTTCATATTAATATATGGTCTATATTAGCAAGCCCTGAATCATCCACATGGATTTTAAATGTGTCATAAATATAATTAATCTGGATATGGAACTGTAACTCTCTTTATTATATGTTATAATCCATAAAAAACACCATCATCGTGGAAATGACGCATTTCATATATAGCTTTAATTATTTTACCAAATCATAAAATGAAAACAAAGAAAGGAAAATCTCAAAATAATGCATTTTATATGGAACACATCTATATCTCACACTCCCATGGGCTCTACTAAAAGCCCAGATGCCTCTACTATAATTTAGCTAAGGGAATGGATTTTCCACCCAATATAATCTGTATATGATTATATATCATTGCTTTCAGAACCACATATATAGTGTTATCCTTGATATCCATAACTAACATATACATTTCATCAAAGTGTACATGACAATATTTCTGAAAATATGATATATGGAAGATGTAGTGACTCCTATCAAGATATTTTGAATGTTTAATCTATTATGATATAATAAAAACAATCTGAAATATCATCAAGTGTTTGATGAACTAGGGAGAAATATTACCACCTCTGACAAACCACTCATACCCCTGGTGAAGTAATAGATTTATTAACACATGGTACCCATCCGTGAAAACCAATGTTCTACTCATGTTATTGGAATAAGATAGTTATTTTCCCCCATAACAATGATTCTCTCACAAACTACCTAATGTAATGATTTGGATCTCTGTAATACATTGGTACCATGAATATATGACTGTCCCACATATTTCTAGTATAGAATGGATAAATATGGCATCCAATTTAATGCATAAAATAGAACCATACATATGGGTGAGTTTTCCATTTTTGATATAATAAAATAAAAATGATGTAATTTTATTTTCCACTGATCGTCTATAATCTAAGATGCATGAACCCAACAGATCCTAAAACATTTGGATGCACCACTTTGTCTGCCAATTTTTTTGATGGTGGAATTGTGTGGTGAGGATAAACTAAGAACAAAAATTCTTCTATAATCCTATCTAGAATAATTATGTAGACATACTATCCAATTATATATGATGGTCCTTATAATTACATGTAGAATAAAAATATCAATCAATGTAACTCCCTAGAAAACATCCTCGATGTCGAAATCATGGATTTCTTAAAAATTGACCAAATACATTATTTGATCCATGATTACCATGATAGAAAAAATTCCTACCTAGGTATGAGGTTAACCTATAGATAAATAAATTTTTATTTTATCCCACATATTATTATATTCCTCTAAGGGAACAATAATACACTTTGGATGAGATATTCTATATTTACCTACTAGAAAATTAGATTCTATTCTAAAAATTATACAACATCCAATTTTAAAATAGAAACTCTAAAATAAATCCTTAAATTTTTTTACTTTTCATATTCTCTTAGGATAACCTTTAAGGATGGTCTATAATACTCATAAAAGACTCAATTATGTAACACAACGTGGATGAACTTCCACCCATTGAACAATATCAGGTTTTGATCATTGTATAACCATATCTAAATGCCATATCTATAGAAAACAAGGTTATGCATCACCTATTAATTTGAGACACCCCATGTGGATTCCCTCACCTACTACATTATAAAATATTACATTATCCTTTACATAGAGAAACCAAAACCACAAAAATCCCTATCATTTAGGTTCATCGATTCAAACTTCACCATTAATCTCTAATTGTCTCATATCCCGTGAAAAAATCATTTTCTGAAATATAAATTATTACATATTCTAAAACATTCCCAATCCCCATGGATTAGGATATCTAAAATTCATTGTCCTCATGAAACTCCATAAACCCAAATACTTATAGATCCAAGTCATGAGGATTGAAAATACACCTCTACTTCTTGCGATCTTTAAATATAATAAATAACTATCTGATAAGGAAATTTCACCACAGAGTCAGAAAGAACACAAACAATCTTGGATCTGGATCATATGTTGAAATTCTACACCCATTGTGAAGAAAATTTCTTAATGCATCTGAATTAATTCCTTCGATGGAATCCTAGATAAACCCTATACCATGAGAGAAACATTATAAAATACCAAAATAAATAACCCTTTTTATATATATTGAAGATCTAGATAACTAATCAGTCTTTATTTTAGGTACTCAAATGCGGCCTGACACTAATCAGACTATTTGAAAGACAAATCCTTCCATGTTAAGGCCTTCAATTGTTCCACAATAAGTGTTGAATTAGATGCAATCATCCAGAAATAATCCATGATATCAAGCATTTTATGATCCTATACCATGTTCATAGAGGTTTTTCATGAAAATGTAATCCCAATATTTGATGGGTATGTGACCAAAATCATATAGGTCTCCATATTTTAAATTTAAATTATATCCCAATACAAAAAATCATTTTGGAATAAATTTGTTACAGATTTTAGTTTTGAATTGCCTTATATATTTCCCTTATATGATTAATATGATCTAATGTAGACATTGATTGGTCCAATATGTCAGTAATGAACATGACACTAATGTAGTCTAGGAACACAAAGACTACTGTGTTCGTGATCCATATGAAAAAACTAGTGTGTTCAAGATTCCATATATAATGACTATAAATATTCTGTTCTCATACCTGCATTGGAAGGTACTATTCGGTATATCATCAACCTTAATAATAAAATGATTTAATCAAGACCATTGATTTATTTTAGAAAATGAAATAGCTCTTATATGATGATATAAAATATCAATACTATTTGTAAGAGGGTAATAATTCATTACTCTCACATGATTCACCCTAAGATAGTGTACACCTAGCATCAGACACGAATCTACCTTCATTAAGAATAACATAAGAGTACCCTAAATTGACGGACAATGCCAGATAAACCATTTATCTATCAAGAAGCTTATATAAATCCTTAACTTTGGAAAACATTGGTTTTCATCCTTATAATATAATTGAAATTATAGATTCTTGGAAAAATAAATCTAACATAAGAACAATGTCATGTTGAGGGGGAATGGTTAAGCCACTTAGGAATGACGTTATGATATTATTTCAAAACATTGGGAGTTGCCACCATCACATAACCCACTACCTTTATTTAAAAATCCACAATATGGGAATAAAGGGTCTCCACATTCTTACTACACATCTGAATCCCTATTTCACTAATGAAAACATCACAATATCCATACACATATTATAAGAAAACGTTTTATTAAATCAGTCAATAAACGCACATACATAATAAAATAAGTAAATTTTGTTGATGACCTCTTATAGTCATATCTAAAGAAATATGTTACAAACAAAATGAATAATTTTTCCCCATAATTAAAAAATATCACTAGCACACATAATTCAATATATTTTTTTTTTCATTTAATTGAGTTGTAAAAATTTATAGAACATGAATACTCCATACGTCTGGTCCCAATGAGATGACTATTTTGGGATTAATATTGGATTTTTAGGATCTAGAATAATATAAGGACGAAAAATGATAGATTAAGAACCAATCATATCAATGACATTCTTGGGACCCTTTCATGTCACACATCCCATGAACTATGTTTTCAACACCTAAACACTCAACCTCAACTAATGATATCCACATATATACCCACACTCTAGACTAAATCCTTGAAAAAATGGTCATCATGGGGTTGACCACTAGTAGCTCCATCTACCCATATAATTTAATAAAATAATTGTGAATTTGTAATTTTTTTTATTTTAAATGCCCACCTAAACAAAACCATTCACATAAAGGGTTCAGACACTTAGCCTAATTGTGAAAATATGCCTCATAAGTATAAAACGGAAAAGGAAATCATTCTGAAGATCGATCAAAAACATTTTTCCCATGAAAAACATAAATAAAATTACTGTGGTTGACTACCTTCCACTCATAACTTTTATGTTTTTTCATATAATAATTTCATCTAACATCTTTTCTCCTTGAGGAACATGAATATCTTCCATCCCAAGATATCCCCGCTCTTGAGTATATATACTTTACCACATCCTCATTCTTTTAAAATTCGAAATATGTTTTCAATGTAACTACATAAACCATATACTAGATAGCTGTGTGGAGTGCATCCACATGATTCCCCACTAGGGGAACCCCCACCAAAAAAATATCTATTGTGAAACTAATGATAGAAATGAACATGAACCCAAATTATTACATTGAAATACTCCCATACTCATGACAAGTTTCTATTAATTCATTAATACTTGTATTGTTAGTGATGGGAACTATGCTGTAATATATTTCAAATAAATATTATATAGGAAAATATTCCTATGTCAAATCACCAAGATACAATATCCATCAATAGTTTACATCACCCCCACACCTAACTTCAAATGTTGGGCAATACTCATCATAAGAATTTATCAACCCAAAGATATCTAAACCTCCTAAAATCAGCACTCTATCTCGATGTCAAAGGGATTCCCCTCATACATCTCCAGGACCTACCACTAAAATAAATTCACCTATATCTATCATGACTTAACCTCTTATATGAGGAATATCCCATGATTAAATTAATGATAACATTACTCATCCTATAATACTTGATATGAAACTAGAGTATAATAAGGATCCATCCATGAAAAACATAGAGTGACCATATACCTAGTAGTAAGGAATTTTAGAAATGTTCATTTGAAAAATTCATTATAATTTCAAAAATATTCCCAGATTAAATGAAGAATACAACCAACCACTCTATATTTACACTTTGTTGGCCCATACCGTAAAAGTGTAATCAAATCACAAGGTCATTTAGTTAACTCAGAGTCCCTGAATACCATTATAGGAGGCCCAAAAATCCTATTTCAATAACTATCCACATAGCCCATGTCATATACTAAGATAAACAGACACCATAATCCTATAAACCCATGAAATATATACAATACCTAACTCCAAACTCCATCCTATCTCTTGACCCAGAATTGGGATACCACTAGTTCATAATTCCATCACACTAATGTTAACTATTTAGGGAAGAAAATGAAATAATAGAAATATTGACCCCCATGATTACTTTAAGTGGTCCCTACATTTAATATTGTCCCCATAGTGCTCCCCTAATAAACTTGTGCCCAAAAAATAGACCCCATAACACCATGGATATGACAACTAACCAATATCATACTAACTATGTACTGATCATAAGATAACACATCCGATAGAGTAACACAATAATTATCATATTAATAATGGTTTCTGAGAACCACTTTCACATAAATTTTTGACTCCCACACCCTGAAATTGTACTTCATGGTTCTCTCATACATTTTATAGTAACAATACTAAAAAATACATGGGAAACTACTTCTAATCCCACCTGATAACTTTTAGGAAACCACACCATACAAAAAAACCCTAACAATATTTCATGACATAATAAGCCAACCATTACCCCTATCATATACAATGAATAATATGATATCTTAAACGTAAATAAATCATCAATATGAAATAATATAACCATTTTTCACCCACATAATGAACAACATCACACTCTCTCAAATCACATTATATAGTGTAATTTTGATAATAGGCCATCATATCCCATGATAATAATTCATTTCTAGAATATACAGATAAAAATAAGTGTCCACACAGCCATCCCTATTCACTATATGTGATGATTGGAAAAAATACCTAGAACCCAAAATCATTGTGCATAAGTGTAAACACATGTCTCGAGTGGGGTGAGTATAGAAAATAACCTCATAGAAAATGATCAATAGATAACACTCAATCCCAACCTAGGTATTCATAACAAGAGAACCAACATACCTCAAATCATCACCATGAGGTTTCAAAACCTCTACAATAATCATTAACACAACTAAATGCATCACATTTCATTATCAAAACAAATTATATATTTTCGTTTAAAACAACACAGTTCATGATTTTTAAATATGCCAATAATCATCATTTAACTTTCCCATTAATTTAATATTTAAATGATTCAAATTAGTTACTAATTAAATACATTGTTTCATTTTCCAAATATTAATTTCCACCCATATTAATTTCTATTAGAACATTAATTTTTCATTTAACTGAAATTAGGATTATATACAATGGAACACATAAGAAATAATCCATATCATTCCAGCAAACCCAATGTCACAACTACCCCACATCATAAACACCATGCATCTCCTCCACTATAAACCACAACAATAACACCAATACCACAACACGTCACAATGACCACATATATATACCACCACACATCTCAACCAATACATGTCCACAATAATGATTTCACAAGGGATTCCATCGCAATTCATTATTTTTATAGGTATTTCACACTAAATCAATAATCTATGGAAAACATATTTAATTTTTAGATATACATTCTTCACAATTTTCATGGGATGTGAGTTTATGAAAACAATTAAAATTATGTTGGTAATTATCACCAACAAATAAATTCAATAATATCATCATAATTTAAATTCAACAAAACAACAAGAATTAATAACCCTGTAGGTAAAATAAATGACAAAAATATATAGAAATATTATTATTTCCCACCTCCCAGTAAATTTCAAATGTGTAGTAATATTATAAATACAAATATTATACATACCATCTATAAAAATGAAAAACATAACTATACACCAATATGTAAATCTAAATATACAGTGAAAATTGAACCCCATTCAAAACTATAAATTCAAATATAACTATCGCTCACAATGGATTAATAAATGAAATCAAGAAAAACTATGATGAAATGATATGTCATGAAATATATTAATAGTACATCAATACATCATGGTCAATATATATCCAAAATAGAGACTCTTTCTTGTGGGATCCTCTACAAAAATTACATTCATAGTAGAATGAAACTAGAAAAGTGTGGATACAATATATCAATAAACAAGACATAATAAAATGATCTAAGAGGATTATAATTATAAAGGAATAACATAAAAGTTCTAAGGAGGTATAATATTATCATTCATCTTGAAGTATATAATAATGTATCAAAAATGTGGAGTATGATTCCAATAATTATATTTGAATCCCATGTGACGCTTCCACGACATAGTGTACAACAAAAATTCTCATCGAGGGTATGGTAAAAGAGATATATAAATCACATATAGATGTTCCCTATTTGTTGAAAATTAAATTTTATCACGACAATGCGATCTACTAGGGAACGAACATGCCCTAGTGTTTCCTTCATCATCTTACTTGAATAGGCACAACAGTCTGAAGCCATTCATCTATTTACTTTTCTCTCACCACCCTTAAATCCCTATCACGATGATCTCTTCTACCACATTTCTCATAAGTTCCCAAAAAAAAATCATTCCAAATTCTTTAACACATTTTGGACATTTCACTATATCATTATTTATAATGGAATACCTCTTTTCCAAAATGCCATTAACTACATCAACCACCAAGCTGTGGTAACCCATAGAATGGAAGAAGGCCTTATCATAGCCTCTGGGACACCACCCAAATAACCCTCAGAACCCCCAAACATTAGGGAATTATAAATGAAATATCATGTTTGTCTTAAACATTACATAATTTGAATGGTTTAACCTATACTTATTACCAAGAATAAAAAATAAGAAACCAATCCATCAAGTCTTCTAATATCATATTCAGTATCTCAATTACAAATGAATATTGTAAAAAAATTATATTTAACATTTCGATATCTAAAATTTAGATGAAATTATTGTGTAATTAATCTAACACTGTAGGCCACCACATATATATTCCATATATAGGGGCGAAAACATCTCAATTGAACTAAAACTTCACAAGTACAATATATCAAAAGAGTAAAGATGTACTTACAAATCAATGAGGGTATACAATGAGTGATCAATAAACTAGTTGGATACCACCAAAGACACTTATAATGAAATTATTAAGTCATTCCATAGATTCATGTTTGATATTTATTCATTAATTGTTATTTTTTTATTTAATGTGAAAAAATATGTGCTATATTATCATTTCCAGTCACATTATTGAACATTATATTCATGTATGACGGTCAAAAATATAATAAAATACAAATTTTAAGACATACATATATCATAGAGTTTTTATATTGTTAAATGGTCCATTTTAAAAAAAAATGAAACTAAATATAAGGTTTTATATATCATTGTTAATCCATGACATATGGTATTTAATAATGAAAATAATTGTCTACATTAGTGTATTAGTATAATGAAAATCATCAAAAAAATGTGATGTAAATTATACGCGAACATGCCTAAAACATGGAATAATCATCATTAAACCACTAGTTAAATAAATCTGTAATTTTTTTACCTTTCGAATATTAAACATAAATCCCAAAAATAAAACAATCCAAGATAATATGTAGACATACCCACATTTCCAATTCAAGAAAAAAACCTCTAACAGGTGTAATAAATTCACTAGGATCTGTAGCCACTGTATAATCTACTCAACTGTAGCAGTCATCCAAAATTTCCATGAGAAAAATACTAATTCCCCAAAAATATGACATAATAATGTTTCACTAGAATACAATTTTTCCAGGATAAAACATAATTATCAAGAAAAATATATCAGATCATGTTCGTCACATAAAAACCAAAAATCATTATAAAATGATAATAATTCCAAAAACCATTTTTAGAAAAATTGATAAAAAATCAATGTAAATATCATTTTTATAATATATCTAATATAAAAATACATTTTATAAATCCATGATGGAAATAATAAATATCTAGTTAATTTTAGAAGACTTATTGTTGGAATAAAAAGGAGTTATGAATATAGAATTTATGTTCACATTATTAGTAGTAAATAAATTATAAATCATCGATATGATGAAATAAATTCAAATATTAATGAATAACAATTCATATGGGTACTATGATGATGAAGAAAGTTCTTATAAGAACCTGTGAAAAAGTTACTATCATATAAAAGGGATTTGTATAACATCAACATCATATAAATCAACATAACATCATTTCTTTCAATAATGAATACTCTATTAGTGTTAACATCAACATTAGAAACAATTATTAACTAACTCAACACACTAGGGCCCTATCAGGGTAGATAGTTTGTTGGTTCTACCATGTTTTTCCAAACTCTAATTGGCTATATTCTATTGATTGTTTCCATGTCGGAAGTCACAAAATATGGAATTTCTAGGCCTATAAAAATAAAAAAAACATATATATATTCATTATAAAATATAAAACTCCACTTTTTGAATATATATATATTATCAATAAATAAAAAAGGTTTAAGAAATCAAATACAAGAATGTTTCTAACTAGGAAAGTACTAATGGGTCTTTACTTCAAATGATCCTTAGTAAGAGATAGTTATAAGGTGCATTTAATTAAATAATCTATATTTTGTCTCAAAGTATATGTCGTAGTGATATGAACATTATCAAATCATCATAGTTCCATCTCATTAATGTTAATAATGATCATAACAACTCTTATACATAATGAATTGTGTCTCACAAAAAGTTAGGTTTGCACAATGTCCCAAAAATCATCAAAATTCAGAATTAGATAAACCTATTTTTTGTCATATCTAAATGAAATACCATGTGAGAAGTAGGATCAATTAAACACAAATTGCCCAATTTTTTAACATTTTGGACTTTTCTATCACCACATAAAACCAAAATAGGGGAACCCACTCTTCATTTTAGTTCATACATTATTCAAAATAGTAACTCCCATTAATATAAAACATTATAAATATTTTATGCTATAAAAATATTGGTTATCATGTTCCTTATAAATTTTTTGATCTCTATAAATGTTTTAGGTACCTCTACTATGATAACTAAAATAAATATTGTAATGGATGGAATCCAATACATTGGAGAGTTTTAATTTTCATATCTCAACTATAAGAAGAAGTTTGAATGTAGTACTATAAATCATAGCTACTCAAATGATCTAACTAACATAACCCCTCTACAGATATTATGGTTAAACACTACCTAACTGAATACAAAAAATCATTGGATGAGTATTGTCCCCTTAAAAATGACATATTATACAAGTATTATGGGGAGTGTTATCCCCAATATAAAGACTATGGTGGAAAAACACATTGATTTAGAGGTATTGTCAGCCTCATAAAAATATATAGGACCAGAAATAATGTATATCATTTATTATTGAACATAATGATAAATATATAGGATTGATATATTCATAAATTTACATGGGATACCTATGTACATGACACTCTGTATAGATCATAAAAAGGATCTGAAGTCATTTTTATTACCCATGATATGGAGACAAGTTCATCGGAATCATGATTAAATTAAGGAATTTTTTTCCAACTAGTTCCAATGAAATTATCAAACCCATGAACTCTACATTACCTCTCCATAAAATTTTGAGCCCTATAGTAGTACACTAACAACTAAAGAAAACACATATAACCATATTGGAACAAATATAAAAGTCATAAAAATTTTGTATTCCACATAAAAAAACATTAACATTATCCATAAAACAAATAAAATTAATAATCATACATACATTAAGTGATGTTGTGGGGTGGAAGTAATATTAGGTGATAAAAATGTATAGGTTTGCAAAAAAATAATAAACTAAACAAAATTAAAATAAATATCTTTATTAATATAAGGAATATAAATCCACTATATAACCACAACCAAATCATGCTAACAATAAAAAGAATTACAACATTCACTAAGAGGGGCTTTAGGATTAACAAATTTTAATAAAAAAAGTTATGCATACACCCATTATGTGTATAAAGGGTTTGCGTACAACTAGATAAATAGTGTCCCACCATTTTTTCACAAGAATAAACTATTATAAAAATCAAAAAAATATATTTTTGAAAGATTACACACTTAAATTTAATATTATTTAAACTATAAATTTAATAATCTTAGAAAAATTTGTCTCATTTTGAATAAAAGTCATATTCAATGTGAATAAATAATTCAAATCAACAACATTAATGAAACCATATCATATATGTGGTTAAGATAATCTTAGGGACATAAAAATACATTGATGATAATATAATAAATATCAACTGGGATAATGGATTTGGGGAGATTACACTAAATTTATTGGGGTAGGGTTGATCAAATATCTTGACACTTATAAAAACTATAAGGAATCACTTTCATTTCTGTAATGTCATACCATTTCTAGCTTATGTTTTTAATGCATAAAAATTTATTTCATGTCCCTCAAAAATATGTAAATTTGGATAAAATGTGATATACTTATTTACGAGTTTTATCATTTCTTTATTCACAAAAATTTACAACTAATATTTTACATTAGAATGAATATTATGTATACGCACCTCATTTTCATTAACAATATCGTCTTTAATAAAATAAATTCTCTCATATTCAAAATATATTAATTCCCCAAAATGATACATCATATTAAAACCTTAAAAAAATTTCTAACATTCCCTTTTAATTTATTATAACATATTAAAAAATAGATGAACTAAATGCTTGTAAAGAAAATAAATCTTATGAAATCAACTACCTCAAAATACATAATCTATTTTAATCCAATGTAAACCAAAAAAATGGATATGTGGGTACACAAAATGGAAAGAGAAGGAATTACTTATTAATACCTCCTACACTTTAAAATTAGGATTGAACAAAACATGGTATTTCATTTTCATATGGGAGTAAAAAATACAAAGTAATAATACAAAAAATAACCAAGAATATATAATTAAAAAATTTATTAATTTATTAATTATGTTTAAATAATACCCTATAAAATCAATCCCCTTGGAAGGGGGGAGGATATCTGTCTGAGGTAATGGATTTGGTGTTTTTTGGGAGACATATGAGATGGATATTAGTGTTAAATCAATAAGGGGACGTTATTTAACATTAAATTTTATATGATTTGTTCAGACTATATTTTTTGGGTTGATGGTTTTATATTATGTGCCATTATATTTTGGGGGGCACATGAAAAACTAGAGAGTGTCACATGGTATAGTCTAGTGTTTATTAAAACCCTGTTTCCCCAAATAATATATCCACTAATATAATAATATTGGATTTTGTTGATTTTGAGAGGATATATCTAACTATGTTTGAATTGCGTGATAGTTACTATTACATTATATCCTTCCAAATCCAAATAAATGAATTAATTAATGAACTAGAAGGATAAAAACCAATAAATACAACACCTAATATATGATAATTTCATTGTGGATGATAGACATTATACAGCACAACCATGTATTCACGAATTACAAACACTGTGAATTATCCAAATTACACACTTCAATCCCCATCATCTCCCCAATAGAGTTAGATATAAAGATTAAACATAAATATTCACGAAAACAATTTTATGGATAAAATATAAAAACAATTGTGATCTATATGAAAAGGTTATTATGAGTGAATGTGAATTACTTTTAAATGAACAATCTGTGAATAAATAGTGAATGTACTTCATGAATTTTATGTGAATACTATGTGGTGGCACATTTATATTACATAAGACATATTGGTGAAGGTGATTGAATTTCCATCCAATGATATTCCATATAGGGATCAACGGTGGATTCAATATAGACCATTTTCTATCATGGTTGGCCACTTTTCTAGATCAATGTAGTTTTTCAGCCCCCAATGCCTGGACAGGTGGAGAATGTCTAGTATATCTGAACTACCATCAACATATATTATAATATTCCTCTAAAAATTACATATAATTTATTGATGGTGTTTCTAGGTGACTAATCACCACAACATACCTCAAAAAATGGAAGCCAATTATTAATCACCTGCTCACCATGGACCATAACCCCTCCCAGATGATGGATTCTAGTACACTACCATCCATAATGTGTCTAAAAATCCCAACCGCTTAGTGATTCTTTGCAATAAAACCCTCCTTCCAATATAACAGGATAATTTTATGTCATTTGATTCATCATGAGAACTCTGTCACAGTGTGATTATTATCTTTATATACTCTCTCACCAATAACTATCATGTGACTCTTTTATTCCCATTAGGTTGTCCACACATCGAGAATATATTTTTTATACATGGAATGACTATGGATTTACACTACATTTCTATAGTATTAGATGATTTATAGAGAAATATATCAATATAGAGCGATATTTAGAGGATTAAAATGGGAATATTTAATTGATGAAATAAGAATAGGTGGAATTTGGGCTTCCTCTACATAGACCCATCAAACAAAGTGTCATAAGAAATAAAAAATGATTGGATATTCTATAATTTTGTAAAATTTAAATGAATATAAGGGTTAAAATAGAATTAGTGTCCTTTATAGAATAAAATATATCAAATAGATATTCCAAAATATTTGATCATGTAAAATGATTATATTTTTTTAAAAAAAAATTAAAACAATTATTTGACCAAAAGAGAACATAAAAATAACAAATCCATGCATCAATTAAGAATCACTAGTTCAAAAAAATATTATATATAAATGAACTCATGTAACATTTAAAAACCAATAATCATACATTGAATATCATTGGCAGATTATCCCTATGAAATCAACAGTCCCACTAATTTTCTTTCTAATCTCTATAGTGTTCTTCAACATAAATATACGACTAGCTGTGGTAAATTCCATAATATGGGTATTTATAAGGATCACCCCATGTTTTACAAATTATTAGTGAGTTAATTTAATTTTAAAATTCATATAAATTAAATAAATTATTCTAATCAATTTCACATGTCACAACATACACTGAGGAACTTTGATGTGAAACAAAACTACAGAACACCAAGGGGGAACCCACTTCCCACATGAAACTAAAACATAATATATATAATTTATAAAAACATTTTAATGGATAATGTAATTACTAATCACACATCTTCACTAGCTAAAAAATAAATGGGATAATAAATATAGAATTTTCCATGCACCAAAAATCATGAAAATAATTGTTGTCTTATCCCAAGTGTGGAAACTATACTCTGTAATTTATGAAACAATAAGATATTTTTTTTACAATGTCAAATTAATATTCATACACTTTTTTAGGATTTAGGATCCAAAGGACATAATATTTAGTTATTAATTTTTAGAAAAACTTATGGGCTACAAAATCCTTCCCACTATATAGATTATTTGTCCCAGAAATAGAAACAATTGGAGGCCTAAAACAATGAACCATATAAACAATGTGGTTTAAAAAACTGTCAACCATAAAATATACTTCCATTACCAATATTGGTCATGTATCATAGTCAAAATAGTACAAATCAACTATCAATGATGAATATTATTTCCTCCATTAAGATATTATATCTATACTATCTCAGGAATTTAAAAAAATGGATCATCTATTATCTTTAGTGAGTCTTCCCAGACATATTCTTCCAAAAAAACCTCATATGAATATTATCTTACCACATGGTATGAATGGTTACTATATTCTATAATAACCAATTTTCAAAATGACACATCAATTATACTTTTACTAGAAATAACTTCCCTCATTTCATTAAAAGATTGTTCAATTTGATTATCATTGGGATAAACACAACTCTTCTATAATCTATCAATGATCAATTCATTATGTATTCCACTAAAAATAAATGTTCCTTAAGGAATTATGACCCTATAAACATTTGTAATATTATTTGACATATCTAACTAGTAATAACATATAAATGTTGTCATCAACCTATGAGATAAATGAGACATGTTACTTCATTATCAACCTCTATGAAAACAACAATTGCAATACTCCTTCTACATCTCAGTATCAAACAGTATTCTCCCACACTATAATAGACTATTTATCATTAATTAAAAATAATTTTACATAAAAAATTTAACTAGTCAAAAATAAATAGATAAATTCCACACAATATCTTATAAGATGGTCAAGACGTCCACAATCTGATGAAAATAATTTGGGCTATTCAAACGAATATTCTCTATGAGATCTAGACACCCATATAACACATTCCAGTCATGATAAATAAAAGAACAAACTCTCTGTAAACTATCCTTTAACACATAGTTGGATTATACATTTGATGGTCACACCCAAATATATATTATGGAAATACCACACTAAGAGTCATCCTTCACTAGGTTAGTCACCACATAGGATATTTATCCCTACACATAAAACAAATAATGATAAAAAAACTATATAAATTTGTAATTGATCAAAATTATCCACACCATTTGTCAAACCATATACTTTTATCCACTCTCAATATTTTTATACTCAGGTCCACTATGTCCACATCCAAAAAATAGTCTGCTTTCTGAAAAGGTATGTGTTATGAGACTGTACAATCAATTAATGGTGTAATGTGTCTCTATATACATGTATGATCCATTTTATTTAACCCAGATAAATATACACAACACCCATTAAATATAAATATATCCTACTACCATAAGACACAACATTCAAGTGATGCAACAATAATAAAAATCCCATCAATAACATCAACATAAATTTCTGAATGATAAAAGTTTTAATATGATTCCATATATCACACAATCAGAGGATAGAACAAAATAGTTTCTATAATGGTAACATAATAGTAAATGTATTGAATGCCTAATAAGTTCCTTTATGAATCGACACCAAGGATTGTTTGACAATATATATTAATAGGCATTTTCATAATGTTCATTACTCAACACAAAAAATCATTTATTAAATCTATAAACTTTATTTCAATGAATACATTATTTTTCTATCAAGAGAAAAATATATCTATCCCTTTGGATGTACTTGGGGATTAGGAAACTCCCATTGTAAGTAAACACTCAACTAATAAAATAGCAGATAAGTTCATTATTACATTATATTTGGTAATATTATTCAATGTCTCAACAATAATAATTTCTCATTATTCCTAAGGGGATAACCTCACTATTGGAGTTGGAAATAATTTAATCTTTTAAAATCATATTCTCCCCCATGAACTGTAACTACTAAACAATATATATCATGATATGTACAACCATATATTATTCATACCATAATGGAGTCTTATGATAAATAATCCTCCGTTATGGATAATGTACTATTATCAATAGAAATGAGCGAAATAATATTACCATTAATGGAATCACTTTTTTAGAAGGTTCTGGATAGGGATTTCACTAGGATATATAACTCGTGAATACTTAATATTGTATAAAAACTAAAACATTCAAATTTTTTTAGGAGAAACCACAATGATAATAAATACATTATATATGAAACTACATATAATGATTCTAGACCATAGAAATCCATCACATGCTTCATCTCAAAGATTATTCTATTGGTATTCCATGTGATGATGAAAAAACCCAAGAGTTCGGACAATGAGATTGAATTGATTCATATTCCCTCATATAAAAATATTCAAAAACCATTTTCTCTATTGAATATATCTATATTTGGAAATTGTGAATAGTATGAAACTAATTTTATCCCCAATGTGGATATCTATTCACAACAAAATCCTGTTTATTTTAGGTTAATATATTACATTCCACTATATCTTGGTTGTGCCTCTTTCATGAATTCAACAACATCCAATCCTCACTTGGATGACTCTAGCATTGGTGGGGATACATTTGGTCTGACCAACTGCTCAAGAACTCATCCTCTCAAGTCTTCACATATAATGATGAGGTAGAATAATTTATTCATGAACCAATACTTGGAAACACATTATGATGAATATCAACATTGATTCATACACAATAATTGGCTCCCCACGTTATGAAGGGTATAATATTCTTATGTAAAACATCATTATATATAGGTTCTGAAACTCCTACTATTGTAAAATATCCCCATCTCTATTAAATGAAAAAGTTTACAGTAATTAATTATCATTTCATATATGATACTAGGGACAAGAATCAAAATATATGAAAAAAAATCTAATAAAGTAGAAGTCTTGAGTCTCAATATCACATCTACACTCTACCATTGAAGGATCAATATCAAATTAATAATCTTAGAACTCTATCATCAAAACACATTGTGAATTCTAAACCAAGGAGTTTCCTCACCCCAACCTGTGTGATATAACTCCCTCTCTAAGATATAAAATTATATACTTAAAGGGGAACACTATAGAAGCTACCATTTATTACAGAGAATGTATTATTTTAGTTGAGTCAAACAAACGATGCATCATTTTACATGGCTATTGGATTGAGTATCCAAAAATTAATGTTCTCATGACCACTATTTCTCTCCAAAAAAGCTATATATTAGTGGTTATAACCCTTAATTAGATACGGTGAACACGTAATGATAAGATTTTATCAAGATTAGCCTATATTCAAAGGACTAGAATGATCATAACTTGAAATTATATACGTGTAACTATTTCAATGAACTCTAAAATGACATATTATAGAACCCATTCAACTAACAACATATCATAGTCATGGAAAAAGAGACATTGAATGTTACACCCATGTTGTTCTTCCTAATATTTTGACTGAAATCACATTACATGACCTCTAAAAACCCCTCATAACATTATTTCCAAAAATTCAACAGTAAATCCAACCATAAAGGAAAGCATTAATATCTATTTATAGTGTAATCCCAATTTAATAGCTCACTAATATGAATCAACCCCTCAAGGATCAGCTTTGGTTGGTGGTAAGAAAGTTGTGCCATCATAATTCCACTTCTAAGAGTAAAATGGCTTGTGAAACCAAATAATAGGCATATAAATCATTGTCAGGGACAAAGCCTATAAAAACCGGCAATATAAATATATCGCCAGTGCATAAAATGACAAATTGCATCCAAAATTTATATATATACAAAAATTAGTTATAAAATACAACTATAGACATCAAATTGTACTAAAACACTATATAGGAAAAACCCTTAGTAACTTTACATCTAGTTATCCTATGAATCTGACCAATAAAATACTCTTGGAATCTCTTAAGTATTTTTTCTACTAATATATAGTTCTATATATACCACAGTCACATTCACCATCATAAAAAACCTTTCTTCATCATGTATTACCTAGAATCTGTAGTTGTCACATATGAATAATCCACAACAACACAACCTATATCAAGACTATCTTCAAACCATGTATTTTCTACATAGACATGATTGTATGGAAAAATACCCTTGTTAGGGTGAGTAAAACATTAATCCATATGACACACTAAAAGTAAAAAAGTTAATTATAATTATGTATGAGAGTTCAAATCCCAGAATGATTGTTTAAACAGTGGATAAACTGAGTGAATATAAATATTTTTTAAAGTAAAGTTTTATCGAAGGAAAAAATTCTTATTCATCTTATTTTTAACATAGGAAGGATATTCCAGATTATCCTATCACTAATACATGATATATTGCATCATACAATAAATAATAAATTCTCTGAGTATAAAAAATATAATAATTTCAAAAGATGGTAATTTGGTTTTATATAAAATCTCAATGTAAATCTATTGATTCTTGATGATTCTGATGTTATGTTGCCTCTAATATTGTAAAATACTTTAAAATTCACTTCACCACTAGAAACCATAAATTAAAACCCATACCTCATAATATATGTGAATAATTCAATGGAAAATGAACCATAAAATTCATAATTATAGTGATATTTTCAAATAAATTATTACTCGAATCCACAGATGCCTTATTGTAATCCACTTCCCCAATAAGATGAAGACAACATTTGTATTTCAATGAGGGATTTAGATGATCTCAACCACCTATTATTGGTCTCCTATATTTCTCTAATTCTACTAAATTATCGACACTACATATATGTTAATTATGTAATCATTTGGTCTCCATCAATGTTATAAACTTTGTTGAGAGTACCATATCTCACATCCCTAGCACTTTATGGTTATTTTAGACACATGTTCTCACTAATTTAGTCCTTGCAAAGGGAAAGAAACCATTTTTTCACATAGAATAATGGGTTGATAAGAGAGAATAATGATAAGAAAAATAATGTACAAACATTCGTCAATCACCATTTCTCAATCACCAAAATGATAATAAAAAAATATAAGTATAAATAAATATACAATAAATGTTCCTTGAGGAAATTAATTGACACCCCATGAATGAGTATTAGAGAAAAAAATAAACTAAATGTATATACCACTAAATAATTATAATGGTGTATTTGATAATTTATAAATTCAACAATAAAATACCAGGATAATAGAGATTGATGATATCACAAAGAACCACAATGATGGTAAAACATAATTTCATCAATTTGGTACCCAAGTATAGATATGTGAAAGGTTTTTTAACTAATCATCATGCATTGAAGACTATTTTATTCGTTTCAAGAGGGAATCTATATTCTAACAAATTTTCTCTTTTGTCTCACTAGGGTTATACATTATTAAAAATGACTAATCCCAGAGAAATTTAATAACATGTGTATTTATAAGCTTACCCAAGGGTTTCACCGTAATGTTACTCTATTAAATAAAAATAATTAATTCCTCTAATTAAATCCATTATATATACAAATTTCACAAATGACTAACTGAACCTAAAAAAATCCAATGTGAAACCATATTATTGTGATCATATAGTGAAACACTAATCCCTGGTGTAATAAACCTTAATTTTTTCATCAGAGACCATGATTTGATAAAAAGTAATTTATGAGAAATACATTTCATTCATAATAATAATATATTATATTTAATATATGATTAATGAGGATTTTTCATTATCATAACTACACATAGGCTCTTCCTAGGTGTAATCCCAATAGGAAAAAATAAATAAATTCATAAAATATTGAGATTATCTTCTATGATAAATTTATATTTTTCACCCCTATATGGGTCTTTAGGATCATAAAACTAAATATTGAAATATTCTTTAGCTATGAAAAGACCATGACACTAAATGTTTCCTAGAAAATGTCCAAATAGAAATGAGGTTTTTTAATTATTTGGAAAACCCCATTTAACATGTCATAAACAATATTTAATGAATGGTTTTGAAATGTATGGGGATAATGTAAATGTAAAATAAACAAAGTGAGGAATATATATAAACTATCATTTCTCATCTTCCATGCAAAAACATTAAAAAAATAGTTAAAGGGGGTACCATTCTAATGGAGGTTTTGACCATGAATGATTTCAGGTAGGTATGAGTCTATATTTTATTTTCCCTTTCATATTTAAAATAAATAAATATTTAATATTATTTAAAATTACAAAATAGAACATGTTCTATAAATTCCCAATTCTACTTCATTATTTATATCTCACATAAATTTGAAATATAATTTTAACACTAAAATAAGAATATATATTACAATTATTGTTAATAAAATTTTATTTATGGTTAAATAAATAAATATATTAATAATAAATATTTCACTTACAATGTTATAAAAAATATGGTTTATAAAATATAATTATAGATTTATAAACTCATTATAATATACTCCATAAATGAAACTCAATAATATCCATAAAATATTATATAAAAATAATATGATTAGTCTTGGGGTGTTAAGACTTATGAATGGTTGATTTGAGTTAACTAATTAGAGGGTATGATTTTATTAAATACCTAAACAACCCTTAATCTTACTATGTGGTTCTCATTCTCTCTTCATTTCAATTGTGAGAGGTTGGATCACATGATTTCTCCAATCCTCGAATAAAATATATAGATTTCACCCCACATAAACACAGTTTAAAATGTTACACAAAAACATGTACTAACTATATATTAGTGACAAAAATGAATCTATCTCTACATACGTATAATCTTATCATTTAGTCATAAGTTTTTTCAAACAATTATCATGATGTTTGTCATTCATATTTTTAAAAAATCAAAATATTTAGCACTTAAAAAAATTATAAAATTATATAATAGAAAAACAATATTTTTAGTGATATAAATATCCATACATTAAATTTTTAGACCCTAGATGCCCCATTATAACAGGTTGTTGAAAAATAATTCCACTTTGAAAAAATTCATTAATTATTTAAAATTGACATCATAAACCGCTCCATTATTCTTCTTATAAAAACAATTTTTTTCAAAAAAATTATTTCATGTTGTCAATCCACACTATATTAATACTCTGTAATAGACAATAAATTTTCTTCATGGTCCCACCAACTAGAACTTTATTACCATGGGAACTACCCACTAAAATGAATCTACATATAACTCATCAATTAATATTGTTGAACCACCAAAAAACATCCTTATACAATTTCAAGTCATATTAAAATGTTGAATGAAATAGAAATATTCTCATTCAAAATGGATTTATATTTTGATATAATGTAATATCAACAAATAAAAAACATTTTTTAAATAATACATCAATCAAAAATAATATACCTTTAGTAAACTAAAAAATTATGAAAATATTGTAGAATATTTTCACCTACAGTCAATAGTTTTGGATAATTTCACATCCATTTTATAGAAATATAAAACCATATGATTATTCTGAAACACAATCAATAGTGGAAAAAATATATAATTATTATTTTATTTCAATAACAATCTTTTAAAAATCTCATAACATTTTTAATTATTGTAATTTAACACATTGATTTTTCATAAACAAAAATTTTTGCTGGAAGTTGAAATCTAAAATTTAATAAATGACTATAAATCAATTATTTATTATCATATACACATGTTAGATAGTAAATAAAACAAATATTTACACAAAACATGATAAAAAATAAAATCATGATAAAATATCATGGATTATATTATCCATCTAGATTATTATCAATAATCAGTCAAAAAATAATAAATTAAACATGTGGGGCCCTAAAAAAATTAATAATAACATATTTCATGAAAACTAAATGTATCAAATTCAACATGAATGGTAATTTATATAGTACCCAAAAAAAATTATGATATAAAACTCGAATACCGTTTTTATAGAATTAGCTTATATTCCCAATCATTTTATCAAGATTGAATCATCATGAACAAAATGAATGTATACAATCACCACATTCTTGGAAATGAAAAAAATGTATCACATGAATGATTTGAATGACTTATCCATTACATCATATTAAAAATAAAAAAAAGAGAAACTATAACAACATTACTAAAAAGAAAAAATTAAGTACATCTATTAAAAAGTGAAAAATTTAAATAAAGACAATATATCCAATGCAATGTGAAAATAGACTATAATATATATTTTCATGTGGACAACTCCATATGAAAACTCATTTTTTATCATCACTATGATCGTTTCTCTCCTTTAAAGATTAGTAAAAACAAATGAAAATGATCAGTGGAATCATTGTTACAGACAACATATGGTTTTTAGGTAGGGTGTGAGATAATATCCATTAGGAACATACAAGGAATATGTATATACATTTAGAAGAAATTCCCAAAATAATATTTATAAATTCAATCATAATATTAATTTTTTTAAATTTTCTATCAAAAACTATTATATGTTATAACATCTTCACTAGTCACATTCTATTCCTTTGGAATCAGTTATGATTATAAAATATAAGAAGATGTATTTAAATTTTAATGAATGTATAAAACATAGATTATATATACTGTAATATGTATAAATTATAATTTATAATTCGTATTAATATAGATAATGTCTTAGTCGGTCCATAACATATAATAAGTGACACCACAAATAAATTGAAACATGAAATTCTTAATATAAGAATACTTTGAACTAAAGTTGACATAAAAGGGATATAAATATTTCTCAAGAAAGGAATAACACGGTGATTTAACTTCCAATCAATAAAATCGGCATTCTAGAACATCACAATGGAAAATCACATAGAACTAATAGTAAAACTATCAAAAAACGAGTCCCCAAATTACACTATTGACAACACGTGCTGACAATTTCTTTTCCAGAACATGAACATCACTAAGGGAACTATCCAATTGAAAATTAAATATATTATGTCACCCTTATCAATTAACCTATAAATAAGAAACTATACATATTTACAGATCTTCTAATATTATGTTCCATGAATGGATTGATCAATGTTTTAATCTCAACTATCCATACAAACGTCACTATGATTATTTATCATAAAATTAACAATTTTCACTATCAAATGATGATATATTGAAACAATATATAAATTACTTAAAATAATTAAATATTATGTAAATAATAATTATTTATGTAAATTCTTTTAAAAAATAATTTTAAAAATCAATTTGGACCATTTTTAGTCTCTCTATAACTGTTTAAAGTAGTTTTTGTATAATATTTTTATAAATAATGTATTTAAATATCATTTTATACCTTTTAATTTATTTTCTCCTTAAATAAGTTTGTATTAAATTATCATATTAATAACAAACTAATATATAAACTAACAAGTGGAATAAAACACCTAAATACTCAATAATACTATATTTTTCATGTAAAAGTATTCTATATATAGATAGTTACTAAGAAAATATTTGAGGCTCACTCCCATTAAAAAAAGAAAACATATATGTATTAGAAATGAACGTAGATATTCATTTCCATTTTCAAATACACATGGATACTGAGTATTCTTAAAAAAATTAAAACCCATGATAATCAAATAAACATAATTGGAGATAGGATGAGATATAGATTATGATAAATGAAAAGATGGAGAAAATGATAGACCAATAAAAATATGTTTTATAAAAGCCCTATAATATTTTTTAACCATATATTATAAACATTAAAACTATAAATATCCTTAAATATTATCCTTTAAATAATCAATAAACTGATTATAAGGAGTTTAGGGATGTTATGAAATGAACAATGGAGTTTTTGGTCTGCCAGCCTGTGTTTATGGTAACACTACATAGTCATTAAAACTATTCTATAACATTGTTTCACTCACTATCTCTCTTCTGTCACGTTTTCTCCTTATTAATCTCAAACCACATTTATTTCACACCATAAATTATTAGTTTACATTTTGTCATTTATTCGTGCACTAATATTGAGTAAGTTATTAAAATAAAACCCTCCCATCAATTAATTAGTCTCCAAGTTTACTCTTATATGTATTCTATCCATTATCAAGTTTTTCATCATGGAATTTATTTTAGAATAATAAATTTCCAATATTTTTATTCCAATCATCATAATAATAGTCATTATATTTTGGGAAATATTAAATTAGAGGTGTTTAATAGGTTGATAATTAAAATAATATTCATTATACATTTTTATAACATTATTTTGGGAATAAATTTACATGATAATAAATATATACAACTAGATTTTTACATGAATTAGTTTAACACATAAACTAAAAATAAAGTAAAATAAAAATCCTGAAAATCCAAGTTCACCATTCCTGAATACTTGAATCCTATAAACATAAATGAATAATAAAAGATGATGTGTACCATAATGATATTTTTATGACTCTATATTTAGTTGGTGTTCCTAAATAAGATCAATAAGAGGTAACTAAATGATATCCAACATCCATGGTTTATACATGATCCATGTGAATCTCCCATGTCTTGGGTTGGATATTCTCTAACTCCAAGAATCTGTAATTCCCACCATGGAAAATAATAGAGACGAAGAGGGTAATAGAGATAGATAATATGTATAATAAACCAAAATGCTAACAATAAAATTATTTGTATAATACATTATATTTAATTGGTTTTCATTATGATGTTCTTTATGAAGTATCCAAATTATCTCTATCCCCAATAGTTCATCCATTATCCATATAAATCACCAAAATCATTGGTGGGACATCCAAGAACTATACAAGTTTCTAATTACCATATGAGAAATGACTAAAGAAGAAGATGGTTATTGGGGAAAGGAATATAACAAATTCCTTAGGAAGGAACCCACCATACCATCATAATTGTTTTTACATCCTTATAAACCATTTTTGGATTCTCTCATGCTTTAACTCAAATGTTTATCTAATATGATTTAATACTACTTAAAATTATTCCTACATTATATGAGTTCATCAATAATATTGATCATATCATTGTATTATGTGGTATATTTTACGATAAATGATATATATGATTCCATAATTATATTAATTATCACTGGGAAAGAAAATATTTCTCAATCTATTTGAGAAAATAATACTATATGATTTAAACAATAATAAATCCATACAGTTCACTGAAACCATATAGTACGATTTTCATGGATGTGGCATTAAATATATATTTCATTTCATTAGATATACCAAAATAGTATAACATGGAATATCATAAACACAGAACTTGTGATTATGTATTATGGGAAATAACCTTTTAGATAGTTCATAAATGGTATTTTGTGTGTTATTTTATGTATTTAATATTACATTAAATGTATAATAAAACTTCATGTGATCCAACAATATAATTATCCACTCTCAAAGAAATATTTTTGTCTTCTATGTTATATTTTTAAAATTATATTCAATTTTTATGACTAATATATTTTTATATTAGAAAACACTAAAAATTAATATCTAAAAATACAAAATGTAGAATAATTGCTGAATGAAAAATTGTGAAAATAGATAGGATCTGTCGAAGGGAAAATCCATGGTCAACCAAAATGTTATACCATAGAGATAATAAATTTTATTATTATGAGCCATAGAAAAAATATTTTAAAAATTTTAATTACGTTCTGGGAGATTCTTAACTTGATTTTTCTAATCATATTTCAAATTCTATTTTCTACATATTTGTATTTCCTTTTTCATTGAATCAGTTCTTATGTTCCTTTCATTTATTTTTCTCATCAAACAAGTTTTACTATCAAGTGTGATCCATGTATTCTATAAATACGTTTATAACATATTATCTAGTTACATAAATAATATAAAATCACCCAAATGGTCATTGATTAAATTATGAGCCAAATTATGTGGATGAAAAGACCATGTAGCTTCACCAATACATAGCCATGTAAAATATTAACCAATTGAAGATCACAACACATATGGATAAATTTTGTAGATAATTTCCTCCAAATATTCCTTCACAATACAATGGCCAAATTTATAATACGATCATTAATTGATTCTATTTTTATTTACAAAAATAGAATATCATTGAGTTAGAGGTGTATGAGGATAATCAGTCACACAATTTCATCACACACTCCATCATGATTCCATACAAGATAAATATCAAAGGGATGATAACAATAATAATGGATTTTAACATACCATAGACTCATCTCAATTATATTATTATAAAACAAAAAAATTTAACCTTTTTGATTAATATTATAGGTATATTAATATCCTTGACTTGATAGCAGGATGGAGAAGAAGATTAAATGACAACACAAAATGAGGTGTTAGGTTTTATGTGTATTTTTAAATGTAATATCATGATGGGAATAAATTTTAGTCGAACCAATAAATAAAGTATCTATGTATTTGAATTCATATATAGATATAGATATTATGTTTCACTTCTATAAATATAGACTAATTTATAGTCTCATTAAATTTAAAAGTATTTTTTCTTTGAAAAACATTTTGAGATAATCAAAATTTCAGACACTAATTGCTTTATATTCCCTTCATATAAATTTTTCAAATTTTAATTTAGTTAATATTTTGGTATAATGTAATCTATATAGATATATAAATATATGTTGTTCATTTAATGATATTAGAAACAATTACAAAATATTTTCATTATACCCTTTTTGTTAGTGATAAAATATTTTCTGTAAAATTTTTTATGAAACAAATATCTGACACTTATGGGTATTAAACTCTATGATTATTTTTACTCATATTCAATAGTTTTTTAGCATAAAAGTATATTAATTTTTTTCACATGGTTTTTTCATCAATGATAATGTGACAATTATGTGTTGGGGTGGAATCACCCTCCAATGAAATATTTTTTAAAAAATTTATTTTTGTTTGAACTTACAATATTGTTTGAATATGGTGTATTATTTAAGGAAAAAATTAGCATAAATAAAATATCATAAATGACACCTTTAATAGTCAGATAATGTTGGGAAAAAATACCTCAAGGTAACATTGAATCATTTTTGGGTTGACTGTGTTTGGTGACAAAGCATGTTTCCATGGTGAATTGTCAAGTTCCAGAGAAGTTGTTGACAATCCATGTTGAAAAAGAAAAATGAAAAAGGAAAAGATAATCTAGAGGCAGTACAAAAGATTATGACAAGTTTGTGTTGTCTTCTAGTGCTTGCCAAATTTTTGGGGTCCAACATTTGGAGGTTTGTGAGCATTGTGAAAATATAATTTCCATGAAGATCATAATTAAATATGGCAAAGGAATGAATTTCACGAAGAGAGGCTTCATGGTTTGGATTTTGAGAAGACCAGAAGAATTCTGGCGGTGATTCTTGGCGATTGCATCATGTTTCGCGAACGGAAGAGTTGAAGAACATCGTGGAGGTGAAGGGAATTGTGAGGGAGCTTCGCAGTGGCGGAACGAGGTAATTGACCGAATGCTCCGCGATTATGATGAGTTCTGTGATCCTTGAATTGGCGAGGTGCTTTGCGATTTTGAGAGAATTTCATCAGAAATTTCGGAGCATCGTAATTGGTGATGAAATTGTGCTAACTTTGCGTAGAAGGGTCGAGGGTCAGTGGAATTTCCAATAAATAGTGGTTTACCCCCTCGAGAGGAGTAGAGAGAATTTCTGAAGAAGATATTTCCCTCTCGTTTCACGAAGGTTGTTCATGTAGCCCTTGTGCTTTGCGAAAGAAGAGCTTCGCGGTGGCTATTTTAGCTCTGAGAAAGTTGTGAGCTTCGTGTTGGCTTAGTGAGCTTCATGAAGGAAGTTTCTCTGCAACAACATGATCTTTGTGATAGTGCTTCGCGAAAGTGATTCGCGAGAGTGATTCGCGAAAAGGAGGAGCTTCGTGAAGGCTTGTTCGAGCTTCATGAAATTGGAATCCTTGCAAAGTAGAGTGCTTTGTGATGGTATTTACAAAGGAATTTCCCAATGTTTAGGGGAAAAGAGTTATTCATCAGTTCATGAAATCTGGACTTCAACATAGAATCTATCAACAGTTGAGGATGCATGGTTTCATGAAAATGAAGATACCTACAGGTCTATAAACTGTGAGTGGATCTTCTGAAGAAACAGCGAGCCCACTTCAGTTGAGAGAGCAGTGAGTTCTGAAATTGTGAGTGGTAGTAAACCAGGAGGGAAAATGAGTCTACTTCTAACATGTAAACAGTAGTGTGCTTGTAGTGGAATTGGTACATTGGCACATTTCCAGTTTATGCTCCTTGGAAGTATCGCAGTGAGGGTGAACCAAGTAGAAATCATTGTGTCCTGTGCGTGCTTTAAAGTTTTCTCATAATCTGCATCGGTAAATAGAGAGAAGAGTGTTTTTTCTAATAGCAAAAAAATATCAATAGGGGATGTTGTTTTAATCTATCTTACCCTGATTCACCCCCCCATCACAGGGTATCTATACTAGTAGACCTAACAATTGGTATCAGAGGGAAGGTTAATATCGGTGGTTCTCTCTCAAATGGAGGTCACTAATCATAAAGAGATTTTGATCTTCGACGAGAACAATTTCTAGCTATGGAATAATCAGATGCAACTCTACTTCCAATCATTAGGAATGGATTTGTTCACTACAGTAATTCATGGCATAGCAACAAATATTAATAGTGGTGCATTATCAGATGCTGAGCGTAGAGAGTTGGATGCAGATGTCAAAGAAATAAATGCCTTAGGAGGAGCCCTATCCAATCCTATATATACAAATGTGATGTCTTGAAAAACATCACATCCCATGTGGGAAATGTTATTGAATATAAATGAAGGGGATACAAAGGTCAGAGAGGCAAAGCATCAAGTGTTGTGGAACAAATATGAAGATCTGAGAATGAACCCGAATGAGTCAGTTGATGCATTCTTTGACAGGGTAAATGTTGTAGTTGAAGACATGCGAGGTCTTGGAGAAGTTATTGAAGATATTAAAATTGTGAAGAGAATCTTGAGGAAACTTCCACCTTGGTTAAATCCGAATGTTTGGTTTTGGAAGATAAAGACCCGAAAGAGCACACATTGGACAACCTACATATAACCCTTGTTGAATATGAAATGAGAAATGATGATAAAGATGCTCTGGAAAAGGGTAAATCCAAAGTGGTGGCATTCAAGTCCATAAAGAAGCTCACCATTGAAGACTCTCAGGAAGAAGAAGATACAGATGATGTGATGTCATTCCACTCCTCAATCCTTCAAAGAGGAAAAGGAAAGATTAAAGGGAAACATACACTTGCTTGTTTTCATTGTGGAAAGGTTGGACATCTTGCGGCACGGTGCCCTAAAAAGATCCAAGAGGATGATGATGTTGATGAAATCGAAATTTCCAAGAAGAAGTCTTCAGCCTATGGGAAAGGAAAGAAACAGTTTAAGAGAAATTTCTTTAAGAAAAAGAACTTTCTTTAAGATGAATATGACAGTTCAGAAATGTCTGAGGTTGAGGATGTTGAAGAGATAGATAACCGAAAAGACTGAGGGGAAAATGATATGGTGGAAGTTGTCAGCAGTTCTCAGAATAATAATTATACTGAAGCTGATGAAGAATAATAAGAATATGACGGAAGAGTTGATATGAAATCATATTTTGAGGCTTATCTTGATGAGATAGATGGTTGGAGAGCCAAAACAATGAAATCCAACAATGTTGTTCATGACGCCAAACTCTATATGCAGCAGGAAGAAGACAAGTCTGAGTTGATGGAAGAAATCAAGAAACTCAATTATCAACACTATAGGACTCTAAATCATTTAGTGAGTATCAAATAAAAATTGAAAAAAAGAGAAGGGAGATCAATAGTTTGAATATCACAAGGAAAAAACAAATAAAGCCTATTGAAGAACTTGAAAGAGAAGTTGTCGGTCTTCAGAAAAAGGTTAAAGATCAAGAAAAGATCTTGACTCCTATAAGGTTATCAGGAAAGACAATCACTCAGAAAACTGAGAATCTAAAACTGGAGAATAGTGGTTCACTAGTAAATAAGAATCCAATTTGTTCAGATGATGTGACTGATAAAGGGATTGATCGAAAACAGAAAGCTGTGAAAGTTGAGTTCAGACCGCAAGCCCCCACTCTGAGACTGAAGGTGGATTTGGGAACAATGATGAATCAGAATATTTTGAGATCCCAAAGGGTGACTAGAAGTGCAGAATTAACACGAAAGAATTAAACTTATATCGGGTGTTATTGTTGTGGAAAAATGGGACATTCACAGTATGTGTGTTCTATAGCCAAGAGATATCGAAGGGCACAAGAATAGTAGTGGCATCCAAAGAGAGAATTGTTCTCTAGAACATATTTCGAAGGGAACTATTTTTGGTGCAGAGGATTCGGGCACATGGCTAGGTACTGCACTTCAACCATAAAAAGGAATATGCCAAAGTAGAACCCAAAATTTTCACAAATAGCAGATCAATGAACCAACAGGTGAGTTGAAAATGAAAAATAGATTTTCACCTCTTTAGGATGAAGCTGGTGCATCATACTCTGAGAAAGAACAAAAGTCTCAATCCATGACGAGTTTGAAGGAAAAAATATGGACCATGAATAAGAAGTATGAGAAGTTCGTGTTGGCATAAATTTCCCTTAAATCATCATATCGCTTTGGTGTGTGGATCCTTGATAGTGGTTGCACATCTCACATGACAGGTAATAGGTATCTTGTTACAGGCGTGAAATATGACAAAGATGGAGTTGTCAATTTTGGAAATGATGAAGGCCTGATGATTATTGGCTCAGGAAAGGCCATGATTGGGGGCAAAGAGATGAGACGTGCTGATTTCTTAGTAGTAAAATGCCTCAGTCACAATTTTCTCAGCGTCCGTCAACTATGTGACTCATGAAATTCTATAAGGTTTACTAAGAAGATTTGTGTCATCAAAGGAAGAGACGGAGCAATATTTCAACACGGAAAAAGAATAAATTGAAATATTTACCTGGTGAGTGGAGAAGAAGATATGTTTTTTTTCTAGAGAGGAAGAAAACCAGTTGTGGCATAAACGACTTGGTCATCATTACCAACCATCCCAATAATAACTGGTAAAGTGTGATGCAGTAAGAGACCTACCAATGCAATCATGTGATCATCCTCACATGTGTGATTCATGACAACAAGAGAATCTTATCATAAATATGAATAAGGAAAAAGAAAATAAGTCAGCAAGAGTGCTCGAATTGGTGCATATAGATGTTTTTGGAACTATCACACTAGGAGAAATTAACGAAAAGAGGTACTAAGTTATTTTAATTGATGACTATAGCAGAATGGCATGGGTATTTGTTATTTCCAATAAGTCTGATCTATTCAGTTCCTTAAAATAGTACCGAAGGGAGTGTGAAAGGATGCTTGGATATAAAATTCTGAAGTTTCGTACTGAAAATGGTACAAAATTCACAAAATGTCAGGTGGAAGAATATCTCGAGTAACACAGGATAAGGCATCAAGTTTATTCAGTAAAAACTCCCCAACAGAATGGAGTGGTTTAAAGGAGAAATAGGATCATTGACAAGATGGCCAGAATGATGCTCATTGAAAAGGACCTACCAGAGAAATTTGGGAAGGAAGCAATTTTGACATCGGTCTACATTTCTAACAGGGCTATGTTGTGTTCGAAAGAAGGAAAGACTTCATACGAGATGTGTTATGGAAACAATCCAATGGTGAAATACTTCCGAATATTTTGATGTTAGTGATTTATCCTCAACAAAGAAAAACATAGGAAATATGAGTCTCAAGGAGATGAGGGGATATTCCTTGGATACTTAGGAAAAAGAAAGACATATAAATGCATTAACAAAAGGATGGGGAAAGTAGTTGAGAGAAATGATGTCACTGTAGTGGAGAATGAAGAGATCATTCAACAACGCAGTAAAAAATTTCCTGATGAGAGTGATGAGGAAGAAAGCAACGCAGGGGAAGAAGAAGTGGCTGATGTTGATTTAGACGTAGATAATGATGATGAGAATGAGGATTTAATGTCCGTATCCGCACAAAATCCATGGAGTCGAGATGAAATTGATAGGAAGAATATCATTGGTGATCAGTCTACTCTGGTTCAGACTAGGAGAATGAAATCACTACAGTAGACATCTTTCCATTCTCAGGATGAGCCGAAATTCTTTGCTGATGCGGCTGAAGATGAAAACTAGAGTCAGGCAATTAATGAAGAGCTAGATCAGATTGAGAATAATAAAACATTGGAGATTGTTTCGAGGCCAGCAGATAATAATGTCATTGGGACTAAATGGGTCTATCGCAATAATATGAATGATGATGGCACAATGATTCGGAAAAAAACACGACTAGTGTGGAAGGGGTACTCCCAGATTGAGGGAATATATGTTGATGAGACATTTGCACTGGTTGAAAGGCTGAAGACAATTAGATTATTCATAGCCATCGTAGTACAATGGTTGTTCAAAGTGTTCTAGATGGATGTCAAATCTGTATTTTTTAATGGGGTTCTGGAGGAAGAGGTGTATATTGAGAAACCAGATGGTTTTCTCATTCATGGGGATGAGAACAAGGTTTGCAGACTGAAGAAGGCGTTGTATGGGTTGAAACAAGCACCAAGAGCATGGTACTCAAGGATTGATCAGTAATTGAATAAGATTGGTTTCTAGCGTGGGGGATTTGATTACAATCTCTATTTCAAAAACAAAAGTAATCAAAGTATGTTGGTCTTGGTTTATGTCGATGACATAATATTTGGCCAATCAGATGAAGCTTAGTGCAGACAGTTTTCCCAATTCATGAGAAATGAGTTTGAAATATCAATGATTGGAGAGCTAACATTTTTCCTTGGACTACAGGTTATACAATGAAGGAATGAAACATTCATTTAACAATAAAAATATTCTAAGGATGTTTTGAAAAGATTTGGAATGGAAAATTCCATGGAGATGAAGACTCTGGCAGCTCTCCGGATGAAATTGTCCAAATATGGGGATGACAAGGCAATTAATATCACAGAATACAAGCAAATCATTAGATGTTTTTTATACTTGACTGCAACATGGCCTAACATTGTATTCACCACATGCCAAGCAGCGAGATATCAGTGTAATCCCATGGAAATCCACATGCTTGCAGTGAAAAGCATATTTCTATATATCAAGGGAACATGGGACTTTAGCTTGATTTATAATGGAAAATATTAGTCTGAATTAATGGGATATACTGATGCAGATTTGGCTAGTTCAGCGGATGACAGGAAGTAAACATCAGGAGGTTCTTTCTATCTTTGGAGGACTGTGTGTTTCTTGGCTAAGAAGGAAAAAAATTGCATTTCATTGAGCACAGTAGAAGCTTAGTACATTGTTTCCACTCAACCTTGCACACAGTTATTGTGGATGAAACAATAGCTTGATGATATAGGCGTTGAAGTGATGTCTCCGATCGGAATCCTGTTCGATAACTCATGTTCTATAAATCTCCGCAAAAATCTGGTATATCACTCAAGGAAAAAGCACATTGAGATAAAGTATCATTTTATCAAAAAGAAGGTTGATAAAGGAATTGTGAAGCTAAAGTATGTGCCTAAAGAACGACAAGTTGCAGACATTCTGAAAAAGGCCTTACCTAAGAAAGCATTTGAGAGGCGTCGACCAGATCTTGGAGTCTAGTCGACTCCCTGAACATGAAGAAGTGTGGATTTGGGACCCCCCTCCCTGAGGTATGATGTGTTTTCCCTAAGGTGATGATATGTGTTATTTACTCTCTTACAGACTGTAAAATAGTGAACATTGGGTTCATTGACAAAGGGGGCCAAAATAGTGATTGTTCAAGGGGGATACAGTGTGGCTATTTGAGAAATCATGAATGACATGAGGAGAAGTTGACTGGTGGAGCAGAGAGATAGATGGAGTGCAATGATATAGGGGGAGAGTATTAAATCTGATGATGCTAGAAGTGATCGATCAATGACTAGATATCACGATAGCTGAGGATTGTGATAAATGCAAAAGAGTGAGTTTGGATTGGTGAGAGAAGGTTTCCATCTATCTCCAATTTGTATCGCTATGGTTCAACAATTGGTATCAATTTTGCAACTGGTATCATCTTGGAATCGACAATTGGTGTTTAACATGAAGTGATTCATTGATAAAATTTTCATACTACTCTTGTTTCTCATGCTGACCATTGCTCATGTGGGCTTCTAGTACGTGTTAAGTGATTCATTGAGTGCTATCAGAATCACAAGAGTAGAATGGTGGTAGCGGATGGAATGAAATTCAAAGAGGCATCAAAGTGCAGAAAATCACTTTGAGAAGTGTTTTGAAGAGTTTTCAACAAACCCAAAGGGGGATATTTTTGGGAAAAAATCCCTCAAGGTAACATTGAAGCATTTTTGGGTTGATTGTGTTTGTTGACAAAGCAGGTTTCCATGGTGAATTTTCTATTCCCAGAGAAGTTGTTGACAATCCATATTGACAAAGACCAATGACAAAGGATCAAATGATCTGTAGGCGGTACAAAAGAGCAGTATAAGGTGGCACTGTGGATTGAATTTCGCGAAAACTAGAATAATGATGGAGGTGATTCTTCACGATTACATCAAGCATTGCGAACGACAGAGTTGAAACACATTGCGGCGGTGAAGGGCATTGCGAGGGAGCTTCGCAGTGGTGGTGCGAGGTGATTGACAGAATGCTTTGTGATTATGACGAGATCTGTGATCCGAGAATTTCCAAGGTTCTTTGTGATTTTGAGAGAATTATAGAGTAAATTTCGGAGCTTTGCGATTGGAGAAGACATGGCGCTGACTTCGCACGGAATGGTCGAGGGTTGGTGAAATTGCCTATAAATAGAGGTCGACCCCCTTTAGAGAATTATAGGTAATTTTGGAAGAAGATATTTCTCTCTCGTTTTGCGAAGGTAGTTCATGTAGCCCATGTGCTTCGAGAAAGAAGAGCTTCACGGTGGCTATTGTAGCTCCACAAAAGTTGCGAGCTCTGTGTTGGCTCAGTGAGCTTCGCGAGGGATGTTTCTCTGCAATGACTTCAGCTTCACAATAGTGTTTCGCGATAGTTCTTCATAAAAAGTCAGGTGCTTCGTGAAGGCTTGTTTGAGCTCCGTGAAATTGGGATCCGTGCAATGTAGGGTGCTTTGCGATGGTATTTCCAAAGGAATTGCCCAGTGTTTAGAGGAAAAGGGTTATTCATCAGTGGATGAAATTTGGACTTGAAAAGAGAATCAATCAGCAGTTCAAGGAGCATACCTTCATGCAAATGAAGAGTCCTATAGCTCTATAAACTATGAGTGGATCTTCTGATGAATCAGTGAGGTCACTTATGTTGAGAGAGTAGTGAGTTCTCATATTGTGAGTGGTGGTAAACAAGGAGGGATAGTGAGTCCACTTTGAACATGTAAACAACAGTGCACTTATAGTGGACTTGGTACATCGGCACATTGTCAGTGTATTCTCCCAAGACGTAGCCCAGTGAGGGTGATCCAGGTAAATATAGTTCTGTCCTGTGCATTCTTTAATGTTTTCTTATACTCTGCATCAGGAAGGAGAGAGAAGATGGTTATTTCTAATAGGAAAACAAGATCAAAAGGGGCAGTTGTTTTAATCTTTCATACCCTAATTCACCCCGCCCCCTCTCAGGGTATCTACCTTAGGGGACCTAATAGATAATTTTGGATGGATATCATTTTCTGTATAAATTTTATTAAAATGTTTTTTATTATATAATATTTTTCCATCGAGTTTATTTTCAGTAACTCTTATTAGTTTTATCATTTCCTAAAATACACTTATATAAATTACTATCCAAAATTAGTTTCACAATATTGATTCAACAAAAAATATAAATTCTTAATAGTACAATACTTTTATTTAGAAAACAATAGTTGTATAATATTTTCTTGAATTTTATTATCTTTTCTTTCACTTAATTTTTTAGAAAAATATATCAATTTTATTCAGTTTATTTTTTATATCCCATAATTTCCAAAACTAACTCTCCCTATTATATTTATTTGTCCTAGTATTCAGATAACTCTTATAGTCCTACCTAAAAAGATGCATTATGATAAAAAGTTATCCTTTCCTTCCCTTACATTTATTGATCCTCATGATTATTTATAGGTATTGGTTTGGTATAATATAATTTATATCTTCCATTTTATGTGTATCATTGATAATATAATATACCAAAAATCATACTCTATGATCATGTTAGAAACAAATATATTCAATTTTACTAACAGTGATACTAATAAAAAAGACCCATTTTTATCCATACTAAACATAATAAATAAAGAATAAATATTGGATCACATACATTCTTGATGAACTTTTTGGTTTATCGTTTTAGATAATTTGAAAAAACTATTTCGATGATTATATATCCAAAAAATCAATTTTTAATAAAATAAATATTTTATGAACAAAATGATTTACTATTAACAATAAATCATAATATCAATCAAAATGACTTATTCATTGTTCTTATACTAATCCCTATGATAAAAATTTAAAAATGTGGTATGAGAAAAAAATCAGTTAGGATATAAAAGAAAAAAATTTGGCAGTCTATTAAAAATCTAGAAAAGACCATAAAATTTTTATCTTTATTACATTACTAATTGAGTATGTTAAATAAATATTATATAATTATAATTAAATAAATAAATATATATATATATGTGAAAAACACAAAATTTGATTATGAAAAAATTCAAAACCTATAGAACTATAATATAAATCATTATAAAAAAAATTGATCATATGAATCATAAAGAAATGTATTAAAACTCCATGTAATCATGGGATTGAAATAACAATATACTAGTTAAATCCATAGGGTAAAAAATCCAAATTAACTCAACACATCCTAATTTTTATTAAAGAAACATTACCCAATATATAAGATAAATATATTGGTCCACCTATCATATAATATGTATTAGTCTTACCTCTTATTTATTTTGAATCAGGATCCACTACGGGAATGTGGGTATATACCCACGGTTTTGTGCACAACTGTGGGTATAGGGATAGTATGGGGACATATACCCACTGTTGTCCAAACATGTGGGTGTAGGTCCCCTATACTGACGGTTCTTCACAAAACTGTGGGTATATGTTTTTTTGAAGACCTATACCCATGGTTTTGAAAAAACCACGGGTAAAGTTGTTGTTCTGCAGACCTATACCCCCGGATTTTGAAAACCGTGGGTATATGTGGTATTTTTTTCAAAGACATATACCCACGGTTTTTCGACACTGTGGGTATATCTTTTTGGCATTATGGCAAGGACAAAACATTCTGAGGGATCGAATTTTTTTTGTGAGAAGACAATCTGGAATAAAATAATTTTACATATAGAAACATTAAATAATATAAATTCCATAGGTTGGTTGGTTTAGATATTTGGTTTGCATGATGAAGTCCCATGATCGAATCCCAATGCTTCATTATTTTAAAATATATGAGTAATGTGAATATAATTACAGAGACGTATATCTATAAACCAACACTATTCATAGGATAGTTGGTCAGTCCATGAAATCCTTCTACACAGGTGGTGGGTTCGAGACCCTGCGGATCCTCATTTTTTGATTATAGAAGTTATATTGATATATTAAAATAAAAGTATCTATATATATATCAATAGCAGTATTATCTTGGATGGTCATTGAGCATGTGCAGGATGTGGGAGGCGCGGGTTCAAAACCCCACATATCCTAATTTTTCGATTATACACTACTACAAAAACGGGCAAGGGAAGCGCCCCCTTATATCAGCGCTAAGAAATACCACTGATAAAAACACCCTTTATCAGCGCTATAAAAGTGATGATAAGGACTCCCTGTATCAGCGCTTAAATTTTAGCTCTGATAAATCCTTAGTTCATTTTTTTATAAAGTTAGTCGCACAGTTCCCTCATTTTATCATGACCTAAAGCTCTTGCTGTAATGGAACCCTGTGACTCCCCTCTGCCGCCCGCTGAGATCACATTGTCGGACCTCCGCAACCCTAGCTTCTCGTTGCCGGACCTCCGCCGCCCGCTGAGTTCGCATTGTCGGACCTCCGCCGCCCTCGAGGTTCTGTTTGCCGGACCTCCGCCGCCCGCAATGCTTTCAAGCTTCGGTTTGTCGAACCTCCTTTAAGGCATGTTTTCCAAATCTTTTTTCAATATTTTTCTCCTCTCCCATTTTTATATCATTTTTTTAACATTCTTTTTTATTCTATGGGTGAGTATTATGGACTGACAGATTGAAGAAAAGGAACCATACTTGATGGAAAATAATGTAAAGGGGATGATTCACTTGTTTTTATTAATTTTCATTATATTTCTCAAGAACATGGTGCTTGTTTACTTTTATTGTTGAAAATAATCACTGTTTTTTGGAGTGGTTTTTTGAGAAGATTTTTGTTAGTTTGGTTGTGATAGATTCCATTGGGGGAAAATGTGAGATGGTTGAGGTGGTAAATCGTGGAATGGGGAAGCATCAACCTTTCCATTGTTAAAAAGATATAATAAGTGGGTTATTGTGGTAGATGAAATCGTTAGTTGATATAGGTTTTCCATTTAGTTTTCCAATGACATTGAATATAGTTTTTAATGATGAAATTGAAAAGGGTTTGGTGGGAATTGAATAACTTCATGGATAAAAATGAAATGGTGGCTATGAAACTATGCTCACCCCCTATGCGATGAGTGTATCGGGTGGTTCCCTCTTCTAAAATTCAAATATGTGTGTTCCTTTACCGAGATATAAACCTATGACCACTCTTAATTCAAGAAACATCCAACTCTAGGTGATAGACCTATGTTTTCTTAGGTGACGAGAATATGAAGTCCCTATGTTATGGGGATATGATATCTTCTTTATCTCTCAAATAATATCCAATTGATTATACCTCATGAGATTATAAATAGATTCATTATGAGATATGCCTAAGAATCCCCTAAGTGATGATCATAAGATCTCTTATTCATCTCCTAGGTAATGATCCTAGGATTATACCTCACATGAGGAGCATGAGATTCCTTAGGCGATTTCCAAATAATCCCCTATGTGATGAGCATACGATCTCTAAAAACTTCCCTTAGTAGATGATCTTATGTTCATACCTGGTGTGATAAGAACACAATTCATTAGTTGATGAATATAGAAATCCTTATGTGCTATGAATATATTTTACGAACCAAATTGGTGTAGATTCCTCACATGAAAATGTGATCCACCTTGTGTAATGAGCATATGATTATAAAGATTATAAGACTTGAATTCCTTCTGCAATAAGAATAAGTTACCAATTATCAATCATGGTATGAATCATGTATTACAGATAATACACCTCATGTCATGAGCTAATGAAAAATTAATAACCTCAATTTTAGATGAATTTTATAGTTTATCAATACTCTCATCACCATTTTTATATTCAACTAAAAGTATATTCCTGTTAACTAGAATAATAATTGTAAATAACTTGTTTCCACTAGAGAGTAGAACCAAAACATAGATTCAGAAACATGTCTTCTATCTAGAATAGAGTCCCAGAATAGGAATCATACTCCATGATGGAAACTGTAGAAGGAATATCTAACATCCCATATTCCCATTCCAATCAAGGGGACAATATTATCAACCATGGAGGTGGACTCTTTCCACCTTTGGAAATAGGTAAGGTAGGTTATGAGGATTGTGGCTAGCCCAAGGAAACAGATTCAAGACTGAGTGATTTCCCCAGTAGAGGAATCAAAAAATTACCCATGTGTAAAGACCCCGAAATTTCAAGGAATATTTTTTTTGTTAATTTTCTTTGAAATTTTTCAAGAACGCAGTTTCTGACGGCACCGGATTCCGAGTCCCGGTGTGCCCGGAATCATTTTCTGAATTTGGCTCGTGTACATTCAGTGAACGGACGAGCGGGTTTTTTCTAACTTTTGAACCGGTGCTCAGAATCGAATTCTGAGGGCACCGATGGAATCGCAGCGCCGGTAATTGCTTAAAAACACCTCTTCCAGAGTTGTGTTTTCTCGGTTGTGGTTTTTAATTTTTGGGCTTAAAGTTAAGAAATAAAATAAATTGTACGACAAACTTTATTTTATTTCACTTACACCGCTTGGAAGCCACTTGAAGCCACTTAAAGCAGCTGAAGCTGAGTTGATGAAGATAGGGTGCTATCCAGAAATATCCTTCCCTCTTGGTAGGATATTTGTGAGGTGGGGCCCACACGAGCCCCGCCGTTTCTTTCTGCTAAGTAACGAACCCGCGAAAACCCGTCATTATGAAAGTCAACAGACACGTTTTCTTAATTTCTAAATTCACCAATTAATTGGGCGGTTTATTTCGTTGAATTAATGGGGCAGTTTATTTCGTTGAATTATTTCTATGAATTAATCTCGTTTGTTTCTTAACACGTTTTCGTTTTTTTGGCATGTTAATAAAATAAGGCCAACACACCTTCCTTTTTAAAATTTTGTGTTAAACCTCTAAAGAACCTCTAAGGATCTTCCTACTTCTTCATGAAGAACGCGAAGAACGCGAAGAACGCCGAACCCACAGAGATCTGTGACGCGGCGCCGTGTACCGCGACGCCGACGATTCTCCCTCCACGATGCTTCTTCAGCGAAGATCCAACCCCATGACAACCTTCGATCCACATCGTCAAGGTAGGGGATTGTGCTCCATTAATTTCCTTTGTGGTTTATAACTCGATATGGATTTAATTATTAAAATTAAATCTTTTTTTCTTGGTCCTCGGAGTTCGTCGACGCAACGCCGGATACCGTGACGCGACGCTCCACTTATTCTGCGATGGTCAATTCCGCGAAGAACGCGTGTGCGACGACTTGATGAGGTAGGGGTTTTATTTGTTTGATTCGTGAATACCAACTTGATGATCTTCGTGAATTTAAACCATTTGTTATCGAATAACGCGAGGGGGTCGGACCGCACAAACATGGCCGACCCTCCTCCTTAATTTCGTGATGGTTCCTTTGTGGTTGGTACGGGAGGGCGTGGTGTCGTCGCACAACGCGGTTTCATGCAGATGGTTATGCGCGGCGCTGTCGCGCCGCGTCTAAGAAAACCAAAGAACCGTGGTCGGAGTTGGGCCGCTGTGAAGGGGCGTGGCGCCATCCGGTCACGCTGGAAAAACTAAAAAGACGATGCTAATCGTTTTGACGTGCGTATTGATGGGCGACGACGAAGCAGACCGTTTTGGCGTTTGAATCCCTTTGCAGAGAAGGTGGGGTCCCGGGGGGACCATAGGCGAAGACGACAGGAGGAACGGACCACCGGAGCGCGTCTGGTGGTCCGCGGAAGGCGTCGACGGCGCGCCACACCGGTGCGGCAGAGCCGGCGACCGGCTGCGGCGGCGCGCCGCCGGAAGGGAGGCGGTCGGCGGTTCGCCGCCGACCTCAATTAGCGGCGAAGGGCAGGGGACCCCCCCCCCCCCCCCTCGGTGTCCGATCAGCCGCGCTGGCAGAGCCGCGGTCGGCCGGTCGGGCCGGGGCCAGCCGGGTCGGACCCCGGTCAGGTCGACCCAGTTTGGCCAACCCAGGGGGGTCGGGCCGGGTCGACCTGGGCCCATACCCCCGTCTTCAGACCGTTTTCGGTCTTTTGCCCGTAACATGAGATACGGGCCTCCGAACGACGCGCCATCAGCGGCAATGCAATCCTTGGACCGAGACGGTCGTTTCACATTACTACACTCAAGGTTTCGGGATACTTTGACTTCGGTCGGGTTGGTTCGTACACGAAACCAACCAGGACCTCGGAGCGGAAACGCTCATATCCTGAGTTCCGGACGTCCGATTGACATGCCATCAACTTTGATGGTGTCCTCTAAGGGAGAATTATCTATTGGCTTACTCCGCTCGAGGTTTGGACATATTTGGAGTACGGTCAGGTTGGTTTTGACTTAAAAACCAATTGGGCCCCCGGGACGAAAAAGCCAATAACATCCAGACCGGACGTCTGATTGACGCGCTGTCTGTTTCGTTGCGTTCCTGTTGACGATACGGAACTTTTGGCATCCTCTTCCCAAGTTTTGGATGCAGTTGGGTTATATCCTGGTTGGTTTGTACCCGAAATCCAACCGGGCCCCAGGAACGGAAAACGATGATATCTTTCAGATCGGACGTCCGTTTGACGAACCATCAGCAGCATTGGTGATCTCGTCGACAAGCGGTCCCAATGAGTATACCCCATGAGAGTTCGGGGTACATATGAGATACGGTCGGGTTGGTTCTCTTACGAAACCAATCGTGCCCCTGGGACGAAAAGGCTAATAACTCAAAGACCGAGCGTCCGACTGACGTGCCGTCTATTGTGTTTAGGCCCCAGTGACGAGGAGGTCCTTGAGAGATACTTCTTCGTGGGACTTGTGATGTTTTGGAGTATCGACCAGTAGCTCATGGAGCGAACCCTCCCGGAGATGAGCATACTGAGTGCGGAAACCCTAGAGCTGGTTGAGATTTGATGACTGCTGATCGAATGACTCAGTGTGTTACGGATAGCCCAGTGGGGAGCTCTTGGTTGTAGCGGCAGACCCACAATAGAGGAGCTCTTGGTTGTAGCGGCACAGGGGAGCGCTTGGTTGTAGCGGCACAAGGGAGTGATTGGTTGTAGCGGCAGTCCCATGACAGAGGTGCGCTTTGTTGTAGCGGCATAGGGGAGCACTTGGTTGTAGCGGCAGACCCACGACAGAGGTGCGCTTGGTTGTAGCGGCACATGGGAGCGCATGGTTATAGCGGCAGACCCACGACAGAGGTGCGCTTGTTTGTAGCGGCACAGGGGAGCACTTGGTTGTAGAGGCAGACCCACGACAGAGGTACGCTTGGTTGTAGCGGCATAGGGGAGCGCTTGGTTGTAGCGGCAGACCCACGACAGAGGTGCGCTTGGATGTAGCGGGACATGGGAGCGCTTGGTTGTAGCGGCAGACCCACGACGGAGGAGCGCTTGGTTGTAGAGGCACGGATGAGCGCTTAGTTGTAGCAGCAGGCCCACCGTACCCGACAGGAGGAGTACCTCAGCAGTCTTAGGTCAGTGAGAAACACCTCGAAGTCGTGATAGGACCACTGTACACTCCAGAGACGAGGTTCTTCGGCAGTTATGGTTTCGATAATGAAAATCCTGGTTTGAGCTGAGTCTATTACCTTTGTGTTTCCTCATGATTGAGATGGATTACTTGATAACTTAGGTATATGTATGGGCATATACCTGGTAGTGGTTATCTGTTGGTTTCATAACCCTTGTGTTTCCTCATGATTGAGATGGGTTACTTAATAACTTAGGTATATGTATGGGCATATACCTAAGTATAGGTTATCTGTTGAGATCCTCTTTGTGGTTATCTTTGTTGGTTTTAGTGAGACCTTGAGGGTATCGCGGTCCCTACTGAGTAGCTTATAATCACCCATGCACGGGCTATGCCCGCACTACGTTGTGTTGGTTGCAGATGACGGACAGCGCTGATCATGGTGGGGGCTTGCGGAGCAGGATGGTACCTGGAGGTGGACCATTGGGCGAGGTGTACTCGGAGCGGTAGGCTGGACCCGAGGAGCAGTGGAGGCTTTATGTACCCACCATTCAGGTGGGACTTCCAGAGGGTGGCTCGACATTGAGGCTTTACTTTTCAGTTGCTGTTTTTCCCCTTTCAGTTGTACATTATAGTTGGGCTTGTATTTATGCCCCCCTTTACTTTTCCGCACTTACTGTTGTACCATCTTTTACTCAGTGTTTACTTCTTCTCCATGCTTACTCTGTGGTGCTTGTTTACTTTTCAAAGGAAATGCCTTCCCTTTTTCCGGGATTTACGCCTTGGTGCTAGTCACCAGCCCCTGGCCTTTGGAAGGCGGGATTGGGGTAGTCACAGCACGGGCCCCGAGGACGGGTCGTGACACCATGAGCCCAAATATCCAATTCAAATGGGCCTTATTCTATGGTAACCATGCATATTAGGCCATAATAGAAATGAAAACATTCCCACACATAGAGAAAAATATTCACTAAGTGGTCCATACTCCTACTAGTTGAAAAAACCCTATACCACATAGATTCATATATTTTGTGAATCCAAAATACACTCATTAGTCTATATCCCCATTTAGTTAGACCAAAAATGACTTATCACACATATTTACCATACTAACTTTCACTTGGTATCATTTGAAAAATCATCTATAGAACTTGATGTTAAACTATATAAATTAAATATTATTAGAAGTACATTGCACATGGTTGTGATAAATACATTCGGTGAATTCACTAACCCATGACATGTTGGAGGATTGTTTTAGGGGGTCACTACACTATAATATACTAACCAATAGAGGGGTCTAAATAATTATATGACATGAAATGCTGTTATCAAATAATTTTATTAGGATATATGAAGGGGTTTGATGTTACAACATTTGAGGATTTCAATGGTTTGGTTTAGAAAGAATTTCATTTGAATTCAATGGAATGTTTTGGGTGTACCTTTCGTTAGGTTTAAAATTATGCTCTTAGTGGTTCTTCATGGTTAGTGGTTGCAGTATCTTATTTGGGTGAAGGGATGTGTTCTTAGTATATTTCCATCTTTTGATTTTCTTCAGGGTTAGTGGTTGTAGTCTCTTATTTGGAGATGTATGATGTTCTTGGTGGGGGCCACTATCTAGCTAGTGGTGTCGTTGTATATGAGAAAGCATCGATGTAGTTGGAGATGTATGATGTTCTTCATTTGAGTAGTCTCATTCAAGTTCCAAGTGGGTGTTTCTATACAATATCTTCTTTTTGGGATTCATGTGTTTCATGAATTCATATTTTATCCATTTGAAGTTGGTTAGACACGTTTAGATCATTTTGAAGCCCAAAATAACCATATTAATGAAAATAATATATGGAATGGATGGTATCTTGTTGTGAATTAACCTTTTTAATTGAAATAAATTAGGTTTCCTTTTACCGTTGGTGGAATTGATATTATAAATGAATATCATGGTTTAAAATAAAGATAAGTTGATTCTTTAAACAAAATTCCAAATGGTTTGGCATGTGTTTGTTTATTGAATTTATTAGGGAATGATCTCCAAAATAAATTAAAATGTTTTATTTTTAAATGGTTTATGGTATTGGTATTTTAAATAATTGAGGGGGATTGATTGTCCTTTTGAACAAAATACCTTCGATCCCGACCACCATCCATTTTTTGTTGGGGATTACATTAATGTCATTTCCAACCGAAAGGAAAGGAAAGGAAGAAGCCCATTCCAGAGGAAGGCCATCATGGAGTTTGTTCAGTTCATGGCTGGGAAGGGCCTCATTGATCTCACCTTCTCAGGTGAAAGTTTCACTTGGTGGAACAACTGTAGGAGCCATCATGGCTTGTGGAGTCTATTGGATAGGTGTATATCCAACATGAAATCCACTATCCTATTCTCAAATACCATGTTTCACCATCTTGATTGGGGTATTTTGATTCACTCCCCCTTCTGGCTTCCATTTCTTCTTCGCATGATCATCGGGAACGGTTTCACTTCCACTAGTAGTGAGTATTTAGGTATGATGATATTGAATGTAGGGCAGAGACCTAGGAGTGGTAGATGTATCATTCTTGATTATTCTTGTGTTTGGTCTGGGGTGATTTGAGAAAACTATAATAAATCTAAAGTAATTATATTTAATGAAGATGAATAAATACTAATGGTTAGGCTCTATTAATCTCCATTTTTATAAGGAAGTGGTTATCTTCTACTATTTTTGGAATTCTTGTTTTGTGTACTTGAACCATAAATACTAATATTTGAGATTCAAATAGGATGGAGATGAATAAATATTGGATGGATGCTAATCGTTTAACAATAGAGTACAAGAACAAAGTGAAAGAGTTCATGAAGTTTGCAAAGGATCACACACAGGATCCTTCTCAAATCCTTTTTCCATGTTTACATTGTTTTTATTCTAGACTACTTACTCCAGAGGAGTTGGAAGAACATTTGATATGTCACGTAATCGATCGGAGTTATAAATGTTGGAATAAACAAGGAGAAAAGGCAAATATAGCTATTAGCTGGGATAAAACTGCATTTTATGGATCATCAGATTTGAATACAAATATGGATAATGATGAAGACCGTATGGAGGATGTGATTAAAGATGTAAACGATGATGAAGGTAGTATTGAGGAAATGACAAAGAAAATTCAAGATGAACTCCTTGATTGCCCAAAATTGTTTGAGATGTTAAATGGTTATGAAATGACGCCATTGTATGCTGCTTGCATTAAGTATACAACATTTTCAGCTATACTGATGTTGTATAAATTGAAATTAGGCAACAAATGGAGTGATGTCAGTTTTACGAAACTACTTTCTCTCTTGAATGACATGCTCCCAGAATATAATGAGCTCCCACGCCAGACATATTAATCTAGAAGAATGATACACTCAATGGTAATGATTTCTGAATGAATACATGCCTTCCCGAAAGACTGTATATTGTTTTACAAAGAGAACAAATCACTTACAGAATGACCAAAGTGAGGTTCTTCTTGATAAAATAAAGATAAATCCAATCCTATGAAAGTTGTATGGTACTTTCCAATCATTCCAAGGTTTAGGCATCTATATGGAAGTGAAGAAACTGCAATAAAATTGATGTTCCATGCAGATAAAAGAAATAAAGATGGGTTATTATGTCATCAGGACGACTCTCCTCAATGGTAGAAAATTGATCATGAGTATCTTGAATTTGGAAAAGAGCCGAGAAACCTTCGTCTTGAGTTATCTATAGATGGAGTGAATCCTTTTGGTTTTCAAACCAGCACTAATAGTACATGGCCTATTATGTTGGTAAATATTAACATTCCCCCCAGCTTATGCATGAAGTAGAAACTCATAATTTTATATATGATTATATCAGGACCAAAAAAACCAGGTAACGATATTTATGTTTATCTGGATCCTTTGATCGAGGATTTGATGTTATTGTGGGACTCAGGTGTAATGTTTTATGATGCGTATAAAAGTGAATACTTCACGTTGAGAGCGATGTTTTATGGGACAATAAATGATTTGTCGTCTTATAGAAATTTTTCAGGCTATAGCATTAAAGGAACTCAAGGGTGTCCCGTGTGCAAAGAAGATACAGAATCAATAAGGATGTAACATCTATTGAAATCTGTGTTTCTAGGACTTCGTAGATTTCTACCTCGTCAGCATAAGTACCTATCTTGGACGACATCATTCAATGGAAGTTCATAAAAACGTGCAACACCATCTCCACTAATAGCTGATCAGCTATTTGAGAATGTAAAAGATATGAACACAATTTTTGGTAAACCATTTTCGAAAACCATTACAAAAATCGGTTGGAAAAAGAGATTAGTTTTTTTTTGAATTAACGTAGTGGAATTGATTGTACGTCAGACATTTTCTTGATGTGATGCATGTGGAAAAAAATGAATGTGACAGTGTTTTCAGAACGTTGCTAAATGCCCCTGGAAAAAAATATGGAATTAACCCAAGGTTGGGCATGGTTGACATTGGAATATGAGAAGATTTGGCTCCCGTGAAAGGTGAAAATCGAATGTTTCTACCGCCAGCTGCTTATACTCATTCTAGGGAAGAGAGATATCAGTATTGCAACTTCTTCAATTATGTAATGGTTCCAGAGGGGTACTCATCAAATATCAAGAACATTGCCTCAACGAATTATTTGAATTTGAAAGGGTTTAAATCACATGATTTCCATGGTTTGATGTAATATCTAATTCCTATAGCTTTACGTTGCATTTTCCCAAGAATTTGTGTCATACGTTAACCAAGCTTTGTTTCTTTTTCAAAGCTATATGTAGCATTGTTTTAGACCTGGGGAAATCGCCAGCTATGGAAAAAGAAATTATCATCATATTATGTGAATTAGAAATGTTCTTTCCACCAAAATTCTTTGATATGATGGTTCATTTGATGATTCAATTGGTGAGAGAGATTCGAATTTGTGGTCCTATTCAATATAGATAGATGTATCCTGTTGAACGGTATATGAATATTTTGAAAGGGTATGTCAAAAATCGACATCGGCCATAGTGTTGTATATTTGAGTGATATATTGTTGAGAAATCCATTGAATTTTGTAATGAATACCTATCTGATGTGGAAATAAATGGTCTCCCGAAATATCATCACACTCGACGCATTGAGGGTGAGGGAATTTCTGGAAGAGAAGTTGTGATAATCAGTATTACAGATCGAGAGCAGGCACATCTTTATGTTTTTCATAACAGTTGGGAGGTTACTCCATATATTGAAACTCACAAAGAAATTATTAGGTATTTGAATCCATCGAGGGCCGAAAAATGGTTAACATATACACATAATCACCAGTTTATAGGATGGTTTCAGGACCATATTTTTAAGCAGTTAGATGAAAATACGAATTCAATTTCAGAACCTCTTCTATGGCTAGCCGCTGGACCAAGTCGGTATGTTTTATCTTACAGTGGTTATGTAATTAATGGTTATACATTCTATAAAGATGAACATGATGAAGATAGTACCATGAAAAATAGTGGAGTTACACTAGTGGCTGAAGCGATGCTTGTTTCTGGTAGTAAGGACAGAAATCCAATTTATGAAAATATGTCATACTTTGGCATTATCAAACTAATATGGGAGTTGGATTATACATCATTCCTATTGAATATTTTTCAATGAAAATGTATTGATAACAATAGTGTTGTTAAAATAGATGAATGGGGATTTGTGAAAGTTGATTTTAGTAAAGAAGGGTACAAAGACGAACAGTTTATAATGGAATCACAAGAGGTAAAAGTTTTTTATGTTCCATATCCCGCAATCCGAAAGTGGTCGATTGTTCTGTTATCGTTAAAAACTATTGATGGTTCCGATGAAAATTCAGTTGAGGACGATCCTTTTACTGGTACGTCGCAATCATTTTGGAGCGGTCCCAATGCAGATGATGTTTTGTATATTAAATGAGACCACAATGAAGGGATTTGGATAGTCGATAGAGGTGTCAAATCCCTTCAACCATTGAATAAAATAAAGAGAGTTTAGTAAACAGGTTATATTTTGTTCTTAATATATATATTGTTATCTCATGTTATTATCTTATCATTACTGAATTTATCTAATCATAATTAACTGTTCAACCACTTTTGCAGATAATGACTTCTACACATTCTGATGCTCCTATCCTTGAGGCTGAACAAGTCTCTCAAGAAGCTGCTTCTATAGCTCATGCTGGTGCTACTGTTGCTCCTGCTGCTGCTCCTGCAGATCATGCTATTGTTGCTGTTGCTCCTGCTGCAGCTCCGGTTGCTCTTGCTGCTCCTCCTGCTGCGGCTCTCGCTGCTGCTGCTCCTCCTTCTACTCCTGTTTCTGCAGCTCCTGCTGATCTTAGTGTTGAGGTCTAACAACCCTCAACACATGTCATTGATACCATTCTAGATGAACATATAGATGATGTTGATATCGATGAAGTGGTCGGGAATGAAGGACCAACATCGTAGAAATCACAGGTTCATCATAGTTTGACGGTGTTAGCCAGAATTCCTAAGGCGAAAAGAAAAGTTATCAAATTTGATGTCGGATGGAATGCATGAGGCCAACAAGTGAATCCCAATAAGGCTATGTTTAGCAGCTACAATGGAGTTATCACTCGGAAACATGTGCCGATTGACATACATTCATGGCACCATGTTGTGTCCAGGCTGAAGGCTGTGATCTTGGAAGAAATTATGGTAACATTATGAATTTATTTCATTAATTTACTAGAAAAATAAAATTATGAAACAATGTCGTACTCTTCTCAGTCTCTTGCAGAGTACATTTATAGTAGACGATTCACACAATAATTATGTACTAAGGCTTGTAGGAGAGATTCATCGAGGTTTTTGCACTATTTAAACAAGATGTCACCTCAAAGATTCTAAAGGTAAAATAAACCCGCACCCACCCATTGTCTACGCTCACCTGATATCCCAAGAAGCATGGGATGAATTTATTAGCCGTCGTGGGTATGAGAAGTTTCAGGTACATTTTGAGTGATAATATGTTGTTTGGGATGCCTGTATTCATCTCTTTGATTGTCAATATTTCATTTCTGAAACAAAAAACTCTGTACTAAAAACAAGGAACGTGCTTCAAAACCGACATACCCCTATCGTAAAGCAAGGATGGGGAATGCTTAATTAGAAAAGAAAATGGTACATATTTTAAATTTACAATAATTTTGTTAGGTTCCAATAAACAACATCATAATTATTTTTCTATGTTTATATGTAGATTTAGGAGTCTAAAACCAAATGCACTTCCATCCCACATCATGTTCTATGGAAGGAGGCATGTGTGAACAAATAAGGGAAGTTAGTAGATAAGAACACACATAATGTGTATGAAATATGTGTAAGTATGACACGACGTTAAAATAATTTTTTTAAAATTTCTATTACATAAAAATAATTAGTTATTTTCCTATATCTGACAGTCACAGGAATCAGCTACTCCTGTAGCTGATACAGACCTATTATCGAAGGCTTTGAAGCAGACAGAAAAATACGGTCATGTCAGAAGTGTAGTTTTTGGGGTGACACCCAGAGTATATTATGAAAAGAACAAAAAATATGGATGATACAGATGAAAAATTGGAACAAATGAGCTAAAAAATAGAGAACCTTGAGAAACAATTACAATGGAAGGGAGAGTTTCTAGCAACGGTTATGGGTGATAAGCAAAGGGAAGCCACAATTCAAGAACTACCACCTCATGAACATCCCACCCCACCCCCACCAGCTTTGACGCAAGCCATTCGCCTCAAAGAACTGTTATAGTCGTGGTAATCAATATTCTAATAATTGTTCCTATGAAATATGAATCAGACAGACGCTGATAATTTTTATGTACTCATCTTCATACAGGGTGATAATGATTGCGATTTATATCTGTAAACACCCACCTATCACCGTGTAGCGTGGGATACAATGTTCAATATCCTAGATGCCACACTACATTATAGACCACTTCTGAAAGATCATCTAAAAATGATGATTACTATAGCTCATGAGCCAAAGGTAGAGCTACTTATTCCCCATGATGAAGATGATATTCATACGGTCGAAAATGCTATTGGGGCACTCATTGCATGGCCGTCAGAACATGTAATAGTACATGCGGACAAAGAGGAATTTATTTCTATTTCTTTTCAAGCTAAAGCCTTAACAATTAATGAAAAAAGGTTCTGAACAAATGATTGTTGTTATAGATGGAGAAAGGGAAGGGGGTGACAAACGTTGGCTCAAAACCAATTAAAGGATCGACCAACCTATCCCAAGGAGATATGAAAAGCACAATAACACCACCTATTCCCTATCCACATTTTCTATCATTGAAGACTCATTTGGATATGAAGCTAATAAATGGTAATAGTCATATAGTGGTTTTCGAAGAGAATATATACAGAGAGGAAAGTGAAGATTTCGTTGTTGCTGAAAATGTAAATGAAATCCTTGAAAACAGTTTGCTAGGAATCACAGTTGTAAATTTATATATGAGGTATGTTTCCTTGAATTGATTTTTCCAAAAGATGATCTTACGTGAAAATTGTGACTAAATGCATTTTATATTGTTGAAAGATGCATTTATAAAAAACAATTGAAGGAATTTTCCCATCAGCCAATATTTGGACTGGTTAGTCCTCATATCACATCAACACACCTAAAAAAAATAGAGCCATAAAAAAGGGATGCAATAGTGAACAGCTTGCTGAAAACATTTGAACGCAAAATTACAGATGAGAGACATTTCCTAATACAAACCATGCAGGGGTAATACTCTACGATTAAATAATATCAATTATATTTTCACTTCTTTTATTACTTATTCATTTTTGTGTTTTTAGGCAACATTGGATGCTAATTGTGGTGAACTTGGATACTCCAGAGATTTATTTTCTGGATTCAAAGAAAGGATTTCCATCAAACCAACCCCACATGATGGAGTTTTTGAATCTGTATGACACATCATCTTACATTTTATGTCTAAATATCAAGTAATATAATTTAAATTATCTATTACTGACGATTTTTTTATGATAGGGCGGTGTATCATTATTTTCTAAAAAAAGGAATGAGGACAGGGGCTAAGCATAAGGAGGTGAGCAAGTACTATGTCTGGGAAAATATCAGGGTACACATAATAAAATATTATTATCCAAAAACATCTCAAAACAAGTTACTTATTCTCCTAATGATCATTTTTTTCAAAGTTTCCAAAAGAAAAAAACGATAATTATTCTGGCTATTATGTTTGAAAATTTATGAAAGAGATCGTTTTTCATCCACAAACTAGCATCCCTAAAGATGTATTTTTTAAAACAACTACTAGTTCGATTAATTTATTTATTAATTCTTTATTTTTTTACTTTGCAGTACTACTCTGACAACTTTAAATCCACATACTCACAAGATGATATAGATGTGTTCAGAAATGAGTGAGCCGCATACCTGATGGAAGATTGTACACAAATACAATGAAGATCTGTCTTGGGGACATGTACAATTTGTGGTCATTTTTGAGAGTGGTTAAGGGAATAAAAAGATGAAACATTGTTGTATGTAAATGTTCATAGAAAAGTTGTATTTATTATTAAATAAAACAACCTTTCTCCAATGAGTCATTTTCCCATTTTAACATATGATATGCACCAACAACATGCAAGAAAGCAAAACCAATCAAAGGGTCTCTATTTTGTTTAAAATGGACACGATTTTAAATGAAAACAACAACTGAACTACGGAAATCTGACCAAATGCATTCGGATTTCATTGATATTTTATAAAAATGATACAAGTCTCCCTGGTGACGTGTACGAGTCAACCCCACCTCAATCTGAGGGATGGTGTAGCCGCTATCACTCAAAGGGTCTCTATTTTGTATAAAATGGACAAGATTTTAAGTGAAAACAACAACTGACCTACAGAAATCCAAAAAAACACATTCGGATTGCATTGATCTTTTATAAGAGCGATACAATGGTCCTTGGTGACATATAAGAGTAAACCCCGCCTCAATATGAGGAACGATGTGGCCACTAGCACTCAAAGGGTCTCTCTTGTTTAAAGTGGACACGATTTTAATTGAAAACAACAAATAACCTACGAAAATATGACCAAACGCATTCAGATTGCATTGATCTTTTATAAGAATGATCCAAAGGTCCTTGCTGACATGTACGAGTCAACCCTACCTCAATCTGAGGGACGGTGTGGCCACTATCACTCAAAGGGTCTCTATTTTGTTTAAAATGGACAATATTTTAAGTGAAACAAACAACTGACCTATGGAAATCTGACCAAACGCATTCGGATTGTCTTTATCATTTTGAAGAACGATCCAAGGGTCCTTGGTGATGTGTACGAGTCAACCCCACCTCAATCTGAGGGACGGTGTGGCCGCTATCACTCAAAGGGTCTCTTTTTTGGTTAAAATGGAAAAGATTTTAATTGAAAACAACAACTGACCTATGTAAATCCATCCAAATGAATTCATATTCCATTTATCTATTATAATAATGATCAAAGGGTCCATGATGATGTGTACTAGTCAACCCCGCCTCAATCCGAGGCACGGTGTGGCCACTAGCACTCAAAGGGTCTCTATTTTGTTTAAAATGGACATGATTTTAATTGAAATCAACAACTGACCTATGGAAATCCAACCAAACGATTTCGGATTGAATTGATTTTTTGTAAGAACGATCCATGGGTCATTGGTGATGTGTACGAGTCATCGCCGCCTCAATAATAGGCATGATGTGGCCGCTATCACTCAATGGGTCTCTATTTTGTTTAAAATGGACAAGATTTTATGTGAAAACCAAAACTAACCTATGGAAATCTATCCCAACGCATTATTATTGCATTTATATTTTATAATAACGATCCAAGGGTCCTTGGTGGTGTGTATGAGTCAACCCGGTCTCAATCCGAGGCAAGATGTGGCCACTAGCACTCAAAGGGTCCCTCTTGTTTAAAGTGGACACGATTTTAATTGAAAAACAACAACTGACCTACGGAAATCCAACCAAATGAATTTGGATTGCATTGATCTTATATAATTACGATCAAAGGGACCTTGGTGACGTGTATGAGTCAACCCTACCTCAATCCGAGGTACAGTGTGGCCGCTAGCACTCAAAGGTTCTCTCTTGTTTAAAATGGACATGATTTTAATTGAAAATAACAACTGACCTACGGAAATCCAAACAAACACACTATGATTGCAATTATCTTTTTTAAGACTGATCCATGGGTCCATGGTGACATGTAAAAGTCATACCCACCTCAATCTGAGGCATAGGGTGGCCGCTATCACTCAAAGGGTCTCTATTTTGTATAAAATGGGCATGATTTTAAGTGAAAACTACAACTGACCAACAGAAATATGACCAAACGCATTCAGACTGCATTGATCATTTTTAAGAACGATACAAGGGTCCTTGGGGATGTGTAAGAGGAAACCCTGCCTCCATCCGAGACATAGTGTGGCCGCTAGCACTCAAAGGGTCTCTATTTTGTTTAAAATGGACATGATTTTCATTGAAAACAACAATTATCCTACAGAAATCTGACCAAAAGCATTCAGATTTCCTTAATATTTTATAATAACGATCCAACGGTCCTTGATGACGTGTACGAGTCAACCCTAGCACAATCCGAAGCACGGTGTGGCCGCTAGCACTCAAAGGGTCTCTATTTTGTTTAAAATGGACACAATTTTAATTGAAAACATCAACAGACCTACGGAAATCAAACCAAATGCATTCGGATTGCATTGATCATTTATGAGAACGATCCAAGGGTCCTTGGTGATGTGTTCGAGTCAACCCCGCCTCAATCTGAGAAACGATGTGGTCACTATCACTCAAAGGGTCTCTATTTTGTTTAAAATTGACACGATTTTAAGTGAAAACAAAAACTGACCTATGGAAATCCAACCAAACGAATTCGGATTGCGTTGATAATTTATAAAAACAATCCAAGGGTCCTTAGTGAAGTGTAAATGTCAACCACGCCTCAATCAGAGGCACAGTGTGGCCGCTAGCACTCAAAGGATCTCTATTTTGTTTAAAATGGACATGATTTTAAGTGAATACAACAACTAACCTATGGAAATCCAAACAAACGCATTCAGATTGCATTGATCTTTTATAATAACGATCTAAGGTTCCTTGGTGATGTGTAAAAGTCAACTCTGCCTCAATCTGAGGTAGATGTTGTCGCTGCTATCACTTAAAGGGTCTCTATTTTGTTTAAAATGGACAAGATTTTAATTGAAAACAACAACTGACCTACGGAAATATGAACAAACGCATTCCGATTGCATTTATATTTTATAAGAATGATCCAAGGGTCCTTGGTGATGTGTAAGCGTCAACCCTGCCTCAATATGAGGCACGGTGTGACTGCTATCACTCAAACGGTCTCTATTTTGTTTAAAATGGACACAATTTTAAGTGAAAACAACAACTGACCTACAGAAATCCGACCAAACGAATTCGGATTGACTTGATCATTTATAAGAACTATCCAAGAAACCTTTTTGATGTGTTCGAGTCAACCCCTCCTCAATATGAGAGATGGTGTGGCCGCTATCACTCAAAGGGTCTCTATTTTGATTAAAATGGATATGATTTTAATTGAAAACAACAACTAACCTACAGAAATCTGACCAAACGCATTTGGATTGCATTAATCATTTATAATAACAATCCAAGGGTCCTTGGTGACATGTACGAGTCAACCCCGCCTCAATCCGAGGCACGGTGTGGCCGCTAGCACTCAAAGGGTCTCTATTTTGTTTAAAATGGACACGATTTTAATTGAAAACAACAACTGACCTACGGAAATATTACCAAACGCATTCAGATTGCATTGATATTTTATAAGAATGATCCAAGGGTCCTTGGTGGCGTGTAAGAGTCCACCCCATCTCAATATGAGGCACGGCGTGGCCGTTATCACTCAAAGGGTCTCTATTTTGTTTAAAATGGACAAGATTTTTAGTTAAAACAACAACTGACATATGGAAATCCCACAAAACCCATTCAGATTGCATTGATCTTTTATAAGAACGATCCAAGGGTCCTTGGTTATTTGTATGAGGAAACCCCACCTCAATCCGAGGCACGGTGTGACCGCTAGAACTCAAAGGGTCCCTTTTGTTTAAAGTGGACACGATTTTAATTGAAAACAACAATTGACCTACGAAAATCTGACCAAACACATTCAGATTGCATTTATCATTTATTAGAACGATCCAAGGGTACTTTGTGATGTGTATGAGTCAACCCCGTCTCAATCTGAGGCACGGTGTGGCCACTAGAACTCAATGGGTCTCTATTTTCTTTAAAATGGACACGATTTTAAGTGAAAACAACAACTGACCTACGGAAATCCGACCAAATGCATTCGGATTGCATTGATCTTTTATAAGAACGATCCATGGGTCCTTGTTAATGTGTATGAGTTAACCCTGCCTCAATCCAAGGCACGGTGTGGCAAATAGTACTCCAAGGGTCTCTATTTTGTTTAGAATGGACAAGATCTTAATTGAAAACAACAACTGACCTATGGAAATCCAACCAACTGCATTGTTATTGCATTGATCATTTAAATGGGGGTTCATGGCATGTGATCTATTAGGGGCCTCATATATATCAATTCATGGTTAGCATGGTATACGAGGGTGATCATGTGTTTGGGTCTATGTTACTTTTGGGCTTATATCTGGATAAAAATACTCTCATTTGGGAGGGTGGATATGCTTATGGGTCTTATTCCTTAAATGAGAATACTCTCATTGGGGAGGGATGAGATGTATATAGGTATTATTCCCCAAATGAGAATAACACCATAGGATTGGGATGAGATTCTTATCGGTAATATTCACTAAAGGAAAATAATCCCATAGTGGAGGGCTGAGATGATTATATAGATTATGCCTCAAATGAGAATATACCCATATTGGAGGGTTGATATGCATCTAGGGATTATTATTTGGATTATAATACTCCCATAAGGTAAATAATATATTCTAATTAGTATTATTCCATAAACAAGGGTACTCCCATAGTATAGGGATGAGATCATTGTAGGTCTTATGCCTCAAAATTGGAAGAACACATATGGGTGGTCTGAGATACTTTTGAGGGTATTCCCAGGATAAGAAAACTCCCATAAGTGGATTTCCATGATGGAGTGTAAATAAAACTCACACATTGGATGTCAATGAAAATTATGTATATAGTGGGGAGACCATGGTATATTTTATGTTTTGTGTGGTTCCTATGATGTACTCAGAGAAACCCTAACATTGGATGAAGTAGGTATAGCTGATCAAGATTTAATACTTGAGAATCAATGTGTCTTGATGTAGATGGGGTAGGACATCGTCAAACTATATTTTTATAATGTTGACACGATCTTTGTGAAATGATTGGTAAAAGTTCAGCACTTTGAAAATTAATTTGGGTTTAATCCTGGTCATGGATTTGAGGATCAATGATGATTTTTTATTAGTTTTATTCCAGTTCTTTCTCAAATAGGTTGTGCATATTTCCTGATCATGCACTTACAATAGCCTATTACAGTATTAATATTGGGTGTTTATTAATGAGATTCATCCCCCCCCCAAGTATGTGCACCTTAGTGTGTGTACAAACCTTATTAATTATTTGAGGTTGAGAACATGATGCATAGTGGATAGAGAAAAGTTCAATGATTTATGTATTGATAAAACAAACCCATGTGAAGCCTTAGGATTAAACTGGAAAGCCCCCCGGACACCCCCTAACCTCCCTTAGACAGCCACCCCAAATCCTTGAATAGCCCCCAAACCCCCTGAATTCGAAATTGATTTCATTAAGTACTTTATTAACTTATAAATTATGTGTTAATGGTGTACGAGTATAATTGTTGTATGTGTATTCTAGGTCTAACTTGATTATGAATTATGAGTTAATTTTGTATGGGTATACATTCTTTGCTTGGCGTATTGAGATGTTGTTTTTTAAGGTGTTCGGGTGTGCTTCTATAGATTTATCGGAGCAGTAGAGAGGGTATTTATCGACGCTCTTTTAGAATTGATAAATCATGCTTTTATCAGTGCTAAAAAGCGCTGACAAACTACACCTTTATCAGAGCTCTTTTAGAGATGATAAAGGTTAGTTTTATCAGCTCTATCTTAGTACTGATAAAGTCTACCTTTATCCGCTCTTATTTAGCTCTGATAAACGGTTGTTTTATCAGTGTTTTTATAGCACTGATAATGTAACCCTTTATTAGCGCCAAGCATTACAACGCTTTTTTAGCGCTGTTAAAGCCCGTTTTTAGCGTTGTTAATGATCTTATTTGTAGTAGTGATAGCAGTTATATTAATATATTAAAATAAAATTATCTATATATATCAATACATTTATTAGCTCGGGTTGTCGTTGTGCATGTGCAGGATACAGGAGGTGCAAGTTCGAATTCGGCTAGTCGTTATTTTCATCATTTTTTACATATAGTTTGAAAACCGTAAATACAGCATTGTGCCACACTATTCAGTCATTGTGCCCACGATTTAGTAAACCATGGGTACTGGTGAGGACCTATATTGAGACGCCTTTCCAGTCCACGGTTCCAAAAACCGTGGGTATAGGTTATACCAATGGTTTTAGGGCATATACCCACAGTTTTGAACCGTGTTTATAGGCCGTTTTTTCAGTAGTGATCACCTATAACAATATATAATGATCATGTACCATGAATAAATCTTTTATCCCTTACCCTTTTTATCATATTAACATTAAATACTCTTTTGAATCTATATAGAAAACACGTTCAGATATCAAAATTTCATTTCCATTCAAAAACTGATTTTCAAAATTAAAAGGCCAAAAAAATATGTTTTCGCTTAAAATAATAGATTGATGCTATTAAATGAATAAAAAATTAAAAATGGTTTTAGAGGTAGGTAAATCTATTTATTTAATATAATTTAAAATTGAAATACATTTTTTATGGAATTACAAATGATTTCATTTAAAATACATAATAGCATGATTTAAAAAAATATAATAAATTTTTAAGTGACATGAAATTTTCTTCATTTATCTTTTAAAATCATTTAAAAAAATAAATAATGTAATTTTATGAATGTGGACATGGAATAAAATTATTTATAAAATAAACCATTAAAAAATTTAAAATGTGGTGTTATGGTATACTGCAGTATGACATGAGTTTGGATAATCAAATATATTCCTTATCTTATTGAATCATAAAAATATGTTATCTTTTTATTTTTATAATTACCATTTTCATTTTATTTATTAAATTTATTTTTTATTTTATTATTATATATATGTAATTAAAAATTATATTAAATTCACATTTTTTTCATTATATTCAATATATATATCTCCAATGATTTTTAAAGGTCAAATTCGGTCAATGTTATAATTTCTACAACATCCCTAGAATAATAGTAATAAAATAAAATTTTTCTTTATTCATCAGTAATATTTCCTAATCCAACCATGGAATAATGTTTAATAAAAATAAAATATTTTACCATCATAGAGATGGTATTCCATATGCATGGATTTGTAATGATTCCATTTCTAGATTATCATGATAAAAAGAAGGTTCAAATTATATTATATATTGAAAAAAATTATTATATAATTTATAAATTATTATTTATTTAAATAAACATATATATATTTCAACCATGTGAGGTAGTGGTGAAAAAATGGATCACATAGCCTTTTTCTGGTGGTATTCCACATGGACTAAAGAAATACATTATCATTTTTCGAAGGATGGAAATGTATATAAATAAATGAAATATTAAAATTATATTGATGAATATTTAAATTATATTTTTTGTATAAATTAAATACATCATTTAATCAATTATGGAGATGTGGTTATTGAAAATGAAATGAATCACTTCATTAATGTGGTATTCAACAAATTAGAATGAATGATATTAATGATTGTAATATGAAAAAAGAGAAGATATATAGATATTATGAAATTAATATAATAAGAAATAAGTATATGAATGATACTAATATTTATATTTTATAATGATTGAATATTATTTTAACAAGTTAGTATAAGAAAACAATGAACTTTTTTTTAAAATGTGTACCTCTTCATCAAAGTATTCTTATTTACATAACTCATTACATCATATAAAGAATGTATTATACTCAATAATAGGAAATTTGAACATAAAGAGGTACTTTTTGAAGTAATTTTGATAGTTATTGGATGAGGAAAATGGATCACTATGTGTGTAGAGGAGAGTGAAGGAGTTCCCCTTTTAAAATCGATTGGAGCAGAATGCTTAGAGCTTCTTAAAATATTAAATTAACATCAATTAATTCTCGTAATCAAGTTCCTCTAAAATGAAATAATTATTCTATAAAATCGTTATGATTATAAATACACTCATATAATTAATTATGGACAAATGATAATGGTTTTTCTCCAAATATCATTGATTTAACCATCAGTTAATCCTTTTCACACATACCAAGGTATCATTGGTTTGTTATACTATAATAGTCATGAACATTATGGTAATAGGATAGATGACACATATATATAAAATATATTAAATTCCAAACTATATCCCACTATCATTTTGGTAAATAAATTAAAATAGTGAAACTCATTTAATAAAGCAGTATTTTACATAAAATAACATTATCGTAATTTTTATAATTATTCATTTGATTTTATAATGAAAAAAACATGAATGAAATTGAAGTTGAATCTAATAAATTGAAACATTTCTATTGTGAAACTTTTATATATTAACAAAATTCATGGGACACGACACCTCACCCATAAAATATTACATTTACTCTCTTAAAATTATTTTCCTGTTTTTTCTATTACGTGAACAAGAACTTTTTCATTGTTTTAAGATAATTGATTGCAATAATTTTCAAATTAAAAAAATAAAATTAACATTAAATATAATATTTTATAATTTTCATTTTCATTTATAACATAAAATGATTTTATTATTATCATTATAGAAATATTTTATAGATATAAAAAGATAGAGGGTGATATTTATTTCTATGTCATGTAATTAAAGCAATATATAAGAAAATAATAAATTAAAATGGCACAAAATTTCCATAATCACTAATATATCATAAATACGGCCATAAAAACACTAAAATTATATATTATATACAAATTTTTCGGTTATTTTTAGTCCTTAGCATTTTATTTTTTCCATTTTTTCAAAATTTACACTTATCGAGGTGAAAAATACATACTACTTTTACCATTCATATTTACCAAAATTGAATTTGGATTTTTTAACAAAATATGTAAGTTAAAATTCCAAATATGAAATTATTAATTCAAAGTTAAAATACTATATGTGAAATATATTAATATAATATTAAAACACAAAATACAATTAAAACTAATTTTCCATAAAATATAATTTTTGGATAAAGAATAGAGACACCAACATATAGTAAAATGTTGATTAATATTTAATAAATAAAATTATATATAACTAATGAATATTTATTTTAATTTGAGATAAAATTAAACAAAAAATAGTACATTATAATGAAAATAACTGAATGTTTTAAAAAAATTGGTATTTTAACGATTCACATCAAATTCACATTTATTGATAAAATCACAAAAAAACCCCCTAGGAAAATTCTTATTACATTCTCTAAAAAATTATATTCATTATTTCATGTAGAAAATTTATAATTGTTATATAAGTAAATTTTATTATTGATAAATAAATGAAACCCTTTTTTGATGAAAAAATATGTTTTAATATTAAATTACTTTACTAAAAATTATGATCTTATTTACTAATAACACATCAATAAATTTATAATTATTATATAATTCAAAAATATATGTACTAATGTGGTTAATCCAATTATTATTCAATAATTTTATGTATAATATATAACGGTAACATTTAAGATTATATTTTTTGATGCCTCATTTAAGCTCAATGTTTTGTGTTGTATACAATATCTAACAGAATTCCCATTGAAATTGTTTTAATGATACACTCTCTATGATCTAATAAATTTAATTCTACCATTTTGAACATTATATCAGAAATTAGAGTGTGTGATAAGTGAAATTACCACTATATATCCTAAATTAAGAAAATAGTTAATAAAAAGTATCCCAAAAAGATGGAAATGGAAATATAATTTCCATATAGAATGAAAAATAATTTGGATTACTTTCAAGAGAGAATTAGTGGGGAGTGAAAATATTTACATGGAGGAAATTTAATGCCCAAATAATAATAGATAGTTAAATAGATCAGGGGTCATCATAATTTAAATGATCCTTTGAATTATAATAACCATAAGACCACAAAACAATGAGATGTGAAGATGACCATCGATTCTTCATAAATGATGTTAATAGAATAAAATGTTTTCTCTACGTGAATTTTCAAAAAGTTTAGGAATTAATTTACCGTCTAGGATAAGATAATAACAGAATATTCAAACTTCATAATTTCAATTTCTTAATTTATATAAAACTAGCCATAATATAACCTTTTCCTTCATACAGTGAGTATTCAAGATAAATTTTTAATTCCTAAAACAATGTAATAATTTTCTGTTGGATCAAAAAATTACAGAGAATGATAATAGGATATTCCAAATCTCATTATAAATTATCTAAAACAAAAATGGTTACAAAAAAGGTTATGAAACTTATAAAATTAAAATACCTTTGTAGGAATAAATAAATATTAATCTCTAAAGTCATAATAAAAACACCCAATGATCAACTAGACTTAAATTCTAGAAAACATCAAAAATAACGTGTTAAAACAAAAAAAATACATGTTTCAAAAACATATTCTTTTGATATTAATTTAATATTTACCTCCAATCAATAATAAAAAATGTTTCAACCTATATCATTCCATATATGAATAATAAAATATCCATAATATCAATAAAAAATCAATATTAAATAATTCTTTAAACATAAATGTCAACTCATACTTTTCATCATATGTCCCCAAAAATATAATAGAAATATTTAGATATATTAATTCTTTTCAAGGATTACATATCTCTCAACATTTCAAAACATCACAAAAATATCATCAATCCCATTAAAAATAATAACGGAAAGAATCTATAGTAGTGTATATGATTTTGAAAAATATGACCATCACTGAACATAAAGTCCTCAGATGGTATCAATTACACTTATGAAATCAACTAAAGAATACATGTTAATCAAATATTTTCTCTAAAACCCGATTTGATACCAACTATAATAGACCTGAAACTATTATCCTAGATCCAATGATAAATACATAATTATTGCATTCCAAGCTCTAATACTGGCACTCGAGATCCTATTTTAGCCCTCGAAAATTTACAAAATCAAATGGAAATACTTGATCACATACATAGCGATGTACCATTTGGATTTATGTTTTTTTTAAACATGGATACACTCATTCAATGTGGACTTCTACAGAAAATATAAATTCATAACACTAAAAATCTATTAAAATAAACAATGTTATTGTTTTTGTGAATTTTATTTAGTAAATTAAAAATAACATATTAATTTTATAACAAATCCTTATACACTGTATGAATATATATAAATTTGGATTGAGTACAAAATATCATTAAGGTAAAAAAGTATGAGATCCCTTAGTCTAGTGAAAATCCTGAAATACAATAAAATAGATACCTTTATCACAATATTATTTTATCATACCCAATAAATGACATCCACAACTAAAAAACACTATTTACTCCAAAAAACAGTAAAACTGATATAAATAATATAAAATACTTTATAAGAAACATAGATTAAGGAAATAATATAGTATTTTTATCAAAACTCATGCTCAAATCATATAAAAAATAACTAGATCCATGTTCAACCCATAGTATAAATCACCATAGATAATACCATCATTATTTACATTTAAGAAAAAAGAATTACCCATATTAATTGAGATTTACATCTAGCTCATCCATCATATATGAGATATCAACCCCACAAATCTATCATAATTAATTTATATCTAGTAAATTGAATAAAACATTTAATGAATGACATATTTTATCATAATATTATAGATAAACTATTTTTCTTCTATATGAAAATCAATTTTAGATATCAAAATATGATTTCATTTTAAACCCACATTTTCAAAACCAAAATACCCAAAACAATGAGAATAATTCTTATTCTTCAAAAAAAAAGAAAAAATAATGTGACAGAATAAATACATAAAATAACGGTTTTAGCTATAAAAAAATCCAATAATTCATCATATATTAAAATATAACATTCATTCTACCTTTTCTAATGAAATTCCCTATGTTAGGTATAAAATATGTAAAATGGTTCATTTTGGCAAATTTTTTTAAAAATTTTAAAAAATTTATATTAAAATTCAATTAAATTATTATTAAAACACAGATAAAACAATATTTATAATATGGAACCATACAATTATATTCATAATAAAAAACATTAAAACATTTAAATTGATTTTTTAAGTTAATGTGTCCCTACCATAAAGATGAATTGCCACGTATATTCTTTATATTGACAAATAATAATAATAATATGTCTATTTTTAATTTAATAGGATTCATTAAAAACCTCATTATTATTTTTAATTAATTAAATATCATTTTATATACAATTACTTAATCAAAAAAAATTCACGTTAGTTGTTTTGAGGATATTTGGCTCATATACCAAATGTTAAACTTTTATGTTGAATATTTTTAAAGTTGGAATAATTAAATTACCCATAGATTAAGAATTTTAAAGTACTATTATATTTTTACATCAATTAACTTTTAAAAAATAAATAATTATTATTATTTATAATGAAATATGTATTAATAATAGATTATGTATGTCATACACTCACCTGTGTAATGATTCCGCATTTAAATGATCATAATGGAAAGATGTTGTGTTTAATGTTATCATTTTAGGATGATCATTTTATCATATATAACATAATATTTTCCTAAATATTATTTTATATTTTATCCATGTCATGTGGTGATTAAAAATGAAACACATTTCTTTATAGAGAAGGTAGTCAAGACATATGTACAAACATCATTGTCATTTTTCAATTTATTAAATTGTAATAAAATGATGTTATATTAGTTTTATATAGTGATAATCATGTCATTAATAACATATTTATAGATTAACTCGATAATTATAACTACTTGTGGGAGTTGGGGATGAAAACGAATCACATCACTTTCTAAAGGTGGTAGTCATTGGGTATACATAAATGATACTTTTGTTCCAAATTTAATGGAAGAGGAAATGTGTATATATTATTCAATTAGCATATTAATATCTCAGAATATTGAAGATATTTATATTATTATATCAGAAAATTCGAATATAATTTTAGGTCACATATCAATAAATAAAACTAAAACATTCACTTATTAGTTTTGCCTCTTATTCAAATAAAAATCCATTCATTACACAATTATCCATCAATGGTTGGTATTATTCCTAAATTAAAACTACTAGAATTTGTGGAGGGATGTTATGAAGGTATGTTGTTAGGAATTTTCTGATACTAGTATCAATTTATGAATGGAGTTTTGAGTATAGGGTTTGTAATTTATTTAATGTGAGAGGATGTGAACTCTGGGAATTATATATAATTTTAAATTGATAAAAACTATTTTTTTATTGAAACATTAATCAATAATTATATTATAATAATATATAGTTGATGTTTTTCTAAATACTAAAATAAAATAATATTTATAAAAAATGGGAAATTTTTTATCACTATATATTAGTTATAACCCATGTTAACCATTTGGAAACATAAAATCGTATTGATGTTTTTTACATTAAAATTTAAAATAAATTTACTAGAAAAGAACAACTTAGTCATAAATGGATAATTTAGATTATTCTAGTCTATATCCCATTTACTAGTTTTATGATAAGATATTTTCTAATTCTAATTAATTTCATTATATATTAATTATATAAAAATAACATTAATTTTATTTTAGAACTAGTCATTTACTATGATATTGAAAACAACATGAATTCACTTAAATTTGAATCCAATCCATTAAACTGTCTGTAATATATTTTGAATATCTGTAAAATTATATGATAACACAATCAAATAAAAAACATTACATTGTGCATTTTTAAAACAATTTACATGTTTTTTCTATCTCTTGCACAAACACTATGTCGATATTTGATAAAAAAACTATTTAATTATTGCATAAATATAAATTAAAATTATATCAAGAAGATATATAAAAAATCTATCTTTAATTTCATTATTAATAACTGAACATATGTTATTTTATCCCTATACAAAAATTTTAATGGTTCCATAAATAATATTCTGACAATAGTTATATTATATTTACATAAATATATATATTTAATTTTAAAAGAAATGCCCCTCAAAATTTACATAAACTAAAATATGGAATTATGGTAGAAAATACCCAATCATAAAATATATCAAATATTTTTTTAGTGTATTTCTAGTTGTTATCATATTATTTTTTACCATATTAGTCGGATATAACCATAAATAATTGATACATATTTACTACGGTTACCATTTATATTTGGAAAAAATAGAAGGGAAACATTATAAAAAAATTAAATCTATAATATATATAAATAATTTAATTTAATTTATTAGATTTATATTATGTTCAAATAATTTTTATGATTAAGACACCAAATGAAATGAAATTTATTTTTCCAAAAAATGAATTTTTGAGCCCAAAAATGACATATAACTAAATTATGTATATTGTTCATTAAAATGAAATTAATTAGGTCCCGTACATTTCATTAATGATAATATATTTTCAGTGGAAATAAAATAATGGTATTTAATGAGGAACAATGATGAAAAATACAAAGGGATATATGTTTTCGCGAAAGAACTAGGCCAACGAATTTATACTTTTTTCAAATCATCCTCTAGTACTAAAATCTAATACATGATAGTATAAGAGAATATGATTTATGAGAATGATTTTTTGGAAATAAAGAATATTATTTTTCATGTTAATGGTATTCAATAAGGTGAGATAAATGATGATAAAATGAATGATGAAATTGATATATACTGTTGGATTTTTGGCATTATAAACATAGGTCAAATAAGATGTTATTTGTGGGAAGAAAAACAAAGCCAAAGTGATTGGAAATGGATATATTTCTTTGGAGAATCATTATTGGATAATGATAGACCAGGAATAGATAAAATGAGTTGAATATGTTAATGTTAATATATCCATTTTATAGAATTTAATAGGTGTGCTTGGTTTGGGACCATTATTATACAAACCCCGGGCAGTTCCGCTCTATAACTTTCTATGTGGAACACCACATCACACAGTTAGGTGAAAAATTATGTAAACCATTATCCCAAAATGTATTTATCTTTAAAACTATGTATATATGTTTCACATGATCACTCGACCTCCCTTTCTTGGTTAAAAAAAATTGTGTACATCCATATTGTGGGCCACATGGTTGAGATGCATGGTTAGAAGTAATTATACACCAATCTTCTGCCTCATGTTATTTCGAAAAAAATTATATATCTACGGCCCAAAAAACAATATGATGATCCTAAAAAATTCAAAAACATCATAATAACATTCATTTATATATATATATATATATATATTAATTTTTAACATAAAACCTGACTGAACATGAACCTTAAGATAAAAATAAAGATCATTCATCTTCCACCCCATAAAACAACCTATGTTCATGTTTCCCATCCATGGTTGTATTAGAATAATTTCTGAATAACTATATCAACTATGAATGTATGTTGGCCTATCACTCTCTGGTCTCATCTAGTACACAGTTTCTCTTCTATTGAACCCATAATATAAGAAATTCCCTACAACATAGAGAATTCATTTTGTGACCAAAAACATGTATATGATACGATTAACAAGAACCATCCATGACCTATTCAACCTCTTCTTGTAGAAATACATGATATGGGTCAAAGAGATAAAGATGTAACTAAGAGACATGAAAAATAGCATTCATAGGCATTTATCTATGAGTTATTTAAATAAAATAATACATTGGTTTGACATTCTCCCAAAAAATAAGTTGTAATGGATCTATATTAAAACATTTCCCTTTCAATGAATTTATTTATAACAATATGTTGTTGATAAAACAAGAATACCCAATCAAGAATACCCAATCGCCCACCTCAAACTCTATATGTCATTGAGGAATAATGGCATGACAATTATTCATTGATTGGGAGGTAGTGATATTTATCCTGATATGTTATACCTAATCTTATTTGTCCTCAATGATATGTGGTCCAAGTAGTGAAACCTCAGCTTCCTCTATCAAGAATAGGGTGAATGATACATCTTACCATATAGGTAAACATAATATGTATCATGAATCAAAGAAAAGAAATTACTATTATTAGAAAATTCATCATGAAAAAAGTACATCACCAAATAGAATACAAAATAAAGGATGCCTTCCAATCCATGTCCACTAATTTTTTAATCGAAGGAATGGATTTGTTCTTAGCCCAGTTTTGGTAGGTTGTGAGTAGAAGTACCTATGGAACAAATTCCTTCTACAACCTCTTCTATAAACTCATTGGGAAATGTGTGTCCCAAATTAATATAGTGGTGTGAGGAACCCACGTAATGAATTTAAATTATTATATATTTTTTCACCCATGCTCGTCAATTGAGAATATCCCACTAATTGGCATGAAATTGGAAATAATCATAATCCCATAAACAATCACCCATACTAAATATCTACTTGGTGGGTAGCAAGGTAATCCCCCCATCAATTACAAAGTGATGTCATTCCATTTCTCTTAGAGAATATATTACAATAATAATTAGCCATCAATCTATTATTTTTAGGCCTTCACCTATTGATTCTTGGAACGCTAGGTAAAAAAACCATCTATATTCATCTTTATACCAGGACACTTATATTGGTGTATTATCTTATTTTATATCATTATAATATCAAGAGGTACATTACATTTTAAATCTTTACATTATAACATAAATTCATCTCACATATAAATTATATCATAGATGTTCCAATGAATTTAGAAAACCACTTCTTCTTATTTAATACATACATGTGATGGGACCATACAAAAACCAACTCCATTATGATTAATTTATAGTGTTTAAAAGGAACTATCATCTTCACTATATAGAAAATTCATGAGGATATAAATATGGATTCTTGTACGTGCTACTCGATATAATCCTTCACCTCTAAATATATATCTAAAAATAGGTCCATCAACTTCCACATAGAAACTGTTTTCCAAAAACACATGTTTCTAGGTCTTATGACTAAAATAATCTACTATTTCTTTGAATTATCAAGGAGTATAAGTCTTGTCTTAGAAAACAATATATATGATATTCAATTCATAATCATTATTTGAGGTTCATGTGTGGAAATTTAATAATGTATTTATTTATTTTTTGATCTGTGCATACAGGTAACCCATCTCGATGAAAATATTTAATATATCCATGGAAAAGATGAACCAATAAAGAATGATCTAGGTCAGGAACTGGTTAATTATACTCATAAGGTCTCAAATAATGAGAACTATTTTCCTTCACTCTATCACACCACAAAAATATTATCCCATCCTAACATTAGATTTAGGATAATAAAACATGGAGCTATGATAGGATCAGGTAAATTCAGTATCATCAATGAGGTTTTCCTATCTTTATGATAAAAAAATATTTCATATATTATTCAAACTATAAGAATTTGAAACCATTCATTTTCAGAACAGTATAAGGAGCTGCAATGTGTGATTAATCTTCTATAAAATTTCCTACAATATCCTGCCAGCCTTAAAAATCACAATATATGAAAACCATTCCTCAGAGTCTCCCATGATTCCACATAAATAAGATTCTATATATCTATATATGATTCTACATCCTAGATAATTTAACTTTGTATATTAAAATTTATAATTCATAAATTGAATTATGTTATCTTGGAAAATAACCAATGGTCTCTGGGTTTATTCAATTTGACGTTAACGTGTTTCTTATGAATATGTTTGGACTGTTAGTATACCCAAATATTATCCATGAAACCCACAATGAATATTTCCAAATATGGGTAAGAAACTTATTTATTCATGGATAAAATAACATCCAAACATTAATTATAGTAAAGAAAAATAGAATATACTAATATAACCATTATTAATTTTAAATGTTTCTAATAGCATTCTAGACTTATCTAGCACACCTGATGGAATACTAACCTCAAATCAATCATTAAGGGAACCCATGTTCCATTGATCTTGACCATGAGGTATTTTTATTTGAGGTATAAGGTAATTTTTAATAAAGATAAGTTGATTCAATATTTATTAAGAAACAAATAACCTTATTGTGCCATCTAAATTATATGTGAAAATCATATTTGAACCCCAAGAACATGTATAGGGTCATATAAACCCCTAATCATCCATGTTTCCTAACTATCCTTTGAGTATCTAATTATTTGTAGGATACATTCTATAAGGTTGGAAAAATATTGATGTTTCTCTATGAGTATTCCAAATGGTTAATTTACTAATGTCATAAGAGGTATCCTAGAAACATCCTTAGAGGATACATCCCTAAAATGCAAGACTATTGGAGGGTAATTTCTTATACAAATTTTATATGAATCTAAAACAACACGAGAAAAATATGTGGACATATTTACAACCACTAATGCCCTAGTCCATTTGGACTCACCCTAATATAACATTAACCATCCCAAATATACATTCCATTATTGGGTGATAGAATGGAAACTCACATTCAATAATAGTTTATATGGGAATGATAGGTAACTAACCAATCCATCCCTATTATTATTTATAGTCCATTCATATGATGTTATAAAAACTCTCCGACTGAAAAGATATATGTATCTATCAAGGGGGAATTCCATACATCAGTGTGAACTCTCTAATAAAATTCCCAAAAGAGTATCTTGATTTATCACCCCACCAATGTATTTGATCTCATGGCCCTAACATTCTATGAGAATAAATGATATAATTTAATCTTAAGATGTTGAATAAAATATGTAAATTACAAAATCATATGATCAAAAAATATACACCAATCTATAGATTCCTTGACACATTACTCCGATTTTTTAGCTTACACTTCATATATCTATCCTCATCAGCACATATAATCTCCTACCAGACAACACTAAGTTGTGATTCACTAATGTCACTATATATAAGAGTTATGTCATAATTAGCCATGAATATATAATCATCATGATTAGTAATAATATTCTATCTACCTTCTAGAAAAGGATCAACTTATTCAAAATTTGAAATTGGAGCTAATGCATAACATGCTTAGATAACAAATGGATGAATTTTCATGAAAATAATTTTCTGGAATATCATATTTTCAAAATATAAGAACTATATTATTTCCTTGAGGCATAATTTCTTCTTTTTTCATGGCCTATTACACTAATGTCATAAAACATTAGTAATTGGTCACACACATTGACTACGGCTTCCCCCATGGTATATCATAATGTGAATCTTCCTCCCTCTGAAAAATCATCCACCATGTCTGGGCACTAAACCACTATACACCAAACTCTCAATTTTCCTCATTTTATGCTCAGAGATGTGGTCCAAATTCACTATTTATAAAATAAGAGTAAAAAAGGTGCACAAAAGAATGGATGGCCAGCCAATCCATATCATTAAATAATATTTATATGGTAAACGCAACACTATAATTAACAGGAATTATATGATGTAGTTATGTTAAAAAAAGAATAATTCATAAGAATGATATTACAATATTTATGGATCATAAACTCAATATCCAATTCTCCTCTCAACATTCCACTAAAAAATTAATTATAAAAGATTGTCTATAAGACACACTAAACCATGTCCTGATACTAAACTACAAAATTTTCAACGTCTCACAAATTCATGTTTGATCAATAAATAAAAAAAATTACTTTTACCTCCTATCATGATGTTTCTCCATATGAAATTTTTTTTAATGAAAAATTATTTCTATGACTCAGTAGCTTAGGGGCCATCATCCCCTAATCAAATAGGTGGATGTTTCTTCTATAATTCGGTTTTCTATTATTAAATAGTTGGTATAGATCTTAGAATATATTAAACATAGTACAAAAATTATTTTAATCCACCTCTAAACTGAGTAGTAGTTTCTAATTCATGAATGGAAGGCAGTGAAACTGGAGGTAAAATAGCTGGTATTATAGGAAGGTTATGGTTAAAATCATTCAAATCATTTTCATCTCCACTATCCAAGTGAAAGACCTAAGGCCAATGTGGAAGTATATTTCTATTATTAAGAATTCCCAACACATTTAATGAATTTATAACAAAAAATGTTCGTAGATAAAAGATAATTAAAGGTATAAATCCATCCTAAAATGAGGTAAATAATCAACTCCCTTATCCTAAACATAGTTCAATGTTCCATAGTAAATTTGGAAAATTCTAGAAAAATTCTACCAATTAACCGCTATTAAGTATATTTTTGGATTAATTTATCATATGTTATAATAATTGTACAATATTATAGAATGTAAATTGGAAGTTATATTGGGAAATCCACTATGATTTTCAAATATAATCAATATTTAATTAAAAAAATCTTATTAATGAATTATCTATTATGAATTATATATTTATATATTTTTCATTTTCTAGCTCGATGCTTCAACCATTAGCTTGTTATTAATTCTAATTATTTATAAGTTGTAATTGAATTTTCCTGTAAATAGAAATGGCCATTTATAGTGATAACTTATATGAATAACCATTGAAGTGATATAAAGAAATATATGCTTAATTAATAGATATTTGAATCCCTTCAAATTATAAAAATAATTTTTTATCTTATACAATCAATATTACTTATAACAGACATTTGATAATCGTTGATTTCAGGTGTAACCATCATGAAATATGGGAAACACCATTTAAAATTATTTGGAAGAATTATTTAACTGATTACTTATTCTTATCCATGAATGAAATATCAGAGAAATTATGAATAAAATAGTTGAGGTACTACAACATGTTTTAGTAAATACATACATTATAATAAACAATGCATGAAATATTCATTACATTTAAATAATTACATGCCACAAATTATGCATGTGTAAATACAAATTTTCTATATAATTCGAATTGGAAAATCAATATTGATAATAAATCCCAAAACAATTTTCATCAAGAAATAGTGAAATCAATACAAATATAATACGAATAAACCTATATATTAATGACCATCAATGATAACAATGATTCTCCCCACTCATGCGTTAGATACTCCTTGAACTTGTCTTAATGGCTAATTATGATACATTTCATAGATCTTTTCAATAAAAACTAGTATTAATAGAGATATTGAATCTATAATTTTACTACATGATGTATCAATCCATGTTCATAAATCAGTGACTTCTCAAATTGGCTATATGGAATAAAGAAATACTTTATGTACACAAGAGTCTTTCTACTAGTAGTGGAAGACTATGCTAATATTGTGGGGAAAATATACCCCCTTATAATAGAGTGGCACATTGGTTGTTAATAATAAATAAAAAACTAGTTAAATTTTATAAAGAGAATAGTTTCTTTGAAACAACTAGATCGGTTAAAATCAGGCATCAATAATATCTAGTATCATGATGGAAAATATTTTCATTTCACCATGCTCTAAGAAATTATAATACAAGGGAGAAATTTTGTAGAAATAAAAGCTTAAAAACTATAAAAAGTATGTAAATTTCCAAAATATTTCCCCAATAACACCTCAATAACAAGGTTAGTCTTATACTTCCATAAAATATACTAGTATAGAAAAAAAATCCATAGCATTTCACTTTCACTAATACATTTTTTAATTAATTTGTACAATTTGGGTAACTAACATTGGCCTGAATAAGGTGCGAGTAAAACAATATAAGACACTGTAAATGGGATCTACTTCCATCTAATCTGTAAATATATTATATTTTAGTGTGTCGGAAAATTAGTAAATTCTATAAATGAAATAAATGAAAACCTTTTCAATTTAAGTCTCCCATGGGTCAACCATCTAATACTACATGCTTAATCCTAATCTAGAATGTCTCAAAAACATATTAAATTATAATTAATTTCAATTATAATCATGGGAGACAATTCGAGTAGCCATGAATTCCCTTAGTGATGATAGTGGTATAAGGGGATGAGAGGTCTCATTGAATTTATGGCATTGTAATTTATGAAATTAATTAAATTATTGTATCTAAGACATTGATTTTGTCAATTTATATTCTATTACATGGAATATGTGTCATTTATTTTGGATGGTATCCTGATCCCATATGTGTTATACTATATAGGTAATCTTGATATATATCCTAGTATACTATAACAATCCATCAACATAGGACTCCACCAATGTAATTCTAGGTACCAACCCTTGACTCACTCATGGGATAGTATGAATTAATTTATATCTTACCCCTTATATTGAATTTAAAACCTAAGTGTCTCCCATATAATAATATAGATCCTACGTCTATTGAACATATACACTATATTCTAAATATATATCCATGTATCACCAATAGAGAGATATAATCCATTTATAATCCATTTAATTCAATAATTCTAATATAGCAGCTGAATCTTATTGTACAAAAATATTACATATATATACATAAATATTCAACACATAAAAATATAACCTTCTCCATAATAATAATGGTTTAGATTATTTAGTGTTTTCATATACAACATTTCAATTTTATTGATTATCTTCAAGAACATCAATAATTATCTTACCTATTATTACACTTCATAGGCATACACAACTAATAACCATCTTCACAAACTGGGGAAGGATACATAAAAAATGGGTGAGGTCAAATTTTTTGTAAGCGTGAACGTGGGAGACATCATTCAATGATTATATTTAATAATTATATAATAATATGGTTATAGATCGTGACCTTAACATATAAATTACATACCCTATTATACATGTATTATAAATATTAGTTACAGAAAAAAACATTGCTATTTCAATAGACAATAATCATAAGAATGAAAAATCATTCAAACTCAACAATGAACCATAAATTCTTATAATTGATGTTTGTGGAAAATCATAACAATTGAAACCCTTTAAAATATCTTGATTATCTTCCATGAACATCAGAACATGAATCAAAACCTGATTCCCGTTTGTGTATAATAACACTAACATGTTTCCCATAAAAAATAATGAAAATTTACTTATTTCAAATTATAGAATAATCACATCAAATTTTTTCCCATGAAAATATCATGATATATAATACATTAATCAATATGAAAGAATGACATATCGGTACCCCCATCACATTATGAAAACTCTATGTATGTGTTCCAAGAGATCATAAAACATTTTTCATATCAAATCCCATGAAAAAAAATTGGTGTCAAAAAAATTTCATCTTTTCAACATAAAAATAAAATATCCTGACACATAATAAGTACATTATCAGTGGATAATAACCCCATTAATGGAGATGTTACATCAAAGGATTTCATATTATATATAAAATTATTTTTAAATATCACATCGAATAATTATTGAGGAAAATATATTTTCCATTTTAAAATCACTTACCTTTTTCCAAATCAATGATAATATAAATGAAAATGTTTTATATGAAAATAAGCATTTAAACTTATAAAGTAATATTAATATCTTTTATCTCTCATTATTATAATAAATTCAACTTATTCTCTATAAGTTAATAAATCATTCCTTCCTTATTTTTTGTTTGGAAAGTTACAAAGTACATTGTTTGTAAAATGACAAAATGATTCCATCGAATCCATCTTATAAAAAGTAAAACATGGGTAGAAATTACTTAAAATAATTATATGATAATACTAAAAATATATTTTCTTAATTGTGTACATAGAAAATAAATATTTCACAATGATGACTTAGATATTTACAATCCTAAATAATTATTTTATTATGAAATAATCCCTTACATATTTTGTAGATTTTTAATTGTAAGCCCCATTACAAAAATTAACCTATAAATATTTGAAAAAAATACATAAAATTAATAATTTTTTTCACAAAATGTATTCATGGGATTTATATACAACAAAAATTAGACACAAGTTGTTAATATGTAATGTTTCTCATATAAATAAATGTTAGATGAAAATATCTTAACTTACGTCGCTCAAATTTTCATTCATGTTAAAACGTATTAAATATTTTATATGATATTTTTATAAATGTATTTAATGAAAATATTTGTATCATTCACCCCATTTAATAATTATTTATAATATAATAAAACCATTTTATTAAATTTTTTTAGAATCACTATTCAAGGTGATTACTGCTTCATTTTCCAGGCATCATTCAATTCATTTGTCCCAGTCCTTATACATTGATCAGTTTCCCACAATATCACATACAATTTTCATTACATACTATTAATATGTATTGTATATATATTTATTTGTGATCATTAATAAATTTTTAGCAAGAAATATGGATTAAAAGTTTCATGGAAATGGTAAATCGTATGTACGAAAGAATAATGTTTCAATTATTTTGAAAAATGGAATGAAATAAATGTAAATAATAATTATCCATGAAATAATAATTCTTAAATCATATATATCATATATATTAATACATATCATCCTTATTACCATAGAGTGGATATATTAACGTCAAACAGATTTCATCCCATTGTGGAGGTGGTAGCTCACCCGTATGAACGAATGTCGTTCTTGTTTCAAAAAAAGATGGATGGTAATAATTTTAAAATTATAATATAATTAATAGAATATAATTATGTCATAAATATCATATTTTAAAAATAAACCCATCATGAATAATATCTATAAAACATTGTGATGAAAAACCAATTACATCGCTGATGGATATTGTAAGACGTACGTACACACAAGCAATACTTTCATTTCATGTTTGAAGTGAATGTGGGTTTATAAAGATGATTTCATAGTCCTAAAAAAATATAAATATTAATTATAATAAATTATTAATTTATGATTAATATAATATATTTATAGGATGTAAACAATAGTAGAACGTATAATGTCACTAGTTAAGGTGATAAGCTATTCATTGAAATTACTCCTTTATATCTTCTATAAAGTTATCTAAGGTTGTATTATTGGGATTACATGAAACTATAAAACTATTATATGGAGGATGATAAGTGAAATATTTATTGGATGGTCGAGATATAAAAATGAGTGTTTTGTAAAGAATAGATGCATGATGTTCCCTTTAGTAATAGAAAGGAGGGGGACTTTTTTAATTTTTTTGTAAAAATAAAATATTATAGAAAATATTATAAGAAATACATACAAGTGGTTATGAATTGCAACCAAGGGTTTGATATAGTTGAAATATAATATACCAAAAAAATTTAGATATGATTAATAGTTATTTTAAACCTTTTCTTTTGGTTTAATCACCTATGTAAACAATGTTAACATTAATTGTGTTAACATATTTTTCACACATAAAAGATTGTATGTGAACATATAATGTCAATATTGTCTCATAAATGGATAATTAATAAAATATTAGACCATATATTAACCCATTATTCCTTATTTAATAAAAATATAATTTTTAATCAATTTCATAAACTATTTTTTGCATAAAATATCAATATTTTAAATTTTGAAACTATTCATTAGATTATCCTAAATAGCATTAGGAGAAAAAATATAATTAGAAACAATGATTTTTTAAAATATATATCATGTTATTATAATCGATAAATTTATTGGATCACATTAATTATATAAATTTATAATTCTTGTAATATTATTAATTGCATTAATCTGACTTCCCTATTAGCAAAATAAATATTGCATCAGCATTGTGTATGTGTTTAATATAATTATTTTATCCAAAAAATTTGGAAAAAAAGATCATCATGAAGATAAATATATTTTTTAAATAATTTTTATATTGGATCAAATATTTTGGATAACCTAATAATAAAACAATTATGGTTAGTAAAAACAACAATGGTAAATGTTTGAATGTTTTCAAATAAAATTTTATAATTTTAGTAATATCATCAAAATGGACATTAAATACCATATAAAAAAATATCATATGATAATAGACTAAATTATCTCAAAAAATAAAATTAATTCTAGTTGTAGGGACATTTCATTGTCCCTATCCATTTATTTGTATCTTAATTATTTAATTTACCCTTTAGCATGGTAATAATAATTAATATGGTTATTTTTAATATTGTCCAAAAATAAAACAATTGAAATTCAATATAGATTGGAATCATGAATATAAGTATGGGATTAATTTTTAAAAATTGAAATCATAAAAATTTAACAAATAAATTAATATTTAAAAAGAAAAAATTCAATGAAAAACAATTATTTAGATAATACGCTTTTAAATGAAAAATTTATTCAAGCTAGTTTAATTTATAAAATAAATTTAAATACAATAACATTATAAAAATGTAAAATATGAAATTTTAATAATATTCCAAAACATAAATGATATTTTTTAATAAATTTTAAAAAAAATTCAATTTATTAATAAAAATATTGACTTTTACTATTCATTTCAAAATGAATCATTTCCAAAAAAACAAAAAACACATCATATGATATTTTTTGAATAATTAGGATTTAAAAATGATGTAAATTTTAGAAAGCAAATTTTATAAAATTTTCCTAAAATAATTATAGTATTTTCCCAAAGTTGTAAATAATAATCATTTCTAAAGAAAAAATATTTTGGAATAATGAAATGAATATATAAAATAATTTTCTTTTTTAAATATCCTTAAATAAAAAATTAGAAATGTGTTAAAAAATTAAATATTTTATAAATATTTTTTTGCAATTCATAAGGGAATATTGATAAAAATGGTTTAATAGACACCTAATATTTTAATAATGTCTTCTGATTCAATTATACATCAATGTGTGTGTAATAGATGATATGAATGATATATCATTAGTTTCAGAGAGATATTACATTAATATCATTTGGTGTTAGATTATCTTCCACCATAAATTGAATTTCCTCTTATAAATTATGTATTGTGATAAAAATTTATATCAATACTTATACCTAATCCCAACCTCATGATCCCTTATAGATTTATCAAATTGATGGTTTCTCTATAAAAATTTATCAAGGAGTGTGCTCTTTTAAAAAAATCAATATATGATCCTGAATCTCTACCTATAATTGATCATAAAAAATAGTTTCCTCCAGATGTATGACCTATTATTATAGTATAGGTGAAGGATCCAAAATTTTCTTCTTGAGGAGATATATATGAAACACATCATGAACATGATACAGATTCAGTGGAAGCCCCAATCGATAAGCTACCATCATATTACAATCAGGAATTTCTAAAGGACTAATATATCTAGAGTTTAACATACGTTTCATTCAAAATATCATAACCCACATACAAGATCATATTTATAGTTATACCTTGTCACTGAATTGAAGCTTCATATCTTATCAGTGACTTTTAGGATAACAATTTTAAGACATTGATATTATCTTATATGCTCATGAATGGATTAAATTGTTTATATCATTTCGTCATCTATAAAAGATCCCAATATACATATTTATCTCTCATAAATCCATTAATTTAGTGTGATTTACTTCTTACCATATATTTCTTCATAAGAATCTATCTTAATATATGAGTGGAATCTATGGTTTGATGAAAATTCTCATTATATAATGTTCTGATCATAACCACCTATGAAATCCATAGAGACCTCTCTAATCATTTCTTATAGATTTTGAATTCTTCTCTCAAACATAATAATTTTTTAAAATATGATATCCAATGTTGAAACATAACTCTATAACCAGAGCTGATAGAAAACTTCCCTAGATATTTAACGAAATTTCTAGATACCTACAAAGTACCACAAAATGTGGTACTTCATGAAATATTACAACATCATTCATATATATTTAAAAAAATATGATTAAAAAATAATTATCCATTATTAAAAATTAAGTGATTTGACTTCATAAGGTATTAACAATGACCCATATATAATTATGGGCTTTAGATGTTTTGTTTTGACCGATGAAAAAATTCCTGTTGATATATTTTCAATTCCATTATGCTACGATTAATGTTTATAACATACCCTTAATCATTTAACCCCAATTCATAAAATTCTAAAAAACCACGCACCGAGAATCATAACCTACAATATCTCCCTTCATTCGATCCAACAATACACTTTCTTACCTCTATATATCATTTCACATCCTTGATGAATTTAGAATGATGAACAATTATCCCCATCCTATATGTAATTACCCAACGCCAATTTCCTAGAGTCAGTTCCATATTACATTACATTGGAATGATTACAAGAATGTTGTGTCCAGAAGGAAAAAATAGTTTCGTATATTTTAAAACATGATACATATATAACTTCTACATTACATCTTGGAATGAAAAAAATACAAATTTATTCTATTAGAAAAATCCATGACTCATAGATTATGCTTGCAAGTCATTCGTAATTTCCAACTTCATATCCTGGGAAAAAGAAACAAAAGAATTGGGTGAGCTCATATGCTCAGTATTTTTATGAAATGTAGGAGAAGATAAAAAAATCCTTAAGAATGGATAATATTTGAAAACACATACCTTTAAATGAAAAATGTGATCATAAAATGGTAGAAATATGTGATGAGTATATATTATGGTAACAAAACATAAATATGGGTATTATACTAGTAGAATAACCACATGAACTATCAATTTTTGTCTTCGTAATGATGGAAATTCATTTATTAGACATTCTGAGATATACCATCAAGGCCTCTACTAAGACGTCTATAAATTATTATGCCCTCGACCAAAACCATATCTCAAAGTGGGAAAGGCCTCAACCATGGACACATCTATTTGTCTCATTTGTGATACTGATGCATCAAAGGCCTATATTGATCCACACTCACCACATAAAAGTCCAAATCATTCCTTATATGAGAGGAGATAAACAAAAAAACATTTACATTCATATTGAATGTAACATATGAAATGTAAATAACTTTCCTCAAAAAATTTTCTTGAACACTAACCATTCAACATAAATTGGTTAATGGTTTTATGATAGAACATTCAAAATAAAAATAATCATAAAACATCCTATTATATGAAATAATAAAATATTATACACAATAATACATAATAATCTACAAGATTGTTGAGGCAATAAAAAATACTCGTATAAAATCATCGAGTAATTCTTGAGGTAAATACTCTTTTGTTTTGAAAATAAGGGTTCTTTTGGAAATAAATTTGTATAAAATCCGATCATAATTAACATAGTACTTTCAAAATAAAATTATTGATTTCAGAATGATAATGGTTTATAAAAAATGATTATTGATTTTTCTTTAAAATATAATTGATTTTGAGAAATTCCATTAAATTTCACTTGTATTTCATAAATCATTATGAATGTTCCTTTAAAATGTGTAAATACGAATAAAATATTGAAGGATTATGGTCGGTTAAGATATAAATAACACTATAAATTAATTTGTGATGAGTAAATAAAAATACATAAAATGTTCATTGACGTAATTAGAAAATAAAAGTAACCTGAATGAAAATTGGTGTTCGTGTGGAAAACACTTACCTTTAGTCTGAATGTGATCCTCTCTTGAACATAAGGTCATAGAAAATGAAATTAGAATTTATAATAACTTATATAATAACTTATTGAACACTTATTTAGTTTATAATAATTTTTTTTAGTTCATTTATGTTCATATTGATAAGTTATAATTATGAATTCTTCATTTATACAGTGATCATTTTCTTTATATTCGTAATATGGTCAACTGTTTTTAAGTAATGGCATTCTTGTGGAATTTATTAAACTCTATAGAATTTAATTTACACATTATTTAAGAACATTAATAGGTTTTATTGGTCATTTATATCATTTATTTACTTGTAATGAGAATAAATTATTAGATGAAATATCAATGACAAACACTTGGATTATTTTATCGGTATTTTGATTATTTGGAAGTACATTGGTCATATGAATTAATATTATGAACATATACTAGTTAATGAATATTATACAGGATATAATACATATATTATATTATATATAAACCATAAAAATGGTTTCATGACCAGTAATGAATGATAAATTGAAGAAAAAAATCGTTATCATCCCCAAAGGTTTTAAATTAACAACTCAGTGATAATGATTCCGTTTATAAAATAAAAGAGATAGTGAAAGGAAATTGATGAAAGTTATTCATTTAACATGATATAATTATATTATATTGAGGAAAATTGAGTTATCATGGTCATTTGGGAAGAGGAGGTGAGAGAAGATAACAATATAAAGGAACTAGAAATTAAATTGAAAGTAATTGAATGTGAATTGTTCTCTTGAATCGACCTCCTTCAGAACCTAATTATGGGTTGGGGTTTTTGTATTCTGGAAAGACCCATAGATCCTAGACTTAGGGAGTGACTAGGGATGATAATTTTTGGAGAACATTGTAGAGATTCTAGGAAGAGAGGAGTGAATTGAAGCGGGAGTGAGGGGAGGTTTTATAGTAGAGGAGAGGACTGAATTTTGAATATTTTATTCATTATTTTATTAATTATCTCAAGACAAACAATATTGTTGATTCATGTGACACATAATAGTCATACATGAATGTGATTTCTATAAATCTGTTCTAAAATTAATCGAGAAGTCATAAATAGTGTATTAAACTATTGATTTTTATATATGGTATTTCACAGTGTTTCACTATTCCTCAAAAAATTTAGATTTTCTGTAAAATTAAAAAAGTTCACCTGAACCATTTTTGACATGTAGAATACAAAAAATAAACCCCATTTTTTACAATGGATTTAAAAATATTATTAATTCAATTTTTAAATAAAATAATTGTTTATTCAAAAAGTAACAATTTAAAAAATATTCATTTTATATCACATTGAAAAATTAATTCAGATCTCTTTATCTTATTACCTTTAGAAAAAAATAATATTTTTATTTACTATTAATAAGGTTTATGTTACTATTCCTATTATGTTTTATATGGGTGTGTTAATATTCACCAAAAATTATGTTTGTCATATTAGACTATAAATATCTTATCAAACGAATCTATATATGTCAATTTTTCAAATTTCATATCCCAGGAGGGGAAAGAATTATGTTTACATGATAGGTTAAAAAGAGTGGTGTTTTTTAGGCTGTCAGTTTTTAATTAATTCACTATTTATTTTCAAAACATTAGGGTGTTACATTCTCCCATCCTTACAAAAACATCTTCCTCAAAATTCATATAACGTTACTTCACAAAAAGATATGGGTAGGTCATCATCATAATCTCCTTATAATAACATGATTCCTCATCTTTTTTATGATTTCTCCAAATTATTTATATGAGTCGAGTCATATGATTCCTCAATAACTTCTATTTTGTGTCCAAAATCTAGATCGGCTCTTCACATAACAATATATCAGGTTCCAGTTCAATACCATTAGATCTAAGGACATGTGTTGGGTCTAGAAAATACATTCAGAGCAATCGGACATATATCACATTGTGTACATTGGATTGGCTTGACGGCATAGCCAAGAAATATGAAATAGGCCTAATTCACTCCATAATTTCAAAAGGTCCTATATACCTAGCGCATAATTTTACTTTCCTCCCAGGTCATATAACTCGCATACATGGAGATACTTTTATGTAGACATGATCTCCAACATGAAACTCCAAATCCTTCCTTCAAATATTAGCATAGTTCATTTTTTCTCATTTATCTTCTTTGATATGGCCTTGAAAAGCCATTACCTCTTCTTTTGTTTCCTGCATAATTTCTTGTCCCACAATCACCCTTTCACCATTTTCATCCCATAAAATTGGTGTACGATATCTTTTTCCATACAATGCTTAATATGGTGCCATTTGAATACTTGTAGAGGAACTATTAATGTAGTAAAACTCAACGAAAGGGAAATATTTATCCCTAATACACTAAAATTCAAATAAAGATGATTTCAACATGTACCCTATGGTTTGGATTCTCTGTTCTGAATGTCTCTCAGTATGTGGATGATATTAAGTAATCAATCAAAGTTTGCAATCCATTTAATTTTTAATAATTTTACCGAATATTAATTTTAATAAAGTGTCATGATCAGAGCCAATGGAGATTAAAACCCCATAATGTCTCACAACATCATTGAAATGTAATATTGTTAGTCCCTCTAATGGAAAATCATCTCTTATTGGGATGAATTAGTCTGATTTTACATGTCGATCCACAATTACCCATATCTCATCTTTCATTCATAGAGTTTTTGGTAAACTAGTAACAAAACAATGGATAGGTTATCACATTTCCTTGCAGGAATAGGTATAGTTTTCATGACCCCTTTTGGATGTGGCATTTAGGCCATCACTTGTTAGAAGACTGAACATCTTGATACGTAATCCAAAATTCCTCTCTTTATGTTATCCAACCATAAATATTCCTTTAAATCTATACACATCATAGTGCAACTAGGATGTATGGGGAAATTTGAAATATGGGCATCATCTAGTAACTCCCTTCTTAACTCGGGTATAGTTGTAACACAAATCCTCTTCAAATGTTTTAGAACACCATCAATATAGAAAAATTCACCCATCTTCCCATCATTCACAACATTAATATTCTTTTGAAGGATCCCATAATTAGGCTGATAAAATTTAATCATTTATAATAATTATGGTTCAGAAACAAAATGAAAAAATTGAGATGTTTCACCAGATTGGATAATTACCATATCCATATCTACTAGATCCATTTACAAAGTATCTATTTCAATCCTCATTTTGTAAAGAACCCCATGATCATGCCTACTCAATGAATCAGCTACCTTTTTTTCCTTTCATGGGTGGTAGTATATGTTGAAATAATAACCGTTGAGCAGTTAGATCAAGTGATGTTTCCTCAAGTTGCGTTCATTATTTGAGAAGATATACTTCAGAATCTTATGATCCATATATATCTCACATTTCTGTCATAGATATAATGTCTCCATATCCCCAAGTCAAATATTACCACTGTTAACTCAAAATCATGAGTGGAATAGTTTTTTTCATGAATTTTTTACTTCCATGAAGAAAAGTAATTAAGTCTTTAAATTTGTATTAGTACACAACCATGTCCTTTCATTGATGAATAATTATCAATCACAAACCCATCATTCCCCGATGGTAGGGTTTTTATTGGGCCATTCACCAATCTTTTCATCAGTTTCACAAACATTCCTCACATTATATTGTATATATGAACCTCACCCCTTTATGTGTAAGATAGGCATTGGGTTGGCTAAATTGGATATGTTATGAATGAAGTGCTGATAATAACTCACAAAACCAATAATCCTACGTACCTAGGTTATGTTCATTAGAGTAGACCTTTATTGTACATCCTTTGTCTCCACTGGATCCATAGATATTACATCTTTATTGGTAATGTGTTATTGAAAGGAAACATATTGAAGCCAAAATTCACAATTCCTAAACATCCACTGAATTCATTTCTTCTAAAACTCTTCAGAATAGTGTGTAAGTGATTTGCATGATCCTCATTGATCTTGGAGTGTACCAAGATATCACTAATAAATTAAACCACAATGTCATCAAGATATTTCATAGAAAAACTGTTTATTAGATCCATGAAAATGGTGGATGAAATAGTCAATCCAAAAGGCATTATGACAAACACATAATGCCTAATACTATTTTAAAATGATTTGTGGAATTTCTTATTTCCTCGCATGTACCATATGATATTTAGATTGAATTTTAATCTTCAAAGAATATTGAGCTCTATGAAGATGATCAAATATATAATAAATATGACATAGGGATACTTGTTATTTATTATCATCGCATTGATCTCGCTATATTAATACACAACCTCATAAATACGTCTTTCTTTATGATGAAAATAACCGGGGCTCCCCACGGAGAAACAATAAAGTGTAGAAATACTTTATCACTCAATTCCTCAATTGGTTTATTTAGTTCCACTAATTCCACAGTGGAAATTCAATATGGGGCCTTTGATATGGGCCTTGAATCTAGAATTTAGTCAATGGAATACTCAATTTCCTACTCTAGAGGATGTCAAGGTAAATCCTCTGGAAACACTTTAACGTATTCTTGAACAATTGGTATGTACATTATCTAAACATTCCTTTCCTCGCCCATAGATATTATATTCCCTTCCTCTCCCACAGTTGAATTCAGTAGATCTACTAGGGGTATATCTAGATGAGAATCAGATAGTGATATTTGTAAAATAAAGATAAGGGATTCCACATCATCCTCTAAAATTGTAACCACCATAATCTTGAAATAAATTTTCATATCATGGATTGAAATACAATCTATACCAAGGATTATATCAATCTAAATCATGGTTATGATAATAAAATTCACATATAAAGAACATTTATATTCCATAATCTGGACATACTTACACAAAATTCTATCAATGATACTATCCTTTATATTTTTGACTGACACTACCTCAATAAATAAAATTGGAAATATCTAATTGTTTTGGAAAAATGGTAAGATATGAATGAATATGATGATATAGAATAATATAATGCATTGTCTATGATAGAGGAAACGATTTATGTACCTACCATCACATCATTAGGAACATCAATAACAGTTTTTTGATCTCATAAGCTTATCCATTCTCCCATGGACTTTTCTATTCCATGTTTCCTTGACACTTTGTAAAATCATTAGAATAGTTTCCAATAAACCTTCAATTATAGAATTGAACATTAATCACTTACATCTTTCCCTTGCATCACCTGTAATATGGAATTACTATCTACATTTGTATCATACAAATTATTTCTTTTAAGTAGTTACAAGGGTGTTTCCTTCCACAATTATCAAAGGGTGGAAATTAAACCCTTCCCTTCTCCCCCATTTTCTTATTTACATTTCTAGAGTTTTTAATAACACTCTTCTTCTCTAGATTTCCTTTAACATTATAAGACGTACACTATTACTTTCTTTTCTTGATTCTACAAGAAACTATATCTTAATATCATGAGAAACATTAGGAGACCATTTCCTGCCAGATGAATGTATTTAGGCCATCAACTATTTGATCAATTTTTCATCATATATTAAAAATTTAGTTCATATTATGTCTTCCTAACCATGTGATGTTATCCTCATACTTTTCCACATTCTTAGCTTTATTTTACTTCAAATTCTGAAACTCCCTTTCCATATTTACCTATCTTTCCTGATGGAATTATTTTTCTAAAAAGATTCAAATAAAATCCATCGATTCCATTTATTAAATTTCTTTTTCCTCCTTTGTGTTTTTAATTTAACACCACCAGTTATCAGAAACTCCCAATTTATAATAACCCACCATGAAAATATTATCTCTTTTGTTACATCAAAAAAGCATGAAATATATTCTCTAGTGAACATATCCACTGCTCTGCTACGAATGGGTATATAGCATAATTAAATTATAGATTCTATTGTCTTATAAAGTGGTCTAGAATAGATCATCCTTGTTGTGGATATAGATTCTACCAACGAGAAAGGTTATAGTTCATAACCTGAGACAATTATCCCAGTATAGTTATAAGATGATCTTCACTAATCGTAATACCGGAGCTAACAACATTATCTTGTAGTGGAGGGAAATCCCTACATGGGACATGCGTATTCATGATGTTTACATTACATCCACACTAAATTATGTTATTAATAATAATGTATAATCTCAATGTAGAAAAATACTTTTCATAACTAATCAAAAAATCATATATATGGTTTATTTGAGGGAAAAATAACATTTAAATCATTCATAATGGATTAGAATTAAAATATGAATTATCCAAAACATATCCCCTCGGTTTTTCAAACCTGGTACGTAGTAATGGCCAATTTAATGTACCAGGACACCCCAGGTCAAGACGGAAACTAATTATCAAAAATTTTACTCCTAAATACATCTTTTCCAAAACCACGCCAACTTGTAGTTTCCTAAAAATGATATATTTTCATGAAATATACAAATAAACTATTCTTTACCAAAATACAGAGATGTTAATGTTTTCAAATCCTCATATAATATCTAAGGGATTTGTTCTCTAATCAGAGTTTTCTTAATCTTGTTTTGATGTTTTTTATTAAAAAATATCTGATACAAATTTTAAATACGCTACACCAGTTACCTGGAGCTGATGCCTTATTAAATTACATTTTAATGATTACAAGAGAGTCATATATAGAGGGAATTAATAGTATAGTAGATTTGGATACGAGATACATATATAAGTTCAAAATTACATCCAAGATGGAAATAAAACAATAATTTATTCCATTAGAAACATCCTTTCATCCAAGATAATTCATCCATGTAAATCATAATTTACATATTTATATCCTAATAAAAATTATCATAAGAAAGGGGTGAACTCAAACACATAGAAATATTAATAAATGCAATTTATGTTAACATAAACATTATGCATGGTTAATAATTGAGAAAAAATTCATTTCAATAAAAAATGTGAACATAAAATGTTAGAAATTTTAACTGAGTAAATATTTCCATAATAATACATAATTAGTGGTATTGTAATAGTCTAATGACCAACTGAAATGTAAATTTATTGATTCATATTGAGGAAAATTCAATATCATGATATTATAAAATATACCATTATGCCCTCACCAATGTAGTATAAATTTTTTTATGGCCATGACCAAAACAATATCTCAAAATGGGTATGGCTTAAGCCAAGTCCACATCTATTTTAATCATGAGACCCACCGATGTAATGAGGGGTTAGAACAGTCCCCATCATTCACATAATAAGTCCAATGAATTTCTAATATGAGATGGAATAAAAATAGACAATATATACATATATATTGAAAATAACATATGAAATATAAATAACATTACCTATGCATTAAGCTTTAACACTAACCATTCAGTGTAAATTGGAGAATAGGTTTAGGATAGACCATCCACACTAAAAATAGTAACAAATCATCCAATTATATGATATAATAAAATATTAAAACCAATAATACATCAAAATAAATATGTGTGTTAAAATACAAATAAATACTCTTGTTAAATCGCCGAGTAATTCTTGAGATAATTACACCAATTTATTGAATAGAAGAGTTATTTTGGATATTTTTTCATTAATTCCCGGAAGAGAAGTAACATAGTATTTTAATAATAAAATGATACATTTTAGAAAAAAATGGTTGATAAAATTTTTTAATATGTTCCCTTGAAAATAGGTAAGAATTTCTAAATTCCCTTGAATTGGGTTTGTATTTAATAAAATAATTAATGTTCCCTTTTAAAATGTGGAACAATCCCTAAAATAAAGAAGGATTCTGGTTTATAAAAATATATATAATAGTCAAACAGACTTTATGTGGAGTAGATAATGATCCATATGTATCTCATTGAGTTAATTTTACAATAAAAGTAACATGAATGAAAATGGAGGTTCAGGTGGAACCCCTTACCTTAAGTCCAAATGTGTTCTGCTCCTGAACATAAGGTCCCAGAATATTAAAATTAAATGATTAATAACTTATTTTAAAACTTTTTAGAAATGTATTTTTTTTATCATAAATTTTTTAGTTTATTTATTTCTTTATTGATATGATATAATATTAAATTCTATAATTCAAGAGTGTTCCGTTTGTTTTTTCATAATTGGTTCATTGTTTTTTATATAATTGAGTTCATGTGGAATGGATGTATATATGTATAACTGAATTTATAAATTATTTATGAACATTAACAGGTGTTAATTTTCATTTATATCATTGTATTGCATATAATTAATACGAATCATTAGATAAATGTTATTGACAAACAGTACGTGGATTTTAGCGGTATTTTGATTATTTTGAACTAATTTGGTTATATAAAGTCATATTATGTACATAAACTAGTTAAGAATATTTAATAGGTTAAAATAAATATATTATAGTCTAGTTAAAACATAAAAATGGACTCAATTCTGGTAATAAAGGATAAATTGATGATAAAAAAGTTGTTTTCCAAAAAGGTTTTAAATTTGAACTTCATTGACAATGATTTATTTTAGAAAATAAAATCTATAGATTAATGATATTGATGATTTCTCTTATATTCACCTATTATAATTATTGTATATAGATGATACTTGATTTATAATAGTCATTTGGATTGAGGAGGTTATGATAAGATAAAAATAATACAAAAATTTAAATGAAATTAAATAAAATAGAATGTTAATTTACTTCTGGAATCAATGTTCTTGAGAATCTCTTTATGTGATGGGATTTTTGAATTTTGGCAAGTTCAAGTGCTCTTGGATGTGGGGAGTGACTAGGGACATGTAATTGGTAAGAACATTTTGTAGCTTCAAGTCTTATTGGAGTGAAGTGAAGAGGTAGTGAGGGAAGGTTTATAGTGGAGGAGTGGAATGAATCTTGAATATTTAATTCATTATATTATTTAATCCCTCCAGGCAACAAATATTGTTGATTCATTTGACCCATAATAGTAATAAGTGCATGTGAGTTCAATCCGTGAGTTTTTATATCACTCATGATGTCATAAATAGTTTATTTAACAGATAATTTATATATATGTTATTTTACCATATTTCACTATTCATAAAAAATTCAAGAGTATGAGAAAAAATCCATTAAAATCATCTTAACCATTTTTTGACATGTATAATTCGAATATGAACTCCATTTTTATGAAACTAATTTTCTAAATATTATTAATTTTATTTTTTAATAAAATAATAGTTTATTTGAAAAATTACATTTTTAAAATAGTAATTAAATTTTTATCACATTGAAAAATTAATCAAGATTTCATTATCTAACTATGGCATGAAATTGAATTAATATTATTTTTTACAATTTATAATGGGAATATTAAAATTTATATTACTATTCATAATGGTGTGTTATTATTCACAAAAAAATATTTCTGTCTAATCAGACTTCTAATATATTACTGAAGAAAACTATGAATGTGAGTTTTTCGAATTTGAAATCACAGAGGTGGAAAGAATTATGTTTATTGGCTCAGATAAAAAAGTGATGTTTATTAGACACTCATCCATTCGTGCATTCAATATTTATTTTCAAAACCATGGTGTGTAACACATGAACTCCATATTTAATTATTTTATTTGTTGGACACATACATGATTCATGACCATTATTATACCTTTATAATCTTGTTTTATGTTAGAAAAATTTATTTAATAATTTTTTAGATATATTTCTTCTTTATGAACCTCCTAAATTTATCATTGAAAGGTTGATGAAAATTTTGTATGCCACATATTTTCTATACCCTTTAAGATTTAAATGTCCATACATTATAAATCTATTAATATTGAATATTTTTTTATCCTTATTATAGAAAACTATCATGATATGTTTGAATCAAATAATCTTCCACCTTGATTGATTTTCAATAGTGATAAGTTATCGAGTAGCCACAATCATTAATCAAATATAACACTTTTATTTTTATTAATGTTCAGTACTTTTTCAAGTGGATATATAAATTATTTTATCAATATATATGTGTCACATTTCTAAATTGAGATAATTCATCAGTATCATTAATTAAAACTTTAACATATCTAACTCTAAATCATGATTTTGGAAATTATGAACTTGTACCTTTGATTTTCATTAGGAATTAACCATTTCCATATCATATTTCATGAGGAAACATATCATTACCTTATTTTTGGAAACACTATTGCTCACAGATCATTTTCCACATTGTGTTAGTGAGGGTACATGATAATTTACAAACATATTTTCATCTCTATTGAATTATCTTATTATTCTTCCATCCTTATAAACATAACACTTTTCTAAATAATCATTGTGAATGAATTGATAATCATGGTAAAAACATCATAAGACATCAATTATATCCAAAAAACCATGATAACAACATATTTTAATAACCATGGTTGGTCTATGCAATTTATCAATATCTTCGATCATTGATGGAACAACTTATATATAGATTCTGGAGATTATAGGAACCAATAATGAAACATTATAAAGAAAATATTCACATTTGTTAAATTTTACATAATTTTTTTCCTTCTTCACAGTCTTTATCCCAACACTCATATGAGCTTCATGCTCTTCCTTTCCCATTGAATATATATGTATATGAGCTGATCCAGAGATTCTCAAAATACTCATTACAATAATTCCATGATGATGACAGGTAAATTAGTAATACTAAAATGAATTAATATAAATCTATAGTGTGGTCAACTTGTACTAAATTTCATCATGGGAATATCCTTTTTATTGTAACTAAATTTATGCTATCCATATAGATGGTAAATTATTGAAAAGTATTGACTTATGTATAGTTGAAAAAGAATATCTACTGTATAGGGGATATGATTCTGGTTCATGATTATGATCTTTTTAATTTCATTATAATTAATAAAAGGTCCCAAATATACATTTTTCTCTTTTTAAAAATATAATAGTATTACCCCGTGGTAATACTCTAGGTAATTGGAATCCCCTACCAATATTCTTTTTGGTTATCTTATTCAATTTCTATAAATAAATTGATTATAGTCTATATGTTATCTCTAATATGGTCATTACTCGAATAATTTAATATATTTTAAAAAAATTCACAATTCAGTGTATGACATAGAAATTAATCTAATAAGGCATTAAAATACTCTAATGAGATGGGTGTTTCCTTAATAAGGTGTATCTCTCCAACCATTTAGGATAGATAACAATAATTTATATAAATTAAGACCCATAATATGAAAGAAAATTTTATAAGAATATCATATTCATCAATGAATAAATAAATGATCGTAGGCTCATTAAAAAATATGAAATGTGACTTAACTCAATGAATAATTGATATGGGTTCCATATAGTGAAAATAAATCCATGAAAATAATCATAAATAATTAATCTATGGGGGGAATTAAGAGTATTGCTGGAATCACATTCCAACAGTTTTAAACTACAAATAGACAATAAAAATGATATGAAACTAGTATTCCATTAGGAGTTTTCACACCTAACACAACATCTAATTGTGGAGGTGATGTAGTGATAAATATATAAAATTATTCAGAAACAAGTAATTGGTTGTATCCGAAATTAAATAATTAATTATTTGATCTTAGGGAGATGATAAGTTTATAATTCACCACATCATTCCTCTAATCCACTTCAGTAGTCATGATGGCCTGAATTTTCCCATTGTATTTTTGATTAATAGGGACTCGACAATGATCACTAAATACCATAGGATTTGTCAACTGGTAGGACTAATGGTCATTCTCCTATAATTTAAAGCATTGATGAACCAATAGTGAAATTTTTGGCATCATATCTTCCATTATGGAATGAACCAAGATATTAATCACCATTAAGAATTCATGGATTTTTTGACCTAGCATTCCATATTTAATTCACATAATAGTTCAATTAAGTCACTTAACTTAATATTTCAACCCACAGTTATTGAATTTAGACTGTTTTCATTTCATTCCACCATGGGAATTATGCGATTTTCAATGATACTGGATCGTTCAATTCATATTACAACCATGTGAATTGTTGGAGTCTTCAATTCTGGTTTTAAATTCATGTTCAAATAGATGGATTTATTTATATCTTTTGAAGTCTCATATTCATTATTAATTTTAGGTGTATTATTTTCATCCTACCAAAAATAAATAATTTATAATTTTAGTGATGATAATTAATCCATATGTATACCATGAAATCCTCATGAAATATCTCTTATGGTAACCATTGGATTCATCATTCTTTTCTATTGCTCAAGAAAATTTTTCAATATATTATTATATAGAATATGTTTGATGTTCTTAAAAAATTATATTCCATTAAAATCATCTCATTCCATGGACTAAGTTTCTTCCTATTACCTATTATTTATGATATGATTCCACCATTGTTCTGCTTCGCCTTCCATACAATAATATAATAAGAAATCCTTTTCATGTATTGAGAATAGTAGAATAGAATATATGTTCACAATGGTGGTGATCCATCACTAAAACACATTTGTATTCAAATATCCACTAAAAATTGTAGAATATTCCTCATGAATGATTTTTTTTTGTTTCCCCTCATTTGAACATTTAGAATCTCATCATTATTCAAAGACTGAAACATTTATGTATCCATAAAATCATGATTATGCATAATTTCTCTGACAAAAATTCGTTTTTTGGGATAACAAATATTGAATTTTCCATCACATATTGTGTTAAAAAATTCATTTAGTTTATACCCATTGACTAAAATCAAATTTAATATCATCAGAAACAAAAACATTTAGTGGAAAACAACATAACTGTGAATATTCATTTATAGAAAGTCTAGATGTAACACCCCAGGTAAATAAAGAATATGAAATATTTATATTTATCCATATTTGTGAATCAAATATTAATATTACTTTAAAGGGGATGCGATACTCGATGGCGTACCCAACACGCAACAACGAGTTTCTTGGGAATCTTAAGTTGCACTCTAATAATAAAATAATATTATTTTAAATGGTAGTTAACATGTAGCAGTTGTATTGGAGGGAAAGGATATAAATAACTAAAATATGATTATATATGTTTTTAAATGTTTTTACATTTATCCAATAAAAGATAATGGCTTCAAATACGGAAAGAATTCAATTTTAGGCGTATATGCCCTAGTTTTCATTAAAGGTTCTCTTATCACCTTATGATGGCGAACCGTCATTAAATATAGTTTTTTTCACTCTTATAAATTCTATTGGACCAAATAAAACTCTTATTAAGAATCGGGACATCAAAATTTACTTTGTGTAAATTTTTGGTATCTTTCCGATAATGCTCATTTTTTTAATGAATAGTGTAAAATGTTGTATTTTAATTCAAAACCACTTTTTAATATAATTTATTTATATGATTAGATTATATTTTGAATTGGTTTTAAAGTGAAATTAGAAAATATTTTTACCATTAAATCCAATATTGGTCGTTGGAATTTATTTCACTTTGAAATCAGACTTAAACTAGTGTCAATCTTTTGATACTTATTGTTTCATAAAACCACGCTATTTGCTCTGACAACGGGAATTTATTATTAAATTAATTAATGTTACTTATATGTTTTGAATTTTGTAAAATAGGCTTCATTTTTGAATTCGGAATATCAAATATAGCTTAGGGTGAATTTTTGGTAATTTTCTGAAAAACATCAATTTTTGATGAATAGTGAAACCACTAAGTGGTACTTATAAAGACTGATTTTCCGTTTAAATGAAATTTTGCCATCATTGTGTTTTGAATTTCAAAAATCCGACATACATGGTTGTCATTAAGAAGTAAAATGTGGTTCAATGGGATAAAAATAATTTTTTGGTGAATAGTAATTTATTGAGTTCTTAATCGCGATTAGTGGTAATTAGGGTAGTTTAAGGTATAAATAATGTTTTAATAATATAAAATGACCTAGACACATGTCCCAACCTTATTGGTTGTGTCATGGCCGACCAAGACAGGCCATGGGTCAACTTGGGGACCCCATGGAGACACTTTGGTAGGGAAATGACATAAATAACTTTTTATTTAATGTAAAAGTAAAAATGACACAAACATAATATGTTTTACGAAAAAAAAAATTTATATGGGGTTATAAAGATCAGATTTTTTATTATAAATAGTCATTGTAAATCTAAAAAGATTTCCTACATCATATTTTTTTTATAATTTTTAGACATTAAATAAATTAAATTATTTATGACATAATAATGATGCAGCGATGACATCATTATTTGACGATTTAAATAAAATGGAAAGATAATGTAAAATATATGAACTACACATGTCCAAAACCAATTGGATGAGTGGATTTCGAACCCTTAACACCTTATCCACGAATTATATCAATGTGGGACCTTTTGAAACCGAAACACATTTTCAAATAAAGTAATATTTCATACTTTCCAAAAGTGCCCCTCCTCTCCTCTTATAAAAGGCCCCCACCTCTACCTCATTTCACACACTCCTCAAGCCTTTGGCTAGGCCAACCCCTGCCCATTTACTCTCTCCACATCCCTCTCCTCATCTTAGAGGATTCCCTTTGGGCAGAATCCTTTCAAAGGAAGCCTTTAGGCTCAAATCAAAAGGAGTTACACTTTTAAAGGTGATTCATTCTCTCATGTTCATTTGTTTTATTTTGCTTCTCCAACCCCCAAAACTCTTTTTATTTACTTCTTTTCTGACAACACCAGTATCTTCAATATAATATTATGTTGTTATAATATCTATTCTAGCTACACTCTCACACAACCACATCAAATGGTTAAAGAACATACGGTTTCCGTGCATGGCAAAACTCTGCCTCCCGAAACGATGATTGTTCAATACTCATTTAACACCTTCAAAGGTTGCCATTATGATGTCACTATTTTTATATATGATATATAATATGGTTATGTTTTCCTTAAGCTTCTGTTTTTTTTCATTTTGGGCATACCGTTATGGTTTCCATTATGGGTAAACGCGATATCTTCATTTAAGGAAGTACGGACTACCGCCCCCTCAAAGTGATTTGATTCGTTAAATACCATATGTGGGATGTATAAAGGATGGAACTATGATATTATATATGATATTATAATGGAATTATAATATACCTTTATATCATTTTTATTCCATTATATAAAATACGAAATAGAAATGAAAGTAGCGTTCATGCGTACGTACGGCTTACCGTCTCCATGAACGGTGCATTTCATTTCTACTTCTAAATGATTATGTAATGTTATAAATGCATGAATGTACTGGATATATATGACATATATGATATCTACATCATGAATACAATTCTGTATATAATAAATGTTTGGCCACACGAACAACATGTAATTGTAAGAAGTCCACTTTCGACTTAAGAACCAAATATCGACAAAACAATTATTTTTTAACTTAATGATTACATAATGTTTATAACATGGAAATAAGTTATATAAAAGGAACAATAAGCTTGAAAAATGTTCTTAATCAAGTATAAATTAACTCAAGTTTAATATTCAGGAGATTAATGAACGATCGAGTCAAGTCAGACCCGAGGTAAGGGATCCTACTCCTCTCTTTCTTTTTAAGTACACTCTTTTATGTCATTCCTTCTAAAGCTCATATTTATTGTTATTGGTATGTTATTTTATATTAATATTACTGAAATTTTTATGTTCATGTGATGAGAGACTCTATTCTCTCTCATCAACCCATTTTGGATGTTTTGAGTGGTGTCGATAGGCTGCCGAATTTTCGTAAGAGATCTAACCTCTCTCTTTCTTTTAAATTACTCTCCTTTATGTAACTTCTTTTAAGCTCCTATTTGTTATGTTGGGGGATGTTATTTTATATTACTCTTTCTGTAAAAATTATGTTGATGTGATGAGAGACCATATTTCCTCTCATCAATCCATTTTGGAAGTTTTATGTGGCGCTGTTAGGCTGCCGAGTTATCGTAAGAGATTTTTCATCTCACTTTTATTCCCATGAGATTTATACTACATTTGCCACAATTTCCATTGAGTGGTTTATGTACTACCCACTATTACACTCCTTTTGTAATATAATTCCATTTGTGGGTATTTAAATATTCATTGTATGACACTTCTTCAATGGGGTGTACTTTTCAAAAGTTACCCAAGTCGGTAAGGGAACCTTTCACCCTCCTCTTTTTAAAAGACTTCTTTTGTTGGGTCTTTTAATTTACATATTGTTATGTTGGGATATGTTATCATATATCCTTATTGATAAAAATTTTATGTCCAAGTGATGAGATACACTTTTTATCTCTCATCAACTCATTTTGATGTGATGCCGTTAGGCTGTCAAGGGAACTTTTTTTACCCAATTTCGATTTCTTTGGGTTGAACATGTAGTCATTGAATATGTCATCCATTGAATATGTGTGAATGGAATTTTATTGTTTTACACTTAATATCCACTTATATTGGGTGTATTTATATTTGTCACACATATTTTCGAGATTGATTTGTCCTTAATTTAAGGATTCCTTCTTTATAAGGGATTTCATCACATTTGACATTTCTATTGAGGGTTCATTGTTGTTATGCACCAACTCACTCTTATATGGTGTATATACTGTCCTTTGGAGTATTATATCATGAATCCATTTATTCTCATGATATTATAAAGTTATTACTAAATGTTATTCCTCAATTATTGTATTCAAGTGTCTCTAATTTTGGTAAAACCCCCTTTAACCAAAATGTCATTTTAAATGTTTTAATTATCTGTTCTTATTAATATCCATGTTTTCAAAATGGTTTTAAGGATTTATTTATATGGATATTAATGGTTTGAAATTTTAAGCTTCAAGGTCGTATGGGACACTTTGATTCAAAATCTCTTTATTAAATGTTTTAAATGGTTTTAAAAATGGTTTTGATAAAGGATTCTATCATGATATGTTGTGATGTGGAAATGTTATCATTCCTTTATATTGGTTTTATGTTTTATGATTTTAAATAGGTATTTGGACATTTTAACGGGTGGTTATGTTATAAACCATATGACGGGTGGTGCCGTGAATACCAGGACGGGTGGTTACATTATTACCTCCAATGCATTGGGTATGGAAGTCGGCCGTATGGCTATTCCATTAAGTATTTATGGAAATTTGTCGTATGGCTATTCCGTTAAGTGATATGTGTGGAAGTCGACCGTATGGTTATTCCACTTAAGTATGTTTATGTCCCAAGTTACCTTTATATATGTTATGTGTTCTTTATATGGGTTTTATGGTAATTCTTTGGTTACAAAAAGGTAAGTAATGATACTTTTTTTTCAGTGAAATTTTTTTACTAATTCATGAAGGTGAAAAGTATTACATTGATAAATTATTCATGGTTTACTTGATGTTTTGAAAATCTAACAGTTTTCATTCTTTGTGTATCCCTTACTGAGCTTCTTATGCTCATCCCATGTTTTTGAAATGTTTTTCACAGGACATAGCGTGGAATAGGGTCAAGGATGGGATCAAGGGAAATTCATGCTACCTAAAACATGGAACTATACATGTTTCTTTTAAAGAGTTTTTAAATTATAGAAATTTAGTAGAAGCGACGACTTTGTAATATTTTGAGATGTAATAGTTATGTCCTAATTCTCTAAAACTCTAAACCTGAAAAGATCCTCAATGTGAATTACTCATTTAATTCAATATTAATTAAGGTTTAAGGTTGGGGCCTTATAGTTGGTATCAAAGGTCGGTTTAGATAACTTTAGAGGTTAGGGTATTCTTTAAGCATAAGTGACATTACCATAATGGTTAGGATTTCAGAAAGAGTCCTAGTTTTAGATAAAGTGAATGAGTAAGTGTATCTTAGTGTTTACCTTCCTCATTAGTACATGATGGTTTTGTTGATATACTCACACTGACATTTCTATTTTTAGTGAATGGATGGATCTAGCAGGCACCAAAGAGACAACAGGTTTGAAGGAAACTGTGGTGGTTCTCTGATTAAGATACTAGATAAAATGGACGATTCAATGAGGAAACTCGTGGTTGTTCTAAACCAAATATCAAGGAGTCATGATCAACCACTTCAACCTTGGTGAGTTCTCTATTGCATCATGTACGAGATGTACAACCCGATGTGGAAATTCAGGTAATAATTATTAAGGTAACCATTAGGGTTTATATGATACTTAATTTTTAGGTAATTATGGGTTACTCTATGATATGATGGAAATGAAAGGAATGAGATAAACATGAGGTTAAAATATGTTATGATTATTCTTGAAGATTTTATCTCATTTTGTGGAATGTTTTAAGAATTATATAGTTTTGGAAAAAGGACAACACATAGACCGTGTGACATCCCGTCGCGTCGGACAAAGCTGCGGGAATCAAACCCACAACCAATGTGCGACTGGTATTTATCGCCTACCACTGGACTACGTGAAGTCCCTAGTTAGTTTGACTGATTCATTCTAGTTATATGATTTTATGAATTAAGAGTAAGTTGATTTTGGGTTTTTTATGAAAATGATTAACCTATCATGGAGGATATGCGATTAGGTTAATTACTTTTCAAAACGAGACTTTAGGAGCAACTGATATTGTTTGGAGATAAATGTTACGATTTATCTTGGAAGACTACGCGACTAAATCCTTCAAATATTTGGGTTTCAATCTTATATTGGTTTACATTGAAGAATTTTATGGACAAATTGATTATAGAATGGTCCTCGTTGAACTTTGGGTTTTGTTGGACAAATTTTGGAGATTAAGAATAGATTTTCTTTTTATAAAGGGTTATCCTTTTCTGGATTATCTGATCTTGTACTAGACTTTTTGGTTTTGGTTTTGGATAAAGTCTAAAGACATGGGAAGTATATAGTTCTATTTTGTGGATTAGGTGATTCTCTAGAAGTTGATTATAGTACTCTTAATGTGAACAAGTCTTCCTAAATACTCGTCTTTTGGTGAAAATATGAGTTTGTGTAAGGAATCTAATAAAAGTTGAAAGTCAATATGATAAGTGATTATGTTTCTTTATGAATAAATTCCTCAATAAAAAGTAACTTAAAACAAAAATGTTGTCTATTAACTTTTCCTAATCGGGAATCGAATACCGTTTAACCCATCAGAAGTTTGTGATTTTCTCGTGGTTAACTTTCTCCTAAACATGTTTTCTATCACTCTCCATTAGAAAATGACCCTTTGTTTTTTCCTCCATGTCCATATTTTCATACATGGAATCCTAGTATGGGTTAACTCGGGTGACCTTTGTACTTATCTTTCTTTATTTTAAAGTGATTGTTTTACCGATCCTTGTTCCGATGTGGGACTTTCAAGGATGTTTCCAAGCCCAATTTTAAAATTGCGAGGACGCAATTCCCAAAATGGGGGAAGGATGTAACACCCCAGGTAAATAAAGAATATGAAGTCTTTATATTTATCCATTTTTTAATCAAATATTAATATTACTTTAAAGGGGATTCTATACTCGATGGCGTACCCAACACGCAACAACGAGTTTCTTGGGAATCTTACATTGCACTCTAATAATAAAATAATATTATTTTAAATGGTAGTTAACATGTAGTAGTTGTATTGGCGGGAATGGATATAAATAACTAAAATATGATTATATATGTTTTTAAATGTTTTTACATTTATCCAATAAAAGATAATGGCTTCAAATACGGAAATAATTCAATTTTAGGCGTATATGCCCTAGTTTTCACTAAAGGTTCACTTATCACCTTTTGATCGCGAACCGTCATTAAATATAGTTTTGTTCACTCTTATAAATTCTATTGGACAAAATAAAACTCTTCTTAAGAATCGGGACATCAAAATTTACTTTGTGTAAATTTTTGGTATCTTTCCGATAATGTTCATTTTTTTTAATGAATAGTGTAAAATGTTGTATTTTAATTCAAAACCTCTTTTTAATCTAATTTATTTATATGATTAGATTATATTTTGAATTGGTTTTAAAGTGAAATTAGAAAATATTTTTACCATTAAATCCAATAGTGGTCGTTGGAATTGATTTCACTGTGAAATCAGACTTAAACTAGTGTCAATCTTTTGATACTTATTGTTTCATAAAAACACGCTATTTGCTCTGACAGCGGGAATTAATTATTAAATTAATTAATGTGACTTATATGTTTTGAATTTTGTAAAATAGACTTCATTTTTGAATTCGGAATATCAAATATAGCTTAGGGTGAATTTTTGGTAATTTTCTGAAAAACTTCAATTTTTGATGAATAGTGAAACCACTAAGTGGTACTTATAAAGACTGATTTTCCGTTTAAATGAAAATTTGCCATCATTGTGTTTTGAATTTCAAAAATCCGACATACATGGTTGTCATTAAGAAGTAAAATGTGGTTCAATGGGATAAAAATAATTTTTTGGTGAATAGTAACTTATTAAGTTCTTAATCGCGATTAGTGGTAATTAGGGTAGTTTAAGGTATAAATAATTCTTTAATAATATAAAATGACCTAGACACATGTCCCAAACTTATTTGTTGTGTCATGGCCGACCAAGAAAAGCCATGAGTCAACTTGGGGACCCCATGGAGACACTTTGGTTGGGAAATGACATAAATAACTTTTTATTTAATGTAAAAGTAAAAATGACACAAACATAATATGTTTTACGAAAACAATTTTTATATGGGGTTATAAAGATCAGATTTTTGATTATAAATAGTCATTGGAAAGATAAAAATATTTCCTACATCATAGTTGTTTTATATAATTTTTAGAAATTAAATAAATTAAATTATTTATGACATAATAATGATGCAGCGATGACATCATTATTTGACGATTTAAATAAAATGGAAATATAATGTAAAATCTATGAACTACATATGTCAAAAACCAATTGGATGAGTGGATTTCTAACCCTCAACACCTTATCCACGAATTATATCAATGTGTGACCTTTTGAAACCGAAACACATTTTCAAATAAAGTAATATTTCTTACTTTCCAAAAGTGCCCCTCCTCTCCTCTTATAAAAGGCCCCCACCTCTACCTCATTTCACACACTCCTCAAGCCCTTGGCTCGGCCAAACCCTGCCCATTTACTCTCTCCACATCCCTCTCCTCATCTTAGAGTATTCCCTTTGGGAATAATCCTTTCAAGGAAGCCTTTAGGCTCAAATCAAAAGGAGTTACACTTTTAAAGGTAATTCATTCTCTCATGTTCATTTGTTTTATTTTGCTTCTCCAACCCCCTAAACTCTTTTTATTTACTTCTTTTGTAACAAAACCAGTATCTTCAATATACTAGGATGTTGTTATAATATCTATTCGAGCTACACTCTCACACAACTACATCAAATGGTTAATGAACATACGGTTTCCGTGGATGGCGAAATTCTGCCTCCCGAAATGATGATTGTTCAATACTCATTTATCACCTTCAAAGGTGGCCATTATGATGTCACTATTTTTATATATGATATATAATATGGTTATGTTTTCCTTAAGCTTATGTTTTTTTCATTTTGGGCATACCTTTATGGTTTCCATTATGGGTAAACACGATATCTTCATTTAAGGAAGTGCGGACTACCGCCCCTCAAAGTGATGTGATTCGTTAAATACCATATGTGGGATGTATAAAGGATGGAACTATGATATTATATATGATATTATAAAGGAATTATAATATATCTTTATATCATTATTATTCCATTCTATAAAATACGAAATAGAAATGAAAGTAGCGTTCATGCGTACGTAGGGCTTACCGTCTCCATGAACGGTGCATTTCATTTCTACTTCTACATGATTATGTAATGTTATAAATGGATGAATGTACTGGATATATATGACATATATGATATATACATCATGAATAAAATTCTGGATATAATAAATGTTTGGCCACATGAACAACCTGTAATTGTAAGAAGTCCACTTTCGACTTAAGAACCAAATATCGACAAAACAATCATTTTTTAACATAATGATTACATAATGTTTATAACATGGAAATAATTTATATAAAAGGAAAAATAAGCTTGAAAAGGGTTCTTAATCAAGTAGAAATTAACTCAAGTTTATTATTCAGGAGATTAAAGAACAATCGAGTCAAGTCAGACCCGAGATAAGGGATCCTACTCCTCTCTTTCTTTTTAAGTACACTCTTTTATGTCATTCCTTCTAAAGCTCATCTTTATTGTTATTGGGATGTTCTATTATATTAATGTTACTGAAATTTTTTTTTTCATGTGATTAGAGACCCTATTCTCTCTCATCAACCCATTTTGGAAGTTTTGAGTGGTGCCGATGGGCTGCCGAATTTTCGTAAGAGATCTAACCTCTCTCTTTTTTTTAAAGTACTCTCCTTTATGTCACTTCTTTTAAGCTCCTATTTGTTATGTTGGGGGATGTTATTTTACATTCCTCTTTCTCTAAACATTATGTTGATGTGATGAGAGACCCTATTTCCTCTCATCAATCCATTTTTGAAGTTTTAAGTGGCGCTGTTAGGCTGCCGAGTTATCGTAAGAGATTTTTCATCTCACTTTTATTCCCGTGAGATTTATACTACATTTGCCACAATTTCCATTGAGTGGTTTATGTACTACCCACTATTACACTCCTTTTGTAATATAATTCCATTTATGGTTATTTACATATTCATTGTATGACACTTCTTCAATGGGGTGTACTTTTCGAATGTTACCCAAGTCGGTAAGGGAACCTTTCACCCTCCTCTTTTTAAAAGACATATTTTGTTGGGTCTTTTAATTTACATATTGTTATGTTGGTATATGTTCTCATATATCCTTATTGATAAAAATTTTATTTCCAAGTGATGAGATACACTTTTTATCTCTCATCAACTCATTTTGATGCGATGTCGTTAGGCTGTCAAGGGAACTTTTTTTACCCAGTTTCGATTTCTTTGGGTTGAACATGTAGTCATTGAATATGTCATCCATTGAATATGTGTGAATGGCCTTTTATTGTTTTACACTTAATATCCACTTATATTGTGTGTATTTATATTTTTCACACATATTTTCGAGATTGATTTGTCCTTAATTTATGGATACCTTCTTTATAAGGGATTTCATCACATTTGACATTTCTATTGAGGGTTCATTGTTGTTATGCACCAATTCACTCTTATATGGTGTATATACTGTCCTTTGGAGTATTATATCATGAATACATTTATTCTCATGATATTATAAAGTTCTTACTAAATGTTATTCCTCAATTATTGTATTCAAGTGTCTCTAATTTTTGTAAAACCCCTTTAACCAAAATGTCATTTTAAATGTTTTAATTATCTGTTCTTATTAATATCCATGTTTTCAAAATGGTTTTAAGGATTTATTTATATGGATATTAATGGTTTAAAATTTTAAGCTTCAAGGTGGTATGGGACACTTTGATTCAAAATATTTTTATTAAATGTGTTAAATGGTTTTGAAAATGGTTTTGATAAGGGATTCTATTATGATATGTTGTGATGTGGAAATGTTACCATTCCTTTATATCGGTTTTATGTTTTATGATTTTAAATTGGTATTTGGACATTTTAAAGGGTGGTTACGTTATAAACCATATGACGGGTGGTGCCGTGAATACCAGGATGGGTGGTTACGTTATAACCTCCAATGCATTGGGTATGGAAGTCGGCCGTATGGCTATTCCATTAAGTATGTATGGAAATTGGCCGTATGGCTATTCTGTTAAGTGATATGTGTGGAAGTCGACCGTATGGTTATTCCACTTAAGTATGTTTATGTCCCAAGTTACCTTTATATATGTTATGTGTTCTTTATATGGGTTTTATGGTAATCCTTTGGTTACAAAAAGGTAAGTAATGATACTTTTTTTCAGTGAAAATTTTTTACTACTTCATGAAGGTGAAAAGTATTACATTGATAAAGTATTCATGGTTTACTTGACGTTTTGAAAATCTAACAGTTTTCATTCTTTGTGTTTCCCTTATTGAGCTTCTTATGCTCATCCCAAGTTTTTGAAATGTTTTTCACAGGACATAGCGTGGAATAGGGTCAAGGATGGGATCAAGTGAAAGTCATGCTACCTAAAACATGGAACTATAAATGTTTCTTTTAAAGAGTTTTTATTTTATGGAAATTTAGTAGAAGCGACGACTTTGTAATCTTTTGAGATGTAATAGTTATGTCCTAATTCTCTAAAACTCTAAACCTGAAAAGATCCTCAATGTGAATTACTCATTTAATTCAATATTAAGTAAGGTTTAAGGCTGGGGCCTTATACTAAATCTAGAGACATTCATCCAAGAATCTTTAGGCATAAACATGTTAACCCATGATTTTTATCAAACATTTGGATTTTAATCCTATTCATAGAATGATACCTTTGTTTTTAATATAATATTTCAAACCCAAATCAATATATATTGACTATGCCCATCATATATTCAAACTATTATATTTGAAGGTTTTCATAAAAAAATATTTCATCTATTTAGATGAATATTCAATGAAGAACAATATGATACACACAAGAACGTTAAAGGTTTAGAGTAATTGGATAATAGATATAAAATATTCTTATTTTATGAAAAATCTTTAATAATTTTTATGAATTTAATCGCTCATTGTACTCTACATAGGAGTTCCCTATTAAAAACATTCATCATAACATATTGAATGGAATCCCAAGAAAAAGATGATATTCAATGCTAAGTTGGTGTAAACAAGGGATATATTAATAAAATATGATATTTTATCCTTTGATATGATTAATTGTATGTGATGTTTACCATAATATATAATTTTTATACCTAATCCAAAAAATATCATAAAAATTAGCTATTAAGTAAAACAATAGATTTTAAAATAAATCGATCAAAATAATGAAAATTCATAACAACTCAAAAATTAACTATAAGTAAATATCATAGATTTTTGTTTCATCATAATATTTATACTAAAAATTTCATATTTGAATTAAAATTATGTATACAGTTGAATTAGGCTTTAACACTTTTTTCTTGTTGTGGATCAACGATATCCACTTGATTCCCATAACAGATCAAGAGAATTGACTTGTTTCCCAAAACCTATCAATCACATAGATATTTTTTCAATACAACTATCACAATATATATTACATTATCCAATGAATATGATTTATATATATTTCCCACCTATCCCATAATGAAATCCACAAATATGTCTGCCACAAGATCATTAGACATTAATTATATTAGTACTGGCGAAAGGAAGTGGGATTCCTAAAAATTAACTCATTTCATCATATACATAAACCATCCAGATAATGAATAATGATATTATACTTGGATTATATTCCCTTTAATGTATATGTAACATGAAGGTATTTTATCAGAAATAGAAAATGATTATATTGAAAACAACAAATAATTTTTGAGGAGAATAAAATATCCTTTGTTAAGTCACATTTCTTTTTTAAAAAGTATAAGGATTATAAATGTAATAATTTTAATTGAAATTGGTATTTAATGATATGTTTATATATATTATGGTTTCATTTCGTCGAAAAAATCCACTCATTTTTATAAGTTAAAAAAATTACATTTTTTGTCAAAAAATCCACAATACACCTTGTTTTGAAATTGAAAAAAATATGCCTTCCAAATATGTTTTTAAATTGTAAAACATGGGTAAAAATGAATTTAAAAAATTGTACTCAAAAATTAACAACCCTATTTTTAAAAAATTTATATGTAAGTGGAATTTTCCCCTGTAGAGATTTAAACATATACAATTCCATATAATGATGAGATTGTGAGTCATACCATGGCTCCTTTGAAAACAATTGAATAGTATACCGCAAGAAAAAAGTAAACATATATAGATATAAAAACTCCAATAGAACTAATATATTTTATAATAAATGAAATTCATGGGTAATATATACCCAAAAAATGATTCATGTAGTCTATATGGAATGTGTCGTATAGAAATAAATCTAAGACAAATATCCCTTACCATATGTATATCCTTTCAATGTTCTCATTAAAACCCCATATATAATAATTTGGAATTTATTATACCTTTATTCCAGAAAAATATTCATATCTTTCATAAAATTTATTATTTATCTATTACATCATATGAACCATTTGTTAATAATTTTTAATTAAAATCAATGTTCTTAGTGATAAAATCTTCATTTACACATCATGTTTCGATTGAATTGACTCATTCCTTATAATTTAATCCTGGTAACCTTAATTTTTATGATTTTAATAATTAAATATGAATAATAAATATGAATAATAAAGATAATTATAATCAATAAAAATTATTTGAAATAGAAAAATGAATTAGATAGTTCATGGAAAATATATGTTCTGTATATAAATGAAAGTTGATTAAATTTTTCATCTAATGTAATGATTAAATAATACAACCCCATTGAATAAATTTTTTTATTTAATATAAATAAAATTTATTCTTATAATTTAACCTTAAATCAATACAACAGAATTATAAATGAACAAGGAATCTCATTGAATCATAGAGTTTGTAGTCAACATATAAGCACGAACAATGTTATTGTATAACAAATGATTGGATGGTATGAAGATAGATATGGTGTTATCATTTAAAAAATAAAATTATTTCCTAAATATCATATGTATTCATTAAAACCATTATAACAATCATCAATAAAATATGGTGGTGGAAAAAAAATTGTATAGCACATGAAGACGATAATCGGTACATATGCAGGTGCGTTAATTTAAATTTTGAATGAATAGAAAGAGGATGTATAATGGAATTATCATATTCATAAAAAAATTCAGATTATTAAAAATAAAAAATTTATTTTTTGAAAATAAATATAATAAATTTTTCATATGTAATTAAATTTACAAAAAGGAAGGTGGTCTATTAAGGTGATTACTTCTTCTACAAAATGACTCTATTATAGAATGTGGTATTTTATTTATAATATATAAGGAAAATTTTTGTTTTAATAAGTGGGAGAATATGTTTCAATTTCTGATAGAGGGCATGGGAACTCTTGGAATTTCATAAAACCAATAATATTATAAGAAAATTATATGAAAAAATTATTAAAAAAATATATAATTGAAAACTACATTATTTTATGGTTTCAAATTCATTATAAAAAATTAAAATGGTTTATGTGTTATTTTATATCAAAAATATTTTCAAACCGTTAATTAAGCAAATTTGACATTAATCATGGTAACATATTACTCCATCTTAAAAGAATATAATTTTACATATAAGGAAAATATTTACTCATAAATAGATAAGATATGGAATAATAGAACATATACTATCCAATTTTCCCTTAATTTAATTTTTTTTATTTATACGTAATTTAATAAATTACTATTTTCCTAAGATATAATTATTTTCAATTCTGATTCTGCTTATTATTTTTACATCAATAAGATCAGTACAAAAGAAACAATTAAAAATAATTATTTTAACTCATCCTAAACATTTCATGTCATTCTATTAAATTCATGTATCACCTTAATAATTTCAACTTATAATACATGTAATATTTTTAGTATAATTTATATAATTCACCCATTAGTAGAATTATTATTTCATTATTGTTCTGTAATCATTATAGGTAGTCATTTATGCTATAAAAAATATAAATAAAAATATCACGATGAAGACAAATATTTTATCTTTATAAGTATAATTTATATTCGAACATATACACTAGATTAAAACATATTAAATATATTATATTTACTAAAAACAAGAAGGTGACATGTTTGACTTTTATTTAAATAATTTAATATAACGGTCATATTCAATTCTAAATGGAAATAAAATACCACATGACCGAATATTGGATGAATATGGACAACGTGGCCACATAAAATATATTTATAGTATGTTTTATGGTAAATTTATATTACTTATCAATTTTTTTAAACATTAATTAACTGATTTACAATTTATTGTGAAAATAAAAAGTACCTATGTTAGTATTCATATTGCCAAAAAATAAAAGGGACATATTTACTAAAACTGAACATTGTAGTAATAAATATGGTATATATTTTTTAAAATTTTAATATAAATAAATTAAAGATATTAATGTTATATTATACTATAAAAACACATTTTTTTTAGAAATACCCTTTTTAATTTAAAAATTTATTTTTTCTATATTTAGGTACATATTTCAATTAAAAATTTTAATTTAAATGAAAATGAAACCTTGAAATTTTTGAAAAAATTTTAAACAAATATTTTCTTTTCACATAATATTATTTAAGATAACCATTATAATTTAAATAATAATTATACAATATAGATTGAGAAGACAATATTTTCAAAAAAAATTTAAAAATTCATCAACAGATTATTTTGAGATGATGATTTCACAATGGAATTTATTTTTACCAAATAATATTTTTACATGTTATATAAAATATTTTTAGAATTTTCTCAGAAAAATAAATGAATATCAATTTTATAGAGAATAAATTTATTATGAATAATATGACTACTAAAAACTGGATTCTTATTTTAAATGAATTTGTTAATTCATTAACAATGATCATGATCATTACATATTTTATAAATAAATTATTCATATTTATACCTACCAATTTAGTTATATGAATATAATGGAAACATAATATCTTAATAATTTTCACTATTTGAGTAAACTCGATGTTGCGTATAATATTAACAAACAATGAAATTAAATCTTTTCGAAAAATATTTATTTATAATCTCATGGTTTTCAAACTTATAATCAAATCATGATGCATTTATAGTTTTACCCCTCATATCTAACTTTGTATGGTATGTTAATTTCCATGGGCTAATAATAGATCCATACCATTTAGTAATTTAATAAATTAAAATAGGTTAATTTGTTTTGAGGTGATAAATCATGCATAAAAATGAAATAAAGACTAAGAAACATGGACTCAGCATTCCCCCACATTCTCAATTCAATTTACATTAAACGTTTTTAATTTTAGTATCACGATTAAAAATGAGCTATAATATACACCATAAAAAGAGGATAAATTTTGTAAGAAATGAATTTTTATTTTATACAGTCTAAAAACACACCCCTGGGATGGTTCTAATTATTATTTTAAATATCTATTTGTGAATATGGGTCTCACATTTAATGTTATATAGAGACCATACCTTTAATTATATAGAAAAAAAATTTGTATATGAGACATGGATTGTCCTGAACACAAGATCACATCTCAAATTATTAATTGCTATACATTTAAGGAATATTACATGACAGAAGACTATATACCAGAAGACAATTCCTCACCCAATATTGGACTATGGTCTAGGAACGAATGGGGGAAATTGATGAAATATAACAATTCTCAAGAAATATTGAATGTTATCTCATATTCAAATATTATTCAATTTTGTAAGATAAAAAAAGAAATGAATCAAGAATAATGAGTGACTTACTATTTGAAATCAAATGTTATAGACGGTGGCTAAATTTTTTTTTCATAATGGAGCAGGATCAAAGCCGAGGATACATAAAAGGTAGAGATATAAATGTAGGGGATACTATGTATAGTGTAGGGATGAGTAAATAGTTAATGTATTTAGGGTAATATTGTGATTTTACATAATATAAATAAAGAACTAGGATTTGTCAAATAGTTGAAAAAATTATGGCCTAACCATGATCCATCACAATTAATGTAGAAGACCCTCTCTAAAATTTAGGTTCATGATTAGAAATCCCCATTTACAATCATGTGATTGAACTCTACAATATGTATATAGTTTCTCAAATGGTCACGTGGCTTCTCTCATATGCAAAACCAATCTGTGACCACCGAATTTTTTGTTGTATGTTTCAGACACGAGGCAATAACTAACTATGGGTTAACTATGTTATTCTCTCTTTTTCTTTGAAAAATAGTTTCCTAAACTCTAAACATGGCAATTACACTCCCAAACCATTAATTAAACTCTTCATAACATTTATCTAGTTTTAAAATAATTATAAACATAAAATTAAAAAAAAAATTACCACTTGAGAATTATTGGGGTTATAAAAAATATTACTTTATTGAAGATTAAAATTACTTCATTAAATTGGATTATTCTATATATAGATTTATCCAAAATATACATATTTAGTATGATTTTTATACATATATTTCATAAGGTGGTAATTTCTATTAATACCTACTAAATTAAAAGCTATGTTATAACACTACGATTTATGATAATTTAATTTTTTGGTTTTCAAATTATTAGTGTTTTGTTTTTTTATATTTTACCAAACAGTAATGCCTGGACCCCATAAGCACAGAGCCAACACATTAAATTAATACATTGGCATGATTACAAGGAATCACATCCTTAAGGACCAATCGGTTTAGTAGTCTTGGATAATATATTATATATATGAACGATACATTACACATTCAAAAATAAAACACAACAAAAATAATCCATTGAGAATGCCATTATAACCCTATCTTAACCCTACATATCAAACAAAATAAACATCATGGAATCCTGGGAAAACAAAATATAAGAAAGCAAAAAGGTCATATGCTTAGTAATGGTAAATAATTTAGCGGATGCTTTATACTTTTAAGGTTAGATGTCACGACCAGTCCTCCAGGGCCCGCATTGTGACTACCCTTAGTCCACCTTCCATAGGGTAGGGGCATGCGACTAGCAACAAAGGCGTAATTCCCAAGAACTGGGAAGGCATTGCCTTTATAAAAAGTAAACACACACATCTAGAGATCAATCTGAAGAAAAAACTATGTAATGCATTATAATAAGTGTACTGAAAATACATAGGGGCCAGAAATACAAGCCCAACAGAAAGGTACAACTACAACTTAAAGAAAGTACAACTTAAAAGACAAACAGGTGAATAGTGAAGCAGCTCCTGGATCGTCCTCCGGGTTCCTACCTGAAGGGTAGTTACAAATGTCCTCACTAGAAATATGGGTCAATCAATCCACTCCGTGTGCTGTCACGCCATGTTTCCACCTATGGGTACCGTCCAGTCCATATACACTCTGCCTTGGTCATCGATGTCCATTGTCTGCATCCAACACAATGAGGTGCGTGCATAGCCAGTGCAGGGGTGAGTATAACGATACTCAGTATGGACCCTGAGACCCTCAAGGTCTCACTAAATCCAACAAGGATAAACCACAATGAAAGATCTCAACAGATAACCTTTACATAGGTATATTATCATACATATACCAATGTTATAAAGTAACCCATCTCAATCATGAGGAAAAAACAAAGGGCGTTGACTCAGCTCAAACAAAGATTTTTATTATCGAAACCACAACTACTGGAGAACTCCTCCTCTATCGAGTAAAGTGGCCCTATTGTGACTCTGAGGTTCTACTCACTAACATTAGACTATTGTGGTACTCCTCCTGTCAAGTATCGTGGGTCTTTTTCCCCAACATAGTAGTGCTTCCCGCCATGGGTATGCCTCCCAAACACAGTAGCACTCCCCCTAATAGCCTACAGAGATACTCCTCCTGTCAAGTACCACATGTTTGCTTCCTAACCAGGAACTCCTTCCACCATGGGTCTACCACCAATCCGGTTTCTCTGTCAACTGGGCTAATCAAATCACTCAGAGTCAAATCGGTCAAGCAGTCATCAGGTCTACAGCTACTAGGTCTCCGCACTCCATACGCTTGTCTCTGGGAGGGTCCTCTCTACGAGGTATTGGTCGATACTTCCAAGTGTCACGTAATCTCACGTGGAAGTATCTCGAAGGAATGCTTCTTAAAAGGTGTGTCAACGCAATAGAAGGCGCATCAATCGTACGCCCGATCTGTGGGTTATTAGCATTTCCATTCTAGGGGCCCGGTTGGATTTTAGGTACAATCCAACCCGGCCATGATCAAACCACATCTTAATTCTGTGTGTAGTATTCCAAAAGGTATTTCTCATCAATAAGAATCCAACGTAGTAGACGGCATGTCAATCGGACATTCGGTCCTTAAATTATTGGGTTTTCTGTTCTGTGGGCCCGATTGGTTTCGGGTTCGATCCAACCTGTCCGTACCCAAACTTCTCTGAAACCTTGATTGTAACATACAGAAACTTCTATCTTGATCCAAATATTCCAACGCAACTGACGGTGCGTCGATCGGTGGTCCATAGCTCATGTTATGTGCAATTGACTGAAAACTGACCGAAAAAGGGGAGTCTGGGCCCGGTCCTACCCGGCCCAATCCACCCTGGGTCGCCCCGAACCGGGTCGACCCGATCTGGGTCCGGTTGCAGCCCGACTGGCGCGGCTTGACCAGCGTGGCCCTGCTGGGACGGCCGAGCGGGGGGGGGGGGGGGGGCTTCTTTTGCTGCCGCAGCTTAATGCTACGCCTCTAAAATTCCGGAATGGCTCTGTCATTCCGGTTCCACACACTACCGCAGTGGTCTGCCTCGGCGGCGCACCATTTCCGCCTTCCGTGGACCACCAGACATGCTCCGGTGGTCTGTTTCACCCACTGTATGTGCCTATGTTCATCTCGGGTCCCAAACATTACTATAAAGGCTCCAAATCGCAATTGCGGTACCTTTTTGTCATTGCCCATCAATCTACGCATAGATAAACAACCTGTGGAGGGTCATCAGGCAGTGTTTGTTTGGCCAATGCCCTCCGCATTAGTCAGTATCAATTGTCCATAAACAAACAATTTCTTTCATCAACTACCAGGGTAAAATTTATTCAAAATAAATAATACAAACACCCTAAAAATAAATGCTCATACTCAAGGGTATAAACCACATAAATGAACAATATACAATATTCACCTACCTTGATTATGACATTGCACGTCATCGAGACATGGATAGAGGAAATCGTCTCAATAGAACGGCATTGCGGGAAGATGGAGTCAACTCATTAACGTCGAGGAAGAATAAGCTGAGGATGGTGCATCGTCAGTGTTCCTTGCGGGTTGCTCATTTTCGTTTGGAATGGTCAAATATCAAAGGAGATGATCGTCATTCTTCGGTGGATCCTCGTTGAAGGAAGTACCCTTCTCTTCTATTTATTCATTGCCTCCGCAATATGATATTTTCCAACCCAATATTATTTGAAGGTTTCCCCAATATATTATACTTCCATGCCTATTCAACATTCAAACTCTTGAAATAATTAATTAATTGTCGATCTATTAATTAACTAAGAGGTGTTTGTATATTAATTAGGGAGAGAGGGAGGTGGAGCGTTTAACCATAATAAATGGGAGGTGGAGAGGCTCCTCATATTAAATTAGGGGAGTTGTCAAAGAATTAATCATGGGAAGTTCAAGGGAGTTTAAGGTAGGTTTAAGGGAGATGAAATGTTGTGGCTCGTGTGGGCCCCACCACACAAATATCCACACAAGGGAATTTATTTTTGGGTGGGCCCCACCATTAACTTCCCCATGTAAGATTTAACAACCAAGGTGAATAAAATTGTTCTAAAGAATTTTATTTAACTTTTTAATTAAACCCCAATTATTAACTTTCAAACTGCATAAAATGAAACTGCTGTAAAGGTCCCTTTAAAAGAATACCAGTGCTATGAGTTCGTCGATGTCTTTAGATTTAAATTCTGACCAACGGTTTAGAAGATAGAAAAAATATCACGTAATTTTATTGAACGTACCCGTACAAAAGTCTAGAAATTGATTTCGGGCACACTAGGCCTTAAAATCAAGTGCCTTCAGAATTCATAGACTTGTAAAATTTTAATGAATTAAGAAAAAAATTTCCTTCAAATATCCAGGTCATTACATTACTCCCACCTCTGGGATTTACGTCCTCATAAATCTACACCACACAATTGGGAAACTAATGGGGTACTGATCATGCATCTATGCCTCTACCTCCCATGTGCTCCCCTGGAGGTTCTTGTGCTGCTGGCGAACACGCAGAAGATGAATCGTCCGTCCATGCAGGACCAGCTCCTGTCGATCCTCAATCTCTACCGGAACCACCTCAAATGTCTCCCCTTCATTGATGTCCAGCTCCCCGTGATCAATGATGTGGAAATGTACGTGGACATATCTCCTTAGATGAGATACATTGATGATGTCATAGACCCAGTGAAACTGAGGTGGAAGGGCCAGGCGGTAAGCCACCTCGCCTAATTGCTGAGGTCCTGGAAAGGTCCGATGAAATGTGGAGATAACATGCCACTCTAGGAAAATCTCCATAGACCCCATCGAGGTGAGACCCGTAAGAAGACATGGTCACCATACATGGACTCTTGTGGTCTCCGTCTCCTATCATTATAGGACTTATGTCTGCTATGTGCAGTCTTTATCTGCTCCTGGAAGATCTACACCTTCTCTGGTGGCCTCAAGATGGGCACACCGGTCAACCTCTGCCTCTACCCCTGAAAAGCTTTGCTGGCATCTCATTGGCCACACGAAGGGTTTCCCCTTCTTCATTAATTATAAATGTAGTGCATGTATTCTAGAGAATTTTAGCACAAATATAAGTCTTCTTGACTTTTGAGTGATCGACTACACCCACTTATGCATGATTCCATCCTATGCTCCATGGGTTTTCCTTTTTTCCGACCATGGAAAACCCATCCAAATGTTATAGGTAAACCACAACCTTTTTTCCTAATACACTCAATCTGTGTATGAACTGTGGTTGCCTAGTCTATACCCAAACTAACATCGTAAGGCCTCGATGCTGCCACCAAGTGGTTCCAACCGAAACTCTCGCCTCAAGGGTCAGATCAAACTATCAGCATAAGTGTGATTATCATGTCTCCACCCAAAGGTATCTCCAGACGTGTGGGTCAAGTCAATGGTTTAACCAGAAACTCTAGGTCTGGGACACGATTCGGGGAAATAACGAATGATTCATATCAATTTTTGTTGTTACGGTTGCTATTAGTAGACAAAGACCATAACAAGAATCATTCCTAGAGCCCTTGGGTCACACTCCTTGACCGCATATAGCTACTCTCTTTGCCTACCCTCATGCTCCCTGAACATAGTGGGGACTAAAAAGGTGGGTGGTTGTAACATGTTGAAATGTACACCATCTCATGCTGCTCTCATAGATCTACTTCCATGTCTGATGCACTACAGATTCATCTATCCTTAAAACTTCCTCTTCTTTAAAACATTTTACATGCCCATGTCTCTAAGACTAGTGTCAGTTCCCTGCTTTCCCACTGCTAACATTCTCTAGTTATATCCATTCAGCCAAAAAACATTCAACCACAATGGTTCTCTCTAGCACCCTAGTATAAGTAGGAATTCATAGAGGAAAAGTGTTGGCTCAGATGTCCATTAAACACACCTCACTCTGAGGTCCGAGATCTAACACACTAATTTTAACGTAGTCGTCAAGTACCAAGAATGATCGGTAAGCCTCGATGAATACTCAGCTACCGACATGTCGTCCTTCCGTAGCTGTATAAGCTCTAGAAAACTCTCAGCAACCTCCTCAACCCAGTCCTCAACCGCCTGTGAGCCGGACTCTCCATGGAACGTGAGGGGTATCTGATGCTGAAAACATGCGTAAGGCACTAGGCCTACACGTGTCATCTACCAGTACCGCCGGTTGAAACTGATGACCAACAGGTAGTGATATAGCTGGCACACTACTTGAAGGTACTATCTCAGGAACCGGTCCATGTACTGAAGCCTCATCACTATGCGGACCAACATCATGGTCATTCACTGGGAAACACCAGTATCTAAGATCACCATATACACTACTTGTTTCTAAAATAGGTGTAGAACTCTAGAAATCACCTCCAGCCAGTCCACTACTTCATGGGAATATGTCTCTCCTTGTAACATCAGAGGCGTCTGCTGCTGGAACTCGTGCAAAGCACTATGTCAGCGTGCAACGTCCACCAGAACGGCTGGTGGAATGTGCTACCCAATAGGTGGTGGTGCTGGTAGAACACCACCCAAATTTTCCATCATAGTAAGTGGGCCCTGCACCAGATCCTCATCGCTCGGTGGGCCGTCATCGGGTACTCTCTCGGAACACCAACTGATTTTCTTCGAGGAGGCATCCTGAACAGATGCGACACGGTCAAACAATTTAAACCCGGTGAGCTGACTTTGTTAAGATGACTTAAAGAAAACATTTTAATACACACACAAAATCAGTGTTTTTGTGCACTAAGTTGGAAATAAAAAGTCAGGGTCCTGGTGTATGCATACATCTACTACCGCACCAACACTGGACTCCATGAACTGAAAACCACACTCAGTACCCTTAACACTATTTCTTCACAGAAAAAAATATCAGAGTCCTATGTTCTGCAGTAGAACAGACTCCTATGATACCAATTTTCCATGACCCTTCCTTTGGGGACCACATCGTTACTACCCCAAGCCCACCATCCACATTCCAGGGCCTGGCGACTTGCACCAAAGGCATAATTCCCAGGAACTAGGAAGACATTGCCTTTATAAAACGTAAACACAAACAACTAGAGATCAAGAGGAAGAAAACACTAAGTAAAGAAGTATAACAATTGTACTGAAAATAAAAAGGGGCCGGAAATACAAGCCCAATGGAAAGGTACGACTACAACTGAAAGAAAGTACAACTGAAAAGACAAACATCTGAATGGTGAAGCAGCTCCTAGATTGTCCTCCGAGTTCCTACCTGAAGGGTTGGAAAAGATTTCCTTCTCTGCACTCTACGTCTATCGGTCCTCTATGCATGCTATCATGCCGAGTGTCCACCTCCAGGTACCGTCCAGTCCTCATACACTCTACCTCGGTCAGTGCTATCTGTCGTTTGCATCCAACACAACGAGGTGCGGGCATAGCCTGTGCAGGGGTGAGTATAATGATACTCAGTAGGGACCCCGAGACCCTCAAGGTCTTACTAAATCCAAAAAGGATAAAACACCAAGAAAGAACTCACCAGATAACCATTACATAAGTATAAGACCATAAATATACCTACGTTATCAAGTAACCCATCTCAATCATGATGAGAACACAAAGGTCATTGACTCAGCTCAAACCAATATTTTCATTATCGAAACCAAAAGTTCTGGATTACTCCTCCTCAATCGAGTACAGTGGCCCTATCGACACTCTGAGGCACTACTCACTAACCTTATACTACTAAGGTACTCCTCCTGTCGAGTACCGCTAGTCTTTCTCCCCAACACAGTAGCGCTTCCCACCATGGGTATGCTGCCCCAACGTAGTAGGGCTACACCTAATAGCCTATAGAGGTACTCCTCCTATTGAGTACCATGGGTCTACAACCAAACCAAGCCCTCCATCCTCCGTGGGTCTGTTGCCGAACAGGGAACTCCATCCACTGCGCTAATCAAATCACTCAGAGTCGAATCGGTCAAGTAGTCTTCAGGTCTAGGCTACTAGGTCTCTGTACTCCACATGCTCGTCTTCGGAAGGGTCTGCTCCATGAGCTACTAGTCGATACATCCATGTGTCACATAATCTCATGTGGATGTATCTCAAAGGACCTCTTCATCATAGGGGTCTCAACGCAACAGACTGCGCATCAATGGGACGCCCGATCTGTCAGTTATTCGCATTTCATTTCTAGGGGCCCTGTTGGATTTCAGGTACAATCCAACCTGTCCATGCTCAAACTATATCTGAATCCTATGAGTAGTATTCCAAAAGGGTCATCTCATCAATAGGAATCCAACTAAGTTGACAGAACATCAATATGATGTTCGGTCCTTATGTTATTGGGTTTTCCGTTCAGTGGGCCTGGTTGGTTTCGAGTTCGAACCAACCCGGCCATAATAAAACTTTGCTGAAACCATGAGTGTAATATAAAAAAATGACCATCTAGATCCATGTATTTATATGAAATGTACGGTGCATAGATCGGAGGTCCGTAGCACATTTTATGGGCGATTGACCGAAAAAGGTCAGAAAAAGGGGGGTCTGGGCCCAGTCCGACCCGGCCCAACCCACCATGGGTCGACCTGGTAGGGCGCGGCCCAGCTGGCCGAGCCAGGGGGCCTTAGTCAGCTAGTGCGGCTAGTTTGGAAAGTAGTGGTGCGCTCAAACTCAGTGTTGTGTGTAATGAATTTTATTGAATTACATTGAAGAGGTAACATACTATGAAATCATGGGGTGTTACATTCTCCCCTCCTTTAATAAATTGTGTTCTTGCAATTTAAAATTATTCTCTGAAAATAATATGTTAAAAATAGAGAAATACCTTTGTGGAAAACCCTCATCGAAAATTTGGTTAAAAAAATTATGTATTCATAAGAGGGAAAGGGAAATGAAAAAGTCTCCACCAAATTATGTTCTCAATTAGGATAAAATTTGTGGAAATTAGATACAAGTAATTGGAGGTAAAATGTAAATATTTATACGGAGTGATTGAGGTCATCAATCACAAACAAGTGAAAAATTATGGTCCTCAAATCCATCAATCTATGATGATTTAAAATATCATCAGATCAACAAAAAATAAGGTATTGGGATCAAAATATTTGGTTTTTATATCCTTTCACAAAAGTTTAAGAATTAATTTTTTAATATAATATAATGTAAAAAATATACATGATATATAGAGTTTCTTCTTTTAACTAATTTATACCACAAAAACATATTTCACTCCAAAAGATATTAGAATTCCAAAATATTATATTTATCCTGATCATATAGGGTTCCAAAAATAATGAATTTATAATTAATTTATATGACTATTTAAAAAAATTCAGTATACAAAGCCATGATATCACGGAGGCCAGTGGTAGGTGATAGACCCTTGTTTCCCTTTAGTTGTGGGTTCATGTCTCGCGGCCTTGCCAGATACAATGAGTTGTCACACAACCACTAGGTTAACCTTTTAATATAAATTGAAAAATAATATTAATATATTATTTAACCTTTACAATTGTATCCAATGTCAAACATAATCCATTCTAACAATTAGAATTTTCCAAAATACTTTTGTCCAAACTCTATGTCCAAAATTTATAATCAAAGTAAACACATGGAATATTTTTTTTACACGTAATAAAAGGTGAATACCTTCATCTTCTATTCATTTAAAACATGGTAAAACCCTGAATTACCATAAAACCTTATTGAGTACATTCATGATCCCTTATTCCTTATAGAATACTGGATAAACTCTTTATATCTATAATTGTTGTAAACTCCAACTATAATGGAATAAACAAACAATTAATTTGTTTCAATGTAGTAAATAACATCGAATATAATTTATCCAAATCAATCATATCGTCTTCCAAAATCCCTACCTTAGAATCAGAACGATATTATGGTTTATCATTCCTTCATCCTTGTATTTTCCTAAATGTTTAACTTGATATTGATTCACTTTTTATAGAACCATATAACCTAAAATCGTCAATGAAATATTACTCCAGTAAAATCTGTATTTGTTTCCATACATCATTTAACCTTTACATCATCGATACAACAATCATATAAAATAATTTTTTATAAAAATATAAGATCACTAGTCATTCCTCTTCATATGTGGTAGTATCATAGCTTGATTATTATCCCATAGCATCATTTGGTGCATAATATGATGATTTGGACATTGATTCGTGTAATATCCCAACAATTTGCCGATGAAGCATTGTACATTTTAATCCTTTTTTATACGCTTGAAATCACGTACTTGGGGTCATTTTTCTCCAAATATATAACACTCTCCCATCCCCATCAAGCATTTTCCAAGGTTGTTATTTTGACTGTTATCACATATGGGAAACTCATTCTTTCCCCTCTTCCATTTATCCATCATTTTCTCTACCATCATTTCTTCTCATCCTTCCATTCAAATCCATAGGTCTCAGAGTATTCATTACTCATCTTATTAACACATTTTACTATTTTTTTCATAAGATTATAATGCGTAGGAGACTATTTCCCTTATAAATGAAGGATTAATACCATGAAAGATGTTATCCTTTTAAATCATTGGATCAGGTGTATTGATGTTGTTCTCATTCCTTCTACTGGGCACCATTTCTAAACAAAGGCCTACACTTGGTTAGTCTTTGAATCACAATGCATAATTCCAAATTTTTAATATACCTAACATAAAATGAATGTATTATGAATATAATATATAATCATAAAAAAAATTCATTGAGGACGTATTTACTACTAAATTCTTCATAATGTATGGTAATGAAATTATGAATTATCTTAAACATATACCCCAGGAGTGTCATAACGAAGAGTGTAACAATGCTCGTTGTCGTGTACCATTGTACCTCGAGTCTAGCCCGAAAATCTGTCAGAGTTTTCACTTCTAGGTACATCTGTGCCATAGCCATCTCTACCTTCTCATATCCACACCGTGATTTATTTCTTGGAAAATACACAAAATCTATACATTACCAAAATTCATGGAAGATTTTATATACTTATCCTCAATTTCTATCTTAGTGTATTGTTCTCTAATCAGAGATTTTATAAATCTAGTTTTCGTACATTGTACTAAACATCCCCAGATACCAACATTAATGCCCCGACCCCAGAAGCTTAGAGAATGTGCATTATTTTAATAAATCGGCATGATTATAAGCAATCATGTCCCGAAAGACTGATCAGTTTAGTATTCATGGAAAATAGATTACAAACATGAACGTTACATTACACATTCAAAGATAAAACACAACATAAGTAATTCAGTGAAAAAACCATTATTCCCCTAGCTTAACCCAGAATATCAAACATAATACACTTCTTGGAATCTTGGGAAAAAACATAAGAAATGGGTGAGCTCAGATACTCATTAAGGGTAAATAATTTAGAAAAATCAAAAAACTTTTAAGTAATGATGTGTAATAAAAACAATTTAAACATAAACCTGAACATAATATTAAGAAATTAAATCAATCATTAACATATAAACATGCGATTTTATATTCTAATAGTCAAATAATCACATGTATTAATTAATTTCATAATAAGGGAATGTCTAATGATGGACATCATTACCACATAGCCAAGGCTTCGTGCCAATACTAGATATAAAATTGTTGTCAAGGCCATATGAGAAGACACTAGTTTTTCTCATGAGACATACTGATGGATCGAGGAGATATAGAAGGATACACCAATCAAATACTATGTTCAATACATTCCTCATACGAAAATTATGAAACATAAGATAAACATCTACAATATCTATTAATCCTAGATTTCTAGCCAACACGTGTCAAAAGTCTATTCTTCCACGTCGATTCCTCCATTCGTGTCGATTAAGCCTCTCACCATGTTGCCCTACACCATAGGATCTAAATTCCTCTCTTCCTCTCACTCCTTCTACCACTTAGAATAAGTGGGGTAATTACCTAGAGAACTGTCGGACACACAATGCTCTTCCTCCCTCTCCCACTCAACCTGTCATTTGTCGCTGCCCTATTTCCTCTCGAGGGTTCGACAACACTTTCCCCGGTTTTCCCTTTCAGTTTTGAGATTGGGATTACATTAATCATGACATAGGGTTACCACATACTCCCCAGGTTGGAACCATCATCCTCATAGGTATCCCTATGATCTACGTCCTCATGCTCTTCGTTTCAGCACGCCACACCATCATGTTCAATCAGGCACTCAGATTTCTATTTACATTTCTTCCTACTCGTGAATCCTTTTAAACTAGACCGCACAACTTCAACATATTCATTCATATTCCTCCATAACTTCCTTCCACCCATAGTTATTCTCGTTCTAGCTACATCTAATTGCTTACCGTCCATACATTCAACCCCCAAAGTGTTTAAAATTTCTAGCAGGTTTTGCACAGTTTTTTTGGTTTTCAGTTTCAACCGAATTCACCTACCCTTATCCACATGGCAATTGTGTCTCGTATTCCCTCCCACTACATCATCTCACATCAAGTATGAACATAAAAACGTAATATAAAACCATTATTCTTTCAATCTCCTTTCAGGTATATTTTCTGTTGTATAACAATTCATCTTCATTTACTATTGTATGTTTATTATTTTACACATTTAATAAAATAAACTTCTACTGTGGTTTCTCATACCATTTTCCTTGAGACTAACATCAATTCCATTTCATTTTATAATTTCAATGTCCAATGGAATATTTAATTCTCTAAATTAGATTACTTGTTTGGAAAAAATAATCTTCTACTATGATCTTCTGTTTGAATTTCATTGAAACTTTTTCGACATTAATTTTGTTATCCATGTGAATATCCAAATTCATATTTTTTTGTATGATATTAAATTTACAGAAAGAAATAGAATGTATTTTCATCAATTTTGAAGCCTATTAGGTCTGATGTGGTCGGTTTTTAATTTCAGTTGAAGTCACGTTCCCCTATCCTCATGCTTGGTGCATCTCATATTCTCTGATGCGTCATGTCCACACATCAGGTATGAACATAAATACGTAATAGAAATCAAAACCATTTCAACCAAATTTCTAGTATATTTTCAGTTCTATAATAGTTATTTTACATGTTCTGTATCATGAATATTCTTTTACCCTTTTAATAATGTAAATTACTACTATATTTTCTTGTATGATTTTCCTTGGAACTTCTTCCTAATTCTTTAAGGATTAACATGTTGATATCCAACTGCACATTTAGTTGTATGAAATTACATTACCTGTTTGCAAAAAATAAACCTCTACCATGGTCTTCTGTATGAATTTACTTCAAACATATTTTCAACTTCAATTTTCTTAAGCATGTGGACATCCAAATGCATTTTTGGTTGTCTAATATTGCATTTACCGAATAAAAAAATTGTGTTGTGGTCTGTTGTAGCCTATTAGGTCTTATCATTTGTACTATAAATTTATTTCACATTTACATCCTATATGCATTATATGATCTCATTTTACACCATTAATTTAAGATATACAGAAAAACCAAACAAACATGAATCCGCTGTCGATCTCTAGAGATGAAATGTTGAAATAGATGTTACATATGATGGAGCGATAAGGACACATTGAGTTATCTATTACTTACCCTTGGAAATTTTATATTTACTATCCTTTATTCATTACCTACATTCATTACACTTTCAACATGATCGATGCCAAATACTACTAGAAACTGTACAACGCCATTTACTAACCAGTCATCAACTCCATCAAGTATCCAAGTCTCAATAGGTGATGTCACTTGTAGAGTCACACGCATGCCATTATCATCACAATGTATCATTGGTTTGTTCTGTTAGAATTACGGAATAGCTTATTTAAGATGTTTCAATGATCATTTAATACTTCTTTTCTGGGTCGTGCTTAATTACTTTTGTTACAATGCCTGAATATTTGTCTGCTTGGTCAAATACAAACTTTTTTTGCCCATCAAACTATAAAGATGAAAGGTTACAACACAGACTGCTGAAGAAGGAATGACATAACGATGGGTTTTTTTCAAATACTATTATTTTACATCTGCTAATGTTATTTTCATTCTTTTATTATTTGTATTAAATGAAATTTCCACAATATTAGTGGAGACATATACTGTATATTCATAAGTGGCATCTGGTAGTCTGTTTGGAAACCCAAACATTGAACCTCTACCAAAAAATAAATTCAAAAATGGGGTCACACGCATTCCACTATCAACTCAATGTAATTATGTTATGTTTTGTTTAAAATTACATGTACAAATCATTGAACTAAACACTTTATTCCACACTAACACTGATTATTACTAATTAGATGCTTCTCTTTCACCAGTTCCATAACTATCTGCACTTCAGTCAATATTTTCCACTGGATATAACAAATGAGACAAGGATCTGGTCAATGGACACATTCTCCTCTACATTTCTGTAATTATCATAACTATTACATTTCATGTACACATTGTATATCATACAACATTTGAATTCCCCTTCTAACTTTTTGTCCATCACATTGCATAGCTATAATGGATAAATAAAATACTCTCTCGAATTCATCATCTATTACCTCAACATAGTAATAATGACAACTCTTTGTACACATTACCATTTATATTAATCCAGTTCTATTTCTTATCCTACCATATACAAAAATATGAAGCATAGTACCTTCTGCTAATGGAAAAAACTATAAATTATCTATTGAAGGTATGTTGTACAGTATAAGTTTTCATGCACACACATATATACCACTATAAATTATTTATAGTAGTGAGTTTTCATTATATAAAAACTTTTAATTTCTAGTAAAAAAGAATTTCATCGAGAATCAAGGATAGAAAATATTTATGAGGCTCAAGAAAACATAAACATTGACATAAATGGTGTAGAATACTATATAGGTAATATAATGTACATGTTTCAATTCAAACATAATTGTGTTTTTTATTTTTAAAGCCAATCCAATATGACATACCATTTCATTATATAGGAGATTAACAAGAACAAGACACTTCCATGATCATAGGTTAGAGTACATACAGAACATGCATTAATGATTCTTTAATACAAAATCATCCTCTCTACTAATGACTTAAGTTTTTAAATAACATTTACTATATTACTGTTATATTCAATCAGGTTATTATGATATGGAGAGACTACTAATATCTTCTAATATAGTCACTATTTATTGTACTTTGATAAGAGAAAAATGAAATTTAGAAATATACAAAAACACCACTTTTCTCTATGATGCTAAATGGGAATGGTCTCTTTGGACTTACTACCAGAATGTCCAAATACCTATGGATGTTGGTGTTCGATTGAACATCTGCTGAAGCCCGATTATTGCACAAACACATGAATATTTCCAATTCGATGTTTTCATTCATGTTAATGGGTGGGAAGGTAGATAGGTCATAAAATAATGGTTGATATCTATGAATATTCATATTACATGGACAAAACTACCATCTAATAGGTAGTTTATGTCCACCTGATGGGAATCCACTAAGGTTCGCACAATTATACGTGTATGATACTACCAATGAGTGTTAGAATAGAATTCATGGAATGAGGTATCATTTATATTCAATTTATTTTGCAATTTTGTAAAACCCTTCACATATTTTATATTAATGAAAATAATTTCTACGACATTGATGACAGAAACCAACAATCTATTATTAACTGAAACACTGTTGAAAACCTAAAACAAATGCTACATGAGAACAACGCTTTGGATATAGAATTTATAAGTGAAACTGATGTTATTAACCTCCATGATGTTACAACATTAATTATACAACTTCTTAAGAGAATAGAAGCGCATTCTTACACATATAACCTACCACATACTTCAGAATTTTCAATGTTGGTTGTCAGTGATATTGAGGATCTCAACCTAGAATGGGATATCATCATTCCAACCAAAAGCGGTCATTTAAAAAAAAGTAATGATCTTCACCCATTGTATCTTCCATTTAATTATCCCATCATTTTCACAGGTGGCCAGGATGGATATTGCGACAACATGTCGCATCGTGCTACTCAATTCAAAACATGTACAACACTCAGGAAGGTAACAATGCAAGAGTAATTCTCTTTCCACTTGAAATTCCATTATAGTGATGCATCGATCTTACAACATTCTAGAAGATTACTACATCAATTTACATTTTATACTTATATGATGATTGAGTCTCAAAGACTATCATTCATTCGCTTAAATCAAATGACATTGGTGGTACAACATTACAATGGGTTACAAGATGAGTTGCTCCGAGGTGACCATGAAGGGACTTCATGCGGAAATACTATCATATTAACTTCTACATTTAGGGGCGGTACTAGGTATATTATCCAGAAATACCAAGATTCTATGTCAATATATTATTAGGCAGGGTGTCCAAATCTGTTTTTTAACTTTTACATATAACTCAATATGGCTTGAAATAACTATATTTCCTAGACATTGAAATCTTCTTCCACAAGACTACACACAAATATATTCTACAGTGTTCTATATTAATGTTTATTCTCTATTGAATTATTTATGAGGTTTTTGTTTTTTTGAAATTTAAGGGCAGATAACTCTCTTTGTACTTACTATCCTGTATGTTCAGTTCCATATTATATATTATGTCATCTTCAATCTATAATCACACTATATTGTTACATTGTAGTTGTTCGAACAGTAGAGTTACAAAAATGTGGCATGCCTCATGTGCAGATCCTATTATTTATGTGTCATGAAACCAAATTCCATACTCAAAAAAATGTAAAAAAGTTTGTATGTGCTAAAATTCCAAATAATAGTGCCTACTGAAGACTATACGAATCTTAAAATAATTTTAAGATCCATGGCCCTTGTAGTGATGCCCACCGTACAACACCCTGAATGAGGAATGGAAAATGTAACATATTTTTTCAATGATATTTGTTGGGAACACCACTATTGATGACGATGGTAACATAGTCAATCGCAGAATGGATGATGGAATAATAGTTCTAAAAAATGGAATCCCTCAAGATAATAATTTTTTTGTTCCATACTGTCCCATTTTTCCATTAAAGTATCAAGAACATCTGAATATAGATGTCTGCAATCAGTCATCTTCCATAAATATCATTTTAAGTATATTAAAAAAGGAAATGATCAGGTAATTGCACCACTCTATGAGAGCAGAAACAGAGTGTTCTCAGATAAAAATTTAGATGAAATAATGACGAACTATGATTTTTGGTACATATCTCCTTATGTGGCCTCTTGGAGAATATTTTCTTATGATTTCCATTAAAGATATCCACCAGTTGATAGGTTATGTTGCCCTTTAATAGGAAAATATTCTATGACCTACAATGATAATGATAATATTGGAGATGTCTTAAGTCACAATAACATATCTGAAATAATGTTCACCTCTTGGTTTCAATGAAATAAAATGTACCCGTATGGTAGAGCAATTACATTTCTAGAATTCCCAACAAAATTTTTTTACCACTCAAATTCAATGAAATTGCATCGTTGAAGGCTCGTATTTTTTATTGGTAGGCCATAAAATGTTCCTCAATCAACAGGAGAGCTATTTTACTTGTCGATACTTCTAACAAAAAGAAAAGGTGCTAATTATTATGATGATCTCAAAATAGTGAACAACATTACTCATGGAACATTTAGAGAGAACTATTATGCATTGGGATTACTAGAAGATGACAATGAAATTATTAAAGCTATAAAGGAGTTCTCAACTTGGTGAATGGGACATTATGTGCACTGGATCTTGGAAAGCATGTTGTATCCCAATAAAATTTCTCATGCAGACATTTTTTTGCAATAAAACTGCTGCATCCTGACAGAAGATATTTTATATTCCCAAAGAAGAATACTACAAATTCATGGTTCAAATATGTTTCTAATCTTATTTTTTAATATATGTAACTGTGAAGTAATTTCGGTTTTCACTATTTTCATAGGTTGTGGACATATAGATTGAGATAATATTTACATTTAAATTCATTGGAAAAAAATATAGATAGTTCATAATGGATGGTTATTTGTTTCATTGTAGTTATGGGGTCTCAAATATAGCTGGAATCATTTCATGTTATAGAATATAAAATATATTAACCTAATGAATGATTTTTCAAATAATTGGACAGCAAAAATTTACGCATTCCATTAAAATCTATAGCCTCAATAGCATCCCATATGATAGCATAAACATGATAACTAAACATGGATACTGATATTTTAATAGTGTTATTTCTATTTTATTATTTCATTGACTACATAGATCCATTAACTATATTTATATACTATATTACCAATACATATGTGCACATGGTTAATCTCACTCAAATATTAGCAGGAATGCATTGTACGCGTTTGAGTCTATATAATCTATACTTTCACCACTGATCATGTTTATTGTTGAAGTTACTCTTAATTACACGATTCACTACATGAAGTTTATTTAATACTACACTAAAACAATTTTCCTCACTTTTATCGATTTGATACTCACAGAACATTAGATACTTATGTATGCTCTGATTGAAATAAAATAGATTTTAGGAAACAATAGGACATTTCTTCGATTTTGTCCTCCCATGCCAATTCCGGATTCAGAAATTGATACTTATCCAAATCAATTAGTTTTTTTAAAAGGTAATTCTTTGGTCAAATACCAAAGCACAATTTATTGATAATCAAAAAAAGATAACAAGAGGCGTAAGGAATGGATTTTTTTAAAATCTCTGTCAAAATGATATAATAAGTCAGAAGGGATATAGTCTAGCCAAGTCATTCTTTGATGAAGTCCTTTGTTGGAAAGAGCATCAGCAACAACATTTTCTTCACGGTAGGCATGAGTATCTATATAATCTATCCCATGGAGCAAGTTGAGGCAATTCATCCAACAAGCAATAAGTGTCCACGCTATATGGATGTTGCCAATCCAAATGTCATGGATGATAGTGGTTGAATCACTTTAAATCCATAGCTTTCTCCAACCTATTTGAAGAGAAAAATCAACAGCATGAATGACGCCAAGCATTTATGCCTCCAAAGATGAAGAGTGACCACAACCAACATAGAAGCATCCCTGAAATTGTCTGGCTGAGTCTCTGAAGATAGCACCACAACTAGAAGGACCTGGGGTGCATTTGGAAGTGCCATCAATATTCACATTGATCCATACTGGCATTGGAGATTTCTAGAACACTTCAAAGGAGAGTTTAGGCTTTGGGAAATGAGAGGAACACGGAGATTCCAAAGGATCTCAAAGTCACCAATAGAATTGTTGCAACAGTCTTTTCGAATTGAGGCAGGTTAATGAATCGAAAAAAGAATTATAGATTTCCCTATATTAAGATTGAGAGAGTGATTATTATGAGTGAGATCCTTTCTAACATACCAGAGCTCATGCAGAAGTTCTTCCACTACCGCAATAACAAGATTTTTTACCTATAGAGAAGCGTCATGTCTAGTGAAATTATTTAAAAACAAGGAGATTGGGTCAGTAAAAGTCTTTCTACAATTAAAAAGGTCAAAGATATAATTCCAAATGGCAGAGGCTGTCGCACAAGATAGAAAAAGATGATTGGAATCTTCCCTATGCTGGTTACACAGGAAACACTTAGAACAATGAGAAATTCCAAAGGTTTGCATACTAGTTTTCGTGGGTAATCTATTATGGGAAATGCACCAAATAAGGGTGAGCCAGGAAGGTTTAATCCAGGATTTGTTAAAATGATTCACCCAAAGAAAATTAGATTCATTTTCAGAGAAATTATGCTTATAAAAGTTTTTAGAATCTATAATACCATTAGTAGAAGGTTCCCAAACAAGGAAGTCACCAATAGAAGAAAAAGGATGATTAACAATTATTTGCATTATAATATCAGGGAGATCACGATCAGGATATTGTAAGACCTCCTTTATAGTCTGATTAGTATTTTTAGGATGATTATTAGGGGGTAACAAAGATATCAAAGGGTTACCAAACCATTTTTCGCACAAAAAATTAATGGAAGAATATGCACTGACAATCAATCTAGAACTAAATTACAATAATGAAATACTATGAAATGAGTATAGAACTTTACAGACTATGATTACCGTTGAACAAAAAGAGGTGATAGATGTCATTTTTTCTTCATTGTCAATATATACTAGAGGATTCTTCTTCTTACACAGATATAGAGGCACATGTAAATCATTCATTTGGAAGATCCTAACATCATTTCTATGATATTAAGGCTCTATTATACTTGTGGTTGCTTCAAGTGGAATATCATCATTACTTCTTCCTGGAAGATGCACTAAACATTATAAATTCCATATTCAAGTCTCCATTACTGTGTAGTCTATTTTCAATATACTACAAGGGAGTGATGTAGATGTACATCTATAATCTACATCCAACATTATTTGTGATGAGGATTCTATGGTTCATAAGTAGTGATTTCAATCTCTAGACCATACTCTCAGGGATATAATGATAGAAAAAAATGCTAATGCAATGAATTTTCCATTTGGTGGTCTAACAGTTGTATTGGGTGGAGATTTCAAACAAATATTACCTGTATTGTTAGATGATAATGGAAATGTCATTTTCTTTGCATGTATTAAGTCATCGTATCATTGGAAGCACTGTCGGGTATTTACTCTAACAAAGAACATGAGATTTAATTCCCCTACATCCATCGATGATTCAGATGAGGTCCGTAATATTGTTAAATGAAAATTGGATATTGGTGAAGGTAGAGTTGGAGAACCCAATGATGGTGAAGTGCTCTTCCAAATTCCAACATCATATGTTCATTACTACACTAGAAATGTAATGGATGTAATTGTGGAGCATACATATCTAGATCTCAATTTGAAAAACGGTGCCCTCTCTAATCTGAAACAACATTCCATTATAGCTCCAAATCGTGATGTTGTTCACGATATAAATGATTGTATGTTGGTTGTCACAGATGCTGAAAAGGACTACATAAACTCTGATTTAGTCTGCAATAGCATTTTTGATACTGATAGGGCAGAAAACGTATACACCTCTGAGAATCTAAATGGTATTAACATCTATGTCTTGGATTCCCACTAAAGTTCTCTAAAAATTAGTTTCCCCATTATGTTTCTAAGATATTTTAATCAATTAGCTAGTTTATGTAACAAAAAGAGTATGATTTTTAAACACATAGGTGAGCATGTCATTGGAGAATAATTTTTGACTGGCAATCATTCGGGGTATTCATCATTCATTCCATCACTAACTATGACACACTCTTATAAAAAATTGCCTTTAAAATTAAATAGAAGACAATATACTTTGAAAGTTTCTTATGCAATGACTATTAATAAAAGTGACGGAAAATCATTTTTCAGTTGGGTTATGTCACCCCAAACATCTGAACTATCATAATCAATTATTTGTTAATGTTTATAGGGTTTCATCGGCAAGTGGTTTAAAAATTGTTGTTGATGATAACAATAACATTTCATCTCATTACCCACATAATATTGTGTACAAGTAAAAATTTGATAACCTTTATTCGGTACCTTATCAAATAACTTCTCAAATATTTTACTTTTATTTTGGTTTATAATTTGGACTTCTGAAAGTGTGTAACTGATTACAATGTTATTTTTTGTCACTAATAAAATTTGTAAACTTTTAAAACAATATGTCCATATAAATATCCTCGTTGAATGAGATTACCCCCTACGTTGATGAAACACTCAGGATTGAGGTTCGAATTTTAAACATGTGGTGTAATTCGTCACACAACTACTCTAATGTTGTTGTTTCTATTGATCTAATACTTAGTGACAAGGAGGTCATTTTACATTACAAGACTAATGTCAGTTTTCACCCTATTTTCCTGTTTTGTTGTATACATCTAGAAAAATTTATATATTATGTCTCTTTCATTTCTAATTTCATATTTTAATCTATTCTCCTACATTATAACATGCAATGTAAAGGTAATCAAAATTTAGTGTACAATTAATACCCACTAGTAATTCTCATATTACAAAAATCCCTTTCTTAAAGACTACACGATATGTTACAGAACATCCAAATAACATTAATCCATGGATATTACTTAGAATGTAGACATGACTGTAGACTGCTATTCATATCCCTGTCGTTTTTTGTCCATATGATGATGAAATTCCTCTTTTTTGTTTTGATTTTACTACATATGATGATACTATTCAAATAATGGTTCCCGAAGAATGTTTAATACCTATATTCCACCACCAATTTCATGTTAATTTTATTTCTAGATATATTAAATAAATTAAAAATTATAGTATTTTATAATATGTTATTTCTGTTTTCATATTAAGTCTCTTTCATTCATCTATCTTACAAAAATAATTGGACTTCAACAATACACAAAACCAGTGAAATCTATGGGCCCTTCCAATCATAGGATGTAGATTACTCTAGAGGATGAAAAGTCATTATTTCTGTAAAGTTACTTTATAGGACTTCATAAAAAAATATTCATATTATTAATTTCTTCTCTTATAGAGGTTTTCAAATAAGCTGTAGTTTATGGGATGAGTTTGTAAATGAATGGACACATTGCTTGGAAAATTACAAGGAGTCATCTACCATTATGATATTACAACCCGTCTGGGTAAAGCGGTTGAGAAGAATGGTTTATGTCTATATTGTATAATTTTTCTATTTTTAATTCATTCATATAACATGTTGCATGAACAACTTTCCCTCTAATTATTATTTCTATGAAATCAAACTCCATTTAAATTATATTATTCTCACAACTACTTTGAATGCAATGAAAATTATTTACAATCTTCATATTCCAATGGTAGAAAATTTCAGAAATATGAAACATTATACATACTATTTGTTTGTATTTATACAAGTTTATGTTGTGTGCATCAAAATTGTATACACAAATGTTCTTATTATTTATTTTCCAATCATTCATTCTATATTTACCAGTTTTGGGCTTCTAATAACATCAATGTTTTATCGCACACAACCAAATAATGAAAACTCATCAACTTTGGTTTTGTATGGGAATGACTAGAAAACTATATTTGAAGTCAAAATTTGTCTCAAGGTAAAAAAAAATCCTTTATTTTAGAAATTCAACATGTTATATTATGAAATTTTCAGATTTGTCTTATGATAATGAGTTTATTATTATGCCCTCAATCAACTACAGTCTACACAGTGATTAATAGAATCTATAATTTTAAAAAGTCAATGTAATCACAGCTTGTTATTCGATTCATGTAACTTTTGTATGAAAAAAGTACATGTTTTAGAAGAGAAAATTAGGAGCCACAGATGCAAATTATCTCCTAACTACAGTACTCCTGGGATTCATATTTTTTATTTTTGAAATTAAATAATGTGACTATACTTCATGCTAGCTAATAACAAAAATACTCAATATCACTTATTGTGTAACCACAATATTAAATCCAATAGATTAAAATTCCAACAAATGGTTACTGATAGGACAGACTCTTGTTCAGTTGTTTTATTTGACAAACAAGTTATCCAATTCAAACATAAAACATCTGTATAGTTGAGAGATGCTTTGAAACAGGTTGAAACAACTTCCTATATGACATCTTTATATTTTTTAAATATTTTTCATAAAAATACTTGTCGATTGTAATTTAGGATGATAATGAGTATGGTTTTCCTCTACACGTGAACAATTTCAAATCAAATATAGTTCTATTATCACTTGATGTAACCAATTATAATATTCAAAACCATCATCGTTCATTTGAAAAAAAATAGCTTCAATGTTCTATTAATCAGAAATAATGAAAACTACATCACCATCATTAATGAAAACTTCGAACAGAATCAGGTATTAAAAATAGGGTATTCATATTTTCCTTTGATAACTTAAAATTACTATATTTTATAATAGAGGGACATCAAACCAGTGGGTCTTCCAAACTCAGTAGTGAAATTGAACATATGAAGGGACAATATTCTTTTGTTATTTCAAAAGTTCTTTAATAAAAACCATAATTCATCTTACGGTAAATTTTCTTTTCATCCATGCATAAAAGGAGCATCAAACTGGTATATCTTCTACATCAAGTTTAAACATTTCCACTAGATTAGATGCATGTACCTGAAATATTTCATCTACTCATGTATGTAACAGTTATCTTCAGTGACTACTAATTTATTTTCATTTACTGTAAATATGCATGGCTGATTATGAATGAGTTTTGAGGTTTTTTATATTTTTTGACGTTTAGTTCTTTAAGACGGTAATAGTATACTATTATCTATAAGATATGTCCTTCTTTGATTTCAACTGCAAAAAAGCACCTTAAAATTTAGCTAAATATATTATCTATATAGAAAAAACAATCACATGAATTTTATATGGGGGATGAGGTGAAACATGTTATTCAGATATGTCGAGATAGTTCGGTTACAAGAAGTCATTATACACAACAAGAGAGGGGAAATAAGGGTAATTTAGACAAGAAAAATGAGAAATCACCCTGAGATGTTCTTCTGCAATGTCTTCGTAATAATACTTTTTGGTTAGTCAATTGGTTTTAATTCATTTTTTTGTCAAAATACTTATGATCATTAGATAATGTTCTGCAATATGGACAATATAATTACCTTATTAGAACATGTACACTGATCAGTTTTAAGGTTTTTTATATGATTTACATAAGCCATTTACATTATAATCCAGTTACACATTATCTTGGGTATACTCTATGTAGACACTAATTCCACCCGAATGAATGAATGTATAAATAGTGATTTCTACTAATACATGTGTGTGTATTTTGTATATGTAGATTGTAGATGTTGGACATTTTGGTATCTGAAGATTGTTGAATATGGGATTTCTCATGGTGGAAATTTTAGTATGGGTTTTCTAGAAGATGATTATAATATTTTAATGCTGGACATTGTTCATAAAGGATTCTTTTCATGATAGATGGTTTTCTTATAATGTTGTACGCATTTCATGTTGGACATTATTTTATCGGATTTTCTTGATGGATGTATTCCATTAAGCAGGAAGTTACACATTATTGATGAGGATAATGCTGGTAGTTTTTGATGCTGGACGTTTAAATGTATATTGTTTATAATGGGTTTTTTCATCCTATATGTCTTCATTACTGGTTGTTTTGTTGTACTTTATGATTTTCATGTTGCTGGATGGCTTTCAAGCTGGAAGTTACTCATTTAATGACATTTTTCCGTTATATTCTTGAAAAAAGATTACTGTTTATTTTGATTATTTAATAATTATCTTCTCATTGGATGAGAATAAAACAATAGGAATTTAAAATGAATTCATGTATTTTGTCATAAAATCTTTGAGTTAACCTCCATTTCATCCAGCATATTGATTCGGGTAATTTGTTTTCACTGTTGAATACACATTTTTTATGCACTAAAAGCTAATGATAAAAATGTGGTATAAATTTCACACATATTTTTCATGCAAGTATAGCTTACTAGGATGTAGATATAGATATGTTCTCGGATAAGAAAGATCTTAATAATAAACAACACTGGACAATGTTTCCTTCAATATTATTTACAGCATAGAAAGGATAACTTTCCTCTTTAAATGATTGGTTTGTGATCTGAATGTTATATGAATATTTGGAGTTGACTTACTGAGTTAGATGTTTCACATGCAGTTTGTGTTTTGCAGATTTCATTTTTATAATTATTTAATTTTATAACTCTGTAATCCTCTATCATCATGAGTTTTTTCTTCTACTTCCTCACTATTCACAAATAGGTTCCTTATACACCTTCCTTTCTAGGTGAGTAATTGAAATAAATAAACTAGCTTCATATGAATTTATGTTTTCTATATTTTGGGTTTCATTCAGGGGAAAATCATAGGATAAGAATATAGCTTCCAAGTGGAAAATATTTGGGAATTTTAGATGTTTTATTTTAGTTCCTACATTACAACTAAATGACAAATGGGGTTTCAAAACCCATTGGGCACAGTACTGTAGCAGAACTGTAGCGGTTCTGTAGCAGTGGCGAAACTGTTCATCAGTAGGTACTGTAGCAGCGGCATGGCACTGTAGTGGCGGTGGTACTGTGCAGGTACTGTAGCAGGTGGGTTACTATTAACAGAATGTGAATTGGGCCAGAAATTTGGTCCTACGGGCTATGTAATGGGCTACAATCCCACTGGGCCTTTGGGATATGTAATGGGTTTCCCTCTACCCCGTTAAAAGAGGTATTTTCATTAGTTTTAATAATAAAAATGAGGCTTCGGCCCCAACCATTAAAAAACTGTGATAGAAACTAAAAATGCATTCAAATATTCTTCCTCAAAATTTGAAACCTCAAATAAATTTACTCTATCCTTTTTCTTTGTCAACTATTCAAAAGTGTATTCGTATTCTATGCGCTCTTATAACATTTTCATACACCATTAAATTCTAATTAAAATTAATTCTACATTACTAGTTCTTCTGAAAATTTAAAAATGTGCCTTCATAATCTATGAACATTTTTGTTTATGACTAATTCCATCTTTGTTGAACAACTTTCTCCAATTGAAACATCTTAGAGCATCTCCACATGCCTAGACATCCTTCTTTATCATCGATGGGAAATTTTATAGCATATAGGAAAATTTAACGTGGCTATTTCAGTTCAAAGTATTATAAGACTATACATGTACTAATTTTGTGAAATCAGTGTGCATTATAAAATCACCACATTCTATTAACAAACACACTACAATCAAACAAACAAAAACTCATGTAAAACACACACAAAAATCAATAATTTTCTTTATTTCTATATATGATCAATACTGGAAAAAATTGTATGAACAAAAGTAGGGTTTTTACATGAATACTCATTTCCACATTGAGGACACTTTTCATTAAGGAATTCATGTCACGACATGGTTATAGGAAAATAGCTGGTGATAGTCGTCCTTTGAATTTTTAATCAATATAGAGTAGATAGATGTAATTGGTAAGGAAGATACATCTGGCCTATGTTTTCATTTTCAATTTTATTACTCAAGGAAGATACTTTGAAAGTGATCCTCCAATTTTATTCTCTATAGGTTCACATAACAGAATATTTATAGAAACATGAATTTGTTTTCAATGGAGTGATGAATGAATAGGTTCCATGTATCATTTCATGCTTGAAGGAATTTCTGACCAATTCAATGGTCAAGGTACCCTGGTATATTTATGTACATTGAGGAGTCCTTATGAAAAATTATACAGTGTTTTTATGCATATTAGAAGGTTCTATAAGAGAATATACAAACTCTTTAAGAACTTACTAATCGCTTGATGGGATACAGTGTCGGGACAGAAAAGATAAGGATTCTTCACACCATTGACTTCCATATAAGATTTTCGGATCACAAATGTGTAAAGCTATAATTAACAAGTTTGCTATTTTTTCACATTATCCCCCAATAATTCTTTCCCTAATGTTAAAAATAATATTCAAATTGGTTATTAGTTTTTTTTTATGATTTTAGGAAATATTCTGCTCATGTTTATAAACATGTTATGCTGAAATGGTGGTTAAATTCGTTAAATTAAATTTTATATCACTTCGATATCATAAATTACATGTTATATAATTTTATTAAGTGATTTATTAAACTTATTAGGGAAAATTATTAATTATTATAAGAGGATGTATAATGTTCAATGGAATTATTCATTTAGAAACCTAATGTTTTTTACTATATTTAGAATTTTAGGTTTCTACATTAAGAGTTTTTTATGACATTAGAAACCTACCAATATTCAATAAATAAATTTAACTATAAAAAAATCTGAATCAGACTTGTATTAATTCAAAAGATGCCTCTTAGATATTGTGGTTCTGCTTCTACAATGTGTAGAATTCAGATTACGTTATATTTTGTGTTTTGATGATTACTTGAGATGTAGATGTCAAATTGAGGTGATCTGTAAATGTTTTGAAAGCTTATAAGATTATGTAAAATAGTCATAACTGGTTTAAATTTTGGATCAATCATTTTATTACTAAAATTTTTTACCAATGAAGTTGTACTTTTTGGACTATATAGTTATCTTTTTTTATTTTGAAAGCTTATATGATACATAGTTTTGTTGCTCTGCCTCAATCAACCTTAGCCTACTCTGCCACCTGCTCATCTACCTCCTCCAACTCCGCCTCTGCCAGCTCTGCCTCCACATTTTCAACCTCAGTCACCTTCTGATTTCAGTCCTATTATAGGATTCATTGAGTTCAAACATATACCATGTGATCAATTTTATTTTTCATAATACATAATATAGATATTTCTCATATTAGATTTAGAATTAGTATGTTGAATGCATTTTACATATTCAATATATGCAGAATGCATATTCATCATATGACTACTAATATAGTATTTAAAATATTTATTATATAATATTAATCGCAAGCATAATTATATTAAATTGAAAATATGGTATAATATATTTATTTCAGTGAAATTGTCCCTTTAGGTAGTTGTTATAAGTTAATGTGGTTTCAATATTTTATTTCCATCATAAAATACAATATAAATATTGTAATATTGATTTTGTAATATGAGAAATATTTATATTACATATTATGGAAAATATAACTAAAAATAGAAAATGGTTATTTTATATTAAGTTATATATTTATTTCATTTTACATCTTCTATATCTAGTGCTTCATATGTGGAATGATGATTATGTGTGTTGTTTTTAGACATGTGCATGTGTACTTTTATTCCTGGATATATCATCTCTTTTATGGACATTTCTATTAATAAGATGCATCCAGGGTGTTCTTCTGTTGTTTTCAACAAATTTTTTTAGGTAGTTTGAACTAATTTCTATCAAGCCTTTTGTATGGAATCATTGAATGATTTCAGTACAAGTATGTCAGTCTACATTCAATTTCCATCATGCTGTGAATCCATAGTAGACATGTTTCTAGTGACTATGTAATTTCAACTAATTTCTCAGGGATGGAATGATATGTTTTGTTCACTATTAATATGTTACCGTCACTGAAATATGATTCCACTATTACTGTGTTTATAATCACTTTATGAAAACATGTTTGGAAAATACTTCCACTATTAATATCATCATTACTATTTTATTTAGTTAATTAAGGGTATTTGATTAAAACATAGTGACGCATTAATTCATCTGTCGTATGCTGACATAAAGATTTTCATGTAGCTGTAGGTGACTATTCTGTGTAAAGCATAATGACATATCTATTTGAAGTGTATATTAATGTACTCAATTTCAAAACTATTCAAGATTTATGTTTCATCTCGGAGGGACATACCCAATTCATTAATCTATTTCAGATAGCTTTTACTGAGGCCAGGTGTATCATATAGTTGAATAGGAATGACATAAGGTATGACACCCATTACATTGACATTAACATAGAAATTATGAATTTTTTTCATAAAATAATCAAAAGGATCACTATAATGAACTACATGAATTTCTAGAAAAAATTTGTTCCGGAATTAAATATGTTATGAAAAACATACGTTATGACAACTTCTTGGAATGGGTTGACAATCATACCGTAAAGGAACTAAAATCGTATGTTTTCTGTTATAATTTGTTTTTTATTATAGTGACATGTCAATATGTATTTTTTTGACTATTAATTAGGTATCCTAATTTTGTTAATGGAGTTTTCTAATATGTTGAATTACCTTACTAGGATCGGGTATGCAACTGAACTAGTTAAGGTCAAGATAAAATAAAGTCATTTATGTTTAGACTAATTGAAAACTCGCTGTAAGAGGAGATGATGGATTGATAATTTATGTTCAGATTGATTGAGAATTTCTATTCTAAGTGATTGAGAATTTCTATTATTTGGGATTTATGAAAATAAAAGGCATATGTTAGTTTCTCATTGGTGGTTATAAGGGTTCCAGAGTTAACCATTATGGTATAGTTGAAACATGTATGTTTCGATTTGGTGATTGACAAGGGTTCCAAATCTAATTAATGTGGTTCCCTTTGGTGGTTCATGTTCTTCTATATTTGACTGTTATGTCTCTAAAACATGTATATTTTCTGTTATATTTTGAATAATATTATAGTTAGTTATCAAAAATATTATCTTTTACATCTTTTTCAATATCTAGATTAATATAATGTAACTTTTTAACCTGCAGTCATTTTTTTGCTTTCCATTTTCCTCCTCTCCCTTCAAATTTATCTCTTTTCAATTATATTTTTCAGGATCTCTTTATATGGAGTTATCTTTTTATATTATTTTTTCATAAAAAGGATCAAATACCAGTTAATCCAAAATTATCATCAATTGCATTGAATCCAAAATAATATAATAGATCACGTATTTTATTTCCTATCTTGATGGTTACAAATCTATTTTTCTGTTCAGGAACCAATTTCTTCAACTGGATGGAGATGATAAAATCACAGTATATAGCTTCTTCATTCTGAGTTTGTTCCTACTGATGATTAGGTATGCATTAATATATGTGTTTACATATTATATAACTATTTATTATTTATACATCTTCAAATTTTTATTGAATTATGATATTAAATCTCATGCGACATCAAAATTCATTCAATCTTCAACTAATTGTTTTATTCAATTTTGGGTTTTATGGTCTACTAAAGTGGTTGAAGGCTCTTTGATGAAGCTGCTGAGTATTGGTGAATGAATCCACTCAATGATCAGAAATCTTGCTGCCCCTCCACATACCTATGAATGATATATATTCAATTGAGATTTTAAAAACAACCTGCGACTATTGACATTTAGTGAAGAAACAACAAGTTTCAAATTATCATTATTTTTTTATTCAATTTCCTTTCATCAAATATTATTAAGTGCGTGTTAAATCTCCTTATAAATATATTTATTTTATTCAATTACACCTTTCAATTCATCTTGGTCTTTGATCTCTATGTAACTCATTTCATATTGTTCCATAACCATGACGAATAGTTTCACTCAGTTTTCTTTTTTCCCAAACAACCCATTCATTCAATATATTATTATTTCATTTCATTTCTCAATTCATTTTTTTATTATAAAATAATAGTCTTATATTTGATTGAACTTTCACTTTTTATTTCACTGCCCGCATTTTAGTTATTATGATCAAAATTGAAAATGAATTCAAATTTTCTTCCTCAAAATTTAAAAGTTCATATACTTTTACTATATCATTATTCTTTGTCAATTATTTAAATGGTTCATTCATATTATATGAAATATTATTTACTTATGACACACCATTTCATTCTAATTAAAATTTATTCAAAATTATATTTTATTCACAAATTTTATAAATATTAATCTCTTATTAGATGAAAACCCAGTAATCGAATCTGATGTGCAATAGCACAGGTGAGTACTTGATTGTATTAAAACTAGCATAGGTAATGTCAATACATCAACCATAAACCATGAAGGGTATAAAAATTTCACTTCCATAGAAAAAACATCTCATAACTCATTCGATACAATATAAAAGATTGTATTATAGTAAATCAACTTTAATCATGAATAATATATAGTTACGTATATTGACATTTTAGAAAATGTTTAGTTCATCTTTTTGAGTGAAATATCCATTTTTTTAAAATCATTTTAATATCCCTCATTTATAATGTAAGTAATTTAAAAGAGAATTTTGAATCAAAGTGTCCGACAACACTTCAATTTTTTTAAAGGAATTAGCATTTTAAAACAATCGTGTCTATATAAATAAATCATTAAAACCATTTTTAAAACATGGTCATTAATGAGAAATATTAAGAAATAAAAACATCAAAACATTTAGCATGATTTTTTAGTAAAATTGTACCTTAAAAGATTCATTTGGAAATTTATTTTATGAAATATATATATCAATAATAAATATGTCCCAGAAAATACTTACATATAAACAATCTCAGATAATAATGAGATTGAGGAAGTGACCCTTACCTTTCACTTTACTTTGGTTAAGGGTAAATTTAACATCAAGTGTAATTACCATAGTAAGTTATTAAATTATAACAGAACCAAATTAATATTTATTATATCATTCCTAATTCATTTATGTCTTTATAGTGAAAATTTAATAATGATTCCAATGTTAAATTAACATTTAGTATAACAATCACTTTCTTTATTGTACAAGTTTTAACATTTTATTCTTGATTATATCATTTTGATCATGATTTAAATACCTTTAGAATATAAAATATGATTTATATAAAAAATATATTTAGAATATAAATATTTATAATAGATTCATATATTAAATGGAAAACATTATTTATGGAGATGGTGGGTCATACCTACACATAAATGTTGTTTCCGTTTTCATATCATATTTAACAGAAGTAAGTGAATTAGATATATGTAAGTAAATATATATATATATATATATATCCAATAGAATTATTATGTCATATAATAAATACTTGTTAATATTATATATTTTTTTAATTATCGTTGAATGGTAAACCTAGAGAGGAATCTCATCGCTTCGTGGAGACAGTGTGATGTACGTACACACGAGCGAATATATTATTTCCTTAATGATTAAAAGGTGTGTAATTGGATGAAATATTAATTTTAAAGAGAAAATTGAATGTTATTATCATTATTTATATACATATTACTCATCATTATATCTATATAAATAACATAGTGTTGAAAAACAAATTACCCCACGACATGGAGACAGAAAGTCATATGTACGCACACATTGTGACATTGTCATTCATAGGATGGATAGAATATAGAGTATGGTCGTACCATATTTATAATAACTTAATAGTTTGTATAAGTTACTAGAGTATTTATTTTGGTATGGAAATAACAGATAAAGTGAAAGTGGAAGAAGAAAAGAACATTGAAAGAGGTGATAAAATAATCACATCTAATTTGGGTGTTTCCTTTTTGATTTAAACCAAAGGGGTCCTTAAGCTGGATTTAATAGAAAGGTAAGGCCTCTAAGGTGATATGAGGGTAGTTGGGAGGTGATTTGGGCATGGTTTGGTATAGCAAAATGGTATTGGAGGTGTGATTTTTAGAGAAGGGGATCTACCTTTTTAAAAGAGAGGTGAGGGTCAATTAGGAAAAGTTTGAATTATTAATTTATTATAAAATAATTTTCGGTTTCTAATGGCTCAATATTTATTTATTTCGAAGCTAAGATAGGGATGGGACACAATATTCTCACCCAATAGGGTTTTTACATGTTTAGGTCACCATATTAACCCTCTCATTTAGATTTAACACTTTGTTATGTAGTTTAACTTTTACCAAGTTCTCTTTTATTGTTATAATAAATGTTTAATAAACAGAAAATAAAAATCCAAGAGAACACCAAGATGTTATGTATTGATATATATAAACTTTTATAAATACATCGGCTGAACCATAGATTTAAAAAAATATTTTATCAATTAATAATATATTATTTTTTTAAAAAACTCATTTATGTCAATTTAGACACTATTTGGTATATTGTTTTTGTTAAACCAATAACAACAATATCACATCAAAAAAATTATTTAATCAACTCTAACATGTCATATTAACCATGAATATTCTTGGATGGCACAAAATGTCTCAATTTACATTTATTTGTTTATTTTTAATATCAATTATTCAAATCTTTCATAAATAAAGTAATTACTGCACCATCAATGGGTTACAAATTAATTTAATTATTTTATCTATAAAAATTATAAATAAAATAATATTATGTATTAAATAATTTTATATTTCTATGTAATATTTATAGTGGAATTTATATTATGAATATCACTTTATTAAAAATGGTTTAGTTATTAAATTTTGAATTTAACACTTTCAACTTTTTTAACTAAAATAATAATAAATGTCCTAATCTAATCCATGTGAACCAGAAGGATCATATTTTTTTCATAATTTTCTTTATGGTATATTTAAACATATCTAATAGAAATAGGACATGTTTTAGGATAATTATAATATCATTTAACCATTAATTGACCTTTTAACTTTTAACCGTTGTAAATAAAATTCAAAAGTTACTATTAAAAATCTTATTTTCATCTTGTTGAACCACATTACATACTGATTTCAATTGTGTCTCTTATATTTTTGAAATTATAATCACAACAGCATTACAATTACATTTTATGCGAATTTGAAAATGAGCCTAGAAGGTGGGTTAAATATGTTAAAATGTTCAATAAATTTTTATATATCAAATTATATTATAAAAAGACTCCAATTAATTACATTGAACATATATATATATATATATATATATTATATATTATTTTTTACATAAAATAAATTTAAATAGAATAAATAATTATTTAAATAAATAGTCGGTTTTAAACAATAACGTAGTGGTTTTCACTATTCATAAAGAATTGATAGTTTTTGAAAAATTAGCAAAAATTTTCCATATGATATTTTTGATATTCTGAATTAAAAAATGAATTCTATATTACCAAATTGAAAACTCTGATTTTTCATTAATTAATTTAAAATTAATTTCTATTATTAAAATCAAAAGGATTTAAAAAAAAAGAACCATCAAAAGATTGATATGTGTTTATATCAAATTGAAATATGAAATTACTAATAATAACCTACATATATTTAAATGATAAAATTATAATCTAATTATACTTCCATACCATTCAAATTCATAATTTAACACTATAAATTATTTCGATTAGAAATGTTGTTTTCAATTAATATTATGAATTTTTCACTTTTTATCAAAATATGAATATTATGAGAAAAGTACCAAAAATTTATCCAAACTAAATTCATTTGTCACGATTCAAAAGAAAAATTTAATTTCATTAAATTTAATATATAAAAGTTTCAATAATTGGTTTCTAAAGGGATTCTCCACTAAAAGTTGGTAAAATTTCAATTTTTCAAAATAAACTATTTATTTGAAAAAAATGAATTTGTTCTTATATTTTGTATAAGAAAAAAATAATATGGATTCAAAAATTATATGGAGTTTATAAAATTCAATATTCATTTAATACTATTCATAACCGAATTTTGAACAGCTAGTTTGGTAAGTCATCGTGCGCTCGAACTCAGTGTTGTATGTAGTGCAAGGTATTGAATTACTTTAAAGAGATAACATACTATGAAATCATAGGTTGTTACAGGAATTATGTGTTCTTTTAAATTATATAGATATTATAGTTAGGGTTAAATTTTATGGGAATCATATTTAGGTGTCAAAATATTTTAATGGCTTTGATTTACATTATATTATTACATTTATTATATCATCATATTCATTAAGAAAAAAATAAAAGATATAATTTATATATGTAATAAATTATACAATAAATGTACATTTATATTTAATCACTCAAAATGATTATTAGAATGAATCATGACTCACATAAAAAATGAATGTAATTGTGATAGAATATCCTTTATAGGTAGATATAGAAATGTACATTTCACCATCAGTTCGTAAAGTTAATCAAAAATTATAGTTGAGAGTTAAATCTATATTTTTTATTCAGTTTAATGTTGAAACCAACTAACTCATGGAATATATACAAACCATGAAAAAATACACATTATTTGTAAAATTATTATTTTTTGTTTTACATAGTTGTGTGAATTTTATCAACTATGGGTTTTAAAATTAATTTTCGTTGGAATAAGAAATGTCTTTCTTAATGATTCCATTGATAGTATAGTGACATTAAAAGAACATGTCTTAATGGTCATGACTGGTATATCAATGGATAATTTAGGATAAAATAATAAGAATTTGACAGAATATATAAATGTTTAAAGATATTTTTTAAATTAAAAATATTAAATTTTATTTTGAAAGGAATCATGTAATATTTACCAAAATTTATATACTTGTGGATTTAGTTTAGATATATGATTTTTTTCATATAATGTAAAACATTATGTGTGGGTGTGACAAGATCCATTTTCCTATACTTTTAAATGCATTATTTTCATTAATTTACATATAATTATGTTATATTTTTTATTTCAATCACTTATTATTTTTTTATTAAATAATAAGATTCAAAATTTTATTAAATGAAAATTGGAAATAAATATTTATATTTAAAATAGATTATGGAATTATAATTTTCATTATACATGTGTTTTATTTATTTATTTTTGATATATTGAGTAAAATTTATAAATCTTGTTTAATTTCAATTTTCTCATGATTGTCAAATAATAATTTAAAAAATAATCTTTATTGTTAATTAAGTTATATTGGTATATTAATAAATAATTTTCCCCATAATGTTCGACCATTGAATTATAGTCCTGAAAATTCACTAGGTTGACTATATTTGACAATGCATACCCAATATCAACCCAACCCTACATGACTCAACTTATCAATCCATGTACGTCCCTTTCTAGACGAAATTCCAAAAAATTCCTGTACCACTGTCTAGAATGTCTTTTTTCCAAATAGTTGTTCAAATTTATTGATTCAATAAGGTTTCCTTATAAATTATCCATTCATCTATGTATTCAAAATTAAAAACACTTTATCTAGATGAAAATTACATTTTCCAATGAATTATTTTCTGATAGAAAACATACCTTATGTAAAGAAATATGCATCCTTGCATTTATTTTCATTATCTCATTTTAAAATCATTAAATGCCAAAAAAAATTTATTACAAAGTCAAAAATCCGGATACATTTCTAAAAAACACAAAATCATTTAGTTCCTTGGATATAGAATCTTTAGTTTTTGGACACTGAATATTCTAAAATTTATATTCAGAATATAGGGAAATTCAGACACTAAATTTTTAGAAATTTAGACTCTGAATTCTATAAAATTATAACTCCAAATTCTCAGAAATTCAGATTATGAATTTTTGAAAATTCATATTTTAAAATCTCTGAAATTAAAATTCTGAATTCTCTAAAATTTAGACGCCGAATTATTTGACATTCAGAGTCTGAATTCTCTAAAATTTAGACATCAAATTATCTAAAATTCAAATTCCAAATTCCCTAAAATTATGATTCTACATTTTCTAAAATTCAGATTCTGAATTGCACAATATTCAGACCCATAATTCCTCATAATTTGGAGTCTTAATTCCACATAATTCAGAATCTGAAATTTTTTCAAATTTATACTCAAAATTCCCCATAATTCAGAATCTGAATTCTGAATTATTCTTACTCTAAATTCCTGAGACTGTAGACTGTGAATTTCCCAAAATTCAGACTCCAAATTCATGAGAATACAGACTCCAGAATCTATATATATGTTATTTTTAAATTATTGTAAATCAATATCTGAATATTCATATTTTACATAAACTTGTTTTTTATGTTTTTTGACTATGAACAATATTTTTTCCTTTGACACTGGATATTTAGACTTGTTTAAGTTCATATTTTTTTACGCATGTTATTATTATGAAATGATATTGTACAATCTATTTCTAACTAACCATTGGTTGAGTGACATGTGTACTGGTCCCTCCAAGATTCATGGAAAAATGTGACTGTTAGAGGAGGGATTCGACAATTGGATTTGTGCCTATTAAAAGGTGATTATTTGAAAAATCTCTTACTTTTTCCATCAATATATATATTACAAGATGTGATGTGATTTCTAGATAGAGACTCTAATTTATTGTGTGTTATAAATACCTTGTTCAACTAGCATCGTGCGACTCTGATTGTGGGTGACTACAGTCGTGGGCTTCCAGGGATTAGAAGACAATGGTGCCACTATATTAATGCTTTAGGAATTTTGGGGATAGGAAGACAGAGGTGCTGAAAGCCTTAATGATCATGGGTCTGTATGTATTGCAAGATAGATTCAAGAAATTTCAATTGAGGGCTTACCCTGGTGTGGGTAAGACATACATTTTTGAATGTATAAATTAAGGGCCCTTTATCCAAAGATGTCAGATACCCAACTATTTTGGTGAAAAGATTTATTACATGTAACTTATTTTGATTCTTGTTTTATTCCATCTATATTTTTATGAAAGAAGAAAGTATAAATTTCTTATACATTCTTTTAATTTTATTAACTCTTATAATATAGATTCAATACGCTTTATTGTAGAATGTTTTCCTTATTAATATTTTCATACATTTCATTTTCAAAATAATATATCCGAAACCTAAAAATGTTTTTCTCCTAGAATTATTTCAGGTATTGTGAATTTACCATGTTTAGCATTGTGAAAAATAGTTTTCCTTAACGTTAAAAAATAATCTTTCTAATCAAACAATTCTACCCCTATTGTAATTGAGAATCTACATATAATATTTCGATTGTACAGTTTATATTAGATGGTTTATCTAAATTACTTATATTCACATATATGTTTTCCCTCTCATGTTTTTCTTTTTTCTTAATTCTCTTACTTAAATTTTCATTCTTATGTTCTTCTTAAGGATTTTTATCTTTGTATATAAATTTTAATAAATAAAAGTCTTTGTCTAAATATGTGTTTTATAGAATATAATGAAATTATTTTTGTTCCATTGGAAATTTAAATCCCACCAAACCACCAATTTTTTATTGTAATGACTATGAGTACATGTCCAATAGAATGAAGACTTGTTTCATTAACATTGCAATAGAAAATATTATAATGCTTACTGGTGTTTACCAAATTCCGAACAAGAAAGTAAAAACCATCACCAACCAAATAAATTAGAATATCAACTAAACTAAAGGTACAATATAATTTGTTGTGTTCTATGACCAGGAACATATATTTTCAAATTTCATCTTGTGAAGATACCGACATCATTTGGAAGAAACATGAAGTTACTCATTTTGGGACTTCTAAAGATATAGAAACTAGAAGATCTATGCTGAGGGATGAATATCAAGGATATCTATTTCCTTATGGAGAAAGAGTTTTCATGGTTGAAAAACAATTTATGATCTCATTAAAAATTCATTAATATATGGGAGAGAAAGTTGTGGATAAGGAAAAACATGTAGACAAAAAAATAATATCATGCCAAATGAGTGGGAATAAAAAAGTCATTTATTGATGAAAACAGGAATGTTTCCAATATTACCCTTGACAAACTTTTCCGAACCTTTCATCAACATGAGAAAATAATGAAAAGATATGCTGATATGAATAAGAATAAAAATGGCGATCGAAGTGTAACCTTTACTTCATCTAAATTCAAGACTCCAGAATTACTAAGAATATCTATGTCTATGTAAGAAACTTTTCTATCTAGGTATAGTGAAAGTGAATAGTCTGAAAATGAATTAACTAATGTTTCTCGATGGATGAACAAGATAGTGGGTTAGAAAGAATTTCAGTATAGATATAAGAATAAATAAAGTAAAGGAATGAAATACTTGGAAGTCACGTTCTATGAGTGAAAACGTGTTGCAAACATCATGACAGATTGTCCTATGCTTAAGATAATAGATGGAAAAGAGAATCAATCTGAGAGAAACAAGAAAAATTATTATAAAACTATGTCCATGAAATTCATAAAGGAAAAAAGATAAATTTAGAGTTAGTGTGGATGACTCATCTGATGGATAATAAAAGTATAAATATACCAGTACGAAGAATCATGGCCTACTAGCAAAACTACCCCTCGAAAATCATTATCTAATGGCCAAGGTACACAATGTTGAATCTATCACCAATGTATCCTTGAATGAAAATTTTACTCATGAGAAATATTATATGTCTTAAGATGATGATAAATCATTACATTCATATGAATATGTGTCAAGGTTTTCCAAACATCTTGAAAATGAGAATTCTAAACTCAAAAAAAACCTGAGATATCAAAATCTGTAATTTCTATTTTAATCAAAGTAGTATCCGATCATTCAAAATATCTTGTCTAGAAAACCTTTTACTTTGAAATTGTTTCTAAAAACCTTATTGATGTTTATTATAAGAAGGATAAAAATTATTTGGATATTGAAATTGTAATTTCTATGAAAAATATATTAGGGAATAAGTCTAGTTCTAAAAATAATAACATTTAGGATAAAAATGATTATTAAACTAAACCCAACAATATTTCCCTTCTGAAAAGTCCTATCAAACATTACCTCTAGTATTGAAAATGCAGACAAAATGTAAATCAAAATTTTTTCATTAAGGAATCATTCTTTATTTGGTTATACTCATTCTATGCATGTTTTTAATAATAAATATGTTTTCCCTAAAGTGCTCCATTTTGTAAAAAATATCAGTTTGGTGGATATTGGGAGAAATTTTTTTATATAAACAAATCCAAATCATTTGGTTTTCATAAATATTACTTTATTATGAAAATGTGGATTCCAAAAATATTACCTTCTGATATTTTTGGATCCCAGATAGTATGGATTCTGAAATTTTAATTCTTTTATTTTTTTGGAAAATAAAGAAAGTACCAATAGAAATAAATGGTACATGAATAGTAGATGTTCCTGGTATTTGAATGGTAATATAATTATCTTTTAAATTATTATCCAAATGATAGGAGTAATTATATCTTAAATATATAATTCTTTTGGAGAAATTGATGGTATAGGTAAAATTGTTCTTTATGAAAAAACATTTATTTCATATGTTTTATTTGTTAAGGGTCTTAAGAAAAATCTCATTAGTATAATCCAACTATGTGATGAATGTTACCTTTTAAATTTAATGAATTATAAATTCATAGTACATAATTCCAAGGATAAATTTATTCGTTCTGTCCATATCCAAGAGAATATATATACACTAAACATAAAATAACATAATAACTAAGAGAATTATTGACTTAGTGAAATTGAAGATCAATCTGGGTTATGGAATAAAAGTTTAGGATACTGTAATCATATGAACCGATGAAATCACTCATGGAAAATACTTTTTAAGGATGTAATAGAGAATATATTTTATTCTTCAAATGGTTTTAATCCTTTTCAATATGGTATGAAACATAAATCAGGTTTTAAATCAATCGGTGAAGTCTCAATTTCTATGTAATTACAAATATATATATGGATCTTTTTGGTCTAACACAAACTAGAAGAGTTGGAGGCAAATATTTTGTATTTTTCATTGTTGATGAATAACTAGATTTACATCGGTCAATATTCTTGAAAATAAACCTAATGATGTATATTATTTTAAAACTTCTATATCCCATGTTTAATGTAAGAAACATATAACTCAACAATAGATAAATAGAACCCTGTTGAGTGAATATTTTATTGGTAATTTTGTTTTCCAAAAGCTGTTAGTTCTAGTTTTTATACTATAAATCATGTTTTAATCAGACCTTTTCTTAATAAAACACCTTATGAATCATGGAATTATTGAAAACCTAGACATTCATAAATCATTGAATTTGGATGGAATGTATTAATTATTAATACTAAAGATAAATTACATAAATTTTCACCCAAATTCAATGAATTAATTTTTCCTGGCTACTCTACTCTGTCTAATTCTTGTAGGGTTATTTATAAAAATATATGTATTGTTGATGAAACAGTTTAAGGAAAATACAGTGAAACTGATGCTTTTGTTTTTAAACAAAAGTAACCTAAATATTAGTATGCATTTTAACAAACTAATTATAAAACTATTCTAGAATATTCTTCTAATAAAGAAAATGGTCTAATATTTATTTTAGAATCATTTAACCTAGAATAATTCCTAACATATATTAAAGAACATGTCTTACAAAATGTAAATCAGTTGTTTATTAATAATCATCCTAATGATAATATCATTGGTGATGTATATCAACATTCAAGGAATAGTGCTTTCTTGCGAAATAAAGTTTAACATATAGAATTCCATTAAAAATTAGAACAAAAAATCACCAACGAATCTTTAGTTTATAATGATTTTATTAAATACATGCAAGATGAGCTAAGTGAATTTCAATGGACCAATGTCTGGACCTATGTTGAAAGGCCTAAGGAAACTACTTTATCTGGAGTAACATGGATTATCAGAAATACATGTGATGTAAATGGAATCAGATTAAGAAATAAATATTGATTAGTTATTAAAGGATATTCTAAAAAACAAAAAATAGACAATTAAGAAACCTATGCTCATGTAGCAATACATGCATCAATTTAGATTTTACTTGCTTTTCCAAAATTCATTAATTTTAAAAATTTTAAAATGGATGTGAAGTGTTCTTTACATAATGGATATGTTCAAGAAGATCTTTATGTTGATCATACATATGGTTTTGAAGAATCAAAACATCCTAGACATGTTTTTAGAATTACCAAACAATTATATAGACTTAAACGATCCACTAGATCATGGTTTGATAGACAAACCTAGATTTTATTACAGAACAGTTATCTTAAGGGACAATTTATCCACCACTTTTTCTACATAATGATATGAAAAATGTTTTGATTGTACAAATTTATGTTGATGACATTATATTTGGTTCAAGTCAGTAAGGTTTAAATAATTCGTTTGAGAATCTAATGAAATTTGATTTTGAAATGAGTATGATGGATGAGTTAAAATATTTTCTAGGTTTTCACATTTCTCAAAAACCATAAGGAACTTATATATCACTACAAAATTATATTAATGATAGTCTAAAAAAATTGGATATGAAAAAACTAAAACATTAAGCACTATAATCGGTACCACAAATTATATTGATCATGATGATGCTAGGAAACCTATAGATCAAACATTATTTAGATGTATGATAGGATTCTTACTAAACATGACCTCTATTTATCAAGAATTAATGTTTTAAATATTCTTATGTACATTATATCAATCTAATCCAAAGAAATATAAGTTAAATAGATTGAAATGATGTTTTTTTTATTTTAATAGATCCATAGATTTAGGTCTTTTATATACATAGAGAAATGATTTCATTTTAATTTTTTTTACATGATAATTTTTTTTATGTAAAATGTATAGAAAAAGGAAATATGGAAGATGTAATTTTTAGGAGATTCATTATATTCATGGTCATGCAATATAAAACACTTAGTATCACTCTCCACTACATAAGCTAAATATGTAACAGCCTGAAGTTATGGTGCTCATGAATTATGGATCCAACACACACTCACAAAATATGTCATATGATTTATCAAACTATAGATATTGTGTGATAATACATGCTACATATCCCTATGTAAAAACCTAGCATATCACATCAGGGATAAAAACATAGATTTTAGGCATCACTACCGTAGGGATCACATACTTAAATGAGATATCATTCTTCAATTTATCCGAATGCAAGATCAATATGTTGATATTTTCACAAATTAGTTACCACCTGATAGATTTGAATAAATTTAAAAAATTAACAAATCATAACATTAATGTAATCATCCATATTATATTTTTCTTGAAACATATCTCATTACATTATGAAACTCCTTTCTATAAGTGGAGTACATTTTTTTCTTAACCAATTTTTTTAAATTAGATTTTTCTTATTCAAAATTTTCTTAATTAATTTTTTTTCTTATTCAATTTGTTCTTATGAAAATATTTAATGACCAAATAATTTTTGTAATCAATTATTATGAATTTTTAAATGACAATTTTAGAATCAAAATTTGGTAATAAAAAATTTTTCGTACATTAATAATAATTTCCTAAATCTAAAATTTATCAAGAATAATATTTTTCATTACTAGAAGTTTCCTTGAAATCTAGAAGGTATATTTCCATACATAAGATTTTTCAATTGATTTTTATTATAATTGGTATTTTCATATATTTTAAAGAAAAATATTTGAGATTCACATTCCTTAAATCTCAATTTCTTCCTTAAAATGCATAAAAATATCGTAACCTACCAAATACTTATTTGTATTTCATCAGAACCATTAGATAAGATTGTGATTATTTCAACTATTGGATCAATTAAGGAATATGAACCGTTGCATAAATTCCTATATGAATTCCCTCCCTATTTCTCATCCCACATTAGTATTCATGGGTTTCAGCCCCAATGATCTACCTCTCTTCAAAAGGTCGTTCAATATTTCATAGTTTGAAATGATTACAGATGTATTTGGAAGCCTCACCTCAGAATAAAATAAATTCAATTAAAGAAATATGATAATGGAACAAATACCAAGAAATTTTAGTAGATCTGATGTTCTTTGCATTGTATAATTCTTTCATTTAAGAAAATATTAACCTGAATGGATGCGACATCTTCAATGTAGCTAAACTGAAAGCACAAAATCTTGTTTATCTGGAGTTTTTTGTTGCGTATTATGAGACAGTATTCTATTATCAAGAAGGTGGTAGAGATAATTTTCCCTTCAATAGTTATGGGAAAACATGTTCCCTTTCATTCAATAAAGCTGCATGTATTATTTGAGTCACATATGAAGGGGAAGCCATTTTCTTCCCCCAGAATCTACCATATCCATCAGGAAGATTTTACAAAGGATAATTCAATAGAGTGACTTTGACTCAAAGATGTGAATACACCAATGATAAACCATCTCTCAAAAAATTTAAGGATCCTAGAGTTTTGCGTGCAGGGTTTTCTAATTCTGAGAAATGGATACAAGGCCTTTTTGATGAATATAGACTTCTACATTCTGTTTTTTCTAGTAAACTTGAGGAAGATAAGTCTAGTGACGTACATTCTTCTGATTATTACTAATATCAATAATGTGACCCTCAAATTGAATATTATCTTGTATCCGGGGATTTTTTCTTGATACATAAGATTATGCATAGAGTCATTCAAAATCAATTGCAGTTATATGCCAAGAACATTCAACATTTTCTTCCTCTGTGTTGATACTTTGAGGAGGATGAATGTTGGTTTCAATATTAAATCTGGAGAACATTATCACTTATCAAAAAATTATTTTGAAGCCTTGGCTACAAAAGTGAAACTAGAAGATACATCCAAGAAGGCAAAAAATAAGTAGAGAACATAGAATGTACCGGAAACCAAAGAGAATCCTTCAGTTCAGGAAACCCAATCAGTACCCCTAATTCAATGAAACAAAAAACCAACCCTCATGAAGTTGTTGTGATGTGGTCAGAAGAGAGGAAACCAAAGAAGGAAGGAGATCCTAGAATTGACCTTGATCCTGCTGAGGAAAATGCATTGATCATTAAGGCAGCTAAGGAATATAAAAGGAAATAAAAAGAGAAGAACCAAAATAAGAAAAGGTATGAGGAAAAATAATTCCATCTCTTCTATAGGCTACTATGAAAGCATCTGATAAAATCTCGGTACCAGAATCCTTTCTAAAATAATTTATACCAGTGACTCTAGGAAAAAAGATGATAAATTTGGAACCTAATGTGGAGGAAGAAATTTTACAAGAAAGGGATGTATAATTAGAAGAAGAGGAATAAAGAGATGAGAGTCATCAATTGATAAGGCTAGTAGAAAAATGCCATGAGATGGATAGCCCATCTGAAAAACTACCAATCTGGACAACCCATGATGAAAATGTGAATCATTTATTACAAAGAATATATGATGGGTGTCAGGAAGATTTTTATCAACCATCTGAAGATTTAAGATGAAATCACGACATCATTCAACCTGATGATCTTATAGAAGGTGTAGATAAGGAAAATATTGTTGAAGATAAAATTGTTCACGATTCAGACAGTGATCATAAATCCCCAAAGGCCGCTGATAATATTTCCAAAGTAGAAAAAGAAAAATAGGTGTTTGTTGAGTCCACTATGAAGTATGTCATGGTCAATAAGGATATCGGTGGATCATCTAATAGGATGGCTGCTGAGAGAGAAAGTGAATCCACACCTAAAAGGGAATCAAATTTGGAATCATCTTCTATAGGTGAGGAAATTTTTTTATTGTCTCTAAAGTAATTAAAAGATATTATTTTGTTATTTACAAATATTGACTCAAAGTTTCAGATACTATAACACTCCTTTAATCAGAAGACAAAATCCATAAGAATGTTCAAGGAAAAATTCATCAAGCATGAGGCAGATTTGAAAACATTCTATATCAGATATGATTCACAACCAATGTCATATATGTAGATTACAATGTCGTCCAAGAAAACGATTGAAGATATGAGAATAAATTATGAATTTATTGATTAAGTAAAGGATTCTTTTTCTAGATCATTTAATAAGAAGAAAATTCATAAAAACTATTTTTTAGAATACTTGAACCTTGAACAAGTATCCCAGATGCAAGAAGAAAAAGATCTGAATGGGAAGTAAAATTCAGTTGTTCGAAAATTTGAACAGTAAAAGATATCTCATTATAGAGTTCAAAGAAATGTTCAAATAGTAAGATGATATTTTGAGGTCTCAGGTAAAAATACATAATTCTCAAGATGAAGAGACCACAACATTAGAAAAAAAATTAGGGTCAGGAACTATTGGTCAAGCACATTGAAGAAGAATGATAGGAGATTAAAAAGATGAAGACAGTCGTGAATAATATCATGCCCAAGGAATAAGAAGGATTAATATTTTTCTTTTCAATTATTATCTATTTTTGTATTTTTCTTCTTATACATTTTTTCAAATCTTAATGAAAAACCTTCTTGTTTTTGATTTTTTTGTATCGTTCTAATATTTTAGGTCCCATTTTTTTATTCTCTCTATACATTTTGATAATAACTAAGGGTTAATATAATGAAAAAAATAATATGAAGAACAGAGAATAGAACTCACTATGTAAGGGGGATATTAACTACTATAGATCATACATGAAAATGACTTTTTTATGCATGAAAAAGTAAATGCACTTTATGGAATTCGTAAATATGATCCATAGGGACATCAATACCCTAGGGGGAGTTAGTCGTATTCATCATGATTCATAAATGAAGAGACATAATTTTTCTTTTAAAATTTATAGAGAAAAATTGTAGTTCAAGGTATGTTTTCAACAATCCATTATTGATTAGAGAACATAGACAAAGGAATAGATGATCTAGAGGCGATACAAAAAGAGGAGATACAAGGTGGATCCGTTTTCTAGTTTTTTCCAAATTTTTGGACCTGAAAATAAAAAAATGAGGGGATGTGTTTTTGGAAAAGGGTGGTGAGCACAAAATTAGAGTGTTTCACGAAAATGAATGTGTTGCACGAAATATTGGTGTGGTGTGAAAAATAGTGGAATGTAGTTTTTCACAAAAGAGGTATTTCAGGATAAGAAGCTCGATAAAGGACAAAGGCATGAGGTTCATAAAAAATTGGAGAATTTCATGAAATAGAAAGTTATGTGGAAGATGTATTTTTTGCACTCAAAGTGGATTATTCATGAATGGCGGATTTTTCTTGCAGGGGTCGATTTAGCCTATAATTTGAAGTGACCCACATCATTTAAGAGAGATCGGGACATAGAGAATATCCAAGTAGTGGCATGTGATATTTTATATGTCAAGGGTTTTGTGCATAATAATCAAGACTGAGCATAAACAATGGTGTGGCGCAAAAGGCTAAGTCAGTGCATAAAACGAGTTGTTGCGTAAATGCCATGGTTGTGTGTAAAAAATGGTGTTGAGCGAAATTTAAAGGTTGCACGTAATTGAGATGGTTGCACATAAAAGAATGTTTTGTGAGAAAAATGAATTTTTTAATGAATATGTAATTGCACACATGGCATAGTAAAGGTTGTGCATAAAAAGTGGGGTTTCCCTATACAACAGGGAAAAAATGAGATTTATATGTGGGAGAAAGTTAAAATTAAACAGAGAATATATAAACAATAAAAGATGAAAATCTCATTCGTGACAATGAAAATAACTATTGGTCTAGAAGATATGAGTGGATATTCAGAAGAAGCAGTGAGCACACTTCAGTTGAGAGATCAGTGAACATTCATCTAGTGATTTTTTGTAAACCAGAAGGGACAGTGAGTCCACTTAGAACATGTAAAAAACAATTCGCTTATTGTGAATTTTGTATATCGGCACATTTCCATTGTATTCTCTTTGGAAGTGGCCCAATGTGGGTGAAAAAATAAAAATTTATGTGTCTTGTACATGATTTATGGTTTATTCATACACTGCAAGAGGAATAAGAGAGAGAATATAGTTCTTTATAATAGCAAAAAAATATCAAAATGGGATGTTGTGTTAATCTTTATTACCCTGATTCACCCCCCTCAGGGTATCTATATTAGTGGATTTAATATAGAGCCTCTCAACAGAATATGATGATCAAATTTAGGACTAAACATATGTACTTATGTACCTAAGTTATATACCTGGTTTGAGATGAGTCATTTATCCTCGTGGTTCTACCTTCGTGGTTTTACCTTTGTGTTACTTTTACCATCATGTTGTTACCTTCATGGGGTTACCTTTGTGGAACTTTTTCATTCTTCGTGTTACCTTCATGGTGTTACCTTTCGGGTACATTTAACTTCGCGGTGTTACCTTCATGGTGTTACATTTGTAGTATTCTTCACTTATGGATCATTTGTGAAAATGGATTTAAAGATGGAGCCTTGTGTTGATTCATGTATAATACGAGTATATATTGAAAACATAGGTATATGTATGTGAATATACCTAGGTAGTTGGGTTACTTTTACTATCATGTTGTTACCTTCATGGGGTTAACTTTGTGGAACTTTTTCATTCTTGGTGTTACCTTCATGGTGTTACCTTTGTGGTACTTTTAACATTGCAGTGTTACCTTCATGGTGTTACCTTTGTAGTATTCTTCACCTATGGATCATTTGTAAAAATGTCTATAAAGTTGGATCCTTGTGTTGATTCAAGTATAAGGCAAGTATATATTGATAACATAGGTATATGTATGAGAATATACCTAGGTAGAGTTGATGAAAACTACTTCTTTCTTTGTGATTGAGGTCTTGCTTGGTGGTTTTTCCTTTGTGGAACTTCTGGAGACCATCATGGGGCTCATGGTCTCTATAGAGAATTGTTATACTCACCACTAGATGGGATACACCATAACCATTATATGTCTTCTGCAGATGGCAGGCAATGTTGATCGAAGCTCAGGGAGCCAGTACTAGACAATGATATGAGGTGGACCATTTGACAAGACGTGCAATAATGACTTCTGATTGTGAGCGGTACCAACCCTTCAGGTAGGATCCTCGATGGACGTTCTAGGAGTTATTTACTCTTTTAGTTGTACATATACTTTTCCATTTGGGATTGTATTCTGACCCCTTAACATTCCGTACACTTTTTACTACAGTAGTTTACTTCGTGGTTTCTTCTTGTTGTGTTCTTGGATTGTGTGTTTGTACAAGTTTAATGGAAATGCCTTCCTGTTGTTGTTATACGCCTTTCTGGTGTTAGTCTCTAGCCTCTGCTATATGGTAGGTGGGATGGGTGTGGTAGAGAACATTCCACGGGGGAAGGGTCGTGACAATATCACAGAATTATTTTTCCACATGTTTGATTCCACTATTTATTTTGGTAAGATTAATCATCTTATGGGCAGTAGATGACCAATTCGAAGAAACAATAGTTATATACATACGAAAATAGACTCAATTGTGATCTCATATAATTTAGGGGCAAATTAATCCAAAACATCATTATCTATTTTAAAAAATATATATATATTCAAATAATGTAAAATAAAATTGAATATAAATCCATATTGTTCAATTCTACATGAAAAATTTGTTAAATTAAATAGTTATTGACATGAAATTCACATTGATGAAATGTATCTTAATGAATATTATAATTACACAGCCAAAATAAAATATTCATAGCTATAATGCTACATGTCATCATTCAAGCCTATCATATGAAAGTGGTCACCTACATGCATAAAGGGTTTGAATAATAATGTTGTGAAACAATACCCAATTTTCATAATAAACAAATATTAGAATCTGGTCTTGATAAGAATAAAATCATAATAATATAATTGAATTAGTAAATGATAATCTTTTAACAAATGACATGTTAGTCATCTTAGAGTAATACGATGTAATATAATAAGGATCGTTGATGTTTAATGTAAAAATTTAGTACGAATAATTAAATTTAAATAATACTATATCATCGATCTAGTTTACATCTCAATAATTCCACCAAACTCAAATATTCATCTCATCAACTCCCTATTAATGTGACATATCCCTTTCCCAAATCCCTATTTATAATTTTTTTATACACATTGAGATTCCCAAGGATGGTTTAAGTACAATACTAATGATACATCATAAATTTGTCGTTAAAATAAGTCAATGTTTATAATATGTGTCTTCTATGATAATAGATATATCACAAGAAAGATGAAAAAAATCATGTGCCAAGTCGTTGTTTATTAACCAAGGATTTATGATCCCTACTAACTCCTTATTCATTTCTATGCTAGAAGGAATATCATAATATAAGGAAAAATCCTTTTTAGCAATAAAGAAACCCAATATCTCTATGATCCAACATAGAAAACAAACCCTGGGCATTGTTACAAGGGCTTCATGCCCTCTCTTTGCCACATGTTAGGCCCTACGGAAACAATAAGTCATATCTACCAGATGTTAGGGTAGAGATACATATTGTTATAAATATAACATGGATCATTAAGAAAGCCCATCATAACCATTATTTTCCTCGGTAATTACTCATGTCCTTTACACCACTGCCATGTGTCTCAATCTATAATTGAAAACATCATGTGTCACACATTATTCCACTCTAGGGATAATCAATCCATGTTTATCCCCGTATCACTTGTTACTAGTATTTAAAGCATTGAAGTCCATCCATTCACACCAAACACAGAATAATACATAAGGGTATTAAAATATCATTTCCAGAATAAGTGCCTATAGTCAACCGCACACATACATTTTATCACTATCAAGAATGGTCTTAGGGAACACACACACATGAAATAAATATTAAACATGTGTATCCTAGGATACACATGAAAAACATGTTCTCTTTACTAGAAAAATGTCCTTATGCAAGGGATATATATGGTATGGAATATCCTAAGTATAATTTGTTGATTCCAATTTCTATTTTTTTATATATTTCATTGTCACAATCGGGAACTCATGAAAATTAGACAATGATGGTATTTTATATATCGTTATATAAAATACCAAATCATCATGAATTAGATTCTAGTTGACAATTAACAAATGATATGATGACATAAGATTTGTGCATTTACTCATACCAAAAGATGGAGAGGATTTGGTCTAGAATATATAAAAGAAATTTTTTGGAGACAATAGATTGATCACCTAGGGAAATTGTTGAAATCTAATAAATTTTGGATAAAGAAACATTTAGTGATGCACTAAGGTATCCCATTTATCGATAATTAATGTGGAAGAATGATTTGGTTTGAGGGGTTTCAGGAATATATTTGTAATTAAAAATAAATAAATCTTACAGAGATCCGTAAATGACATTAAAAATAAGTTAGTGTGGATAAAGACACTGTTAAGGGGACATGGACTATTCTATGATGGGAAAAATTGATAGTAAAAAATTGAAAAATGGATTCTCTATGAATTTATCCTATAATCCTGGAATGAAGAACATGTTATAAGGGAACTACTGAACAACAATATTCCATAGCTAAATTGGTACACCACCCTGATGCCCACCTCCAGCGCATAGTGACCCCAATGCCTTTATAATAATAAAAAATATTAATCCAATTAAAAAATTCTAATTATCATCACAAATGTTTTAGCATCATCTCCCCATTGGACTTCATGTTGTAGTGCAACCCTCCACACCAGAATTCTGCTCAATATCTGATATTTTTTTACACCTCTAACAAGTTTATTAATCAATCTAAATGTATACGAAATCATAACTTACCATAATATTTAAATTAGTGAGAATTAAATATATATCTCTATAATTAATTATCATCATTACATGTGACATTAGTGTCATTTCTCAAACAAGTTGATATATTTATCAAGAACACATTACTCCCACTCCAATGTTTCTTCTTAGACCTATCTGTGATTCCACATGACATAAACTATTGTTATATTCATCCCAATCAAAATATCGTCACTCATTTCTATATTAAATAATTAATTTATCGTAATATAATTTATATGGTTCCAAATTAATGACCTCAAATATGACCACATGCACAAGGTTGAGATCATACCATAGAATATGAGGGATGTTCAACAAATTACACATACATTTATATCATGGAGGATTGTCCTGCTGGTAAGACACTTCTCTGATACTATCAATGTTATCAAATTATCATTCAACACATCAATCCAATTTCATATATGGTAATAAAAAATTATTCCATAACCTTGGAAACAACCACAAGAAAACATTATTTCCCATAGTGAATCCCAAAGGTCATAACTTCTAGTCGACCTTTAATCATTTTGAAAATAGAGAAATAAAAAACTACTTCATTATCAATGCCAACCAAAAGTGGTTTCCTCTATCATACATTCTAAATACTGGTTTCTCAACCATATTAGGAAATAAAATTAGTGACTGACATAGCTATACATAATTTTCCTCAAATTTTATGATCTAAATTTATTACATGAAACTATTATAGGATAAAAAATCAAATATTTATTGTTGACGAACCCATCTGAAGTGCCCAGATCAGTGTGAATCACTGAGAGGGGGAGGGGGTGAATCAGGGATCCTTTAAAACATTTTACTAATTGATTCTTAATCAATTAAACCTCTATGGATTGTTAAGGCCTCGATCCACTCTTCTTGTATCTCTCAGCCTTTCCTCGAATGATGCAGTAAATGTAAAGGCACAGGACACAAGGATTTACAAGGTTCGGCACCAAAGGCCTACGTCCTTTCCATGTTGGTTATATGCCCCAACATGGTTTCTTCCATTATAATCTGTTAGTATTAAAATGTTCGATATAGAGTCTCGTTGTATCTCTCCTGAGTCCCAGAGGAGGTTCTTTATACTGCATCCCACAGTGTTACCAGAGTCCCACTGGCCTGCTCCAGAATCCCACTGAAGACTTCTTCCACCCAGAGTCTCATAGGGGGCTTCTCCTGGCTCCTCGAGTCACACGAGTATCTCTTCTTCACTTTAAGCTTCTTCAAGTATCTTCAGCAGTCTGGGATAAAGACTATTGGCCTTGCTCTGTACCTCTGCTCACTTGTGATGAACAGGTCTTCTCATCTTGCTCAGGCTTTATCACCTTCTTCTAAGGATGACCTGGCCTCTCTCTTCAAGAATCTTCAACAGCCTCTGATAAGGTCTGTTGGTCTTGATCACAGCTTCTGATCACTTATGTTGATCAGGATCTTCTCAATCACTGAAAACTCAGACAACTGATATCTCTAACTTCAGTCTGGCTTCAGTATGACTTCACATCAACCTCATGCACTGAGTGCATGGAATCACTGCAACCTCATGCACTGATTGCATGGCTTCTCAAAACTCTTCAAGAACTCCTGGTCTTGGTCAACTCAGATGCACACAACCAGATTCAACTTGTTCACGTGTGCATGCGCATTCATGCATGCATGCACTCCCCTTTCCTTCTTCTTGGTGCAATAAACCCACAAAGGGTAATGACTCCTTAAGCACTCACACCAACTTCCTCCTTCACACTCGTTGTTCTTTTTGTCTACACACTTAAATGTGTGTTATACTTTAGTGTGAGAGTCTTCCACTTCTTCTAAGTGTATACACTTCACTTAGTGCACACACTAGGTTCGGCCTCTTTTCTCTTTGCACACACTTATTATGCACACAAGTAAGCTTGGCCTCCTCCTCTTCTTGCACACCCCAAAGGCTAAGGCATCTTCTTCAAATTCATACACAAAGTGTGTTCTTCAATTAGGCACAACCAAAACTAAGGTCTCGGCCTTCTCTTGCTCACACCTGAACACCAACCCAAAGAGGCACGCAAGTGGTGCGGCCTTCTCCTCACTTTAAACACCACGTTGGGTGTGGGTGTCACTGGCCGCGCAAGTTCACAAGGCTACAAGGGCACGCAAGTGTGTACTGGCCGCGGGGCTCGCAAGTGCAACACCCGCGTGCACTTCCTCCTGCCACGCAGGTTCACGGGCAGTGAGGGTGCCAACCTCGAGCGCGCAAGGAGATGCGGCTGGGGTTCTTCCTGTCGTGCAAGGGAGGCGCGCAAGGGACCTCCCTTTCATCTTTCGCACAAGTAGTGCGCAAAAGGAACCTCACGGAGCCTCTAATGGCTCCGGGGTTCACTTCCGCGTAGGGGACGCGCATGGTGTTCTTCGCGAGGCTTGAAGCACTCACGGGACTTTGAAGTTTTAGCAAAGGATCAGCAATCAAACAGAGAGCCTCAGCCTCTCTTTTTATAGGCAGAGGGATGCCTCATATATTCTGCGGGATATAAATATGAATTCTCGAAATTCTTGGGTTTTCAAGATTCTTCAAATATTGATTTTCTCCTCTGTTTAACGCGGGTGGCATTTTTATTTTCCTCCTTCACGTGCATGCATTTTCGAACGCATGCATGGCCTCTTTAATACTTGTCCATGCATAGCACGAACACAAGAAGCCTCGGAAACTCCGTTTGCCTCGGCTGAAGTCCAAAATCCTCCATTCATCATGTGCATGCATATTTTATTGCATGGTTGTGTTCAGTAGGGCCATACGAGCCGAATGGAGCCTTCGGTTTGATCGGAGGTGGCCGGGAGCTCGATCTGTGAAGCTCGGAGGGCACCTGGTTCGTCGGTGGCTGCGGGGAGCTTCGGGCGAGCTCGAGGAAGGAGACGGACTGGGAGCCATTGGATCAGGCGATCAAATAATCTTCAACGGCCTGGATCTGAATAGGCCACGACAGATTAGATGTGCGGCCGAGATCTGGCGCGCGATCAATCGTGCGGCCAGGATCTGCTCCGCGGCAAAATCCCGCGTCCCACATCGAAACGGAGGCCAGTGTTTCTGCGATTTATCAAACATCCGCACCCCCCTTCACCGCAATTGAACTTCTCCCTCCACGGTGCCGCCCCGCACCGTGTTCTCTTTGCGGGCGCGCTCTTGCGCCCACCCCTGCCACTCGGGCGCACCACTAGCGCCCACTATGCATCCTCGGGCTCGCTCCTCGCACTCACGCTGCACAGGGATTGACACTCCCCTGCGTGGCCCGGGGCTTATACTTGGCCCTGGCCTCTCGGGCTGGCCCCATGGGATCCCCCTTGGGCGTGGCGACCTCGAGTCCCACAGGTTCCTTGGGGTTGAACCCTTAAGGCTGGCCCTTGGTGGCTTTCTTTTTTCTTGAGGAAACACTAAGTACTTTGTATACAAACAAAGTAACCATGTGTAAATGCCAAATTCCACTTCTTCCTCTAAGCCATTCTTCTTCTTCCATTCTTCTTCATAAACTCTACTTCTTCATTAGAATTCCTCCATCCTCCTTAACATATATTCCAGTCTTAGGAGGTGGAATTTCCGATGGTTCTTCATCTTCAACCGATGTTCCTGAATCACATAAATCTTCAATGTTCTTCATTGATCCAATCAGAGATCAAGTTGGATCAACATCTAATTCACATGCACTAAGTGATAGTTCATGGACTTCATTAAACCACTTCATCCACTTAGAAATTGTGGATGGATCCCTTTCATCTCCTCATGCATTTTCAATATAATACACGGCCTTCTAACATTGTGGTGACTTTGTATCATCAGGATACAAGTTCTATGAACTTATAGATCAGCTCAACAATCGTCAGATATAATGATAATGCTCCATCATCATCCATTCTTCAAGTGGTGTAACTTAGTACAATCGTCTGATATGTTAACATGGATGAATGTTTCAACCATAAACAGTTATGACACTTAGTGAATCTCCTAAGTGACATTCATCTTAACACAATGGCCATCCTCCATTCATCACCAACACCATCATAGACTTTGTCATTCACATATTGACTATCCTTAACATCCATTCATTCTTTGACATCTTCTGATCAACAACATACCTTATTGACAACAAATGCAACACAGTGCACTTCACCAACCTCCATCAATTGTTTATGAAACAAGACTGATTCATATCGTCAAGGATCATGAATTTCCTCTCTAACTACCCATTTTTTCAAACATAATATAATATACTAGGTTTTAACCAACTTCCTCATGCCTTTTAAAGGTTATTCCAAAATAAAGACATAAAAAGGATGTGCATATCTGATATGAAACTCTAAGGAACTCAATGTAGTCATAAAATGTATCCAAAATAAATATTTCAAAACTAATATATGGGGTGAGTATCTAGAATTAGAAATAATGGTTACATCTCTTTGAGCCAATTAACTATCGTTGAAACACAAACATAAAATCTAATCATCATAGGCCTCCCTATAGTTAGGATCATCTTTACCTCAACCCACATCCATAAATATATGGGAAGTGGATGATATAGTCCTACATGTCATAGAATACATTATTTGATCCAATGACTTGCCATGAAACAATATATGAATCCTACACTTTCTATGTTCATTAATATCCAGAAAAATCATTGCATTATGACACGATATATATTATCTTAAAATGAGTTTACTACTCTATAAGGGAGATGTGATTCACTCACAAACACTTACATGACAGTAGATGGAAATAATACTCTCCTATTAAAAAATATCATGTTTTCACTATCAACCAGTATACATAGAACATGGTCGAGCCTCTCTAATTAATTATGCATCACAATGATTCTTGTATCTAACTCTTGGTTTCATTTATCTAGTACACCATAGTTGATATGATAACAATGGGATAACATGACATCAATTTTAAATCCCTAGATCAATGAACAAAAAAATAATCAAAAAATCACATAAACAATCATTCATCCATTGAAATAATATCTCCATGTTCTTTTATTTTCCTTTAGAGGGAATTAAAAAAAATACATTTCCCCATATCATAATCAATATATACTTCAATGGTATATTAATACTACTCCAAATTCATTTATTCTGTATTCAAATAACAATGAGAGAATATGTAATCCATGATATTATGATACTTTTTTATGAAACATCTCTTACTATTGATATAATGGTTCCATACATTCCTATAATCGACCATAGCTAGAAATCCACATAAAACATATTTTCATTCCTCTCTAGTGGTCATAGATGGAATGAACCATAAGAAAATAATTTTTCTACTCTATGTCATTATATTCCTTATAACAACATCTAATAAATCATAGTAAGTTATATATCCTATCCAAATATCATGAAATATTAGGATTAAAACAATAATCAATATACTCTTATGCTCCATGAGAGACTCTTCACAATAATATATCTACTCAATTATAACCCAATTTGTGCTAAGCCCGGATATAGTATTTCATGAAAAAGAGAAGTTCATAACAAACCATATGTAACACACAAATAATCCATTTATTATCCAAATAATAAACACACTTATAAGGAATTCCCATGACTCCATACCCACAACCTTCTCTAGGACCCCAAAAACAATATTCTTAATAATACAAGACCATAAAAATTTGACACTGTGATATCAAAATGTCTCTTAAAAATCATGGAATAGAGGTGATGTTATAAATGTGAACTCAATAAAATATTTCACTGCATAGATTATGTCTATGAGGTGTGATTGTATATAAATATATTATCTATAAACACAAAAATAACGATGTCAATATTCAAATAGAAGATATTTTTCATTATATCCATGAACACCATTGGAGAACCTTCAAACCATAAAGTCATGAAATGATACTCTTACATTCTATATATACTCATAAAAATTTTATCAGGAGTAACCCGTTCCTTGACATAAATCTAGTGTCATAATGATCATTGGTCATACATTGAGAACCACTATAGTCCCTGAAACTAATCTATAAAATAATTATTTCATGTAAATGATTATCTACAATTCATTGACACCCGATAAAGATTCATATAGTCTAAAAATTGAATATTGTTGTTCTATTTTCTTAAGAACAAAACTAGTTTACCTTAAGGACAAGTACATGGTATGATATAACCCTTCGACCTAAATTATACAGATTCACCTCATGTTCCATGAACATGGATAGTGTTATATGATTTAGAAGAATCGATATGTGTTATTTTCTTTCATTAGTTTTATCTTAATTTTAATACATATCTCTAATTTATGACCTAAAAAATAATTTAAAAATATATAAAAATATAGTTCTTCAATAGGATGAATTATGAGGGATTTATCACGTAATCCAATGCATAGTCTACTTTCCGAATCATTGTGTGCCTTCTATAGGGGTGAATAACTCACCTTGGTATCCAATTTATTGAGGACCTAAATCTATAATTAAGAAAAACTAACCATATCCTATGGCCATAGTCTGGCTTTATCCCATACCCCTATAAGATCATAACAATGAGGCCCCTAAGAGAAAAAACTGAATATTCCCCAACATGGAACTCTGAAAAAATTCACTAATATTTTGTGACACTCTAGTGATAATAAAAATTATTTTCACAAATGAAACATCAAGGACCTCCTCATCAGGTTGAGGGATTGAAGAATCCCTTATCTATTTTGATTTTTTAAATTCCCTTGTTGAGTCTCCTCATCTATTATCTTCATTCAACCAGAAGAGGCACCGACTGCAACACTAGATGTTTTGCCAACAAATATTCTAAATAATAGATGAATAATAATATCTCAATATTCCAAAAGAATTTTCGAAACATTAAATTAATTTTGGGGAATGAAAATAAATGTATCTAGTTCAAGGATCCTAAGAAAATGCCTAATCATTAAATAGAGACTAATATCATTTTTTATCCTTATATAACTGATTCCCATCAGTTATAGGAGTGAAGTAAAGAAACATAATGAAAAAAATTAATTACACCTAAAAAAAATTTCATATTATATCTCCACAAACCATGGGCATGCTCCAGTTTATAAATTAAATAGAATAACTCCAGGAATAAGAGATCCTTAAATATCACCAATTTATGACACTCATATCTTTCGACATAGATCAAAAATATCGACAGAAACATGGAGTGTGCCGAATGCATGAAATAATCTCACATTACCCTTAAATGATGTAGTTCCCCATTGTGATAAATATTACAATGATGTATTCCCAAGAGTAAAAAATATAGTGTGGCCATCTAGTGCTTTGGAAGGCTGTAGGATGACGAATATAAATCTCCAAAGAACAGTCAACCATTATAATGTGAACTATTCTTCCTCAAAAAGTCCAAATATATAAAACTAAATGTAGTAGTTTTTATGTTACATGAACCACTATGGATGGTAAAAAATATAGTACCCAAGATGATTAATCCTAGTATGCTTCCACTGCCAATTCACACATCAGTTTTGTAGGTTGTGTTATCTATAATTCAAATGAACACAAATAAAACCTCTACAAAGTTCCATTATATTTAGTCCTAAGATGTTTAGATGAACCCAAAATGTGATTTTGTGGAAAATTTGTCTTACTAGATTTTACAAAATAAATGGAATAACACTCCTAGTATATCCCAACTCATAATCATAGTTCTTCATACCATAATGTTAATTATAGTTAAATATACAAAAACATCAAAAATAGAATGATCAAGTTATTATATTATAAATTCCATCATTATTAACCATAAAATCATAAATCCCTATTCCATAATATTAATTAGAACAATAAATGAATATTAATAAAAAATATGAAACTATATGAAATGTGATCCTAAGTTCCCAGTAAAGATGAATTAATTCACAAAAATCCAAAAAAATTAGACAACATAATATACTCTAGATTAGAATTAAACTATAATTCCATAACTGTCACAATAGTTCAATCATGAATAACTAATATTCTAGTCACATAAGTGATGTATAAGTAATTATGTGCATCCATTACCTGAGATTGATAAACCCTATCTCCTTTAAACATACACCCAAACACAATTAACATGAACGATAAGAAAATAAATCATCCTTTGATAATACATTTTAATTCCCATAGCCAAATCACACATTGTAATTAAAAATAACACATGACCACATTGAACCACCACATATATAAGAGGTTCCTACTATAAGTGGGGTTCTAAATGATATTATATAAAGAAAATACCCTCAACATTAAAAAACTTAACATCAAAATCATATCATGATAGGAATAATAACAAGATGGGATAGTGGAACTAAATAATGAAAATGAAATAATACATGAGATGTCAGGTATACCAGTGTAAAATGACATAACAAACCATGTTGCTCTAACTATTTGGGTCATACCAAAGTAAATAAAAAGCACTCGAAGGAAAAATAATAATTTGGGTGATAGGTCTTAAGTAAGTATTTTATATTACTATCAAACCCTAATCTCAATCTTCTCAATTTCCAATTGATATACCCTTTATATTTCAATGATCATTGATAATGATGTCTACACAAACAAAAATATTACAATATGTATTTTTGTATAAATCTAATAGGAAACCCAAGAATTTATTAATAACCTGAGTACACATTTTTATGATGTGTGTGACAATATAATAAATAATATTTAAGAATATTGATAACAATATTGTGATATGAATTCATGCGCTAAAAAATCCTCTATGAGCTCCAACCAAACCACCTTCAGCTCGTTCCTAGAAGGAAAAGAATAATAGAAGTAATTTTGATCAATTTTAAATAATTTTGAGATATATATATATATATATATATGAATATAGACATGGTTAATAATGATTTGTTTCTTCCAAAAGTCCATCGAGCCGAGTCTATGTCTCATTTATGTCCAAAGTCCATCAATTCATTTCACTACAACAATTCAGGATACATGGAAATCATACATAATATCTTTCATTAGTTAGGAAACAAGCTAATTTTATATTAATTCTACCTCAGTATAGCCTTTATCGTCATCAAACCCTTTCTATGTGCCATTTTTCCTCATTGTAATCATAATATATCTCACAATATCCCACTCGATGTGGTAACGAAGGACCAACAACCCAACTATCACCTACTACAATAAAAAACCTACTTAATAAATACATCGACACCAAAAAGGATATGTCACATAATGTTCATAATGTAGCATAACTATCATGTGTTTCATCATTCATACACACAAACATATATATGATCACTATGATGCATTATCTCATGTGATACACACATATACAAACTTAATTAAAATCATGAATCATTCTCACGAGAGACACACACATGTTATAATTATCATGGAAATAATAATAAAAAAATCATATATAATTTCATAACTCTGAACTAATAATAAATTAATACCATGATCATAATTCAATACGGTAAAATTACTATATCATCCCTAAGCACATACTGGATAAATGATTCATGATAATGATACATAGAAAAAAATCCCATGTCATCATATAATTTATTCTAGTATAATATTCATGAAAGATATTTTGGAATAAATATAAATACATGGTTATTCCCATTATTAGGAGATGATTATTTATAGAATTTCTCAAATACACTATTTGAGAGCCAACAGATTGATTGTCCAATGCCATGGATCAAATATATTGAAATGGGCTTAAATACATATTTTTGATGAACCTAGGATACCCATAAACTGAGAGTGAAGGTGGATGAATGGTTTTTGGGAGTTTTGGTATTTTATCGAAAAACTAGAAATCATAATATGACATTATAAATCCCTAAACCATGGCATAAAGGGGATTGTGAATGATGAATCTACGATGCAAGGGGAAGGATTACACTATAATGAATATTGTAAAACCCATACAATAGACTCTTATTATGTTTTATGATAATCTATTTTATACCATGAAAATATACCATGATATAAGTTAACTACCATTCTATAAAATTAAAAGGATAATGAAAATGTCACACAACAATACAACTCCATTGAGTTATGACACCGAACTAGGAGGAAGCACTATATAGTATTTCTTTGGGACATCATTCGACAACTCATCATAAATATTGTTTCTATATCACCCAATTGGACTCAACATCATAGAATACACAACAATGCTAAAACACATCTCTACATCTATAATTTTTTCTTAACACCACCAACATATATAAAAACAAAATTTTTATACCAAATCATAAATTAATTAGCAATTTAAATTAGAGGGTGTTACCATTTTATCATGAATATAATAAAAACCATGAATCAAATCACTGAAATTATTATAACCAATAAATATTATATTTTAGAGTATTCCAAAAAAAATTATTCATTTTTATTTTTTTTAAATATATTCATATTTTACAAACAATTTACGGTACATTTTATCATTTATATCTGAATGAAAATAATTCATCATAAATATTTTCATTTTTAATAATTTAATTAATATATAATTTCAATATGATTATATTAATATACATGGTAAAATGGATAAAATATATTTTTAATAGTTATTCTAATACTATATGAAAATTATTTATTTTATGAATGACATGTGGGTCTAGGGTGTAACTTACGACATCCTATCCCACATAATAAAATATTTATTATTATGATACATAAAATAAATGATATATAATACACTAATTTATCCTTGGTTCACCACTATAAGATAAGCCATTGAGCCAGAAATAAATAATTATCAAATTCATCAAATCACTGATGAAAAACACATGGGGGTTTGGGAATGTTCAATCATACATTGAATAAAAAATATTACCAAAATTTGTCATGTTGCCTCACTACCTCCGTATAATGACATCCCTCACATTTATTCCATCATTTCATTATGATAAAATAATTGATAAATGTTTCATTCATTGAAGGATAAAATTTACCACAATTTTTTATAAATTTTACATTCTATAGATAAGGGTTCCTTGAATTTCCAACTACTCGTTCATAAAATACTTATAATATCACCATGAGAAGCGTATACATTATCTGTGAGTTCATGATAAAAATGTCTTTATTTTTTTTAATAATCATATATTTACTCTTCTTCATTATTTCGTAATGGTTGTCTCTTCCATTTCACATCCTTTAAAAATTACATGATTCACATTCAGGTTCCCTCTATATTATTTTATGCAGTAATTACATATGATCTCTAAATTATTGCCTTTTTAACTTTCTCTATATTCATGTATTTTATTATCTTATCCAAAATATAAACAAGTAGTTTTATTAGTATTTATACCTTAATATGATTAATAATATTAATCTTTCTTCCTCTTCCCAGATGCAGATTACACAATGTTTACACAACATTATTTTAATCCATTTTGATACATAAAATTTGGGTTAGATCACAAATTTATTTAGAATAAATTCCTAATATAATTTTATATTTACCAGAACTCCTTTCTATTATGGTGTAATAAATTATTCTATGGTTTATTAATTATAATTTATTCCTTCACCGTTATGGACAAAATTCAACTACAATATATAATTTAAAATCGAATAAATATTTAGTTATGTATTTCATCCCTATAATGTGGCATCCATTAAATTAGATCTAAAAATATCCCACATTAAGCATTATCATAATGTAACTATGATATAGGAATAACATCCACAACGCTATTCAATAATATCATAACTTATTGAATAAGCCTTTCTAGGGTGGAATAATCCCTTATAGGATTCTAATTTATCAACAAATATATAATGTCTTTACCAGCTCAGCCACATTATATGGAGATTATTGTGTGTAGGATTATCCACTTCATCATGCGTATGGTTTGGGATCATTCATTTATAGCATAATTTCCCATAAAAATGTGAAAAAATATATATCTTCTCTGTTATAATAACATGATACATGTCAGAAGATTTTATAGTGGAATTTTTATATTATATTCATTATTTCTATGGAATAATACACATAATTGGGAATTAATGTTTTTTTTATATTCTAAATATGAATAGTTTGTTGTTTATGTTTACATATTCATCTCCATGATGTTGTTATTTATGTTATTCTATACTAAATTTGTTCTACGAACATACACTTATTTACTATAATGATCTACTATTATACCTCTACAAAATTCAGAGATCTTATATAGCATTATATAAGTCTAGATATCCTTAAAATAACATCTCAATTTCAACATCACATTGACATAACACATGTTAAATTTCAATTAGATTTAAGAAAAATAAAAAATTACAATTATTTGAAGATTATAATAGTGAAAACCAATGTTCAATGATGTAGGAAACTTTTTTATTCACCAGAAATTATTTTTATCATATTATTCCAAAACAATATCATTGAAATAAGTTGTCAAAGATATGGAATATGTAATAAAAATACACTATAGAGAAATATCCCACCAATAATATCCAACTATGTTACCCTAATTATTGTTCCATATATATCTTTAATCATATTTAATTAATTCACCCCAAAAAAAATTATACTATATACGTGTAATAACCAAATGATTCATCAATGGTACATCAATTATTAAAAAAATTCTATATAGTACAATCACTTATGAATAAATATTGATCACAATAAAAACATTATAGTAAAAAAGGATTAAAATAAATGGTATCTCTAGAACTTAATCAACGTATACCGATTATATAGGAACCTGATCATTGGAATAGTAATGTGAACCTTATGAACAGTAAATTGGCCAATGTAATATTATCCTATCCAATTAAAGAATAAATAAAATTTATACATCTTATAATTGACTAAGATGGTATAATTATATCATATTATAAGTAAATATATATTCTAAAATTATAAATAATGTGTTGGTATTTCGGCAAGTCATGTATATTTAATTACAATTTTATGATTAATTTAATAAATGAAAAGAAAATTTATTTTAATAAAAAGTATTAAAAAATATTATTTTAAGGCTTATGATTACATGATAATTCTAAGAGTTCTTAATTAATTTTATCAATGTGTTTTAAAGGTAGTTTTAATTTTAATGTTAGTATTTTTCATGTAAATATTGATTTAAATCGAAAATTAAATTTCACTTATTTAGAAAATTATTTTCATCCAATAGACTTTATTTTTTAATTATACTTGTTAAAAAATGGTTGGGATGTTTTTTCATGATTTTCCTTAAATACATGAATTTTTAGTGAACAATAATATACGGTAATTTACTATATAAATATATATACAATATATGTTAAATACCCAATTTAATGACTCTTGGAGGATGTAAGAACCATGGGTTCGAACCCACATACACATGTTTCATTTTTTTCAAAATAATCAATACTGTTTCTTGTCGTCAGAAAAATAATAAAATAATGAATAAAATATTGAGAAAACCCTCCTCTCCTCCATTATAAAACCCACCCTCACCCTCGCCCTCATCTATTCACACCTCTCAAGATTTGTGCCTTGTAAAAATTATCCTCAAATATCAACCTAATCACATCTCCCATGTCAAATGGCATTTTTGCTCTCCAAAATTCCAAATCGTCTCCCTTAAAGAGGTTCCCAAGGAAGACATATTCAAGAAGTAAAATCCTTTTTTCATTCTTTTATTTTCTTTAATATTCCATTATATTCATTTTATTTCCAAGCCTCATTTCATCCATAAAGTTCTGAAAACTCTATAACTATACGTGTAATGTAATTATGTTATTAAAATTCAATATTGTATCACCATCTATTCTTTCCCCTCATTTTATACTTGAAATGGAAACAACATCTAAGATGTGTTAATTTATCTCATTCAAGGTCAACGGGTGTTCAATTTCTTTTACCATCTTCAATTCTACTCATGAAATCATTTTTAGGGTTAAACTAGAATATAATATATTTATTATATCTAAATTAGGGTTTATAAATCTATTGTACACCTGATTTTAATTTATAAATCATGATGTGATCGATGTGATCAAAAACAACAAATTAATCAAAATGGTTATCATTAATGTTTTATATAATTACTAATCATCACATCAAATGAAAAAATTAATTTTATAACCATTTAATATACTATATGTTCACAAATAGTATATAAGCCCAATTATGGACAAAATTATCATCTTACAAGTTTACCTTTAAATAAATATATGTAAACCAATCATGAAAACCAATAAAACAAACACTCTGAAACAATGAAATTGAACTTCTTATCCAGAAGAAAGGACAAAAATGAACTTAATAAGGCTATAATAAATCAATTTCATGTAAATTAGGTTATTTAAATATTAATTTTTGAACCTAATGTTATTATTCAGGTCATTAATATCAATGAAAGAACACCTTTTTACTTAAGGAAAGGGATTCTACCAAAACATCCATTATTCTATCGGATTGATCGATCGTTCTTTTAAACCAAATGAATATATAATTTCTTCTTATATTAAACATATTAATTTTGTATAAATTCTCCTAACTCATGTATCATGGTCCATTAATCATTCTCTTTTAGGTATTTACATGTTTTATGTCGTTCCATCCCCAATACATCCTGATAAGCAACTCGTTTAAGGAAACTTCCCAAAAAAATTTCTCATTTTTATGTACACTACATAATATGTTTTAAGAATCCATTTTTATTATAAAATCAATATATTTATTATGAAAACCATATTTTTTATCTTATGGTTTTATATAAAATATTAATCACTTTTTGATTTTATATTATCATTACTAATTTCCTTAAAACCACACTAAAATGTTTTTATAGAAAATTTTCATAAATACTCATTTTAAAGGTTACCACTTCTATTTTACATCAATTACCAAGATATGTGACAATTTTAAGTTATTAAATACCATTTATGTTAAAATTACTTTATTTATGGATACATGTATGATATGCCAATTAATTATTCTTTATGATAGGATTATGATACACATTTCTTTCCATAGGTACAATTATGTTTATGTATGATTGAATATGTTTCATTATATATGTGGAAAGAATAATCATGAACATTTTATGATGGGTTATCCCAGATAGTGCTCCAATGGATTGTGTTAATTTTAGTCTCATGAGATGTTAGGTGTAACGGTCTTGGAGACTGTCCTTGACTCTGGCTTCCATTTGCAACATTCTTGGTGGATAACAATCAATTGTGCTCCTCTATGTGAAAAGATCCTAGAATTTTTCTAAATTCATGATTTATATTACTTACATAATACTATGAATCCATGTTTATATGATCCCATCATTATTTTTCAAGATTCAATATGTTCCATGCCCTTTAATATCATTATTTCTAGTTTTCTATCCAATTTTCTAAAGCATCATTCTTGTGTTTATTTCATTATATGGAATTCTAGATCATCCCATTATTTATGTTATCCCTAGGTTATCCAATTAAGATGTGAGAGAATAATGGAATTTATAGTCTCTTTATGAACACAATATAAATAAGTGTTACATTAAGTCCAATTTTTTATGCTTTATGTACATAGTATTCCAAGATATTAGACTTTACGATCCATGGCTTGCAGTTTGATGCTTTCCTATGATTATAATCTTGTAATGATATTTGTAATAGGATAAGTTCTCTATACTAGACAAATGTGATTTTATATGGAGTCTATTTCCCAAATATATTTTCCTTAGTATGCTTCTCCAATAATCACATCTTCCTATTTTAAAATGTATTTTTATCAAAATAACTTAGACCACATTCAACAAATAATTTTAATGAATAAAATTATTCTATTATCTAAAATTTATTTATTATTCCCCCAATATTCCACTTCTATTTTCAAAAAATACAACACCAAATATTGTCATCCTATCCAGTCAAAATTGAAAAGGGTATTATAATATCCCCGTTTGGATTTTAAATATAATATAACAATGAATTGTTGTTGACGACATAATCACATTTTTCTCCCACATTGGAAAAAATAAAAAATGTTGAATTAATGCACTAACATCCCTATAATTTATTTCCTAGAATGGGTATGTATAATAGGATGAAATTCAAACTCTATCATTAAGATACGTTACTTTTTTTCTCCCCCATCACAAATAAAATTATTACACTCCTCTATAGAGAATAAATCGGGTTTCCTCATATTATTTAATTAAATATTTTCTTATATTAAAAAACATAAAATTTATGAAAAACATTTAATAAAAATTTTCCTTCAATTTCTCTAAGAACATGTTAATTCACATTTAATTTATATTTTCCAATTGAAATGAATTTTCAGTATTTTTTAAAAGTCGCCTATTATTTAAAACATGTCTATATCAAACTCTATTACATGTTTATTGTATCAATTAAATAGAATAAGTGAGTTTAAAATATAGATTTTTATCCATTGATATATCTTATTAGCTTATTAATACTTTCCATGGTGTATGAGAAAATAGTATTTTATGACCCTAATAATTTTTTCTACGGAACTCTTTAATACCATTCATACTATTGATACATTATAATTCTACAATCCTATCAAACAACACAACCAATTTTGTAAACAAATCTTCACAAAATAAATTAGTTGAAAATAATTAAATAAAAAATTCTGAAAAACTTATTACAATAAAAATCAATTAATATTATTTAAAAATACATATTTCATAATTATAATTCATTAAAATGTCAATAAAACACTCACATGTTCTATGATTCAATTATAAGATTGAATAACCAATGAAAATTCATCATAGTCTCTTCATCTTTTCAATATAATTACATTAAAGATATTATTATTATACACTTCTTAATGGGTACATCACTTCATAACAACAAAATTTAATGGATAACATATATTTCAATCATGTAAAATAATAAAACAATTCGCAACTATTTTAAAATATATATAAATAAAAATGATGTGTGTACATATAGATTCTTCCAGTTGGTCCACTTATTGATTCAGGAATTTACACTATATCTATAGACTTATATTAGTTGATATTAGTAATATTGATGTAGAAACATCACCTATACATGCTGATTTTTAATGATACCATGTTAGACATACAAATACATCAAATCCCCCTATTAAATGTAATTTTCTACTTTACCCATAACTTCTTTTGGAAAATTATTTTTTGAGAATTGTTTAAGCATGTATTATACCACCCTATAAATTTTTTACATCTTTAAAATTGAAATAAAAATATAATTATAATGGGATAGGTGTAGCTCATATTTACTCAACTTAAATAATTGTGTTGGTCATATTAGACCAAAAAATCATATTCTATATTACCTTTATCATTTTTAAAATTTAGGGAAATTTAAAATAATTTTTAATTAAGAAATTATTTACCTTAATAAAAATATAATCCTGGTTCTTCAAAACATATCAAATGGATCCTTCTTGTCCAAATAGAATAAAACAAATTTCATCTGGAATGTGGCATCTTTAGGGCTTCCTTTGCATGGTATTCATAAAAAAATGGTGTAGATTCATATTCTAAAATTATACCCTGGATTTTTAATTATAGTGAATCATTCATTCATATTCCTTCTATATTGGTAAATAATATCACTACACAACATCTCTTTCATTAATGTTATATGTTTGATACCATATAGGCATTCACCATGTTTATCCTTCTTAATATATATGATAGAATAGATGGTATTGATCATTTTTTGGTTACATTATATAAAAAGACATTAATCTCTACCATATCTAATAAATATTCCTTCTTTATCATCCATTATTTTTTCCTTCCATTCATTTGGGAAAAAATCCATCAAGGTAGAATTGTAGCATTTTTTAGGTGATTGTGTTTTTTGAAAAATTGGTCCCCCATGTTGTGTTTTTTGGAAATGAATACATTGATTTATAAATTTGGAGGCATGGAAAGTTGAGCACCAAAAGTTTTTATAAAAGGCCCCATCCTTAAACCTTAAATAATCTTGAGTTATTACAAGATTACACATTGAGGATCTTTTCAGGTTTAGAGTTTTAGATAATTAGATCATGACACATGCATTACATTCCACATTTAAACAAAGTGGTTATGTGAAAGACAGTATTCATTCTTCCAATCAACAGAAACATATTTAAAATAAAACATGGATTCTTTCTTGACAAATCCTTGACACTATCATCACATCATGTACCTTTCCCTTGACCTATGAAAAATGTTTCAAAAACTTGGGATGAGCATAAAAAGCTCAGTAAGGGTTATAAAAATATGGAAAGGAAACATGAGTTCATATATACATAAGAATGAAATCATACTTTACCCATAAAACATATGCACTTTAACATACCACATCAAACCATGAATAAATCATAGAAATCATAAGACATAGAAGGTAACTTGAGGCATTCATAACATTATTATGTAGGGATTAACCCTCTTGGTTACGTTTGGAATACCCATCACAGTATATTCCCTAAATCTCTTCGGAGAAACCTTAACGTTTCACTCTTTCGCGTTACCCAATGCATTGGAGAGCTATATCGGGCTCACCCGCCCTTAGTTTATCACGGAACCACCCATTTTCAAAAAAATGCCCATGAACCATAACATAAACGTATCACATAAAAAATTCATAAAGGAAACATAAAATTTCCACATTTCAATCACAATATAACATTTTAGGATATTGAAATAATGAATCCATTCAAAAAGAAACTGTTTCCAAAACAATTTAAAACATTTAATAAAGAAATTTTTATATCAAAGTGTCCCATACCACTTCAAAGATTTTAACATTTCAAACCATTAATATCCATATAAATAAATCCTTAAAACCATTTTGAAAACATGGATATTAATGAGAAAAATTTATAAGTATAAATCATTATAACATTTAAAATGATATTTTAGTTAAAGGGTTTTTATCAAAATGAGAGACACTTGAATAAAATAATTGAGGAATAACATTTAATCATAACTTTATAATATCATGAGAATAAATGGATTCATGATATAATATTCCAAAGGGAAGTATATACAACATATAAGAGTGAATTGGTGCATAACAACAATGAAGTCTCAATAGAAATGTAAAATGAGATGAAATCCCTTATAAAGACGGTATCCGTAAAATTAAGGATAAATCAATCTCATAATTATATGTGAAAAATATAAATACAGCCAATATAATTGGATATTAAGTGTAAAAAAAATCATAGGTTATTCACAAATAATCATAGAACGACATATTCAATGAGTACAAGTTTATCCCAAAGAATCAAAATTGGGTTAAGAAGTTTCCTTGCAAACATTTGACAGCCTAACGACACCACTACAAAATTCAGAAAATGAGTTTATGAGAGGTAAAAAGGGAATCTCATCACATGGACGTAAAATTTACATCAATAAGGATATATAAGAACATATCCCAACATTACAATATGTAAATTAAAAGACCCATCAAAAGAAGTCTTTCAAAAAGAGGAGGGTGAAAGGTTCCCTTAACGACTTGGGTATCTTTCGAAACATAAAACCCATGAAAGAAGGACAATATAAAATTTATTTAAATACACATAAATGATAGTATATTACACAAAGAGTAGAATAATAGGCAGTACATATACCACTCAAAGGAAATGGTGGCAAATGTAGCATAAATCTCACTGGAATAAAAGCGAGATGAAAAATCCCTTACGAAAACTCGGCAGCCTAACGACGCCACTTAATACTTAAAAAAATGGATTGATGAGATCAAATAGGGTCTCTTATCACATGAACATAAAAATTAAATTAATGTTAATATATAAGAACCTCCCAATAACAAGAAATATGATCTTTAAAAGGAATGTCATAGAAGAGTGTACTTAAAAAGAAAGAGAGGAGTGGGATCCCTTACCCCGGGTCCGACTTGACTCGATCGTTCATTAATATCCTGAATAATAAACTTGAGTTAATTTCTACTTCCATAAGAACCCTTTTCAAGTTCATTATTCCTTTTATATCACTTATTACCATGTCATAAACATTATGTAATCATTTAAGTTAATAATATTTGTTTTTCCGATATTTGGTTCTTTAGTCGAAAGTGGACTTCTTACAATTACATGATGTTCATGTGGCCAAATGTTCATTATATCCAGAATTTTATTCATGATTTAGATATCATATATATCATATATATCCAGTATCATCATGCATTTATAATATTACATAAAATTTAGAGTTAAGAAATGAAATGCACCGTTCTTGGAGACGGTAAGTCGTACGTACGCATGAACGCTACTTCCATTTCAATTTCATATTTAATGGAATTAAAACATAATGATACATAATAGTATTTTAATTCCAGTATGGTATCATATATAATATCATGAAATAAATCCTTTATACGTACCACATATGGTATTAATGAATCAAATCACTTTGAGGGGGCGGTAGTCCGCACATCCTTAAATTAAGATATCGCGTTTACCCATAATGGAAACCATAAAGGTATTCCATAAATTAAAAATAAAGAAGATTAAGTAAAACATAAACATATTAGATATCATATATAAATATAGTGTCATCTTAATGGCCACATTTGAAGGTGTTAGAAGAATGTTGAACAATCATCATTTCCGGAGGCAGAAATTCGCCATCCACGGAAACAGTATGTTTTTTAACCATTAGATGTAGGTGTTTGTAAGTGTAGCTCGAATCCTTCTTATAAAAACATCATAGTATATTTAATATACTGTAGTTGTTACAAAAGAAATTAATAAAAAGAGTTTAGGGGGTTGTTGAGGTAAAATAAAACAAAAGGACTCAAGTGAAGACATTACCTTTAAATCGGGTAACTTCCTTTGATTTGAGCTCAAAGGCTTCCTTGGAAAGGATTCTGCCCAAATTGAGTCCTCAAGGAGTTATAGAGGTATGTGGAGAGACAAAATGGGTAGGGGTTGGCCAAGACAAAGGCTTTTTATGTGTGGGTAAGGAGGTAGAGGTGGGGGCCTTTTATAAGAGGAGAGGAGGGGCACTCTTGGAAAGGTATAAAATGTAACATTATTTCCAAATGATTTTCAGATTTTAATGGTATCACATTGATGTGTTTCGAGGATAAGGTGATAAGGGTTAGAAATCCACCCATACAATAGGTTTTGGACATGTTTAGGTCTTATATTATACATTATCTTTCCATTTTATTTAAATCGTTAAATAATGAGGTCATCGCTGCATCCTAATGATGTCATAAATAATTTAATTTAATTAATGTCTAAAAATAATAAAAAAATACTATGATGTATGAAATATTTTTAGATTTCCAATGAATATTTATAGTCCAAATATCATTTATGTAGAAAAAATTAAAAATATTTTACATAGGTGATACATTCTTTGTCACATTTAACATTTTTAAAAAATAAATAGATAAAAAGTCACTTTTTCACAAAAGTGATTCCATGGGGCCCCCCAAGTTTGGCACAAGGAATCCCATGGTCGGCCATGAGACAACCAGTAGCCTTAGGACACATTTTGTGGTCATTTTATATTATCATGATATTATCTTATTATCTTTAACTACCCGATTACTCATTAATCAAAATAATTAAAGATAATTATCGTCGTTACTATTCATAATGTCCAAAAACAAAAGAGTCTTAATTAAATAATTTGGACCATATGATTCGAAATATGTAATTAATTTTACCAAATTCCAAACACATAAATTGCAATAATTAATTTAAAAAAATTCCCGTTTTCAAAACAAATAGCGGTTTTTTTAGAAACAATATTTATGAAAAGTTTGGAACTTGTTTATGCCTAATTCCAAATTGAAATTAATCCCAATGACCATAATTGAATTAAATGGTAAAAATATATTCTAAATAAACTTTAAAGAAAATAAAAAAGTTAATATAAACATATAATTAAATTATATGAAAAAGCAGTTTTGATGTAAAATGCAGTATTTTTCACTATTCATTGAAAAATGAACATTGTCAGAAAAATACCAAAAATTTTCCCAAGGTAAATTTAAATGTCCCAATCATAAATAATATGTTTATTTTGAAAAATAGATCATATAAAATTTTCAAAAAGTGGATTTAAAAGGGGTTCGCCATCAAAAGGCGGTTAATCAACCTTTTAAAGAATATTAGGATGTTTTCCCTTAAAAACTGGATCCATTTGCATTTTTAATCCTCCAAAATTTATTGTAAAGAGTAAAAATATTTGAAAAACATATATAATTATTTTTTAGTTAGTTCTGTTCATTCCCTCCATTACAATGGTTAGGCGTTAACTACCGTTTAAAATAATATTATTTTATTATTAGAGTGCAACGTAATATTCCCAAGAAACTCATTGTTGCGTGTTGGGTACGCCATCGAGCATAGCATCCTCTTTAAAATAATATTAATATTTTATTCAAAAATATGGATAAATATAAAGATGTCAGATTCTTTGTTTACCTGGGGTGTTACATCCTTCCCCCCTTTTGGGAATTGCATCCTCGCAATTTTAATATTGGGCTTGGAAACATCCTTGAAAGTCCCATATCGGAACAAGAGTCGGTAAAACAATCACTTTAAAAAATAAAGAAAGATAAGTACAAAGGTCACCCGAGTTAACCGATACTAGGATTCCAAGTATAAAAATATGGACATGGAGTAAAAAACAAAGGTTCATGTTCTGATGGAGAGTGATTGAAAACATGTTTAGGAAAAAGTTAACCATAATAAAATCACAAACTTGTTATGGGTTAAACGGTATTCGATTCCCCAGTAGGAAAAGTTAATAGACAAAATTTTTATTTTAAGTTACATTTTATTAAGGAATTTATTCATAAGGAAACATAATCACTTATCATGTTGACTTTCAACTTTTATTAGATTCCTTAAACAAACTCATATTTTCTCCAAAATACGAGTATTTAAGAAGACTTGTTGACATTAAGAGTACTATAATCAACTTCCAGAGAATCACCTAATCCATAAAAGAGAACTAAATACTTCCCATGTCTTCAGACTTTAACCAAAACCAAAACCAAAAATGATAGTACAAGATCAGATAATCCAGAAAAGGATAACCCTTTATAAAATAAAAATCTATTCTTAATCTCCAAAATTTGTCCAACAAAACCCAATGTTCAACGAGGACCATTCGATAAAAAAATTTTCCATAAATATCTTCAAAGTAAACCAAACTAAGGTTGAAACCCAAATATTTGAAGGGTTTAGTCACATAGTCTTCCAAGTTAAATCGTAACATTTATCTCCAAACAACATCAGTTGCTCCTAAAGTCTCGTATTGAAAAGTAATTAACCTAATCACATATCCTCCATGATAGGTTAATAATTTCCATAGATAACCCAAAATCAACTCATTCTAGTTTCATAAGATCATCTAACTAAAAATAATTAGTTAAACTAACCTGGGACTTCACGTAGTCCAGTGGTAGGCGATAAATACCTTTTGCAGTTTGGTTGTGGGTTCGATTCCCGCAGCTTTGTCCGACGCGACGGGTTGTCACACAGTCTGCGTGTTGTCCTTTTTCCAAAACTATATAATTCTAAAATCATTCCCCAAAATGATATAAAATCATCAAAAATAACCATAACATAATTTAACCTCAATTTTATCTCATGCCTTTCACTTCCATCATAACATATAGTAACCCATAATTACCTCAAAAGAAAGGACCATATAAACCCAAATGGTTCTTTATAACTATGTCCACAAAAGAACAGATAATTATTCCTAGAATTAAATTTTCATATGTTAAACATCAGGGTTACACATACTATAAAAAGTCTTCTAATGTAACCCCATCATCAAAAGAGACTTAATACTCTTAAGAATTTCACCATAACTCTTGAAGCCCTTATATGTTGACTTCTTACTCACTCAACATTCTTCATGATCCATTAACCATTCCATTCCAACTTATTCTAAAATACTTCTTTCCTATAAACAAAATCATGAATCATATCCTAACATTCCAAAATAGGAAAACAAAAGTTATGAAATAATCCATACCTTTGATTGGTCATTGTCAGCTTCTTCATCCTCAATCGGAATGGCATTAGGTATTGTTAAACGAATATTTGTACGATCATGGTGATCCCATTCACGAAACATCTTCATAGGAAATTTGTTTGCATAATGACCATGCACCCCACATTTAAAACATTCAATTGATCCCTCAGAAAGAACTTCTTTCTCTTTCCTCGAGTCAACTTGATGCTTCCTTTTTCCATGGCAGGTTCTTGCTTTATGACCTTCATTTCCACATCTATAGCATATTTCTGTCCCTTTGAAACATTTTCCTAGGTGTTTCTTTCCACATCTTTGACACATAGGTTTTTGAAGACACTTACCTTTATGATTATTAACTGTACGTCCGTAGGTATTTGTTTCTAGCATATATGATGCCTTAGAGAAATCACCAAGGTTTAGGTGGTCAATCATGACTCCAGATAGTTGGTTGAGGATAATCACAAGAGTTATCATTGCAGATCCCATATCATTCAGTTTCTTGCTCAAAAAACTGTCACAGTTTCCATCACATCAACTGTTACTTTGGTGCCTGCTAGATCCAGCCATTTACTAAAACCAAAAAGGTCAGTGTGAGTATATCAACAAAACCATCATGTACTAATGAGGAAGATAAACACTAAGATATACTTACTCATTCACTTTGTCTAAAATTATGACTCTTTCTGAAATCCTAACCATTATGGTTATGTCACTTATCCTTAGAAGATACCTTAACCTCTAATGTTATCTAAACCGACCTTTGATACCAACTATAAGGCCCCAGCCTTAAACCTTACTTAATCTTGAGTTATTACAAGATTACACATTGAGGATCTTTTCAGGTTTAGAGTTTTAGAGAATTAGATCATGAAACTTGCATTACATTCCACATTTAAACGAAGTGGTTAAGTAAAAGATAGTATTCATTCTTCCCATCAATGGAAACATATTTAAAATAAAACATGGATTCTTTCTTGACACATCTTTGACACTATCATCACATCACGTACCTTTCCTTTGACCTGTGAAAAACATTTCAAAAACATGGGATGAGCATAAAAAGCTCAGTAATGGTTATAAAAATATGGAAAGGAAACATGAGTTCATATATACATAAGAATTAAATCATACTTTACCCATAAAACATAGGCACTTTAACATACCACATCAAACCATGAATAAATCATAGAAATAATAAGACATAGAAGGTAACTTGAGGCATTCATAACATTCTTACGTAGGGAGTAACCCTCTTGGTTACTTATAGAATACCCATCACAATATATTCCCTAAATCTCTTCGGAGAAACCATAAAGTTTCACTCCTTCGCATTACCCAATGCATTGGAGAGCTATATCGGGCTCACTCGCCCTTAGTTTATCATAGAACCACCCATTTTCATAGAAATGCCCAAGAACCATAACATAAACATATCACATAAAACACGCATAAAGGAAACATAACATTTCCACATTTCAACCACAATATAACATTTTAGGATATTGAAATAATGAATCCATTCAAAAAGAAATTGTTTCCAATACCATTTTAAACATTTAATAAAGAGATTTTTGAATCAAAGTATCCCATACCACTTCGAAGCTTCTAACATTTCAAACCATTAATATCCATATAAATAAATCCTTAAAACCATTTTGAAAACATGGATATTAATGAGAAAAATTTATAAGTATAAATCATTAAAACATTTAAAACGATATTTTAGTTAATGGGTTTTTAACAAAATGAGAGACACTTGAATACAATAGTTGAGGAATAACATTTAATCATAACTTTATAATATCATGAGAATAAATGTATTCATGATATAATATTCCAAAGGACAGTATATACACCATATAAGAGTGAATTGGTGCATAACAATAATGATGTCTCAATAAAAATGTAAAATGAGATGAAATCCCTTATAAAGAAGGTATCCTTAAATTAAGGATAAATCAATCTCATAATTATGTGTGACAAATATAAATAAACCCAATATAAGTGGATATTAAGTGTAAAAAAAATCAGAGTTTATTCACACATATTCATAGAACGACATATTCAAGGAGTACAAGTTTATCCCAAAGAATCAAAATTGGGTTAAGAAGTTTCTTTGCAAAATTTTGACAGCCTAACGACGCCACTACAAAATTCAGAAAATGAGTTGATGAGAGGTAAAAAGGGTATCTCATCACTTGTACATAAAATTTACATCAATAAGGATATACAAGAAAATATTGAAACCTTACAATATGTAAATTAAAAGACCCAACAAAAGAAGTCTTTTAAAAAGAGGAGGGTGAAAGGTTCCCTTACCGACTTGGGTATCTTTCGAAACATACACCCCATGAAAGAAGAACAATAAAAAATTGATTTAAATACTCATAAACGAAATTATATTAGACAAAGAGTAGTATAATAGGAAGTATATATATCACTCAATGTAAATGGTGGAAAATGTAGCATAAATCTTACTGGAATAAAAGTGAGATGAAAAATCCCTTACGAAAAATCGGCATCCAAATGGCGCCACATAATACTTACAAAAATGGATTGATGAGATCAAATAGGATCTCTCATCACATGAACATAAAAATTACAGTAAGGTTAATATAAAATAACATCCCAATAACAAGAAAGTTTAGCTTTAAAAGGAATGTCATACAAGAGTGTACTTAAAAAGAAAGAGAGGAATATGATCCCTTACCTCGGGTCCGACTTGACTCGATCATTCTTTAATCACCTGAATAATAAACTTGAGTTAATTTCTACTTACTTAAGAACCTATTTCAAGTTCATTATTCCTTTTATATCACTTATTACCATGTCATAACCATTATGTAATCATTTAAGTTCATAATATTTGTTTTTCCAAAATTTGGTTCTTAAGTCGAAAGTGGACTTCTTAAAATTACATGTTGTTCGTGTGGCCAAATGTTAATTATATCCAGAATTGTATTCATGATTTAGATATCATATATATCATATATATCCAGTATATTCATGCATTTATAATATTACATAACATTTAGAGTTACGAAATGAAATGCACCGTTCATGGAGACGGTAAGCCGTACGTACGCATGAACGCTACTTCCATTTCTATTTCATATTTAATGGAATTAAAACATAATGATACATAATAGTATTTTAATTCCATTAAGGTATCATATATAATATCATGAAACATATCCTTTATACGTACCACATATGTTATCAACGAATCAAATCACTTTGAAGGTGTGGTAGTCCGCACTTCGTTAAATGAAGATATCACGTTTATCTATAATGGAAACCATAATGGTATTCCATAAATGAAAAATAATGAAGTTTAAGTAAAACATAAACATATTATATATCATATATAAATATATTGTCATATTAATGTGCACATTTGAAGGTGTTATAAGAATGTTGAACAATCATCGTTTCGGGAGGCAGAAATTCGTCATCCACGGAAACAGTATGTTCTTTAACCATTAGTTGTAGGTGTGTGTAAGTGTAGCTCAAATACTTCTTATAAAAACATCCTAGTATATTGAAGATACTTTAGTTGTTACAAAAGAGATGAATAAAAAGAGTTTATGGGGTTGGAGAATTAAAATAAAACAAAAGGACTCAAGTGAAGACATTACCTTAAAATCGGGTAACTTCTTTTGATTTTAATTCAAAGGCTTCCATGGAAAGGATTATGCCCAAAGTGAGGCTTCAAGGAGATAGAGAGGTATTTGGAGAGACAAAATGATCAGGGGTTTGCCAATTCAATGGCTTTTGAAGTTTGGGTAATGAGGTAGAGGTGGGGCCCTTTTATAAGAGGAGAGGAGGGGCACTCTTGGAAAGGTAGAAAATGTAACTTTATTTCCAAATGAGTTTCGGATTTTAATGGTCCCACATTGATATGTTTAGAGAATAAGGTGATAAGGGTTCTAAATCCTCCCATTAAATAGGTGTTTTACATGTGTAGGTCTTATATATTACATTATCTTTCCATTTTGTTTAAATCGTTAAATAATGAAGTCATCACTGAATCATCATGATGTCATAAATAATTTAATTTATTTAATGTCTAAAAATTATAAAAAAATACTATAATGTAGGAAATATTTTTATCTTTCCAATGAATATTTATAGTCCAAAATATCATTTATGTAGACAAAATTAAAAATATTTTACATAGGTGATACATTCTTTGTCACATTTAACATTTTTTAAAAATAAATAGATAAAAAGTCACTTTCTCACAAAAGTGATTCCATGGGGCCTCCAAGTTTGACACAAGGAATCCCATGGTCGTCCATGAGACATCCAGTAGCCTTAGGACACATTTTGTTGTCATTTTTTATTATCATGATATTATCTTATTATCTTTAACTACCCGCTTACTCATTAATCAAAATAATTAAAGATAATTACCGTCGTTACTATTCATAATGTCCAAAAACACAAGAGTATTAATTACATAATTTTTACCTTATGATTCCAAATATTTAATTCATTTTACCAAATTCCAAACACATAAATTTCAATAATTAATTTAAAAAACATCCCGTTGTCAAAACAAATAGTGGGTTTTTTAGAAACTATATTTATGAAAAGTTGGGAACTAGTTTATGCCTAATTCCAATGTGAAATTAATCCGAATGACTATAATTGAATTACATGGTAAAAATATATTCTAATTAAACATTAAAAAAAATTAAAAAGATAATATAACCATATAATTAAATTATATGAAAAAGCAGTTTTGATTTAAAATGCAGTATTTTTCACTATTCATAGAAAAATGAACATTGTCAGAAAAATACCAAAAATTAACCCAAGGTAAATTTCAATGTCCCAATAATAAATAATATGTTTATTTTGAAAAATAGAGCTTATAAAATTTTCAAAAAGTGGATTTAAAAGGGGATCGCCATCAAAAGGCGGTTAATCGACCTTTTAAAGAATATTAGAATGTTTTCGCTTAAAAACTGGATTCATTTGCATTTTTAATCGTCTAAAATTTATTGTAAAGAGTAAAAATATTTGACCAACATATATAATTATTTTGTAGTTAGTTCTGTTCATTCCCGCCATTATAATGGCTAGGAATTAACAAACATTTAAAATAATATTATTTTATTATTAGAGTGCAACGTAAGATTCCCAAGAAACTCGTTGTTGCGTGTTGGGAACCCCATCGAGCATAACATCCCCTTTAAAATAATATTAATATTTTATTCACAAATATGGATAAAAATAAATATTTCATATTCTTTATTTACCTGGGGTGTTACATTTTCAATATCAAAACAACAAAATATGTCAAGGGAATGAGGGGTTCCAAAGTTATGGTTTGGGCGTGAAAGGTGACTTGGGCACTAGAGACTAGGGCAGATGGACTTGCAAGCCGAGATGAGACTTGAATGTCGATGCTCAGGGTACCCAAAATGCCTATAAATTGAGTTCGACCCCTCCTCATTTATGAGAGAGTTTAACACTTAGAAAAAATTAGAGTTCCACTCATGCAGGTGGTTTGGTGGTGCATGTGGTGGTGTTGGCACACAAGTATATGGTTATTCAGAAGATGCGCATCAATTGATAGTTGCACTCCAATTTTGTTTTACGTGTAAAATGGTGTGAGTCACCCATGTTTGGAGTTTGAATATGTAGTTTTTAATAAGTGGTTAGGTGAAACTTGGGTTCGTGGCATGAAGAATCACACTAGGAATTTGAAAAGCATTCCAAGCCTAGAGATGCGCTCTAGTCACTCTAGGACTACGGAAAATTTTTAAGATTCCTTGTTACCTATAGTGAAATGTGTGATTCATCTATGGGTGAAATTTTGAAATCAACATAGTATCTATTTATAAAAAATGATTCATTAATTTGAGATAATGAAGAGACCAATAGGTCAATAAACTTTGAGTGGATCTTTTGAAGAAGCAGTGAGCTCACTTCAGTTGATAGAGCAGTGAATTCTCAAATTGTGGGTTGTTATAAACCAAAAGGGAATGTGAGTCCTCTTAAAACATGTTAATAGTAGTGCGCTTATCATGGATTTGTTACATCGACACATCACTGGTGTATTCTCATTGGAAGTCTCCCAGTGAGGGTGAACCAAGTAAAATTGCTATGTCCTATGCATGTTTTATGATTCACCCATACTCTGCAATGGGAAGGAGAAAGATAAAATGGTTTAATCTAACAACAAAATGTGATTAAAAGGGGTAGTTTTTTAAATCTACCACACCCTAATTCACCCCCCTCTCTTGGTATCTATCCTATTGGACATAACTCATTATAAGAGGGCTAAACTCAGAATTATGATTTAGGTGTTTGGTTCATTTCATAACAAATAAATTATATTTATAAATTTCTCTTATGAATATATATATGTTTTAGTATAAGGTATGATAGATGATAAAAATAATGTAGACCATAAAATTAATTCACCATATAATATTGTATTAATATTAACTAGGGGATAACTATATTAACGAGTTATAGTAAATATATATATATATATTTAGATCAAAATAGCATTTTGAAAATTTTTATTATGTTTTAATCGGCTATATGTAAAAAATTTATCAATTATATAAGATGAATACAATTAAATGATTCAAATTTCCCAAATCAACATGTGAAAATGATATTAGGAATAATTTTTGGATTTTAAAAAAAATAATTGACTATTTTTTTGAATAGAGAAAATAAAATTTTTCAAAAAAAATAAATTCATTATATCATTGTAATAAAATATGACTAACATGTATGTTTATAAACATTGAATATATATATAAAGATATATGAATAAATTCAAACATTCTAAGATATTTTTTTAGACATTTAAATCATATGATTATCTTTTTTTGTACCTAATTAATATTGAATTCTAATACAAATGGTCTTTTCATTAAATTTAATATTCGAAATGTAAATATATATTAAAAAAATAAACCCCCAAAAAAAATTTCTGTTAGGTTACTTTTATAATTAAAAGTAATTACATTGATAATATTATGTCACTAATATATTTTACGATTAAAAGATAATTTTTGTAAGAAATTTTTTTAATGAATTATGTTAAGTAATAATTAAATAAATTTCTATAAATCAATTATATTTTATTATGTATAATTATTTTAATTTTAAATTTCATCATGTTTACATTTGTAAATATATTCAATTTGTATTTTTCTCATTAAATACAGTTACCAAAGGTGAAAGTGGGGTCATCGTCAAAAGGATAAATGGGGGAAAAGTGGTTTAACAAATATAATAAGTATAAAATAAGTGAAAATTTTTATTGTATTTGGTATTAGACTAATTAAAACCCTTATCAATTTTAGTATACAATTGTTGAACATTTTTTCAATGAAATCTATGAATATTGGATTTTAATTATATAAATAAATATATTTAAAAATATGACTCCCATTACTTATAAAATGATATCAAATCCTCACCATATATCATCACATTCCAAAACATTTTCATAAACAATAATATAAATGATTTTATACTTTAAATACTCCCCACACTCTTACATCATATTTCCTAGAAAAATACAATGTTATAGATTATCTATAAGTTTACCAATGGAGAACTTAAAAGAGAGAGGTAATAATCACAACCAATAATTTTTAGTTATTTTCTTCTAGTAAACCCCTCATGATCCCTCTATACATGACGATATTATAATAGTATATATTTTAATATGATTATGTTGAATTAAATTAATTTAATGTTAAATTTATATGTCACATAATAACGCACTATGACCCACCTGGTTGGTGATATGCTGAGTGTGACTACCTGAATCCCATCTATAGTAGGCCAACACTATATAGTCATATTTATCACATGGTAGTAAATATATTGACGTACCAATACATTTGAACTCGTCTTCATGCCCATAATTTTTTGAAATATACTACAACATTAGAAAAACTAATGCATTTAAAAAATTTATCAAAAAATAAGAGTATGTATAAATTATTGATTGGGATAAAGAATCGAAATAGAAGCCCATCAAAAACTATGAAGCATTAAAAAATTATAAATAATAAGGGAAGAAATTAAAATGAAACACCCCACAAATACCGTAATTTATATATCCCAATCTAAACTTCCGCTTCTCTTAGTCATCCTTGTACACTACTAAATAGCCTTTTGTCTCTATAAGGAATGACATGTGTATGAAAATACTATATAGGGTTGAGTATAAAAATACCAAGAATGACCCCCTAAAATCAATAATCATAAATCATCAATAGTATTTAACTCATCATAAAATATGATCAAAATATGAGTGACATAGAAATAATTAGAACAAAAATATACACATAAGAGAAAATTGAACACAAGTTCGTTTGTCTAATAATGTAAGCAATAGAATACTTCTCAAGATTCATATTAATGCTCATTCTGGGATTACTCAATCTACAAACCATGATGCCACTGACGATGCTCGTCAAAGAGGGCATGGTCATCAAACCCTCTGCATGAAGTGTTCCATATATCTCTAATGATCACATCGTCCATATTCAATATCACACTAAGGGACACTAGGAGATTACAAGATATATTCAATATTTTCCTTATATATTGGGTATTTAATCCTTATTCATGGAGGTCACTATGATACCATCAATCCAACCTTACAATTATATTGGATCTAACCGTAGTTCCACAAATGGATATACTAAACTCTATTTGAATCAAAATATATAGTTTGGAAAATAATCCCAGGATGAGAACACATTTTTTCCATTATACCATCATGTGAAAGTACCAAGGTATCACACCCAATTGAACTTGGTCTATTCTAACACGATAGAAGCTTTTAAGCCTTCTCAAGGGAAGTACCGAGTGTCTATTTGGGGTACATGGTTTGTCATCAAACCTGTTTTCGTGTCCTTGATCCCCGTTTAATATAACAAGTAAATGTACAAATATTAAAATATCCCATAGGATTACAAAGAATGCAATGGTATTCTAGAACCATAGTCATACCATCTTCCCATACCAATGAACATCTTCTTGTGCCTATTTAAATTGATCCCTTCTCATGAACTATGATCGTGTTAGATGATCAGTATTTTTAGATGTACTCAATATGTTATTATATACCTTTCCATGAATATGCACTTGTACTCACAAAATACTCCCCATGTCATTTTTATGTGACACATAGTGTGTGAATGGTGTCCCCTGGTTTGTAAAATTTTACTTCCAATGATATCCTTGAACTGCACCAAAGGGTCTGAAAAATAATGTATGTCATTATTACAAACCATGTAATGTGATATTATCATGAATCACATTGTTTTTTATGCATTTAAAATATCCACAACTACTACATTAAATCGTTACATTAGATCTATAATTATGTTTTTTCAGACCCCACCATTCCCATGGCTAGAATTTGGGTTATAGATCACTCGGAAATCGCTCAATAAAGATTCACTATCGCCTTACAATAATGGATTCAAGTTTACAATTGGTAAAAATTGATCCAAGAATATTAATCACCCTCTAGACACAAACCATTGTCATCACACCTAGATCGAACCATCAATTGTGAACCACACCAGTGGTATCAATCTATTGATCCATAGAGTGGTCATATAATGATTAGATAATTGGTATTCATAGAATTAAAGGATAGTGAATTATTCTCTGATGATCCGGTGAATAAATTATGGAAAAATCCAGGAGAAACTTGTCAATAATGATTCATATCCTTATTTGGGTTTGCTTCAATCTATTTACATTAAAAAAATGAATGAATTTATTGACAAATGATAATATTTACTACTAAACAATTTACCATTGACACATGAATCAATTAATTTTAGTTTAATTTATATGTGATCAACATATGGTAAACAATCATAATGGATCTAAAAAATAAAATTTTCAACCTCCAATTTGGATCAATCGTTGAAGAAGAGAAATCTAATCCTGCATTCTTTGGTGAGATCAACAAAAATTTAAGGTGTAGACAATCCATGTTTTATCGATCCAATCCTATAATATGTTTTCATTTTCAAATGATATTCTAAAATCCATTCTCTATCTATTTTGAGAGTTAACATGGTAACACTATGAATTTCCCAAAAAATATTTTCAAGGATTTTTGGTTTTTTCTATTTAATAAAAAATTTAATTAAATAATGTTTTTATTTAATTATTTTTCTTCCAATTATGCTTCACATGATAGACATATGATTCTCATAATGTTTATTGTGTAGCTAGGCTAATAACCAAACTGCAAACTCATTTCTAGCCTCATATTTCAAATCCAATCCTATAATTAATTTTTTCTCCTCTTTTCTTTGAAAACAACATGTGTGATATATTAATATATTTAATATTTTAAAAATATTAATTCTAATAACCACATGCTATGGAATAGTCTGTCATCAAAGTACACAACACTGAAAATAATAATATATGTGTCATAAATATTTACCTAGAAAAATTAGATACATTAAATTATCTCCATATTAGGGTTTTATATCTTAAATACAAAAATGTACCATTAAAATTAAATTGGTACTAACTTCTATCATTGTTCTCCAGCTTATAGGTATTCTTCCTAAGATTCTCAAGATACCACCATAAAATCTGCAAAAGAATTTATCAAACATATAGGATCACCTTCTACTAATCCTAAAATTTCAATTGGTAAATTTTAATGCTAGATCCATCCATGATGCTAAAAACAACCCAATTAATAACATGTGATGGGTTATGTGTATACCCCATCAGCTAAAACATGTGGAAGACATTGTGTAATCATTTTAACATAAGTAGTAGATCCATGTGGAAAACCACCGCATCGATTATATAGATTATATGGATAGGAGAAATGAAACTTAGAGATATATTAAATTCAAAAAAGTCTTTAAATCCCCTTTTGAGGATAAACTCTTGTGAAAACATGGTCTCCATACTAGAAATCATATGGATGAAGTCATTGGTATGTATATGACTATTGATGGATTTTTTTCATTCCTCATCCACACTTGATTGATTAGAAACATCTCTATCTTGTATTTCCTGGGATCTTATCCCATGAGTACTGAGTATCCTAGTTTAGTACAACATAATAGTGACATGCACGGTATCCTATAAAAACTATAAATGGATATATACCAATGGTTGAGTGATAGGTATTTTATATGTAAAATCCATTATGGGTAGTTGATCCTCCCAACTACCACAATGTTAAACTTACACACCCATAGAATGTTTAATAGAACCTCAATAGTCCACTCATTCTAACAATTACTCTTGGGGAGATACCCCCTAATCAAATGCAACAATGTCCCAAATTCCATCTAAAATAATCTCCATAATCATAACATGAAGTCATCATAATGATATAAAATTATTTTTGAAGTAAATCCATTGATTCATACAATATCTTACATGTAGATGTATCTTATTTTATCTACCGATCTCTTCTCTTGGATAGAATGGATGTGCGCTAACATTATGACCCTGTCTACGATCAACATGATGGAATTATGGCCTCTTGATATCCATGGTAATGAATAGATGAATTATATATGTATATATGATCCAGATTCCTCTTTAGAACATCATGGGGTGACGATAAACCCACATCACCTAGGTGATCATCTGTAAATTACATGAAAAGTATCTATCATAAGGAAAAATTTAATGAAAAATATTTATAGCTAATAACCAAAACAGACATCAATGGTCTTAGTAAATAATTTACACTTTGGTATGTGACAATAATGGGGATATTTGAAACTCATTCATCACCTAATCCTATAATTTTACTGGGTCTATAGTTCAACCTTTAAAATTATTGAGTTGATCCCCACCTTAAAAAAAATCCATCATGATCTTGTCTAGTGGGTATATATGTAGATAATGACTTATAGTTGGAATATCCTTGATGTGTCTCCCAAATATGTTATAGGAGTAGTGGGGTAAAATACAGTGAATTTATATATAATTCTCCATCCTTTTATACTATTGGAAAATAAATTGTGTTTGGTTACTTTGAAGCTTATACCAAACACTATGAGATATATCTCTTGCTGAGAGAATCTATTACTAGGTTTTGCTTCCCATATGTATAGGGTATCTCAGAGTCATAATCCTAGAATTTATCTTGGCATCAACACTTTCTTAATATTTCATCCTTCTGAGATATGGTATTATTTTGACTCATTGGGTTAGATTCGATTATAACCTGCTAACCCAGTAGGTAGTGTCACCATATCATCTAGCTGAAAACTATTGCTTCATTTTCAATATTGTGAGGCATGATGTTTTTTTCATGTGACATAAACTAATGAGACTCATATGTAATCACAACCTAACTCAAATAATTATACAAAATTTTATTGTTACTAAGGAATTATATAATTCTACAACCTCAAAAATCTCATCTTTGAAACATTATAATTGGGGTTCTCATCAACCTATACCTCAACACAAGAAAATCTTATTGTCACCACTTCATCCAAAAAAGTATTCCTCTTTTAGTTCAGAGAAGAGAATGGTGCTGATAGCATTGATATATCTAGAATGTATCACATTAAGTGTCATTTCATCCTATGGAATCTCCACACCTCCATCATAATCTTGAATGGATTCCATGATTACACTGCATTGTCTATTTTGGCCCAATACAACACCATCAACTGAAAAAACAATTCCCATAACTTGAAAATAAAAAATCCTAAACATAAATATTGTGAGATTATATAAATCAAGTACACTCATAGTAATTCTACAACCATCATCAGGTGTTCCATGTGCTCTTCCATATATTTAATATACTCTAGGTTATCATCAATTAAGGCCACCCCAAACCAGTCTGTGAAAATCCAAAGGAACTACTAAATGAGTATTCTAAACACCATTGAGGTGTTCATCATTCTTAAAAGAATTAATAATTACTCATAATGACTATAGAATCATCATAATTTCATCTCTTGTATATCCTAATTCTATACATAGAGCTTGTGATAACCTAATCAAAGGATAATCTTGGAAAAAAAATTTCACCCCACTCAAATTGATTGATGATTCCACTGAACCATTGTAGTGTGGACTTACAAATCATGGTTACATACATTAGGAATCTATAATCGACACAAACCATCATGATCCAATAATTATTCTTGGTGAAAATCACTAGGGTATCTTTGATGAACACACTAGTTCTCACAAATCACTCCCTCTACAAGCCCTCTAATTTATCCATCATCATTGGAGGCTCAACCGAAGGCAACTAAAATATAATAATAAATATTGGTTTCATCCTATTGCGTATGTCAAGATAGAAGCCTAAATATCGATGGGGAGGTAATCTAGGAATTTCTTTTGGAATGATGTCTTTGTACTCGACCACTAAAATTGTAAACTAAAATACCATATATTTTTTTCTCTAAGATTCATTGAATACTTTTTGTGTGCAATTTGGTTCTCCCTTATATTAATAATAATTTCATAGTCCACCTAATTTTATTTTTCATCCATGTAGAAAATCCCTGATCTGTATCCCTATATACATTGTGTACTCCATCTAAAACAATCTATTTGGGAATGAATAATTGATATGAAGTCCATAAATATGATAAAAATGTTATTCCTCGTCACTAATAAATATATAACCTATAATAATCTATCAAAACCAGGTGTTAGGTCACACTTCATAAAAATGTGTTGGGTTATTGATTCAAATCTGGTAGGAGTCTCTAAGAATAAAGGTCGATTCAAGGGATCAATAAGAATATTTGAATCAAGACCTATAGAAACAAGAAAGTAAAGAGAATATAACACACATGTTTATTAGTAATAAAAATAATATATAGAAGACATAGATATAACTCTAATCATTTTTATATACTTAGAGACATTGGACTCCACAACCCATAGTTTTCTTCACCTATGACCACCATCTTCTTAAGCACGGTGTGGACCATATAGGGGGGTGGTAGAGATAAGTCATGCTCTCTACCACATCTTGCAACTTTGACCACTCCCATATCATTTATACGACATTGTGGACATCCCTACTCCTCCATCTGTTTCTATTTAAGATTATTATCATCCATATTACTATTATCAATGTATAAGATAATGAAATAGTGGGAAGTATTTCAATAACCATATTAAGAGAAGAAACGTATATCCATGGGATATCTTGTGACATATTGGTGGACATGAAGTACAGATCCTCTATCAGGGTATGATCCCCTAAATTTTCTTATACACCCTAATCCCTTTGAAATTCATTGTCTACCTACTACCGATGAATCATATTCTAAATTACCACTATTACCAAACGTTTTTATTTTCATCACATCCATGAATTTATCTACTACTATATCTCTCTCACGAACTCCAAAATAGAATGTAATTACAAGATATGTCACAAAATCGTTGATATCTTAGAGAATGAACTACTTGATGGTTTGTTCCATAAAGAATATATCATAACCCATATGCATGTAGTATAATGAAAGATACATAAATCCTTCTAAAAAGTCACACATTGTTCTACCACCCACCTAAAAAAATATAATATCCAATTGATAAACAAGTCAAAATATGGCTAGATAGAAATTTTACTAGAAGAGATGTGTAATTTATGACCTAGAGAGACTAGCCTCATAATGATACTTAGTCACCAGACCCCACCATATTGTATATTATCCTTTAAAATATGAATTAGGTGGAATTACATAAGATATATAGGTCTCTTAATGATGCAAAAATCATGAGTGGATATATGTATCCAGTCTATATCTACCCAGGGAGTGAGGATCACCCAAAAAACCCGGTAGGAAAGTCCCTATGAAACTCATGCACTATGCTCAGTCTCTGTGCATCTTCGATCAGTATTGTCAACATTATCTTCTAAAATAGAGGTTATGGAAAACTAGAAAACCACCAATATGTACTATCTCATTTATAGACAACAATACTAAATCCTCATCACTCAATAGAACATTATCTTAATTAAGAAGTAGAATCCTGGCTTGATGTCTTTCGGGAGGCATCCTAAAAAAACAGCATGCAAACCCATCAATGAGTATATCTTGGTAGACGACTTAAAAAGGACATTTGAAAAACAGAAAAAATTATTATATGACTCATGTACTGATGATTCTCACTGCAAATAATTTCATCATGGATCGAGTCAATAGGTAGGTTATTGTTATCCTGATGATTCTATATAGTAGCATATGTAGCAACACTAGGCTCTTGAGCATGTAACATGAACTCAAATAATTTTAACACCTTTTCCTAAAAACCCAAGACAACCTAATTTCCCAATGAAATTATATATTAATTAGTCTTAAGGAATAACCCCTATAATACCACTCTATTACAATATATTCCAAAGGGGGAATTCTTAGATAGTGAGAGGACATGTGTGGCTGCCCCATGCCCACCTCAAATAGGCATGGGGCTAGATACCAACACCATATAGGCATATCATTCACATGGGGGTCATTATCCTAATGGGTCTATTGGAATGAACACAAATCCAATCCCATAAAATGATGAATGATAAATGAACACAACAATTTCCATTTCTTGCATATCATTTATCCCATAATAAAAGTGTGAAAAGATACTGAAATTGAAAAAGATGACAAATGCATGCCCAACCGTAACCGGAAAAGATTCCATGATACTCATAAGGGGGACTATTATCCGATGAATTTACTTGTAAAAACCTTTTTCTATCTTGGCCAATATAATCTTTACCTGGTCCATATCATCCCTGGAAGACACAAAATTAAATTTCATATAAATATGAAATTTTATGTGCTGGAAAATCCCATATAGGTGTGAGTATAACAATACTAATTATGACGCCCTGAAATCACTATGAATAAATAATCAACTATATTAAACTCAGCACATGATATTTCAACTATATGTGAGTTATATAAATAATATACACCTATATATAATCATAATAGACACCCTATAAAAATTAGTCCCAACAAATATTATCGGCCCCATGATGCTACTCAAGGATATTGTAACACTTTTTATTTGAGAAATTCCTCAACGAGCCATGCTACCACTCTTGAAGTTCACCAAAGAAGTCAGTATCATCAAGCCATGTCAGAGATTTACGCACTAGATTTCATAAGATCTCATCATCCAGGTAGGTGATCAATCCCATATCCACTAGGGGGTCTCAAAAGAACAGATATATTAGATTTCTAAATAGAGGATCAATTTCCTCTACATGGTAATCATTCTGAAAACATAAACCTCTAATAAATAATTATAGAGGATCACACCCTAGTCTTATAGGTGGATACATCGAATAGTATCTAAAACTCTACCCATTGAGGGGATTCTAATTTTATACTGAAGACACAATTCAACCCTATACCCTTATGTAGAGATGTTAAGGTATAGTATTGAGATTAATAACATCTATACTAAGGTTATTAAGGACTTCATGTCACCCATGGGAATAAGATGACTTGTTCATGATGTCAATGGAATATATTTACAACCCTTGGTCTTCCCATGTATCAGCATATGACTTGGAATGTAAACATATACATACATGGAAAGTCCCATTGGGATACATGGTGTGTGGTGGTCGGTAGACACACTACCCATGCAATTTTACAAAGACTTATTACACATCTCTATTCTCATGTACTTCATTATATGACCACATAACTCTTATAGTAAACAAATATATCATCAAAAATTTCCACAAAAGAACAATCAAGTTATTTATTGAAGATTATTTTCATTAGATCTAGAAAAATAAAAGGCACAATATATAATCCAAATTGAATGACTATATACATGTAATTTGAATACCTCCTATGAAATTATTTTAGAATATCTTCCATCATTACGCGCTATTCATTATTAACAAATTGAAGTTCAATATTTCATAAATTTTGAGCTCCTTGATGTTAATCAAATACACCATCGATGAGAGGTAAAACAAATTATTATTTATCATAATAGCATTAATTTTCTTATAATCATTTTATGAAACCATATAAAAATCTTTATTATTAATGAAAACAATAGATTCATCCCAATACAAATTACTACAGAGAATAAACCCATTATCACAAATCTCCCTTAGTTTTATCATAGAATATACTAAACACATTGGTTTGATTCTCTATGAATCATTTATATTGGTATTTTTTTGGGATTAAATAAATGGAAATCTAAAATTCACACATTTTTTATCCATTTAATACCATAAAAATTACATTAACATATTTAAAAACAATAGGTATATCATAAATTTTAATACTACCTTTTCCATCATTAGATTATATGCTCCCTTTTTTCATATGGATCTAATTTAGAATAGTTATTTGGTGTGGATCTATATGTCACCCATTGGTGATATCTCTACTCTAATGACAATAAATCCCACATCTTCATTAGGAATCACAATTTCTTTATCCTTGTGATAAATTTCATCACCATATTTTAGATGCCTATACATATGAAAGATTATATGGAGATCTCATGTTGGTAAACAAATGAGGTCTATAAATAGGGAATTATTATGATTCATAATTGGTTCTAATTGAAACATCCATTGTGTGACATGATTATTATTAGGAGTCTTGAAAAATAACTCTCTTCTTAAGGATCTAGGAAAAAATAAAATTTCCTTGAATATATAATATGTTAAAAAACGATGAAATTTTATAGAATCAAATAAATCATTAGAAAAGTTTTAGGATATGATAATGTTATTATCCATAATAACCTTAGAAAAAAGAATCATAGTTATGCCAACCACATAATCATGAACTTTCTCACTTATCCTTTTTTAAACAATTATCTTTATTCATGGGAAACTCATTTTCATAGTTCTCCAAATCCATATCATTAAAAATATATCAATGTAATATTATTTATTTCCCTATAAATCATAATTTTAATAGCCTTTCTCTCCACACTGTTATAAAAATTACATTCCCATCAAACTTGTTCCATAGTTCTACATTCAACATTTATTATAAGATGTAAATTCTCCCCTTACCTTATTCCCATTTTCCATATTTTCATTTATGGAGTCCCCTATAACTATCTTTTTATCTTTATTACATTAAAATTATTAAAAAATTTATAACTACTTCATTTTATTGATAAAAATTATAATATAACCACATATAATGATAATTTCTTGGAGATTATTTTCCTTCAATGGATTGTATTAATCTGATCCAAGATACTGAAAATATTCTCTTTTGATTGCTTACATACTCTATTTTATTCCTTGGTAACATTATACTGTTGGATTCACACGTTCAAACATTTTTCGCTACCATTTTTTTGACTTTTGAATTTTATCTCTATATCATCTCTTTTCTCATGATGAATTTATATTCCATGATATGTACACTAAAATAAATCAATTTTATTATGAATATTTAATAATAATCTATAGTTTTTTTAATCAATTTCCACCATTGATCCACATATTTTTAGAGTTGAAAAAATAAATTGATAATAATATTTTTTTAATAAGTTCCTAAATTGAAAAATATATTCTTTATGTATCATATCCAGTTCTCAAATAAAAATAAATTTTTTATAATTAAAATTAGAGGTTTCGTACGAATAAAACAATTGATCATTGTAACACCATGTTAGTAATTCTAATTATGCTCTATATTTGAAGTGTTATTGGCTATAACCTAAGTCAGGTTTCCAAATATATTTATAATTTTTTCATCTCTAGTTGAAGCTCATGCATCAAAACCATTATATAGAACAATAGGTAACTCCATACATTGATAGTGTTCATTAAAATGATTACATTAATTCAACTATGATCCATTCCTAAAATATTTAATATACTATATTGGATGAAATAATTATTAAAAAATAGTGTATTATACCAAAAAAAGTAAAACACATAGAAATATTGGCAATTTATTCGCGTATAATCTATCAAACTTAAACATGGTTTTTGTGGGAATGTTTTATAATTATAAAAATATATTTAAATCCTTATTAATGGGTTGTAAATTTTATTAATTAGGATAACAATATCCCTAGGAGTTTCAATCCAAGTGTTCAACATGTAATTTTTTTCATGCAACCATTTATGATTATTTTAATACCTAATACATCATTTTCAGAGTTAATACCCATAAAAACATATTATCTATATCCATTTCCACTTATATTATCTAAAAGAGATTTATTAATAGTAAATCCCCATACTATCTACCTTATAAACACTATATTATATAATCATATACTTATAATTATTATAAAAATCAATTATAGGGTTATGTTCTCAAAAAATATATTTTCCAAAATCTAGTTCCCATGGATTCTAATACAATTTATCTTTTACGAAATATAATTATCTCTAACATAGTAGAATAAAAACATTTATCTCTTTATTAGATTGGAATTACTCATCTAAAAGAAATAAATTGTGTATTATTATATATAGACTATGAGAATTAATGAATTTAATATTACAGTTAAAAACAAAAAATATAACATTGAATTTTATTTAATAACACCATTATACTCTTAGGAATATCCCTTCATTTCTGTCAAAATAAATTTATTAGAATAATAGAAAAAAACATAATAAAGTGATGAGGTCATATGATCCTTAAGGGTATTCCTATATAAGAATATATAATGAATAAATAAGGAATAATGTATATGGGAAAACAAAAAACCTAAAAATAGATTACATTTAATAAATTACCTATGCATGAAGAATAATATTGATAAAATGATTTATTATAAAAAAAATCTCGATAAATAATCACATGATCTTGAAACATATATGTTGATATCAAAAAAATTAATCTCAGGGACATCAATAACAATTATCATATTTTGGGAATTCATAGTTATAGAAATCATAAACAAACCATTACGGTCTCATTCCATGATATATTACACTAATTGGTAAGGACTTAACCAAATACCAAAGCTAATTTTCCACATGATACCTACCGAGGCGTTGATGTGGAATAATAGCCTCAAAATATTAGTTAATAATTATAATTCATTCCTCATATGATATTTTTAAAAAATTATCAAGGTAATGATTCGGATTGAACAACTACTATATGAAATTTTGGTAATTTATCCAATCAGTAAAGGCAATAATTATCCGTCTAGAGTAATATGAGGAATAGTATCAAAATATCACATCCCCAGTCATCCTGATTATAAAACATTGAGTTTAATAATAGTTAATAAATAATTATCAAAAATATCTACAGTATCGTATTTTAAATAATTTATATTTTCATAGATTAATAGAAGTACCATAAAAATATCATTCAAATATTGTTGAGTAAAATTCCCCACACAATTTGAAAATAACTTTTAAAAATATGATTGTAAAAAAATTTAGGGTAAAATTTTATTTCAAAATATACATTGAAATATGTATTGAAATTTTAATTTTAATTAGTTTTTATGATGGTGGGATATTTCATTAATTCTTTGAATGTTAAAACAAAAATTCTTTTCTATTTTTCTATAAAAATTTAAAAATAATCACCATTGGAGAATGAAAAAAAATATTTCTTTTATCACATTTTGAAAGAAAATTGTTTATAAATGTATTTAAAAATTATGCATATAATATTTAAAATATTTTAAAAATATTTTATGGGTTATATAGGAATTGAATAAAAAGATTCAGGGTCATGTTGTAAAATAAGGCCAAATATCCTTAAAAATTATATTAGAGAATTTTGAGTAACTAAACCAAGGAAAATAATAAAAAAATTATTTTAAACAAATAATTATAGGATAAAAAATATAACGGTTTTAGGATATAAAGACAAATATATTTTCCTAGTATATACTTTAATAGAAATACTCATTACTAATGATGTGATTGTGAAATAAATACATACCTCATGTTCGAAAACATCCATTCAAGATTGAACTTATTGTATAATAAATATAGAAGTATTATACATATTTTATAGAACCATAATCACATATATTATACCAAATATGATTTTAATAAAACCAATTATCACCCTTATATTTTCAAATCATCATTTAAATCAATGTATGTGGTGATAACGACATCATTTTTAATGTATGTTATTGTTTCATAGTTTATGATCATTAAATATGATCGTGGATATATTATCTATAGAATTTATTTAAATATATAACTATGATATATATTATATTTTAATAATTTAATAATCATCCATAAATGTTAGCAACATAAAGAGTTACTACACGGTTCATGGAGATGGTAGGTCATATTTAGGAATGAATGATCATTCATTTTTTCAATGGATGGAATATAAAATATGTAATTAAAAATTAACAATTTTAAATTCATTATTTTAATATATATCATATATATTAAGTAAATATATCATAATTTATTTCCATGTTTTATTATTATGAAAAAATTGGCATCAGTTCATGGAGGTGTTATCCCATACGTATGCACTTGCAATGTTATAGTTTCCTAACCGATTGAGATAAAAGTATGTATATATGATATAAAGAAAAATAATTAATGAATTAAAAGTTGTGATGGAAATAGGTTATACACTAAAATATTAAAATATATGCATATATTTTTTATCATATTTTTAATATATTTTAATGATTTATAATAAGAAATAAAATAGAGACAAATGGTTAATAATTATTCATTTTTTTGAATCCCCATTAGGTTTATACATAAAACAACTCATGAATGGTATTATAATCAGTCAAGGGACTCTAGCTAAAGGTGAGATATCTATATATGTAATTTAAATGCTTATATTCCAATATAAATGTTTAACTATTTGTTTATTGGAGAGTTCAGGAGATGTCCTTTCATAATTTGGGGAGGGGACTGATAGGGAAAAAAATATTTATCACTCATTGAAAATAATGTTTAAATATATTACAAAAAAATCACCCAACTGTCCAATTTTTATTTTATCATATCAAAGATAATTAAAATTAATTATATATTTTTTAAATCCATATTCATAAAATATGTCCATATTTAAATTATAAATGTTTTAAATCATTTAATTACTTCTTCTTAGGGGAATCATGATTATGTATCCATCATTTATTTCTTGAATGAGAATTATGAAACAATATTACTTCTCATGGTATTGATCATATATTTGGTTTATCATTGGTTTATATTCATCATATGTAATTTATATATACAATTTTCACTATGTGGTAAGATTTCCTTGAATTGTAAACCTCTCTAATTAATTATGTAAACATTTATATCATGTGATATGTAAGTAATTATGAAGTAATCCAAAAAAAAACTATTTTAATTTCCACACTTTATGATGATGCACCACAGAGTGGTCCTTTACATGTATTTATTAGATCATTACATAATTCAGGTCCACATATTCCATGATGTTTTGATAATATGATATCAATTACTTAGATATTTTTTCAGTTGTTATTGTCTTTCCCTATATGATATCTTCATATGACACATGACTCTCAAGTTATTATTTATATAAATTCTTATTCCATTATTGTGATTTTAGGCTCAAATAATTTGTTAATTATTTTCCCCAAGTAAACATTTATATTTTAGAGGATATATGTGGGTTAGAATAATTATTTATAGTTTTAAAGTAATGTTTTTTTATAATTACGAGGAGGCATTTATGTAACTCCACTTATTAAGTCATCTGGTTTGCGCCAAAAAACCATATGAACTCAATCCATCCTCCCCATCAAAAAGTAGATACCATATAAAATTTATGAAATAAAATGAATCAGTGAATGTTTATACCCTCAGTAAAATTATGTTGTAACAGATAAATAATTTTTAACACCATGAAATTCTGAAGCAAGAACATTGTATTTGATAGAATGTATAACACACAATAAAAATCACATAAGGGAATGTAATATGGTGATAAATTACAATCTAATTAGCAATTTAAATAAATTTATATATATTATATAGAATTCAAATAATGAAAACAATAGGTTCTATTTCATTAAATCCATGAACCACCTTTTTCAATGGCTTCCATTACATTAAAGCCAACGTTGTAATTAAAAAATATTATATTATTAAATTATTATTTTTAATATAATAAGGCATAAACTAGCCATTAATTTAGAAATTATGAATAGAATTAAATAACATATAAAAATATATGGTTTAAACAAATATAAAATTAATTCATTATCTATAAATATATTTTAAATTGATATAATAACCGATTCAAATTTAAAGGAAATGTTATTCTGAAAAACATATTTTTAGGATCACAAATGGTTTTTACATTATTAAATAAAATTAATTACTATTAGTTGATGTTTTTAGTGAAATATATATATTATATATTACATAATATTTTTTGATATTCATCTAATTGTTTTCTTATAAATAAGACCAGAATAACCCAAATTTTATGAATAAAATACTATATTTTTATCAGGGAACTTTTATCATGTTCTGATGGAAAACTCGTATTAAATACAATATTTTATGTTATATAAATATTATATGAAAAATAAATTAATCTCTAAAATTGAAATATAAAAATTATGCTATGGTGAATTTTGTTTTTGGAAGTTTCATTTTTTTATTTTATAATTATTCATTTTGAATTTTAATTCAATTCTAAATTTTTAACTAATTTACTTATAATATTTAATAATATTTCATATTGTTTTTAAATATTAATCAAATAATTTTTTTTATCTATTTATCCAATATATGTAATTTGAATCAATTTTAATTTTATATTTTTTTATAAACCTATAAATATCTTTGAAATGTTTTTATATTACCGAATCGTATTTTCCTCCCGTCCGCAAGATTAAATATCAATTAATTTTTATCACATATTTGATTGAAATTTGTATAAATGGATTACATATTTGGAATCATCATAATTTATTATTCAAAATATTGTAAAAAATATTTTTAAATAAATTTTTATTTATTTTAACTAAATTTAATAAGAACATTTAAGGTTAAATTATGATTAACTAGGGACTAAACCATGATCTTAAGTGATAAAATTACCTAGAAACATTTTCAAAATCCATTAGATATTTAAATTCAGACCCTATAATAAATATTATATATTTTTTTATTTTCACAGAAATCATAAATGGATAAAACATTGGTGGAATTCCATTTTAATAAATTTATTAGAGTGTCACTCCTCCTCCAAAATAAAAAGGCATCCACTCCTCCCACATCCTCACACATATCAAGAGACGTTGGATTTTTAAATATTGTATCAAATATAACTTAAAAATACATCCCATAGTCCTAGAATCACCAACTTGGTCATAAATTCATCCACTGAATCCCTTTGGTGCAAACCATAAGGAGTTACCTAAAGAGGTGGTAACATCATTTCATATACTCTTTTGTTTAATTTCCATTATCTACACCCTCAACTATTTGTATTCCATTATCATATAATAAAACTAGTATCATAAATTGATTTTTATTTTATCATGATATGTGTTCTACCTACACTTACATGAACTACCATCAAATTGGTAATGAATTTACCATTTATGTTTACCTTGAACTACTGCCTCACAAGTTGTTGAATATTCATTCTTCCATTATTGTCTCTCATGGTTGTAATAAAGATGAAAAATATATTTATATATTTCACATATGGTATATATTATTTAATTATATTTATTTAATTTTTTAACACAATATACATTTATGAACACCATTTTCTTTAACTATGAAAACATCTTTTGGGAAAGTGTGGATAACCACAACCTCAAAATGACATGACTCATTCACACTATTCTGTGGAGTGTTTGAAGGATAGTTTTAATAATCCTTTGTAAAAAATAATATATAAATATGATAATTAAATTAATATATATACATATATTAATTTTAATTCATTTAATATGATGAGGTGATGAAGGTATCGTTTAAGCATATGTTTTCCCTACAGTCTCCATGAATAGTTCAATTAATTTCTTATCTCCCAATATTATATATTAACATAAATAAATATATTATGGATATATATGATATTTAAATAATGATTTTTATTATTTATATTACGAAAACATATTAGGAAAAAAAATTACATATCAAAACATTTTATAAATACAAGACATGTAACGACTGAAATTGTAAAAATAATGATTGATTGTAATCAGATAAGAAATAAAATATTATAATATGACCATATATGATATTATAGACATGAATATGGTTCTTTAATAAGTTATTAACACTCTTAAAAACCTTATACATGGATCTTAGGACATTCACCATAAATGAAACACAATGTAATGGATCTTTATGTCACTATTTAAATCTGTGAGATAAATGTGATTTTCAACACATACTTATATTGTGTTCTCTATTTACATCCAACTTGGGTATATTATATCATTAATACATTTTTATAGATTTTATTTAATACATAACTATAATGTTATTCCTTCATGATTATTTTAATTTAAAATGTGTCAAAATTGTATGGGACACTTTGGATTGTTTAATGATTATTTTCCTTAATAATAACTGTATTCATATTTCAAAGGTATTTCCATTTGATGAAATTATATGACCATTTTCAATAATCAATTTCATTTTATATTCCTCTAGTTTTTTCAGAATTTACTCATGTATTAGTTCATTTTTCTACACTTTGGAACAAAAAATGTTTTTGAAAATGTTTTATGAAAACCCAACTCTATTTATCTCTTTAGATGGAGAATTAGTTTTCTTCTAAAACCATGTTTTATTAAAAAAAATCAAATGTATTTTAACAGTTTTAGAATTATATAATAAATACATTATGAACAGTTTTGATTTTACCAATTTTTCCATAGGAATATTCATTGTCTCTTCCTTAATTATGTATTACTCTATCTTTTACCATGATTGATGAATATTATTTTTACCTAATATGACTTGTATATATTTAACAGCTTCCATTTCAATGAAGCGTTCATTTCATATTTAAAATTTTAATTAAATAATGGTTATGAAAATATTTTTTCATTCATTTTTTTTCAAATTTTTTTTCCTAAATAAAATGGATAATTTTCTTCAAAAATGTCATTGAATTATATAATTTCTCTTCATAAATGAAAAAAGGAGTTTATTTCTACACCACCTTGGATATTTTTTATTGATACCATCCATAATATTCCACTAGATGGTTTATGATTGTTCTGTCAAAGGTTAGTATTCACATTCACTTCCTTGATTTCTTTTAGTCACCTTGAAATATTAAATATTATATGATCATTTAAAATTTAATTTCCCCTAAAAATCCATATCATTTATCATGGATATTAATATTTTCTAAAATTTATACCATTTCACATATGGTGTATAATTTGATAGTTATTTGACTATTTTTGGAAATATTAATAAATCTATATTAATGATTAAATATCGATATTTGATAAGGATTTTTTTAATTATATATGATAAGTAATAATAACATTAAAGGCATGAGTTAGGGAATATTTAAGGAATTCCCTATAGGTTGGGGACTACTTAATTTAATTCCCTTAACACATCATTATTCTAATGAGATGAAATTACATGAAAAAACCCTTCGAGATTGATTCTAAGTAGATTATATGGGTTTCAATGCATAATATTAATATCCCATGATGATAGATCATGATAGTATAGGTTATTAGTTTTCTTAGACATGATGTACAATAATTAAGAACATCCTTCATTTTGATTCAAATAATAAATATTCTTTCTATTTTTCATCAACATATCTATTGATGAATTTCATTTTTAGTTCAATGATTAAATGGATTGGGGTACAGTTTCATACATTTCCATGTGTATTTTTACATATATAGTTTTTTGAATGAAATCTGTTTCCAGTTATTCCCATGAAATTATTTTTATGTACTTATTTCACAGTTTTTTGAGTACACGATATGTGTGTTTAGTAAGTTACCATGCCAAAATTATTATTCTCAATGATTCATTATTTCTTCTAAAATAAATTATCCATACTTGTTATTTGAGCTCAAACTGATTATTATTCCATTCCACATGAATCCAATATGTGTACAATGAAATATATGTAAGTATATAATTGATGTAATAAAGTTATACTAGAAATAAAAATGTAGTAATGAACTAATTCATTAATAACACATGACTTATATATGAACCTGGGATTCCATGACTGCTAAAATTATCAGTCCTTTGGGATGTGATTACTTGTAATCAAGATAATATAATAAATTATTGCACTAACACTAAGCTCTCTAGGGTCATGTTTATACAATTGGTATCACATAATGTTTAGTATCAACCATCAATACTATATTTAAAAACATATCATAAGAAAAATAACACTAAATAGAAATTCATTATAATAATAGAAAAAAAACTAGAATTTTGGTAAGATAAAGATAATGTATGTATTATTAGAAATACATCCCGAGCAAGAAGATACAATAGAATGTGGTTTTGGAATTTAATTCCATAGGCATAACAAATCTGAAAAGGATTTTCGCCATATCTCTGCATAACCTAGTACACATAAAAGGTCCTTACTACGCAACTAGTTTGACACTCCTTGGGGATAATTCTATTGTAATTATTATATTAATTACAAAACATTGTGAAATATTTTAATGTAATGATATACTCATGGAAACCATGTTTATGATTATGAGATTAGTTATGACTAATTTTTTCAATTTAGTTAATTGTTTAACCAGTTTCGGTATTATACATTATGATATAATCTGGTGTATCCCATTGTTTAGAAATGACTGTTAGAAGAAGGAATATGAAACTGCACCTCTTCCAAAAATTATGAAGGATAATATCTTTTATGGTCTACAGTGAATATTCTAAAGGGGGATATTCTCCCATGTATTTTCATCATGTTAGAAAATAGTATCATTTGCTAATGAGATATGTGAAGAATTTTCCAAGCTTAGTGATTTGAAGGGAATAAAGAGAATAATAGGATGTCCATGAAAAATATAGACAAAGTGAATATGGGAATTAAGTACTTTCCCAAATGTGATAAATGTGTAATGAGACACACATGAAAATTATAAAAAGGAATGTACTTTTTCATCATATTTTTAAATAAATGTCACCACACTACTGATTGAAAGGGTAATAAAGTGGCTTAAAATATACGAAGATTCAACTGTAAGGAAATGGGACACTATGAATATCAATTCCTCAAGCATAAAATTAATATACACCAAATTATATAATTGGATAATGGATAAGGTATCAAACTACCACAAATGAAAAGGAATTTTTAATATGAATATATATGAATTATGTGGTTTGAATATTATATCTCTTATGTAATAGTGATATGTAGTATTCAACATATGAATATTATTCTGTATTAATTTTTAGTTAAGGGTTTTTTGATCATATTATGAATGGTACAAAGAAAATTTATTTATTAAAAAGTAAAATATTTTGTAAAATACATGTTTAAGGGGAAAATAATCCTTATTATGATCTAAATATTGAGATAAAGTAGTTTTGAAAATGAAATGGTTGATTTGGATATGTTCTTACTAGATTTGAACTAATTAATTATTTTTCAACAAAACGTTTAAGGCTATGAATGATGGAGTTTACATAATTTATTAATTTATGGAATATATACAAATACATTTTTTTCATTAATGAATAAGGAAAAACTCATGTTCCAAAAAATATATTTTTGTAATTCAAGTAATTACCATATTCTAATAGAATGCAGGGTTAATGTGTTTAAATATTCATAGTTTGACGATTAATGGATTTCATCATTAACATTGAAGGATAATTATATATAAATTTAGAAATTTTGTGACCTTCCTCAAAAATTGTGCGATCAAAATATTTTATAAATAATAACCATTTTTTAAATGGTTTATGTTGATCATTGAAAGAAGTTTTAGTGACGGATTTATTACGTCACCCTATGATACAACTTTTTCTAAGAGATTGTGTATGAATCATTCACAGAATATTAAATGGAAAATATTTCGTATATATAAATATATTTTTTTATATACACAGAGTGTGAATGAATTTATTAAATATATGAAAATAAATGGTATTTAAAAAAGGAAATGTATATCTATTATCATAAATTTTTATTATATTATGGAACTCTTCTCTTAGCTATAGTTTATGTTTCTATGTTCAACTACTTTCATCTATATATGTTCTCTAGCATTTCCCATCAAAACATAATTGTTATATATTTTTTTCTATATCGGTGTCTCCATTTACACCTATGTTTTACTACTAGGGAACCTTTTTAGTTGGCCATTTTACATTCATTTTATTCTAATTAAGAATAAGTTTCATTAACCATAATTAGAATGTGGGGTTTTCAAAAATATTATTTTAAAATATTAATTTATTGATTTCCCAGGTCATGTTCAAATTGAAAGGATGTTATTTAATTAAGGTGGGGGAGAATGTAACACCACAAAATTCTAATGTATAAATATTATATTTGATTTCTAGTATAACACGCAACACCAAGCATGTAAGGGAATGTAATATATTAAGAGTTTACAATTTGATTACTGTTTTAAAAAAATTTAATATATTTTATATCATTTACTGCATGGAAACACTATGTTAGTTTTCTTTACGTGTAATAATGGCCCTTTTTGATAGATTTCATTACACATAAGACCGTATTTTAATAGAAAAACAATATATTATTAAAATAATATTATTTAATATAATAAGACATAAAATAGTTGTTAAATTAACAGTTATGAATACTATTACCTAACTTATGAAAATATATTATTGACATAAATATAAAAGTAATTCATAAGTTACATGTAGATTATAATTGAATATAAGACTCAATTGAATATAAAGGAAATTATTTTCATAAAAAACCTATTTTTATTCATCCAATAGTGTTTTATCATATTAAATTAAATTAGTTACTACCAGTGGTTGATTTTAATGAAATATATATATTATATATTCAATCAAATATTTTTTATATTAATCCAATATATTTGATTGGAACATGATTTGAAAACCCAATTTTTTTCATTAAATAATAAATTGTTCTTAACGCACATTTAAATCCATTTTTAGGAAAACATATTTTAAATACCATTTTTCTAAATTTTATAAATATTAATTCCTTTTTATCTACTTTATTTATAAGGATAAATATTATTTTATATTATTTGTAATGTATAATTACATATTATTTATCATTTAATCTAATATACGTAATTTTAATCAACTTATCATTGAAATTGAATATAAATACATAGTAAAGTTTTGATCATTTTTACTTGAAAACCATCATTTTTGTCATGTGGTTGTATTAAATTGAAATTACTTTTTTCCACATTTTTTATTAGAATAATAAAAATTGTATTTTAAATTTATAAGAAAAATAATTTATAAGTTTTAATAAGGTTAAAATAGTTTTTTACCAAATCTACTATTGAATGCAATTAAAATTAATTAAAATGATTAATGTGAAATAATGCATAACAAAGGACTAATACTAAAATGTGTGGGACTAAATGATCTAAAAACATGTACAACACCCATTTTCTAGTCATATTTCAACCGACATCTTCCAATTTATAGAATTCATTCCATTATTGGATGAACATTAAAATGAAAAACCCTCGGGGGAATTCACTTTTGAAAATTTTATTTGAATGCCACCCCTTCTCTATAATAAAAACTCCTCTTATCCTTCCACTTCCTAACACATCTCAAGAATATATTACTAGAAAAATATCTTCCAATATATCTCTTCTGATACCCAGCAATCAAACTAAAAACATAACCATGGTCAAAAATCCTTCCAAGGAATCTTTTTGGTAAAAATGAAAAGGAGTTTACCAAAAAAGAGAGTTACCATCTTTCCTTAATCTCTTTGGTATTAAATCAATTATCCAACCCCAAAACACTACATGTCACATTATTATATAAATAAATTGTATCCTCTGTATAAAATGAATTATTAATGATGAGGGTTCTTCATACACTTACACACACTAATATATAATGTGTAATGAATTTACCATTTATGTGTAGAATGAATGACCGCCTCCCAAAATGATGATTATGCATGCTTCATCTACCACATCTAATGGTGGTCATTATGATGGAAAATATTTTTTATATGTTATATAAGACATTTATAATGTATTTATACTTCTGTAATTACTTTATAAGAAAAAACTTTATCTACACCATTATTTATTAATACAATAACATTGTTTGTGGCAGTGTTGACTACAGACCTCTCAATGTAATATAACTTGTCCAAACTATACATGGAATGCATAATGGAATGTTTTAACAATATTATTCCAAATAAATGACAGATATATGATAATGTAATTATAATATAAAGTTATTTTATTTAATATTAATTATTTTAATATAAAAAATAAATGAAAGTTGCATTCATGTGTACGTACGACCTACCATCTCCTGGAATATTGTATTTCATTTATTTTCTAATAATGTTTTATGTTATTATAAAAAAAATATTTAAGTTATATATATTGTATTTTAATCATTTTTCAAATTTTTTAGATTATGAAACCATGATAGGAATAACAAATAACAATTCAAACAAATTTCAAAAAACTTAACAATTAACTATCAAAATATAGAAAATATTGAGAAATTATTATTAAATTGGAAACATGATATTTTAAAAAGGTAATATATGACATTATAAACATAAATATGGTTCTATAATAAGTTATTAAAACTAAAAATTCCATTATACTATAATTTAGTGGACATTATACCAAATGGAAATGAAATATACATGATTTTCTTCTCACATTATACAACGATGAGATAAATGTCATGTTCACCACTTACTTATTTTGTGTAGTGTGTCTACTAATCCATTTGTTATATTATTTATTTAATAAATTTATCTAAATTTTATCTGAGACATTCATTTAATGGTAATAATTTATAATTATTAGGATATCAAATTATTCAAGATGATATGGGACATTTTGGGATGTTTAATGATTATTTTCCCCAATAATAATTTTAATGATCATTCAACAATAATTAAATTAAATTAAATTTTATGAATTTTGCCACATTATAACATTCATTTTCCAATATTGGGGTTATTCATTACATTTTCCATGTTTAATACCATTTTCCCACTCATTGGTATATAAATGTCTTTGGAAAATGTATTATAAAAATCAAACATCATTGTTATATTCAAGAAGGGAATATGTTTTCTTCTAAAAACCATGATTTATTAAAAAAATTCATTTTTTTAAAAAAATTTCAAAATAATTTTGTTAAATTTTTTTATCCTTTTCTATTTTACAAATATATGTAATGGAATTTTATTGTTTTCTCTAAACAAGGCATTTTGATATCCTTTTACCATGGAAAAATTTATCTTTTTACCTTATATTGAATGTATGGATTTATCCACTATTTTTTCTTCAAATCAACCATTACATGATTAAATGGTTAATTATTTGAAAATGTTTTTGAAAATTAATTATCAATTGAAATTATTTCCAACATGTTTTTAAATATAAAAATTTGTTTTCGACAATAATTTATTTAAAATATATTATTTCTATTCATCCATGATGACAACCATTTATTTATACTCCAGCAAGGATATATTTTATTGACACCATCTTTAACCTTTATCTGGTTGTTTTATGACTAGTTTATGCATGTATAATATTATCATTTACATCCTTAACTCCTTTTAGTCCCCCTGAAATATGTAATTTTGAATAATCATTTTCATTTAATTTCCCATAAATACCTATATAATTTATCACAGATATATCAATTAACTAGTCCATATAAAATTTCACAAATAGAGTCTACTTTTATAGTGATATAATTATTTGGTGAAATTTTGATAAGACCTTATTATTTATTAAATACATATATTTGAAAGGTAATTTTTATTATTCAATATGATGAATTATTATGACTTGAAATAAACTAGTTGGGGATAATTAAATGAATTAAATATGGGTTGGGGACTAGTTAATGTAATCTCATCAATTCATCTTTAATATCATGAGATGAAATTAGTTTCCAACAAACCCATTGAGTCTATTTCGAAGATGAATAGGCATGTTTCTAAAAATATTTTTAAAATTTCTAGATTATTGATCATAAAATTATAGGTTTTATTGCACATTAGATATGAATACAAATAATTTAAAATTCCCTTATTTTTTTCAATTATCATTCGTCTTATAAATTTCACAATAACATCTATATTGATGAATTTCATTAATAGTTCATTTATTAAATGGATTGTGTTTTAGTTTCATTCCATTCCATGTAGATTTTTACATACCCAGTTATTTGGTAGTCATGTGTTTCTATTGGTTACCATTGCATATTGTTATGCACTTATATTTTAGTTTTTTGATTACATGATATGTATTTTTATTCATATACCATGCCATTATTATTATTATTATTATTATTGATTCATTATTTATTTCACTATAATTTACCCTTAATAGGGATTTTATATCATCCTTATTATACTTCCTATCCCCAGGAATTGAAGAAGAATGCTATGAAATATATGGATGGATATACTATAAGGAATAATATTACCCACAAATTAAAAAAAATATTAGGTATGTATTATTTTATTCATTTGTATCATAAGACTCATGTATGTATCGGTTTTTCCAAAAATGCTAAACTGATTAGTCCTTCAGGATTTAATTCCTTGTAATCCTAAAAATTTAAGAATGTAATGCACTTTCTTTAGGCTCTCTTGGGTTGGGTCAGTACACAACCCAACATGTAATTGTGAAGAATCAGGGATCAAGATAAACAATGACCCAAACATTAATGAATGCATAGGGAAGTAAAAGACTTAATAATCACAACTAAATACGAGACAATGATCATCCACCAAGATGATCAAAAAAAATTCTACAAATAAAAAAATATAAAAAGGAACTGCACCCAAATAGAAGCATCACGTCCAAACTATAATAGGACTCATGTTATGAAATCTCTTCAAACGTATAATACAATCCTTATCCCAACAATTACCCAAAAAAGTGATGGTCTCACATGTCCCATGTTCGGTGGCCTCCTATTTCAGGTGTCCATACAACAAATTGGGTAACAATAACAATTTTCCAATACCTACCTAGAAAATGTAGTGTGTATTTATTTTATAATATTTCTATAAAGTAAACATGAAAAATAAATAGTGTAGAAACATATCATATAATCATCTTTCCAAAAATAGGAAAAACACCCACACATTCAATGATTGTGTGCTTACTGAGACACCACTATCCTCACCTACTCCAGATTTAGATCCACGAATGAATGTACTCCTACCATCCATGTCTGACACATTCCTCCCTCAATGGGAGAAAATAAAAACATGTTTCACATATCCCTGTAGAAGGGATAGTCCATAGGCATGTCAACAATATTCCAACACATCTCTCTTAGGAGGGATAATCCATAAGGATCGAACTCCATTAATCTTCATGGGGTCCTAACAATACATGAGAATTAAAAATTAATTAATTATAAAAAATATACAATTACATAAATTATTACAAGACACTATTAACAAAAACCTAATAGAATACTTTAATTAAGACACATTTGGTTTCACCGACTATCTGAAAAGAAAACCAATGACCAATTGATGGCTCATAATAATTGTCATACATTATTTTGGAAAAAATCCATAATATGAATATTTAATTTGGTGACATATTTATTATAATATAATTAAAATTATTTAGATAATTATTAACTAGTTGATGTATCTATGCTAAAATAATGTTCATTGGATTTTAGCCACTCTCAGAGCACACTCAAATTAATGGTATGAAAAATCCAAAATTTCATTTCATGACATGAATTATGATTCAATTAAATTCAAAAAATTCATAGAATATGTCACTAATAGATTTAATTTAAATGTAATTCCCATAAGCGGCAAATTTTCATCATCTTGGGATATCGTCTCTCTAATCCAATCAAAATTCCCATCATCGATTGAAAAATCCTTCATGTTCTGTCGAAATTTAAATATGATTATTATAATAGGAATACAAAAATAATAAGTAGAGGAAGGATAACTTGGGAAGAAAATTTAATGTATAAGGATATAAACTCATATACTTAAAATGAAGAATCCATATTAATAAATCATTCTTTAACTGGAAAGGAAATGATGTTTTAGGACCTCTTAGAGGGAAAACCCTCTAATTCCCATAAAATATATTGTATGTAAATCAAGGGTGAAATGGGTGATCGTACCATGATTCACTGTTTTATTCCACCCTTACACCGCAGTTTTAAACTAGTTTTGTAATGAATATTCCAAATATAATAATAAATTTAACTTTATGTTTGAATCAATAAATTTATGTTAATAATTATTATAATGGTCAATGTTACTTGTTTATATTGTTTCAATGTAGGTGGAGTTGATTTGGAGGGCCCTTGATGAAGTGAAAGAAAAATGGGCCAAAATTGCATGGATCCATGGACATATGTCCACTATTTTGCATAGTACACAAATTCTGTACATCAAAATGGGCTGAAATGTTGTGGGCCTGTCCAAAATTTAATAGGCTAAATTTCATATTAAGGTACCCACTCCAGATTCGCCCTGTATGGGGCCCATCCTAACTGATCTGCCCGAGCCACCGAATTTGGACCAAGTCAAATGCGGTGTTATGTATTTTTTCAATATCTTGAGCTGTATTTGTCCAAACTGTGCCAAACTTTCGGTGGAGACAGTCAAGAGGGCACCAAGGGAACCTCATTTGAAAGTAAAGCCAATAGGCAAGTTGGTGCCATTTTGGAGTCCCCAAGGAGTGTTCTCAACATCCCTAGAAGTTCTGGAGGCTATGGGAGGTGATACTTCAACATCTTCTTCTTCTTCCCCTCCCATGAGTTTCTAAACCCCTTTTGATCACCCAGGGAGAAACGTGACGTACATACTGAGCTTCGTGTTTGTAATATTTGAATTATCTTTTAAATTCTAGGTTGTTGTGTTGTTTTTCATCATCCTCTATTCTTATTTTATTGAGATATATACTGGTATGTCATGCTCAACTCATATGATCGTGTTTGGGGGTACCCATTCATGTGATGTTTCACACACCGTTCACCACTTTCTTTCACCCTTTCAATTGCAGTGTTTGTGTGGTTTATATTGGTCAATTGAACTCACAGAAGCACTGTCAAGGCCATGTACATTTATGTCATGGTATCACAATGAAATAACATACAAATCTGGACAGTGCATCGCATTTTTCGTGTGTTCCCTTAGTGAGTTTTGTTTATGAAGTCAAACACAATTCACCCAATTATCGGCGGTGTCCGGTGAATCATTGTTTGTTTTTGACTGAACCCTAGGAGGTATCCTAATATAAACTCAGTAACATTCTAGTTCTAGGTGTTAAAAACTAGGGATTAAAACATTATAACCTTATATCATGAAGCGATGAAGGATAAACATCAAGCGAGTACCCCGGGTTGATCACACTTAATTAATTCTGTTAATCTCTACTTTGTTTTATAGCTTATATTTTCTATTGTCATCTTTAATCATCAAACCCAAGTATTATAAAACCCCATTTTCCTTTTTTACCTTCATAATCAAAACCAGATTTTAGAATTAAGGATCTAAGGCTCCGTCGAGAGAAGACCTAGGGTTGCTGCTATACTGTAGAAATTCTAGTCAAATTTAAACAACTAATTTGATGCGCTCGACAACGCGGTAAAATTTTGGTGCCGTTTCCAGGGATCCAAGATCATTTTTTTTCTTTATTTACTTTTATTAGGTTATTTTACATTTTGATTAGTACTCCTCTAAATTCCCCACCCCCATTTGATTGTTTTTGTTTTGGGTTTTGTCTTTATTTTTTGTTATTTTTGGTGTGTTATTTCTCTCTCTCTCTCTCTCTCTCTTCTTCTCCATCTCCCTCTATAAATCTATAGTATAACATTATATTATTCTTTCACCCTTATTATGTTTTTTTATCCATCTCAAATAAAAAAAACACAACAAAAAAATAAATCAATCAAACTAGACATCATTATTGCATGACAAGATATGGTAAAGGAACACTACTTGAATTTGATCCTGAAATTGAAAAATCACTTCACACAAAAATCATGGAATCTTGAAAAGGTCAATCAAGTAACATTGTGGAAACCCTTGTGGAACCTGAAGTGGTATTAAACCAATCCAATATTGAACCAAATCAAACCCCATAGATCATGGCTGCAAATAAAGGAACATTAAAAGAACTGACCACCCCGGATGTGGAGTACCGACCTGCGTACATCCAATATCCTGAGGAAGCAGCCAATTTTGAGCTATGATCAGGCCTCATCCATCTCCTTCCAAAATTCCATGGTCTTCCCATAGAGGACCCTCACAAACATCTAAAGGAGTTTCACATAGTGTGCGCCACCATGAAACCCCAAAATCTGTCTAAGGACATCATTAAGTTTAGGGCCTTCCCTTTCTCCCATGATGGTGTAGCCAATGATTGGATATACTATTTTTCATCCACAATTGGGGGCTAGAATGACCTAAAAAGACTTTTTCTAGATAAGTTCTTCCCCGCCACCCGAACTGCATCAATTAGGAAAGAAATCTGTGGAATTAGGAAATCACAAGGAGAGACCCTTCATTAATACTGGGAGCGATTCAAGAGACTTTGCTCAAGCTGCCCCCACCACCAGATTAGTGAACAACTATTAATCCAATACTTCTATGAGGGAATTATCCCTTTGGATCGTGGAATGATTGATGTTGCAGCTGGTGGTGCCCTTGTTGACAAAACTCCTTCTGCCGCTTGTGACTTAATAGCCAACATGGCTCAAAATGCACAACAATTTGGTACACGAGCTATTTCACCAACCCGAGGAGTTCATTAGGTAAGTCATTCAGCCCTAGAACAAAAGGTAGATACTAAACTTGATGAGATTCATACCATTCTAAGGCAATTAACTCAAGCACAAGGTAAATCACTCTCTACATATATTCCATTACATTATGAGATTTGTTCTGATAACACTCATTTTTCTGACCAGTGCCCAAAACTACAAGATTCATCTAAGTCATGTGCAGCTACGTTCCCAGGGCGTCCATTCCTACAAGCGCCTCCCTTTAAGCAAGAACAATTCATGCCAAATCAAAATCCAGGGTGGAAAGCACAACCCCAATACCGACAAGGAGGAAACTCAAGCTACCCAAAGCAGAATTGGTATCAACAAGGCTAAGGTATGAAACCTTCTTATCCTTCATCTTCTCAAAACAATCATCCTCCTCCTCCTCCCAAATCTGAACCAAGCCTTGAGGACATGGTGAAACAAATGGAAACCCAGAACCTTCAGTTCCAACAGACCACACAATCATATATTCAAGACCTACGAACCCAAGTGGGGAAATTGGAAAACACCATCGGTGAGCTTAAAATGCAAGGTTCTGGACAACTACCATCCCAACCCATTGCCAATCCAATGGACAAAGGTAATGTATGTGCAGTTACACTTCGTAGTGGTAAAGAAGTTTCTCCTTCTACTTATTCTGCACAGCAGGTATGTCCCCCTCATGAAAACTCTCTTTCCCAACCCTCAAAAACTTCATGTAACGAAAAACAAGACAAAAATGGTAATTGAATAGTCATTGATGATTCAAATGAACAATCCATTCCTCTTCCTTTCTTTCAAAGACTCTCTAAATCTAATAAAAACTTTGATAATGAGATTTACAATGAAATAATGGATACATTTAAAAAAGTTCAACTTAATATTCCCTTGGTGGAAGCAGTCAAGTGAATTCCCCATTATGCCAAATTTATTAAAGAGCTTTGTACCCATCGACGTAGGCTGAAAAAGAATGAGAGAGTCAACCTGGGAAGGAATGTCTCGACCTTGATTCAACCAGTGATGCCAACCAAATTCAAGGATCCCGGCACATTCACCATACCTTGTACCATAGGGGAGACCTTATTTTCTGATACTACGCTAGATTTAGGTTCTTCCATTAATGTAATGCCTCACTCCGTGTATACTTCTCTACAGGTTGGATAGCTTCAACCAATAGGAATTGTTGTGCAACTTGCCAACCGGAGTACAACACATCCAAAAGGAGTGATTGAGGATGTCCTTGTTAGAGTGAAGAATCTCATCTTCCCCGCTGATTTGTACATTCTTGAGATGGAAGATACTCGAACCCAAGGACATGCCCCTCTCATAATTGGTAGGTCATTCCTAAAAATAGCAAAGACGATCATCAATGTTCACAATGGTATGATGTCCATGGAATTCGGAGGAGAAAAGATATGTTTTAACATCCTTGAGGCTATGAAACACCCTATTGAAGAGCACTCCACTCTTCCTGTCTATTCGATGGAAGTTCTCTCAAACGATTCACACACACACAATTCTATCCTCAACCCAAACTCTGATTCTTTTTTGTTTTCTTAACCCTTGGATGATTTGAGTATTGGTTCTTATTTTGAATGTTGTGTGGGTTCAGAAAAATGTAAATTTTGTGATTTAATTTATGAGTGTGTTTATTCTGAGGTACACATGACTATCGATGATTCGGTCAATCTCATTTCAATAGATTCTCTTTCCTTTGAGAATAAACATGAGCATATGGATTGTTTCATGGTCCTCACTCCCCCTAAATCCCCTCCCTCAATCCCGAAACAGCTGGTGTTTGAACTTAAACAACTTCCTTCTAATTTAATATATGCATATCATGAGGGTGTTGACCAATTTCTCGTCATTATTGCCAATAACCTCTCTCCACAACAAGAATTGAAACTGCTCAAACTATTTAGAGAGTGTAAAAAGGAAAAAGGATGGACATTGGCTGATATTTCCGGGATTAGCCCATCTATCTGTATGCACCATATACTTTTGGATGATGAGGCTAAACCAGTAAGAAAATCCCAACGCTGGTTGAATCCCACTCTCCTTGAAGTGGTAAAATTGGAAGTTAGTAAATTACTTACTATAGGGGTCATTTATCCTATATCTAATAGAAAATGGGTTAGTCTAGTACAAATTGTTCCTAAAAACATGAATAATAGTTCTGTCAAATTAAAGGAATGAATTGGTTCCAACACGTGTGAAAAACAGTTGGCGAGTTTGTATTGACTACCGTCGACTGAATCAAGCCACGCGGAAGGACCACTTTCATTTTCCTTTGATTGACCAAATGTTAGAACGATTGGCTGGTAAGTCCCATTATTGTTTCCTTGATGGCTATTCGTGTTATTTACAAATCCATATAGCCCCTGTTGATCAAGAAAAGAAAACATTTACCTATCCATTTGGCACATTTTCATTCAGAAGGATGGCATTCGGTCTATGTAATGCTCCTGGTACTTTTCAGCGATGTATGTTGAGTATTTTTTATGAGTACTTTGAGATTTGTTTGGAAGTCTTTATGGATGATTTCATGGTTTATGGATCTTCTTTTGATGATTGTTTGGAAATCCTAGGTTCTATCCTCCGCCGCTGCATTGAAAAAGATCTTGTTTTAAATTATGAAAAATGTCATTTTATGGTTGAGCGGGGGATAGTTATTTAGAATATCATTTCAAATAAAGGAATTCAGGTTGATAAATCTAAAATTGAATTAATTTCATCCCTTCCATTTCCAAAATGTGTTCTTGAGGTGTGGTCTTTCTTGGGTCATGCTGGTTTTTACCGCTGATTCATTAAATACTTTAGTAAGATCACACTTCCCTTATCTCGGTTATTACAAAAGGTTCTGAGTTTGTGTGTGATAAAAATTGTTAGGATGCATTCAATTCAGTAAAAAAGAGTCTCACATAAACTCCCATAATCCAACCACAAAGGTGGGATCTCCCCTTCGAGCTTATGTGTGATGCCTCTAACATTGCAGTTGGGGCATTTTTATCACAAAGAGTTGAAAAGGCTCATGATGTCATTGTGTATGCCTCACGTACCCTTGACCCTGCCCAGGTAAACTACACAACCACAGAAAAAGAACTCCTTTATATTGTGTTTTCCTTAGAAAAATTCCATTCATATCTTCTTGGTTCAAAAGTGATTGTGTTTTCTGACCATGCTGCCCTTCATTTCCTCCTAATGAAACCTGAAGCCAAGCCCCGCCTCATTCCGTGGATGATCCTCCTCCAAGAGTTTGACCTTGAGATTAGAGATAAGAGAGGAGTGGAGAATGTTGTACCTGACCACATTATTAGGATTTCCCCACCATTGGACCATCATGTTGACTCACCCCTACCCATTGGATAATTCTTCCATCATGAGAACCTTTGTGATGTTGTGGACCTTACCCCTAGTATGCAGACATTTTTTAATTTTCTAGAAACATCTAGGGTCCCCACTGATTTAAGCACATCACAATCCTAGAGACTTAAACATGATTCTCGATGGTATATTTGGGATGCCCCATACTTTTGGAGAATTTGTAGTGACCAGGTTGTTCATAGGTGTGTCCCTGACCATGAGTTCACCAATGTTTTGACCTTCTGCCACACCTTGGCATGTGCGGTCCACTTTGGCTCTCAAATTATATCTCTAAAGGTCCTTGACTCAGGATTATATTGGCCAAAATTGTATAGAGATGCCCATAGGTTTTGTAAATCATGTACTCGATGTCAATTCAGAGGGAATATCTCCTAGAGGAATGAAATGCCCCAACAGCCCATGTTATTTTGTGAGATCTTCGATGCATGGAGCATTGACTTCATGGGGACTTTTCTAAATTCATTGTGTACATAGTATTGGATGATGACTATGTATCCAAATGAATGGAAGAAAAGGCCACTAGGACCGATGACTCTCAAGTGTTTGCTGATTTTGTGAGGTCCCAGATTTTCAATAGGCTTGGTCTACCAATATTCATCATTAGTGATCAGGGTTCAAATTTTTGCAATCATAACACGAAAAAAATGCTTCATAAGTATGGGGTTGTTCATAAAGTCTCCGCTTCATATCATCCCCAAACTAATGGACAAGATGAAATTTCAAATCAGGAAGTTAAGAAAATCTTTGAGAAATTGGTACAACCCAATAGGAAAGATTGGAGTTTGCGCTTGGATGATGCACTTTGGGCGTACCGTCCTGCTTTTAAAACACCGATCAGAATGTACCCATATAGGATTGTGTTTGGAAAATCTTGTCACCTCCCGGTGGAGGTAGAACACCGTGAATATTGGGATGTTAAACAATGTAATATGAACCTTTCATTTGCAGGTGAGGAAAGAGAGCTGCAGATTCAAGAGTTGGAAGAAATTCGACGTGATGCATATGACAACTCCTGAATTTATAAAGAGAAGACAAAGGCTATTCATGATAGGATGATTCACCAGTGAAAGTTCCATATTGGTGAGAAGGTCCTCATGTACAATTCCAGGCTTAAGCTCCACCCAGGTAAGCTTCGTTCCTGATGGCTCGGTCCTTATACTGTTACTAATGTTTACCCTTTTGGTGCAATACAGGTTTTTCATAAGCAGAGTGGACAAAGTCTTACCGTCAAAGGGCAGCGACTTAAACACTTATATGAGTATTTTCCAAAGAATCTGGTGGAGGAAATCCCCCTTCTCGACACATCATACTAATAAAACACACCAGGTTTTATCCTTCACACATTTTCAAATATTCTAGCGAGGACACTGCACATTCTAGGTGTGGGGGGTGGATACATTCCTGGGTTAGTTAGGATTTTTCATCATTTTATCCTTTTGTTTTCTATTTTTGGCCTTCTGTATGGTATTTCTATTTTTCCCCATCAACAATTTCAATATTCCATGATGTGGCGATAATAAATTGTGGAAAGAAAAAATACCATAACGAAGGCTAAAAATAATTTGTGTATGAGTTTACTATCAAGGAGTGATTTTTAGTTAATTGTTTTTTTGTCAATGATATAAATGGTTGTATATATGTGAATCCTTTTAGAGAATTGATTCCCTTTATGTGAATAGTATTTTGGAAAACTATGTCACTAATATCTCCACAAATTTTTTCACCAAACCACAAAGTGTGCTTATTTCTTACTTAATATAAGTAAATATATGTTGGGTTAATATTTTTCAGCTTTAATCGATATTTACATACGTTCGTTCCTTATCCGATCTATTTCATTACTGTACCAAATTGACCTATGCGTGTGTACATAATGTCTGACTGTTTTATGCCCTCAAAAAAAATTGTTGTGTCTTGGGGATGTCAAAATCCACTCCTCCTCAACCTTTGATATTATTATAACTATTTCAATTAGTGTCGTGAGGAGATCAAACAAGGGTTGAGAGATGAGTGTGAGATTTGTTCCAATTGAAACTTCAAAAAAATATAATAAATGAGGGGAGTGATGAGATGTGCAACATATGGGGATATCTAGGTCGGAAGCTTATGGTTTGACTTCTGGGAATTCATAAATGAGTGGGTCTTGAAATATGATTGCAAAGTATATAGGACATGTTCGGTGAAAAAGTCATTTAAGCTGAAAAATGTAAAAATAACATATATTTATTGGATAGAAAGTGGAAAGAATAGCATGGAATGGTTTTTGCACACACACATGGAGATTTAGTGTCATTTTTTACTTCTGAATTCCTTTCTCAATTGGGTATCATGAATCTTTTTGAATTTCGCTATGATATCATTTATGAGACATATTTTTCTATTTTCACTAGGAAGAACTCCATGGTGTGGTTCGTGCATTGATTGCTTTACTTTCAATAAAATTTCCTCAAATGATAAATATTCAAGATGTTGGAAATATATATATATGAATCATTGTATTTGGATATGTGACTTTTCCCAGGAGTGCAAATGTTTTGGTGTGGGGTGTGATCGTACCACGATTCACTATTTTATTCCACCCTTGCACCGCAGTTTTATACTAGTTTTGTAATGAATATTCCAAATATAAAAATAAAGGGAACTTTATGTTTGAATCAATAAATTAATGTTAATAATTATTTTAATGGGAAATGTTACCTATTTATATTGTTTCAATGTAGGTGGAGGTGATTTGGAGGGCCCTTGATGAATTGAAAGAAAAATGGGCCAAAATTGCATGGATCCATGGACATCTGTCCACTATTTTGCAAAGTACACGAAATACGTGCACCCAAATGGGCTGGACACTTGTAGTCCTGTCCAAAATTTCATAGGCTACATTTCATATTAAGGAACCCAATCCCGATTCGGCCTGTATGGGGCCCATCCGAACTGATCTGTCCAAGCCATCGAATTTGGACCAAGTCAAATGCAGTGTTCTGTATTTTATAAATATCTTGAGCTGTAGTTGTCTAAACGGTGCCAAACATTCAGTTGAGACAGTCAAGAGGGATCCAAGGGAACCTCATTTGGAAGTTCGTCCAAGAGGCAAGGTGCTTCCATTTTGGAGTCCCCAAGGAGTCTTCTCAGCATCCCTAGAAGTTCTGGAAGCTATGGGAGGTTCTACTTCAACATCTTCTTCTTCTTCCCCTCCCATGAGTTTCTAAACCCCTTGTGATCACCCATTGAGGAACGTGATGTACATCCCGAGCATCGTGTTTGTAATATTTGAATGATATTTTAAATTCCTGGTTGTTGTGTTGTTTTTCATCATCCTCTATTATTATTTTATTGATTTATGTACTGGTATGTCATGCTCAACTCATATGGTCATGTTTGGGGGTACCCATTCATGTGATGTTTCACACAACGTTCACCACTTTCTTTCCCCCTTTCAATTGCGGTGTTTGTGTGGTTTATATTGGTCAATTGAACTCACACATGCACTGTCAAGGCCATGTAAATTTATGTCATGGTATCACAATGAAGTAACATAACAGTCTGGACAGCGCATCGAGTTTTTCGTGTGTTGCCTTAGTGAGTTTTGGTTATGAAGTCAAACACAATTCACCCAATCATCGGTGGTGTCCAGTGAATCATTGTGTGTTTTTGACTGAACCCTAGGAGGTATCCTAGTATAAACTCAGTAACATTCTAGTTCTAGGTTTTACAAACCAGGGAATAAAAGATCATAACCTTATATCTTGAAGCGATGAAGGATAAACATCTTGCGAGTATCCCGTGTTGATCACACTTAATTAATTCTATTAATCTATACTTTGTTTTATAGCTTCTATTTTCTATTTTCATCTCTAATCATCAAACCCACGTATTATAAAACCCCATATTCCTATTTACCATTATAATCAAAACCCTATTTTAGAATTAATGATCTAAGGCTCCGTCGAGAGACGACCTAGGGTTGCTGCTATACTGCAGAAATTCTAGTCAAAATTAAACAACTAATTTGACGTGCACGACAATGCGGTCAATGGGGGTAATCTATGCCAATACTAAAACATTAAAACACCCAAACACTACCAAAATAGTATTTCATTATGAGAAAAATGGTTTTTAATTATGATAATACTGGAAAAATCATCTGGTTCATGGTCCTAAAAATTCAAAACAAAAAAAACTAAGTCATTTAATCCTTATAATATATCCCAACTACTACATAATCTCTTTTAGATTCACAAAATAATTCTCCTAGACCAATCGACCACCTTATTTATACATGTGGACATTATTTTGTGGCATTAAAACCCTTATATTATAGATTGGTTCTCCAATTATTAAATGGAACTGATAGCTTATGGAAGAAATTTAAATTTTCATGAAATTCCGAACTATAATGATGTGGGTAATTATAATAACTACACCATAAAACATCTCATAATCATTAATTTGTGGTACCATGTGAATTCAATCCTCACAACCATCCTTGGTTAACACATACATGGACATGAATGTATTCAAATACAAAAAATCAAAACAGCACCTCGTAGTTGCACTCATTATAAAATCCCCATCGTGTTCCTACAATGAAACTATAAGAACAAAATAGTAGAAGTCTATCCATATTTTCATCTCTAAAAAAACACATTCTAATATCATCTCTTATAGTATTTTGAAATGACTACTACTATCCTTTCCTGAAACTTATTATGCCTCCCCCACGAGACTCTATGTTCCATGTCCACATTCCAATCAATGGTGATCTAAAACACATTATTCCACTACCAAATTCACCATTCCAGTAGTCCATGTTCCTTTAATATATATTCTACATTATTCCCCTATCATGTTTCATGGATCATAGTTACGAATCTTATGAATAGAGTTTAGTTTCACTTCCTCTGTCCTTATTTTATAAAAATTATCAATAACAACAAAAATTCATCCCCATGAAATATAACTTCATTCAATATATCATTTCCACTAATTACCCCAAATAAATTATCCTCTTTATATAGTGAACCAATGCACTAACTCCTCAATTTGTTACATGAATCATCCCCTATACCTTGTGATGAAACACAATCTCATCCCTTGAAAAATTTGATGTATAATATTTCATGTTATTTATGAAATAATCCACAAGATGAAACTATGTTTCTGCACCTAAATTATATAAACCTAAATATAGGATAAAATTTGATTACAAATACATATTCATAAATATTAAGTACTGCAATGAGTATATACTTACAAAACATAACATGAGCACTCTGATCGTTTGTAGAATGTTACAGTCAGTCCCAAAGTACCTCTATTTTGCCCAATATAATCAGTAAGATATGGATCCAACCCACTAACATTAGGTTCATGAGTATAACTAGTATGTACTCTTATAGATGACTTAATGAAAATGTATGTGGACCAAACTAGAAAAACTCCATAAAGACAGCGATCAGAATGAATTATTCCATTTTGGATTTGTTAAGTCTATCTGACATTCATAATAAATATCTAATATAACATTTGATGGATTTTTCGTGGTTGATATAACAACATCACACACTATCTAGAAGGATATCACCAATCCACCAACACACCACTAATATGAATCACTCTATTTACAATAATTTTCCCCGAGTCTGATTCCCACACATGGCCTCCATCATGTTCATCATCTGATGAAACATTCTGATTTCATCATAGAAATTGGTAATATTTGTTTCATTATAAATGAGTATTTTTTATTTTCATTCACTTGTTACCATATCGATACACCTTTTCCACAACAGTATTCAAGGATTATCTTCCAATCATGATGGACTCCCAAATCCATGGCATATAGTACCCCAAAATAAATTCAAGGATATAATGTTTGGTTTAATATAATTAGTTATTAAATATGTAATCAAAAGGAGACATTAATTTAATTAAATTCCAATTATTGACACTTGTTCAATGTCACTATATATCCTTATTCCAAGAATATTAAAAAAAATATCATCCAAAAAATTTTAAAGAGATTTAGTCTGAACTACATATAATTTATCTAAAAATAATAATTCCATGGTAAAAAAATGATGGATTATTGAATGAAAATTATTGACATCATGGAATCTTAATTTCTATGTCCCACTCTGAGGAATCCCTTTCAACAAAAATTGCTTTAATCAAAAAATAAATAATAGAAAAAGGTGCTCATGTAGAGAAATACCCATAATTATCAATTGTTATAATGTAACACAATTGGGTTAATGAAGCATGGGGTTTACAAACCAATATTTCTTTTAAAAAATATAAAAATTCCAATGATTAATTCATGGAATGAATATTATTTCATTTCAAGGTAATTCAACAAAAAATTCATCTACTATATGGGCCTAATAATTCATTGTGTGATGAGACATGTAATGCCATGAATCCATCCAACATCTGATTCATTCTACAAAAACACCTTTTATCCACTTTACAATGCACATGGAAGTATAAAATATTCATCCATGAAATGAAAAATAATTTATATGCATCCAGTACCAATAATAGATGACACCATATCGAGTTATCAAAAACAACCATCCACTAATTGAAAAAAAATTAATTTTCCAGTGGATTTTCCAAATTTAAATGACATTATTCATTAACATTTATTTATTTAATCATCCTTGGACTCTATATCGATTTATAGTACGTGTTTATTTATTGGTAATTAATGTGAATATTTATGATATGTAGTTTGTTTATGGATTGTGTCAATATAGTAAACACTACTATGATCCATGTCACATTCATCAAAAATACATAACTTCTTATAGAAATACGAGTATTTTTCATGATGAAACTCTTAATTTTTATTATATTGTAATAAAAACATCATTATGATATTTTTATACTTATATGTTTCCCAATAATAATTATTCAATAATATATAACTATTGTTAGAAGATAAAAATTAGCTTCCCTGGAAATGTGGGGAACCCTTGGTTTTCTTGACCATTTAGTATTTTTTTCTCAACATTAAATAGATTTTTGATAATAGACATGGATGTTTTGGATATTTTGTTAGATGATTATTTGGGTATCATGAATATTTTTAACATTATTATTTATAAATTTTCCCATGTTTCATGTTCATTACATTCATGAATTTTCCCGATATATATAGAATTTTAAAATAAAATGTTATAAAATAATGAAGTTATAGACAACCCCACGATGGAGGTATTGATTTTGATGACTTTTGATCATTCCCTATACTTATTTAAAATATTAGGTGTATTATTTACATATCCATGAATAGAGACACTATTAGATTCCATGGCCTAGTTTTCCATGATTTCATTTTTGAAATATTTGAAATATAATAATATGATGTATGTGTCGATATCATGAAAATGTGGATTAAATCCAAAAAGGGGCCTGAATATGAAATTTGAGGGAACCATTGAGTTTATAATGTGGGATTTAAAATTGCAATGACAACATAATTTCTAGAATTAGGTGACTTTTTAGTTGTTGTCATGGGTGTCTAGCTGATAAAATAATATAATTTATTTTATTTTATTTGAATTATTGGCAAAAATTCACTACTTATATACTGTAATGAATAATTTTCTATTTTATCCACATAAATGAACAATTTATAGTGGTTCAATTAGATATAGTGTTAAAGGTGTTCTTAAATTACAAAAATGGATATAGAATAGATTGGGGATCGGTGGGGCAACAATATTAATGAATCTCTACAATAATGATATCCCAAGAATATTCTACATCACTAATCTATCCAAACACATAGTAGTATTTTTAAATTTTATTTTCCATCCTATTTTTTCCCACCAAAGTGCGATCAATTCCATGAAAGACTATTTATTCATGCATTAGTGATAAATTTAATAGATGGATTTATTTTTGCTCATTTATTTTTTTCCAATTCGTTCATCAATATCTATGAAAACATATTGAGGCCAAACGGATAATGTAAGAGTTCCATTCCTCACATATTTTGTCTTATGTAATCCTCCCTTGGTTATTTTCATGATAATTGTGTATAATTTCATTTCCTTGTAGTTCGCTGAATTATCGTTCTTCCATCATAGTGAGATCGATCTTAACTCCACTAAATCAATACAGTAGGATGGGTCTCTGAACAAGGGTGTGATCATGGTGTGTCAAATATGGAGGATGATTTTAGGAGGATCGAAACACATTTTTTATTTTTTTATCTTAGTATCGAGTGTGTGGCTATATATGGAATAATGGAGAATTTTAGAAGTGGATACGATGCCTGAAGTACTGATCATCAGTGAAGAGAGTGGTGGTTGACTAGAGATATAACATCTCTAGTGAGGATGTTCATAGTGGAGATGTGGTGGAATTAATGTAGGGGGAAATATAATATATTTAAAATAATAGGTTACTCAATGTTTAATCTCGATATACATGCCATGTTGGATCCATAGGTTGCAAAACTATGTTGTCTACCAATTTTTAATGTCATAGGTCTTGTGATCCTATCACTTGTCATGGGGCTCATTCTTAGTGAAATAGTGTGTTACTAGATGGATAAATGGGAAGGGGAAAGTCAAATAATATAAGAACTGATATTACTATGTGAACATGGACATGACTAAGTGTTCATAGTTTGTTATACATGCATATCTCAAAGATTATGTGCACAACCAGGTGACATGGGAAGGGTTTCCAGTAAACTCTACACATCATTTACTATTATCAAATGCATTTTTATATGGATAAATACATGACCTGCATGGATTTACCACATTGGAAGACCAAGGGTTTGAATGAAACATCGTTTTTCCTGAGTACACATCATGTAAACACATGGAGGGTATTTTTAAACCATCATTTCATCATTATGGAATAGAATCAGTTGGGTGAGTTCCCTTTTTCCATGAACCTGATGGTAAATTAAAAAATTAAAATCACATATTATGATTGTGATCCCCTATTTAGGATGAGTCACAGATAGAGTTTTTGATGTCCCTTTGAATGATTGGAGTGTGATCCTATATAATTTTAAACCATAGGTGTTGATATTGTAATCAGTTTACCTTTGTGTGTATGGGTTAAATATTAAATCTACTTATACATATTGGTAGGGTTCAAGGTATCATTATAAAATGTTCCCATTTAGAGTGGTATTCTCTATATTGGGTTCATTGTGTCCTATAGTCATCCTGGATGTTTCCCCCAATCATGTATCAGGGTCTTCTAAGATTACTATTGTTTCTGAGTTTGGTCCCAATTTATATTAACCTCTAGGATTTATATCTATGATGATATCACATCTCGTTGAGTGGATTATATCAAAATGAACACTGAATTAATATGAATCATGTGCCTAGAATTTGTTTGTTACTAACCGGTCAAGAATTGCCCATCCTGAGTATATCTGAGATTTCTAATTTCTTTTCAATACTACATTACTATTTTAATATGGCTATTGCTTTTTATTTATATTTAGTTATTTTAGTGTGTTCTAATTTTTATTGTTATAATAACACATTCAGGGTCTCTTCTTGCATGTATCGTGTCGTATACATATGATAACACATTTTACGATGTCCTAGGAGGATAGTGAGCTGGTAAATTAGGATCATTCCTCTCAGTGTGTGTTATGAAAACTCATCACTAGTCTATATCAAAGACAATTGGACATGGGATTTGGGTAGTAATAGTTCGAGCCTCGATGGGCTGGGTTATGATAGAGTGGAATAAGATCCCGTTTTTTATACATTATGAACGATGTCTGTGAGATGGGTTTGGGGAAAAAATGTTATGTGTATAGATTTTCTCTTTCATTTTATGGACCTTATTGTTGGGGTCTTGGTAGACATATCAATACACCATGGATTTGATAACCAACCATTCTTTTAGGTACAAGTAGAAATCTGTTGTGGGGAAACATTTTCTATTTCTCCATTTGGGAATGGGTTTTAGTTATCATGTATTTATTAATTCCTATCATAATATATGCTATTTGATCGTTGTAGATAATTTTTATTACTAGATGCCTCCATGAACACTGTTATAAAATATTTTACCACATAATGACATGGATAACAAATCATGTGATGAGGCTAAAATATAGGGGAATGTACTGTAGATCTCACCTTCATGAGGTTTACACAGTATAACACCACACATTGAGTAGCATATTGTTCTTGCACTTGCCAACTGAGGATGCCCACATGCAGATTACATCACATGGGTTCCAGAGGTATCTACCTCTTGGGTTTGGGAAATGGAAATTTCATTGGAAAATGTCTTCTTCAAGTATCTATTTGTTAATTTTGGAGTTTAGTGACCCAATCACAAGATGATATAGCACCATCCAAGTAATAAATAAAATGAATCTTTAGGGATGAGTTTTATCCATTCCCATTTGGATCAATGTTCAATGAGTATATTATACATTTTTAGTCATAAATCATTATTATTGTAGAGTATTCAACAAGGTTTACTAATTTATCAAGTTGTTCCATAGATATAGTGTAGGATCATTTCATTGTAGATCCTAGCTTTAATTGGGGATTATGGTGAGATATCATGGATTTAGTGATATCTCTTTGAATTCCAAAATATTCTGGAATAATTGACTAAGCCTTGATCATGGAGAGGTACATGGTAGACTGGGTACCATCTATGGGTTCATGTAGTGGATACTCATGATTTAAGACCATTTTAGTAACTAGAAGATGGGATTCACAATATCCAATAATATCATATTCATCATTGGATGATCCTATGAAATAGGATCAGTTGTGCATGTTTGTAATTATATAATCATAGAGAGAGGTTTTGTTTCTCCTGCGATAGTTGGGAACATCTGTTGTAGGAATGCTCAACCTATCATACAGTTGATCTAGATATGGTCAAGGGATCATCATGGGAGAGATATATCTGGGAGGATTGTAGTCGATAGGGAGGTAGATATGGTGGATGGGCTAGTATATAAGTAATAGATGGTCAGAGGTTTTTCTTATTACAAACACTACCCCTAGGTGTTCCATTCATGGGTCATGGAATATGTGTTCAGTGTGGATGTCAACTACATGCCATGGAGTCCAATTAACCAAAGGCTATATATATGATACAAGATAAATTTTATATCTTTTATAAAATAATTCCAGTACAGTTAGGAACTAGTTTGATTCATTCCATTCATTCCACTTATATTTTTTTTCCTTATATATTTTGATTGAGATTTTTACTAGACCAATACGGTTAGAGATATTGATAGGTGGTGACCTATTGATTGTGCACTTCTAACGATAGTTCAATCTAATTATTTGATGTGTGATATTTATTGGGGATCACTATTTTTCAACTATGAGTCTATATTACATCATCTTAGGTATGGAATTTATATCCACAGTTCATTCCCAAATTAAATATTTATTGAAAATGGATTTGTGTTTTTAGATTTATGGGTAGATGTTTTCTGTTTTTGGAGAAATTGAATGTTTAGTGGAGTAGGATGAGCTATGGAAGATGATAGTGTAACCAATTACTCACCAGTTGGATAACACGACTCATGGACTAGTGGATGATTTGGGATACTACATCCCAAATGTTGTAGTGCAGTATGTGGATGCCTTTCTTAATTACACTACATGCTTACCATCTGGTCATGAGTTAGAATTATGTATTCAAATACATCATAGAATGGAACCAATATCTACAAAAACATATCATGGGGATAATATGGGGCTTCAAGAGCTGAATGTTCTATTATAGGACTTTTGGGGGAAGGGCTTTATGAAAACTACATTTTCTTCCTAGGCATCACCAGTGTTTCTCAACAAAATTTTAATTTGGAGTTTGATATTATATTTGGATTAATGGTGATTAAAAAATGTGAAATTTAAAAATAATTATTCATTAATATGAATTGAATATCTCCTTGATCCATTGAGAGATGTGTGATAGTTCTTCGTGATAAAACGTAGATTATAATTTCACCAATTGTGAGTAAAAGATGAGGATATACCAATGTTGACATTATGATGTCTCTATGGTAACTATAAGTACTTTTTAATTCCATTAATTTTATAAAATTTCCTACCTATGTTCATGGTATTCATATACCAGATATTTCAACTTTTTATAGACTAGTTTGTGCTGTTCTTTATTGTTGATATCCAAGTGTCCTCGGAATCTGAGGAGGATGACACAAGGAATATGAAGAATGTCTCGGAAAAAACACAACAAGAAATTATTTAGGGGATTACATAGTGAATATAATTTTTATTTGATAGGTCCACTACCTAGGAGACATAATCTTAGAGTTAGGACTTTTAGTAGTCCATGTGATGGTTTAGGTAGTGCTAGATTGGGGGAAACCATGACTGTTACCTATGTGTAGAGATTTATGGGTTGGAAGGGTATTATTTTAGGTTTGAATCCCATTTATCTAGAGTGGAAGCACCCATTAAATATATTATAGTAATGGCGAATCATTTAATGTCGAATGAAAGGTTCAAAGCATGTTTTCAAGATTTGAGGCGTTGATTCACAACAAATCCCATATTGAGATTGTCAAATTATGTTATCAAGTAAATTTAGTTGTGCAATGAATCTGAGCCTATGAATTGTTTGGTTTTGATACAGTGGAAGTATTTGATTTCATATGGATCATTTCAATTGGAACAACATTATTAGAACTATTTTACCCATCATCTTGAGTTTTTAGAGGGAGTGTTTTCATAGATGTTGTGATGAAACTGCCTTTTGGGGAAGTGGTTTAACTTCTACATTAACCATAAGACTCTCAGGTATATCTTCTCTCAAAAGGATAACAACTTTATTCTTTGGTGGTGATTGAGTTACTTTGGGAAAATAACTTCATTATTTTATATACTCTTGTAAAGGGGAACATGGTGGAGGACACTCTCTGCAGGAGACCTTTTTCTTTGTTATTGGATGAGGTTTCAAAATATTAACCTAATTACATTCTCCCTTAGTAGAAATGGATGGTTATAAATATCTGAGATAAATGGTTGTTACCCAACTATTTTTACAACAAGACAGGGATTCTCAACATGGAGATACCAACTATGATACCATACTTACTTAGATATACGTTGTACATTCTACAGATGGATATTATGAATGTAGGGATAACACATTACGTTTTATATTATTGGTGATGGTGGAATAGATATTTTTAAAAGGAGGTGGTGTGTGAGTTTTATTTATCCCCTTGGGTTATATATCAAGGTGTTTAAGATATGTACGATCACTAGCAATATTATTTTTTGTTCCTAGGTATGAACAGTCGTGTTACCGAGTTTAACTCTTAAACACTCATTTTAAAGAAAGTGATTGTTAAGATCCATTTTTCATTGAGTTTTACTCGATCAAATGAGGTGATATAATGGTTTTCGGATGTGATATCCATTCACTTTTAGGTGGGGATAACAGATATGTTTATGGGTCATAATCTCATCTTGGTTATGAAAGACTGACACACCACATCGTCCCACATCCTAGTAATTCTAGAATAGTGATCAACAGATAAAATCAAAACCATGTACACATAATAGATGGTAATAATAAATTGTTTTCCCATAATGAACATTGTAGGCCATCATTCTCCAAACATTTTTAAATTTTGAAGAATAATTCATAAGGCCATTGTGACTCATGTGTATTTTATCACAACAATTCACCCCCAAACTGATGGCCAAATAGAATGGAAAATTAATGTCATTGAAGACATATTGTGCCATTGAACAATGGATTTTGGCTTTATTATGGAAAATAATATATAGTTGGTTGATTTTTATTGTATTAATATCTTCCATTACAACATTGGTATGGAACCATTCATTTCCTTGTTCTGGTGAAGTTATATGATTCCATTTTTTCAGACTGATCTAGACACATCAGCAATCATGGGTCTAGATTTGGTGTGAGTTGTTACCTAGAATTTTAATATCATCTAGGAGGATACGAAGAATGAATAAATCTATGAAATGTTTGATACCGACTGACGATTGGGATATATAGAGATCAATGAGGGAGACCATTTGTTGTTTAGGGTCTCCCCTTAACTAGAATATAGTGATTTTAAAATGGGTTAGTGTGTATTCTAAGATGAATTGTTCATTTATAGATTCATTTTAGAGTTATTGAGGGGTGATACTATTTATCTCTTCCATCACAGTTGTATCAGGTACATCATATATTTCTCATATCATAGATGAAGAGGTATGTTCATTACCCATCAAACATTATCAACTGGGGAGGATTGATATACCAGGGACGAGTACCCAATGATGATCATGGATTTGAAGATTAAGAGCATTCAATTATTTTTTATTCCCCCAGTGAATGTCTAGTTGTGTCCACAAAATCATCGATAGAGAACTAAGGAGTAAGAGGCATAGATGCTAGACCAGTACCCTCATATTGTGGTGTATTTTTTCTCATTTCTAGAGGATAATTTCTTACGTGTAGGGATTGTAATGACTTGGATGTATCAATTTATTGATTTATAATAATATATGGAATATTTTTGGAGTTCATCATAAAGGCATCCAGAGATTCCAAGGCTCTAGGTAGCCAAATTTAATTATTGAAATATATTAAATATATAAATATCATTTTTAGGAATTCTTCCAAAAGAAGTTGAATAACTACCAAACAAGGGACCATATCATAAATATGAGGTCATAATTCAGTATATGTAATGGCTTTACAATATGTATGATGAATCGTTTTTTAGTGTTTGGAAATTCAGAAAAAGTTATCAGTGGTGCTGAATTGATAAAATAAAATAATTATAACATTTCAATATTTTATTTTTTTTAAATGAAATAATATATTTAAAAGTTTTCATTGAAATATTTTATGGTAACTTTCATAACCCCAAAAAAAATTAGAGACATCGTTGGTGGGATAATTGGAGGATATTTTGAAGAAACACAATGGATTGACATCAGATCAAGTATCGTGGTGCCCACAAAGCTTAAGGATATCACTAATAAGGGAAACAAATGTCCTTTATTCATCAGAGGTACATCCAAAATCCATATAAGAAGTTCTATTTTATTCTTTACCATTCATTTATACTGGTATAACATGGATAATCCTAGGAATAGGAATTTATTAACACATTGAAGGTATATTTAATTGATGTATTTATTTTTTCCATTTATATTTATCCCACTTCATTCTTATAAATAAAAAAATATATTGATGATGAGTGATCAAAGGATGAGGTTCAATCATTATCTTTTCTGTCTAATGGAACTCCCCCCCCCCCCCATTTTGTCAAACACTCATTGTGGGAAATTTCTTTAGCTCATTGTTCAATGAATACCAAGTATTAAATTGTTGCTTGAATATTCCTCAGTGAAAAAGATTGATACTGCTGGTGTGGATTGTTATATAGGTAATAATCAAGGTTTGACAATGAAGGAATATTATTAGAGGATAGTAAGAATATATTTTTTTATTCACATTCTTTTCATTTTATATTTTTGGGCTAATGATGATGTTTGTGGGGATTTTGTGAGAGAATCGATTCCATGAATCCTGATCTACTGTTAAGGGAGTGACAAAACACCATATGTCTACCATCTCTGGTCAATATAGAGGTGGTGGTTTTGTAGTAGAAATCACATATCAATAAACCAACATACCTAAAAATTCCTTCGATATGAGATGTAATATCGTACATTAGACACTCTATGTGTCCCCCATAGTGTGGTATTATTGTTTCAAATAGAGTAATATATCACATGAAATCTGCCTCTATCACATGTCATGTTATTCATTCATGGTGTCTAGATATGTAACAAGGAGGATACATGGGAATGAGTTTTCTATAGTAAACGATCACATACACTTCTAGTTGTTCATGGAATCATCTAGGTGTACAGGGGTTTGTATGTTGGAATAACTAACACTACATGGGTATGACCTGGTGATAAAGTCAGGATGTCAGTAAATATCTAAAAAAAATTTATTATTAATACATTAAATATATTTATATTTATATTTATTTACATATTATTTCATGCATTTCCATATAATAATTCCAATCTCGACAAACTGTTTATCCCCTAAACATGTCGTGAACCCCCTTTTAGGGTGTATTTTTCCCATTATTTCATCTTTGTGGACCTTTATCGGATGATTTTGTTCCCTTGGTCCATCACCATGAGGGATAAATTCTTAATTACATAAAAATCTAATGAATGTCACCCCATATGAAAGATGAGTTTCATATAATGTTTGTGCTCCCCTCGGTGATAATAGAGTATGATCTATTTTAATATTTTACCCTTTCTAGGGGCTGTTCATTCGATGCGACCCCCAGGAGAAGGGTGTTGAGCCTCCATATAGTAGGAAATATTTGTAGGGTTCAATTTATTGTGGGAAAACAGTCCATGCATATTGGGTAGATCCAGATTGGGTTTGTGGTGCCCCAAAATTTTCCTCAGTGACACACTATATCAGAGTATTGGGGACTTCTAAGACCAGTTTGTTGTCATGGGTGGGGACAAATTCAACATTACCTCCTAGATGAGTGTCTCTAATGATGGAATGGATAGATTAGTTTATTATCTCAGAATGAGCAATGATTTGGGTAGAATCCAATGGCTGGTAGTTGGTGGTGACATCATACTTATGAGTAGTCCATTCAAAGTATATCCTAGTCTAATTATCTCTATTAATATATTTGTTACATTTATGAGTTGAATATTCTATTTTCTTAATTTTTTTTTTGTTTTTTGGGTGTCCTACTATGTATTTTTATTCTCACCCCATCATGGGCACTACCCACCCATGTCATATCTTATGTAGATGAAGGAACATTATGAATTTTCTAGGAGAAATGGGATCTTGTATGGCATATATTTAGAGAGACAGATCAAGGTTGTCATTTGTAAGTTTTATTTGATCATAGACATTACTGATGGATCTTGATGAACATACTGCATTTTATTGATTAATTTTTATTTGTCCCATTTTATTACTTAAGTAAATTAATGTTACACTATAATTGTGGGATTATTGATGTACGATTGAATTAGTATTAGTTGTTTTACATTTTATCCTTTTTGTGTTGTAGATCTGTGTGTGTGTGTGTAGGTACATAAGGATAATGCCTCCTATTTGTGTGATATGCCTAATCGATGCTGGTCTCCAACCCCTGGGCAAATAGAGGCGGGCTTTGGATGTCTCAGTTTAGGCCCCACTATATCAGATCATGACAATGAAGGCATAGTGTTCTCGATGAAGGGCATTTGACCTTTGAATATGTGATTCGACATACAATGATCAAAAAAATACATTGTCACTCAAACAAAATATTCTTATTTCAATCCATTGGATAGGTGATTCTCTAACATTAAACTGGAAAAGGAAAATTATTTCTATTATTTTAAATCTTTTCAATGATTCACCAGATAGAGTATCATGACATCATCAAATATAAGAGAAATGTTTTGATAATTATGATGGTGAATTTAATATTTTTATAAATTTTCATTGATCAGAAAACAAATTATTTTTCTGTTATTAGATAGAGAAATTATTGAGCCTATCAGATAGTGGAAACCCCTATTATGAATTAGGGCACTCATCCCTTGATTTTTTAATCATTTCAAGTTTGTTTTTAAAAAATTGAAAACTGAAGGAGAAAATATAAAAAATGTAATAGTGAATTATCTGTTTCTAGTGTGATAAGTTTATACCATTGCCATCATATAATGTTTAATTGGGTTATGAAAACCCATTTTAATTTCAGTAAATAAGATGATGGTGATATAATATTTTAAATTTTTTAAATATCTTCAGGATTTAATTAATACTGGAAGAACTTTTATGATGTTGATATTTAAGGAATTTCAAATAATAAATATTGACTAACATGTTTTCTCTTCATTAAAAGAGATATAATGAAAAATGAGTGGTGTATTGAAATATTATTTTGATACCATGCTTACTCCTTCATTATTGACTGGTGTCTATCTATATAAAACGATGCAAACTCATTTGATAATTGTACTAAAAAAGGAGTAAAATTATTTATTATTTGGGAGGGGGTATAATCAAATTTTTTTAAAATAATTAACCACGTTGAAGGATAGGTAATGAAGATTGAGGTGAATTAGATTTAGGTACCTAGGATAGAGAATCACCAGATAAAAATACCACACTGATTCATATAGTATAGAGGAAGACAAGAAAAAGGAGTACCATGCACATTATTTATAGAGAGATAATTTCAATACACCAAATTCATTAATTTTATAAATAATGATTAATTATAAACAATTCATATATATAGTTTCATGAAATATTTACAAAAATATTGAATAAACAAGATGTTGACGAGATAATTCTCAATTTTGTTGGGGAAAATGTTTAAATTAGTGATAAACATCATTTTTATGAAAATTATTGATTCTTTATGACATTTATTATAGATAAGGGTGATTCCATAGAATCCCAAATTTGTATATGTGATGTATGTTTTGGGATAATTTTTTCCTTAGGTGATTCTAAACATTCCAAGATGTAGGTACACACATTGGGTCTTAACCACATAAAATTATTTTCAATGATTATATCATTATTATCATTACACTCAATTTATTTGAATTTATAAAATTCAGATGATTAAAACTCAAAAATGATACTATCTATAATTTCATGTTTATTACAACTATAAAAAAAATTAAATCTGATTTAACACAACCTTATTAGTGGTTAAAAATTTTGTAACCTCAATTAGTATTAGTGAGATGTATAAATTTATGGATATATTTTTTTAATCATAAAGAATAATAATTTTGTTAATCATAGAGAATATCATTATTTTAATGGAAATAAATATTATAAGTGAATGAATAAGATGGTACCCTATCTTCTATCTCATTTACATTATGTATGGGATTTAGGAACCATTATATTTCCACACATAGAAATGGATGCTCTAACTACTTATTCTTGGAAGACAAGTATTGGAGAAGATTCAATGTATATATATTCAATTATTTTTCATTTTTCTAAAAGTGATTTAACAAACATTATAGAAAATAAAATTCATATAGTGACATGGAATAAATAAAAATTACGTTTTAAAAGAGATGTTAAATTGAATGAAGAAAAAAATTAAAACCCATAGAATTAAATTTGTTGATCTGAAAATGTAATTAGAATAGACTATATATGAATATTAAAAAAGGGAAAATGAAATAGTTAGGAACATTAAATATTTTGGAGAATCATTTTAAAATAAAACTACTATAAAAAATGATGATGATGATTCTCAATGGTTTTTATAATGAATTATCTAATATAATGGATAGATAAACTATTTATTTTTATGGGATATAATATATTCTACAAAAAAATCAAATGTGGAAAACTCAGAACATGATGAGAAATGTAAAGTATAAAAATAATTTTTATTCAATTACAATGATCAAAAAATTGGATGAATAATATTCCTATAATATATTATTTTTTGAATCATTTGATAATTTCATAAAGGATAGATATTTACTTAAAGATATATGGAAAAGGTAAATGAAATCACCAGTGAAAACATCATCTCAAACATATTAATGGTGGAGAAATTCACCAATTTTCCAGAAACATCAATATAAATAAAAGTTGTGAAATAAAAGAAGTTGAACATGTCACCAGTTCAGAGAATATGTAATGTAATAAAAAATCAAAACATGTAAAATAGTATTTGGAATGAATAAGAAGGTATTCCAAAAAGGGGTAGGTTTTTTTAAATATAATAATTACACAACTAATGTTAAATCATTAGAAAATTATAGTCCAAAAAAATCAACAATTTCACGGTGTAGTTTTAAAATCATCAGAAAACAACTAATAATGGAGAAATTGATGATAAATAATCATATATATCACATGTTCTGAGATCAGAATAAGAATTTTGTGTCAATAAAAAATGAAATTTATTGAATGAATCCACAGTACATAATATGAAATATAAATTTGATTATTAATTTAAATGTGAGTATAAATAGAATGAAGAAATCATATACAATGAAGAAAAAGATTCCAAATAAGAAAATGTTTTTAATTTAACTTATAAAACCCTATCCATAAGGTTATAAAAATTCTAAAACACTCAATAATGATTTATTAAAGATGTATTATTTTAAAAAAGTATCTATGGTGCTTTTTTTAAGAAAAGAATCTAGGAAATCTATCTTGATAAATTCTCATTGAATATATCTAAATATAATATGGTTGAAGTCATCTTAATAATATAAATATCAGTATTATTTTTTCAACTAAATAGTAATGAATAGAAAATTAATTGAAACCATAAATTAAACAGAATTTTCATACATTTACTTCATCAATATATTGACCATAATAATGGAAGAAAACTGTTAGAAACATTTATCAGCATCAATGATAATATTTCAAAAATACATTCTTATAACAAGGGAAGTCCTTGATTTAATAACTATTGTTGGTGATATTCTAAATTTATAATTAAGAATTATTAATATTTGTATAAATGTTCACTTCTAAGGAAAACATACAATACAATGTGGATAAATACCTAAAGAATGAGAAAAAATGATGAAATTTGTTCCAAGGTCCCAAATATAGAGAAAACTCATTAAGGGAAATGTCCAGAAGACCATAAGTTTGAATGAAATGTTATGATTTAATTTCATGATGTGCTTTATGGAATGATTTATATATATTGACATTATATGGAAGAATTTATTACAATTATCCCTTGAAAAATTCCAGTCATTTGAATGAGAGTTACAGAATTTCCCATGTACTGTCAATGTATTTTTTTTAAACATGAACGTTTTTACAGCCACCATTCATTGTTGTTTTAGATTTAAATAAAAATTGTTATTTCATGATATATATTGATTCTAACAACCTGATTCTTAAAATCTCTCATGGTTCAATCTCAGTTTATTAATGAAGTTTTTTGGATGGTGACATCATGCACATTTGTTGAATTTCTAAGAAGATGGTGTTTATAAATGATAAATGTCGATGAATATGAAGTCATGGGTTATTGGTTGTCTGATGTTTCATGTGTTAATATGTGATGAGACATAAAATTACTATTTTGATAATTTATAACAACTGGAATATAAGAACATGGTTGTTCACTAGAGTGAGAAATCACTATTGTTGTATAAGACAAAGAAACTTATTTTAATTAGATGAATATTTTTTTGTGGTTCCACTATAATGACATTCCTGAGATAATTAGACAGATTAGAACCTATAGAATAGTTATGATGGTGATTCAATGAAATTTTAAAAATCAACATTGTAAATAAGGTGGAGTATTGTGAAGTCATAGGAGCCTAAAAAAGCAGATTAAATAAGTCAAAAAACCTTTTGATTGAACAGAATATTGAAAACTGATGATTTTAATATACAACATATAGATTAATAGAGAAAAGGTACAAGAATTATTAGATCTAGAAAATAATCAGAGAACTGAGTGTTAATAGATAATGTAAAACATACAAAGATCACTAGATAGATAATTGAGGAAATATAAATTAACAGAATAATGAAAATTACTATGATGAGGCTGAGATATTCTACCGATGATAAAAAATCTACCCAAACGTTAACGAATATATGAATATGTTCATTAAAATAGACAGTTATGGATATTCTTATGATGAATTTTGATATTGATGTTTTGGATTTTTTAAATGTAGCCAAATGAAAATTGAGTTGGCTGGGAAATTCAGATTTGGAGCCTTTTTATCCTCCTGGATATTTAGGGAATGTTTATTTAATGAATGTATTATAGGATAAAATATAATTTTAGACAAAAAAGAGTGAATATGTTGAAATTTTAATGGATTAATGTGAGTTTCCATCCAAGAATCCACATAGTTAAAAGAGAAGTGTACCATACATAGTATAATGAACAGTGGTATAGTGGAAAGAGGGTCACTAAAAATAGGTGTAGCAGATAGGGAGAAAAGGAAAAGAGGTTCCTTATAAAATAATACTAAACAAAGGTGTACCGAAGAAGGATTACCAAAGAGATTATTACTACATGTAGATGTTTTGAATGTAATGCTCAAAAATCATGACTATAGGAAAGAGGCTTACATATTTCTTATATACATGGTATGAGGAAGATATTGTTAATAAAAAAAATTACATAATACATTATGTGTGATACAATGTGGATTTATAATATATTTCTTTTTATGTATTGCATAGCTAGAATTACACAACACAACATATTTAACTGAATTGTGACATCATATTAAAATACAATTATGTAACAGTTTTCACCTAATAATTCGATTGAATTGAATTAATAAGAACAACAAAATTATGAAAAAAATTGTGTTTATAATTTTTAAGAATGTATAATTTTTTAATAAAATAATTATAAAAAAAAATTCATAGGAAAATATAAAATGATGTTTTTTTGGATAACAATTTTGATAATCAAAATTTTATTTTTCACAATAAATTAAATTGATCACTATTGTTGAATGATGTTAATGAAATATATATATGTTATATTAAATAAAAAAATTCATTAATTTAAAAAAATTATAATTATTGGATAAGAATAAGACATGTATTATTCTAAAGAATATAATATTTCTAAAATAAAATTATTGTTAGGTTTTGTGCACTTATTCATAAATAAAATTTTTACCATATATATTTATTGATTTTTATAAATTGGATTCCATAATTGGAATTTGGATGTTTCATTTTGTAAATATCACATTTTTTTAGTCATTACGAATTATATTTATGGTAAATGTTATCACTTTGGTAAATTGTAAATATGGTTAATATAGGATAAAAATAAGGGATAAAGTAATAAATTCCTATCCTGATTGTTATTGGATGAATTTAATTATATCCTTATGACCATAGACTCAAAATTTATTTTTTTATGGATACATTCCCATTAAATTTAAATATATAATATTTACGTTAACGAATGTTACAAAAACTCATTTTCATTGTTTTGAATATCTATTATGTTATTACATAGTGGAAAGAACAGGTTATGAAAAAATTCGAATAATTATTTTCTAAATAAAGATACTTTTTCATAATGGTAATTTTCTTTAAATTATTTGGGATTAAATTATTTTGTTCAATTCTTGTGCAATGCTGATATAATATTTGTTTGATTAATATTATAATTAACGAAAACAATATTGAAAAATTAAAAAATATTTTTTTTATTATTTTACAAAGTTCTATAAAAATTAGAGATTAATATGACATATTATATGTTTGTGAAGAATTTTATTTTAAATTCAAATTTATCTTTACTTTTATTTTGTCATGGTTAATAAATCGTGTTAAAATTTACATTAATATTAATTAACCAAAATATTATATGACCAAATAATTTTAATATAATGAAGAAAATATGTGTAAAAAGAAATTAATATATAGTATAAAATATAATTCCTTTTTCATTATGATATATATTTGTCATTATAATTAAAAATATAACTCTTTTTGTTTTATAAAGATGATACAACAGTTAATGTTAAAATAGATTAACGATGGGTTCAAAAAATATATATGGTTTAAGACAAAAATATAAATATAAAAATTTTATTGGATGATGGTTTATAAATCCAATGCCATCATACTTTTGAATATATTTTCATTCAGAATCATTTTATTTATATAATGAGATTATTAGTTTTTAATATTTTAGGAAATCAGAATGGGTCCCCTCCACAAAATTATAAAAGTTAATAATTAATTTATCTAATTCATACCTATTTGATCCATCAAGATAAACTAAACCAAGGAAAAAAAATTAAAATCCATATATAAATTTTATAGGTATTGATCTTTCCAAAAGGCCATCTCTAAGATACATAAGAGATGATTTAACAGAGTTGTTTTTGAGAAGATGTAATCAGTTTAAATGATCACTTTATTTTTAATTATTATTTTACTAATTATGAATCCATTATATTTTTTATAAAATTATTAATATAGTTTCTTTAATATTATTAAATTTTATCTTGATTATTGAATAAAATTTATTGACAATAATTAAATCAAATGTGATATTAATGTATCACTCATGTGTACATACAACTTACTGTCTCTATGAAGAAATATGATTCACATTACAAAACCATATTTTATGGTTGGTTTTTATGATGATATTAATTTTAATATATGTACATTGAAGATTAATATTATTCATTATATATAATCACACATCTATCTTCTTATATTCTAATCTTTTGAGAAACGATAAAGTCACTTGTGGGTACACATGCACTACCACATCCCTAAAGTGGTTAGAATTTTTTAAATTACATTTAACATGGATCGTAATAAGGATTGATTTTATTAATATACATGATGTTTAAAATATAATAATTATTCTAAAAATGTTACTTATTTTTTACCTTTGTTTCACTCTATCTGAAAAAATATTATATAATGCATATGCATACAAAAAGCCTATCATTCCCATGAACAATGTAATTCAATTTTCTATCTCTATAATTTATTTTTTGAATTTAAATATATGTATAATTTTATTATATGATATTTTTATCATGATTAATAATATGTAAATGATATAATCATGACGAAATAACATGTGCCAAAACAATACAACCAAAACACAAAAAGAATATGATTAATATATCACCCAGAACAATTAGTTTAATAATGAATTTTTAATAAATTGGTAATAAAAAGATATAAATTAATCATACATATTGTCATATATATGATAATGATTATTTAATTTACATAAAATAATATATATTTATTATACAATAATTAAAAATGTGTTAATGATGTTAGACATGAGGTAAGAGACTTTTTTATTATTTTTTATGTAGGAAACTTTCCAAAGTCACCACTTTTTATTTTAAGTGTTTGATATAATTGTCATCAATATCATTAAAGATTATAATTATTAATTTTTTTGTATTTACATATTAAAATATTTCAATTTCTTTCATTTAGACTATAATTCAAATGTTACCAAAGTGTTAAATGGTTTCGTGTTATAAACCATTTTTATCTAGATTTTTTATAAATATGTTTTCGGTGATAAAAAATTATTATAAAACTCTGACGAAATTAATTATTTTTCATATTATTTGATTTTTTCATAAAAATACTTGAATTTGATTAATTTTACATAAATTAATAACTCAAGATATTAAGAATATGTTTCAATTGAAAATCATCATTATTTATCTCTATAGTAAAAAAGACGTTTTCTTTGATGTCAATGGTATATCAAAACGGTTTATAAAGAATGTATTTTATACACTCTAATGACTATTCAATTTCATTTTTACTTATTTATTGCATTTTTCAAAAATATTTATACACATTATACTAGTTATTTTTTCTATAATGACATAATTCCATGACATGGGTTCCACTAAACGGATACCCCAACCATGAATTCTATATAAAATCAAATGCACCTCCTCGTATGATAGAGGTTGTCTTAGAGAAGTAGGGATCCAAAATAGAATTGTGGGGAGACTACAACATAATATCAGTGGGAAAAAGAAAAATAATATTACCAGATTTCATAAACATTATAATATGTGGAGAGAATAATATGCATTAAATTCAACATGAAAATATTAAATGAAATGAAACAAAGCACCCAAATGGACATATCATATATTAAACCAACTACCCACTAGTCTAGTAAAGAATATTAAAAAATTCAAAAAAAACTAAAAAAATCCATCCACAACATCTCGGATCAAAATCATCTAGTCATCTGTTACCACTTGAGAAATCCCTCTCGACAAAAACTTACTCAACATGAAACCTCATCCATAACCTTTGTTGGTAATAATCATCTGGTGGATGACGGGGTAATCAATTGAAATAGTGTATCATCTAGACTGTGATTAAAACATAGTAAGAAACCACCAATGGTGTCTACTAAAAATAAAACTCTGGGGTAATGTTCAAGGATGAAAAATAAAAACAATATAAAATATGGTAAATAATAAATGTATCAATATTTAATAATGTTCAATTATACACATTTATTCGTTATTCCAAGTGTTACCCTTTCCCATAAAAATTCAATTACCAAAGTCGATCATCTGAGACATATCTCATAGGGGTCACATGATGGAAATCATTAGGACTGAGTCTTAAAATCCAATAAGGATCAAGTACGCCATGTCTAGTCATCCTAGACACTCGGTCACATGTAATATAACATGGAGCTAAAGTCTGTGATTTCAATTAGGACTTGGAATAAATTTTTCAGCCATTCCAAACATTGGGTAACAAGTCATAAAATAGGGATAATTAGTACATTACTCCAACTGAGACTGAAAAATCCATGTTCCATTATCCCAAACATGGTAATGATTTCCTTGTCCAAACCCATCAATTTAAGAGCATCCGTCCTTCCCCAAAAAAACAATGGTTTAATGAGGCACTTGGGGAATTATTATTTCAATAACAAACAAGGGAGTGGAAATTTGTCGAACATTACAAAACAATTATTCACAATTTCAAATTTTAGGGAATCAATCTATGTATCCAACCTGGTTTCAGCATTTCTAGACCAGCCATCCCTATCCATTCCATTATAAATTAATCCCTTTTTTCAGCACTTCCAACATCCAATAATATCTTATCATTAAAAAATTTTCCAATAAACCAATTTATTTTTTAAACTATTTCATTTTATTTAAATTTTACTAAATCCATTTAACAATCAACATTCCATTTAAATATTGGTCATACTCATTAAAAACTAAATCTACATCGAAGACATATATATTATATAAAAATCATTCAAAAGTGTCATCAATGAATTTCTACTAAAACCTCACCCAACTCCAATATAATGTAATCATTTAAATTACATTTAAATGCATTTTATTATAACCCAGTTGGTGTTTAAGACATAATTTCAAATCAAATATCATTTTAAAATAAAGATTTCACCCCATGACAACCAAAATTCTGTCCAAACCCAAAAAACAAATTTAAATCTTTTTCAAAAGTCTCATATTCATTTTCTATGTACCTTAACACATAAATCATCTCATATCCAACGTTTGGAACACCAAATGTGCGGGAATAAATCCAGTCTGACATCACCTCTTATCAAGAATGATTAGTGGAAGGACCAATGTATCCATCTGAAGCCAAAACCAATTAATTAAATCAAGGAAGAAATAATAACACATTTCTAATCTAAATAATATATCACAATTCACATTAAATAAAACTATTTAGACTATTGGTAAAGCTCTTATAAAAATTTCCAACACAATTATGATTTCCAATTCATTTTCCAATGCACACTGATCCTTCTAAGGCCCATACAAGGATGGTCCAAAACTCTTCGCACCCTAGTGAGATTGTCCCCACCATCGGTGGTATAGTCACAAACTTAAGAACCAATATTAATTTATTATAATTTTTTTAATTTAATTAATTACCCAAAACCCAATATGGAATAAATCCAAAAGACACATAGAGTGATCACGTCACATCAAAATAGAAGCCAACCACTCATCTAACACAAGTGATAGAATCCCAACCATGTTCTGGGCCATATCTCTAAGAAGTGATGACAATTAAATAAAAAATAAAATTAAATCATTTGATAATACTTAAGATAAAATTACTCACATTATTATACAATGATGAAATCAAATGAACTTATGTGTCGAATCCATCTCCGGATCTCTCCTGCATAAGTTGAAATTAATCCCCATTAGAGATTGAAGATTCATCTATGAATCAATAAAATAATCAACAATTACATAACCAGATAACTCAAGAATTTGGTAAATACTACAAGATGAAGAAAGGAATCCATAATAGGAGGAAAAATCTACTGAAATACCATGGAATACATATGATAATACCAAATTGTTAAGGGGTAATGGGAGGAAGGGGTTTGGGAACCCCCTGGCTTGTGCACCTATAATGGGGGAGAAAGGGGTAGAGTGGTTGAATTACCAAGGGGAAGTTTTTGTAAAATCCACCATTTTATTGAAATCATGAAAGCTATATAGTTTGGATACATGTGTTAACAAACCATGTTGAAAACATGTGATTGCCTCTACCCAAGGTAACCACTCGCATGATTTGGCAAGACTTTTAGCCAAACAACACTCCAACCATACACACCTAGAATATACAACACCCCCAGATTCACATAGTTGTTCCACATAGTTTGATGGACCATCCACCAATCATGAATTGAAATTGATATCCCCTATGTAGTAAGGCACACTCTATGTATTAATCCATGCACATCCTAGGGACCATCCCTTGGATCCTATTTAGTCATTAAAGGTTCATCGTTTTTTCCTTGCATGGTTACCACAAACCAATATCTTATTGTAAAACCCATCCATTCCTAATACATTTGAACTTAAACCCATATGGGAATTATGTTTTATAAAGATATCACCAATCTTTTTCACACTAAATGGTTCTCCCTTTCAAGAAGAATCCACAAAGTTTTAAAACATAACCCGATGCCTCTAAAGGTCCAAAAAAACACCGAAGATACCGCACAAAACATCATTATTTAAATGATTGTTTTTGATAAATTTTAACTCCTAAAACACCTTTTTAAACATACATCATGATTCAACAGAAATTGTTAAATAATAATTCCAATTCCTTCTGAAATTTTAATCCATCCAGATTTTGGGAGTTCCAAACTTCCCACCATAATACTTATAACCCTTGAGATTTAATGGTGGTAATCTATATATAACACCTAATACATATCAGTCACTATATCATTATCTAGCATCCTCATTCTTCTTCTAATAACCAATGCCATTACTATGGCACACACTCCAACTCCTAGCGCGCTACCAGCCAAAAATCACATCCCTCACCCATTATTGAACCAAAACACCATGATGAATCTTACATGGTAGCATCATTTGAAAATATTTATTCATGTAATACTCAAATATTCCCCCTGTTTCAGTGCTCCAAACCCCCCCACTATTCATCATATCATAACCACCAACATCCAATTCTTAATACTATTTCTATTTGGAAAACCCATAAAACCCAAAAATATTATCCCAAATAATACCCATCAGGGAACATATCCTACTACACCCAAATAATAATGGGAAAGCCATTAATAATTTGAACCCATCTTCATCATTGAAAACCCACAAAATATAATGCATACATTTCATTTATTCATGAACTATGAACATAAAATCATTTCATTGAGAGAACAATCCTAATCTGAAATGCTCCCATAATCCCTAAAATGACACACTATATATAAAATACACCTTTTTTCTGGAACAATATGTGTTATCCTCAAACAGAATATCCCTGACTCATTCATCTCCAAATCACAAAACCACATCTATAGAACCACTACCTCCGAAATGCATTTCATATGATCCCAAACACATCTGATTTTGTCCATACCAGAACCACATTCTAGAATAACCTCAATCTTGAATCCAACACTCATATTATTCTTACATCACAACTAATTTAATTTTTCAATACTCTAATAAATCATTGAAAGCACCTCACAATTCCCTGCCGGCATTATGATACCACCTTGACTAATCCATGATTGGATCCATACACCGAGGACCCTTCCTTCACGAGGTTCGTATCTATATAAATTATAAATCACTCCCCACCATGGAAGTACCTTCATTAATAACATACCCAAACAACATTAATCATTCCATCCTGTCTAATATCCACAACTAACCAAATAATTCGATGAGGCCATCTAACCCCCATCTATGAGACCAAATGTAACATCAACTACTACTCATAATAAGATTCCAAGAATGTCACAAATGGTATTATCAGATATTCGATCCCTCTAAATGACCTACCAAAAAATGTTCTATGGTTACCATCTACATTGAAACTATACTATCAGTTACCCATGAGTATAACATCCACCATAACCCATATATGACCAACAGATATTATGATATCTATGAATTTAGAAATTACACTCTCAATATTCCTAAGATGATGTCAAGATGTTTGGAATGATCAGCACTTTTACATGTACACTATGATATATATGATGAATACCACCAAAAATCAACCATTTCTATTTTCTCACATATCTACAAGGACATGTAAACCCATTTAAAGGTTATGAGACTCCATTCCAACAAAAATCCCATCTTATCTGAATCATTCTTCAACCAAATCATAGGTTCCTACAATAAAAACACATATGTTCTATTCTCTCACATCATTTGATCCAAAATTTGTCGACATCGATCCTCACCATCCACTCATGCATCAAATATCATAATAATACATAATTTTCACACACTCTCTTGTGTGACCCCACCAAAGAACAGTATTCAAACTCAAACTAGTTCCTGATTTAAAATACCTTAGATCTCAATATCCATCCACAACTCATTATTACCATGCATTCCAATATCACCCACCATATAGAACCATTTTGTTGTTTTTATTACCAAATGATCATCACAATTCAATACCCCTGACATGACAATATAAGACTAGAGAATCCCTCAAGTGTCCGACTAAGATCATACGCGCTCTCATCAAACTAATGTAAATGAATCCAAATTTTCCTCATTCATACTCATTGAATGTCCAACCCCAATAAACCATATAACATACCAAAATAACATCTCTCTATATTTTCCCATATTAAAGGGTAATGAAATCTCATCATGGTCTATACTATAATAGGTCATGTCCATATAACATGTATGGTCATTACCCAACAAAAATAGGAACATCTAGAACTAGATACCCCCAAGCATCACTTACACTCCCAATCCTCCTCATAACCTATAAAATCATATGTATTCACATCCACAACCTAGGCTTTAAATCCAAACAATCCTAACCTTCTATAAACATACCAAATGGCTAAACAACTAGCTCCCATATTCTATTTCCAAAAACCAAAGGCATCCTATTTTACAAAACCCCATAAAAAGCTACACCATTGTATTTCATTTTTCTTCATTCCATAGAATCCTTAATTTCCTCAAAAACCTAAAATCAATAATATATTCGTCGACCAACCACACGAGTTACCCTCGAAAGCCACATTATATCCACTCCCACTATTGCAGGGATGTATAAATGTCACCAAGAACAATCACCCAATATTTATAATGAATTTTTTTAATATAAAACCCCTGGTCAACAATATACACATATCATGTAATCAAATATCATAAGAATAAATATCCTCTTCTATGTTTTCGTACCATAAATTCACAATACCCTAAACAATACCCACTATTTGGGAATCTATCCTCTCTAGGAATAATTAAAATATATCACAACCTAAATGGCCTATAAATACTGACTATATTATAAATAAAATCCCACAATGGACAAACAGTTACATGCTTATACATCCCCAACCAACCCTGGTCGATGCACCACTGTACAAGAAGACCTCACTAGCATCCTCACCGTAGAAAAAATTGTTTCAAATAAAAAAACTAACCAAAAAAATCCATGAAATCACACAATATTATTTCTATAAGATGATGATCATATACGGCTAGAATGATGTAAGAGACACATCTTGACTCAATATTCTAAGAGTCAAAACCATTTCATAGTCCTCTTGGGGATGGAAAAAATAGCCTAAAATCTATCATAATTCATACAATCTAAAAAATGTGTAACACTTGAATAGAAAAACATATAAAACATTTAAATGAAAAACTATAATAGTAATCCAATCCCCTGGTAACCATGATTTACTGTTACAAATGTTTTTCATGATTCCCCAGCCTTATATCCTTGACATGCTGTAAAGAATTTCAATATATTTTATATAGAAAACCTGAAATTGTTAAATAAAATGAAGGAAACTACTCTGATTCCACTTTGTAACTACCCAAACCATGTGCCACTAAACAGGTTACCCGATCATATCCACCAAATTACCTCAGTGAACCTCCTTATACACCAAAGCATATCGACAAACAAAGGATCTACAAAATGGAACAATGAGGATACTATAACCCCATAACATAGTGAAAAACTAAAAGAAAAGAATTAAATATCATTCACATCATTGTATATGGAAGGAAAAATTTAACTAAAAATGAAACATGTTGTAATAAAGTTAAATTACCAAAATATACCTAGTGTCCATTTCATACGTACAACCAACATCCCACTCGACCGATTAAGTACATACCAAAATTAATGAAACTACAAAAGGTCTCCACGACATCATAGAGGCAAATACATTTAGAAATCTGGTACTGATTGATATTTCATGCCCCACCATGCCATACTATATATAAGGCTTCAATCAAATCATTTTCATTCAATAAACTTGTGAGGGATGCTTTGGTACCGAAGTGCAGTGGATGCTTGAGAAAGGTGTGAGTTAAACATAGTATCCACCACACATGGTGTCTAAAGAAAATATTAGTCATCATAATAGTAAATTAAATAAATAGTAACAAAAATAGAAAAAATATTTAAAAAATTATGTTTCAATATTTTACAATGTTCAGTTCATCATTTTTTTCGTTTTTGAAAATGTTACATATTTCTATAATAAATCTCTTGGACAATTCCATTCATCTGAACCGTATTTCAAAGAATTTCAGGTTTGGAAATCAAGGAGCATGTGTTAAGGAGTAGAAATATAATTTTTTCCTCCATGCCCACTCATTAATACCACAAGGTCACAATTACTCAAACATGAAGCATTAGTGTATGAATTCAATTAGGAATTAGAGCACCATATGAAAACATCCTAACCTTTATGTCCCTATTAATCTAGCAGGGAGGATAATACCATGAATCTTACTCATACTGGGAACACTATCTATGCCCATATAATCCATGATAGGTATTTCCATGTCCATACCCTTTAGTTAAATATCATCATTACTTACCCCAAAAAACAATGGTTCCTTGAGGTTCCTAGAGAATCAATCTAGACTACCCCAATATAAGTAGAGGAGTATCAATATAAAATCCTAAAACCATTGGTCACATGTTAGTAACATGGAGCATCCACCCAGGAATCCAATTTGGATATATTTCAAGATTTCTGGTCAAACCCAACCATTACATTACTAATTAATTACATTTCATTCAACACTCCTATAATATATTACTCTCATAGCATTAATCCAATTACACCATTAAACCATTTCACATGTTACCCAATTATATTTTCATTAAATGTTTGTTAAACCATTTAATAACAGAAAATAACTTTAAAAATGGATGATCCTTTATGAAAAAAATAAAAAGTAAAAAAAATAAATAATCAATGAAAACCCATTCAAAAGATTCAACAATTAATTTTTTTAAAAATGTCACCACACACCAATTCCTAGTACAAAATTTTATTCCCTTTTAAACAATTTTCTTATAACTCAGTCGGAGTTCAACTTGTCATTTTAAAATTAGGGTCATTTTAGGACACCAGTTTCACCGATTATCCTCCAAAACATCATCAAATACCAATGGAAAAACGTTTATCCATCAAACGTACAAATAATAATTTTCTTAAGAAGTTACAATAGAAATATTTCCACTTACAATAGTTAGCACATCCTATGTGTGGCCTTAGGTAATACCCAACATCCACATGGATCTATCGGGATATGTAGTAGTTCCAAGGTATCCATCTTGCTCCAAAACCATTTTCTAAATTTTTTTATATAACCTTAACACACATGGGATATATGTAATATATTTCAATGAACATTTAAATTAACTTTTATGACTATGTTTAAATCCCTTAAACAATCCACCATATCCACAATGAATTATAAATAATTTTATAAAGCATGGTGGCATTTCTCAAGCCCTTCCAAACATCATCCAAACTTCTTGGCACATATTTCATCTCTAAACCACAAAATGGGAAAAAGAATCACATTATAAATATTCTATTAATTAGTTATAAAAATTTTAATTAATAAAAAACAAAAAACTAATATGGTATTAAGATATAAATCCCACTAATTCATAATTACACACTAGAAATGATGCCAACCGCTCATAGGAGACTAGTGGTATAATATCTACCACATTCCTATCCAAATCACTAAGGTGGAACCAATTCAACAGCTATATAAAATAAATCATGAGAAAAAACTAAAAAATTCATCGAGGTATCATACCTTGATGAAATGCTAGGAAATGAAGTTCGGAATAGGTCATGGGGTCTCATCTACCGAAGAAGGCCAAACGATCCATGAAAAACTTATGATTCCACCGTGATCTGTTGAAATATTTAACAATACCTAAACTATATTACACCACAATTAGAGAGAGACAAGAAGAGAAAAAAAAGGAAACCACTGGAGTAGAAGAATGCACCTAAAACACTAAAAAATATCTATGATGACATCAAAATATCAATGTGGTAGTAGAGGAAGGTATTTGGGAACCCTCTGGATCACACACCAAGAATGAGGACAAAGGGAGTGTAGAGGTTAAAATATCTAAGGGGAATTTTGGTAAAAATCACATTTTTCAATGAAACATGAGAAACTGTAGTGTATGGCTACATGGTATTCTGAATCATAGACCAACCGTGCTGTTGTCTCTGCCTAATGTCAGCACTCTCTGGTTTGGCCATAGAATATTAACAAAAAATTTAACAAATGTCCACAAACCTGCAACCAAATTCCCCTATAATTTAATGTTTTTGTAACATGGTTGACATACTATGTGCCAACCATGATATTTTCACTGACTCTATTTTACAGCAAGGCACTTTATTTGTCTATAACAATGTATTTCTAGAGTTTGGTGCCACATAATCTTCTTAGAATCACATAGTTTATAATTTTTCCATTAATACATTACCCAAAACAATTCGCAGATGATGAAACCCAGCCATTCCACGGTCAAATTGATCATCATGATTTTTTGGCATCATTATATAAAATTGTTTATTCTAAATCCAAAAAACCAAATTGAGAATCATTTCTCAAAAACACCCAAAACATTAAAATCATAACATGATACCTCTAATTCTCAAATAAACTACATGTCTAACCCACTACGAATCATTCATTATTTCAAAACATCATTTTCAGGCGTTCTAATACACAAAGATCCATCCTATGTCACAATTCATGATTCAACCTATCTGGTAACCAAAACTCTAATTCAATTAGAAATTTGGATCTATTCAAATATGGGATCTTATATTGGTACTCTTTGTTTTTTTCGAAAATCATTTGAAATTGGTAATTTATTTCAACCTATATGAAAATAACTAAGCTTTAACCATCTCTATTGATCAATGCATTGAATAATCCATAACAATTTTAAATAGATATATTAAAAAAAATGTATTTCGAAAAAATTTGAGGCATTTTTATAATAAATAAAATTTATTTAAAAGATAAATCTAAATTGTCCCCAATGATTTTTCTAAAAATCCACTAAATAAATGTTTCATCTGTTATTTCATTATATTATGTTAGTCATGCTTTCATGGGGACACGATCCAATGATAAAACATGTATTCATTACCAGTTTGGATTATGTAACAACCCAGATAATGATTGAATAAATTAATATCATATTTACAGGTTGAATTACATAGTTATATTCATTATAAAAATATTATAATATTTTTAAATTAAAAATGAATTTTTTTAATTTACACTATTATTATAATATTTTGTATACAAATTTAATTTCTAAATTTCATAATTTTAATTTTAAAAAATAAATATCATTTTTGAATTTAGAATACAATAATTTACATTTTTTCTATTTCGTGATTTTTTGGGAAAGTATAGACTTTTCAGTGAATTTCTAAAAAACATAATTTTTAATAAGTAAATTGTAATCACTAAATTAACAAATTTCGAAGTCCAAATATATTGGGAATATTATTTCGTCTGAAATAAGTATTATTATGTTTTATTTATTCCAATTAATTAATTTTTAATCCATATTATTTTGTATAGTATCGATTAATTTTGTGGTCTAAAAAGTATGTTTTTTAAATTATGTTTCTAAAATGCATAACGTTTCATCATTTTAATTGACCAAATTATTTCCTATTCTGGAATGTTTTAAATTAAATATTAATATAAATTAATAAAATAGATAGTATTAGTCTTATAATTTAAATAATCTCATATTTGTGTCAATGAAATACTTTGATTGAAAAAATGATTTTTCGACATGTCTATGATTTATATTTTAAATTAAAAGAATCCAATTTATTGAATTTAAAATTTAAATATTTTTTTTATATTTTTAATCATAAAAATTTATATTTTATAATAATTTATACAAAATATTTAACAAAAAGTAAGAGTAAAAACATTAAAAATTAATTTCCATGGTGAAGGTAAAAATATATTTACTAAGAAAGATAATCTAAAAATACATGGGTTAAACAAAATATAAACAAGTATAAAATCTATTTTAATAAAATATTTATACATATCACATTCTAGGATAAAAAATATTATTTTATTGAAGCCTTTAAAAATAAAAAACACATTGGTGGAATTCATTCATTTTAAAATTTATAGGTGTTCCACTCACTGCATATATTAAAGGACACCCACTCTCCACCACTCTTCGTATCTTAATAACCCATTGGAACAGAAATTTAATTTCTAAATAACTTCTATAACTACATCATATCATACTATAGTAATTATTTTTGGCATAAATCCAACCAAAGATGTCCTTTGATGCAAACCAAAAGTAGTTTCCTTGTGAAGACACAATGCTCTCCCATGAGTGTTTTTATTTCATTTCATCTTCTACTCTGCCATTATTTTTGAAACAAGATTATATAACAAACTCAATATATTAAATATATTTATATATTTTTAATTTAATTTTATAAAATAAATTATTTACCACTTCAATAAAAAGTGTTATGAAATCATCATTCTTATGTACGATGACCTACCGCCTCACAAACCAATGTTATTCGACCATCCATTAACCCCACCCATGGTTGTGTATAGTGATGAATATAAAGAATATATATTATATTTATGGAATACTAGTACTTATGGTGTAATTCAATCATATATAACTTATCATATATCACTCTATATGAGTTATGATAATGTCGCTTGTGTGTATGATAGATGGCCACCTCTGGAAACATTGTGATTCGTTTTTAAAATAATGTATTACATGGAAGGTGAAATGTGTAAATATAATGAATAAATATGATATAAATTTAATAATTAGTATATTCTTATCTTATTTATCACTCTAAAAATATAATATATCATTTTCATTATTACATTATATCTCACGTAAAAAGTGATAATGGCATTTTGGTACATCTGGAGTACCACCTTTATTAAGATATGTTACTCGATTTTCAAAAAATATTGATTATTCACATTATTATATTTATAAAAAAAGTATTTCATTAATATTGTATTTTTATATTTATATACATGTAATATATTACTTACCTTTTTTATATAATGATTTAAAATAAATGGAAACATTAGTCATGTGTAGATATGACGGACCGTGTCGATGAATGTAGGAAAATTCATATAACAAATAAAAAGTAAATATTGTCATTAATATTATAATTTATGTAAAAATATTAAAATTATTTCATTATAATTATGATGTATGTGTCTAAATAATGACCAATTTTACCTTAGTCATGCTATGAAATTCATTTTATCCATAAGATCAAAATATGGTGAAAACATCACATGTGATCATAAAAAATTTAGTAATTTTATATAACTTGTTTATATGTGAAAAAAATTAATTTTAATCTTCTAATACGATATAAAAAAATTAAATAAAATTAAAATATTCTTACTCTTAAGGATGATAAATTCTCACCAGAAAAGCCAGAATCAAGTTATAGGACATCATTCCAATTTTATTTCATTGAGGAATATATTGATATGATGCACTAATATCATTTTATGAGGGGTATATATAAACCATTTCACATAAAACTGTCATCCTCCTTTTCCAAGTTCCAAAATTAATTTTATAAATGTTTTTAAAAATGGAAAAACTATTCATAAATTTCAATTTATGTCACTTTTAATTTATTTCAATGCTTCTAAAAGGGAAACACCTTACATTTATTGTAAGGAACAATTTGAAAATTTTAAAAAGGAATTTTCTATTTCCAATGATTACGATGATTACAAATTTTCCGTCTGTGTGACCATAATTTTATTTCTACCCACCTTTCCAGTCATTTATGTATTATTAAATGAAAATATCTTTTTATTTTGGCTATTTTTTTAATTTTAAATTGGTTTTTAAAGGAAAATTTAATTTTAGTATTAAAATTTTGGTTTTAAAATAAATGTGTATTTTGAAAATAAAAATTTATTTTTTCATCAATGAAAATGTATATTTTAAATTAATTTATTAACAAAAAGTGGAAGGATAAAAAAAAATTTATTCATGATATAGTAATTTAGAATTTTTCATGTGAAATGAGTACCCCCGATGTAGTATCAGGTGATCCCATTACAGTTTCTAAAAAACAGGCATCAAGATAACACTTTTTTATCATACTCTAGCTTATATAATGGGATGACTCATATAGTGACATGTGACACCATTGTAGATTAAATAATATGTGTTACTAGATATAATTCCATTTAATTTGTTAACGATCATTATTTTGACCATCAAGAAGGACGAAGTTACCAAATGATTACTCTTATGGATTTATGTATGCTGTAGTTACATCTATCACACATTTAAAATGGGTTATAAATGTGATTATATAAGGTAGTGAAAAGTGTTATTAATTTCTTTTTATGTATTTTAAAGGATTCCTTGGAGAAAAACTGTGTACATTTTTCATTTTATTTATTTATTACTTATTATGAACAAACATTGAATAAAATGGTAAATGATATATGTTTATCCATATACTCACTAGAATAACCATTTCATATTATATTTATATTAAATAGGTTTTTTTATCTTCCCATATTTCTTTAAAAAAATTCACATGATTTAAAATCGGTAAGGGAAAGAAACAAGTCCATTAAAATGTCATGGAGATTTTGAAAGAAAACAAATAATGATTTATTTTGAATGAAATTATATTTTATTAAAATAGATACTAATAGGAATTGTCCATCGTGTATTATATAGTATTGTAATGTATTAGTTATGAATAAATTCATAAAAAATATATTCCCTAAAGGATCCTTAATATTGAAAAATTAAATACATAACAAAAAATTAGGATTATAAACATATAAAGGATGGGCCAATATTTTTTGTATTAGAGGTCAGTTTAGATAAACGTTTAAATTGGGATAATTTTAATCAATATCCATTAAAATCATTTAAATTATGGTTTATTTAAAATTATATAAAATATAAATATTACCATGTTACATATAATGAACTACTTATTTTTAGAATGCATTTTTTTCTAGGAAGTAGGTAAGATATTATGGGATAGACAAAATATGAATATATCCTTAAAAATCAATATCGTGAGATGAACACAATTAGAACCAAAAAGTTTGTTTCAATGATCACTCTATTTTAACAAGATATAGTTGGTGATGATATCTGTCATATTTTGGAACCTAATCTACATTAAAGGAACATGTCCATTATAGATCATTTCTGAAGGCAACATCTCCTATATTTCATTAGATCATCTGAACCTATTGTCGTTGAAGAATGGATCAATTCCCTAGAATGATATTTTATGTTGTACGATGTATGAATCCTCAAAAGGATAATCCTTCCATTTTTTTAGTGGGGAATATTATTGATGGAAGAATATAGTTATCAATAATGGGGATAAATATGATCATGTTCAATATAGTAGGAAATATTGGTTGATTTTTCCCTTGAAATTAAGGCCAAAATTCTTTCCAACTCAATATTGAAAAACATTTCCTTGAGCTGATGAAAAAATATTAAAATTATATTGTTTTATTTTATGAAAACATCCCAATTTTGGCAAACTGTGTGATAGAATTTAATCAGGACACTAAAACAAAAGATAAATTGTTTTTTCATTATGCTGGGAGAATTTTTATGATAGAAAATGGAAACAAAATATTATTAAAGATGCTATAAATTGATTCACTATATTGAGATAGTTCATATCGAAATTATAGAAATTTATGTTACTCAATATCACAAAAGTGGAAAATTCTTAATATGGAATAAAATAGAGAAACCAATAGTTATGGAGTAAAGATATACACCACTAAAATACTTCATATGTAGAAACAAAATTCAAATAATGTTAGACAAGGCTTGGGATGTGTTCCATTGGGGTTATTTTGGTCACAAGGAAAATGAATTTAATGGAATGAGTCTTGAATAGCCAAATAATGTGTTTTCCTATATCCATATAATGGTGTGGTGTAATAATTTCATTGGTTTGGGTCATTATGATAATATGCATCTAAAATTAGTTTCATAGGACGGAAATCATCATGATGAGAAATATAAATGTGAAGAACTGTTATTTTCTTCTACTATAGTTAATGTTTGGCCCTCTTATAAAGTGTTTATAGGTATGTTACTGGTTTATTAGGATTATATTAATACCCTATTTGACTCTGGATCTTCTTATTCAATCATTTTTTATAAATTTTCATGAAAATTAGGAATATAACCACATGAATGTAATATATAACTTATAGATAAAAATATGGATGTAAAAATTAAAGAAACTCTAATTTGTAGGTTTTTTTTTCTATCGTTGGGATGATCTATCCAACATTTCATGTTGAACATTATATATTAGTGGACGAAAAAAATTTTGGTATGGATTAGATTAGATTTTATCATTCTTAGAATGATTTTAAAGGAATAAAAGTTGTTCTTATTAATTTCATGCCTTTAATATCTTACCAAGTAGGTGATAAATTTATTAGAGACGCTAGTGAATGTTACATAGATAATATTATTTAAAATAAATAGTCACTCCAAAGTAGTGATGGTATATTAGTAAATTAATACATATATGTATTTCTTGATTATTTTTTAGTATTAATTTTTATCTTGTTGTTTATTTTAGTAATGAATTAACAGAAGAAGATAAACATATTTCTAATCCCCCTTACCAAAGGGAACAAGTTAAACTTTTAGAATTGAAGAATAAATTTCATGTGTTGTTCGATATTGATTTCATTAGACATATCACATTACAATAGGTTAATTCTATATTTTTTTAAGGAAATATAATTCATTAAGACATTACATTGACTCTGGAGACTTCAATAACATCACTGTTAAAAACAATTATCTTTTTCCTCATATAATTGTTTTGTTCGATTTGATCTAAAGAGAATAATATTAATTAACTGTTGACCTATTGTTGGGATATTATTAGTAAATGTGATAAAAGTTGAAATTACGATTACTCTATTTTGTAAATGATATGGGTACTATGAGTTTTAAAATTTTCAATTTTAGTTATATAATGAAACATGTGTATTTTTTCCTTATGGATTTAGTTTATCATGATTTATTTTAACATACTATAGTTGTGACTATTTTTGATATTTTTTAATATTTTAAACCTCTATAGGAAAATTAAATACACCTAATGATTGGTTTTCAAGCCTAAAAATAAATGGAACTATATAAAAAAATTTATGTTATATTTTTCTTAAAAAATACATTCCTTTGTAATATTATTTCAAAAGATATAATAATAATTTAAACTCTTAAAACTATATTACCCCATAATATCCCATATATTCATTCTATTCATTTACTATAGGGTTAAAATGAAAATTTTTTTGTAATCTTTTATTTTTTTATCGTAAATCCCACTATGTAAGTACACCCTAAAAGGAGTAAAATTCATCTGAAAAAAAGAATGTTAATTTTGTTTTTTGGAACACAATATAATATCGTTGAATTCCTAGTTTTGTACATTTCATCAATATAAGATTTATTTTTCATCTATAGTGGAAAATGAATAAAAAAAATTATTGTGTTTGTATGTTGAAATATCAATTAATTGCTTGTGCATCACTACAAATAAAAATTCCAATGTTAAAATACATTACACAGAATTTAAAATTTTTTGCATCTTTTTTATAAATAATAATATGGGGAAATAACTTTTATTGACTAAAATGTGATATATATAGTAATAAAATTTGGTTCAATCATAAGTTCAATTATATATAACTAAATATGAGATAGAAAAATGGTTATAACTGGTTACTGAATATGATTTCATGAGTCTTTACCATCCTTAAAATAAAAAAAACTAAATAATTTTTTGTGTCAAAAAACAATTAATATAATATTAACCATATTATTGTTTCAACAATACCCTTTGATTTATTATTTTATATAATGTCTTATAGAATTTTTTGAAATAGGAACATCATCTCTTTTGTATCCTGTTTCAGTATAATCAATTTTTTAAGAATGACACAGATTGATGATCAATACATATAGAAAAATATATAATCTATTAAGAATGGTAATATTTCGGTATATTATTTTAAAGAAAAATGTTTTTCTTGATTTCTAAAAAAACTACAAGTTCTTGTTGATTCACGGATGAGGATTGAGTTATTTATTTAATCAATTAGTCCTATTTTTTTCATTTGTACATGAAGTAATATAAAAAATAAAGACCATTGAGAGTATTTATGGTGGGTTTGAATGAGAAGAGAATTTCATAAATTTACCATAATGTTTTTGAATTTTCTAGAGGTTCAAGAATATTGAAAATTATGGTATAGAAAGCATGAACCTATTTTAGGATCCATGATGAAAATGGATAATATATCAATGGATTTAATGGTTGTATTTCCAAATACATTTAGGTTAGTAATGTGATTAGTTCTTTGGTTGATCAATTAATTAAATCGTCACATATTGATTCCATGAGATGTATAATTAATTTAGATTATTTTTCTCAGCTATATCTAAAAAAAATTTTCAGGTAACATGGTGTGACTCTCACCATTGTATCATACCATGATCCCAAATTCATATCTCATTTTTTAAGGGGAGATCAGAAGTTGTTGGTTAGTAAATTAAATTTCAGTAAATATTTTCAACCTCAATGTAATGGATAGTCTGAGTAGAAAATTTAGACCATGGAATATGGGAATCATTTTTTTAAATTCATTACCTTTGAAGTTGCGATTAACGTCATTCATTGGTTTTGTTTTATTATAAACATATTTCTCATTCCATATTTCTAATGTAACCAGATAAAGTATTATATTGAGAGTAGTTTTGAACCAAATAATTATGGATGATGTAGGAGAATAATATTGATGATACTAGAGTCACAAAATTAAATTCCAAAGATGATAAATTAGATTCAATAATATATAAGGACATATCAAGGTGGGAACAAAATTCATGCAAATAACTAGATCAATGATCTTTTTATTTAGGTTTTTGATCATATATTTATCAAATTTAATTCATGGAAAAGTGTTATTTTACATGAAAAAAATTGGAATATATGTACATGGTATATTGGATTATATGAAATCTAGAAGAAATTTGGATCAGTTACCTACTAATATGCCTTACCTCTGATCTTATCCTTAGTAGAAAAATATTTCCCTATATTAATGTTAAGGAAATATGAGGTGGATTTATATAATTGTTTCATTCTATAGGTAGTTTCATTGGAAATGAACCTATATTGTGAGGAACTACCTATTAATATTCTTGTATGTAGATATACAGTGTTTAGGAATATGTTCATTAACTCGGTTATGGATATATGGAAAAACAATATGGTTGAGGAGGAAACATGGGAATTAAAAAATGTTAAGAGACAATGATATACCTAGTTGATTAATGAGTGAATAAAATTTAATGGTTGAAATTTTTAAAACGGGTGATTAATGTGACAATATAATTATTTATAGAATAAATAATTTTCATATTTATATAATGAATTCTAAATTTTTTCATTATAGAAATTTTTAATAGTTTTTAATTCAAAAAAGAAATAGTATTAATTGACTAGTTTTCATATATTACATTATTTAGATTATTTATTTATAAATTTCAAAATTTTAATATTAGAAACAAATTCAATTTATGAAATAAAAATATCAAAATTTTCTTTTTTTAAAACTTTAAGTATTTCATGAACATATTGATTTTCCATAAATAGTGAGAAATACTGATTTTTGTAATAAATATTTTCCATTGAATAAATTAAGTAATTTAAGGCTAAAACAATTTTTTAATATGATTTTATGAAAAAAAATTTATTTAGTCATATTTATACACTTAATAACTTTTTAATCCACATCATATCAGTTTTTAGAATATGGTACTTTTGTGTTTAAAAATGGGATTTTTGTAAAATTGTTATAAAATTCATAATTTTTTTTAGTTATAATTAATTAAAATAATCACTTATAGGGAATGTTTAAAATGAAATTTATATATTATATAACAATAAATATTATTTTAATTTCATGTAGTTATTATTATTATTCATATAGTTAATATAAAACCATCTTCTTCTCAAAAAACACTTTACATTAAGTATTGATTCATTGTCACATCCATGAGATGTATTTTAAACAAAATAAGTTTAATTTTTTAATTTAATTTTCTGAAATTTATTCAATATTTATAATAATCATAAATTATATTTTCATATCAGATATACATAATTTTTTACCAAATTAAATAACAGAAATAATAAAAATTAATTACTATATTTAATGTTAAATCAGATTTATAAGGGGGTTAAACTAAAATGAAAATGATTTAATAGACTAAAAACTAGTCTAAAATATTTTATATTACTATATTTGTAATTTTTTAATTTATAGTATATATAATTTTACCTTTTTGGATCATAATTACATTGAAATAACATGGCTGAAATTCATTCTACACCTAAATTACAAGGGTACCAATTACCTGGTTTATAAAAATCCACCTAGTGACCTATTCTGTTTACACATTAAAAAAATTCAACTTGTACCCAAAAAAAATAATTTCAATAACACCATCATATCAACCTAGAATCCATAATTGTGGCATAATTCCTACCATGAAATCACATTGGCTTTTTCCCAAAATAATTTATATAAAGAAGTGGTAAGGCTCTCTAATGAGAGTTATTATATTACTTCTTCCTCCACCACATTAAATTATTCCAATATAATGAAATAATAATAGTCTCAATATATTACATATAAATAGATGTTATTATTTTTATGTAATAACCTAAATAATTTCTATATTTCATTAAATGGGTTATAAAATCATTAATCTTGTGTACAGAAAAATACTACCTCAAAAACGAAGGACCTTTATTCTTCCATTACAAGCTCAAGTAGTTCCATATAACGATTTATAAAAATTATATATATTATATTTATAAACTAATTATTATTACATATTCATTTTATTATATATAACTTTTTATATTACATTCATTAGGTGATATGACAATGTCACTCATGTGTATGGTAGACAACCTCAACGTAAAGCGAGGTGATCAGATTTTTACTAGCACATCACATGGACTTGTGAAAAATTTCATTCATTTAATTGTGGAGAACATAGTTCATGAATCATTAATAAAATAATCATTAAATGATTTCCTTCAAAATAATTCTGTCTTTAACTTCAATGATATTAAAATTATTTTGCAATTGTTTTTTTATAAACATAAATGACTTATAATTTAAATTTTATATCCCATTACCATTATTTAATATGTTTTCAAAATGAATATTTTACATTTTTTATCCATAACATTTTACAAATGACAAAAATTATGATTTATTGTTAAAGTTTATAGTGAAAATGACATTATCAACAAAATTAAGAATTATTTGATTTCTAGCTTCATTTTAAAGATAATATTTAATCTTCATAGAAAAATAAATTTCCCATTTATTTAGTATTTTTTTTTATTAAAAGTAGTTTTCCATGTATGTACCTTGACATAAATAGCCTATAGTAGATGTCATAATTCATTATATTAACACAAGATACGTAAAATAAAATCCCAAAGCAATGAAAAAATTAGTAGAATCAGTTAAAAAGATAAATATATAATTAAAAGGAAACATTTTAATACAAAAATTACATAATAATTCTTTTAAGAATGACATAATTCTATATTAAATATCACCACAAATTAATCGTTGTAAAATTAATGGAATCCTGGTGTAAGGAAAAAATAATGGTGTGTTCAAATTCCTAGAAAGGGTTAAATAAAATAGAATAAATAATGAATCATTGTGAATAATAGAAATAGAAAGGTATATAACTTTTCAAAAAATACATTTAAATTAATAGTCCATTAAAAATTAAAATGGAAAGGTAACAAAATGAAAAATCATGGAATTAAATCAAAGATATTAAAATGAAATTATTCAAAAAATAATATCATACTGAAAAAATAATGTATAGTGATAACAAATTTTTTAATGAATTAAATTATTAAATATTTCATCCCATGTTTCTCAGGTATAAAGAACCATTGCAATAAACACCTTCTAGAATATGGTTTCCATAATATTGGGGAAAAAACTATTTAACTAAGCCAATCCAACTTATTTTTCCTGTGAGACTTCCAATTCCTCAAGTGGACTACCATAACATCTACTAATAACTTTTATTTCATGTCCATATTATTCCTAATATATTTAATAATTGATTTAATTCATAAATAATGTTCATTATCATAATGTATCCATATTGAGTAATGGATACATACTTATGAATAATTTTTTAGTTTCTAAAATAAAATTGAATGTGAACCATATTTGTTGAAATGTTAAAAGATTTATAAAAAAATAATATCCATGAGAATATAGATATTGTGGGGATGTTTAATACCTATTTATCAGTATATAAGAACATTTAACGGAAATGTTATTTTCTATAAAAAAGAATCATGGGTCTGAATGTCAATATATTCCTTAGAAATAATAAACATAACCATTCATTGAAATAATTACAATTGTATCAAAACATCATATCCCATTAGAGTATACATAAAATCTGTTTTGATGTCTTTGATGAATAAAAATCCCTTAGAAAGATCATAAAAAATATTCTTATGGAAAATGTGATTTTCATTTTGAAGAAAATTTTGAGAATCAATTCCATTTCAAATAATTTTCAGAAATATTTTCTTTAAAAATATACTCTAAAAAATCAATGGATGCTTTAATGAAATTATAAAAATGGCGGTTGATAATTAAATAAATGTTGTAATGAATTTTTATTTCTCTGTAAACAATATCAATAAAGAACCTTTTCTATAATGTAAAGGGAATAATCGATTGAAAATATTTTTTATACAGTCATATTGGATAATAATTTATTTTAATAAATAATTTTTTAATAATTAATTTAAACAATTTTGAAGGCATTTTTAATATATATTTCATTGTTGAAAAACCTATTTCCATCATAAGAGATGAATTATGGTGGATATTATTAAAACATTTTTCAATAAATTTAACTTCCAATGAGTTAGAAAATGTTACTATCACATGAAAGTATCATTGATAATAACTGCTAAATAAATTGATAGTGAATATTAAATAATGATCATATAATTTATGTTTATGAAAATTCAAGAATAAACAGTGTTGGTTAGAATGATATTGTGAAACAACTCTTAAAGTGATCATAATAAAGAATTTATAATAAATAAATTAATTTATTATGTGTATTGACTATGAATCCACATAAAACTGGTGGGAATACAACAATATATCAGAAAAAGTTATTATATTTATAATTATATAATATGAATGAAACAAATACGTAATATTACCCAACAAAATAAATTGACTTCAGAAATTTATTTACCATTTGGTAACATTATGTTTAAATTATCATAGATGACATAATTAAAATTGAAACGTATTATATTTTGAATAATGAATTATTCATTATATTACATTGTAAAGGTGTGGATTATACACCAGATAAATGTAAATTGGTATATACTAACAAATAATCCTTAATGGAAAGAAAATTGAGATAAAATATCTTACCATTTAAATCATATTCTTTGATGATGCATTAAACTATGGTAATGTGATTTTAAACATGTTATTATCTTATTCCATAACCATACTAATCATTTTTTATATAATATATGATCATTTAATAAAAAATTATTAATAATTCATTAATAATCATTCATTATTTTCTTGGTTTCAGGTGTTAATTTAATTGTTTTCTCATGCATTATTTCTTATGATAGTTCTGATAATTTCCTATATTATATTTTTCTATCATATATATAATAATAATAATGAAAATATTATTAAATATTTACATCATGTGTAATTTTAAACCATCTAGGACCCACTATTTTCATATAAGTTGTAGATCGTCTGAAATGTTGTTTAAATGATTTCCTTTGACCTAATATTATTATGTAATGAGTTCAGTAGAGTTTTATGTGTGTTTACATCATTTTTGGAACCATATTCCCAATATATGGTCAAATACCACTAGGATATGTGGTTACTATAAACAATGTTCCTTGACTTCAATGTTTGACTAAATTATTTTCTACTGGAATGGGAGTAGAAAATTGAACACTGATTTCCCTAATAGCTCACCGCAGGTCACTTTCCTGAGTGGGTTCAGTTTGATTTTTTATTAGAGAAATAACAGAAGGATAAAACATGATTTTTTGATTGTTTTCCCATGACTATATGAGGGGTGAAACGTGATAGAGTCATATGACTTGGTTTCAGAATAGTTTCAAAAACCATGCACATAAACATTGTGGATTCCCAGTTTGGAGAATGAGGTGAGAACAGATGGTGCATGGTTTGGTCAACCATGTCTCCAAACTATGTGTCCCTAATAAATTGTTGGAAGTGAAAAATTTAATCTTATTTTTCTAATAACCTTAATAAAAATCATACTATATCATTTAAAATAGATATAAGGGATCCGTTATCGCCTGTTAGAAAACATATTTGATCATAAACCATGTCTTGGATCCTATGTCTCCATCTGATCCCAGAATTAATCATTGTTCATCTAATTGGATCCATTCTGGTGAGATCATCATTCATATTTTACATTTCATAGTATTTATTTTTATTAATGGAGTAATTTTTGTGGAAGTTAATTTTCTATATATCAAGGATTTTCTCAAATTATTCATTTTCTCCTAATATAGACCAAAACAGAGATTGATAGAAGATTAGGGTTTTACACAGATATATGGTTGGTGTTTTATCCCATTCCCTCAATGATTGGAGTTTTGTATTCATAGTTTTCATTTTTTATCATCTTGTTCAATATATTATTGTAAAAAAAATTAAATGATTATCATGATTAAAATTTTTTGGACCAGTTTATGATGATAATATGTACTATAAGATAGTTGGAGGTCATTCACCTGAACCTGTGGATCATTTTAGGTCTATTTTTTTATCTTCTTTCATGATATAACACCATTTTGGGTTTTTTAGAGGACACAAGATTTATTTTGATCATTGATTAATTAAATTAGAATATGATGAATAAATTACTGAAATTTTATACCTCCTCTCCTTGGGATTAAGTGAATGGAAAATGTGTAATGAATTGTTTAAAGGGGATGAAATAGAAAATGTGGAATCATTCGATTGAAGTAATAATTTTTTTTTTAAATAAATGATAGGTAAATTAATGAATTGATTGGTAATTCTATATGATGCCTTGGACATTTCTACTCCTCATTTCTCGATTCCAGGGGATTCCATTGACATTTATATTCTATATATCGTGACTATGGTATTGGATTTCATGGACAATTTTAGTCCTCTGATCCAGATTCCATTAGAGTCCATGGATGTTTCTAATACATGTGTGTGTCTTGATTACTGATGTGAATTTTAAATAAAACACTACTAATTTTTTTATGACTCAATAGGATTCCATGGACATTGCTACTCCTTGGGTCAAGATTGCGGAACTCCCCTTGGACATGCATCACATACATTCTCCATGGGCCCATCAAAATATTTATTAAGTTTCCATAGAGATACTCCATGGAATCAATGAGGTTACTTGGTTATTTTTACCGTGGGTCCATACCTTTTAGGACTGACAAAAGATTAATTGGGATAGGTTTTAGTGTATTTTTATCATGTTTTATAGATATCCCTGGTATGTGTATTTTATTTTAGTTGTAAAACAGTATGTGATTAATCATGACAATTTATAAATTATATTTACCCATTTTTTTGTGTTCTTGGTTATTCTTTATAGATATCGCTTTATGGATGGACACGATCACATCTATTTTTGACACATTACATTTATTACTATTATACATATAATATATTTGACCCTTTTTCATTGGTTATACACCGATAGGACACCTATAGTCACAATTGACAATGTCCTATTGAGTTTTATATCCCTCCCTTATTGGGACTTCTTCAGGTACTCAAAAATGCATCATCAATATGGTCATGGATTTGGGAAGCCACCAAAATTGGGATGCTTTATTGACTCTGCATATGAGCATGGGACCACATGACCGAGCTATTCTTCTGATTTTATCTTTAGACTGTTCTTTTCTGTCTTTTGTACTTTTATACATGTATAGTAATAAATTCCTATTTCCATTTATTGCCTTCCATTTTATGGAGATACATTACATGGTTATCACATTTTATATGAAACTACATTAATTTTTTTCTTATTATTTTGGAAGTCCGGATGTCTTAATATTAATGTTGATATATATTATTCTTACAAATATTTTTCACTTTTGATATCCCTACATTACTCTTGTTATGAGTGTATAGTATCCATAGAGTACCATATTTAAACATCCATTCTAGTATACATCCTATGGTATATGGGGAGGTTCACTCTAGTCTATGTGACCCACCACTTGGGTAACCATCTAGTTCCTCCTAGAATATAGATTTAAAAAGAAGCATTAGAGTGTTTTTACTTTATTTTCTACATTAATATTTTAATACAACTGGTAAGAGATTAAAAATTTATTAATGTTTTATAATGATCTATTCTTGAGATTACCTAACCCACTTATAGTAAAAAAATTATTATTATGGAAAATCCAGTTTTTTATTATGTCTATAATAGTAGATTTTATTCACCCTTTGGGTGACACATGTGAGGTTTGATGTTTATTTTGAGTACATATTTTCATACATGTCCCAATGATATAAGATAATTCTATATGATTCATCATATTAGGAACCTTACAGGATTCATATTCCATGTGTATTCTAAGAAATATAAGATGCATTAATTTAGTTCAGGATAATTATGATGTTTTCCTAATGTTATAGGAGTGATATCGGCTAATGAAATTTATATGAAATTGAGAAACATAATTCTTACATTGAGTTCCTATAATAACCGAGAATATTTTTACATGTATAATCTAATTCATAGTACAAAACAATTAAATTATGACACATTGTCCCATAGAACATTGGTCGAATAGACTATAACATGTTATAGTTGGGAATAAAAGGATCCTACACATATAGATATATGGTATATGGTCCTAAAATTTTGGTAATATTAATACATTTGGTTTACCATTTATTGAGAATCGTAAATTAATAATAATTTGAATGATATTCAAAATATTAATTTGAAAGGTCATCATTAAATCGAGTTTCAAATAATTATTGACAGTTCTTATATCCAGACCCATCAAGTGAATCCAAAGTCATGTGTTAGTCACAACTTTAGAGTGGTTAGTATATATTGTCTCTTGTTCTTTTTATGGTGGATCATTTTTCCTAGAATAGGATATAGGGTCATCCACGGTAGTGTGACTTGTTAATTTAAATGCTTCAACATGTCCGATTCTTTTATTAGAGATATATAAATTATCAACCCCTTTATAGGGAATTTTCTTGTAATTTTATATATATTCTACCAATATGAACTCCATTAATATGCCCAGAGGGTGGACAAAACCTTTCTCTATAGGTACTAGGTCATGGTTAACTTGAATAACCTCTAATAGTTCCTCTTACTGAACAACCAGTTGAACCAGATACCCGTGTAGATGGCCCTTTTGCAAGGTTTTATATCCTTTACGAGGACACTTCATGTATCCGCACAACCATCCACATATACGAATGATCTATAATGTGTGTTGGATAGTAGAATCCTCCATATTTTTCATGGTATGGAGTCCCACTAGTTCTTCTGATGTGGCATGATAATACTTTATTTATTTTAAATCCTTTGGATACTGCTAATAGTAGAAGTTTCAATATAGAGATGTATATAACTAGCGGTACATCTGAGCACTAGTGGGATTTTTTGAACAAGGATGATATGCCTCAGGATATTTTTTAGATGGATTTCCATTAAATATTTTATGGTTAATTTTTTTCCTATTACCATGAAAACATAAGGATCTAGTGATTTTATGAATCATTAGATGGGTGTGATGGTTATTATGGAGTATTTACCATATTTATAGAGCATTATCAATTTCTTCCAATTTATATTTTTCTGGATGATTTAAGGGTGATATTCTTCGAGGAAGGTCTCCAGATTGTCGTTCAATCATCAGGAAACATGTTATGGTATAGTACTATAACAGGGATAATGAATAAGCTGTGTATTACTAATTAAAACCTGAGGGATGTTGGGAAAAAATAAGGGTATTTTAGCTTCTCAAACCCTTGGTTTCGAATCTAATAGTAGGAAATATTTTTTAGGCTTCCAATGAGGAGATTAATGTCTAGATCTTTAGTGAAAATTGTTCTATCTAATTTTATCATTGTGGATGATACAGACCTATGAAGAGTTAGTGCGATAGAGACCCAATCAAGTGATGATCCTATGGAAGGATGGGCCATGTACATTATTTGGGAATGGCCATTACTCTACTAGTCATTGCAAGGGGATCGAAATTTACTCTATATTCTGGAGTGGGATTTGTAGATTTGTGTAAGGTTGGGAGATGGAGTAGTTTTGGTTATTTAGGATGAGGTGGTTGTCATGGTCGGGGTATCTATCTTACAATTATACGTTGATAACGGATTTTCCTTTTCTATACTGTGATGTTATTTTATAGGGCCATAATTTAATCCATATGTACATTGGTATATCATACACCTATAAAGAAGAGATTATGTCCATATATAATTAAAAGTATTTTTATAGTTGCTAATACTCTATTATCTTCTCTTTTTAATATATGTTCATCTCATATATTCATATTTGTACATGTGGTGGAAATCCTGGGGCTCAATCTACAATTTTCTAATGGTGTTAAAAAAACATGATACTCAGTTTGGGATAAAATCATATGGTGTACCCCAATGCAGGGAGTTACCCTATTAGATTTTTCGGTGTCACATCATATGGGATTTTTTCTCCTCATGATGAATGGTTTTTATGTTATCCTCTAGAACGAAAAGATAAATTCTTATCGATCACATCCTTATTTCTCTAATTAAAGGGTAACTTTAACATCCCCATAGAGCATGGTTTTTATTCACAATTGTGAAATGGATTTTCATGTTGGTAGAGCCAGACTAGAGCATCATGGGCTAAGTTGTGTGAAATCCCAGATTTCTCATTTATATCTTGATGACTAGGGAGTATTCAAAGTGGACATTCCTCCAATGGTTGATCAATTTTGGTACATTTACCTCGATGAGTTTTCTATTCTACCTCTTGGATGAGAATGGGATTTCTCTATCGATATACTTCTTGGAGATGCACCATCATAAATTCCACGTAACCAGATTGATACTATAGAGTTGAAGGATCTCAAAATACTTATCAGAGCATGGATGAATAGGGGTTTATATGACCTAGTAATTCTCGATGCAGTTTTTCAGACAATTTAATAAAATTATGGACACATTATGATATGTGAATATTATTGGAAATTAAACTAGTTGATGTTTATGATCCAAAATAGATTTCCATGGATATATGATATCTTCATCGAACTCTGAGGAGCTTAGGTGTTGTCATATTTTTTTTATGATATCAGGTCATCATCATGTGTGTGTTTTAACCACATACAAGAATTTTATATATTTTCATAGAATAAATGGTCTATATGCATATAAGTATATTTGTTCTATTATCCCAAAAATTCTAGTAGTGTATTTGGAAGTAATTAGTAGTGTTCTACATCCAAATATATATTCATTTTTTCTTGTATTTTGGGAAGATATATTAATGTATTCTCACAATTTACAGAACTATGATAAACAGCATGATATGGTTTTGGATACATTAATAGGGAATTGTTTATATGTAAGGATTATAATGATCCACTTCTAGATAGACACGATTCACATCATTTGTATAATTATTTTAGATAAATGAGTATCAATAAACCCAGAGAATGTGAAGATTGTTGTTAACTTGAAGAACCACTTAAACTTCTTTGACATATTATTTTATTGGGGTTTAATGATATTAAAATCATTTTATATAGGAATTATCAAAATTAGAAGGAAAATTAATGGTGTTTAATGAGAATGGTGTGATGTTTTTATGGTCAAATACCTGTGAGGAATCATTTGATGAGATGCAATGGTGACTATCATTATGGTTGGTCACAATTCATCATGAACTTGGAAGGAGCTATATTGTGCATAGTAATCCATCATGTATCAAGGATATCATATTATCTGATAAAAGAGGTGTGACCAATGGAAAACATGTCTCTTCAGTTCAGACTGCATAAGATAAATTACCAGACATACGATCTCGATTTTTCTACTATTTTCATGCCTTATGAAACCAGATTCATTATCTATTAGGAGAGAGTTGTGTAGTGTAAATAGTGCATGATATCTTCATGTGAATATTTATAAAGTGTTACATAAATTATATGTAATGATGGTGGGTTGAATACCTTTAGTTAATTGATATTGATGTTTCCTACATGGTCGGAATGGAAAATCCAGTTGTCGAAGAACTGAGTTTGATGTCATAGATAAATTAAATCTAAGAAATTGATAATGAATGAAATAATAAAAAATTATTTTCAATGATTCACATTGAGTTTAATCATTGTATTCTCTATACCATAAATTCATATTTAATTGTGATATGTACTCTTACAGATAATATGAGGATAAGAAAACTATCTGATTTTGAGAGCCCCAGAATATGGGGGAGTGAGGTAGGTGAGGGTTTGTCTACTATTTTTACCAGATGTGAGGATGAAATTATTTGAATATATGATATTATTTTGGTTATTCATTAAATAACTGAGGCGTTGATTTGTTAGTTTTATGCCTCATCTTCGACAGTGTTACCCAAAATCCCCAAATGTATCATGACATACACTATCAATATAGGTGGTTGAGGTTGAATTGAGCGGTATATAGTTTTTTAAGATGTTCCACTTATATAGAGGTAATGATAGTATAGTGGACACTATAGGGGATTTTTTAGAATTTATCCATTCCTTGTTAAAAATTTGATGAGGTTGTGATGGATTTTGTGACAAGGTTTCAGAAGTTACCATTAAGAAGTGATGTTGTGTTGATTTTTGAGGAAAGACACATGAAGTTTTCCCATTTCATGCCTATCATAATAAAAATCAATGTATATGAGATTGGGATACAATATAACTGTGAGATTGTGTGCCATCATGGGTTTCTCAATCCGTTGTATTAGATAGGGAGTCTCGGTTTAAATATTGATTTGAAACATGACTACAATGGGAATCAGTTACATATGTTATTATGATCACATAATACAACCCTCATACTATTATTCTATCATATAACACTATACATGTTCTATATGACTTGCTTATGGTATGAATGCATGATTTTGGGGTATCATTGGAGAGGCATATACCCCTTGATGTGATATCCTAAAAAATAGATATTAGGTAACTATGGATAGGGGATGTTATGAGTATTTGTGTTGTAGGACATCAAAATATCATTTGTGCTAGTTATATGTAGGAGAGGAATCATTGGATGGATCAGGTGTCATGTCTAATACTTCTGAGTAGGTATAATTATTAATAAAATGGATAGATATGGAATATTTTTTTGAAAAAAACTAATTGAATATTACTATTGAAGACATCAACATATCAGGGTTTGTGATTAAGTATTTTTACATATATCACCAAGCCTAGGAAACGTAATAATTTGGTGATAGGGTATGAAATCACCATAATATGTCAGGCTATTCGATATTCAGGAGAGAGTCTGGCCAATAGAAAATAATTTACATTTTCTTAATATGTATTGATCCATGTATGAAATCAACAATGTATCTCAACTATATAGTTATCACTCGGACCCATCTCATATTCTTCATTCTTATGAGGATGAGATACATGTTTATGTTTCGATTAAGGAGCATGATATTTTTATTTTTTATTGGAGAATAATGTCCCTGTGATGCTAGTAAGTTTCTCTAGTATTATTTATATTGAAGAAAAACCTTTTATTTGATATGACATGGGAGGGGGAGGCTGACATACGTGTACCATTTTGTGAGTTATTCTCATGAGATTCTTTACAACCATTGGATTGGAAATTTTGGGAATAATTATTTATGGTTTGAATATTATAAGATTCTGGGATTTTCTATGAGGCACTGATCATCTTAAATCATGGTTGAATAAATATTTTGTCTTAGTGTTAAAATTTAATGAGGTAATTGGTGTATTATGGTTATTAATATCTTATTTGGTGAATACAGACATACTATTGGATAAATGAATATGTGATGCACATTTTGTAGAAACCTTGCTACCTATGCTGCATGGTTTGAGTAAATCGTTCAAGGAATGAATGAGAGAAGATAATGTTGCATTATTTTCACTAAAAATGCTCACATGTTCTTGTTCCTATGTCAAACTATCTATAATTTTTCATTATAGGACAAATCAAAAATGAGTTCATTATTGGTATAAGTATGTTCCATGAACTTGTGAGGGTGTCAAGGGATATATGTATATGGAACAGTTTTCACATGGGTTTCTAAATCGTGTGCATGATCTATGTAGGTTCCCTAGTATGCTATGAAGGGTTAATGGTTGGAACCTGATTTGGTCATCCATGCTACTATAATGTGGGATCCATGGGAAAATATGGGAAATGTATAAATTTAAAAAAAATTTAATAATTGAATACTTATATTCCAGTATTATTTCCATCAACAATAAAAGACATTTAGTCACCCATTTTAGATCTTCATTTTGGAAAATTCAGGTCTTTGATATTGATTATCCATACAAACTATAAATAATACATTGTTCATCTCATTGGATCTCTACATATGATTTCATCATTCATCTTTCACCTTCCATCATTATTCTTTGTTTCTAGAGAGTTATATTTGTACAAGATAATTTTTCTAATTTCATGTTTTTTTCCTTCTATTATTTATTTTTCTATTGATACATATGAAATTGTAGGTTGATACTAGGTGAGCATTCTACCACGAACAAATGGTAGGTGTTCTATAACATTCCCTTAATGTTTTGTGTTATATTTACCTTGTATTCATAATTCATTTGGTCAGACCTTTTGGTATTTCCCGAAAAATTAAATGAATGTATTTTTCATATTTTTTCATAATTTTTTTAGTTCCCACTTGTATGAATATAAGGTTATAAATGATTTTCCATAACATGTTCCACTATTGACGTGTTTTTATGTATGTTCCCCCTTAAATGCCATAACATTTATTGTGTGTGAGCTCATTAACATTGTTGGGGGCCATAATTAATTGAATTTTAATAAAATAAATGAATATTATAAGGATTATTCTTCCTTTACATGTTATTACATTAATGTTAAATGTGTAAAATTATTATGTCGGTTTAAATAGAAAATTTTGAATGATTTATATGAACTCATGAATTATTTAAGATTATAAAATGATTTGTGAATTGATGAAGTAATTGATTGTGGTAGTGAATTCAGTTGACATATATACTCCATAGATCCAGATTCCATATGATTTCATAGATATTTCTATGTGAAAGATATTGACTATGGTAATTGATATTATGGAAATGTTTACTCCTCAGATCTAGATTACATTGTATTAAATTGAAATTTCTACTCTACATATCCATATTGATTATAGAAGTGGATTTCATAGACATTTCTACTCCACAGATCCTAATTACACTAGATTCCAAGTATATATATAATTATTAGATCCAGTATTATTTTATTTAACTTGTACTTTCACCTTTAGATCCAACCAATTCTTTGTTGAGTTTCCATTGATATTCTCGATGGACTCAATGAGGATGGAATTATCATTTATACCATGGATGCGGTACTTTTAGGTCTAACACATGATTGATCTGTATAAAAAATAGTATATCTTTATCATGAATTACATATATCACTATTTTTTGTATTTGACTTTAGTTGTTATATTGTAATGATTTACATCATCTTATTTATGCAATGCGATTACCCTATGTTTATGTGTTCATGGTTACAATCAACTGGGAGCCCTATTTGATTTCACATGATCATTTTTCTTTTGAATCCTTACTTTATTAATATTATACCTATCATATTCTGTCCATTTATTCATTCTTATGTAGATACATGACATGTATAGACTTCATTGGTTTTGGCCTACTTCTTTTTAACTTAGACCCTATTAGGGTCTTCACTGGGTTCTAAGAAAGTGTTCATGGATGCGGGTAGGGAAAAAGGAAATCATCTACATTATGATGCTTGATTGACTAGTAATTGGATAAGTAGATAGTAAAACGGAGCTTTTCTCTTAATTCTATATATATATGACTTTTTTGAACATTTTTTACTTAAATACATGTATTTTATTGGGTACCTATTTTCATTTGTTTCCTTCCATTTTTTTATAGAGACATGACATGATCATGATGTTGTATGTGACACATATTTTTTATTCTCTTATAATTTTGGTTGTATATATGTTCATATATTGATTTTTAACTATATTATACATCTTTTTATTTATTACCTTATGATATGTTTTTTTACTCTGATCATTGTGGTATTGTCTCCGCATTGTACCACTATTTACCTCCACTTCAGGTGGGAAGCCTCTTGCATACAAAATGGATATATTGGGTCATTGTGACCTATTATCATTAGTAACCATTTAGTGGATCCCAGGTCACGATTCTACATAACCAATCAGGAATGATGGTTATAAAAAATGATGTAACATCCCATCATGGAGATAGTAGTTCGTACATACGCATAAGTAATTTTTCCAACTTTCAATGATACTTATGGAAAAGAGGTATGTAATATATTACCCTTAGAAAATAATCACGAAATAATAAATATCATGTTATATAATTAAATGTAATTAAATAGTTACATATATATCTTCCAATTGGGGTAGTGATAAAAAGTGGATCACATTGCATCGTGAATAAAGTAGTCCATCTATATATGAATGATGTTATCATCATTACATGATTCAAAAAGAATGAATTAAAATGATTTATTTTTTTCTAAAATGATAAATATGTCATTAATTACATAATTATATAATTTATATAACATATAATCATTATATTTATTTCTTATAACCTTCCATATAATGTTTTAGTGAAATAATAATTATATCTCATTACGAGGACGTAGTCCTCCGTACACACATGTGACATTATTGTGTCCCCATGAGAATGGAAGATGATGATATATAAATTATACATTGACGTTAGAGGTATAATAATGTTATAAATATAATATATATGTTTCAAATCAATCATTATACCCATTTTCAAGAGGAATCAATGGAAATATGAATGACATCGGTTCGTGAGGCAGTAGTCTTCCATAAACATGAAATCTAATTTCATAACACAATTGAGGGATTATGGGAGGGTTATAAGCAACAAAAAGATTTTAAAAACATCATTGTATATGGAATATTTTGGGATTATTATATCATCATGGTGAAAAAAAATTTACAGCTATGGAGAATGAAGTAAAGTAAAGATGCTCATTAGATAATGTTATATCTTCTTTAGGTATCTTTCATTGGTTTTCCCAAAAACCTTCATATATTAGAATAAATCAAAAAATTAATGAATAAAGAATGTTGGATATAAAGATTTATTTTATTTTAGAAGTTATTTCCTGAAAAAATGTAGTTTGATGATGTTAAGTGAAGAGGAGTTATGGGACCTTGGTAAGTTGGGTGAGTGGCACACTTGTAATTATTTTTCAACAATTGAATTCCATGCAAATTTTTATAATGTGACCAATCCACAATAATTTTTCCATACTGATAATAGATTGTTTAAGGTATAAATGTGGCCATATAATGTGTTTTAGAATCAAATTGTTTCATTTACAACTTTTATTCTATATTTATCCACTTTGTAAAATCCTTTTCTACATAATCAAAATAATTAATTTTTACTATTTTCACTAATAATTTATATCAAACATTACGATGAACTCATTTCAAATAAAAATTATAATTATTTTAAATATGTAATCTACTATTCCAAATTCAATTCAAATCTGTATAAAAATTAAATTTAAAACTAATCACATACCTAGGACAAGAATGACTGATTTTAAAGATAAAAAATTCAAAAATTTAAAATGTATATTATTCTAAATTGAATATAATAATAATTATAATTACCTAAATTAGATTAAATGGTATAAAAACTACCTAATTTAACTTAATAACAAATTAAAAATATAATTTTTCATTATAAATTATTAAGATGAAAATTTACTTTTAAATTAAAATTAATAATTTTCATAATTCCTTAAAAAATAAAACATTACATAAATATTAAAAAAATTCACACTACAATGATTTTGACAATGCAATTTAAAAAAAATTCAGATAATTTTTTTTAAAATTGATAAGAATTAATTAAAAATAATGTTCACAAATAATGAATAAACCATAATTTTGAAAAAAAATTGTTTTTAAGAAAACATTTGTATTTATTATAAATTATTATTATATTATGTATGATAAATAAGAAATAACAATGATTTTGAAAATATATATTTTTATAATTTAGACAATACAATTCATTAATTCTATCCTAATGGTTATGTGACAATAATCATATTAAATTAAAAAAGTAATTGTTTATTAGTCTTCACTTATACATGGTATTTCATGCTATATAGTAAATATATGTTACTTTTTGTTTTTTGTATCACAGAACTCCAAATAAACATATTGTTTTATGTAATAAATACTAAACACAGTTTTTCTTGAATTACATGCTATTGAATACATTGAATTTATTTAAATTAGTAAAAATATGGTAATGTATTTGGATTTTATATTCATTTAAATGCTTGGTGTTGTATGTCACACAAACCATAAAATATTATTCTATTTTTTTGAAACATTGGGGAGTTACATTCTTCTAACCATACAAAAACTACTTTCACACAATTTAAACATGATCTTGGTAAAAATGGTTTTAAAATTTAGAAATAACAGTTTTTTAGATCCAATTTTAAATTTTTTAATTAAATACAGTTTTAATGAGAGAGAAATCAATGAAAAAATTTCATTTGTAATAACAAATAATTAGGATTCTATATGGGGGTACATATGTTATAAGTGGAGTTAAAATTATGAATTAAAATCGTAATTATTTATAGTCACAAATAATAGTCATTGATCAAAAGTAAGTGAATAATCAATGGAAGGATAAGGGCCCCAAAATAATAAATTTATTTCGTGTGAAAAGGAAATTGATACCATTATAAATGATGGTTATAGGATATCATTTTATTTCAAGAACATTTTTCTAAAGGTTTAGGAATTGTTTTTCTACCAAATAATATTATGAATAAACACACATGAAATATTCTTATTTCATAAAATCAATTTCATTCTTTGGTTCATCATTGATATTTTTCAAATTTATCCTTTTAATACGAGATATATTATCTAAAACTAAATATTTTTACTAAATAACTAAAATGAAATTATAATATTATAAGATCACTAAAGAGTGACTTTTTTGTGAGTGTGTTGCTAAATAATTTCCAAAACCAATAATGTTAAAAAATAATTTTCAAACCTAAAAAAATATTATAGGTTTATCATTATTATTTATTCAAAAAAATTAACTAAAAATAATATAATATTAATAATGAAATTTGGTTGGCTATTGGTAACCTTGATACACTTAATGTTATTTGTTCATTGGTTCAATCTCCACCACCTTTATGGATGCGACATGTTGTCACTCAACATGACATTTATCCTTTTTATAATCTATAATAATATAATTTATGAAAATTTCTGAAAGACAATATTCCAATCCATGAAATATATATAATGATTAAATAAACTTTTTACTAATTCTATTGAAATAATTTCATTTACAATGTGAATATATATTACATGACTATTATTAAAATGTCATTAATTATCTTATAAACACTAAATGATATCAATACCATTAAAATTATTTCTATATAATTTAATGGATTTATTCCTTAAATAAAGTATCAACTAAAACATATTCAGTCCGTATATTTATGAAAAATTTCATTGATCATGGTAAAATATCATCACATAAAACCTAAAATGAGGTTTTTTTCTAGAATATATATCCAATATTAAACACCTAACTCAAAATGGCATCAATAAATCTTATATTAATTGATACTCGTATGATTCAATATTTTTACACAGACTAAATATAATAAAAATATAGGTAAAATAACATCTAGTGGTAAATTATTGAATCCCAATACTTATTAAAAAAATTCATCATAAGTTGTTCCTTGGTCTATAGTTTATCCTAGGTCATTCAACAATATTATCTATCCAATTAACACATAATTGTTTTTAAATAAAATTATAATTTTCCTAAGAATATAATTGAGCTGTTTCAAACATATTGTGCATTAAGGACCATTGTTGTTTACCATGTAATGCTCAATTCTTGACCAATGTGACCTATTTTGTGTTATTAACTCTATATATATCTATTCTATAAAAGCGTCCACATGTAGTATATAGACATTGATGTATATTATAGAAAAACCCCTTAATATCTTTCATATAAAAACAACAGAATGTTCTTATAAACATGTCATGAACATTTATCTTAGGGTTAACCTTATTATTCTAGGTTTTCCTAAATCTAGATTCCATGTTTTTTCCTAAAATTTATTATATACATACTATAGAGACCATGACTATTGAATCCAAGAGCCAGTTTTGTACTTCATTATATTGGCATATGATACAAAGAATCACATCAGAGTGGACCGACCAGTTGTGTAGTTCTGGTAAATTGGACACATGGAAGATTAACATATTAAATTTTAATATACAAATTAAAAAATAATTAATCTTTCAATAAATTTATTCTATCTAGATTATTCGTTTATATTTTTTATAGTAACCTTCATCAAATCCTATGGAAACGAATCAATATATGGGAGAGTTCAATTTATCTGAATGATTTTACTACAATAAAAGAAAAAATAGCATATTAATCACAATAAACATGTTGTGTTAAATAAATGAGAACATATTCCATTTATATTTCTTGATAATTCAAAAACAATATGGATACATAAATTATGAAAAACACATTTCATTTAATCAATTATCAAAAATGGAAATTAATATATAGATAATAACTAGAAAAATCTCATGTATATTAAATACCAAATTCATATTGATGTAAATTCATAAATATTGGATATCAGTTTTAATGGCTACCTGTAACCATTACCTTCAAGACCATTCAGAATATAGTTTAATACATACTGTCTAAAAAATCATATAATTGGGTCTATAAATTTTATTTATATAATGAGACTACAGATGTGTCATGGGGAATACATTATCCAATCATGAACCAATTTATAGAATGTCTAATGAATTTTTATATATCTAATAATATATTTAATTTGTAATTATTGATCACAATCATTAAAAATCCTTATTGATTAAAGGAAAAGTATTTATATATAATTCCCCAATCAATCAAATAACTACCAAGTCAACATCAATTGTAAAAATGGTAAATAGTTTGGGTAATAATAAAATCCCCTATAATGAGGATATGTAGGGGAAATTTAATATCTATTGAACACAAAAATATTTACATTTCTGAAATAAAATGTTTCTAATAGTAAAAATAATTCATGGGAGTGATTATAAAAACACACTTTAGTATGAATTATCATAAACAATTAATTGAATAAATTTGAAAGGTATTTATATAACATACCCACAATGATGTTATATTAAAAAATGTTATTCGTTGCTGATGAATAAAAATAATCTAAAAATTTTATAAAAAACATCACAAAATTATCCTTTTCAATTTGAAATAAACTTGGAATGATAATTTGTTTTGAAAGGAATTTTCAAAACATTTTAAATAAAAATACCCTATTATACTATGAATTTAATATTAAATGAAATAGAAATCATGTTAGTGTTTAATATCATATATGGTATAAAAAATATCCACCAAATAGTTAATATGATTTTAATTTTCTTTATTAGGTAAGAAGTAGGAAGAATAATTTGAATAAATATGAAGAAAAAAATGGGTAAAAATATATTTTAATACATAATGTTGAAAAGGTAAAAAATTGATATTTTAAGACATGTTTTTTTTTAAAATAGATTTATAACCTAATAGATAAATGAAATCAAATATTATTAAAAAAAATTATTAATAATATGAATCCACCAAATAGTGAAAAAAATAATGATAACATGAAAATGAATAGAACAAAGAATAAGAGAAGAAAAGTAAATATTATATTAAATAATGATAATGTAAATTCATTTAATTGAAATTCTATAATAAAAAATCATGATTTGAATGATATTGTGAAACAACCCATAATATGATCATAATGTTGATGTTAAAATTAATCAATTAATTAATTGTGACTATCAATTTGAAAAACAAATAAAATTATTGACAATAATACATTATATTGTCCAAATTTATTATAGTTATATTCATAGAATATTAATTAAATTAATGTTGTAATATAGACCAATTAAAATAAATTGAGTTTTGAAATTTCATTAGAACATGGTAATTTTAATTTCATATCACATTATATAAAATAATTAAAATTGTAACACAAGATTCTATGAAAAATAAATTATTCATGAAATTACCTGTCAATTGGGTAATATCTATACCACCAAAATGTTAATTGGTTCATAAAAACAAATAAATCCTAATGGAATGTAAGTTGATAAGAAATCCCTTACTTCAGGCTTCCTTTTAGTTGATCAATATTTATCTATATATATCATTCTTTAAAACATTTTTAACTAATTATTGAACAATATTAATATTTATAATGTTATATATTATCCATTTATAACATATTTTTACCCATTCATCAGTTATCTTACACTATTTTCATTGTTTCTAGTGTTAATTTCATTATTTTCTCATGCACATTTCATTATGAATGATCTAATCCCTTACAATATGATAGAGTCCTATAAAATAATGTATAGTAACAATGAAATAATTTTTATATTATTACATAATATTTAATTTTAAAACTCATCATGTATTATGTTTTTGAAAAATGAATTATGTTATTAACATGTAGAAATTAGGTCGTACGTATACTTATGTAATGTTTCCATTTTCCAAAGATCAATATGGAATGGAGGAAACTAATATAATTACTTTTCTAAAAGATTATTATTTAATAAATAAAATATTATTTCGTTAAATATATATGTATCATCCATGTGTTTTGGTGATTAAAAGAGAGTCACATTAGATTGTAAAGGTGGCAGTCCACATGTACACGAACCACATTGTCATCTTTACGTGAGTGAAAAGGATTGAAAAAAAGTTATATATTTTATTTTTATAGAATAATAAATAAGAAATTAGTATCTTAATTATTCAATTTTTATCACATATAATAATTATATTCATTCCTTAACACATTCCAAGTAATGTGTCAGTGAATGACGAATCACATTTCTTCGCGGGACGGTAGTCCTCCATACCCATGAGCGACACTATCCTCACACCTATAGAATGGATGATAATTAGATATATATAATATAGTTATTGAATTGTTATAATAGTATTATAAATATATTATTTTTTATTTACATTAATATTTATACCCAGCCATAGGATGTGGAAATGTGAAAATTAACTACAATGTTTTGTGAGGCGGTATTCCACATTACACAAGAATAATGACTTCATAACCCTTTTAATGGAAGATGCGAGGGATATAGTTCATTATCATATTATAAAATTTTCATTTAATTTTGTTCATATTGAGGTTATTTTATCATTTTTGTATAATAATAATTAAAGTAAGGTGAGAGAAATCAAAAATAATGACTCTCATTAGAGAACATTATCTCTTCGTCAACCAACATCATTTGGTTTACACAAAAACATTCATACTAATAATTTGGTACCAAAAAAGGCATATAATAATATTTTATGGATTATATTATGTTATTTTGGAATTTATTTTCTGAAAAAAAATGTGGTTTTAAGGTTTCAATTATAGAGGAGAGTTAGTGGCATTTTATAAGTTTGGTCAGCTGTACACTTTTAATAATTTTTAGATTCAATTCCACCCTCATTGGTTTCACGTAAGCATGTCCCAATAATTGTAAATTCATGAAACTATAAGTTAATAGGTATATATATGACCATATAATGGGTTATGGACAAGTATTGATCCATTTTTACACCTTATACTCTTCGTTTAACTACTAAGTGAACTCATATTCTTCTGAGTCATTGTAATTAAATTTAAATGGTTTTAAAAACTTATTTTGAAGAAGTTAATATTCCCTAATTAAATTTAATGAATTATTCTGATTCCAAATATGGTATACATTCTTTCAAAATCAATTGATATATTTTATAAAATTAAATTTTAAATTTATTCCACATACGGGATGCGGATGTTAGTTTTTAGAGATAAAATGTTCAAACATTTAAGAATTTTATATATCTAAATTAAATATAATAATTATTAAAATAATAAAAATTTTATTAATTGAAAATTTTATTTTCAAAATTTACTTTACAAAAATTTAAATATATAATTTAACATTACTATTTTTTTATGAAAATTCAGTTTTCAATTAAATTTCAATATTTTTCAGTATTCATCAAAACATTATTATTTATAGAAATAACCCATTAATAAATGATAAGATAATTATGATACTATAATTTTATAATATATTTTTTTTATTTATATATCATTTTTTATGTTTTAAAAATTAATTTATAATTATATGCACAATGAATTTTTAAACCACTCTTTAGAAAATAAAATATTTTTAGAAAATATTTCATTTTTCCTTTTAAATGTTTGTAATTTTAAATTTTTATTAATATATATTTAATAAAAATGTTTCAAATATATACTTTCATAAGTTAGTTATTCTTATTAATACACTCCATTCTAATGTCTTGGTGGTAAATTTAATATTAAATAATGGTATGAATAGAATATTATTGTTCAGAAAAACTCGATATTATATGTAATACGAGATATCGATGAAACTTTTTTTATAAAATGAGATATATCTTTGTACCTTGAAATATGCGTAATTAAAGATAATTATAGAAGTCAATGCATTGAATTCATGACAATATATTGAATTTACCAGAAGTAGTATTTTCTAGGAGAGTCTTGGGATATTATATTCAGATCTACACTTGTTGTTCCATTCAATACTTTCTATAGTATATGATTCTCATATTTGTATCTTTGTGGGAGATTCAATTCAAAAGTAAATGGTATTCTGGTATTGAAATATGGTTTCTAAATTTAAATGGTATTTTCAAATGCAAATTTTATTTTTTTTGAATTTAAAAGAGTTTTTAATGTGATTTATGATAGAAAAGTGAATAACTATGAAATTTCATATATGAAATGGAACAAAAGAATTATACCTCATTTGTGTGAGTTCCCAGATAGAATTGCATGATAATATTAGATATTTTAATATGGTTTCTTCCATATACTATAGGTGATCCAAATATTTCATATATAATGGGAAGGCCCTAACAGCGTCGAGTGATCTGTTATAACATTAAAAATGGGTACACACACATCGTGCTCTAGTAAATTGTATAATTTTTTAATCTATATAGGAGATGACGATAGATTCACTGAATTTTTTCTCTCACATATTATATTAGTATACTTTTACTTGTATCATATGTTTAAAACATGTATTTTATATGATGTTCTATATTAATGAAAAGTGTATTTTGTTTCATTTTTTATTCTTTTAAAATAACACATTGAGAAAATTTTGTTTTTTACATTAAAATGTGATATTTAATATTCTCAAATAAAACTGAAGAAAACGGTAAATATTATATGAATTTTCGTGTTTTCTATTAGGTTTTGATTTTATTCTTCTCAAGTGCATTATTGAGATTTTTGTTCTCATACCATATTATTAAAATGTTTCTAATTAGATTTATATATGTATAAGGGTGGGGAAAAAGAGTAGTTAAACTTCATGATGATTTTATATGAAAATAAATAATTTATTATTTCACATGATTTATATTATGTGAATAGGGATATTAATGAAATTTTTAAACATTTTATTTTATGGTTTTTTAATTTAGGATTTATTTTCTTAATTTTCTAAATATATAATCATTAAATGATCATCGAAGAAAAATTATGATTTTTTTACTAAAACACACGATTATTTATTGTTTATTACTGGGCCTTGCAGTTTATGGTTATGATTTTAATATTTGTATGACAACAATTTATTTTCCTTGGGTTATTTTATTAGGATATGATTTATTATCTTTATGAATTTTTATGAATGAATTATAATTATTTTATTACTGAGCCTATTAACCCCTACCAATGCATTGAGTGGAATTGGATAATTCATGAGTTAAAATTGATATGCATTAACCGTAATTCGTGTTCATAATTTTATATATGGAATACACTTTCATGTAAAAATTATTATACATGAACCTGGAATTCACATCCACTATATTATTTATATACATATATTTCATTTCACTAATATTATTCATGGATTTTTATTTCATTTAAATATAGTTATATGTGGACTTCTATTTGATTTATATAACATTATGTATTGACCTAGATTTCATGTCAATAAAATTATATGATGTCCCAGTTTCATGTTCACAGGTTTATGTGAGGTCTTGATTCCTGTAATAAACATAATTTTCAAGATTATTTATATTTTTACATGTTCAAAATGTTATATTATTTCTTTCCAAATTAAAATTTCCATTTTATACTCTCATGGAAAATGTTATTTGGTTCCATCATTATTCATTCTTTATTAACATCCATGAATTATTCCAATATTCAATATTATGATATATCCAATAGAGCGTATCTATTTTAAAATGTTATTCTCATGTTCTCATAAATGTATGATCATACTACTCTTATGGGATCATTAATAACTCCCTTTATTTCACTTACTTGAAATATTAGAACACCCATTCCTATGTCTCTTTTCAAAAAGATTTGAAAAATAGATTTAGGTGGGATATTTATTATAAGGGCTCATGTAATGTAGAAAATAGAGTGGTGTTTTTAAGATATAATATTTTTAAGTTATAAAGGTATCCAAGTTCATAAGGCACTAGAAAAATAAAATTATGGTTTTGATCATTATTTTATGGAATGATTATTAATTTTAAAAGTTATAATATATATGAATGAAAAGTATGTGTAGATTTTTTGATATTATATAAAGGTTTATTTATCCTTTTGAAACTACAAAGCTAAAATATTAATTATAACCCATAGAATAATAATTTTTATTCGGTAGATTCCTAATTTATATTAACTAAAGGAGTGTGGTTCTCCTAGATAACAATCAATATCTGAATACTACAAGTGTATGTGTTTTTAATTGATGATTATAGGTATAATAAACCTAAAAATATATGGTTTAGTATATCATTATCATTATTTGGGTGAATGAAATGTGTTCCCTAACTGTGAACTTTACTTGAACCTCCTGAGGGATTTTATTAGGTTATCTCATGTTATCATTAGGACCTGTGATGAAGGATTTGAGAATATAATGACCATAAATGTCCAATTTTTAAAAACATACAACAAAATTGGAACGATATTCTTAAAAATATTATTAATAAAACCAATTTTTATATCATAATACATATAATAATACTTTTTTTGTCAATAGATAGAAGATGAATGAATTTTCAGAAAAATTAGTATGTTGAAAAATTCAACAACCATCCTCAAGTGAAACTAAATAAATTAATAGTTTTGATTCCATATTTTATGACTAAACATCATCAAATATCTCAATCTATTAGTGAGGAAATAGATCATGTTGAACAACAGAAACCACCTAGTAGGTTGCAACATGTTATTGATAGTTTTTTGTGAAAACCTCCAACCTCCTTCTATGGGTATTTTAATCAACTAATTCTAGAGAAATTGAACAGTAAAATAGAAATGTATATTGAACCACCATTTAATAATATTATCATTTCATAAATTATAAATAATTCATAAACATTAGAAAAATATAATCCCTAGGATCTTACTAGTATAATTTATTTTGAAACATGGAAACATAAACACTGGTACATAAATGAGCTACATTATATCCTTATAGATTTACCAAGACTATCACCCTTCTTAAACACATCAATCATAATAAATATCTTTAAAAACCTGGGGACGGAATCATAAAAAGTGGTGAGATAAAATGCTTATTATGAGTAAATATGGGATACATGTATATATAAACGTGAACATAAGGGTATGATAATGAGATCATTAAAATATAAGATCACTCCCCATATAATAATGATAATATAATATTGTTTGGAAGTTCATATAAAACGAATCATAATGAAATAATTGGAAGAGGACATGAAATAATCACGTAGAAATAAGATAGGGAATTGTGGCAACACATAAGAATATAATGATTTCCATAGTAGCCAAGGCATCACAAGAAATACCATCATAGTGGGAAAAGACCTTTGTTGAACCGGGTATCCCCCATCACAACCCAGTATTCCTGAACCGAGGGACCCTCATTAAAGACATCTATTATAGAAATTAGTAACTCTCATTCCATCACTGGATTACTGAACAGTGTAACCCATGTTCCATCCCTATTTTATCTCATGATAAAAAAATAATTACCCAATGAACTTATGGGAGATATAGGTCCCACACATTATATAATGAAATCATTCATACATGTGAAAAATGATAATAAATAAAAAAATAATAATCACTAAAATAAAATGGGTATCATAAACATGTAAACATACTATAACCTATGGAAAGAAACTTGTTCCAATATCATTTAAAAAAAATACAACACGTGAACAGAAGTAGGATTTAAAAGAATATAACCTAGGACAGAGAAATGAGTTTCGCAACATAATTCCATTAAAACATAATTCATTAAGAGAATGAAAAAATTTATACATTTATTAATTCTCTGTTAACTAATGATGAACACCAATGGATATTATCATAGATGATAAATAATATTTAATAATCTTTTAAAAACACTTTTTTTGGAACATATCCATTTCTCTTTGAAAATTTATATTTATTACATAAAACATTTTGAAAACTACTTTATTTAAAAATATATTTAATAATATTTAAAGGGATCATTTAAAACAATAAAAAAATAGAAATCTATTTTTCATTGAGAATTTTATTCAAGGATATTCTGAAAACATTTGTTTTAAAACCTAGTTTTTTTATACAATAGATTTCCAACCAAAGTGAGAGGTGGATCGATTTCACGATAAACATTATATCATGTACCTATAAGTGAAAAATGGTACTAATAAATGTGGATATAATGGGAAAAAATATGGGATGGAAAATCATTAATATACTCTAATCATAGAATATGGGATTGCATCAAAGGACCCATAATCATAAACATTCTTGAAAAGAATGAGGAGATTGGCTCAAAAAAATCATATAACTTGGTGAACTAGGATTATACACGCAATATAAGTCTAAGTAAATTACGCGAAGATTAATATATCAGGAAATTAAGGATAATAAAGATATAAATTTTAAAATGATGTATATTTACCAAAAACAATTTAGGTGTATAAGAAAACACGAGTCTCAAATATGTCAAATTATGACAAAACTGTTTAACGGATTTGGAAACATTTTAATGATAAAGCCCATAAAATAAGGATCATAAAATGTGCATTTGAATACCAATAATTATAAGTATAGGATACATTTAATACAATTATGCTCATTAAATACACCACAAAAAAGTAAATAGTGGATAACATAACATGTATCTCATGTAAATTAAAATGGAGATGAAAATACCCTCACCTTGTGTCATGACTCTCTCCATACACATACAAGCTTCATGTATAATAAATATAATTTTCATATAAATATTATATTATATAATATTCTTATATCTATTACCATATATTATTTTATTATTACGATATATCACCTACTTTTTAACAATCATATGTTAAGGTGTCACTTTGGGTAATATTCGATTTGTTCTAGACATGTGTCTTATTTTTTCAAATCATTGATCCTAATAAATATAACATTATCCAAGAATTTTGAACATGATAAAAAAAAATTAATATCTAGAATAATTATATTATAATAATCTATTACATAATGATGTATGTAATGTAATACATCATTCATGGAGACAGTAAGTTGTACCTACGTATGAATGATGTTTTCCTTTTTTACTTTTATATTGAATTAATGTATATAAATTATATATATATGTATATGTAGTTGTATATATATAATATTTTTGACATTATAATTAATATACCATATATTTAATATATGTTCAATAAACCCATCCATAATACACACTATGTGGTGTGTCAACAAATCAAATCACATTGAGAGGGCAGTAATCCACAATTCCTCAAACAATAATACCATATTAACACCAAAGGGAAGGTAAGAATATGTGTGTTATAAAAGGAATATAGATTCATAAATACATATCCAATATAATATATGACATATATAAATATATTTTCTATGATAATGGAGACCATTATTGGTGGTAGAAGAGAAATGAATAATCATAGTTTGGTGAGGAAGTAGTTCGTTATACGTAGAAAAAGTATTTTAAACGTCCATTAGATGGAGGTTTTGGTATGTGTTGGTCATAAAAATTGTATATAAAAATATTTATATATAGATTATACTATTTCTTTACACAATTATAGAATAAATGGATTTTTGGTTTTGAAGAATGAAAATAATAGAGAGAATATTGAGAGATGACATTACATCTTAATCGGGGAACTCATTCTAGTTTGTGATAAAAGGATTTTTTAGAAGCTTTCATCCCAATGGGAGGCATCAATGCCTAATGGATGATTTTTTGGAGGCTATGTAGGTAGTTCTAGGATGAACATAAAAGGTTTGAGAGGTGTGAATAATGGGTATATAAGTTGTCCTTTTGTAGCGAAAGAAAATGTCTCATTTGGAATTTCAAGAAACAAGTTAGGCGTATAGATGTTCTTACCAAAATATTTACTAAAAACACAAAAATAAATAAATAATGGATGTTTTATTTATGATCTATGGACAAAAAATGGGTTCTAGTAAAGTTCTTATGTCATTTGGCAATTAATTTTAAAGTTTTGTCCCTAATTAAGGTTAATTATGCCTTAACTGCTGTGATAAATTTTAATCGCTTTTACTAAAAATTATGGTAAAAAAACATGGCCTTATTAGAATATAAATATTAGACAGAATATAATGGTGTATGTTAGATTTCTTAAATTCACTTCATAGAAGTGGAAAAATTAATATTATTGTTAATCCTGCATACTAGTCGAAATAACTGTGTTCTAATGTACGAATAAGTTCAATAGTTTGTTAATATTTTATATTCAGTTTCAAATTGAAATTGATCATAATGAATTTCATTTTATTAATAGATGTAAAATCTATGTAATTTAACTCGAGAAATCATTTAAAATATTATTTAAAAATATTAATTATTTTAAAAAATGTAGTGTTTAACTAGAAATCAGTATTTCCACTATTCATCAAAAAATGAAGTTAATCTGAAAAAAAAACAAAAAAATTACCCTAGGATAATTTTTATGTTTTGTATTCGAAAATGAATTTTATTTTCTAAAATTAAATTTCATAATGTGTCTAAAATTAAAATCATTATTATAACTAGTTCTCTCAATGAAATGATGTTTTTAATCGTATAAATACTTTTCCAAAATTCATATCTTCTATTTTTAATATGTCTTATTTATGTAAAAAAAATTATAGATAATATTTAAAAATTAGTTATTTCTATTCATATTTCTAGGTTTAATTTATAGGTTATAATTATCTTATTTCAATAATTATTACAATAAAAAGGATATGTCTCGTAGAAACTCAATGTTTCATGTATCGTACTCTAACTGAGTGTTGTATGAATCTTATGCCAAGTCAATTTTTTATGTAACATACACCATTTGAGGGTCTCATTTGAAAAGAATAATTTACCTAGTGAAATTCAAGATATAAATGAAAATTTAAATTTATCTAAAAAATTAGTTCCATAAAATTTTGGGGTTTCACATTCTACCACCCATAAAATAAATTTCATCACAAATGTAAAATAAGGAGTATAATTATTCTTCATAACATTCTGAAGTTCCAAAATAACTTCCCCTAACAGTTTATTTCTCTAAAACAACATTGACCAGGTGATTGGTCTTGATTCGTAGAACATTCTTTAATCAGTCTTTAATTTCAATAGGTTTCTACTCATAAGGAATATCTTTCTCCAACAATATGATATTTGAGTTATTTATATTTTATGGGTCGTTTCTATCCATCTTTAGGATGGATACATGAAATAATTCAAGAGAATGATATTGATTTGGAAGAATTTCCAAGATATAGGGTACTGTCTCAATGCGATAATGAATCTCAATGGGACCAATTTACAAAGCTCTTAGTTTTCCATTCTTCAAGAATGAAATAACATTTATCCAGGGTGAGATTCAAAAGATACCACTTAAACAACATCAAACTCTAAATCACAGTAATGGTTATCAACATTACTTTCCAATCAACTTTGTATTCTTTTATATGATTCAAAATGGTTCTCCAATTCTTAATCATTTCATTATCAATCTGAATTAACAATATATTTATTTCTCCAACCTCATTCTAACATGTGGGATCTCCAAATTTCATCCAATATAGGGATTCATATTGTTCCCATAGAATTCATGAGTGAATGATATTATTTTAAAAAAGTGAAATTGTGGAATGTGTGTACCCCACAACTATTGAAACTTAGAGAACACGATCTCAATATATCCTCTATGGTATGAATTGTTCTTTATGACAGTATATATATTTGAGGGTGATAAGAAGTGTCAAAAGGCAATTTTGTATCATGAAAATTTTATATACTTCTCTAGAACATTGATGTAATCCTTGGATCTAGATATGAGAATATTGAATGTGGTACTCCATGAATCCATAACACTTATATAATATAAATTATGTCGATCTAATCAAGAGAGAAATATTAATAGATAGCAATGAAGTGTGAGTAATTAGTATGGTGATCAACTACAACCCATATATCATTAAACCGTTTAGAGTTTTTTCTTTTTCTAATGAAAAAATCCATAGTAATGTTCTACCATTTACATTCTTGTATAGGTAATAGATGCAACACCCTTTATTATTTTTCCTTTCAACATTAACATGTTGGTATACTATTCACCGAGATACAAAATCATTGATATCCCTCATCATTCCATCCCACTAAATGTATTAATTAAGGTCATTATTCATCTTCCTACATCCATGACAAATATATAATGATGAACTATATGATTCCTCTAATGGTTCCTTACTCAAATATGGAATGGAAGGAACGAATACAATGTTCTTGAACTATATCATTCCATCGTCATCAAGGAGAAACTCAAGAACATTTCTAACCTTCTTTTTTAGATATTTATCATCCTTCTACGCCCCCTTTATCTTCACATAGATATATAGTAAAACATTGAACATACAATGATATCATTATTCTACTTCCTTTAGGATTTCTATTTCAATCATTTTCAAATATAAAAATATTGGATCAATTGTGATCTTCATCATAGATAAGATAGCACGATCATTTCGACTTAAAGCGTCGGCCACATTGTTCGCTTTCATTGAGTGGTTATGTAGTGAGAAAAAATAATCCTTTATCAACTCGATCCATATTCACCAGTGCATGCTCATGTAATTCTATGTGAATAGGTATTTTAGTCTTTTATTATCATTATATATACATCAAACATTTCCTTATAATGTTAATTCATCTCTATATTTAAATAAATTATAACTATTTCTAATGAAAAATCAAGAGTTGGATAATTTTTCTTATGAATCTTCAACTATCATGTGTCATAGGATATAAAAAAGTTATTTTTCATATGAACACATCCCAATCCATTCATGGATGCATCGCTATAAATTACAAACTCTTATCCAATCTTGGTTAATCTAAGCATAGCTGCACAGACAAATCTTCTTCACAGTTCCTCCAAATTATACTCACATTCATCTGTCTAAAGGAAAATAACATCCTCACGAGTTAACATGGTAAAAGGATTAGATATTAATTTGAAATTACCCACAACCATTCTATAATACCTTGAAAAATCAAGAAAACATTGGATCTCAGTCATAGTGATTGGTCTAGGACAGATTTAAACAGTCTCAAACACTGATTGATCTATTACAATACCATCTCTTGAGTTTATGTTATGCAAAAATTAAACCTTCTGTTGCCAAAATTCACACATTAAAATATTTTCATATAGCTTCACTTTCATTAGGGTCTTCTTTACAATTATCAGGTGGTAATGAGTCTCTTCCTTTCCCTTTGAATAGATATGAATGTCAACTATAAATACTTCCACAAACTGGTCGAGGTAACATCTAAGGACTCTATTAATTAAATCCATTAAGACATTATGGGAATTAGTGAGACAAAATTACATCAATATATATTCTTACTGACCATACCTTGTACTAATTTCCATCTTGGATATATCCACTATCTTGACGCTAAAATTGATCATAAACATAATGAAGGTCAAACATGGAACATTATTTAGCTATGCATAGTTGATCAAACAGGTCATCAATACGTGGAAGATGATATTTTTTCTTGATTGTGATCTTGTTCAATGCCTAATAATTAATACAGAGTTTCATTGAGCCTTATTTCTTTTTCACAAAATGAACAGGTGCATCCCAAAGTGATACACTTGTCCGATAGAATCCATTATCAAGGTTTTCATGGAGTTTATTCTTTAGTTCCAACCACTTAATCCGGTACATTTTATATGGAGTATTTGAAATTGGAGTAGAACCGTGTACATGTATTTTATAGGGCTAATCATCACGTTTTTCTGTAATTCTTAAAAAATATTCTAGAAATACATCTATAAAATCCTGAAGAATAGGAATATCATCGATATCAATCTTCACCATGACCTTTTGAGATAAACATACATTTTGAATGGGAATTAAGACACATATGGTGGATGAAATCTCCAATGTATGTTCTTACTTATCTTCACATTGATGGATTATAATAGTAGGGTTCGAAATATATAACATAACTCCCCTTCGTTGTCAATTGATGTCATCGTTATGAAATTAACTCCAATTTATTCCTATTATGACATCAAATTAGACCAAATGAAGAATGACATGATTTGTAGGAAGAACTGTTCCACAAACCACTACCGAAGTGAAATCATATACATTAGATGAAATCATTATACTATTAGAGGTTTTCACTACAAATTCCCATAATAATTTTTTTCATGGAATCTTAACACCCATAGAAAATTTTTTATATATGAAATGGTGGGTAAATCTATAATGAAATATGAAATTAGTAGTTCTAGAGTGCATGATAAGTGTACCTTTCATCAAATCGTTATTTCACCCCTCATCAGATATAGGGATTGCATGAGATATCCTCTTCTCCCTAAGAATAATATGTGATTTACATTGATCAATATCACTAACCCTTGGTTTTTCATAAATAGTTAGGAAAATTCACGTTCTATTTACACATGAAACACTGAATCATGGAGGTGTATTAAGTGCATATTTTTCTCCATTAGAAATTTGATCAGACTTTTCCCCATCACATCGATAATCAATTTATGAATTTCTTCCCCTTTCACATGTAAAAAATTTATTGTACCCATATGGAAATTTCAACCTTGTTTTTTCACACAAATAGATCATAATTAAATGTTCATCTTCTTATCTCTACGGGGTTTTTAGTTTCATTTAAACATCATATTTTTCGTCTTTTCAAATCCATAAAATTTATACGTAACTACTACCTCCATTTCAACCTTGAATTCACAATGCACAATCTCTTCATTGATGCATAAGTATCTTATGGACAATGCCCTTCTGAGAATTGGCATTTATTCACCATTGAACCTATAAACTTTACTTTTATGTTGGATGATAATTCATGAAGCTTACCTATAATGTCTTCTGAAATTAGTCTTGTGACTACCAATATATTCATCACATCATGCAAGCTCGTATTCTGGATTAGATTCTACCGTGGATCGACATCACCTTTTAAGTGATATACAAATAGTATAGATTTTTCAAGCTCTATCGCTAAAAAATATAGATTATAATTTCACTGGTATTAATCTATTGTTCAGTGACAAGTGGATCAGAATAATCTATATAGGAAGATGGATGTTGCCCCATTAACGACTCAAAAAAATGTGGTTCCCTCCTTTTATTATTTAAAATCCCACCATGAGTCATATCTTGAGAAATATTGGTGAGAATTGAAAATATGTTTTTCATTCCATCTCACATATAATTTTGATGTTCAGGAAGACAATCATTGCATTCACTATTTTTATTGCCATAAATGTGGTTCCATAGAGTTCCATCCATTAAATAAAACCAAAACCATAGGAAAAAAGTAGTTATCATATTGAGGAACCACATATTAATTAAAAATCACTTATAGGATCTCTAAATTATGAAATATTCCATAATCAAGGACACATTTGGATTATCCTAAGAAATATATAGTCAACTTATGGTTAAATCCTTCATAATTGTTTGTGAAGAGTTTGTGAATTGTCAAGCATATCTCTTGGGGGTTTCAAACAAGGTGGGAAGAAAGTACCATTCTTATACTATATCCGCATGTACTTGTAGTATATAGACATGGATTCATTTCTAGTAAACCAGTCACTATATCCATTATCAAAATTCTGAAGAAATTATCATGTACATTCACTCATCCCTATACTTATACATTGAAATTTCCAATGGTTTTTCAATAAGGTTTTCACATCCTAGTTTCCAAAGGATAGTTAATATTTTCCTCTCATGATATCTATAGTGAACCATGAATTATAAACATTAACACTAAATAAATTTTGTTGAATACCAAAAAATTATACTAATAGATTCCAGAAGACCATACTAGTCTACTGCCTTTGGGAATGTGGGAACATAAATACTAGAACATAAATAAGCTACACTTTCTCCCACTATGTTATCCTTGACTGACACACTTACTAAAACCATATATCATAATAAATATCTTTACAACTTGAGGAATGATACATAAAAATTGGGATCCGAAATTATTAGTAAGGGTATTCCTGGGAGACTAGTACGTATAAACATGGACATATGTGTAAGAGAATTTGATCATAGAAATAGTAGATCATGCACTGCGCAACAAAGATCAAGGCAAAATGATTATAATTTCATAAGAAATGAATCATAATGAAATATAGAGAATAGGTATAGAAAAAATAACATAGGAATAAGACATGGAATTATGGAAACACATAATCATATAATAATTTCCATAGTATCCAAGTTATAACTTCCAGGACTATCTTAATGGAAAATTCATTTACTGAACCGAGTAACCCCTATTCCAGCCCTATATAACTGAACCAAGAGAACCTCATTCCATACCTATATTACAAAATTATATAACCTTCCATACATCCCTAAATTATAAAACCACATAACCCACATTCCAGGCCTATTTTATCTCATGATATATAAATCTTTACCTAATTCATTGCAGGGAGATATAGGTCCCACACACCACATAATAAAATAATATATACATGTGATAGAAGGTCACAAATAAACATACCAATAAACATTAAATGAAATAGTTATAATATTAATGTAAATATATCATAATCTTTTAAAAAAGATAGGTTTCATATTCATTTCATTATAAACATAGCATGTGAAAAGAAGTGGGTTTTAGAAGAATATAACCCGTGAAAGGGAAACGAGTTTTGTAACATCATTCCATCAAACCATAATTCATTTAAAGAAAGAACATTAATGAATACATTCAATAAGTCCCCATAAATGCATTATTAAAACCAATGGATGTTATCTTAGATGGGAAATAATGTTGAAGGAACTTTTAAAATCACTTTATGAATAAAATATCCATTCCTCCACGAATAAAAATTTTATTACATAAAACGTTTTGAAAATATTTTTATTTAAAAATAACATGGGAAATTTATAATGGAAACTATTAAAACATAAAAAAATTAAAATCCATTTTCCCTTGAGAATCATCTGCATGTATCTTTTGAGAACATTATTTTGAAAACTAGTTTTTCAATACAGTAGATTTTCAACCAAAGAAAGAGGTGGTTAGATACAAATTAAAACGTTATCTTATGAACAAAAGAGTGAATAATTTGTACTAAAAATGAGAATATCTGGAAGAAAAATAGATATGGAAAATCAAGAATGTTATTAAATTAGGGATTATAGGATTTCATTAATGGAAGCATAAACATGAACAATCATAGAAAAAATATGGAGATTTTCTCAAAAAACTCTGATAAGTTGATGACATGGGATAATAATATAAATGTAAGAAAAGTAAATTACATGAATTTTATTATATCATTAAAATAATAATATTCATGATATAACCTGTAAAATGGAACAATATACCCCTCTATAAATGTATTTAGCTACATAACAAAACTTGAGTAACAAATAAGGGAAATTGAGATAAAACTGTTTTACAATTTTGGTAACTTTTGAATGTTAAACCCCATGAAAGATGGATCATACAATAGGAATTGTCACACCGATAGTATTAATAATAGGATACATATAATATATACATGGTCTGTACATACACCAGAAAAATGGAATGAGTGGTGAACAGAACATTTATCTAACAAAAATTAAAATTGATATGAAAATCCTCGTACATTGTGTCTTAAACCTCTCTATAATGGTACCATATTACTATATAAAAAATATAATTTTCTTTAAAATATCATAATTATTATAATTATTATATATGTTACCATATATTCTATTTTTTGGAAATTATGTTACCCAATTTTTCACGATCTTATGTTATGGTTTCACTTCAGGTAATTTTCTCTTTGTTCTTCACATGGGTTTTAATTTGTTATATCATTGATCCTTATACTTATATAAAGATATCAGAATTTATAACATGATATAAATATCTATTATATCCAGTAATATTATATAATAATAATCTATAATATAATAATGTCTGTAATGCAATACATAGTTCATGGAGAAGGTATGTCGTACGTACGCATAAACACTGTTTTCTGTTTTTATTGTCGTATTGAATGCAAGTATATAACATACATTTGTTTATAGATATATATATATATATCATTATAAAAGAATCATAATTGTATCATATATATCATATATGTTCCTTACACCCGTCCTAACTACATTCTATGTGGTGTCGGAACAAATCACATCACATTGATGGAGTGGTAGTCCACACCACCTCAAACAAGATTACAGTATTAAAATTAAATAGAAGGTAAAAAGATATATGTTATAATAAAATACAGAAAATTAAATACATATTAATAATTATATATGACATATATAAATATAGTTTCCATCAAAATGGAATCCATGATTCGTCATAATGGAGAAATGAACAACAATCATTTTGTGAGGTAGTAGTCCCTCGTACATAGAAACAACATTTTCAACATCCATTATTTATTTTTGTGTAAGGGTAGGTCAAAAATTATATATAGAAACATCCTAATATGTTTATGATACTTGTGTTGTCACAGAAGAAATTAATTGTGATAGTGGAGGGGTGGAGAATGAAAATAATGGCAAGGAGTTTGAGAGAATATGTTACCTCTTAATCGAGAAACCCCATTTGTGTTGTGACAAAAGGCATCATTTAGATTCTATCTGAACAAATGGAGGCATCAAGTTCAAAGGTATGATTTTTGGATTTCTAATTGGGTAGATAATCGATGAACATAAAATTTTTGAGAGGTGTGAGTAATGGGTAGAGGTGGTGGCCTTTTATCAGGATGGAAGATTACTCATTTTAAATTTATAGAAACAAGTTAGGGGGGGCACATGTTCATTCAAAAATAAGTATTAAAAAAACAAAAAATAATAAATATTTTTTTCTTTATTGAAAATATATGGACATTAAATGTTTTTGTATAAGTTTCTAGGTAATTTGGGATATTAATTTTGATGTTTAAATCATAACATAACATAACTTGGCCTTAAGCATTGTGATTAATTTTAGTCACTCTTACTAATAATTTTGGAAAAAATTTAACATTATATTATTAGAATTTAAATATTATAATAAATAAAATGGTGTATATATAATTTTTCAAAATCACTTCACAGAAGTGGAAAAATTATGATTTGTTCTAATCCCACTGACGAGTCGAAATAACGGAATTGTAAAGTAATAAAAAGTTCAAACGTTTTATAAGATTTTATATTTAGTTTCAAAGTGAAATTATTTAAAATTATTATAATTGCATTAGTATAATCATAATTTATCTAATATGACCATAAAAGTTATTTATAAAATAATTAACATTAATAATTATGTAGACAAAAATGTAGATTTTTACTAAAAAGCTGTATTTTTCATTATTTGTCAAAAAATTATATTTCTAAGGAATATCCCAAAAATTCACCATCAGATAATTTTAACATTACAAATTAAAAAAAAAATTCCATTTTATCAAATTCTATTTAAAATATTTTATAAAATAACATTCAATATTAGAATTAGATTATTTGATGAAATATTTTTTTAAAACATAGAAGGACATTACCAACAATCGTATCTTTTTTTATCAATACGTATATTTATATAAAGTAATTGTAAAAAATATTTGAAAAATAGTTATTAATTTTCAAATTACTATTTTTAAATACTAGTTTATAAATATCTTTTTTTAATAATTAAAACAATAAAAAGGGAAGTTTCATACAAACTAAGTGTTATATATATTGTATGCCAACACAATGTTGTTTTTATATTACGCCAAGGCGGTGATGACTGTAACATACACCAAGTCATTTTATACTGTGAATGGAATATTTGACTTATTTAATGGTACCATATGTATGAAAATTGAAATTTATTCAAAAAAACTTTTTCTTAAGAACACAGGGAGTTAAAAAAGTTATTTCTCCTCCATCAATTATTAATCCCAAATTTTTTCCTATGTGGCTATCCTATGGAATGATAATTATTTTGAGGGTAGAATTTTATTAGTGATATTTTTTAATAGGATTAAATGGAAACCGAGTAATGTGATAGGTTATTTATTATTTTTTCATGTATCTCCCTCACATTCTATAGAAAAAATGAAGAGGGAATTTATTTATCTTAAGAATAGGTATGAAGAATTCATGGAATCTATGAGCATTTTTTCAAAATATAATTTATTATCCCTTAAATAAAATATATATAATATTTAATGGGTTGAATTCATGGATTTGAAATTAATTATCCATAAGGGTATTCATAATCTATAAATAATTCATTCTATGTTAACTAAATTTTGAAATGTATAATAGAAACCCCCATTATTTTATAGGTAAGAAACAGAAGATGATTTTTCCATGAATATCCAATGAATAATAAAAAGGAGGGTAGAAAAATTTTCAACCACCCAATTTCCAAAATATTTATATGGAATACCCATTTTAATTCCTTGAAGAAATACGAATATTTTTCCATTTTGGAATAAATATCCATTGTGTAAAATACTATCAAATTAATTTGAAGAGTCCAATAAATGAATGGAATTATGAGATGCTTTAAAATAATACACCACCAAAATTTACATGTTATGCATGAATTTGTTTAATTCATTATGTGAAACAATTCATTTATCAATGGATAAGGATGATAATAATCCAAAAAAATCAAAAGAAAAATCCTAAATAAAATGTTTAAAAATCACAATAGATGGTCTGAACAATGATAGTTCAGGATCATCTATCATCGACCCTATATTTTTGGATTACATGTTGATTATTTTATTATTTTTTCATATGAAAACATATCACACTATTAATATTTATTTTATACTTATTATTGAATATCACTCTATAAATAGATCCCTATAAATTTATTGAATAATAAAATAATATTTTATATGTTATAACAACCTAAAATAATCTATCAATGAATTGATAAATCCAATGGAAATATATTTTTTTTAAATAATAGTTTAATAAAATATTATTGTCTGAATTAGATTTTCATGCAGTTATTATTTTAATCTGTCTTTATTTTGAAAAATTATATGATTAAATTAATATTTGTATGAGCCATTATGAGTGAATAAAATTATATTCATATAATAGTTTACAGGCTCATAGAAGGATATGAGATCCCAAAAATAAAATATTTGGGTTTCCATTTTGTATAGAAATATTATAGGTTATTAATTAAGGTAACTACTTATAAAATGAAAAAATATAAACATTGGGAGTAATTGAAGAGTTCATATAAATTATTAAATTGTATTTATCTATATTTGATAACCTATGATAACAATTTTGGAATTTATAATTATTTATAGGTATAAGAAATGACTTATTAATGTTATTATTAATTAAAAATTAATTTTTGGGCCTTAGGATGGATAAATTCATCATGAATATTCATTAGTTGGAGTAATAGATTTGACTGTAGTATAAATTGATTAAGAAAAAAAATTATACATGTTAAGTAAGAATATTCTCTAATGTTCATAGTATAAATTGTAATCGAATTAAAATTTTACATGAAAAAGTTAACTAGGAAAATAATATCCAATTACCATAAATTCTAGTTAATTGATAGTCTTTATTCACATAATACTTATTTACAATTTTTTGTTTATTATCTTTTTCACAATCATTCACATTCGTGTGATCAATGTTCTTTATCACTCATCTACGTAGTATGGATGTTTAATATTTCTTCCATGTTCATATTTTAATATTCCACTAATTTTCAAATATCTAGAAACTTAGATTTGTGTTATTCAAGATAACCAAATTATTTTATTATCACACTTATCATGAGTAAATTATATTAACACTCTTTTATTGGGATTTTCAATAAACTAAAACTTTAAAAATAAAACCCTTTATTACTAATAATGACTCAAAACATTGGGGATTAAATTTTTTAATGGGGTGTAATGTATCAATCCATTAATTGAGAACATGTTTCACTTAAAATAATTTAATTTTTTGTGCTACACACAACAACATGTATAAATAAAGTACAAAATACTATTAAAATTTTTGTATTATTGTTATCTACTAGCCTTTGGATTTTAGGTTATGTAAAAGAATAACATGTTTATAAAAAATATATGTTAATATATTTATAATATTACTATATTGGTAATCAATTAATAACACATTAAAAATCATTAGAAAATTAAATTTTTTGTTTTTATGAAAATGCATTTTTATTCCTACAATGAATTTTTGTATTGATAAACAATATTAATCACTATAAGTTAATAATTTAAATTAAATTTATTTTATGCATATTATGTTATATTTTTTTCATTTATTTAACATTTTCCATAGCATGATATAAGAATAAACAATATTTTATGCAAAAAATTATTATTTTTCTTAAAATAAGTTTTCGTTATGTTTTGTGTATTTATTTTTCAAATTAATTAATGAAAATTATTAAAATTGAATTTTATAATATGGATCCAAAATTTTATATTAAGATAATGACATTTTGTATATAGGGCCCTTTTATTTTTAGACACTATGAATAGTAACTAGGGAAAATTTTGACATCTTGATAGAGTAAATCATATTTAAGTAGGTCAAAACTAAGTGAGAGGACCATAATTTTTATCCTAATTCCCATTGGATGAATATATTTTTAACCTTATCATCTAATTCTCAAAACATTTTATCTTAATATAAACTTTACAATTAATATTAGTTGTATAATATTTAATATAATGAATGGTTATAAAATATCACTCTCTTAGTTTTAAATATCTTTTATGGGTTCACATATGGATAAAAATATTTACGAATTAATATTAATATCAATTTTCCAAATAATTGATTTATATTATTGATGTTAATTAATTTATATCTTTTTTAATAATTACCTTAAATACATGGGTAACATTAATACATTATTTATGAAATTTAATGGAAATTAAAATAAATGATTTTAAAAAATTAAATGAAATATTATTTTAGTTAGTCAATGTGTTACAAGGATATTACAGATAAATATAAAATTTTATAAAATTATAAACAATTTTTTTATAATTTAGTCATTTTATTTATTAATTTTACATAAAATTATACGAATATCTTCAAAATTGTAATGAATTATATTTGATCTAAATAATATTTTGTTAAATTATTTAATTTCTTAAGAAATCGGTAAGAGGGACATGGTAGATAATATAAGGAAAAAGTAAATTCACTTTCAATTTAAAATATAATTTAAAAGTTATATGTAAAATTAAAACCCTTTACATTTCATGTTGATGTTACTAAGGTTAATATGAAAATAGGTTAATTATGTGGTTAAAACAAAATATATAGTTTATGAATAATATAAACATGTCCAAATTTTTTTGGATGGTGATATTTCTAACCCACATTAAATTATTTTTGACTCATTTTCAATGTAATGGAATTATTTAAATATAATTACTTTATTATATTTTATTTTTGATGGAATCTAAAGAGTTACCCTTTTTCAATTATAAAATGTTTACACTATTTCAACTAAATCACTCCACTTTGGGGAATATATATTGACTATCAAATAACAAAATTATTTTACAAATTCTATATCCACATTATAAAGGTTCTATTCAACCCAAAAAGCATTCCCTGTGGTCATTAGAAAAATATTCAAAGGGGTTTTTTTGAATAATAGTTAATCAGCATAAATGATAACATTATTTTAAATCCAAATATTACCTAATCATAATATATTATATTTTACATAAGAAAAATTAATTTATATTCCACAATAAACTAAAATATAATTATGGTTATCAAAAAACCTTTATTCAAACACATTCCAGAAAATGGTAGGTGAATGTATCATTCATGCCTAAGTATGACTTACCATATCTATATATCTATAAAATTCATTTTCATCCACCATGTATAATGGATGGTTATTAAGATGGGTTGTATAATAGACCTAGACTCGGACTCCTGAATCCAGTGCTGAAATCATTAAAATTACATTTTCATCTTTCATACTAATAAAGGGGACACAATTTTGAAAATCTAAAACATACAATTTTAATAGGAAATATCATCTCAATTATATCATTAAAGTCCTTTTTGATCTATATTTTCTTAATAATTATGCAAACCTATAATATTAGAAATACACAAGAATTTAATAGAGTGTATTTCCAAATATACCTAGCTTTTATTATTCCAAATGTGGCCATTAACATCATATATATGATACCATTCTATAAATAATTCATTGAAATCATACATGGAAACTAATGGAAAGGAAACATAATTAGTTTGAGATCAGATTCTCAGTAAGGGTAAAAATAGGAAACAAAAATAAAATTACATTATTGTGTATAAGAAGATAATAACAGCATGATAATATAATCAAAAATCATCCATATAATATATAAATATTAATTTATATTAATACCTCAATCATTTAACATGAAATAATGGCATAATTTTTAAAACAATAAATATTAATTAGAATACTTAATCATGATTCTTGTGATATCATTATGAATGAATGTTAATATTTTTAAGTGATAGCATGAATAATGAAATCATATTTTAATCTTTAGACAATTTATTTACATCACATCTTATAAATGGAATAAATTATTATTGAATTCCATATCTAGAGTACCCAATGCTTTGGAGGGAAAAAATAAACATAATCCTACTAGGTTTAACCTCAGACCACCCATTCTTGGTTCATAAATAACACCCTATACTATGTTTATAATGGATATAACAATCCTTGTGTTATAATATAACCACACAAAATTTTAAACAATATTTAATATTTATATCATTAATAAAGTACATTGAAATTTTTTTACATTATAAACTCAGTGAATGTACAACTATTTTTGTGAACAATATTTTCCATTTGAAAAGAAAAGTGATCCAAAAAAATCTATCTGTGACATGATTAAACCCTAGGAAATTAATGGGATCTATAAAAATCTTGTGAAACTTAATTTACCAATGGGTACCATAAAAATATACTAAAACAATAATAATCCATAGAAAAAATGAATATGGATGATATCATGAATAATTGTCCCTATAGGAGAATACGTAATAATATGGATCATTAACCATGATTAATGAATGTATCATTAAATGATAATTTTTTGGGAAGTTTGTTTCTCATTTTGAAAATCACATTTAAAAACTAAAAGTACAAAAAAAATATTGTGAAAATAATTTACTTTAAAATCAAACCCTAAAAAATATAATGGGATCATATAACAAATAATTTTCATGATGGAGGGAAAATTAATTCAATCTAAAAATGTAAAAAATTAACATTTTTTTAAAACATTTCTTAAAAAGGAGTAAAAAGAGACACTTTTGGAAAATGTTAAGAAATATCATTTTAAATCCATTAAAAATAATTTAACTCATAATATAATACAACTTTATAAAATCATTTATTTTTATAATATAGTTTTTTAAAAAATATTTAAAAATAGTGATATGGAATAAGAAGATACCAAATATCCAATAAAATTCCATATTTGTATAATATACAAGCATTCTTCTTGATATCTCATAAATCAATAGTGGTGGAAATATAAATTAAATGTATAAAACAATTTTAAAAATAGGGTTCAGTAAAATATATTTTGTCCAAGAATATAATGTCATATTATTTTAAAAAATGAAAACACGAATATAAATAATCATTTAAGAGAGGTTCATATTATAAAAAAATTTCCTAATGATACAGATTTGGGAAGAATACCCATTACAAAGATAATTTCCACGAATTGAGAGTTCTTCAATGGTTATATTATTTTTAATAAAAGAAAATACATATCAATAAAGTAGAAATATATAATTAAATAATTTATATTTAAATTAACACATAATAAAATATTAATGATGTTGATGATGGAATATTATAATGAAACTAAATGAAATTTAGTTGAGAAGCATTTTACAATTTGGTAAATTTTATGTCAATGCCATTGGAGAATGTAATTAAATTTGAAATTTTATATTACATTATTTATAAAGTATTCATGTTATTATATTTAAAAAGTATATTATATAAAACAAACAACAAAAAAGTAGTGAATATTGAATATGTCTCATAAAAATATAAGAGAAACTAGAAAACCATTACCTCATGTCTAGAAAGTAAATTTATCTCATTTAACTTAACTATTATTAGATTACAACCATTATTTATTTTCTTAAAAATCATTTCTTGTTTTAAAACCTTATTTAAAAAAATTATTTTTTCTTTATCATTATATATTTCTATACTTAATCAGTTAATTCCACGTCAGGTTCTTTAAAGATGTTTGGTTCGTTGTCTCAATATAGATTCAATGTGTTGAACCTCGTTACTGTGGAAATTATTTCAAAAGTACAGAATAATAATAATCAACTAATTTTCAAATTTATTAATAATTTATACCTTTAAATAATATTATAAAAATTGGATATGAATAATTAACTATGTTTTGATCATGGAAATGGTAGATTGTAAATATGCAAGAGTAACATTTCAATTTTTTATGATCCTTTAGTAAAGAAGTTATATAATATATTATCACAAAATAATTATTATAATATCAAAAATACCACATTATTTATCTAAATATACATATATATATCATTCTAGTGATTTGGTGATGAAAAAAAGCTTCACATCGCTTTATAGAGGCGGTAGTCCACACTAAAATAAACGATGTTATAATTTTTAGTGTAATAATGATAATGATATATTATAATTCATATATGATATATTTATAAATAATTAATATCATAAATATATCATTTATATCACATATATTCACTAAAACTTCCATTATCAATTTCTATATAAATCAATAGTGAATAAAAAATAACATCATTTTGTGAGGGGAATTACCGTTGTACACATGAGTTATGTTATTGTGTTCCTAAAGTATTGGAAAATAAAAAAAGGCATCTATTCTATCATTAAAATATAAGAATATGTATGTCAAAAATATCTTATATATACTTTAAATCCATCATTATATCAATTTGTGAGTGGAAATGATAGAAAATAAATTACATTGGTTCGCATGTCAATTAATTTTTGTACTCATGAATGATGATTTTGTATCATATTATACATAATAGGAGATGGGTATAGGTTATTAATACAATATAACAGAATATAGATATATACTATAGAATTTTTAATAATTTTTAATTTTTTATGAAAATTTGACGGAGGATTAATAAGACATAGAACAAAAACACATAGTTAAGAATATTTACTCTTTTCAGAACTCTTCTTTAGGAGTTTGGAAAATTTATTCCTATAAAAGATTAATGAATAGTAAAATTCATCAAGGATTAATATATGTAATTTTGGTAGTGCCATGGGTAGGTTTTGTTTTTTTTAAGAAGGGTTTGAATGTGTAAAGAATAGAGGAGAGGGGGTGACCTTTTATAAGTGGGGTGAGTGAAAAACATGTATATTTTGAAATAAAAAACTACATTACCAAGTTTTTTGAATATAAAAAGACTCCAAAATAAATAATTATAGATTACTAGACAATATAATGTCAAAATTTTGATTTTTTTTTAATTTAGAATGGTATTTAATTCATTTTGACCGTTATAATATTAGTTTAACCCCTGGTAAACTTGTATTCAACTTAAGCATAATAGTTTATTTTTATTGATTTCAATATTCATTGTGCATAAAAATAAAATTGAAAATTTTAAATAATAAAAATTAATAAGATTATAAGTATTTATTCCATTTTACAAAATTCTATTTATATATGATTTAAAAATTAATATAAAATTAAACTTCCAGACCCGACCAAAAGAGACAGTTTTCAGGAACTATATTTTTTGACGAAAAGATGATTTTTATTAACATTATGAGTAATAAAAAAATTATATCAATGAAAATTAATACGTATTTGATATATATTCTAATAATTTCCTTATAATATTTATTAATAAGGGTTATTTAGTTAACAATGAAAGGATAAAAATTGTGTAAATTAAATTAGTGTTAAACAAACTCATTGTTAAACCCAATGGAAAACATATACTAAAATCTGAAATAAAGATGATTAAAATGAAATGATAGGGACTAAAGAAAATAAATAATTAACATGTTACTTGAAATCATATGCAAGATGTAATGAAACATCAAAATCTCTTAATTTACAGAAAAAGAGATGACATATTTTTAAAAAACATTGTATTTATAACAAATCACTAATAAATCAATATTATCTACAAATTCAAAAAAAATTCACCAAAATAAAATTATTATAATAAAATTTGTAAAATTATATTAATTTCATTAAATAATTTTTTTATTTCTAAAAATTTGTTAATAAATTTTTTCATTGAAAAAAAATCCGAAGAAAACATAATTTTTGAAAAAACAAATTAGTAAAATATTAATGAATATTCACTAAACATTTTTCAATAACTTTTTTGGAAGGAAATATATATATAAATATTCAATTTATCATTTTATACTAATCATACCCTCCACTTTAATGGTGTTTATATAAAGGATCTGTATTTGATGGGTCATTTCTGCTCAGGGTTTCATGTAAAAAACATTATCTAGCACATTTTTTTCTAAAATATCAGGTTATTACTTCCTCCATTCAATAAATACATTTCATCCTAAAAATTTTATTTTCATTTAATTAATAAATTGTATGATTTTTTAAAATAGGTATTTTTGAAAGAAATCATCATAAAATGGGTTGAAATAACCCTCTTGATAAATGACAATGGGAAGTAAAAAAGATAATATAGAATAATATATACTAGGTTTTCAAATAGGATAAAATATGTGGGAAGGGATTATTTTTTCAGGTAATAAAATATTAATTCTCAAATAATGAAATAGAGTAATAGAGATCCCTGATCAAAAGAAAATTATTGATGGAGAAGATGTTAAAACCCATGAATCTATAAACTAAAGGAGAGGGAGAATTTTTATTAATATCATCAGCAATGATTTTGATATTATAAAAAAAAGTAGGATATTTTTCATATTTGATTATAATTAATTTTCTATCTATTATTATATAATATTTAAATATACTTACATGATGAGTACAATTTCATTATTTTACCAATTTTCACCATAATCTCATATTTTTTCTCCAAATGATCAGTATTGAAGATGAATTTTTTTCATAGAATTACTAAAATAGACATTCAAAGGAACACATAAACATACAATGGATAATCAATATATTACATCAGTATTTATAATTTAACCAAAAAATTGTTATTACAAAGTATTAATTTTACTAAAATGAGTGAACTATCCCATTCTGAAATAATACACCAATCTAAAAATCTCAAAAGTGACAACCTAATTTCAAATTAATAAGTCCTATATAACCTATATATTAATGAATATTTTAATATAAAATTATATCTAATTTCATTTGTTATTCATTCTGAAAAATATTGATATATTTTATAATAAACTGTATAAAATAATAACAAAATCTCTTTTCACAATCCAAATCATACAATATCTATAGAAAGTATTGGATGACTAACATTATCAAGTACCATTTTGGTTTAAGTTATAGATAATTAAGAAAAACTATTAAATAAACAATTCCCATGAATTCTAATAAGTATCATTACCACTATACTAATCACTTCATATTCCATATTATATCATCGTCATTATCTATATGAAACCATTTTATAGAAAATTAATTCATCATCATAGTTGGTAAATGTGAAAATAGGTAACATAATTTTGGTGATCTCAAATGGATAATAAGGGAAAGAAAAAGAACAGAAAATTAAATTTCACAAGTGAGAATAAGAAAATGTTTATTTTATGATGATATTATAAAAGTTGATGATTATAAAATAATAATTTACAAACCCATCAATACCCAGATAAAAAAAATAAAAATTAAATGAGGATTTTAAAAATTGAAAGACTGATAAAAAAATAATCATGATCCAGGTGATATAAATCACAATTAGAGGAATAATTTATGACAAATAGAAATAAAAATGAAACATTATTTGTATATTGGGATATTATATTTGGATAACTTATATAAAATTGTACAACTAATATGGTAATCTTCTATTTCTCGTGTACCAATTTCATTGGCTCGATATAGCAGAACAACCCAACCATGTATTATCAAGTAACCACGCATCCATTGCTAATACGTTGACCACCAAACCAAGGATTATACCATATATATTTATCCTTGGTGTATAAAAAATCACCCATCATTATAAATAATGTTAATCCGTACGAAGACTAAGGAAAATAAATCATTAATTTCCTCTTAAAATAATTGATAAAAATGATATTATTTATATAACTTGATTAGCCCATTTAATAGGAAAAAAAGTACTTTACAATATCATTAAAGTATGTTTTACCCATGGAAAATAAATGGGATCCCTAAGATTCTTATGAAACAAAATTAACCTATGGGAAAAAATGGGTTCCATAATAATATCATGAAAAAATATTAATCAATCTTGAGAATGATATTGGATTGTATCTCTAAAAAATATCTCCATTTGAGAATATGTATCAAAAGGGTTTTTATGTTTAGTAATGGAAATTCTTTTCCGAATCATAAAAACCAATTTTTAGGAAAATAAACAATTGATTTAGAAAATAAAATTTAAAGAAACACAATATATTGTGAAAATAATAATCATTGAAAAAAAATAATGGAAATATGTAAAGTAATATTTAATGAAAATAATGGATTTAAGGATGAGTAAAATCCTCAATGTCAAAAATTTAAAAAATAAAAATTATTTTTAAATCATTTATTAGATATGATACAAAAGTGACTCATTTAGAAAATGTTAAAAAAATTAAACACTTTAAATGTATTTATGTTAAAATAAATTTTATTAAAATTAAATTTTTTTAAATAAATTAGAAAACATGGTTATTAAATATTACGATACCTAATCTAAAACAAAATACAGAATATTTTTCAGTTATAGATGGATTTTCTTTCATTTCTTTAAAAAATTAGAGGGAAATTGAAATTGCACGGATAAAATTCATAAAAAATAGAGGACAATATAAGATAAGTTTTTAAATATAATAATATCACATTATTTCCCCCAAAATAAACTTGAACATAAATAATATTGAAATAGATACAATTTTAACATAAATCAATTTTAATATTTGTTACACTATAATTTTAATCCCTATGAAGTAATAAATTCAAATAAAAAAATAAATATCATGAACATAAGACTATCAATTAAATAAAATTGAAAAAAATGTATTATATACACCACTTATATAAGATAGGTTTATATCATAATCAATTGTCTCAGTGAATGTTATTTCGAAGGAATAAAAATTACAAATATCATATCACTGAATTCAAATTTTAAAAATTGAGATATTATCTATAAAAAATTAAATACATACCATTAAATTATAAAAAATAATATTAAATTATTATATCATTTTATTGAAAATCATTTCATAACAGATTCATTGAATATGTTTTATAATTCAAAGACTGGAAATTGAGTTAACAAACTCTTTACCACATTGTAAAATTCAATCCAATACCATTGGGTAAATTAATTCTAATGGGGGAATTAAATAACAAAATTTATAAGGGTTTCATTATATTAAATGTAAATGAAATTGTATATACACCACAAATAATAAATGGTGAATATGGAATATGTCTCACAATAATATAAGTGAGATGAAAAATCCCTTACTTTGAGTCCATAAATTGATTTTCTGTCATTCAACTCATTTATAAAAATATTCTATTAGTTATTTTAGTTATTAATAATGGTTTCACGGTTTAATTACTAATTTATAAAAAAAATCTCTATTTCTCAATAATGGTATATTTAAATACTTATCTAGTTATGTCAGTGGCGAGTGATCATAGGATGTTTAGGTCATTATTCAAGAAATACTTTGGTTAGTAGACTATGGTAAAATTAGTAATTATTTTAAAAATATAGAATAAATATCCATAATAATTGTATTATGTAATCCTCAATTCTAATTCCAAAATAAATAATGATTATTGTGGCTAAAAAATGAACTACATTATGATCATGGAGATGGTAGTCCACACATTTTGTTGAGTAATGGTTCCATTTTTTAAATGATCATGTTTGGAAGAAGATATGTATTATTTTATATTTCTAGAATGATGATAATATATTTAATACCATATTATTTATTTAAATACAATCCCACAAACATAAATATATATATATAAATATATCCTTTTTATGACGTGGTTATGAAATACTAAATTTCATCACATTGTGGAGGAAGTAGTCCCCACATACATGGAAGATGTTATCATTTTTTTTATATAGGAATGAAAATGATATATTTTAATTTAATATTGTTAAATATTTCATTAAAATACTTATTCTGTTATTTATATATCAATTATTTATTTATTTTTTCATTATTAATAACTTTTTAAATTGTTAGTGATTAATGAATCACATCGCTTCAATATATAGTCGCCCACTATACAAAAGAGTGAAGTTATCATATCCTCTCTGAAATAGAAATAAAAAATTTATATATTCTATAATAACTAAAGATGTATAGATATTTTAAAAATATGAAATTTATACTTAAAATCTATCATTACAAAATGTAGTTATAGGTGATGATGGACTGTAAATGTAATGGGTTCCAAATCATTAGTCTTTTGAACACATGAATAATGATTTTGTATCTCATTTGATAGAAGAGGATATGGAATAGGGTTATTCCACTAATGTAATAATATCTAAATATTATATTAGACTTTTTAATTATAATATTATTATATTTTAAGAATAATTTTAGGAGGTGTATGTATAAATAAAAAATGCGTTATTTTGTATTTTCACCTCTTCATGGACAACCTATTTACAATTATAACTAATGTATTTCTAAAATGGATCTAATACCTAAAAAGGGATTGTAGGATGAGGGGATGGAATTTTAGAATTAATTTTGTTAGGTCATATGTGATCTGAAAGGGTTCAATGGTTGATTAAGAGAGGATATTGGGAAGCCTTATATAAATGAGGTGAGTGGAACACAAATAATTTTTAAAACCAAAATGGATTAACCACATTTATAAATGGAACCAGGTTACAATATTTATAATTAAAAACAATTAAACATTATATGTTCTAAATAATTCTATAAAATGTGTTTTATACATCTTTTAAATAATTCTGACACTTATTTGCTTAGATTAATTCCTCGAAAATCCGGTCTTCACCTTTGATGTAGTAAATGATTTTTAATTTTATCAAAATTCATTTGAGAAACATTTTTGTTTCAAATTTTTAGGTAATGTAAATTATTAAAATTGAAAATATAGAATCTATTTTAAAAAAATTAAATTCATATAGGTGAATCAAATAATTTAAATAAGACATGTAGGTTAGATGAAAATTCTGGTTTTGAAGAAGCAAATTTTGCAAGGACAAGACGATTTAATATTAAGTATGTGGATAAAAATATGTATTATATGAATATAAATTAATATTTATTTATATTAAATATATAAATATAGATTAAATTATTCTTAATTATGGTATCTTTATATTACTAAAAAAATGATAAACATTTTTCCCTTTTTAACTGTTTTTAGAGAAATCCCAGTTTAAAGACCAAAGGATAACATATACAAATTTATATTAAGATGATGATCGAATAGAAATTATGTTGATTAATTATAAATAGATAATACTTATGTTACATGAAATAATATTCCTAACATTATGGGGAAATTAAATTTCTTAACCTATTGAAAGGAAACTAAAATATAACAAAAAACTGTATTTTCAAAATTTACTGGAAATCCATATTTTATAAAAAAAATGCAAAATGAATCCAAAAATTAATTTTTATATGGTGATTTCAAATATAAAAATAATTTTATAAATAAATATTCAAAACATCCAAATGGTTATTACAATATTTTATCTTGAAATGAAATAAAATTCCTACATAAAGAAAAACAAATAAAGGAGAAAATTACATTACTATGATTTTTATGATTATTTAATAATGAATAATACATAATATATATTGAGTGTTAAATATACATATATATTTCATAAACTAGTCTATATTATTCATACCGTCTGATTTAGCTATTATGATTTAATTTTGATATATTTCATGTGTCATTTAAGATCAGTATTTCTTATCGAATACAGTATCAAACATAGTATTCTATTCTAAAATATCAAAATGATACATGTTTAATTCTTATATATGATAATTATTATGTATTTATAAATCTATAATTATAATATTACATATTCATTTTTTACCTTCGTTTCTGATTGAAAAATATTACGTCTCTCATACACACATAAGAACTACCATCATCACAAAGAGATGTGATTTGTTTTTCATTTTGTTTTTATTGGATGTTAATAAGAGTTTATGTATTAATTGTAAATTATGTTTAATATATAATAATCAGTTTTTAAATTTTAATTATTATTTTTATATCATTTGTTCTAATAGTTAGAAATTAGAATCAATATTCAGGGGTGTGTATGATTTATCATCTCTATCGAAGATTTAATTAGTTTTTCTATCTATTTATTTATTAAAGATTATGAATAGTTTTAAAATTGATAAATATTATTTATAAACCCCTCCATCAAAAATAGTTATACTATGCTGCCAAAAAATAAGGAATAAATATAATGACCCCCAGTTATTCCTCGAGTACCCACATGTTTGAGACTAGTAATGAGGGTATAAAATTATCACTAATTGGTAGAATTAGCCTCTCTAATTATAGGATTAGTATATAAGAAAAATTATTCATTTTAACTGCATGAAATTAAATGGGAAAATTAATCTATAACTATCCAACATTGAATTTTTTACGTAATCAAATAGTGAAAATGTCTCAAAAAAACCAAAAAATCCTACTGTAGAAACAGCACCCCCAACGATGTAGTTCTACTTGTTAAATTGATCTTCGGGATTGATAGATATATCCACACAAAAAAAATAAAAAAAATGAAAGGAATGGAAGGTTTCTCCTAGACCACCAGGACATAGACCCCCATAAATTAATATATTCTTTGCCATAGCCTCAAGCTCAATATAACTATGATACTACATTTTAGAATTTTACTGAACTCCCCTTGATCCTCACCTTTTGTTGTGACCTTCTGCAGTATGTATTAATTACCTAAAAAACTCACCACCATGTCACATACTCATTTCAATTCATTCATATTATTTATATAAAAAATAAAAAAAAAACTAGATCTGATCCTCTATTCCACAACTTACTACCCTTTGCCGCGACCACTCACATAAGGTGCATCCTCTAACTCCACCTCTAGAAACATCTATCTACAGTATTTTACAATTCTAACATCCCATTTATTTAAACTACCCTCTAAACCTTCCCCCAAACAACTCTACCACTAGATATATTTCATAGTTACTGGTTTTATTCTCCAATATGTAATATAAGATACCTCTCAAACTATTCCCACCCATGCGAATCAAAACCAACCTAGAACGACAGAGAGGGAAAATGAAAACAACTAACCCTTGAGATACCTTTCAAGGATATCAATACATCCCAAACACAACGAAATAGTCATATAAATGCACCAAAACAAGTCCATAACAATAACCTAAAATCACAAATCTCCACTTCACTGTACAACTTTATCATCCACACCACTCGGAACAATACACAATATATCAACTTCTACTTGTACCAAGACAATGATCACATTGAAATGGAACCCCAAGTACAAAAATAAAATAATATAATCTCCCATGTTCTGATATTATATAATTTGAGAAGAAAAGACTCACCCACATGTTATTGATCATGTTAATGATAATAAATTCTCAATTATGAAAGGATTATTGATGTCTCTATTTCCATGAATCTATAAAACACAAAACCAAATAATATTAGATCAACTGATAAACTATAAGGATTAAACATTACATGATCAAAGAAATATATGTAAAATAACAAGACAAAATGAAAAAAATTCAAGGTATTGTGAAAACATATACTTCTCACTCACCAAACTAAACTCTTCTAAGACACCATGCCACCAAAATAAATTATCTTATGGAATGGTCCAACCATTCATCACCAGCTTTTTATGGTCATGGATGTCTACCAATTTCTCAGTGAATGACGTTTCATCATCAATATAAAAATATATCATGTTAATTACATGGTAGTAGTATTGAATATTCATATCGAGTATAATGTTCTAAAATACAACTGAAATATGATCTATCCATTGAGGAAGTTTTTAATAGAAATAAACATCACCAATGTGAACCATAACCATAAATGTCTCAACCAATAAAGGCATCGACATTATCCCCCATCCATACCACCATTACCCATCGTAGGAGGATACCTGCAGGAATGTATGGTCTCCAACATCAAACTACAAGTTCCTCCTATAATAATTAGAATAAACCATCGATCATTTCTATACTAATTACATAATAGCAAAAACATGATTAACCATATCATTCATTCCCTTTACCACATATAGACTGAAATATAACAACCCTTGCCTCATCCCCCCACAAATGAGAATGAATTGGATACTTTTATAAAGACACAGATGGGTCCATAATGATATATGACTGATATATATTACTATAAATAAACAAAAATGAAGTAAAAATCATTACACATGATCCATCAAATACTAAAATTAATTTACCTTACATATAGTCCATTATATTGATAGTTTTCTATGACTTCCCATCTATCTGAGGTTAGAAGTATTTATACAGTTTAATTGAGTATGACAAGAATTTTGTAATCCCCTCTATAAGTATGAAAAAAATAAGATTCATGATCAGAGATTCGGGTCCTCAGAACACCATGAAACATCACCCCTCATCAACATACATCCCCACCCAGACATCCACAATGCCCAAATCCTTTATCATTTTGAAGTGGGTAGAATTTTTAAATTGATTCTCGATTACCTATATAAAATCACACCCTTCCTATGGTATGGGTACCATTATATTGAAAAACATTAATATGTCATCCCACATAAACTCATGGACATTCATGTGGTTAAAAAACCTACAAGGAAATGATGTTTAACCATTACCAACTAGAAAAAAAACTTCTTCCCACAGACCCCACCACATCATTATTCATCTCCCACCACTAAAATTACATCCCCATTTTTTAATGTATCATAGAAACTATCAGGCATACAAATAATATTTTGATTTAAATCTCATGAAGGATTCTGTAGTTCCTCGATATCAAAAAGAAATCTCACATGAATGAAAATATTCTTCTTCCCATACTCTAACCATTCATCTAGAGATTCATTATGGCCAACATGATCACGCATCACCTCTATCATAGAGTATCCCCCATGAAATTCCACCACATGAAAAATTTTAGAATCCTTCATTCTAATATGAAATAATAAACCTCATCCATATACCACTCCCACATATTATTTCAGGGCTTCCAACTCATTCATCGCCGCTAAGAATCTCTAGACTGATGAACAACATCCTTCTATAACATCATGATCAATTTTTCAGAAACTATATTATAATTAAATGATGTATTAGTGGTCTCAAAATCATAATCATATTAAAACGGCATCCATATCCCCTGTTTGAAATTATGATACTGATGATAAATGATATACCTCAAATTATTTTGATATGTGAATACCAAAATGAACTCCATAATGTGGTAGTTCCTCCAAAATTTCAAAACAAAATAATCATGGCTAACACCAAATCAATGATGGAATATTTATTCCTAGGGGGAAATAACAACCTTAAAATTTAGGATTGTATCCTTATTATGAATTAAGACATATTCCATCCCCCAATGGGATGTAACAAAAAACTCCTCAAACATCTCTTTATCCTCTAAAATTCAATACACCAAAGAACATATCATATATAAATTACTGAATTAAAACATTTCATAGAGTAGATCTATCTAGATAAAATCATGTCCATTCCTAGTAAAATCTACCATTAGGGGAAAATATGTTATAAATTAGAAAAAACCCTCTTTTAATATCTCATATTACCATGGAAGCTAGGAACCTAAAAAATATTCTTGTTTTGTTCCAAATAAACAACATATTCAACATTTAAATTGTATTTAATAACAACTATAGGGACACCGCATTTCTAAACAATTAATCACATTATGTAAAAAACACTCATTTGACCAAACATCTATAGATCTTGAGGTGTTAAAAACTAGAATGATAACATTGAATATAATGAACACACTTTAAAAGTCCACATTCCATTATTTAAAGGATATCTTCATGATGTCATAAACCTTTCCCCTTATCTAGTGACACCCAGACTACAGTCTGATTATAGAAAATTAACAAGTTCCCCTCAACTAATCAAAATTTTAGTAGATAATCACCATAATTCAAATATCTTTGATTCTTAATTGATTAAACTACATTCAATCTATATACAACCTGATTACACCCTCAATCATTTTATCTAATCACACTGCAGCACCCCATAGTAACACACCGAACTGAATGAAACCCTTATGTTTCAAATCGTCTATCTAAATCTTCAACATCCTTAAATTAGATGTTTTCATTTAATAAGGATATATTGATATTATAAAAAATATTAGGATTATTGTCTATACAAACTAAATATCTTGTTGTGGATGTACTGTAACAAACTATAAGTGAAAACATCAAGAATATCATCGAAACACCAAAAATAATACTCCATCCAATCAACAACTGAATCTATAAGAATATCATCCATCCAATAATGGAGGGTCTCCATGGTATGAATAAGAAAATAAACACATCGAACGCCAATAAAATCCACACTATAGCCATCCAAATCATAAAAATTGACCCTCATATAGAATAATTCATAAATGACATAAATATAATACATCCCATCGATATTGTGAATTACATCATATGAATACATATAAAGAATTAATAGATCTTTAGAAAACTTATTTTTACACATGAATAGCCTACACACCAGCACACATAAACCACATTATTCTAGCCTCTAACTACTGTATATAACACTAGGGTATGGAAATACTCTCTCTTTCTAGTATTTGAGCATATACAAATGTGGTTGAAATAATTTTTTTGATGATCCCCAAACAAAAATAATCAATAACATGGTTATATGACAAGATCATGATACCTATAATGAACTTTGTACCCATATGTAATTCCATGTTCACTGCATATAGATGACCATTCATAGATCCTCTTAATATCTGATGATGACCAACTCAATGGCCACACTCAGTTCTAGTTCCCAGAATATGAGTAACATCCTATGGTCAAACCCCGCCTTTTCAATCCCCTCTTAGTGGAAAACTCCTATATTCCCTTATTAATAATACATTCTCATTTGTTTCTACTACTATTTATAGAACTCAAAATGGACTTCTCTACCATACTAAACATGAGGAATCATTGGGAGATAATCATGATGATTACCATGAACCCCATAAAAAAATTAGTACACCTTCGTCCCACAGAAAATCTAGTAAAATGGTTTCCCTTGAATTCTAAAAGGGAAGCTACTGAGTTTGACCCCCAACTATTCGAAAACATGATGTCCCTAGAGCCTAGTACGTACCACTAAAATCACATCCCCTCATACAATCAGAATGCTTCCCCTCTTATGATATGACTCTTGAAGAGATCATATGAACAACCACATCTTCCATCTTATGACCTCCAGATACATAAAAAATAAATAGAGTGACAATTTAATGGATATAAGTACACAATACCTTCTCAGTGCCATAATGAATATGACTCCTCATTTGGATAATGATCTATGGTAAAATTAATAAGGTCCATAAACATGATTCCTAACTCTCACACATTAATACTACACTATATAAGAGCGAGTAACTGATTCTTATTCTCTTCCATTTCATTCCATAAAATTAAATCTCCTTGGAACACATTCTAGAAGGTAACCCATGATACATATTTATCCATCATCTCACAATGATACATAATACATTAAGGACATTAAACTCCCCAAATCCGACTAACAACCTAAGGGATGAATTACAGTATAATGGTCTGGATTATACATAAATTTCTCCCATTATCTTCCAACAATATATACATATATAACAATTTACTCTATATGACATTCCCAAATAATGATTATAAATATAAAATAACTTTCACTGAAATTGATAATCCCCCTAAATAGGATTAACCCCGTCGTGATCAAACAAGTCAACTTATTTACCCTCCACTATCTAAACAATATGAAGGAAATGATCATGAACCATAACTAAAATGGGAAAAGGATTTATTATTATAGATTAGTATTAATATTTTTTTAAAAAATTTACTTCATTTTATCAATCCCAAAAGAGCCCAATTTAAATAAGAATAAAATTCAATCAGAATGTGTGTACCTCCCCTAATTCCCTGCCATAAAACTTTATCCACTTGAATTAATGGTTCTATAGTCTAATATCCATTTAAATAGATAATTAATATCCCTAAAATAATATGTAATAGTTTTTATTCCCTGGTCTAAGTAATAGAACATGATCATATGACATTTTTTTCATACCAAAAAATGTAATACTTACTATTGGAAACACTAAAACAAATCATATATCTCATCCATAACCTCATACACAACTTAGTTTTAAACCATCCTATAAATGTAACCCTCGTAGGGAAACAATAAAGGAAGTTAGATATATACCCTTGTGTCCAACATCCAATCCACTGAAAATTGGTGAGTATATCTGAGAGTATAAAAATATAACAAATGAAATGAATTAGCCAATATATTGTTTGGGTAATGACCTAAGATAAATAATTCATAATAAATAAATGACATACTATCCAATAATTAAACCAAAATAATCTCCCGAATCATTAATAAAGTAATTAGTTATAAATAGTAGTAACAAAAATAAATAGCCAGTAAAAATTGTAATTATGAAACTTAACAACAATCCAAATTTCTGAGATATTAATAACTAGTATGGCCCATGTAATTATCCATGGAACCTAAAGAAATAATTTTTACATACATTTGGTGAGAATACATGTATAAGAATTAGGAAACCCAATGTCTCGCTTATACATGGGAATGAAGAATACTAATGCACCTGTGAGAAAACAACATAACAAACATAAAGTAAAGAGGTCAAATAAACATTTCATCTCACATGGTATCACTCACAAAGTAATGAATTGAAATAAAATAAAATATTATAAATTGTATCATTGAAAGTTTATCAATGACCACTTCTTTAATAATTAACCACTCTAACACGCTAATTTAGTTTGTCTCGGTGATCCTACCTCTTTCTTATCAAAACCTTCCAACATTAAACTATCATATCACATCCCATATTGTAAAATCAAATCATTCATATATATAGTTAGGAAAACATTTAACATTACATCTCATCACATCTCACCCCCACACACTTGTCCTAACACATAACATCACATCAAATTAATAGATTAGTAGGGTTTCATGAATATTAAAGAAATATACCTCATTCCCTTATCCTACCATAAATTACACCCACTTTAAGTTATCTCATTATCAACAAAAATAAATAAATAATTCACTTTTTGAATTTTGGCCGTCACAGTGTGTGCATGTCTTCGTCACTTAGAAGGAGCGAGGAAAATCATGGCACGAGGTGTTCATCCTGAACACCGCAATGTTTAGATGAGAACCCCTAAAACATTTTGTATTTGGAAGGAGGTTATAAGGCCCAAGCCTTAAACCTTACTTAATCTTGAGTTATTACAAGACTACACCTTGAGGATCTTTTCAGGTTTAGAGTTTTAGAGAATTATATCATAAAACAAGCATTACATTCCACATATAAACAAAGTGGTTACATAAAGATAGTATTCTTTTTTCTCATCAATGGAAACATATTTAAAATAAAACATGGATTCATTATTGACACTTCCTTGACATTATCATCATATCATGTATTTTTCCCTTGACCTATGAAAAACATTTCAAAAAAACTTGTGATGAGCATAAAACGCTCTGTATGGGTCATAATAATATGGAAAGGAAACATAAGTTCATATATACATAAGAATGAAATAAAACTTTACCCATAAAACATAATCACTTTAACATACTTCATCAAATCATGAATAAATCATAGAAATCATAAGACATAAAGGTAACTTGAGGCATTCATAACATTCTTACGTAGGGAGTAACCCTCTTGGTTACGTTTGGAATACCCATCACAGTATATTCCCTAAATCTCTTCGGAGAAACCTTAACGTTTCACTCCTTCGGGTTACCCAATGCATTGGAGATATATATTGGGCTCACCCTGCCTTAGTTTATCACGGAACCACCCGTCTTCATAATAATGCCCAAGAACCTCAACATAATCGTATCACATAAAACATGCATAAAGGAAACATAACATTTCCACATTTCAATCACAAGATATCAATACAAAACATTGATATAAAAACATTATGAAAACCATTTTCAATACCAAAATAAATGAAAAGTAAAACATGGTATTTATTTTTCTTTTAAAAAAAGGTATGGCTTGTAGAGGAAGCGGAAACTCAAATAATGGTCAAGACGGCAGAGAAGTCGTTGTCGCCGCGTACGAACGATAAAAAAATTCCCTATTGTCATTTTGTAAAACATTTCATATAAAAATGACTACTTTTGGATAAACGTAAAACTCAAAGGGGTTTATACACCTTATAAAAGAAGGTTGTGTATAAAACAAAATATGCCTCAATGAAAGGAGATTGAGACGAAGTCCCATACCTCGGGTCTGACTTGACTCGGTCGTTCTTTAATCTCTTGAATAATAAACCTGAGTTAATTTCTACTTGTTTAAGAACCTTTTTAAAGTTCATTATTCCTTTTATATCACTTCATTCCATGTCATGAACACTATGTAATTATTTTAGTTAATAACGGTCGTTTTAACGATCATTGGTACTTGAGTAAAAAATAAACCCTTTTTAATTACAAGTTGTTCATGTATCCATTATATCCAGAATTATAATCATGATGTATATATCATATATATCCAGTATATACATGCATTTATAATATTACATAATCATTTAGAAGTAATAAATGAAATGCACCGTTCATGGAGACGGTAAGTCGTACGTACGCATAAACGCTACATTCATTTCTATTCCATATTTTATAGAATGGAATCATAATTATATAAATGTATATTATAATTCTAGTATAATATCATATATAATATCATAGTTCCATCCTTTATACGTCCCACATATGGTATTTAACGAATCAAATCACTTTGAGGGGGCGGAAGTCCGCACTTCCTTAAATGAAGATATCGCGTTTACCCATAATGGAAACCATAAATAAAAGGCCCCAGCCTTAAACCTTACTTAATCCTGAGTTATCACAAGATTACATGTTGATGATCTTTTCAGGTTTAGCTTTTTATAGAATTCGATCTTAAAACTTCCATTACAACCCACATTTAAACAAAGTGGTTACAATAAAAGATAGTGTTCTTTTTTCCCATCAATGGAAACATATTGAAAATAAAACATGGATTCATTCTTGACACATCCTTGACTCTATCATCTTATCATGTACCTTTCCCTGGACCTGTGAAAAACATTTCAAAAAACTTTGGATGAGCGTAAAAACCTGAGTAAGGGATATAAAAATATGGAAAGGAAACATGGGTACATATATACATAAGGATGAGATCATACTTTACCCATAAAACATAAGCACTTTTACATACCTCATCAAATCATGAATAAATCATAGAAATCATTAGACATAAAGGTAACTTCAGGCATTCATAACATTCTTACGTAGGGAGTAACCCTCTTGGTTACGTTTGGAATACCCATCACAGTATATTCCCTAAATCTCTTCGGAGAAACCTTAACGTTTCTCTCCTTCGCGTTACCCAATGCTTTGGAGATCTATAACGGGCTCACCGGCCCTTAGTTTATCACGGAACCACCCGTCTTCATAATAATGCCCAAGAACCATAACATAATCATATCACATAAAACATGAATAAAGGAAACATAACATTTCCACATTTCAATCACAAGATGTCAATACAACACATTGATATAATAAAAACATTATGAAAACCATTTTCAATACCAAAGTAAAACATGGTATTTATTTTCATTAAAAAAGGGTATGGCTTGTAGAGGAAGCCGAAACTCAAATAACAGTCACAGCGGCGGAGAAGTCATTGTCGCCGCATACGTACGACAAAAACATTCCCTTTTGTCGTTTAGTAAAAGCTTCGTATAAAAAATATTTCTTTTGAATAAACGTAAAAATTCAAAGGGGTTTATACACCGTATAAAATAAGGTTGTGTATAAAACAAAATATGCCTCAATGAAAGAAGATTGAGACGAAGTCCCATACCTCGGGTCCGACTTGAATCGATCGTTCTTTAATCTCCTGAATAATAAACTTGAGATAATCTATACTTTCTTAAGAACCTTTTTCAAGTTCATTATTCCTTTTATACCATTTTATGAACATCATGTAATCATTTAAGTTAATAATGTTCATTTTGTCAGTATTTGGTTCTTTAGACAAAAATAGACTTCTTACACTTACATGTTGTTAATTTGGTCAAAGGTTTGTTATATCCAGAATGATATTAATGATTTGGATAACATATATATCATATATATTCATCATATACATGTATTTATAATAGTACATCACATTTAGAGTAAAGAAATTAAATGCACCGTTCATGGAGACGGTAAGCCGTACGTACGCATGAACGCTACTTCCATTTCTATTTCGTATTTTCTGGAATGGAATCATAATGATATAAGAGTATATTATAATTACAGAATAATAACATATATAATATCATTAAATTTATCCTTTACACATCCCACATATGATATTAACGAATCAATTCACTTTCAGGGGGTGGTAGTCCGCACTTCCTAAAATGAAGATATCGTGTTTACCCATAATGGAAACAATAAAGGTATACACAAAATGAAAAATACAGAAGCTTAAGTAAAACATAAACATATTATATATCATATATAAAAATAGTGACATCATAATGGACACCTTTGAAGGTGTTAAATGAGTATTGAACAATCATCGTTTCGGGAGACATAATTTCGCAATCCACAGAAACCGTATGTTCTTTAACCATTTGATGTAGTTGAGTGAGAGTGTAGCTCGAATAAATCTTATAAAAACGTCCTATTATATTGAAGATACTGTTTTTGTTATAAAATAAGTAAATAAAAAGAGTTTAGGGGGTTGGAGAAGTAAAATAAAACAAACGGACTCAAGTGAAGACTTTACATTAAAATCGGGTAACTCCCTTTGGTTTGAGCTCAAAGGCTTCCTTGGGAAGTCTTCTGCCCAAAGTGAGGCTTCAAGGAGTAAGAGAGGGAAGTGGACAGACAAAATGGGCAGGGGTTGGCCGAGCCAAAGTCTTTGGGAGTGTGGATAATGAGGTAGAGGTGGGGGCCTTTTATAAGAGGAGAGGAGGGGCACTCTTGGAATGTAATGAAATATTACTTTATTTGAAAATGATTTTCGGATTTAAATGGTCCCAAATTAATATAATTCGAGGATACGGTGATAAGGGTTCTAAATCTACCCATACAATAGGTTTTGGACATGTTTAGGTTTTAGATATTACATTATCTTTCCATTTTTTTAAATTGTTAAATAATGAGGTCATCGCTGCATCATCATGATGTCATATATAATTTAATTTATTTAATGTCTAAAAATTATAAAAAAAATACTATGATGTAGGAAATCTTTTTATCTTTCCAATTACTATTTATAATAAAAAATATGATCTTTATAACCCCATGTAAAAATTGTTTTCGTAAAACATATGATGTTTGTGTCATTTTTCACCTTTATTTTAAAAAAAAGGCATTAAAGTCATTATATCACCCAACAGGCTCCATAGGGTCCCCTAAATCGACCCATGGGTTGTCTTGGTCGGACATGTCTCATCCAATAGGGGTAGGAAAAGTGTCATGGTGTTTTCACATTTTTATAATATCATTTTTTCCTTAAATTACACTAATTACCTCTAATCGCGATTAATGAAAAAACGTTACTATTCACCAAAAAATTATTTCCATCCCATTGAACCACATTTTATATACTAATGACAACCATGTATATCGGATTTTCAAAATTCAATACACATTAGTGGTAAACTTTCATTTAACTGAAAAATCAGTTTGCTTGATTACCACTTTGTGGTTTCACTATTCATCAAAAATTGATGTTTTTCATAAAATTACCAAAAATTTACTCAAAGCTATATTCGATATTCCGAATTCAAAAATAAAGTCTATTTTACAAAATTCGAAACATATAAGTCACATTAATTAATTTAATAATTAATTCCCGCTGTCAGAGCAAATAGTGTGTTTTTATGAAACAAAAAGTATCAAAAGATTGATACCAGTTTAAGTCTAATTTCAAAGTGAAATTGATTCCAATGACCATCATTGGATAAAATGGTAAAAATATATTCTAATTTCACTTCAAAATCAATTCAAAAGATAATATAATCATATAAATAAATTAGATTAAGAAGCAGTTTTGATGTAAAATGCAGTATTTTTCACTATTCATTAAAAATGAAAATTGTCAGAAAAATACCAAAAATTCACACAAAGTAAATTTTGATGTCCCAATCATAAATAATAAGTTTATTTTGACAAAAATAGCTTATAAATTTGTCAAAATATAGATTCAAAAATGGTTTGCCATCAAAAGGCAATAAAACAATCTTTTAAAAATATTAGTGTATTCTATGCTTAAGATTAGATTTATTTTCATTTTAAGCCTCTAAAACACTATCTAATTCATTAATAGACATATATAAAAATATCTATTATTCATTACTTACTTGGGATGTCACATCCTTCCCCCCTTTAGAAAATTGCGTCCCCGAAATTTATTTACTTATCGAATAAATGGGGGTACTTATCCCTCATAGCATTTTCAGATTCCCATGTTCCCTCTTCCATCATGTGGTTTTTCCAAAAAAACCTATACCTGCTTAATCACCTTATTCCATAACACTTGCTCCCTGTGGTCAAGAATCTGGACTGGTTGTTCCTCATAAGATATGTTCTCTTCCAGCTGAACTAGCTCTGGACTCAAAACATGAGATGGATCTGGCATATACTTTCTCAACATAGAAACCTGAAAAACATTGTGTACCTGAGATAAACTCGGAGATAAATCCACTCGGTAAGCAACTGATCCAACTCTCTCCAGAATTTCATATGGTCCAATAAACCTTGGACTCATCTTTCCTTTCTTACCAAATCTCATCACACTTTTCCACGGAGAAACCTTGAGAAAAACATGATCACCTACCTCAAAAGAGAGATCCTTCCTCCTGTTGTTTGCATAACTCTTTTGCCTGCTCTGAGCTGTTCTCGTGTGTTTCTGAATCATCTGAACTTTTTCTGCCATCTCTTCTACCAATTCTAGTCCCATCAACTTCCTTTCACCCACTTCATCCCAGAAATCTGGAGTTCGACACTGCTTCCCATATAATGCCTGAAATGGTGCCATCTGTATACTGGAATGAAAACAATTATTATATGAAAATTCAACCAAAGAAAGATGTTGTTCCCAACTTCCCTGATAATCCATAGAACAAGGTCGTAGAATATCCTCCAATGTCTGAATTTTTCATTCCGACTGCCCATCTGATAGAGGATGAAAAGATGTACTAAAATTTAATTCAGTACCCAACGACTTCTGAAGGCCTTTCCAAAAGTTAGAAGTGAACCTGGGATCACGATCAGATACAATGGAGAGGGGAACTCCATGTAACCTAACTATCTCTTTAAGATACAAACGGGAAAGTTGATCTAGGGAAAAAGTATCTCGTATAGCAAGGAAATGAGTAGATTTGGTCAAGCGATCAACAATAACCCAGATTGAATTATTACCTCGAGATGTCTTCGGTAATACCACAACAAAGTCCATGGATATATTCTCCCATTTACACTCTGGCACTAGTAAAGGCTGAAGCATCCCTTTCGGTAACTGCCACTCTTCATTAACCTGCTGACAAGTCAAACACTTCACAGTAAAATCAGCAATATCTTTTTTCATTCCATCCCACCAGTAATACTCCCACAGATCTCTATATATCTTAGTACTTCCAGGATGAACTGAAAACGGAGAACTATGAGCTTCACATAACAACTCTCTCTTCAACTGTAAATCACAAGGCACACACAATCTCTTACCAAATCTCAAAACGCAATCATTATCAATGTTGAATTCAGACAACTTACCTTTCCGAACCAGCTCTACCTTTTTCTGCAACTCACTGTCTTGCTTCTGTGCTTGATTGATTCTATCTGATAGAGATGATCTCACTGATACCTGAAACAAAATAGAAGAACTTCCTGCACCAATAACTTCTATGCCAATGTTCATCAAATCCTTAACCAAAGGATCATGTTCCAAACGCAACATTGCTAATGAATCATTTCTTTTTCGACTCAAAGCATCAGCCACTTTATTTCCTTTTCCCAGATGGTAATGAATTGTACAATAATAATCCTTTCTTAATTCTAGCCATCTCCTTTGTCTCATGTTCAATTCTTTTTGAGTGAATATATAATTTAAACTTTTGTGATCGGTATATATTTTACACTTTAATCAATACAAATGATGACTCCAAATTTTTAAAGCAAAAACGACAGCAGCTAATTCCAAATCATGTGTAGGGTAATTTACCTCATGAGTTTTCAACTGTCATGAAGCATAAGCAATTACCTGATCATTCTGCATTAGGACTCGACCAAGCACTTTCAATGAAGCATCACTGTAGATACCAAACTCACCATTCCTGGATGGTAGTGCCAAAACAAGATCATTCACCAATCTTCTTTTCAATTCCTGAAAACAATCATCACATTATTTTGTCCAGATAAACTTAACACCCTTCTGAGTTAGCTTAGTCATTGGACTAGATAACTGTGAAAAATTTCTAACAAACCTTCGGTAATAGCCTACCAAACCAAGAAAGCTACGAATCTCAGTTACATTTGTGGGTCTTGGCCATTCTTCAACAACTTCTGTTTTTGCAGGATCAACAGTTATCCCATCTTTAGAAACAATGTGACCAAGGAAAGAAATTTGTTGCAACCAAAATTCACACTTTCTGAATTTCCCATACAATTTCTTTTCTTTTACGATTTTCAAGATAACCCTTAAATGCCTTTCATGCTCCTCTTTACTTTTTGAAAACACCAAAATATCATCAATGAAAACCACTACAAACTTATCCATGAACTAATGTAAAATTCTATTCATTAAGTCCATGAATACAGCAGGTGCATTGGTTAGCCCAAAAGGCATTACTACAAATTCATAATGGCCATATCTCGTACGGAACGCGGTCTTCGGAATATCTGCCTCCTTTACCTTCAGCTGATGGTACCCCGATCTCAAGTCAATCTTTGAAAAAAAACTGAACTCCCTGGAGCTGATCAAACAAATCATCGATATGAGGCAAAGGATATTTGTTCTTAACAGTGATATTATTCAAGGCCCTATAATCAATGCAAAGTCTCATAGAACCATCTTTCTTTTTAACAAATAAAACAGGAGCACCCCATGGTGATGTGCTAGGTCGAATGAAACCTTTCTCTAATAAATCTTGCAATTGCTCCTTTAACTCTAAAAGTTCAATTTGAGCCATTCGACAAGGGGGTTTTGAAATTGGCTTAGCATCAGGAACTAAGTCAATAGTAAACTCAACATCCCGATCTGGTACTATTCCAGGAAACTCATCAGAAAAAACATCAGGATACTCATTTACCACTGGCACATCATTAATCTGAACAGTTCCTTTATTTTCAACGATGTGTGCAAGGTAACATTCATTTCCATATTTTACAACTTTCTCAGCCTCTTGATAAGTTATCAATTGTAAGGGTTCATTCTTGTACACAAACTGAAATTTTTTCTAAAAAGAAACTTATTTAGCTCTACAGTCAATTATAGCATTGTAAATAGAGAGCCAATCCATACCCAGGATAATATCAAACTCTACTAGAGGTATAAGAATAAGGTTTGCAAGTAGGTTCTTTCCACAGATAAAAATAAGAAGACTCTTATAAATTCTTTGTGCCTCAACATTTCCCCCAGGTGTTTTTACCACAAGTTCAGAAGTCATTTCTTGAGATGGTATTCCCATTTTACTAGAAAAGGTTTCAGAGATGAAAGAATGTGTAGACCCCGAATCCAACAACAAACTGGCATAATCTGAAAAAACAAACAAAGTACCTGATACAACTTTATTTTACGGCCCGACATCTCCTGAAGTAGTTGCAAAGGATTTCACCACCCCTTTCTGCTTGTAGTCTAACTGCTTCCCATCACTCCTGCTCTTTGCCAGACACTCATTTTCATAGTGACCCATCTCATTGCACTTAAAACATTTCACTAACTGTAAATCAAATTTGGTCTTACCTTCACCTTGATCCGTTTCAGTGCAATCACGAGCCTTATGTCCCATATTACCACATTGGTAGCACTTTCCAGAATTCAGAAGACATTCCCCAGCATGGCTTTTTCCACATTTATCACAAACTGGAAACTTAGTTTTCTTACCATCAGACTTTTTTGAAGAATTCTTACCTTTCTCCTGCCACCTCGTTCTCTTCTTCTGTTGGTTGTTATAGAACACTTGATCATTTGCAAACTCCATTTCCACCTTCTCAGTAGATCGAACAAGCTTTTCATAACTTTTAAACTCACGAGAAGATAATGCCATTCAATATTTTGGCATTAATCCTGAGTAAAAACGATTGATTTTACTATCAAGGTCTCAGATAAAATTTGGTGCATACCTTGCCAATCGAGTGAACCTTTATTCTTAGGTAGCCACTGAGTCTTCCTCTTGCCTCAATTCCAAGAATTTTCTTTCCATCCTAAGTCAAACAGCCTTAGGAAAATACTTCTCAAGAAACATACCTTTGAATTCATCCCAGTCGAGAGCATCAATCTCATCAGCGTCCCTGATATTTTTAACCATAGACCACCACTTATCTGCCTCACCCTCCAAACGGTAAATAGCAAGACTAACCTTTTGATTGTCTGAACACCCCATGACATAAAAAATATTCTCCAGTGCTTTAATCCACCCTTCAGCTAACACAGGGTCAGATGATCCTTTGAATGATGGGGGATGTTGCCTCATGAAATATTCCACCACTGACATGTTCCTCTGCGGTTGATCTGGCTGATCTCGTGCATTGATACCACCACCATTTATCGCTTGAGTCAACTGCGCCATTACTGCAACAAATTGTTCAGTTCCAATTCCGACCATCTCAGGATACTTATTCGGAAGGTTATTTCCTTCTGTATGCCTTTCTAGCACTGCTTCCCTGTTTCCTCTGCAGAAAACCATTTGGAACAAACATGTCTTAGATGATGCAACATGGTAATATTTAAATTCTATATCATTTCAGAAAAAAATATTTTTGGATAATAATTTAATAGAATTATAACCCCTAAATTTATCTAAACCGACCTCTGATACAAACTATAAGGCCCCAGCCTCAAACAATACTTAATCTTGATTTATCACAATATTACACGTTGATGATCTTTTCAGGATTAGAGTTTTAGAGAATTAGATCTTAAAACATGCATTACAACCCACAGTTAAACAAAGTGGTTACAATAAAAGATAATGTTATTTTTTCCCATCAATGGAAACATATTGAAAATAAAACATGGATTCTTTCTTGACACATCCTTGAGTCTATCATCTTATCATGTACCTTTCCCTTGACTTGGGAAAAACATTTCAAAAAACATTGGATGGGCATAAAAAGCTTAGTAAGGGATACAAAAATATGGAAATGAAACATTGGTACATATATACATAAGGATGAGATCACACTTTACCCATAAAACATAAGAACTTTAACATACCTCATCAAATCATGAATAAATCATAGAAATCATAAGACATAAAGGTAACTTGAGGCATTCATAACATTCTTACGTAGGGAGTAACCCTCTTGGTTACGTTTGGAATACCCATCACAGTATATTCCCTAAATCTCTTCGAAGAAACCTTAACTTTTCACTCCTTCGCGTCACCCAATGCATTGGAGAGTTATAACGGGCTCACCCGCCCTTAGTTTATCACGGAACCACCCGTCTTCATAAAAATTCCCAAGAACCATAACATAATCATATAACATAAAACATACATAAAAGAAACATAACATTTCCACATTTCAATCACAAGATATCAATACAACACATTGATATAATAAAAACATTATGAAAACCATTTTCAATACCAAAGTGAAACATGGTATTTATTTTTCATTTAAAAAAAAGGGTATGGCTTGTAGAGGATCCCGAAACTCAAATAACGGTCACGGCGGTGGAGAAGCCGTTGTCGCCGCATACGTATGACAAAAACATTCCCTTTTGTCGTTTAGTAAATATTTCGTATAAAAAATATTCCTTTTGAATAAACGTAAAAAGTCAAAGGGGTTTATACACCGTATAGAAGAAGGCTGTGTATAAAACAAACTATGCCTCAATGAAAGGATATTGAGACGAAGTCCCATACCTCGGGTCCAACTTGACTCGATTGTTCTTTAATCTCCTGAATAATAAACTTGAGTTAATCTCTACTTGCTTAAAAACCTTTATCAAGTTCATTATTCCTTTTATACCATGTTATGAACATCATTTAATCATTTAGGTTAATAATGTTCATTTTGTCGGTATTTGGTTCTTAAGACAAAAATAGACTTCTTACACTTACATGTTGTTAATTTGGTCAAAGGTTTCTTATATCCAGAATGATATTAATGATTTGGATAACATATATATCATATGTGTTCATCATATACATGTATTTATAATATTACATCAAATTTAGAGGTACGAAATGAAATGCACCGTTCATGGAGACGGTAAGCCGTACGTACGCATGAACGCTACTTCCATTTCTATTTCATATTTTCTGGAATGGAATCATTTTGATATAAGATTATATTATAATTCCAGTATAATAACATATATAATATCATTAACTTTATCCTTTACACATCCCACATATGGTATTAACGAATCAAATCACTTTCAGGAGGCGGTAGTCCGCATTTCCTAAAATGAAGATATTGTGTTTACCCATAATGGAAACAATAAAAGAATATCCAAAATGAAAAATACAGAAGCTTAAGTAAAACATAAACATATTATATATCATATATAAAAATAGTGACATCATAATATCCACCTTTGAAGGTGTTAAATGAGTATTGAACAATCATCATTTCGGGAGGCAGAATTTCGTCATCCACGGAAACTGTATGTTCTTTAACCATTTGATGTAGTTGTGTGAGATTGTATATCGAATAAATATTATAAAAACATCCTAGTATATTTAAGATACTGGTTTTGTTGCAAAATAAGTAAATAAAAAGAGTTTAGGGGGTTGGAGAAGTAAAATAAAACAAACGGACTCAAGAGAAGACTTTACCTTAAAATCGGGTAACTCCCTTTGGTTTGAGCTCAAAGGCTTCCTTGGGAAGTCTTCTACCCCAAGTGAGGCTTCAAGGAGTAATATAGGGAAGTGGAGAGACAAAATGGGTAGGGTATGGTCGGGCAAAAGGCTTTGGAAGTGTGGGTAATGAGGTAGAGGTGGGGGCCTTTTATAAGAGGAGAGGAGGGGCACTCTTGGAATGTAAAGAAATATTACTTTATTTGAAAATGTGTTTCGGATTTAAATGGTCCCACATTGATATAATTCAAGGATAAGGTGTTACGGGTTCGAAATCTACCCATCCAATAGATTTTGTACATGTGTAGGTTTTAGATATTACATTATCTTTCCATTTAATTTAAATTGTTAAATAATGAGGTCGTCGCTCAATCATCATGATGTCAAATATAATTTAATTTATTTAAAGTAAAAAAATTATAAAACAAATACTATGATTTAGGAAATATTTTTATCTTTCCAATGACTATTTATAATCAAAACTATGATCTTTATAACCCCATGTAAAAATTGTTTTCGTAAAACATATGATGTTTGTGTCATTTTTCACCTTTATTTTTTTTAAAAAAAGCCATTAAAGTCATTATCTCACCCAAGAGGCTTCATAGGGTCCCCTAAATAGACCCATGGGTTGTCTTTGTCGGCCATGTCTCATCCAATAGGGGTAGGAAATGTTTCATGGTGATTTCACATTTTTATAATATCATTTTTACCTTAAATTACACTAATTACCTCTAATCGCGATTAATGAAAAAATGTTACTATTTACCAAAACATTATTTTCATCCCATTGAACCACATTTTACATAATAATGAAAACCATGTATGTCGGATTTTCAAAATTCAATACACATTAGTGGTAAACTTTCATTTAACTGAAAAATCAGTTTGCTTGATTACCACTTAGTGGTTTCATTATTTATCAAAAATTGATGTTTTTCAAAAAATTACCAAAAATTTTCTCTAAGGTATATTCGATATTCCGAATTCAAAAATGAAGTCTATTTTACAAAATTCAAGACATATAAGTCAAATTAATTAATTTAAAAATTAATTCCCGTTGTCAGAGCAAATAGCGTGTTTTTATGAATTAAAAATTATCAAAATATTGATACCAGTTCAAGTCAAATTGCAAAGTGAAATTGATTCCAATGACCATCATTGGATAAAATGGTAAAAATATATTCTAATTTCACTTCAAAATCAATTCAAAAGATAATATTATCATATAAATAAATTAGATTAAGAAGCAGTTTTGATGTAAAATGCAGTATTTTTCACTATTCATTAAAAAAATGAACATTGTCAGAAAAATATCAAAAATTCACACAAAGTAAATTTTGATGTCCCAATCATAAAAAATAAGTTTATTTTGACAAACATAGCTTATAAAATTGTCAAAAGATAGATTCAAAAATGGTTTTCCATCAAAAGGCAGTAAAACAACCTTTTAAAAATATTAGTGTATTCCATGCTTAAGATTGGATTTATTTTCATTTTAAGCCTCTAAAACACTATCTAATTCATTAATAGACATATATAAAAATATCTATTATTCATTACTTACTTTGGATGTTACAATAAAGGTATTACCCAAATGAAAAATACAGAAGATTAAGGAAAACATAAACATATTATATATCATATATAAATATAGTGACATATTAATGGCCACCTTTGAAGGTGTTAAATGAATGTTGAACAATCATCGTTTCGGGAGGCATAAATTCATCATCCACGAAAACAGTATGTCCTTTAACCATTAGATGTAGGTGTGTGTAAGTGTTTCTCGAATCCTTCTTATAACAACATCCTAGTATATTGAAGATACTGGAGTTGTTACAAAAGAAATGAATAAAAAGAGTTTAGGGGGTTGGAGAAGAAAAATAAAACAAAAGGACTCAAGTGAAGACATTACCTTCAAATCGGGTAACTCCCTTTGGATTGAGCACAAAGGCTTCCTTCGGAAGACGTCTGCCCAAAGTGAGTCTTTAAGGAGTAAGAGAGGGATGTGGAGAGACAAAATGGGTAGGGGTTGGCAGAGCCAAAGGCTTTGGAATTTTGGGTAAGGAGGTAGAGGTGGGGGCCTTTTATAAGAGGAGAGGAGGGGCACTCTTGGAAAGTAAAGAAATGTTACTTTATATGAAAATGATTTTCGGATTCAAAAGTTCCCACATTGATATAATTCGAGGTTAAGGTGATAAGGGTTAGAAATCCACCCATCCAATAGGTTTTGGACATTTTTAGGTCATATATTTTACATTATCATTTCATTTTATTTAAATCCTTTATTAATGAGGTAATCGTTGCATCATCATGATGTCATAAGTAATTTAATTTATTTAAAGTCTAAAATTTATGAAAAAAATATCATGATGTAGGAAATATTTTTATCTTTATAATGAATATTTATAGTCCAAAAGATCATTTATCTAGACAAAATTAAAAATATTTTACTTAGGTGATACATTCTTTGTCACATTTAACATTCTTTAAAAATAAAAATATAAAAAGTCACTTTCTCACAAAATTGATTCCATGGGGCCCCAAGTTTGGAACAAGGCATCCCATGGTCGGCCACGAGACAACCAGTATCCTTAGGACACATGTTGTGGTCTTTTTGTATTATTATGATATCTTTTTATTATCCTTAACAACTCGATTACTCATTAATCAAGATAATTAAAGATAATTACCGCTGTTACTATTCATAATGTCCAAAAACAATAGTCTTGATTACATAATTTGGACCTTCTGATTCCAAATATGTAATCCATTTTACCAAATTCCGACCTCATAAATTTCAATAATTTATTTAAAAATAATTCCCGTTGTCAAAACAAATAGCGGGTATTTTTGAAACAATATCAATAAAAAGGTTGGCATTAGTTTTTGCCCAATTCCAAGGTGAAATTAATCCTAATGACCACCGTTGGATTAAATGGTAAAAATATATTCTAATTTAACTTTAAAACCAATTCAAAAGATAATCTAATCATATAAATAAAGTAGATTGAAAAGCATTTTTGATGTAAAATGCAGTATTTTTCACTATTCATTAAAAAAATGAACTTTATCGGAAAAATACCAAAAATTCACAGAAAGTAAATTTTCATGTCCCAATCATAAATAATTTGTTTATTTTGACAAACATAGCATATAAAATTTTAAAAATATATATTTATAAATCATTTTCCATTAAAAGGCAGTAAAACAATCTTTTAAAAATATTAGTGTATTCTATGCTTAAGATTGAATTTATTTTCATTTTAAGCCTATAAAACACTATATAATTCATTAATAGACATAGAAAAAAATATCTATTATTCATTACTTACTTGGGATGTTACATACTTCCCCCTTTAGAAAATTGCGTCCTCGCAATTTATTTACTTATCGAATAAATGGGGGTACTTATCCCTCATTGCATTTTCAGATTCCCATGTTGCCTCTTCCATCATTTGGTTTTTCCACAAAACCTTTACCTGATTAATCAACTTATTTCGTAAAACTTTCTCCCTGTGCTCAAGAATCTGGAATGGGTTTTCCTCATAAGATAGGTTCTCTTCCAGCTGAACTACCTCTGGAATCAAAACATGAGATGGATCTGACATATACTTTCTCAACATCGAAACGTGAAAAACATTGTGTACCTGAGATAAACTCGGAGGTAAATCCACTCGGTAAGCAACTAATCCAACTCTCTCCATAATTTCATATGGTCCAATGAACCTTGGACTCAGCTTTCCTTTCTTACCAAATCTCATCATACTTTTCCATGGTGAGACTTTGAGAAAAATGATCACCTACCTCAAAAGTTAGATCCTTCCTCCTACTGTCTGCATAACTCTTCTGCCTACTCTGAGCTGTTCTCATGTGTTTCTGAATCATCTGAACTTTTTCTTTCATCTCTTCTACCAATTCTGGTCCCATCAACTTCCTTTCACCCAATTCATCCCAAAAAGATATAGTTTGACACCGCTTCCCATATAACGCCTCAAATGGTGCCATCTGTATACTAGAATGAAAACTGTTATTATATGAAAATTCATCCAAAGAAATATGTTGGTCCAAAATTCCCTGATAATCCATCGAACAAGCTCATAGCATATCCTCCAAGGTCTAAATTGTTCGTTCTGATTGCCCATCTGATTTAGGATGAAGTGCTTTACTAAAATTTAATTCAGTACCCAAAGACTTCTGAAGGCCTTTCCAAAAGTTAGAAGTGAACCTGGGATCACGATCAGATACAATGGAGAGGGGATCTCCATGTAAACTGACTATCTCTTTAAGATACAAACAAGAAAGTTGATCTAGGGAAAAAGTATCTCATATAGCAAGGAAATGAGCAGATTTAGTCAAGCGATCAACAATAACCCATATTGCATTATTACCTCGAGATGTCTTCGGTAATCCCACAAAAATGTCCATGGATATATTCTCCCATTTCCACTCTAGCACTGGAAAAGGCTGAAGCATCCCTTTCGGTAACTGCCGTTCTGCTTTAACCTATTGACATTTCAAACACTTCGCTGTAAAATCAGCAATATCTCTTTTCATTCCATCCCACCAGTAATACTCCTGCAGATATCTGTACATCTTAGTACTACCAGGATGAACTGAAAATGGAGAACTATGAGCTTCACATAACAACTCTCTCTTCATCTTTGAATCACAAGGCACACACAATCTCTTCCCAAATCTTATAACACAATCATTATCAATTTTGAATTCCGGAAACTTATCTTTTTGAACCAGCTCTACCTTTTTCTGCAACTCACTATCTTGCTTCTATTCTTGCTTGATTCTATCTGATAGAGATGATCTCACTGATACCTGAAAAAAAAAACAGAATAACATCCTGCACCAATAACTTCTATGCCAAAGTTCATCAAATCCTTAACCAAAGGATCACGTTCCAAATCCAACTTTGCTAATGAAGCATTACTTTTTCGACTCAAAGCATCAACCACTTTATTTTCTTTTCCCGGATGGTAATGAATTGTACAATCATAATCCTTGATTAATTCCAGCCATCTCCTCTGTCTCATGTTTAACTCTTTCTGAGTGAATATATACTTTAAACTTTTTTGATCAGTATATATTTCACACTTTACTCCATACAAATGATGCCTCCAAATTTTTAAAGTGAAAACAACATCAGATAATTCCAAATCATGTGTTGGGTAATTTACCTCATGAGTTTTCAACTGTCGTCGAGCATAAGCAATTACTTGATCATTCTGTATTAGGACGCAACCAAGTCCTTTCAACGAAGCATCACTATATATAACAAACTCACCATTCCAAGAAGATAATGCCAAAAATGGAGCATTCACCAATATTCTTTTCAATTCCTGAAAACAATCATCACATTCTTTTGTCCAGATAAACTTAAAACCTTTCTGAGTTAGCTTAGTCATTGGACAAGATAACTGTGAATAATTTCTATCAAACCTTCCGTAATAGCCTGCCAAACCTAGGAACCTACGAATCTCAGTTACATTTGTGGGTCTTGGCCAGTCTTCCACAACTTTTGTTTTTGCAGAATCAACATTTATCCCATCTTTAGAAACAATGTGACCAAGGAAAAAAATTTGTTGCAACCAAAACTCACACTTGCTGAATTTTCCATACAGTTTCTTTTCTTTTAAGGTTTGCAAGATAACCCTTAAATTTCATTCATGCTCCTCTTTACTTTTAGAAAACACCAAAATATCATCAATAAACACAGCCACCATTTATCACCTGATTCAACTGAGCCATCACTACAACAAACTATTCAATTCTGATTCTGACCATCTCAGGTTGCTTATTTAGAAGGCCATTTCCCTCTGTATTCCTTCCTAACATAGCTGACATGTTTCCTCTGTGGAAAAACATTCTTAACATAGAAATATCTTAGGCGAAGGAACATGGTAATCTTTAAATGCTATATCATTTCAGTCATACATTAAAATAATTTATAATTTAACAATTTTCTACCTCCTAATGTTGTCTAAACCGACCTCTGATACCAACTATAAGGCCCTAGACTTAAACCGTACATAATCATGAGTTATTACAAGACTACACATTGAGGATCTTTTCAGGTTTAGAGTTTTTGAGAATTAGATCATATAACATGCATTAAATTCCACATATAAACAATGTGGTTACATAAAGATAGTATTATTTTTTCCCATCAATGGAAACATATTTAAAATAAAACATGGATTCATTCTTGACACTTCCTTGACTCTATCATCATATCATGTACCTTTCCCTTGACCTGTGAAAAACATTTCAAAATACTTGGCATGAGCCTAAAATGCTCAGTATGGGTTATAAAAATATGGAAAGGAAACATAAGTTCATATATATAAGAATGAAATCATAATTTACCCATAAAACATAAGCAATTTAACATACCTCATCAAATCATTAATAAATCAAATAAATCATAAGACATAAAGGTAACTTGAGGCATTCATAACAATCTTACATAGGGAGTAACCCTCTTGGTTACGTTCGGAATACCCATCACTGTATATTCCCTAAATCACTTTGGAGAAACCTTAACGTTTCACTCCTTCGCGTTACCCAATTCATTGGAGAGCTATATCGGGCTCACCCGCCCTTAGTTTATCACAGACCCACCCATCTTCATAATAATGCCCAAAAACCTCAACATAATCGTATCACATAAAACATGAATAAAGGAAACATAACATTTCCACCATTCAATCACAAGATATCAATACAAAAAATTGATATAAAAACATTATGAAAACCATTTTCAATACCAAAATAAAAGAAAAGTAAAACGTGGTATTTATTTTTCTTTAAAAAAAAGGCATGGCTTGTAGAGGAAGCTGAAACTCAAATAATGGTCACGACGGTGGAGAAGTCGTTGTCACCGCATATGTATGAAAAAAACATTCCCTTTTTTCATTTTGTAAAATATTTCGTATAAAAAATATTCCTTTTGGATAAACATAAAAGTCAAAGGGGTTTATACAGCGTATAAAAGAAGGTTGTTTATAAAACAGAATATGCCTCAATGAAAGGAGATTGAGACGAAGTCCCATACCTCAGGTCTGACTTGACTCGATCGTTCTTTAATCTCCTGAGTAATAAACTTGAGTTAATTTCTACTTGTTTGAGAACTTTTTTAAAGTTCATTATTCCTTTTATATCACTTATTTCCATGTCATGAACACTATGTAATTATTTAAGTTAATAACCGTCGTTTTAACGATCATTGGTACTTGAGTCAAAAATAAACCCATTATAATTACAAGTTTTTCATGTATCCATTATATCCAGAATTATAATCATGATGAATATATAATATATATCCAGTATATACATGCATTTATAATATTACATAATCATTTAGAGGTAATAAATGAAATGCACCGTTCATGGAGACGGTAAGCCGTACGTACGCATTAACGCTACTTTCATTTCTATTTCATATTTTATAGAATGGAATCATAATGATATAAAGTTATATTATTATTCCAGTATAATATCATAGTTCCATCCTTTATACGTCCCACATATGGTATTTAACGAATCAAATCACTTTGAGGGGGCGGTAGTCCGCACTTCCTTAAATGAAGATATCGCGTTTACCCATAATGGAAACCATAAAGGTATGCCCAAAATGAAAAATACAGAAGCTTAAGGAAAACATAAACATATTATATATCATATATAAATATAGTGACATCTTAATGGGCACCTTTTAAAGACTTAAAAGAATGTTGAACAATCATCGTTTCGGGAGGCATAAATTCACCATCCACGGAAACAGTATGTCCTTTAACCATTAGATGTAGGTGTGTGTAAGTGTAGCTCGAATAAATCTTATAAAAACGTCCTAGTATATTGAAGATACTGGATTTGTTACAAAATAAATGAATAAAAAGTGTTTAGGCTGTTGGAGAAGCAAAATAAAACAAAAAGACTCAAGTGAAGACATTACATTAAAATCGGGTAACTCCCATTGGTTTGAGCTCAAAGGCTTCCTTGGAAGCGTTCTGCCCAAATTGAGGGTTAAAGGAGTAAGATAGGGATGTGGAGAGACAAAATGGGCAGGGGTTGGCCGAGCCAAAGGTGTTGTAAGTGTGGGTAAGGAGGTAGAGATGGGGACCTTTATAAGAGGACAGGAGGGGCACTCTTGGAAAGTAATGAAATGTTACTTTATTTGAAAATGATTTTCAGATTCAAAAGGACCCAAATTGATATAATTCTAGGTTAAGGTGAAAGTGGTTCGAAATACACCCATCCAATAGGTTTTGGACATGTTTAGGTCACAGATTTTACATTATCATTTCGTTTTATTTAAATCCTTTATTAATGAGGTAATCGCTGCATCATCATGATGTCATAAATAATTTAATCTATTTAAAGTATAAAATTTATGAAAAAAATATCATGATGTAGGATATCGTTTAACTTTCTAATTAATATTTATATTCCAAAAGGTCATTTATGTAGACAAAATTAAAAATATTTTACTTAGGTGATACATTCTTTGTCACATTTAAAATTCTTTAAAAAAAAGATAAAAAGTCACTTTCTCACAAAAGTGATTCCATGTGGCCCCAAGTTTGGAACAAGGCATCCCATGGTCGTCCATGAGATAACCTGTAGCCTTAGGACACATTTTGTGGTCTTTTTGTGTTATTATGATATCATTTTATTATCATTAACTACCCGATTACTCATTAATCAAGATAAATAAAGATAATTACCGTCGTTACTATTCATAATGTCCAAAAAGAAAAGATTCTTGATTACATAATTTGGACCTTCTGATTACAAATATGTAAACCATTTTACCAAATTCCAAACACAGAAATTGAAATAATTGATTTAAAAATAATTCCCGTTGTCAAAACAAATAGCGGGTTTTTTTGAAACAATATCTATGAAAAGTTTGGCATTAGTTTATGCCCAATTCCAAAGTTAAATTAATCCTAATGACCACCATTGGATTAAATGGTAAAAATATATTCTAATTTAACTTAAAAACCAATTCAAAAGATAATATGATCATATAAATAAAGTAGATTGAAAAGCATTTTTGATGTAAAATGCAGTATTTTTCACTATTCATTAAAAAATGATCTTTATCGGAAAAATACCAAAAATTCACACAATGTAAATTTTGATGTCCCAATCATAAAGAATAAGTTTATTTTGAAAAAAATAGCTTATAAAATTTTCAAAAGATAGATTTAAAAATCATTTTCCATTAAAAGGCAGTAAAACAATCTTTTAAAAATATTAGTGTATTCCATGCTTATGATTGGATTTATTTTCATTTTAAGCCACTAAAACACTATCTAATTAATTAATAGACATAGATAAAAATATCTATTATTAATTAATTACTTGGGATGTTACAGAGGTTATTATCACGGGTATGAAGAAATTAAAAATCAAATAGAAATATGAAATATACATAATATCATATTAAAGTATCCCAACAAACCGGTTTGAAACATGATCATCATCAATTGTTACAACATATCCATATTACCTCAAACCCTATGCCACATTTTATTCCAACATTAAATGAAAAACACCAAATGAAAATCATTAATCCACATTTCACATAATATTCTTTCCCAAATTAACCTATGTTAATGATTTAACATTACCATCCAATCTTATTGAAATATCCGAATCATTTCATATTTCCATCACACTTATTTTACATTAAGAAACAATAGTTTATGAAAAATTTCATCTTCTTTATTTTTCAAAAGGCTTTTAATCTATTAAAAACACATCCCGTTCCATTTTAATTAATTATTAACCTATTCTATAACTACACTTAATATATTCACATCAAAACACCACCGAAAAACTAAACAAACAAATCCACAACAACAACTATGTCATACTCATCCCCATTTTCATAACAATATTCCCAATAGGGATACCATCACACACCCCCACACATTATACAAAAACCAACACATATCAACCAAATTTGTCACATTTCACAACATCACAATTGCATTTATAGAAATCTATCATCGTATTCTGATAACAAACTGCCCACATATATCAACCTAATCTTTTATAAACAAAATTTCTCTTATTGTTTAATTGAATATCGTATTATGTAATATGGATTTAGAAAACAAATGAACTTATTTAGTTTTAATATATCTTATCTGATTTAAAAGACAATTATGAATCATTACTATTTTTAATATTGTCGTCGATTAGTGATCACATGGTGAGTATAAATATCTGGTTTTAATAAACCCAATTGACACAGACAATGGAAGTGATGGCCTTAACCAGTAGGATCATACCATATCCAGCCCATTTATCAGTACATATAACCATGATAACATATGTAGGATTTTTCCTTGACCAAAACCAAGATGATATCCTATAACTTATACATGAGATAAACCATTTATAGGATAATTTCAAGCTCATGGAAATCATAACCAAAACAATGTACACTGAACAATCCCATGAAAGCCAAACCATCATAGACATTACTCTTAGATATTTTACTAATTTTTTAAAGATATATATGTCAAGATCCTAGAAATAATTTTAAAGTCATATGTTGTATATAATAATCAATATATTGTTATCATAATATTGTTAGTTTATAAATTATTTGTATTTTGAAACTATAAAACATGAGTAATATCTTATTGTAGTATTCAAATTCTATTATGATATTTATTATAATGAATGAATTGATTTTTGAAATAAATACTATTTTAGTAAATTATAATTATTAAATATGTTTTATTAAATATACATGATTGTATACTTTCTATGAATTAAAATCTAATTTTAATAAGAGTTATAAATCTATTATTATCAAAAAAACACAGCTTCTCTTAATAAAATTCTATTTTTTTAGAAAAAGTGATAATATTCATATTTCGAAAATTAAATATAAAAAATGATTATTTTTTTGAATAAAAAAATGAAATTATAAAATGGAGAAATATTAGTAATTTTTCAAATCTATAAAATTTTTGGGTAAATATTCAAAAATGTATAAATATATGGTGTGTATTGTGACATAATAATGACAAGAAATTGTTATAATAAATACTATTAAGGGTATACATTGCCAACCATATTTTATCCTATTAAAATAATATCATTTTAGGTTTATTTGATTAATATTATACTGCTAGTTTGATTCCTTTAAAATGATTAATATATTTTATGGTTTAATAATATTATAATTAGGAGTACGACTAACCTCCATATAATCAAGGGGATTATTTGATTATTTGCATCCCTTATACATAAAAAATAAATAAAAACACTCAAATTTTATAATAAAAAATTAGATGATGCATTTAATGGTTTCAATGTTCAGTTATTTTATTATATAGAGTCAACAACCAATGTTTGAGAAATAAAAGTGAAATCCATACACTTTTCCTAAAAAAAACCACCCAATATCCCGATTCATTTCACTAATAATACTATAATCACATTATTACAATTCCATAGCTACCCTGAATACCATACAAGTTTCTCCCAAGATCTCAGGAAGCACCTCTCAAGAATTTTGTGTCACACACCCATATAAGGGATCCTTCCACTCTCAATTTTTTACTGTTCTTTATATTATTATACCTTTTGTTTAAAATTCATAATTTTCAGATATATATTGACTTCTTGAAATTAATTAAAACTTTAAATTTAAATCATGAGTTAAATGTTTCACTCTCAATAATACATTTTATATATTTTTAGGTAGTGTAGTTATGCTGCCTAAATTTCCCCTTGATTTTCTATGCCAAAAAAAATCTGTAGTGAATACCATACTCATATCCTTTAAAGTGTGGTATCATTTATACACATATAAATGTTCGAAATCGGAATTAAATGTATGAATTCTACACTCCATTATCATGAAATATAATATGATGATTAATGTATCCATTTTTTATGATCTATACGATACAGTTAAGCATGGGAATGAAATTAATGTGACTGGTGCAAATGGAAATATATATCACTCCAGTGCATTGGATAAAGTAGAGTCTCATGAGACAGAATGTTAGAACAAGGAGAAAAACATATTCCGTTATGGTAATGTTTCTATTAGTATTTTTTGGAATTTACAATTTACCTATTTTTATAATTCATCAGTTTAATTTGTTGCCAAATTTCACATATTATGATTATCATGCTATATCATGCCTTAATTTATTATTCCTTTTATTAAACATTAATATAAAAATTCTCAAACAATTAAAACTTTCTTCCATTATTATTCTATTATTTAGTTTTATATTTCACCCCTTTATTATGTATGTCATAGGTTATCCCATGCAATTATAAGTGCGAGCATGTCTATGAATTTTTCAATAAAGTTGATGTTTTTCCTATTTCTTTTTTTTATGTAATCTAGCAAGTTCATAAAGATACTATTATTTTTAATCATCTAGGTTTTATTAAATTTTATATTATGTATCAAATCATGAATTAATATTTAATAAATATATGGGTCATTATAGTTGCTATCAATGAATGGGTTAGTTATTTTTTGGATTAGTATTAGAAAATGATAGTAAAATCATAAACATAAGACTATGTTTTAGAAGGCATCCCTAATTTCATTTAACTATAAATTAATTTCATTATCAAGAAAATTAATCCATTTTTGAATAATGTAAGTGCACGTGGTTCTACAATAGATGATCATAGTGGTAAAAACTTCGACAAGGTGTGTCGTACCAGATTCACTGTTACCTAATACAAGAAAAATGACCTTACTACACACCTAGTTTAACACTCTCAGTTGAAAAAATTTGGTAAAATAAGAATCTCATTATAAAAAATCATTAGGGGACCAAATAAATCTATAAGTACATATTTTATGATATAAATCTTGTATAACATATATTGTGTCCTATAAATTCAAATGGTAAATAAATTTGTGTAATTTATATGTTATCCCATTAATTCCTCTGGATTCACCATTTATGTTTTTACTATTTCAGAAATAATTAAAAATAATTTTATATTATTCTATAAAATGGTCGTAAATAGGAGTAATTATGTAAAAATTCAATGTGATGAAGAATTTGATTCCTACCCTAACGAGATGCCCTACCTGATGGGAGCCAGAATCAGAATTTTTTGATGTTAATATCTCAGCATACAATACATTAGAATAAAAACATTGATGAAAATGATGTCCCAAATTCCCCTTAAAATTAGAATGTTTCAACTAAGTCCATTATGAGACAAATGCCACTGACATGCAAGGAAACATATTTCCCCTCAATCAATAAACAATGATTGATCTCCATTGAGAATATCATCTCCATCATTAAATGTTATAAGAAAGATAGTGTTATAAAGTTGTTTTAACATGTAATGATAGAATCTAATCAGTGATCTACATTTATCAAGAATACCTAGCCTTATTATGTGAATAAAATTATGGGATAGAGGGAGTACGGGAAAATATTTTTCAATAAATATTTTCCTCACACAATCTAATATAAATTGGAAATGGATTTACTTTATCACAAAAAAATGAAGGAAATTATATTGGGGAATAATTGGAAAGCATCACAATATTTTCATAATACATATCTAGACTTATCTTTACCCTTGAATGCATGGGTAACCTCTTCTTTTGTAGGATAAAAACAAGAATTTTTTAAATCCATGGAAATATGAGACATTGATAGTAGTTAGAAAATTGGCATACATTCCCTCAAATTCAAAACGAAAAATGATTAATATCAAGGAAATCATGGAGAGAATAAGTTTTAAATGTTGTATAATTATAGTCCATTTATTGTCAAATCTAATGGTTCCAAGAAACTTCAACATCCCACTTATTAATGATGAAAAAAAACTCTCCAAATATTCTTGATGGGGTGAGGAAGTAAATTTGGTGTGGGAATGAAGGGCACATAAATAGAGATTGGTGATAAGAGAATCCCACTAATGAGATAGAGGAATGTAATTATCTAGTGAAATATTAGTACATAGTTCATCGAAAATTTACATATAGGGGAGTGTTCCCTTATGAACTATTTTAATATTTTTACAGACACTATGCATATCAATATCTAATAATACAAATCATAAATAGATTTGTTGAAATTGAATTATTTTTTGAGTTTACTAAGTTTATATTTTCAATTAATATATAAAATTATATTTCTAGCAATTCCAAAATGTTGATAAATGGAAATATTTTTTAAAAATGGATTTAATTGGATAAATTTTTTTGAATGTATGATTTTATATAACTATTTTACATTCAATATGGTATTGTTATTTAATATCCTAGTTTCGTACACTGAGTTCGAACTAGTATGTATAAAATATATAACAATCGTTTTGGGAAAATTGGATTATTTAATATGATTTATGTTCTGTTATGTAAAACAAAATAAATAATGACAGATTTTTTACCCCAATATCTATTTTTATGTTCCTGAGTACATGAAATATTATTTTCACAAAAATTTTAACATCCTTATTCTTTATTACACATTAATTCAATAATTATTACACTAAAGTACATATAATATGACCTAAAAAATAGGGAAATATAGTGTCTATGGTAATTAGGATCGTAGAATAACATCATAAAAATTAGGTGAAACAACATTATTATAAACATCATTAACATGATTCTAAAATTCGATGCCTTTTAAAACAACAGTGAATAACCAGAGGACAATCATAAGAATGTGGTGAGCTATAGAGACCAATAAGTTAATAAACATGGAATATTATATAACACGTTACACAGTAGGAACATCAATGGATAATAAAAATAGTACAAATAATATTCATGAGAAATTATACATGATATATAATGATAATGAAAACATTGGATATGTCGAAACAACTTAAAACACTGCATTATAAACATATGTCAAGTATAAACCACTGAGACATCATGTCAGAAAAAGTCCCATAAATAAATCATGTTCCCTATTTATCCCAACATGACGTATCATGATACTATGAAAGCTATATAATTAGGGGTTCACCATCACATTCTTTTCATTCTACTTCTTATGTGTTCCACATAGATAGTATTACATAGATTCATTTATCAGTTCATTTTTTCCATGAACATGGAATGTGTAATATATATAAATGTATCACCCAATTTAAAAATTTATATGTGTATAAAATTGATACCCTTGATAAGAAATGGATATGATATTCACTGCAAAATTGTTCTGTCAAGGAAAAATTTTAGTAGAATTTCAACAGTATAATAGTGTCACTTAAAAATTCATAAAATTGGTTAATGAGAGAGATAAAGGAGTCTCATAGTTTTTAAATAAAATGGAAAATAATATGGAAAGGGAAATAAATTTCACAAAAATATGAACTGTAAATGAACGAAATATGATAATAAATAAACCTGTATAAAAAAGAGATGGTGATGATACCTTGCTAAATTTCAACATTATCAGAGGTGAACATTAAGATTAACGAGAGGGGTTAATGAGATACAAATGGGTATATAATTATTTATACATAAAATTTCTATTAAACGGTATTTATAAAAACATACCCAAATAAACACTACCTGAAAACACGAGTCATAAAAAAAATTTGTGATTGAATGGAAATGATAAGAGAGGGAAATCCCCTACTAAATTTTGGCATCATAACGGGTTAGGTAAGGATAAAAATGAGAGATAGTTCATGGAATATAATTAAAATAACATAAATTTTAAATTAATCGGATTTTTTAAATAAATCAAACTATTACAAATTGGGATTAATAAAATAAATTCCCATGAATGTGGTTGAATTGAAATCATGAGAGGAAGGTCACATCATTGAGTGTGTTAATCCTAATTCTTTGGAGGGGCTTATTTATAGATGGCTGGAAGCATAAGATGAATATATCGAGTGGAGGGTATATTATTTATATTCTATAAATTGGTTTAATGATGATAATTGGGATTTTGAGTGGGTTTATATAGGAAACTAGGGGTATTAATTTATTATTTTCGTTTTTCACACTACATAATAAAATAACAAAAACCTAAATCCCTATAATGTTTTTAAAAATATTTTTTACCAAATTAGAGTAGTTTTAATTATTTTATATGCCCATTAGACATAACTAAAAAGATAATAAACATACTTATATGGTGGTGAGTCATACTATTAAATAAATGATTTTAAAATAGTTAAGTGTAATAATGATTTACGAAGAATCATAATGGATTTATAATATCAGTAAAATATACCTAAAATATCATAATTTTAAATATAAGACATATATTTGTTCATTTATACCTATAAAGACCGGCCATAAACATTACATAATGTTTAATTGAATGAATGATTCACATTGAGGATATTTTCAAGTATAGATTCTTAGATAACTAGGCCATAACTATTACATAAATACTTGAATATTACAAGTAGACACTACTACTGAGTATCCATTTTTTTCATAAAATTTAAACTCTAAAAAAACATGTCTAGATCCATATTTTAGACAGCATGACTTTTCCATGATCCCATCCTTGACCCTATTAATCTTTAATTCATGTGGAAAACATTTAAAAAACTTGGGATAAGCATAAAAAGCTAAGTAATGGAAACACAAAGAATGAAAACTGTTAGTTTTTCCAAACAATAAGTAAACCATGAATACTTTAACATAAGTAATAATTTTCAACTTTATGAAGTAGAAAATACACTACACAAAATAAAAGATCATTAATTAAACTTTTGTAACCAAACTATTACAATAAAATCCATATAAATAACACATAACTTATAAAGGAATCTTGGGACATAAACATACATAAATTTAATAACCATACGATCAACTTCCACACATATCACTAAATAGAATAACCATACGTCTGACTTCCATACCCAATGCATTGGAGGTTATAATGTAACCACCCATAAAATGTATAAGTACCATCATAAAACATAAAATATTTCAAATATAAACATTTAACAAATAACATTTCATTTACAATCACATGAATTAATTTCATGACATTGAAATAATCAATCCATTTTCAAAAACCATTTAAAAAAAGATTTTTTGAATCAAAGTGTCTCATACCACTTTGAATAATTTAATGGCATTATCATTTTAAAACATTAATTTACATATAAATAAATACTCAAAACCATTTTTAAAACATGGAAATTAAAGAAAAATATTTAGAATGATAAATCATTGAAACATTTAAAATTATATTTTTGTTAAAGATTTTTTTACAAAATGAGAGACTCTTGAATACAAATAATTAGGGAATAAAATTTAATCAGAACACTATAATATCATGAGAATAAAGGTATTCATTATATAATATTTCAATGTACATTATATACACCATATAATAGTGGATTTAGTGCATAAAAAATGAAGTCTCAATGGAAATGTATATTGAGATGAAATCGCTTATAAAGATGGAATCCTTAAATTAAGGATAAATATATCTCATAATTAACTGTGAAAAATATAAATACACCCAATATAAGTGGATATTAAGTGTAAAACAATCATAGGACATTCACACATATTCATAGGATGACATATTCAATAAGTACAAGTTGAACCCAAAGAATTGAAATTTGGTTAAGAATCTCCTTTGAAAACATTCGATAACCTAACGATGATACATTACAATTCAAAAAATGATTTGATGAGAGATAAAAGGGTATCCCATCAATTGGAAATAAAATTTACATCAATTAGGATATATATTATAACATATTATAACATAATAATATGTGAATTAAAAGACTTAACAAAAAGAAGCCTTTTAAAAGAGAGGAGGGTGAATGGTTCCCTTACCTATTTTGTAACTTACGAAACATACAAAACATGAAAGAAGGATCATACAATTAAGATTTAAAAACTTATAAATGAAAGTATATTACACAAAGAGTACAATCATGGGAAGTACATACACCAGAAAAAAAAGAAATAGTGGCGAATATAGCATGAATCTCACTAGAATAAAAAGTGAGATGAAACCCTTTACCGCGTTGTAAACAATCAAGTCGTAAGAAAAAAAGTTAATAACCACCAAATGAATCACATAATACCATTAATATACAATTAATCATGATAATATATATAAATTGGAAGTATGAAATACACCACATGAAATAAATAAGTGGCGAACAATGGAAATGTCATGGAATTAAAAGTGAGATAAGAAACCCCTTACAAAAATTCGGCAGCCTAACCGCGCCACATAAAAATTCTTAAAATGAATTGATGAGGGTAAGAGGGGGTATCTCATCATATTAAAATACAAATTATAGTATTTTTAATATAAAATTGCATCCTCCTACATAATAACATGGAGAAGAAAAAAAAGAAATGACATAAATGAGAGTACTTGAAAAGATAGAGAGAGGTCGGATCCCTTACCTCATGTCCGACATGTCTCAATCGTTCTTTAATCTCCAGAATAATAACTAAAGTAAATTTATACATTTTTAATAACATTTTTAAAGTTTATTATTCTTTTTTATATCAATTATTACCATGTTATAAACATCATGTAATCATTTAAGTTAATAATGTTCGTTTGGTCGATATTTGGTACTTGAGTCAAAAATGGAATTCTTATAATTACATGTTGTTCATGTGGTCAAAGGTTCATTATATCCAGAATTATATTCATGATTTCGATATCATATATATCATATATATCCAATATATAAATGTATTTATAATAGTACATAACATTTAGAGGTAATAAATGAAATGCACCGTTCATGGAGACGGTAAGCCGTACGTACGCATAAATGCTACTTTACATTTCTATTTCTTATTTTAAAGGAATTAAAACATAATGATACATAGGTATATTATAATTCCATTATAATATCATATATAATATCATTAAACCTATCCTTTATACAACCCACAAAAGGCATTAACGAGTAACATCACTTTGAGGGTGCGGTAGTCCCTGCTTCTTCAAATGAGATTATCGTATTTACCCACTATGGAAACCATAAAGACATGATATAAATGGAAAATAAAGAAGAATAAAGAAAACATAAACATAATATATATCATATATAAATATAGTTCCATCAAAATGTCCACCATGAGAGGCGGTTGGAGATATTTGAACAATCAGCATTTCGTGAGGCGTTAGATTTCCATCCACATAAACATTATGTTCTTCATCCATTAGATGGAGGTGTGTGTAAGTGTAATTTGAATACATCTCATATCAATATCCAAGTATATTGATGAAACATGTATTGTTACAAAATAAAGGAATAAAAAGAGTTTATGTGTTGGAGAAGTAAAATAAAAGAAAACAATTGAAGAGAAACTATTACCTTTAATTTGGGTAACTCTCTTTGGTTTGAATCAAAGTATATCTTGATGTTCCTTCTGCCTTAGGTACTGTAATGGCCCACACCTCTCCGTCCATTTCCATTGTCAAAAAGAAGGTCACGAAGTGTTCTGTAGGGTAAAAATGACTTTTCCAACACATTCAAGAATTTTGAAACCACACGCCGTGTAGTTTGAGTACACGGCGTGTACCCCTTTTTTGGGTATAGCCTGTGTTGCAGACCGTGTCCTTGCTGTGTGGAATAATGGGTACATGCTGTGTGCTCAGTTCTACACGCCGTGTAGTCCTTCCCCGTGTACATATTACCATTCAATGGCCGTGTACCATGTTGGAGCCGTGTCCTTGCTGTGTGCAATAAATGAGTACACGCCATGTGTCCAAACTACACGCCATGTAGTCTTTCCCCACGTATGCGTTGCCCTCAAACCGTGTTTTGACCAGTCAACGGTCGCGGAGCCGTGTTGGGAGCCGCGTGGAGACCGTGTAAAATAACCAAGTACACTCTGTGTACCCTAAAGTGAACGCTGTGTACTTTTCCTTTTCTCGTCTATAAAAGAAGGGGTACCATCCTCCTTTCAACTCACCCCTCTACTCCCCTTTCCCTCGGAGCAGAGTTCTCCCAAGAGACTCGAAGGCTCTTTCCTCCATAACTTCTTCGTACGAGCTCTGATTTATGATCCGTCAGTGGCCAAGATATCACGACGACAAGGCGGAACATTAGATCATGTATCTGTTGTCATCCCATAGGTATTTTCTTTCTGACTTCCACCCGAGGAGGTTCTTCTAGGACCCGACAGAGGTGACGGACGCCGACGAACTTGTTATAAAGTTGATCCGGGGGAGCGTTGTGATCGGAACCAGTTGAGGTAGGGATCATTCCTTTGTCTCTCTATCTTTTGTGCGTCATGCGGTGTGGGTATCCTCTTGTTTTCATGAGAAATAGTTGAACCATTAAATAAAGATAATAACAGGTCAAACAACAGGGTTGGGAAGTTTGCAATTGCTGTTACTTTATACCCTGTGATATTATGTTGTGAATTGAATGAGCTTCTACCTACTGAAAATCATGGTCGTTGGGGGCCTTTTCTTACGCAATTAATTTTTTCCCTCTCCTTCTGGATTTTCTTATGGATGGAAACTTTGTGGAATGTGGAATTTGGTTAATCACGTATATTTGGATGATTAAATGATAATCTAAAACCCTTGTGTGATCACCCCGGTTAAACAAAAATGGAATAATGAACATGTGGGTGTTGGATTGGTTACATGGCATGTGATGGGGGTGTTTTGCGGTTTTTTGTGGATAGGGTGAGCAGAGAGGCTGTGGTTGACTTGGTTGTCGGTTGGTGTGAATGTTGTGATGATGATGGGTAGCGGGGCTGCGATAAATGGTATTAAAGGGGAAATTAGGTATGGTATGGTTGTGGTTATAGTGGTTGGCAGCGGGGCTATAGGGCTAGGTTTAAATGTGAACGGTCTTGGGTTGTGAATATTAAATTAATGTGGAAGTGTTAATAAATGGTGGGTCGTGATAATGGAACAGAGTTAATAATCAATGGGGCTGGTTGGTTGATAAGAAGGGCTTGGTTGTGTTGCTTGTGTTTTCCTAACTTGATTTGTGGATGGTAGGGATATGTTTTACGAACGATCGATGTGGTTGGTTGTGGATAGTTTCCAAGTATTTGAGGAACTAAATAATCTAATTCTTCTGAGATGTGAAAAGCTATATGGGGTTGGGGTTGTTTGTTGTATGCATGCTTCGTAGTAGCAGGGATGAGGCACGTGCTCAGTTTCTCCGTTTAGAAGCCATAGGTTGGGATGTGTGGGTGGTATATATATATATATATGTATGTATATATATATATATATATTCTGTTTTATCGCACCCCACCCATGTTGAGCACTTAGTGCCGAACACTCCCATTTCATGGGAGAGGGTGTTTTTTCCTTAGTTACTAGCTTCTTCCTACTCCTTCTCCCCTAGGATGTGATGGCTTGATGCGACCTTACACCTAAGACTCTTCGGGTAGGTTTCGATTGGGGTGGTTTTAGCCCAAGACTCTTCGGGAAGTTTCTACTATTTCCCAAGAATCTTCAAGATGAGGCCTGGATGTGTGCGGGCGGGATACATGGTTTTAAAGCCCAGGTGTGTGCGGGTGGGATACATGGTTGTGAGGCCCAGGTGTGTGCGGGCGGGATACGTGGTGGTGAGGCCCAGGTGTGTGTGGGCTGGGAGAGTGTGGCAGCGTCAGGACGTTCGTCGTTAAGAAGAGAAGCTAACTAAAGGGAACTGGTGTGGGGTACCCAATACTCTTGTTTCTTATATACTACTACCTTTTGTACTTGTGTTTTGGGGAGTGTGGCTGGTGAGGTTGGGTGGATAGAAATCCTTACTAGGTTTCTTATGTTGTTCTCATGGGACTTTAGGATGTCTCCCCACTTGTGCATGAGAGCTTTAGGTTTCCCTACTAAGTATACTTGTATGCTCACCGTACATTTGCTTTCTGGTTTCCAGGAGGACTACCAGGAGCATGCGGGACCCTACTAGTCGGACAGTTGGAGTTGTGGCAGTTGTTGTTCTCTTGTTTTATTTTGGTATGGTACTTTGAGCTTTCTTATAATTGTACATTGTTATAAAATTGTTTAAACATGCATGTGGGATTGGTTCGGGTTTATTTCTATACACTTGTTCTTTTTTCCTTTTTGGTGGTTGACTAGTCCTATTTTCCGATCCTAAATAAATAAAAAGGGTAATGCCTCCCATACTTGTGAAAACTCATACCCTTGGTGCTAGTCGCCACCCCGGGGCCTACTGGAGGTAGGACTCGAGGGTCATTATCTCCCTTTTACCACTTCCGTCTCAAGTGGGGCATCATTGGTGGGAGGGGGTCATGACAGAATGGTATCAGAGGTGATGGTTGAGAGATAGGATAGAGTCTGGAGTTATGCACAGTGAGGATTGCATGGGATGGTAGGGTGACAATGATAGTCAATCTTGGTGTGTGACCTAGGCCGGGGAATACCGGCTAGGACACGAGATTTTAGGGCCCCCCGTGATCTGATCCAAGGACTATGAGCTTACCGAACGACCAAGTGAGACTACATTGATTGCAGGGTAGAGACCCTAGCGAATGTACATGCATCATCATGATTGTGTTTTACTTGATTTAGGTGTTCTATGAAAGAAATTGAAATAAAATGATAAAATAAAACCTTGAGTTTTCCTTACTACTTGGTCTTAGGCGATCCTTGTTTACCATACAGCTATGACACCTGGACGTCATCCATAGGTGGCTCATATGGCCGAGGCCCAGCAGATTCAGGCGGTCGATCAGCTGAGGATTGACTAAGAGGAGGAAGATAGCCAGTGGCAGAAGAATCTCCACTCTTTCCAGCGGCAGACCCTCAAGAATTACGAGGGTAGTACTTCGGATATGGGGACTGAGGGGTAGCTTGAGGATCTAGGGATCATTTTTACCTTGATCCGTGCTCTGAGGGAGTACTGGGTTCCCCTAGCAGTCAGTTAGCTGAGAGGCACGGCGCGAAAGTGGTGGACACTCTTCCTCGGAGACAGGATAGAGGCAGAGGTTCCTTGGGTTGACATTGAGAAAGAATTCTGATAGGAATTCCTTTCTTCCATTATCAAGGCGGAGAAGTGGCAGGAGTTACTCTTCATTCAGCAGGGGAGTATGTCAGTACGAGAGCTGGGGATCAATTTCAAGGATCTCCTACTCTTTGCTCCGGATCTCTTTCCGGATGAGGAGTATCGTGCGAGGTTGTAGTCACTAGGATGTGCACCCCGAGAGGTGATCCAGCCCGACTCGTCGAAGGGGAACGCAGTCAGCAGCAGGTCTCCTACTATGGGACCTTCCAGGTTCAGGCCAGTGGGGAGCAGGCCCCAGCAGTTCCAGTTCAGATCTTTGGGTCCTTGTCCCTTTTTCATGAGCCCAGGACTGAGGTGTTTTTCTTGTGGAGGTTTCGGGCACGCTCAGAGTTGGTGCCCGACCCAAGTTTAGTACGGTGGAGGTGGGCAGGTTCAGTGCCCACCTCAGCAGCACCAGTTGACGGCGAGTCCCTTCCAGCAGTAGCAGGACCATGCTCCACTGAGGGAAGACTTTGTAGGAGGAGGCCGACCTCAAGGTGCTCCTCAGGGACCTCGACCAGGGCGTGGTCGGGGAAGTGGACGACATCAGAGAGGTAGAGGAGCTGGGCGTGGATAGTTACACGCAGCAGAGTTGACAGCTCCAGCAGGACCAGAGGTGGTGTGAGGTACGATTTGTTTGTTAAGCACTCTTGTTCCTGCATTCTTCAATTGAGGAGCTTCTCACTCCTTTGTTTCACCTAGTCTAGCCCATTCCTTGGGACTAGATGTAGAGAGACTTTCCGTACCACAAGTACTGAGTACACCAGTTGGAGGCCAGACCGGTGTATCTTGTGTTTTCCGGGGATGTGGGCTGACGTTACGACCACATCGATCTAGTGGGAACCTTATTCTGTTACATATGAATCCATACAATGTCATCCTAGGAATCGACTGGTTGTTTTCTGTTGGTGTAGTTATCGACGGCTTCTGGAGAAGAGTCGTGTTCTCCGACGTTGATGGGCCGCATGTAGCTTTTGTTGGAAAGAGGTGCTATCAGGTGGGAAGCCGGCGTGTGGAGCCTCTCCTTTCCTTGTTAGGTGGTCTATCAATGGTTCCAGCTGATACAGAGAAGATGAATGTCCCGGAGGTTATTGTGGAGTTCCTCTATGTTTTTCCTGAGGAGGTTGTGACTCTACCCCCATTACATGATGTTGAGTTCGGGATATACTTACAGCCTAGAGCCCATCCGATTTCGATGGCCCCTTATCGGATGGAACCTTCGGAGTTGAGGGAGTTTCGGATTCAGATTAACGATCTGATGGAGAAGGGTTTTGTTCTACCTAGATTATCGCCATGGGGTCCTCTAGTTTTGTTCGTGAAGAAGGAAGATGGTGGTCTCATGCTATGCATAGACTACCAAAGGTTGAACCAGGTAACAGTCAAGAACTGTTACCCACTCTCGAGGATAGATGATCTCTTCGACCAACTGAGGGGAGTAGGTTGGTTTTCTAATATTGACCTACGATCTGGATATCATCAGCTGAGGGTAAAAGACAGTGACATCTCGAAGACGGCTTTCAGGTGCAGGTATGGGCACTTCGAGTTTGTGGTGATGACGTTTGGAGTTAAGAATGCACTGGCTATGTTCATGGGACTTATGAACTTTGTTTTCCGAGAGTTTCTGGACCGGTTCTTCATTGTTTTTATCGATGACATCCAGATCTACTCAAGGTCAGAGGTGGAGCATGTTGAGCATCTCAGGGCAGTCTTGGGAGTCCTTCGACACCACCATCTTTACGGGAAATTGTCGAAGTGTATGTTATTTACACAAGAAGTACACTTAATTGGGCACGTGGTGTCTCAGCATGGAGTGCCACTAGACCCGTCGAAGGTGGAGGCAGTTGTTTCTTGGGCAGCACCCAAGAGCGTGGAAGATGTTCGTAGTTTCATGGGGCTAGCAGGTTACTATCTGAGGTTCGTTTCAGACTTCTCTCGAGTTGCTGCTACTTTGATAGCTTTGACGAGGAAGAACCAGGTCTTCCTATGGAGCGACCAATGCCAAAAATCTTTTGACAACCTGAAGGAGAAGTTGGTCAGTGCTCCCGTACTTAGGTTTCTAGAGGAAGGGTTGTATGAGGTGTTTTGTGATGCTTCTGGCCTTCGTCTGGGGTGTGTGTTGATGCCGAATAAGGGAGTGATTTGTTATGGGTCTAGGAAGTTGAGCCCTCACGAGCGTAACTATGCCACCCATGACCTGGAGATTATAGTAGTAGTGTTCGCACTAAAGTGGTGGCGACATTACCTCTTTGGGGAGTGAATTGTGGTCTTCTCAGATCACATGATCCTGCGTTATATCTTCTCCCAGTGTGAACTGAACTTATGGCAGCGTAGATGGGTCGAGTTTCTCCAAGACTATGACTTTGAGATCTCTTACACTGAAGTTAAGGGCAACGTTGTGGCTGATGCCCTGAGTAGGAAGTCGTATCAGGAAGTGGTTCGGGAATCTGCTGATGCATGGAAGGCGATGGGAGAGTTGGCTACCTTGCACTTGGATGCCAGGGTAGAAGGTGTTAGAGGATGTTTGTTTCAGATGACGGTGCAGTCCTCCTTGATGCAGCAGGTGGAAGAGTCTCAGTGGGAGGACTCCGAGGCGGATGTGATTCAGGATCGTGTAGATCAAAAGAATGCTCCAGAAGGATGGTCCGAGGACAGCCGACATCAGATGATTTTCTAGGGAAGGTAGTTTGTTCTGGAGGCACTGCGTGAGGGAGTTCTCCGTGAGTTCCAAAGCTCAGCCTTGGCGGTACATACAGGAGTTTCAAAAATGTACTGAGGACTGAGGGAACAGTTTTGGTTTCCCGGGGTGAAACGGTCAGTGGTGGAGTTTGTGGCTAAATGCCTATTGTGTCAGCAAGTGAAGGTTGAACACCATGTTACCAGTGGTTTGTCGCATCCTTTAGATGTCCCCGAGTGGAAGTGGGATGACATCTCAATGGACTTCATCACAGGACTACCCAGAACTCAGGGTGGTTATGATGCTATCTGTGTAGTGGTGGATCGGCTGACAAAATCAGATCACTTCTTTGCAATTAAAGAGTCAGGCCCGGTGAGTACCTTAGCATAGAGGTATGTAGACAAGGTGGTGCGTTTGCATGGACTCCCGAAGACTATCATCTCAAATCAGGATACTCGGTATACCTCACGAGTCTGGAGGGGGTTACAGCATCCTTTTGGCACCCAGCTATGCCTTAGCACTGCTTTCCACCTCCAGACCGATGGGCAGACAGAGCGGACTATCCAGACGTTGGAGGACATGCTGCGAGCATGCGTTCTGGATTTCGGAGGATCATGGGTACGACACTTGCCTTTAGTAGAGTTCACCTACAACAACATATTCCACTCTACTATTAGAATGGCACCGCTTGAGGCTTTGTATGGAAGGCCTTTTCGTTCACCCAATTGCTGGGCAGAGGTTGGTGAGACAGGTGCTCTTGGGCCAGAGGTAGTCCATAGCACCACAGATAATGTCCAGCTTATACGTGAGAGGATGAAAGCGGCTCAAGAATGACAGAAGTCTTATGATGATCATCAGAGGAGGCCCTTGGAGTTAGAGGTGGGAGATCATGTGTTCTTGAAGGTTTCCCCTCGACGGGGGCAGCGAAGGTTTGGGAATGGGAGCAAGCTCTCACCTAGGTTCATCGGACCTTTTGAGGTGCTGAGGCGAGTCGGTGAGGTGGCATATCAGCTAGCCATGCCACCTCAATTAGAGAAGGTTAATGACATCTTCTGCGTCTCCCAACATCGTTGGTACTTACACGATGACTCCCACGTTATAGACTGGGAGAGTTAGATATGGGAGACGACGCGACCTTCTAGGAACGACCAGTTAGGATCGAGGACCATAAAGAGAAGGTGCTCCGTGGATGAACCATTCCATTGGTTCATGTGTTGTGGACGCATGGCGGCCTCGAGGAGAGAACTTGGTAGAGGGAGAACTTGATGCACGCTCAGTACCCGGAGTTGTTTTGACTTGTGTTTCCCCTTGTTCTTCCGAGCTTTGTGTTGATGTTGTACTTTGTACCTTTGATATATAGAATATTTGGCTTGTCAGTTGTGAGTCCTCTTTTTTGTTTCCTTATTCCCTGGTAATGTCTGACATGTCCAGATGTGTGGGGAAAGTGGAAAACATGATCCTTAATCGAGACGCATTAATGAAGATGCGATTGAACCCGTTCAGGCGAGTCAGTGCCGCCTAAATTGGATAATATCACGACGTAGGAGAAGAAATTCTTCCCCAATCCACATGTTCGAGAATTTTGTTGGTTGTGTGGTGTTGGGGGTAGTGTGAGTTGAAAAATCCTAATGTATTAAAGTGGGAAGACCCAATTCTTAATCGAGACGCATTAATGAGGATGTTATTGAACCTGTGCAGGAGAGTCAGTGCCGCCTAAAGCGGATAATATCTCGATATAGGAGAATGGATTCCTAACACATATGATTAGGGTTGTTGGTTGGGTTCCTATTATAACGAGAACCCCAAGAGGTGTCTAATTGAGTTTCCTCTGAGATGGTTTTTGAATTCTCGGGGACGACAATGTTTTAAGAGGTATCTGATGTAATGGCCCGGACCTCTCTGTCCCTTTCCTTTGTCAAAATAAGGTCACGAAGTGTTCTGGAGGGTAAAATGGACTTTTCCCACACTTTCCAGAATTTTGAAACTACACGCCGTGTAGTTTGATTACACGCCATGTACCCCTTTTCCGGGTATACCCCGTGATGCAGACCATGTCCTTGCTATGTGGAATAATGGGTACACGTCATGTGCCCAGTTCTACATGCTGTGTAGTCCTTCCCCACGTGCGCAATACCAGTCAATGGTCGTGTACCATGATGGAGTCATGTCCTTGCCGTGTGCAATAAATGAGTACATGACGTGTGTCCAAACTACATGTCATGTAGTCTTTCCCCGCGTATGTGTTACCCTCAAACCATGTGCTGACCAGTCAATGGATGCGGAGCCGTATTCGGAGCCGCGTGGAGACCATGTAAAATAACCAAGTACACGCCATGTACCCTAAAGTACATGCCGTGTACTTTTCTTTTTATCGCCTATAAAAGGAGGGGCCCCCTACTCCTTTCAACTCACCCCTCTCATCCCCTTTCCCTCTGAGCAGAGTTCTCCCAAGAGACTTGAAGGCTCTTTCTTCCATAACTTCTTCGTCCGAGCTCCGATTTACGATCTGTCAGCGGCCACGGAATCATGACGACGAGACGGAACTTCGGAGCTTAGATCCCTTGTCTTCCCTTCGGCCTTTCCTTTCTGACTTCCACCCAAGGAGGTTTTTCTGGGACCCGACAGAGGTGATGGACGCCGATGAACTTCTTCTAAAGTTGATCCAGGGGAGCGCTGTGATCAGAACCTGTTGAGGTAGGGATCTTTCCTATGTCTCTCTCTCTCTTTTGTGCATCGTGCGGGGTGGGTATCCTCTTGTTTTTATGATAAAATGTTTATCCATTAAATAAAGATAATAAATATTCAAACAACAGGGTTGGGAAGTTTGTGATTGCTGTTACTTTATACCCTGTGATATTATGTTGTGAATTGAATGAGCTTCTACCTACTGAAAATCATGGTCTTTGGGGGCCATTTCTTACGCAATTAAATGTTTACCTCTCCTTATGTATTTTATTATGGATGGAAACCTTTTGGAATGTGGAATTTGGTTAATCACATAAAGTTGGTTGATTAAATGAAAATCTGAAACCCTTGTGTGATCACCCCTGTTAAATAAAAATGGAATAATGAACATGTGCCTGTTGGATTGGTTATGTGGCATGTGATGGGGGTGTTTTTGTTGGTTGTTGTGGATAGGGTGAGAAGAGGGGCTGTGGTTGACTTGGTTGTGGGTTGGTGTGAATGTTGTTATGGGGATGGGCAGCGGGGCTGCGATAAATGGTATTAAAGGGGAAATGATGTATGGTATGGTTGTGGTTATGGTGGTTGGCAGCGGGGTTGTAGGGCTGGGTTTAAATGTGAATAGGCTTGGGTTGTGAATATTAAATTAAGGTGGAAGAGATAATAAATGGTGGTGCACGGTAATGGAACAGAGTTAATAATCAATGGGGCTGGTTGGTTGATAAGAAGGGCTTGGTTGTGTTGCTTGTGTTTTCCTAACTTGATTTGTGGATGGCAGGGATATGTTTTACGAACGATTGATGGGGATGGTTGTGGATAGTTTACCAGTAGTTAAGGAACTAAATAATCTAATTCTGCTGAGACGTGAAAACCTAAATGGGGTTGGGGTTGTTTGTTGTATGCATACTTCGTAGTAGTAGTGCCGAGCCACGTGCTCAGTTTCTCTATTTAGAAGCCATAGGTTGGGCTGTGTGGTTGGTATATATATATATATATATATATATCTGTATATTTTGTGTTTTTTGTTTTATCGCACCCCACCCATGTTGAGAACTTATTGTCGAACACTCCCATTTCGTGGGAGAGGGTGTTTTTCCCTTAGTTACTAGCTTCTTTCGGCTCCTTCTCCCCTAGGTTGTGATGTCTTGAGGTGACCTTACACATAAGACTCTTCGGGTAGGTTTCGATTGGGGAGGTTTTAGCCCAAGACTCTTCGGGAAGGTTCTACTGTTTCCCAAGAATCTTCGAGATGAGGCCCAGGTGTGTGAGGGTGGGATACGTGGTTGTGAGGCCCAGGTGTGTGCGGGAGGGATACGTGGTTGTGAGGCCCTGGTGTGTATGGGCGGGATACGTGGTGGTGAGGCCCAGGTGTGTGTGCGCGGGAAGAGTGTGGCAGTGTCAGGACGTTCTTCGTTAGGAAGAGCAGCTAACTAAAGGGAAATGGTGCGGGGTACTCAATACTCTTGTTTCTTATATACTACTACCTGTTGTACTTGTGTTTTGGTGAGTGTGGCTGGTGAGGTTGGGTGGATAGAATTCCTTGCTAGGATTCTTCTCTTGTTCTCAAGGGACATTAGGATGTCTCCCCACTTGTGCACGAGAGCTTTAGGTTTCCCTACTGAGTATACTTGTATTCCCACCCTACGTTTACTTTCAGGTTTCCAGGAGGACTAGCAGGGTCGTGCGAGACCCTACTAGACGGGCAGTTGGAGTTGTTGCAGTTTCTGTTCTCTTGTTTTCTTTTGGTATGGTACTTTGAGATTTCTTGTACTTGTACCTTGTTATAAAATTGTTTAAACATGCATGTGGGCTTGGTTTGGGTATATTTCTATACACTTGTTCTTTTTCCTTTTTAGTGGTTGACTTGTCCTATTTCCCGATCCAAAATAAATAAAAAGGGTAATGCCTCCCATACTTGTGAAAATACATACCCTTGGTGCTAGTCGCCACCCCGGGGCCTACTGGAGGTGGGACTCGGGGGTCATTATCTCCCATTCACCATTGCCAACTTAAGAGGGGCATCTTTGGTGGGAGGGGTTGGTGACATGTACAGATTCTATATAGAGGAGAGGGATGTAGGGAGCTTAATTAGGCATATTTTCGACGAGACAAATGGCTTGAGAGGTGTGAGGAATTTGTTATAAGTGGTATCCTTTTATGAGGGAGAGGAGGGTCTCTTTAAGAATGTGTGAAAATATTATTTTATTATATAATGATAATCGGTTTCTAAAAGTCAAAAAATCATTAAATTCAAAGATAAGATGACACATATTCTAAATAAAATCATCCAATCATAATTGGGCATGTTTTGGATAATATTTTAATCATTATAATCTTATTTATTTAAATCATTTATTAATGAGGTAAATACTACATCATTATTGTCTCATGAATAATTTAAATTATTTGATGTATAAAAATTATAAAATACATACCATGATATAGGAAGTCCGATTATATTTCCAATGAATATTTATAGGTAGAAATATTCCTTATATAACACCATATAAAAACTAATTTACTAAACAATTTTTGTTTATGTCATTTTTGTCTTTACATTAAATTAATTAATCTAATGTGTCATTATCATTTATAAGTGACTCCATGGGGACCCAAAATAGACCCAAAGATGTCCATGGTAGGCTATGACTCAACCAATAAGGTTAGGACAAGTTTTAAGGTTATTTTGAATTATTATAATATTCTTTTTACCTTGAATTACCCTATTTACCTTTAACCACAGTAAATAAAAGTCAAAAGATACTATTCACCCAAAATAATTTTAACCATAATGAACCACATATTACTTCTTCATAACAATCATGAATGTCGGATTATTGAAATTCAATTAACAGAATTGGTAAAATTTCATTTAAATGATAAAATCTGTTTTTTTAACTACCACTAAGTGGTTTCACTATTCATCAAAAATTGAAGTCTTTCAAAAAAATATCAAACATTCAGCTTAATATTTATTTGATATTTGGAATTCAAAAATGATGAATATTTTACCAATTTCAAAACATATAAGTGGCATTTATTAATTTTAAAATTAATTTCCGTTATCAAAACAAATAGCGTGTTTTTATGAAACAATAACTATCAAAAGATTGATACTTGTTTATGTCCCATTTCAAAGTGAAATTAATTCCAATGACCAAAATAGGATTAAATGGTAAAAATATATTCTAATTATACTTTAAAACAAATTAAAAAGATTACATATCTATATAAATAAATTATATTAAAACGTAGTTTTCAATCAAAATACAATATTTTCACTATTCATTAAAAATGAACTTTATCGAAAAAATTCCAAAAATTTAAACAAAGTAAATTTTGATGTTCCCATTATAATGAAGTATTTTATTTTTCCATATATAATTTATTAATGTGACCAAAACTATATTTAAAGAGGTTTCTCCTTAAAAGGTGGTAAATCGACCTTTTAATGCAAATTATGCTTAAAATTAGATTCATTCACATTTTAAGCCTCTAACTTTTATGGGATAAATGTAAATACATTTAACAAACATGTATAATCATACTGTTGTCAGTTTTTTTCATTCCCACCAATACATTTACTAGGAGTTAACAACCATTTAAAATAATAATATTATATTATTAGTGTGCAACGTAAGATTTCAATGAAACCTGGTGTTGTGTATCGGGTATGCTATCGAACATAGAAACCATTTTAAAGTAAAATTAATATTTAATTAAAAAATTAATAAATATGAAAAATTCATATTGTTTATTTACCTGGGATGTTACATCCTTCTCCCCTTTTGAGAATTGCGTCCTCATAATTGTAAAAATTGGGATTGGGAACTTCATTAATAGCCCCACATCGAAAAAAGAGTCAATAAAACAATCACATTAAAATAAAGGAAGGGAAGTAAAACTGTTACCATAGACAACATATACTAGGATTCCAAGAAAACATGGATATGGAGGAGAAATCAAACCATCATGTTCTGATGGAGAGTGATAGAAAACATGTTTAGGAGAAAGTTAACCACCAGAAAATCTTAAACTTGTGATGGGTTAGACAGTCTTTGATTTCCTAGTAGGAAAAGTTAACATACAAGTTTATTGTTTTAAGTTACTTTTCATTGATGAAATTTATTTATTAACTTAACTAAAAACATAAGGAAACACAATTACTTTTCATGTATACTATTATCCTTCACTAGATTTCTAACAAAAACTAATATTTCTTCCATAAAATGGGTATTCAGGATGACTTGTTTAAATTAAAAGTCTTTTAATCAACTTTGATAGAATAAAATAATCCAAAAAGGATAAAATATATATTTCCCTTGTCTTTAGATATTAACTAAAAACAAAACGTTTCGTACAAGATCAGATGATACCTAAAAAGGATAAACATTTACATAAAGAGAAACTACTCTTAATCTCAAAAAAAATTCTTAACAAAACCCAAAGTTTAACAAAGACCATTAAATAAAAAATTTCCATTAAATAATTCAAAATTAATCCAAACATTGATTGTAACCCAAATCTCATAAAGATTTCATTACATATACTTCCAAGATATATCTTAACATTTTTCTCCAAGTAAAACCAGTTACTCCTAAAGTCTCATATTGAAAAGTTATTAACCAAATCACATATTCTCCATGATAGGTTTATCATTTTCGTAAATAAATAAAATCATTATGTGTCCATAATAAAAACACAGATTCTTCCAAACTAAAATTTCAACCATTATTCGAAAATTAAAATCCCATAGTATTCTATCATCCACAGGCATATAGTGTTTCCACAAAAGAGAGACCATCTTCCACAACAACCTTTTATCACTTAATCACTAAATAAGTTTTCAATACAAAGTATATCCTTTTGATAAAACATAAGTTCCAGAAATCAACTTATTCTTGTTCCATAAAAACATTTTACTAAAATAGTATTTTGTACTAATCAGGGACATCAAGTAGGCTAGTGGTAGGTGATGCACCCTTGTCTCCCTTCGGTTGTGGGTTCGATTCCTACAGCCTTTTCGGATGCGATGGGTTGTCACCCATCCTACGGGTTGTCCTTTTTATAAAACTCAAAAATAACCCTAACATGTTTTAACCTTAATGGTTTCCTTATACCTCTCATTTTCATCAAAATTCATTATGATCTCAATATCTTAATTCTTGAAGTCTTATTTCACCACCATATGATAAAATAAAACAATCCCCAAAATGAAGAACATTATACCATGATCATGGTGTCCATTTGGTTTCATCGTCATCTTGTTCACGTAGGTAGAAGGTCCATGCATTTCAAAAATTATTTAGAGATCATTCGAAATCATTTGTTTCCTCCATCCAAATATACCTTATACAATATGGGTCATATGGGTGTTCATAGAAAAATTGTTTTGGAAAATAATCATGTATGACATATAATTTCAAAACATATGATAAAACAAGATTTCAATAAAACAGTCGAATTGAATTTGAGTTGAAACTTTCAATTAACGGTCCTTTGAAAATACCATAAGTATGTGCTGAGAGACAATATTTTAAAATAAAATATAAATAGTTTGCGCAAGGGTCTCCTTCTTCAGCACAGTTTTTAAAATCATAATATTCTTCATACTCTTGTGATAAGGTAAAATATTTGAAAATGCCCTGATAATATTTACCTTTCTTGAAAATATGGGAATATTGTGAAAATAGGATTTTTTCTAAATACAACCCAAGTTCCACGATGATAACGAGGTAAAGTGGAGGTGTTTGATATCTCAAACAATTGTTTGCAAGTTAGTTGTATGCTAGAAAAAGTTTCACAATCATCCAAACATGACTTTGCAATAATTATTGCAAGCATGTCATCAGGAAGAGATAGGAATTTCATTTGAGATCCTCCTCCTTCCATCTGTAACTGAATTTCCTTGATCTGAAAAAGTTATAAAACAATGATTTAACTAAAATATTAGATAGGGACTAACCATATGTCTAACAAAAATTCCTAATCCCTAAATTTGTCTAAACCGACCTCTATTACCAACTATAAGGACACTGCCTTAAACATTACATAATATTGAATTAAATGAATGATTCACATTGAGGATATTTTCAGGTTTAGAGTTTTATAGAATTATGCCATAACTATTACATAACTACACGAATATTACAAGTTGAAACTACTAATTAGTATCCATTTTAATCGTAAAATAATTACTCTTAAAATGAAACATGTCTAGTCCTATATTTTAGACAGCATGACTTTTCCATGATCCCATCCTTGACCCTATTCATCTTTATGTTCTATGGAAAACATTTCAAAAACTTGGTATGAGCCTAAAAAAATCAGTAAGGGATACAAAAAGAAGGAAAACTGTTAGTTTTTCAAAACAACAAGTAAACCGTGAATACTTTAACATAAGTAATACATTTAACCTTTATGAAGTAGTAAATACTCTTCAATAAATAAAAGATCATTAATTACCCATTTGTAACGAAAGGATTGCCATAAAACCCATATAAATAAAACATAACTTATAAAGGTATCATGGGACATAACCATACTTAAATGGATTAATCATACGGTTGACTTCCACACATATCACTAAATGGAATAACCATACGGCCGACTTTTATACCCAATACATTATAGGTTATATTGTAACCACCCGTCAAATGTCCAATTACCATCATAACATATAAAATATTGCAAATGTAAATATTTAACCAATAAAATTTCATTTTCAATCACAATAAGTAATTTCATGATATTGAAATAATCAATCCTATTTCAAAAACCATTTAAAAACAATATTTTTTGAATCAAAGTGTCCCATACCACTTTGAAGAATTTAATGGAACTATAATTATATAACATTAATTTCCATATAAATAAATACTCAAAACCATTTTTAAAACATGGAAATTAAAAATAAATATTTAGAATGATAAATCATTAAAACATTTAAAATGATATTTTTGTTAAAGAGTTATTAACAAAATGAGAGGCTTTTGAATACAAATAATTATGGAATAACATTTAATCAGAACTTTATAATATCATGAGAATATAGGGATTCATTATATAATATGTCAATGGACAGTATATACACCATATAATAGTGGATTTGGTGCATAACAAAAATGAAGTTTCAATGTAAATGTAAATTGAGATGAAATACCTTATAAATACGGTATCCTTAAATTAAGGATAAATATATCTCATAATTATGTGTGACTAATGTAAATAAACCCAATATAAGTTGATATTAAGTGTAAAAAAATCATAGGTCATTCACAAATATTCATAGGATGTCATTTTCAATAAGTACAAGTTGATTTCAGAGAATTGAAATTGGGTTAAGAAGCTCCCTTGCAAAAATTCGACAACCTAACGATGTCACATTATAATTCAGAAACTGAGTTGATGAGAGAGAAAAGGGTATTACATCACTTGTACATACAATTTACAGCAATAAAGATATATAAGTACATATACCAACATAATAATATGTGAATGAAAAGACCTAACAAGAAGAAGGCTTTTAAAAGAGTAGAGGGTGAAAGGTTCCCTTACCGATTTGGTAACATACGAAACATACACCACATGAAAGAAGGATCATAAAATGAAGATGTAAATACTTATAAATGAAATTATATAACACAAAGAGTACAATAATGGACTGTACATACACCACACAAAAGGAAATAGTGGAAAATATAACATGAATCTCACGGGAATAAAAAGTGTGAAGAAACCCTTTACCACGTTGTAATCAATCAAGTCGTAAGAACCAATGTTAATAACCACCAAATGAATCACAGAATACCATTAATATATAGAGAATCAGGATAATATATATCAAATGGCTGTATAAAATACCCCACATGCACTAAATAAGTGGAGAACAATGGAAATCTCATGGAATTAAAAGTGAGATAAGAAATCCTTTACAAAAATTCGGCAGCCTAACGACACCACTTAAAAATTCTTAAAATTAATTGATGAGAGTAATAGGGGTTCTATTATCATATGAATATAAAAATTACAATATGGTGAATATAAATGTACATCCTCCAACAGAAGAACATGGAGCATAAATGAAATGACATAAAAGAGAGTACTTGAAAAGAAACAGAGAGGTCGGATTCCTTACCTCATGTCCGACTTGAATCGATCGTTCTTTAATATCCTGAATAATAAACTACATTTTATTGATAATTTATTCATAAAATTTTTAATGTTTATTATTCCTTTTTATATCACTTATTATCATGTTGTAAACATTATGTAAACATTTAAGTTAATAATGTTCGTTTTGTCGATATTTGGTATTTGAGTCAAAAATGGACTTCTTATAATTACATGTTGTTCATGTTGTCAAAGGTTAATTATATAAATAATGATATTAATGATTTAGATATCATATATATCATATATATCCAGTATATACATGTATTTATAATAGTAAATAAAATTTAGTGTTATGAAATGAAATTCACCATTCAGGGAGATGGTAGGATGTACGTACGCTTGAACGCTACTTTCATTTCTATTTCTTATTTTAATGGAATTAAAACATAATGATACATAAGTATATTATAATTCCAGTATAATATAATATATAATATCATTAACGTTATCCTTTATACATCCCGGATAAGGCATTAATGAGTCACATCACATTGAGGGGACGGTAGTCTGTGCTTCCTCAAATGAGATTATCGTATTTACGCATTATGGAAACCATAAAGGCATGCTATAAATGGAAAAAAATAAAGAAACCATAAACACAATATATATCATATATAAAAACAGTTCCATCATAATAGCCACCATGAGAGGTGGTTGAATATATTTGACCAATCATCGTTTCGTGAGGCGTTAGTTTTCTATCCACAGAAACTTTATGTTCTTCATCCATTAGATAGAGGTGTGTGTAATTGTAGTTCGAATACATCTCATAAAAAATCCTATTATATTGATTATAATGGTGTTTTTACAAAATAAAGTAATTAAACGAGTTTATGGGTTGGAGAAGTAAAATAAAAGAAAATAATTTAAGAGAAACTGTTACCTTTAATTTGGAGAAGATGGGCTCTTTAAAAAAGTGTGAATTTATTATTTTATTATATAATGATATTCGGTTTCTAAAGGTCCAAAAAAATTAAGGTCGAAGATAAGATGACTCATATTATAAATAAAATCATCCAATCATAATTGGGAATGTTTTGGATAATATTTTAATCATTATAATCTTATTTATTTAAATCATTTATTAATGAGGTAAATACTGCATCATTTTTGTGTCATGGACAGTTAAAATTATTTGATGTCTAAAAATTATAAAAAAATACCATGATCTAGGAAATATTATTAATTTTCCAATATATATTTATAGACAAAAATATTCTTTATATTACACCTTATAAAAATTAATTTACAATACAATTTTTGTTTATGTCATTTTTTCCTTTAAATTAAATAATCTAAAGTGTCATTATCATTTATAAGTGGCTCCATGGGGTCCCAAAATCTACCCAAATATGTACATGGTCGGATATGACTCAAAGAAAATAAGTTTAAGACATGTTTTATGGTAATTTTGAATTATTATAAAATTCTTTTTACCTTGAATTATCCTATTTACCTTTAACTACAGTAAATAAATGTCAAAAGTTACTATTCACCAAAAAATATTTTCATATTAATGAACCAAGTTTTACATATGATAACAACCATGTATGTCGTAATTTTGAAATTCAATTCACAGAAGTGGTAAAAGTTTATTTATATGAAAAAGACAGTGTTTTTAACTACCACTACGTGGTTTCATTATTCATCAAAAATTGATGTTTTCTAGAAAAATACCAAATATTCAGACTAAGATTTATTTTATAATTCGAATTAAAAAATTATGACTATTTTACCAAATTCAAAGGATAGAAGTGGAATTTATTAATTTTAAAATTAATTTTAATTATCAAAACAAATAGCATGTTTTTAAGAAACAATAACTATCAAAATATTGATACTTGTTTATGTCCAATTTCAAAGTTAAATTAATTACAATGACCAACATTGGATTAAATGGTAAAAATATATTTTAATTACACTTTATAACAAATTTAACTGACCAAATCTATATTTAAAGAGGGTTTACTATTACAAGGTGGTAAATCGACCTTTTAATGTAAATTATGCTTGAAATTAGATTCATTCACATTTTAAGTCTCTAAATTTAATTTGATAAATGTAAATACTTATAACAGACATGTATAATCATATTGTAGTTAGTTTTGTTCATCCCCACCAATACAACGACTAGGAGTTAACTACCATTTAAAATAATAATATTATATTATTAGTGTGCAACGTAAGATTTCAAAGATACATGGTGTTGCATATCGGGTATGCTATCGAACATAGCAACCATTTTAAAGTAAAATTAATATTTAATTCAAAAATTAATAAATATTACAAATTCATATTCTTTAATTACATGGGATGTTACAATACCTTCTATTGTATTTATTACATAAATTTTGGGTAGTTATTATTTGATAATACACAAGGTATATTAATAAGGTATTTAATTTTCACCTAGAAATTTGACTGTCTCAGAAAAATATGAAAAATTAACTATTGAATACCTTTAAAATTATTATTAATAAAATAATATTTATTTTATGCAATTATTTTTCAGAATATATGGATTTTTATTTTTAAAATAGTAGCTGATATTTATTGAATATGCTGCGTTTTTTTGACAATAACGATTTTCAAACACTTATAAATAATATATTTGACTTCATAAGAATTATATGATTATATATATTTAATATAAAATATTTAATATTAATTATAAAATAAAAATTTGTTGATATAAAAAATTGACTAATTCAGCCAAAATAAATTTTCTAACTGTAATTTAAAATTTACCCAAAATAATATATCTTATGTAATCAAAATTACAACATTTATAAAATAAAAATAATAGGATGAAAATAATGTACATACTAACATTGATATGTTCTTGATATGTATCATTTTAATACAAAAACACCATATTAGTATAGTGTATGTTAGTGGGACTTTCATGGTGTGGTTCCACGAACATTGTTAATGTCGTGTTCATGATGATCATGAAACTCTTCTATAAACTATTTTGGTCAACCTTATATTTTTTGATCTTATATTGGTCTTTGCCAAGGGAATTTCAATGAGATTCTATCTCCCTTGGATGCTCCAATAAATGGGTGTCATTTTGTATGGTCATTCTGGTAGACACTATCGATAAATGTTTTTTTTGACAATTGGATTTATTAGAACCCTATATTTATACTAATCATGTGACAAATTTTAAATGGCTATATTATCAGTGGTAATATTTATTAATGGTCAACTAAATATTATAGGATATAATAACTCCAAATAAGTTCATGTGCTTTCTATAACCATATTGAGTAATAATACATCTAAATAAATTATAAGTGGAATTTTATTTATAATAGTCTCAATCTAATTAAGAATAACCCTATAAAATATAGAAATTATCTCGAGAAGTACTCATGGTTTTGTTTTGAGTTAATATGATGTATTAGGATATGTTATGTTTCATTTCATAATGTATATTCAAAATCGATGAAAAAAAATTAATGTTATTTTAATAGATGGATTTTTAGAAGTCCAAAGGAGTTCTGAATAATTCTTGACATATTCTTATTTATTAAAAAATAATTTGATTGAATTCATGAAAAATAGAAAATTATAAATCCACAAATGGGATATCCACTTAATATTCATGTGACCAGATATACTGATTGATATAACATTGTTGGATATATGAACAGTGATATAATGATAATGGTCAATGTAATAGCTATTCAAACCATTATGAGGATCAACATATCATGGATTCATATATTAAAAAGAAAATAAGTATGAATATATACAAAAATAATCATCAAAACTTTTATGGAGACAGATGTATGATTTTTTGACCTATACAACGATATAAATTTACATATGAATGATTGAAGTATGGTAGATTCATGAATGAGTACAACTACTTTATAAATATCTATGTATGTGTCCTCCCCATTTTGAAATTTTATACAACAATATAATTTCAATATTAATTATTATATATAATATTTATATTCAATTAGATTAGCATTTCGACTGTACAAGTCATAAACATCACAAAATTGTAATAATGATTCATGTAAATTGAAATAATTATTCATCACATGAATAAGAGGATATGGTTAAAGAGAAGACTAGTTAAGCAGTAGAAACTCAATAACATAATAAAAACTACTACAACATATCATAGACTCAGAACCATGTTTTAATAGAATTAAAAATTTGTAACAAAAATATATTGATTTTGAATTTTAGTATAAAATTCTAACATTCCATTTATTTTTTTATAATGATATATAAAATGAATGTTCAATGATTTCAAGAATTGGTGTTTAATAAAAAGATGATACTTCCCTATACAGAAATTTTAAAATATATTATTGAGAGGAAGAGCAATAATATGATGTTCATTTCCTTGAGTTGTGTTATATGAAACCATTAAATGCACTGGTAATAGAAAAAAAATGAAATGTAAAATTTCAAAATATCAATAGATTTCATGTTATTTTAACGGATTATTGGTTTTTGAAATAGATTCATTTAGATTTTAACGATGTGGGATACACTCTTAATAGTCTAGAGGTTCCGAAGATTGTTAAAATGGCATTTTATACAAGTCCTAACTAAAATTTATAAACTATTTTTTTATATTTTCTTGTTGGGATCCATGTCATTCTTTGGATTAAACTTTTATGTTGAATGGTGAACGGTATGATCCATATATTTTAAAATAAAAAAATTGTGATCAAATTTCATATATTAAACACAACAACATTATTATAATAGTATTTAACACCCTAATAAAATGAGTTATATTTGACTCCATATAAATTCAATCCCTTTGGTACATTGTTATTCACTGTAAAATAGGTTTAAACAATACCCAATACTCTATTAAAATATTATTATTTAAAACATTACTGTTATAACCAATTAGATAATTTTATGTGTTTGAATATTGGTATATAAATTTTTAATAAAATATCTTTTTCAACCATATAAAAAAATTAATTTTTTATCTATTTTTAATAATCTATATAATAATCATTTGAAATAAAAAGAATGGTTTTCCTGAAAACTATATTTTCTAAAAGATTGATTTGTATCATTTAAAACATGTGATTTTAAGTTAATTTTTATCACTTAATGAAATTTTATTTGATAAAATAATATAATTTTTTTAAATAGAAATTTCAAAATTATCATTGGATAATTTTTTGAGAATTTTTGGTATATATACATTATTTTATGAAAATTTAAAAATACAGATTTGTTATGGAAATTGCCTTTCATTTAAATAATTTTCAAGGTTAAATTAAAATTTGAACTATTTTTAAATTACATTAAATTAAATTTTATTAATAATTAACTATTTTATTTCATGTTAATAAATTTCATATTAAATTTTGATATTAAAACCTTTTATACGTATGAGACTTTTTACTTTTGGATCATGCTTTTTCTTTACATCTACGAGTATAATTTCAAATTAGATTCTACCACCTTGGGGAATTGAATATGAAAATTTGAATTACATATTTGTAATAATCATAATTTATATTACCCAATAATTTCAACTTAATATTTTACAATTTTGAATATTAAAATTAGTAAAACATAATTATCATGGTAAAGGGGAAAATTGGATTATCAGGTGTTAAACTAAGAAGATAAGGAGAAAAAGACCTAAAATTATTAAAAAAATTTATGGCCATAGTATTACCTTATCACCTCCATGGTTCATGGAATAAACATTTTGGATTGTTTTGAAAAATCAAATAATATATTACAATTTATTTATATAAAAACGTCTTTGTGTGTCATATCACCACTTATAAAAGCCCACTCATTCCCTTCAGTTATTAACACATCTCAACCAATTTTTCATGAAAAAAAACAACTACAATATCTCCCAAAAAAATTCATAATTCTTATACCTCATTTTCATCCAAAAATACATTGCTTATGGTCATTAAGAGGAAATCCAAATGAGGATTTTCTATGAAAATATAATTAACTTAATGATTCTCTCTTTTTTCATATATTTACACCTTAAATAATTAGATAAAACTTACAAAATAATCACAAAAAAATATAAAATATCATTTTATATTATTATTATTATGGATGAATATTTTTTTATAACCTCATCCTTTATGAATATGAAATGGAATTTTCAACCGTGTGTATGTAGGACTTCTACCTCAGGAAGCTCTATAACCCATTTTCATCAACATGTATCATGATTCTATATAATGACATATTTATAAATATATATAATATTTAAGATATTTTTATACCTCTATAATTAATATATCATATATTCCCTTTTATATTCCATGGATTTTAAAATGTGGTAATGTCACTTCTATGTATAGTGGACTAGCGTCTTATAAAGCACTGTGATTTATTTTTAACAAACAGATTACATGGAATGTAATAATGAAAATTGTAATGAATTTATATGATAAATATGATATTATATAGATACTATAATGTAAATATACCTTCAACTTCATTACCCATTCAATTGTTATGGGAATTATATCATCACTTGGGTGTATGTGTGACCTATAATATCAATGAAGTGCTATGATTCCATTTGTATATCCAACCATATGTTATTATTGTAAAAATGAAAATAATTAATATATTTTAAATAAATAAAATTATTATAATTACAGATATTTTTATCTAAATCCTATGAGTACTAACGAAAAATTTCATAACAAAAACACATTAGAAAACAAGACAATTAAATCCAAAAAAATAAATATATTGAATTTTTATTAAAAAATGGGTGGTTAAATGTTATAATATGATCATATATGATATTATAAATATGATTTTGGTTATATTATCTATTAATAAGATGATGAAAACCATTATATAGAAGTTCTTGATGTATTTAACAATTCGAACTCTAAAGTCAGGGACTTCATCTAAATATCACATCATTAAGGAATATTGGAATTTTATGCACATACTTAATATTTTTGGTTGTATATAATAACCCTTAAAAAAGTAATATAATGATTCCATAATAATTCATGTTGTTTTAATTTTAAATTCTATTTATTTAATCAAATTTTATTTATTCATATATGTTCTGAAGTTTTAATGAATTTCTTAGCTTAATGTTTTCATTATGTTATATTACATATTTATTTTCAATGATATTATATGAATATTTTTGTAATTTATTTGGAAAATATTATGTTTTGTATCTAACTTTATTATGTTCATTTAAAATTGACACCCATAATACATTCATTTCTTAATTATCAATTAATATTTACATCCAATTTAAGGGTTTATTTCGGAATCCGTTTTTAATTGAGACAATTTATGCATGAATTTCAAATGAATAAAATGATTTTATCATTTTTTTATAAAAACCATTCATTTTCTTATCCTTTAGTTGTTCAAGACGTTTTCATGTATCCTAGTAATTATTTCACTATTCATTTAAATGAATGAGAATTTTTTTTATAAACCTAAAATCAATTATTCGTCAGACAAAAATCCCTTTTCATCCAAAAAAATGTTTTCTAAAAAAATTCAAAATTATTGTTAAAATTTTCCAAATGACTTATTAAAGGTTTTTCAACTATGATTATCTTTTAAAAAGAATATATATTTATGTATTTTCTCAAAAAATGGACCACATAAATTTTAACAAAAATTTGAATAGAATATTTGATTTAATATTCACATCATGAAAAAGATTCCTACCCCATAGACTACAAATTTTTCAAAAGATTACATTTAATTTTTGAATTTATTTTAGAAATTATTTTTTTAAAATATTTTATAAAAACATGTTTTTTAAAATATCTGGAAAAGAAAAAGAGTTATATTCCCCAATAACCTTTTTATATACATTTTTATTGAATTTATATTCAACAATAATAACGATATTATATTGGAAAAATACTTCAATGGGGATATGGTTTATATATAAAATACTTATTCATTATATGGATGGTTTATGATCATTTTGAAAAATTAATGTATTGAAATTCACATTCATGATTCATTATTGTTTTCATTAATATTACGTTGAAATATTACATTATTGTTATAAATGGAAATTAATTTTCACTAAAATAACCCTATTAATTATAATGAATAAATTTATTTCTAATAGTATATATCATTTATACAAGAAGTGTTATTCATTGAATGTTATTTGATTAACATGGAAGATATTAATAAATATGTATTATTTAATCAATTTATATACATGATGATATTGAACATTATTCTTGAAGTATATCTATTATTATACATTTAAGGAATGATTAAGAGATGAATATATGTTTAGTGGGTGGTTATAGATGGAACATCAATGCCTTAATATTTTTATTAGGTAAATAAATTATCCATATATAGTAAACATTTTTTCTATTTTATACCCATCCATTTGGTATAAACAATATATTTAAGGGAAATGATAGTAGATATATTCTAGTTGCATATTTCATGAGGTGTAATAAATTATAATTTCATTCATTAAAAATTCAGGTACTGTAATCATAGATACTTTCTCCATTATATTATCTTTATATTCACTTTCATTCAAATTTTAACAATATAAGGAATGTTTTTTAAATTATTTACTTTTCCATATTGATTTTTTCTTATATATTCATAATTGTAATGTTATTAATTAAAAAAATTGTGTCTTAAAATATTTATCATTTCATATTGTCAATGCCTTATCTAAAAATGATATTAAAATCAGTTATTTTGAATGTGTTCCCATCAATATACAATTCTATGTGGATTATCATAATTGACTCATGATAGCTACCACTTTACATAACATTAATTGAGCAACTTAGATCGCCCTTATTTTGTTTCATTTCCAAATAATAAATGAAGTGTACACTTAATTATATGAAAATATATTCTAGAGGGAAAAATTATATTCTAAGAAAATGTAATTTTTTCGAATTTAATTCATGACGTGAGAATGTATATAGTTTACTGATAATATTATACTATTTTTTCCTTATGCATGATATTTCATGTATATTATGAAAAATAATTAAAGTACCCATTGGAACATGGTCAATGTGTTTAGGATCATTATAGTTGGTATCAAATTAAGTTTATTTTAAAAATCATGAACAAAAATTTGGAAAACATAGATTATAGAACATAACCATGTGATTGAATTTGAGTAAAATTATATAAGAGCCTCTTTATGTTTTAGAAAGTTCTAAATTGTATGTTTGTTACAAGAAATACCTCCCTATATAGATACAAAATGTGTAAATTGTTATATAATTGATATACAAGTGGTTAATAAATCTGAAATATGTGGGTCGGTCTTGGCAGGAGCCTTACATGGCAGAGGACATTGGGCCTTAAATTTCACCAGATTTAAAAAACCTCAAGATATGCTTTAGTTAATTAAAATTTTAATAGCAAGACATTATGAAGAATATGAATATGTTATAATAATTAACGTCTATGATTACACATTAGGTGTCTTATATTGATAAAAAATATCATTAATTACACATAAAATAAATTGTTATATGTTCCACCCACTACGATTATTGTTATTCACACTATACATTTTGGTTTTATTAAATGGTTGGAACCTAAAGGAATAATGTATGCATTGAACATAAAGAAATATTTGGTCACTATGATCAACAAAATGGTATGATTATTGGAGAAAAATATTTCTTGATTATCTCTAAAAATTTCTCCCAAAATATGGTTAAAATCATATAACATAACCAAATCTCAGACAAAATAGTTAATAGAATGACTACATTTTCTAATTGATCAATTTTGTATAAAATTCATGAAAGAAATATAAATTTAATATATATAATAAATTCTTAAAAAGACACCTAATAAAGTGTCTCAATGGAATGGTAAAAAAATTACTTGGTGAAAATAGAGGTACAAATAAATGAATAATTAATGAAACAATTAAGATTATGATGGGTGGAAAAATATTTCATCCTAGGAATCTATTTATAGTTTGTTTTATTAATTGTGGGTAACATATGAATTATCTAATACAATGAAATATTTTTAATTTAATCCACTGGAACAAGGAATGGATTATTACAAATTAATAAGGTGGAATTGTTTATGTATTGAGATACAAAATTTAAATTGTAGATGTATTTTTAAATGTAATCTATTTTGGTTATCCAAATCCTGAATTGTTCAAGGATTATATTATATTTTATATGAATATAGGTCTTCATTATCTTATGAGTTATGGATAACACCATGGGTTTTGATATTAAGTTAGATAATAAGTTCATAGAATTAAAGGCCCCATTTAATATATTTTAGTGGTTATATAACATGGTTAGAGATATTTTTGGAAAAAAATATATATCAAAATCTAACCCAAAGGATTATTATATCAATAATTTATTTAAAGAAAATTCCTTGAAATATTTTTTGTAGATATGATAAATTCTATTAGAATCCATTAGACTAATTTTATCATTTTTCTTTAGGTAATTATAAGCAATTATACATTGTAAATTTTTAAGAAATTATATTAATTTGGTTTTTGAAAAAGTACTACATATATGACAGGTGAAAACTCAAAACATATTAAAAGGTCATGGGGCTTGAACCCATTATAGAATGGAGAAAATGTTTCTGATCCTACCACTATCCAACATGTTCATCTATTAATATAACATATTTTAACATAAAAAATGTGGTAGATAAATAAAATTGATTACCCAGTGGTGTTACAATATAGGATATAATATTAATTTTTTATATTCAATAACTTATTCTAATCATTTATAACTTTTTAAAGATAAGAAGAATTCATTCTCACTCGTTTAGGGATTTTTTGAACTATTGAAAGTTAATTTAAGTTCCTTTGACATAAAAATATAAATTTTGGATATTAATTTCATAGAGTATGAGATGAAGGAAAAATTGATCAAATAAAAACCAAAGGATGAAATTATTCTTATGAAATATAATGACATCTAGAAATTATATTTCCTTATATTCATAGACATGTTGTTAAAGGTATAATTCAACCTTCGAAAAAAGGATCTTGAATAAAAAAATCATGTTATCTTCATATATAATGAATCAGAAGGGAGTTTAAAACATCACATACTTATTTATTTAAGGTCATTATATTTATATTAATATTTTATTTTATTTTGGTCAATGATCTCTATCATTCTCTGTTATTATGTACACATCTCATTCATGTCCATATAATCTCATTCCACCAATGATCTCTAATTTTTTAATTTAGTATATATTATTCTAGATGACATTTTGAACTAACATTGTCTCTTATAAATTGAAAATTTATATAAACCTTTTTATGATTTGGGCTTACAAAAAATGTGTTTTCAAATGTCAAAAATATTATTACTGAGATCATGATTAAATATTCGAGACATATTTTATATATGGGGGCCGAAAGTATCTCTTTGATATTTTAAAAGATGAAGAAGATGATCAATATAATATATAAAATGAAACACCGGTATTAGTTGATAATTTAACACCCCAAAACATTATTTTATATTTTTATGGAAAAAATATCAAACTCTTTTATGTCTTGTGATTGAGGGAAAATAAGGTTGAAATGAAACCCAATGCTATTGTAAAATAATTTTATTTAAATTGTGATTATTATTACATAGAAATTATGTTCGTGGGTATAACTATTAATAAATATAATATGAAAATTATATGTTTCACGCATGTGTAAAAACATTCATTGGTTATCTATTTATTAAAAATAAAATAAGAATAACAAGAAAACGTAATGTTTTTTGAAAAAATATAATATTCTGAAACACAGTTTAGTTTATCATTGCACACAAGATTTAAAATTAATTTTAACATATTTTATAATAATTATTTGAAAAAATAAAATTCATTTTTTAAATTTACATATCCTAACTATGCTTGATTTTTCAGTAATATTTTCTAAATAGAAATATTTTTTTATAAATATAGCAAATTTCATATTTTTACTCAAAATGAAATTTTAATTTAAATAATTTAATAGTATAAATTATAGTTTTAATTTTTTTAAAATTAAAATCTTTTCAATTATATTTATGTTTAAATAATTTATTCTTTGTAATAAATTTCATTCTGGGTTTTGATATTAAATCCTTCTATACTAAGAAGGATTTTATCATTGGAAACTTACTTTTACTTCGTGTTTGATGTTATAATCATAAATACTAATCCACTAATTAAATGAATTGAATTTTAATAAATAAATACCATATTTTGAATCTGAATTATTTATATTATCTATTATATATAACTAAATGTTTTACTAAAATAATTTGTGAATGTAGTAAAACGTAAGTATCACTTTTGTAATGAAAAATGGTTTATCGCGTGGTTAAAATAGAAATAGAATGAAGAAAAATGAATAATAACTTAGAAAACACCCATTGTATGTAAATATTTAGGACTCATCACCTGTAATATTTGATGATGCCTCATTTTTTTACCTTGTGTCTTGTGAAAAATGGGGTAACACTTTAATATTTTCTATGATTCTATTGGTTCCCTCTACACAACATATAAAACGAATATTCTTGCATTCACTTATTAATAACACCCAATCCCATTGGTTAGAAAAAACCATAATAATATCCATCACTAAAATACTTTTAAACTTCACTGATCATTCAATATTCTAAAAATTCTTACCCTAGTGTCCTTAATAGGGGATCAAATGAAGGTATCTCAATAAGAAGGTAATTATCTGGCCAATCCTCTTATGTTTTATTTATTCTATTTCCATCGTAAAATAAGTCCTAAAACACAAAATAATATAACAAAAATATTTCCTGTATAAATATATGTTATTATGTTTATGAAATAATATTTGTTTGTCTACTTCTCCGTTAAATGGGAATGAATATCATCGATCATGTGTACGATGGAATATCACCTAGAGAACTAATGTACCTCGTTATCCAAAAAAACATCACATGATTTGATATGATAATTGATTTTATGTATATAAAATATATACGATATTTATTATACCTTTTTAATTTTAATAACATATATATCTTCGTACTTTCTGTGTCATTTTAAACAAGATAACATCACTAGTGTGTATGATGGACTACTGCCTCATGAAATGATGTAATTTTTATCCATTATTATTGACATGGAATGTTTGATTGATGAATTTTATTAATATAAGTGAAATATATGGAATGATATTTATTATATTAATTTATTATACTAACCAATTCCATACCCACAAACTCTTAGTTGTAATGATATCATTGCACATGCGTATGTACGATCGAAGATATCCATACAGTAGTGTGACACATTTACCATGTCCAACCATAATTAATGATTATAAAATGTATCAAATACATATATATTATATTAATTACATTAATATAGATAGGTTAATTATGGATCTATATCCTATGTATAGTAACTGGAACTTCCACAACAAAGCAGACATGAGAAGACAATATAATTAACACTCACAATAATGAGTATAATGAAATATAATTCATAAATAGGTGATCAAATGTTATAAGATGGTCATATATGAAATTATATATATTAATATGTTTACAGTATAAATTATTAAAATTCCAAAAAATATATATAGGAGGTTAAATTATATTGAACAGAAAGGAAGCATGAGGCAAGGACATTAGCCCAACTACCCATCATTGAGTCACATAGAAATGGTATGCACTAAATTTCATTTATATGGTTTATATAATGGCCCTAAGAAAGGTAATATAATGATTCCAAAAAAAATTGTATTTGAAGCTTAAATTTTAATTTTCATTACCCAATGGTATTTTAATTATAACTTCATAAGAGGTAAAAATATTTATATCTCAATTTATTTTCATTATTTAATGATACTTCCACAGTTACATTGATTTTCTAAGATTGTCTTTGCAATGAATTAAAGATAAATTATATTGTATACTGACATTATTTGATTATTTAAATTTTATAAACATAATCTATTCATTGGGTAATTCTCAACTTAGTGTTATGATATTTGTGAGGGTTTCATTCACAATATCATTATAATCGGAATTGTTTACGCGTGAATATATGCTGAAGGAAAACATTTTATAATTTGATAATAAAACTCTATAATTATCTTATAATATAGTCATTCGTGACTTTCTAAAGTATTATTTCTATTTTTAAAATCATCGATACATAAAAAATTATGAACATGTTATTTAATCAAATATAATTTCTATCCTTTTTCAAAAATCCATTTTCCCCTCTAACCATTTTTTCTAAAAACAATTTAATTTTTATTAATTTATCCATATGCTTTTTTAAAGATTTTTTTAAAAAAATTAATTTTTCCATAATTTTTTGGAATAAATCTTCTTTTTCATTTCCAAAAAATGTCCATATTAGATTTTAACGAAAATGTGAAATGATCCACTGTTTTAACATTTATAAGATGTATAGAATATCCTTTTATTATAAGTACACATTTTTTTAAATATTATTTTATATGTTTCAAATGTTATCTCCAATGATGAGTATTTTCAAAATTATTTTTGTAAACTTTTTTAAAAACATTTTCAATTGAAAAATGATATTTTCTCAATAATTTTTTAAAGTAAATTTTCTTATAACTCATTTAATAAACCAAAAACAAGAATTTTAAATTTATCCAATGGGTTATACTATATTGATATCATCAATATTAATTATGCCTATATTTTATGAGGATTTTTACTAGGGAAATTACTGACAATCACTTTCTTTATTCATTTTTTGATTTTCATTCAACTGAAATATTAATTTTCCAATGATCATTAGACATTAAAATTCACTGAAATATCGAAATTATTTATCATGGATATATTTATTTTGAAAACAATATTTCATTTTGATATTCAATGTTCTATATTTAATTTAATTATATTAATTGTGTAAATGTTAATAAATATTTATTCAATAATCGATATAGATAATTGATGAAAATGACATATATTAATGAATAAAATTGATTATTCAGTATATACAGAATTCTTTGGAAATGAAGATGTTGTTTGGGTCCAGTTATAGATATCCCCTTGATGAATAAGTAGGCTTGTAAGAGGAAATAGGTGGATATCATATGGTAAATAATTTTTTCTTTTATAAAAACCCATAAATTTTAAACAAACTTTTGAAATGTATTGAATATAGATAAATCCTTATACCTGAGATAATGAAGTCTAACAATTAATAATTTCCATCATAACGTAATATTATTTTATTATTCAGGATATTTTCCCAATGATAATATATGTGGATTGATTTTTATTGTCATTTTATCAATTAAATAGAATTCATTTTTTGTAATTTACCTTTTGATATTTATTACGTATTATTTATTCATAATATTCATGTTATCGGATAATTGGGAAGTGTTTTCAGAAATTTAACTTCTAATATTTATTATTCCATATATAATAAAGATATTAAAATTATTTAAATGGAATCCATGTTCAGTTGTTTAACATTCCTTTTTCATTGTGCTTATTGATTCATGAAATCCTCCTCATTATGTGACTGTTACAAAGTATCAAAGATCACCCCTAGTTTTTTCCTTTCCCTTGAATTGAGGAAATTTACTTTTACTGATATTCATTGATATTATAAAGGAAATACTTAAATTTTTGGGAAATAAATTATTTTCTAATAAGTGGTTCCATTTTTAATGAAATACATCATTATATATCTATTTTTCCCAGATTACTAAATTATTTGGTCCTTAGTTCTATGGTTGCTTTTATATAATGAGAGAGTGGTATTTTATCCATTAGTATTAGCTTAGTATGGTTGGGTTCTTGACAAGATCTTTATTAATCATTTATTCCTTATTGTGTGTTCTAAAATTTATTTTACAAAAAGAAAACATAACTCAATAAAATGTTATGGATGATATTTCAATAGGTAAATTTATAAATTAATTAAATAAAAAAGTCCACCCACCCCATCCCCTCTTAGTATTACTCAAAAATCATAGGGATTTTAAGATGTTTTGATAGCTATTTTATTATAATCCACTTATATTTTTTAGGATGGTGGTTGAAATACATGTATTATAAATATAACATGGGATTAACATTAATTTTTTTATTATGTGTAATTGAATACCTATTTGTTAAATATTTTTTAATTTCATTTCTACATTAAATATTAGTTACATTGTCTTTTCCTACAAATGATGTTAATGACACACTACATGTCTGATAAATTATTTTCATTTTTTATTTTGAAGTACCTCTATTATTATATAAAGAAATGATATGTTGATATCATGTTAATTATATAAATAACCTGAAGATGTGGATGATCAATTTTATAATGCTTCATACTTTTAACACCTTTTGCTGATTCAGATGTGTTTCGAGATTGGAAGCGAAGGTGTTAATGGTTAGAAAACCTAAAAAGGGTAGACAGTGGAATATGTGGTGTCTTCAACTGGTAGGATCTAGAGAAATTATAGTTTTATATTTTTATATAGATGTGCTTAGATGGAAGGGTTGTTTTGATTCCAGTTTTAGTGTTCTTTTAGTTTCTGGTATATTACCTATACTTTATACCTTATTAGGGTGGTTGATTATATGTTTTTTGACAACTTTTTCATTATTTTTAAATTCAATGTGTACCTTGAAAATAGAATATTAATGGGTTACCATAAAGATTTAATAAAAAATAAATGTGATGTATGGATGATCATTTTGGATAGTTGTAGGAGGGTAAAACATGGTATTATAGGATAGAATATTAGTTATTATTTAGAAGATTATTCATTAATATAATTTTTATGAACATATGTTATATTTATTTATTATTACCTCTATTTTATGAAAAATATTTAATGAATAGGTGACATAAAATAGAATTTTATATAGACATAGATGTGTCATGTTGGTTTCATATGAGCTTCGTTCACATTTGGCATATTAAAAGTGGTATTTTTGAAGTCAATTAATATAGGTATGGGTTTAGAGAAATGACCAATCAATGTGATATTCAAATATATTCTATGAATCTAATGCCTCCAACTTCATAGAGTTGAGTAATGGATCTCCATTATAATGTCACGGGAAATTACGGTTAGTATTTGATCAAAATTAAGCACAAAATCATGAGGTTTGGGAATGTGGTAATGAGACCTTAAAAATATTGTATACATAGATGATTTTTTTATATTGGGGAGTTAATACTGATAATAATAGATGAATCCAAATTATGATGAGATATAGTAGTTGTAATAATTTGAAATATTTCCTTGTGAAATGAGTGTCGTTTCATTGAATTGGTGAATGGAAATGGTTGAAGAGAAAAAAAAATAGTCTCTTGTTGTAACCGTTGAATATTTTGTAGTATGTGATTGATAATATATATGATAAGACACTAGTATTACTAGATAATATTTATTAAAAAAAATAATGATGCATAGATATGTTATGTTGAGATCATATGAGCATGGGATGTGAGAAAAAACACTCAAAAATGATTTTTTCAATATAATTTAGTTCATTATGAGTATTAATAAGAGATTTTATATGGTGGTGGGCTCCCCATTTGTTGTACAAGATTATAAATAGCTATGGAAATGTTTTAATCTATAAAATGGGGGTGTTTTGGTTTTCATTATTAACAGATTAAACATGGGATTAGATACTTGGTATTTATGTTTCTCATAGTGGTGGTACAAAAAATCCTATAATGACTACCAACTTAATTAATAACTAATAATTATTTCATAAGTTTCAATATTATTTTTTCAGTTTGATGGTTTGTGTTTCTAGTGAAACTATAATGTTTATGATATAGTTATCTCTATGGTGACTAAGGTGTGTACTTTCCAGATTCCTTGGGTTCCTCAATAAAGACCTTATTAGAAATCATTATGGTATTACTGTAGATATAGTATCATTGGTTACTAAATCAATATAGAAAATGCTGTGTGGTATAATAATTAACTGAATTAGGGATGTGTTTGTTTTTCAGGTAGAGTGTCGTAATGGATTTTACATAATAATATATTTCTCGGGGAATCATCCCATTTCATATATTCGTTTCTAGTGGAGATGTTGATGTAAATTTGTGGTGCATCCTAGAAGTCAGGAATCATGTTTTAGATGGTAAATATAAAATTATGGTTTGTGAATGATAGTACGTATATATGAACTTATAAAGTGGATGATTAAATTGTAACACCCCAACAATGTAATAAAATATGTTTTCCTATGTAATAAATTTATAGTGTTCGATATCATATTGTAAATACAATATCGAACATATATGAACACTGATATATTATTTAATGCTACCATTATAGGCTAGATGATAAAACAGTTGGTATTTATAGGATTAAACACATTAAAAATAATTCTATGAATGTTTTTCCTTAATAAAAAAAATATTTCACAAATCATAGGAATTAATTTCTGCTATTTTAATTAAATGAATATAATCATATGAGGAATAATTTATTCAGAATTGTATTTTTTTCATATTATGAATTTTTATTAAAAATATATATTCATCACAAAATATAATTGTTGAAATATATTTATAATTTATATAACACAAATATTTATCATTAATACCATGATTATTAGTAGGTTATAAATAATTTTTAAAACATTCGAGGATAATAATATTTTTTACATAAAACTAGTTTTTATGAAATAAATTATATTTCACTATATTAATCACCAATTGATAATGAGTTATATAATGATTATAAAAAATATAATCAATTAAATATATTTTTATTATTTTTGGATTTAACTAGGAGTAGAATGAGAATAAAGTCATTTGGATGTATACAAATACATATTCTGGAAAATTAGTTTTTATATGCCATGTATATAGATTTTAAAATTTAATTTCCTAAATGTGAATAATTTGGATCTTTTAAAATGGATTTAATATTTAGAATTATATTGATTAGTATTTTTGTAATAATTTTAACATTATTTTTTTACATATTGAATAAATACAATGATTAAAAATTAGCTTGGTAAGGGTTAAAAGGGTATAAGAATTTTATAACCAATGATACATAGTTTATGAGGACAAAAAACACATGAATAAATATTATATGTGGATTTTATTTTTCCCATACACATCTTATTTTCAATGTTTTTTCAATTTGGGTCAAATTTATTGGTGTTATACATATATTCTACAATACTATTTGTAATATTTATATGTTTTCCACAATCCTCACTTATAAAATATATCTTGTCTTATAACTTATCTACAACCTAATATCACATTATATTTAAAAATATTTGTAAAAATACACTCTAAACCATCATCCCTAGAATATAGAAGAAATTTTCCCACTGAAAGATCATTTAAAGAAGTTTTAAGGTGTAATATAAAAGAAGACACCAAAAGAAGATGAAATTTTAATTAACAATGTATTTTTAACTTCAGAAATTATTGACCACTAAAAAATCATCTATAATCATTTTAAATTTATCATATCACTATCATTAATTTACAATTTCTTTAAATATTGTTGTTTCACTATTATCTATCTTATTAGTTTCCAATAGAAATTAAAATTTTCACTCTTGTATATGAATAGAATACCATCTCTTGGAAGCACTATATTTTATTATTCATCATTAAAATATAGTGATGGAAATATATATGGAATTTTTATTTCCCCATCATTTGAAAATAATGATATTATATTTTATAGAAAGTATAAAATGAAACAAAATCCCAAAAAGTAATGTAAAAACCTGATTCTTTATATATATATATAGATAGATATATTCAATCACTATAGTAGAATATATTAAATGCAACAATATGTTTGTATTGTATTATATTCAACCTAAATATTAGATTTCACTATATGTAACATTGAGGAATGATTATGTCACATGAAAGATCGAGTGTTACCAAACGCTATTTGTGTTATTATTTAAAATTAAAATCCCTTCCAATCACATAAATTAGTTGTTACAAATATAAATACCTAGATTACTATAATATAGTGTTGAATTCATTGGACACCAATTAATAATAATTGAATATGAAGGTAATGTTTTTTTAAAAAACAACTATATTTATGCGCCAAAGGTATTAAATCATAACAAAAAATAAAATAATTACAATTAGAAAGTGGAACTACTGAAATTTAAATATTATATATTCAAAAATTTTTAAAATTCATCAAATATATTATATATACATAATATATTATAAAAATAATTTTATGTATAAATAATTATATTTTCCTTATTGAAATTTTATGGCCTTTTAAATGGAAACAGGTTTTAAAAATAAATTTTGGAAAGTTAATAAATTTTATTTGAAAAAATTAAACATTATTTTTAAAATAGAAAAATCAAAATTATCTTAATGGTATTTTTTTGTAATTTTATATGAAGCTAAATTTATTATGAATAGTAAAAAGTTAATGATTTTTTATGGAAAAGTAACTTTATGTCAAAATAATTTTTTATATTCAATTATATTTTAATATTATTTTAATGTATAATTAGAAAAACAAATTCATCAATAAAATAAATTTAACTTGTTGGGATCAATTTTATATTCAATTTATATTTACAAACACAATAAACTTTTGAGAATTTAATCTTTTAAAACCAGATTTCTTGGGACGTCTGCAGGATTAACATTAAATTTAATTTTTAATTATTTGTGAGTTTAATATGGAAAAATATTAATTCATATTTCTAATCACAATAATTTTTAGTGTAAAATATGTTAGAAATAGTTTTTAAATATACCAATTAATAAAATTATTTTAAATAAATTTTAGATATTGAGGATAAAATGAGGTTTTAAGCATTACATGATTTTATATTAAATTTAATTTTTCAAACCCAAATGATATTAACTTAATTAAAAATACATAATATTTAGAATAATTAGTTTTAAATTAACTAATAATGTTTTTTAATTATATTATAAAATAATTAAATACCTAGTTAATTAAAACACATAACATACCTTAGTGAAAATAATAAAGATACAATTAAGTAAACATAATGATGGATGAAAAAAAAAATATATAACTGCTTTTCTCTTTTTGTGTTGTATGTTTTGGTTCACCCATGAATTCCCTCCAATATATTATTTTTCAATTTTGAAAAATCTTGATTTAAGGGACACCACCCAAAAAATTTTACCTTTTTTATTTACAATAAATCCACTCATCCTCTAATATAAAAAGGGAACACCTCCCTAACTTTTTTCACTCTTATCATTCCTTTTTCTCTTCAAAACCCTACCCAAATAAGCTCCAAAAAAATCCCATTTTATGATACTAGTATAATAAATTTTGTATTAGATATATCCAATGAGTTATTACGGATTAAACCAAAATGAAGTACTAAAAATAGAGTAGGATAAAGGGTGTTTAATCAAAAGGGATTGTATGGAAACGTATTTTTTCTCAATTTTTCACCGAAGAGATAAATTTCATATTCACCAATAAATAATATTTTTTGGGTGTATGTACTTCCCATTTTGATATATTATGTCATAAATTATTTTATAATCTTGTTATTTATATGATTAATTTGAGGATTATTACTTTTAGACTTTTGATTTAGATGATACAACTTTTGTAAGCGGGTTTCTGGTATCCGTTTTAATTTTTGTGAGACTAATGGAATAATAAATTTTTTTTGTATATTATACACTATGATATATTATATATTTATTTTTTATTTCATTTAATTTAAATTTTTATTTCATTTTATTCATTCATGGATGGCATGATTCCAAAGTTACTCTAGTAGTAATGGATTTTATCTCAATTTATATTCCACTGAGGATTGTTTATTATTATGAACCAATTAGATTTTTTGGTTTATATTATACCCTATTGATAGGTAATATCATGATAAATTTTCTTATCTTGTCATTTTATGTTACATAAAAAAATTATGATCTAAGGGTATTTGATTAGAAAATTACTATGTGGAAAAATTCAAAATACACTACCAATTATTTTTTGAGATTTTTGTCATTTCCTTTAAAAAATCACATTGATGTTTTAATTTTTAAATGGAAAATAAATTTATATTAATATACATATTCATTTCATAGAGATAAGAATATTTATGAAACATTATTCTGTTTTTACATATGGTGTTTACATTGAATGTTATATGATTAATATGGGAAATATTGAGAAATCTATATCTTTTATCATATACAGATATTTTATTATAGGTAATATTGATTAATTGAATATAATATTCCATATATATGAGTAATTTATTATATTTTACTTATGATTGGTGGGTCCCTATATATCCCCTCAATGAATTGGTATGTTTTATTAAACAAAGTGTATTTTATTTCTTCTGAGGCCTTACACATATAATAGATTATTTGAATGATGCTTGACATTATTAGATTATTGGAAGGAGGCCTTGATAGTCTAGATTAATTAAATTAAGCCTCAAAAATATTATTTATATATCCATTATTATTCATTACACTATTATTAATTTTTTATTGATATATCATGTAATTACATGATATTTAGAATATCAATGATTTTGTTCCACGATCTAGTTATTGATTATATGTAATGTGTTTTGGTTATTTTCCATTCCATTGTGATTATGATCATTAATTTATTATCTAATTAATTATAATTAAACCATTTATGTGTTTGAGCTCACCCAATTTTTTTTCCATTCCCCGTGATATGAAGATGAATTCTTGGAGTGAGTATCAAGGAAGTGGTTTATTATCATTTATTATGTGTTGTATTTCATTTTAGATCCTCAATGTAAAATGGTTATCGTGTATGTCATATATTCTTCCAAAATTACTAAATTGAATGGTCTTTAAGGATTTAATTCCATATACTCATGACAATATGATGGTAGGAGGCAACAGCTCTAGGATTCTATGGTGTGGGGGAAAATGTTTCTAACAGAGAAATTTTAGTAGTAACCATGGCAACTATATTTAGGAAAACAATGATTTGGGTACATAACCATTTTATATAATTTTAGTATTATCATATAAGAAAAAAAAATTCATTAACTTATGATTTGTATATACCAACGTTGGATTATTAGATGAAGGTTAATCATATTTTATATGACTAAAACATCTTTATTTAGGTTTCTTTCATGTGAGTCTTACAAGTTTAAGAACATCTTGGTGAAACTTCTGCAACGTATATGTTTTAGTATGAAAATTATTTCTGTAATAATTTATTTACATTTAATTGAAATTTTTTTATTATACTCCTAATATTTATGGATTAAATAAAAATAATATTATTAGACATTTTAATAAAAATAGGTTGTATTAAAACCACTTGTTAAGAGGTTATTTAATTATTAGTTTCATTTCATTGTTTTTCATCATTCTTATTTGAAAATTTTATAGAAATTATGTGAATATGGGTTATAAAAAAACTTGTATGACATGTGACAACCCATTATATCATGTAAGTTTGTATGACTTAAACCCCCAACTGAAGTATGATAATGGTTTAAATAAAACCACTAACCTACACAATTTCCTTTTAAATATTTCATTTTTTAGTAAACCAATTTGAGTAATTAATTTAAATTACAACCCAATAATATTTCTATATTTGGTTTAGATATTAAGGTATTAACTATACTAGTTTTGGGAAATAGTTATAGTCATACAAATAGACATTTCACACTTTTATGAATCTAATGATCTGTAGTGGTTAAATATAATTACAATGGGAATAAAAGAGAAAACCTTTTTGGATGTTCATTTGTTAAAGTATAGGAAGGAATGGAAATTATTCAATTGATAAAAAGATAAAATTTTCATAAAAATATATCTTGAATTTATATTTTCTTATATTCATAGGTAATAACTGAATTAATTAACTCTAGATAAAGACTCATATATTAATATTAAATACTAGTACCATCATTTTTGATGATATCATTTAAATTGGGACTCCAATTGTATTTATATTTTTAAGGACCTCAACATTTCATTTATCATTCACTCGTTTGTGATCAATGAGATCAATTACACTCTATAGTTTCTTATTCATTCACTATTAGTCCATATTTTCACTTTCGATAAATTTTTTCTTATATAGAATCCTAGTTATATTTGACGTTTGTACTTCATATTCTCTCTCGTAAAGACCATGATTTTTTAATCTTATTATGATCTATTCTTTTAAAAAAATGTAATTTTAATTTTCAAAACCATATCTTTCCGTGATCAGGTTTAAATTATAAGGAAACACATTATTTAATGTCGGGAGAATATAATGCCCAGAAATTCAAAAACATGTATATTGTATAAGATAGGGTGAATGACACATTACACCATGCATTGAATGTAATATATAATCCTGAGATATTGGGAAATACTTATATTTAGATAAGTTAAATATTTCCATTAATTTATATTACATGAATCACTGATCTTATCTTGTGTAACATGAAATATAAATCATAGCTTTCTCAACATGGAACACAGAGGTAAGATACCATTACACTCAAGAAAATTTTATAAAGAATACTATTAATGTTATTATATAAAATAAAAATTCCCTACTAAACATTAAATATGAGGTTATGAACAGTATCAAATAACTTATAAAAGCATAGTTTTAATTCATTGGTTACTAATTAACTATAATGGAATATATAAACTAATTTAATATAATGGAAATCTTTTTCAATAAGGTGAAATCTTTATGAACTAAAAGGTACATTATCATACTAAACTAATTTAATTACCTTTAGTAAATGGTATTAATGAAATTAACATTTTATGTCAAAAATATTTTTTTTGAATTCACCCAACTTATGTGATAGACATAATATATGGAAAAATTCTAATTTTCTACATAAAAAGATATATTTATCTAATGGTACATTTCTTGACTTTTAAGGGTGAACTTGTATACAAAACTACAGTTTTAATCATAAATAAATATTCTATGATGAAAAAACATCATTTATGATAATATAACATGAAATTTTCCTTAGGGAAAATTATTCGTATATTTGATAAAAAATTAAATTTTTTACTAATAGTTAAAAATGAAAAATATTATGATAAATGACTTTTCTTATGAATAATTTGTAGGGTCAAATTATAATTTTAATTTTTTATAGTAAAATTATTGATATTTGAAATTTATTAATTCAATTTATCTCATTTGGATAAATTTTATATTTAATTTACATGTAAATACATTTTAAAATTTAGATCATTTTCATTTTAAAATCGGAATTTCTTGCCACATTGTTGGGATTATAATTAAATTTAATTTTTCCAAATACATTATATGAAATAAATTTTTTAAAAAATAGAAGTAATTTTTATTAGAATGATATTTATAATATCATAAAAAATTAATCAAAAATATTAGTAAATGAAATTAAATTTAATTAATACGATTATGGTCAAAACAGGGTTTTTCAAATTACATATATTTGTGTTAATATTAATTTTACACACACAAAATTGTTATTGAAAGAATTAGACCTAATATTTAGAATATTTAATTATAAATTATAAAATAAATCAATTGTTAATTAATTTCATAAATGATATATTAACAAAGTAAATTAAAAATACATGTTACCATAGAAATAACTATGATGATAAAATTTATTAAATATAATGACTAAGGAACAAAATAATAAAAATGATCTTATTTTTGTGTTATGTATATTTTCCATAACCATACATTACCTTCACTCAATTAGACCACAATTTATGAAGCACATGATGTATAGAAGGCCTCCTAATAGTTTTTACCTTTTTATATTTACAATTATATCACTCCTCCTTCACTATAAAAGGCTACTCTCTTCCCTCACATCATAACTCACCTCAATCATTTTGTCTCCCAAATATTCTTCCCAAATAATCTCTACACATCCCTAAAATTAATATAGAACCTCAATTTGGGTACAAATATCTAAAGATATTTAATAAGGTATTAAAAAATGGTTTTTTTTGGAAAAAGAGAATGTTAAAGGGTGTTCTCCCAAATTCTAGTGTATTATAATGGATTTTCATATCACTTTTTACTTATGTGAGATAAATGTCGTATTCACCACATAATTATTTTGAGCAGTATATATAATGAAGCTCTTAATATATTATATCACGAATTATATTATCTTAATGGTATTTAATTGTTCTATTTGATGAAAATTAATTTTAGGTCATCTGATTCAGATGTTAAAATAGTTTTAAGGGTCCATCTAGTCACACATTTATTTCTAGTAGACTTATTCCATATTGAACACTCATTTATTATTTTTTAGTTAATATAATATCCTATAGCATGTTATATATGGAATTAAATTTATTTAATGGAAATAAATGTGTGAGTTGATTTTATTGTTTCATGAATCTCATGTTTCATATGTTACTCAATTATTAATGGATTTTATCTCAATTTACATTCCATTAAGGTGAATTTTTAATTATCAACCAATTCAATATTAGGTGGTGTATATTGTTCCCCATTAACTTGTAATATCATGATTCATTCATGATTCATGGGTTTTTATGCTTCAAAACGACTTATTTAATCTTGTGGGATTTGAAATGAAAAGTATTATATGGTATAAGTAATAGTACAATCACAATTCATTTTTTTGACTTTTAATGTTCTGTCGAAAGAATCACTTTATGGAAATAAATTTTCATCAGAAATTATATATTTCTTAATATACACATTCTTGTTTGATATATAATATTATTTAATAAACATTATTATATTTTCACATATGGTTCTTACGTTGAATGTTATTGGACTAACAGTGGAAATATTATTAAATTCATGTCTTTTGTTCTATACAGATATTAAATAATATGGAATATTGATTAATTGATTAAATAATTATATATATGATGACTGAATAAGATTAAGTATATGATGATAAGGGAATATAATATACCCTCGATGCATCGATAGGTTTCAAAATACTTACTAGATATGGTTTTTGCTGAGGCCTTACATAGTTTTAGATTCTAGGAATGAAGTCATTATAGTATTATATTCATATAATAAAGCATTGAATATATTATATTGATGGTAGGAGTCCTTGAAATTATGTTTTAGATATTCAGAATTATGTATTCAATCCTTATGAATTAAATTATATATATTCCATGTTATTATTTTATTAGTTATGATATCCTTAGTTATGTTACATGATCACGTAATTAATTATATGACATATGAATTTTTTTTTCATTTTCATTTTCACTATGATAATGGATTCACTATTTCTTCTATTGTACATAACCCTTGGTGATCATTTTACCTCACCGTTATTTTATTTCTTTTCCCTAGGTTTTGTGGTTGATTTCATGGAAGGAGTTTCAAGGATTGAGTTTATTATATTTTTATTTATTTTATTCAATTTTCTACACCAAATGTAAAACGGGTATCATTTTTGAAATATGGTTTTCATAAACTATTATATTGAATGGTCCATTAGAATTTGATTCTATATTGTCATGCCTATGTAAAAGTAGCTAATACCATCTCTTGTATTCTAGGGTATTTTTTCTACAAATTAAATTGAAATATATAATGTTTCAGAAATAATTTTATTATTTATAGATACAATTCAATAAACCTCATAACCATCAATTCCATTGGAATATTATATCAACGCTCAATCGTATATGTGGTTTACAACATCCATAAATCGACTTAGTTCATTATACATTAATAATTTTCATTGATACTAATAATGATATATTTAACGAATAACTATGATATTTATGTTATATATTTTATTCTAGAATTATTGACTTATTATTTAACTTTCTATCATTCCATCAATTATAAAATTGTGAAAACACTTCTTTGTATATAAATACTACTGTATCCATGAGTTGGGAAAAAAATTTCTTAACCACACTAATGGATTTTTAAAAAAGTGTGTATAATTGAATAATATTATATATATGTTATTATTTTGATTATTTTGAAGTGTAAACAATGACCAAGGTATATGTTCAGGAACCATTTTCTCAAAACATGCATGAAAAATGAAAAAGATATAACCCAAATCATGATTTTGTTGAAGAATTGTTAATGAATGGTTAATTAGAAATTATAATATACTAATATAAATTCATAAACTTATGAATATGGTTCAATTATATATTTGTGATAAGACAGAAGTTATTAAACAAAAGAATGATACCACATTCGAATAATGTCAGACCTAAAGAAAAATTTAATGTCAGAGTATTTTTCTATTCTAGATTGTCTATGTTAAATTTAAAATGAGAGAGGTAATATGATTATAATATTTTAAACTACTTATATTTTTGAAAAAAATGGTTATTTTTTTGGTTTTTAGGTTCTCAATTAATTTTCATCCATTTAGTAAATAAAATTATCATAAAATAATTACTTTTGAAAATCAATCCTTCTATTAATTCTTTTGTATGATGTCATGGAGTTCCATATCCCAATTATAAAAATTAATTTATTGAATTTATAAATATCAATTTTTATTAAAATTATTATTTTAACTACATTTTAAATTCTTTGAATCTGACTAAATAGACAATTTTCAAATATTTTTCATATGAATTATTAATGATATTTTTATAATAGATTGAATAAAATGTCCTATTTTTATGTATTTGAAGTGAATGGAATATCTAATAAACATGTATTTAAGCCATTTTATATCCATCATTGCCAATTTCAATGGTTTTAAAAATTATATTCTAATATTTTAGGAATTTTATTTTTTAAAAGACAGGAAAATAAAAAAGGGATAATTGCTAGTGATTCGAAAAGGGTATATAGAATGATTTTATGTGAGTATTTTTCATTTATTTCAACATCATTTAAATATTACTCTGATTTAATAGGGATATGATATTATAGTAAAATTATTTTTATTTTTCATGTTGAATTATGATGAGGAGTTTTTATGGGTGATTTTATGAAACTCATAGTTAGAGTCCTATTTTAAATGATTATATTAACTTAAAAACAATATCTATGAAATTTAATTAATTATTCCACTAAAAAATTATTTTGTGTGCCATGAAACAATGTTTCATGACCCGCCCCCTGGGTCACATGCCGTGACTACCCCAAGACCACCTTCCCTAGGACAAGGGTTGGCAACTATCACTGGAAAGGTGTATCCCTAAAACGTTAAGTAATTGCCTTTAAACATCTAAAAATACACATCCCAAGAACACAGAAAGATTAATCCATGAAGTAAAATTGTATTATTTAAAAAGAGTACTAACAGTAAAGGGTCTGGAAAACAAGAAAAACAAAAAGATACAACTAAAATATAAAATAGTAAACATCACCTGGAATCATCCACCCAGGATCCAACATGAAGAGTAGGTAAAAATCATCTCCATTTCCCTCCATGTCAACTATCACGGCCATCCACTATTAGGTCCCATATCTATGACACTCAGTCTGGGTTTCACGTCAACTTTTCATGACAAAACTAGGTGCAGGCGAAACCCATGCAGGGGTGAGTATTACCATAACCAGTAAAGACCCTGAGACCCAAAAAGGTCACTTAGAATTCCACAAAGGAAAAAAAAATCATGCTCTAAACCACAATGCACAAAGTAAAAGACTCCTCTCAAACCAATTATCCAACTCATGGTTCAATAATAAAGATGATTAGTCTTATGTTATATCATTTTATTATGTTAATAAGGTTCCTAGACTAAACCATGAGAGAGTTATTCCATTGTCGATCCACAAAGGGTCATATATCATTGATCCATGACAGGAATCTCTAGGTCTGGTCCTAATCATTTTTGGCACTGCTGGTCCCCATAGGGTCGCCGGAACGCTGATCCACACAGTGGTGCTATAATGTTAATCCACACAGGGTCCCTCTAAGGCCGATCCACATAGTGTCGCAATGATATTGATCCACACATGGTCTCTAGATGCTAATCCACACAGAGTATCTATGAATATGATCTACATAGGGTCTCTAGGAAGATTATCCTCACAGGATCACTAGATTTTGATCCACACCAGGTCTCTAAATACAGATTAACATAGGGTCGCTACTTAGATGACAGCCATCCACATGATTTCCCACATCCGGGGCACTTGAGTTTCGTAGTATTTTCTTCTCTAGATATCAGTCATTCCTAAACTTATATGATGCTCCAAAATGAGTATCCAAATATACTACCTTGTCGTATATGTTCCAACACAATTTACGTTGCAACAACTAGACGTCTAGTCTGTGGGTTATAGGAATTTAAATGTAGAGTTCATGGTTGGATTCAGTTACGATCCAACCCGGCTGTACTCTAAATTTCTTCAAAACCCAATTGGAGTTTCTTAGAAGGTCTTTCACACTCCATAGATTCCAGCATCATAGATGGTTCATCAAAATAGCACCTAGTTGACATGATACGAAACATTAAGCAAAACTAGGCCAGAATGGATCTAGGTCCGTTCCAACCTGGTCGGCCCGACCCGGCCTGGTCTGACTCGACCTGCCCCTCTGGGCCGTGGAATAGCCCGGCCCACCAGGCCACGCGACACGGTGCTCTGGCGCTACATTCCTATCAGGTGGCCACCCAAATCCCCGAACAGCTCAATGAGATGTTCATTTCATTAATCAGCAGTACCACATGGTTTGTGGGTGAGGTGTGGATCCCCCTCTATAGCGGCTTCGATGCTGCGACCCCTTCACTACGGCATGCCACGGTGTGCCACCTCGCCAATGCGGTTGACCGACTATCGGCCGCCCCTTCTGTTACATCGTGGCTGGTGTGCACTGGTAGTCGACCATTGGTGCCTGGTCGGCGTAGCTTCCCCAAGCCACCAGGTGATCTCTGATTGTCCATTTTCCATTCTGTACACACCTACGGAAATCCCGAGATTCCGTCATCACTGCGCGCCTCCCAGATTCTAGATTTGGTGAAGTTGAATGTTCTTCAAAAAATAATGACACAAAACGAAAGCATCGGATGGTCCAGTCCTTGTTCATTTGGTCGGCACCCTCCTCATTAGCAACATTAAAAATGAGTAATATTTAATAACATCACATTGATATTTTTTAATCCCCATTAAAATCCCATGAAAAATACACCCACATAATCATAGAGGATATTAATCTTGGGAATTTCTCTAATTAAACAACAACCCCTACATTGGGATTCGTTGGAGACATTGTAGTGGTGGGAGAAGATTCTGTGTTTGATGGGGACCCCCATGTTATTTGATCCTAGTTCGTTGCTGCCTAAGCCCCAGTCCTCCATCGATGTATGTTTTTTTGGTACTTCACTAGAGGATCAACAATACTGTGCCAAAATCCCATTCCCAAGCTTCAATAAAATAGACAGAAGAATCATTTGAGTTCCAAAACATTAATGTAGTTCATTTATGGACTGAATTTAATGTTTCAACATCGATGTTAAAAAATCAAAAATAAATCCATTAAATGGCAGGAAAAATCTGTGGTCCCTCCATGTAGCTCAACCAATGGAGAGAAAATAATAAAAACATTTTCATGTTATTGTTTTTAAAGTCCAAAAAAACATTTTCCCCTGACCCACTGTGGTCAATGTGAATCCTCCCTTATGTGAATCCTGGTGCTGTGGATTCTATTGTGACCACATATTTCAATTCCAAGCATTGATTCAAATGATATAAAATTCTACACATGCGTTCACTAAATATACTTTTAGAAATGTTCAAAATTTTGTTCCAGGCATACCGGGCCTCAAAATCATGCTTGATCAATTTTCACGTACCCGTAATAATCCCAAATAATTGAAAAAAATACATTGAATTTCAGTGTCATTATATTCTCCCAACCTTAGGGATTTTTATCTAGTAATGATATTCAAAAAATAAGGAAAAAAATTAAGGTACTGAGCATGTATAAGAGCCTCCCACTCCCATCATCGATGTCCAGCTCTCCCTGGTATATTATGTATGATGGATCATGCATGTATATCCTCAATTGTGACACATGGAAATCATTATTCACTTTCTACCTTTGTGGGGGAAGAGATACATGCTTCACCACCACGCCTACTCAACTGAGGATCTAGAAAGGATTGATTAACCTCAGAGAAAGTTTTATGTTGTATCCAAACCTCCATAATCCTCACCGGGTGAGAACCATAGAAATTCTTGGTCTCCCTCCTCAAAATCCAATGGTCTCAGTCTCCGATCAGCATACGACTTCTACCCACTCTATTTAGTCTTCAAAATCTCCCCGATGATTTCTATCTTTTTTGTGGCAGCATGTACCTACTCTGGACCCATAAGTGTTCACTCCCCTGGGACTATCCAGTATATAAGTGATCTTCCTGGATGCCCATATAGGGCCTCGAATAGAGCCATTCCCATGGTAGAGTAATAATTTTGGTTGTATGCAAACACCACCAGTGGTAGGTTGTCCTCCCAACTATTGCCAAAATTGGTGACAGAAGTATGAAGCTTGTCCTCGTGTGTCTGTATGGTCCGATCTGTCTGGCCTTCTATCTAAGGATGAAAGGCGGTTCTCAATAGTATCAACTATCTAAATTCCTCATACAATTTCCTAGACAAGTGGGATATAAAACATGTGTCATGATCTAATATGATTGTCGATGAATCCCCAAGAAGTTGTACAATATTATGTACATAGAGGCATCCAATGATCTCTACTGATCCCTACTCTCGGATCGGTAGGAAGTGGCACGAATTTGTGAGTCAGTCAACGATCTCCAAAATTGTATCATGGCCATGTACATACGTGGTAGCCCTATCATAATATCCATGGAGATAACATCCCACTTCCACTTTGGTAAATCAAGTGGATACGCTAAGTCTGCTGGTACTTGATGCTCAGCCTTCACTTGGTGGCATGTGAGGCATCGAGATATGAACTCATCCTCTTCATTCATCATCCCTAGCCACCAATACTGATGCTATAGGTACTGGAACAACTTCAATACTCTAGGATTTACTACAAATGTGGATGTTTCAAACTCTCTCAACACCTCCTTTCGTAGCGTCTCTGGTACCATGGAGAACCCTCTCAAAAGGATGATGTGCTCCCCAACTTCAGAAAATACATCAGGAGCTCATCCTGATGATATATGAGATCGACGGACCTCACAGTCTATGTACCTAGGATATGCCTCCCTAACTCTCCAAAAGAGTGGGGGAGTAACTATCATAGACATATGATAAGTTGCTCTATCACAATCCATTAAGGATAACTGCAACGTGGTTAGCGGCTCTGTTTCCTCACTCTACAACTATAATCTCGACCACTTGCTGGTGGTTTAGGCTACTACGTTCCTCTTACTATAAATGTATACTAGCTCAAAGTCATAGTCCTTTAGGAATTGCAGCCATAATTGATATCTTAGGCTCATGTCCTTATATGAGAAGAAATACATGAGACTCTTGTGATCAGATTAAACAGTAAATTGTTCACCCATCAATTAGTTCTACCACATCATCTACACAAAGTCCACTTATGCTATCTCTTTGTTGGGGGTAGTGTATTTCTACTCATGCAGTCTCAATATCTTTGAGTCATAGGTGATATCTCCTACATGCTACAGCAGGACACAACCTAGTCTGGTCCCTAAAGCATCGTTGTAGAATACATTCCCAACGACCTATTCTATTATCCTCAAGATGGCTACACTCATCAATATCTGCCTCATCCCTAAAAACACCATTGGCACTTCTTCATCCACAATAATGGTTTCCCCTTCTTTATCAAAGTTGACAGGGGTTCTTCTACCCCGGATAAGTAAGGTACGAACCTCTGGTAGTATTCAACTAATCCCACGAAACTCCACATCTTAGTAACACTCTTGGGTGGATCCCATGAAAACATTTCCTCTATCATAGAATGATCCAATACAACTCAATCATCCGAGATAACATTCCTCAGGATGCGGACCTCTCATATCTAGAACTGACACTTATATTGATTTCCATTAAATCTGTTCTCTCTGAGTGTATCCAAAACTATCTGTAGCTGCATGGCGTGCTCCTCCCCTGATGCCAATTATATCACAATGTAGTTTATAAACACTACCACAATGTGATCGAGGTAACATTGTAAGAACATGTTCATGAGCCCCATGAACAATGCAGATGTTCTAGTTATGCAGAAGGGAATCACCTATAGATCATAATGACCATACTGACACCTGAAGGCCATATTTTGTTTGTCCCCATCCTGCACCATGAGCTGGTGATTGCCTAATCTGCGGTCTATCTTCCAAAAATATTGAGCTAACATTATTTGGTCGAAGAGATCAGCAATCCTTAGGAGTGGATATTTTCTCTTCACGGTCACCTAGTTCATGTTCCAATAGTCCACACAGAGCCTTACAATCCCATCTTCCTTCATAGAGAAAAAATTTGGGATTCCCCTGGAGAAAAACTAGCCATAAGATCCGCTTCTCCTACAAGTCCTCCAACTATTCCCCAAACTCATGAAGATCAGTAGGAGCCCTGAGATATGATGGGATAGATATAAGTGTGGTCTTGGGGTACATATCAATGTACATGTCTTCCTTTTGATGAGATGGTAGTCCTAGAACATCATCCGGAAACGCATCAGCATACAGGTCCACCACTACTGGATAACTCAGACACCTAAATTCAACTGATCTGAGGGTATGGCTAGCCAACTAATGAGAGATCAGTTGTACCCTCCTCTGAGAAATTCCATCTTGTGTTGTAAAGGTTCCCTTCTCTTCAATGAAGGAAATATTGATCCAATCCTCACAGACACACCAAATGTTGCACCTAAAATAGTCGATCTGAGCATGGAATGTGGATAGCCATTCCATACCCAAGATGATGTCATATGTCCCTGACATTGCTACTATGAGATCTCAGTCGTAGCTCTTGCCTCCTAGAGTGAGATCCCACTGCCGTAACCGGTGTTTAATCTTTGAATCTTCTCCCGTGGGAGTCTTTAATTGTAAGATCAAACAAATTTCTCTATCATAATCTCCGAGCTCCGAACAGGTGCAATGGAAATAAAGGAGTGATTGGCACTTGTGTCTATAAGAACTGCATCTAGGGTAGAATAGACACAATTAATATCTCTAATCATCTCTGCAGCACTATGGCCATATGTCCATGCCACATTAAGCTGAGCTCGCCCCAGTCCACCTTCTCCTTGTGGTCGGGGTGGACCACCTAGTGGTGGTGGAGGTAGAGCCTCAAAATGTCATCCACCACCTGAAGCATGATCTTCACCTATTCCAGGTCTTCCGCCAAGTGGACCTCATAACTGGAATCTCTGCGTCTACATTAGCAGTCCCTTGACCATCTGCTAATCATCAGTAAGGCAGTAAGGGAAGTCTCAAGCCATATGAACCTTCCCTCTCCACGTGAAGCACATTCTAATTCCAATCTAACCCCCTCTGCCATGAGAGCTCCGAACCTCCGACCCTATGTCCCTGGGAAATCCTTCATATGATCTATCTGTCTTAGACCTATGTGTCATGTTCCTACTTCTTTCAGTAGATTAAACTACTACTTGTCGCCTGGTGGTGGCCCTCACCATCGATGCCTGCTCATCCAAGAAGCACTCTACAAACAATGCTCGCTCGAGCACTCCAGCATGCATTGGGATATTGAGCGATATCATTGATGATCTGATCTCTTGCAGGAGACACTTCTTAATGGTTTGGTCCCTGATGAATGGATCACATACCATGTATGTGCAGTAGCATGAGAGGTTAGTGAATCTCACCATGTACAAGGATACTGTCAGGTTTCCCTGTTGTAAGTGCAGGTGTTCTTGAATATGTACAGTGTGAAGTGTCACTCGAATGAACACTTCCCTGAAAAGAGACTCAAAGTTCAACCGGGAAGGCGTCTCCTTCTCATGCGACTGGAGTGTCGGGATCCACAATCTTCTTGTCATTCTCAAGAACATTCTAGCATCTAGGATCGCCGTATTCTATTCTGGTGTCCCAACATGGTGGAAAACTCTATCCATAGCCTCCATCCAGTCCTCAGCTACTTGGGGATCTATCTCTCTTCAAAAACTCAAAATCATATATCTTCGAAACTCATCAAATGTGCTCAGTTGATGTACATTGTCCGCCAGTGGGAGTGGTGGAATTTTTTTCCAATGGGTGGTGCTGTTGTTGGTGCACCACTCAGCGGTGATAATATAATAAGTGGGCCCTACACCGAAGCCTCGTTACTTGTTGGGCCATCATCATGAACTCTCTCGAAAATCATGACAGGATGTCTATGTGGTGGATTCCTAAAAAGAAAGATGTGTGCCATATTCAATAAATTATTTGTGGTGAGTTGACCCAAAAGAGGTCAAAATTAAAAAACTGTTCCCAAAAAAAAGCAATCAGAGTTTTTGTGCACCATGTTGAGAATCAGAATTCATGGTTCTAGTGTATGGATACATTGGCTGCCACACCAAAACTAGACTACATAAACTAAAAACCACACTCAAAACACATAACACTATTGCTTCATTGGAATGATCATGGTCATGATTCTTTGGTAGAACTGACACCACTAATACAACATTATCACAACCCGTCCGTATGGCATTGACGTACCAACCCCAAACCCTCCTCCCATAGGCTAGGGGGTTGGAAACTAGCAACGGAAAGGCATATCCCTAAAATTGGAATACATTTTCTTTTAACCTGTACAAATAAAAAGCCCAATAACACAACATGATGCTACCATGAAACAAACTATTGTAGTAAAATTGTGTTCATAAAGTAAATGGTCAAAATACAAGCCCAACAAAAAGATACAACTACAAAAGAAAATATTAAAATAATATTGGAATCATCCTCCTTGGTTCCTACCTGATGGGTATGTATAGCTCGTCTCCACAGATCTCCACATCAACTGTCACTGTTTTCCACCTTCAGGTCCCATCCCTCTGAGACTCAGTCAAGGAAGCCTGTTGCCTACACATGATACAACCAGGTGTGGGAAATGCCTCTGTAGGGGTGAGTATAAAAATACCCTGAAAGGACCCTGAAACCACCGAAGGTCTCACAGAATTCGACAAAGGAAAACCAAAAATCATGATAATAATATCAATTCACAATGTAAAAGTTGCACCTCAAACCAGATATATGACTATGATTTTAGGAATAATGATGATTAGTCTTATGTTTTATCATTTTATTCCATTAAGAATCTTCCACAACTGAACCATGAGAGAGTTGTTCCATTGTCGATCCACACAAGGTTGTATATCACTTATCCATGACAGGCCTCTCTAGGTCTAGTACTCATTGGGTTTCACACTGCTGATCCACACAGGGTCACTAGAATGATGATCCATATTGGGTCTCTATAATGTTGATCCACATTGGGTCGATAAAATGCGGATCAACACAAGGTCTCTAGATGTTGATACACACAGGGTCATAATAATATTGAACCAAACAGGGTCTCTAAGATGTTGGTTAGCACATGGTCACTAGATTCTGAAACACATAGGGTCACTAGATGCTAATCCACATAGGGTCTCTACTTAGATGGCAGTGAGCCACATGATTCCCCTCCCCCGATGTGCTTGAGTTATGTACTATCTGCCTCTCTAGATATTTTTCGTTCCTAGAATAAAAAAAAGTTCCACACAAGATGTAACCCAAATGACTTCTATTTTGTAAGGGTTCCAATGCAACCGACAGTCCACAAATCGAACACAATATTTGTTGGTTATTGGCATTTTTGTGTCTAGGGCCCGGTTGGATTCAGGTACGTTCCAACCTAGCCAGACACCAACATTCTCTGAAACACAAGTGGAGTATCATAAAAAAACAGTCTTTCTCCAAGGATTCTAGTGCCACATATGCTTTGTCAAAAAGTTTCATGGTTCACAATATTAAGCTCTTTAAGAGAAACTGGAATCGACTGGGTCCAGGTCCGGACTGACCCGGTTGGCCGACCCAGCCCTACCCAGCCTGGGCTGACCATACCTTGTCCAGGTCGACCCGACCAGGAATGGGTCGTACCCATCTTGGCCCCAACCAGCATGGGCTGGCACTGTTAGGTTGGGCCGCGGCAGGCTCGGCCCGCTGAACCGGGACTGACCCAACCCGTCGAGTGACGCATCCCGGTCCATTGGTGTGGATCACTAGCCAGGTGGCCGCACAGCTCCCTGAACATCTCAATGAGTAGTTGCACTCTTCAATTAGCGGTAGCACCAAGTGCTTCCTCTCAATCTGTAGGACCAGCGGGGTGTGGGTCCCCCTCCGTCACAGCTTCGTGGTCACAATCCCTTCTCCACAGTGCGCGACGATGTGCCACATCACTAATGCGGTCAGTTGAGTGTAGGAAATCCCTTCTAGTCTGCCACGATGACCGGTGGTGTCGTCGTCTTCTACGGCCAGTGACTACCAGTCGTCGCAACAGCTTCCAACACCAGTCACTGGTGCCACACCGGTAGAGCATCGTTGGGCCACTGGGTGAGCTTCAGTGGTCCTTTTTTTATCCCATCACGCCTATGGGCCTCTAGGGATGCCTCTTTCACTGAATGCCTCCCAGATTCAGGACTTTGTCCTGGTGTATTTTCTTCAATGATGAACGAGACAAAACCAATGTAGCAGAGGGTCTAAGCCTTGTTCATTTGGCCCTCCCCCTACGCATTACCATCATAAGAAATAGATAATAAATAAATACATCACATAGATATTTTTTAATCCCGGCTCAAATCCACCATAACAACCACCCACATAACATTGAAAGGGGAACAGAATCGTGGTAATTTCTAGAATTAAATGGCATCCCCCATCCTCAAGATTTGTTGGAGACGTCGCGGTGGTGGGTGAGGGTTCTTCTTTTCTTCGAGGCCGCCAACGTTTGTCGATCACGGTTCGTTTCTGACAAATCCTCCATCCTCCATTAGTAGAAGGTGTCTCTATACTTTTCCAGAGGTTCATCATAGTCATGCCAAAATCTCACGCCTGAGCTTCAATTAAATATATAGGGGAATCAACCAAGTCACAAAAACATTAATGCGGTTCATTTATTAACCGCACTTAATGTATCAATGTTGTGGTTACAAAAACAATGTGTCAACCCATTAAATGTCTTGAAAAAATAGTGGTCTTACCATGCCACTCAACCTCTATAGATAAAATAAAATAACATTTTCATGTTATTTTATTATTATTTTAAATTTCTGAAAAAATATCATTTCATCCCGACCCACTGAGGTCTAAGTGAACCATATCATACAAAAATCTCAGCGATGTGGATTCCATGGTGTCCTTATATTTCAATTCCATGAACTGGTTTTAAAAATAGAAAATGTTGACCACGTGTTCAGTGACCATACCTTATAAAAAATTATAATTCTGTTAATGGCATACCAGGTCTCAGAATCAAGTGACGTCAATTTTCACAGACCCATAATAGTCCCAAATAATTTCAATAAAAAATACATTGAATTTCCAGAACATTATATTATCTTTGTTCAAGAAAGAAAAAATATTGATGAATATAGTGAGAAATAATTTATCCATTAATATGTCAAATCCCAAGATCATAGCTGAAAACTGAAGTATCGTGTTGAATCTAGAAGATGTCTTTTGGAAACACACATTTCATGTTATTAATCCAATATTAAATTTGATATATACATCATAAATAATCATTTAGGCCCTTTACACTACACATTGTGAATTACGTTCACAATATGAAACTGTAGGTACTAATGCAAAAAATGGATGTTTTTAAAAAAATTAATATTTATATTGCTTGTTCATGACCTATGAACCCCTGGGATTGAGTGGAGTAAAGTTTTTAGATATTTATGATTTTATGGAGATACACTACATCACTATAAATAGATTTTACATGGTGAATGGAATGGATTTATGGGATATCAACAAGCCCAAATTATGAAACCATATTGTTGTGTTTGTTTACATTTCTCTTTTCATTTTATATTATTTTGTTCCCATTTCTGTTATGTATTTAGTCTCTAAAATCAAATCGACAGACCCATTAATGGCGGGGTAGTTTTTCGATATATTGGAAAAGTGGGAGGCTAGACTAATTTATATGGTATAGTTTCTATACATGAATAAAAAAATTCATTCTTTATTCAGAAAATTAATTTGTATTCATTATTCAATTCATAATATGTAATGTGTTTGTGTTATTGATGGATTATTTTTATTTTTATTTCCTTATTCAATAATACATATCTCTCTCACACGATGTAACATTCAATTCCTATAGAACATATTATTGTATGGTGGTGGGTACCTAGTGATCGACTAAACCGACAAATTATTTTGGTGAGAATGTAGAGACCCGAAGCTTATCGTACATGGACATTACATTACTTTTGCGGAATACTTAGTACATAACAAAAACACACACACAAGGATCGTAATAGTTTAGTGTCTTTGGAAACTCGGAACGTAATCTTCTAATCGTGGGGAAAGATCTTCAATATCTCCCATAAAGATCTTCCATTTTTTTACCTAAAAACCTTTCTTTATATCCTGGGGAAAAGAAAACATAAAAGGGTGAGCTCAAATGCTCAGTAAGGGTAAACAAAAGAAATATCAATCACATCATATACATAAGAACATAGCTTTTGGAAATCATAACCTGCAAAAGAGCTCATAATATCATAACATGAGATAAATCATAGAAGTGAAAATGAGATCCCCATAATCATAACATCAAACTTGAAACTTTGTGGCATGCACACATAATCATAGAAAATCATTTCTTGTTAGTCACGACTCATTTCCAAGACTCTCTTAGTGGACAAAGTCCCTTTCTGAACCGAGTTCACTCCTCGTTTCAGTCCTGTATCACTGAACCGAAATAACCTTCCATTCCAGCCATGTCTATCTCATGAGATATAAAATCTTTACCCAATGCATTGGAGGGATATATAGGTCCCACCCATCTTATAATTAATCCTTTCTTATGTGTGCCACATAATCATAAACCATACATCATAGCGTAACCCATGTAATAAAAATGGGATTCTTAAGCAACATGACATCATAAAACAATTCATATAAGATAGAGGAATTCATAAAAATATTTCCATCACAACATAATCAAATCCATGTAATAATAGGGATAAAAACCGAACCCTTTTTATTATCTTAGATGGAAAATAATTTTGATAAAATACTTGAACTTCATTCTTGAGGAAAATATCCTTTCTACTTCAAAAACACTTTTATTTTCTTAACATGTCATACAATTATAAACTAAAAGAAGTTGATTAAAAATAAACTTGAAAACTTGTAAAGGAATCTTCTTGGAAATAATGTTTTAAAAATCCATTCATGCCGTATAAGTTAAAAAAAACATTCTTCGTACTTTTGTCGGAAAAGTCAAAAAGTACCTCGTACGAAAAACGACAAAAGATTCCTTTCATACATATTACTAAAAACTCACCGAAGGGTAAAAATGGATTTAAACAATTATAGGTGGATGGAAATAATATTACATATTGATGAAACATGGATGTGGATGATAAAATACACCCCAGTAAATACTTACGAATAAACAATCTCAGATAAAAATGAGATTGTGATATTTCCCTTACCTTAGGTCCGACTTGATTTGTAAGTGTCCGAACCTCCTGTATAATGATTTAAATCATGTTATTGACTTATTAAAGAATCATATTAATTGTTATGATATTATATATGGTTCACTTATGACATTATATTACCCGTTCTTTTGTAAATTCCATGTTAAAGAAGCGTTTTGGGTAAAATCGTTTCATTTATCGTAGGTGTTTTGACTTGTTGTTCTTGACATCATTATTACTTATATCATGATCCACTTACTTCCAGAATATAAAATATGATTTATATATCATATATATTCAGTATATATATATATATATAATAGATAGATAAATAAAATGAAAAACACCGTTCATGTAGATGGTAGTTCGTACGTACGCATGAACGTTGTTTTACTTTCCTTGTTGTCTTGAAATGGAAGTAAGTAGATGACATACATATATATATATACATAAATCCAGTAACTTTATAATGTCATATATTTCATTATTATTTCTTATATATACTTTATAATCATTCTTAAATGGTTAACATGGAGAATGAATCTCATCGCATCGTGGAGACGGTAGTCCGTACGTACGCACGAGCGATGATATCATTTCCATAAATATTGAACTGAATTGGAGTGGATTATACAATATATCAGAATCAATATGATGTTTTAATAACTATTTATAGTTATTATTTACACCATTATACCCATCCATGTAAGGTGGTGGTGGAAAATAGATTACACCACGGCGTGGAGACGGTATTCCGTACGTACGCACGCGCGGTGATTTCTTTTTCCGTAGGATATATAGATGGTGAAATAGGGTTGTTTCATACTTCTAATAACATATCAGTATATGAGTGATACTGATGTTATTACTTCATAATGAAACAACCTAAGAAGAATAAGTGGAAGAAGAAATAAAGATGAAATAATTGGTAACGGTAATTACCTCTTCTTTGAAGCGCCTTTTGGAGACCTCCTCTTAGGGAACTAAAATTGGTCTTTGAGGAAGAAAAAAACCTCTAGGATGTTTCTAGGGAAGTGGAGAAGAGATTTTGGCAGGGGTTGGCCGAGCTTTAGTGCTCAAATTGGTGTGAGGAGGAGGGGGAGGAGGTGCCCTTTTATAAGGGAGGAGAGGGGCACCTTAGGAATATCTCAAAATATTATTATATATTAAAGTAAAAATCGATTTATAATGGTTCCAAAGGGTCTTATTTCGAAGCTAAAGTGGGGATGGGTCGAAATCCTATCAACCAATAGGATTTAGACAAGTTTAGGTTCTTATTTTAACCTTATCAATTAGATTTAACTCTAAGTTAAATAATTTAACTTTTACCGTGTCTTTTTGTTTTCTTTCACTATATGGTTAATACACTTACTATAACATGCCAAACGAACCCCAAATTGTTTATTATTAATATATATATCCTTATATATTTCATTTGGCCGAACCTTAGATTTTTAGGAATAAAATAACAATTAATAATATAATATTTGATTTAAAAACTATTTTGTGTCAATTTTGACACTATTTGATATATGATTTTTGTGAAAGTCATTACAGAATTATATGTTCGAAACAAGTTGATTAAATCAACATTAATATATCATAGTAACCTATAAAATTAGTGGAATTCATAAAAAGTCTTAAATTACATTTAGTTTGGTATTTATATTATCAATTTTGTCAATATTTCATTAATAAGATAATTACTGCATCATCTTTGTGTCACAAATAAATTAAATTATTTGATGTCTAAAAATTACAAATAAAATATCATCATGTAGGAAATCTTTTTAGATTTCTAATGAATATTTATAGTCGAATTTAACTTATGTATAACCCCATATTAAAAATTTTTTAGTGAATAAACTTTGATTTTAACTATTTTAACTCTTCTTTGAATTAAATAATAATAAATGTCCTAATCTAATCCAAGTGGGCCTAAATGATAATATGTTACACATAAGGTTGCTTGTGGTAGATATACACTTGTCCAATAGAATTAGGACATGTGTTAGGGTAATATTAATATCATTCTTACCCTTAATTACCCTATTTACTTTTAACCGTGGTAAATGAAAGTAAAAAGTTACTATTCACCAAAAATTATTTTCATCTCATTGAACCACATTTTACTTACTGACATCAACCGTGTCTCTCGGATTTTTGAAATTCCATTCACAGAAGCGGTAAAATTAAGTTTTATGAAAAATTCAGTTTTTTAACTACCACTTAGTAGTTTCACTATTCATCAAAAAATGAAGGTTTTTAGAAAAATGCCAAATTTTCATCCTAAGATATATTTCATATTCCGAATACAAAAATGAAGTCTATTTTACCAAATTCATAACATAGAAGTTGCATTAATTAATTTTATAATTAAATCCCGCTGTTAAAACAAATAGCATGTTTTTAAGAAACAATATCTATCAAAAGATTGACATTTGTTTATGTCTGGTTTAAATGTGCAATTACATCCAATGACCAAAATTGTATTAAATCGTAAAAATATATTCAAAATATACTTTAAAACTACTCCAATTAATAATTTATCACTGTTAATTATTTCGATTAAAAAAGTTTTTTTTTTATTTATAATTTAGTAATTTTCACTATTCATCAGAATATGAAAGTTATCCGAAATGTACCAAAATTTCACCTTAGGCTAAATTAGATACTCTGAATCCAAAAATGAAGTTAATTTTGAAAAATAATATTTACAGAATTTCAAAAAGTGGTTATTACTATTCATAATGACTATTTTTAATAATATTTTAATAGAATATCGTTGTTTAGTGAAACTCGGTATTGCGTATTACACACGCTATCGAGGAAGGTCACGATTGCGTGTAATGCAAGGCAAGTCAAAGATGTGTGTTGTGGAAGCTCCTTTTGATGTAGCATACAACACAAGACATTAATTAAAAAGAATATTTTTTATAAAATCTTGGGCTGTTACATTCTACCCCCCTTAAAATGAATTTCGCCCTCGAAATTCGTCGGGGTTATAAATGGTTTACTATTTGAAAGTTTCTTTAATAGAAACCCACATCGTAAAAAGGAATATCAAAACCAATCTTTAAAAACAAAAGTATGAAACGTAACGGTTACCCAAATAAACTAATCATTGGGTTTCCACATAGGTGAAAATATGGATATGGAAGAGAAATCTAACCATCATGTTCTGATGAAGAGTGGTAGAGAACATGGATATGGAAAAGCCAATAATCACAAATCCATAAATTTGTGACGATCTAAGGTACCATCCGATTCATCAGGTATAAGATCACTAGGACAAGATTTTTGGTTTTCAAGATCCTTTCCCTAAAGTTGAAAATTTGAATTGGAATAAATACTTTCTTTATTTTGGTACAATCTCACTATTGTTCGTGCCTAGAACAATTTCCACTTCATCTATTAAATAAATGAAGTTGAATTTGTTATTCGTGAAGTGTTAGCAGATCATGTGATAGAATGACGGGTCATTCCATCTGTCTCAAACAAAAGGTTAGCAAAAATTATATACATAAGTCGATCTATAGTGATATTAATCATATATAGTTCCTAAAATGGACTTATACTTCATATATCATACTGCTTAATATAATAAAACTAGTTTCTACTAAACAGGGACTTCCTGTAGGCCAGTGGTAGGCGATAAAGGCCAGTCGCACTTCGGTTGTGGGTTCGATTCCCACAGCCTTGTCCGAAGCGATGGGCTGTCGTCCGTCCTGCAGGTTGTCCTTTTTCTAAAACTATATTACTATAACATCCCATAAATAATATCGAAAAAACTTCTATCCTTAAACAATACTAACTTATGTCCAACATAATCCATTCCAATCTTTAGTCCTATCCATAATACTGCAGTCCATTCTCATAACATAGTGAAAACGATTACCAGAGATTTAATACCATCGTTGATCCCCATATATCATAAGATATATCTTGTTGGACACATTCCAAACATTCAAAGGCCTTAATCTTGTACTCTCTTGAATACCCATTGAACCTTAGTGAAAACTTGAATGCAGTTAAAAGTTAACACTTTCCACATACCAAAATCCTCAAAATTATATATACTCAAACCATGATATCACTTAGTCCTTATATCAATCATGAGCTCATGAATACTGTTAAACATTTCATTTTCTCGTTTTCCCTTCATTATGCGCATAATATCTCAATCACTTTGAATACCACATTAGACCAATACATAAATATTCCAATATTCCATGATACAACATTATTTTGGAATCCCATTACATAAAAACTTAATCATTCCACCACATCGTTGTCATATTCAACATTGCCAATAGTGATCGCATGTGACTTCCCTTTGTCCTTTTCCTTAAGCGGTTGCTCATGTCGATCATCACTAACCCTTGGATTAGGGCATTTATTGGCATAATGTCCCATCTCCTTGCACTTGAAGCATTGAAGTGTTGGTTGTGCGTTCTCTGCAGTGTTTGCTTTATTCACTTCATTAGAATCCCTTTTTCCATTACTTCGACACTCAGCTGCTCGATGACCTTCTTTTCCACACTTAAAACATTTTCTAGTCCCTTTAAGACAATCTCCACCATGCTTCTTTCCACACTTTGTGCATAAGGAAACATTCATCTTCTTTTCACCATTATTATGAGATTTCTCCTTGAACTCCATCTTTCGTTTCTTGTCAAACCCATGAGATTGATATGTAACACCAACTTCCATTTCTACCTTGATAGCACAACGCACAATTTCTTCATAGCTACTGAAGTCTCTTATAGCTAATGCCCTTCGAAGACTTGGTTTTAAGCCACTGAAAAATCGATCAACTTTACTTTCAGGTTGGATGATAATGCCAGATGCATACCTTGCAAGTCTTGTAAAATTCTCTTCGTATATACCAACAGATTCATCATCTTTTTGCTTTAGTTCAAGAAACTCCTTCTCCATCTTCGTTCGAAGAATACGAGGGAAGTACTTACTGAAAAAAAAGTTCTTGAACTCATCCCATTCCATGGAATCAATTTCATCTCTTTGCCTCGTATTCTTAATAAGATTCCACCATTGATCAGCTTCACCTTCCAAACGATATACTGCTAAGATGACTTTATCATGTTCAGAACATTGAAGAACTGAAAATATCTTTTCAGTAGTACTAATCCATTGTTCAGCAACTAATGGATCAGTAGACCCACTGAAAGAAGGCGGACGCTGCCTCATGAAGGATTCAACAGAATGTTGCTCCTTCCTTTGCTCGTTTGGAAGTCCTGCATGATTCATAGCTTGAGAAAGTTGTGTGAGCATGGCTACAAGATTTTGCATTCCAGCTCCCATATCGTTTGGTTTCTCAGGGGGACAATCATTGCATTGTCCATTGCATTGATCAACATGGTTCCTTCGGGTTCCATCCATCGTCTAAAACCCCAAAAGAATAGTGTGAGAGGCAAAAATCATGCTAGGGAAAACAACATAATAAAGGGGTAGTACCCTCAATATCTAACATCTTAGGTTAAATTCTAAGATCGTTAGAGCAATTCTAGGACTATAACCTATACGTATACTTAACCTTAGAGACATCCCTAGACATACCTTAGAAATATCTCTAGGGATCTCACTAACGTTTTCGCATCCTAGTTTCCAAAGGTTGACTAAACCTTTCCTCTGATACCAACTGTAGAGACCCGAAGCTTATCGTACATGGACATTACATTACTTTTGCGGAATACTTAGTACATAACAAAAACACACACACAAGGATCGTAATAGTTTAGTGTCTTTGGAAACTCGGAACGTAATCTTCTAATCGGGGGGAAAGATCTTCAATATCTCCCATAAAAATCTTCCCTTTTTTACCTAAAAACCTTTATTTATATCCTCGGGAAAAGAAAACATAAAAGGGTGAGCTCAAATGCTCAGTAAGGGTAAACAAAAGAAATATCAATCACATCATATACATAAAAACATAGCTTTTGGAAATCTTAACCTGCAAAAGAGCTCATAATATCATAACATGGGATAAATCATAGAAGTGAAAATGAGAACCCCATAATCATAACATGAAACTTGAAACTTTGTGGCATGCACACATAATCATAGAAAATCATTTCTTGTTAGTCACGACTCATTTCCAAGACTATCTTAGTGGACAAAGTCCCTTTCTGAACCGAGTTCACTCCTCGTTTCAGTCCTGTATCACTGAACCGAAATAACCTTCCGTTCCAGACATGTATATCTCATGAGATATAAAATCTTTACCCAATCCATTGGAGGGAGATATAGGTCCCACCCATCTTATAATGAATCCTTTCTTATGTGTGCCACATAATCATAAACCATACATCATAGCGTAACCCATGTAATAAAAATGGGATTCTTAAGCAACATGACATCATAAAACAATTCATATAAGATAAAGGAATTCATAAAAATATTTCCATCACAACATAATCAAATCCATGTAATAATAGGGATAAAAACAGAACCCTTTTTATTATCTTAGATGGAAAATAATTTTGATAAAATACTTGAACTTCATTCTTGAGGAAAATATCCTTTCTACTTCAAAAACACTTTTATTTTCTTAACATGTCATACAATTATAAACTAAAAGAAGTTGATTAAAAATAAACTTGAAAACTTGTAAAGGAATCTTCTTGGAAATAATGTTTTAAAAATCCATTCATGCCGTATAAGTTAAAAAAACATTCTTCGTACTTTTATCGGAAAAGTCAAAAAGTACCTCGTATGAAAAACGACAAAAGATTCCTTTCATACATATTACTAAAAACTCACCGAAGGGTAAAAATGGATTTAAACAATTATAGGTGGATGGAAATAATATTACATATTGATGAAACATGGATGTGGATGATAAAATACACCCCAGTAAATACTTACGAATAAACAATCTCGGATAAAAATGAGATTGTGATATTTCCCTTACCTTAGGTCCGACTTGCTTTGTAAGTGTCCGAACCTCCTGTATAATGATTTAAATCATGTTATTGACTTATTACATAATCATATTAATTGTTATGATATTATATATGGTTCACTTATGACATTATATTACCCGTTCTTTTGTAAATTCCATGTTAAAGAAGCGTTTTGGGTAAAATCGTTTCATTTATCGTAGGTGTTTTGACTTGTTGTTCTTGACATCATTATTACTTATATCATGATCTACTTACTTCCAGAATATAAAATATGATTTATATATCATATATATTCAGTATATATATATATAATAGATAGATAAATAAAATGAAAATCATCGTTCATGGAGACGGTAGTCCGTACGTACGCATGAACGCTGTTTTACTTTCCTTATTGTCTTGAAATGGAAGTAAGTAGATGACATACATATATATATATATATACATAAATCCAGTAAATTTATAATGTCATATATTTCATTATTATTTCTTATATATACTTTATAATCATTCTTAAATGGTTAACATGGAGAATGAATCTCATCGCGTCGTGGAGACGGTAGTCCGTACGTACGCACGAGCGATGATATCATTTCCATAAATATTGAACTGAAGTGGAGTGGATTATACAATATATCAGAATAAATATGATGTTTTAATAACTATTTATAGTTATTCTTTACACCATTATACCCATCCATGTAAGGTGGTGGTGAAAAATAGATTGCACCACGGCGTGGAGACGGTATTCCGTACGTACGCACGCGCGGTGATTTCTTTTTCCGTAGGATAGATAGATGGTGAAATAGGGTTGTTTCATACTTATAATAACATATCAGTATATGAGTTATACTGATGTTATTACTTCATAATGAAACAACCTAAGAAGAAGAAGTGGAAGAAGAAATAAAGATGAAAGAATTGGTAACGGTAATTACCTCTTCTTTGAAGCGCCTTTTGGAGACCTCCTCTTAGGGAACTAAAATTAGTCTTTGAGGAAGACCAGAACCTCTAGGATGTTTCTAGGGAAGCGGAAAAGATATTTTGTCAGGGTTTGGCCGAGCTTGAGTGCTCAAATTGGTGTGAGGTGGAGGGGGAGGAGGTGCCCTTTTATAAGGGAGGAGAGGGGCACCTTAGGAATATCTCAAAATATTATTTTATATTAAAGTAAAAATCGGTTTATAATGGTTCCAAAGGGTCTTATTTCGAAGCTAAAGTGGGTATGGGTCGAAGTCCTATCAACCAATAGGATTTAGACAAGTTTAGGTTCTTATTTTAACCTTATCAATTAGATTTAACTCTAAGTTAAATAATTTAACTTTTACCGGGTCTTTTTGTTTTCTTTCACTATATGGTTAATACACGTACTATAACATGACAAACGAACCCCAAATTGTTTATTATTAATATATATATCCTTATCTATGTTATTTGGCCGAACCTTAGATATTTAGGAATAAAATAACAATTAATAATATAATATTTGATTTAAAAACTATTTTGTGTCAATTTTGACACTATTTGATATATGATTTTTGTGAAAGTCATAACAGAATTATATGTTCGAACCAAGTTGATTAAATCAACATTAATATATCATAGTAACCTATAAAATTAGTGGAATTCATAAAAAGTCTTAAATTACCTTTATTTTTGTATTTATATTATCAATTTTGTCAATATTTCATTAATAAGATAATTACTGCATCATCTTTGTGTCATAAATAAATTAAATTATATGATGTCTAAAAATTACAAATAAAATATCATCATGTAGGAAATATCTTTATCTTTCTAATGAATATTTATAGTCGAATTTATCTTATGTATAACCCCATATTAAAAATGTTTTAGTGAACAAACTTTGATTTTAACTCTTTTAACTCTTCTTTGAATTAAATAATAATAAATGTCCTAATCTAATCCAAGTGGGCCTAAATGATAATATGTTACACTTAAGGTTGTTTTTGGTCGAGATACACTTGTCCAATAGAATTAGGACATGTGTTATGGTAATATTAATATCATTCTTACCCTTAATTACCCTATTTACTTTTAACCGTGGTAAATGAAAGTAAAAAGTTACTATTCACCAAAAATTATTTTCATCTCATTGAACCACATTTTACTTACTGACATCAACCGTGTCTCTCGGATTTTTGAAATTCCATTCACAGAAGCGGTAAAATTAAGTTTTATGAAAAATTCATTTTTTTAACTACCACTTAGTAGTTTCACTATTCATCAAAAAATGAAGGTTTTTAGAAAAATGCCAAAATTTCATCCTAAGCTATATTTCATATTCCGAATTCAAAAATGAAGTCTATTTTACCAAATTCATAACATAGAAGTTGCATTAATTAATTTTATAATTAAATCCCGCTGTTAAAACAAATAGCATGTTTTTAAGAAACAATATCTATCAAAAGATTGACATTTGTTTATGTCTGGTTTAAATGTGCAATTACATCCAATGACCAAAATTGTATTAAATCGTAAAAATATATTCTAAATATACTTTAAAACTACTCCAATTAATAATTTATCACTGTTAATTTTTTCGATTAAAAAAGTTTTTTTTAATTATAATTTAGTAATTTTCACTATTCATCAGAATATGAAAGTTATCCGAAATGTACCAAAATTTCACCTTAGACTAAATTCGATACTCTGAATCCAAAAATGAAGTTCATTTTGAAAAATAAGATTTATAGAATTTCAAAAAGTGGTTATTACTATTCATAACGACTATTTTTAATAATATTTTAATAGAATATCGTTGTTTAGTGAAACTCGGTATTGCGTATTACACACGCTATCGAGGAAGGTCGCGATTGCGTGTAATGCAAGGCAAGTCAAGGATGAGTGTTGTGCAAGATCCTTTTGGTGTAGCGTACAACACAAGACATTAATTAAAAAGAATATTTTTTATAAAATCATGGGCTGTTACAGAGAACAAATAATTTTTAGGGAATAAAAATTCCATGTAGGGGATTTCATTAATTTATCATAAGGACCCACTATGATGGAACACACATTGGAAGGATGGTGGACCGACTTATACATTTATTTGGTATACCCTCACGCTTTCAATATGACCAAGGTAGAGTGATGAATTAAAAGATAAATATCTCTTTTACTGGAATGTAGAAGAATATTTGATAACAATTATTGAAAAGGATATTATATTACTAGGTATAGCCAAAATTTCTCCAATAATTATTTCATAGATGTTTCATAATCTATAATGTAATTATTCATTATAATTTGAAAATATCATGAATGAAATCAGAAATTATTTTTCCCCTGAAAAATAACCAAATAAGTGACAAACATGTTCTCTATGAACTAATCCTTGAGACACTAAATTGGTTAACTACTAAAATATAATGGGTAATAATTTGTTTATCACAAAAAATTATAGGTGTGTTTAAATCATGGTTTCTTTTCTACAGAGTCAGTTGCCTTAATCAACTAACCTTTGTTTAATATAAAATGACCCATTATTTAAAGAAACAAATTAATGAATTTTATTCATTAATTTAATGAAAACATTCAAGATAAAGAAAAATAAATTTATGAAACAAAATTGTATGAAATAATTCATTCAAATTCATATAATAGTGTCTCATTTTTCAATGTCGACATGATTTTATAGATGGAAATCCAACCAAACATTGTGCGATTATTGTGCAACACCTTTTGAAAATCAACTGAACAAACATGTGGCACCATTTTTAGAGAATGATTTCATCGTCTGAAAAATGAATTCAAATTCTACACAAAATATAGGGTATTGAATGTGAAAAACCAAAAAGGTATATTCAATAATTTAAACCCATATACTACAGTTTTATAACCTGATGTGTTTTGGAGTAGCAGGTAATGTTCAGGTCATTCCTCTTCTCACATGAGGGATCTTTGAACGAATAGTTGTTTATAAACCCTCTGGAAAAAGACAATAACCCTTAAGATCTCTAAATATGATTCATCAAATTATTTTTTTACAACTTTTAGGAAGACAATTATCTGATAGGAAATCCCCACTCTTAACTAATCAATATGGGAGACACTTCATGTGCACTAGGAATGATTAAATAATCTCATCACTAACAAACTACACATGTGTTTGGAGGAACACCACGTATTTTTTTTATTCTTTCATATTCTACTCAAATATGATATGAATCATCTTGATTCCTCTTTTGGAGTATACCTTATTGAAAAAAAATAACAAATACCAGATGTCTGATTGAATATATTATGAAGAATGAACAATAATTCTTCACTAGAGGTACGAGATCCATAACAATCATGGATGTATATAAATATAATTCATCACCACCCTTACATGAATGATAAGTTATTTAATTTATCATTGTAATGTGATATGAATTTGTGACATAATAATGTGTAAAATAGGTTACCTCAGGTATTTTTTTATAGTTATCTACTATTCATTACACTGAACAATGTCAAACGGTTCATGATACAGAATGTTTTGTTGCATCTTTCAAGTAAATTATATAAATATTAAGCCAAGACCTTATGTGAAAATTAATTACATATAAAAAAAATCAATTCTAGAAACATCAATAACAAAAATTCCCACTGTTCAAACATCCCTAAAATCATCCTACTAAGAGCATTCTTTTAACCACTAAAATTTTAGAAGATTACTTATGACCATTCGTCCACCAATCCACCATCACCAAAAGAGGAACTGTTTTTTTTCATAGTTCTAGTACTTGAGGAAAATATGAAAAATCTAATAGATCTATTGGGATGTTTTTTGGACTCAATAAAAAAAACCCAGGTAGAGATACCACCACAAAACATTATGAAATCCCATATAGAATGTAAGAATTCTCATAGCAGTAAGCAGGATGTGTTACCACCACCGGAATAATGTATGTATCATGAATTTGATAATAATTCCAAATATACACCAATCTAGTCAAAATAAAAGGATATGTTTCTAGATAATGGAATAATATAGGTTTAAAAATTAATTCTAGAAACACCCATATATAAGAAAAACTGGGGAAATATTGTTATTTTTGGGAAAATCCTCCCTTCTTTATCAGATTCAAAGAATGAAAATAGATGGATGACTACATAATGAGATATAAGATACATTTCATGAAGTTGAAATTAACATACCAAAATTATATGTGATCATACAATCACTGAATATGGTAAAATTTTTGAATGTATTTTGTATGAAGTGAAGATGACTAGGTGAAAATATTCTAATGAACATATAGAGAAGAATCTCATCAAATACAGCATTTACAATGACTAATGAAAGTCAAGATATATAAATATTCTCTATTCTCATCACTATTTTTTCAATAATGTTTATTCATTCATGACTTCATTTAGGTGCATCAATAAATTTTATGTCTCAATAGTTGTTTTATTCATTTTATATTTGATAATTAAATCAAAAAATGGTTGTCGTATAATTAGTGAATAGATACAACTTTTTCTCAAATGTAGTTTTTGAAAATCTACTAGTATGAGTAAGAGCGAATTTTTTTAGTAGATTTTTTTGTCTGTACCATGGAATAAAATAGAGAACCAGGCCACTCACAAGTAATTTTTTAGAGGCTATTCCTAAAGAAAATAAAAACAATCATCAATATATATAAGGGCACACTTACAATAAAAATGGTAAATTATAAAGCACTCTTTGAAAAACTGGGGAAATTGATGTATTCTCCATGAATTCATTCAATCTATGGGATATCTCTTGAAGAAGGCAACAAACTGATTTTTTAGTCGGGTATGATTCATGAATTCATAGCATTAGGATATTGTTTTTCATTTGAAAATACTATGACCCAAAATACTAAGAATCGAAATTTCTAGTTAGAAGAAGTTATTATTTATTATTTTATTGATGGCCTATTAATATACCATAACAGGATACAAGAGTTCAATGACATATATGTATCAAATAACCACTCAATATCATCCATTAAAATACCCCCAAGTCTAGGGTTAAAATGGCTTCCTTGTGATTTAAAATGTCTACCCTATTAAAAGAGAGAAATTACGGGTAATTAATTATAATATAAAATCACATTCATATAAAAAATTCAAATTGAATTTGTAAAAATAAATTTCTATGAAATATGATGATGTTTTGGGGATATATCCTAAATCAATCCCAAAGTATTATATCGTAGAATCTCAATATAAAGTGACTCACAAAAATATAGAATACCACATAATCCAACCATATTGATGTTTTCTAGAAAATAGATACATAAACTAATATTTGATTATTCCATTATTCTAATTTCTTTTTAATTATATCTCGACCGAATCAATGTGGTAACTATGAAAAATGATCAAAAAATCATCATGATTGAGAAAAATGAACGTATCCCCATGGGAGTGAAAAATATTTAGATGGTGTGTATAGATTATTGAAATATTAATTATGATACATGAAGTTATTACTACCCCATTACATTCATTGATTAGGGGATATAATTATTAGCTGAAAAACCTCATTAATGATTATTATATGGTTAATAAGGACACTTGGAGGTACCAATATCTCTATAAGACACAATGAAAATGACCATTACAAATATCTTTGGAACATTATCATAAAATATGAGGTATTTTGATATATGGAATGACTTGATTAAAAATCAACTATTTTTTGTGATTGTTTTCTAGGATCATATTAAAGACTTCCTAGTGGTTTTTATCATTAATTTCACATTTTTAATATATTTAATCACTCTTTTAGGCATTTGTAAAAACAACTAAGAAGGTTCTTTAAGAAAAAATTTTCTTTAAACATTAAAAAATGTAATTTCATAGTCAAAATGAGAATAGTGTCTCGCTGAATAATCTCAAATAGGGTAACTGAAATTGATTTTTTTAACGATTATGTAAAAAACATTCTATATCAGACTTATCATATGCCTGTTAGAATGTTTTTTTCATGATGATTCTACCAATGAATTATAAAAAATTAAGTTGTATTTATATACCACTATCAATATTAATATTAATTTAAGGTGTGATTAATATTGATGATGTGTTTCATATTGTTTTTTATGTGTTGAAATAATGGTTGATTAAACCACTATTATTGAAACTACCGAAATGGGAACATTATTTTAAGATACTCTGTGATTATTTAAAATAATCTTTTGTAGGTTCACATTCAAAAATAATTGATAACAAGAAAAAAGTTGTCACATATACATCAAGTAATAATAATTAAACTCATATAAATTATATGAATATGTAAAAGAAGTTAATTTCAATTCTCATTTATCTAAATAAATTTATATATTATCTACATAGAACTAATGTTTTTTATGATCATAAAACTCTATGGTATCTAATGAAATGTCTAATGAAAAAATAGGACTTGTGAGATGAATTATTATCTTATAAGAGTCCCATAGGGTGATAAATGACAAAAATTTAATTGAAAATAAAGTTGATGATTATCTCAGAATAGTACCTTACATAACTGAAGTAGATATTCCATGTTATAACCCACATTATAATCTTATCCCAGGAGAAAAACAATAAATCATGGAATGATAAATACCATGATATTAATATATTATCAATTTGTAAGTCACATTTATTATTACATCTCATTTAGTCAAATATCATTCGAAAAAACAAAAATATGTCTCCAAATTTTTATTTGGGGAGACCCATTCCTCTGGAAGATATTCATTGATCAGGTAATTAGAAGTTGTTTACGAGAAAGTGAAATTTAACCAATTTTTAAATATTTTTCTTCATTATCTTGTACATAACATTATGGTTACTAAAAGAAACCTAAAAAATCATTTTAATGAATAATTTATTGGCCCACTCTATTTAAATTAATACATGAGTTTTTTAAAAAATGAAAAAAATATCATTTTTCAAAAAAAAATCTAAAAAATACAAGAAATTCCCCAAAACCCATTTACCTTTGGAAAAAAATTATGTGAGGGGTATATAATTCATCGTATTACTATATGTTACCTTTATTTATTTTATATTTGACTTATTTAATATTATGTTTAAAAAATGATGAATGAAAAACCTTCCACAACTGATGATTTCACAATTTTCATTGATTTTATATAGACTAATATATTCTACAATTTTAGAGTACCAATAACATTAATTACCCACCAAGTAATCCACATTCGAAAAAAATATAGATTCATTTTGGAAAAATTATGGGGTGTACTATGAAGCAATAACCCCACATTGTCTACATAAAAATGTCCAAGCACAAATTTCCTATAATAAAATCATTTAAATTCTAGAAAGACTGTAAAACACTATTTGAAGTACTAGATATAAATATTTTATAAAACCCTATTGTCTTATTTGAAAACATATGAGAAACACATATAAATAATCCTATATATATTGATTAATGAAAATAACCATCAACTCCAGGTTACATTAGAACACAAATGCAACTAGCTCATGAGGAAGATGAATATGGATCTTGAAAATGGTGGGAAGGAGATGATATTTTAAATATAGGATATAGATGATTTAATGAGAAAATATTTTGAAAATTCAATGATTCACAAATAAAGGACAAGGATAGACCATGATATGATAATTCAGCCAAGAATTATTAACCATGGATTTCTATTAATTTTATACAATCTGAGAGTCAAATTGATGGAATATAAATTTTATTCTATATGATATTCCTTTATACCCATATCATGAACTTCTTATTGAAAAAAGAGGAATAAACCCATTTACTATAAATGCTTCAAGGCTGAAGAAATACAATGGGACCTTACCTTATGAAATAATAGTGGAGATCACACTCCTTTACTCTAAAAATCATTTATGTCATCCCATATTGTACATTTCATTTGCACCATACTAAAAAACTGGGTTTATTACATTCTAGGGATTTAAGAGTACAAGCTAAAAATTTGAAGAACCCATCTTATAGCAATAAAAAGAATTGTTACAGAGGTATTTTAACAGTTCTTTTTTAGCACTATTTAAAGAGGTCTCTAATAGTGGTAAATAATCGTTGTTAAAGGGGGAACATTATCAGTGCTTTTCTCAATCATAGATAAATGATGTATTTTATCATCACTAGTAAAAATTAAAAATAATGGGGGGTATTAAGAAACAATTTTTTATAAGCACTGATAATAACCTCCCTTTACTAGCACATTTTGACAAATACTGATAAAAGTATAATTCAGAAAAAATTATAATTCACTAAAAATGATATATTAAGATATTAGAATATTTATATTAATATTAATATATTATATTTTTAAAATATGTTTTAGATTGTTTAAATATAAATTTAAACATATTATGTCAAATATCTACAGGAAATGACTTATTAAATAACTAAAAAATATTTTTTCTTAATAATTTTCTTATTATTTCAGAGTAATACTCATTTCATATAAATATGATCAAAAAAAATAAAAATATAAATAAATGACCAAAAATAAGTTGAAATTTTTCAAAAACTCAATTCAAACATCAACCGAAATTAACTTTTGGTCGGGGTGTTTTTTTGGGCTCCACAACATATCAAATTGATGTCTGTGCTAAGCTCTAAACAGTAAGAATAAACGAGGACCTTATGTTAAATTTTTCAAAGTCGAAAAATTCATAGAAGGCCTATAAACTAATATTTTAGTCACGGTGCCCCCTTTTTTTACTTTCAAATATATTTTAAGCCATGAGTATGGGGGAATTTCTTCCCTTTTAAATTTGGGAATGAATTTATTCCTAGGTCTTATATTCATATTTATATTATGAATTTTAAATTTCATGGTTCATCATATTATAATATTTTTTATAATCAAATATATAACACTATATACATATTTTTTATGTATTCACACAAAAATAAGTTATCATATTTAGATATAAAAATATATTTATAAAGATATAAAAATATATATAAACATATGGAAAAAAAATTTGATGAAATATATATAAATATATAAATATATCCGAAATTTTAAAACAAAATAGTATTGTGGAGTGTTAATGTCACTGGTGTATAACGTGGGGTTCTAGGGTTTGAAATTCAGTGGAGGAAGGGGCGCACATCGGTCGTTGGGTGGAGGAAGCATTTATTATGGGGTTGGTGGGGGATGTGCTGATAAAGGAGTGGGGTGGGAAGTGATAATAATATAGGATGGTGGGGCATGGAAAAAATTTTATATACCCATTATTAGTGGATCCATTATCAAGGCTTTTTATCACTAATAAAAGTTTTATGATTTTAACCATTATTAAATAATAAACAATTTTTTAGCTCTAATAAAGGCCTTTTATTACATGTTTAATGGTATATTTAGTAATAGTGAAATCGGATGAAATGTGTTAATTTAATCATAAAAATTAAATAAAAAAAAATATACATTAATTCATCTAGGAGACAATATCAATTATTTGGGGGTGGTATTATAGTATTCTTGGATTTTTAAAACAATTAAATTTTTTATTTGATGAAAAGATGATAAAAAAACAATTCTATGTGGAACTCCATGTATTTTTCTTTAGTCCAAATTTCCCTTAAGACCAATTTCAGAATAATTTAATAGCTTGTACTATTAATTTTTCAATTATTTTTTACTTCTAAAAATTATTTCTATGAAGTCTTATAGGAATTACAGAGAATTTATATTGTGAAATTGGAATTCCAATCATGAAGTAATGCATTATAAAATCAATAAAAAAACAAATCATACAAATATTATACATCATGAAAGTACTATAGAACATGGATGATGGAATACAACCATTCCAACCCAACAAAAGCATCAACATTAAGTTGATTTTTCTTTTACATTGAATATATTTTTAATTCCTTATTTTTTTGGAGATTTATTTTTTATAATTAATATAAAATTTCATACACATAGTTCTATTTAATTCCTTAACTAAATGATCATAGAGAAATCAATTTCTTATGAAGCCCATGATAACTCATATTAGATTATAATGTTAATGAGATTGAATGTGAAAAATAAAAATTCAATAAGTATATTGTAGAATTAATATTTAATTAATGTCTCATTATTCGATCGAATTCATTGATTACAGAAAATTGTGTTTCTATAAAATTTTCACACAATGAATTTCACTAAAATTTTTAGAATGATTTCCCATTTTTTAAAATTCCTTGAGTGATTTTATCATATTACATGATCCATTATTGTGAGGATTTATCAAACAATTACATTATTATATATCATGATCTTATTTCATGAGTCATCTTATGGAAATCCACCTTCAAGAATATTCATCAGAACATGGTAGAGCTATGAATCGGGAAAACCAAATTTAAATTGATTGAGGATAAATTATGGTAATAATATAACCTTATACCCACATTGATGTTAATATTTTTTATCCCATATAATAATTGTATTTAATTTCATGGAATGAGTTTCATTAAAATCCATTTTTATCCATTCCTACCCTACTCTATTTACATTTCTGGATATTTTAATGACTATGTGTGGGGTGTAAGAATTATTTGTAGAAGGTATTTTTTATATGTAAAAAATGTGTGAGTTCAAGTTTTTTTCATTGGAAGTAATCCTGTTTCAATTATTGAACTTATTTTATTCCCTTATTAAACAATTAAAATAATTGGTTTTGTTTTAGCATAATTAACAAAAAATCATTACCAAAATAATGATTTATCAATCGTATATGGTTAATTGGTGGATGAGTGATCTTTCAAAGACTAAAATTTCGGAAATAAAAGTACTCAAAAATTAAAAAGGTGAAATAATTTCATTATACTTTCACTGATCAGGACCTTTCACTGAGTGTTGGGGCCATATAGTTTTCCTTTTATTGAGTAAATTTTTATTAAACATTACTTTTGATATCATGCAGTATTCTTTAGAGATATCGTAATTTTTTAACATCAATATTTTGAAAATAAATCCCTACTAATAGTAAGTAATGCATAATAAAATCAATAAAAAATCACATCATACAAATATTACAGATCATAAAAGTACTATAGAACATGACTGATGGAACAGAACCATTTTAACCAAACAAAAGAATAAAAAATAAGGGGATATTTATTTTACATTCAATATATTTTAAATTACTTATATTTTTTAGAGATTTATTTTTAATAACTAATATAAAATTCTATACCCATTGTTAAATTTAATTCCTTACTTGATTTATCAAAGAGACATCAATTTCTTACTAATCCCATAATACCTTATCTTAGATTATAATGTTAATGAGATTGAATGTGTAAATATAGAATTTAAAAATTATAATGTAGAATTAATATTTAATTAATATTTAATTATTTTATCAAATTCATTGATTCCATTAAACAGAATTTCAAGAAAATCTTCACATACTGAATTTTACTAATATATTTGGATTGATTTACCATTATTTTAACATTCCATAACTAATTGTATCAAATTAAATGATTCATTATTATAATATTTCTCAATCAAATACTTTCTTATATATCATGATCTTAATCATGAGTCATATTTTGTACATCCACCATCAGGTACAATCACTTTAACATGGAAGAGCTAGGAATGAGGAAAAGCAAATTTAAAATGATTGAGGAAATATTTTGGTAATAATATAACCTTATAACCCCATAGATATTAATATTTTTTATCTTATATAATAAATGAATTAAATTTCATATAATGAGTTTCATTAAAATCCATTTTGAACCATTCCTACCGTACTATATTTATATTTCTGGATATTTTAAAGATTTAGTGAGGGATTCTAGAGTTCTTGGTATAAGGGATGTTTTATGTGTAACAAATGTGGAATTTTTAGTTTTGTTCTTTGGAAGGTATCCCATTTATATTTTTGAACTTATTTCTTCCCTTATTACAAAAATAAAATAACTGGTTTTGTTTGAGCACTATTAAAAAACTCATTACCAGACCAATGATTTATTGATTTTATGTGGTTTGTTAGTGGATGTGTGATATTTGAAATAATAAATGTTGGAAAATAAAAAAAATCAAAAATAAAAAAAGGTGAAATACATTCATTATTATTTCACAGATCATGACCAAACACTAAGTGTTAGGGACATGGATTTTTCCTTTTATAGATTACATTATCATTATATTTTACATTAGATATCATGCAGTAATATTTACACATAGAAACATTTTTAACCTCAATACTTTGAAAATAAATCCCTACCAATATTTTCAAAACCATTGTGATTTTATGTGAATTTTTCCATTACAAGGTGATGAATGTATATTATGTGCATTCCTATAGAAAAGGTGAATGTTCTCATGATAAAAAAATTAATCTTATTGACATTATATGATGATTTATGGGAAGAATATATTTTTAATATATCATGGATTTTTGTGTTTTAGAATAATAAATTGTGATATAAGACTGAATTAGAGGAAATGACATAGTAGTTCTCAATAAGAAAATGTGAAATTCTTGGTTTTATTAGTTTGTGGGAAGACTATAAATTTGAATTTATTCTATATCAAAATCAGGAATAGTAAACCCTTCATGATGATCATTTGATTATAATTCATTAGAATTTAAATGTTGGAAATTATTTCCCACTATTAATTATTTCTATATTACATTCTTGTATACATGAATGTTCTATAATTTAGGGAATAAATAGAGTGACACTTTTCATGTTTATATTAATTTAAAAATTAAAAAAATTAGGATTGTTAAATCTCCCAATATTTAATTTTATTCATGTTTTGTGGTAGGATATATAGATCACACAAAAATTATAAAAAAAGAAAAATATAGTGAGTTTCAAAAACATTATGCTATTTGGCATCATGGTATGACCTGATATCATATTTTAGAGTAGTATTGAAGCTTATATATATTTGTGAATAATTCAATACTAGGGACCATAGATTAAAACTGAAGAACTTAGATAAATAAGTGTAAATACTTCTATAAACACAAATTTTACATCTCAAATTCACTATTAAATATGTGAAATCAATCAAAAATAAATTTTTTTACCCTACACAATACATTTCATGAATTTCATTCATTTTATAAAACCCTTCGTATTGATCAAAAATAGTTGTTTTGAAGAAAATTAAGAAGGTTATCACTATCTCTTTACTTGTGAACTCCTAATTATGGCAATACTAATATGTAGAAATTATAATATTACATATTTTAAACCCTTATTCTCTACAAATCATTGGGCATGGGTTGGTGGAAAGGATTTATTGGAGATTTTGAATTTTAGATGAGGAAACACTACCAATGTAATACTTTTCAATTTTATTTTCCTTTTCTTCAATATTATTTCCATTCCAATTATGTATCCACTCTCTCAAATCAAATCTAGTTAGACATCTATAGAGGTGTAGTTTCTATTGAGTACTTGGTAATTTTAGTAGATGGACTTGTTACTATATTTAGTTTACAATTATTAATTAAATAATTATTTCATTATTATACCAACTTGTTTCTATTCTTCTTTCTGTATATAATTATGAATTCATTTGTGCTAGTTTTGTAATATTTTAGTTTTAATTTCCATGTTCAATTATCTATATCTCCCCCAACCAATTCCCTTATTTTTTTCAATATAATATACTTGGGTTTTTAGTGAGTTTATAATAGTGTTTATCATGTCATCATGATTATGGTAGGAAATATTAATTAATAGTGAATAAAAATACCAAATTAGGGATTATCAAAATTTAGAAAATAGTCCCACTAATAAAATAATCACATGGGATGTTGGTTATACATAATTATACTTTTATTATTCAAACCCTCACCATTTCCCTTCTACTAATATTTGGAGATTCTAAAAAAGATAACTATCTCTTACCAGCTAGCAGAAAATGAATTGATAAAAATTGGAAGTAGTTATATCATATCACTCGGTCTAATCAACAATTATCTAATCAAATAATTCCCAGATGATTTAAAATAAATCAATTTAATAGTAATTACAGTTTCTTAAAATCATAACAAAAATCAAAAATCATTATATTTTCAAAAAAATTACAAAATATGTTATAGATACGGTTTTGGAGAATAAATCAATTAGAGATTTTGTATGTTAACTACTATACTATATATCGTAATAGAAAATATCCCAGGATAAACAAAAAGTGTGATGCAATGATGGTGTTGTTGAGATGGAGGAAGTTCCATATAACAATTAAACAGTCTTTAAAACTAGATTAACATTAGTATATTACCATACTTGATTTGAGGCATTGGGAAATTGGTTTTATAATGTGGGTAATAGAGAAATCAGTACACCATTGGCCTTCATGCTATAGGGATTTTGGGGTACCATATGAATATGGACAATGGGGTTTCGATCATTGTAGAAATCAGATCATACCACATAGGATCAAGGCCCCAAACAATGATTATAGAAGTAGACACAGAGGAAGTGTTTTTCAGATTTGGCATACAAGATGGTGTAGAATCTTTCATTGGTACCATTCACTATTCATATCCATATGGGGAAATAAAATTTGATCATCCATGTGAGTTAGGGAGATTGGAATCATTGAATCTATCCATGGGGTAGGGTTTCCCTAGAATTTTCTGGTCAGTGGGTCTTAGTTTTATGTATGGAATTTTTTTAAAATAGGAATATAGTTCATGTAAGTGGTCCTTCTTGACGAACATAAAAAAGGTTATTATCCAATGTCAATAAAAAAATTAATGGCCCTAATGCTAGGTTGATAATAATATCATTAATAATTGGACGTCATGATATCAGTTATCATGATACCTCCACTGTCAGTTCCTTTCAAAACAGTGTTTAAAACTATGGGTAAAAACCTACTTAATGTTATCTCATTAATTCATCTCATTCTATATTAAATGAATCAATATGATAAATAATTACGGGACCCACCCATCACTCTATGTCCAAATGGTTTATCATATATCAATTATTCGATTTAATTCATGAACAATATTCCTTTTCATCAAATTATTATATCAAAATAATAATAATAATTTATCAATAATGGCCTTGAATAAAGACTAAAATTTTAACAACAAAATTGTATATATATTAGAAATATATTTTATGGATTAAAATGTACAAAATAAATAATAATTATATTTAGGGGAAAATAAATGTGCAATGTTCATTAAAGTGTGAATATTTTATGGGAATTAAAATTATCTAAACAATGAATCAATAAACTGAATTTCAATACATACCATGTTTGAAGTGATCATAACCCATTTTTATACTGAATAACAATTGAATCATCATAGAATATCCATGGAGTTTTATACATAAAATTAAATGTTGTTTTCCTTGATGAATATATTTACCACAAAAAGATTGTGAAATAAAATATTTGGAAACAAAATCTTTCTCATATTGAAAATTAATTCTCTAAAAACTAAATGGTCAAAAAAATATTTTGAATCTCATTTTTATTAAAAATTAAATATCAAACATTTAATTAAATTATTACTACATACTTTGGTCATGACTACATGAAATTTTTACATGTTGTACATGTTAAAACAAATATCAATTTCTCATTTTTAATAAAATACATAAAATACTTTTTTGGATAATGACATGGATATTTGTTTAATGTAATTGATAAACTCAAAATTGGTAAATAAATAAATAAATAATTTTGAGAATGTTAAATTATTTTTTTAAATTATATTTTATATTCATTATTTTGGATGAACAATTTCTTTCGATCAAAAAGAAAAATGAAGACATATATTCTTGAAAACATATTTGAACATTTTTATGGACCATTGTGTGGAAATTTGTTTTAGTATTAATTGAAAAGAAAATGAATAAACACAGTGTAATAATATTAAAATTTATTTTTAATATATGATCTCATTATTTTCATTAATATAAATTCAAGTATAAAAAATCTTGTTTAAAATGAGATTATCAAATTAATCTTTACAACACTTATAAAATTTATGTGAAAATTAGTCAATCAATCCGTTACATATATAAAATTAAAATCCCAATGAAAAAGTTTAAATATAATATAATATATTAAAATTTATATATACACTTTATATTACAATTTCAAAAGACAAGGAATATATAATATAACCCAATTGAAAGAAACTATGTTATGATATTTTTTACCTCTTGGTTTCATTGATGTAAAATCCACATTGATGATGTAATTAAAATTATAACATAAAATAACATGAATTATTAAATAATAATGATATTTCTTGGGAAAGGGGTATTATATTCACCAAATAAAAAATCTCTTCATAACATTTTAATATCCCCAATAAAGTTTAATGTAGATGATGTCCCTAACCACATAGTTACTTTTGGATGAACATGCCTTAGCCTCTTGTATAATGGTTTAATTAATGTTATTAATTTATGAAAAAACAATAGAAATATTTATAATGTAATATATTTCACCCTTCAATCCTTTAACTACCTTATTGTTAAAATTATTTTATTATTTTATTGTTTCGGCGAGAAATTGCCTTATTTTCTCTTTCATGTTTTATCATGAATGATTCAACTCATTCTCATATTATATTGTTACAAAATATATATAGTGAGAATAATTTTATAAATATAATTATATAATTATATACATTTTTTGAATCATAATGAAATTAGAACATGGATCATCGATCACGTCGCTTCTTTGAGATGTCTGGCCATACGTATATACATCCAACATTATCATTTCTTGGAAGGGTGAAAGGGTAATTAAATTTCTGATATGTTAAACATAATGAATCATTATAATTTCATATATATCAAATATATTCAGTGACTAAATCCTTATTACTGGCCATGTTTACATTATTTGAAACACAATCACATCGCTTCCAAAATAAGTACTCTCACATTCACACAAGTGACGTAATCATATATTAAAAAGAATTGAATGCAAGAATGTACATGTTATATTAAAAAAATATAAGTATAAATATATACTAAATATATTGTAAACTTTTCAATATATCATTATCTTAAACCATTTATGGTTGGGATGGAAAAAAAATTACATCAGTTTATGAAGATGTTTTATCCCATATAAAAGAGCAAATGATTTATTTCGCATTTGATAAATGTGGAGAAGGATATATGTAATTGACATAAAATAAATAATAATAGTATATGGAAAATATAATGACTTTTCTAAGAGCATGGTTTAATACGATATAAATAAAGGTGATGAAAAATGCATTTTAAGAACAATACCACTTCATTTGAAAACATCTTTTGAATTGCACCAAAATCGTTCCCATATTGGATTTTTTATTGAACCTGGAGCTAGATGACATTTTATTTGGATTAATAATGTGATTTGGTTTTTCATGGCTAAAAAAATTGATTTTTAATTGTGAAGTGGGGAGGAGATTGATGTCCTTTTATATGTGTTGTTAAGGAAAAACATGGAATCATTGAAATGAATCAATTTAAACAACGTTTTTATCATAAAATATCATAAAAATAAGTAATAACATACTATTATTTGATATATGGTCAAAATAGATCCATAAAATGGGTTTTAAAAAAACATTTGTTCATTTATCCCATATCATTTTAGATTAACACTAGGTAAATCATATTTTATCTTAACCGTAGAAATTAATTTTTATATCTTTTACGATTTCTAATGGTCAAAAATTATGTTGTACATATTATATCATATAAATTTATCTAATTTCTATAATTAAATTCATTTTAAAAATTTAGTTCATAGAATATGTAGAATCAAATTTAATATAATATGCACCGATGGGATGAGAAAACAGGTTTCAAATTGGAAAATTAACATTAGTATAGAATTTTTTAATACCAAAATGAAATATAAAATTGATTTAAAAGTCCTAAATTAGTTAAATTTTATTATAATTGTAAAAATTTTACTTTAAAATAGTTTATAATATATTTTAATTGTGTAAATTATTTAAAAAAGTCAGTTTTCAATTATAATCAATATTTTTCACTTTTCAGAGAAAAATGATATATTTCAAAAATTCACAAATATTTTATTTAATATATCTTTTGTTTTATAAGTTGAAAAATTATGATATATGTTTCCATAATAAAATCTAAAATATTAAATAAAAAAAATTAATTTATGTTCATGATGTACGACTAAACTATTTTTTATAAAAATATTGATTTTGAAAAACAAAATTTTGTTTTAAATGATTTTTATTATAATTTTAATCAAAAGATATTGGGTATTTTAATAATTCATATATTACTATTAATTTTTATTAATTTAACATCACAATGATAAAGATAACTTGTATAATGATTCTTTAAGGCTCGGGGTGTGCATTCTATATGTTATCATGTATATTAAATAAAAATTATATATTTATGTGTTGTTTAAGATTGATGTTTTGTGTCACATATAATAGAAATTATAATTGTATTATTATAAAATATTTATGAATTAAATTCCACCCACCTTTCATAAATATTGTCCTTGAAATATAAACAAGATATTGGTAATTCAGTGTTTGAATAATTGAAATATGATTTCAAAATACACCAAATTGTAAAAAATATAGTAAAAACCCCACTTAATATGATAAAAATGGAAATAAGATCATCATAAAAAATGACACATAAATAGTTATACAATTATGATAAAATTGATGGAATTTAATGATATAGAAATTGAACAAATGATTAAATAACTATAGAGGGTGTTAGTGGTTATTGATCCGAAGAAATTGAATGATAAATGGAAAGTTAATGATCTTAAATAAATAATTATGTGATGATTTAAAAGGACATTGGATTCATTATTTATGAAGGATATGTGCTAATTTTTGTGTTTTGATGTCATTTTCCAAATTTTGATGAATTATTTTACTATAAATGAATAAAAGTACGTATACATAATTGATATCATTATATTTTATAAGAACAATTTTATCATGTAGATGTGCCTCAACCATTTACCTATTCAATTACTACTCCATGAAATGAATATCCAAAAAGTAATATTTCATACAGGATTTACTGAAATTTATTTCTAATGTATTATATTTTCAATAAATAGTGAAAACTCTTTCCTACTATCTCTAACTGTTTTGAAGAACAAATAAGGCTAGCACCTGGCATCTAATATAATATATTATTCTCCGAACCAGTATAGTAACACCACTAGTTAATATTTAATTTTGATTAATAAAATAAATGATGCAAAAACCTCGAAATATTAACCATTACACTATTCTAGGTTATGGTATATGTTAAATTCATATCACCCTTCAGTTATGGGTTCATAACCTATATCCTTTATATGTGTGATAGTTTTTCACCCAGTATTTTGTTTTTCCTTTATATAAATACATTTTAATATAATTCCTACACAATTATAATTGTGTAATAACCCATAACATCCTCAAAATCAATGATTATATAATCAATAAATATTATAAATATCTTTAAAATTATTTCAAAAATATAACGGTAATTTCTCCTAAAAAAACATTTTCACAACAACACATAAAACCCAATGGTTTGTATAACCATAAATTTTTCACATTATGTCATTAATATTTGTAGACTCCCATCACATAATACCTAAATATGGGTTTTTATGAAGTCAAACTTATGATCAATCATAATCTCACAAACACTTGATGGTATCAATAACTAAATTTAATGAGGACACATATGTTTCAAAAATTTAGAACAATTGTAATATGTTTTGTATTATCATGAAATAGAATACCTTCAATAAAAAAATATATCATCAATTTAATTTTTATACACCCATACATAATTATGGAACAAATTTTTATAAAGATGGGTCCTTCCATGGTGTACCGGTTATTATTTACAATAGGGACTTGACTCGATTAATTCCATGGTTCCCCATGATTAAGAAAAAAACAATAAATTTATCCCAGTGATGATATTTATTTCCTTCCATTATACACATTATTTTTCTTCAAAAATTCTTTTCATTCTGACCTTATATTCCATATGTTAAAAATCATCCCACTCCATTGGAGAATATTATAGATGTGTCTCTCCATATTTCAATAACGATGGAAATTGATCTTTCATTACTCTATAGTCACCATCAATCTAGCCCATAAAAAAATTCCATCCACCTATTCTGTGGTGCATCTAGGAGTTGGTTAAGGGATAAGATATTACTCATATTTTGGAATATCAGATTATGAATTATAATATTATCATTCACTTTTGTCATATTACCATTTGGTTGCTTGTATTGACTACATTTTTGTTCATGGTAAATAGTAACATAATTCCCTCATGTTCCAGATATTGACTAAAACCAAAAATCATAGTTCATAAAAAAATAATCATAATAGGAATAGAATAGAGTAATTTATAGTGTCTTTAAATCATGAATCCATATTTTCATTCTAATATACATTAATTTTAAACTTGTTTATTCATTTTCATCATCAAATCCAATACATCATAATGGTTTCTAAAGAATATGTGAATAATCAAATGAATAACTTCTAGGGTTCTCAAAATAGTTGTGCAGTAAACCATATTATTGTGTAAAATTTATTGCTCGAGTCATGCATAACATTCTCATTTAAGATTTATTAACCCTAGATTAATCTGTGTTTGATCCATACCCCCAATAGTATCTAGACCTTGATATGTTCCTATAAAAACCTCTTAATATCTACGGCACTAAAACATTAGGATGTTTATATATACTTATCTTAAAATTATATCATAGTTTTACATTCCCTAAAATATTTTTATCTTAATAAATTTCCTTTGTTTTTTTCCAAGCATCCCAAGATAACAACTATGACAACACTGATATCAAAAACATAGAGCCACTGATATTTTTTATACATTTTCATATATGCAATGTATTTTAATCAAAATTTACAAAATAATTTAGTAGTATATGCAAATATTATACAAATATGATTACCATGTTATCTTTGATTATTAAAATTGCAGCATCATTATTTTTATAGAATATTTTTATTCCCTATATCATATCCTCACATATCATTCCTTATAAAATTTCTAGATTCTTACGAAGGGAAACCATATAATTGTGTTATTAATTTTACATTATAAGTTACATAAAGTGGAAGATATCTGGATTAAATGAAGAATAATAAATAAAGAAAATTAAAATTTTAAGATAAATATTTAAAAATATATTCCACCTAATCAATAACTAGACTATCATAATTATATAAGGAATATGATTTATGGAATTTCAAATAACTAAACATATATTATAATTAATTAACATGATGATCATGATTATATAAAGAATAATAAATAAAGAAAGGGAAAAATAAAACAAATCTCATTAGTTAACATGACTATCACATATTGATATGGGGAAATCAGTATTAAAAGGTAATTAACTGAGCACACATTATATATAAATAACATGAATATCAAGAATAGATAAGGAACAATCAAGATGAAAATATAATTAAATAAAAACACATGAAATTTAAAAAATAACTAATAATGAAATGAATCCAAAGATAAAATCATTTGAAACAAATCATTGATAATAATAACTTAATTCATTATGATTAAATGTATAACTTTTTAGACGCCATAATCTCAGGCATCATGATACCTATACTACCAATAAATTTCATAAGAGAGTTTATAACTATGGGTAAAACCCATTTGATTCTATATTAATCATTTTCCCCATGAGAGTAATGATGCATCAAGGGGATATATAATTTTATGCCCAACCATACAATTCATAACAAAATTATTCTTCAATTATCAAAAAATTGATTTAATTCATGAACAATGTAACTTAACATCAAATATCATTAATGAATGCAGAATAAAATTATTTATATTTCCCCAGCTAAATGAATAAATTTAAATTTAATACATTATGTATTGAAATGAAATATGGTTTTGGTGATATTCAAATACATGATAAATAATAGGGTTATTTTTGTGAAATTTAATTTACAATAATCATAGATAAGAGAGAATTTTTAGGTAATGTTTATGATTACAAAAATAAAATATGAAAGTGAATTTAAAATACATTAAAACAGAATAAGGACTATGTACTAACTATTGAAAGTACTAGCATGCAATTAATAAATGATATGACTAGAATATTATCAGTAAAATAATGTGCTTTTTGTTGATAAATTGAAATACCATTAAAATTGTTCAAAAATTATTGAGGAAAATAACCATTTCAACATAAAAATATATTTAATGAAAAATAATTTTTTAAAATATATTTTTAAATTGATTTTGATTCCAAATATCATTTTAAACATATAAATTAATCATTAAATAATTTATTGGCAATGATGGAATGAAATTTTTTACTTTTCCTATACATTAAAACAATTTTTTCATTCACACTTTTAGTTAAATCCTAATAGTAATTTTATTAGAAAAAAACATGAAATTAGATTTTTTAAAAAATTAAAAATTAATAAAAGTGTAATGATGATTTTAATAAATAATTTCTTGAATGTTAAAATTGTTTTTGAGAATATTTTTATAAATCATTGTTTTTAAATAGAATGGATTTCCAACTAGGGAGAGAAATTTAGTCATATTTTATTAAATGAAAATCTCTAAAAAATGTAAAGTGCCAATAAGTTTGGAAATGGATCTATTACATGAAATATAATTAATAAGTAGATGAAATGAAAATTAAAAGTGTTTATTAGGTAATGATAAAATTAATTCCTTAAATTGAAATTCAAGTATCAACAATATCAATTAAATTTAGATTGTGAAAGAATCCCTTAAAAATATCAGAAAATTGTAGTGATAATTAATAAATGGAAAATTATGTTTATAAAATATAATCAAAAATATAAAATGATAAATTTAATATAATATAATCAAATTCATTTACCAAAATAATCATAGATCTATATGAACATTTTAACTGTAATATAATCCAATGAAAAAAATTGAGTTATGAAACTCATTACCATTTAGTAAATTTTATGATAATTACCAAATGATGAAATAATTCAAATTGAGACATAGTTAACAATTAATTAATAATTTATACATACATTAAATTTTCTAGATTTACTATATACAACATATTAAATAAATTAGGCAAGAAATATATCAATATGCCTCAAATGATGGAAACTCAAGACAAAGTTTGTAACATTACACTTCCTTTGGGTAAAATGTTATTTAACCACCTGTATAATTATTTTAATCATGTTATTGGTATCTAGAAATACATATTAACATATATAATATCATATATGTTCCCATAATAACAAACACCATCGGTTTGTTTATATTAATTCACTATATTCATTTTTTCTGGTGTTAATTTCGATTTTTCAAATTTGTTTTTCATGAATGTTCCAGATCATGAAACTATTATAGAGTTACATAATTTTCCAAAATTATACCCATTTTAAAAATCTCATTTTCTTTTTTCATTTACATTTTTTAATAATTATTGAAATTTGTAGACAGATAATGGACCACATTTATTCGTAGATATGGAATGTCACACATACTATGTGTGACATTATCGTTTCTTTTTTGGTAAACAGGTGAATAATTGAGTTATCATATTTTAGAAAAAATGGAATATAATAAAATATATGACACATTAAATTTAAATAATTAAAAAAATATCTTAAATATGATATAAATTTTTAAATTCTTCTATGATATCAATCATCGAAAGGGGCTAATGGAAAATTACATATATCCGTTTGTGAGGAAATAATACACAATATATATGATAAAAAATTTCATTTACTATTTTATAGAAGATGAAATTGGTATAAGTTAATTATTTAACATAAAAATTTCTTTAAATTTAACATTATTATTTTATTATAATTTAATTTTTTAATAAGAGTTTAATAATTTTGAATTGGAAATAAAATAAAAATGCTCATTACAAAAAGTAACATCTTCTTTGGAAAACTACATTTGGTTTGCACTAAAAGCCTTCCACATTTTGTTTTATGATGAATAAAAAAGATCTAGGATATATTAAGGATAGTGAGGAAGTGATTTAGATAGGTCAAAGATAATTAATATATAATTACAAGTGTGAAGAGTGGGGAATAGGGGATTCCCTTTTATAACTGTGGGAGAGTACTTAAATAAAATTTCGTAATGATTCAATAACACTAATATTTCTATATTGATATAATCCTAAAACGTTGGTCTTAACCCACAATTAGATCGTAAAAGGATGACATATGTCTATATAAGGTGTTTTGGATAGGTGTGTATGTAATTTTCCACCCAATTATTTTATTGAAACATCAAAAGTAAATAACTATTTACCATAACTGAGGTTATTAATTCTTATTACATATATTATTCATAATGTTGAATAATTATGCTGACCATATTAAATTATAAAGATAAATATAATGCCAGATATTGAATCCATTTTTCCAAATTCAGTTTATTGAAGTGGTAAAATAGATTTTAAAATTATACAAGAAAATGTGATCAAAAATCAAGTTTCCCAAAATAAAGTTATTATAATTATTGAGTGTTTTAATATTGAAATTAAAAAATAAATTTATCCAAATAAACTAAAAAGGTTAAGGTTTAACTTTTTAACCAAATTTTTCTTTAAAAAAGTATAATATAATTGAAAATTTTAAATTATTCAAAAAATTAAATTTTTTGAATAAATATATGTTTTCATCAATATTTACATAGAAATGAAATATTTCTTAAAAATCCCCAAGACTCCCAAAAATAAAATTATTATTTAAATATTTAAAAATTTATGATAATTTTATATATTTATTTTCAAAAATAGGGAAATATTAATTTGTAATTATATACGCAATCTCGAGTAAAATGTTATTTAGAAAAAATACAGTTTTAAAAAATAAAAATTCTTTCCCATTCAAATTATTATTATTATATTTATAATAAAAATATAACCATAATATTCATAATTTAGAATTCACTATTCATACCCTCAATTTTAATGAATACATTATAATGGTATAATATTTTATTGTTCATTGAGGCTCAAGGTTTCTTGTTTTGTAATCAATTGGATATATTAACATTAAATAAATATATAACTTGAGTTCATTAAGAATGATTTTGTTTATCTCAAACACAATTGAATAAAATGATCTTATTTTAAAAACAATAGGTGCTAAAATATTCCTAAATAGGTACTATATATAAATAATTTTATGGTATTTGTTGGTGGTAATAATTGAAAATTAGTTATTTATATATATTTTCACCAAAGAACCTGAACAATTATGGTCTTCAAGAATTTATTTTTTGAGTTATGATGAATATTCATATAAAATTATATATTATTTTTGTTTGAAAAATATGGGTAACTACAGTTGGTATAAAAAAAAGTTTTTAGATATTTATGGATGGTATGAATATAAATCATGAGTAAAACCACTTGGGTTTAGTCTTGTATTCCATGCGTTTATAACATGGAGTCATAATTTAGGTCATTTCATGATTAGTTTTCTTATTATGAGTCACCTCAACATGATATCATTTTCTCGAAAAACATATTTTATCCATTTAAAATTTATAAAATGTGTGGAACTATGAAAAATATTGATTGAAATTAATATTAATTTTAATGCAATGAATGACCCAATGAGAAACCAAATGGAACGAGACATAGAACACAAAACCCATTTCTAATGCCTATCAAACAATTTCTATAAAAGAAATAGGATGTTAATCATGATGAAATTAAATACAATATAAGGAATTAGATATATAAAATTTATTTTTATATACAGTACCATCCATTTTAATTTTTAGGTATTTATATTCCCTAATTAATGACGATTTGGAATATATAATAGAAAATTTATAATCCCTTCTATAGTAACTAGTGCATAACAACGTTTCATTACTTTTTTATCACATAGATGTAGGAGACATTATAAAATAGGAAAACATATACTCTATGAAATTTGATGAGGATAACATATTATTTCTCATTAATTACTAACCAAGACTCATCATACTAAAATAGAATGGTACTTTATTTAAATGGTGATGATGGTTGATAAATCTATGGACATATATGAATGAAAAATTATGGGAAATTCAAGGTATGATACTCATTTCTTCATCTATTTATGAATATAATATTAATGCCTTCTATAATGACATGCAACCTTGTCTTTGAAAGGAAATAGCCATTAGTAAAATTTCATGCTACAAGTAGATTTTATTAATGAAAATTCAATGTATATTTAGATACTTCAAACACTCAATATAATTGTTTTACTGATAAAATATGCATATTATATATCATATAAAACATAAGATTATGTCCCATTGTTGTAAGAAGATTATACCATGGAATTTTATTAATTTGGTAAGATGAAATTAATTATTTTCGTTAAATTAATAATATAAATTTTCATCTGTGAGAGGCTAAGACATTGAGATTTCTAATGATTATAGGATTCAAATAGACAAATCAGTAAAATATAGGGTTATAAAATTTAATCTAACACTCCACCACACCTTAGGGTTTTAGATTCATGAATTTTGGCCATCAGTTTAATCAATTACCTAATCCATTGTATAATTAGGGTAAAAATTATCATCACCCTCCAAAGTAAAAGGATAAATGGGAGTCTTATGATAACATTATAAATTATGTGGGTAATGAGAGTCATCTGGTGAAATATTTTCTTATCATCCAATCAATAAATCAATATTTTTTATCAACTTGAGTATTGAACAAATATATTATGTCTAAATAATTCTATAGAAGTATCATATTTCATCTTTACTGATTAGATAAAATTTGAGTAGTGCATACTGAAATTTGTAACATGAGGAAATATTCTATCTATAACTCTTATTTAATTGATGTTTCCATGGTTATACATTCTAAACATATATTTATTCTACCTATAATTTATTTTAATGGGATTTTGTGAATGGATCGATTCCCTTTATTTATGTATCATATATATTTCTAAGCAATAGAAGTCAAATTTGATATTAAAAATAATATTATGATCATCTATAGTTTTGAGGATGAACATGAACATAAAATACAAATTATGTCAATTATATGGATCATACTACCTATTCATAAAGTGTTTTTATCACAAATGGTATGGGAGAAATCAATAATAATGATATTCCCTTTGTTTTAGAATATGTAGATGTATTTATTGAACATTTTTCTAGTCTTAATCTGAATCATGAAATGGATTTATCAAATTGACTCATACATAGAGATGCACCTATTTTAAAGAATCAATAATGAATAGATAAAATTTATTTGAAGAAATTGAACAAGAAAATATAATAGTATGTAGTTGAGTTATTTTTACCTATTATTATGTCACCCTAAAATGCACTTATTCTATTTTTTAAGAGGAATGGACCCATGATTCATTGTATAGATTATATAGAATATAAAAATACAACTATCATTATAAATTATATCCTTCCTTGTTTTAATGACATGTTCAGTGAACAACTTTTTTATTTCTAAATTTCTATGATTTTATTTTATTCTATATATCGAAAATTAGTTGTCATCAAAAAGGATAGACCTAATAATTCCGTTAATTTGATTAATGTACATTATGAATTTATTTTAATTCCTTATGAAAATACCAATTCCCCTGCTAAATTAGTGGTTCTAAGGGATGGAGTCGCAAATATTACCTTTATCAATATGTTGTAGTCATTATAGAAAATACTATCAAATATTCAAAGATAATTAAAGAGATTAAAAATAATTTGAGGATAGTGGATAAGAAATATATAAATAATGAATTCATGTGATATTTATAAATATTTATTTTTTTAAATAAAGTTTCATACATGGTTCAAGAATCCAAATTAATGGTCACATATTTTTATCCTTCTATTGTAAAATTTATTGAAAAATAGAATTGACAACCATAGTGACTAAAATATATAGTTGTATTTGGATAGATAGAAAACAAAGTATCTTTGTACAATATTTCTGGAATCCATCATGCACAATTTCAAAGATGATCTAATTGGAATCAATGATTATTTAGATATACTAATGAGAAGAGTATTCCAAGATGATAAAAATATGATTGTCCAAGGAAAATGTCCCAACAAGGCCTCACGATATTAAAGAGATCATTATGTATAGTAATACATCAATGAATGGACTGGGAAGTGTCCTCCTAATAAATGTTATGATTATAGAATATTCTTGATGAAATTTTAATGTTCTTCATAAATATTACCAAAACTATGATTTGTATTTAGTATATATAATTTTTTCATAGCGAATATAAATACGTTAACAATATGGAGAAAGGATTGATATATACACTGATCCTAAATGATCTAATTATATATTCAAAAAAATTAAGATCAATATATACTAGAGGGGGTGGTTGGAGTTGATAAATGGTCATTATTTTTCATTAGATTACATACAAGGTAGGGAGAAAAAGGTGGATTATACTATTTGTGTGAAATAACATTCAAGTTTATCCAAAATGCTGATTGAATGAGATAAAAAAATTTGGGTTATCATATGATGGACTGTGAAATCCTAATAGATGGAGAAAAATTCATTCTTAAACAAATTATTTTTCAACCCTTAATCCATGTAATGAATTTATAGGTTCAGAATCGAGTCATAAAAATATAAATTAAGGATATATTGTACCTATCTACGTTCATGATTTTTATGGAATTATAATGTTTAGGATATTAGTATGTGTCCACCTATACTCAATAGGATGTAGGAGATATTGGATAAGCTAAAATTCTACTATTTCATAATTATCATTGATGTTCATAGATATATATAGTTTTGAGAGAGTATATCCATTAGGACAATATGAAATTGGCTACAGTATAGTATACTTCTCAATTACATTTATTCCAACATGTTTTTTCATGGAGACAAAAATATAATGTGTCCCTATAATCATTATCCACACAAGAATGCAAATTTGAAAACATCCATATATATTTTTTCATTGGACTCTAAAAAAAGATAAAGTACAGAACCCCATTTGGGTTATTGATTACCACATTATAAATTTAACACATTTAATAATAAATAAACAATTTTTATCTATTTATCCTCTTTACAAGAGATACATTATAAATGTGGTACGGATTCATGGAGTAACACTCCTAATTGTATCTGATAGTGATCTGAGGTTCACATGAAATTCAAGTGATGTATTTAATATGAAAATAAAAGAGGAGTAGAAATTGTCACAACTATTCATTACCAGAAATATGTATAGTCTAATACAACCCTTAATACCATAGAATATATAATTATTACATTGTATCTGATTTCTAGTGTTTTTCGGAATGAACACGTTCTTCTGGTTGAATTTTTATATTATAATTTCCTTCATATTATAATTTATATGGATCCACATGAAGACATATATGGGGATAATTTCATAACTCCAAAATAATTGGATGACTTTTTATGGGTAAATTAATTGAGACATTAGATAAAAAATGAAATTGCATGGAATGATATACCTATAGAACAGCATGTTATGGAGGCTCATTGTTGACAAAAAAATACGCTATAAATCATAAATGAGATCTAGTTTTTTATGCCACTGATATGTTATACATTAAAATATATCCTTAGAAGATTGTTATGAGACCTAGAAATAAGGGGAATAAATTATATAGATATATCATTTGCATCAAAATTTGTTATCAAACCCAAGATGTATATTATCATTTGGTGATACCAATGAACCTTTCCAATGTAAATTTTGGGTTCCATATATCACCATTGAGAATGTACATACCATTTCCTTCACAATTAATGAACTCAAAGGTTTTTCCACTAAAGCTATATATTTATTATGAGGAACAACTAAAAGTGAATTTGGATAAAATTGAAAATGTGTTTCTAAATAAAAAACCCTACTCGTAAAATTGCAATGGTGAAACCATAAGCTTGTAGAAGCTACATAGTAATATAATGATGTGATGAAAGAGTTGAATCATAATTTTTTTCAAAGTGATAGAAAATTATGCCATTATTTCTTAAAAATCTATTTTAACATAACATAATATATTTTTTATAAAAAATATCAATATAATTAATTTATTTTAATTGATTGATAATATTCATTAAATGTAACAATTTGCGTAATTGATCCACGAAAAAAATACTAAAAGTGATTATTAAAAATGGGCCATTAAATAGGTAGGTGTCAATAGTTATAAGTACAATAGAAATTATTTTATTTAGGTTTTACATTATTAAAATTTTGTTGAATAATACATAGGAATTATGTGCAGAAATTTGAAGGATTATAAATAAATCATTTAAGGAAAAACTTTTCATGTATTTTTTTCATATTATATTTTTAATATTAAAATAACTTGATGCAAACTACTTAAAAGTTATGTAATATATAGATAGTCTTTATAAAAAATAAATAAGAAGTTATACATTTATTATTTTCAAGGTAAAAATTATGATAATGTCATTTTTATGAAAAATGGTAGTTCCCCATTAAACTATTTTTTTGGGTAACATATTTTATCATATAAATTTTATCACTTTTAATGAATTATTTTAGTTAAACGGAAAAATATTAAGTTCCTAAAAATAAATTAAACTTTTTCTAAATTTTTTATTAGGTAAGTAATTATAATAAAAGCATTTTTATGCTCATAAATAAATTTTCCATCAAAATGGGTTTAATTCCTTTTGTATATGGATATTACAAATAATTTTTAAAATTTCAAAAAACCAAATATTTCTAAAATAATTCCATGTTTGCAATAAGTATAAATAATATTAGAAAAATTATAAAAAATTAATTTTGGGAATAATTAATAGTTACCAGGGTAAAAATTTTATTACCACTATAATGGTAAAAAGGGTTAAAAGAATACGTTAATATAATAGATATGGATTAATATAATAGAAAACACTATTTTTTAATATATTTTGTTAAATTATTTAAATCATAACATTATTAAAATCTATAAATTGAAAATCAGGATCAACATGAATTAATAAATACATATACAAAATAATAAATATTTAGTCTTTATATTAATTCCACCCACCACACTATAAAAAATAGAACCTATAGTTAACACATAATCACAACAAAAAATCTAGTTATAAAAAGAAATATCAACCCAAAACCCCCCATAATACCCCCCACAAATGTATTAATCATTATTGTCTCACCAAATTACAATCTCAAGAAGAAAAAGGTGCAATCCAAGGGGAGATATATAAAAAATATTTAATAATTTTTACCGATCTATTTAGTATTTATTTATTTTGTAACCTAAGAAAAATAATCTATAGTCATATTATCATAAGGAAGTTAGTATATCTACTATATTTAATGTGTTTCATGTTACTATTATATCCATTTAATTTCCCTTTTAAATAATATTTAAAATAAAATATTGGTCACGTGTACATTAAGATTACTGTATCCATGAAGCAATGCATATATTTTTACATAATAATCAGCTCTCATGTATGATTATAAATATGTATTTAATAATATATGTGATTTTTTAATGTAATAATTATTGTATAAATATTATATATCTTTTATATTCATAAGCTTACATCCATTGGAAAAGGACAATGTCCCTCGTGCATTTGTGTGTACATCCACCACCCTGAAGTGATGTATTTCCTTTTTCATTTATATTTTACATAGATGATAATAATTATATATTTAATTATGATTTTTTCCATTTATGTTATAATTATGGTCTTATAATAGTTAATTAATATTCAATATTCTTTCTCTATAACAAATGAAAAATGTAAGAATTTTACATTTTTACATATAGATTACTGTCCCCATGAATTATGTAATTAATATTTCTTAACCATCCCATATTGATTGACTAAAAAACTGAATAAATATTACAGTAATTAAATTATTGATAATATATATGGTGAAACCATGTCCAGGATGCAAGGAATGGAACATTCCAAACATAAAATGCACGGAAATAAAATCACGGTTAACTTGAGTAATGAATTTAATGAAGAACATTTAATTGATGGGTACATGGTAATTATAATTTAATGATATATATAATGATAATTGTGAATGTTCTCTTATTATAGGTTATAAATAAATATAAATTTATTATATTGGAGGTTGAGAGATTGTTCAATGAAAGACATTATTTCAGGTAAGGGATTTGTTATAATCTCTAATATTTTAAGTACAGTTTATGTTAAATTTACAGTGGGGAAACATATATATAATTTTATGTTAGACCACATAAATTTTATTATAAACTATTTATTATGTGGGTTTCAATGTTCACCATTAATTTTCCACTCTATGGTACATAAAATAATCATGAATTTTATTTATGAAAATACAACATGATAACCTCTTCTTAAACATGAATCATTTTTCTCATTATAATTGTATTAAAATATATTTTATATAAGTAAAAAATATAATTAATTAATGAAAACAAAATTTTAAAAACCACTACCTCTATTTTAGTATTATTAAAATTTATATATTAAATGAATTTTTTATATGTATCAATTTTCAATGTTTTATCATATTTTGAAAATTATGTACTATATAAGTGTATATGGAATGAATAGACTTTCTAATAGTCCTATATTTCTATTTATTATTATGATTAAATTAAATGCTTTGAGTGTATTTTAATGAAAAAAAATTAGTATTTCTTTCAATATTAGTTAATAAGTTTTTCCTAAAAGAAAAGTGGTATTTTCTCTTGATTTTTAATGGGTATTTCAATGTATTTTTTGAAATAATTTTTTATCCATGCTAGTTTCATGAGGGATTTTTACAATTAACTAGTGATATGATCATTTTATGTCATTCACTTTCTTTCCTTGGATTTCTTTTGATGATACTATGTTAATTGGGTCTTTATGAAACTAATTATTTCTTCTAAGATAATAAAGTTATGATGAAATCATTTTTATTAATTTTCATAACAATGGATTATTATTTGATAAATGTTTTCAAATATTATAGAAAATATATGTTTTTTTCAATATGTTATATTTGAGCCTATAATTATATATCAATCCAATGTATTTGAAAAAGAATTATATCCCATGAGATAACTATGTCATACATGATCTTGATTTCATGAACAAGACATTATGAATAAACCCATATATATTATGTCATGTGAAAAAATTATTTATGGACTAGGTTGGATATCAATGTTTTTTTACAAGGACCATGTTTCATGTTCATAGCATGTTGAGTGGATGAGTTTATAAATAAACATGTTCTAAATTCCCTGATTTATCCAATTTATGAATGTTCCAAAGGCTAGTTTTTTATTCAAATGTTATGATCCACAGCTCATGGTTGTTTACAATATGACTACACAGATATCATATGTTTAGCTAAAATCCCCATATGATGAAAACAAAAGTATAATTTTGATTGACTGGTTTGGATTTTTGTATGTTTAATTCCTATCTTATACTCACATAAAATCTTTGAATGATATATCCTATTTTTAACCTTACTAAGATAATAATCTCACCACTAAATAGGTTACTACATTCCCCTGGTTATGTAGAAATGTATTATGTATAATAATCCTTGAAGGGTACTATATGTGAAATTTTTTTGAAGGTACCGCATGGAAAGGAGGATGATGGTTGGATAGATATTTTAAAATTCACCTCGATGATCAACATAACAACGACATCATCATTGGATCAAGAAGTAAGATCTCTAGGATGATGTTTGAATAAGTTTAATGAAAAATTAAGACAACAAATATCATGTTTTTTAATAAATTACTATATACATGATATGATCATTGATGTAAGTCTTATCTTGAATATTAATAACTATAAATCCTCTAGATATTCCACACACACTTTAAAAATATGTTATACCATCCTCAAATTTTAGGAACTGGTGCAGAGATCCTATAAAGACTTCAATGTCCCAATGATCACTATGTTGTTTATCATACAATGAATGAGGTAGTTCTTGATTTGATAACATCAATTTTTATATTCAAACTCAAGAAATTTAGAGGAGAGAGTGAGCCCCATAAGATATCACAATGAATATTCATCATGTGAGAGCCACACTCCTTTAATGTTAGTCAGTTATGAAATACCCCGAAAAGGTTCCCTAACACCCAAATATTTATTACTCAATATATAAACATTAAATGATATACTATTACTAACTTGATGAGTCATAAATATAGATTATATATAAATCACATTATTTTAAGATAAATTATTCACCATGTTATAAAATAAATTCTGTAACTCAACTTGTCAAATAATTAAATCATTACAAAATTCATTCATCCTAACTACAACAAATTTATACATGTTGTATATGAAAAAACAAAGATTAATTTCACATTTAGTAAAATCACTAAAATAATTATTTGGATAATGAAATGAATATTTGTTTAATGAAATTGATAAATTTAAAATTGGTAAATAAATAAATAATTTTGAGAATGTTAAATTAATTTTTTAAAACATTTTTTAACTCATTCTTTTGGATGAAAAATTACTTACAATCGAAAAGAAAAACGGAGTTGGATATTCTTGAAAACATTTTTGATCATTTTCATGGACCATTGGGTGGATTGTTTTTAGTATTAATTGAAAAAATCATGAATTGACATAGTGTAATAAAATTAAATTTCATTTTTAATATATAATCTCATTATTTCTATTAATATAAATTTAAGAATAAAAAATGTCATTTAAAATGATATTATGAAATAAAACTTTACAAATATCATAAAATTTATGTTAATATTAGTCAATTAATCAGTTACGTATATAAAATTAAAACCCTAATGACAATGTTTAAATATAATATAATATAGTAAAATTTATTTATACACATTATATTATAATTTCAAAAGACAAGGAATATGTAATATAACCCAATTAATGGAATGTAAGTTGTGATATTTTTTACCTCTTGGTTTCTTTGAAGCCAAATCCACAAGGATGATATAATTTAAATTAAAACATAAAATAACATGAATTATTAAATAATAATTATATTTCTTGCGAAAGGGATTTTATATTCACTAAAAAAATTTGGTTCATAACATTTTAATATCCATAATAATGTGAAATGAAGATGATGTCCCTAACCTCACAGTTACTTTTGGATAAACATGCCTTAGCCTCATGTACAATGGTTTAATTATTGTTATTAATTTATGGAAATTCAATAGCAATATTTGTAATGTAATATATTACATCCTTCTAACCTATTACTACCTTACTATTAAATTTATTTTATTATTTTATTGTTTCATCTGGAAATTGCCTTAATTTCCCTTGAATTTTTTGTTGTAAAAGATTCAAGTCATTACCATAATATATTATAACAAAAAATATAGAATGATAATAATTTTATAAATATAATTCTATAATAAAATTTTTTTTAATCATAATGAAATTAAAATATGGCGAATCGATCACGTTGAATCTATGAGATATCTGGCCATACGTATGTAAATGCAACATTTTCATTTCTATGAAGGGTGAAAGGGTAATTAATTTTCTGAAATATAAAACATAATAGATAAATATAATTTCAAATATATCAAATATATTCACTAAATATATCCTTATTACCATCCATGTTTGCTGTATTTGAAAAACAATCACATCACTTCATGAAGAAATAGTCCCACATTCACACAAGTGATGTTATAATATTATAAAAGGAATTAAACGCACGAATGTACATTTTATATGAAAAATATAGAAATATAAATATATAATTAATATATTATAAATTTTTCAATCCATCATTATATCTATCCTTTTATGGTGGTGATGGAAAACAAATTATATTATTTTGTGAATATGTATTCTCCCATATACAAGATCAAATGATTTATTTCCCATTTCATAAATGTGGAGATGGATATTGGTAATTTCCTTAAAATAAAGAAAAATAGTATATAGAAAATATAGTGACTTTTATATGAGCATGTTTTAATAGGATATAAATGAAGATGAGGAAAAAATGCATTTTTAAGAACCATAAAACTTCATCTGACAACTTATTTATAATTCCACCAAAATCGTTCCCATATTGGATTTGTTATTGAACATAGATCTAGTTGACATTTTATTTGGATTAATAATGTGATTTGGTTTTTCATGGAAAAAATAACATGATTTTTAATTGTGAAGTGAGGAGTATATGGATGGGCTTTTATTTGTTTTGTTGAGGACAAACATTGAATCATTTAATAAAATCAATTTCAACAACGTTTTTGTCCTAAAATATCATAAAACTTGGTAATAACGTACTATTATTTGTTATATGGTCCAAATAGATCCATAAAATGGGTTTTGAAAAAACATTAGTTCATTTAGCCCATATCATTTTAGATTAACACTAGGTAAACCATATATTATCTTAACTGTATAAATTTATTTTTATATCATTTACGATTTGAAATTGTAAAAAATTATGATGAACATATTATATCTTATAAATTATTCAAATTTCTATAATTAAAATCATTATGTCATTTTCAGTTCATATTAAATGTAGAATCATATTTAATATAATACGCACCGATGGGATAACAAAACCGGTTTCCATTTAGAAAATTAACATTAGTATATAATTTTTTAATACCAAAATTAAATATAAAATAGATTTAGAAGTCCTAAATTAGTTAAATTTAATTATAATTGTAATAATTTTACTTAAAAATAATTTATAATATATGTTAATTTTGTAAATTATTTAAAAAAATGTAGTTTTCAATTAGAATCAGTATTTTTCACCATTCGTAGAAAAATGATATATTTCAAAAATTCACAAATATTATCCTTTATATAACTTTTAATTTATATGTTAAACAATGATGTAATTTGTTTCAATAATAACATATACAATATGAAATAAAAATTATATTAAATTATGTTAACAATGTGTGGCTAAACCTTTTTTTAGAAAAAATATTTATTTTTTTAAATGATTCTTAAAATAATTTTAATAAAAATATATCTAGACTTCTCATAATTCAGTTAGTAATATTAATATTTATAAATATAATGGAACAATAATAATGATAACCTATATTATGATTTTTTAGGCTCGGGTTGTGCATTCTATATGTTGTCATGTATATTAAATAAAAATAAATATACTCATGTGTTGTATAAGATCGATGTTTTGTGTCACATATAGTGAAAAATATAAATATCTTATTTTAAAATATTGGAGCATTAAATCCCACCCTCCTTCAAAAAATAGTGTCCTTGAAATTTAAACTTGATATCGGTATTCCATTGTTTAAAAAATTGAAACATGATTTCAAAATACACAAAATAGTAAAAAAATATAGTAAAACAACCACTTAATACGATAGAAATGGAAATAAGATAATAATAAAAAAACACATAACTAGTTATCCAATTATGATAAAATTTATTGAATTTATTGATATAGAAATTGAACAAATGATTAAATAACTATAGAGGGTGATAGTGGTTATTAATCACAAGAAATTGAATGAAAAATGGAAAGTTAATGAACTCCAAAAAATAATTATGTGATGATTTAAAAGCCGATTTGATTGATTAGTTATGAAGGTAATATGCTATCATTTTTGTTTTGATATCATTTTCCAAATTTTGAGGTATTTGTTTTCTATAACTAAATAAAATTACCTATATATACTTTATATCTTTAGATTTTATAAAACAATTTTATCATGTAGATGTGACTCAATCATTTTCCTATTCAATTCTTACTCCATGAAATTAATATCGAAAAGTGAATATTTCATACATGAATCACTAAAATTTAATTCTAATGGATTATATTTTCCATAAATAGTGAAAACTCCTTCATACTATCTCTAACTATTCGGAATAAAAAATAACGTTAGCACACAACATCGAATATAATATATTATTCTACTAACCACAATAGTAACACCACTAGTTAATAGTTAGTTTTTATTAATAAAATAATTGTTGTAAAAATACTTTGAAAGATTAACCATAACCCCATTCCGGGATGTGGTAAGTGTTAAACCCCTATCACCCTTAATTTATGGGTTAAAAACCTATATCTTTTCAATATGTGATAGTTGTTCACTGAGTATTTTGTTTTTCCTTCATATAAAGACATATTAATATAATTCCTACACAATCATCAATGTTTAATAACCCATAATTATCCCAACATCAATGAATTTATAATCCCAAAATATTATAAACATCTTTAATCTTACTGTAAAGACCCGGAAATTTCAAGGAAATGTTTTTCATAAATACTTTGTAATTTTACAAGTCTGTGGTTTCTGACGAAACCTGATTCTGAGGACCGGTGTGCCAGGAATCATTTTTTGATGCTTTGTTTCGGTATGTTCAGTAAACGTACATGCAAGTTTTTCTATCTTACAAGGGGAAGTTACAGGTGAGGACCATACCCACATAACCTCCCATGAGAGGATAATGTGAGGTGGTGCCCACACAAGAGCCTAACCCCTCAACATCCTCTTAAACTCCCATGAAACCCCTTTATTAATTCTTATAACTCTCTACCTTATCTCTTTGAATTTTTAATATTTTCACTTTCCATCTACATTAATTGTTTAAAACCTACCCTTATTATGGTGGAGCCTCTCCACCTTCCACCCATTGATTATGCCACCACATCCAATTAATAACATCATTAATTAATTGGAACCTCTCATTTGAATCAATTTGTATTGCATGGAAATTATATTAAAATAGAGAGTCCTAATATAATATTTGTGTCGGATAATATTTATGTGGGGGAACCTTTGGAGAATTAGAGGAGAGATTCATTCTTCCATGAAGAAAGCCATACTCTCTTGGCGAAGAATGCTCTACGACATCTCTTGCCTTCTTTTTCTTCTGTGTCAAGGGAGAAGACACCGCTCGTGAGAAGCATCATCTATGACAATGACTCTTCCTCCAACGTTGATAGGATGACACCATTCTTCCGTGATTCTCGACTACCGAGATGCTCATCTTCTGTGACTCGATGAAGTGAGACATTAATTACGAGGTAGGGGGTTTGCTTCAATTTTAATTGAATAAAATTGTTCTTCGTTCTTCGTTGAAATCATATTTTATCGTCGGACATATGATATCGCCTAACGCGGAGGGCACATGCCGAACGAACACAGCCCGATGACTCTCCATTGATCCTCGTTTTATTTTGATAGAGGCGGTGATGGTAGAGGTGGCAGTGACCGGAGGAAGCGGCCACCGAATCTCAGATTCCTGGAGAGGAACTGCGGCCAGCATCCGTGGGTTGCTCGGCTGAAGAAGAACAGGTCGATCGATGTTGGCCAGGCTAGATAACTGCAACACCTCTAAGACGCCACACTGCAGAGAACCGCGGTCCACGTTCTGCGGGCTGCTTTGGCGGTGAATCTTCCTGCTCATCATCCAGCCTAGTTGAAGAGGTCGTGACACCCGTAGGTGCGGCATGGGAGGACAGCGGCCCGCCCGTGCGGGCCGCTCGAGCCCGGAAGTCCAGCCATCTTTGGATAGTCGGATAGGAGGGGCGGCGCCACTAAGCACCGCCGGTTCAGGAAACCGCGGGGGGGGGGGCACGTTGCTCCGGCCAAGCCGCAGCCAGCCACAGGCTGGGTCCCACCGCACCGGGATGAGGCGCGCCCTGCCGGGCCGGACCACGCCACGTCGGGCCGGGCCATGCCACGCCGGGCAGTGTCGTGTCCCGCCGGGCCTTACCATTCTTCATCAGGCAAGGCCAACCCCCGAGCTGTGATTGACCCGTTGAACTGGGTCGGGCCACCCCGTCATACCACTAGGCTTGACGGGTCGTGCCCGTTTCACTTAAACCTGAATAACATTAAGACCGCACATCTGATCGACACGCTGTCTACTACACTAGGATCCTCGTGATGAGTCGGTCCTTTTACGATACTCTAATTGAGTATTGGTCAACTTTGGTAAACGTCCGGGATTCGAACGAGCGTTATTCCAACCCATCCCCTAGAAGGAAAAGCCCATAACTGTGAGATAGGGCGTCCGATTGACGCGTCGTCTATCGCGTTGGGTTTCTTTTGACGAGACAAAACTTTTGGATACATCAAATTGGGACTTTGTGACATTTTATGTATCGATTCCACTTTTTCTCAAAGAGCGGACCCTCCCGGAATCGAGATTGCTGTGTGCGGGAACCCTAAAGCTGGCTGCGACGACTACCATACTGGGATCCTCCGTGGGTTCGAGGAAGACGACTACTTTACTTGGATCCTCCATGGGTTCAGCAGTGATGAATACTGTAATAGGATCCTCTATGGGTTTGGCAGCGATGATTACAGTACTTGGATCCTCCGTGGGTTCGGCAGTGACGACTTTTGTACTAGGATCCTACATGGGTTTGGCAGAGGAGATGATTCAGAGGCTACATCTAATCATCTCCACTCCTCATCGGGAGTTTTATACCTGTGTGATGCAAGTCTTGACATTCAATCATTATCATCGATGTGATTGACTTCTTTCCTGTGTGGACTGAGTTGTTCTTGGGCTCCAGATTTTGGAGTTGAACTGAGATTGATAACTTAGGTATATATATGGGCATATAACTAAGTATAGTTGGTTGATACTTCGTGATTGTATCTCTCTTCTGTGGTTTATCCTTCGTTTATTCTAGGAGACCTTCCAGGGCCTTGGGGTACCTGCTGAGTATAGTATTCTCACCCCTAAACTGGCTTTGCCCACACTACATTGTGTTGGATGCAGACGACAGACAGCACTGATCAATGAGGAGACATGAGGAGCTGGATGGTACCCGGAGGTGTACCACTTTGAGAGATGTACACGGAGCAGACGGACGAACCTGAGGTTCCTAGGAGACCATCTATACCCACCCTTAACGTGGGATACCCGGAGGATGACTCAGTGTTTGCTTCTTTACTTTACTATTGTTGTACATGTTTTTTAGTTATACTGTACTTACTTTTGGGCTTGTATTTCCTGCCGCTTTATTTTCATCACTTAATTTTGTATTTCAGTATTACTTAGTTCTTAATTATGCTGCATACTCAGTTGTGTTTTTTTACTATTATAAAGTCAATTTTTTCCCTTTTTATAGGGATTTACGCCTTTGGTGCTAGTCGCCAGCCCCTAGCCTATGGAAAGTGGGCTTGGGGTAGTCACGGCACGGGTCCCTAGGACGGGTCGTGAAAAATTGGTATCAGAGGTGGTCAGTTATACCACAGATCTTTGACTCTAAATCTTTAAATGCAATAGTGTTAAGTGTATTCGGTGTGGTTATCTATTTAGGGTAACCGATGATGGTGCGGTGACTGACGTATCCATACACTTGGACTCTGACTTCTGATTTCTGACTCAGTACACAAAAACACTGATTTCATGTGTGTTTCAAAAAGTTTTCTTTACTATTACATTTTGTTAGCTCGCCAGGTAAACTATTTTACCATGGTGTGCGTATTTCTTTTCAGGATGGCACCATGAAGGCAGCCAACTAGGGTTCTGAGTCCCGTGTGAGATGGTAGCCCACTGAGCGACGAGGCCTCTGGCAGGGCCCCATCATAGCGCAGGCACCAGTGGTACCTTTACCCGCAGGACCACCGATACCACTAGCCCCATCAGTAGACAGTTCATGCCACATGAGTGCATTGCACGAGTTCCAGTGATAGAGGTCACCCAGGTTCCACTGAGAGACGGACCCACAGGAAGCTGAGGAAAGGCTGGAGGCTGTCGTCAGTGTTTTCAGACTAGTAGGGACACCAACGGATCTTTTGGTGATCCTTTCCATGAGTCTCATGCACGCAGCAGTAGGTTGATGGTGGAGCTTGATTCTCTAGGTGCATGACGAGGCATCTTTACTTTGGACAATCTTCGAGAGTCTCTTTCGCTCGGGGTTTGTTCTAGCCACCCTTCATGCAGTGCAGTTTCTAGAGTTACTTCATCTGTAGTCGGGCATCATGGTAATAGCTAAGCACTCAGTGAGGTTCACTGAACTCTCATGCTACTCCACGGATATGGTGCCTGGCCCATTCTTCCGGGCCCAGACTTTCGAGAAACAGACAGTAGAGGGACATCCTAGGAATATGTAGAGGTTCAAGCGTGGTGGTCCATCAGGAGCAGGTGGACGAGGCAGAGGAGTTGGTCGAGCAGTGGGTGGTGGATGATGTTTCGAGGCTCTACCACCACCACCACCAGAAGGTCCACCCCGACCACAGGGAACTGGCGGACAGAGGCAGGATCATCTCCAGGCAGTTGAGGCCTTTGACCACGACACACCTGAGATGATTCGAGGTATTATCTGTGTCTACTCCACCATAACTACAATACATACAGACACTAGTGTGAGTCATTATTATATTGTCGCATCCCTTGTTTGGAACTAAGAGATTCTGACAGAGTCGTTGGCTCGATCCTTACGGCGAGAGACTCCTACGGGAGAAGACATGACGATTAAATACTACTTCTAGAATTATGAGCTTACTCTAGGAGGCGAGAGCTGCGGCTTGGATCTTCTTGTAGCGGCATTGAAGCCTTATGATGTCATCTTGGGTATGAACTGGTAGTCTACAATCCATGCTAAGATCAACTGCATTAGGCGCAAAGTGCGGTGTGTCCACATGGATGGGACCAGGTTCACCTTCACTGGTGAGAAGGGAGCCTTTTTAGAGTCGGATAGACTTATACAGAGGAGAAGGCAGCTGATCCCACATCAGTTGGCTTGTCTTATCCTCAGAGCATTTGATGTGCGGAGTCCGATTTTTCCTGTTTTCTTGGATCATTATGCATACATTTTTCCAGACGACGTTCCAGGGCTACCACCTCGCAGAGAGGTATACTTCTACATTGACATGTACCCCGAGACAACACCGATATCTACTCCAGCATATCGTAAGGCTCTCTGCATGCATTATAAGCTATAGTTACAACTAGAGGACTTATTGGGAAAGGGATTCATCTGACCCAATGTTTCATCCTGGGCTTCTATGATTGTTTTCTCCAAGATGGAGGATGGGAGATTGCGAATGTGTGTCTAATATAGTCACCTGAATGAGGTGACCATGAAGCACAAGTTCCCACTCCCGAGGACTGAGGACATCTTTTATCATCTCAAGGGAGCACATTGGTTCTCGAAGATACACCTAAGGTCAGGCTATCACTAGCTCAGAGTTCGAGACGAGGATGTGAAGAAGATGGACTTCAAGTGTCACTATGAATACTACGAGTTCTTGGACATGACCTTCAGTGTAACCAACGCTCCATAGGTGTTCATGAGTCTCATGAACTGGATATTCCATCCGTACCTCGGTTATTATGTCGTATTATTTATCGATGACATATTGATTCACTCTACTACTGAGGAGGGTCATGCTTACCACTTGTGGGATGTACTGGATACACTCAGAGAGCACCAGCTTTATGGTAAGCTCTCGAAGTGCTAGTTCTATATTTGAGAGGTTCACTTCTTGGGACATGTCTCCTCGAAGGCTGGAGTTGTAGTGGATCCAGCAAAGATCAAGGTTGTACTTTCTTGGGAGGCACCTAGGAGTGTGACGTAGGTGAGGAGTTTCCTGGGTCTGGCTGGAAACTATCAGGGGTTTGTGCCAGACCTCTCTAGAGTTCCAGCACCACTTTCAACCTTGATGGAAATGTCCAAACCCTTCATGTGTCAAGATAGATGTCAGTAGATCTTTCTAGAGCTCAGTAAGAGATTTACCAGTGCACCCATGTTGAGGCTACCGATGGAGGGTGTAGGGTACGATGATTACTATGACACATCAGGGACCGGACTCGGGTGTGTTTTGATGCAGGAGTGAGCAGTGATCGCGTATGGTTCACAGCAGTTCAGAAAACACGAGCAGAACAATGCTACCACTGACCCGAATTTAGCAATAGTGGTCTTCGCCTTAAAGATGATGCGGAACTATCTGATGGGTGAGCGCTTTACAGTCTATTCTGACCACTAGAGTCTTATGTAAATCTTCTCGCAAAAGGACCTGAACTTGAGATAGCGGTGATGGATCAGGTTCCTCGAGGACTATCACTTTGAGATATTCTATAATCCTAGGAAGGGGAACATCGTACAAGATGCTCTCAGCAAGAGATCGGGCATTCAACTGTTAGGAGTGGCCATAGAGTAGCTAGCCGCGTTGTAGATATCCTTTGTGGATAGAGATGGAGTAGCCTTTCTACAGTCTCTCATAGTAACTCCTTAACTCCTTCTGTGAGTCAGATAGGCACAACATGGGGATGTTGACTGTGAGATGTGACGTGCTCAGATACCATCAGGGAATACACCTGATGGATTTTCTGAAGGTGGGGAGCATGTCATCCTCTTCATAGGACATACCATGGTACCAGTTTCACTACAGGTGGAGGTTTTGAAGGAGTTCCACACATCCCCTCTAGCGGTACATCGAGGAGTGGCGAAGATGTATCAGGACCTCAGACGACATCACTAGTGGCTATGTATGAAGAAGGTAGTAGGAGATTTCGTTTCACGATTCCTCACCTGTCAGTACGTGAAGACGAAGCACCAGGTACCCGCAGGCTTGGTACAACCCTAAGAGGTCGCAGAGTGGAAGTGGGATGGTATATCCAAGGATTTCATGATGGGACTTCCATGTACATCCAGGGGACATGACTCTATCTAGGTGATCGTAGACCGACTCACCATGTTGGCCCACTTCCTACCGATCAGAGAGAAGGGCTCAGTGGAGACCTTGGGATGCCTCTACATTCTAGAGATCATACGGCTTTATGGTGTGCCATCGACTATCGTCTCTGATCAAGATACTCATTTCACTTCCCTGTTTTAGAAGGGGTTACAGGAGGCTTTTGGGAAATAACTTCGCTTGAGCACCACCTTCTATCCTCAGACAGACGATCATACTGAGAGGACCATTCACACTCTCGAGGACATCCTCCATGCATGTGTCCTTGACTTTGGCCGCAGCTGGGAAGATCACCTACCCTTGGTGGAGTTTGTGTACAACAACATCTATCACTCCACCATCAGGATGGCCCCTTACGGGGCACCGTATTACCGACCTTACAGATCACCTCTATGTTGGACTGAGCCAGTGGAGTCAGCACTTGTTGGACCAGAGATGGTGTAGGCTACAACAGAGAAGGTGCAGATAATCCAAGACTGGATGAAGACTGCACAGAGCAGACAAAAGTGCTATGTTGATAGGACACGGAGACCACTGGAGGTTGAGGATGGCAACCACATCTTCCTCCGGGTCTCACCTTGACGAGGTCTGTAGAGATTTTTCCATGGAGAAAAGTAATCTCTATGATTCATCTGGTCATTATAGGTCCACAGTAGAGTAGGTGATGTGGCTTACCACCTGACCATTCCAGCTCAGTTGCACAAGGTGCACGACATCATCCACGTATCTCAGATGAGGGGATACGTGCATGACCCATCCCAAAACATTGATCATGGAGAGCTGGACATTGATGACTGGGTGACGTTCATGGAGGTTCCAGTGGAGATCGTGGATCGACAGGAGTGGGTTATACATGGATGGTCGATTCCTCTGGTGTGCATTCACTGGCAGCACGAGAACCTCCAGGAGAGCACATGGGAGTTGAAGGCTCATATGCGTGCTCAGTACCCCCATTTGTTTCCCTCGTGTTTGTTGTATCTTTACAAGAACAAAAATTCCTAAGGTGGAGGTAATGTAAAGACCCATAAATTTCAAGGAAAATTATTTCTTAAATACATTATAATTTTATGAGTCTGTGGATTCTGACGGCACCAGATTTCAAGGCCCGATGTTCCCGGAATAATTTTATGATGTTTTGTTCGGGTGCATTAAGTAAACATACGTGTGGGGTTTTCTATCTTTTGAAATGGTGATCGTAATTGAAATATGAGGGCACCAATGAACTCGCAGCACCGGTATTCGCTTAAGGTGACATTTACCGCAGTTGCATTTTCTCAATAGGAGAAGTTAATTTTTGGGGATTTATAATAAATTAAATAAAATTGATGCACACAATTTTATTTATTTTTTTGGTTATTTCCTACAAGGAGATGTTATAGGTGGGGCCCACACCCACATAACCTACCATGAGAGGATACTGTGAGGGGGGCCCACATGAGAGCCTAACCCATCAACATCCCCTTAAACTCCCATGAATCCTTCTTATTAATTCTTATAACTCTCCACATTCTATATTTGAATTTTTAAACATTTCACCTTACTTCTCCCTTAATTATTTAACACCTACCCTCATTATGATGGAGCCTCTCTACCTCACACCAATTGATTATGCCACCACATCCAATTAATAACTTCATTAATTAATTGGAACCAATAATTTGATTCAATTTGAATTGCATGGAAGTTATATTAAAATTGAGAGGCCTAATATAATATTGGTGTTGGAAAATATTTTGGTGGGGGAACCTTTGGAGAATTAGAGGAGTGCTTCATTATTCCATGAAGAACGTCATACTCTCTCAGCGAAGAACATTCCACAAATTCTCCTACCTTCTTCTTCCTCCGAGTAAGGGGAGAATACACCACTCGTGAGAAGCATCTCCTATGAAAATGACTCTAACTCCAATGTTGACGGGACGACACCGTTCTTCCGCGATGCCCGACTACCGCGATGCTCATATTCCGCGGCTCGACGACGTGTGACGAAAATTATGAGGTAGGGGGTTTGCTTCAATTTTAATTGAATAAACATGTTATTCATTCTTCATTGAAACCATGTTTTATCTTTGGACATATGATACCGCCTAACGTGGAGGGCGCAGTCCAAACGAACACGGCCTGATGACCCTCTGTTGATCCTCATTTTATTTCGATGGAGGCAGTGATGGAAGAGGTGGTGGCGACCGAAGGAAGCGGCTGTCGTATGTCGGCCACGTGCAGAGGAACCACGACCCGCATTTGTGGGCCGCTCGGTAGAAGAAGAACCGGCCAGCCGAAGCCGGCGGTGCTCGAGGACCGCAACGCCTCTAAGGCTTCGCGTTACAGAGAACCGTAGCCCGCACTCTGCGGGCTACTTCGGCGGCGAACCGGCTGGCTCGTCAGCCGGCCGAGTTGAAGAGGCTGCGACACCCGCAGGTGTGACATGGGAGGATAGCGGCCCACCTATGTGGGCCGCTCACACCAGGATGTCCGGCCGGCTTCGGCTGGCTAGACAGGAGGGGCAGCGCCGTCGGTTTGGTAAACCGGGGGGACGCGCCCCCAACATCGGTTGGCCGGCCGGGCCAAGCTATGGCCAATAGCAGGCCGGGCCATGACCTACCGGGATGGATTGTGCCCCACTGGGCCTAGCAGCGCTTCATCGGGCCGGGTCGACCCCCCATCTCGGTTGGACCTGTTTAACTGGGTCGAGCCGACCCGCCAGCCCACTAGGCTTGATGGGTTGGCCTTGTTTCACTTAAATGTGAATAACATTAAGACCGCACGTGTGATAAACTCGCCGTCTACTTCACTGGGATCCTCGTGATGAGGCAGTCCTTTTTCAAAACTCTAAGTGAGCTTTGGTCAACTTTGGAAAATGGTCGGGATTGGAATGAGTTTAATTCCAACCAGCCCCCTAGAACGAAATAGCCAATAACTCTAAGACCAGGTGTCTGATTGATGCGTCGTCTGTCACGTTGGGTTTCTTTTGACGAGACGGAACTTCAGGATACATCCTCTCAGGACTACGTGACATTTGATGTATAGATTTACCTTGTTCGTTATGTGGGGACCCTCTCAAAATCGTGCGTGCTATGTGCGGGAAGCTTAGAGCTGGTTGTGATGATTACCGTATTGGGATCCTCTGTGTGTTCGACAATGATGGCTACTATACATGGATCCTTTGTGGGTTCGGCGGCGATGACTACTGTACTTGGATCCTCCCGGGGATTGAAAGTCATGATTACAGTACTTGGATCCTCCATGGGTTCGGTTGCAACGACTTCTGTACTGGGATCCTATGTGGGTTCGGCAGAGGAGAAGATTCAGATACTACATATAATCATCTCCACCCCTCTTCATGATTTGTATTCCTGTGTGAGCTGAGTCTTGACATTCAATCAATATCATAGATGTGATTGACTTCTTTCCTGTGTGGACTGAGTTGTGCTTGGGCTCAAGAGTTTGGAGACGAACTGAGATTGATAACTTAGGTATATGTATGGGCATATACCTAAGAAGGGTTGTTTGATACTTCGTGATTGTATCTCTCTTCCGTGGTTTAACATTCGTGGATTCTGGGAGACCTTCGGGGGTCTCGAAGTCCCTACTAAGTATCGTATACACACCCCTGCACTAGCGTTGCCCGCACTACGTTGTGTTGGATGCAGACGACATACAACACTGATCGAGGTGGAGACTTGAGGAGCTAGACGGCACCCAGAGGTGGACCACTTGGGGAGATGTACACGGAGCAGACGGAAGGACCTGAGGTGCCGAGGAGACCATCTGTACACACCTGTCAGGTGGGATACCTGGAGGAATTCTTAGTGGTTGCATCTTTACTTTACTTCAGTTGTACAAGTTTTTCAGTTGTACTATACTTACTGTTGGGATTGCCTTTCCAACCCCTTTCTTTTTAGCACTTATTTTTGTATTTCTGTATTTCTTAGTGCTTAATTCTTTTGCATACTCGGTTGTTTTTTTTACTGTTATAAAGGAAATTCCTTCCATTTTTATCGGGATTTACACCTTTGGTGCTAGTCGCCAGACCCTGTCCTATGGAAGGAGGGCTTGGGGTAGTCACGGCACAGGCCCCGAGGATGGGTCATGACACTTATTAGCAAAATAGTAGGTTAATTTCTCGTTAAATAACATTTTCACTAGAAGACATAAAAAACCAATGGTTTTTATAACCATAAATGATTCACAATATGTCATTAATATTGGTAGAATCCCATCACATAAACCCTAAAAATGGGTTTTTATGAAGTCAAAATTATGATAAATAATAATATCACAAACCCATGATGGAATAAATAAATAAATTTAATGAGGACATATATGTTTCAAAAATTTTGAACAATCATAATATATTTTGAGATATCAAGAAATATAATATCTTAAATAAAAAAATATTTCATCAATTTTATTTTTATACATCCATACATAATTTTTCCAACCATTGTATTTATATATAGGTCCTTCTATAGTCTAGTGGTTATTATTTGGAATAGGGACTTGACTCGAATAATTCCAAGGTTCCCCAGGATTAAGACAAATAACAATAAATTGATCCCAATGATGAGATTTATTTCCTTCCATTATACACATTATTTTTCCTCCAAAATTCATTTCTTTATGACCTTATATTCCATATGTTAAAAATATTTCCACTCCATTAATTCCCATTATAGATGTGTCTCTCTATATTTCATATACGATGAAAATTGATCCTTCATTTGTCTATAGTCACCATCACTCTAGCTCATTGAAAATTCCATTCACCTATTCTTTGGTGAATCTAAGAGTTGGTTAAGGGATTGGATTTTACTCATATTTTGGAATATCATATTATGAATTATCACAATATTATTCACTTAGGTAATAATATCATTCGGTTTCTCGAATTCACTATATTTTTGTTCATATTAAATAGTAACTTGATTCCATCATGTTCTAGACAATGACTAAAACCAAAAATCATAGTTCATGAAAAAATAATCATAATAGGAATACCATAGAGTCCTTTAGAGTATGTTTAAATCATGGAACCATATTTTCATTAAAATAGACATTAATTTTAAACATGTTTATTCATTTTCATCATCAAATCAAATACATCAGAATGGTTTTTAAAGAATATGAGAATAATCAAATGAATACCCCTAGAGTTTTCAAACTAGTTGTACAGTTAACCCTACAATTATGTAAAAGGTAATGCCCATGTCAAGAATAACATTTACATTTAAAATTTATTAACCCTATAAACATTTGTGTTTGATCCATACCCCCAAATAGAATCTAGACAATGATGTGTTCCTATGAAAAACATCATAATATATACCTCACTAAAACATTAGGATGTTATTCTCTAATTATCATAAAATTCTATCATAGTTTTTTGTTCACTAACATATTTTTTTCTAAATAAATTTCCTTTGTTTTATTTTAAGCATCCTATGATAACAACTATGACAACACTAACTTTAGAAACATGAACACAATGATATTTTTTATACATTTCCATAAATTTCATGTATTTTAATCAAAATTTAATGAATAGTTTAGTAGTATATGAAAAGAGTTTACAAATACGATTACCATATTATCTCTGAATATAAAAATTACAAAATAACTATTTTTATAGAATATTTTTATTCCCTATAGTATATCCTCACATATCATTCATTATAAAATTCCTATATTCTTACGAAGGGAAACAAAGTAATAATGTCACCAATTTCTCTATTGTAGTTACATAAAGTGGAAGATATCAGGAGTAAATGAAGAATAATAAATAAGGAAAATAAAAAATTTTAATGTAAATATCTAAAAATATATTCCTCCAAATCAATAACAGGACTATCATAATTATATTAGGAATATTAATTATGGAATGTTAAATAACTGAACATATATTCCAATTAATTATCTTTATGATCATGATTTTATAAAGAATAATAAATAAAGAAAGGGAAAAAATAAAAAAAACTCATTAAATAAAATGACTATAATGTATTGATATGGTGAAATCAGTATGGAATGGAAATTAACTGAGCACACATTATATATAAATAACATAAATATCAAAAAAAGATAAGGAATAATCAAAATGCAAAGAAAAATAACTAAATACACATTAAATTTAATCAATAACTAAAAATGAAATGAATCAAAATATAATATCATTTGAACCAAAAAATTTATAATATTAACATAATTCATTATTATTAGAAGTTTAACTTTTTAGATGCCATGATCATAGGCATCATGATACCTATACTATCAATAAATTTTATAAGTGAGTTTATAACTATGGGTAAACCCAATTTGATTCTATATTAATTATTTTCTTCATGTGAGTACTTATGCATCAAGGGGATATATAATTTTATGTCTGGCCATAAACTTCATAAAAAAATTATTCTTCATATATAAAAAAATTGATTTCAGTCATGAACAATGTGAGGTAAAATCAAATATCATTATTGAATACAGAATAAAATTATTTATTTTTCCCCAGGTAAATGAATAAATTTAAATTTAAAACATCATGTGTTGAAATAATATATGGTTTAGTTAATATACAAATACATTATAAATAATATAGTTACTTTTGGGAAATTTAAATTACAATAATTACAGAGAAGTGAGTATTTTAATGTAATGTTAATGCTTACAAAAATATCAAATGAAAGTGAATTTAAAAACATTAGAATAAAATAATGACTATATACCATCTATTTAAAGGACAAGGATTCTATAGATAAAATATGTCCCTAGATGATTATAAGTAAAATAAACGGTTTTTTTGTTGATTAATTGAAATGAAATAAAAAGTGTCCCAAAATTATTGAGGAAAATAAACTTTTCAGCCTAAAAATATATTTAATGAAAATTAATTGTTTACAAAACATTTTTAAAATAAATTTATTTCAAAATATCATTTAAAACATATAAATTAAACATTAAATATTTTCTTGGTCATGATGGAAGTAAATTTTTTACTTTTTGTACACATTAAAACAATATTTTCATTCACACTTTTAGTAAAATCGTAATAGTAAATTTTTTAAGAAAAACCAGATATTTAATTTTTTTAAGTAATAACTCATAAAAGTGTAACGGTGATTGTAATAAATAATTTCTTGAACATTAAAATAATTTTGGATCGTATTATTAGATATCATAGTTTTTAAAGATAATAGATTTTCATCTAGGGGGAGAAATTAAGTCAAATTTTATTAAAAGAAAATACCTAAAAATCTAATGTACCAATAAGTTTGAAAATTGTTCTATTACATGAAAAATAATTAATAAATCAATGAAATGAAAATTAAAAGGCTTTATTAGATAATTATAATATTATTACCTGAAATTGGAATTCAGGTATCAACAATAACAATTAAAATGAGATTGTGAAAGAAACCATTATAAATGTCATAAAATTGAAGTGATAATTAATAAATGAATAAATTAAGATTATCAAATATAATTAAAAATCGTAAATTTTAAAATTAATACAATATAATAAAATTTATTAACCCAAATAATCATTTTTCTATATCAACATTTTAAATATAATATCACCAAATGAAAAAAAATGAGTTATGAAACAAATTACAATTTTTAAATTTTAAGATAATTACCAAATGATGAAAAAATTAAAATTGAAACATAGTATTCAATTAATTTTTAATTTATACAAACATTAAATATCACATAGTTTGTATATACAAAATATTAACTAAATTCGGCAAGGAATATATCAATATGGCTAAAATGAAGGAAACTCAATATGATGTTTGTAAAATTACACTTCCTTTTGGTAAAATGTTATTTAACCTTCTATATAATCATTTTAATCAAATTATTATTATCTAAAAAAACATATTCACATATAAAATATCATATATGTTCCCATAATAATAAATACCCCCCAGTTTGTTTATATTAATTCATTATATTCATTGTTGATGGTGTTAATTTCCATTATTCAAATGTGTTTTTTATGAATGTACCAGATCATGAAACTATTATAGAGATACATAATTTTCAAAAAATGTACCAATTTCATAAATATCATGTTCTTTCTTTATTTTATTTTTTTAATAATTATTTAATTTGGTACATGGATAATGAATCACATTTATTCGTAGAGATGGTATGTCGTACATATGTTCGTGTGACATTATCGTTTCTTTTTGGGTAAACCGGTGAAGAATGGTGTTATAAATTAATTTTTTTAGAATAAATATAGTTTCATAGTTTTACATATATTGTTTAAATTTGTCATTAATACCTTCTGTGTATGGTATATGTGAAAATCAAATCAAATCTCTTTGCGAGGTGGTAATCAACTACACAATCGATTGAGATATCATATTTTAGACAAAATGGAATATAATAAAATATATGACACATTAAATGTAAATAATTATAAAAATATCTTAAATATGATATGAATTTTATAAATCATTAATGATATCATTCATTAAAAGGTGCTAATGGAAAATTACTTACATCGGTTCATGAGGAAATAATACACCATACATACGATGAAAAATTTAATTTAAAATTTTATGGAAAATGAAATTGCTATAGGTCAATTATTTAACATAAAAATGTCATTATATTTAACATAATAATTTTATTATAATAAAATTTTTTAATAAGATTTTAATAATTTTTAATTGGAAATTAAATAAAAACAGTCATTAAAAAAGTCACATCTTCTTTGAAAAAATTCATAAGGTTTGCAAAAAAATCCTCCCACATTTTTGTTTGTGATGAATAAAAACGTTCTAGGATATATTAAGGATAGTGAGGAAGTGATTTGGATAGGTCCTAGATAATTAAAATATAATTGTAAGTTTGATGAGTGGGGGATAGGGGTTGTCCTTTTATAAGTGTGGGAGAGGAGACATATAAAATCTTGAAACAAATCAATAACACAAACATTTATATATTGATATAATCCTAAAACATTGTTCTTAACCAACCATTAGACGGTATACGGAAAACATATGTCTAGATAATTTTTTTTGGATAGGTGTGTATGAAAATTTAACCCCAATGATTTCAGTGAAACATCAAAAGTAAATAACATTTTACCATAACTAAGGTTATTAATTTATATTGCATATATTATTCATAATAGTGGAAAAATAAGTTGAACAAATTAAATTATAAAAATAAATATAATTCTATATATTGAATACATTTTTCCAAATTAAATTTATTGAAGTGGTAGAATATATTTTAAAATTATACAAGCAAACATGATCAAAAATCATGTTTCCCAAAAGGAATTTATTATAATAATTGAGTGTTTTAATATAGAAATTAAAAAATAAATAAATCTAAATGAGCTAAATTGGTTAGGATTTAACTTTTTAACCTAAATTTTCTCCAAAAAATAATAATATAATTGAAATATGTAAATTATTTAAAAAATTGAAATTTTCAATAAAAATATGTTCTCATCAATATTTATTTAAAAATGAAATATTTCATTAAAATCCAAGAAATTCCAAAAAAAATAAAATTATTATTTTAATATTTAATAATTTAGGATAATTTTTATTGTTCATTTAGGCTTAAGGTTTCATGTTTTTTAAACAATAGGATTTATTAACATTAAATAAAAATATTTCTTCCATTTATTAAGCTTGATGTTGTGTGTCTCATACACTATTGAATAAAATGATCTAATTTTAAAAACTAGTGGTGCTAAAATATTCCTAAATAGGTACTATATGTAAATAATTTTATGGTATTTTTTGAATTTATTAATTTAAAAATAGTTATTTATATATATTTTTAACAAATAACCTAATAATTTGTGGTCCTTAAGAGTTAATTTTTTATTAGTTATCAAAAATATTCATATAAAATTATGTATTATTTATGTTTCAAAACTATAGGTAACTATATTTGGAATAAAAATAATTAGTTATTTATAGATAGTATGAATATAAATCATGTGTAAAACAACTTGGGTTTAGCCTTGCATTTCATGTGTTTATTACTAGGAGTTGTAATTTAGGTCAATTCAGGATTAGTTTTCTTATTATAAGTCGCCTCAATAAGATATAATTTTCTCAAAAACATATGTTATCTATTTAAAATTTATACAATGTATGGAACTATGAAAAATATTGTTAGAAATTAATATGAATTTTAATGCAATGAATGACCCAATGAGAAACCAAATGGAAAGAGAGATAAACCACGAAACCTTTTTCTAATGTCTGTCAAACAATATCTATAGAAGAAATAGGATGTGAATCATGAAGAAATTAAATCCATTATAAGGAATTAGAAATATGGAATTTATTATTATATTCAGTACCATCTATATTAATTTTTAGGTCTTTAGATTCACAAATTAATGATGATTTGGAAAATATAATAGAAAATTTAAAATCCCATCTATAGTACCTAGGCCAGAAAAATGTTTCCTTAGTTTTTTATCTCATAGATCGAGGATACATGATAAAATGGGAAAACAAATACTCTATGAAATTTAATTTGGATAGGAAATTATTTCTCTTTAATTAATTACCAAGACACATCATACTAAAATAGAATGGTACTTTCTTTAAATGGTGATGATGGATGATAAATATATGCACATATATGAATGAAACATTACATGAAATTCAAGGTATGATACTTTTTTCTTCATCTATATAGAATATAAGATTAATTCTTTCTATAATGACATGAAACCTTGTCTTGGAATGGAAATATCCATTAGTAAAATTTCCTGTTACAAGTATATTTTATTAATCAGAATTTAATGTATATTTAGATACTACAAACACTAAATATAATTGATTTACTGATAAAATAAGAATATTATATTTCATATAAAATATAATAGTATTTCCTAAAGTTGTAACAAGATTAAACCAAGATATTTTAATAATTTAGTAAGATGAAATTAAATATTTTCCTTAAATTAATAATATAAATTTTCAAATGTAAGGGGATATGAAATTAAGATTTTTAATTATTAGAGGATATGAATAGACCAGTAAATGAAATATGGGGTATAAAAATTTGATCTAACACTCCCCACACATATTAGTGTTTTAGATTCAATAATTTTGGCCATTAGGTTATCCAATTCTCTAATCCAATGGATAATCAGGATAAATATTATCATCACCCTCCAAAGTAAAATGATAAATGGGAGTCTTATGAAAACATTATAGTTTATATGGGTAATTAGAATCATGTGGTGATACATTCATTTATCATCCAATCAATAAATCTAAATTCTTTATCTACTTAAGTTTCTTACAACTCTATTATATCTAAATAATTTTTTAAGAGTATCATAATTCCTCGTTAGTGATTTGATATAACTTGAGTAGTGTATACTGAAATTTGTAAGATGAATAAATCATATATCTACTACTCTTCTCTTATTTATGTTTCCATGGATATACATCCTAAAAATATATTTATTCTACATATAATTGATTTTAATGTGATAATGTGAATATATATATTCCCTTAATTTATGTATCATAAATATTTCTAAGGAATAGAAGTAAAATTTGATATTGCAAATAATATTATGAGAATCTATATTTTTGAGGATGAACATGAACATAAAATTGAAATTATATCAGTTATATGGATCCTACTACCTTTTCATGATGTGTTTTTATCTCAAATGTTTGGGGAGAAAATCAATAATAATGATATTTCTTTTCATTTGGAATATTTAGATGTATTTATTGAACATTTTCCTGGTCTTAATCAGAACCAGGAAATTGATTTATCAAAATGAAACACACATAGAGATGGACCTATTGTAAAGAATCTACAATGAATAGACAAAAATTGTTGAAGAAATTGAACAAGAAAATATACGAGTATGTAGTTAAGTTATTTTTATATATTATTATGTCACCCTTAAATGAACTCTTTTTTGTATAATAATGGGGCCATGATTATTTGTATAGATTATTTAGAATTTAAAAATACAATTATCATTATAAATTATCTCCTTCCCCGTATTAATTTCAAATTTACTGAAATACAATTTTATTACTTGAATTCTATGATATTTCGTTATTCTAGATATTTTAAATTACTGGTCTCAAGGAGGATAGACCTAATAAATACTTTAATATGATTAATTGACAGTATGAATTTATTTTAATTCCTTATGGAAACACCAATTCCCCTACTATATTAGTGGTTATAAGGGATGGAGTCTCAAATATTACCATGATCAACATGTTGTATTCATTATAGATAATATTATCACATATTCAAAGAGAATTAAAGAGTTTAAAAATCATTTGAGGATCATGGAGAAGAAAACTAAGAAGGATGAAATGATGTGATATTTGTAAATACTTTTTTTAAATAAATTATCATTCATGGTTCAAACAACCAAATTAATGGTCACATATTTTTATCCTTCTGTTGTAGAATTTATGGAATTATAGAATTGACTAAACATAGTGTCTAAAATATGAAGTTGTATTGGGATGGATAGAGAATAAAGTAACTTTGTATGATTTTTTTGGAATTCATCATGCAAAATTTCAAAGATTATCTAAATGGAATAAATGATTATTTATATATACTAATTAGAAGAATATTAAATTATGATAAAAATATCATTGGACAAGGAAAATGATCCCACACGACCTCATGAAAGTAAAGGGTTCATGATGTACAGTAATTCATCAATGAATGGACTGGGAAGTGTCCTCTTAATAAATGTTATATTTATAGAATTTTTTTGTAGAAATTCAAATGTTTTTTATCAATATTACCTAAAATATGATTCTTTTTTAGTATATATAACTGTTTCACCGAAGATATAAATACGTTAACAATATAGAGAAACGTCTAATATAAAAACTGATCCTAAATGATCTTATTATATATTCAAAAACAAAGATTAATATATACTAGAAGGGGGTTGTTGGAGTTGATAAATGATTATGATTTTTAATTAGATTACATATGAGGTAGCCAGAAAAAATTGGATTCTGCTATATATGGGTATGAACATGCTAGTTTATCCAAAATGAGTATTTAATGAGATAAAAAATATTGGGTTATCAAATGATGGAATGTGAAATATAGATAGATGGAGAAAATTTCCTCTTAAACAAATTATTGTTCAATCCTTTTTCTATGTAATGAATTTATTGGTTCAAAATCAGGTCATAAAACTATAAATTATGGATATATTGTACCTATATTTGTTCATGATTTTTATGGAATTATATTGTTTAGGATCACAGTACGTGTCCGCCTATACTCAATATGTGGTTGGAGATATTGTATAAGCTACAATTTTTTCATTGCATAATTATCATGGATGTTCATAGATATATAGGGGTTTGAAAGAGTATATCGGGTGGGACCATATGAAATTGGATACTGTATAGTATATTTATCAATTCCATATATTCTAACATGTCATTTCTTGGTGACATATATATAATATATCCCAATAATCATTAACCAAACAACAAATCAAATTTGAAAACATCAATATTTTTTTTTTCATTGGACTATAAAAAATCTAAAGTACATAACCCCATTTGGGTTATCGATTACCACATTATAAATTTAAAACATTTAATTTCTAATAAACAATATTAATCCATTTATCATCTTTACAAGATATAAATTAAAAATGTGGTAAGGATTCATCGAGTATCACTCCTAATTGTATATAATAAGCATATGTGCTTCACTTGAAATTCAATGGATGTATTCAATATGAATTAATAATGGAGTAGAAAATTGTCACAAAAACTAATTACTAGAAATATGGATAGTCTAAGACAAACCTTAAAACCATACAATATTGGATTAGTACATTGTATTTGATTACTAATGGTTTTAGGAATGAACACATTCTTGTGGCTGAATTTTTATATAATAATTTCCTTCATATTATAATTTAGATGGATCCACAAGACGACCTATATGTTAATAATTAAATTACTCCAAAATAATTGGATGAAATTTTATAGGGAAATTAATTTAGGCTTTAGATATAAAATGAAATTTCATGGAATGATAGACCAATTGTATAACATGTTATGGTGGCTCAGAGTTGACAAAAAAATATGCTAACAATCATCGATGAGATTTAGAGTTTTATGCTAGTATTATGTTATTCCTTAAAATATATCCATAGAATATGGTTATGAGACCTAAAAATAATGGGAAGAAATTATCCAGTTATATCATTCCCATCAAAATTTGTGATCATACAAAAGTTTTATATTATCATTTGGGGATACCAATGAACCTTTCCAATGTTAATTTTGTGTTCCATATATCACCTTGGTGAAAGTACATACCATTTACTTCACAAGTAATGACCTCTATGTTTGTTCCACTCAGGCTATATATTTCTTATGAGGATCAACTAAAAGTGAATTTCGATAAAATTGCAAATCTGTTTCTGAACAAACAACCCTACACGTAAAATTTCAATGGTGAAACCATAAATTTCTGGAAGCTACATAGTAATATAAGGATTTGATGAAGGAGAGGAATATTCATTATATTAAATGTGATATAAAATTAAGTGTGGAATTCTTAAAATTATAGTTGAACATAACACAATATATTTTTTAGAAAAAATATCAATATAATTAATATATTTTAACTGATTGATAATATTCATTACACGTAACACTATGCATATGTGATCCATGAAAATATTATAAAAGTGATTGTTAAACATGGGCCATTAAATAGGTTGTTTTCGATAGGAATAAATACAACAGAAATTATTTTATTTTTGGTTTCGCATTATATTTTTTTGAATAATACATAGTAATTATGTGAAACATTTGAAGAAAAATAAAAAAATCATTTAAGAAATAATTTTTCATGAATTTTTTTCATATTATATTTTTTATCTAAAAATAATTTGATGTCAACTACATAAAATTTATGTAATATATAGATAATGTTTAGAAATAAATAAATAAATATTTATACATTATTTATTTTCTAGGTAAAAATTATGATAATATAATTTTTTTTGAAAAATGGTAGTTTCCCATTAAACATTTTTTTTTGTGAAATATTTTTTATCTTATAAATTTTAACACTTCTAATGAATTATTTTATTGAAACGGATAAATTATAAGTTCCTAAAAATATATTAAACTTTATCTAATTTTTTTATTAGGTATGTAATTATAATAAAAAAATTATGCTTAAAAATAAATTTTCCCTCAAAATGGTTTCTATTCATATTGTATATGGATATTTGAATTTATTTCTAAAATTTCAAGAAACAAAATATTTTAAAATTTCATCCATGTTTGGAATAAAAATAAATAATATTAGGGAAAAATGAAAAATTAATTATGGGAATAATTAATAGTTACCATGGTAAAAATTTTCTGACCACTTCATGGTTAAAAGGGTTAAAAGAAGAAATTAATCTAATAGATAAGGATTATGATAATATAAAACAATATATTTAGATATATTTTGTTGAATTGTTTAAATAGTAACTTTATTAACATCTGTTAATTGAAAATTAGGATCAACATGAATTAATAAATACATATACTATATAATAAATATTCAATATTTTTATTAATTCCAACCACCACAATATTAAGAATGGATCTTATGCTTAACACATCACCACACCACAAAATCTAGTTAGAAAAACAAATATCAACCCAAACCCCTCCCCAAAATCTGCCGAAAAATGTACTATTCATTATTGTCTCAACAAATTATTATCTCAGGAAGAACATTGTGTAATCCAAAGGTATATATCTAAAAAAGATTTAATTATGTTTACTGATCTATTTAGTGTATATTTATTCCTTAACCTAAGAAAAATAATCTATAGACATGTAATCATAAAGAAGTTAGTATATTTACTATATTTAATGTTTCTCATGTTACTATTATATTTATTTTATTTCCCTTTTTTCAAATGTAAAATAAAAAATTAATCATATGTACATACAGATTACTGAATCCATGAAGCAATGCATATAATTTTAAATAATAATCATCTCACATTTATGATTATAAATATGTATTTAATATATATATTTGATTTTTTAATGTAATAATGTTTCTATAAATATAATATATCTTCTATATTCATAACCTCTCATCCATTGGAAAATGAGAATGTCCCTCGTGCATTAGTGTGTACATCCACCACCCTATAGTGATGTATTTATTTTTTCATTTATATTTTACATAGATGATAATAAGTATATATTTAATTATAATTTTTTATATTTATGTTATAATTATGGTTGTATAAAATTTAATTATTATTTAACATTATTTCACTATAACCAATGAAAAATGTAATTATTATTCATTTTTAAATACATATTACTATCTCCATGAAATGTGTAATTAATTTTTCTCAACCATCCTATATTGATTAATTAGAAAATGAATTAATATTATATTACTGAAATTATTGATAATATATATATGGTGGAACCATGTAGAGGATGCAAGGAATAGAACATTCCAATCATAACATGCATGGAAATAAAATTATTGTTAACATGAGTGACGAATTTGATGATGAAATTTTAATTGATGGGTACATGGGAATTATAATAGAATGATAAATATTATGATAATTATGAATATTTTCTTATTATAGGATATTGGTAAATATAAATTTATTATATTGGAGGCTAAGAGAGTGTTCAATGAAGAACATTATTTGAGGTAAGGGTTTCATTACAATCTTTAATATTTTCAAGACTGTTTATACAATGGGGAAACATATATTTAATTATATATTTAAAAGATGTTTTATCGAAGTTAAAAATGTGATTAATTAATGAAAAATTCTATTTTTACAACCATTACCTTTGTTTTAATATTATTAAAATTTATATTTTAAATTAATTTTTTATATGTATCAATTTTGAAAGTTTTTCCATATATTGAAAATTATGTACTATATAAGTGTATATGGTATGAATGGAATTTCCAATAGTTCTATATTTCTATTTATTATGATGACAACATTACATGTTTTCAGGGGATTATAATGAAAATAAAATTTTGGTATTTCCTTATATATAAGTTACTAAATGTTTCCTATAAGAAAAGTAACATTTTTTCTTTATTTTTATTCGGTATTTTAATGTGTTTTTTGAAATAGTTTTTTATATCCATGCTAGTTTCTTGAGGTATTGTTCTAATTAACTTGTGATATGGTAATTTTATTTTATTTACTATCTATCTTTGGATTCCTTGTGATGATGCAATTTTAGTTAGGATTTTATGAAACAAATTATTTTCTTTAAGATAATAAAGTTATGAAAAAACATTTTTTTAAATTTTCATTACAATAGATTATATTCTGATGATTTTTATCAAAAATTATAGAAAATTATATTTTATATATGTGATATATGGGACTATAATTATTTATCCTTCAAATGTATTGAGAATGGAAATACATTTCATGAGATAACCATGTCATACATGATCTTGATTTCTTGAACACAACATTATGAATGAACCCATATGTATTATGTCATGTGAAAAAAATATTTATGGACTAGGTTGGATATCAATGTATTTTTACAAGGACCATGATTCATGTTCATAGCATGTTGAGTGGATGTGTTTATAAGTAACCATGTACACAATTATCTTATTTACCCGATTTATAAATGTTCCACATTATAGTGTTTTAATCACATGTTATGATGCAGAACTCATGGTTTTTTACTATACGATTACATAGATATCTTATGGTAAGATAAAATCCCCATACAATGAAAAAAAATATGATTTTGATTGATTGGTTCGGATTTTTGTATATTATGATAATGTTCTCATACCTTAATTCTTATCTTATACTCACATAAAATTATTGAATGTTATATCATATGTTTAACCTTACTATTAATATAATCTCACCACTAAATAGGTTACTACATTCCCTAGGATATGGAGAAATGTATTATGTATCATAATACTTGAAGAGTAATATATGTGAATTTTTTTGATGGTACCGCATGGCAAGGAGTATGATGGTTGTCTAGAGATTTATAAATTTCCCTCGATGATTGACATAACAACTCCATTTTCATTTGATCATGAAGTAAGATCTCTAGGATGATGTGTGAATAAGTTTTATGAAAAAATAAAACAAAAAATACATTGTTTTTTTATAAATTTCTATGTACTTGATATGATCATTGATGTAAGTCATATCTTGAATATTCATAACTATAATTCCTCTAGATATTCCAAACTCACATCAAAAATCTATTATAGCATCATCAAATTTTAGGTACTAGTTTGAAGATCCTATAAAGACTTCAATCTCCCAATGATCACTATATTTTTGTTCATACAATGAATGAGGGAGTACATGACTAGATAACATCTATTTTTAGATTCACACTCAAGAATGTGAGAGGGGATAGTGACCCCCATAAGATATCACAATAAAAATTCATCATGTGAGAGCCACACTCCTTCAATGTATAGTGAGTTATGAAATATCCCGAAAAGGCTCCCTAACCCCCAAATATTTATTACTCAATATATAAACATTAAATGATATATTATGACAGACTGGATGAGTAATAAATATAGATTATATATATATATCACTTATTTTTAAGATAAATTACTTACTAAGTTATAAAATAAAGTAATTAACTTTAATATTCATTCTCAGAAATAATAAATGAACCATGAATATTAAAATAATATTCATTCATTTATATAATTTCTTCTTTGAGATTACATTAATACTACTAAATAAACTTTTTAAATAAATTCATTACTGATAATTATGTACTCAAAAAATATAAATTTATTTATTCATTGGAAAGCATACATATTCACAAAAATCCCAGACCCTAGTGGTGGATCCCACAGTTTTCTAAACTCATATTCATCATAATAGAGAAGAATTTTGAATACTCAATTGTGTGTGAACCACTATTCACTTCTCTTGATGACAGTGATTAATATATAAAGATCAATAGAAAAGTATCGAAACCAAAAATGTCCCCGAAAAAGATAATGAGTTGTTATAGAAATAATCACATTTTGACGAAAATGGGTCATTTAATATAATCTCGTTGTCATATTATATCTCATAATGCTGGATTCACACTTGTGTCATAAAACATTTATGATTTATTGTTTTTTGATCTGACTATGAAGACAAACCTTTGACTACAATTCTGATGTATTTATGAAGGTACTGCTATTCTGAACGACTAGTCTTAATATATCACATCCTCAACTCAGAAGTGACAACTTCTATGTGATCATTCATCTAATGTCATACAACCAATAACAAACTGAGAAAATTCTACCTCGTGATGCCTGCATTTTCATCACTATTTTTATGTATCAAATTCTTTGGTCAAATGGAACACGTAGATAATGATCTCATTTCCAGAGACCAATAAATATGTTAAAAGATAGAAACTACCAATGACACATGAAACATGTGGTGTTTCTATTGGAGGGACTATCCTCAGGATCTCAGCTACATGATATCACTATTTGCAAACTTAATTTGAATGACTATCAATTTTTATTAACCCCCAACATATTAAAATTATAATTCTACTATGTATTGACAATATTAGGTATTAGAAAAAAGGAAATACGTTTATTATTAATGTTGTAGTATCATGTGGTCCTCATTATATCCGGGGAACTACTATAACCTTCTGATACAACAAGTAACATATGGGCATTAACATTTAAATAGTGGATGTAGATATATCTATACTATAATATTATGTGTACATCATGCATAGCTAACTGTACACATTGTTTGGTAATCAAAAAGTGTTTCAAATGTTGGGTCTTGGGCACCCACTTTTACAACACTCCCACGTGCAGTTGAGACCACTTTCTAACTATCCATGCAAGTTATCTCATGATTAAGATCATGTTTTTTCTGTGTCATTTATTTAGTTGTTGGTTCTGCCACATTTTACTTCTGTGGCTACTATACAATATATGACCTCACCACCATGGGAGATATAATCCCAAGTTATATAGAATTTTTCCACTCTCAAATCAAGACATCATGGCTTCTAATTGTAGTAGATATGTCCAAATTTATATTATGACATATCATTTATTAGTAAGTATGGTTTTAAGAATGGGAATGAAGGATTTCCGAATATGCATTACTTATTTAGTAACCTTAGATGCTTCAAATAACCCCGTATTTTAAGATATGGCCACAACAATATTTTATGGTCATGTATCACTCATTAAATTAGCCCAAATGTGATATTAGATAACATTGATTTTAGGAAGACTAGTTTTCACCCATTTAAAAAGTTTTGTAATGAACCAGCCTTTGTTACCCTCACCTAGAACTCGATCTAACCAATCACATACAAGAAGGGAATTATCAATCACCACATGCTGGAGAAAATCACTCGGGCATCTGATGAAAATCTTGAAGAAACAATATCTCCCAACTTGACTATCCACATGGAATACATATATAGGGAATGAATGGAAAAAATGGAAGACTAATAAATATGTATGCCAGAACTACAACTAAAATTGGGGAAAAAAGAAAAACTATAATAGTTGAAAAACCCAATAGACACGTACAACTACATAGGACCCAAACAAAAGTGCACCTCAAAATGATTGTGTTAACAATCCCCCACCATCTCACCATTAGCTACCCATACTAGCTGACATGATCCCCACCACCTCCCTCCAACACCATACCTTTCCCTACACTAGACGACAAAAAAGGTCTACACACTGCAAAAGAGGAGTTCAAGGTGTGGGCTAATAGGCTCAGTAGGATCCCACCCTGGTGTTCAATAATAATTCATTGTATAAAAAATATGTATAATAATTTTGAAATAAAACGGAACATGATAACAAGTAATTATGTTCTATAAAAAACATGGTAAACATTTCCCTTTTTTCACATTTCTAAAAAAAGTAGGTATTACAGTTTCAAAATATACATTCCATTTCATTTTTCCCAAGAATATGAATTGATAAGCAAGATAACTCTGAAATCCAAGAAGTAAAATATAAAATCACATGTATCACAACCCCAATTAATAATACCAGACCAATCTATTGATTACTCGTACACTAATAATCACATTCCCCAAAACTAATCCCAGAACAACAATAATATGAAACAGAGGAATACCCCATGAGTAAATCCCATGAAATTTAAATATTTTTCCTATAGAATAGTGGTACAAGGAAACAAAGTAAGTCACTACAAAAAAACCACCTTGAAAATCAAAATACAATGGATGATGGACTCAAGAACAACCTTTAACATAAGTACCCAATGTTACCCATGTGCTCTTTTTCACAACTCAGTTTAATTCGTTGCAAAAAGTACAAAATAAATCACAATTTATTTCAAATTATTTGAAAACCATTTAAATCCATTTCCCAATCAATTTATCAAAATCCAGGGAAAACCAATTTTTGTTTCAAAACCTTTTTTCATCACAAATAAAAAATCATTCCAATTTCATAAACAAATTTACTATGATATATAAATAAAGATCATTATCATATTATAGAGATGGAACCACCTACCTCAAACCTATGGTCCACTCACCTACAATGGAATCAAAGATCTAATAAACCCCTAATGCTAATAAAGGCCCTAGAATCAAGCCTTCACATCGAATTATTGACTCAATTTAGAAGTGAAGGGGTCATCAGATTAAAGAAAACTAAAGTACCTCAGTTACAGACATCCACCACACCAAAACTAGCCATTGAAATGGCCATCAAAATTATATCTCAGAATAGATCTAGAATAAGACAACAATAATCATCAAACATATGTAAATGGATCTGGTACCATAATGCTAGGGCACTATCGTGATCATCCTAAATGAAGAACCCGAGAGAATTCATACCCACAGAGACTCTCCATACATGAACCCATGATCCAAGATGATCAGATTGATCAACAAGGAGGGGTGCCTCTAAAATTCACCTACGAGAAACCTAGTGATGATAGAAATGATTTCTGGGATGAGAGGGTCGACCGAAATATAAAACACATGAAATTAAGTTGGGCGCAGTCCGAGCCACAATGTGTACCCCTTGGTCACGACGTTTAGGCCACTCTAAACATGTTACACCAAAAAACCCATTGTCTTAGGTTCATAAATTACTATTTATCCCCTACATATCATGTACATCAGGTAAATTATGTGTACATGGTCACAACATAACCTCCTGAATCAAAACATGAATCCCGTAACTAGTACACATCATGTACCTCCAGTACACTGCATGTACCTCCAGAACACAGCATGTACTTCTAGGTCATGGGGTGTATTTCTAGTACACTTGGTGTACCATCTATATAGCTTTTTGGAAATTGTGAAAATGTATTCTGATGAATTTTAATGAAAAGGGATCTTAGAAAAGGTTAACCTACCCAATCAAATTAATGAGATGTTACAAACTCCAGACCATAAATAATTTCACTCCATAGGAATTAATGTGGATGATGTAACTCTTTGATAAAATATGAGTATACTATTCCCTCATCAATAATCATGGTCCCATGTCTCATGATAATCAGATCGTTATTTCCATAGAACACTGACAAAAAAAATCGTCTTCACAAGAAAGACTTTCGTCTGAGCACCAATGATCTCAACTTGTTTCTCCGAAACAAAATTTTCTGGATGTTTCTCAATTTCTTCCCAACTCAAAAAGTGAGTAGGATCAAGGGGATACATCCAAATCTAAGATATCTATGATAACCTCATGGGTTCCAATCAAATGAAATGGAAATGATAATTGATAAGAAACCTTCACAAACTGTTCTATGATCTCAAACAATATAAACATATCTTAGAGCCAACATTCCCTCAATTCCAAAATCGCAGTGACCCAAATTAGGAAAAACTTTTATGAAAACCTAGTCACCTATGGAAAACTCCAAAATATGACTCCACTGAATGGCATATGATTTCTCTCGACTCTGGGCTATCACAAGACATTTTCATACATCCCAAATCTTCATCGATGTCTCCTGAACCAAACCATGTCTAACCAAAGATACTATTACCAACTCTACCCAATAGAAAGGTGATCTACACATGCGACCATTCAATGACTATAATAAATCCATTGTTATTTCTACCTGATATCTGTCATTTTTAAAATACTACCACTCCAAGATGGATATTACATGATCCACCAAAATAAAAGACAGATGCGTAAAGCATATCCTCCATGATCTGGATTGTATCCTCTGTCTAGCTATCCATCTGTGGAGGGTAGGATATTCTCAATTATATCAGAGTCTCCATTTTCTCTTGAATACTCCTCCAAAACCTAAATGTTATCTTAAGTTAACAATCTGAAACAATGTAAGAATGACTCCCATGTAACCCCATAATCTCATGTACATACATATTACCCATATCTTCAACTTTAGTGGTGTCGTTGATCCGAATTAAATGAGAAAACATCTTCATCTAGACAACAACCACCTTGATATTATTTTTCCCTAGGGGATTCTAGGGAAACTAAAAAATAAAATGAATTGATAACTCAAACCATTTCCAAATATGCATCATAAGAGGCAAAAGAAAACCAGAAGGTTTTATGTGCTTTACATTTTCTATTGGTAGGGGTAACAGCATGACTCAAAATCTAAAATGTCATGCTTCATACTAGGGAACCATAATGATATTTACATGTAATAATTAACCTTCATATTGCCTTGACTGAAGTCCTCTAATGATCTATGATAATAAAATAGGACTGAAATTTTCATAGGTGATGGAAAAATAACTCAATTCCCGATTCAAGTTATGTAATATGATGAAAGGGACTAACCAAAAATGGTCTCCCTACTATATATGCTTTCAAAATTCTTCTAAAATGCATCATTATGTGGCTGAAATTGCAAAATAGACTCCAGGAAAGATGTTGGAAACTGAGAATCTGTCAAAACCACACATGAAACATCCTCACGAGTTTTCATTTCCAACTAAGTGAAATATCCCATAAGATTCCACTCCTCCTTCGATTAAAAAATAGATTTTGACTTTACATTCATGCTTACATAATCATCAACAACATTCACTTTCCCTAAGGTATATGCGATGTGGAAGTAAAACATCAAAAGTTATTTTATCCCTCATCTCTATATGGGATTCATGTTTTTTTTTGGAAATGATATAGCTCAGACTCTTGTGATTAGAGACGACCATGAAATTGTCCAAAAAAATACCATGCCACAATCATTTAACCACATACATCACCATTGTAATCTCTAAATCATGATAGGCATAGTTCTTCCCATGAATTTGGTGTTGATGAGAGACGTAAGATAACACATAGTCATCCTTTATTAGCATGCATCCCAAAACAGTAAGAGATGCATCACAAACCACCATGTACCCCCTACTTGGCTCATATAAGATTAAAATAGGCGTCAATGCCAGATGTCATTTCATTTCATCAAAAGATGAATGAAACTTTGAATCCCATGTTAATTTTACCACATTCTAGTTTAGAGAAGTCAAATGTTTTTGCATCTTAGAGAAATGTATGACCAACCATCGGTATTATCCAGCAAGACCAGGGAATCTTCATGTATCAATTAAATTATGTGGTTCATTCCATGACATAATATACTAATCCCTATCTAGATCAAATGATAATCCTGGGTCAGAAATTATGTTCACTAAGAAAATCAATTCTTGAATGTAGAAAATACATTTTGAATGATTTCCAAACAAACGGTGACTTCATTGAATTTCCAAAACCAAACTCATATGGGTCTCGTGCTCACACATGGATTTCGAATAAACCAAAATATCTTCCATGAAAACTACCACAAAAGTTTCCTGATATTACTGAAATATTTGATTTATCAAAGCCATAGAAACAGAAGGATCATAAGTCATACCAAAAGGAATCACATGATATTCACAATGTCTATACCCACTCATGAAGGCCATCTACAAAATATCATACTCTCTTACTCTTAGCTAATTATTACCGGACCGAAGATAATTCTTTGAAAACCACTTTTCCCACTTCAACTGATCAAGAAAATAATCTACACGAGGAAGAGGAAATTTTTCCTAAACTATTACCTCATTAAACATTTAATAATCTACACATAAATTATGTGAACCATCCACTTTCATGGAAAAGAGAGCAGGGGTTACCCATGGAAAAATAATAGGGTGAATGAAACCATTCTCTAATAGGTCATCCAACTAAACAATGAGTTATTTCAACTACAATGGTGTCTGGTGATAAGAAGGCATCGATAATGGCTACCTACCTAGTAGCAGCTCAATCGTAATCTGTACCTATCTCTCTAGAGGAAGACCAGAGACATCATCTGGTAAAATATCAAAAATGTCATGAACAAAAACAAGAAGATCATTAACAAAAGAAACATCATCATGATCAAACACAAATGCGACAAAAAAACAACTAACCTCTATACGAGAAGGTCATGCAAGGCCTAACCTCAGATACCAATCTCCCTAAAACCTACGTGACCTCCCATCGTAAACAAGAAAAATAACATGCCGATGATAAAAAAACCTCATCTCATTTAGAAAAAAAACCAATCAATTATGATGATGATGTAAAAAAGATCCTAATCTAGAACAAGAAAATCATCTACCAACTCTGTATCATATATCATTATTAGACAAGAATGACCATGAAACCCCTACTCTTTCCCCTTTACAAGAGGTGTCTCTTAATCCATTGTAAATAACATAAGATCAGTTTGGTTTATATGAATATAAACAAAGAATGAATATATTACCAAGTGGGATGCGCCATCATCAAACAAAGAAACTAATACAGATGATTCAATAATATGTGTACCTCTCACTATTTTTGGACCTGCATCTTCTTACATTGGAATATTATCTATAGTTTTTAGATGATTCACTCTTGAGGCATGTTGGTGGGTCCCTATAGTCTATGAAGATTCTAACATGAACATAGTAGCCATTGGAGGCATATAACCTTACTATAATGGTGTCTATTTATAGCCAGAAAGAAACATTATATATGACCAACACTTCCACAAATAATGCACATCTTTGTGGACATAGGAGAAGAACATCTAATATGTCCTCACCTTCTGAAATGATATCAAGTTAGAGGCACACTGCTAGATAAAACATATGGTTAATAGGAGGATCACTACTAAGACACACCTGCACTACTTCTGTGATGATCCTACCACTTCCTCTTCATTACATGCATTCCACTAAAGTTATTTTCGGTTGGAAGAGAAGAGGCAGTAACACTAAAAATTATGACCATGTTCATCTCTACCATTATTTCCCTCTCTACAGTCTCTAAAGAGGTAGAATGTTTCAACATGAACACACTTGATCTGATATATATTCACAGACCCTATAGGTACTTCAGCACCTTCAGCTGGTAATTATGTTCCACATCCAGAGCAAAATAGGAAATATCAGAAAATAGGATAGTGTATGCTATAATTGAACTCTCTCCATATTATAATGGTTTGAACTCCAGAAATTTCATGAGCTCAGGGAATCTGGATAAAACTACTGAAAGAGAAGAGTTTTGAAACGCTCTCAATGCAAACACAAATGTCTGTCTTCTTAGACCATAAAGTCCCACTGACACCTTTCGGAACCCCCATGTATGAACATTGCATACATTACCCTAATATTATCATGTGTCTTTAGGAAGTCGAAGATATGATAAATCCTATCTAGAATATCCCCCACTTATTGAGGTTCATTTGATCCCTTAAAGCACGGTTGCTCCTCGTGCAATAACTCATGTGATTGATCTCTTTCTCCTCCAATTCCGGGTTTTACATCAACCTCAATGTTCTGAACATGTGGCACATCTAGATCAACATCACTGATAGCTTATATAATACTCTCAATGAGATTCAGATCCATAGGTGGGTCCATATAATGATCATTAGTTGCACCCTCCTGAGTAACTTATGGAATATGTCTTAGAGACATAATACTGCCCACCAAAAAATAAGAATGATCAGACAATTGAAAAATATATGTTAGAACTAGAACAACCGTATGAAAAAACTATTTTTTTAAACGAAAACCAATATTGGAGACACATATCCTAACATCCCATGGAAAATTGAGCTTATTTATGACAAGAGCTATCCATGTACATATCACAACATAACTATCATGTCCCGATAATCTTATCTCAAGTCTAACAGTTTTCCCATGAAAAAGACTTGTAAGGAAAGAACTAATTTGATACCAAACTGTAATGAACCATCCTGGTTTTCCCTCAATTGGAACCTGACCCAACCCGTCACATACCCAAAGGTCATTCCTGATCCCCAGAGGCTAGAAAAAAGAACATAGGAATCAAACGAAAAAACTAAGGGAAAAATTTCTCCCAACTTAAACAACAACATGGTATACATATATAAAGAAAGAAAATAACAATAGAAGAATAAGAAATATAATTTCCCTAACTATAAAGAAAATATAGGAAATAGATCAACTATAATAGAAGAAAAAACCCCAATGGTATGTCCAAAATCAAGGTACACAAAACAAACTACTACTCCCAATGATGGTGTGGGATAGCCCCCCACCAAATCATGAATAGCTACCCTTCCCAACTAACAGAAACCTCACCACCTCACTGCAGCACCTTCCCTTTCCCTACACTAGAATACAAACATTGGTCTATGCACCACCAAATAGGTACACACTATGTGAGATAACTGGTTCAGAAGGATCCCACCCAAGATTTCTCTAACATGCCTTTATATGAAAAATCATGTATCCTCGTTTTAAATGATAACATGGAATGATAATTAATAATGGATATTTATTGAATGAATGGAAAAAATTTCCCTTTTTCCACATTTCTAATCAAAATCTGGTGAAAAGGATTCAAGAAATACATTCAATATCATTATTCACAAGCATAAGAATGCATATCAAGGTTAACTCAGAAAGAAAATCAGTACAAAATAGAAGCATTGGTACCACAAAACAAACGAATACCATATGAAAAGGCTAAAAACTACTAGTACCACAATAATCAAGTGCACAAAATATGATCCTAGAACAACATTCCTTGGATATAGAGGAATACCCCATTAGTAAACCCCACAAAATTTCAATATCAATCCCATTAAAAAACAGGTCTAGTAAATAGAGGAATGACCCATGACAAAATTCATTGATAATCACAAAATAGTGGACAATTGCCTCAAACTCATCCTTCCACCTATTTACCCAAGTTATCCATGTTCTCTTTTTTACAAATCATTTCAATTCATTGAAAATTATTCAAAACAATTCAAAATCCATTTCAATGCATTAAAAACCATTCAAACCCATTTACAATCCCTTTTTCAAAATCCAAGGAAAACACCATTATTCTTTAAAAATCATCCTTCAACACACCAAAACAATTATAAAAATAACCTAAATCAATTTATAATGAAAGAGAAAATCATGATCATTATCATAGTCTAGAGACGAAACCACCTACCACAATGCTCAGGTCTCACCTGCCCATAATGGAATCCATGATAAATGAAAACCTGCAATGCCAAGGAAGGCCCTAGAATCAAACCGACACAGTAATGGATTGATTTAATTTATAATCCTAGTGGTTTGTTGATTGAATAAAACCCACATACTTTACGAACAAACATATTACAAACCGCAATTAGCCAAGGAAAAGACCTCCAAAATGATAAATCAGAATAGATTTACTAGAAGACAACAAGAATCATACAACTTTTTTCAATAGATATGGTACTAAAAAGCTATGGAACTGTCAAGATGAACATCAAGGATGATCAAAAAATAACACTTACCCAGAGAGATACATCATAGACACAACGAATATCCATAGTGGATCAAATAGATTTAAAAAGAGGGGTGCATTTGAAAATCACCTAGGAGCTCCCTAGGGTTGAGAGTAGTGATTCCTGAGAAGTGAGGTCCAAGAGAAATATCTAAACACAGAACATTAAGCTGGGTACTGACTACGACATGACATATACCCCTATGGTTATGGCATGTTTTCCACATCTGATAAGGTATGATGAAAAACCCATTGCGCCTAGTTAAAAATATTCTATATAAACCCTAAATGACCTGTACCTCAGGTACAATATGTGAACGTTATAAAAAAAATGATTTCCCCATTCATGACATTAATATAGAAACCAACACATTGTGTGTACTTCCAGTACACAGGGTGTACCTACTCTGCAGCCTGCATAAAATCCATAAAAAAATTCCCTTGAAGTTTAAACAAAATAGAACATAGAAAAAGTTAAAAATTTTCCAATCAAGGTAATTTGGTGTTACAAGTATCCCTTTCCATATTATATGTATATATATTTTGGATATCATCATGTAAAATTGAGTAGTTCTGATTGCTTCCCTTGAAGATATCCTTGATTTAATTGATATTTTCCCAATATAAAAGACATTTTGGAAATATCATGTAATATACATATCATAGAATGCATGATTGATTCATCACTAAATCATTAGAATAAAACTCACCACATTCATCGCCTCGTATTCCTATGCATGTTTTTTAGAGAGATATACCCCATGTGACACTACTAAAATTTCACCATTAAATTATTTGAATATTTATTTTTCAATAAAATATCAACATATGTATTATTTAAATAGTCAATGAAATATTTAGGTCTACCTTAGATGATCCAATTCCCTATAACAATGATTTCTACATTAACTTAATCTCTTGAGAGATAATTCTATATTTGTCCTGACTAACTGTAAGACCAACAATTGTTTTCCAACATTTACAGAATATATTTCACCTTTAAAAAATACTACTCTCAAATATCCTCAATTAGAAATATGGTTTCTATTCATTAAAAATTAATATTCCATGATCTAGATTCTTACATTAATCTTAAACTATTTTTTAGTAATTTTAACCATAATCGACATTCTATGTTTTCACCATCCCTTTTAAATAGTTGTGTATAAATGTATTCCATGATTGGTGAGGTTGGAATCCAATTATTAGTAAACTGACTATAGAAATTATTTATGATAAGTAAAATTACAATTGATTTAAGCATAATAAAAAGTTTTAATAAATCAAGACTTATTGGTACTATGATTTTACCATCCATGTAATGTTTGAAATTAATATCCACCACTGTACTCAAAATAATATTCCCACTATATCTTGATACATGGGATTCATTATTCTATTTTAATTAATCTATTTAATTATTACTCATTTCTATATACATCAATATTATTGGGATTAGTATTCATATTGAACAACATAACACCAACCATAGTGAATATAAATCCATCAATATAGTTTTATACTTCCTACGCACATTATGACTCTCAAACGTTCCTCTTCAACACCTCCTCTGGAACACATTCATATTCCAAATAATTGTTCATCTCTAGGATTGAATAAACCTAATTAAATATTCCTCCCACTGTCTAAAATATATATACAGTCACCATTTTATAAAAAGATAGTCGATCACTTAACTATTAATTTTCTGTCTTAGGGATCTCTAAAATATCCTATCAATCTTTTAATATAATTACATTAGATTCAAATTGTGTTTTCCATAATGAAATATTTTGACCTCCCAATAAAAAAATCTAGTGAACCACATGTTGTAATTAAAATATAATAGTATCATTATAAAACTCATATTATATCCATTTTTTGATTTTAGATTTCATATATTAATGGGATTATGTCTCAATTTACATTATTTTCATGAAAATAATGGATATATCTCCAAAGTATTTGTTTTAATGTTAAAGCTCATTTTACTTTTATCTTGAGACTACTATATATAAGGGAGTATGATTTTAAGAATTACTCAATGTTAATATTTCTTAAAAATGTTAAGAAATAAAAATCATCATTGATCCCCCATATCAGAATGAAATTCCTAATGTGCATAAGGTATTGTGCATTTTTAAATTATTCTAATCCATATTATATTGAACTATTTATTCATGGACAATATATTGTATAAGATAAATAGATCTCATATATTCTAACCATGAATATATCATAATCTACATTCACAATACTTAATAATACATAATGGAATGATATTATATATATTTACCACTAGCATAACCTTGTAATAGTCCAGGATCTTTGGATGAAATAATTCTAAAAACATTGTTTCTTACACTTATTCATAGAGGTTTTTTGTAAAAATAACTTTCCACATTGTCATGTTGATGATAACTAATTTCTTGGAATAGAAATATTCTAATACCATAATATGTAAATTATTAATAGATTTTTAGTTTTTCATGATAAAAAATTATTATTCCACAGTACGGTATTGGCATCTTAAAATTTATATTCATCATACATTTCTAATTATTCCATAATTAAAAAACAATTTTTTGAGTATTAAACATCAAAGATAACATTCATCCCTAAATTGTAATTATATATCATTTTATCCCAAAGTAAATGCGATATAAATTTTTTGGCAATGCTAATCAACATTTAAACTCTCAAACATTACTTGGTAATTAGAAATCATGGGATTCTAACTACAGACTTATGACCCACTGTTTCACTGATTCACGGATAATATACCATACATATAGTCACATTTTTATACTTACATGGTAATTATATTCAAATTCACTTATGTGATTGGAATATTTTACTCAATACCCAAAAATTATAACAAAACATTGCATAAATATGATGAATATAATTGATGAATAAATAGATAATTATTTCATCGATTTATTTTATTCTATTTAATTATTAATAAATTTATTTCATGTTATACAAAGAAAATAGCCTCAAATTTAGAAGATTCTTCATTTATTTGAAGAAATTTCGAGAGGTCACTTTTTCATCATACATTCCATTGGCCATTTCTTCCTTTCGTCCATCATATTCTCCATAAGAACTAAATTTTAAAGTTTGTTCTTGTTGAATTGGTGGAATATACCCAAATGTAATTAATTGTTTTCTAAATGATTTTTTTTGTAATCCTAATTGAATCAATAACAAATTTATTCAAATGATATGTGAAAGGTGTATTTGAAATATCCAGATCGATAGTTTAATTAACACATGTCCAGTTTGAGAATCACATATTCATGTTTGTTCTTATCTATCACCTCATAATATTCTCATAGATGAGAAAACATGTAATATCATAGATGAAAATTCTAGTTTCAAGGATCCTTGTACCCCCCCCCCCCACATAGTATACTTGTTAGGGGTTTTCTACAACATGGAGTGTTCAATGTTGGTATTTTAATGGCCTACAACATTAATATATATCTTCTTTATCTATAGAGTGATGTCCCATTATTTAAAATAATATGGTTTACTCAATGATTTCCTATTAATTTGAAAAAACGATATATATGGAAACTCTATTTCTACAAATATTAGTTAATTTACCCAATTATTCACATAAGATCACCCTATTAGTAGGAGGAAAACTCTACTATCGAAGGTAATAACCATGAACACCATGTTCTGTTCATATTCATGTGAAGGGAGGTTTTTATGAATTAATATTTCATTATGGGTTTTATTATTATATGAATAAATGATTTGATTTTCATTCTCATAAGAATATATTTTGTCATCCCACTCAAAATTGATAATGAAATAAATAAATAAAATATTCATCACATTAAATAATCATTTTATCTATGCATTTTTTAATATTATTTTATATAATCTTTTAGAGAACTACACATACAAAAAATAAAAAACATGAATAAAAAATTAGGTGACTTGATCTTTAGTCGTTACTAATAGATTATCCATTGTGTGAACAATAGATCAAACTAGACCCTAGGGATAACTCCTTGACCTGTGATGGTTTGGAATTTTGTGGCAGCTCTAACCTATCAATGTGTCACACTCAAGAACATTACATATCAAAATCTCAACAAAAATTACATCACCATTCATCCACGCCATTATACAACAATATCCTCACACACAAGGGGGGTCGTATGAATGTGGAATACAGATAAAAACCATTGACTTGGTTTCTAGGATAATATATATTTAATGACGTACAAGTAGACTCATAGATCATAATTTATAAAATAATTACTACAAAATTAAATACAATAATTAAATAATCAATGAAACAAACTCTAGAACATTACTAAATTAATTATATTCCAAAAAATTATCTAAATTTTTTATATATTTAACTTATTAAATAGATTGTTTCTTAATTATATATATATTCCCAAAATAAACATATATTGACATATATATTTGTGTGTGTGTGAGTGTGTGTGTTTTTGGGCTCATGCACCCCATGAATGAACTGGGCAGGATAGGCCTGACCCATCCATGCCAAAATAGGCTGGGAAGGACCTAACAGACCCTTTATGGGTGGAGATAGAGCCACTACTCCTGATTCAGGTCCGACCTCTTTAAAAATTTGAATATGTATATATATACATATAGATATTTATAATTGTGAATGTGTTGTTATATATAATTGAAAATATAATTAAAATGTATATATAAATATATTTTAATTTTTTTAATAAATATATTTATATTTATTTATAATTATATTTAGATATATATTTATATAGTTTATCATTTATATTTATTTATAAATACCTTTTCAATATATTCAATCATATAAACAATTATAATGAAATATTTATAAATCTGAATTTATTTTTATAAATTTAAATATATATATATATATATATATAATACAATTACAAATCTTACTCCAAAAATAAATATATCTAGTTATATAATATAAATTTTTTTATGAATATAATAAATAAATTATAATTGTAATATATAAAAAATATATAATTACAAATATAATAAATAAATGATAATTAAAAATTATTTATTAATATAATAAATATAAATATAATAAATTTATTATTATAAATAAAATAAATATACAGTCATAAATATAGTAAATATATTATTGTAAATATAATAAATATAATAAATATATTATCATAAATATAATTAATACATTATAATAAATATAAATATAATAAATATATAATAATAAATATATATATAAGTATAAATATATATATATTTATAATAATATTTATATGTAATTGCTAATATAAAATTATATATTTATATATGTAGTTAAATATATATATTTCTAATTATATTTATTTAGAATATTACAGTTACATTTATATAAATAAATTTACATTTATACGCAAATATTTAATTAATATATATATATACTAACTATATAATCATAAATATAATAAATATATAATCATAAATAACATAAATATATATAATATAAATGTTTCGGGTTTTGGTCTCGAAACGCCCAACGGTTCCGTATCCGATGATGCGTGGGCCTGCTTTCCAAAGGTAGGCATTCACCGGATGGTCTGACCAGCGACGCTTAAGAACTAACATTGGTTGAGAGGATGGGAATTCGGGCTCATCGCACACTTTTGGGGGGGAATTATTGCCTATTTCGGAACTCTCTTATAGATTTAAGGCGTATTCATATGTTCAGGAATCTTTGGTTTATACCCAAGCATAGTATCCATGAATATCTCTTGGTTGGAAATGGTCAGCTGAACGCAGGGGTTCAGAATCATTTATTCCCAAGGATTACCATCCCTAGTTGGGTTAATGACCCTGAGGAGTCGGAACTCATTGAGGCGGCACTAGGAGTTGCACGGTGAACCGACATGAAGATAGTCGGATCGACTGGTTGTTGGGATTGAACCTCATGGAGGCTTCCTACGTACCCTACCTTGGGGACAGGGATCAAATTCCACGTAGTTCGAATGGGAGCATTGGAAAACCTACATGAAGGTGGACGCGGGGGTCCGATTGTGATCAGGCTTGAACCTCGAGGAGGCTTCCTATGTACCCTGCATAGGGGACAGGGATCAGAGTCCACATAGTACAAATTGGCTTTGTACATACGCTCCGAGGCATCCCATCATGATGGATTTTGTCTTACACTCTAAGGAGGCCCAGGGAAATGGATTGGGGCTTACACTCTGAGGAGGCCCATAAGAGGTTGTTATGGTTGATGCTTACTCTAAGCCCACGTGTGTCTTTCTCGGTGTGAGAAACAAGAGGCAGCGGGGACCAGAGGACCACGTCGCGAAAGGTGCTTCCGTGAGAAGGGGAGTGGGGATTATGCATGAGGGCGGCCCATAAAGTCGGGGCTTACTCTGAGATGGACTCCCATGGCGACAAAGCACATCAGGAGAGGGAAAGGGGGGCTCTTGTGCCTGTCACCTCTCTTATTCTCGGGGAAGTTCCCGGTGAAGTATAGAGGTGCATGGGGACGGCTGCCTTCTGATGGGTATGCCGCCCCCTTTCTTGGGAGGGGAGAAGTGTCTGACTTCCGAACCGGTCAGTCCCCCATCCTGGAAAATAGAGGTCGGAAGGGGGCTCTCGGGCTTAGATCCTGCATTACTGTGGGAATGTGAACCCAGACATGCTTCAGGAATCTGCCACCAAGGGTCAGGGAAACCCCTCCTCCCCTGTTTACCCAGGGTATGTGAACTCAAAATGGCTCGCTGATGTGCCTGAGGGTTACACCACATGGATCTGGTGGCACTGGTGGAGGCCTCAGCTCGGGGCCGATGAGTAGGCCAAGGAGGAGGTTGCGAAGGATCAAGCAGGATTAGGAATGGAATGATTTTATCTGGCTTGGGGATTTGGAACTACGAAGGTTATGGCAAGCTGTACAGGGGTATTGGTGGAAGTGCCCTTCACGTAGGGAATTTCTACGCAGCTGGAGAGGTCGTCCGTGAACCAGGGTGGTCCACAGACTGATGGGCATCCCACAAACCAAGGTGTTTCACGACTCCGGGTTTGATCTGTGAACCAGGGTGGTCCGCGGAGGGTTCCATGTAGGCAGCGGTGGCCAAGGGCGGCGCTGGCCAGAGGCTCATCGGTCGGGGCTTTCCCCGTGTAGGAGGGTGCTACATGGTGTGGTGGATGGGAAAAGAGGCATAAACTCCCTGGTCCACGAGGAGTACATATTCTGAGGGACCCTGGTTCGCGGTCTTTTCTTGTTAGTTATTTTATGTTCTCTATTCACCAAGTTATTATGACTTTTTATTTCCTTATTAGTTTGTGCCCTGGTTTATACCAGCTCTAGTTCGTAAACTGGAACTTCCTAAATCATAACCCTTCCTTCGAAATCCTTCCACATGAATCTGACCGATCTCCACTCCATCCTCCTTCCGAATACGAATCCTCTTTCTCTTCCCCCTCGATCTCCTTTTATAGAGTGGCGAAGGAGATGTATCTATGGTCAAGTGGCACCTTTTTGCGGAGGCCCATGGCCGAAAACCCAGTTCACAGATGACTTGGTCAATCCGCAATTTGCTGGGAATTAAACACTCCTCCTCCGCGAACCAAACTCGGGGAGTGCTTCACGGTCGCAGAGGGTTCCTCCTCCATTCATGAATTACAGCAGAGGTGGTTCGGGTCAGATGATGCAGATCATGGCTGGGGCGGTCCAGAATAGTGAACTGGGTTAGCGCATGTCCCCCCTCACGACCGCGGAGGATCTTTGCCTCCATCTCACGAACGAAGACAGTCCACGGAGGATGGACGTTTCGTGGAACCGGTCGTGCGTCGTTAACATTAGACCGATCCGCGGACCAGTTCCTCCTTCCCCATCCTTTTGTATTGTCCATATCTGCCTAATCCTTTTGAGGTTAAATTGGGAAAAATATCCCTTGAGATAAAGGGGATCATCATTCTCCATTGCGGATTTTTTTCAGGACCCTCCAAATGACCCCCATCGGAATGGGGTCCGATTGGAACGAAGAGGAGGTTATTTCGAGGAAGAGTTGTCCTGAAACATGGGTAGTTCGTAGTAGGGAGGTGGGCCTAGTAAGGGACCATGCCTATAAATACGGAAGGCCCATCATTTGTCTTCTACTGGATTCTTCACGAAAATAGATCTATTTTTCATGCATGTGCTTGTTTCTTCGCGAAACGCTTCGTTCGCGAACCAGCTGCTACTTCCGCGAACCATTTATCGTTTGCGATGTTCTATATCCGCGGGTCAGCATCCCAACTTCAAACTAGTACTTTTATTTAATTCAAAATTAAGTCACGACAGGCCGCGTAGGAACTCGCTTCATGGTTTTGGTGCTCCGTGGTTTCAATGCTCCGCGGTTTCGATGCTCCGTAGTCTCGATGCTCCGCAGACTAAAATCTTCTAAACATTAAATGTTTCTAAGTCTTCCGAACATAACCATTTAAATTCGGGATTGAAATTCTGTGGAGAAACCTGGTCCACGGTTTCATTTCCAACACTCGACGGTCCAGGGTTTCGTGGACTACTTTAGTGAAGGACTTGTTCATGGGATTCTGTCATTGTGAACCATCCTTTAGGGCCTCATCGCAGACTTTTATGTGGAGGCTCCTCAACTGATCCTCAGCCACATATTTGGTATTTTTGTCCAATTTCTTTTTATTCCAGACTAAAATCTTATTGTCTTTCATCATTCAGGGAAATATATGGTTCCCCCTCGTTCTGCACCGAGGCCTGCTGTATATCCTCTATCAATGGGATTAGGGAGACGTTTAGTTATGATTCACAGAGTAGAGAACATCCAAGAGGACCCTAGTCGGTCCATATTTCCTGACGATGGTGTCTTGAAAGACTAGCTCCTTCATGCGCTCCTGAATTATCCACTATCAAATAGGCATCTGCTTTATGGATTCATTCATCAAGACGATGTCCCTATTCCCCCAACTTTCTCAGGTTTTCCTTCTCCTTTCTTGGAAGCGTTGTCCAAGTTTATTCAGGCGAACCTTACCCAATCAGGGGAGATAGTTTCCAACTCTGACCAGAAAGATGCCTTCATTTTGAGAGGGTCTGTTTGGACCCAAAGTGATCATCATGCTTGAAAATTTTAGCAGGAAGCTTTTTTCAAGAGTTACCCTTATATTATCAACCTTGCTCGAGTATATCCCGATGAGGGGTGGATTCCTAGGTGGGATCTTAGGTCTGGAGGGCTCTACTCAAATGACTGTGCCTAGGATTTCTGGGTCCATCATCACTGCCGGGAGTCTCCCGAATCCCTGGAAGTAGTCAATTTATACTCCATAGTGTGGGCTTCCAAATTTGTTATTTACCCACCATCCATGGTCCTTCCAGACCTACTCAGTCGCAGGTGTTCAAGTACTTATACTTTCCACCATGCCCATGGTGAAGTTGGCATTAGTCTATGGGATATCAAAAAATTGGGAGGGCTCCCTGTTATTGGTGAAATGTATGAAGAATTTCGTCCTTATCCTGACTCATGGGAAGACATCGAACAAGTTCCTTTATTGGAAAGGGATCTGCTGGTTATGGCCGAGCAATCACTGGGTCAGGCCTTTCGTGCCCTCTCTTTTATTCCCTATAATACCTGGATAGGGTTATTTATGAACACCACTGGTCATGTGCTAAAGACCAAGTGCCCCAAGACTAATCCTTCTCAATAGTCATGAACCTACCCAGGTTCCTACTGGGCTGTTCTGGAGGTGGGAGACTACCTTCCCTGGGGTTATGAGGTGTGCCCCGGTGTGCGGCCTATGCTCCGGCTGGCATGTTTTTTTTCTATGTTCCATAGAGGGTGGTTATTCTTTCTTTGGATATTAATCCTAGCATCAGGGCTTGCACCCTGATTATGGCAGTTGAGCAAGGAGAGGGCCGCCTGGTGAATTTGGCCATGCCCACATTGGCTCGTATTTATGAACTGTTGGGTCACATGCAGAACGGCGGGTCACCCTTCCGTCTAAGTGGGCCATTTCAATTTTTTATGGCCTGGTAGCTGGTCATTGTCGCTGTTATGAGTATCATCACAACATGGTCATCCCGCTTCCTACCTTTCGGCCTACCCTTCTTGATATAGTTGGTGTTCGCTTGAAATCCCTCAGCTCTGGTGAAGTTATCGAGCTTCTGAGTGACTTCTCCCAGTTTTTGTTCACTCCCTACCCCACCCCTTATGGCATCTTAGTTGATAACCACTGGGGGTCCTGGAGGATTTTTCTTACATGATCTCTCTATGGGATGGATTTATATTAGCGTGGATCGATGTGGTTTCTAAGTGAAAGCTATATGTCCCGTATCGTTTTTATCACCAGTTTGGGTGTATGCAAGTCAAAGTTTCCCTTCCCCCTCCTTATTCATGAGGACTGAACTTGTCCATACTTCATCAATGGTGGCTGATGCTGATGCGGGAGGGATCAGACACGAGCATTCCCCTGCCTGTCTTGGGGGCGGCCGCCAGGCATTCCATGGAGTATGCGAAAGCGTGGGCGAAACACTATCTCGATGGGATCCTAGGGAAGGCCGTCCAAATGGTTCCCAAATTAGGTGGTATTGTGGTTGTTTCATCCACCGTACCATCCTCATCATCTCTAAGGGAGGATCGACTGATGGCTCATCCATCAAAGTGACTGAGGGGATTTTCCTCTCCCAACCATGCAGTGGATGAAGTTCAGATGGGTCCCTCCTTCTTGGATGTGGATGAGGACGACTGTGTGGTTCTGGGTCCCAGCGAGACAACTTCGGATGTTTTTCCAGTTGATATTGGGTTTAGAAACTTGATCCTCAAGCTTGAACTGGGGTTAGAGGCTCCAGAGATTCCAAATTTAGAACCAACATCTAGCGAGCACATGCCTGCGCTGGTTGCAATGCCAAATTCTGTTCCTGTGCTGTCCGGAGAGGATACCAATGATCCTCGTGTCATGGCGGACCATTGCGCGGTGCGCAGGTGGGACTGGTCTCAGATTTGCGATATCGTTGTCGAAACTCTTCCAGATGATATGGAAACTAAGACCGAAGATCTTCGATAGCTTTTCCTGAGTTTGGGGTCAGGTGGATTTGACTATCGACAGTTCCATTCTCTTGCTTTCCAAGTTGTCATGGCCTGTGAGGAATTTTCCACAAGTGAATGCAAACATTCTCACATCACTGCCGCTCATTCTAGGACCCGAGCTCTAGAGGAAGCCACGATACAGCTCCATCAGCTGTTAAAATATGAGGTGATCTCTCAAGATCAGGTGGTCATCCTATCCTCTGAGTTGCGTGAATGTGTAGAGCGGGCAGCAATGCTGAGGAATCAGTTGTCAGCTTTGATTGGTCATCTTGAAGCCACCAAGAAAGGGATCAACAATCTCCAAACAATAGTGGAGCATACTCATCTGGTGGCTGAGGTTGAAGCCATGTAGAAGGTCGTGATGGAATAGTATAGCAACGACCTCTGCTACACGGTCGCTGATCTAGTGGAGAGAGTGAGTCAGGATCCTTTAGAACTATCAGAGCCGCTCTTGTCCTCTCTGTTTTACTTACCCCTATCTTTTTTTTGAGGGAGACATCCCAGCTTATGGACATCCTCCCTTTTTGTTCGAATGAAATACAATCTATGTCAATCACTTTTCACTATAAAATTTGATGGTTAGAACAATTTTTGTGTAAATAACAACTCACTGAATCAGAATTAATCATAAATCAGGAAAATAAACTCTAGCTTTTTCCTAGACCATAGGGTCTAGCGAGCATAGTTTTACTTTTTCTAGGGTTTTATAGAAAAAACCTAAAAAAAATTTCTCTTTTCATTTAATTCCCTAATATTTCCTGGAATCATTTAGTGTTAACCGAGTGGGTATGGCCCAACATTTACAAAGGTCTCCCTTTTCGGGTTTTCGGCCTAACAGGATTGTTCCTCTTTTCATGGGCGGTTTAAAGTCCCGCCATCTAGATATCATTACTGATATATTAGGTCTAAGAGCTTTGACCAGATATAGTGGTGCAAAGGCCCCAATGGGGTTTAGTTGATTAAAATAGGTCTCAATATTATTCAGACGCACGTGGTGGGGGGAACATGTTTAAATTTGAATGAAATCCAGGGCATGTCTCAAGGCATGGGAGCCGCATCAGCGTACAGAGGTATGAGGAGCATCGCCTAATGAAATATTGCAGTTGGTAGATTAGACAAGGGTGATCAATATGCAGATCCATTGAGGGCATGGTATGCATAGTCGTGCAAAGGTGTCCTCCAGTCAATGACTCTCCATTTCTGATGGCCATAAGACTTTATGAAAGTCCGGCTTATGGAAATCACCATGGGTGGCTTGGAGAATTTTGGAAACCACCGAGGGTGGCTCGGAAAGGGTATGTGAAATATGAAAGGTTTTGAAAGCATCTGTATCAATCAGGAGTGCGGAAGCAAGGTTCTTGTCCTATGAATTTGTCTAGAATAAAGGACAGTTGGGGCTTGGCGTAGTTTAAAGTCAAGCAGCTGGGACATCATCCAAAATGGAATGACTTCTCCAGGTCCTTGGTAATCTTGTCAGAGACATTCCACCATATTCAAGAAGGGTTGTGAAAGAGGTTGGTAAATTTTAGCTCAAAGGTTTTCCGAATCCCGGGATAGACATGGGGGCTCGGAGGCCAAGAGGCGTACGGAGTGAAGCATTGCCTAAGGAAATCCAACCTTTAGTAGACGGGCCAGGGGAGATCAATATGCAGATCCTCTGAGGGAATGGTTTGCATAGTCATGCAAAGGTGTCCTTAGGTCATTGATTTTATTCCCCCGATAGCCAATAAACTTCAGGGAAGTTGAGATTTGGGACCACAAGTGGTGGCTTATGAGAGTCCGGCTTTTTCTGAGTACAGAGTATGGTTTATGATTAAAGGGTTCCCCGATACGGTGGAAACGTCTAGACTGAACTTCCAGAGAATGGGTGAAGTAATACCTTCTCACGTGGGTTTGAGACGGTGGCTTGTGTTGGTCTGACCCGTGCACTGAAGGACAGAGAAAAGCCTCCGTTCCTTACTGAACCCGTAACGGGTTTGACTGTGCAGTTTAGCATCATGCGGTAAAGACGAAGAGCATTATTAAAGGATTTTGTGAAATTTAACATCATGCAGCGAGGATGGGGGAATTGTTCATTCCTTTGACAATGATGTGCAGATTATCGTCGTGCAGCAAGGATGATTAACAGTGTAGTTTAATGTCATGTGGTAAGGATGAGGAACATTATCAATCCAGTGAAATTGCTTTTTGTTGGAGGAATTCCCCTGGATGTTTAATTCTTGATCATTGAATCCTTACGCCAAGTGGCGAAGATGTGATTCGTGCCGTTTGACGTCATGCGGAAATGATGTATTTAAAAAGGCTGCTCTAGATTAGATTGTAACCAGGCCCGAATATCCCAACATTTCCTAGATATTGAGGGAATTTGATGGTGTAAATCATGGTTCCAGGGCTTCTTGGATCAGGAAAGATGACATGGAGGCTCTGAGGCTAGTAAGTGTATGGAGCTATGAAGAGTATAGCCGGGGGAAATCTTGCCTTTGTTAGACGGGCCAAGGGCGATCAATATGCAGAGCCGCTGAGGGCATTGTATGAATAGTCAAGCAAAGGTGTCTCTGGGTCGATGAATTTCCACTTCTAATGGCCATGAATGGTTATGAAGATCCGATATTATCCGGGCCACGAAGTCTATCATCGGGGAAGGAAATGTCTAAACATGTCAGGCTTACTCGGCCCTGGTTGCTGTTAATGCTTAGAAAGCTCCATCTGCTGATTTATTATGTGCGCGGGGGTATACCTTCACTCCATGCAGTTTAACATCGTGTGGTAAGGAAGAGGTACTCCTAGTCTAGTATTCATAGTGCTCGGACCACTGGGTGACTGTTACTTAAACACTCAAAGGATAACTGGGTAAACATGCTCTGATATACTTGGAACAAGGTGGGGGATGAATGTTGTAAATTACAACTTTGAGTTTTCCCAGATCAAGAGGTGTGGTGTGGGGGCTCTGAGGGTGATAAGCGTACGGAGCTTGGAAGAGTATCACCCATGGAAATATTGCCTTTGATGGACGAGCAAGGGGCTATCATTATGCAGAGCCACTGAGGGCATGGTATGCATAGTCGTACAAAGGTTTCCTCGGGTCGATGACTATCCACTTCCGATGGCCGTGAATGATTATTATGATCTGTGGTCGCTTATAGTGCAGAGTTCGGCACATCGGGATAATGGTGTCCCAGTATATAAGAAACATATTCACTGTAATTATCCATTGAGTCAAAGTAGACTAGTCCTGGATTGATGTTCGTTGATGCAGGTCGCTATGTGAACCACTGGTGGACACATAGGTTAGCCAGGTAGGGATACCCTAGCAACACTTGGATGTGAATAGGGGACAAACATGTAAACCACTTCTCCATAAACTCCGGGAACAAGACGTATGTTATGGGGGCTCTGAGGCTAGTAATCGTACAGAGCTAGGAAGAGTGTCTCCTGTGGAAATCTTGCCTTTGGTAGATGAGCCAGGGTATATCATTATGCAGATCCGCTATGGGCATGGTATGCATAGTCATGCCAAGGTGTCCACGGGTCGATGACCTGCCACTTCCGATGGCTATGAATGGTTATGAAGATCTATAATTGTCCGGGTTGTGGAGTCTGATGTATGGAGAGGATGCATCCAAATGTGCAAGGAGTTTCTCCATCTCATATCATCGGCTGTCTTGGGTGGGTCATGACGAAGTCCGTGCAGTTTAACGTCATGCGGGGAGGATGTAGTCCATGTAGTTTAACATCATGCAGTGAGGACGAAGTCCGTGCAGTTTAACGTCATGCGGTCAAGATGAGGTATACACCCCGTGCATGTCTCGTCCGTACATGGGGGGAAGGGGGCATTTTTAACATTATTTTCCATGTAGTTTAACGTCGTGTGGAAAGGATGCAAAAATACATCCCGTGCAGGTCTATCCCATACACGGGGAAAAGGGAGAATTTTTAAATCATTATATATATGCAGTTTTACACCGTGCAGTAAGGATGAGGAGTACACCCTGTGCCGGTCTGGTCCGTACACAGGGGAAGGGGCATTTATAACTTTTATTCAAGGGGATGGGCCAGGATTGGGAACCCTGGCGTCACTACCTATCTTGTGAGGTCAGGAATCAAGCCGCACGTAGTTCTCTAAAATAAGTACACCCCATGCAGGTCTGGCATGTACACGGGGGAAGGGGACATTGTCTAACATTTATTTTATTTCATTTGGAGGTGGTTGGGCCAGGACGGGGAACCCAGGAATCACTACATATCCTTCAAGGGATGGAATCAAGCCATACATAGTTCTCTTAAAGAAGCACACCCCGTGAAAGCTGGTCCATACATGGGGGGAGAAGGCATTTTTAACTTTAATTTGGGAGTGGAAGGGCCAGGACAGGGGATCCCTGCGTCACTACATATCCTACGAGGGAAGGAATCAATCCGTACGTAGTTCTCTGATATCTGTGCAGTTTAACGTCATGCTGTGAGGATGAGGGATACACCCCGTGCAGGTCGGGTCTGTACACGGGGGCAGAAGGCATTTTTAAATCTTATTATCCGTGCAGATTAACGTCGTGTGGTAAGGACGAAATCCACATGTTTTAATGTCATGTGGTTAGGAAGAGGGGTATTATTAGATTACGCGAAGTTTAACTTCCTTTGGTAAGGACGAATTCCATGCAGTTTAACGTCATGCGGTGAGGATAGACTCCATCCAGTTTAACGTCATGCGGTGAGGACATAGTTCTCGTAGTTTAAGGTCATAGAGTGTTGAACATTGGGTTATTGGTATTTTAACTTCATGCAGCTCAGATGAGTAATAGTACACCTTTAGTTATTATGTGATATACTTCTTCAAGAATCTCGCATTCGTAGGAGCCGTGGTGAGAGGACTGTTCATGGAGATTAGGGTATATACTCTGTTGGAGTAGACCTTGTGTACAACGTATGGTCCACCCCCATTTGGGGTCCATCTTTGGAGGCTTCATGCCAGTTATCATTGGGGTCCGGAGGACCAACACTAATTCTCCTTCCAAGAATGACCGAAGACGAACCTTTTTGTTGAAGGCTCGTGCGATCTGGTTCTAGTATACCTCCAAATGGTGCAATGTGTGAACCCTCTTCTTTTCTAGCTGTTTCAATTAACATAGATGCTTTTCTGACTACTCATAATTGGATAATTGATCACAGATGGAAACAAGGAGTGAGGGAAGTTGGAGTTCAATGGGCGGGACCACCTTTGTGTCGTACACCAATGAGTATGGGGTGGCTTGAGTAGCGGTGCAGATTGTGGTTCGATAAGCCCACAATGCATTGAGGAGTTTATCCAGCCACGACTTCTTGTCTTTCTCCACCATTTTATGGAGAATGTTGGACATCGTCTTGTTGAAAGCCTCTATCTGTCTGTTGGCCACGACATGGTAGCGGGATGAGTGGTTAGCCTTGATACCATACTCATGGTATAGTTTCTCCAATTCAGCAGAGCAAAAGTTGGTGTCGTTGTCTGTCAGTATGGTATGAGGGAAACCATATCTGGTGATTGTGTTGGTATTCACAAAGCTGACAATATTTCTTTCCCCGAATTCCTTGAGGGGTATGGCTTCTGCCCATTTGGAAAAGAAGTCGGCTGTCATGAGTATATACTTCAGCTGTTTGGCCATGGCGGGAGGATATGGTCCCACGACGTCCATCCCCCATAGGGAAAACAGCCAAGAGTACTTGGCTTGATAAAGTAACTATGGGGGTTGGTGTAGGAAGTTGGCATGAATCTGGCATGAGTGGAATTTTGTGGCAAAACTCTCGTAGTTACGTGCCACTGTGGGCGAGTAGTACCCAAGCCTTCGAACATGATGGGAAAGCTTAGTCCCCGGATGATGTGCTCCACACGCTCCGACATATAATTCATTCATTATGGCAACAGTTTCTTCTCCATCAATGCATGTAACGAGCACTCCATTGAGGACTCATTTGTATAGGACCTATTGCTGACCCACGCCACCATATATGACAAAGTTGATTGCCCTTATCCGTATTTTCTCTCGTTCAGCCCTGTCTGATGGAAGTTCTCCCCATTGAAGGTAGTTTGCAATGGGGGTCATCCATCCAGTTGTAGGAGCATATGGATCGAGGACAGGACAGACTTCGTGGATTTCTTCCATCTTGGTTTGAACAAATGGAAATACCATTCGATGGTGAGAAATACTGATAACAGTTTCATCCCGACCTGGGTCAGCTAGGGTGGTGGCCGCGTTGGCTAATGCATCAGCCTGAGCGTTCTGAGACGGGGGAATATAGGTCAATTTTGGTTTTGTGGATAATTTCTCCATTAACCCTCAGATATGATCAAATAGCAGGATCAACTCCTCATTTTTAATAGCATAGTCACCATTGACATTCTTGATGACCAGTTTCGAGTCACCTTTTACCTTTAGGTGTTGTACTTGTGCCCGGAGTGCGAGTTATAGGCCTACAATGAGAGCATGATATTCTGCTTCATTGTTCGTACATCCTTATGATATGAGGAAGGAATATGGAAATACTGCCTTTCCTGGGGACACGAGTATTATTCCCAAACCCACTTTTTTGAATCTAGGGTCCTCCATCCTCTTCCTGGTTGGGAATTGGGATGCGCCGTCGAAGTAGATTTCCCATGCTGGGAACTCCTCTCGATCCGAGAAGATTTCTTCATCAGGTAGATCAGCATCCGGTGTAGTGGTCCCTGTCAAAGGGTGATCTCCCAAAAATTCTGCTATTACTGACCCTTGATGGCTTTCAGAGGCACAAACCGGATGTCAAACTGCTGCAGGATGACTGCCCATTGGGATAGGCATCCGGTTAGCATCGGGCGGCTGAGGATGTACTTGAGTGGGTTACTCCATGAGATCAATTGGACTTCATGATGCTGTAGATAATGTCACAAATTTTGAACCACAAAGACCAAGGCTAAACATCTCTTCTCAATGTTTGAGTATCGAGTCTTAGCATCAATCATTGTTCAGGTAAGGTAATAGAGAATTCTTTCGCTGCCCATATCATTTTTTGTGCGAGGAAGGCTTCTAGTGATCGCTCTAAGGCTGCGATGTACAAGATGATAGGTCTTCCTTCAACCGGGGGCATGAGAACCGGTGGGCTTAAGTGGTACTTCTTCTAGTTGTCAAACGCCTCTTGGCAGTCATCCTTACATTGGTACGTGACCCCCTTCTTCATTAACCTGGTGAAGGGAAAACATTTTCCTGCCAGGTTGGCTATCAAACACATAATATAGGCTAGGTGTCCTTGGAATCCCCTCAACTCAATGAGATTTTAGGTAAGTGGTAATCTAAGGATAGCCTTTGTCCTCTCAGGGCCGACTTCGATGCCACGATGGTGTACGACGAAGCCAAGGAATTTCCCTGTGGTAACCCCAAATGTGCATTTCAAGGGGTTCATCTTCAAACTAAGCTGTCAGATTTTGTTTAAGATGGTGCCAATGTCTGACAGGTGATCTGAGCGCTGTCTGGACATTTCTACCAGGTCATCCACGTAACATTCAACGAATTTCCCCAATAACGGTTTAAAGAACCGATGCATGGAACACTGATATGTGGAACCAGTGTTCTTGAGACCGAAGGGCATGACCCTGTAACAGAATACCCCTTGAGGGGCCCTGAAGGCAGTTTCTTCTTCATCTTCTCAGGCCATTCAGATTTTATTATATCTATAGTAGCCGTCCATGAAGGATATATCCTCGTACCCAGTCGTCGCATCGATTAATAATTCGATGTTCGGGATTGGGAAATCATCTTTCTGAAAATTCCAATTGAGATCTCTAAAGTCAATTCATACACAGATTTTTTCGTTCTTTTTCTTGATAGGGACGATGTTGGACAACCAAATGGGGTACTGGACCTCCCGAATGAAGCCCGATTTAATGATATTATCTACTTCAGCCTCTATTTTGGCAGCATGTGGGGGATGTGTCCTTCTGGCGACCTGTTTATAGACCCGGTGGTCTTCTGGATGACCCAGGTGATGCGTTGCCGCTTCGGGATCGAGTCCCGGCATTTCTGTGTAATTCCCGAGAAAAACATCACGATTTTTCTTTAGAAAAGAGGTATATACCTCATGCTCCTTGGGGGACATGGATGCACTAATGAGAGTTGGCCTCAGATCTTCCTTAGTACCCAGGTTTATTTCCCTGAGATCATCTACCATGGTGGAGATACCCTCCTCAAATGCGGGAGGTTCACCCTTGAGATCTTCCCCATATTCATCTCCCAAGTCCTCGTGTTCTTGATCTGATGAGGAGAGAGCTCCAAACACGGGCTCTTGGGAGTCTGGAGGCGAGGTGTTGTGCGCATCCTTACTCGACTATTCGTCCCAAGATCAAGGGTTGGCGGACGTTCCTGCATTGTCGTGCTTGACCATCGTGGCTTTAGTCATGAGGAAATCCGAGTGCGTGTCCATGCTTGAACTCCTACTCACAACATGGTTGATGGGTAGGACATAATCATTGCCAAGCTGCCTGAGGGGGTCATCAGGAACCTTTTCCAGGCCATTTTGAGCGGGGATCCAGTCGACACCATCGGCCAAAGGCTTCTTTTTCTTTTTCTCATAGAACTCGACGTCAATGTAATGTGACTCAGAGAGCTCAAAAGGGGCCTTGTCGGCATGCACTGTTCCACTTTGTCCATTGAAGAGGTACATTATACACTAGTGGTAGGATGAAGGAATATCCATGTTTTTATGGAGCCTTGGCCTTCCCAGCAGGGCATTGAATTATGTGCTTTTCCGGACCACCATGAATTCCGTGTAGGCTACCAGGTCACCAAAATGGGTCTTTAGCTTAATTTGTCCCATTAGCTTTTTCTCACTCTTGTCGTAACCCAACAGAGTTGTGGCCGAGGGAATTAGGTCGTCCTCACTGTAGCCCAACTTAGGGAGTGTCCGTAGGGGATGGAGGATAACTCCAGAGCCATTGTCTATAAATACTTTCTGGATCTCAATACCATTCAGTGTGCCGGAGATATATAGTGGTCTGATGTGTCCTTGCATGATGGAATCTTCATCCAGATCGGTGAATGAAATCACCTCATTGCATTTAGCCGGGTCAGTCTGCATCTGGTAAATTTCAGCAGAAGCTACCTCAGCTTGGAACTCCTAGGGTCCGATCAAAGCTTCTATAACTGCCTCCCTAACGTCTGTTGACAGACTTAGGGCATCGAGTATTGATAGCTTGGCTGGTACCAATGCCAGCTACATAAAGATATCATATTTCTGCTCCAGCGGCCGATACTTCTCCGTTGGTTGGAGAGTCTTAGTTGGTGCTTTAGGGGATAGAGAATTTGACGTGGAGGGACATGCTTCCTGGTCAGATATCAATGGTGTTCCCGTATTTTGAGGACTTGGCTCGGCCGGCCAGCTTGTGCGCACTTGGGAGCTAGACATTTGTTCCTCCTCTGGTGGGTATCCCAGAACAATAGGGCCAAAGTGGCTGCTTGTGGAGGTGGAGGGGAATTAATTCTCCTACTGAGTCTGTTGAAGGAATCTCCCATGGGTTCTCGCGATAATAATGGTTTGGGACGGGGTCCAATCGTAGGGTTGGTTAAGGCCGCAGCTACGGCTCCTCTGGTATCCCCTACCTCTACGATTCCTCCTCCTGGATCCTTGTGCAGGGAACTCGGGTTCGTAACCATTACCTTGATCAGGGAATGATTCCATAAGATGGATGAAGTTAATAGAACCAACGATTAGCTCTTCATCCTCTGACTGGTCAACCTATTCGGTAGTCTCTAATGGTTTCGTTTGGTGGTTCAATGACCGTGACACCAAATTTGAGGGTATATAATCTTCCATGGTCGGGACTAACTTTGGCCCCGTTACAGACTTCTTCTCTTGCGATTGTTTCCTCCATCTTTGATTACACCTGGATGACCGGCTCGTTGAGGGTTATGAGGTCGATACTGTTGGCTTTGAGGCTTCAGGGGCTGTTGGTGGCAACACCGGCTGCTGTAGTTGAGCTCAGAGTATGCCCTGGGCTCAGTTGATAGTCTTCCGAGTCATCCTGTTGTCAAATTTATGACCCTTCTTGCTGGTGACTTTCTGCCACCCCTCCTCTTTGTCGGAGTCGGTGGTAGAGATACATGCCACATGTGATGGGGGTGGTCGCAGCTTGACCTGTTCAGAGTCTACCATCCTCTGTAGGAGGTCTTTGATGATGAAGAATTATCAGATACTGTGCCCCAACATCCGATGGTAGGGGTAGTAATCTGGCCTGTCATTGCGGCAGTCTTCTTCTGGTTTCATTGGCTCATGGAGACGGAGCAAGTTGCAGTTCATAGCGGGAATGATGAAGCCGCGGACTTGGTAATCTCGAAACTAGTATACTTTTTTTATTCGTTCCTAAAATTGGATCTGCTTTGGTCCTCACTGATCGTCCCATTTAGGCAGAGGCGGTCGCAGATATTTAAGTGGCCCGTGACGATTTGGTGGAGGCTTGAGTTGTGGAGCGGGCACAGGGGCCGGATTGAGTGTGAAAGAAGACGCTTCATCTCTAGGGGCCATTTTCGTAGGATCCTGTGAGGCTATTTGGGGCATCGAATTAGTCTTCTATAGGGAGTCCTCAATTCACTCAGCAATGGCTGAGAGATGGTGGAAGCCAGTGGTGCACTCCACTGGTATGGGCGGTGTTCACAACTCATCTCTATGATTATCAATGCATATGGCTGGCATCTCATCATGAGGCATAGACCTGTTCAGGGGGCAGTTCAAACCTTTATATCTAGCGATAAAATCTGTGACCCTGTCATTCTCCCTCTACTTGTAGTTCATGAGATCACTGACGGTTGTTTTAGGCAACGTTGAGCTGAAGTGGAACAGGAACTGCGGCCGAAAGTCTTCCCAGCTCCTTATTGACTGGGCTAACAGACTTGTATACCAGACGAAGGAAGATCCTTTCAAGGTTCGTACAATGCATCAGAGTTTCACTGCTTCTTGCTATTCTGTAGTCCCCATTATAGGGTCTCAATAAGATGCGTAGTGTATCAAATGTTGTTCTGGATCGCCCGATAAATTAATGATAGGGAATACAAGGCTCCCAAAATTGGGTGGAGGCAGTGTGTTGCTCACCCAATCTAGGTAGGGTTTCCACTCTAGATGTATCGGAGTGTTTCGACCATCCATCACTTCAAATCAAGCTATTAGTGCCTTAATGGTGTTGGTGAGACCCTAGTTTACATCTTGCTGGGCCCAGTCCTGGGAAAGCGTCACCCGAGGCATTTCTTGAGGATCCGGATTAGCCGGCACCAGGGGTGCATGTGCCGTTTGTGGCACCATCATAGGGTTCAGTCATACTCGCTCTGGTTGCTTCCTGATTGGAGGGAAGTCTTGGTATTTATCTGAATCTATGTTTAGGTAGTTGGATGAGTCGGGCGCCTCGTTGGACGGGAGCCCGGACCATGTTTTGTTTCCAGGGGAAAACCATAGTCTTTGAGGTGAACTTATTGGGAGTCCATGATGTGGCTCCTCATGGGATGCAATTTCAATAAGGCTGTTCCTCTTGAGTATCTCTACGTTAAGCCACCTCAATTATTTCATCTCCTCTTCCTGTCGAGCGAATCTATCTTCAAGTGTGAGTAGCTCATCTATGTCGAGATAAGGAGGCGGGTTAAGGGTAACCATTCCTTTGTTCTTATCCTTATTGGAAGCTCACAAGTTAGGCGGAGGAGGGTTGGATGGAAGGATGACCATATTTAGGGAGACCCTCTAGTTCATGGTGTGCACCCCTGGTGGTTCGTTGTGAGTCACATCTTGACCGGAACTATCGTCTACTGATCCCTCCTGATTTACAGTATCTCTGGTGTCACCCGTGGGGTTAACCTCTATGACGTTGATAGATTCATATCGTGGGGTGGAGAAGATTCCATCTTCCAAACAAAAATAGGATCTTCTGTGTCTTCTACTGGCCTTCCCTTTCATAACCTGGGATTGCCTTCGGACTTCCTAACGAAGTGCGAGGCAAATAGTTATTTGATGCGACCTTACGGTGCGCTTTCCTCTTGGAGGGGATGATGATTCAAATGACGGGATAGGACGGAAACCACCTCTTCTGATTGTCCTCCCTAGACGAGATAACACTGACTCTCGTGGGGGAGGATGTTATTGAGGGGGTAATAATTCCCCCAGCCCTCAGGGCTGGGGTTGGCTCTGTTCCTTGGATATCGAGTCTCTTCCTGGTTTTATTGGACTTATGGGGGAATTTTTTGTTAAAACTTCCCCTAGGCCTCCAGGCTGGGGTTGACCCTAGATTGCATCAATGGATGTGGCAAACGCTTCCTGCCTGATCGTGCATTCCCCCATTCGGTGGTGAACTGGGTTTGGTGCTGAATTCTTCTGTGAATCAATCCCTTCTAGGGAGTTAGGAAAAGATCAATGATTGTACCCTCTTAGGAGAGAGGTCTATTTTATGCTCTCGGTGGCCTGATTCAGGAGTTCTTGAATGGATCGTTCCTATCGGTACTGACGTTTCTGGGACATACTCAAGGCCTGACTCTGTTGTGCGTGTTGCCTTTCCTGAACAGGGTGACCACTTGACTGTCGTCCTGACGTGATGACGTTGCAAGATACCACACCGAACGATTTCTTCTTGGTGGTGAGAGGAGTGAAATTCTGAGCTCCATGTTCTCCCCATCCCCTGATATGGACTCCCATCAGAGCATCACCGATGAGGCGGCGCAGCTGGTGCATCGCACGGAGGCAGGCTATCTCCATGTTTCTTTTACACCTCTTGGGTCGTTGTTTCTAAGCTGAAGGAAGAGCTTCTTGGTCGATGTGATGCAAGAGGTTCCCTATTGTCTTGACATGGTATACATACCCATCGTAGGGTAGGGAACTTGATTTCAGTCTGCGGAGGGTTGCCCATATATTATTGTAGATGTCGTGCACACATTCTTCTGACAACTCTCTGGGTATGTCGAACTAAGAGGTGGACGTAGGCCAAAATATAACTGGTATATCATCCCTAGCCAGTCGTTTTCTCAGGTGCAGCATATCGCCATACTCCTCCACTGGTGACTCCTATACCTGGTCGGCCCAACTGAGACACTCGCTCCCAACATGGTCAGAGGCAGTGGGACTGGTAGGTGCTGAATCATTATGTGGGCGATTCCGAGGTGGTTCAGAGGATGAACACGGACCTGGACTATCTCCTGATTGAAGAATGATGTCTTCAGTGACTAATTGGGATTCTGACATGCTTGATCCCATCCTTCTGAGTGCCTCATCATACGACGGCTTTTCTTTACATGATTTTGTAGGGGGAGGACCATCATGTCAATATGATATGTCATCTTGAGGAGGACCTCTGTAATGGCGGCTGCAATGGCGAGGACTACCATTACTGCCTGATGATTCACTGCATAGAATAATTTTGCAGTGCACACCCTGGGGAGGACCTCCAAGGCGTGTCACAGCAAGGGGAGGACCTTCTGGCTACACACTGTCGTTATAGGGAGGACCATCGCAACAACTTCCTTCATGGTGAGGATGAACATCATGGCTTGATGTTCGATGTGCATCCTGGGGCGGACCTTCAGGACACATTGCGACAAGGGGAGGAACTTCTTTTTTTTTTGGGCTAATGCGAGGGGGACCTTCACAATGGAGGCAGTGGTGGCGAGGACTACCATCACAGCTGCGGCAATGGTGAGGACTACCATTACTACTTCCGCAGTGATAATATCTACAGGATACATCCTAGGGGGGGCCTTTAGAATGTATCACAATGAGGGGAGGGCCTTCTCATTGCTTGAAGTCTCTACGGGGAGGACTTCCATTATCAAGGTGGCGATGACTACCACTGTGATCTGATGCCTGGATCCACGGAGTGTCATTGCAGCGTCACCCATGGGGAGTACCTTCAGGGCAGGCCACGACATAGGGAGGGCCTTCTTTTCGTGATGAGACATCACTAATGGGAGGGCCTCCGCAGATGAGACTATGATAGTGATGACTACTATCATAATCTGTGGTCCCACTGCATGGAGAGTGTTTGCAACATATACCCCAGGGAGGACCTTCAGGGTGTACCGCAACAAGTGGAGGACCTTCTTGCAGCTCAATTTTATGGTCACATGGAGGGTTTCCAGGAATAGTATAAAATGAGGAGCTATCGTGATCGATCGTTATATGCCCACGAGGGAGGCCCTCATGGGTGCTCTAAGGAGGACCTTCAGATCTGTTGGTAGCAATATTGTGGGGTGGACCGTCGCAACTGCTACTTCCACTCCCATAATATGGTAATGGATGGTAAGGGTTTTAAGACTTTGATGTATTCATAGTGGCGTTGGGAACCCCAGCATAAGTAGGGATGAGTCACGAACTCCCTGTTTATTTTCTGGCTTCCTTTGGCACGTTCGGGGCGCTCTTTTGCAGGCAGCGGGGACCGTCTATTGTTGAAAACGACCTTCACCTTTGGGTCCATGTCTAATTGGGTCCCGTGATGCTACCGGGATATGATAACGATCATCTTGACTTTTTTCAGGGATATATGCCTGCTCTAGAGAATCCACCATGATTGATGGGTGTCCCCAAGTTGGAAAGAGTTAAGTTGCTCGATCTGGTTGCCCTTGTGTCATGAAATATAGCCGACGACCCTCCTGGGAGGGAGCAGGGATGCAGATCTGCTCCGAGGTGTCTATCTCGTCTCTCAGATGAGTCGCCTCAATTGGGGAGACAGGGTCACGGGCCCGAGTCCTTGTTGTTAACGCTGATGCAATTACATTCTGGAAAGTCTACAAGATATGATTGGGGATCGATACATGCTCATCCATAATTTCTAGGATATGCAGAGAGACATATTTGGCTGGAACGGGTATGAAGGACCATTCCGGTATCTGAGTAGGAATATCATCCTCCGGTCCTCTGGTGGTCTATGGGTGCTGACAATTCTCTTGTGTCGGGGCTGGTGAATGAATCTGCCCCTGTATTGGGATATGCCTGTTTATCTCTCCATTGTCCACCACATCTAGATGGGGGAATTTACATGCATCCATAGGGAGATGACCCTAAATTTGTTGGTTTCCAACGATATCGAGTTGGTCGCCTTTGTTTGCAGGAAGACGTGCCCTCCTATGATTTTCCGCCACATCTGGGTGGCGGGCTTTGTAGATCGCCACCATATCATGATGGAGGGCGTCAGAAGCTACTGCTAGGAGCTGGTCTGGCAGGTTCTGGGTCACCACCATGTCAGGTTGGTGGGCTTCATGACCCTGGGCAGGGAGAGGTTCCTTCCTGGTAAGTGATGTCCTGTTTGAGAGACGGTCTTGATGGAGCTCAGCGGGGATGCGTGCCAGCTTGTATAAGGCCTCCATGTCTGGATGGAGGTCTCAGGAGGAGCAAACAGGTGTAGGTTCCTATTCGTGGTACGTCTCCATGGCTGGGCAATGGAGCTCCTCCTCAGGTACTAGGGTCATGACCGGTCCCGGATTGTATGTCTTCCACCCTCGCCGGGCGGTCTGAGTGGCAGGAGCTCGGGGAGCATGGTCCTGAATAATCGGGGAGACATCCTCCTCAGCGCGAGGATTTTGAATCGCGGCGTGACCATGATGATGTCTGCCGGCGGGGGCCTTGGAGCGGAACCCCCATTCGGTGGGGATGAAGTTCTCAACGTCGACTTCATCCACCTCCCTAAGATAAGGGAGGTACGCATTGTCTTGTTCCAGGGATTGTCTCCCGAAATGGTTGGAGACAACAATAGTGGTTGTATGGATCTTCCATTGCGGCCACTGTTGGGTAGGCGACTGATGAGTTCTGGTGGATTGGAGGGCGTGCATGGTCGCCTCCACCATTGGGATAGAACTGTTCACGTGGTACTCTCGGATCAGCGCATCTGAGACATAGCGTTGAAGACACTGGGTGGGTGACGGGGTCCTCCATTGGTGAGTAAGTCCTGTCATTGCGTAGTTTGAAGCATTCACTTGTGAGTTCCTTCATAAAATCCAATGGATAGATGGGAGTTCTGAAGGTACCTGCAAATCATTTTAGAAAATACATGCAGAAAACCTATCAAAGTACCATCTCCTGATTCTATGCGTAATTATTGACCTTACATGGCCCTCATTGTGAGTAAAAGGGGGAATAGGGTGGGATTAAGCTAAATCTTTCATTCTTGGTTAAAGATTCACGCCGACTTCAACAATTTGGTTTTGGGTTTCGGTCTCGAAACGCCCAATGGTTCCGTATCCGATTATGTGTGGACCTGCTTTCCAAAGGTAGGTGTTCGCTGGATGGTCTGACCAATGACGCTTAAGAACTCACATTAGTCAAGGGGATGGAATTTCGGGCTCATTTCACCCTTTTGGGGGGAATTATTTTCTGTTCTGGGACTCTCTTATAGATTTAAGACTTATTAATATGTTCGCGAATCATTGGTTTATCCCCAAGCATAGTATCCATGCATTTCTCATGGTTGGTAATGGTCAGTTGAACGTAGTGGTTCAGAATCATTTATTCTAGAGGTTTACCATCCCTCGTTGGATTAATGACCCCGAAGAGTCGGAACTCATTGAGGCGGCACTAGGAGTGGCATGATGAACCGAGGCGAAGATAGTCAGATCGACCGGTTGTTGTGCTTGAACCTCATGGAGGCTTCCTATCTACCCTGCCTAGGGGACATGGATCAATGTCCCCATAGCTCGAATGGGAGCACTGGAAAACCAACGTGAAGGTGGACCTGGGGGTCGATTGTGATATGGCTTGAACCTCAGGGAGGCTTCCTACGTACCCTGCCTTGGGAACAAGGATCAAAGTCCACGTAGTACAAATTGTCTTGGGACTTACGCTCTGAGGAAACTCAGAATGATGGATTGGGGCTTACACTCTAAGGAGGCCCAGGGCGATGGATTGGGGCTTACACTCTGAGGAGGCCCATAAGAGGAAGTCATGGTCTATGCTTACTCTAATCTAACGTGAGTCATGCTCGGTGTGAGAATCAAGAGGCAGCAAGAACAGAGGATCATGTCGTGAAATGTGCGTCTATGAGATGTGGAGAGGGGCTTATGCATGAGGGGCGGCCCATAAAGTCGGGGCTTATTCTGAGATTGACGCCCATGGAGACAAAGCCCAGCGGTCACCGACGACACCAAGGGCTTGCTGAAGGACTGGGACTTGCGATCTGGGGGCAATTTCACCAGTGAGTGGGCTTGGGCGTTCTGGGTACGCCACACTTGCGATCACTTCGCGGAGGAGCTGCGGTACATCGGCCTGTTTGAGGCGGTGTGGACGTCGCAGTTCCACTTCTACCAGCAGTCCGAGCTCGGGCCGGATCTGTTCACCCGCTGGTCCCCGGATACCAACACCTTCCATCTTCACCATGGGGAGGTCGGCATCGGTCTCTGGGACATCCACTGCATCGGAGGTATCCCGCTGGAGGGTTACCAGTACGATGAGTTCCTGCCTCCGAAGAACACCTGGGAAGACAGGTCACGGACTCCCATTCTGACCTGGCATCTGCTTGACCTGGCTACGCAGCGGCTCGGGATCAAGGACATCCAGAAGGACATAGCCTACAAGGAGTGGTTCGGCCAGTTCTTGGAGCATGACCCGGCGGTCAAGATGCCAGGCAGGGGGAAGCGGTGCCCGACCGCGACTCAGAGGAGCCGGAACGGGTCGTACTGGCGGGTCCTGGAGACGGGCGACTACCACTCATGGGGGTACCGCGTCATCGAGGCCCGGGACCCAAATGTCCGGTACGCGGCGTTCCTGGACGCCTTTCTGAGTGGGTGGCTCCTGCCAGTGCAGGACGCGAGAATGGGCGTCCGCCCGGCAACACTGGCGATGGCGGGCGCTATGGCCGCGAAAAAAAGATACAATCTCGGGGTCCCGGTACTGGCGAAGCTGTATGCCATCCTGGGACGCATCTCACGAGGGGGGTCGCCACGAAGGATCTGTGGGCCCTTCCAATTCTTCCACGGCTGGGTGGCTTCTCACCTTGGTGGGTACACGTTTCCGAACGCCATCATTCCTCCGGGCAACGGCCTGCGACCCTCCCTGCTGAACATTAAGGGGGTCGCTCCGATGACCCTAAGTGAAGAGGGCATGAGGATTCGGATTGGCAATCATGCCAATTTCAACTTCAGCCCGTTCCCCACTCCCGTCGGCCAGATGATCGACAATGGGCAGGGTCCGCTGGAGCAGCATGAATACTTCCTGAACATGCGGGGCGGGGTGCTCGTGGCTCGGATCGACGGGAAGGTGATCTGCGAGCCTTACGTGCCAACCCGGTTCGTCAGGCAGTTCGGGTGCCTTCAACGGATGCCGAAGAGGGTATTCACTGCTGTTCGGGAGGAGACGAACCCCGGCGTCCTTCGTCAGATGTGGCTGATGTTCGTCGCCTTTGGCTCTAGCGACGTCATCACTCTCCCTCCTACCGGGGTCGACGCAGGCCTGGCAACCAAGTACGCCGAACACTGGGCCATCGCGTACCCCGACGGGCTTCTACGGAAGCCAGTTCGGCGGCTCGAGGTCACCCGTGCGGAGACCGGGCGTCAAGGAAGGAGGCGAGGCGCCGTTACACGGGGGAGAACGGAGGCGCGCCAAGCAGCGGAGCCGGCGCGAGCAGGGACTTCGGCGGTGGGCACATCGCAGGCTGCCGCTACGACCTCGGCGCCCAGAGAGGGGGCACGTGCGGTGGTCGAAGAGCGGCCCGGGAAGCAGGTAAGGCGTCTGCTCGAACCCTCCCACGATGCAGTCTTCCCGGCGCCGTGGTCGGCCTGGATGACCCTGCGGCAGTCACTGGGGACCGACGCCATCTGGCGAAAGATACTCAGAGAAGGAATCCATCTTCCAGAGGTCGGGCGCCTCCATATCGCCCACAGGGTGGACTTCAACCGGCAGTATGCGTATCTGACGGCCATGGACGAGTACGCGCGCCAACGTGGTTAGCGTGCGGAGCCATCCCTTCTGGTGAAGGTGATGCTCGGTCTAGAACCCGCTCCAGAACAGATGCCGCCGGCGGAAGATGACAGTAGCAATGACTCCGAGGAAGAGGAGGAGATAGGGGAGGATGAAGGCTCCGAGGGAAGATCCTATCAGGGGAGCCCGCGGGAGAGTGGCGAGGTGGCCGGCTCTGACAATGTTGATGTCACTGAGCTCCTCGAGGTCCGCTTCTATCCCTACTCAACCTGCTTCATCCATTCTCTTATGCAGCTTCTAACCCATTTCTCCACCTTTCTCAGGAGTGCACAGATGTTGGTCAGGCGTCCTCAGCGGGAGTAGGAGAGGCGCTAGCAGGACAAGGCAGGGGCCAGACGCCCATTATTGAATTAACAAGCGCTGAAGGGTCCCCTGCTGCAACTGTTCCTGCGGCGGCCGGGGCAGCGGAAGATGACACTCTGAACTCCCGTAAGTCTCCTTACTTTACTGCTGGTGCTTGCCATTGACGATCCGTGACTAACCATGGCATGCCCCGCGCAGTGATCTCAACACTGGAGGCTCATCGGTTTGCCGAACCCGGGCCATCCACGAGTGGACCGGCGGCAGACATGCCGCCTGCTCCGGAACAGACTTCCCGCACCGAGCCGGCCCCACCAACTGCTGATCAAGGGGCTACGGACGTCGGCGGTGCTGACATCGGAGAGAGGTCGGGGGCTGACGAGGGTGTCAACGCCGCTGGGGAGAGAGAAGAAGGACTCCCAGATGTTGGGGAACCTATCCCCCATGAGGACATCCCAGGGGCGGACCCTGCAGCAGACCTGCTGGCTGCCTTCCCTGCCTACCGGCCTGCCGACCCCGAGGAGATGGATGACTCAGACGCGGAGGCGGTCGAGGAGAGCCGGATAACGCGCCGCAGGGGGGGGGGGGAAGTGCATCCAGCGCTTCCTCAAGCGAGACCCATCGGAGTGGCTGGGGCGCATGGGATCACTCCAAACCTGGCTGCGCTTCCTGTGTGCCGGGGGAGCTGATGCTCAACGCCTTCATCTGACGGTCCGTGATTTCATGGCCGAAAAGATGCGCGAGAGCTTCCGGCGTGCCGACGTCGCACAGAGTCGGGACATGTCGGAGAGCATGCGGGCGCTCCTCGCGGCGGAGCAGGAAGTCCGGCGTCTCGAAGGGCAGGCGGTAGAGAAGGAGGCCTTCGTCACAGCGTGTACTGAGCTTGTTGAGCAACTATCGGCCCAACTGATCGACGCCCAAGTACAGCTGACAGAGGCGGGCCAACAGATGGTCACACTCCAAGTCGAGCGGGAGCATGCACAGGCCAGGATCGACGAACTGCGTGCTGCGACCGCCGACGAGGAGAGGGCACGCAGAGAGCGAGAAGCAGCTCTGGAGGCCGCCAGCCAAAAGGTAGCGGCGTTAGAAAGACTTATCCAGCACGCTAATCCCTAGGGGCTTTGTTTTTGCCATTCCCAGAACATTTTCTTCCGCTACTCAATCTTTCGATCCATTTGTATGAATCACCATATTTATCTGCATCTTTTGGTTTAACATGCTCGACCACAATTCATTGTCTTGCGGGAGCGTTAACCAAGCTTCAGGCATCCGCAATTGGGCCTGGATTTCTAGAGAAAAGAGGGAGATCATTCCTAGGAAAGGAGACCTCAGACCTAATCAATGTATCATCCCCCCAACTCGTTCCAACACACGAGCGGGACAACGCTAGGGGCGTTGAGATTTTATCCGAACATAGGGAAATGAGAAAGGGTGAATCGCGCATCCCGAATTCAGAAATCCACAACGGTTGGCCTTCCGGGAAATGCCCAAGATGGCAAGCGGACAATGGATCAATCGACCATACTACTGCGATAGACGAACCGAAGGTCATCATCCATATGGTAGGAGGTGGATCACATGTCATCATCAATGCCGCTTTGGGGGTTCCTTCAGGCACAAGGGTGGAAATCCAGATCAACAGGGCATGCGAAGCGTGGGGCGAAGTGATGATTTGTTCGGATAGAATCCAACGCTCTCAAAATTGCGCCACCGTGGGGAAAGCGTATTAGGCGGATGCACTAATCTGGCCGTGAATCACCCCAATTCTCAGACAGAACCTCTTTGACAAGGAAACCGTCGCTTCCCATCATTGCGATGGGGCATCCCGAGCTGAATCGGGGAGAATATCACAACTGCACCACTCTACCCGAAGTCAGGCCAGACGGCCGGCGACGAGGAGGGGCGGGACTTAGCGATCCCTGAGGCTGGACCCGAGTCGGAATGCTCGGGCATTCTTACGTACTCCATCAGGCTGGAGATCAAGCCATACGTAGTTCTGCGAGTGCAGTTTAACGTCATGCAGGACGCAGAACCCCATTTGGGGAGATCTTAGTTTAGGGTCGTAGAGCTCGGACCATAGGGGCGTATCTTAGTTTAAGGTCTTAGAGCTCGGACCATAAGGGGAGATCTTAGTTTAAGGTCTTAGAGCTCGGACCATAAGGGGAGATCTTAGTTTAAGGTCTTAGAGCTCGGACCATAAGGGGAGATCTTAGTTTAAGGTCTTAGAGCTCGGACCATAAGAACCTCAAAGTACGCCGCATCGTGGTCCTATCCCCTGGATATGCGAAGATGCACTGGGGAATAGTGTCAAGAGTGTCGAGATTTTGCCTGGTCAGAATGGGAGGTGGAAAATGTGATGTGAATCATGCGGCCATTCACTCAAGGACTGGGGGCACCGGCATAACGATACGGGAGTACGGCCAACCGTGGCGGAAGAGCAGCATCAATATCGCACTAACCGTTGATGGAATGAGGCAGCAAACGAGCATCGACCGCTCAATCGCAGGATTCATATCGATTTGCTGCCCGAGGCCATTGGGGGCACCAGCCCGAGTCGGTGGGAGAGCACTGAGGCATTGTGTCCAAACCGTTCACGGGGGCTCCACCCAGGGCGTAGGCGATGGGTCCGAATGAAAGGGAGCACGAAGCCTGAAAATGGAAGGAACCTGACCAAGCTAAACCTGACCCTCCTGGCAATAAACCAGAGTACTTTTGACACCAGTGGACCACTGCAAGGGGTGGAGGGACATGCCTTGAGGGTGGCCTGAAGGCGGCAGACTCCCCAGAGAAGGGGGGAATCTTTAAGAGGTGGGGGCTGGACCCGAAGTTTAAACATCTGGGCATTCCTACGTATCCCATGAGGATGGGAATCAAGCCACACGTAGTTCTTGAAGCGCGGCGCAACACAATCGGGCACCAGCACGGGGAAGGGTGCGGGTCTGACCCTCACACACAGAAGAAGCGGTATTTGATATTTCTTGTTTGTCCTTAAAGATGGATGGTTTTTTCGTGCAGCGACATGCCTGTGATTAAGGAATCCCTGGCGTCGCCACAATAATCAAGCCATGAAAGGCATTGATGAATGGCGTGGTTATTAACCAGCACCCAACGTGAGTGTCCCCTGAGGAGAACATCCCGATGCAGTGCCGTTTCTCGTCGGGCGGCCAAGACGGTCACAGTTTACGGTCGTGTGGTAGGACCAGACAACACAGTTTAAGGTCGTGTGGTTCGGACCATGGAGGAATCCGCGTATTGCGATATGGCGGACTCGGCGGAGGTGGGAACATACCCAGCCCTGCGGTCACGCACGATTCCAGGAGAAGAGTCCTGGGATAGGGGCATGCGTATGCCCATCACCCGAGGGGCAGAGATGCTAGCCTCCAGATATACTGGGCCCAAAACGCGATTGTTCGGGCGACTCCTTCCTCCTTATGGGGAAGAGGGTCCAGCTATACACGGCCCTTAGGGAGGACATCAGCATATATCCTTGGTGCTCAGATCGTGGGAGCCTCGACAGACACCATTATCCTGGTTGGCCTGCCTAACGTGTAAAGTTGTACTGAAGGTCAGTATGAAGAGAGTGTCGAGATTCCACTACAACGCACAAAGGCGGAGTGTGATGAGGACCGTGCAACCAATGTTCGGAGCCTAAAAGAGCCGACATGGCGATCAAGGATGTCGCTGACCATATTCGCAACACAACATCCGATCGCGTCAGCCCAGAACTAGGCAAGCAAACGAGCATCAACCGCTCAATCGCAGGATTCATATCGATTTGCGGCCCAGGACCCGCCGGTAAATCGACCCAGAGCGGTAGGAGAGCACTGAGGCATTGTTTCCAAACCGCTAACGAGGATCCCTTTGAGTGAAGGCTCGAACAAGAGGAAGCGCGCGGCCCGACAAGCAACACGGGACTTGCCGGGATTGCATCCGACACTACGGGTCATAGACCAAAGTACCCAAAACATGTTAACAGATCACCGGAAAGGGTCGGAGGACTCACCCTGAGAGCAACCAAAAGGCGGTAGATCCCCGTGATCAACCAAGAGACGGGGCTGGACCTGAGACACAAGCGTCCAGGCGGTCCTACGTATCCCATAAGGATGGGAATCAAGCCGTACGTAGTTCTTAAGAGGCAGTTTAACGTCATGCAGGACGAAAAGAGAAAAAAGGGGGGAGCAGAAGGCATCCCCAAACGTGGGGGGGGGGCGTACAGCGTGACGAGCAAACCGACGTGAATGAGGGCATAGCCCCGCGCTCACACCATATGCCGCACACCCGGGGGCAACTGGGCCGAAGGCCCGAGATAGGGTGGAAATTCCCGAAGGATGGGGCTGGGCCTGAAACATGAATGTTCAGGCGGTCCTACGTATCCCATAAGGATGGGAATCAAGCCGCACGTAGTTCTCGAGAGGCAGTTTAACGTCATGCAGGACGAATGCTGAACAGTTTAACGTCTTGTAGCTCGGACGTAGTACAGTTTAACTTCGTGTTGGACGAATGCTAAACAGTTTAACGTCTTGTAGCTTGGACGAGGTACAGTTTAACGTCATGTTGGACGAAACACTCGGCAGTTTAACGTCTTGCAGCGCGGACGATATGCTAGACAGTTTAACGTCGTGCAGCTTGGACGTGTGCAGTTTAACGTCGTGCAGGACGTCGGCACACTCAGACAAAGTACTGCTTGAGGAACCTAGCGTTGGTGGGAGGAGTGACACGCTCACCATCCATAGTTGCTAGGGAGTACGCGCCATTGGGATAAACTTTACGGACGACAAGAGGTCCCTCCCACTTGGGCTCCAACTTGGGTGGCTTCCTGCCGGGGATCATTGGCGCTCTTAGGGCTAGCACTAGGTCACCCTGCAGGAAGGAGCAGAGGCGAACCTTCTTATTGAAAGCTCGAGCCATTCTGCTTTGATGCCTCTCCAAGTTGTGCAAGGCGCGAAGTCTATTCTCATCCAGTGCTTCCAACTCGACTAGACGGGCTTCAGCAGCTCTGTCCGGCGCTTGCTGGTCGTAGACCGCAGTGCGCAAGGACGGTAACTGGATCTCGATGGGCAGGACGGCCTCAGCTCCATACACCAGGGAATAAGGGGTCATCTGGGTGGAATTGCGAGTTGTCGTCCGATAAGCCCAGAGGGCGTTGGGGAGCTTGTCCGGCCAACTCTTCTTGTTCTGACCAACCATTTTTTGCAGAATGTTAGAGAGGGTTTTGTTAAACGCCTCGATCTGTCCATTCGCCTGCGCATGATAGCAAGATGTATGGTTCGAGCGAATGTTGTACTTGGCGTACAACTTCTTCAACTCGGCTGCTCGGAAATTGGCTCCGTTATCCGTGAGGATAGCGTGAGGCACTCCAAATCGATGAATGATGTTGGAGGTCACGAAGTCAGCGATCGAACAGGATTTGACCTCTCTGAGCGGAATCGCCTCTGCCCATTTGGAGAAGAAGTCCGTGGCGGTCAGAATGAACCGGCACTGGCGAGCTGTCGCTGGCGGGTAGGGTCCCACAACGTCCATCCCCCAGACTGCAAAGGGACAAGAATACCTGGTGGTATGGAGAGGCTTCGGCGGCCGATGCACAATGTTCGCATGAACCTGGCACGCGTGGCACCTCCTGGCATACTCGATACAGTCATGGATCATGGAGGGCCAGAAGTATCCCAACCTCCGAATCTGGTGGGACAGCTTCGGCCCAGTCTGATGGGCGCCGCATAAACCAGCATGAACCTCTTTCATGACTCGTGGGATCTCAACTCCCTGAAGGCAACGGAGGAGAACACCATCAAATCCGCGTCTGTAGAGGATCTGCTCCAGGCCGGGACTGCTCTGGAGGAAAAACTGCGATGCGCGACGTCGAACTCGCTCGCGCTCGGCTCGATCCGGCGGGAGAATGCCATGTTGGAGGTACTCAACCAAAGGCGTCCTCCAATCAGGGGCTGGTTTGACTGCCATATCTGGGGTAATCGGGGCTCCGGGCACAGGGGCAAACGCGGTGAGATTACTTACCGACGGGCCGCGATCTCCCTCCAGGATAACGGGAGCGATGAGCCTGTGGTGCGTCATGCGGACGGTCAGGTTATCTTGTTCAGGCTCTGCAAGTGACGCAGCAAGGCTGGCCAAGGCATCTGCTCGACCGTTCTGCGACCGGGGAATATGGACAATTTCTGGCCGAGAAGGGAACCGGGCCATCAGAAGGAGGGTGCACTCCAGTAATGGCACAAGTTCCGACTTCCTGACAACGTAGTCGCCATTGATCTGCTTAACAACCAGCTCGGAGTCCCCTTTCATGCACAGATGGGGCACGTCGATCTCGAGAGCTAACTCGAGGCCGGTGATGAGGGCATGGTATTCCGCCTCATTGTTGGTACAGCCCTATGACAACAGGAAAGAGTATGGCAGTACGGCTTGCTCCGGGGTAATGAAGACGATACCCAAACCCACTCTGTTGAGCTTAGGATTATCAAGTCTTCTACCGGTGGGGCTCCGGGAGGCACCGTCAAAGTGCATCTGCCAGCATGGACCGGCTCGATCGACCGAGAGGATGGCCTCATCAGGAAAGCCTAGATCCAGCGGCTGATCCGCGGAGGTTGGGTGAGCAGCCAGAAAGTCTTCCAATGCTTGCCCTTTGATGGCCTTCTGAGACACATACCTGATGTCGAACTGCTGGAGAATCACAGCCCACCGCGCTAGACGGCCAGTCAACATAGGCCGGCTCATGATATATTTCAACGGGTCTACCCGAGAAACCAACTGTACCTCATGGTGCTGCAAGTAGTGCCATAATTTCTGTACGGCAAATACGAGCGCCAGGCAGCTCTTCTCGATGGGGGAATACCTGACTTCCGCATCGAGGAGCATGCGACTGAGGTAATAGAGGCTATTCTCTGTTCCTTCGTTGTTCTTCTGGGCGAGAAGGGCGCCAAGGGACCGTTCCAGGGCGGTTACATAGAGGACCAGCGGCTTCCCGGATACATGCGGCATCAAAACCGGAGGTTGCAGCAGGTACTTCTTGATTTCCTCGAAAGCGGTCTGACACTCTTTATCCCATACATAGGTGGCACCTTTCTTCATGAGCCGAGAAAAGGGATTACACTTGCCGGCCAGATTCGCGATGAATCGGCGTATATAGGCTAAGTGGCCTTGGAACCCTTGCAGTTCCCGAATGTTACCTGGGGGAGGCATCTGGCTAATCGCCCTGATCTTCTCTGGGTCGACTTCAATACCCCGGTATCTTACCACAAATCCAAGGAACTTTTCGGAGGTGACCCCGAAGGCGCACTTCAACGGGTTCATCTTCAGGCAGCGAGACCGGAGGAAGCTGAACACTTTCTCAAGATCTTTGAGATGGTCCTGACGCTGGCGCGATTTGACTACCAAGTCGTCGACGTAGCATTCCACCAGTGTGCCGAGGATTGGCTTGAATATGCGGTGCATCTCCCGTTGATAGGTGGCACCTGCATTCTTCAGGCCGAAAGGCATGACCCTGTAACAGAAGGTACCTTGGGGGGCCCTGAAGGCAGTGAACTCCTCATCCTCAGGGGCCATCCGAATTTGGTTATATCCGGAGTATCCATCCATGAAGGAGAGGGCTTGGAACCCTGCCGTGGCATCAATCAACAGCTCTGTCACTAGAAGGGGAAAATCATCCTTCGGACAGTGGCGGTTGAGATCGCGGAAGTCGATGCAGACTCTGATCTGCCCGTTCTTCTTCCGGACCGGCACAATGTTGGCCAGCCATTTGGGGTACTGGACTTCTCTCATGAAGTGGGCTTTGATAAGCTTGTCAACTTCGGCCTCAACCATGGCCCCATGGAATGGGTGCATCTTCCTGGGAGGCTTCTTGAACCCGCGATGGTTCGCCGGGAGACCAAGGCGGTGGACGGCTACCTGAGGATCTAGCCCCGACATCTCGTCATAGCCCCAAGCGAACACATCACGGTGCTGCCTGAGAAAGTCCACGTACTGCTGCCGCTCCTCAGAGGGCATGGCGGCACTGACCAACGTGGGTCTCGGATCTACTTCGGTTCCAAGGTTCACTTGTACTAAGTCATCGACCGTGGTGGAGACGCCCTCCTCAAAGGCTGGGGGTGCATCTTCCACGTCCTCTCCACTCGGGGAGGGATCGTCCACGGGAGAGGCTGCGTTGGCAACTACATTGGGGCTACCGGATCCTGCTGGGCCGCAGGTGCTGGCATGGGCGGTCGCGGTAATCTCATCAGGAGACTCACAAGCCGTCGAGACCATGGCTACGTCCAACCGTTGAATCGGGAGGACATAAGCGTCATCCCAACTTGCCTAGGGATCATTTGCAACAGCGACATGCTCAACCTCACCTGCCAGGATCTGCTTATCCTTGCTCTTGTAATAGTCCGCGTCTAGATAGCGAGCTTCACATGAGGCAAAAGGAGAGGCATCTCCCTGAAGCACGCCTACTCGACCATTAAGGGAGTATTTGAGGCATTGGTGGTATGACGAGGGAACCTCCGCATGAAGGTGGAGCCAGGGCCTGCCCATCAATGCGTTGTACGCAGTGTCTTGAGAGACTACCATGAATTCGGTGTTGGCAACCAAGTCACCGAACTGGGTCTTCAAACGTATCTTGCCGACCGGGGTTTACTCGGTGCGGTCGTACCCCTGGATCCTAAGGTCGGAGGGAATCAAGTCATCCTCAGACAACCCCAATCTCCGGAGCGTCCGAGTGGGAATCAGGTTAATCCCGGACCCCGTGTCGACAAGACAGTGCCGGACTTCAAGGCCATTGAACTGGCTGGTAACATACAGCGGACGAATGTTCCCCTGTATAGGAGGGTCTTCATCCTTACCAGAAAACGAGATAACTGTCTGACATTCGGCGTCCTCAATCGTTTCGGCGTGAAAGGCCTCTGCAGCCGCAACCTCTGTCTCAAACTGGAGGGGGCTCTTCAGGGCTTCAGCGAGTGCCTCGCGCATTTCAGATGACATGCGAAGGGCCTCAAGGATGGAGAGTCTCGCTGGGATGTCGGCCAAGTGCTTCAGGACATCATACTTTTTGGCCAAGCGCGAGCCCCTGGTTGCAGGAGGTTGCTCTGCGGTTGGAAGCATGATGGGCCTTGCCGGTTGGGCCGGCGGCCGACTGGTGCTTGGCGCATCTCGCTGTTCATTGGTTGAAGCCCGGGAAATGGTCACCGTACTGGGGTCAGGAGGCCGGGATGGACTCGTGGCAGGGCGGAGCTGATCGCGACGCGGCTGAGGCGGTTCTACCTGATCCCATACCACAAACAGTGGCGGAGGCGAATCCGTCATCCCCGGATGGGGGGGCTGCGCACGCTGAGCTCGGTTTTGGGCTTGCTGCCTGGTCTCAGTGGTGTGCACGGCCTGGCTGGAGGTACCAACTACTGTGCCCCGGCGACTCCTGTTGCTGCGGTTCTTCCGACGGTGGCGACGACCGGGGACACTAGGGAGGTCCACCTGGTGTTCTTCAACGTCGGGAACCGAAAAGGGATTTACCAGCTCGACGGTATTAACCGAAGCGTACCCAGTACTGTCATCGGACGAATCATTCACCACTGGGCGGATCCGAGGAGGGATCCCCATCTCCGGGGGCATGAAATCACCGAGAGTGCGGGATAGTGGCGGAACTGGCGGGGCGCGCTCTTCCTTCTTGCGCCGCCGCCGTTTGCTCTTCTTGGAAGAGGCAGGCTGGGACGACTATGCTGAAGCAGCACCCACAGATTCTGGGGGCTCAGGCTGATTCAAGAGCGCACGGATGATTCCATGGGCGCGAATGATCATCTTGCGGGCCATCCAGTTTTTATACTTCTGGGACCCGCGGTCGGAGACCAGCTGCCATTCGTCCTCGTTGCCGCTATCGTCATCTCATCCCACGAACACGCCCGCCACTTGTGCCGGAGCTGGGCCCAACCTGATTACATTGTTGTTAATCTGGTCTTGGAGACAATCCTTAAACACATAGCACCGCTGGATGGTGTGCCCCAGGGCCCGATGGTAGGGGCAGTAGCGGGGGTTATCCGTGAGATGTGCCTCCTCCGGCCTCCAACACTCAGGCAGTCGCACAATCCTCTGCTCCAGGAGGCTCCGGAAATAACCGGGGACCTGATCCTCGTGAAATGAGTAGGTCAGGTATCGCGGGCCCCTGGGAGCGTGGTCTTGACGAGGGGCTGGAGGGGCCTGCCGAGGAGGTGGACCCTGATTATCTCGCCTGGGTTGCGGCGGTACATTACGCGGAGGGGCCGGCCGGTTCTGAGGCTGCCGCTACTGGGCCGGGAACTGAGCCCGTGGAGGCGGATTCCTGTGAGGCTGTGGAGCTGGTCTCACCGGCAGCAGCTCCAGCGGCCTGGGAGCCTCTATCTGGGCGACAGCAGTGGGCTCAGCCCTGCTGGCTCTCCTTGCAGGAATCATAGGAGGCAGCGGGTGTACCTAGCTGGCCTGTTGCAGGGCTTCCTCAAGACGTTGAGCTTTGTCTGAGAAGTCCCTGAACCCTCCGGGGTAATTCTGAGTGATCAGGGGAGGGACCAGCTCGGTCTTGACGTTCCCGACGCACATTGTCAGCAACTGCTCCTGAGTCAATGGCATGTCAAGGGAATACGTGAGACCCTTCCATCGGGCGACGAAGTCCGCGAATCGCTCGTCAGGCCTATGCTTGCACTTGAAGAGGTCTGCGATACTCGTCTTCCGGGTCGTGGAACTGAACTGGTAGAGGAATTGTCTACGGAGGTCCTCCCATCTAGTTATAGACCCGACGGGGAGCTGGCTGTACCAGACAAATGCTGGCCCTTCCAGTGTCTGGACAAAGCAGCGAAGCTTAGCGGCCTCTTGCTGCGCCGGAGTCCCCAACATAGGCCCGCACCTCGAGTTGAAATGGGCCAAATGCTGTGGCGGATCTCCAGTCCCGTTGAAGGGGGCGAAAGAGGGATTCCCGAATCCCGGAGGCGCCGGCATGTCATCCACCCATGCTGGGTATGGCTTGCCGTCCGGTGGGATTGCCACTTGCCGAGTCACCAAGGCTTCCAAGCGGGCGATGAGTGCCGCCATCGGATCGTCCGGACATGGGTTCCAGTCCTGGCGAGGATCTCTAACCACGAGCGCATTGCATGGCCCTTCAATCGGGTCGTCGACCGGTTCGTCGAACTCGGCAGCTCGTGGGATGGCGGGCGGAGCGGCCCTTGGGGCAGCGGGAGGAATCCGAGCGGGGTCTCTCATGTAGTCACGCCGCTCGGGAGAGTGCGGTGAAACATACCGCGCCCTATTTCCATAGGCGATGGCCTCTCTCCTGTCGGCGAACACGGCATAATCACGGTTGCCCGGGAGAGCCTCATCGAGGGGTGGTTGTTCCTGTCCCTGCTGTCCTGGCCTAGGATCACCGTAGTCAGGCCGCTGCTCTGCAGCGCGCTCGGCGAGGAGCTGGTCAACTAGCTTCTTCTGCTCGGCGAGCTGTTGGCGTAGCATAGCCTTCTCGGGATCCTCATCCGCCCTCTGCGTGGAGGCAGATGGGTCGGCGGGCTTTATAGCCTCGCCGTGCTCTTTACCGTTACTGACGTTTCGGCTCAACGTCAGTGCTTTAGTGGGTGCGGGGAGACCCAGGAGGCTCCTCTGATGACGAGTAACTCTCACCGATGGATCCAACGACGGCTTGTCTTCGGGGTAAGAGCCCCCATTTAGAAGTTCCAAGTCGTTCCCCTCTCCCGACAGGTCAGCCATATTGACTGTTTCCGCCCCTAGGGATATACCCTCAGGGCCACCCAGTGAATCGGGCTGTCGGCGAATCGCACTGAAGCGTAGGGCAGCGTACTTCCCCCATCCACGGATATACACGTGGGGAGTGGCTTCCTCGATAACCTTGCGGAGTACTTGAAAACACTCAACGCATCGTTGTTGGAGGGCCTCGTGGTGCCCAAATGACCTGGGGTGCCGAACCGCGGGGAGCGTGGCCAGGTCAATTTGACGGCACTGCTCACCAATATCCTCCAGGTGTATTTGACTCCCGGGGTATGGAATTTGTAGGTGGTGAAGACGGGAGTGAGTCTCCCGGAGTGTTCGGCGGAAGCATTCGAACTCATCCGGGGTGAGCGATTCGGGTGCATCAAAGTCCGGTCCTGCGACTGGCCAAAACTTCTCAGGGAAGTGGCCCTCTGCAAGGACGGTCCAGAAGCTCCACAACTCAAACTCGGGACCCAGGTCTCCTTGGTCCTCTTCAACGACTGGGAATGGACGGGGAACCGACAGTGGTGCCGAGGCAGGCCGCCGGGCCGACGGGCTGGCTGGCGGTGAATACGGCGAGCAGGCCGATCGGCCTCCATATCCCGGGCCGCCCTCTGAGGGTGGCGGTGCCCTGGCTACCACATCACGATAGGACGGGCCGGCGAGCGAACATCCTTCCGTAGCGTCGGTGCTCGCCGAGGGTGCACTAGATCGTGGTTCGACCGTCGGTCCCCAGAAAAGGTCTTCGGCTTCTCCGATCGAGGCAGAAGGCGCTTCCAGAGGGGCCGGTACCAACCGCAAGCTTGATCCTTGGGGGTCTACCAGGCCCTCGCTACTCCGGATATACCTTCGGAGAGAAGCGGGGATCATATCGATCTCGCTCTCGGGGAGTACGAGGCTGACGTGCCGCATTCCTACCCCTGCCCCTGACTGGCGGGATTCGGGGAAGGGCTCTGTCGCCGAGTCATACTCCGCCTCTGAATCAGAGAAGCGAACCGGTCGGATCTCTGTCCGGAATTCCGCAACATTCTTCCCTCGGCGTCGACGCCTTGCCTTCCTGCCCCTGGGTGGTTCTTCGGGGCATGGCTGATCTCTGTCCTGGCGTCCTCCGGCCGCACTGGTGCTGGGGCCAGGAGGACTGGAAACCAAGGTGTGAAGGGCACCGGGACAGATATCAAAGGGGACGCGGGGAGAGGTGATTCCGGGCAGGCCTCCGGGCCGGGATCGGAAGGTGGGATGACCCATGCCTCCTGGATCGGCCACACGGAGTAGACCCTGTTGGTGAATAGCGCTACCGCGAGGTGGTCCGCGGAGGCTATTGTCTGTACCAGCAACCGGGAGAGTCAACCCAACCTGCCTTTGGGGCGGTTGGGGCCTCGATCCGGGTCGGGCATAGAAGTTCCCCTGCTCAGGATGCGCAGGGGCCTGGCGACTGGAGCCAACAGTGGCTTGGGCCAATGCGGCCGCTGTTTCTAGGGCCCCAAGGTGGGAATCCTCTTCCGCTCGAGCCCGACGTTGGCGTCGGGACAAACGAGTCGGGATTAGCGGTGCGGGCAGGTGGAGAGCCTGTTCCTCGACTTGAGAGGCCTGGCGGCGATGTCGCCGTGGCCTGACAGGAGCCCTCATCGCGGATCCCTGGAGCGAATCCCGGATAGGGTGGTCCCGGGCATCTTCCACCTCATCCGCATAGGGGAAGGAACTGTCGGAGCGTTCCGGGGATAAACTCCCGAAACGGTTGGACGTCGAGGTAGGCAGCGGTGCCTCCCTGCGCGGCCCTCGGGGGCGGCGTTGGTGGCGAGGTGCAGCTCCCTCGAGGTCTAGGCGAGCCATGTCCCTGGCGGGGATGACTCCCTCTTCCTCGTATCTCCGCACCAAGTTGTTGATCACCCTTCTTTGGATGACCTCCGAGGGGGAGAGAGGGTGTGGTTGCCCCGCAGCTGCGGCTGCTGGCACGGCTGTGGAACGGGCGGGACCGCGCGGAGTATCCGCGTCGGTGTTTCCTCTGCCCCTGCGCCAGTGGGCGGGTGGCGATCGGGCATTGGATTGGGTGAATTGATTTCTGAAAGCAGGGAGAAAGACCCATTAACACTGACAGGAAAAGGAATCGACAACCAACTATTAGTGCCACGACGCCTTCCGTGGGGGGGACCCAGGCCCTCGACGTCGCGAGACGGAGTGCCCGAGTTCCCTTCCTCAGCCCCTGGCGGGTAAAACTGAATGCTCGGTCGAGCAGCATGCTGGTCTTCCAACACCTCTGAAAGTCATCAATCTTCGTATTGAGGAGAATAGATTCACGTCGGGTTCACCATTTTTCTGTTTCGGTGCGGATGTGCGTCGGGTTACGCTGTTCCGCCAGGACGCGTTCGCGCATGCACCCGTCGACCCGAGGGGATGGGCGCGCGGCTTGTGGCCCCGCAGTCCCACTTTCCAAAGGCGAGCGGCATCCGTCCCTTGTTCAGGGGCGTCTGCTCCTTGATCGAAACCGGGATGATGGGATGTCGGCTCCTCCTTCCGTGGACGTCTCCTCGGAACTCGTCGCCTAATCCGGGTCTCTCTCATAGATTTAAGAATGTTCGTGAATCTCGTTCCCGGCGCCATATCTTCATGGACGCTGGTTAATTACGCTGCTTCCGCCCAGACGCTCCAAGGAGTCTGGTCGGGGCAGCAACCTGCGGTGAGGAGACCTGGTGGCTCTGGGTGTCGGGGGCGTGCCTTAACACGGCGACTCTGCATGTCTTCCTTCCGTCCCTAATAGGGCTTCTCGAAGGCGTGATGGCCTGAGGCATCCCGCACTGGGTACGGGGAACTGCGTTGCCTGTGGTTTTCCTCAGCTTCCCATGTTTAACACGGGGTATGTCGCGAGTTTAACGTCCAGCGGGGACGGCATCGGACTGATCAACACGAGGAGTGGACCAGATGACAGAACCCCTTGCGGGGAACCTCCGACGCTGGGGCCAGCACATGGGCGGCTTCCCGAGTGAAGTGGAGTGGAATGGAATGGCATGACCCCACCGGGATGTGGCGGCCCGGGTAAGGATCAGGGTGGATGATGGAGTGAAGAGCTTGGACCCCGTAGGGGCTTCCTACGTACCGCCCGTTAGCGCGGATCAAAGTCAGCGTAGTTCGGATATATAGTTTAACGTCATGCTGGACATCGGCAAGCCGACTCACGAAGAGATCGAGGCCGCCGGGCGGAGGATTGAACCGAACCACCTCGCACGGAGGGGGATGGAACGGCCGGGTGGATCACATTTTTACGTCACACTGTACGTTGGCAAGCCGACTCACGAAGAGATCGAGGCTGCCTGGAGAGAGATTGAACCGAACCACCTCGCATAGAGGGGGATGGAACGGCCGGGTGGATCACAGTTTTACGTCATGCTGGACGTTGGCAAGCCGACTCACGAAGAGATCGAGGCGGTGGGGAAGCACAATGGAGATACACACGTGCAGTCCCCCACAGAGGCGGATTCATAGGTGAATCAACGCAAGTGTGAACCCGGGAGGGGTCCACTGATGGACGAACCGACGTAAATACGACCGGGACGACCAGGTGGCGGGCTTGAACCTCGGAGAGGCTTCCTACGTACCCTGTTTAGAAGACAGGGATCAAAGTCCACGTAGTTCATTCTGTTTGCAACACTCTACCCCCGTGGGCGAAGGCCACTCCGATCCCGACATCCCTGCAGAGACGAGTGGGTGGGGGCCACATCCAAACCGGGGGGACCCTGCGTGCGAGACACGGGATCAGGTGATGCGGACGGTTTAACGTCTTGCCGGACGAAGTACAGTTTAACGTCGTGTGTTGAGGACAAAGCGGACGGTTTAGCGTCTTGCCGGACGAAGTACAGTTTAATGTTGTGTGTTGAGGACGAAGGTGCTTGGCAGTTTAACGTCTTGCAGCGCGGACGATGGTGCAGTTTAACGTCGTGCGGGACGTAAAGGCCTGGCAGTTTAGCGTCTTGCAGCGCGGACGTGGCACAGTTTAACGTCATGTTGGACGTAAACGCCTGGCAGTTTAACGTCTTGCAGCGCGGACGTGGCACAGTTTAACGTCATGTTGGACGTATGCAGTTTAACGTCGTGCAGGACGTTGAAGCCGCCGATAGGTCCGTGTCACTTCGCGCAAGCCTGGAGGGCCGCACGGAAAGACAACGCACAGTGCGGGCACCCGGGATGAGGGTCATCGGGCGCCACGCAGGCGGGTACCCAAAGGGGGTCAAAGGGGGCGACCCTGGCGGTTGCGCGCAAAAGAGGAGCTTTGCGCGCAATACCGCGGGTCGGCGCGCAAATGGACGGGCTGGCGCGCAATTGGGCCAGCACTTTGCGCGCGAATGATAGAGATTGCGCGCACCGGGCTTAGGATAGCGCGCGGGGGCAACAGCTCATTCTTTAATCGAATGGCCACTTTGAAAATGGGGGGTGCGCGCAATCGGGTTGGATTGCGCGCACCCGGGGGCAATTGCGCGCAAGAGGCTTCTTTTGCGCGCAAATGCCTTTGAGAGAATATTTATTCAAAGGAAAGGAGCCAAAGGGATTGCGCGCGAAGGCGAACCCAAGGCTTTCTTGCGCGAAAGAAAAAAGGTTACCTGAAGATCGGCATTGCGCGCGGAAGGAGTTGGATTGCGCGCACGAGAGACCTTTTGAATTCTGGCAACCTTCAAAACGTCGGGGGTCACCTTATATTTATAGGCAACCCCGGGCGCGGAATCCGGTTCACGGGCGCAGAATTCCCTTCGCGGGCGTGAAATCGGGCCCGGTGCGCAAGGGAGTCGCGCGAGCCACTGGCGCGCAAAATTGCGCGCCGGCCCGGCGCATTGCGCGCATCCCGGGAGGTTTGCGCGCGACTCATCAACTTTGCGCGCAGGTCTCCAAAATTCCGCGCAAGACCTCCGGGCCCTCCGAAACATGCTTCCGACTCCAAATATGACCTCGCTTTCCGCATCCGGAGCTTCGTTTGGGAACAACGGACTTTTCCGGCGTCTACAGTATTATCTAACCTACTCAGATGTCTCCTACATGAGATGTAGTCCTAGTAAATCTGCTTCATCTAAATCTATATAGAACATGGTAAAAATGAAAGGCCTACCATATAAATCCTCATAAGGTTCCATCTATATTATTTCCTAATTACTTTTATAGCATGTGAACTCAACCATAGTAATATTCCTCTACCATGTGCTCCCATAATATAAGACACATTATCTCATCATGTCCTCTAGAACATGTATCATACTCTATAATTGACAACCAGTTTGATGGTGGTATATTGTGGTTAGATTTACCTATGTACCCAGTTCCCTATGAAAACTATTCCAGAAACCATATGTAAAGAGAGAATCCATATTTTAAATGATAGTGGGTGGAACTCCATGTATTCGTACAACCTCAATGATATATAAACGTTCGTTCTCATCAACAATGAAGGTCATCATGATTGAAAATAATTGAGCGACCTTCATAAGCCTATAAAAAACAACCCAAACAACATAGTTACCTCAAGAAGTCCACATATAAATTTTCATGAAATCCATCATGATGTCATCCCATTTCATCTATGGGATAGGTAACTGTAGTCCAATCCTACTAGAATACTAATTTTCGACCTTCACCAACTGATAGGTGGAATACCACATAACAAACCCAGCTACCTCTACTTCCATACTTGGCCACAAATACAGATGATGTAAGTCATTATACATGTTGGTGACACCAGGATGAATTTCTGATGATGAATCAAGAAATTCCTACATTATATCCTTACACACATCCACTAGAACAGAAAAAGGTCCATGGATAAGGAAGATTTTGTGATCTCCTACCGTCCTATGAGGAGGAGGTTCCTCTACTTCCAAACAATCTCGTAGAATTAGCTCTTCTAAATCTAATAGTTGCTTCATCTTAACTCTATCAAGAATGATATAGGTCATAACTAAAGATTATATAAAATTATTTCCTTTCCTATCATACACCACCAAAAGCATCTCAGAGAATAACACTACAATATTCCACTCACTATTGGCCTAATGCAGTGCATGTATTAGAGTTTTCTTACTCGATGCATCTTCCACTTCATTTCCATTACTAGGTGTTTAGGCAATCTCAAAGTCGAAGGACTATAGGTACTCTACAGACCATTGTTTCCTCAGATTTAGATCACACTAGGTAAAGTTATAATTTAGGCTCTTTTGGACTATGTATATCATAACACACTCTACCTGTAAATAGTTTCTCCATTAGTTCAGAACGTGTAAAACTACATCTATCTCAAGATCATGGGTAGGGTAATTCCTCTAACGAGCCCTCATTATCTGAGAACCATATTCCACAACTCGATCTACCTACATTTTCACTTCACCCATCCCAATACATCAATCATCACAGAAAACCATGTAACTCTTTCCCTGTTCTTGATGTATCAGGATTGGTGCTGATATCAACCGCCCAATCATCTCATGAAAGGTTGTCTTCTGGAATCCTACCAAACAAAATTCCGACCCTTCTTAGTCAAGCCCATCAACGGAACTAGTAAGATGAGAAGTCCTATATAAAATGTATGTAGTTTCCCACTATCCCTAAGAAACATTGTATCTCAATAAAATTATCTAGATGTTACCAATATATTTCTACTCTCACCTTCTTTGGGTCCACTGACACTCTTTTCCCCCTGATTATGTGACCCCGGAAGTGAATTTGATCTATCCAAAGTGAAACTTTGCAAGCATGATGTATAACTGATCATAAATTAGTGTATTCAAAACCTTTTCAAGATGATTGTCACGGTCATGTCGATTATGAGAAAAAAAAGATGTTTTCCTTGAAAACCACCACTAAATAATCCACGTATGAGTTGAACGATTTGTTTATTAGTTACATGAAAATGAGTGGCACATTCATTAGACCGAATGGAATAACCAGATACTCATATAACCCAAATATTATATGAAAGGCCACATGAGGTACGTCCACAGGTCGAAAATGAACGTGGTGTTATCTTGAACTTAAATCAAACCTTAAGAACACCCTATATCATTGAATCTATTCGAACATGTCATCTATATGTGGAATGGAATTTTGGTTTTAACCGTTAGTTGGTCATTTTCCGTTCATCCACACAGGGCCTAATATCTCCATCTACATTTTTGAAAAAAGGATCAGCTAACCCCATAGAGAAGTACTGGGTCGAATAATCCCCATTCACCAAAAAATCCTCTTGCTACCTCTTGATCTCCAGTGACTTCATCGTAGCCATCCTTTACGGAGGAATGGATACTAGCAGAACTCATGTAACTAGCTCAGGGGAGAACTTTACCTCTCTCTCTAGAGGTAAACCTAAAATGTAATTGGGAAAGATGTCCCTAGAGAACTCAACCAACTGATGGAAGTCCACCTTACTCACTCCCTGATAATCTAGAAAAAATGGAAATCTAGGATGTTTTCCTATCAAGACCACAGTTCCCATGTCCATATCAGCATGCATGTACATCCCATTGACCTTTTTGAATGAACACAACACCATTAACTGATGTGACAATCACACTTTGATTATTGAAATCATTGTAAGCTCGATAAGATACTAACTAGCCGATCTCGAAGATGTCATTAAACCCTTTCATATCGAGGACATAAAGATACATGATTACGTGACACACTCATACCTCAAGGTAACACTACATAAACTAGTGCACATCACTCATTCTTACTCTATATTATGTGTCTAGTGTAAAAATTCCATCAGAAATCAAAATCACAAGCTCATGAATTTTAACATCCAATGATGATATAAAACAATTCAACCCAAAAATATCGAAAAGAGAAGATGTAATAGAATAAGGTACTAATATCGTACTCATCACCATAGACTGTCAGGGATCCTTCTCATGTTGGACCTATTTCACTACGTACGTCTGACCTGTATCTTTGATTTGTGACACTACCTAGCTACCCTGAGCTGATCCCCCCAGTTTTTAATGAGTACCCAGTGCCTGGATACCGTGGAACAACCACCACTTCCATGGAATATCAATGGCCTGGTTCAAAATTTGTTCCCACACATTGTTTCTCCACATAAAAAATAAGTTGTGAGAATGGCCCTCTACTCTAGGTGCCTCTTCATATGCACACAAATTTCTAAAGTGGTCTTGTTCCACCAATCTACAACTTGTGGTCTACCATCCCCCAAAAACATGGGAGGAGGCTACTGCTAGAACACCTATCTTAGCTCATCCATTGTAAGGATGGATTTGGAGCTCCCTGAAACGTCTTCATATATCAAATGAAGACTACACATATCTTGGCATTAACACTTGTGTATGTAATATCCCATAGTTCCCCAACTCGCACTAAAGGGGAAAAAACTGGTAGCTCATGGCCAAACATCTCTGAATTATCGTCATTGCCTCAATCGGAGCATACCACTGGAGTTTGTTATGGTAGAATATCTTTTTAATTCCAAACACATGACTTAGAAAATAAAAACATCCAATCATATATCTGCAAATCATAGGTTATGTCAAAACTGTACTAGAAACCATGTTAACCTGAAAACCATCTCCAAATTCTAGGATTGTATAGAGAACAATCATCGAACAACTAGAAATTATTCCTCTCACACAGTGAAAATCCAGGTCTATGCCACGTCTATATCCATCATTTCAAGTATCCATTTTCTTTTTTACATTTAGTTATCTACAAAATTACACAGAGGGATAAGAATTATTGAATCCCCAATGTCCTATAACACCTCACGAATTAAAACGTGGTTCTCATTCAAAACATTAATATATCAAGGTCATTTAGATTTTACATTTCATCGGTTCTTCACTTCTAAATTCATAAGGGCTCATACTAATTATGAATTGAATGATGATTTAAACCTTTATCTGTACTCCACCCAAACTAACACAACAGTTGTCACATCTATCACATCATGTATCACAAACAATGTATAATCACTAATACATCATAAATAGCACGAAACAAATGCATGACATGTGATAATAAAAATTAAGTTTATGATCCATGATATGGAATACCCTTATATGATTGGGATTAAACTGAAATAGAACCCAGAATTTCAAAAACTGTAATAGAGAAAATCAAGTGTGTCACCCATAGGTAAAATTAACTCAACTGTAACAATAAAATCTAGAAAAATAGAAATCCATTTGAGGCTATTTGGAATTTCACTAATCATGTGGTAGCTACTCCTGGTCATAGTTTTTCACAATATCCCATTTCTTTCTTATCCCTGTCAATTAACGCAAAAAAGTAAGGCAAACCAGAAAAATATTCCTCTCATACCAAATTCTAACATCCCTACTCCAGATGCCACCCAATGGTACCCCGAGCCCAGTTGGATGTTAGGATCCAAGTCCATCTCTACAAATGAAAAAGGATTCGGACTAGCAGAGAGGGAATTGGTGAGTCAGTTGAGAGACTATTCCCTCATTACTAGAGTATCACTGCATAAGTCAAACATAAAACTAAGAGTAGAAGTGACATAAATAGCACTTAACTTGAAGTAAGAAAATATAAGAAAACATATCAATAAATAGGATTATATCATATAAAAAATGACATAGATGATACAAGTATCTTGGAAGCTACTAGAACATTACAAGGTAATACAACACAATATATGTATCCCAAAAATAAAAAAACACCAAAATTGAATGTGGCATCGCAATCCTTCTCTTAGTTTTATTATCTTCTACTCCAAAGCCATAATCAACATCTTAGGCCATGGAACTACACACTATCATGAACTACAACCATATAATCTGTTTGGGTCCCTAGGGAGGTCCAGACAGGGTGTGTGATAAACATACTAGTAGGTAACCACGTAGGTGTATACAATTATGACATCAAAATACAAGTGATAGAAATTGTAAAAAAACAATAAATTGAGGTGAATTCCCATGGAATAGGTTTATTTTTATAATTAATCTAAACATCTTATCAAGGGTACTATAAAATGATTCCTTTCTTAAAAAGGTTTCTATAACAAATTACTAGGTAAAATGGCCATATTGTACTTCCTTCAATGTCACGTAATCCACATCCATGTTGTATAAGCAGTCAAGAATCTCACGGGCATACCGTATAGTGAAATGTAGACCCCAAGGGCCAGCTCCAAGGTGTCACAAACCAAGGAATCCATGAAATATATCTAGAACATGAATTTCCAGATCCACGGATCTCTTACAAGGAATCCACATCATGTCCCATGGGCGTCCCAGTGGAGACTCGATCTAGTAATTTGTTGGAGTCCAAGGATAATGTGTACCTACAAGTCCAACTTGAGTCCAGGCAATCTGGATCCATTGGGTAGCAAGTCTAGAGGCATCCCATGGAATGAGGGCCCATAAGGAAGAGTCCATCCATGGCATCCACTGCTGCATTTTAGATCCTTGGATTGTAGTCCATGTAATCTACCAAACCATTAGTTACAAATAATCAAATAAAACCCCGTGTGAGTATACACCCTCACAAAACCAAGAACAATCGATAAGTATAACCACAGTTGCATTATATTTACTAGTCACCATTGATATGGTATTACCCTCCAATATTCACCATTTAACATGCTATTAATCAATTAATATAGGTATAACTACCTGTTTCACCCATTTAACAAAACCATCAGATCATGAACAATTATTATTTTCAAGATATCGCTAAAAAAGGAAGAAATACATCTCCTTAGAATATATTCAAAGTGATTAATGAAACTAATGGCTTCTTATAACAATATAAGAAAAAGAACACATCCCATGACTGGTGTAACATGAATAATAATGAAACGTAATTAAGGCCCACCACCCATGGGTGACCTCAAAATGAGCGATGAGTTCCAATGCAACTACACAGAACCTACGGGAATCCACACTATGTCTGACTAAGCCTACCAGGAGTAGATCCCTCAATAATGGGTCTTTGTCAGAATGTTGGATGATCATAAAAAAGGCCAGAAACCCTAAAATAACCTAAAAATATTAAGTAATGTATAATCCAACTACCTCGGCTTTGTACTGGAGAGCTCGTCCAGTATCGAGTCCTGAATCATCCTTGATTAGGAGAGATCTATATAACGGATGAAGAAGGATATATTATGGAATATGACCCTAAAATAAAATTGCATAACTATTTTTAAATATAATCAAGAATGGATAAAAAGTAATTGAGTACCTACCGTGTTAGATCTCAAGATACTAACTGTGTTATAATCAGAGGATAGATGGAGACTCATGATCCATTCCTAGCTTAGGACCCCTTGAGAGATTTTCCCAATCTCTATCCTCAATCCATTGAATCCAATATGGGATTCAGGTCTAAAATATGAAATTTCAATTTAATTAATTTTTTTACAAAAACACAGAACAATCTCACACTATTTTACAAACTGTGCAAAAACCATGCACAACTCACAACTTCCTAGGGGAACATCGCATGGTTTCTCCACACAATCTCACTAACCGTGAGGAAACCATACAAAAACATTCTGTCAAACGACATCAATTTCTTGGAGATTCCACATGGTTGTGTGGCTACTACCGTACAGCATCAGAAACCATTCGGAAGCCATTGCCTCCACTAGAATGGTTATTAGAACTATGCACAAGCCATGTTCAAACTGTTTTCTAGGCCATTTCAAGCCCATGTCATGGTTCCTGGCTCCGAACAAGCACCTGACACTTCCAGAACCTCAATGATAAAGCACCTTACATATATAAGTCCACAAATAATAATTTAAAATTAAAGTAAAAAGATATGTATATCATAAGAATATTTTTGTTCTTATAGTCAATATGCATCTTGTTGTACTATGTAGAAGGTGTATGTATAACATTCCTATTAGGTGGTCGCATCCTAGGCATATCCACCTATCATAATATAAAATAAAATATACTAACTATAAAAATATATAAGATGAATCAAAATATCAAATATAGAATAAAAGGTAATTATGTATATCAATTATTAAGACATTGAAATCCATTATGTGGGAGGATCCTTTCCACTACCATGAACATTAATCATTTCCTCGGGATTTGAGGAAACATATATATTTCATCCCAAATCGATTGTAGGTGACACATGTTTTCACATATAAACCCACATTCATATGGAGATATTTTTATAAGGATTTAAAGTGAAACAATCAACCCAATGGGGAAATATAATATTGTAATGTGTTTAAGAAACACTTTTTTACATCTTAATGAAATAATTTTCCTTATATAAATTGTTAACTATTTAAATCCATCTCTATATCTTTATCCCATAATTCAAAATAAGGAGTAACTAAAAAATATAATATACTATAATATATATATATATTGAAGTGGAAAAATGGTAAAATCATATTGAATTATTAATTAAATTCATTAGATATATAAGAAAAATTAAAATGTATATAATACCTAAATCAATAATGATGAATAAGAAAAAAAATTGAGTTTCCTATTTCATATCTATTGGTATAGTAAAATATTAAAATATTCTAAGAAAACATATAAAAATAATGAAATTTATGTTGCTGATAAGCGAGGAATGTTGTGATAATGATGGATTAACTCGTATTAATATATTTCACTAAAAAATTAAAAAAAAATTAAATCAATAAAGACCCATTATTATAATTGGGTTATCAATACCCTAAATATTTTCATCTCTAACTCTATATTGGCATGATAGGAAGTAGGGGTACACATATAGATATTAAATATAATGTATTTTTTTTTGTTCAAAGAGAATGTAATATGCCAGTACATTAAATACAAATGCCAATATAAGGAAAGGAAAAATTCATATCATGAACTATAACATTAGATAAAGAGATTATTGACTACACATGCGATAAATTCAAAATAACTTTACACCATTTTATCCCTTTCAACAACTTGATAAGAATATAATACAATATAATGAATTATTTATATACCCAAATGGGGAGAAAACGGTCATACATCTTCTTCAAAATTAACAAAAGATGATAAATAGGAATATAGGTTAGATTACACATTATAACCTGATAGATGATCTTTTTTGACCAATAGTAACTTATCAAGATGATAGTATTCTAGGAGATTCCATAGAGGGGTTGAGAAGAGATTAAATGTTTTTTAGGGAGGAATAGATGATAAATAATAAATAAAATCTTAGACCCCATAGTATTAGCAGTAAATGTATGTACTATAAGGCCAAAATACAATTCATTGAAGTGGTTATAAGAACGTTTCTACTAGGTAACCACTACAAAAATAGCACATTGATATGTTTAAACATAATTATGTCTAATATCATACAATAATTGCAACACCAAGATTTAATGATCATTAAATATTACTATTTAAATCTGACCATTTTAAACTATCCATTATTCAAATGGATTTTAATTAGAGTGACTAAATTATGATATATATGTATATATGTATGTATGTATATATGTATATGTATAAAATTCATACATAACTATTTTTTCTAGATTGATTCTTAGTAAATAAGAAATCAAATTTTAGTAGTTGTTTTATGCTTTAGAAATCTGTTTTATTCAAAAAAATCCATTGAATTTTCAAGGAAATTATTTTCATTATTATATTCAACATTTAGAAATTATATTTCATATGAAATATATCATTTTAGATGTCAAAGTTTTTGAATTAGTTAATAAATAAATTTACAACTTATTATGAAACATTAATCCATTTATCTACTGAAAGACACCATGATTTTAGAAGAATAATTTTATAATCAAATTTTAATACCAAAAAAAAACAATGAATATATGATAAATTAATACCATAGAAATAATTATGTATTTATTTTTATATAAAGTAAATATCTTCAATAGCCCGTGGAACACAGAACCTTAGACTTAAATGATCATCAATAAAATTATCTCTAAATTGGAGACTGTGAAAAAGAATGAATAAATTTTTAAAATTATATTCTTTTCACATTTATAAAAAAATTCAATTATTATCTATTTATTTTAAAAAAGTAATATTAATCTAAAAGAAAAAGAAATTACCCTTGAAAACCTAAACATCTCTTAAAGGCAGTTTAGTTCTTCTTGGCGAACAAAAATATTATTTTTCCACATTAGAAAATTTTTTCTCAAAAAATTAAATTCATTTTATAGATCATCATATAAAATATATCATAGGGTTAATTTATCATATTTTATTTGGGAATTCTAATTTTTTTCTGAATTTTGAAAAAAATATGTTTTTATTAAAAAAAGTTTTTTCGATTAAATAATTTACAAGACCCATTTTATTTTAATTTTTATTTAAAAGTAAAAATATTTCAATAGTATATTTGTTAATATAAATTAGTTCATTATAATCAATTTTAAATTAAATTTTTCATATCAATTTTTAAAAACATTTAAATGTTTCTCTTTAGGAACACATTTTTTTCAACACTAATAATGCTGTTATTTTGAAATAAATTATTCTACTTATATAAGTTGAATCTAAAAAAGGATTACATATTTATAATCATAATAATTTTATTTATCTATTAATTTCAAATTAATTTTTTACCACAATGAATAGAAAAACCCATAAAAATTATTTACCATGGGTTAGGTAAAAATAGGATTATTATAGGAATGAGGTGTTAAAAATATATATAAGGATTAAAAATAACCCAAAACATTTAAAATCTCTGTTATATAGTCATATTTAGAAATTATCAATTAAATGGATAATAACTTTTTTATTTTTGAGTCTTGTAGCATGAGAAAAAAGTCTGTGTATTTAATTGTTTTCAAAAATACTAAGCATGTCCTCTCCCCAACTCATAAAAGGAAATCCCCTCACACATACTTTCCATACTTCCAAAACAATTCTTAATTGGAAATCTATGTCCAAATCCCTTCCCAAACATAATCCATCATGTCTTTTTTTATCAAAAAAAAATCCATGGAAGTGTGTTTGTGAAACCCACATTGTTTTTCTAAAGAAGAGGTTACATCATTTACCGGTCATTTTTATTTATTTACTTATCCACCTATTAAAAATATTATAAAACCATAATAATGTAATAACCTCACCTTATTACATATTTTTATAACTTTTTCTATTAATTTAATAACCCACATCTATCTTCTACTCTCTTAAATGGGAAATATTATTGTTGATCTTGTCTACCATGAACTACAGACTCACGAACAGGCATAATTCATTTTCATTCACCTCCTTTAATAGTTCGATATAATGAATTATAAAAAGTACACCTATTATATTTATAAAAAAATATTATTTATCTAATTAAAAAAATATTATAAAAATTCTAAATTCCCATTCCATAGAGAACACAAGAACATCACATGTGTGTTCAAAAAACTACACTCTCACGAGGCATTTAGAATTTATTATTATATATGATTTATATGTAAATTAATAAGGATTAATTTGATGATTATATAATATATTAATCAAATATTAACCATTATATGAAATAAATATATCATATAAATCCGTATATAAACATTAATGAATAAATGACAATATCGTTTGTTTGTATGGAAAACTACCACCTCGCAAAGCGATGCAATCTGTTTTCCAAAAACACATTACGTGGTGAGTTATGTAGGATAAATTTAATGAATATATAAAATATACATGAAATTATAAATATTATTTAAATATAATATAATTTTTAAATCTTAATTATTTCAACCATTATGGAAATGGAAAATTTTATCAAGCATACACAAGAGCAATCATATCTCTATAGCGATGCGATTCATTCAAAAATTTCAAAATTGAATAATGATTATAATGTAGAATATAATTAAAAATATATATCTTTAAAAAAAAATAAAATTATTGATATGATCTAACTATATCCTATGTTATGAATATAGAACATTCAAGATAAAACATGCATTATAAAATTAAGCAATTAACACCAGAAATTATAGTGATAATGAATTATTATTAACAAACAACTAATAGAATGTTAAAAATGGAACGTATATGATATTTTATATATTAATATGGTTTATGTAAAAGTTAATAACTTTTTTAAAACCAATATAATGCATTTCAAAGAGTGTTCATGTAATGGGAAGCATGAGGTAAGGGGTTCCTTAATTCAATTTCCATTCACTGGATTATTTGACTACATCATTGATTATATTGTTTTGAAATTTTTTGAAAACTAATTTTTTATCTTAATGTTAAATTTCCACATTTATTTTTAATTTAATAATATTTTTAAATAATATTAAACCCATTTTCTAACTCTCACCTCAATTATATGAACTTCTTAGGGGTTTCATCTCAAATTTCTATCATTGAGACACATGTTATCTTCTATTATAAATTTATTTTGAATTGTTCATATACGACCCATTTAAAAAATTCATTAATTCTTTTAATATCGTGATATTTTATGATACACTTCATCTACTTTATTTTTGTGATTTTATGTTTATGAAATTACCATATTGGTAGGTTTTTTTAACCATATTTAAAGCTACATGAAATATTTTTGAATTTTCATTAAAAGAAATTATTTTTTTCATTTTATAATAAAACCGATTTAAATTTCATAAACTCTAGTTATTTATGATTTTTACATGTAATAGTATCATTTTAATCTATTTAGTGCTTAAAATTACTTATAAATTGTTTTTAAGAAAACCCAACTTCATTTATCCATTAGGTAAATAAAATTAATTCTACCAAAGACAAATTTTCAGAAAATATTTTCACAATATTTTACTATTATTTTATGAAGTAATTTTTATACATAATTGTATGATTAGAAATTAATTTATAATTAATATTCAATTTATAATGTAATCATGGTATGTTTTAAAATTTATAAAAAATGGAAAGAAATTTTTTATCATATACATAATTAATGGAACTCTTCCACTACCATGACCACTAAATGTTTGACAACCTCCTCATCATGTCTCAAATGTTATTTAACAAAAATAGTAATTTTTTTCTGAATATAATATATTTTATGAAGTGTTTCCAAATTTGAAATTATATTTTACTCAAAAAAATAATCGACTTGATTTTTCAAAAAAAAATCAATCCAACATGACATCAATCACTATTACTCAAAGTGAAAAATTCATTTTACTTGAAAATCTTTTTACGTATTTTCATTAACTTTAAAAAATTATGATTTTATATATTTCATTTAAATTATGTATATATTTCATTCATATATATTCCCAGTTTATTGTATCTTCCATTTATTGGTCAATACATCCCTTATGATCATTTATCAAATTCATTCACAATGAAATTTCTTTTAAATATGATATCAATCAAGATTATGTAAAAAAATTTATTTTTATTAATAATTATTTTTTAACACATCATGATTGATTTTTTTATGTGGAATATGTAGATCATGATATTTTTCTAAAGGATGGTCCCAAATTTTTTTCCAATGAATTTGGTAATGTTTTTTCCCTATGAGGAATCATTTATGGGATTATGGGGTAAGCTCAATATATTATGGGACATTATCCACTCTGTGATATTATGTACGATGCTAGTATTCACTCATGTTTATGCCATGTTATATGTTTCTTCAACATTTTGTATGATTATAGATCCTTATTACATAATGTTATTTAAATTACTTTTCCATGTTGTTACTCATGTACTATCACTTTTATGATATCATGTTAAACCATTGAATAATATGTTATTTTTTTATCATGTTTATTCCCTTATTAATATTTTTTGTAACCCCATTCTTCATAAATTTCTAGGGTTATCTAATGAATCTTTAGTACCTCTATTGGATTTTATGATCTCACTATAGAAAATAAATTAAGTATTGTATGTTTTTATGTATTCAGAAACTAGTGTGACAAATACAATAGGCCTTTCGATCCTTGTGTCTTTATAAAGGATATTTACATTTAAGATTTCTGTAATAATGTCACACCATGACCACAAGTTTCCCTTATTTTTAGTTAGTTTTTTCAATGATGAATATTTTGATGATATTAGCTTCAGGTTCCGTTTTAACTTTTTTGATGTTTAATAAATTTTGTTGAGTTTTAGGCCAGTTCACGGGCACTACAAGGTTAGCAGTAACTATTTGCTTGGCCTAGCTGACATTGCAATTACCCATTTCATTGAAATAAATAAATTTTTTTGAAAAATAAAATATTGTGATTGTTTTATTAATGATAATAATAATGATAATATAACTATTATTAAAAATGAAATTCATATTATTGTGATTATAATTATAATATTAATTTTTTATTAATGTTTTATTACTATTAATAATAGGATTGATTTATTAATGTGAATTTTTATTAATTTTTATTTAATAATAATGTTTTAATAATAATGAATGTTTTATTATAATAGTTATGTTTACTAATTAATTATTTTAATTATTATAATGATGATTATTCTTATAATTTTAATTTTGTTTTTTTTTTCATTTCTTCTTTGGACGTTGAGCATTCCCACTGCCCTCCTTTTATCTACCATGGTTCAAAATTCAATAAATTTCACTACTCATTCCTTCATTATTCTACCTCCCCTTCCTCTAGATACTTCCTCCGTCTAGCGCAACTCTATCGGGCTCCACCTCTATCTAGTGCACCTCAATCAGACACCCCAATATCTGGTGTTACCCCTCCTGATCTCCTCTCTAGTGCACCCCGCCCATCGTCAATGACCTTACCTCTAGAATATGGCCCACTTATGAATTTCGAATTCTCTCATGTGCCACATCCTCTGGAACACCACCCTTCTCAAGAGATATCAGCTCCTCTCTCATGTAACTGTATTCCCTTCGGTGAGCTTTCTGGTATTTAATTTGTAATTTTCTTAATCTTTTCCAATCCCAAATGGTTGGGGTATTATTCATGAAATTTTCTCACTTTCAAGGGTGTGTGGACATATCTTCGGGGTGTTCTCTCCATTTACAAGGAATTTCATCACGTTCGCAGGACATTGAGGTAGGCAATTGTGTTTATTACTCATTTTTAAAGTGAATTTGACATTATTTAATGCTTTAAAAAATTTTAAAACATTATGTGAAACATCACATTATACTAAATTATTTTGTAATTATGTTTTTAAAATTTTATAACATGTTAAAAATATGTTTTTCAGAAATTCTTGATTTATGCCAATTTTTGTCCTTGTTAACTGTGCTGGATTAGGCATCAAATTGAACTTTGATAATTTTTAAAATATGATTCACACCCTGATAATGCATTTTATAATATTTTGGTGGTGTTTTTCTTGATATCATATATTTTTTATATAACATTTCCCGTGTGTTTTATAATTCCTATGCCTATACACACCAATTATTGAATGGATATTTCTTATAAATTTATAAACATGATTCTCTCCTATGTGTTACCCTATCCCAACCCATTGTGATGTTTACACTGAACCATGGTTTCTTGAGTGTTGTGTAGTTTCATTTGGCTGTTTTTAGCCAGTTTATAGTGTGGCTTTCTATGTGATGGCCATTTTGTTTTTTTCAAAGTGATTGGTTTATTAATGGTTAAGATCCCATTTGGAACCTACATGTGAGTGGTAAAGGTTTAAACTTGTTTTTATGATAAAATTGGATTTGGAGTAAAGTAATGTTTGCATTACATTTATAATGACCCATACATTACATACATTGTTATTACTTAAAAATTTAGGCACAGTTATTACAACATATAACAAAACCATGAAAGGACCGTATAGGTATAATGTCTTTAGAAACTTGTTAAACATAAACAACTGGTTCATAAATCATCTACGTTGTCTCCCATTTATTTCATCATGTCTAGAGTTCCTTTTGGAATATTCTACTTAATAACTTTCATTCATAAGAACAAAACATTTTGAAAATCAAAACCTGAAAAAGAGATCATAATATCATGTCATGGGATAAAACATAGAATGGAAAAGTAATCCCAAATAATCATAACATAAAAACATGAATCTTTGTGGCATACTCACAGACTCATAGAAAATCATTTCATATTAGTCAAGGCTCATTGCCAAGACCATCATAGAGGACAAAGTCCATCACTGAACCAAGTTCACTCCTCAATTTAGTCCTGTTTCACTGAACCGATTTAACTTTTCGTTCCAACCATGTCTATCCCATGAGATATAAATCTTTACCGAATGCATTGGAGGGAGATATAAGTCTCATCCATCTCATAATGAAACCATTATTATGTGTGCCACAAAATCATAAATCATTCATCATAGAATAACCTATGCAATAAAAATGTGATTCTTAAACATCATTCCATCATAACAGAATCCATATAAGATAAAAAGACATAATAAAATTAATTCCATCATAAAATAATCAAATCAATGTAAAAAATTAGGGATAGAAACAGAACCCTATTTTATCTAAGATGGAAAATAATTTTGATAAAACACATGAACTCCATTCTTCAAAAAAATATCCTTTCTACTTCAAAAACATTTTTTTCCTTTCCTAACATGTCCTATAATTTTTATACTAAAAGATATTGATTAAAAATAAACTTGAAAACTTGTAAAGGAAGATTCTTGGAAATAATATTCTAAAAATCCATCCATGCAGTATAAGATAAAAAAACATTCTTCTCATACTTTGGCCGGAAAAGTAAAAAAGTACCTCGTACTAAAAATGACAAAATATTCCTTTCATATCTTTTACTAAAAACTCATAGAATGGTAAAATTGTATTTAAACAATTGTAAGAGGATAGAAATAATATGACATATTAAAGAAACATGGATGTGGATGATAAATATTCCCCAGTAATTTCTGAAGTATAAAAAATCTCGGATAAAAATGAGATTGCGAGATTTTCCCTTACCTTAGGTCCGATTTGCTTTGTACATGTCCGAACATCCTCTTCTTCGACATGCCTCTTTAAAACCTCATCTTATGGAACTAGGATTGGTCGTTGAAGTAGACCCGAACCTCTTGGATGTTTTTAGAGAAGTGAAGAAGATATATTGTCAAGGGTTGGCCGAGCTTGAATGGTCAATGAGGTGTGAGGATGAGATGGAGGATGTGCCCTTTTAAAAGGGATGAGAGGGCCACCATTGGAATGTGTGAAAATATTATTTTATTATAAACTTATGTTCGGTTTTAGAAGGTCCAAAAATCATTAAAGATGAAGATAAGATGACTCATGGTCGAAATAAAATCTTCCAATCAGAGTTGGAGATGTTTTGAAAAATATTTTAATCCTTATAATCTTATTTATTTAAATCATTTATTAACGAGGTAAATACTGCATCATTATTGTGTCATAAATAATATAATTTATTTTATGTTTAAAAATTATAAAAAAAATATCATCATGTAGGAAATCTTTTTATCTTTTGAATTAATATTTATAGTCAAAAATATAATTTATATAACCCCTTATAAAAATTAATTACTAAAAGATTTTTGTTAATGTCAATTTTGTGATTACATTAAATTAATTAATCCAAATTTTCATTATCACTACCAAGTGGCTCAATGGGGTCCCAAAATCAACCCAAGGATGCCCATGGTTGGCGAATACTCATCCAATAAGGTTAGGACAAGTGTTAATGTAATTTTAAATTATTATAATATTATTTTAACCATGAATTACCATTTTTACCTTTAACCGCAGAAAGAAAAACCTACCGTAGTTACTATTCATAATAAAAAAAATAAAAGTAACATTTTAACATAATTTGGACCCACTGATTCCAAATATGGAATCCATTTTTCAAAATTCAAATCACAGAATTTGTATTAATTAATTTAAAATTAATCCTGTTGTTAAGCGAACATGTTTTAAAAGTTAAAACATTGCCAATGATTGAAATGTTTTTACCTATGAATTCAATGAAAAATTAATGTTACTAACTTACATTATATTAAATGGTACAAAAAAAATCTATTTATAATTTAAAACCATTCAATTTTATAATTTAACCATATAAATTATTGTGATGAAAAAAGTTGTTTTTAATTAAAATATAACGTGTTTTTCCTATTCATCAAAATATGAAAGTTACCAGAATAATATGAAAAATTTATCCAAAGTAAATTTTAATTTCCCGATTCCAAAGAAGAATTTTATTTTGTCAAATTAAACTTATAAACATTTCAAAAACTAGATTTAAAATTGGTCCACCATAAAAATGTGGTAACACTGCATTTTTTTAAAAAAAATATTTATTTTATCCAAAAAACTGATTTTGTTTTCATACCTCATTCTAGAAAATGTATAAGATGAATTATAATGTTATAAAATTCAAAATTCAGTTAATACTATTCATAACGACTTGTTTATAATATTATAATGATATATCATTGTTTAGTGAAACTCGGAATTGCGTACTACACACACTATCAAGGAAGGTCTTGATTGTGTGTAACGCACGCGCAAGCTAGTGTTGTGTGCAGTGAAAGATTCCTTTGCGTATAACATAAGAAAAAAATATTTATCATAAAATCTCTGGGTGTTACATTCTACCCCCTTTAAAAAGAATTTCTCCCTCGAAATTCATCACTTCTTAACAAACAAATGAGGGCACCTCTCCCTTATCATATCCTCAAGTTCCCATGTAGCATCTTCTAATTGGTGGTTTCTCCATACAACATTAACCAAGCGAGTGGTCTTGTTTCATAGAACATTTTTACTAAGATCTAGAATCTCTATTGGGTGTTCTCCATAATAATGATCTTGTTCCAGCGGTATAAATTCTGATATTACTACATGTGAAGGATCAGGTATGTACTTTCTCAAGAGAGATACATGGAACACACCATGAACTGGAGAGAGATACGGTTGAAGTGCCAATCGGTAAGCTACCTTCCCAACACGATCCCGTATTTCGAAAGGGCCAATAGACATAGGGATTAGCTTTCCCTTCATTCCAAATCTCATTACTCTCGACCAAAGAGATATTCGTAAGAACACTTTGTCACCAACTTCAAACTCTAGGTCTTTTATTCGGTTCTCAACATAAATTTTTTTTCGACTCTGAGAAGCTCTTCTGTGTTGTTGAATATATCAGACGTTTTCTACCATCTCATAAACAAGAGCCTATCCTAATAGCTTTCTTTACCCAACTTATTCCCAAAAAGTTGGAGTTATTTATTTCTATCCAAAGAGAGATTCATAGAGAGCCATCTAAATACTACAGTGAAAGCTATTATTATAGGAAAATTTCACCAAAGGTAGCTGTTGATCCCAAAAACCTTTGAAATTCATAGTTCATTCTCTTAACATGTATTCTAGAGTTTGAATTGTCCTCTCAGACTAACCGTCTATTTGAGGATGATATGCATTGCTGAAACTCAACTCTATATCTAGAGTAGGCTGAAGACTTCACCAAAACATTGAGGTAAACCTTAGATCCCGATCAGATATAATGGAAAGTGGTACTCCATGAAATCTTACCACTTCCTTTACATATATCCTAGAAAGCTTATCCAGAGAGAAATCTTCACCAATAGCAATGAATTGTTCCGACTTCGTAAGACGATCAACTATAACCAAGATAGAAATATTTCCTTTTGATGTTTTAGGAAGTCCAGTGACAAAGTCGATAGTGATGTTTTCCCATTTCTATTCTGGTATGGGTAATGGTTGTAACATCCCTTTAGACTTCTGTCACTCAGATTTAACTTGATGAAAAACCAAGCATCGAGAGACATATTCAGCAACATCTCTTTTTATGCCATCCCACCAGAAGTACTCTTTCAGGTCCCTATACATCTTCATTCTTCCAGAATGAATAGAGAATGATTAACTGTGAGCCTCATTCAGTAGATCCTTCTTTAATTCTGGGATGGTAGGAACACAAACCCGATTCCTGAACCTTATTATCCCATCACAATCAAGGTTGAATTCAGGAACATCACTCACATCTTTTGTAACTCAACCACTTCTTTTTGTGCCTCTTTAATCTTCACATGTATAGATGGTTGAATATTCATTAGAGAAAGATATGATTTTTATGCTTCCATTATAATTCCAAGATCCATCCTTTCTAAATCCATAAATATTGGATCTTTTGAGATCCTCATCATGGATAAGCTAGCATGGTCTTTTCAACTTAATGCATCTGCCAACATGTTTGGTTTCCCAGGGGGATAATGAATTTAGCAGTCGTAATACTTAATCAGCTCCAACCATCTTCTTTGGCGCATATTCAGCTCCTTTTTTGTCAAAATATACTTTAAACTTTTATGATTAGTATAAATATCACACCTTTCACCATAAAGATAATCCCTCCAAATATTTAATGAAAAGATTACCATAGATAACTCCAAATCAGGAGTTGGGTAATTTTTCTCATGGATTTTCAACTGTCGTGAGGCATAATCTATCACCATATCATTTTTCCTGAGAACACACCCCAATCCCTTCTTCGATGAATCACTGTAGATCACAAACCTTTCTCCACTACAGGGCAGTGTGAGCACAGGTGCACTGGAAAACCTTCTTTTCAACTCCTTGATATTGTCTTCACACTCCTCCATGCACACGGACTTAACACCTTTTTGAGTCAGCCTGGTCAGTGGATTAGATAATAATGAAAAATCATTCACAAATCGTCGATAATATCCATAAAAACCAAGAAAACATTGGATCTCAGTTATTGTTGTTGGTCTCAGCCATCTTTCGATAACCTCTTCTTTTTCTGGATCAACAGATAACCCCTATTTTGAGATTATGTGACCCAAAAATGAAACTTTTTGAAGCCAAAATTCACAAATGGCAAATTTGTCATAAAGCTTCTCCTTTATCAGGGTCTTCAATACAGTTCTCAAGTGATCTTCATGTTCCTCCATTCTCTTTGAATACACAATAATATCTTCTATAAAGACTATTACAAACTGTTCAAGATAGTATCTAAAAACTCTATTCATTAGATCCATGAAGATAGTAGGGGCATTATTATGACCAAAGGGCATCACTATAAATTCATTATGTCCATACCTTCTATGGAGCACCGTCTTTCATATATCCTCCCTTTTGACCCTTAATTGATGATACCCTAAATGAAGATCAATCTTTGAAAATTATTGAGCTCCACGCAGTTGATCAAATAAGTCATCAATGTGTGGGAGAGGATATTTTTTCTTAATAGTGATCACGTTAAGTTCTCAATAATCAATGCAGAGTCGCATTGATCCATCTTTCTTCTTAACAAACAGAACAGGTGCTCCCCAAGGTGATGCACTATGGCATATGAATACATTATCAAGATTCTCTAAGAGTTGCTTCTTAAATTCCTACAACTCAATAGGGGACATTCTATAAGGTGTCTTTGAAATGGGAACAACACCCAGTATGAGATCTATTGAAAACTCAACTTCAAGATTTGGTGGAAGACCTGGAAGTTCCTCTGGAAATTCATTATCAAACTCTCATACAATGGGATTATTCTTAATCGTGAGTTTCTCTCCAACCATTTGTGATAAAAAACCTTCATTTATTGGAATCAAGACCCAAAAGATGGATGAAATTTCCACTGGAAGTTTATATTCATCATTTCATCGATAGGTGATCATAGATTAGTCATGAATATGAAATTTGATTTCTCTTATTTGGAAATCGATATGATCTCCATATAAATAATGAAAATCCATGCCATGAATCACATCAACATCAACTATAGGAAGGATCACAAGATTTGCAAGAAGCACATTCCCACAAACGTCAATCGGAGAAGAATAGTAAACATTTGATGCGACCGTTGTTCCATTAGGAGTTGTCACAACTAACTCAACATCTAATTCTTGAGGTAATATGGTGATACCCTTAGAAAATTCTTCAGAAATAAAAGAGTGGGTGGGTCCAGAATCAAATAAAACATTTTCTCCTTTAGAGTGGATGGTAAGTGTACCTTTCAACACTTCGTTATCGTACTCCACATCACCGATAGTAATTGCATGTGACTTTCCTTTATCATTGACCTTAATAGTTTGTTGACGTCGATCATCATCAACAACCCTTGGATTAGGGCATTGATTAGAATAATTCACCATTTCCTTGCACTTGAAACATTGAAGTCTTAGTGGTGCATTCTATGTATCCCTTTATTTATTCGCATAATTAGACATCGTCTTCCCATTATTTCGACATTCAATTTCCTGATGACGTTATTTTCCACACCTAAAACATATGATTGTCACATTAAGACAATTCCCTCCATGTCCCATTCCATAATTTGAGCATAAAGGAAAAATCATCTTCTTTTCAGTGTGGTCTTTAGATTTCCCTTGTGTTCCATTTTCCTCTTCTTATCAAACTCGTATGACTGATGGGTTACTCCAATCTCTATCTCAACCATGAGAGCACATTAAACAATTTCCTCATAGCTATTGAAGTCCCTTATGGATAATTCCCTTTGAAGACTTGGTTTTAAGCCACTAAAGAACTGATTGATCTTACTCTCAGGTTGAATAACAATCCTAGAAGCGTACCATACAAGCCTTGTAAAATTTTCATCATAGATACCAACAGATTCATCATCCTTTTTTCTTTAGTTCAAAAAACTCCTCCTCCATCTTTGTTCGAAGAATATGAGGGAAGTACTGATTGAAAAATATGTTCTTGAACTTGTCCCATTCCATGGACTCAATTTCATCCCTTTGCCTCGTATTCTTAATAAGATTCCACCATTGATCAGCCTCACCTTCCAAAAAATATACTACTAAGATGAGATTATCATGTTCAGAACATTATAGAACAGAAAATATATTTTCAGTGGTACAAATCCATTTTTCAGCCACTAATGGATCAGAAGACCCACTGAATGAAGGTGGACCCTGCCTCATGAAGGATTCAACAGAATGTTTCTCCTTCCTTTGCTCGTTTGGAAGTACTGCAGGGTTCATAGATTGTGAAATTGGTGTAATCATGGCTACATGATTTTTCATTCTAGATCCCATAATGTTTGGTTGCTCAGGGGGTTAATCATTTTATTTCCCGTCACATTCTGCATTAACACGGTTCCTTCAGGTTCCATCCATTGACTAAAATCCAGAAGAATAGTGTGAGAAACATAAATTATAATAGGGAAACTACATAATGATGAATAAAATTTCAAACTTAAGGTCTTATCGTAGGTTGTTAATGGTCATTTCTGAAACACTAATATCTTGTTCTATGCTTAGATATATCTTTAGGGTTCTTACTAGGCCTTTCATATCCTATTTTCAAAAGGTTGACTATATATTTCCTCTGATACCAACTATAACAACCCATACTCTACATAAATTGTTATTACTTCAAAATTTAAGCACACTTATTACAACATATAAAAAAACCATGAAAGGACCATATAGGTATAGTGACTTAAGAAACTGGGAAAACATAAACAACTGGTTCATAAATCATCTACATTGTCTCCCATTTATTTCATCATATCTAGAGTCCCTTTTGGAATATTCTACTTAATACCCTTCATTCAGACCCAGGTAAAATAAAACATACAAAAAGGTGATCTCAAATGCTCAATAAGTGTAAACAAAAGAAATATCAATCTTATCTTATTCATAAGAGCCAAACATTTTCAAAATATTAACCTGCAAAAGAGATCATAATATCATGTCATGGGATGAATCATAGTAATGAAAAGTAATCCCAAATAATCATAACATAAAACATAAAACCTTGTGGAATACACACATAATTATATAAAATCATTTAATATTATTCAAGGCTCATTTCCAAGAACATCATAGAGGAAAACGTCCATTACTGAACCGAGTTCACCCCTCGTTCCAGCCCTGTATAACTGAACCGGTTTAACTTTTCATTCCATCCATGTCTATCTCATGAGATATAAATCATTACCTAGTGCATTGGAGGGAGATATAGGTACCACCCATCTCATAATGAAACCATTCTTATTTGTCCCACAAAATCACAAATCATACATCATAGGATAACCCATGCAATAAAAATGGGATTCTTAAACATCATGCCATCATAACATAATCTATATAAGATAAAAGGTCATCATAAATTAATTCCATCATAAAACAATAAAATAAATGTAAAACAATAGGTATAAAAATAGAACCCTATTTTATCTTAGATGGAAAATAATTTTCATAAAACACTTGAACTCCATTCTTGAGGAAAATATCCTTTCTACTTCAAAAAAAATTTCTTTTCTTAACATGTCCTACAAGTTTTATACTAAAATAAGTTGACTAAAAATAAACTTAAATACTTGTAAATGAATATTCTTGGAAATAATGTTCTATAAATCCATTCATGTCGTATAAAATAAAAAATCATTCATCTCGTACTTTGTCTGGAAATGTCAAAAAGCACCTGGTACTAAAAACGACAAAAGATTCCTTTCATATCTTTTACTAAAAACTCCCCGAATGGTAAAATTGGATTTAAAAAATTGTAGGAGGATAGGAATAATATTTCATATTAAAGAAACATGGATGTGGATGATAAATATTCCCCAGTAATTTATAATGTATAGACAATCTTGGATAAAAATGAGATTGCGAGATTTTCCCTTTCCAAAGGTCCGATAAGCTTTGTACGTGTCTGAACCTCATCTTCTTCGACACGCCCCTTTGAAACCTCCTCTTAGGGAACTATGATTGGTCATTGAAGTAGACTAGGACCTCTAGGATGTTTCTAGGGAAGTGGAGAAGATATATTGGCATGGGTTGGTCGAGAGTGAAGGCTCAAAGTGGGGTGAGGAGGAGAGGGAGGAGGTTCCCTTTTATAAGGGAGGAGAGGGGCACCTTTGGAAACTGTGAAAATATTATTTTATTATAAACTTATCTTTGGTTTCAAAATGTCCAAAAATAAATAAATATTAAGATAATATTACTCATGGTCGAAATAAAGTCATCGAATCAGAGTTGGACATCTTTTGAAAAATATTTTAATCCTTATAATCTTATTTATTTAAATCATTTATTAATGAGGTAAATACTGTATCATTATTGTTTCATAAATAATATAATTTATATGATGTATACAAATTATAAAAAATTATAATCATGTAGGAAATCTTTTTATATTTCCAATTAATATTTATAGTTGAAAATATAATTTCTATAACCCCTTATAAAATTTAATTACTAAAAGATATTTTTTAATGTCAATTTTGTCTTTAAATTAAATTAATTAATCTAAAGTTTCATTATCCCTACCAAGTGGGTCAATGGTTTCCCAAAATCGTCCCAAGTATTCCCATGGTCTACCACTACTCATCCAATAAGTTTAGGACAAGTTTCAAGGAAATTTTTATTTATTATAATATTCTTTTAACCTTGAATTACCCTATTTACCTTTAACCGCAGTAAATAAAAAATTACCATAGTAACTATTCATAATATCAAAAAAAATAAAAGCAACATATTAACATAATTTGGACCCACTGATTCCAAAATATAGAATCCATTTTTCAAAATTCAGAACACAGAATTTGAAGTAATTAATTTAAAATTAATCTCGTTGTTAAGAAAATGGGTTTTAAAAGTTAAAACATTGCCAAAGATTGAAATATTATTACCTATGAATTCAATGTAAAATTCATTTAACTGACATACATTATATTAAATGGTAAAAATATATTCTATTTATACTTTAAAACCATTCAATATTATAATTTTACCATATAAATTATTGTGATTAAAAAAGTTGTTTTTAATTAAAATATAGCGTGTTTTCTATTCATCAAAATATGAAAGTTAGCAGAATAATATGAAAAATTTAGCCAAAGTAAATTTTTATTTCTTGATTCCAAAGAAGAATTTTATTTTGTCAAATTTAACTTATAAACATGTCAAAAACTAGATTTAAAATGGGTGCCCCATCAAAAGGTGGAAACACTTCATTTTTTGAAAAATATTTCTTTTATCCAAAACACAGATTTGGTTTTCATACCACATTCTAGAAAATGTATAAGATGAATTATAATGTCATAAAATTCAAAATTCAGTTAATACTATTCATAACGGCTGTTTTATAATATTATAATAATATATCATTGTTTAGTGAAACTCGACATTGTGTACTAGACACGCTATCAATGAAGTTCGTGATTGCGTGTAACGCAAGACGCGCTAGTGTTATGTGTAGTGAAATATTCCATTGCGTATAACATAAGTAAAAAAATAATTCTCCTAAAATCTCTGGCTATTACAACATTCATGAATGTGACAATGTGGATATGGTATTTGATGTTTATTGTGAAAATATTTGTAGATTTTGGGGTAAATACATTTGGTGTGTAATGTTATGGGTCCATTTATTATTTTGAGTTCATTGTGTGTTTTACTCTTCATTTTGAAATAATGATGGATTTAGTTTCTAGAATGGTAAGTTGGTCTCAAAATTTTATTGTTTCTAGTATTATATTTTGAAAATGTAGGATTGAAGGAAATCTAAATGTGTATGCCCGTTTGGTACATTGAATAATTTTTTGTACATTTTTGGCTTAAGAGGTCATTACGTGTTTCATAATAATGGTTACATCCTCAATTCTCGGAAAGGATTTTATGAAAATTTATTAGAACTTGGAATTTAACATTATGCTTGAAAATTTTCATATTTTTTAATAAAGGTTTCAATGTTTATATGATGTGACAGCCCTGTTGGAACATTTGGTGATGTGATGTACACATGTATATATATATATATATATGGAAATCCATTATATGATTCCCCATTATGGGATATCATATAGGTGATGTATGTGTCTGGGTTTGGTATACGTAGTGGCAACAGGTAAATTTAGTCAATCATGCGAGGTCCTCCCATATACACTATTTACTATTACCATGAGTTCCTGGGCATCTTTTTGGAGATCGAGTGATGGTAGCTGACCAACCACGATTTGATGGGTTGGTAACCCCTAGATCATAGATAGGTGAGGTGGGATGTTCTATTGGATTGGTCAGTTTAGGGTGGTCAGTGTTTATTGACTTATAGGAATCACCAAACGTGAACCGGGGTTCCGAACCGAGTTAGTATATATAACTCATCGACCCCAGTTACCTAGAGTCGGTTCATTAATACATAACATTGACATGATACAATGAATCATGTTCTAAAAGGATGATTAGTTTAGTAGCCTTGGAAGTACTAGATACAAAAATAAGGTTTACATTACATAATAAAATGAAAATCAATAACAAAATTGTCTCCTTTGGACACATTCATATCCCAGAGACTATCCCTACAGGCCAGTCCTAATATACTTCTTTGCATACTAGGAAAAATAAAATAAAGAAAGGTGTGTGATTAGGTGCTTAGTAAGGATAACAATATAGTGGAATCATTCATAAATAAGCTTAAATATTTAAGAAAATTTATTAGACTAAAACACAAGACTTTTAAACATAAACTTTAACATAATATATAATAGATAAATCAAATAATTTCATTGACTTATTCCCATGGATACTCTTGTATTCTAATAGTCACATGTTATATCATTAGGTAATTTCATAATGATGGAATGCATAATGCCAGACATCATAAACACACAGTCAAGGCCAAGTGCCAGGACTACAAATAAGCTATTTTCAAGGCTTTGTGAAAATACACTAGTTTTTCTCATGAGACCTACCAAAGCATCAAGGAGCTATAGCGGGCTCCAACCGTCACTAACTATGTCAAATGCATTCCTCATATAAAAAGTTTGAATCCTAATATAAGCATTTGTTTTAAAAATAGCATAAGAAATGTTAATTCTTAACCATAAACCACGAAAGGTATAACAATAACACATCCATAGTCAAACATATCCCAAAAACATCAATACAATATGGAAGATTTTATCATCATAAATCAACTTCCAACATGTGTAGAAGCCATTAAAGGATGCTGATATAGATGAAATCAAAACTCTTTGAGGGAAATATGTATTTCAATTTTCAAATCAATTAAAAGACATCTAATTATAAAAGAAATCATTTATTATAAAAATATAATTTTAATCTTGTAAGGGATTCTTTGAAGATGTTATAATGGAAGAAATTTTTTGACCCGTCGTACAAGTTAAAAACACATTTTATACTTAATTTGATGAAAATCTCATAAAGTACCTTGTTTGGAAATTGAAAAAAAAAATTCCTTTCAAACCATCTTATAAAAAGTAAAACAAGGGTATAAATGACATTAAATAATAGTATGGTATATATAACAAATTTTATAAAATAAATTTTCTAGAAACACGGATGTGCATGATAATGAGGTCCTAGTAGATGCTCGCGAATAAATAACCTTGGATAATGAAGATATTATAGAATTAACCATTAACATTTACTTTTCCTTGGTCGAGGGTATGTTAACCTCTTGTATCATAGTTAAATCATTGTTATTAAATTATACAATAACAACTTACATAAATATGATATAATATATGATCTTCTAATATTGGTTTGTTAATAATATTTTAGTTGAATCATTGTTGTGGGGGTTAACTAATTCATTTTACTTTATTGATTTTGTTATGTAAGTCATGTTTGAAATTGATTGGATGTATTTTATTCATATCAAGAATAATATTAAGTTCTTAAACATTATTTTTAATCATTAAATTAAAATTATTCATGAATGGTTACTATCTGGAATTAATTTCATTTATTTCGTGGAGATGGTAATCTGTACGTACGAATGAGCGATAATATCATTCCATTGATAGTGAAATAGTATGTAATAGTATGGTATATCATATATACAGAACCCTTAACCTGTTATATTTATTATTTAATACAATTATAACCATTATTATTCCCATCCAAATATTGAAGTGTTTGAATAACAAACTACATCACAATGTGGAGACGGTATGTCATACGTACACATGTATAGTGACTTTTCATTAATTGGATGGATAGAATAATGAATATGGTTTTACCATATTTATAAAACATCTTAGTATGTATAAGGTACTAGATTTATTATTTTTGTATAGAAACAACAAGGAAAGATGAAGTGGAAGAAGTATAATTACTTTGAAAGAGGTCGTGAAATAATTACCTCTTCTTCAGGTGTTTCTTTTTGAGTTGATCAAAAAGGTTCCATAGGATGGATATTTTATCAATGTATGGCATCTATGTATATTTGAGGGTAGTTCAAAGGATATTTTAGCAGGGGTTGGCCAACCCAAAAGGCATTAGAGATGTGATTTTGTAATGACCTACCAATTCTTATTGGCATGAGAGTACAATGAGTCATTACTAGGATTTAAGCGACATCCCCATGACGCCAAAGGCATGAAATAAATTCCGAAGTGTTTCAAATAAATGTTTCAGATGATTTAACATTTAAAATTTAATAAAATAAACCTATAAAAAATAATAAAAACATTCACTATATGATGCATGATCAAACGGAAGACAACTCAACAACATCATGTATCTCACAACAACATCAAAGTAAGCAAAAGCAGAAGAATAACCATGAGTCAAAGGTCACAGCAGATAAAACACACAAGACTATATTAAGACTTCAAGACTCCATGATCCACATTCACCAAGATCCAAAATATCCAAACATCCCATAAAACACAAGGTAGTGCTAAAAAAGTGTGAAACATTACCTTTTCCCTTGTCTTGAAAGATAGCATCTGCAAAATCACCAAAGTGCCAAAGTAGGGGTGAGTATAAAACATAGTAGGTTTTCTCCAAGGACTTACCTACTCATACCACTAGGATAGAATAGTTAGAAACAATTATGTAAAACAGTTTATATAAAAAAACATCTCAAAAATAGTTTATAAATTAATATAATTTTTTTTCAAAACTATTCATTACCAAAAGGATACAAGTGCAATTGAAACCAATTTTCCCAGGAAGATATTTTTCCAGTAAAATAACTAAATAATCTTTACAAACAAATCAAAATATCCCTTTATCAGCACACCCAAACATCCCTCAAACCCATGCAACCAACCATGAATTCTATGTTATTAGAGTTCCACACTCATGAGCGGTTTCTCAACTATCTACCAAGTCATCACAAGGTATTTCTTTCTCATGTGCCATTAACCTATTGACACCGAGCAGAAGGTTATATTTCAACCAAGACCCCTGTATGAAATTCTGATGTGCCATTAATCCATTGGCACTGAGAACAAGGCCATATTTTAACCGATCCCTGTATATGCAACATGAATACACAACCCATATTCCCAACGATCATGCCAAAAAAACCCTTTAAAAAAACTTTTTTATTGAAAACCATTTCCGTCAATACCATTTCAATGCCAACCCATTTCAATTCCAAACCATTTCAATAAAACTCCATTTTTATTGAAAACCATTTCTATTGAAAACCCATTTTTCATCAAAAATTTATCAATTCTAAAAATCCATAACAAAACATCGTCATTTTAAATTCATGAAACTAAACCCCCTTTGCACATCTATTCACCAAGATATCACAGTTTCACAAAAACAATAAATCATAAATAATGAATATTTTCCATGTATTTAACAATCAATAAACCCATTTGAATCTCATCCAAACAATTCTATCTAGAGGAGTTGAGAGGGAAGCCTCCTACCTCGAAGGTTTTGACGTAACATTGACAATAGACGATGAACACAAAACAAATGAGGTTGATTATCCAAGAACAGACATACTTTTCTTATCTTAGAAAAATCACGACTCAACATTGAATTATTTGGCATCATAAAATGTAGATCTACCCACTATAGGTTCATATTTGAGAAATAATGGAGATCAGAGAAGTAGATCTAGGCAGATCTATAAAAACAAGACAAATCTGAAATGAATGGTTACATACCTCATAAATTGGGCTCAAAATCACTAAGGGAATGCTCTAGAATGTCTCCAAATCGTGTGGGTAGGGTTCTATAACCTTCTAGAGAGAGTAATATCGAAATAGGGGAGTTTTGAAGATAAATAAAAATATATAGAGCAAAAACGATTAAGATCTTAAAAAATAGGATATAGATTTGACCTCTGCACAAGGTTTGCCCACACGGTTTAGGCCAACCATGTTTGGATAATGTGACCTTTCTTATTGTCCCAACACTCCTTATAAAACCCCCAAACTCTCCCATCCTTCACCTTTACACTTTTTATGGAAACACTTTTTTTATGGAAACATCCCACTTTATGAAAACACCCTACTTTATAGAAACACACAACTTTATGCAAACACCCCATATTATGGAAACCTCCCATTTTATGGAAACACCCCAATTTATGGAACCAACCCACATTATGGAATCTCCCAAAACGATAGATACTCTTTATATTATGGGAACCCTATATATTATGGAAAATATCTATTTTGTAAACACCATATTAAAAAACATGAGGAAAGGGGTTTTGTACCCGAAACTGAGGGTACTACATTTTCCCAACAATTGGTCATTCCATCTTCAGAAAGTAGAATGCCCTCACTGGCCAGAAGGAGTTTTGGCCACTGCTCTTTCATTTCCCTCTCACGTTCCCATGTCTTTTCTTGAATCTGAACATGTTTCCATAAAACCAACACTAGGATGATGCTTTTCCCACACAAGAAATTATCTTGTATATCCATGATCTGCACTGGGATATATATCAGTGATGCATCAAGTTTTAGCTCAACGTGATCCCATCTAATCACATGGTTAGGATCAGGGTGATAATTTTTCATCTAGGATACATGGAACACAATATGTACCGAACTAAACCATGGTGGTAATGCCAACCGATATACCACCTCTCAATTATGTTATAGTATCTCAAAAGGGTCAATGCATCTAGGAGGTAACTTGATCTACTTCCCAAAGCCATGCTTTCCAAGAAAAGGAATGATCCTTAAGAAAACATGATCACCCATAGCAAATGACAGCAGTCTTCGATGGTGATCTACATAAGATTTATGACAACAATGAGCCATCTCCAACCTCTTTCTAATCAACTGGATCTTCTCCGTTGTTTCATTGACAAGTCATGGCCTGAATAGGGATGTTTCTCCCATTTTAACCCAACATTGTAGATAACGGCAAGGTCACCCATACAATTCTTCAAACAGATCCATTTGTATCGAGTCTTGATAGCTATTATTGTATGATAACTCTACTAATTATATTCTTCTCCCATGAACCACCAAAAATACTTTACATAATCCCACAACTTCTCTTACAAAATTTTTATCATCTGGTTGGATATCCCATCCATCTGAGGATGATATTCCATTCTCATAGTCAACTAAGTTCCAAGGGATTGCTCTACGGATCTCTAGAAATAAGATGTGAACCTCAGATATCTATCTGAGACTATTGACACTGGTACACCTTGCCTCTTAACCACTTCTCATATATATATTTTTGAAAGATAATCTACCATATGAGTTTCACGAATAAGGATGAAATCGGTCGACTTTGTTAGATGATCCACTATTACCCAAATGGCATCGTGTTTCTAAAGCATTCTTGGAAGACCTGTGACCAAATCCATTTCTATATGACCCCATTTCCACAATGGTATGGGAAATGATTGTAACATACCAACTGGTCTCTGATGCCCTGCTTTGACCTATTTAAAAGTTAAACATCATGAGACGAACTCAGCCACCTACCATTTCATGTCGTTCCACCAACACTTCTCGTGAAATTCCTTATACATATTCAGTGTAACTTAATGTACATCCCATCTTGAATAGTGTTAATAATGAAGGAGTTCTCACAAAATAATCATAGGTACAACCATATGATCTCTGAAACACAAAACAGAACCCCCTATCAAGTTTCTATCCCATAGGGGTGTCCCAATCATTGAGTTTTCAACATAAAACAAGACATTCTGCATCAGATGTTTGTGTCTCTTTGATTATTTTTACCCAATCAGGAACAATAATAGCTGAAAATAAAACCACTACATCGCCTCTGTCTCCATATTCTACATGCATTTCATTTAAGACCGAAATCAAATGTCATTCATCTAAATCTTCTTTTACCAAATGAGCATATGACTTTCTACTCAATGCATTTTCCACTGAATTTTATTTCCCCGTTATGTACATCAATTCAAATTCAAGAATTTGTGGATACTACATCCATATCATTTTCCTTATATTCAAATATCACTGTTAGAAAATGTGTTTCAAGATTTTGTGATCCATAGAAATAATAAATTTCTCACCAAAGAGATAATGTGTAAATGTTTTCAAATCATGGATGAATGCAGATAACTCCAAATCATGTGGTGGGAAATTCTTCTCATTCACCCTTAACTTCCGTGAACCATAATCAACCACATGATCTCTTTTCATGGGAACTCATCCCAACCCTGATCCTAAAGCATCACAAATACATCACATACCCCTGTCCTGATCTAAAATGATCATGATAGTTGCCGATGTAAGCTGAACATTTATTTCTTAGAAATATGTCTAACATTCCTCAATCCATTGGAATGGAGCATTATTTTTTGTCAGGGATGTCATTGGTGAAGCTATTTGTTATAAATCGTGCACAAAGCAACGGTACTAACTATCTAGAAAATATCTTCTATCTTTTCATGATAAAAAAATGTCTTTCATAGAAATGACATGGCCAAGAAAACGTACTTCTCATCTCCAAAAATCAAACATAATTAATATGGAATAAAAACTATGATCTCTAAGGATTTTTTACACTATTCCTAGGTGCACCTCATGATCATCCCTTGTCATTGAATAGACCATAATTCCATCCAAAAACACCACAAAAAAAGAATCCATATATTGTTGAAATGTATTATTCATCAATTCCATGAAGTTTTCTAGTGAATTTATTTTACTGAAAGGAATTACTATATATTCGTAGTGGTTATATCTACATCTAGAATCTGTCTTTGGAATATCCTCTTTCTGAACTATCATATTGTGATATCCAGAACAGAAATCAATCATAGAGACCCACTGAGATCCTTTTAATTGATTGAATAGATCATCAATGAGTGGAATTGGATATCTTTTGTTTATCATAACTTGGTTATGCTTATGATAATCAACACAAAGCCGAAAAGTTACATCTGCCTTCTTCACGAAAAAAACTGGTGCTTCCCATGGAGACGTAGTTGGTAAAATGAAACCCCTGCTTTCTAGATCCTCTAACTACACATTAAATTCTTGTAATTCTTTTGGTGCCATCCTATAAGACGGAAGGAAAAAATGACTTGTCCCCAGAAAGTGATCAATCATAAAATCCACTTCCCTTAGAGGTTGTAACCCTGAGAAGTTCTTAGAAAAGACATCTGGAAATTTATCCAAAAAAATAGGTAACCTATTTTCCTCAATATCTTCCTTTTATACCCATGTCAATGCTGCCAATTAGTAAGATATTGTCCCCACCATTGGTGCCAACATGCTCTTTGCATCCTTCTTTACAATGCTCTATCCTCTAAAGAGATTCTCGATTCCGTCCCCAGTTTTTATACTAATTTTTGTCCAATAATAGTAGATTTATCCATGAATATTTTAGCCAATCCATACATAGGACTACATCATAGACAACCTTAACCAACATCACGAAATCCCATTTTAGATCTGCTCCATCAATATTTATAGAACATGCTCTACACAAAAAGGCTTGACATTCTCTTTCACTGAGAGGAGTTTTCTATTTCAAAACAAAATTCATCATTTCCATTTTTAAAAATATAAAGTCAATAACATGAGAATAAATGAAGGAATGTGATGCACCAATATCAAACAACACTTTCCTAAAGGTATAATTCAAAACAATCGTACCTATTAATGTATATGGCCCAACTTGATCATCAACAATCATCTCCTCAACTCTATACAATTGTTAATTCACTACACTGTTTTACTTGTTTCCTAGATAAGGTTGCACTGGTTGAGGAGTCATGGTATTTCTAGAATCACCATGGCTTGCTCTTATCTACTGATAGAACTGATTTTGTTGTCCTCATCCAGTCGAAGCATACCATCCTTGCAACTCCTGGGAAGTGTGTTGAGCACCAGACCTTGGAGCACTACGCCAATAGCGCTGAAGATGTCCCATGTTGTTGTAATTATGACATGATCTAGGATGGGCTATACAATCTCGCTTTATGTGGACAAGTGAACCACATTGAAAACAACACACTTTATGGAAACAACCCACTTAATGGAAACTCCCCAGTTTATGGAAACAACAAACATTATGGAAACACCCAACTTAATGGAAACTCTCAATATTAATGGAAAGTATCTATTTTATAGAAACTCTATATTTTATACAATCTAAATTAAAAAAACATGAGGAATGGGGTCATGTACCCGAATCCGAGGGTACTATAGATTTTGAAAGTAAGGGAAGTACCCTTTTATAAGAGAGGTGAGGGTCACTTTAGGAAAGCATCAAATGTTATTTTATTATACCATTATAATCAGTTTATAATGGATCCAAAATAATTTATATCAAGTATAAGGTGGGGATATGTTGAAGAAATGTCATCCAATAGGTTTTAGATATATTTAGGTCACCATATCAACCATATATTTTGTATTTAACTCTTAGTCAAATAGTTTATTTTTTACCATGTATTCTTGTATTATTATAAAAAATTGTTAATAAACCTACTATAAAATTCCTAGTGAACCCCAAGTGATTCATTAATTACATGTATATTATTATATAAGTCTTTTGTCTAATCCTTTTATTTTTTGGACTATTATATCATTTAATAATATAGTTTTTTTTTTAAAACTCATTTATGTCAATTTCGACATTATTTAGTATTTGGTTGTTGTGAAAGTATAAAAAACATTATTAAATTGAAACAAAATTAATTGAATCAATACTATCATGTCATATTCAATTATAAAAGTTGTGAATGGTAAAAAAACTTTCAAATTTTATATATTTTAATATTTATAATGTCATTTATTTGATTCATTCATTAATAAATAAAAATGATGCATCATTATTGTGTCAAATATAAATATATTTATTTTATTTCTAAAAATTATATATAAAATATAATTATATAGGAGATATTTTTATCATTATAATGAATATTTATATATGAATAGGTCAATTATATAACCTCATAATAAAATTGATTTATTTAAAGAAATAAGCCTTTGTTATTTCTGTCTTTACATTGGATTATTTAATATAAAATGTCATTATCACTCCCATGTGGCTCCATGGGGTACCCCAATTGACCCAAGGATTCCCATGGTTGGAAAAGATTTAGAAAATAGGGTTAGGATAGGTGTTAGGGTAATTTAAATTTATTACAATATTTTTTTTTAACATTATTTATAGGATTTACCATTTAATGATGGTAAATAAAATATTTACGGAAGTTACAATTCATATTGTCTAAAAATAATTACTTACCTATTAACACAATTTGGACATCATGATTCACAATATGATATTAATTTTTCCAAATTCAAAACATATACTTTTCAAAAATTAATTTAAAATTAATTCTTGTTGTTGAAACCAAAAGTTGGTTTTTAAGAAATAAAAACTATCAAAAGAGTAACATATGTTTATGTAATATTTAAATGTAAAATTACATCCAATGACCTAATTTATTTTAAATGATAAAAACATAATCTAGTGATACGTTAAAACAACTCAAATTTATAATTTAAAAGTATAAATTATTTCTGTTAAAACGTTTTTTTAATTAAAATTTAGTAGTTTTCACTAATCATCAAAATATGAAAGTTATCATTAAAATACCAAAAATTCACTCTAATATAATTTTGATATTCTGAATCCAAAAATTCCTCATATATTTAAAAATATAATATATTACATTTTAAAATGTGGGTATTACTATTCATAATAGCTAGTATTATTAGTCGTGGTGTGTTAGAACATGAAGTTGCATATAACACAAAATATTGTATTATTCAAAGAGAAGTATATCGTGGATGCTTGGGAAGTTACATTCCTCCCTAATTAAAATAATTTCAACCTCTAAATTTTTAGAATATTATATCATAAAAATATTCGGGTTGTTTTTCATCATAATATCCTTAGGTTCCCACGATGCCTCTACCTTCATATGGTTTCTCCATAGAACATTTACAAGACGAGTTGCCCGGTTTCTCAGCACTTGTTCTCTAGTATCAATTATCTAGGTAGGCTCTTCACAATAAAATATATCAATTTCCAGGTCTATTTCTTCATTGGCGAGTACATGCGTTGGTTGAGACATGTATTTTCTCAACAGTAGAACATGGAACACATCATGAACTTTTGAGAGACTTGGAGGCATTTCCAAATGATAATCTATAACTCCAATTCGTTCTAGAATTCAAAAAGATATGATGTACTTGAGACTTTATTATAATTTCTTACTGAATCGTATAACACCCTTCCTTGGAGATACCATAATGAAAACATGATATCCTACTTGAAATTACAAATCTTTCCTTTGGTTATTGACATAGCTCTTTTGCCTAATTTGAGATGCTTTGATGTGGGTTTGGATAAACTTAACATTTTCCATTTTTTTCTCAACAAGTTCTAGGCGTATGAGTTTTATTTTCACAAGCTTCATCCCAACAATTTGGTGTGTGACCTCCCATTCTATATTACACTTCATATGGTTCCATCTAAATACTGGAATGGAAACTATTATTATAGGAAAATTCTACCAGAGGTAAATACTGATCCCACATTCTTCAAAGTCAAGTGAGAAAGATCTAAACATGTCTTCTAAGGTTTGAATGGTCTACTCTGATTGTCAATCAGTTTAAGGTTGGTTGGCAGTGCTCAAAAAAAGTTCAGTATCCAAATCCTTCAGAAGACTTTTCCAAAATCTTGATGTAAAATGGGGATCACGATAAGAAACAATCAATTTGGGTACACCCAGAAATCATAAAAATTCATTACTATATAGTTTTGATAAATGTTCAGGTGGTAAATATTATTTTATATCTTGAAAATGTAACGACAAGGTGTGACGATCAACAATGACCCACATTTCATCATTTTCTAAGAAATTTTTGGTTTCCCCATTACAAAGTCCATCGTAATATCATCTCATTTCCACTCAGGTATTGGAAGAGGTTTCATTCCTCCTTCAGAATGTTGTCTTCCAGACATAACCTGTTGACATACCATACATCTTGACACATAATCAAAAATCCCACTTTTAATGTTTTACCATAAAAAATGTCCCATCAAATCTCTATACATCTTAGTGTTACCATGATCTATAGGGAAATTTGAGCTATAATAATCAACCAACTATTATCTTCATATATCAGGTATATCAGGAACACAAACCCTCTTCCCAAATTTTGAAATTCCATCTTCATATATGAAGTTAGTCATTCTCTCATCATTCACATAATTAATTTCATTTGAAACTCTTCATCATATGTTTAAGAAATTTTTATCCTTTACATTAAATATATTTTTTAAAAAATTTGAAAAGGTATTGATGTTTTTCCTTACATGATTATTTCCATATACATTTTTACTAGATCCATAAAGATAGGATCCCTTTCAACTCTCATCTTGTTCAAAACTCCATGATCCTTTCTTCTCTAGGTGTCGTCCACCTTATTTCCCATCCTAGGGTGGTATTGTATAGTTCGATAATAATCATTGAGTTGTTAAAGCCGTCTTATTTTCCTGATGTTGAGTTCTTTTTGTGATAAAATATACTTCAAACTTTTATGATCAGTATATATCTTACATTTTTCACCATGGAGATAGTGTCTCCATATCTTCAAATAAATGATTCCTGATGATAACTCAAGATCATGAGTGGGATAGATTTGTTCCTTATTTTTTAACTGTCAAGATTCATAAGTAATAACTCTATAATTCTACATAAGTACACAACCATGTACATTAATTGACACATCAATACAAATAACCAACCCATCATTCCCCCATGGTTGATTCAATATAAGAGAATTTGACTAATCATCTCTCTAGTTCGTCAAATCATTCTTCACACTCTTTTTCCCAAAAAAATTATCTCCTTTATGTGTGAGAATTGTTAATGGGTTTTCCAATCCGGAGAAAATCTGGATGATGTGTCGATAATATCATGTTAAACAAAAAAAACGGTGTACCTTAGTTATACTCATTGGTGCTGGCCATTATTGTATTTCCCTTATCTAAGATAGACCACAAAAATTCCATCCTTAGTGAAAATATGGCCATGAAAAGAAATTTCCTAAAGCCATAAGTCACACTTGCTAAACATCCCATATAATTCATTTCTTTGGAGGGTTTTCAGAATAGTGCTCATTTGATATTCATGATTTTCGTAGATTTTTTAGTATACCGAGATATCAGCAATAAATACTAATAATAATTCATCAGTATATTTCTTAAAAATCTATTTATTATATCCATCGAAATATGGGGTGCATTAGCCAGTCCAAAAGGCATTATTATAAACACGTAATGACCGTACCTGGTTCAAAATGTTGTTTTTGGAATATCTTCTTTCTTCACACACAGCTGATGATATCCAGATCGAAGGTCAATATTTAAAAAATATTGAACTCAATTAATTTTTTTGAATAAATAATCAATTAGAGGTAAGGGATACTTATTCTTTATTGTTATAGAATTGATCTCTCTATAGTCAATGCACATCCTCATAGATCCACATCTCTTCTTAACAAAAAGAACCGTGGCTCCCCATGGAGAAACACTAGTTATAATAAATCCCTTATTACTAAATTCCTCTATTTGTTTCATTAGTTCATATAATTCCATAGTGTCCATTCTATATGGGGTCTTTGATATAGGCCTTGAAATAGGAATTAAATCAATGGGAAACTCGGAATATCATTCTGGAGGATGTCCAGCTAAATCCTTTGGAAAAACATCAACATCTTCTTGCACAATTTGTACATCCTCTATTTCAACATTATTTTCCTAACCCATAGTTATTTCCTTCTCTTCCTCCCCAATAATTGAATTTAGTATAGCTAATAGGAGTGGATCTAGATAAGAATCAGGTGGTGACGTCTCTTCTCAATAGATATGGTAATCCTTATCATCCTAGAAAATTTTAACATCATTCTTTTAATAAATTTTCACATCTGGGTCCGAAAGAAAATCCATACCAATGATTATATCAAATTAAATCATGCGTATGCTGATTATATCAGTGGATAAATAATATTTATATTCCCTAATTGGGACTAATTTACAAAACATTGTTGCAATGATACTTCTCTTAAGAGTTTTTACTAACAACTTGCTTGTTAAATCAAATTGAAAATATACAATTTTCATAATAAAATTGAATGTTATGATATAATGTTATGATCCAGAATCAAATAAGGAATTGGATAAACTTGAGGAAACCATTAAATTACCTTCCACCAAGTATTTTGGAGCTTTAACCTCATCATTAGTGATCACATAAGATTTTAATTTCTCCCTCGGCCTTTGCTAAGGTAAGTTTCCATGGCACTTAAGACATTAATTTGCATAATAACCCATTTCTCTACAATTAAATCATTACAAAATGATATACTCTTTCATTCCCTTGTAATCACAAGCTTTGTTTCCTTTTTCACCACACTGGTAACAGACCCCCATTACTTTCTTGCATGTACCGGGGTGTTTCTTCCCACAATAAATGTAGTATGGAAATTAAACATTTCACTTCTTCCACATAATTACATTTGCAGTGTTTTTAGAATATCTCTTCTTTTCTTACATTTCATTACAATCATAAGATATAGAGAATTCATTTTCTATCTTGATAGCACATGAGAAAATATCTCTATACGATGAGAAGGATTGTGAGACTAATTCTCTATGGAGAAATGGTTTTAACCCATCAAAGAATCAATAAATCTTACTCCTAATGTTACGTATATAATCTGTTGCATGCCATGCTATCCTTTTAATGCTATACTCATACATTATGACATTATCATCCTCATTTTTCCTCTGACTCCAAAATTGTCTTTCCATATCCGGTTGATGGCCACAAAAAAATTATTTTACTATGAAAATCTATTTAAACTGCATCCAATCCATATTTGTTAATTATTTATCCTACTTTTTGTTTTTAATTAATGCCCACCATTGATCTACATCTCTTGTGAGGTGATAAACTACCATGGAAACTTTTTCCCTATCGCTACTCCCCAAATCATGAAATATATTTTCTAAGGAACTTATTAATTTCTCAGCTACAAATAGATTTGTACTCCCATTGAATGTTGGAGGTTGTTTCCTTAAGAAGAGGTATAACATTGATCCTTCACGTTGTGGATTAGGGTTCTCCATACGAGTAATGTTATTATTCATAACCTGAGTAAGTTGTCTCAGAATGGTGATAAGAAAATCAACACCGGTTGAATCACCAGAAACACTATAGTTATCTTGAGTAGGAGGGAGATCCCTATATTGATTACATCCGTTGATATGGTTTCCATTCCTTCCACTAGGTGGAATTTCTAGACAATGGCATACACTAGATTAGTTTATGAATCAAAATATATAATTACAAAATTGTTAAACATAAATCATAAATTCAACAGTTTATGGATATAATCCATAATTGTAAAAAATGTTTTATTTGAGAAGTTATATACTCATAAATCCTTTATAATGGTTTGTAAATTAATTGTGAATTATTGAAAGCTTATACCCTGGGAGTTTCGTAACCAAGAGTACAGGAAAGACCATTATTGTGTGTCAGGATACCTCATGTCAAACCTGAAACACCTTGTCCATGATTTCACTCTTAGTAACATCTATTCCAGAGCCGCCTGTACTTACTCATATCTGGACAAGGATGTATGTATTGGAAAAAAACACTACATTACCAAAATCCTTGGAAGTTCTTCAATACAAATCCTCAAAGGTTATCTTAGGGTAATGATCACTAATCAGAGTTATTCTAAATCTAGCATCCAAGGATTGTACTAAACTTTCTCTGATACCATCTATTACACCTTGACCCCAGTTATCCAGAGTCAGTGCATTATTTCATAACATCGGCATGATACAAGGAATCATGCCCCGAAAGATAAATCAGTTTAGTAGCCTTGGAAGTAAAAGATGCAAACATAATTTCTATATTAAATTATACAATGAAAAACGTAATTTTCTCTTTGAACAGATTCATATACCTTATAGTATCCCTACATGACAGTTATAATATAATTCATCGCATCATGGGAAAAATAAAACATAGAAAGAGGTGACATTAGGTGCTCAATAAGGATAACAATATAGTTAAAACATTCAAAAATAAGAATAAACATTTAAGGCAATGTATAAGACTAAAAAAAAATCCTTTTAAAAATAATCATCATCCAAATATGGAATATATTAATAATGTAATTCCACATACATATTCCCTTGGATACTCTACTTGTTGAATAATCACATGTAATATGAATAACCAATTTCATAATGAGGGAATAAATAATATTGGACATCATAACCATGTATTCAAGGCCTCATCCCAAAACATTAATTATGATTTTGAAAAGTCGTTATGCCAAGATAGTAGCTTGTCTCTTGAGACCTACCGATGCATCGTGGGGCTGTAGAGTCCTCCAACAATCACATACTATGTCAAATGCATTCCTCATATGAAAAGGATGAAACATAATATAATCCTTCTTATTAAAACTAGCATACTAAATGTCAATTATTTAACCATAAACCATGAATGGTATAAAAAAAACCCATCCCCAATCAAACATATCACAAAACCTTCATTACAATATGGAATATTATATCATAATAAATCAACTTCAAACAAGTGTAAAATCCATAAAAGGATATTGATATAGATGAAATCAAAACAATTTGAGGGAAATATGTATTTCTATTTTAAAATAATTTAAAAGTCACAAAATTATAAAATAATTCATTTATTTTGAAATTATTCTTATAATCTTGTATGGGAAGCTTTGAAGATGTTATAACAGTGAAAATAGCAGCACACGTCGTACATGTTAAAAAAATTCATTCCATAATTTGAGGAAAATATCATAAGATACCTTATTTGGAAAAAGACTGAATGATTCCTCTCAAACAATTTTATAAAAAGTAAAAAAATAGTACAAATAATTTAAACCATAGTCTAGTAAATAGTAAAAAAAATTTGAAATACATTTTCAGGAACACAATCATATCTTTAGAAAAGTACGGAATACGCTTATGTTGTTAATTATAAACGATGTGCCATTACATAGACACATGGTTTTATTATGTAGGCTTTGATTTACACTTCCTCAACTCACAAATTTTTTCTAAAACAAACATAAGTAATGATCAATAATTATAAGGATACTAATATGTGATTATTAGTTGTACGCAGTGATCCACCTTGTCTATAAATCAACTAAGACATTTCATAGTCAATCATGAGGTCATCCATTATTGAAATAATTTTCTTCATGAAGTAAAACTAATTTTCTTGGATTGAATTCTCAACAATGATGTTTTCAGAAGATAATAGAGAATTACATTGTATCCATCATAATTAATAATCATATTTAATAGATACTATTGTTAAGGTCCTTCAATCAAATCATTATTTAAATAAATATTTTCTTATTCTTCTTGGTTGAAATCATTTTTCAGTTTATCCAATTTCATATAAATACATTATATAAACTATGACTAGTTCAAAAAACACCATATTTGAAATTTACATTATCCAAAATATAATATTCTACCCTTGAACCTATTGTGGATGCAAAATATTTTAACTAATACAAATAATTTATTTAAAAATACAATGATATCTTATAAGATGATTATATCGTATTACCGGAAAAAAAAATTTTGATTCCTTAATGATATTTTGATCATGGAAATGCGATTCTCAACTTAATGATCCTAATTTTATCAGACATTCACATAAATACTCATTAAACATTCTAGAGAACACCGATAAAAATCCATAGTATATTTATTTTATAAATACATATTGACATCAAGTATTTCTTCACATAAAGATTTATGGATAACAAATTAAAAATATAATCAATCTCTCCCTTTTAATTTGTTGTATATATCCAGATATAAAAGCGGGATGTTAATATATTTTATTTTCTTCATTTTCTTAATTTTTTCTAACCTCTTTATTGATAACTAATTCAATGTTCCTTAGAGTGGATGGTATAATTTTCATTTCCTACTCTAAATCTACCTATCCTATCTTGGTGAAGAAAACTAGGGGGAAACGTTTTGACATCAATGCTGTCCATTCTCAATTAAGAATAAGAAAATAACTGACATATAACCATAATTATTCATTCCTCAAGGTATATTTAAATATTTCTAGGTTTTTAGAATATTTTTGATACCGACTAGAATAATGAGATTAGAAATTTTATGATACCATGTGTAAATAAAATTCTCATGTTACATTAGACAAAAAATTCCTATACTTATCTAGACACACTGAATAAAAAAATTAAATTCCAATATGAAAAAATTGGTTTGGAAATCACTGCAGGATTTAATGAAAAAATTATATTTCTCATGTAATTTATTCATTCATGTTATCACCCTTATGTGTAGACATCATTTCAATTTTTTTAGTGAATAATGATCATAGAGGTCACCAATATTCCTTATCAATGTGTTCATGAACATGTTCCTTCTTTAGGAGTTATATTTTGTTTAAATGAACAGATATGAGAATATCTTTAGATTCTCCTCCATCAAGGGAAAATATCTGTATTCACTTTATCATGGTAAATCCTATTTAATTGTTGATATTTGGAATTAAAGTTGTCATGTGTAAAAGTTGTTATGATAACATCCCTGGCGTCAACATTAAATTTGATGATCAGATTCCAAAATTTTATTAACTTCATTATGGATGGTCCATGCTATTTTTTTAAACACATAATCATAAAAAAATTAGAAAATAGATCATACTAGAGTGTCAAATTTTTTAAACATTGAAATGATTATTTCAACAGTGTATCTGGGAATGTGACATCGACAACTATCCCCATGAAATATACATCTCCTCAAATTCCCATCATGTATTAAATGCCCACAAAGTATAAGGAAAATGTGTTCCTTCTATTGAATTTAAATTAGAATAACAAGGAAGATAAATTATTCTCATTCATGATACTAATTTTTTTAATCTCCATGTATGGTTGAACACCTCATGACAAATGTCATTTATTATTTTGAATATTTGGGTTTTATGTAATTATTATTTTTTAATTTAATTACGAAGAATCTTCTTAATTACACAATAAATAAAGGGAAAATAACCATCTTTTTATTTGAAAACTATTTATATTATTTCTTCTTGAGATATAATTATGAATAATAAATTATCAGAGATAAGTAAATCATTTTTTCACATTCAACAATAAAATTATAGTATTTTTTTATATAAATTATTTAAAACCTCTCATGAAATTACATTTCATCATTTAATGTAATATCCTTGATTTTAGAATTTACTATACCTTGAACTTCATAACTTTTACATTCACCTTACACTTTAGTTCGACTAATTTCAATCATGTCATTTATAATTTTAATAGTATACATTGAATATCTACATCTATTCTCAGCTGTTCTCATTAAAACATTAGAACATTTCATTATCTCTTATACTAGATTTATATTATATTTTCTAGGATATTTATATGTTCATTTTAATTATTCTGAGACGCTTATAATGATCCATAGTGTAACAAATTATTCCACAATATAATCCAATTATTCACTTCAGTGTAGCACTACATTTAATCTTCTTCTTTTTTTGTGCAGTATAATTCTCATTCTGATTTTCACCCAGTGTTTATTACATGTATTATTTATAATATTCATTAAAATGATATTTTTACATGTTTTATTTCCAAGAATTCCCAAGTAATACTTATCTTCCTTATTCATATTCAATTTTCCACTCATCTAAATATTTTTATGATAATTTAGAAATAATTTATTTATATATAACTCTTCTCTATGACCACATGCATTACAAATTTCTAGGAGGTTCTTTTAACAATCAAATATATTTTTAATAGAATGACTCTTCCATTTATACTATGGGAATATATTTATAACTTAGTTTATCCTACCTGATTTAAAAATTTATTTGTTTTCAAAATTTGACATATTATGACCATATTTATATTATCTATTCCCAAATCATTCACATCACCAATAGTATAAAAAAATATACATTATTACTTTTGGATAGAATTATAGAAATATTGGAAATCTTGGATATTTTTTCCCTTTATTTTTTTCTATGAATCGTTAGGGGAGAATATTTATTAACACATATATTCATTTACTAATGATTTAGTTATAGTCATTTCACTTCATTTCATCATCCAATTCTATATTTCTTTTCATTTTAAACCTGAATTTTCAATAATATATAATGAGGGATAGAAATTTTATCAGTGTTCGGTGGTACCATCATTATAATGACTACATGATATTGATCATTGAGTGATATAAATATATTTTCTTCTATTGATATAGGTTTGTTAAGTTAATATTACTCTTTTTAATTTAATGGGGATAAATCTATTTAAGTAAAATTCATTCTTTCATCTTTTTTTGAAGGCTTAGATATAGTTTTTTATTATTTTTCAGTTTGACTCCATGTTCGAAAAATTTAATTTTTAGGATGAATTTATCCTCCAGTATTATCTTTAATCCATATTCACATTCCGTCTTGAAATTTATTACTTCTTCATCATACATTCCTAATTCCACATAAATTGTAATTAAATCTCTTTAACCATATTTTGTTTGATCTCAATGTTATTAATTCTTACATAAATTATGTCCTTCAATTTTTTATATGAGTAATGGAACTTTTCTTCATGTATATCAATGGTTTGATCATTATTTATGGATACCCTAAACAAATACTTCTAAAATTTGAGTAATCCTTCCAAAATATAATAAATTATTCCTTTATTTCCATTAAATCATTATTTTATGATCTATAAAATAATTTTGATTTGTGAAAATTTATATTCAATTCAATAATGTTATTCTATAGTATATGTTATCTTATTTAATATATGTATTTTAATATTATATAGCGACTTTTCTCTTTTGTTTTGAGTTATTATATTCGATAGTATTGATAGGAAAGATAAGGCAATTTCACATCAACCTCCAATGTAGAAAGGTTATCCATTTATTTTTTATGTATTTCAAAATATATGGTCCTCTTCTTCCATACATGACTTATTATATCGTGGGAAGAATTTTATTCTTCTAATTTACTTCGGAGGAAAAAAAATCTCCATCTTTCATATTTAATTATTCTTTTTATTAGTCAATGAATTAAATAACAATGAATTTTTATTTTAACTAATTATAAATCCTCAATTCATACATTCCATTATGAATTGAGAATGGATTTATCAAAACATCAACAAGATTGAAATATGAGAATTCAATCACAGTTGTGACCATCATTGATAAAAAAATTTATGATCACTCTGGGAGGACCACACTAAATGGGGGTGAACCAGGGAAGATGATATTTACAAATTTAATCATTTATATCATTTTATACCCCTATCACTTATTCTGTTAATGATATTATTTGTCTCTTTAAATATACTAATCAAGTATTCACAAAGGAATATAAGAAAAAATGAAAACTAGGGGGTTTGGGGATCTTAAATTATTTTCTGTTGCTCCATATCCCTGGTCAATAATGGATATTTTCCCATTAGAACAAAACATTACTTTTACTATCATAAAAATCATAGAAATTGGTATGACCTTGATCATGTTCTATAAGCACCAAACATGTACTATGAAAGAGTGGAATTTTACTCCCTTAATTCAAAATATTGTTGTTTTTACATAATGAAGAAAGACCACTTGTGCTAAATTTATTTCTTCCATAACTATAAGAATTTTTAATTTTTTTATTATAGAAAACATATGGTATCCCCAATGATATTCGATATTCTACAATATTGGAAGAAATTGTAGGATATATACTGTTAACATTGAATGGTGATTGATGGAATCTAGTATCGCCCGCTGTGTAAATGCTTATATTATACTGTTTTAGTTCATGTGAAATATTAATTATTTGATTGACTACTTCTTCACATTTTGACTCTCTATATATAAAAAATTCAAAATATGATTTATTTAATATATTTCATAAATTATTAACTTTTAGTTTCCCAATAAAAATAACAATTACAATTTCATTATCAATATTCTTAAATATATATTCACTATGTGGTAATACTATTATAAATATTATAACATTCAATATATAATTGTTTTTATTATATAAATACCATGATCTTTGGATGTGTGATATTATTATTCAAATTTATCAATTTTTTCCCAATTTATTTATCATAGAAAGATAATTTGAATAACCATTCAAATCATTAGTTCAATATTATAAAGACTCATTATTTATGCCATATTTTTCTTTATATTGTAGTATATTTTATCATATGAACACATGAAATATATCTACATTAGTCATACTTGGATACTATATGGTATCCATTACATCAATGGTGCATCCATGAAACACTTTCTGTGTAGTGAGTTTTCCAAGATGCAACACCCTATTATTTTCAATAACTAAAAATCTACAAGATATTCTACTAGATAAATATTATAGAATAAGGTATAACTATTTTTTATATTGAATTTTCTCCCTTATTGTTTTTTACAATCCATGAAATAGAAAAAAGTTGCAACATATACTTCTTGTTAACTCTATAGTTTCTGTGGTGACATGATCATCCATGTAATGTAGCTGTTAAATATATAAAAAACTTAGAAGACTAACCATACTGAGATTTCTGTTACATGAGATGTCATTTGGAATGTATGGGAAAATAATCATTACCGTTATGAAGGTATATCTTACCCTTAAACATTCCACATATCCACCATTATTCTTCATCTTGTACGCTTATGTTGTAGCCCTGTACTAATTGTATTTAATTACACCACACACTGTACCCATAAAATGCATCCCGAAACAATTTCATTAACATTATTCGAGGATACATTAACCCTTTAAAACACAATGTCCACACCTCGTACATTTACTAAGAACATAATTCTAGGATTATTTAATTCATTAATAACCTAATGCAGTACATTATCAGCTTAGTAACCTTATGCACCCCTACAAAAAACATAACATACGATTTAATATACCCTTAATCATATCAAATGTTTGTATTTATCCACACCTTTTTAATGATATAACCTTATAGATACAATAATAAATTATGATTACCCATATAAATTAAGATACATTTTCTCAAAAATTATCGACGTCCATTCATTACCACACTGATGGACTTCTATATTCCTTTAAATATTCTCCATGTAAGAACTTTGATATGATTTTATAGAGTTAAAAAAAATTATTTTATCATTAAATAAAATTATAATTAATGGTATTATTACTAATTATCCATCATGAAAATTTATTATTATTATTTTGGTTTATCAATCAGATCCTTAGGGAAATATATATTTTCATGGTCCTCACTTGTTGTAAATTTAGTGAAATCATTAAATTTTTCATTCACATGTCCTTGGAATTAATAAGTGTTATAAAAAAATCAAAATTAATATTTCCTTCATCTTGAAGAAAAATTATTTCCATTGAACATACTATAGATGGAAAATCATTTTATTAATTCGAATATTTTTTCACCGGATATAAATATATATTCTATGTGGAATCATTGAATGTTCTAGAAAAAATATCCAATATTTTATAATAAACCATTTAGATTCATAAATTAATTATTTAATTAAGGAACCTAATTTCCTTGAAAAACCACTTCATTCCTAATTAAAAATTATTGAGAATATTAATAAAATTCCAAGTTTTTGTTATTTTATATATACATATTGATATCATGTGTCACATATCGTAATGAATTGTTGATAAAAATAGTACAAAAACAAAAATTTGGATAATTATTACTTTTCTTCATAACCTAGGGAAATGGAATCATAATAAAGTGGCATGGATAGATACCCAATAGGGGTAAAGATAAATGATAATATAACTAGTCAACATTACAGAGAAATCTTGTTGTAATTACTTATCTAATGGAGGCATGGGAATCAAGAATATAGTGTTGTTCAATGAAATCATTCAGCCTTTCCTTTCCTGGAGACTTATTCTAAGTTCTTCAAATTCTATTAGTTTTATTAAATCCATCTACCCTTATAAATTTAAGTAAGGAATTCAATTATACATCAACTCTTCCATCTGTATAGAACGTGAGGACACCTTTCAAAACATCATTACTTTCTCATATTGGGATGTGAATAGGATGACTAATTTATTGTTTTTGATGTATAATTGGACATGTTATATTCTCATTAATGATATTCATCCTTCTTCTTATGAGTACAGATAAACAAATACCTTTTAAGTAATTTTTTGATACTCCTCATCCACTGTTTAATAAAGAGCTTTAGGGAGTTTCGGATACCTTTGAATTTTTCAATTTTCTAAATTATCGAGTTTGGGAGCTAGCTTGAAATGGGGTTCTCCATAGTATGCTCTATTAACAACATGCCATCAAAGGATTAATTTATGATCATAAATGTCTTTCTTATTTAAATAATTATATGATTATACTCCCTCATTTAACCCCATCGAGAGGCTTTTGTATAACAGGTTACCTACTTATGATATTTTTCAGATTAGGGGCATTCCTCTTTTATCTTGATGTATTATATGTCTTCAACATAGAGGGGATGTATTATTCTATGTGGAATGATATTTTTGATGTTTTTAGGTTATAGGGTCTTTGAATCTAGGGTTTTAAAGCTTATTTTCATTGTTTTTCATTGTTGTTGTGTTATTCCCAGGTGAGTGCCCTCTTCAACATATCATTTTCTAAAACATTGTTTTTCTTATGGTTTTCTCTAGATTATTCTCTCCATTCTGGGAGGTGCTGTTGTAAGAATAATCTTTTATATTATATTTTGGATTCCATAAAGGGTGTTGGAACATCTTGAGTGGTTTGTTGTGACAATATTATACAAGACATTATTTTGATGAAGAATTTGGGTGTCCCTTGAAATTTCAATTTTGTTATGGGCACAATTGAGGCCTTTAGGTTCTACTTGTTCCCTATCTAGATTAATTATATCACTAATTATTCTTGTAAGGGAAACCCTGGTCCCTCGAGTGTTGTGCTGTATTTCAGGAACATGATGAAAATTTCATGGGATGCTTTTATGTCTGTTTTGGGGTGACTACCAATCTTAAGATGGAGATGCTCAGAATTATTCATGATTTATATTTTGTTAAAATTATTGGATGGAATAAAATGTGTTTGGAATTCAACTCTTCTTCACATTTTCATACCATTATAAATAAGAAGTATCATATTTCATAGAGGCTAGTAGCTAAATTGAGGGACTCCATGGATGCTCTAATGATTCTCAAATTCATCATTACACACATTTTTTGTGAGGCTATCATGGTTGTTGATGGTCTTTCAAACATGAGTGTTTATAGGACTCTCGCCTTTTCTGATGTGCTCCCTATTGACTTTTTTCTTTTTCATTATAGTTATTGTAATAAGATCTTCAATTTCCTACATTTGTTATTTCTTTTTTATGAATAAATATCATGGCCTCTTCGTTAAGGGACCCTTTTAAAAAAATGTAATATAAGAAAAACCTAACTATAAAATCATAGATATTAAATCAGGGAATAAAGGTAAACATAAAATAATATATAAATGAAAAGGCGACTCAAAAAAAGGATCCACGAGTATAAAAAATCATGATAATAATCATGAAATAGTGAAACATCCATCTAAAATGTCCCAAAAATAACCAAAGAAAATATTTTCAACAAATATCCCTACGTCACATTCACAGAAAACATTATAGAAAATTAATATCACATATCATAGAAATTTTATAATATTGAAAAAAGCTTCACATACCTCCCTCAAAAATAAATAATGTGAAAAAGGATCCCCTCACATCATTCTCATAGTAAACAACATAAAAACATCATTCTTCTCATTAATACAACAAAGATTGAAAAAATAATAATTTATCACCAAGACGTAATATTTTATTTACTCATAACATATCAAATAATAAAAAATTAATTATAGGTTCATAAAAGACCGCAAACAACTGTCAGACACAAATAACAATGGCTCCTGAATATAAAGAGTAATCATATCATGAAAAAACATAAGGAAAAACATTTTGTTTGTTAAATATTTCAAAAACATCACATAAGATGAACATAAAAATTTATGATATAAAATCTATAATTGTTCCAATATAATCATAACATAATGACATATAGAATGTATAAGAACATTACATAATTAAGGATAACCATTTTAGAGTAGGTATATTGAAAATATAAATGCTTTATCAAACCCGATAACAACATTGTTAAAAAAGATGAAGTATAAATGTCATTCAAAATAATTTTTGTAAATCGAAATAGTTTAATTTTTAAAATATTATAATATATATATATATAATTAATATATACCATAATTTATATAATTTATATAAAACATTTTACTATATGTTAAAACATCTGATTTTGAAATAATGGGAAACCCTGTTTTTCAATATTTTGAAATACCTTTACTTAAAAACCCACACCGTGAAAGGACTATTAAATATTCCATATGAAATGGGGCAAATAGAATTATGATATTAAAATAATATATATCATATTAGATTCCTATATTGTGGGGATAACACTGGTGGTGATTACAAACATTTATATGGAAGAAAACAAATTTAAAATAAATGTGAATTGTTCTTATAAAAAATAATTTTCACAAAACAATTGAAATTTTAAGGTAGAATAATTAGTGTGATGAAAATTTTCAATATTAAATTATATTTAAAAATATAATAACGTCACCATAGGTCTATGTTGATCAATATTGGAAATTAATATTCAAATGAGAATTGTTACGAAGTATGGTAATTATTTAATTGATGTTAACTCCTTATAATTTGATGATAATTTTTATAAAAATAACAAGAATAAGATAGATATAAAAATAAAAAATATATTATCCTAAAATCGTATTTTTTTATATAAAAAATTAATTTTTAACCATACACACTGTACAAAATATATTATATTCATAATACGACACACACCTCAAAAAGGGGAATTTGAGATTAAAATCCATACCATCAGTTTCCACTAACTGGACTTACACTAAACTCATGTACAATGAGAATAACCAACATAATTACCAAGTATATGACTATATTCAAATTTATTACACATTTTAAATATTTTTTATAATCATTCTTTACAAATATGTTACATAGCGATCAATATTTTAATAAACCAAGGATTGATCTTATGTCTGTTTATCTTGGCAATGGAGTCGGTTATAACTGAGTTTTTAAAAGATATTCATAGAATGATTTTTAAGACAAATCAAAAAAAATCAATTATTAAATAAGTAATATTTTAATTATCTTCAAAAAATTTATATGGTTTGTGGATAGTAATAATGTTATAAATATGATTTCGAAATTTCTAATCGTCGAAGTTGATATATTAATAAATATTTTAAATATTAGAAAAAATCTATAGAATATTTAAAAAATATTTAATAAATAATTATTATGATATTACTAGTATATGAAATAATGGAATAATTTATGTATCAATCATTATAATATAATTTACATGGATAATTAAATCGACCCAAATAGTGTTGAGTTATAATGATTTAATGTGTGATTGGATGTATATATATATATAATTAAAATATTAAAATTGCGTAGTCAAAATAATGTCATAAAAATCATATACCTTCATTGAATTAAATCATGTAACCATTAATTATAGGTGGTGGGGACAAAATAAATTCATTGTTTGTGGAGGCGGTAATCAATTGTACATATGTTTAGCAATGTGATTTCTCAATTAACAGATTAAATGATGGCATTAGAAAAATGATTGTCAGATTATTTTTTTAATATAAGAACAATTTTATTCATAAAATAAATATCATATAGAAAGCTTTAAATGTGTTTATGTAAAATGAACAACATCACTTAGTGGAGGTAGTAATATGAACGTACACATGCTCTATGTTATATTGTTTTATAAATGGATTGAAAGGATTCAAAATTTATTTTATTATTAATTTAATTAAATTTAACCATAATAACTAAAAATATTTCATTATTTATATAATTATGGGTAATTTTATGATAATAAAAATTAGGAATGATACACTATGAAGAAGTAAATAAGCACGTCAGGGACATGAATTGTCATTGGGAATAATTAATTAAAATTAACATATGATTTTTATTAATATTGAATATAATATTTTTTATGTGGGAAAGGGTATTACGGAGAAAATGTTTTATATTTTCTCAGAGAAAATATAATATACGTCAATTCATGATGGGGAGATGTGTCTGATTTTTTTATGTGAATAAAATCAATGATTTCATGGTAGCCTTTGGATTTTCAATAATGTAAAGACACTGTTCACCAATAAATTTCCAAAAAAAGGAAGAACAAATGTTAATGATAGTTTTGATAGAAATGGACCACAAACACTAAATTTAAAATTTGTTTTTAATATTTTATTTACATTCTATAATTAGTAAAATACATTTCACAATTTCAAAATTTTACCGAGGTAACAATTTTTTATGATTTGTAATTGATTTTAATGGAAAAAAATAGAATTGAAAAAATTACATAATTTTAATTTTATAAGATAAAATTTAAAATTTTAATGTCATATATACTTTCAAATGTAGTGAAATTTTTAATTAAAAATACACATACTTATTCATGTTATATATTTTTTGGAAAAATAAATTTTTACAACATAAAATTTATATATAAGACAAAATTGATAGCATATTTTATTTTATTGAAGTAAATTTATTTATTATAAATAAATTAAATGGGATGAGTCATCCAATGAAATAAACCTCTTGATGTTACATTAAAAATACTTCATTCAATTAAGATATTGAAAATAGTTTGTATTATAATATAATTTTAATTTATTTTTAAAAGGTCTAAAAATTTATTTATAGCCTCATTAAATTTATTAAAATTAATTGTAACACCCCAGGTAAATAAAGAATATGACATTTCATATTTATCCATATTTGTGAGTAAAATATTTAAATGACTTTAAAGGGGACGCTATGCTCGATGACGTACCCAACACACAACAACGAGTTTCTTGGTAATCTTACGTTGCACTCTAATAATAAAATAATATTATTTCAAATGGTAGTTAATATGTAGTCGTTGTATTGGCGGGAATGGATAGAAATAACTAAAATATGATTATATATGTTTTTTAATGTTTTTTCATTTATCCAATAAAAGCTAAAGGCTTAAAATACGGAAAGAAATCAATTTTAGGCTTTTATACCCTAATTTTCACTAAAGGTTCACTTATCACCTTTTGATGGCGAACTGTCATTAAATATAGTTTTTTTTTCACTCTTATACATTCTATTGGACCAAATAAAACTCTTCTTAAGAATCGGGACATCAAAATTTACTTTGTGTAAACTTTTGGTATCTTTCCGATAATGTTCATTTTTTTTCAATGAATAGTGTAAAATGTTGTATTTTAATTCAAAACCTCTTTTTAATCTAATTTATTTATATTATTATATAATATTTTGGTTTGGTTTTAAAGTTAAATTAGAAAATATTTTTACCATTAAATCCAATAGTGGTCGTTGGAATTAATTTCACTTTGAAATCAGACTTAAACTAGTGTCAATCTTTTGATACTTATTGTTTTATATAAACACGCTATTTGCTCTGACAGCGGGAATTAATTATTAAATTAATTAATGTGACTAATATGTTTTGAATTTTTTAAAACGGACTTCATTTTTGAATTCCGAATATCAAATATAGCTTAGGGTGAATTTTTGGGATTTTTCTGAAAAACGTCAATTTTTGATGAATAGTGAAACCACTAAGTGGTACTTATAAAAGCTGATTTTTCGTTTAAATGAAATTTTACCACTTATGTGTTTTTAATTTCAAGAATCCTACATACATGGTTGTCATTAAGAAGTAAAATGTGGTTCAATGGGATAAAAATAATTTTTTTGGTGAATAGTAACTTATTAAGTTTTTAATCGCGATTAGTGGTAATTAGTGTAGTTTAAGGTAAAAATAATGCTTTAATAAAATTAAATTAACTTGAAACATGTCCTAACCTCATTGGATGTGTAATGGCCGACCAATACAATCCATGGGTCAACTTGGGGACCCCATGGATCCACTTTGGTTGGGAAATGACATAAATAACTTTTTATTTAATGTTAAAATTAAATTGACACAAACATGAGTTGTTTTACTAAAACAGTTTTTAAGTGGGGTTACACAAGTCCAAATTTTGATTATAAATAGTCATTGTAAATATAAAACGATTTCCTATATCATAGTGATTTTTTTATAATTTTTAGACATTAAATAAATTAAATTATTTATGACATAATAATGATGCAGCGATGACATCATTATTTGACGATTTATATAAAATGGAAAGATAATGTAAAATCTATGAACTACACATGTAAAAAACTTATTGGATGAGTTTATTTCGAAGCCTTATCACCTTATCCACGAATTATATCAATGTGGGAACTTTTTAAACCGAAACACATTTTCAAATAAAGTAATATTTCTTTACTTTCCAAAAGTGCCCCTCCTCTCCTCTTATAAAAGGCCCCCACCTCTACCTCATTTCACACACTCCTCAAGCCTTTGGCTCGGCCGACCCCTGCCCATTTACTCTCTAAAAATCCCTCTCCTAATCCTATAGGATTACCTTTGGGCATAATCCTTTCAAAGAAAGCCTTTAGTCTCAAATCAAAAGGAGTTACACATTTAAAGGTAATTCATTCTCCCATGTTCATTTGTTTTATTTTGCTTCTCCAACCCCCTAAACTCTTTTTATTTACTTCTTTTGTAACAACACCAGTATATTAAATATACTAGGATGTTGTTATAAGATTTATTCGAGCTACACTCTCACACAACTACATCAAATGGTTAATGAACATACGGTTTCCGTGGATGGTAAAATTCTGCCTCCGGAAACGATGATTGTTCAATACTCATTTAACACCTTCAATGGTGGCCATTATGATGTCAATATTTTTATATATGATATATGATATGTTTATGTTTTACTTATGCTTCTGTATTTTTCATTTTTGTCTTACCTTTATGGCTTCCATTATGGGTATACGCGATATCTTCATTTAAGGAAGTGCGGACTACCGCCCCCTCAAAGTGATTTGATTCGTTAAATACCATATGTGGGATGTATAAAGGATGGAAATATGATATTATATATGATATTATACTGGAATTATGATATACCTTTATATCATTATTATTCCATTCTATAAAATACGAAATAGAAATCAAAGTAGCGTTCATGCATACGTACGGCTTACCGTCTCCATGAACGCTGCATTTCATTTCTTACCTCTAAATGATTATGTAATGTTATAAATGCATGCATGTACTGGATATATATGACATATATGATATCTAAATAATGAATAAAATTCTGGATATAAAAAACATTTGGCCACACGAACAACATTTAATTGTAAGAAGTCCACTTTCGACTTAAGAACCAAATATCGGCAAAACAAATATTATTAACTTAAATGATTACGTAATGTTTATGACATGGTTATAAGTGGTATAAAAGGAATAATGAACTTGAAAAAGGTTCTTAAGTAAGTATAAATTAACTCATGTTTATTATTCAGGAGGTTAAAGAACGATCGAGTCAAGTCGGACCCGAGGTAAGGGATCCTACACCTCTCTTTCTTTTTAAGTACACTCTTTTATGTCATTCCTTTTAAAGCTCATATTTCTTGTTATTGGGATGATATTTTATATTACAATTACTTTAATTTTTATGTTCATGTGATGAGAGACCCTATTCTCTCTCATCAATCTATTTTGGAAGTTTTGAGTGGCGCCGTTAGGCTGCCGAACTTTCGTAAGAGATCTAACCTCTCTCTTTCTTTTTAAGTACTCTCCTTTATGTCACTTCTTTTAAACTCCTCCTTGTAATGTTGGGGGATGTTATTTTATATTCCTCTTGATGAACATTTTATTGTAATGTGATGAGATACCCTATTTGATCTCATCAATCCATATTCGGATGTTTTATCTGGCGCCGTTAGGCTGCCGAGTTTTCGTAATGGATTTTTCATCTCACTTTTATTCCCGTGAGATTTATGCTACATTTGCCAAAAAATACAGTGAGTGGTGTATGTACTGCCAATTATTCTACTCTTTGTGTAATATAATTTATTTTATGAGTATTTACTTCAATGATCTATTGTATTTCTTTCATGGGGTGTATGTTTTGAAAGATACCCAATTCGGTAAGGGAACCTGTCACCCTCCTCTTTTTTAAAGGACTTCTTTTATTGGGTCTTTTAATTTACATATTGTTATGTTGGGATATGTTCTCATATGACCTTATTGATGTAAATTTTATGTCCAAGTGATGAGATACACTTTTTATCTCTCATCAACTCATTTTGATGTGATGTTGTTAGGCTGTCAAGGGAACATTTTAACCCAATTTCGATTTCTTTCGGTTCAACATGTAGTCATTAAATATGTCATCCATTGAATATGTGTGAATGACATTTTATTGTTTTACACTTAATATCCACTTATATTGGGTGTACGTATATTTGTCACACATATTTTTGAGATTGATTTGTCCTTAATTTAAGGATACCTTCTTTATAAGGGATTTCATCACATTTGACATTTCTATTGAGTGTTCATTATTGTTATGCACCAATTCACTCTTATATGGTGTATATACTGTCCTTTGGAGTATTATATCATGAATCCATTTATTCTCATGATATTATAATGTTCTGATTAAATGTTATTCCTCGATTATTGTATTCAAGTGTCTCTAATTTTGGTAAAACCCCTTTAACCAAAATATCGTTTTAAATGTTTTAATTATTTGTTCTTATTAATATCCATGTTTTCAAAATGGTTTAAGGATTTATTTATATGGATATTAATGGTTTAAAATGTTAAAAGATTCAAGGTGGTATGGGACACTTTGATTCAAAAATATCATTATTAAATGTTTTAAATGGTTTTGGAAATGGTTTCTTTTTGAATGGATTCATTATTTCAATATACTAAAATGTTATATTTTGATGTGGAAATGTTATGTTTCCTTTATGCATGTTTTATGTGATACGTTATGGTTCTTGGGAATTATTAAGAAGACGGGTGGTTCTGTGATAAACTAAGGGCGGGTGAGCCCGATATATCTCTCCAATGCATTGGGTAACGCGAAGGAGTGAAAAGTTAAGGTTTCTCCGAAGAGATTTTAGGGAATATACTGTGATGGGTATTCCAAACGTAACCAAGAGGGTTACTCCCTATGTAAGAATGTTATGAATGCCTCAAGTTACCTTTATGTATTATGTTTTCTATGATTTATTCATGATTTGATATGCCTATGTTTTATGGGTAAAGTGTGATTTCATTCTTATGTATATATGAACTCATGTTTCCTTTCCATATTTTTATAACCCTTACTGAGCTTTTTATGCTCATCCCAAGTTTTTGAAATGTTTTTCACAGGTCAAGGGAAAGGTACATGATGTGATGATAGTGTCAAGGATGTGTCAAGAAAGAATCCATGTTTTATTTTCAATATGTTACCGTTGATGGGAAGAATGAATACTGTCTTTTATGTAACCACTTTGTTTAAGTGTGGAATGTAATGCAAGTTTCATGATCTAATTCTCTTAAACTCTAAACCTGAAAATATCCTCAATGTGTAATCTTGTAATAACTCAAGATTATGTAAGGTTTAAGGCTGGGGCCTTATAGTTGGTATGAGAGGTCGGTTTAGATAACTTTAGAGGTTAGGGTATTCTTTAAGCATAAGTGACATTACCATAATGGTTAGGATTTCAGAAAGAGTCCTAGTTTTAGATAAATTGAATGAGTAAGTATATCTTAGTGTTTATCTTACTCATTAGTACATGATGGTTATTTTGATATACTCACACTGACCTTTTTGGTTTTAGTAAATGGATGGATCTAGAAGGCACCAAAGTGACAACATGTTTGAAGTAAACTGTGGTGGTTCTATGATTAAGATACTAGATAAAATGGAGGATTCAATGAGGAATATCATGGTTGTTCTAAACCAACTATCAAGGAGTCATGATCAACCACTTCAACCTTGGTGAGTTCTCTACTGCATCATGTACGATATGGCCAACTCGATGTGGAAATTCAGGTAATAATTATTAAGGTAACCATTAGGGTTTATATGACCCTTGCTTTTGAGGTAATTATGGGTTACTATATGTTATGATGGAAGTGAAAGGCATGAGATAAAATTGAGGTTAAATTATGTTATGGTTATTTTTGATGATTTTATCTCTTTTTGGGGAATTATTTGAGAATTATATAGTTTTGGAAAAAGGACAACACGCAGACCATGTGACTACCCGTCGCGTCAGACAAAGCTGCGGGAATCGAACCCACAACCAAAGTGCGATTGGTATTTATCTCCTAACACTGGACTACGTTAAGTCCCTGGTTAGTTTGACTGATTCTTTTTAGTTATATGATTTTATGAATTAATAGTAAGTTGATTTTGGAGGATATGTGATTAGGACAATTAATTTTCAATGCGAGACTTTAGGAGCGACTAATGTTGTTTGGAGATAAATGTTACGATTTAACTTGGAAGACTATGTGACTAATCCTTCAAATATTTGGGTTTCAATATTATATTGGTTTACTTTGAAGAATTTTATTGATAAATTGTTTATCGGATGGTCCTCGTTGAACTTTGGGTTTTGTTGGACAAATTTTGGAGATTAAGAATAGATTTTCTTTTTATAAAGGGTTATCCTTTTCTAGATTATCTGATCTTGTACTAGACTTTTTGTTTTTGGTTTTGGTTAAAGTCTAAAGACATGGGAAGTATATAGTTCTATTTTTTGGATTAGTTGATTCTCTAGAAGTTGATTATAGTACTCTTAATGTGAACAAGTCTTCCTAAATACTCATCTTTTGGAGAAAATATGAGTTTGTGTAAGGAATCTAATAAAAGTTGAAAGTCAATATGATAAGTGATTATGTTTCCTTATGAATACATTCCTCAATAAAAAGTAACTTAAAACAAAAATGTTGTCTATTAACTTTTCCTACTGGGGAATCGAATACCGTTTAACCCATCACATGTTTGTGATTTTCTCGTGGTTAACTTTCTCCTAAACATGTTTTCTATCACTCTCCATCAGAACATGACCCTTTTTTTTTCCTCCATTTCCATATTTTCATACATGGAATCCTAGTATGGGTTAACTCGGGTGACCTTTGTACTTATCTCTCATTATCTTAAAGTGTTTGTTTTACCGACTTTTGTTCCGATGTGGGACTTTCAAGGATGTTTCCAAGCGCAATTTTAAAATTGCGAGGACGCAATTCCCAAAAGGGGGGAAGGATGTAACACCCCAGGTAAATAATTAATATGACATTTCATATTTATCCATATTTGTGAATAAAATATTTAAATTACTTTAAAGGGGACGCTATGCTCGATGGCGTACCCAACACACAACAACGAGTTTCTTGGGAATCTTACGTTGCACTCTAATAATAAAATAATATTATTTCAAATGGTAGTTAACATGTAGTCGTTGTATTGGCGGGAATGGATAGAAATAACTAAAATATGATTATATATGTTTTTTAATGTTTTTTCATTTATCCAATAAAAGCTAAAGGCTTAAAATACTGAAAGAAATAAATTTTAGGCTTTTATACCCTAATTTTCACTAAAGGTTCACTTATCACCTTTTGATGGCGAACTGTCATTAAATATAGTTTTGTTCACTCTTATACATTCTATTGGACCAAATAAAACTCTTCTTAAGAATCGGGACATCAAAATTTACTTTGTGTAAACTTTTGGTATCTTTCCGATAATGTTCATTTTTTTCAATGAATAGTGTAAAATGTTGTATTTTAATTCAAAACCTCTTTTTAATCTAATTTATTTATATGATTAGATAATATTTTGGTTTGGTTTTAAAGTGAAATTAGAAAATATTTTTACCATTAAATCCAATAGTGGTCGTTGAAATTAATTTCACTTTGAAATCACACTTAAACTAGTGTCAATCTTTTGATACTTATTATTTTATAAAAACACGCTATTTGCTCTGACAGCGGGAATTAATTATTAAATTAATTAATGTGACTAATATGTTTTGAATTTTGTAAAACGGACTTCATTTTTGAATTCGGAATATAAAATATATCTTAGGGTGAATTTTTGGGATTTTTCTGAAAAACTTCAATTTTTGATGAATAGTGAAACCACTAAGTGGTACTTATAAAAGCTGATTTTCCGTTTAAATGAAATTTTACCACTTATGTGTTTTGAATTTCCAAAATCCTACATACATGGTTGTCATTAAGAAGTAAAATTTGGTTCAATGGGATAAAAGTAATTTTTTTGGTGAATAGTAACTTATTAAGTTTTTAATCGCGTTTAGTGGTAATTAGTGTAGTTTAAGGTAAAAATAATGCTTTAATAAAATGAAATGAACTTGAAACATGTCCTAACCTCATTGGATGTGTAATGGACTACCAAGACAAGCCATGGGTCAACTTGGGGACCCAATGGATCCACTTTGGTTGGGAAATGACATAAATAACTTTTTATTTAATGTTAAAATTAAATTGACACAAACATGAGTTGTTTTACTAAAACAGTTTTTAAGTGGGGTTACACAAGTCCAAATTTTGATTATAAATAGTCATTGTAAATCTAAAAAGATTTCCTACATCATAGTGATTTTTTTATAATTTTTAGACATTAAATAAAATAAATTATTTATGACATAATAATGATGGAGCGATGACATCATTATTTGACGATTTAAATAAAATGGAAAGATAATGTAAAATCTATGAACTAAACATGTCCAAAACTTATTGGATGAGTGTATTTCGAAGCCTTATCACCTTATCCACGAATTATTTCAATGTGGGAACTTTTTAAACCGAAACACATTTTCAAATAAAGTAATATTTCTTTACTTTTCAAAAGTGCCCCTCCTCTCCTCTTATAAAAGGCCCCCACCTCTACCTCATTTCACACACTCCTCAAGCCTTTGGCTCGGCCAACCCCTGCACATTTACTCTCTACACATCCCTATCCTCATCCTAGAGGATTCCCTTTGGGCATAATCCTTTCAAAGAAAGCCTTTAGGCTCAAATCAAAAGGAGTTACACTTTTAAAGGTAATTCATTCTCTCATGTTCATTTGTTTTATTTTGCTTCTCCAACCACCTAAACTCTTTTTATATACTTCTTTTGTAACAAAACCAGTATCTTAGATATACTAGGATGTTGTTATAAGATTTATTCGAGCTACACTCTCACACAACTACATCAAATGGTTAAAGAACATACGGTTTCCGTGGATGGTAAAATTCTGCCTCCCGAAACGATGATTGTTCAATACTCATTTAACACCTTCAAAGGTGGCCATTATGATGTCACTATTTTTATATATGATATATAATATGTTTATGTTTTTCTTATGCTTCTGTATTTTTCACTTTTGTCTTACCTTTATGGCTTCCATTATGGGTATACGCGATATCTTCATTTAAGGAAGTGCGGACTACCGCCACCTCAAAGTGATTTGATTCGTTAAATACCATATGTGGGATGTATAAAGGATGGAAATATGATATTATATATGATATTATACTGGAATTATTATATACATTTATATCATTATTATTCCATTCTATAAAATACGAAATAGAAATGAAAGTAGCGTTCATGCGTACGTACGGCTTACCGTCTCCATGAACAGTGCATTTCATTTCTTACCTCTAAATGATTATGTAATGTTATAAATGCATGCATGTACTGGATATATATGAAATATATGATATCTACATCATGAATACAATTCTGTATATAATAAACATTTGGCCACACGAACAACATGTAATTGTAAGAAGTCCACTTTTGTCTTAAGAACCAAATATCAGCAAAACAAATATTATTAACTTAAATGATTACATAATGTTTATGACATGGTAATAAGTGGTATAAAAGGAATAATGAACCTTAAAAAGGTTCTTAAGGAAGTATAAATTAACTCAAGTTTATTATTCAGGAGGTTAAAGAACGATCGAGTCAAGTCGGACCGAAGGTAAGGGATCCTACACCTCTCTTTCTTTTTAAGTACACTCTTTTATGTCATTCCTTTTAAAGCTCATATTTCTTGTTATTGGGATGATCTTTTATATTACAATTACTGTAATTTTTATGTTCATGTGATGAGAGACCCTATTCTCTCTCATCAATCCATTTTGGAAGTTTTGAGTGGCGCCGTTAGGCTGCCGAACTTTCGTAAGAGATCTAACCTCTCTCTTTCTTTTTAAGTACTCTCCTTTATGTCACTTCTTTTAAACTCCTCCTTGTAATGTTGGGGGATGTTATTTTATATTACTTTTGCTGTCAATTTTATTGAAATGTGATGAGATACCCTATTTGATCAAATCAATCCATAATCGGATGTTTTATGTGGCGTCGTTAGGCTGCCGAGTTTTCGTAAGGGATTTTTCATCTCACTTTTATTCCCGTGAGATTTATGCTACATTTGCCAAAAAAATCCATTGAGTGGTGTATGTACTGCCCATTATTCTACTCTTTGTGTAATATAATTTCTTTTATGAGTATTTAAATCAATGATCTATTGTATTTCTTTCATGGGGTGTATGTTTTGAAAGATACCCAAGTCGGTAAGGGAACCTTTCACCCTCCTCTTTTTTAAAGGACTTCTTTTATTGGGACTTTTAATTTACATATTGTTATGTTGGGATATGTTCTCATATATCCTTATTGATGTAAATTTTATGTCCAAGTGATGAGATACACTTTTTATCTCTCATCAACTCATTTTTATGTGATGCCGTTAGGCTGTCAAGGGGACTTTTTAACCCAATTTCGATTTCTTTGGGTTCAACATGTAGTCATTGAATATGTCATCCATTTAATATGTGTGAATGAGCTTTTATTGTTTTACACTTAATATCCACTTATATTGGGTGTACTTATATTTTTCACACATATTTTTGAGATTGATTTGTCCTTAATTTAAGGATACCTTCTTTATAAGGGATTTCATCACATTTGACATTTCTATTGAGGGTTCATTATTGTTATGCACCAATTCACTCTTATATGGTGTATATAATGTCCTTTGGAGTATTATATCATGAATCCATTTATTCTCATGATATTATAATGTTCTGATTAAATGTTATTCCTCGATTATTGTATTCAAGTGTCTCTAATTTTGGTAAAACCCCTTTAACCAAAATATCATTTTAAATGTTTTAATTATTTGTTCTTATTAATATCCATGTTTTCAAAATGGTTTAAGGATTTATTTATATGGATATTAATGGTTTAAATTGTTAAAAGCTTCAAGGTGGTATGGGACACTTTGATTCAAAAATCTCATTATTAAATGTTTTAAATGGTTTTGGAAATGGTTTCTTTTTGAATGGATTCATTATTTCAATATACTAAAATGTTATATTGTGATGTGGAAATGTTATGTTTACTTTATGCATGTTTTATGTGATACGTTATGGTTCTTGGTCATTATTATGAAGATGGGTGGTTCTGTGATAAACTATGGGCGGGTGAGCCCGATATAGCTCTCCAATGCATTGGGTAACGCGAAGGAGTGAAACGTTAAGGTTTCTCCAAAGCGATTTTAGGGAATATACTGTGATGGGTATTCCAAACGTAACCAAGAGGGTTACTCCCTATGTAAGAATGTTATGAATGCCTCAAGTTACCTTTATGTCTTATGTTTTCTATGATTTATTCATGATTTGATATGCCTATGTTTTATGGGTAAAGTGTGATTTCATTCTTATATATATATGAACTCATGTTTCCTTTCCATATTTTTATAACCCTTACTGAGTTTTTTATGCTCATCCCAAGTTTTTCAAATGTTTTTCACAGGTCAAGGGAAAGGTACATGATGTGATGATAGTGTCAAGGATGTGTCAAGAAAGAATCCATGTTTTATTTTCAATATGTTATCGTTGATGGGAAGAATGAATACTGTCTTTTATGTAACCACTTTGTTTAAGTGTGGAATGTAATGCAAGTTTCATGATCTAATTCTCTAAAACTCTAAACCTGAAAAGATCCTCAATGTGTAATCTTGTAATAACTCAAGATTAAGTAAGGTTTAAGGCTGGGGCCTTATATTAATAACGATATTCATTAATTATATATATTATTACATAAATATTATTTCATTCATCTAATTTTTTCTTATATATTATAAAATAACAAAATTAAATCTTTCATGTAAAATAAATATTTTCCCAAAAGGCCATCCTTTTTAAAAAAAATCATAAAAATTTAATAATTAAATTTTGATATCATGAATTCAATAATTAGTTTAATTTTATAAATTTGATAATATATAATTTATTTTTTTATTTTTAAAAATAAAATACATTATAGAAATATATATAATTTATTATAAAAATATTTCTAAATATATACTCATATTAATTATTTGTTATCCAATGTTAATAAAAGTAAATTATTTATGACATTATCTAATAGTATAGATTTATTACTAGTTTTTTATAATATTTTTTCTTTTCATAGAATTTGGTGTATCATGTAACATATGTTGTGAATGCAAAAATCAATTTTACAACTTGTAGAATTTTTGTTCATTTCGATGCATGTAGCCATAAAAGAGTTACATGATCAAAAACTACAAAAAATTGAAACATACTAGTATTTTAACAGTCATTACATGTCTGTAGATTTGATTTTTGATAGCGCATTTATCTCATCAGTAGGTAAAAATTGTGTTTGGTCTGTTCACTGACTCCTAATAGATGTTTGAGCATATCATAAAGTGTCAAGGTGTAGGATGGTCATATATAACCATGTCAGAGGTTTAACCAAGGGTGTATCAAATGATTCCCTATTTGAAATTACTATAAACATGTGCACTATGGCTGGATAATGGGATGCATAATTGTCATAGGTAAATTTCAATCACATTTGAGTTTAATTTCAAGAAATTAATCAATTAAATCATGATAGGCCTCGAATTCAAAAATATTTATGAGGAAAATACTTCCTAAGAAGTTCACATGTATTTATATTAATCAATTTATGTTTTTTTTCTAGTGGTAATGATGTGTGAATGCAGTGATGATGAATTTCAGGGATGTAAAATTAATCTGGTTTTTCTTGACTAAGTTGTATTATTAGTATGTTATTGAGAGTGGTGGAATGTTATTGTTAAGATATGTAGTTGGTTTTATAGTGAAATTTTAAATGGATAATGAAGGGTGAGATTTATGAATGGGGATCTGTGATAAAAGTGAACATTCTAGTGTTTAGAATTTGTGTGATTATTCATGTATAGGATGAACATGTTCTTATAATAGCTTTCTTGGATGTAGGACTCATCTCATATTTTAATGAATACTAGATAGCCATGTTGTTTCTATCTATGATGCATTGTGATAAATATGTTGTGTTAAATATGTCATAATTCATGATATATGTATGACTGTATTTATTGAGGATTAGAACATGATGCTGAGTCAAGAAATTCAATATGTTTTGATACATTGTATGATGTGAAAAAAATTAATAAATTTTAATGATAATTTTTTTTGTTAATGCAAGGAAGCATAGTCATGGAAGCATCACATAATATTATACCCCAATGAAACTATATGACCACATATCTATCTTATGTATTTGAATCTTCCTCTCAATAACTTGACACACTCTATCTAAACACAAGGAATTATTATATGATCCAAATAAAAAATTTCTGTAGAGAATGAATGTGCGAAGGAGTGAGACATTAGAGAATTTTAAGTGGAAGCAAAAGAACCACCCAATAAAAATGACTCTATTTCCCAATTTGGTTAATTAGATTACTTCTATAAGTAAAACCCAAATGGTTAGTAGACACAATATTTTTCATTCATATGAATTGTCAAAACCAAAACCAAAAAATTGATTTATAGAGAGAAATATGGCCTCGTGACCCTATGATGTCCCCTTAAGAAAGAATAAATGGTCACTAAAGTTGAAACACAATCCATCAGATGTATATCCCATATATCCCTAGTTTTTCTAAATCATAATTCTTTTCACTATGGAATGTCCATCACCAATGTCATGTGAGACCATAAATTTTGTAAAGAGTGATCTCATGACGAGGAATAATTATATAGGAACACTTTCAGCCACATACCCTATACCAATAGAATTCACCATTATTGAAAAATCCTACAACATTACCCTGATTTGATAAATTATAAACCAATGTGTTCTCTGATTTATTCTAAATTTCATGAGTCCCACAGAAGGCTTATAAAAGGATTATAAATCATTTCCAAATATTATAAAATAAATCCCTTATCATACAAATTAGTTTTCATAATTCTATTCTTCTATATGTGGTTCCTCAAGGAATAGTAAATTCCACACCACCATTATTATATGGGTCCTTCATCTAAAAGTGTATATGTCTTGACATTATACAAGAATGTTTTTTCGGAAAATTCATTGGGACTCTTCTTATCATGGATTCCATTACCAAAATTTAAATTAAATATTCCCTTAAATACTATGTGTATAACATTCAAGAATGTATGAAATTCTATTTCTCTTATATGGTAATTCCAAATTATATCAACAATATTCTCCAATGGGATTTCATTATACCAGAAATGAAAATATAGTGTTATTATAAAACATTCACATTGATCATTTAATAAAATGAACATATATGAATGAACATTAATTACCCTTTCCTATTTAACGAAGTAGTCTCATATAGAATATCTACAACATGTCTTGAACACCTCCCAATCGATGAATTATGTCATAATTGTTTTGGTGGAGATGAATATATCTGGATGATTTTCTTTCCCATGGTATGATGATTTTATCTCAATAGACGTGTGTGTAATGTTGAAAAATCATACTGGATTGTAGGGGTGTAATGGTACAAACTATAATCAATAGGTTAATATAGAACACTATGTTTTTAAATTATGTATGATTAATAATGTAAAAACAAAAAAATATCCAAAGGGTTCAAAAAAATTCCATATTATACTCAATGAAAGTGTGAATTTCTAAAAATATGACATTTAGATTAATTGACAAAAAACATGGATTAATAACCCAAAATTAATGATCAACATGTGTAAACTCGTCAGGGAAGTGTTTTGAAATATCACACACCATCAACCAGGTTAACATCCAAGAGTCCAAAAAGTGATTTCATGGGTAGAATGCAAAAAAAATCTACATAAAATGATTTGAGTACTTTCTATTACCTATATCATTCAAAAAAGATATAATTATTATACCTGAGAGGGTCCCATTCAGGGTTTTAATAACATATATATATTAATAAGTCCCCAGATTCCAAAAATCTCCAGTTATAAACAACGTTTCATGACGAAAGACCATAAATATAGTGTAATAAATAGTCACTTAATGTATCAACACACATTTCTCATGTAAGGAAGAGTTTAGAATTAAAATAATTTTCTCCCAATATTGTGAGGATCTATACCAATCACACTAACATTCATATAACGCAAAAATGAAAAGAGCTATAAATAATGTCATGTTGAAAAAAACATCCTATTTTTGATTTATGAATCAAGTATATTAGATATTTTTCATCCATTATAACCATCCCATCTCATTCTTTTAAACATTTAAAATATCTAGCATTTACATGTGTACCTTTTTAATAAAGGAGTATTTTCATCTTCTATATATACATTAACAATTATAAAAAAACATAAAATTTCTATAATGTTTCTAAATATGAAAAAATAACATGTGTAATGTTTATAAAATAGAATCATTATGGGTGTAAAATATATATTAGGATTTGTTAATATATATTATTTTCAATAAAAATAACCAAAAATATTTATATATCAGTTTTAAAACATGGTATAGTAAATATATTTTAATGAACAACATGTAAAACATAAATATTATCATATTAGTGAAACCTAAAAAAATTAAATAACACCATTTCATAAACACTTTATTATATGGAAAAAATATGGTATTTATTTTATTCCCCTAGGCCACTGTAATTTATAACCCAAATTTTAATGGATATGATTGGAGGAAGGTGTTATATTACTAATGTTTTTATTCGTTGGATTATTATTTGAACCCTATATAAATTTTAGGAAATACAAATTCAAAATTTTCTATTATTAAAATGAAATAAGTGATTGAAATATAAATCCAAGATATGAAATTATTATCATACATGTAAGCCTTATTTGACCCCCAAAATGAATGAATACCGGAGTATAATAACGATGGAAGATGCACTAATTATTTTGAAATGATAATGAATCCTAAATATTTGGGAAATATAGGTGAAATAATAAATAAATATATATATATAAGGCCATACCAAGATAGACAAAACTATATTAACCAAATGATGAACCCATATAAATATTGTGGCTGTATGTCCCTTAGGGGGTCTGTGTGGAAAGAGTGATAAGGGAAAGAGCTCAAATGAGGTGAGAAAATATGAAAATAATAATATATAATATTAGGTAATTAATTTTAGGATAAAACATAATAAATTTATAAAAAAATTAAACCAAATAAATATACTAGAAGGTCGTACCATAATATTTTATAAACATAGTGGTGATCCGGGTTTAGAAGTACAAGTCTCTTCCAACTCCACTTAATTTTTTGTAGTCATACACCAGATATATGATGGGAGGTTAATAGAATGTCACAACTCTCTTCCACTATAATGTCTCCCAAATAAATATCCAAAACATATTGGACCCAATTATTACACTAAAAAACTCATAAAACATAAATAATTTAAACTAAAAATGTAATTAAATAATAGAACTAGTAGGTCTTGGTTTTTGTTTTTATAACAAACCCACCATTGGTTTCCTCAACCCCACGAATTATTAATGTTCATCCTGATAGAAAATATTATTCTAAAATATCATCTTCTTAGATTTCCATAATCACATTTAACATATTGGTGTTATTAATACTACTAAATTACTCAAAACAATGTAATAACCATTCTTGGAATCATTTTTTTACCTAAATGAAAAATTTATAGAGTATTTTTCATCTAGAATGAATTAACCCCATTAATGATATCATTATATGGAATAAAATGTGGAGGATTAGCTATATACTTTGATGAAATTCCTTTAATGTAATATGCATGATTCTTAAATTAATACCTATATCTAGTTGATTGGATAATTCTATTTCATTAGTCTATATATTGAAATGGAAAGAAAAATATTGAGGTCAGTTCCCCCTCCCCATTAACATTTCTTGATTACCCAATATTGGGGATACCTAATGGAAAACATATTCAGTAAAATTTAATTCTAATGTTTATATGAAATATTTATCCACTAATTCCAGGTGTAATTTTATTTTTCTGAATAATTTTTTAATTTTTTTAACACTATCCATCATATGATGAATAATATTATTCCTCGTCATCAAGGATTCACAAAGATTAGTAAAAAATTAAGGGATAATGATAATATCTTATATAAATAGCCAAAATAAATGCTCAAAGAATGTATGATTGGTAGCTTGGATAGTAGGAAAATTTAACCAAATAGTAGTGAACCTCAAACAAGATAGTGAAATACTGAATGTTGGACTATGACATATCTTTCTTCATGTGGTTATATCATTCAATTTTTTCTTCAATATTTCATTAAATTTGAATACTTAACTCCACCTATGAACTTTGGTTATGGTGACGCCCAATTGAATCCCCATATATAAACCATATTACTCCATTATAAATATAACTAGTGGGTATACCATGAATATTCACAATCTGCCAATAATATTCTGGCTCAAGCTCACCAAGAATTGATTACTCCCTCAATGTAAAATACAAGTCCATGTTGGATTTATGTTCTACGTATACCAAACGAACATATTTTTAATTTTGGAACTGAGTAATATTGGTCAAAAATCCATTGTGTCATCTTCACACAGTCATAGTAGTGAAGGAAATGTTTGGAGTGTATACAATGGTTTCTAGTTCTTTAAATTTACATATTTTTCTGTATAAAATTAAAATAATCTAGTTTTATATTTCCTCAATAAAGATGAAAAAAATTGGAAGTAAAAATCAAGGTACAATTTAATTGTTATGCGGTATGCCTCTCATCTAAAATTACAGATCTCCACATCATAATGCATAACTATAATGATGTTATAGTAACAATTAGATATCAAATTTTAATTTTAATTCTCCAAAATCAATGGTTTGAGATCAATCTGATGTAATAATTATCCACTACGACTCAATGTCAATTCTACTTGTTTTTTTTTCATTTCAACAAAATTAAATCCACTCCTTTTTATCCTTACCTCCTTTTGAGAAAGACTATTTATTTTATCTTTATTAGAAACTAAATTTACTTAATGTGTGACTCTTATTATGATTCAATTAAATTTTATAGACAATTTTTTTATTGACATTTATGTATCGAACACCAAAAACGTTTTAGCTAATAATAAATGTAATCATCATTTCAGTAAATATTATATAAATAAAAATATCAGATTGTGATTTGGGATGTTATTTTGATGAGGAATTTAATTTAGAAACATATGTCACAACACTTTACGAATGTATATGTAAATAGCATATACCCTCTACGGATGCATATCAATACACCTCAACTCCCTAAGTTGGATTGGGTAGAATGACATTCAGATCGGAGTTCAACATATTCTAAATCTATAATGGATGAATCAAACTAATCAGTCAATTTAAACCAATTCCTTTTTCATTTTTAATGTATTTATCAATGTATTTGTCCAAATTAAACCATAGATTAACTGGTGGTGATTCCCTGAGATAATTAGAAAGCTCAAAATGTAAAATATATTATACATAACTTTCCAAGAAATTAATGGTTCCATGTTTTCAATATCAATATGTTTTCCAATATATAAAACCACTTTCCTATGTAATTAAATTTTTTTGATCAAGATAAACATTTTGATAACATATCATATTACATGTTCAAATGCAGAGTTAGAAATTGAATGAAAATGTATAGATCATGATCATCATAATACTTATTATGAACTTTGATATCATCCTTAAATACCCAAAAAAAATTAGTCAAAATGGACGAAATATCATGTTTTTTATAGATATAATCTCATTATGATGATTGGTAATTCTAAAAGGAAAGACAACATACTCAGAATTCATTCATTATTAGAGTATGGAAGTATTCTAAAAATCATCTAATCTATTATAGATGTCATCACAGCCTAATCATCTGTCTATTTTTTATAACAACATTTCCCTTTTTAATTGATCCATAAGATACTAATTTTTTTGAAGGGGGTACATATTTGTAATAGTTTGTGAATTTAGTTTTATATAATCTACACAATGGCATACATAACCATTAATTTTTATTTCTAAGAGGCAAGGTGTAACATTTTCACGTTTAGTAGAGGAATTATTTATTTAAACATAATTCAATATTATCATTAATAGTTTTAATAAATAAATATAATTAATATTAAACTATTAATTAAGTGTGTAAATAAATTAAAGAATTATTTTTTTGAAATCATTATTATTTTAATGAAATAATATTTCATAAATAATCTAAATTTCAAAAAAAAAACCTATGGGGTATTATTTTATTTAAAATAATAATATTAACAATAATAATATATTAATATTATTATGAATAATATATGTTGTTAATAACAAAATCAAAAGTTTATCATCAAATTATGATAAATAATTATATTTAATTACATTGAATAAATATATATTTTAATATATTAAGTTAAATTAAAACAAATATGATTACCAATGCTATGTATTGATTAATTAATAAATTTATAATAATATTAATATATTATGTAATTATTTTAATGAATTTGTTTTAATATCAATAAAAATATTATATGAATTATAATTTGAAACATTATTAAAAAAATGGTTCCAAATCATAAATGCTTAAATTTAAATAAATTTATTTTCTGAAAAAAATAATTAAAATTCAATAACTATTATTACTTTTTTTTGAAATTTGAAGCTAATATATTTTACAATAAATGTATATATGAAATTATTTTGATATATATGTATTATTATTGTTATATATATATAATCTGGATTATAAATTGTTATAAATTTTTTTATATATTTAATAATGATAAGTATACACTTATAATATAAATTAAACTCTATATTTTAAAAAAACAAATCTGTGAAAATAAATATTTTTGATAGAGAAAAGAAAAGGGAAACTATGGTAATCAATAAAGGGGGATTCTGCCTTATATTCGGTTGGAATACAATTTGATGGCATCTTTTAATGAGAGGTAAAATAATGGATTTAGGAGTAGAAAAAGTTTAGTAACAATGAGGGACTTCAAGTGAGGTTAATCCTCAAAAGAGGGCTTTAATTTTGGGAACTTAAGCTTAGAGAAGCGATCATCCATCGGATATAGATTTGAGAACATTGACATTCTAGTGCATATCAATTATATATATAGGTATTGAGGTCAGTTTTGATAATAGGAAGAAGATCATGCTTCAAATACCAAATATTATTCCTTGATATTACTCTTATCCATTTATAATCATGATTTATAGGTTTGAATTATGTTTATAGGTGTTAAATATTCCACGATATCCTATTTTGAAGTTCATTTTTGGCATAGGTAGTGACCTGTACATATTTTTCTTCCAGATTCGTTATAATTATTCCTCTATTCATCGTTTACCTATTTTTATTTGGTTTCTTTTTTATTTTGAATTTATAAACATTCTTATATAATTTTTCTACTTGAAGATTACAGATTCTTGATGACACTGATATCAATTTGATATAAAAATAGTATAAAATATTTTTTTCGATTCGATCTATATTTGATTTTAATATCCCTTTAATAATTCCATCCTTGAATTAAATCTTTGAATCAAACTAAGGAAGCAATATCAGATATCTTTTTTCCAGCATTCATAATAAGTAATATATATATATATATTTATTTATTTATTCAATAAACGGTATAATACCGATTTATTTTATTAATAATATTAACTCACACCATTTTTTGTTCTATATATGTAGAGAATATGAATTCTTGAGATATCAAAAACTATAGACACGATATAAACATCTAAATTTATATAAATAATATATTTATCATAAAATAAGAAGAATAAAAAACAATAAAAACACTCAAATAACATTCATCTCCGAATAATAATAATGTTAATGAAATATATACCATACAAATTATCTATGACACATGCCAAAATACCGGACCCGCCTCTTCCAAACTCCATCTATTTAATTTTCATTGTGTTTGGGAAGCAGAAAGCCTTGGTATTATATATATTATAATTTATGGTATGGGATTCATTTTGAAATTCAGTAACACATTTTATATTCATAAGAACACTACTATATAGAAATATATTATGTTTACATTAACAATCCTTGTAATGAAATTATCTTTTTAATCTTATTCATGGAATTTAAATTAGAAATTGTAGTTTTAACATTTATTTTGATCCATGATGTAAAACAATATCAAAATAAATTATTATTATTTTCATTAATTTTATAATTTGATTTATTTTTGTTAAAAATATCCTTTTTAATGAGGGAATTTATCATTTATTTCTAATAAAAATATTGAATATCAATAGATTTAATCATTTTATGGGTTATTTCTATTTAATATAAGATGAAGATAAAAAATGTTATAATTTTATGCGTGACATGTTCATATAAAATAATGAATTTCATTCATAAAATTAGATATGGTCATCATCTAGTGATCATGTCAAAATTTCATTAATTTTATTTCAATCATATGTTTTCATCTATTAGGCAATGATGTCAATTAATTTTAAACAAAATAAATTATTTGAAAGAGTGGATTTATCATATTATTATATATTTTCATAGAAATGATGTTCTATCATGTAAATAAGTATTAATATTATTCAATACTATGAAAATAAACTATGTATTATTTTAAAAGATTTTTTATGAAAGAGAAACTAAGAACTATTAAAAAACATCATTAAATTTAGAAAATGAGTATCGAATGATATGATACATTATGGGGAGTAAACCCATGATTGAAAGTGTAAACTATATTTTATGGGATACTTCAAATGGACGTATATTATTCTCATATTCTTCAATATATCATGATTTATCCACAAAACATTATTATATTCAAAAGTTTTTTTCCCAAAAAAAACCTATCAATTATTTAGATGAAATATATATTTTTTAAAACAATTTGGATTTCAATATCACAAGATATTTTAAAGTATTTTGAGATATTTAATTTCTTTGTTCTGAAAACACTATTTGAATATAATTAGGTTGTCAAGGGATTTATTTGATAAAAATTTCAATAATGAATAAATTTATTTTAAATAATGGAATTCATCAAGTTTTAAGAAGCCCATATTTGTGAAATTTAATTCTTACCCAATTTTTTAAAATATTCTTAATGGTTTAGTTGAAATTAAAATATTATCTGTTTCAAATAAATATGTAGTTCACTTGAATAAAATTTTATATATTTTGTACCAAACGTGAGGATTTTCATTGCATTGTCTAATTTTCCAAAACCTATATTTACAATGTTCTAGGAATGTATAATCTAATTTTAGATTTTCACTTATCAATTATAAAATAACTATATATCATATTTTAGTAAGAAATATGGAAGCACGGGTTCAGTGATTTATTGTTTGTATATGAGTGATTGTCTAAAAACATTAAAGATTAGATGCCTTCATTCAAGGAAAATCTAAGGGGTTTAATATAGTAATTTAGAAATGAAATTTTTTCTTATTTGATAAGATGGAAATTCAGAATTATCTTATCTGTAATAAAGTATTATTGAGGGAACAATTCATTTATGTGGAGAAAAATATAACATCTCATGTATAAATAGAAAAAATATTTATTTAAAAAAATAAGTCAATACTAGAAATTATAACATTAATAAAAAAATTGTAATTAATATTAAATAATCAGTTAAGAAATTAGCTAAATTAGACATTTATAGTTTAAAATCATATGTCATAATACTAGTATTATGAAGAAATATGATATAACTAATATTCAAAATTATAAATAAATCTATTTTTATGTGGTATAATTTTGTTTTAAGGAATAATTTTAATTTAAATATATTTATATTAATATTAAGTAAATATATATTTTTAATAAAATATTAAATTTTTCAGGTGAAATTATTCTAAATAATTAAATCGAATTACATTTAATAAAAATATGGTTTAGTACAATAAATCATTTTAAAAATAAAATTATTTTCAATTATAAGTTTTGATTATTATATAAAATTATAAAAGTAATTAGTAATGATATTTTTTAATAAATCTACTTTAATACCAATAAATAAATTATATTAATAACAATTTAACACATTATGTAAAAATTGAGTTACAATAAAAAATTATAAAATAAAAATAAAATAATTTTAGAAAAAATTCATTTAAAATTTTGTAAATATGATTTTGTTTTGTTTAAATGTAAAGGTAATATATTTTACATTGAATTTATATAATTTGTTTTGATATATATGTATTATTATTATTATTATTTTATATGACATGTTGATTATAAATTGTAATAAATATTTTAATAAACAGTATAATGATGATAAAATTATCAAAAAATTGAATTTCAAATTTTTATAACAAAATGAAACAACTATGTTTAATAAAATTGAGGAAAAAAACCCTAAAAGTCGATTGGGTGGGATTCAGCCTTATTTGGGGGTATTTGAGGGCTTCCTTTCATTGGAGGCACAGTAAGGGATTCGAGAGGCAAAGAGCTATGCTCCAAGGAGGGAGTTCGAGCATGTTCCTACCAAAGATGTGGGATTTGATTTTAGGAACACATACTTAATATAGTGGTAATTTGGGAGATATGGATTTGAGTGCATTGACGTTCGAGTTCATATCATGTGTAAAAAATGTGATCAATACTCATTTCAACTACCATATGTAAATTAGGTTTCAAACATATAACAAGGATAGATATTCTTCTTCTTTTTCCTTTTATAATCATGATTTATAGGTACATATTTTATTTCTGGGTGTTAAAAATTATTATAGATTATATTTTGAGGATCTTTTATGGAATATGTAGTGACCCATCCATCATTATTTTCCATAAATGTGATCATCTATATTCTATTCATTATTTACATATTTATAAATTTGGGATCAATTATTGTGAATCGATTACCATTATTATGTTAATTTCGATTATTATTCAATTTTGTGGACTCTTCAAGAAGCAAATATCTACTCAATTAAAATAGAGAATGAACTATTTTTATTTACAATCAATGTACATATTCTTTTAATTTCATATTCATCATTTCTGAATTGAACTAAATCTATGAATCATAATCTTTAGCCAATATCTGATAACGTTTTTTCTGATTCCACATCAAGTATTAGATTATATAAATATACCTACTCAATCAACTCTATCACACAGTTTTTTATGAAATATACTCTCTCACCACATTATTTTGTTCTATGATTTTTAAGACTCTGAATCTGTCATATAAAAATTCATATATATGTCAAAGACACGTCTGAATTTTTATCAATGTTATAGTTCACATTAATATATATGAGTCGAACACTTTTAAAACCCTTAAATATCATTTCATTCTGAATACTATTAAGTTTTAAAAAATTTATAAACTACTGCATCTATATTACACTCCACCAAAAAACCTAAATCACCCCTGACAAACTCCTTCTATTTCATTTTCATTATTTTTGGATAACTAACCACCTTAGGTTCATCCATTTTATATTATAAGGTAAGGGATTAATTTTTAAATTTGAGCATTTATTGTATTTTTCAATGTAGTCTAATATATATATATATATTTATATTATGTTTCGTTTTACAACCCTGGTAAGGGAATTGAATATATATAATTATTATATGATTTAAAATAAAATTCTAATTTCAACGTTTATTTTTATCAATGATGTAAAATAATTATAAATATTTTTACGTTAAGAAATTAATTTTAAAAGATACATTGTATATTAAAACATGTTTTCTTAATGAGTGATATTATCATTTAATGTGAATAACAATCTTGAATATCAATAAGTAGTTATAATTTTATGTGTACTTTAAATTTATTGTATGAATAAGATAAGAAAAAGTTATAATTTTATGTTTGAAATTTTATTCTGAAACCATTTATGTTATTCATAATATTAGATATGGAAATTGTCTAAGGAAATTGTTGAAATATCATACATTTTAATTATAGCATACATTTTTATTTATAAAGTAATTATATTGGAGACTTTTAAATAAAAATTATTTTTTGGAAGATTGGATTTCTGCTCATTATATTAGATTTTCTTAAAAATGATATTATTCCATTTAAATAAGATTCAATATTTTTCTCTCCTATGAAAATAATCGTTGTAATATTTTAAAATATTTTTTTGATTATGAATGAGAATGGGATAATCTCTATAAAAATTCATTAAATTTATCACATGATTATAGAGTGATGTGATAAAGTATGGGTAATAATCTAATGACTTTAGGGGTACAATTTCCTTTAATTGTAACTTCTCATGGCCCTATAAATTTCTTATGTTCTTTATGATATCACAATTAATGAAAAAATATTTATTATATAAAAAAAATTATGAGAAATCTTGAAATTATTTCAAATAATTATTTATTTTCGTATATTAAATTGTTTTCAAAATCATAATAACAATAAATTATTTGGATATAATTGAATTATATTTATTTTAAAACCTCTTTGATGTTAATTATTTGGTAAATTTTTTTATTTCATAAAATTTTTTCAAAATATAAATAAGTTATTTTCACGAGAAACATTTACCATTGGTTTTAAAACCTCTTACTAAAAAATTAAATTCTCAACTTATGTTTAAATATATTTATTGTGGCTTAGTATAAATTAAAATGTTGTTTGATTTATAAAAGGAGGAAGTGCACGTGAAGGAAACACTATAAATTCTCTATGACACCTAATGATTTTTATTATTCTGTGTAATTTTCCAAATATTATAACATAAAAGTACATGGAATTTAAAATTTACTGTGCATTTTTTAGTTTTATTTTATTAAAAATATTACCCAACATATTTTAGTTCCGAGTATAGTATCAAGTCTTTAGGGAATTACAAAAGGTATACCCCAAGGGAATATTCCCAGCCAAATAAACAACTTAAATTCAAGATCATCCATGTGGATCATTAACTAATACAATTAAATTTAATCCATTCGATATCGAGGCAAGGAAATAGGTTTCATTAAGGATGGTATTCAATACTAAATTTAACCTCTTACATAAGTCCTAAATTTGAAAAATATTACTCAAAAACCTTTAAGAAAAGATCCTGCCACAATTAAAAAACATTGATTTTTAGGCAATTTTTTTAGTATAAGGGTATTTTTTGTGACAGCCTCAACCAAATATTAGTCAAGATCCATTTATCTAATATTATGATCTTAAATCTCATTGATGTTTTACAATTATCAATAAAGAGGTTAAGTATATACCCTTAATGAAAAGAAATTAATTAAATCATGGATTTGATTATTCAAGACTAATTCTTGAATGAAAACAAAACATTAAATCTTCATGACTATACGGTACTATAATTTACATTATAAAATACAAATGAAGAAATAGAAAATAAACATCATTGTCTCAAAAATTATTTTTTGATATGTTCATCATTTATTATGTAAAAGGGAATTTATTCAACATTATGATCAAGAAGAATCACTATTTTTTATTAACAAAATATTGTTGTGAAACTATATCAAATAAAGTGGATGTTAATTTAATGAAAGATAAAAAAGTTCATGTCATAGAATATTTTCTCACCCCCAGCAGCAGTGGTAGGGTGGTCTTCTATATATATTCTTATTATACCTTAAAATTGACACTATAGAATATATTCATGCTCTAAGGGTTTAATTATTGAAAATTACCATATTTTCCACATTGGTATCTAAAAAAGACAACCCAAAATGTTTTTTGATACCCTTAGTGAATATGATTCATACTATTCCTAAGACATGTTATTCTGTCGAGGACACATCATGATATTCATTAAAAAATAGAAAAAATTAAAATTATATTGATTTCTATGCTAAAAAATATTTATTTGAATAGATTTATATGTGAAATCTAATTTTATATGGATATGTCAAATAAAATATTAGCACTACGATGATGGTTTTCACAAAATTGGATACAAAGGCTCACTACTAATAGAGAGAAATTTCTTAAATCCACCAATTATTACTTTCTCCCATCACCATTTCAGGTCGTTCATTAAACAATCAACTACTATTTGGTTGTGTAACAGACCACCTACCATTGAGCCACCTTTTAATCCAATTTGATCAAAAAAAATTTTATACTTTTAATATAGTAGGAATAATTAAGATAATAAATAGTAGATGCTTCATCTCTTTCAATCGCATTTAAAATGATTTTTTTCCAATCATTATCATCTCTAAGTCAGGGTGAACGGTGAATAATATTTATAATTTTCTTCCATAGTCCTTAGTTATTTTACCTATTTCTATTAAATAAATCATTTTATGTTTAATTTTATAGGGTATTAAAATAAAAATTCACAATGAATATCTCTTGGAATGTCTTACAGTGTTAGCATTGGCCCTTCTTATCATCCCACATCACATCCCACCATCACTAGAACACTATTTAAAGTATGAATGTGACTAGGAAAACAAGTTATGTAATGATTGTTTCAATGATATAAGGAATCTAATAGAGATAGCTAACATAATCCTCAGAAACAAGAGTTATCTAATAATCCTGTAAGGTTAGATGATGGTAGAACTAAAAATATGGAATTATATCTAGATTTGTATGCCCATTTCATGGAATACATAAACCAATAACATCTAGGCTTTTTTCAAGACCTTACATGTGCTTTGGGTTTATATAAGGATTGTCATATTTTTATTCTCCCTTGACCCATATTATTTTTAAAGAGGTGATTATCATGGAAGCATCCTCTATAAAAAATTATCTAACCATATCCAACATGGGGAGAGAAAATCCTCAAAAACAAGAACTGAATGACATATATTATGTCTAACCACATTACTATCTTACGTTAATTAATTATTTTTTGAATCTTATTTATCTTTAATATAGTTTCAATCAATCATTTAATGTCTTAATGAATTACTGAAACATAAATTTTAAAACGTGTCTGAAATACTTTTATCATTATTTTACAGAAATTAGAGGACATGATCAATGATTTTCCTAAAATAAGTAAATAATTATCACTACAATAAATAGATATATTATTAAATAAAATAATTCCAGACTCATATTGAACTTATCATTACTAATTATTTAAGAGATAAATATTATTTATTTATTGTTAATGATTTAGAAAAAGTTAGCCAATATTTTATTCCAATCGTCTTATAAGAATTCTTATGAATGATGAAAAATTACACATATTTAAATTTTTGACTAAATTATCACATTTAAAATAATTATTAGATTCAGGGGTAATGAATTTTCTTAAGGTAATAGAAAGAATAATCTCCCAAACCACCACTGAGTAATTAGGATTCCTCTATTATTATGTTATAATGAATATTTATATGAAAATTTCTAATTAATAATCGTCCTCTCAGATAGGAAATATCAAGCCCCATTACCAATACATTTTAATATGGTAAATAATATTATTATTTTATTTATTTTATGTTATTTACTCAAACAGTTTTGATTTAAGTCACTAAAAAACATTAGTAGTCCCACTTGATCACCAATTTATTCATAATAGATAGGGGAATATATAAATATAGGTTGGAGTCATTTTTTTCATAGTATAAATCCATTAACTCAACCAGCCTAATTCTCACTTGGTATGAAAAACTAAGTCATAGGATCACCACAATAAAAAACAGCATCAATGGAGTAAAATAAATCATTGGATATTAACATTATATATGATAACATTTAAACACTAAACCCAAACTTCATATTGGTTAAACAAAATCATAATTGGTGTACATGTGGTAAGTGTAATATTGAAAAACATTATATTTTCCTATGTTTCAATCCAAATATGGAATGATGATAATGAATTCATGATCGATGGTGGAAAATATTCTATGAATTGTTTTAGATTTATCTTACACCATCAATTAGATGAAAGAGGCATCACTGATCCCCTGATGGGCCTATGTAGAGTGTGAGTATAATATAACAAGTGGTCACATCCCACACCTAGCCACCTATTACATACTCTAGTGTCTATAGTTATTTCTGAAATATAGATAAATAGATTGAGAAAAAAATAAATAATGTAAATTCCACACTTTATGCATTATATTTAATTAAAATTACTTGCTCCCTAGACTAGGAGGGTCTATACCAATCATATCTACTCTAGGAATAATATAATTAATTTATAAATCATAAATGATGCTAACATTAACAATACAACCCATTTGGAGGAAATGGAATGGTGTATAGTACAGTTAGATCCATATTTCCCTTAATCCCATACATGTATTACAAAATTCATTAATAGAATCTCGGTATAGCTATCCCATATAGTTTCACTAACTAGTATAACTATCATTGGTGTATCGGGGAACCTAACTAATAAATTCTCCATATACCACATTCAAATATATTTTTCATACATTTATATCTATTAATAAACTATTCTATGAACTATCAAATCCTTAAAGTATAACAATTATATTGTTTCAAACTAAAATACAAGGTCATGATGATAAAATATAAAAAATTATGATTTCTTAATATCCATTGTCATTAATTATAGTAAACCAAAAATATTTTTACATTTTATGAACATGGTATAGTAATGATATTTCAAAACATATCATTCCAAAAAATAAGTAAATATTTAACCTCTGAATGAATTATAATTTTATAAAAAAATAAATTTCAAAAAAACATTTTTAGACATAACATATATATAAATTTTCATATTCACATAACCCTTTGACGTTGATATCCCATCTCTTAATGAATGTAAAATGAGGTAGGGTTGTTCTTACCAATTAGTTCCCACACAAATTTTTCAAGTACTAAGGAAGTTAAAAATGACAGTACATGGATTTAATAATTATCTTAAAACTAAAATAGAAATGGTTCTTGATCTAATATTAACATAGGTCATGAATATATACAATAAAAACAATGAAATTCGATATTATCGTCAATGGAAACAATATATGAGTAAAAATATTGAATAATATTGATGAGTGTGAACAATCCAACAACCCATACATATTTAAAAATCATGTTTACACCCACAACTATAAAAAATAGATGTAAAATTGGATATTTGAAAATGGATAAGGCCATACAATGATATGGAGTAATTATATTAACCAAATTTCTCAAAAAAATCAATATTTTGTGAGGATATCCCTTAGATATAATAAAAAGATAAGGATATATTAAATGAATCCCTAATGTGTGGTGGAAAATTGATAGCTGCTTACTAATCTTATATGGGTTAAATTTTATGCCTTAAATTAACAAAATTATAATATTTTCCACTTCAAGAATGTAACATTAGATCTCAAAAAACTCTATTATAATCTTAATGTAACTCCAATGGAAAAATATAATAACATATCCTAACAACACATGAATACCAATGGACATACACCAATATTATTGTTCAACTTTTTCTACATAGTTTAACTCACTTCCTATATCTAATTTCACAATAATATTCTCTAACCCCTCTCAAACACCATCATGCCTCTAAAATTATATAAAACTCACCATGAATTGAATCTAAAAAAACAATTTAAATAGATAACTAAAATTTTAGAGTAATGGACTATGTATGATTAAATTTAATTATTCTTATACCTACCATATTACACATATGGCTGAAAATGACCAATTTTATTCATGTATGATCCTCACACACATAACTTTTTTTTAAACTATTCATCTAGTTGTTTTAGTTGTATAACCATAGAAAAAGTATGTTGTCTATCTTTTATAACCACTAACCAAATAGATTGTTGTTTATGATATGAACTAAAACTATTCAATTTTTTTTATAGTATTTACATAACTCTTATAGAAAAATTTCATTATCCAAGGTCCATGAAATTCATGACACATTGTTCCATTTTCAAAATTAAAATAAAAATTGTGATGCCCAAATCAAAAAAATTTAAAGAGCATGACATGTCATCATATAAGGCTAAAACATAAAAGCCTTATTATAAAATGTTTTAAGTAAACCCCTTGAATATGGATCTAAACTGTGAAAGATGGCCTTATGAGATTCAATTATTCCATAGAGGTTATAATGGAACCCTTGTCTAAGCATATTACATATACTATGTTTTCATCCTCCTCCAATAAAAAAAAATTTCTTTTGTTACTGAAAAAAAATTCTAGTATAGTATTTAATATACCTAGGTGACTGAAAATCCTAATACAACTCAATTCACAATATATGGGGCCCCAGAAATCTAATATACTATTCACGATTCACTACGGACAATAAATCCTTATCTAACTCAATTATCCTCTAAAGATAGTTAAAATGTCAATAAAATCTAAAATATTCATGGGGGAACGAATAAATGTATAACAAAATTCTCATTCATGTATGGAATGTATAATTCGAATCCTTCTATGATTCCATTTTGGGCATCAAATCCCAATGTATGCCATTAATAATGCATTGATGACATTAAAATGTAGAATTCTCTTATATCTAGCTACATGATCGTAATTCCTAGAATAACCCATTTCACATTTATAGACAAGAGAAATACTTCATCATAACTCAATTAAATTATTATTTAGCCTTCAATATCAATTTGAACCCCCTAATTCCATCTTGGATTCCATTAAATTATATATTTCCATCCAATATATCTATTAATTATTGTGGAATTATGAATACAGACACCCTTATATGAAAGGTATGAGATTACGAATTCCTTAAATATAATATAATGATAATTAATGTGAATTAATATTATAATTATAATATTTATTAAAACCTATTCATCAATTTTATTTTGATGTTATGATGGAAATGAATATTAATTAAACTATTATTGTTAACATTAAGGATTTTCTGAACTCAACCGAAATCAATAATAATATCTCACACTATTAAAAAATATATTTCATGAGATTATTTAATATATCATATTTATAATATTATTATATCAACCATACTATACTCATGATCCCATTTCTGTTTACCCCATAGGGAATGAATATTGAAGAGAGTGGTGTGGTGGTAATTGCATTAACATGAAATGGAGAACCTGATGTGAAGTCCATGACCTATATAATTTGTCTTTTTTTCATGTATATTTATTTTTTATAATACACTAATAAGATATTATATTTTATACCCACAAAATAAAAAATTTCTTATACAAATGGTTGTAAAATTATAGAATTTTCAAATTGAAAATGAGGAACCTAAAGGCCACTTCTATGATGGAGATAGGCAACCACCATGATTTATTACCATACAGCTAATCTACCATCACTAAAATCACTACCACAACTCTGGTACACATATAATCATTTTCATACAAATTATACTTATAATATATTATGGTTAAGACCATTGTATATGACTAAATTTTATTGGGTGTGGCCCTATATGTTTATGGATATTAAATAAAACCACAATTGGAAGAACCCATGAAGGATCAAACCCACCTGGTGGTCCAACACTAGAAAAATCCTTTATTATTAGCATAAAACACTTTCAGAGTATCTCTCTAAAAAATATAACAAAACCCTTACTAAAACTAAAAAATAGATAATATGAAATCACTTATATCTATATTTATACTTAGTATTTACCTGGGAGGGGTTCTATTAAACATGGATTGTTCTAGTGTTTTAAAACCCATGTGAATCTGGATATTGTTAAAGAAACGTCTTTCTAAATAATCCATTCTCAATAACCTAAGAGAATATCTCACTAAGTTATGATCAACCCTATTATCTATGTGATGTTTCAACCTCATATCACTATCACAATTTTTTAGGTACAACTATTTATCATGATAATTATGAAGATAAATACTCAATTTAAGTTTAGTCATAGGCGTAATCTATCTACTTGAATTGAACTGGTAGTGCAGCCCACTGAATTTCACTCAAATATATAAATCCTTGCATAGAGTTCCACCGCTTGGTCATTCAAGCACACAAAATGAATTTTCATCCCATGTATATGAAATATTCACTTATTTTAATCATACACATGATTATGGTGATAAAAATTTATAGTGAGAAATCAACGACCAATATAAATCATTTTATAATTAAAAATATTGATTTTATGTTACATCCTTGGTATTCTAATAATAGAAGAATAAATGAAAATTATTGAGGCTATTAAATCCTCTTTTATGAAAAATAGAAAACTATTCACAAGAAGAATATTACTAAGGTAATATATAAATGAAATTTTAGAATTAATTTGCAAAAAAAAATTAATATATATTGAGAGAAATATTAACACTCATTGCTTCAGAGGGTTGAGTTACCTACATTTGAAATCGGTCAATTGGTCTGTGAGTACCGTATATTTTCCATAAACTCATTAAGAGTTGTAATCACCCATTATTACATGGGATCACATAAATATTATTGACGGTGTTGGAAATAAGAGAATTATTGATCCACTTTACAAGGAGGATAGAAAATGAACTTTTTGGATCATGAAATTTGTTGTCACATCCACTAAAGAAGATATAAATATGGAAGGAGTATTGGAAAAAAATTCAAGATAAAAAGTACTAGTTTATTATCAACTATTTCTATCCATTAATTTTTCATATTCATGGAAATTAAGAAGTATTGAATGGAATTCCTCCACATTAACCTATAAGAAATGTGCAACATTTTTTTGGTGTCAAAATACACATTATGCTGAGAATATAAAAAATCACAAAAGTCACAATGAGTTGTTTTATAATGTTAACCATGCTACTCCCCATGTATCTAAAAATACCATGTCTATTAATAAGTGAGTGATCCTTGAACTAACTTTATTATAAAATCATAAGGATATACACCAAGTCATTGAATTGGATTCCTCAATCAACACAATAGATGATAGAGGAGATACATAATTATAAATTCCATTCCTCTTGTATATGAATAAAGGGGTCCTAATATATCAATTAGGAATCCCGCATTCATGAAACCACTAAGTGAAACATGAAACTTTATCAAATATCAACCCCAGACTTGTGATCCTAGAATCAGTGCAAAAAAAATAAAATATAAAAACAAGATTTGAAACCAAACAATGAATACAATGTATTTCTCCGATTTATAATCTCAGGAACATTATGATCTTATTTTTACAAAGTTACTAAAAAGAATAATCTACTACATCTCAAATCTTCCCAATAAATATACATTTTTTCTTCAACAAAAAAAGTTATTTAATACATAACGAGCCTTTATCATTATCCAAAAAATATCTATAAATGATAATCTAATATGATTTACATACATAATACTATCTTTCATATATTATAGAAATGGAAACATAATAATGGGTGTGACCAAAAACTGAGTAAGTGTAAACATTATAATAATGAATAACATTAGAGGTACGAGGTGTAACATAATATCCTAATGAGGATTATAATAATCAAGTAAGTAAGGAATAAATAATTTTTATAAATTGTACATGGATTAAACAATGATCGTAGCATAAGATCATGGTATAAACAAAATCTATTGGAACTAGAAACATTACAATATAAGAATAATTCGAGGATCCCAACCATATTAAAATTACATAGATCGCAAAGCTAAATTCAATTGAACAATAGTTGTCTATGAAAACTAATCAAGGACCAGGATATCCCATGATATATAATCTTTACTAAATAGAGTAGAAGGATATATAATTCAAGGCCCACCCTTCACATAATGAAAATAATACATAGCTATGAGACATTGTTTCAATCAATATACCATAAAATGTAACGAAATGAATTTAGAATTATATAATTTTTTAGTAGTTCCCTAAGGAATCATATGTGATTTCATCAAAAAACATGACATGATAAACCAATGGAAAATAAATTGGTATTTGATGACATTATATTTAATTCTAGTTATATACCACAAATCATTTTTTGATTATGCATATTCTATATAAACAATATTTTAATTTGATATATGGTTCTATAAAAACATTCCACATTAGTTAATGTATTTAAAATCTTTGTGAACACACATAAATAATTTAATGCAACATAGGTAACACACAAATGAAAAAAATTGGAAGAAAATAATTCCTATATATGTACATGATTAGTTAAGAGAAAAGAAGTTTTGGATTATACCAAAAATTGAAAAAATATAGTCATATACTTATCTAGGTAAAAAACAGGGATGATAACATTTTATTAATACCCTTGATCAGTCATACAACATAGATGAAGAACACATTTAGATTAATTATAAAAATTTCGTTCAAAATAAAAATATCCAGTCCATTAATGTCCTTTAAAAGGAATATTTTATTAATCAATGATTATAATAATTTACTTTAAAAAACATTATATCATAGAGAGGATGATTTATTGAAAATGAAAAATGGGTGGGAATATGCATTCACATGGAAACTTGTGAAAGGAATTAATATTTTTCAAAGGAATCATAAAAATATTTAAAATTAATCCTTTTAAAACATTTTTTATGAAATTAATTTTAGGTGAACATTTCCATTTTAAATTAATTTATAATTTGGGAATTTTGGATGATTTTTTAAAATTACATTGTAATAAGAACTTTTTAATAAATAATAATGTTGAAAATGTTTCAAGTACAATAAAAAATTTTAAAAAAATGCACACTATAAAATAGATGAAGAGAAACTGTTTTGATAAGAGGTGATGTTATGAATTTAGGTAACTTGTGATATATTATAAAATAAATTCGATTATTATGACTTTGATGTGGAAGAAAAATATCCATTGTAATTTATATGAGTTATTCTTGTCAAAATTGGACTCTTATTTGAGGAATTGTTCTATAATGGGGAGGATAATAATTAAAATAATTAATATCCATAGGTAAAAATGGAAATATACCATTTTAAATTATAATATTAAAAAAATATATAAAAATCAAGATCATGGAATGATTTAACTACTATTAAGAAAAAAATACTTGAGTCAAGAAACAATTATGAATTTAGTAATGCTTTATTAAAAATATTGAATAATAAAGTGAATAGAAATTAAGATCACATTACATTATTAATATATATTTCATGATAAATTAATAATTAGTTAGTATATAAATTTTATAAATGTTATCATATGAATAATGGTAAACCTGTCTCAAAAATTGTAGTTTGATAAAATAAATCACATAATTTATATCTCTACTTAGTTGATCAGTATCTAAATACCTATAAAACAACAATAATAATCTAAATCATATATTATAGTATTGTTTTTCATCATTATAACCTATTAATTTACCAATTTTGTAATTATATACAACAAATAGAATGGTTCATTATATATTATTTTTAACATTATATGTCATCACTTCCAATTTTCATTCACAATATTTTTATTGTTAATTTTGATCCATTATCTTTGATACCATGTTATAAATTCATATATTACATATATATACGTAACATATATCTCATGAATATTTATAATTTAATAATTTCATCCCATGATAGTTTTAATTAAGACAGATGATGCTGGTGGTGGAGAAAACTTGTTTGGGTAGTTTTTCATGAACAATGATAATTTATTATAAACAATATAATATATTAATATTATAATTCAAAAAATCATAAATTATATTTAGACATTTATTTTTACATTTCATTTATTTTTTTTAAAAATCCTTATTAATTGAAAATATAATTACTATAAAACTTCTTAAGTAGGTGGAAAACTGACCAAAATAAAGGTGTGTTGTAATGATTCAATGGGTAAGAAATTGATAATATATAATGTTAATATTACATATAAAGAAACTTATACAAGTAATATACATCACATATCATAATATAATCCATTACTATAACCATTATAGATTCCTGTTGTCGAAAAATTGAATTCATCATTCATGGAGGTGGTAATCTGCATGTACAGATGATTAATGAACCCAATTACAAATAAATATATTGAGTGATTGTTTAAAGGAATTTTTCATTTAATAAATATGAAACTTTCATTTAAATAATATTATTTTCTTAATAATGGTGTTTGGTACATCTATTTCACATGGTAAAGAGATATATGATAATAAATTCAATGGGTGGTAGTTTGTATATATGCATTATTAGTGATCACATTCATTATTGAATAGATGAAATGATGGTAAATATAAATTTGGATGATTTTATAATTTATATCATTAAATATATAGTAATTATTATTCGAATATGCCATTATTTATACTAACTAAATTTGTTGGGGTTCAAAAACAAAAAACATCATGTAATCGAGGAAGTAGTCTATAGGTACACATGATTAATGCATTTGAATTTTTTAGTAGATTATATGATGTTAATGAAATATTTTTGTTAGGTGAATAGTATGATTATAATTACCTTAATATAAATACTAATTTAATTACAAAATTCATCGTCAAAGAGGTTGATACACAGAAATTATTTTTAATTGTCCATAATATGCATTAAACTACATCCATCTAGTCATGTTAGATAAATTTTTGTGTGTGATGTAGGTGTTTTTACATCACTCTTCAATTTACCCATGTATACCTTTTCCAAATATAACATGTAATTTCCCCAATGATAATTAATTGGAATTTTATTTTTCAATATCGACATAATGAATTAATTTTTGTATTTTAATAAATGATATAATATTAATTTTATCAATAAAAAATTCCAATAATTGAGGAAATTAAATTTTTAAATAAGAATTATTAATGTATAATATTTGTTAACATAATTGTGTTTTAGGAATAAAATTTAGGTCATAGTTGAAATTATAAATTTCAATAATTTTAACACCTAAGTTGATTAATTTAAAATAAAATAATTTTACTTTGAAATTTAAATCCAATCATAATATAATTTTAACAAAGTATTACATTATTCAATGAAAATTCAGGGAATGTTTTCCATTATAATGTTTTCATTTTACCTTTGACATAAAAAAAATTTATCTGGGGGTTTAAATTGAAAATATCATTTTAAAATACATTTTTTTGTTATTTAATGTCATATATGGTCTCAAAAATGGTTTTAGTACATTCTAGGTCATTATTTTATATTTATAAGTTGAAAATAAATATTATTTACATGAAAACAACATCTTCAAGAAAAATTCAATATTTTATGAAAATGTGTAAAAAATAATTCAAAATAAATTTTGATATTATGTATTAAAAAAACATTTAATTATAATTCTAAAAAATTATATTATAATTTAAATTGAAACTAAAAAATTTGGACTAATCTCTTTAAATTTAAAAACATCACATTCATCATTTAGGGTGTCAAATGTTATTTCTAAATAATTTTATAATTTTCTAAATATTTAAATTTTAGATTTTATTTAGATATCATATATGCTAAAATAATGATCTTTTAATGATGATTATTTTAATTTTCAAATTTATCATGGCCTTCCCATTGTTGCGTCTGAAGAAATATATTAGACCTGGAATTACATAAAGTAATATCATATATTGTAAGGACGATACCCTAGTTTCCCGAATCCAGTGCCTTATTTGATTACATTTGCATAAAAACATGGAATAAGAATCCTAAAAGACCAAGTAGTTTAGTATTATTGGAAACAATATTCATACATAAGTTAAACATTACAACATGAAAAGAAATACAACATAGATACTCCTAGATAACATCCATAACTCTAAGTTATTTCAGCATGTCATTCATAATAAACTCGATCATGTCCTAAGAAAATGATACATAATAAAGGGTTGAGATCAAATGATTATTAATGGTAAGAAATACAGTGGTAGAAAAAAATAAAATTAGACATGGGGAATAATTAATGACACATTCCTCTAAAAATAAACATGAATATAATAAGAAAGAAAATTGAGCTGAGTAAATATTTACATAACATAAAATAATAATTGGAATTATACTATTTTAATTACCACATGAAAAATAAATACTGTTTTTATAAAGAGGGAATGCATAATTCAGGACAACATAAACATACTATCATGTCCTCATGCCAAGACCATAAGTAATAATTTTTTCAAGGCCTTGTGCTGTTACCGTAGTTTGTCCCATGAGACCTACCAATACACCGAGGGGATATAGTTGGCCCCACCTGACACTTAATATGTTCAATTAATTCCTTATATTAATTGGTATAAACATAAATAACATATACATTCATATTTAAATTAATATATCAAATGAAAATTACTTTCCCCAAAAATTATGCATAAGCACTAACCATCCAGAGTAAATTGGGTAATGGATTTAAGATAGCACATCCACCTCCAAAGTAATAATAAACCATTAAATTAAATATGGTAGATGATAACATGGAATAATAATCACAAGAATACATAAGAATCAATATTATTGTTGAAATATATGAAGATACTATTATAAAATCGTCAGGTAAATCTTGAGATAAATACTCTTTTACTTGGAAAAGAAGTGCTCATTTGGAAAAATATTTGAATAAAAACAGAAGTTAATTAAGATAGTTTTTTCATAATAAAATTATTGATTTTATAAATATAATGTTTTCCAAAACATATAATAGAGTGACCTTGAAAATAGGTAAGAATTATAGAAATAACCTTATACCAGGCTTGTATTTCATAATCAACTCTGAAAATTCATTTTATAATGTGTAACCATACACAAAAAAGGAAATATTCTGGTTTTTAAACATATTTATAACCCAAAAAAATATTTTTTTAGGAGTACATAATAATACATAATTGTTTCATTGTAGTAATATACAATAAATGTAACCCGAATGAAAATGGAAGTTCATGTGGAAAAACCCTTACCTTAAATCCAAGCGTCGTCCAATATTGAACATAAGCTCCTAGAATATAAAAGTATACATATAAATAACCAATTAAAGATCCTATTATACTATTATAAAGTTTAGCATTATTATTTTTAGTTCATTTAGGCCCTTATTGATAAGTTATTATATTGAATTTCATCATTCCAGAGTATTCATTTTCTTAATTTTCATAAATGGTTCACCTGTTCATAATTAATGGAGTTCATGTGTAATGGATGTAAATCTATAGAATTGAATTCAAATATTATTTATGATCATAAATAGGTGTTAGTGGTAATTTATATAACTTGTTTACATGGAACTATGATGAATAATTATATTGATCTTTAATGATAACTGTTTCAGTTAAATTTTGGGTTTTGATTATAATGAACTCATTTTATTTATAGATTAATACCATTTGTACAATGTGATTATAGAGCCTTAAATATGTTATATTAAATATATAATAATATTATTCTAACATAACAAGAATGGTTTCATGACCATAATTGAGAATGATAATAGAAATAGAAATTCCATTGTCTTTGAATGTAGTAAATCGACACATCTCGGATGGTGTTTTAGCTACTAGTATAAAGAAGGTAAAAGAAAGAGATTCTGATAAACTATTCCAATATCAGGAAAACATTCTATTACAATTAAGGTACTTCAGTCATAACAAAATTTGGATAAGGAGTGGTAATAATAGTTAAAGAAGACAAATGAACTTGAAATGAATGACAATGAATTAAAAAAAGAGGAATTTATCTCTTGAACCAAAAATCCCTGAGAGCCTCATTAAGGGAGAGGTTTTGAACTTTTCATGAGACCAAGGATTGATGGACATGGGAGAGGAGGTGGGGAGGATATTTGGACAGAAATTGGAGAAGGAACAAGGCTTGAGAGGAGTGAAGAGAAGGGGGAGTGAGAGGGGGTTTTATAGTGCAGGAGAGTAGATTTTTCATATTTTTTAATCATTAGTTTATTAATTTTCATCAATCCTAGAAATAGTGACGATTAAATAACCAATAATAGTAATAAATGCATGTGAGTTCGAACCAAGTGGGCCTTCATCACATGTGATGTCATAAATAGTGTATTTAACAGAAAATTTGGATATAGGATATTTTACCGTATTTCACTATTAATAAAAAATATGAGTTTTCTGAAATACACCCAAAATTTAACCTAACAATTTTTTGACGTGTAGAATCAAAAAATGAAGTAAAATTTTTCAAAATAATTTTATAAATATGATTAATTTAATTTTTAATTAAAATCATAATTTATTTTAAAACTATGGTTTTAAAACATTTATTTACTTATTCCAATTCTTAGGTATATCTTACTTCCACTTTAATATTATTTATATAATAACATAGGTAATATTAGTATTCATTAGGGTATATCAACATTCATAATTTTATGTTAAAATTAAATAGAATATACTTTTTCATTATAAGACACCACTTAACTTACTAAAAGAAACTGTGTATGTATGATTTTCGAAACTCACATCACAGAAGTGAAAAACATATGTATAAAGGTCACACAGAACATAGTAGTTCGTTATGAAATGTTTATAATAAAGGAATATCCATTGAAAATGATTTTTTTGTTACATTCTCCACTCATAAAAAAATTTTGTTCTCAACATTCACAAAATGATACCTAAGATGATTTGGGTATATCTTCAATATAAGCTCCTCAGGATCCCATGTTGCCTCTTCCGTCATATAATTCCTCCAAAGAACCTTTAGCAAACGAGTAATTAGGTATCTCAATACATTTTATATGGTATAAATAATCATGATAATCTCCTCACAATATATAAGATAATGATCAAGTTCTATTTCTTCATAGGTGTGTACATGTGTTGGGTATGGAATATATTTTCTTAGCATTAACACATGGAAAACATTGTGAACTTTTGAAATACATGGCGATATTGAAAAATGGTAAGACGTGACTCCAATTCGATCCATAATATCAAAAGTTTTGATGTACATGGGACTTAATATACCCTTCCTAATGAATCGTATAATACCCTTCCAGGGAGATACCATTATGAAAACCTGATCTCCTACTACAAATTCCAAATCCATCCTTCTATTATCAGCATAGCTCTTTTTCCTACTTTTAGTTATTTTGATATGGGTTTGGATAATCATCACCTTTTCTATTTTTCCCTAAACATGTTCTTGCCCCACAATAATTATTTCACCAACATCATCCCAAAAAGTTGGTGTATGACATCTCTTTCCATATAACGCTTCATATGGTTCCATCTAAATACTTGAATGGAAGCTATTGTTATTTTAAGATTCTAAAATAGGTAAATTCTAATCTTACATGCCTAGGAATTCATGTGAACAATACCTCAACATTTTCCCTAAAGTTTGAACAGTCTGTTCTGATTGTCCATCAATTTGTGGGTGGTCGGAAATGCTCAAATAAATATCAGTATTTAGGGCCTAGTGAAGACTTTTCCTGAATTGTGATGTAAAAAATGGATCATTATAAAAAACAATTGATAAGGGTACACCATGAAGTCTTAAAACATCATTTATATATAGTCTTGCTAAACGTTCAAGTGGTAAATATTCTCTTATAGCATGAAGATGTACTAATTTTGTAATATGGTTAACAATGACCCATATTACATCATTCATTCATGGGGTCTTTGGTAGACCCATGACAAAGTCCATCATAATATCATCCCATTTTCACATAAGAATAGGAAGGGGTTGTATGTCTCCTCTAGGATATTGTCTTCCAGCCTTCACCTATTGACAAAAAAAACTTCTCGACACATAATCTGAAATCTCCCACTTCATGATTTCCCACAAAAAATGTACCTTTAGATCACTATACATATTTTTTCTACCCGGGTGTATAGAGAAATTAGATCTATGAGCATCATCCAATAGTTCCCTCTTTAGCTCAGGAATAGTAGGAACATAATTCCTCATTCTATATTTCAAAATGCCACCTTCAAATGTGAATTCTTTCAACATCCCATCATGTATAGCAATAATTTTATTTTAAAACTCCTCATCATTATCCTGATAACTTTTTATCCTTTACAATAAAGAAGGTTTGGCTACTATTTGGAAAAGTAGTGAGGTGTTACCTTCCTTGATAATTCCCTTATCCATATTTACTAGATCCATAAAAATGGATCCCATTCAACTCTCATCCTATTCATAACTCCATGATCCTTTCTGATTAAAGAATCATCTACCTTATTTGCCTTTGTGGGTGGTAGTGCATTGTGAAATCATAATCTTTGTGTAGATCAATCCATATACATTACCTCAGGTTGAGTTCTTTTTATGAGAATGTATATTTCAATCTCATATGAACTATATATATCTCACATTTTTCTTCGTATACTTATTTTCCCCAAATATTTAAAGCAAACATTATCAGTGCTAACTCAAGATCATGAGTTGGATATTTTTCTTCATGAATTTTTCTCTCCCTAGATGCATAAGCAGTCAATCTGTCATTCTGTATAAGGATGTAACAATGTCATTTCTTTGATTTGTCATTATAGAAAACAAACCCATCATTCCAAGATGGTAGGATTAGGATTGGAGAATTCTCTAACCTCATATAAAATTCTTCAAAACATTCATCACATTCCTTGGTCCATATGAACTTAAACCCATTTCATGTGAGCATGGTCATTGGGTTTGATAAACGAATGATGTTCTGAATGAAACACTGAAAATAACCTAGTAAACCAATAATACCATGTGCCCTAGTTACGTTTTTTGGATTATTCCATTCTTGAATATCCTTTGTCTTCACAGAATCTATCGATATTCCATCTTTAGAGGCAATGTGGCCCAGAAAGGGAACCGATTGGGGCCAAAAATCATAATTTCTAATCATACCATATAATTTATTTCACCTATGTGGCTTAAAAATATTTCGCAAGTGATTTTCATGATATTAATGGATTTTATAGTATACTAAGATATCATTAACAAACACCACCACAATGTCATCAAGATATTCCATGAAAACACTATTCATCAGATCCATAAAAATAGAAGGTACATTAGTTAGCCCAAAAGGCATTACAATAAACTCGTAATGTCTGTACATGGGTTTGAATGTTGTTTTATGATTGTCTTCCTTCCTCACAAGAAACTGGTGATATCTAGATCGAAGATCAATTCTTCGAAAAATATTGGGCTCTGTGAATTTTATCAAATAAATCAACAATTCTTTACAATGGTTACTTATTCCTTGTTTTAATAGAATTGATTTCCCTTTATTCAATCCACAACCTCATGGATCCATCATTCTTATTGACAAACAGGACAGGTTCTCCCCATGGAGAAATCATTGGTTGAATAAATCCTTTATCACTCATTACACTAGTTTTTTCTTTAGTTCCATTAACTCCATAGTGGGCATTCTATATTGGATCTTTGATATGGGTCATGAACACGGATTTATGTCAATGGAAAACTCAATTTCCCACTGTATAGTATGTCTAGGTAAATCCTCTGGAATGACGTCAAAATATTCTTATACAATAGGTGCATCCTCTATTAGTACATGCATCTATACATCCATATTTACTTCATTCCCTTTCTCCCCAATAATTGAATTTAGTAGAGATACTGGGGGTGGATCTAGATGAGAATCAAACGGAAAGGTTTCTGCTCTAAAAATAAGAGATTCTACACCATTATCAATGATTGTAACTTCATTCTTCTTGCAATAGATCTTGGAATCATAATTTTATATCCAATTCATACTAGGAAATATATCATAGTCAATCATATGTATGATGAAAAGGATAATAACTAAAGAGAATTTATGTCTCATGAGGGGGACTAATAGATATTCTTTTGTTGCAATGATATGTTCACTCGAGGTTTTGACTAATAACACCTCCATTAAATCAAATTAGACATATATAATTTTATTATAAAACTGGGAAGATATAATTGAATGTGATTATCCGTGATCAAATAATGTATTGGGTAAGTTGGAAGAAAATATCAATGTACCTGCCACCACTTCATTAGGAACTTCAATCTCTACAGTTGTGACTGAATAAGCTTGGCCTATCTCGCTTAGCCTTTTTCGGGAATATTTTCCTAACGATAAGGACATTCATGTGAATAATGTCCCATATACCTGGAATTTTAGCACAGAATATTGGTATATTCTTTCTTCTCCTTACAATCCTGAGATAAGTGGCCTTTTTCTCCATAATTGTAACAAACCCACATTCCCTTCAGGAAAGTTCCAGGGTTTTTCTTCACAAAATTACAACATGATGTAAATTTAACTCTTCCCTTCTTCCCTATTTCTTTATACCCTTTCCCATAGTTTCCAGCAACCATTTTCTTCTCTTGATTTCCCTTAAATTCAAAACTCAAAGATAATTCCTTTTCATTATTGATACCACATGAATCTATGTCTTCATATTCTGAGAAATTTTGGGAGATGAGAGACCATCAGAAGAATGTTTTCAAGCCATCAAATAATCGATCCATTATTCTCCATGGATTACGTATGTAGTTCTACGTATTCTTTTCCATCCTGGTAAATGTGGCTTCATACAAAGACACATTTTCATCCACCTTCTTCCTCATATTCAAGAAATTCCTCTCCATATCTTCTCACTATTCATAAGGAATATAATTTTCTAAGAATATTTCCATAAATTCATTACGTACCATCTCTTTTTTTTCTTCCTCCTACATTGTGATGTAGATTAATGACCACCACTGATCAAAATATCCCATTCGAAGAAAAACATCCATAAAAACCTTCTCTATTTCATTACATCCCAAAGTGATAAATATCTTTTCTAGGGAACATATCCACTGATCTACTAAAAACAAATTTTGTAGTCCCATTGAATGATGAAGGATGTTGTCTCATAAATCCATCTAATATATCTCCTCTATTTGGTGGATCCAGATTCTCCAAATGGGTATGTTTATTATTCATAACCTAAGTAAGTTGTCCAAGTATAGTTAAATGTTTCTCCACACCATTCACAGCACCAGATCCAACATCATTATCTTCCATCAGTGGAAAATACCTATAGGGGACACTCACATTTGTGTGGTTTCCATTCCTTCCACGAGGTTCCATTTTTAAATAATGGAATACAATAGATCAGGGTATGAATCATATTGTATGACCTCATTTTAGAAAAACACTTTGTATAAATCAATGTTTTACGCATAGCTAATTTCTTAATCATAAACATGGTATCATTGAGGAAAAATTTACATTAAAATCCTTCATAATTGATTATACAGTAAATGTGTTTTATCCAAAGCATATCCCCAAGAGTGTCATAACCAAGAGTGCAGCGAGGACCGTTTTTTGTTCCAGGATACCCTTGGTCAAACCTGAAAGTCCTTATCAGAGCATTCACTCCTAGGTACATCTGTGTTAGAGAATCCTCTACCTGCTCGTATCCAGATAGGGATGTGTTTTTTGAATGATCCATATAATATATTCCTTACCAAAGTATTATGACATTATTTAATGTTTATACTTGAATACTATCTTAGGGACTCTTCCATAATCTATTTTTTCTAAATATAGTTTCCATGTTTCCTACTAAACTTACTCTGATACTAACTTTAAGGATCAGACTCCAGTTTTCCAAAGCCAGTGACTTATTTGATTACATTGGTATAAAAACAAGGAATAAGCATCCCGATGGATAGAGTAGTTTAGTATTATTGGAAACAAGATTCATACATAAGATAAATGTTGGAACATAAAAAGAAATACCATATAGATACTCTTTAGACAACATCCATAACTCCAAGTAAATTTCAGCTTGTCATTCATAATAAAATCCTTCATTTCCTGAGAAAATGAAACATAATAAAGGGGTAAGCTCAAATTATTAGTAAGGGTACGAAATAAAGTGAAAGATAACATAAATATTAGTATCAGTGAATAATTGAAACGACATGCCTCTAAAAATAAACTTGAAACTAATATGCAAGAAAAATGAGCTAAGAAAATATTTCCCTAATATATCATAATCATGTGTATTCTAATATTCTAATAACCACAAGAAACCGAAATACTGTTTCATAATGAGGTAATGAAAAATTCAAGACAACATAATCGTACCGTCAAGGCCTCGTGCCAAGACCATAAGTAATCATTTTGTCAGGCCTTTTTCCATGACTTTAGTTTGTCTCACGGGACCTACCAATGCACCGATGGGATATTACGGTCCCAAATGACACTAACTATGTCCAATGTATTCCACATATTAGTGGGGATAAACATGAACAACATATCAATTCATATTTCAATTAGTATATGAGATGCAAATAACATTACCTGAACATTTATCATAATCACTAACCATTCGAAGTAAATTGGGGAATGGATTTATGATTTCAAAACCACATTAAAATTAATCATAAAAATTTAATTAAATATGGTACATTATAACATGGAATACTAATCCCAATATACATAAGAATTAACAATAATGTTTAAATAGATGAAGATTCTCTTATAAAATCTTCAGGTAAATCATAAGAAAAATACCATTTTACTTGCAGAGGAAGAGTTCATTTGGGAAAATATTTGTATAAAACAATAAGTGAATTAAGATAGTATTTTCGTAAAAACATTTGTAATTTTTTTAGGATAAGGGTTTCAAAAAATAGATTGTAGAGTGCCCTTAAAAATAGGTACTAATTTTAGAAATTCCCTGGGATCATGCTTGTATTTCAAAAAAGCATTCATATGTTCCATTTAAAACATGTAACCATCCATAAAATAAGTAAAGATTTCAGTTGGTAAACATATATATAACTCACACATAATTTTTTAGGAGTACATAATAATAAATAAGAGTTTCATTGAGGTAATATTCAGTAAAAGTAACCCAAATGATAATGGATGTTCGGGTGGAAATACCCTTACCATAAATCTGAACGTGTTCCACTATGGAACATAAGATCCTAAAATATGAAATTATACATATTAATAACCTATTTCAGATCCTATTAGACATTTATTTAGTTTAGCATAATTATTTTTTGTTCATTTATTCCCTTAATGAAAAGTTATTATATTTAGTTTCGTCGTTCCACAATGTTCGTTTTCTTTATTTTCATAACTGGATCACTTTTTCTTAATTAATGGAGTTCCGGTGGAATGGATGTAAATCTCCATAATTGAATTCAGATTTTATTTATGATCATAAATAGGATTTATTAATCATTTATATAACTTGTTTATTTGGCATGAGGATGAATTATTATATAGAACATTAATGATAACTGTTTCAGTTAATTTGTGGGTTTTGATTACAACGATCTCATTTTCCATTATAACATAACACCATTTGTGCAAAGGGATTACCGAACCGTAAATACAGTATATTAAATAAATAATAATCTGGATCAACCATAAAAAGAATTGTTTCATTGCTATAATTTAGAATGATTATAGAAATTGAAATCCCATCATCCTTGAATGTGGCAAATTGACACATCTCGGATGGTTCTCTTACTACTAGTATAAAGAAGGTAAAAAGAAGAATGATGAAAAATTATTCCACTATCATTAAAAAATTCTAGTACATGTATGGAACTATATTTTTCACTACATTTGGATAAGGAGAGGTAATAATAGAAAAAAGAAAACAAATGAACTTGAAAGGAAAGACAAAGAATAAAAAAAGTGAAATTTACCTCTTGGACCAAACTCCCTTGGGAACCTCATTATGGGAGATGTTTTGGAATTTTAATGAGACCAAGGCTTAGTGGACGTGGGATAGGTGGTTGGGAGGATATTTGGACAGAATTTGGAGAAGGCACAAGGCTTGATATGGGTTAAGAGAAGGGGGAGTGATAGGGGGTTTTATAATGGAGGAGAGGACTATTCATAATTTTTTAATCATTAGTTTATTAATTTCCCTCATGACCAGAAATAGTGATAATTCAATGACCAATAATAGTATTAATTACATGTAAATTTGAAACATGTGGGATTATATCACTTGTGATGTCATGAATAGTGTATATAACTGATAATTTGTATATTTGGTATTTTACCATATTACATTATTCATCAAAAATTTGATTTTTTTAGAAAAATACAAAAAAAATCACCCAAACCATTTTTAGATATGTAGAATCAAAAATTGGAGTCCATTTTTCACAAATCATTTTATAAACCTGATTAATTTAATATTTAATTAAAATCATAATTTATTCTAAAAACAACAGTTTTAAAACATTTATTTACTTAATCCACTGCATTGTTATATCATACTTCCCCTTGAATGTTATTTATATACTATCATAGGTAAGCTTATTCTTCATTAGGGTTTATCACTATTCATAAGGGTATGTCACTATTCACCAAAAATTAAGTTTCTCTTATTGGACTCCCCAAAACATACTCATCGCGACCGTGTATGTCTGATTTTTGAAATTTACCTCACATAAGTGACAAACATATGTTAAAATGTTACATAACACATAGTAGTTCATAATGACATATTTATGAGAATGAAATTTCCACTGAAATATATCGGCTCATTAGATATATTCTGAAATATCAGGATGTTACATTCACATTTTGTGGTATTTCGAATATAAGTATACATAATATTTATCAAATCCCTCAATAATACTACCCCTTATCCTTGATATATAAGATAAATTTATGATTATATTATAAAAATAATTATTTTATTCGTGAATTTTTCAATAGAAACAAAATAGAACTAAAATCAAAATAGGTATATATTGAACATGGATAGGATGACCCTTAAAGTGATTAACATATATTACATATTAAACATTATATTGTAAACCCTAGTATAAGGAACATTACTTATGATTCTTATTAATATTCGATAATGGGAGTTCAAATGATCCATATCCATAAAAAAGTATTTCATGTATTTCACTAGGTTATAGGAACTTTTGAATATATATCCCAATCACCATCTACAATAGAAAAGCGAATCTCATGAGTGGTATCTAAATAGTGGATAATTTTATAAGAAAATTAGTCTCCATGATTTTAGGGGAAGCCCCCAAATGTGTAATAAATATTCACCCCATCTAATATTGTATATAGTTAAAATAAGAGGATATTCTAATTAATTATCATGCTATAAGAAGATAACATAGTACAATAAGGGAATAATATAAAAACTAAATGTTGAAAAACAACACGGGACTCAAATTCCTAACCACAATAGTAGATCGGTCATGAGATCTAAGGATAATGATTCTATCATATTCTCTTAATATCAATAAAAACTGAACCATATAGAATTTAGAAGAACATTTGGTTCCCACAGTGTATCAAACGATCAACATTATAACAAAAAATATCATTGATATGTTTATCATGAAATTAGTGACAAAACATTAAGAGGAAATAATCGTAGGAATTGGATTTATACAGTAAAAAACCTGAAGATTATGTGTACACCTGACAATGAATGTAAACACAAGATTTTTGTTCCCCTATAAATCAATCCTAAAAAAGATTATTATCATTCATTAAATAATTAAAAGATAACTAAAAGTTCCTTTTCGATATCCCAACCACCACCTAAAGTTATTGTGACCATTTTTATCAGTTAATAATTTTCCCAATACATCTAAGAAAATGAAAATCATCATTAAACCAACATTGATATCTTTTTTGGGAATATGCCTTACAATATAGATGTTCAATATAAATCAAAATCCTCACTTAATATTCTATCTTGAGAATAAAATTACCATCCAACTAGTGATGATAGTACCTACACCAAACATAATTCATTTATTTCATCATCTTATTTATTTATCCTTACCCATACTGTGGTACCATTAATTTATCTACATAGAAATCATCAATATTTAGTTCATCGAATAAATATGTGGATTTCCCCAACACATTTATGAATATATCAAGACAAAATTGTTGAAATTATTTCAACATCATATTCAATAATCAAACAAATATTTTTATTGGTAAAATATGAAAACCTTATCTAAAAGGTTTTTAACTGACCATTGAACCATCAAACATTAAAAATATAAACATTTCATCTTTAAATTGTTGGGAGATACATATAACAAAATCACTCACTTTTCCTCTTGATGTTTCCTAGAGCGAGGAACCATTAAAAATTGGGGGTGGAGAAAATGCAAGTCCTTAATTTGAAAAAAAATTCACCAAGAGTTTTTCTAGTGAATTAATTTTTAAATAATGTTTATCCCCATTTGGGAGGATTTCCATCGATGGTAAGATTTTAATTACTTTATTATAATGAGGAATGGTTTTTTTACCATAATAATGGATAATATTTTCGAAACTATTGATTTTTTACATAGTCAGTATATACAAGGGTTTTAAATGTTCAAAGATGATATAGTTTCCATATGATCTTCTTCCAAAAATTTATATTTAAACCCCATAGGAAGAGTTATTGAATATATTGATACAATAAGTATATCCTCATATATTATATTAGTTATCTAAAATGGTAAAATTTCAAAATTATTGTATTCATTAAAATAATTATTACTATAAATAAAACCCTTATTTATAAAATATAATGTGGTAGACATTAGAAATAGTCATTGTTTCACTCAAATTAAATTCATACTACCCACAATGCCCAAATTATTTATGTTTCAGGTGGAACCACTATCTCTATCCTAATAAAAAAATCTAAGAATAAAAATAATTATAGAAAAATTAACAGAAAATATGTTAAATAGTAGTAGAGGAATAGTTAATTTAAATCTACAATAGAAAATAATAATTCCTTCCCCAATTAATATGTTTTTATATACTTCTTGTCTTTCATAAATCTAAACATGAATGCTCATTCAATGATCATGATTCTATATGAGGTAAGCCATGTTGAAAAATCCATCCATTTTCCAAGACATCTAATGATTTTGACAACCCAATAAATTTTAATAATATATATATTTCATATCATATACGTTTTCATGAAAATATTTTTTTGATTTATATTTACTATAAGAAATTGATGAATTTTTTTATTTACTAGTATTTTTAACCGATTTTTTTTTCCAATAACTATTATTTTATTTAAAATTTGATGTTTTTAATTTATTAAATTTAATTTGATTAAATTAATATAAATTTTTATATTAGAAGATAAAATTTCATTTAGGGTTATTTTTTCAATTTTCCTAAAATATTTTAGTTTTTTTTTTGAATATGGAAAAAGACATGTTTTTTAGAAAACCAATAAGTTACTTTCAATTAACTAAAAATTAAAAATCTATATTTTATTTGATTTCAAGTAAAACTATTTGCGTTATGAATCAAAAATCAGACTAACTCTATAAGAATAAAAATTATAATTGAGTTTTTTATTAATTCATTTATTAGTTAAAAAAAATTTAAAAAAATTATCATAGGGTTCTACCTGCTTATATTACAATTAATTTATGAAATATCCCTAATTTGAAAAAATATTGAATTAAATTTTATAATTATTATAATAAAATATATTAATTAATTTTATTTAAAATTTTTCCAAATAGAATAGTAACCACGGTTATAATTATTTAAAATTTTAAAGTGTAAAAATGAAAAATTAATATAAAAACAATGCGATAAGGTCAGGAAATTTTCACATAATTATTATTGTATTATATTATTTTAACTCTTATAATCATATATTCTAATTTTATTTTATTTTGTTCCACATTTCCACATCTAATATATTTATAATACATAATGGTCCTTAATATTTACAAGAGTTCCACTCCCTTCCATTATTAAATGTCACCTCCTCTCATGACTTATTGACAACCATTGAGAAATCTGGAGCAAATATTCCTGAATCATAACCCCTCCTAATATCCTTCAACATTTTCTAGTGGTTATTTTCTCCCAATGATATCATACTATAAGGATTAAGGTGTAACAAAAAAAATTGGTGTTCCAAATTAGTGGTATAACTTATGACCCTATTATTTAATTTTTATTCCCTTTAATACAACCGTCTAATATTTATTAAAAATTAATATCTAATAACATCATTATATAAATTATAATTAAATTTTATTATCTTTAGTGTAAAACTCTATTCATCCCCTTTTACATCCTATGGAGAATTAGAACATTGTTCTTGTGCACATATGGATTAAAACCTACATGTAGCTATATATTTAATCTTCCATAATTGGCTAGCTTATATGGTTATAATGATGTAACTAATGAATATATAATATTTTAATTTTTTATTTTAATTTTTTGAGACAACATATTACTTTGCTTTTAAAAATTTCACCCATTGTAAATTTATAAAATATTCCATTTGAATATGTGGTCATATAGTTTCTATTATTTTATTATCCCTTATTATGATTGGTTTTTCCTATCTTGGATTTTCTAATTTATTTTTATAGGTATTAAGGATATGTAATGATGATAAAAAGTCGAATATTAATATATTATAAATTTATTAATTGTTACTTGAATTAAATATGAGTTTAAAAATAATAAATTATTTTTTTTGGAAAAAAATGTGCATTATGTTTAAATGTCAACTATTTTATGTAATGTTTTCAATAATTTTCTAAAACAAAATACCATGAATATAATAAAAAATTTATAAAACTAAAAAAATAAATCATTTTATTATTCATTGATTATGTTACAATGTGTTACATATGGAATCATAATATAGGATTAGATAACATTAGTTGTTAAGATGATGTAAAATGAAACTTTTGAGATATTAAAATTTATAGTTATGTTGTCAATTGAATTCCATTATGGCTTTTAGATTTTAATCATCCTTTTAATTTCTATTTATAATTTTTTTCAATTTAGTAGAAATGAAAAATGATGTTGTAAGAAACAAAAGGAATGATATCCTTTTAAATCATGAACTTATAAAGGGTTTAGTTGGAACTGAGTTGTTTGAAGTTTTTTTAGCACTACTAAAATAGAGAGTAAATGGTGAAGCCTAGATAATGGAGTGAATAGATTCTAAATATCATATAATGTATATAATGTATCATTTCATGAATTAGTAACCTATATTTTTTATAGATCTTCAAACATTTTGGTAGTTGATAGTCAGATTAATTCTTTAGAAAAGATATTCATTATTTTAGGATATTCATATATGTTTATGGTGACCAAAAAAATTATTCTTTTCATGTAATTATGATTATTCATAGTATATAATTAAGAATAATAAATGGAATGATGATTTGTATAACAAGGAGTGGAAAACATTCTTTTATTTTTTCCATGGGAATTATTTTATTGATGTTATTTATCATTGAACTAAAAGGCTATTCTCAGAATTGAAGTTGAAAGATATGGGCATAGTTTTTTTCTATATATAAAATTTTAGTTTATTTGATTCTTATGAATTGAATTTAAATCTATACCATGATATAAAAATTCATCAATATTACTCATGATTTTAACCAATTTTTTAAAGGTAATTTGTTATATGAGTGTTTTGACGTTATGATGCCATTATTTGATTTGAGGATAAGTTGTAGATTGTGTTTTTCGACATATATATCAACATAGAGGAGATGTGGTCTGAGTGGAATGAAATATTAAATGATAAAATAAAGAAAATTCAATGTACAAAGATTAATATTTGATATTATGAAAAATACGATAGGAATAATTATAGAGAATTCCTAATGAAGTCTTAAAGTGTTTCCAATTTGTTATATAAAGACATATGTATCGCAACTCTAATTAATATTGTAATGGTAATTATTTGATGAATTTTTATAATCCTAGAATTTTTTATTGTAATGAGATTTTCTATTTTGTTAGAGCATATTTAAATAAAAATATAAAGGATTGAGATCATCAAAACAGTAAGTAGGAAGGTGTATCAAATAAATTTTATACAACCTTAAAAAATTAACTAGTGTTAATAAAATTACATGTTTTTAAAACATTGGAAGTGTCATTTATTTTTCAAGGAAATAAAATTATTTTATATGGGGTGAGGTTTATAGTAAAATGGAAATAACACAACATGATGTGAAGACATACCATTTGGTATAAACATCATTTGAGACTATTAAATAATTGAATATATATATATAAGAATCATCCTATCATCATAGGAAGAATGGTTTTTCCTAAAAATCAAAATGTAATATCCATATTGGTGTTTACTTTCCATTGGGTTATAGATTGGATTTATGTTTATCATTATAGAAACACAACCCTAGATAGAATGGAACTAGTGTCTGCTACTATAACATTTTCATGATTATAAAGAATTAAATCCCAATAAATCAAGAGTTTGGTAGTCTTGGTAAACCAAACACCTACAGTAGAAAAACATACACTAGTTACAACATATCATTTTCTTCTTTCAAAATAAATAATTTTGATTATAACTCTAATAAATCATTCAAATACTTTGATATCATTCCTAGTACTCTTTCTAGATTCTTTGGAAAATGAACATAATAAGGGTGAGTTGAAACTCTCATTAAGATAAAAATATAGTAGAATCAATAATGAATCAATGAGAGTGATAATTATTCCATGGTAAATAACTTGAAATACCTACCACATAATCAAATAACTAATATGGATGTTCATAAAAATATAGAAATTTAAAAAATTGAAACACATTCGATTAAAATTACTTTATACGGAAAAATTAATAAGGCAAGGTAAGAAACTAAAACACATTCCATTTAATTAATAGACTAAAAATGAAATATATCTAGAGATTAGTAGATGCAAAATATCATGGATGAAAAATAACTAATTCTAAATGAAGGTATTTTTTTCATATTGGAAATCAAGTTTTAGGAACAGGAAAACTTATACCATCATGTCTTTTTAGACAATGTTTTATACTATTTTGATTTGTGCATCTAATTTTTCCCATGAGAACCTAAAAATTCATTAAGGAGTTAAAGAAATTCCATGAACCCCATGTAATTTCATGTTTAAATCATTATTCATATCAAATAATAAAATTATATAATATGACCTATCAAAGAACCATATTGAATGAGAAAAACATATTCATTATTTATTCCACTGTTAATAAAATAATTGTCACGGAAGAAACCTTCTGTAAAATGGTATAAGATATAGGGAATACTGATATCCATTTTATGAGAATATGGATATATAATAAAATATAAAATAAAAATATTACAAAAAGTGATCTTTTTGAGACAAATTTTACAATAACTATAGGAAGTGAGATTACAAAGATAACCATTTAGAACATTCGTAGGGAGAATAATAATTAATACTTCCAAAGTGTCGCATCAAACATTGAATCAATACTAATGTAATATAAAATAAGATAAGACATTAAATGGAACATATAATATCATGAGAATAATATTATTCATGATATAATATGAAAATGAACTAATATACACTGAATAAATGTGAATTGTTTTATAATAACAAATATGTGTTAATGTAATATATTATGAGACGAAATTTTATTACATTGAGTTTCCTCTTTTTGGAAACTCCTTTGACATCGGTGTATAATATATATATTTTAATATTATACATACATTAGAACCTTTCTCATGTTCATTATTACTTTTATTTTATTTTTTATCATGTTTTATAAAACAACATAAGCAATTATTTTTAGGTTTACTGTTATGACCAAATTCAGTTTATGTATCCAAAAATGACTTTGGTTGGTCAAATATGGTCAAATCGGTCATTATATAATATCAAAATAAAAACAATTAGGAAATAAATATATAATTATACAATAACTATACATTTATAATCAATCATTAAATACAGTTTTGATAAATTAACCCATGATACAATCATTGAGATGGTAGGTCGTATATACGCTTGAGTAATTTTCTTATTTTTCAAAGGACATTATGAAAATAAGGTAATTACATCTATATATTTTTGTAATTATCAATATTGAAAGTATAAAATATATAATAATATATATATTTCTTTTTATGTAAAATGAATCACATCCTGTTGTTGAGCTGGCAGTCAACACGTTCACAAACAATTTTATCACTTTTTAATTTTGTTTGACTGGGTAATAATTAAAATATAATATATATATATATTATGCTTCCAAAAATGTAATTATTTCATTAATATCATATATATGTTTTTATTTCACTTGTGATTTTTTTCTCATATGATTAATTATAATCATCTTTCATGTTTTCCATGGACTATATCAAAGAGTTATTTCACCTTAAGGGGGTGGTAGTTCATACTTCTTCAAATTATGTTATCATATTAACACGAAATGGAAATTATTAAAGGTATGTATTATATATTGATTAAATAAGTAAAAGTAAATAATAAATATCTTATACGTCATATATAAATATATTTTACATCATTATGGACAACTATGAATGTTGGTAGAGGAAAAACGGAATAGTAATCATTTTGTGAGGTAGTAGTTCGTCATACACAGAAACAATATGTTCATTACCCATTTCATGGAAGTGTGTGAAAGAATATTTCTGAAACATACAATATAAAATCCTAGTATATTTAGGATATTGGTATTTTTACAATAATATATTAAGAATATATGAGGTTTTTAGAATGAAAATAAAATTTAAAAATATGATAGAAGACGTTACCACTTAATTTGGTAACTACTCCATGTTTATACCAAAAGGATTCCTTTGATAGTTTTATGAGAAAGGAGTGTGTTCATGGTTGATGGGAGATATTTTTGGAATCTATATGCGTTGATGTTTTCCAAACCTATGTGGTTTAAGAGCTATGAGGAATGGGGAGAGGTGATGTCCTTTTATAAAGGAGGATAAAAACTCACATGCTATTTTTTAAAATAAGTTAGGTGTATTTTTAACTAAAAAAATCATAAAAAACCAACCAAAATCAATAATGGATGCTTAATGACCAAATTATTTAATTCCAATGTGTATTTGTACAAATATCTGGTTTATTTGTCCCCCTATGTTATATTTTTAGTCGTTTTTAAGCATAATCATACCATAACAATTGTAATTAATTTTAATTGCATTCTCTAATCATTTCAGTACAGAAAAATTAGTGTAGTAATAAATTATTAATTATGATAATTCAAAATATGGATTCCATTTTTCCAAATTCCAATCATATACTTGGATTAAATTAATTAAAAATTTGCATCGTAGGAAGAATGATTATGCGGGGTTTTCATGTAAAAATCATTCAAACTTTTCTGTGTTTTTCTATTCAATTTCAGAGTGAAAATGATTAAAATGACCCAATTTGTATTAAATGATAAATTTATGATATAATTAAACACTGAAACAATTTAAATGTATAATTTAACATTATATGTAAATTATATGAAAAAGAAATTTTGAACTAAAATTCAGTATTCTAACTATTCATTAATAAAAAGAAATATTTTAGAAAAATATCGATAATTTACCTTCACAAAATTATTAATTTTCTATTTAAAATAATAAGTTTATTGTGAAAATTTTAATTTATTTTTATATCCAATTTAATATTTCAAATGGGATTTCTATTAAAAGGCTGTAAAATTTCCTTTAAAAAAATATAGGGTTTCTAGGTAATAAAGGGTTTTTTCTTATCTTATTCATTTAAAAAATAATGTATGAATAAAAAAATATATTTTATTGAATATATAGCATATATATTTTTGTTAAAATAATTAACTAATTTTAATTAATTATTTTTTTACTATTAATATCCTTTAGAATCATAAAAATAATAATATTTATTTTTATATCTAATTGAATCTTATTTTCATTTCAGAGTAACTGGTAACCAATAAATTCATTTCATATTTATATAAAAAATGAATTTTTATAATTTACATAATTATATCCGTAACAACTAACATAATTTATAGGTTATATCATATTATATTAAATAAAAATATTTTAATAATACACTGTTATTTGGAGAAACTCTGTCTTGCTTGTAACACAAGTTATCAAAGAAGGTCTCTCTTGTGTGTAATTATGACTATTGGGGACGATCTCTCTTGAATGTAACACAAGATAACTTGTTGTCGTATGAATTAAAAACTATATAAACTATTTAATTTATTTAAAATTGTAAATGTATAGTAGAGTCTTAAGATATTATATTCACTTATGTTCTTGGTGATGTGTGTCATATATGTTATCCAATAAAAAGTGGTACATTATTAATTTGGGGTGTTACAATCATGATAAGATATATTGAAGAGATAAATAAATAAAATTAAATCCTCTAAGTGAGTTTCAATTTTTATATGTGAATGATTTCATACTTGATATAACATATTAATAAGATAATAAATTTATTTTATATGAGTTTCAATGTAATATTGCACATTTTACTGAAAATATAGAATAATTTAGTTTAGTTATGTATATGTATTAATTTTTTTTTATGTTTTTCCAAATGATATATCAAGGGTTATTATTCATATATATATATATATATATATATTAAATTTTCAATTTTCTTAGTTCATGATAATAATATGATTTCAAAGACATAATATCAAATTATTCTAATAGGGAAATGATAATTGTAAAAAAATTAAATGAATTATTTGATAAGGGATTCATCCACAAAATCATATCATATAGTGGTTCCCTTAAATTGTTTGATAAAAATTATGATAGATTGTTGAGTATTTTCATAAAATATATAGATCATAAAACCTTACTATTAATAACAAGTATATGTTTCCTCATAGCGATGACATTTTTGATCAACATCGGGAAAATTAGTATTGTTCCATGAATGTACTCAAATCTAGTTAACATTAGCAGAATTTAAAGGAAGAGGATTTCATAAGGATAACATTATTTACTATTTATGTACAATTACAAGTTTTTGGTTATTCCATTTACATTGATAAATACATCAACTGTATGAATGGATACTTTTATTAGAGCATTGCCTGAGTATTTGGGAAAATATTTTTTGGTTCTCATCAATGACATTATAGTATATACTAAAAATTATGAAGATCATTATAAAAATTTTCATATTAAATTGAAATCCTTAAATGAAAATATTTTCTATTTAAAATTCAGTAAATTTTAATTATGTTATAAAATATTTCAATATATTATTATAATATTACTAAATTTGTAATAATTATTGACCAACATGAAAATAAATTTGTTGAAGGGTGGCCAATACCTATAAATGTCACAAAAATTAAATGTTTTCATAGAGTATATGTAAAATATAAATGATTATTTGGAATGTTTTTTGGAGATCTACCCACAAACCATGTTAACTCATAAATGAATTAAATACATATGTATAAAATTATATAATGAATGTTTTCAAGTATTTATAAGAAGGCCATTTAATGGTACATATTTATCCTTTTCATCTAGAAATGGGGAGATTTATATAAAGTATTGCTTCATTTAATGTTCATGGTTGTGTCTTGATGAAAATTTATTAAATAATTCAATACGTATCATGTATACTGAGTATATAGAAGAATAATTATCCAACCTAAGATCATGATCTTACAGTAAATGTTATTTAATTCAAAATTTAACATCAACCATTACATGTGGTATGATGTGAAATATATAATGAATATAAATGTTTCACATATATATTCACTCAAAAGTAGTTAAATAGGTGGGGAAGAAGATGAATATAACTAATATGGAATTTTAGTAACCTTGATACATATTCTATATGTAATGAATGTAATTCATATGATGCTTTAAGTAGATAACATAATGCATCATTAAACAAACAATATTTGGAATGTGATTCATTAGTTGATGATTTAATAAATCTGGATTTATAATATTTTATTCTAAAAAATTTTTTTGGATGGTTCAGGTATTTTCACAATCATATGTGGAAGAAGTAAATATAAAGGAACAAAATGAAGATCATGGAATATAGATTAATGTGTAAATGGTATTGGTAAGAGACTAGATGTCCAAAATTGATAGATAGGGTTGCGAGGGAGATAGTTTTTTAAGGTGTCCCTCCATGATGATGGCACCCTTAGGTACGGTTCCTCCCCTCCCAGCGGGGGAGGGACCTTCAACAACAACCATGAGAGCCGGATCATCTTTCAAGCCCTTTTCTAATATGTATTTCCAGCCTCCTTCCCCAAAGGCATCCTCATGCCCTAATTTTCTGGATCTGGTTGATGGGTTCCCAAATCCATAGTTGTCATCATCGGAGTTCACAGAAACCTCATATCTTCTCAACCTCACCTTGGTGGCTCGATTAAGTTAGAGGAACCCTCTGGTTGATTCCTTTTACCATTTCATTTCTGACTCATTGAACATGCAGGAGAGGGTGACTATGGGCCTGCTGGATCGTGATCACATCATGGTTTGATTTTCTTCGGAGGAGGACCTCATCTATGCTTAGTCGAGTGCCCCTGCTTATTCAAGAGATTTCGGTTCATCTTACTCCATTGGTCATTCGATTTATATACAAAGTGTGACCCTCCTTCTACTACAGTCTGGGAAAGCTTTCCAAATTTACCTTTTCCATTATAAAATCCTTCTGTCATTAGGATTATTGGTAATCTTGTGGTTAGATTCCTCTGCACTGATAGTCGAACCAAAGTAGTATATCACCCCATCACCCCACGGTCTATGTGGAAATGGACGTTTCACGAAATCCTTTCGAATCTATTTGGGTTTCCATTGGGGAAGATTACAGGTGCAAGTGGTGGGTTTTCTATGAGTCTTGGATGGACCATTGTTCTAATTGCTATCGGTTGGGTCATTCTACAGGTTATTGTTGTCGGGGTGATCATTCTCCTCACAGTAGGAAAGGGAGAAGAAGTGGTATAGTTCCAGAGAATCGAGATGGGTTTGACTTGATGAAATAGGTTGTTAGAGGCTCAAGAGGTAGTTGGTGAGGTGACATTGATTACAACTTGGATGGGGTTATTGTGCCTCAAGCATTGCTGCCTACGGTGTTTGAGGGACTTGACTGCCCCCCAGTGATTTCCGAGGGGGCCTTTGGAGGATAATCAATGTGCAGCTTCAGGGGAGAAGATACTGGAAATGGAAGTTAATCCAAAAGTTTCAGAAGTTATTAACAAGCTGAAGCAGGATCTTGTAGATCCTTCTTGTGGAAAGGAACCAATTATTTTTGAGGGTGTAGGAGTAGGGGAGGCTCTGGTTCAGTATGAGGCTGTTCGTGTTGTTAAACCATCGGGTGGGGTTTACCTGATACTGAACAGAAGGAATGTGGAGAGGTGGATGAGGCGGTTGATCCTTATGTGTGGGTTCTGAGGCCGAGTAAGGATGATGAGCGTAATGGGAAACAGAAACTGGATATGCAGATCAGTTATGAGTGGGCAGGGGGTGCTGCTTTAGGGTCCCTAAATCCATTTATGATGTCTAATAGCTATAAAGCCCTTACAGAGGCTGGATCATGTTCAGATTTCAGTAATCCGATTGATGATAATGGGGAACACATTATTGAAGCAAAGGGAACTGATAAAACTCTATTGGTTGGTGAAGATGCAAGCTAAGGAGTAATAGAATCAATAGTGGAGTAAGAGTAGGAAAGATTACTCCTCATTACCTCCTCATTTGGAGACTCGGTCCGCAAAAAAGCTAAATTACATGAGAGTAGAATTGGAGATTGGAGATTCTCAATCTCTGGAATTACTGCTAAGATCTGAAGAAGAGGTGGTCAAACAAGTCTTGTTGTTGAATTCGTCAGAATATGAGGCTTCTAAGATGATGGAGAGACCATTAAATGTGTCACTCAATGAGGAACAATACTCAGGGGTTTATAAACATGATTTAATTCTTGTCGAAGGTTTCAACAAAGGGAAGATCAGTCTTAAAAAGTACTTACAGACCTGGGACCAGCTGGATTATGATCTTGAAAACAAGTTGTTATCTTTTCCAATCACCCAGGTATCCTCTATACATTGGAAGTTTTCTAGGGATATGGTTACTGGTAATCTCAAATTTTCTTTCAATGATCCTGATGGAATGTGTGGAACCTGTTAAGTGATTGGGAAGCATATTGGTATGGCATGTGTGAATTTTTGGAGAAGATAATGTTTTTTCAGGTTGTTTGGCGGTGTTATACCAGCATTCTAGAGGGGCCACTATAGATGGTGACCAGAGCTCAACCCTCACATGTGCATTCCATTTCAAATTGTTTGATTGAGATTGTATGTCCATGCCATCAGTTTCGGGCCCTTTGTATTCGTGCACAGGACATATTGCTGAATGGTCAGGTGCGGGTGAGGGTTTTTCATGTTTTTTATTGGAAATGGAGGGTTGGTTCATTTTTTTGGTCATGGTTTTATGGTTTCATGAACATTTTTTTATGATTTGGGGTTTCTCACATTCCCCTAAAAAGTGTTTTGGTTCTTTAATAAAAAAATTAATTTTCAATCCGTGAAAAAGGTATAGGTAATTAAATTTCTGAAAATTAATATTGAAGACATGGTATTATCATACATGGGATGATGTTGGGTGTTAGTAATACTTTATATGAAAAAAAAATTAATATGTGATCATAATAACACTTTATATTAAATTTATCATAAAATCTTGAATATATATTGAGACAATCGATAAGATTAATGGTTGGAAGGAATGTGAAATAAAATTTTACATTTTATAATGAATTGTTTGTCTTAAAAAATTCTAAATGTGTGAGATTCCTCTAGAAGGGGATGATTCATTGATTTCCAATTCCTGATGGAAATTGGAGAATATATACATGTATTTCAGGGTGGGATTTCTAAATGTATCTCAATGTAATAATTAAATTTTAGTTTTTATTGATTTTTTGGATGCAACTATACATTTCAGTCCCAATAGAGATAAAATTTATTTGTACTATATTTATATATTTTATAATAATGAAAATTTAAGTTCATCCAATAATCATGAACCCAAATTTACCAAAACAATTTGGAATTGACTTTGGAAGTCTTTTTTAATGGAATTAAATTTTCTTCAAGTTTCTCATCCTCAATTAGATGGACAATCAAAGTATAATATACAGGCATTAAAAAATATGATTCAAAGCATCTCATAAGTTTATCTTCAATTTTTTTTAAAATTAAATGGTTTAATTTTATGTAATATTAGTTTTCAATATACTATTTAGATTGAACACTTTGGTAAATAATATAGAATTTATTTTTTACCTCAATTTTGCTAGGGAATAGTCTGTTAGGGAAAGTTATGAGTACCATAACAGGTAAAATATTTGGTTGAGAAGGTAAATATGATTCAACACCACATGAGGTAATATCAAATCTATCAAAAAAAATTTGTGTTGATAATCATAGGAATGATACCTCCATTGATATAGTAGATGATGTTTTTCTTAATTAAATTCTTAGAAAAGAGTTTGGTGTTTTGGAATGAAAACAAAATTACATCCAAGATATATTTCATTATATTTAATAATGGTAAAAGTGGGATTACATAGGCACTAAGTGCCCTTACATTTGAGTTTATCTCATGTATATGATGTAACTCATGTTATATAAATAAATAAATATATATACCGAGTAAATCGAAGGTTATTACCTTTGAAGTGCTAAAATTATTTGACAAATTTTCTATATGTGATTTCTAAATTTGATTATAGATCACATAGAGTAGCTTTTTTATTATAAGGACCCACCTAGTTCTGGAATTACAGAAGAACTATATGATGGAAGAAGCACCATGAGAATTGGAAAAATACAAAATGGAATGATATCATCACTTGTTTAAGAAATAAATAAAATCGTGAAGACATAATATCGTTAATTTGGGGAAAATGATAAACCCGATTTAATGTAAATAATTATAATAATAATTCATTTATAATTTATATTAATTTATATATTTTATTGTTTCATATTCATTATAATAATTTAATGAAACTTTTCTATAAAAAAATTAATAATATTATTCTAACTGAAGTGATTCTCATGAATTATATGGGTTTACATACTTTTTTTTGATAATTTGTTAAATTAAATTTGATAAATGTAGCATAATTTTTAATATCATTATATAAAATATTTTTTAATATATTTATTTTGTTTTGTGTTAAAATATTTATTTCTAGGTGAATACATAAAATTAATACTTTTATAAAAATAATAATTTTATTTCAAGTAATTACAAAGTCCTATTGTATTTTTTTTACTTTAAAAGATAAATTATTCAAATTTTATTAAACATAATAAAATTAATTTTATAGGAATCATAATTATACATTTTATTGGTATGAATTCATTTATAATCCTCAATATAAATTTTTCTAACCATTTTTATTCATTCTATAGTGTGCACTTATATTATATGCAGTTTCTCAATCATATATAAATTATGTAATAAAAATGGATTTTATATTCTAAATCACGTGTTTAAATTTTATTAATGAGTTTATTTTTAATTTTTCAATAATGTATTTTTTACCATGGAACAAATTTTATACCACGGTTATGGGTGAAATGAGTTATTTATGGTAAAAATGTGACATATTCAGATAATATTATATTAATTATTCTTAGATGGGAGTATTTTTACACATATAACCTTATATATAATATTAATTTTAATTACAATAATTTACAATGAGTATTATATTTATTAAATGTAAAAATTATTATTATTTAATACTCTTTCGATCTTCTAAAAAATAAATGAGATCATACTCTTATCACTTGTCCACAACCATATAAAACACTATTTCTAAAACTCTCTTCCAAAATCCCCTCTAACATTCATTATTTATGTATGAATATTAATTCTTTATATAGAGTATCTACCTAGAAATCAAAATATGTAAGGAAAAGAAGGTTTTCCAAAGATGATGTATACAACATTGATATGTTTTTTTTCTTTTTATTTCCTCATCTCCCTCCCTCATATATTTATAAAAAATTATCAAATAATAAAATTATCATCTTAAATAGAAATAAATTTTATTAGATTAATGTTATAATCATTGTTTATATCTTCATAACACCTATATGAAATGAAAACGTCACTCCTAAATAAATGAGGATTACCACCTCCCCAAAGAGATATGTATAATTTTCCATAACAAACTTGCATGGATGGTAATAGAAATATAATTAATTTGTCTATATAATTTTCATGATATTATTATTATTCTAAAAATATAATATATCACATTACTTCTTACAATTTCATCCAATGGAAAATTATGATATTCCACTTGTGTAATTATGGAATGCATCCTCTACGAGGTGATGTGATACATTTTTCCCGACCACCATACCAAAATGGTTATCCAAGTGCATATAAGAATTAAAAATAATTATTATAAAATATATATTTTTATTATTATGATATATTTATCCCCCTTTGGACCATTTTTGGCACACCACTATTATTTTGAGGTTGTAAACTTAACTACTCCAAAAATATCCAACGTGGACATACCCAATTTTGAAACTATATAAGACATGGTAATAAATGAAATAAAAGGATTTATTTTAAGGGAAAAACCTAAACACATAATGAATCATGAATAAAATAATCATGGATTTTTTATTCATCAAAGTAATGGACATACAAAGTGAGTCATGAGATGAGGTAGGTATTATTCTTTAAAACATAGTATTAAATGTTTTAATCTCTTTCGTAAAAATATTGGTTCTTAATGTTATATTATCGAAGATAAATTTATACATTATTGTTTCTAAAAGGTTATTTATAATGCCTTATAATTAATTTTACATTTTTTAAAGGAATCCTTTCAAATGTTATTTTTATGGGTCACTGTTACCATATTTAGTATAGAGAAAATATAATGTTTTTTATGTTAATTGAACTATTAATATTTTACACCATATTATTAAATATTAATTTTCAAAATATCTATCCTGAACCTCCTTCACCAAAAGGAGGGAAGGGTTAGCAGTCTGTCAGGACCTTCCTTCTTTAAGTTGAAGGAGAGATAATGACCCCTGAAACCCACCTTCAATAGGTCCCGGAGTGGTGACCAGCACCAAGGGTATAAAATCACTCACAAAATGGTAGTCATTACCCTTTTTATTTTATTATGATTGGGAGAAAAGATAGTAAACCCACAAAAACAAAACTAAAAGTGGAAGAAAAGCCAAAACAACCATTCCCATATGCATGTTGCAAAAGTAAATACCACAAGGTACAAAGTAACTACAAAGTTAAAGTACCAAAGAAGGAAAAACAGCAACTGCAACTGTCCCAAAGGTGCTGCCCTAGTATGGTCCCACACGATCCTCGAAGTCCTCCTGGAAACATGAAAATAGTTTTATATACGTAGTGTGAGCATACAAGTATACTCAGTAAGGAAAAACCAAATACTCTTGTTAACAAGTGGGGGAACGTACTAAAGTCCCATGAGAAATAGACAACCAACACTAACAAGGATTTCATCCACCCCACTCACCGGCCACACTAACCAAATAACACAAGAAAGTAATATATAATAATAGCACATCAATTCTTGGGTACCCCGTGCTACTTTCCCACTGGTTATTGAAGACATCCTACGCATCAAAGCAATACCCAAATTCTCACCGCAGTCCCACTACCACACCAGCCCGCACACACCTGAGCCACAACCTCACACAGTCCCACTTCCAAACCCCGCCCGCACACACCTGGGCCACAACTGTCACACATAACCACGCCTACAAACACCTAGGCCAGAACAACAATCGCCACGCCCGAAGACACCTGGGCTAGAAGATCCACTGCCACAACCGAAGACACTTGGGCCTCATCCCGAATATACTTGAGAAACTACCTGCCCGCACACACCTGGGTCATAACCACCACACTACCCCGCCCAAAGGTTCTTGGGATAATAATTAACCTCAGGCCATCACATCCTGCCCGAAGATACTTGGGCTATCCAGGAAAGGAAGCAGAAAGGAGCTAATAACCAGACACTAATAGAAGTGTTGGGAAAAACACCCTCCCCCATGAAATGGGGTTGTTCGGCACTAAGTTCTCAACTTGGGTGGGGCATGAATAAGAATCATAAAACTACAAGTATAAGTATAGGTAACAAGAACTCACCCAAAGTTTAGGTTTTTCTTCAGCCTACCTAAAGAACAAAAACATTACCATGTCCAAGTCAAAACTCACATCAAACCAAAAACCATTTTCCCCATCCTGGTTTACATGTTCAATAATAACATTTAAATAAGTTTCTCCACCTACTTGGGCAACTAGTAAGCATAGGAACAAGTCCAGAAAAGCAAACATTCAAGCATTAACTACATTATCCACACTCCGTTCTCTTGTAAAGCCACAACAACCAAGAAAAAACTCCAAGATACAACCTCATGTCCAAAAAACAAGGAGCCAAAAAGGATTCTCAATCAACAGAGGATCCCACCCCAATTCGTGATATAATAGAGGACCCCATCCTCAAATTCACAACCACCGAGAGTATAAAAATAGGGGATCCCATCCCCAACCACATCACCTAGCATTTGGCCTATGAAGGAAAACAACAGAATCACTACCACTAACACAAGGCAGGTTCATGACGGTATTTTCAGATTTATAATATTTAACACACTCCATGATTTCAAATCGTTGTACTTAACCGGGGTTATCACAGAAAGGAGTTTATCCTGGTGCTTTCAATTTGTTTCTCCGAATATAAGTAATTAACCAATTTACTTTTCACATTATGGGATCACAACCACATTACAATCCATTAAACATCACCAGAGGCAAGGGTTCATTAGTACATAGAGAAAGACCACCAATGACCATGATTTTCCGAAGGCGTACACCCACACAATTCAGAAATCATAAATCATGGAAGAACATAAATAAAAACATCATCGATCACACCCCTTCCCCATCATTAATTAGAATTCTGTTTATTATCTTCATTAAGGTTCGGTCCATCCAATTCAACAGAAACAAAAGCACACCCACCCTGCATGATGCACAGAAAAGAGAGTTGAAGGAAGGATCCCTACTTGTTATCAATGATCGACACTAAGCCCAAGCGTGGAACTTCATGGATAGCGATACGAATCATCCGAATGAAAAGCTGATTGTATCCTAGAATAGGTTGATCGAGAAAAGAAACATCGAGAGAACCCTTTTAGTTTATAAAATACGGGGACAATTGAGATATGAACGCAATACCACATAAGGAGCGGGGTCATGGGTTGACCACGCGGTTGAGAAAACCCACAGGTTTATTTAACGGGTCTAAACTGACACACACACCAGGTTAGTTCATTAAATATTTAATTAAAACATTTATGGGCGTTACCGGGATTTTTAAAGGGGTCAAAATAGGGTTCAAAACCCAATTTTGTGAAAAATGGAACACTACTGGGAAAACCTCGCGGGGGTAGGCAAGAGCAACCTGTAGACCAAGATACCGGTACACAGAGCTACTGATAGGTTGCGGCTACTGGTAGACCAAGCTACCTGTAGGCTAAGGCTACTCGTAGGCCTACTGTTTGGACGATCTTCACCGAGATTCCCAGACTAGAAAACCCAACATGAGATTTTATCAAAGTAATGGACCCCAAAAACCCGGGCCATTACATCAGATACCTCTTAAATGATTCTCATTCTCGAGAATCAAAATAACCCCGAAGGAAAGAGAGGGTCCGAACAACCACCTAGAAAGATACCTCTTAGGAGAGAACCTCATTGTTAACTAAGAACACGTTCCTATCAAGAACCAAGCAACATACCATGTCAAACTGCCCAGGCATGTGGGTTGGTGAGTCTCCTCCCCCATGTCAAGATATTATCCGCTATGTGTGGCACTGACTCGCCTGCACAAGTTTAATCGCATCCACCTTAATGCGTCTTGATTAGGGGTCGGGTTCTCTCCTCCCCATAGCCAGGGCTTTTCACACACATTTAGAGGAAAGAAAACTAGTATTTCATATCCAACAAGGTAAAACATTCCACCACAACAGCTATAAACCGAACTATACAAAACTCAAAACAACTCCGGGTACTGGGCACGCATCTGTGCTTTCCTCTCCCATGTACTCTCCTCATGCCCACCATGTCTCCATGACACATGAACCGAGTGAATGGTTCTCCCATGAAGCACCTCCTCCTTGCGATCCACGATCATCACTGGTCTCTCAACAAAAGTTATGTCGTCCTCGATGTCCATTTCTCCCCATCCGAGGACGTGTGAATCGTCGTGCAGATACCGACGGAGTTGGGACATAAGGAATACATCATGTGTCCTCAGTAGCGGCGGTGGTAACGCTAGCTAATAAGCGACTTCTCCCACCCGCCGCAACACATCAAAGGTTCCGATGAACCTCGGAGAAAGTTTACTCCCTTTTTCGAACCTCTGTTGTCCATACCGAGGGGAGACCTTCAAGAACACGTGGTCTCCAACCTCAAACTCCAAGGGCCTCCTCCTAGTATCAGCATACGACTTTTTTCAGTCCTGGGCCGCTTTTATCCTTTCCCATATGAGCTAAACCTTCTCTATTGTGCTCTGTACAACCTCCGGGCAAAGGATACATGCCTCTCCTGCTTCGGTCCAACACATAGGTGAACAGCATGGCCCCCCATACAAGGCTTCAAACAGAGCCATACCGATGGTAGAGTGATAGCTATTATTTTAGGCGAACTCTACCCGAGGAATGTGTCGCACCCGTGATCCTCCTGAGTCTAGAACACATGCCCGCAACATATCCTCCAAGGTCTGGATGGTGCGCTTTGTCTGTCCATCTGTGTGGGGATGGAATGCAGTGCTAAAACGCAACTGGGTGCCAAAGTCATGTTGTAATCTTCTCCAGACTCACGAGGTAAACCATGAATCCCTATCCGAGACTATATAATATGATCTCTATGCAACTGCACCACCACGTCCATGTACTTTATTTCCAAAGCATCCACTGAACCCGACTACTTGATCGCCAGAAAGTGAGCTGATTTCGTCAACTGGTCCACTACCACCCAGATGGTGTCATGTCCCCCTTGGACCTTGGGTAGTCTCGTGACAAAATCCAACGAGATGTTGTCCAACTTCCACTCAGGGACATCTAGAGACTTCAGTAGGCCTCCTGAAACTCGGTGTTCAGACTTCACTTGCTGACACAGTAAACACTTGGCCACAAACTCTGCCACTACTCGCTTCACTACGGGCCACCAAAACTATCTCTTTAGTCCCTGTTACATCGTGGAAACTACTGGGTGTACCGCTAGGGGTGATTTGTGGAACTCACTGAGAACCTTTTCGTGCATCACTTCTAGAACAAACAACCTTCCCTGGAAAAGCATCTGGTTCTGACCATCCTATGTCCAACCTTCCGTAGAATTTCCCTGGTCAACTCGATCACGCATCACTTCACACCCTAGGTCTCCCCACTAAGACTCCGCCACTTGCAGTAACAGAGAAGACTGCACTATAATCTGATATAGTCAGCCTCTACCGCTATCCATCCTCGCATCTAGGTGCAAGGTATCCAACTCCTCCATCGCCTTCCAAGTGTCTGCCGACTCTCGGACCGCATCCTTCTGCGTCCTCCTGTTCAAGGCATCGGCCACTACATTCCCCTTCCTAGAAGTGTAGGAAATGTTGATGTCGTAATCCTGGAGGAACTCCATCCACCTCCACTGCCGCAAGTTCAGGTCCCACTGGGAGAAGATATACCTCAAACTTTTGTGATCTGTGAAGACCACAATGCGTTCCCCAATGTGGTAATGTCGTCATAACTTCAGCGCAAAAACGACCGCTGCAAGCTCCAGGTCATGGGTGGCATAATTACACACATGAGGGAATAACTGCCTAGACCCATAAGAGATCACCCCTTGTCGCTTCATCAACACACATCCCAGGCCCTATCCTGAAGAATCAATGAATACCTCATATGCCGCCCATTCTTCTGGTAACCTCAGCACTGGGTCACTAACCAACTTCCCCTTTAGATAGTTGAAGGCTAACTTGCACTACTCACTCCACACGAAAACCTGGTCTTTCATGGTCAGGGCATTCAGAGGGGCTGCAACTCGGGAAAAGTTGGGTACGAACCTCTGATAGTAACCTGCCAGCCTGAGGAAACTATGGACCTCTGCCACATTATTAGGTGCTGCCCAAGAAACAACTACCTCAATCATTGATGGGTCCACCGCTACCCCCTGCTCGGACACCATGTGCCCAAGGATGTGCACTTATCGCATTTAGAACTTACATTTAGACAACTTACCATAGAGCTGGTGATGTCGGAGGACCTCCAAAACTATCCTTAGGTGCTCTACGTGATCCTCCTCTGATCTTGAATATATCAGGATTCCATCGATGAACACGACTATGAACCGATCTAAGTACTCCTAGAATATGGAGTTCATAATCCCGATGAACACAGCTAGGGCGTTCGAAATGCCAAAATGCATAACTACGAACTCAAAGTGTCCATATCTGCACTTGATGGCCGTCGTTGAGATGTTACTCTCTTTTACCCTTAATTGGTGATACCTTGACCACATGTCGATCTCCAAGAACCACCATGCCCCTTTCAGCTTGTCAAAAATGTCGTCTTTCCTCGGAAGAGGTTAGAGATTCTTGATCATTACCCAATTCATCCTCCTATAGTTTATACACAACCTGAGACCACCATCTTACTTTTGGAGAACAAGAATGGGGCACCCCACGGTGACGCACATGGTCGAACATAACCCCACTTCATCAAATTGTCAATCTGAATCTGCAACTCATGTAGCTCTGAAGGTGCCATCCGGAAAGGATCCATCAAAATCGGACAAGCTCCTGGCTGCTGGTCTATCCTGAACTCGATATCCCGTTGAGGGGGTAGAGCCGTCACCTCCTCTGGGAAGACGTCCATAAACACACGAACGATCTCTGGCACCTCTACCATCTCAGCATCCACTGAATCCCCTAACAGCTCGGCTAACAAGGAGAGGACGATTTCCTCTCACCTGCTGCCCTTCTGAATTCTCCGCTCGCCGGTGAAGGTAACACGCCGTCCGCCCATGTCTAAGAACACAACCCTTCCTCGGATGTAGTCGATGATAACACACACAGAGAATATCCAGTCGATGCCTAGGATTACATCGTATGGTTGTATCTGTAGCAGAAGAGGATCCTTAACTGACTGATGTGGCCCTATCATTAGCCTGCATCCTTGACAAACAAATAAGAAGTCGTTCTGACCTCCTACTTGTGTGCTCAGCACCAGGGGCCCTGGAAGTCTCTCGTTATCTAGACCCAAGGCAAGATCTAGACTGGGTGCAACAAAGGAGTGAGAAGCTCCGGTATCGAACAAGGCAAAAGCAAGGGTACTGAACAAACTGATTGTACCTCGAACAACCTCCGGCCATGCTGTAACTGCTGCCTCCACGGGGTGTAGCTGTCCACACCTAGCTCCTCTACCCCTCGTCTGTCGTCAACCTCCCCGAACATGCCCCAGTCGAGGTCCCTAAGGAGTGCCCTGAGGTCGGCCTCCTGCTCTTACATCTTCCCTCAGAGCAGTGGGAGCTCGCTGTCCCTATTGTTGCTGCTGGAAAGGCCGAGCTGGAAGCTGCTGCTGGGGCGGGTTTTGGGGCTGTCTGCCACAGCCGTACTGTACTCGGTCTGGGCACTGACTCCAGAGATGTCCATAGATCCCAAAGATGAAGCATTTTGGTCTTGGGTCCGAAGGAAAAGGGCGAGGACAAGGGGATCGAAACTGAAACTATTGTGTCCTGCTCCCTACTGGTCGGAACCTGGAGGGTCCTGACGCTAGAGGCCTGGTACTGATGGCCTTCCCCTTCGATGGTCCCAACTGGATCCCCTATCATGACACAAATCCTAGACCGTGCATCCTCTCCACCACTTCGGCCATCTTCTGGACCTCCAAGTACGTCGGCAGGGTAAATGGGGTAACAACATACTGGAGGGAGGGTCGGAGCGCCTCATCTAAACGACTTACCCAAGAATCCTCATCGTGAAAGAGGTCCAGAGAAAAAAGTAGGAGGTCCTTGAACTTGATTCCTACCTCCCTCACTGACATACTCCCTTGCTGGGGGGAGAGTAGCTCCTGTCTCTTTTCCACCTTCATAGTCAAAGAGATGAATTCTGCCTGGAACTACTTCTCGAAATCAGCCCATGCCACCTCAGCCTCTCTCCTCTCCCCCAGGAAAAGCGTCCACCACTGACGCGCGACTCCCCACATCTGGCTGATGGCTAGAGGAACCCAGTACTCAGTAGGATCCCGGATCAAGGCGAAGGCTATCAGTAGCTCCTCTAGCCAGCCCTTCATCTTCATATAAGAGGTGATGCCCTCATACTTCGTGAGGGTCTGTCACTTGAGGGCTCGAAGAGTCCTCTGCCACTGGTCGTCCTCTTCCTCTCGATCAGCTCTCTACCGATCGGCCAAGGTAGTATCCAGGTCCTTGATCGCCCGCACCAAACGTGGTCGTATCCTAGGGGCAACAACTGCAAGGAAAACAAGTAATGCCTATGCCCAAGTAGTGCAAAATATTGTTCTTAAAACTTTTTAATCTTTTTATTCATTCTTAATTCCCAAGACACCCCAGGAACACGGGAACACAAGTCATTATGATGCATGTACCTTTCCTAGGGTATCTACCCTGCAATCAGTGTGGCCTCACTTGGTCGTTCTATAGGTCCAGAGTCCTTCCATCAGATCATGGGGGGCCCTAAAATCCCGCGTCCTAGCTGGTCTTCCTTGGCCTAATTCATGCACCAAGGTCACCCAACACCATTTCCCTACCATCCCAGGCAATCCTCACTCTTCCTAACTCCAGAATCCATCATATCTCTCAACCATCACCTCTGATACCATTCTATCACGACCCGCCTTCACCAAACGGAGGGAAGGGTCAGCAGATTGTCAGGCCCTTCCTTCTTTAAGTTGAAGGAGAGATAATGACCCCTGAAACCAGCCTTCAATAGGCCCTGTAGTGCCGACCAGTGCCAAGGGTATAAAATATCTCACTAAATGGAAGGAATTACCCTTTTTATTTTATTAGGATCGAGAGATAAGATAGTAAATCCCACAAAACCAAAACAAAAAGTGAATGAAAAGCCAAAACATCCATTCCCATATGCAAGTTCCAAAAGTAAATACCAAAAGGTACAAAGTGAATACAAAGGTAATGTACCAATGAATGAAAAACAGCAACAGCAACAGCCCCAAAGGTCATGCGCTAGTGTGGTCCCGTGCGATCCATGATGTCCTCCTGGAAACCTGAAAACAGTTTTATATACATAGGGTGAGCATACAAGTATACTCAGTAGGGAAAAACCAAAGACTCTCATGCACAAGAGGGGGGACGTACTAAAGTCCCGTGAGAAAAATTAAACCAACACTACCAAGGAGTTCATCCACCCCACTCACCAGCGACACTCATCAAATAACAAAATCAAGTAATATATAATAATAGCACATCGATGTTTGGGTACCCCGCGCCACATTCCCCCTGGTTATTGAAGACATCCTACACATCAAACCAATCCCGCCATTCTCACCGCAGTCCCACTGCCAAACCCCACCCGCACACAACTGGGCCACAACTGTCACAAGTAACTATGCTTGCAAACACCTAGGCCAGAACAAACATCGCCACGCCCCAAGACACCTGGGCTAGAAGATCCACCGCCACGCCCCAAGACACATGGGCCTCATCTCGAAGATACTTGGGAAACTACCTGCCCACACACACCTGGGCCATAACCACCACACTACCCTACCCGAAGGTTTATGAGCTAATAATGTGCCTCAGGCCATCATTGAATTCTTGAAGATACTTGTGCTATCCGAGAAAGGGAGCAGAAAGGATCTAATAACCAGCCACTAATAGAAGTATTGGGAAAAACACCCTTCCACATGAAATGGGGGTGTTCGGCACTAAGTGCTCAACTTGGGTGGGGCAGGAATAAGAAACAAAAACTAAAATTATATGTATAATTAACAAGAACTCACCCAAAGTTTAGGTTTTTCTTCAGCCTACCTAAAGAACGCAAATAGTACCATGTCCAAGTCACAACTCACATCAAACCAAAACCCATTTTCCCCAACCAGGTTTACATGTTCAATAATAACGTTTAAATAAGTTTCTTCACATACTTGGGAAACTAGTAAGCATAGGCACAAGTCTAGAAAAGAAAACAGTCAATAATTAACTACAGCATCCACACCTGGTTCTCGTGTAAAGTCACAATAACCAAGGAAACACTCCAAGATACAACCTCATGCCCAAAAAACCAGGAGACAAAAAGGTTTCTCAATCAAAATAGGATACTACCCCAATTCGTGATATAACAGAGGATCCCATCCTCAAATTCACAACCACCGAGAGTATAAAAACAGGGGATCCCATCGCAACCCACATCACCCAGCAATCGGCCTGTGAAAGAAAACAACCCAATCACTACCACTAACACAAGGCAAGGCCAGACCGGTATTTTCAGATTTATAAGATTTAACACACTCCATGATTTTAAATTCTCTGTACTTAACCAGTGTTATCACAGAAAGGAGTTGATCCTGGTGCTTTCAAATTCTTTAGCCGAATATAAGAAATTAATCGATTTACTTTTCACAGCAAAGGATCACAACCGCAATACAATCCATTAAACATCACCAGAGGCAAGGGTTCGTTAGTGCACAGAGAAATTCCACCAATGACCATGATTTTCAAAAGGCGTACGCCCACACAATTCAGAAATCATAATTCATGGAAGATCATAAATCAAAGCATCATCGATCACACCCCTTCCCCTTCATTCATTAGAATTCTATTTATTATCTTCATTAAGGTTCAGTCCATCAAATTCTACAGAAACAAAAGCACGCCCACCCCGTAAGATGCACATAAAAGAGAGTCAAAGGAAGGATACCTACTTGTTATCAACGATCAACGCTAATCCCAGGTGTGGAACTTCACGGATAGCCATGCAACTCATTCGAATGAAAAGATGCTCATCTCCTAGCACAGGGTGATCGAGAAAAAAAACCTCGGGAGAACCCTTTTAGTTTATAAAAGTCGGGGATGGTTGAGATAAGAATGAAAAACTGCATAAGGTGCGGGGTCGTGGGTTGACCATGCAGTTGAGACACCACACACGTTTATTAAATGGGTCTTAACTGACGCACACACCAGGTTAATTCATTAAATATTTAATTAAAATGCTTATGTGCGTTACTTGGATTTTTAAAGGGGTAAAAATAGGGTTAAAAACCCAATTTGTGCAAAAGGAAACGCTACTGGGAAAACCCCACGGGGTTAGGCGAGAGACACAGGTAGCGAGAAGCTAGCAGTGGCTAACAGCGACCTGTAGCCGACAGCTACCGGTAAGTGGCAGCCACTGGTAGATCGGGCTACCGGTGGATAGAGATAGAAGTAGCTGCAGCTACCGGTATACTGAGCTACCGGTAGACAGAGCTATCGGTAGGCTGCAGATACTAGTAGAACGAGCTACAGGTAGGCCTACTACCAATTGGGTAAGGCTACCGGTAGGCCTACCGTTAGGCTGATCATCACCGAGATTCCTTGACCAGAAAACCCAACATGATATTTTCACAAAGTAATGGACCCCCAAAACTTGGGTCATTACATCAGATACCTCTTAAAAGATTTTCTTCCTCAAGAATCAAAACAAACCAGAAGGAAAGAGAGGGTCCGAACAACCACCTCGAAAGATACCTCTTAGAATAGAACCTCATTGTTAACTAAGAACACTTTCATGTCAAGAACCAAGAAACATACCACGTCAAACTGCCCTGGCATGTGGGTTGGGGAGTCTCCTACCCCATGTCATGATTTTATCCGCTTTGGGTGGAAATTACTCACAACACGGGTTTAATCACGTCCACCTTAATGCTTCTTGATTAGTGGTCGGGTTCCCTCCTCCCCGTATACAGGGATTTTAACAGACATTTAGAGGAAAAAAAAACAAGTATTTCATATCCAACAAGGTAAAATGTTCCACCACAACAGCTATAAACCGAATAGTACAAAACTCAAAACAACTCTGGGTACTGGGCATGCATATGTTCTACCCTCTCCCATGTACTATCCTCAAGCCCACCATGTCTCCATGACACATGAACCAAGGGAATGGTTCGCCCACGAAGTACCTTCTCCCTGCAATCCTCGATCATCACTGGTCTCTCCACAAAAGTTACATCATCCTCGATGTCCAGCTCTCCCCTGCCGAGGATGTGTAAACCTTCGTGAAGATACCAACTGAGCTGGGACACATTGAATACATCATGTATCCACAGTAGCGGCGGTGGTAACGCTAGCTGATAAGCCACTTCGCCCACCCGACGAAACACTTCAATGGGTCTGATGAACCTCAGAGAAATTTTACTCCCTTTGCCAATCCTCTGTTGTCCACGCCGAGGGGAGACCATGAAGAAGATGTGGTCTCCAACCTCAAACTCCAAGGGTCTCCTCCTGGTATCAGCATACGACTTCTGTAGGTCCTGGACCACCTTCATCCTTTCCCGTATGAGATGAACCTTCTATGGCATGCTCTACACCACCTCCGGTCCAAGGATACCTAAATCTCCTACTTCGGTCCAACACACTAGTGAACTACATGGCCTCCCGTACAAGTCTTAAAACGGGGACATACCGATGGTAGAGTGATAGCTATTATTTTAGGAAAACTCTACTAGGGGAAAGTGTCACACCCATGATTCTCCTGAGTCCAGAACATATGCCCGCAGCATATCCTCCAAGGAATGGATGGTGCGCTCAATTTTTCCATCTGTCTGGGGATGGAATGCAGTTCTAAGGCGCAAATGGGTTCCAAAAGCATGCTCCAATCCTCTCCAGACTCGCGAGGTGAACCGTGCATCCCTATCCAAGATTATAGATCACCAAAATCCATGCAACTTCAGCACCTCATCCACGTACATTCGTGCCAAAGCATCCACTACACCCGACTCCTTGATCGCCAGAATGTGAGCCGATTTCTTCAACTGGTCCACTACAACCCAGATGGCGTCGTGTCCTCCTTGGACCTTGGGTAGTCACATGATGAAATCCATCGAGATGTAATCCCACTTCCACTCAGGGACATCTAGAGACTACAGTAGGCTGCCAGGAACTCAGTGTTCACCCTTCACTTGCTAACACACTAAACACTTGGCCACAAACTCTGCCACTACTCACCTCACTCCAGGCCACCAAAACTATCTCTCCAGTCCCTGGTACAACTTGGAAACTCCTGGGTGTACCGCTAGGGGTGAGTTGTGGAACTCATTGAGATCGTTTTTGTGCATCATTTCTGGAACAAACATCCTTTCCTGAAAAAACACCCGGTTCTGACCATCCTCTGTCTATCCTTTTGGAGCATTTCCCTGGTCAACTCGGTCACGCATCACTTCACACTCTGTGTCACCCCACTAAGACTCCTCCACATGTTGTAACAGAGAAGACTACACTGTCATCTGATATAGGATGCCTCTACCGATATCCATCCTTGCATCCAGGTGAAAGACAACCAACTCCACCATCACCTTCTAAGCGTCTGCCAACTCATAGACCACGTCCTTCTGCATCCTCCTTCTCTAGGAATCAGACACTACATTACCCTTCCCTAATGTGTAGAAAATGTCGAAGTCATAATCCTGGAGGAACTCCATCCAGCTCCGCTACCGCAAGTTCAGGTCCCACTGGGTGAAGATATACCTCAAACTTTTGTGATTTGTGAAGACCACAAAGAGTTCCCCTATGAGGTAATGCCTCCATAAATTCAGTGCAAAAATGACCGCTGCATTACCCAGGTCGTTGGTGGCATAATTACACTCATGAGGGCGTATCTTCCTAGACCCATAAGAGAACACCCCTTGTCGCTGCATCAACACACATCCCAGGCCCGATCCTGAAGCATCACAGAACACCTCATATGCCGCCCCTTCTTCTGGTAACATCAGGACTAGGGCACTAACCAACTTCCCCTTCAGATAGTTGAAGGCTGACTCGCACTACTCACTCCACATGAAAACCTGGTCTTTCTTGGTCAAGGCTATCAGTGGGGCTGCAACTTGGGAAAAGTTGGGTACAAACCTCCGATAGTAACCCGCCAGCCCAAGGAAACTACGGACCTCTTCCACATTCTTGGGTTCTGCCCAAGAAACAAATTCCTCAACCATTGATGGGTCCACCGCTACCCCCTGCTCGGACACCACATGCCCGAGGAAGTGCACTTCTCGCATCCAGAACATGCATTTTGACAACTTACCATAGAGCCGGTGCTGTTGGAGGACCTCCAAAACCATCCACAGGTGCTCCACGTGATCGTCCTCTGATCTTGAATAGATTAGGATATCTTCGATGAACACGACTATGAACCGATCCAGGTACTCTGGAAAGTTGGATTTCATAATCCCCATGAACACAGCTGGGGCATTCGTAACACCAAAAGGCATAACTATGAACTCAAAGTGTCCATATTTGCACCTGAATGTCGTCTTCGAGATGTCACTCTCATTTACCCTCAACAGGTGATACCCAGACCGCAGGTCGATCTTCGAGAACCACCCTGCCCCTTTCAGTTGGTCGAAAAGGTTGTCTATCCTCAGAAGAGGGTAGCGATTCTTGATTGTTACCTGATTCACCCTCCTGTAGTCTATACACAACCTAGGACCACCATCTGCCTTCTTGGTGAAAATGATTGGAGCACCACACGGTGATGCACTTGGTCGAACATAACCCCTCTTCATCAGATGAATCTTCAACTCCCATATCTCTGAAGGTTCCATACGGAAAGGAGCCATCAAAATCGGATGAGCACCAGGTTTCAGTTATATCCCAAACTCAACATCACATCGAGGGGGTTGAGTTGTCACCTCCTCATGGAAGACGTCCATAATCTCACAGATGATCTCTGGAACCTCCACCATATCAGCATCCACTGACTCCACCAACAGCTCGTCTTACAAGGAGATGAGGGGTTCCTCTCACCTGCTGCCCTTCTGACTGCTCCGCTCGCCGGTGAAGGTAACACATCGGCCGCCCATGTCTGAGAACACAACCCATCCTCGGAAGTAGTTGATGATGGCACACACAGATAATATCCAGTCGATGCCTAAGATGACATCGTATGGCTGTATCTGTAGTAGAATAAGATCCTTAATCGACTGGTGTGGCCTTATCATCAGTATGCATCCTCGGAAAACAAATAACAAGTCGTTCTGACCTCCTACTAGTGTTCCCAGTACCAGGGGAATTAGAAGTCTCTCGGCATCTAGACCCAAGTCACGGGCTATAATGGGTGAAAAAAAAAGAGTGCGACAATCCGTTATCAAACAAGGAAAAAGCAAGGGTATAGAACAAACTGACCGTACCTCGAACAACCTCCGGCCCTGGTGGAACTATTGCCTCCGCGGTGTGTAGCTGCCCATGCCCAGATCTTCTTCCCCTCGGCTATCATCCACCTCCCCGACCATTCCCCTATCGAGGTCCCGGAGGAGCGCCCTGAGGTCGGCCTCCTCCTCCCACGTCTACCGTCAAAGGAGCCGAAGCTCACTGTCCCTGCTGCTATGGCTGGAAAGGCCTGGCTGGAAGCTGCTGCTGGGGTGGGTGCTGGGGTTGTCCGCCACCGTCATACTGTAATCCTTCCAGGAACTGACTCCAGAGATTTCCATAGCTCCCAGAGACGAAGCACCGCAGTCTTGGGCCCGAAGGAAAAGGGCAAGGACCAGGGGATCGAAACTGAAACTGTTGCGGCCTGCTCCCTGCTGGTCGGAACATGGAGGGTCCTGACGCTGGAGGCCTAGTACTGATGACCTTCCCCTTTGATGGTCCCAGCTAGATACCCTCTCGTGACACACCTCCTATAGCGTGCATCCTCTCCACCACTTCAGCCTTCTTCTGGACCTCCAAGTACGTCGGTAGGGTAAAGGGGGTAACAACATACTGGAGGGAGGGTCGGAGCGCCTCCTCTAAATGTCTTGCCTGAGACTCCTCATTGGGAAAGAGGTCCGGAGAAAAACGTAAGAGGTCTTCGAACATGATTCCTAGCTCCCTCACAAACATAATCCCCTGCTGGACGTAGAGTAGCTCCTATCTCTTTTCCGCCTTCATTGTCGAAGAGAGGAATTCCTCCTCGAACTCCTTCTCGAAATCAGCCCATGCCACCTCAACCTCTCTTCTCTCCCCCAGGTAAAGCGTCCACCATTGACGCACCGCTCCTCGCATCTAGCTGATGGCCAAAGGAACCTTGTACTCGGCCGGAGCCTGGATCAAGCCTAAGGCTATCACTAGCTCCTCTAGCCAGCCCTCCGTCTTCATATCAGAGGTTATTCCCTCATACTTCTCGAGGGTATATCGCTGGAAGGCCCGAAGAGTCCTCTTCTACTAGTCATCCTCTTCCTCTTGATCTGCTCTCTTCCGATCATCCAAGGTAGCCTCTGGGGCTTCAATCTCCCGCACCAAACATGGTCGTCTCCTAGGTGCCATAGCTGCAAGGAAAACAAGGAAAGCCTAAGCCCAAGTAGTGCAGAATATTTTTCTTAAAACCATCTTAAACATTTTATTCAATATCAATTCCCAAGAAAACGTAGAAACACAAGAACACAAGTCATTATGATGCATGTACCTTTCCTAGGGTCACTACCCTACCATCTGCGTGGCCTCACATGGTCGTTCGGTAGGTCCAGAGTCCTTGCATCGGATCATAGGGGGCCTTAAAATCCATTGTCCTAGCCGGTCTTCCCTGGCCTAATTCACCCACCAAGGTCACCCAACACCGTTTCCCAACCATCCCATGCAATCCTCACTGTGCCTAACTGCAGACTCCATCCTATCCTTCAACCATCACCTCTTATCCCATTCTGTCACGTCCCCCCTTCACCAAAAGGAGGGAAGGGTTAGCAGATTGTCAGAGCCTTCCTTCTTTATGTTGAAGGAGAGATAATGACCCCCGACACCCACCTTCAATAGGTCCCGGAGTGGCGACCAGTGCCAAGGGTATAAAATCTCTCTATAAATGGATGGAATTACCCTTTTTCTTTTATTAGGATCGAGAGATAAGTCAGTAAATCCCAAAACACCAAAAATAAAAGTGCAAGAAAATCCAAAACAACCATTTCCATATGCATGTTCCAAAAGTAAATACCACAAGTTGAAAAGTGACTAAAAAGGTAAAGTACCAAAGAATGAAAAACATCAACTGCAACTTTTCCAAAGGTCATACGCTGGTATAGTCTCGCGCGATCCCTGATCTCCTCCTGGAAACCTGAAAACAGTTTTATATACGTAGGGTGAGCATACAAGTATACTCAGTAGGGAAAAACCAAAGACTCTCGTGCACAAGAGGGGGAACGTACTAAAGTCATGTGAGAAATAGACAACCAACAATACCATGGAGTTCATCCATTCCACTAACCGGCCACACTCACAAAATAACACAAGAAAGTAATATATAATAATGGCACATCGATGTTTGGGTACCCCGTGCTAATTTCCCAGTGGTTATTGAAGACATCCGACGCATCGAACCAATCTCGCTGTTCTCACCGCAGTCCCACTGCCACACCCGTCCGCACACACATGGGCCACAACCTCACATATTCCCACTACCAAACCCCCGCCCACACACACCTGGGCTACAACTGTCACACGAAACCACGCCTGAAAACACCTAGGCTAGAACAACCATCGCCACGCCCAAAGACACCTTGGAAAGAAGATCCACCACCACACCCGAAGACACCTGGGCCTCATCCCGAAGATACTTGGGAAACTACCTGCCCACACACACCTGGGCCATAACCACCACACTACCCCGCTCGAAGGTTCTTGGGCTAATAATCGGCATCAGGCCATCACAGCCTGCCCAAAGATAATTGGGCTATCCGAGAAAGGGAGCAGAAAGGAGCTAATAACCAGCCACTAATATAAGTATTGGGAAAAACACCCTCCCCCATGAAATGGGTGTAGGATCGAAATAATGATGTAGATGCTCAATTTACAAGAGGGGGGTGAATTGTATACTTTAAAAATTCCTTTGGAACCTTTAAAGTTATTTATGAATAACTATGTTTCCCTTAAGTAAAGGAAAGGGCTAAGTTTAACAAATTTAAACTTAAGAAAATTCACAACACCTCTAATATAAAATGAAAACTTGGAAAGAGATTCCGAAAGTAGGTTCCGGAAATATGGTTCCGGAAAATGCACCTTAACAAAAGATTACAATATGAGATTCTACCTTAAAGCGTATAGAATCTAAATGAAACAGAGTACAAGTAGGGGAGTATAAGAAAGTTATACTTTCTTTATAATACAAAATACATCGGAAAAAAAAAAGTAGTAAAACTACAAGTAACAAGATATAAGTCTTTTAACCCAAAGAGAAGGGTATCCAACAACCTTGGATTAAGGTCCCTTGATTTATACTTTCAAGAAAGTCTGTCTTACCCACACCAGGTTAAGCCCTCGATACGAATATCGAAGTGTCTCTGTCTTGCTATCCTCGCAAGCCCTCAACTTCAAGGTAGTTGGCAGCATCTATCTTCCTCAGCAAGGAAGCCCTCAAACTTCAAGGTAGTCGGCACCTCTGTCTTCCTATCCCCGGAAGTGCTCGAATGTAATCACCAACATTCGGAGTCGCACGAAGCTTTGAGAGTTAATAAGAGCCTTTCTCTCTAGAAATCCATTCAAGAATGTAATCACATGAGTCGAAGATCAGTCAGCCTTTTATCACACCAGCCTCAAGCTCTTTCCAATGAGCTCCTATTTATATGTAAGCTTCCAATGGTCAACTCCCTCTTCCAACGGTCATATTTTCCATGAAATTCGTAGGGACCTGTATACGTGTAACTTATCCAATGGTTAGTTTATAACAGAATAGGTGACATCGTTTTATAACAAAACAAGTGTAACAGAATGGTCGACATCGTTTAAGATCTAACTCAAAAGTTCGGAGTGAAAATTCGGAGTGAAAATAAATTTAGAGTGTGTAAAACAAAGATGATCAGATTCTGTTTAATAGATGAATTCTGAATGAGAATTTAGAATAAGAATTCGTCATGAGAGTACATCATCAGAATTCGTAATGAGAATTCATCATCAGAACTCATAATGAGAATTCATCATCAGAATTCGTAATGAGAATTCTTTATCATAATTCGTAATGAGAATTCTTTATCAGAATTATTAATGAGAATTCGTCATCAGAATTCGTAATGAGAATTCCTTGTTGAACTTCATAAGGTTTCGCATCCTGAATCTGATGTAGAACTTAATTAGAGTTCATATCTGGAGTTCGGAATGAAACTTTATTACAGTTCTCATCTGGATTTCGGAGTGAAAATTTATTATAATTCTTGTCCAGAATTCAGATTGTAAAAACAGAATACCTCATATCAATGTTTCAAACAATTCCGAGAATAAAGAAATGAATCCGAATATTATACTTAAGAAAGATATGGATGAAAATATGATAAGGGTAATTTTTCTTACAAAAGCGATTTTCCATATAAAAGGAATTTTTCTTAAAGATAAGGTGTTTGTGATTTTCAAAACAAGAAGGAATGGAAAAGTCATAAGGAAAACCTTATTGACTCAACAATCTCCCCCTTTTTGGAAAGCACAAACATCCTTTAAAAAAAATTCTAAGAAGAAAGAAAAACATTAAGGCTTATCTCCCTTTGCTTTAAGGATATTGATGTATATAACTAACTCCCCCTTAGGCTTTGAAACTCTAAGGATCTTATTCTAGATTTCCGGAGTGACACTTCATTATGAATAAGAAAGTATTCGTTAATAAAAAACTCCCCCTTAGATAAACTCTTATTAGAGTTTGTTTTCTTTCTCACCGTTTGTTAGGATTCTTGTTCCCTTTCATTAGAGTTCTTTTCCTTCTCCCCCTTTGTGATTTTCAAAAAGAATACAAGGGAATGGAAAATATAACAAAGTACCTGAAAGATTAGTAGTAACAACAAAAAGAAATGAGCAAGCACAAAAAAATTTATTAAGATTTAAAATTTCAACAACAAAAGAGTTAAATTACAAAAAAAGATCGGATCTGTCTATTTGGGATATTTTTCCTTTTCCATGAGACCCTTTAGAATAGTATTTATCTTCTTTAAGTCTTTATGATCTTCTTCAGCTTGCTTCTCTAAGACCACTATTCTTGCAGATTGAGCTTCAATCTTTCCTACCTGGGCTTGAAGCTTTTCTTTCTGAGCTTTGATCTTTTCTTCCTGAGCCTTCAATTTCTCTTGAAACTCAATCTGATGATCTCTTTCAATTTCCAGTTTTGAGAGACAGAATCTAGCTTCCCATTCAGATCTCTGACTTCTTGAATCTAGAAGTTCTTTTCATCTGTCAGCTTCTCTTCAAAGAAAGAATTCTGCTCATTTATCTTCCTATCCTCAGTCTCAAAAGCATCTTTCACATTGTCTTGAAATTCGTTGAATAGCCTCATCTCTTCTAAAGTATTCTTCGACCAGTTAGTCATCCTCTTGCAAGTTTTTCTATGGGCTTCATAGCTGACAGAGAACATTTTGAATTGAGCCACTATTTCAACACACTTGTCCATAACCATAGACACGGAGTCTGTTTTCTGATTCAAAGCATGTTGGAGCATCTGGCATCTTGATTCAATACTTGAAAAAGTTGGAATAATTCCCACCAACTTTTTTAAAGACTAAACAACAAAGTCATGCCCCAACAAATATGACCCCAAATCTGAAACTTAGCTTGGATAATTTTCTTCTTCAACAAGTTCAAGTATTCTCTTTGAAGAAATACCAACTTATTTTCTCTTCACCACTACTGAACTCGGAGTATTAGCAAGAATTTGCTTTCCCTTGTCTTTTTTCAGAATAGAATCATGTTCCAGAGTTTTTTTTTCACTATCAAAGACTTGGACATCATTATCTTCCTCATCAACAACATCCTGAACAACAACCTCTACGTCTTCCATCTGAAAAAATTTCATGTAAAAGTTGTTCTTTTTCTCCATGATAAGCTACTTCTTCTTCTCATTTCTCTTCTTCTATTTCTGGAGTAACTAGCTTCGAATATTCTGCTTCTGATGTTTGGAGCGATAAGTGTTCCGATGGTTTCCCCTTATAATCATCTACTTGTTTTAACACATCTCTGGTTTCACCACTTCCTTCAACAACACCTTTTTCTTCTTCCATTTTCTCAACTTCCTCACGTTGCTCAACAGGCTTAGCTACTGCCTCTTCCGGAGAAACAAACTCTCTTCCTGGAGTCTCAGGTAGAGATTCTAATGAAAAAGATCTCGGAACAGGAATGTTCGTAGAAACCATCTCATTGAATTTTAACAAATCCTGAGCTACCTCAGCCTTAGACATATTCTTCTTGAGCTTCTTTTCTTTTGCTAGTTTTTCTAGCTCATCGGCAGTTCTTTCCTTCAAGGCCTTAGCCTCCGCAGGGTCCAAGCTAAACTGAGGCTCTCCTTGCGCTCTCTACTCTTTCATCTCCCTCCATTTAGAAACAACCTCATCTGGGTAAGATTTCTTCTTCTTTGGTTTTGGAGGTGCGGAATGAACTTCCTTAGACTTGGGATCCTCGGATTCTACTTCCACTTCTTTCAGCTTTCTCTACCTTACTGGCTTAGAGGATTCCGCATCAGCAACTTTCGGAATGTTTCTTCTTGAGCAGGTAGATCAATAAACTGTCCAAACTCCTTGTCAAAAGCTACATCCATCCTTTTGAGTGTACCATCACTCACCAGCATAATTTTGCAAACTCTTGGCTTAGATTTTCAAGCCTCCTTGAAAGACTGAAGGCACCGAACTATCAACTTCGAGAGGATTGCTGGATACATTATAATATGAGATCTCAGATTCCCTTTCTTCAAATTCTCAAGAGTGATAAGAATGTGCTTCATCAAATTAAACTTCCTTAGATTTATCGGAAAATCTAGGATGTAGATCTCACTCTTCTTCAGATAATCTTTGTCACCCTTCCTCGGTACGATAAGACCCTGTACCCATAACTCTAGAATCCGGAAATTTGTAGATAAACTAGCAATCTTCGGAGCCTTTTCATCAACCAGTTCGAGAGTTTCTAAGGCTTTTTCCTTGTCGAAGATACCCTTAGAATTTGGAAACACATGAGAAATAAACTCAGCTTCACCTTCATTACTTAGCCCTACTAAGCTGGCTTCCTTGGCATATGAAAGCTTATAAGTCTTACCATAAGACTTAAAAGACAATTTCTCTTTTCCATCTTCATTAATAAAAGAAACTGTTTCATAGAATTCAACAAGTAAGTCTGAATACACTTGATCATGGTTCTCGGGTTTTGACACCTCAACATCTTCCCAACCATTAAGCTTGATATTTTTGGAAATAAGAGAGTCATACTTGTTGAAGAAATCTGGATGAACCAGCCTCTCTCTATATACAAACCACTTTGAAATCGGCTTAGAAGAAGACATGTCTTGAGAAGCTGCTTCCACAAACATTCGGATTTGAAGACCTTTGAGATGTTCGGAACTGAATAAGCTGAGGTTCGGAATGGTCTAAAAATAGAGAGGTAGAGCTTCGAGATGCTGGAGCTTGAAAACCAATGTGGGACAACGTTTGGGGTCCCCTTTATATAGGCAATGAAAAAACGGTTCAACTTCCACGGTTGATCGAACGGTTGTGATAAGCTGAGATCAGATCTGATGGTTAAAAACCAATTCTCTTCAATCCGATCTTTTGAGGTTTTTTATTAAAACAATGAATTAAGAAAACTGAAAACAAAATATAAGTAAATGCGAGCAAGTAAAGTATGACTACGAAAACTTGAGTAAATAAATCATACCTTTTGGATTGGATTAGGGGGATTATTCGTAATTGGTAACATTTTTACGAAAACTACGAAAAAAAACTTTACTACGAAATAGTTCACAAAACTCATTACGAAAAATAAACTCAGTACGAAAAACTCAGTACGAAAAACAAACTTAGTAAGGAAAAACTTAGTACAAAAATTTCATTCCAGAATTTAAAAAAACTCATTATGAAAGATTCGGTATGAAAACCCTGTTATGAAAATACCAGTTCGAATGTTTCTATTTCAGATGTTTTCAATACGAACATTTCCATTCCAGAAGTTTTCTATATGAAAATATCCATTCTGGAAAATTTTACTTCCGGATATTCTATTCCGGAATTCTTATTCCGAAAAGTTTGAAAACAAATTTTGAAAAACTTTGTAAATGTAACTATCAAATGTACTCCCCCTATGAAAAGGAGTTTATTGTTGTAAGGAGATTCTTCCAACAGAATGTTAATTAGGAAATATTACCTTACAGTTATCATTCCTAACTTCTGTTTAATGTATTAAAATCTATCAGAAGGCAACGATTTTGTGAAAATATCAGCAAGTTGATCTTGTGTTCCAATAAATTGAAGAATAATATCTCCTTTAAGTGTGTGATCCCTATGAATGTGATGCCTAATATCTATGTGTTTTGCACAGGAGTGATGTGCAGGTTTCTTAATGAGGGCAATGGAACTTGTGTTATCACACAAAATTTGAGTTTTAGTAAAACTCAAGCCATAGTCTGTGAGTGTGTGTTGCATCCACACCACTTGATCACAACAACTTCCAGCTGCTACATATTCAGCTTCAGCAGTGGAGAGTACTACAAAATGTTGCTTCTTGCAAGACCAAGAAACTAATGAATCTCTTAAAAAATGACAAGTTCTAGATGTACTTTTTTTACCCATCCTACATCCACCAAAGTCAGCATCAGAAAATCTTTTTAGGATAAAATCATTTCCAGAAGTATAAGATAATCCTAGATCCATGGTTCCCTTAAGTTAGCGAAAAATTCTTTTTACTGACATTAAGTGAGATTCCTTAGGATTTGATTGATATCTGGCACATAAGAATACTGAAAACATTAAGTCTGGTCGACTAGCTATTAAGTAATGTAAACTTCCAATCATACCTTTAAAAGATGTTTGATCTACTGGTTTCCTTGCTTCATCATGATCTAAAGAGTTTGAGGTACCAATGGGTGTACTTATACTCTTAGTGTTGTCATAACCATACTTTTTCTGAAGATCTTTAATATACTTATGTTGAGATATGTAGGTTCCTCCTGGTTTTTGAGAAATTTGAAAACCAAGGAAAAATGTTAACTCACCCATCATACTCATTTCAAACTCAGATTTCATTAGACTTGCAAAAGAGTCGGTCAAAGATTGCTGAGTTGAACCAAATATGATTTCATCAACATAAATTTGAACAATCAAAAAAAATTTCTTATCTTTCTTTATAAAAAGGGTTGGATCTGCATTTCCCTTAACATAGTTATTTTGAAGCAAAAATCCAGTAAGTCTATCATACCATGCTCGTGGGGCTTGTTTAAGGCCATATAGAGCTTTCGTAAGTCTCAAAACATAATCTGGATGTTTTGTATCTTCAAATCCAGGAGGTTGATCAACATAAACATCCTCTTGAACATAACCATTAAGAAAATCACATTTCACATCCATTTGGAAAAGTTTAAAATTAAATAAAGCTGGAAAGGAATGTAGAATACGGATAGACTCAAGTCTAGCTACTTGAGAATAGGTTTCTTCATATTCTATTCCCTCTTGCTGATTATAGCCTTTAGAAACTAGTCTAGCATTATTTCTTACTATGACTCCATTTTTATCACATTTATTTCTGAAAACCCATTTGACTCCAATTACAGAAGTTTCCTTAGGACTTTCAACCAAATTCCAGACTTTATTCCTTTCGAATTCATTTAGTTCATCTTGCATGTCTTTGATCCAATCATCATCACCTAAAGCTTCATCAGTGCTTTTAGGTTCTAATTGGGAAAGAAATTCTAGATGTTCTACTTCATTTCTTAAGGAACATCTAGTCCTTACAGGTTGATTTACATCGCCAATGATACTATCACTGGGATGATTCTTAAGAAACACCTGATTTGGGTTTTGAAAAGCCTGTTCATCAACATAGGGTAGAAAGTCTTCTGGGGTAAATGATTCAGGAATATCTTCTTGAAAATTATCCTTATCAGAAGGTTCTTCTATCAAAGGATGATAATCAGTTTTTGAAAACACATCCGAGGATGTAGGCTGGGATGGTATAAAAACAAAAGGATTAGACTCATCAAATTTTACATGTACTGTTTCTTCAACAGTACAAGTGTTTTTTTTTTTGAAAACTCTATAAGCCTTAGAAGTTGTGGAATATCCTAAGAAAATCCCTTCATCAGATTTAGGTGAGAATTTATGTAAGTTATCTATAGAGTTCAAAATGAATACTTTGCAACCAAAAACCTTGAAGTAGGATAGTCTTGGTTTTCTACCATTCCATAAATCATAAGGAGTTTTATTATGAAAATGTCTAATCAAAACTCGATTTATAGTATAGCAAGAAGTACTTACAACTTCAGCCCATAAATTTCCAGCTATAGAATATTCACTCAACATGGTTCTAGTTATTTCTTGAAGAATTCTATTTCTTCTTTCAACTACACCATTTTGTTGAGGAGTTCTAGGTTTTGAAAAATTGTGAGTAAAGCCTTTTTTACTACAAAAAGATTCAAAATCATAATTTTGAAATTCTCCTCCATGATCACTATGAATAGTTTTCAATGGAAGGTTTTTCTCATTTCTAACTTGAGCTCTAAAAATTTTGAAATAAGAAAAAGCTTTAGATTTCTTTGCTAGAAAATAAACCCAAATAAATCTAGTGTAATCATCAACTAGAACAAACACATAGTATTTGTCTCGAATACTTCCAATTTGTGTTGGACCAAAAAGATCAATGTGCACTAACTGTAATGCATCAGTTGTTGAGACTTCACCAATTTATTTAAAACTAGATTTATGTTGCTTGACATATTGACAAGGATCACAAACTTTAGAAGAATCCAATCTAAGCTCCGATAGATCCTTAACTATTTTCTTCTTAGAGAGTTAACATATATTCCTAAGATTACAGTGACCTAGTCTTCTATGCCATAACCAGGAAAGATATTCCATTCCACTAAGGCAAGGTAAATCTTTGCTTCTAAGATCTTTTATGTTTAACGTGTAAACATTCTCTTTCCTATTGACTGAGAGAATAAATTCTTCCTTGGAATTGTGAACTAAGCACTTATCATTCCTAAAATTCACAAGGTAACCTTCATCACATAACTGACTTATGCTAATGACGTTGTGCTTAAGACCCTTAACAAAAAGAACATTTGAAATTAATGTTTTTCCAAGAAAAACAATATTACCAATACCAACAATCTCACCCTTAGAATTATCTCTGAAAGTTACCTTTCCTCCTTTCGTTTTGATAATCTTTTCAAAATAGATTTTGTTACTAGTCATGTGCCGGGAAAATCCACTATCCATGTACCATGTATTGTTGCTGGTACTCTCTTTATTTTCCTGAAATCAAGAAGAAAATTAGACTTTCGGTATCCAAACTTGGTTGGATCCGATATTTCCAGATAATAAAATTTTAGGAACCCACATTTTCTTAGTGAAGTAAGCTTTGTGAAATCATAAGGATTGGGTTTTGTTTAAGGAACAACTCTTTGCCCAGTGACCACCCCATTGACACTTGGTACAAAATGGGGCACTTTGAGGAACAAAATAATTGTTACTAAAAACTGGTTTTGCATGGGTATAACCAAATCTGGATTTATTTCATAAAGTTCGTATTTGGGAATACATTTATTCAAAATTTTCCTTACCATGGGTAAAGTTTGATAAACACTTCTTTAAGGAAAAAATTTCGGACTTGAGTTTTACAACCAAGTTTTATCCTCAAAATCATTAGTTTTAGAACTATATTTAGGCTCAAAAATATTTTTCTTAGAAATTAATTTTTCTAATTCTTTAGAATGTTTTTTCTTCTCAGAACATGCTTCCTCAAGATTTTTTGAAATGTTTTCAAAATCAGAATTTTTCTTATAAAGATCTTTAGAAAGATATGATATCTCTTTTGTAAGATTAGAATTCCTAGAGTTTTCCTTATCAAGTTTTTTATTGAGTTTGGAATTCTCAATCTCAAGAAGTTCAGCAAATCTAGATACTTCTTCATAAATAGGTAAAGTATTTTCTTCATCAGAAGAAGATTCTTCATCAGAAGAGTTATAATACTTACTATCATTAGAATTTAAAGAACCATTGGTTAGTGATTCAGCATTTCGTACCTTATCCATAAAACAATGATTATCAATAGGTAATCTGGCTATAAGACCAAGATTCTTCTGTCCTGAAGATTCATAATCATAAGATTCATCTGAAGAGTCACCACCACTGGCAATCCAGGTGTCATTAGCTTTCAGAACATTCATAGCTTTTTCTTTATAATACTTCTTTCTATTCCTATCTGAATGTCTTTCTTTCCTTTCTTTCTATTTGAGCATAGGGCAATCTGGTCTAATATGTCCATCTTTCTTGCATTCATAACAAGTAACTTATCCATCTTTCTTATCTTTCCTTTCCTTTTTCTTATACATGGATTGGAAATTTTTTTGGCCAGCTATCTTGTTCATCTTACGAGCAAGATATGCTAATTCATTTTCCGATATGTCATTCTCACTAGAATCTGATTGAACTATCATCTTCTTAGACTTGGATCTGGTTACTCTCTCAAGAGTCTTAGCTTTCATATGATTTGATGTTGTTGTAAAAGAAACAGTACCATTTCCATTTTTCTTTTTTATGTTGTCAGCATCTCTCTTCATTCTGGTTTCATGTTGGAGAAGAGTTCCAAATAACTCATCAAGAGAAATTTGAGTCACTTTCCTGTTCTCATCTATAGCTGTTCTTTTGGATTCCCACTCATTGGGCATGATATCAATTATCTTATCCACACGAGCTTCATCATCTAAACCTTTCTCTCCCATAGACTGTAAGATTTTGACGATATTCATAACTCTTTGAAGAACTTTACATATTGGTTCACCATAAGGAAAGTTGAAGCCATGATATTCAGCTCTAAGCATAGCTCTCCTAGTCTCAATCACCTTAGAAGTTCCAAAGTGTGTAACATCTAACTTCTTCCAGATACAATTAGCTTCTTCACAGGAAGAAATTTGGCTATATATATTTCTAGTCATTGAAAACAGTAAAGTACTTCTTACCTTATAGTTGAGTTGATATTCTTGCTTTTCCTGGTTAGTGAAAGTTCTAACTTCCTTATCGGAAATTTTATAATCACCAGTAAGCACAACAAAATTCTCTACTCCAATATTGATAACAAAAGTCTTCATTCGATCTCTCTAGTACTCATAATCATTACCATCAAATATTGGTGGTCTTGTAGGATTTAGATTATCAATTGAACCAACATTAATTCCTGCCATACCAAAAATAACCTTTGCACACAAACTTGTTAGTAGAAAAAGTTTGGAATCACAAATTTCGGAATAAGAAAGTTTGGAATGGGAATGTTCGGAATGGGAAAGTGAGCAAGAAAAACTTATACATGAATATAAGTATTTTAGAGTCCTACTCTGATACCAATTGTAGGATCGAAATAATGATGTAGATGCTCAATTTACAAGAGGGGGTGAATTGTATACTTTAAAAAATCCTTTGGAAACTTTAAAGTTAGTTATGAATAACTATGTTTTCTTTAAGTAAAGGAAAGGGATAAGTTTAACGTAGTTAAACTTATGAAAATTCACAACACCTCTAATATCAAATTAAAACTTGGAAAGAGATTCCGAAAGTAGGTTCTGGAAATATGGTTCCAGAAATTGAAACTTAACAAAAGATTACCATATGAGATTATACCTTAAAGAGTATATAATCTAAATGAAACAGAGTAAAATTAAGTGAGTATAAGAAAGTTATACTTTCCTTATAATACACAATACAGCGTAAACAAACAAGTAGTAAAACTACAAGTAACAAGATATAAGTCTTTTAACCCAAAGAGAAGGGTATCCAACAACCTTGGATAAAGGTCCCTTGATTTATACTTTCAAGAAAGTATGTCTTACCCACACTAGGGTAATCCATCGATACGAAGATAGGAGTGTCTCTGTCTTGCTATCCCCATAAGACCTCAACTTCAAGGTAGTTGGCAACCTCTGTCTTCCTCAGCAAGGAAACCCTAGAAAATCAAGGTAGTTGGAACCTCTGTCTTCCTATCCCCAGAAGTCCTCAAATGTAATCACCAACATTCGGAGTCGCACGAAGCTTTGAGAGTTAATAAGATCCTCTCTCTCTAGAAATCACTTCAAGCATGTAATCACATGAGTCGAAGATCAGTCAGCCTTTTAGCACACCAGCCTCGAGCTCTTTCAAATGAGCTCCTATTTATAGGTAAGCTTCCAACTGTCAACTCCCTCTTCCAACGGTCATATTTTCTATGAAATTCGGAGGGACCTGTATACGTGTAACTTAGCCAACGGTTAATTTATAACCGAATAGATGACATCGTTTTATAACAAAACAACTGTAACAGAATGGACGACATCGTTTAATATCTAACTCAAAAGTTCAGAGTGAAAATTCATAGTGAAAATAAATTTAGAGTGTATAAAACAAAGATGATCAGATTCTGTTTAATAAATGAATTCGGAATGAGAATTCGGAATGAGAATTCCTCATGAGAGTTATTCATCAGAATTCGTAATGAGAATTCATCATCAGAACTCGTAATGAGAATTCATCATCAGAATTCGTAATGAGAATTCTTTATCAGAATTCGTAATGAGAATTCTTTATCATAATTCGTAATGAGAATTCGTCATCAGAATTCATAATGAGAATTCGTTGTCGAACTTCATAAGGATTTGCATCCTGAATCTGATGTATAACTTAATTAGAGTTCGTATCCAGATTTCGGAATGAAACTTTATTACAGTTCTCATCTGGATTTCGGAGTGAAACTTTATTACAGTTCTTGTCCAGAATTCAGATCCTAAAAACAGAATACCTTATATCAAAGTTTCAAACAGTTCCGATAATATTGGAATGAATCCTAATCTTATACTTAAGAAAGATATGGATGAAAATATGATAAGGTTAATTTTTATTACAAGAGCGATTTTCCTTATAAAAGCAATTTTTTTTACAGATAAGGTGTTTTTGATTTTCAAAACAAGAAGGAATGGAAAAGTCATAAAGAAAAACCTTATTGACTCAACAATGGGGGTGTTCGACACTAAGTGCTCAACTTGTATGGGGTTTGAATAAGAATCACAAAACTACAAGTATATATATAGGTAACAAGCACTCACCTAGAGTTTAGGTTTTTCTTCAGCCTGCCTAAAGAACACAACCAATACTATGTCCAAGTCACAAGTCACATCAAACCAAAACCCATTTGCCCCATCCTAGTTTACATGTTCAATAATAATGTTTATATAAGATTCTGAACCTAATTGGGAAACTAGTAATCATAGGCACAAGTCCAGAAAAGAAAACAGTCAAGCATTAACTACAGCATCCACACCCTGTAGCAGTCAGTTACCGGTTGGCTGCAGCTACCAGTAGCTGAGAGCTACCGGTAGATAGAGCTACCGGTAGCTGCAGCTACCGGTATACTGAGATACCGGTAGACAGAGCTACTGGTAGGTTGGGTCTACAGGTAGACTGAGCTACCGGTAGGCTAAGGCTACCGATAGGCCTACCATTATGCCGATCTTCACCAAGATTCCCAGACCAGAAAACCCAACATGAGATATTAACAAAGTAATGGACCCCAAAAACTCGGGCCATTACAATATCAATATGATTTTTTTAAATAATATCATATTTATTTCCCTTCTAGTTATTTATTTAAGAGTTCCCAATTTTAAATTATTCATATCGTTATGTTTATGTGTGGCTAAAAATTCGTGTACATGTCTGTTAAAACATCATTAATTATGATATTTTTTAATAGAAATGACAAATTTTATTTTTTTTAATGATGAATTTCTTCAAAATTTTATATGATAACATGTGATCCTGATATAACTTATATTATGGGTGACAAATATATTTGTATCCAATGCATTGGGTAAAGTAGAAGGTTTATCACCACCTATCATACTTCTTGGGGATATCATAGAAATACCAATGATATTTAATCAATTATATCTCATATTAAGGCATATAAATATTTTTGGGGTTTTGAAGGAAATAATTTCATTTCATAGAATGTGAGATTGGACTCATGATTAATTTAATCTATATATTTTCCAATGGTGAACAGTTCATTTTCATGAGTTTTCTTATTTTGCAATGTACATTAATTATTATGATTTATCCAATATTATATCATAAAAATTATTTATAAAAATAACAATGCATTTTATTTGATTTCATGACCATCTACTGATATATTTTGGATGAATGATTACTATGTAAAAATGTAAATTTACTTATGGATTATAAGGAATTCTAAAAAGTAATTGAATGTTTCATTTTTTGTATCTTAATAAGATTGTTTTTATCTTTCATGGTTTTCATATAAATTTTACATGTCATAATGATGTGTAGGTTTCATGGAATGTTTAATGGGTCATGACATGAAGAAGAAGAAGTTTCATGTGTGAAACCTAAGTGCAAACATAGGGATATTTTTTTTTGCAAAGAAATGAAAATGGTGTATAAATGGGAATAATTTTATATTTTGGATTTAATAATTCAAAAAATCTAGAAACATAGAATAACCAAGAATATTATGAATTTAAAATCCATTTTATAAAACATATATTTATGGTTCTATAATGTTACGAAATTTTATTATTTTTTCATATTATTAAAATCCCATATATCATTATGGGATTGTTTAAGAAATGGCGAATAATGTAAAGATGATATTGGGATATCCAAATGAAATGTAAATATTGTTTCTAACATGTCTCCCAAATATGGAGACTGAATTTAAGTGTTGAAAAAATGTGAATATATTAAATTAGTGGATTCTCCAATAGTCAATCAACTGTGTGAATTTCATGATCATGGAATGGATTAATCATTTATATATGAACCCAATTATATTTTCAACATATATATTTTCAAAACCTCCACCACAAATCCCATTGTGATGTATCTTATTCGAAATTAGAATGGTGTGGTGAATGAATAAATACCCCTAATGTTTATATAAAAATTGTAAACTCTCAAAATATTCATTCACTATGAATTAAAATGATAGTCACTACCCCCACCGAATAAAAACCACATCTGGTTAAGAATTTCAATTTTACTATATCAATAACATTTTTTTATAGAACAAATACACTAATGATGGTAAGTATTAACATATATGATACCAAGTAAACTCATATAGAACGCTTTATTAAGTTATATGAGGATATGATTAGGGAATCAATGAGAGTTAGGAATCTATTTTTAACCACAACAATTACAAAATCAATATAAGGAAAATGTTAAAATTAAAGAATAATAGGAATTCTGTTATAATGTAGAACAATTAAATGATCTCCCAAATGGAATATTGTTAGTGGATTATCTTCCTGGAGAACAACCATCCATACAAATCAATTACTAGATCGTACCAAGATCACTATGAAAAAAGATAGTGATATAACAATAATCTCATACCCTATATATATCATCCATATAATATCCTAGGTCCACTATGACTTATGTTGGAAAAAAAATCATTGAATATTAGATAGGATAATATAATAGAAATATGAACCGATGAAACATAATTAAATCATTTTTATAGAAATCATTATTCTTGATTCTATATATTTTTTTAGGACAAAGAGAATCTCTCATTAATTATATATAAATCCATCAAGAGTATTACATTTAATAGTTTTAAAAAATTCATTAGGAATAAATTTTAATAATTTCAAGAAATCATAAATTTTGCAAATAATGTATAATGGGAAATGTTTCTTGGTAATTTCTGGCCCCTACATATCAATACATCACAACAACATTGAACATTATAGGTTTATTGGGTATAATACCATGATAGACAATATTATTCTTTTCAAAATACTCTATCAAGAAGAATTCAAAATTATTTTGAAAAGATATATCCTACATAATATATATATATATATATTTTATTCCATTGAGTATAACTCCCATTAAATGAACAAATTTAATTAAAAATTTAGATAAGATAATTCCAAAAAAATATTCATGGCCTTCAACAACGATATATTATCCAAATCCCTACAAAAAAAAATACTTATTTCAATTGAATATTTGTGTTCCCTCTATATATCTCTTGTGAATAATATTTTCTCTAAATGTGAAGACGGGGGGTCTAGAAATTCACATTACCCATTTCCAATTATATGAAATTAGATTCGTTAATGTATTTTTTTATAAAATCGATGGGATTTAACATCCAAATATATAAAAATAGATAGATAGGATCCCTTAATAACATGATATATTCCCCATGTAGTTTATAGAAATATGTGTCAGAGATTTTCGCACTAATTTTCCATCACAATGAGGTAAATAAAGACACATGAGAAGTTATATCATTATCTTTTATAGGGGTAAAGTCCCCCTAAATAAATATTTTTAATATAATGGATAAGCAGATAAAGTCTTTGAACTACCCCATTCATGGGGAAAATGGTTTACTATTTTAATCACATACATGTAGATCTGGGCATAGAACATTTCTTATTGAATAATTATAATAAACACTCAATGAACCACGATAATGTATTTTAATTAACATAAAATAAATTATAGTCAAAAGAATCATATCCTAGTTTCCACTTTTCTCATTAATATTGTAACATACAAACATTTTATGGAGTCATATCAGGAATTTGTTCCTTTACTATTTTATTTTTTAAAGTACCTTTTTGTTGGAGTGGGGGTTTGAGGTTTGTTTGGGTGAGTTTTTAAGAAAAATTAATGGACAAAGGGTTGTGCATGATTTGATCACGACATCTCATTGTAATAATTAAATCTGAGTTTTTAATCATTTTTTGGATAAAACTATTCATTTTCATCCCAATAGAGATTAAATTTATTTGGACTATATTTCAATATTTATAATAATGAAATTTTCTGTTCATCCAATAATCACGATCCCAAATTTACCAAAACAATTTGGAATTTACTTCAAAAGTCTTTTTTATGGAATTAAATTTTCTTAAAGTTTCTCATCCTCAATTATATGGACAATCAATGTATAATATTTAGACATTAAAAGATATTATTCAAATATTATAATAAGTTTATTTTAAATTATTTTAAAAAAATAAATGGTTTTGTATTTTTTAATCGTTGTTTTCAATATACTATATAGATTGAACACTTTATTGAATCATATGGAATATATTTTGGACCTCAATTTTGTTTGGGAAAATTGAGTCAAGGGATGTTATGAGTACCATAACAGGTAAATGATTTGGTTGAGAAGGTAAATTTGATTTAACACCTCATAGGGTAATCTATAATCTATAAAAAAAATTGTGTTGATAATCATAGTAATTATACCTCCATTGATAAAGGATATGGTGTTTTTCGTAAATTACCAGCGTAGAAAAGTTTGAAGGGTTTTTCCACAAAAACAAAATTATGCACATGATATATTTCACTATATTAAATTATGGAAGAAGTTGGATTACATAGGCACTAAGTGCCCTTAAATTTGAGTTTATCTCATGTATTTGGTTTATTTCATGTTCAATAGATAAATAAATATATACCATGTAAATCTCATGTTATTACCACTGAATTGTGAAAATTATTAGAAAATATTTTCTATATGTGATTTCCAGTTTTGATTATAGATCCCATAGTGTTGTTTTTTTATTATATGGACCCACCTAGTTCTAGAATTAGAGAAGAACTATATGATGGAAGAAGCAACATGAGAATTAGAAAAATACATTATGGAATAATATCATCACTTGTTTAAGAAATAAATAAAATAATGAAGACATAATTTTGATAAGTGAGGGAAAATGTTAAAACCTATATAATGTAAATAATAATAAGAATAACTCATTTTTAATTTAAAATAATGAATATATTTTATGGTATCATATTCATTATAATCATTTGATGAAACTTTTAAATGAAAAAAAGAAATAATTGTATTCTAACTGAATGGATTCCCAAGAATTATATCGGTTTACATAATTTTTTTTGATATTTTATTAAATTAAATTTCATAACTATTAAATAATTTTTAATACCCTTATATAAAATATTTTTTAAAATATTTTTTTTTGTGTTAAAATATGTATTTCTAGTTGAATAGTTAAAATTAATACTTTTATAAAAACAATAATTGTATTTAATGTAATTACAATGCCCTGTTGTATTTTTGAGTATTTTAAAAGATAAATTAGTCAATTTTTATTAAACATAATAAAATTATTTATATACGAATCATAATTATACAATTTATTGTAATTTTGTTTAATCCTCAAAAAAAATCTAACCATTTTTATTCATTCCATAGTACACACTTATATTATATTCAGTTTCTCAAACATATATAAATTAAGTCCTAAAAATTGATTTTATATTTGAAATTATGTGTTTAAAATTTATTAATGAGTTTTTTTTTAATTTTTTAATAATGTATTGTTACCATGGAAAACATTAGGTAACATGGTTATGGGTAAAATGAGTTATTTGTGGTAAAAAAGTGACATGTTCACAAAATATTATCTTAATTATTCTTCTATGGGAGTATCATTACACTTATAAACTTATATTTAATATTAATTTTATATAATAAAAATTTAAAATGAGTAATATATTTATTAAATGTAAAAATTCTCATTATTTAATACCCTATAAATCTAACAAAAAAAATAAAAGGGATCATACTCTTATCACTTGTCTACAACCATTAAAAACACTATATCTAAAATTCCCTTCCAAAATCCCACTAAAATTCATTATCCATGTATGAATTGTAATTTTATATATAGATTATCTACCTAAAATTCATAAAGTGTAAGGAAAATTTAGTTTTTTGAAGAAGATGTATACCACTTTGCTATGTTTTTGTGTGTTTATTTCCTCTTCTCCCTCCTTCAGACATTTAAAAAAATTATCAAATAATAAAATTATCATCCTAATTATAAATTAATATTATTAGTTTAATGTTATAATCTTTTTTTATATCCTTCTAGAACATATGGGAAATGAAAACACCACCTCTTAATATATATCGATTACCACCTCTACAAAGAGATATGTATAATTTTACATAACAACCATTCATTGATGGTAATATACATATAATTAATTTATATATACAATTTTTGTGATATTATTATGATTCTAAAAATATAATATATTACATTAATTCTTATAATTCCATCCAATGGAAAATTATAATGTTGCTCATGTGTATTTATGGAATGCATCCTCTGCGAGGTGTTGTGATTCATTTTTCCTGACCACCATACCAAAATGGTCATCAAAGTGCATCTAAGAATTAAAAATAATTATTATAAAGAATATATATATTATTTTTAAATAATTATTCCCTCATTGACCATGTTTGACACACCACTATAATTTTGAGGTTATAAACAGAACGACTCCAAAAATATCCAATGTGAACTTACACAATTTTGAAACTATATAATACATGGTAATAAATTAAATAAATGGTGTTATTATAAGGGAACAACCCCAAACACATAATTAATCACAAATAAAATAATCATGTATTTGTTATTCATCAATGTAAAGGATATAAATAGTGAGTCATGAGATGAGGTAGGTAATTTTCTTTAAAAGATAGTACTAAATGTTTTTAACCCTTTCTTAATAATATTTGTTCTTAATGCTGTATTATGGAAGATAAATTTATACATTATTGTTTTAAAAATATTGATTTATAATTCCTTATAATTAATTCCTAAATTATTAAAAGCAATACTTTCAAATAGTGTTTGTATGGGTCCCTGTGAGCTAATTTACTATAGTGAGAATAAATTTTTATTATGTTAATAAGACTATAAATATTTTCCACCATCTTATTAAATATAAATTTTCAAAATTTCAATATAATTTATTTTTTTTTTTGAAATATTATCATATTTATTTCCCTTCTAGTTATCTATTAAAGAGTTCCCAAATAGAAATTATTCATGTAGTTATTTTTATGTGTTGCTAAATATTCATTCCCATGTGTGTTAAAACATCATTAATTATGATATTTTTTAATGTAAAAGAATAATTTTATTTTTTTTAGTGACACATTTCTTCAAAATTTTATAGGATAACATGTGATCTTGATATAGCTCAGATTATGGGTGACCAATATATTTGTTTCCATTGCATTGGGCAAAGTAGAAGAATTGGAACCACGTAACTTACTTCTTGGAGATATCACAGAAATAACAATGATATTTAATCCTTTATATCTCATATTATGGCATGTGAATATTTTTTTGTGTTATTAAGTAAATAATTTCATTTTATAAAATGTTATATTAAACTTGTGATTAATTCAAACTATATATTTTCTAAAGGTGGACAGTTCATTTTCATGAGTTCTCTTATTTTCCAATGTACATTAATTATTATGATTTTTGAAGTTTTATTTCTTAAAAATTATTTTTCAAAATACTAATGAATTTTATTTGATTTAATAACCATGTACTGATATATTTTGGATGAATGATTACTATGTTAAAATGAAAATTTACATATGAGTTGTAAGGAATTTTAAAAAGTAATAGAATATTTCATTTTTTAATATCTTAATAGGATTTTTTTTCACTTTCATGGTTTTCATATGAATTTTACAAGTCATAATGATGGGTAGGATTCATGGAAAGTATAATGGTAATATGAAATGATGAATAAAAAGTTCCATTTATAAAATAGGAGTGCAAACATAGGGATATTTTTTCTGCAAAGAAATGAAAACAGTGTAGAAATGGGAAGAATATTATATTTTAGATTTCATAATTCTAAAAATATAGAAACATAAAAGAACCATGAATATTATGAATTTAAAATAAATTTTATAAAACATATATTTACGGTTCCATAATGTTACAAAATTTTATTATTTTTTATCATATTATTAAAATCTCATATATCATTATGAGATTTCTTAAGAAATGGAGAATTGAGTAAATGTTATATCGATATATCCAATTAAAAATCTAAATAATGTTTCTAACATATCTCCCAAATATGGAGAATGAATTTTAGTTTTGAAAAAATGTGAATATGATAAATTAGTGGATTTTCCAAAAGGTAATCAACAATGTGAATTCCATGAGCATGGAATGAATGAATCATTTATATATGTACTGAATTATATTTTAAACATATATATTTTTAAAACCTCCGCCATAAATCCCTTTTTGATCTATCATATTCGAATATAGAATGGTGTGGTGAATGAATAATTACACCCAATGTTTATATAAAAATTCTATACTCTAAAAATATACATTCACTATGAATTAAAATGAAAGTCACTACCCCCACATCATGAAACCCACATCTGGTAAAAAATTTCATTTTTACTATATTAATAACATTCAATTATATAACTAATACACTAATGATGGTATTTATTAGTATATCTGATACCAGGTCAAATCCTATAGAAATTTTTATTAGGTTATATTAAGATATGATTAGGGAATCAATGAGATTCAAGAATCCATTTTTGCCCACACTATTCACACAATCAATATATGGATGAATGTTACAATTAGAGAATAAGAGGAATTATTTTATAATGTAGAACCTTTAAATGGTCTCCCAAATGGAATTTTTTAGTGGACCTTCATCATCGTGAAAAACCTTCCATCCAAATCAAAAACTAGATCGCGCCTAGATCACTGCGAAAATAGATAGTCATGTAACAATAATCTCATGACCTATAGATTTAATCCTTATAATATCCAATGATTACTATGCCTTAAGTAAGAAAAATCATTGAATATTAGATAGGATAATAGACTATATATATGAAATGATGAAAGATAATTTAATCCTTTTTATCTAAATAACAATTCTTGATTCTCTCTGTTTTTTATAAGAAAAATAGAGTCTCTCATCAATGATATATAAAGTAATCAAAATATTTACATTTAATAGGATTAAAAAATTCAAATGGAAAAAATTTTATAACATCATGAAGTAATAACATTTAAAATAATGTTTATAGATAAATGTTTCATGGTAATATCAGGCCCTTACATATCAATACATCACAACATCATTGAAAATTGTTGGTTTTTTGGGTATAATACCATGATAGAAAATATTATTCTTTTCAAAATACACAATCAAGATGAATTAAAATTTATTTTGAAAGGATATATCCTACATAACATATATATATATTTATATATGATACCTTTGAGTAGAACACCCATGAAATGAACAAATTTAATCAATAAATTAGAAAAGATATTTCAAAAAAATCATGGATTTCAAATAGGATGTATTATGAAATTCACTAATAAGAAACTACATATTTCAATTGAATATATTTATTCTCTCTATATATCTCTAGTGTATAAAATATTCTATAAATATGAAGAGAGGGGTACTAGAAATAGAAATAACCCATTTCGAATCATATGAAATTTGATTCGTTAATTTATGTTTTTATAAAATCTATGGGATATCACAACCAACTCTATAAAAATACATAGATTGTATCCTTTAATAACATGATATATTCCCCATGTAGTTTCTAGATATATGTGTAGGGTATTTTCACACTAATATTCCCTCATAATGAGGTCAATAAAGAAACATGGAATGTTCTATCATTATCTTTTATAAGGGGAATGTACCCCTATATAATTATTTTTAATATAAGGGATAACCAAATACAGTATATGAACTACCCCCATTCATGGGGAAAATGGTTAACTATTTTAAACACATTCATGTAGATCTGGGCATGGAACATTTCTTATTGAATAATTCTAATAAACACTCAATGACCCATGATAATGAATTTTAATTAAAATAAAATACATTATAGTTAGAAGAATCATGTCTAAGGTTCCACTTTTTTCATTAATATTGTAACATACCAACATTTTACGGAGTCATATCTGGAATTTTTCCTATAATAATTTATGTTTTTAAGTATCTTTTTTTTTGAGTGGTTGTTTGAGGTGTGTTTGGGTGTGTTTTTAATAAAAATTAATGTATAGATATTTTGGCAGAGTTTTCACATGGCATATCAATGTAATAATTAAATTCGAGTTTTTATTAATTTCTTGTATACAACTATACATTTCCATCCCAATAGAGATAAAATTTATTTGGACTATATTTCTATATTTGATAATACTGAAATTTTCAGTTCATCTAATAATCATGATCCCAAATTTACAAAAACAATTTGGAATTGACTTCCAAAGACTTTTTTATGGAATTAAATTTTCATAATGATTCTCTTCCTCAATTAGATGGACAGACAATGTATAAAGTTCATAATTTAAAAGATATGATTCAAATATTATAATATGTTTATTTTGGATTTTTTAAACAGAATAAAATGGTTTATTTTTTGTAATTGTTGTTTTCAATATACTATACAGATTGAACACATTGAGGAATCATACAGAATACACCATGGTTATGGGTAAAATGAGTTATTTAGGGTAAAAAAGTGTCATTTTAAAAAAATATTATAATAATTATTCTTCTATGGGAGTATTTTTACACTGATAACCTTATATTTAATATTAATTTTATCTACTACAAATTTACAATGAGTAATATATTTATTAAATGTAAATATTATTATTATTCAATACTCTTTCGATCTCCAAAAAAATTAAAAGGGGTCATACTCTTATCACTTTTCCACAAGCATTAAAAAGATAATATCTAAATATCCCTTCCAAAATCCCCTCTGATATTCATTATCCATGTATGAATTGTAAGTTTCTATATAGAGAATCTACCTAGAATTCATAAGTTGTAAGGAAAAGTATGTTTTCCAAAAAAGATGTATACAAGTTTGTTATGTTGTTTTTTATTTATTTCCTCTTCTACCTCCTTTAGAAATTTATAAAAAATTATAAAATTATAAAATTATCATCTTAATTATAAATAAATTTTGTTAGTCAAATGTTATAATTTTATTTTATATCCTTCTAAAACTTATGGGAAATTAAAACATCACCCCTTAATATATGTGGATTACCACCTCCACCAAGAGATAGGTATAATTTTACATGAAAAACTTCCATGGATGGAAATAGACATATAATTAATTTTTCTATACAATTTTCATGATATTATTAAGATTCAAAAAATATAATATATTAAATTACTTCTTATAGTTTCTTCCCATGGAAATTTATAATGTTTCTCATGTGTAATTATAGAATGCATCCTTTACGGGGTGATGTGATTCATTTTTCCTGACCACCATACCAAAATTGTCATCCAAGTGCATCTAAGAATTAAAAATATTTATTATAAAATATATATGTTTATTATTATGATATATTGATTCCGACTTTGGGAATTTTTGACACACCACTATTACTTTGAAGTTATAAACATAATTACTCCAAAAAATATCCAATGTGAACTTACCCAATTTTGAAACTATATAAGACATGTTAATAAATGAAATTAATGGTGTTAATATGAGGTAAAAAACCTAGACACAAAATTAATCATGAATAAATTATCATGTAAATGTTATTCATCAAAGTAAAGGATATACATAGTGAGTCATGAGATGATGTAGGAATTTTTATTTAAAACATTTTAATATATGTTTTAAACACTTTATTAATAATATTAGTTCTTAATGTTGTATTATGGAAGATAAATTTATACATATTTTTAAAAAAAGTTATTTATAATGCCTTAGAATTAATTTATAAATATTTAAAAGGAACGCTTTAAAATGTTATTTGTATGCGTCACTGTGACCCTATTTACTATAAGGAAAATATAATATTTTTATGTTAATTGAAATATAAATCTTTTCAACCACATTATTAAATATTAATTTTCAAAATATCAATATAATTTAAATATTTTTGATATAATATCATATTTATTTCCCTTCTAGTTATTTATTTATGATTTCCCAATTGGAAATTAATTATATTTTTTTATATGTGTCTAAATATCTGTGTACATGTGTGTTAAAACACCATTAATTATGATATTTTTTAATAAAAGAGACAAAATTTAATTTTTTAATGATTCATTTCTTAAAAAATTTATATGAGAACTTGTGATCCTGATATAGCTCAGATTATGGGGGTCCAATATATTTTAATCCAATGCATTGGGTAAAGTATAAGAATTAGCACCACATAACATACATCATGGGGACATCATAAAAATAACAATTATATTTAATCATTTATCTTATATTATGGCATGTAATTATTTTTGGGGTTTTGAAGGAAATAATTTCATTTTATAGCATGTGAGATTGGACTAATGATAATTTTAAACTATATATTTTCTAAAGGTGAATGGTTCATTTTCATGAGTTCTATTATTTTTCAATGTACATTAATTATAATTATCAATAAAATATTATATCTTCCAAATTATTTTTCAAAATCAAAAATTCAATTTATTTGATTTCATGACCATGTACTGATATATTTTTAATGAATGGTTACTATGTAAAATTGAAGGTTTACTTATGGGTAATAAAAAATATTATAAAGTAAAAGAATGTTTCATTATTTTTTATATCTTAATAGGATTTTTTCTCTTGCACGGTTTTCATATGAATTTTACAAGTGATAATGATTTTTAGGATTCATGGAATGTTTAATGGGGACCTGACATGTTGATGAAAAAGTTCCATGTATGAAATAAGAGTGGAAACATAGGGATATATTTTCTGAAAAGAAATGAAAATGGTGTAGAAATGGGAATAATATTATATTTTGTATTTCATAATTCTAAAAATCTATAAACATAAAATAAACATGAATATTATGAATTTAAAATCGATTTTATAACACATATATTTATTGTTCAATAATGTCACAAAATTTTATTATTTTTAATCATATTATAAAAATCTCCTATATCATTATGGGATTTTATAGGAAATGTTGAATTGAGTAAACATGATATTGGGATATCCAAATGAAAATGTAAATAATGGTTTTAACAACACTCCCAAATATGGTGAATGTATTTAAGTGTTCAAAAAATGTTAATATGTTAAATTAGTGGACTTTCCAGAATTCAATCAACACTATGAATTCCTTGATCACCGAATGGGTGATTCATTTATATATGAACATAATTATATTTTCCACATATTTTTTTAAAACCTTTACCACAAATCGCTTTGTTATCTATGTTATTTGAATCTAGAATGGTGTGGTTAATGAATAATTACCCCCAATGTTTATATAAAAATTTTAAACTCTAAAAATATATATTCAATATGAATTAAAACAATATTTACTACCCCCCGAATGAAACCCATATTTGGAAAATAATTTCATTTTTACTATATCAATAACATTTAATTACAGAACTAATACACTAATTATGGTAAGTATTAAGATATCTGATACCAAGTAAACTCCTATAGAATGTTTTATTAAGGTATATGAGGATATTATTAAGGAATCAATGAGAGTCAGGAAACCATTTTTTAAGACACCATTCACACAATCAACATAAGGATGAATATTACAATTATAGAATAATAGGAATTATGTTATAATGTAGAACCATTAAATTATCTCCCAAATGGAATTTTGTTAGTGGATCATCTTCCTCGAGAACAACCATACATCCACTTAAATAACTATATCGTACCTAGATCACTATGGAAATTGATAGCCATGGGACAATAATCTCATTCCTTATAGATTTCATTCATATAATATCCTAGGTCCACTATGCCTTAAGTAGGAAAACAAAATCATTGAATATTAGAGAAGATAATGGCCAAAAAATATGAAATGATGAAACATAATTTAATCATTTTTATCTGAATCATAATTCTGGATTATCTCTATTTTATAGGAAATAGAGAATCTATCATCAATTATATGTAAAGTCATCAAGAGTTTTACATTTAATAGGATTAAAAAATCCTGAACCAATAAAATTTTATAATTTCATGATGTCATAACTTTTGAGAAGAATGTTTATAGAGAAATGTTTCACAGGAATATCAGGCCCCTACATATCAATACATCACAACAATATAGACCATTATTAGTTATTTAGGAATAATACAATAATAGTCAATATTATTCTTTTCAAAATAATCTATCAAGATGAATTTAAATTTATATTGAAAGGATATATCCTAAATAATATATATATAAATATTATACCATTGAGTAGAACACCCATGAAATGAAAAAATTTAATGAAAATTAAATAAGATATTTCCAAAAAATATTCATGGTTTTCAACAAGGATATATTATCCAAATCCATACTAAGAAAATACTTATTTCAATTAAATATATGTATTCCCTTTATATATCTCTGGGCATAAAATATTTTATAAATGTAATGATGGGGGTTATAGACATTGAAATAACCCCTTTCGAATCATATGATATAAGATTCATTAATGTAATTTTTGGTTAAATCGATGGGATTTAACATCCAACTATGTAAAAATACACAGATACTATCCCTTAATAACATGATATATTCCCCATGTAGTTTATAGAAATATGTATAGGAGATTTTCACACTAATTTTACATCACAATGAGGTAAATAAAAGCACATGAAAAGCTATATCAGTATCTTTTATAGGGTAAAAGACCCACTAAATAATTATTTTCAATATAAGGGATAACCAGAGACAGTCTTTGAGCAACCCCCATTCATGGGGGGAAATGGTTTAATATTTTAAACACATAAATGTAGATCTTAGAATGGAACATTTCTTATAGAATAATTATAACAAACACTTAATGAACCATGATAATGGATTTTAATTATCATAAAATACATTATAGTCATAAAAATCATGTCCTAGGTTCCACATTTCCCATTAATATTGTAACGTACCAACATTTTACGAATTCGTATTAGTCATTTTTTTCTATACTGTTTTCTACTTTTAAGTATCTTTTTTTAGAGTGGTGGTTTGAGGTGTGTTTGGGTGAGTTTTTAAGAAAATTTAATGGACAGAAGGTTGGGCACGGTTTGTGCATGTTTTGATAAACTATAACCTAATCCTAGGTAATAAGGAAAACCTATAGAATGAGTGTTTGAACCAAGGCTCCTCTTTTATAAAAATGGATGATTGTTTGGGATTGTTATCAATATGCACATGGATGACTAGGGAGTTTTTAAATAATTTGGTAATACGTTCAAGGATGAAAGAAGTATTGAAGGCGGTGCAATTTCCCAATGTTTTCCAAATTATAATGCCTGAAAAATCAAGAGTTTGGTAACTCTTCTGCACAAAAGTACGCAGTGAAGGTGTGTGATATGCAGTGAAGGTGTGCAGTACACGGTGGAGGCGTGAAATATGCATTGAAGCCACATGGTACATGGTAAAGGAGTGTAGTATGTGGTGAAGGCATGAAGAACATGAAACCATGAAAAGAAACTGAAAACAATTCGCAGCGATGCTACACGGTGAGGGCGACGGTAAGCAAAATTCTGCCGAAAACGGTTTGCAATGATAGTACATGGTGAAAAGATGCAGTATGCGGACTGATAAACATATAGTACATGGATTTTTAATAGTATGCAATAAAGGATCGGGGTGCAGAGGATTTCAATATGTAGTGGTGACAAATAGTAGGCAGACGAAGTTTAGATTACATTGCAGATTGTCCCACATTGAATATTTTGGTAAATCATATTTCCAAAATTTGCAGATATATGTTCCAATTTAATGAGAATTAATATCCTTTTTTAAGGGTCATGATTGGAGATTAAAATTCCATTAATAAATTGGGTGATGTTCGATGTGGTACATTGAGGATAATATAGTACATGAATAGAATCATCCATTTATGGAAAGCAGTTCGCGGATGAGAGCACAGTTCACGTAGGAAGCTCTCATTGGTTGTGTCCAAGCAAAGGACGTATGCATAGTTGGATGGTACGCGGAAGAGTGGAGTAGTACATGGTGTAGGGGAATATGTGAAAAAGGGCAGTTCATAGAGGAGCTGAGTGGTACACAGAAATAGAAGTGGTAAGCCGAAACAGCTGGACGGAACGCGAAAAGAGTAGAGATACCCAGAAACAACATCAGAATTAAGAACACCCATGAAAGTCTAAAATTTTTCCAAATTAGTTAGGAAAATTAATATCCATAACATATTAGTGTCTGTAAATATAAATTACATATTTGAGTGATTATTGGACTTCAACAGAGAATCCATTTATAGTTGAGGATGTATGAATTAATGCAAACAATTTATGAGACCTTCGTGTTTTTAAACATAGTGAAGATTCATCCAACACAGTGTACAAGGGGGGTCAATAGAAGTGATCAAAGGGATGTAGTTTTTCATCCCTAAATCCTTGTAAAGGCAGTGCACCTAGCTCACACATGTTCTGTTAAAATCTTATAATCCATAACTTGTCAGAATTAGTGGTTTTTTGTACGACTAACACATTGTCATTTTATGCTCCATTGACGTAGCCCATAGTAGTGAACCAAGTTAAATTTATGTTCCATTACTTAGCATGTGATTTTTTATTTACTTCATTCACTCTTCATATAGGTTTAACATGTTCCTACCAAAGTGGGACCAAGATCAATCTGTTTAAATAATATAATTTGACACCCTTATTCACCCCTCCCCTATCAGGGTGTTACATAGTCCTTTAAGTGGTATCAGAGGAAAAACGTTAATGGTGTTGAATCTTTCTGTCATAAAGAATCCATTCAACGTTATGGAAGTTCCTCTATTTGATGGATGTTATTTTAAAATATGGAAAACAGGATGATATCTCATCAAATTACTTCTGGATTGGAAGACTTATTTCAAACTATGCAGGGAATAAAATTCACTAATCTTACACGACAATCAATGATAGATACATTCATGAAATTACGTGATGCTGAGGAAAAAGCTTCAAATTCTCTCACTACAACCATTTCTTATCAAATTTATCTAAAGGTAATGAATTTCACATATACCAAGCCTTTTTTTGCATAAACTGGAGAATATTTATGAAGTAGATAGGAATGTGAAGGAGAAAAAACATCACGTACTACACAATATGTTTGATGATATGAAGATGTACACAATTTAGAATGTGGAATACTTTTTCAATCGAATTACTAAAGTTGTTGGTGAAATATGTGGTTTGGGAGAATAAATCAAAGAAATTGACATATTGAAAAAATCATGAGAAGACTTCCACCCCTTTACAATGCAATGTTGTTAGCCCTTGAGGAATGAAATCTCTCAAAAATCTCAGTGGATGATCTTCTGATAAATCTATCAGATTATGAAATGAGAATCAAACTAGAAGAATCTATGACCCATGTGAGAAAAGAAAATTTAATTCAATGCCATCAAAGAAATAAATGTTTCCGGAGATAGATGTGATGAAGAAGATGAGGAAAATGATACTCTTTCTCTCTTTTTAATGAAGATCTAGAAGGGAACAAGGAAATTTGAAGGAAAGATACCCCTGGAATGTTTTCACTGTGGAATAGTTGGGCACATTTCCTCTCAGGGGTCAAGAAAATTTAATGATGAAGAGTGGGAAGTTGAAAACATGGAAAAGCCTTAAAAAATATTCTTCAAAAGGGGAATCATAAAATTTCCAATGATAGTAATGAATAAGAGTTTTGTCTTTGAGGAGGAATATGATGATAATAAATTTTTTTTGAGGAAGAAGAGTCATAATTTAAGACATGAAACCCCGCCTCCATGAGGATATCATTGAAAAGATAGAAACATTGATAGATAAAGCTAGAGATATTGTGTTGTCTACTAATGATGATCCCTAGTTGCATCATATGGAATTTTTTTCGAGATTGATAATAAATGTAAGATATCCAGTATGAGGAAATAATTGGTGGAGGAATAATCAGAATATCTTGATAAGTTGGATGAAAAAATTGAATGGATGGAAAAACTAGTAAAAGTAAAATCGGAAATCCATTATAGCATTGATGATGTGTTGTAATTAATTTGTAGAATTGAAGAACAAGAAAAGGTCATTAATGACCATACCATGATACTGGAGGATACTTAAAAGACCATTGAGGGATTTAAAGAAAAAGTTTTTACTCTGAGATGTAAACTCGAAGGTGAATCAATTTGAAAAAAATAAAAGATAAAAATACAATTCCGATTGTTCTTAGATGCTAAAATGATATAAAGATAAAAAAAAGTTCTGATGGAGTTGAAAAGTTGTTCAGAGATCAATGTACCACGTGTATAAGAAATAGTGTAATTGTTTATGATGTTGAAACAATAAGTTCTATAAATAAATTAATCCAGAATAAAGTCATGATAAAAGTTGATCATGTTTAAAAGATACATATGTTCTAAAAATGAAACCCTTAAATAAAACTAATAGGATAATTGAATAATATCCTCTAGATTCTAGAAATTATATGCCATAAAACTTTTTTCCTAAGGAATAAGGCATGAGAATAAATAGAAGTGTGAACACATTTCCTTTCATTAAGTGTCAGTTTTGTGGCTATCTAGCCCAAAACATGTCATACTGTGAAGAGGTGAGGAGATATATGAAGGGGGAAGAGTTATGAGATCAAAAAAAGAAAACATATTTATATCCTACTTATAATAGAATATATAATTTCAATTGAAATTGTTTTCACTATTCTAACATTGGCCATAATGCTAGGTATTGCTGGAAGAGTTATGATAGGAGAAATTATTCTAGTGTTCAGAGACGAGTCAATACACATCAAATAGACAGTGGGTCTATTTCTAAAAGTTTTTGTTCTCTAGAAGAATAATGTGAATATGAGTAACCCATGTACAAAAAATAGGTAATTGAAAGGACATCAACACCCTGCACTCAATCCAATATCTCAGGGAAAGAAAGTCGGAAAATTAAAAAATACAATTTTGATGAAGTAACCCTCAAAACTACTAAGAACAACATCACCTAGATTATTGATAGCGGATTTTCATCCCACATAACGGATAATAGAGACATATTAATGAATGTGAAGAAATAGGATGTTGGAATAGTGGGTTTTGATAAGTATGTGCTTTGATGATAAAAGATAGAGGAAGTACTGAGCTAGCTAATGGAGAGATGATGAATAATGAAGTCCTGTAAGTGGATGGTCTGCTTTACAATTTTATTAGTTTGAGTCAACTTTATGACTCAGGTCTTATGGTGACATTTAGTCACAATGGTTGTACAATTAGAGGAATGTCTGGAAATTCCCTCATGAAAGGCTGTAGAATAAAAGGAAACTTAAATCAAGTTGACAACAAAGTGAAAATTTTCTACCTAATAGTTGGTGAAAAAACATATGGAATTGGATATTGGGGCACATTAATCAGAATGAAATGGAAAATATATCTATGATATAGATAGTCATGGATATCCCTAATCTAAATCGTAAACAAGAAAAGACCTATGATGATTGAGTGAAAGGGAAACTAGTCTGTAGTTCCTACATTTCAAAGAAGGAAAGAGCATATGATCACCTTGACCTCATCTATACAGATGTATGTGGCCTGATAAACGTTTCTGGAACACTTGGAAAAAGGTATTTTTTTTATTTTCATATATGATTATTGTAAATTGACATGTGTGACAGTTACACATAGGAAGTTAAAAGTTCATGATTGCATGAAAACCTTTCGATGGCCCAGCGAGAATAATACTGGATGGATGATCAATGGCCTATGGTCTGATAATGGAGGGGAAAACACCTCCATTTAATTTTAAAATTATATTGAGAAGCACGGGATACAACTTGAGGTGGAGGTTGTGAGAACTCCACAGAAATGTGGATTTGTTGAGGGCATGAATCGATAGGTAAACTATATCGACATAACTATGCTGACTGATAGTCGTATTCCTAGACATTACGAGAAAGACGTAGGACATGATTGAATGTATATTAAAATTAGAACAGGGTTATATATGGGGGAAACAAGGACACTATGTAGATTCTGTTATTAAAGGAAGCCCTCTTTGAAATATTTTCATGTTTTCTAAAGAAAATGATTTATCTGAATCCAAGAAGGAAATCAATGGAACTGTTGTGACAATAAAAAAATGTATATTTCATGGCTAATAAATTAAAAAACATGCCTACAAGTGTTTAAATAAGAGATTTGGGAGAATTTTGGAATGTCATTATGTAAATATCATCGAAGAGAAAAACCAAAATGAATCAAGGAAATATTCTTCTGATATGATAGAAGATGAGGAAGAATGTGAAAATGGGAAAAATACTAATATAAAGTAAGAAAGAGGTGTGAAAAACTCTCAAGAGTTACATCATGACGTTCACTCTAAAGAAGAATCAGAAGAGGATTCCATAACAGAAAATAATTCGGTTAAACCACATAAAAAATCTAAGATAAGAGATTTATTGGTCCAACATTATCGAGGAACAATATTAACCTACAAAGAAAATGAGAATGAGGTATAATGCACACTCATCATTTCTATTACTTAGGGAACTATACCCATTTGAAGAGGCTGCAAAGAATGTGTCATGGGTGAAAGTAATGAATTAAGTGTTATATCATATTGACAAAAACAAAACATTGTATCTTATTAAAATTCCTGAAGGCCATACTGTGATTGGTACGAAGTTAATTTTCATGAACAAATATTATCAAAATAAAAATGTGATATGAAATAATACGCACTTGTTTTGTAAAGGATTTTCTCAAATCAGAGGTGTTGATGTTTAAGAGGCATTTTCTCCCATAGCGATACTAGAGTCAATTAGGAAATTTCATGTCATGGAATTCCAAAGTGGTTATTAAGTGTATCAAATGGATGTTAAGACAACATATTTAAATATATTATTCGAAGAAGAAGATGACATTGAACACCCTATAGGGTTCTTTCTTGGCAATGATGAACTGAAGGATTGCATGTTAACAAAAGCTATTTATGGCCGGAAATAGGGACCATGGGTGTAGTACTCTTAGTTATACTCTTATCTGAGAAAGATTGTGTCTAAAAGAGGAGGAGTGGATCACAATAACAATGTTAAGACATCGCAATAGGAACATATCATGGAATTGGTATATGTGGATAGTATTATTTTTTATGGAAGAAGGCATAGATTGGTGGATGAATTTTCTATGAACATGATAACAAAATTTGAAATGTCCACAATTGGTGAACTCACATACTTTTTAGGGATGAAGGTACTTAATAAGAATAATAACACTTACATTTCTCAAGAAAATTATATAAGACATATACTAATAATTCAATTTTCATGATTCCCATCTAATGCCAACTCCGATAGAAGTTTGATCAATGATCGGAAAGAAAATGGATGGGAATTCTATGAATCCCACACTGTGCAGAATAATAACTGGAAGACTATCATACGTGATGATGATACTACCAGATATTTTCTTCAAAAAGAACCTTTTTCCCACATTCATAGTAATCCGAATGAAGAACATTTGGTTGTAGTGATAATAATCATGAGATACATTCAAGGTACAAATAATTATGGGTGATTCTTTTTTGTTGGATGAGATAGTAAACTATCAGCATTTTCTGATGCTGACTAGGCTTGATATACAGTGGACAGAAATTTTACCAGTGGTATAGAATTCTATATTGGGAAGAAATATGTGGTCTAGTTAGTCAAGAAATAGTAATGTACTTCATTTAGTACTGGTGAAGATGAACATATATCTACATCCAAGCCATGCACATAGTTACATTGGATGAAGCAGCAACTAAGTGACATAGGGGATGAGGTATAACAACCAAAATTTATTTAGTATCATAATAATATTGCAATTGATCTTTTGAAAAAAATATTCAGCATTATTGTATGAAACATATTGAAATCAGATATCACTTAATCAAGGAACAAGATGAACACGGCGTGATCAAAATGGACCATGATGGAACTGATGAGAAATTAGATGAAATTAAAACCAATCCAGAGTGAGGGGATATGTTTAAGAAACGTTGGTTAAACCTCAGTGTTCCACCACCTCCCAATACATAAGGAGGTTATTAGGTTCCCCTATACCTAGTTGTTATAACTATTTTTAGTGTGTTTGTGGAAATTATGCAGTTTTATGTGGGAGATACGATCCCAGGGGAGCATGATTTTTTACTAACAAATCTTTATTCATGACATTGGATTTATTTCCAATGGGGGAGAATTGATAAATTTAATGGAGAGTTTTCTATTTATTTCTGGTTATGGTAAAGATGGATAATATAAAAATCATGAAATGAAACTATGGGGGAGAAAATAAAGGATGATAACTCAATTCATGTCATCTATATTGTTTTCTAATTACTGGTCACATATCATGTTGACTTAGAGTGATGGCTGACTTATTTCTTGAATGTTCATTTTTTGATCATGGCTGGAGAATTAGTGAATTTATCTGAAGATTTCCAACAAACCCAAAGGATGATATTGTTTAAACCAAGGCATCTGTTTTCTAATAAAGTAGATAAGTTTCTGTTTGTTGTCAATATTCACATGGATGAATATAGGGTTTTCCCAAAATAGGGAAATACGTATGAGTATGAATGAATTATTAAAGGTGGTTTAGTACAATCAAAAGGTGTGCAGTATGCGGTAAATGCGTGTGGTACAAAGAATGATGTATAGAAATGAAAACAGTTCGTTGTGATGGGACATAGTGATGTCATGTGGTATGAAAAATGCTACCCAACCTATTCGCAATGATGGTAAGCAGTGAAAAGATGTATTATGTGGTCTGTTAGACTTACTGTGTGTGGAAGGATAAAAGTACATGAGAAAGGTTCACAGTCCAGTGGATTATAGTACAAGGTGGATGATAACAGTACATAGATATAGCTCAATTTATAGTGATGATTGTCCCACCATGAAAATTTGGGTAAATGAGATTACTGAAATTTGCAGAGTTATGTGCCAATTTAAGAATATGTAATCCCCTTTGGTAAGGAACAAGTTTAAAAATAAAAATTTTAGGATGAATGTCACAACCCATCCTCGGGGCCCATGTCGTGACTACCCCATGCCCGCCTTCCATAGGCCAGGGGCTGGCGACTAGCACCAAAGGCAAATTCCAGATAAAATGGAAGGTATTGTCATTAAACCTGTAACACACCCAGTCTTAACCCAACCAGTAGAAGAAAGTCATACAAAAATAGAAAAGAAATGTTTTTTGAATGTAAGTGGCCCATAATACAAACCCAACTGAACAACAAGTACAAGTACAAGTAAAAAGGGAAAACAACTCCTAGATCGTCTACCTAAGAATCCTACCTAAAGGGTAGGTACAAATCTTGATCAACTCTTCCCTGAGGTACGTCCCATCTAGTTCATCTTCGAGAAGCCTCTCGTCTATCACCCTTCGCCTCGATCACTGTTGTCTATCGTGTGCACAATACACAACATAGTGCGGGTGAGGCTCATGCAGGGGTGAGTATAACAATACTCTGTAAGGAACCCCGTGACCTCCGGAGATCTCCCAGATTCCACTAAAGATAAACCACAGAAGAAAGATAAAATCACGAAGTATCAACCAAACCTTCTTAGGTATATTCCCATACATATACCTAAGTTTCCAATCACAGTTCGGCTTCAACTCTCAAGCCCAAGAACAACCCAGTCCACAAAGGAAGTAAAGTCAATCACCTCGAAGATAAATAATTGAAATACAAGGCCCAACTCACACAGCTATACATATTTTGTAGAGTGATAGAGATGATCAGATGTAGTCACTGATTCATCTAATCTTCCAGACCCACACAGGATACAGGACCAGCTATGCTGTCAGATCCTCACAGGGTACTATACTAGCTATTTTTTCGGGCCCACAAAAGATACAGGAAAAGAAATCATAACTGTTAGACCCACGGAGGATCCCAGTATAGTAGTCACCACTGTTGAACCCACAGAGGATTCTAGTACAGTAGTCATCAATGTCGAACCCATAGAGGATTCTGGAACAATATCGTTGCATCCAGCCCTAGGGTTTCTGCACACAGCATGCTCGATTCCAGGAGGGTCCACTCCTCGAGCCAAGTGTTGATACATCAACTCTCACAAAGTCCTGATTTGATGTATCCCGTAGTTCTGTATCATCAAAAGAAACCCAACGTGATAGACGACGCATCAATCAGACGCACGGTCTGAGAGTTATTAGCATTTCCGCTCCAGCTGCGCGGATGGTTTTTAGGCTCAAACCAATCCGGACATACCCCGACTACATCCAAACCTCAAGTGAAGTATGCCAAAAGAATCATCACGCTCTAAGAATTCCATCACCACATGCGGAACATCAATCTGACACTTGTATCCCTATAAGCGGCTAAGAGGTGTAAATGAACTTAGCGGGTCTAGGTCCGGTCCGACCCAATGGGACTGACCGGACCTGTCCCACTGTAAAACGGGGTCTGACCCACTCCGTGGGTCCCACCCGGTCTGAGGAAGCGACCCAAGCAACGGAGACGACCCGACCCGGTCTAAGGAAGCGACCCAGCTCGTGGCAGCCCGGCCAACCACGCAAGAGAGTGGCTGCCCCCCCCCCCCCCCGCCTAGTTCATCGAACAGAACCATCGAACCGCACCAGTTCGGGTGTCTTGGGACTCGGGTGGTCTCGATGGTCTGACTCTACAGTGGCCGGCTCGGTGGGCCACCTCCGCACCTCCACCGTAGCGCAACGGTGCTGAGGTCCTGCTACACTCCACGCGGCACGAAGGCACCGCGCCCCCACCGCCACGGCCCGACATGACCACGACCTTCGGCTCCAACGCGCGGCGTGACGGTGCCACGCTTCTTAATCTGTCATGGCCCTCCCTACCGTGGTTCCTCTATCATCCACTACAGTTCTTCTCCGGCGCGGTGCGACGACACCACGCCCCTTCGGTTCCGACTTCGTCTTCATCAAATAAGAACCAACAGAGGGTCGTCTGGCCGTGTTTGTTCATCCCGCGCCCTATGCATTAGGTGATAACAATTGTCCACTGTCAAACCAAATTATACGTCAAATAATGAGGGTAAAATTAATACATTAAAATAATCAATTCACCCTACCTTTTATTTTTTCGATGAATGTTATCGAGTCACGGAATACGAATGTCGCGGAAAACGGACGTCGTTCTGTCAACGTCGGAAGAGGTAGATCTCAGTGAAGATGAGTCGAGTTGACACCCTTGATGTACATAGTGGGTGGCGATGCTTCCATTCCTTGCTCCAGGAGAAGAAGGGAGAACTTTATGCTCATTGTTCTTCGGAGATGATATGCATTCTTCGTTGGAATAGAATGGTGTTCTTCTAAGAGTTCTCCAAAGAATTTTAATCCAAAAAAATAGAGATAGTTCTCTATTATTTTTATGGCACAACAACTCTATAGTTTTACTTCATTAGTTGTGACAAAAAATTTGATTAAATGCAGATGAATGGATTCAAAATTCAATCAAGGGAGGTGGAGAGTTTCAACAATAAATTTGGAGAGTTGGAAGTTTTATGAGACTCTCCTTAATTAAATGAGAGTTACATGGGGGTTGAAGGGGGTTCAAACTAGAGTGGGACCCACCTAGTAATATCCGTCCAAGGGAGGTTAGGGTGTGGTGGGCCCCACCACTATCCTCCACTTGGTGGTTTTAACCACCAATAAAAAAAATTATGTCATACATAATTTATATTTAATTTATTAAGAATCCAAAAAAAATTACATCCAACCTCGATAAAACGCAACTGCAGTTATGGTCTCCTTAAATGAAAACTAGTTCTGCGAGTTCAAGGGTGCCCTCAGATTTTAATTCTGATCCCTGATTCAAAAGATATAAAATCATGCACGTACGTTTAGAGAATGCACTTGAACAATACATTAGAAATTGATTCCGGGCACACCGGGCCTCGAAATCAAGCACCGTTAGAAGCCACAGACTCATAAAATTCTCAAATATTGAAGAAAAAAATTCCCACAAGATTTAGGATTCTTTAAATTCTCCCCAGCTCAGGGATTTACATCCCTATAAGCTACTACACACACTAGTGGAACAAATGGGGGTACTGAGCATGCATCTGAGCCTTCTGCTCCTATGTCCTATCCTGGAGGTTCCTTTGCTGCCAGCGAACGCGCACCAGAGGAATCGAATATCCATGCAGGACCTGCTACTGTTGATCCTCAATAACCACTAAAACCTCTGGGAATGTCACCCATCATCGATGTCCATCTTCCCATGGTTGATAATGTGGGACAGGTCATACACGTATCTCCTCAGTTGAGATACGTGGAAGACGCCATGCACCCGGTGCAACTGAGGTGGAAGATCCAAGTGGTAATACACCTTTCTCACCCTACTAAGGACGTGAAATGGTCTGATGAATGGCAGAGATAACATTACGCATCAGCCAAATCTCCATAGACTTCATTGAGTTGAGACCCGTAGGAATATGTGGTCTCCATCCTCGAACTCCAGTGGTCTCTATCTCCTATCAACATAGGACTTCTGTCAGCTCTGTGCATTCATCATCCACACATGGATGATTTTCTCCTTCTCCATCGTAGCCTGCACTATCTCTGGTCCTAGAAATGCTGACTCCCCTGGGTCAGTCCAGCAGAGAGGCGATCTGAAAGGTCAGCCGTAAAGTGCCTCGTAAGGTTCCATCATGATGGTGGATTGGTATCTGTTGTTATACGCAAACTCTACTAAGGGTAAGTGATCCTTCTAGATACGACCCAAGTCCAGGACACATGCATGGAGAATATCCTCGAGAGTATGAATGGTCCTCTCAGCCTGACCATCTGTCTAAGGATGGAAGGCGGTGCTCAAGTGAAGCTGCATCCCAAAAGCCTCCTACAACCCCTTGCGTAGCCAGTAAGTGAAATGAGCATCTCGATTGGAGAATATCTTCGATGGAACACCATGAAGCCATGTGATCTATTGTACATAGAGGCATCCCATTCTCTCTATTGATCCATGATCTCCGATCGGTAAAAAGTGGTCCGAATTACTGAGTCATTCGACAATCACCTAGATAGAGTCATGTCCCTTGGATGTACGTGGATGTCCCCTCACGAAATCCATGTAAATCCTATACCAATTCCACTCTAGAACCACTATGGGAAGAACCATGCCAGCTGGAACATGGTGCTCCGCCTTCACTTGCTGACAAGTGAGGCTTTGAGAGGCAAACTCTTCTACTACCTTCTTCATACCAGGCCACCAGTTCTGTCATTGGAGGTCCTGATACATCTTTGACACTTCTAGATGTACCGCTAAAAGAGATGTGTGGAACTCCCTCAACCCTTCCTCCTGAAGTGCAACTGGTAACATGGTATGTCCCTTGAAGATAATGGTGTGCTCCCCACCTTCAAAAAATCCATCAGGTGCCTACCCTATGGATATCTGAGCACATCGCGTTTCACAGTCAACATCCCCATGTTCTGCCTCTCTGACTTGCTAATGAAGTGGTGGAGTTACTATGAGAGACTGCAGAAAGGCTGCTACATCTCTATCCACAAAGGATATATGCAATGCGACTAGCTTCTCTATCACCTCTCCTAGCAGATGAATGCATGATCTCTTACTGAAAGAATATTCTACAGCTTTCCCATTCCCAAGAGTATAGAATATCTCAAAGTCATAATCCTGGAAAAACTCGATCCATCATCGCTATCTCAGGTTCTGGTCCTTTTGGGAGAAGTTGAAACTAAGACTCTGGTGGTCAGAGTTGACTGTAAAACGCTCGCTCATCAGATAGTGCCACCACATCTTCAAGGCGAAGACCACTACTACTAACTTCAGGTCATGTGTAGCGTAGTTCTTCATGTGCTTTATCAACATCAATTAACAATACGCAATCACTTCTCACTCGTGCATCGGGACACTACTAGATTTAGTCCCTGATCCATCGTAGTAAACTACGTACCCAATGCCCTCCTCTCGTAGCCTCAAGATAGGCGTACTAGTCAACCTATTCCTCAACTCCTGAAATATCTTCTAGTATCTCTCTGACAACACGAAGGGTTGCATCTTCTTAATTAATTCTAATAGCGATGCTGAAACTCTGGAGAAATCTTGCACAAATCTCTTATAGTACCCAGCCAGTCCCAGAAAACTCCGTACCTCCGTCAAACTTCTGGGTGGCTCCCAAGAAAGTACTGACTCAATATTCACTGGATCCACTGCAACTTCATCCTCTGAGATGATGTGTCCCATGAAGTGAACCTCTCAAATCCAAAACTAGCACTTTGAGATCTTACCATAAAGCTGGTGCTCTTGGATTGTGTCATGTACTACCCGCAAATGGTAGGTGTGGTCATCCTCAGTAGTCGAGTAGATCAGTAACTCGTCGATGAAGACTACAACAAAGATACTGAGGTAAGGCTGGAAGATCCTATTCATGAGACTCATGAACACTACTGGAGTGTTGGTTACACCGAAGGGCATAACCAAGAACTCGTAGTGGCCAAACCGACACCTGAAGGCCATCTTCTGCACATCCTCATCTCGAACTCTGATCTGGTGATATCCTAACCAATGGTATATCTTCGGGAACCATCGTGCTCCCTTGAGCTGATCATAGAGGTCGACAATCCTCAAGAGTGGGTTCTTATTCTTTACGATCACATGATTCAAGCGACTTTAGATAACACACTGTCACAATCTCCCTTCCGCCTTCTTGGCAAACAAAATCGGAGATGCCCAGGGTAAAGCACCGGTTCAGATAAATCCCTTCCCCAGCAAGTCCTCCATCTGTACCCATAACTCACGAAGCTCGGAAGGATCCATCCAATATGCTGTAGTAGATATCGGTCCCTTCCCAGGGAACAGGTCAATGTAGAATCCCACCTCTCTACGAGGAGGTAGTCCTGTAAGGTCTTCAAGGAAAACATATGTGTACGGATCCACCATAATAGGAAAACTCAGACTCCTCACATCAACCGCTCTGAGGATGAGACTAGACAACTAATGTGTGATCAGCTTCTCCCTCCTCTATGAAGGTCAATCATGAGCTGCAGAGGCTCCCTTCTCACCCGTGAAGGTGTACCACGTCTCATCCGTGTGGATACACCACACTTTTCACCTAAGACAGTGAATCTAAGCATGGACTGTGGATAACCAGTCCATACCCAAGATGACATCGTAAGGCCTCGACACCACTACGAGAAGATCCCAGTCGAAGCTATCTCCTCCTAGAGTAATGTCACACGGCCAGCACTAGTGCGTAATCATCGAGTCTGCTCCCGTAAGAGTCTCTAGCCGTAAGGATCAAGCCAATGTCTCCGTCAAAGTCTTTGAGATCTGAATGAGGGCAGTGGCAATAAAATAATGACACACACTTATGTCTATAAGTACTACAGAAAGGGTGGAGTAGACATAGATAGTACCTCAACTCATATCAGGTGCACCATAGTCATTGGCCTCGACTGCCTGGACCTGAGCCTGCCTCTATCCACCAGCTCCCTATGGTTGGGGTGGACCTCCTGGTGGTGGTGGTGGTGGTAGAGCCTCGAAATGCCGTCCACCACCCACTGCTCGGCCAGCTCCTCTACCACGTTTGCCTTCTCCCGGTGGACCACCACGGTCGAACCTCTACCTCAGCCTGGGAGGTCCCTCTACTGTCTTTTACACATATGCATGGCGGGTCGGGCAGTCACGAGCCATGTGGCCCGGCCCGGTGTATGCATAACACTTTTTTTTCTCGTATAGCTGGCCCTATCTCGTGTGCCCTGGACCACTGAACATGTATCCTGGGGTCGACCACCTGATAGCCTGGTCCACTTGGTCTTCTGCGACATATGTCTACTATCGGCTGTAGAGGACTCTGCTACCTGTCGCCCTGTGGTGGGTCTCGCTACTGGTGACTGCTCAGTGAGAAAAATCTCCACTAGAAGGGCTCACTCTAGCAGCCCCGCCTGCGTCGGGATACTGAGGGGGATCATCGAAACCCTAATCTCATGCTCAAGTCCCTACTCGAAGGTCTGACCCCTGAAGATCGGGTCTCATACCACATGCATGGAGTAGCGCAAGAGGTCGGTGATCCTCACTGAGTATGGAGATACTTTCATGACTCCATGCTGAAGATGAAGTATCTCCTGAATCTGCACCGCACGAAGGGTGTCTGGAACAAACTTTTATTGGAAGAGACTGTTGATGTCTTTCCAGAGTAATGATGCCTCATCTTGCACCTGGAGCATTAGGCTCCACCATCTGTCTGCTGCTGCATATAGGAGACTCGTGGAAAGAATCACCATGAGGTCAGTTGGTGTCCCTACCAATCTAAAAACTCTCACGACAACCTCCAGCCAATCCTCAGTTTCCTATGGGTCTGTCTCTCCCCAAGAACCTGGGTGGCCTCTGGTGCTGGAACTTGTGTAATTCACTCATACGGGGTGCACTCTCTATGGATGGAGATGGTGGTATCTATGGCCCAATAGGTAGTGGTACCACTGGTACCTCCGCTGTGATGGGGCCCTGAACTGAGGCCTCATTGCTCGGTGGGCTACCCTCTCTTATGAAACTCAAAACCTTAGTTGGCTGCCTTCGTGGAGTCATCCTGAAAAGGAACAGGTGTGCCACAGTTAAAATAGTATAGCTTGTGAGATGACAGAAACTAATCATGAACAAAAAATTTTCAAAGGAAACACACACACAATCTGCATTTTTGTGCACTTAGTCGAAGATCAGAAGTCAGAGTCCTAGTGTATGGATACGTCGGTCGTCGCACCAATCAGCATTTTCGTCATGACCAATCCTCAGGGCTCGTGCTGTGACTACCCCATTCCCTCCTTCCATAGGCCAGGGGCCGGTGACTAGCACCAAAAGAGAATTCCTGATAAAAGGGAAGGCATTGACTTTAAACCTGTAACACACCTAGTCTGAACACAAGTAGTAGAAGCAACATGTACGAAAATAGAAAAGAAAATTGTGCTGAAAGTAAGTGGGCCAGAATACAAATCCAAATGAACAACAAGTCCATGTACATGTAAAAAGGGAAAAAAACTCCTAGATCATCCACCCAGGAGTCCTACCTGAAGGGTAGTTATAGATCTCGATCAAATCGTCCCTGAGTTATGTCCCGTATAGTCCAGATCCGAGCAGCCTCCCGTCTGTCACCCTCCTCCTCAATCACTATTGTCTTTTCTCTGCACAGTACACAAGAAGGTGCGGGAGATGCCCATGCAGGGGTGAGTATAACAATACTCAGTAGGGGACCCTGAGACCCCCGATGGTCTCCCAGAATACAATAAGGATAAACCATAGTAGAAAGATAAAATCACGAAGTATCAAGAAACCCTATATAGGTATATTCCCATACATATACCCAAGTTTCCAATCATAGTTCGGCTCCAACTCTCGATCCCAAGAACAACCCTGTCCCTAAAGGAAGTAAAGTCAATCACCTTGATGATAAATGATTGAACGAAAAGACTCATATCACAGAGGTATTAATTATTTGTAGAGTGATAGAGATGATCAGATATAATCACTGATTCATCTATGTTGTCAGACCCACACAGGATACAGGACCAGCTAAGCTATCAGAGCCACATAGGATACAAGACCAGCTATTTTGTCGGACCCACACAGGATACAGGAGATGATGCTAGAATTTCCTGACCCAAGGAGGATTCTGGTATAGTAGTCATTACTATAAAACCCATGAAGGATTTCGGTACAATATTATCACTATTGAACCAACATAGGATTCCGGCATAGTATCGTTGCAGCCGGCCCTAGGGTTTCCGCACATCGTACGTTCGATTTCGGAGGGTCCTCTCCTTGATCCAAGTGTTGATACATCAACTATAACAAATTCCTTAGTTGATGTATCTCGTAGTTCCATATGATCATAAGAATGCTACTCGAAAGATAGAGTGTCAATCAGATGCCCGATCTGAGAGTTATTGGCATTTTCGTTCCAGGTACCTGGTTTGTTTTTAGGCTCAAACCTATCCGTCTGTACACAAAATGAGTCCAAACCTCAAGTAAAGTATTCCAAAAGAATTGTCATGATCCATGAATTCCATCACCAGAGGAGGTACATCAATCGGACACCCATAGCCCTAGATGCGGCTAAAAGGTGTAAATGGACTTAGTGGGTCTAGGTTCTGTCCGACCCAGTCAGACTGACACAGCCTGACCAAGTCTGAACCACGGTCTGACCCGTTCTGCGGGTCCAACCCAGTCTGAGGAAGCGACTTGAGCTGAGGAGACGGCCCGACACGAAAAGACGATCTGGCCCGATGGGTGGCACGACCCGAGGGGACCCGGTAGAAGGGCGTCCCGGCCATTGGGGGCCCGACCAAGGGCGGCCAGGCTGTCAGTGGCCTGACTGAGGGGTGGCCCGACCTAGGGCAGCCCGACCGAGTGTAGCCCAACTTTGGGTGGCCTGGCCGAGTGTGGCCAGACATAGGGCGGCCTGGCCGAGTGCGGCCCGAAATTGGGCGGCCCGACCGAGTGGGGGCCGACCTAGGGCGTCCTGGATCGTGGCGGCCCTGCCGGCCATGCGAGGGATCGGGTTCCACCCCCCCCCCCCCCACCCAAGATTGTAGAACAGAACCGGCGCACCGCGCCGGTTTTGGAGCCACGGGACCTAGGTGGTCCCAGTAGTCCGGATCCAGGGCGGCTGGCTCAGCCGACCACCTCCGCACCCCCACCGATGCCCTCCGCGCGGTGTGATGGCGTCGCGGCACCACCGCTGTGAGCCGACCCGGCGACGGCCTTCGTCTCCACCGCACGGCGCGACGGTGCCATGCTTCTTCATCCATCGGGGGCCTCCCAGCCACAGTTCCTCTTTCATCCTCCATAGTTCTTCTCCATCGCAGTGCGACGACACCATGCCCTTTCGGCTCTGATTCCGTCTTCATCAAACAAGTACAAACGGGTGGGCATCAGGCCGTGTTTGTTTGGCCCACGCCATCCACATTAGGTGATAACAATTTGCCACTGTCAAAAAAATTAAACTTTGAAGAATGAGGGTAAAATTCATACATTAAAATAATCTAATCCCCCTACCTCGTATTGTTTCATTGAATGTTGTCGAGTCACGAAAAATGAATGTTGTGGAAAACAGATGTCTCTCTTTCAACGTTGGAGGAGGTAGATCTTGTTGAAGATGAGTCGAGTCGACGCCCTCGGTGTACTTCGTGGGTGGTAGTGCATCCCTTCCGTGCTTCGGGCGAAGAAGGAAGAACTTGATGCTCATTATTATTCATAGATGAGAGGCATTATTCATTGGAATAGAATGGTTTTCTTTCAAGAGTTCCTCAAAGAATGTTAAGACAAAAATAATGGAGATAGTTCTCTATTATTTTTATGTCATAGCAACTCAAGATTTGTCCTCCATTAATTATGACAACAAATTTGATTATATTCATATGAATGGTTTCAAAATTCAAACAAGGGAGGTGGAGAGTTTCAACATTAAATTAGGAGATTTGGAAGTTTAATAGAATCTCTTCAATTAAATGAGAGTTACATGGGGGTTAAAGGGGGTTCAAACTAGAGTGGGACCCACCAATTTATATCCTCCCAAGGGAGGTTAGGGTGTGGTGGGCCTCACCACTAACCTACACTTGACGGTTTTAACCACAAATCAAATAAAATTATGTCACACATAATTTTTATTTAATTTATTAAGAATCCCCAAAAATTAACTTCTATCTTCGATAAAACGCAACTATGGTAAAGGTATCCTTAAGTGAATACTGGTGCTACGAGTTCAACGGTGCCCTCAGATTTCAATTCTGAGCTCCAGTTCAATAGATATAAAATCCCCATGTATGGTTACTTAATGTACCCAAAACAATCATTAGAAATTGATTCCGGGCACACCGGGCCTCGGAATCAAGCGATGTCAGAAACCACAGACTCATAAAATTCCCTTGTATTTAAGAAAAAATTTTCCACCCGATTTCTGGGTCTTTACAATGAAATTAAGTGTTGTATGAAGTGGTACGAGGAGGGTAACATGGTACACCAAGAGAATCATCCACAAAAAAAAATGTTTGTGTAAGAGAGCACAATTGGCGTAGGAAGCTCTCACATTACGCAGAAAAGAATAGTAGTACACGGAGCATGAATATATGCGTAGGAGTGGAGTAGTATACAGTCTAGGGAAGTATGTAGAGAAGGAGAGTTCGCAGTGTAGATTGAAGGTATTTTGAAATAATAGCGGAACTCCGAAACAACTAGATGGTAGGCAGAAAGAGCAGTAGTATGCAGAAACAACAGTAATATGTAGAACTCCTATAGAAGCCTAAAACTTGGCCAAATCAGTTTGACAAATTAATTTCCATAACATATCATTTTATAGAAAAATAAATGACATATATAAGGGATTATGGTACATCATTAGAGCAATAATTTATCATTGACTAAGTATGAATTAATTTCAAACCTTTAAAGTGAACTTCGAGTCGTTAAACTGAGTGATGATTCTTTCAAAACAGTGAGCAAGGGGGAGTCAGCGGATGGGCTCCATGGGACCCACTGTGATATCCATAAAACCTTATAAAGGTTGCGCGCTTGGAATAGATTGACATTGCTAAACTCTTGTAATCCATATCTTGTGCGGATTATTGGTTTTTGGTATGACTGAAATATTGTTGCTGTATGGTCCTGGGACGCATCCCTTAGTGGTGAACCAAGAAATAAAATTAATTTCATTTCATGTGATTGTTTATTTTTTGCACTTCCTCTTTAGACAGGTTTAACAGGTTTCCACCAACATGGGAATAAAATCCATTAGTTTGAAAGGAAATGATGACACCATGATTCAACCCTCGCCTCTCAGGGACTTTTGGTGTCATTTAATTGGGGTCCACATAGTTACATCACAGTTTCATAAACCATGTGGCTCTTTTGGATTAATAGAGTGTACCTGGATAGAGTGTTCTGAATGTTTGGGCCACAGTTTAACCTAACTGTGTGCCCCTACCAATGAAATCAAGTGTGCAGGTTTATATTATCTTTAAATTAATAATTAAATAACTAGAACCACCGATACCCCTCTATTTCGACCTCGTATTGGGTTTTAGGAAATCTAGGTGATCTCTGAGCCTTCTAGAGGGATTCTAAGGTGATTTGAACATTTTTCATTTATATCTAAATCTCGTATTAATTATTTTCTATTTTCATAGTAAGTTGACTTCATCTCAATGCTTCTTTTGTTATTTAAACTATCTTTTAGTGATTTTTTTCATGAAATATCTCCACTATTTTCGTATATATAATCCTATGTACTAAGATAAAGATATAGAATTTTAAATCTAGATCTAGAGTTTCATGATATTGATTCTTTTGATTTTAATTTTGGGTTTAGGGATTTATATCCATATTTCGATCGATATCATTGTGCCGCTCAGATGTTGGGGATTTTCACTGGGCAAACATCCTTCCATAAAAGAAGGTAGGTGGTCAAAATAAAACTCCCATAGTCGTGGAATTGGTATTTTTATGTGAGATTACATATTCTCTAACATCCCTTAGTAAATGATATCTTAAATTGTGTTAATTAGGAATGTTTAATTTACTTCTTGATGTTTTGTAGATATATATGATTAATTAATTATTTAATCATGGGACTAAAGGGAATCCCAATTAGATAATTAATTTTGGGGAAATTGTTTATGATTTGGATGTTGTTTTTGAGATATTGAATTTGTTATGTTTAGATAGTAAATTGGTGGAATTAATTATGAGACAATGATTAGACTATATTGAGATAATTAATGGTGGATTAATTATGTGCCATAATGTTTTATTAAGATAATTAATTGTGATATTATTTATGAAATGTTTATCTTTGGATTGGATAATTAATTGTGAATAATTAATTATTGACTAATATCTATGTTGATTTATTAGTTAATTGATGAATTAATTAATGCTTCATGTGCATTGTTTATTGTGGGGTTAAATAATGGAGTATGATATGTTTTACTAACCATTGTATTTATGAGGTAATGATGTGGTTAATTGTTTTGAATTAATGAATGAGGTAAATGATTGAGAATGTAGGTGTTATACTTGGTGTTCTAGACCAATTGAGAATTTTGGGAATTAGACATGGTGTTTTACCCCAACAGTTGATACAAGCGCTTGTGATGTTGGGTGGTGGAAATAGTGATATACACCACTTAAGGAATTGGGGTGTGAGACATGGTGATCTAAACCATTTGATATGTTTATTGTTATACATGGAGTTCTACACCATACTATTAATAACGATAAATTGTGAGTTGAACTATACAGAGGAATCAAACCCGAGTTTAATGTGACAAATAATGTATAAATGATAATGTGATATCTATTTATTTATGAAATTTATTTAATCCCATATATAATTTTATACACTAACATTTGACTAGATTTCCTTTAGACATTGTTGGTGGTGGACTAATGAGTTTTACTCACACCCTACTCATACTGCTTGATCAACACTAGAGTAGATTTTGTTATTATAGGGAATGATAAGGGAAAGGTCTTTGGATTGGTTGTTGTTAGGGAATAGAGCATGGGTGAGGGAACCAGATGTGGTTTGGGACATACATGGGTGTTGTTGTGCCTTTATATTCACTCACATTATAAACTCTTGACACTTGAATTGTGATAGTATGTTTCTCCTTTCAGTTGAGTATTCTATTTACTATTTTATCTATCTTGTGAAATTCGTATTGTTCTGATTAATTATCTGATTCCACACTTGTTTTTTTTATTTGCTTCAGCTTGTGTTTTACTATGATAAAAAGAGGTTATATTCACTCCATGACTAACATATAATACCCTAACTACTAGTCATCACCCTCTAGTTTACAAGGATGCATGCTTGAGGGCATGTGGCTGACCGACCTGGGGAACTGTTTAGTGGAACCTGAGTATTAGTGTTATGAAGTTGTATTAGAGGAGTTTTCATTCATTCTACTTCTTTTGCTTAATATTTTGAGAAAGGTAGACTCGATACAAAGAAGAGTCAGGGATTTCTATTGAGCTCATTCTTGGGATTAGAAAAACTATATTGGATGGAAAATGTGGGTACTCATGGGGGGATTGTTCTGATTGATGTTTGTTGTAACAGTTGGATATTATTTCACCATGGGAGAGACAGTTGTTGTTTGATGTGATAATTTTGTTTGATATTTACTTAGTATTGACTCATTTCCTGATGTGGCATGAGATTTGTGTTGTCATGAATCATTATAGGCAATCAAGGTTATTTTGGAAATTATCATTGTAGGCATTCATGGGAATACATGTCATGGGTATGTAGTTAACCATTAACTATTTTTTATGTTGTGAGATTTAATATAAAAAAGTTTCTAAACTGAATTGAGGAATATTTTAAAAACAAATTAAAATTCAAAATAATTATGTGTCTAAATGAGAAATCTTTAAATGATAATGTTCTTACCATTGCGAACATAGTACTAGGAGTAGCATGGTTTTTGATAGTGATAGTGCCATGTTGTTGACCATGTGGTGAGAAATGGGGAAGGATATGTTTAATATTCTGGTATTTCTATTTCCACTTACATAAATGCTATAAATTTATGTTATGAGACCTAAGGTGTGTGTTTGGCAATGTACAGTTCATGCATCAACGGTGCTTGTTGAGGGGAAGACTGAGAGGTATGACTCGAAATGATCCTCCGGACTAGGAACATGATGAATCATTGGTAAAAGAAGGGGAGGAAGGGAGAATTTCCAAGAGATCATTTCGTGTTTTAGGAAATTCATGAAGGGATGCAGAGGGTGGGTTCTGAGAAGCATGTTTATGTTGACAAGGGAGTTTTATATGAAACACTCTTTGACATTTATTGGAGTGGGATGACCTAAGGGACCTGAATTATGGATTATATCCATAGAGATGATACCTGAGAATTTTTAGAATCTCGATATGTGGAGGGTCATGTTGGGTACTTATATTCTACGGGACTTAGGAAAGCACTGGTGGTATATTCAGGTATGCTCTAGAAAGACTGATGATATGTTATGGAAGGAATTTCTGGAGAAGTTCTTCGAGAACATCTACCTAGAGACACTGAGACAGGAGAAGGCTTCAGGGTTTATGCATCTAACTCAGAGAAGCATGTCCTTAATGGATTATGCCGATTGTTTCACATATTTATAGAGTTTTTTCCTAGCTTTACCACAATATGAGGATTCTTCAGAAAAATGATTTTAGAATGGAATTAAGTGTGAGATTAAGTACCATGTGAATATATTTAGGATCAAGAAGTTCTCAAAAGTGGTAAATAGGGCTTTAATTTCTAAGGGTAAGATGAATGAGGCTTCTATTACAAGACATTTAGCTATCACGGGACAATCAGGGTGTGCACCTTCTGAGAGCAGGAAGCACCATTATGAGAAACATAATCAGCACACTGGAAAGAAAGGTGGATAGTCAAGAGGAATTGTTTCATCAATATATACTCATGCCCTTCTCCACCCATGCTATTAGATGGGACACAATCTCAAATATTTTCCTCGACAACCAGTGGACTGCTGATTTTGGGGAATGATGGGGCACCAACAAATGTTCTCTAGGAAGAAGCAACATGATAGTGATGAGGGAGAAACTATGTAGAGTGAGAGTGTGGGAATGGTGTCTTCTACAACTTATAGGTATTGCAGCTGCAATTGAAATGGATTAGGTGGTAGATGTGGTGGATGGGGTTCTTTAGGGTATGAGCACCAATTTCACCAGATTTGTGCTACTCAGGGGAGTATGATAGTTCCACTGGGATTGGTAGGACAATTACATGTGGTGCGGCCAAGAGTCGTGTAGAGAATTGGTAGACCACAGTTATTGGGACGTATTATTCTGGTAGCTTATACTTCTGATAGTTCATTGTTCGATAATGGTTCCTTTTATTACATTATATCTTCAATTATTTTTAATGACATCAGTTTGAAGGAGGATTCCATAAAATGATTAATTAATATTGATAAAACATTGGGAACATGATCTACAAATATATTTCTATTCAATTGATGTCCTCTAGAGATTGGAGGGTACTATTTTTATTGGGATCCTTATTTACTTGATATGACTGGCACAACCTGATTATGGGTACGGAGTGGTTAGTCGCATACTGACTCCACCTTGATTGTTACCATATGAGAGTTACATTTTTATCTCATAAGGGTGGCCAATATGTCCATCATGGATAGTGGGAAATACATTCAATCTGAGCAGGGAAGATTACTCAGCAATTGGGAGATCCCAGAGCCCAAGTTTCCTTTATTTTCCTCGATGATGGTAGTGGTGGGAAGGATGTCCTTCTATATGTTGTAGAACAGTTTCATGATGTTTTTCCTAAATACATATTAGGGTTTCTACCTGAGAGATATGTAGAATTAACTATTGAGGTCATGTTGAGAGCTGAGTAAGTATCTATTCCACCTAACAGAACTAAACCGACTAAGATTCTAGAGATCAAGACTCGATTAGAGGAGCTGGAGGATAAGGGTTTTATCCGCCCAAGTATGCCTTCTTGTGGATCACTTGTGGTGTCTACAAAGAAGGGTGGCCTGATTTTACAATTGTGTTTCAATTACCAGAATCTGATAAAAAATACCATGAATAACTGGTTTTATCATCTGTGTATAGATGATTTGTTTTACCATCTAAAGGGGTCTTATGTGTTCTTAGTGATTAATTTTATATTAGGGTATCATCATGTGAGAGTTGATACTTTATATATACTATGGACGGATTTCAAAAGAAGCAATGGCCTTTACCAGTTTGTCATAATGTTCATTGGGTTAACAAATGCTCCAGTAGTGTTTGTGGCCTTGATTAATAGAATCATTCATCCCTACATATATTAGTTTATGGTGATGTTTTTGGACAACATCTTGTTTTACTCAAAGACTCATGAAAATTAGGCCCAACATCTTAACATCATCTTGAGTACACTAAGAGAGAAGCGATTATAATCCAAGATATCTAAGTGTTAGATTGGAATTGACTAGGTACACTTTTTGGTACATATCATATCATAATAATGTGTGGAAGTGGACCCAAAGAATGTTCAAGTGGTTGCTTTTTTTGGAGTGTACCAGTATTTTTTTTTGATTTTTGGCGCTTTTTGAGATTATCTAGATATTACAAGAGATGTATCCAGTACTTTTCCTGATTAGAAGCACTGCTTTCAGTCTTGAATAAGAAAGGGATAAATTTTGATTGGATGGAAGAATTTTGTAATTCTTCATAGGAGTTGATGAAGTGCTTGAAATCAGCACAAATTTCGATCATACCTGAGACATGTGAGGAGTTCACAATGTATTATGATGCTTCTGGGATAGGACCTAGATCTATGTTGGTATTGGAGGATTGAGTCATTACGTATGTGTCTTGGTAGTTGAAGCCACATTAATTTAATTATTCTACACACGACATCATGTTTTCAGCAGTAGTTTATGATCTTATGTGTTGGAGACAATATCATTTGGGTTAGATGTTTATAGTTCTTACAAATTAGAAAAGGTTGAGGTGTATCTTTTCATAGCATGAATTGATCCTTGGACAAAAAATTTGGGTAGAGTTTATGTAGTCCATTGATTTTAAAATATCATAAGGTATTAGTATATATGACACAACATTTAAATGCTATAATTTTTCATCTAAAAATTAAATACTGAATGAATTAATATCACATTTTTTGATTCATCAATATATTGATTGTCTTCTTGTCAAGAATCTAAGATGCATACACCTAGAAAGGGGGAAAGTGTGGTTGATTCCTTGAGTAGTAAATCTCATACTCAGTTTTTACTTGAGTAAAGTGTGAAATGGAAGATAAGGCCCTTGCTCACTGAAATGCATGTGGTGGTTTAGGAGAGTTAGGATTAGTTGACACATGATTCTATAGAAGTGGAGTCAAAAATCATAATATAGTTTAGGGAATGAAAGTACGAGGATCCATAGTACATGGCCTTAATGGAAATCATTGATGGTGGGGATACACCTTCACACTAGTTGATAGATTAGGATGAGGTCATCTATGTCCAGAATAGGTTTGGGGTGCCAATGATCGTGTGATAAGAGCTCATGTGAGAATTTCATCCCTCGAAGTGGTCAGTACATCCTAGTGTGAAAAAATGTACCATGACCAAGGATGAAAATTTTGGTGGCTAGTATTATAAAAAAATATAGTAGTTGTCATGAAAAGAAGTTTCACTTATTAATAGGTGATGGTAGAGCACCAATGACCTGTAGGTATATTGTAGTCGTTGACTATTCAAAAATGGATGTGGGATGACCTGACTATGGATTTTTTGGTAGGTCTTCCAAATATACATAGGATGAATGATTCTATCTGTGTCGTTGTGGATATACTGAAAATGGATGCATATTTCATTCTTATTAGGGAAACCTTCATAGTAGAACTGTCGGGGGAATTGTATTTTTGAGAGATAGATCGTTTCCATGGGGTATCGTAGACTATAGTTTCTAATAATGATTAGCACTTTACATCATTATTTTTATAGGGAAAAAAGAAGGTTCTTGGCAAACAGTTTTCGTTGTGTAAGGCCTTACACCGAAAAAAAGATGGTAAATTGGAGCATACCATACATGTGTTAGAGGATATGATGCGGGAATTTGTGCTTGATTTTAGTGGTTCTCGGGAGAAGCACTTGACTGTAGTGGATTTCACCTATATCAATATTTATCAGGAAGCCACACAGATTGCACAATATGAGACACTTTATGGTAATCCTTGTAGATCAATACTATGCGAGATAGATGAGGGTGAGTCAGAGTTTTTGGGACCAAGTCTCTTGAAGTAGACATCGGTGCTAGTGCAGTTGATTCCAAAATGCATGGCTTAGACATAGATTAGATAGCTGTAGTATTCTGATTGAAATATACAACCCCTAGGGTTAATAGAGGTTTATTGTGTATTCTTTAGAGTGTCTCCAAGGTTGGGTCACTACAGGATGTGGAGGTCAGGCATGTTGGCACCATTGTTTGTGGGACCGTTTTAGTTAGTGGAGAGAATTGGACCGGTGGCATACTGATTTTATCATTCACTGAAATATAGTTCTATGATTGATGCTTTCTATGTGTCAAAACTATGGCAGTATCACCCTGACCCTTCCCTTGTATTCTATGAGGATGTGGATGACCTCATGATAGATATGTACTTTCAGGAGCATCAGATACATATGCTAGATAGTAGTGAAATGTTTTGTGGGGAAAGAAAGTGTCGATAGATAGATTATCATTGAAACCTGAAAGTGTGCAAGAGGAAACATGGGAACAAGTAGAAGTTATGAGGGATCAATGGACAAATCTTTTGGGATCAGAATATCAGTGGAATTCGAGAATGAATATTGGGGATGATCTATTATAAGATGGGGAGATTGTAAGATCCCAACATTTTATGGAGTAATTTCGGGGCCATTTTCTGCTATATTTTTCTTTTTTTAAGAACATTTATATTGGAGTTTTTGTTTTAGGTTCATTTGGATGTGTTTTTATTAAAAATTAATGGACCAAGGGTTGTGCATGGTTCTCTTATAGTTTGAAAATTGTGCTCCTAATCCCAAGTAACCATGCAACCCTTGGTAGTGGGGGTCCACATGGTTAGATTACGTTTTGATAAACCATGTGGCTCTTTAGTAGTAACTGTGTGAACTTGGATAGACAGATCCACACATTTGGTGCACAGTTTACCCTAACCATGTTCCCCTTCCCCAAAAACCATGCACTTGAATTTTTATTACCAAAAAATAGTTATTAAATCACCCAACCCCCCCCCCCCCAAGACATCTATTTCGTCCTAGGGTTTGTCAGGATGAATTATAGGTGATCCCAAAGCCCTCTAAAGGGATTACCAGCTGATTTGAACACCGTTCATTGGGATATAATTCTCGAATTTAATATCTTCTCTCTTCTCAGAATGTGGACTTCATCCTGTTGTTTCTTCAGTTCTTTCCTCTATTGTTCTTTCTATATTTTCATGAATTATCTTGATTTATTCCATTTATCTAATCCTATGTATTGATATCTAGAGCTAGGATTTTTTATCAAGATCTCTAATTATATGATCTTGATGCCTTTGATCTTAATTTTCTGTTTAGGTATTTAGATCCGGATTTCAATCGACATCATTATGCCACATATATTTTTGGTGATTTTTGTAGGAAAACATCCATAATAAAATTGAGGTATGTGGTCTAAATCAAACTATCATGGTCCTGGATTTGATATGTGTATGTGAGATTATTTATTTTCTAGCATACCATTGTAATTAATTAACAAAACTAGATTAATTTGGAATGAACAATTGACTTGCTGATGTTTTGGAGTTATAGATAATTTATTGATGATTTAATCATGGGATAAGGGCGTACCAAAATTGATAATTTATTTGGGGGAAATTGATTATGATTTGGGATATTGTATTTGAGATATTGAATTAGTTGTGTTGAGATATATAATTGTGGGAATTAATTTTGAGGAATTTATTTAGTTATATTGACATAATTAATAGTGGATTAATTATGTGCCTTGATGTTTGATTAAGATAATTTATTGTGAGATTAATTATGAGAATTTGATATTTGTCATGGAGAATTAATTGGGATAAAATAAATATGGAATAAGATCTTTTTTAATTGATTAATTCATTTATGAATTAATTACTGGGTTGTTTACATAGTTAATTATTGGGTTCACTAATGTACATTGATATATTTACCTAATAATTGGACTTATAAGAGAATGATATGGTTAATTCTTGTTAATTAGTAAATTAGTTAAATGATTGATAATGTAGGTTCTAGACATGGTGTTCCAGACCAATTGAGATGTTGGGGAATTATGCAAGGCGTTCTACCCCAGTAGCGGATACAAGAACTAAATATGTCAGTTAGTGGACAAGGAAATCAACACTGATTAAGAAAAAAAGGTGTTAGACATGTTGATCTATATCTATTGAGATATTGATTGTTAGAAACAACATTCTTCCCCAAACTAATGAAAATGGTGAATTGTGAGTTTACCTAGAGACATGAATCCAACCAGTATTCAATGTGGAAAATAAATAATAAATGAAGATGTGGTGAGTGTTTAATTAGGGATTGTATTTATTGCATTATTTGAATTCATACACTATCTTTTGACTAGAATTTCTTTATACATTTTTAGTGGTGGCCTACTGAGTTGTACCCACAACCTACTCGGTCTGCCTGATTGGCTCCCAAGTAGAATTTGATATTGCATGGAAGGATAAGGTCAAGGCCTTGGGAAATGTTTTTGTTGGGGAATGAATCATGGGTGAGGGAACTAGATGTGGTTTGGGACCCTCTTAGGATTCATTGTGTCTTTATTTCCAGTTACATTGAGGACACTTGACACTTCCATTTTCATAGAATGTGTTCCATTTTAGTTGAGTATTTTATTTTCTATTTTGAGAATCATGTAAAATTAGTTTTCTTATGAATAATTATATTCTTCCGGACTTGTTATTTTTATTTTCTTCTGTTTGATTTTTACAGTGATAAAAGTTGGTATAGCCTCCTGATGACTTACTTACTAGACCCTTACTGCTAGTTGGCAAACTCTAGTATATGGGGAGGTTCCCTTGAGGAAAATTGGACCAATAATCATAGAGAACCGTTGAGTGGAAACTGCGTCACAACATTACAATGTTTTTCACGATATAACCAATGGGGATTTCATTATAATTGATAGTCATAGAGATGATGAATAAGATATTTAGATGATGTAATCATTAAAGGTCTTGGTTGATGATAAACCCCAACCCACCAAAACCTCAATAAATTGGATTTTTATAGTGATTTAACCACATTTGAAGAAGCAATAGTAATATCCCTCAGTCAAATTTGATAATAAACATGGCAAATAAAGAAGCCACTTGACAAATAATGATGAACAGTTCCATGAATCAGGGTGAAAAAACTAAATAAATTATAGTATTTTTGAAATAAAATATTAAATTAATAATTTATTAAATTAACATTCTCATACTAGATCATGTCATAGAGTTTTATAAACCAGTATTCCTAAAAAACATACATTATTATAAAAAAGATAATAAAGTTGAATAAATACATCCCACAAGACAATAGTGAAATCCATTGTGTTAGATTATACCACGGATTACCTAATTCAAGATGATAAATACATTAAATTGATAGAAAAATGTCTTTATATTAATATAATGAACTAATCGACTAGGGAAATTATAAATATATATGACCTTAATCCCTATTTTCAAATGAAAACTATTTCCATCTGAATGGTGAAATAATTTAGTGATATAAAATGTATTTTTCAAGAACCTTTCATTTTTGATGGGTACTCCTAATATAATAAAATATTGGTGGATCTAAATGGAGATAAGGACATATCTTTAATCCCACCCAAACTATATTTCATACGATTTCATACCATTCTTCAAAATGAACTCATGAACAAGAAACCAATGTGTGATGCACCACAATTTCACTTCCTCTTTAGGGTTAATTAGGAAGCGGTATGTTAATGATGTAGTAAAAAAATTCATTCCAAGGAAGCAATCTCTTTATCATCCATGAGTTTGTATTCATTAGGCTATGATATCATATAATAAATACGATCTTGCTTAAATTCGTATTTAGAGTTACATCCACAAAATTTTATAATTTTTTTATCTTCCCCAAAGGTATCAAAATTAATCAGGAAAATACCATACATATACTACATATAACCTCTCCTCAGAAACCATAGGAATATAGAGGAATTCAATTAGAAATCCCCAACAATGGGGTTGTTTCATTAATCTAAATGGAATGTGTCTACCCATCATGAAACAAGAGAAGAATGCCACAACCTTATAAGGTATAAGAGATATCTAAATGAATTTGAAAGTCTAGAAAAGTACCTCTCATGTACACTAATTATTATTCATCTTGTTAAATGAAATACCAAAATCCTATATGTATCATTCTTAGATTTATAATTTTTTTCTCTCCCAGTCCAAAAAATGACATGGACAGGGAAAATACTTTTCATTGCCTTAGTTAAATGATATTGGAGGTTTCGAACATATGTGAATTTATCAAAAATAATTTTCACAATTTGTGATTTATTGTGACTAATTTTCATCACTATTTATATAACTAAAAATCCCATTAAATATATATCATTAAAAAAATAATTTATATACATAATTTCCACATGTTGATTGGGAGTTTAGTAACATGGGATATAATTATCACTAATTTCATGATTTATTATTCTCTAAAAAAGTAATGTAGGGTCAGCTTCCTTTATATTTACTATATTACAAACTAACTCTTTGTAATTTCTATTTTATATATGACATCTAATCTAAGAATTATGTTTTTTATAGAACAAAATCGATTATGGAAAAGTAATTTGATTTCCTGTTTCAAATCATTGAAAGTATGAAAATTGTACATTATATGATAAATAGGTATTTCTAGGAATCAATTATATTTCATGTATCATGGTTCCTTTACCAATACTAATTCATCCACTAAATGAGTTATACCAAAAATATGTTGGAATTATAACATCTCATAAAGGTAGGTTGTAAGATCTATAAATCATTATTACTTATCTTAAGGTCACTGATGAATTTTATTTAGCAATTAAAAAATTAAATAGAGATGAAAATAATAAGAGGAATATTTTATTACTCTACTATATAATACTAAAAAATATATAGAAAACATACCCACTGATCCAACAATATCAGTCATCTAATAGCTATAAAATTATAAGGCTTGTTCAGTATCTAATTTTTCAACCACCAATTCCAGACCATATCAAAATGAAATGATCATTCTTGTGACCAACTAATGAGTGTAATCACATTTTATTAGAAATAATCTAGTGGTAGTGGATGAAGTCATTAAACCCCTATACGTGGTTAATTCCTAATAATCTTAAGTCATTTTAACATCCATTGGATGTCCCTGGTAGTCCCCTACCTTTGTAATTGATATTTGTTTCAAGTCTTGGCCATTAAAACTAGGTAAAAAAATAAGAATTGAATTTGTGTCTCTATGATGGTCTAAATTCCTCAAAAAAATTATATGTATGGTTTTAATGGGTTCTTTCACATGTTTAAATAAGTAGGATTTTCCCTCATTGTTTTAAATGATGTTTATATAGGAACATGAGGTACACATAAAATAAGAACCTTGACCCCCCATTACTCCAAGGGAAAGGGTAATTTTTTCCCTCAATGATTAACAGTTTCATCATGTAAAATAAGAAATGTAATGAATAATATTTAAATATAAACTTTAAACATAAAAGCACAATGTTCATACATGATATGAATTAATCATATAAATTCATTATAAGTTGAATTGATACCATGCATGAATATAAATTAACATCTATTACGCAGTACTGTCATGTACTAATAACCACCAAATTATTTTCCTTTAGGTTTCAATAAGTTACCCTAAAAAAAGATTCTTCATAAACTATGTTGAATTCTATGACATAATATATTGTGGTATTCATGATATCCTGATGTATGGTATAAAAATATTTGTGTGACTGAATTAACGAAGATTCACTCAAAATATAACATCCAATCTAAGTAATATTCCCTCTGACATCCAACCTCCAATTGGAATATATAGGCCATTAAAAATACCATTTACAGTATTTTATAAATTATTGGGAATAAATAAGATAACATATTACCTAAAAAAATTTCAATACATTGTAGAATTGTCATTACATTTCATACAAACCAATATAAAAACCTTATATTCCACATCATAAGAGATATAAGTATTGATTCCGACTATATCCTATCTAACCACACTATGAAAATTAATATTTAATATATGGACTAAAAATTCATGATCACAATTTGGGTTAGATAAATTGTAAAATGTTTCCAAAAATATTATTGTCCATGCATAACCACAGGAAAATCAAAGTGAATTGAAATGAAAATTAAATAATAAAAAAATTCTTCAAACAATTTCTCATGGATAATTTGTGTTAAAATTGAAAACAATTAAGGATACTCACTAACATGAATCTAAAAATAGTTGGGAAATGTGTGAGATATTTTTTAGACCCAAGGTATTGTCTAATGGATAATGTAACATTATCACCTTATATGGGGGCATATTACACCTCCTACCAACAGAAGGTTTATCAATTATTATTTTTTATTAATATTAATAGGTGTATTTAGTTATGTATTTATCATAATAAAATAAATGGTATGGAATGAGGTCCTTGATACAATACCCTTAACTATAGAACACCAATTTCCTTTTAGAAATACTACAAAAAAATAACATGATCTTTATCATTTAAAATTAAACACAGTATATATAATCATTCCAACATTATTTTGATCTACACATATTTTCCCTTATCACAATAACATAGAACTTTAAAAAAACATTTCTTGCATTACACACCATTATATAGAGAATAGAAATTATACTAGAATTTGATATTGATCTACGAAATCATGTTTTCCGGTAAGGAACTTTATTTTAATATCATATCATATATTTATATTAAATATTTTGGACCTTACCATGCAAACAAAACATTATTTTGGTTTTTCATTATTGAAAGAGCTTAAAATCAAAAAAAAATGGTCTCAGAAAAATTGAATTAAAAATACCCATTATCACAATATAGGAGTTTAATATATTGAAATATTATTTCCTGAATTATAATAACATGAATATATTCTCATAAATTCATATGGGATTCATCAGTCCATAACACATTGACATAAAATGTATGGTGAGAGGTATTTATAACATTTCTATAAAACAATAAGAAATATAGTCCCCATTGTATGATAATAAACTAAATGACATCGTTCTTTATATGTTTTATCACGATCTAGTGAAATTTCATGTATAATTAATTTGATATATGAGTATCACTCAATCATTTCATGAAAAACATCATCCAAATTATTCCCTCACCTAATAACATTAAATTATTTTTTTCTCATCTTAGGTATTATATATTAGAGTATCATTACTTATTCCTCCCTTGGTCATGTACTCTTAAATACTCCATGCCATTTTCATTTTTCCTATCATTTGTCTTGATATGCTATTTTACAAAATATTTAGTTGTTCCTAAATATCATATGTGGGGATCAACTAGAATTATCCTTCCAATTATTTTAAATCTAACCAAACAGACTAATTTTCCATAATCATATCAGTTTCACAGTGTTTCACCCTTCCCAAAATTCAATATCTCTCGCATTATCATGAATATTATATTAGGGAATTCACTTGTGATGTCTTTTCTGGAACAATGTGTGTCTTGGTTCCTATACCAATATGATTTGTAGTAACCCATGTGTCTCCTTTAACAGTTAAAGACCCAATTCCATGATCCCTTAAATCCCCCCACTTATCAATGAATAGGGTTTATTTCCTTTTATTATTTACCAATACATTCCACTTTTCATTATTCTTAGATGGTATATGATCATTACAGATTAGGTTAGATTCCATCTAATTAGGAATTCTTTCACGTAAAAAATACCATAAACTACATATATCTCAAGTTTAAACTCTATTATCAAAAGCCGAAAGCTATAATTACGACCTAATTTATATGACTATAAACTAATAGAATGGTTTCCCTTATATAAAAAGTAAATATTTCAGGCATGGATATATGGATCTCCATTAAATTTTGGTTGGCTTACCTTAAGACGGGCAATTGGATACATTTTGGTATAAGATCTAATCTGTTACATTCAGAGTATCATACCATGTGTATATGTCATATGATAATAATAATTGATTTTCATTATCAATCCCAAATCCAAGACAATGAATAACCATAAAAAAATAATTTATATGAATATACATAAATACATGGTATTGTACTCTCAATTAATTTAAATTTACATTAATATGAAAAAGTTCATAAAAAATTATATAAATATACATAATACCTATAAATTTATATAAATACACAAGACCATATATATATGTGTATATATTTTTATCTATATACATAAATATATTTATACGTAAAAATATATATAGGTATTTCTATCTATATAAATACATAAATGCATAAAAATATATTTATTTATGGAAGGTATCTGTATGGAAATACATGTAGGCTATACAATATAGAATTAATTATAATTATTCTTCTATATTTATGTATTTAATAATATATTTATTTACACAAAAGGTATATAATATATAAGGACTTAGATGTATTTATATATATTTATGTATTTAAATACATCTATATTTATATATAATATATTTAATATAAATCAACATAAATAATTAAAAATATATTTATGTATAAATATATATTTATGTATACAAGACTCTTAATATATGAAATTAATAAGTATTTGTATTAATACAAATGTTTCTATACAAACATATGTATTTAATATACTTATATAAATATATTTATAAGGACATATCTAAATAAATATATATATTTATGAATAAATTCATTAATATACAAGATCTTTTCTGAATGAATTAAAAAAATGTATTTATTGTAACATCCCAGGTAAATAATGAGTATGAAATTTTATTATTTATTAATATTTGTGAATTAAATATTAATTTTACTTTATATGGGATCCTATATTCTATGGATTACCCAATACAAGACAACATGTTTCTTTGAAATCTTATGTTGCACACAACATTGGGTTATACGGAAAAATATTGTTATTATTATTATTATTTTAAGTTGTAGTTAACGCCTAGGCGTTGTAATGACATGAATGAACAGAACTAACTAAACATTTATTATACATGTTTCATAAATGTTTTTAAATGAATCCAAGAAATGTTAGGGGCTTAAATATGAATGAATCTAATGTTGAACATGAATACTCTAATATTCTATAAAAGGTCGATTTACTGACTTTTGATGGAGAACCCTCATTAAATATAGTTTTTCTCATTTATATATGTTATATTTGACAAAATAAAATTCAACTTTAGATTCAGGACATAAAAATTTACTTAGGATAATTTTTTGGTATTTTGCTAATAAAGTTCATTTTTTGATGAATAGTGAAAAATACTATATTTTAATTCAAAAGTGCCTCTTATTGTAATTTATTTATATGGTTATGTTATCTTTTTAGTTGGTTTTAAGGATTAATTAAATTATATTTTTACCATTTAATCAAATTTTTGTCATTGTAATTAATTTCACTTTGAAATTTGACATAATCAAGTATCAATCTTTTGATAGCTTTTATTTCCTAAAAACACGTTATTTGTTTTCACCACGCGAATTAATATTAAATTAATTAACTATGCATATATGTTCTGAATTGGGTAAAATAGAAATCATTTTTGAATTTGGAATATGAAATATATCTTAGGCCAAATTTTTGGTATTTTTCTGAAAAACATCAACTTTTAATGAATAGTGAAACCACTTTGTAGTAGTTAAAAAACTGACGTTTCATTTTAAATGAAATTTTACTACTTCTGTGAATCGAATTTCGAAAATCTGACATACATGGTTGTTATTAATTAGTAAAATGTGGTTCATTAAGATTAAAATAATTTTTGGTGAATAGTGACTTTTGACTTATTTTCCGCGATTAAAGGTAAATAAGGTAATTTAAGATAAAGAGAATATCATAATAATAAAAAATTACTTTAACACTTGTCCTAACATTATTGGATGAGTAATGGGCGACCATGGTCATCATTGGGTCATTTTTGGGACCCCATGTAGCCACTTAAGAATGATAACAACACTTGAGATTATATAATTTAATGTAAACGGAAAAATGTCCTAAACAAATATATTTTAGTAAATTAGTTTTTAAATGTGGTTATGTAAGTTATTATTTCGACTATAAATATTATTTGGAAAGCTAAAAATATTTCCTACACCATGGTATGTTTTTTTAATTTTTAGAAATAATATAAATTTATTTATTTATGACGCAAAAATGATGCATTATTTACCTCATTAATAAATGATTTAAATAAATAAAATTATAAATATTAAAATAAAATCCAAAACCTATCTTATTTTTAATGGATAAATTTATTTAGACCATGAGAAATATTATCTTCAACTTTAATTTGTTTTGGAATTGTAGAAACTGAATATCATTATATAATAAAATAATATTTTCACACTTTCTTAAAGAACCCCACATCCCCCTTATAAAAAGACCTCACTTCTTAATCATTAATCACAAAGCTCAAGCCCCTTGGATCGTCAAAACCCTACCAAAATAAGTTCTAAGATCCCTATTTTCTTTCTACAAGCCTTACCTTAGGCAGAAGGCACTTCAAGAAGTCCTTTTGGTTAAATCCATAAAGAGTTTCCCAAATTTAAGGTAATGGTTCCTCTTAACTTCTTTTATTTTATTTTATTTCTCCAACACCAAACCTCTTTTTATTCCTTTATTTTATAACAAAATCAGTATCCTCAATATAATAGGATTTTTTTATGAGAAGGAATCTTCCTACACTTACACACACCTCCATCTAATGGGTGAAGAACATAGTGTTTCTTTGGATGGAAAACTAACACCTCATGAAATGATGATTGTTCAATTATCTCCTACCACCTATTATGGTGGACATTATGGTGACACTTTATTTACATATGATATATATTATGTCTATTTTTTCATTATGTATTTGTATTTTTTATTTATATCATACCTTTATGGTTTCAATTATTAGTAAACACAATAATTTCATTTGAGAAACTGCGGACAACCACCCCCTCAAAGTGATATGACTCGTTCTTACCATATGTGGGACATATAAGGGATGAATTTTTTGAAATTAGATAAGATATTATACTTGAATTATAATATAACTATGTATCACTATGTTTTCAATCCATTAAATATGAAATTGAAATGAATGTAGCGTTCATGCGTATGGACGGCTTACCGTCTCCATGAATGATGCATTACATTTCTTACCCATAAATGTTGTGTAATATTATAAATACATATATATACTAGATATATATGATATATATGATTTCTAAATCATGGATATGAGTATGGAAATAATGCACTTTTTAACACATGGACAACTTGAAATTATATGGTGTTCATTTTTGTCTCAAGTACCAAATATCGACAAAACGACCATTATTAACTTAAATGATTACATAATGTTTATAAAAACGTAATAAGTGACATAAAATGAATAAAAAAGAATAAATTAAATTAATTATATTATTCAAAATGAATGCGGAACAAAAAAGTCAAGTGGGACACGAGGTAAGGGATTTCTTTTCTCACTTTTACTTCCGTGAGGTTTCCATTATTCACCACTTATTTATTACATGTGGTGTATTGTGTACTAAAATTTGATATAGATTGTCATGATTCTATTTATATTCATGGTATTTTGTGATTCATTTTGTGGTTATTAACTTTTTTTCATACGACTCGATTGATTACAACATGGTAAGGGGTTTCTTATCTCACTTTTAATTCTATGATATTTCCATTGTTCGCCACTTATTTACTACATGTGGTGTATCGTGTACTGACATTTGATATATATTATAATTATTATCTTTATAGTTATGGTATTATGTGACTCATTTGGTGGTTATTAACTTTTTTTTATATGACTCGATTGATTACATTGTGGTTAGGGGTTTTCATATCACTTTTTATTCCCATGAGATTCATGCTATATTTTACACTATTTGATTTTGTGTGGTGTATGTACGGCACATGATAGTATTCATTGTGTAATATAATTTAATTTATAATTAATTACATCTTCATTGTATGATCCTTGTTTCATGGGGTGTTTGTTTCGTATGTTACCAAATCGGTAAGGGAACCTTTCACCCTCTTCTTTTTAAAAGACTTCTTTTTGTTAAGTATTTTAATTTACATATTCTTATGTTGGGATATGTTCTTCTATATCATTATTGTTTTAAATTTTATATCCATGTGATGGGATAATATTTTCTCTATCATCAATTCATTTTATGAATTTTAAAGTGACTCTGGTAGGCTGTCAAATTTCTGTAAGGGATCTTTTTCACTCAATTTCAATTCTTTTGGTTAAACATCCACTTCTTGATTATGTAATGATATGAATATGTTTGAATAACCTTTGAGTGTTTCATAGTTAATAGGCCATTATATTTAGTGTAATATTATTTTATACACATTATTATGTAATTGATTTATCCTTAATCTAAGGATATAGTTTTTATAAGGGATTTTGTCTCAATTTACATTCCTTTGAGACGTCATTGTTGTTATTCACCAATTCACTATTATGTGGTGTGTATACTGTCATTTGGAATATTATATCATGAATCCATTTATTCTCATGATATTATAATGTTCAAATAAAATTATATTCCTCAATTATTTTTATTCAAGCATCCCTCATTTTGTTAAATATTCTTTAACAAAAAGTATCTTTTTAAATTATTTAATGATTTATTATTATAAATATTTCTCATTAATATCCAGGTTTTCAAAATGATTTTTTGGGATTTATTTATATAGACATTAATTTTTTCATATGAATATTCCTTTAAAATCTTCACTGTTGTATGGGACACATTGATTCAAAAATCTCTTTATTAAATGTTTTAAATGTTTTTGAAAATGATTTGATAAAGCATTGTTTATTTCAATATATTGATGAGATATATTGTGATTGGAATGTGGGAATGTTATCTTTATTTTATTCTTATGTTATGTGTCATGAATATGTTATGGTTATTAGGAACTGATTACATATACGGGTGGTTCTGTGATAAACCTATGGATGGTGAGCCTGAGATAACTATCCAATGCATTGGGTAACGTGATAGTGGTAAATGTTAAAGTTTCTCCTAAGAGATTTAGGGAATATAATGTGATTGGTATTCCAAGTGCAACTCCCTATGTAGCTGTGATATCTACAATGAATGTTTGATATAGATGCCATAAGTAACCTTTAAGATTTAGGATTTCAGTGGGTATTCATAAATCTTATGATTTCTTAAGGTTTGTTATGATTGAAAAGTATGGTTTCATTTATTTGAATTTATTGATGGGATAATGTTTTCATTCCTTATTTTATAACCATTATAGGGCTTTTTAAGCTCATCCCATGTTTTTGAAATGTTTTTCATAGGATATATGGAAGGGTAAGAGAAAATAAGAATTCATGAAGATTTATATTAAGAAAAGAACTCTTGTTTTATTAATGGATTTTTATTTTTGTGAAACATTGGATAAATTAGAAGTGTTTTTTTGTAATTTTTGAGATGTAATGTAAATGTTATGGCCTAATTCTCAAAACCTCTTAACTCTAAAAGTTCCTCAATGTAAATTATTCATTCAATTCAAGATTATTTAATATTTTATGGCTAGGTCCTTATAGTTGGTATCATAGGTTGGTTTAAATAACGTCAGAGGTTAGGGTGTAATTCAAGAGTAAGTGGAATTAGCATAATGGTTAGAATATTTGACAGAGTCATAGTTATTTTTGAAGTGATTAATTATTATTACATTTTGGGGTGAAAAATTAAATGTATTAGATAACATTTGAGGATAAATTATGTTACGGTTATTTTTGATTAATTTTTCTCTTATTTTGGAATTTTATGAAATTTTATTGTTTTTGAAATAGTACAACATGCAGACTGTGTGACAAACCATCGTGTCAGACAATGTTGTGGGAATCAAACCTACAACAAAAGTGCGATTGTGATTTATCGCCTACCACTGGACTACGTGAAGTCCCTGGTATGACTAATTCTTTTTAGTTAAATGATTTTATTGATCAATAATTAGTTTATTTGGGATTCTATGTTTTATCAAATGGACATTATTAGTATAAGAAAATGATTTGGTGATTTGTTGATATGGTTTTTTTTGGAATACATTCACTCTTCTGAAAACACTATATTCTTACGGAATATAAAATACCTAGGGATATAAATTGTGGAGTAATTGTTGAAATATTAATTTGGTAGAATATAAGTTCTTATTGTGTATATAAGGTTATTTGGGTTATTTATTTAATTGATTAAACTATCATAGGGAATATGTAATTAGGTTAATTACACTTCAGTATGAGACTTTAAGAGTAGTCGATGTTTTTGGGGATAAATATTGAGATTTACTGTGGAATACTATGTGATTTAAATCCTTATGAGTTTTAGGTTTAAATACTAGTTTTGATTATTTTGATAAATTTTAAAGACAATTGCGCATTAAATTGTCTTTCTTGAACCTTGGTTACTTTTTGTTGAAATTTGGAGATTTATAGTAGTATTTCTTTTTATAATGGATTTTCCTATTTTGGGAGTATATGATCTCATACTAACCATTTTGGTTTTAGATAATTTCTAGGGTCAAGGAAAATATATAGTTTATCATTTTTGGATTATGTGATTCTATAGAAGTTGATTAAAGCACTTTTAATGTGAACAAGTCATCATAAATACACATCTTTTAGAGAAAATATGTGTTTTTGTTCGAAATCTAGTAAAGGATTAAAGTCTACATGACCATTATGTATGTTTACTTATGTTTCTATTTAAGATCATAAATAGATTACTCAACCAAATGAATCTAAAAACAAAAACATTATCTGCTATCTTTTCTTACTGGGGAATCAGAGACTGTTTAACCCATCATAAGATTGTGATTTTTTAGTGGTTAACTTTCTCCTAATAATGTTTTCCATCACTCTCCATTAGAAAATTATAGTTAGTTTCCTCCTGCATATCTAGGTTTTCATGAGATCCTAGTATGGGTTATCTCACGTGACCTTTTTACTTCACTTTCATTCTTTAATAGGGATATATTTATTTAATCTTTTTCAAATGTGGGACATTCAATTATGTTTCCAAGCCTTGTTTTAAAATTGTGAGGATGGAATTTCAAAAGGTGGAAGGATGTAACATCCCAAGTATATAATGAGTAATACATTTTCATATTTATTAATATTTATGAATTAAATATTAATTTTACTTTAAAGGGGATGCTTTGTTAAATGGTGTACCCGATACACAACAACGGGTTTCTTTGAAATCATACGCTGCACACAACATTTAGTTATACTGAAAAATTATAATATAATATTATTATTTTAAATGGTAGATAACGCCTAGTCGTTGTAATGGTGGGAATGAATAGAACTAACTACAAAATTATTATACATGTTTGTTAAATATTTTTACTTTTATCTAATAAATTTTAGGGTCTTCAAATATGAATGTATCTAATTTTAAGAATGAATACTCGAATATTCAATAAAAGGTCGATTTACTTCCTTTTCATGGAGAACCCGCTTTAAATATAGTTTTGTTCATTTTTATATGTTTTATTTAAAACAATAATATTCTTCTTTAGATTCGGGAAATTGGAATATGATTTGGGAAATGTTTTTCTATTTTTCTAAAAAAGTTCATTTTATGATGAATAGTGAAAAATATTTTATTTTAATTCAAAATTGCCTTTCAATCTAATTTATTTATATTGTTATGTTATATTTATAATTGGTTTTAAATTTTAATTAGAATATATTTTTACCATTGAATCTAATGATGGTCATTATATTTAATTTCACATTGAAATTGGACATAAACAAGTATCAATCTTTTTATAATTATTATTTCATATAAACACACTATTTGTTTTGACAATGGGAATTAATTTTAAATTATTTAATGAGACTTCTATGTTTTGAATTTAGTAAAATAGAAATCATTTTTGAATTTGGAATAAGAAACATAGCTTAGGCTGAATTTTTGTATTTATCTGAAAAACATCAATTTTTGATGAATAGTGAAACCACTTAGTAGTAGTTAAAAAACTGAATTTTTTATTTAAATGAAATTTTATGGATTCTATGAATTGAATATTGAAAATCCGATATACATGGATTTTATTAGTAAGTAAAATGTGGTTCAATAAAAGAAATTTATTTTTGGTGAATAGTAAAATTTGAATTTTATTTACCACGGTGAAAGGTAAATAGGGTAATTCAAGCTAAAAAGAATATCATAATAATACAAAATTACCATAACACTTCTTCTATCCTTATTGTATGAGTAATGTCTGAACATGGGCATCCTTGGGTCGATTTATGGATCCCATAATGCCACTTAGGTGTTATAATTACAATTTAGATTAATTAATTTAATGTAAAGGAAACAATTACCTAAATAAATAAATTAAATTATTTATGGCACAAAATATTTCCTATATCATGGTATTTTTTTTATAATTTTTATAAATTAAATAAATTAAATTATTTATGATAGAAAAATGAGGCACTATTTAGCTCATTAATAAATGATTTAAATAAATAAGATTATAAATATTAAAATAACTTACAAAACCTGTCAAAATTTTATTGGATGAAATTATTTCGACCATGAGTCAACTTATCTTCAACTTTAATTACTTTTGGACATTTATAAACCAAATATCATTATATAATAAAATTATATTTGCACACTTTCCTAAAGAAACCCTCCTCCCCATATAAAAATCCCACACTTCATACTCATTCATCACACCTCTCATGCCCCTTAGCTCATCCAACCCCCACCCCAATAAGTTCTTAAGATCCCTCTACTCCTCCTAGAAGCCTTACCTTGGTCAGAATGAACTTCAATAATTCATTTTTGTCAAACCATAGGGAGTTACCCAAATTTAAGGTAACAATTTCTCATAAATTTTTTTCATTTATTTTAATTCTCTAACCCCTAAACTATTTTATTCCTTAATTTTTTAACAACATCAGTATCCTCAATATAATAGGTTTTTTGTATGATAAGTATTCTAACTTCACTTACAAACACATACATCTAATGGGTGAAGAACATATTGTTTCTATGGATGACGATCGAATGCCTAACAAAACGTTGATTGTTCAATTATCTCATACCACCTATTATGGTGGCCATTATGATGACCCTGTATTTATATTGTATATATATTATGTTTATGTTTTCTTTATTATTTGGTATTTTTAATTTATAGCATACCTCTATTGATTCCATTATGAGTAAAGGCGATAATATCATTTGAGGAAGTGCGGACTACCGCCCCCTTATGGTTATATGACTCGTTCTTACCATACGTGACCCATATATATTATGTTTATGTTTTCTAAATGCATACTTACAGTTTACCGTCTCCATGAATGGTGCATTTCATTTCTTACCTCTAAATTTTATGTAATATTATAAATACATATATATAATGGATAAATATGATAAATATGATATCTAAACCATGAATATCATTATGAAAATAATATAATCTTGACCACATGGACAACTTTTAATTATAAGGTGTTCATTTATTACTCAAGTACAAAATATCATCAAAATGTCCATTATTAACTTAAATGATTAGATAATTTTTATAAAACTGTAATAAGTTATATAAAAGGAATAATAAACATGAAATTTTTTATTAATGTAGTATAAATTAAATTAAGTTTATTATTCTTGAAAAACAAGCAACAAAACAAGTTATGTCGGACATGAGGTAATGGATTTCTGAACTCACATTTAATTCCGTGATATTTCCTTTGTTCGCAACTTATTTATTTCATGTGGTGTATTGTGTACATCATTTTGATACATTGTATTATGATTCTATTTATTTTCATGGTATTCTATTATTCATTTGGTGGTTATTAACATATGGTCACACGACTCTATTGATTACAAGGTGGAAAGGGATTTTCATCTCACTTTTTATTCCCGTGAGATTCAGGCTATATTCACCACTATTTCATTTTTTGTGTTGTATGTACTGCACATGATTGTATTATTTGTGTAATATCCTTTAATTTAGTTTTTTTACATCTTCATTGTATGAGCTTTCTTTCATGTTGTGTATGTTTCATATGTTACCAAATTGGTAAGGGAACCTTTCACCCTCTTCTTTTCAAAAGATTTTTTTGTTATGTCTTTTAATTTACCCCTTATTATATTGGGATATGTTCTTCTATATCCTTATTTATGTAAATTATATATCCTTTTATGTGATACCCATTTCTCAACCATCAATACATTTTCTGAATTATAATGTGACGTCGTTAGGCTGTAAAATTTCTGTAAGGGAACTTCTCCACCGAATTTCAATTCTTTGGGTTAAACTTCTAATTATTAATTATGTCATGCTATGAATATGTGTGAATAAACTCTTATTTTTTAACAAATAATATCCACGTATATTGATTGTAATCTTATTTGTCGCACATTATTATGTAATTGATTTATCTTTAATGTAAGAATTCAGTTTTTATAAGGTATTTTGTCTCAAATTACATTCCATTGAGACTTCATTGTTTTTATACACCAATTCACTCTTATGTTGTGTATCTAATTTCATTTGGAATATTATATCATGAACCCCGTTATTATTCTAATATTATAATGTTTTTATTAAATGTTATTCTTCAATTATTTTTATTCAAGCGTCTCTCATTTTGTTAAAAATTCTTTAACTAAAATATCATTTTAAATGTTTTATAGATTTATTCTTCTAAATATTTCTCATTAATGCCCATGTTTTCAAAATGGTTTTTGGGATTTTATTATATGGAAATTAATGCTTTCATATGATAATTCCTTTACAATCTTCAAAGTGGTATGATACACTTTGATTCAAAAATCTCTTTTTTAAATGTTTTAAATGGTTTTGAAAATTATTTAATAAATCATTGTTTATTTCAATATATTTATTTGATATATTATGATTGAAATGTGGAAATGTTATCTTTTTTTATGCTTGTGTTATGTGTTATCAATAGGTTATGGTTATTAGTGATTGTTTGCATATATGGGTGGTTCCGTGATAAACCTAGGGTGGGTGAGCCCGAGATAGTTCTCCAATGCATTGGGTAACCTGATGGAGGTAACCAATAATGTTTCTCTTGAGATATTTATGGAATATACTATGATGGGTATTCCTGGTGCAACTCCATACATAGCTATGATAGCTGCAATGTATGTTTCATATGGATTCTATAAGTAACCTTTATGATTTATAATTTCCGTGTGTTATTCATAAATGTTATGATTTAAAAAGGTATGTTATGATTGAAAAGTATGGTTTCATTGATTTGTATTTATTGATGGGATAATGTTTTCTTTCCCTATTTTATAACCTTTACTGAGATTTTTATGCTCATCCCATGTTTTTGATGTTTTTTTCACAGGGTATAAGGAAGGGTAAGAGAAATGAAGTATTTAAGAAGATTTATATCAAGAAAATAATTGTTGTTTTATTTAAGGATATTTATTTTTTTGAAACATTGGATAAAGTAGAAGTGTATGTTTTTGTAATTTTTGAGATTTAATGTAAAATATATGGCCTAATTCTCTAAAACACTAAACCTGAAAAGATCCTCAATGTAAATTATTCATTTAATTCACGATTGTGTATTGTTTTAAGGACATGTCCTTATAGTTGGTATCAAAGGTCGGTTTAGATAACTTTAGAGGTTAGGGTGTAATTCAATCATAAGTGAAATAACCATAATGGTTAGCATATTATAAAGAGTCATAGTTATTTTTTAAAGAGATGAATGGTTATTAAATTTTGGGGTGCAAAATGAAAGGTATTTGAAAACATTTGAGGATAAATTATGTTATGTTTATTTTTTAGGAATCTTTTTCTTTTTATGGAATGTTATGAAATTTTATAGTTTTTGAAAAAATAAAACATGTATAACATGTGACAACCCATCCCGTCAGACAAAGTTATGGGAATCGAACCCACAACCAAAGTGTGATTAGAATTTATCACCTACCACTGGACTACGTGATAATCATGATATTACTAATTCAATTTAGTTAAATGATATTATTGATCAATAATATGATTATTATTTGGGATTATTTGTTTAATAAAATGGAAATTCTAAATATAGTAAAATGATTTGTTGATTAAGTGATAAAGGTTATTTTGGAAGACATTCTCTCTTTTGGGAACACTGTATACTTAAGGAAAATAGAATACCTTGGGAATTAAATTATGGAGTAAAGAATGAAACATTATTTTGGAAGAATATATGTTTTTTATGGAGAAAAGGTTATTTGGGTTATTTATGGAAATGATTTAACTATCGTAGGGAATATGTAATTTGTTTAATTACACTTCAGTATGTGACCATTAGAGTAGTCTTTGTTTTTGGGGATAATTATTATGATTTACTGTGGAAGACTATATGATTTAAATAATTCTGAGTTTAGGGTTTCTGTATTAGGTTTGATTATTTTGATGAATTTTGATTACAATTGTATATAGAATTGTCTTTCATGAACCATGGGTAATTTTTTCTGAATTTTGGAAGTTAATAGTAGTATTTCTTTTTATAAAGGTTTATCCTTTTGGAAGATTATATGATCTCGTATGAACCATTTATATTTTAGTTAATGTCTAAATATAAGGGAAATACATAGTTCATCTTTTGTGGATTATGTGATTCTATCAAAGTTGATTATAGAACTTTTAATGTGAACAAGTCATCCTGAATACTCATCTTTGGGAGAAAATATGATTTTGTGTTAGAAATCTAGTGAATGATGAAAGTCTACATGACGAGTAAGTATATTTCCTTATATTTTTGGTTATTCTCATAAATATATTACTCAAAGATATGTAACAAAAAACAAAAATGTTGTATGTTAACTTTTCCTACTGGGGAATCAAAGATTGTTTGACCCGTCATAAGTTTGTGATTTTCTGGTGGTTAATTTTCTCCAAATAACATTTTCTATCACTCTTTTTCAGAACATGATGGTTTTTTTCTCCTCCACATCCATGTTTTCATAGAATCCTATTATGGGTTATCTCGGGTGACCTTTATACTTCTCTTTCATTATTTCATAGTGATATATTTATTGACTCTTTTTCTAATGCGGGGCATTTAATTATGTTTCCAAGACCATTTCTCTAATTTCTAGGATGCAATTTCCAAAAGTGGGGAAGGATGTAACATCCCAAGTAAATAATGAGTTAGAAATTTTCATATTTATTAATATTTGTGAATTAAATATTAATATTAATTTAATGTGGATGCTATGTTCGATAGCGTACCCAATACACAACAACATGTTTCTTTGAAATCTTACGTTTCACACAACATTGAGTTGTACTGAAAAATAATAATATAATATTATTATTTTAAATGGTTGTTGGCGCCTATCCGTTGTAATGGATGGAATGAAAAAAACTAACTACATAATGATTATACATGTTTTATCAAATGTTTTTAAATTAATCCACTAGATGTTAGGGGCCTAAAATATGAATGAATCTAATTTTAAGCATAAATACTCTAATATTCGGTAAAAGGTTGATTTACATCCTTTTGATGAAGAAACCTATAGAAATATATTTTTGGTAATTTTTTATGTTCTATTTGATAAGATAAAATATTTATATATATTCAGGACATCAAAATTTACTTTTGGTAAATTTTTGGTATTTCTCTGATAAAGTTCGTTTTTTTACGAATAGTGAAAAATACGGTATATTAATTCCAAGGTTCCTTTTAATATAATTTTTTTATATGTTTATGTGATATTTATTAATTGTTTTTAAATTGTAATTAGAATATATTTTTACTATTTAATCCAATTTTGGTCATTTTAATTAATTTCACTTTAAAATTGGACATAAACAAGTATTAATCTTATTATAGTTATAGTTTCTTAAAAATAAGCAATTTGTTTTGACAACGGAAATTTATTTTAAATTAATTAATGTTACATATATGTTTTTTATTTGTTAAAATTGATATCATTTTTTAATTCATAATATAAAATATATCTTAACCTGAATTTTTGGTATTTTTCTGAAAACAAAAATTTTGATGAATAGTGAAACCACAGAGTAGTAGTTAAAAAACTGACTTTTTCATTTAAATGAAATGATACAAATTTTGTGAATTATATTTCGAAAAACTGAAATACATGGTTGTTATTATTATGTAAAATTTGGTTCAATATGATTAAAATAATTTTTGGTGATTAGTATCTTTTGACTTTTATTTACAACCGTTAAAGATAATAGGGTAATTCAAGTTAAAAAGAATGTCATAATAAAATAAATTTACCATAACACTTGTCATAACGTTATTGGATGAGTAATTTCTGACCATAGTTATGTTTGGGTCTATTTTCTGACCCCATAGATCCACTTAAGTGTGATAATGACACTTTAGATTAATTAATTTAATGTAATGGCAAAAATGACCTAAAAAAATATATTTTAGTAAATTAATTTTTACATGGGGTTAAATAAGTTATATTTTAGACTATAAATATTCATTGGAAGTCTAAAAATATTTCCTACATCGAGTTATGTTTTTTTATAATTTTCAGACATCAAATAAATTAGATTATTTATGACACAAAAATGATGCAGTATTTACCACATTAATTAATGATTTAAATAAATAAGATTATAAATTTAAAAATAACATCCAAAACCTATCAAATTATTTTTTGTGAATATATTTCGACCATTATTCATCTTATATTAGACATTAATTAGTTTGGGACCTTCAAAAACCCCCATATCGTTATATAATAAAATAATATTTTCACACTTTCCTAAATAACCCCTCCTCCACCATATAAAATGCTCTCACTTATTACTCATTCATCACAACTATCAAGCCCATTGGATCATAAAAACCCTACCCAAATACGCTTTCAATATTCCTCTCCTTATCCTAGAATCCTTACTTTAGGTCTAAGAATCATCAAGAAGTCCTTTTGGTTCAAACCATAGAAAGTTGCCCAAATTAAAGGCAATGATTCCTCTTAAATTCTTTTTTTTATTTTACATATCCAACACCTAAACTCTTTTTATTCAATTATTTTATAAATAAATAAGTATCCTAAATATACTATAACTTTTTTATGAGAAGGATTCAAACTACACTTACACACACCTCCATCTAATGGGTTAAGAACATTATGTTTATGTGTATGGAAAACTAACGTCTCACGAAATGTTGAATGTTCAATTATCTCCAACCACCACTTATGTTGGCCATTATGATGATACCATATTTATATATTATATATATTATATATAAGTTTTATTTATTCTTTTCTATTTTTAATTTATGGAATACTTTTATGGTTTCCATTATGTGGAAATATGATAATTTCATTTGAAAAAATGCGGACTACCACCCCCTCTAAGTTATATGACTTGTTCATACCATAAGTGGGACATATAAAAGATGAATTCAATGAAATAATATATGAAATTATACAAGAATTATAATATACTTATTTATCACTATGTTTTCATTCCATTTAATATGAAATTTAAATAAAAGTAGCTTTCATGCGTACGTACGACTTACCATCTGCATGAACGCTGCATTTCATTTCTTACCTCAAAATGTTATGTAATATTATAAATACAAATATATACTTGATATATAGGATATATATGATATCTAAATCATGTATATAATTATGTAAATTTTGTAATCTTGTCCACATGGACAGATTGTAATTATATGGTGTTCATTTTTGACTCAAGTACCAAAAATTGACAAAATGACCATTATTAACTTAAATGATTACATAATGTTTATAACATAGTAATAAGTGATATAAAAGGAATAATAAACTAGAAAAAGTATCTTAATAAAGTATAAATTAACATAATTTTATTATTCAGGATGAACAAGGAACAAACATGTCATGTCAAACATGAGGTAAGGGATTTCTTATATCACTTTTAATTTTGTGAGATTTCCATTATTCGCCACTTATTTATTGCATGTGGTTTATTGTGTACTGATATTTGATATTTATTATCATGATTCTATTTTTATTCATCATATACTGTGATTAATTTGGTGGTTATTAACTTTTGGTCATATGACTCGATTGATTACAACATGGTAAGGGGATTCTTATCTCACTTTTAATTCCGTGAGATTTCCATTTTCCGCCACTTATTTACAACATGTTGTGCATCATGTACTACCATTTGATATATATTATCATGATTATATTTATATTCATGTTATTTTGTGATTCATTTTGTGGTTATTAACTTTTGATCATACAAATTGATTGACTACAATATGGTAAGGGATTTTCATCTCACATTTTATTACCGAGATATTCATGCTATATTTTCCACTATTTCATTTTCTGTGGTGGATGTACTACACATGATTGTATTCTTTGATTATTATACTTTAATTTATGGGTATTTAAATCCTCATTGTATTATCCTTCTTACATGTGGTGTATGTATTATATGTTACCAAATTGTTAAGGGAACATTTCGCCCTCTTCTTTTTAAAAGACTTCTTTTTGTTATGTCTTTTAATTTACATATTCTTATATTGGGATATGTTCATCTATATCATTATTAAATTAAAATTTATATCCATATGATGAGATACCCTTTTCTGTATCATCAATTCATATTCTTAATTTTAAAGTGATGTCGTTATGCTGTCAAATTTTTGTAAGGGAACTTCATCACCCAATTTCAATTCTTTGGTATGAACTTCTACTTCTTGATTATATAATGCTATAAATATGTGTGAATAACCTCTGACTTTTTCACACATAATATCCACTTTTATTAAGTTTAATCTTATTTTTCACACATTATTATGTAATTGATTTATCCTTATTCTAAGGATATAATTTTTATAATGGATTTTGTCTCAATTTACATTCTATTGAGACTTCATTATTGTTATGCACCAATTCACTCTTATGTGGTGTATATACTATCCTTTGTAATATTATTTCATGAATCCCATTATTATCATGATATTATAAAGTTTGGATTAAATGTTATTCCACAAAAATTTGTATTCAAGAGTCTCTCATTTTGTTAAACATTCTTTAAGAAGAATATCTTTTTAAATATTTTAATGATTAATTCATCTAAATAATTATCATTAATCTCCATGATCTCAAAATGGTTTTCTGAATTTATTTTTAGGTACATCAATGTTTTCAAATGATAATTCATTTAAAATCGTCAATGTAGTACGAGACACTTTGATTCAAAAATATCTTTATTAAATGATTTAAATGGTTTTGAAAATGATTTGATAAAGCATTTTTTATTTTAAAATATTGATTTTATATATTGTGATTCGAATGTGGAAATGTTAGCCTTCCTTTATGCTTGTGTTATGTGTTATGAATATGTTATGGTTATTGGGAATTGTTTATGAATATGGGTGGTTTCGTGATAAATCTAGGGAGAGTGATCTCGAGATAGCTCTCCAATTCATTGGGTAATGTAACAGAGGTAAAAATTAATGTTTCCCCTAAGAGATTTAGGGAATATATTGTGATTGGTATTCCAAGTGTAACTCCATTTCAAGATGTGATAACTACAATGTATGTTTTATAGTGAATCCATAAGTAACCTTTATGATTTATGATTTCGGTATGTTATTCATAAATATTATGATTTCATAAGGTACGTTATGATTAAAAAGTATGGTTTCATTGATTTGTATATATTGATGGGATAATGTTTTCTTTCCTTATTTTATAAACATTAAAGGGATTTTTATACTCATCCCATGTTTTTTAAATGTTTTTCACAAGGTATAAAGAAGGTTAAGAGAATGGATGTTTTCAAGAAGATTAATATTAAGGAATGAACTATTGTTTTATTTAAGGAGTTTTATTTTTGTGAAACATTGGATAAAGTAGAAGTGACGTCTTTATAATATTTGAGATGTAATGTAAAAGTTATGGAATAATTCTCGAAAATGATAAACCTAAAAATATCTTCATTGTAAAATATTCATTTAATTCAAGATTATGTAAGGTTTTAAGGCTATGTCCAAATATTAATAACTGCATAAAAAAAGTTACATAAAAGCATATGCTTTCATAAATATATTGACATATATTAAATACATATTTAAATGCATTTTTATAAATTAAATGTTAAATGAATATATATACAAATTAAAGAATTAATATACAATTATGAATTAATATGTACAAATATTTTCACATTAATACACATGTATTATAAAATAATTTAATATTAATGGATTAATGTGATTTAATATATATAAATTAATATATCGTAACCTGTATAAATATGCATACGTATACATATTAATACACATTTATTTATATAAATTCATATTAATACATTTATATGCATTAATATATATAGAAAAGTATGTATGCATATTCATTAAGGTAAAAATACATTTCAATTTGAAAATATAAAAACAAATTTTTTAATTCATGTTTATTAATAAATTTTAAGACATGCATATCAATATATATATATATATACTATGAACACACTTTTATTGTTAATAATAAATCTATTTAACAAATTATAATTAATCATTATTTGATTTAATGAATTCATATACCTGATAATTGTTTTATGTGATTTTTCATCTAAAAACAATAATTTTATTCTAACCAAATTATATTCCATGAATTATAATTTCCAATTTAAAATTAAAAAATTCATAATTATATAATTTAAATTCATAAAAAATATAATTAATTTCTTATATCATAATATTAAAATTATCATCTGGTGATTTTTTATATTTTTCTAAAACAAATTATTTTTATTAAATTGTGATAAATACAAATTTACAAAATACCTAAAATTTATTGAAATACTCGTGAAAATAGAAAGAATTAATAATTATTAAAACCATTACTTCAAATAAATATTTATTTAATGAGTAAAATAATTAATTTTAGAGTATTAGTTTGAATTTGGAAATGTATGATTTATTTTTTTGAACTTATGTTATAAAAATAATTTTTTTATGCATGCATTTAATAGTGTTTTTTCATGGTTTGGTTATGGGTTAGAATGATAAAATTGACATATATAATTAATTAATTTAATTATATTAAAATAAAATTCTATAGAATTAATAATATATATAATATTTTTGTATATTCTTTTTTAGTCTTAGAACTTATGTTTTCAAAAACAATTTTTTTTATTTTGCCTAAATATATTAATAGTAATTTTTATCGCTATTAGGAATTTAGTTTTATGATTTTGATTTCATATATGGAATCACCATGTCTATATGGTGTAATAATTACCCATTTATATTTGGTCCTATTAATAAGTTCCTTTCTTAAAATTTTATGTTTTCTATATAAAGAATAAAATGTGTTAAAAGGATGAAATCTTATAGAATGAAAAAATATCTATAAAAATTATTATGTATGATTATATTAGAGGATTTAGACCCTAACCCACATTATCATAGAAATTTGGATTCATTTTTATATATTACCCTGAAAAACTCTTTTTAATATTTTACAACATTGGATAAATACCAGAGTGTCACTCCCCTCACTTGTAAGAGGATACCACATCTCTTCAATTCATCATATTAATTGATTGACATATCTAGAAAAATATATATTCTAATAACATAAATAATACCATGCACATTTCTTATATGTTCTGTTCATCTCATGAAATACATATAAGAAGGCTAAAGGTGTAAGCCATATGAGGTTATCCAGGGAGGATGTATAAATTCAAAGAAAACACATTCTATTTAATTTCTTATTCATCCACATTATAATATTTTCTATCCATTGTTACATAAGAAATTAATTTTTCATTCTATAATTAATTTTTATTATTATTATGGAACTACCTTTTCAACCTATTTTCATCTTATGTTAAATAAAAATATCTCTATTATATAAATATATAATATCACCTCTGCGAAGCAATGTGTCTCCTTTCCTATCACCGCATCACATGGATGGTGATAAAATTGTAATAAATAAATATATTTTATATTTATTAAATTATTTTAATTCTAAACTAATAATATATTATCTACCTATTAGTCCGAGTAAGGTACCATGAGTGGGGTGAATTTATTTTTAAAAAATAAATCTAAATATTGTGATACAATTTTCAGATTAAGAGATAACATACAAGAATAAGTGATATTAAAAATTAAACCATGTTGGAGAATAAAATTTAAAGGAAACAAAATTTGATATTGGATTTCCATAACAACTGATGATTATTCTTTACATTTAATTGTTCAAGGGAATGAATTGTTTTATATTACTCCTTTTATATAGAATGTAGTCATAAAATCTATGAATAGTGTACATTTGATTTTAATGTATCCAACACACACATGATTGAATAAATTTTCTTTTTAAATGGATTATTTCTGAATATATTTTAATATAATAGACACTATTTTTTTAAGTATTTTACATTATTCCCGAATCCATTGCATTGATTCTTTTGAGAATAAAAGAGAAAATGAATAAGAATGATGTTTTCAGAAATGAAAAGACCGCACAAATCACACTAAAATCAATATAAAATAACGGAAGAGTTAAAATGGGATAAAAGAAAATAATTTTTGTTGGATAATTTTATAATAACAAATAAGCGCAACATTATTATCAAGAAAGCTATAAAAGTCTTTTATTATGATATTATAGAAGTTTGAGACAATATGTACTGATGTTGATTCCCCCTTGGGGCTTGATGTATATACCCAAATAGTCAATAAGTCATTTTAGGGAAGTATCAGGTCACCTATTGGTTTAAAAAATGTGTTAATGTTATGTAATCCCAAAAAAACACTACTTTTAATAGCCTCACTAAGTATCCAAAATTACATATCAACCATCCACTAAGACCATCACTGGGTTGTCGGTTGTCTACCGACAAGTCTGTAAGCCTCATTTTTTATCACCCTTTATATTAAAACCATAATCTGGAAGGATCTCCTTCATTGTGAAGTAGGTGAGTTTAATAATTTTTTATGCCTCTATTCAAGCCACCATCAAGCTAGTGGCTCAATAATGGAATGTTATTGGTTTTTTCCAGTGATATTCTTATCAAAAGCCCTCCAAATACCTTTTCTGGACAATATTTTATATTTTGAATCTATAACATCACATCCAAACAATCTAACTAAAATAAAATCATTTGAAATTGTTAGAATGTAAATTTTAATCATTTAAAACATATTGAGGTGCCACAATATACCCCTTTTGATAATAAAAACACTTATAATAATAAGAGAAACATAGGATATAAAGGTATATGGAAAATATTGTACAAATTATTTATTGTTAATATTTTAAAATTATTTAAATATTTCATAATGAAATTAAAAATGAAATTTTATGAGATTTTGAATGATAAAAATTTCATCAAAATTTTTTTTAAAAATAATGTCAGGTATTATATATTAAATAGAGTTATTGAATTTAAAACGTAATGTTAATTACCCAAATCATAAATCTCATGACTGTCGAACTAGCTATGAAATAATGGACCAGTACTTAGGACTTGGGTAATTATCATTTTAATACCCATCCAAACCATTTTAATATTAATAAATATATGGGTATTTTTTCCCAAACAATATTCAATTGTTTTGTCTCAAAAGGGACATCTTCATCAATAATTTAAAACATACATTACATTACAATTTTCATTTTGATATTAAAATCATTTTCATACTTTAAAAATATACTAAAATATAATGATACATTTCTACAATTTATTTTGAAACTGATATATATATATACATCTAAACACAATCTTTTTCCCCAAAATTGATTTGAAACATTTCTACCCCTTGGTTATTTTCAGAAAAAACAAAACATTTATCCCTCTTCGGTGTCTAATAGGTATGATTATATATATAAAAAGTCTATTCCATTGGAATTTTCTTATAGAAATCACAAAATAATGAAACATATTTTAAAATAATATATATAGCTCTACATTAAAAGGAATACTAATTTCAAATATTAAAATATTATTAAAAATAATGGCCTAAATAATATTTTGAAATATATAGTGATTGGAATGATATTATTTAAAAACCTATATAAAACCACCCTTAATAAAATAACAAAATTCAAGAGTCTATGTATTAATTATCATGTCATGTAATTGAATTTTTAATCTAATAAACCCAAACATGATGTTAATGTTTTTTAAGTGTTCTCATAAAAATAAGATTCAATTCTCATTGTTCATAGTGAGTGGGAGTTAAATTTTATTTCTATAAATAATAATCGAACTTGAAGTGATATATTTAATTGGATCATCACCATAATTTACCTATAATCTAAAAGGGAGTTTTTTTTCAATATATGATAGTTGAAACAACTACATGCGGCTATATACTTTGATTCGGTTGTAGAAAGAGTAACTTTTGTTTCTTCTTACTACCCCAAAAAACTTTTTATTTTCCTTATTCGTGAAAATTCACACTTATAACTTTCCTATATAATTTGAATCATCCAAAATCTACATTGAAAATAAATTAATTCTAAAAGAGGTTTTAGATAAAATAATCATACAGTTTTAAAAATGTATAAACATGTAAAAATTATTTTAATATATTTGAAATTTTATTATTTTAAATTACATTGAAAATGATCCCAATAAGAACATTATACATGACATCTTATAGGGTCTTAGTATTGTATAGAACCCTCCCAATCCTAACTATATAAATCATGTTGAAAAATAGTTTGATGGCTTTATCAAAAAATATCTTTCAAAAAGTACTCATTCATATATTTATTTAAATAATCAATGCATTTGAAATGTTTTCTTTGTTCAGTAAAATGTTTACATTGCGTTAGAAAAATACCATCTTTGTTTTGATAAATTAGAAATTCAACAAAAGATATTTAAATCACCCAAAAAATAATTTTCAAAATATTTTCTCATTCAATTTTAAAATTGATTAAAGATATATCTTTTTTCAGTTCATAATTAACATCATGGATTTACATTTGAGATTTTAATAAATCATTTGAATTTTATATTGAAATCAATTTTTTGTCAACTTCATATTTTTTAAATAATAGATATATGTTTAGTTAATATTTCATACTAAAATTGAGGGGCCTGTTTTAAACCATATAAATTCCTGTATAACAAAAAAACATCAAATTTAAATTTTCAATATTTTAAATGTGTTGTTTGTTCATAAATAACCATATTGAAAATAAAATAATTTTGAACATCAAATTTAATATAAATTTTGAATATATTATAATTTAAATGAGGGTTGAATTATAATAATATTATAATAGATCATTTCATAACCCTTGTTGCAATGGAAAATGAAATATAGTCTTTATAAAATAACATTTCCTAAAAAAATAGATTTTGAAAATAATCACAATTTTTGAATATTATTCAAATAAAACTAAAAAATATTTAAAAATAATAGATAAAATCATATTAAACAGCCCCCACCCCCAAGAGATGAATACCATTTTTGATTATTGTAAACTGAATGTTCCCTCATTAATAATATGGGAGATGAGATTTTCAAGTTGAACTCATGCTACAAAAATCCTTATACTATAATGATCCACATAATATAGTCAGGATTAAAATGGAATTTTGATTAATTTTTTAAATTAATTTTAATAAAGAGGATCCCCTCCAAGATAATGACAAGTGTATTGGAAGAATTTAATTAATTTTCAAGGAATTTATAAGAAAATATATTCAAACAAATAATATAAAATTTAATAATGAAAAATAAAACTATTTTAAACATTTAATGAAAATACATATTTAAACATTTAACATATATTTGGTAAAAATAAGTGAAGAAAACATTCAATTCCTCTCCCCAATAAAAAATATTTAACATATTTTAGAGAATAATAATTTCTAAACAAAATAACTAAAAAATATGAGGATTTTACATTTCCCACATTCAAGTTCAATTTTAAATTCCATAGTAACCACAAAATTAATTCAAGAATAAACACCAAATGATATGAAATTATATATTTTTAGAACAGACTTTCAAAAAATCTAAAAAATATTCCTTTTGGTACCCAAATGGTTTTGGGACCAATAATATTATCATAGAGAGACCACGAAACCCATTTTTGTTTCTAAATAGATCATTCAAAAAAGCATTAGAAGAGATGTTTCCATATTTTCATGACCCATAGTTTTATTTCCTTAAATCAAAATTATAACCAAGATATCAAGTTATATAAAAAAATATAAAATATTTATTTTGAGAAAATAGTTCCATAAAATAATAATTTTTTTCGATATTTTGTTATTTCGAAAACAAAAAAATGTTTTTTTTTGTATTGAGTTTGCAACCAAAAAATTACACATATTTTTCCCCCTTGGATGAACATATAATGATAAATTTTAAGATCCTTAATCGTATATTTTAATTTTTCAGTATAGGGTAGGTTTTTTAATTTCAAAGTTAACTCCTCCTTTTGTTTTGTTATTTGATCCAATTCAAAATGTACATTATTATATTTATTTTTATATTCTATTATTTTTTACGTTTGTTAAAAACATCCCACTAATTTATCATTAATATATTTAATATCCTAATTAGTTATTGAAAATGAATAATTACATTAATAAGTTTGTGATGAAAAATTTACCTTTATACATGAATTAAAGTTATCCATGATACATTTTGTATCACCATCACATGATATAGTTGAGGAGAGTGAATCCCCAACTACACTTCATGTAGATACCATGTGGTATTTTTTTCATTACATTCATTCATACATTCAATTATTGAGTTTGGATCACTCTAGTTTGATGTGACCATTATTTTTCCATTCAATAATAGTTACATCCACTTATACATAACATATATATCCTTTTTGGTGGTGAAATATATTTCATCCTTCCCATGAAATTTTTCAATTTCATGGATAGTTTCACAATAATTCCATCACATTAAGAAAACCCCTCACATATTTCCTTAATGGTAATAATAATCTATTTTTTAAATCATTTTCTTCCTTTATTCCATTCCATGTCATGGTAAAAATGTAGGTCATTAGATATATAATAAGTATTTCCTCTATAATTATTATAATGTAATAATATTCTTTGGTATTTATTAACATGGGTTCCTATTAATATATAAATACAAAAGTTATCTTCTTTATATATTATTTAAAGATCATCAAAATGATATTTTCTTCAATTTTGAATTTAAATAAAACATGTTATCAACTCAAACATTGATTCATTATAATTCACAACAAATCAAAAAAATCAGAAAAATACATATTATCTATATTATCATTCATTTTATCAACTCATTCATTATTTACATTAGGCAATTTTCAAATTACGTGAGACCTTTTATATATTTAAATAAGAAAAAATTAATTAATATATAAATAAAAATAAAATTAAATCCATGATTTTCAATCAAACACAAAATCCCTGATATCCTTTGGGGTCCATTATATCTATGATTCTTTAGTAAGTGTTTAACCATGATTAATAATATTCTAAATAGGATAAGATATAATTATAAAAAAATATTGACAAAATTGTTTTAGAAAATCTATAATTTATACCATAAAAGAATGTGGATTGTCCAATTATGTTTCCTTCTAGATAAGATTGGGTTTCAGTTAAAGGATCTGGTATTTATAGATAGATCCTTAAAATCAAATAAGATCTAAAATAATAAATTCAATATAATGTCTTCTACTGATACCAATTGTGGTTTAGACTATGTTGAAAAGAGTGGGTGAATTTTCGTTAATAAATTAATACTAAATAACAGGATAAAATTATGTATTTATGTGATAAAATAAAATATTTGTTGATATATAATAATATTTCCACCAAGCACAGATGAAAATAAAAAATAATGAAAAGGCAATTTGATAATAAATTTCTTTAATACATCAAAGTGATTCCCTACGAATCCTCCACTTAATCGATTCAAAGGCATTAAATTACTCCCTTAACATTAATTATAGTCATGAAACACATAATGAACACACAAATTCATTAATTATAAGTGGTTAACCCAACGAAAAGTATTCTATATTTTTTTATAGTTTTATCTATATACACTATTCATAGATGAGACACTAGTTTGTAGATTTTTTTAGCAATAAACCAAGATCTATAGCTTTTTCGGTAAGGATAACATAATACAACTTATACGGGGATGAGTGTTTGATAGTGAAAATCAATTTAAAAAATAACTCTATAATATTATAAAAATAATGAGAGAATATCAATGGTAGAATAATTATAAGAGATGAGATATAATTTAATAAAAATAAATAAGCACAAGAGTATTCCCATTAGGATGTGTAATGGGATGGACCACTTTGGTCTATCACATTGTGAAAATCTACTCTTTGAAGTGTTCTTAGTGGACAATATGACTTATTTCTTATACTTTTCAAAAATTTCTTGTTATGTGAACAGATTTTCACATACTGGTAGGTTGACCAGCATTTCTAGGACCAGTATGTCATCCTACAGTCGGTTGAATAGATTTTTTAGGACCAGTAGGATGAACAGTGCTTCTAAGACTAGTAGGACGAACAGTTTTTCCAGGACCGATAGGTTGAATACTGTTTCTAGGAATGATGAGTTATCCAATAGTAGGTTCAACAGTGTTTCCAAGACTGGTAGGTTGAATAGTGTTTACATGGCTGGTAGGTTGACTTCTATTTCTTGGACAATTGAGTCACCTAACAATATAATGAATAGTGTTTCCACGACCTGTAGGTTAAACAGTGTTTCTAAGATCAATGAGTCCTCCAACGATAGGTTGAACAATATTTCTAGTACTGGTAGGTTGTACAGTGTTTCTAGCTTCCTATAGTTTCACCCCATTGACGTTATCTTTAACATAAACACATTCAATGCCTTGTTTTAATGTATTTAGGAAAGATTGAAATCCCATAAATCCAATCTAAATATTCCTAACGGTGTGGGTACCATTACTCGGCCAGAACAAGTAATTTCAACTAGACATGACTTTAAAAGATAATCTAAAATATATCTAAACTGCTACTGTACTTAAATTTTCAAAATAAGGGGATACCTTCCTCCCTTGTTCTCGATTCTTTTTTTTCTTGAAACATTGTTCATAGAGTTTATCCTCCCCATGACGTTTTGCGATCAAACTATAATCCTTAGATCATTTTCCACATAGAGCATTTCCTACTATATGTGCATCCCCTATTTTGGGGAAACCTAAAAGTTTCAGTCCATCTTCGATATAATGTATGTTATATATCCATTCCTATGGGTTTGTTTAAATGTTTCCTCCAATTCCTCTTTTCCATGTGATGACTTGTGATCTCCATTTTTCTAACTAATATTTATCTATTATTGGTTAGTATGGTGGTGTCGTGACGTCCTCAAGTGGTTGCAGTGGTTGTGAGAGAGGTGAACAAGATATGTTGTGTTGGCTATTCTCATGCAATGAATGTGAGAAACCATTTAAGGCGTGGGTATCATTTATTCCCTATTTATTTATTTTCAATCATAGACATCTCCTAATTTTTCCCTTTAGATCTCTATGAAATTGAAACAACTAATATTTGAATCGGATGAATAAATTGGTGTTGATCACATAGTAATTTTTTTCGTTATACCGTGATAATGGTTTCCCTCTTGATTTTCTATATAGTGTGATATATATGACTTGGTTCATTTTTCATGTTTTTCTTGATGGAAATTGGTAAGTAATATATAACCAGAATTGATTGATAATTAATTAGATAAATTTATAAAGAGTTTTTTTATGAATCCATTTAATGTTTTAATTTGATGATAATAAAACTAATATAGATATTCCTATTTAACTAAATTGGTTAATAACTAGTTGTCTAAATAAAAAGATAACAATTTTTTGAGGACTGAGTTTCCCACTAGTTTTAAAGTTCAAGTGACTTGTGCTTTGGAGCCATGAGAGCTCATTGTGTGGGAATATTCAATTCCTTGATTATGGCCTAGAGACTAGTTTCTATTACTATTTGTTTCTTACTGTTTATGAGGTTATGTGAGCCTAGGATGCCCAATCATGGGGGGTTGTTGTGATATATGGGATAGTGAGGTCTGGTTTTGGTGGTAGTAGTAAATGGATAGAGTAGCGAGACACACCAGTTAATGAATATGGGTTTTGTGGAGGACACCATAGATAAATAAAATAGTTGCAGATGGGAATAACCATTGATATGAATGTTGAATGCCTATTGAACCTATTATTTGTTTAACTATATAACTTCCCCCCCCCCCTATATGAGGGAAATGATTTTGTTTACCCTCATTCCTAGAGAAGAAATGATGTTAGAGTATTCCATGTTCATTATAGGTTTCTATTCATGAGGATGGATGGGTCTACGCTCCTTCTATAGGAGGATAAAACTTGATGACTAGTTCATATACTCACCATGTTGGCCCCCTTAGGTTTGGTATCTTATATTTTTTTAGAATACCTATAATTGTTGAAATTTATGATTTTTTTAATAACATAATACATGTTCATCCCATGTGGTTGGAGCTTACTTGGATGAAATGCCGAGGATTAAACTCTAAGAAACAATGGACACTGTTTTCTAATGCTTGGTGGGAACAGATCATTTCTATAATTACAATGAAATGCAATTTGGAATTTATAATGGTTAATTAATGGTTAAATAATTAATTAACATAATGTTCAACTAATAAAAAAGGATAATGTAATTTGATGTGGCTATTTAAATGGTTGTGTTCTTATAAGATATCTACTCTTAATAGTGGAAGTTGAGATTCAGAGAGACAAAAAATACAATTGGTTCAGAAACTGGGTTATTTCCATATTGTGGTTGTGATCAATATTATATATGTCACAAACCAGCCCGAGTCGGCCCTAAACCAGTCACCCAAGCTAGCCCACGACAAGTCCCGAGATGCATTTTTGATCCTCCCGGGATAGAGACAAGCACCAAGGGCATCAATTGAGTACACAAGAGAATGAATTCGCCCATATATAAACAATCATACATATATCGGAAATAAATGGACATCACAAAATGCATTTATATAAAAATTGAAATAAACATTATTTGTACAAGAAACTAAAAGTAGAACTAAACCAACAACTCAACTTACCAAACCCGATAACCATATAACTCCATATGATACCACTGATCACCCTCTAACCCAATGATCACATGTCACCCATGGAGACCAATCTCAATCTGAAACCTCCAGAAGGTCTAAAAATAGAAATAGACTATAGGGGTCAGTATTAAAACACAGTAGGTTATCCTGATATTCTATTCCCAATGCTATTCCATTAAAATAAAAGAAACATCAATTTCATGTTTTCAATACAAGATATAAATGTATGTTTTTAAATTGATGTCCCATGCTATAATAATTATTAAACAACAACATGAATGTTTTATAAACAATAATGTTAGTAACAGTTTTTCAAAGAGGTAAAAATTAAAAATGAAAATAGTTTTAAAGAGGGCTCCATTAATGAATTAAAACATTTAAATAATTCACACACACTACTGAATTTATCAACCAATCATAACGTATGCTGATAGTGAGTACACAATAGTCAATGAGCACAAGTCACGGGAACACCCCTAGGTGTGAGTTAGTTATGAGCCCCATGTACCTCGTATCTTGGTGAAAGTAACCATAATAAATATTCATTCTCGTGCACATGAGCCACTATTCGGGAGCATACCCATAACCTACTGGTCCCCCATCATCATCATCATCATATTTTAGTTAGAGTTGTCATCTTCAAACCTGTTACGTGAAATAGGGGCCAAACCCCATGGAATCACTAGCAAACTAGAACACGTCCACCCACCTAGATACTCAGGATTCCCTATAGTGCTTAATCAAGTTACACATATTATCATATACACATTTAAAATCCAAATTCCATTCCCAATCCATAAAAACACAAAAATCCCATAAACATTTTTCACATTTCATTCATGAATCAATAAACCACTAAAAATCATTGTAAAACAATTTCAAGGAGTGTATTGAGGCTTTGCACGTAAAACACATTCAAAAAACCTATTCTAATTGTAAACACACCACAAGACCATACCCAACCATATTTTTTATCCCTAAAAACATTTATCAAAATCATTTCATTGACCATAAAACAATCACAATTGACACCACATGGTATATACAAGTAAAACACTAATTCTTCATTTATTTTAAAAAGCCAAACGAGCATTTAAATTTTGTCCCAAAACTAAAATTTGACAATGTTATGCATTTCAATTTTAAAAAGGAGGTGCATAAAAACCTTTTAAAGCATCAAAACACGTTCATAAATTCCATAAAACCAGCAGGTTACATATTCAAAACACAACCATTTTCATAAGAATAAGAAACATGACATTTTTCGCCAACTCGGGACAAAACATGTTGTAAACCAAAACCCAATTATTTGTAAAACCAAATAAAAATTTTAAATCCATAAAAGGATCCCAAAATAATTTTTTACATGCTGCCAATGTATTTATAATTCCAAAAAAATCATTTTAAATCACACTAGACACATAAAAGCCAACCACGCAATTTACCGAACACATGGCATGAACTCTTTAACAAAAGAAATTATTTTAAGAACATAAAATGGATAAAATTCCCTTTTCATGACATAAAGGTATTCAATATACTAAAACATATTCAAAATACTATAAACCAAGTGCAAAATAGTATGGAATAATTTATCAAACAAAAGGCATGCACATTTATACCAAAACAACTATATTTTCAAAAAAATAAGTCATAAAACATAATTTGCACAAAAAAACATTAAATTAAAGGTTTCACAGCATAACATATCATATAAATAATGTTATAACAGTATGTGAATTAAGATACTTAAATGATAAAGTCTAGTGCAAGGGACATCCTACCTCAAATCCTTGGCGTAATGGAAACACACTCCCAAAATCACCATCTGATGGTTTATAAACCCTAAACCAATTACAAACATACCCAAATTAATAATTAACTCATGAAAATTCATGGAATAATAGAACCCTAGATCTAACATAACAAGGGGATATTATAAAACTAGGAAATAATGAAAGGAGGAAGAAGAGGGAGGATAAAGGAGAAGGAATCTCACCTTTTCAACTAGAAATCTATTTTCATTCCATTACATATGCACCCATATATAAAAGTTAATGTCTTGAAACAACATGGAGAGACTCCTAAGGTCCATAAGAACTCGAAAAATAAGTTTGGTGGCCAAAATTGTAGGAATTGATTTATTTATGAATGATACAATTTACCTTGTCAATTCTGGACGATTTGAGAGACATTGAGAATGTCTCCCCAGTCTACGACTATTCGGAGCTCCAAAGAGGGACAATCGATGATGGGGGTGGGTATAGGAATATTGGCTTCTGGTGGGAGGTAGAATTGCCGTAAAATATTAAATATTTAAATAGATATAAAATAAACAAATTATTTTTTTAAAACTATAAATTGGCCCATGGGATGGCCCAATGCCTAAATAAGTAACCACAATTCACCATCATTATGAATTATTAAGGGGTCAAAAATGATATGGTAGTTTTAATATATCTGTATAGGCTATGTGGGAAGTGTAATGGGTCATAAAAGTTGGAAAAAAGAGTTATAAATGAAACAAATTTTGTTTTTAAAACTTGAAATGGGATCATGGTTTTTCCAAAACATGAAGTAACTACCCTTTCTCCAAAAACTCCAAAACAAGCAATGGGGAATCCAAATTATGGTGATTTTACATAGATGAAACATAAAAAATAACATTTATTCTCACACAAGACCCATGAAAAATATCAAGATTTTAAATGAACCGGATCAAAATGACGACATGAAATACCGGGTGTGACAATTATCCCCACCATTAAAGCATTCTACCCCCAGAAAGCCATAACACTTTCCAGCTGAAAGATAAACACATAAGGATTTCGTATAAACATGATCCAACCTATAAATATATGAAATAACATTTCCATAAATATAAATTAATCCTCTTTCCCAAATAAAACACCAACTCACAACCACTTTGTGAATATCAACGGAACGATCAAGCCACCACCTCCACAACCATGCCAAGAACCCGATAGTTGGACCTTCTCCCAATGAAAAAAAACGAACACCCAAACTAAAGTGCACTCATGAAAACTGAGGAATCTTGGGGAGAACATTATGGAATCCCCAAAATTAATAAAAAACTAGCACTAGACAAGTTTATAGGGGGAAAATTAATGAGACATGTGGTGGGTCTCCCCACCATTATAACCAAACTAGCAACGAAAAAACAAAAACTCAACATTACCTCACTTTCACAAGTCCAAAAAGAAACTCTCGTACAAAAACCCACCAAATAAAGTTAATAGGGTGAAAACATGAACATATAAACCACCCACTCCTGAATAGAGGGGATGAGAACATGGCCAACACATTCAGCACATATTCAGAACCCCACCACTCCGGGAGGGGAGGGAAGGGGACCCAATAATTTGGCCATTGGAACCACAATGGAAACCAAGGAACAACCCAAAACTCACCACCTATGAATAGGTAACACCATGACCGCACCCAATTTACAGAGGTGGTACACAATGGGACATTGATTGAAAATCTGCATCCATGAAGGCATAACCATAGACACTGTGTGAGGGGTATGTCCACCACACTTGTTGTGACAAATGGAAAGTCACAGTAATGAGCAACCACAATATAGAAATAGAAACTACCGTACCACAATGGTGGTGGTAGGAGCTTGGTCAAGTGCCCCACATCTCTGTATATTTCTTGAATGCGTGAAATGCTTCACTCCGAGACCTATGGCTGGAGCTCTAAATGATGAAGCATCTACTGCCCCACAGTCAGGTGCTAAGAATCACACCACTCAAAAAAACTCACCTGCTCAACCAAATAATTTCATCTAAATATGAAATAATAGATACATATCAAAAATATATCTCACTTGGAACGAGGAGCATAATGGATAACTAATACGGCGAAAAGCACCAACTTCAACGAACACAACTGCTATGTCCACCAGAATTATCACGAACTGAAAGAACTTTAAATCGATCCCAATCATCTTTCTATTTAAACTGATGGGATAAGGAATTATTTTAGGATTTGGGTCTTGCTTTTGAAACATGAGAAATAATCCTTAGGTTTATCAATTGGAAATCTTGAAAACATAGAACTATCTATGGCCACATAACAACATCCAACACATCTTTAGAAACCCACTGAAAATTACTCCAAACCCAAGCCACCAACAAGATCCCATCTCAAGATGCAACAAGTGTATTAATTTTAGATCATAAGGTAAAATAATAAATAGACAAAAATACTAATACATCAGATAAACCATCCACATAAATGTTGGTTCTAGACAAACACCACAATTTTTCAGCAAAAAACACTTTGAAAAAAAAAACTAACCTGGTGGATTTTCACATTCACCAATAGTGTTTCATCAAGTATTACTAACATGAACATTTACATTCCACCCTAGGCACTCAAAAAAATTCCATATCGGACATCCATCCAGATATCAATAAAACCATGCATGTGAGAACCCCTGAAAATAGCTAAGGCTAAAACAAAACAACATCATTCCAAAAATCGTGTAACATCAAAAGGAACACCAACCACCATGTCCAAAATGATTTTCATATTTCACAAAACAAACCACACATCATCAAGACCCATTAGGTTAAAAATATCCATTTCAATTAATAGAACATAAAAAAACATTCTATTCCAAATATCCCTTTCCCATTTTTTTTAAAAAAATCACCAAGGTCACTTTTTATAATCTGAACACCACAAAATCCAAAACCCCTTTCCAGAAAAACACCAGCCACACAAAACCAAATTTCAAAAAACTATTCATCAGATTCAAACACATTTCAATAGACCAAAACACCCCATTCAAAAAAAAAATTTAGAATTACTTTAAAATGATTCACACTTTCAAAACATTTTATTTCAACAAACCACTAGTTTAGATTAGGGAAAATCCAATCTTGTTAAATCATTTCCACTTTCCACGAATTTTTTTTAAACAAACACAACATTACCAAAATCATACTTATATTTAATTTTTGGAAACCCCTTTTTTAATTTTCCAAATCTAATACTTCCATTAAAACCTATTTCTATAATTCTCACATAAGGATTTTCAAAACAAAAATCTAGAATTCAGGAAAGGTCCAAGAAATCCACAAAAGTGAACTAGTGTCGGTGGGTAACTTGACCATATAGTTGGCGCCCAAATTTCAACACAACTCCAACATGGAGAGACTTGTTAGAACATTTCCCAGGCTCCACATGGCTTGCCAGGCCCTGCGAGCTCACAGATTCCATTAGAAAGACTCCCTTTGTCATATCCAAACACCAAACAATCAGTAAGAACAAAGGACGCTAATAAAACCAGACATCCCATTGAAACTCGAGGATCGGAATGAGAAAGATTTCACGACGCTTTTCCCACACATACCCCTCTAGTCCCAAAAATACAACTCCATCTACCTTGAAATCCCCAAAGAACAAGGATGCTCTAAAAGTATTGTTCTGATAAGAGCCGACCTCCTTTAATATTATTTTGTCACAAACCAGCCCGAGTCGACCCTGAACTGGTCACCCAAGCCTTCCCACGACATGTCCCGATAGGTGTTATCGATCTTCCCAGGATGGTGAAAAGAACCAATGGAATAAATAGAGTACACAAGAGAATTATTTCACTCATATATAAACTATCAAACAAACAGAGGAAATAAATGGACAACCCAAAATGCATTTATATAAAAATTGAACTAAACATTATTTATACAGTAAACAAAAAGAATAACTAAACCAACAACTCAACTAACCAAACCCGATAACCAAATAACTCCATGTTACACCATTGTTCACTCTATAACACAATTATCACACGTCACCCAAGGTGATCAAACTCAATAAGAAACCTACACAATGGCTAAAAAATGAAGAAAACTATATGCGTGAGTAATAAAACTCAGTAGGTTAGCCTAATATTCTATTCCCAATGAACTTCATTTAAAATAAAAGAAACATCAATTTCATGTTTTCAATAAAAGATATAATAGTATGTTTTTCAAATGAGGTTCCATTCTATAACAATTATCATTAAAAAACATGCATGATTTATAATCAATAATGCTAGTAACAATTTTTCAAAGAGGTGCAACTAAAAAATGAAAATAGTTATCAAGAGGGAAGAATTAAAGAATTGAAACTTTTAAATAAATCACACACACTAATTAATTTACAAACCAAACACACCGTATGCTGACAATGAGTACAAAATATCCAATGAGCAGAAGTCACAAGAACACCCCCAGGCACATGTCAGTTGTGAGCCCCCGGTACCTCGTACTCAGTGAAAGTTACCATAATAAATATTCATTCTCGTGCACACGAGCCACTAATAGGGAGCATACCCATGACCTATTGGTCCCCAAACACCATCATCATCATAGTTTAGTTGTTATTTTCATCATCAAACTTGCTACGTGAAATAGGGGCCAAACCCCACGGAATCACTAGCATACTAGTACACGTCCTCCCACCTAGATACCTAGGATTCCCTTTAGTGCTCAATCAAGGTACACATATTATCATATACACATTTGAAATAAAAATTCCATTCCAAAACCATAAAAACAAAAACTTCCCATAAACAATCTTTTTATTTCTTTCATGAATCAATAAACCACTTAAAATATTTGTAAAACAACATCAAGGATTGTATTGAGGGTTTGCAGACCGAACTCATTCAAAAGAACTATTTGAATTATAAAAAAACCACAAGAACATACCGAAACATATTTTTGAACCCTAAAAACATTTAAGAATATCATTTCATAGACCATAAAACAATCACAATTGACACAACATGGTATATACTAGTAAAACACTCATTCTTATTTTTTTGGGAAAATCCAAACGGGCCTTTAAATTGTTTCCAAAAACTAACATTTAAAAATGTTATTCATTACTATTTTATTAAGTAAGGCTATAAAAACCATTTATAGAATCAAAACACATTCATAAATCCCATAAAACACTTAGGATACATATTTAGAACACAACCATTTTCATAAGAATGTGTAACATGTCATTTTCTGGAAACTCGGGCCAAAACATGTTGTAATCCAAAACCCATTTATTTGTAAAACCAATTAAAAATTGGAAATTCATAAAAGAATTCCAAAATAATTTTTTTACATGCTTCCAATATATTTATAAATCCAAAAAATCATTTTAAATCACACTAGACACATAAAAGCCAACCGAGAAATTTACCGAACACAAGGCATGAACTCTTTAACAAAAGAAATTATGTTATGAACTTAAATGGATAAAATACCCTTTTCATTCATGAAAGGTATTAAATATACTGAAAATATTCAAAATACCATAAACCAAGTGAGAAATATCATGGAATAATTTATCAAACAAATAGAGTTCACATTTATACCAAAACAATAATATTTTTAACAAAATAAGTCATAAAACATAATTTTCACAAAAAACCTTTAAAATCAAGGTTTCATAGCAGCAAATATCATATAAATAAGGTTATAATAGTATGATAATTATTAAACTTCAATTATAAAGACTAGTTCAAGGGACATCCTACCTCATATCGTTGGCGTAATGGAAACACACACCCAAAATCACCATTCGAGGGTGTACAAACACTAAACCTATGACGAACAGACCCAAATCAATAATAAACCCATTAAAAATAATGTAATAATAGAAACCTAGGTCTAACATAACTATGGTATATTATAAAACCACTAAATAATGAAATGTGGAAGAAGAGGGAGGATGAAGGAGAATGAATCTCACCTTTTCAACTAGAAAACTATTTTTATTCCATTAGATCTACACCCTTATATAAAATTTAATGGCTTGAAACATCCTATAGATAACCCTAAGGTCTAAAAGATACTGGGAAATAATATTGGTGGCCAAAATATTACTAATTGATTGATTGATGAATGATACAATTTACCTTGTCAATTCTGGATGATTTTAGAGAGAGTGAAAGTGTCTCCCCACTCTGCGACTATTAGGAGCTCCAAAGAGGGAACACCAATGATGGGGGTGAGTATTGGTATATTTAATTCAGTTGGGATGGGGAATCACCTAAAAATATCAAATATTGAATTAGATATAAAATAAACAAATTATTTTTTTCAAACTGGGAATGGGTCCATGGGCTGGCCCAATGCCAAAATAAGTAACCCCAATTCACCATGATTATGAATTCTTAAGGGGTCGAATAGGATATGGTAGTTTTAATAGATCTGTTGAGGTCATCTAGGAAGGGTAATGGGTGATAAAGTTGAAAAACAAAGGATTTATAAAAGAAAAAAATTTGGTTTTTATAACTGGAAATCGACTCACGGTTGGCCCAAATCATGAAGTGACCACCCTTTCTCCCAAAACTCCAAAACAAGAAATGTGGAACCCAAATTAGGGTGATTAGACATTGATGAAACTTAAAAACTCAACATTAATCACAAACAGGACCCATGAAATGTATCAAGATTTCAAATGAACTGGATCAAAATGAAGACATGAAAAACCATGTGTGACAATATCATGTACTTTCAATGCTTCTATAGAATACTCCACCCTGTTGGTTGGGGAAATGGCCACCCTGGGGATTCTGATCCATGGGAGTGTTTTCCCCAACATCCTATAAGTATGATGGTTGGTAGACTACCCATTTTTTCCCACCCTTTAATCTAGGTTCTTAATTATGATGGAATGAACTATGGTCAGTTTTTACCATATATGTGTGTAGAGGACTAAAAATGCTTGTGTTTGTTCCACACACATAAATTTTGGATATAGAATCTATAGATATATTTTGTATTGGCTATGATGGCATGAGGGTCATTACATGATGTATAGGATATGATGGATTGAGGTATAATACCTGATGTTTGATACAAATTATGAAAGTTGTGTTGGGTCCCCAGAAAATATTAGGTAACTTTTTCATGCGGATGTGATTGTGTGTCGCACGAGGGGCATATTTTAAAGCATCAACCTGGTGTCTTCAGGCTATCCTTTTTGAGATGGTTTCTAAGGAAGTTTGATGTTGTGGAAAAGAAAAACCCCAATGGGGAAGTAGTAGTATGATACGCTTGATATTATTTATTCTATTGTATTATATTGTATTTGATATATGGTGAGAGTTTCCTTAGAGAGGTTGGAAACATAGTATACATTTTTAGGGGTGGATTTATATTCACTTTTTTTCCATTGTTCTTTAGAAATATTTATCTACATTTTCCCAAGAGACTCTGGGGAGGATCATACTTGGAATATTTTTATACTCACCCTATGTTTATATAATCTATTTTCAAGTGAGTTTGGGTAGGTTGGAGATTACTCTGGTTACTACTTGATTGGGGTTTTTAAGATCTATTTTGGCTTCGTGGTCACTACCATTTAACATTCTTTAGTAATTTATGTTTTTTTAGTTTTAGTAGTTCTTGCAAGACATTACATATGTGTTCATGGGTATTATTTTATATTGTATTCTAGGTTGTAGTTATTTGGTGTCTATCTTATCTCTCTCCTAAACATGTGTTTTTCTCAGAGGGAAATTCCTCCCATATGTTTTCTTACTACACCCACAATGCTAGTCTCTAACCCAATGACTACTGGAGGTGGGACTCAGTGGGTTACTATCCCTCTTCTCCCATTTGAAGCCCTGGAAGTTTTCACATTGAGGTGAGAGGGTCATGAAAAAGTGGTATTAGAGGTTTGGTTGAGGGATATGATGGATTTTGGGTTTAGGAACAATTGAGATTTCATGGGATGGCAGGGAAATAATGTCAGCAATTTTATGAATGCTCTATAAAAATGGGAGATTGTTTCAGACATAGATATTTAGGGCCAACTATGATCTGATGCATGGATGATCAATCTTATATTGGCTACAAGAGAAGGGGATAATTTTTTTGGGAAAAGACATAGGAAACTATCATCCATCATCCTTATTTTATCCTATGATTGAATGGGTAGACCTTGGGATATTGTAACAGAAATGAATAAAATAAAATAATTATTTAATTTTATTGTCTTCCATATTTCATGTTTATGAGCTCAAACTACTTGTCCCTTTTTAGGTATGGATCCTTTTTGATGTACTTATAATGTTCGTGCAGATGATGTATAGCTAGTTGCACCAGTAGATCACGATTAATTAGATGTCGCAGAGAAAAAAACCCGGTGGAGGGATCGATGAGAATTTTGTTCCAGATTATGCAAAAATACAATGGCTGCATTTCAGATGCAGTAAAAAGAGACTGAAAGAAGATGTTGAGAAAGCTTTCATTTTGATCTGTGTTCGAAAGGAGAAGTGGGTGTCGTTTGTTGTGATGATGATTGATGGCACAACGACGTAGTGGAGGTTCTTGTCCCTTGTCGATCGTGAGGAGATATTGGTCTCATAAGATAATTTCAAGAACCATTTCAAGGTTGTGTTTCATTCATCTACTATGAAGGATTCCAATTTCTAGATTCTACTTACAGTTAGGTGGGGAAGATCTACGATCCGATTGTTCAAAATCCATTTTAGGAACCTTCTGCGGTTTGTATTGAACATATTTTCAAATGAGGAGGCTAGGGTGAAGTAATTTGAGGATGCTTATGTCCAGAGATCCAGTGACAGGTCACCTAGTTTAGTTTGATGACATTTCTCATGGTTCTTGTCAGGGTATAGGTCATGAAGTCAAAATAATATAGAACTATATTGCTAAGAGTGTGAAGTAATTAGGATTTCTCATGAAGAATATCTTTGGTATAGGGCTCCATGTTTTTAGGGAAGAAGTGTATCTACTTGGCCAGGGGTAGGTTTCCACCCTCAATGTGTCGTTTCTCTTAGTGTAACGGTGCTTAGGACCATTCTAAGGGATCATGTATGTGTTTTACTTGTGTAGGAAAAGGTCATCAAAATCGTCATGGTACAAAATATCTGTGTAGTCTATGATTACCAGGTGTTCCACTCTAGGATCCTCCATTGAGGGTATTTTATAAAAGGTATTAACTACAGTTTACACCAGATTTGGATCAACAGAGTGAATATAGGGTAGGTAGAGTACAAGCCCTGGAATGATCCTCCACCCCGGGGGCAATGTGAGGCTATGGAGGTGGTCATAAATTGGGGAGAGATGACATGGATAAGATCATGGTCACCTTCATTTATTAGCATTACAAGATTTTGATTGGACATATGTCATTCGAGGTACCGCTTGTGGGTTTTTTAAATGGGTGCATGCCTTGTTTGATTCTGAAGGGACACACTCTTTATATAACCAACCCTTTTCCATACCATGGGATATGATGTAGAGCGGCCACGAGATCCATTGGCATTTACTACTCAATTTATATATTGAGATTACTTATTTTTTGTATTTAGATATTGTGAACTACAACTGGTGTAACACCGTTCTTTGGGATATTTCCTATTTTTATGAATAAAACCATATGATTTTATTTTCATCATGGATTGGTGTTATATGATATAGGCTATCGTGGATTATTTTAGGAGGAAAGTGGAGTTCTTCGATGCTGATGGAGTGCTAGCTCTGTTTTTTGCCTTCACCACCCTCACATGGGCTTGTGGCTTATTCCAACCATGTCATCTTTGATGGAAAAGATGATGTTGAGTTCATCAATGGTTTATAAGTTGGTTTTTTCTAATGTTTTGGAAGAGTACAATGATTCTTTTCTAGAATAAGTTGATGCATTACACCATTGATGGGTGCTCATGTTCAAGATCAAGCTATAGCAAGGCATGTATCCTATCTCAATGTCTCCATAATGGATGGAACCTTCTAATATATGAGAGATACATATATAGCTTTATGGCTTGTTTCTATGAGGTTTCATTCATCCAAGCATGTTTTTGTGTGGTTCATCAGTTTTTTTCATAAATAACGGTGATGTCAGCTTGCTGGTATGTGTCGATTATCGTTGCTTGAACTGATGGATATTGAAGAGCCACTATCCTCTTATAGGGATGTATGATTTATTTGAACAGTTGATGTGTGAAAGTTGGTTCTCAAAGATTAATTTGGGGTCATGATATCGTCAGATGCAAGTGAAGAATGATGATTTCCTTAAGACTGCATTCCATTATCATCATTGGCCTTTCGAGTTGTTTGTGATGTCATTAGTTGTGACAAATGGTCATGTTGTTTTCATGGGGTCAAGGAATGTTGTGTTCTATGAGTTCATGGATATTTTCATGGTTATTTTTATCTATGGAATAATTTTGTTCACTGTGACGTAGGAGGATCATACATCGAATATGCATGCCATTTTTGGAGTTCTCTACAGTGAGACGCAGTTTGGAATGTTGTCAAAGTGTGAGTTTTGGGAATTAGAAGTCCGTTTCAGGGGGAATTTTGTTTTCCAATAGGGTTTTTCTAGGTAATTATCAAATATATAAGTAGTTACTTCTTGGTAATCTGCAAACATAGTGGAATAGTTATAAATATTTGGTGGGATCATATGATATTATTGGTGGTTTGTAGAAAATATTACATCGGTTGTGACTCCTCTGATTGCGTAGACCAGAAAGTATCAAGTGTTTATGCCGACAGATCAGTTTTAGGCATCTTTCGAGTATTTGAAGGAGAAGTTGTTCGATGCTCAGGTTCTCTGTTTTCCATCACAATGAGTTTAGTCTGAGGTATTTTTTGATGTTTTGTTTCTACTTTAGAATTTTTTTTCTAATGAAACATATATCAGTTACTTCTTCTGGGCCCCAAAGGCTGTGTCCCCACAAACCTAACTATGCCACCCATAATCTTACCCTATGGTCAGTGGTATTTTACATGATGTTTTAGAGACATTACCTCATTGGATAGCATTTTTTGGTCTTATTTGATCCTAAGAGCCTAAGGTATGTTTAATACTGACATGACATGAAATTCTGAAAATAGTATTGGATAGAGTCCTAATTGGATTACAACATTGGAATTTTATTTACACCAGGAAAGTGTAATTTTGTAGCCAATGTGCTGAGTAGAAATTCATGTAGTAATGCAGTGTGTGAGTGAGGTGATTCGAGGATAGTTATGGAAGAAAATTTTCATTAAATATGGATATGGAGAATATGGGGGAAGATGATGTCATTTTAGATGATGGATTAGTCATCTCTAGTGTTGTAGGTGGAAGAGTCCATGTTGGGGGATCATGAGTTAGAGGTCTGGAGAGACTGACTTATTTGTGGTGACGCCCCAGATGGTTGTTATAAGGATGAACAACACTAGGTTTTGTTTCAAGGAAGGCTTTTCTTTCCATGGTAATCACATGATATGGTTCCTAGAGTGTTCCATAGTTCACCTACAGTGGTATATCTCGGAATAAAAATGATGTACTAAGATTTTAGAATTTATTTTTGTTGAATTGTGTTGATGTGTGCAATTGTGGAGCTTGTGTCTTGATATTTTGTTTACCATTATTTGAACACCTAACACTGTGTTCCTGATGGTTTTTCAAGTCATTATATGTTCCTCAGTGGAAGAGGGAGGAAATCTCGATAGACTTTGTTACAATTTTACGTACTTCTCAAGGAGGCTAGGATGATATATGGGTGGTAGTGGACTTTTTAAAAATAGAACTCACTTTATAGTTGTCATGGAGTCAAGATCAGTGGAGGTTCTATCAAGGCAGAATCTGGAGGAAGTGCGGGGACTCCATGAAGTTATTAGGATGAGAACTTATAATCCAGATCCTCATTTTAACTTCTAGGTGTGGTGAGGACACCAGCATGCTTTTTATTGTCAGCTATTCCTTAGAACTACTTTTCATTCACAGGTGGATGGTCAAAAAAATCATACCATCCAGACTCTTGAAGACATGTTTCTCTCTTATTTCATCGATTTTGGAGGTTCGTGGATGAGGCACCAACCCTATGTATTGTTCACTAAAAAATAGTTTCATTTTACTATTTATATGGATCCATTTGAATCCTTGTATAGCCAACCATGATTTTATACATTCTGCTGGGCTGGGGTCACAGAGACAACAATTCATGGGCTGAAACTAGCACAATGTAAGAAAGAGATCGATTAGGAGATTCATGAGTAGATGTAGGCATCAATGGATCATCAGAGTTCATATTCCTATTGTAGTATTAATCCTCTTGAATATAACATTTGGAGTCACATATTTTTGAAGGTGACTCACCAGCAAGGGAAATGGATGTCTCTTCATGGGAATAAGTTTTCTCCCCATTTTGATGGGACTTTTGATGTGTTGGCTCATGTTGGATTCTTGGAATATCTAGCAACATTTCCCTCATAGATGATCCAGATACATGATCTTTTCTATGTTTTTTATCTTCATCATTATCATCAGGAAGACTCTCATTTCATTTATTTGGTTCCGATCGATGTTGACGATGATGAAAACATTGCGGACCGGCTAATATAAGTCTAGGACCATAAGGAGGTGTTTTTTTGGCATGATAACCCCTTGGTTTATGTCTTGGGGTGGCATTGTGGCATAGAGGAGAGTAAATAAGAAATCGATTCATATATATGTACTCATTACCCCGAGTTGTTTGATGTCTATCTCTTCTATTGTATCATTGTCTATTCGGTGGTTGACATCCAATCCCATTTTCGAGAATAATTTACCTTTTTTATTATTTTGGCTTCCTCTATTTTGAGATGTATCTCCTCTATGATAGTTTTTAGGATATTTTTTTGTGGTCAAGTAGTTTTGTGTTGTTCCTTGATGAAGAAATTGAGCTTCTGTGGTGGCAAGATCTTTGAGAGGTATCTCACATGGTGGTTGTTTTAACCTCTTTCATTGTTTCCTCTCGGGGTTGGTTTTGGATTCGTCAGGGCAATAATAGTTTGAGTGGTATCTAATGTAATTTCTTGGACCTCTACGGTCTATTAAATTATATAATATTGTTTTTTGAGATGTTTTTGGATGCCATAGAGGCTCATTTCAAATACTTTTAAAAACTTTCTAGGTTTGTGAATAGTAATTCATGGACCAGTTGGATTAATAGTGTTTCTAGAACCATTGAGTCATCCAACGGTAGTCTGAACAAGGTTTCATGGATGAGTAGCTTGATCATTGTTTCTTAGAACATCTATTCATCCAATAGTTGGTTTAATAAAGTTTTTAGGTCTAGTAGGATGAAAAGTGTTTCTATGACCAGTGACTCTTCCAATATTAGGCTGAATAGTGTTTCCAAAACCAGTAGGTGGAAAAGTGTTTCTAGGAATGGTGAGTCATCCAATGGTACATTGAATAGTGTTTCCAGGACCGATAGGTTGAACAGTGTATCCAGGATCGGTGGGTTGTCCGACGGTTAGATGAACAATATTTCTAAGACCAGTAGGTTGAATAGTCTTTCCAGCTTCCTATAGTTTGACCTCGTTTACATTATCTTGACATAATATTCATTCACAGTGTTTTTAAGGGATTTATGGCTAATTCATATCCTATAATTCCTTTTTAATGTTTACATATGATGTGGGTGCCTTTACTCTGTCGAAACACTAAATATCTACTTGATCTGCCATTAATAGAAAATCTAAACTATATCTAAATTGTTCTTCTTTTTATGTTATAAAAATTTCATGAAACATTTTTTCATTTTTATTATTTATTTTTTCCCTCAGTATGGGATGCCCAGAGTTCTTCCTCCCATATGATACATGTTATTTAACTACAATCATTGAATTGATTTCCCCTTGGTGTTTTTTCCTACTATATGTGATCCCCATATTTTGGTGCAACTAGGAAGTGTCGATTCATCTTCGATATAAGATATTTTCCTACTATATTCTTTTGTATTACTCAATCCATTTCATCTCATTTATTATTTACATTTGATGGAATCTGATATCCATGTTTCTTTTATAGATTTCTGGTTTGTTGGTTGGCATGGTGGTGTCGTAGTGTACTTTGGTGGATGTAGTTATTCCTCGGGAGGTGATTGTGATCAGTTGTGTTTCTCATTCTCTTAAAAATAACATTGAAAAAAATTTGATGTGGGGAGTCTTTTTCTTTTCTATTTATTTACATGTAATTATAGATATAGCATTATTTATCCCATTAGATCACCGTGAAATTAACATAAAAACAATTTGAACCGTTTTGATGAATTGTTATCGATCACAAAATGATGTTGATGATTTATACCATTATAATAGTTTTCAGAATTATTTAATTGATAGTATAATATATATTACTTGGTTGATTTATCATTTTATTCTTGATTGAAATTATAAATTTACATAATGCTATAATTAATTGATAGTTAATTGGATAAATTTTTATAGTAGAATGTTAATGAATTGGGAGGCAGTTGTGAATTGATGATAATAATGAAGATGAAAATATGAAATATTAACTGATTGTATAAGGAATATGTTTTATGAATAAAACAATAAAGATTATCTAGGGCCTAATATTATCACTTGTTTTAAAAGACAAGTTCCTTGGGATTTGGTTCTATAATAACTCGTTGTGCGGGAAGGTTGGATGCCCTGTTTAAGTACAAGAGCCTAGTTGCTATGATTTTTTATTTCTTCCTTTTTGTTATGTGGTGTGAGCCTTGGATGGCTAAACCAAGAGGGCTGTTCTGATATGTTGGATAGGGAGTAATGGTTTTTGTGGTAGAAATTGACGCCTATTCTGGTAAAATGCATCTGTTTAAGCATATGGTTGTCGGGGAGGACACCATAGATAAAGAAACATGATGAAGTTGGGAATACTCTTCTATATAGATATTGTATGATTCTTGAATATGTTGTTTTTTAATTATTTTACTTTCCCCATTCATTAGGTATAGGGTATTGTTTACCATCCATCCATTGGATGTGAAGACGTAAGAGATATGTGATCTTATTTCCAAGTTTAGCTTCAGGTGGATGGGTGGGTCAAGGAACCTACTATAGGTTGTGAAGACTCGACAGGTAGTTAATCTAATCACTGTGTTGAGACCTTTATGTTTTGTATCATAAAATTTTTTCATAGAATACATAGAAATTTATAATGTGATTTTTCTGTTTATAAATGAATTAATTTTTAACCCATTGGGTTGGAGCTTACTGTGATGCATTGATGTGGTTAAAATTCTGAGAAACCAATGTATTGGTTTGCATATTCCTTAAGGGAATTTATCATTTCCGGAATGATAATGAGAAGTACTATAGAATTGATAGTGGTACATTAATGGATAATTAATTAATTAAGGTAATTTTATACTAATTAAAATGGTTAATGAATTTAATGTGTCTCTTTATATGGTTGTGTGCATATAGGATATCTAGTTTTTTCATTGTTAACAGGGGGTCTAAGAGACCTTAGATGGGTTTTACTATAAGACTAGGTTATACCCATAGTCTCATTCTGAGAAATATTATATCCTATAATTTTTTTGTTTCTATATGATACACCACCCTATTGGTTAAAGAAACTCACACCCTCAGGATTTTCAGCCCTAGGGGTGTTTTCCCTAACATCCCAGAGGGAGGATGTATTGCTGACTAACCCCTTTGGCCCAACTCTCTTCTCTGGGTTTTTATCTGTACTGGAGTTCACAACTACTAGTTTCCCCCATATATGTGTGAAGAGGGATGTATTGTGTTGTGGTTATATTACACACATGTATTCTCGATATAGTTTCTTGAGTAATACAATAGATATAACCTGTACAGGCTGTGATGGCTTGAGGATCCTTATTTGGTGTATAGGATGTTATGAATTGAGGTATAATACCCAAGGATTGATATACATTATATAGGCTGTGGTGGGTCCTTGAAACTACCATGTTACTTATGGTTATGTGGATGTGGTGATGTGTTCCAGAGGTGATTGTCATGGTTCTTAGTCCCGGTGTCTTCAGAATACCCATTTGGAGAGAGATGATAAGGACGTACGACATTGGGGGAAATGGAAATCCTTAGGGGAAGTGGTAGTGGGGTACACTAAATATTAATTATTATAACATATTCTACTGTACTTGATATTTGGTGAGAGTATTAATGGAGAGGCTAGGAACTTATTATACATGTTTAGGTGATGACTTAGTTTCACTTATTGTCCAATCTACTTTGTCATTCATTATTTAAATTTTCACGAGAGGATCTAGGGCGGATCCTGCTGAGTATATTTATAAATTCTACTTACATTTATATAAACTGGTATTCATGTCATTTTGGGGTAGGATGGAGATTAGGATGGTTACTTCTAGCTTTGTATTTTTTAGGAGTTGTTTGGGCTTCATGGACACCGCCATTTTACATTATTTGGGTGCTTGAAATTTTAACATTTACTTTATTATTTGTTTCAATACATTAAATATGTGTTCCCGGATTTTCATTAATATTTCAGTCTGAGTGGGAGTTGGTTAGGGTATCTGGTATCTCTCTCTTTTTCAAGTGTTTCTCTTAAAGGGTATTCCCTACTATCTATGGGGTTATCTTACCCTCGGTATTTGTCTCCAACCTGGGGCCCACTAGAGGTAGGGATCATGGGTAACTATATATCTTCTCCAAATACCAGCCCAGAAGGGGTACACTTTGTAGGGAGGGAGTCATGAGAGAAGGAACAATAGTATTTTATTATAAATAATATTTTTTATGATTTTATATATTGATTCTCATGCTTCATTTGGGTTCATTTTATATCCAAAAAAAGAATTAATTCATTTTTGAGAAGTATCCAGAAAATTAAAGCATTAAAAATTATTCAAACATTCCATCATCCACAAAAGAATCTGATGTATCACTGGCCTGACTGGAATGCTCGCTGATCTTCTTTGAGTTCAGTTGGAAACACCAACTAGTTATTAGGTGGCCATTTTCCAGCCAATTCTTTCCTACTAGGTTGTCGGTGGGTTTGAAAATTTCATTTTTCTTTTTTTCAGGATATCAGTTGCCAAGTATATAACACCCTAATGAAAATCACATGTTTAGATCCAATGTTCTCAAAACCTCACACAAAACAAACAGTATGCAAGTTGTTTTCAGACAACAATGAGTGTCTAAGAGTGACTTTTATAGAATATAACCAAGGTAGTCACATTCATCATTGGTAGATGTAGATATAAACACAAAAAAACTAATTAAAAGATTTGGAAATATTAAAAATAAATTATATAATAGATTTCATGTTGTGTGATACAATAATAAACTAAATAGACACCCATTGTGGTAGAACAACTGGTATAAAATTTTAGAAAAATAAATAAATAAGTACTGATGAAAAATATATTTTGGGTTTTCCCATTAATACATCCATATCCCCACTCTAAGAACCTCGCCAATATGTTGTAGTGACCCTTTCATTCTTTGTATCCCTAATCATGAAGTCTCCGTGCACATTGAGATGCATATATAGGGTTTTTGTTTAAAACATTTATGACACCATGAATGCATCCAAAATCTAAGTGAAAATGTATATAGAATTTAATTACATAATGAAATGGTAAATGGGATAAAAAATATATAAAAAATATTGTGTTCATAATTTGTGAAAAAACCATGATCCCATGAATCCCAATCATTCTCTCTTGGAATCCATGATGAATGAACGATCATAACATAAGATGTGATCATAGTTTAACCACAAGGACACATCATATATATCTCTGATAAATCATAATTCCAACGAGTTACTAGTTAAACCACAATTCTCTAAAACCCCATATCTATCATATGTCAGTCCACAAGGAAGTCATAGCTTATCCTCTACATCATGTTAGTCAATATGGTCTTCTACCCTAGAAACTCCTCTAGTTTATATACTTCTTATTTATAGCCATTCCACAAGTCTCAATCCATAATTTTAATCATATCATGTCTCCCATTCTCCAGTCTGAGTGCTAACCAATCCATGAATATAGTGACATATTCTTTAAAAACATTGAAATAGCTTCATAATTGAAGTGTATTTATTAAATCATATAATAAAACCATGACGGGACTGTACCAGTATAGTGTCATCTGAAACTAGGAAACACAAACAATGCATTCATAAAACATCTACATTGTCTCCAGTTTATTTCATAATATCTACACTCCTTCTTGGAATATCATACTTAATACACTTATTCATGTCTTGGGGGAAATAATCATATAAAAGGGTGAGATCAAATGCTCAGTAAGGGTAAAAAACTGAAATTACAATAATATCAAATTCAGAAAAACGTAACATTTGGAAATCATATCCTGAACAAAAAAGATCCCAATATCATGTCATGGGATAAATCATAAAAGAAAAATGTAACCCGAATAGTAATAAAATAAGACATGGAACATTGTATCATATACACATAAGTATATAAAATCATTTCATATTTTCCAAGGATCTTTTCCAAAACCATCACAGAGGACAAAGTCCATTACTGAACCAAGTTCTCTCTTTCTTCCAGCCCTAGATCACTCAACTAGATTAACATTCCATTCCAGCCGTGTCTATCTCATGAAATATAAATATTTTACCAGTTCATTGAAGGGAGATATCGGTCTCACCAATCTCTTATTGAAATCAATCTTACTAGTTCCAAAAAAAATATAGAAACATTCACCATATCTTAACCTATGAAATAAAATATTGTTCATAAACATCATTCCATCATAATTGATATAATTAAAATGTATTTCCTAAATAAAACTCTATAAAAAATGTAATCATTGTAATAATATGGATATAAAAATAAATCTTCATAATAATATATAGAAAATAAATTTGTCAAAACACTTGATCTTCATTCCTGAGGAAAATATTCTTTCGTCTTCAAAACATTATTATTTTAACAAATGTGAATTAATTTTAAAAAATAATAATTATTTTGATGATAAAATTTTAAACTTATAGAGGAAGAATCATTGAAATAATGCATTATGATGATGTAAAACCCTATTCATGCCATAAAATTTTATAAAAAACATTCTCCTCATAATTTTTTGGGAAAATTCAATGAGTACATCTTATGGTAATGAAAAGAAATATTCCATTTAAACCATGTAGTAAAAGTAAAAATGGGTAAAAATGAATTTAAAAATACATAGAATAATATTATGCATTATATGAGAATAATTTTTTTAGATAAAATGGACATGGATGATATATATATCCATATTAGATACTTATAAACAAACAATCTCAGAAAAATAAATAATGGAAAAGTTATCCCTTACCATATGTCTAATATGCCTCATATATATTCAAAACACTGATATAATGATTTAAATTATTTTACTTATTTATTCCAAAATCATAATAACTTTTATGAAAACATTTATGATCATATTTTCATATGTTTCTTAATAATATTTCATTATTACACGTTATTCGGGTATTAAATACTTTAGGTTCTTATGTTTTTTTGTCAGATAAGTTCTTATTAATCATTTTATATTATAGTTATATCATTTAAATCATGATATTAGTGTAATATATATCATATTTATTCATTAAATTAATTTATATTATTATGGTTTAATAAAGATTATGTAGAACGAATCACATTGCACCGTGGAGACGGTAAGCCGTACGTACGCATGAGTGATGATATCATTCCCATAATTGATGAATGGTATTGAAGTGGATGGTTTATAGTTTCTCATAATTAGTATCATGTTATAATAATCTTATGTAGTTATTATATCCACCATTATTCCCATCCAAGTAAGGAGGTGGTGGAAAACAGATCACACTACGTTGTGGAGACGGTAAGTCGTACGTACGCACATGCGGTGATTCTGTTATTCCGAAGATGAATAAAAGGATAAATAATATAGTTTAATATTTATAATAACATATCATTGTATTTTTGGACTTATTTTATTAATATATAATGAACTAACTATATAAGTTGAATTACAAGAAGAAATAAATTTGAAAGAATTGATAGTTGAGGTTACCTCTTCCACGATGTGTCTCTATTAAAAATCCAATTAGGGAAATACAGTTGGTATTTTGAGAAGAAAATATACACTAGAATGTAACTATGTATTTTTAGAAGAAAAAATTCTAGGGTTTGGGTGAACTTGTAGGCACAAAAAGTAGTGAAGAGGATAGGGAAGAGGTGCCATTTCATAATAGAAGAGAGAGGCACTTTCAATGACTCTTCCCAATATTAATTTATTATTGTCACGACCACGTCCCAATAAAGATTCCCCTTTTGAGCTGGGATTGATGAAAGGGAGATAATGACCCCCGAGTCCCGCCTCCAGTAGGCCCCGGGGTGGAGACTAGAACCAAGGATATGAGTTTTCACAAATATAGGAGGCTTTACCCTTTTTATTTATTTAGGATCGGGAAATAGGACAAGTCAACCACCAAAAAGGGAATGAACAAGTGTATAAAATAAACCCCAACCAAGCACACATGCATGTTTAAACAATTTTATAACAAGGTACATGAAAGATCAAAGTACAATACCAAAATAAAAAGTACAACAACAGTAAAAACTCCAACTGTCCGACTAGTAGGGTCCCGTAGAGCCCTCGTAGTCCTCCTGGAAACCTGAATGTAAACGTAGGGTTAGCATATAAGTATACTCAGTAGGGAAACCTAATGATCTCATGCACAAGTGGGGATACATCCTAATGTCCTCTGAGAACAACATAAGAAACCAAGCAATGAAATTATACCCACCCAACCTCACCAGCCACACTCACCAAAAACACAAACACAGTAGGTAGTAGTATATAAGAACAATAGTATTGGGTAACCCGCACCATTTCAATTTAATTAGCTTCTCTTTATAACGACAAACGTCTTGACACTGCCACACTCTCCCCACCCACACACACCTTGGCCTCACAACCATGTATCCCGCCCGCACACACCTGGGCCTCGCAACCATGTATCCGGACCGAACACACCTGGGCCTCACAACAACATATCCCGTCCGCACACACATGGGCCTCACAACCTCGTATCCCACCCGCACACACCTGGGCCTCACAACCACGTATCCCGCCCGCACACACCTGGGCCTCATCCCTATGATTCTTGGAAAATAGTAGAACCTGCCCGAAGAGTCTTGGGATAAAGCCACCCCAAACGAAACCTACCCAAATAGTCTTAGGTTTAAGGTCACCTCAAGCCATCACAGCCTAGGGTAGAAGGAGCAGGAAGGAGCTAGTAACTAAGGGAAAAACACCCTCTCCCATGAAATGGGAGTGTTCGGCACTAAGTGCTCAACAATGGTGGGGTGCGATAAAACACAAAATATAACGATATATATGTATACCAAACACACAGCCCAACATATGGCTTCTAAAAAGAGAAACTGAGCACATGCCTCCGAACTGCTACTACGAATCATGCATACAACAAACAACCCCAACCCCATTTAGGTTTTCACGTTTCAATAGAATTTGTTTATTTAGTTCCTTAACTACTGGGAAACTATCCACAACCAACCACATCAATCGTTCGTAAAACATATCCCTTCCATCCACAAATCAAGTTAGGAAAACAAAATAAGCATAACCAAGTCCTTTCTTATTAGCCAACCAACCCATTAATTATTAATCTCGTTCCATTACCATGACCCACCATTTATTAACTCTCCCAATTTTTGTTTATTATTCACAACCAACTATCTGTTCACATTCAAACCCAACTCTGCAGCCCTGCTGCCAACTTCCATAACCACAACTGAACCATACATCATTATCCCTTTAATACCATTTATCACAGCCCCACTGCCCGTTACCAACACAACATTCACACCAACCCAAAACCAACTCAACTGCAGCTCTGCTGCTCACCCTATCCAAAACAACCCGCAAAACACCCCCATCACATTCCACATAACCAAGCCAACACCCACATGTTCATTATTCCATTTTGTTCAACCGGGGTGATCACACAGGGGTTCCAGATTTTAATTATCCAACTTTATGTGATTAACCAATTCCCACATTCCACAAAGTTCCATTCACAAAAAAGGTCTAGAAAGATAGGGAAACATTTAATTGCGCAAGAAAAGGCCCCCAACAACCGTGATTTTTAGTAGGCATAAGACTATTCAATTCACAACATAATAATAGGATAAACAAATATAAACTTAACAACTTCCCCATCCCTGTTCTTTAACCAGTTATTATCTATGTTTAATGGTTAAACAGTTTCTCAAGAAAAAAAGAGTATACCCACCCTGCATGATGCAAAAATTAGAGAGGCGAAGGTAAATTCCCTACTTCAATAGGTTCCGATCGCAACGCTCCTCCGGATCAACCTTAGAAGACGTCTGTTGGCGTCCATCACTTCTGTCTGGTCCCAGAAAAACATCCTCGGGTGGAATTCGGAAAGGGAAAGGCCAAACTAAAGACAATGGATCCAAGCTTGGATGTTCCACCTCATCGTTACGATCCCGTGGCCGCAGACGGATCGTAAATCAGAGCACAGACGAAGAATTTATGGAAGAAAAGGAGCCTTCGAGTCTCTTGGGAGAGCTCTGCTCAGAGGAAAGGGGAGGAGAGGAGTGAATTGAAAGGAGGAGGGGACCCCTCCTTTTATAGGTGAGAAAAGAAAAAGTACACGGCGTGTAATTTATGGTACACGATGTGTACTCGGTTATTTCACACGGTCTCCACGCGGCTTCCAACACGGCTCCGCGGTCGTTGACTGGTCAACACACAGTTTGAGGGTAACACATACGCAGAGAGGGACTACAGGGGGTGTAGTTTGGACACACGGCGTGTACCCATTTATTGCACACGGCAAGGACACGACTGCAACACGACACACGACCATTGACTGGTAATGCGTACACGGGGAAGGACTACACGGCATATAGTATCAGACACACGGCGTGCACCCATTTATTCCACACAGTAAGGCCATGGCCTTCAACACAGGGTATACCCGGAAAAGGGGGTACATGGTGTTGTACCTCTCGTTCCCCTCGTTGTTTGATTTTCATGATCACAATCACCTTATCATGTTTATCTAATTGTGTTTTAAGTGTTGTGGATGATAGGCAATTGATTGCCAAAAGATTGGCCCAAGAAAGGACAAGGAGTGGACTGAAACTCAGTCCACCGGCCAACCGGTGTGATAGCACCGGCCAGCCGGTGGACCTGGCAGAGGCATTGCCCACTGCCAGGCTCCACCGGTCAGCCGGTGGCTGGACCACCGGCCAGCCGGTGGCATCCAGCAAATAGTGTTTGCTACTGTCTTGCCACCGGCCAGCCGGTGGCTCCTCCACCGGTCAGCCGGTGGCACCTGGGCAGAAACTCTCTCCACTTTCCAAGGCACCGGCCAGCCGGTGGCCCTGTACCGGCCAGCCGGTGGAGCCAGTCAAACTAGCCGTTGCAGTTTGACTAGGCTGGCCCACTTGGCTCCCAACGGCTCTTTTAGCCTCTCCAACGGCTCCGAAGCCTCCCCAAGGGTTCCATGCCTATAAATAAAGGCCAAGGAAGCCCCAGACACTTACCGGAACACTACGGAAGCCCACGGACATATTTTGCATCAATTGGCCAACCTCCGGCGACTTCCTCCAAGGGAACCCCAACAGCTCCAACAACTTCCACATCCAAGGAGCCCCTTCAAAGAATCTTGGAAGCGGCCTTCAACATCTCCATCCAATCAAAGGCGCCCAAGGCTTCTCAAAATACGGTGTTTATTGTATATTTATTTTTGAGCTTAAATTGAGTTTGTGCTTACAAACTCCCACTTTTCTCATCCCCTCTTTCTCTTGGGTTCTCACACCACCATTAAGGTGTGAAGAGGTTTCTTCAAGCCTTTCCTTTTAAAAGTCTTGAGTTTTCGGTGAGCTAGCCTTCACCCGTTAAAAAGGCTAGTGGGTTCTTGCTAAACCATCAAAAGCAAGTGGGTTCTTGCTAAACCACAAAAAGCAAGCTGTAATAGGTCCTAGTGCTACCTCAAAGCCTAGTGGGTTTCTTGCTAAAACCATTGAAAAGCAAGCGGTAGGAATCTCTCAACGGTTGAGTTGGGAGCGGAGATGTAGGCCGGGTTTTTGGCCGAACTCCGTTATCAATTTTGTGTGTCTTGCCTCTTTATTTCCGCTGCACTTTCACTTTGATTTTAATTTGTTTAATCTTTTTTTTAAAGGCAATTCACCCCCCTCTTTCCATCATTCCCCGTTTGTTCCGATCTAACATTTGGTATCAGAGCGATAATTTGAATAATTCCCTAACCTGGTTTCAAATTTAAGATCCTTTTAGATGGCATCCACTTCTTTCGCCCCCGAAGGCTTTTCATTGGGTCGTGCTCCATTTTTTGATGGGACCGACTATAATTATTGGAAAACCCGCATGACTACCTTTCTTAGAAGCATAGGATATCCTATTTACAAAATAGTCATGCAAGGTTACACTTTGTCTACCCCCGACGAATCCAAATGGACCCCCGCCGATATTAGAAACTTTGAGCTTGATGGCAAAGCCATGAACGCTCTCCATTGCGGCTTAGATAGAAATGAGTTCAATCGAGTGTCCACTTGCACCACTTCACATGAAATTTGGAAGCTTTTAGAAGTGACCCATGGGGGCACTAACAAAGTTAAGGATACTCGGTTAGACATGTATAGACAAGATTTTGAAAGCTTTACCATGCATCCAAATGAATCAATTTCTGAAATGTTTACTCGATTTACTGACGTGTGCAATGGTAGAAAGTCTCTTGGAGATAATATTTCTGCAGAAACTATGGTGAAGAAGATCCTATGGATCCTACCGAGCACATGGGCACCAAAGGTGACGGCGATCCAAGAAGCTAAGGACGTCAAAAATATGCCGGTATAGGAGCTCATCGGATCTCTCATGACTTATGAGATTACGATGAGGAGGCAAGCACAAAAGGAGGGCACACCAATCAAGACACCAAAGAACATTGCCCTCAAGGTACAAAAGCAAGTAAGCTCCTCCTCATCTTCTTCCTCATCTCCTTCCTCATCTTCTTCTTCATCAAGCGGCGACTCGGAAATGGAGAATCTCGCCCGCCAAATGCACAAATTCATGAAGAAGCACAAGAAGAAGAAGAAAACCCGCAAGCATCGAAAGCAAGAACCCACCGCAAGATCCGAGCCCAAGGTAAAATGCTACGGGTGCGGCGAAAAGGGCCATTACAAGCCCGATTTCCCACTCAACAAGAAACGGGCCAAGGAAAAAGGCAAGAAGAAGGTCCTCAAGGCGACATGGAGTGACACCTCCTCATCATCCTCCTCCTCCTTCTCCTCAAGCGACCAAGGTACAAAATGCCTAATGGAAAAACATGAGGTAACATCTTCCGACTCCTCCTCCTCTTGTTCTTCATCTTCTAATTCTTTCAATCATATGTCTTATGAAGAACTCCAACATGCTAGAGACCAACTAGAAAATGGTTTTCATGAGCTTTCTTCAAAATTCGTCTCTTTGAAAAAGTCTTTCAAAAAACTTTCCTCCGAAAAAGACCAACTTCTCAAAGAGAAGGAGGAACTCTCCCTAAAAATCCAAAATTTTCCAAATGTTGATTCTTTAGAATCAACCATCAAAGACCTTAGAGAAACCCTAGCTAAGTTCACCCAAGGGGAACAAAATTTGAACAATATCCTAGGTTCCCAACGAGTATCTAGAACCACCAATGGACTTGGCTACACCAACCAAGCTTCCTCCTCCCATGCTCCAACTGTTTTTGTAAGGGGGAGCTCTTGTTATAAGTTTTTTAATTATTGTAAAAAACCCGGGCACATGATATATGAATGTAATTGCAAAAACGCCCGGTATGGAAGGCCCAAATCGATTTTTTATTCGGATGAATTCTATAGGAGAAGACCCGCTACAAGGAAAGTGTGGATTGAAAAATCCCTCTTAGCGAGTCTCTCCGGGCCTAAAATCATCTCTTTTCAAAATCCCTCTCCCCGGTGACTTTTTGTTTTTATTTAGGGGGAGTTAGGTTCTTTTAAGCCTTTTTTGTGAATTTCAATTTCAACATTTGGTATCAAAATTTTCATTCAAAATTCTCATTTCAATTTTTTTATTCAAAATTTTCGATTCAAACTTTCAATTTCAACTCTTGGTTTCAAAATATTCAATTCGATTTTTTCATTTCAAAAATTTCATTTGGTTTCAAATTTCAAATTTCAATTGGTTTTTGATTCAAAACTTTCAATTCAAAATTTTCTATTCAATTTTTGATTCAAAACTTTCAATTCAAACTGTTATTCAATTTTCATTTCAAAGTTTTCAACAATTGGTATTATTTTCAATTGGTTTAAAATCTTGATTTTTCAATTCTCAAAATCTAGTTTTTCAAACTTTTTCCCTCAATCAAGTTTTATGCCCCATTATATTTTGATAATCACAAAGGGGGAGAATTTCTTGATTGATTGGGGGAGAAACCTTTTCTATCATGCTTTGATTTATTTTCAAATTATACTTTAAGAATTCCTTTAAATTTCAGTATTTTACATTAATTGTTTCGGTGATTGTGATCATCAAAATAGGGGGAGATTGTTGTACCTCTCGTTCCCCTCGTTGTTTGATTTTCATGATCACAATCACCTTATCAGGTTTATCTAATTGTGTTTTAAGTGTTGTGGATGATAGGCAATTGATTGCCAAAAGATTGGCCCAAGAAAGGACAAGGAGTGGACTGAAACTCAGTCCACCGGCCAACCGGTGTGATAGCACCGGCCAGCCGGTGGACCTGGCAGAGGCATTTCCCACTGCCAGGCTCCACCGGTCAGCCGGTGGCTGGACCACCGGCCAGCCGGTGGCATCCAGCAAATAGTGTTTGCTACTGTCTTGCCACCGGCCAGCCGGTGGCTCCTCCACCGGTCAGCCGGTGGCACCTGGGCAGAAACTCTCTCCACTTTCCAAGGCACCGGCCAGCCGGTGGCCCTGTACCGGCCAGCCGGTGGAGCCAGTCAAACTAGCCGTTGCAGTTTGACCAGGCTGGCCCACTTGGCTCCCAACGGCTCTTTTAGCATCTCCAACGGCTCCGAAGCCTCCCCAAGGGTTCCATGCCTATAAATAAAGGCCAAGGAAGCCCCGGACACTTACCGGAACACTACGGAAGCCCACAGACATATTTTGCATCAATTGGCCAACCTCCGGCGACTTCCTCCAAGGGAACCCCAACAGCTCCAACAACTTCCACATCCAAGGAGCCCCTTCAAAGAAGCTTGGAAGCGGCCTTCAACATCTCCATCCAATCAAAGGCTCCCAAGGCTTCTCAAAATACGGTGTTTATTGTATATTTATTTTTGAGCTTAAATTGAGTTTGTGCCTACAAACTCCCACTTTTCTCATCCCCTCTTTCTCTTGGGTTCTCACACCACCATTAAGGTGTGAAGAGGTTTCTTCAAGCCTTTCCTTTTAAAAGGCTTGAGTTTTCGGTGAGCTAGCCTTCACCCGTTAAAAAGGCTAGTGGGTTCTTGCTAAACCATCAAAAGCAAGTGGGTTCTTGCTAAACCACAAAAAGCAAGCTGTAATAGGTCCTAGTGCTACCTCAAAGCCTAGTGGGTTTCTTGCTAAAACCATTGAAAAGCAAGCGGTAGGAATCTCTCAACGGTTGAGTTGGGAGCGGAGACGTAGGCCGGGTTTTTGGCCGAACTCCGTTATCAATTTTGTGTGTCTTGCCTCTTTATTTCCGCTGCACTTTCACTTTGATTTTAATTTGTTTAATCTTTTTTTTAAAGGCAATTCACCCCCCTCTTGCCATCATTCCCCGTTTGTTCCGACCCAACACATGGAATGTACTAAAACTACACGGCGTGTAGTTCCAAAATTCTGGAATATGTGGGAAAAATCCATTTTACCCTCCATAACACTTCTTGATCTTCTTTTTGACAAAGGAATGGGATGGAGAGGACCAGGCCATTACATCAGATACCTCTTAAAACATTCACTTCCCTGAGAATTCAAAAACCAACCCAGAGTAAACCCAACAAGATACCTCTTAGGGTTCCCGTTATAACAGGAACCTAACCAACAACCCTAATCATATGTGTTAGGAATTCCTTCTCCTATGTTGAGATATTATCTGCTTTAGGCGGCACTGACTCGCCTGCACTAGATCGATCACATCCTCATTAATGCATCTCGATTAAGAATTGGGTCTTCCCACTTTCATACATTAGGATTTTTTTTAAACTCGTACTACCCCCAACACCACACAACCAACTCACTACCCGAACACGTGGTTTTTGGGAAATTCCTGCTCCTATGTTGAGATATTATCTACTTTAGGCGGCACTGACTCGCCCATAGGAAGACCTGGTTCTTGAAAGTCAAAGTTGTCAATGGAGCAGCAACTCGAGAGAAGTCCGAAAGAATCCTCCGATAGTAACCTTTTAACCCCAAGAAACTATGAACTTCTGCCACGCACTTGGGTGCTGCCCAAGAAACAACTGCCTCCACCTTCGACGGGTCCACCAATACTCCATGCTGAGACACCACGTACCCAAGGAAGTTTACTTATTGTGTCATGAATTTACACTTCGACAATTTCTCGTAAAGCTGGTGGTGTCGAAGGACTTCCAAGACTTCCCTGAGATGCTCAACGTGCTCCTCTTCTGATCTTGAGTAGATTAGAATTTCATCGATAAACACAACGACGAACCTGTATAGAAACTCTCTGAAGACAATGTTCATAAGTCCCATGAACACAGCTGGTGCATTCGTAACTCCAAACGGCATCACTACAAACTCGAAGTGCCCATACCTGCACATGAAATCCATCTTCGAGATGTCACCATCCTTTACCCTCAACTGGTGATATCCAGATCATAGATCAATATTAGAAAACCAACCTGCTCCCCTTAGTTGGTCGAAGAGATCATCTATCCTTGGAAGGGGGTAACGGTTCCTGACTGTTACCTGGTTCAACCTTCGGTAGTTTATGCATAACCTGAGACCACCATCTTCCTTCTTCACGAAAAAAACTGGAGAACCCCATGGCGATACGTTGGGTCGAACAAAACCCTTCTCTATCAGATCATCAATATGAATCTGCAACTCCAAAGGTTCCATCCGATAAGGGGCCATCGAAATCGGATGGGCACCAGGCTGTAAGTCTATCCCGAACTCAACATCACGTCAGGGGGGTAGAGTCACAACCTCCTCAGGAAAAACATCGAGGAACTCCTCAACAACCTCTGGGACATTCATCATCTCTGTATCAGCTAGAACCACTGATAACACGCCTAACATGGTAAGTATAGGCTTCACATGTCGGCTTCCCACCTGATAGCTCCACTCGCCAACAAAAGATACGTGCTTCCCATCCACGTCAGAGAACACAACTCTTCTCTACAAGCAGTCGATAATGGTACTAACAGAAAACAACAAGTCGATGCCTAGGATTACATCGTATGGATGCATCTGTCACAGAAGAAGGTCCCCACTAGATCGATGTGGTCCCAACATTAGCCCACATCCCCGAAAAACACAAGATATGCTGGTCTGGCCTCCAACTTGTGTACTGAGTACTAGTGGTACGAAGATTCTCTCTACGTCTAGTCCCAAATCATGGGCTAAACTAGGTGCAACAAAGGAGTGTGAAGCTCCTGAATCGAAGAAAGCAAAAACCAGAGTGATGAATAAACAAATTATACCTCGCACCACCTCTAGTCCTTCCGGAGCTGTCAACTCTGCTGTATGAAACTGTCCACACCTAGCTCCAATGCCTCTCTAATGTCGTCCACCTCCCCGACCACACCCTGGTCGAGGTCCCTAAGGAGAACCCTAAGGTCGGCTCCCTCCTGCAAAGTCTGCCCTCGGAGGAGCATGGTCATACTGCTGCTGGAAGGGCCTTGCCAGCAACTGGTGCTGCTGAGGTGGGCGCTGAACCTGGCCACCTCCACCGTACTGAGCTCGGGTTGTGCACCGACTCTGAACGTGCCTGAAACCTCCACAAGAGAAACACTTCGGTACTGGGCTCGTGAAAAAGGGACGGGGACCCGATGATCTGAACTGGAACTGCTGGGGCCTGCTCCCCACTGGCCTGAACCTGGAAGGTCCCATCGTAGGAGAACTGCTGCTGACTGCCTTCCCCTTCGACGAACCTGGCTGGATCCCCTCTTGTGGTGCACCTCCCAGCGAGTGCATCCTATCTACAACCTCTGCCTTCTTCTGTACTACCAATTACGTTAGAAGGGTGAAGGGGGTGACAACATACTAGATCAAAGGACGAAGCGCATCCTCCAAACGTCTCGCACGAGACTCCTCATTCAAAAAGAGATCCATAGAAAAGCGCTGGAGATCCTTGAACTTGATCCCCAGCTCTTGTACCAAAATATTCCCCTACTGACGGGAGTGTAACTCCTGCCACTTCTCTGCCTTGATCATGGAAGAAATGAATTCCTCTCAGAATTCCCTCTCAAAGTCAGCCCATGGAACCTCTGCCTCTATCCTCTCTCTGAGGTAGAGCGTCCACCACTGTCAAGCCGCACCTCTCAACTGACTGACTGCTAGGGGAGTCCAGTACTCCCTCAGAGCACGGATCAAGGTAAAAGCGATCCCTATCTCCTCAAGCCACCCCTCCATCTCTGTATCTGAAGTACTACCCTCGTACTTCTCAAGGGTCTGTCGTTGGAAAGAGTAGAGAGTCTTCTACCACTGGCTATCTTCCTTCTCTCGGACAATCCTCAGCTGATCGACCGCCTAAATCTACTGGGCCTCGGCCTTCTATGCCACCAGGGGATGACGTCCAGGTGCCATAGCTGTACGGTAAACAAGGATCGCCTATGCCCAATTATTAAGGAAAACTCAAGTTTTTTACTTTATCATTTTATTTCAATTTCTTTACCATAACACCTAAATCAAGTAAAACACAATCATGATGATGCATGTACCTTCCCTAGGGTCTCTACCCTGTAATCAATGTAGTCTCACTTGGTCGTTTGGTAGGCTCAGAGTCCTTGCATCGGATCAAGAGGGGCTCTAAAATCCCATTTCCTAGCCAGTCATCCATGGCCTATGTCACGCACCATGATTAACTAACATTATCTCCCTACCATCCCATGCAACCCTCACTGTGCCTAACTCTAGAATCCATCCTATCTCTCAACCATCAGCTCTGATCCCATTCTTTCATGACCCCCTCCCACCAAAGATGCCCCTCCTGAGCTGAAAATGGCGAAAGGGAGATAATGACCCCCCGAGTCCCACCTCCAGTAGGCCCCGGGTCGCGACTAGCACCAATGGTATGAGTTTCACAAATATGGGAGGCATTACCCTTTTTATTTATTTAGGATCGGGAAATTGGACAAGTCAACCACCAAAAAGGGAAAGAACAAGTGTATAGAAATAAACCCCAACCAAGCCCTCATGCATGTTTAAACAATTTTATAACAAGGTAAAAGAAAGCTCAAAGTACAATACCAAAAGAAAAAGTACAGCAACAACAAAAACTCCAACTGTCTGACTAGTAGGGTCCCGCACGGCCCTGGTAGTCCTCCTGGAAACCTAAAAGTAAATGTAGGGTGAGCATACAAGTATACTCAGTAGGGAAACCTAAAGCTCTCGTGCACAAGTGGGGATACATCCTAATGTCCTGTGAGAACAACAGAAGAAACCTAGAAAGAAAATTCTATCCACCCAACCTCACCAGCCACACTAACCAAAAACACAATCACAGAAGGTAGTAGTATATAAGAACAAGAGTATTGGGTACCCCTCACCGTTTCCCTTTAATTATATTCTCTTCCTAATGACGAACGTCCTGACGCAGCCACACTCTCCTTGCCCGCACACACCTGGGCCTCACAACCACATATCCCGCTCGCACACACCTGGGCCTCACAACCACATATCCAGCCCGCACACACCTGGGCCTCACAACCACGTATCCCGCCCGCAGACACCTGGGCCTCACAGCCACGTATCCCGCCCGCAGACACCTGGGCCACATCATGAATATTCTTGGGAAACATTTGAACCTGCCCGAAGAGTCTTGGGCTAAATCCACCCCAAACGAAACCTACGAGAAGAGTCAAATGTGTATGGTCGCCTGAAACCATCACAGCCTAGGGGAGAAGCAGCAGGAAGGAGCTAGTCACTAAGGAAAAAACACCCTCTCCCATGAAATGGGACTATTCGGCACTAAGTTCTCAACATGGGTGGGGTGCGATAAAACACAAAAGATACAGATATATATGTATACCAAACACACAACCCAACCTATGGCTTCTAAACAGATAAACCGAGCACGTGCCTCGGCACTGCTACTACAAAGCATGCATACAACAAACAACCCCAACCCCATTTAGGGTTTCATGTTTCAACAGAATTAGTTTATTTTGTTCCTTAACTACAGGGAAACTGTCCACAACCAACCACAACGATCATTCGTAAAACATATCCCTTCCATCCACAAATCAAGTTAGGAAAACACAAGCATCACAACCAAGTCCTTTCTTATTAGCCAACCAACCCATTAATTATTAATCTCGTTCCATTACCATGACCCATCATTAATTAACTCTCCCACTTTTTATTTATTATTCACAACCCATTGTCAGTTCACATTCAAACCCAACCCTGCAGCCCCGCTGCCAACTACCATAACTACAACTACACCATACATCATTATCCCTTTAATACCATTTTTCACAGCCCCACTTCCTGTTACCAACCCAACATTCACACCAACCCACAACCATGTCAACCACAGCCCCGCTGCTCACCCTATCCACAAAAACCCACAAAACACCCCCATCACATGACACGTAACCAAGCCAACACCCACATGTTCATTATTCCATTTTTTTCAACCGAGGTGATCACACAAGTGTCATATATTTTAATTAGCCAACATTACGTGATTGACCAATTCCCACATTCCACAAAGTTCCATTCACAAAAATGGTCTAGAAATATAGGGAAACATTTAATTGCACACTAAAAGGGCCCCAACGACCGTGATTTTCAGTAGGCATAAACCTATTTAATTCACAACATAACAATAGGATAAACAAAGTTAAACATAACAACTTCCCCATCCCCCTTCTTTAACCAGTTATTATCTTTTTTTAATGGTTCAACCATTTATCATGAAAAAAAGAAAATACCCACCCCGCATGATGCACAAATTAGAGAGACAAAGGTACATTACCTACTTCATCAGGTTCTGATCGCAACGCTCCTCCGGATCAACCTTAGAATACATTTTTCAGCATCTGTCACTTCTTTCGGGTCCCGGCAAAACCTCCTCGGGTGGAAGTCGGAATGGGAAAAGCTGAAGTAAAGAAAACTGATCAAAGCTCGGAAGTTCTACCTCGTCATTACGATCCTGTGGCCGCTGACAGATCGTAAATCGGAGCTCAGACAAAGAAGTTATGGAAGAAAAGGAGCATTCGCTTCTCTTGGGAGAGCTCTACTCAAAAGAAAGGGGAGGAGAGGAGTGAATTGATAGGAGGAGGGGGAACCTCCTTTTATAGATGAGAAATGAAAAAGTACATGGCATGTACTTTATGGTACATGGCGTGTACTGGGTTATTTCACACAGTCTCCATGCAGCTTCCAACACAGCTCCGCGGCCATTGATTGGTCAACACACGGTTTGAGGGTAACGCATACGCGGGGAGGGACTACACGGCGTGTAGTATGGACACATGGAATGTACCCATTTATTGCACATGGCAAGGACACGACTCCAACATGGCACACGACTGTTGACTGGTAACGCGTATGCGGGGAAGGACTACACGACGTGTAGTATCGAACACACGATGTGCACTAATTTATTCCACACAACAAGGACACGGCCTTCAACAAGGGGTATACCCGGAAAAGGGGGTACATGGTGTGTACACAAACTATACGGCTTGTAGTTCTGAAATTCTGGAAAGTGTGCGAAAAGTCCATTTTACCCTCCAGCACACTTCTTGACCTTCTTTTTGACAATGGAATGGGCCGGAGAGGTCCGCGCCATTACAATTATAAATGTTTTTTGAAATTTTTTTCCAAAACATATTTAATTACAATGGAAGATGAATTTTGTTAGAATACCCATCATCCAATAATTGATGGGAATGTTTTGAATATTTTATTATTCTAATCTCTTTGGTTTAACCCTTATTTTACCCTTTTCAATCTTACTGTAATATCATGTTATTTAACTCTTCTGGGTTATTATAATTACCATATCTTGTTAAACGACCCAAAACAAGTTATTTATGACTTATATGGACTTATATTAACCAATTGGATGAATATTACATTTTCTTGAATTTAATATCATTTAATAAACAATATTCTGTTTTATGTTATGAATTGTTTCAATTTTGGACACTATTCACACATAACTTTTGAAAAAATTAGAAAAAACCATTATTCCTTCAAAAATAAGGAATTTATTCAAAGATAAAATTTCATTGTCTTCCATAAAATTCTTGGAAGACATAAAAATAACAAAATTATATTTCATTATTATTTATAAATTCATTTTTTTGAATCATTCATTAATGAGGTAATCACTACATCATATTTGTGTCATAAGTAAAACTATTTATATAATATTTCAAAGTTATAAATAAAATACAATGAAATGGGAAATATTTTTATATTTATAATAAAAATTTATAATGATAGAGATCAATTAAATAAACCTATATTAAAATCGATTTAGTAAAAGATATATGTTTAGGTTAAAATTATCATTAAATTAAATTAATTTTTATAAATTTTTATTTTCACATCCAAGGGAATCCATGCAGTCCAAAAATCGATAAAAGGATGCCCATGGTTAGAAATATCTTAACTAATTGTATTAGTACACGTTTTAGGTTAGTTATATATATATAATGTATTATTTTTTAACCTTATTTACTAGACTTACCATTTAACCATGGTAAATAAAATAATTATTGAAGTGGTAATTCATAATATAAAAAAATAAAAGGTACCTATTCAAACAATTTGGTCCTTTTGATTCCGAATATGGAATGTATTTTTGCTAATTCAACACATAGAATTTGTAGAAATTAATTTTAATTTATTCCCATTAATTAAATGAGAATACGGGTTTTAAAAGTTTGAACATTGATAAAGATTGAAATTTTTTTAACTAACAATTCAATGTAAAATTAATCGTAATGAAATAAATTATATTAAATGGTAAATAAATATTCAATTTATACATTCAAACCATTCAATATTATAAGTTTACCATATAAATTATCTCAATGAAAAAAGTTGTTTTTAATTAAAATTTAGCATATTTTTACTATTCATAAAAACAAGAAATTTATCAGAAAAATATGAGAAATTTTTCCAAATAATGTTTTTATGTCCTGCTTCAAAATAACAAGTTCATGTTGTCCTATATATTATTAATGTGCCAAAATATTTATTTAAAATGAGTTCACCATTCAAATTTGTAATATTATCCTTCTATATAAATAGGTTCTTATAAAAAATGGGGTTTTATTCATACCTTATGAATAAAATAACTATTGGATTAATATAATAAATATTTTATTAAGTATATAACACATATATATATCATTAATTTCATTAAAAATGTAAATAACTTAAAAAATAAAAATATATAATGGATTTATATTTTTTATAAATAATTAATAGCTAATGAATTCATAATGAATTTTCATAAGCTAGTTATAATTATTCCCGCTAGCCTAATGGATCAGCTGTAAAGGTAAATTTATATTAAGGGCATCTCACCATTTGTTTTAACTCATGATTGTGTGCAAATAAAACATCTAATTGATAAAAAACTTTTAATGAATATATTTAAAAAAAGCATCTGGGTGTTACATTCAACCCCTCTTAAAGTGAATTTTTCCATTGAAATTCATCACTTGTGAATAAAAAAATGAGGATACATATCCCTCATCATATCTTCAAGTTCCCATGTAGCTAATTCTAATGGTTGGTTCCTTCATAAAACGTTAACCAAATGAGTGGTCTTGTTTAATAGAACATTTTTTATATGATCTAGAATCTATGTCAAATGTTCTTTATAAGGAAGACTTTGCTCCAGCAGAATGACTTTTGAGACTGGTACATGTGAATGATCGGGTATTTACATTCTCAAAAGAGATACACAAAACACATCATGAACATGAGAGAGATTTAGTGGAAGCTAATTGGTAAGATAACATCCAATCATGATCCAGTATTTCAAAAGGACCAAAATACATAGGGCTCAGTTTTCCCGTCATTCAGAATATCATTACTCTCGTCCAGTGAGATATTTGTAAAAACACATTATCACCCACTTCAAAATCTAAGTCTTTTCTTTGGTTTTCAGCATAACGTTTTTCCCGAAAATGATATTATCTTATTTGGTGTTGAATATATATGTCCTTTTCGGTCATATCATTAACAACATCAAGTCCTAATAGATTTCATTCCCTAACACCATCCAAACAAGTTGGAGTTCTACACTTCTTTCTAGTGAGGGATTTACAAGGAGCTATCTAAATACTAGTGTGAAAGCTGTTACTGTATAAAAATTTCACCAATGGTAGGTGTTGACCCCAACCACATTTAAAATCCATAGATAATGATCTCAAAATTTCTTCCAGATATAGAATTTCCCTCTTAGACTGTCCATCTGTCAGAGGATGATAATCATTTGTCAAATGTAACTATGTATCCAGATCATGCTACAAGAATTCACCAAAACATCAAGGTAAACCTCAGATCTGGTCAGATATAATTAAAAGCTTTATTCCAAGATATATTACCACTTCCTTTAAATATATGTCGAGAAGATTCTTAAGAGAGTAACCCTCTCTAACAGCGATGAAATGTGATGACTTTGTAAGAGGATCAACTATAATCCAGATAACATTATTTATTTTTCAATATTTTGGGAAGTTCGTTGAAAAATTCGATATTGATGATTTCCTATTTATATTCTGGTATGGGTAATAGTTGTAACATCCCCTTATACTTATGTCTCTCAGCTTTAACTTGTTGACAAACCAGACATTGAGAGGCATATTCCGCAACATCTCTTTTCATGTCATCCCACTAGAAGTAGTATTTCAGGTCAATGTAAATCTTTGTGCTTCCAGAGTCAATAGATAATGAAGACCTATGAGACTCATCCAATACCTTCGTCATCAATTAAGGGATGGTAGGAACAAAAAATCCGGTTTCATAACCTTATTATTTCATAACAATTAATGTTGAATTCAGGAATGTTTCTCACCTTCTTTTGAAATTATATATCTTCCTTATATGCCTCTTTAATCTTCACATGTATAGATGGTTGAACATTAATTTATGAAATATTTGATTTATCACTATCCATTAAATTTTAAATGTCTATACTTTTAAAATATATAAATATTTGATCGTTCCTGATCCACATCATGGATATGCTATCATGGTCTTTTCGACTCAAATCATATGACATGTTGTTCACTTTCTCAGGGTTGTAATGTATTGGTCCATCTTAATCATTAATCAAATTCAACCATTTTCTTTGGCACATATTCATCTCCTTTTATGTAAAAAAGTATTATAAACATTTATGATCAATATAAATATCAAAACATTCAAAAAAAATAATGCCTCCATATTTTTAATGAAAAGAGTACTGTAGCTAACTCCATATTATGTGTTGTGTAATATTTCTCTTGGATTTTTAACTATCTAAAGGAGAATGCTATCACCATATCATTTTTCATGAGAAAACACCACAACCCCATTATGGATGCATCACTGTAGATCAAAAATCATTCTCCACTACATGGTAGTGTTAGCATAGGTGCACTGGCTATGCATCTTTTTAGCTCATTGAAATTCACTTTTCATTCCTCCTTCAAGACTAACGTAACTCATCTCCATGTCAACATGGTGAGTGGATTGGATAATTGTGAAAAATATTTTCCAAAATTTAAATAATAATCTTTGGATCTCAGGTAATGTTGTCGTTATTGACCATATTTCAATAACCACTATTTTATCTTGATCCACTTATATCCCTTCTCTTGAGATTATGTGACCAAAAAATGAATCTTTTTTAAGAAAAAAATTACACTTGGTAAATTTTGAATAAAGGATCTACATTATCAGGGAATTCAGTATAATTCTAAAGTGATATTCATGTTCTTCCTTACTCTATCAATGGAAAAGTATATCATCATTAAAGACTATCACAAACTAATCTATATAATCATTAAAGACTCTTTTCATTAGATCCATGAAGATATCATGGGAATTAGTAATACTAAAAGGAATCATTATAAATTCATAGTGTTCATACCTTTTACAGAATGATGTCTTTGGTATATCCTCAATTTTCCACCCCTAATTAATGATACCCTGAATGAAGATCTGTCTTGGAAAAGTATTGAGTTTCGTGTAGTTGGTCAAAGAAGACATCAATGCGTGGGATAGGATATTTGTTTTTGATAATGGTCTTGTTAAGTTATTGATAATCAATGTAGAGTCTCAATGATCAATATTTCTACTTAAAAATTATCCTTGGTTCTCCCCACGATGATGAACTAGGGCATATGAATCCCTTATCAAAATTCTCTTGGATTTTATTCTTCAATTCCTAAAACTCAATCAGAACCATTCAATAAGGTGTATTTGAAGTAGAAATAGAACCCTGTATGAGTTATATTAAAAAAACATTGAAATTTGGTGGAAGACCTAAAAATTACTCCAGAATGAAATCGTAAAAATCCCATAAAATGTGCATATTCTAAGTCGTGAGTTTCTCCCCAACTATTTCAGATAAATAACCTTCATTTACTAGAATCATGACCCATAATATGGAATAAATTTTTAATTGAAGGTTATATTAATCCTTGGATTAATATGTGATCATATATTGATTTGGAATATGAAATGAAACCTTCCTTATTTAGAAATTGATATGAGATCCATATAATGAATGCCAATCCATTCCAATAATCACATCAAATTTCACTATAGCATGGATCACAACATTTGCAAGATGTAATTTCCCAAAATCTTTATTTGGAAATGAATATGAAACTTTCCATGTGATTATTGTGCCATTAGGAGTTGTCACAGCTAACTCAACATCTAATTGTTGAGGTAATATGTTTACACACTTAGAAAAATATTTATCAAAAAAGAGTGGGTGGATCCAGATTCAAATAAAACTATTTCTACATTAGAGTGGACAGTACATGTACCTTAAAGCACTTCATTATATTAGTTCACATTGCTGATAGTACTTGCATGTGACTTTCCTATGCCTTTGGCTGTAATAGTTTTTTGAAGTTGATCATCATCAGTGAAACATGGATTATGGCATTGATTTGTATAATTCCCTATTTCCTTGAACATGTAACATTGAAGTGTAGGAGGTGCATTCTGTGTATCATTTTCTTTGTTCGCATCATTAGGCATCTTTTTTCCACCCCATTGACATTAAATTTCTTTATGACCTTATTTTCCACACTTAAAACATTTAATAGTCCCCTTAAAAAAATTCTACCCATGTTTCTTTCCACACATTGAGCATAAGGGGAAACTCATCTTCTCTTTAGTGTGGCCTTTATTCATTCCATTGAATTATATTTTCCTCTTCGAAGCAATCCCATGTAATAGATGGGTTACTCCAACCTCCATCACAACATTGAGATCACATCAAAAAAATTCCTCATAGTTATTGAAGTCAATTATGGCTAATTCCTTTAAAATACTTGGATTTAAGCAAATAAAGAAGCAATCATTCGTATTCTCAGGTTGGATAATAATTCCAAAATCATACCTTGCAAGTCTTATAAAATTCTATTCTTAGGTACCAACAGATCCATCATCCATTTTTTTATGTTCAAGGAACTACTTATCTATCATTGTGTGAAAGAATATTAGGAATGTACTTATTGATAAATAATTTCTGGAACTCATCCCATTCCATGGACTCAATTTCATCTCTTTGCCTCGAATCCCCGATTAGATTCTACCATTGATCAGCTTCACCTTCAAAACGATATACTGATATGATGAATTTATCATGTTTATAATATTGTAGAATTTAAAATATATTTTTAGTGGTAGTGATCCACTTTTCATCCAATAATGGATCAGAAGACTCACAGAATGAAGGGGGACGCTGCCTTATGAAGGATTCAATAGAATGTTGATCTCTCTGTTGTTATTTTGAATTTCTAGATTTATTAAAAGCTTGATAAAGTTGTGTGAGCATGGCTACCAGTCATTTCAATCGAGTTCCAATAAAATTTTGTAGTTCAGGGGGACAATCCTTGCATTTTCCATCACAATCTTCATTAATACGGTTCCTTCGGGTTCTGACCATCGACTAAAACCAAGAATTATAGTGTGATAAACACTAATCATAATAGGAAAACCAAATAATCATGAATAAAATTTTAATTTAACACACATTAGGTTTTATCATAGGCTATTCATGGTTGTTTATAAAACACTAGGATTGTATCCTATACATTGACATATCCTAAAGGCGTTCTCATCCTAGTTTTTAAAGGTTAACTATGCTATTCTCTAATATCAACTATAGTGACCCTTTCATTACATAAATTTATATCACATCATAATTGAAGGAAAATTATTATAACATATAAAAAACCATGACCTGAAAATATCGGTATAGTGTCTTTAGAAATAGGGAAACATAAATAAATAGTTCATTAAACATCTACATTGTCTCCCATTTATTTCATCATATCTATACCCATTTATGGAATATCATACTTAATACACCTATTCATTTCCTGGGGAAATGAAACATATAAAAGGGTGATCTCAAATACTCAATAAGTGTTAAGAATTGAAAAAACAATCTCATCATATTCATAAGAACATAAAATTTGAAAATTGTATCCACCATATAAAAGATCACAGTATCATGTCATGGGATAAATCATAAAAGTGAAAATTAATCCCAATATTAATAACATAAGACATAACATTTTTCGGCACATACGCATAAGAATTGAAAATCATTTCATTAATTCAACTCTCTTTTCCAATACCATCATAGCAAATAATTTCAATTACTAATCCGAGTTATCTCCTAGTTCCATCCCAGTATCACGGAACAAGATTAAAGTTCCATTATAGCCATGTCTATATCATGAGATATTAATCATAACCCAATGCAATAGAGCGAGATATAGGTCCCACCAATATCGTAATGAAACCACTCTTTAATGTGCCACAAAATTATAGAAACATTCACCATAGCATAATCCATGAAATCGAATGGGATACATAAACATAATTACATCATAATTGATATAAAACAAATGGATTTACTAAATACCATTTCATCATAAACAAAGTCTTGTAACATTAATAATAGGTATATATACATAAACCAACATAATCTTAGATGTAATATAATTTTGACAAAACACCTGAGCTTCATTCATGAGGAAAAAATCCTTTCTTCTTCAAAAAAATAATATTTTCTCCAAATTTAGTGAAATTATAAATGAAATGAATTGTGTTGAAAATAAAAATGTAAATGTGTAGAGGAATATTCATGAAATTAAGAAGTTATGAAGATTTAAAAACCTGATCATTCCATATAAGTTAAAAAAACATTTTCCTCGTAAAAAGTACCTCCTATGGTTGACAAAAGAAATATTCCTTCCAAACCATGTAATAAAATTAATAATGGGTAAAAATCAATTTATCCATACATAGAGGAATATTAAACATAATATGGAAATAGTTTTTTAGAAATCATGGACATGGATGATAAATATATCTACTGTAGATACTGATGAATAAACAATCTCAGATAAAATGTGATTTGAAAATTTATCTCTTAACATAGGTCTAATATGCTTCGTATGTTTCCAAACATCCTTTATGATGATTTAATTAATGATACTGATATATTTTAGAATATTAATAATTTTTATTATCACATTTATGATGATATTTTCATCCATTTTTATTAATATTTTATTGTTACTCATTATTCTTGTATTAACTGCTTTATGTTCGTATGTATGTTTTTTCGGATAAGTTATTATTCCTATTTTTATGATATAGTTGGATCATTTAAATCATGGTATTATTATAATATATATCATAATACTTCATTAAATTAATTTATATAATCAGGGATTGATGATGATTGTGTAGAATGAATCACATCTCACCGTGGAGACGGTAAGTGGTACATATGCACGAGCAACAATATCGTTCCCATAAATGTTGAATGGTACGGAAGTGGATGGTGTATAGTATCTCAGAATTATTATCATGTTATAGTAATCATATATAGTTATTATTTACACCATTATACTGGTCCATATGAGTTGGTGTTTAAAAAAAAGATTACACCATGGTGTGGATATGGTAAGTCGTACATAAGCATGCCTGGTGATTTCATTTTTCATAGGATTGAAAGAATGTGAAATAGGGTTTTTTAATATTTATAATAACATATAATTATATTATTGATATTAATTTTGTTACTTTATAATGAAACAACTAAACAAGAGGAAGAATAAGAAAAAATAAATTTGAATGAATCTGTAGAAGAGATTACCACTTCCTCGACATGACTCATTTAAATATTCTATTAGGGAAATATAGTAGGTATTTTGAGAAGGAAAACACCTCTAGAATGTAACATGGATATTGAAGAAGAGAAATGGGCTGGGATTGGCCGAGTTTGATGGATAAAAAATGAGAGAAGAGGGGAGGGAGGACGTTCCTTTTTATAAGAGAGGAGTTTGGGCACTTTAGAAAAATGTTCAAAATATAAATTTATTATAAATTCTATATTGGCTATAAATTTTCCAAAAATAATATAATTTGTAGATATATTATTTTGGTTCTAATACCCTTAATCCCATGATTTTTGACATGTTTTGAATAAATTATAATCCGTATCTTTTTTGTTTATCCCTCATATTACCCTTTTTAATCTTATCATGATATCATGTTATTTACCACATGGGGTTATTTTAATTACCATATCATGTCATATGACCCAAAAAAAGTTATTTATGGCATATTTGGACTTATATTATCTATTTGGATGAATCCTAGATTTTTATTAATTTCAAAACATTTAATAAACTATTTTATGTTTTAATTTATGAATAGTGTGAATTTTGGACACTATTCATACAAGACATTTTAAAAATTGATAATAACGTTATTCCATTGAAAAGAAGGCAATAAGTCAAATATAATATGTTAATGAAATCCAAAAAATTCTTGGATGACCTCAAAATTACAATATTATATATGTTTTTATATTTATAAATTCATTTATTGTAATAATTCGTTAATGAGGTAATCACTGCATCATAGCTGTGTCATAAATTAAACAATTTATATAATCCTTAAAAATTATAAACAAAATATATAGATATAGGAAAAGTTTTTAGATTTCTAATGAGCATTTATAATGTTAAATAACATTTATATAGCCCAATATAAAAATAAATTTATTAAAAGAAATATGTTTTTGGTCTAATTAACTTTACATCAAATTAATTCTTATAAAATGTCATTTTCACATCCACGTGAATCCATTGTAGAGACCCGAAGCCTGACGTACATGGACATTACATTACTTTAGCGGAATACTTAATACATAACAAAAACAGACACACAAGGACCGTAATAGTTTAGTGTCTTTGGAAACTTGGAACGTAATCTTCTAATCATGGTGAAAGATCTTCAACATCTCCCATAAAGATCTTTCCCTTTTTTTCTTACCTAAAACCTTTCTTTATATCCTGGGGAAAAGAAAGCATAAAAAGGGAGAGCTCAAATGCTCAATAAGGGTAAGTATGGATAAAATAAAACATACCATATACATTTGAACTTAAAAACATGAACATATTGTTTAAACATAAAAAGCTTGAGAAATGACATAAAACAAGGAAGTATGTAAGGCATAGATCATAAGGAAACATTAAGAATGACAAAATAGAATGGGAATAAAACATGTAATTGTGGTATCCATTAAGCACATGTATTGATTTCCATAGTAGCCAAGGCATTGCTGCCAAGACCATCTTAGTGGACAAAGACCCTTTCTGAATCGAGTTCACCCCTTGTTTCAGTCCTGTTTTACTGAACCGGTTTAACCTGCCGTTCCAGCCATGTCTATCTCATGAGATATAAATCTTTACCCAATGAATTGGAGGGAGATATAGGTCCCACCCATCTCATAATGAAATCATTCTTACTTGTGCCAGAAAATAAACATACATCATTCATAATAACCGAACGAATAAAATGGGTTTCATAAACATCATCTCATCATCACATAATCCATATAAAATAAATGGATATCATTTCATAATAATAAAGGTGAAACCATTTCAATCATAGATACATTACACTTGAAACATACACATATGAAATAATTTCATCTTAGATGGAAAATGGTTTTGATAAAACACTTGTAATGAATTCTTGGGGAAAATATCCATTCTTCTTCAAAATAAATTACTTTTCACAAAACGTTATGCACTTTTAAAAGAAAGAGATTTTGTTGATAATAGTCATGAAATCTTTTGGAGTATGCTTCATGAAAATAAGTCTTTTATAAAACCGTAAAAATCTGTTCGTGCCGTATAAGTTAAAAAAACATTATTTTCGTACTTTTTCTGGAAAAGTCAAAAAGTACCTCGTAACGTAAACAAAAGATAGATTCCTTAAATACCATGTAGTAAAAGTCAAAAATGGGTAAAAAGGACTTTAATCATACATGAAACCACTTTTGGAAAACATGGTCTTGGATGATAAAGATAACCCCAGTAAATACTTACGAATAAACAATCTCGGATAAAAATGAGATTGATAAATTATCCCTTACCATAGGTCCCATTTTCTTCGTAAGTGTCCGAACCTCCTGTATAATGATTTAAATAATGTTATTGACTTATTCCAGAATCATACGTATTTTTATGATATCATATATGGTTCACTTATGACTTTATTTTACCCGTTATTTTGTAAATTCCATGTTAAAGATCGTTTTGGGTAAAATTGTTTCATTTGTCTTCCGTGTTTTGACTTTTAATTATTCATATGATTACATAGATCATGATTACTTAATTCCAGAATATAAAACATGATTTATATATATTATATATTCAGAATATACATATATATAATAGATCAATAAATGGAAAGAAATACACCGTTCATGGAGACGGTAGGCCGTACGTACGCATGAACGCTGTTTTCGTTTCCTTATTGAGTTGAATGGAATTAAGTAGATGACATACATATATATACACATAAATCCAGTATCATTATTATGTCATATATTTCATTATTACTTATTATATATACATTATAATCATTCATGAATGGTTAACGTGGAGAATGAATCTCATCGCGTCGTTGAGACGGTAGTCCGTACGTACGCACGAGCGATGATATCGTTCTCATGATCGTGGGATTGTATTGGAGTGTATGTATAATATTTAAGAATCAATATCACTTTAAAATAATCATATATAGTCATTATTTACACCATTATACCCAACCAAGTAAGGTGGTGGTGGAAAATAGATTACACTATAGCGTGGAGACGGTATTCCGTACGTACGCACGCGCGGTGATTTCGTTTTCCGTAGGATGGATAGATTGTGATATAGGGTTGTTTCATACTTATAATAAAATATCAGTATATTAGTGATACTGATTTTATTAATTCATAATGAAACAACCTAAGAAGAAGAAGTGGAAGAAGAAATAAAGGTGAAAGAATCGGTAACGGACATTACCTCTTCTTTGAAGCGCCTCTTTGATACCTCCTCTTAGGGCACTAAAATTGGTCTTTGAAGAAGAACAGGACCTCTAGGATGTCTCTAGGTAAGTGGAGAGAATAAATTGGCAGGGGTTTTCTGAGCTTGAAGGCTCAATGTGGTGTGAGGAAGAGAGGGAGGAAGTGCCCTTTTATAAGGGAGGAGAGGGGCACCTTTGGAATAACAAAAAATATTATTTTATTATAAAGTCACATTCGGTTTTTAATAGCTCCAAATTGAGTTATTTTGAAGCTAAGGTGGGTATGGGTCGAAATCCTATCATCCAATAGAATTTGGACAAGTTTAGTTTACTATTTTAACCTTATCATTTTGTTTTAACTTTAAGTTAGATAATTTTACTTTTACCGTGTCTTTTTGTGTTCTTACACTATAAGGTTAATAAACTTACTATAAAAAGCCAAAAGAACCCCAAGTTGTTTATTATTAATATATATAACCTTATCTAAGTCATTTGGCAGAACCTTAGATTTTTAGAAATATAATAACAATTAATAATATAATATTTGTTTTAAAAGCTATTTTATGTCAATTTTGACACTATTTAGTAATTGATTTTTGTAAAAATCATAACAAAATGAATAGTTCGAAAAAAGTTAATAACATCAATAATAAACTGTTATATTAACCTATAAAATTAGTGGAATTCATAAAAAGTCTCAAATTACATTTATTTTGGTATTTATAACATCAATTATGTCAATATTTCATTAATAAGATAATTTCTGCATCATCTTCGTGTCATAAATAAATTAAATTATTTAATGTCTCAAATTTTAAAATAAAATACCATTATATAGGAAATATATTTATCTTTCTAATGAATATTTATAGTCGAATTTATCTTATGTATAACCCTTTATTAAAAATGATATACATATTAAACATTGATTTTAACTATTTTTAACCCTTCTTTAAATAAATTAATAATAAATGTCCTAATCTAATCCAAGTGGGCCTAAATGGTCATATATTATTCCTAAGGTTTTTTTTGTCGAATTACACTTATCCAATAGAATTAGGACATGTGTTGGGGTAATATTAATAACACTTTTACCCTTAATTACCCTATTTACTTTTAACCATGGTAAAAAAAGTAAAAAGTTACTATTCACCAAAAATTATTTTCATCTCATTGAACCACATTTTAGTCATTGATATTAACCGTGTCCCTCGGATTTTCGAAATTCCACTCACAGAAGCATTAAAATTATGTTTTATGAAAAATTCAGTTTTTTTAACTACCACTTAGTGGTTTCACTATTCATCAAAAATTGAAAGTTTTCAGAAAAATACCAAAAAATAGGCCAATGATATATTTGATATTATGATTTAAAAAATTATGTTTATTTTACCAAATTCAAAACATATCAATTACATTAACTAATTAAAAAATTAATTTCTGTCGTCAAAACAAATAGCGTGTTTTTAAGAGATAACTATCCCAAGATTGACACTTGTTTATGTCTGGTTTAAATGTGAAATTACATCCAATGACCAAAATTGTATTAAATTGTAAAAATATATTCTAAATATACTTTAAAACCACTCAAATTAATAATTTATCACTATTAATTATTTTTATTAAAAAAGTTGTTTTTAATTAAAATTTAGTAATTTTCACTATTCATCAGAATATGAAAGTTATCCGAAAAGTACCAAAATTTCACCCTAAGCTAATTTCGATATTCCGAATCCAAAAATGAAGTCCATTTTGAAAGAAAAAATTTCTAAATTTTTAATAGGTGGTTATTACTATTCATAACGGCTAGTTTTAATAATATTTTAATAGAATATCATTGTTTAGTGAAACTCGGTATTGCGTACTACACACGCTATCGAGGAAGGTCGTGATTGCGTGTAATGTAAGGCAAGTCAAAGATGCGTGTTGTGCAAGCTCATTTTGGTGTAGCGTACAACACAAGAGATTAATGAAATTAAAAAGAATATTTTTCATAAAATCTCGAGGTGTTACATTCTACCCCCCTTAAAATGAATTTCGCCCTCGAAATTCGTCGGGGTTATAAATGGTTTACTACTTGAAAGTTTCTTTAATAGAAACCCACATAGTAAAAAGGAATACCAAAACCATTCTTTAAAAACAAAAGTATGAAACGTAATGGTTACCCGAATAAACTAATCACTGGGTTTCCACATAGGTGAAAATATGGATATGGAAGAGAAATCTAACCATCATGTTCTGATGGAGAGTGGTAGAGAACATGGCTATGGAAAAGCCAGCAATCACAAAGCCATAAATTTGTAAAGATATATGGTACCATCTAATTCATCAGATATAAGAGCACTAGGACAAAATTTTTGGTTTTCAAGATCATTTCCCTAAAGTTGATTAAATTGGAATTAGAAGAAATACTTTCGTGATTTTGGTACTGTGTCACCGTTGGTCATTATTTGGACAATTTCCACTTCATATCTTAAATAAATGTAGTTTAATTTTTCATTCGTGATGTGTTAGCAGATCATGTGATAGAATGATGGGTCATTCCATTTGTCTCAAACAAAAGGTTAGAAAAGTTATCAAAAAATACATAATTCCATCTATAATGAGATTAATCGTATATGGTTTCTAAAATGGACTTATACTTCTTATATCATACTTCTTAATATAATAAAACTAGTTTCTACTAAACAAGGACTTCTTGTAGGCCAGTGGTACGCGATAAAGGCCAGTCGCACTTCGGTTGTGGGTTCGATTCCCACAGCCTTGTCCGACGCGATGGGCTGTCACCCATCCAGCAGGTTGTCCTTTTTCTAAAGCTATATTACTATAACATCCCATCATTAATATCGAAAAAAAGTTCTATCCTTAAACAATACTAACTTATGTCCAACATAATCCATTCCAATCGTTAGGTATATCTAAAATACTTCGGTCCAAGCTCATAGTATAAAGAAAATGATGACTTGAAATGTCACATAACAATCATGTGAATGCCATCATTTATCCCCCATATATCATAAGATATATCTTTTTGGTCAAATTACAAACATGTGAAAACCTTAATTATGTATTCTCTTGAAGAATGAATACCCATTGAACCTTAGTGAAAACATGAATACAGTTAAAAGTTAACACTTTCCACAAACCAAAATCCTCAAAATTCTTTATACTCAAACCATGATATAATTATTTCCTTATATCAGTCATGAGCTCATTAATACTATCAAACATTTAATTTTCTCTTTATACCTTCATTATGCGCATATCATCTACTTTCCAAAAATATCTGAATAACCTTTCATGGATACCAGTACCATTAATCATACACTTTCAAAACTCAAGGAAAGACAACAGTGTAACAATCCTTAGATTTCGTTTTATTCCATAGTACCATGAGATTACTTATACAACATTACACTTGATAAATATGTAATCATTCCACTACATTCTTAAACCATTGACCAAGCTTCAACAATTCTTTCATCTCACATATCATTTGTAATCTCTTCATCATCATCAACCTAAATACTACCCATACGACCATACTGATTCTCTTCATGAGACTTTTCCCGTAGGGAATTTGTTTGCATAATGCCCGTACATTCCACATTTAAAACATTTAACCATTGTTTATGTCGTAGCAATACGATTATCCTCATCCCTGGTGTTAACTGAACCTTTTCCTTTGCACTTACTGGCTTTGTGTCCTTCTTTTCCACACCCAAATCATCTTCCAGTTCCTTTGAAACATTTTCCTTGATGCCTCTTCCCACATGATTTACATAGGGGAAATTGAACTTTCTTTCCTATATGATCATCATGAAACTCAATATTTCTCTTATTAGCCAAGTCAGGAAACTTACCAAATTTTACTTTGTTGATCATATTATGAGATTGCTGATTCGGCATAATAATGATGTTTGGACTTCCAAATCCCATTTCATTTGGTTGCTCATGAAGAATATCATTACATTGTCCATCATATCCTCCATTATCGTGAATCATCTTGTTTCCAGCCATTTTCTAAAACCCAAAAAGAATAGTGTGAGAGAAAAAAATCATAATAAAGGTGGAGTATCTTCAATATCTAACATCTTTGGTTTAATCTAATATCGTTACCATAGTTCTAGGACTATATCCTATATGTATACTTATCCTTAGGGACACCCCTAGACATACCTTAGAAATATCTCTAGGGATCTCACTAACATTTTCGCATCCTAGTTTCCAATGGTTGACTAAACCGTTCCTCTGATACCAACTGTAGAGACCCAAAGCCTGACGTACATGGTCATTACATTACTTTAGCAGAATACTTAATACATAACAAAAACAGACACACAAAGACCGTAATAGTTTAGTGTCTTTGGAAACTTGGAACGTAATCTTCTAATCTTGGTGAAAGATCTTCAACATCTCCCATAAAGATCTTTCCCTTTTTTTCTTACCTAAAACCTTTCTTTATATCCTGGGGAAAAGAAAACATAAAAAGGGTGAGCTCAAATTCTCAGTAAGGGTAAGTATGGATAAAATAAAACATACAATATACATTTGAACTTAAAAACATGAACATAATGTTTAAACATCAAATTCTTGAGAAACGACAGAAAACAAGGAAGTACGTAAGGCATAGATCATAAAGAAACATTAAGAATGACAAAAAATCATGGGAATAAAACAAGTAATTTTGGAATCCATTAAGAACATGTATTGATTTCCATAGTAGCCAAGGCATTGCTGCCAAGACCATCTTAGTGGACAAAGTCCCTTTCTGAATCGAGTTCACTCCTCGTTTCAGTCCTATTTTACTGAACCGGTTTAACCTGCCGTTCCATCCATGTCTATCTCATGAGATATAAATCTTTACCCAATTCATTTGGGGGAGATATAGGTCCCACCCATCTCATAATGAAATCATTCTTACTTGTGCCACAAAATAAACATACATCATTCATAATAACCGAACGAATAAAATGGGTTTCATAAACATCATCCCATCATCACAAAATCCATATAAACGAAATGGATATCATTTCATAATAAGAAAAGTGGAACCATGTCAATAATAGAGACATTACACTTGAAACATACACATATGAAATAATTTCATCTTAGATGGAAAATGGTTTTGATAAAACACTTGTAATGAATTCTTGAAAAAAATATCCATTCTTCTTCAAAATCAATTTCTTTTCACAAAACTTTATGCATTTTTAAAAGAAAGGGATTTTGTTCAAAATAGTCATGAAATCTTTTGGAGTATTCTTCATGAAAATAAGGCTTTATAAAACCATAAAAATCTGTTCGTGCCGTATAAGTTAAAAAAACATTCTTTTCGTACTTTTGCCGGAAAAGTCAAAAAGTACCTCGTAACGTAAACAAAAGAAAGATTCCTTACATACCATGTAGTAAAAGTAAAAAATGGGTAAAAATGACTTTAAACATACATGAAACCATTTTTGGAAAACATGGGCTTGGATGATAAAGATAATCCCAGTAAATACTTCCGAATAAACAATCTCGGACAAAAATGAGATTGAAAAATTATCCCTTACCTTAGGTCTGATTTGCTTCTTTAGTGTCTGAACCTCCTGTATAATGATTTAAATAATGTTATTGACTTATTCCAGAATCATAATTATTTTTATGATATCAAATATGGTTCACTTATGACTTTATTTTACCCCTTCTTATGTAAATTCCTTGTTAAAGAGCGTTTTGGGTAAAATCGTTTCATTTGTCGTCCGTGTTTTGACTGGTAATTATTCATATGATTACTTAGATCATGATTACATAATTCCAGAATATAAAACATGATTTATATATAATATATATACATATATATAATAGATCAATAAATGGAAAGAAATACACCGTTCATGGAGACGGTAGGTCGTACGTACGCATGAACGCTGTTTTCGTTTCCTTATTGAGTTGAATGGAATTAAGTAGATGACATACATATATATACACATAAATCCAGTATCATTATTATGTCATATATTTCATGATTACTTATTATATATACTTTATAATCATTCATGAATGGTAAACGTGGAGAATGAATCTCATCGCGTCGTTGAGACGGTAGTCCGTACGTACGCACGAGCGATGATATCGTTCTCATGATCGTGGGATTGTATAGGAGTGTATGTATAATATTTCAGAATCAATATCACATTAAAATAATCATATATAGTTATTATTTACACCATTATACCCATCCAAGTAAGGTGGTGGTGGAAAATAGATTACACCACGGCGTGGAGACGGTATTCCGTACGTACGCACTCGCGATGATTTCGTTTTCCGTAGGATAGATAGATGGTGAAATATGGTTGTTTCATACTTATAATAACATATCAGTATATGAGTGATACTTATGTTATTACTTCATAATGAAACAACCTAAGAAGAATAAGTGGAAGAAGAAATAAAGGTGAAAGAATTGGTAACAGACATTACCTCTTCTTTGAAGCACCTCTTTGATACCTCCTCTTAGGGCACTAAAATTCGTCTTTGAAGAAGATCAGGACCTCTAGGATGTCTCTAAGGAAGTGGAGAGAAGAAATTGTCAGGGTTTGACCGATCATGAAGGCTCAATGTGGTGTGAGGAAGAGAGGGAGGAAGTTCCCTTTTATAAGGGAGGAGAGGGGCACCTTTGGATTAACTAAAAATATTATTTTATTATAAAGTCACATTCGGTTTTTAATAGCTCAAAATTGAGTTATTTCGAAGCTAAGGTGGGTATGGGTCGAGATACAATCATCTAACATAATTTGGACAAGTTTAGTTTACTATTTTAACCTTATCATTTAGTTTTAACTTTAAGTTAGATAATTTTACTTTTACCGTGTCTTTTTGTGTTATTACACTATAAGGTTAATAAACTTACTATAACAAGCCAAACGAACCCCAAGAAGTTTATTATTAATATATATATCCTTATCTAAGTAATTTGGCCGAACATTAGATTTTTAAGAATATAATAACAATTAATAATATAATATTTGTTTTAAAAACTATTTTATGTCAATTTTGACACTATTTGGTAATTGATTTTTGTAAAAATAATAACAGAATGATTTGTTCTAAAAAAGTTGATAAAATCAATAATAACATGTCATATTAAACTATAAAATTATTTTAATTCATAAAAAGTCTCAAATTACATTTATTTTGGTATTTATAACATCAATTATGTCAATATTTCATTAATAAGATAATTACTGCATCATCTTTGTGTCATAAATAAATTACATTATTTAATGTCTAAAAATTACAAACAAAATACCATTATATAGGAAATCTTATTAGATTTCTAATGAATATTTATAGTCGAATATATATTATGTATAACCCTATATTAAAAATAATATACTTATTAAACTTTGATTTTAACTATTTTAACCCTTCTTTAAATAAATTAATAATAAATGTCCTAATCTAATCCATGTGGGCCTAAACGGTCATATTTTATTCCTAAGTTTTTTTTTCGTCGAATTACACTTATCCAATAGAATTAGGACATGTGTTAGGGTAATATAAATGACACTTTTACCCTTAATTACCCTATTTTCTTTTAACCATGGTAAAAAAAAGTAAAAAGTTACTATTCACCAAAAATTATTTTCATCTCATTGAACCACATTTTAGTCCTTGATATTAACCGTGGCTCTCGGATTTTCGAAATTCCACTCACAGAAGCGGTAAAATTAAGTTTTATGAAAAATTCAGTTTTTTTAACTACCACTTAGTGGTTTCACTATTCATCAAAAATTGAAAGTTTTCAGAAAAATACCAAAAATTAGGCCTAATATATATTAGATATTATGATTTCAAAAATTATGTTTATTTTACCAAATTCAAAACATATCAGTTACATTAACTAATTAAAAAATTAATTCCCGTCGTCAAAACAAATAGCGTGTTTTTAAGAGATAATAACTATCAAAAGATTGACACTTGTTTATGTCTGGTTTAAATGTGAAATTATATCCAATGACCAACATTGTATTAAATTGTAATAATATATTCTAAATATACTTTAAAACCACTCAAATTAATAATTTATCACTACTAAATATTTTTATTAAAAAAGTTGTTTTTAATTAAAATTTAGTAATTTTCACTATTCATCAGAATATAAAAGTTATCCGAAAAGTACCAAAATTTCACCCTAAGCTAATTTCGATATTCCGAATCAAAAAATGAAGTCCATTTTGAGAGAAAAAATTTCTAAAATTTTAAAAGGTGGTTATTACTATTCATAACGGATAGTTTTAATAATATTTTTATAGCATGTCGTTGTTTAGTGAAACTCGGTATTGCTTACTACACACGCTATCGAGGAAGGTCGTGATTGCGTGTAATGCAAGGAAAGTCAACGATGCATGTTGTGCAAGATCCTTTTGGTGTAGCGTACAACAAAAGACATTAATGAAATTAAAAAGAATATTTTTCATAAAATCTCGGGGTGTTACATCCATGGTGTCTAAAAATAGACCCAAGGACTCCCATGGTCATAAATATCTCTACCAATACTATTAAGACACATTTTAGGGAAGTTTTATATTATAAAAGTATAATGTTTTACCCTAATTTACCATATTTACCCTTTAAGAATTCTAAATAAAATCATTATTGATGATACTATTCGTAATGTCCAAAAAAAAAATTACATATTCACACAATTTGGAACTTATGCTTCAAAATATGGATTCCATTTTTCCAAATTCAAAGCATATAATTTACAATAATTAATTTAAATTTATTATCGTTGATGAAATCAGAAATATGGTTTTAAAAGTTCAAACATTACAAGAGATTGAAATGTGTTTACCTATGAATTCAATGTAAAATTAATGATAATGACATAAATTATTTTAAATGGTAATAATATATTCTATTTATAGTTTCTAATCATTCAATATTTTAATTTAACCATTTATATTATGTAGAGACCTGGAAATTCCATGGAAAATTATTTTTCTTAAATAAATGAGAATTTTACGAGTCCGCAAAAATTCACAGCGCTTGATTCTGATTCCCGGTGCTCCCGGAATCAATTTCCGAAGTTCTGTTTGGGTATGTTGAGTAAACATATGAGCCGTTTTTTATATCTTTTGAACCAGTTCATGGAATTGAAATCTGAGGGAAACGTTGAACTCGCAGCGCTGTATTCACTTAAGAAGATATTCACCTCGATGATAGTTGGTCAAGAATAAAAGTTTGTTTTTGAGTTTTCATGGAAAAAATAATAAAATTAACCGAGCGACACTTTTTTTTATTTGATCCTCCATGTGAGTGTTTGGTCGTTAAAACATCCTCATTGATGTTAGAGGTGGGGCCACCACACCTTATCCTTCCATGAGTTGTTATGGTGGTGGGGCCCATCTGAACCCAACCTTCTCTTCATGTAAATTGTGGTGGGGACCACCCGGGATTTTAACCCCTTGAAACTCCCAATTAAAGTGGAGAAACTCTCTAGCTAAAAATTAAAATAAGAAAGCCTCTTCAACTCCACTTTAATTAATTTGTTCCCACTTACCGTAATCCTCCAAATTAATTGTGTGTGGCTAATTAATTAATACTCTATTTTAAATTTTAAATACCATATTTTAAAATAAAAGACAATCTATTATTTTTAGGGGAAATATCTATTTCTTTTGGAATTTTTCATTTGGTGGAACTTGGAAAGTGGAGAGCTAGGGAGAAAAGCTCCTAACGAAGAACAAAGAATTCTCCACCGACGAAGAACGCCGAGCCTCTTCGATCTTCTTCCTCGGACACCTACCGATGTGGAGCATCTTCCACGAGTAGACGTAGCTCAGGATTGGAAGCGTGCGGTGGACATGATGAACGATGAACTTCATCGTCTACTTTCCGCGACTCCGTCAACGAGCGATGAATGAAGAACAAAGGTAGGGGGTTTACTTTTGTGTGTTATTCCTTTTCCCTTTCTCTTCTTTGGGTAGAAAGAATTAATTTTGTGGTTGTAAAATAATTTTTGTACATCATACATCTTTTATGAACAAATTGATACCACCCTAAACACAGAGGGTGCGGGCCAAACCAACATGGCCCAACCCCTCCGTCGATCTTGTTTATGTTGAACTTTCAGCATGACGATGTGTAATGAGGCGATGAAGGTGGAGACGACAAAGGTCACGCTACCCACAGCCTCCATGAACAGCTCCACCCGTTTGGTGCTTCGGTGTTCCGAGCCGAACCGCAATCCTCTAGCCGAGCCTCCTCGTCCGCAACGTTGACGGCCCGCGCCACCTGGCTCCCTGCCGCCTCCGGCCTCCCGGTCGCCCGCCGACCCGCCTGGCCGAACCTTCAGGCCGCCTAGCCAAGCCTCTGGCCTACATCACGGTCGCCGAACCGCCTGGACACATGCCTCCCGACCTCTGGCCCACCTGGTCGCACACCTCCCTACCACCGAACTGCCTAGCCGCGCGCCTCCTGGTCACTCAAACCCCTGGCCGTTCGCCTCCCGGCCGCCGGGCCTCTTGGTCGCGTGCCTCCTAGCCACTGAATCACTTGTTCACACCCCGTACAACTGCCTCCTAGTCAGACGGCATTGAAAACTAGTCTACAGCCCCCCTTGCAGCGCCCTGGCCGAACTGTCCCGGCCGCACCCTCCACGCCGAGCCACGCCGAGCCACGCCTTCACTAAGCTACGGGCCGAAATGCTCCCAATCCCGGGTAGAACCGCCCTTGCAGCCAGCTAGGCTAGGCCCAATAGGCCAGGCCAAACCTAACAGGTTGGCCTGCCCAATGGGCCGAACCAGACCCATGGTCGGATCTGGTCGGTCCGACCAGGTTGGACCGGACCCGGGCCCACTAAAGACCCTTTATTTTTTTTGGCCATATCTTTTCTACTCGAAGTCCATTTGATGACCTTTCAGTGGTGATGAAAATCTTGGAGGGTAGCTATCCCATTTAGAATACCCCACTGGAGTTCGGTGTTTAGTTGTGATACGGTGAGGATGGATCTTACACGAATACAACCGGGCCCTTGGGACTAAAAAGTTAATAACACACAAATCGAGCATCTTATTGACGTGCCGTCTATTATGTTGAAACCCCAAAGACAAGGCAGACCTTTGTGATACTTCTTCATGGGACTTCATGGAAGTTGATGTATCAACACTCGGTTTGAGGAGAGTACCCTCCCAGAATCAATCATGCTTCGTGCGGAAACCTGTGGCTGGCTGTGCTCTGATGACTGCTCCTGGATCCTGTGTGGGTTCAAAATCACTAACTACTATTCCTGGATCCTGTGTGGGTTTGACAGCATTGACGACTATTCCTGGATCCCATATGGGTTCGAGAGATCAGACTATTATTTAGGGATCCTGTGTGGGTTTGACAGTTCTGAATTTTGTTCCTGGATCCTATGAGGGTTCGACAGAATAACTGTTCCTGGATCATATATGGGTTTGAGAGTTTTGATTTCTATTCCGGGATCCTATGTGGGTTCCACATAATATATGATTCAGTGGATACATCTGATCATCTATATCTCTCTTAAAAAGTTGTATTCGTGTGTCAGATGAGTCAGTAACTTTGTGTTTTCCTCATTATTGAGATGGATTACTAGATAACTTAGCTATATGTATGGGAATATACCTATGTGGGGTTATCTGTTGATTTCATACATCGTGGTTTATCCTTGTTGGATTTTTTGAGACCTTGGAGGTCTCAGGGTCCCTACTACGTATCGTTATACTCACCCCTGCACGGGCTATTCCTGCCCCTCGATGTGTGGGATGCGGATGATAGACAACGCTGACCGAGGATGAGTGTACGAGGACTGGACGGTACACAGAGGTGGACCCCATGAAAATTCGGTACCAAGTGGAGAATAAAGGACGTGGAGTGCTGAGGAGGCTATATGTACCTACCCTTCTGGTACGATCCTTGGTGGATGATCCAAGAGCTGATTTTCACCTTTCAACTATTTTGTCATTTTCAGTTGTACTTTTACTTTACAATTGGGCTTGTATTTCTAGACCCTTTACTTTTTAGCACTCTCTTGTTATACAGTGTTGCTTAGTGTTTTGAATACAGATTTTTAATATGTTGTGTGTGATTTTTGTTATAAAGGCAATGCATACCCAGTTTAGGGATTTATTCCTTTAGCACTAGTCGCCAGCCCCTGACCAATCGAAGGAGGGCTTGGGGTTGTCATGGCACGGGCCCCGAGGGACGGGTCGTGACAAATTGGTATTAGAGGAGTCGGTTCTACCACAGAACATAGGACTCTAATATTTCTTTTCTATGAAGAAACGTTGTTAAGGGTAATGAGAGTGGTTCTCATTTCAGGGAGTCCAGTGCGGGTGCGGTGCCCGACGTATCCATACACTAGGACCCTGACTTCTGCTTTCTGACTTAGTGCACGAAAACTATGATTGCGTGTTTGTTTCAAGAGTTTTCTTAGTGATCTATTTGATTCATCTCACCAGGTATAACATATTGACCGTGGCACATCTGGTTTTCTCAGGATGGCCCCATGCAGACAGCCATCCAGGTTTCCAGGCATTGTACGAGATGGAAACCCACAGAGCTACGGGGCCTCAGTGCAGGGTCCTATTATAGAAGAGGCTCCAGAAGTACCACTACCCATTGAGCCATCGACGCCACCATCCCCAACATTAGAGAGTTCATTCCTTCGGAGCGCGTTGCACGAGTTTCAGCAGCAAAGGCCACCTAGGTACATGGGAGAGATGGACCGGTAGGCACCTTAGGATTGGATAGAGGCTGTGGTGAGAGTCTTAAATTGGTAGGGACACAAATAGACCATACGGTGATCCTTGTAGGATGTCTCCTTCAGGCAGCAGCCGGAAGATGGTGGAGCTTGTTTCTCTAGGTTCATGATGAGGCGACACTACTCTGTGCAGACATTGAGAGACTGTTTCTGGCAGAGTTGGTCCTAGCCACCCAACGAGCAGTCCGGATGCAAATGCTACTTCATCTATAGAAGAGTAGCATGATTGTGGAACAATACTTAGTGAGGTTCACTGACCTCTCATTATACTACACAGATATGGTGCGGGAACCATTCTTTTCGACCCAGACCTTCGAACAATGGCTCAGACGAGAGATTAGGGTTTCGATGATCTCCCTCAGCATCCCGAAACTGGCAGGGGTGTTGGAGTGAGCCCTGTTAGTGGAGTGTATCCTTGCTGAGTAGTCCCTAGTAGCAAGACCCACCATCGGGCATCACGTAGCAGAGTCTTCTACAGCTAGCAGTAGACAGATGTCGCAGAGGTCCAAGCGGACTAGACCAACTGGTGGATGACCTCAGAACTCGGGTTCGGTTGTGAGAGGCACATGAGACAGTGCCAGTCATTCGAGGAACAAACACTGTTTCACATGCGGCGGGCAGGGTCACATGTCTCTGGACTATCTGACCCACTATATGGATGATCAAAAGACAGTCTAGGGATCTCTTAGGTAGAGGAAGAGGTTCGATCCAGGTGAACCGCAATGTGCAGGCAGATGTGGAAGAGGAGTTTTTCATGTAGCTAGCGATGGACGACATTACGAGGTGTTACCACCACCACTAGCAGGAGGTCCACCCCGACCGCATGGAGAAGGTGGATATGGGAGAGCTCTACTCAAGGCAGTTGAGGCTTATGATCATGGTGCTCTGTGGATGATTCTAGTTAAGATCTATGTCTACTGCACCTTGGATGTAGTTTTTATAGACACAAATTCTAGTTTCTCTTTCATTTCCATCGCCCTCTTTTGGAGCTCGGAGATTCCAATTGAGTTGTTGGCTCGATCCTTACGGCTAGAGACTCTAGTGGAAGCAGACTCGACGATCACACACTAGTGACGGCAGTGTCAGCTTACCCTAGGAGGTGAAAGCTTCGTCTGGGATATCCTTATAACAACGTCGAGGCCTTACGACCACATCTTGGGTAAGGACTGGTTTTCTACAATCCATGCTCAGATCGAATGTATTAGGCACAACGTGTGGTGTGTCTACACGGATGGGACCAGGTTTACCTTCACTAGTGAGAAGAGAGCCATTGCAGCACATGAAAGGCTTTCTCTGAGGAGGGTAAAACTGATCACTCATCAATTGACCTGCCTTAACCCTTGGAGTAGTTTATGTGAAGAGGCCGACATATCCTGTAGTGGTGGAATAGTATGCAGATGTTTTCCCTGATGATGTCCTAGGTCTACCTCCTCGCATAGAGGTGGAATTCAACATTTAATTGTACCCTGGGACGACACTGATATCTACACCAGCATATCAGATGGCTCCCACTAAGCTTCTTAAGCTGCGGGTACAACTGGAGGGCAAGCATGGGAAGGGATTCATCCGGCTCGAGGTTTCTCCCTGGGCAGCCCCTATTCTGTTCTCCAAGAAGGAGAATGGGAGCCTGATGCTTTTTATCTACTACCATATCCTAAACCAGGTTACATTGAATAACAAGTACCCACATCCAAGGATTGATGACCTCTTTGATCAGCTGAAGGGAGGACGGTGGTTCTCGAAGATTGACCTCAGATCAGGCTATCACCAGCTTAGAGTTCGATATGAGGATGTGTATAAGATGACATTAAAATGTTGGTACGACCACTACATGTTCTTGGTTATTCCTTTAGGCATAACCAACTCTCAAGCAGTGTTCATGGGACTAATGAATAGTATCTTCCTATAATACCTCGATTGCTTTGTCTTAGTCTTCATCGACGACATTATGATCTACTCGACTACTGAGGAGGAGCATGCCTACCATTTGCAGGTAGTACTAGACATACTCTGAGAGCACCAACTTTATAGTAAGCTCAAAAAGTGATAGTTCTGGATCGGAGAGGTTCAATTTTTGGAAATTTTCATCTCGGAGGCTGGAGTTGCAGTGGATCTAGGAAAGATTGTAGCGGTACTTGATTAGGAGCCACCCAGGAGTGTGGCGGAGGTTCAGAGTTTCCCGGGGTTGGATGGATATTATCGGAGGTTCATACCAGACTTCTCTAGAGTTGAAACACCACTATCAGACTTGACGAAGAAGGGTCAACCCTTCCTGTGGTCGAAGAGATTCCAATAGAGCTTTAAGGAGCTGATGTAGAGGCTGACTAGTGCCCCCATATTTAGGCTTCCAGGGGAGGGCATATGGTACATAGTCTATTGCGACGCATCAGGGACCAGACACAGGTGTGTCCTAACGCAAGATAGAGTAGTGATCACTTATGGTTCATGTCATATAAGACAGTATGACCATAACTACGCTACCAATGACCTGGAGTTAGCAGAAGTGGTCTTCACCTTGAAGATGTGGCGGTGCTATCTGATGGGAGAGCGTTTCATAGTCTACTCCAACCACTAGAGTCTCAAGTATATCTTCTATCATAAGGATCTCAACCTGAGACAATGACGATGGCTTGAGTTCCTCCAATACTATGACTTCAATATAGTCTATACTTCTGGGAAGGGGAACGATGTAGCAGATGCACTCAGTAGGAGATCTGGTATACAGCTGCTAGGTGAGGTGACAGAGAAACCAACTGCTTTACAGATATCCTTTGAGGACCGAGATGGAGTAGTTTTACTTCAGTCTCTTACAGTCACTCCTCCACTTCATTAGTGAGTAAGGAAGGCACAACGTGGAGATTCATATTGTGAGACACTACGTGCTTAGATATCCCAAGGGTAGGCACCATATGTATTTTTTGAAGGTGGGGAGCACGTCATCCTATTCAGAGGACGTCCTATGGTGCAAGTGTCACTTCATGAGGATGTGTTGAAGAAGTTACACCCATTCTATCTAGTGGTACATCTTGGAGTGGTGAAGATGTACCAGGACCTTCGATTACAGTAGTGGTGGCCAGGTATGAAGAAGGCAGTAGCGGAGTTTGTCTCATGGTGCCTCACTTGTCAGCAAGTGAAGGCGGAGCATCAGGTACCTGCAGGTTTGGTTCAGCCTTTAGAGGTTTCAGAGCAGAAGTGGGCTGGGATATCATTGGACTTCATGATGGGTCTTCCACATACATCTAGAGGTCATGACTCGATTTGGGTGATCATTGACTGACTCAGAAAGTCGGCCCACTTCTTATTGATCGGAGAGCAGGGTTTAGTAGAGAGCTTGGGACGCCTCTATGTTCAAGAGATTGAGTGGATACATGGATTAAATTTCTATATCATCTCCGATCATGACACATAGTTTATTTCCCAGATATGGAAGGGGTTATAGGGGGGTTTTGGGATACAACATCATCTGAGAACCGCCTTCTATCCTTAGATGGATGGTTAGACTAGGTGGACCATTCAGATCCTTGAGGACATGTTGTATGCTTGTGTCCTCGAATTCAGTTACAGTTGGGAGGATCCATTACCTTTTGTGGAGTTTTCCTACAACAAAAACTATCACTCCACCATTGGGATGACACCTTTTGAGGCTTTATATAGGAGAGCCTGCAGTTCAACCATGTGTTGTGCGGATCCAAGGGAGTCAGCACTGGTGGGACAAGAGATGGTACGGGCTACCACAAAGAAGGTGCAGATCATACATGAGTGGAAGATGACTGCACAGAGTAGGTAGAATTCGTATGCTGACGGGAGACAAATACCTCTGGAGTTTGAGGATGGCGACCACGTCTTTCTACGGGTCTCACCCTGACTTGGTTTATGGAGATTTGGTCGAGGCAGAATGTTATCTTCGTGTTTCATTAGACATTTTTAGGTCTTCAGCAGAGTTGGCGTGGTGGCATACTACATAGAAATTCCACCTCAGTTACACTAGGTGCTTGACATCTTCCACGTATCACAGTTGAGAGGATATGTGCCTGACCATTCACACATCATCGACCATGGTGATTTGGACGTTGATGGTTGGGAAACATTTACGGAGGTTCCAATGGGGATTGAGGATAGACAAGAGTGGGTCCTACATGGACAGTCGATACCTACGGTGCGCGTATGCTGGCAGCACGGGATCCTCCATGATAGAACATATGAGTGGGAGGCTCATATGCGTTCCCAGTACCACCACTTGTTCCCATAGTTCAAGTTTTAGCTTATGGGGATGTAAATCCCGTAGAAGGGGAGAATGTAAAAACCCAGAAATTCGGTGGAATTTTTTTCCCAAAAATCATGGGAATTTCATGAGTCCGCGAAAATTGACGGATCTTGATTCAGAGGCCCTGTGTTCCCATAATAAATTTCTAAAGTTTTGTTTGGGTACATTCAGTAAACATTTGAGCGGGTTTTTATAACATTTTAACCGGTGCTAGGAATTAAAATCCAAGTGCACCGATGAACTCGCAGCACCAATATTCGTATAAGAAGAATTTCACCTCGACAGCAGTTGGTTGAGAATAAAATATTTTTTTTGAGATTTCATGGAAAAATAATAATAAAATAATGTGAGCAACACTTTATTTTAAATGAGCCGCCATGTGAGTGTTTGGTTGTTAAAACCTCCTCGTGGAATTTAGAGATGGGGCCACCACACCTTAACCTCCCATTAGAGGTTATGGTGGTGCGGCCCACCCGAACCCAACCTACTCTTCATGTAAATTGTGGTGGGGACCACCAAGGATTTTAACCTCTTAAAACACCCCCATTAATGTGGACATACTCTGAACCACAAAATTAATATAGGGGACCCTCTTCAAATAACCTTTAATTAATTTGTTCCAACATTCCCTTATCCTCCACATTAATTGGGTGGGGCCAATTAATTAATACTCCACCTTGAATTTTAAATTCAACATTCTAAAATAATCAAAAATCTATTATTTTTGGGGGACATATTTATTTTGGTTGGCATATTTCATTTGGTAGAACATGGAATGTGAAGAGATAGGGAGAAAAGCTCCAAACGAAGAATAATGAAAACTCCAATGACGAAGAACATTGATCCTCTTCGAAATTATTCCTCAGAAACCTTCCGATGTGGAGAATCATCCACGAGCCAACATAGCTTGGGATTAAAAGCGTGCGGCAGACACGATGAATAGAGAACTTCTTCATCTACTTTTTGCGACTTCGTCAACAAACGACGAACGACGAACAATGGAATAGGGTTTACTTTTGGGTTTTATTCATTTTCTCTTTATCATCTTCAGATAGAAAGAATTATTTTAGGGGTTGTAAAATAATTAATGTACATCATACATCTTTGAAGAACCAATTGATACCACCCTAAACGCGGAGGGTGTGGGTACTACCAACATGGCCTGACCCCTCCTCCAATCATGTTTATATTGGAAATTCGGCATGGCGTTGAGCAACGAGGAGATGAAGGCACTGAAGACCGAGGTCGCGCTCCCCACGACCTCCACGAACCGCTCCACCCCCATGGAACTCTGGTGCTCTAGGCCAAATGGCTGTCCTCCGGCCGAGCCACCCCTGTCGTACCGCCACAAGCCCGCTCCTCCTGTCTCCTAACCGCCCATCGACTCGCCTAGCCACATGCCTCCTAGCCCCTGGCTGGCCTGTCTGTGCACCTCCTGGCCGCCGAACCGTCTGGCTTCATGCCTCCGAGACACCTGCCCACCTGGACGCAAGCCACCCATCCCCCGAACTGCCTGGTCTCGCCTTTCCCGACCACCAAACAGCCTGTCTTCGCGCCTCCTGATCGCCGGCCTGCTTGGCCGCGAGCCTCCCGGCCGCAGAACCACCTATTTGTGCCTTTCCTGCCTGCCTCCCAGCCGCCAGGCCTTCCAACCTTTTCTGTGGTCCCCCTTGCGGTGCACTGGCCGAACTGGCCCTATCACGCCATTCGGGCCGAGCCGCGCCTTCGCGATGCTTCGGGCCTCACCTGCCCCGAGCCCGGGCCTAACCGCCCTTACTGACTGCTGGGCGGGACCTAGTGGGCTGGGCCAAAACTAACAGGCTGGCCCACCAAATGGGCCAGGCTAGACCTTGGGTCGTTCTGAATGGGTTGGACGGGACCCGGGCCCTCTACCGACCCTTTACATTCTTTTTCCATATCTTTGGTACTGGACGTCCGTTTGACGATCTGTCTGCAGAACTAGAAATCATAGAGAATATTCATCCCTTTGGGTATATCCCACTGGAGTTCGAGGTTTAATTGAGATACAGTCATTTTGGATCGTACACAAGTCCAACTGGGCCCCGAGGACTAAAAGACTAATAACTCATAGATCGGGCATCTAATCGATGTGTCGTCTGTTTCATTAAGACCCCTATGATGAGGAAGACCTTTGAGATACTCCTTATTGAGATATCGTGTCAGTTGATATATTGACACTCGACTTGAGGGGCGAACCCTCTCGGAATCAAGCATGAATCGTGTGGAACCCTGTGGTTGGTTGTGCTCTAACGACTGTTCCTGGATCCTGTGCGGGTTCGACAGCACTAACTACTGTTCTTGGATCCTGTGTGGGTTTGACAACATTGACGACTATTTCGGGATCCCATATGTTTCGACAGCTCTGACAAGTGTTCCTGGATCCTGTGTGGGTTCGACAGTTCTGACGTCTGTTCCTGGATCATGTGTGGGTTCGATAGAGTAATTGTTCCTAGATCCTGTGTGGGTTCGACAGTTCTGATTTCGGTTCCTAGATTCTGTGTGGGTTCGACAGAATAAATGATTCAGTGGCTACATCTGATCATCTCAATCTCTCTTCAAAAGGTGTATACTTGTCTGAGCCAAGTCAGTAAAATTGTGTTTTCCTCATGATTGATATGGATTACTAGATAACTTAGGTATATATATGGGCATATACCAAAGTTGTGTTATTTTTTGATTTCGAACCATGTGGTTTATCTTTGTTGGAAGTTTTGAGACCTTAAGGGTGTCAGGGTCCCTATTAAGTATCATTATACTCACACCTGCACGGGCTATGCCCGCACCGCGATGTGTTGGATGCTAACTATGGACATCGCTGACTGAGGATGAGTGTACGAGGATTGGACGGTACCCAGAGGTGGACCTCACGACTAGTCTGTACCCATTTGAGACTGACAGACGTTGAGTGTTGAAGAGGCTATATGTACCTACCCTTCATGAAGGATCCGTGAAGGACGATCCAGGAGCTTCTTTTCACCTTTCATCTGTATTTTCCTTTTCAGGTGTACTTGTACTTTACAGTTGGGATTGTATTTCCGGCCCCATTACATTTTAGCACTCTCTTGTTATACAGTTTTGTTTAGTGTTTTGTATTCAGTTGTGTACTCTGTTGTTTGTGATTTCAGTTATAAAGGAAATGCCTTCCCATTTTATGGAATTACGCCTTTGGTGCTAGTCACCAACCCCTGGCCTATGGAATGTGGGCTTGGGGTAGTCACGACACAAGCCCTAGGGGACGGATCATGACATATTATCTCAAGGAAAATTGTTTTTTTAATTAAAATTTAATTTTTTTTATTATTCATCCAAATATGAAAGATATCAGAAAAATATCATAAATTTTTCAAAAGTAAATTTTTATATCCTTCTTCAAAATAAAAATTTTAGATTGTCATATGAAAATTAATAATTTTCCAAAATCATAATTTAAAATGGGGATCCCTTTAATTTTTTTTAATCATCCTTTAAAAAAATTTTCTTAGACATATAGTAGGGTTTTATTCATACTATATGACTAAAATTTCTATTGGATAAATATGAAAAATATTTTATTCAGTATGTAACACATATATCTCATTAGATTCATTACCAAATGTAATTCACTAAAAAATACAAATATCTAATTGATTTATATTTTATATAAACAATCAATCGCCAATGAATTCTTAATGCATTTTAATAATTTAGTTATAATTATTCCATCTAACCTGACGACTAGGCAATAACCGTATATTTATATTAAGGGAATCCCGCGGTTCTTTAAAACTCACCATTTCATGAAAATCAATCTACTAAAGAATAAATTTTTTTTAATGAAAATATTTAATAAAAACACATGGGTGTTACAATGACAGTTCAACAGTTATTTAATACCCAATTTAAAAACACTATACACCATATATTCACAATTAATAGGGATTAAAACATATGGGAAAAACATTGCACAACTTGCATTAGTATTATTACTCACTGGCACAAAGACATGTGAACAAAAATCAAACATTGGTTTCATGGGCTACACACATGCATTCACCTATGATCTTAGTATCAAACAAGGGTTACATATGATACACACATGCACACACTAATGAGTAAAATAGATCACAATCTCAAATTTCTCAAGAAAATTCTATTATATACATCCAACAATCATATACAGAGTCTCTATATATTAATTACAATACATCATATAGCATGACAAATATGAATTACATGATCCAACATAGAACAAAAACCTGATCATGCCTACTCACTAAATTTTAAAAATAATGATACAACCCATCACTATATGGAATTTAGATTTATAATTATTCGAGTATGTAACACTAGGAGATGTAATCAACAACAAATCAACAAAAGGATCCATAGTCCAAGATAAATACACAGTTGATCAAGGAGGTGGAAAAAATATTGGGATCCAACAATGATCTATTAATTGAGAATGAAATCCCTATTGACCAATTTGTAGATAAAAATATATAACAAACAATAAATTTTTCTATGATAAAATACATTGAAAGGTGATGAAATAGGCTTATAACTTATTGATATAGACTAAATTGACTCCCTAGATTGATTTATACATAATTCATAAAAGAGGATATAATAAGGGAATTGGGAGAACCTACGAAGATACCTCTAAAAGGTTTTTGTTGAACTGGGGTATAATTTTGGTGAGGATTAGCATAATAATCGTATTATAGGAAAAAAATCCCCAAATTAATTTTTTGATTATAATTTTGGGCACTACTAGTGGGATGATGGACCTCAACTTTAAATGGATGGAACCACTGGGTTGCTGGCGTGGCTATGAAAAATTATTGAAAGTCCTCCATAGGAAATATCTAGCATGAGGATTTACACTCGTTGTATGGTGGATTCCCATAAGTGGTTTATTCTAAAGAACTAACAATTCTATGGCCATGATTGAGCCACTGAGAAGCATAACAATGTCTTCAACCAATATAACTCAAATCTAAGTACCATTTCACCCATAATATATAAATAAAAAGAAAAAAATGACAAGATACATCACAATATAAATACTAACATAACATAAAAAAAATAGGGCCTTACCATTCTCTCCCTTTGGATACTTATAATCCCTGAGAAGTATAATTAGTAGTATTGATAAAAAGAATTCCATTGTGATCAAATATAACACACATTGTACCATGCCACATTTAATTTAAAAATTTTCATATTGTACAATAATAAGTAGCTTCATAGTACCATTTAACACTCTATCATTCTGTCCTATCATACATACTAAGACTCTATATATGATGCATGAGGATCCTACTCAATGTCCAAGAATTCAATCACAAGTGTAGGATATGGAATATACCTATTATTCTATAATACAGGGAACAAATCTTCCATAAATCAAAAACACTTATAAAGGTCAAAAATGTAAGAAAATATTTTTAATATGTTGAGTAATATTTAATGGACTCTCAAATCTCAGTGCTAAATTCCTAGGCTAATGAGACCATAAATTCCCATATTAAGGGTTTAACCATTAGAAAACTTGATTTCCCACAATGAAATATATGTGATCCATCCACATATTGGTATATAACCATTATCTTCTAGGAGTGATGTGAAACATAATATTTATCAAAATCACATTCCAAGAAGATTATTGCACTTTAATCAGCCCCACAAATGATTCCACTATATCCTAATTCCAAAAAAATGAACGTGTATAACCATAAAGATCCTCAAACTGATCCGTCTAATTTGATAACTTGAAGCTACTATTGTATAGAAATTTGACTAGGGGTTTTTGATTATCCCAAGATCCCATGAATTATACAATTCATGCTCATAGAATATCATATAAAATTAATATCATCCTATCTTTGTTTCCCATAAGTATATGGATGATTTTTTTTACATATTTTCAGTTTGGTACCATGATACTTATGTATCACCTACTAAAACATTGATATTAATTATGTGTCACTCTATGATAATATTCTCAATATACCACTATCTAGGAACATAATCTCTTATACATATAACATACACATATAATCAAATGAAAGGATCATTGGAATTATTATGTAATAAGTCACTTTTACCAGTTGATTAATAATCACCAAAAAAGTTCCATAAATTCTTATGATCCTATGTAAAACCCTCAAAAAATCCATCATTATACCATCCAACTGATTTTTAGGAAACAGATGTCACTAAAAACCCAATAAGAAGTTGATACTTTTCATTTATTATCTTGCAGTTGTGTAATATGAAGATAAAACTGATGTTTTGTGTCTTCATACCTGGCCACCAAAATAGGAGTCAATTATATTGGAAATCGGTGTTGACCTTGGATGAACTACCAATTTCAGATAATGACAGTCTCTAATCATCTCAACGCTAAAGAAAATTGAATCACAAAAACACTAATAATTATAAATCCTCGAATTATAAACATTTTAATTCCCTAGAATAGATTCATCCCCTAATAATAAATCTTATATAACATTCCATTTTTTTAATTAATGGTTTTATTTTACTCAATCCCTCATGGAAGACATGATAACAGAATGTGAACTAGTAAAAAATTCAGGATCATCAAATGCATCCAATATACACTCCCCATAAAACACATCTATTGAGATTCCTACCACAAAGTCCACTCTCTAAATCCTATAGATTTTTCATTTTCATACTAAGATCATTTGAAATGACATTACCGTTTCCTAGGTAGCATTCCATCTCAAATAAAAATATCATTTATAACACACTTTGTTCCTATATCTTATATTCAAATACTATTGAGCGATGATTTATTGAATAATATTATCACAACCCCCACCACACAAAGTGTAACCCTTCTGGGCCGGTAATGTGAAAAGGTAGATAATGACCCCAGAGTCCCGCCTCCAGTAGGCCCCGGGTTGGCAACTAGCACCGAGGGTATAGAAAACACACAAATGGGAGGCATTACCCTCTAAGAGAACACATGAGGAATAGAGAGATAAGATAGACACCAACCAACTCCAAATCAGAACTGAAATATAAAAGAAACCCAAGTAAATATATGAAATGACATGAAAAAGTACTACAACTGAAAGGGAAAACTGCAAGTACCCAAAAGAAAGTAAAAACAGCTGCAACCACAAGCCCAAACAACTCCTGCAACCCCAAGCTTGTAGAAACCAGCTTGATCTCTAACCTGCACCAAGTGACCTGAAAAAAAGTTTATATATACGTATGGTGAGTATAACAGTATAATCAGTAGGATCCTCTCCGAAGCCTCTTGTGCAAATGTAAAGAAAGCATGCTAAAGAACAGGGAACAACATGTGAACCTAACTCATCACCTAAACAGGTATAGTACGTTCCCAACCTCACCATGGCTACCCTCACCAAGTAACGCGTACAAGAATATATTATATAGTAATGAATATCAAGGGTACCCCACTACTACTTCTCCACAGGTTTTCTGATTCTCCCCAATGACATATATCTTGTGCATCTCTCTCCAAAGGCTTGCCCGTAGGCACCTAGGATATGCTCCATAATCTGCACCACGTGTACCTCAAAGGCTTTCCCGGAGACACCTGGGTGAATCACCACACCATCCTCACAACCAAAAGTTACTAGGTAGTTTCTGGGGGCCACCATAGCTCGCATAACGTGTATCATAAATTAGGTATTATACCTAAAGCCATTATAGCCCATACAACGAGTAAGGATCCTCAAGCCATCACAACCTATTCACATTACACCTATAGTAGTCCATAGGATACTAAATCCAGAATATATGTGTATGAATAACCACATGCCATTACATCCCTCTACAAACATATATGGGGAAAACTAACCGTTGTGCCTAATGTCACTAGTATCTACCAAGAGGAGATATTGGGGTCAAAGGGTGTAGTCATCCATTCATCCTCCCACCGGAATTTTGGGGAAAACACCCCCCAGGGCTCAGAATCCCCAGGGTGTCAGTTTCCCTTACTGAAAAGGTGGGGTAGCGTATAGAAACACAAAAATTACAGAATATATTATAACTCACAACAACACTATGGGCATAACCCAGTCTTAGTTTCAACTGCAGCTAACATCTCTCAGACTCCGGCTGCTATTTCTAAGACTTGGTATCCTATAAGCACACAACCAATTAATGAACTTCATGAGATTACTTCATCCCCTTTTCCAATAATTCCACTTTACATTAATTAATTCTTTACACAATATTTAACAATGAAAAAAAACCACATTAAATTCATCAACATCACAACCAGTGTCAAATGTTCCTTCAAAGTTACAACCTCATAATTATATTCCAGCATCTCCATCCCCATGGGTTAACATCTATTATTCAAACATTCATTACAGTATTACATTCCCATATTCCCAGGCATTCTAGAAAAGCATCATGTGCTACTAAACATAAGGGGCTCAACACGGTTGGTAGATGTACTACCTATCGAGTCTGTGCCGCCTATAGCAAGAGTGTAGACCCATTATCCTTGGAGAGGATAAACATGAAAAGCACGTGGCATACCCCGCGTGTCATCGCCCCTTTTGGAAGAAGGGTAAGCAAGACCAGCTGCCCTGAGCAGTGGGGAATAGAAAAGAAGATAAACAAAAAAAGAATCCACAAGCATCCAACAACCACATCTATCCAATTACATCATCCTTGGTGTCCTCCCCCACACCCACATGCATAAACCGATGCATCTCTCCACTCTAGGCATCATCCGCTGCCACAACCACAAGGCCTATGTGCCCCCAGATATCACAACACCCCTCTGGGGTCACATTACAGCACACCCAGCAGGAAAAAAAACATCACATCAAATTGGGCTCTTGTCCCTTTTACAGGGCATCCAGCCTTCAAACAACAAGTACCATCAGATCTTAGGATTACCAACCAAATAAATTGAACTTGTATGTCAGCATCAATTTGATTAACATTAAATGTGAACAACAATCACAAAAACAACAACAACCAGATTCATTTACATGCCTCTATATCTTTAGCCAATTAAATATCAATTAATTTAGGCTTTACCTTATTTATCAATTTCATCAAGAAAAACATGCTAACAAGCAAGGAATATATATCACAACATCTAGAAAATCAAGAGGCAAACCGTTGTCACGGTACAAAGCAACAACATGCGATAAAACCAATTCTTTTAATCCGTTTCAAGTATTTAATTAGGTCAATTTCATTGTGATCCAAAAGGTATTAATAATGAAAACTCAAAGATTGAACATAAACAATTAATGATTCCATGAATCCCCTACCTCAATGGTTATGAAGGAAACCACAATGGTGGAAGAACGCCAAAGAAGACCGGGTAGATTCACCAAGGATCCTCCCTAGATCTCTTCTACTAACACAACCAAAACCAAAGCTCATCATAATCTACATACACACACATAGATCTACCCATAACAGGCGTAGATCTAAGATCCTGAGAGAAGAGGAGGAGTAGATCTAGGTAGATATAAGAAACAAAACAAGAGGATCACATACCTAGAGAAACCGGCTTCGATTCAAAAAGAGAAGCCTCCGGATCACCCCCAAAACTCTTGGGAGAGGTTCTTCTACCCCCAAGGAAGTGTAATCCCATGTTATGTCCACTTAGGGGATTAAATGAACCATTTAGAGGCAAAAGAGTTCAGATCCACAATTTTAGGATCTAACTTGATGTGCCTGCACGGTTAGTCCGCACGGTTTAACAAACCGGGCGCTAACCATGTGTTAGCTTCTTTTTCGCCAAACACTCCCTGCAACGTTAGTACTCATGGTTAGAAAAACTATGCGCTAACCATGCATTATCCACTAACTCCAACACCAACATTGCATGGTTTTTCCGCACAGTTTAGGCAAACCGCGCGCCAATTGTGTGAAAGCTATCACCCTTTATCTTTCCTTAAAATTCCACCCAAATGCACCCCTAGCCACCTTAACTTCCAGAACACCTCTAACACCACATTTTCACAAATTAATGGACCTAAGAGGTCCGAGTAATTACATCAGATACCTCTCAGAACATTATCGTCCTCGAGAATCCAAAACCCCCCTAAAGAGAAAACGAAACCGGGTCTGAACATCCACCCACCATGATACCTCTCAAAAGAGTTCATGCCACCAAAGTAATAAAGGGAGCTGTATCATAAAAATGAAAGTTTCATAACAAATAATTTTACAAATATACATGAAAAGAGTCAAACATAAAACAACTCTGGGTACTGGAAACACATCTGTGACTCACGTTCCCAGGTACTCTCCTCCATGCCACCGTGTCACCACAAGACCTGAACTAAGGGGATGGAACGCCCATGCAACACCTTCTCCTTGCGGTCTTGGATCACCATAGGTTTCTCCTCAATGGTGGATCATCATCAACTTCGATCTCTCCCCAATCTATGATGTGGGAGTCGTCATGAAGATAACGACGTAGCTGTGAAACATGGAAAACATCCTGTACCTGAGTCATCTGAGGGGGAAGTTCTATGCGATACGCCACAGCTCCAACACAAGATAACACCTTGAAAGGCCCAAAAAAATGGGGAGAAAGTTTACTCCCACGACCAAAACTTCACTGCCCATGACGTGCAGTCACCTTCAGAAAAACATGATCCCCAACATTAAACTCTAAGGGTATCCTTCTTTGATCGACATGGGATTCTTGACGATCTTGTGCTGCCTTCATCCTCTCACAAATCGCCTCAACCATCTCGGTTGTATTCTGCACTAGTTCTAGTCCGAGAATTTCTGACTCTCCAACCCCAGTCCAGCACAATAGAGAATGGCAAGGCCAGCGATAAAAGGCTTTAAACGGCACCATTCCGATGGTGGAGTGGAAACTATTATTGTAGGAAAACTATATTAAGTGTAATTTCCTCATCCATGAACCTCCAAAATGAAGAACACGAGATCACAACATGTCTTTAAGAGTTTGGATGGTTTGCTCTATCGGACCATCCATTTTAGGATGACAAGAAGTGCTAAGGAAAAGCTGAGAACTGAAAGCTAGTTGGAGACCCCTCCACACCCTAGAGGTAAAATGAGGATCTCGATCAGAAATGATCATCATAGGGACTCCATGAAGTCTCACCACCTCCTCTAGATACATCCTCAACAAAACATCCACTAAGCTTGACTCCATGATTTTTATAAAGTGGGCTGATTTCGTTAAACGATCCACTACCACCCAAATAGCATCATAACCTCCTAGAGATTGAGGTAAACCAGTAAAATAGTCTATTGAGATGTCCTCCCACTTCTACTGAGGAATCTCTAACGGCTGGAGAAGGCCACCAGGGACACGGTGTTTGACCTTCACTTTGTGGCAGAGTAAACATCGAGACACAAACTCTGAAACTGCATGCTTCCACCTAGGCCACCAAAACTGACTCCTCAATGATCGGTACATCTTTTTCACACCAGGATGAACCGCTAAAGGAGAACCATGGAACACTTTGAGGACCATCTCGTGCATCGCCAAGGAACCAAAAATCCTTCCATGATATAACTATCGGTTTTTTTCATCCTCAGACCAACCATCAGGGGCCTCACCAAAAACAACTTGGTCTCTTTAGACCTCCACCTCATGATCACCCAACTAGGACTCTTCCTCCTTCTGCATCAGGGATGACTGTGCCATCATCTGGAAAAGACAACCTCTACCTCCGACTTCTTCCATATCAAGATGTAACGCTAAAATTTCTTCTATTACTCTCCAGGAATCACCGGATTCATGCACAACATTACTACGTGACTTTCAGCTCAGTGAATCAGCCACAACATTCCCTTTTCCAAGTGTATATGATATTTTGAAGTCGTATTACTGTAGGAACTCCATCCATCGACATTGTCATAAGTTCATGTCACACAGGGATAAAACATACCTCAAACTATTATGATCAGTGAAAACCGCAAAGCCTTCACCAATGAGGTCATGTCTCCACAACTTCAGAGAAAACACCAGGGCTATCAACTCAAGATCATGGGTGGCATAGTTGCGTTCATGGGGACGAGACATCCGAGAACCGTAAAAAATGACTGACCTCTGTTACATAAGAACACAACCTAACCCCAGATGTGTAGCATCGTAGAGACATCAAACTGAACTCCTTCAGCTAGAAGAAAAAGGACTAGAGCACTTACTAACATCTCCTTTAGATACTCAAAAGCTTCTTGACACTGATCAGTCCATATTAAAGCCTGATATTTCTTGGTCAATGCTGTCAGAGGAGTCACAACCCATGAGAAATTGGCTACGAACCTTCTGTAGTAGCCTATGAAACCAGGTAATCTTCACACCTCTGACACTATCTTCGGAGCAGCCTAAGACACAACTGCTTCAATATTTGATTGATCCACAACTACTCCGTCTAGTGACTCAACATTCCCCGAGAAACGGACTTCTCGAGCCCAAAACTCATACTTCGATAACTTCCCGAATAGTTGATGTCGACAAAGAACTCCCAAAACGGCTTGTAGATGCTCTTAATGATCCTCTTCAGATGTGGAGTGCAGAAGAATTTCATCGATGAAAACTACCACGAACTTGTCCAAGACCTCACGGAACACAACATTCATCAAACTCATGAACACAGCTGGAGTATTCATCACACCAAACGACATTACAACAAACTGATAATGAACATGGTGACAACAGAAATCAGTCTTCGGGATATCCTTATCCTTCACACGCATCTGATGATATCCTGACCGTACGTCGATATTTGAGAACCAACTTTCACCCCTTAGTTGATTGAATATATCATAAATATGCGGATGAGGATAGCGATTCTTTATTTTAACTTTGTTTAAGCGACGATAATTGACCCATAACCGCAAATTGTAGTCGGACTTCTTCACAACCAAAACTAGTGCACCCCATGGTGACACACCTGGCTGAATAGAACTACACTACAATAGACCATCACGCTGTATATGAAGCTCTCAAAACTCATAAGGGGCCATCCTATAGGGAGACATAGAGATAGGAGATGCTCCTGGATGTAGCTCGATCCCAAATTCGATCTCTCGTCATGGGGGTAAGGCTACAACCTCTTCTGGAAAGACATAAGGGTACTCAGTTACAACCCTAGGAAATGCCAACTACTGAACCTCTGAAGAAATTAGCATCATCTCAGCTGCCACGGATGATAAGGATGAAATGCGCCTATGACCCATCCGAGGGTCTCGCTCACCAACAAACACCACTTGCTCTCCAACCACACCATGGAAAACGACCTTCTTCCTAAAGAAATCCATGATAGCCTGCACCAAATACAACCGATCCATGCCGCGGATGACATCATATGGTGGTATTTGTAAACATAGGGAATCTCCCCCCCGAGAGGTGTTTCCCCAACACTGGCTCGCATTCTCTACATACTTCAAACAAGTCAGCTCGACCTCCAATTGGCGTAGTCAATACCAAGGGCACTGGAAGCCTCTCTACCTCAAGTCCCAAAGCATGGACAAGGGTAGGTGATATGAAGGAGTGTGTCGCTCTTGAATCGAACATGGCATACACCAAGGTAGAAAACAAGAAAAGGGTACCTCGAAAGACAACTAGCTCGTCTGGTCCTAGCAACGCTAGAGCATGAAGCTAACCATTACCTCATCCTCGACCTCTCTAACCATGATGACGACCACCACCACAGCCGCGCTCTGCTCTCTGAGGATGGGGAGCATCGTGGGGATTTCCTCCGCCTACCCCATCTCCCCTCTGGTGATCTAAAGCTGGTGCAACTGGCTGCTGTTGCCTAGGCTATAACTGCCTTAATGAGGGAACCTGGCGCATAAGGATAGGGGCACGATGACAACTCTGAAAGGTCAGGCACTCCTGCTGCTGATGTCGAAGACCTCCATAAGAAAAAAAAGCACATTATACCTTGTCATAGGCATGAGAGTTTCTGCCTCCGGAGAAACGAGATGTGAAGGGCTGGGACCTACCCCCCGGCTGAACCGAAACTCTTATGCCCTGAAAACTGGGAACCCCAGACCGCAGCACTGCTTCGTGAGGAATCATGCTGATTCCCCTCTCATGATCATCCGGTCTTGGACAAAGTACTCTCGACAACCTCCACCCTTTCCATCACCTCAAGATATGTCTTCAGTATAAATGGGGTGACATGGAGATGGATATATGAATGCAAAGACTCCTCTAAATGCCTCTCCTAGACCTCCTCATATGGTAACAGGTCTGAAGAATACCTTAAAAGGTTTTAGAAACTAATTCCAAACTCTTGAACTGTGGAGCTCCTCTATCGAAGGGTAAGAAGCTCGTGGAGACTAGATACCTTTGTAGTCGAGGAAAGGAACTCGACTCTAAACTTGTCTCAGAACTCCTCTCATGAGATCACTGAATCCTCATGATCCCCGAGGAACAAGAACCACCACTTCCTTCCTACTCCACGCAACATCGTCATAGTTAAGGACACCTAGTGCTCCTTCCGAGCACGGATCAAACTGAAGAATATCCCAACCTCCTCCAACCAGTCTTCCATGACTTCATCTGAAACGGATCCCTCGTACTTCTGTAGATTCTGGTGATAAAACTTTCAGATTGTCTTTCTCCAAGTGTCGTCGCTGTGAACCTCTTCCATGCAGTGACCTACTAGAATAGCCTTCTAGACATCTTCTATGCAAACTTGACAAGGAAGTCGACCTGGAGCCATACCTACAAAATAACAAACACTTAGAGTTATTAAGCCTAAAATATGAATGAATCAACATTTATTAATTAATTTCTTTCTTTTTATTCATTTTAGGTTAAAATATCTCATGGAATACCCATTCAAACATAGGCACAAAAAGAATGATGCATGATCCTTTCCTAGGTCTCTACACTGCAATTAGTATCACCCTGTTTAGTAGACATTGTAAACTTAAATGTACGTGCATAAGATCATAGGGGGTCCTAAATGCCTATTTCTCAGCCAGTCTTCAGTGTTTACCTCACTTTTTAAACATGAATTTCACTGTTACCCTACCAACCCATGCAACCTCACATGTGCCTAACTCCAAACTCCATCTTATCCATCAACCAGACCTCTGATACCACTCTGTCATGACCTCCTCCCCACAAAGTGTATCCCTCCTGGGACGGAAATGTGAAAATGGAGATAATGACCCCCGAGTCCCACCTTCAGTAGGCCTCGGGTTGGTGACTAGCACTGAGGGTATAATAAACACACAAATGGGAGGAATTACCCTCTAATAGAACACATGCGGAAGAGAGGGAAAAGATAAACACCAACCAACTCCAAATCCTAACTGAAATATTAATGAAACTGAAGTACATATATGAAATGCCATGAAAAATTACTAAAACTGAATGGGAAAACTGCAAGAACCCAAAAGAAAGTAAAAACAACTGCAACCACAAACCCGAATAGCTCCTACAACCCCAAGCTAGTAGAAACTAGCTTGATATCCAACCTGCTCCAGGTGACCCGAAAAACAGTTTATATATACGTAGGGTGAGTATAACAGTATACTTAGTAGGATCCTCCCGAAATCCTCTCGTTTAATGGTAATGAAAAAAAGTGATACTAACTCATCACCTAAACAGGTATACTAGGTTCCCAACCTCACCATGGAAACCCTCACAAAGTAACGCATACAAGAATATATCATATATTAAATAATATCAAGGGTATCCCGCTACTACTTCTCCACTGGTTTTCCGCTTTTCCCCAACAACATACATCATTTGCATCTCTCTCTAAAGGCTTTCCCATAGACAGCTGGGCTAACCTTCACAATCTGCACCACGTGCACCACATAGGCTTTCCCGAAGACACCTGGGCGAAGCACCACACCATCCTCACAACCAAAAGTTACCAGGTAGTATCTGGGAGCCACCGCAGCTCGCATAATGTGTATCATAAGTCAGGTATTATACCTCAAGCCATTACATCCCATACACCAAGTAAGGATCCTCAATCCATCACAGCCTATACACGTTACACCTATAGTAGTCCATAGGATACTATATGCAGAATATATGTGTGTGAATAACCATAATACTTTACAAATATCTACATAGATATATGGGGAAAACTAACCGTTGTGCCTAATGGAACTAGAATCTACCAAGAGAAGAGAGAAGGGTCAAAGGGGGTAGTCAGCCATTCCACCTCCTACCAGATTGTTGGGGAAAAAACCCCCAGGGCTCAGAATCCTCAGGGAGTCAATTGACCTTACTGAAAGGGTGGGGTAGCATATAGAATCACAAAAAGTACAGAATATATTATATCTTGCAACAACATTATGGGCATAACCTAGTCTTAGTTTCAACTGCAGCTAACGTCTCTCGGACTACGGGCTGGTATTTCTAAGACTAGGTATCCTATAAGCACACAACCAATTAAAGAAATTCATTAGATTACTTCATCCCCTTTTTCATCACTTCCACATTATGTTAATTAATTCTTTACTCATTAATTATCCATGAAAAAAAACCACATTAAATTCATCAACATCATAGCCAATGTCAAATGTTCCTTCAAAGTTACAACCTCATCATTATATTCCGTCATCTCCATCCCCATGGGTTAACATCAATTATTCAAACATTATTTAAAGAATTACTTTACAATATTCCCATGCATTCTAGAAAAGAATCCTATGCTACTAAACACAAGGGGCTCAATATGGTGAGTAGATGTACTACCCGTCGAGTCTGTTCCGCCTATAGAAAGAGCGTAGACTCATTCTCCCTGGAGAGGCTAAACACGAAAAGAACGTGGCATACTCTGCATGTCTTCACCCATCTCGGAAGAAGGGTAAGCAAGACCAGGTGCCTTGAACATTGATGAATAGAAAAGTAGATAAACAACCAAAGAATCCACAAGAATCAAACAACCACATCCATCCCATTCCATCATCCCCAGTGTCCTCCCTGACACCCACATGCATAAACCGATGCATTTCGCCACTCTAGGCGTCATCCGCTGCCACAACCACAAGTCCGCCATGACCCCACATATCACTACACCCTTCCAGGGTCACATTAAAGCATAAGCAGCAGGAAAAACAAACATCACATCAAATTGGGCTCGGGGACCTTTTACAAGGCATCCAACCTTCAAACAACAAGTACCTTCATATATCAGGTTTACCAACCAAATGAATAAAACTTGTACATCAAGATCAATTTGATTGACATCAAATGGGAACAACAACCACAACCAAAACAACAAACAGATTCATTTACATGCCTTTTTATCTTTAGCGAATTAATTATCAATTAATTCCGGCTTTACGTTCATTATCAATTTAATCAAGAACAACATGCTAACAAGCAATGAATGGATATCAAACCATCTAGAAAATCAAGTGGCAAACCGTTATCACTATACAAAGCAACAACATGCGATCGAACAAATTCATTTAATCCGGTTCAAGTATTTAATTAGGTCAATTTCATGGAGATATAAAAGGGCTATATCATGCTAACTCTACAATTGCACATAAATAATTACAGAAGCCATGAATCCCCTACCTCAATGGTTTTGACGGAAACCACAGTGGTCGAAGAATGCCCAAGAAGACCAGGCCGATTCACCAAGGATCCTCCCTAGATCTATTCTCCTAACATAACCAAGACCAAAGCTCATCATAATCGACATCCACACACTTAGATCTACCCATAAAATGTGTAGATCTATGATCCTGAGAGAATAGGAGGAGTAGATTTAGGTAGATCTAAGAAACCATACAAAAGGATCATATACCTCGAGAAACCGACTTCGATTCATGAAGAGAAACCTCCGGATCACCTCCAAAATGCTTGGGAGAGGTTCTTCTACCCCCAAGGAAGGGTAATCCCGAGTTATGGCCGCATAGGGGATTAAACAAAACATTTAGATGCAAAAGTGTTCAGATCCACAATTTTAGGATCTAACATTAAGTTCCCACACGGTTAGTCCGCATGGTTTAACAAATTGTGTGCTAACCGCGCGTTATCTTCTACCTCGCCAAACAATCCTCGCAAGGTTAGTCCTCACTGTTAGACGACCCGTGCGCTAACCGTGCGTTAGACACTACCTCCAACACCAACCTTGCACGGTTTGGCCGCACGGTTAAGGGAAACCATGCACCAAAAGTGAAAAAGCTATCACCCTTTATCTTTCCTTAAAAGTCCACCCAAATTCACCCCAAGACACCTTAACTTCCAGAACACCTCTAACACCAAATTTTCACAAAGGAATGGACCAGAGAGTTCTGGTCCATTACAAATATTTTGGTCATTTTATTCAAAAACCACTCACTTTAGAGATAATGTCACCATATATTCAAAGTATCAACTAGAGTATCCTATTATATTTCATGTGTTAATTACAAATTCTCATGCTGTCATATATGATGTGACCATTAGATATTTCTAGATCTTTTTTATAAAATAACTTATAACCATACACCTATGGTGTCATTGTAGGTTTATAACCAAAATTTAACACCCCAAGCTTCCATGGTACGCTTCCCATTGAATTATACAATAGCGTGTGTTGTATGCAACTTTGAGTTCTAACACACACATCAGAACCAATCAAACTAGCCGTTATGAATAGTAATACCCATATTTTAAAATTTTATAAATTTTATTTTTCAAAATGGACTTCGTTTTTGGATTTGGAATATCAAATTAGCCTCAGTTGAAATTTTGGTAATTTTCTAAAAACATTCAATTTTTGAGGAATAGTGATAAAACACTGAGTTATAGTTTAAAACCGAATTTTTATTTAAATAATTATTTATTTTATTTAAATATAATTAAGGTCAAAATATATACGTAATACCTATATAAGTTCAATTTAATTCATTGGAGTTATATTAGAATAATTTTACATATATAAAAATTTTATTGAACTTTTCAGTGTCTTTTACCCATCTCCTATGAGAATTTGAAAATTCACATAAAACATAATTTTACCGCTTCTGTGAGTGGAATTTCGAAAATCCGAGAGACACGGTTAATATCAAGGAGTAAAATGTGGTTCAATGAGATGAAAATAATTTTTTTGTGAATAGTAACTTTTACTTTTATTTAGCACGGTTAAAAGTAAATAGGGTAATTAAGGGTGAAAATGATATTAATATTACCCTGAAAAATTTCCTAATTCTATAAGACAAGTGTATCTCGACCAAAAAAAACATTAGGAATAAAATATTATCATTTAGGTCCACTTGGATTAGATTAGGACATTTATTATTTTTTAATTCAATGAAGAGTTAAAAGAGTTAAAATCAATGTTTTTTGACTAAAACATTATTAATATAGTGTTATACATAAGATAAATTCAACTGTAAATATTCATTAGAAACATAAAAATATTTCCAACATAATGGTATTTTATTTAAAAAATTTAGACATTAAATATTTTAATTTATTTATGACACAATGGTGATGCAGTAATTACCTAATTAATGAAATATTAAAATAATCGATATTATAAATATCAAAATAAATGTAATTTGAGACTTTTTATGAATTACACTAATTTTCTAGGTTAATATGACATATTTTTATTGGTTATATAATTTTTTTTCTAAGTAATAATGCTGTTATGAAATTATCAAAAACAAAATACCTAATAGTGTCAAAATTGACATAAAAGTGTTTTTAAAACAAATATTATATTATTATTTTTTATTCTATTCCTAAAAATCTATGGTTCTTCCAAAGGACTTGTATAAAGATATTTGTATCATTAATGGAACACTTGGAAGTCACTTTGATGTATATAGTATGTTTATTAACTATAGAATATAAAAATACAAAGTGACATGGTAAATGTTAAACTAATTAACTAAGAGTTAAATCTAAAAGATAAGGTTAATATAGTGACCCAAACCTGTCTAAAACCTATTGTTTGAGTGGTTTTCGACCCATCCCCACCTAAACATTGGAGCCATTAGAAACTGAGTATGATTTTATAAGAAATTAATATTTATAGCTTTTCCAAAGGTGCCCCTCACCCCTCTTATAAAAGGGCACTCCCCCTTCTCACTAATTCACACATTAAAAGCCTTTTGGTTCGGAAACACCCTGCCCAAATACTCTCTAAACTTCCCTCACTTCGACATAGATTCCTCAGTTTGATCAGAAATCCAACATAAGTAGCCCTTTTGATCAAATCAAAAAGAAGAACCCGATTAATAGGTAATGTTTTCACCACCCTCTTTCACGTTCCTTTCTTCTTAAACTTCTTCTTTTATTCCCATTATAAAATAATAACTCTTGCATAATATATATATTGTGATGTTATTATAAATATGGTACAACCATATTCAGTATTCTATCCATCCTTCGAATGACATGTCACCATACGTGCGTACGTACGGCTTACCGTCTCCACGTCGTGGTGTAATTGTTATTCAAAAAATTATTATTTGGATGGGTATAATAATGATCTGTAATTCATGTAAATAATAAATATAACAAGATAATGATTCTGTATATATGATATACCATCCAATTATATATTATTTTAACATCAAAATAATGATATTGTCGCTCGTGACGTGCGGACTACCGTCTCCACGAATGCGATGAGATTCATTCCCCATCGTATCCATTCAAGAATAATTCTTATTTAATGATTAAAAATAAAGTTTAATAACTTTATATCATTCTGGATATGAATAAGAGATAACCTATCTATAAAAAACATGACTTAAATAATAAAACATATAAAAGAAAACGAGTAAGTTAACACCCGTAACAATGATAATACTAATATATTATTAACAAAGCAATGTTAAAAGATCATATATGATATCATATTAATCTTTATGATTAATGTATAATTTAATAACAATTATTTCACCATTATACAGGAGGTTAACCTACCCTCAACCAAGGAAAAGAACAAGGTAAGGATTTATTTCACAATTTCTTCATTATCTGAGGTTTTTTATACGTAATTATCTATTGGTAACTCTTTATCATCCACATCCATGTTTCATAAAAATGTATTTTAAATCACTCTTACTATTGTAAATACTGTTGGATAAATTCATTTATACCCTTGTTGACTTTTTATAAGAAGTTTATAAAGGAATCATTCTGTCATTTTCCAAACAAGGTCCTTTTTGTCCTTTTCGATAGAATTATGGTAAGAATGTTTTTTTAACTTATACGGTGGGTGTGGCTATTTTCCACAATTATAAAATCATAAAAGCTTACCTTAAAAGATTATAATAATATTTTCAAAGTAAATGTTTTATTTTATAATCATGTGAATTTTAAATTATTTCAAAAAATGAGATATTTCACTCAAATAGTTTTGATTTCATCTATGTCAACATCCTTTGATATATTTTAAGCTTATTTGAAGTTTATTTATTATGATACTAAACTTCCATATTTTATTGAAGGATTTGTGATATATTTTACTATGGATGTGCTATTTTTATACAATTGATGGTTTATGGAGAAAGTATTGACATTTCATATGCTAGTTTTAATACGAATGTTTATGTTATGTTTAAACCTGTTCATATGAGGAATGTATTGGACTTAATATGTGACGGGTGGAGCCCTCTATAGCTCCTCTATGCATTGGTAGGTCTAATGAGACAAACTAGTGTCTTGTCAAAAGGCCTTGACCAAATCTTATTTTTAGTCTTGGCATGAGGCCTTGACTATGTTGTTATGACTGTCTAGCATTATGCATTCCATCATTATGAAAGTGGTTTTTGATATTGCATGGGATTATTAGACTAGTAGAATATCCATGTGAATAAGTAAATGGAATTATTTCATTTTATTTTTTCCATATTTTACTGAAGTTTAAGTTTAAAAGGCTTTTGTTTTAGTTATACATTGCCTTAATTGTTTATTCATATTTATGAAAGTTTCCGCTATATTGTTATCCTTACTGAGCATCTGAGCTCACCCCTTTCAATGACTTCTTTTTTCCAGGATGTGAAGAAGTAATTTATGAATGACTTGCAGGAATAGTATGAGGGGATATGAAGACAAGATGTTTTTGTAGTTTTTTTTACTTAATGATGTAATGTAAAACATTATGAATGTCTCTAGTTATTCCAAGGCTACTAAACTAATCGGTCATTCAAGACTTGATCTTTCTTCTGATCATGCCACTGTTATGTAATAACGCACCAACTCTGGGTAACTGGGGTCGGGGCGTTACAGTTGGTATTCAAGGAAGTTTAGTACAATCCTTGGAAGTAAGATTTAGATAAATTCTAATTAGAGGACATAGATATAAGATGGACTTCAAGGATTAGTATATAATAACTTCCTAGAATTTTGGAATTGTAGAAATTTTGTGAGTTTTCTGAGAAATACATCCATGTCTGGATACGCGAAGGTAAAGGAGGATCTAGAACAGATGTACCTAGGGGTAAAACCCGAAAACACCACTTTGAGCTAGACTCGAACGAGAACTGGTGCACGACAACGGGCCTTGTTGCACTCTTGGTTACGACACTCCTGGGGGAAATGCTTAGGATAACTCTAATTTTCTTTACAAATAATTATGAATGGTTTATGAGTATATACATCCTCAAAGAAAACATTTTTATGACAATGGATTATATCTATAAATAGTTCAATTTATGTTATGTGTTTTACAAGTATTGAATTATGTATTTTGATTCATAAACTAATCTAGTTTATGCCATTGTTTATAAATAACGCCTATTTGAAAAAATGGAAACCATATCAATGCCCACACTCCATGTAGGGATTTCCCTCCTGCTCAAGATAATTATAGTGGAGATGGTGATGCAACTGGTGCTTATCTACTAATCACCATATTGGGACAACTCACTCAGGTTAAGAATAATAACCATACCTGTATGGAGCACCCTGATCCGTAGCATAGAGGATCAATGTTAGATATCTTAATGAGGCAACAACCACCAAAGTACAATGGGAGTACAAATACCTTAGTAGATGACCAATGGATAAATTCCCTAGAGAAAATATTTCAGGCTTTGGGGAGTAGTGAAAGGGAAAAAGTTATCATGGCACTCTACCGCCTCACTGGAGATGCGGATCAATGGTGGTCATTGATTCAAAACATGAAGGAAGATGATGAAGTATCCGATATGGAATGGGGGGGGTTCAAAGATCTGTTTTTAGCAAAATACTTTCCTCATTACCATCGAGCAGATATGGAAAGACAATTTCTGAGTTTGAGACAAAAGGAGGATGAGAATGCCGCAAAGTATGAGGCTAACATTACAAGGTTAGAAAGGTATCCTGGAGATTATATACATAAGCCAAGAAGTAAGATTAATAATTTCTTTTATGGGTTGAAACCATTTCTCTATCGAGAATTAGTCTCACAATATTTCTCGTCATACGAAGACATTGTCCCATGTGCTATCAAGACAGAGAAGGAAATCTCTAAGTCTTATGTCTTTAAAGCAAAACAAGAAAAGAAGATATCTGCTGATCAGTCTGGGAATAGAAATAAGGTGAATAATTTAAATGTTGAATATACATCCAATAGTAAATGTGGGAAGAAAAACCACGATACTTGCTTAAAAGGAATGGGAGTCTGTTACAAGTGTGGTGAAAAAGTCCACCAAGCTCGTGATTGCATGGGGAAGAAGGAAGCTACCGATGTCCAATGCTACCATTGCAGGGAGATGGGACATTATGCAAATGAATGTCCTAAACGTTAGAGGGACATACCTCAGAAAAGGCCAAGGGATCAAGGCCAAGCTTATTCTATCACTACTACTGAGGTAGAAGCTCCGAAAGATGTGGTGGCAGGTAATTTAATGGCTTCCTCAAGTTTAGAAAATGCATTATTTGATTCTGGATCATTGCATTGTTTCATATCTTCACAGTTTTCTAAGAAAAATAGATATTTCCAATTTGATTCAATAAGGGAGTTGTTAGTTAAAACTTACAAGGGAAGTATCATTGCAATAATGTTTTGTGAATCAGTCCCCATTAGTGTAGATAAATGTTCTTTATCCGCTGATCTCATCATCATACCTATTATTGAATTTGATATAATCCTTGGTATGGATTGGATTTCAGACCATGATGAAAAAATTTATTGTATGAAGAAGGAGGTTACTATTTTTTATGATGATGATATGGAACACCTTATCTTTTGAGCAGAATCATCACCACCTAATTCTTACCTAGACCCACCCCCAGTAGCTCAACTGAATTAAATTATTAGTGAGGAAGAGAATGAAATGAATGTAAGTGAGGAAAGGGATGTTCAAATAGAGTACGTACCTATTGTGAAATAATATGTAGATGTCTTTCTCGAAGATTTACCCGGACATCCTCTAGGAAGAGAAGTTCTGTTTTCCATTGATTTAATTCCTAGATCAAGGCCTATATCGAAGACCCCTTATAGGATGGCCACTATGGAATTAATGAACTAAAGAAATAACTAGAGGAATTGATTAATAAGGGATTTATTCACCCAAGTGTGTCTCTATGGAGAGCCCCTGTTCTTTTTGTTAAATAGAAAGATGGATCTATGAGGTTATGTATTGACTACAGGGAAATAAATGCTATAACAATAAAGAACATCTATCCCCTACCTATCATTGAAGATTTATTTGACCAACTGCATGGAGCTCAATACTTTTCAAAGATTGAACTTCGATCTGGATACCATCAGTTGTGTGTGAAGAAGGATGACATTATGAAGACAGCATTTTGAACAATGTACGAGCATTATGAGTTTACAGTAATGCTTTTTGGATTGACTAATGCACCCTCAGTATTCATGGATCCAATGAATAGAGTTTTCAAAGAATATCTCGATGATTTTGTGGTGGTATTTATTGATGATATCTTGGTATACTCCAAAATCTACGAAGATCATGAAAACCACTTGTGCATTATCCTGAATACTCTTAGAAGACATGAATTATATGGGAATATTAGCAAGTATGAATTATGGCTTCAGGAGATCTCTTTTCTTGGACATATTGTCCCCATGGATGGAATCTCTGTTGATCCCTCAAATACAAGAGCAATCCAATAATTGCCAGCACAAACAAGTATAACCGAGGTATGTAGTTTTATTGGTTTAACAGGTTATTATCGACGTTTCTTCGAGAACATTGCCGGATTGGCTAACCCATTAACAATGCTCACATGTAAAGGGGTTACTTTTTTTGGACAAAAGAGTGTGAAGAATGTTTTGGAGAACTGAAGAGAATATTAGTCAATGATCCTATATTGACTCTACCATCGGGGAATGATGGGTTAGTTATTTATAGTGATGTATCAATTAAAGGACTTGGTTGTTCCCTAATGAAGAATGATAAGGGTTATTTCCAATGCATCACGAAATCTAAAAATTCATGAGAAAAACTACCATACTCATGATCGTGAGTTAGCTGCTGTAATACTTTCTTTGAAAATATGGAGAAATTATCTCTATGGTGAAAAATGTGAGATTTATACAGATCACAAGATTTTGAAGTATATTTTCTCACAGAAAGAAGTCAACATGAGGCAACAGAGATTGCTTGAACTACTCAAGGATTATTATTGCATGATACACTACCTCCAGGGGAAGGCAAATAAGGTGGAAGATGCTTTGAGCAGAAAAGATCATGGAGTTTTGAAGATGATGAGAATTTAAAGGGATCCTATTTTCATGGATCTAGTGAAGATGGATATGGGAATTACCATGGAAGGTGAGACATTGATACTTTTTCAAATGCATTCCAAACCATCTTTACTGGAAAGGATAATGAGTTCTCAGGCCAGTGATGAAGAGTTTCAAAAGAATATTAAAGCTGTGAATGATGGGAGATTGAATGACTTTGGGTATGAAGATGGAATTTTGAAATTTGGGAAGGGACATTGTGTTCCAAATATACATGATCTAAAAAGGGAATTGTTGGATTAAGCTCATTGTTCCAATTTCTCTATACACCCTGAGAGCACCAAAATGTATAGAGGCTTGAAGAAACATTTTTGGTGGTACAACATGAAGAGGGAGATTGCTGATTTTTTTTCATGATGTATGGTTTTTCAACCAGTGAAAGCTGGAAGGAAACAGCCTGGAGGAGTCATGCAACCTCTTCCCATACCGGAGTGGAAATGGAAAAATATTATGATGGACGTTTTCATGGGACTGCCAATGACTCCTAGAAGGAACGATGCAATATGGGTCATTGTTGATCGTATTACCAAGTCAGCACATTTTCATGCTATAAGGGATGATTTACCACTTGAACATCTAGAAAGGATATATATTAATGAAGTGGTGAGACGTCATGGAGTACCCCCTATCGATTTTTTCTGATCGTGATCCCTGTTTTAGTTCAAGATTCTAAAAGAGTCTTCAGAAAGCCCTGGATACTGAACTTCATTTGAGCACTTCCTAACACCCTAAAAAAGATGGACAATCACAACGGACTATTAAAACCTTATAAAACATGTTGAGATCCTGCTCACTTGAATTTCAGGTTATGTGGGATAAATATTTACCTTTGGTAGAATTTTCCTATAACAATAGCTTCCATTCGAGTATTCAAATGGCAACATATGAAGCATTATTTGGAAAGAGATGTCGTGCACCAACCTATTTGGATGACAATGGTGAAAGAAAACTTGTAGGCTGAGAACAGGTGGAGGGAACAATGGAGAAGGTAAAGGTAATCCAATACCACATCAAAACAACTCATAGTAGACAGAAGAGCTATACTGACAACCGAAGGAAGGATTTGGAATTTCATGTAGGAGATCATGTTTTCTTGAAGGTATCTCCATGGAAGGGAATTATACATTTCGGCAAGAAAGGTAAATTGTGTCCCAGGTACATCGGACCTTTCGAAATTCTAGAGGGAATTGGGGTCGTTGCTTACCGTTTGGCAATGATGCCAAGTCTCTCTAAAGTTCATGATGTGTTCCACGTATCACTATTGAGGAAATACATGCCTAACCCAACGCATGTACTCATATATGAAGAATTAGAACTAGAAATCGATATGTCTTATTGTGAAGAGCTCATCAGGATTCTTGATACGAGAGAACAATTACTGAGATACCAAAAAACTCGTCGTGTAAATGTTTTATGGAGAAACCATAAGATGGAAGAGGCAATGTGGGAACCTGAGGAATATATGATTAAGAAACTCTCAAGGCTATTCATGCGGTAGTATTTTATAAATTTTGAGGTTGAAATTATTTAAAGTAGGGGATAATGTAACACCCCAAGCTACCATGACATGCTTCCCTTTGAATAATAGAGTAGCGTGTGTTATATGCAACTTCGAGTTCTAACACACACACCACAACCAATCAAACTAGATGTTATGAATAGTAATACCAAATTTTTTAAATTTTTTATATTTTATAATTCAAAATGGACTTCGTTTTTGGATTCAGAATATCAAAAATAGCCTACAGTGAAATTTTGATATTTTTCTGAAAACTATCAATTTTTAATGAATAGTGAAAAAACACTGAGTTATACTTTAAAACTGAATTTTTAGTTAAATAATTATTTATTTTATTTAAATTTAATTAAGGTAAAAATAGATACATAATACCTATATATGTTCAATGTAATTCGTTGGAGTTAGTTTAGAATAATTTTAGATATATAAAAATTTTATTGAACTTTTCACCGTCTTTTACCCACCTCCTAGGAGAATTTGAAAATTCACATAAAACATAATTTTACCGCTTTTGTGAGTGGAATTTCAAAAATACGAAAGAAACGGTTAATATCAAGGAGTAAAATGTGGTTCAATGAGATGAAAATAATTTTTGGTGAATAGTAACTGTTATTTTTATTTACCACGGTTAAAAGTAAATAGGGTAATTAAGGGTAAAAATGATATTAATATTACCCTAACACGTTTCCTAATTCGATTGGACAATTGTATCTTGACCAAAAACAACCTTAGGAATAAAATACTACCATTTAGGTCAACTTGTATTAGATTAGGACATTTAGTATCATTTAATTCAAAGAAGAGTTAAAAGAGTTAAAATCAATGTTTATTTACTAAAACATTTATAATATAGGGTTATACATAAGATAAATTCGATTGTAAATAATCATTAGAAATATAAAAACATTTCCTATATAATGGAATTTAATTTATAATTTTTAGAAATTATATAATTTAATTTATTTATGACACAATAGTGATGTAGTAATTACCTAATTAATGAAATATTAAAATAATTGATATTATAAATATCAAAATAAATATAATTTGAGACTTTTTATGAATTACACTAATTTTATAGGTTAATATGAAATATTAGGATTGGTTATATAAATTTTTGTAGTAGTAATATTGCTGTTATGAAATTATCAAAAACAAAATACCCAATAGTGTCAAAATTGACATAAAAGAGTTTTTAAAACAAATATTATATTATTAATTTATATTCTATTCCTAAATATCTACTTTTCAGAAAAAGGACTTCTATCATGATATTTGAATCATTAATGGACCACTTGGGGGTCTCTTGTATGTATATATTAAGTTTATTAACTATATTATATAAAAATACAATGTGATATGGTAAATGTTAAACTAATTAACTAAGAGTTAAAACTAAAAGATAAGGTTAATATAGTGACCCAAACCTATCTAAAACCTATTGGTTGAGTGGTTTTCGACCCATCCCCACCTTAAACATTAAATAATAAACATTGGAGCCATTAGAACCCAAATATGAATGAATTATATAATAATATTTCTAGCTTTTCCAAAGGTGACCCTCACCCCTCTTATAAAAGGGCACTCCCCCTTCTCACTAATTCACACATTAAAAGCCTTTTGGATCGGCAAAACCCTGCCCAAATACACTCTCAACTTCCCTCAATTCGACCTGGAGGACTTAGTTTGATCAGAAAGCCAACTTATCATTCCCTTTTGATCAAATAAAATGGAAGAACCTGATTAAGAGATAATGTTTTCACCACCCTCCTTCAAGTTCCTTTCTTCTTCAAATTCTTCATTTATTCCCATTCTAAAATAATAACTCAAGTATATTATATATACTGTGATGTTATTATAAATATGTTACAACCATATTCAGTATTATTTCCATTCTTTGAATGAAATGTCACCATACGTGTGTACGTACGACTTACCGTCTCCACGTCGTGGTGTAATTGTTATTCAATAAATTATTATTTGGATGGGTATAATAATGATGCGTAATTCATGTAAATAATAAATATAACATTTTAATGATTCTGTATATATGATATACCGTCCAATTATATATTATTTTAATATCAAAAGAATGATATTGCCGCTCGTGCATATGTACAGACTACCGTCTCCACGAACGCTATGAGATTCATTCCCCATCGTATCCATTCATGACTAATTCTCATTTAATGATTAAAAATATTGTTTAAGGACATGATATCATTCTGGATATGAATAAGATACAACCTATCCAAAACAAACATGACTTATTTAATAAAACATATAAACGAAAATGAGTAAGTTAACACTCGAAACAACGATAATACTAACATATTATTAACAAATCAATGTTAAAGGATCATATATGATATCATATTAATGTTTATGATTCTTTTATAACTTAATTACAATTATTTCACCATTATACAGGAGGTTAACCTACCCTTAACCAAGGAAAAGTAAAAGGTAAGGATTTATTTCACAATTTCTTCATTATCTGAGGTTGTCTATACTTAATTATCTACTGGGACCTATTAATCATCCACATCCACGTTTCATAAAAATGTATTTCAAATAACTCTTACTATTTTAAAGACTATGGGATAAAGTAATTTATACCATTTTTGACTTTTTATAAGAATTTTATAAAAGAATATTTCTATCATTCTCCAAGCAAGGTCCTTTTTAACCTTTTCGACAGAATTAAGGTAATAATGTTTTTTAACATATACGGAGGGTGCAGCTATTTTCCGCCATTATAAAATTGTCCAAGATTCCCTTAAAAGCCTATAAGCATATTTTCAAAGTAAATGTTTTATTTTTTAATCATGTGACTTTTAAATGATTAAAAAAAGAGATATTTCTCTCAAATACGTCTGATTTCATCTATGTCAACATACTTTGATAGATCTTAAGCTTATTTGAAGCGTATTTATTCTGATACAAAACATCCATATTTTATTGAAGGTTTTGTGATATTTTTGACTATGGATGTGCTGTATTTATACCATTCATGGTTTATGGAGAAATTATTGACATTTCTTATGCTATTTTTAATACGAATGTTTAGGTTATGTTTAAACCTATTCATATGAGTAATGCATTAGACTTAATATGTGGCGAGTGGAGCCCGCTATAGCTCCTCGTTGCATCTTTAGGTATAATGAGACAAACTAGTGTCTTGGCACAAGCTCTTGACAAAATCTTATCTGTAGTCTTGGCATGAGGCCTTGACTTTGTAGTTATGATAGTTTGGCATTATAGATTCTATCATTATAAAAGTGGTTTTTGATATTGCATGTGATTATTCGAATAGTAGAATATCCATGTGAATAAGAAAATGGAATTATTTCATTTTATTTTTTCCATATTATGCTGAAGTTCAAGTTTATAAGGCTTTTGTTTTAGTTATACTTTGCCTTAATTTTTTATGCATATTTATGAAAGTTTCTGCTATATTGTTATCCTTACTGAGCATTTGAGCTCACCCATTACAATGTTTTATTTTTCCCAGGATGTAAAGATATAATTTATGAATTAACTTCAAGAATAGTATGTGGGGATATGAAAACAAGATGTTGTTGTAGTTTTTTTACTTAATGATGTAATGTAAAACTTTATGAATGTATCTAATATTCCAAGGCTACTAAACTAATCGGTCGTTCGAGACTTGATCTTTTTTGTGATCATGCCAATGTTATGTAAAAATTCACTGACTCTGGGCAACTGGGGTCGGGGAGTTACACAAAACCCATTCCCTAGAATAATGAAAACTCAAGAGGTTTTTAATCACCACTTCAGCATTTGGAAGGAAAATTCTCACTAAATAGAACAAAAATCTAATTCCCCCATCTTGGTAATCTATGTGTTGATCACTTCTAAATTGGATTAGTCTTATATTAAATGGTGATAAAACCCCATAAGTCTAAGGAAAACCCTGATATAAAACTCATTATTTGGTTTATAAGAATACATCATAGCATCTACCATATCTAGGAAAACTAAAATTCTCATGTAAAAAATTAAATGCTGGAGGAATCACACCACATGAATCTAAAAGTGGAACATTGACATTTTGGTAATGAGTTGATGTGATATAACTATACTCCATATTATCCTAGGTTTCATAGCATTAATATCTAATTTTTTGGAGTATATTAGAATATCCTCCATAAATACATTGATGGAGGTTTCAATGTATAGATATAAACTACTATTAATGAGATCAATGATCACCAATAGTTCTTCTTTTGAACATAAAATGCCCGACCCGATACATATACAGTATATATCAAATCCTCAAAAAAAATCATTAGAATATCATCCACTCTTACATGCATCTAATAGGAACCTAAATTAAGAACAATCATGTAAAATCACTTATCTCCCTATCATTTAACTAAAAGATCATAAATAGAAGTTTAAGTGTACCTGTTCTATATTGTTACCCAATTTATCACCTTTTAGACTACATAAATCCATATAAAAACCTCTACCTTCTTGAAAAAACACATAAGAGTAACCTATGTTAATTATAATTATCAGATCAATCAATTTCCCTTCATTCCCTCTATAATAACCCAGACCCTAGTATCCTAGATCGTATTTCTACTTTATAAATTGGCATATGATATGAGTAATGACATCCCAATATATAGAATAGTTTCTTAGTCTTGTAAAACTGGATACATACTTGATTCACATATTATATTTGAAAAAACATATTACAAAATAATTATTTTCTTAGAATATCATTATTTACTCAAGAATATACTTATATATATTATTTAATACATTAAATGGATTCTAAGGAAATGAAAACAGAATAGTGAGCTAAACTACCCTGTAAGGTTTAAGTACAATAGAATGTATCATGAATAAATGATAGTAATCAATATAGAGTGATACATTACTATATATATTTTCAATTTAAATAATTTTATGATTTTAATACTTTTAGAAATGTATAAATCCCAACAAAAATTCCATTTAATCAATTACATGACTACCATGAATGGATAATTCATGATCAATATTTTATTGTAAATATTGGAAAATAAATTCCATTTAACCAATAAACATATAATGAAATGAATTCAGATATAATATAATATATAAAATATCATAGATAATAATTTTTAAATTATAAATGAAGGAAATTCTAAATTATTTGATGTTATGTTTCTATGGAACCTGATACCTCTATTGGTTAGATCAGTCCTCGAGAAATTTTAATACAAATGGGTAGAATCCCATTTAAATAAGAATTGATAGTTGATTTATCTCATGAGTCTATTAATGCTTTAAGGGTATATCTATAAGTCAGTCCCACCCATGTCTTGCATTTCTAAACAATTCCTTATATTTCATATAAACAATTTAATTCATAAAAAATGATCCGTGTCATGAAATAACTGTATTGAGTAAATAATACAAATTTATTAATATTTTTTAGAAAAATAAATAACATTCAATGTAGAACACCTTATGTATAAATTATTTCTGGATTAAGAAATAAACACGTATATGTTAAATAAAATCATTATTTAGTGTAAATTTAATGTCAAATCATCATAAGAAAGCTAACATTTCATGAAAATGTTATTGATTAGAAAATTAATCAAAGAGGTGAATGTAAATAATATTCTTTTTCCAAAATATCATGAACCTTCCAATATAAAAAAATGATATTATCAATACAAAATATCCCTAGTTTTAATAAATGTAAAATGAATGGATTTTCATTAATGAAAATAAATACCGTAAAATTTCATTAAAACCATTATTGATTATAATATATGTTTAATTTATAAAATCAATTTTCGAAACTTCTAAAATTTTGAAAATATTTTTATTTCAATATTATTTTAATAAAAGACTATAAATTTATTTAATAAAAGATAAAAAATTAATTTAAAAGGATCATATTAAAATTTAAAATTTATCTTTGATGAAATTATGGTCATGAATGTGGGTAATTTTTAACATTCCATACTAGTTAAAATTTACACTCAGTTTTCATTTTAAAAGGATAGAAAAATGACATGTTCCAAAAATGAAAAAAGACTACATTTAAAAAAATAAAAAAAATAAAAAATTGGTAAAATTATCATAAATAAATAATTTTGAAAATGTTAATGAGTTTTTTAAAAGCTTATTTAGAAAAAATTATTTTGGAAGTGAATGGATTTCTAATATAATAGTTAAATGAAATCGGATTTTATTAAAATAAATTCTCAATTATTTTAAGAACCAAAAAGTGTAAAATGGTACTACTATATAAAAACATATTTATAATATATTCAATAATAAATTGAAATGGATTTATTATACAAATATCAAATAATTTCCTTTATTATGAATTGTATAATAAACAATCTCTATTAGAATGAGCTTGGGAAATAGACGCTCACAATGATCATAATGTTCATGTGTGAATTAATCAACAAAAGTATTTTATGTATCAACTGAACATACATATAAAAATATTAAATACAATATAAATCATTAATAATTCATTATACACACAATAATTTATTATTAATAATAGAAAATATGTAATGTAACCCAATGAAAATAAATTGAGTCATTAAATTCTTTACCCCATGGTAATTTTCAAGTCAATTTCACTAGCATGACATAAATCAAATTGAAACCTAAAATAACAAAAAAAAAATTAATTAGTAGTGATATAAAATTCAAGTTGTCATCATATACACCATATAAAATAAATTACCTATATAATATTATAATATTCCTTAAAGAAATGTAATTGAGATGAAATCATATAACTCAGGATTACATTTGGTTGAATGTCGATTAGCCTAATTTATAGCCAAATTAAAAAATTAATTAAATTATTAAGGAATCATATTAATACATATTATATCATATATGAAAATTATATATAATATAATCATCATTTCATTAATAACTTGTCATTCATTTCATTGTTTATATTGTTAATTTTCATGATTTCTCATACATGTTTTTTCTTGAGAAGCCAAATTCTTTAACATATTATATAGTTCCATAATAACCATAAAAATAATCCCAAAATAATATTAATTTTTACACATAAATTTTACTTTTAAGACTAATCAAGAAATATGGTTTTGAAAAGTGAAGTATGTTACAATCATAGAGACAGCTGGTCATACCTATGCTTAAAAAACATTTCATTCTTTTCACGATCATTATGAGAATGTGGTATATAATATTTTATATTAAAATAATGATAAAAATATCATTAATACCATATTATATACATCTGAATATCATCCATGTGGTTTGGTGAAGAATGTAGAGTCTTCTAGCTTCATGAAGGCGATAATCCACATATTCACGAATCATGTTGTCATCTTTAAGTGAGTGAATGGGTACAAAAAAATGATATATTTTATTTCTAGAAAGTTTAATATTGAATTAATATAATAATTATTTCTTATATATATATATTAATACTTTTTTATCATAATCAACTTCCATGTAAAGCATTTTTGAAAGCCAAATTGTGTCCCCTCCTAAGGTGGTAGTCCATGGTGTGCAAGAGAGACGTTATCATATCCCATGTTGAATGTAAAGTAAAATAAGATTATATATTATATAAAAATTAAATAGGTATAATTTCGTTTTAAATATCATATATAATTTTTATACTTTAACATACCCAACCATGAGTTGGAAATGGTAAAACAAATGACATCGATTCACGAGATGGTGGACCATTATAGACATGAGTGATGATTTTATGACAAATTTGATGAAAGTGGATATGATTTTAGTTCATGAACATGTTATAGAAATATATCAGTATATTAAATATATATAGGATAATATATAATAATTAATATTATTTATTTTGTTGTGTGAGGGATGAAATAAAATTAAATTTCTCATTGAATAACATTACCTCATATTCATGTATCCTCTTTTGGTTCTCAAAAAAGAGTTCATAGGTTCTCTATAATCCCAATATAAAGCGTCCATTTTTATAAGATGGAATTTTTTATTTTATTTGGGAAGGTATTATCTAAAAATTTGTTTTTTAGGTTTTGGATAAAAGAGTATAGGGGGTTTCCATTTATATGATTGGTGTTTGGCATACTTGTAATTGTTTGAAAATATTCAATCATACCCATGTTTTTATCATGAAAAAGCCTCCTAAATAGTCCATTATTTATCCTGGAATATATTGTATCGAAATATTTCCAAATTATGGCATTATGAAAAGTAATTAGGTCATTTTAACCCTTATCTTCTTTGTTTGAAACCCTAGTAAATCCATTTTTTACTTGAACGTGGTAATTAATTTTTAATATTTTCATCATTCCTTCTGGTAAAAAATTATTTTATATTACTATAAAATATAAATTATTGTCATTAGAAATAATTCATCTAATTTTAGAAAACCAATTCCTATAAATGTGAAAATTTCATTTAAATTAATCCCCCAGACGTGATGATTATGTGGGCTTTCAAATAGAAAATGTGCAAACTTTTAAAATTTTTTATTTCATAAATCTATATAAAAATTAATTAAATGATATAAAATGAAATAATTGATATAAAATTGAACTAAAATTAATTTAAAACTAATTCAAAATATAATTTTACATCATAGTTTTTTTAAATAAAATATACTTTCTAATTAAAATTATGTAATTTTCATTATTTTTTGAAATTGAAACATTTCAAAAAATCCACAAAATTCACCGAAAGAAACTATATCTATATTGATTAAAAAATTAATTTACATAAAACATTTTTTTAAAAAAATTATATATAATAAATTTCAAATTATTTTTGGAAGGGGCATATAATATGTCTTTTAGAAAAATATTGGTTTTTCAGAGAAAAATACTTTTTAATATAAAATATTATTATTTTATTTATAATTAATATATAAACACTAGTTTAATATTTTATTTAGTAATATACATACCATGTAATTAAATGGCTTGGTTTTATTAGTATAATATATTATTGTTCTTTAAGACAATGGCTTGTGTTTTCTATAAGGTATCTAATAGATTAAATTTAATGAATTATTTTTCTATTTTATTGGTGTTTCATGTCACATATTCAATTAAAATCATTGTAACTATTTTAGAATTTTGGGTTTCCAAATTCGCACCACTTTAAATAAATGTCATCCTCAATATTAAAACCATATTTGGTAATGAAGTGTTAGATATTTGAAAATATTGTTACAAATAACCCACATCGGTAAGAGTGTTAACAAAATATCCCTAAAATATCATAAAAATAAAATTAAAAATGATATATAGAATTATATATTAATAGTTTTATATGTAATTGAAAAACAAGGTAATGTAATGATATAGACAGTGGAAAGGAATAAATATCGATAAAGAGAGATTATGGTCACTAATCATAAGTAATTGAATGATCAATGGAATGTTGAGGGCCTCAAAATCATAAATTTGTGATAACTTCAAATTCCCCCCATTTCATCAAGAATGAATATATTAGGATACCATTTTTTAATAATCCTTTTCATTAATTTGATTAATTACATTATTACCTATTAATATAAGTAATTATACTAATAATATTATTTTCTATTTTAGTAACACAATTTCAAAGTTTGTTATGATTTTATTATATTCAAAAACATCAAAAAATACAAGGTAAAATATAAAAAAAATCCTCAAGAACTAAATTAAATTTTTAATAGATTTTACGATCTATAATACTGTGAAAATTCATTCTGTCTTTCTCGATCAATTAATCAAAAACAACATGTTTTGCACATGTTAGCCTATATAATATAGTAATCGCTAAAACTAAAAGGTAACATCACTAGTTCATCATTAATATTTGTTAAAAATTAATTTTATATTGAAAATAAATATTAAATAGGATATCACATAGGCTAGTGGTTGGAATTAAACCCTTATTATACTTCTGTCATGTGTTCAAGCCCTATGGCCTTTCCAGATGTGTCGAGTTGTCACCCATCATGATGGCTTTCATTAGTCTAAATAAATATTAATATAACTTCTTCAGTGATCCCAATTAAATTATTATGGACATACTATAAGTAAAATTAATTATTAAATATACCTTTTACTATGGTTTTCAGTACAATTTTTTTAAATTTTCCCCAAAAAGTCAAACATAATTTGTTGAATATTATTATAATGTAATTAATGATCATATTAGTACTAAAGGATATAAATACCTTTTAGCTTATCTAAATATAATAAAAATTCATTATTCATCAAATTACTTTTAAACTATGACATATACATTCCCTAAATCTCCCTAAAATTTCCATTGTCATTATAGACTCACATCACATAAAAACCAAAAATGGTCTTTAACAAATTCAATTTATGATCAACCATAAAATCATAGCCCATGTTTTTATCCATAACTCTTAATATAATTAATACAAACATTCTTTTACGATTCAAAATTATCCATATACGCTTCATGTTTCTTATAAAGAAAATACCATTGGTAAAAATAATTATAAAATTTAAAATTTTGAACCCCAATAAAAAAAAATTCATCTTGTTTACATCAACATGGGTCCTCCATGGTCTATAGTGTAACCTTTAGAAGAGGGAACCAATTCTTACAATTACAAGGTTCAAAAAATTTAGACAACGACCTACAAATTGATCCAAAGGATGGAATTTATTTCATTCAATCACAAACATCATTTTTCCATTGAAATTCATTGTTATATGCCCTTACATTCCTGATATAAGGATTTTACCAATTCCATTGAGACACAATCAAGGGTTCCTCCTTCATAATTTCTTACATAATGTAAATAGAACATTATTTTATATGTGTTACCCATTACTCGAGCTGTTGGTGAACTCCATCCTTCTCTTGTTTGATATGACTGGGAGTTGGTTAAGGTATATATTGTAAATCGTAATTTTTGAAACCTACATAGGAATAATAAAAATATTTTTCACTACTGTCATCATTCCATTTTGTTACTCATTGTTACTACATTTTCTTTTAAATTCAATGATTACATGATTCATTTATATTGTGTATTGCTTAAGACAAAAAATCATAGTGTTAGAAACAATAATTATAGGGTAAACCACATAATAATTTATAAGATATTTAAATGATGACCCATTATTTTCAATAAGAGAGTCTATATGTTTGAACTAGTCTATTCATTTTAAATTTCTACTCGATTACATCATAATGATTTGAAATTAAAATATAAATTCATCTAATAATATCCTATATGAGTGTCAAAATAAGTGTTAATTAATGATAATTTTCATGCACCACGGGTAGATCGGGTTAGGCCCAAAATGCATTTTTTTATTTATTAACCCATTATAATATTGTTCCTGGCCACATCCACTTGTAGTATCCATATAAGAATGTATTACTATTAAACACCACATTATTTCTTCATTATAAAATCATTAGGATGATATTATACATATCCTCAATGTGTATTATATTATTATGTTCCCAAATATATGTTTTAGAAATTCTAGTTCCTAAGGTTTCTAATAAACATAATTTTATAACTACATTAGTGACCACAATCCAAGTATCCTATAAAAAAATCCTACATTATAATTTTATCACATAATACAAGGAATCACAATCTAGTGGTCTGAATAGTTTTATAGTATTGGTAAATTAGATACATACTATATTTCCATATTACATATGAAAACACAAATAACAACATAATATTATATTTACAATATCATTCTTACCAATTGAATATTCTTTTTTATCAATAGTTTTTCAATTAAATGATTCCCAGGAAAATAATAAAAATATATGTTAGCTCAAATTCATAATAAGGGTCTTGTATAGTGGAAGCTGTCATGATTCAATGAATATAATCAACATGGATGGGTAAATAACAGAACACATATTCCATTTGAATAATTTGATCATCATAATTAATATGTAAAGTTAAATAAGTGAAATGTAATTTCATTTAATCAATAACACGTTTATAGTAAATAGATAAGGAATAATCTGTATAGAAAAGTAAATAATTGAAAACCAATGTAATTTAATCAATAAACTATGAATGAAATGCGTCCAGGGATAATATCATCACGAAAATATCATGGATAACAATAACTAAATTCATTATTTAAAAATTCTTAATTATAGGATGCCATGATTTTTAGGAACATGATACCTCTATCATCAAGATCTAAACTCAATACATTTTAATACAAATTGGGGGAATCACAATTAACTAAGTATTTCCAAATAATATCTCCCATGAACCACCGATTCATTAAGGAATTATCTATAACTAAGAAACACTAATGTCTGGCATGACCAAATAATTCCACAAATATCGAAAAGTTAATTTTATAAAAGACAATTTTCTTTATTATCAAATATCTGTATTGAGTAACAAATACATATTAATAAATATTTCTCAAATAAAAAAATGACATTAAATATAGAACATATTATGTATATATGATATCAGTTTTATAGAATTAAAATATCAATAAAAATAATATGGTTATTTGGGGGAAACATACTGTCTAATTATGTCATGATGTTGAATATTGAAATGAAATATTATTGACTACAAAAATGAATTAGGGAAGTGAATTTTAATACCACCCATGGATAAAATAATCATAAACCATCATGAGGGATAATGAAAATGGTATCAATACAACATATAACTGTGGTAGTATATGTAAATTTTGGTTTTTCATCAATTAATAAAAAAACAATAATATATCATTAAAATAATTCTTGGGGAAAACATACTCTTAATTTTGAGAATTATTTTTTTAAACATAGCCTATTTTCAATATCATTTCCATTTAAAATTATTTTTTATAAAAATTATGAATTTCCAACATGTTATGTATAAAAGTTTCATTAAAAATATCCTTACATTAATTAAGATTAATCATTAATGAAATTATAGGTCATGGTGGTTGGATATTTCATACATTCCACACAAGTTAAAAATAATATTCAGGTTGGATAGTAAAAATGTTAGAAAAGTTCCTTGTTCCGAAAATAAAAAATAGTTCCATTAAAAAAATTAAAAATTAAAAATTAAAAATTATTTATTATATCTTTTGGATATTGTTGAAAACAATTTTTTATTTTTTTATAAAACATGGTTTAGACATAAAATAAATCTCTTATTGAAAAGTCCTATAATTACTAATATTCGTAAAAATGTTTTCTCTGTTATCATAGAATACAAAGATCTTAAAAATGGTACTATTAATTGAAAATATTATGATTAACCATAGGATAATAAAAATAAACTCTTTTATCAGAAAATGATCAAATTATGTAATTCTACTAAAATATAATAAAAAATCTTTATTAGAGTATCTTTTTAATATATACCATTATAATGATAATTACATTGATGAGGGTATTAATAAATAAATCTATTATGTGTATAAACTTTACATTTACGTATTTTTTTGAATAAAACATAATATTATCATAATTCATTTGACACATATTCCAAAATATCAATTACAGCGAATATAAAATTTAACCCAACGAAAATAAATTGAGGTATGCAATTCTTTACCACATTTAGATTTTCATGTCAAACCCCATGAAATAATTCAAAATTATTCTTAATGTTCAATAAATAATAAATGAATAATTATATGAAATTTAAATTTGGAAGCATATACTGTATAAAAATATAATTATGTGCATAATATTACAATACAACTCAAGTAAACAAAATTTCAAAGGAATCCATTATCTAACTCTTCATTCTGATTTAATTTTATTTAACCTAATAAATGGTGTTTTTAATCAGGTTTTTTAACTTATTAAATAATAAAATTAACAGTTATCATATTACATGTGATCCTTTTTTAACTTGTTGTCCCCCATTCATTGATAAGCATTCATTAATATCATTGTTTAGTCTGTTAATTGTCTTATTTCTCAAGCATGTTTTATAATAAATGACCCATTTATTGGACACATAACGTAGTTCAGAAATCTCTATATTAATAATCATGAATTAATTATATTATTTATACATCAATTATACTTCTTAAAACACCTCTTTAATGATATTTAAGAAAAATTATGTTCATTATGATCATTGACATGGTAGGTCGTACATACACATAAGTTACGTTTCCATTTTTAAAAATTCATCATGCAAAAGAGGTATGTAATATTTTATCGTTATATATGAAAATTATATCCTAAATAACATATTAAGTTATTTTATATATCATCCCTAAGGTGTGGTTATGAACAATGATCCACATCCCTTTGTGAAGGAGGTAGTCCACACAATCACGAGTGATGTTAAAATTATTTAGTGAGTGAAAAGATAAGAAATAAAATGACAAATTATATTTAAAAATGATAATTATTTCATTGAAATCATTAGTGTTGAATTTATATATATTATGATAACATTTATCCTTATCACCGTCAATGTAAAGTGTTTTTGGAAGACGATACAAATCGATTCACGAGGAGGTAGTCTGCAACGAGCAACATTATCATATCCCATATAAAATAGAAATTAAAAGGTTATATATAATACAATGACTCATGTGAAAAAATTATGTTATAAATATATTATATATTCATTTTTTCCATCATCATACCCCACTGTGATAAGTAGTAATGTAAAAAATCAATGCCATCAGTTCATGAGGAGGTAGTTTACGGTATACACGAATGATGATTTTATAACCCATTTGAAGGAAGTGGAGATGAATAAACCCAATTCCATTTTTATAGGAATATATCACATTATATAATTTGATAATTTAACTATATCATAAAGTTTTTATATTAACTGAGAGAGGTGGATAAAGAAACAAAATAAAAGCACTCATTCATGAATATTACCTTCTCTTCGGGTATCCTCCATAGGATTTTACAAAATCCATCCAAGGATAGAATTATGACCAAAATAAATGTTCTATGATGATATGATGTCTTTTTTGGAAGATATTTTAGAAGTTATTTTCCTACCAATAATTGTTTTATATAGTGAATAAGAGAGGATAGTTGGTGGCATACTTGTAATTTTTTGAAGATATTTTATCACAGCCTAATATTTTTTATTCAGAAATCAATAAAAAGTGCCAAATTATAGATCATAGAATATAAATATATTAAATTTTTCCATCTAATTGGTGTTGGAATGGTTTTTAGTGCACTTTTCTCCCCCTTTTTTATTAGTTAAACCCATGGTAAATATATTTTTACCGTAACTACGGTATTTATTTTATACTATTTTAATTATTAATTTTTCTCAAAAATGATGTTGAACATATAATAAAATTTAAATAGTTTTGAGTCCAAATATTTAATATATTTTTTATAATTTAAATCACATAAGTTGAAAATTTTATTTTAAAATTAATGTCGTAGATGGGATGAGAACACAGTTTTCAATGAAAAAATTTCCAAATGTTTAAAATGTTTTTGTAGAGACCCTAAGCTTGACGTACATGGACATTACATTACTTTTGAGGAATAATTAATACATAACAAAAACAGACACACAAGGACCGTTATAGTTTAGTGTCTTTGGAAACTTGGAACGTAATCTTCTAATCGTGGTGAAAGATCTTCAACATCTCCCATAAAGATCTTCCACTTTTTGTTTCCTGACCGAAAACCTTTCTTTTGATCCTGGGGGAAAATAAAACATAAAAAGGGTGAGCTCAAATGCTCAGTAAGGGTAAGCATGGATAATATAAAACATACCATATACATTGGAACTTAAAAACATGAACATAATGTTTAAACATTAAAATCTTGAGCAACGGCATAAAACATGGAAGTACCTAAGGCATAGATCATAATGGAACATAAACCATGATAAAATAGCATGGGAATAAAACATGTAATTTTGGCATCCATTAAGCACATGTAATGATTTCCATAGTAGCCAAGGCATTGCTGCCAAGACCATTTTAGTGGACAAAGTCCCATTATGAATCGAGTTCACTCCTCGTTTCAGTCCTGTAACACTGAACCAGATTAACTTAACGTTCCAGCCATGTCTATCTCATGAGACATAAAATATTTACCCAATGCATTGGAGGGATTTATAGGTCCCACCCATCTCATAATGAAATCATTCTTACTTGTGCCACAAAATAAACTTATAACATTCATCATAACCCAAAGAATAAAATGGGTTTCATAAACATCATCCCATCATTTCATAATACATATAAAACAAATGGACATTTCATCATAAGAAATGTGAAACCATGTATATCATAGAGACATGATACTTGAAACATACACATTTGAAATAATGTCATCTTAGATGAAAATGGTTTCGATAAAACACTTGAAATGAATTCTTGAGGAAAATATCCTTTTTTCTTCAAAATCATTTTCTTTCCACAAAATGTTATGCAATTTTAAAAGAAAAGGGTTTTCATGAAAATAGTCATGAAATATTTTGGAGGAAGCTTCATGAAAATAATGCTTTATAAAACCGTAAAAATCCTTTCATGCCATATATGTTAACAAACATTTTTCTCATACTTTTTTCGGAAAAGTCAAAAAGTACCTTGTAGGGTAAATAAAAGAAAGATTCCTTCCATACCATGAGGTAAAAGTCAAAATGATTAATAAGGACTTTAAACATACATGAATACACTTTTATAAAACATGGAAATGGATGATAGCAATAACCTCAGTAAATACTTACGAATAAGCAATCTCGGATAAAAATGAGATTTGCACAATTATCCATTACCTTATGTCCGATATGCTTCGTATGTATCCGAACCTCCTATACAATGATTTAAATAATGTCATTGACTAATTACAGAATCATATTCATTGTTATGATATCATATATGGTTCACTTATGACATTATATTACCCGTTCTTTTGTAAATTCCATGTTAAAGAGTGTTTTGGGTAAAATAGTTTCATTTGTCATCCGTGTTTTGACTTGTAATTATTCCTATGATTACTCAGATCATGATTACATAATTCCAGAATATAAAACATGATTTAAATATAATATATATTCAGAATATACATATATATAATAGATCGATAAATGGAAATATATACATCGTTCATGGAGACGGTAGGCCGTACGTACGCATGAACGCTCTTTTCGTTTCCTTATTGAGTAGAATGGAATAAAGTAGATGACATACATATATAAATAAATCCAGTAGCTTTATAATGTCATATATTTAATTTTTATTGCTTATATATACTTTATAATCATTCTTAAATGGTTAACATGGATAATGAATCTCATCGCGTCGTGGAGACGGTAGTCCGTACGTACGCACGAGCGATGATATCGTTTCCATAATTATTGAATTGAATTGGAGTGGATGATACAATATATCAGAATCAGTGTGATGTTATAATAGCTATGTGTAGTTATTCTTTACACCATTATACCCATCCATGTAAGGTGTTGGTGGAAAACAGATTACACCACAGCGTGGAGATGATATTCCGTACGTACGCACGCGCGGTGATTTTGTTTTCCATAGGATGGATATAAGGTGAAATGGGGTTGTTTCATATTTATAATAACAAATATGTATATTATTGATACAGATGATATTACTTTATAATGAAACAACTAAAGAAGAAGAAGTTGAAGAAGAAATAAGCTTGAAAGAATCGGGAGAAGAAATTATCTCTTCTTCGATACACCTCTTTGAAACCTCCTCTCAGGGCACTAAGATTGGTCTTTAAAGTAGACTAGAACCTCTAGGGTGTTTCTAGGGAAGTTGATAAGATAATTTATCAGGGTTTTTCCGAGATTGAAGTCTCATATTGGTGTGAGGAGGAGAGGGAGGAGGTTCCCTTTTATAAGGGAGGAGAGGGGCACCTTTGGAATTCTAAAAAATATTAATTTATAATAAATATAACCCCACTTAACATCCACCAAAAATGACTCATATTCGATGATTAGATGATATAGGGTTGTAATATCATCAACCAATCAAATTTAGACATGTTTGGATCTTATTTTAAACCTTATCATTTTGATTTATCCTTATTTAATCTATTTAAGTTTATTTGTGGTAATAAAATTCTAAATTTTAAATTATAATAATCAATTACTTATTTGTTGTGAATTTTCTATAATTGATTACTATATAAAATTATAGACCATATAAATTTAAATTTATAATTTTTAAATATTTTTGTGATTTTTAAACAATTTTATAATATGTTATTTTTATAAAATAACAATAGTGTCAATTTTGACACTATTCATTTATTTGAATTTAAATAAAATATATACATAAGATATGTTCTAAATAAAAGATTTAATAGATTTATAAAAGGTCATATGTATCTATAAAATTAGTGGATAACATTAAATAGTTCATATAATATTTATTTTATTATTTTTAAAACTATTTATTTGGTTTATCTCTTATTAAAATAAGTACTACAACATTTTTGTATAATTATTTAATATACTTATTTGTTGAATAAAAATTTAAAATAAAATCCTATGATGAATATAAATCTATTAACTTTCATAATAATACTTTTAATCTAATTTATCATCTTCAAATCACAATATTTAAATTGTTATATTTATTAAATTATGGAGGTGACAACTTTGGGATCATTTAAAATAAAATAATATAAGTGTCATAATAACGCATATAAGGATCCAAACGGTTATATATTAGGTAATTGGATTATTAAGGTGTATATATACACTACCAATAAGTTTTGTTCATGTTTGTGGGCCTTTTAATGGGCATTATTATTTCAATAAAAACCATATTACTTATTTTCCACTTAATAAATAATTTCTGTATCATTAATGTATCACCATTAATGACAATTATTTAATCCCTAAAAATTCTAAATAAATTATCATGATGTAGATACTTTTATTAGATTTCTGTAGACTATTCAGGTTCGATGTTTTATGATGTTTATCACTAAATTAAAATTATTATACTTATAAGATTTAAGAGAGTGACATGTTGTCACTTTCGTTGGTTTTAATAATAATTAAATTATTTTCATGGTCAAAAGTCCATAAAATGAATCTAATCCGACCCTTAGTTGATATGGGTTTACTTTTATCCATCAAATATAATTTTGGCATTTGTTAGGGTAATTTTATAATATTATATTTACCCTTAATTACCTGATTTACCTTTAACTAAGGTAAATAAAATTTACCGTAGTTACTATTCATAATTCACAAAAATAAAAAGTAGCCTATTAACATAATTTAGACCCACTGATTCCAAATATGGAATCCATTTTTTCAAATTAAATACACAGAAGTTTCAGAAATTAAATTAAAATTAATCCCATTGTCGAATGAAAATGGGTTTTTGTTTAAAACATTTCAAAAGATTGAATTGATTTAACCTACGAATTCAATGTAAAATCAATGATAATTCCATACATTATATTAAATGGTAAAATATATTCTATTTATACTTTAAAACCATTCAATATTATAATTTAACCATATAAATTATTACAATGAATAAAGTTGTTTTTCATTAAAATATAGCGTGTTTTTACTATTCATGAAAATATGAAAGTTACCAGAATAATACGAAAAATTTATCCGAAGTAAATTTCTATTCCATGATTCCAAATAAGAATTTTATTTTGTAAAATTGAACTTATAAACATTTCAAAAACTATATTCAAAGTGGGTGCACCATCAAAAGGCGGAAAAATTGCATTTTTTGAAAAATACTTATTTTACCCGAAAAAATTATTTTGTTCTTATACCATGTTCTAGAAAATGTGTAAGATGAATAATAATGTTATAAAATTTAAAATTTAGTTAATAATATTCATAACAGCTAGTTCATAATAATATTATAATAATATATTGTTGTTTAGTAAAACTCGGTATTGCGTACAACACACGCTATCGAGGATGGTCGCGATTGCGTGTAATGCAAGCCAAAGCAGGGTTGCGTGTTGTGAAAGAATCTTTCGTTGTTTTGTATAACAGAATCCAACCATATTTAATTTATACATTGAATATATATATATATATATACTCAATGTTTTGTAGAATAACTATTATCAAAATTGTGTGTAACACGATCCAAGAATAGTGTTGTGTATTCTGCAAGCTAATACGGTGTTGTGTATAGCGCAAGGTAATCTTGGTGTAGCATACAACAAATGACATTAATGAAATTAAAAGAATATTTTTCATAAAATCTCGGGGTGTTACATTCTACCCCCCTTAAAATGAATTTCTTCCTCGAAATTCGTCGGGGTTATAAATGGTTTATTACTCGAAAGTTTGTTTAATAGAAACCCACATCATAAAAATGAATAACAAAACATGGATTTAAAAACTAAAGTATGAAATGTAATGGTTACCCAAATTAACTCATCATTGTGCTTCCACGTAGGAGAACATAGGTGAAAATATGGATATGGAAGAAAAATCTAACCATGAAGTTCTGATGGAGAGTGGTAGAGAACATGGCTATGAAAAAGCCAACAATCACAAAGCTATTGATTTGTGATGATATAAGGTACCATCTGATTCATAGAATATAAGGGAACTAGGACAACATTTTTGGTTTTCAAGATCATTTCCCTAAATTTGATGAATTAAAAGAAATACTTGCATGATTTTGGTACAATCTCACTGTTGTTCGTGAATTGAACAATTTCCACTTCACCCCTTAAAGAAATGAAGTTGAATTTGTTATTCGTGATGTGTTAGCAGATCATGTGATAGAATGATGGGTCATTCCATCTATTTCAAACAAAAGGATAGCAAAAGTTATAAGTCCATCTTATGCTTAGATTAATCATATATGGTTCCAAAAATGAACTTATACTTCATATATCATACCGCTTAAAAAAATAAAACTACTTTATACTAACCAGGGACTTCCTGTAGGCCAGTGGTAGGCGATAAAGTCCAGTCGCACTTCGGTTGTGGGTTCGATTCCCACAGCCTTGTCCGACGCGATGGGTTGTCGCCCGTCCAGTAAGTTGCCCTTTTTCTAAAACTACATTACTATATCATCCCATCAATAATATTGAAAAAAGGTTCTATCCTTAAACAATACTAACTTATGTCCAACATAATCCATTCCAATCTTTAAGCTTATCCATAATATTGTAGTCCATTTTCATATTATAGCGAACACGATTACCAGAGATTTCATATAAGAAGCATGTTAATACCATCGTTGATCCCCATATATCATAATATATGTCTTGTTGGTCACATTACAAACGTTCGAAGGCCTTAATCATGTATTCTCTTGAAAAATGAATACCCATTGAACCTTAGTGAAAACATGAATGCAGTTAAAAGTTAACACTTTCCACATACCAAAATCCTCAAAATTCTATATACTCAAACCATGATATCACTTAGTCCTTATATCAATCATGAGCTCATGAATACAATCGAACATCTCATTATCTTCTTATTCCTTCATTATGCCCATATCATCTACTTTACAAAAATATCTGAATAACATTCCATGGTTACGGGTACCATTCAACATATACTTTCAAATAATTTTAGGAAAAACAATAGTGTAACTATCCTTAGATGATTCTTTATTCCATAGTACCATTAACTATACAACATAATTCTTGATAAACATACAATCATTCCACTACCTTCTAAAACAACTGACTGAGCTTCAACACTTCTTTCAGCTCATATATCATTTATAGTATCCTCATCATCATCCACATAAATACTACCCATATGACCATTCTGATTCTCTTCATGAGATTTTCCATTAGGGCATTGGTTTTCATAATGCCCGTACATTCCACATTTAATACATCTAATCATTGGTGATGTTGTAGCAATACCATTATCCTTGTCCATGGTGTTAACTGAACCTTTTACTTTGCACTTACTGGCTTTGTGTCCTTCTTTTCCACACCCAAAGCATCTTCCAGTTCCTTTGAAACAATCTCCCTGATGCCTCTTCCCACATGATTTACATGAGGGAAATTGAACTTTCTTTCCTCTATGATCATCATGAAACTCCATCTTTCTCTTATTATATGAGTCGGAAACTTACCAAAGTTGCGATTATTGATCATATTATGAGATTGCTGATTAGGCATAATAACGATGTTTGGACTTCCAGATCCTGTTTCATTTAGTTTCTCATGAAGAAAATCATTCCATTGTCCGTCATATCCTCCATTATCATGAATCTTCCTATTTCCAGCCATTTTCTAAAAACCAAAAAGAATAGTGTGAGAGGCAAAAATCATGCTAGGGAAAACAACATAGTAAAGGGGGAGCACCCTCAATATCTAACATCTTAGGTTAAATTATAAGATCGTTACTGTAGTTCTAGGACTATATCCAATACGTATTCTTATCCTTAGGTACATACCTAGACATACCTTAGAAATATCTCTAGGGATCTCACTAACGTTTTCGCATACTAGTTTCCAATGGTTGACTAAACCATTCCTATGATACCAACTGTAGAGACCCTAAGCTTGACGTACATGGACATTAAATTAATTTTGCGGAATACTTAATCCATAACAAAAATAGACACATAAGGACCGTAATAGTGTAGTGTCTTTGGAAAATTGGAATGTAATCTTCTAATCGTGGTGAAAGATCTTCAACATCACCCATAAAGATCTTCCACTTTTTTTTCCGGACATAAAACCTTTCTTTTGATCATGGGGGAAAATAAAACATAAAAAGGGTGAGCACAAATGACCAGTAAGGGTAAGAATGGAAAAAATAAAACATACCATATACATTAGAACTTAAAAACATGAACATAATGTTTAAACATTAAAATCTTGAGCAACGACATAAAACATGGAAGTACATAAGGCATAGATCATAATGGAACATAAAACATGATAAAATATCATGGGAATAAAACATGTAATTGTGGAATCCATTAAGCACATGTAATTATTTCCATAGTAGCCAAGGAATTGCTGCCAAGACCATTTTAGTGGACCAAGTCCCATTCTGAATCGAGTTCGATCCTCGTTTCAGTCCTGTAACACTGAACCAGATTAAATTACCGTTCCAGCCATGTCTATCTCATGAGATATAAAATCTCTACCCAATTCATTGGAGATAGATATAGGTCCCACCCATCTCAAAATGAAATCATTCTTACTTGTGCCACAAAATAAACTTATAACATTCATCATAACCCAAATAATCAAATGGGTTTCATAAACATCATCCCATCATATCATAATACATATAAAACAAATGGACATTTCATCGTAAGAAAAGTGAAACCATCTAAATCATAGAGACATGAAACTCGAAACATACACATGTGAAATAATGTCATATTAGATGATAATGGTTTTGATAAAACACTTGAAATGAATTCTTGAGGAAAATTTCCTATTTTCTTCAAAATCATTTTCTTTTCAAAAAATGTTATGAAATTTTAAAAGAAAAGGGTTTTGTTGAAAATTTTCATGAAATATTTTGGAGGAATGTTCATTAAAATAAGGCTTTTAAAAAACCTTAAAAATCCTTTCATGTCGTATACGTTAAAAAAACATTCTTCTCGTACTTTTGTCAGAAAAGTCAAAAAGTACCTTGTAGGGTAAATAAAAGAAAGATTCCGTCCATACCATGGGGTAAATGTCAAAATGGGTAAAAAGGACTTTAAACATACATGAATACACTTTTATAAAACATGGACATGGATGATAGCAATAACCTCAGTAAATACTTACGAATAAGCAATCTCAGATAAAAATGGGATTTGCACAATTATCCCTTACCTTATGTCCGATATGCTTCGTATGTATCCAAACCTCCTATATAATGATTTAAATAATGTCATTTACTATTTACAGAATCATATTCATTGTTATGATATAATATATGGTTCACTTATGACATTATATTACCCGTTATTTTGTAAATTCCATGTTAAAGAGTGTTTTGGGTAAAATTGTTTCATTTGTCGTGCGTGTTTTGACTTGTAATTATTCATATGATTACATAGATCATGATTACATAATTCCAGAATATAAAACATTATTTATATATAATACATATTCCTAATATACATATATAAAAAATATCGATAAATGGAAAGAAATACACCGTTCATGGTGACGGTAGGCCGTACGTACGCATGAACGCTGGTTTGTTTCCTTATTGAGTTGAATGGAATTAGGTAGATGAAATAAATATATACATAAATCCAGTAGCTTTATAATGTCATATATTTCATTATTATTGCTTATATATACCTTATAATCATTCTTAAATGGTTAACATGGAGAATGAATCTCATCGCATCGTGGAGACGGTAGTCCATACGTACGCACGAGCGATGATATCGTTTCCATAATTATTGAATTGAATTGGAGTGGATGATACAATATATCAGAATCAGTATGATGTTATAATAACTATTTATAGTTATTATTTAAACCATTATACCCATCCATGTAAGGTGTTGGTGGAAAAATAGATTACTCCACGGCGTGGAGACGGTATTCCGTACGTACGCACACGCGGTGATTTTGTTTTCCATAGGATGGATAGAAGGTGATATGGGGTTGTTTCATATTTATAATAACAAATAATTATATTAGTGATACTGATGTTATTACTTTATAATGAAACATATAAAGAAGAAGTAGTTGAAGAAGAAATAATCTTGAATGAATCGGGAGAAGAAATTACCTCTTCTTCGATACACCTCTTTGAAACCTCCTCTTAGGGCACTATTATTGGTCTTTAAAGTAGAGCAGAACCTCTAGGATGTTTCTAGGGAACTTGAGAAGATAATTTGGATGGGGTTGTCCGATTTTGAAGGCTCAAATTGGTGTGAGGAGGAGAGGGAGGAGGTTCCCTTTTATAAGGGAGGAGAGTGGCACCTTTGGAATTCTTAAAAATATTAATTTATAATAAATCTAAACCCACTTAAAAACCTCTAAAAATGACTCATATTCGAAGAATAGATGATATAGGGTCGTAATATCATCAACCAATCAAATTTAGACATGTTTGGATCTTATTTTAAAACTTATCATTTTGATTTATCCTTATTTAATCTATTGAAGTTTATTTGTGGTAATAAAATTCTAAATTTTAAATTATAACAAATAATTACTTATTTGTTGTAAATTTTCCATAATTGTTTACTTTAAAAGATTATAGACCATATAAATTTAAATTTTAGATTTTTAAATATTTTTGTGATTTTTAAACAATTTTATAATATGTTATTTTTATAAAATAACAATAGTGTCAATTTTGACACTATTTATTTATTTGAATTTAAATAAAATATATACAGAATATATGTTAGAAATAAAAGCTTTAATAGATTCAAAAAAGGTCATATGTATCTATAAATTTAGTGGATCACATTAAATAGTTCATATAATATTTATTTTATTATTTTTAATACCATTTATTTGGTTTATCTCTTAATAAAATAATTACTACAAAATTTTTGTATAATTATTTAATATACTGATTTGTTGCATAAAAATTTAAAATAAAATCCTATGATGAAGATAAATCTATTAAATTCCATAATAATACTTTTAGTCTAATTTATCATCTTAAAATCACAATATTTAAATTGATATATTTATTAAATTATGAAGGTAAAAACTTTAGCATCATTTAAAATAAAATAATATAAGTGTTATAATCACTTTTATAAGGATCCAAACGGTTATATATTAGTTCATTAGATGATTAAGGTGTATATATACACTAAAAATAAGTTTATGTCAGGTTTTTGGGCCATTTAATGGGTATTATTATTTCAATAAAAACTATATTACTTATTTTCCACTTAATAAATAATTTCTGTATCATTAATGTATCACCATTAATGACAATTATTTAATCCCTAAAAATTCTAAATAAATTATCATGATGTAGATAATTTGATTAGATTCTTTGGAACCATTCCGGTTCGATGTTTTAAAATTTTTATCACTAAATTAAAATTATTATACTTATAAGATTTAAGAGAGTGACATGTTGTCACTTTCTTTGGTTTTAATAATAATTAAATTATTTTCATGGTCAAAAGTCCATAAAATGGATCTAATCCGACCCTTAGTTGATATGGGTTTTCTTTTAGCCATACAATAGAATTTTGTAATGTGTTAGGGTAATTTTATAATATTATATTTACCCTTAATTACCTGATTTACCTTTAACTAAGGTAAATAAAATTTACCGTAGTTACTATTCAAAATTCCCAAAAATAAAAAGTAGCCTATTAACATAATTTGGACCCACTGATTCCAAATATGGAATCCATTTTTTCAAATTCAATACACAGAAGTTGCAAAAATTAAATTGAAATTAATCCTGTTGTCGAATGAAAATGGGTTTTTGTTTAAAACTTTGCAAAAGATTGAATTGATTTAACCTACGAATTCAATGTAAAATCAATGCTAATGACATACATTATATTAAATGGTAAAAATATTTTATATTTATACTTTAAAACCATTCAATATTATAATTTAACCATATAAATTATTACGATGAAAAAAGGTGTTTTTCATTAAAATATAGCGTGTTTTTACTATTCATCAAAATATGAAAGTTACCAGAATAATACGAAAAATTTATCCAAAGTAAATTTTTATTTCATGATTCCAAATAAGAATTTTATTTTGTCAAATCGAACTTATAAAAATGTCAAAAACTAGATTTAAAGTGGGTGCTCCATCAAAAGGCGACAAAACTGCATTTTTAAAAAAATACTTATTTTACCCGAAAAATTTATTTTATTCTTATACCATGTTCTAGAAAATATGTAAGATGAATAATAATGTTATAAAATTAAAAATTTAGTTAATACTATTCATAACAGCTAGTTCATAATAATATTATAATAATATATCTTTGTTTAGTAAAACCCGGTATTGCGTACAACACACACTATCGAGGAAGGTCATGATTGCGTGTAATGCAAGCCAAGTCAGGATTGCGTGTTGTGAAATAATCCTTCATTGTTTCATATAATAGAATCCAACCATATTTCATTTATACATTGAATATATATATATATATATATACTCAATGTTGCGTAGAATAACTATTATCAAAATTGTGTGTAACACGATCCAAGAATAGTGTTGCGTATACTGCAACCTAATACAGTGTTGCATATAGCGCAAGGTAATATTGGTGTAGCATACAATACAAGACATTAATGAAATTAAAAGAATATTTTTCATAAAATCTCGGGGTGTTACAGTTTTTATATCAATTTTTTTTAAGAAAATTATAATAATGACATAATTTAGATTAACTGGTATAATATTGGACGACTTTAACGTTAAAAAAACTATTAATATAATTTAAATTTATAAGTTATTTAATTAAAAATATAATTTTTCAATTAAAATTTAGTATTTTCCACTACCCATTAAAAAATTGATGATTTCAGAAAAATCTAAAATGAAAACCCTTATATAATTTTGATATGATGATTTCAAAAAATAATAATCATTTTTCAATTTATTTTTTTAAAAATGGAAAAAAATTAATTTTAAAAAATGTTTGGAAATCAAGACATATCTTTCATTTAGAAAGGAATAGAGATTTCAGAAAATATTTCATTTTATTTTAAAATATAATATTTTTTATAATAAATATAAAAAATCGATTTAATATTTCATTTAATATTCATACCTTTAAATGTAATTTACATTTTATAATGGAATACTATTTTATTGTTCATTTACACTCGGTGTTTTGTATTGTTCAATCTATCCAATAGATTAAATTTAAAAAAAATGTATTATCTAGACAATTTAAGCTCAGTTTTGGATGAGGCATTCTATATCAACAACAATATTATTATATCATTAAATTAGGCTGTTATATCTCTAAACTACACCGTCAACTCCCACAACTCCCTCAACTCATATGGTGATATACAATAAAGGATAATCTGTATCGGTTGTTCCAAAAGGATAATGAAAATTAAAACATAATTCCACTATTAGAAGGAAGCACTGAGATTTCATCTGGGAAGGAATCCGGATAATGATACACCACTATTGTGAATATTCATTTTGTGGCAACTAATTCTTCATCAAGATACAAGCCTATTACTTGTTTCATGATATCTCCAATCTCGCTCAAGAATGGTCTCATACTTCAAACACTATATTCCCACTCACAAGTCAACACAATCCACTTTCCTCTAAAAATAGAAAAAGATACATGTATCTTGTAGTAGTATATAGGTCCTTTATAACTATTAAATTATTCCCCTTAAAATAAAACATTAAAACTAGTTATCTATATCTTCATTAAGTCCCAAAAAACTCGTTATCCATATAAACTATGGGACATTCGATTCACTTTCAATGATGGTCTACATCTCCCCCTTAATGTACATTTAAATAAGGAAACACTAAAGATAGCTTAACTGGTGACTATAATAAATTAATGACAAAAGAAGATATATAAGGGTAGGAATCTATTATATCAAATTAGTATATGGTAAAGTGGAAATAAATATTGTATCTTATATTGAAGGATGTCCCATTTCACTAGTATATATGTCTCATACCGAGGACCACATCTAGATCCCTAGGTCATAACCCATTCCTTCCTCAAACCTCAATGAGAACCTTTCTACATCACCCATGAACATAATCACTAATGGTATCCCATCATCAATATTCCATGACATTGTATCCAATGCATTGAAAAAAAACCTAGATAAATCCACCTTTTTCAATAGGTGAATGAATGGGGACATACACCTCCCATGGATGGGAAGATGAAACTCCACTCAACTCAAACTGCATGTCTCCCAATTATACCTCTTTATCTGTCACCTTCCTACTTACAAAAGAAGAAATCGTCATAGTACTGGGAAGTATAATCATATCTAAAAAATGATCTAAAATAAATTTTATTGGTAAATACTCCTCTATTCACTTCTCATTTTTTCTAGAATTCATTATTATATATTTATAATTCATTACACTAATTTCCATTTCTAATTTTCTATTCTCTAGAGTAATACAAATCTAGAACAATATAAACATTGGTTCCTCATTCCAAATAAAAATAAGGTCAAATAACAGAAACACATCAACGATATCCCTGTATGAAAAACTAACATCATCCACTAATGAATATATATATTTTTATATATATTATTTTATTTAATCAATTTTTTGTGTATTGGGATAGAACTCATTGAAAATAATCTCCTTGAATAACTCCCTAACAAGACCCTGGCATATTCATACCTGACATATAAAACCCCACCCCTCATTGCGAGTCCCTGATGAATAATGATATCACATTTTAGATTTATTTTTCCATTATTCATCAATAGGTCATAGATTCTAACAATATTGTCAATAAATTTTTCAATAATCTTTAGAAAAACCAATGAATCATAATGTTTGATGATACTGGATCTAAAATTATTGGGTATAGTCAACCGTCATCATATACTCCTCTACACCATAAGATGACATGATCTATAAGACTCTAGGTTGGTATGGTTTTACCACCTAAACCTCCAGAGCGGGTGCAGAAGCATGCTCATTTGAAACTTAATTAATATCCTACGATGGCACTTTGGTGTCGTCCACTCCATGAGGATTATAGAATTTCCATGGTTTCATTTTTTCTAAAATTTTAAAATACAATTATAATTCTATGCATAACATTATTAAAAGCACAACATTGTCAATTACAAAGCACATTTAATGGATTTTTAAGGAAATTACTTTCCTAATATATGACTTCATACAAGGTTTAACCATATTCATTCTACCGAAGGATCAAGCCTAGACCACCATACCCGTACATTATCCAAAATACATATATTTATATTTTTATATATATACATAAAATTGAAGTGTTAAGTTGTTTAACTAACTAATGTATTTAAAACTATATCACAATTTTCAAGAATAGTGATATATGACTAAAAATATAGTATAATAAATTAATTAAATTAATGAACATTTATAAAAAACCAATTAGGTGTGTGTGTGTGTGATGGTGAAATGTGATGATATGTACCTACTCATGATTCATTAACAATCATAAACACAATAATGATGAAAAAAACCATAATCGGTAATGTAGTGGTCTGACACAAATATGCCAACTAGGCACATGGAATGTCCTCATCCTAGGTTCTATACAGCCCATATCCATTCTACAAAAGCCTCCCAATTAAAAAAAACCCCAATCCATGGATATGATTATCTAATACCCCACCCCAATCATCAGTTTTTTACAGAAGTGACACATAACCTCATAGAAGCATCCTTATAAGTGGTTGTTGAACTATAGAAATGGTCTAAAGATACACAGGGATTCAATACCCAAGATAATAATTTCCATGTCATGTGGATATAAATAAAAACATATGAAAATAAATAATATAAGGGAAATATATATTTTTTAATTCAATAAAAAATGTCATACTAGTTTATTTAATAATAATCTAAAAGGACCACCAATATGACATCTAAAAAATCCTATAGATATAAGAAAACATAAGAAAATAAAATAATATACTATAAAAATATATAATTTAATTCTTTAATAGATGAAATGATAGTTCATTTAACAATAATCCAAATAGACTGCCAATTATCTATCTAAAAATTTATAACATTTCAACTAAAAATAAATAAATAATTGAATTAATGGAAACCATTTGATCTTTTTCTAGATAATATTTTCATCTCCAAATTCAAATATCCTCATAAAACTACAAGAGTGTATTTTCACTTCTCCATATCCCTCTCCATGAAGTCCACATAAATAGCATTATTCCCATGTAGGGAGTGATTATAAACCCAGTATGACACCACCAATTTGTATATAACAAATATTCACAAAATATATAACTATTTTAGATAATTGAAATATAAATTCACATATAAGAATTCACAAAATCTTATGTCGAGAATTTTCTCACTAACAAAGGTATCCCGAACCATGATAATACCTGATTCCACTCCATTCTATAAAAAATTTCATAACTTAAGTCATTATCATGGGTCTATGATGACAATACCTTGTATATATTTCATTATCCTTAGGTCCAAATTCTCTTGATTCTTCCCCAAGGTGGAAAAACACATTACTATCAAATTTTGGAGACAATGATTCCATACCCAAACATGTTCCTTGGGTATGGTCAAATTATTTTATAATCTTGGAACATCCATCGGTCAGGCCAAAACACTATCATAACTCTACCCTATGAATTGGTACATAATCTTCATGATTTTTTGTATGTATGTTTCCAATTATAAGTGAGTACCTAGCCCTGAAGGTGCACCTATGATTTTCTCCCAGATGAAGAACCTCCATATGTATTATAATCACACATCACTACCCATAACACATATTATCAGATCATATCACAAAAATCATTACTATCATTTACAATTAAAATAAGAATATGGGATAAAAAATCAAACTTTGGTCTCTTGGGATAAAAACATGTAGAAAAATATTGAAAAAATATCAAGAAAGGGAATCATATTATATTCACATGTACACACATGTGATCAGAATAGAATATGTTCTCAAAGATAATTGGAAAATAACATCATGTTAAGATGAAAATACTATACAATGGCTATATATTTTATGTATCTTCCATAAATTATTGTGTTAATTATAAATTTCAAGATCCAATGAGTAATGAAACATGGATCATGCATGTTTACAAGTGATCACTAGAACAAGACCCAATCCATATTCATAGAGTCTCATGAATTATAAATCTAGTAAGATGTCCAACCAAGATATGAAATCCAAATCTATATAAAAATGTGTTTCTACATTAATTATAGAATTATGATAGATCAATGAAGGGCCAAAAACTCTCATGTTTTGATGTTGATATATAAATCAAGCAGGAATTATTCATTAGATATCAATGGAGTCCCATTTATCTATCCATCATGGATAATATATGTAGTGACTCAATTTTTTTGTTATTTTAGACCATTGAATATTTCAAGGGATATTTTTAGAGACAGGTGCTAAGATGAACCAAAATAATGAGGCCTGGTGATCTTGGTGTGGATATAATAAAAATATTAAATATATTATATCATATGCATGCAGTTTTTTCAGATATAATGGTATATATCATGATTGGATTCATAGATTTGAAATCCAAGACCACAATCTATTTGTAAACATGGGTTTTAACCTATCGAACATATAGGTCATGTTGGCATCAAACTCATAGAAAGAGAGCTATCGAGGGAGAATCAAATGAATTTAATTAACTAATTATTTTTAGTTCAATTTATTTGATAAATCAAATGAATCCAAAATCTAAACCATTCAATGCATAATTCCCTATGCTTAGATGTATTAATCTAGAGTGGATGAGAAAATGGATAACTCTGATGGGGAGTGAATATGTAGATTTTCATGGTAACATAGGCTAATTATTAGGGTAGAGTGACTACCATCGTAATAGATGGAGTTTATGAATATAAACATTTACAATTTTGTCGAAATTATCTCCATAATTTATTGATACAATCTCAATATATGGCATTTTTCCTTGTGTTTTTATCCCATTTAAAACATGACAATGGAATAGATTAATCATTTTTTAAATTAATTCATGGGATGACCATTGGTGGGCTTTCAATCATTTTTATTTATCTTCCGAGACTTAAGAATTAGTAATTCATTTATTCTCATTGATTCTTTGGGATTTCAGTACCTCATTCCTTGGATTCCATTAATGATGAAAAAACATGGCCATCCATCCATGATTACATTCTGTTATGTGTCTTTGTTCCCTTCTTCATTGTCCTTATCATCAAAAAATAGTTAACAGGTAACTCGATGATATCCATGAATGATGATTGTTGTGTGTTTTATATCTAGCCTAATGTATCTCGGTCTTGACTATTTATATGGATTTTTGAGTTTCAACAGAGGTGTGTTGGTGATAATGGGAACCAAACATTGGATTAGGTAATAGTGGACTGCAATCCGGATTGATTTGATCTCTCTATAGGAGTATAAATTTATGTTTTTGGGAAATGGGTTACGTGAATCCATCCACTGATGATGATGACATCTAGGTTTGGTGCTAACAGAAGGGATCCCATGATTCAAGATGTGTCATTTCTCTGAATGGAAATGGTGGAATATTTTACAATGAAGAGAAGTTTAAATCAAATTTTTGGAAGAATGAGGGGGGGGGTGGTGTTTGATATTATAATTTTTAATAACAATAAAATATGATGTATATCATTATTGTTTTTGTTTTTTTGTATTATTATAATAAAAAATAAAGTTTTGTGTGTGAAGGGGTGAGGCACCAGCTCATATGGGATGTGTAATGGAGACCCCTAAACAGGAATTCCCCCTATATATTTATGTATAAAAATAATAATATTTAATTTATTATTATAATAATTGAGATGTCATTATTGAAAAAGTGAGGTGGATATTTAGGCACCTGGATGCAAGATGTGGGGGATGACCAATACGCATATGGAAAATGGTGAGGGATTTATAACCCTATCTAATTATTATATATTATAATAATGATGATAAAAATAATTTTATAATTAAAATTATCAAAAACCCATTTTGTACATAACTTCTCAATGAGATGTTAAATTAGATGGTTGTTCATGGAATACTAACACAGTTATTGACCTGGATGTTTCCAAAGAAAGTTTGGATATTTTATTCATATATCGGGCTCAGTCCAATGAAGCCTCACAAAACCATGTTATGATGAAATGTGTTTTCACTAGTTATCTATTTTGGGAAAATGAATAGCCTATCCTGAGTTTTTCTTCCCGAGTATTTCAATGGTGTGATCCATTTTTCCATCCATTATTAATATCGGTAAAATATCCATTAGAATACATTTTATATAGATAAACCAATTTTGATACTCATGTGTTCGTAAAACATTTTCCAATACTCTATTTTGACCACTAAATGGATGATATGTGGTAGTTATACACACTAAATGTAATAGATGAAATCCTTTTTGATTCATAGTTATGATGAATGGAGATCCAATTGTGATGATTTTTACAGAGATATGTGTTCGATAAAAGTGGTCTTGTATAATCAGATGGATGTTGGGGTTGGTACTCCTCTTATCACCCCATGGTGTATGTCCCCAATGCTCTTTTCATAATTATAATTGATACTCTCCAATATAGAAGAAAATAAAGGGTTGATTATCAATAGAGTTTTACTTCCCCATCATCAATAACCATTGAGGAGTGGCTCCTCCATAGGAGTTGCAAATCCCTTGGCTTCTAAGAAAAATAGAGTAGATTGGGTCTCTACACATAGATTCTAGTTAGATTATGCAAGATATATGGTTAGTAGTATAGATCCCTCATCAATGGATTGTGGTGGTGAGGGTTATCCCCAAACACATGGATTATTGTATTACTTTTCATGATTATGGGATTCAAATATAGACAATTGGATTTTTATTTTCCCCTTTATTTCTATTTGGGTAGGTATTTTTCCATTTTCCTATTGTATGACATTTTTTTTCATTGAGAAATATTTACTAGAGGTTATTGATTACATTTCATAAAATCTAGATGTATAATATAATATTATATCTATAAATTATTAAATATTATTGGTTATTTTCATTAATAAAAAATCACTAGGCAAAAATATTCCATTTCATTTATTCCTTCCCTTATCTTTTTTCCAACCCTTTTTCTATTTGTGGTAAACGTTGGGTTGTGACTGCACTACCATACACGATCTAGGTGGGCCCTAATTGTTTGGGTCATTATAGATAGGTATCGGCGGAGTTCTTCCTATGACTAGAGTTTTGAGATAGTATAAAAGACATTTTTGGTTTGAGAACTATGGATGATACGTCAAAATGACTCAATTTAGGCACTCAAGAAGGGAAACAAAGTGTTGGTGTTGGACTTGAAATATCCATTGAATAGGATTCAAACTAACTACATGTTGACTGGGCACACTAAGAAATTGTTTTCATGTAACTATATGTCTATATATCATATAAAATTAGTTAAGTTTACATTTCTTATTGAATCATCTCCCAAGATATTCTCCTCGACACATATGTTTCTTGATAATTTTTGGGATTTCCCTATGATAGAAGCTCACTAGGGTTTCGTTATAGTGTTAAGACAATGACCAATTGATTAATGATACCACAATTTTGTGACCATTTACTCCAATAAGGAATAAAGAAGTTCATCCACATATTGAACAATGCATATGCCATCCTCTTGTGATCTAGGCATATAATCTCTATAATGCTCAGTATTGGATGGATCCAGAAGGATATAAAATAGTTTCACGAAATAGTTGCATGATATAAAAGTTTTTCTGATAGATACTCCTCTTCTTGTGATGAATAGTCCCATAGTATAGTGACCCTCACTTTTCAATGATTGAAATTACATCACGTTTTGGGAATAAAAAATACATTGTACAAACAAATTCTCAAATACAATATTAGTTTAGTACATTTGGAAACATGGAAACATAAACACCGGTACATGAGCAAGATTTATTATCCCCCACTAGGTTCTCTAAGACAAGAAACCCTCTTATACATATCATACCAGAAATATATCATCATAAAATGGGGAATTATACATAAAAATGGTTGATCATAGATTATCCATAATGGACAATAAGGGTGATATGTAACCATAGTCATGATAATAAGGGTAGGTGAACATGATGAGGGAAATAAAAGATCATACCCAACATATCAAAATAATATACATGAATTATGGAATAAATCATTATACTTTATATGGCATAAATCATAATTAAATATGTAACAAAATATATGAATCCATAACAAAGGAATAAAAAATGGAATTTCGGAAAATACATAATAATATAATAATTATTTCCATTTTAGTAAAGGAATTTATTTGAAGGATATATTGGTTAAAAAAGATATTTACCGAACGATTTTAAACCCATTTGTAGCCCTATATTTCTGAACCATGTTCACTCATAATTACTTCCCTATAAAACTAAATTGTGTATATTTTTCATTCCAGTATGTAATACTAAACTGAGTTCAATTATCAGTCCAGTCCTATAATACGGAACCATGTTCATTTCCTATTCCGTCCATGTATACATCATGAGATATCAATATTTACCCAATTCATTGGAGCGAGATATATTTATCACCCATCTCATAATGAAATTATATATACATGTTACAAAAAACCATTAATAATCATATCATACCCCATTATATGAAATGTTTATCATAAAAAAGTTAACATATACTAAATTGTATAAAAAACAATTTTAACAATCATTTCATAAATAGAATAAACCATGAATGAGAAACATATTTCCTAAAAATATAACCAATGAATGTGAAATGTGTTTCATGAAGACCATGAAATTATGAATAAACCATTCATTGATATAATATGAATACGACTATTTGATCATTTACTAAAAGGGTTGACTAACACAAGATGATGGCATCTTAGTAGGAAATAATTTTAAAATATATTTCAAAAATGTATATTTATGAATATATATTTATTATTTGAAAATGGTTATTTATAAATAAACCCATTAAGAAATCAATTTCCTAGAAAATTCTTTCAAAACCTATAAAGTAGACACAAAATAAATTTTAAAACATTTTTCCTTGAAGAAAATATAAAATAAGCTTCAAATAATTTTAAAGTCCATTTTAATTGAAAAAAATTGAAATCTTATAAATAAATCCGGAAAATATTTTGAAAACCTTTTTAAATAAAAACATGTAGATGAATCATGTAAATTTATAGATAATTGATTCATTGAAAATACATTGAAAAATTATAAATAAGGCTAGAAAACATATTGAAAACAATTTTCTTTGATAAAATAAAAAATAATCTTGAAAAAAAATTAATCAATTTTAATTGAAAATTACTTGAAAAAAATTATTAATAATTATCCCTTTAAAATGAAAAGGATGCTCCCCTAAAATGACATCGGGTAAATCCATTCTTTATGTGAGTGGTTAAAAAGAACATTTAATTTTCATGTTAAAATGGTTAGATAAATTATTTTTTCAGAAAGAGAAAAAATATTGATTTTAAGAAATTGGTAAAATAAGAAAGAAAAATATTCTTCTAAAATATTAATGGATAATTTTAAAATATTCTCGGAAACCATTTTCGAAAACATAGACATTCAATCTATTATAGGTTAATGTCATGATTTCTCAAAAACATTTTTATAACTATCTTATGTACCAATGAGACCGAAAATAGTACCAATACGTGAATGTATATTGAATAACCCGATGATAAGAAAATTAATGAACTTTCTTGAGAGATGGATTATAATTCATCATCAAAGGAAGTATAAATATAATGAATCTTGAATATCAATGAGATTACTTCAATTAAATAATATTACATGGTAACATGGTATTATAATCTATATGTAAGAAAAGAAAATTACATGAAGTATATAATATCATTAAAATAAGGAGATTTATGATATATATTGTAAAATGGGATTATAAACAGTTGAAAATTAATTTAGACACATAACAGAACTTGGTTCTCCTAAAAGGATAATTTAGAATGGTCAATTTTAGCAATTTGGTAACATTTAAAAAATAAACCCCATGAAATAAAACTCATATAATTCATATTTAAATACCTATAAATTTAAATATAATAAAAAAATTTTACATCCATGGGTAGTATACTCACTATGCCAAAGAATCAGGTGGTGAATAATTCTTATATCTTAAAGGAATAAAAAGATTATTGAATTCCCCTTACCTTCTGTGTTGACTCCTATAAAGCTCAATCAAAAAAAATATATAAATATAAATTTATTAAAAACAATTTACAAAACCATTCTCTTATATCTAATTACATATATGGTTTTTTTATTACAATATATTACACAAATTTTTACAATCCTATGGCAAGGTTTCAGGTTGGGTAATATCTTCTTTCTTCTTTACATGTGACTCAATTTGTTATATATTTAGTGCTTATACTCATATAATGATTATAAAATGTAAACAATAATATAAATATCATTTATATTCATTATATTTTTGTAATAATAATTTATATAATATATAAGTACTAAATGGAATACACCATTCATGGAGATATTAAGCTATATGTACGTTTGAATATTCTTTTTATTAATATTATCATACAAAAAGAATGATAGAAAATGGAATCACAACAAGAAAATTTCAATTTCGTGGTGGGTTTTTATATTTACGCAATTTAAACTATCGTCATATGCTTCGGTCGTGGTTTCTGAAAACCTCCACTCAATTGCTTGTCGGGAAACTATTTGTTGTAGTTAAAAAAGATTAGTGGCAGTGTATGGGAACTGTCATAGTCGGCACAGTTTCACAGTGGTTATATTATTATTCGCAGCGGTTTTTTTCAGGTAGGGGATTAATTTTTTTTTGCGTCGGTTTGAACCGCTGCTAAATGTACCTATGACATTTAGTGGCTGTTATAAGCACTGATAAAGAAGAGATTTGGACAAAAAAAGGAACCAGTTTTTGGGGCCCATGTAACAGTGCCCTGAAAAAAATCCATTCCACGAATACCAAAACAGCAACAAAATACATACAATAGTCAATATGAAAAGAGATTCTTATCTAAGCAAAACCAAATGCATCATTTAGTGAGTAATGGAATGCATATAAACATATCACATGGCATAATCCTAGTATCCAATAAAATGTAGTGGTGAATTTATGTATTTAAAATTTAACATTGCAGACTCATATGTACTAGTTGATCCTTGATTGGATGTTCACATGTTTTGTGCAACTTATATGGTCCCCCATTGGGAGATCTAGGTGAAATGGGACAATATGATTTTTTTCAAAGGTTGGTACTCCCACATATCTTTTGTAATAGTTAAAGAATGTAATATCCCATTATATATGACTATTTGATAGAACCCTAGGCATCCCTTAGTTGTATGGACCACATATAGTTAGAATTTCTAAAGATGGAAATTTTCTATATTAACATGTAGCCATCTATGTGACTCCATTGAGATTATATATGGGTTTCCCATGTTTTAATTAATTGAATGAGTTAAATGTAACTGATAATGGGAAATGGATAATAAATTATGTGTTTCCATTCTTAAGATAAATCAATTAGTTTTAAATAGAATTACCCCAAGTAATTGTAATGTCATGCCCTTTATTTATACTTTATAAAATGCTTCTTACAAATTGTAATATTTTAAATTAGAATTAAACATGGATAAATACATGAATAAGAGGTTATTCCTTATCTATTATTACATAAATGAATATTCCTTTATTATGTATATAGTGTAGATATAAGGGAAGGATTTGAGGTAATTCCATTTGATTGTTATATTTAATTTATTCCTTTTTGGAGGTTGTGGTATGATGGTATGATATTGTTGGGAAAGAAGATATCACAATTCCTTACATCAGGTGTTGAGCATGGTGTATCACAAAAATTATAGTTTATACGTATGTTGATTTACTCACCACATTCCATGACTAAAATTTTGACCTGATGGCGCACTAAACATCCCATGTGTTATTTCATGGCATCTGTCACTCTATTGGGATATATGGTATGTACCCAATTACATGAGCACATTAGCTCGTTAGACTAGTTCAGGATGTCTGAGTTAGGCCAATGGGTATTCATCAGTATTATTATAAGTATATGTCTACATACATCTTCACATGAGTTAGAAATATAGGTGGATGAAATATATATAAACTATATATATGACTACAATATAAATAGTAACTATTTAGATTTCTATTACATCTATGTGTCGAAAAATTTAAACCCTCTTACAGTCCATTAGGAACAATATTGGGTGGTTATTTATTTATTCCTTAGTTACTCAAAAGATGTGTGGTGTAGTATGATGGTGGTAGACCATTTATCCTGGGAATAATGATGTGGTAATATTTTCTATGAATTAATTTATTGTGGTGTTTCATGTGGAATTATTATAAATGAAACATAATATAAGAATTAGTTAAAATCATCTCTCGCTTCGGTAATTCAGGTGGAATTATTATACATGACACTAAAGATAGAAAAAAGCTAAAATAATCTCTCTCATGCATAAGAGTTCCTAATTTTTTAAGAGTGATGGATCATGTTCAAGTATAATATTTGTTTCACTCATGTGATTTATCTAGAAAAATATTCTTTAGTGTGGTTTCCTTAGAAAAAAAATAGAATCTGCTTCCTAATTTATTATAACACCCATTATGAATCCCAGTTATTTTGATGTATTGAATATAATAAATGTGATCAGCCACATTCCTTCTAATGGAAGAGTTTTTCTTGGAGGGGTTGATATATACTATCAAGGAATATGGATGCTTATTTTAAATTATTTGTGATAGGGTAGTTGATGTTACTAATTGTACGTATCTAATCATGTAGTCTATTTAACATTTTTCATAGGCATGATATTCTAGAGAATCAACAGGGAGTATCCCATCAACATGTCATGACTACTGAGATAATGGACACTGTTATTCACATTGCATGACTGTTCTTGGAGGCACTTTGGAAATGGGGGGAAACCCCATTTCAGAAAGTGTAGAAAAATTTCCCCTAATGTTGTATCGGTATCTATGGATTCCAACTAATTTTTTGAAATTTTGGTTACTAGGATTATGCCATAGTAAAGTGTGATCTATCTCAGACATGTTAGTGAGACACACATTCTCATCCCTAGGGATTGATACAAGAGCATAACTAAGAATTACTTCTTATAATTGAATATGTAGTGGTAAATGCATTCGACTAGAAAATGTAGGATATGTTATTATAATGACAAAATGAATTTAGGAAATATGAATCATAAAAAAGGAATCATCACAAAGAGTTGATATATATAGTTCATACCACACTCAAGAAATAAAGACATAAAAGGAAACATTATAAATCAATCAAATATTTAAAATGATACATGAGAAATAAATAAATTTTTTTTCATGAAAATGTTTGGAGGAAACTATGTTCCACACATGATAAATATAAAAACGGACTATTACAATATTTGTCCACATATCAATAATATAACTAATCATTGTCAAATGATGAACATATATCGTCACCCTCTCCACATCCATCTTCACTCCCTGAAACCACCTGTAAGAACATTATATTGAAAATTAAATAGTGTTGCATATTTATATTTAAACATAAAACCAATAAAATATTGAAAAATAAATTATTTTGATTTTTTATTTATCTGCTCACCACCTGTTGATGCAATACCACCAGGTGGATATCTACTCATCTGCTGACGTATATCAATCAACGCTTTCCGCAAAGTGGATATCTGAGCCCCCTAGTCTTGAACTGTGTTACATAGAGAAACAATATCTCACTGAGCATCTCCGTGTATGGAATGTCTTCAACAAGGGGTAGATGCAGCTGCAATCCCAGATGGCCATCCAAACACCTCAGATGGTATGGGTCCCAAACCCATCCCGTGCACTCTACTAGGATGGTCCTTCCCAAGGACATTAGCAACTAGGTCATCCTGGGAGACTTAGTCGGGCTGCCCAGGATTGACATCCCATATTTCTTTAATTTTTACCTATAAATAAAATATCAATAAAAATTGACATAGTTAAAACTGATAATAAGTTATTATAATGAAAAAAATGAGTTCATACCCCAACTTCTTTTGTAGGATAATTAATAAAACTTCCATCATATTTGTTTGTGAACATCCAACCACACTTCAGTTCGGGATTCTTCATGCCCTAAACTCTGCGACTACATTAAACATTGATAAATAAATAATTTAATATATTAAACAAATAATATTATCTTATAAATATTTAAACTAAAGAAAATATTACTAGAGTCGACCGACATCTAGAAATGATTTTGGACCCCGCTGTGTGAGGGATGACTTGCTTATCCCTGCTTGATGCATTCTTTATTGAGAGTTCCTAAAATAAATAAAATATAATTTAATATTAATTAATTTAGTGTCACCTAATCTTTATATAAAAATGTAAATGTAAAATGAGGTTAATATAATAATATATATCAAAATACAATCTGCTTCTCATCACAATGTATGTCAAAAAAACATTTCACTCTACTTTGGGTGCCCCATTGGGTAGCTTCTCATGAATTTGTAGGAGTAAATGAAGTATGGTTGGCATTGCTCCACTATCTCCATTTAAAGTATGTAGAGACCCGAAGCCTGACGTACATGGACTTTACATTACTTTTGCGGAATACTTAGTACATTACAAAAACACACACACAAGGACCGTAATAGTTTAGTGTCTTTGGAAACTCGGACTATAATCTTCTAATCGTGGTGAAAGATCTTCAACATCTCCCATAAAGATCTTCCTTTTTTTTACCTAAAACCTTTCTTTATATCCTGGGGAAAAGAAAACATAAAAGGGTGAGCTCAAATGCTCAGTAAGGGTAAACAAAAGAAATATCAATCACATCATATTCATAAGAACATAACATTTTGGAAATCATAACCTGCAAAAGAGAGCATAATTTCATAACATGGGATAAATCATGGCAGTGAAATGTAATCACAATAATCATAACATAAAACATGGAACTTTGTGGCATACACACATAATCATAGAGAATCATTTCTTGTTAGTCAAGACTCATTGCCAAGACTATCTTAGTGGACAAAGTCCCTTTCTGAATCGAGTAATCCTCGTTTCAGTCCTGTTTCACTGAACCGGTATAACCTACCATTCCAGCCATGTCTATCTCATGAGATATAAAATCTTTACCCAATGCATTGGAGGGAGATATAGGTCCCACCCATCTCTTAATGAATCCTTTCTTATGTGTGCCACAAAATCATAAATCATACATCATTTCATAACCCATGTAATAAAAATGGGATTCTTAAACAACATGACATCATAAAACCATTCATATAAGATAAAGGAATTCATAAACATAATTCCACCACAACATAGTCAAATCAATGTAAAAATATGGATAGAAACATAACCCTTTATTATCTTAGATGGAAAATAATTTTGATAAAACACTTGAATTGAATTCTTGAGGAAAATATCCTTTCTTCTTCAAAATCAATTTCTTTTCACAAAACATCATGAAATTTTAAAAGAAAGAGATTTTATTGAAAATAGTCATGAAATATTTTAGAGGAAGCTTCAAGAAAATAATGCTTTATAAAACAGTAGAAATCTGTTCGTGCCGTATAAGTTAAAAAAAACATTCTTCGTACTTTTGTCGGAAAAGTCAAAAAGTACCTCGTACGGAAAAACGACAAAAGATTCCTTTCATATTCTTTACTAAAAACTTACCTAAGGGTAAAATTGGATTTAAACTATTGCAAGTGGATGGAAACTATATTTCATATTGAGGGAACATGGATGTGGATGATAAAATACACCCCAGTAAATACTTACGAATAAACAATCTCGGATAAAAATGAGATTGTGATATTTCCCTTACCTTAGGTACGACTTGCTTTGTAAGTGTCCGAACCTCCTGTATAATGATTTAAATCATGTTATTGACTTATTACAGAATCATATTCATTGTTATGATATCATATATGGTTCACTTATGACATTATATTACCCGTTCTTTTGTAAATTCCATGTTAAAGAAGCGTTTTGGGTAAAATCGTTTCATTTATCTTAGGTGTTTTGACTTGTTGTTCTTGACATCACTATTACTTATATCATGATTTACTTACTTCCAGAATATAAAATATGATTTATATATCATATATATTCAGTATATATATATATATAATAGATAGATGAAAAACACCGTTCATGGAGACGGTAGTCCGTACGTACGCATGAACGCTGTTTTACTTTCCTTATTGTCTTGAAATGGAAGTAAGTAGATGACATACATATATATATATATACATAAATCCAGTAGCTTTATAATGTCATATATTTCATTATTATTTCTTATATATATACTTTATAATCATTCTTTAAATGGTTAACATGGAGAATGAATCTCATCGCGTCGTGGAGACGGTAGTCCGTACGTACGCACGAGCGATTATATCATTTCTATAAATATTGAATTGAATTGGAGTGAATTATACAATATATCAGAATCAATATGATGTTGTAATAACTATGTATAGTTATTCTTTACACCATTATACCCATCCATGTAAGGTGGTGGTGGAAAATAGATTACACCACGGCGTGGAGACGGTATTCCGTACGTACGCACGCGCGGTGATTTCTTTTTCCGTAGGATGGATAGATGGTGAAATAGGGTTGTTTCATACTTATAATAACATATCAGTATATGATTGATACTGATGTTATTACTTTATAATGAAACAACCTAAGAAGAAGAAGTGGAAGAAGAAATAAAGATGAAAGAATTGGTAACGGTAATTACCTCTTCTTTGAAGTGCCTCTTTGAGACCTCTTCTTAGGGCACTAGAATTGGTCTTTGAGGAAGACCAGAACCTCTAGGATGTTGCTAGGGAAGTGGAGAAGAGATTTTGGCAGGGGTTGGCCGAGCTTGAGTGCTCAAATTGGTGTGAGGAGGAGGGGGAGGATGTGTCCTTTTATAGGGGAGGAGAGGGGCACCTTAGGAATATCTCAAAATATTATTTTATATTAAAGTCAAAATCGGTTTATAATGGTTCCAAAGGGTCTTATTTCGAATCTAAAGTGGGGATGGGTCGAAATCCTATCAACCAATAGAATTTAGACAAGTTTAGGATATTATTTTAACCTTATCAATTAGATTTAACTCTAAGTTAAATAATTTAACATTTACCGTGTCTTTTTGTTTTCTTTCACTATATGGTTAATACACTTACTATAACATGCCAAACGAACCCCAAATTGTTTATTATTAATATATATATCCTTATCGAAGTCATTTGGCCGAACCTTAGATTTTTAGGAATAAAATAACAATTAATAATATAATATTTGATTTAAAAACTATTTTGTGTCAATTTTGACACTATTTGATATATGATTTTTGTGAAAGTCATAACAGAATTAAATGTTCGAACCATGTTGATTAAATCAACATTAATATATCATAGTAACCTATAAAATTAGTGTAATTCATAAAAAGTCTTAAATTACAATTATTTTGGTATTTATATTATCAATTATGTCAATATTTCATTAATAAGATAATTACTGCATCATCGTTGTGTCATAAATAAATTAAATTATTTGATGTCTAAAAATTTCAAATAAAATACCATCATGTAGGAAATATTTTTAGCTTTCTAATTAATATTTACAATCGAATTTATCTTATGTATAACCCCATATTAAAAATGATTTACTTATTAAACTTTGATTTTAACTATTTTAACCCTTCTTTAAATAAATTAATAATAAATGTCCTAATCTAATCCAAGTGGGCCTAAATGGTCATATTTTATTCCTAAGTTTGTTTTTGGTCGAATTACACTTGTCCAATAGAATTAGGACATGTGTTAGGGTAATATTAATATCATATTTACCCTTAGTTACCCTATTTACTATTAACCGTGGTAAAAAAGTAAAAAGTTACTATTCACCAAAAAATTATTTTCATCTCATTGAACCACATTTTAGTCCTTGATATTAACCATGTCTCTCGGATTTTCGAAATTCCATTCACAGAAGCGGTAAAATTAAGTTTTATTCAAAATTCAGTTTTTAACCTACCACTTAGTAGTTTCACTATTCATCAAAAATTGATGTTTTTCAGAACAATGCCAAAATTTTATCCCAAGCTATATTTCATATTCCGAATTCAAAAATGAAGTCTATTTTACCAAATTCATAACATAAAAGTTGCATTAATTAATTTTATAATTAAATCCCGCTGTTAAAACAAATAGCGTGTTTTTAAGAAACAATATCTATCAAAAGATTGACACTTGTTTATGTCTAGTTTAAATGTGAAATTACATCCAATGACCAACATTGTATTAAATTGTAAAAATATATTCTAAATATACTTTAAAACCACTCAAATTAATGATTTATCACTATTAATTATTTCGATTAAAAAAGTTGTTTTTAATTATAATTTAGTAATTTTCATTATTCATCAGAATATGAAAGTTATCCGAAAAGTACCAAAATTTCACCTTAGGCTAAATTCGATACTCCGAATCTAAAAATGAATTCCATTTTGAAAAATAAAATTTACAAAATTTCAAAAAGTGGTTATTACTATTTATAACGGCTAGTTTTAATAATATTTTAATAGCATATCGTTGTTTAGTGAAACTCGGTATTGCGTATTACACACGCTATCGAGGAAGGTCGCGATTGCGTGTAATGCAAGGCAAGTCAAGGATGCGTGTTGTGAAAGCTCCTTTTGGTGTAGCGTACAACACAAGACATTAATAAAATTAAAAAGAATATTTTTTTATAAAATCTTGGGCTGTTACATTCTACCCCCCTTAAAATGAATTTCGCCCTCGAAATTCGTCGGGGTTAAAATGGTTTACTATTTGAAAGTTTCTTTAATAGAAACCCACATCGTAAAAAGGAATACCAAAACTTGGCTTTAAAAACTAAAGTATGAAATGTAACGATTACCCAAATAAACTAATCACTGGGTTTCCACATAGGGGAAAATATGGATATGGAAGAGAAATCTAACCATCATGTTCTGATGGAGAGTGGTAGAGAACATGGCTATGGAAAATCCAGTAATCACAAATCCATAAATTTGTGATGATCTAAGGTACCATCTGATTCATCAGGTATAAGATCACTAGGACAACATTTTTGGTTTTCAAGATCATCTCCCTAAAGTTGAAAATTTGAATTAGAATAAATACTTACTTTATTATGGTACAATCTCACTGTTGTTCGTGCCTTGAACAATTTCCACTTCATTTCTTAAATAAATGAAGTTGAATTTGTTATTCGTGAAGTGTTAGCAGATCATGTGATAGAATGACTGTTCATTCCGTCTGTCTCAAACAAAAGGTTAGCAAAAGTTATTAAATATACATAAGTCATTCTATAGTGACATTAATCATATATGGTTCCTAAAATGGACTTATACTTCATATATCATACTTCTTAATATAATAAAACTGGTTTCTACTAAACAAGGACTTCCTGTAGGTCAGTGGTAGGCGATAAAGGCCAGTCGCACTTCGGTTGTGGGTTCGATTCCTACAGCCTTGTCCGAAGCGATGGGCTGTCGCCCGTCCTGCAGGTTGTCCCTTTTTCTAAAACTACGTTACTATAACATCCCTTCAATAATATCGAAAATCTTCTATCCTTAAACAATACTAACTTATGTCCAACATAATCCAGTCTAATCTTTAGGCTTATAATACTGCAGTCCACTCTCATAATATAGTGACAACGATTACCAGAGATTTAATACTGTCGTTGATCCCCACATATCATAAGATATGTCTTGTTGGTCACATTCCAAACATTCAAAGTCCTTAATCGTGTATTCTCTTGAATACCTTAGTGAAAACATGAGTGCAGTTAAAAGTTAACACTTTCCACATACCAAAATCCTCAAAATTCTATATACTCAAACCATGATATCACTTAGTCCTTATATCAATCATGATCTCATGAATACTATCAAACCTTTAATTTTCTCCTTATCCCTTCATTATGCGCATATCATCTACATTCCAAAAATATCTGAATAACCTTTCATGGATACTGGTAACATTAATCATACACTTTCAAAACACAAGGAAAGACAACAGTGTAACAATCCATAGATGTCTCTTTATTCCAAAATTACACATGATAAATATGTAATCATTCCACTACATTCTCAAACCATTGACCGAGTTTCAAAAATTCTTTCATCTCACATATCATTTGTAGTCTCTTCATCATCATCCACATAAATACTACCCATATGACCATACTGATTCTCTTCATGAGTCTTTCCCTTAGGGCATTTGTTTGCATAATGCCCATACATTCCACATTTAAAACACTTAACCATTTTTGATGTCGTAGCAATACCATTATCCTCATCCATGGTGTTAACCGACCCTTTTCCTTTGCACTTACTTGCTTTGTGTCCTTCTTTTCCACACCCAAAGCATCTTCCAGTTCCCTTGAAACATTCTCCTTGATGCCTCTTCCCACATGATTTACATAGGGGAAATTGAACTTTATTTCCTCTATGATCATCATGGAACTCCATCTTTCTCTTATTAGTCGAGTCAGGAAACTTACCAAATTTTACTTTATTGATCATGTTGTGAGATTTCTGATTCGGCATAATAATGATGTTTGGGCATCCAAATCCCATTTCATTTGGTTGCTCATGAAGAATATCATTCCATTGTCCATCATATCCTCCATTATCGTGAATCATCTTGTTTCCAGCCATATTCTAAAACCCAAAAAAGAATAGTGTGAGAGGCAAAAATCATAATAAAGGGGGAGTAACTTAAATATCTAACATCTTTGGTTTAATCTAATATCGTTACCATAGTTCTAGGACTATATCCTATACGTATACTTATCCTTAGGGGCATCCCTAGACATACCTTAGAAATATCTCTAGGGATCTCACTAATGTTTTCGCGTCCTAGTTTCCAAAGGTTGACTAAACCTTTCCTCTGATACCAACTGTAGAGACCCGAAGCCTGAAGTACATGGACTTTACATTACTTTTGCGGAATAATTAGTACATTACAAAAACACACACACAAGGACCGTAATAGTTTAGTGTCTTTGGAAACTCGGACTATAATCTTCTAATCGTGGTGAAAGATCTTCAACATCTCCCATAAAGATCTTCCTTTTTTTTTACCTAAAACCTTTCTTTATATCCTGGGGAAAAGAAAACATAAAAGGGTGAGCTCAAATGCTCAGTAAGGGTAAACAAAAGAAATATCAATCACATCATATTCATAAGAACATAACATTTTGGAAATCGTAACCTGCAAAAGAGAGCATAATTTCATAACATGGGATAAATCATGGCAGTGAAATGTAATCACAATAATCATAACATAAAACATGGAACTTTGTGGCATACACACATAATCATAGAGAATCATTTCTTGTTAGTCAAGACTCATTGCCAAGACTATCTTAGTGGACAAAGTCCCTTTCTGAATCGAGTAATCCTCGTTTCAGTCCTGTTTCACTGAACCGGTATAACCTACCATTCCAGCCATGTCTATCTCATGAGATATAAAATCTTTACCCAATGCATTGGAGGGAGATATAGGTCCCACCCATCTCTTAATGAATCCTTTCTTATGTGTGCCACAAAATCATAAATCATACATCATTGCATAACCCATGTAATAAAAATGGGATTCTTAAACAACATGACATCATAAAACCATTCATATAAGATAAAGGAATTCATAAACATAATTCCATCACAACATAGTCAAATCAATGTAAAAATATGGATAGAAACATAACCCTTTATTATCTTAGATGGAAAATAATTTTGATAAAACACTTGAATTGAATTCTTGAGGAAAATATCCTTTCTTCTTCAAAATCAATTTCTTTTCACAAAACATCATGAAATTTTAAAAGAAAGAGATTTTATTGAAAATAGTCATGAAATCTTTTAGAGGAAGCTTCAAGAAAATAATGCTTTATAAAACAGTAGAAATCTGTTCATTCCGTATAAGTTAAAAAAAACATTCTTCGTACTTTTGTCGGAAAAGTCAAAAAGTACCTCGTACGGAAAAACGACAAAAGATTCCTTTCATATTCTTTACTAAAAACTCACCTAAGGGTAAAATTGGATTTAAACTATTGCAAGTGGATGGAAACAATATTTCATATTTAGGGAACATGGATGTGGATGATAAAATACACCCCAGTAAATACTTACGAATAAACAATCTCGGATAAAAATGAGATTGTGATATTTCCCTTACCTTAGGTACGACTTGCTTTGTAAGTGTCCGAACCTCCTGTATAATGATTTAAATCATGTTATTGACTTATTACAGAATCATATTCATTGTTATGATATCATATATGGTTCACTTATGACATTATATTACCCGTTCTTTTGTAAATTCCATGTTAAAGAAGCGTTTTGGGTAAAATCGTTTCATTTATCTTAGGTGTTTTGACTTGTTGTTCTTGACATCACTATTACTTATATCATGATTTACATACTTCCAGAATATAAAATATGATTTATATATCATATATATTCAATATATATATATATATAATAGATAGATGAAAAACACCGTTCATGGAGACGGTAGTCCGTACGTACGCATGAACGCTGTTTTACTTTCCTTATTGTCTTGAAATGGAAGTAAGTAGATGACATACATATATATATATATACATAAATCCAGTAGCTTTATAATTTCATATATTTCATTATTATTTCTTATATATATACTTTATAATCATTCTTTAAATGGTTAACATGGAGAATGAATCTCATCGTGTCGTGGAGACGGTAGTCCGTACGTACGCACGAGCGATGATATCATTTCTATAAATATTGAATTGAATTGGAGTGAATTATACAATATATCAGAATCAATATGATGTTGTAATAACTATGTATAGTTATTCTTTACACCATTATACCCATCCATGTAAGGTGGTGGTGGAAAATAGATTACACCACGGCGTGGAGACGGTATTCCGTACGTACGCACGCGCGGTGATTTCTTTTTCCGTAGGATGGATAGATGGTGAAATAGGGTTGTTTCATACTTATAATAACATATCAGTATATGATTGATACTGATGTTATTACTTTATAATGAAACAACCTAAGAAGAAGAAGTGGAAGAAGAAATAAAGATGAAAGAATTGGTAACGGTAATTACCTCTTCTTTGAAGTGCCTCTTTGAGACCTCTTCTTAGGGCACTAGAATTGGTCTTTGAGGAAGACCAGAACCTCTAGGATGTTGCTAGGGAAGTGGAGAAGAGATTTTTGCAGGGTTTGGCCGAGCTTGAGTGCTCAAATTGGTGTGAGGAGGAGGGGGAGGAGGTGTCCTTTTATAGGGGAGGAGAGGGGCACCTTAGGAATATCTCAAAATATTATTTTATATTAAAGTCAAAATCGGTTTATAATGGTTCCAAAGGGTCTTATTTCGAAGCTAAAGTGGGGATGGGTCGAAATCCTATCAACAAATAGAATTTAGACAAGTTTAGGATATTATTTTAACCTTATCAATTAGATTTAACTCTAAGTTAAATAATTTAACATTTACCGTGTCTTTTTGTTTTCTTTCACTATATGGTTAATACACTTACTATAACATGCCAAACGAACCCCAAATTGTTTATTATTAATATATATATCCTTATCTAAGTCATTTGGCGGAGCCTTAGATTTTTGGGAATAAAATAACAATTAATAATATAATATTTGATTTAAAAACTATTTTGTGTCAATTTTGACACTATTTGATATATGATTTTTGTGAAAGTCATAACAGAATTAAATGTTCGAACCAAGTTGATTAAATCAACATTAATATATCATAGTAACCTAGAAAATTAGTGGAATTCATAAAAAGTCTTAAATTACAATTATTTTGGTATTTATATTATCAATTATTTCAATATTTCATTAATAAGATAATTACTGCATCATCGTTGTGTCATAAATAAATTAAATTATATGATGTCTAAAAATTACAAATAAAATACCATCATGTAGGAAATCTTTTTAGCTTTCTAATGAATATTTACAATCGAATTTATCTTATGTATAACCCCATATTAAAAATTATTTACTTATTAAACTTTGATTTTAACTATTTTAACCCTTCTTTAAATAAATTAATAATAAATGTCCTAATCTAATCCAAGTGGGCCTAAATGGTCATATTTTATTCCTAAGTTTGTTTTTGGTCGAATTAAACTTGTCCAATAGAATTAGGACATGTGTTAGGGTAATATTAATATCATATTTACCCTTAGTTACCCTATTTACTATTAACCGTGGTAAAAAAGTAAAAAGTTACTATTCACCAAAAAATTATTTTCATCTCATTGAACCACATTTTAGTCCTTGATATTAACCGTGTCTCTCAGATTTTCGAAATTCCATTCACAGAAGCAGTAAAATTAAGTTTTATTCAAAATTCAGTTTTTAACCTACCACTTAGTAGTTTCACTATTCATCAAAAATTGATGTTTTTCAGAACAATGCCAAAATTTCATCCCAAGGTATATTTCATATTCCGAATTCAAAAATGAAGTCTATTTTACCAAATTCATAACATAAATGTTGCATTAATTAATTTTATAATTAAATCCCGCTGTTAAAACAAATAGCGTGTTTTTAAGAAACAATATCTATCAAAAGATTGACACTTGTTTATGTCTAGTTTAAATGTGAAATTACATCCAATGACCAACATTGTATTAAATTGTAAAAATATATTCTAAATATACTTTAAAACCACTCAAATTAATGATTTATCACTATTAATTATTTCGATTAAAAAAGTTGTTTTTAATTATAATTTAGTAATTTTCACTATTCATCAGAATATGAAAGTTATCCGAAAAGTACCAAAATTTCACCTTAGGCTAAATTCGATACTCCGAATCTAAAAATGAATTCCATTTTGAAAAATAAAATTTACAAAATTTCAAAAAGTGGTTATTACTATTTATAACGGCTAGTTTTAATAATATTTTAATAGCATATCGTTGTTTAGTGAAACTCGGTATTGCGTATTACACACGCTATCGAGGAAGGTCGCGATTGCGTGTAATGCAAGGCAAGTCAAGGATGCGTGTTGTGCAAGCTCCTTTTGGTGTAGCGTATAACACAAGACATTAATAAAATTAAAAAGAATATTTTTTTATAAAATCTTGGGCTGTTACAAAGTATTTCTATTACCATGATTATTAAACTTCTACACTCATGCTATCACATCTGCAACTGTATAGTGGAAAATCATCTCTAAACATAAATTCATTTTGAACATATTTAAAACATTACATTAAATTACACAATAATGTATTAAAGTTATCTTTATTTGGGAATCAAATACATCATTTTTCAAACATGGACTCATATGTCTCCAATTATCATAAGAAATAGGAAGAGAAATAGGATCTGATGTCAATTGTCCTAGAATTTGGCTATTAACCCAATGACGTCATTCGTAGGGACCCCATAAGAATCAAATGGGACAACTATCTTCTCCCCATTAATATTCCAAACATCCGCACTTTTTTTATTTTTCACCATAGTTGAATTTTTTTATCTTTAATGAAAAAACAATTAGTATACAAAAGTGCAATAAATTTATTGATATTAAAATTTGTACCTATAACAGTGACCCTCCAGTATGCCCGTGATGAACTAGAAGTGGAATGCTGCCACAACACAGCTAAGGCTACTGAAGGGGGAGACTACAACTCATCTTCTAAATGGACACTCATAGAGGGTGTAAGAGATGGTGTTGGGGGCAGACAGCTGGTGGCATAGATGACGTATGATGGGAGACGGATGGAACATCATCTATCACAGTAGTGGATGAAACTGTGTATCGCTTCTTCCTTGGAATTCCTATCATTCAATCAAATAAAATTATGTTTAGAATTTATATTTACAAAAATATATGAATAAAAACGTATTTTTAAATGATAATAGGTTCCCCATACTAAAAAAATATACATAACAATGATAATGAATTAATGCACAAATGAAATAAGTCATTGCTGAATGAATAAATAACTGTACATACAATCATTTTCCCCTTCAATCATATCAGTTTCCTACTCTATTACATTTTCTACTTCATTCATCTTTTCTAGGATAATATTTTCAATATCATGATGGACAAATAATTCTACTTCTTCTAGTTGATGATATTCAATTTCAGAGGTTAAATCTTCCACATCATCACCATTTCATGCAAATATTTTTGTATTATGTGAGAAACTACACTCCACCATTCATCCACAACATCATTCACATATTATACCATTTTTTGTTGTGATGATAAGATATATGGGTGATGCAGTTCACGATAACCAACATAAATCAAGCGAGAGAAGTTCACATAAGTAAATTGCACAAAATCTCTTTTAAAACATCTGATAATATGACCAAAATTTCATTTGAATAAAACAACTAAAAAATGCCAGTGGAAGTTTAATTCAACAATATTAGTCTGCATTATATAGTATACCACTTCATAAAATTTAAATATACCCCTATTCTATGTTTTTTATCCCTTTTCTCGATCGACTGTACAAAATCTAAAGCCATTCCCATTGTAAGTGTCAAACTTTCAAACTTTTTTATAGGACCTCGAGCAAGAAACATAAAATACTCTGACAAATCTACTTGAGTATCATATTTCATGTTAAAAAAAAGAAATATACTTTATCAAATTTACAAAATTTATCTGTTAATCTAATATTCATATTAATTTCAATATATATGAACTTACACGTCGTGAAAACTATTCTACAAGCTTTTCATTAACATATTTCGTTATATCTTTCTCATTTTTTGTTCAGCCTCTCATTCGTCCCTTTGTTTATATTATCAAATCTTCAATAAATGGATCTTTAATTTCACTATTCAGCATCACATATCCATGTGCCTGAAATAATTCCAATTCTACCAGTATCACATTTGAGCTCATCCCAACTAATTGGTGAATAGCATGAAATATTATTGATTTCTGATGTATTTGATATTGAGTCGATGTATCATTAACACGTCCTACTCAATTAAACATTATCTCAATATCATCCATGTACCTAGAATAAAAGGTAAGACACTCCCCAGCCAAATAGCCTTCAGCAATAGAGCCTTCTGGTTGAGAATTATTTCTCACATATGATTTCAAATGCCCAAGATACCTGTGAAATAAAATAAACATAAATATGTATTTATATAAGTGCCAAATATTGATTACTTAACAGAAAAGAATATAAATAATGTACCTATCAATTGGATATATCCATCTATAATGAAAAGGGCCAACTAATTTAGCTTCCTCAACCTAATGCACTGTTGAATGTATCCTGACATTAAAAACGATGGAGGAAAGATCATCTCCATTGCATAAATGGGAAATAAAAACTGCTCCTAGAGGTTGTCAAGATGAAATGGATGTAGATATTTCTCACCAAGTTATCTGAAAAATTTGGAAAATTGGAGTACAATAGTAGTAATTTGTTTTAGGTAATAATGTACTCAATGCCAATGGTAGTATCTTTTGTAACAAAATATGTGAATCATGACTTTTAAATCCATGTAAATTAGTATTCTTCAAGTAAACACACCTTAATATGTTACTTGAATAACCATAAAATACCCTCACATTCTTTAAAAATCAATGGAATGTATATTTATCCCTATTTATCATTGAAAAATTGACGGAGCATACTTTTCATCCTCATTTAGCCAAAGATCACATTTTATGTACATTACATTTAAGGCTTTGTGAGAACTAAGATGATACAACTACATTCTATGCTCATCAAGAAATGTGAAAAGAAAACTGTCACATACATTCATCTCAATATGCATCACATAAATATTAGGCCGCAAAAAAATTATATTCTCGATACGGAAGCTTGAAGAATATACTTTTTTCTTCCATTATTGTGTTCTGATTTCACTTGATGAAGCACTTCAATCCCATTTCCCACTATCATTCAAATGATGAACCCTCATAAATTCTACTTCAATGATTTCATGTTATGTCTATATTTCAAAACTAGTTAACCATATTAGAGGTGATCTATGATCGATGAAACTGTTAAATTTTGATTTGTTCAGACGAAATCTACGAGATGCTTTGATAAATCATTCATGGAATAAGAATCACCATTTTCTACTATGAGGTAGCCATTTGGGCTCAAAATCAATGTTACAAAAAGGAAAAGACAAACCCATGAAAATATTCCATCCAAATAAATTCCCAAGCCTAGGGATGTCACTAATGGTCCACATTAAAGAAACATGCATTTTGAACATTGTTTTAGAAGATGCATCAAATTTCTCAACAACGTTTCTCTATAACTCTTATAATTCCTAAATCAATGGCTAAAAGTATACATCAATATCATTTCTAGACATTGTTTTCAAGGAATTATCTTTAAAAGTATAAAATATGTTTGTTTCATATACATCAACAGAGGCAGATTGTATGAGATCAAAAGAACTGGCCAAATGCTATAACTGGTACTCGAAGTCCCAAATGGGTAGAATCCATCAGCAGCAAATCAGAATCGAACATTCCTAGGATTATTTGTGAAATATGGATGTAAATAATCAAATTTCAACCATGATTGTGAATCTCACAGATGTCTCATTAACCCATAATTGTTATTATCTACAGAATGCGACATCATGTGTTTAGAAGTTTTTAATAACGTGAATAATCTTTGCAATCGAGGCTTTAAACAATATAAATGCCAAACCTTGGAAGGTGTGTTCCTTTTCTTCTTCTTCATGAAATTATGTGGATTCAAACTTCCAACATCACCCACTATCTTCCATATAAATGAAGAACATTTTTTTGCAATTCTTTCTACTTGAATCTTCTTGCCAATAATGCATACAATCATTGGGACACACATGTATTTTTTTATAATTTAGACCAAGCCTATTAACATCTGTTTTCATATCATAAAAAGACTTGGAGTTTTTTTCTTTTGGAAATGAATCAAGCACAAATTCCAATATCATATACATTTCCTTATTTGTAATTCCACATAGATATTTGATATGGTACTATTTCAGTAGAAAATAATTCTTTGAATATGTGAAACATCCACTATACAACTCTTGATTTCCATCGTCAACTAAATCATGAAACATATTTTCCTCAGTGATGTTTTCAATTACATATGTCTCCATAGAATCAATATGAGTATCCAATTATATGTTACAATCTTGTTCTGGTTGTGTTATAGTCTCAAAAATATAACTTCTCATGTTGCAATTTTTAGCACCCTAATCTGGTTGTTCTGTTATGTTTTGATGTTGATAGTGGTGTCTTTCAGGGCCAAATGCATCATTTATGTGGTTTTTCATTTCATTTTCCATTGTCAATAATGTTATGAGATCATTCTGTCGATTAACATCGGGGTTAAACATTTTTGTAATGTTCAATTCTCTATGAAAAATCCAAAAGAATTATTTATTAGGGAATGTCATCAATATTAAATGTTAATAAACATCATCTCTCTTCAACCATCTTATAAATTTAAATTTAAGACATGGTCAGAATATTCTCCCTTCAATGGATTGATTGAAAATTTAAATATAAAAAACTCGTTAATGCCCTTTACATACTGAGGTGTGTTCCTCGGTAATGTGATCAAAATATTATCCATGTATATCACAATGTTCCTAAAAAATATTAAAAAAATTAAAACACATAGTTACTACTAAATAGAAAATTCAATTCATATATTCTAGTTGAACAAATATGTAAAAATGTTACATATGGTTTTCATACATAAATACATATGGTAAATCACCATCTAGAAAACCAATGTTCATATGTGCATGCATTTGTGTGCTTATACACTTGTGATTAATAAATCACATGAAGAAACAATGATATAATAAATATTTTCATAGGAAATATACAATTTAAGAAGATAGTGCGTATTTTCAGATATATTTGAGCATGTTCAACATTAGTAAAAAAGTTAAGATTTAAGCTGAAGCATTATATTAGAAGTCAACTTGAAGAGCATTAAGATATTTTCAAGTTGATTATTTTGGTGTAGTAATTTGTTGAAATGGAATTATTATACTCAACAATTCATGAGAGTATACAAAACAGACTTTCATAAAATATTATTAATTATATTCAGTGTAATTCATTTACTTTTATACCTTTTATAAGAGGAACTATAATTACTAGTTTGAGAATAACATAGAAAAATATGTTTTTCTATTAACAAGATATATAAATAAATAAAATATAAAACATTCACTTTATCAACGGACAACATTTATAAGACATGGTATAAAGTTTTTTTTCCTAAATAGTTACAATTCAGAACTAATTCATCTATCCTTAAAACATCACTCATTTTATGAAAAACTCTAACATTGTTTAAAAACATATCAAATAAATTTCTAAAAATGGGTAGAAAATTTAAAAAAAATTCCCCTCACATGAAAACTTCAACACAACAAACTCAATGTAATTAAGGATAGAAGGATTACTATGGTGAAAAATTCCCTATAGAAATTCGTAAAGTATGATGATAAACTAGTGGAAAACACTAATAAATATAATTACTATATAATTTAAGGATCAATACATCAATGAAATTCCTTCCATGTAAAAAATAAATACACAATCTAATAAATAATTAAAGTCCTAACACATGATAAATATCTTGAGGAAAGACATTAGGAACTAATGGGATTATTATAATACAAGAAAAGGTGGACCTAATTCCATCAGGATAACGGTCACACATCCATCAAACAAATCACTCTTCACGTAATCTCATCCCCGACAGCCTACTAGATCGGTTTTTTGTACAGCTAGTGGTAACTAGATTGTGTGTAATCATATGGTTCCTAGAAACATCCCACGACTTCCCACATAGTTTTATAGGGTTCCCTATAAAATAAATAAAGGACGTGATACACTATTAAAGTGAATGTCTTCCAATGAAAACAATAATATCCAAAGGATAGCATAATAATGAAATCCTTCCCACATCCCACATTTATCTTATAATGATCCCCCACCCATAATAAAATCATGAATCACATCACAAACAACCATCACATAGATACAAAAGACATCATAAATAAATTAAAAGGATCTCAACATGGGAACAATGAACCAATCAACTCAAATATCACATCACAAAATGTCATCCAAGACTTTTAATTATCACATATTATATATACATTTGTAAATCCATTTTTAAAATGATTTGGAATCCAAACACCAATATAAGGGAAATTATAATCACTTCCAAAACACTACCACCATAAGCCAAATGAATCAAAATTACATTTCATAAAACATCATGTCCCTTGGAAACATGTAAACCATTTAACACCCAAAGGGTAACCCCCTTCGAAAAACTAATTTCCCTTAAAATTGAATGACAATGTGTTTTTCTTATATAAAAGCATTATTTTAATTTTATCAAAAATGTTGATTGTATAAAATACAAATTTATAGAAAAATTTCATTTAATCATGAAATTAAATCCTTTAAGCCACATGAAAACCAAGTATGTTTTATAAACCCATTATAAACAAAATATAGATAAACCAGACCCTCATTATCTGGAATAGAAATTAATTTTTAAACCCAAGATACCATAAATAAATTGATTAAAATTAAATTAAATGGAAACAATTCCCTAAATAAAATTCATCGATGGCAGCGATGAGAGAGAGGGTTTAGGTCTCGTGGGGGTTTGGTGGAGAAGGGGGTTCGGGGTCGGGTGTTGGGGGGAAGTGGCATGGATGGTCGGCCGGTGGAGCTGCAGTTCCGGTATCGATCATGGGGGGGGATTTTAGGGATAAGGGGAGTCGTGGTAGGGATGAGTTTCGCGGTTGGAAAAAATTAACGGGGTTTAGCGGCGGTTTTTAATTAACCGACGCTAAACACTTTTTAAAAAAGTATTACCAGAGGTTTAAAAAACTACTGCTAAAATACCACCACTAAAGTTAATTTATGTTTTAGTAAATAAATTTATATTTGTATATAATATCATTATGGTATAATAATATTTCTATATATATATCAAATATTTTCACAAAACCCTTCCCTAATTCATTATGTGTAGTGTGTAAACGAATCACACCACATTGATGGGGTACCAAAGTTCCTCAAACGACATTATCGTATTTACACCAAATGGATAGTAATAATATATGTATTTTAATAAGAATAAATAATATTAAAAACATAATAAATATAATATGTAACATATGAAAATATATTTTCCATCATAATTTCCACCATGAGAGGCTATAAATGAAAAATTAACAATCATCGTTTTGTGAGGTGGTAGTTTGTTGTACACGTAAATAGTATTTTTGTAAACCAATAGATGGAGGTGTGTATAAGTGTAGGTTTAAACTATAGTATAAAATATCCTAGTATATTTAGGATATGTTTTCTTCTATAGAATCATGCCACAAATATAGTGGAGGAGGTTGTTAACAAAAAAAAACAAAATGAGCTTTAGGGAAAGCATTATCTCTTAATCAGGTAACTCCTTTTGGTTTGTTATAAAAATCTTACTTGGAAGAAATTATTCTCAATAAGAGGATTCAAAGAGTAAGGGGGTGATTTTGATGTTATTTTTTCAGATTTTTTGTGGGATAAGGTGCTTGAGATGTGTGATGTTGAGGGAGACGTGGGTCCTTTTATAGGGAAGGAGGAGTGTCACTCTTGTAAATATTTTATGAGATAATTCGTCCAAAATTATTCATGTTTCATGTGGATCCAATAATGATCCAAAATTTATTCATGTTAGTATAGGGTCTAAATCTTGATATCCAATATAATTTGGACACGTATATATGTCACATTTATCATTAAGGTTATGGTTTAGTACCTTATTATGTTTAATTTAACATTGACTGATATAAATAATTTTAATCACTTTCACCCATATTTTTTGTTAAAAACCAAGTTTAACCTATAATTTAATATAATTTTTTTATTCAAAATATGGAACCCAATTATCCATATTATAATCATATATGTGGCCGATATTAATTTGGAATTAATCCCGCAGTTCGGTGGACAATGCAGGTTTTTAATGTAAAAAACATTCAAAATATTTCCTGGTTTTTATATCCAATTTAAATGTAAAATTGAAAAAATGACATAAATTTTATTAATTGAAAAAAATATTATCTAACTAAACATTTAAACCAATTTAAAATATAATTTTACCTAATAAATAAATCCTATGAAGAAGTAGTTTTGAACATAAATTCAGTAGTTTTAACTATTAATTAAAAATGAAACCTTATAGAAAAATACAAAAAGAAATTCATTACCGAATTTTTAGGTTATTATTTAAAATATGAAGTTTATTTTGAAATATTAAATCATTAAATGTGGAAAATAGGATTTATAATCAGTTCCCCATTAAATTGTGGTCAAACTACATTTAAAAACAATATGTTTTTAAGCATACAATTGTGTCCATTCTTATCTTATCTCTATCTAATATATTAAATGAAAATAAAAAATATTTTATTAAATATATAAAATATATATTAAATTAATATCTCTTACTAATTTTATTTAATTAAATTTTTTAGGGTAAAATAGATTTGTGACCATAATAATATTTCCTTTTATATTCAATCGGGTTTCATATTCATTTATAATTAATTAGAAACATAGGAATTAATATTATATTGTGTAAGCTACATACTTTCATGAATTATTTAATAATATTCAAAAGGTCAAATTTAATATCTAGTATATATCATATTATATTAAATAATCACATTTTATTAAAATATTATTTATTACTAAACTTCGACCTTACATGTTACGTAAGACATCGAAGAAAGTCATTTTTTTTGTATAATGCATGAAAACCTCAATGTTCCATGTAGAGAAAGATAATGTTCATGTTGTGTGTGGGGCATGATTAGCACGATGTTAGATATAAAGAAAGACACACATAGTGTTTTAACATAAAATAATCTATCATTAGGGTTGTATGAAATGAAAAATATCAAATGGTTAAATTATATCAAAAACAAATCAAAAGAACTAGGGGTGTTACATTCTACCCCCCGAAAATAAATTTCTACCTTGAAATTAATCTGGGTTATTAATGGTTTAATAGTTGAATGATTCATTCATATAAACCCACATAGTAAAAATGTATACTAAAACATCCTTTAAAGGGAATTTTGGAACCACAATAGCTACCTAACGCAACATATAACTTGTTTTCTACATAGGAGAACATAGATTGGGAATGAACATTGGAAAAGGAGGAAAAAATTAACTATTTATAGGGAGTGACTAGGGTCATCAATAATAAACAAGTGAATGATCAAAGAGCGGTTTAGGGCCTCAATGAAATAAATCCATGATGATTTAAAAGGGCATTGGTTTGAAAAAATTAATGTATTATGAGAACACATTTTCTTCATTTTGTTATCCTAATATTGGTTAATTTATTTTTTGACCAAAAATATAAGGAAATATATATAAATAAAATATTTATACAAAAATATTGTTCTTTAGTTGTGATTTTTTCAGATTCAAATTCATCCATTACATCATATAATGAACATCCATAATTTAACAGCAATTTATAAATTTCTAAAATACACTTTAAACATATCATAATGCCTATAAATGAATAAAATATATAACAATTTATCTATAAATATTCGTAAAAATCAATATGGTTAATCCGTTAATCTAAAAAATAACTCTACTATTTCATCATAAATAATTATACATTAACCACTACATATCCTAGGCCAATGGTATGTGTGAAACACTAATTATCCTTTGATCATGGTCTTAAACTCCAAAGCCTTACCGAACATGGATGGTTTCCACAAAAAATATTTGATATCCTTCTCTAAAACCATAGAAATATAATTTTTAAAATAAATAAGATGAAAATCATGGAAAACATTAATCACTTAATAGACTTTTAACAATGGTTTTCAACACAAACTCAATGCACAAATAATTCCTCCAATGTTTACCATAATTTTTTTTTGAATGGATAACATTATAACACTTCTCAAATATGAAAATTAAAAACATTAGAAATAGATTAATGTAATTAGATTGTTATTGATTCCCCAGTATATCACAACATTTCCCTTGGTTGGCACATTTTAGACATGTGAGTACACTCATCATATATTGTAATGAACCAAAGTTTTATTAATGTAATTACCTTATTATAATTATGCCTTATAGTATAATCAAATCAGGAAGCAAAATTACATATTATGATAGTAAGTAATATGTTATCATTTAACATAATCTTGCTACTTCTATGTTTTGAATTTTGAAAGTCTGACATATACGGTTGTGATCAGTAAGATGCCTAGAGTCTGATAAGGAAAACTTATTTTTTTCCTGAATGGTAACCTACCATTATGAATAGTAATATGACCCTTATTAATAGTCAATCTTCCAAAATAAGTGTAAACTTACCCATGAATAATTTAATAAAATTTAGGCATCCTATAAGTGACAATTTGACCATCGTAATAGTTTTGGAATTTTTGTAAGTAATAAATAATTATTTATTATTAATTAATTAATTAAAAAGAGAATTTATATTATTAAAATGTGTTCATATATTATAAAATCCATATATTATAGATTTAAGATATTTTACAAGACCTTAAGTAATTTTTGAAAGCATTATAAGATTGGTTCTAAATTAAAAAACTATATTTTTCTAGTAAATTATGATTTTAATTAAATAGTTAATTATCACAGTTATAAAACTCTTTTTGAAAATGGAATTCATTTTTGGATTCTACATGTCGAAAAATTGTTGTGGTGATTTTTTTTGTATTTGTCTGAAATACTTAAATTTTTTGATGAAAAATGAAATAACATAATTTACAAAAATAAGCTGAATAATCTAATTATAGAGTCATGCATGATGTTATGCTGAAGTTATCCCAATTCATTCAGTTTCACATGATGAAATTACTATTCATGTCCATGTATGACTCACTATTCCTTTTATTGTGGGGAAATACTAAACTAATTAATTTTATATTGAGATAACCCCTCTCCCCTCCACTATAAATACCACCTTTCACACCCTCTTTTCCACATTCCTACCAAGCTTCTAGAATTGTATAATACATGTCCAGGCATATTCCCTAGCCCCTACCTCATATCCAAGATCTTATAGTCTCATCAAAAGACCATGACCTGATTCCTTAATCAGGATCCCAAGAGGGGGATTCAAGAGGTAATTCCCCTCTCCCTTTCTATCTCTCATTCCATAAATTTCTGTTCAATTTCATCTTCTTTTCTTATTTTATCCCCACCTATATTAGAACACATTGTATTTTAACTCTATTATCATAAATATAATATACTTTTATGATAATAATGTGATTTTATACCAAACAAGCCCCTTCTCCTCTTCCTTTTATTTTATAAAATAAAACGTTGTTCGTGAGGTGTTAATTTATCACATTCATGAACGACATGTTTCTTTTTTTCAATTTCAACTTTCAGATCCGATCATGAAACCTATTTTATAGTTGAACCAGAATAATTTTTATTTATTATATCCTATTTAATTTTTTGTATCTAACTAATGTACATGTTAATAAATTATTAAACAAAACATGTTCATTGTGGTCGAAAAACAACCCAAATTAACCCAAACAATCCACAATTAGTTCTTATCTAATGATTAATCCACATGTAATATATTATAACTCATTATATAATCATTTAAACGTTTTTAATATCATTAATAAAATGAATGATAAGTTCAGGATTTTTATCCATGTTCTACACGAACTTCAATTTATGATTTCAAGTGAACTGATCAAGAAAACCATAAAAACAAACATTCTCAAACAATGCTGTTAAACTCTGTAACTACTAAAAAGGTAAATAAAATAACTTAATGAAACCACAATGAACCATATACATGTACACAAGGTTCGTAAATTGTTAATTAATGTGTCTAATGTGGTTATGAGTGACATTAAAGTAGAGAATGTGGTTGATACTCGGTAAGGGGAAAATCTTCAACTCAACATTCTTTCTTCGAGTTATCCCCTTTCACTCCATTTTTTGTATGTCACTATATAAAATAATAATATTTTCATCATTATCTTACCTATTCTGGGATATAAATTTTCTCCACTTTATTTTTTTTCAAACAAATGTTTTTCAAAAGAACACTTCTTTCCAAAACAGACATTTTACTTCCCACTCTAGGTTGATGGTTATCATATCAAGTATGTTATTCCCACTTTATTTTGGGAACCCAATGTTTAGGAATGTGTTCTTATGAGATGAAACACATTACATTACATGGTTTAGTGATGTCAATTTTTGATATATATTCATTATGGCATGCATGATAAATGATAATGATATGATGTGACGGGTTCACCCGAAATTATATAGCGCAATATGAATAATTAAATGTGACATGTGCCCCCAGAATTATAGAGCGCTCCAATGCATAGGGTAATGTGATAAATATCATTACTTATTGTGAAATTATGTGTGAACATGATTCTATATTTTTTCTCCAGTACTTTTGGTAGTAAACCACTAAGATATGATATTTCATTTTTTTCATAGCCACATTTCAAGTATATTATTAATGCTTCCTCTCACATTCATGATCTTTTGCCTATGATATTGATAAACTCACCCATTTTTATATTATAATTATCTATCCTCTTACTAGGCATTTATGTCACACATTTTAATGTATATCCTCAGGTGACTACATGTACTATGGAAATTTCATGTTCCAATAATAATCAAGAGAAGGAGGAATTAAATAAATGTTGATGTTGATGTTGTTATTATTATGTATGGTCATAGTTTATACAAGAAACTAAACCATTAGATCTTATATGTGTAATAATTTTATTTTTTTATCATTAAAATTATGTAATGGTAATGAAAGAAATGGCTGGGTCTCTATAGTTGGTATCAGAGGAAATGTTTTGTTAATTTTGGAATTAGTGTTATTGAACCCTAGAGAAAACCTCTAGCATGAGAATAAGTAGAAATATGAATAAAAGAATCATTACATATGGATAAAATATGTTAGTATTTTAGTTAAAATTGTACAAATGAATATGTTATTCATGGATTTTTTTACCTATGTTTTCTTCTAAAATTTTTTATTTTTGAAATTGGTGGGAACCTGTAGAAACCAGGCCAACAACTCATGTGAGGGACAATGCAACGATTACCTGAACGACATCCCCAATGATTTTGGAGGTGGCATTCAAAACATCATGGTGATACATACCCAAATATCGCATGTTATGAACAATATCCATAACAATGGGGAACTTCCTCCTTCACCAAAGATGGATCAACATGGTATTGAATGTTTTATGTGGCCATGACCACCAAGGATTAGTGGATCTTCTGATTCGGTAGTTGTGGAATAGTGGGTCAATATTATGGCGAAGATCTTTTTTGTGCTTCACAATTCTGAGATGGGATAATTTGAAACTATCTGTTTATTATCTTGATTGAGAGGCCAATCAATGGTGGGATTTTATTAAGAACACCAATCAAAGGGAGGAAATTTAAGAGATGGAATGGGGAGAATTTAAGATAGTGTTTCATAACAATTATTTACAAAGAACACATTGTACAATGATGTTGAGAGAAATCATAGAGCTAAAGCAAAAGGAATGAGAATCTATCACTACCTAATAATAGAACAATGTTAATAAAATTGATAGATTCTTTAGTTGATTAATACCACACCTTCGAAAGGCTCTTGAAATTTGAGACATTGGCTGTTATGAAGAAGCTATTTGATGTTCTATAAAAGTGGAGATGATGTACTGAGAATGGTTTCATGTTTATGGTGTTATGAAATGAAATATGGGGTTTCCATCCAGTAGATCTAATGACAATGGATGAAAGAAAACTCAATGACCCACATGAAAAAAATCTAGGATGTTTCACCATAGGAACTACCTCAAAAGGAAGGGTGAGTGCTTTAAGTGTGGGAAAGAAGGAAACCATTATCAAGAGTTTCAAAAAGACAAGAAAAGGAATGAGAATGTGGTGGATGAAATTAGAGAACGATCAATGGATCAATGCTAAAACTGTAGGGATATAGGGCACTATGCAATCCAGTGCACTAAACCTTGAGTTCTCGAGGGTATTCAGCATACACAGCAACCAAAGGAAAAGGAACAAAGAAAGGCTTATTTCTTCACTATTCCGGAAGTGGAACAAGAAAATAAAGTCGTATAAGGTACACTTCATATTCACTCAAGAATGAAATATGTCTTATTTTATTCTGGTTTGACACATTCTTGTATATCTAGAAATTTCCCTAGAATAATTGAATCAACACTCTAAATCCTTGAAGTAGATATACTGTAAAAACAATAAATGGTTAAATCATTGAAAACCAAGTGTTTGACCATTCTTTTATTGGCGTATGTGGGAATATTTTTCTATTGAATCTCGTAATACGTCCCTTGGTGGAATTCAATGATATAATGGGAATGGATTGGATCTCATTATATAGAGAATGTATCAATTGTTGTGAAAAGAAATTTCTTTTACTATCCCGAACCATCCAATGCTCCTCTACAAATTCATGGAAGATCATGAATCTCCTATGAAAAAATCATTCAATGGTCTGGGTGTTCATTCCCTATAGAGAATCATACCACACCCAAATGGTTGAGTCAAAGGATTGTACCATCCTTGAGGGAGTGCCAATTGTGAATGAATATGGTGATGTATTTCCTGTAGAGTTACCGATAATTCCCCCATATCGCGTGGTAGAGTTATCAATAGAACTCGTACCAGAAGCTACTCCTATCTCAAAGGGTCCTTATAGGATGGATCTATCAAACAGTAGGAGCTAAAGAAGCTGCTGCAATAGCATCTGGACAGAGGTTTCATATGCCCTAGTGCATCACCTTGGGGTGTGCCAGTGTTTTTTTTGTGAAGAATTAGGATGGAACAATGCGGTAGTGTATCAATTATTAAGAAATCAATAATAAAACCATAACGAATACAAATCCTCTTCCAAGGATTGATAACTTGTACGATTTGTTAAGAGGATCTCAATACTTCTCAAAGGTGGATCAAAATTCAGAATATCATCCTCTAAAGGTGATGAAAGAAGATATTCAGAAGACAACCTTCCGTACAAGGTTTGGGCACTATGAGTTTCTGGTGATGCCCATAAAACATACTAATTCTTCTACAATCTTCATGGATTTGATAAATAGATTCTTTAGACATTACAATGTCCATTTTTTTGTAGTGTTTATTAATGATATTCTCATCTACTCCAAGATCAACGAGGAACATGAAGAACATCTATGACATGTAATGGAAACACTGAGAAATATGAAGTTGTATGCCAATTTCATTAATTGTGACTTTTGGATGAAGCAAGTCACGTTCTTGGGACGTGATCACAAGTGAGGGAGTTTTTGTATCCGCTTCAAAAAAAGGTGATTTAAGAGTGGATGAGGCCCACTAGTGTCATATAAATCTGTAGTTATCTTGGATTAACTGGGTACTAATGATGTATTGTGAGAAATTTCTCAAGATTGTCAAGCCCAATATCAAAGTTATCACGGAAAGGGGTAATTTATTTCTAGAAGGAAAAATCTGAGGGAAGCTTCCCGGAGCTAAAGAGATGGGTGTTCACAAAACCTTTACTCACACTAAGAAAAAGTGGAGAATTTTTTGTGATATTGATTGGTGCTTCAATGAATGTATTGGGTTGCATACTCATGAAAAATGATATTGTGATATCCTATGCCTCATGAAAGTTGAATATCCATGAGCCGAACTACCCGACACATGATCTAGATCTGACAACCATTATGTTTTCCCTAAAAATCTGGCAGCACTACCTTTATGTCGAGAACTATGACATATACACCTCTAAAGAGCCTAAAGTATATATTCACACAAAAAGAGCTCAAAATGAGTCAAAGGAGATGGTTAGATCATATCAAGGATTACGATTTCTCTATTCACTATCATCTTGGAAAGGTGAAAAAGGTAGCTGATGATCTAAGATGAAAAGAACCTACTACTCTATCTATGATAGGGATTGACAAAGACCATATTTTCGTGGATATTCAATGGGAAGATTTAGAAATCAAAAGGGTAGGTGATACATCCTACCAAGCCCAAATTATTGCACAACCATCCAACCAAGAGAAGATTAAGGAAGAAAAAAAGTGATGGTGTGGATATAAACAAAAGGGTGAGAGCAGTAAAGGAAGGGAAGTTGAATGAGTTCCATATCAATGATGATGGTGTGATTCGGTTTGTAATGAGTCCTTGTGTGCTTTCATCGCCAATGATAATTAAGGAGCAATTGTAGAATGAACATATCTCAACATTAGTTATCCATCATGGGAGTACCCTGATGTATTATGATATCTAAGAACACCACTGGTGGGATCACATTAATAAGGAGATTGTAAAATATATAACAAGGTGCTTCATATGATAGAAAGTTAATGTAGAGTAACAAATGTCCAAAGGGATGATGCAGCCATTGCCTATACCCATGTGAAAATTAGAGAATTTCATTATGGACATTGTCATGGGTCTCTTGAAGACGTCGGTGGGAAATAATGTGATATGGTTTGTCGTTTAATGACTCACCAAGACATCCCATTTTATTGCTATTTGGAAAGGCCACTCACTTGAACAATATGAAATGATATATTTGAAAGAAGTTGTGAGACTACATCATGTTCCACTCTTGATTTCTTATAACCATGATCCAAGGTTCACATCTAAATTCTGGAGGAGCCTTCAACATTCCTTTAGTGCTGAATTAAATTTCATCACATCCTATCACCCCCAAACTGATGGCCTATATGAATGGACTATTTAGACGCTCAAGGATATTCTAAGATCCTACTCTATTGAATTTAATGGTGGATTAGATCAGCATCTCCCATTGGTAGAGTTCTCATAAAAAAATATCTTCCACTCGAGTATTCAGAAGGCTCCATATGAAGCACTATTTGGAAAGCGATGTAAAACTCCAAACTATTGGGTTGAATTTGGAGAAAGAAAGCTACTTGGACCCGATCATGCGAAAGAGATGGTAGAAAAGTTTTAATTCATCCAAAAACATATCAAAGCTACTCAGTGTCAGAAAAAGAGCTACGCTGACAACTATTGAAGAGACTTTGAGTTACACATTGGAGATATAGTCTTCCTTTGAATATCACCATGGAAGAGAGTCATGGGGTTTGGAAATAAAGGGATGTTAAGACCAAGGTACATTGTCCCCTTTGAGAAAATTGACTGCATACCTGAGGAAGTACATACCTGATCCCTCATGTTCATTATGTTTTTCACATATCACTCTTGAGGAAGTACATACCTGATCCCTAACATGTACTGAAATCAGAGGTGGTGCAGCTAGAAGATGTTGTCTCTTATGAGTAGCAGCCAGTAGAGATTTTATACCACATAGATAAGGTTCAATGAATCAAAATGACCCACATTGTCTAAGTGTTGTGAAGGATCCATAAGTTTGAAAAGCTACTTGGGAACCATAAGAGGTGATGAAGGAAAAGTACCCTCACCTGCTTATGTAAAAAGAAATTTCAAGGGTGAAATTTTATAAGGGGGGAAGAATGTAACAACCCAAAGTTTTATTAATGGAATTACCTTATTGTAAGGATGCCATATAGTATAATATAATTAAGTAGAATAATGACATATTATGATACTAAATACTAGGCGACCAGTAAACAAAATTATTATACTTCTATGTTTTGAATTTCAAAAATCTGACAAACACGGTTGTGATCAGTAAGATGTTTGGAGTCCGATGGGAAATTGTTTTTGGATAATATTGACCTATAATTATGAATAGTAACATACACTTATTAATAGTAATATGACCCTTATAAATATTAAATTGTCTCAAATAAGATTAACCTTACCCATGAATAATTAATTTAAAATTAGGAATCTTATAAGTGATAATTTCACCCTAGTGAATCTATTCGAATTTTCATATGTCATAAAACAATAATTATAAATAATAAATTAATTAAAAATAAATTTTATTTGATTAAAATGTGATCATAAATTAGAAAATAATTGACTTATAGTTTTAAGGAAATATTAAAATACCTCAGGTTATTTTTTAAAGCATTATAAAATCATTTTTAATTTTAAAAACACAATTTTTCATATAAATTATGATTTTAATTAAATTTTATATTAATCATAGTTATAAATTTATTTTTAGAAAATGGGCTTCATATCTGGATTCTACTTGTAGATAAATGGTTGGTGTTAATTTTTGGTATTTTTCTGAAATACATGAATATTTCATGAATAGTGAAACACCATAATTTACAAAAATAAGATAATTTAGCTAATTATAGATTCATTCATGATGTCTTCCTGATTATATCCCAATTAGTATGGGTTTACATGATAAAATTTCTATTCTTTTCTGTGGAGGAGTCACTATTCCCTGTATTTGTGGGGTAATCATATACTAAATAATTTTATATTGAGAAACCCACTCTCCCTTCCACTATAAATACTACCCTTCACACCCTCTATTCCTAACACCAATCAAGATTCAAGACATGCCTAATATAACACCTCGATCCCGCTCTTCCGAACTCGGTTCTTGAAAAATTCTATGTAATTTTTTTATAAAAGTGAATAAACAATTAAACAACACTTTTAATGAAAAGAGGACCTTTTACCGGTCTAGGTTCTGGAAGATTAGACATAACCTTACATTGATCAGAGTTAAATAAAAAAAATAAAACAACTGTCTAGTATGATTTTTTTCATGCTACAACAAATATGACAAACTCTGGAATTCAAGGAAACCTGTGAAAAACATTTCAAAAACGTAGGGTGAGAAAATAAGTTTCCCAGTGAGGGGTTTCAAAAAACTATGATAAATCGCTTTTAGAAAAATATCCTTTCAATAATAAATTATAAAAATTACAATTGTAAATTCATTTGTAAAACAACCTTTACTCACTAATGTAATTCTTTTGAAAAATACTGATACATTAAAAACACTTTTAAAATAATCCTGTGATTTTTTTGGAAAATATTAAGCAAAATTCACTAAAACCAAACATCATTTTGAGGCAACATAAATCATTAAAGGTTGTCTTGGGCCTACCCACTTCGCGAAGTATGAGTTCACACCCCAATAACCTTCTGTTTTTTTTACAACGAACTAGCGCCGATAATTTTTTTAAAAAAAACGTTTAAGGTTTTCTTTACAAATATATATACTTGTATTTTTCACTGGTGTTTTAACTTTTAAATACATCAATGTATTAAAATACACATCCAAAATTATATATATATATATATATATATGATTTCCATTATTTCTAAATATATATGATTATATCTCCTTGTTATGAAGTAGTCGATTTACGCATCGACATTTCATTGAATATTTTTCTGTACATACTTTTCCCTTTAACGAATCATTATTTTTATACATAATGACAATATACCCATACAACATCTATATATATATATATATATATATTTTTGAATACAATAATAAAAATTATTATCCATACAAATTACACGCGCAATTAATAAAACTGATGCGCACGACATGTCATTGATTTAAATAATTTCCACTACTTATATTATAAATTACATTCATGAATGAATTAAATGAATCACATATGAATCTATATATGAACATTTAAACATGGTTTGCAAGACAAAATTATGTTAAAACATAAATGAAACATATGGATGAAACATATAATTGTATATTTATGTTTTTACAATTTTCAAGTATATTTTGCATCAAAAAAATCGGTTATATATTGATATTTACACTTTCGAAAATCCTAAAATAATTTAAGATTGAAGTATAAAATCAAATATACACAAAATTATATAATCTGATTTCATATATCAAAATTAAATAAAAATAAACTTTTGAAAACTTTTTTTGCATCTAGAACATTAATTAATGTTTCATGTACATCATTGAAAAACTCAAAATAGATTAGGAATATAAACATGTATACATAAAAATATATACATGGGTTTTGGATAATAATAAATTAGTAGCCTAAACCCATATAAATTCATTTCAACATCTTTAAAACTAATTAAAAATAGAATCCATACCATATATATTTTAAAACAAATATATAATTCTTCTTACTTGAAAAACATTCAATTAAGAAAATAAAAATGTTTGTTCTGTTTTGAATAAACCCCTATGTAAGCATTGAAGAATAAACTAATTTGATAAAAATTAAAATTCCATATAATCTACCAAAATTTAGAAAGTGGAAAACATGATGATTTTCATTTGATAAAACCATAGGAGAAATAAATTTCACTTTCACAATTATAATTTTCGAAGATAATAAATAGACAGAATAAATATAAAGATCCCTTACATTTTTTCGATTGAAGAACCACTCCCCCTCTAAGCAGCAAGTTGGCAAATCCTTAAAATGAAAATGAAATTACCTCTCTATTTATAATATCAAATGAACAATATAAACAAAATCACCATTAAATGAAATTAATGAAATGTCCTCACAAAATGGTTTTATTAAAATGTCTGTTGAGTAATCATGATATATTATATTCATATATTACTGCAACTGGACAGAATAGATATTGTATTGATTATTTGAAAAATTGATTGATACATATTATATAGGATAATTTGGTTGGATTGGCATCTACGTTGTGATGTTTCAACACACAACTACACAATAAGATTGGAAAATCGTAAACAGAGACAACCAAACCTGTATTTTAATATGATGGAAACAAGTATGTGATTACCCTAAAATAACGATTAACGATCTAAATCAATGTCATAAAGGGATATTTTTCATAATACGACCACAATGAAAATAAAAATGCTACATCAATTCAGATAACAATGAATTTAATATACTGAAATCAGTACAACAGATAAGGGTTCAAATGATTTAAACAAAAATAATTACAACATGTAGAAGATATCAACATCGGATAATAAATTTTGAGCAAACGTAAATTTTTTTGGAGGAAAAATGAAAAATCTAAACTTATTAATCCCTAAAATTAATCTTATACTTGATTATTATAAACAGAAATTGAATATATACAAAACCTATTTGAAGATTCAGAAAAATTAGGAGTCGTTTTCCCCCAATCTAAACTACACGACTCAGATCTGGACGAGACGCTCACCTCTCAATCTCGGGTCTGAAGGAAAACCACCATCATGCACCGGTTTCAGCTCATCTTTCGGCCTAAACACCCTAAGACAAGAAAGATCCCTCACCTTTGCCAGGGGTCTGAGTCACGCTCGCCCTCGACAAACCCTACTAATACTCTTCACTTTGACGAATCAGCTGCGACGAACCAGCCCCGACTTCAAACACCCTCAGCCCTTCGAGCTCGGTTGACATCACTCTGACCTTTAACCATAGAACCCTACCCTTGCGTGAACCCCCTTTACCCCGATTCAACATATAATTTTTTTTATCTTTACCGAACTAATAATAATATTAAATATATTACATTAATATTATAATTTCATTATTTTGGTTTTATTTTAATCTTAAACTTGTAAAGTTATTTATATGTATTACTATATTTTAAAAAAATGTAAAATTAGATGTTTAATTGCAACATTAATATTAATATCTCAAATTAACAATATATATAGATATATATTAGTTAATAATATTTATTAAATACACAAAGTTTGTTTATTTTATTAACATTTGTAATGTGTCATTTTTAAATACTACAATTTCTAAAGGATAGTTTTTATAACGCTTAGATAAAACTTTATAAATATCAATATTTAAGGGTTGATAAAAAATAGGTAAATAATATCGCAACACTCACGTCATGACTTTTCAGAAATGGTTTTATATGTTCCTTTTATTTTTAGTTTCGTTGATATTGTTCTTGCTATAACGTTTGTGCTTCTATCACATCCAAAAGATTATAACTACTCGATCGTCATCATTGTGTTTCTCGGTGGTCTTCCAATTGTTTTATTATCGATAGTAGTGGGGTTAATGGGTTATTTTGTGTGTGTCAAAGATGTATTATGGTATTTGTATAAATAAAGTGATTTCTACTTATATATTTGCGTTCAGAAATTTATATATTTAATTGCATCTTGGAAACTTTGAAAAAACATAAAACATAAATTCAAACCTGGGGTGTTACATTCTCCCCTGCTTAATTGAATTGTGCTCTCGTGATTCATCTAAACTCATCGCTCTTAATTCTCATCTATTCTGAGTCTCACATGATTTCCCTAGGGTCTATACAGTTGTCCTCCACAGTTTTCATGTCTTCCTATGAGATTAAATTTCAAAGTGGCTTCGAAATCATCCTCTTCCTTCGCCCTAATGCAACCAGTGAAACAGGGGTTGTATGGATATAGGCACCGGAATACAGTCCTCAAGGAATGATAATAAAAATAGTATCTGAGAAATCCATCTTGAAATTTATTTCTATAAGAAAGTCTCATTGCACATTCTTCAAAAGTTTAAAAGCCATCACAAATTCATCCTGTGAAGAAAAATCTTAAATGTTGACACATATAAGCTGCGTGAAGATTCCCTTCTTTATCTGCTCTATAAAAAGTTGAGATTGATTCTGGCTACTCAAACATGGTAAAACATCTGAAAAGTTCTTCGTAATATACCCCTTGGTGTCTATAGAAGTGATGTTCGATCTGTCTAATGTCATTGAAGATGAAACTAGAACCATGATGAAAACAATGTATAAGAGGTGTTCCTGATATATTATAAATTCGTTTACAAGAAAGACACATGTCTTCGTAGGGATCAGATGCTTCTTTGCATGATTTTTCCATGATCATAGCAAGTAATTCATTCCGAAGGCCTAAGAGATTTGTTTGAGTTCTCCTTCCATCTATAAATTATAAATAAGAATGTTTAATGAGAAAGGATAGTCAATTTGTCGAAGGTTTCTAAATTTACAGAGTTATCTAGACTGTTCCTATGATACCAATTATAACACCCCGAGCCCGCTCTTCCGGACTCGGTGCTTGAAAAATGCTGTGTAATTTTTTTTATAAAATTGAATAAGTAATTACACAACACTTTTAATGAAACATGGAACTTTTACCAGTATAGGTTCTAGAATATTAGACATAACCTTACATTGATTAGAGTTAAATAAATAAAATAAAACAACTGTCTACTATGCTTCTGTGCGAACTACAACAAAGATGACAAACTCTGGAATTCAAGGAAACATTTGAAAAACATTTCAAAAACTTAGGGTGAGGAAAAAAGTGTCCCAGTAAGGGGTTTTGAAAACCATTGATAAATCGCTTTCAGAAAAATATCATTTCGATAATACATTTGAAAAATATCAATTGTTTATTCATTTTTAAAATAAACTTTGAAAATAATGTAAAGCTTTTGAAAAATAATTATACTTTAAAAACACTTTTAAAATAATCCAGTGTTTTCATTGGAAAATATTAAGCAAACATCACTAAAACGAAACATTATTTTGAGGCAACTTAATTCGTTGAAGGCTGTCTTGGGCCTACCCACTTAGTGAAGGATGGGTTCACTCCCTAATGATCTTCTATTTTTTTACAACGAACAAGTTCCGATTTTTTTCGAAAACGTTTAAAGTTTACTTTAAATATACATATACTAGTATTTGTCACTCGTTTTTTTACTTTTAAATACACCAATGTATTAAAATAGGAATCCATACTTATATATGTATATATATATATGATTTCCATTATTTCTTAATATATATGATTATATGTGCTTGTTCTGAAGTAGACGATTTACGCATCAACATATATTTTCATGTTTTTCCATACATACTTTTCCCTTTAATGTATAATTATTTTTATACATAATAACAATTTACCCATACATAATGTATATATATATATTTTGAATACAAAAAGAAAAATTATTATCCATACAACTTACTCACGAGATTAATAAAATTGATGCGCACGACATGTCATTGATTTAAATAATGGCCAGTACTTATAATATAAATGACATTAATAAATGAAATAAATGAATCACTTATGAATATATATAAGAACATGTAAACATGATTTTCACGAAATTTTTTTGTTAAAATATAAATGAATCATTTGGATGAAACATATAATCGTATATTTTTGATTTTACAATTTGTGAGTATGTTTTGCATCAGATACATCAGTTATATATTGATATTTACCCTCTAGAAAATCCAAAATAATTTAAGATTTAAGTATAAAATCATATATTCATGAAATTATATAAAAGGATTTCATATATCAAAATTAAATCAATATAAACTCTTGAAAACTTTGTTCGTATATAGAACATTGATTAATGTTTCATGTACATCTGTGAAAAACTTAAAATAGATTAGGAATATAACCATGTATACATTAAAATATATACATGGGTTTTTCATAATAAAAATTTAGCAGCTTAAACTTATATATATTCATTGCAACATCATTATTACTAATTAAAAATAGAATCCATACCATATATATTCTAAAACAAATATATAATTCTTTTGACATGAAAAAAATTTCAATTAAGCGAATAAAAATGTGGATTTTGTTTTGAATAAACCCCTAAGTAAGCATTGAAGAATAAAGTAATTTGACAATAATTAAAATCCCTTATAATCTACCAAAATTTCAAAAGTGAAAAACATACTGATTTTCATTTGAAAACCCCATAGGAGAAACAAATTTCAGTTTAATAATTATTGTTTTCGAAGATAATCAATTGACAGAATAAATAAAAAGATCCCTTAAATTTTTTTATTAAAGAACCACTCCCCCTCTAAGTAAAAAGTACACAATGCCTTAAAATGGAAATGAAATTACCTCTATAATTATAATATCAAATGAACAATATAAACAAACACACCATTAAATGAAATTAATGCAATATCCTCACAAATTGGTTTTATTAAAATGTATATTGGGAAATCATGATAAATTATATTCATATATTGTTGCAACTGGACAGAGGAGATATTGTATTTATTGTTTGAGAAATTAATTGATACATATTATATTTGATAATTTGGTTGTATTGGAATCTTCATTGTGACGTTTTATTACAAAACCACATAATAAGATCAGAAAATCTTAAACATAGAAAATCAAACCTGTATTTTAATATGATTGAAACAGGTATGCGATTACCCTAAAATAATGAATAACGATCTAAATCAATGTCATAAATGGATATTTTGTAGAATATGACAATAAATAAAATCAAAATGCTACATCAATTTGGATATCAGTGAATTTAATATGTTGAAATCAGTTCAACAGATAAGGATTCAGATGATTTAAAAAAAATAATGACAACTTGTAGACAATATAAAAATTGGATAATAAATTTAGAGCAGACGTCATTTTTTGGGAGGACAAATGACAAATTAAAACTTATTAAACCCTAAAATTAATCCGAAACGTGATTATTATAAATAGAAATTGAATATATACAAAACCTATTTGAAGATTCAAAAAAATAGGGAGTCGTTTTCCCCAAATCTCAACCACGTGACTGAGATCTAGACGAGATGCTCACGTCTCGATCTATCATCTGAAGTCGAACCACCATCATGCACCGGTCGCAGCTCATCTTTCAGCCTAAACACCTGAAGACATGGAAGATCCCTCACCTTCGCCTTGGCTCTGATTCTCTCTCTCCCTCGACAAACCCTACTACTCCTCGTCACTTCGACGAATCAGCTTTGACAAACCAGCCCCGACGTCTAACACCCTCGGCCCTTTGAGCATGGTTGGCATCGCACCGACCTTTACCCCCAGAACCCTACCCCTGTGCAAACCCCCTTTACCCAGATTCAATATATCGTTTTTTATCATTACAGAACTAATAATAAAATAAAATATATTACATTAATTTTTTAATTTTATTATTTGGGTTTTATTTTAATATTAAACTTGTAAAGTTCTTTAAATATATTAATATATTTTATAAAAATGTAAAATTAGATGTTGAATTACAACATTAATTTTAATATCTCAAATTAAAATTATATATATATATATATTATTTAATTAAATTTATTAAATACATAATGTTTGTTTATTGTATTTCAATTAAGAGTTAAATAATAATATTTAAATCAACACAGTATATTTATTTTATTAATAGTTGTCATGTTTCATTTTTAAATATTAAAATTTATAATAGATAGTTTTTATAATGGTCTGATAAAAACTTTTAAATATAAATGTATAAGGGTCGATAAAACACAGGGAAATAATATCGCAACGCTCACACCACAGATTTTCCAAAATGGTTATATATGTTCTTCTTATTTTTAGTTTCATTGCTATTGTTCCAGCAATAATGTTTGGGCTTCTATCAGATCCAAAAGATGATAACTACTCGATCGACATCATTGTGTTTCTTGGTGGTCTTCTAATTGTTTTATTATCGATAGAGGTGGGGTTAATGGGTTAGTTTTTTTGTGTCAAGGATGTATTATGGTATTTGTATAAATAAACTGATTACTACATTTATATTTGCGTTCTGAAATTTATATATTTTATTGCATCTTGGAAACATTGACAAAACATAAAACAGAAATTCAATCCTAAGGTGTCACATTGTAACAGCCCAAGTTTTTATGAAAAATATTCTTTTTAATTTTATTATTGTATTGTGTTGTATGATACACCAAAAGGATCTTTCACAACACACATCCTTGACTTTCCTTCCATTACACGCAATCGCGACCTTCCACGATAGCGTGTGTTGTACGCAACACCAAGTTTCGCTAAACAACGATATGCTATTAAGATATTATTAAAACTAGCCGTTAAGAATAGTAATAACCACTTTTTAAATTTTAGAAATTTTAGCTCTCAAAATGGACTTCATTTTTGGATTCGGAGTATCGAATTTAGCCTAAGGTGAAATTTTGGTACATTTCGGATAACTTCCATATTCTGATGAATAGTGAAAATTACTAAATTATAATTAAAAACAACTTTTTTAATCGAAATAATTAATAGAGATAAATTATTAATTTCAGTGGTTTTAAAGTATATTTAGAATATATTTTTACAATTTAATACAATGTTGGTCATTGGTTGTAATTTCACATTTAAACCAGACATAATCAAGTGTCAATCTTTTGATATATTTTGTTTCCTAAAAACACGCTATTTATTTTAACAGCGGGATTTAATTATAAAATTAATTAATGAAACTTCTATGTTATGAATTTGTTAAAACAGATTTCATTTTTGAATTCGGAATATGAAATATAGCTTAGGATGAAATTTTGGCATTGTTCTGAAAAACATCAATTTTTGATGAATAGTGAAACTACTAAGTGGTAGTTAAAAAAACTGAATTTTTCATAAAACAGAATTTTACCGCTTCTGTGAATGGAATTTCAAAAATCCGAGAGACACGGTTGATGTCAGTAAGTAAAATGTGGTTCAATGAGATGAAAATATTTTTTGGTGAATAGTAACTTTTTACTTTTTTTTACCACGGTTAATAGTAAATAGGGTAACTAAGGGTAAATATGATATTACTATTACCCTAACACATGTCCTAATTCTATTGGATAAATTTAATTCGACCTAAAACAGCCTTATGAATATAATATGACCATTTAGGTCCACTTGGATTAGATTATGACATTTAATATTATTTTATTTAATGAATAGTTAAAATAGTTAAAATCAAAGTTTAATAACTAAAACATTTTTAATATGGGGTTATACATAAGATAAATTAGACTATAAATATTAATTAGAAAGCTAAAAAGATTTCCTACATAATGATAGTTTATTTATAATTTTTAGACTTTAAATAAATTAATTTATGTATGACACAACGATGATGCAGTAATTACCCTTTTAAGGAAATATTACATTAATTGATGTTATAAATTCTCAAATGAATGTAATTTGAGACTTTTTATGAATTCCACTAATTTTCTAGGTTACTATAATATATTAGTGTTGATTTAATCAACTTGGTTAGAACATATAATTCTGTTATGACTTTCACAAAAATCATATATCAAATAGTTTCAAAATTGACACAAAATAGTTTTTAAATCAAATATTATATTATTAATTGTTATTTTATTCCTAAAAATCTAAGGTTCGGCCAAATGACTTAGATAAGGATATATATATTAATAATAAACAATTTGGGGTTCGTTTGGCATGTTATAGTAAGTGTATTAACCATATAGTGAAAGAAAACAAAAAGACACGGTAAAAGTTAAATTATTTAACTTAGAGTTAATATAATTGATAAGGTAAAAATAATACCCTAAACATGTCTAAATCCTATTGGAGGATAGTATTTCGACCCATCCCCACTTTATCTTAGAAATAAGACCCTTTGGAACCATTATAAACCGATTTTTACTTTAATATAAAATAATATTTTGAGATATTCCTAAGGTGCCCCTCTCCTCCCTTATAAAAGGACACCTCCTCCCCCTCCTCCTCACAACAATTTGAGCACTCAAGCTCGGCCAACCCCTGCCCAAATCCCTTCTCCACTTCCCTAGAATAATCCTAGAGGTCCTGGTCTTCTTCAAAGACCAATCTTAGTTCCCTAAGTGGAGGATTCAAAGAGGCGTTTCAAAGAAGAGGTAATATCCATTACCGATCTTTTCAATTTCATTCTTCTTCAAACTTCTTCTTCTTTAGTTGTTTCATGATAAAGTAATAACATCAGTATTTCTTATATACTGATATGTTATTATAAATATGAAACAACTATAATTCACCTTCTATCCATCCTACGGAAAAATAAAATCACGCGCGTGCGTACGTACGGAATACCGTCTCCACGCCGTGGTGTAATCTATTTTCCACCACCACCTTAATAGGATGGGTATAATGGTGTAATGAGTAACTATATATGATTATTATAAATTGATATTGATACTGAAATAGTCTACATATACTTCAACACAATTCCACGACCATGGGAACGATATCATCGCTCGTGCGTACGTACGGACTACCGTCTCCACGACGCGATGAGATTCATTTTCAATGATTATCCATTCATGAATGATTATAAAGTATATATAATAATTACTAATGAAATATATGACATAATAATGATACTGGATTTATGTAAATTTATATGCATGTCATCTACTTAATTCCATTCACTTCAATAAGGAAACGAAAACAGCGTTCATGCGTACGTACGGACTACCGTCTCCATGAACGGTGTTTTTCATTTCATTTATCTATCTATTATATATATATATATACTGAATAAATATGATATATAAATCATATTTAATATTCTGGAAGTAAGTAAATCATGATATAAGTAATAATAATGTGAAGAACAACAAGTCAAAACACCTACGATAAATGAAACGATTTTACCCAAAACGATTCTTTAACATGGAATTTACAAAAGAACGGGTAATATAATGTCATAAGTGAACCATATATGATATCATAACAATGAATATGATTCTGTAATAAGTCAATAACATGATTTAAATCATTATACAGGAGGTTCGGACACTTACAAAGCAAGTCGGACCTAAGGTAAGGGAAATATCACAATCTCATTTTTATCCGAGATTGTTTATACTTTGGTATTTACTAGGGTGTATTTTATTATCCAAATCCATGTTTACTCAATATGTAATATTATTTCCATCCACCTAAAAATTTTTAAATCCAATTTTACCCTTCGTTGAGTTTTTAGTAAAAGATACAAAAGGAATCTTTTGTCGTTTTTCATACGAGGTACTTTTTGACTTTTCCGACAAAAGTACGAAGAATGTTTTTTTTTAACTTATACGGCATGAATGGATTTCTAAAAAATTATTTCCAAGAAGATTCCTTTACAAGTATTAAAGTTTATTTTTAATCAACTTATTTTAGTTTAAAATTGTATGACATGTCAAGAAAGGAAAAGTGTTTTTGAAGTAGAAAGGATATTTTCCTCAAGAATGAAGTTCAAGTATTTTATAAAAATTATTTTCCATCTAAGATAATAAAAGGGTTCTGTTTTTATCCCTATTATTACATGGATTTGATTATGTTGTGATGGAAACATTTTTATGAATTCATTTATCTTATATGAATTGTTTTATGATGTCATGTTGTTTAAGAATCCCATTTTTATTACATGGGTTATGCGATGATGTATGATTTATGATTATGTGGAACACATAAGAAAGGATTCATTATAAGATGGGTGGGACCTATATCTCCCTCCAATGCATTGGGTAAAGATTTTATATCTCATGAGATAGACAGGGCTGGAACGGTAGGTTATACCGGTTCAGTGAAACAGGACTGAAACGAGGGTTACTCGGTTCAGAAAGGGACTTTGTCCACTAAGATAGTCTTGGCAATGAGTCATGACTAACAAGAAATGATTTTCCATGATTATGTGTGCATGCCACAAAGTTTCAAGTTTTATGTTATGATTATGGGGATCTCATTTTTCACTTCTATGATTTGTTCCATGTTAAGATATTATGATCTCTTTTGCAGGTTATGATCTTCAAAAAGATATGATATGATTTTTATTTCATTTATTTGCCTTGCTGAGCATTTTAGCTCACCCTTTTATGTTTTCTTTTCCCCAGGATATAAAGAAAGGTTTTAGGTAAAAAAAAGGAAGATCTTTATGTGAGATGTTGAAGATCTTTCACCACGATTAGAAGATTTTATTCGGAGTTTCCAAAGACACTAAACTATTACGATCCTTGTGTGTGTGTTTTTGTTATGTACTAAGTATTCCGCAAAAGTAATGTAATGTTCATGTACGTCAAGCTTCGGGTCTCTACATTTGGTATCAGAGGAAAGGTTTAGTCAACCTTTGGAAACTAGGATGCGAAAACATTAGTGTGATCCCTAGAGATATTTCTAAGGTATGTCTAGGGATGTCCCTAGGGATAACTATACGTATAGGTTATAGTAATAGAATTACGCTAACGATCATATAATTAAACCTATGATGTTGGATATTGAAGGTACTCCCCCTTTATTATGTTTTTTTCCCTAGCATGATTTTTGCCTCTCACACTATTCTTTTTGGGTTTTAGACGATGGCTGGAACCCGAAGGAACCGTGTTGATCAATGCAATGGACAATGCAATGATTGCCCTCCTGAACAAACAAATGTTATGGGAGATGGAGTGCAAAATCTTATTGCTATACTTACACAAGCTATGCATCATTCTGGACTTCCAAATGAGCAGAGAAGGGAACAATATTCTATTGAGTCCTTCATGAGGCAACGTCCACCTTCTTTCAGTGGGTCTTCTGATCCACTTGTGGCTGAACACTGGATCAGTACTACTGAAAAGATATTTTCAGTTCTTCAATGTTCTGAACATGATAAAGTCATCTTAGCAGTATATCGTTTGGAAGGTGAAGCTGATCAATGGTGGAATCTTATCAAGAATACGAGGCCAGGAGATGAAATTGAGTCCATGGAATGGGACGAGTTCAAGAACTTGTTTTTCAGTAAGTACTTCCCTCGTATTCTTCGAACAAAGATGGAGAAAGAGTTTCTTGAACTGAAGCAAAGGGACGATGAATCTGTTGGTACCTATGAAGAAAATTTTACAAGACTTGCAAGGTATGCTTCTGGTATTATCATCCAACCTGAAAGTAAAGTTGATTGATTTTTCAGTGGCTTAAAACCAAGTCTTCGAAGGGCATTAGCTATAAGAGACTTCAGTAGCTATGATGAAATTTTGCGTTGTGATATCAATGTAGAAATGGAGGTTGGTGTTACATATCCATCTCATGGTTTTGACAAGAAACGAAAGATGGAGTTCAAGGAGAAATCACAGAATAATGGTGAAAAGAAGATGAATTTTTCCTTATGCACAAAGTGTGGAAAGAAGCATGGTGGAGATTGTCTTAAAGGGACTAGAAAATGTTTTAAGTGTGGAAAAGAAGGTCATCGAGCAGCTGAGTGTCGAAGTAATGGAAAAAGGGTTTCTAATGATGTGAATAAAGCAAACACTGCCGAGAACGCACCACCAACACTTCAATGCTTCAAGTGCAAGGAAATGGGGCGTTATGCTAATAATTGCCCTAATCCAAGGGTTAGTGATGATCAACATGAGCAACCACTGAAGGCAAAGGACAAAGGGAAATCACATGCGATCACTATTGGCAATATAGAATATGACAACGATGTGGTGGAATGATTACGTGTTTATGTAATGGGATTCCAAAATAATGTTGTATCATTGAGTATTGCAATATTTATTAATGTGGTATTCAAAGTGATTGAGATATTTTTTGGAAATAAGATGATATGCGCATAATGAAGGGAAAACGAGAAAACGAAATGTTTAACAGTATTCATGAGCTCATGATTGATATAAGGACTAAGTGATATCATGGTTTGATTATAAATAATTTTGAGGATTTTGGTATGTGGAAAGTGTTAACGTTTAACTTCATTCATGTTTTCACTAAGGTTCAATGGGTATTCAAGAGAATACATGATTAAGGACTTTGAATGTTTAGAATGTGACCAACAAGACATATCTTATGATATATGGGGATCAACGATGGTATTAAATCTATGGTAATCATTTTCACTATGTTATGAAAGTGGACTGCAGTATTATGGATAAGCCTAAAGAAGTTATTCTTTTGATATTATTGATAGGATGTTATAGTAATGTAGTTTTAGAAAAAGGACAACCTGCAGGACGGGCGACAACCCATCGCGTCGGACAAGGCTATGGGAATCGAACCCACAACCAAAGTGCGACTGGCCTTTATCGCCTACCACTGGCCTACAGGAAGTCCCTGTTTAGTAGAAACTAGTTTTATTATATTAAGAAGTATGATATATGAAGTATAAGTCCATTTTAGGAACCATATGTGATTAATCTCACTATAGATCGACTTATGTATATAATTTTTTCTAACCTTTTGAGACAGATGGAATGACCCGTCATTCTATCACATGATCTGTTAACACTTCACGAATAACAAATTCAACTTCATTTATTTAAGAGATGAAGTGGAAATTGTTAAAGGCATGAACAACAGTGAGATTGTACCAAAATAAAGTAAGTATTTATTCTAATTCTAATTCTTTAACTTTAGGGAAATGATCTTGAAAACCAAAAATGTTGTCCTAGTTCTCTTATACCTGATGAATCAGATGGTACCTTAGATCATCACAAATTTATGGATTTGTGATTACTGGCTTTTCCATAGCCATGTTCTCTACCACTCTCCATCAGAACATGATGGTTAGATTTCTCTTCCATATCCATATTTTCACCTATGTGGAAACCCAGTGATTAGTTTATTTGGGTAATCGTTACATTTCATACTTTAGTTTTTAAATCCAAGTTTTGGTATTCCTTTTTACGATGTGGGTTTCTATTAAAGAAAATTTCGAATAGTAAACCATTTATAACCCCGACGAATTTCGAGGGCGAAATTCATTTTAAGGGGGGTAGAATGTAACATCCCAAGTTTTTATGAAAAATATTCTTTTTAATTTTATTATTGTATTGTGTTTTATGATACACCAAAAGGATCTTTCACAACACGCATCCTTGACTTTCCTTCCATTACACGCAATCGCGACCTTCCACGATAGCGTGTGTTGTACGCAACACCAAGTTTCGCTAAACAACGATATGCTATTAAGATATTATTAAAACTAGCCGTTAAGAATAGTAATAACCACTTTTAAAATTTTAGAAATTTTAGCTCTCAAAATGGACTTCATTTTTGGATTCGGAGTATCGAATTTAGCCTAAGGTGAAATTTTGGTACATTTCGGATAACTTCCATATTCTGATGAATAGTGAAAATTACTAAATTATAATTAAAAACAACTTTTTTAATCGAAATAATTAATAGAGATAAATTATTAATTTGAGTGGTTTTAAAGTATATTTAGAATATATTTTTACAATTTAATACAATGTTGGTCATTGGTTGTAATTTCACATTTAAACCAGTCATAATCAAGTGTCAATCTTTTGATATATTTTGTTTCCTAAAAACACGCTATTTATTTTAACAGCGGGATTTAATTATAAAATTAATTAATGGAACTTCTATGTTATGAATTTGTTAAAACAGATTTCATTTTTGAATTCGGAATATGAAATATAGCTTAGGATGAAATTTTGGCATTGTTCTGAAAAACATCAATTTTTGATGAATAGTAAAACTACTAAGTGGTAGTTAAAAAAACTGAATTTTTCATAAAACAGAATTTTACCGCTTCTGTGAATGGAATTTCAAAAATCCGAGAGACACGGTTGATGTCAGTAAGTAAAATGTGGTTCAATGAGATGAAAATAATTTTTGGTGAATAGTAACTTTTTACTTTTTTTTACCACGGTTAATAGTAAATAGGGTAACTAAGGGTAAATATGATATTACTATTACCCTAACACATGTCCTAATTCTATTGGATAAGTGTAATTCGACCAAAAACAACCTTATGAATATAATATGACCATTTAGGTCCACTTGGATTAGATTATGACATTTAATATTATTTTATTTAATGAATAGTTAAAATAGTTAAAATCAAAGTTTAATAACTAAAACATTTTTAATATGGGGTTATACATAAGATAAATTCGACTATAAATATTCATTAGAAATCTAAGAAGCTTTCCTACATAATGATAGTTTATTTATAATTTTTAATCTTTAAATAAATTAATTTATGTATGACACAACGATGATGCAGTAATTACCCTTTTAAGGAAATATTACATTAATTGATGTTATAAATTCTCAAATGAATGTAATTTGAGACTTTTTATGAATTACACTAATTTTCTAGGTTACTATAATATATTAGTGTTGATTTAATCAACTTGGTTCGAAAATATAATTCTGTTATGACTTTCACAAAAATCATATATCAAATAGTTTCAAAATTGACACAAAATAGTATTTAAATCAAATATTATATTATTAATTGTTATTTTATTCCTAAAAATCTAAGGTTCGGCCAAATGACTTAGATAAGGATATATATATTAATAATAAACAATTTGGGGTTCTTTTTGCATGTTATAGTAAGTGTATTAACCATATAGTGAAAGAAAACAAAAAGACACGGTAAAAGTTAAATTATTTAACTTAGAGTTAAATCTAATTGATAAGGTAAAAATAATACCCTAAACATGTCTAAATCCTATTGGAGGATAGGATTTCGACCCATCCCCACTTTAGCTTCGAAATAAGACCCTTTGGAACCATTATAAACCGATTTTGACTTTAATATAAAATAATATTTTGAGATATTCCTAAGGTGCCCCTCTCCTCCCTTATAAAAGGACACCTCCTCCCCCTCCTCCTCACAACAATTTGAGCACTCAAGCTCGGCCAACCCCTACCAAAATCCCTTCTCCACTTCCCTAGAATAATCCTAGAGGTCCTGGTCTTCTTCAAAGACCAATCATAGTTCCCTAAGTGGAGGATTCAAAGAGGCGTTTCAAAGAAGAGGTAATATCCATTACCGATCTTTTCAATTTCATTCTTTTTCAAACTTATTCTTCTTTAGTTGTTTCATGATAAAGTAATAACATCAGTATTTCTTATATACTGATATGTTATTATAAATATTAAACAACTATAATTCACCTTCTATCCATCCTACGGAAAAATAAAATCACCGCGCGTGCGTACGTACGGAATACCGTCTCCACGCCGTGGTGTAATCTATTTTCCACCACCACCTTAATAGGATGGGTATAATGGTGTAATGAGTAACTATATATGATTATTATAAATTGATATTGATACTGAAATAGTCTACATATACTTAAACACAATTCCACGACCATGGGAACGATATCATCGCTCGTGCGTACGTACGGACTACCGTCTCCACGACGCGATGAGATTCATTCTCAATGATTATCCATTCATGAATGATTATAAAGTATATATAATAATTACTAATGAAATATATGACATAATATTGATACTGGATTTATGTAAATTTATATGTATGTCATCTACTTAATTCCATTCACTTCAATAAGGAAACGAAAACAGCGTTCATGCGTACGTACGGACTACCGTCTCCATGAACGGTGTTTTTCATTTCATTTATATATCTATTATATATATATATATACTGAATAAATATGATATATAAATCATATTTTATATTCTGGAAGTAAGTAAATCATGATATAAGTAATAATAATGTCAATAACAACAAGTCAAAACACCTACGATAAATGAAACGATTTTACCCAAAACGATTCTTTAACATGGAATTTACAAAAGAACGGGTAATATAATGTCATAAGTGAACCATATATGATATCATAACAATGAATATGATTCTGTAATAAGTAAATAACATGATTTAAATCATTATACAGGAGGTTCGGACATTTACAAAGCAAGTCGGACCTAAGGTAAGGGAAATATCACAATCTCATTTTTATCCGAGATTGTTTATACTTTGGTATTTACTAGGGTATATTTTATTATCCAAATCCATGTTTACTCAATATGTAATATTATTTCCATCCACCTACAAATTTTTAAATCCAATTTTACCCTTCTTTGAGTTTTTAGTAAAAGATACAAAAGGAATCTTTTGTCGTTTTTCATACGAGGTACTTTTTGACTTTTCCGACAAAAGTACGAAGAATGTTTTTTTTAACTTATACGGCATGAATGGATTTCTAAAAAATTATTTCCAAGAATCTTCCTTTACAAGTATTCATGTTTATTTTTAATCAACTTATTTTAGTTTAAAATTGTATGACATGTTAATAAAGGAAAAGTGTTTTTGAAGTAGAAAGGATATTTTCCTCAAGAATGTAGTTCAAGTATTTTATAAAAATTATTTTCCATCTAAGATAATAAAAGGGTTCTGTTTTTTATCCCTATTATTACATGGATTTGATTATGTTGTGATGGAAACATTTTTATGAATTCATTTATCTTATATGAATTGTTTTATGATGTCATGTTGTTTAAGAATCCCATTTTTATTACATGGGTTATGCGATGATGTATGATTTATGATTATGTGGCACACATAAGAAAGGATTCATTATAAGATGGGTGGGACCTATATCTCCCTCCAATGCATTGGGTAAAGATTTTATATCTCATGAGATAGACAGGGCTGGAACGGTAGGTTATACCGGTTCAGTGAAACAGGACTGAAACGAGGGTTACTCGGTTCAGAAAGGGACTTTGTCCACTAAGATAGTCTTGGCAATGAGTCATGACTAACAAGACATGATTTTCCATGATTATGTGTGCATGCCACAAAGTTTCAAGTTTTATGTTATGATTATGGGGATCTCATTTTTCACTTCTATGATTTGTTCCATGTTAAGATATTATGATCTCTTTTGCAGGTTATGATCTTCAAAAAGATATGATATGATTTTTATTTCCTTTATTTTCCTTGCTGAGAATTTTAGCTCACCCTTTTATGTTTTCTTTTCCCCAGGATATAAAGAAAGGTTTTAGGTAAAAAAAAGGAAGATCTTTATGTGATATGTTGAAGATCTTTCACCACGATTAGAAGATTTTATTCCGAGTTTCCAAAGACACTAAACTATTACGATCCTTGTGTGTGTGTTTTTGTTATGTACTAAGTATTCCGCAAAAGTAATGTAATGTTCATGTACGTCAAGCTTCGGGTCTCTACACACATTATCCACCACTTAATTGAATTTCACCCTCGAGATTCATTTACACTCATCGTTCTTAATTCCAATCTATTTTGAGTCTCACATAATGTCCCCAAGGTCTGTATAGTTTTTTTCCACAATTTTCATGTCTTCATATGAGATTAATGTTAAAACTGGCTTTGAAATCTTCCACTTCCTTCGCCCAAATGCAACTAGATTAAGAGGGGTTGCATGGATGTAGGCAGCGGAAGACAATCCTCAAGGAATGGTAATCAAAATAGCATCCAAGAAGTTCATATTGAATATGATTTCTATAAGAAAGTATCATTGCGTCGTCTTCAAAATATTCAAAGTCATCGTAAATTCTTCCTGTGAAGCAAAATCATAAAATTTGACACATATAAGATGCTTGAAGATTCACTTCTTCAACTACTCTATAAAAAGTTGAGATTGATTCTGGCTGCTCAAACATGGTAAATCATCTAAAAAGTCGTTCGTATTTTTCCCCTTGGTGTCTATAGAAGTGACGTTGGATCTGTCTGATGTCATCAAATATGAAACCTGAACCGAGATGAAAACGATGTATATCAAGTGTGACAGATATATTATAATGTTGTATACAAGAAAGCCAGATGACTTAATAGGGCTCAGATTATTCTTTGCATGATTTTTCCATGATCAAAGCAAGTAATTCATTCGAAATGCCTAAGAGATTTGTTTGAGTTCTCCTTCCTTCCATCTGAAAATTATAAAGAAGAATGTTGAATGAGAAAGGACCATAAATTTATTAAAGGGTTCTAAATTTCCAGATTTATATAGACGGTTCCTCTTATACCAATTATAATGCCCCAAGCCTGCTCTTCCAGACTCGATTCTTGAAAAATACTGTGTAATTTTTATTATAAAAGTGAATAAACAATTACACAACACTTTTAATGAAATGAGGACGTTTTAACGGTCTAGGTTTTGGACGATTAGACATAACATTATAATTGATCAGAGTTAAATAAATAAAATAAAACAACTGTCTACTACACTTTCGCGCACGCTACAACAAAGATGACCAACTCTAGAATTCAAAGAAACCTATGAAAAACATTTCAAAAACATAGGGTGAGAACAAAAGTTTCCTAGTAAGGGGTTTTGAAAACCTTTGATAAATCTCTTTCAGAAAAATATCCTTTTAAAAAAACATTTGAAAAATATCAATTGTATTTTCATTTGTAAAACAAACATTACAAATTAATGTAATGCTTTTGAAAAATAATTATACAGTAAAAACACTTTTAAAATAATCCAGTGATTTTATTTGGAAAATATTAAGTGAACTTAACAAAAAAAACACAATTTTAGGCAACATAATTCGTTGAAGGTTGTCTTGGGCCAACCCACCTATCTAAGGATGGGTTCACTCCCCAATAACCTTCTATTTTTTACAACGAACAAGCACCAATATTTTTTTTGAAAACTTTTAATGTTTTCTTTACATATATATATATACTAGTATTTGTCACTGGTGTTTTTACATTTAAATATGTCAATGTACTAAAATACACATACATACATACATATATATATATATATATATATATTATTTCCATTATTTCAAAATATATATGATTATATCTGCTTGTTCTGAAGTAGTCGATTTACGCATTGACATATCATTGCATGTTTTTCCGTACATACTTTCCCCTTTAAAGAATCATTATTTTTATGCATAATGACAATTTACCCATACAACATGTATAAATATATATATATTGTGAATACAACAAGAAAATGTATTATCCATACAACTTACACACACGATTAATAAAACTGATGCGCGCGACATGTCATTGATTTAAATAATGGCCACTACTTATATTATAATTGACAATCATGAATGAATTAAATGAATAACTTATGAATATATATATATATATATATGGACATGTAAACATTGTATGCGAGAACAAATTCTGTTAAAACATAAATGAAACATATGGATGAAACATATAATCCGATATTTATGATTTTACAATTTGCGAGTATGTTTCGCATCAAAAACATCCGTTATATATTGATAGGTACCCTTTCAAAAATCCAAAATAATTTAATATTGATGTATAAAATCATATATACACAAAATTATATAAAAGGATTTCATATATCAAAATTTAAGAAAAATAAACTCTTGCAAACTTTGTTCGCATCCAGAACATTAATTAATGTTTCATGTACATCTTTGAAAAACTCAAAATAGATTAGAAATAAACCATATATAGATAAAAATATATACATGGGTTTTCTATAATAAAAATTTAGCAGCATAAAACCATATAAATTCAAAATCCTTAAAACCAATTAAAAATAGAATCCATACAATATATATTTTTAAAAAAATATATAATTCTTCTTACTAGAAAAAACTTTCAGTTAAGCAAATAAAAATGTTGATTTTTTTTGGAATAAAACCCTATGTAAGTATTGAAGAATAAAGTAATTTGATAAAAATTAAAATCCCTTATAATCTACTAAAACATCGAAAGTGAAAAACATTCAGACTTTCATTTGAAAAACCCATAGGAGAAAAAATAATGAATTTAATATACTATATTTTAATATGATGGAAACAGGTATGCGATTACCCTAAACTAATGAATAAAGATCTAAATCGATGTCATAAAGGGATAGTTTGTAGAATAAGACAATAATGAAAATCAAAATTCTACATTAATTTGGATAACTATGAAATTATTATGCTGAAATTAGTTTAATAGATAAGGATTCAGATGATTTAAACCAAAATAATGACAACTTATAGAAGATATCAACATCGGATAATAAATTTAGAACAGACGCCATTTTTTTGGAAGGAAAAATGATGAATTGAAACTTATTAAACCCTAAAATTATTCTAAAATGAGATTATTATAAACAGATATTCAATATATACAAAACCTATTTGAAGATTCAGCGAAATCGAGAGTCTTTTTCCCTAAATCTCAACCACACGACTCAGATCTAGACGAGAAACCCACCTCTCGATCTCGCATCTGAAGGCGAACCACAATCATGCACCAGTCGCAGCTGATCTTTCTTCCTAAACACTCGAAGACAAGGAAGATCCCTCACCTTCACCTGAGCGTCGAGTCACGCCCTCCCTCGAAAAATCGTACTGCTACTCTTCACATTGATGAACCAGCTTCGACGAACTGGCTTCGACGTCTAACACCCTTGACCCTTTGAGCTCGGTTGGCATCACGACGACCATTACCCACAGAACCCTACCCCTGCACGAACCCCCTTTACCCCGATTCAACATATAGTTTTTTTATCATTATTGAATTAATAATAATATAAAATATATTACATTAATTTTATAATTTCATTATTTTTGTTTTATTTTAATCTTAATCTTGTAATGTTCTTTATATGTGTTACTATGTTTTAAAACAATGCAAAATTAGATGTTGAGTTGCAACATTAATATTAATATCTCAAATTAACATTATATATATATACATATTAGTTAATAAAATTTATTAAATACGGAAATTTTGTTTATTGTATTTCCATTAAGAGTTAAATAATAATATTTAAATCAATATTGTCTATTTATTTTATTAATAGTTGTCATGTGTCATTTTTAAATATTACAATTTGTAACGAATAGTTTTTATAATGGTCGTATACAATTTTATAAATATCAATGTGTAAGGGTCAATAAAACATAGGGAAATAATTTCACAACACTCACTCCATGGCTTTTCAGAAATGGTTTTATATGTTCCTTTTATTTTTATTTTCACTGCTATTGTTCTTGATATAACGTTTGTGCTTCTATCAGATCCAAAAGATGATAACTACTAAATCGACATCATTGTGTTTCTCAGTGGTCTTACAATTGTTTTATTATCTATAATAGTGGGGTTAATGGGTTAGTTTTTTTGTTTCAAGGATGTATTATGGTATTTGTATAAATAAAGTGATTTCTACTTATATATTTGTGTTCGGAAATTTATATATTTTATTGCATCTTGGAAACATTGAAAAAACATAAAACATAAATTCAAACCTGGGCTGTTACACCTAAAATCATCCAAACAATCTTTCATAGCACCTAACCCATGTACAAAAGCTTCTTGTTTAATCAATAGTCCAATCCTATCTTTGTTAAGGATGATCTCAAGAAGAACAATGATGAGGTAATTTCTCTCTCTCTTTCCATTAATTGCCTTTCAATTTCAAGTCCTTTATTTATTCTCTCTCCAACGATCATCATCCACATTTATTGGTAACTCCAGTATCATACATATTCTGTAATTTTATTATAATAATGGGATATTATTTCATCCAACACCCTTCTCCTCTTACGTTTATTTTTTAAAAGAAAACATTGTTTGTGTGGGGTAAATTTATCACCATCAAGAATGACATGTTTTATTTTTTCCATTTTGAATTTATAATCTGGTCATGAATCCATTTTTATAGTTGAACCATAAATTTTTTTATTTATTATATCCTATTTAATTTTAGAGATATAAATTATGAACATATTAATAAATTATTAAAAAAAAACTTTTGTGTGGTTGAAAAACTACCAAAATTAACCCAAACAATCCTCATTTAATTCTTATCTAATGATTCATCCACATTTTATATAATATAACTCATTATAATATCATTTAAACTTACTTAGTATCATTAATAACAATAAATATCAGTTTTTTATGTTTATCCACGTTCTACATGAACTTCTATTAATGGATACGAGTGAACCGCTCAAGAAAACCATGAAAATGAACATTTCCAAAAAATGTTTTCAAACACTATAACTAATCAAAAGAAACATAAAATAACATAACTAAACTATAATTAACCATTTTCATATCCACAAGGATATGGAATTGTTAATTAATTAATATAATGTTTTTATACATCAAATTAAAGTAGAGAAAGCATTTGGAATCAAGGTAAGGGGAAAATCTCACCCACATATTTCTTTGATCGGGTTCTGCCTCTTCCACTCCATTTTTGGTATGGTAACTCCATAAAAAAATAATTTATTTATAATTATCTTACATATTCTGGGATATACATGTTATTCACTATATTTTATGCCCAAAAATGTTTTTCCAAAATAACTATTCTTTCCAAAACTAGCATTTTACTTCTCACTCATGGTTGGTGGTTATCATATCAATTACGTTATTCCCATGTTATTTTGGGAATCCAATGTTTATGAATGTATTCTTATGAGATGGAACCCATTCATTTCCATGCGCTTGTTATTTTCATTTTTTATATATTTTAATTATGTCATGCATGACGAATGATAATGTTATGATGTGAAGGGTGTGCCTGGAATTATATTATGCAATATGAATGTTTCAATTTGATAGGTGCACCCAAAATTATAATATTCTTTAATGCATGGGGTAAAATTATTAATCTCATGAGTTAATGTGAAATGATGTGTCAACAAAATTCTAGCCTAGTTCACAAATATGTGTGGTAGTTAACCCCTAAGACTTGATATTTCATTTTTATGCATTGCCACATTTCAAGACTCTTATTAATGCTTCCTCTCATGTTCATGATCCTTTTCCTATTCTATGGTTAGGCTCACCCATTGTTATATTGTTATTATATCTCCTCTTATGGGGATTTTATCTCACCCCTTTTGATGTATATCCTCACGTTACTATATATACTAAGAATATGTCAAGATCTAATAATGAGCTATAAAAGAAGGAATTAAATATATTATTATGCTTGATGTTGTAATTGTTATGTATGTTCCAAGTTTTCCCAAAACAATATACCTTTGGATCCCCTATATGTAATACTGTTATGCTTTTTTTCATTAAAATGATTTAATAGTAATTTAAGAAAAGGATGGGTTGCTATATATATTCACATGAATAATGGTAATAACCTAGATTGCCATAAATTATTTTGGACAACATTCAGGATTCCATAATCCATAGATTACTAGATATATTCCAAAAATCCATGATGTTATAAACTTCATTCATGATAGCATAAACTATTTGTCAACAGGTCCACAATTAGTTCCTAGGGAATTGGTAACTTCCAATTTTATTATTCATATCCCACATATCATTATCCAAAAAACGTTACCATATCCTAAATAAAATTTTAATGTTTATATCTCCCTTAATAATTTGTTTTTTAGGAAAATCAATTTTCCATTATATCACTTTACAATTTCATAAGAACCATTCAATGTTCTCGTGTAAATCTATTGAGAAAAACACACATTGAACAATATTTATATATTTCACATTTCATATAACATAATTCTTGAATACAAATTTATAAAACAGTATATTATTCCTCTTCATCCATATTCTATTATAAAATCTACCTCATCCTATTTCAAAATTCTTCTTTTACTTCACATTTCATCTATAGTATATTCATCATTAGCATTGTAACCACTACTCATACAACCTTGTTAATTCTCTTCTGAAGCTTACTTCTTGGGAAAATGAGTTGCATATTGACCATTTATATGATTCATAAAACACATAAACATTGATTATTCCTAGAGAAGGCCTATATTCTAATCCTTTTCATTAACCTAACTCTTCATTTTTCCCTACAGACACATACATTGTGTCATTATTAACCAAAACCAAAATATTTTCCTGAATTTATAATATATTCACTTTGGTGATTCCGTCCACATTCATAACACCAAGGCATACAAATCCTCTTTACTCCTTGAACTCCATTACCCTATCTCCCAATGAACACCTTCTTCATCTTCCTTGGTGATTCTGAGAGTTGGTTGAGGTACATGGTGTTAATCATGTTTCGTGAAAACTGAATAGTCATGATCACGATATCATTCACTCTACTGATCAACCCACATGAATTATCAATTGAAAATCATCGATCACATTCAACATTAATCTGGATCCTTCGGATTCCCTTCATTTACTAAAACAATAATCATAGTGTTAGCATTACATGTCATAGAAAAAAACCATATAGTCATGAAAATAATTACTTATATGATGAATAAATAATGAAACCATCCTTAATCTATGACACACTAGTTTCATCCTAATTTATTCATATCCAACTTCTATTTAAATAATTCATAATGGTTTGGGAAGAGTTTGTGAATTACTAAATAATATATCCCCAGAGATTCAATAATAAGTATAGAAAGGCCCATTGTCATGTACCAAATTACACCGAGTTAAGCTCAAAAAATCTTGTCAGAGTTGTTACCCCAAGGTGTATCTATTCGAAATCCACATCCACTTCTATTATCCATACAAGGAAGTATTTCTAGGAAACCACTCACTCTATCCGTTATTAAAATTCTAGGACATTTTCATATATTTTTTATACTTATACTTATTCCTAAACATGTACTTTGGGTTATCAATAAGGTTTTCTCATCCTGGATTCCAAATTATAACTAAATATCTATCTTATACCAACATTAGAGAACCATGCTTTTCATACATTAACATTACATCACTTTTTTGAGAATAGGAAATAAATTATACCAAAAACACCCAAAGACCAAATTAGATTAGTGACTTTAGAAACATGGAAACATAATCATTTATACATGAGAAAGCTGCATTATCTCCCACTAAGTTCTCCAAGACTAACACCACTCTATGAAATATCGTACATGAAATAAATCTTTATAACTTGGGAAAGGAAACATAAAATTGGGTGAACTCAGATATCCAGTAATTGTAAAAAAGGGAGATATGCAATCATAATCATGACAATAATGGTATGTGAACATGATCATGAAAATAGAAGATCATACCCTAAATATGAAATATCATATACATGTTTCATGGAATAAATCATGGTAGTTCATAAGATATGAATCATATGGGAAGATATAAAATTATCCATGAAAGCTTAAAATTAGAATAAAACATGTAATTGTTGAATACACGTAATATTATAAGAATTACTTACACAGTAGTCCATCCCAATATTACTCAAATGAGTTCAATCCTCTTTCCATCCCATTAATACTTAACCGGGTTATTTTTTCATTCTAGACCTATAATTCAAATCCAATTTCATTTATCATTCCACCCATGTAATATGAAACTGAGTTAATATCATGTTCCATCCTTGTTTATCTCATGAGATGTAAATCTATACCCAATTAATTGGGGGAGATATTTGTCCCAACAATATCATAATGAAATAATACAAACTTATTCTACAAAATAATAAACAATCAAATCATAACCAATGTAATGTAATGGGTATCATAGACATGTAAACACATCATAACCTGTGAAAAAATATACTAGTTTCATAATCATTTCATCAGAAGAAAAACCCTAGAATGAGAAATTGATTTCATAAACATATAACCGGTTAAATAGAAGAGGGATTAATAAAGACCAAGAAATTAATAATAATCACATTCTTAAAAATAACATGAATGAAACTATAGATAATTTCATATAAGGGAGTGGTTAACCTCGAAATATTACAACGTAGATATAATATAACTTTGAAATATCATTCAAAAATGTTTATGGAGGTAAATATCCTTTCTTATATGCTAATGTTTTTTATACATAACATGATTTTTGAAATATTTATCATAGTAAATACATTGAAAAATTATCAGGAATACATGAATTTACTTTTAAAAGCATTTTCAATAAAATATTGTTAAATAAGATTATAAAATTTATAAAAACATTTTCCATTGAAAAAAAATTGAAAAATAATAAATTAATCTTGAAACTGTTTTATAAACTTTTTACTATAAAACATATTAAATCATCTAGAAAGTTTTTTGAATATAATATCATTAAATAAATCATTCACAACATATAAATAATTCTTGAAAACATTTTGAAAAAATATTCCTAGAAAATTTTTATAGTATTCTTGGAAACAATTTGAAAAACATTTTCCTTCATAATTAATCCTAAAAAATTTCTTAAAAATTATCCCTTTAAAAATGAAATGGAAACATCAATGAAATGATGATAGGTAAATTTAAACATGTTGTAAGAAGTAAAAATAACAAATTTTTTCATGGAAAATTGGTTAGAAAAAATATTTTTTTTGTAAAAAGATAAGAAGTTTCCTTTGATGATATTGGTAAAATTCATTTGGCTAAAAAATTATTTTAACTATTAAAGGATAATGGAACAACATTATGGGAACCATTTTTAGAAAACATAAACTTTTGTCCAAATGGAGGGTAATTTATGGCATTCATGAAAACAATATTCTAAAAATATTATGTAACAAATTGTATAAAAATGGAACCAATACATATATATATATATATATATATATATATATCATAAAAAACTAGAGGAGAATAAAAATAATGAGTATTATTGAGATATGTCTTATAATATTTCATCAAAGCTGTCATAAACATAGACAATCTTGAAATGTTATGAGATTGTTTTAATAAAATCTTATTATGCGGTGTCATGGGATAATACTCTCCATGTTAGTAAAATAAATTACATGAATCCTATAATTTCATTAAAATATGTATATTTATGATATCTCATGTAAAGTTGGATTATATACACCTCAAAACTAATTTAGTGACATACCAAAAAATTAGTCTCAAATAAGGAAAATTGTGACAGAACTATTTTACTGATTTGGTAAGTTTTGAAAATTAAACTCCATGAAATAAGTTCATATAATTTGAATATAAATTCCCATAAGTTTGACTATAAATAAAAACGAATAAATCCTTTTTATATTAAAAAACACAAAAAATGAATGGTTGGTGTTTAAAGCATGTGTCTCAACGAAATAAAATGTGGGATGAAATCCCCTAACCTTTTGTAGTAACTCCTGTTGTACTTACTCAAAGAACCATTATAATAAATAAAAATTTATTATAAATAATTAAAATAACCATAATTTTATATCTAATATCATATATTGTTTTATTTTGAATTTATATTACCTTCTTTTTAACAATAATATGTTACGCTTTCACTTAACATAATATCTTCTTCGTTCTTTGAAAGTGTCTTAATTTGTAAAATGTTATTCCGTTAAATGTATATCATGGTTATAGAATATAAAACATTATATAAATATCATTTATATTGCTTACATTTTTATTATAATAATCTATTTAATATATAAGTAGGAAATGTAATAGACCATTCATGCAAACGGTAAGCCATACATACGCATGAACTTTTTTCTGTTTTTATTTTTGAATTGAAAGAAAGAATGAAAATAAAATATATGAATATATGTATTTTATATCATAACAGTTTAAATATAATTTTATATATATCATATAAGTTCACTAAACCAATCTTTATGACATTTAATGTAGTGTGTGAATGAATATCATCGCTTCGAGGTGGTGGTAGGCCACACATCCTCAAATGAAATTATCATAATAACTCAAAATTGAAATTAAAAAAGATATGTATTATAAGAGGAATACATAAGATTAAATAAATAATAAATATAATATATAAATTATATAAATAGAGTTTCCATCATATTTTAAACCGTGATATGCAGTAATGGAAAAAATAATAGTCATCGTTTAGCGAGGTGGTAGTTCATTGAACATGTAAACAGTATGTTCATTATCCAATAGACGGAGATTAATGTATGTATAGGTTGATATCATAGCATAAAAATCCTAGTATATTTATGATACAAGTTTTTATATTCAATTATATTTTAATGATAATGAAGGGGGTGAGAAATAAAAAAAAGAAAGTATCTTGAGATAAGGTGTTTCCTCATAATTTGGAAACACTTTTTTGTTTGAGCCAATATGCTTCAATGGAAGACATTATGACCAAATGTATCCCCAAAGAGTAAGTTAGGTATGTTTTTAGATTATTTTAAAATATTTTAGGTTTGAAAGTGTTCTTTATAGGTGTGTATAATATGAACAGGTGGAGGCATTTTATAGGGAAGGAGAAATGGCAATCATGTAATTATTTGATGAGAGAATTACACCCCACGTTTTTGATGTGTCAGTTTGATCCAATAATGATGAAAACATCGTAAATTGTAGGATAGGGTAGAAATATGGGTATCCAAAGGCTTTTATACAAGTGTATAGGATTTTTTTGGGCCATAAGGATATGGTTTAGTCCCTTATAAATCTTCATTTATCCTTAATCATTGTAATTAATTTTAAACATTATCACTTATTATTTGGTCAAAACAAATTTGAAATTATTAGTCATTATAAATTGTGATTATTTTAAATATAGAAACCATTTTTCCAAATTCTAATCAGTTATGTGGGATAAATTATTTTAAAATTAATCTCATCGTTGGGTCGACAATGAAGGGTTTTAAAGTAAAAACATTCAAAGCATTATTAAGTTTTTATATCCAAATTCAATGTGAAATTTTTTTCAATGGAATATATTAATTTAATTGGTAAAATTGGTATTTATTTAAAACATTAAATGGACTTGAAATATAATTTTCCCTTATTAAAAAATTTTATTAAAGAGTAGTTTTAAATAACAAATCTCTATTTTTAATTATTCATTAATAATGAAACCTCGCAGAAAAATACCAAAGAAATTATAAATACAAAATTTTTACGTTTTTTAATTCCAATATGAAGTATACTTTTACATATTCTGTCATTAAAAGTTAAAAAAGTGGGATTGAAAATGGGTTCCCTATTAAAATATTGTAAAACAAAATTTAAAAAAATATAAGTTTTTAAGCATAAAAATGGGTTTTTTATCATGTTCTATGAATAAAATATATTGAATGGATATAAATAATTATTTATTTCATATTTAACAAATATATTATATTTATATCACTCACAAATTGTATTTAATTTAATTTATTAGTGTAAAACTTCTTTATGATCGTAATAAAATATCTTTTTATGTTAAATAATTTTGTATTAAATTATAATTAATTTGTAACCAATAAATTCATATTATTTTATGGAAACAATATATTTCATAAAATATTTAATACTATTCAAAACATTAAATTTATCATCAAGGATATATCTAATTAAATTAAATTATAATATTTTAATAATATATTATTGTTTAGTGATCCTTGGTCTCACGTTTTACAAAAGCCATCAAGGAGAGAAACCATTTCCTATAACACAAGATAAACTATGTGTTCCATGAAGAAAAAGCTAATTTTTATGTTGTGTGGTTATAGAATTATTAAAAAGATTTTTTTGTACAATTCATCTAAATAATCTTCTTTAATATAATATATAATATCTTTAGTTTTGTGTGAAATGTTAAATCCCAAAAATTCATATTAATTATAAAAACAATAATTCAAAAAATCATGGGGAGTTACACTTGGGGATTAGAGTATTGGAGTGATGGGATGGTATGAGTTATATATCATGTTCATAGCCCAACAAACCATATGGGTGTGCTATCAACTAGTCTTCCTCATCAAGAAGTACTTTTATCACATGGTTCAAGCCAATGATGCACCGATGTCACAACCACATCATGTGATCAAGACTTATAGAACACCTTGGTTTCATAGTGATCTAAAACCTATATTCTCTAGTGGTATAGGAAATTTACAATCCTATGGATCTAAAACCCTAGATGTATAAGACCCCTTATAATGGTCATCTTTGTTGTGAGACCTCTTTTGGGAGATGTAGTGCATCAGTATAGCCCCATGTTGGTTATTTGAAATGTGGATTTTACCATGAAATTTATAGAAAAAATTACACCATCATGAAACATTATTATTAAATTAGTTAAAAATATATGGGTTAGTCAATTCCACACCAAGATGACGATGTAGAGGTGTGGTAGATGAGTTCCTTCAAATTTTATTTTATTTTTGTTCATTTTGATGTTATAAGGTGTTAAAGAGGTCCCTATATTAGGTGGTCATGATGGAAATGGGGATGATGGCTTCATGTAGTAGGGGATTCTAACTCCAAGAATCTCGGTGGGATTGAAGAATGACCCATACATCTCTTCCTTAATTTCAATTATTTTATTTTTTATAATGAAACAATTATATATATATATATATATATATATATATCTGTGTGTGTGTGTGTGTATCCCCTATTTGAGGCCTTGAGATACCAGTATAACCTTTTAATAAAACCATTCATTATAAGGTTCATTTAGAGAGCATCGGTGGAAAAATTATGTACGGAATTGTTTCCAGTTATCCATGCCTAGATGAATATCACTAGATATAGATATAGTGTACCCATGGAAGTGGTATCATATTTTCCTTCTTGGTTGATATGTTACATCATGAAAAGTTGAATGAGTTCATGTGTATTAGGATAAAACCTATTTTATTAATTACCTAGTATGAACCTTAGAGTTATTAATGTTATCAGCTCGATGTTATCCTAGGATGTTGGAGTGGCGTGAGGGTGTCTTCTTTGTGGGTGTTCCAATCATTCCACCCTAATAAATTTTACATATACATAGACCTAAATAAGGGATGACACATAATCTTTTCTACTATATTGAATGCCCCATATAGAGGAGAGAGATAGTGTTTTTTTTAGAAATATACAGATAAATTGATTTGTTAGATCAAGGGTGTTTCCCCATGTGAAGCCCAATGTTGTTCACAAAAGTGTTAAATGAGATCACGGGGAAAATGTGGAAAATAATATTCTATGAACTAGTTGACTGATCAGGTGGTTTATCCACCCCTATGAATTGATGAAATCTTTGATTGTTGATTGAGGTGAAATAGTTCTTACAGTTTAACCTCAGTTCAGGTAACCAATATATCTATTTTAGAGAGGTGGTGTACCAAAGATGGATTTTTAACATTTCCAAGGTTTCATTTAGTTCTTCTGGATAACGTTTCACAGGTTATACTCCTCTACTGTATTTGATATAATTATAAACTAGGTCCTTAAAAAAAATTTGATCAGTTCATGTGGGTCTTTCTTTAGTAATATCCTCATCTACTCAAGGAATATACATACCTTGAGATCTATAGGACATGTTCATGATGGATTTTATAAAGGGTGATAAAATGAAATAATTCTTTATAGAAGGATAATGGAACTAGTCTTTCTAGGAGAAGATATGGGGAGGAGGTTTCTTTCCTTTAATAGTACACCCATGGGAGGTGTGGTTGTATGAACATACAATATCTTCAATATTAGAGGCATAAGATGTTTTCTTTTCATTCTCTACTAAAAACATGTTGCACCACCTGTATATAGGAGTTGTTCGTGGTTTCTATGTGGATTTGGTGATTGGGAAGTGTCATGTGGTCCTCACGAAGTAGCTTTAATGATCAAAGAGAGGAAAATGCACTATCTAAGTGATTATTGATATATATTCCACAATTGGACCACTTGATAAATTTTTTTGAATATAAAATGGTGGATATTGTGTTATAAATGGTTTCTAAAGTTACAGTTCATCCAAAGTCAGATGAGGAATACCTAAAAAAGTTAGAGACTTCTGAGAGCTGAAAATGGTGGCCATTGGTGTTCGAGGAGGAAATATTTCATTTCAAGATATATCACCTCAGTGTTTATTAAATATTTTGGTATAGGAAGGAATGATATCTTGGACAATCGTGCACCCTTTTCCAAATTACTGTGTTGGGGTTGTGACATGTAATACAAATTAATAATAAAACCATTGTAAAACAATGTACATGGTGTTTTAACTATATCATAATGGAGAAGATACAAGCATGACCCCCATTAAAATATCATTATAGGATATATGAACACTGAGGATGGGGTTTCCTCTTTGTGGTACCTTGTAGGGATGAAGGCCATCTTGAAGAGACCCTTTATGGGAATGTGTTTCCCTTTTTCCCTTTTAGGTTTTTTTGATAGTATATGAACCATAATGAGTGTACATGGGAGTGAAAATTCTAATTGAGAGACCGGTAACCTCACTTAGGACTATCATTTTTTATTTTCATTATTAAAAGACCAAATTTGGGGGATAATTTCGTGACTCTATATTTTCCATGTAAGATATTGGAATATTTCTAGGAATATATTCATTGCCAGTTTCCGAGATAGTGTAAAATTTTGAGGCTTGATGATCCAATTATTGATACAATAAAAATATTAAATATATTATACCATGTTCATGATAATATTATGATATTGTTGAATATCTCCCAAATGGATTCCTATAATTGAATCAAAAAATCAAAAATGATTTCAGAACATTGTTTTTACCATATTAGTGATGTATTTCTTGTTGGTGGGGGTTATTGGATAGGGAATTATCATTGTTGAGTTAAATGAAGAAAACTAATTGATTAATATAATTTCCATTTAATTGAGGAACCTAATTATAACCTTATATAAAACCTAATATGGTGAATTCCCAATGGTTATCCTCATTACCATAGTGGGAATGAGGGGATGGAGAAATCATGGCATGAGAGTGTTGGCAGATAGTCATGGGATCATTGTATTCGGGTCAGAGTACAACATGGATTATTTCTATTGATGGAGTTTCTAGATCTCACTAACAAGAAATATGTAGAAACATTATTTTTTAGCATACAATCCAATCACAATGTAGTAAATTTTATTTATGTGATTAAACCTATTAAATTTTGAGATGAATGTAAATTAATGATTTTATTGATTAATTCAAGGATTGATCTCCAATGGGTTGTCCAAAAGTTGATTTCATTCACTAGATCTATGAATTTGAGACTTATATATGATTGTTCATTCTTGTTGATTTTATAACACTATTCAATGTATTTTTTCGATGATAGAAAAAATGAAGACGACAATATATTGAGGAACACTTTTTTTATGCACTTATATCCCTCGATTCATCGTGTTTGCTGTAAGTAATTAGTTGACTAGTGATTCAATAATATTGAGGAATATAGGACATGTTTTTATAATTATTTGACATAATGTATCATATCCACAAGATGAAATATGGATTTTGGAGTAACAGCGGATCTTTTTGGTGATAATGGGAACCTGAATTTGATCTGTACATCAATGGTTTGTGATTCATATTGAGAGGGACATGATTTTGGAATCCCACTACACATGATGATGTAATTTGTTGTTGGTGTAGACAATATGGTTCCTATTAAATAGGATATTTAGTTGTTATATATGTAAATAATAGATGATTTTCTAGTCCAGGAAGGTCAAAATTTGTCTTCAGGACATCAATGGTGAGTGATGTGTGTTATTAATAATTTTAACAATGATAACATGTTATTTTTAATAACAATATTAATAATATTTTTCTGTTACAATAAAAATAAAGGTGGTCACATGATGGGTGAGGTGGCAGCTTATAGGGGAGGGTTCATGGATAACCCAATGCATGAATTCCTCTAGACCTTTCTTTCTCTTTTTGTATTATTATAATAATTATACATAAATTATAATAATAATAATTTAATTATTATTATTGATGGTGAGATAGGGTTATTCAAGAGCCTATAAGGAATTGGTGGAAGATGACCTATAAATTCAATGAAAATGTAGTGGGATTTATAACCCCTTTTCATTATTAAATGACATGAAAATCATAATAATAAGGTTATTATTATTATTATGAGAACCTTATTTCTATCATAACATCTTCATGAATTGTCAAATGGATGATGAATATCAGGCATTGGAACACTGATATTGATGTATATATTCAATAATAATATTGGATATTTTATTCTAACTGATGGCACATGGCCATGACGTGACGTACATACGTGTCATTATGAAACGTTTTTTCACAAGTTTTCTGTGTTGGGAAAAAAAATAGAATATATAATGTTTCATTCCCAAAGATCACAATGATTTAATCTATTTGGAAATCGATGAATGTTTTTTATGAAATATAGTTTGATTTAAATTTTTTCCCGACGAACCAATTCTGATCCCCAGGTATTTGACAAAAATTTGCAAGAATTGGATTTCTTCCCCAGGAAACCTTTCATGAGTAACATTTGTAATTAAATAAAATATTATAAATTTTGTTTCCCTTTATGATTTAATTAAATATCTTATTATGTATTATGGTTATAGAAAACACATTCACAACATGGTTATATAATTGGATTTAAAACACCATTAAGAATATTCTTGTTTTTAATATAGTTGTAAAATAGTGATCACAAAGTAAATATAAATAAAGGGCTTTAAAAATCCTATTGGAACAGACAATGGAAGTGATAGCCTCATCCAATATGATTTTACCCTATGATGCCAATTAATCGGAGCATTCAAGTGTATAGACTCACTATAGTTTTACCTTGTCCAATCCCAAGCAGAGAACCAACAACATTAACAAGATTGAAATTGTTTATGAGAGAGGTTTAAGATCATCTTGATCATGAACCAAACCATGTTCGCCGAACGACCCCAAAATTTTCTCATCATTGTACACCTTAAAATCATGGAATACACCGGTGTAATATATTGATATGTATGATGAAATTAATAATATGAATATAAATATAATATAGAATATAAAAATGTATTTTCATTTTTTATAGTTACTTTATAAATGATTTTTTATTTAATTAAACACAAGTTATATTTTTGGTAAGATAAAAATTCAAATAAGTGATTTATTTTGATGAATTAATGTATTTTTGAAATAAATAATTTTCTAATAATATTTTATTATTTAGTACGGATTAATAATTAAAAATGGAATAATAATTTTCATGAAGTGAAATGTAATTTTTATTTGTGTTCAATGAATGTTATTGTAAAAAAACCTAGAATTTTTCAATAAATGTCGAATCTTATTTTGAAAGTGAAATGAAAATATTATAAAATTATTTCGATAAAATTAATATTTTTTTACTTATAATGTCTAAATTATCTAATGGTGAATTTTTATTAATTTTCAATAACAAATTAATTTTCAAGTAAAAATTAAATACCATATAAATTTATGGTTTGTTTTATGACATCATAATGACCTTAGCTAGTGTATTAATTAAAATAACATGTATACTCAGACAAATATTTTTTTACCTTAAAATAATGTGATTTTATAATTACTTTATTACTTTTATTAAGCCTTCATGAATCTTCCAAAACCAGTTATATATTATAGAGTTTAAAAATCCTTTATTTACATGTGTGACTCACCAAAAAAAAATATCGGGGATTATTTTAGAATTTTTAGCTCATTTCCAAATATAATTACTAAAACATACTTTTTTTGACAAAAATAGGAAAACCCATGGGAAGGTATTTTTACATTTTATTTTATTGAGGCCAAAGCATTAGTTTTTGAAATATTAAATAATTCCCATCTATTTTACTATATAAACCCACCAAAGATCCCCCTAATATTCACTCAAACTTCTAGGAGAACATACATATAGTACCATCCCCTTTATTTGATCTTAACAAGGAACCCCAAGATCTCATGAAGACCCTTGTCATGATTTTGGTGCAACACATTCAATTAAGTGTTCTTTCCTTTATCATCTTTATCCAAGTTTCTTTATCTTCTAATGACATTTTATTTTAATTTAATAATAATTGTGTATTTATTGTCATCTCATATATACTGACTATAATATTTATAAATGTTGAGAGACCAATTTATCTCTCATTAATCCCACCAATATACACTAATTATCATACCGAAATTTCATAAGAATCATTTCCTTTCTCTTTTTATTCAATCATATTACTTATTATATGAAAATATTTCTTAAATATATATGTGAGGGAAAGTCCATTCATGTCCCTATTACTATCCACTTCATGTCCATATTATGATTTTCTTATTTCTCTCTCATCGACACATTTTATGAATTTTTATGTAATGTCGTTATGTTGCTGAATTTTCACCAGAATTTTCCATGCCAACCCTACTATGTAGTGAATGTTGTACACATTTCCTATCATGGTTTTTCATTTTTATAAATATATACCATTTTTATTTCATAATTATAATCATTAATTCCATACTCCATGATCGTAGAGAAAGTTATGATGATGAATGAATTCATGTATTATGATTAATGTGGCACATTTAAGAATGAGAATAAAATTAAAGTGACAGGTTCACCAAGAATTATATAACACTCCAATGCATTGGGTAATGTTTAGTGTCATGATATATAATTTTGGGATAGATTTGTCAATGATTATATTATGGGACATTTTCCACAAGGAATTATTGAATGTTTAGCCTTGACATATGTTTATTGTCAGGACTCGTCCCCTGGGGCCCGTGTCGTGGCTACACCAAGCCCGCCTTCCATAGTGCAGGGGCTGGAGACTACCACCAAAGGCGTAATTCCCTAAAATTGGAAGGAATTTCCTTTATAAACTGTAAACAAAAGTAGAAGATATGATCACGAGTAAACTGAATAACCAACAATTGAGTACAGTAAGTGAAAATGGGCCAGAATAAAAGCCCAACTAGAAATTACAAGAAACAGAAGGTACAAGTACAACTGAGGAAAAAGTAAAAATATCCACTGAGTCATCTTACGATGTTCCTACCTAATGGGTAGGTAAAGATCGCCTCCTCATCACTCCACGCTCATTCATCTCTTCCATGTACCATCACTCTACAATGTCCACCTCTGCGTGTCATCCAATCCTATCACTCTCATCCTCAGTTAGCACTGTTTGTCATCTGCATCAAACACAAGGAGGTGCAGGCATATCCCAGGAAGAGGTGAGTAAAACAATACACAGTAGGGACCCCAAGACCCTCAACGTCTCACAAAACCCAACAAGGATAAACCACAAGGTATGAAATCAACATATACCCCCACTTAGGTATATTCCAATACATATACCTAAGTTACCATGTAATCTATCTCAATCATGAGGACAACAAAAAGATACTGACTCAACTCACACAGGAATACAACTTATGTAGATAAATATTGAGATGATTAGTTGTACCCACTAAATCATGTATTCTATCGAACCCACGTAGGATCCAGGAATAGTAGTCAGAGCTGTCAAACCCACACATGATCCAGGAACAGTAGACAGAGCTATCAAACCCACACAGGATTCAGGAATAGTAGTCAGAGCTGTCGAACCCACACAGGATCCTACAACAGTAGTAAGAGTTGTCGAACCCACGTAGGATCTAGGAAGAGTAGTCAGAGCTGTCGAACCCATGTATGATCCAAGAAGAGTAGTCAGAGCTGTCGAACCCACGTAGGATCCAGGAATAGTAGCCAGAGCACAGTTATTCACATGGTTCCACACAAAGCATGCTTCATTTTGGGAGGTCCCGATCCTTAATCCAAGTGTCGATACACCAACTACCATGAAGTCCCATGAAGAATTATCCCAAAGGTCCTCTACATCATACGGGTCTCAACGCAATAGACGGTGTGTCAATCAGACGCCCTGTTTGTAAGTTATTAGCCTTTTATTCCTGGGGGCCCGATTGGATTCTGTCACTATCCAACATTATTGTAACTCAACTATACCCTGAACTCTAGTGGGATATACTCAGAGGGATCTTCATTCTCCAAGATTACCAGTGCTGCTAACGGTTCATCAAAAGGACGTCTGGTGCCAACGATATGGCCAAAGAAAGTAAAGGGTCGGTAGTAGGCTCGGGTCCGATCCCTCCCGAACGGACCGGCTCGGCCGGTCTTAGTTTGGGTCGACCCAATTCAGGTCGACCTGGCCTGACCCTTTGGGTGGGCCGGCCCATTGGGTTTGGCCTGGCCCACTCGGCCCAGCCCCGTAGGCTCTGAGGGTGGTCCGACCCTAGCATGGGTCTGGTTCGGCCTTGAGTGCCGTGAGGGCGTGACCTGGCATGGCGTGGCCCAGAGGGAAGGGCCAGGGTAGGTTCACCCAGGGACCCTTGTGGGGGACCGCAGGCTGGCTTGGGAGGCCGGCATAGCCAGGGAGCCAGGTTGGCAGGGAGGTCAGCGTGTCTTGGCTGTTCGGCTAGGGTTCCAGTTCGACTGGGAGCTGGGTGGTGGCTCGGGAGGCAGTCAGGTATGCTAGGAGGTGGTCGGGTAGGCTGGAGGCAGGACGACGGGTGGCCAGGAGGAGGTTGGGAAGGCCAGGAGGCCACCATTCAGAGATGAAGGTAGCCGGGTGACTACCGTGCAGGCCTGCGGTGGCTCAGATGGGACCGATTGGGCCGATGGCAGTGTGGGATTCCGCGGGGTGGTGTGGGTCATGGAGGCCGCAGGTAGCACAACCATTGTCTCTTCCACCTTCATCGCCTCGTCGTTTTGTCGGAATGCTGGTGGATAACACAAAAAGAGATCAATGGAGGGTGTCAGTCCATGTTAGTTTGTCCCCCACCCTCTGCGTTTAGGGTTATATAAATCGGTCCTTTAGAACAAACCACAACAGTCTACCAGCAAAAAGAAGGCATCCTCGTCCTTGGTTTTGAAGAAAGGAGGAATATGGAACATTAAATGAAATTAAAACCCTACCTTTTCTCGTTGTTCGAAAATGAAATTGTGGAAAGAAGTCGGAGGAGATCGTCGTTCGTCACATCCGCTGCACACTTCCAATCCTGATCTCGTGCGTTGACTCATTGATGATGTTGTGAAGGGAAGTTTGGTTGAAGACATCCCACGTTGGTAGGATCCGAGGATGAAGGTCGAAGGAGATAATTTCCGGCATTCTCCGTTCTTCTTTCTTCATTCTTAGTTCTTCGTTGGCAGAGATTTTCTCTCCTCTCCCAATAATCTTCTTCCCAAAACACCCAAGTGAAACGTTGTTCCAAATTAAAGATTATAATATCTATTATTTCATTTGCAATAATTCAAATAGAAAAACAAAACACATGGTTGGAACATTAAAAATTAAATGGGAGGATTTGGAACAATTAATTTGGTGTGTTGGAAACATTAATGTGGAGGTAGGTCAAGAGGCTCCTCCACATTTAAGAGGGGGGTTGAGAGGTTTTCCTCTCCTCCCATTTAATAGGGTTCAGGTGGCCCCCAACCCTAATATTCAAAATGGGTAGTTATCTGGTCCTAGGTGGTCCCCATCAGATTATCCTCACATGGGAGGTTGAGGCGTGGTGGTACCCACCACCATAGCCTCTCATGAAAGGGTATGGCCTGCTGGTCCCCACGTCCATCCTCTACATGGAGGTTATAGTTCCATTGGGTCCTACCTCCCAAAACCCACATGGTTGTTGGTAAAATAAAAATTAATGTGTCACACACATTTATTTTTATTTTAATATTTTGTGAAAAAACCCAAAAACTATCTTTTATTATCGAACCACTGCCATCGAGGTAAAAGTCTTCTTAAGAGAATAAAGGCGCTGTGAGTTCAACGGTGCCCTCATGTTTTATTTGTGAGAATCAGTTCAAACTTTTTAAAACCCTCTAGTGCGTTTACATAAGGTACCTGAACAAAACATCATAAATTGATTCCAGGAACACCGGGCCTCAGAATCATGCACCCTAAATTTTCACGGACTGGTAAAATTTCCATTTAATTAAAATGAATTTACATGGAAATTTCAGGTCTTTACATTCTCCACACCTTAGGACTATACATCCCCATTAGATAAAACTCGAACTAAGAGAACAATTGGGGGTACTGAGAAAGCATCTGAGCCTCCCTCTCCCATATGCTGTCCTGGAGGTTCCCGTACTGCCAATGAATGTGCACCAGAGGTATTGACCATCCACGAAGGACCCGCTCCTGTTGATCCTCAATCTCCAGTAAGATATCTGTAAAATTCGCCCAATCATCAACATACAGCTCTCCATGGTTGATGATGTAGGAAGTGTCATGCATGTATCTCCTCAATTGGGATATGTGGAAGAAATATTGCACCTGGTGTAACTGAGGTGAAATATTTAAGAGGTATGCCACCTCGACAACTCTTCTAGGGACTTGAAAATGTCCGATGAAACACGGAGATAACTTCTCACCTCGGACAAATCATTATAGAACCCGTTGGGGTGAGACTTTTGAAAAGATTTTGTGACCATCCTCGAACTCTAGAGGAATATATCTCCTATTGGAATACAACTTCTTCCTGCTCTGTGCAGTCTTCATCTGCTTCTGTATGATCGGCACCTTCTTTGTGGTAGCCCGTACCATATCTGGTCCCACTAGTGCGGCCTCCCCAGGGTCAGTCTAGCACAAGCGTGATCTGCAAGGTCACCCATATAACGCCTAAAAAGTTTCCATCCCAATGGTTGAATGATAACTATTGTTTTATGCAAACCCTAAAAAAGGTAATTGATCCCCCTAGCTGCGACTAAAGTTGAGGACACATGTAAAGTGCATGTCCTTGAGGGTCTGAATGGTCCGCTCAGTCCGATCATCCGTCTGAGGATGGAAGGTGGTGCTCAGACGAAGCTGCATCCCGAAATCCTCCTGCAACACCTTCCATAGCCTAGATTTAAATTGTGCATCATGATCAGAAATTATAGTCAAGGGTACTCCATGTAGCCACACAATCTATTGCACATAGAGGTGTCCCAAGCTCTCTACTGAAACCTGCTATCTGATCTGTAGGAAGTGGGCCGACTTGGTGAGTCGGTCGACAATCACCCAAAGAGAGTCATTACTCCTAGATGTACATGGAAGAATCATCACAAAGTCCATGCATATCCCATCCCACTTACACTCTAGGACCTCTAAAGGCTGAACCAAGTCGGATGGTACCTGGTTCTTGCCATCATTTTCTGATAAGTGAGGCACCGAGAGACAAACTCTACAACTGCCTTCTTCATCCCCGACCACCAGTGCATTCACCGAAGATCCTTGTACATCTTCCCCACTCCTAGATGTACTGGTAGAGGGGATGTGTGGAACTCCCTCAACCCTTCCTCCCGAAGTGACACCGGCACCATAGTATGTCCTCAAAAAAGGATGACATGATCCCCACCTTCAGAAAATCCATTAGGTGCCTATCTTGTGGATATCTGAGCACGTAATTTCTCATAGTTTGCATCCCCACACTGCGCCTCCCAGACTCGCTGAAGGAGTGGGGGTTTTACTGTGAGAGGCTATAGAAAAGCAGCCCCATCTATATCCACAATGGATATCTACAAAGTGGCTAGCTGATCTTTCGCTTTGCCTAACACCTATATACAAGGTAACGTCGCTGTCTCAGGTTCAGGTCCTTCTAGGAGAAGATATACCTGAGATTCTTGGGATTATAGTACATAGTAAAATGCTCACCCATCAGATAGTGTTCCCACATCATCATGGAGAAGTCCACTTCTACTAACTCCATGTCAGGGGTAACGTAGTTCTACTCATGCTATCTTAGCTTTCGAGAACCATATGTGATCATTGCTCGCTCCTGCATCAGGACACACCCAAGTCTTGTCCATGATGCGTCACAGTAGACTATGTACCCTAGGCCCTACTCTAGAAGCCTCAATATGGGGTCACTAGTAAGCCTCTGTATCAACTCCTGAAGGCTCTAATGGCATCTCTCCAACCACACAAATGGTTTCCCCTTCTTCTTTAAGGATAATAGTTTTGCTACAACTATGGAGAAGTCAGGAACGAATATCCAGTAGTAACCAGTGAATCCTAGGAAACTATATACCTCTGGCACACTCTTGGGTGGATCCTAAGAATGTACAACATCAATATTCGCTGGATCCACTGTAACTCCAGCCTCTGAGATGACATGTCCCAAAAATTGAACCTCTCGGATCCAAAATTGGCACTTCGAGAGACTACCATAAAGCTGGTTCTCTCGATGTGTGTCTAGTACTACCTACAAATGGAAGGGATGCTCTTCCTCAGTAGTCGAGTATATCCTAATGATGTCGATTACGGCTATGACAAAGCGACCGAGGTATGGCTGGTAAATCCTGTTCATGTGACCCATGAACACTACTGGAGAATTGGTTAGGCCGAAAGGCATAACCTAGAACTCATAGTGGCCATACTGACATCTAAAGGCCGTCTTCTGCACATGCTCATCTCAAACTCGGATCTAGTGATAGCCTAATCTGAGGTCTATCTTTGAGAACCACCATGCTCCCATCAACTGATCAAAGAGATCGCCAATCCTCGAGAGTGGGTTCCTACTCTTTATGGTCACCTGGATCAGGCGACGGTAGTCGACACAAAGCCTTATGATCTCATCCGCCTTCTTGACGATAAGAATCGGGGCTACCTAGGGAGAAACACTGGGCCAGATGAATAAATTCCTCTACAAGAACACTAGCTATACCTGCATCTCACAAAGATCCGCATGAGCCATCCGATACGCTAGTATAGATATCGGTGCTATCCTGGGGTATATGTCATTGTAGAAGTCCTCCTCTCTCCGAGGAGGTAGACCTATGACATCATCAGGGAAAATATCCGCATACTGGTCCACCACTACAGGATAAGTCGGACTCTCCCCATCAACTTCTTCGAGGGTAAGGCAAAACAAATGATTAGTGATCAGATGTACTCTCCTCTGGGAAAATCCATCCTGTGCTGCAAAGGCTCCCTTCTCACCGCTGTAGGTGAACCTAGTCCCATCTATGCGGACACACCGCACTTTGCGCCTAATACATTCGATCAGAGAATGGACTGTAGATAACCAGTCCATACCCAAGATGACTTCGTAAGGCCTCGATGTCACTACTAGGATATCCTAGATGAAACTCTCACCTCTTAGAGTAAGCTCACACTGCCAACACCAGTGGGTAATCATATAATCTAGTCTCGTAGGAGTCTCTAGCTATATGAATTGAGCCAACGACTCCATCAAAATCTCCGAGATCTGAATGAGGGTAGTGGAAATGAAAGAGTGACTAGAACCTGTGTATATAAGTACTGATGCTATGGTGGAGTAGACACAGATCGTACCTCGAATCATCTTTGGAGCACGGTGATCATAAGCCTCAGCTGCCTGGAGATGAGCTCTCACATTTCCAACTGCTCCCTGCTGTTGGGGTGGACCTTCTAGTGGTGGGGCTGGTAACACCTCTCAATGTTTTCCACCACCAGGTGCACGACCAGATCCTATGCCACGTCCGCCTGCTCCCTACGGTTCACCTGGATCGAACTTCTGCCTCTTCTTGGGAGGTCCCTCAACTGTCTTTTGATCATTCGAATGGCGGGTCGGACAATCCCAAGCCGTTTGACCCTACCTGCCACATTGAAACAATTCATGTTCCTATTATGACTGGCTCTGTCTTCTGTGCCTCGCATCACTAAACCCAAGTCATGAGGTCATCTAACAGATGGTCTGGTCCGCTTGGATCTCTGAGACATCTGTCTACTCCATGCTGTAGAAGACTCTGGTACGTTACGCCCGGTGGCGGGTCTCGCTGCTGGTGACTGCTCAGCAAGGATAACCTCCACTAAGAGGGATCTCTCAAACACTCCCGCCAGCATCAGGATGCTGAACGATATCGTTGCAGCCCTGATCTCTCACCTGAGCCCCTCTTTGAATGTCTGACACTTAAAGAATGGGACATGGACCATATTTGTGGAGTAGCGCAAGAGGTTGGTAAACCTCATTGAGTACTATGTCACTGTCATGATACCCTACTATAGATGAAGTACATCCTTTATCCGCACTTCATTTAGGGTGGTTGGGACAAACTCTGCCTGAAATAGGCTCTCAAAGTCTACCCAGTGTAATGTTGCCTCATCATGCACCTGGAGCATCAGGCTTCACCATCTTCCAGCTGCTGCCTGAAGGATATTCGCAGAAAAGATCACCATAAGGTTGGATATTTTCCCTACCAGTATGAAGACTCCCACCATAGATTTTCGCCACTCCTCAGCTGCATACGGTTCCATCCGTCCCCTATACCTGGGTGGTCTCTGGCACTAGAACTCATGCTACGCGCTCAGGGGACATCCATTCTCTATTGTTGGGGCTGGTGCCATCGATGGCTCAATGGGTAGTGATACTATTGGTGCTTCCACTGTGATAGGTCCCTACACCGATGCCTCATCACTGGGTGGACTGCCATCTCATACAAAGCCTGGAACCCTGGCTGGATATCTACATGGAGGCATCCTGAAAAGAAACAGGTGTTCCACTGTCAAAAATTCATACCTGGTGAGCTGAATCAAAGATATCACAATAAAAACTCTTTAAAACACACACGCAATCAGTGTTTTCATGCACTGAGATAGAAATAATAAGTCAGGGTCCTGGTTTACGGATATGTCAGTCGCCGTACCGACAATGGACTCCCTAAACTGAAAACCACACTCAGTAACCTTAAAACTATTTCTTCACAGAAAATATAAGATTCCAATGTTCTTCAGTAGAACCCACTCCCCTCTGATACAAATTTTTCACGACCCGTCCCCCGAGACCCATGTTGTGGCAACCCCCATCCCTCCTTCCATAGGCTAGGGGTATGAGACTAGGACCAAAGGCATAATTATCTAAAACTGAGAAGGAATTTCCTTCATAACCTATAAACACACTCAGCAGATACAATCAAGAGTAAATTGAATAACCAACAAGTGAGTACAACAAGTGAAAAGGGGACAGAATACAAGCTCAACTGGAAAGTACAAGAAACTGAAGGTACAAGTACAAATGAGGAAATAAGAAAAACAACCACTGAGTCCTCCTCTGAAGTTCCAACCTGAAGGGTAGGTACATATCGCCTCCTCGGCACTCCATGTTTGTCCGTCTCCTCTGTGGACCAGCATGCTGCAAGGTTCATCTCAGTGTGTCATCCAGTCTTGGTAATCATAGCATCGGTCAGTGTTGTCTCTCATCTGCATCCAACATAATGAGGTGTGGTCATATCCCATGCATGGGTGATTATAAGGATACTCAATAAGAACCTTGAGACCCTCAAGGTCTCACAAAATCAAACAAGGATAAACCAAAAGGTATAAAATCAATAGATAACCCCACTAAGGAATATTCCCACACATACACCTATGTTACAAAGTAATCCATCTCAATTGTGGGAAAAACACAACGTAACTGACTCATCCCACATAGTTATACAACTTATGTAGAGAGAGATAAAGATGAGTATATGTAGCCACTAAATAATCTATTCTGTCGAACCCACATAGGATCCAGAAATATTAGTCTGCACTTCAAACCCTCATAGAATCCGGAAATAGTACTCAAAGTCGTCGAACCCACATAGGATCCAGGAACAGCAGACAGAGCTATTAAAGCCACACCTGATCCAGGAATAGTAGTTAGAGGTGTTGAACCCACATAGGATCCAGGAACAGTAGTCAGAGTTGTCGAACCCACGTAGGATCTATGAACAATATTTGGAGCTATTGAACCCACAAAGGATCTAGGAAAATTAGTCAGAGCTATCGAACCCACATAGGATTCAGGAACAGTAGTCAGAGTGCAGCCAGCCACGGGGTTCCACACAAAGCATGCTAGTTTCCAAGAGGTTCTAATCTTCAAGCCATGTTTCGATACAAAAACTACCACAAAGTACCAGGAAGAACTATCCCAATGGTTCGCTACATCATAGGGGTCTCAACGCAACAGACGGAGCGCCAATTCGATGCAGGGTATGTGAGTTATTTGCCTTTTAGTCTTGGAGGATTGGTTGAATTCGTGCACGATCCAACCTGACTATAACTCAACTATACCTCGAACTACAAGGGGTTATACTTAGAGGTATCTTAACGGTCAATTATTACCATCACCGTGGATGGTTCATCAAACATACATTCGGTGCCAAAGATATGGCCAAGGAAAGTAAAGTGTTGGTAGTAGGCCCGGGTTCAGTCTGACTCGGTCAGACCGACTCGTCCCTTCTTAGTCTTGGCTGAACTGGTTCGACTCAACCTAGCCGGACCCATTGGGTTCGGCAGGGCCCAACCCTGTAGGCCGCGAGGGCGGTCCGCCCCGGGCTCGAGGTTGGTTCATCTTGGAGCACCGTGAGGGTGCGCCCTGGCTGAGCTCAGCCCGGACAGCGCGATCAGAGCCTGTTCAGCCCGAGCATCATGAGGGCAACTGCGGGCCGACTTGGGAGGGCAGTGAAGGTACGACGTTGGTTCAACCGGGAGTTCGGCCCGGCTCTCCGGTGCTGCTAGGGTTCCAGTTCGGCTAGGAGCTGGGCGGTGGCCAAGCAGGCTGAGAGGTAGCTTGGCCGGCTGGCTGTAGGCCAACGGGCGACCGAGAGGCGGCCCGGTAGGTCAGGAGGCGGCCGAGGGGTGGGCAGGTAGGCCGGTGGTGGTGTGAGATGTCGCGGGGCTACGCGGGTCATAGAGGCAGTGGGTAGCGCGACCTTTTTCTTTTCCGCCTTCATTTCCTTGTCGTTTTATTTCCATGTCGAAGGACACCGGAAAAGAGATCGACGGAGGGTGTCGGGCCAGGATAGTTTGGCTCACACCCTCCGCATTTAGGGTGACAGCAATCAGTCCTTCAGAACGAACCACAACAATCCACTGAAAAAAATAAAGCATCCTCATCTTTCATTTTGAAGAAAGGAAGAACATGTAACATTAAATAAAATTAAACCCCTACCTTTGTTCATTGATTGACAAAGAAATCACAGAAATAAGATGGAGGAGATCATCATTCGTCGTGTCCACCCCACACTTCCAATCCCGAGCTCATGCGTTGGCTCGTTGATGATGTTGTGGAGGGAAGGTCAGTTGAAGATGACCCACATTGGTAGGATCTAAGGATGAAGGTTGAAGGAGATCATTGTTGGCGTTCTTCATTCTTTGTTCTTCGTTCTTCGTTCTTCATTCTCCATTCTCCATTGGTGAGTTATTTTCTCTCCTCTCCCAATAATCCTAATCTCAAAATGCCGAATTGAAAAGTTGTGACAAATAATGGATTATAATATTGATTAATTCGTTGGTAAGAATTCGAAAAGAAAAACTAAACCCTTAGTTGGAAGATTAAAAATTAAAGGGGTGGTTTTGACACCATAAATTTGGTCTGTTGGACTCATTGATGTGGAGGAAGCTCAAGAGGCTCCTCAACATTAAAGAGGGGGATTGACAGGTTTTCCTATCCTCCCATTTAATAGGGGTCAGGTGGTCCCCACCCCTATTATTCAAAATGGGAGGTAATGTGGTCTTGGGTGGTCCCCACTGCATTAACCTCACATGGGAGGTTGATGCGTGGTGGTCCCCACCACTGTAACCTCTCATGAGAGGTTATGGACTGGTGGTCCCACATCCAACCTCCACATAGAGGTTATTGTTCCAATTGGTCCTACCTCCAAACACCAACAAGGTTGTTGGTAAAATAAAAATTAAAGTGTCACACACATTTTTTTTAATCTTTCGCAAAAAACTGAAAAACAATCTTTTAATCTCGACCCACTGCCATTTAGGTGGAAGTCTCCTTAAGAGAATATCAGTCTGCAAGTTAAATGGTGCCCTCAGATTTCAATTCCAAGCACTAGTTGAAAAGATAATAAAACCCACTTGTACATTTACTAAACGTACCCAATAAAACATCAGAAATTGATTCTGGGCACACTGGGCCTCAGAATCATGTGCCGTAAATTTTTGAGGACTCATTAAATTCCCATTTATTTAAAAAATTTACATGGAAATTCCGGGACTTTACATTTATGATTTAGTGTTTTATGTTTTTTCCACATTTACCCTTCAATGATTAAAATTCTATATCATTCTATATTACTAATGTTTCACTATTCCCCTTTGATTTTCCTTTTCTAAAATTTATTATTATTTTCTTGTTATTATATTTTATTCCCTTACTAGGATTTAAGGTTCACCCTTTCTTATGTTTTCCCCCAGCTTATCCGATGATGTTTTTACTCAATCATGTTAAAAATGTTTCCAAAAAGATATTGTAAATAATGTATAAAGTTGTAATGAAATGTACCAAATTCCCAAAGATAGTATAATTATAGATTTTTCATGTTGTTTTAAGATTAATTTTTTGTAATTAAATTAGGTATAAATTTTTAATATTGAAAAGGGTTGTTATAGTTGGTATCAAAGGGAATATTGTGTTATTTTTGTCATTAGAGTTAAAAAACAATAGAAAAAGACTTATGGATAAGACTATGTATATAAATAAATAGCTAAATTTTTTTTGAGTATAGATTAGGTTTTTTATGAATAAAATAAATCGTGGTCTTGATACTACAAGTATACGTGGTTATGGATCCAATGTACCTAAGAGTAACAACTCAGATAGGGTGTTTCGAGCCAGACTCTGGGAAACCTGATACATGACAACAGGTCATTCTATGAACCGGGTTTGAAAATACTAGGGGATATTATTTTTTTAATTAATTAGATCCTTATGAACAGTTATTAAGGGATTAAGATAATGCACATAAGAAAATATGATAGGAAATAGATCATGGATATTGAAGATTGAATCCTATAAATCCAGAAGTTCTAGAAATACGTGTATGATATATGTTATCCCATCTATGTAATTAAAATCGCATCTATGTTTTTAATAGTTATATATACTCATATTTAGTTATCCTATTATTATATCCATTACACATAAATAAGAGTAATAGAGTAAACTATCAATGTGAAGATGAATGTAATGACTATCTGAGTGATATGCCCAACCTGATGGGAGGAAGAATCACACAATTCATGATGATACTCTCTCAGTTTACTCTATTTTTGAATAGAACTATGGATTAGGAGGATCATCCAAAACCCCCTAAGGGAGATCAATCCATAATCATGAGCTTCATGCATGAAAGACCTCCAACATTAGATGGGTCATCTAATACCTTAATCATAGAATAGTGGATACACTCTATTGATAAGATCTTACCTATCATTCAATGCTCTGAACTAGAGGAGGTTATTTTTTCTATTTATTATATAGAAAGTCAATCTGATCAGGGGAAATCATTTATAAAAAATTCAATTCCTATGGATAAGACCTAATAAATAGAGGGGATGTATTTTCATAAAATTTATTAGATAAATAATTTCCATGCACTCTATTTCTTAACAATGAAATGTATTTCATTTACATCATAAAATATCATTAAAAATCTATTAGGGAACATGTGTAAAACATCACAATACAATCAATGAACACCTTTTCCTTTTTTATTACCCCAAAATTAAATGTTTAATGCTTATTTTGTGGGTTTATATCAATACTACAAAACAAAATGGTGATCCACGAAATTGATAGCTATGAAGAAATTGTATAATATGTCCTAAAAGTAGAAATGGAGATCAAATAATCTTAGGGTTGTCATAGGGATAATAAGTTGAATGTGGAACCCAATTATGGTGTTTTGATTGAGAGATATAATAATTCCAAGAAAATAATACATCAAAATTTCAAATGGGGAGGAGAAAAGAAACCTAGAAATTCTGTGAAGGGGCGATGGATTGATTTTGTTGTGGGATGGAAGGAAATTAGCCAGTAATTGGGGACATGAGAAACCCTCTACTACAATGGAGGAAAGGAATTTGCTTGTCAACCCTCAACATATTTTTTATTTCCAACAACTACATGGAACCATGGAACATTTCAATCCTTTTATCTATGCCAAGGATTTATAGAGACATCCATCATCCTAGAAAGTAGTAAATGTGTGATTGATCCATCACTACCTCCAAAATGAATTTCGAAAAAGTGGTTATAGGTATGCTAGTTATTCATTCAAGGACAGATATTGTAGTTGTTGATTTGGGTTCTATGTAATCCTTCATATCAAGAATGTTTAGTAGAACTATTCAAACACCATAAAAAATAATAGAAGTAGATTTTTCTATGAAATTGTAAAATTGGTAAATTATTGCATCCCATGTATATAACTCCTCCCATGTCTATTTTTTTGGGAGAAATTACCAAAAAACGTTTCATACTTTCTTTGGAGGAATTTCATGCAATTTTATTCATGGGATGGGTTTCCCTATATAGAGCCTACATAAATTGTCATGTGACTGAAATCAATCTTTGTATTGTGAAAGATCCCAACATTCTATATGAATTGATGAAGAAGGATTAATATTATTTAGATACATCTTGTCAATCATGTATTCTATTTCTATTTGAGAAATCATATATATCTAAAATGATTTATTCTATGGACAATTTCATCCTTTAAGACCTTACCATTACGAGGGAATACAATGATGTGTTTCCCAAGGAATGGTCTTATCTTCCTCCTAGCAGAGATGTTAATTTTTTATCAAGACTATAATTGGGGAATTAATATTATCCTAGAGTCTATATAGAATATATATTATTTAACTTGATGAGTTAAAAATGAAACTACGTGAGAATATAAATAAAGGGTTCATACATCCATGTGCTTCACTAAGGGGTGCACCAGTCCTCTTCATCAAGAAAAATGATGTGTAGTTGTATCTTTGAGTAGATTATCATGTCCTTAAAAATATCCTGATAAAGAACAAGTATCATCCTACTAAGATTGATTACATGTTCGATTAGCTATGTGGAGAAAAATACTCTTCCAATGCGGATATGTTGTTGGTATAAATACTACCAAAAAGATCATGTGGATATCCTCAATACTACAATTCATACAAGGTATGGGTTCTTTAATTAATAATAATGCCTTTTAGAGTCAATATTTCTCTAATAATCATCATAGACAAGATGAATAGAGTCTTCAGATATTACGTTGTCATATTGTTGGTAGTATTTATAGATGATATTCTAAAATTTGTCAAAATTAATTTGGAGATCAAGGGGAATTTGAATACTATTATAATGACCTTGGGAAAGGAAATTATTCATTCCATGTACATAAAATATTAATTCTAGTTGAAGTAAATCTCTTTCTTAAGGAATAGTATCACAAAAAATGGGATATTTGTATACTATTAAAAATAGAATCAATTAAAGGACGATCAATGCCAATATTTATGATAGATATACATATATTCCTTAGGTTATATGTGTATTATCTATTATTCATGATAAATTCTGGTGGTTTTTAAACCCTTTAACAAAACTAACATGGAAACAAGTCAAACGTTTTTGGGAATAATGAATGATGAGAAAACTTCATGTAGTTGAAATGGAGACTTATCACTGTGTTAGGTCTCACACTACAGAAAATTGGTTATCTTTTTGTGGTATACAATGATTCATTAAATAAAGGCATGGTTAGTGTGTTGATACAAAATGATAATTTCATTGGGTATGCTTGAGGGAAGTGGAAATTTCATGAACATAAATACTCAACACATGATCTAGATTTGAATGTAGTGATTTTAACTTTTAAAAATTGGCGATATTATATCTATGGGGATAAGTTTGAAATATATATGGATCAAAAAAGTCTCAAGTATATATTCATAGAGAATAGTATAAATATTAACCAATGATATGGATATGGATGATCCAAATCTATTAATTCCTAATCCACTTTCATCTAATGAATGTGAACAAAGTGGCAGACGCTCTAAGTATGAAGGACCTCACAATTTTTCATCGATGAGGATTTAGGGTGATCTATTATACTATGATTTAGAAAGGATGAACATTGGAATCATAAAGGAATAAACTTCATCAATAATTTAACAAATAATATCCCAACTATATATTATGGAGAGGTTAGTAGAAGCTCCAAGTGTTGAAGTGGGAATTAAAATGAAATTTCATTCTATAATGAAAGGTAAATACTATGAATTCAATTTCAATGATAAAGGTTTTTTGAGATATGGGTCAAAACTATGTGTACTATAAAATACAGAGTTAAATGAGGAGTTTTGGGATAATGCACATAGCTCAACCTTCTCCGTCCACCCTAGAAGCACAATGATGTATAAAGATCTTTGAGAACACTATTGTTGGAATCATATGAATAAGGAGATCATAGAATATACATCAATATGTCTTTCATGTTAGGAAGTGAAATAAGAAAGGAAAAAATCCAAGAGGCTGATTTAACCATTACCAATACTAATGTGGAAATGGAAAAACATCACCATAGAAATTGTTAGGGATCATCAAAATACATTCATAGGGAATAATTCTATTTGGGTAAGGGTGGAACATCTAACAAAAAATGAACACGTCATTATGATATGAGAGGAATTACTATTGGATCAACTTGAATATATATATATACATCATCGAAGTGGTTAGGATTCATGGAGTTCCATAATAAATTGTATCAGATTGAGATCCAATATTCACGTTAAAGTTCTAGATGAGTCTCCAGCATGCTCTGAATACTGAGCTAAACATCAGCACAAATTTTCAACATCAAACTGATCTCAATTTAGAGTATTCTATCTTGACACATGTGTACATGTTGAGAGAAAGCTGAATGGACTTAAATGAAGGATGGGATCAACATCTTCCTCTAGTTGTGTACTCCTACGACTATAGTTTCTATGTTATCATCCAAAAGGATCCTTATGAAGCCCTTTTTTGAAAGAGGTTAAGGAAACTTAAATTCTAGGATGTTGTTGCGAAATAAAAACTGCTTGGTTTTATAATGGTCAATGAAATGGTGGAAAAGGTTAACACCAATTAGTAGAACATCATGGCTGGTCAGAGTCAAAAAATAGCTATAATTAAAATCTTCGATGAGACCTATAGATTGAAGTCGGACACATGGTATTCCTCTGCATTTCACCAATGAAGAAAGTGAGGAGATTTGGGAAGCAGGGAAATCTTATTCAAAGACACATCAATCCATTGAGAAACTTGATCTCATCATAGCAGTGGCCTATCAACTTTCAGTCCAACCACAACTATCTCATGTTCATTATGAATTCCATGTATCACTCTTGAAGAAGTACATACCTCACAGCTCACATGTAATCATTCCAGAGGTGGTACCATTGAATAATGATCATTCTAATGAGGAGAAAATAGTAAATATCATAGATCGTAGATACCATGTTATATGAAATTAGACAATTCACCAAGTTAATGCTCTATGGAGAAACCACATGTTTGAAGAAGATATGTGGGAACTAGAAGATGAAATGAGACAGAATTACAGTCATCTATTTTAAGTGGAGTGAAATAAAAAAAATTATGGTCACGTTTCTCAATGGGGAAGATTTTAATGGCCCACACTATTATAAATGAGGTTTCCCTTTGTGATTTAATTAAATTACATGTTGTTTATTGTGGTTATTTAAACATATGAAATTATATGGTTATATCTATGGATTTATAGGGCCATTAAAAATATTACAGTTTTTCATATAGCTGTTAAATAGTGATCACTTGTTAATATAAAAACAGGGCTTTTCAAATCATATTCACACAGACAAAAGAATTAATGGCCTCATCTAGTGGGATTATATCCCATGAAGAGTATTTATTAGAGCTTATGATTGAGATAGAATCACTAATATTCCCCCTTGACCAAGACCAAGATGAGATCCAACAACATAATGATGGGAAACACAATTTATGGGAGTTGTTCAAGATAATAATGATCACAACACAAACCATATTTATTCAATAGAACAATAAAACTATCACCATCACAAACCATACAATCAGTTCGTACGGTAGTGTAATAAATGGATATTTATCAAAAACAAAAAAATAAGAATATGTATAATGTAAATAATAATGAATTTATTTACATTTTTTGTTGTAACTTTATAAATGATTTTGATTTAAATTCAATTAATCACAAATTATTTTACAGGTAACATTCAAATAAAATTAAGGGATTTATTTTGATGAATTAATGGATTTCAGAAAAAATTAAAATTTTAATAAAATTTTATTATTAAATAGTTTTTATTAATTAAAAATAGTCACTTAATTTTTTTGAAGTGAAATGTACTTTTTATAAGGGTTAAAAAAGTGTTATTGTAAAAAACATAACATTTTTTAAAAAAATAAAATGTTATTTTAAATGAAGAAAGGAAAATACCTAAAATTTGTTTTGATAAAATGAATATTATTTTGTGAACCAGAGAATCAATATTATCCAATGGTGAATGTTTCATAGTTTTTTAATATAGTTCAATTTTTGAATAAAAATTAAATACTGTATAAATATATGGTGTGTTTTATGACATCATATTGACCCAAATATGATGTCATAAATACTATAATTTGTATCCTTTGAAAAATATATGTTTCATAATTAAAATAATTTTATTATATTATTATTTGAGTGGTTTAATTAATCCATTATGAATCCTCCAAAACATTTAATATATTTCATAGTTTTATTTTCATTTGTTTTAATGTCTGACTCACCTCCACATAATCTATGGAATTATATTAATATGTTCGGACCTTTTCATAGAAAAATAATCAAAACCTCCCAAAATTTGAAAAATTAGGGGAAATTATATATTGTTCTGTGTTATTGAGTATTTTGTTGTATATAGTCCAAAACCTAACTTTGTGAAATATAATAGTGTTTCGCTCTCATTTCCAATATAAACAGAACCAAACTCCCACTTCTCATCTCTAAAAATACCTTTATCATGTCATTATTCTTACATACCCTCTATAAAATCCTCCCAAAGAAATCCAAGCTCTTATGAATCCCCTTTTCATGCTTTTGTAGAGACACATTCATGTATCGGTTCTTTCCATTCATATCACTATCCAAGTTTCGTTATCTTGTTATGCCCATTCATTTTATGTTACCAAAAATGGGTTATTTATTTTCACTTCTCTATAATGACCATATTATCTATAATAGATTATATACCCCTTAAAATCATATCAATCCCTCTCATGAACACTAGTTATCATACCAAAATTTCATAAGCATCATTTCATTTTTCTTTTTATTAAAACGTATTTTTTATAGTACACCTTCATTTTCTATCTATATAAATATAGACATTTCCTTATATGTCTTTATTACTATAAATTTTATTTAAATATTATGGGATGACTATTTATCTCTCATCATCTCTTTTTAGTAATTTTTATGTGACATTTTAGTAATGGAAAATTTTCGTAGTGGTTCTTCATGCCAAACCATTTATGATGTGAATGCCATACCCAATTTTTATCATGGGTGTTAACATTTAGGCATATATAGACATTTTATTTTGTAATTTAATGTGTTTATTACACAATTTTTAGCATGGAATAAATTATGATGAAGTTTGAATCCATGTTTAATGATCTATGTGGAACACTTAAGAAAAAGAATAAAATGAATGTGATGGGTGCACGATGAATTATATAGAACTCTAATGCATTGGATAAAGTTTAGTATCATGATACGTCATGTAGGGATAGGTATGTACCTAATTACTTTATAGGAATTTTCTACTATGATGTCTTTGTTGTTTAACCCTGGCCTATATTTATGATGTTGTGTTTTAAGATGTTTCCACATTTCCCAATTCATGATTACAACACTATATCAGGCCTTATTATTCATTTTACTCTAAGCCTCACTGATTTTTCTAGTCTAACATGTATTATTATCTTTATGTTATTACTTTTTTTCCCTTTCCTTGTCTTTAGGGATCAACCCTTTCCTATTTTTCCCTAGGTAATCCAATGCAGTTTTAAGCTCAGGCATATTATAGATGTTTTCAATAAATATGATGTAATTCATGATTAATGTTTTTATTTAACGTACCAAATTCCATATGGAACTAGAAATATCGATATTTATAGTCTTATTATGTGTAATTTTATGAAATTAATTCATTTATTAAAGTGAATTAAAGTGATGTGTTGTTATGGATTTCCCCATGATACACAACTGAGGCCTTCATTTTTTAATGAGAGGTATAATGTGAAGTGTTAGGAGGGTAAATATTCATCAGCCACACTTATCTGATTTAAGTGCTATGGTGTAATCAGATAGATGTCAGGGTATTTACTTCCCAGTCTCACAAGGACATGGGTCACACTACTGGAAATGGGGTCTATCCCCACGCACCTATGCCCACGGTTCATTAAACCGTGGGGATAGTATGTTTTTTGCTGTTTATACCCACGGTTTTATTAAAACCGTGGGTATTAATTTTTTTTTCGAGCCCTTGTATCGGGCTCCTCCTCAATCTCTCCTCAAATCCGCGACGCATCGAGCTTTACCCTACCTCCCCAAGCCGCGACGCCGCTCCCCGACCACTGACTCCCGACCCTCCCCTCTCCTCTCCGACTCCCCTCCCCGGCCTCCGACTCCCCTCCCCGGCCTCCAACCCCGGGCTCCGACTCCCGGCTCCGCCTCCCGGCTCCCGACTCGCGGCTCCCGACTCGCGGCTCCCGACTCGCAGCTCCCGATTCGCGGCTCCCGGCTCCCGACTCCCGGCTCCCGACTCCCGGCTCGGCCTCCCGGCTCACGACCTGGACCTCCCGGCCTTCTCAGTAGTGATTTTTTTTATGCTGGAGTCCCAGATTTCTTGGTAATTTCTTAGTCTTGGTTGATTTCCCATAATTTCATCATATTACCTCTTGATAATCAATTAGTGTTGTAGTCAAAGGTAGCAGTTGATGCATTCATAGGTCAATGGAGTGGTTTGATTCTAAATTTTTTTAAGCAATTTCATTTTTTTATGATGGAATACTAAAAGATGAATGATATAAATATCCTGATTATCAAACCCAGTGAGAATATTTCCCCAAATTAATTTTGCATTGATAATCCTAAGATGCACTATTTTGGCCTTAAAATAGTATATATGAAGGTATGTACATACACATGTTGAGCAGTTCCGGGTGGTTGTTTATAAATCTATCAAGTTTCAGGTGTTGGCTTGGTTCCTCTTTGAGGAAGGGTACCCTTCCAATTCCTCAAATTTATTAATGCATTAATTAGTTTCTTACCACACTTTTTCTTTGTTTTTAGTTAATGCAGTGAATACATTAGATTAAATTCCTCTTAATCTTGAATTTAGTATGTTTCATGATTTAAGAGTTAAAGGTAATAAATGATTGTTTCATAAGAAATATCATGTATATATATTAAAACCCCTCCAACGGAGGTGCGCTGTCTTCAAGTTAAAAAACAATTATTAGACTTTTAGGATTTATTGTCTTGTTGTACTGATATTTCTTTATGAATTGATGTTATGTTTGAATTATGTCATATATGACCCCTAATGGAATTAAAAAAACTAAGTTTTCCTTTTTAAATGATTAAATAACCAAGGAACCGTTTAAGTTCTTTGACCGGTTTTTATATTGGAATTACCCATGTAGAATTGTTTCCCATAATTTTCATTTTAGTATGTTGACATGTTTGAGCCACCATTCGGTGAGCCTTAGATTTAAATTTCTAAGGGTATGATTTTCTATATTAAATGGCTTGAATTATCTTTTGAATTTCAGAATGGAAATTACCCTGTATGCACAACATTTAACCCGCCTAATGTAAGTGCTTCAATGTAATAATTTAATGTGAAATAGAAATTGTAAAGTATACTAAGTACATGAATTAGCCGTATTAGATGTAATTGAAAAATATGTTGCGTATTCATAGAACCCCTTACCATGTTAATGGAAGGTACAAGAGTGAACCTTGATTATTGAAAATGCCTTAAATGGATTAAATGAGTGGTTTCAAGCTACATGGCCTTGTCACACTAATGAAAGGCTAGGGTTGAACAAAATTGACTTATTGATTAATTATTACTTGATTAAAGGGTTTCATGCTACTTGGCCTTGTCACACTAATCAAAGGAAAGGCTTGAACCAAATGGAATATTATATGAATTCAATATCAAATTAGGTGTGGCCTGACTCAAGCTCACCTTGGATACTTGAGAGAAAGCCTTGAGCACTCAAGGACCCTATTCTGAATTCAAGGATACAACTTTCTTAGGTTGAGACCTACATAGAACCTGATCCTTGTCTAACTTTAGATGCCTGGTATGACACCATATAATCCCTCATGTATTACAACAAGATTCCTTAGATACACTCCTTGGTTCCAGAATTTACAAGTAGGTGACATGGTTAAATCCTAGCCCAATCTTTTCTTAGACCCATTTTACCTTGGATGAACTTCTTAGACTAGATAGTCCTCTTATTGTGGAATTAGTTGGACTGTTATCCTTGGATTACACTCTTACCCCATGTGAGGCTATAGTTATTACTAAGTTGTTGACACTTGAGGTCTATGTTTCCTTGGTTATAACCTTGGAACTTCATTATTAAATATCATTACATGTTTTCTTCTCACATCTTAGAACCTCAATATCTTTCTCATATAAATTATATTTAAACTGGATAAAATTGATTAATGAAATGGTTACACATTCTGACACCAGTCAAAGGCTAAAGAAGGTATAACTGCTATGTGTCCCATAGGAACCTGTACGGGTGATGTTTATTTATCTCTCTATTATTATTCTATATACCAGTGAACTATATATTTTATACTGCACTATCTAGATTGGGCTGGACATCAGTGGTTCCATCCTATTATTATTTATATCTCACACCCTACTCAGGCCGCTATTACATTGGGATACTCGAGTATACTTTCATTTTCTCAGGACCTTGGACCTTGCTTTTCAATGTATGCTTGTAACTAGAGTTAGGAGAAAAGGACTGAGTTGGATCTCAGGATGCTCAAGGAGATCGCCCATGGGGTTTTGATGTGACTTTATTATTTTTTTATTTTATTGAAAATAATGATGTAATGTTTACTACTTTTAGATATGTATCATTACCATGTCATGCATTCATCTGTTGTTTAAACTACCATTGACCACTTTAATTCAGTTATAATAATATTTATCTTATGCTGCTTTGTCATTTATTTACTACCTCTTTCATTGTTGATTGTTATTTATTCAATTTTACCACTGTGTATATGTGATAAGAGGGTATAGTCCCCACTATCACCTCTCGAGACCCTCACTACAAGTCAAAAACCTCTAACGTATGGGGAGACTCACCAGCCCCCCTTCCCTACACAACCTCTCCCCCTCCCTCTACTGCACCAGTCCCTCCCCCTCCCCCTTCCCTTGCACCAGCCCCTCCCTTAACCCCCTGCTGCAACATCCCCTCCCCCTGCACCAGCCCCTCCCCCTCCCCCCTCTTGCACCAGCCCCCTCCCCCTACCATGCACCAGCCCATCCCCCCCACCAGCCCCTACCCCCCCCCCCACTACACCAGCCAGCCCCTCCCCCTCCCCCCTTCCCTTACATCAGCCCCTCCCCCCCACACTGCACCCCCACCAGCCCCTTACCCCATGCTTCCCCAGCCCCACCACCAGCCCCTCCCCCTCCCACTTTCCCTGCTGCACTGGCCCCTCCCCCTTTCCCTGCTGCACCAACCAACCCTCTCCCTCCCCCCTGCACTACTTTCCATGTGGAGTGTCTTTTTTAACTTTTTTCTTTAGTTTACATCTCAAGGAAGACCTTTTTCTCTCTTTCCCTACTTATTCAATCATGAACTCCTCTTGTCATTAAATACTTGTCATTAAATATGTTTTGCTAGCTACTAATATGCTTTGATTGATTTAATAATAAAATTGATTGTAATGATTTTTTTAAATATGATTTACATTGTTGATTGAAATGATAATTTTTTTCTTGTTATAGAATGGATAGAAGCTGGATGTATCGTACCGATCGGATTTCAACCGAGTTTCAAAATAATTTGGAGAATTTTTTAGATTTTGCATTTAGCAATGCGTCAGATGGAGGTTGTATACAGTGTCCCTGCTATAATTGTGTTGGAAGACCATGGTTAAGACGAGAAGAAGTTAGTTACCATTTAACGAAATTTGGATTTCAAGCAAACTATAATGTTTGGTTTCACCATGGAGAGACGAGTCAATCTTCGACTGTTCATAAACGAAATGAACGAAGTGACATGGAGAATTTGATATTTCATCGGTTTCCATATGTGCATCATTCCGAGAGAGATTGCATGCCGGTGCAAGAAGACAATGATATCAGTACACATGAGGAAAATGCTGAAAATGATGATGTTGACATAGTGAAAAATTTATTGGATGATGCCAGAACTCCAGTATATCAAGAATGTACTAGAATGACCAAGTTGGAATTTTTAATGCGGTTATATCATGGGAAAACTATGTATGGGATTTCTAATACTGCCATTGATTATATTCTTACATTTTTGAAGGACTTGCTTCCTGATGGTGCAGATATTCCCTCAAATCATTACATGGAATGGAAGTTAATTAAGCAGCTTGGATTTGCTACTAATAAACTCCATGCTTGTCCGAAAGATTGCAGTTTATTTTTGGAGGAAACAGCTGACCGTAATGACTGTAAAGACTGTGGTACATCTCGATGGAAGACAAATGCAGATGGAACACCGTCTCGTGTGCCACAGAAAGTCATGTGGCACTTTCCATTGATTCCCAGACTTCAAAATCTATTCATGTCTCCAGAAATCTCAGCCAATATGCGATGGCACGATGTTGAGAGAAATAAAGGAAATGATGAGCTGGTCCATCCAGCAGATGGATTAGCATGGCGGACATTTGATGCACAACATCCTGATTTTGCAGCTGAGGTGCGTAATGTCAGATTGGGCCTATCATGTGATGGTTTTAATCCGTTTGGTCAGATGCTTACTGCTCATAGCACGTGGCCGGTTTTTATTCATGTTTATAATCTTCCTCCATGGATGTGTATGAAAAAACCTTTCACTTTCTTGAGTATACTGATATCTGGACCTTCGGATCCTGGTAATGACATAGATGTATACTTGCAGCCTTTAATAAAAGAGTTGAAACAACTTTGGGATTTAGGTGTGCAGACATTTGATGCTTCTTCAAAGAATACGTTTCAGATGCGTGCTGCCCTTCTATGGACCATAAATGATTTCCCTGCCTATGCAATGATGTCTGGGTGGAGCACGAAGGGAAAACTTTCATGTCCCGTTTGTATGAAGAATACACGATCGAGAAGGCTTAAATATCGTCGTAGTTTCAGTTTCATGGGGCATCGCCGATTCTTGCCAATGGATCATCAATACAGGAAAAATCGTCGGAGGTTTGATAATAATGTTGACACTGAAGAACCACCTCAACGTATGTCAGGAAGTGATGTGCTTGATGAATTGAAAGATTTCAGCTTTTCATTAGGAAAAGGTCATTTGACATCTCGAAAGAGGAAGAATGTTGATACTGAAGTCATTTACAATTGGAAAAAGAGAAGTATTTTTTTTGTGTTGCCATATTGGTCTACTAATTTGTTACGTCATTGTTTAGACGTAATGCATATTGAGAAAAATATATGTGAAATGTTGCTTGCAATTCTTTTGAATATTAAGGGGAAGACCAAAGATGACTTCCGATCTCGTCGGGATTTATTGGATTGGGGTATTCGACCAGAACTACATCCTGTTTGTATCGGTGAAAACAAATGGAAAGTTCCCTGTGCTTCTTATGTGATGACACAGGCAGAGAAAGATCAATTTGTGGCAGTATTGGAGAATATTAAGGTTCCAGACGGCTATTCCAGCAACATATCTAAACGAGTCAACAGAAGACATTTGAAATTGAAATCCCTAAAAACTCATGATTACCACATCCTTCTTCATGAATTGATTCCAATAGCAATTCGACATTTGCTATCCAATAATGTAAGGGTGGCAGTGATTCGGTTGTGTCATATTTTTAGAGACCTTTGTGCTAAAAGGTTATCCAAATCATTGTTGATAAAAATGCAGCAAGAGGCACCATTAATTCTGTGTGAGTTGGAAAAAAATTTTCCTCCATCCTTTTTCACTTGCATGCTGCATTTAACAGTTCATCTTCTAACTGAGACACTTCTTGGGGGACCAGTTGCTTTTCGGTGGATGTATCCCACTGAAAGAAATATGTGCACAATGAAATCATATGTCCGAAATAAGAATTATCATGAAGGTTCCATTGTGAGGAGTTATCTGGCCCAAGAATGTATGGATTTTTGTTCAATGTATTTGTCTGATGTGAGCACAAGACATAATCGACCAATGAGAAATGAAGATGAGCAGTATGAGGAAATTCAACCCTCGTTTCCATCTCTTCCCCAAACAGGTGGAATTGTCGGGTCATATACATTGGTTACATTGAGCTCTGAAGAGCGGAATATGGCACATCGTACAGTCTTGTTTAATTGTGGTTTGTTCGATGCCTATATCAAGTAAGTAATTTGAATATATATATGTTATCTCATATGATATCATATCACATATACCTTATACTTTTATTGTCATTTTATGTAGAGAACATAAACAAATTATAAGTAGAGTTCATCAGTCTTTGCCGTTGAGAAGGAGAGAGGCTATGCATAGCCAAGAGTTCCCAGCTTGGTTGAAATCAAAGGTATGACCATTACATTAAATACCTTAAAATATAGATATATATTTAATTATATTACTCATGTATTCCAGGTATTGAGTTTACCTGCTGACTTCATTTCTCAAGAATTAAGAGCGTTGGCTTTTGGTCCCAATTCTTTGGTTCGTGACTGCAAATCTTTAATAATCAATGGATACAAATTTGTTACAACTGATAAAGCGGTGAAAATGAGAACACAACATGATGGCGTTATGTTAATTGCTAGAACGGATTGTTATGCCAGTGCATCTGATAGTCGACCTCGATATGAAGATGTGTATTATTATGGACTGGTTGAGAAAATATTGTTATTGGATTACTACTCTCGAGGTCGAGTCACTATGATGCAATGTAAATGGTTTGATTCAATGACGCTCCATGGTACATTTATTGATGATTGCGGATTTAGAGTTATTGACATGAGTCGATTCCTGCATACCGATGAACCATACATTTTGGCATCAATGGCAAAACAAGTGTTTTATGTGAAAGATCATCTGAACCCTGATTACGGTGTCATTAATGAAGTAATCCCAAGACATATTTTTCATGATGCTGGGGATGAAATTGTCACCATTGACGCCCCCATCGGTGTTAGCCAAAATATTGCATTTGATGACACAAATTGTCCCATTGTGAGGGATGATGTTGAACCTGAGGTAGTGGAGGGTAATATATAAAAGCAACCATATATATTCAGAGTTCATTCAGTTTACCTTGACGTGAGTTTCTCAGGTTGGTACTAATTTAATTACTTTAATTTACTTTTAGTTTGAAATGATATGTCTGTTTTAGTAATGTTTGGTTTCGTTTCATTTAATTCTATTTCTTTCAATTCAGAAAAGTGGTTTTAAAATGTGGTTTTAAAAATTGTATAACTTGGTTGTAAATTATCATTACTGAAAGATGTTATGACATTTTTTAAGTAGTATCTATGATTTGTAAAAATTGTTGCTAAAAAATATTTATTTCATTCTTATGCAGATTATGAAGAAAACTACAGAAGCTCGCAAGAAGAGATTATTTGATGCTGATCCTGTTAGACGTGAGCGCGAGTTGTCTTCAGTGAGTATATTAATTTAAATATTTATCTTCTGCATTACAAATAATATCAAGTTCATATTTTTGATCCAATTTTTTTAGGGACATGTAACTCCAGAGAATCCTCTTCCCAGTATGGGACCGAGTAGGGATCCTCCTAGACCTAGGCGGAGCTCCCGTCTTACCACTCCCCACACTGACCCATTAGTGGACATCCCATCTACCACACATGTCCGCCCTCCGCTTGAGACCCCTGGGATGTTCCCATACATGCCGCCATCATCATCCCGTTTACCCTATTTTTCCCATTCCATGTCCACGCCGACTCGACCGATGTTCTCACCTGCACAGTTTTCATATCCATTCATGTATCCCCAGACCTACTATGCATATTCTGACATGTCTACGCCACATCCTTTTCCTACCATCCATCCTACACATATTGAGTCTGTTCCTTCAGTTTCCACTCCTGTTCATGAAGATCAGCTGGAGCATGCTGTGGAACAGATACTTCCTTCGGAGGATGCTGATCCAGCACAGTCTACGGATGCCTCACAGCCTATTCCGGAGCCTGCATCAGGTTTTTTTATTATAAATGTTTCAAATTATAGTATTTCACTTTTTTTCTATTGTATTGTCACCTAACTCTTCACTTTTCACCTCTTATCTTATTTAGTGGGATCTTCTAGTAGGCGACGTGGGCGCACTCGAATGCGGGATGCTTGGAATCGTGAAACTCAGATTATGGTGGATTACAATTCTCAAAATCAAATGGTAGGTAAAAATGCTAAGGAGTGTAGAAGTTTCATGGCTACTTTAGCCAAATATCATGATATCGTTCCGGTGGAACCGGTCTCATGGAGACATATCAGTGCCGACATCAAGGATAGGGCATGGGCGCAGATATGGGTACGAAAATTTTATAAATTTATATTGATATTAGTAATGTATTTATATGACTTAACATGTTTGTTGCAGAGTCGATTTAACTTTCCTAACGGTGAAGCTGCCAAAGCTGCTAGGTTGAGTGATCTTGGAGAGTATTGGCGGTCATACAAGTATGAGTTACATATTGGTTGGAGGAGCAGAGTGGGTACTGAGTTAGAGGGTGTACCCACAAACCCTGACTGTCCAAAAATTCAATATCAAAAAATGACCGCACATTGGAATACTGAACAGTATAAGGTACTACCCATCTTTACTGTTTTTTATATAAAATTTAATTTTTATTACTTGTATTGTTTTTTTGTTTCTTAGGAAGTGTCAGCGAAAAACAAAAAAAACAAAGATGAAATGACATATCTACACACATTGGGGCGCACTACAATGACCGATAAAGAGAAGCGGCTGGTACGTTCATCTGAATTAAAATAATGTCTTTATTTATAACATGTCATCATAACTTATTCATGCTTTCCCTTGGTTAGTCCATGTCTTTACCTCAATGTTTGTGGGTCTTTGTTGCAACTCACTTCAATTCAATATTTTTCATTTATCATATATGGTTGTAATTCAAATTTGTGCACTTGTTATATGCAGCAAGCTGAATTTGGCATTGAAGGTCCTGTACCTCGTGCCAAATTATTCTGCTTCAGTAGGAAAAAAAAGGATGGAACTGCAGTTAATTCAAAAACACAAGATAAAATTGTAAGTTTGTTTATTTATATTTCAAACATTTATACGAAATTCATAATTTAATATGTTTATAATTTCAATAGTCTGCCTTGGAGGCCATGGATGAGAAGGAAGCTGACAACTTAGGGCCAAATGATCATTTCAGTCAGGTGTTAGGTGTGGAGCATCCAGGAAGAGTCCGTTGTAGACCAGGCAAAAACATTGTCCCCTCAAGGTATTGGTCATCATCAGACTCCTCTAAGGCCTCTGAGTTGGAAAGTGCGCGTGCTGAATTAGCTGCGACAAAGAAAATAGTATTAGAGGAGCGTGAAAAAAGTAAGCTGATGAATGAACATTTCATGAAAGCTCTGTCAGTTTTGAGTCAGTCACTACCATCAGAGGTTGCTGCCACTTTTCATTCATGTATGACATCAATGCGCTCTTTAAATAATGCCTCGGGTGATTCCCATGAGGGTCCTAGTGGCGATAACGGTGGTGGCGATAGAGCTGACGAGGATGTTGCTGATGATGTTGTTGGTGATGAGATTGCTGATGATGATGCTGACGGTGCGGTTGGTGATGATGTTGCTGTCGATGTTGCTGCTGATGATGATGATGCTGGACATGAGGATGACAGTGATGGCGATGGGGGGGATATTAATCCCCTCCATTTTTGACTTAGCAGAGAGACGTGTGTTGGATTTTAATGTTTTTTTTTGTATTGGTGGACTGCTTGTATGTGAATTTCTTTATGCAATGAAATGCATTTTGGATTATGTTTTCATCAGGGGTGTTATTTGTCAGTTATTTAGGTAATTTTCACATGCCATTCTGTTTACTCCTTGTTTTTTCATGAACTTTCTACAGGGGGAGGGGGGGGGGTGGGCAGGGGGGAGGGGGGATGGGCAGTGGGAGGGGTGGGCAGGGGGGGAGGGGAGGGGGAGGGGGAGGGGGGGAGGGGCAGTGGGGGGCTGGGCAGTGGGAATCCAGCACTAATAAGTGCGAGATCTCTACAACAGGTATGTTTTCCTAAAATTGTGGAATAAACCTCCCTACCATGCATCATTTTTCATTTGCATTTACACACTATATGAATGCAGGTTATTGGTCGTAAAATCATGGAGTTGACCCCCTTTTCATCCAACATATGAATGCAGGTGATATGTTTTAACTATTGACTCCATTGTATATTGATTTTTGTGGGTCATGTCTAAGAGTTGCTAGACATACTTTGATTGTTCTCATCCCAGCATAGCGATGAACCAAAATATTGGTGAATGTGCATGGGCTGATGGAATGAATGCCTTCAATTTACAAGCATGGAGAAGAAACTTAAGAGATGTGTATCATTTATGTCTCAGGGAGGATTGATGATGGTATTTTTTTCCCAACTAACTCTTCAACAGGATAGGATGTATGGAAGTTTATATTGTTTACAACTCAAGCAGTAAATGATACAGTGATAATCACATTCTTCATGAGTTTGACTGGTATTTCTTATCATCATATTCAGGCTTTTTATTCTGCCTTTTAATCTGCACTTTAGTATTTTATTGTCATGTAGTAATAACAAAATTTCTATATGACATTTCATTTCTTATGAGTCTTATATATTCATTAATAATCATTCATGGTTTTATTTGTTGCATGTACAGATTGTAGCAAATTAAAGTGTGATTACCAATCAGTGGTTTGCCATTCGATCTTTATCAAGGTGAGCTGACAAATCTATGTGCCAATCTAACACGTCATTTGAGCTTATTCATGCATGAATCATCTATGTGAATTCTTCTTTGAGTTAAGAGTCTCGCTGAAACACACTTTAGATATTGGAATCATTGAACACACATGCATTCTGAATGTCCAATTTTTTTTTCCTGCTCGTTGGTCATTGGTTTTAATCTACCTTCTTTCATTTGGTTGGCATTTCCGATCACTTTTGTGCTGAATATGTTTTCCATCTGTTGTTTGAACAGTTGAAACTGTTTGAATGGTTATGTATGTAGTATGTGGGTGTGTCTCGATACGTTCTGTTTGACCAAGTTTATCCTATCCCCTTATCCCATGGATTTAAATTCTGCATCTCTCACCTATTTTGTGCCTTTTATATCTTTATTTTTGTCTAGAAATAAAGGGGCCTAACCTCCACTCTGATATTGAAGCACATACATAACTCCAAACAAGTGTTCATAGCTCAAACCTCCGCTCCCACAGAATTGCCATGACCATAAAAGGCACTAAAACCAAGTAAAACAGAACCAAATGCATCCCTGAATAGCCCTCCACCCCTCATCTACCCCTCCATAAAGGATCCATCCGCATTGAGTTTCAAGCCTCTTCTGGGTGGAGTCCGTCTCACCCTGCTTCCCCGGGTGATGCTGTTTGCACCCCCAAAGTGTCCCGGCTTTGGGATGATTTTTTTTAAGGACACCGACCCTTCACTGCCCCGAATAAAAAACTCCAAATCGACCACCTCTAACATTCATACAATATTCCACATAACCCCATAGGGTTGTATCCCATTTGCTGTGGATAAAAAGGTGTTCTGTGGTTTCCACTTCCGGGGAGAGGAAACAATGGCAGTGTGACACAGTGCTAACGCCTCTACGCTGGATGTTCTCATCTGTCAGGAGTGCCCGATGCTGAATGCGCCAAGTTAGGATGTTGTGATTGGTTGGGATACCTTTGCACCACCGGTTTTCCGATATCTCGTCGCGTTCCGTTCGTTCATTCAAGGAGGAGCAGTAACCACTGCTCTAGAATTTTCCAGATGGAGAAGCTATGAAACAGCAGCTATCCGATTCGTCCACCAAAAAAATAATGTGAAATATCTGCCTCTTCTCGGGGATGATAATGGCTTCAATGAGGCCTCGATGGCAACTGGCCTCCCTGGAGGTCATGTTTGGAATAGGGCATCCCAGAAAGTAATGTTTGGTGCCTACCTATTTAACATTCCATCAGTTTATTTCCCCACTCCAATCACCCAGTGAGAATGCTCCTACAAAATGGAAAGATGAGACAACATTCATTTATCCAGGTTGGACAGGGTCCACCTCTTGCGCGGCCAATCCTCCCATTTAGCGCCTTATCTACTGAGCATAAAACTAGCCCAGAGAGAGGACCCTTTGATGATCTTCCACACAAGCCTTGCCTGCATGCCTTGCATGGTTTCCGTAACATTATGAAGACCGACACCACCCTCGTCAATTGGTTTTTTCATGCGGCTCCAGGAGGCCCAATGGCATCTCCCTAGCTAGTTGGAATCCCATAAGAAGGCCAACATGTTTTTTTTGATCGTAGATATTGTTCCCTTGGGTGTGATAACTGAGAAAATGTGCATGGGTAGTGGGGAGGGGGAGGGGGAGGGGGGCTGGGCAGGGGGGGAGGGGGGGAGGGGGAGGGGGAGGGGGGTTGGGCAGTGGCCGGGCGGGGGCAGGGGGGGAGGGGGGGGGGGCTGGGCAGTGGGAGGGGGGGGGAGGCGGGCTGGGCAGTGGGGAGGGCAGTAGGGAGGGAGGGGGAGGGGCTGGGCAGTGGGAATCCTGCACTAATAACAAAATTTCATTATGCAATTTCTTCTTTCATTTTTTCTACTTTTTTTCAGCATTTGTTTTAGTTCTATATGACATTTCATTGCTTATGAGTCTTATATATTCATTAATAATAATTCATGGTTTTATTTGTTGCATGTACAGATTGTAGCAAATTAAAGTATGATTAGAAATCAGTGGTTTGCCATTCGATCTTTATCAAGGTGAGCAGACAAATCTATGTGCCAATCTAACACGGCATTTGAGCTTATTCATGCATGACTCATCAATGTGAATTCTTCTTTGAGTTATGAGTCTAGCTTAAACGCACTTTAGATATTGGAATCATTGAACACACATGCATTCTGAATGTCCAATTTTTTTTTCCTGCTCGGTCATTGGTTTTAATCTAGCTTCTTTCATTTGGTTGGCATTTCCCATCACTTTTGTGCTGAATATGTTTTCCATCTATTGTTTGAACAGTTGAAACTGTTTGAATGGTTATGTAGGTAGTATGTGGGTGTGTCTCGATACGTTCTGTTTGACCAAGTCTATCCTATCCCCTTATCTCCTTAGGATCCGAATTTAGTAAGTGTTTTCTCATAATGGAATTGAAATATTATGGTGTTCCCAGGAATAATCAGTTTTCTTCTTCTTTATATCACTTCGTCTTTATTTGAGTAGTGGGGAGGGGTGCTGGGTAGTGGGGAGGGGGGTGCTGGGCAGTGGGGAGGGGGGGGGGTGCTGGGCAGTGGGGAGGGGGGGGGGGGGGCTGGGCAGTGGGGAGGGGGGGGGGGGGCTGGGCAGTGGGGAGGGGGGGGGGGCTGGGCAGTGGGGAGGGGGGGGGGGGGGCTGGGCAGTGGGGAGGGGGGGGGGGGTGCTGGGGAGGGGGGGGGTGCTGGGCAGTGGGGAGGGGTGCTGGGCAGTGGGGAGGGGGGGTGCTGGCAGGGGGACAAGCAGGACGACACCTTGGGGGCTGGGCCGTGGGGAGGGGGGGGCTGGGCAGTGGGGAGGGGGGGTGCTGGGGAGGGGGGGTGCTGGGCAGTGGGGAGGGGTGCTGGGCAGTGGGGAGGGGGGGTGCTGGCAGGGGGACAAGCAGGACGACACCTTGCGGCGGTCACGCCGCGGTCACGCCGCGGTCACGCCGTGATTTGGCCCTGCTCTAGGACGACACCCTGCGACGGTTACTCCTCCTTAGATAAATATTGAATGGTTAGCTCTATAATTTTTCGTATTTCCTCATTCCTAAACTATATCTCCTCTCAGCGCTGCCTCTCATCCATCTTTCCACAAAACGTGCATAGCAGGTGGTACAAAAGCTCAATTCAACTGAAAACATTGGTTTCGAATTGTCTGGCATATTTTATTCCTCTAGGTATTCCTACACATTTGTAGATCTCCAAACCTCACCGAATTAGGTATATCAGGGGTCATCCAATCCTCTATTCATCACAGATTAGCATTCATTTCTTTAAATCTTCTGAGAAAACATCCTCTCATGCCATCCATATCATCCTATTTGAAACTAAGTGGAAGATGTTGCCCCGCGGATGTCGCTGGACCGGGCCAACACGCTGCGGTCACGCTGCGGTCATGCCGCGGTCACGCCGCGGTCACGCCGCGGTCACGCTGCGGTCATGCCGCGGTCACGCCGCGGTCACGCCACGGTCACGCCGCGGTCACGCCGCGGTCACGCTGCTGTCATGCCGCGGTCACGCCGCGGTCACGCCGCGATTTGGCCCTGCTCCAGGACGACACCCTGCGGCGTTTACTCCTCCTTAGAGAAACATTGAATGGTTAGCTCTATAATTTTTCGGATTTCCTCATTCCTAAACTATATCTCCTCTCAGCGCTGCCTCTCATCCATCTTTCCACAAAACGTGCATAGCAGGTGGTACAAAAGCTCAATTCAACTGAAAACATTGGTTTGGAATTGTCTGCCATATTTTATTCCTCTAGGTATTCCTACACATTTCTAGATCTCCAAACCTCACCGAATTAGGTATATCAGGGGTCATCCAATCCTCTATTCATCAAAGATTATCATTCATTTCTTTAAATATTCTGAGAAAACATCCTCTCATGCCATCCATATCATCCTATTTGAAACTAAGTGGAAGATGTTGCCCCGCGGATGTCGCTGGACCGGGCCAACACGCTGTGGTCATGCTGCGGTCACGCCGCGGTCACGCCGTGGTCACGCCGCGGTCACGCCGCGGTCACGCCGCGGTCACGCCGCGGTCACGCCGCGGTCACGCCGCGGTCACGCCGCGGTCACGCCGCGGTCACGCCGTGATTTGGCCCTGCTCCAGGACGACACCCTGCGGCGGTTACTCCTCCTTAGAGAAACATTGAATGGTTAGCTCTATAATTTTTCGTATTTCCTCATTCCTAAACTATATCTCCTCTCAGCGCTTCCTCTCATCCATCTTTCCACAAAACGTGCATAGCAGGTGGTACAAAAGCTCAATTCAACTGAAAACATTGGTTTGGAATTGTCTGGCATATTTTATTCCTCTAGGTATTCCTACACATTTCTAGATCTCCAAACCTCACCGAATTAGGTATATCAGGGGTCATCTAATCCTCTATTCATCACAGATTAGCATTCATTTCTTTAAATCTTCTGAGAAAACATCATCTCATGCCATCCATATCATCCTATTTGAAACTAAGTGGAAGATGTTGCCCCGCGGATGTCTCTGGACCGGGCCAACACGCTGCGATCACGCTGCGGTCACGCCGCGGTCACGCCGCGGTCACGCCGTGGTCACGCCACGGTCACGCCGCGGTCACGCCGCGGTCACGCCGCGGTCACGCCGCGGTCACGCCGCGGTCACGCCGCGATTTGGCCCTGCTCCAGGACGACACCCTGCGGCGGTTACTCCTCCTTAGAGAAACATTGAATGGTTAGCTATATAATTTTTCGTATTTCCTCATTCCTAAACTATATCTCCTCTCAGCGGTGCCTCTCATCCATCTTTCCACAAAACGTGCATTGCAGGTGGTACAAAAGCTCAATTCAACTGAAAACATTGGTTTGGAATTGTCTGGCATATTTTATTCCTCTAGGTATTCCTACACATTTCTAGATCTCCAAACCTCACCGAATTAGGTATATCAGGGGTCATCCAATCCTCTATTCATCACAGATTAGCATTCATTTCTTTAAATCTTCTGAGAAAACATCCTTTCATGTTGTCCGAACCAGATCATCCTCATCCTCTGCACATGTCGTCTGATCAGGATCAGCCTGTTGTGATAGAAATTCAATGTCTGCTTTTGACTGAATTTCACACCAAACCAAGAGATAATAAATGAGTCAAACAATCAGACAAATGGTTTAGGTTCTTTTTCCTCTGCTCACTACACCTATGACTCTAAAACTCTGGATGCCACTAGCACTGCTATAAAAACCAAAAAACTCTCCACTAATCTAAACGTCATTCATACCACTGGTTGTCCTATAAAAAATATGAATCCTCATATTAGTCTAAAGTCTCTTTAGGATAAGGCACAAACAAAACACACTAACATTGATAAACAAGGTACCTTGACACTGGAACCTATAAAACATACAAAAGGAAGAACAACCTCTGTACAAGACCCCACGCTAATGCAGGCACATTTTGAACCCATCGGGAAGAGGCCCCTTCCATTAGATCTGGACGCTATCAAGATGCAGAATATAGATGATTAAAAGGACCCAGGTACACCTACTCTTCATTCTATTAATTTAATTTTTGTTGGTGCTAAATCTGTAGATAATATGAACTATTATGAACAGCCTGTATCCCTGTTATCTAACCAAAATACCATTTTGTTGATGCTATATAACATGAACATTACAAACTCAATTAAGAATGCTTCAAGAAATGAACCAATAAAGAAGAACTCTGGCAGGGGGACAAGCAGGGGGCAGGGTGGGGGGGGGGGGCTGGCAGGGGGCAGGGGGGGCTGGCAGGGGGACAAGCAGGGGGCAGGGGGGGCTGGCAGGGGGACAAGCAGGGGGCAGGGGGGGCTGGCAGGGAGCAGGGGGGGGGCTGGGTGGGGGGACAAGCAGGGGGCGGGGGGGGGGGGGGGGGGGGCTGGCAGGGGGACAAGCAGGGGGCTGGCAGGGGACAAGTAGGTGGCAGGGGGGGGGGGGGCTGGCAGGGGGACAAGCAGGGGGGGATGGCAGGGGGACAAGCAGGGGGAAGGGGGGGGGGGCTGGCAGGGGCAGGGGGGTTGGTAAGGGGACAAGCAGGGGGAAGGGGGGGGGGCTGGCAGGGGGACAAGCAGGGGGGAGGGGGGCTGGCAGGGGGAAGGGGGGGGGGGGGGCTGGCAGGGGGGCAAGCAGGGGGCAGGGGGGGCAGGGGGGGCTGGCCGGGGCAGGGGGACAAGCAGGGGGGGCTGGCAGGGGGACAAGCGGGGGGGGGGGGCTGGCAGGGGGACAAGCAAGGGGCAGGGGGGGCTGGCAGGGGGACAAGCAGGTGGCAGGGGGGGGGGGCTGGCAGGGGGACAAGCAGGTGGCAGGGGGGGCTGGGAGGGGGACAAGCAGTGGGCAGGGGGGGGCTGGCAGGGGGGGCTGGCACAAATTTTTGCTAGATGTTTTCATTTCCATGGCTTTTATTGATGTTTTAATGCATTTTAATTTATGTTGTGCAGCTTGCAAGTTTCTTTTATTATGAAATTCCTGTCTCCAAATCACTATTCTTGCTGAACATCTTTAATGCAATATCCATTATTCCCATTGTGCTGGTAGTATCTGTATTGCTTCATTTTTTCCCTGCGGTTTCAAGCTATAGCCATGTAATGTTTTCAATGCCTATAATTAGACTTATTTTTAACTTGCACATTGTTCCATGTAGGATGATCAGAAATTTGTTAAGCGGAAAACAGAACTTGGCGGAACTTTCTCAATTGCAAGCTGCATACTTTTTGTTCTTATATTTTGTTCTTATATTTTTTCTTCAGGTAGAATTGCAGAGCCTGCTGCCAGGCCTGTGTTGATGCGGGAGACATTGCAAATACCCACGGTTCAAGTGAACCGTGGGTATATTCTGGAGCTGGAAACATGTGTACCCACGGTTATAAAACCGTGGGAATACATATATACCCACGGTTCAAGTGAACCGTGGGTATATTCTGGAGCTGCAAAAAACTATACCCACGGTTATAAAACCGTGGGTATACATATATACCTACGGTTCAATGAACCGTGGGTAATATAAAAATTTCTGGGTCTATACCCACGGTTTTTTAAAAAACGTGGGTATAGGGCTATTGTGACGGCATTCCAGCCCGCGGTTGGCGAAACCGTGGGTATACCCTATACCCACGGTTTCAAGGGCTATACCCACGGTTTGAAACCGTGGGTATAGGTGCAATTTCCAGTAGTGTCATCTAGGCTTGTGATACAATTATATATGCTACATTCCCATAATACAGTGGGGGTGTTGGTCCTCTATTTCTATATTGTTGCACACCCATCATTATTATCCATTAAAGACTATGTCCTACACAAGAGTTGTGGATCCCATTTATCTGAATCATAGTAGTAGTGTGTAGGACAATCAAATTAAATTCTGGTGAGGTGAGGTGATAAAAAAGGATAGAGTTGTGCCTCCCCCAACATGGGATCATAATGGTGATGTGATAAACCCTCCCGATATATTCTTTTATAAATTTTTAAGATGTAACATAATATAAATTCACCTTTGGAGTTTTTCGCTAGCTCATCATCTGTAGAAAAAATATGGAGATATAAATCCCCTTCCTATCCAATTTTAGATTTTTTTTGATTATATCTGCATTATATATGTTTTGGTCACAATGTTTTTTCTTATATTTGGATTGAAACACCATGATGGTGATGGGAATAATACTCCGTTTTGATGATTAATGCATGGTGATTTTTGGGAGTCATACATGTTATGTATATAATCAACCATTCACGATATTCATTGAAAGGAATTTTTATTATATATAAATTATATCGATTAGAATTTACTATGGTGGACTAAATATATGTGATTCTCAGTTATGAATGGTGGCGCTGAATGTGCATAGTGGTCAGATTATGGGATGTGGAGCCAGGTTCTCCCATATTCTACACTTTGAAGTTATATTCATTTTGGTTTTCTCAATGTATTTCTCATTGGGAATTTATTTTTTTCCTTTCACATTTGTATTATGTTGTTGTACTCTAATTGTTATTCCTTATAGGTTATTTCATCAAATGTTTACACTATAGTTAATAATTATCATGTTATTGCTCTGCATTATTTTTTGACATGGTGACCCCATTTTCTCAGAGTCACTAGTTACTTTATTATATTTCTACAGGATACAAATAATCACATCCCAAAAGACTAAATAGATTAGTATTATTGGTAAATTAAATACGTATTGGAAATTTTAATTACTTTCAAAAAATAAAATACAAAAACTAAATTCTTTTGAAAATACAATTTTTCTCCATGCATAACCCTTGATATAAGTCAAAATAAGAAACTCTGATACCCGGGTGAAATGAAAAATATGAAATGGGTGATCTCAAATTATCATTATGTGTATGATTATAGTAGAATACATGAATACATAATGTAGATAAAATATGAAAGGGTAAATAACAAAAACAAAAGACATTTAATCAATAACTGGATCATAATATGAATATAATTAAAGATGAACAAATAATTATATTTAATAATCACATGAAAATTAATCATAACCATGTATATTGTAACTAATCTAATTATTACATGGAATATCGATAACTGAATTAAAAATGATCAATTTATAATTTCAAAAATCAAAAACATACATTTCAGGATTCATACAAAGAGTATTATATCAACTAGGACTAGATTTAATAATTTATCGTTATTAGGGATTCATAATAAGAATATAATAAATAGGTAATTCCTTAGAAAAAAACACAATCTTATTTTTCACATGAGACCTACTATTTCATAGTGGCGCTATAGTAGGCCCCTCCCATCATTTACTAAGCCCAATGAAACCATTATATGAAAGGTGGAATCATAAACAACATAAAAAACGTACTAAGATCTAGCATATTAAATGAAAATACATTAACAATAAAACACAAATGGTTCCAAAATAGCACATCCATTTGTTAAAATGGTAATAATCCAATAAAAAAATATGATAAATGATACCATATGAGATCAACCTGAATTAAACCATCGATTGAATAGTGTGTTGAAATAGATTAAAATACTATACTAATATTATTGATTTTTTTTAGGAAAATACACTTTTTTATTTTTGAAATATCTTATTTTTAAAATGATGCTAAATTATAAAAGAAAACAGGCATCCTGAATATTATTAAGAAAACACATTTAGGATGTCAAAAAGAATTAATTTTTTATGAAGGTTAGAAATTACTCTAAGTCAATATAAGTTAAAAACATTCCTATGATGATTTTGTTAGAAAATTCTCAAAAAACCTTATTCAGAAAACTATAAAATATACATATTAATGAATTTAACAAAAATATAAATATTTATAGAAAATAAAAATAAATTATTATTGGATAATTTTAAAAGCATTAATGAATACATTTTTTTACAAAATGGTCATAGGGGACAAATATTATCTTGTTTAGACTTAAACAAAAATAATCTCGAATAACAGTGAGATTTGGAAAAAAACCAATCCCATGTAAATTCAATTATCTGAAAGGAATTTAACCTTATTTATAATGTTTTGATGAATGTTAATAATTTATACCATAAACATATACAAATATCGTATATCATTTATGATTATCTTACTTCATTTTTAGTAGAATTTCATTAATTTTTTTCAGGGTTTAACTATTTAATTTTCCTACGAATTATTTGTTATATAAATAATATATTTAATGAATTGAACGCATTTATTTTTCCGAAATAATGATATTATGTTCATAAATATTTTATTTTTTCATTATGTATAATTTTATTAATTCTTGAATGGGTAATAAGGAAAATTAATCGCATCACGTCATGGGGATGGTAGGTCATATATACATAGGAGCATTGTTATCATTCCCATATTGTTGAAAGGGTATGGAAGTGGATTTTATATTAATTACTTCAAAATCACTATAATTTCATAATTATAATATAAATCCATTTATTTTATCATTATAACAATCAATGTAAATCGTTGATGAAAAATAGGTCACACCACGATATTGAGACAGTTAGTGTTACATAACAATTAGTGGACTTTTCGTATTCATAAGAAAGATAAAATTTTGAATATGGTTGCAACATAATCATAATAACATCTCTAAAGATATATGATATTTTATTTATTAATTTTAATTTTAAAAAAATCATTAATAAGATGTATAATTAAAAATGATCGTTAATGTGTATTTAAAAAATGATTACCTCTTCTTCCTCAAACAGCCTTTAGATAACTTCTTAAGGGTTCTATGGTTGGGATTATGGGAATAAAATTATCTCTAGAACATGAATAAGGTTTTTTAAGGGGAAATTGGAAGGGTTTTTTTGAACTATAATGATCATGGTGTTGTAAGGATGTGATGAAGGAGGTGTCCTTTTACAATTGAGGTGAGAAGGAACTCTCAGAATTCCTCAAAATATTAAAATATAGTAAGGATATTTTATATCAAAATAAAACCAAATGTTTTATAAATGAATAAAATATTCAATTATCTACCTTATTATATCCCAATTGTTCTTAAATAATAATTTTATTATTTATAAATAATTTAATAAAATTATTAAATAATAAAATTTCATTAGTGTCATTTTTTGATACTATTTAGTTAACATTGCATTAAATAAATAATTACAATGTTAGAATTAGAATATAATACTTTTATACTAATATAATATATCTTATAGATATATAAAATTTTTTATACACACTAAATCATCCAATATAAATAAAAATTAATATTTTAAAATAGATTATTTTATTCTCTTGTTAATTAAAAAAATACTTTTTTGCATTGGAGAATAATTTTATATAATTATATATTTTAAAAAAATTAAAAATACAATGAATATCTTAAAATAATTCCACTATGTTAACAATTGTAATTTATTATCATTCATATCTCGATTTTATCTAGATATGCACACACAAAATATATTGAATGCAGAGAGAGTGACATTTGGTATCATTTTATATTTCAAATAATATACTAGTTATTTCCTTGTATAAGTTTCCATTAATTACAAAAATTCCAAATTAAGGTGATAATGGTATAATTTTGTTAATCCAATAATTATTATACAATTTTAGGTCACATTTTGACCCTTATCGTTTGGTCTTATTCCACACTTAATCTGTTTAACACATATCGGGGAAGCATGGACTATTAATCTTTGAAGGAAAATATTTATATTATGAAATGAAATATCAACCTTAAATGGATCATTGATGAAATTTTCAACGTTCTACCAATCATTTTAAGACTTTATATTTTTAATAATTTGATTTCATTTAATAAAATATTATTTATTTTAAAATAATAGTAATGTGAATTTTGAAATTATTCATTCCATTCAATTTCACTAAATTCAATAAAAGAAGATAGTTTCAAAAAACACATTTAAAACATAAATGTCATGTTAAATTGTTATATAAAAATATTTTACAAAATTAATTATCTAAAATTATTTTAGTTTTTCTATTTTTATGATCATTTAATGGATATTAATATTAATTAAAATTACTCCATCATTATTGTGAAATCCTTTATAGTAACTCTTTGTTTCCTAAAAAAAGAAATAAAGAATCTAAAAAAATATTTCAATTTAATTATAATAGTTGGATATATTTTCAGTATAACCACATCATAATAATGTATTATGTATTTAAAAATTGAGTATGACATATTTAAACTTTCTCAAAATAAAATATTATAAAAGGAATAAAGTCATTTATGTGGCTCAAACAGTCCATAAAATTTCCCCAAGGGTTATTTTTGAATTAATATTACTCATCCAATTAAATTATTATAAGTTTTAGGGTAATTTTATAATATTAATAAAAATATTTATATTCTTAATTACATGATTTACCCTTTACTGTGGTAATAATAATTGTTAAAGACATTAATAATATTGTCCCAAAACATAAAAAAAGTAATTATTAACATTATAAATTATGTTCAAAAATATGTAATCTATTTTACAAAAATAAAAAACATATAATTTTATAACATTAATTTAAAATGAATCTCACAAATTGGGTGAGAATAACGGTTATTATAGTGAAAACATTCTGAAGATGGAAATGATTTTATATCAATGTTTAGTTTGAAATTGATTCCATTGACCGAAATTATATTAAATAACATAACATTTATATATTTATGTATTAAAACTATACAAAAATTAAATCTAACACTAAAAATTGTTTGTATTATTTCTTTAAACTAAATTCCTTATTTTATTACATTTCATTAATATATAAATGTTATCATAAAAATACCAACAATTAATCCCTTCAAAATTTTTATTTTCTTCATTCAAAAATGATTTTTATTTTTTCAAATATAACTTCAAATATTTTACAAATTTAGTTTAAAATGTGTTTCCTTTTAATGAGGGAAAAATGACTTTTTGATAATAAAGCTTTTATGTGTCAAATTTCTTATTTTCTTATCATATTCTTGTTAAATATATTGCTTAAATTTAAAAAAGTTTTATTATATTTATAATATATAAATTTTATATTTTCGTTAATACTATTCATCTCTTCCAATTGATGGCTTGGTTATAAAGGTCATGTTAAAATAATTATATTTAATTTTAAATCAATTTTTAATTTATACTTGGTGTTGTGTGAATCTTAATCTATTAAATATTATATCTTAGGTTGCTAAATTATACAACCCTTCAATAAATTTCATCCTCACTATTTTATATTTCACTTGAAATATCCCTAGTTGATACTTGAAAATTTCACTATGGGAAACACTCATTATATACGGGGTTTATAAAACAAACTCTTAATAAGAGGGAAAGGAAAATTCAAACATCACAATAAAATTAGGATTTCAAATATGAGAAAATTAAGAGAAATTAAAGACATATACATGGTATAGAAATATAACTATCAAGTTTTGAGGGAGTGTTAGAGAGAAGATGGTCATTATGATGTAAACCATAACAAAACCATAAATATATGATCGGTGGAAGAAGATTTATTTTCATAGAAATAAATCTAAACAAATAAATTTTATTCACTGAAATACATTTCTTACATTTTATGGATTAATTTTATATCACGATATGAACATAAGAAAATAAACATACATTATTACATTACATGTCATAATAATAATCAAGTCCTTCAGTTGTCCATTGAACTTTGTTCACTTCATCCATTACTCCTGGAAATGAATATTCACGCTGAATTTTTCACGGTTGAATCACGTTAATAATTCATTTTATCTAAGAGAAATTCATTGGATTTTTGAATGATTACTGAAACAAACATTTATATAATATATTATTAAACATGATATATTATAATTTAACCCCCAAAAATAATAACCAATGTTAAACTTAATCCAATTTGTAAGTAGTTACCTTTAGGGTCATTCAAAATACTAATTTAAAAATTAAATATAAAAACTATAGAATGAAGGACACTATGTTTCCAAAACAAAGATAACATTATATTCCAAAAATAACACAATAATTCTCTTATTGTCACATTAAAAAAATTTCATCACCATAAAAAAATAATTAGAACGTTAATTCGCCTAAATTCATAATAAATAATTACTCTAATATGTTAATTTTATTTATTATGATTCATATTTCTAAAGAGAGATTGATGAAATAATTCTCGAATCCAAAGGCAAAAGATAATCAATAATTCAACATCATTCCTAAACCATTAACTATGTGTCATTATCTTAATCCTTAGTGCCTCATTCCTTTTGTTTCACTTTTTATTCTATTCAACATCTATAGTATAACTATTAATTTTATGAACATGATGATTATCAACCTCGAAAAAAACTCAATGCACATTGTGAGTTAAATTAATAAAAGGGATATATTCATGAAGAATTTTTTATTGGACATGTAAATCATAAAAAATTTATAACAATCTACGGGTCTATAGGTTTAACCTAGGATATCCATTGTATTTAGTAATATATAAAATGATATCTTATATGTAGAATTAACCTAAAAGTCAGTAATATGGTTTTATTATATCATATATGTTTTTCGAAAGATATTTCCCATGGTTTTGACAAAAATTTCATTGATTCCAACTGTAAATACCACAACATGAGTTTCACTGAGTTAGTGGATATATTATTAATTAGGAATAATATATAGGGAATCTCCTCCCAATGGAACAAATAGTTTAATGGTATTAATAAACATGATACCTATTTTGAAATTAAAACTAAATTTTAAACATAAAATATAAAAAACATTTCTTTGAGAACACCATTTTTATATATGCTTAACCATGCATTTCATTTATAATAAACTTATTCGAAACCTAGGGAAAATAAAACATAAGAAATAGGTGATATCAAATGCATATTAAGTGTAAGATTACAACCGGTGCCAGGAATAAATAAGGCATTAACAATATGGAAATAAAAATAATCTAAACATGTGATATTTAATCAATTACTTGATCATAATTTGATAGGATTAAAATATGATCAAATAATTCCATATAAAAAATAACTATAAATGGAAACATGAAAATTGATATTCTAACAAATTGAATAACCACATGGAATATCAAAAACTGAACCAATAATTATTAAATACATGATTCTAAACAATTGAACAATAATATCTAGTCTTCGTACCATGAATCTAAACAATCAGGGCTTCCCATCATGAATCTAACATTATCGCAGCTTCAAGACAAGAATCCAATAAAAGAGAAAGCCCATGGCCAATACCTAGTATAGATTGTCTCATCAAACCTCATAATTTATTGAGGGGATAAATAAATTCCCTCCTTCAACATACTATGTAAAATTAATTTCACATATTAATGGGGTTAAATGTAAAAAACATTAACATTCGTATTAAAATCATTCATTATAAATTTGAATAATTTAATCATAAATAATGGATGGAAAAAAATATCACATCTATAGTCAAAATGATAAAAACCCACTCAATAATATACATTATATGATTTCATAATAGATAAACCGAAATTAATAATAATATTCAATAGATTTTGTTGAAATGGGTTAAAATACTATATTAATGTGATTTGAAATAGAATGTGAAAAAAACTCCTTTCCATTATAGAATTCACTTGTTTTTAAAATAGTATGATATTATAAAATAATTCATTTAACATTAAAATAAATAAATAAATGCATAGAATGATTTATAATGTACTTAGTATTCATTGTGGAGGGAATATGTACTCAATCAATGTAAGTGAAAAAATATTCCTTCTGTGTTTTTTTTGGAAAAGATAGGAAGAAACCTGTTTAATAAATAAATAAATATACATTTTAATGTTTTTAAAAATAAAAAAGTGATAAAATTATATTAAAAATTTACATGAGAATATTAGAAACTTTTTATAAAACTTTTTTAACAAATTAGAACATGCAGAAAAATATTTCCACACAGAGTCAATAATAAATCAAATCTTGATTTATAAAGAGAATGTCAAATAAACTGTTACCTTGAACATTTCAATATTTGAAAATGAATATAACTCATTTTAAGGGTTTAAATATTGTTATTTCATTTTAACATAACCATATATATATTTATGAATTCATATGTGATCTTCATTTATCATTTTTTTAATAATACTTTGTTGTTACCCTATTTTCAGTTGTTAACTGCTTCATTTTCTTATGCATGTTTTCTCATTTAAGTCCAATTTATTATGAATATGATATATTTAATTCATCTCCATAATATTATTATGTTAATATAGACCATATTTATTCAATATATAAGTTATTATAATCATTATTTATTGGTGAACATTGAAAATGAATCGCATGGCATCATGGAGATAGAAGGTTGTATGTAGGAACAAGCAGAGATAAAATTCCATTTGTGTTGAAAAGTTATGGAATATGATGGTATATTAAAGTTTATATAATCATTACCATTTAATAATTATCTTTTTTATTCATTATTTCTATCAATATAATCATCTATGTAAATTGTTCGAAGAAAAAATATTACAATATGGCATGGAGATGGTAGGTCGTACGTTTGCACTCCTGGAGTTTTCAATTTTTATATGATGGGTAAAAGGTCAAATTGGGTTGTCCCCTAATTAAAATAACATATAATAATATATATGATAAAAGATTTATTTCTTTATCTTCAAACAAACACATGAATATTATGTATAAGTATAAATGAACATTCATGAGGTTGTAAAAATGATTACCACTTCTTCAGAAGATTTCATTTATATATCGACATTAGAGATCAATGTTGGGTCTTTCTAGAAGGCCATGGTCTCCTAAACCAGTCTATGGATTATAGGAGGATAAATTTTTATTTTTTTCATGAGCTTGATTGCTCTTGAATATGTGTAGAAATGAGGGAGGAGGTGTCCTTTTATAATTGAGGTTAGTGGCACATTTAGAGTTTATCATAATATTAAAATATAATAACGATATGATAGATCCAAAGTCTAAAAAATGATCTATAAAAAATATATGAGGAAATAACTGACCATATATTATCCCCTTAGGGAATATTTATGATTTTTATGATTTTAAAATAATATAATAATATTTTAATTCAATAAAATATAATTATAGTGAAATTTGATAAAATTCATTTAATTTGAATTTAAATAAATCATGAAAATGTTAGAATTCGAATATAATACTTGTTAATATGTCTAATTTATCCTATCTATCTTTAAAATTTGTTATAAAAATAAACCCATCTCTAATAAACCACAATTAATTATTTTTAAAAAAAATTATTTTATTTTTCTATTAATTAATGAAATGTTTTTTAGGTTTTGAAGAATAATTTAATGTAATTTTAAAGATTATTATAATTAAAAATAAAATTATATAATGAAAATATTATCATTAATATCAATATAAATATTTATTTTCCTTAATATATTGATTTTGTCCCTATGCGAATAGATAAAATATATTTAATACAGAGAGAGTGAAATTTTTTAACTATCCACGATTTAAATAATATATCAGTTATTTTTTGGAAAATGCATCCATTGAATAACTATAATTAAAAAAAATGGTGATAAGGATCTAATACTCTTCATATAAGAATTTTTAGATATGTTTATGTCCCATTTATAGCCATATCTTTTGGTATTAACACTTAATGATTTTAACTCTTATGATGATAACATCTATTTTTACTCTTTAAGGGTTAATATTGTTATTATATAATGAAAATATACCATAAATGGATCGTTGATTATATTTTAAAGCTTATACCAATATTTTTTCCAATTTTTATATATTTAAAATTTTTATATAATTTAATTAAATATTATTTATTTCAAAATAACATTATTGTCAATTTTTACATTATTAATTACTTTGACTCATACAAAAATACAAAAATATAATTAATGATTGAAAAAAAAATTTATAACATCGCTAACATTTCAATGTAATCGCTAAAATTAATTTGGTACTTTATTTATGCCATATTAAATACAGTTTAACATTTTTAATATAATATATTTGAAATTTTTATTAATCAAGAAAGTTCTAAATCATCATAATGTAATCCATTAAGGTAGTAATTTATTTTCGAAAAACTAAAAATAAACTATCATGATTATGATAAGTATTTTTTTTATTTCAAAATATTATTTATATTCATATATATGTTCTAGTTAACCACATATGAAAAATATAATTCTTATAAATAATATGAAAATGAGATAATTTATGTCTCTAAATTAAAATATTATGAAATTCTTTAAATCAACCAAGTGTCTCCAAGAGACATTAAATAGGTCCAAGGATTATATTGATAAGTTCACTAATACAATATAATTATGACATGTTTTATGGATATTTTATAATATTTATAATATTATTTATACTCCTAATTACCTAATTTTCCCTTAACTGTGCTAATTAAAACTTTTAAATTTAATATTCATATTGACTAAAAATTAAAGGGACCTGTTTAATAAATATTAAACATTTTATTCCAATAATGGAATTAACATTTCAAAACTCAGATCATATAATTGTATAATTTTTTTTAAAATCAATCTTGTTGGTTGGGTGAGAAAACATATTATTAAAGAGAAAAAATCAAAATATTAATATTTTTTATTATTCAAATTCAATACGAAATTTATTTTAATGGCCAAAATTGGATTAAATAATATAAAATTTATCTAATTATACATTATAACTAATTAAAAATATATGTCAATGATAGAAATTATTTTGATTAAAAATATTTTTTCAATTGAAATCCATTATTTTATACTATTGATCAAAAAATGAAACTTATAAGAAAATACCAAAATATTTATAATTTTTTTTACTTTTCTATTTAATTTTGTTTTCTAATTTATCAAATAAAATTTATAAAAATTTAATGTTTTATTTTTAAAGAATGTGCGTCATTAAAAGCCGGTAAAACTACTTTTTGAAAAATATATCTTTGATACACAAAATTTGATTTTCTATTATCTTCGGCTTATTAAATATATTTTTTGAATGTAAAAGAATTGTTACATAAATAATATATAAATTATAAATTTTTTAACACTATTCATTCCCACCAATTTAATATATATGTTATTATGGCCATGTTAAAATAATATTATTTATTTGTATATCATTGTTCATTTAAGCTTAAGGTTCTATGAAACTTAAGCTATCTAATAAATTATGTTTAATTTTGTAGAGGCATATTTTAAAATGTTTGGATGTTACACTATATCATTATATTGGTTGATCATGAGTATACATGTAAATTAGTAAATGAATTACAATTCTATTTATTCCTTCCTGGTTTCTGTCCCCATCCCCTAGCCTATTTGTGGTGGGCATAGGGTTGTGATGGATCAATCTTCTTCCAGCCATGTGGGTACATGTAGGTTAGTATTTCACATGATATATGATTATTTCAAAATAAATATGTTTCATTAGGAAATATATATATATATATATATAACCTGAATTGATTCCAAATATCAATATAGAAATCAATCATCCATGGGGATATAAAGAGGATGCCTAGACCACCAAAGGTGAGCTTGACAAGAGGTTATGTTCAAATTTGGGTCATATTTGGATAGGGTATTTCTTAAGAATTATATTAGGGTGAAAATACAAAAATACAATTATGAATGACCGATTTGGATGCCACTAGCTGGCTTCTGTGCCTATAAGGAATTTCATGTATTCTACTACTGTCGTTAGTCAGCAAATACATTATGGAAGAATGAACCCATTCATATATTCAAACTAACTCATATGTGACATCCCAAAAACCATTTAGTGGATTTCCACTAGTCAGTCTATTGGATCATCCAAAATGAAGGCCCTACTACCATCACCCCTGAATGGCCAGTTCACTCCACTGGCTGTATAGAAGCCATATTTCATCCATAGTGCAGACCACTAAAGCCATCAACCTCTATAACTCATATTTGATATCATTTTCAACCATAAAACATTCCTACAATGAACTATTACATGAAAACATACTTAAATATTCCTTAATAAATGTACCTTAAAAATAATTATGATACACAATGGATCTTCTCTTGTAAGAAAATGGTTCTTTCCAAAAAGGTTCTTCATGTTAGCCCTCAAAAATCCATTTAATTCCTTTACTTATTCATAAATATTTCTAACTCCATATCAACATATTAAAACTAAAATACGCACCATTTAAATGGTTATAAAAAAGGTGTTTGTAATCATTTAAAATAATGTGAGATACGAAACAACCTTCCTACCATTTTTACTATTAGTAAATGATAACGTCTATTGGTCATGCATATGGACTACCACATCAATGAAGTATTGTGATTAATTTTATATGTTTCTATGTAAGTATGGTCATAATTGTACAGTCATTGAAAAAATATGATATTATGAAATTTTTTCCTAATTTTTATAATTAATATACTATTAATTTTAATTGTTTTCATATATTATAATACTAAAAAAGTTATTCAAGCATAAGTATGGAATATAGTCTACATGAAATGATATTATTAAATTGTCATCTCTACCTTATATTGAACTATATAAATTTATATTTTATATATAAACATTATAATTAAAACATTATTAAAATTTTATATATTATATAACCATGGAATCGACAACCACAGTTAATTATTCAATGTTTTTTTGTGATTATGTAACAAAAAACTCAAAATGTCATAAATATAATTTTAACTGATTTAATAACTTAATACAACATAGAAAAAAATGAATAAAATGACTAATGATATTTTTTTGAAAAAAAGTTTCTTAATTAAGTAAATAACTAATATAATTTAATTACACTAAAGCTAAAGGAAATATGAATCTAGAAAGGACTTAATATAAATAATTTTTATATAGTACGTTTTTAAAAATTTTAAAAACATTTACTCCAAATGAATGTTCTATAATATTTTTAGTAATTAAACATAATGTAAACCAATGATTTAATAAAATGAATTTCAACAAAAACATTCTTGTTATAATGGTTTTAAAGTGGAATCAATTATACATTTTCTATACTTGTAACATTTTATTCCTTCAACTAATGGACAATATATTGTTTTTTATCATTTATAAGAGGATTTAATTTTATTAAATTAATTATAATAATTTATTATTAAGATACCTGTAAAATAATTTATGGTTTTATATTAATAAACTATTACATTTTTTATTTATTTTATAATTTTTTTCCAAATGAAAAGTATAATTCTTATCTTTTTAAAGAGATAAATTACGATGTTCTTTTTTTGGGATATAATTAAACAATTTATGGGTTGTATAAGATAAATGAAATGTTTTATGTGTTTTTATAATTATATAGATCTTTAATTTTTTATGTGATGTTTTTTGAGGCCAATATAGCTCTAAGGATATGTCATCTTGATATTTTTCTCCAATGTATTCAGCAAAGTCATAGAGTTAACAAAATGAATTTTAATCCATTGGAATTTGTTGAAAATAACAATGATAGTTCTTTCTTTGTAAATGTAACTATAAGGATAATTAACCATGATAAAAATGTGGTTTTTAGTTCTCTACATGTGTTTGAAAATATATGTTTTTTTAAAAAGTAATGGAAGCTCGTAATCTCCAAGATGTGGAATGTTTGTTTGTTGAGGAAATGTTATGATCGGTTCTTAGGATTTCCCCAAGTAACACCCATAAAATTGATTTTAATATTAATATTTCAAATAAAATGTATTATAAAACCATTATAAATATATGTTTATTTATATTTAAAATGTTCAGGGTAAGGGGAATTAAAATGCTATAATTAATAACGCAAATATGCACATACAAGAAGTAAGGGATACACAATACTAAGACCACCGATATACCCCATTGAATCCTTTTTTAGTAGTATTGACCCATGGGGTAAGAATAAAATATTATTTGACTAGAAATTAAATAAACGTTTTGTGGTGAATGTTTATTATATATAATTGGAACCATAAATATTGGTTTTTATGTATTTGAAAAGGACAAAAAAGTTTTCATTCTTTTATATATATTACTATGTTTCTTTTTCTCATCATATGTTTTCAAATGTTTTTTAAATCGATTAACGATGTATAGGGATTATAGAATGGTCAATGGTAACATTTTACGAATGAAATGGGAGTTTAAACATAAGAACCTAGTTATTATTGAAATGTGAACTTGGAGTCGAAATTCCAACTATTTTATGTAATGGGTTTCCTAATTTTCTAAAATTTTAAATTAGAAAGGACCTAGATTATTAAATATATACATAAATTTTGATAAATCACGTAATTATGGGTTCTTGATGTTATGGGGTTGATAATTTATTTCAAAGGAAATGTTTAAATAAATTTATAAATTGGGATAATATTAAATGAAACATTAAATACAATCTAATTTATGGTTATATTATAATGAGATTGATTTTGAGTATTTACTTTTAGATTATACTAATCTTTATTTGTTCATAATTGTTTTCTATGTAGTAGATAGGGAAAATAATGCAGAAGGGTAATACGATAATGATATTAATTCAAGTTTATAACCTGGAATGGTTGGATTTTTAATTATGTACATTATGGTATTGCTAACGCAATTGGTGTTGGTTATTAATAGTGGATATTGTGTGTGAGAGTAACAAAATTATCCATATCGGAACATGTCTATTGTGGAACATCTAAAAAAATAGAAACCTCTATATTTAGGTGGATCTTGAAGCACAGTGGTATTAGAACGACTGATCAATGATTTGAAGAATATATTTGATGTTTTTTAATTTTTAGCGATTCAGTATGTAACTATTTCTATATATATTTTTGAATGTTAATCCAATTAGTGGTGGTTTTAGAATATGTATGGAGATAATGAATGTTATCTGATGGAGTATGAAAATTGGAAAAATATTTACATTGCAAAATATTTTCGTAATTTTTTTTTACATAGATTAGAAATGAAAATATAACAATTTAAGAAAAGATTAAAGGACAATGTTACTATATTTGAAGAAAATTTCACATATTTCTCAAGTGTAAATCTAATCTTATTCTATGCCATGATTATCAAATTAATATATTATACTCATGATTGAATCCAATTTTTTTAAAGAATTTCCTTACACATGAACATATTATGTATAAGTAATTTATTCAATATAATGTGAATGACAACGTAGAGTTTTTCAATTTTATATCAAAAAGAAAAAAATGGGCTAGGTGAAATCTAATTAGTAAGAATAAGTCAATGAAATATATTGGTAATCAATTGAGATTACCAAATGTGATAAATCTCGTAAGAAGCATAATATAGGTAGTAAAAATAAGAATTGAATGTTCTACCGATGTGGTAAGTCGGGTCATATGGATAGTGACTAAAATGAAAAGATCAATATTTATTTTGAACCCAATTATAATAATAATAAGTAGAATGATTTAATTATAATGAAATAGGAATTCAATAATGTTTTTTTCTAAAGAAAAATTTAAAAGATATATTTCTTGATAACAATAATAATAAGGGAGTGGTATGACATTTTGATACTATCTTACAGATGTATGGAATATAAAATGATGTTGTGTCATGTGAATTTCTAATTTATTCAGATTATGTTAACATATTTTTTGATCTTGTATATACACATTCATTTATTTTTGAAAAAGTTTATAGATAAATGTACATATCACCTTAATGAATATAGGCAAAAGATTTCAAAAAAAATTATTTAGAAAAGGGATATTAATTTATGGGAACCTTAATATCATTATGTGTGGAATGTTTTTTTTTTGAAATGAATTTGTTATACATTGATTGTATATTAATGTTATTATGGAAATGGATGGTTATTTATTTTACTATACTAATATTTATTATAGATCTAAACAGTACATACTCAGTCCCTAATTTGATTTTAAATTTATTAGTAAGAATGAGTTTAGACCAACAATAACATATTTAGACGTGTTAAATTTGATTAAATATGGTGGTGAATGTTATCTTATTCAAGTTGTAGAAGTGAAATGAATTTTACATCCTTATGATATAAAAATATTAAATGAATATTTGGTGGAATTTCATCATGATCTTCCAAGATTTATCCCTGATTGGGTGATTTAATTTACTTTTAACTTTGTTCTTATAGTTATGTTGATTTCAAAACCTCCTTATCAAATACCTCCAATAGTAATATTAGAAGTGAATATAAAATTATAATAATATCCTGAAAAGGGTTTCATATACCCTAGAAATTCACTTTGGGGTGTTTGTATACTTTTTTTAAAAAAATATAGTTCTACGAGAATTGTTATATATTATAGGGAACTCTAAAACATTATTTATAACAAAAAGTATATGTTTTCTCATATTAATGAATTTCTTACCAGCTCTAGGGTTCATGGTATTTTTTATTGATTGATATAAGATCAATATTTTATCTTATAAAATTTAAGGAGTAAATTACAATAATTGTATTTCATACTATGTATAACAATTAAGTGTTTTAGTTTTTTTCCTTTAGGTTTCAAAAATGAAACCTCTATATATAATGATGTCATTAATATACTATTCCCTGAGTATTTATATAGATTTATAGTGGTTTTAAACTATGATATTATGTAATTTTATAAACTCAATAATGATAATGAGAAACAAATAAGGAATCTTTGTCAAACATTAAACAAAAATAAGTTCTATGTGAAATTTCTAAAATTTGATTTTTGGATGCAGTAGATTTCAATCCATAGGTATATTGTTTCTAATGATGGAATAATTGTTTGTATTATTAAATATAATGTAATTTATGAGTTCCATGAAAAAACATACTTCATTAAAATTCATAATTTCATGGATAAATATGTTATTACTTTTGATTTTTTAAAATCATTTTTCAGTTATCTAGACCACTATCTATGTTAACTCCTAGTAGAGTTAATTTCACCTGGAAAAAAGAATGTGATGAATTTTTTTAGAAATTAAAATTATTATTAGTAAATGATTGAGTGTTAAAAAATTGATATAGAAATGATAAATCTAATATTTATAGGGAAGGTTCATTAAAAGGCCTTGGTTCTATGTTGACGCAACATAACCCTAAAATTCGATGTGTATTACACTAAATTAAACTACTAAAAAATAAATATTTAAATCATGATCTAGTGTTAGAAGGAATTTATTTTTCTTTTAAAATTTTAGGCAACATTTACATGTTGTAAAATATAAAATATATTCTCAACATAAATTTTTAAATTATTTATTCACTTAACAAAAGTAAAAAATTCATTAAGGATGATGGCAAAAAATATTAAAGGATTATGATTGCATGATTAAATTTCTTCCAGGTAAAGTATTCATGGATTATGATTCCATGATATGAAAATATAACATGTCATTAACTATGATATTTTGGGAATATTTCAAATTAAATTATGAAATATTGAATGTATACTCCAATTTTCTATGTCTAGAAACATTTTTTATTTTGGAATATGTATCTTTACAATCATTTCTGGATGAAATATTTATGATGGTTTATTTAGAAGATTTTTATTTGAAAAGAAAGACAAGATTGGTTAAGGAAGTTAAATTACCTAAAAAAATTCTTTTCAAAAATGGTATTATTATACATTGAAAGAGATACTGTTCATTTAGTGATTTTCAATTGAAAAGGGAATTATTATGTGAATATTACAACTCTCCTTTTCCAATTATTCTTTGTAGTACCAGGATTCTTAGAAACCACTGATAATATTATTAGTTGTAAGGAATGATGGAAAATGTTTTTTATTTTAACATGAAATGTTTAACTTTTCAATAGCTTAATTTTCAATGAAAATTAGTGAAATGGATGCTTCAGCTGTTTTCAATGCCTAAGTGGATATGGGAGAATAAATAAATGTAATTCATTGAGCTGCTACTAAATAAAGGTTTATTTAATTTTGTGATTTGGGTTATTGTTTATTTTTTTGAATAATTCTATTCATTTTATTCAGATGGCTCCATTTGAGGCATTATATGGAAATTGGTGTTGAAACATAACATTTTGGGTGAAGATGATGAGAAGATATTTTTAAGAATATAATTTTTAAAATATATGTTTAAGAAGGTAAAAATAGTTGATTATCGTATTAGGGAAGCTCATAGTTCAAAGAATATTCATATAGTTAAATTTTAGGTCAGGTTATCATTATTTTTTCAAACCGAAAAAGAGTTTCATATTTTGGAAGGAATGTGAAATTATGTATATGGTATATTTTGTCACATGAAATTATTGAAAAGGTTGGATCAATTTCAAACTATTTCACATTACATTAGAGTTTATTTAATGTACATGATGTATATCATGTCTCATTGTTAATCATATATTTACGAGATAAATGTTATTTTTTAATCACTGATGTAGTTAAATTGAATATTATATTTCTTACTAAGAAAAAATGGTTAATATTTGATATCACATTGATTTGGAGTTTTGGAATAAAGAAAATCACATGTTTATGTATTTATAGAAGATCCATATAATTGAATAAGTAACAAGGGAATAAAAAAATCTATGAGATAAAATATCCCCACTTGGTTATGTAATGAATAAAATAATTAGGTCGCATTTTATTAAAATAATACTAATGTATCACATAGGAATTGTTAATAATAAAATAATTTAATATCATATTAATATTCATTATTAGATTTAATGGAATTGTATTCACTATAATAATTTAATGTCAATTTTCAATTAATAATGAAATAGTTTTATACTAACAAACTTGTCGTCAATAATTTATATTCTTTTTTAAGATATAATTTTTTAATTTCATAATTTTAATTTTATAAAATTGAATCACTTATTTATAATAATATATCAAAAATATACTTGGGAGATTTTTTAGGATTTTCCTAAAATAAATAATTAATGTGTGAACATGGAAAATACTATTTTAATAAATACAATTACTTTTAAGAAATATTAATGAGATAACATTACATAATAAATCATAAAATATTTATATCAACAAAATATGTATTTAAGTATTAAAATAAATTATTTTAAAATAAAAGTTTAAATTTTAAAACTCATTCATGTATTTTTTTTAATTTATCATATATTTTATTCAAATTAATTTTTTTATCAATACATTTAATAGTGTTGTTTGAGGGTTTCTTGTCATTTTTATAGTTTTAATATCTAATATAAATTTACAGGGTTATTTTATGATACAATTAAATTCAATATAATCAATAAATTCATAATTATAGTTAGACATACCTTTTACACAAAAATTGTTATCGTTCTCAAAATTGGGTTCCATGTGTTTTGCGTACATATATAAAATGTAATTGTTAAAACATTATGAAATTGAAATCTTTAAAATATATCTCATGTATTATATCATCATGTAAAAAATTTATTATAATTTCTCTTTTAATTTTTTTTCATATAAACAAATTAACTTTGTAATAAAGTTAGGTTATTTTTGTAAAGAATAAAATGGGATAAGAGGGGATAAACTGAGAGATTATGATTAAAAAATATAAAAAAAATATTTAACATTTATTTTTTTAGTTTCTTTATAAATTATAATATATTATCTTCAAATTTTTCTACTTTATGGAATAATCACAGTTGATATATTTTATATTTTTTCAAAACAATGAAAAAATATAAGAGTGTCATCCCCTCATGTTCTAATGGGAACCTTATTTAAACACTACTTCACCGAAATTATGAAAACATAATTGAAGATTATCTTTCAAAATCCCTTAAAAACCCTCATACCAATTTACTTGAGGTTATTCTCTTCTCGAAAGAACCATCATAGATGCCTTTAGGTGTAAGATAAGGGAATGTATATAAGGAAGTGGTTTAATCCCTAACCAAACTCTTCAAATTAAATTTCATTCTCAACCTCCATTAAATATTTTTTGACCATTATTAAATAGTGAAAAAGGTATATTCACTATAATAAAATTTTATTAAGATCATGTAATAGGGTTTCCACATCAATTATATTCTCCTGAAAATTAAAACATTTTGCATGCCAATGTGTGGACTACCAGCACGAAAAATTAATGTGTTTCAGTTTTCATTAATACCTCACATGGATAGTTATAAATATTTAAGTAATTAATATTATAATGTTATATTTATTGAAAAATTATTTTCATATAAATATATGATATTATCTACCTTCTTAACGTTCTTTCAGTTGGAAAATGATAATGTCGCTCATGAGTAATTGTAAATTTCCACCTTCAAAAATAAATATGATTATTTTTTCATTTCATTCATTCAAGGATAATAATAAGGAAATATTTAATGAATAAATATGATATTTCAGTTATCATTAGGACATACAAATAGTGTTAAATTATCTACATAATTACCTGCGCATCAATTCAAAAAATTAAAATGTAGATCATGTGTATGTACAAACTAATGTCCCCATGAAACAATGTGCATAAATTATCATGGTAACTATTAATGGAAAATACGAAAAGTACATTATACATATAAATTAAAAATATTAAATTTTTATGATTTTATAGATTAAATAACTTTGATACCTATTACCAATGTTAACACGGCAAGGTTATTGTCATAGTTTATGAAATCAGTGACCTCGGAACGTTTAACATGATAATATATAATTTAGAAACTAAATATAACATTAAAATAAATAAAAATAATATGGGAAATTATAATCTAATGAAAATGAATATTGTTAATAAGAATGCAAGAAAAATAATAAAATATTATTATTCTGGTGTTAGATAACCTGTGAATCTATATGGGACTTATGGTAATGGATCATTCATTAAAGGGTTGTTTAAAATGTTTTAATCACTTTTTCTCCTAATAAAAAATTCTTGAAAATTAATAAATAATGTTATTATCAGTAATACAAAAATTTTATTATGTAATTTTAAAAAAATTACATTGTCTTAATAAATGAATCATTTAAAATAAATTCATATGAGTCACATGTGGCACTTTATACAATGGTGAGAAAGAGTGTTTCTTTAAAATTTAATGCATTATCATATTTTCTCATTTAATTATCCATATAAATTATAATTATCCTCTAATTTTACTTTGGTTTTCCAAAAATATCATGTTCCAATTTTCCATGAATTTTCTTTTTACAAAATGATGATATGTCATCTCATTTACATGTGATAACTGAATTTGGGTTCACATTTGGGATTAAATACATAATTTCATGGGGTTTAGGTTTGAAATGAAATATTTTATGTTCTATTATCATGATATGGTTCATTTAAATTTTATATAATTATGTTTCCTCAATATAAAGCTGAAGATGGGTTATATATACATATCTCTCTAATTAATTATGTAATTTGACATCGCTAACTGGATGGTAGTCACTCTAAAGATATATAATGAAGTTATTTTTTGTTTTCATTCATCCTAAACTGTTATTGGAAGGATAATGTCCCAAGATACAAACATTAATTTCAAATTATTTTTATATGTTTTAATCAAAATATTATTTTTTGTAATCCTCAGGTATTAATCTTGTTTTAATGATCACAAATCTTATTCAACCTAGTTAACTCCAATAAATTATATCAAATAATGTGTATTAATGTTTAAAGTATTCTCATGTTTTAAGAAGAGCCATTAAATATATTAATTACTCTACATTCAGTTTACTTACTTTATACTATCCTTGATTTACTCCCATAATACCTTCTATGAAAAATGATTAAGTCTAATATACTCTATTATCATCATTGTTTAAGTCTGAACACAGTTACATTGAAATTTTTGAGACACCCTGAGTCTGCCACTAGCTATGTCTTTCTGACACTGTGAAGCAAGACACCATGAATCAAGACACCGTGAAGTAGACACCATGAACCAAGACATCGTGCAGCAAGAAACCGTGAAGCAAGACACCACGAAGCAAGACACCATGAAGCAAGACACTGTGAAGTAGACACTGTGAAGCAAGACACCGTGAAGATGACACCGTGAAGCAAGACACCATGAAAAAGGCACCATGAAATAAGACATCATGACCGTGAGACACTGTTTCCATTAGATACCGTGACACTCAGACACCATGATCAATTTAGACACTGTTTGAAGGAGACACCGTTTCTATAACATATGTGACACGATTTCGTAAACTATTTTGTTCCTTTAAATTTAATTTCTAACGGACATATTTGATGATTTTAATGCACTGACATAATTAATGTTTCTTTGTAGACATATAATCAGTCAATATGAGGTACGATGTGCAAAATACATGCAACCTGTCAGCTCCAACACATGCATTCCACGATAAAAGCGAAGTGTGGCCAAGAATCATAAAGCGCGATTCTGAACGAAAAACAAGTTCATGAGCATGATAACCAAGAACATACATAGAGAATGATTCCAAGGAAAGGACCACTGCATCCAACTCGACACTACTGAAGAGCACATGAATCATATTTAAATCATAGAGATCATCTTCGCTCTAGTTGAACCTCAGGATGAACACAAGATGAATTGTGACACTCTGTTTCACAGAAAAGGACTCGAACTCTACATCTGCTTCAACTAGGATGTCCAAAGATACAAAGACAAACACTCATAGCACTTCTAAAACCATCTACATATTTCTATTATGCTGTGTATCTACTTATTACCTTTTGAGAAGAGTGTGTACCTGTAGAACAACACTCTCTGTATCCTACATTAAACTAAAGCATACAAGATATACTTTCTCAACCATTATTTTACTCTTGTATACCCACGGATAGGTGTGGATGAGGTCCCTATGTGGCATGATATTTTGTCCACATGAAAATTGTAGACGAGGTCCCTGTGTGACCTGGACTGTATGTGTACCGTTGTTAACACTGATCCAGGGTGTGGATCAATGTTTATTTATAAAAACATCTTGGTGGCCAGTGATCACCAAGTTTAGTGGATTAAGTCTCAGCTTCAGACTAAACCACTAGTTTCATATACGCTGTTCTACTTAATTTAGTTTACTCTGGTTTATTTCATTATTATATAATCCATATATCCCAAATATCACATTAATAGTTAGTCTTGGAAAGAAGTTATAACTGGCTTGTCTTAGTAGAATAACTTCAAAAGTAATATTAATAACACAAATTAAGATTACTGAGAATTAATCAATCATCTAAGAAGTTACATAAAGAGTCAAACTCTTATAACAATATAACCTTGATTAAATGGGTTGTATTTAATATTTGGGGAAACCTTTTTAGAAATACTTTTTTCAGAAATTTTTATAGTTACTCAATACACCACTCTCCTCTTGAGTAATCTACTCTGACCAACATTAATATTTCCAAATTTATTGAATTTTTTGATCTCTTAAAGGAGAAAGGATTGTTTTTATAGGAAAACTAACCATGGGTCCGAATAGTTTCCCCACATTTCTCTAATTTTATTATTTTAACATTTTTATTTTTTTAATATTGATTTTTGAAAACATTGACCATAGAATTTTATTTCACGAGTAAGAAAAAATAATATTTTTAGCACAAAGATTTTGATTTAAAATGTAAATCATCTTAATGGGTTTCATGATATTAAAATGTACTAATGAGTTTGCACTGTTTTCGACACCTGACTGAACATTTTATTATTTCTCCCATTTTTTCAAATGTTCTTCACAAGGATAATGGATGTGTAGTGATTATATGAAAATCAATTGTAACATGTCTTGAATGTAGAAAAGGTTTTTTGAATGAAATTAGACTGTAACATTAAAAACATTTTGTGGGGAAAAATTTACAATTCCTGGAAGTGACTGCTTTATTTTGAAATGGTTTTCATAATTCTATAAATATATAAGCTGAGAAGATCCAATAAATTTAATGAATTGAAACACTTGTTAGAAATTATGAAATTACAGTTTATTTAATTTATTTTTTTGGTATACATACATTTGAATTTAATTTCTATACATATATATATAGAAACATATACTATATGTATAACAATATTTTTACATTATCATAATAAATATATTAAAATTATTCATATATATGTATATATATTGACATATATATATTAATATGTTTTATTAATGTATAAAAATTATTATGTATACATAATACATTTATCTCATGAACCATCCTAGATACCAAGGTACCCTAATAACTGATCTAGTCTTGACATGGCCCGAATAGAATCCAAGATTTTCATATGTTGGAAAATATCACCTTTCATCATAGAAGATTACAATTGTAATGTATTTTGAGCAAAAAAAATACGAATAAAATAACTAGAAGTCTGTATGGAAAAAATGAAAATCCATACAAAGAACTATATTAGATATCAATGAGCTATAAACATTCCAAACTCCATCATCAATGTATTAGAATATAGGAAGATAAACAACAAAATTAAAAATTAACATAGATCTCCAATATCAATGGATTAATCAACTATTACCTCCTCAATGTTGAAATTTCCACTTCCATAACACTGGAAGAAGAAAATTTACAAATACCTAAAACACACGAAGGGTGTGATATAAAATCCCAGTATAATATTAGTAATGATTCATGAAGAAGATTTCACACTAAATAACCAAATAAATAATTAAATTTTAAATGAACTACAGGTATAGTAAAAATTCCTATTAAAAAATTCATTACATTTCAATTGATGGAATTATTTCAAAACAACAGCTTACTAAACCTTTTTTAAAAAATATTTTATAGAAAATAATATAGAATGTGTAAAACTGTTTGAAAAATGTAATATATAAAAAAATCCAAAAGGATTAACACGAACATCTAATATGTAGTACAATAGGAATAGTTTATTGGATCCTCCCACAACTGAAGAGGTGATCTCAAAAATATGATTTCACATGCCCCTTAGACACTAGTCAAGGAGGACATATCCCCATCCTATGGGGGATATGGCATGCTCCAATTTATTTTGTTAGTGTTATAAAATGTAAATAGAATGTTTTAAAAAATAACTCACTATCTTCCTTGGATTGCATTATCTCAAACAAAAATCAATAATGGGAAATTTATTTCAAAACTATTCAAATTATGATTACACAATTTTTCAATTTCAATATGCCAATTTCAATTTAAAAACTAACACCCAATGTTTTAATCAATTATTGCCTCTTTATAGGATAAATCTAATTGGTTCATATCAAAATAATTTAAGAAATTTTTCTAAAGTACAATTTGTTTATTCAATTTCACAATAAAATATCACAATTTTCCCTTAAATTCCATAATCACGACCCAATTCATTAGAATTTTGTTTTTCCCAAAATTTTATTCCATAATAAATTAATATCTTGATTCATTAAGAATTTAGTATTTTATAATCCAATTGAATTAAATTTAATTTAAATCAAGAAATTTTTTATATATCAATTGTCCAATGAAAAATAGAACCACCTACCGAGACAATGAGATCACTCTAACAATAGCTGCAATTGGAAACATCAATTAATAACATCAAAAATAGATATCCATGAATCAAACCTATTTTCCAGATCTAAAACAATATATATTTGATTTTCTAGAAACACAGATATCTATCAAACACTATGGAGTAAAGAAGATGAAGGCATTTGATAAATAATAGGAGAACAACTCTTAATAGGAATAGATAAAACAAGGTACAACAAGCTCTTAACTTCTTTAGAATAGGTTTAGAAGATAAAAAATCACCTATTGGGATCTTCTAAGGATGAATAATTCGTAGTATGTTCATGTGGAATCATCTGGTAAAAATTGGGGGTTTAGGGATTTTAAAACAATTTTTTACAATCATACATTATCATATACTCGGTTAGCTGGTCATGGCCTCACTTTTAGACAAAAAAAGATCCTAAACCATGTGACCCCTTGGTGGTGTGCATGGTTTCAAATAATTGGTCTAATGGTTTTTCAAACTATCTTCCTTCATAGTAAAATCCAACTATTTGGGTTTTCATATTTTAATATAGGTGGGTTCACAGTTTGGGAAAATAGCGTGCCAAAACATCAAAGCCTATAATTTCTCTAAACATTAAACTTTATTCTTGATACATCATTACAAATTTTCCAACTAAATAATTTCTAAAATGAGTATAGAGGATTGCCTGAAAAAATAACAAGATGTCCCAAACTCCCAACCATAGAAACTCTATGTACCTAGAAATCCTCCAAAGTAGTCTCCATATTAGAAAGATAAGGCCACTGATCTCTCTTCAGTGATTCTCACTCCCACATCTCATGAGTATTATAAATGTGCTTTTATATTACTAAATCCCATGACATCATCTCCCATAATGTTTCGTGGTTGAAGAATCAAATAAACTAACTAGTTTCTCAGTCATAGATAAATCATGTTCAGTGTCAAGATCACCCCATATCAGAACATGAGATGGTTCCAAAATACCTCTTCATAGTTTTGAAACATGAAATATATTATGTATTTAAATCAACATTGTTCAAAATTATAAATGATAAGAAACTCTCTCCTCATGGTCAAAAAATAAAAATGGTCCCATAAAATGAGGAGAAAGTTTTCCAAGCCTCCCATGATGTCGATGAACTAATAAAGTTGAAACATTTAAGAACACCTAATCAACAGATGAAAATTACAACTATCTGTACTAATGATCAGTATAATATTTGTACTTTCTCTGTGTTATAATAAATCTTTGATTAATCTATTTAATATTTTTTGCTGACTCTTGAAAAATGCTTTCTCAAACCAATGCAATTTCACCTATCACTGACTAACACAAAAATGATTTATAATGTGAGGAAAAAAAGGCCTAAAATGGATCCATACATATCATGGGTTGGAAAAAATTATTAAATGAAAATCAATCCAGCCTCATATGGTCATCCTAATCACCACCAAAGTCAAGGACATAGGTGAAAAGTATTTCCCCAGGAATTTCTATATATATTTTTTTCTGGAAATATGACAACTGGTGGTATGTTTTAGTGATTTAAACATTAGATAATATATTCTTCTAATGGCCTATCTAAAATATTGGTGTATATTAGGGATTTATATAAGATACTATATTAGATAAAACTCATTTGGAATGAACAATCCCTTTTACATAGAGTTTTTTCAACTACTCAACATCAATTTTATAAAAAATTTGTGTAAGGGGAGACTATTTGTGCATCATATCGATCACAACCCATATTGAAATCTTCTTTATCTAGGTACATGGAATTCCAAAAACCAGTTTCAATGGGATCTCATTGTAATTTTATGCTCCCACTGGAAGAGGATAAAGCAAGGCCAATGTTTTCTTGTTCTCGGCCTTGACCTGATTTAATTTATAAATGCTAAGGGAAAAATAGATATTACCCATCTCATACATTGCCACCATAATCATCAATTCATGTTATAAAACTTCTTTCCTGCTTCCTAGGAACACTACACACTAGTAATTTTGTAAATAACCCATCATATATTTCAATACATCTATGGAAACAAAATAATTTATTTTGATAACATAGAATTCACTCTACGAAGAACGATAGGATGACAAATGTATCCACACCATAAAAAGAGTATCTAATTCTACGAACTCCACATCTCTATAATATTCTATAATATTCAGCTCAAGAATAGTACAGGTCAACTAAATAGTATCCATGGAAACCTCGGCCAAAACATTATAGACTCCAATATGAAATATTTTATAAATGTCCATCAATATCTAATCTCTAAATGATTTGTTCATTGCAAGGTTAAGATGTTTCTTTATCAAATCATATATTATTGAATTTCCTTTCCTTGAGGTACTGACCATGTCAAAATCAATAAATTCTAGGTACTCCATCCAATTCCTCTAGAGGAGGTTCAGATCCTTTTCATTGAATATATAACTCATGTTCTTATAGTCGTATAACATGGTAAACCTCGTCTAGAGAGGTAATCATTTACACTATCAAGTGAGTGCATCAGGTCTATGAGTTGAAGTTCATGGATTGTATAATTCTTCTCATGTGGCCTAATTTTTCAAGAACCATAGGAAAAGACGTGACGACACACTATAAGAATGCATCCCAAATATGAAATTCAGGCACAATAAAGACCACATTTCTGTACCCACACTAGGGGATTTTCCACACCATTAAAAAAGTAAAAAGACAGTTGGATAATTTAAGTAACTTGAACATTTTTTATTCCAAACAAACAGTACTCCATTCCTAGTTAGAGGTTTCATATGAGATGAAAACATTGATCTATTATTTATAAAAAGATGATAATATCAAGTTAAACAGAGGAATATCAAAATCTCAAAAAACAAAATTTGGTTCATTTTATGAAATAAGAGGTTTTACATTATTTGGATAAACTGATATACCTTATTATGACACTATGTGTCCCAAGAAAATCACTTCACATTTCCATAAATCATATTTCGATAACTTATCATATGTTTGGAGATTATGTAATAAATTCCATAACTTCTCTCAGATATCCCACATGATCCTGTTATGATATAGATTAAAGAATGTTTTTATTTATAAAGTCCACCAAAAATTTATAAATATACACTTGGAAAATTTGTTTCATTATATCTATAATGACTGTAAGAGATTTTGCTTGAGAGAATTGCATGAAAATTATTAAAATTGTACATAACTTCCCTAAAATGTAGTTTTCTAAATTTCAGATTATCTTATTATCAATTTAGAGTTACCAGATCATAGATAATTCATTGATAACCACCTCACCCAATTAAACTATTCAAGAAGGTCAATAATATGTGGAACCTGATGCTTTTTCTTCACCGTAACTCAATTGAGTATTCAAAAATCAGCAGAAAGGGAGACTTACCAATCATCATTCTAAGAAAAGAGAATGGGCACCACCCAATGTGGTATGATCAATATTATAAACCCTTCCTCTAATATGTCATCCAACTAAGTCTTAAAATATTTAATTTTCATGGGTACCATATGGTATAAAGGAATATACACTGGTTGAGTTTCAGGAAATAAATCGATAGTAAACATTTCCTCCCTTAATGGAAGACCAATGATATCAAAAAGGAATACCTTATAAAACATGATAAAAACTTTTATGAGATCACCGCTCAATTTTTCAAGATATAGGTGAAAAGAAAGCATAGATTACACTTTCCAGAACTCATGTTAAGAATTTCTGAATCTACCTGACCTTTGGATTCATTCTCTTGGAAAGATATGGTTCACAATATCAGATGTCGTAAATGATACTCATCAAAGATATTAATAAATATGAGATTTATTAATAATGATCCAATCAATATCTAATATGACATCAATATTATTCATGTTGAGAAATAGAAAATCTATAGAATGGTCAATATTTGATATAGACAAGGAACAAGATGGATTATAGAGTCCCTTCCCTCTATTTATTCAATGGGGTGTAGTAATATCCAAAAAAAAAGATAAAAGATACATGGGATTATTTTTCAAGTATACAATATGGGTTGAAATAGGGGAATTAGTTGCACCATTATCATATAATATAGTAACTAATGATGGATCTTTAAAGAGGACTTCAAAAAATCTATATGATCCATATATTTTGGATTCCCCAGTGAAAACCTGTTTCATGTAACACTTTTTTCCACACTCGTAACAAAACAAAGGGCCTCTTCAAGGAATTACAGGAGGATAACAAAAACCCTATTATATTTAACCACTATAAAAATCTTCACACTTCTTTATCATTTTGTTGGAACACAAAGAACTACCACTATTGGAAAAAGGAACTCCCACCAACCATGACATACCTGCTATTTCCACTTCAACAATCGACAATCTATCCATCAGATCAATATAAGAGTGAATTTCTAGAAATAAAACATAAGATAGAATATCAGATAGAGGTCCCATATCAAACTATGGAGTCTTTATCTTATCATTCGACACAGTCTCTGGTGAATAATAAACAATATTGGAAAACTTATTTTCATATCTCTCAAGTTCCTATCATCCTGTTCGAGTTTTATGACCTTAATAGCCTTAGTCAACACCATTAAATCATGATAGAAAAATTCTATGAAAATTACATTGTTTTTTTACTCTCTAATTACATTTTTTCTTTTTCATCGCCAACATTTGCACCATCTTTGTAACACCCCAGGTAAATAAAGAATATGACATTTCATATTTATCCATATTTGTGAATAAAATATTTAAATGACTTTAAAGGGGATTCTATGCTCGATGGCGTACCCAACACATAACAACGAGTTTCTTGAGAATCTTACGTTCCACTCTAATAATAAAATAATATTATTTCAAATGGTAGTTAACATGTAGTCGTTGTATTGGAGGGAATGGATATAAATAACTAAAATATGATTATATATGTTTTTTAATGTTTTTTCATTTATCCAATAAAAGCTAAAGGCTTAAAATACGGAAAGAAATCAATTTTAGGCTTTTATACCCTAATTTTCACTAAAGGTTCACTTATCACCTTTTGATGGAGAACTGTCATTAAATATTGTTTTGTTCACTATTATACATTCTATTGGACCAAATAAAACTCTTCTTAAGAATCGGGACATCAAAATTTACTTGGTGTAAACTTTTGGTATCTTTCCGATAATGTTCATTTTTTTCAATGAATAGTGTAAAATGTTGTATTTTAATTCAAAACCTCTTTTTAATATAATCTATTTATATGATTAGATAATATTATGGTTTGGTTTTAAAGTGAAATTAGAAAATATTTTTTCCATTAAATCCATTAGTGGTCGTTGGAATTAATTTCACTTTGAAATCGGACTTAAACAAGTGTCAATCTTTTGATACTTATTGTTTTATAAAAACACGCTATTTTCTCTGACAGCGGGAATTAATTATTAAATTAATTAATGTGACTAATATGTTTTGAATTTTGTAAAACGGACTTCATTTTTGAATTCTTAATTTCAAATATAGCTTAGGGTGAATTTTTGGGATTTTTCTGAAAAACTTCAATTTTTGATGAATAGTGAAACCACTAAGTGGTACTTATAAAAGCTAATTTTTCGTTTAAATGAAATTTTACCACTTATGTGTTTTGAATTTCAAAAATCCGACATACATGGTTGTCATTAAGAAGTAAAATGTGGTTCAATGGGATAAAAATAATTTTTTTTGGTGAATAGTAACTTATTAAGTTTTTAATCGCGATTAATGGTAATTAGTGTAGTTTAAGGTAAAAATAATTCTTTAATAAAATGAAATGAACATTACACATGTCCTAACCTCATTGGATGTGTAATGGCCGACCAAGACAAGCCATGGGTCAACTTGGGGACCCCATGTATCCACTTTGGTTGGGAAATGACATAAATAACTTTTTATTTAATGTTAAAATTAAATTGACACAAACATGAGTTGTTTTACTAAAACAGTTTTTAAGTGGGGTTACACAAGTCCAAATTTTGATTATAAATATTAATTGTAAAGATAAAAATATTTCCTACATCATAGTGGTTTTTTTATAATTTTTAGACATTAAATAAATTAAATTATTTATGACATAATAATGATGCAGCGATGACATCATTATTTGACAATTTAAATAAAATGGAAAGATAATGTAAAATCTATGAACTACACATGTCCAAAACTTATTGGATGAGTGTATTTAGAAGCCTTATCACCTTATCCACGAATTATTTCAATTTGGGAACTTTTTAAACCGAAACACATTTTCAAATAAAGTAATATTTCTTTACTTTCCAAAAGTGCCCCTCCTCTCCTCTTATAAAAGGCCCCCACCTCTACCTCATTTCACACACACCTCAAGCCTTTGTCTCGTCCAACCCCTGACCATTTACTCTCTACACATCCCTCTCCTCATCTTAGAGGATTCCCTTTGGGCAGAATCCTTTCAAAGAAATCCTTTAGGCTCAAATCAAATGGAGTTACACTTTTAAAGGTAATTCATTCTCTCATGTTCATTTGTTTTATTTTGCTTATCCAACCCCCTAAACTCTTTTTATTTACTTCTTTTGTAACAACACCAGTATCTTCAATATACTAGGATGTTGTTATAAGATTTAATCGAGCTACACTCTCACACAACTACATCAAATGGTTAAAGAACATACGGTTTCCGTGGATGGTAAAATTCTGCCTCCCGAAACGATGATTGTTCAATACTCATTTAACACCTTCAAAGGTGGCCATTATGATGTCAATATTTTTATATATGATATATAATATGTTTATGTTTTACTTATGCTTCTGTATTTTTCATTTTTGTCTTACCTTTATGGCTTCCATTATGGGTATACGCGATATCTTCATTTAAGGAAGTGCGGACTACCGCCCCCTCAAAGTGATTTGATTCGTTAAATACCATATGTGGGATGTATAAAGGATGGAAATATGATATTTTATATGATATTATACTGGAATTATGATATACCTTTATATCATTATTATTCCATTCTATAAAATACGAAATAGAAATGAAAGTAGCGTTCATGCGTACGTACGGCTTACCGTCTCCATGAACGGTGCATTTCATTTCTTACCTCTAAATGATTATGTAATGTTATAAATGCATGCATGTACTGGATATATATGACATATATGATATCTACATCATGAATACAATTCTGGATATAATAAACATTGGCCACACGAACAACATGTAATTGTAAGAAGTCCACTTTCGACTTAAGAACCAAATATCGGCAAAACAAATATTATTAACTTAAATGATTACATAATGTTTATGACATGGTAATAAGTGGTATAAAAGGAATAATGAACTTGAAAAAGGTTCTTAAGTAAGTATAAATTAACTCATGTTTATTATTCAGGAGTTTAAAGAACGATCGAGTCAAGTCGGACCCGAGGTAAGGGATCCTACACCTCTCTTTCTTTTTAAGTACACTCTTTTATGTCATTCCTTTTAAATCTCATATTTCTTGTTATTGGGATGATCTTTTATATTACAATTACTGTAATTTTTATATTCATGTGATGAGAGACCCTATTCTCTCTCATCAATCCATTTTGGAAGTTTTGAGTGGTGCCGTTAGGCTGCCGAACTTTCGTAAGAGATCTAACCTCTCTCTTTCTTTTTAAGTACTCTCCTTTATGTCACTTCTTTTAAACTCCTCCTTGTAATGTTGGGGGATGTTCTTTTATATTCCTCTTGCTGTAAATTTTATTGTAATGTGATGAGATACCCTATTTGATCTCATCAATCCATATTCGGATGTTTTATGTGGCACCGTTAGGCTGCCGAGTTTTCGTAAGCGATTTTTCATCTCACTTTTATTCCCGTGAGATTTATGCTACATTTGCCAAAAAATCCATTGAGTGGTGTATGTACTGCCCATTATTCTACTATTTGTGTAATATAATTTCTTTTATGAGTATTTACATCAATGATCTATTGTATTTCTTTCATGGGGTGTATGTTTTGAAAGATACCCAAGTCGGTAAGGGAACCTTTCACCCTCCTCTTTTTTAAAGGACTTCTTTTATTGGGTCTTTTAATTTACATATTGTTATGTTGGGATATGTTCTAATTTATCCTTATTGATGTAAATTTTATGTCCAAGTGATGAGATACACTTTTTATCTCTCATCAACTCATTTTGATGTGATGCCGTTAGGCTGTCAAGGGAACTTTTTAACCGAATTTCGATTTCTTTGGGTTCAACATGTAGTCATTGAATATGTCATCCATTGAATATGTGTGAATGAACTTTTATTGTTTTACACTTAATATCCACTTATATTGGGTGTACTTATATTTGTCACACATATTTTTGAGATTGATTTGTCCTTAATTTAAGGATACCTTCTTTATAAGGGATTTCATCAAATTTGACATTTCTATTGAGGGTTCATTATTGTTATGCACCAATTCACTCTTATATGGTGTATATACTGTCCTTTGGAGTATTATATCAAGAATCCATTTATTCTCATGATATTATAAAGTTCTGATTAAATGTTATTCCTCAATTATTGTAGTCAAGTGTCTCTAATTTTGGTAAAACCCCTTTAACCAAAATATCGTTTTAAATGTTTTAATTATTTGTTCATATTAATATCCATGTTTTCAAAATGGTTTAAGGATTTATTTATATGGATATTAATGGTTTAAAATGTTAAAAGCTTCAAGGTGGTATGGGACACTTTGATTCAAAAATCTCATTATTAAATGTTTTAAATGGTTTTGGAAATGGTTTCTTTTTGAATGGATTCATTATTTCAATATACTAAAATGTTATATTGTGATGTGGAAATGTTATGTTTCCTTTATGCATGTTATATGTGATACGTTATGGTTCTTGGGAATTATTATGAAGACAGGTGGTTCTGTGATAAACTAAGGGCGGGTGAGCCCGATATAGCTCTCCAATGCATTGGGTATCCCGAAGGAGTGAAACGTTAAGGTTTATCCGAAGAGATTTTAGGGAATATACTATGATGGGTATTCCAAACGTAACCAAGAGGGTTACTCCCTATGTAAGAATGTTATGAATGCCTCAAGTTACCTTTATGTCTTATGTTTTCTATGATTTATTCATGATTTGATATGCCTATGTTTTATGGGTAAAGTGTGATTTCATTCTTTTGTATATATGAACTCATGTTTCCTTTCCATATTTTTATAACCCTTACTGAGCTTTTTATGCTCATCCCATGTTTTTGAAATGTTTTTCACAGGTCAAGGGAAAGGTACATGATGTGATGATAGTGTCAAGGATGTGTCAAGAAAGAATCCATGTTTTATTTTCAATATGTTACTGTTGATGGGAAGAATGAATACTGTCTTTTATGTAACCACTTTGTTTAAGTGTGGAATGTAATGCAAGTTTCATGATCTAATTCTCTAAAACTCTAAACCTGAAAAGATCCTCAATGTGTAATCTTGTAATAACTCAAGATTAAGTAAGGTTTAAGGTTGGGGCCTTATAGTTGGTATCAGAGGTCGGTTTAGATAACTTTAGAGGTTAGGGTATTCTTTAAGCATAAGTGACATTACCATAATGGTTAGGATTTCAGAAAGAGTCCTAGTTTTAGATAAATTGAATGAGTAAGTATATCTTAGTGTTTATCTTACTCATTAGTACATGATTGTTATTTTGATATTCTCACACTGACCTTTTTGTTTTTAGTAAATGGCTGGATCTAGCAGGCACCAAAGTGACAACATGTTTGAAGTAAGCTGTGGTGGTTCTCTGAATAAGATACTAGATAAAATGGAGGATTCAATGAGGAATCTCATGGTTGTTCTAAACCAACTATCAAGGAGTCATGATCAACAACTTCAACCTTCGTTAGTTCTCTAATGCATCATGTACGAGATGGCCAACTCGATGTGGAATTTCAGGTAATAATTATTAAGGTAACCATTAGGGTTTATATGATCCTTACTTTTGAGGTAATTATGGGTTACTATATGTTATTATGGAAGTGAAAGGCATGAGATAAAATTGAGGTTAAATTATGTTATGGTTATTTTTGATGATTTTATCTCCTTTTGGGGAATTATTTGAGAATTATATAGTTTTGGAAAAAGGACAACACGCAGACCGTGTGACTACCCGTCGCGTCGGACAAAGCTGCGGGAATCGAACCCACAACCAAAGTGGGATTGGTATTTATCGCCTACCACTGGACTACATGAAGTCACTGGTTAGTTTGACTGATTCATTTTAGTTATATGATTTTATGAATTAAGAGTATGTTGATTTTGGAGGATATGTGATTAGGATAATTAATTTTCAATGTGAGACTTTAGGAGCGACTAATGTTGTTTGGAGATAAATGTTACGATTTAACATGGAATACTATGTGACTAAATCCTTCAAATATTTGGGTTTCAATCTTATATTGGTTTAATTTGAAGAATTTTATGGACAAATTGTTTATCGGATGGTCCTCGTTGAACTTTGGGTTTTGTTGGACAAATTTTGGAGATTAAGAATAGATTTTCTTTTTATAAAGGGTTATCCTTTTCTGGATTATCTGATCTTGTACTAGCCTTTTTGGTTTTGGTTTTGGTTAAAGTCTAAAGACATGGGGAGTATATAGTTCTATTTTGTGGATTAGGTGATTCTCTAGAAGTTGATTATAGTACTCTTAATGTGAACAAGTATTCCTAAATACTCGTCTTTTGGAGAAAATATGAGTTTGTGTAAGGAATCTAATAAAACTTGAAAGTCAATATGAGAAGTGATTATGTTTCCTTATGAATAAATTCCTCAATAAAAAGTAACTTAAAACAAAAATGTTGTCTATTAACTTTTCTTACTGGGGAATCGAATACCGTTTAACCCATCACAAGTCTGTGATTTTCTCGTTGTTAACTTTCTCCTAAACATGTTTTCTATCACTCTCCATCAGAACATAACCCTTTGTTTTTTCCTCCATGTCCATATTTTCATACTTGGAATCCTAGTATGGGTTAACTCGGGTGACCTTTGTACTTATCTCTCTTTATTTTAAAGTGTTTGTTTTACCGACTTTTGTTCCGATGTGGGACTTTCAAGGATGTTTCCAAGCGCAATTTTAAAATTGCGAGGACGCAATTCCCAAAAGGGGGGAAGGATGTAACACCCCAGGTAAATAAAGAATATGACATTTCATATTTATCCATATTTGTGAATAAAATATTTAAATGACTTTAAAGGGGACGCTATGTTCGATGGCGTACCCAACACACAACAACGAGTTTCTTGGGAATCTTACGTTGCACTCTAATAATAAAATAATATTATGTCAAATGGTAGTTAACATGTAGTCGTTGTATTGGCGGGAATGGATAGAAATAACTAAAATATGATTATATATGTTTTTTAATGTTTTTTCATTTATCCAATAAAAGCTAAAGGATTAAAATACGGAAAGAAATCAATTTTAGGCTTTTATACCCTAATTTTCACTAAAGGTTCACTTATCACCTTTTAATGGCGAACTGTCATTAAATATAGTTTTGTTCACTCTTATACATTCTATTGGACCAAATAAAACTCTTCTTAAGAATCGGGACATCAAAATTTACTTTGTGTAAACTTTTTGTATCTTTCCGATAATGTTCATTTTTTTCAATGAATAGTGTAAAATGTTGTATTTTAATTCAAAACCTCTTTTTAATCTAATTTATTTATATGATTAGATAATATTTTGGTTTGGTTTTAAAGTGAAATTAGAAAATATTTTTACCATTAAATCCAATAGTGGTCGTTGGAATTAATTTCACTTTGAAATCAGACTTAAACTAGTGTCAATATTTTGATACTCACTAGTGCAGAAAACATTTTTTACGTCGGTTATTTTTCATTATTTACATCGGTTTTTAGGCGACGTTAATACGGACGACGTTATAAATAACGTTTTTTACGTCGGTTATTTAAAACCCGACATAACATCCCTAACATCACGGGGTTTATCACGTCGGTTCATTAATAACCGACGTGAAAAATGATGGCGGATGGGGATTTCTAACGGCGGTTATTATATAACCGCCGTGATAAACCATGGGTGGGGGGGTTTAGCACGGCGGTTATATAATAACCGACGTGATAAATATGCGCGGGGGGTTTATCACGTCGGTTATTTCTAAACCGACGTGATAAAACGCCTGGGATATCGTTTATCACGTCGGTTATGACATAACCGACGTGATAAACCCTTCCCCGGGCCTATTATCACGTTGGTTTCTTAAATAACCAATGTGATAAAAAGGCCTAGGAAACGTTTTAGCATGCCGGTTATCCAATAACCGACGGGGTAAATCAATTCCCAGGCCTTTTAGCACGTCGGTTATATTAAGAACCGACATGATAAAAGGCCCGGGAACGGTTTATCACGTCGGTTCTCGAAATAACCGACGTGATAAACCCCTACCGATTTATTAACCACGTCGGTTATAAAATAACGGACGTGAAAGCGATTTTTTTTTAAAATAATTGCACTGCTCTCACCAAAAAGTAACCAGAAACCAAACAACAAAAATAACCATGCCAGCCCGCCCCCAAGCCCCAACTGAACCCCACCCTCATCTATACCCACCTAACAACCTGGCCAGCCCTCCCCTACCACATTGGAGCCCCACCACAACCCTTGGACACCCCCACCCCTTGGACATCCCCCCCACCCTCATTTACACCCCCACGACCCCTAGTACAGCCTCAAACACCCATTGGACACCCCTCCCATAACCCTTGGACACCCCCCACCCCTTGGACACCCCCCACCCCTTGGACAGCCCCCCCACCCTCATTTACACCCCCAAGACCCCTAGTACAACCTCAAACACCCATTGGACACCCCCCCACACCTTGACAACCCTCCCAGACCCCTTGGACACCCCCCCGACCCCTGGACACCCCCCCCCCCCCCCGAGCCCTTGGACAACCCCAAACACCCCTTGGACACCCCTCCCATATCCCTTGGACACCCCCCACCCCTTGGACACCCCCCACCCCTTGGACAGCCCCCCCACCCTCATTTACACCCAACCGGCCCCTTGGACAGAACTCCCAGACACCTTGGACACCACTCCCATATCCCTTGGACACCCCCCACCCCTTGGACACCCCCCACCCCTTCAACAGCCCCCCAACCCTCATTTACACCCCCCGAACACTAGGACAGCCCCAAACACCCCTTGGACACCCCTCCCATATCCCTTGGACACCCCCACCCCTTGGACAGCCCCCCACCCCTTGGACAACCCCCCCCCCCCCCCCCCACCCCCTGGACACCCCCCCCCCCCCCCCCCCCCCGACCCCTTGGAACCCCCCACCCCCCCGACCCCTTGGAAACCCCCCCCCCCCATCCCCTTGGACAGCCCCAAACACCCCTTGGACACCCCTCCTATATCCCTTGGACACCCCCCCACCACTTGGACACCCCCCACCCCTTGGAAAGCCCCCCACCCCCCCCCCCCCCACCCTCATTTACACCCAACCGACCCCTTGGACAGCCCCAAACACACCTTGGACACCCCTCCCATATCCCTTGGACACCCCCCACCCCTTGGACACCCCCACCCTCATTTACACCCCCCCGACCCCTAGGACAGCCCCAAACACACCTTGGACACCCCTCCCATATCCCTTGGACACCCCCCAAACACCCACCCACCCCCTTGGAACCTCTCCCCCCATACCAAAATCCAGACCAGAAAAACCATCAACAGTAGACCAAAACAAGAAGTAGAGAAAAATTAAACATTCACTTATATAACATTCAAAACATACACTATCAACTTCAAAAAAAACTAAATCCAACCTAAACGACTACGAAATACACAATTACATTGACAATATTCAAAATTACATTTTACATTACAAACAACTAAAAGTCAATCAAACCTGTAAAATAATTTGACCACTCCACTTGTAAGTGTTTGATATCTTCAGCAGTAAAGGGTTGAGGGTCATCAAAAAGCTGCAAAGGAAAAGGATAGTAGTCAACATGTATAATGAATAAATCAAATTGAAATATTATGAGAAAGAGGAAATCTTACCAGGTCAAAACTCAGAACTGTCCCAGTTGTTATTATTTCATACATAAATCTTAACATGTAATATCCGCATTCGATGATGCCTTGTTGCTCATGACATTTATGTTTGAATGAGTGTAAATTAAATATATTATTTTTATGTAATAAATCAAAATGTACAAATTTTAAATGGATATTTACCTTTGCATGTACATATTTGACCTTGAAATTCCTTTTCTTTGCACTTTTTCGAAAGTGGACCCATTCCCTATTAGAAAATAATACGAATGGGGTAAATTTAAAATTCATTATAATATATAAAACTATTGTGAAATTGAAACTTATGTTTCCAATATATTCTTAAAACTTTCTCACACATCATCATGGAGAGAGCATATCCAATAAAGTTCTTTCTCCCTAGGGAAAAAAACCCCTAACATCCAATGATCCCTGATAAAAGGAAATTTAACGTTAGTGGTTTTTTATGTTAAAAGATAATTAACTCTTTGAGAGGGATGTGTTTCATACCTCTCACAAAAAGTCATCATCCAATACTGTGTGATTACATTCTTTTCAAATCTATCAGCAATATAAATCATTCTTTGTTCCTCATCCAATGCACATGCTTCAAGGGAAATCAATTGTGGGTCCAAGAATCCATATACATCTGTCAGCTCATTCCTCTCACAAATTTTATACAGATACCTAATACAAATCAGACATAAGTATACATTTTTAATAAATATAACGCAACGAAAAGGTGTTAAGACTTACATGATAAAAATTTGCACCACGTTGATGCACAACTTATCTCCAGTGAAAAACTCCATGATATCAGTTTTCATAATCCCCACACTTAGTTCACGTCCACAGACATGAGCTTCCGTTGTAAAGTCATAATGATCCGCCAACAAATTTTAATATCTTGACAATTTGTCAAGACTGCTAGTATCTGCATCTGATGTCATAGCTATCTGTCTTTGTTGTTGTCTATACAGTATTTCTTTACCTTTGAAGTATTCCTGTAAAAATAAATTGAAAAATATATTAGTTTTCAAATGATAAAACATTAATCAAAATATAAAATAAAAGATATAACATCCATACCTCTATGGTAATGAGTCGAAGAAGTCTGGATGGCCAAAGTAAAAAATGGCCGATACTATGTCCAACTGTTGTCACCTCATCTGTAGGTAATGGTATCCGAGCTGATCTATCTATAATATCCTGTACAGTGACCCTCTGATTCTCTACCTCTTACTATTGATGATGAACTGTATCTCCTATACAATATACCATCCCATATGCAACTATATGATGTTGAGAATCATCAACATACAACTCACAATAAGTAGGTAGCTGCAGCGGAGGAGGAGGATCAAAAATGGGGTCCGCAGGCTGAGGTGGGGGAGTGGGAGCTACTAGGAGAGGTGGAGTGGGAGCTGCACCCTGAAATTGTCTTTGCAAGTCTGCAAACATAAACTGCACCGATGCTCTAATCTTTTCCTCCATTGTCGCATTAATATTATGGACTTCAGCCTCCAAGGATTCTATTTTTTTTTATAAACTCCCTCAACGTTAGAAGTTGAGGAACGTGGCAACACTTTTCTTACCGATACACCTGCCAGATATCCTCTTACACGGCAAGGATGTTCGGGCTTTCCCAATGCCACAGATAAAATATCTTCCCTCCCAGATGGTGTAAATGTCCCCTGTGAACTCTGCTCCTCAAGAGAGTCCTGTAATAATTAATTGAACATTTCTATAATGATTGGAAATATATGACGAAAATAGTAAACTTAAATAAATAAAATAGATATCTTACAATCCTCTCAACTATGAGTCTCGATTCTTCCGAAAGATATTGTCCTTTTTTGCCCTTCCGAGCTATTTTCCATTTCTCATGTCTAGATGGAGGGGATGGAGGGGCCACCTCTCCAGAGCTTGAAGACTCAGCTCTTAGTTGTTGAAATTTTTCTACCATGATTTGTTCTTCGAATAATGCATACCCTCCCCGAGATAAACTATGAGGGTATACATTTTTAGATTGGATATCTTGATGAGCTTTCCTTGTTTGCTGTAAATTAAGAATAAGTAATCATTAACAAAACAATAATAATATCATTTATATAAGAAAGCTTATAAAAGTTTACATTGCCCTTACCAAAAATGATTCTTTTCTTCTACTTTCAAAAAATTGTCTCCATGTGTCTTCATCTATAAAAGGATATATACGACATGGATTCTCACGAATCCTATTACCATAAATGAAATCACATGAGAGGGTTGATTTGAAATCCCTCCATCTCCTAGCAGCCAACGATAAGCATTTCTTCCTGACTCCTCCAGTGTCAGGAATATCAAATGTCATCTGATAAAAAAGAGGTTAAAAATATTATATATACTAGAAACATTTAAAGAACAGTCAAACAATAGCAAAAGATCTTACCAAAATGGTCTCCCACAACTGAGAAATTATCTCCTTATCCACACTTCTCCAATAATCATAGAGAATGCTTACTTTGCTCTTAGCCTGAGTTGCTACAAAACCCTTAAAATCTTTAGCATTTGGACCTCTAGGAAGATCATCATCATCAAACTCCACGACTATCCTCTCCTCCTTCGTATGGGCAAGTGATAATTTTGGTAAACGTGTGCACCCACGCTTACCAACCTTTGAACTCTTTTTCGTAATAGGAGCATGTGAATGTTCCTCCCCAGATGTATGACCAATATGCTCATCTCTAGAATCATGTGGCTGATCAACTGATTGATCTGTCATTTTCCTTCAAATCAAAAAAACAAACATTAGTTCACAAATATACAAATTCAAATATTGTAATAATACTTAATCAGAAAATAGAAAAGTGTACTAAATTACATAATAGTAAACATTGGTAATATGGTAAGTATGTTAAACAATGATAAACATGGTAAACACAGACTGTTGTACCCCTCTCTTTGGATTTTAATGATCACAATAACTCTTATTATGTTCTAACTTGTTTTCAAGTGTTTTTGTTGATAGGAAAAAGGTTGCCAAGGAGTTGGCCCAAGAAAGCTGAAAAGTGGACTCACTGAGTCCACCGGTCAGCCGGTGTGAGCTCACCGGCCAGCCGGAGGACCCAGGCAGTAGACTTGCCCACTGCCTGGTGTCACCGGCCAGCCGGTGGCTCACCACCGACCGGTGGACCAGACAGAGCTTTGCTGTCTGGACCACCAGACAACCGGTGCTCCACCACCGGCCCGCCGGTGCGCCCATGACTTCTCCTCTTTACAGTTTTTATTGTTTTATCATTTTGGTTTGATACATGTTTTAATATGTAAAAAATTTACAATATCTAACATTATATGAAAAAACTAAATGTAAAAAAGAAATAAACATGTGTTACCTGTAATTTTAGGAATGTACTGTTGGATTGTTTTCCCAAATTCCTTCGTCGTGATCGTTCCTTATGGCACAAACCATGTCTTCAACATACTCATCATTATGTTCTGTTAATCTTTCCATGGAAGTAGGGATCTCACATAAATCAGCATCTTCATCAAATTCATCCTCAACAACATATTGTTTTTTCCCTTGTAAAACAACAGCCCACTGCATATCTGATTGATCTACTACATAGAAAATTTGTTTGGCATGTGTTGCCATTATAAAAGAATCAGCTGTGTCTTCCAATCTATTCAGATTAACATGTGTCATTCCAAATTCATCGTGTATGACACTGTTGTTACCGATAAACCATTTACAGTTAAAAACATGAACTTTAATTTTAAAGTAATCAGCCTCCCATATTTCTTCAATCACTCCATAATATGCACTTGATGCCGAAATTGGGTTTCTGTCCTTAGAACTCGAAAAATGCATTACTTCTGCAAACACCAATACACCACTATTCTGAACTGCACTTCTGTTGTCCTGAGCTTTCGTATGAAATGTATAGCCATTAATGTCATAAGCGGACCATGTTATCACATTTAAAGATGGACCACCCACTATCCATTTTAATGTCTCTGATACATCTGATCTACCAAGCAAGGTCTTTTTAAACCATGGCAAAAAAGTTTTGTTGTGCTCATTCAAAATCCACATTTCTTTCTTCTTTGGATGACATTGTTTCAACTCATTAATATGCAATGTGATATATGGTTGAACATCAGCTATGTTATTCAAGATGTATGATTCTAACTTCTTCATATGTTCAGTTGACAGTGATTTGACTTTCAAGCCACGAATCCCCTTTCCCTCATTATTAACCCGTTCATGGCGAGATGGAGGCAAACCTATGTGTTGCGCCGTAGCCAAGTAGCTCGTACAAAACTCTGCTACCTCCTCATAAATATACTTTTCAATAATGGAGGCATCAGGTCGATATGGATTTTTAACATATCCCTTTAATATTTTCATATACCTTTCAAAAGGATACATCCAACGAAGATATACAGGTCCACAAAGCTTTATTTCTCGAACCAGATGAATCATTAAATGCACCATCATATCAAAAAAAGTTGGAGGAAAATACATTTCCAAATGAAAAAGTATAAAAATTGCATCCTTTTCCAAAATGTTCAAAGCATTCACATCAATCGCCTTGTTACAAATTGAATTGAAAAAATAACACAACCTCATTATAGTCTTTCTGACACGGATTGGCAATATTCCACGCAGTGCAACTAGTAGAATTTGTTGCATCATGACGTGACAATCATGTGATTTCATACCTATCAACTTCAAGTCTTTCAATGACACAAAATTTTTTACATTTGAAGAATAACCTTGAGGCACTTTGATATCATGAAGACACTGACAGAAGCTTCTTTTCTCCCTCTTCGATAATGTATGACAAGCCGGGGGAAGAAATGTTCATCTTCCTTTAGGAGTGGGAGCTAACTCCAAACGTATTCCCATTGATAGTAGGTCTAACCTTGCATTAAACCCATCTTTTGTCTTTCCTTTAATATCTAGCAATGTTTCGATCAAAGAATCACAGATATTCTTCTCCACGTGCATGACATCAATATTATGTTTGACTTCATGATACCTCCAATATGGTAGCTCAAAAAATATTGACCTTTTCTTCCAAATATTTCTATCATTACAAGATTTCTGTGTCTTTCCCAATGTCACATCAAGGTTTTTCACCCTCTCAAAATACAAATCTGGGGATAAAGATTTTGGAGCAGTATCAAATTCTTGTGAGCCATTGAATGCCTTTTTTAGTCTTCTATAAGGGTGATCCATAGGCAAAAACTTTCGATGACCCATGTACACTGTTTTCCTCCCATGATGCAATTGACAATATGACGTCTGTTGTTCGCAAATTGGACATGCTTTATGCCCTTTAACACTGTATCCAGACAAATTTCCATATGCTGGGAAGTCATTTATGGTGAATAGAAGCACTGCATGCAGTTGAAAATATTCCATTTTATAAGAATCATACACCCTAATACCATCATCCCATAACAGTTTCAAATCATCAATCAGCGGTGACAAGTATACATAAATATCATTGTCGGGTTGCTTTGGACCAGAGATCATGATACTCAACATGACATATTTGCGCTTCATACAAACTTCAGGAGAGAGGTTGTAAATTACCAATAAAACAGGCCATGAACTATGTGTGCTACTGAGGGTTCGGTATGGATTCATTCCATCTGTGCACAAGCCTAGTCTCAGATTTCTAATTTCATTTCCAAATGTAGGGTAGTGGGCATCAATTTTCTTCCATTGTGGACAATCCGCTGGATGACGTATTTTTCCATCACATACCCGCTCATCAGCATGCCATCTTAACCTTTTTGCATCATGTGAATTAGCAAATAAACGTTTGAAACGAGGAATTATAGAAAGATACCAAAATACCTTGAAGGGAGCTTTGTAATCTCTACATCAGCTTGTGATTTTTCTTTCACCTTATACCGTGATGTCCCACATTTAGGACACTCTTTCAGAAATTCATATTCCTTCCTATATATAATGCAGTCATTCGGACATGCATGTATTTTCCTGTATCCCAATCCCATCGGGCATAATATTTTTTTGGCCTTATAATGTGAATCTGGAAGATCGTTATCTTTTGGAAGAATGTCTTTCATCAATTGTAGCAGCTCTGTAAAACTTCTGTCACTCCATCCATGTTTCACCTTCAGGTTAATCAATCTTAACATCGCCGACAAAACTGTAAAATCTGTACAACCAGGATATAATGGTTTTTCGGCATCACCATATAGACGTGCAACTGTCGGTTCTATCTCAATTTGTTCTGCTACAATATCACGAATCATTTCTTCAATTCCATCGGAGTTACCATCTTGCGATTCATTATCATCAGTGACATTCTGTCCTATTTCTCCATGCCAAATCCAAGGGTTGTAACATGGATTGAAACCATGACAAATCAGATGATCTTTTATCTCTGTACTTTTCAACTTCTTCATATTCAGACATTTCAGGCATGGACAGAAAAAAATGCCACTACTTGGAACATTTCGTTTAGCAAATTCCAAAAAGGAATCAACACCTTCTTCATATTCATTGCTCATTCGATGGCCGTAATCCAACTTCGACTCATTATTACCTATAACAAATAGCAAAAATATATATATTTTTTAGATAAGACAAATATATGTTTACATGAAAAAAATCATAATTTGAATGTAAACAATTTTGAAATATAAAACAAATCGATGTGTATTTAAAAAAAATATGCTTGAATATTATTTTTTAAACAAAATATAGTAAGATATAACACCCCCCTGGACACCCCCCAACCCCTCTGGACAGCCCCCCGCCCCTCCTGGACACCACCCCCCACCCCCTACCCCCTTGGACACCCCCTGGACATCCCCCAACCCTCTGGACAGCACCCCACCCACCCGGACAACCCCAAATACCATCTGGAGAGGCCGCCACCCACTTGGACAGCCCCCCACACCCATCCACCCCCTTGGACACCCCCTGGACACCCCACCGACCCCTATGGACAGGCCGCCACCCCCTTGGACAGCCCCCCACACCCACCCATCCCTTTGGACACCACCCTGGACACCCCCCGACCCCTATGGATAGCCCCCGACCCCTCTAGAAAGCACCCCCACCCCTCCTGGACACAACCCCCCACCCCCGACCTGCTTGGACACCCCCTTGGACACCCCAACCCTCTGGATAGCCCCCCCACCCCTCCTAAACACCACCCCCACCCCCTACCCCCTTGGACACCCCCCTGGACACCCCCCAACACCCACCCACACCCTTGGACAGCCCCCCACACCCACCCACCCCCTTGTAAACCCCCCTGGACACCCCCCGACCCCTCTGGACAGCCCGCCACCCCTCCTGGACACCAACCCCCCCCCCCCCCCCCCCCCACCCGCTACCCCCTTGGACACCCCCCTGGACATCCCCCAACCCTCTGGGCAGCCCCCCCACCCACCCGGACAACCCCAAAATACCCTCTGGAGAGGCTGCCACCCACTTGGACAGCCCCCCACACCCATCCACCCCCTTGGACACCCCCCTGGACACCCAACCGACCCCTCTGGACAGGCCGCCACCCCCTTGGACAGCCCCCCACACCCACCCATCCCCTTGGACACCACCCTGGACACCCCCTGACCCCTCTGGACAGCCCCCGACCCCTTTAGAAAGCACCCCCACTCCTCCTGGACACAACCCCCCACCCCCGACCTGCTTGGACACCCCCTGGACACCCCCCAACCCTCTGGATAGCCCCCCCCCCACCCCTCCTAAACACCACCCCCACCCCCTACCCCCTTGGACACCCCCCTGGACACCCCCCAACACCCACCCACACCCTTGGACAGCCCCCCACACCCACCCACCCACTTGTAAACCCCCCTAGACACCCCCCGACCCCTCTGGACAGCCCCCCGCCCCTCCTAGACACCACCCCCACCCCCTACCCCCTTGGACACCCCCCTGGACATCCCCCAACCCTCTGGACAGCCCCCCCCCCCCACCCACCCGGACAACCCCAAATACCCTCTGGAGAGGCCGCCACCCACTTGGACAGCCCCCCACACCCATCCAACCCCTTGGACACCCCCCTGGACACCCCACCGACCCCTCTGGACAGGCCGCCACCCCCTTAGACAGTCCCCCACACCCACCCATCCCCTTGGACACCACCCTGGACACCCCCCGACGCCTCTGGACAGCCCCCGACCCCTCTAGAAAGCACCCCCACCCCTCCTGGACACAACCCCCCACCCCCGACCTGCTTGGACACCCCCCTGGACACCCCCCAACACCCACCCACACCCTTGGACAGCCCCCCACACCCACCCACCCCCCTGTAAACCCCCCTGGACACCCCCCGACCCCTCTGGACAGCCCCCCACCCCTCCTGGACACCACCCCCCACACCCTACCCCCTTGGACACCCCCTGGACACCCCCCAACCCTCTTGATAGCCCTCCCACCCCCCCTGGAATCACTGAAAATTTACCATAACAAGAAGTTGGGCCATTCAAAGAATGTTTTTAGGTGTGGAGGAAGAACTGAGTTTCAATAGATAGAGAAGGAACTCGACATTAGGTTGTCTATTCTAGGTGTGGATTTGAAGGAGTTAATGTTTGTTCAGTGACCCAAGAGATTGAATCAGAAATTCAGATGTTGTGCCATTTTCTCATGATGAGGATGAATAATTGGTGGGGTTTGACTTTTAAATGGAGAGCTTAGCAGACCATCATATTTTCTATATATCAGTAAAGGATGTTAGCATCGAACATAAGGCTTAAGGGATGCTTTCAGATCCAAATATGTATGTTAATGGATTCAATGGATCTAGTAGAGGTTCTAGAAAGAATGGTGGTTTTATTTGTTTAGGATAAGTAGTGAAGAAAAAACTAGTTAATTTTTTACTTGCTGAAAAGAGGGTATCTAAAATTTTTAACATGCCGAGGGGAAATCTGGCGAGTCCTCCTCGTGAAACTTTGTTTTCAGGGGGTGAAAATGGTGATGTGATCCCAAATCCATGCACCTATGCCATGGTTGTGTGTGAATAAAGTAGTAACAACTGTAAAAGGGCAACCCATCCAAATGGACACGCCCCAACCCTCTCGGGGATTTATAGAAAACGATGAAAAATTAGTGAAATCATAAAATTAGTCAATATTTCAAGTCGAACTAATAGATCTAGGGATGATAAATAAGATTATGGTGCCAAAACGAGTTAAAAGGGTTCGCAATCGAAGAATCTTAGCTAGTTTCAACAAAAAAATCACAACACATATATATATACTATGCGCGAAAAAAAACGAACGAGTGGGAGGATTACCTGAGTGCTGCGATTTTAGATGATTGATCCAAGGAGATTAAATATGAGAAACGATGATTGCAAAACGAATCTAAACCAACGAAATGGACGAGCTGATTCGGGTTTACGCGCGAGAGAGACGAGTCGCGACTGTCGAAGGTAAACTCGCGAATGACAATCCACAGGTCTGGGTAAATATTTAAATGAGTTATCACGTCGGTTATTCAATAACCGACGTTATAATTTTTTTAAAAACATTTATAACGTCGGTTATTCAATAACGGACGTAAAAACCTTCCTCCGATTCTTTTTTTACGTCGGTTATTTTATAACTGACGTTATAAAGGGCTCAAAATCCGCGTTTTTTTACGTCGGTTATAAAATAACCGACGTAAAAAGGACTTCAAAAACCACGTTTTTTACGTCGGTTATTGAATAACTGACGTAATAACTCGTACATATGTTGATTTGTTACGTCGGTTATTGAATAACCGACGTAACAAACACCCCCGCGCGATTAATAACGTCGGTTATAAAAATAACCGACGTTAAAGGTGTACTAAACACAGTTTTTTACGTCGGTTATTTAATAACCGACGTAAAAAACCTCGTTTTACATATTATGACGTCGGTTTTATATAACCGACGTAAAAAATGGTGACGTAAAAAACGTTTTCTGCACTAGTGACTTATTGTTTTATAAAAACATGTTATTTGCTCTGACAGCGGGAATTAATTATTAAACTAATTAATGTGACTAATATGTTTTGAATTTTGTAAAACGGACTTCATTTTTGAATTCGGAATATCAAATATAGCTTAGGGTTATTTTTTGGGATTTTTCTGAAAAACTTCAATTTTTGATGAATAGTGAAACCACTAAGTGGTACTTATAAAAGCTGATTTTTCGTTTAAATGAAATTTTATCACTTATGTGTTTTGAATTTCAAAAATCTGACATACATGGTTGTCATTAAGAAGTAAAATGTGGTTCAATGGGATAAAAATAATTGTTATGGTGAATAGTAACTTATTATGTTTTTAATCGCGATTAGTGGTAATTAGTGTAGTTTAAGGTAAAAATAATGTTTTAATAAAATGAAATGAACTTGACACATGTCCTAAACTCATTGGATGTGTAATGGCCGACCAAGACAAGCCATGGGTCAACTTGGGGACCCCATGTATCCACTTTGGTTGGCAAATTACATAAATAACTTTTTATTTAATGTTAAAATTAAATTGACACAAACATGAGTTGTTTTACTAAAACAGTTTTTAAGTGGGGTTACACAAGTCCAAATTTTGATTATAAATAATCATTGTAAAGCTAAAAATATTTCCTACATCATAGTGATTTTCTTATAATTTTTAGACATTAAATATATTAAATTATTTATGACATAATAATGATGCAGCGATGACATCATTATTTGACGATTTAAATAAAATGGAAAGATAATGTAAAATCTATGAACTACCCATGTCCAAAACTTATTGGATGAGTGGATTTCGAAGCCTTATCACCTTATCCACGAATTATATCAATGTGGGAACTTTTTAAACCGAAATACATTTTCAAATAAAGTAATATTTCTTTACTTTCCAAAAGTGCCCCTCCTCTCCTCTTATAAAAGGCCCCCACCTCTACCTCATTTCACACACTCCTCAAGCCTTTGGCTCGGACAAACCCTTCCCATTTACTCTCTACACATCCTTCTCTTCATCCTAGAGTATTCTCTTTGGGAATAATCCTTTCAAAGAAAGCCTTTAGGCTCAAATCAAAAGGAGTTACACTTTTAAAGGTAATTCATTCTCTCATGTTCATTTGTTTTATTTTGCTTCTCCAACCCCCTAAACTCTTTTTATTTACTTATTTTGTAACAAAAACAGTATATTAAATATACTAGGATGTTGTTATAAGATTTATTCGAGCTACACTCTCACACAACTACATCAAATGGTTAAAGAACATACGGTTTCCGTGGATGGTAAAATTCTGCCTCCCGAAACGATGATTGTTAAATACTCATTTAACACCTTAAAAGGTGGCCATTATGATGTCACTATTTTTATATATGATATATAATATGTTTATGTTTTAATTATGCTTCTGTATTTTTCATTTTTGTCTTACCTTTATGGATTCCATTATGGGTATACGCGATATCATCATTTAAGGAAGTGCGGACTACCGCCCCCTCAAAGTGATTTGATTCGTTAAATACCATATGTGGGATGTATAAAGGATGGAAATATGATATTATATATGATATTATACTGGAATTATGATATACCTTTATATAATTATTATTCCATTCTATAAAATACGAAATAGAAATGAAAGTAGCGTTCATGCGTACATACGGCTTACCGTCTCCATGAACGGTGCATTTCATTTATTACCTCTAAATGATTATGTAATGTTATAAATGCATGCATGTACTGGATATATATGAAATATATGATATGTACATCATGAATACAATTCTGGATATAATAAACATTTGGCCACACGAACAACATGTAATTGTAAGAAGTCCACTTTCGACTTAAGAACCAAATATCGGCAAAACAAATATTATTAACTTAAATGATTACATAATGTTTATGACATGGTAATAAGTGGTATAAAAGGAATAATGAACTTGAAAAATGTTCTTAAGGAAGTATAAATTAACTCAATTTTATTATTTAGGAGGTTAAAGAACGATCGAGTCAAGTCGGACCCGAGGTAAGGGATCCTACACCTCTCTTTCTTTTTAAGTACACTCTTTTATGTCATTCCTTTTAAAGCTCATATTTCTTGTTATTGGGATGATCTTTTATATTACAATTACTGTAATTTTTATGTTCATGTCATTATAGACCCTATTCTCTCTCATCAATCCATTTTGGAAGTTTTGAGTGGCGCCGTTAGGCTGCCGAACTTTCGTAAGAGATCTAACCTCTCTCTTTATTTTTAAGTACTCTCCTTTATGTCACTTCTTTAAACTCCTCCTTGTAATGTTGGGGGATGTTCTTTTATATTCCTCTTTCTGTACATTTTATTGTAATGTGATGAGATACCCTATTTGATTTCATCAATCCATATTTGGATGTTTTATGTGGCGCCGTTAGGCTGCCGAGTTTTCGTAAGGGATTTTTCATCTCACTTTTATTCCCGTGAGATTTATGCTACATTTGCCAAAAAATCCATTGAGTGGTGTATGTACTGCCCATTATTCTACTCTTTGTGTAATATACTTTCTTTTATGAGTATTTACATCAATGATCTATTGTATTTCTTTCATGGGGTGTATGTTTTGAAAGATACCCAAGTCGGTAAGGGAACCTTTCACCCTCCTCTTTTTTAAAGGACTTATTTTATTGGGTCTTTTAATTTACATATTGTTATGTTGGGATATGTTCTCATATATCCTTATTGATGTAAATTTTATGTCCATGTTATGAGATACACTTTTTATCTCTCATCAACTCATTTTGATGTGATGTCGTTAGGCTGTCAAGGGATCTTTTTAACCCAATTTCGATTTCTTTGGGTTCAACATGTAGTCATTGAATATGTCATCCATTGAATATGTGTGAATGACCTTTTATTGTTTTACACTTAATATCCACTTATATTGGGTGTACTTATATTTTTCACACATATTTTTGAGATTGATTTGTCCTTAATTTAAGGATACCTTCTTTATAAGGGATTTCATCACATTTGACATTTCTATTGAGGGTTCATTATTGTTATGCACCAATTCACTCTTATATGGTGTATATACTGTCCTTTGGAGTATTATATCATGAATCCATTTATTCTCATGATATTATAAAGTTCTGATTAAATGTTATTCCTCGATTATTGTATTCAAGTGTCTCTAATTTTGGTAAAACCCCTTTAACCAAAATATCGTTTTAAATGTTTTAATTATTTGTTCTTATTAATATCCATGTTTTCAAAATGGTTTAAGGATTTATTTATATGGATATTAATGGTTTAAAATGTTAAAAGCTTCAAGGTGGTATGGGGCACTTTGATTCAAAAATCTCATTATTAAATGTTTTAAATGGTTTTGGAAATGGTTTCTTTTTGAATGGATTCATTATTTCAATATACTAAAATGTTATATTGTGATGTGGAAATGTTATGTTTCCTTTATGTATGTTTTATGTTATACATTATGGTTCTTGGGCATTATTATGAAGACGGGTGGTTCTGTGATAAACTAAGGGCGAGTGAGCCCGATATAGCTCTCCAATGCATTGGGTAACGCGAAAGAGTGAAACGTTAAGGTTTCTCCGAAGAGATTTTAGGGAATATACTGTGATGGGTATGCCAAACGTAACCAAGAGTGTTACTCCCTATGTAAGAATGTTATGAATGCCTCAAGTTACCTTTATGTCTTATGTTTTCTATGATTTATTCATGATTTGATATGCCTATGTTTTATGGGTAAAGTGTGATTTCATTCTTATGTATATATGAACTCATGTTTCCTTTCCATATTTTTATAACCCTTACTGAGCTTTTTATGCTCATCCCAAGTTTTTGAAATGTTTTTCACAGGTCAAGGGAAAGGTACATGATGTGATGATAGCGTCAAGGATGTGTCAAGAAAGAATCCATGTTTTATTTTCAATATGTTACCGTTGATGGGAAGAATGGATACTGTCTTTTATGTAACCACTTTGTTTAAGTGTGGAATGTAATGCAAGTTTCATGATCTAATTCTCTAAAACTCTAAACCTGAAAAGATCCTCAATGTGTAATCTTGTAATAACTCAAGATTAAGTAAGGTTTAAGGTTGGGGCCTTATAATCTTATACTATTCCCCTCAGTATAGAATGTGGTCCATTTCACCATGATTTTATCAGGTATTACCATGAAATCAAACAAAATATTAATTCTCCCATCCCAATGCTGATCCTTTTCCGGATCATTTAAGGAATGAAATTATTGATGATTCTAGAAAATAACTCATAATACTAAATCCTAAATTAACCCCTCATGGGATCCACATATGTTGACTGAACATGAGTGGGAGCAGGTTCGTGGACTATAGCATGTACAAAATGTATAATAACATCAAATCGATTCATTTCAATGGTAGGATATTCTCAACATGGCTTGATCAACATCATTTTACTGGATTATAGTCACACATATTCTCAATGTAATGATGCTAGACAATAATAGAATATATTATTGAAGACATCGTAATAACACTAGAAGGTAAAAATGGAAATTAGTCACATTAGATAGATAAAGTATTTTTTATTTTAGTCGATATGAATCCAAATCCAAGAAAATAGTAGAACTATTATTCTTCACCTCTTTCCATAACATCCCCTAGTGACTTATGACTCATTGTGGTGGGTGCTAGTGAGGCACTCAATTGAAACCACCTCCTAAGTCCTAAAATTATTACTCATTTGTATACTAACATTAATCCATGATGTATAACCTACACCTTGGATACCACATTGTAAAATAATATCTTATACCTTGGTCGGAGGGGAATTTCGAATACCCAAGGGTTTTTACAAGCACCTGGTATCATTGAAGATAAAAATGGAATTGGATTTTCCACATAAACAGTGGTAGAAACTGCTACATGTCAGATTTATCAAATTAAAACTCTATAAGAAGAACAAAAATAGAATTAAAACATGTAAAAACAAACTAAAGTACATCATTAACGATCCAGAATACAAGAAGAGAAACACCTGAAGTTTCGATGGACATAGAATTCCAAGCCCAATGGAGTTAGAATCAACTGCCACCTCCAAGTGGTACTTTCCCCTTTTCAAACCTTGTATAAGGAAGTCTACAAATACCTGATGACATAGGTATGAGGTGAGATAAAATACCAATAGGTTCTCAAGAATGATTCAATAATAATATTTCACATTATTTAACAAAATAAATATTTCAATTTTAAATCCACAAACATGGAGGCAAAAATATAATTTTAAAACTAATCTTGCTTTATATTTTAATTGATTAAAATATTTCAAAATGACATATTATTAATAATTAAATACAAATTACTTTCTATAAATTCACAATGAATTTGTAAATTAGATTGTAAGCAATCGAATAAATGAAAATAATAATGGAGTAGCAATATTTTCTTCTGCCTAGAGGTACAACAGTTTGAGGTTGTGATATCATCACGCACTTAAATTAGTGACCATAAAATATGTTAACATAAGTCCCTCAAACACTATTCAAATTGGAAGAATCACCATCCCATTGAGGAATTGACCAGTTTCACTATGTTTTTTCGCACTTCTAATTATTGAATTGTGTTTTTTCCAAATAACTCACTAACTACCATGGATTTCATATTCTTAATCAACAAAAATTAATTAGAAAATTATTTCAACGCTATTAAAAATAAAATTACACCATTTTTTCATTTAAAGTTTAAAATTTCTAATTAAAACGCATAAAATGGGCTATTAATCAATTCATTCCATTTTTTCAGATGAAAAAATGGGTTCTTATTGATATAACTTAATCCAGTTATTTCCAATGAAAACTCAAGTCCTAATTCAACCAGAATTTAGTTTATCATAATCCAATTGATTCAAAATTAATCTCATCTAAAAAAATTAGTGTTGCATAAATTAGAAAATCACAAACAAATCCACGTAATGAAAAAATTTGATCACATATAACAACTTATTCAATTGGAAACTATATTGAAGAATGTGGGTAATAGAAATCCAAGAATAAAAACTACATTAAAGATGTGATGAAACTAATATTAGATCCCCCAACACCATGCATATATATCAAAAAACAGATGGAAAGAAGAGGAAATTATGATATAATGAATGGGGGAAGAACTCTTATAGGGAAGATATCAAAAAATGTTGACCAAGGATTGATCCACTGTAGATTAGGTTTATTGGAGAGAAAATCACCTTTATGGAGCCTCCAAGTAAGAATAATTGATGAGAGGGTTTAATGGGAACGTCGTTAACATATCTCGAGTGATTTGGTAATTTAGAACAAATTTTTAGAATTTCATATTCATCTACGCCTACTTAGCTAGGCAGGGCCGCATGGTTAGAAAAATTAGGAACCCTAACCATGAGCTCCTCGGCTAGGCATCACAACATCTATTGGGTGGTATTATTTTTATCAAACAGTGTGACAACCATGAAAACCCCCACTGTTTTGTTTGGAATAGTTTACCCTAGTTGGGAATATGGTTCAGGAAACACAAGCTCTAACAATTCAAAGTCCAAAATATCCAAAAATAATAAAATTTCATCAAGAACGCCCATAAAAGTGACACAACCAAAGAATTTTCAAAAAGAGAATGTAGATTACCAAAATATTGTAACATGGTGACACAATTGAAATGTGTATACATATTTAATCATATTGATATGCATTTATTATGTAAATTCTTTATAAATATTTATATTGATACTTATGATCACATTTCCGCATTAAAATGTATACATCTTAATATGTAGAAAAACATATTATATATTTATATTTAGAAATACGTAAGTACATATTAATATGTATAAATATGTATGATTATGTGTACATAGGCATATGTATATATATTATCACATGGTCCCATTAAAATGGATATAATTATAAAAGTATTGAACTTGTTCATACTAATATATATATATATATATATTAATAGGCAATATGTATTCATATTAATTTTTATAAACATTAATTAATGAATATGTATTAATAAGTACATATGTATACCTTTTAATATGTATACATTATGTATTCATATAAATGAATACAAATGGTTACTATCTTATAAATTAATATGAATGCATTGTAATTTACTATACAATTGTATTTATGTATTAATACATAAATATAGATATTAATGTATGAATACCTATGTGCATGTATTAATTCTTCTGTATGCAATAATACTTATGTATATTAATATGTATTCATATGCCTCAAATAGTTTGTATAATTTTAATTAATAGTTATATTTTAATTTATATTAATGTATTACTATATATGCATATGTATAAAAATAAATTATTAAATATATATATATATATATATATATACCTATATATATTAACGCATTGATAAATACATTAGGGAACCTGGAAATATTAAAATACTGTAATGGCCCGAAGGCCTTCATTTTTTATAATTTTTAATAATCCACCTTTCACGGGGTGAGGTGGAACCCTTACAAGGCCCGAAGGTTTAGACACAATTACATTACCTTTATCTCTTAGTTGAAAACACCCGGATAAGACATCTTGGAACTGCTCCTCCCAAGCATATTTCATGATATCAGCACTCCACCTTTGCAGGGCCGGTGAGCTAACTATTTTTATCGTATCATTTATATTAAAAACTCATATGAGTTTATCAATACATTATCAAATAAATATGAATTAACGTAGATATTTAGACATATTTTTATGTTTTTTATGGTCTTCTGAATATTTTATTGTTTTTCTTTAATAGAGATATATAAAATTGTAATTATGTATTTAAATATATATATATATATATCTACATGTCTATATATATATATTTATGAAAATTATACAGATATAAATGCATATAAAGTCTTATATATATTTATATATATTTATATATATATTAATATATATTTTTATATATTGATTTTTAATTATGAATATTTCAATAAATTATAAGTATTTATTTATATTTTTAATATTTTTTTAATTTATATGGATTTATGTATATTCATTTGAATATATTTATATTCATTTATATGAATTGATGTATATTTATATATATACATAAAGAAATATAAATTCACAAATATATATATAAAAATTTTATATAAATAAATAAATATATATTTTTATCTATTTACATATATATATATATATAGGTATTTAAATCTATATTTTTTTTGGATCGTATTTATACACCTCTTAGTTCGATAGGAACCCCTTTGAAAATATATTTAAATTTATATAATTATTTGTATCTAATTAAATTTATTATGTATTTTTATATAAATATATATGTGTGTAAATATATATATATATTTGAGAATAGGGAATCCACTCTCAGAACACCCTTGATTCCCATTTTGATTCTCTGTTCACATCGGTGATTTAATTGGGCTCATTAAATTTTCCAAAATACATTGTAGACAATCTTTTACCCAAATAAAATCATTATTGAGTCATGTCTAAAAGAACCATGAAGGCATGTGTTGGATTCTCTTAAAATTCCCCATGATGGTCCTTCTCAATTGAAAATAAAATATGTTACATTTGTCATGGTTTCATGACTGAAAAAGAAGAATAATGGTCTATATCAAACAGGGATAATTTTTCCACATAACTCTCATTACCTATATAATGAACCCCAAACCCCCATTTTCAATTCCAAGTGTAAAGTGATGATAATAATGAATCTAAAACATTGAAATGTATGAAATTTATGGATATGCCTTAGAATATTCTAACATGGGTTCCCCATTCAGTAATGTAATTTAATTGGTCTAAATAAATTTCTGAAAATGGACTATCAATAAAATTCCTCCGAAAAGAACCAGGTAATGATTCATGTATAATAGAACAATGATTGTCATTGATGTAAAATATTAAAATGAACTATGATGGTCCATATCAAACAACTATAGTATAAAATATTAATAAAAAATGATGGATAAAGATCACATCGCCTTTTTCCAGTTTAAGTGTGAAATTTAGAGGAGAAATCTTATATAGAAACCCGATACATTATGATATATTTATCATTAAGTAAGATTTTTTAATACATAGCTTTATTTAATTGAAAATTTTATTTTAAATGAACTATAATATTCTATTTAATGATTATTATTTAAAGGTGATCATTATAACCAAGTATTAAATTGGTTTTAAGTATTAGAATAACCACATTATGATAAATATATATAAATTCTTTATATTTTGAAAATATATTTTTTCATTTATAATAAATATGAACTCAATTTTTAGTAACATTTTTTATGCGTTAAAATTATGTTTTCCTAATAAATTGTATTTCATTCATTTTGTGTACTGAAATTATAATTATCTTCTACCATTTTCCTAAATTTTCTTAGAGTAAATTAATATTATTTTCATAATCATCATGTAAATTTTAACATAGTTTGAAATTTTTAGTATTTTATAAATATTTTTTTTGAGTGGTTGAAATTGTGGATTTTTTATAAAAACTATAAATTTTAAATTTATTTAGAAACTACTATTATATTTTCTATTTATGTTAAAATTTAATTGGTACTTTTTTTAATAATATTCCAAGAAATTCTACAAAAAATAACACTAAAATTGAGAGGATGTTATGAAATTAATTTTTAGACTTTTAGAAACGGAATTTGATAAAATATATTTTAAATTATGAATTATGAAGTCCAAATTTTTTAAACTGGTGGATTTAATTTTTGGTCATTATGAATAGTGACTTTGGTAAGAAAACAGTTAATGCAGTGAGACATTAAATGAATTAAAGGTGATAAAACTAAAATAATTATTGAAAATCCTTGAGAACCATTATAAATAAAAAAATAGGTCTTATTTAGACCCATTATCATCATAGAATGGATGATTTTGTATTTTTGGAAGTTATTTGATTGATTAAGGAATCAATTTATTTCAAAATTATAAATATTTCAAGTGTGTACTCCCCAAACATATAAAAGTACACCCCTTATCATCCATTATCTATAATTAATGATCCTCTTAACATGGATGAAACCTACCCAAATATTTTCCTAACATAACATAAAATGTAATAGGGTTCGTTTTTTAATCATAATACCAACCATTCATGGCTTAAGGTGTAATCCAAAGGAGGGTTCTCAATAAACTGAATTAACTCTTAAAAGAGTTATTTTAATTTTATTTCCTCTTAAACCTTCATTAAAAAACCTTCATTAAAATGATTGTATACATTATTATATGATGATTATAGTGTAATCAGGAGAATAATATATAATTATGGTGATGCAATATACATTTTAGTTCTTTTACTGTCAAATGGAAAATAAATTTATCAATCATCCGTATATATGGACTAACACCTTCGCGTAATGATATGATCATGTTTCTATCAACATAAATAATTGTTGGTTATTAGGATGGATTTAATATTTACATATTATAGTTATGAAATAATTATTTTTCTACAATTATATTATAATAATAACATTTTTACTATTACATATTTTGTAAATTGATAACATTTTTCATCTGTACATTTGAGATAGACCCTCCATGTTGCATGTGAATCATTTTACATTTCTAGTTTACATGGATATTAATAATTATATATTTAATGACTTTATATATATATATCATTTTTGTTATCTAATAATTAATTTATAAATATAAATTATAATTTTCCTTTATCTCATGTTATGAATCGAAAATTGATTACATCACCTATTTTTGAATAGGAACTATCATCTCCATGAAGTGATGCCATTAATATTTAATATTACATTGATTGTTAAATTAAACATAATTAATAAAAATGATAAATATTTCATGATTTCTATATTTGATAAGAAAAATCCTTGACCAAGTTTAATTGACATGAACCATCAGACTAAATCATTTTCTCTACACAGAACAATTTTCACCCAAATTTCCATTTTAATGACGATTTGTTAATCATAAGTCAATTAAAAATTATAACGTAATGGATTGTGGTATGTTATGTATGAATAGTTTTCTAGAATATATGTATAATAAATAAATATTTACAATTATATATTTTTGATCATATATGAAATAATACATGAATTAAGAAAATGGATTTATGTTATATTCTTATTTTTTTTTAGGACTGTCTCTGCTAAATTATCATTGATTTAATTGATTGGGTGTTATCCCTTAGAAAAAATATTTTTAGAATACTCCATATTTATATTGAATTCTCATATAATTGAACAATTTCCACTATTTGGTTAACAAAATGAAAAAGTTTTTTTAAAAGGCCCTTATTATTTCGTCTGTAGTTAGAAATTTTTTTCATCGATTTTCTTATTTTCATTAAAAAAATTAAATAAAATTTTTCCTTTTATTTAGAGATATATTAAATTCATTTCTAAAAATATTGGAATTTTTATAAATCTTATTTAAAATAATCATCTTATGATTTTTCAATAGTGGTAGTTTTTACAAAATGTGTTAATAGAATTATTATTTAAATATATACCACACAAATGACGTTTCCTTAAACCATGACTACTATCTTTATGGAATAATCCATTACAATTTTACATGGTAATTTAAAAAAATTATTTCCCCTTATTAGTTTCTTAAATTTTGTAATTTAATAATGTTATTTCAAAATAAAAAGGGAATTTTCATCAATAAATATGTCAGTAATATTTTAAATGTATTATCATTTTGTAAAAAAACATTTTATGTTAAATATGATTCATTGAGGACGTGATCCAATGATACATTACATATTGATTCTCTACATAGTTATTGACAAATATTCTAAAATATATAGGAAAACCATTTTCTCCTATTTTTTATGATATGAATAAATGATTAATGTATTCATGAAATTGTGGAAAACATATTAATATATAGTTATTATGTGATGGATGGGTCGGTTATAGACCTATAATTCCTTGAGAAATGGGATATGGAAATCTCATGAGATTATGATAATAATCATGGAAATAATTTTTAATAACTTTATTCCCATTTTGATGAATATGTTAGATTTCTTCTAGATGTGATAAGAAGATAATGCGCTTTAAAGATTGGAAATAGTTTTATTCACATTTTTATCCATGAGTATGGTTTGATATATTTGTTCTCAAAAAATAATTAATTGATATTATTATGAATATATTTGATGAAACTTTGATGTGTGAGAATCATTTATTTTAGTTTTTCCTACGAGATTATGTGTGAACCTAATTGAGAATTGAAATTATCCCGAGATTATAATTTCTTATGGTTATGATTTCACATGCCTATGTTATTAATCACGAATAAGGATTATTTTTATAACATTCATAATGATTATTCTTCTAGATATTACTTTATTTTCATGTTCATTGAAATTGTTATTCATATGAATCTTTTTGGTTTAGAAAATATTCTTTAACATGTAATAATACCATTATGATTATCTTATTATTTATTATGATCGATATATCTTATGTTTACCCATATTAGGCATCTAATCTAAACCATTGTTTTGTTTTCCTTCTACATGTTTTTATAGTAGATTAAATGATTGATATATATTCAGGGTTACAAATATAAAGATCATTGTAATAAATGATGAATATAATTTTAGAAAAAAGAGATTTGTTTTTCTTGATTCCAAATAAAATAAATTTTTACTGACCTCATGTGATTATAACTATGATGTGTATTGAATACTCATATAAAAAGATATAATATTTATTATTCTTGTGATCTACTCAATGTATTTGGTATTGTAGAAACATTATCATATTTTTATAGATTACTGTTAGAAAACATTGGTGGATTCCTTGGGGAAAACTCTAAGATATGTATAACATCGCATTTTTTTGGTACAGTATAGATTTTATAGTTATTCATGAAAATAAATCAGTTCCTAGATACTAGAAATTGTATGAATTCATTATACGGATTCACCTTGGTGTTATTACCATGAATGGGGTGGATTGGGTATTAACTCAATCATCACTAGTGCATGATGAGTTGGCCAAAGACTGGAGAACCAGATAGACACTCATGGGAGATATTCTGGGGTAAAATAAAATCTTATTTAGAAACACTTATAAAGGATATGAGTATATAAAAACCATGGATTACAAGTATTTAACCATATGTTTCATAGATTAAAAAGAAAATGACATGATTTATACATCTTAAGTATTATTTAAATGATTTTATGATTTCACACAGTGATGTTTGATGCTCAGGAAAACCATTTTGGTTATTAATTATTTCCTACAGCTATCATTTTCCCTCACATTATCATAAACACTACAATAATATAAAATAACCATCACCACATAGTGTCACACACTATATAATAATGAACACATGTATAGACCATAGTGTATTAAAAACCACCATGATGCGTTGATTACTTTTTTGCACAATTTGACCACAAAATAAACAAAACTAAATATTTAACAAGTCCAAATATCTCACCAATAAATCTAGTGGAAAATCTATATTATACCCAATGAAGAATATAAAATGGCCCCTCAATCTCTAATAGAGAATATTTACTTGAGAAATTTGGTCATATATATATATGAAATCCATCACATTAGGTTTCCCTATAAAATATACAACATGAAATCTAGGATGAAACCATGTCACCCCTAGGATAACTAATAGATTGACAATATTAAATCTAATAGTCAAACTAGATAAATCGTATGACTATTAATGAAATAAAAATCGACTGTATTATTTTAACAAATGAGTTACTAACAACATACATTTATAGAATTAATGTATAAATAAAAATCAATAATGTCAACTACGTTCAATGAAGAAGCAAATTTTATAAAAAAATAAATTTCCTAATAAATTTTTTAAATATTTTTAAGGAATTAACAATAATGATACTATTAATAATTTCATGATACCCACTTCCTCTAAATTTAAATTGACCACTTTTTGATAAATTATTCTGAGAAAAATTGAGTTTCACCCATCTCATTATATTATCATCCCCAAAACTATCAATTGGTATTCAATTTTTTTTTCAAAACACTATTTACCATAATGCACCTCAAAAATCCTATTCTTGTGGAGATTTTAAAATGAAAACCAATGAACCAAATGGGTTCCACCCAAATAATTTATCCTGAAAACATAAATTCTAAACCATTTTCCCATGATAAAGAACACATGCAAAATAAAATTACATCACAAGATTATCTTTTATTGGGAATTAAATAATTCAGTGCACATTTTTTACAAAAAAATATGTTCTTTCAACACTTTTTTAGAAATATTAAAATAAACCAAATAAGGTAATAATAAAAAAACACTTAATAATGGGAAAATTATCCAATAATATTTAAAGCTACCTTTTTGTTCCAAATATAGAATGTTTTTTCCAAATTACATCAAAACTGTTATTAATGAAAATTAGACATAACATAATTGAAAAAACTACGCAAATATTACATAAAAAGAAAAAATTGAAACTGGATTTCATTTTCATTAGAAAATCCACAACCCACATCAATTTTTAAATAGTGTATATCATAATTCAATTAAACAGTAGTAGAGAAAAACAACTAAGAGACTGAATGTGATAAAACATTTTTTTGATGAATAGTTTATATATCATTTTAAAATCCAAATAACTATTTTTCTCAAAAATAAAAAATCTTGACATGTTATAAAGGTGAATCCATAAATTCACGGATATGCATCCCATAATGTAGATTTTCTATATTTATACAAGCAGGTAACCGAAATGGAATCATTTATGCTTATTTAAATAGTAATTTTTTGATTTTTATATTTTCAAATGATCATACCATTTTTTAAAATTGTTACATGAATAATTAAGAATCAATACTAACAGGAAGGATGATCTTCCATGATATAAAAATTCAAAAAATATGCTAACTAGACAATTAGTCAACAAGAAAACATCAGTTCCAAAATACAAAGATAAATTTCATTGAAATGTACATATAATTAATATTAATTTACATTATTTAACATAATAAAAAAATACCGAAAACAAAACATCAAGTCCTAATATTTATTCAAATTTATAAATAATGTCATAGACAAGGAAATACACAGTTAAAGATTAATTTATTAGAACAAACATCAATAATAAAGTAAATTTAAACATATACCATGAAATTATGACCATTATAATATATGTTTGGTGATGAAAAGTTCTCATATTTTTCTTCTATTACCAATAAAATATGTCTTGTTGAAATAGACACATAAAATCATCCCAAACCCAGAAATAATTCACTTCCCTCAATATTCGTGGAAAATATAAATTTACCATAAAGACATGGTTCCTAAATTTATTTAAATGGGTAAGGGAAAATCTTATTTCCCTTCCAATGATACCACAAATAAAATAAATTAATAAAATTGGTAATATCCTAAATCATTCCATCCACTCAAACCTAACCATGATTCGAATCAGAATTCTACTTCAAATCCCCTCGATCACTAAAACATAAAAATAAAAATAAAAACTCAATTTTTATGTCATGAGGAATGGTGTATCGACATACATGCTGAAAAACCTAATAAATGTATAATATAAAAATTTAAACAAACAATTTCAAAGTGTAAATACATAGGTAAAAAAATAAATTTTTATGATTCGATCAGGATGCAATGATCACCTCAGCTAACTAGATGTACACTATTGAGTAGATGTACTCCCGACACACATCAAACTGATTTGAAAATGTTAGTGGAATATAAAAATAAGTTGGTATGGATTTAGAATAGTTATTATGTATGATGAATCTATTCGAATGGTATTTTCAATAATGAATTTATATATAACATATTGATGAAAGTGTTATGTTAATCATTCGCTAAGATAATATGTAGGATTTAGTGTGGTATTAGAGAACAACCTTCATTATTCTAAATTGACGAACCTTAAAATATGTAAAAGGTCAGTATAACTAGAATTTTAAGCATGATTCATTTATTAAATGGTGGTTGGGACCTTGTTCATAAAGACATTAATAAGGATTGATATGTGAAAATGATCTAATAAATATTAATTGATTAATCTCTATAACACCCCATACCATCTCTCTTATTCTATTAAAGTAAAGTTATTTAAAATTATTGTTATAATTGGAATCCTAGTAGAGATTCTATAATCGATGTAATTAATGTTATCCTAATCATAAAAATACATATTTAATTTCATTCACCATTTTTACATTATGTGTTTGTGTGGTGTGAATTTCCTTCTGTTTGTGTATCGTTCAACTTAATTCAGTGATTAGGGTTTTCCACTTCTAATCATCTGGTGCAATAATTTACTATATTACTAAAATATTATCTAGTTTATATTTGGTTCCATCTGGTTTCTTTACATCTAAACATTTTTAACTAGGTTATATTATATAAAAGTGTTATTAATGATTTTACATTTGTTAGGATCACATGAAGTACACTGGGAAGGTGCTTAGGTATTTCTCAAAATCATTCATTTTGTGTTATTTTAGTTTCAATGTGAGTTTAAAATAATCATAATGTATGGAATAATATTATTGGAATCTATTGAAAATTATTTTTTACTAAATTTTTTTCAAGATCCAGTAAATGATTATTATGGATTATCAAATTTAGTTGGATTGAAAGATCCCATTAATGAGTGTTTTCCAAGAGAAAATAGAGAAATCCGAATGGGAATGATTGGGTAGATATGTTTTTGGCCTAATGATTATTTCATTTCCATAAAATAGATCATTCAACATCTAGGGTCTGATGACCGAGGTGTAGATCATTAATACACCAGAGGATGTGTATGAGAAACATACATCCATTAATAATGTGCAAAACTTGTAAAGGTTATTATCCATGAGGTTATCAGAAGTAAGTCCACTAGAATATTGAGTGAATGATTTCAATATCACCTAAGGGTAAACTAAATATGTGAACGTGAACTTCATGGATGAGGTTTGGTAAAGTTTATGAAAATCATAAATTCTAATGTCATTTTATCGGGTGGTTACTACAATGATTTATTTCTCTGGGAAAAGTGATTTGGTATTTTAGATTTATAGGAACATGATATTCAATGAATAACTCTAGATGAGATATTTTCAATCACCACCTGAATCTACACTTAATATTGATAAATGTGCATGATCTCCATAGAGAATAAATCCGAACAAACTATATGATGATATGTCACTTGGGAGAAGCCACATTCGAGTGGCATGTTCTAGTACTATAGGATAGAGTTGTGGAAAAAAATCAACAGCAAGAAGGATACTAGAAGTTTGAAGGTAGTATCAATTGGTTTAAATTTTATAATATCCTATTATATTAATTTAGATGGGTGAAGTATATTCTTGCAACTAAGTGTCAATATTCCGGTGTAGGCATCCATGATTGACTCGAGATAATTTTTCCACTTAATAGTAGTGAAATGGCCCATGAATTACAATGTATTTGGAGTATAAGGAATGAAATATCTAGTAGAAGATGATTATATAGAGATATTTTTGAATGGTGATACTAATTTACGTGTGAATAATGGGTGCAACATGTAGTGGAAATAGGTAGGACTTGTCTTGTTTTTATGTAATAACCTTATTTTTATAGTGAATATTGATGTGGTAAGCTATTAGAAAATAATTTCATATAGATTTTTAGAGATTTATTGAGGTTTCAATGATGGTTTAATTGATATTAAAAGATGGTACCTTTTAACTAAGATGATAATTACATGGATTTCAATTAGATATAGAAACAACATTTGATATTTCAATTTTGTGAAATTGTGAACTCAAACTTCAACATGGGAAGAATGTAAAGGTTGTAATAGATAAAATCCATGCTAAAGATTAATTACAACATGATCATATGTTTAATGATATTTTTTCTAAAAAAATAGTTGAGGCTATAATTCCTCTTTGATCAATGCATCCCATAATCTACGAGGTTTGAAATGGTTTACTAAAATGTTTGTGAACATTCCCTTAACCAATGACATGGTGGGTTACATTATTTTCTAAATTTTTTATCATTCTTAAATGAAAATTTTCAATTACTTATTGAATCAAAATCTTGATGTTTTTTAACATTCATTAAATGTAAGTTGATTACAAATTAGGTACCATTTGAGAAGATGATATTTATAATTTCTGAAAAAAGAAACAAATACAATGGAAAAAACATCAATAATATATCTCAATAGAATTATATCAGATTGGATGGAATAGTGTATAATACACTTCTCAAAAATTTTATAGTATAAAAATATTAAATGAATCTTGGTAGGAATGGAATGAATTATTAATGTACACTTATGAATTCCCAACGTAATTAGGGTAGATTTTGTGGTTAGGGAAGCATACCTGAAGAACTGATGTTCATCCACCCATATAGAATAGGATGTTTTTGAACTACAATGGTCATGTATAAAATCATTTGATGGATATATCATAATTTTAACTATCCTAACTTATTATCTTAATAAATTCCATGTATAGAGACAAATGTGAGAAAAATTATTATTTATTCTTCATTTTGAGATATAGAAATAAATATTGTGGATCTTGGTTTTTGGATGTTGACAAGAGTTAATTAATCCAGAATTGGGATAATATCTTCAATGATAAAATCATATGGAAGTACTAGAACATGGTTTATGAAGAGGATTAATATATTGGATCATTTAACCATGAAATAGTTCTTCTGAATGGAGATAGTGTACATCTAAAATGATCTTGGAGTAAATATCTTATCAGGGGAAGTCTAGAGGTGAGGTATATGAATGATTCTCTAAAACACTCTATAATTTTTAAGTCTGATATCATATATATAGAAGGCGGTTCAATGGATTGAAGAGCATTAAAATTAATAGAACTATATTGATAAAAAACTGATGTTTAATTCAAAAGATGATCTAGAGTTAGAAACCTAGTACATTTATTTGGATATAACATTAACTTTCTAGTTATAATTGTTAAATATGATTATTAAATCCTGGACAAGGTGGAAAATCTAATGTAATTTAGAGAGAGGGTGTTATTATTGAAAGATAAAATTTATTCATTAAAATAAAATGATCCATGGATGATGATTTATCTCCCACTTGTTAAATAATAACAATATAACAATTGTGTGTTTAATTCAAATAATGAAACTAATGGAATAAAAAAATACAAGGAATTTATAGGTGTTAGAGTATTAAAAAATTGGTAATAGATTTCATATAAATTTTATAAAAATTATTTAAAAATAATACCATCAAGATATATATAAGTAATGTTGAATAGGATAATGTATATATAGATTAGATAATTATAAATAATTTAATTACTTAATCAATAGTTGGGGAAGAATGATTACATAATGCTTCTTATGAGTTTTGAGGATCTTCTAAACCAAAAAGTGGTGTTTGTTTTGAATTGATTCCATTATAACCAGATTTAGGAACCCTGTTTATGAAATTATAATATTAATACATTCAAAGTGTATAAATTATTAAAATTTATCAATACATAGAAAATTTTCTACCAAAATTTTTTTGAAGGAAATAACCTCTGTATAATTCTATTTTATAAGGATTATGGGTTTCTGGCTAGAGTAGATGATAAGATGATGAGGAAGTTGAAGTACTATTTTTTATAATTATCCTGTTAAATGATCTCAATTAGGTCAAGATGATATTGGGAAATAATATTTTATGATATTGGAATGTTTGGAAATCAGTTCTATCATAGAGGGGTTATATCTGAATGTTCATAAAAATATTTGGATGACTGCTTGCAATCTAGTCTAAAATCTACTAGTTTGGCATAATAATTTTTCTAATGGGAGGGAAGTGAGAGAAATTTGGTGTTATGTATAATGGAAATATTTTTATCATAATTAGAAATATGGATATACTTATTTTTATGAACTTTATTACACATTACATTCATATTAGAATTTTTGAGTTGATTCTTTATAAAATCTACTAATTGAGCACATTGAAGCTATATAAATGGATCATCTAGAACATGAACGGAATTAAATATGAATCCCTATTATTTGGTAGATTTGATCATTTATTGGAATTTTTTTGGGGGAATTTTATATAGATTCATGAACTTGGATGTAATCCATAAGGTTAGTGCTTCCCTATAGAGAAATAGTTATAAATTGGATGTTAAGGATTTGTTGTATTGTTCTTTACCTACAGTTTATGTTGAAACTGATGTAGAAATAGATGTAGTAAGGTAAATGGTTTGGTTAATGCACTTATTGAATGATATTTTATGTTTTTGGTAAGGTGGTCCTTATTTTGTGAAAATTATACTCGAATCCATTTCGCTCATAACCAAGTATTACAATCTTAGTCAAAATATAATGACCTAGAATACAAGCTTATCTATAATTTTATAAAGTATAATATAATTTATACTTGTATGATAATTGGATTAAAAAACCCTATATTAAATTTTAATAAAGATTTAATGTATAAAATTTAATGAAAAAAGTTTTCCTTAAAATACACTAGGGAATGCAAATAATGGATAACAAATTTTGATGTGGCTGTGGAAGAATGTTACCTTCTAGTCCATAGTTTTGGACCATTTCTTGAGGTTACTTGAAGAAGCATACATGGGGATATTATTTGAATGTAAAACCCAATTTAGATTATTTTACATAGAATAAAACATAGAGGTACTCAATATGTGGCTTATCCTTATGTGTGAATAGTTACAATAGAATCTATCTTACATTTGGATTTGAATTTTGATGGTGATACAATCTAATGAATGTTTACACAAGAAATTGTCTACATATAAGGAATAAATAATTCAATAATTCATGTGTAACATGAGTTGTTTCCAAATACAAGTTATTATATATAATATTGTACCAATGATCAATAGTCATCATTCTTATTATAAGGATCCCTATGAATGAAAGTTTATCATATTACTTGCATAAATGGTTGGAAGCTTACATACAAGCGATTTGGGGTATACATGTCAAGTGAATTGTATAGTGATTAAGATCATATATTGATCAATGACTTACAGAAGAATTATTATATCTATTTATCCATAATAAATAATTTATTGTGTTAAAATTTTTGTAACTTTAGATTTTAATGAGAACAACATCAATGTTTCACTAATAAATGTAGGATGTATTTTTTTAAAAAATAAATACTTGTTCCTTTTTATTTATAATTATTTTTCATTGATTGTTTTGATTTTTGTTGTCACGACCCTTCTTCGGGGCCCGTGCCGTGACTTCCCCAAGCCCGCCTTCCATTGGCCAGGGGCTGACGACTAGCACCAAGGCGTAAATCCCGGAAAAAGGGAAGGCATTGCATTTGAAAAATAAACAAGAACCACAGAGTGAGCAAGTGGAAAAAGAATACACTAAGTAAAAAATGTACAAGCTGTGCTGAATGTAAAAGGGGCTAGAAATACAAGCCCAACTGTAAAGTACAACTGAAAGGAAAAACATCTACTGAAAGGAAAAGCCGCAGCGTCGAGCCGTCCTCTGGAAGTCCCACCTAAAAGGTGGGTACAGATAGCCTCCACAACTCCTCGGTCCAGCCGTCCGCTCCGAGTGCGTCCCGCCCGGTGGTCCACCTCCAGGTACCATCCATCTCTGCAAGCCTCCACCAAAATCAGCGCTGCCCGTCGTCTGCAAGCAACACAACGAAGTGCAAGCATAGCCCGTGCAGGGGTGAGAATAAGCTACTCAGTTGGGACCCCGAGCCCCCCGAAGGTCTCCCGAAATCTACAAAGGATAATCCACAAAGGAAAGATACAATCACGAAGTAAAATCTGACACGGCTTAGGTATATGCCCATACATGTCCCTAAGTCATCAATTCCTGTTCGGCTCCAACGTCCGAGCCCAAGCACAACCCAGTCCACACAGGAAGCAAAACATATACCCACATAGGATAACACAACACAATCCACAAAGGAGAGTAAACGGTAAATCCACATAGGATAGCTCAACAGAATCCACAAAGGAGAGTAAACAGTAAATCCACACAGGATAGCTCAACACAATCCACAAGGAGATTAAATCAAGATTCAGCTCACACAGGTATACTTCTTCGGATGACGATAAAGATGATCACGGATCCATCTAAGTCGTCAGACCCAAAAAGGATCGCTAGGTAACTAACCCCCACAATGACCCACACAGGATCGGGCCCACACAGGACCTGTAGGCGCTGGCTCACACAGAACCGCTGAGCGCTGACCCACACAGGATCGGACCCACACAGGATCGGGCCCACACATGACTTGTAGCACTGATCCACGTAGGATCGCTGAGTGTTGTAGTCGTCGTAGTCCACTGAGGATCTCTGCACAGTCATCGGCGTAGTCCACTGAGGATCTCTGCACAGTCGTCACCGCAGTCCACTGAGGATCTCTGCACGGTCGTCACTGTCGAAGTAGCCGTCGCAGCCAGCTCTAGGATTCCCGCACAAAGCATGCTCGTTCGGGAGGGTCCGCTCCACGAGCCGAGAGGCTGATACATCAACTCTCACAAAGTCCGAAGTTGATGTATCCAAAAGTTCCGTATCGTCAACAGGAACTCAACGTCGTAGACGACACGTCAATCAGACGCCCGGTCTTAGAGTTATTGGCTTTTTCGTCTCAGGGCCCAGTTGTTTTTTTAAGGCAAATCCAACCAGACCGTACTCCACCTACGTCCAATCCTCGGGCGGAGTATGCCAAAAGATCCGTCTCACAAAGAGGAAAACATCAAAGCTGACGGCACGTCAATCGGATGACCGTTGCTCAAGATATGAGTGTTTCCGCTCCGAGGGCCCGGTTGGTTTCGTGTACAAACCAACCCGGCGGAACCCAAAGTATTCCGAAACCTTGAGTGCGATATACCGAAACGACCGTCTCGATCCGAGGATCACGTTGCCGCTGACGGAGAGTCGTTTGGATGGCCGTAGCTCATGTTACGTGCATTTGACTGAAAACGGTCCGAAGACGGGGGGTCCGGGCCCGGGCCGACCCGACCCGCCCAGACCTGGTCCGGCCCGGCCAGGGCGCGGCCTGGCCAGTCGGACCGGCCTAGCTCGGCCAGCCAGGCCTGGCTCGGCCGAGCGGTCGAGCGACGCGGGGGGGAGCCGCCACCCCCATGTGACACCCCCGCGGCACCCGCGGGGTGTCGCCCTGGACAACCCGAGTGACGCGGGGGGAGCGGCTGCCCCCGCGTGACAACCCCGCGGCACCCGCGGGGTGTCGCCCTGGACAGCCGGACCCGTGTGGCCGTGGGTCCATTGGCCGCCACCGCCACGGCTTCAGCGGCGGCGGCTTCGTCCGGCGGCGCGCCGGGGCCGTCGCACCGCCGGAATCTTCCGCGGGCCACCGGAGTTGCTCCGGTGGTCCATTTTCCTTCCCGCATGCGCCGGTGCTCCTCCCGGGACTCGTTCTTCACTGCGGAACCATCAAACTTCCAATGTGGCACATTCCATCGTCGCCCATCAAATCCGCACAACAACGAAGAACGGCGGAGGGTTGTCGGGCCGTGTTTGTCTGGCCCGCACCCTCTGAATTAGAGATAAACAACGGGAGAGATAATATTCAACACATGAATACTTATCCGAAAACAATTTTAATGAAATAAAATTGTTTTATGAATCGGGTTCTTCATTTTGAACGGATACAACACGGGAAATAAGGGCATTTCCAAAAAACATCCCTACCTCGTAGTTGTTGTGCGTGAGCGTTCTTCACGGAATTGCTCGTCGCGGAAGGAGGGGATCGTCGCGTCGTCGCGGAAGGGCGGCCCGTCGTCGCGGAATGGGGGTGCGTCGACGAACTCCGAGGTTAAAGAACAAAAGATCTAATTAAAAATTATTACATGATTCTTGAGTTAAAAACCGCAAAGGAAATCCGAAACCCTCACCTCAACTGAAGATCGACGGTTTTCGTTGTGGATTAAAGAGCGTCGCCGAAGAACGTCGCAGGAGAGGAAACGTCGGCGTCGCGGCACACGACATCACGTCGTCTATTTCCGCGGGTTCGGCGTTCTTCGTCGGAGGCCGGCGTTCATCGCGTTCTTCGCGTTCTTCACGAAGAAGGTGAAGGCACAAGAACTTCTGTCAAACCTCCCAAGGTGTAATCCTCCAAAACGACTTGTTGGTATTATTTTATTATTACGCCAACAAACGAAAATGATAAGTAATGACCCATCAATTCGTTTAATTAATTCAACGAAGAAACCGCCCATTTAATTCACGAAATAATCCGCCCAATTAAATGGTCTGTTAAGAATTTAAGAAAATGCGTCAGTTGACTTTAATAATGACGGGTTTTCGCGGGTGCGTTACTTAGCAGAAAGAAACGACGGGGCTCGTGCGAGCCCTACCTCATAAATATCCTACCAAGAGGGTAGGATATTTCTAGATAGTACCCTATCCATCTCAACTCAGTTTAAGCTGCTTTTAAGTGGCTTCAAGTGGCTTCCAAGTGTCTTCAGTGAGATAAAATAAAGTTGTCGTAAAATTATTTTATTTCTTAACTTTAAGCTCGAAAATTAAAAACCACACCCGAGAAAACGCAACTCCGGAAGAGGCGTTTCTAAGAGAATACCGGCACTGCGATTTCATCGGTGCCCTCAGAATTTGATTCCGGGCACCGGTTAAAAAGTTAGAAAAACTCGCTCGTCCGTTCACTGAACGTACCCGAGCCAAACTTCGGAAAATGATTCCGGGCACACCGGGCCTCGGAATCAGGTGCCGTCAGAAACTGCGCTCTTGTAAAATTCCAAAGAAAATTAAGAAAAAAACTTTCCTTGAAATTTACGGGTCTTTACATTACTCCCACCTCAGGGCTTTACGTCCCCGTAAAGATACATCATAAACTAGGGAAACAAATGTGGGTACTGAGCACGCATCTGAGCCTCCCGCTCCAAAGTGCTCTCCCGGAGGTTTCTGTGCTACCATCTGATGCGCACAAGAGGAATTGATGACCCACATAGGACTCACTCCTGTCAATCCTCTATCTCCACCGGGACCTCCGCAAAAGTCGCCCCATCATCCACGTCTAGCTCCCCATGGTCGACGATGTGTGTCGGGTCGTGCGTGTTTCTCCTCAGATGAGATAGGTGGAAGACGTCGTGCACCCGGTGCAACTGAGGTGGTAGAGCCAGGCGATAAGCCACCTCGCCAACCCTGCTGAGGACCTGGAAAGGCCCGATGAAGCGTGGAGACAACTTGCCGCCTCGGACAAATCTCCACAAACCACGTCGAGGTGAGACAAGCAAGAAGACGTGGTCACCATCCTCAAACTCTAGTGGCATCTGCCTCCTGTCAGCATATGAATTCTGTCGGCTCTGAGCTGTCCTCATCCGCTCCTGGATGACCTGGACCTTCTCTGTCGTGGCCCAGACCATCTCTGGTCCCACAAGTGCTGACTCCCCAGGGTCTGTCCAGCACAAAGGAGATCTACAAGGCCTGTCGTACAACGCCTCGTATGGTGCCATCCCGATGGTGGAGTGGTAGCTGTTGTTGTACGCAAACTCCACCAAGGGTAGGTGATCCTCCCAGTTGCGACCAAAGTCGTGGACACATGCGCGGAGCATGTCCTCAAGCGTCTAAATGGTCCTCTCCGTCTGACCATCTGTCTGAGGGTTAATGGCGGTGCTCAGACGTAGCCACGTCCCGAATGCCTCCTGCAACCCCTTCCAAAGCCGGGAGGTAAAGCGAGCGTCCTGATCGGAGACGATAGTCGATGGCACACCGTGAAGCCGTAAAATCTCCTGAACGTAGAGACGCCCCAAGCTCTCCACTGAGCCCTGCTCTCTGATGGGAAAGAAGTGTGCCGACTTGGTGAGTCGGTCAACAATCACCCAAATGGAGTCGTGACCTCTGTAAGTGCGAGGATGTCCAGTCACGAAGTCCATAGATATCCCGTCCCACTTCCACTCCGAGACCTCCAAGGGCTGTACCATGCCTGCTAGTAACTGATGCTCTGCCTTCACCTCCTGGCAGGTGAGGCACCGTGAAACGAACTTTGCCACAGCCTTCTTCATGCCCGGCCACCAGTGCTGTCGCCTGAGATCTTGGTACATCTTCGCCACTCCAGTATGTACTGCCAAAGGAGAGGTGTGAAACTCTCTCATCACCTCCTTTCATAAAGGGACTGGCACCAAGGTACATCCTATGAAAAGGACGTCGTGCTCTTCTCCAAGGGAGAAAACATCAGGTGTATGTCCCGAGGATATCTGTGCACGCCGCGTCTCACAGTCATCATCCTCACGATGTGCCTCTCTGACCCGCTGCAGTAGTGGAGGGGTGACTGTGAGAGACTGAAGGAAGGCTGCTCCATCCCTATCCACGAAGGATATCTGCAAAGCGGATCGCTGCTCTGTCGCCTCCTCAAGTAGCTAAATGCCCATCCTCCTGCTGAGGGCATCGGCTACTACGTTCCCCTTCCCAGGAGTATAGACTATCTCAAAGTCATAGTCCTGGAGGAACTCAAGCCATCACCGCTGTCTCAGGTTCAGGTCCTTCTGAGTGAAGATGTACCTGAGACTCTGGTGGTCAGAAAAGACTATAAAGCGCTCGCCCATCAGATAGTGCCCCCATGTCTTCAGAGCGAAGACCACTACTGCTAACTCCAGGTCATGGGTAGCGTAGTTCTGCTCATGCGGCCTCAACTGACGTGATCCATAGGTAATAACGGCCCGCTCCTACATCAGGACACACACGAGTCCGGTCCCTGATGCATCACAGTAGACTACGTATCCAACTCCCTCCTCAGGAAACCTCAAGATAGGTGCGCTGGTCAATCTCTGTCTCAGCTCCTAGAAGCTCTGCTAACATCTGTCTGAACAAACAAAGGGTTTCCCCTTCTTCTTCAATGCTGAGAGTAGCGCCTCAACTCTAGAGAATTCCGGCATGAATCTCCGATAGTATCCGGCTAGGCCCAAGAAACTCCGCACCTCCGTCACGCTCCTGGGTGGCTCCTAAGCTAGTACTACCTCGATCTTCAAGGGATCCACGGCAACTCCCGCCTCAGTAATGACGTGCCCCAAGAAGTGGACCTCACGTAACCAGAACTGGAACTTCGAGAGCTTGCCATAAAGCTGGTGCTCTCGGAGTGTGTCCAGTACAACCCGTAAGTGGTAGGCGTGCTCCTCCTCTGTGGTCGAGTAAACCAAAATGTCGTCGACGAAGACCACGACAAATCGATCGAGGTATAGCTGGAAGATCCTGTTCATGAGGCTCATGAACACTACTGGAGCGTTGGTTACACCGAAAGGCATAACCATGAACTCATAGTGGCTATACCAACATCTGAAGGCCGTCTTCTGCACGTCCTCGTCTCGAACTCTGAGCTGATGATAGCTTGACATGAGGTCTATCTTCGAGAACCACCGTGCTCCCTGGAGCTGATCAAAGAGGTCATGAATCATCGGTAGCGGATACTTGTTCCTCACTGTTACCTGGTTTAGGCGACGATAATCGACACACAGTCACAAGTTCCCGTCCGCCTTCTTGGCGAACAAAATCGGCGAAGCCCCGGGTGAAACACTGGGTCGGATGAACCCCTTGCCCTGCAAGTCCTCCAACTGTACCCGTAGCTCTCGAAGCTCAGAGGGGGCCATCTGATATGCTGGAGTGGATATCGGGGCTGTCCCGGGGTACAGGTCAATATAAAAGTTTACCTCTCTGTGAGGAGGTAGCCCTGGAACGTCGTCGGGGAAGACGTCCACATACTGATCCACCACTGTAGGAAAACTAGGACTCTGCACGTCTACTGCTCCAAGGATGGGGCTAGCCAACTGATGAGTGAAGGGTTTCCCTCTCCTCTGCGTGAGTCCATCCTGTGCTACAAAGGCTCCCTTCTCACCGGCGAAGGTGAACCTGCTCCCGTCAGTGCGTACACATCGTACATTGCACCTAAAACAGTCAATCTGAGCATGGACTATAGATAAGCAATCCATGCCCAAGATGACGTCATAAGGCCTCGACACCACTACAAGGAGATTCCAGCCAAAGCTCTCGCCTCCTAGAGTAATCTCACACTGCGAGCACCAGTGCGTAATCGTCGAGTCTGCTCCCATAGGGGCTTCTAGCCGTAAGGATCGAGCCAACGGCTCTCTCGGAATCTCCGAGCTCCGAACAAGGGCAGTGGCTATGAAAGAGTGACTCGCTCCTATGTCTATAAGAACTGCAGCAAGTGTGGAATAGACAAAGATCGTACCTCGAATCATCTCTGGCACGTCGTGGTTGTAGGCCTCCACTGCCTGGAGCTGTGCCTGCCTCTTCCCGCCAGCTCCCTGTGGTCGGGGCGGACCTCCTGGTGGTGGTGGTGGCAAAGCCTCAAAGCGTCGCCCACCACCTGCTACTCGGCCAGCTCCCCTGCCTTGTCTGCCACCTCCCTGCGGACCACCACGGTCGACCCTCTGCCTCTACCTGGGTGGCCCCTCCACCATCTGCTGCTCCTCGGTACGGCGGGTCGGGCAGTCACGAGCCATGTGGCCCTGCCCGCCGCACGCGTAGCACTGTCTGCCTCTAAGAAGACTGGCTCCGCACTGTGTGCCCCACACTGCTGAGCCAGTGTCCCGAGTTTGTCTACCGGAAGGTCTGGTCTGCCTAGAACCCTGAGTCATCCATCGGCTACCAGCTGCCGAAGACTCTGCTACCTGCCGCCCTGCGGTAGGTCTCGCTGTGGACTCAGCCAGAAAGTTCTCGATCAGAAGGGCTTGCTCCAGCACTCCTGCCTGGGTCGGGATGCTGAGGGAGATCAGTGATGCCCTGATCTCCTGTCTCTATCCCTGCTCGAAGGTCCGGGCCTGGAAGAAGGTGTCTCGTACCATGTCGGTCGAGTAGCGAGAAAGATCGGTGAACCTCGCCGCGTACTGGGCGACCGTCAAGCTGCCCTGCCGCAGCTGAAGAAGCTCCTGAATGTGCACCGCACGGAGGGTGGACGAGACGACCTCTGAGCGGAATAGGATCTCGAAGTCCGTCCAGATGAGGGAGGCCTCATCGTGCACCTGGAGCATCAGGCTCCACCATCGTCCTGCTGCTGCGTGCAGTAGGCTCGCCGCGAGGATCACCATGAGGTCTGCTGGTGTCCTCACTAGCCTGAAAACTCGAACAACCACCTCCAGCCAGTCCTCGGCTGCCTGGGGGTCCGTCTCCCCATGAAACCTGGGTGGTCGCTGGCGCTGGAACTTGTGCAGAGCTCCGAGGCGACATTCATCGTCAGTGGTCGGTGCTGGAAGCATCGAGGGCTCAACGGGTAAAGGTACCGCCGGTGCCTCTGCTGTCAAAGGGCCCTATACCGAGGCCTCGTCGCTCGGCGGGCTGTCGTCGTGCTCTACTCTCGGAACCATAGCTGGCTACCGTCGTGGGGACATCCTGAAAAGGAAACAAGTGCGCCACGGTCAAAACAGTATACTTGTTGAGCTGACCCAAGTAATCACAAAGAAAACTTGAAACACACAAGCAATCAATGTTTTCGTGCATTAGGTCGGAAATCAGAAGTCATGGTCCTGGTGTACGGATACGTCGGCCGCCGCACCATCACTGGACTCCCTGGACTGATAACCACACCCAATACACTAAACACTATTGCTTCACATAGAAGTAAGATCAGAGTCTGCGGTAGAACTGACCGCCTCTGATACCAATTTGTCACAACCCGTCCATGGGGCCCGTGCCGTGACTACCCCAAACCCGCCTTCCATAGGCCAGGGGCTGGAGACTAGCACCAAGGTGTAAATCCCAGAAAAAGGGAAGGCATTTCCTTTGAAAAATAAACAAGCACCACATAGTTAGCAAGCGGAAAAAGTAAACACTAAGTAAAAACTGTACAAGCTGTGCTGAAAGTAAAAGGGACCGGAAATACAAGCCCAACTGTATAGTACAACTAAAAGGAAAAACAGCTACTGAAAGGAAAAGCTGCAGCGTTGAGCCATCCTCTGGAAGTCCCACCTGAAGGGTGGGTACAGATAGCCTCCACAGTTCCTCGGTCCAGCCGTCCGCTCCGAGTGCATCCCGCCCGGTGGTCCACCTCCAGCTACCGTCCAGCTCCGCAAGCCTCCACTACGATCAGCGCTGCCCGTCGTCTGCAACCAACACCATGAAGTGCGGGCATAGCCCGTGCAGGGGTGAGAATAAGCTACTCAGTAGGGACCCCGAGACCCCCGAAGGTCTCCCGAAATCCACAAAGGATAATCCACAAAGGAAAGATACAATCACGAAGTCACATCTGACACGGCTTAGGTATATGCCCATACATATACCTAAGTCATCAATTCCCGTTCGGCACCAACGTCCGAGCCCAAGCACAACCCAGTCCACACTGGAAGCAAAACGTATAGCCACACAGGATAGCACAACACAATCCAATAAGGAGAGTAAACAGTAAATCCACACAGGATATCTCAACACAATCCACAAAGGAGAGTAAACAGTAAATCCACACAGGATAGCTCAAAAAAATCCACAAGGAGAGTAACTCAAGATTCAGCCCACACTTGTATACTTCTTCGGATGACGATAAATATGATCACTGATCCATCTATGTCATCAGACCCACAAAGGATCGCTAGGTAACTAACCCCCACAATGACTCACACAGGATCGGGCCCACACAGGACCTGTAGGCGCTGGCTCACACAGAACCACTGAGCGCTGACCCACACAGGATCGGACCCACACAGGATTGGACCCACACATGACCTGTAGCACTGATCCACGTAGGATCGCTGAGTGCTGTAGTCGTCGCAGTCCACTGAGGATCTCTGCACAGTCGTCGCCGCATTCCACTGAGGATCTCTGCACAGTCGTCGCCGCAGTCCACTGAGGATCTCTGCACGGTCGTCGCTGTCGAAGTAGCAGTTGCAACCAGCTCTAGGGTTCCCACACACAGAAAGCTCGTTCGGGAGGGTCCGCTCCACGAGCCGAGAGGCTGATACATCAACTGTCACAAATTCCGAAGTTGATGTATCCAAATGTTTTGTATAATCAACAGGAACTCAACGTCGTAGACGGTGCGTCAATCGGACGCCCGGTCTGAGAGTTATTGGCTTTTTCGTCCCAGGGGCCCGGTTGGTTTTTTTAGGAAAAACCAACCCGACCGTACTCCACCTGCGTCCAAACCTCGGGCGGAGTATTCCAAAATATCCATCTCACAAATAGGAAAATATCAAAGCCGACGGCACGTCAATCGGACATTCGTTGCTCAAGATATGAGCGTTTCCGCTCCGAGGGCCCGGTTGGTTTCGTGTACGAACCAACCCGACCGAACCCAAAGTATTCTAAACCCTTTAGTGCGATATACCGAAATTACCGTCTCGATCCAAGGATCGCGTTGCCGCTGACGGCGAGTCATTTGGAGGCTCGTAGCTCATGTTAGGGGCATTTGACCGAAAATGGTCCGAAGATGGGGGGCCCGGGCCCGGGCCGACCCGGGCCGACCCCCCCCCCCCCCCCTGGGTCAGACGAACCGGGTTGACCCAACCCTGTCCGACCCGGCCAGGGCACAGCCAGGCCGAGCGGCCGGGTGACGCGGGGGGGGGGGGGGGGGGGAGGGGGGGAGCCGCCACCCCCGCGTGACACCCCCGCGGCACCCGCGGGGTGTCGCCCTGGACGACCCGAGCGACGCGGGGGGGAGCCGCCGCCCCCGCGTGACAACACCGCGGCACCTGCGGGGTGTCACCCTGAACAGCCGGACCCGTGCGGCCGCAGGTCCATTGGCCACCACCTCCTTGGCTTCAGCCGCGGCGGCTTCGTCCGGCGGCGCGCCGGGGTGCCGCCGCCTCCGGCTGCCGGCGCGGCGGCGACGGCAGCCCGCGCCGCCGGAATCTTCCGCGGGCCACCGCAGTTTCTCCCATGGTCCGTTTTCCTTCCCGTCTGTGCCGGTGCTCCTCCTAGGAATCTTTCTTCACTGCGGAACCATCAAACTTCCGTTTCGGCACATTCCGTCATCACCCGTCAAATCCGCACAACAACGAAGAACGGCAGAGTTTTGTCGGGCCATGTTCGTCTTGCCCGCACCCTCCGCGTTAGAGATAAACAATGGGAGAGATAATATTCAACACATGAATACATATCCGAAAACAATTTTAATGAAATAAAATTGTTTTATGAATCGGGTTCTTCATTTTGAACGGAAACAACATGGGAAATAAGGGCATTTCCAAAAAAAATCCCTACCTCGTAGTCGTAGCGCGTGAGCATTCTTCGCGGAAGGAGGGGATCGTCGCGTCGTTGCAGAAGAGCGTCGCGTCGTCGTGGAATGGGGGCGCGTCGACGAACTCCGAGGTTCAAGAACAAAAGATTTAATTAAAAATAATTAAATCATTCTTGAGTTAAAAACCGCATTGGAAATCCGAAACCCTCACCTCAACTGAAGATCAACGGTTTTCGTTGCGGATTAAAGAGCGTCGCCGAAAAACGTCGCGGGAGAGGAAACGTCCGCATCTCGGCACACGGTGTCGCGTCGTCGATTTCTGCGGGTTCGGCGTTCTTCGTCGGAGGCCGGCGTTCTTCGCGTTCTTCGCATTCTTCGCGATGAAGGTGAAGTCACAAGAACTTCTGTCAAACCTCCCAAGGTGTAATCCTCCAAAAAGACTTGTTGGTCTTATTTTATTATTACGCCAACAAACGAAAAAGGTAAGTAACGACCCATCAATTCATTGAATTAATTCAACGAAGAAACCGCCCATTTAATTAATGAAATAAACCGCCCAATTTAATGGTCTGTTAATAATTTAAGAAAACGCGTCAGTTGACTTTCATAATGATGGGTTTTCACGGGTGCCTTACTTAGCGGAAAGAAATGGCGGGGCTCATGTGGGCCCCACCTCACAAATATCCTACCAAGAGGGTAAGATATTTATGGATAGTACTCTATCCGTATCAACTTAGTTTAAGCCGCTTTTAAGTGGCTTCCAAGTGGCTTAAGTGAAATAAAATAAAGTTGTCGTAAAATTATTTGATTTCTTAACTTTAAGCCCGAAAATTAAAAACCACACCCGAGAAAACGCAACTCTGGAAGAGGCGTTTATAAGAGAATACCGGTGATGTGATTTCATCGGTGCCCTCAGAATTTGATTCTGGGCACCGGTTCAAAAGTTAGAAAAACCCGCTCGTCCGTTCACTGAACGTACCCGAGCCAAACTTCGGAAAATGATTCCGGGCACACCGGGCCTCGGAATCAGGTGCCGTCAGAAACTGCGCTCTTGTAAAATTTCAAAGAAAATTAAGAAAAAAAATTTTCTTGAAATTTACGGGTCTTTACATTTGTGTTTATTTTAGTGTGTCTGGATAAATTTAGTGTTCTGAGAAGGGCTTCATGTTTCTGAACATTTATTATAATATGTTTAAGAGAACTTCTAGATGACTCGATTTATTCTTCAAATAATCTTCTCATTATGAATCAAAAAATCAGACACTATAAAAGATTACCATAATTTAGAGTGTTCAAATAAAATCCATTAAAATGATATAAACCAACAACAATGACTGGATCTCCATCTTCCTCTTCGAACAAAAAAATTCTTCTCCATCTCATCCGATAATACAGTCATTCCAATAACATATAAACCAAAATAAACATCATCTATAATGTAATAAATATTCAAATGAAAGGGGTAACTGATATAACTCAATATAATATCACTTAAGTGTTCTCACACACCCCATTATGTAAATCCATGTATGTTATGAAGTTTTATTGAAAACATACCCAACACATGAAAATTTATTTATTAAGATTTAACATATTTATTATAATATACATAAATATTTATAAGATAATAGTAAAATAATTTATAGTTCAATTATTTTCATATAACATAACTCATTAAAAAAATTATTTCAAACCTAAGGTAACTCTAAATTATTTCCATTCCCATCATTAATTTTTCATGAATATAGAAATCCATAAATTTCATATAGACATATTGAATCTTATAAAGTGAACACTCAATGAATAAAATGAAATTACATTCCATAATCATATTTGATTAGTATCTTTAATAACATGTATATATAATTAACCGGTACATAATAAATCTACATCATCCCCCACTATGTTCTTCATCAATAACACCCTAAAAATAAATACCATGCATGAATCATTTCATCAAAACCTTAGTAAAGTAGATGTAAGAATGGTCGACCTCATATGCTTAGTGTGGGAAAACGAAACAGATATGAATGATAATATAAACATAACCCAATAATTAGGTTTAATTGAAATGAATTTGAAATTTGAAAACCAAAAACTTTATATAACTGATCAAAATATTAAGTTAAAACATAAATATTAAAACATAAAAAATACATAAATCATAAATGAATCAAAGAACGCATGCTATGAGAGAATAACATTGGACAAGTACATATTTTTATGGCATACACATATGTATTGAAAATCATTTATATAGTATAGTATCATTCCCAATACTGTCATAGTGGATCGAGTTGACTCTGTATTCCATCGTATCATTATTCAATGTTCGGTCCTATTAAAATCAATGTGAACAAAGACCCTTACACGACTTGATTTACTGCCTATTCAAATCCTTATTATATTATGTGATATCTATATTTTGTAACTTCAATGGAAGGATATATAATTCATGTCTCACCCATCACATAATAAAAATCATATATATATATATATGTTCCAAAATATTATAAAAATTTATCATAAAATAACTCCTGGAATAGAAACTAATTTATTGAACAATTCATCATTTTATCATATCATAATATAATTTAAAGAGGTTTGTTTCATAATAGTTTAATTAAAACATAATTACCCTATAGAATGAAATGTGTGTTATAAAATCATTCCTAAATAATCTTCATTATCATAATCCCTCAAAAGAATCAATGTGGATGGTATCATTGGAGAATAAAACTAGTAAATAATAAGTAACCTCAATGTATGTAATCATAGTTATAGATTCCAATAAAATATATTCAAAAAATTTCATGACGACAATACACTTTTCACTTTGAAATAATACATTTAAAATCATAAAAATATTCAAAAAATAGAAAAAATTTCTATTTATAAATAATCATATAAAAATGTAATTGAAGATACAAATAGTTAATAATTCATTATAATATGAAATCTTATTGAAGTCTTGTGTGTTTAAAAAATATTTCATTGTTATTTTTGTTATAATTCCAAAGTACCTCACTTAGAAAATGATAATAAGATTAATTTAAAAAAAAATGTGAAAAGTAAATCATAGTTGAAAATAGAATTAAAAAATAACATTATAAGAGTAAAGAAATACATGAAATCATTTTCAAATTTCATGGGCATAGATGAAAAATGATTTTCCACAAAATAAATATATAATTTCATATTTCTATAAAAATAATTTTTAAGAGTATTGAGTACTTAATTTCAGAAAAATGATTGGAAATCCAATAATCTATATAAATATACCTAATATGAGAAAATTCATGAGATTAATTATAGGTATATATTAAATATTCAACATCAAAAACCAATTCGTTAACAATCCTAGTAAATAGTGATATTGTAATAAAAAACACATACCTCAACTTTAACCAAATTATAAAGTGATTTGAACTCAAATATAAAAAACATAAAGTCATTATACTTCTGTAATAGAGTCATTAACATGATTTTAATTTCATATAGTATCCACTTAAAAAAAATCAACACATATTTATTAATAATTCCTATTTACATTTATCATTTCCACATGTTAACTGTTTTTTTCATTGATGCATCATTTCTATAGTTTAGGTCCATATACATTGATTACAGTTCCATAATATCAAAAATTTTAAATATTACTTAAATGACTTATATATTAATTACCTTTACAAATATATTAATATACATTTTAAAATGTTGATATAGAAAAATAAATTAAAATGTTCATTGGGACATTCGGTCGTATGTACACATGGCCATTACTACACATATATTATGAAATATAGTTAAATATTAAATAAACATTATAGAATAATTATTATATCATAAATTTCAAATATATTCATGGAATTTATTCTTATTTTCATTCATATAATCTGAAATGATAAAAGGGATCGCATAGATTTACGGAAGATATAGTCCCCATGTTCGTACGAGTAACATTGTCATTTCCCCAAGGATTGGAAGGGGTGGATTATGGTTTTCAGATCAGCATAATTAAAATTTAATATATTTTATATACATTATTAATTATTACAGAATGGATATAATAGATTTATATGATGCATTGGATGTAATAAAATTGAAAACACTCATTTAAAAATTATGACTCTACATTGAGAAACTACTTTTTTAACATTTTTATCCTTCAAAGGATTGTATATTGAAATAATATTAGCTCTGGGATATTATTAATAAAAAAATTAATGTATTATGGTTGATTTTTTGATGATAGGAGTTTCAAACATATTGAAAAATGAATGAGAGGAGGTTGTTTTTTATATGTGAGGGGACTACACTCTAGGAATTACAAAAAGTATTAAATTAATATAAATTAATTTTCTTAGAAAATTAGAACTAAATTTATAAATTATAATGATAACATGTTTATGAGTCAAAATTCTCTCATAAAAAATTGGGATATTATTTGGTAATAATATCAAAATTCTATTTTAGTTTTTACCCTCATTAAGGCTATTTGACAAATACCATGATTACAAAGTAATCTTTTCTATCAGGGGAATGGATGTTTTCATATAGGGATGAGTGAACCATAAATGGATCATGGTTGAAATTCCCATAAAATACAATTAATTTTTCCAATAGAACGTTTTTTGAGAATTTTAAATCATTTTATAAAATACTATTTATTATATAATAACATTAATGTCATTTTTAGAACTATTCATTTATTTTGACTTTGAAAAAATATTAAAACAATGGAATTTAAAAATAGGTATTTATAAAATACATAATTGGTTATATTTTTCTATAAAATTAATAGAACAATAAAATTTTAAAAAATAGTATTAAATAGAATTTTTTAAAGGTATTTATTTTTTCCTCTACTAAACGATTAAAAAATATGTTGACTTTATGTCAGAGTTGACTGTACTTATTCAATAAGTAAAAATAATAAATAATAATTATAAAGAAATAATTTATATTATAAAAAAACATATATAACCAAATTTAACATCTTTTTAACCTTAAGTAAAAAAATATAGAGATATTAATGTAAATATAAAATTTTTTTGTATTAAATATTTTCTTAAAGTAATATAAATCACATAATTAATGAAAAATGTCATAATATTAAGTATTTATAGGGGAATAGATGATAATGGTGAATCTATAATTGGGAAATATTTATAGAATTTTAATTTTGTTATTATAAATATGGTAACAACATATATATTTTAAATTACAAGAATTAGCATAAATCAATTTTAATGTAAACCCAAAAAATTAATCAAACATCCTTTTTGATAAAAATGAATTTTAACTCCTTAAACTAGATTTATTATAATCTCATTACTAGAAAAAAATTACATGAAAAGTAAAAAATTTGGTGTGATAAAATATATTTCAATTTATGTAATACAAATTAATAAATTTTTTAAAAATAATAACACCTTCTACACCTAAAAACATTCTTTCAAAAAAATATATCTTTTATATTAAAAAACAATATTTTATTTCTATTGAATTAATTAATGATGCAATAAAATTATAAATGTGTAAACTAATAGTTTTTTATAATAAAGTATGTCTTATAAATATCTTCCAATACAAAGGCTAGGTGAAAAATGTCACATTCAAAAACAATATTTCAATAGTACAAAGTGTCTTGTTTAATATCAATATTGTGTATAGACCAATATATCAAAGAAATCAAACATCCTCGAATAGAAATATCATAAAATATTATAGAGTTACCTTATTCCTGAATTAAATTGAATTTATCTTGTGAAATTTGGAAACTACATTATAAAAAAGGATGATATCAATATTTAATCACACATTTGGGTTCTAAGTATCATCTAAAATTTATGATTGTTTTATAAAAATTTAACTAGGTGAGTATAATTATTATATATCACTTTATATATATAATAAAATATTTCTAATAGGTATTCTTAATAAGAAATACCATGCTCCTATGGCATAACTTCTGAGTTTTGTAAATGTGAAGGATCATGAATGTTCTTCCTTTCAAGAGATTCATGGAACACATCATGAATATGAGGGAGGGTTTATGGATGAAACAAAAAAATATTATCCCAACTCAATTTGGATTCTAATTGTGTCATTATACCTTTATATAAATTTTCATTTCTTTTGTAATATCATATCCATTTCCCAGGATAAATTAACAAAAATACCTTATCACTAATTTTAAATTCCAAATTTAACCAATGATCCCTTATAGAACATTTTGGTTTACTCTAATATACAATAATGTGATAATGAATGGATCTAAAAATACCAACAATTTTCTAATATAGATAAATCTCAAAATCATTCTTTCACCAGATTGATCAAAAGTCATTAGAGTACTACACTTTCTTCCTTACATAACATCATATGGAGTCATATGAATGATCGCATGAAATATATTATTATATGAGAACACAAATAAGGATGTTGGTCATCCCAAAACAATTAAAATTCATAGAAAAACATATCGGTATATATTACAAGGTTTAAATAATTTAATAAAACTATTTGTTTTTACATATGATAAACTATACTAAAACACATCATTGAATGTATATCATTCTGAAAGAAACCCTAGAACATCGTAGTAAACATCATTTCAGGATTAGATACAACAGAATGTGGAACTCCATGAAATAATATCACATATTTAATTTATATTCTATCATGTGGACCGAGAGAGAAATATTTGTTTGATAATAGTGATGTATGTTGAATTTATATGGTGATAGACTACATCTAAAATATCATTTTGGAATTTTATTTTTTTGGAGATTATGAATACAATATCTATGGATATGTCTTCAAATATCGATTCTTGTATAGGATACAATTTTTTTTAAAAGGTTGGGGCCGAAGCCTCATTTTTATTTTTAAATCAAAGCAAAGACCTCTTTTAACTGGGTAGAGGGAAACCCATTACATAGCCCAAAGGCCCAATGGGCTTGTAGTCCATTACATAGCCCATAGACCCAAATTCTAAGACCAATTCACATTCTGTGAATAGTAACCAGCTGCTACAGTACCGCACAGTATCACCGCCACTACAGTGCCCTGCCGCCGTTACAGTACCCGCTGATGAAGAGTGCCGCCACTACTACAGTACCGCTACAGTACCTGCGCCTCATGGGTTTTGAACCCCCATTTTCCATGTAGTATTACGGGATGCATACCACTAAGCCAAACCACAACTACACTTGTATAGGATACAATTGTAACATCATCTTATAATATTGTCTTTAATCTGTAATTTTCTACCATAAAATTCATCAAGATATAAAATCTACAACATCCGTTTTTATGTGGTCCCACTATAAATACTATTTAGGATCTTTTTTTATCTTCACACATCTTTGATGAATAGATAAATTTTAACATTGAGATTCATCCAAAAGATCCTTCTTAAAATCTAGTATCGATGGAACACAGAAATGGTTCCTAAACCTTATCATTCCATCAAATGTGTGGTCATCCTTAGGTGCATTTATCACCTTATTTTCTAGTTATACATCTTTATTATGCAGTACTTTAATCCTCACTTGGATATAAGTTCGAAAATTAATTGGAGAAAGATAATATTTCTCCCCTTCATTCATGTTTTATAGTGCTATCATATGAAAATTAGTAAATATTGGATCTTTTTTTATCCTCATCATAAATATGATAGAAAAATCCTTTCTAGAGAGATTATATAAATCCTTTTGTCCTTCCTTGGGTGGTTTTGATTTTATAATTCATTAGATTTAATCATCTTCAAATACCATTTATATCAAATTTTCAAATATTTCAATGTGGATATATATTTTAAAGAATTATGATTAGTACATATGTCACACCATTCTCTATAAAGATAATTCCTCCATATCATTAATTAAAAAATTACTGATTGAATCTCTAAATAATGAGAATAATTTTTTTGAGTCATATGTTATCCCTATATAATTCTCAATGAGAAATCATCACAACCCCTTCATTGATGTATCAGAATATATTACAATCCCCTCTCCGCAGAATTGTAGTGTGAGAAAAGGTGTATTTACTATGGTTCTATTTAGTTTCTTGAAATATTCTTCACATTCATAGTTCTAATGGATCTTGGATCCCTTCAAAGTATTCATGGTAATTGAATTATAAATCTATGAAGAAATCTCCATAAATTGATGGTAATATCCAACCAAACAAATAAAATAATATATCTCAATTATAGTGGTTTCTCTGGACCAACATTCAATAACTGCCATCTTTGATAGATCCATAGATATACCCTTTCTAGAGATTATAGGACCTACAGATGAAACTTTTTTTAAATGAAATTAAATCATTGAAAACATTCCCTAAAAATAGTGTTTCATTAAGATACTTAGTAGAATCCTTATCTGGTCATTATACCCATATTTTATCTTAGAATACATATAATGATATCACTTATAAGGACAACCACAAACCGATCTATGGAATATCTAAATACTCTATTCATTACATCCATGAAGATGGTGGTTCCATTTGTTAGACCAAATGGTATCACTATAAATCCATTGTTACAATTCTTTTCTATATGACTTTTTACCCTTAATTTATTACATCGTGATCGAATATCATTATTTTAAAAGTATTGGACCCCATGTAATTAATAGTACTATTTATCAATATGAGGAAAATGATACTTATTGCCGATTGTGATCATGTTCAGTTTCTATTAATCAATGATGAGTCATAATATTCTATGTTTAATTTTAAAAATATGTGAACCACATTAGGTCCATTCTATACGGGGACTTTGAAATAGGTGTAGCACCATGTTTGAGTTATATTAATAACTCAAAATCACAATTCAATTGATGAATATTTTGATAATTCAGAAAAATATCCGCAAAATTTATTTTAATAGGCATATCATTGATTATTAGTTTCTCGGTAACCATCTGGGGAAATTACCCTTTTGAAAATCATTCATCACCCATAAAATAGATGTAATTTACATTGAAATTTCATATTAATACATAATCATAGGTTGATAAGAATATCAAATATGATTTCTATTACTATTAAATTGATGTGATATATATACAATAAAAGTAAATCAATAACTATGATAACCTCAAATTGAACAAGACAAAAAATAATGATATTATTGAGAATTATATTATTAAAAAATTCAATCAAAGAAGAATGATAGACTTGTGATGTGACCATAATAAAATTATATGTCTTTAATAATGATTCAACATCTAATCATCAGGATGGAAATGTGATACCACCATGAAATTCATCACATATAAAAGTGTCTAAATCCATAGTCAAACAATTCATTAGTGGTTTCAGAGTGGATGTTAAGTATATTGTTTACTACAATGTTATCCACAATAAAAATAGTGATCACATAAGATATCCTTTTTTCTATGGGATTAAGGTGATTCAGTTGTTGATCTATATCATAAACATTTGTATTCTAGCACTAGTTAGCATAATGATCAGACTCCATTTATTTGAATCACTATTGTGAGGGTGAAGAATTCTATGGGGTTTTATCCATAATTAGATAACTTATTATTACAATCACATTATCATTAAATTTCATATGGATATTCCTTTCCAAAATAATATCTTTTAGAAGTCCCCATATGATAATTTCATCAATTATTCCTTTCACACATTGATCATAAAAGAATTCTCACCTCCTCCTCTCCATGTATTTTAGAATTTCCACTAAATTAAAAAATTATTTTCTTATAAAAAACATGTTATTTATGGGTAACACCAATATAAATATTCACCCTAACATCACATTGATTTATTTCAAAATATATATTAAATTTTACTATGGATATCACACTTCTATGAATTTATTTTTTTCTTGCTAAAGAATAAATCATTCGTATATTCAGGTTGAATGCTAATGCAATAACTATACCTCACAAGTCTTTTGAAAGTTTCTTCGTTGGTTCTAAAAAACGAATCAAATATTTTCTTTACCACTAATAATTCCTTCCTAATTTTTAATTAAATAATATGATGAGTGTACTTATTTATAAATATGTTCAGAAACTCTTTTCAATCTATGGACTCAATTAATTGCTCTTGCAGAAAGTTCTTGACAGGAGCCTCTATTTTTCAGCATCACATTACAAATATTAAACACCTAAATTAAAATATTTACCTTACAAACACTGATTAATTGAAAAGATATTTTTATTGGTATAGATCTATTTATCAGTACATATAGGATTAGAAACCCCTTTCGTTGAAGTTTTATGTTTACTTATAAAGGAATAAATAGAAAATTATTCTGTCATTTTCTAATTGGTATGCTCAGAATGATTTATATATTTGAAATTTTGTAAATAGTGTAAAAATATTTCACATTCTTGATCCCATAACATTTGGTTTCTAAGGGGTAAAATCATTGAATACTTCATCACATTCACCGTTAACATAGTTCCTTTAGGGTCCATCCATTTACAAAAACATATGAATAATGTGATCAACAATAATAATTATGGGGATAAAATAATAAGGGAAAAAATTATATGATGTAAAAATCAAAACATCATCATTTTAATCTATGAAACGTTATGTCTAACAAAATCTATCCATTATCATTACTAAAACATTAGGATGTTATCCTTTACATAATTTTATCAGAAAAAATTTCAATAAATTTTACGCCTCCTAGTTTGTATGGGTAAAAAAACATCCATGAATAACGACAATATGGAATCATAATTTTTTTTTCATAAATATTATGTCTTATTAGATGAATATTAAATATATAACATAAAGGCCAATACTATAATCATATAGATTTAGTGTCACTAGAAATTTACGTACAATAACGAATCATAAATAAAAGATATAATTATTATCCTAATAATTTATTCATTACTAGAATAATTCTTAGACATGTCCTACTAAAAACATTTCCACTGGACAAGAAGAAATGAAAAAAAGTGTGAGCTCATATTATGGTCATGAATAATCAAGGGTGATATCAATTACCACTTAAGAATAATATGATAAAAATAATTGAGGATACAAATTTGACATCTATTCTAATTTATTTTTATACCGTATATCAAGAAAAATTAGTTCACGGAATAATTAATGATATTTAATAAGATATGAGTCAAGAAGAAATCGATGACTGAGATATAGGGGAGAGAAACATTATTATGACACATCTATTTTTAGCAAACAAAAAATCATAGAAAATAATGTGGACTACATCCATTACCCATTTTTTAATACAATTATAACATGTTCAGTTCAATGACTATCCTAGAATAATAACTTTCATTTAAACTAGGTTCACTCACTATTCAACAAAATATTGTCTCATGAGATATCCATCATTACCTAATGTATTTGATGGGTAAAGGCCCATGAATCACACAATTAAAAGCATACATATATGTGACAAAATATATGAAAGAATTAATTATATTATAACTAATGTAATGTAACATGGGCCCCTAAATGTTTCATCCATTCATTATTTCATAACACTTGGCAAATGAAAAAGTTTTACAAAAACATAACTAACTAAGGAAATGAAATTATTTTCATTTTATCATCCACAAATAAATATCATTATAATCCATAAAATAAAAAAAATGGATGGTATCATTAGATCATATCCCCAAGTAAAGAATAATTAACATGAAATGATATTATCTAAGATGAATTTTTTTTAATGTTTCAATAAAAAATGTATTCATAAAAAACCCATTTGACATTGAAATTCATACTTTTAAATACTAAAATTTCCCTAATATTATAGAAAACAATTCTCTAAAAATACCCCTAGAAACATATAAATGAAGCCTCTAAGAGTATTATATTCATCATGTTGAGAAATTTGGTTTAATCTGTGAATGTTTAAACTACTACTTCTTTCATATTTTCTATAAAAAATCAAAAACACCTCTTACAGAAAATAAAAAAACAATTAAATTTTTATATTTAATTTTAAAAAAGTTCACGGATTAAATTATGTTAAAAATAATTGTGACATATTAGAAACATGATTAAAAATATATTTAGAAAACATAGTGATGGATTCATGTAGATTTTCAACTGCACAGACAAATAAAGACAGATTTTTAATAAAAATTTCCCAAGACTCTTGAGAACATAGATAGAGGAAACGAAAAATAAAAATGTAATATATTGAAATATCAAGAGGAAATTGAAATTTAGGAGTCTATATGGAGTTTGATCATGGATTTTCATAATTGGAATCTTTATCAAGAACAATCTCGATAATCAATTGGATTTTAACATAATCCTCCCACCTCATGTTCATCTTGACATGAATGAAATTCATCCACATTTATAATAAAGGTAAATTTATTATAATTTAATACTAGAGTCATGATAATACATATATTATCATAGATTATCCATTTATAACATTTTAGAACCAATTTGTTAATAGTATCTCTTAAAAATTTTCATTTCAATATGCCAGCCAATTCTTTATTTATGCATGATTTGCTTCTACAATTCTAGTACTTATACATTGGTCATAGATCCATAATAACTAAAAACAATTCATGATAATGTAATTATAAATATTAAAAATATATATAGTGTTATTTATAAATTGGATAGATATGAAAAATAATTTCACAATTAATGGAGACAGTTAATGAAACATATGCATGAACACGACTTATATTTTTAATGATATATTGAACGAAAGAAATGTAAATAACAATGGAAATTTTCAAAATATTTAATATAACCAATAACTAAAATATATTAATTAAAATTTCCCAATTATCATTACTATAATGCGTAAAATAAAAAACTATTCACATCGCTTCAGGGAAGTGATACTACACACATATGCACTAGTGATATTTCTTCCCCAAAAGATTAGATGGAGGCGGATAGTGGTTCATTCCCCATAATGATAAAGATTATGTATATTTATTATACCAATTTAAATATTTTTTAATTTATACTATACATTTTGAGGAGTTATTAGATGAAAAATATTATAATGGTTGGTTAAGAGGTTTACCTCTTCATTCAGAAACCACTTTCGGCTTACACATTATGCCTTGAACAGATTGTATTTGTGAAAGAAAAGAAACTCATTGATTGGTGGGATGAATCAAGGGAATTATTATTATCATTATTATATGATCTATAGGTATCAAAAGGTGTGTACAATTAATCAGGGGAGGTGAACTTTTATAAGTGAGGGGAGGGTACTCTTGTAACAACATTACTCGTTAAATTTATATAAATTAATTTTAAAAGAAAATGGATATAATTAGACTAAATAAGATGAAAATGTGATTTTTATTATAAATACAATCATACATTACACATTTGACATGTATTAATTATGTTTTCATTCTTATCTCTTAGTTTTATCCTCTCTTAACCCGTTTTGATAGTTATTGTCATAAAAATGAATTATACTCTATAAATAGTCATGAATATTACTATAAAGGAATTTTTAACCAACATTATATCATTGATTTGTTTATAAACCTTATCCCAATTTTTTTAGAATGTAATATTTGAATACTATTAAATGATTTAATAAAATATGATTTATTATAGAATATGATTAATATCATCTTTTAAAATTCATTTACATTGACTTTAAAAATATATATCAAAAAAAATAATTCGAATTTAATCCTTTCACACATCCCTAGTATATTATATTTAGAAATATAATTAATAGAACATAATAATTCAACCAATTTTTTTAATAATTTTAAAATAATATATTTTATTTTTCTATAAATTCAATAATTGTTGTTTCTATATTACGTGTGTGTTTTATTAATTCATTTAAAGTAAAAAATAAATTAGTATTATTAAAAAATATTTCTCAATGAAATGTAAATTATAACTCAACATCGCCATAGTTTATCATTACGTCAAAATTTTAGAGATATTAAATTCAATAGAGTGGCTTTTGGAATTTATAGTTTTACTAAAATAATATAAAGTACGTAAACCAAGAAATGTTGAACCAAGACTTCATATTTTTGAGTCGTATATTAGACTAGTTGATGTTAACTCATCCAACAGGATAACATCATGTTTTCCCTGAAATTGTAAATCCTTATGTTGTTGTTTTTATAGGATTATACATGTTTTACACTTACATAAGGAATATATATTTACTAAGGTTGCTATTAATTATAACAAAAAACAAAAGGACCTTTTTAAAAAATTTAACCTTATAATTACAAAAATTTAATAAATTTATCAATATTCAATTTTTATAAGTTGTTAAAAATCAATTTTAAAATGAATGTCTAAAACACAATTATAAAAAATTTTGATAAAAATATGTTTTTAAGAACAAATCATGATTTATTTGACCTCATGACATAATAAATAATTAGACAAATATTAAAACATTTTGTTAGAAATAATATCTTTTAATTTCACTGAGATAATCCATCAAGAGAGATTTATCTAATTGAGAAAAATAAAATCAGGTCAAATGCAAAAAAAAATTATTCTCAAAACATCTCTTTTACTGTGAAATTATTTTTTATTTTCACTTATAAAAAATTCACAATAAATGAATACATTTTCTATAATTATAAACCATTAAAATTTAATAATTTATTTATTCCTATTCGTACCTACAAATCCAAAGTATTAGTTATAATTTCCACATTAAATAATACAATTTTAATAGAAATCTGTCAAACATTTCAATATTATTGGAAGATAGATATCATAAAATTTTTTGGTTTTATAGGGAACCCTTAAATTAAGTGTGATTTTTAAACATATCTCGAGTCCCCAAAAATAAATTTGAGTTTCAAAACCAAATGCCCCAAACTCATAGAGGACCCCCATTATAAAATAAAGAATCCAAACTGCCATTAATAACCTACTAAGGTCCCCACACTAAAGTTAGTTTTCTGATGAAAACCACGACTGATATGATTCCCCAAACTAGTTTTGAGTTTCCAAAAACCATGTATATTTTGATTAAATAAATATTAGATCTATTTAAAATAGGTCAAAAATAAAAAAACCATAGAAAAATTTCTTATAATATTCAACTATCAAAAATCAATAACGGAATCAGAATTATTTTATCAAATTTCCATAATTTTTAGTGAACACTAACAAACCTAGAAAATACACTTTCCTCTTCTTTAAAAAAAACATATAAAAAATACACTACAATATGTAAATTAAATTTTTAAATACATAAAATATAATTTAAAAAAAATATAATATCAATCATACCGTCCAATAAATTTCCACTCCTAATAGATATTATGAGAATCTACATACATAAATCAGGATGTCAGTAAAAATAAAGAATCCATAACAATTAACCATCCTTTCTCCGCCCTTACATGAAAATTTAACAAAAAACCTATCAATTTGATCCACAATAAAACCCTATATGTCTAAATGTGAGAAGGATAATAGAAATAGTTTTTCATGAACATATCCAAAAAAAATTACAACGACCAACATCGAGAAAACCTACCATAGATTCCCCTACCATATATGATAAAAATAAAAAAATATCCATAGGAGTTTTCCAATGAAATATAAAACATAAACCCCGAAATTCCAATAGTAAATCATCAGTATTTGAAAAAAAAACTAATAATTTGATCAGAGAGAACATATATGGGCCATATCAAAGATCCATGATCTTGGGGAGGAATAACCCACAAAATAATATTAAAAAACTATCTATATGAGTATATTTATATACTAGGTATCTAAATGGGGGATCCCACATGGTTTTTTGAAAAAAAAATCATTTTGGAGAAATTTATAATTAATTAAATACATGAAAATATGTTATCATTGAACATGAATTTTCTACCAGATAATTTTTTTGAACATAAATGGTACTAGTGAGCATAAAACTGAATTTTAATCCTCACTTCTATCCCGATATAAAACTATATGGTAACCTTAGTATATATCATAGTCCCAAAACAAATAATCAACCATAAAAACGTCCAAACCCACCATAACTCATCAATTGTGTCCATAATCACCTGTCTGTAGTTATCTATTTCTTATAAATACATCAAAATACTGAACTAAAACATTAAACTAGAATACACAAATTTCTATCTAGTTAATACAAAAAAAAATTCCATTACAATCATGTCTGAAGAATGAATATTTATATCTTGTATCCATTTAATATAGAATTTATTTTATCTTGTATAATATTTCCACTACAATTCCCCTCATCCACTCATGGTTCATCAAGTAGTTCCCAAATTTATTCCACATAGACAATATAGATCCTTCATCTAAAAACATTTGTGTATTTCATCATTGTACCAAAGGATATCCAATTTGGTTATTAAAATAGTTATGTAATTTTATATTTTTTATTATGTGAGCCTAAAGATTTTTTTCAATAACCTAAATGGATACTTTTGATGATTATATTCCTCTATGTTTCTCTATTTTTTTAAATCCCAATGTTTATATCCACAGTCAATTTTTTAATATCTTATTTCTATGGTTTTATCTTTATTTTTTACCCCACTCCTCCATATATTTTATCTAATAATTTGAACATCATATGTGGAATCCTACAAATTAGTCATATAACATCATCAAATTAATCTAGAAGTACAAAATTTAAAGGCCACTCAAATATAATTCACACACAGATACAATTGATTGGAAACTGTAACCTTGAGCTCGTAGTCTTCTATCATTAAACTACATTACAATTGTTTACCATTTATATTATTAAAAAAGAAAAAGTGGTCCTGAACACATGAACCCAAAGTTCATGATATTGGTCTATTTCATATGACCTTAAAAGGTATGTTACATTTCCATTCCTCGCAGGAAAATAAATGTTATTATTTACTTTTCTTAATTTAAAAAAACATAAAATCTCTTTTTTACCCTTCTCTAATGGAGATAAAATGCATGTTATACCTTCTTTTAGGAAAAAAAATTATAATATTTATTTTTAATGGATTGGTATCTTTCCCCACTATATGAATTTATATTATTATATAGAAATATATTATTTTTCCCTATGTATGGAATATGATGAAATACATATAGAGATATAATTCCCCACATTGTTTCACCATCCTCACCCACATAAAAATAATTATTTTTCATTGGTAGAAAAATACATCAAGGTAACATTAGATTTACCAGGGGACCTTAAATCCTTGGATATCCCAATTCACAATTTCATATGTCATGAAACACTAACATACTCTAATGTGTTTTGAGGTGTCATTTTAAATCAGTGCAACCCAATTAAACATTTTGGAAGGAATAGAACTCTCACATAATTCTACGTATTCTTAGGAGGCCAGAAATCATACCATAACCCATTTTAGTTTCCTAGAATACAATAAAACTCTTGGGTGAACTAAAGCCTTTATGGGAGATCTCAAATCCATGTATAACCAATTTTTCCTTCATTAAATTGCGAAATGCATTATATTATTTACTATTTACTAGGAACCTTAAATCCAAGTGTAAAAAAATTCTCATTTTTATATGTAATGAAACTATAACATAATCATACATTTTATTATGTGATGATAAATCCCATAAAAACAATATTTACTATCATGTATAGAAAAAAACTCCAGTGTACCCATAATTCTTCTTGGTAGAGACTAAATCCAATCATACCCCATTCCACTATCCAATATGATAGAAAAGTCCAATTTATGTTTTAGTATTTCTACGATAACTAAAATACAAATGATAATTTATTGCCTTATTAAATGAATTAAAACTTTTGCATAACCCTAAATACTTTGTTCCATACCAAAAATAAAATTTTACCACTCTTTACACAATTCTTAACAGTATTAAATTTATATGTATTTTCAAATATGTATTTAAACTATAGCATAACCACATATGAACCAACATTAATATGAAAATAATGGGAAACCTATTTACCAAAACACATTGTTATCATAATTTATGAATTTGTCTAAAAAGGAATAATAATTAATCAATCCCTTTAGAAATGGAATTATTCTAACTATAGAGACGATTGATATAATATGAAATAGTATTTTACCAATAATTATCACACATAAATGACATAAATAAATAAAACATTCAAAAACATGATGATATTCATCTTCATGGGATTATTAAACCAATCATTCTATTTGTTTTAAAATCAATATCCCAATTATTTTGTGATTATACTTATCTCTTTCTGAAAGAGGAGAGATATTAATGAAACAAGTAGGAGAAAATAAAGAAAAATTAGGGTGTTAGAAAATGTTTCCTGGTCCAACAAGGTGTAGATCATCCAATGGATGGTGTCTATATTACAACCATCCTACGATTTAAATTCAATACTTGATTGATCTAGCTTTATTACTCTACTCTTATGATTTTTAGGTTAATCAATTGATGGTGTTCTATATTTAATGAAGTGGTGTTACCATGGTTTGGATTCCTAGTATAATTTTGGTATGATCAAGAATTGCACCAACATGGGCAAAGCCAGGTTGTGTAATTTATTATTGACAGATTATATTTTTATATATGATAAAATTATTAATTTTATAATTAAATGATTTATTCATCACAAATTTAATGTTTTTATAATTATATATGTAAGTATTAATCTTAAAAAATTCATTGAATAATAATGGAAGAAAAGAAAATTTCAAAAACAAAACAACTGGGTGTTGAGGAATATACAACATGAACCATGTATAGAAATGAAAAAATTAGAAATATTGAATAAAAAATATAGTATAAATCTCTAAAAAAATATAGGAATTTAAAAATGATCAATTTAGACCACTATTTTATTTTTTATAATTAAGGGGTTTATGAAAGGAAGATGAGAAATAAAAAAATACATTTAAGGTAGTTCCTTGGTCTTGGATGAAGATAGAGCATTTATGATGATAATTTTTTTCAGGGCATTAATTCAAAGTCCAATTATATGAGAGAAAAAAATATGTTCTAATTATAAAAAATCATTGTTTTCTATTGATATTTGTATGATGGGATAGATATCTTTAGAAATTGTAGTACAATGATAATTGAAAAATGTAGTAACGATGAAAATGAAGGAAAAATTGAAAAAAGATAAAAACTATGAGGATGTTTTAGACTGTGTTTTTATAGATTTAAAGGATTTATTTGTTCAATTTATATCATTATTTATAATATAGGACCCTTAAACGTTTTTCGGGATACTAAATACAATTTCGATCACCTTTAGTTTTTATGGACAAAAACTGTTAACATCATCATCGTGATGGATGTTGGTTAAGTTGTTTTACATTTTTCATGGTGTTTCGATACATATGACTATAAAAATAAATGGATGATACATTAATTAATGGTTAAATAAGTTGATGTATATTTTTTATTATTTTTATCTCTTCAAATAATCTATAAATGGGGAAAAGATCAAAACTATGTGGGTATTTTTAGTGAATCCACTCTTTTTAGGTTTATATTAAATGTATTAGATTTCTAATTTATGGAATGAATATATTGGAGATAATACCATATAATGGTGAATTATCTCTATAAAAAATATTCCTTATATTAGGGAAACCCATCAACCATTCATGATTAAAAATAATGGACATCAGATAAAGGTTCATGGGGAATAAATATTTTTGTTATAATTTATATTAATGTATCTTCGCTCATTCCTTTTGAAAAAGAATAAATACATTTGTTTTTAGGAAATTAAAGGGGGATAAGAACTATTTTATACAGTTTTAAAATGATTTTTATTGAGTTTTTGAATTGTTTTATTTTTAATGTGGTTTCTAATTAGGTTTATGCATTCAAATATTTGTATAGATCTTTTTTTGTTTCCGTATATAAGATAAAAGTATATCAATTTATTAATATCTATTGGAAAATAAATATTATTTATTAGGATCATTCTTGATAATTGAATGAGGTTTGTTACCTTTGTTTAAATATTGTTTTATATCACCTCTTAATTAAATTAATACACATATTTGATTATATGAAAAAGGGGAGTTAAATAATTATATAATAAACACCATGGAAAAATATTTTCGTAGATCCAATTAAAAAAATAAATAAAATTCATTAAGAAAATTTATGATTCACTAATCCCTTGACAATATATTTATAAAAAAATAATGAAACTTTATAACTTAAGGTTTATTAAAATTATCAAATTACAATTTTTTTATTTGTTACATAAGACATTAATTTCAAATTATTTTTTCAAGACAAGATTCAAAACTCTGTATAGTTATGATCATTAGAATAACAAATATTACTATGTTTTATTTTTTTTATTTTAAAGGACAATCATAATTTTATTAATTTGGTTCCAACATGAAATTAATGAAATATCGAGGGAATTAAAAGTATTTGGATCATTATTCATTAACTTTTAAACATTGTATAATATAATTATTGAGATATTATTATATTTATTTTCTTATACTTATTCAAAATTAACATTCTATAATGTCATTGTTTTTTTTTGGCATACATGTTATTATGTTTGTGTTAAATCTTGTTAATTAACCTGTACTCAAATATAGAGATGTTTTTTTTGAATGAAAGAATCATTTTGAGTACTATCTTGATCTTGAATAAGAATGAGAAATGAGAATAAAAAATATAATTAAATGTGGATATATTAAGTCATTTATGAAAATCATGTTTTGAAAATAATAATAATATATTTTTCTTTACCTTTTAGTGCTGTGGTGCAACAAAGAATTTTTGGGAGTATGATTACTATAAATAACATTTAAATAAATTTAAATAATATCTAGATATCAAAAAATTCAATAGCATTATTTGGTAACCAAAAAGAAGATCTAAATACACACTTTGGATGTTTTACTAAACATTTTTGCAATTTTATATTTAATATAGTTTATGATTATATGGTATGAATATAATAATTCAATATTAAATTAAAAGTTAAATATAACGAATTTAGTCAAATCTTTTCACAAAATTACATTAAAACATTTAATTATATAGTGTGAAACATTGAAAAAAAATCCCCTCAATAAACATTTAATACCAACTTAAATATCATAAATTATTATCATTCTATAATGATCTACAATTTTTTTCATGGGATAGGTTCAAGAAAAATTTAAAAAGAGGTTTTTTTTAATGTATTTGGTTAATTTTTAGTAATATCATGGTATGATCATTGAGGAATAAGTTCTTGTGAGAGAATTATAACATATCAGATGAAATTTTTAATAGTGGTTTTCAATGAAAATATGACATATCATAACTAAACTAACCTAATATGGGAAACAATAATAATATTTTTTCAAAAAAATTTGTTCTGTTTTTTTAATATTTCATCAATGATAATTTTTAAGAACATAAGATAAAATTAAAAATCATTTTAATTGAAAAATAATTTTTAGGGACTGATTCCAATACAAAATGAATAATTCAGAATAAAATTAGTATAAATGGGGCTGTAATAATGATTATAAGGACAATCACTTCATATTAAAATGATATCAATTAGAGGAAACCTGGCCAAAAATCACCAAAACTACAATCTTGATTCCTAAAATCAACGAGCACCGATGAAAAATATTAAAAATCATGTTTTGAAAATAATTAATTTGGTAAATGTGATTCAAAAATTAGTGTTAAAAACTGATACAATGATCAAATAAATTATGGTACATAAATTTATAACGCTGATGAGTGTCAAAAATATGGAGTATATTGTTGAAACTCGGAGGATACAATAATAGGAATGTGAAGAAAAAAAGAAATTAGGGGAAATGATGAAGGATAAATAAAATGAAATTGAAAATAATTTCAAAGAAAAATATCTATAAGATCAAAATCCACCACTACCATAGCAATAAATATATAATTATGAAATTATTGAAGGGTATATAAGTATGATTACATATAGTTTTATGGAATATCATATTTATTTTCACTTTGTATAAAATTTAGCCAAAATTCTCACATATGAAATTTTTATGATGTAATTGATTTAATTAAAGTATAAGATTATTATATAATAAAAACACTACTTATTGGTATATTATCAATCATGAAATCAAAGAGTCTAGTTAAAACTAGAAATAATATATGTACTTTTTTCAATTCCCATAAATATTGGATTATATAACTTTAGAAAAAAGTTAGACTATATATTTGGTATTATAGATATTATAGAATAACAAATAATAAAAGTATTTGGAAATTATAATACAAAACCACTTAATATTTTTTTCAATTGGTAGATACTTTGATAAGATATACCGGAGTTCTGATTGTGTATGTTCTATCTAATGATGATAAATTTTATTTTCTACGAAAGTATCGTACACATTCTATGGATGCATAAAAAATACACCAAATGATTTGATGAAAATTAGTTATCTTCAGAAAGGAATAAATTTATTTTTATAATATTTAGTATTCTTTTAGAATTTCTGGGGAGAAATTCATTTTTAATTTTCCCTTGTAAATAAGAAAATGATGAGAAAAATGAGGTGTTATACGAGGTCAATAAATGAATAATTCCAATCCTTCTTCCAAAAATGAGATGGAAATAATTATTATTTTTTGGGAGAATAAAATATATAAATGGATAAAAATAATCAAAAATAGGTTTGATAAGAATTATTGATGATGGGTAAATTTATTTATGAAAAATTAGATAGTAGAGGGTTGATAATTTTACACAGCATATCAATTAATGAATAATATTCCATATTTATTAAAGATATGTATATTGTTATCATTGATGTTCAGAACGAGATTCAAAATGGAAGGGTAAATAATATTTTAAATAAATAAAAAATACCCATATATGTGGAGGATTATGATCATAGAAAATAATTTTATCTAGATAGAGTATGTTATTTCCATTCATCTATTGTTGACATGGTGAAGTCAAATAAAGAAAAAATGAAATTCAATAAATCATGTATGGTAGGGTGGATGAATTTTTTATTACATTCTTATGTATTAATTTTTAGTAACTTATTCATTATTTTTTAGGAGTATAATTTTATTCACCCTTATATTTTTGTTATTTAATGGAATGTATCTTTCACATTCAATTATTTAATTTACTTTTGTTGTTCTATAATGATGATTAATGTAGTAAAAATATTATATAAACAAAATTAATATAATAAATTCAATATATAATTGTGTTTTTTTTCAAATTATTTTTACTTTTACATTTAAATATTTTCCCTACAAATGTTTTCATTTTTTGGTCAGGAAATTTCATACCACTCTTACATTTCATAAAATATTTTTGATTCTATGTTATAATGAATTTATTTCAATAAAAAAAATTATATTTTTAAAAAAATAATATTTTATGAGAAGATGATCGGTTTGTTACTAAATTTATGAAGAAAAATATGGATATCAAGAATCATGATAATGATAAAATGGTTAAAATATAAAAACTAAATTTATCAAACTCTTTTACGATTTTGTTTTATATTTATATCAATTTAATGATTAATATTTTTATTAAATCTCAAATAGGTGATTCCATACATTAATTACTTTTTCTATTAGGTATTCCTATCCAATGGATATATTCTTTCAAGTATAAAATTTATTATAAAATACATTTGGCAAGTAGACTACTAAAAAATTCTATTATTGTTATTAAAATATTTCAAATTTAAATTAAATTAAAATTATCAATGCCATTTTTTTAAGGAATAAAAAAATTTTAAACCAACATTAAATTAAATATTTCTCTATGGAAATATAAAACATTTATATCTTTGATGGGATTTCCACATTGAAAACCTATTTTTATTTTATAACCCATACTTTTTAATTTATATAATTTAAATAATTTTTTATAGTTAATGAGTTGAAAAATAATTTTTTTAATATTTAAAAACATTTGAATAGTATAATAGAAAGAGAAATAATATTTTATGGGAGAAAGGATTTAAATTTTAATATTTAATTGAACTTTCATGGATACCCTTTAAAAATGATAATTGTATAAATATGAAGAATGAGGGGAAATAGAACATTCTATTCATTTTTTAAGCCTTTGAGAAGAGTAAAATTGGTTTTTTTGGTGATAATATTTTGGAAAAGAAAAAAATTTTGGATGAGGTTTTTTATTAAAGTGTAATTATATACCATTTCTTATATATAATATTTAAACACTTGATTTGTTTTCATTGAGTTTCGACACCAATATCTACCCACTCTCTGACTAAGAAAAATAATTTACAAATTCCCCTATATAAATTATTGGTTTTTATTTAAAAATAAATACTTAAATGACTTGAATTGTAATTGTTAGGATTCATGTTAGTTATGATTTTTTGAAACTCTAAATAAACAATATTTCAGTAATGATTGAAATAATTTCCACTAAATTAGAGAACAAATGTGAATTAATATTAATAATAAGGTAAATATTGTTAATGTAATTGAGGATAATTTCATATATTTTTAAAATAGAAATGTTAAAATACATGTTTGAATAATTTTCTTGAAAATTGATGTTTTTAAAATAATTATAAGGTTATTCATATAATTTAATAGATATTGATAATTTTTTGTATTTAATTATTATAAAAATTATTCATCATATATGATGTATTTTATTTTTTATGTTGTGTAGATCAATAATTTGGGAAGATTTATAGTTATTGAGTTTGGAACATTGATATATCAATTTTTCATGTTTATTTTTATTAATTATTTTTTTAATAAATCTGTTAATATAGTCTTATTTAGTGTGTTTTTAATGTTTTATGGTACGTTTAAGATTAAAAAAGACTATGGAGAACATTATAAAAATTTTCATACAACTAAGTTCAATATGTCATGGAGACTTTTAAACAAGTCAGGGACCATTTCTATAAAAAATAACATTAGTGGTGAAATGGAATTGGATAGTATGTTCATGGATGAAATGAATTCTAAAATGAACCATAAGAACCAAAATACTATGCTATACAATTTTTGGTTATAATTAATAAATATGAGAATGAAAATAAGGACTGTCATGATTGGATTTCCTTGATTTTAGTTGAGGATATAACAGAGAAGGTACCAATTTATGGTTTTCTAGGAACTAAAGGATGTTGTGATTATATGTCCTAAAAATATTCCTGGAAACATATTAAAATTGTTTTATTTAATGTTATTTAATATTTGAGTTAAATACAATGAGATAATGAATCCTAGTGACAGTTAACAAAAAAATATTCTAAATAATGTGTTGAAATAATGTGAAATTATAAAGTAATTATAGGTTTTTTTGGAGGGCATTTAAAATGATTTTGAGGGTTTAGTTTGTCATTTTTAATCAATAAATGATGTTATAGGAACCGTGGAATTTTTTTGAAACTGTTAGATTCTATTTGTATGACATCTATGAGGGTTTGAAAGAAATAGAAAATTGTCGTATGGCGGTGGAAACATTTATAAGGGTGGTGGTCATTATATATGTGTTTGAGCACTATTATCCTCTATATGTAACGATACATCACATGGTTTAATGAAAAATTGATTTTTCTTTAATTTTTTTTCTTATTTTAACTTTTATTACGTCTATATTTATGGATAATTTGGGAAATACATAGGGAGATATTTTATGAATAACATTTTATTTATATAGAATATTTTGAAGGGGGTACACATGAAATTAAATTAAATAATATATGTGATATATATGTAGTTATAATAATTGATTAAATCTATAAAATTTATTTTCTATATCAATAACATTCAAAAAAATATCATTACTAATAGAGAGGGACTTTTAAAAGTATTTTTAGGATCTTGAAAGATGTTGTAATGATTTTATATTAGGATTTTACTTTTCATATGTTATTTCATACATTAATGAATTCTTTGGTCTTTGGGAAATCATAGTTTTGTAATCATTCATCTACTATATTTTAAAATGAAGGGAGATTTGGTCACTAATTTCCATTATTTTCTATTTGGATTAATTTTGGGTTTATTTATTCAAATATTTTCTGTATAAATTTATCTTCATTTATGTACGATCAATGATTTTTGATATATTAATTTCAATTTAATCATGGATCATGTTTCATTGGGTTTTTCTTGATAATGGAATATTATTAACTACTTATTTCCAAATATGTTTTCTGATGAAAATGTAATTAAATGAATCAATGAAATTGATCATAAGAAAAAAAAAATTGTAATATTAGAATAAACAATAAGATCAAGGTTTTATTTATATCTAATTATAGAAATAAAAAATATCATTAACCTAATAAATTGATGTCTTAAATATCTCATGACCCAAGATTTATAGAAAAACAATACACCTTTATACCTCAAATTTCATTCAATGTAACATAGTGTCATTTTTATTAACTACTATTAACGTATTTAGTGTTGAATTAAGGTTTCATGACATGAATCACTAGTTTATTTGGGATTTAAAGTGGGTATAGGTAATATTTTACATTTTTTAGTTTTACTATACATAAATAATATAATAAATTTATAAACCTTATTCCCACATATAATTAATGACATTATATAGGAATTCAATTATATTAGATTGGTAAGAATATATTAAAAATACAATCATTTGATATATTGAGTGTTACATATTTTCACATGGTTATGTACACATAATCACATATATTAATTATGGAATACATTTCAAATGCATTAAAAGTGTCCAAAAACAATTTACACTCACACATAACATATCCTATCTGGTGTATGTTTATAGAGTCTCATTGAGGTATGTGGAGAACAACTTCATGAAACAAAACCCTACTTATAGTATCATCCAACTAGTCACATGCCCAAGATCATCCAAGACCTACATATGCCCATAGGATACCTCGTGGATTAGCATATAATAACCTCTTGTAATTTTTAGTTTCCCTAAAGACTCTATGATTCAAATGGATAACTGCTAGAGGAGTACCAGATAGTTTGTGGAATCAGGTAGCAAACAAAGGCTTTCAAGAAGCCCACCTACTACCCTATAGAGGTTACCTAGTACCCAATAGAAAATGGATAATATCTTTAATACCACATTTTAATATCATAAAAATAATTTAATTAATGACATAAATGTATTATATACTCCCATTTAATTCCATAATAAAACGATTATTTTACATTCACTAAATATAGAACTTGGTGGCCATAGAAACGTACATTCTCATCCAATATTGAAAAAAATTATCCCTTATTTCCAATTTCAATAAAAACCCAATTTTAAAAAATATTATTTCATATTTTTTTAGGTAATTAAAAATTTTAAAAATATTTTACTCTCATTATTTTCTTATTTTGTAGTATGTTTTAATATTTTATTCAGGAGAATATAATCGATCAACAAATGTGATTCCACCCATTAAATGTTCATATCTTCAATTCATATTTTTTACTTGGTACTCACGATTATTATGTTTAGGGTATTAAATTTTCATTTGAATACATTAATAAGGAAAGTTTATATTCTTCTTTATTAGTATTTATTCCTCATTAAAGAGTAACTTCTATTTTATTATTTTCATTCTAAAACCTATGAGAGAACATGAAAGTTTTAGAATCATGTATTAATTAAATCCAGGGGACTTATAAAATAAATATTCATGTGATTGGGTAGATATACATAGGGAAACTTTTTATATAAATTTCATAATATCCTTACTAAATATCATGTCTTATTTATTTTCTACAATTTTAATTATATATCACTTTTAACCAAGTATTTATTTTTTTAATCTATCAAAACCCGTTAATTATAAAACATGTTCAAGATTTCATTTATTAATTCAGTGTTATGTTTTTAAAAATGGATTGTATTCCTTACATTTTTAATAGATAAATTAACCCCCTCCCAACTCCTTTTAATCATCTCTGACATACATTTCTCATAAAAGAAATTTTGATTGTTTTAATTTCTTTTTTTAATTATAAAAATGTTTTTTTATTTTCAAAATAGGTTAATTGATTTTTCAAATAAATATATCATTTTAAAATGGATTATTGAAAAAACAATGGTGGTATTAATGGATAATCATTGGGTTTTTCCCTATTTATTATGGACATAATTACGGTTTTTGGAAAACAAAATTTTCAACATTTCATTGATCCATTATTACAATATTTATTAGATTAAAATAAATTTGTGTTCACAAACTACTAAAAAAGATAAATTTACCTCAAATGTTGTTTATTACTTTTAATTATATGGTAAAGATATGAATCCATATATTTTGGATTGGATAAAAATGAAATTAATCATATTAATACATGAATAATGAATCATTATATTTGGAAATGTTATGATGTATCTCTTGAAGGAACTAAAAAATTCAATGTTAGAAATTTAGATTTTGTTATACAAGATATTAAATGATTCTATATCTTTCCTAAGTAATTTATCAGTAAATTTTTTACCCAATTTCCAAGTATATGTGGTGAGAGAAAAGATCTCGATAATTATCTTTATGTAGAAATGTTTAACAAGAATTTACATTGTGTTTTTACTCGTAATTCAGAACCGAATGTCTCTAATAATCATGAAGCTAAATATGTGAAAGGAATATTTTTTGAGGAAATTATTGGTTCACTCATTAAATATGTGATTACTGTAAAAACGAAAATCAAAAAGGAATACAAGAATGTTAATTAAAAAATGACTATCATTTTCATGGATATCAACAATGACTCTTCCAAAAGAAAATATAAAACATATATCTCTCCAAAAGATAACATTTTACATGAAAATAAAGGATAACAACACATAAAATTGGAAAATCAAGACATGAAAGATAGTTACTAAAATTGATAAAAGAAGGGCCACATCAGGCCATAGTTTTCCTAAAAAGTCCAAATATAAGAAGAAAGGTAATAAATCTTTGAAGGATTCAACATGGAGTGAAATTGATGATTCATTTTCATTATATAAAACAAGTAAAAAAATACCAAAGTTCATAATGGATAATGTGGAGGTATTTAATATAATAAATTATACATATTCTAGCTCTAACACTTCTAGTTATTCAATGTATTCCTTAATCTATAATAGTCATCTTTATTTCTTAGAGATCAAATTCGTAATGGATTTTTTAGTCTAAAACCAAAAATATGTAATAATAAAAATTATTATAATGATTATATGTTTGATAATAATCATGAACTAAATAAAATAAAATATTTTGTCTTTAAAATAAATGTACTACCAAATGATGAATTTTTTTATTTTCTAATTAATGATACAAAAATTTGTAATTTCATTTTTCTCAATGTGATGAATATTTAAATTAATAATTTAGATATTTGTGTTTTATTTAAATTAATAAAGGAATTGGTTTTCCAGAACAATCTATATTTTCAAACTTATCATAAATTACATCTTTTGTGAAGTTAATTTCTCAAAATAAATTATATAATTACTAAAGATGAATATAGATATCTTATTTAGGAATTCAATTACAAAAATGTATATATGGATCCCAAATAAATTATTCATCTCATTTCTTTTTATTTAAATGTGAATAAAGGTTCCCAATATGTTTTTATTACTTAATCTCTACTGGATAACACAATTGGACCCGATATATGGGTTCAAAAATAATAATATCCAAAATTCTTTGTAGTAAAACATCCTCAAGAAAATTTCCCAATAATTTACAAATAATATAAATTATTTGTTCAAAAGGGACATGTGTGGTGATCCACCCATATTAAATAATCGTAACGACTTCTAAGGATGAAATGTCAAATCTATAGGTGATTCCAAAGGTAAAATTTCTTTTGTAGTGTGACTTTTTTCTAAAATACTTATTTATTTAAATATTTTATTTTTTCATCTCCTAAAGAATAATTTGTTAATTTTCTATTAAATTATATAATAATAGTTTTACAATTACATTAAGAATATATTTCTATATATTTTCTAATTATAAATGGAATGGTTTATTTACCACGTGTCAATTTCAATTTGTATATTATGTTGATTTAGAATCTCCTCAAAATCGAACTGTTAAGTGTTTAAGTGCACAATATAATGAATCATGGATCTCAGAATGATTGTAAGACATAATAATATTCAAAATCATTCAAATATAAAAAATAATTTACTTGTAAGATATCTTATAAAATTTTATTATGATGATCAATTCAAGTGGGAACCTTTCCAAATTATTAGGAATAACAAATTAACTTTATCATCTAAAAACCATGTTCCAACTTCTAAATTCACAAAATTAGTCCAAAATAACCATTTTGTACTAACTCAGGTTTCTAGTATGATTTAAATTATTCTTTCATAATTATTGATGACATTTATATATATACATATGTTTTATTGTAGATCATATGAATTAGGATTGATATTACATTATAAATAGCATAGGGGATGTTGAAAATGAAACATTATAAAAATAGTTTTCCATTAGATATGACTATTGTAGAGAATTTGGTAAAAATTATTTTGATGTGTTTTTTTAGTCTAAATATAATCATTAATAATTATAATCACATAAAACACATGAAGAAAATTTCATTTTCTAAATATGGAATAGGACCATATATAAAATATCTAACATTCTCTTAAATTATTTTCCTTCCATGGTTCTTTTGGGGTTAGGCAGACAGTACCATATGATTTACCCATAATTGTATCCTCAAAAGACCCGTATTATGAAAAATACCCTATGAAAATTGAAAAGGCATTAATCTTATTGTTGTATCGATTAAATACATCATTTATACATCATTTTTCTTGAATACCATAGATAATATAGGAATATATGACCCTAAATCAGATGAATGAATTTTTCATAGGAAGTATAACTCAAGGAATAACCTTCATGTCATTAATAAGATCACCATAGACATAAAAGAGTCAATAAAAATAAAATTTGATAATAATCTTACTAACTCGCATAAAACACTTTTTATGATTTGATAATAAATTTTCCACTTCATAAACTTCAATATTGAAAATTAATTAGAAAATATTTAGATGCTACAACCTCTTCTTTACCTATGTATTCAATTCCATCAAAGGGCCATCCTTCTGAATAAAATTTGTATAATTATAACCTTAGATCCATTCCAAATATTTTCAATAACTGAGGTTGAACATCATGAATTTTTCCATCATAATGAACCTCATTCCTTTTAAGTGGAAACAAATAAAGGAAATTAGTAAGTTTATATGCAAGAGGATTTTCACCAATTTTAATGTAAAAAATTTCAACTATCATGGTTTTTCCTTATAATTTTCTAATTATTGGGACAATGTGGGTTTTGTAAAAAAACATTATGGACAAAAAAAGATTATCAATAAAATGCTAGAATTTTTTAGAGGCTATAATTAAGAAGAATATTTTGATTATGGTGAAACAATTTCACCCATATCATGAAATGATTAATTTAGAATAATATCTTCAATCACCACATATTTTAATTTAAAAAAATTATAATTAATTTCTAAATATCTATTCTAAATATTTTAACTTATAATTTTTTTTGATGACCAAACACCATGTTTTGAAAATCATGAGTTTCCAAATTATATTTTTCTATAAAATAAATCCTTATACAGTTTAAAAAAATTTGGTTGGCGTTGGTATGATAAATTAAATAATTTTTTTATCTCATAATTTCAAAATGAAAAAATAATATGGAAAACTATTCCTCAAAACATTATCCAATGATTTACTAATCATTGTAATTTATATTTATGATTTTATCTTCGTATCAAATAAAAAATTTCAATTAATTTACCAACATAATGATTAATATTTTTGAAATGATATTTATGGGATACAAATAAATCTTCCATGGTTTTTATAGATCCCAAAATTTTGATTGATCATTTTTAAACAAAAATAATTACAATAAATAACCTCTAATGAAATTTTATGAATTTTTTTTAATTATATTTAAATCTCCATGACTTTATATTGTAATCTAGTTTCAGTTAAAAGCAGTAAATCGATAAAAAACAAAATCATCAATGTTTTATTTGAATTATACATTACCTTAATAAATCCATGTTGACATCATATTCTGTTTATACCTTTTTCCTTGTTTTTAATCCAATAAAATGAAATTCCAATTTAAATAAAACAAAATAATTTTTCTTTATTTAAATGGACGTAAATATGTGGTGTTATTTTTTCTTAAGTAATGAAGTTTAAGACAATATATTATTTTATGATTCTGGTTTAGAGGAATCTAACTAGAAAGGAAAATTTCATATACTAGGAAAATATCTCAAATATTTGGGTATTAAGAATAAATGAAACATTGTTCTTTCTAAAAAAAATATTGAATAAACAGAACCTACACTTATTCGAACCTAGTTATAAACATGAATCATAATATATTTGAATAAAGGAAAACAAAAACATTCATTCCTATTAATTTTAACCACACTGTTTTGATTAATATGGATAGAAATCATCATTATCACACTCACACAAAGAACATTAACATGAGATAATATTTTTTAGAGATAATTTCCAAAAAAGAGATATAATTCTAGATAATAGTTTTACCAACCTTAAACATTTTAATATCATCACTAAACCAATTCATCGTGATGGTTTTGAATTCAATAAATGTGGTTTGGATATGATTAAATTGTGTTTCTTACCACATAATCAGTTTAAAAAAAATTATGTATTTTTTTTTATTTTTTCCAAAATGGATTTCAGTTTTAACACTAAAATATTTTTACAAAATTTCCATAGTCATGTATTAGTAATGTGACTATGATACTTCTATAAATACATTAATTTCAGGATAAAAATGTAAGTGATGTTTTGGCATTGATGCATATATTTATTTCTCATGAAAACTATGTATTGTGTATGTAACATATTATCAGTACTTAGAATGGGGATTGGTCCATTACTAAACACCTGGTTTGACACTAGAGGAAAATATTCTATATTTTATTATTAAAATATTTACTAAAACCAAATGAGAATATGAAGTTTAAAATTATTTTATTGTAATTATTTCATTCATTCATAAACACCTATTATACATTTAGAATATCATGATGCATTATTCAATGTGCATCTAATATTTTTATATAGAAATTATAATTGAAGATAGTTATTCTATTTAAAATAAATTTCAAAAGTTAAATTAATTTTCAAAAAAAAAATATCTTTTTCAAAAACCATTATTTGAAATCATTTTCAATGATTTTGAATTTTTAACTATGTTATCAAAACAAATATTTTATTATATCATTATATTTTATGAATAACTCTGTCGAAAATATTTTAAATTTTTTCAAAATATATTCCATACTTTTTTCTATATGGTATCATCAATAATAAAGATTATTTTTGTTTTAATATTTATCTTTTTATTCTCTAACTATGTCTATAACTCCTTTATCATATTCTCAAAGGGAGTTTAATTTTTATCAATTCTCTTGAAGGGTATTCGTATTTTATTTTTTATTTTATAATTTTTATGTTTTATAAATGTAAATCATGTTCATAAAAATTTGATTTTGTGTAATAAGAATATTTATTTTTTAATGGATTAAAAAATATTAGTATCATGGTAAAAAATTATTTTTATCTTGATACAGTGTTGTTTTTGTTAAATTAGTAATCTTTTATTTTATTATCATCAAAAGAGGGTATTATTTTCTTCCCATCATTAAAATATTTTTTTGATCACAACCAATCTTATGTTTTATTATATTTTAATTTGTTTCAGGACAATCAAAGTAGATGAATTCATTTTAGAACTCTTTCAAGGATCCTCAAAAATTTTCTAATGGAAGTAATGAATCTAAAAATGGAGGCTAGAAGATAAATAGAGGCTCATTGAAGGAATTGTAGATGAAAAATCTTCAAAATGGTATATATAAAACAATGCATTCAGGGCCATGCCTTGGATATCCTTTGACAATCAGGATCCAAGTGGATATATGTTGGAGGAGATCTATATATCTGTTGATAAGTAAATGTATCCATGAGGTCATCAGGATTCCATATTCTAGTTGGTGGAGTCATAAATTTTGTAGGTAATTTAATTAATCCCACCAACTAAACAGGGGAGGATACTAGGTATTCAATGACATAATACCAACAGTTTTAATCCTAGATTTTAATGTTCTAAAATTCCATTGAATACCAATGATCATGACATAAATACAACAAAAAATTCCATATCATTTCTCAGGATTTTGGGACCTATAGATATATTCCTCGTTGGCATTCCGAAATCCCATTATTATTCAATCTCCAACTCTAATTCTCTTTAATTAGAAATTTTTATCAGAGGTAACAATTACAAAATCTGGTTTATATTTTCTGTAATGTGTTGCTAATTTTAATATTAGATCCCTCTCCATGTTATCTCATTCTCGGAAAGTGTTTTGTCATATTATCTATTATAATTGTGACTAAGTTAAATTATGATTAATACTAATAAATATTAATTTTCTTACAATTGTATATTTTTTCAAACTCCCATTAAATATAGGAGTATTTTTTTTGGTTCCATCATATTAATAAGAAAAGGATATGTTTTTTTATGTCCTTCTACCGTACCATTAAATTGATTGTGGCTATTTTATTCCTTATTTCTAATTGTATCCAAAAATCATGGGAATGTTTATATTTTCTTGTATAATTTTAACGATAATATATTAATATGCTAAATTGATAATTGATTTTTCTGAAATACATAGGTTATCATTTAAGGATATTTCTAATCTTCCTTTCCATATATCTTTTCTTGTTAACTTTCCATAATTTCAATTATTTTTCTATTTCAATAATTTTTTAATCCCACAAATTCATTTAATTAATTTATCCTCAAATCATTCTTTGTTTTACTCTTAAAATTATATTTCTCTATTTTTTTTATAATGGAACATTAAAAAATTTATTTATTTCATTTATTTTCAAAAATACTTTATCTACTTCAATTATTTTAAATAGACATTTAGGAGAAATCAATTCATTTCTTGTATTTTTTAGTAGTGGAATTAACTCCCACCCCACCCCTTTCCATTTACATATCTCTTTCCTATGCATTCCATGTATATAACAAACCAAATGAGGTAAATATGGTGTATTTAAGAGTGATGTGTTTCATTTTCAATGATTTATTTTGATATAGAATATGATATTTTATAATTCTTGTTCATTTCCCCACATTAGATTACATATTAATATTCTGTATTCCTATTATTGTTATTTTATTTATTAAGAAAACATTCATTGTTATGATATAAAAGGGTGTAGTTTCATAAATACATGATTTTTAACCTCAACAATACTCGAAAAACATTTACATTTGGTGTGACACCCTGAGATTTTAAATTATATATCTTCCATCAAAAAAATATATTTAATGGATTTTCATTAATGAAATATCAAATGAAGAAAAAAGTATATATTATATATTATTTAACTATAATAATTACTTAAATATGAATTTTATTACATTAGTTTTCTATCAGTTGGTATAAATGAAATTAAAATGAAATATGTCTAAAAGTGATGAAATCAGATAGTGGGAGTCATCCTTATTAATCAAATTTGTCAAAGCCTAGGAAGGATATGGCATCACAGAGGGTTTATTGAGAGTAGGAAGAAACCAAAATCCAATAATTATAGTGTTATGAAATTCCTATGAAATCCCTTTTCAAACCTCTGTAAATTTCTACAATATTCATGATAGTGGAGTCGTCACCCACAGAGAACACTAGAGCATATCATATGCTCTTATCTTACATAGAGATAATGATATGTTACAATAGAATAGATTAAGATTATATAAACATTTAATTTATTATTTATCATATTATTTATATATTATTTATATTTTAAACATGACATATTTTTAGCTTTTAAAATTTTATTAAACTAATTCATTATAAAAATTGAATTAATATAGATAAATAAATAACAATATCATTTAATGCTAAAAATGTTTCATTTTATAAATTTGGTGGTTTATATGAATTATTATTTATAAAATAAATATATTATACATAATATATAGTGTTTATATGAGTAATATATTCACACTTTTCTAATTAATAAATGATAGAAAATATGTATATGAATACTTAAAATTTTAAAAAATTATTTCCCTCTCAAATAAAATGTAATATTTTTTATTTGATTGATAAATTATATAAATTTTGATTTTTCATTTCATAAAATTATCTATTTTTCTTTTGATAAAATATAAATACTATCTAGGGGCAACATTTTCGGAATGTTGTGTAATTATTTATTTTAGGTGGATAGTGAAAATTAAAGATTTTACAGAAATGGTAGTTTATATGACAATATCACAAGTTAAGTATAATGTAACCACATATAAAACATTAATCATGACCAAAAACCTTCATAAATTGTAAAATTATTAATTATTAAAAAAAATTGAATTTTGAGAACTGATTTTTTACAATTTGAAAAACTAACAAATGTTTTTTCCAAATAACATTTTGTTCTCGCCTTTCTCTAATAATTATGTTTTATCTTGGTAGAAATAAATTTTGGATTTATTTTATAGACAATTAACCATTATAATTGAATAAATTAACTAATTAATTTTGGTATATTCAATAACCTTGATAATTTTATGTTAAATATAAGTATTATTAAATAAAATACATTTGTTTTCTAAAAAAATGTCTACAGTTTGTGCTCTAACATTAAAATAAAATTCTCTCACCCTTGGAAATATAATTTAATAGTATTTAATAAATATTTAAAAAATATTTTGTAATTATTTTTTTAATTAGTATAAAATTAGGCTAGGGAAATATATTACCACATCAAAAATAAAAAAAATCCTTCTTTTGATAAATCTAAGAGTAAAAAAATGCATGAAATATAATTATTTATGGTTTATTAACTAGACCACAACCCACAATACATTAATATTTAATTTTTCCAATCTTTCCATATGAAACATTTTCTCTCTTTACATTATTTTATATTTTTAAATAATTTCATTCTCCTAACATATAAACTGGTATTCCCACCTCTACTTTATGATCATTATAAAATTTGAATTATTCATGAATTGATTCAATTTGTAATTCCACTATAATCCAATCTCAAATCCCAAGTAACCACGTCATCATTATTTTTCATATTGCATTCATTTACAAAAAAATCCTCGATGGGAAAGATAAAATTAACAATATGGTTAGATCACATTTGACAAAGAGATAATACAAGGAAATAAATTAAAATAATAAATATAATATGACTATAAGAATGAATTGGGTGAAAAAATAAAGGCAATGATTCATGTTATATTATGATTTAAATCATGTTTATTATAGTTTGAATATTATAAAATTTATATGAATTATATGGGCTTTTTTGTTAATTAGTTGTCTTAGATATATAAAACATTAAACATAAAAAGTAATATGGAATTTATGTAATAATGTGTTCTTTATAATTCATGTAATTATTGGATAGTTATTTCTAGGTAGCTCTAGAAATTATTAAATTCATAAAAGAGGGAAAAAATTATATTATCACCAGATCTGGGAGTCTGGGTCAGCGGCGCAAGACATGTGGAGGTATTCTTGATGTACATTTATATTCCAACTCAAATGAATAATATATGACTTGATATTTAAAATGGAATCATTCTCCTTACAATTATTTCATAATTTCAAGGAATTTTGAAAGATTTATATAGAATAAACTAGTGATTTATGTATTAGGATTTAATCGAATAATAATTTTCTAGGAAAATATGAGTTTTTGTGAAGGTGAGATAATATTGTTATTCATTTATTGTCACATTTGAATTGTTTGATATGAATTAATTATGTTTAATGTGAATTTATTAACTACTGGTCTTACAAGGAAGCTGGTAATTTTTACATGAATAAATCATGGAATGTAGTTCCACATTATATGTCCTTGATTTCAAATGACTTAAAAAACAATTTACATAAAATTGTTTTGGTTACCAAAAATTTAGTTGATGACATATTTTTTGTTTTCTTGAATAACACATTTGACAAGTTTTAAATATCTAAAACTAACAGTGTTGTATTTTATTGGATATTTAACAATTTGGTTATCACTTATTGAATAAAAATGATTTTATATTTAGATAATATTAAAAATGTGTTTTTTGAATGAATATAAGTACTTGAAAATGGATTGGTATATTCATTGGATTCTTTGGTGAAATACAATCCCTCGAATGGGTTGATTAAAGAATTTCGTCTTCTTTGTGTACACATTGGAACAAAAATAATAAGTAATTCCTTATAAGATATGTTTGACATATATGAAATATAGGATTGGTTATATGCCAAACCCGATAGATTCACTGAGTGTTTCAAAGAGATGTTGAATAGGGTTATTTATAACATGTGTTGGCTATATTATAAGGGAAATATTAGAGTGAATTTTAACATGTGTATATTATTTGATAATTAATTTCTAGGGTGGTAACAGATCTATTGTCCATACGACATATGAGATGTGACAAATGACAATGGTTTTTTATGAGAATTTTGATTTTATAATCCCACTTTCAATTGAGGAATGAAAATTAGTTTTTATAAAACATATCCAGGGAATACGATAGAGTTTTGTGAATTGATAATAATGTGAGACCTATTTTATTTAATGAGGATATAAATTCTTCTGAATAATGAATGTGATAATCTGTGGAATAAGGAATTATTATATATAATTATCAAATATTTAAATGGGTTTTATGATAAATTTTATGGAAAATTAAATGGTATTGGATGCTATATTTTGAATGTGAATGAAACTTGAGAGGGGAATGATGTATGGATAGATAATTTTATAATTTAACGATGAAGTGGACATGATAATTATTGTGAGTTGTTATCATGATTAAGGTACCATGAAAGTGAACATGTATTTGTTATAGTAGTATATAAGAACCATTAGGTTTAGTATCGGTGTATATTTATAGTGAATGACTATCAATATGTGTCGAGTATCAAAGGTGATTTGAATTTTGAAATCAATTAATATGGTGACTTCACATCAATTAATTTCTACTAGACATCTCACAGAAAAGAGTGGATTGCATCAAAATATTAAGAATAAGTGTTGCATGGAAATGACCAGGGGTCAGGGACTAGATGCATGAACTAAATTAATAGGCACATATGGATGATTTATTTGAAATATTAATTAATATTCCTTTTGTTGGATAATGTATTTTTAATGTGAAATATTTATAAAGACTTGGGTGTTGCAATATCATATACCTAGGGATAACATAAAGTGATGACGTAACACACCATGATAGCATATGATTTTAAACTAAGGATTATGGGATTGGATTCTCTTATTATGAAATGAATGACTTATTATAGTGGATTTATAGAGAGATTTATAATTTTGGTGAGTTATTTTAAGTAGGGAATGATATTGTTAGCCCAAATGTGGTGAGTACACTTTTCTAACGTACCGACATGACCCTCGTTTTTAAGTGACATGTTAGTGAATGATAACAGTGATGATTTTGGAGAAAAAAAAAGTTTTGAATTTTCATATTGAAGACTGGGTGGTGCATTAGTCAGCATATTTCTTTTCTATAGTTTATTAATCATCTTATTTAACACCTTTTGGATTTATTTAGTTTTATGACTTTCCCTTAGACATTTAAATCACCTCCTAATTAAATTTCAAAAATTTCATTTTTTCTAATCATTATATTTTTGAAATCTAAGTTATTATAATTTCTTACTTCCTTATGATTCAATTTATTTTTCATGGGTCTCCATCTTCGGTTTCTTATAAAAACCATGGTAATGATCAGAATTTATAATTTCTACTATTATATTGAAATGATATAAAATAATTTATTCATATATCATTATGTATCTTATACCTAGTACCTTCTATAATCTCGTTTTTATTCCACCAAAGAATCAACAGATTTTATATTAAGGGATTACTATTAAACCACATGAATTATATGAAATAATACTAAAATTTTACTCATTTTTAAAAGTAATTTCCTTAACCTACTATATAGTATCGAGTAATTATTTTAGCATATTTTTATGTATAATACAAAGTATATTGTTATTAAAAAATTCCTTTTAAACTCATCCCATTCCATGGATTCAATTTCTCTCTCTTGCTTCATTTTTTCAATAACATCCCACTTTTAAATAGAATCACTATCCATATGATAAATAGTCTAAAAAACATTTCATATTTTAATAAAAAGAGAACCAAAAATATTTCCTCCATGGATCTAATCCATTTTGAAGAAACAAGTGGATCAGAGTACCCATTCAATGATAGTGGATGTTTCCTCCTAAAATATTCATTGGTATATTTTTAAATATACACATAATATTGATTCTCAATATAATTTGTGGATTTAGATTGTTGTGTGACCATTTAAATAAGATTATTCTTTCCATGTCTCAATGAATTTGGTTTATTTGGAGGAATACCATTACATTGTCAATCACATTGGTTTTCATCATGATTTCTTATAGTTATAGTCATTTTATATTACCAAAAATAATTTTGTTTGTGTTATGATACAATAATTAGAGTGTTAAATAACATTCTTCATAAAATATTTCCTTCGATGTTTAGAAAAATTTATGATTATAATAAATGAATCAAACTTTAGAGTCATAATTTCCCAGATTATCTTTAATATAGGCTGTTATAATTTCTATACCAAAAATCATCAAAATCAAATCACACAAACTAATTGAACCATCCTCTAATAAAAATTATAGAGACCCAATAATAATATACATATACATTACATTTTTTGTTGGATAATTAATATATCTTATAAATAAACATATCTGGGAACCATAGGGGTTTTGGGTTCATGGTGTCTATATTCCTAAATACCATATTTAATTATAATATTTATCATCACAAACATAAATCATCAAATAAGTATGCTTATAGAGTCATTATATGTAGTGAAATTCCCCATATCATGTGGAAAATTTTAAGCCTAAAAGGGAAGAGATTTCATGCTTGGTATGGGTAAACATAGTGGATATAAATTAAAGATCAATTGAAATCAGGTCATGATAATGATGCTATGGTAGTATTTCATTATCAATGGAATCGTACGCAAAAATTAATATATCATAATCATGAGTCATGATATAAAACTTTTTTATGTCACGTGATTAGTGAATTATAAAAAATATCAATCATGCTCTATAAGTTTAAGTCAAAAGAATAAAATTTTTGAAATGATTGTGGTTCTATTATAAATATAAAAACATATCCCATGTGATGGTAAAATACCTATTCCTTCATATAAAATAGGGTTAGGTATCATGACATATATTATATATCATTTTTGATCCTGAATCCCTATATATTTCAAATAGTTGATCAAGATAAAAAAATTGTTTCCCATAATTATCTATACTGACATAAGTCTTTAACTAATGAATTTGAATTCCAAATAATTCTTTCCCATTATTCACAAAATGATATATATATATATATATATATGTGTGTGTGTGTCTATGCCAAAATATAATAAAACCTTCACAATGTAACTATAACAAAACCAAAATTAAATAAAATTAAAATTTTAAAATAACATCATAATAATGTTAAAACATAATTTGAAATTATATAAATTGTATCATTGGATAGTATACACAATGAAACATAAAAATCCTCAATTAAATATGACACAAAAGAAAAATTCATTTAAAATTTATTCGAACGATTGATTTAAAACATGAGAATTTATATTTTTTCCATCATAAGAATTTAACTAATAATTTATAGAATATTGAGAAAATAATTTTATTAGGAAATAGACAAGGAAACCAAAACATAAATCTTAAAATAATATAATGGTAATAATGGCTATAACAATTATCATGTTGTATGAATTAAAAAGAAATCATTCCTTTCATGTTATTGTAAAAAGTCAAAACAAAATTTCTGGAAAAAATTAAAAAAATATTAATTTCTAAACAATTTTAAATAAACACAATGGTATTTAAATTTAAATTTTAAAACATTCCATGTATATTAATTTTTTTTCTTAAAATAGTTTTTATGTGTATGGGTGTGGATGAAATAGCTTGTTGACAAAAGATGAAATAAGATAAACCTTTCATTAAAATCAATTCTGTGATAATTATATTTACCAAAGAGATAATAAATGTAACTTTTAATGATGAATTATTGAAACAAATATTGTATAGTAATATTTAGTGTATTTAATTTTTACAAAATAAATATATCTCAAATGGAAATTTAGCATATTTAATCCTGGAGTGAAATGATATTGCAATATGAACTCATACCTCAAGCATGAATTTAGTTGTATGTGATCCAAATCTTGTATAAAAACATAATTTTTTAAAAATTATATAAAATAACCATTTAGAAAATTATAATATCATATATCATCCACATATAACATTTCAATGTCCATTTATAAAAAACAATTCACTAAAATAATCGTTTATGGGTGTTAAATGTTTTGTTTTTCTTGAATGTTTTTGTATGGATGTTCCAATAATTGAATTCAGTTCATTATTAAATAATTTCAAGAATTTTAATAATAATTAAAATATATTATATATTAATTTTATACTTATTTATAACTATACAAAAAATATAGATATTGAAAAATATATTATACTATTCTTGGAGACAGTAGTTCATAAACATTCTTGAATATTGTTTTCATATTCTAACGAAAAGAATGATGGAAATGAAAATAATATATTATCAATAAAAATAATAATAATATTTATAAATATAATATCTATTAATTAAATGTATAAATATTGAAATAAATGGGAGTCAATTTGGGAAAATGAGTCATATCTCAATGTGGAGGTGATAGTCCACACATACGAATGATCAATATAATCATTTCACATTAGATGGAAACGAAGTGAGAAATTATTATAAATAATAACAAAAACATAATAATATATTTCATATATTATTATAATCAGGTTTTAATGGATACAATATGTAGATAGAATGTTGAAGAAGATATAATATTGATAAAGATCAGATAAAAAGTATACATCTTCTTCATGAAACCATATTTTATTATAACTAAAGTCTTCTTTGTATTGTATTATGATCAAACTACGACCTCTAGGAAAATATTAGGGATGTTAAGAAATTTTTATATAGTTATTTTCCCCGATAAGTGGCACTTTTGTGTCTATAAGAGAGGAGATAGATGTCCTTCTATAAATAAGAGAGAAGGAACACTTTAAATTATTAAAAAATTACAACAATTTATTGTCTTATTCATGAGAATAGGTCCCAAAATAAATTATATTAAAATTATATATTCGATACACAGTAAATAAGGCCACTAAAAAGGTTTTAGATATGATGTTAGGTTATCATAACCATTATCATTTTAGTTTTACCCATTTTAAAACATGTTAACTCATACCATGGTAATTTAGTTGTTACCAACCTAACAATTCATAATTCAAAAATATGAAATTTTTATTTTTATAAATATTATTTATCATGATTCTAAATATGGAGACAATTTTTTCGAATTAAATTTCTATAAGCGGTATAAATTTATTTAAGAATAAATCCTTAAGAAGGAATAATAATTAGTTTTCCAAAAAATATATTTCATATATAAAAAAGATATAGTAAAAATAATGTGAAATTTTGATTGTAACGAAATTTATTGGATTTTTTTAATTAATAATAATTAATTATTTTTTTATCAAAAAAATATTTTTCCATTTTAAATGCATGAAAATATAGAATATTTTTTAAATTAATATTTATTTTCTATTATTTACACTAAAATCAATATATTAAAATAAATCCCAAAAAACACCCTATAACAATATTGAAAATATTATTTCAAAAATAAAATTAATTTATTTAAATAATATTTATAAAAATTGTATAAATTAATTATAAATTTCATTTATAAAATGAAAAAATCCATATTTGTTGGAAGCATATTTTTATAGCCCAAAATTCCGTTAATAAACCTTAATTATTTATTTATTATTTATTAATAAAAACATTTTAATTATATAAACCTTTACAACTATTTAAATAATTTAGTTATTCTTGGTCACGCCACCAATATAGAAGTTGGGTTATAATAGAAAAATTAGAAGAAAAATAACTCAATAATATATCATTGTACATTTACACACCGTGTTTTAGGTAAATGAAACATTCAAGGAAATTATATTTATTTAAGGAGACATATATCATAAAACATTTATAAATTACACATACTAAATAAGAAATTATATATAAGGAAACATAATTGAATAATAGAAGTCATACTGTAGGTACATGATCTATAAATGTATGAGAATATCCTAGAGTGGATTATAGTCTCTGAAAGAAAAATGAAATCAATAGACAGTGCTTGAAATAAAAAGTAATGTATTTCCTAATTACAATATTTATTGATATTTAATAATTGAGGAGTCAATGATAATTTCAACCATGTTATATGACCCAATTTTTTATTTTGTATTAATTTAGGAAATAGAGTGATAAGAAGAACTTTTTATGCATTATAATATGTGGTCAGATGAAATTAGAATCATAAATTTAATGCAATGGATGAGTAGTGTTTGTAATAGTATTTGTTTAGATGATTTTAAAGAGATGGTATATTATCTGGATGAAATAAGATAAATTTTTTTTATTCAGTGTGAATTTGGAGATGAGATGAAATTATTAGATATTAATGGATGGATTCATTAATAAGATAAATTTTATGACACATTATAAGGATATGCATTTATAATTTTTTAATTTTTAAAGACTAATGTCATCATGTATTGGTGAAATGGGAAAAGGACTATTCTTTTATGAAACTGGAAATGGTGTGATTTAATATTCTTGAATTGGGAATTGTATAATGCAGTTTTACACTTGTTTGAGATTTCTATATAGATATATTCTCGGGTAAATAGCAGATGAAATAAAATAGGTGTAAATGTTTTCATTTTTTAAAATGATGAAAATGGTGAGTTACAAAAAATCCCACTATAGGGATAAAAATATCCAACTGCATTCTTGTATGTGATATAAATAGGAATGTTCCTTTGACTTTCTAATATAAACCAAGTGTCTCCCTTTATTTATACTGGGGGTTCATACATGATTCTGTGTTTGTCACCATCTCTCTGTTCTAAAAGGATTATTCATTGTTTATTTAAAGGGATATATTGTATATTCCTTTTATATTCATTTTACTCCAACTAACTGAATAGGTGGACTATGATATCCATATTCCACATCCTTTTTTCTCATGTCGTAGATTAATGTATAGTTCCATGGATATTTTTTTCATCCATTATTGGTAGGATTCTCCCTCTCATCATAATTTTTTTTACCACGGATGTTTTCTCATTTAGGTAGATATAAGATAGGTATTTGATATATTATTTCACTAGAACATAAAATAAATCCAAATATATAGTCATTTTCAGTGATATAGTTAAAAGTGACCATGAAATGTATAAGCGTGAACGGCCCGAATGCCTTAATTTTATTTTGTTATAGATAATTCCCATTTTTTAAGGGTTGAAGGGGAACCCTAACATGACCCGTAGGCCTAAGTCACAAGACCCGACATGACCTGAAGGCCAATGCATGACCAAAAGTTCTAGAGGAATACTATGCCCATTACATGACCTATATGCCCAACCCACTAGAATTGCGCCTCCCCAGCTTCTGCATCATTGATCGCCAAACACCCCACCTTGCATTGTTGATCATCTAGCATTGCCTCGTATAGACCTCCACGGTGCCTAGTCCAGGTGGTGGTGGTCATACCTCCACATTTCAAAGAACCATTACATATTTTTTTTTATTATAGAGTCTTCTAAATAATAATTTTAATTTACATTTATTATGAAATTTATAAATTTGTTATAATTTATTCAATATATTTATATATATTATGTTTTATTTTTTGTGTCTTAGGTTCTTATGGATGAATAATATGATATAGGATGAATATCGATAAATTATATTTTACAGTTTAAATGATTTTGTAAAGTTAGGTGGTCAATAAATTCCTATAACTTGAATTATAGTTTCTGTGTGTTGTGTTTTAGGTATCATTAGGGAGAGTAAATGAGGCTAAAACAATAATTTAGGGCTTTCATAATAACGAGATATGATATATGAAAACTAATAGGTTTTAAATGGATAATCTCTTCTATATGGGATTCATTTAGGATGGCATAATACTTTCACAAAATTTTGATCCTCGGAATATTTAGGTTTACGAAATCCTATTGCATTTTGAGGGATAGAATAAAGAATGAGGGATCTAGGGTGGTCCCGTGTGAATGTGTTATACGGTTTAATAATAGAGGTTCGTGTGATAATTTTTTTGGAGTTTATTTTTACAATGGGTTTGTATTTGACATAGTGATAATGATTGAACAGAAGACATTATGAAATTTTTTTAGGAGAATTTCATATATAGCATGGGTTCAGTCATGAGAGGTTTTGTGATGAAGAACATCACCGTGGTGAATAGTAAAAAATGATTGAACAAATGTACCAGTAGTCCAATAGATAGTAAACATAATTGGGTAGGTATATAAAATGGTTGATGATATATTACAATGATATAATATCACCTTGGTTGTGATCAATAAATTTCTATATGACATATTATGTTCAACTGTGACAATTAAAGAGGTATTACTAATGTTAATATGTTTAGTTTATTTTGTTGTGTAATTTGACTTATGTATCAATGTGTAAAAATAATAATTAACACTATAATATAATTATAACCATCAATTAGTTAATCATTAGTTTGATGATAAATGTTTAGGATAGATGATCTTTAAGAATATGATTATAGGAAATATGACACATGAGATGTCTTCATGTAATGATAAGTTATAGGATAAGGGATTATTTTATCCAATTATTTTTTATGCTATATTGGTTTTGTTGTGAAAAATTATATATTTATATATATTTATTTTCCAAATGAGTTTAGTATTGATTCTTGGGGAATGGAAAGTGTTCCATGGAGTCATCCGATGTGGCTCTTCTTCAGGGAGTTAAAAACGATATTCTGTTCCTTGGATCAATATGATTTTCGCAAGGTAGGTTACTATGTTACCCCCCTCCCAGTATACATATACTCTCATTGAGGGAGTCTTATATCTTATTCTCCATATATTATTCAAATAATCTCTATGAGATAATATTCTATTATGAACCTCCCAATATCCAAATAATCATTACTATGGAGCTTGATATGTAATATCCCTTATATAAGTCAACTATTAATAATGGTGTACCAATATGGATGCAGTGGTTCTAATATGTCTTGGATTTATAGTCTATCTATTAAATGAATGATTATATTCTCATCACTAGAGAGATAATTTAGGTTCATGTATTGTGGTGTTTTGGTAAGCACACAATGACTATATTTCCAAGTCACATGATAAGTTATATATTCTTCTATGTGATTTAATATATGTTCTCACATATATTAATTGTGTCATACTTATTGGAAATTTTAGTGATAGCATATTGAGTTTCATAGTAACACCCCCTAAATTTACTACTATGGATTTTAAACACATTTGGTTACGATAAAGGATAGGTCATGGCCTCAGCGATGCAATGTTTATCTTGGATTACATGGATAAAAGGGAGATATGGTTCTGAGGCCATCATTAGTACATATTTTTTAATAGTGTTTACTAAACTTTATTTTTTTATTATCACATCCTATTATGTAAATTATGGATCCACTAAGGGAAATATAGTGTATATAAGAGTAAATCGGGAAATAATCATGGGTTTATAATGATAAACTTTGTGATATGTTATTTGTAATGGTCATATACCTTCTGTAAATTTTATATTTTCACACTATTTGGTTATAATTAAGGTATAAATTTATCATTATTGTATAGTTATAATATATATATTATAGTCTATATATAGCATGATTTATACCTTCATCAATAGTTGGTGAAATTTTGTGGTTGGGACGAATCAACAATGGTGTGGAGGAATTTTAAATCATGCCAGAAAATCGATGTAAGGATATAATACATATTGATCATGTTTTATATATTACATAATCATAGAGATATAATATATATAAATATTAATTTATCCACACACTATCCTATATATGTATTTATTTTTACCAATCATACATAATGAGATTTTTTTTAATAATATTGGGTACAATTTAAACTCATTGACATTTTAACTTAACAATCATGACCACATAAATAGATTTCTAATATCCTAATGATTTCAAAGAATTAATATTACCAAAAATAAATTCCCATATCTTATAATTTATATTTCACTAAACCATCCATTGAATGTTTAGATATGAAATATTTACCTCAAATCTAAGAATCTAGCATTACATATACTAAATTAAGTGAAAATTTAAACCATTTAAAATTATATATATTTTCTAATTTCAATGACATGTTTTTTAGGGGTTTTATTATATAAATCTATATTTTTAATGGGAAATATCTTTTATAGTGGTTCTATTTATTCTATAAAATACACCAAACATATTTAAAAATATAATTTGATTCATTAAACCTATTTTAATTACATCTATTTAGGAGGTAATATTTTTTTTATTTGGCTTATCTCTAAATGATTATTTCACTATGTTTTTCCTATATTCTAATTTCAAATGAATATATCTAAAATGGGGGGGTTACACCTCAAAAATGGTTATAAATTTCTTTAAATACAATATTGTTTCTTTTACACTTTTAAATGATTTTTCATTTGATGATAAAAGGATCATGAAATAATAATCATCTTCTATTATAAAACTAATATTTTAATAATATAAAATATATTATTCCATTTATTTATGAGATATCCAATATATCGTTAAAGACTCATTAAAATGATATATTTTTCATTTTAATCATGAAAAAAGTCTATATTTTAGTTTAATTATAAAATTTACATTAACTTTTTGGAGAAGAAATAACCGTAAATAATTAGTTGTTAATTTATCCCGGGATTATCCCAAAGACTAATAAATATTGTACTATAATAATTACATAGAACCTTAGATATAACATTATAATTAATTTTCACTCTATTTCATGATTGAATCAATGTTTTATCCCAAAATTGGATTATTCATGTTTTTATTGGTAATTATTTTATAAAAAGGTGTGTTAAAACAAAAAATAAAGATATTATGGACAATATGGTTTTTAGAAAGTAAGTTATGTCATATTGAAAATAATATCTTCATATTTTTGTTCATGATCGTAAAGGATTTAAAATTTTTTCTTTTGATGTAATAGGAGATTTTTCATATTATATTTAAAGATACTTGGAGCTATTTTGGTGTCGGTTTAGGAATAATTTAACTTTCTGTTTAATTTTATTATCGATGCATGTTAAAACATGATTCACATGGTTAAAAATATAGTGGAATGTATTTTTGGATAGGTTAATGACTAGTGTAAATTAGTCAAAGATATATAATTCTTCATGAGTAGGGAAATAAGGATTTAAGTTCACAACTTTTCCATCACATTTCTAGGTTCTTAAAAGTAGAGTTCTGTTAGAAAAAATTTTTGGTCAGTTTCATAAATGCTTTTTGTGAATGTATTGATAGTGGTACACAATATTTCAAGTGAAATAATGAAAAAAAAATCAGTATTCATTATGAATTATTTATTTCCAACTTCACCTGATGAGTTTATAATATGATTCAATATAATAATATGATTTTTTGAACAATTTATGTTTTTTCCAGGATGGTGGAGCTTAATACATCTAATATTAATTCTATAACTCCCCTTAACACAATAAAAGGTATTTTGATGGATTAGAGTAATATTAGGGTTTATGCTTTAAGTGGAGTTGATGGAACATGAATTTTATTGATGGTTTTGGAATGTTAAATTAAAAACCACATGAGGGAATGATCATTAGAGGAAATGGTGAAATGTTTCAAAAAAGTACTATAGTGTTGAAAATAATAATGGTGTATAACACAACAAAAATGGTTAATTATTTTTATATTATTTATAAATTCATTCCATAATGTTGATAAAAAATATATTTAAATATTTATGTTACACATGGAGATATTGAAGAATTCAATTATTTATATAATTTAGTATTTAGGTTCATTTTTTTGATTGAACATAAATATATTTTTATTTTATAAAGGTTCCTCACAGAATAATTAATGGGATGGTACAAATCTATTGAAAAGTATATTTTCTTAAAATTGTTTTAAGAAACTCATATATATATATATATATATAATACTTTCATTCAGATAGTTCATGTACACATAACATTAATTAGGAGAAAAACTACTGTAAAATGGGTTCATGGATGAACCTATCATATTTAAATCCATGATAATTATAGTTGATTGTGTGATCATGTATTTTTAGTATTATCCCAATTATATACCACTATCATTCAATGGTGAACCTTAAAATAATAGTTCACATGGTGATTTATTTTTATGAAGTGTTTAGTTTCATATTTTAGTGAATAAATTAAAAACAATAGTGTTTTGAAAAATAAAAAACATAATAATAGTATGTTTTTAAATAATCATACAAATGATGATTTGTTTTTGAGTAGATGTTTTTAAATATAATGATTCCCTAATTCACCCCACCCAAATAATACATAGAGGATTAAAATTTTTGTGATTTTGATTCATTATATATGTTTTTATAATAAGTTTTCCTAATGGAGGAACTCCAATAGACTCTCATGTCTTAAAAAGGTTGTGGCATTTGAATCACCATAACTCTGCTAACCTCAATTTGGTGGTCAATTCATTAAATTAGTACAAGATATAAGGGATTAAATCACATGTGAACACACTATTTATAGTTTTTTGTAGAAAAAATACATTAATTGTCATATACATGGTGGTAGAATTAATTATTTTGGTCATAATATTCTTATCATCAAGACCTTATTCCAAGTTATCATAAAAACATATTTAAGTTTTCATTAAAATACATTATAATTACATCCTCATTCATACACCATATAACTAATATTGGTTTTCTCATTAGACATATTAATTCATGTAGGGGGTGTTGTGAGTTCTTCCCATAACTAATTACTTCCAATAAATTCACAATATGAATTGAATTTTTAACAATACAAAAAATAATCATCATTCCTTAGTAATCAATCTAAAAATTCACTAGAATAAACAATATCTCAGTCGTTAATATGTTCCTTAGTCAATAAATTTAAAATCATCATTATAATATTTATATAGAAATGTGATGGTCGGTATTAAAAATTCATGTCCAAATTTTAAGAGAATGAATTTGAAATATATTTACATAGAATAAAAATACCAAAAAAAATTACAATACATTAAATGGATTCAAAATATAATGGATCAAGAATTATATTTTTTGATTCAATGAGAACAATATCCAAACATAACATAGTATTATATGATTTAGAAGGTAATACATGATAAAAAACCACTACTTTTGAAAAAAAAATTAGAATAGATTAGAAATTGAAAATGAGGCGGAAAAAGTATTTTTATAATAAAAAAATTAATAATGTTGAAAATTGATAATGAAGAGAATAAATTTAAAAATATGTTTTCAAAAATGATAGAATAAAATCACATTTGAAAAAATCTTCTTTAATATGAATATCAATTAAATATCCTTGGAAATTAAATAACATTTTCCATAGAACTATTTTTATCAGAAGCTTAAAATATGGACATTATGGAGAAAATCCATTTAAATTTTTTCAAAAGGTCTTCTTAAAACCCACACTGTAAAAATAATAATAATAATACTTTTTGAAAAGTGTTAATGAGATATAAGAAGTAAATAAGAGATAATTCATAATAGGATTTCAAAAATAAAAAATAAATTTCACAACTAATTATTAAAAAATAATAAACAGAAATTGAGTTTGAAAAACACCTATTTCTTTAGTTACACTTAGATAAAAATGTTTAGAAGGATTGATTTCTGGAAAGACATTATATTACAATTGAATAATGTTTAATTATAATAAATTAAAACAATGGTGTATTAGGTACCCTATATAACATAATATTATGTGCATAATGTATATATATGCCTCACAAGGTGGAATTGAGATGGAAACACTTTCAAGCATCATTATAATTGAAGTTATATTTCATAGTAAAATATTTCATTATAATGAGTTTTTAAAAGCTATAAATGGTATCATAAAAACAATATTATTCATTCATAGTATAATATAATACAACATGGATGATGAGTTTCAACAATAGTAATTATAACTCAAATAAATAAAATAGGGTTAAGAAGATCCCAAAACATTTTGGTAACTTTTTAAATCAATTTCTCTTTAAATAGAGATATCATAGTAAAAACTAAATCATAATTAATATAATTTAATTAATTATATAATAATCAAATATATAATATATTCACCATGTATAAAAAAATTGGATCATATTTCATAACTTTTCTTGAATTGTTGAAATTGAAAAAAGAACACATACCTTAATTACTAACCTCCAAGAAAGAACATTTACCTCATATATAATAAAGATAACTATATTAATAGATATTTTCAAAACCATATTCATATTTTTAACCATTATTAATATTTATATAATAATTTATTACAGATTCAATAGTTTTTTATCACTTATTTTCTTTATAATATGATATAATTCAAATTGTTTCAAAGATGTTTCGTAATAGATGCATTAAAATATCTTATTATGATATAAAATAATTATTATAATATTAAAAAATGTATATACATATATAATTATTAATTATTTATATATTTTTATTTAATACAACTTTTATTATAAAAATGATTTGTGATGATGAAATTGATGAGAGCATGCATTGTAAATTCTTTCTAGAAAGAAACACAATATATTCACAAAAAATAAAATAATAATATTTTTTAAGTTCATTAACACTATTTTTCATATCATTTTTATTTATTAAATTCGTTATTTTGATAATACAATTAGATTCGTGAAGGAAGACACATATGTTGCTACAAGGAGGTAGTTGTACACATGTGAAAAAAATGACGTATATGATATCTATAGAAAAAGTTGATGGTGGGAAACAGTTTGTGTTTAAATAATATTATCAATGATATGAAATTAATATTTATTAAATAATACAACTTTTGGAAATTCCATGTAATGTGGTTTTGAAAAAGAATCATGTCATTTTGGTATGCGGTAGTTCCTATGTAGCACAAGTGAGGTTTTTTCTTATTAAATGGTTTTAGGGAATTTATTATAATATTATTTGATAAAAACAATAAAATATTAGTATAATTTAGATAGATATATAATTATTTAAAAAATTAACATATTAGATTCAGATGAGGTTAAAATAATAATGAATCTAAAGTAAATGAAAATCTTATAGTAGAGAGTTTCTTGCTACTTCTTCAATGTTATCCTTTGGAAATTTGATTTAGTCCATGAAAGGTTTTATTTTGATAATAATATAAACTCAAGTATGAATATAAGACTGTTTTGATGTTATTTGGGTAGATAATGTTTTAATCAAATAATTTTGGGGTGTGGGTTGAACTGGGGTGGTGATGTATCCATTTATAAGGGAGAGAAGGGGTATTTTCGTAATAATATTAAATGTAAATTAACTATTCAATGGTCAAGTGGACCCAATAGTGTAATATAATAGGGTATTGTAATGGGATAGGTCTTCAATTTCTAAAGAAATGAATTATTATACATATTTTTAAATGAATTTAATTCTTTTACACTTAATCTTGTAACATTTAAAATTTTCATTTTTCCATGGTAAAAAAATTTATATCATATAATTTAATTTTAATGTATAAAAATAAAATTTAATTTATTATATAATTCTAACAAGATGATTATAAATATAGAATCTATTTTTATGAAAAATAATTCCAACCATGATATAAATTAACTTTAATCTTATTGTACATAACGTGAAAACCCTATTTTTAAAAAAGTTTAAATTTTTATTTATATTAAAAAATAATATTGAATTATCATTGGTATAAACTTATATGACATTTTTTTATTATTATGAATAAATTAATATTTATTTGGATCTTAATATAAGCCGAAATCTAATTCGTCCTTCTATATTATAAATTAAAAGAAACTATTAAAGAAAACAATTTAAAAAATTAGATATTACATTAGATTAAAAATGATAATAATGGGGTATATAAATTCATTCTCATATTTAAAAATAAATAATTTTAACCATTAAATCCATATATATTCTTTTTAAAAAAATTAAAAATATTATATATATAATTAGTTTTCAATAATTTCAAAAACAAATAGTGGAGGAAAAGGTTGAATTTTGAACTATTTAACTAGAAATAATCTATTTTAGAAAATAAAAAAAAACAATTTTTTCTTTAGACATGTTGAGTGAAAAATGGAATCTAATTGTCAAAATTAATTTATAAAATTAATTGAAATTAATCTTATTACAGTAGACTATAACGTGAAAATCTTTTTTAAACAAAAAAATTAATTCGAATATTAATATATATCATTTATTTCATCTTATATAAAAAAATATTGATCATAAAATGTATTAATAATAACTTTTTTATGTTTTCACCATGTTTAATGAAGAGTGTTTTTTAGTTTTCTAGTTTTCAATTGAAGGTGCTAATTTTTTCTTTATTTATGAAAAATATTCTCACATTGTATTTTCAGGTTAACAGATGAAGGAGTTTCTGATAGAGATTATTGAAAATGTATTTCTTGAAATATTATACTCAATTTAATTTTTATGTTATTTATGTTGATTTATTAGAGTTATTATATTCAAACTTATCTTTCTTGGTTGTAAAATCTCACAGTTTTCAAGGAAAATGTATCAGATTCAATATGTCTTAATAGGCGATTCGAGATACCAAATCAGACAATGATTTAATAATGGTTTCATGTTACAAAACTCCGAATATGTTTCATAGTATTGGATGGAGTATGTAACAAAAAATTAAGTGGAGATTTTGATTCCAAAAAACTCAATCGTTCTAACCTGGATGTTATTGTGCAGATGCAGATCATCGTATTGAGATTTGGTGGACTCATATGTTATTTAAAAACTATATGTGTGATTTTTATAATTTCAACATATTTATAAATGTGAATACTAAATGATAGATAGAATAAAACAATTAATCAAATGAATTGATAGAACAAATCAACCATCAGTTTTTCAGTTATTGGGAGTACTAAATTTGCTATTGATACAGGTCAATCAAGAAATTTGTAGTCACTCATCCATTTGAAAAGTGTTTGGAATTGATGAAGTATCAGATGAAGAGTTCAATAAATAAAGAAAATATAAATATCAAAATCATATTTTTTGAAACAAAGGATATGGTTGTGAATATAAATATTTTTTACACCAACACATATGGTGAGTTTTGGACAACGATCCATTATATGAATTACCGAAATTGATCTACTATTCAATATTATATATTTATCCATCATAAAAGCTTAAAATACTATACCTTATGAGGAATTAGATATATAAATTAATTTAATTCTCTAATTGACACCAATAATTCATTGTATTTTGATGTTCATCACTTGCATTTTCGTCAGATTTGGGAGATGTTAAACAAATTAAGTTTCTCAACATTTTGATGCTTCTACCATACTATTATTTTAGGGTTCTACAGTCTTTATATGTTTCAATAGTTCTTATGAAAATACATTTTCAGTTGTTTTATAAAATCAATGTGATAAGTACTTTCCATTAATATATGGTAATTGTGACCTGATAAATGAAATGAAAATTATATTCTTGAATGAGATGTTGTGAAGTGTAATTTTTTTGGATAGATAACATCTAAAGTTATTTTTCCCGTAAATTTGGGAATTACTAAATTGTTTAAAAATTCATGAATTTTCAAGAATGCTATATCATAGTTTAGAGTAATTAAGAAGTGGAAAAATTATGATCAAATTTATGAATAATTTGAATTTTCAATTTGATGAAGAGTGATTTTTTTTGATTTCCAACATTTTTTCTAGAAAACATATAAAAAAATTCATGTAAAATATACTTTGAAACTTTAAACATATAATGAGAAAAATAATTATAGATTTTATTTTAATCTATTTACCAGGAATGGCTTCTAGACAATGGTTTCCAGATGAAAGAATAATTGATCATAGAGGTGGTGGTGAGGATTCATTGAATCACACTGCGTAGTCAGAATGAATGTTTTTGAATGTGAAAGAAGATAATAGAGGAGCTCTTATTTTATATAATAAACCAATTATTTTTCTTCTAGGAAAATCTAATCAGACCAAGGAATCTAACTGAGTAGTCTAACTAAGTTTTATACGATGTCCAGGGAATAATTTAATATATGTTGTTATGTATGAAATTAAATAATTTTGTTTAAGGAATTTTAAAATAAATATTTGTTGAAGTGACATGGTAATAATTTTTGAACCTATTAGTGTAAGTTTAAATACTTTTTGAAACATATTTCATTCTAGGGGAATCACATGAACTTTTTTTTTCAGATTGTAGTGTTTTACATGTGTAGGTGTAATTTATACTTTTTGTATCGCAAAAAGGAATTTTTTTTTATTTTGGATTTTGTGGTATTTCATTATTACCAAACCATGAAACGAACTATTAACTCTTGTTGGGTAGTGATCCTTATTAATACATGGGTTCGTATGGATGTATTAATGGTTTTTTCTCAACTAATTGATAATTATTTAACATTAGGTGAAGGTTTCTTGAAAATAAATAAAATATAAAAGAAAATGATATCACTGATTCACCCCTCCCCATATCAATAATTATATTGATCTTGTATGGGCCTTTTAAAATGTAATTAAAGTTAAGGTTCTATAAAATTACCACATTATGGTTTTTTTTTAAGATATGTTTTCATGGTTATTTTTATTCTTTTCAATAGTAATGGGATTCTAGTTATTAATTGACAAAAATATAATATTTTGATAGATATAATGTTTCCATATCATTAATTCCTTGGTTATGATATTATGGAGGCTAATAAAGAGATATTTCTACCTCAGGTAGAGAATATTCCACCTACAATTTTTTATAAGAAAAATATGTGGGAAGTTGGAAGGGATAAAAAAGATTTACTCTCATCACACGTTGAAAATGAATTTCTTATAGTACAATGAGTTGGAACTAATAATGGTATTTTGGAGAAGTTGAAAAATAACCATGAAGGAAATACAATGTTAATGAATGAAAATATGAAAATATATATGTTAAAGTATTAAAATATCAAAATTGGTGACTATGATTACATTGGAAACTTCTTTAAAAGTTTAAATGATATTTTAAGATCCATAAGATGTATTGGTGATATGTAGGAGTATTGAACTATTATTTAAAAAATCATATGAATTACTCTAGATATGTTTAATTTTATGTATTCATATTTTAATGATAGAGGTCCAAAAAATATATCATTGGTTGAAATATATTGAACTCTTACTTAATTTTAAATTGGGAGAGAGAAATTTAATAAAATAAAGAAAATTTTGATTAAGAAATTTCATTCAATGATATCATGAAAGGAAAATCTAATAATATTATGTTTAATTAGGTAGTTACTAAATCCAATACTGAATATGTGGCAAGTAACAATCATTCAATATTATTGTAATTGTTTTGAAAAAAATTATAAAATACAAACATGAATTTAGAAATGGAGTCACCATTAAAATAAATCTGTTGTACACTACTTGGTCATTTTGCAGAACATTTTTCTCTATAAATAGATAAATGGTAATGTGATGAAGTCTAAAAAAGATCAAGAGGATATTTTAATAAATATGGTGAAAATTTTAAATATTATTTCTATGTAAAGGATAAAATGTTCTACAAATGCATAAGGAGAATATTTTATTCAAGGATGAAGAATGTCATTATAGAGGAGTTAAAAATAAAAAATATACTGAAAATGTAGCATAAACACATTTATTGAAAAAGTGAATGATGATGAGTTTTTCAGTAATAAAATAATTAGTTCCAGATAAGAGATTCAATTATATTTTACATTGAATATAGCGTGGAATGAATATATTCGAAATATTTTAATACATGGGAGATAAATAAATATGTTTTAAAAAAGATTGTTCAATAATGGTTAGATAAGAAAAATCTATGTTTCTAAACGATATAGATCATTTGAAGAAATATTTTGGAAAAAAGGAACATGAATGAACATCTTGATATAAATATAAAAGTGAACGGGGATTAATTATAACTTTTTAAAAAAAAAATCTCTAAAACTTAGTAGGGACATGGGACGTTGAAAGAAAACATTTTCTAAAATCGGTAAATCATCTAAGATGTGTGAACCCAAGAAATATCATCAAATGTTATCTCAAAATTATGAAAATAAAGTAAAATATGTTCCTAATATAAATAAGTGTAGAAATATACTGTTTTTCTCCCAAAATAACTAATATGAAAATTCAAAAATATTAAAATCTTCAAAGTACTAATCTAGTGTTTTTAATTATGGTTATTATATTGATTATGGTTATAAATTCATGTTTAAAAAAAATTTAAATAAAAAAAACACCTGCATTCAATAAAGTTCAAATGCTGATATTATGAAGGTTATAGAAAAAAATATTAATAAATCCTACCAGTATGAATGTTACAGAGGAAAATATTATTTAAATGGATAATTCTAGTGCTTTAATGGATTATTCCATATATAAAATATTATTTTATTCAATAATAAAAACTAAAATTATAATGTTTGTAACTTGTATAAATGTTTTAGGGGGAATAAACCCACTCAAAGAAGGAAACTCAGGAAAGTTTCTATAGAGAATGAAAACTATATTACAATCATTGGAAACTATTTTTCAAATAAATAAACACCTTATAAATAATACTAAAGGATGTATTTTTTGGTTATATGAACAAAAATATTGTGATATCAATTTTTGTAATCTAGATGTGACATAAGTTAAAGATGTATATATACATTTCTTGTAAAAACTACACTAAAATATAAAAATGTAGAAAAACATATGCTTTTTTGATAATGAATTATCTTCATATAAGATTGTAGATTTTATGATTTTTAATAATAAGAAATAATTTAAATAATATTAACTTATTTTTAGAAATGATGAATCACTCAAAATCAGAGGTGTTGGATCAACTATTTTTTTGACAGAAAAACTGAAATCCAAAATTGCTACTATGACTCAGCAAAAAAAAGGGGCTCGAGCCACAACTATCCCATTGCCTCCTAGATAAGACTGGGGAGGATACAAGTGTTTATGGAATAACTAACGCCAATGAGGCCATTAACTAACTACCTATACCCACACAAATATCTATCTTTATGAAAACGTGCAGACGGAATGAGTAAATGGTTTAATAATGTTTTAATGTAAACCAAATATGCATGAACCTCTAAAAAATATAAAAGTACATTAGTGTAAATGGAAAAGTAAAGAGAAAAATATATTCCAAACTAGGAATATATTCCAAACTGAATAAAAAAGATTAAAGTAATAAATTGAGATATCCCATCTCTAGAATCCCTACCTACAACAACCATATGTGGTCCAACCATCCATTATCCCAAAGCTCTTCTATAGTCATGGTCAACATGTCGATCATTTGCATAAAAAATGATATGTGTGTGAAAACCACATGTAGTGTTTCATATAAACATACCTACTGTGGTTCCCCAAATTCTAGATAGGGAGATGTAAGATAAAATAATAGGAATAAAAATACAATAGATAGAAGAAGTTATAGTGAAAAGGGAATAGATCAACCCAAAAAGGAGTGAAATATACCTTGTCCAAACATAAGGGTATTAAGACGATGGGTAGATGAACTACCCATCAAGTATTCACCACCTATAACATGAGAGTGGGCTCATCCAACCGTAATAATATAAACACAGAAAGCATGTGGCATATCCCATGCATCTTCACTTCTCATGGAAGTAGAGTAACCAATTCCAATATGTGGATACAGTATAAGGATATATATATATATATATCTGTCTATGTGTGTGAGTTTGGTAGTGTGTGTGTGTACTCTGTCGATGAAGTAAAAATAAGAGAATAAGGGGGTATCCATATCATAGCTCATCCTAAGAATAAGTGTATCCAAGAGTTCCAAAAAATCCAACTATGATGCCAATAATCTCCCACGTATGTCCAGAAGTGATTGTGTAATTCTAACCACACCTTGTAACTATTTTACATGGCATAGGGGTTATAAAATTTAAGTGGAGAACTCACACCATGTATAAGGGGGGTTTCCACTCTAATGGTCAAGGACATGAACCATTTTAAAATACGGGTACCACTCGGAAGACATCGAGTACCAACTTCTCAGATCTACTGAAGGGTACCACTCAGAAATTGAGGACCATGAACTATTACAATAGGGGGTACCACTCCAAACTAGTTGAGGACCCACAACCTAGATCTAATGAAGGGTACCACTTGGTAGATGTCAAGGACCCACTACACACCTCTTTGATAAGGTACCATATGTTATATGTTGAGGACCGACTTCGTAGATCTATTATAGTGTACCACTAAATAGATGTTGAGGAACCACTACCCTGCACTACTGGAGGATACCCACCGGAAGTTCCATGTGATCCTACAAGATCACTACCAACATCTAGAAATTCCTTATATGGTTCCATGTAAAGAAAATTTCACATGTTATCTAAAAATTTTAAAACGATGAAACCATCTAGTTATACACATATAAATACTAAAGATAGAATACACCCATGCCCAAATATGACTTCAAATGAATGAGATTAAGAGGGTTGATGTTTTATCAAAAGGAAAATAGGGGTACACATTGTTTGATGGGATGCATATGGTATGTAGTCCCACTCCAAAGTCGTGTCATGTCCCTTTACAACAAATGTATCCTAACCATGTAGGATCATATGCAGTGTTTGGTGGGATACATGACCAATCTTTGATACCTGAGGACTGGGCCATCAGTTTCTGGTCTTCTCCCTAAACCAGACCATGTTTATGTGCACTAGATCTTATGTATGTGTAATCAAGTACAAAACCAAGTACTTGTCCATATAGTTCCCCATGACCTTCCACTCGTGTGATCTATTTCATTGGTTGTCAATTGAGAAGGGGTACATGACGTTCTAGGGGGATTACATTTCGTGTCATCCTCAATATTACCAAAACCCTAGCTATCACTGTGGATGGGAAATATAAAATCTATTCATACATGAACGCGGCGTGTAGTCGAGATTTTTACAAAAATTCGGATCCCTAATCCTTGTCTTAGATTTGATCATTTCACTATGTTTCTTCATAAATATCACCTCAAAACCACCCAAAACAAAGGTATATAGAAGAAATATAGCATTTTCAGCCATTGTTTTCCATAAATCTACTTCTGAGGTATTATCGTTGTTCATTGTATGAACCACACACCCGAGACTTCCATGAATTTTTACTGAATTCAAATCGCCATAAATAACCTCTACGAGTCAAAACAACTCTATATCTATGATCATTTCCTCAAATCATTCATTATTAATCAATCATTTGTGGATCCATGGGACATATCGAGCTCGATACTTCTTAGAAAGGTTGATCATGGACTGAGGGGTCCAATTGAGGATGACCACAATGAGACATGGGATAAAAGAACCAAAAACTAAAGTGTAATTTTTTTTTCAAGTATTATTATCCAATGACCAATAATTATGAATCCAAGGTTAGAAAACATTAATCAAAAAAATGTTTTTTATATTGATTATGGATCAATTACTGATGAATAATTCATCCTATAGCGATTCGACATAGGTCGTCGCATTTGTTGCTTCCAAATCATGTCTGACCTGATGTTTTGTCAACGTCCAACGTGATTCACATATGGAGGAGGGAGGAACAACTCTAGATTTATCACAAGGTTTAGGAAGCTACCCCTGGAGAAATATTTTTGGAGAAATTCATATTGATTAATCTATTACACTGAAATTAATTTATTAACGGATTTAAAAATTAATCAATTCACATAACAAACCACCAATGAGCGAGGAGTCTGAACACCATGTGCCAACTCATTTTATGTCGTTCCTTGGATGAAAATTATGTTCCATACTCATACATGGTCTCGTATTTCTGATATGAGCTAAATTTTAGATATATATTGTTTTCATTGAGATATCATATATACACAAAATAAAATATATAAAATATTTTTTTGAAATTACCTCCAGGAATCGGGAAACTGAATCACACGTTTTCTTGGTTCCTAACTCTTGAAATATATATAGAAATATTTCAATATCTAAAAGGAAAAACAAAAGTCTCTAAATCATTCCCTTCTTCAATTTTTTCATCACATAAATTAAAAACTATGAAAAAAACTCGAGATACTCATCTCGTACAAAGACCTCCAAATATGAGGAACTCACTAGCATGTTCACATGATACCACCACACACAAACCAATGGGATGAACATCTATGCTAGGTCAGATCCTACTGATCCTCAGCTGCCACCATGTAATCCCCAAAAGAGGCTCCATCCATGATATCTATCTCACCCTAGTGGATAATTTTTGTTGGTTCATGAATGTATCTAGTTTTCCATGACATGGGGAAGAAGTAGTGCCCCCACTCTAGGAATGGGGTTAGGGAGAGGTTGTACGTAATCTCTATAACCCTTTGTGTGATATCTAAGGAAGCGATGAACCTTTGGGATATCTTTTTTCCTCATTCAAAACATGAAAATCATTATCATAGAGAGGCTCTCTAGAAAACATGGTTTTCCTACTCCAACTCCAAGGGCCTATGACAGTGGTCATTGTAGTATTTATTTCTTCATTTTTTCATCCCCATCCTTATATGTAAATATGTACTAGAGACTCTGGGGTCTGAGTAAATGAAAAAGAACTCCACCCATAAGTTATTCCCTCTACACTCTCTAGGGGAAGACTTCCATTGCGTGCTCTAGGTCAGGAGTCGCATAGATCTTCTGGTCGGGTCTCAAGTGCAATGACCTGTATGTGGTCACTACCAACCATTGCATTAACACCCAACGGAGACCATGTCTCAAGGAATAATAATATACTAAGAACTCCTCACCTACCTCTGGTAATCTCTACACAGTGTCACTCATCAGCCTCAACCTCAACTCCTCAAAGGCCCTCTGGCACTACTTAGATAAGACAAATTAATTCCTCTTCTATATCATGGTGGTAAAAGGGGTTTTGATTCTGTAGAATTCTTATAAAAACCTCATGTAGCACCCTACAATGCCCAAAAGGCTCCATACCATTTATACATTCATGGGAGGCTCCCATGAAAACACTACATAGATCATCACTACATCCATGGATATTCCATGGTCAAAAATAACATTCCCCATAATGTGAATGTTTTAGATCAAAAAATACATCTTTCAGTAAATTTGGTTCTCTCAATGAAAATCTGGGACCATCCTCAAGATCTTTGAATGCACTTCCCATATTCTAGGGCAGACAATTATCCCTGTGATGAATTCAGCAAAAAAAATTTCCAAGTAAGAAAGGTAGGCATGGTTCATAAAATCTATAAACACTGTTAGGGGAATTTTTTAAACAAAATTCCATCACTGGGAACTCCTAGTTTCCAAAGTGACATCGAAAAGAAAATTTTAAAATATGAGCCCTGCGAACCGTAAAATGGGGGTAACCATCCTTTTAATAAAACATATAGAAGTATATCACACCTATTAACTTCTCAAACATGTCTTAAATCTTCCAAAATAGGTACTAGAAAATTATCACGGACCAGTTCAGGTGATGATAAACCCAAAAACCCAGAAGCTCCCATCAATTTTTTCATGAATAACATCAGAGCTGCCATGGGTGCCACACTGGGTCTGATGAAACCCTTATTCTAATGGTCATACATTTATGAACAATGTTCCCAAAACTATATAGGGGAAGTCCATCATGCTAATAAAGATATTGGGCTGATTTTGGGCTATAATTCACTTAAAAACTACATCTCTCTCCATGATGGTATTCCTAGAATATCTTCAGGGAAGAGGTCCATGTAATCCTACACAACTGAAGGAAACTATATGGCGAAAGGGAATCTTTTGTATCATGTGAAATACTCTCTAACTGATGGTTGATGGGTTGAAACCACCTGCTCACAGGACCCATTTTCCATTCCTTGGGATCACTCTCTCTAGGAAAATAGAATCTCATTTTATCAACACATTGCCATTTGACTTTTTAGTGTGTATAGTCGACTCGAACTCACCATAGATTGTCAATACAAACCAAAAATGACATATTTGGTTTCTATTGTGATTAAAAATAGGTCCCACATGAACCAAACTCCTCCAAGATATATATCTCACTGCTGATAAATAAAATCTATTGAAAATGTGTTCTTTGTATGAACATAAAGATGATGTTGATCGGTAGCACCTCAACAGGGAGCTCCATCTCCCACACCATGAGTATAGAGATAAAGTAATAAATATTACCCGAGTCTTCTAATAAAGAATCAAGAGTTGAATAATCATATGTTATACCTCTATAAATATTTTTCACAATAAGATCATTAACATCGAAAGGAGAAAGCTGTGTGAGGGCACAAACACCAGCTCCCTGATATAGATGTGGGCTACCGAGTGGTGGGGTTGGAAGGATATAACAATGTCATTTATCACCAATATCTCCTCCTACTCCTCTACCATCTCTGCATCCCTAGGGTCCACCTTGTCCTAACATGGGATATCCATAATCCTGGTGCTACCCCTTCTATGGTTGTTTATATACTATCTGTCTAGGTTGTTGTGCATGTCTGGTCCAGTAGCCTTATGTCATGTAACCTATCCTATCATAATAAATCACCTAAAATATAGGTATTATCGGGTGTTATGTGTTGCCTCCGACCATGAGGCATTCTCTGGTCTCGTAATGGACCCCTATGCTGAGATCTTGGTGCCAGACTTATGTTATCTTCTATAGATGAGTCACATTTGTGGTGCCCACTGCCAACTATAGCTATCTGGATTACCTCCAATAGAAATCACATTTTCACCATTCATTACTCTAAAAACTAGGTATATTTTGGGACAAAAACTGTAATATTAGAGAATAGATCTCTTCATGGAGTCCATGGTCAAACTTTTATTCTGGTAAGTAGCCATCTTGGATCATGTGAAGGGAGTATCGTGTAATGTTTGTGAACCCAACTGCATACTCAGGAACCATCATCCCTTCTTGATGAAGTTCCATAATATCATAGATCTGGACTGAGTGAATTTAAGAATTGTTATACATCTCATGAAAGTGCTTGTGGAAATCAAATAATGAGAGTGTCATGTCTTCATGTATCAACATAACAAGACTCCACCAGTGCCCATCTTCTATATGGAAGAGAATAGTTATAATGGAAACCAAATGATCCTACAGGTTTTTAAAAATCCTAAAAATATAAACCTTCGACACAAGCCAATCCTTTCCTACCTCAGAATCTATCTTTTTTCATATCCTCAGTAGCCTCTAGAGTTGGATCTCGCTAAGTGCACTAAGCCTTCACGTATCATCTTCTTTCTCTATTGGTATGATCTTCTACTCTAGAGGTGGAGGTGCAACTACCTACCCACTAAGAGGATAGGGTACATGATATGGATCTTAAACATAGTCTTCACCACTCTTTGGGTCATTGTCATGAACCATATCAAGTATCACAACTTTTTTTATTTGGGTAAAATCCTGAAGTTAGTAAAGGATTACAACAAAAAGGTTACTATATATATATATATCAACAATATTGGGGATCTTACTCAATGAGAATAGTAAAATAATCAATCCTATATGATTTATGAACCATTAATCCCTTCAACAAATGTCTCATCATGCCATGTTTACAATTAGGTTGTTGGGGTCCTGATGAATGAATAATCTGTCATGACACCATCACTAAATTCTAACACCAAAGAGCCTCACACAAGACACAATAAAAAAATATCCATAATCCTAACCAAATACTCTAAATGGGATACATCTGAACATCATCCCTTGGAATGAACATACTATGATATAAGTATTTCAAGACCCAACACATGTCGGGTCTTGAGCTGCGACTACCTAATTCCCACCACCAAATGTTATGGGTGGAGACAAGTTATGAAACCATAACTAAACTCTGGGAGGAATATTCCTATGTACCTTTACACAAGCATGCAAAAAAACTTCGTGATGTAAAATTATAGGGGGAAAGTGTAAAAGATGAAAATGTTCATTAATGTAAATTAAAAATGCATAATCCTCTAGACAGTACAAAAGTAGGGTACTGTAAACATAAATGTAAAGGGGAAAATACACTCCCAATCAGAATTATGTCCCAACATGTAAAAATAATAAAATTAAGAAACTAAGAGAGAACATCTCTTGAATCCTAATATACAACCATTGTATGATGTCCAAGCACCAAATATCCCCAAGCTTCTTTATTTTCATGGTCTACCAATAATTAATTTTCATAATAAACAATACATGAAGGAAAATAGCATACATGGTTGAGTATAAACATACAATGTAGGATGTCTGAAAAACTGTAGGGGGAAGTAGTATGATAACACAATAGGATGAGAGAGGTAGTATATATAATAAGGAACACTTATAATAGAACAACTCTATGAAACAATGAGTTAAAGTAATCTCATTCAAACATAATGATAAAAAATGGTGATCATATGACCTACCCATCGAGTATTTTCCTTCTATAGTAGGCGAGTGGACTCATCCAACCACAACAAGATAAACATTGAAATCAAATGGAATACCCAATATGTCTTCACCTCTCCATGGAGGTGAGTATCTAACTCCAAGGTGTGGATATAGATGTAGAAAATAGAAATATATATATTGAGCAGAAAAATCACAAATGATAGATTAAGTGGAAATCCATATCATTTTTCATCCCATGAAGAAGAGTGAACAATAGTTATAAAAGTACAATAACAGTTCCCATCATCTCACAAATATTCTTAGAAGTAACCATTAAAATATAACCATGTCTCATCAATGATCCACACAATAGATGGGGAAAAACTCAATGTAGAGGACCCATGCCCATATTGATGGGGGTTCCGCTCTAATGGATGATGACTCGTGCCCTATTATAATAGGGTTGTACAACTCTAAAGACATTGAGGAATATTGTCGAGGTCTACAATAGGGTATCACTCAAAAGTTGAGGACCTCCACAATTGAATGATATAGGTTACAACTCTAAATATGTCGAGGACCCACTGTCCAGCTCTACTAGAGGGTAACAATCAGTAGAAATTGATGACCAACTACCCATATCTACGTGTGGGTACCCCATAGTTGATGTTGAGGACCCAGATCCCAGATATACTGGATGGTACAACTCGTTATATGCTGAGGATCCACTAGAAACCTCTATAGTATGGTACCTATCAAATTTACCTTGATGATCCTTTAATATCATTTCCATTTTCGAGCATTACTGTATCAAGTTTAATACCTGAGACATTTCACATCCTATCTCCAAAGTAGAAACTAAGGGATCTATCATGTTATAAATGTAAATGCTCAAGATAGGTGAAACATGGACAATTATCCAATTTCAAAGGAATGATATACGAAGGGTTGACAATTACTAAAATAGCAATTTTGGGTATATGGAAGGTGAGGGGACCCACAAGGTGTGCAGTCCAACACCAAAGCCTAGTTGTGTCCCAGGTCGGCATAGGTATCGCAACTATGTAGCAGTAAAAGCCATCCTAGTTGACTACATTACATAACCTAGCTACCCGAGGATTGGGCCCAAATATGGTAGTCGTTTAATTGTACTAAACCCCATTTCTATGTATCAAACCCCTTTTCCAGGTATTCAAGTTCAAGACTATGTACTTGGATATGCACATCCACATGGATTTCTGCCCATATGATCCCTCACATGGGTTACTCTAAGGATAATGGGTACACATAATGTATGCAGAATTACACAACTCATCATTCTTATGATTTCAAAAACCATTTTCTTCTCCATGAATGGACTATACACCTTGTGTTAATACTTCAACATAGTGTGTGTTACGGGTTTTTTTTGTAAATTTAAATCTGTGATCCACACACTATTCACTATAAATCTATATCTGATGGATTATTTCTGTTTGTCACATTAACCCCTTATACACAAGCATGTTTTACTTGTTGTGATGATTTAAAATCACTAAAATGAACAACTAAAACTTTAAAAATCTATCAACCTATTATATTTTAACCGATCTAATATTTTTTCATTGATCTGTTGTAGATCTGGGGTCTGGTGAGGATAGGTACTCCCTGAAAATGTTAATCCTAGTCCATGAGGCCTAAACAATGATGAATGAAAAGCTACAAGGGATAAAAGTTCACAAAAAATTTATCATCTTTTACCAAGAATTCACAGCCAAATATTAGGAACTATTAATATAATGTTTAAATCATTGAAAAAATCAATTAAATCAAGTACATAGGTGAATGAAAATATCACAAATAGGGATGACCCCTAAACAAAGGTGGATCTTATAAATTATTTATACAAGGGAGTAAAATACAATATGATAATTTCTTAAAAGATTACAGATTTAACACATCCTTTAGTTTTTTGAGATTGTTTATTATTTCATTTCATCCTTATCAACTCTTATCCAGAGATTCATCATTACTCGACCTGATTTTCCAATAGAGGAGGTAAGAAGAGCTCTGGACTTCTCCTATGATTTATTCAACTAAACCTGGATTAATATGATTGGATAAACTCTAATAAATTTGTATATTTCACTAAAATTAATTTGTTAACAAATTTAATAATTATTTCATTTTCTTAATGTACTGCCAATTAGAGAGGATTCAAAACATCCTGGACAGACTAATTTTATATCGCACCATGGGTAAATGCCATGTTTCAGACCCAATCATGGTCTTTAATTTATGATTTGAGATATAATTTAATATTTATCCCATTTTTCATGTGTAATGATTATACAATATAAAATAAATAAAAATATTTTTAATAATTTAATTTTGGGAATATCGGCCTTTGAATTTCATGTCGTTTAAGTGTGTAGCTCTAGAAATATATATATAAATATGTCAAAGTCTAATAATGTGAAAATCATGTCTCTAAATAGGAATTATTTGTTTATGGGATGAAACACATCATGATATGTGTTTCAAAACATTTAAATGAAGTTAATAACGATGTATTTAGAAAATATGGTTTTTTTGGAAAAATAGATGAAGATGAAATTTTATTCAGTGATACTGATATAAAAAGGGGTTCTCTTTTCAGTTTGGTTATGTCCAGCATTCATGTTTTCTAATAATGTTGAAACAAATGTAATAAAATTTTTAGGAGTATGGATTAGAGGAATAAAAGAATGTTATGAAAGAGAGTGTGTGTTCATGATCTTCTATATTTGAAAATAATAAGGGATTTTAATATATTAATTTATTAGAATTGGAAAATTATAAACATTGTTCATAAGAAAATTGAAATTCATTCATCCCAACCCCCAGATATTATCCATTCTGAATTTTTTTTCACCCTGAGTAATCAATCAATGTTCAAAGATAGGAAATTCTTTTATTTCATTGATTATTTAAATCTCATTACCTGTATTGTATATTTGAAACATAAATAGACATCACTAAAAATGTTTATGGGTTTTAGTGTAAGAGGAGAAAATTTTTGTTCATATTTTGTGAAGATTTTGAAAATTGATAGCGATGGTCAAGTAAAAAATAATGAATTTAGAAATTATCTTCAAAAACATGGTGTCAATCACTAGTTCAGTGAACCATAAAAATCAAACCAAAAGGGTGTCTCTCAATGAAATATATAGTTTATAGTGTGTATGGGGACTGCAATTATAATTAAATATGGTATTTATCCATACTTATTGTTGTAGGCGATGAGTGAAACATTTTATATGTAGAATTTTATTTTTTGAACACCAAGTTATATTATGATTCATTATTAAATTTTCTATGATCATTTCCATGCTTGGAACACATTAGTGTTTTTAGGAGTCCATACAACATAAAAAACAAAAGTGGATATATTGAGAATATTGAACAAAGTGGTGAAGAATGTATTTTTTATGGAATTTATCATAATGGTAGAGTGTATAACATTTACAATAATGAAATAAGGAAGTTATTTGATTATTATAATATAAAATCTATTGATAAATTAAACATAAATATTACTAAACACATGAACAAAATGATTTTGGGTGGATCAGATAGGTGGGAAACATAAAAGTAATTAAAAAAAGGTGATGCCACAAATATTAAAGATTCATGATCATCTATCTTTGGGGATGTGGAATAAATATATAATTATCCTCATATGCTGAGGAAAAAGGAGTAATTATAAAACATCATTGATGATCAAAAACAAAACTTTTGAACGATAGGAAGATCAATGTTTGTCTCATATACTACCTTGTATTCAGAAGTTGAGAAAATATATGTTGACAAAGATTTTGTATATCAAGGGTTGATTCAAGATATAAATAATGAATTGGGATAGATATAAAAAAGTGATACTTGGTAAGATTAACACAATATAGTTAATAAGAATGTTATTAATACAAATTAGGTATTCTGAATCATGTTCAATGGATATAGTGAATTGATCTGAAACAAATAATGAATGGTTTGAAAATTCTACTTACATATTGAAATCATTTATTTTTTTGAGATTTTCTCTCATATAAAAATGTTAGAAACAATTATAATATTTCTTTTAATTTAATCCCAATTATATTATAAAAAATTTCAATTGGATGTGTAATAATAATTTCATAAGGGATAACTTGATGAAGAATATTATATTAAACAAACATATGGAATTTTAATTAGAAATGATGAATGTTATGATGGAATGTTTAAGAAATTTTTTTAGGATTCATGAATATATTTAGATGATGGTGTCCAAAATTGGATGAATGACTAATGAATTTGAACATTTTTAATGGAAGAGGGATGAATAATCTCTATGCCTAAGAAAATGAGTCGATATATATCTTATTATAATTTTTTATATTTATGATATTATCATTAGTGGGAAGAATAATGAACTTGTCAAAAATATTAAAAGATATAAATAATTTCCTTGAGATTTCCATGCATGGTGAAATAAAATTATTTTGTGGAATTAAAAAATCACAAAAAGAGAATTATATTTTTCAATCTCAAGAAATATCTGCAAAAAATATTCTTATGAATTCTGTAATGGATAATTAAAAAACATTTTCAACACAAATTACATTGGGAACCAGATTTTCTAATAATAAAATAGTAATGGAAGTAAAATATATATTATTTTGGAAGATGATTGTATTTTTTTTATATCTGAAAACTTCCATTGTATAAATTTTTCAGGTTGTTACCTTATGTTATAGATTTCAAAGAGCTCCAAAATAATCTCATCACATTGTGGGGAAAAATTATTAGATATAATATTGGCATAAAATATTTTAGTATCCAATACGAAATATCAGGAAGAATTGATGTTTTTGTGTATACATTTACTGATTGGGAAGGATTTTTGGATGATAGAACGTAATCATTTTGTGGCATCTTATTTCTAGGGGAATTTTTTGTGAGTTGGAATACTAAAAATAAAAAATCTTTATACCTTAGTAAGTCAATATCTGAATATGTTGATACCACCCAAACTTCAACAAATCTTATATGGATTATGAATAAGCTGGTTGATTTTCATGTGGAAGTCATGTTACCTCTTCTCTTAGGTTTTTATAATAAAAGTTCTATAAGTATTACAATTTATAGAGTGGAACATTATTGTTACTATTATATTGATATTAAATAAAACATCATCAAATATCATGCATAGAATATCAAACTCATGTAGAAATATATTCATACAAGGGAACAAGTTATATAGATATTAAAAAAAAACTATAGAAAAAGAAGATTTTTATAAACTGGGGGTGAAAATAACCATCCAAACACTTTCTTTCAATGGTTGAGGTTCATTTTTATCCCATCTCTCTTATTATCTTTGGATAAAAAAGTAAAGGGGGAGAAAATTAATGTTTCTTAAATCTATCCAGTGGAATGCACTAAACCTTTTGTTGGAAGAAATTAGTTGGTGGAGTTTTTAAATGTGGTAATCTATTATTTCAGTGTCTAATTATGTAAACTATTATAATATTCTTCAAATTATTTTTAGTAATAAACTCATTTTTTAGAGGAAAGTCACCAATTTTTGAACTTTTACAAGTTTTAAAGAAAATATTACATGTCTCATGTCCATAAAGTTGTTTCAAAGTCACTAATTATCAACAACATGGTTTCTCTATTCAATGAATTGTGTTTCCTATACTGATTTTGATTGTATAGTCTTATAATTGTAAATAAGTGATCTATAGACTGCTGGATGTTTGTTGAAGGTGTTGGTTTTTGTTATCTTTATGGAAAATCACCTCACATTGTATTTTATGGTGATCAAGAAATGAATGTTCAGATGTAGATGGTTTATGACATATTCTTTAATAAATTCCAATAAATTAAATTTTTTATGATCTATATAATGTTGGTTTGGTGTTCTTTTTTTCAATGTTATCTTTTCAGAATGGGGCCTTATGGATTGGATGACAGATATATATCAAATTAAGAATATCATATAATCATATTTGATATTTAAAATATTAATATTCATTAATTATTTTTTCAATGTTAATATATCACAAATAATCCTCCTAATATTATTTAGTTGTTGGAAAAGATATACACTGTAGAATTGGTTTTTGGATAGAGCTAATCAGTATTAAAGTAAAATAATTATAGGAATTTTAATCATTCGGTGAAGAAGAACAAGTCACAAAAGATGTTTTAAATGGGAAGTGTGACTTTTCTAAAGTCACTAGATTTGAAAAAGCGTGGATCGACGGATCCATCCGATGAACCAATTCATTGGAAGAACTAATTCGGTGAATGAACCATCACATGTTTATTTCTTCAAGACTGTGAAGTTCTTTTTCATACTGAAAATCAAACAAGTTACAAAAACTAATCAATATGAAATGATTTGTGCACTAAAATGTGGTTGAATGTAGTGTTTTTTCACTAAAAAACATCAGTGTAAAAAACATTATCAGGAGTACCAGAGTTTATAGTTGTGAACACTAATTTTTCATGACACTATTCCATATAAAGAGTGGTTTACATTGATCAATCAGAATAATTTTTGGGAGTGATCCATTTTTCAAGCATCAGAGACTAATAAATCTAATGATATAAATATAATGAATCATTGGATGATTTTTGTTAACACAAATAAGTTCATGGATGACGAGTTTTATCATACCCTATTTCGTCCAATTGAGGGGAAATTGAACTGATGAAAATGTGAGACATATTTACATTGGTAGAAGACTATTGTTGTGGGGTTATGAAGACATCATGAGTTTCAACATATTCTATGAAAAAATATACTTATTTGGTTTGGATAATATGAGTGATAATTTTTTTAGTTTAATTTTTTATAATTGATAATGGAGGACTCGAATGAAATTTTTTTAGATGATATATTTAGAAACCTCATTTTTCAGGCTAGAGGACTTGTAATGTTCTTATTCAATTGATGTTGGGAATTAAGAAATTCCTAATAATTCATAATTATTTTATTAGACTCTAGAATAAACGATAAAGATTGAAAAGTATTAAAATGAAAATTTTATTTTATAATAAATATAATTGTGAATTTCATTTAGCAGGAATCAATTAAAATATCATGCCTTTTCTATTTATATGGCACCTATATAAAGAAGTTAAAATAAAAAATTCTCTATAATTGTTCTCCAAAAATATGGATGAGAACTAGAGTTTTGATTTCAAAATATTTACAAGATATATATTATAGCGAAATTATTCTAGATAAAATAAGATGTGATCAGTGAAGTGGTCGTCAATATTAATCATATCAAACCGAGAAATCAAACATATATTTTTTTAAAGTGAAAGAAGGGGAGAGTAGGGTTATGTATTTCTATAGGAACCCACTAAGAGTTGTTTCTATAAAGTCAAATTGTACTGTGAAATCATACTGTGGTTTTAGATTATGATTTATATAAATTCCAAAGAAGAATTTCCTACTAGTTGTTCGGAAATAAAGTGGATAATTATTTTCAATGAATTTTAAATGTTAATTTTATTGATGTAGTATAGTAAAAATTTCTAAACATATATATTATGTTTTCAAAACATGCAACAACATCTTATTTACATATTATTGGCTTCAAGAAGAACATTAATTTTTTTTATTTATCATAATTATATAAAATTATAAGGTTATTTCCTATATTTTTTATCAACATAAAAATGAATTTATTTTTCTTTTAGATAGTGTGGTATTGGATTATTTCCAAATCATTCTAGGGACTAACTACCCTTTTTAAGTAGTTAACATTTTAAATACATCGCATCATGTGGATATGTGAATGGTTTATTTTTCAGAAAGGTGATAAATATTTTAGTGTATTTGAATATTATTTCAAAATAAAGACAACATAAATGAAAAAGATATCACGGATTCACCCCCTCCACATCTCAGTGAATTTACTGATCATTTATGGTCATTTTCATCATAAATAATCCAAAGGTTTACATACACAACCCCTAATGATCACCTCATTAGACCTAAGTATGAGGTATGTTCTTATGGTAGTCATGGTTAGTGATTCAATTAACAGGGATCCTTTGTAAATTTTTTTTAGATTATACTTCAATCAAAAATAACTTATCATGTTAAAAATTAATTCGAGTTCAACTCAGTCCTAGTATAGGGAAAACCCTATTGATGAAACATCCTTTCCAAGAATGTAAAAATGAGATTCATAAGACGATTCCCACTACCTGATGATATTTAGCCTACCTTTTTCATTTATTTTTGATATGGTTGATTCTATTTAAACAGTCTTAATAAATTATTACTTTATAACATCCATATTTAATTTTTTATAACTTAAAAATATATATGAATATTTTTTTCATAGATTTTCCAGATACTATAGAGGCACTATAGCAGGAATGTACCTGACACTATGCATTAATATAGCAGTACTGTAGTATGTACTGTTAGGTACTATAGAAGCCAGAACTATTTGACCAATTTTGGGTTTCGGGCCATCAGTTTGGGTATACGAGTATGAGGTCCTTCAGGCCACTAATAGCTTTTGTTTCATATGGCCTTCGGGCAACAAAGACCATGGATTAGCCCAGTTCATAGAGAGTATGCCCCATAAGTGGATCAGAGCATTGAGTAGTAGTCACGAGATGCACAACAAACCGTATAAGATGTATGAGAGGGTCTGTCAACTGCCATTAAGACCAGAAACCTTGCATCTTTGTATGGAGAAATTCTAGTCGACCAACAATGCAATGTGCGGATCTAGGCTATCAATGGTGCAGAAGATGGGGAGGGTCAGTTCTGAGGATTAATCCTATGGGTATTGTAATGGTCATAGTATGCCTCTGGGCCTTCGGCTCAAGTATTGGCCTTTGGTTCATCAAGGCCTTGTGCCTTGGGCCTACGCGGCATGTAAGGGTTTACCTTCAACCCAAAAAAGGAGGTATTACCCATAATAAAATAAAAATGAAGTCCTTCTAGCCATTCGAGTATTACAAGACTCAATAAACAATCCCTCCTAAAAAATAAACCACAACAAATTTGGAACGACTATGAAACTCATCTATTCGTTAATAATTGGCATATCCCCTATATTAATTTCCTCAAATATAATTTGATACTATGGTCACTATTTATAAGGTATATAAAACTATATTATTTAATTTTCATTTAAAGGGTTCCCATAATAACACATTTATTTATTGAATATCATAAACTGACATTAAATGAGATTTTATTTTTCTAATAATTATCTTTTCCACTATGTTGTGAAAAATAATCCATTTCCAAAAATCAAATTAAATTCATCTAAAGGAATAAGAAATTATTTTTACACAAATCATGTTAACATAAACAACATCATTGGAAAAAAATAATCAAACAAATTATCATTTTATCTTATAATTAAACTATATAAAACTATATTTTTATTTAATTCACCTAGAAAAATCCTGGAAATACATCAATACCTATAAGAAAACACCCTCTAGACATATGAAAATTTTGATTAGTGGATAAATGTACCTTAATTTTCACGTTACACTTTAAATAGACCCATTCCATAGGCATTGTCATGTTCCATTAGTTTAAGATGTTTTCGATTCTTATCCTCATTATTATCTCATTTCATTATGCGCTGGTTTAAATAATTCTAATGAACCCACATTTTAAAAATTGAGTAATTAGTGGTATCATTGTATCATAAATATTTCCCTTAATAATGTTAACCAAACACTAGTTTTCCCCCTTTTTATTAGTTTTTATATATCCTCCTTTCCCACCCAAATAATTTCTTCCAGTTCCTTCAAGACATTTCCATGGGTGCTTCTTCTCTCCTTCTTAACATGTAGGGTATTGAATATTCTATTATTTATCAACTTTTTTCACACAAAAATACCTGAAAAAATATCGTTATCTTATTTTGTGTTTTTGTAAATTGAACCATGTTCTCACTATAAATATTATTGGTGATATATTGTTTGGAATAATATCAAGATTCCAATATCTAAATCCATTCTATTTTTTTAATTGTTGGAGAAATCATAGCATTTACCATTAGATACATTGTTACTTGGTTTCCCAATCCTTCATCCATTACATAAATAAAAGGATTTTTATAAGTGAATAAATTAAAAATTAAATAAAATATAACTATAAATTCATAATAATTAAATCATAAATGTCATGCATAATCAAAAAATTTAGTCTCTATGTTTTGATCCTGGTTATCCATAGGTATTCTATGATAGTCTATCTAACAACAAAATATTAAAATAAATCTCAATGATCTAGAACTTTAATGTAAATTATCCAAATCAAATCCCAAAGTAGTGCCACACAAGGTGTGTACTCAGTCCTCTTTATTATTCACCATTTGAAGATTGAGTTAATTATCATCTACCCTTATAGTGGTAGTAATTTCTAGCGGCTTCTATTCTCGTACATTTTTCATATTATTTTATAATGTTAGGGATATCATTTCCCATAATCCAGAGATATCATACCTGTCCAAAATTTCATTATTGTTTCTTATATGTAATCTAATCCAAATAATAAATCAAAAGTTGGTGTTTCATAATTCTATGATTTCCTAAATCTAGTTCCCAATGTCTTATGTATAAATTCACTCATTCCAAAAATAGTATTCCAACTCTAGTAACCTATCATCTAATGTAACTTTATTGAATTATTAAAAGACTAAAAGAATCAAATAACATAGGATCAAACAATTTATTAGTCTTGAGTTATTATATACCTATATTTTTCTTATATCACATTTTAAAACATGTAATAAAACATCAAATTCATGTCATAAATTTAACAATTGTTTTATTACTTATTTGAAATAAAAAATCCACTCTTGGGTTTCCTTTGTATAAGAAAAAAATAAAAGGGTGAGAACTGATTCTCAATAAGGGAAAATGTATAATAGAAGAAATCAATGAATATACAAGGAAAGATTTAAGTTTTAGAAATAAACATATATGAAATCTTGTAATGTAACTGATCAAATGAGCTTAAAATAAATTCTTGGAAAAAGAAACCTAATAAATAATAACATGGAAAAGAACAATTCATTCCATAGTACTGAAATTGAATGATTATGAAATACTAATCTTTCCATCAATTCCACATTCTTACACATCATAACATACTTTTAAGGCCTTTTGAAAATCCATCATAAATAATTTCATTGGGATACACCAAATACACATGTCAGACTATATCATTAGACCTAACAAGGAATCAAAGGGTATTTAAGATCCCATTCACCACTAATAAATTCTAACTCATTCACCATATTAAATTAATTAGTGACAATATTGTACATAATCTTTGAGACTTATTAATCAATAAACATGCATATTAAAATAGTAATCTTATGAGAGATATATAATTTCCATAATCAATAAACTTAATATCATGATCATAAGGAATCTAGAAAATGATAGTGTAAGGAATTAATAATGAATACCTGAACTGAAAAAATTAACATTAATGGATGTGGACATATAATAACTACACCATCCTACGAATAATTCTTTGGGTTTTACTATATATTAAGGTTCAAGAATTCTATTTTTTTATATTGTGAGATAAATCAATTAAAATAAAATAGTATCAGAGGATTTTTTAGGAAATACATGATAAATATCATTAGTGTTTCTAAAACCCTTTAAGCATAAATAATAAAATGGAAATGAAATAATAATATTTATTTTAAAAGACATAGATATTAATGTTTTAAAAATTGGATGTTATGTTTCACTTTAAAAATTATTTTTTAATATGTAACATGAAAAATAAATTTAAAATACTAATTTTAATGGAATCCCAATAATAGAGACTTGAAAATGAAAAAACTAATTTTTCCTACAAATGGAGAGTGGAAGTTAGAAATATGAATTTGAAAGGGAAATAATTTTTAATATTTTTAAAATAAAACTTTTGAAACCCATATCTTAAAAACTATAATAAAATATCATGTCTCAAAAAGGTGAAGTCAAATAAGATATCCACCTAAGATAGTACATATTAAGATTTAATGAATATGAAAATATAGTATTTTTTAAAAAAACTATCTAATGTGGATATAATTCCTTCAAAATGGATGAAAATTATTCCCAATAATGTTGCATTAATAAGAAAATAAATCCATTGATGGAAATTTTTTTATGAAAAATACATCACAATGGAATTCATTAGAGTGAATTTTAAATCCATTGGAATGAACATGAATGTATAATATAATTCAATAAAAAGGTATACTATACGAGACATAAATAAATAATATATAATAAGTACAATCATTTATGGACATATATATTTCATGAATACATTTTTTGGTATTTGAATAAAATTATTTCTCCAAATAATTGATGAATATTTCCAATTCAAGAACGATATTATTTTTTTTTAGTGAAAGGGTCAACATATATTTTTAAAAGGATAATAAATTGATGAAATTAGAATATTCAAGACACTTTACACAACAAACGAATCTCATGGTGAAACATGCCATTTTTGAAGACAAGGAAAATTGCAAATCTGGAAAAATACCATTTACAAGTCATGTATTCTGATATACATCGTGAGATTCTAGAGAATCAGCTGCCACTCATTACATATTGAAAGGTAATTTCATTTTTTTGAAATAAATTACACGTTGTGTACATTATAAATGATGTAAATGTCTAAGAATGAAATATTTTTTAAAAATTCGATGTTAAAGTGGGTTACATGCATTATAAATTTACACATCATCATAGTTTTAGGAAATGAAAAAATTAATATATGAAATTTCTGATAGTGGATAAGGGTTAGTGAAAAAAACCTACTAAATAACCCCCTTGGATGCATCGAAGGAGGATCTATAGGGGCATCATCAGTAATTGATGACGTTGGCCATAGTGCACCACCATGAATCCTTGATTCTATAATTCTATATATTTTTACTCATTCTTTAATAAACCTTATCATTGAAAACATGAGTTGTAGATTTATTTTTCATCTGTAATTATTGATGAATATGGATTTAATTTATATGTTATTATTTTATTACATTTCATGTTGGGGTTTCATATTTTTTCATTAATTATGCCCCTTTTATGATTTATTATTATAAGGCCATTATGAGTGGGGTTAGTAAGTGGGTTTAATTTATTTCTTTCATTGATCATGAACATTTCCTGAGATGATTGAATTCCATTGTTTAATGTGATATCTAGGGTGTTTAATACAACCATGAACACTGGGTTAGTTAATACCGTAGGTTTAAATATGGTTTCTAGTTACCCATAATTTACAAACAGACATACCGAACCCTGTTAAATGAAGATATCTTGATGAAGATAATTTTCCATGATCATTGGAATTGCATGGACCTAGTTTCAAAAATTGGATAATTTTTACTTAATAATTTCATACCTTCCCACCCCATTAACATGGATTATTTACTTCGTGTCACCCTTTGTATAGTTTCTTCTCCCTCCATCATGATCAATATCATGATTTGTAGTTTAGATTTAATTTATGCAAAATGAAATTATTTTATATCTTTATTATTTAAATTATTATTTTACCCAACTTTATCTCTGTGTGTTTGACTATGGTCCAGTAATTCCTATAGTACCTAATAGTTTAGTGGTTTCTTGTGGTATATATTCATAAATTCAATAAAATTATGGGAAATAATGATTCCCTTACTTTTCATCTCTATTATCAATATGAATTCATTTTATTTTTTCCTTTACACTTATTATCTATTAACTAGGTTGAGGGGTAATCTTTATTTATTCTATGGTTATGTAATTAAATAGGGGAGGTTCTAATTGATTGATTTGTTTTTAATTATTTATGTGTTTTGGTTGATGATATTTCTTTAATCAATTAATATTACCTTAATTTTACATTTATCATGACCATTGGTAATTGAATATGAAAGGAAACACATAATTTTGGAACTGAAACCCCTAAAGAAAGCATGGTCATTATGAAATTTAGGTAAGTCATCTTCGATCATGTTATTGAGGAAAATTTGATATGGTGAAACACTAAATTACTAGGCCATGGGAAATTATGGACTATAATTTATAGGGGATACCATGACTATTTTTTCTTCCTCAACTTGAATTTAACCCCAACTGTGGATTAATAAACCAATTTTATCGTATAAAAATTCACCTTAACCTAGAAATTACAGAAACCAGATAAAATTTTAAAATATTCTATAAAACCAATCAATAAATATTCATTATTTTCATTCTATATACATAAAATTAATCAATTTAATTTTTCTCACCATATTATTTAATTTAAAAAATCCAAATTTTTCAATCAAAAAGAAACTAATTCAATGTCTCTTGGGGTTTGAAGTCAATCTTTATGAATTTTGTATTTTAATTAATTTTGTATCGTAGTCTATGTTTTTATAAATTATTTATTTTGATTGTACCTATAAGGAAATAGTGACTCCCAAAGGGTGATTCATAAATCAGTGAATAGAAATTGAGTTAGTAAAACCTATACATCTTTCGTAGCGCACTGATGAAAAGGGTCAGACATGGGGATTTTGGAAAATACCTATAAATCACATAGAATAAAAATTAATAAATAAAATAAAACGTGAGGTTATAGATAGACAATATGAAATAAAATTTGGTTCTTAATATGATATTAAGACACCATAAAGGGGAATTAAGATGAATGTCCCTAGGAATATCACATTCATTGAAGTAAAATTAATTTCAGAATGATTTCATGAATGAATAATTATAAATAAAACAAAATGAATATAAAAATAACAATTTATACTATTAATGGAAAAAAACTTCAAAATAAAAGAAATTGGGTCCAATTATATTCATTATAATTTAATGAAAATAAATTTAGCTACGAAAAAACCCCTGAAATTTTGGTTAGGTTATAATTCGAAATCACAACAAAGAGTGATAATGAAAGAAAATACTAAATACCTTGAACATTAATGGAATAATGAGATAACATATTTAATATTTTATATAAACAATAAGTAAAATAAAAATAAATTTATATTACAAAACATTTCATAAGAAGTAAACATTGAGACTATAAACTATAACTTAATTTATATCTTCCATGGAATCAAATTAAACTATTGTAAAATAAATATTAATATATTTAAATTTAATTTCATAAAATAATTCATATCGATAAACATTTTAAATTTTGTTTACAACAATGATTATATATTATTTATTTATTTATCTCTTATTTTCATTATTGGATATTATAATAATACTTTTTTCTCATCATATCCTTAATGGTTCACCAAATATCAATAAATAAATTTTTATGAATGAAAGTTATTACGTTAATAATAATTAAATTATTAATATTACATATAAAACATTTATAATGGAATCGTTAGATATTTAATTTAGTAATTATATTACTATAATCTTCCAACCATGGATTTAAGATCTCACATCCATTTGAGAGTAAAAATTAATAATAATTAAAATTTTCATTTACTAGAGTTGTCAAATTTTAAATAATGTCTAGAAATAAAATTCTAAGAGTGGGAATGAATCTAGGAATTTATGTTACAATTAATGAGCCTTAAAATGTATAGATTGTGTTCTGGTGAGACTCTTTATCATTGATTTATGTTTTGGGGGTTTTAGAGTTTTATAGATGGGTGGACGGTTTGTTGAGCATTGTTTCACACAAACTATGGGACAAAAATATGATCATGTTGTTATTAGGTAACTTTAAAATAATAATATATAATTTTAATGGTTACTTATTTTTTGGTTGTAAAAAATGTGAGCTAAATGAGAAATAGTTTTAAGTGGTGGAGAGCCTGAGTCATTGTGCGTGTTCACTACATGGTTTTATTCGTATTATGTTCCATCAAACATAAGGGAGGTATTGTTTATAATATGGTTAGGGAATGTTTTTGTCAAATATTGTAGCCTAACCATGTCTGTAAATTTCTAATACAAATTTAAGGACTCATTTTTAGTGCACAATTTGTAAAAATGTGCATCCAAACCATGTGGCTACCCAAAATTTCATCAAAACACTAAAATAAAAAAAATTCCCCATATTCTTTTTACCCACTCCCCATGTTTCTTTACCACTAACAGACTATAGACTAGGGATTCTCCAAACCCCTTTATCAATCTACATCCCTTGATTTTGAGTGTGTGTTTGTGGTGAACGTTTTGTGTTTTGTGGTTAACATCACCCTCAATTATTCCCTTATCTATTAATTTTTCCTCCATGATAATTTCATAGTACTCTATTTTATATTCTATTAAAGATTATATAGAACCATGATGGAATAATATATTTATCATGGTTTCGTTGGAAAAATTTCATAGAGTATATATCAAGATGGACTCCACTTATCATTATGATGCATTTCATTAACATATGTGATTGTAGTGAATTTTCATAGGTTGTTTTTATTGAATTATTTTATATTTGTTGAATTTTTTAAGGGTATATCATCTTATTTATTTTCCATTTATTGTTTTCAAGATTTATTTTTGGACAACCCATGGTGATTCCATAGAGTTTTGATATTAAGAGAACACCTTTTGAGTTTTGTAGCATTATACCAATTTGGGGTTTCATTAATTATTTAATTATAATAATTATAATTTATTAATTGTTGTTGTTTACCATGTGGAGAAGAATTGGGTAGTTAAGAATATATTTTTTGGATGTCGATGACTTTGGGAAAGTGATGGATGAGCTACAAAAAGGCTAATGGGATTTGGAAATATTCACAATGCTTGTTACCATTAGGAATGTGTTCTATGATATTTACCTATAGTCGTGTTAATTTATTTACATTTATGCATAGAATGTTCATTTTTTCCCTTCTTTGGTGTGATGATTTCAAATGTTTAACATTATATTGATATCTTTGACCTGTCATAGATGTTGTTGGATTAATTGGTGATTGTGAGATTATACACAAGGTGTCCCTTTGTGTTTTCTGATTCTTATAATTGGTAGTGGGGTATTTTGAAGAGTATAGTAAGCATATTACAGGCTTAACCTAGTTAATATCACTGGATATCTCAATATAAAGATTACAGGGATAATTGGTATAACATGGAATCAATTCTTTATGAAATATAAGATGATAAAATGGTTTAATGTGTTTTTATTTTTAGAAATTCCAATGATTATTTTCAAATGGATATATTATTGTCCATTTTTTCAAAAATATTCATTGTTTCAATTTATGAAAACAATTTTTTGAGGTGGACATGGATTTACAATGAGTTTTTGATCTCCATGTTATTAAAAAAAATTAATGTTAATTTAAATTATTTTGTTGAATTGAGTGTGGGTGGTTTCCCCTTTGATGAAAACGACTTAATGGGTATTTTCATGGTTGTGATGGAATGTAATGATTCATATTTTCATTTTGTTTCATAGAGAAAGTATTTCTTTTTAAGGGTGGAATCAAAATGTTTTTAAAATGGATGTGAGATATCAATCCTTTTCCAAAAATTGGTGGGTATATTGTTTAAATATACGAAAAATGATTAATATTTTGTGCCATATTTTGGTTTTGAAGTTGGGATAGGACTCTATTTTATGATATTAGTTTAAATTAGGTTGTTTGAGTCCCTTTGGGCTATTTTATGATAAAATGTGGTTGAAGAATTGGATTTCTATAATATAATGTAATTATATATGATGTTGGAAATATTGAAACTCATCCAAGTTTTAGGATGTTTAACACTATGATCCGCACCTGTGGTTTTGGTTGTTTAATAGGGTGTTCTTCACCCCTTTTATACTCCCAAACAAAGAAACCCCCATCCCTGAATTATGTTATTGGGCATAGGGATCCTCATTATCAGATTAATGTATTGGACATGGATTTCCATGTTGGTGGATTATTGTTGGACATTGAGATCCATATTGACGGTTAAGTTGGGAGTGACTACCAAAATTGGTGGAATTTTATGTTTGATAGGACACTAAATATTAGTATTGATAGAGGTTTAAATGGCCTCAGTGATGGACTAATGTTTTCGTTACAAATGATTTTGATACAATAGTTACGTATGGGGTACAGACTCTAGGAATATATTGTACCATATATGGAATAAAATATTTCACACCCTATGCTATATGAATTAGATGACCATCATGGGATGATGTAGGTTTGGCGGGCCCAGATTCCACCATCAAACCTTAGGGGAAATGGGGTTACTAGAGAAGTAGACATTTTTTCTTATCTTCATTTATATACAAGTTATTTGCTCCAATTTTTATCTACAGTCATGGTTTCTTTATCACACATTAAATTTACACACCATTAGTGGTATAGTACTTAGTATTAATCAAACCATTATTAGGATTCCATGAAAACTAGGAAGCCTAGATACTCTAACATGTTTATTATAGGCACGGGTTTGGGATGAGGATCATGTTGATCTTTTCAAGAGTGGAAATGATAACTTAGATAGTATCACGGGACAGATTGATATTATACATCAAGATGTGGTAGATCTATTCTAATATTATTAGTGTTTCTATATCATTATAGGTAATTTTACAAGTGGGTAGTTAGTTTCATCTATGATATTGTCGTTCGGTACATTCATCATTTCATTACATATACATTCATTTTATTGTTATCTTTTCCAATTTAATGTTATTTTTGGGCTGTTTATATCTACTTAATCTTTTAATGAATGTAGATTTTGATGTATATTGATTATTTATATTCCTCATTTTAATATAGGGGTATAGTCTTCTCATATTTTTAATTTATATCTTTGTTGTTAGTAGGATGCCTCTGGCATTCAAGGAGGCACGCTTAAGGCTATATGGAAAAATGGATTGGGGAATCCACTTAGTGGTTCCTAGGATGAGACATTACAAAGTGGTTTCAAATTAGTTACATTATTATTGTTTGATTATTTATTAATTTATATAATATACATATATTAATGTTCCATAAACATCAATGGATATTATAATATTGTGTCATGAACACATATGCATATGGGATGTCCATGTTACAAGTGATGGGATTTTTTTTGTGATGTTATGATTTTATATTATTTTTTCATTTATTGATAATCATGTGACTTATTGTAATTATATTTATGTCATATTTATAGATCATTTACATTGGAAAGATTCAAGTGATGTGGCTTTGACTCTAGGCTTATGGATGTGAGAGGCCACACATGCATCATATTGGGCATTTAGGATTCACATGACATATAGGCCTACTCGTGTTCATGTTTACTGAGGACTGATGAATATTTACTTATAGTGACAACAATTACCGAGAAGGTATGCTTCCATATAAGTACATGGTGAAATTATATAATAATAGGATGACATTTATTTGATGTTTTTCTGAAATCTAGTCTTGTGAATATATTATATTCATCTAAATGATGATGATGATATCATGATACTCAGAAAAGTGAGGTATAGTGATTCTAGTGGGTTTTCCTCACAGTGGTTTATTAATATTGAACCCTCCTTTGTGATTTTTGTTAAAGTTTGGTTATGTGGACAGGTCTTCTAGGGAGTGGTCGGGTGTGTAGATGCTCAGTGAGGATAGGTTCCTTAGTTATGAGATTTTGGGTCAGTATATTACTTCCTTTAGATGGGATTTCTAAGATATGTGGGTTTTAAATATTTGATGTCATGTTATGTTGGTACATGAGTGTGTTTTAAACCCCATGAGTTGTGACCTTTAATGACTTTGTACATGCCTAGGTGGTTCGACCCTATGAGATGTCATGAGACATTATCAGTATAACTAGGTGGGGTATTTTATAGACCATCTTGGTTTGGATCTAGGTTAGGGTGTTAGTGTCAGTTGATATATGTGAGTGACGTAGAAGAGGGGTTGGATAAGTTTTGTGTGTGTGTGTGTGTGTGTCTAGGTGTAGGAGGCATGGATCGATGTTCTGGGAATTTTACATTGGTGATTGAATACTGCATCATAGTTTCATTTTTTAGGCATGTTGAATGCATTATTTAGAGAGAGAACATGTGTTTATTTATCCATCATTGGGGTTGGTTCCAATAGAGGAATGCTCATTTGGGTTCATATCCATAATATTAGTTTAGTGTTAGGGATATTCCTGATCATTATGATATTGAAATATAACTCAAAAGGTGCATGAGGGTATGTGGTTCTAGGTTTTCATGTTTTCCTACAATAGATACTACTCTAGTGAGTTGGAATTGGTGTTCTGGGGTAGGATATATATAGTTCTACCCATTAATAAGTACATAAATAAGGTTTATTTGGTATGAGGCACATGGAGATGTCTTCTTCTATTAAGATTAAATTTCCTTGGAGTTATAATAATAATGTTGATCATGTGGTTTTTGACGGAATTTCCAATTAGGTTCCATGTCTGATGATCTATGGAAGCATCTTAAGTAACACAATGAGAGTCTTTGTAATGTCTCAAATTTTTTTACAATGTTTTAATTTAATATTATGTCGGAATATTTTTGACACCAGTCTTTGAGATGGCATAAAATTCCGAGGCCCGGTGAGCCGAGAACAAATGATGGAATTTAATTTATTTATTAAATTACACGCGCTGGTGGTTATCCTAAAAAAGTGGAATAAATATATAATGGGAGATCAGATCAGAATTCTGAGGACACCATTGTTTTCAGAACATCGATTTTACCTTAGGCGAGGCCTATCATTAGCAGTTGCAGGTCGGTGGTGAAATCTTGTTTTTGGAAGTAACAGTAATAAAATATTTAAAAAAAAATTATTCTCCAGCGAAATATTTTTTAAAATCTATTGTAACAAATATCCTTTATCTTTTTTTAATAAATGCTTGTGCAGGTGTCTAGGGTTACAAACCTTATAACCCGGAAACCCTTGGCGGCTCTGGAGGCTCTGGAGAAAACCTCCCAATGCGACAACAACATTCTTGACTATTTTCACCAGTGATGACGACGCGGCGACCAGATCTTCACCAAAGAACACCGAAGATACTGGTAGGACGTGGTTTGATGACTTATTTTCCCCGTTCTTGATTCCTATGAAGAACGAGGACTAATCCATGAAAAGATTAGCCAATGGATCGGCCATTTTGCGGGATGGTCTATTTTCGGGAATCGTGGGGATTTGATTCTTGAAATTAATTTGGATTTTGATCAACCTTCTAATGGTGATGAACCAAGATCGACACGAACATCGATAGAGGTTCGTCCCTCTCGATTGTTGTGTTTTTCTCTCACGGTTCCTACACGTTCTTCATGTGTGTTCTACGCGTTCTTGAGGGAAATCGATCGGTGTGCATTCGTTTTTTGGAGCAACTATATGAAATCAAAGATCCAACATCGAGACGACCTATCAGAGGTGTGACGACGCCATCGGTAGACAAATCGATGTGGTTTGGAAATTCCCGTTCTTTGAGTGTTTTCAGACAGGCGGATTGGGACGCGCTATCAAGGCCGATCGAAAGCCCGAAACCAATGTAATTGGTTTTTTAGTGGAAGGACGACCCCAAATCTGGAGTTTCATGATGATCTGACAGTTGGATTATGAACCAGATATTTGGATGAGGCGCGCGGAGGAAGACAACGATTCTGGGAAAATCCCGACTGCACGGCGTGTAGTATGGGCTACATGGCGTCTGTTCGTCAGCGGATTTACCTGGCGTGTGCTTCAGGAGTACACAGACACAGGTTGGGTACATGGCCAAGGATGCTCTGTGAATACCATTCCCTGGCCAGACCCAGACAGATACACGGGATACCTCATGTACTGGTACACGGGCAGGCGACACTGACAGGGACACCGTGTACGGGCATCCGGCCAGAGTACATGGGTGTTTTCCAGTTAGCAGGACACGGCATGTTCTTTGACATATACGCTGTGTGTAGGCTTTACTTCCTGACTTCAACGTCTGACACGGGCTGTATACACAGGCAGTATATGGGGCCACAGAACACGACATGTAAGCCTACTACATGCCATGTAGTCCAGTTTTACACAGCCTGGACAGATGACTCAGGCCATTACAAGAGCAGCACCTGAGGGCAAGGAACATGGCGTGTAACCATACTACACGCTGTGTAATCAATCCTACATGGCCTGAGCCAGTTTCCTTCTGTGACTTGGGCTAGTTCCCTTAGGGTTCGTTCCCTTGGACTTTCTCCTGAAGGTTCCCGGTATCATTTCCTACATATAGGAGTATGATCCCTTCAGCATAAATTCCTGAATAGAGTTGTTGGAATCACCTCTGTGGTACATAGAGATAGATCTTCTATTCATTCGAGTATCCCTAAGTAGAGTTCTTGGGTTCACCGTGACCATCTTTACCCCGGGCACCGATCCTCTGCTTAGCGGATTAGTTCAGACTCAGTTGTCGGAATGACCTCATGAATATTGGTTGTGATCCTCATCTGAGCATCATGTTCCCAAGTACTTCTGGAGTGTGTTCTCCCGGAACGAGTACTTTGTGTCTCTCTCTTTTCAGACCTAGTACTCTGTTCTCCTTATTGCGTGCTTAGTAGAATCTTCGAGCTGGATCTTTGTTGTGGTTTCGCGGTAGTCGATCATGTATGAGTATATCTGGATCTTCAGTTATATGTTCTATTGACATATACTGTGTACAACTGACAATATCTTTCTTTTGTGGTACTTTTCCCTTGTTGTATTCATTTGTGGTTTTGGGGTGTCCTATTGGGTATTTTAATACTCACCCCTACATGGGTTTGCCCACACGTGTCGTGTCTTGTGCAGACGAGCGAGCTTTCGACAGGATTCTAGGCAGACCAGGACCGGGTGGTGCTCAGTGAGATCAGACAGGCTGATGCGTGTTCCCACTACAAGAAAAACGCCATTTAGTGGTGGTTTTTTCGCAGTGGTTTTTAAAACCGCAGCGAAACGCGTTTCGGTCCGCTGTTTCGGGGCGGTTTTAAAAACCGCCGCGAAAAAAACGCCGCTAAACGGCAAAAAAAAAATTATTATTTTTTAATTTATTTTATTTTTTAAAAAATTTTATTCGAGGATTAGCGGCGGTTTTTTAAAAATCCGCCGCGAATTAGCGGCGGTTTCGGTTAAACTGCCGTGAAATGAAATGAAAAAAATACAAAAACACGAGAAACCCCGAAATCACTAAATAAACCATAACTTTTGATCCGGGAGTCCGTTGAAACACCATGACTAGTCAAATCGAAGCTCAGGAAGAGATCTAGAGGCACATATAATCAAAACTGGGAGACGGTCTAAGGTGCGGATGATATTAGAGTTATATGAAAGTTGAAAAAAGTTATCCAACTTGAAACGGCCATAACTTTCGCTCCGGGTCTCCGTTTGGGCTCTACAACATATCAAATTGAAGCCAGCGAAGAGAGCTATGCACCCGTTCAACACAAGCTAGCACTTGACGTGTTTTTCGACCCCAAAAACCCCTCTGAAGACATCCAAAACCCCGTTTCCGTCACCGGTGTCTCGTCGAACTTGTCTTCGAACAGACCTAACATTCGATCTGCGTGTCAGTTCGGCCTCCTCCACCTGCCAGATCGTAGATTGTTCAGTGAGCATCATTTTGACTGGTCGCGGCACCCACATGCACTCCTAGATCATATGTTATGGCCTTTTTAGTGGGTATCAGGTTTGTTATGTTTTTCAATGCCGCGTTTCTAGCACCCGTTCCCCATCAGCTTTTTTTTAAATGGTCATAATTTCTGATCTGCCTGTCCATTCGGACTCTTTCACCTTTCTAGTCAAAGATTGTTTCAGGATCTTTGATTTGACAGGTCGCGGATCTAAAACGGACTTTGGGATCATAAGTTATCTCTGTTAATGCGAGTCCAATGTTTTTGTCTCTTTATGACTGTTTTGACAGGTTTTAACGGTAGCTCCATTTATTACTGTTTATTTGGGTTTCCATTACTTGTTATCTTTATCAATGGTTTTTTATGGGTTATTATGATGATTATGTTGAATTATTAAGGAGTTTTTCAAAGTTGTCACGAGTTTTCATGCGTTCTCATTCTTTCTAATGCCTCATTTTTCGTATGCTTCTCCATCCTTTTTCATGCGTTTTCATGATTTTTCATCCCTTATCACATCTTTTCATACTTTTTCATGTGTTTACTTTATTATTTATTATTTATTATTTATAATATACTTTAATTTATTTATTATCTATTATTTGTAATTGGTTATTTTTTATTTTTTATTTTTTATTTTTTATTTATTATTTATATTTATTAATTATTTATGGTTATTTATTATTTATTATTTATTATTTATTATTTATTTATTAGTTATTATTTATTAGTTATTATTTTTTATTTTTTATTTATTATTTATTATTTATTATTTATTATTTATATTTATTTATTAGTTATTATTTATTAGTTATTATTTATTAGTTATTAGTTATTATTTTTTATTTTTTATTTTTTATTTTTTATTTTTTATTTCTATTTATTATTTATATTTATTTATTATTTATTTTTTATTTTTTATTATTTATATTTATATATTAGTTATTATTTATATTTCTGTAGTATTTATTATTTATATTTATTAATTATTTATATTTATTTATTATTTATTATTTATTATTTATTATTTATATTTATTTATTATTTATTAATTATATTTATTTATTATTTATTATTTATTATTTATTTATTATATATATTTATTTATTATTTATTATTTATATTTATTTATTATTTATTATTTATATGTATTTATTATTTATATTTATTTATTATTTTTTATTATTTATTATTTATTTATTATTTATTATTTAATATTTAATATTTATATTTATTTATTTATTATTTATTATTTATTATTTATTATTTATTATTTATTATTTAATATTCATTATTGATTATTGATTATTTATTATTTGTTATTTGTTATTTATTATTTTTTATTTATTATTTATATCTATTATTTATTATTTATTATTTATTATTTATATCTATTATGTATTTATTATTTATTACTTATTATTTACTATTTTTTATTTATTATTTTTTATTTTTTATTTTTTATTTTTTATTTTTTATTTATTATTTATTATTTATTATTTATTATTTATTATTTATTTTTTGTTATTTGTTATTTATTATTTATAATTATTTATTTATTATTTATAATTATTTATTATTTATTATTTATTATTTATTATTTATTATTTATTATTTATTATTTATATTTATTTATTATTTATATTTATTTATTATTTATATTTATTTATTATTTATATTCATTTATTATTTATATTTATTTATTATTTATTATTTATATTTATTTATTATTTATTATTTATATTTATATTTATTTGTTATTTGTTATTTATTTTTTATATTTATTTATTATTTATTATTTATTATTTATTATTTATTATTCATTATTGATTATTGATTATTGATTATTGATTATTTATTATTTATTATTTATATATATTATTTATTATATATTATTTATTATTTATATCTATTATGTATTTATTATTTATTATTTATTATTTATTATTTATTATTTATTATTTATTATTTATTATTTATTATTTATTATTTATTATTTATTATTTATTATTTATTATTTATTTATTATTTATTTATTATTTATTATTTATTATTTATTTATTATTTATTTATTATTTATATTTAATTATTATTTGTTATTTATTTTTATTTATTATTTGTTATATATTATATATTATATATTATATATTATTTATTATTTATTTATTATTTATTATTTATATTTAATTATTATTTGTTAATTTTTTTATTATTTATTATTTATTATTTATTATTTATTATTTATTATTCATTATTTATTATTCATTATTTATTATTTATTATTTATTATTTATTATTTATTTATTATTTATTATTTATTATTTATATTTAATTATTATTTATTATTTATATTTATTTATTATTTATTATTTATTATTTATTATTATTGAGCTTATATCTATTATTTATGTATTATTTGTTTTTTCAATTAATATATATAAGTATATTAAATTCTGTTTATTAACCACATGGCAAGCTTGCTAGAGTGGTAAAGTCTTTGGAAGGGTGATGGTGGAGTTTGGTCAGGACCCAAGCAGACCATATGGTGATCCCGGAATCGATCTTCCAGCAAGGCTCGGAAGGGTGATGGTGGACTTTGATTATTCAGACTCATGACGAGGCGACTTTTGCATGGTCAGAGTCTGAGCGTCTCTTTAGAGGGGATTTTTCACCGGTTACACTGAGAGAATTAGGTATACATGATCGTCTTCAACTCCAGAAGGGAACCATGACGGTGGATGACTATTCATCGAGGTTTACCGACCTCTCGCTGTACTCGATGGATATGGTCAGAGATCAGTAATTCAGGTCTTGGACTTTTGAGTGGGGCTTGCGCAGAGATATCTGAGATAGGATCATCCCTATGAGAATTCCTACTTATGTTGGGGTGCTTGAGCGGGCATTGGTGGTCGAGAGTTTCTTAGAAGAGCAGGGATAGCCGACAGTTGTCAGCAGTGGGCGAGCTGGAGTAGAGACCTCAGAAGTAGGGATCTAACGCCAGGGACCCAGGCATGGGAGACGTTTTTAGAGGAGATCCCAGGACAGGGGATCTGCCGTATAGGGTTCACAGGGTGCATCCAGCCATCCTCGAGAGAGGCGATGCTATTCATGTGATGGTAGGGGACATCTCGCTAGAGATTGTCCAACCCGCCATACTACTAACATAGGAGAAGTGGATGGACCACCAAGGCAGAGGCAACGTGTGGAGCAGACAAATCCACAGGGCGGCGGATGCGGTATAAGACTTGGGAGAGCAGCTGGAGGTGGTTGGCATTTTGACCCTTTACCAACACCACCCCCAAGAGGCCCCCACTTGGATTAAGGAGCCGGTGGACAAAGGCAGGGACAACTGCAGGTGGTAGAGGCGTATGACCCAGGTTCTCCCAGAATGATTAGAGGTACAATCTATGTTTTTTATACTTTGGTGTCCATACTGATAGACATAGGTGATATCTATTCCTTTCTGGATTCTTATCATGTTCTAGACCTTGATATTCCAGTTTAGCCGTTGACTCGGCCCTTACGCATTGAAAACCCGACAATGGAAGATTCATAGATCACACACTTTTGCAGACATTGTGACCTGACCCTAGGAGGCGAGAGTTTCGGTTGGATCCTCTTGGTGGTAGCGTCGAGGCCGTAAGTTTTCATTCTTGGTATAGATTGGTTATCCAAAGTTCATGCCCAAATCGACTGTTTTAGGCGAAGGGTGCGGTGTGTCTGAGGTGATGGAATGAGGTTGTCTTTTGTATGTGAAAGAGATACCCAGGCAGCGTAGGATGGACTCATGCAGAAGAAGGGACAATCAATTTCACATCAGTTGGCTAGCCTATCCCTTAGCGCATCAGATGTTATGAGTTTCCAGTTTCCAGAATTAGTGGCTGAGTACAAGGATGTCTTTTCGGAGGATGTCCCGGGACTACCTCCCCATCGGGAGATAGATTTTTGCATTGAGTTGCAACTCGGTACGACACCGATATCATCATCAGTATATCGGATTTCTCCTGCAAAGCTTCGTGAGCGGAGGGTGCAGCTGAAAGACTTGCAGAAGAAGGGTTTTGTAAGGCCCAACGTTTCACCGTAGGTGGCCCCAGTGCTATTTTCCAAGAAGGCAGACGAGATCTCGAGGCTATGTGTGGCTTACCAATGCTTCAATCAGGTGACGGTAAAGAATCGGTATCCACTACCCAGGATTGATGACCTCTTCTACCAGTTGAGAGGGGAACAATGGTTATCGATGGTTGATCTATGATCAATCTATCATCAGTTGCGAGTACGGGATGAAGATGTACCGAAGACGGATTTCAGATGTCGCTACGGTGACTATGAGTACTTGGTGATGTCCTTCGGCGTGACGAATTCCCCGATAGTGTTAATGGGACTTATAAACCAATTATTTCATCCCTATATAGATCCGTTCGTAGTGGTCTTCATCTATGATATCCTTGTGTACTCTCCATCTGAGGAGGAGAATGTAAGACACCTAAGGATGGTTCAGGATACATTCTGAGAGCACCAGTTATATGGTAAACTCTCAAAGAGTCAGTTCTGGGTACAGGAGGTCCACTTTCTGGGACACGTTATCTCAGCAGATGGGGTAGCAGTGGACCCAGCCAAGGTGGAGGCAGTGCTAGCATGGAAGCCACCCCGGAGCCTGATGGAGGTTCGGAGTTTCCTTGTGTTGGCAGGCTACTATCGTAGATTAATTCTTGATTTCTCTAGGATTTCAGCACCCATGACAGCTTTGACCTGAAAGGGGAAGCCATTCGTGTGGACTGAGAGATGGCAGCAGGCTTTCCAGTAGTTGAGACAATGTCTGAGGAGTGCCTCGATCATGAGATTACCGTAGGAGGGTGTCGAGTACATAGTGTTATGTGACGCATCTGGAACCGGGCATGGTTGTGTTCTGATGCAGAGGCAAGCAGTGATTTCCTATGGCTCATGTCAGATGAGTCCACATGAGCAGAACTACGCGACTTATGATCTAGATTTGTCATCGGTGGTCTTCGCGTTGAAGATGTGGCGACACTACCTGATGGGAGAGCCGTTTACCATCTACTCTGATCACAAAAGTCTCAGATATATCTTTTCTCAAAAGGATCTGAATTTAATACAAAGATGATGGGTTGAGTTCCTCCAGGATTACGACTTTGAGATCGTTTACACACCTGGGAAGGAGAATGTTGCGGTAGATTCTCTCAGTAGGAAATCTAGTTCGCAGTTGCTGGATGAGGTGAAGAGGCAGTTGGCCTCCTTACAGTTATCCTTCGTGGATAGTGGTGAGGGAGCTTACCTTCAGTCGATGGTAATTACCCCTCTGCTCTTGCAGTGAGTCAGGGAAGCAAAACTCGAGGATGCTAGCTGTGAGACTCTACGTGCTCAGATATCTGCAGGTAACGATGTCGATGGATATTCAGAAGGTGGGGAGCACGTTGTTCTTTTCAGAGGGCGTACGGTAGTTCCAGTGACATTGCAGGATGATGTTATGAGGGATTTCCATACATCTCCTTTGGCAGTGCATCCGGGTGGGGAAAAGATGTACTAGGACCTCCGACGTCAGTTTAGGTGACCGGGAATTAAGAAGAGTGTGGCAATGATTGTTTCTCGGTGCCTTACTTGTGAGTAAGTAAAGGCTAAGCACCAGGTGCTAGCAGGTTTGACTCAGCCCCTTGAGGTGCCAGAGTGGAAGTGGGATGAGATATCCAAGGACTTCATGAAGGTTTTACCACGTACGTCTATGTGACATGATGACATCTGGGTGATCGTTGATCAACTCAACAAGTCGTCCGACATCCTAGCCATAGGGGAGAAAAGATTAGTAGAGAGATTGGTATGCCTCTACGTGCATGAGATAGTTCGACTTCATGGTGTTCCATCCACGATCATCTCAGATTGTGATGCTTGTTTCACATTCCGGTTGTGGAAGGGATTTCATGAATCTTTTGGGACTCAGTTACTCTTGAGAACATAGTTTCATCACTAGACTGATGGTCAGGTAGAGTGGACCATCCATGTTCTGGAAGATATGTTACGAGCTTTCATACATGACTTTGGTCATAGTTGGAAGGATCACCTACCACTAGTGGAATTTGCTTATAACAAAAGTTATCATTCAACTATTGGTATGGCACCATTCAAGGCTCTGTACGGGCGACTTTGCAGGTCACCACTTTCCGGGACTTACCCAGGAGTGTCAGCACTCGTGGGCCCATAGATGGTGAGAGCTGCTACAGAGAAGGTGCAGGCCATCCAGGAGCGGATGAACACTGTACATAGTATGAAAAAGTCTTATGCCGACAGGAGGCGGAGACCCTTGGATTTTGAGGAGGGAGACCATGTGTTCCTTTGGGTCTCACCTCGATGGGGATTGCAGAGGTTTGGGCGAGGTGGAAAGATATCTCCGAGGTTCATCGGCCCTTTACAAATTCTGAGTAGAGTTGGTGAGGTGGCGTATCGCTTGGCTCTACCTCCTCATATAGATCGGGTACACAACGTCTTCCATGTGTCGCAGCTACGGAAGTATGTGCATGATCCATCGCACGTCGTCGACTGGAGCGAGCTGGAAATCAATGATGGAGTGAACTTTTCCGAGTACCCAGTGGAGATCGAGGATCGGTAGGAGAAGGTCCATTGTGGGAGAGATATTCCCTTGGTGCGTGTCCAGTGGCAGCACGAGAATCTCCCGGAGAGCACGTGGGAGCAGGAGGCTCATATTTGTGTGGAGTACCCACATCTTTTTAGTAGCCTTTGTTTATGATTTTCGGGGATGTAAAAGACCTATGGTGGGTGTGATTTAATGTCTCAGATTTTTTTACCTTGTTTTAATTTAATATTATGTGGGAATATTCTTGAGACCAGTCTCTGAGACGACGTACAGTTCCGAGTCCTGGTGAGCCTAGAACAAATGTTGTAATTTAATTTCATAATTAAATTATACGCACGTACAGTTTTCTATAAAAAGTGGAATAACTCATGAACAGGTGCTCGGATCAGAAATATGAGGGCACCGTTGCGTTCAGAACAATGATTTTACCTTACGCGAGTCCTAACATTGGTCGTCGTAGGTTGGTGGTGAAATCTAGTTTTTGGACGTAAAAGTAATAAAATATTTAATAAAAATATTTTATTCTGCAGTGAAATATTTTTTTAATTCTGTTTTAATAGATACATTTTATTTTTTTTTAATAAAGTCTTGCGCAAGGGTCCAGGGTTATAGACCTCATAACCCAAAAACCCTTGGTGGCTCTGGAGGCTCTAGAGAAAACCTCCCAACGTAGTGATGACGTTCTTGATGATTTTCGCCGGCGATGACAACGCTGCGACTAGATGTTCACCAACAAACTCCGCAGATCAAGGTAGGATGTTTTTTGATGATTTATTTCCCCCGTTCTTGATTCATATGATGAACGCGGACTAATCGAACAGATTAGCCTGCAGATCGGTCATGTTGCGAGATGGGCTATTTGCAGGAATCGTGGGGATTTGATTCTTGTAATAAATTTGGTTTTTGATCAAGCTTTTAATGGTGACGAACCAATATTGACATGAACATCGATCGAGGTTTGTCCCTCTCGATTGTTGTTTTTTTTTCACTCCCAATTCCTATGCATTCTTCGTGTGCATTCTACGCATTCTTGGGGGAAATAGATCATTGTTCATTCGTTTGTTGGCGCAATGATCTGCAATCAAAGATCCAATATCGAGACGACCTAGTAGAGGTGCGATGACAAAGGCGACGGAAAAATTGATGTAGTTCAGAAAATCATGTTCATCGAGTGTTTTTTGACGGGCGGATCAGGATGCGCTATCAAGGCCGATCGAAATCCTGAAACCAATGGAAAAGGTTTCGTAGGTGTAGGAAGACCCCAAATCTGGAGATTCATGATGATCTGACAGCTGGATCAAGAACCAGATATTTGGAAGAGGTGCACGGAGGAAGATAGTGATTATGGAAAAATCCCAACTACACGGTGTGTAGTATGGGCTACACGGCGTGTGTTCATCGGCGTATTTATCTGGCTTGTGCTCCGGGAGTACACAGTCATGGGTTTGGTACACGGCCAAGGACACGCCGTGTATACCCTTCCCTGAACAGACCCAGCCAGATACACAGGATACCGCATGTACTGGTACACAGGCAGGTGACATGGACACAGACACGGTGTATGGGAATCCGGCCAGAGTACACGGGTGTTTTCCAGTTAGCAGGACACGACATGTTCTTTGACTTACACGTCGTGTGTAGGAATTCCTTTACGAATTCGATGTCTGACACGGGCTGTTTACACAAGCAGTACCTGGAGTCAAGGAACAAGGCGTGTAAGCCTACTACGTGCAGTGTAGTCTAGTTTTACACAACCTGGATGGATGACTCAGGTCGTTACACGAGTAGTACCCGAGGTCTAGGAACACGGTGTGTAACCATACTACGATCCATGTAATCAATCCTACAAGGCTTGATCAAGTTTCCTTCTGTGACTTGGGATAGTTCCCTTACGGTTCGTTCCCTTGGTCTTTCTCCTGAAGGTTCCCGGTATCATTTCCTACATACAGGAGTATGATCCCTTCAGCAGGACTTTCTGAATAGAGTTTTTGGATTCCCTTATGTGATACATAGAGACATATCCTCTATCCATTCTCGAAACCCTATGTAGAGTTCTTGGTATCGACGTGACCAAATTTTCCCGGGTGCCGATCCTCTTCTTAGCGGATTAGTTCAGACTGAGTTATCGGAATCTCCCCATGAATATTGGTTGTGATCCTCATCTGAGCATCATGTTCCCAAGTACATATGGAGTGTGTTCTCTGGGAATGAGTACTTTTTGTCTCTCTCTATTCAGTCCTAGGAGTGTGTTCTCCTTGTTATGTTCTTAGTGGAATCATCGAGATGGATCTTAGTAGTGGTTTTGCGGTAGTCTATTGTGTATGAGTATATCTAGATCTTCCTGTTATATGTTATGTAGACATACAATATGAAGATATGACTGTATCTTTCTTTTGTGGTACTTTTCCCTTGTTTTATTCCTTTGTGGTTTTGGGGTGTCCTACTGGGTATTGTTATAGTCACCCCTACATGGGTTTGGCCGAACGTGTTGTGTCTTGTGCAGATGAGCGAGCTCTCGACAGGATTCTTGGAGGACAAGGACAGGGCGGTGCTCAGTGAGATTAGACAGGTCGAGGCATGTTTCTATGGCTACAGATTGCAGTCCCAGTACCTTTCATTAAAGGTTTAACTTTGTTGTAGACTCCCTTTTGGTGGTCTTGTACTTTTGGCCTAGGGTATTATACTTGATGTACTTTACTTTCCTATCGTACTATGTTGGTTGAGATTTTTAGTGTATGCATGCATTTCCATTTTTAGTAGTTTTTACTTTTCAGCTTTTTGGTCTTGGAGATGTGTGTGCGTGTGTACAGGTATATAGGCAATGCCTCCCGTGTTTGTAACATGCCTACCCGATAGAGTCACTAGCCCCTGGCCTGTTGGAGGCGGGATTGGGGAGTTGTGGCTCTGGCCCCACTGGGATGGGTCGTTATAGTCCTGGTGAACCCAGTTGAAATATTGAAAGATGCTCAAGCTTTAAGTGATTGGGAAAGTGTTTTTGATTCTATTAATGGACTTCAGTTTTTGAAATCACAATGTATTAATTTATTGGGTGATATGATCATGTGAGAATGACAGGCCTACTGGATATGGTTTTCGAGCCTATTTTTTGGGGTATTTGACTCACAGGAGTCAGAACTAATATTTTGAGGCATGAATGTGTTGAACCACAATTTTATTTTTCATGAGGATGAAAAATAATCGGGGAGTATGCATGTAGTGGTTGTGTAATGATGTAAACTATGAGTATATGGTGATCTAATATTGGTGAGATAAGGTGCTTTTGGTTAGGGAAGCTCAGGTCCATTCAATATTTTTTACTTGTAACGAACCTAACATTGTGAATAAAATTTGTTTCTTGGAAATGTTGTTTATAAAATTTCATACACAGCAAAACTATATCCCTTTAATAATTAAGTGATTATAATTAAAATGTGACCATTTGGCTTCAAAAATTATATGAATATTGGTTAATTATGATCATTGGTGAATATGATCATCGGAAACAATAATCAAAATAATAATTTTAACATTATAATTATTATTATTTATATAAACAATAGTTGTTAATTATTGCATAAAGAAGAAATTATAGACGCCTCTAAAAGAATTGTATTGTATGAATACCATTTTTCAATAATTGGTGGATTATTGTTGTGATTTTCTCTTGACCAATACCATGTCATGATTCATCGGGTTATGAGTGAACAAAATCAAATATAAGAGAACTTCAAGTTAGTCGAGATTAGCACTCAGGTCACGTTATCTGAGCCACCCAAAGAATCAGTCACCATATAACAAAATAACCTTTGTTCATGTATAGTTGTTATAAGTACATATGTTTCAATTCCATAGCCACATATTGTATAAATCATTTTTATAAATAAAACTTTTACTTCATGATTTTCATTTTATAAATATTTCTTCATAAAAATTGAGATAGAAATTGAAAAATTGGGTTTTGGGTTAAAATTGTACTTTTCATAAAGATATAAATTGTTATTTTAAATTATGGTTTTATTAATAATGAATATAATAATTAAATAGTGTTATAAAAACCACTTTTTTATTAAAGGTTTTAAAATAAGTTTATTTTTTTCAAGTGTCGAAAATTTTACTATGCATTTTACTATTCATTTTCTGTCTGCTATTATATTTAAAAAATATTAATTTTTATAGTTGGTAGTAAAATTTATTATATTTAGAGAATTAATTTGATAAATCAAATTACACTTTTGAAATCATATAATATATATTATGATAGGGTGAATTCATTGTAATTTTAAAAAATACCTTTTTTCATTATTAATAAAAATACAATTTGATTTTTTTAGTATGTTTAATGAAATCATAATGATGTAATAATTATTATAAAATTATGGTTGAATATATAGTATTAAAAAATTATAACAGGTTTCCCAAGTGGAAAATATTGGGGTCCAATACTTTGGGAAAGCCAAATTTTGAATATAATGAAAGCATGATCACAAACCAGTAATACAATATTATAGAGAATTAATATACAATATTATAAAAAAGTGTATGATTCTATATAAGTTATTAACCTAGTAGGGAATGTTTTTGTCAAATATTGTAGCCTAACCATGTCTATAAATTTCTAATACAAATTTAAGGACTCATTTTTAGTGCACAATTTGTAAAAATGTGCATCCAAACCATGTGGCTACCCAAAATTTCATCAAAACACTAAAATTAAAAAAAATTCCCCATATTCTTTTTACCCACTCCCCATGTTTCTTTACCACTAACAGACTATAGACTAGGGATTCTCCAAACCCCTTTATCAATCTACATCCCTTGATTTTGAGTGTGTGTTTGTGGTTAACGTTTTGTGTTTTGTGGTTAACATCACCCTCAATTATTCCCTTATCTATTAATTTTTCCTCCATGATAATTTCATAGTACTCTATTTTATATTCTATTAAAGATTATATAGAACCATGATGGAATAATATATTTATCATGGTTTCGTTGGAAAAATTTCATAGAGTATATATCAAGATGGGATCCACTTATCATTATGATGCATTTCATTAACATATGTGATTGTAGTGAATTTTCATAGGTTGTTTTTAGTGAATTATTTTATTTTTGTTGAATTTTTTAAGGGTATATCATCTTATTTATTTTCCATTTAATGTTTTCAAGAATTATTTTTGGACAACCCATGGTGATTCCATAGAGTTTTGATATTAAGAGAACACCTTTTGAGTTTTGTAGCATTATACCAATTTGGGGTTTCATTAATTATTTAATTATAATAATTATAATTTATTAATTGTTGTTGTTTACCATGTGGAGAAAAATTGGGTAGTTAAAAATATATTTTTTGGATGTCTATGACTTTGGGAAAGTGATGGATGAGCTACAAAAAGGCTAATGGGATTTGGAAATATTCACAATGCTTGTTTCCATTAGGAATGTGTTCTATGATATTTACCTATAGTCCTGTTAATTTATTTACATTTATGCATAGAATGTTCATTTTTTCCCTTCTTTGGTGTGATGATTTCGTATGTTTAACATTATATTGATATCTTTGACCTGTCATAGATTTTGTTGGATTAATTGGTGATTGTGAGATTATACACAAGGTGTCCCTTTGTGTTTTCTGATTCTTATAATTGGTAGTGGGGGATTTTGAGGAGTATAGTAAGCATATTACAGGCTTAACCTAGTTAATATCACTGGATATCTCACTATAAAGATTACAGGGATAATTGGTATAACATGGAATCAATTGTTTATGAAATATAAGATGATAAAATGGTTTAATGTGATCTTATTTTTAGAAATTCCAATGAGTATTTTCAAATGGATATATTATTGTCCATTTTTTCAAAAATATTCATTGTTTCAATTTATGAAAACAATTTTATGAGGTGGATAGGGATTTACAATGAGTTTTTGATCTCCATGTTATTAAAAATGTTTTTTTAATGTTAATTTAAATTATTTAGTTGAATTGAGTGTGGGTGGTTTCCCCTTTGATGAAAACGACTTAATGGGTATTTTCATGGTTGTGATGGAATGTAATGATTCATATTTTCATTTTGTTTCATAGAGAAAGTATTTCTTTTTAAGGGTGGAATCAAAATGTTTTTAAAATGTATGTGAGATATCAATCCTTTTCCAAAAATTGGTGGGTATATTGTTTAAATATATGAAAAATGATTAATATTTTGTGCCATATTTTGGTTTTAAAGTCGGGATAGGACTCTATTTTATGATATCAGTTTAAAGTAGGTTGTTTGAGTCCCTTTGGGCTATTTTACGATAAAATGTGGTTGAATAATTGGATTTCTATAATATAATGTAATTATATATGATGTTGGAAATATTGAAACTCATCCAAGTTTTAGGATGTTTAACACTATGATCCGCACCCGTGGTTTTGGTTGTTGAATAGGGTGTTCTTCACCCCTTTTATACTCCCAAACATAGAAACCCCCATCCCCGAATTATGTTATTGGGCATAGGGATCCTCATTATCAGATTAATGTATTGGACATGGATTTCCATGTTGGTGGATTATTGTTGGACATTGAGATCCATATTGACGGTTAAGTTGGGAGTGAATACCAAAATTGGTGGAATTTTATGTTTGATAGGACACTAAATATTAGTATTGATAGAGGTTTAAATGTCCTTAGTGATGGACTAATGTTTTCGTTACAAATGATATTGATACAATAGTTACATATGGGGTACAGACTCTAGGAACATATGGTACCATATATGGAATAAAATATTTCATACCCTATGCTATATGAATTAGATGACCATATTGGGATGATGTAGGTTTGGCAGGCCCAGATTCCACCATCAAACCGTAGGGGAAATGGGGTTACTAGAGAAATAGACATTTTTTCTTATCTTCATTTATATACAAGTTATTTGCTCCAATTTTTATCTACAGTCATGGTTTCTTTATCACACATTAAATTTACACAACATTAGTGGTATAGTACTTAGTATTAATCACACCATTATTAAGATTCCATGAAAACTAGGAAGCATAGATACTCTAACATGTTTATTATAGGCACGGGTTTGGGATGAGGATCATGTTGATCTTTTCAAGAGTGGGAATGATAACTTAGATAGTATCACGGGACATATTGATATTATACATCAAGATGTGGTAGATCTATTCTCATATTATTAGTGTTTCTATATCATTATAGGTAATTTTACTAGTGGGTAGTTAGTTTCATCTATGATATGGTCGTTCGGGACATTCATCATTTCATTACATATACATTCATTTTATTGTTATCTTTTCCAATTTAATGTTATTTTTGGGCTGTTTATATCTACTTAATCTTTTAATGAATGTAGATTTTGATGTATATTGATTATTTATATTCCTCATTTTAATATAGGGGTATGGTCTTCTCATATGTTTAATTTATATCCATGTTGTTAGTAGGAAGCCTCTGGCATTCAAGGAGGCACGCTTAAGGCTATATGGAAAAATGGATTGGGGAATCCACTTAGTGGTTCCTAGGATGAGACATTACAAAGTGGTTTCAAATTAGTTACATTATTATTGTTTGATTATTTATTAATTTATATAATATACATATATTAATGTTCCATAAACATCAATGGATATTATAATATTGTGTCATGAACACATATGCATATGGGATGTACATGTTACAAGTGATGGGATTTTTTTTGTGATGTTATGATTTTATATTATTTTTTCATTTATTGATAATCATGTGACTTATTGTAATTATATTTATGTCATATTTATAGATCATTTACATTTGAAAGATTCAAGTGATGTGGCTTTGACTCTAGGCTTATGGATGTGAGAGGCCTCACATGCATCATATTGGGCATTTAGGATTCACATGACATATAGGCCTACTCGTGTTCATGTTTACTGAGGACTGATGAATATTTACTTATAGTGACAACAATTACCGAGAAGGTTTGCTTCCATATAAGTACATGGTGAAATTATATAATAATAGGATGACATTTATTGGATGTTTTTCTGAAATCTAGTCTTGTGAATATATTATATTCATCTAAATGATGATGATGATATCATGATACTCGGAAACGTGAGGTATAGTGATTCTAGTGGGTTTTCCTCACAGTGGTTTATTAATATTGAACCCTCCTTTGTGATTTTTGTTAAAGTTTGGTTATGTGGACAGGTCTTTTAGGGAGTGGTCGTGTGTGTAGATGCTCAGTGAGGATAGGTTCCCTAGTTATGAAATTTTGGGTCAGTATATTACTTCCTTTAGATGGGATTTCTAAGATATGTGGGTTTTAAATATTTGATGTCATGTTATGTTGGTACATGAGTGTGTTTTAAACCCCATGAGTTGTGACCTTTAATGACTTTGTACAGGCCTAGGTGGTTCGACCCTATGAAATGTCATGATACATTATCAGTATAACTAGGTGGGGTATTTTATAGACCATCTTGGTTTGGATCTAGGTTTGGGTGTTAGTGTCAATTGATATACGTGAGTGACGTAGAAGAGGGGTTGGATAAGTTGTGTGTGTGTGTGTGTGTGTGTCTAGGTGTAGGAGGCATGGATTGATGTTCTGGGAATTTTACATTGGTGATTGAATACTGCATCATAGTTTCATTTTTTAGGCATGTTGAATGCATTATTTAGAGAGAGAACATGTGTTTATTTATCCATCATTGGGGTTGGTTCCAATAGAGGAACGCTCATTTGGGTTCATATCCATAATATTAGTTTAGTGTTAGGGATATTCCTGATCGTTATGATATTAAAATATAACTCAAAAGGTGCATGAGGGTATGTGGTTCTAGGTTTTCATGTTTTCCTATAATATATACTGCTCTAGTGAGTTGTAATTGGTGTTCTTGGGTAGGATATATGTAGTTCTACCCATTAATAAGGACATAAATAAGGTTTATTTGGTATGAGGCACATGGAGATGTCTTCTTCCATTAAGATTAAATTTCCTTGGAGTTATAATAATAATGTTGATCATGTGGTTTTTGACGGAATTTCCAATTAGGTTCCATGTCTGATGAGCTATGGAAGCATCTTAAGTAACACAATGAGAGTCTTTGTAATGTCTCAAATTTTTTTACAATGTTTTAATTTAATATTATGTCAGAATCTTTTTGAGACCAGTCTTCGAGATGGCATAAAATTCCAAGGCCTGGTGAGCCCAGAACAAATGATGGAATTTAATTTAATTATTAAATTACACGCGTTGGTGGTTTTCCTAAAAAAGTGGAATAACTATATAATGGGAGATCAGATCAGAATTCTGAGGACACCATTGTGTTCAGAACATCGATTTTACCTTAGGCGAGGCCTATCATTAGCAGTCTCAGGTCGGTGGTGAAATCTTGTTTTTGGAAGTAACAGTAATAAAATATTTAAAAAAAATTTATTCTCCAGCGAAATATTTTTTAAAATCTGTTGTAACAAATATCCTTTATCTTTTTTTAATAAATTCTTGTGCAGGTGTCTAGGGTTACAAACCTTATAACCCGGAAACCCTTGGAGGCTCTGGAGGCTCTGGAGAAAACCCCCCAATGCGACAACAACATTCTTGACTATTTTCACCAGTGATGACGCCGCGAAGACCAGATCTTCACCAAAGAACACCGTAGATACTGGTAGGATGTGGTTTGATGACTTATTTTCCCCGTTCTTGATTCCTATGAAGAACGAGTACTAATCCACGAAAAGATTAGCCAATGGATCGGCCATTTTGCGGGATGGTCTATTTTCAGGAATCGTGGGGATTTGATTCTTGGAATTAATTTGGATTTCGATCAACCTTCTAATGGTGATGAACCAAGATCGACACGAACATCGATAGAGGTTCGTCCCTCTCGATTGTTGTGTTTTTCTCTCACTGTTCCTACACGTTCTTCATGTGTGTTCTACGCGTTCTTGAGGGAAATCGATCGGTGTGCATTCGTTTTTTGGCGCAACGATATGAAATCAAAGATCCAACATCGAGACGACCTATCAGAGGTGTGACGAAGACATCAGTAGACAAATCGATGTGGTTTGGAAATTCCCGTTCTTTGAGTGTTTTCAGACAGGCGGATTGGGACGCGCTATCAAGGCCGATCGAAATCCCGAAACCAATGGAATTGGTTTTTTAGTGGAAGGACGACCCCAAATCTGGAGTTTCATGATGATCTGACAGTTGGATTAAGAACCAGATATTTGGATGAGGTGCGCGAAGGAAGACAATGATTCTGGAAAAATCCCGACTGCACGACGTGTAGTGTGGGCTACACGGCGTCTGTTCGTCAGCGGATTTATCTGGCGTGTGCTTCTGGAGTACACAGACACAGGTTGGGTACATGGCCAAGGATGCTCTGTGAATACCATTCCCTGGCCAGACCCAGACAGATACACGGGATACCTCATGTACTGGTACACGGGCAGGCGACACTGACAGGGACACCGTGTACGGGCATCCGGCCAGAGTACACGGGTGTTTTCCAGTTAGCAGGACACGGCGTGTTCTTTGACATACACGCTGTGTGTAGGCTTTACTTCCTGACTTCGACGTCTGACACAGGCTGTATACACAGGCAGTATATGGGGCCACAGAACCCGACATGTAAGCCTACTACATGCCTTGTAGTCCAGTTTTACACAGCCTAGACAGATGACTCAGGCCATTACAAGAGCAGCACCTGAGGGCAAGGAACATGGCGTGTAACCATACTACACGCTGTGTAATCAATCCTACATGGCCTGAGCCAGTTTCCTTCTGTGACTTGGGCTAGTTCCCTTAGGGTTCGTTCCCTTGGACTTTCTCCTGAAGGTTCCCGGTATCATTTCCTACATATAGGAGTATGATCCCTTCAGCAGAAATTCCTGAATAGAGTTGTTGGAATCCCCTATGTGGGACATAGAGATAGATCTTCTATTCATTCGAGGATCCCTAAGTAGAGTTCTTGGGTTCATCGTGACCATCTTTACCCCGGGCACCGATCCTCTGCTTAGCGGATTAGTTCAGACTCAGTTGTCGGAATGACCTCATGACTATTGGTTGTGATACTCATCTGAGCATCATGTTCCCAAGTACTTCTGGAGTGTGTTCTCCCGGAACGAGTACTTTGTGTCTCTCTCTTTTCAGACCTAGTACTCTGTTCTCCTTATTGTGTGCTTAGTAGAATCTTCGAGCTGGATCTTTGTTGTGGTTTCGCGGTAGTCGATCATGTATGAGTATATCTGGATCTTCAGTTATATGTTCTATTGACATATACTGTGTACAACTGACAATATCTTTCTTTTGTGGTACTTTTCCCTTGTTGTATTCATTTGTGGTTTTGGGGTGTCCTATTGGGTATTTTAATACTCACCCCTACATGGGTTTTCCCACACGTGTCGTGTCTTGTGCAGACGAGCGAGCTTTCGACAGGATTCTAGGCAGACCAGGACCGGGTGGTGCTCAGTGATATCAGACAGGCTGATGTGTGTTCCCACTACAAGAAAACCGCCGTTTAGTGGTGGTTTTTTCACAGTGGTTTTTAAAACCGCAGCGAAACGCGTTTCGGTCCGCCGTTTCGCGACGGTTTTAAAAACCGCCGCGAAAAAACCGCCGCTAAACGGCAAAAAAAATATTTTTTTTAATTTAATTTATTTTTTTTAAAATTTTATTCGAGGATTAGCGGCGATTTCGGTTAAACCGCCGTGAAATGAAATGAAAAAAATAAAAAAACATGAGAAACCCCGAAATCACTAAAAAAACCATAACTTTTGATCCGGGAGTCCATTGAAACACCACGACCAGTCAAATCGAAGCTCATGAAGAGATCTAGAGGCACATATGATCAAAACTAGGAGACGGTCTAAGGTGCGGAAGATATTAGAGTTATATGAAAGTTGAAAAATGTTCTCCAACTTGAAACGGCCATAACATTCACTCCGTGTGTCCGTTTGGGCTCTACAACATATCAAATTGAAGCCAGCGAAGAGAGCTACACACCCGTTCAACACAAGCTAGCTCTTAACGTGTTTTTCGACCCCAAAAACCCCTCTGAAGACCTCCAAAACCCCATTTCCGTCACCGGTGTCTTGTCGAACTTGTCTTCAAACAGACCTAACATTCGATCTGCGTGTCAGTTCGGCCTCCTCCACCTGCCAGATCGTAGATCGTTCAGTGAGCATCATTTTGACTGGTGGCGGCACCCACATGCACTCCTAGATCATGTGTTATGGCCTTTTTAGTGGGTATCAGGTTTGTTATGTTTTTCAATGCCTCGTTTCTAGCACCTGTTCCCCATCAGCTTTTTTTAAATGGTCATAACATCTGATCCGCCTGTCCATTCGGACTCTTTCACCTTTCTAGTCAAAGATTGTTTCAGGATCTTTGATTTGACAGGTTGCGGATCTAAAACGGACTCTGGGATCATAAGTTATCTCCGTTAATGCGAGTCCAATGTTTTTGTCTCTTTATGACTGTTTTGACAGGTTTTAACGGTAGCTCCATTTATTACTGTTTATTTGTGTTTCCATTACTTGTTATCTTTATCAATGGTTTTTTATGGGTTATTATGATGATTATGTCGAATTATTAAGGAGTTTTTCAGAGTTGTCACGAGTTTTCATGCGTTCTCATTCATTCTAATGCCTCATTTTTCATATGCTTCTCCATCCTTTTTCATGCGTTTTCATGATTTTTCATCCCTTATCACATATTTTCATACTTTTTCATGTGTTTACTTTATTATTTATTATTTATTATTTATAATATACTTTAATTTATTTATTATCTATTATTTGTAATTGGTTATTTTTTATTTTTTATTTTTTATTTTTTATTTATTATTTTTATTTATTAATTATTTATGGTTATTTATTATTTATTATTTATTATTTATTATTTATTTATTAGTTATTATTTATTAGTTATTATTTTTTATTTTTTATTTTTTTATTTATTATTTACTATTTATATTTATTTATTTGTTATTATTTATTAGTTATTATTTATTAGTTATTAGTTATTATTTTTTATTTTTTATTTTTTATTTTTTATTTATTATTTCTATTTATTTTTTATATTTATTTATTATTTATTATTTATATTTATTTATTAGTTATTATTTATATTTCATTATTATTTATTATTTATATTTATTAATTATTTATATTTATTTATTATTTATATTTATTTATTATTTATTATTTATTATTTATTATATATATTTATTTATTATTTATTAATTATATTAATTTATTATTTATTATTTATTATTTATTTATTATATATATTTATTTATTATTTATTATTTATATTTATTTATTATTTATTATTTATATGTATTTATTATTTATATTTATTTATTATTTTTTATTATTTATTATTTATTTATTATTTATTATTTAATATTTAATATTTATATTTATTTATTTATTTATTTATTATTTATTATTTATTATTTATTATTTAATATTTATTATTCATTATTGATTATTGATTATTGATTATTTATTATTTGTTATTTATTATTTATTATTTATTATTTATATCTATTATTTATTATTTATTATTTATTATTTATATCTATTATGTATTTATTATTTATTACTTATTATTTACTATTTATTATATTTTATTTTTTATTTATTATTTTTCATTTTTTATTTTTTATTTTTTATTTTTTATTTATTATTTATTATTTATTATTTATTATTTGTTATTTTTTATTTATTATTTATAATTATTTATTTATTATTTATAATTATTTATTATTTATTATTTATTATTTATTATTTATTATTTATTATTTATTATTTATTATTTATATTTATTTATTATTTATATTTATTTATTATTTATATTTATTTATTATTTATATTCATTTATTATTTATATTTATTTATTATTTATTATTTATATTTATTTATTATTAATTATTTATTATTTATATTTATTTTTTATTTGTTATTTAATATTTATATTTATTTATTATTTATTATTTATTATTTATTATTTATTATTCATTATTGATTATTGATTATTGATTATTGATTATTGATTATTTATTATTTATATATATTATTTATTATATATTATATATTATTTATATCTATTATGTATTTATTATTTATTATTTATTATTTATTATTTATTATTTATTATTTATTATTTATTATTTATTATTTATTATTTATTATTTATTATTTATTATTTATTTATTATTTATTATTTATTTATTATTTATATTTAATTATTATTTGTTATTTATTTGTATTTATTATTTGTTATATATTATATATTATTTATTATTTATTTATTATTTATTATTTATATTTAATTATAATTTGTTAATTTTTTTATTATTTATTATTTATTATTTATTATTTATTATTCATTATTCATTATTTATTATTCTTTATTTATTATTTATTATTTATTATTTATTATTTATTATTTATTTATTATTTATTATTTATTATTTATTATTATTGAGCTTATATCTATTATTTATGTATTATTTGTTTTTTCAATTAATATATATAAGTATATTAAATTCTGTTTATTAACCACATGGCAAGCTTGCTGGAGTGGTAAAGTCTTTAGAAGGGTGATGGTGGAGTTTGGTCAGGACCCAAGCAGACCATATGGTGATCCCGGAATCGAGCTTCCAGCAAGGCTCGGAAGGGTGATGGTGGAGTTTGGTTATTCAGACTCATGACGAGGCGACTTTTGCATGGTCAGAGTCTGAGCGTCTCTTTAGAGAGGATTTTTCACCGGTTACACTGAGAGAATTAGGTATACAGGATCGTCTTCAACTCCATAAGGGAACCATGACGGTGGATGACTATTCATCGAGGTTTACCGACCTCTCGCTGTACTCGATGGATATGGTCAGAGATCAGTAATTCAGATCTTGGACTTTTAAGTGGGGCTTGCGCAGAGATATCTGAGATAGGATCATCCCTATGAGCATTCCTACTTATGTTGGGGTGCTTGAGCGGGCATTGGTGGTCGAGAGTTTCTTAGCAGAGCAGGGATAGCCAAAAGTTGTCAGCAGTGGGCGAGCTGGAGCAGAGACCTCAGCAGTTGGGATCTAACGCCAGGGACCCAGGCGTGGGAGACGTTTTTAGAGGAGATCCCAGGACAGGGGATCTGCCGTATAGGGATCACAGGGTGCATCCAGCCATCCTCGAGACAGGTGATGCTATTCATGTGATGGAAGGGGACATCTCGCTAGAGATTGTCCAACCCGCCATACTACTAACATAGGAGAAGTGGATGGACCACCAAGGCAGAGGCAACGTGTGGAGCAGACAAATCCACAGGGCGGCGGATGCGGTATAGGACTTGGGAGAGTAGCTGGAGGTGGTCGGCATTTTGACCCTTTACCAACACCACCCCCAAGAGGCCCCCACTAGGATTAAGGAGCCGGTGGACAAAGGCAGGGACAACTGCAGGTGGTAGAGGCGTATGACCCAGGTTCTCCCAGAATGATTAGAGGTACAATCTATGTTTTTTATACTTTGGTTGCCATACTGATAGACATAGGTGATCTCTATTCCTTTCTGGATTCTTATCATGTTCTAGACCTTGATATTCCATTTTAGCCGTTGACTCGGCCCTTACGCATTGAAAACCCGACAATGGAAGATTCATAGATCACACACTTTTGCAGACATTGTGACCTGACCCTAGGAGGCGAGAGTTTCGGTTGGATCCTCTTGGTGGTAGCGTCGAGGCCTTAAGATTTCATTCTTGGTATAGATTGGTTATCCAAATTTCATGCCCAAATCGACTGTTTTAGGTGAAGGGTGCGGTGTGTCCGTGGTGATGGAATGAGGTTGTTTTTTGTATGTGAAAGAGATACCCAGGCAGCGTAGGATGGACTCATGCAGAAGAAGGGACAATCAATTTCACATCAGTTGGCTAGCCTATCCCTTAGCACATCAGATGTTATGAGTTTCCAGTTTCCAGAATTAGTGGCTGAGTACAAGGATGTCTTTTCGGAGGATGTCCCAGGACTACCTCCCCATCGGGAGATAGATTTTTGCATTGAGATACAACTCGGTACGACACCGATATCATCATCAGTATATCGGATTTCTCCTGCAAAGCTTCGTGAGCGGAGGGTGCAGCTGAAAGACTTGCAGAAGAAGGGTTTTGTAAGGCCCAACGTTTCACCGTAGGTGGCCCCAGTGCTATTTTCCAAGAAGGCAGACGAGATCTCGAGGCTATGTGTGGCTTACCAATGCTTGAATCAGGGGACGGTGAAGAACCGGTATCCACTACCAAGGATTGATGACCTCTTCTACCAGTTGAGAGGGGAACAATGGTTATCGATGGTTGATCTATGATCAATCTATCATCAGTTGCGAGTACGGGATGAAGATGTACCGAAGACGGATTTCAGATGTCGCTATGGTGACTATGAGTACTTGGTGATGTCCTTCGGTGTGACGAATTCCCCGATAGTGTTAATGGGACTTATAAACCAATTATTTCATCCCTATATAGATCCGTTCGTAGTGGTCTTCATCTATGATATCCTTGTGTACTCTCCATCTGAGGAGGAGAATGTAAGACACCTAAGGATGGTTCAGGACACATTCTGAGAGCACTAGTTATATGGTAAACTCTCAAAGAGTCAGTTCTGGGTACATGAGGTCCACTTTCTGGGACACGTTATCTCATCAGATGGGGTAGCAGTGGACCCAGCCAAGGCGGAGGCAGTGCTAGCATGGAAGCCACCCCGGAGCCTGACTGAGGTTCGGAGTTTCCTTGTGTTGGTAGGCTACTATCGTAGATTAATTCTTGATTTCTCTAGGATTTCAGCACCCATGACAGCTTTGACCCGAAAGGGGAAGCCATTCGTGTGGACTGAGAGATGGCAGTAGGCTTTCCAGTAGTTGAGACAATGTCTGAGGAGTGCCTCGATCATGAGATTACCGTAGGAGGGTGTCGAGTACATAGTGTTATGCGACACATCTGGAACCGGGCTTGGTTGTGTTCTGATGCAGAGGCAAGCAGTGATTTCCTATGGCTCATGTCAGATGAGTCCACATGAGCAGAACTACGCGACTTATGATCTAGATTTGTCATCGGTGGTCTTCGCGTTGAAGATGTGGCGACACTACCTGATGGGAGAGTCATTTACCATCTACTCTGATCAAAAAAGTCTCAGATATATCTTTTCTCAAAAGGATCTGAATTTAAGACAAAGATGATGGGTTGAGTTCCTCCAGGATTACGACTTTGAGATCGTTTACACACCTGGGAAGGAGAATGTTGCGGTAGATTCTCTCAGTAGGAAATCTAGTTCGCAGTTGCTGGATGAGGCGACGAGGCAGTTGGCCTCCTTACAGTTATCCTTCGTGGATAGAGGTGAGGGAGCTTACCTTCAGTCGATGGTAATTAACCCTCTGCTCTTGCAGTGAGTCAGGGAAGCACAACTCGAGGATGCTAGCTGTGAGACTCTACGTTCTCAGATATCCGCAGGTAATGATGTCGATGGATATTAAGAAGGTGGGGAGCACGTTGTTCTTTTCAGAGGGCGTACGGTAGTTCCAGTGACGTTGCAGGAGGATGTTATGAGGGATTTCCATACATCTCCTTTGGCAGTGCATCCGGGTGGGGCAAAGATGTACTAGGACCTCCGACGTCAGTTCAGGTGGCCGAGAATTAAGAAGAGTGTGGCAATGATTGTTTCTCGGTGCCTTACTTGTGAGTAAGTAATGGCTAAGCACCAGGTGCTAGCAGGTTTGACTCAGCCCCTTGAGGTGCCAGAGTGGAAGTGGGATGAGATATCCAAGGACTTCGTGAAGGTTTTACCACGTACGTCTATGGGACACGATGACATCTGGGTGATTGTTGATCAACTCACCAAGTCGTCCGACATCCTAGCCATAGGGGAGAAAAGTTTAGTAGAGTGATTGGGATGCCTCTACGTGCATGAGATAGTTCGAATTCATGGAGTTCCATCCACGATCATCTCAGATTGTGATGCTTGTTTCACATTCCGGTTGTGGAAGGGATTTCATGAATCTTTTGGGACTCAGTTACTCTTCAGAACATAGTTTCATCCCCAGACTGATGGTCAGGTAGAGTGGACCATCCATGTTCTGGAAGATATGTTACGAGCTTGCATACATGACATTGGTCATAGTTGGGAGGATCACCTACCACTAGTGGAATTATCTTATAACAAAAGTTATCATTCAACTATTGGTATGGCACCATTCAAGGCTCTGTACGGGCGACTTTGCAGGTCACCACTTTCCGGGACATACCCAGGAGTGTCAGCACTCGTGGGCCCATAGATGGTGAGAGCTGCTACAGAGAAGGTGCAGGCCATCCAGGAGCGGATGAAGACTGTACATAGTCAGAAAAAGTCTTATACCGACAGGAGGCGGAGACCCTTGGATTTTGAGGAGGGAGACCATGTGTTCCTTTGGGTCTCACCTCGATGGGGATTGCAGAGGTTTGGGCGAGGTGGAAAGATATCTCCGAGGTTCATCGGCCATTTACAAATTCTGAGTAGAGTTGGCGAGGTGGCGTATCGCTTGGCTCTACATCCTCATATAGATCGGGTACACAACGTCTTCCATGTGTCGCAGCTACGGAAGTATGTGCATGATCCATCGCACGTCGTCGACTGGAGCGAGCTGGAAATCAATGATGGAGTGAACTTTGCTGAGTACCTAGTGGAGATCGAGGATCGGCCGGAGAAGGTCCTTTGTGGGAGAGATATTCCCTTGGTGCGTGTCCAGTGGCAGCACGGGAATCTCCTGGAGTGCACGTGGGAGCAGGAGGCTCATATTTGTGTGGAGTACCCACATCTTTTTAGTAGCCTTTGTTTATGATTTTCGGGGATGTAAAAGACCTATGGTGGGTGTGATTTAATGTCTCGGATTTTTTTACCTTGTTTTAATTTAATATTATGTGGGAATATTCTTGAGACCAGTCTCTGAGACGACGTACAGTTCCGAGGCCTGGTGAGCCTAGAAAAAATGTTGTAATTTAATTTTATAATTAAATTATACGCACGTACAGTTTTCTATAAAAAGTGTAATAACTCATGAACAGGTGCTCGGATCAGATATCTGAGGGCACCGTTGCGTTCAGAACAATGATTTTACCTTACGCGAGTCCTAACATTGGTCGGGGTAGGTTGGTGGTGAAATCTAGTTTTTGGACGTAAAAGTAATAAAATATTTAATAAAAATATTTTATTCTGCAGTGAAATATTTTTTTAAATCTGTTTTAATAGATACATTTTATTTTTTTTTAATAAAGGCTTGCGCAAGGGTCCAGGGTTACAGACCTCATAACCCAAAAACCCTTGGTGGCTCTGGAGGCTCAAGAGAAAACCTCCCAACGCAGTGATGACGTTCTTGATGATTTTTGCCGGCGATGACAACGCTGCGACTAGATCTTCACCAACAAACTCTGCGGATCCAGGTAGGATGTTGTTTGATGATTTCTTTCCCCCATTCTTGATTCCTATGATGAACGCGGACTAATCGAACAGATTAGCCTGCAGATCGGTTATGTTGCGGGATGGGCTATTTGCGGGAATCGTGGGGATTTAATTCTTGTAATAAATTTGGTTTTTGATCAAGCTTTTAATGGTGACGAACCAATATTGACATGAACATCGATCTAGGTTCGTCCCTCTCGAATGTTATTTTTATTTTCACTCCCAATTCCTATGCATTCTTCGTGTGCATTCTACGCATTCTTGGGGGAAATAGATCGTTGTTCATTCGTTTTTTGGCGCAAAGATCTGCAATCAAAGATCCAATATCGAGACGACCTAGCAGAGGTGCGATGACAAAGGCGACGGAAAAATTTATGTAGTTCAGAAATTCATGTTCATCGAGTGTTTTTTGACGGGCGGATCAGGATGCGCTATCAAGGCCGATCGAAATCCTGAAACCAATGGAAAAGGTTTCGTAGGGGTAGGAAGACCCCAAATCTTGAGATTCATGATGATCTGACAGCTGGATCAAGAACCAGATATTTGGAAGAGGCGCACGGAGGAAGACAGTGATTATGGAAAAATCCCAACTACACGGTATGTAGTATGGGCTACACGGCGTGTGTTCATCGGCGTATTTTTCTTGCTTGTGCTCCGGGAGTACACAGACATGGGTTTGGTACACGGCCAAGGACACGCCATGTATACCCTTCCCTAAACAGACCCAGCCAGATTCACAGGATACCGCATGTACTAGTACACAGGCAGGCGACATGGACACAGACACGGTGTATGGGAATCTGGCCAGAGTACACGAATGTTTTCCAGTTATCAGGACACGACGTGTTCTTTGACTTACACGTCGTGTGTAGGCATTCCTTCACGAATTCGATGTCTAACACGGGCTGTTTACACAGGCAGTACGTGGAGTCAAGTAACAAGGCGTGTAAGCCTACTACGTGCAGTGTAGTCCAGTTTTACACAACCTGGATGGATGACTCAGGTCGTTACACGAGTAGTACCCGAGGGCAAGGAACACGGTGTGTAACCATACTACGATCCATGTAATCAATCCTACATGGCTTGATCAAGTTTCCTTCTGTGACTTGGGATAGTTCGCTTACGGTTCGTTCCCTTGGTCTTTCTCCTGAAGGTTCCCGGTATCATTTCCTACATACAAGAGTATGATCCCTTTAGCAGGACTTTCAAAATAGAGTTTTTGGATTCCCTTATGTGATACATAGAGACATATCCTCTATCCATTCTCAAAACCCTATGTAGAGTTCTTGGTATCGACGTGACCAAATTTTCCTGGGTGCCGATCCTCTTCTTAGCGGATTAGTTCAGACTGAGTTATCAGAATCTCCCCATGAATATTGGTTGTGATCCTCATCTGAGCATCATGTTCCCAAGTACATATGGAGTGTGTTCTCCGGGAATGATTACATTTTGTCTCTATCTATTCAGTCCTAGGAGTGTGTTCTCCTTGTTATGTTCTTAGTGGATTCTTCGAGATGGATCTTAGTAGTGGTTTTGTGGTAGTCGATTGTGTATGAGTATATCTAGATCTTCCTATTATATGTTATGTAGACATACAATATGAAGATATGACTGTATCTTTCATTTTTGGTACTTTTCCCTTGTTTTATTCCTTTGTGGTTTTGGGGTGTCCTACTGGGTATTGTTATAGTCACCCCTACACGGGTTTGGCCGCACGTGTTGTGCCTTGTGCAGATGAGCGAGCTCTCGACAGGATTCTTGGAGGACAAGGATTGGGCGGTGCTCAGTGAGATTAGACAGGTCGAGGAGTGTTTCTATGGCTACATATTGCAGTCCCAGTACCTTTCTTTACAGGTTGAACTTTGTTGTAGACTCCCTTTTGGTGGTCTTGTACTTTTGGCCTAGGGTATTATACTTGATGTACTTTACTTTCCTATCTTACTATGTTGGTTGAGATTTTTAGTGTATGCATGCATTTCCATTTTTAGTAGTTTTTACTTTTCAGCTTTTTGGGCTTGGAGATGTGTGTGCGTGTGTACAGGTATATAGGCAATGCCTCCCATGTTTGTAACATGCCTACCCGATAGAGTCACTAGCCCCTGGCCTGTTGGAGGCGGGATTGGGGAGTTGTGGGTCGGGCCCCACTGGGATGGGTCGTTATAGTCCTAGTGAACCCAATTGAAATATTGAAAGATGCTCAGGCTTTAAGTGATTGGGAAAGTTTTTTGATTCTATTAATGGACTTCAGTTTTTGAAATCACAATGTATTAATTTATTGGGTGATATGATCATGTGAGAATGAAAGGCCTACTGGATATGGTTTGCGAGCCACTTTTTTGGGTTATTTGACTCACAGGAGTCAGAACTAAGATTTTGAGGCATGAATGTGTTGAACCAAAATTTTATTTTTCATGAGGATGAAAAATAATCGGGGAGTATGCATGTAGTGGTTGTGTAATGATGTAAACTATGAGTATATGGTGATCTAATATTGGTGAGATAAGGTGCTTTTGGTTAGGGAAGCTCAGGTCCATTCAATATTTTTTACTTGTAACGAACCTAACATTGTGAATAAAAATTGTTTCTTGGAAATGTTTTTTATAAAATATCATACACAGCAAAACTATATCCCTTTAATAATTAAGTGATTATAATTAAAATGTGACCATTTGGCTTCAAAAATTATATGAATATTGGTTAATTATGATCATTGGTGAATATGATCATCGGAAACAATAATCAATATAATAATTTTAACATTATTATTATTATTATTTATATAAACAATAGTTGTTAATTATTACAGAAAGAAGAAATTATAGACGCCTCTAAAATAATTGTATTGTATGAATACCATTTTTCAATAATTGGTGGATTCTTGTTGTGATTTTCTCTTGACCAATACCATGTAATGATTCATCGGGTTATGAGTGAACAAAATCACATATAAGAGAAGTTCAAGTTAGTCGAGATAAGCACTCAGGTCACGTTATCTGAGCCACCCAAAGAATCAGTCACCATATAACAAAATAACCTTTGTTCATGTATAGTTGTTATAAGTGGATATGTTTCAATTCCATAGCCACATATTGTATAAATCATTTTTATAAATAAAACTTTTACTTCATGATTTCCATTTTATAAATATTTCTTCATAAAAATTGAGATAGAAATTGAAAAATTGGGTTTTGGGTTAAAATTGTACATTTCATAAAGATATAAATTGTTATTTTAAATTATGGTTTTATTAATAATGAATATAATAATTAAATAGTGTTATAAAAACCTCTTTTTTATTAAAGGTATTAAAATAAGTTTATTTTTTTCAAGTGTCGAAAATTTTACTATGCATTTTACTATTCATTTTCTGTCTGCTATTATATTTAAAAAATATTAATTTTTATAGTTGGTAGATAAATTTATTAAATTTAGAGAATTATTTTGATAAATCAAATTACACTTTTGAAATCATATAATATATATTATGATAGGGTGAATTCATTGTAATTTTAAAAAATACTTTTTTTCATTATTAATAAAAATACAATTTGATTTTTTTAGTATGTTTAATGAAATCATAATGATGTAAAAATTATTATAAAATTATGCTTGAATATATAGTATTAAAAAATTATAACAGGTTTCCCAAGTGGAAAATATTGGGGTCCAATACTTTGGGAAAGCCAAATTTTGAATATATTGAAAGCATGCTCACAAACCAGTAATACAATATTATAGAGAATTAATATACAATATTATAAAAAACTGTATGATTCTATATAAGTTATTAACCTATTTTAGACCAATATATAATATGTTAAAGAACAAAAATATTAAGGGTGGTTAAGTTATGGGAATTTGGATTTAGTTTACATTTCATTAATATATTCTTATTATTTTGAGCAAATTCACTTCTATTTGGTGTTTATACTACCTAATTCATGTTATATATTGAATACAATTATTCTCATGATATTATAAGTCACCTATTATTTCATACATTTATGGAGGTTATTATTCATATTATTCAAAGGGGTATGTGAGACTTTAGAATGATTAATGATTATTCTTTTCAAGAATGTTCTTACTGATTATTTTTTAAATCTCACATCCATTTATGATTTTTATCTTTATATTTAAAAAATCATTTCACTATAGTAATTTTTCATGTTAAATTTCCTTGAATATCCATATTTTCATATGATGGATATTATTATTTCTTTAACGATACATTTCCTTACATACAGTGTTTACATTGACATTTATCTAATTAACTAAGAAATTATTGATAAATTTGTATCATTTATTCAATAAAGATATTTGATAAGGCATAATTTGTATAGATTAAATTTATTATTTCATATGAGTAAGGTGTCATAACTAAAATTATGGTGGGATTTACATCATTATTTAGCTCCTCGATGCAACGATAGGTTATCATGAGACAAATAAGTAGGCCAAATTAAACTGGTTTCTATACATAGTCTATATCATCTTATGAAAGGTCATCATTGTATAGGTTTTAGTGTTCCTCAGACATGAATTCCATTATGAAATAATTTCACTCATTTAGTTTCTCTAATTACTCATATGTGAAAATTTCATGTCGATATATCTATGGATACATTTCATTTTAGTTCATCGATTGAATGGAATTTTTTTCTTTTATTACATTAACTATTGATTTTTTTTATATAGTTATTTTGATTGCATGTGTTATCAATTAATAATATTTCCTTATTAACATATTCTCGTTTATTAATTATTTTTTCCCCTTAATTAATATTACTGAGCATTTGAGATCACCCTTATTATGTATCATTTATCCAGGTCATGAAGACGAAATCATTGAATCAGGTTTCAAGGATGAGGTTTGTTTTATTATATAATATACCATTTTTTTATTTCTTATTTACAAATATATTATGGGTATCATGTGTGTTATATTGATTTACAAGACTTTTTAACTAAATGGTCCTTTGTGATTTTTAATTTATAATCATTCCAATTTAAAAAAATTAATGTACTGGCTCTGAGATTCTAGTGTTGGGACAATATAGTTGGTATTAGAAGAAGTTTAGAAGCACTCCTAAAAACAATATATTAAAAAAATTTATTATGGAGCACTAATATAATACATACATTGGGGTGATGTTTATTATAACATCTATAATTTTTGTAAGGTAGTGATGATGTGGGTATTCCTAGAAATACATCACTGTCTGAATACTACAACAAGACGTGGTTCTGGAAATGATGTAGCACATATAAATAACTCTATATTGGTGTTGTAGTCCTAACTTGAGGTATCGTAATATATAACAATGAGCTTTACTACAAAACTAGTGTGAAACTATTGGTGGATATAGTTAGGATTGTTCACATTTCATTTACATAGCATTATTACGTATTTACAGTTAGATATTCTTCTAATGTAACCAAACATTATGATTCTGGGATTCATGATGTAAAAATTTGTGTTATGTGATACACCATATTTATTTATATACAATGTACAAAAAATTGTAAAAAATCTAGTGTAAGTCGTTGTATATAAATTATACATGGAAGGAATGATGGTATTATTACTCATAGAAAATGTATAGATTACTATGCCAAGGAAACAAATATAGCTGGTATTATATCTAAACAAGTTATGGATATATTATTTCATCTTTTTCAGGTTATGAAAAATAACCTTGTCTAAATAGGTAATCTTATTACTCATAGAGAATATCCTACGATGGATCTATTTATGTAGAATAACCCCTAATCATTTAGTGGGACTACTAATCCAATTTTAGATAAGAAATGGATTCGGTCTCTTGAGTATATATTTAAAGTCTTCGAATACAGTTAAAAGGAAGAAGTCACACTTTATTTATATTGTCTCTAAGGTGATTTTGATCATTGGTGGTCCTTGATAAAAAAATAATAGGGATGAAGAAGAAATAGAACACATGGAATGGAGATAATTTTAGGATATATTCTTCAAAAAATTCTTCCCTCACGATCAAACAATTCAGATGAATAGGAATTTCCTTTGCTTGAAGAAAACAGATGATGAGATTATTAAAGATATTGATGATACCTTTACAAGGTCAATCTGATAAGCTATAAATTATATACACAACACGAAGTAAAAGATCAATCATTCTTTTATAGATTAAATCCAATTCTTCAAAGGGTGCTAGTGTCTCAATATTTATCTTCACAATATGAAATAATTTTATGATCAAACAAGGAAGAGAAATAATTCACTAAGTCCTATGGCTTCTAGGGAAACCCAAAGAAGAAGTGGTATCTTTAACACCATGAATAGGGTAATGAGTCCAAGAAGATGAAGGGAAATAATTATTTTCCAATATTTGATAAAAATAGAATAAATCCCCCTGGTGAATATATGAAAGGATGGGGTGCATGTTATTAGTGTGGAGAAAGCGATAACTAGAAAAAAATTTAAAAAGAAAAGATTAAAATAGTGTTATTTAATGTTACAACTGCAAGGATATAGTGCACTAGGAAATCAAATTACCCAAGTGTCAAAATAATCCACCTTAGAAGAATCTATGGGAAACATTTCAAGAATATATTATTGACACACCCAAAGTGGAATGATTAATGTACTTCTATATTATGATCTTTGAAATAATTTCCTAAAATATTTCTTCCTCGTAATATGATTTTTGAACTATGTAAGGATTTTAATTTATCAGTTTTTAAAAAATATTATGGATAATATGATGAATGGTACCATGAAAAGTTAGTCATCAAAAAGTCAAACTTTTTAGAAAACACATGACCAATGGAAATACAACCATTAATATGTCTCTGATATTGATATAATTGTGTAGAAATAAATGATTTGGAAATTGTTGACATCCTTTGAACTGATTAATGACTTTTCAACAAGTTGTATATGCTATTATTTATAGTTTTTAGAACATAGTTGTATAAATAGAATATATCCAATAACCTAAGTTTTATATTATGAATATAGATGAGTGCATATTTTTAATGAGGTTTAAAGTTCATTCGCGCTATTACCATATTTCAAGAGGATACATGATGAAGTTATTCACATTTTTTTGTATATAAAACGTAGAGCTAATTCTTTTTGATTAACCGCTAATGAAAATCTCTTCTTGGAAATTCACTGAATCTCCATCAGAAGCGATTGTATCATAATCTATTGAAAAAATTTAATTGTATATAAAATGGCTTAAGATGATCATTGGTTAGGATTTTAGAAGATTATGTTTTAATTAACCATATGAAGAATCACGTATTAAAAGATGAAGTAAAAATAGTTAAAGGTGTAATAAAAGGTAAATATTATGTATATAAAATCTTATAATTACATATATTCTAATATTGTGAAAGAAATCATTAACTATGGAAAAAAATGATTTTGCAACAAAACATGTGTCCTATTATAATCATTTTTTAGGATATCAATTATATTTAATAACACCTATGATTTATGGTTTTGTGGTCAAAAACATTCATCTGAACATGTTTCATATCACTCTCCTTCAGTACATGATTGTCTGAATTTTCCTCCATATCAATGTTTCTGTTTTCTAACTATGTTCTCTATCATGGGAACCTAGTTACGTGAAAATGGTACTTTCCATTCTATCATATTAAGAATACATGATATTACCTATTTTTATGATGTCTGTATTTTAAAAATTATCTATTTAATATAAATCTATCATTGAGAGGAAGTCTAAATTGAAAGGATGTAATTTAATTAATGTTGGGATAATGTAACACCCCAAAATTATAAAATATGAGCCTTATATTTGATAGTGTGCATTACATGAGACACCTAGAACATAAGTGGATGTAATACAACGATACTTTATAAAATATTTACTATTGTAAATAGATTTGATATATTCTATCTTCAGTAATTCAATCAACAATGAGTCATATTATGTTACAAGCAATAGATATTTTCTTCGAAATCTTACATTACACTCATGCCAAAGTTTTAACTATATATTATTAAAATATTATTATTTAATATAATAAGAATTAACATATCCCTAAAATTATAATTTATTAATAGGATTACAATTGAATATTAGAGGAATATTTTTATAGAATATGAATTTTTTTCTCAGAAAGTTATTTCATCCAAATAAATTAATAAAATAATATTTATTTATTTATTTTAATGAAATATATATGTTATATATTAAATAAAATATTTCCAATGTCCATCCAATGGATTTTATAAGAATAAGATCACAAAAAATCCAATTGTATGCGTAAAATACCATATTCTTTAACGCATTTTTACTACAACTAAACGGAGAACCCATATAAAATTTTAATTTTTAAAATTTAATTTATTTAATATTTCAAAATAAACATCATATTTGAATGTTAAACATAATAATTAGGGTTGGGTTAATTTTTGAGGTTTTCCTCAAACATTTCAATTTTTTAATAAATAGTTAAAAATACTACATTTTAGTCCAAAATTGATTTGCACTGAAATTAATTATTAATTCATATTGTGTTTTATATTATTTTTAATTTTTATTTATATAAAATTGTAATCAATTAATAAAATTTAGGTTATTATAATTAATTTGACTTTGAATTTACTATAAAAGCATAGAAAAGTATTGAATGTTTTTACATTAGAAATTCACATTTCCCTCTCATTTGGAAGAGGAATTTTAAATTAATTTCTATAATATTTTTACATTAATTTGAAAAAATGTATTACATATTTGTAATTAGAAAAATATATAATTTCTATTGAGGTAAAATTTGATTTTACAAAAAATATTAGTGAAAGAAATTAAAATTAATTAAAATTATTACGGAAAAATAATGCTTAATAATGGAAAAACCCATTATATTAAGGACATAAATGGCCTATCCACTTATAAAAACCCTATTTTATGGAAATATATCATCCATAAACCTTCCATTAATGATTTTTTATGAGTTTTTTATGTATGAACATGTGTACATCAAACTTGTTTCCAAAAATTCCAAGTGAGTCCTCTTCCTTCCCTATAAAAGGTCAGCACCTCTCCTGATTCCTCACACCTCTCATTCTACGTAGGCTATATGAATATTTTGAAATATATATTACCAAAATACCTCACCTAGACCTTGAATTATTAATGTTTTCTGGAATCCATCCCAAAATTCATTTTGGTACAAACCAAAATGAGTTACCTGATTAAGAGGAAATGTCTTCTCTTAAGCTCTCTAATGTCATATCAATTCTCCTCCATATAAAATACCTTTATAAACCTGTTATATAAAAACAAAATTATCCTAAATATACTAGGGCGTTTCTTCTTAAAGGATTCTATGTACACTTACACATACCTAAATCCAATGGGTAACGAAAGTAATGTATCTTGAAATAGAAAACATCTGCCTCACAAAATAATGGTTGTTCATTATTCTATTACAACCTATCATTATGCCCATTATGATGAAAATGATATTTATATATGTTATATATGATATTTATAGTGTTCTTATGCTTCTGTAATTTTTATTAATAATATAACATTATACATTCCATCTTGGGTAAATATGAAAATATCATTTGGGAAAGTATTGACTACTTCCCCCTCAATGGGATGTGACTCATTGATCCCATAAATGAAATGTAAAAAGGATGGTTTTAATAAAACTATATAACATATATAACATATATATGATTCTATCACTATAATATAAATAAGCATAATTTAGTTTTTATTTTTTTAATATAATAATGAAATAAAAGTAGTGTTCTTGAATATGTACGACCTACCGTCTCCTTGAAAGGTGCACTTCATTTCTAAAATTCAAATATAATGGACTACTATATATATATAATAGTTATATAATATAATTATCCTGTATTTTACATTCTTTATTTGATGAAACCATGATCTAATTGTGATAACAATAAATAAAAAGGTAAAACCTACTCGAGCAAACTGGGCAATTAATAGCAAAAATAGTCTAATTAATGAATGAGTGCTCAAAAAAGGGTAATAAAATAATATAAAGAATTAGTATATGATATTATAAACATGAGTATGGTTCTTGTTTAAATTAGGATAATATTTTAATACACTATATAGGAGTATATATACCACACAACAAAAGGAAGGTTATGGTATGGTAATTTCGTCTCAGTTTACATTTCAATGATACTTACCTGTTATTATGTGCCACTTCAATTTTATTTGGTGTATATACTACCTATTTGTTGTTAATTAATGCGTCAAGCTGTTATAATGATATTATAAGTTTCATTTAATGTCATAACTTTCTGGAAATTTGATTCAATAGTTTCAAAGTGGTATGGGACACATTCAGATGATTAATTATTATCCCCAAGAATGTTCTTAATAAATATTGTTGAAATATCACATCCTTTTGTGATTGTTTAAATTCTATTAAAAAAATAATTTCACATAAATCATTTTCATTGTAAATTTTCTTGAATTCCCATATTTTAATATGATCAATATTATTTTTTCTTGGACCATATATTATTAGACATATGATGTTTACTTTGACAGTTATTAGATTAATTGGGGAATTATGGAAAAATATCTATCTTTTATTCAATATGTATATTTGGTGGTTCCTATTTTATATTGATAAATGTATTTATTTGATATGATGAATCACTTAGATAAGAAATGATGGGTGGATCCAGAATTTTATATATCTCCTTGATGCATCGACAGGTTCTCATGAGACAAATAATTTGTCCAAATAGAATCGGTTTTGGATCTATAGTTTTAAAAAATCTTTTCAAAGGACTTGAATTATAGGTTATCACTTTCCTCAAACATTACATCCATTAATAACTAATTTCCGTTCTTTATTTTTTTTTCATTATTGATACATGAGATTATTTTATGACCTATCTATACATACATTTCAATTTTTTTACATTGATTAAATGCAATGTGTTTCAATTTCATACCATTCCATATAGAATTTCTATTATCTAGTTATTTTAATGAAAATTTTTATCAATTATTTACCATGAAATGTAAATTTATTTTCATATATTCTTTATTTATACTACTTTACATACCTGTATTGAGCATTTGAGCTCACCCTTATAATGTTCTTATTCTCTATGTCATGAAGTAGAAATATTTGAATATGATTTCAAGTTTATAGTTATTTTAATTTTACTATGTATCATTTATGTATTTAATATTTACCAATGTATTATGGGTATAATTTTTGTAATATAGCTTCTCAATTCTTTTAAATAGAATTTTACTTTGATATTTATTCCATACAATCATGTCAATGTAATAAACTAATGCACTTACACAAGGATTTTGGGGTTGGGTTGTTACAATGTTATCCTATCCATTTTCATCCATATATTTAATGTAATAATATTATTTTATTAATATAACACCCTTTGACTCTCTCTTTTTAATGTTTTCTAAAATTGGGTGTTATACCATTTAAGCATATGATTTTACTTCTTAAAAATTCATTATTTTTCACAAGAAATTATTTTATTTGCTTTATTGAATATCAAAAAAACTTTCTTCTTTTGAGGTATTCACATTGATTTCAAAATAATATAATTAATTATAATATTTACATACATGAAACACTCCTTCCATTTCTAGGGGTTGATAACGACAAAATGATGTTGCTTTTAAGAACATTCTAAAAGATGATGATTTTGTATAAAACATGGTTCATTTATTCTACAAGGGTTATATATGAAATGGTTTTGATGATATTTTTGGATAACATTAAAAAATAAATAGGAAGGGTGTTCCCTAATAAGTCTCCAGTTTATTGGGAAAAGAATTCAATCTCTAGAGGTGTCATGATTTATTATACCTTGTTAAAAACATTGGAGGTATTTATGAGACCTTTTTGAAAAACTATAGTGATATGAATATAAATGGATAATATAAATTTTGTAGACAAATTTCTATGCTATTATTCATGTTATTATTATTATAATATACCCATTTCTCATTCCTTTGTTCATTTCTTGATATTATTATTGTTATTCCTCATGATAAAAAAATGGGTTCCCTTGTTTACAATTACTGGGACTTCTGTTAACCCATTCATTTTATTTATATCCCCAAGTGATTGTTGACACTACATTTTGTCTCTCTGAGGATATTGATATGTCCATGTCAAATTATTAGGTTATAATTTCATAGAATGTTAGATATCAAGGTTTTTATTTCTTGTTTGAGATGGTAACAATGATTCTCATGTATGGGGAGTTATGTGTCGGTCGTGAAGATGATTCCCGGATGTAGGAAGGGTAAAATGTGTCTAGAACTGGTCTTGGATCAATTATGATGGTACAATGATTATGGTGATAAATCATTGAGTTTCATTATTAAATTACATTTGTAATGATATTAATCAATTTGATATGATGATTATTGAGTGGTGCATTTGATTTTGGCTCTTGGTTTCCCTAAAAAGTATTCTGGGGTGCTTATGTTAGAAGTGTGTTAGTAATGTTGTAGGTATAGTGATGGTATTAGTTAATATGATGACTGAGCTATAGATCTTGCTAGTATTCAGATACGGATTATAGTTGAGGCATTGGAGTGGAAATGGGATGCCACTAGGAGTGAAGGCATCATGATCAGGTGATGCAGCGACATGCCGGATGTTATAGCATGGTATTTATAGGATGAATGTCGAAGAATTAAATATTTATTAAAAATCTGTTGTTGAATTGGATTACATGCCTTGTAAATTTACACATCATCATAGTTTTCAGAAATAAAAAAATTGATATATAAAATTTTTGATAGTGGAAGAGGTTTAATAAAAACCCCCTACAAAATAACCCCCTTTGATACACAGAAAGAGGATAATTGGGGGAAAATCATTAAGGGGTGATTTTGGGCCATGCTTCACCACCACGATCCCCTGATTCTACCATTCTATATATTTTTACTCATTCTCTTATGTACCCTCTCATAGATTGCATGACTTTTTGATCTATTTTTCTTGTGTAATTAGTGATGAATGGGGATTGAATGTATAGGTTATTTTATTTTTTATTACATTTCATGTTGGGGTTTCATATTTTTTCTTTAATTGTACCCCTTTTATGATTTAATTTTATTTAACCATTTTTAGTGGGGTTAGTAAGTGTGTTTAATTTATTTCTATATTTGATCATGAATATTTCATGATATGATTTAAGTCAATTGTTTATTGTGATATATAGGGTATATAATTCCACCATGTCCATTGGGTTAGATAATTTCCAATGTTTAAATATGGGTTCTAGTTACCCATAATTTGCAAACTGGTGTACGAAAACATGTAAAAAAAGAGATTTTGAGGAAGAGAATTTACTATGGCCATTAGAATTTCTAGAACCTCGTTCCAAAGAGAGTATAATTTTTAATTAATAATTTCATACCTTTTCAAACAATGATCATGGATTCTTTCTTATACGTCACCCTTTCTATATTTTCTTCTCCCACCATCATGATCAATATTATACTTATTAGATTAGATTTAATTTCAGGAAAATGAAACTATTTAGGTATTTATTATTTAAATTATTATTTTATCCAACATTGTATCTATGTGTTTGAATTTTCACCTCAAATTCATATACTACCCAATAGTTTAGTGGTTTTTTACTATAAATTCATTAATTCAATAACCCTTTGGGACATAATGATACCCCTGGGTTTCATCTCTTCTTTCAACATGACTTCTTTTTCTTTTTTCCATCACTCTTATTATCTCATAACTCGGTTAAGGGGGTAATCCTAAATTATTCTATGGTAATGTAATTAAATAGTGGTCGTTCAATTGGATTGATATTTTTTCATTATTTTTTGTGTTTGGGTTGACATGATTTATTTAATCAATTTTGGATACATTTATTTTATATTTATCATGACCATTGGTAATAGAATATGAAATGAACCTCAAAATATTGAAAATGAAACCCCTAAAGGATGAAATATCATTTTTAAATATAGGTAAATCATATTAAAAAATGTTATTGAGGTGAAAATGATTTTTTGAAACACTAAATTACTAGGCCGAGGGAAATTGGGAGTTATTATTTCAATGAGATACCATGACTTTTGGTATTTCATCATCTTTAATTTGACCACCATTATGGACTAATAGACATATTTTCTCAAATAAAATGACACCTGAACCTATAAATTACAAACCCAGAGAAACTTTAATAATATTTTTTAAAACAAAAAAACCAAACTGCTTTATTTTCATTATATATTATTCAAATTAATAAATGTAGACATTTCTCAACATATTCTATAATTTAGAAAAACAATTTTTTTCAATTAAAAAACTAATTCAGTATCTCTATGGGTTTGAAATCAAACCTTACAAATACAATATTTTAATTAATTTAGTATTGTAGTTTATGTTTTTATCCATATTTTATTTTTATTGTACCTATAGGGAAATAATGACTCCCCATGAGTGATTTATAAATTAATGAATAGAATTGAGTTAGTAAAACACATATGTCTTTAGTGGTGCACTGATGAAAAGGTCGGACAAAAGGATTTAGAAAAATACATATAAATCCCATTGAATAAGAATTTATAAAAATATAAAAAAATGGGGTTATAGGTAAACCATATGAAATAATTTTTTTCCTTAATATGATGATAAGACTCGATAAAGGGGAATTAAAATAAAAGTCCCTATGAATATCATATTCATTGAAGTGAAATTAATTTTAAGATGATTTCATGAAAAAGAATTATAAATAAACTAAAATGAATATAAAAATAAAACATTATACAATTAAATGAAATATACATCACAATTAAAAAATTGTGTTCAATAATATTCATTATAAGTTAATGAAAATAAATTTAGTTATTAATAAAAAAACACATAAAAATTTGGTAGAGTTATAATTGAAAATCACATTAAAGTGTGATCAAGAAATAAAACTCAAAATACCTTGAATATAAATGGAATAATGATAAAATTTATTGAATATATAATATAATGACCAAGTAAAATAAAATAAATTTATATTAAAAAACATTTATTAATAATTTAAAATTAAGACTAGAACCCTTACTTTAATTTCTAGCTTCCATGGAATCAAATTAACCTCATGTGAAATAAATATTAATATATTTAAAAGTAATTTAATAAACTAATTCATATCTATAAACCTTTGTAAAATTTGGTTACAATCAATGATTATTTATTAACTATTTATTTATCTCTTACTTTAATTATTTTATATTGTACCTGTAACTCTTTCTCACCATATTCATAATAGTGAAACCAAATCTCATTACATCAATTTTGTAGGAATGAATGTTGTTACGTTAATAATAATTAAATTATTAATATTACAAATAAAAAATAATAATGGGATATATATATATATATATATTTAATTTAGTAAATATATTACTATAATCATCCAACCATAGTTTAGATATCTCACATACATATGAGAGAAAAGAGCAACAACAATTAAAATTTTCATTTGCTGGACTGGTCAAATTTTGAAGAACGTATTGAAATGAAATTCTAAGAGTGGTATTCAATCAAGGATTTTTTTTTTCATTTAATGAGTCTTAAAATTTAGGGATTGTGTTCTTGTGAGCCTATATATCTATGATTTATGTTTTGTTGGTTTTAGAGATTTATAGATGGGTTAATGGTTCATTGTGCATCGTTTTGGAGAAATTTTGTGACACCATTTGATCAAGATGTAATCAGATCACATTAAAATAATAATATTTAAGTTGAATGGTTAATGACTTCTGGGGGTAAACCATTTGAGCCAAAGAAGAAATAGATTTATTTGGTGAAGATCCTGAGGCATTGTTCTTGTCTTGTACATGGTTTTAGACATATTCAATTCCATGAAAAATAGGGGAGGTGTTTTTTATACCATGGTTAGGGAAAGGTTTGGCGAAATCTGTGGCCAAACCAAGTGTGGAAATTTCTTATACCAATTTAAGGTCTCATTTTTAGTGCAAAATTTGGAAAACGGTTGGTCCAAACCATGTGGCTACACATAATATCATCAAAATAATGAAATTAACAAAACTCCCTAATATAATTTTTATCCACTCCCCAGGTTTCTTCTACATTGACATACTATAGATTAGGTAAGCTTGGAACCCCATAATTCATCTATATCCCTTGATTTTGTGTGTGTGTGTTTCTTGTGACTGTTTCATGTTTTGTAGTTAGCATCATCCTCTATTATGCCCTTATATCTTAATTTTTTCTCCACTGTAATTTTAATGTTCTCCCTTTTATATTTTATTGAAGATTATACCAGAAAATGATGCAATATTATGTTCATCATGGGTGCGTTTTTTGGATTTGATAGAGTATATCTCAATATGGATGCCACATATCATTATAATGTGTTTCATTAACATATGTGATAGTAATGAATTTTTACAGTTTGTTTATAGTAAATTAATTTATTTTTTGTTAAATTTTGTAAGGGTGTCTCATCATATGTATTTTCATTTTAATTTTTTCATGAATTATTTTTGGTCAACCCATGGTGATTCCATTGAGTTTTGATCATAAATGAGCACCTAGTGATTTTTATATAATTATACTGATTTGGGATTACATTAATTGTTATTATTATTATTATTATTTATTAATGGTTGTTGTTTACCATGAAGATAGACATTGGGTAGCTAGGAATATAATTTTTGGATGCCAATGACTTTGGGTGAAGTTTAGACGAGCCATATAAAGGCCAACATGATTTGTTAATATTCCCAATGATTTTTCCTTGAGGTAAGTGTTATATGATATTTAGATATAGTCTTGTTAATTTCTTTACATGTATCAATTTAATGTTCAATATTACCATTTTTGGTGTGCGGATTTCATATTTTTGACATTATATTGATATCTTTGACCTCCCGTTGATCATGTTGGACTCATTGGTGATTATGAGATTATACATAGGTCTCCCTTTGGGTTTTCTTATTCATGAAATTGGTAGAGTGGAATTTTGAGTAGTTGAGTAGGCATATTACAGGTTTAACCTGGTTAATATCAATGGATATCTCAATAGAATGATTATAGGGATAATTGGTACAACATTGAAATCAACAGTGTAAGAAATATAAGATAATAAAATGGTTTGATTTTATTTGTTCTTATTTTAGTAAAATCGTATGAAGATTTTGAAATGGATATATTTTTATACATTTTTTCAAAACTAATATTGCTTTCAATCGATGAAAACCATTTTTTGATGTTGATATAGATTTACAATGATATTTTGACATCAATGTGATTAAAAATGAGTTTTTAATGTTAATTTAAAATATGTGTTTTAATTGAGTGTGTGTGGTTTCCACTTTGAGGAAAATGAATTAATGGGTTTTTTCAAGGTTGTGATTGAATGTAAAGATATGGATTTTCCTTGGGTGTAATAGAGAAAGTATTTTTTATGGGTGGCATCAAATTTTTTTAAAATGGAGGTGGGATATAAGCCGTTTTCCAAATATTGGTTGGAATATTTTTTAAATTTGTAAAAATTATTGGGTATTTTGTGCCATGTTTTGGTTTTAAAGACTAGTGGGGACTCTGGTAAATGATAGAAATTTAAAATGGGATGTTTGAGTCTTTTTTGTATGTTTTAAGATATTTAGGGGTTGAAAATCATATTTTTAAAATATAATGTAACGACTTAGGATGTGGGAATTAGTGAAACTCATCCAAGGTTTAGGATGTTAGGCATTGTAATCCTCATCCGTGGTTTTGGATGATGAACATGGTGATGTTCACCCCTTTTTTAAACTTCCAAATATGGAGACCCCCATCCCTGATTTAGGATATTGGACGTAGGGATCCTCATTATCAGTTCAATGTATTAGACAATGAGTTACATGTTGTGGATTAAGGATGGACATTGAGATCCACATTGATGGATAAGGCTTGGTTTGACTACCTAAATTAGTGGAATTTGATATTTGGCAGGACACTAAATATATGTATCGATATATATTTACATGGCCTCAGTGATGGACTATGGTTTTTGGAACAAATTATATTGATATAATGTTAGGTATGGGGTATATACTCTAGGAATATATAGTGTCATATATGAATAAATTATGATTAACCCTAAGATTTATGAATTAGATAACCATCTTGGGAAAATGTTGGTTTGGTAGGACTGGGTGCCACCATCAATCCTATAGGGAAATGTGGTTACTAGAGAAATATGTTTTTTTATATCTTTATTTAAATATATGTTATTTGCTACAATTTTAATATAAAATCCTGGTTTCTTTAACTTGTACTCATTTTAAACACCATCAGTGGTAGACTATTGAGTTTTAGTCACACCATTATCAGTATTCCAAGACACATAGGAACCCGATATTCTATAACATTTTTATTACAGGCACAGGTTTGGGATGAGGATCATGTTGATCTTTTGAAGAGTGGGAAAGCGATCTTAGACTGTATCAAGAGATATGATGCTATTTTTCTTGGTGATGTTGTAGATCTATTTTCATTTTTTAGTTTTTCTATATCATTTTTTGAAATACTACCAGTGGGTAGTCAGTTTTGTCTATGATATGGTTATTCCGTACAAACACCATTTCATTACATAGACAGTCATTTTATATTTATCATTTCCCATTTTAAGTTATTTTTGAGATGTTTAGGTCTATTTATTATTTTTAAGAAAGTAGATTTTGATATATGTTGATTATTTATATTATTATTCCTCATTTTAATAAAAGTGTATATTCTTCTCATAATTTTACATTATATCCATGTTACTAGTAGGAATCCACTGGCATTCACGGAGGCACACTTAAGGTTCTATTGAAAAATAGTTTGCAGAAACCTCTCATTTGATCCTAGGTTGAGACATTACCAAGTGGTATCATATTAGTAACATTTTTGTTGTATTGATATTTTTTAATATTTATAAGATACATATAGTAATGTTCCATATAAATTTATGGATATTAGACTATTGAATCATGAACACATATGATTATAAGAAGTCCAGGTTACACGGGACATGATTGTTTTTTCTTGTGATGCTATGATTTTATGTTATTTCTTCATGGAGTGATAAACACGTTATTTAGAGTATTTATATATTTGTTGATTTTTTGAATAATTTATATTATAAATAGTCGATTAATGTGGCCTTGAATCATGGCCTTTGGATTAGAGAGGTGTCACATGCATCATATCAAGAATGTAGGATTCACATGACTTATAAGCATACAATTATAAAAGCCTACTGAGGACTGAGGAATATTTATTTAATGTGTCAATAATTACCCATAAGGCGTGTCTGCATATAAGTACTTGGTAACATTATATACTAAAGGGATGAAATTTTTTTGGATGTTTTTTATGAATTCAGGTCATGTGAATTTATTTTAAGAATCTAAATGATGGTGAAAATGACATGGTACTTAGGATAGAGAGGTGTACTGACACTAGTGTGTTTTCCTCACAAAGGTTTTGTAACACAAGGAGATTTTAAGAGAAATATTGTTTTTCTTATGTTATACGCAAAATAATCTTTCACAACACACAACACTATCTTGCCTTGCATTACATGCAATCGTGACCTTCCTCAATAGCGTGTGTAGTACGCAATACCGAGTTTCACTAAACAACGATATATTATTATAATATTATAAACCAGCTTCTATGAATGGTATTAACTTAATTTTGAATTTTATAACATTATAATTCATCTTATACATTTTCTAGAATGAGGTATGAAAACAAAATCATTTTTTTGGATAAAAGAAGTATTTTTCAAAAAATGCAGTGCTACCACCTTTTGATGGCGCACCCATTTTAAATCTAGTTGTTGACATTTTTATAAGTTCAATTTGAAAAAATAAAATTCTTCTTTGGAATCAGGAAATAAAATTTTACTTTGGATAAATGTTTCATATTATCCAGGTAACTTTCATATTTTGATGAATAGTAAAAACACGCTATATTTTAATTAAAAACAACTTTTTTCATTGAAATAATTTTTATGGTTAAATTATAATATTTAATGGTTTTAATGTATAAATAGAATATATTTTTACCATTTCATATAATGTATATCAGTAACATTAATAATACATTGAATTCATAGGTAAAAACATTTCAATCTTTGGCAATGTTTTAACTTTTAAAACCCGTTTTCTTAACAACGGGATTGATTTTAAATTCATTACTGAAACTTTTATGTTTTAAATTTTCAAAAAGGGATTCTATATTTTGAATAAGTGGGTCTAAATTATGTTAATAGGTTACTTTTTTTTATATTATGAATAGTAACTACGGAAATTTTTATTTACTGCGGTTAAAGGTAAATAGAGTAATTCAATGTTAAAAGAATATTATAATAATTAAAAATTACCTTTACACTTTTCTTGGCCTTATTGGATGAGTAGTGTCAACCATGGTCATCCTTGGGTCGATTTTGGGACCCCATTGAGCCACTTGGTAGTGATAATCACAATTTGGATTAATTAATTTAATGTAAAGACAAAATTGACATTAAAAAACCCTTTTAGTAATTAATTTTTATAAGGGGTTATATAAATTATATTTTCGTATATAAATATTTATTGGAAAGCTGAAACGATTTTCTACATGATGATATTTGTTTTATAATTTTTAGACATCAAATAAATTAAATTATTTATAACACAATAATGATGCAATATTTACCTTATTAATAAATGATTTAAATAAATAAGATTATAATGATTAAAATATTTTTCAAAACATATCCAATAATGATTGGATGATTTTATTTCTACCATTAGTCATCTTATCTTCATTGTTAATGATTTTTGGACCATTTGAAACCGAATATAAGTTTATAATAAAATAATATTTTCACACTTTCCAACGGTGACCCTCTCCTCCCTTATAAAAGGGCACCTCCTCCCTCTCCTCCTCACACCACTTTGAGCCTTCAAGCTCATCCAAACCCTGACCATATATCTTATCCACTTCCCTAGAAACAACTTAAAGGTCCTGGTATACTTCAAAGACCAATCTTAGTGCCCTAAGAGGAGGTTTCAAAGAGGCGTGTCGAAGAAGAGGTAATATCTGTTACCAATTCATTCAAATTTATTTCTTCTTATACTTATTATTATTTAGTTGTTTCATTATGAAGTAATAACATTAGTATCACTCATATAATTATATTTCATTGTAAACATTAAACAACCCTATTTCACTTTCTATCTATCCTACGAAAAACGAAATCACCGCGCGTGCGTACGTACGGAATACCCTCTCCACGCTGTGGTGTAATATGTTTTCCACCACCACCTTACTTGGATGGGTATAATGGTGTAAACAATATCTATATATGATTATTGTAAAGTGATATTGATTCTGAAATAGTATAAATACACTTGAATACAATTGGACGATCATGGGAACGATATCATCGCTCGTGCGTATGTACGGCCTACCGTCTCCACGATGTGATGCAACTCGTTCTACATGATATTAATTGAATAATGATTATATAAATGAATTTAATGAATAAATATGATATATATTACACTAATACCATTCTGGAAATAAGTTATCTATATCCTAAAAAATAATAATAAGAATTTATTCGACAATTCACACATAAGAACATAAAGCAATAAACACTAGAATAACAAGTAGAAATGAAATATTACTAATAAGAAGCTAATAATAGGACCATATATGATATCATAACAATGATTATGATTATGTAATAAGTCAATGACATTATTTAAATCATTATACAAGAGGTTCGGACATGTACAAAGCATATCGTACCTAAGGTAAGGGAAAATATCAAAATCTCAATTTTATCCGAGATTGTTTATACATCAGAAATTACTGGGTAATATTTATCATCCACATACATGTTTCCACAATATGTAATATTATTTCTATCCTAATACAATTTTTTAAATCCAATTTTACCCTTTGATGAGTTTTTATTAAATGATATGAAAGGAATATTTTGTCATTTTTTGTACGAGGTACTTTTTGAATTTTCTGGCCAAAGTATGCGACGAATGTTTTTTTAACTTATATGACATGAATGGATTTTTAGGACACTATTTCAATGAATCTTACTTTACGAGTTTTCATGTTTATTTTTAATAAACTTATTTTAGTTTAAATATTGTAGGATGTGTTAAGAAAGGAAAAAATGTTTTTGAAGTAGAAAGGATATTTTCCTCATGAATGGAATTCTAGGGTTTTATCAAAATATTTTCCATATAAGATAAAATAGGGTTATGTTTCTATCCTTATTTTATTACATTTATTTGATTGTTTTATGATTTAATTAATTTTATGATGTCCTTTTATCTTATATGGATTATGTTATTATGGCATGATGTTTAAGAATCCCATTTTTATTGCATGGGTTATGCTATGATGTATGATTTATGATTTTCTGGCACACATCATAATGTTTTCATTATATGATGGTTGGGACCTATATCTCCCTCCAATAAATTGGGTAAAGATTTATATCTCATGAGATAGAAAAGGCTGGAATGTCATGTTAAACAGTTTCAGTGATACAGGACTGAAACGAGGAGTGAACTCAGTTCAGTAATGGACTTTGTCCTCTATGATGGTCTTGGAAATGAGACTTGACTAATATGAAATGATTTTCTATGATAATGTCTGTATGCTAGAAAGTTTCATATTTTAAGTTATGGTTATTTGGGATTACTTTTCATTACTATGATTTATCCCATGACATGATATTATGATCTCTTTTGAAGGTTATGATTTTCAATTTTTTTTGTTCTTATGAATATGATATGATTGATATTTCTTTTGTTTACCCTTACTGAGCATTTGAGCTCACCCTTTTGTATGATTTATTTTCCCCATATCTGAATGAAGGGTATTAAGTAGAATATTCCAAAAGGGAATCTAGATATGATGAAATAAATGGGAGACAACATAGATGATTTATGAACCAGTTGTTTATGTTTTCCCAGTTTCTAAAGGCACTATACCTATACAGTCCTTTCATGGTTCTTTTATATGTTGTAATAAGTGTGATTAAATTTTGAAATAATAAAAATTTATGTAAAGTATTGGTCGTTATAGTTGGTATCAAAGGAAAGGTATAGTCAACCTTTGGAAACAAGGATGTGAAAGCCCTAATATGAACCCTAAGTATATATCTAAGCATAGAACAAAATATTAGTGTTTTAGAAGTTTCCATGAACAATCTATGATAAGAACTTAAGTGTGAAATTTTATTCATGATTATGTGGTTTTCCTGTTATAATTATTGTTGCTCACATTATTCTTCTTGGTTTTAGTCAATGGCTGGAACCTGAAGGAATCTTGTTAATGCGGAATGAGACGGGAAATGAAATGATTGTACCAAGGGTTGTTGACGATGATCGACGTCACGAAACTCTTAAGGCCAAAGGCAAAGGAAAGTCATGTGCAATTACTATCGGCAATGTGGAGTACGATAACGAGGTGGTGAAAGATACACTTACCATCCACTCTAAAGTAGAAAATGTTTTATTTGATTCTGGATCCACCCACTCTTTTAATTTTGAATAATTTTCTAAGGATATCTCTATATTACCGCAACAATTATATGTTATGTTAGGTGTGACAACTCATAATGGCAGAACGGTCGCATCAAAAGTTTACAATTCTTCTCTGATTGACGTTTGTGGGAAAGTGCTTCCTGAAAATCTTGTGATCCTTCCTATAGTGGAATTTGATGTGATTCTTGACATGGATTGGATTTATTTATACAGATCACATATCGATTTCCAAATAAGGGAAGTCACATTTCATATTCCTGGTCAATCTATGATCACCTATCGATGCAAGGATGAATATAACCTTCCAGTGGAAATTTCATCCATCTTATGTGTCTTGATTCCAATAAATGAAGGTTATTTATCTCAAATGGTTGGAGAGAAACTCACTATTAAGAATATTCCCATTGTACGGGAGTTTGATGATGTCTTTCTAGAGGAACTGCTAGGTCTTCCACCAAATCGTGAATTTGAGTTTTCAACAGAACTCATACCGAGTGTTGTGCCTATTTCAAAGACACTTTATAGAATGGCCCCAATTGAGTTGCAGGAATTGAAGAAGAAACTCCAAGAGAATATTGATAAAGGATTCATATTCCCTAGTGCGTCACCATGGGGAGCACCTGTTCTATTTGTTAAGAAGAAAGAAGGATCAATGCGACTCTTCATTGATTATCATGAACTTAACAAGATCACTATCAAGAAGAAATATCCTCTCCCGCACATTGATGACTTATTTGATCAACTACGCGGAGCTCAATAATTTTTAAATATTGATCTCTGTTCAGGGTATCATCAATTAAGGGTCAAAAGGGAGGATATACCAAAGACGGAATTCCGTACAAGGTATGGATACTATCAATTTATAGTGATTCCATTTGGTCTAATAATTCCCCTGCTATCTTCATGGATCTAATGAATAGAATATTTAGAGACTATCTTGATCAGTTTGTTGTAGTATTTATATATGATATTTTTTTCTATTCAAAGAATAAGGAAGAAGATGAAGATCCTTTGAGAATTGTATTGAAGACCCTGAGAAAGGAGAAGCTTTATGCAAAATTTACCAAGTGTTAATTTTGGCTATAAAAAGTTGCATTTTTGGGTTACATAATCTCAAAAGAGGGGATATCTGTGGATCTAGAAAAAATAGAGGTTATCGAAAGATGGTCGAGACCAACAACAATAACTGAGATCCAAAGTTTTCTTGGTTTGGATGGATATTATTGACGTTTTGTGAAATATTTTTCATGATTATCTAATCCACTAACCAGGTTGACTTGAAAAGGATTAAAGTTCGTGTAGATCGAGGAGTCTGAAGAGAATTTCAAGGAGTTGAAATAAATGTTATCCAGTGAACCTATGCTCACACTGCCTTGTAGTGGAGAAAGGTTTGTGATCTACAGTGATGCATCCAATAAGGGATTGGGGTGTGTTCTCATGAAAAATGATATGGTGATAGCTTATGCCTCACGACAGTAGAAAATCCATGAGAAAAATTACCCAACCCATTATTAGTAGTTAGCTGTGGTAATCTTTGCATTAAAGATTTGGAGGCATTATATTTATGGTGAAAGGTGTGATATTTATACTGATAATAAAATTTTAAAGTGTATTTTCACACAAAAGGAGATAAATATGCACCAAAGAAGATGGTTGGAGCTGATTAATGATTACGGCTTCTCAATTCATTATCACCCTGGTAAATAAATCATGCTGGCAGACACATTAAGTCGACAAGACCATGCTATCTTATCCATGATGAGGATCTAAAAAGATCCAATATTGATGGATTTACAAAGGATGGATCTTGGAATTATAATGGATGGGGAGAAATCTTATCTTTATCAAAATAATTTTCAACCATCTATATATGTGATGATTAAAGACGCACAAAAAGAAGATGTTGAGTTACAAAAGATGGTGAGATATGATCCTGAATTCAACCATGATTGTGATGGGATAATAAGGTTCAGGAATCGGGTTTGTGTTACTGCCATCCCCGAATTAAAGGAGGAGCTACTGGATGAGGTTCATAGTTCTTCATTCTCTATTAATCCTGGAAGCACAAAGATGTATAGGGACCTGAAAGAGTACTTCTAGTGGGATGGAGTAAAAAGAGATATTGCTGAATATGTCTCTAGATGCATGGTTTGTCAGCAAGTTAAAACTCAGAGGCAAAAGTCTAAAGTGATGTTACAACCATTAACCATTCCAGAATGGAAATGGGAAAACATCACTATGGACTTTGTCACTGGACTTCCTAAAACATCCAAAGGAAATAATTCTATCTGTGTTATAGTTGATCATCTTACGAAGTTGGAACACATCATTACTATTAGGGAAGATTTCTCTATGGATCAGCATGCCAGGATATATGTAAATGAAGTGGTAAGATTGCACGGAGTACCACTTTCCATTATATCTGATCGGGTTCTGAGGATTACCTCAACGTTCTGGATAAGTCTTCAGTATACTCTAGATACAGAGTTGAGTTTCAGCACTGCTTATCATCCTCCAAAAGGCAGTCAGTCTAAGAGGACAATACAAACTCTATAAGACATGTTAAATGGATTTCAATGGTGGTTGGGATCAACACCTACCTTTCGTGGAATTTTCCTATAATAATAATTTTCACTCCAGTATTCAGATGGCCCCTTATGAAGCTCTCTATGGAAATAAATTTAGAACTCCATCTTTAAGGGATTAATTTGGGGAAAGAAAGCTATTTGGACCTGATCTTGTTGATGATATGGCATAAAAAGTCTGATCTATTCAACAACACATAAGAGCAGTTCAGAGTTGATAGAAAAGTTATGCCGAAAAACGAAGAAAAGAACTAGAGTTTGAAGTGGGTGATAAAGTGTTCTTACGAATATCTCCCTGGAAGAGAGTAATGAGATTTGGTAAGAAGGGAAAGTTGATCCCTAGGTATATCGGTCCTTTCAAAATAATAGATCGTGTTGGAAAGGTAGCTTACCGATTGGTGCTTTCACCGAATATCTCTCAAGTTCATGATGTGTTCCATGTATCTCTCTTGAGAAAGTACATACCTGATCCTTCACATGTACTAAGCTCAGAAGTTGTAATGTTGGAGCAAGATCATTCTTATGAAGAACAGCCAATAGAGATTCTGGATCGCAGCGAAAGATTTCTATGAAACAAGACCACTCACTTGGTTAAATTTTTATGGAGGAACCACCAATTAGAAGAAACTGCATGGGAACATGAGGATATGATAAGGGGGAGGTATCATCATTTGCTTGTTAAGAATTGATGAATTTAGAGGGTGAAATTATTTTTTAGGGGGGTAGAATTTAACACCCGGAGATTTTATGAGAAATATTTTTTTTCTTATGTTATACGCAGAGGAATCATTCACTACACACAACACTAGCTTGGCTTGTGTTACACGCAATCGCGACCTTCCTCGATATCGTGTGTAGTACGCAATACCGAGTTTCACTAAACAATGATAAATTTTTATAATATTATAAACCAGCCGTTATGAATAGTATTAACTAAATTTTGAATTTTATAACATTATAAATCATCTTATACATTTTCTATAATGAGGTATGAAAACAAAATCAGTTTTTTGGATAAAAGAACTATTTTTTAAAAAATGCGGTGTTACCACCTTTTGATGGCGCACCCATTTTAAATATAGTTTTGACATGTCTATAAGTTCAATTTGACAAAATAAAATTCTTCTTTGGAATCAGGAAATAAAAATTAACTTTGGATAAATTTTTCATATTATTCTCGTAACTTTCATATTTTGAGGAATAGTAAAAACACGCTATATTTTATTTAAAAAAAACATTTTAATCGCAATAATTTATATGGTAAAATTATAATATTGAATTATTTTAAAGTATAAATATAATATATTTCGACCATTTAATAGAATTTATGTCAGTAACATTAATTTTACATGAAATTCATAGGTAAAAAAATTCAATCTTTGCCAATGTTTTAACTTTTAAAACCCATTTTCTTAACATCGGGATTAATATTAAATTAATTAATGCAACTTCTGTGTTTTGAATTTTGAAAATTGGATTCCTTATTTGGAATCAGTAGGTCTAAATTAATGTAATAGGATACTTTTTGTTTGATATTATAAATAGTAACTACCGTAATTGTTTATTTACTGCGGTTAAAGGTAAACAGGGTAATTCAAGTTTAAAAGAATATTATAATCATTCAAAATTACCTTTACAATTGTCCTAAACATAATGGATGAGTATTTTCTGACCATGGTCATCCTTGGGTCGTTTTTAGGACCCCATTCAGCCACTAGTTAGTGATAATGACAATTTGGATTAATTAATTTAATATAAAAAAATTGACATTAACAAAAATCTTTTAGTAATTAATTTTTATAAGGGGTTATATAAAATATATTTCCAACTATAAATATTAATTGGAAATCTAAAAATATTTTCTAAATTATGATGTTTTTTTAGACCTCAAATAAATAAAATTATTTATGACACAATAATGATGCAATACTTACCACATTAATAAATTATTTAAATAAATAAGATTATAATGATTAAAATATTTTTCAAAACAAGTCCAATTTTGATTGGATGATTATATTTCGACCTTGAGTCATCTTATCTTCATCTTTAATTATTTTTGGACCTTTTGAAACCGAATATATGTTTATAATAAAATAATATTTTCACACTTTTCAATGGTGCCCCGCTCCTCCCTTATAAAAGGGAACCTCCTCCCTCTCCTCCTCACACCACATTGAGATTTTAATCTCGGCCAAACCCTGTAAATATATCTTCTCCACTTCCCTAGAAACATCCTATAGGTCCTGGTCTACCTCAATGACCAATCATAGTGCCCTAAGAGGAGGTTTGAAAGAGGCGTGTCGAAGAAGAGGTAATATCTGTTACCAATTCATTCAAATTTATATCTTCTTCTACTTATTCTCCATTTTTTGTTTCATTATGAAGTAATAACATCAATATAACTAATATACAGATATGTTATTATAAATATGAAACAACCCTGTTTTACTTTCTATCCATCCTATAGAAAACGAAATCATCGCGCGTGCGTACGTACGGAATACCATCTCCACGCTGTGGTGTAATCTATTTTACACCACCACCTTACTTTGATGGGAATAATGGTGTAAAAAATAACTATATATGATTATTGTAAAGTGATATTTATTCTGAAATAGTATACATACACTTAAATACAATTCCACGTTCTTGGGAACGATATCATCGCTCGTGCGTACGTACGGCCTACTATCTCCACAATGTGATGCGACTCGTTCTACATTATATTCATTGCATAATGATTATATAAATGAATTGAATGAATAAATATGATATATATTACACTAATACCATTATTTAAATGAGGTATCTATAACCTAAAAAGAAGAATAAAAATCTATTCGAAAAAACACACATAAGAACATAAAGCAATAAACACCCGAATAACAAGTAATAATGAAATATTACTAATAAGAAGCTAAAAATATGAACATATATGATATCATAACAATGAGTTGGATTCTAGAATAAGTCAATGAAATTATTTAAATCATTATATAGGAGTTTCGGACACGTACAAAGCATATCAGACCTAAGGTAAGGGAAAATCTCGCAATCTAATTTTTGTCCGAGATTGTTTATACTTCAGAAATTACTGGGTAATATTTATCATACACATCCATGTTTCCTCAATATGTAATAATACTTCTAACCTCTTAAAATTATTTAAATCCAATTTTACCCTTCGTTTAGTTTTTAGTAAATGATATGAAAGGAATCTTTTGTCATTTTTAGTACGAGGTACTTTTTGACTTTTTTGGACAAAGTATGAGAAGAATGATTTTTTAACTTATACGGAATTAATGGATATTTACAACATTATTTCCAATAAGCTTCCTTGACAAGTTTTCAAGATTATTTTTAATCAACTTCTTTTATTTAAAAAATTGTAGGACGTGTTGTGAAAGGAAAAAATGTTTTTGAAGTAGAATGGAAATTTTCCGCAAGAATGGAGTTCAAGTGTATTATCAAAATTATTTTCCATATAGGATAAAATATGTTTATTTTTCTATCCCTATTTTTTAAATTGATTTTATTGTTTTATGATGGAATTAATTTTATGATGTCCTTATTTCTTATAGAGATTATGTTTTGATGGCATGATGTTTATGAATCCCATTTTTATTCCATGGGTTATGCTATGATATATGATTTCTGATTTTGTGGCACACATCAGAATGGTTTCATTATGAGATGGGTGGGATGTATATCTCCATCCAATGCCTTGTTTAATGATTTATATGTCATGATATAGACATGGCTGGAACGACAAGTTAAACCGGTTCAGTGATACAGGACTAGAACGAGGAGTGAACTCAGTTCAGTAATGGAATTTGTCCTCTATGATGGTCTTGGAAATGAGCCATGTCTAATATGAAATGATTTTCTATGATTATGTGTGTATGTCACAAAGTTTCATGTTTTATTTTATGATTATTTGGGATTACTTTTCATTGCTATGATTTATCCGATGACATGATATTATGATCTCTTTTATAGGTTATGATTTCCAAAATGTTTTATTCTTATGAATATGATATGATTGATATTTCTTTTGTTTAACCTTACTGAGCATTTGAGCTCACCCTTTTGTATGTTTTCTTTTCCCCAAGTCTGAATGAAGGGTATTAAGTAGAATATGCCAAATTGGATTCTAGATATGATGAAATAAATGGGAGACATCATAGATGATTTATGAACCAGTTGTTTATATTTTCCCTATTTTTAAAGACACTATACCTATATGGTCCTTTCATTGTTTTTTTATATGTTGTAATAAGTGTGCTTAAATTTTGAAGTAATAAAAATGTATGTAATGTATGGGTCATTATAAGTTTATTACTTTTGGACCATTTTTTTTGATTTTTTTATAGTTTGTTTATGTGGAAAAGTATTCTTGGGAGTGTTCTAGTTTGTAGATTCCCAAAGAGGATAGGTTTCATAGTTATGGGTTTTTGGGTCAGTATATTACTTCTTTTATATGGTATTTCTGAGATATGTGTGTTTTGAATTGTTGATGTCATGTGATGTCAGTACATGAGTGTGTTTCCAAACCCATGAGTTGTGTCCTTCTATGAGTTTATACATGCCTTGGGGGTTCGACCCTATGAAATGTCATGATACATAACCAGTATAACTATGTGTGGGATTGTATTAACCTTATTGGTGTGGATCTAGTTTATGGGGTTCATGTCATGTGTTATATGTGAGTGACCCATAATACGGGTCCACTATGTTATGTGTGTGTATGGTTGTACGAGGCAGGGATTGATGTTCATGGAATTTAACATTGGTGAATGAATATTATATTGTAGTTTCATTTTTTTGGTTTGTTGAATGTATTATTTAGAGAGAGGGATGTTTTTTTGTTATTCAGTATTGTGTTTGGTTTCAATAGAGGAAGACTCATCAGGGTTCATATCCATATTATCAGTTGTGTGTTATGTATATTCCTAATGGTTATGAGATTGAACTAGAACACATAAGGTGCTTGAGGGTATGTGTTTCCATGTTTTCATGATTTTTTTTGATAGATACAGATCTTGTGAGATGGAACTAGTGTTATGGAGGATGATATATCTTGTTCTAAATATTAATAAGGGCAAACATAAGATTTTTTTTGGTATCAGGAACATAGAGATGTCTTGTTCCCTTGAGTTGAATTTTTCTTATAGTTTTAATTCTCATGTTGATCATGTGGTTTTTGAAGAAATTACTGATTTGGATCCATGTCTGATTAACTTTGGAATCAACCTAAGTAACATAATGAGAGTCTCGGTGAACCCAGTTGAAATGTTTAATGAACCTCAGGACTTATGTGATTGTAAATGTTTTTTGGATCTATCAGTGGTATTAAAATTTTTTAAATCACAAAATATTAACATTGTTGGGTGAGATGATCATGTGGGAATGACATGGAAACTGGACAAGATATGTGAGAAAAAGTTTGGGGTATATGACTCCTAGGAGTCAGAACCAGGATTTTGATGCATGAATGTGTTGATGTGCTGTGTCATTATTCTTGAGGATAAATCATTATCAGAGTGTATTCAAGTATTTCATGAGTAAATAAGTCAATTATTATTGGTTGAACATCCAATATTAGTGAGATAAGGTAAATTATTTGAGGTAGTCTCCGTTCCATTGAATTTTTTTTACTTGTAATGAACAAAACTTATTGAATAAAATTTGTTTCCTAAAAATGTTATTTATATTATTTCATACACAACAAAACTATATCCCTTTAAAATTATGTGATTATAATTCAAATTTGACCATTCGGCTTCTAACTTTATATGACTATTGGTCAATTATGACCATGCGTCAATATTATCATTGGAAAAAATAATAAAAATTAATTAATTTTAACATTATATTTAGTATTATAAATAGAAATGATAGTGGTTAATTAATTCAGAAAGAAGATTTGATGGACTCCTCCAGAAAATTCATTTCATACAAATACCATTTTTCAATAATTGTGGGTTAGTCTCATTGGGATTCACTCTTGAAAAATACCTTGTTGACCTTCATCATGTTATGAATGAACTAAATGAAATACCAGAGATGATCATGTTAGTTGAGATTACCGCATAGGTGACGTTATCTAAGCCACCCCAAGAATCAATCAACATAGTACACATTACACTTATGTCCTGTATTATTGTGATAATTTGCTATGTGTTAGTTCCTAACTTACTTAATGTATAATTACATTTTAAAAATAAAAATTGTATTTCATCATTTTCATTTTAAAAATATTTTTGCTTAAAAAAGAAGGTGGAATTTTGTTTCCCTCGGAATTCGGGGATGACCTCCTGGATGGGAGATTCAAACGTTCCGATCGGTTTCTAGCGGGTTTGTTCGTAGAACCGGAAACATCCAATGATTCCACATCCATTTGGACCTACTTTCCAAAGGTAGGCGCTCATTAGCTTGTGGACTGATGAGGCTTAGGAATTTGAATTGGTCGAGAGGATGGGAGGTCGGACTCATCATACCTTTTTGAGGGGAATTATTGTCTATTTTGGGACACTCTTTATAGATTTAAGTTATGTTCGTGAATCCTTATTACATTACCAAGTATAAAATGAGCTTTTCCTTTAGTTTTGACAATCAATGATTAAATATGTAAGAAATTTAGAGAATCTTTTATATGTAGTCAAGGTTCTTCATCAATAGAGAATCATCTATATCTATTTAGAGATTCTTGATCAATGGTAACCTTCAAAACATTTATATAAAAGTCTCTTGGTCATTATGAGGACCCGGCTGGTTTTAAAGCCACTCAGTGGGGCACTTGATGTTTATTGTCATTCATAAGGAAAATGAATTATTTCAGAGTTGGGATCAAACCCATAGATGGGCTACCTATGTATCCTTTGTTTTGGAAAAGGAATCAGAACCCACGTAGTTCGAATAAGGGAGTATGATGTTTCTGATTGACGGCTCAAAGAAGGATTTCACAATTACTTTTACACTCTAAGCTCACGTGAGTCATGATCAGTGTGAGAAACAAGAGGTATTGGTAAAAATTAGACAATTGTGCCATGAAAGATGCAATCATAAGAAATGGTTTGGGGCTTATGTATGTATGACTACCCAGAGGATTTACTTTAGAGAGAAAATCCAGGAACAGGGTCCATAAAAGTATATGTGCTTCATGGAGATTTGAATACTCTAACTTGGGACTTATTCCTGAAAGGGAATCCCAAATTAGGAGAGGATTGATAACAGGGTTTTACTCCTGAGAAGGAATCCCAGATTAAATGTAAATTGGGATGGGTTAAAGAGAATTTAAGGGACTTCGGGCTTACTCCTGAAAAGGAAGCCCAAGATTTATGACTAGGACTTATTCCTGAAAAGGAAGCCCAGGATAAGGATTAAGGTTTGGGGCTTACTCCTGAAAAAGATGCCCATATTTGAGATTGGGGCTTACTCTTAAGAAGGATGCCCAAATTAGGAGGACTTGGGGCTTACTCCTAAGAAGGATGCCCAAATTAGAGGACTTGGGGCTTACTCCTAAGAAGGATGCCCAAATTAAGGGACTTGGGGCTTACTCCTAAGAAGGATTCCAATTTTTGAGATTGGGGCTTACTCCTAAGAAGGATTCCCAAATTAAGGGACTTGGGGCTTACTCCTAAGAAGGATGCCCATTTTTAAAGGGACATGGGGCTTACTCCTAAGAAGGATTCCCAAAATTGAGATTTGGGGCTTACTCTTAAGAAGGATGCCCAAGATTGAGATTGGGGCTTACTCCTAAGAAGGATGCCCAGGTTAAGGGATTAAGGTTTGGGGCTTACCCCTGAGGAGGATGCCCAAATTTGGGAACATTAACAATTTGGGGCTTACGCCTGAGGAGGATGCCCAGATTTGGAGGACTCAGGATTGGGGATTGTTCCTGAAAAGGAGACCCAGGTTAAGGATTTAAAGGATGAGGTTGAATGAATGAACTCTTAATTTTTAGTGACATAAATATATGTAAATCACTAGGTTTTGAGAGATATTCCACCGAATTCTTTTCAGATAAGGAAGTAAAATCAAGAAATCATGCCATAAATGGCTTTGAAGAGTTTCTTGAAGACTGAATCTTGAAAAAGAAAGGTGTAATGGCTTAAAAGGGGTGAAATGGGTAAGAAAGGCACCCAAAAAGGAATGGGCACGCAAGTCTTGGAAGGCACGCAAGTACTGCGTGGGCGCGCAAGTATTGGTCGCGCAGGTATACCTGCGCGACATATGTTGTACTTGCGCGATGGTCAACCAGCATTGAAATAATTGTGTGACTCTTTATTAAAGCCTTTAGAATCCTTTTGAGGTTCTTCCAGAAAAGGGATACGCAAGTTCTATTGAAGGAGTAAGGCAGCGCGCAAGTGTGTCTACTTCCCTTAAGGGCTGGCCACTCAGGCGCACAATTGTTGATGAGTTTCAACATTTAGGCCTTCCTTCCTCTCGAATGGGGGGCCCACATGGTCTATTTATAGGCAGGAGAAGACCCCGGGCGGTTACCGGGCGGTTATCACTTAGGTCGCGCAAGTAACTTGCGCGACCAAGGGCGTCGCGCAAGTGGACTTGCGCGACAGTGATATAACATGCACAGTGAAGTTTCTTTTGATCCTTTGTTCATGCCTTTGTCGATTTTTGATATTTTCTTCAAAGGTTGAATCACTTTTAGCTCAGATATTTCCCTTTTCTGATTTTTAGATTCCGTGACGAAAGGAGCGTCAACAAAAGTCCCCCCTCAGAGTTTGATCCGGAGAGAAATGAGGATTTGACTCTGAGGAAATCGAATCCATCCAAAGGAAAAGGGGGAGCGCAAGTCTTCAGGGCATAGAGGGCAGCGCTCAAGTGCGCATCACGCAGGCCTTAAGCGCACTGGGTATGGCGCGTAGAGTCCCGACCGCGTCTATAAATAGAGGGCCTCACTTCCGTACAAGCATCCGTATTTCCGGACTTCATACCTTCGAGCTCTCTCTGCATAGTTTACCTTAGCCGCGCAGGTTGTTTTGTTTTCCAGAGTTTTCCTTGATGTCGCGCTACTGTAAAGGCATTTGTACTTGTGCGGTTTATACTTGCACGTCAAAAACTAGCGCGGCACATGAATAATTGCGCACCATTTTTTAGACTTGCGCGCCTTAATTCCTCGGCCATTTTTTCAAAATCATTCAAAAAAATTATGAAAAATAAACCCATTTAAGAGTTTAATTTATTCAACTTTTGTGCAGATTCAATGGCTCCTATGGGAATTAAAATGTCTGATGAAATGGCTAGCAAGAGGATTGATGACATGATGAACATCATTGGCCACGATTACTATGATATCTTCGATAGCACTCTCCCATATTTGGCTAATTACTTGAAGAAATATCATCTTAATTTCCCAAAGAGCATCTACCTGCCTCTATATGGTCATGGTCACCTGCAAGGAGTCAATGTTCCAGATGCAAAGAACTATACACCTGAAATGCAGCTGCGCTGCTACTCCTTCATTTCAGTTATGTTGTGCATTAAGAGCAACAACAATGGTGTGAACTTTCAAATTCTTCCTCCATGTCATTTCCTTGCAGATATGAAAATGGAAAACCAATGGGCTGAAATGTTTTCCACTACCGGTTGGTGGAGAGAAAACAAACATGGTATTAGAGCAATATCTGAAAAGAGTACTCTCTCCAAATGGCTCTTTACTTCCAATGCTCCATTCTCAAATCCATGTATCCATTTTCCAAGTCTCTTGGACCGAAACAGAGTCACTGTTTGATCAGCATAAAATTTTCTCAAACCGCACTCAAGAACATCCTTTTTCAATTGTTCCAAGAATAGCTGGTATCACTGCATCTCTTATTGTATCCAGTTGAATGAATGAATTCCAGGTGGTTGCTGGTGAAGCTCGGGATGCCGTAAATCAAATTAAGTGTTATGTTGAAAGCCTCTTGTAATTCTTGAAAAAGAGAAGAGACTCCAGTATGTGGATTTCTTTCTAACTCTTGTGTATCAATGAAAAACACTTTCATCTTCAATCATTTGTACCTGTATTCTTTCACTACCTGCTTCAAATTTACTTAAGCCAATGGGCTTAGTAAGCATAGTTTGATCTTTACTAGGATTATTACAAATAACCCTACAAACTTTGAACCTTTTAATTTCTCAATACTACCTAAATCATACAAAATGTATGTTTAGTGAGCTGGAACTTGACTTTTATTCAGAGTTCCTTTGTCTTTTTTGGGCAGTTTAAAGTCATCCATGCCGGACATAAAGGGGCTAATGTTTATGGTCGAAATAGCTTTGACCAAAAAATGGATTAAAAATTGATTCAATTTCTTGAAAATTAATCTGAAAACATATTACCATACTCAAGTATGGGGGAAAAATGTAAGCTATGACTTAAGAATTTTTTGAATCTGAGGAATGATATGAAAAATAGATAAAAGGCATTAGAAGAAGTAGTTTCCAAGAATGAAGTTACTATTATTTGACAAAAAACCCGTTAGGGGGTTGAAATATGCAGGGCAACCTAAGGGCATTGGCTGCATGGTCAAATAAATAGCATCTTTCGGCTGACAAGTCTGTTATGTAGACTGTTTATGCAAGGCCACCTATGGGCACGTGCTGCATAGTCTGGAAAAAAGAACTCTCAGAAATTTACTTTCCTAGTGCTAAAAGCCAGTGAATGTTTATGGAGATTCAAATTTTCTAAAGTATAGAGTTTGTTGTATGGAAAGAGGTACTTGAATACGGATAAGATATTTCTGAACTAGAATATCGGAGAACTGAATGAATATCACTCCTACGAAGGTCTCACCCAAACGTAGGGAAGAAGAATATGGAGAGTATAAACCATAGACTTGAATACTTTCAGATCATGAAAAAGGACATGGGAAAAATATGTAAAGGATGGCTATTTTTTTGCAGATCCCTACATACCGTCATTTAAGACAAATAAGGACAAAAGAGGCATTCTTCCCAAGAATGAAGTTACCATTATTTAAAAAACCTGTTAGGGGGTTGAATTATGCAGGGCCACCTAAGGGCGTTGGCTGCATAGTCAAATAAATAGTATCCTTTGTCCGACAAGTCTGTTATGTGGACTGTTTATGCAAGGCCACCTATGGGCACGTGCTGCATAGTCAGGCAAAAGAATTCTCAGAAGTTTGACATTTTTGTGATTAAAAGTCATGAAAAGGGTTATGAAGATATGAAAATATTTAAGGTTAGGATTATAACACATAAATATGGGTATTGTCCAATGTATATAGAAATACATAGGTCAATGATAACCATAATCATGTTGTGGCTGGGTCCTGAATTGAAATTTTGGACTTCACTACGTATCTCATAAGAATGAGAATCAAGCCATACATAGTTCTTGAAATGCAGTTTAACGTCGTGCTAGACGATAGTATGAGAGATCTTAGTTTAGGGTCATAGAATTCGGACCATAATAATGAATACACAGTGTGTGTTTTCATGAGGACTTTTCAGCCAAGGGACTGAAAGTGAAATCTGGGGTTAGGCCCAAAAGACAGGGTGCTGGATTCGAGGGATACTCGAACGTTCCTAAGTATCCCATAAGGATAGGAATCAAGCCCACATAGTTCTAGAAATACCCTTTGTACAAATTTGGTTCGTACATGTGACGGGTGAAAGGGGACTTTAGTGCAATGATGGTTTAACCCGAGACAAAAAGTTTAGGCATTAGCATGTATGCACGTAGTCTTTTGAAATGAAACATGATTGAAGAATCAATGTCAATAATAGTTCTCTCTCAAATGAGGAAATCAAAGAGTATTGTAGTTTATTGTCGTACCGGACAAAAGTGTTGCATAGTTTAACGTCATATAACAAGGACGAAAGTGAATCAATGTAATGATATTGATTCTAGGGGCGGTTTCACGAATCAACATCATATAAGATGGTGGTGAACCGATGTGAAGAGATTGTTTTTGGGCTTGAACCCGGGGAGGTTGCCTACATACCTAGCCTGAAGGGCAAGGATCAAAGTCCATGTAGTTCAATTAAAGAATGAATTAATGATCAAGTTTTTCTTGGGGACAACGATAATAATAATAATAATAAATGTTGTTGGGACTTATACATGGTTAGCGGCCCAAAGAGAGTGTTACGGTTGAGGTTTTCTCTAAGCTCACGTGAGTCATACTCAGTGTGAGAAACAAGAGGTAACAACAACCTTAACAATGCATAGTTTAATGTCATGTAGGACATATAAAGGTACTATGTAGTTTAAAGTCTTGCAGTTAGGACTATTGGTGTTGCGCAGTTTTGTGTCATGTAGCAGGGACAAAATACAGTTTAATGTCATGTAGGACGTATTATGAATTTTTTGTACAGTTTAGCGTCATGTAGTTAGGACGATGGGAACAATAGAGTTTAACGTCATGTTGGGCGAAAGGGGGGAACTGTGTAGTTTAATGTCATGCAGTGAGGACAAAAGAGTGCACCATTTTAACGTCATGTTGGACGCATTGGGGATTTCTTCCACAGTTTAACGTCATGTTGGATGAAAGTGCGAATAGTTTAAGGTCATATGCATGGACCGTGGATGGTGCAGTTTAATGTCATACTGGGCGGTGGTGTAGTTTAAGGTCATACATGACCTTTGATGATTATATAGTTTAACGTCTTTCCGGACGTAAGGGACTTTTATACAGTTTAGCATCATGTAGTTAGGGCATCAAAATTTAACGTCTTGCTAGACATAAGGGACTTGCAAATAGTTTAGGGTCATATGCATGGACCATTGATGATGCAGTTTAAGGTTATACTGGACCATTTAGGGAACTTTTTCACAGTTTAACGTCGTGTAGGACGAAGTTGCAGTTTAAGGTCATACTGGACCATTGCTGTATAGTTTAACGTCATATAGCAAGGACGAACTGGTGCTGCACAGTTTAGTGTCATGTTGCGGGGACATTCTGGTGTTGTACAGTTTAGTGTCATGTTGCGAGGACAATACAGTTTAACGTCATGTTGGACGAAAGGGAGAGTTTAAGGTCATATTGGACCATTGTTGTATAGTTTAATGTCATATAGCAAGGATGAGCTGGTGCTGCACAATTTAGTGTCATGTTGCGGGGACAATAAGGTGACACAGTTTAACGTCATGTTGGACGTATGTGCAAATAGTTTAGGGTCATATGCTTAGACCGTTGCTGTATAGTTTAACGTCATATAGCAAGGACGAACTGGTGCCGCACAGTTTAGTGTCATGTTGCAGGGACAATCCTATGAATACTTTTTATTTTATAAAAAATATTTCTTCAAAAATCTTGTATTAGTTGGAGTAGTAATGAGTTCTCCATCCATTGAGATTAATGAATAAGCTCCATTGGAGTAGACCCTATGTATTGAATAAGGTCCTTCCCATTTTGGCTCAAGCTTGGGAGGTTTCTTTCCTGGTATCATTGGAGTTCTGAGAACTAATACCAATTCTCCCTGAATGAATGAACGAATAAGAACTTTTTTGTTAAAAGCTCGTGCTATTCGATTCTGATAGATTTCCAAGTGGTGCAAAGTGCACAATCTTTTCTCATCTAACCGTTACAATTCATTCAATCGCTTTTGGGATTGCTCAGCTGTAGATAACTGATCAAAAATGGCTACTCTGAGTGAGGGAAATTGAACATCAATTGGCAAGACTGCTTCTGTTCCATATACCAATGAATATGGAGTTGACCGCGTTGCATTGTGGGTGGTAGTCTGATAAGCCCATAAAGCATGAAAAAGTTTATCAGTCCATGACCTCTTATATTTATCCACCATCTTTTGCAATATATTTGAAAGAGTCTTGTTAAAGGCTTCTATTTGGCCATTGGCTGCCGCATGATACCGAGATAAATGGTTGGATTTAATGTTGTATTCTTGATACAATTTCTTCACCTCAGAAGAACAGAAGTCGGTTCCGTTGTCCGTCAATATGGTATGAGGGACACCAAATCTAGTAATGATGTTAGAATTGATTAAGCTAACAATGTATTTAGAACTAACTTCTTTGAGAGGTACTACCTCTGACCATTTGGAAAAGAAATCAGTAGCAGTAAAAATGTACTTAAACTGCTTGGTCGTAGCTGAAGGGTAAGGTCCCACCACATCCATTCCCCATGTGGCAAATGGTCATGAGTATTTAGCTGTATGAAGCAACTCTGGAGGTTGATGAATGTAGTTGGCATGTATTTGACACGAATGACACTTCTTTGTGAAATCAACACAATCTTGTATCATTGAAGGCCAAAAGTATCCAAGCCTTCGAATTTGATCAGACAATCTATGTCCAGACTGGTGGGCACCACAGACTCCTGCATGCACTTCTTTCATGACAACCATTGTCTCTTCACCATCAATGCATCTGAAGAGAACTCCATCAAAAACACGTTTGTAGAGAATTTTCTCTAGGTGGTTGGGCTATCATAAAGAGTAAAATTGACCACACTTCGCCGGATTTGTTCTTTCTCAGCTCTATCAGGTGGAAGTGTTCCATTTTGAAGGTATTCCCTGATAGGTGACATCCATCCTGTAGTATGACCATACGGTTCCGGAATGGGACTAATTTCATTAATTTCCTCTGTTCTGGCTTGAACATAAGGTGAAATTGCACGACGGTGGGCAATACTGATGGTTGTCTCGTCCCGATTTGGATCTTCTAGAGCTATGGCTATATTAGCCAGTGCATCAGCTTAAGCATTTTGTAGTCTTGGGACATAAGAAAATGTCGGTTCTGATGGGAATTCCACCATTAACTTTCTGATATAATCATACAAAGAGATTAACTCCTCTTTTCTGATGGCATAATCCCCATTGGCTTGTTTGATTACCAAGTCTGAATAACCTTTCACCTTCAAGTGATTCACTTGTGCTTGAAGCGCTAACTCCAAGCATGTGATAAGAGATTGGTATTTGGCTTCATTATTGGTACCACCTTCCCACAATAAAAAGGAATAAGGTAACAATGCCTTATCTGGAGAAATGAGTACAATTCCTAAACCAACTTTGTTGAATTTAGGATTTTCCATTTTCTTTCCTATTGGACTTCTGGAAGCACCATCAAAATACATTTCCCATGTTTGAGGACTCTCTTGAATAGAGAAAACTTCCTCATCAGGGAGTTCAATATCTGAAGACGTGTCTTCTACTGAAGGATGTTCAGCCAGGAAATCATCCATAGGTTGGCCCTTTATTGCCTTTTGAGATACATACTGAATGTCGAACTACTGCAAAATAACTTCCCACCTTGCTAGATGTCCTGTAAGCTTTGGACGACTAAGGATGAATTTGAGAGGATTATTACGAGATACCAATTGGACCTTGTGATGTTGCAGGTAGTGTCTCAGTTTCTGAACTGCGAAGATTAATGCTAGGCAGCACTTCTCAATACTTGAATACCGGGTTTCTGCTTCAATCATAGTTCTACTAAGATAGTAGAGGCTATTTTCATTCCCAGCATCATTCTTTTGAGCGAGAAAGGCACCCAATGATCGCTCTAGAGCTGTCACATAGAGGATAAGTGGTCTTCATTCAACAGGTGGCATGAGTACTGGTGGATTCAAGAGGTATTTCTTGAGAACATCAAACGCTTCATTACATTCTTCAGTCCACTGGTAATGAAATCTTCTTTTCAATAATTTGGTAAATGGTAAACTTTTTCCTGCCAAATTGGCGATGAAACGCCGAATATAGTCTAAGTGTCCTTGAAGTCCTCTTAATTCTTCCAAATTCTGAGGAGGTGACATACCAAGGATTGATTTGGTCTTCTAAGGATCGACTTCAATACCACGATGGCATACAACAATGCCGATGAATTTTCCTGAGGTTGCCCCAAAAGCACATTTTAAATGGTTCATCTTCAAATTATGTTGTCGAAGCTTGTGGAATATGACTTGCAAATTAGCCAATTGATTAGAACGTTGTTTGGATTTAACCACCAAATCGTCTACATAGCATTCGACAAACTTCCCTAATAAAGGTTTGAAGATACGATGCATGGCGCGTTGATATGTTTCACCTGCATTCTTTAAACCAAAGGGCATCACCCGGTAACAAAACACACCCTGAGGGGATCTGAAGGCTGTAGATTCCTCATCTTCTGGGGCCATTCGGATCTGATTATATCCGGAATATCCATCCATGAAGGAAAGTACTTCATAACTAGCCGTTGCATCAATTAAGAGTTCTGTAATCGGAACTGGGAAATCATCTTTAGGACAATACCGATTAAGATCTCTGAAATCAATGCAAACCCTAATTTTTCCATTCTTCTTCTTTACAGGGACAATATTAGCCAACCACTTGGGATATTGAACTTCTCTAACGAATTTAGCTTTGATCAGCTTATCCACTTCAGCTTCAATTTTGGAAGCATAAGTTGGGTGTGTTCTTATCGCGGCTTGCTTAAATACTCGATATTCTTTTGGTAAACCCAAATGATGAGTAGAAATATCAGGATCAAGCCCAGGCATTTCTGTATAGTTCCAAGAGAAAATATCTTTATTTTGCTTTAGAGAAGAAATATACATCTCTTGATCTTCAAGGGTCATGGCCGCACTAATTAAAGTGGGGCGTGGATCTTTCTCTGTACCCATATTTATTTCTCTGAGTTCATCCACAGTGGTAGAGATACCCTCTTCAAATGCTGGAGGAGCATCTCTATGATCTTCCTCTTCCTCTTCATCATGTGCTATTTCTTCCGTTTCAACTTGCATAGTATATGAGAAAATGAAATTTTCATGATCATAAGAGATTTCAAAATTTTCACATTTTGAAGAAGACGCTTCCATTTCTGACCTTATTGATGATAAAGGGCCTTCTTTGGAAAATAAAGAGGAGATGATGGATTGAGAATTGACATCATTATTCACCTTCTAGCCTGATTGGCGAAGTATAGACCTGTTGGATTTCAGTAGATGAAATGAAGACGTCACCACTTGTGCTTTCATCGCTATTTGGTAGGTTACCAATTTCTCCCATGTTTTCTGGCTCAAATGCCGTAATTGACATTATGGATCATTCCATAAGAGTATTTTGATTTGGGCCTATTTTGTCAATTTTACTGATAGGTAACACATAATCTGTACTCACATGTGTAAATGGATTTATTGGAATTTTCTCCAAACCATATAGAGCATTATCTTTGGTAATTTCCTTCATTGTAGATTTTTCTCTTCCCTTCATGTGATAAAATTCTGCCTCAATGTATTGAGACTCACATGTCTTGAACAGGGACTTATCACCATACAATGTCCCAACTTGACCATTGAAGCAGTTTTTGAGACATTGATGGTATGATGAAGGGATAGCTGCACGCTGATGTAGTTAGGGTCTTCCAAGAAAGACGTTGAAAGCTGAGTCTTGATCAACAATCATGAAATCCGAATTGGATACAAGATCTCCAAACTGAGTTATGAGTGTAACTTCGCCCAGTGGTTCTTGTTCATTTTTATCATATCCTTGTAACATAACGTTAGAAGGAGATAAATCAGATTCCGTGAGGCCCAATCGACGAAGTGTACGAATGGGCATGAGGTTGACTCATGACCCATTGTCAATGAAAGCTCTTCGGATATCTACACCATTGACTTTTCCATATATGTAGAGAGGTTTTATGTGCCCATGCACAACATCATCTTCATCTTTATCAGTAAAAGATATCACTGCATGGCATTCTGCAGGATTATTCTCTATGTGGTAGACTTCAGCTACAGCAATTTCAGCTTCAAATTCCCGAGGACTTGACAAAGCTTTGATGAGTGCTTCCCGAAGATCTTTTGACAGATTCAAAGAATCCAAAATTAATAACTTGGCCGGTACTTGGGCCAAGTGTTTCAATATATCATACTTTTGATCTACAGGTCTGCTTTTCCCAACAGGAATATGCGGTTTAGCAGGTACCTTGGAAGCAAATGCTTTGGAAGCTGATGCATCTTGTACTGGGATAGAAGTTGGCAACATCCTTGGTTTTGGAAGATTATAACGATTAGATCCATTTACTTGCTGAGATAAAGAAGATGGAATTTTCAATCGGTCTTCCAAAATAACTGTGCCAAGACTGAGTTGACTATTGGCAGAAGAACATTCTTGTTCTTTTTGAGCTCGCTGAAGGGCTCTACCACGAGTTTCTGCTACATACACAGTGCTAGAAGGGGTAGAATTGGAGTAGTGGCTTCAGAAAGATCCACGTCGTCCCCTGTATCCTGAACCTCTGGAACTTCCTCGGATTACCTTATTTGATACAGGGAATTCATGCTCATCAAAATTGAAATTACGACTGGAGTACAGATCTGTTAATTGAATCATATAAACAGAACCGAAGATTAACTCTTCGTCTAATAAAGAATTTTCCTGCTAGCCTGTTTAGGCTGTTCCGTTTGATGGGGAGGTGCCCGTGGTTTTGAAGTAGATGGCATAAAGTCTTCCAGATTAAAATACAATTTAGGATTTGACACATACTCATCTTCTTCTGATTCTTTTTCCATATTTTAATCAAACTGTTTCTTTGAGGATTTTCCCTCTGACGAAGAGAGTTTTACCGCAATATTCATGGCAGAAGACACAATTGGTTTCTTTAATTGTGTTTGCAAAATGGCATGAGTCCGATTGATTGTCTTTCTGACCATCCAATCATCATATTTCTGTGCATTTCTGCTTTTGACTTCTCGCCATTCACCTTCCTCCTCTGGAACTGTAGCAGTAACACATGCTACCTGAGTTGAAGAACCTTTCAACATGACTTGTCCCAAGTCGACCATCTTTTGTAGGAGGTCTTTGAAGACAAAACACTCCTATATGGGATGACCTAACATTTGATGAAAGGGAAAATAATTGGGATGGTATTCATCTCCTTCTTTGTTTGGCCTCTTGGGCACTAGTAATTGAACCAAATTATTTTCCAGAGCTGAAATGAAGTAACCAGGAACTTGCTCACATTGGAAGGAGTATGTTTTACTCTTCATATCCTCAAATTGTTTTCGTCATTGTTCTTTTTGATCATTTGCACGAAACGGCCTTTGTTGTTGGCGTTCAGGAGGTGGATCCCTTCAAGAAGGTGAAGGTTTTGAAGTAGAAATAGGTACAGGTGCTTGTTTAAGCATAATTTTAGCAGTTTCTTCATTACCCATTCTGCTTCATGAAGCTGATGGAATTAAACAAGATTTAACCTTAGCCTGTATAAGGGAATCATCAATCTGCTGAGCGATTGAAGTAAGGTCTCGAAACCCTCCTGTGTATTTCACAGGGATCAATGGCGTGCGTAATTCGTCATGAAAATTTTCCACACAGATTGGCAATAGTTCTTCCTGAGGGAGTGCTAAACTCAGGGAATACGTTAATCCATTCCAGTGAGCAATGAAATCAGAAAATCTTTCATTTTCCCTTTGCTTGCAGTTTGTAAGATCGAAAACTGTCATTTTTTGGAAAAGTTGATCTAAACTGAAGAAGGAATTTTTGGCGAAGATCCTCCCATCCGATGATTGACCGGGATTGCAAGCTTATATACCAGACAAAAGATGGTCCTTGCAAGGTTCGCACGAAGCATCTGAGTTTCACTACTTCTTGCTGCTCTGGAGTTCCCATCATAGGATCACAACAAGACACGTAATGCGTAAAATGTTGTTCAGGGTCGCCTGATCCATTAAAAGTAGGGAAAACAGGGTTTCCAAAACTAGATGCTGGAGAAATTGAATCTACCCATTCAGGGTAAACTTTCTTTTCTGGCTGAACTTGTGCCCGTTTCCCTTCCATAGTTTCTAACCAAGCTGTTAATGACTCAATAGTTGTTATTAACTTTTGAGAAACATCCGGTTGAATATGGTCTTGAGTAGGTGCAATGAATGGAGCTTGGACAGATGTGGTGGTTGGTGCTGCAACTGATGGGAGCACTGCCAACCGTTGTTGCACTTCACCCACGGGATTAGACCTCTGAGGGTGTACTGATAAAGGAGGATATTCTTGATCTATCTCAGTAACTGCAACAAATTCGTTCGGCTGTCGGACTTCTGCATTCTTAAGAAGAAGACTACTCTGAAGTAGTTCTGCATTCAACCTTCTTAATTCTTTCATTTCTTCTTCCTGTTGTGCAAACCTTTTCTTTAATAAGAGCAATTGACCTTCTCCAGAGGGAGGATATGTAACCTGATTCTTTCCCCTCCCTTTGATGGATACTTTTTGGAGAGAAGGAAGTGGATTACCTAGGTTCTGAGTAATCCTTTGACTACGTGTACACACACCTTCTTCATTTGTATCGGTGCGTACATTTTATTGAGCAGGACACTCTTCATCTGAGTCCCCTGAGTGAGTCTCCTCTGGTGGATTAGCAACAATGACATTGATGACATTGATTGATGCATAATGCATCACATCCCTTCTATCAACAGTTCTATGATATTGTCTTCTTTCATGTCTTTGATGAGAAATTTCCTTTTGTTGATTTAATCTTTTAGGAACTTCATGATGAGTTATAATTTGGAGGGAATTTTCTGATAATTTGGATCTTCATTCCACTTGGGGATTCTTCCTCAATCGAGAAAAGACCGACATTCTTTGAGAAGGGGAATGATGATTTAAAAGAGTCCCCAGTCTCGTGAACTGGGGATGTTCCTGCTGATTCTGCTGAACTCCTCGAATCCCATTTGTTGACTCTGAGGGTTGGGTTAAAGGAGTCCCTAGTCTGACAAGCTGGGGTGGCTCTTGACATGCCATGTCTGAGACTTTCTTAAAAGCTCTCTCGATCTTGAAAATCTTAGTTCGGAAATTAGCTGGATGCATTAACCTGTATCCACTTTTATCACCTGGTTCAACAGACCGTTAGATGATTTCCGAGACTTCTGTCATTTGATGATTTGTTTGCTCCAGACGAGAGGCTTGTGCAATATTCTCGCCTGCTTTATGTAAGAGCAATTCAACAACTTGTTCTCTATATGCTTTATTTTGAGAGGAACTAGTTGAAACCTGTTCTTGAGCAAGATTTTGATTATGAACAAAGCCCATTGACTGTGGCCGGCCATGGGCAATAACATTGCATGAGACCATTTTCGGCGGGCATTGCTGTCTGGAAAGCACTGTGAAATTTAGTGCTCCGTGAACACCCCATCCTCTGATATGAACACCAGATGGAGAATTAGCAATTAATTGACGCAATTTTCTTAGTGCGCCAAGGCATGAACGTTGAAGGGTTCTCTGTTTCTTTTCAGCCTTCGGATACCGAGAGACTGATAGAGATTCCAAATCAATCTGACATTGTAGACCTTCTATTATCTTAAGACGATTTTCATATTCATCATAAGATAATACCCTCTTCTTCAATTGACAAAGAGTTTTCCATATGTTGATACGAATATCATGGACTCCATCTTCTGTCAACATCTTTGGAATATCATACTAGGAGTCAGCCAAAGCCCAAAACATGACTGTTACTTCACTTTTTGCTAGTTTTTTTCTCATGTTCAGCATTTCCTCATTATTATTAAATGAAGATTCTTCTACCTGTTTTGACCAGAGTTGGTGTTTCCTTGTTGCTTCATCGGATTCAACAAGATTGGTAGAGGGATCATTGATCAAAATAGAAGATGCATGACTTAGGGGTGGTTCGGAGAATGACCTACACCCTGCGCTATCTTCTGATAGAGAAAGTAATTCACTTGCCAGTGATAAAGCCTCAGACATGAATGGTTTCGCATTTCCAAGTGCCTTAAGATAAGAGGGCTTTCTCGGTACTACATTGTCCACTGGAGTATTTTCCAGGCAATGTGAATCACTACTGCAGAGAGGACTTTCTCAGCGAAATTCATCATCATGGGGAGGACCACCATAATGGGTTACAGCAAAAGATGAGATCTCTTGCTCCATGGTCTTCTGACCACACAGAGGGTTCCTGTGGCTCTCATCTGAAGAAGAAACTTCAAGATTGACCGAATTTTCATGAAGCAAGCCTTCATGAGGAAGTTTCTGTTGAAGACCTTCAGAATTAATGTTCCCGTTATTGGAAACTGAGGGAGTAGAATCTTGAATTCCAACAGATAAATGTATGAGGGATTCAAGAACTCCAGCATCGAGCAAGGCCTTGTTACAGATTGGACTTTGATCTCCTGACTGTGCTGGGTGGATCTTTTTCTTAGATTCCTTCTTACTCGCTTTAGAAACCACTTGATGACGAAAGTGATTGATCTGAGCAGGTGTATGTGCCTGATCAGGAAAGATAGTCAGGTTAGGCTGACGATCTCCACTCAAATCAGGTGTATGTGCCTGACTTGGTTGTCCGTATGATATGGGGGAGTATTCCCCATAACCCTCTTGGACTGGAACAGATGTGTGTGTCTGTTCCGGAGTGAATCGTTGATGTGTCACTCCAATGCTAGGGATATATTTATGTGTCTTTCCCTGAGATGATGCTGAAGCTGTTATGATATCCTGGCAAGCATCCAGAATATGAGCAGGAATTTTCTTCTGCTCTTTCACCATTGAAAAAATATGCTTGTGACTTCAGCCACCGGAACGGGAATATACGTCCATTCCGGGTTTGGAGTAGGTGTATGTTCCTACTCCTGTCCTCCTTTTCTTGTCAGTGAATCCTGACAGTACTCAAGTGTGGAGGTAGAGAGTTGAGTCTGCCTCCTTTTTGTCGTTGGAGCTTTCCGAATGACTTCTCCGTGCGCTACCAAGCGAGACTGTTGGTAGGCTTGATTAGTACTAGCAGGTGTATGTGCCTGCTGATTACACTTCACCAAAGGTGGTTGACGAGATCCATCATATTTAGTCAGACGAGCCTGCTGACTAACTGGTGATGTATAAGCAGTTGTATGTTCCTGCCTATAGTACTCCTCCGGAATTGCCTGGCGGGATTGGCGTGATGCTGCCAGACAAGTCAGCTGGACAGCGGAATTAAAACGGACAGGTGTGTGTGCTTGCTCGTTGTTTGCCACCAAGTTAGGTTGGTGGACTTCTCCGGAGATGGAAGGGATGAAAACCTGCCCATTGTTAACCGGATTCCGTCTCTGGAGGTTCGTCTTGCCTGCTCGGGTTCAACGAACCTGAGCTGAATGCCTGGAGTCAGTACCCTCATCATGTTGAGGGCGCACTGTCGCACGAGTCTGGCAGCGATTGTTGATGGGATCCCTCTGGAAGGACTCCTGTCTTTTTGAATTATGGCCCTGAGGGACCTGCTCATTCACTTCCTCAGAGTAAGGGAGCGAATGGAAATTGCGTTCCGGTGATAACGACCCGAAACGGTTGGAGACGGTAGTCAGCACTGCCTGCCTCTTGATCACTGGTCTTCGTTGTCCGGACGACCTGTGTGAGTTGTTCACTTGGAGGGCATGTCGGGAAGCCTCCAGAGGTGGGATGGTACTGTGTTGACGGTACTCCTTAACCAGCGCATTTGATACCCAGCGTTGAAGACGCTGAGTAGGTGATGTCATCCTCAGAGCGGATGATGATCCAGTAGAAATAGCAGCAGTGGTATTTGCAGCAGCAGTATTCACAGATGTGAATTTGAGAGCAGCCATTATGGAAATACAAAAGATCTTGGAAAAGAGTGCATGTTTGATATAATAGACCTAATCAAGATAAAATTCAGCCACTTCATCTTTTGGATGATCACATATGTCAATGATTTTTTTGTTAGCCCTCATATTGAGTTTTAAATAGGGGCTTAACAAATAGGTAAAACATCATTTTAACTTGGTTAAGGATTCACATCGGGTTCACCATTTTTTGTTTCCCTTGGAATTCGGGGATGACCTCCTGGATGGGAAATTCAAACGTTCCGATCGGTTTCTAGCGGTTTTGTTCGTAGAACCGGAAACATCAAATGATTCCACATCCATTTGGACCTACTTTCCAAAGGTATGCGCTCATTAGCTTGTGGACTGATGAGGCTTAGGAATTTTCATTGGTCGAGAGGATGGGAGGTCGGACTCATCACCCCTTTTTGAGGGGAATTATTGTCTATTCTGGGAATCTCTTTATAGATTTAAGTTATGTTCGTGAATCCTTATTACATTACCAAGTATAAAATGAGCTCTTCCTTTAGCTTTGACAATCAATGATTAAATATGTAAGAAATTTAGAGAATCTTTTATATGTATTTGAGGATCTTAATCAATAGAGAATCATATATATCTATTTAGAGATTCTTGATCAATGGTAACCTTAAAAACATTTATATAAAAGTCTCTTGGTCACTATGATGACCAGGCTGGTTTTAAAGCCACTCAGTGGGGCACTTGATGTTTATTGTCATTCAGAAGGACAATGAATTATTTCAGAGTTGGGATTGAACCCATAGATGGGCTACCTACGTATCCTTTGTTTTGGAAAAGGAATTAGAACCCACGTAGTTCGAATAAGGGAGTATGATGTTTATGATTTATGGCTCAAAGAAGGATGTCACAATTACTTTTACACTCTAAGCTCACGTGAGTCATGCTCGGTGTGAGAGAAAAGAGGAATTGGTAAAAATTAGACAATTGTGCCATGAAAGATGCAATCATAAGAAATGGTTTGGGGCTTATGTATGTATGACTACCCAGAGGATTTACTTTAGGGAGAAAATCCAGGAACAGGGTCCACAAAAGTATATGTGCTTCAAGGAGATTTGAATACTCTAACTTGGGACTTATTCCTGAAAGGGAATCCCAAATTAGGAGAGGATTGATAACTGGGTTTTACTCCTGAGAAGGAATCCCAGATTAAATGTAAATTAGGACTGGTTAAAGAGAATTTCAGGGACTTGGGGCTTACTCCTGAAAATGAAGCCCAAGATTTATGACTGGGACTTATTCCTGAAAAGGAAGCCCAGGTTAAGGATTAAGGTTTGGGGCTTACTCCTAAAAAAGATGCCCATATGTGAGATTGGGGCTTACTCTTAAGAAGGATGCCCAAATAAAGAGGACTTGGGGCTTACTCCTAAGAAGGATGCCCAAATTAGAGGACTTGGGGCTTACTCCTAAGAAGGATGCCCAAATTAAGGGACTTCGGGCTTACTCCTAAGAAGGATGCCCATTTTTGATATTGGGGATTACTCCTAAGAAGGATTCCCAAATTAAGGGACTTAGGGCTTACTCCTTAGAAGGATGCCCATTTTTAAAGGGACTTGGGGATTACTCCTAAGAAGGATGCCCAAAATTGAGATTGGGGCTTACTCCTAAGAAGGATGCCCAAGATTGAGATTGGGGCTTACTCCTAAGAAGGATGCCCAGGTTAAGGGATTAAGGTTTGGGGCTTACTCCTGAGCAGGATGCCCAAATTTGGGAACTTTAATAATTTGGGGCTTATTCCTGAGGAGGATGCCCAGATTTGGAGGACTCAGGACTAGGTATTATGCCTGAAATGGAGACCCAGGTTAAGGATTTAAAGGATGAGGTTGAATGAATGAACTCTCAATTTTTAGTGACATAAATATATGTAAATCACTAGGTTTTGAGTGATATTCCACTGAATTCCTTTCAGATAAGGAAGTCAAATCGAGAAATCGTGCCATAAATGGCTTTGAAGAGTGTCTTGAAGACTGAATCTTGAAAAGGGAAGGTGTAATGGCTTAAGAGGGGTGAAATGGGCAAGAATGGAACCCAAAAAGGAATGGGCGTGCAAGTCTTGGAAGGCGCGCAAGTACTGCATGGGCGCGCAAGTATTGGTCGCGTAGGTATACCTGTGCGACATATGTTGTACTTGCGCGATGGTCAACCAGCACTGAAATACTTGAGCGACTCATTATTAAAGCCTTTAGAATCCTTTTGAGGGTCTTCCAGAAAAGGGACGTGCAAGTTCTATCTAAGGAGTAAGGCGGCGCGCAAGTGTGACTACTTCCCTTAAGGGCTGGCCACTCAGGCGCGCAAGTGTTGATGAGTTTCAACACTTAGTCCTTCCTTCCTCTCTTTGGATCTTCCGTTCTAGGTAAGATATTACCTTAGAAGTGTTTCGGAAGCTTTGAGAAGAGACTTGGGCGTCGGGAGATTCAATCCGAGTTTCTGGAAAAAGATCCTCTCGAATGGGGGCCCACATGGTCTATTTATAGGCAGGAGAAGACCCCGGGCGGTTACCGGGCAGTTATCACTTAGGTCGTGCAAGTAACTTGCGCGACCAAGGGCGTCGTGCAAGTGGAATTATGAGACAGTGATATAACTTGTGCGGTGAAGTTGCTTTTGATCCTTTGTTCATGCCTTTGTCGATTTTTTATATTTTCATCAAAGGTTGAATCACTTTGAGCTCAGATATTCCCCTTTTCCGATTTTTAGATTCTGTGACGAAAGGAGCGTCAACAAATTTGGAAAATTCATTTTGTTTGGATAAAATTGTAATTTTCATGAAGATATAAATTATTATATTAAACTATGTATGTATTAATAAATTATAGTATAATTAAATGTTGTTATAAAATCATTACCTTTTTATTATATGTGTTAAAATAAATTTATTTTTATCAAGTATCGAAAATCTTACAATGCATTTTCTGTCTGATATTATATTTATTAAATAAGTAATTTTATTTATAATAGTTAAATTTATTATATTATTAGTATTATTATGATAAAATAAATTCCATTTTTGAAATAATATTATAAATTTTAGGTTAGGGTGAACTAAGGATAATTTTATAAAATAAATGTTTTCATGAATAATTAAAATACAATTTGATTTTTTCAATATGTTTAATGACTTCATAATGGTGTAATATTTATTATAAAATGGTGTTTTAATCTTGAGTATTTAAAAATTATAATAGGTTTCCGAGGTTGAAAATACATTGGTCAAATACCATGGGAAAGCCTAAAATTGAGAATAATGCATGTGTCATCACACACGGGTTATAAAATATTATAAATAATTAATATATGATATTATAAACAAGATTATGTTTATATATATGTTATTAAATTATTTTGGACCAATATACAAGATGGTAATGAACAAAAAACAAAAGGGTGGATAAGTTACTGGAATTTTTTATTCTGATTACATTTCATTAAGATATCTTATTATTATGAGCCAATTCACTTATATTTGGTGTATATACTACCTCATTCATGTTATATCATGAATCCAATTATTCTCATCATATTCTAAGTCTCATTTAATTTCATAAGTTTACAGAGATTACTATTCAAAAACATCAAAGTTGTATGGGAGAATTTGGAATGATTAATGATTTTTCTCCTGAAGAATGTTCTTAGTTATTATATTTTCAATCTCACTTCCATTTTTGATTGATGAATTTCTTTTGAAATAATAATTTCTCTATTTGATGTTTTCATTGTAAATTTCATTGAATATAAATATTTTTAGAAGATGGATATTATTATTTCCTTGGACATATATTATTTTACAAACAATTTTTACTTCGACGGTTATCTCATAAACTAAGGTATTATTGATAAATCTGTATCTTTTATTCAATACGGATATTTGATAATCCATAATTCATATTGATTAAATTGATTATATGATTTGAGTAAGCCTTTGGACATGAAATTATTTGTGGATCACATAAATTATTTATCTCCTTAATGCATCAATAGGTAATCATGAGACTAATATCATTCCCAAATCAAACTAGTTTCTATACTTACTTCAAAATTGTATTTTGAAAGGTATTTATTGTATATATTTTAATGTTCTTAAAACACGTCTTCCATTAAAAAAAATTTCCCTCGTTTAGTTTTTGTAATTATTCATCCATGATATTTTTTTGTCAATATATCAATGGATACATTTCATTTTAGTTCATTGATTAAATTGAATGTGTTTTAGTTTCATATATATAATAATCGATTTTCTTATGTAGTTATGTTAATTTCATGTGTTATCAGTTATTTAACATTACTGGTTAACATATTCTCAGTTGTTAAATATTTTTTCCACTTTAATTAATATTACTGACCATTTCAGATCACCCTTATTATGTTTCAATTCCCCAATTCGTGATGTTGAAATATTTGAATAAGCATTCAAGGATTTAGTTATTTTTAATATATTATGTACCATATTTTTATTTCCTATATCCAAATGTATTATTGGTTTCATGTGTGTTATATTGATTTCCAAGACTAATAAAACTGAATGGTTCATTGGGATTTCTTCATTATAATCATTCCAATTTAAAAATAATAATGCACTGGCTATGGGATTTTGGGGGCAGGCCAATACCGTTGGTATCATAAGAAGTTTAGTAGCACCCACTGAAACTAGATTTAGACCACATTTATTTCAGAGAATGACTATAATATATACATAGAGTATAAGTATACGATAACATCCTATAATTTTGGTAAGGTTGTGATTATGTGTGTAATCTATGCAATACAACCTTGTGTGAATACTACAACTGGACATTGTTCTGGCACAGATTTTCCTAAAGGAAATAAATCGGGCATGGTTTTCTAGGCCTAAATTGAGATATCCTAGTATATAACAATGATACTTACTACCAAAATAGTTTGACACTCTCAGTGGATATGGTTAGGATAGTTCACATTTTATTTAGCCACCATTATGAAGTATTTATAAGTTAATATTCTTCCAATGTAACCAAAAATTATGATACTCAGATTCATGATGTAAAAACTTGTGTTCTGTCCTACACATTATTTAGTGATATACAATGATCAAAACATTGTGAAAAATCTATTATAATACATTGTTTAGAAATGGTACATGGAAGGAATTATGGTATTAGTACTCATGGAAAATGTTGAGATTACCATGATGAGGATACAAATTTAGTTGGTATTATATTGAAACATGTTATAGATATAATATGTCATCACAGTTTTGTTATGACAAATAGCCTTGCCTAAATGGAAAAACTTATTCCATGGAGAGAATATCCTATGATGGATCTCTTTATGTAGAATAATCACATATTTTTTAGTGGGACTTCAAATCAAATTTTAGATGAGAAATTTATTAAGTCTCTCGAGTAGAAATTTATAGTCCTAGAATACAATAAAAAGTAAAAGGTCACACTTGAGGTCTATTATCTCTAAGGTGATGTTGATCAATGGTGGTCCTTGATACAAAATACATGGGATGATGAAGAAATAAAACTCATGGAATGTAGATAATTTAAGGATATATTGTTCAATAAATACTTCCCTTGCGATCAAACAATTGAGATGAAGATGAATTTCCTTGGATTAATGAAAAAGGATGATGAACAATTGAAGATTATAAAGATGCCTTTACAAGGTCAGTCATATATGCTATGAATTACATACACAACACAGAGTAGAAGATCAACCAAATATTTTATGGACTAAATCCAAGTCTCTGAAGGGTGCTAGTGTCTCAAAATTTATCTTCCTAAGATGAAATTGTTTTATGTTCTATAAAGATAGAGAAATAATTGTCTATGTCCTATGGCTTCAAAGGAATCCAATATTAGAAGATGTATCATTAACACCATGAAAAGGGTAATGAGTCAAAGAAGATGAAGAGAAAAAAGGAATTTCCAATATGTGATAACAATTGAAAGAATCACCATGGTAAACGCTAGAAGGGATTGGGTGTTTTTTATTAGTGTGTATAAAGGGGTCTCTATGAAAATAATAAAATGTAAAGAAGTAAAATAGTTTTATTTATTGTTTCAACTGCAAGGCTATGAAGCACTATGAAAATGAATTCACCAATTCTGAAATGAATACACTATAGAATAATCTGAGGGATAATGTTCAACAATATCTTATTGACACCACAAAGTGTAATGATTAATGTACTTCGGTATTTTGATCTATAAAATATTTTGTTAAAATATATCTTTCTCATCAAATGATTTATGAAATAGGAAAGTATTGTACTTTATCACTTTTTGATAAAATATTTGGCATCATACCCTGAATGGTACAAAGAAAATTAAGTCATTATAATGTTAAAATTTTCGGAAAACACATGACTACGGAAAATAAAAACCTTAATATATCCCTACTATTAAGATAATGGTGTATAAATGACCAATTTAAATAATTTTTGACATCCTTTGAACTGATTAATTACGTTTCGGAAAGTGGTCTATGCTATTAATTATAGTTTTTACTACACTTATTTATTAATGATATATATCCAATAACCTATGACTTACTTATTGAATATGGAATAATGAATATTTTCAATGATGTTTTATATTAATTCGAGTTATTAAAATATTTCAAGAGGATACATGATGATGTTATTCTCATTTTTGGTATTGAATATTTAGAGATACTTTATTTTGTTTAAAGGATAATGAAAAGCTCATCTTAGAAATTCAGTGACTCTCCTTCAGAAGTGATTGGATTATAATCTATTGAAAAAGTTAACTGTTTATTAAATGGATTAAGATTATCATTGGTTGTTATTTTAGAAGATTATGTATTAATTCACCATATGAAGCTTCATGTTATAAAAAATTAAGTATAAAATGTTCTAGGTGTAATAAAAAGAAAATTATTATGTATGTATAAAATAATATTTACATATATTCTAAAAGAGTGAAATAATTCCTTAATAATAGAAAAAATGGGATTCAAAAAAAATTCCTATTTTAATCATTTTTCATGATATCAATTAAATTTATTAACTTCTATGGCTTATGGTTTTGTGGTAAAAAACATTCACCTGAACATGTTCTCTATCACTCTCCTTTAGTAAATGATTATTGGAAATTTTCCTCCATATCAATGTTTCAATTTTCTAACTATGTTTTCTGACATGGGAACCTAGTTACGTGACAGCCGAACCTTCCATTATCTCTTATTTAGAATATGGGATATTAATTATTTTTCAATGTGGATATTATAAAAAGGGTTTATTTTAAATAAATCAACTATTTAGATCTAATTTAAATGAAATTATTAAATATAATTAAGATGAGGATAACACAACACCCAAAAATTCTAATATAAGAGCCATATAGTTGATAGTGAGCATGACATGAGACACAAAGAACACATGTTGATACAAAACCCTAATACTTTCATCTATATTTAATATTTTATATATTTTTTATATATTATATCATTGGTAATGCACTCAACATTGAGTCACATTGTGTTACATGAAATAAAGTCATTCTTCGAAAGCATTCATTACACGCATGAACAAGTTTTAACTATACATTATTAATATATTATTATTTAATATAATAAGAATTAAACATTCCATCATATTATAATTTATGAATATTATTAAATTAATTGTGAAATATATTAATTATAATAATATTTTATTAATCTATAAGACAAAAATAAATTATTAATGAATATAGGAACCGATTTAACATAAGAGGAATGTTTTTATATAAAACTATTTCTATTCTCATGAAATTTTTTTATCCAAATAAATTAATAAAATAAAAATTAATTATTTATTCTAAAATAATATATATGTTATATATTAAATAAAATATTTCTGATATTAATTCTATGGATTGGATAAGCATAAAATCAAAACAAATCCAATTTTACGGATAAAATACCAAATTTTTATTAAGGTATTTTTCATACCTTTTAAGGGAGAACCCATTTTAAATATTATTTTTGAAATTTTAATTGATTAGGTATGTCAAAATAAACTTTATATTTGAATTTTAAACATAATAATTAGGTTAGGGATAATTGTTTATGTTTTTCTAAAACATTTTTTATTTAATTAGTTAAAAATGATAAATTTTGGTCCAAAACTGATTTTCCATCTAAATTTTACATATATATAAATGGTGTTTTATATTGGTTTTAAAGTTTAATTATATAATATTGTAATAAATTAATATAATTATGGTTATTATAATAAATTTCCCTTTGACATTTACTATAAAAATATTGAAAACCATTGAATGTTTTTGCAATAGAAACTCATGTTGTCCTCTCATTTTTGGGATGAATTTTAAATTAATTTCAATCATTTTAATTAGAATTTGGGAAACTGTATAACATGTTTTTAATAAGAATAATATACAATTTTTATTAAGGTGAAATTAGTTTTTACCAAACATATTATAGAATTAAATTACAATTAATTAAAATTATTATAGAAAAAATATTCATCATAAAGGTAAAAACCTTTAACATAAGGACCCAAATGACCTATCAACTTATTAAAAACATGTTTTATAGACATATATCTTCCATAAACCTTAGATTAATGATTTTTTATGGTTTTTTAGGTAAGTACATTTCTACACCAAACTTCTCTCCAAAAATTCCAAGCGAGTCCTTTCTTCCCTATAAAAGGCCAGCACATCTCCCAATTAATCACACCTCTCAAACCACATAGGTTATACCATTATCTGGAAAAATATTTTTCCAAAATACCTCTCATTGACCTTGAATCGTTAGAATTTTTTTCAGGAATCGATTTATGAAATAATTTTGGTACAAACCAAAAGAAGTTGTCCAATTAAGAGGAAATGCCTTATCTCAAGCTCTCTAGTTTCATTTTCATTCCCCATCACATACAATATCTTTATTACCATATTATATTACAAAAACAATAACCTAAATATACTAGGGATTTTTTTGGTAATGTTTTCTACAAACATATACACATACCTACATCTAATGGGTAACATACAAAATGTTTCTCCAAACGGAAAACAACTACCTCACCAAATGATGGTATTTAATTCTTACATTACAACCTATAATTGTGACCATTATGATGGAAAAACAATTTATATATGTCATATATGATATTTATAATTTCTTTATGCTTCTGTAATTTTTATAAAGAACACAACATTATACTTTCCATCTTGCTTAAATATGATAATTTTATTTGAGAATGTGAGGATGACTTCCCCTAAAAGGGATCTGGCTCATTCATACGATACATGAAATGTATAAAGGACGATTTTAAAAACCCTATATGAAATATATAACATATATATGATTAAATCACAATAAAATAAGTGAGTATAATTATGTTTTTATTTTTTTTAAACAATAATGAAATGAAAGAAGTGTTCTTGCGTATGTACAGACTGAAGACTCCAGGAAAGGTGCACTTGATTTATAATCTACAAATATAATGGACTAATATATATATATATATATATACAATTGATATATATGATAATTATACCATGTTTTACATTCTAGATATGACGAAACCATGATTTAATTGTGATAAAAGTAAATAAAAAGAAAAAACCTACTCGAGCATACTGGGCAATTAAAAGCTAAAATAGTGAAATAAATGAAAGAGTGTTCAGATAAAGGTAATAAAATATTATAAGGAATTAATATATGATAATATAAACATGATTACATTTCTGTTTTAAGTTAGGAAAATATTTTAACTATTCACGAGTATATATACCACACTACCAAGGGAATGTCATGTTAAGGTAGTTTTGTCTCACTTTACATTCCATTGATGCTTAAATGTTATTATGTGCCAATTAAATTTTATTTGGAGTATATACTACCTATTAAATGTTATATCTTGAATATAGATATTATCATGATATTATAAGTATCATTTAATGTCATACCTTTTATGAAATTATGATTCATATGTTCAAAATGGTATGGGACAAATTCAAATGATTAAATATTATCCCTATGAATGTTATTAATGATTATCTGTGCAATCACACTTACTTTTGTGATTGTTGAAATTCAATTGAAAAAATAATTTTTCTATCATCATTTTTCTTGGTAATGTTCCTCAAACATCCATATTTTCATATTAAGGATTTTATTATTTCCTAGACCGTATATTATTTGACATACGATGTTTACTTTGACATTTACTAGAAGAATTGGGGAATTATTGACCAATATCTATCTTAAATTCAATATTGATATTTTTGTAATTCATATTTTTTGTTGATTAAGGTTTTTATTTGATATAATTAATGATTTTGACAAGAAATGGTGGGTGGATACTGAATTTTATATATCTCCTTGATGCATCGACAGATTCTCATTAGAAAAATAATTTGGACAAATAAAATCAGGTTCTTTTGTAGTTTTAAAACATATTTTGAAAGGTATTTATGATATAGGTTTTCATTTTCCTTAGAAATTAATTCCATTAATAACAAATTTCATTGCTGTATTTTTTGGTTATTATTGATCCTTGAGATTTTGGGTTGACATATCAATAGATACATTTCATTTTGGTACATTTATTAAATGGAATGTGTTTCTATTTCATACATTTCCCTATTGATTTTCTCTCATCTAGTTATTTGAATGGAATGTGTTATTAATTAATTACCATGAAATTTTAATTTATTCTCATCTTTTATTTATTTCATCCTCTTTACTTACCTATATTGAGTATTTTAGCTCACCCTTGTAATGTTTCATTTAACTAAGTCATGAAGTAGAAATATTTAAATATGATTTAAAGGATGCAATTTATTTCATTTTACTATATATAATTTCTATATTTCATATTCACTAATGTATTATGGATATCAATTATTTAATCTATCTTTTCTATACTATTAAATATAATTTTTCATTCGAGATTGATTACCTTTAATGATGTCAATGTAATAAAATAATGCACTAGCTCAGGGATTATGGGGTTGGGGTGATACAATGTTATACTATCCATTTCTACCCATATATTTAATGTATTAAGATTATTTTATTAATAATACACCCATTTACTCTCTTTTTTAATGTTTTATAAAACCTTGTTTTATACCCATTATGCTGATGATTTTACTTCTAAAAGATTCACTATTTTTTACAAGAAATTATTTTATTTTATTTTTTGAATACCCAAAAACACACTATTCTTTATAGTTATTGACATAGATTTAAAAATAATATATTTAGTTATTATATTAACATACATGAAACCCCCCTTCCAATTTTGTAGGTTTAAAATTACAAAATGATCATATTTTTAAGCACTTTCTAAAACACCATGATTTTGATATGAAACATGTTTCTTTTATTCTCCACAGATTATTTATGAAATTTTTATTATGAAATTTTTATATAACATTAAATAATAAATATGAATTGTGTTCCCTGTAAAATATATATTTTATTGGGAAAATAATTTCATCTCTAGAGGTGACATGATTTATAATACCTTGTTTAATAACCGTGGTAATTTTTATGTCACCTCTATGAAAAATTGTTGTGATATGATTATAAATGAATAAAGAAAACTTTGTTTCCAAATTTTCATGTTATTATTCATGTTATTATTTGTATAATATTCCCCTTTCTCATTCCACTATGTATTTAATGAAATTCTTATTATTATTCCTTAAGATCACAACAAAATCGTTTCCCTTGTTTACACATACTGGGACTTCTGCTAACCCTTTCATTTTATATATGTCTCCATGATAGGAGATGATGTAATTGAAAAAATGATGAACCTATTATAAACATATTCATTATTATTATAATAATTTTGTAATATTTTCAGGTTTTATGTACCTTATTTCGAAGACACTAATATTTAGATGATCCTCGATTTGTAAAATTTAATAAAAAGTTATATAATAAAAATTATGGAGTTCATAATACTTATCTAGGAAGTAAGAGGGTTAATTATAATGGGGAATGTTTATGATTTTATTTCTTAAATAACTGTCAATGTACTTATTGTTTTCATAAATGAGGCCCAATATCATAACGTCTTCAATATTATACTTAGTGGGCATCGACTATACACCAATCAATCAAAATGTTATTTCTAGTTTGATGACTGGACTATTTTGAGGTTTCACAACTGGATTGTTGCATGTGATTTCATATGGTGTGAATAAAACCATCACAAACATGTTGGTAATGTATATGTAATGGATTCGATGTCACTGAATGTTGTTTGTACTATTCTTAGAAGCATAAAAAAGTGACAACTCAATCTACATTTTGGATCTCTCAGGAGAGTGAGATGTCCATGTCTAATTATTGGGTTACAATTCCATATAATGTTAGATATATAGTTTTTCATATCTTGGGTGAGGTGGTAATTATGATTCTCATGTATGGGGAGTGATTTTTTAGTCGTGAAGATGATACCTTAATGCTGGAAGGGTCAAATGTGTCGAGAACAAGTCATTGATCAGTTATGTAGGTTCTATGATTCAAGTGAGAAATCATTGAAGTTCATTATTAAATTACATTTGTAATGCTAATAGGAAATTTATTGTGATGATTATTGTGTGGATCATTGGATTTTGGCTCATGGTGGCTCTAAAATTAATTTTTGGTGCCTATGTTAGAAGTGTGTCAGTAATGTCATGGGTGCGGTGAACATATTGGGTATTTTAAGTAATGAGCTATAGATCTAACTGGTATTCAAATATGTATTATAGTTGAGGTGTTTTGGAGTAAATGGGATGCCTCTATATGTGAAGGCATCATGATCAGTTGAGGTACTGACATGTTGGATGTTAGGGTATGGTTTTTTCTAGGATGAATCACCTGAGGATAGTCTACCTTGGGTTAGAATATGGCATGAATTTAGTATGATTAATACCACATATGGTGGTTAAAATTTGAAATTATATATATATATTGGATAGTGAACTCAAATATTTATGAAAAGCTTCTTTGTTTTAACATCATTCTTGTATGGTGTTGGTACATCAACTCTATTTAATTATTGAGGATGATTATGTATTTTAAGGATGATTGGTATTCTCATGGGTGTTCTGGTATGGTACGATGGGAATTGGGTCGAGAGAATTATGTGATATTGATTTTATGGCTATGTTGGGATTTTCTGATGGAGAAGGTCCCAAGAAACAAATATTGGTGGTTGTAAATGGAATCATACACCATAGCTTTAATGAGTGATATGTTATGGTGTAATCAGTTTTTGTGGGACTGACTTAAGTGGGAACTATATTGCTATTTTAGATCCGAAAATGGGAGTTTCATCATGTTTATTCTAGGTTAGTTCCATGAGTTGGATGATGGGCATATGTTGTGTGTTTAGCATTAAGATATAGAATGTTCTCATTACCTATTACCAGGGACCTATATAATTTGGGTGCTATAAAGTATGACATTAAAGACACCTTCTGGATAATAATTTTAATGGATTGGGGGTTTTTATATCTTAAATATATGAGAGAAAAGTATTTTATAAGGAATTTTAATTTTCAATACTTATATTGGGCGATGTTTTAATTATGACTCAGAATGGTGTTCTGAGAGTTAGAATGCATCAAGGAAATTTTTTTAAATTATTAATGTGGATCTAAATGTATCTTCGGTTATTGTTGGATCTATAAATTATTTGGAATTAGTTTTTGGCACTTTGAGTTATTTTAGCGTGCACTTTTGGGTGTGCATGGTTTAGGAGACACTTTTATACAACATGATTGTTAGGATGTTTTTGGTTAATCTCAAACTAACATAGTTAAGATACATTATTGTATAATGGTTTGGGGTAAACCATACAACCCAATAGAGAAACTATATGTGGTGCGGGAGATCTAGAGGTGCAATCCATGGTCTTTTCATGGTTTTATGGAAAAAAATTAGCACCATTCTACAAAGTAGAAGAAGTGTTAAAAAAATGTTTTGTGTATTATTTTTTTTATCTTTGAGGCCTCCCAATGTGAAAAAAATTGTATTTACAATTATGTAGAATCCCCAAAATGGGATCCACTGGAAGGGTGCTCTGAGTGGGGTGGGCCACATGACCTCCCGTACATCTCCCCAAATGCTCATGGTTGCCAACTTGCAGTGAGGGCCTTTTTAATGTGTCTGTGGGAGAGACTATTTCCTCCTAGGTAATATACAATACAGGGTGGAAGGGAAAAATTATAATGAGTATTAGAAGAATATAAAAAATGAAACTGTAGAATATTTAAATAAATAATCCCAACAAAATAAACGAAGAGTCTATACACTTATAAATTAAACTAGTTAAACAATGATGTCATTTGATTAGGTTTTTACCAAAATAAATGTACATAAAATAGAAATACAAGAATTCTATAAAGCAGTAATGAAAATGACACATTGAGAAACAACATCATCTTATGAAAATCTTGAGTCATATGCCCCCAACCTCCATCCAATACAGCAATGAAATCATGCATGGGGAGTGCCATGCTTCCCGATATCTATACATGTAGACATTAAGTCTACATGGGTACCAAACAAGGACCAAGAAGGGTGTAAAATAAAATCCATGAATTACAACACCCACGATGTATAAACCATTCCATTTTTTACTGTAAGGAAAAGTAGTTTTCCATTATATAATAAATAAATGTAATTAAATAAATAAAATAAAACAAGTATAACATGAGTTGGGTTCTCAACAACACCCATCCATACCACCTACTTCATTATAATATGAGAATCAGAATTAAATACCTATAACATGTAAGAAGTATATATATATATGAAAAGGATGGAAAAATAGAATAAAGACAAAAAAAGATCACACCCCAAGCATGTGCTTTTTCTTGGGTCTAATTTATGTTTCAACAATGTATGCTTCAAGGAATCAAAATTCCCAAGGAACCCAAAGATGAATATAAAAAACATCCACGTGTAATAATTATTATTATATTAAATTATATAGTTGGAGCCCGAGACCATCCTGATAGTATAGTTGTGGTATATCATTCATTTTTTCCTTTACCATTGTGTCCATCCATTATAATCTTCTGAAAGAGAACGTATCATTTGAGGGATGGTTTTATCCCAAGCCTATCCCAAATATCACACATAAGGGGTTGAGTATCACCTGAGGCATGGTGTAACAAAATTTCCAATGGGATAATTTTTGATTTTCCCTTAGGGAGCCAATATCAGTCATGAGAACCTAGAAAACCTAGTTAAAAATTTTTCTACTAAATTCTATGACATTGCATAATTAGTATGTAGTGTAGTAACCAATCAGGAAAGAAGATTCCATGTCTGGTCCTTAATACAGAACCCTTGTTGTATCAATGACCCAAATTTATTTTTATTTCAAGGATAAAGAAATCATAAGGTATGAATTTATAATTTCAAAAAATCAGTTTAAGGAAAAAATATCCATGTACATCCTGATCATTCATGCCAAACACTCATAGTCCAAACACTTTATCAATAAAAGCATAAAAATTTTTGTTTTCACTTTTATAATAGCATAAAATAGTAAGTTATTCTATAAATGAAAAAATTATGAATAAAAAAACTAATAAAACCCTAAAATTCATGCTTCATAATTATCCTAAATAATATATTTTGTTTAAAACTCAACAAAAGTGGGGTCATGCAACACATGAAATTAATAAATTAATTATTTTATACTAACGTATTTTATACCAATTACATCGGCAACCCACTGGGTTATTCAATTATGTCGCTAAAAATTAAAAAATCTTGTTCATCTCAATCAATGATGCAGTAGTCAAGCCAAGTAATTCCATTAAATTAGAATAGGAAAATTTGAATATCATTGGTAGTCACCGATGGGCGGTATAACATGTGTTCTAAAAGACACAACAAAATGTAGGGAAAAGAATTATATGTCCAGCCTAGTAGTAGTATAGGAACCCATGCTTCATGATAATCATTTATTTGACCTAAAATGGAAGAAATCAGATAATTTTATAAAAACCAAAATTTTGGGTAAAAACACCCACATCAGATCACACGACAGATATTGGATGATATCCAACGATTATTAGTCTGTGAGGTTAGCCTTATTGAAATATTTTTTGTGCACTTGATGATGAAGAAAATAGATGAGGAATAGAGTGATAGTGAGCATCTGAAGGAGGAGGAGGTCGGGTCGTTCCAAGGGTTTCTACAAGGGGAGACACAACAAGAGAGTGGGAGGTCAAGATGAAAGAAAAAAATAAAATAAAATATAATAAGGGAGTGGAAAAAAAGAAAATGATAAATAAATAAATAAAGAAAATAGAGAAAACAATATTATATTATATTATATAATAAAAAAAATAAAAATGGAAACTAAAATAAAAATCATTATTAAAATGGGTTAACCCATTTAAATTATTTCCACTCTTCTCCAACCAATTTTATTCTATTATTTATTTTTATCCGATTTTCATTTCATTTTATTTCCATATAATTATTTTTATTCCTTATAAAAAATCATTCTAATTATTTATATCCCAAACATTGTGCTAGGGTGCAAGGAAATATTTTAAATAAAAAATGTCAAATTACTTATAAAAATTTAAAAGTGGACCAGGACCAGTAATACGGTGTGCAGGAATGTTCCCATGGTGTCTTTAAGGATTTGGACTAATTATTTAAATAGAATGTACCCTGATTAATGCCATTACATTACATCTTCCCATCATTAAAGGAACACATACCCTTGTTTCTCTTATGAGGGTAGTTGAACATCACCTGAGAAAAGATCTAGCGAATTAGCATGCACATAAGTCTCCCACTCCAAGGTATAATCTTGAAGAAATCCATGAGGTCGTAGCACTTGGACGAGAGGAACTAACCTACCCCAGTTATCCATCAATCTAAGGTCAAAAATATAGATTGGAACTCCTAAAAGGTTTCATCATCTTTGACCTCGATGTCATCTATATCAAATGAATGAGATGGGCCTAGATGATACTATTGAATATGAGATGCATAGAAGATGACATGCATGGAATAGTACCTCTGAGTAAATTGTAACTAATAGGCTAAAATCCCAACTCTTCCCACTATATCCAACAGCTTGAAATATCTTGGTGATGACTTCCCCTGTATCCTAAGCCACCTGTGATCCCACCTTGAAAAAACAAGCAGAAATGATTGATGTCCCACCTCAAAATCATGAGGTATGCGGTGAATATCTTTTATAATATCTCTTTCTAAACTGAGCTATATTCATACACTTATGTATCATCTGAACATTCTCAAATGTCTCATAAATGAGGTGAGGACCCAATAGAGCAACCTCACCGGAGTCAAGAAACTGTAATGTTGAACGGAAAGTTATACAATAGAGGGCCTCATATATAAGAATTTAAATTTTAACTGAAATATATTCTTAATGATAAAATCAAAAAGAGTAATATGTTTCTCCTAGGATCCTCCAAAGTCATGTAAACAGGCCTGTAACATATCCTCTAACGCTCGTATGGTCCGCTCAGACTACCCATCGGTCTATGTGTGATATGTTTTAATTAAGAGTACCTATGAACCTAGAATTTTATACAACCCTTCCCAGAACAATGATGTAAAGTGAAGGTATCTATTCAATATAGTAGAGTAAGATATTCCATGAAGTCCCAATATCTCCCTAATATACATCCTTCCAAACTCATCAATAGAGACAGTCTCTATGATAGGTTGGAAGTGTGCGACTTTGTTCAATCTATCAACAATCACACATACTACATCACAACCTCATGGTGGTCTTGGGAAGCATGTAATGTATTCCATGATGATGATATTATATTTAAACATAGTAATGGAAAGTGGCTCTAGATGTCCAGCTGGTCTTCATTGCACTATCATTGTCTGTTGACAGGTGGAGCACCTGTGATGAATCCCTCAATCTGATTCTTCATACCTGGCCACCGGTACTGACAACACATGTCTCTATACATCTTGTTTTGTCCTGAATGATCTTCTAAAAATGAGGTATGATATTACTTCATCAGTTCTTCTCATATATCTGAAGGTTCCCATACATGTCCATGGTAAAGCAAAGTTTCATTTCCATCAACAACCCAATGAGGAGGAAGGTTCTCTCCTATGATGATTTCCCTCAAAATGAGTTCAGCTAGATCTAATAGCATTCACACACGAACTCACTCTAAAAGTTTTTTGTAACTATAAGAGTAGTTAGAACTGGATTCTTGATCTATTCGTGAAACTCTATAAGCATATCTGAAAACACAGACATCATATTCCACTCATTGCTAGATGCATGGATAGCTTGTGTCTGTGTCTTGCAGCTCAAACCGCTAGCCACAACATTCCCCTTATCATAGGTATAATCAATATCAACATCAAAGGACTATAAGAATTAGACCCACCTACACTACATCCAATTCATGTATCCATGTGTAGAGAAATATTTCATGATTTTATGATCTGTGTACGCCATGAACCTCTCACCCAATAAAAAAGTTTCTCCGTTAGTGTAAAAAATCAACCTCATTATCTAATTCAAGGTTGTGTATATGATAGTTCTGTTCATGTGGTCTTATCTTGCGTGATCCATAATCCTCAAATCAATGAACCTATATCAAAACTGTTCCGAGTCCAATCTCTGATGTATCACAGTAAAAAGTATAGCCTCTTCTTGGCTCATGTAGAATCAAGATTGGATTTGAGGACAATATTCCATTTAACTCCTGAAATTTTTTTCCTAAATCTTCTAACAAGAGGAGTTGTACACACTTCTTAGTCCGAGTGATAGGAGGAATTTCTGTGCGGAGAAATCCTAGATGAAACACCTGTAATAGGAAGCAATCCCCAACAAATTGTGTATGTCCAACAAATTTATGGGTTGTTCCCGCAAATCTACACTGCTCAATATTTATGGTTCTGCCAATACACCTACCTCAAATATTATATGACCCAAGATGTGAAACTAATCGATCCAGAAGTGGAATATGTTGATCATTTCATATTACTGGTTCTCTATTAGTGTACTCATAATGATCTATAATGGGATACATGGTTGTGTCTGTAACATGTATACACCAAGATGTCATCAACAAAAACTATCACAAGGGAATCAAATAATGGGTGAAGACCCAATTCCTCGGATCCATGAAGACATTCAACACATTCGTGTGGTCAAATCTCAAAAATAGATACTTATATATGTCATACCTTCTCAATAACAACATATGTGGTTTGTAATATAGTCTCACATGCTGCAAGTGATATCCAGATATCATATCAATCATATAGAAAATAGTTTCTCATTGAATCTGGTCGGAGATTTCATATATATGAAGAGAAGGATGTTGATTATTTACCGTACATAGGTTGAGTCAATGAAAATCCTTGAATAATCTGAGGGTACCATCCACCCTCATAGAAAAAATAATTGGTGAACCCCATATGGGTGTGCTAGGTCTAATAAAACCCTTATCCTTAAGGTCGTCAAGAATATTTTGGACTTCGAGTAACATTATAGGTGTTATCATATATGGATTAATAGAAACTGGGGCTACACTTGGAACTAGATCGACGGTGAAATACACTTCCCAAATGAGAGGTAAGCCAAAGAAATCATTACAGAAGATATCATTGAAACGATCCACAATGGGATGGATTTCCACTAGCTGTGTTCTTTGATTGCTCGTGAAGATACATAGTAATTGATATGTCACCCTCTCTAGAATATCGCATTTAATTCATTCTCGATCATCCTGCATATCCTATTCTCCATTTTGTAGATATGTGTCACCCTCCGCGGATGTGAAGGACACTAGACAAAAATAGAAAATGACTTTGGCACGATAAGGGGTGATCCATTTCATACCAGGAATTATTTCAATGCTATACATATTGAGGATGTAAAAATTCAAAGAGAACCAGTATCCACCTATCTTAAGGGGGCACTCTTGGAACTCACATATCACTCTCTAGTGACCTCTAACATAGTGTTATGAGACATGACGTTGCAAAGGTATTTGATTGTAAATCAAAGGAATTCAACAACAGAAGCAAATAAAAGGGACTGTGAATCATAGGTATGAAAAAGGGAAGAATCTATATTAAAGGAGACAAAATTTATAACTCTAATCATAGATGGTCATACACTCCACTCCTCTATAGCTGGTTTCCCCTTGTACAAAAGAACGGAACCATGACCTTGAGATCCTACCAAACTAGATTGATCATGTCCTCTCTACTGATACTAATAGTCTGGAAATTGATTTCCTCCGCCACATCCTGCCCCATTAACTTGGCCTGATCGGCCTATAGAAAATGAAATTCTATAATATTGTGGAGTAATAGATCCCATACCTAAAAGAGGTGAAGGTATATATCCTCTGAAACTGGATGTTGACGAGAAAGAATGGAAGAAAACCGGATGGTGATCCATCGTGCCGCAAGATCAGAACTCTATCAGGTTCCTCGTGTATTGGGTCTTTTTATGGATAATCCTACCACACTAATGACATATGATAGTGCTGTCAGTACTTCTTGTATGTTTGGAATTTTCCTCATGTACACCCTCGAAGCATTGCATCCTACTTCCTGAAGAATTATCACATTGTCTTGGAATTGAATCGCCATGTCTCATAGGTTTCTCTTCCAAAACATTTCGTTATGAAATTGGTGCCTAATTCATGTTCTCTGTAATAGTTTTAAAAAAATACATTCAACTCTGAGAAGATGGTATAAACTAGTCCATCATCAAAGCATATCATAGTTTTCTATGCATTACCAGTTTAAGAAGTTAAAAAACGTTGAACCTCTATTAAACAAGTAGAATAATCATAAAAATTCATAGATCCTTTATGAAGATGTAATAATTCCCTACCATTATCATTTCTCAGAGTTTGTGGAAGGAAGTGATCATAGAAAGGTATTTTTTATTCTTCCAAACAAATTTCTATGGTCTGCACTATTTGAGATATAACATCAAACCAATTCTTAGCGGAGTCACAAAGCATGAGGACTGTACATTTGACCCTCTGCTCGGGAAGCATCTCAATATTAAAAAAATATAGGATTCAAAAATTTTATCCAGTACTCTACAACTTGTGGACTGCCACTTTCTAAGAATGTGGGAGGGTACTGCTGCAAAAAATCTCATGTAAGATCTTCCATAGACCAGTCAGGTTTGGGAACAATCTGAACTGACTACATAAACCTGAGGGGAGTATCCATGAACTGATTGTGTGGGACTTCAGAAAACTAGTAGGAAGCGGTTCCACAGGAGGCACTAAGGGTGGTACTACAAGTAAAAATTTAGGATTCACTACAAGAGGCATTTTTGGTGGTTGAGGATGCAACATCACTTGAATGTACTCAGTGCTACACTCCGAAGGTATGACATGATGACTTTATGGAAGAGTTGTTCTTGAAAATAAAAACACACAACGTAAGATATAATTTCATATTATAAGAGGATGACACTTATAGTTACAATATATATGGTAGGTAGATAGCCTACTTATGAGCAATCAAAACAGATAGCCCGCTATATGAGTCGGGTCTAGATAAGAAAGAGAAAACATAAAAGGATCACTAAAACATGGTCTACCACCAATTTCCCAGAAAATTTCAAGTTAAAATAAAAAAAATACTATCAAAAAATAATATTTAAATAATAGCCACGTCTATTTTTAACAACTATAAACAACAAAACTCATGTGAAAAAAGGCATATGCACACCGAATGTATATGTGGAATGGAAATATGCAAGATATTTTAATCCTTACTCAGCCTAATCTTATTCATGTAAATGCATTTCCCTCATATCATCATGTTGTGATGGAAAACCCATTTTAAAAATAATACCAATATTAATAACAATACAAAACAAGTGTCTCACCCAATGGTGAAATCATGTCAATAATATTTGAAAATACTAATAAATGAAATCCCCACCCATAGATTTGGGTTTCACTTATCAATGGGTTAGTTGTGTCTCGAAATAGGGTATATTACAAATTCTTATTTCCTACTCTCCAATCTAACACAAATAGTAAGAAAAAATAAAATAAACAACCCCCTCTTAAACCACATTGTAGCATCCCTGGTCTGAGATCCATTGGAATGGTGCTCTAAGCTGGGTTGGCTGCATGACCTCATGCGCATCTCCCCGAACTCCAGTGGCTACCAACTAGCAGTGAAGTGTTTTAAACATGTATATGGGGGAGACTATTCCCACATATTTAATATGTAATATATAGCAGAATTAATTTTTTTATAATAAGTAGCGGAAGAATCTAAATAATAAAATTGTCGAAGAAGCAATAAAATAATCCTAACTAAATAAATGGATTTTATAGAAGCTGATAAATCTGACGTGCTACAAAATGATGTCATGATATGATGTGTGTACTATAATAAAAGTATGAAAAGAATGACTATAATTATTATATCGAACTACAATGAAAATGATACAAATTGAAACCATAATATCTTGACAAAACTCAAAATCCTCTGCCCATAAGGTCTCTACAAAAGAGATATGCAATCTATAATTGGGAGAGACATGCTTCCCTATATCCATACCTATGGACATAAAGTCTACTCAGGTACCAAATTGTTCCTGAGAAGGGGGTAAGATAAAATCCCAATAGTTCCATACCCACAGTGTCAAACATTTTCCATTTCTGAATGTATACAAAAGTAGTGTCTCAATATATGATAAATGAAAGAAATTAAAAACATTATTATAAGTATAACTTTGTCCATGTTCTCAATGACACCAGTCGATACCAACTTCTTGGACCTAAACAAGGAATATAAATAATGTACCTATTGTATGCATGATATATATATATATATATAAAGATATAAAAACAGAAGGTAGATAAAAAGGGATCATACCCCTAGGCCTGTGCTTTAGCTCGGGGTATAATTTTGGTGTCAACAATTTATGCTTCAAGGCACAATAAACGTATCAAAATTCACATTGAAGCCAAAGATATATCAAATTAAACCTTCCACACATTATCATTGTTATCATATTAATATTTAAAGTTGGAGTCCTAACCCATCATGAAGGTATTGATAAGGTGAATCCTTAAATTTATCTAATACCACTGAGCATGTCCAAGGAAATATTCTGAAACACCATGTATCACTCGAGGCATTGTTTAATCAGTAGTTAATCCTGGGTATTGCACATAAGTGGTAGAGATTCACTGGAGGCATGGCGTAGCCAATTTTCCAAAGGGTTCATCTTCAATTGTCTCTAAGAAAACTAGAATCACTCATGAGTGTATAGAAAACCTGGAGAAACAATCATCTTGAAAAGCCTATGACATCACCTTCCTAGTGCGTAGTGCAGTAACCAATAAAGAATGGATATTCCATGTGTGGTCCTAAATATGGAACCCATATTTTCTCAACATATAGAATTTAATCTAATTTCAAGGAATCAGAAATCATAGAGTATGAATTGATAATTGCAACAAAACAGTTTAATCAACAAAGAGCCACATACTTCTTAATCTTTCAATCCAAATAGTGACACTCAAAACACTTTATCAGCAAAAGAATAAATGCAATTTTCAATTTTATAACAACATAGTATAGTAAGACATTCAAAAAAGGAAGTCATTATTCATAAAAAATTCAACAAAACCAAAATTTCATAATTCATAATTATCCTAAATAATTTATTTGATTTAAAACACAACCAAAGTAACGTAGTGGAACACTTTCAATGAATAAATTAATTTGAGGATAACGAAATTTATAGCAATTACATCGGTATAACCAAATTTGTATCCAACAATTTTAAAAAAATTAAACAATATTAATATGTTAAAATAAGGTTTCAATATTTAATCTATGAAATTTAATTTATTTTTAATATAAAAATATGAATATTTCCTATAGTCCTTAATGAGAGGAAAAATTTGAAACATAAAATATTTAATAAAATAATGGAAATTAGAGTGGAAAACCTACCTCATAATCATAGAGGATCCTAAGGACCGTGATGATCATTTATTTGACCTAAAATGAAAGAAATCATATGATTTTAGAAAAAAACCCCAATTCCAGGTAAAAGTTGTTGCTGAAATTTGCACGAAAGACAGCGGATGATATCATATGATTCATAGTGTATGAGGTTATACATACCAATGGATTTATTGCACGCCGTACAGTGAAGAAAACAAACGAGGAATGGAATCACGACGGGCATTCAATGGAGGAGGAGGTCTGGGCATTGCAAGGGGTGCTACAGGGGTGTGATGTACCAATAGAGAGGGAGGAGACGAAGAGAGAAAAAAATGAATGAAAATCGAATAGGGGAAATATAAGGAAATATAAATAAATAAGGTAATAATTAAAATAAAATAAAATAAAATAATAAAAATATAATGGGATGGAGAAAGAAAAATATTTAATAAAATGGGTTTACTGATATTAATTATTTCCACTCTTCTCCAACTGCTTTTATTCTATTCTTCATTTTTATCCAATTTTCATTTATTTTTATTTCCATAAAATTATTTTTATTCCTTTTTATCCGTTTTTATTTATTTTTAACTTGAACACTACGTTGGGGTGCGATATAATATTTTACATAAAACCCGTGTAATTATTTAAATATTTTTAATAGCTTCATGGGACCCAAAATATGGTTCGCATGTGCATGCCCTAGGTCTCTTTATGGTTTTGGAATAAAATTTTTAATGGTTTTTTCCTTCATTAATGTCAAGATGTTACACATTTAACAGTTGAATTTTGTAAAACAACTTGGGAAACAATCCTTTTAAACCATTTGCAGTTCTCTATTTTTGTTTTTAGGGGTGATACCACATGAAAATGCCAGATTTGTTGTTTTATAAATGTCATTTTGGTTTTCTTAGGTAGAGGATATCTAGATCTGGCTTATTGACATTTATATGTGGCATCAAATTATTGTATCCATTCATAGTTAATTCTATTAGTTTTTTCATTGTAAATAAATTTAAAATAATTTTATTGTTTTATGGGTAATTCCATATAGATATTTTTTTAGAAGAGTATTAAGATTAAATTGTGGACCATCTTGTGCAGTTGAATATAGTTTTGATAAGTGGTGAGTAGGCCGTGAGATTTTTGGCATTATATGTGGTTGGGGGTTAATTAATTAACTAATTAAAATTGTTATTAATAATTAATTATTGTTAGTGGTGATGATTGTAGAGTATCTGTGCTCAAGAAAATATTGTCCATATAATGATGAGTTTGAACAAGGATTCAACAATACTTAAATGGGATTCCAATCTATGTAATTATTTAAAAAGCATCAGTTATTATATATGTGTTCTATTTACATTACCCATAGAATTTTTAATTAGTATACATATATATGTAGCTTTTCTTCTGGTGACATTGTTTGAATCATTTATTTCATGGAATAATAAAATAGATTGGACATTAGATGAATGTCTCAGACCACCCATGGATCTATTCGGGCCCTTGGTGATTATTAGATTAAAGGTAATGTTGTGGAAGAATTTTGGGTGGATTTTTGTGGTATCTGTGTTTGGACTAGAATGCGGAGATAGGTTTTGTGCTCTGGTTTGATGTACTATTTGCTTTGATGGAGTCCTTGAAATAGTGTCTACTTCAGCATGCCTTCTACCTTGTTGGTTCCTCATGCTTTCCATGGTTTCTCTGTTTGGGAATCTGTTGAGGGTTCTTCTGCGGTTTTCATTTGCCTGGATCTAAGCCCAGAGTGGAGTTACTATTTCATATCTACCTGGATCCCCTCAATGGAGACCTTCCCTTGAGGTGCTATTGGTTCTTCCCGTCCTAGGTGAAAAAGACTCAGTTTATTTCTCCCTGGATTTTTTTCCTATTCGGGCTACTGCGGATGTGGTTTGAGGGTTTTTTAGATGTGGTGGAATGCTTCTGGAATCGTCTCTGGTGCTGGGGCTCTGAGTTGTTGAATGTTTGATGGTTTGATCCAATTTATGTTTTGGAATTTGGGATGAAAGGTTTTTGGTTTGAATTATTTGGATTCGTGCATGATTTGATCTTTTCCGATTTTTTTGGGTTGGTTTTCGAGACTCATATTATGAAGATTCATCCAGTATCGATCTCACGGAACAGGCCTCGGAGGAGGATTCAGGGCAGGCGGTTCACCTATTCATGCTGCATGGATTTGGATGTTTGAGAGGGTATGGCATCATCCATCGGATCAGGCCTGTGCTTTGACACAGGACACTTACTAGCCATATATTCTTGCAATGGTGGAGAGATTTATATGTTTTTCTAATGCTGGGGAGTGGCAGATCCGTGGTGTCAGTCTGGATTTATTTGCTTGATCTCTCGGTCATGTAATGTTTTATGTCTTGATGTCTGTTCAGGTGTCTCTCACTTCTTCCCTTAAAATGGGTATTATCATAAAATAAAAAATATATAAGGCTTTTGGGCCATTGGAGTGGAGTTTAGGATATTGAACATGGAGATCTATATCCCTATTTTAATAATTTCACTAGGAAATCCTCATTACTGGTTGAGGATATTGGACATGGTTATCCTCATCCATGGTTCAGGATGTTGGGCATGGCATTCCATGTTCAAGGATTATGACTGGTCATAGAGTCTAACAATAATAGTTAACATTGGATGTGATATTTTATATAATTGGTTTAAAATGTCATACAAGATTTTATATAGTAGTAATTATATCTTTTTTATGGTTTGTGTGCTTCACCATGGTTTCAGAAATGATTTTTGTTGATACCTGGTTTAGGTTCCGGGTTGATGCTCGGGGCATGGATGGTATCTTTTATGGATTAAAATATGTTTCACAAAATTTGTTATGACTTAGACAACTATCATGGGATGATTCATGTTTTTCGGGACATTGTTGAACCTTATAACCCAAGGTTCAATGGGGTTAGAATAAAAATAATTTTTTAAATGTATCTTCTTATATATACTAAGCATTTACAGAACTATTCATCATATATTATATCAAGGATTGGTGTTTCCTTTAGACATTATTGGTTGTGTCCTATAGATTATTTATCATAACAAACTTACATCACCACCTCAAGTAGATTCCTTATCTGATATCACGTTTTTATTATAGGATGGATTTCCCTATATCGTGTTTTGAGTTTTTCATGATTGGGGGGATGGCCTTAATGGTAATGGGAGGATTGATTAGGTTTCCCTTTGTGATGTAATAAGTCCCATTTTTGGTGTTTTATTTTACATTGGGATGTTATGTATGTGTCCTAGATGGTGCTCAATTATATGGGAATTTTAGATATTATGACCTTACAGAATTTCATTAGCTATACAATAATGTTATATTTAAATTCATTAATTTTTTTTATATTTAGGATATAGATATTAGTTTATTATTTATATTTACTAGTATTTTTATTGTTATTGCTTATAAATATCACTATTGTGGACTTTGGTATGGGGGTATAGTATCCTCATAGTACCACTTTTTCCAAAATTACTACTTTATAGCCAATTAAATATGAAGATATGTGCATCAGCCCATATAGTGAATAGACAAAGGGAACCAGCTTAGTGGCTCCTGGTGTGGGAACTTGCAATTGTGGTAATGAAAAATTATGTATCTTTATAGAGGTAGTTTTTTTCATGTACAAACAAAATATTTATTAATTTTAATTCAAATGAGAGGAAGGTATGTAATTATTTATCATTTCTAAATATTATTAATTATAGAAATATAATATTTAATAATTAAATACCCCATTTGAAATACCCACATAAGGTTGTTTTGAAAAATGAATTACATCACTTCAGGATGTGGAATTCCACAGGTAACACAAGTGATTCTTTTATTTTTTGAATTGTTGTAAGGTAAAAAAATGATAACCCATAAATATAATATCATTTTTAGTCTAATAATGATATAGAGTAATTATTTCAACATGGGTATATTAGATTAAAAATATTGAAGAAGGGATATAGTAAAATAAATAAAAAAACATGTAAATTAGAATTTTCACATTCTACTTCGTAGTTCTCCTTGTCAAATTGGTTTAAGGATTTGAGAGGTAGAATTTTTTGAAGACAATAACATCTTTCAAGTGGCAAGGGGAGTTATTTGATAAATTATTTAGAAAATATAAGAGTCTTGGGTGTGATTACAAATAGTTTTTTAGTGGATCATATTATAAGGGTATGGAGTAAAAATTTAGAGATAATATTACATGAAAATTCATTATTCGAAGGTCAAATAAATCCAATAATGGAAAAAAATGTATTGGGATAATGGGTAAGATCATGAATGTTTCATCCATATATTTGGTAATTATGTTTAAACATGTATTAAATTATTATAGTATGAATTCTTAGTTACTCTCAGAACAAAAACTCATTATAATATTTTGTAAGTATTATTTTAAATTATTAATAATCATTATGGTTTTATAAATATGTCTCTAATATATTTCTGATGAAAAAATTTATTATCACTATGAATTTTTTCAAAAATTAAATTGGATATAGTTAAAAGATCAAATTCATGATTTATAAAATTAGTTTGAAAAATATTAATTTATTATTTGAATAAACATATAAAATATATATTAGGATTATTTTATTCTATTTTTTTAATATGATTCCTTTTTAAATGAGTAGTAGAAATTGATAACTATTTGCTAAATTCTATTTTCTTTTATTTAACTCAAGCGATTTAAAATTCCAATTCTATTTTAGATTTGGGTTTAAAGTAATTTCACATTAGTTTTTTTTGAATAATATATATAATTCCATAAGATTCAAAATTATAAATTGTTTTAGTATATGTTCACTTATATACCTAGAATAAAATTTTCCAAAAACACCCTATTTTCCATTACATTTTGTTAAATTTTAATATAATTAATTTCTACCACTTCAAAAATTTGAATCTTGAATATTTTATTCCATATTTGAATCTCATGTGTCAAATTTAATAACATGTTCAATTTCATTTTTGGTCATTTTGAATATTAATCATGGTCAAAATGTCTCATTATAGTAAATTGTAAACAAGGTTAACTAAAGTAAATGATTTTTGACCAGACCCCAACTTTTCATATAAAATTTCATTTGTTGATGGTTTTTGAACAATTTTAAAATTATCATCCAAATTATAAATTTTATATCGAAAATTCCTTGGAAAAAAATTCATTATTTTAAAATATTTTAAAATTAAAAAGGTAACACTCTCCAAAAGAATAAATGTGAACCTCATATCCTCTGTTCTACACACTCTATAATCATTCTAGATCCAAATATTCCTGCCAAAATCCAACCAAAATATCCAACCCCATGTAATAATGGTCCTAGTCACCTCAAAATACCCAAACGAATAGTTTTGGGTTATAATAAAAGGATGATCACAATGTAGAGGAGAAACTTATAATTGAGTTTTCATATTTATTTATTCAACTACCACAATAAAATATTTTTAAATGTGATAATATAATTATTATATTAAATATACTTAAAAATTTATTAGAATATGGAAGTACAATTCATAATCTCTTTTCCAACATATTGGATATGAAAACATTGATCACATGTAAGTGTGGACTTCCACCCCCATGAAGCAATGTGTTTTTTTGTAAACTAGATCACATGGATATTTAAAATGATGCAACAAATGAATATTTATTACATTAATAAAATAATAATTATTTTATAATTATAATATTTTAATTAATTTATTACCCATTCAATGACTACAAATTGATAACGTTTGTCTTGCATATGTGTTGAATACCACATTCACCAAGCGATAGGATTCATTTTTCATTTATACATTACATGGATAATAAAAATAATAACATTAATGAATAATTATAATATTTATAACATATTAATTATTTTTAAAAGGTAAAATGTTAACAATTTTATTTATTTTCCACTATGATGAAGAGTGGAAATTTAATTAATATGTACGTATGTAACACCGTCTCCCTGAAATAATGTGATTTATTTTACATAATAGTCTTATATGGTTGGAAGGAATATTTAATGTAAGAATTTGATAATTATAACATGGTTAGTATTCTGGAGGTAATGGTTTATTAAACCATCTAACCACATTTAATGAATCGATATTATTTTGAGGCCATAACCAAACATCCTCGAAACATATAGTGGGAACTTAAATATTTTAGTAACTAAATAAATCATGGTTGTAAATGAAGTAAATGGAATAATAATAATTAAATGAACAATTAGAATATTGTTAATAAATTAAAAACAAATAATTTTATTATTCCTTATTTATATAATGTACGATGTTGGATGAGTCTTAAGGTGGGTGATTTTCTTGTGAAACAACATTTTAAATATTTTGGACACTTTTTCTGCCATATATGTATTCTTAAAAATTATGCAAGTATGTTCCAATTTACTCATAATATATTTTTGGATATTATTTTCATTTAATTTTTACATTCATTAAATATTTTTATAATTGAGTCTTTTAGTCATTTACCATGTAGATACTTTTGATTTTTCTTAACCAATGTTTCAAAATATTATTATTTTTAACATATAAGGATTGAGTACCTTTTCATATAGTCATTATAGTTTTTCGTCATCAAGATCAATATAAAATATACCATTGTTTTTTCAAATATTACATTATTCCCTATATTCTGGGTGTTTTTCAATTTTATGTGTTTCTAAAGAAAAATGGTATATCTATATATGATTATGTGAAAATGGAAAGAGTTTTACTTATGGATTCAAATCAATTTTTCAACAGTTTTATGATGGAAAAGTGAATTATTTAAATTCAAATTGTAAAATATATGGTACGTAAGAATTATATATGAGGAATGGAAAACCATTTTTAGCTTATGGTGATGGGTGTTCCTGATATAGTTCTCCAATGAAATATGTAATGATATAGTTTTGGAAGGATAAAATGATGGAGATAAATGGGTTGGTTACTATTAAATAATTTACTAGGTATTAATTACTCTAACACTATTAAATTTTTTGAATACATGTTATAAATATAATACTCTATGTTGCATATATTATTCATATAAAAAGATTTTTAGGGAATTATTTTTATTTCACGAGGTTTTGAATGTTTAATGGATAATGGATATATATTTGATGAAATTTTTTAGGAGTTTCTAAATACAAAGGTATGACTTTATGGGTTTTTCATGATATCAAATATGTTTCAAGGGTTTTCAATTATAATATTTTTATTTTCACTTGTGGGAATTTTTTATTATATTACAAAATCTTTATTGTAAAGAAGGTAACACTATTTACGTATAATATTTTTTATCACTTGAACTATCACCCTACATTATTTTCATATCCATTGTTTTTTTTGTTTTTCTCATTCAATTTTCTTAAATTTTTCACATAGTATCGAAGGCTGAGTTAAAATTTTGGCTAGGTTAAGAGTTACTCTATGTTGACACATCTTAAAAGAAGAAAAAGACTCTTCAATTAAACATGGGTTCAACCCTAAAGATATATTTTTGTTGAAAAAATGTATAATATTTGAAATTGAACACAATAATATGTAATGATTGTATATAATTCAATAATTTTCAAAATCAAAATGATCCTTGATATTTTATGAACTAAATCCTCAGTTATAAATCATAGAAATATGGGTTGATTATTTCAGGGGTTATTGTAATAGGTATTCATGTAACATTTACATTCCATTAGGGGTTTTGTGAATATCAAAATATACATTAATGGGACTATAATTTTTTATTCTATTTTCATGAGATAACATTAAAAGATTTTTATATAACTTAATATAATACATTTATAATGAGAATGAATTTTTGTAGAGGAATCATGGTAGATTATCTAAAAATACATATATTATATAGTAACCCTCATAATCAGAAAACTAAATTAGTTGGAATAGGGAAATTTATGGATGTATATAATTAGTTTAAATGTGACATTAATGGTGGAACCCAATGAATATATCGACTGAATCTCTATAGTGAAACTTGTAAATAGTGGAACATTTCATAAAATAACACCCTCTAATTATAACTGTACCATAGACCTAGTGAAATATGAAGGATTGAAAAATTCACTAAATAAGAAATATAAACATTTTGGACGTATTTTAAATCAAGATATTAACCTATATATTTATCTTTTTGATTGTTATGTCAATGGATGGTGGTCATGGATGCGAAATACTGTGGAAAAAAGATATAGATGCTATATTGTGGAAAAAATATAAAGATCATTCTCTTTAAAAGTATCACATTAATGTTCTTTTTCATAGAATATAATAAAAATTTATAGAATTAATGAAAAATTAATGTGTCTCATTGCATTCTTAATATGGCTGTTTTACTAGATTACTCATGTATACATTGAATGTCAATATGGACCATTGGAGTAAAATTGATAGATATTATATAGGACTAGAGACATGTTTATAAAGATTGATGACCTATCAAAAATTTAAAGGTTCTAAGGAAGTTGTTAATTATGGTAATAAATTTGGTATGGAGTTTTATAACACTTATGTACACCATGACAATAATAGTAATAATTATTCAAGGTGGACATAAATCGAGAATCATCCAACTAATATATTTTGGGGTAATCCACCTTATTGTATCCAATATGGTAAAATGAAATACAATGAGTATCTTTTATGATAAGGACTGTTTTATTGATGTGTTAAGAACAAACATTTTCCTCAAAAAAATATGGAAAATTTATTTAATTATTTAATTATTTGGAAAACAGTTAATAAGAAAGTAATGAGATTTTTTAGTTATAAGAAGTTGGGTCAACGTGAAAATTCATGAGAGAATATACATCATAACGGTGGGAATCATCAAGGAGGAAATTATAAAAGTCAGTAAAAGTATTTTCTTACTATTATTAAAATATTGACAATAAAATCAAGTGTTTTCATGTAAATTACTTCTTTATTATAACTATACTAATGTCTTCATTTATTTTAGATCCAAAAATTCATTTATTTTTTTAAAAGAAAATCTTCCAAAAAAATTTCCAACTCAATAACCTAATTATAATTTTAAAAATATTCATGGGGGTAGTATAAGGGAAACAACAATTTATATAAATATTTATATCCATCTTCATAATTTTTTTCCTATAAACCTTATTTTCATGACCATTATACAATGTGATGTTATAATTTCCGAGTATTTGAATTTTAGTTTATCATGATAATATTGATTGTATATCTAATGAAATCACATTTATTTTTTTGAGTGAGTTTATATTTTTATATAACGATGATTTAAAATCATTCAGTACTTATTAGATAATAATAAACTGAAAAAATATACAAGGGAAACTCATTTTATACCTATTTCTAAAAACAAATTATCCATTAAATTTACTAAACTATAAATGGTAAATAAATAAATAAATATATGTTTATTTATTTAATAATATATCATTTTACTATGTTTATCCCTGAGTGGGAGGTGGAATTTAATATTGAAATATTTGATGATTCTAATATAATTTCAAATCTTCCTCATAAAATTTAATTAGTTGATTTGTAATAATTGACAAGGATGTTTTGAGGTCTACATGATCAGGTAATCATCATCCCTATCAAAACAAAATATGGTAGTCATATTTTATTTCAAAAAAGGATTTTTCCATGAGAAATTTCCTTGATTATTGTTAACTCAATAAAATAACTATTAAGAACAATTAAATATTACATCATATCGGGGACATGTTTTATTAGCTCTAGGGTGCTCAATATTTTTTGATGATTGATCCCATGTTTGTGAATAACAGGTTATAGGTGAATTAGTAATAAATTTTTTCAATAGTATTCAATAATTGGAATTGTAATTCTGAGTTTTTCATTACTCAATTTATGTCAAAGAATGACCCACTATATTTATGGAACTTATTACATGAATTTTCTATTAGTATTTGGGAAAATTTATGTTGCTTTTTGTTGATCAGAATATAGTTTATTCTAATGGTTATGATGAAAATAAAAAAATAAAAAATAATTATTTTCAAACATTTAATGAAAATAAGTTGTATAGAAAATTTAGTAACCGTGAATTTTGGTTACATCTTATTTAATTATATGGGTATATTGTTTCTAAATGTGTCATTACTATTGATCCTATTAAATCTAAATTGGTGCAAGAGTTTCCTAGGAATAACAAATTCACTAAGATTAAAATATATCTTGGTTTACTGGGAACCTACTCAATTTTTTTAGTAATTTATATATTTATCTATCCCAAAATATAACATAACTCGTAAATATTTTAAAATAATCATAGAAATATATTATGATGAATTATTTCATGAATTGAAAATAATTTTGGTTATTTTTCAAGTGTTATCCTTCCCAAAAAAATAGTAATGTTATTATTTATTGTGATGCTTCATTGAAATTAATTGGTTATTCCTAGAAGTATGATTATTGGGTAATTTCATACGGTTCGCATAAATTAAAACAAGTATATCATTATTACCCAATGGATGATCTTGGTCATAGAATGGTGTTTTTTCACTAAAAATAAGAAGGCATGTATTATGCTGGGAATAATGTGAATTATATAAAGATTTTAAATTTTAATTATATATTCACTAAAAAAGAGTTGAACATGATATATATAAAATTATTGGAATTTATAAAGGATTATGATTTCATGATTCTATATCATCTAGCTAAATTAAAAAATTAATGTTCTTGAATTAAATCAAGATGACATTTACACATTAACAATTCTACATTTGGAAAGTTATCCACTATAAAATTATTTAATTAATTATGTCATAGAATTTATTTCTTCTAGGATATTCATGAGTTATGATTTATATATTGGTATATTTATCCTTAGTAGAATATATTATGAAGGCTCAGATAAAAGATCATGAATTAAATGAAGTATTAAAATAAGTCAATAATAGTATTTTTCTAATTTTAATGTTAATAAAGAAGGTGTTAAAACATTATTATGTATCTTATGTGATATTACTGATCCCTGATATTATATATAATTTTTTAGTGAAACATATTGTTATCCATTTTTCTTTTATACATGACTTACTACGATGTAAAAACTACTTCATGAATATTAAATGTTGGCAAGTTTGAATTAATTTATTTCTGAATTTATCATAAAATTTATAACATTTATATAGGTTTAAGATTAGGGATCAGAGCTAAATGGAATACTTCATCCATTCCTAATTCACGATTTTAATTGGGATAATATATCCTTGGGTCCTGTGGCGGGATCACCAAATAAATCTTGACATAATTAAGTAATTTTTGTTATTGTGGATTGATTGTCAAAAACATGGAAATTATATAATATTGTAGATAAAATGAATTTGGAAAAAATTAATAGAAATTATCTTAAAGGTATAAAATATTTCATGGATTCTCTCTATCTATTGTATCTAATAATGACCCCAGATCTATCTCAAATATTTTTAATGGACATCAAAAAACCTTAAGCATTGGAAAGAATTTCAATGAAGACTTTCATTCTCAAGTAAATGGTTAGTTGGAATGAATGAGTTAGTATTTGTATGATATGCTTCATGCTTTACAATTATGTTACCAATGAATTTAGGATAACCATATTTCTCTTGAAAAAATTTCTTATAATAATAATTTACAATCTAGTATAGAGATAGTAACTTTTGAAAATTTTTATAGACACATATTTAGAACTTCAACATGTTTGAATACATTCAAGAAAAGAAAGTATATATGGCTAAAATTTTAAGAATATATGGGTTATAAGGTAATGATGATTCAAAACCAAATGAGGGAATTTCACTGTTTTTAAAATATTTATGTAGATTAATGTATGAATTAAATTTTGTTTAAAGTTGGGGATCATTTTTTTGTATTGTTTCTCCTTGGAAATGTATCCTATGTTTTTATAAAAATTAAATGATATATTTGTGGTAAATTTTAACATATTAATTTATTGTAAAGTTAGATAATTTTTATACCAATTGGCCATAACATTATGTTTATCTTTAGTGTGATATTTTTTTAAAGTTTCATTCTTAAAATAGTTACTGAAAAAATATAGTAATCATAAAATTCTCTGGCATAAAAATACACTAACTAATTTTTGTAATGAAAATAATTATGTGAATGTAATTTCCAAAATGTGGTAGAATGTGGAAACCCATGTAATCATTGATATAAATAAATCATATGATTTATAATTATTCATTTCATGGATTTATATTCATCAATCTTTTATAAATTCTTTCAATCAATAATGTTGTCTCATTTAACTAAATTTATTTCCCATGAATTTCATGGTTTTATTTAGAAAAAAAATTATTAATTAAATAAGTTAAATATGAAAAAAATTAATGTTTGGACGAAATATATCAAATATTAAAATTGATGAAATTTATTAATCTTTATGAAAAGATTAATTTTAGAGTAAATTGTGAAAATTCATAATATTTGTAAAACACAAACATATTTTCACTAAAAATTTTAAAATTACCATTATAGTTTAATTTTATTTAACTAAAAATAATATAATTTTTAAAGAACACAATATAAATAAATCCATATGATTAAATCTAATATTTTATTTGGGTGTAAGATCCTTTTTTGATGAAAAACACACATTTCAAAAAAACCCCAAAAAATAATATTTGTTTCACTCCCCTCACATATAAAAGGGCACCACATATTCTATCTTAATCACACCAATTGATAAATTTATCATAGAAACTATCTCACAAAATACCATTCAAATATTAATACCCTTATCATATATATCCTTTCCTCAATAAAATTCCAATCCTAGAAGTCCTATGGTGTTTGTTGAAGGATGTTTCCCAAAGAAGGGCTGAAACGCAAAACTGAGGGTTTCATGTTTCATTTTTTTGTGTGCATATTAATATACTTAAAACATTATGAAGTGGTAATATTTTTATATTAAATATGGAAAAAATTCATTATGAATCTAGAACAACAATTTTTCATCCCCTTTTACATTCTACATGAAATGAAAACATCACTCGTGTCTATATTTTGTCTGCCACATCCACAAAGTGATGTCTTCCATTTTATATCACCAGATCATATGGATGGTTAAAATGATGGACCATATGAATTTATATGATATTGGAGACTTAATTATACTTTTATAAATATAAAATATTACTTATCATCATAAAATTTTTATTTATTTTAAATTTCCTCTAAATCATTTTTTAATTTTCTGAATAGACCATTTTTGGACAAGTGGGAACCTCACATTCAAATTAAAACTTACATAACCATCCCAAAATAAGAATTCCCAATCCAAAAATATGAAAATAAAATATAATATCATCTACACCATCAAAAAACAAATAATCAAACCATGTACTTCCTTTGATGATTCAAAATTCAAATTGAATCTTCCAAATAGTGAACCAACACACCTCCTCGGTTTGTAGTACATCAAACCATGCGAGAAACATAAACCTTAAATCGTGAAAGCCGTAGGAACACCCCTATCATCACCACCATAATAATGATAATAGGAATGGGAAGGAATCCATAACTCCATGACTAAATCAACATCACTATTTTTTACCTCTATGTTATAATAAGTTCCCACATACTGGTAAAAACACATAGCACCACTGATGTTGATTCAAAAGAAGAACCGAATCTACCTTGCACAAAATCAAAAACAATCTCTAAACAGAAATGAATGTACCTTGAAAAGGGATAATACAACCAAATTAATGCCTCTTAGTACACCCACCAACTCACAAAATCACTTCCCAAAGACACCCCAGAATCCATCCAACCAAAATGACCTAGAAAGGATAATAGAACCTAGATCCCATAGTAGCGTAAAATAGGAAAAGATATTCACAGTGAGACAAGATAAATCTAGCACCATAAATCCCATAGAGAATTGCATCATTGAAATAAAACACAAAAAAATTCAACGCAACATAATTGGATGAGACAACAAGAAAGTGAAACTACCAATGAGATCAAACACCACTAATAAAAAAGAGAACCAAATAAAGAAAAATAGGACTAGGGATGAAACCCTGAAGAACGTTGGGCATGAACACTAAAAGGAATATTCCTGACTGCCTAGTAGTATGGCCCAAAACCATTTTTTAACCATCACTCCAATTCTGACCTAGAGTGGGGTGGTGGATCCCTAGGTCATAGTGGGTGTGGGTGGCCAGGAATGAAACAGATTGAAGAAAAGGACAGACTCCATTAACGTTAGAAACCCTCCGTCCACTGCACTAAAAATCCCAAATCCTTGATGTAAACACCACCCCAACTCTGATCAGGATATACACAGAGAAACCTATGACCATAGAAGGGTACGATTACAGAGGGAATCAACAGCACATATCTTCTTCGGAAGATAAAACACTAAGAGACACCCCACAACAGTGACCACTAGAAGAGAGGATGAGGTCAAGAACAGAAGGGATACACCAGGAGCTCTAGATGAGGTCAATAATGAAGGGGAGAATCCAAGAAAGGGCTCAAAAACCCCAGAGGAGAGGAGAAGATGAGGGTAGGGAGCGCTCTTTACAGAGATCACTATCCATAGATAAACTCTCATTTATTTTAAATATATAATGGTGTCTGTGCATACATTTGGAATACCACATCCTTGAAATAATGTGATTAATTTTTCAATTATAATTAATAATACGGCTTATAACGATAGAAATATTGAATAAATATGACATGTATAATATATTTATGATTCTGAAGATTTAAAATTTTAACTACGTTTTTAATTTCCATATCAATAAAAATATTAAAATGTCCTTCATGAGTAAGTAAAAACTACTGTCTCTATGAAACAACATGATTCATTTTTCACGACCTCCACAGATGGTTTGTTTTAAAAGTGCATTTAACTTATAAATATGATAATTATATCATGTTATGTTTTTGGTGGTAACAGAACCATAATCCCATTGGTTATAGTCAATGGATAGAAGATATTTTGTGGTTATAAACCAACATCCTCAAAACATCCATTGTGAATTTTACCAATTTAGTAACTGAATAAAACATCACAATAAATGAAATAAAAAATTATAATAATTATATTAAAAATAAAATATTTTTTAATAAATTATAAAACAAATATAATTTTTTTATTCTGAATCTATAGAATGTATGAAGCCTTATGAAATGTTAGGAAGGCAACATTTTATCAATATAACATTTAAATTTTTATAAAATCCTTTTCCTCATTATACATATTAATAAAAATATTACAAGAATATATTTATTTATAAATAAATACTTTCAGAGATCATTTTAACTTAATTTTTCATTAATCTATAAATATTTAAAAACATGTCTTCTATGATTTATTGTATCGGTCATTTTTAATTATTTTCACAAAAGTGTAAAAAATGTATTTTTCACTTCAATAGATTGTCCTCATTTTACATCATCCATAACCATTATTTTTTTAATCAATATTCCTATATATGTAAACATGCTTTTTAAATAAATATAATATTACCCCACCTATATTAATTTATTGTTTTTTTAATTTTCCAAAGAAAAATGATATTTATTTATATGTTTATGTTAAAATAGAAATTGTTTTAATGATGGGTTAAAATGAGTTTATCAATGTTTATTTGTTAAGACGTGAAATATAATAGAAAAATTAGTTAAATAAATCTTTATAATTATAGATTCTAAAAATTGATCCATTTATAACTCATAACAATTGGTGATACTGAAATATCATTCAAATTAATTTGATAATGATGTAGGTTTTAATAGTGAAAGTAATGGAGATAATCGAGTTGGTTACTCTTTGGAAATTAACTATTGATTCATTATTCTTAGATATGATAAAAAAATTCAGCACTAGTTATTTATAAGATAGTCCAAGTAAGTTTTATTATACTTATAATAGGGTTTTAGTGAAATATTTTGGATTTAATAATATAAAGAATGTTGAAATATGAAGTGTTATATTTTTATATAAATGTATTCACGAGTTTTACATTCCTTATGATGAATTAATGATTTTTCCCTTTTATTTATTTTGGGTTTCGAGGGTTTTCATCAATGAAATTATGATTGACACTTTTGGAAAAAATTTATTTTCACTTTCAAATTTTTATTATGAGAAACATAAATATCCTATTTGGTATTAATTTTTTTCACACGAATAAACTTATACAAATATTTCTATTTAATTTCTTGTCCGTTATTTTTCTCTTCTAATATTTTCAAATATCTTTCATATAATCTATTTATAGGTAAAAAATTTAACTATTTAATTATTTATACTATGGTAACTCATTTTAATTGATTAAACAGTTACTTGAATGAAATAAGTGTGTAAACAATGAAAACTCTTTCAGTCATGAAAATATGTACAATATGAAATTGTAAAATTTCATATTTAATTATTTTAAATACTTCTATAATACTCTTAATCAAAAGGAACAATTAAATTTATCAGAGTGGAACCTATTTAATAAATCGTGTAAATATGGGTTGAATATATTATAGGATGTTCTAGTTGGTAACATAGAAAGGATTAAATAACTGTCATGGTGAGGATAATGTTAAAAGATACATCATAGAAACACAACATTATGAATATTTTATAATAATATAAAATTTATTGATTTTCAGGTTTCTTCTTCTAATTCATATCTATTCAGAATGTTTCTTTTTCAATGGAAATATCTACGATGAGTTATAAATACATCAATGGTAAAATAAAATTCCCAATCAGTAACCAATAATACTAGGAATAGAATTTTTAATGGCTGAATTTGTTAAAAAATTATAAATAGTGGAAAGAATGAATGAGGATGATTGAACTCTCTATAGAGAAACAGTTCTATTGTGGTTCATTTCATAAAATAGTACCCACCGGTATTTGGTGGATATTTTGACCTAGTGAAAACGGATACATGGATAAATGAATGAGTGTTGTTATTTAATATTTCTGTATGCAATAAACAAAAAAATAAATTGAAATATTTTCCATTTTGAAAGAATATTAGATTTATGGTTGAATTTGATTACAGAAACATAGGAAAAACATGGTATTGACTCTGTAAAGTGGATAAAATTTAATTGTTTTTTCTGATGTTTTTTTCTTAAACTTCATTAACATATAATAGAATGATGATTTCAAGAGCTGAAGAAAAATAAATGAGACTATGTGCATACATTTGAGGAAAAATTTACCAGACTATCACGGTATAAAATACATTTCATTCAGTAATGTGGGAGTAAAATTGATAGAATTCACAAAGGAATGAATCATTTTTTATAAACTGAATCATTATATCAAGTATTTAAATTTTATGTGAAATTTTTATCTTATTATATGAATGTTATATTGTATGTTTCCTAAATGTATTCACTCATTCATAATAACAGAAAGAAATAGTCAATGAGGAAATAAGTTGTGAATAATTCTTCAAATAAATATAGACATAACACACCCAAATATTACAAATGTGTTAAAATATATTACATACATTTCTTGGTATTATTAAGAATGTTTTATTGATGGTGTAATCTCAGTTTTTTTTCTTATGGATGTAAGGAATAGAGTTCAAATGAGACATGTAAGGGAAATGAAAATAGACTGTATGTGCTGAAATGATTTACTTAAAATAAGTTAGGTAATTAAGAAATTTAATATCCATATATACATAATCTTGGTGGGAAACATCATGACCGAATGTATAAAAGTGATTAATAATCAATTTCTACTATAATGGTATAATATGTAACACATAATAAAGTATCATGACTTATATTACATTTTTATTTAGATTTTGAAAATTTCTTGTTTCATCTAGGATCATTGTATTCATTATTGTGTGTGTAATTTATACTTAAACTGTTAATAACATCTTAATAATTTGATTCTAGACTTTTTGTAAAACAATAACAGGGCCATGTATAAGGGAAACAAGCATTTATAGAAATCATCAATATATCATTTGTGTAATGATTTATCATATTATATCTTAATCATTATATCATATGACATTATTATAGTTCATGATTATATTGTAGTTTATCATGCTATAATATAATTTTGAGATAAAGATTTCATATTCAATTTTTAGAGTGTGTTTCAATTATTATATAAGAATGATTTCATTTATTTTCAAAAAATATCTTGATGCTCAAAATCAGATAAAAGGTAAATGTGAATATTATCTTTACTATATTATTGAAAATTAATGGACAATTAAAATTGGTGATATGACATTTGAAAATTAATATCTGATTGTATTTCCTAATGATTCTCCTTGAGTTATTAATGATTAAGTGGATTAATTTAATGTTGACTTAGAACCTGATTCTAATGCAATATATACACCTCCTTATCAAATAGATTTGGTTGAGTTGTTAGAATAAAGGAAGAATATACATGAGTTTTGTGATAAGGGTAAAATAATTCATATCTCATCACATTGGGATGATACTATTTAGTTGTTAAAAAATATTGTTTCCATGGGACTTTTAAATGATTAGATTGAAGTAAATAACAAAACTTTTAAGACCAATCATATGTTTCCTCATATCGATGTCTTTTTTGAAATTATATAATGTGTCGATTATTTTTTTAAGATTAATATCAGGCTCAGGTATCAATTTTTGAATGTAAATGATGATGAAATTATGGTTATGGGGTCCCATTGTTTTTTTTGGAATTATGAGTTTATTGTTATTCCTTTAGAGGGGAATAATTAACCCACTATATTTATAGATTTTAATACTATTTCATATGATTATATTTATAAATTTTTTGTTGTTTTAATTGATTAAAATTTTATTTATTCTAATAGTTATAAGAAACATGATAAATAACTAATGGTGGGTTTTGGATGCTTTTAAATAAAAAATTTGTGTATAAAATTAAGTATTTGTGAATTTTTATCACTACAAGTTTCATTGAAATGTAATATTGTTCCAAAATATTTCATAAATGATTACCATGTAAAGACAAATGTGGTGGAGAAGTGGATAAGGTATAAAAAATTATATCAGGTTCATTGTTTTATTATATTTTCAACTTTATACATATAGATTTTTCAAAAAACATTATTGTTATCTCTCCCAAAAAGTAACTTAAATAAAAATTCATTCAAATTCAATTGAAGAAAATAATGTGATGAATTATTTCATGGATTAAAATAAATAATGGATAATGATATTATATTATTCATTTCAACGAGAATTAGTGAATTTATTGTATTTCGGGACATTTCTTAAAAAGGGATTTATTTTGTCTTATTATTTGATGACGAGGTAATATCATATGCTTCATGAAAATTAAAAATCCATAAAAAGTGTTACCCAAAACATGATGTTCATTTTTCATAGAAATTTCTTTCACAAAAAACATAGAGGTATATTTTTTATGGGGTTAAATGTTATATATATAATTACCATATTATTTTAATGTATATATTCTCCCAAAAATATTCAAACATTGGGAAATGAGGATGGTTGGAACTTACAAATTATTATTAATTAATGATTACCAATAATTCATGTACATAAAACTAGGTAGTTGATTCCTTATGTCAAAAAATATAATGCATCAATAACCACTCTAAGATTAAGTAATGATCATTTGGTTAGTTATTTAACAATTTTATATATAGAAATTATTCTTGTAGTAACTCCCTATTATTTTTCGCAGATATCTGTAAAATAATCCTTGTGAAATATAATTATTTACACTCATATAGAAGATCATTTATTTCATGAAATATTTGTATCGGTCAAAATGGTTATGTTTCTTATATTGAATGTCAATAAGAAATCTACTTTCATTTTTTAAATATGGTTATTTTTTATGTGTGATCCATAGTTGAAGAAGGAATTATCATGTGACACTTATAGTAATACAATTTTTCCATTATGTAAATAAAAATATGTACAGATATCTTTTGTAATATTAGTGATGTGAACGAATAGATAAAGATATTAATAAATTTACCATGAAATTTTTTACTTTTCCAATAGTTTAAAGATGAGTGACAAAAAATAAATGGGGAACATCAGTGTTTCTCTACACCCGAATCAAAATGAGATTATATATATATATATATATATATATATATATATATATATCTGTGTGTGTGTGTATGTATGTATGTATTTTTTTGTAGAATTTATAAATAAATACTGAGGTATAAGTTTAATTTGGGAATTTGTTAAATTATTTACCAAGACATTGTGTTATCATCCTATTATACATACTATGTACTTGGAAAATATTTTTTAGCTGTTATTTTAAATAGATACTAAGATTATAGAGTGTCCCTTTATATATTATATCATATCATGATCCATGATTTATCTCACGTGTTTTGAAAGGGAATCAAGAGTAGTTAGGTACTGAATTTAATATGAGCATAGTCATCCATACTCAATATTATTGATAGTTAGAGTGAATGATTAAAAATTTGAATGACATCATTCATGCATTCCTGTTACATTATCTAAGTGGTTCGTATTAACATCATTCATGGGTGTAATTTTGTTATAATTTTAATTTTCAATCTATTATATTGATAAAACCTTTTGATACACTAAATAGAAAAATATCAAAATGCATCGTTTTAGGAAAAAATTTGGTGAAAGGATTTATATTGGATCAAAATTTGTTGATTATATGTATAAGAAGTTAAAAATCATTCATCACTTAAAAAATTAATCTCATTGTATATTGAATAGTTTGGAGGATAATAGGAGGACCGACCATTTATTTGATGCAGGAAATCACTTTTTATTAAATTGTCTTCTTGGAAAAGATTTATGTGTTTTGATAGAAAGTTGATTTTATGCTTGAGGTTTATTTTAAAATAAGAAATTATACAATAATTGAGATCATTTTTCTACCAAGTGGCTGATTTTGTATTTTATCTCCCATACAAGATTTGTTTTCTATTTCATTGTCAATAATGTGTATATAATATATACCTCATGTTTCAATCCCTAAAGAGGTTCAATTAGGGAAGAATACCTCATATGGAGAAAATATGATTATGATTTAGATTTCAATGAAAATGAACATTAAAATAATTTTATTCACTAGGTAATTTTTCTATATAATAAACGTAATAATCAAGAAGAAGCCTGGAAATTAGAAAATTTTGTTGTTGAAAAATACCATGAATTGTTCAAGTGGTTAAAAACTACAAGGGTGAAATTGAATAAAGGTGTAAAGAAGTTGAAAACATAATTAATGCTGGATAAAAATCAATATTATTATTTATAAAAATTAATTTTGTGAATATTATTTTATCATTGTTTTATAAATAGATTTATAAAATTTTTCAATCAAAAAATGAATGAATTTTTTCCACTAAATATGTTTTTAATGAAATACATGGTTTTATTTAATCCATAAAATTATAGATACTAGAAATTTAATTTCCATAAAATAAAATAATTTTTGAAATCAACATTGAAAATATATTTTATAAATAATTTTTGGTTTTTTAAAATATTGATTTTATAATGAATAGTGGAAATCACTGATTTCTGAAAACCTATTTATCTTTTAAAAAATCAACTAATATAAAATCCCATTATATTTTGTATTCTTTTGGAAATTAACCTGATATAAATTTTTTTAAACATAATATAAATTTATCTATTTTATTTGGGTAATAGTTTATTTTTATAATTAAGAAATTATTTTTTAAAAAACATTGTTTTATTATGATTATAACACTATTAATAAAATTAATTTATGAAATATATAATGGTTTAATATTGATAAATAGATTCTATATTTGGAATTATTACAGTCAAAATTAGTAATGATTTCAATTTATGTTTTGGTCATTATGAATTGTAACCATGGAAAAAATATTTAACCAAGGTAAAGGGTAAATCATGTTAATGAATGTAAATAATTTCTAATAAGGCTAACGAATTTCTTATTTAATCATTCTTAATTATGATTTACCAACCCTTTTGAATCTAAATTTGGTATTTTATATATGTTTTACACTTTCACAATATTAAGACTTTATAATATTTTATAACATAAGAAAATTACAGGTGTTCCACTCCCCTCACTTGTAACAGGGAATCACTTCAACCCTATTCTCCACACCTTTTGATAACTATTGCTATAACAATACACTCATAAATATATCAAAAAAAAATGAAAAATTACTACAATCATTTCTATTATAAATATAAAAACAATGAAAGAATACTGTGTAAATCAAAAGTTTTTTACCAATGAAGAGGTAATACTATTAACAGACTGTTTCATGATTAATTATACTTATATGCCAAAATATATTATTTTACCGGACTAAATTATATAATAATTATCTTACATATTATATAACTTAATTATGATAATATTAAAACCTGTTTTCCTTTTCCATTACATAACATGGAAAAGGAAAACATCTCTCATGATTACCTATGGAGTGCTACCTCCACAGAGCGATGTGTTTCATTTTTCATTAAAAGAACATAGAGATGGTTAAAATTAGAGAAATTTAAATATATATTATATTTATGAATAATTCATATTCCTTATAGATAACATATTAATTTCCATCTTAACCCCGATGTCTATAGGAAATTGATAATGTTGTTCGTGCATAAATGTGGAATGCCACTTCCACAAAACGATATTATTCATTTTTAACTTCCACCATAGTTGTATTGCCACAAATATAAAATAATTTATATATATTAATTTTAATAAATATTTATTATTCTGAAAAATTAAAATATTAACTACTATATTTATTTTCCACTCATCAAAAAATTGGATCATCATTTATGTGTAAATTCGGGCTACTTTCATCATGAAATGACATGATTAATTTTTCATGACTTCCATACAAAGTGTTTTTAAGTTTTTTTTCATTTATAAAGATTGGAATTGTAACATTTTTATAATTATAGAGGCAATGGTACCACAAACCCATATAAAATATTCAATGGACTAATGTATTTTGTGGTTATAAACTAAACGTCATCAAAACGCACAATTTGAAATTAACCATTATTGTTACCATATTAAACATGGTAATAATTGAAAAAAAACTAATAATAATAATTAAATTTAAATGAAACATCGTACTAGGTAAGTAGAAAAAATTATAATCATATTATTCTAGATTTATAGAATGTATGAAGCTATATGGGACTTATGGTAAGCTATATTCCATTAAAACATCTTTTAAATATTTTAAATAATTTCCCCTTGTCAATGTTCTTAAAAAAGTACCATGTATGTTATTATTTATAAATAAATTTTTGTTAATGGTAATTTTTGAATACATTATACTTACCTTAAAATTACTTCAAAATGATTTATTTATCATTTATTGTATGGTATGACATAATTGTTCTAACGAATGTAAAAAATTATTGTTTTTTAATGTATACAGCTTGAAATTTTTTTCAGAAGGTCCTAACCATTATTCATTATCTATAATCCCATAAACATTAACATGGTCTTTGGAAGAATATATTGTTATTTTTCTTCTAATAATTTTTCATTTTTCTATGATTCTATAGAAAAAATTATATTTACACATATTACTATGTGGAAAAAAAGAGTTATACTTACGAGTTCAGATGACCTTTTCAGGAGTTTTATGATTAAAATTTAGAATATTAAAAAATTGTTAATGACATAGTACATGAGAATCATAAGAGATGATTGGTGATCCTCATGTAGTTTTTTAGGACCAATAGGGGCTTATATACCCTGAGAGGGGGTGAATTAGGGTATGAATATTCTTTTTCAAAATTCTTCCAGCCCGACTAGATCATGACCACTTTATTACATGGGTCACTTTTTTGCACATGTGTGTTTATTTTAACCACTTATTTTCTTCTTTATATGATGATGGTGATTTAAATGTAATGCAGGGAAGTAACCAGACAGACACATAGATTTTTACTTGGTTCACCCTCACTAGGCTACGTCCAAGATGCATACAACGGCGATGTAGCGCTATACCAAATCCACTAATGCATACTGCTGTTTACAAGGTTCAGGCTAGATCACTTCTATGCCCAGGCTCACTGGCTTTACAAGGTTTAGGGTCGGATCACTACTTTCCCAAAGGTCACTCCATGTTTCTCTCTCTATGGCACACTATCGGTGGAGAGGATCACCTTCTTCCTCTTCCTTTGCTCACTGCTCTGGAAAGGATCCAATCATAGTTTATAGACTTGTAGGACTCTTCATTATCACTAATGAATTCATCCTCTATTGTATGTATATTGTCTTTTGATGTTCACCTTTCACCTGTAGATGAATCTCATGTTGCACCGAAGGTATCAGGTAATCTTACAACATTCACACAACCCTGAATCTATGATGTGAAACAACCTTACTTTTCACCCTTCTCTAAGCTGGAGAACAAGTCTCGGCGCTCAAGTCAAAACAGGTGTGCAAGTGCAGCTCAACCACTTGCATGACACAAGCTTCTCCAACTCCAAAATCGCATGACACACACCCTTTCACGCCCATACCAATATTGGTGTGCAACCAAAAACTTTCGCACTTCATCAAAATGTGGTGTGAAGGTGTCACCAAACCACTTTTGCGACACTTCCTTCTTCAACTCAGAACCTACGTGACTCTCTTCTTTCCTCTCCCAGACCACCATGGAAACACAACTATCACCTGGAATGCAACCTCTACTTGCGCGACCACACACCACTTGCGCGACCACCGCACCTGCACAATGGGAGCTTTGATTTTTCTAAGTGTTGAACTCTTCACCGAATGAAGAGGTTTGGACCTGTATTTAGAGGATTTTGGGCACCCTGTGCGATGACATGCAAGTCTCCCCTCGGCATGCATGTTTTGGAACGCAAGTCTCATGTTGTTCAAATCACATACGCGAGCCATATCTATTTTCCATATTTTGATGTTTTGATCTTGAAAATCATATAGCACGTAGGTTTCCTCTCCTTCAAGTACACGAAGTGAATGTACATCGCCACCTTGTATATGCTGTTTTTGTACCGCCTCTAAATCATCCATTCCTTTATATATGCTCTTGAATAAAGCATGGATCTTTAGACACATACCATGACCTTGAAATTCCATCTTGAAATCCCCTTTGTGAATAAATTTTTATGCTATGGTTTTATTTTTCAACAATCACAACACAGATATCCAATTTGTAAACAAACACAATCACCTCAAAAATACTTCAATGACACCTTGAGGGATTTTTTCCCAACATAGCTCATAATATTGGGTGATCCTAACATAGCTCTCTAATGAATTGAGTCATAATATAATCCATAAGGGAAAAAAATAATTTGATATCCATATTGGATACTCCTTTCAAATTAACAAGAAATAAGTTATTCAAATAATGGCTAAAAATGAGTGAACAAAAGTTACTAATATGATGCTTCAGGTTACATATGTTTTTCATTCCAAATGATTTTCATAAAAATATTTTTATTTCATGTGATACGGAATGATTAAAAGTGAGATAATATATTTTAAAGGGAATTTCATTTATTTATTTACAGATGCCTTGGGATGCCTTTAAATAATTTCATAAGATTTCAAATGGGTTTCAAGGGTTTTCATTAATCATGTTTTTATTTCACCTATTGAATTTTTTTTATATTCATAGAGATTAATTGTTTAAAAGGTTAACATTATTGTGGGTATTCAAATTTTTCATTAGAATAACATGATTCTTTCATTCATATACCACTTAAAATATATTATTTTTATTATAAATTATTAAAATGTTATTACAGAATATAAGGAATTGTCAAAAATTTATTGTGGTGAATATTTCTAGAATGGAGACTTTTCATAAATGAATCTAATGCTTCATGAATGAAATAGTGGTGTAAAATTAAATCTCTATTTCTTTGCAAAATATTTATACTATGTGAAAATTTACACATTTTGATTTTATTTTTTTACTTAATCCTCTATAAATAAAAAACAAAATGATCCAAAAAATTTAATATTGATAATCCATTATTATAAATAATGAAAATATGGGTTTATTTTGTTATAGGATGTAATAATTGGAATGGATTAATGTTTTAGATACCTTTATAAGATTGAAGAAAATTTGAAGACACTTTAATGAGGCACTAATTTTTGATAATATTATCATTAGATAAATTTTAAATATTTCCTTGTTGCTTCATCCAATCGATGTAAATATATAGTGTTTTTCATTAAAGTAACATTTTAGGTAAGTTAGAAAGGAATCAATAGGATAAAACCCTTAAGACTCTACAACCTAGAATTCTAGAAACATAGAAATTTATAGAAGTATTAAATTAGATAATACATTCTATTAATAGTGGAACCCATGAATGTGAGATATTTAGTTCGACAAATATGTGGTTTTCTATAGATGAGAATTTAATAAAATAGAACATTTTGGAATTTTGTGTGGAATTAGACCTTATTAATGTTGAATGAATAATATATTTACATGGGTTGAAATTTAATGTTTTTTGTTGTATTTAACATCAAAGTGTTACTATATCAATTTATCTTATTAATATTGAATCTGGTTAATGGCTATATATGATTAATAATACAATGAAATAATATGATATTTAGTCCATTCAGTGTATAGAAATTAAAGATAGTTTTTTTATAATTATTTTTATTAAATCTATTCAATGTATAATGCGATTAAAATTCCTAGAGTTAAATAATAAATAATATTACTCGGTGGTTGTATATGAGGAAAATTACACCATACTACCCAAGTATACATATAATTTCATTCTATAATATGAGGGTATAATTGCTTCATTTCATGGAGGACTAAAACCATGATTATAATGAGTGTTTACCTCTCAAGAATATTAAATTTATGAATAATTTTTTCAATTGTTCTATGAATGTCCAGATGGATATTTGAAACATATTAAGAATTTTTTACAATAAGAGTAACAATTAGTTATGGCATACAAAATGCAGAATAACTTAACCAATAAATCTTGTGGTATCCCACCCACCAACCCCCCCCCCCAATGATGTCTTCCAAAACAGGTAAAATACATTCCAAATAATGTTTTGAATGATCAATATTGTGTTACGAATGTCATATGGTAATTCATTTTTCTCATGATTGTATGAAAAATAGTTCTAATCGGACGAGTAATGGGAAAATAGTTAATCAGTATGTGGATTGATATTTTAGTTACAACGTGTGGTATAATTATAAAAATGTGTGTCTGTGGATACATAAAAATGAATGGAATTATAAACAATAGAAGTTTAAAATTTGTGAAAATTCTTCCTCTACTACTGTGTCTTAAGTCGAACCAAAACATGAGTGTTGTAAGGTACAATAATGTTTATTTATTTTTTTCCAATTTCATTTTTTATTTAGGATCCATGAAATAATTTATCTACAGTAAATTATTGTGTATAATATATATTCCATATCAATAATTGATTACTAATATTTGGGTAAAAACATATGGGGTTAGTATAAACACAACAATAATTTATAGAAATCATATTTTGGTTGTCTCTTGAATTAGATAGACCGAACACCATGTTTTTCCCATAAATAGTGTAATGTTATTTTAGTTACCGACTGGTTTTCAATTAATCATTATATTAAAGACAATAGAGCTATGGAAGTGGAATTAAAATTTTAGAGTGTTGTTAAATAATTATAAAATAATTTTTTCATCACTTCTAAAACAAATAAATAAGCTCATAAACTAATAAAATGTTGAAGTGAATGTTATATTTCACATAGAATTTAAAATAAATGAAATATTCAAATTGTTGATGTGTTAGAGGTAAAGGAATATATTAATTTATTTATTATGGTTTGACTATTATTATTCAAAATAAATATGTTTAATTTATAGTTTATTACAACCTGATTCTAGTACTTCTCTGAACCCTCCTTATTGAATGACTTCCATTGATCAATATTTATTTAAAACATAATTACATGAGGTTCTTGAAAAGGGTCCCATCTACCCTACCCTTTCACAAATGTAGTGAACTTTTTTTTGTTGAAAATAAGCATATTTCCTCGATAAATTTCAAATATTATTTAGAAATAAATAATATCATTATTATGAAAAATAATATACTTCCTAAAATGAGTGACATTTTTAATAAGAACCATGGTTCTTAGTAATTTTCATAGGTTTTTCTAATGACTAGGTATCATTTTTAAGAGGTGAATGAAGAAGACATTTCATGGGTGAAATTCCGTACATGGTATATGAATTATGATTTTAAGTTTATTGATATCTATTTGAAGAATGAACCCACTATATTTACAGATCATATTAACAGAATATTCTAATTGTATATGGATTAATTTATGGTGCCTTTCTTTGAATAATTATGGTTTATTCTCAAATGTATAAGGAATATGAGAGACACTAAATTATTATTATACATATTTTAAATGAAAATAAGTTCTATTTAAAATTTATTATGGGATATTTTTTGATATTGTAGATTTCATACCTTGTCCATATTATTTCTAAAGATGCAATAACTATTGATCATGATAAAAGTAAAGGGATGGAATATTTGTGAAGAACTAAATATTGGACTAATATCAAAAGTGTTCCTGGAGTTGTTAGTTTTAATTGACAGTCTATTTATAACATTTATCAATTATCTATCTCTCAAGATATCCTTACTCGAAAAGGAGTCAAATTCATCTGGAAAAAGGAATATATAGTGTGATTATATGAATTGAAAAGTATGATGGAAAAATTAACCAATGATATATTTTATATCAATAAATAGTGATTTTATTATTTTTAATGATACTTTTTTGAAAGTACATGGTTGTGTGTTTACATAAGATGAGAAGTTATTTTTATATACTCTACGTCAATAAAAATTCCATTGGTCGAATTGCCCTGTGAATAATATTTAGATTGTATTGGTGGTTTTTAGTTTAAAATTTTGAGATATCAGTTATATAGTGTAAATTTTTAAATAAATACTATCCATAAATTTTAAAATTATATAATCAGAAAAAAAAAATTTGAACATGAGGGACATAAGAATATTGGAAATATAAATGATTATTATTTCCTGATTTACTAACTACTAGGGAAATAAAACATTATATTTTATTCCTTAATTCAAAAAGAAAACTAATCATTATCCAGACTAGATTTTGAATAGGATACATTGGTTAAGGATTTAATAAATTTTGGCCAATAAATTTTACATATAGGAAATCACTCTTTTTAGTTCAGATATCAATAGTATCATCCTTGGCCAAAATAATTATGCAGTCTCAGATAGAAGTGCATAGTTTTAAAGAATATTTTAATCAATCAAAAATGTTATATCTTGTGATATTAATGTTAATAATTAAGTGTTTTGATTTCTAAAGAGGTTATATCTTCTGATTGATCCCTTATTTAATAATTAATTTCTATGTGATGCTTATAGATATAATTTTTTATAAATATTAATTATACTAGGTTTTATGGGGACCTTAAAGTATATTAATGGTGAATTGTATGAATGAATACATTGTTGAAATTTCCCTGAAATAATTTAATTTTCAATAGATTAAATATCTGAAATAAAAATTAGAGGGGATGATTCACCTATTTCCATTTCCTTAATCAATATCAGAGAATATTTATAGAAATACATTGGTGGGGTTAAAAAATAAATATCTAGTTAATAATATTATTTGAGATATAGTTAATAGATGAAACAATTCTTCATTTTCATCATTTTGAGATAATGTGTTTTAAGAAAAATATTAATGTAATTATCATAAATAGTTTTTCCAATTTAATGGACTCCTTTATCTATTTTATCTTATCATGAGCTCTGATTGAACTAAAAAATTCCCCAGTACTTCAAAATCCCATGGGTACTGAATTAAATTTCATCATCCTCTTACAAAATTAGGGAAATTTGTCATTACGATGAATGATTTATGCTTTGGAAGATATTTTCTATATTTCTCATTAGGTTATCAGGGAAGCTCCAATCAAGATCTTTTATTGGGGGAATTTTTGTATAATAAAAATTTTCATTCTAGTACACCGATAGATCCTTTTGAGGATTTATAAATGAAAAAATCGGCTCATATTCGAGATCATTAAGAATAGGTATTTTTTTAATAAGTTCATTCACTAGGTAATGGTTTCATTTATGAATGATATTTTTGAGGATGTAATAGGGGAAATGTAAAATTCTATGAGGGAATAATTCCCTCGCTTTTTTATGTAATGAAAAATGTTATATGGATAGATTTTATAAAAGGGGTAAGAATTTAAAAACCCTTGTAATATTTGAAATAATTAAATTTCATAATTTTTCTGTATTAATTTTAGGTATTTAATATCATCATTTTTTAAATAGTTTCATAAAAATGTACAGCTAAAAATGGAAATGTTTTATTTTACTGAATTGTTTATCAATGAATTACATGGTTTTATTTTAAAGATAAAAATCAAAATTTCAGAAGATTACATCGATAAAAAATACATAATATTTTAAATGAAGATAGCATATATATCATAGGATGAATTTTTCGAATATTTTGGATAATATTGAATTTCTGTTAGTTGTGGAAAATATTGACTTTTGAATAATTGTTTTATATTTTCATCAAATCAAGTAATTGGAATGTTCCAACATATTTTTTAGTTTTCTAAAAGTAGAAAAAATTCAATAATTTTTCATAATATAAATAAATAAAAATTATTCAATTATATATTTTATTTTGGTATAAGTAAATTTTTATGTATAGAATAATGTTCTATTAAATATAATGTCATTAAATTTCAATTTTTTTTATAAAATCATTTTTTTCCAATATAATTTAAATAATATAAAATTGATTCCAAATTTTGAATCATTATTTTCATGCTTAGAGATGATTTAAATTTACTTTTTCAACATTATGAATTGTAACCATGACCAAACCATGCCATAATGTTAAATGTTAAATCATGTTAATTAAGGAAACTACTTAATGATAAAGATAGAAATATAAATTTAATCTTATTAAAAGTCTTTTTATGATTCTTAACACCTTTTATTTCAAATTTAACAATTTTTTATCTAAATTATAATGATTAATACATTATATAATTTTATCGATATGAATTTTTACAAATGTGCCACTACCCTAACTTAATAAAGGGAATCGCTTTCCCTATACTCCTCACATATTTTAAGAACTCTATATCTAAAAATAGAGACATAAATATCACCACAACATCTATCCTGACAACCAATAGTTCATGTTCTATCAAAAATACAAATCTTTTAAGACTCAATATGCGAGTCAAAGGAGTTTTCTCATCAAAGAGGTAAAACACTTAAATGATTGTTTCATATTGATTTGTTATTCTACATCCAACATATATTATTTTCCCATTATGATGTGGTATCAAAAGTTTCATACGTGTGATGAAATTTAATTATGATTATGTTACAACCCCTTTTCATCTCTTTTTTATCCTTTTTGGAATTTAAAACATAGCACTTAGGTACATGTTGACTATAACATCCCTGAAGTGATGTGTTTCATATTTCACCACTTTTTAATATGGATTGTTAATAAGAAATAATAGATTACTATATATAATATATTTCAATTAATAATTTTTCTATTATGATAATATCTTACACAACATCCAACCATTTTAATCCATTGTAAATTGATAATGTCAACCATGCATGTGTGTGGAATAAAACATTACCAAAGACAAGTAAATCATATTTCATTTCCACTGTACAAAGTTTATTATATGATTGAAATATTGAATAAATAAAAAATTTATAAAAAAATTATTATTAATGAGGATTAATTTATTAACTACATTATTTCCATTCATTTCAATTGAAAAATGAAAATTTCAATAACAGATGTGTATATACTACCATCTCCATGAAATGATGTGATTAATTTTTCATGATTTCCTTTAATGATATGATTTACAAGTGTATTTAATCTCTAAATATAATTATTTTAACGTGTTTAATATTTTAAATGTAAAGTAATAATAAAACTTTTGACCATGTTGAATGAATCGATGATATTTTGAGGTTACAAACTGAATATCGTCAAAATTCCTAATGTGAACTTAACCAATTTAAAAACTCAATAAAATATGGAAATAAAAAAATTTATCTTATATTAATAATGAAATGAAAATTAATATATTTATTAATAACATTATAAATATATATAATTTTATTATTCCATGTTTATAGATCATACATAGTAGATGTGACTTTTAATATGGGATTTTCATTAAAAAAATTTCTTAAGAATTTGTTCCTTCTAATTATATGTTCTTAAAAATGGCTAACATATTTTGTATTTAGAGAAATGTTTTTGTTAAATATTGTATTCAATTTATTTATAATTTTTTGAAAAAAAAATAATTATTCCATTTTTACGTTTACCATATCGGTTACATTATTTAACCAATATGAAAAAAATGATATTTCTTAACATATATGGACTGGCCAAATTTTTTCATAAAAAATTAAATTATTCAATATCAATTTTAAAAAATATTAAATAACGATTATCCAAATAATCATTTATTTCTGATGTTCTAAAGTTTTTACAATTTTAAGAGTTTGCAAAGAAACATGATATCTCTCATTATTATTAAGAGAAAATTAAAAGTGTTTTTTTTATGGGTGAATATGATTTTTTATTGTTTTTTAGGATCAAAAAGATAAAGATGGATTTTTTTAATTATATAGTACATTAGGATTATACACCATGATGAGATATCCTTCTATAACTCCTGATAGATTTTGATCTAAATATATATCTCTAATGCATTAGTTATTGATGTTGTTGAAAAGGGTTAAAATGAGAATGATATCATAGTTTGTAAGTAATATGGAATTTAAATGAATTTAATTATTCTAAAATTGTATAAAACTGATTTAATACATGCTATGAATATGAAATAAAAATTCAAATATATTATTCAAAGAGAAATGGTTTTTCTGGAAATCATTTGGATTTAATGTGGTAAGGAATGACTAAAAGTGAAATTTTTATTTCTCCAATGAAATGATTTAATTAATTTTTCTTGGTCTCAGTAGAGGTTCAATGTTTTTGAAATTATTTCTTTTGGTTTTTAGGGTTTTCATGGGGGAATTACTACTTTTTATTTATCAAAATTGTTTATTTATGTATTGATATTTTTATTGTGAAGAGCGTAAATCCTCTCAATGATTTCTTTATTGACCCTATAATAACATGTTATTTTATATTTATATTCCTTTTAGACATTTCTTTTTAAATCCTAGCGTTATAAATAACTTTTAGTGGATCTACTTATGATTATAAATTTTATGATGGTCAATATTGTGAATGTCGTGGCACACCTTAATTGAAAAAAAAATTCTGAATGAATGATTTGTGAAAATATAAATATTTTCATTAATAGAAAAAAAAATATATTATAAAATTATCTACTTTAATATATAACATTTTGAACTAATTATTAAAAAACTAACCTACAAAATTTCTAGAATTTTATGAAATGTTTACCCCTGTAATATATTTTGTTAACATTGTTTGATTGTATTATAGTGTGACAAATATAATCAAATATTTTTCACTTTCACCATTTTTAATTTTTGACATAGTATCCAACCTCTAACTAAATGACATACTATTAATTAAAAAAGATATACTATGTATTAATACATATTTCTAACAAAATTATTAAAAGGATGATGTTTATTTTTCAAAAATAATTCTATAGGTCATAAATTTTAATTTTGATATTAGTTCCCTTGACATGTAAAACCCAATTTTTTAAAAGAAATAAATATTTATACTAAATACTATGATTAAGATAAAAATTTCATTGATATTAATTAACATGATATTAAATGGTTTTTTATTAACAAAATAATATTTCTGTGTCTTTCAAATTAATCTAAAACTAACTTCCACCCTGTGGATACATAAATGAAACCAATAGATGAAAATATTTTATATTAAAATATCAATTAATTAAGTTGAAAAATTTTAAACCTAGATATTGTAAATGCTACATAGTATTACTTTTAAAAAATAATTTTTCTAATTAAATTAATATTTAGTTACAATCACAGTTTTATAAGTTTAATTTAAATACATTGTTAATGATAATGTTGAAAATGTAATGGAATTGATATAAACTATATTTCTCATTATTCACCTAAAATAAACTATTTCAAAAATATTTCAAAAATTATTCCTAACCTGATTTTAACATGAAGAATAAGAAATTTATTATCCTCTTTTGAAATAAAATTCCTAAAAGTTATTGAAATTAATATTATTATAGATGCGAGTAACAGGAAAATTATCTTTATGTATAAAATATTATTTTATTTATATATGTCCATTATTTTATAATATTTTTTAAGTATAAATGCAATATATAAAAATATTAATAATTCCAATTTTATTTTGACCTATTTTCTAGTGACTTGACCCCTCAATATCTTAATTTTATACTTATGCATTATATAATCTCTTTTGGAATTCATGGTTGGTGATTTTATTTACAAGGATATCATGGAACATCCAAATGCTTTAAAATCCATCGTAAACGATTTCAATAAACAATATTTTTTGGATTTTACCTTGTGTTTGGTCTAGAGTACATATAATTAAAAATGCCTCATAACCATTCATGGGAAGATGGGATATATACTGATGAATAGAAATATGTAACTCTATTTATATAACCTTCCACATTGATTTTAAAATATGGTTACTTATATTTATACTAGCATACTCAACACCAAAGTTTTAAAGTTTATATTTAATTTTTATTTTATGATTGAATCTAAATAAACATAAGATGGTTTTTTAGTTCTTTTTTTATTATGAAACAAGAATTTAAAAATCATAATTATTTTATAATATTATTAAATAATATAATCCTCTGATGTTACAGAAATAAAAAACGTCTGAATTCATGAATTTTTGTTAAATTATTTCATTTAACCAACAAGAATTTTTGGATGTTCATAGTTAACTGATAATTGGGTTGTGAAAGAAAAAATTGAAAAAATTGGGATTTTCTATAGACTAAAAGATTCTGTTGTTGAGTTAGTGTTTTGTATAAGGTATTAGATTATTAACTAAATTCCAATGAATCATTAACTGTAAATCATGAATGGTAGTGTGACTTGCTCAATTGGATGAAAAAATCTTTTAAAATAGTGGTGTTTTTGTAACTTCCCATATTATAGTACACAAAGGTGTAGAAATTTTTTATAGTTTTAATTTTATAGAGAAAGACCATCAGTGTGCTAGATATTCTATATAAATACTATTTTTTCACATAGTGATTATATAAATGGAATCTCACAAACATGTGGTCTTAGTGATCACTTATTTATTCAGGATAGTTCAGGTGACAGTCACAATTTCCCTTATTTAATATTATCTTCATTTGGTATTATATAATTCAGAATATATGATGTCAGAAGAAATAAAGGCTTGAATTGACATGTTTAATGGAAGAAACATCAGTTTTTTGATGATTTGTAAGGAATATAATCTCATTCAAAATTATTTAAAATATTCCATTAGGAGGAATCAAGTGAGATGGTATAGAGAATTTTTAATGGTTATTTTTTTACGAAAAGTAATTCAATTTAGTGAGCATGTAATTCGAATCAATTTTGTCCTTTAATATCATCGAGAAGAAGACTATAGTTGAGATTGTGGAATCCTCGGAGGATAGGTATGAGAAACATAATGTACTCAACAAAGTGATTAATATGTGGTAAATTTTTAATGATATTATATGAAGGGAGACTATTGGGAGATTATCTAAATAATTTCAACATGATCACGTGTAAACATCAAAGAGTGGAAGTATCATTCATAGATGATGACTAGGTAATCCTTCTACTCTCATATTTTACAAAATAATTTTGTGTAATGGTCACTAAAATCAATAATTACTATGAAAATACTATTATAGTATACAATGATACCAATAATATTATTGTCATTGATGAACTATTTATAAGAGAGGACCACGTAAAATATAGTATTTCACAAAATTCTGAAAGAAGGAGAAACTCATATTAAAGTATAATTCATCGATAGCTAAAAGAGTAAATGAAAATAAACTTTTATGGGGATAAACTATTTCCATTATGGGATGTGTGGACATCTCTAAAGGAATTTCACAAATTTTAATGTATCACTAGAATGAAAACCTCTGAATGATTTAATTCTATTAGAACAACATAGAAAGGTAGTAACTTATTTATCAATGTATATGTTTTGGAAGATTCGTGGGAGGTTAATTATAATGCTCTGGCCCTAGTTACCGAGAGGTGGTGCATTATCCCATAACATTGACATGATCACAAGTGATCAACTCCTGAAATACCGATTAGTTTAGTTTCCATAGAAGTACTAGATACATAAAGATGTTCTACATTACATTATGAAATAAAAAGTAGAATTGTTCATTCTTTGAATGCACTAATATCCCTTATCTTATCCCAATATTTCATTCATAATACACATCTTTTCATCCTGGGAAAAATAAAACATTAGAAAGGGGTGAGATCAGATGCTTATTGAAGATAACAGTATATAACAAACTATCATAAATAAACATAAACATTTAAGACAATGTATATGACTAAAACACACGAATTTTATACATACACATCAGCATAATATGGAATAGAAAATTTAAATAATGACATTTACTTATTCACATGGATACTCTACAAGATGGATAATCACATGTCATATAAATAGCTAATATGATAATATTGGAATGTATAATGTGGGAAATCATAACCACATAGTCAAGACCTCATGCTAAGAATACAATTAAAAATATTGTCAAGGTCTTAGGATAATATACCAGTTTGTCTCATGAGACCTACTGATGAATCAAAGGGCTATAGGGCGCCCCTCCTGCTACTTACTTAGTCCATTGCATTCCTCATATGAAGAGGATGAAACCTAACATAACCATTCGTATTACAAATAGCTTACAAAATGTTAAAACATTAACGATAAACCACAAATGGTTTAAAAGTAGAACATACTCAGTAAAAAATATCACAACCCTTCAATATAATATGGAAGACTATGTCATAATAAATCAACATCAAAAAATTGTACAATCCAACGAAAGATGTTCACATAGATGAAATCAATTCAAAAACTTTTTGAGAAAAATGCATCTTTCTACATTTATGTAATGTCCCAGATCTGGGTGCCACTCAATGGGTCCCCTAAACCCAGTTGGTCACATGACCTCAAGTGCATTTCCCCAAATTCCATAGGTTGCTGACTAGTAGCGGGGGCTTAGGTCTGATAGTGGGGAAACAATGTCCTCATTTGTCAAAGTGTAGCGCAGTAGAAATAGATATATACATACAAAATGCAGAAGCAGTAAACAATACGAAAGATGAAATAGACAGAGCATTGAAGTAATTAAAATACCAACAGACATATATAATGATGCAATATGTCGCTATGTCTATGAAATCATCCAGAACAAGATACACTACAATACAAGGGACAATACAGCAAAGCAAAATAAAATTGCACAGTAGGAACTTAGCAGCAACGCAATCCTAAGCTCGGTCCCATACTGTCCCACTACTCTTCAACAATCAATTACCTATATAGGGCCCCTTTCCGTTATCCACACCTGAAACAATGTAATATATTTGGGCCCAATACATCACCCAAACATGGTGTGAGAAATAAATCCGAGTAGGCAACCGCCAAAGGCCCGTGCCCAACTGTCAGTGAATTTGTGCAATAGTAGTGTGCGGTAATGAAAATGCAGTAAACTAGGAACTACTCTAAAGCATCTACTCCTACCAGTTTTATTTCTATTTAATTATTATTTGACAATTCAATATAATTGAATTATAAGATCTCGAGACTCAGCCTCAGCAGACAATCTCCTAAACAGTGCCGCAGCAAAACTACAACAAGCTATCTAACAGGTAAAATGTAAAACAATACCAAGAATGTTCTTTACCTTGGAAGGTATAACTAACACCATAGTGAATATTCAAATCTACTTTTCCTTCAGTCTAAATAGTACCTTTCCCTCAGGCTAATTTAGGACCTTTCCCTCAGGCCAAACTGAAACAAAACCCTCAGGTATCTTCCCTTAGGCATAACGAATAGTGTTCTTAAGAGTATGAGATATTACCCTCAGTCACATAATCAACTTCCCTATAGAATATGAAACATTTCCCTCTAGCTAAATCAAACACTTGACGTCAGTCCAAACAAACACTTTCTCTTAGGCTAAACAAAAAACTTTCCCTCAGGCTAAACAAAAGACTTTACCTCAAGCTAAACAAAACACTAACCTCACGCAAAGAAAGTATCATGGATGATCCCAAAACATAGTAACCAATTATATACATTTCCTCACATGAAAGCTCATAGCATGCTAAAAACACGGTATACCCTTAGGTAACCTGGCCAAATGGCTAAACAGGGGGAACGTACCAATGGGGTGGCCCTAGATCCATGAAATGATCCCAAACAGCAGTTGTATATATTCATTAAATTACCTACACTATTCTAGTTATTTAATTAATCAATACATCATCCATACGACACCCTGATCATGGGCGCGTAGCATAATTCTACACAAAAACAACATGAAATTTGGAATTAAATGTCAGACCACCTACCTTGATATCCTCTTATCAAAATACGTGAACAGTGCCTCCCGAAACACCCGATAAATATGTAGATCTAGGATAAGATATTTATTATTCAAATGTAAATAAAATCCCCTCAGGAAAGAATTGGAAGGAACGGCTCAAGGAGAAGGAATGTATTACCTGCATGGTCCAAACAAGATTGACGGTGGAAGAAACAGATTCTCTGTGAGCATTCGGGAGCCCCTCCAAGCCTCGGTCGTCTCTCCCGGTGCACCTAGTTCATTCAAATCTTCCTCTGTTGAAAGAGGAATCTACTTCATGTATTAAAAAAACTACACAATGTGTACTCTCAAGTACAAGGTGTGTACTTTTCATCATTTAATTGTTCCTCTGGTGGCTACTTTTCACCGCCACACTGTTCATTTGTCGACATGAGTACATGACGTGTACTATCGCTCAGTAGGCGTCTACTCCCACTTCCTTACTATTCACCTCCCGAAATAGTACATGACATGTAAATATTAACTACACTCCCTGTAGTCAGTTTTCACACACTTCATCGATGATAGGGCTACACACCCTGTGTACTCTTCCCACACGACCAAAGTATACAGTGTGTTCCCAATAAAATTGCGCTTTTCACCCATTTTCCTTATTTTCTCAAAAAACACTCAAGGAAAGAAGAAAAGAAGAAACTTGTACCTCAAGAACAATAACCGGGTTCTTAAAAACATCCCCCCTTAAAGCAATTCATCCCCGAATTTCCCTTCCAAGGGTGGTGAAGATGAAGCTGAGAAAAACTCTGGCCACTGAGCAAGTACGTTGGTCTCCCGCACCCAGGTTTCGTCCTTTGCTCAGCCAGGCTGCCATAACACCCGCACGAGAGGAACTGACCGGCCTCGTAGAACCTTCATCATCCTATCAACAATACGAATCAGATGCTCCTAAAAGGATGCATCAGCCAGAAGCTGAACCTCATCAGGCTGAAAAATGTGAGACGGGTCTGAGTGATAATGACACAGCTGAGATACATGGAAGACATCATGCATGGCTCGATACCTCTATGGTAACTGCAACCAATAGACAACCAGTTAGACTCTCTCCAGAATCTCAAATGGACCCACATACCTTGGTGAATGTTTACCCTATCTCCTAATCCACCTGTGTCCCAGCCTCAGTGAATCACGCAAGAAAACCTGATCCCCGACCACGAATTCCAAGGGTCGTCTGCGGTGATCTGCATAAGATTTCTGACAAGACTGTGCGGTAGCCATCCACTTCTGAATCAACTGGACCTGCACTGAAGTCTCTTGCACGAGACGTGGTCCTAGAAAAGATGCCACACACGCATCCAACTGACACATAGGCGATCAACATGGCCTACCATATAAAGCCTCATATGCTTCCATCTCAATAGTTTCCTAGAAACTGTTATTGTAGGAAAACCCAGCTAGGGGTATGTCCTTCTCCCAAGAGCCCCCAAATTCCAAGACACATGCCCTCCGCATGACCTCAAGCACTTGTATCGTATTCTCTGATTGGCCATCGGTTTGATGGTGGTAAGCTGTGCTCAAAAGCACTTGTGTCCTTAGTGCCCTTTGAAAAATATGCCAGAAATGAGATGTAAAGCAGTTGTCCCTATCAGATATGATATAATAAGGAACCCCCTTAAGACATACCGCCTCTCAGATATACGACTTCCTGATATCGTCAACACCGAAGGTCTATTTTACTGGAAAAAGTGAGCTACCTTCATATGTCTTTCCACAACAACCCACATGACATCACTACCCTGATGTGACCTCGAAAACTCGGTTACGAAATCTATCGCAACATCATCCCATTACCACTCTGGATAGGGTAACTATTGTAACAGTTCAGCTAGACTCTGATGCTCCACCTTCACCTGCTGACTGGTGGAACATCTCGCAACAAAGCCACCTACTTCCCATTTCATACCCGGCCACCAATACTGACGTGTCAAGTCACGGTACCTCTTGGTAAATCTGGGATGCACTTAAATAGAGAATTCATGAAACTCCCGCATCAACACCTTGAATATATCTCTTGGAACCAATACTCATCCATGGATATGCAACACCTCATCATTGCCTATCATCTAATAGGGAGGAGGGTCCACACTTTCCACTAACTCCCGTAGAACTAGGCCTTCCGAATCTGATAGTTTTCTCATCCTCACTCTATCTAGGAGAGTATAAGTCATAGATAAGGATGAAATATAGGCTCACCCCTGACTATCGTGCACCTCCAAATACATCTCAGAGAACAATGTCATGAGCTGCAACTCACCACGGGCCACCTGTACTGCCTGTATCTGAGTCCTCCTACTCAGTGCATCAGCAACTGTGTTACCCATACCAGGTGTATAGGAAAGCTCAAAGTCGAAGGACTGAAGGTATTCAACCCAGCTTCGCTATCTCAGATTCAGTTCATGCTGGGTAAAGATATATTTTTGACTTTTGTGGTCCGTAAACACAACAAAAATGTCTCCCCAGAGATAATGTCTCCAACTCTGTAACACATGAACAACTGCCGATAACTCAAGATCATGTGTCAGGTAATTCATCTCATGTGGCCTCAACTGTTGATACCTGTATGCAACTACTCAATTACCATGAATTAACACTGCTCCCACCCCAATACCTGATTCATCACAGTGAATTGTATAGCTCTTCCCTTGCCTTTGGAAATATCGGGACTAGTGCTGATTTCAACCTTCCCTTCAGCTCCTAAAAGGCTATCTCGCAAGCTTCTCACCAAACGAATTTCACACCCATCATATTAAAACTCATCAACGACATTGCTATGTAGGAGAAGCCCTGTATAAAGCACCTATAGTAACCAGTCAGCCCTAAGAAACTTTGTATCTCAAACATGTTCTTAGGATGGTCCCAGGAAACTACTGCTCTCACTTTCTCTGGGACTACTGCATTTCCTGCCTCTGATATGATATCACCTAGGAAGTAAATCTGGTCCATCCAAAGTGGCACTTTGATTGAATAGCATATAGATGATGCTCTCTCAGTGCAAACAGGATGATATCAAGATGGGTAGCATGGTCGTGTCGAGTGTGAGAGTACACGAAGATATCTTCCCCGAAGAATACCACAAAAGAATCATGATATGTGTGGAAAACACGATTCATCAGAGCCATGAAAACTGTTGGCACGTTCGTGAGTCCAAAGGGAATAACTAAGTACTCATATAGACCATATCTGCTCTGAAAATATGTAAGTGGTATGTTAGATTGTCTAACGCGTAAATGATGATATAAGGATCTCAAATCAGTCTTCAAGAACACTCTAGCTCCTCAAAGTTTATGAAAAAGATCATAAATCCACAACAAGTGATATCATTTCTTGACCGTCAACTAGTTCCGCTTCCGAGATTTCATGCAATGTCTAAGGGTACGATCAACCTTCTTAGCAAACAGGATAGGCGAACCCCAAGGAGAAGTACTGGGATGGATAAAACCATTTGCCTGCAACTCCTCCAACTACCTCTAGATATCATGCAACTCTGGTGTAGCCATCCTATAAGGGGGAATGGGCACCGGTGTTGCTATTGGCACTAGATCAATAGATAAATCCACCTCTCACTCCAGAGGAAGACCTGAAACGTTCTCCGAGAAGACATCCTAGAAATGATCAACTACTGGAGGGAAAACCTTCTGACACGTTCCCTGGTCATCCAGATATAAACTCGCCATCTGGGTTTTTACACCCCCCCACCCATGATGCTCGGGTCCATATCGGCTCGCCTAGACATCCCATTCTCCCTAGTATAGAAACTCTCCGCCCTCTAGTGATGAGAAACTCACCCTACGATGATAGAAATCTACAAAGTCTCGAAAGGATACCAACCAGTCCATCCTGATAATGACTTAATAGTTCGTCATCTCAAAGACATAGAGGTCCCACTGAAAGTGACACCCACCAACCTCTAGGTGTCACTCCCTGCACTGACGCACACTAGCCGTTCTAGTCCCCAACGGAGTGTCTAGTTCCATTATTCAGAAGAAGAAAAAACACAAAGCCCAAGGCTCTCCATAATGGTCAAAGATACAAATCTATTTGTATCACCAGTATCAAAAAGTATTGAAGAAAAAACAAAAGATACTAGAATAGTACCTCTGGAAGTAGAAGGCTAGGGATCTTGCTCATGTTGGGTCTGTTTCACTACATATGCCTTCCCAATGATGTGGCCCTATGACATAGCCTGGCTACCCTGAGCTGACCCACCCTGCTATCACTGAGATCCTAGTGTTTGGCTATAATGGATACAACCACCACCTCATCCTATATGTCCTAGCATTTTCCAATTCCATAATGGATAAGAAGCTGCTGGCCATGCTCCCGCATACGTATTCTACACAGAACCCCTCTCAATAGCCACTGGTGGAAACGCCCTGCAAAAGGACTGTAGATGACCCATCTTGTCGTACGCTCGGCACTCCACTGGGTCATGTGGACATTGAGGTCTCTTGTACCCCTCTTTTCCACCCTGAAATCACCACACTGGGCCAGCTGAAGAATTCCTATGGATTTTACTGACACCATTAGAGAAATCCATCTATCTCTTCCTCATGCTGGTAGAAATATTACCAGAAACTGGTGTCAAACCACCCTGGAATGCACCACAAGCTTCCCACAGGTTTTGCTCGGTAATCAATGCATAGTTCACAATAGAATGCACTTTAGGAAACCGGAAAACGTTCACTAGTGCTCAGACATCATACCGAAGACTATCCTCAAAGCGTCGATCCCTCAAAACCTCATATCACACTAGAACAGGTGTGAAGTGTTGTAGCTCTGTGAAGAGGGTAGAATATTCCATCACTAACATAGTGCCCTGGTGTAGATTCATGAACTCTCAAGCTCGATCTGCCCTCAGCATATCCGGGATGAAGAAATCATATAAAATAGACTAAAAATCATCCCACGCCATGACCCTGTGATGATCAGTCTGGGTGCTAACATCCCACCATCTCTTTGTGGAATCACACATCATGTTTGTAGCGAGCTTGACCCTCCGCCCAGGAGGCATCTCCAGATGATTTAAAATTGTCTGCATAGAACCCAGCCAAGACTCTGCAGCCTGTGGTCCACCATCCCCCTAAAACGTATGCAGATGCTACTGCTGAAATATACAAGTCAACTCTGCCATATATGTGGCAGCCGGCTGTTCTCCCTGGAAGGTCTTCATAAACCGCATGGAGCCTTTAGAGAACTGCTCATATGGGCCTATTTCCGGTATAACGGATGGCACCGCATCTAGATCTGATGGAGGATCCATCAGTAGCTCGTGGCCTACCATCTCTAGAGTATACTCGTTGCTGCTATCATGGAGAGTAACCCATGGTCGTCTTGGAAACATGACTCTACAAGTTCCAACACATGCCTTAGATTAATAGTATCAAGGACTGAAAGAAAGGAGTGTAAGAGGGTAATAAGATAAATAAATCATTCAGGTTTTATAAAACAAGACTACACAGTGTGTATAATTACTACACGTCATGTTCCCATAATTCTCTCACATGGGCGTGTACTTCTCCCAAAACTGGTCGTGTAACACCCCAGACACACGACGTGTTGTCCACACACACACATGGAATGTGCATGAATTTTTTCCCCTACACATGTCCTTCTACATGTCTTAGCCACACTACTCTCTTTTGAAGAAGACTACACGGCGTGTGTAATGTCTACATTGTGTGTACTCGGCACGCTTCACCGACCCGTGTTGTCTGTTAAACGGTCAGATACACAGCTCACTCTACACGGTGTGTTACACTGCACATGGAATGTATGGATTATTTTCCAACATTCCATGTTTTTAATGACATGGATGGCTACTCGACTGACTCTATACACTGTGTTACACCTACACACAATGTGTACACCACCCCATTTTCTCATCCACACGGCCAAGTCCAAATGGTCTTTCATCGGTCAAGACTACACGGCATGTCCCGCAGGTACACGACATGTTTATGAAAAGGTAACACCTACCCATGTTTATTAATTACATGTCCGAATCCCCTGATCAAACAACATGGTGTGTTTTTTATTGACACGGTGTGTTTATGGTCATATTTATCCACCTGTGTTGTTAGTTACATGGTAGACACCGGTTCAAATCAACATGGCATGTATAATAACTTAATGGGGTGTCCCTTCATAGTTTCACTATCCCATGTTTCTTCCTACATGGCCTATGAAATGAGTTGAAACTACAGGTTGTGTACATACAGTACACGGCATGAACATAAAATTTTTTCTTTTCTTCCCGAATGGAAGAGTAAACGGTGTGTAATCATAATTACAATGCGTGTATTTTTGGGTTTTTTTCCAGATAGTACGCCTCAAAAAATACTCTGGAGCCTAGAAAAACACTCAAACCAACACCTAAGTTCCAAATTCCAATCTGTAAGGGACCATAGTCCTCGCGAATCAAATCCTGGCATCTTTTACATGATATAAACAAAGTAAAAAATTCAATGATCCACCAAATTCTAGTCAATGAGGGCCCAAACGCCTCAATAACCGACGTTTGGGGTTCATTCTACAAAACCTTACAAAAAACTACCCTACGAAATAGTAGGTATTTTATCAAGGAATCAATCACAATAGTATGCATTTTGTAGCACGACATCTATCACAACAACATGCAATTTCTAATTCACCTATATGTCATGGAAACTATGGAGGGAATGTAATTATAACATATGCCTAAATGATTCATGAAATGGAATACCCTCATCTTATGGGGATGCAAATAAATAGAACCCTAGTATAAAAATATAAACAGCACACAACATGTGTGTCACCCAATGGTGAAAATCAAATCAACTATAAAATTGCAAAATTAGAAAAATTGAAACACGAGCTAAATTGGATTTTCCCTATACCCTGGTTAGCTACTCCTGATCACAACTTGTTACCAAGTACTTAATCCATCTTATTTATGACTATAGGCTCCAAAAAGTATGTCAAAACAAGGAACCCTTCAGATACCACTTTGTAATGTACCGGATCCGGGTGCCACTCAATGGGTGCCCCAAACCCGGTTGGTCACATGACCTCATGTGAATTTCCCCAAACTCCAGAGGCTACCGACTAGCAGCGAGGGCATAGGTCTGATAGTTGGGAAACTATGGCCTCATTTTTTAAAGTGTAGTGCAGCGGAAATAGATATAAACATACAAAATGCGGAAATAGTAAACAATACCAAAGCTGAAATAAATAGAGAACTGGAGTAAAGAAAAGACCATCAATCATATATAATGATGAAATATGTCCCTAAGTCAAAGAAATCATCCAAAACATGATACACTGCAATACAAGGGACAATACAAAAAAGTAAAATAAAATAGCACAGTAGGTACTCAGCAGAATCACAAGCCTAAGCTCGGTCCCATGTTCTCCTACTCCTCTGCAACAATCAAGTACATGTATAGGGAACCTTTCCCTTATCCACACTTTCTGCAATATAATCTATTTGGGCCCAAGACATGACCCAAACAGGTTGTGAGAAATAAATCCGAGTAGACAACCACCAATGGCATGTGCCCAACTATCAGTGAATTTGTGTAACAACCGTGTGCAGTAATGAAAATGCAGTAAACTAGGATGTACCCAAAAGTAGCTACTCCTAAAAGTTTCATTTCCATTTAATTCTTATTTAACAATTAATTATAATTGAATTATAAGTTCTCGAGACTCATCCCCATCCGACAATCTCATAAACAGTACCGCAACAAAACTAGAACACGCTATATAACAAGTATAGGGTAAAACAATATCAAGCATGTGCTTTAGCATGGAAGGTATAACAAACACCATAGTGATAATTCAAATGTACTTCGCCCTCATGCTAAATAGTACCTTTACCTCAGGCTAATTTATAACCTTTCCCTTAGGCCTAACTGAAATGAAATCCTCAGGTATCTGCCCTTATGCATAAGGAATAGTGCCCTTAGGCATATGAGATATTGCCCTCAAGCATGAATGCAACTGCCCTCGGTCATATGAAACATTTTCCTCGAGATAAATGAAACAATTTCCATCAGGCTAAACCAACACTTTCCCTCAGGCAAAACAAAACACTTTCCCTAAGGATAAACAAAACACTTGTCCTCATGCTAAAAAAAACACTGCCCTAAGGATAAGAAAGTAATTGGGCCGAGTCCAACACATAGCAATCCATTATATACATTTCCTCTCATGAAAACTCATAGCATGATAAAAATATGGTATACCCTCATGTAACCTGGCCAAATGGAAAAACAAGGGGAACGCACCCACGGGGTGGCCCTGGATCGAAGTAATAATCACAAACAATAGTTTTACCTATTCATTAAATGAACTTCTATATTCCGGGTATTTAACTAATAAAGGCATCAGGCATACGAAAATCTAATCATGGGCGCATTCCACATTTGTACACAAAAAACAACATGACAGTTGGAATTTACATAAGACAACATAACTCGATCTCCTATGATCAAAATACGTGAACGGCGCCTCTCAAAACACCTGAGAATGGTGTTGATCTGGGATAAGAAATTTCTCGTTCAAACGTAAATAACATCCCCTCGAGAATGATTTGGAAGTAACGGCTAAAGGATAAAGAAGGACTTACCTGCACAGTTGAAATAAGATTGATGGCAGAAGAAATGGATTCTCCATGATCATTTGGGATCCCCTCCAAGCCTCGGTCATCTATCTCGGTGATCCTGTATCATTCAAAGCATCCTGTATTGAAAGAGGAGGCTAATGACAATTTTAAGAGATAAAAACCGATTACACGGCGTGTAATATCAAGTAAACGATGTGTAATTTCAACATTTTATTGTTCCTCTAGAGGTTACTTTTCACCGCCACACTGTTCATCTATCGACATGAGTACATGATGTGTACTGTCACTCAGCTATCGGCTACTCCAACCGCCTTACTGTTCACCTATCGACTAAGTCAACGGCCTGTAAATACCATGTTTAGGACGTCTAGTTAGTTTTCACACCCTTCATCGCTATCAGGCCTACACGCCCTGTGTAAACTTCCCACACGACCAAAGTATACGGCGTGTGGAGTAGTACGTGGGATGTACCCAAAAGTTTTGGGATTTTCCCCCCATTTTTCATATTTTCTCAAAAACACTTCAGGAAATAAGAAAAGAAGAAACTCCTTCCTCAAGAACAACAGCCGGGTACATACATTTGAAATCATTTAAATGTATCCTAATTATAATAAAATAAAATGTCTTAAAAATATTATTAAATGTCTGTATGGAATATTTATCAGGTGTTATAATGATGGAAAATAGGCTTACCCATCATATATGTTAAAAACCCAATATTTCCATAATTTTTCAAAAATGTCATAAAGTACCTTGTTTGGAAAAAGATAGAAAAATTCCGTTCAAAACATTTTATAAAAAGTAAAAAAAAGGTATAAATAACTTTATCCCATAGTTTATGAAATATTAAAAAAAATTGAAATACATTTTTAAGAAACACTTATGTGGATGATGAAGAAGTCCTAGAAGATACATTCATGTAAACAACCTCGGATAATAAAGATATTTTAAAATAAACACTTACCTTGTACATTTACTATGTTGAGTGTAAATTAAACACATGTATAACAGTTAAATCATTGATATTAAATTATACAACAACCACATAAAAAATATGATATCATATATGATCCCTTAATAATGCTGTGATAATACTATATTAGTATCATTGTTTCGTGTGAAAACTAATTCATTTTACTTTATATTTTTTGTTATGTAAGTCTTGTATGTTATGAATAGGTTGTATTATATACATTTCCAAAACTATTTTATGTTCTTAAACATTATTTTTTATCATCAAATGAAAATTATTCTTGAATTGTAATTATGGGGAATGAAATCTCATCGTATCATGTAGATGATAATCTGTACGTAACCACGAGCAAAAATATCTTTATATTGATGGTGAAATAATATATAATTGGATGGTATATTATAAATATTGAATCCTTAACTGGTTATATTTATTATTTAATCAATTATACTCATTATTATACATATCCAAATAACGAAGGGTTCAATAATAAAGTACACCGCTACGTGGAGACGATAAGTCGTACATATGCAATTATGGTGACATGGTCATTCATAGGATGGATAGATTAATGAATATGGTTTTACATTATTTATAATAACATCTCATTATGTAGAAGGTAATGGATATATTATATTACTATGTAAACAACAAAGAAAGTGGAAGTGGAAGAAGAAAATAACTTTGAACGAGGTGATAAAATAATTACTTCTTCTTCGAGTGCTTCCTATGATTTGAACAAAAAGCCTCCTTAGGTTGGATTTTTGAATAGAGTAAGGATTCAATATTGAATTGATAGTATTTGGGAGGTGATATGAGCATTTTTTTGCTCATCCAAATGGCTTTAGAGGTGTGAATTTAAGAGAAGGGGAAGTACTCTTTTATAAGAGAGGAGAGGGGCACATTAGGAAAAGCTTGAAATATTAATTTATTATGAAATTATTATTATTTTCAAATAGCTCAAAATAGATTTATTTCCAGGATATTTTCAGGATGGGTTTAAATCCTCTCATCCAATATATTTTAAACATGTATAGGTTACCATATTAACCATAAATTTTATACATAACACTAATCTAAATAGTTTAACTTTTACCATGTCTTCTTGTATTTTTATACTAAATGGTTAATATAGTTACTATAAACTACCAAGAGAACCTCAACTGGTTCATTAATGACATATCAAACAATATATAATTTCTTTTTCATAATATTTTATTTTTAGTAATATTATATCATATAATAATAGAGTATTTTTTTTTTGAAAACTCATTTATGCCAATTTTGACACAATTTAGTATTTGTTTGTTGTGAAATTAATCATAACATGATTAAATAGAAAAAAGTACTTTCAATCAACCATAATATATATTATTCCCCTAAAATTCATGGATTCAGTAAAAAGTTCCAATTTACAATTACCAAAATATTTATAATATCAATTATTTTATTCATTCATTAATAACGTAATTACAACATCAACATTGTGTCATAAATAAATTTAATATTAAATCACTAAAAATAATAAATAATATACCATGATTTAGGAATTTTTTTAGATTTATAATCAATATTTATAGTCAAATTTATCTTCTAAATAACCGTATATTAAAAATGGTTTACTTATTAAAATTTACATTCATCACTTTTCACTCATCTTTAATAAAATATAGTAAATGTCCTAATATAACCCCAATGGATCAAAAAGAATCTTATATTTTTTCTAAGGTTGATTTTGGTCGAAAAAATATTATAAAATAGAATTAGGAAATGTGTTGGGGTAATTATAAAATTAATTTTAACATTAATTACCCAATTTAATTTTAATCGTATTATATAAAATTCAAAAGTTATTATTCAGAAAAAATATTTTCAACCTATTGATACACATTTTACTTAATTATAAAAACCATGCCTATCGTATTTTTAAAATTCAATTCACTGAACTGATAAAATTAAGTTGTATTCAAATTTTCAAATGTGCCTAGAAGGTGGGTAAAAGACGTTTAAAAGTACAATAAAATTATATATATATAATCTCTTTATAAAATGACTCCAATGAATTACATTAAAATAATATAGGTATTATGTACCTATATTTAATGTTAAATAAATTAAATTAAATAATAATTATTATTTAAATAAAAATTCAGTTTTAAATAAGAATGGAGTGTTTTTCACTATACATAAAAAATGAACGTTTTCATAAAAATTTGAATATTTCATCCTATGCTAATTTTGATATTACAAATAAAAAATAATGTTGATTTTGAAAAATAAAATTTATAAAATTTCAAAAAGTGGGTATCACTATTCCTAACCACTTTAAAAATAGCTAGTTTGATTGGTCGGGATGTGCTAGAACTCATAGCTTCGTATAGTGCAAGTAATTATATTATTCAAAGAGAAGTATACCATTGAAGCAAAGGGTGTTTCATTCTTCCCTCATTCAAATAATTTCTTCCTTGAAATTTCAAGAATATTATTGCGGAAAAATATTTGGGTGGTTCTTTATCATAAGATTCTCAGGTTCCCATGTTTCCTCTTTATGGTTTCTCCAAATAACTTTTGCCACACGAATCATCCAATTTCCAAACACTTGTTCTCTTGTATCATGAATTCATAAAGGCACTTTAAAATAAGATAGATCAGGTTCCTTTTCTATTTCTTCATAGGTGGGTACATGTGTTGGGTCAGGTATGTATTTTATCAACAGTGAAACAAGAAACACATTGTGAACTTTAGAGAGTCTTAGAGGAATTTCCAAATGGTGAGCTACAACTCCAATTTGTTCCGGAATTTCAAAAGCTTTGATGTTCTTGGGACATAATTTACCCATCTTACTGAATTGTATAACACCATTCCATGGATATACCATCAAGAAAACATAATCTCATACTTATAATTCCAAATCCTTCCTTTGGTTATCGGAATATATTTTTGCTACATTGAGATACCTTGATATAGGTTTGGATAATATTCAAATATTCCACTATTTCCTCAATATGTTATGGGCCTATGTGTTTTCACTCACCAACATCATCCCAACACGTTACTGTGTGAGATCTCTATTAAAATAGTGTTTCATATTAGGCCATCTCAATAATTTAATGGAATCTATTACTTTAAGAAAATTCAACCAGAGGTAAATACTAATCCCACATACCATGAAAGTCAAGTGAGATATATCTCAACAAGTCGTATAATGTATGAATAGTCTGTACTTATTGTCCATCATTTTGGGGGTTGTAGGAAATGCTCAGACAAAGTTCAGTATCTAGGGCTTTCTGAATACACATCCAGAATCTTGATTTAAAATGGGGATCACTATCATAAACAATCGAAGTGAGTACACCATGAAGTATTATAAATTCATCAATATATAGTGTTGCTAAACATTTAAGTGGTAAATATTCTCTTATAACAAGAAAATGTGCTGACTTGGTTTGACAATCAACAATTACCAATATTGCATCATTCCTTCTAGGAGTCATTGGTATCCCCATGAATAAGTCCAATTTAATATCATCCTATTTCCAGTATGGTATGGGAAGAGGTTTCATGACACCTATAGGATGTTTCCACACACCCTTCACCTATTAACAAACAATATATCTTGGCACATAATCTGAAATCTCCGGCTTCATGTTGTCCCACCAAAATTTTCCTTCAAATCTCTATGCATCATAGTGCTACTAGGGCGTATAGAGAAAATAGATCTATGAGCATCATATGAAAACACCCTTTTTTTTGTCTGGTATTTTGGGAACAGAGAATATTTTTCCCAAATTTTAAAATACTAAATTCATATACGAAACCATCCAATCTCCCATCATTCACAGCTTTAATTTTATTTTGAAACTCTCCATCAATAGTCTGAGAACACTTTACCCTTTAGAGTAAAGATGGTTTGGAAACCATTTGAAAATTGATTGATGTTTCACCTTCCATGATTATTCATATATCCATATATAATAGATCCATCGACATAGGATACCTTTCACCTCTCATATTATTCATAAATCCATGATCATTTCACCAAAAAACATATGTTGCCTTATTTTCCTTCCCCAGGTGGAAGTGTAATGTGCAATCGTAATCCTTGAGTATTTTAAGCCATCGCCTTTTCCACAAGTGGAGTTAATTCTATGAGAAAATATACTTCAAACTCTTTTTATTAGTATATATCTTAAATTTTTTCACCATATAGATAGTGACATCATATCTTCATAGAAAATATTAGAACATCTAACTCAAGATCATGAGTAAGATTGGTATGTTCAGGAATTTTTAGCATTCATGATGCATAGGAAATAACTCAATCATTCTTCACAAGGACACAACCAAGTCCTTTCATTGATGCATCATTAAAGATAACCAAACCATCATTACCTAATGGTAGATTCAAGATAATATATTTGACTAATATTTGCTTTCATTCATCAAAAACTTTTTCAGAAACTTTTTTCATTCATTCTCAGAGTTTTTTGAATAGTGTGCAAGTGATTTTCCAAAACTTAATAGATTTTGGAGTATATCAAGATATAATAAATAAGTACCACTATAATTTCATCAATATATTCCGTGATAACACTATCAATTAGATCCTTGAAATTATAGGGTTCATTATTCATTCTAAAATTCCTTACTGTAAACTTGTAATGCCGATACCTAGTTTGAAATGTTGTCCTTGGAATGTCTTACTTCTTCACACACAACTGATGATATCCAGATGGAAGGTTAATATTAGAAAAATTTTGAACTCCATGAATTAGATGAAATAAATCATCAATGTGAGGTATGGGATACTTGTTCTTTATTGTTATAACATCGATCTCCGAATAGTCAGTGCACAACCTCATAGATACATCTTCCTTTTCAACAAAATGAATGGGGGCTCCCCATAGAGAAACACAATAGTGATTAAATCCTTTATTACTCTATTTCTCTAGTTGTTTATTTAGTTCCAAAACTTCCACTATGTCGATTCTATAAGGGGACTACAATATGGTCCTTGAACCTTGAATTAAGTCAATGGAAAACTCAATTTCTTTTTCTGGAGGATGCTAGGTGAATCCTCTGGAAACACATCAACATAATATTATATAATAGGTACATCCTCTATATGAACATTTATTTCCTCACCCATAGTTATTTAACTCCCATCCTCCCTAATAATTGAATTTAGTAGTGCTACATAGGGTGTATCTAGATGAGAATCCGATGGTGATGTTTCTACTCTAAATATAAGTGATTATTTATCATCATAAAAAAATTAACCACCATTTTCATACAGAAAAATTTCACATCAGGGTCTATAATCCAATCCATACCAAGAACACTATCAAATTCAATCATGGGTATGATAATAATATAATTAGATAAACCAAATTTATATGTTATAATTGTAACAGATTGACAAGACATTGTTGCAAACATACCTCCCTTAAGAGTTTTGACAAACAACTCCCTTAATCTGTCAAATTGGAAATATATAATTTTTTGGAAAACATGGAAGATATGGAAGAATATGATGATCCAGAATCAAATAATTCCTTTTCTAATTTTGAGGAATCTATTAATGTATCATCCACCACATCATTGTGAACATCAACCTTAGCATTTGTGATTGAATAATCTTGGCCTTTCTCCCTTGGCCTTTTCTGATATAAGTATCCTTGATTCATAGGATATTTATTTGAATAATTCCCCTTATCATTACAATTGTAGCATTGAAAATTGAAAACTTCTTTCTTCCCCTTGAAATCCTTAGCTTGTTGGCCTTTTTCTCTACACTTTTAATAGACTCCCATTCTATTCTGGAAAGTACCATGGCATTTCTTCCCGTATTTAATACAGGATGGAAATTCATCTTTTCCCTTCTTCCCCTTATATTATTTTCCATAGTGTTTAGGAGATCTTTTATTTGCTTTCTTTTTATTAATGTCTTCATACTTAGATAATTCCTTCTCTATCTTGATAACACATGAGACTATATCATTATACGATGATAAGGATTTTGTGACAAATGACTGATGGATACATGGTTTTAATCCATCAAAAAATTGATCAACATGACTTGTTAGGTAACATATATAATCTGCAAAATGACTTTCTAACCGTGTAATGTTGGCCTTATACATTTGGACATTCTCATCCACTTTTTTCCTCAGGCTTAGAAATTATATTTTCATATCATATTGATTATCACATGGAATGTTTTTTTTCTATGAAAATATCATTAAACTCCCTAAATTCCATATTTGATACTTATTCATCCTCCTTTGTGTTTGGAATTAATGACCATCATTGATCTGTGTCTCTTGAGAGTCGATAAACTGCCATAAAAATATTTTCCCTTTTGCAACTTCACAAAGAATGAATTCTTTTCTTTAAGAAACTTATCTATTTCTATGTTAAAAATGGATTTTTAGTCCCACTGAATGTTGGTGGTTGATGCTTCATGAAGTGGCCTAACATTGATCCACTGCATTGTCGATCAGGGTGCTCAATATGGGTAAGGTTATTATTCATATCCTAAGTGAGTTGTCTTAGTATGATTATAAGATGTTCATCACTAGGTTCATCACCAGCTCCACTATAATTTTATTAAATATGAGTGACATCCATTCATAGATTACCTGCATTGATATGGTTTCCATTCCTTCCACTAGGATCTATATCTAAACAATGGTATATACTATATTATTTCATGAATCGTAATGCATAATTATAAACTTGTAAAATAATTAACATAAATTGAACAATGTTTGAATATAATAAATAATAATAAAAAATTCTTATTTTTTGAAGAATTCACTCAAAAATCCATCACAATGGTTTATAAAGAAAATATAAATTATCCTAAGCATATCCATAGGGAGTTACAAACTAGGTGCACAGTAAGACTCGTTGTTGTGTTCCAGGATACCCCTGGTCAAGCCTGAAACGCATTGGTGTGGTTTTCACTCCTAGTTACATTTGTTCCAGAACTAGGTCCACTTGTGGGATCCAGAAAGGGATATATTTCTTAGAGAACCCACATAATATCTATGTTACCAAATATTTTAGATTTTCCTCTATACTAATCATCAATGTCTATCTTATGTAAATGTTCTATAATCAATGTTTTTATAAATCTAGTTTCCAGGTTTTGTAATAAACCACCTATCGTACTAACTATAATTCCCTGATCCCAGTTACCTAGATTCGATGTATTATTACATAACATTGGCATTATCATAAGAGATCAATCCTCGAAAGGATGATCAGATTAGTAGCCTTGGAATTACTAAATATATACATAAGTTTTACATTAAATTATGAAAATAAAAAACATTGTTTCTCCTTTTATCACACTCATATACCTTAGCCAATCCCTATAGTTCAGTCATAATATACTTCTTCAAATCCAGATAAAAATAAATCATAAGAAAGGGGTGAGGTCAGATGCTCTATAAGGATAACAATATAGAGAAAACTATAATAAATGATAATAAACATTTAAGACAATGTATATGACTAAACCACATTCTTTTTAAACATAAACTTCATCATAATATAGAAATCACAAATCAAATACTTCAATTTAATTATTCACATGGATATTCAACTAGAATAATAGTCATATGTAATATCAGTAGCTATTCTCATAATGATAGAATTCATAATGCTGGACATCATAACAATATAGTCAAGGACTCATTTTGAGAATAAAAATGAAAATATTTTCAAGTCTTTTCACCAAGACACTAGTTTGTATCATGATACCTACTGATGAATCTATGGGATATGGAGGGCCATGCCCGTTACTTACTATGTCCAATACATTCCTCATATGAAAGGGTTCAAATATAATATAAACATTCATATTAAAACTATCATAAGAAAATATAATACATTAACCATAAACAATTAATGGAATAAAAATAGCACATACACATTCAGATATATCAAAAAACCTTCAATACAATATGGAAGATTGTATCATAATAAATCTACATCAGAAAATCCAAAAATCCAAAAAAATATTTTGACATATACTATATAAATCCCAAAACTATTAGAGATAAATATCTCTTTCTACATTGAAATCATTTAAAAGCCATATAATTATAAAAGAAAAAATTTATTTTGAAAATATTATTATAATACAGTAAGTTATTCTTTGATAGTGTTATAATTCAGGTAAAAAGCTGCACCCACCTTATATGTTAAAAAACATTCTTTCCTTAATTTTTTTAAAACGCCATACAGTACTTTTATTGGGAAATGATGGACAGATTCCTTTCAAAACATTTTTAAAAATGTAAAACAAGGGTAAAAATGATTTATCCTATAGTTAAGGAATTATTAAAAATGTGTTTAAAGACATTTTTAAGAATCCGGGATGTAGATGAAAGAAAAATCCCAGAAGATTCTTACATATAAACAACCTCGGATAATAAATAGATTGTAAAATTAACCCATACCTTGTACTTTCCCATTGGTGATGGTATGCTAACCTCATGTATAATTGTTTAATAATTTGTATTTAATTATAAAATAACCAAATACATAAATATGATATTATATATTATCCTCTAATATTTCTTTTTTAATAATATATTAGTACCATTGTTTTAGGTGATAACTGATTTGTTTTCCATTATATTTTTTGTTATATAAGTCATTTTTTTGGGGTATGATGTATTTGATTCATATGGAGAATGATATTAATTTCTTAAAAATTATTTATTAATCATCACTTTAAAATTATTACTTCATGGTTTTGATGGGGAATTAAATATTATCGTGTCGTGGAGACGGTAATTTTTACGTACGCATGAGCAATAATATCATCATATTGTTGGTGAATTCATATATTCTTTGATGGTATGTTATATTTAATGAATAATTAATAAGATATATTTATTATTTACATCAATTATAGTCTTTATTTTACCCTTCCAAATAATTAATTGTCGGATAACAAACTACACCATGATGTGGAGATAGTAAGCCGCACGTACGCATATATAGTGACTTTGTAATTGATATGATGGATATAATAATGCATATGGTTGAACTATATTTTTTATAATATTTTATTATGTAGAATTTACAAGGGTTATTATTATAATATGGAAACAACAAATAAAAAGTAAGTAGAATATTAAAAGAATTTTGAAGGATCTGATAAAATAATTACCTCTTATTGGAGTGCTTCCTTTTGATTTGAACAAAAGGGATATTTAAGATTGATTTATGATCAATGTAGGAACTATAGGTTGAATTGAGGGTAGTTTTCAGGAGATTTGATTAGGTTTTGGCCGAGACAAATGGATTTGGATGTGTGAATTTTAAAGAATTACAAGTACCCTTTTATTATAGAGGTGAGGGGCAGTTTAGGAAAAGTAAGAAATATTAAATTATTATAAAATTATTTTGGATTTATAATAGCTCGTAAGGTATTTATTTCAAGGCTATGGTTGGGGTCAGTCAAAATCCTCTAATACAATTGGTTTTATACATGTCTATATCACCATATCGACCTTATCTTTTAGACATATCCCTTTGTTAAATATATTATCTTTTACCATGCTATCTTTTATTTTTATACTAAATGGTTAATATAGTTACAATAAACATCCAAGAGAACCTCAAGTAGTTCATTAATGACATATCTAACATTATCTATGTCATTTGGATGATTCTTATATTTTTACAAATATTATATCATTTAATAAAATATTATTTGTTTTAAAAACTCATTTATGACAATATTGGCAATATTTATTATTCAGTTTTTGTGAAAGTCACCACATCTTTTTTACTTATATCAAAATAAAATGAATAAACCCTAACATTTAAAATTCACCTAAAATTCAAGGAAGGAAAAAAATATTCAATTTAAATTTACTTTAATATTATTAATATCAATTATTTTAATCCTTCATTAATAAAGTATTCACTGCATCATCATTGTGTAATAAATAATTTTATTTATTTAATGTCAAAAAATTATAAATAAAAAACCATGATGTAGGAAATATTTTTATATTTACAATGAATATTTATAATAAAATTTATCTTAAATAAAAACCTATATTAAAGTGGATTGGTTATTAAAATCTGAATTTAACTATTTTAACTCTTCTTTAAATAAAATATAATAAATGGCCTAATTTAACCCAAATGGATCAAAAAGGATCTTATTTTTTTTCTAAGGTTGATTTTCATCAAAAAATACTAATCCAATATAATTAGGAAATGTGTTGGGGTAATTATAATATTATTTTTTCCTATAATTATTTTAACCGTGGAAAATAAAATTCCAAAGTTACTATTCACCAAAAAATTATTGTCACCCCATTGAACCACATTTTACTTAATGATGACAACTTTGTCTATCTGATTTTTAATATTCAATTCATAGAAGGAGTAAAATTATGTTTTATGAAAATTTTCAAATTTCTCTAGAAGGTGGATAAAAGACATTAAAAAGTTCAATAAAATTTTATATATCTCATCTTATAATATAATGATTCTGAGGAAATAAATTGGTCTAATTTAAGTATTATGTATATATTTTGGTTAGAAAATAAATTTCAATAAAAGATTAATTATTTAAATAAAATTACGGTTTTAAACAATAATGCAGTGTTTTTTTCTATTCATAAAAAAATTAATATTTTAAGAAAAATTTCAAAACATCAGCATAAGTTAATTTTGATATTTAGAATCCAAAAATGATGTCATTTTTTTAAAATATAATTTTGATAATTTCAAAAAGTGGGTATTACTATTCATAACTACTTTTTGGACGGCTTGTTTGATGGGTTGGGATGTGCTAGAACTCAGATATGCGTACACTGCAAGGTATTGTATTATTCAAAAAAAAGTGTACCATGGAAGATTAGGTTGTTACATTAAGTCCAATTAAAATTTCTATTAAATGGTATAACAAGTGAATATGTTCAAGTATATTTTAGGAAGATTATGAAAATTTCAACCTTTTGGAGATGAATATTCGAATGTTTTCAAAAAATGAATCATTAATATCATAATGGAAAAATATTATTGCTTCTAATTAATGTATGTGTGGAATATTCCATGTCTCTAGAAGAACATCATTTCTATATGATATTTGGATGATTCTTTATAAGGAACTAATTTTTTATGTGGAGTCTTGGAAGTGTATCAAGGTTTAATGGTGGGGTGTTTGGAGTAAAGGATGAAACAGATTACCTGAAAATAAATTATGATGAAAATAAAATTCAAGAAAAACATTCTTGCAAAATGATGAGGTTTTTAATTCCAGGCTCAATCACCTTACTGTGAAGATGAATAAGGTTCTATAAATGAAATATATAATAATTAATAATCACAAAAGCATTAAAACATTTGAGGTTTTTGTTTTCAGGGAAAAATAGGTTTTCATAAAATTTGAATGGATTAAAGCTTGAAGCATAGAAGGAATAATTATATTAATCAGATGTATAGAGATCATCCCCATTACATTATCAGATATATTCCCCTTACATTTTTATTATCCTTAAAAATGAAATTAAGAAGTTTTTGTGTTTATTTTAAAAAAATAAATTTTTTTCATTCATATCTATCATAAGTTTATGTGTCATAAATTAGATAATAGTTGAGTGTATTGTGAAGGATTATCCATGAACATTTTCTTCAAGAAATTTACAATGAAATAAAAGATAGTACCTGGGACAAGAACTAAAATGGTGTAGTATATAGGAATAACTATAATTTTACTGTGAGAGAATGATATTTTTGTCCGTGTATTTGAATTCTCAATGATACGTGGGAGGACATAGTCAACACTTTTTTTAGTGGAAAATTTTTCAGAATATATTTCATTTGGTATGTTTTCATAAGTTTGATACCTCAACATAATTTGAACTATGGGATAAATTCACATAAATTCCATTAATAGAGATAATATGGGTGTAAATTTTGGATATTTCTATTTTGTGATGTATAAATTAATATATTGGTTTTTTTTACTATGGGATACGATAGGTATCAAGTCATATCTATATTTTATATTCAATGAGAATAACTTATTGAAGGATCGAAACATTAATAAACTATAATTTCCAAGTAAAAGGAAAAATAATAAATTTCAAGATGAACATGATGAAATAATTGGAAAATAACAAGATCAAGTGGTATAAGATGCCAGAATAGATTCAACTGTAGATATACAGGAGAGATACATGGTAGAATGATTGAGGATTATTAAATCCATAGGTAAATATTTATAAGTTGGGAAATCGGTGTTCATTTATTTAAAGTATAGGGAATCCAAAATAGAATTACTAGGGAGATATGAATCTAATATTGAGTTAAAAAGTTATTCTAGTGTCTAGTGGTCAGTTTATATATATAAAGATGATTTTAATTTAGTAACTCAAGTAGATTTTGTATATTTTAAATGATAAGATTAAGTGGTAACACATAATGGCAAAAAATAGATGGAGTATATAATAAATGATGGAATGAATTATTCTTTGTTAAATAGAACATGGTAACTAAATACATTGCTAAAAATAATGAGATCAATAAAGAACAAGTATTAGGTAAATGGATGTAAGAAGTTGGATGTAATAAAAAAACATAAAGGGGTTAATTTCACAAAAATGTTTATACTGTTATTTAATCACACTACTATCTTGGAAGGGTTGATTTTAGTGTCTTGTGATGATTTCAGTTGGTGAAAATGGATGTAAAACATTCTTTATTTATAGTGAATATAAGGAGGATATATCCATAATGTGGCCTACAAATTTTCAGGATTATTCAAATGACTTCCTAATTGTTGGTTGAATGAATCCCCTATGGGATGAAATGGGAACCACGTCAGTGGAACCAAAATTTGGATACTTTTATGTTCGAATAAAGTTTCATGTGGTTTCAATCTTATTATTATAATTATCATAAGTCATTAAATGGTAGGACTCGATTCACACATTTTTATGTATATATAATATTCTTGGGGGTTTAATGAGTTCATGGATTTAGGAGTTTGGAATTATGTTATCTTGAAAATTAAAAATGAGGCATATTTTTTAATACAAAAAAAATATTTATGATGAGGAAAGAGAGTGATATAAATGTAGATTCATTATTGTTATCCCAGAAAGACTATATCTTTGAGATCATTGAAATTTTTTTGATGACTATATGTAATCAAATATCAACGTGTCTTACCAAAAACCTAATTTTACCTAATTATTAAGAACTGAAAATTGAATATAATTCCCAAACGAATGTGAAAATAAAATTCTTATAACTTTATAATCGTAAATTGATCATTGAATTAGTATTTTTATGATAGTTTGTTTCAAATTTCATAAGGTAGGACTTGGTTTATAGAAAGTACGTAATTTATACTGGAATGGATCATGTGATATAATGATATTATTTTAGTGAAGAAGATCCATTAGAGGGAATTTTTATTTGTATTTTGTTATTTATAAGGAAACCTAGAAGGGAATGAGAAGTATTTTATTTATGTTTTGTAGGACATTGGTCAATTGGATGTCACCATTGTAGTCTATATATACATTATGAACAATATAAGGAGAATAAATAGTATATATAAAAGCGGTAAATAAGGAGGTATGGTTAATTTTATTATAGGAGGATCACAAAATAAGGACATATGTGTGGGCGTGTAATTATGTTATTTTTAAAGGTAAATTGATCACACTCAGAATATGATGTTTCATGACTGAATTAATCATATTAATCTAAAATTACAATTCCTTTTGAATTTGTAAGAGATAAATTATTGATTCTTCAAATGATAACTATGAAGATTAATCATACTACAAAATTCACAAAGGATTTTCAACACAAAATATTAAGGTACCACTATGTCTCAATTATACAAGGGTGATTGGAATGACATGGAGTACACTAAATGGTTATATGAAGATAAAGGAATTGTTTAAATTCAGCTCTTAGGGGATGTTTAAGGGATCCCTTAAGTATTATTAAAGTTTTATATTTCTCAAAATTTGAATCCGTTAATATCTTATGGGATTAACATTATATCATTGAGGAACTAATATGGAATGCTCAGTAATTTAATGGTATTTTACTTTTATGGATTCATTATTTGGGTATATTTTATAGAAGATGTAATGATTACAATAGTTTGTGTCGCATGTTCTAATTCAATGGATGATGGGTTGTATCAGCATTAGTTTTTTGGATGGGTAGAAATTTAAATTCTACAAAATACATAAGATAAAGTATTGTTTGATATATGATATCAAATGATTAACTAAAATCCAATTGACCATAAACCATAAATATTAATTGAAATTGAAACTTATTCAATCAGTTAAGGTCCTATATTGGAATATTTGTGGGTATAGAAACAAAAGGTAACACGAATAATAACAAATGGTAAATAATTTTAATTACATTCACATTATTTTATTGTGATTGTAATACTTATATTTCTAGTGATATAAATATTTTGGAATTTTCTCTCATGGATGTTGAATGAATGTATGAACCAGGTAATCATTATGTGTCTTATTTTCATATTGTTTCCTTTTCACATGTTTAATTGGATGGGTTTATAGTGATTTTTTTGTGAAAATTAATACATAGTTTAAAGACTGGGATTATATGACTTCTCATACCCTAGTATTGTATGTCAAGGGAAGTTTCTCTGGTTTTAATTTCATAGATCTTGGCCTCTAGTGAGGGTGATCTTCTAGTGTACTCACATTCTATCAGCTACAAATTGTAAGGACGATATCAAATTATATCTTCTATTTGGAATAAATAATTAACTAAACTAATGAAATTTAAAATGGAAAATTAGATTTATGGTATAATGTATAACATCTTTGAATGATATTTTATTTTTAAAAATTAAAAAATTATGAATTTATCATTATATGTATGAAGGTTTATTTATGATTAAAGATTAATTTGTTGACTTTACACTTATAATACCCACTATGATAGTTATAATAGTTATATAATTTCCTAATATCCATTTATATTCCACATTTTTAATGAATATTACTCATATCATTCTAAATAAATTAGATTTTAGGGAATCATCACTAGAAGGTAGTGATTTTGATACATTTTTATTAGATTATTTGAATCAAAGATTGATTCCATATGAAATTAAGAATGGAATAACTCTTAAGAAGAAGAAAAATGTAAAATTTAAATGACATTTATTTCCTTAAATATTTATAATTGTTTGAAATAATTAAATAATAATAATAAACATTTTGGTATGGTTAATATGTTCTCAGTAAATTTTTCAATTTGATGTCATTTATCTTAAAAATATTTTCAAAACGAAATAGTACATATTTCGTATGATTTATGAATGTACATAAATTATTTTTATATATGATATATTAATACCAATTATTCTATAATTACATTATTAGACAGATATTTTCAAACTGAGTCTACATGAATCATTTTTATGGAATAAAATGAAAAGTTTAACTTGAAAAAGTTTCCATCACAGTTAACATGTTAGAATTTCTAAAAAACTAAAACAATATTATTTATATTATATAATGATGATATTGGTTATTATGAAATTTAATTTTAAATATTAATTAAATCATGTAATAAATTATTAATCAAAAAAGATAATGTTGATGAAGTGACTACTAATGAAGATGTTGTTGGTGATGGAAGTGATGATAAAATTGGAATAACTATTTGGTTTTAGATAGAGATGAGGTAGTGTATTTAAAATATCTACTAATTACATAAATTCATTAATAACATGAAAAACACTCTAAAATATCATGGAACTCAAATTTTTCAATTCATAAAAAGAATCAATGTTGCTAAATAAGAATGAATATTTGAAGGAGTTTCTTGCTCGTGAAAAATAAGGGAGGTTATGGAAGATATGGTAAAAGATTATTGAAATTAAAATAAAAAAAATGAATGTTTTTTTATATGTAAACATTAATATGAACAAGTTCAATTTTATCTCCAATAATTATGTATAAGAAATTATGAAGATATTAAACGGAAAATTCATTATTTATTAAGTGTCTGAAAAGCATGATGAAAGATTTTATTAAAAAAAATTAATAATCAGTTGCACAATTTCATCAATAGTTTTAGTAAAAGAACTATATAATTATAAATTCGAAGGAAAATATGTTTTTAGAAAAATAATACAAAATCAAAAAATATATAAATTTTGGAAATATCAACTTTGAGGAATAATCTAAAATAAATGTAAATGTAAAAAATAAAATTGATTTTGTATGATTAATATAATTGTATATCAGTATTAAATAATTATTTATGTTCAACAACTAAATCTAAAAATTGGTGATTAAAAATGATAACTATTTCATATAATACAAATTTCATTTTGCTGAAATTATTAGTGCTATGTTTGTTTGGTACATGCGTCAAAGTGATTAGGGTAAAATAAAATATATTTTTGATAATCCTTATTATTTTCTAGGTAAGAATGGGGGGGGGCCAGTCTACCGAAAGAATAAAATTTTATATAATGAATAATTTTTTTTAAGTAAATAAAAAAGAATAATTTTTTGATGTTGGTATAACTTTATTGTATATGTAACCTATCTGGTCATTATGAATAGAATTTACTTACCATTTTTTGGATTTGTTGACTTTGAGTTATTATACTCTAATATTTCGCATGGTGCAGAATATAGTAAATGAGAGTTATTTGGGGGAATTATTTTTATTGAATGTTTCTCAAAAGGAACATCTAGGGATTATAGATTATTGTTGTTTGTATCATATGACAATAGGGTTGAATATTTTCATATAATTGGTAGATTATGAATAATTTTCATTATCAATTTTGAATGATTATTTACATTTGATAAATGGAATTAACGAAATATAGTGTAGATAAACCATTATAAAATCCATTAAAATAATTTATAATGTTGGATTAATTCCTAATTAACTTAGTTCATCTCACCATTTTGATGGTATGGAATGAAATCATTTTTAGGAAATTTAAATACTTGGCCAAGAGGATAAGGAATGGTAATGGTATTACTAGAGGATAGTTAATAAAAGGTATATTATTTCAGGTGGTTGGTACTTAAAAAATATTTTTATTTGATATTGACGGAAGAAATTGAGTTTTTTCATTAAAGGATGTTAAATAATAGTCAAAATAACAAGAATAATATTACATGGTGTGATAATTTTTTTAATGTTTTTATATTGAAAAAATAATGGAATTAAATTTTAGTTATATGTGAAGCACGGAATATTTCCAAATAATTAAATAATAAATTGATTATTAGAAAATATAATTCATTAATTATTTTTATTTTTATATTATTTAACTTATGAAGGTTAATTTTATAAAGGATTATAAAAAATTCACCTAATTTATTGATGAATTTACATGAATTACATGTATTGTTTTCATTTAACATAAATTAAAATCGATTAGGATACTAAATTATTTTTGGATGGGTTTAGAAAAAAAAGTGTGGTGAGTCTTTGTAGTGAATTTGGATAAATGATGTTATTAATTACCCAAGTGGAGAGATATAATCATATTTGGAGAATCATGGTATTTCATATCCGTAGATTGTGCTAGATAGAAAAAATATATATCCACTAAAACATATAAAATAGTGTTGGTGGACATGGATCAAACTAAGTTATTGGAAAATGATATATCAAATTTCTTCAAGTGAAAAGTGTTTAAGATAGTGTTTCGTTAAAAAAGAACATTTTTATATAAATCAAATTAACATATAATCCTTATAAAATTTTAAAAAAGGGGAATTCAATATTGATTTATTTAATGATTTTTATAATACCAAATATCCAAAAAGTGAACTGTGAAAGTATGGAAAACTTTTAACAAAGAGTATTCAAAGACATTTTCAATGTAAATCCTCTAACTAACATGGGATATTACTTTTACAATAATGGTTGTGGAAATATTATTTAGGCTACTTATGCTAAGATATGATAGCAATCATTTAGTGCTTGTATATTTCAAAGTACATTTTAATGATGTAATGGAGAATATTTATTATTTGAAGGATTGTATTCTAATAATTTTTTAGAAAATCGACTATTCGAGTCATGGATAAGAGTAGGAGGATAATTTAACATTAACCAAAACAATAATGTATATACATGTTTTAAAAGAAAAATATCTATTTTAAAATGGAAGTAATACCATATAGTATTAAACTCTAGGAATCATAAGATTAAAATTAAAATTAGAGAATATGTGTTATATGAATTCTAATACTATTAAAAATAAAAAGAATAAAAATCAGAATTTGAAGCTCAAAATGAGTGACCAAACAATTAGCTACCATTACTTATTCATGATAAATTTTATATTTTCATTTTTCTGTTTATAAACATGTTAGATGCAGTAATTTATATTTCTATGATAAATTTTGAATTCATCCCATGTCCTAGTAATGTTACATAAGGGTGTTGGACTTCTTTTTCAGATTAGGTGAACCAAATCCAAAAAATCCAACAGAATATAATGATTCCTTAATAATTATTTTTGAAATAATGGTATCCTCATGCTAGCCCTCATGATTAGATTACTAATCCACATCCCATTCATATATCTCATTAAATAATTCAACCATATTTTAGCTACATCATCGATTACATATCGGAAAACATCTGATCTAAGTAAACCCATAAGAGAACCATATGTTTTGAAATCAAAAAAAAAATATAAATGTTTGTTTTAATGAAATTGAAATACATAACATTATTAGTTGAAAAAAACATGAATTAAAAAATATAGAGTAACTAATAGGTCTTACACTATGTTAAAATAATTACCATTTTAATGAATGGTATACCATCTAACTTTATGAATAATATATGAAATAGATGTTCAAAGTGGTACCATGAATATGTTATATTTCACAAGATTATGACTCCACAAAATAATATTTCAAGCATCAGATAGAATATATATAATTTAATAACTCATCTTTGGATGTAACCTCAAATTTATATAGTATAAAATTAAATCTAGGATAGAGAAATCAATAGATAAATGAAATTAAAAATCATCTAAGATAGACATAAAATAAAATATTAGTGAAATTGAATAGAAAAATGTCTATTGAAGCTGAAAAAGATGCTCAATATAGTCCTTTGGAATATAAGAGAATGTCTCAGTCTTATCACATGTGGAACCAAAGTCTAAAGAACTATAAATAATGAATCAATAGTGGTATGATCATATAGAAATGGAATTAAATCAGCTTAAGAAGATTAATTCTTAGCTTGTAGTTATGAATCAGAAAAAATGATTTGTTTGGAATAAAGTGGGTTTTATATAACATCATCAAGGAGAAAAGAGATATTATTGGGGTTAATGAAAAGCTCATATTCAAGAGATATTATCATGTTCAATATATTTTCAATGGAGATAAACTTTTATTGATTCTAATGATTCCTATATTAAGGATACTTTTTATTATCAATACTCAAAAATTATATAATATTTTTGAAATAGATTCTATATTGTCCTTCCTCGATGGGGATTGTGAATAGGAAGTTTATATAGATAATATTGATGTATTTTATCTTTTATACATTGATTTTTTAACATGTTTGCCTTTATAACTGGAAAATATACTCAAACCCTTAGATAGACCTAAGTGGAATTCTAAATCACAATAGGGTATCCCAATTTCATGGAATCATTGAAATGAAATTATGGGAATGCTTTTTTCCAATGTATGTAAAAAAGAAAATAAAATAGAATCATATTATAAAAATAAACATTCACTTTCTCAAATCCATTACATGGTATAACATTTAAAATGAATCCTAAATACAAGGTATACAAGCTCAGCCCAATAAAATAAATTAATGAAATGTAATACACTACTATCTTAATATGACACGTGAACATAACCATATTATATCTCTTACACTAGTATTTAATCAAGCTAATGGTCCCCCCATGAGAAATAAAAAACGATTATATAAAAATGAAAACCAATATGGTACAAAATAAATGTACAAAAAAGGTGTATATATATGGAGTGAACTATAATCCTGATTGGATGCCTCCAATATTTAATGAATTTCATTTTACCAAACAGAACAGAAATAAATATTACATTTAAATAATAAAAATTATTTCATTATTTTTTATTTAATAAAAAAACCAAATCAAGGGTTATTAAAACCTTTTGAAATAAAAATTACTTACAATTTTCAAAACTAATTAAAAATAACTTTCATCATTTTTTTATAATTGCAATTTTTTCACTACATCCAATAAAATATTATATAGATGACATCATAAAAGTTAATTATCTCCATAATCTATAATATTAATAAATAATACATAAATATGAAATAAAATGAATAATAATAAATTCTCAATAGTCACTCATTGTTCATCTTCTTATAATTACTTTGGGCCTATGAAATGAATCTAGGATCCACATACACAAATTTATACTCCATAAACTACAAAAAAATCTATTATCTATATTACAATCCAAAACTAGTTTTCAATTTGAAAGCTACTTCAAAATCACAATTAGGGAGTATGGGCCTATTAAAATTAACTGCAGTGCTATTCTAAAGCAAAATCATACTTTTTTCATAATATCAACTTCTTCCAAGGTGAGGGAGTGTGTAATTTCACCTAAAATTATTACATTTCTATAGAATCCGTATTTTCTACCCATTTATTCCCATTATGAATTCTAACCCAACAAAAATATATATCTATTATCATTATGCATGCCCCCATCCTAAAATTAGAAAATTAGTAAAATATTTATGAAAACACACATCTCACCGTGCATTTAGCCTCCACAAAATATAACCATCCAAAATATAAAAAAATTATTTCATAAATAGAAATTCATATTAATTATAAGACTAATAATAAAATGGAATATTCATTTATAATGAAATGGATTTTTAAAAACTTGATATATTCAAATAATTTTGAGTGTTATCATTTATACTAAAATGGGTTTTCAAATTGTGATATATTCTTTAACAAAGTGAAATTGTAGGTGAAACTTCTACCATCCTTGTTCACTTATTTGAACATGTTCTCATCTTTTTTACAAATTTTTTCAAATATATTCTTAACTATTTTCATTTCATAAATTTATTAACCCATAAAAAATTGTATCCCAAAAACTATAGATTTTTATAATATTGATAATTAAACAATAATATTATTTTTGTCTTCCCAAATCCTCCATAGTTCCAATTGTATCAACAAATTAAATACATAAATCCGAAAATAGTTTAATACCCATATTTGGATAGTATAGTTTATTCCATTTTTCATCTATTAATCAGGGTTCATTTTGTGAATTTGTTTTTGGTAATGTCCCAATACATTTTTCTACACATTATAATTGTGTCCAATGTTTTTTGAGTCATCTGTTTTTCATTGATATCAGTGATACTAAAATTTATACACTTTTGAGAATCATCATTTTCCATAAACCTGGTTATTGACTCTAATGAATTTGAATAAAAACATTAACAAAAAATTATGCATCATTTACATTATTTGACTGTAATTACTATTTGCAGAATTTAATATCATCATTTGGGGAGACTTCGGTTTCTTTTATAGTCTTATAACATAATATTTCTCTATATACAAGGATGGAGTTATAAAAATTTGATATTATCCTGTCCAGTTCGATTTCGAAATTGATAAATTACGGTTTTTAAATCTCATCTTCCATCTCTTTTACATAAAAATTCATTTCCCCATAAAAAATATATCGATTCTCTTCATCAGCAAACATATTTCACCTATAAATTTCACCAGTAAACCTTGAATCCTTTTTAAGATATAAGATGTAATTATTGATAAATATTTAAATATGATTATTCAATCCATAATTTACACTTTCCAATTAAAAAATCTTTTGAGACACTATTTTATGTTGTATTTCAGCATGAAGTCCATATCTATATCTTCCTCACGTATATAATTTCCAATAATGTCACTCTTGAATTCCTCCTTATTCTCCATTTTAATAATCCAAATTTCAATATCTTCACTATTATTATTATATAAAATTATCATCATTGTTGAAATCACTTATATTATGTTAGATAATTAATTTTCCTCTAATATTTTTAGAAATTCATACCATTGCCTATTAAATAATATTTTGATGCTCTCTTACTGAATTCATTTCATGGATTTTCATTACCATATTCAGTCTCTTCCTCTTCATCATCAATCCAACATGGATATTTATCCTCAAAATATTCAAAATTTGAAATACATAAATGGTAATTTACCATATTATATACTTTTTCCACTTCAAAAACATCTTAATATGAGTGACATGACCTTATAGTACTTTAGTTTAAAATTGATATCCAAATTTGAATCTTCTTCATCAAGAACTATAACATTCCTTATCTAATTTATCTTTAAATAATTAAATGCTACATTCATATCATTCATATCATTCTTGTTCTTCTTCTTGAAAACATTACACTTCAAAATTTCATAAAATATAAGAATTCTATACCAATCATTCAATGAATGTCTAAAAAGATCACAACTTATGATTTCTCAAATTATCACATCAAACCTATCTAGAAAATTATTATTTTCAAGATTCACTTTTTTATTTACATATTTCATTTCTTAAAATTTATTATAATGAACTATTTATATTGGAATTTTTATTATATCAGAAATCCATTCCCAGAAATAGATTGCAATATGACATTCCAAGCACAAACATAATTCTCCAGATTCTTCTTATCTATTCTTTCTATAGAATCAACCTTTCTGTGAGGAATAAAAAAAATTATATAGAAAAAAATACATTATGAATGGTTGATAAAAATTAATGAAGAATCTTATCATTCTATATATAGTTATTGTATTCCTAAAAAGTGGTAATCTTTTTTACACTTCACTATAATGACGTTTTACCAATTTCCAATAAAATTTTGATTTTTATTAGTTAAATGGAAAAAATTATTAAAACAAAAAACTAATTGATATCAGGAATTTTCATATCTTAAAACCTAATATTACATCATCTTTGTAGAAAACTCCATTTTATTATACTAAATAAGGTGACCCAAGCCATGTTGAGGTTCAATGAGACAGGGTGAATCAGTGAACCTTGTATTCATTTATTTAATTTTATAATTTCTTATTAAATAAAATAATTTATTTTATTAGAGGGATTAATCTCACTTCTAAAAATAGACACCCATCAAAGAAGTTTCTAAAATACAGGGACCCTTGATTACCATGGTTCCCTACACAAAAATAAAACATAATTCATAGCGTGATCCGAACTCACATTATACTATATGATAAACTAGAATCAACATCATAGATATAATAATTAAGGTATATATATTACTGTTGTTGTAACATTATAACAAAATTTTATCCAGTAAACTATCTTGATAGAATAAACAGCCATCTTATATTATTCAGTCAAGGATTATCCTTCATCCCATAATGAATGTCCCATGTTAAAAAGAAAGGGTATCCCAATTTTTCTCTATATATAATATGTTTTTTTATCTTTCATATTCCTTTCAACATTTCATAGTTTTTTATCAGATGAATATAATAATCACATGTACTCACTCTTTTTTTCATCATATACGTCTATTATTTCAAATACTCCCTTATGCAAGCAATACTATAAAAACAATCTCTCTCTCAAATAATGTCCTATATTATTCCCTCTTTAATATTATACTATGATAATAATTAAGCATATTAAATAAAAACGTCATTTTCCCTCACCATCCCCACATATATTTCTTAAAAATTATATTTTTTTAGTCCCACACATGATAGTAGAATCATAAACATTATTTTTCAAATTCGAATTAAAATTTAAAATTCAAAAATCCTTTAACTATAGGTCAAATTATTTAAATTTATTTTAATCCTTTAGATATTGTAATATATATTAGTACCCAATGATATTAATAGAGATATCATAGATTAAGCAAGAGAATTCATTGAGACATAAATTTTGTCACCACATTGGATTAACCCAAACTATATAATATCCTAACATGATATATTGTTCTCTCTTTACCAGATAATATTATATGTATTGACCCTCTTTGTCCCTCATATTTATTTCATGAATGAAAAAAAAACTATATTTTTACCTATTCATTTTATAGGAGTTGATTCCTATTTCTATTATGAGATTACATGAAATTTAATAAATAAAATGAAGGAATATCGTGAACATGTTTGATCATATAAAATCCTTGAAGGATAGTAATGGATACTAAGTAATCAACATTGGAGTTTTAAATGATGTCTTGATATGAAATATTGAAATTATTGTGTCAAATAAAGGCTTGATAAGAAGCATGGAAGGAAAAATTTTACTTTTACAAATGGTATGTGGCACGGGATGGTCAGTAAAAGTAGTAAAACCATAAAAAAGTCCACCAGCTTGCTGGTGGAATATTTTAGTATCACTAATTAATTTAAAAGGCCATTGTCTGGTCGTGGGCTAGTAGTATCACTCTGGTGTGGTTCATTGAGTCATGGATCATCTAAAATTTTTCCACAAATTACATTGTGGTCTATACCGGATACCATGTGGGGATTGAACACAATGAAAAAGTTCCTCTCATCTGTGGACCCCACAACACTAAAGAGGAATTTAACATTTCTTAATTATTCTCTTGAATTAAATATTAGAATTTGGACAATTATATAGTATAAATTAGAGTCCTTTACAAGCATGGAATCATATAATTATCAAAAATGGTGTAATTAACAATGAATGGGAGTTTTATAATGGTAAATCAATGTGATCATACCTGTCAACCTCAATGAATACCATCAAGATACAATTAAAATTATCTATATCTTAGTCTCTCACCTATAAAAACACTCTATCTCTCCAATTAAAATATTTTATCCATGTTATGAGAGATAGAGAATATATTTAACATAATTTCACCAATAAAATATTTCTCCCCCCATCTCTACTTCTATAAATTCTTCCAAAAAACAAAAGCAAGGGATTAGTGCTTTCTACCATTAAAGTAAGATATTATGAGTAATCATAATCATAAAGCGAATTTACTTTTGTTTCATTATAATTTCTCTAAAAAGTAAGGTAGATAGGATTATTTACCTCCACTAATATCATATTTGTATTAATAACATAAACCCACAAGATATTGGTGTTTGATACATAGGGTCTCACAATGAGATTTAGTTTATATCCAAAATCAAACAACTCCCACCCACCACCTTTATTTTCCATTGATTATACTTTTATTCATAACTCATCAATCATATTATACCAAAAATACATTTTATTTTAATATCTTTCTTACTCATACTATGTTATCGAATAATTATATTTAGTAATTTTGTTCAAAATTCATAACTAATCAAATTCTTATACACAAAATTTTATTCAAGTGTACTAACTCTATCAATTAATTATATCTCCTAATTTTGGTAACAAATATTGTTTTGATTAATTATGTTTTCTTTGATTGAATAAATATTTTTTATTTATATTTGCATACTAATCATCATTCTTGTTACAATATTATTTAGACATTTCTTCTTTTTTTATTCATTTTTAATGAAATTTACCAAAACACTTTTTTATACTAATTTGATCTATATTTTGTATAAAATTGTATCCCGATTTTAATTTTTTTTGGATTTATTTCTTATTCAAATAAAATTATGTTTTAATAATCTTTTAGTGATTTTTAGAGAGATGTTCATATTAAATGGAATATAATTCTATAACCATGGTGCTCTTAAGGGGTATTCCAAGGGTCATGCACATTATATTGATGGTTCAAAATATAATTATTGTATTAAATGCATGTAAAAATTTTATAGAAGTATTTTTTATACTAAATCAAACTGTTCTATCCATGTTTATATTCCTGAGATTAAGAATCAACAAAAATTGGAAATTGATGATATTGTTGATTTTTAATTAAATGGTAATAATATTAATTCCATGCACCACAGATTCTAAAAAAGGATTTTAATCATATATACATATGAAAAAAATAATTAAGAAATTAACTCATGAAAGGAATAATAATGTTTAGGATACCTAATTTTTTATGTCTATACATGACATTGAATATTCTTCTATGCATGTAAATGAGTTGACTTATATTAATTTTACAAACTTTACTAACATTTAAATTTGTTGAATATTGTTTAATGATTATTTTTATACATTAAAATTAGTAAATAATATTCTTGAGAAATTACCTAGATCATTGGTTCCAAAATTAATGTTTATACAAGAAGTGAAGTACATTAAAAGCCTGGCATTTTGAGATATTATCAGTACCCTTATGAAATAAAAAATCACTAAGAATAGTCAAGTTATATAAATATATTTATATCCAAATATGTTAAAAATAATGTCTCTTTAAAACCCATTAACGATGGTGATTAATCCAATAAATAATTCAAGGTTAAACACCAGACCATGAGACTAAACAAATCAATGAAAATGAATAAACCATCTTTTAGTTCCAAAGAGAATAATCAAATTGATAAATTGGATGGGACATGTTAAAATGTAATAAAAAGATACATATTATATTTTAATTTATTATCTATAAAAATATTGTGAATAAAAATAATGAAGTCACTTAATGTATCAACCTGGAGTGATGGAGAAGAGTCCATCTCTTATTTCTATTCAACTACCTATAGTGACTCAAGTCCTACATTCCTCACAACTCATGTGTAGGTAAGTTATGAGGATTGTTTCCAACTTTATATCCTTCTTATCACACTTTCTATTTATATTTTTCATCCATACATCTCAATAATGATGGTCTAAATGATTAAAAATGTGAACATAATAGTTTTCTTGATGAACTCAATTCAAAATAAAAAGAGGGATAGAAAAAAAACATCATCTTAATGAAAATGATATAATTTTTAATGTAAATTATATAATATCTAGAAAACAGGGAGTGTCAATTTAAAAATTAATGGTTCCATCCAATGTGGATAATTTAAAATCCAAAATTAAATATCCTAAAAACTATTCTATTACTCTATTATTGGGATCAAAATCCTAATATGATTTTTGGGTTGTTGAAATTTTTCAAAATTTAATTCTAGAATAAGTTATTCAAATTAATATAATATCTCTAATAATACAAATATGATAGCATATTTAGTGGGATTCTCTTAAAACAAGTTGTTTTTAATTATTTTCAAAAATATGAGCATCTCATTTATAAATTTTATAATAATAATTCAAGATGTGGTGTACCCAGATGTATTCACCTTTAACCTCATGATTCTAATATAATTTCATATACGAAACATGTTTGGGTACCTAGATCTTCATTAGCTTTTATTTTTGGACTAATGTTCAGATAGGTACTAAAAAGAACTCATATTAATGATTTTGATGGACTATTCAATAAGAAATTATTAACATATGATACGGTGGTATCTCAATAAAATTTGAATATCCAAAACGGAAGTAATTTGTTATCTCAAGAAGTTTATTAATCACAGTTGCTCTATTTTAAAATATTTTCATTGATTTTTAATATCTATATTTTCTATATAATTTTTTTGAGGTGGATTAATCTAATAGTGAGTTTCTTTACTATCCATATTTATTAATTATCTGTTATTATATTTATATCATAGACTTATACTGGTTTTCATTAAGATTATTATATTTTTATTTTGATAAATTATCATTGTCACGAGCCAACCGAATATGGATTATGCAGCAACATCCACAAGCCTTACTCCATTGTATAAGGGCTAGAAAAAAGTGTGAAAAGGCATAGCTAATATGGGATACCTTTCGCAAGTGCACCTTTATATATACACCCACCCATCTCCATACAAAATTAAATGGGATAATAAATAAGTGATGAAGAATCTAGTGAATAATCCAAACATATAAAACCTCATGGGAGTACCACAGTATTACATCATAAATTAGAATGCAAATGGGTAAAATACTCACCCAACCAGAAAGATTCCCAAACCTAAAAAACTAGAATGTACATAACAAGAGAGACCCGCTTTGAATCATCAATATCGATCAACCATATGTCTTCAAATTCACCAGGATATTCGTATTCCTCATTTAATCATTGTTGAATTTTCCATCATCGGAATAAAACATGACACATGTGGGAAATTACCTTGTAGGAGTGAGTTTATAAATACCCATTAGAACACTACAAAATCAGAATGGGGACCAGTAAGAGAGGAAATAAAATTAGACAGATCAACCCATACCAAGAAAGTAACAAAAATATCCAACAACAAGGATGTATATATATATAGTCGATGAAATAATCCCAAATGGGACAGAAATGAGATATACATATCACAACACAACCTAAAAATTATTTCAAAAATTTTAAAAGGGTAAATCAATGAAGCCCAACATCTTGTGCATCTCAACCTTAGATCCATCTATTCAAATACACACCTTGCCATTATGCCCCAAAATTGTGAGGCACATTCTCTAGTTAAAAGGATCATATACCAGTACACCAGGAGGGTTTCATTAAATAGATAGGTAGATGACTTATTCCTTGTTCCAATAGGATGTTTCCACTATGATGATAGTTATATGACCCATTCCTTGTGCCAATAGCATGGTTCCACTATGTATATAGAGAGAGGTCCCATTAACTAAGCCAACATGAGGGTTCCAATCAATAGATTGATAGAATACTATTGCCTTTTGCCAATAAAAGGGTTCCAATATCATGGGTAGAGGATCCATTCTCCCACTCCATGTTAGTGTTCCAGTCTATTGGTCTATAGAGGACCCTTGACCTTCCCATTAGTTTTTCTCACTCTAGTTGTTGATAATCCATGACCGGACTCTGTATGTGGGTTCTACTCTAAATATGGATGGGTAGGGGACCCATCTCTTAACCCTTCAAGATGATCCCGCACTAGTGGTGGATTGATTGAGGCAACATTTCCTAAATCAATAAGATGGTTCAACTATAAAGATGGATAGATTGGGGTCCCATTTATTAACTCCTCTGAAGGTCTATACTCTATATGTAGAGGACACTATCCTTGTTCCAGCAGGAGGGGTCCACTCTAATGATCATGTCAAATCATTTACATCTTCGAGTGTTGCAAAAAGAAGCATCCCAATAATGAAATCTCACATAGTATCTCAATGTATACTTTTAATGTAACAATCACATTCTACAAAAAAACACATAGGATTGAGTCTTGTTGGGGTCCAATATCCATTTTCATGTTATTGAGATAAGTGCGGTAGAAGTTTTCCTAAAGGTAATCATTGGTATACTGCCTGTATGGTGTCCCACACAACATGTGGTCTTGCTCTTCTACCAAGTCATATCCGATATAATACACATCTCAAATCACATGTATATCTACATGGCATGTAAGGGGACAACATTGATAGAATCAGCCACTCAAGGTCCTTCTCATGCTCCTAGATGTGTCATCGTAAACTCCCCAATATTGTGTGCTCTGATACACGATGTTTCCTCCCATATGGGATTATGCTTGTGGCCTCGACGTCGTGTTTGTGTACCCTGACCATGTTCCAATCAACAACATGTTACTTGACATTCTTGTGTCAATGTCATCTAAGAGTACACTCCATGTGTCTAGCATCAGTTAACACATTGAATGGGGGTCCACATGGTGTTTGATATTTAACTCACCCAAAGCACTAGCCTCCAAAGCCAAAGGGATACATGCCATGTTAATTTTAGACAACAAGACATATAAATAGTTTTTCACAAATATTTATATCTACTCTATGGATCCTTGAACCACTACACCTATCACCAATTATTCTATCTATGCATATAAATGGAGGTTTTCACATCCACCAAATTATTCTGGTCATTTGATGGCCAAAAATCAGAATATAACTTCTCACACATGAAACTCTGTGTGCCGCCACCACATAGGTAACTTCCCAGCACGTCAAAAGATCTCTAAATCCATGTTGTCACCAAATAGATCTGGAAATCTATCAAATTCCATCCTTAATTCATCAATATGTTCATCTCATATGAATCCTACATCAATGTGGGGGTTAAATAATGCTCTATCTTGCCAAAAATATTTGACCTATGGCCCCATAAGCCAAAGATAAAGAACATCAAGAACTGTTAAGAGATGGGAAAACAAACCAAGTTACAATAATCACCTTCCTAGAATTCTTTTGCATGGAATATAAATTATTAATCTCATAAGAAAAACTTGGAAAAAAGTAATTTGTTTAATAATCAATTTAAATTTGATAGATAGGAACACAGAAAGACTTGATTAAACATAGAACAAACAGAAAGAATTTTCACCTCTCAAAAATTTAATCATAATCGAGTAAAAACAAATATGATGATTCCTACATCAATATTATATTTTTCATTGATAATGAATGGGCTTTAAAAAAATTGATAGAAGATATTTTTTTTAACTATACATCGATTTGATTGGATCAATTGGATCGTTGTTTTCTAATTTGAATTTTCGAATGATATACTGTAGAACTACCTTCTTAATAATCCAAGGGTAATGTGGGTAACCCTTGTGATTAATCATAATGGAATACATATAATGGAGGATAGGACTAGGTTATTTAATAATATAAATAAAACTAATTATTAGTTTTAATTAAATGCAACGAACAACATTCTCTATATCTAAATTCGTTACACCAACCAAATTTAGGATGTGTCTATGTTAATACTCAAACTTTGAATTCACATGTATTCTCATATTTTGTATCTTACAATCATTTTTATACTTATTGCTGAAAATCCAAGCACCTCTATATAATATATATTTATAAATTGTGAAAATATTATTATGGGCTCACCATGCTGAGAAATCACAAACCGTCTCACCACATACCTCTGAAGATATTTCCAGATATATTTCAAAGTCTTATAAGAAAAAAATATTTTCTAATAATTATTCCCTTTCTACCATAGTTTCATCCAAAAAAAGAAAAAAATATAAAAAAATTGTTGTGGATAATTTACCCACATCTGGATCTCCCACTCCAAAGACCTCTCATGAATTCTTCTATGGTGTCACAACACATGAACCAAAGGCATGGTTCATCCACACAGTGTACTATATTGTGGATCATCATCTTCCAAAGGGTTATTTTCAATGTTCGAACCATCCACTATGTTCAGCTCTCCCCAATTAATAACTTATGGTATTTCATGAACATATCTCCCCAGCTACGATACATAGAAGATTTCGTTCACCCACTCTTAGAATAGGGGTAGGGTGCAGTTGTAAGAAACCACAATATCCATCAGAAAGAGCTCTAATATATTGATAATCCTAATTTATAGCTTTACTTCCCTTATGAATTTCCATATTCTTCATCCTGAAGAGACTCTCTGAAAGTCTTGGTCACATTTCTTGAACTCTGAGGGCCTACAACTTTGATCTATGAAAGATTTATTCCTTCTCTATGTCTTCCCCATATTTTCAAGGATGACATGGAAATTATCAATAATTACATACATCGTATCTTAAAAACAATAGATGGATAAAAAATATTAGTATAGCATAAGGGTGACCTGCAGGTTTCCCCTTTCAGGGCCTCGAAAAGTGTCATGCATATAATTACTCATATCTCCCAAAACGAGATTTTGGTACCAAAATTGTATGTGAAGTTAATCATGTGAATATTAATCATTATAAAATTATTTTTCATGATTTTATATACAAGAACCTAAATTCTTCCATTAATATGTGTCATGCTATAATGAAATATATCATTATAAATTTAGTACATTTTATATCAAAATATGAATACAAATATATCCATGTCCAAACAAGACATGGATAAAAATAAATCGAACCACTAGGAAAGTAATAAAATTTATATAAAAAAATAAACTCTTTTAGTATTGTAATATTCTACCTGTAACACCATAAAATTCTAATATATGATTACCATTATCTAATTCAATGAATGTCATAGCTTCTTCCACATAAAACACCAAACTTAGATGAAACCATGATCCATTTAGGAAAACAATATTTCAGTATATCCATTAATACATAGAAATTTAATTACAAAGAATTAATATGAGTAAATGAATTATATATTACATGTATATTTAGAAAAAGTCAACTATTCATATGAATCAAATTCAATTAGTTCACCTAAACTGACTAATAAGAATATTTAATATTATGAAAATTATTTATTAAATATAGAATTCATTTCATGTGATCGACAATATTCTTCCATAAACATATGATCAATAATAAATTATATATGATATTAAAAATTGGTAAACACAAATTTTGTTTGAAAATTATATAAAACAAGAAAAATAACTATTGACATTGAAAAATATTATTTTCCAAGAAAAACCAGTTTTCATTATAATATATAATTTAATTCATAAAAAGAATTTATAAATTTGGTAATATACAATTAATAAAAACAAACATCATTTTGGAGTTCTTAATACTTAAAATATCCCATTATGAGGTTTTGAGTTTTTTTGAAAAGGATGGTTCTATTCAATAAATATAGATTTCATGAAACTTGATTTTTATTGGAATTTATCATAAAATAGGAATAAAAAATAAGATTATAAAACCTTTAATGTAAAATAATGTGAATTCAAGGTAAAAAATATTCATTTTAATTTATTTTTTGAAAATATAATTTCTGTGTTCTGTGTTTTTTAAAATAATTAAAATGTTATTTTAATAATAAAAAACTTTTTTCAGCCTTTTAATTGAATGAATTAATTTCAAGGGAGATTTATTTTTGTCTTTCCTATAAAAACTTGTATACATAATTCCTTTTTATAACAAATATATTTATTTCCATAAAACTATTATCTAAATTATGTTTCCCTTATATATATATATATATATTTACATCATAAAAACATAATTTCCCAAAAAAACATTATTAGGTAATTACGTGAAATATTTATAAAATTAGATTTTCAAACCATTAGAAATTATATTTGACAAATAAATTCTAAATTTGAAATTATAGTTACCAAATCAGTTGAAATATTTTATCTTAATATTTTTTGATAATATTAATTTCTATAGTTAGAATTTAATATCCATTGTAAAAGTAAACTACTACAAAATTTTAAATATTAAAAACATTAATATAACTCTCAAATTCATTCAAAAATGACATATTTGAAGTGATTTTAGACCCATTCTAATTTTCATCTCCAATTATTTCTATTTTTTGCAATGAAACATGCATTGTAACATTACATTATAGAAAATATAAGGGTTACTCTAAATAATACCATCTTCGATACTTATAAAAGAATATCATTTCCACCACTTCCAGAAACACCTATTATTTGAATTTATCCATGAAATGCTTCCACTTATGTCCCAATATAACTCTTACACACTTCCAAATACTTCTTTTTATAATTTTTTATGATAAGGCCTTTATTTCCAAGGATACTTCCAAGGATAATAAATGTTCTCAACATCAATATAATATACTGCTTAACCATTTTCCTTTATTATATTCTATGTAAATTATTATAAGAAAACTAATATAATTATATTATTATCATTTATATACTATAATATTACTATAATAATGAAATAGTCATTTTTATTCATATTATCCATCCAATAAGAAAAACAATTGATCATGCATTGTGAGGACTTCCACCTCCATAAAGCAACATGCTTCATTTTCCATCCACACCTTAAAATGTTTGATATATGTATGTTATTAATGTTAAATGTTATTTTTTTCTATATCATTCTTTATTGTATAGAAAAATTATATAATCTATTAATTATATTATCAACAAAGGATTATTGTTATTTCAATAATTTAAAATGATCAGAGAAAGAGGAAAATGTTATCTTTTTTCTACATAACTATATTGTATAAATTATATTTTATCCAAAAAATTTATAATTATGATAAGTAAAATTAATAAACACTAAATATGGTCATTATACAGCATTTATAATCATATTACAACATATTCTATTGCATAATCATTGATTAACAATGGTAGGTTCATCTTTTGATAGGTTTGACCACCAACATGAAATATACTTATGTTTACATCATAGAGTACTACAATGATTTTTATTGGTTTAATAGTATACATATATGTAAATATTGGATTATTTTCTTTAATGGTTATATCGGTATTTAATTCATTAATTAGGAAAACACACATTGATCAATAGGAATCCCAGAAACATGCTTTTTATTGATTTCATCTTCAAGTATGAAGACTAAAAAAATCACAAAATGGAATTTTAAATATATAAAAATACTATATAACACATATAATAGTAACCTCAATGACCTATTAATGATAAAATTTCGAATATTAAATAGCATGCACACCTCTATTTTGAAATTTGTACGAATAATCATAACTATTATCATCAAATAAGGAAAATCAGGAAAAAAATCATGTACAGAATGAATATTTATGAGTAGTGTGAATGAAATAGACATGAGAAAGTTTATTAATTAATTGATTAATGTTGATATGTTTTTGAGACAAGAGTTTAATTTAAATTCCTGGATGTCAGGGATTTTTGTTTCAAATTCCTCTCTTAGATACATGTTTGGTATTATAAACCTAGTTTCATTTATGTTGTTTATATATTTAATATTAGATATATCTGTCATAAATAATACTATATTCATGGTATTTGATGTTAATTTATATTCCCTATCATTGAAGGGATTTTTATTCGAAATTTTCTAATGTAGTATGTGTTTTAATGGACATAATTAGGATTCATTGAGATATAATAAATTTTTTGGACTATGTTTTCTTTTCATTTTGTATTAAATTTCCATATATATATATATATATCATAATATATTTTTCATTAAATTTAAAATACAAATAATGTCCTATAATTGAAATGAATATTGATTTAAATGTTTTATAGGAAATACGGATTTTTTTGTAAATTAACTTTTATTCATTGAGTTATGATCATTATATTGAACTTATATCATATATGTTAGGTATATTATTCAGTTTATTTTAATTATGTTTTATTATCTCATTTTGTCTAAATACATTCATTCTATCAATATAAAACCATTGGTAAATATTTCTGTCTTCATTGGTTATGTAATTTTTGAAGTTATCCACAATTCTTCTCTAAATGGATTATAATCGTGTTATTGCAGTATGGATGTAGTCATTCCCTCATTGATCAATATTATATAAACAAAAAACATTACATAATTATTTTTTTACATTGTTCTTATATAAATATCGTCATCCAATTTATATGGTAAAAAGTAATTCATATACTTATTATGTAATTCCAATATGATTGATTATTGGTAATTTGACTATATATTGTTTAATCATCTATCTTCTAGTTCTGGATGAGTTATGATCTTGTTATACATTTTATTTACATGCAGAAAATGATTGGAATTATTGATAATTATTAACAATTGGTGAAATTTTATTATGTGTCTCATTTACATATTTCTTATTATACAAATTTACATGTCTTATTGAGTAAGAGTTTCATCTGGTAATTGAATGAAAGTAATTGATTGCATTTATAGTAAATAAATTGACATAATCAGGAAATGGGTGGCCTAGAATTTTATTACCCCTGATTAATTGACATTTATCGGGAGGAAAATCACTTTGGTTAATTGGTGTATGCTATCCCAATTCTGTATGATTTTTTAACTGTAATCTTGAAGATTAGTAAAGTAACTTCAAGCAAGGCTTTGAAAACATATTTTTTTTGTCATCAATTCTTCATTACATAGGTATGATATTAGTAATATTGATTTCTGTGTTATAATTTTTTTCAAGGATATATCATGCTCTCTGTTTTATATTGATTATGGGTTCATGTTGTTTAAATATTTCTCTCATAATATTTATTCCAAGTTTATGCCATCATTTTTAATGTTATATATTTCACATACTGATCATTTGATATCATCACATTTTATGTTACCATTTCTCCATATTGAAGATTCATTATAACAAACTGATTTTTAAGAAAAAACAATATGTTCAATAGAATAAGTGATACACTACATCGAACATAAACAAATAACTAAATATTATATTTGAAATGATAATATTATGAAATAGCCATTGGAATGATGGGAATAAATAGGGTCAATTGAATTATAAAAATATGGTTTAAACATTTTTAAATAATGATTCGTCGGTTACCAAATTTATTAGAAATGGAAATAAAAACCACTTGAATATAAAGGATTTGTTTTAATAAAGAACGATTTAAATAAGAATAAATAAATTCATAAAATCAAATCACTAAATATGGATTTTTATATGTTATATATTCAATTTAATGTTTAAAATTCGTCTTATATGTTTTCTTTATTATATATATGAACAAATCCAAAATTTTTGGGACCATAAGAAGTATTTTACAACAAAAAATACAATTCTACCTCTTTTTGATAGAGAACACTTTTTAAATTGACTTTTTGTCACTTTTTTATTTTCTATATGATTAAAAACCTTTTTTTTAGAATTGGGAAATAAAAATTTACTTTGGTTTAATTTTGGTAATTTCACAATAAAAATCATTTTTTATTGAATAGTGAAGAATTATAGATTTTTATTCTAAATTTTCTTTTCAACTAATTTTGTTATATTGAATATTGTCCTTTTAATTCGTTTTAAATTTTAAAGGACTAATTTTATTCATTTAATCTATTTTTGGACTTTTTATGTGATTTCACATTGAAATTAGATATAAACACAGATCAATATTTTGATGGTTATTAATTTTTAAACACTTGTATTATTGTTTTGACAATGGCAATTAATTTTAATCTAGTTACAACAACTTTTTTTGATGTGAATTCATAAAACAAATAATCCATATTTTGAATCAAAATTTTGAAATTATGTAAATTGGTCCCTTTCATTTTTGGATGTTATAAATAGTATCTTTTGTAATTATTTGTATTTACCATGGTTAAAGGTTAAGTGAGGTAAGTAAGGGTAATAAATAATATTTTAATATTATAAAAATACTCTAAAACGTGAAATAATTCTATTTTATAAGATATGGACGACCATGAGAATCCTTAAGTCGCTTTTAGAACCCCATAGATCCACATGGGATTGATAATGACATGTTATAACAATTAATTTAAATTTAATAGGAATATAAGATAAACATTTATCTTATTACTAAACAAATTTTAATATTGGTTTATATAACTGATAATTTTTACTATAAATAGTAATTATAATGCTAAAAATATTTTATGTTTAATGGTATTTTATTTATAATTTTTTACATTAAATAAAGTAATTTATTTATGATACAATGTTGATGAGTGATTACCTTATTAATGAAATATTCAAATAAATGTAATTATAAATAATAAAAAGAATGTAATTTGAAACTTTTTATGACATAAACAAATTTTATGGATGATTATGACATGTTATATTATATATTATGTAGTTTTCTCTAATGAATCATATTTTTATGAATCTAACAAAAAATCAATTACTAAATTCGGTCAAAATTGAAATAAATGAGTTTTTAAAAAGAAATACTATTTTAGTAAATGATATAATAGTCATAAAATTCTAATTTTCTGATAAATAGCTTATATAGTGTTAAAAAGGTCATTAATGATCCACTTTTGGTTCTCTTTGTAATTTATTGTAACTATATTAACCAAATAGTGATAAAATACCAGAGGGAATGGTAAGAGTTTTTTTTAACTAGGGGAAAATGTGATAAGATATGGTCCCATTTGTGACCTAAACAATTGTAAACCCTGTTGGATGTGAGGATTTATATCCATAATCGTATTATCCTCAAAATATATCACATTGGAGCTATTATAATTTTAAAAACAAATTTATAATCAAATAATATTTCAAGACATTTCTAAGGTGCCCCTCCTTCCACTTATACAATGCCACCACCTCGAACCACTTACTCACACCACACTAACCCCTTGTCTCGCCCAAATTCTTATAAAATAAGATTCTAGAATAAATAAATTCTTTCTAGAAGCCTTACCTTGGGAAGAAGGAAATTTAAGAAATAAGTTTGGCTTAAATCAAAAAAGAGTTACTTGATTTAGATGTAACAACATCTCTCATGCTATTTTCCTTTATTTTCCTTATCCACTCTATTTGATTTTATTATTATATGATTACATAACAAAACCAATATTCTGATTATTCTAGTACTTTTTTATTCTATGGTTTAGACATATAATTACACACACATCCATCTAATGAACATAGAACACAATGTTTCTGTGTATGGTGAACCATTCTCTCACGAAACGATGATTGTTCAATATTCTCATGCCACCAATATTGGTGGCCATTATGATGAAAAATTATTTAAATATGATATATATTATATTTATATTTTCTCTATTATAGTTTATTTTTTATTTACATCATACCTCTATGCTTTCCATAATGTGTATATATAGTAATTTCATTTGAGGAAGTGTGGGCTACCACCCCCTGAAAGTGATATGACTCATGCATTCCATGCATGGAATATATAAAGGATGGTGTTAGTGAACATAAGTAACATATATAAAATTTAGGTTATACTATAATTATTATATAAATATTTATCATTTAGTTTTCATTACATTAATATGAAAAAGAAATGAAAGTACTGTCCATACGTACGTACGACCTACCATCTCCAAGAACGGTGCATTTCATTTATTATCTCATAATTTTTTGGACTATTATAAATAAATATATACTAGATAAATATGATATTTAAATCATTAATAATATTTTATAGATGATTGAATTTTGACCATAAGGCCAATTTACATCAAAGAAAATTCATTTTCGACTCAAGTACCGAATATTGAATAAAAAGACTGATTTGAACATAAATAATTATGTAATTTTAATAACTTGGTAATAATTAATATAAGCCGAAAAATCACCATGAAAAATATTTTCATGAAGGTATAAAGTAACCTATTTTTATTATTCAGGAACATAAAAATTTTACGTGACAATTCGGATTGAATATTAGGGAACTTCTTAACCCAATTTCCATTATTTGGGTTGATCTTATACTTCTCTATTATGTCGTGATATGATTGTGTGAAAAATAAAATTTGATATCCAATTTTGTATTTATACTTAATTTATCTATATTTATATTGAATACACATAATAGTATTATTTTATTAACCAAATGATCTTTGTAAGGGAAATCTTAACTCAATCTCCATTCATTGAGTAAAATATACATGTTATTGGTTTTGCTTTTCCAAGAATATGTGTGAATGGAATTTAACTATTTTACAAATAATATCCACTTATATTTGGTGTATTTTTATTTTTCCAACATAATTATGTCATTGATTTATCTTTAATCTATTTATACAATCTTTGTTAGGAACTACATCTCAATCACCTTATATTGAGTCAAATCTTGATATTGTGCACCGTTATTATCCTATAATGTGTATATACACCCCTTTTGACATTTTATATCTGGAATTTATTTATTCACATGATATTTAAGGATTTGTTATAGAAAAGAATAATTCAAGAATATTTTTATCAAGAAAAATAAATCTTGTTTTGTTTAAAGGGTTTCCTTTGGTGGAAAAAATGCATAATGGGTATAATGGTCCAAATTTAATGTCTGGATCTATTATGTAATATTTATGACCAAATTATTTAATACTCTAAACCTTAAAAGATCTTTAATGTAAATTCTTTCATAAAATTCAAGATTATGTAATTTTTAATTCTTGGCCACGAAAGTTTGTATCAGATGATAGTTTAAACAACTTTGGTGATAATGATGTTTTCTTATGGTTTTGGTATATCATCATGGGTTTATTATATTAAGGTAGAGAATAAGATAAATATCCTATAAACCCCTTTTTAGTATTTATGTTTTGATATATTAAGGTTACTAATGGTATTTTTAGAGACATTGACCTTGGAAGCAAATATGGATTATTATTTTTTGGGATGAAAAAACTTTGAGGTATGAGGTATCATTTGATGTTTAAATTTTTTATGGTTATATTTGAGGATTTTACCTCATTTTGGGGAATGTTATAAAATTATATAGTTTTTGAAAAATGACATCATGCAGACCATGTGTCAACCCATCGCGTCGGGCAAATCAATGGGAATCGAACCCACAGCAGAAGTTCGACTAGGATTAATTCATTTTAGTTAAAAAAATTATGCATTAATAATAAGGTTATTTTGGGAACTTATGTTGTATAAAATTCATATCCATAGTATAGGAAAATTATTTGATGATTAAATGAAAAAAATTTATTTTGGAAGACTCTCACTCTTTTGGGAACACTATATACCTATGGAAAATATAATACCATAGGATTTCATATGAAGAGTAATGGTTTGATTTTATTTTTAAAGGAATCTACATTTTTTTGATGTAAATATGGGGATTTGGGTTTTTAATGGAAATGGTTAACCTTTCATAGGGAATATATGATTAGGTTAATTGATTTTAAGTATGATTCATTAAGAGTAGTTGATGTTATTTAGAGATAAATGATACGATTTATCGTGGAAGACTATGTGATAAAATCCTTCTGAATTGTGCGTTTCAATCATAGTTTGAATTATTTTGAGGAATTTTAAGGACATTTTTTTTTGAATGGATTATGAATAACTTGGGTATTACTGTATAATTTTGGACATTAAAAGTTGTCCTTCTCCTTATAAAGTATTCTTCCTTTTTGGTATTATCTAATCTAGTACTAAATATTTTGTTTTCGGGTAATTTTTATTTATAGGAGAAACAGATGGTTAACCTTTTGTGACGATACAAGTTATTATATGTTGATTATAGGGAATCCGATGTGAAAACAATTATCTTGAATTATCATTATTTGAATAAAAATATGACTGTGTGGTGAAAATTGATTAAAGGATGTTACTTCACCTTTAATTTAAGTATATTTACATATTTTTTTATTATAAGTTGTAAAATAACTCCTCAAAATTAATAGAAGGATATTAAAAACGTTTTTTACGTTTTCTAATAGGAAATCAAATATTGTATAACACATTACAAGTTTATAGTTTACTGATGGTTAATTTCTCAAAATCATGTTTTATATAACTCTCCATCAGAACAATACACTAAGATATGCTTCAATATCTCTGTTTTCCTACTTGGAACCCCAGTATGTGTTAGTGACCATTGTACATCACTTTCAATAATTTAAACTGAAATTTTTATTAACCCTTTCTCCGATGTCGTTTTCCCATAATTTTATTCTGAAAATTTGTACCCCAGCTTCCAACCCCAAATTCAAATTGATAGGAAGAAATTTATGAAAGGGGTGAGGATGTAATGTCCTGAGTTTTATGAAAAAACACTATGTTTAATAGAAAACATGATACGCCACATCAAACATAAATGAACAACTAAATATTATTATTTAAATGTTACCATTATAAACTAGGAGTTGGAATAGAGAGAATTAATTGCATCAAATTAATTATATAAATATGGTTTACCCATGTTTAAATAATAAATCATTGGTTACGAAATTTATTAGAAATGTAAATAATTACCAATTGAATATAAATGATTTGTTAGAATGAAAACCAATATAAAAGAGATATTTTTTTATAAAAACATATCACTAATTATTGATTTATATATATTATATATTCAATGTAAATTTTAAATTCATCTTATGTGTTTTCTAGATATGATATAATAATAAATCGAATTTTTCAGATAAAAGAAGTATTTTTTTTAAAAAAACAATTATAGTTTTACCTCCATTGGATGGAGATCCATTTTTAAATAATGTGTTTGTAACTTTTATATATTATATATGACAAAAAAATTCTTCTTTAAAATAATTAAATCAAAATTTACTTTGGTTGAATTTTGGTATTTTTCTGATAAAATTAATTTTTTAAAGAATATTGAAATGTACTAGATTGTAATTCAAAACTATGTTTTGGTATAATTAATTATATACTTTTATTATCAATTTAATTGGATTTAAATTTTATTTAGATTATTTTTTTATCGTTTAATCAAATTTTGGTCATTAGAAGTTATTCGACATTGAAAAAATATATAAATTCATGTAAATCTTTTGATGGTTATTACTTTTTAAAAACCCTTTTTATCATTATGGAAGTAGGAATTAATTTTAAATTATTTAATGAATCTTATATGTTGTGAATTTGTCAAAATCGATTCCATATTTCTAATGATCCATTCAGAATTATGTAAATAGGTCCCTTTTATTTTTGGACAATATGAACAATAACTTCAGTAATTATTTTTTTTCCAAAGTTACAGGGTAAATCAATTAAAAACAGAACAAATAACATTATAATAATATAAAACAACCCTAAAACATGTCCTAATCGTATTTTATTAGATATGTATGACCATGAGCATCTTTGGGTCTATTTTGAGACCCCATGGAACCACATCGGTATGATAATGACATGTGATAATAATTGATTTAATGGAAAGAGAAATAAAACATAAACCTGTATATTTTTTACTATAGTAATTTTATTATGGGGTTATATAATGAATATATTTTACTATAAATAGAACGTATAAAGGTAAAAAGATTTCCTAAATCACTGTATTTTATTTATAATTGTTAGACAATAAATAAAAAAATTTATTTATGATATAATGATGATACAGTAATTACCATATTAATGAAATATTCTAATAAATGATATAATAAATATTATAATAAATGTTTTTTTAACATTTTGATTCCATGAACGAATTTCTTGGATGATTATGACATTTCATATTTTTGTTAATGTAGTTTTTTTAGAATAAATCATATTTTTATGACTAAAAAAACCCAATACTAAATATTGTCAAAATAAATATAAATGTGTTCTTAAAACTAATAATATTTTATTAAATGATATAATAGTCATAAAAATATACCATATTTAAAACTAACATAGATAGTGTTAAAATATATATTAAATATATTCATGATGTTTTAATGGAAGTTTATAGAAACTATATTAACAATATTGTGTAAAAATAAAAGAGGACATGGTAAGAGTTTATTTTTTTAACTAAAGGTTAAAGCCAAAAGATAATGTCACATTTGTGAGCTAAACATGCATAAAACCTAATGGTTGAGAGTATTTAGATGCATCATCATCTTATCATCAATATATATCACTTTTGATCTATTTTAATTTGATAATCATTTTTTAGTAATATAATATTTCAATAATGTCTTAAACATCCCTTCTTTTCTCTTATAAATGGCCACCACCTCTACCCATATACATACACCTCTCATGCCCCTTTCCCTTATTTTTCATATCCACTCCCTATGATATTATTAATCTATTATTACAAAAAAACCAGTATCCTCAATATTCTATGATTTTTTATGCTAATATTTCGACCTAAAATTGCACACACCTCCATCCATTGGATATAGAACATATAGTTTCTAGGTATGGAGAACTACAACCTCACGAAACAATGAATTTTCAATATTATCATACCACCTCTAATGGTGAACATTATGGTGGTACTATATTTATATATTATATTTATTATATTTATATTATCTCTATGTTTTTAATAATTTTATTTATAACATAACATTATTCATTCCATAATGTGTAAATATGATAATTTCATTTGTGGAAGTGTGAAATACCACCCCTAAAAGTGATATGACTCATTCATTCCATACATGGAATGTATAAAGGATGGTGTTGATGAACATATGAAACATTTATAACATATATATTATAGTATAATTATTATATACCTATTTATCATTTAGTTTTCTTTCCATTAATATGAATAATAAATGAAAGTAGCATTTCTATGTACATTAGGACTACTGTCTCCATGAACTATAGTTTTAATATATTATCACCAAATGTTAGGAACAATTATAAATAAATATATTCTAGTTATATATGATATTTAAATAATCAATAATATTCATGAGATGGTGGACTTTTGACAACATAGACAATTTACATCAAAACAAGTTCATTTTCGACCGAAGTGCTTAATATCAACAAAAAGACCAATATGAACATAAATAATTATGTAATTTCTATAAAAATTTAATAAGCGATATAAAAGGAAAAATAAACATGAATATGGATCCCAATAAAGTATAAATTAACCAATGTTTGTTATTTACGAACATACTGATTGTACATGTTGATTCAGACTCAATATAATGAAACTTCTTCCCCCAATTTCCATTCATTGGGATGATATTATACTTCCTGATTACGTCATTCAATGATTATGTGAGAAATAATTTTTGATATCTTTTCTTTTTTTAATACTTTTTTATGTTTATTTATAGTTAATACACATAATTGTCTAATTTTATTAACAGAAATATCATTGTAAGTGAAATCATAACTCAATCTCCATTCATTGAGTTAAATATCCATGTCCATAGTTTTTTTCATGAATATTTGTGAATGTTCTGTGATTTTTTTACAAATAATATCCAATTATATTAGGTGTATTTATATTTCTCAAACAAAATTTTTTCATGGATTTATCCTTAATCGAATGATACAATATTTTTAAGGGACTACATCTTAAACTCCTTTAATTGGGGCATGTATTGATATTGTACCCATTTATTTTCCTATAAGCTGTATATACTACCCTTTTGATGATTTATATCAAGGATATATCTATTCTCATGATATTTAAAGATTCACTTTATGTAATTCTGTAATTATTTTTATTCAAATTTTTACCAATTGGTATTAGATTGTTTAACTAAAACATCATTTTAAATGTTTTAAATATTTATTCATCCAAATCATTCTCATTAATGTCCATGTTTTCAAAATCATATTATGGATATATTTATTTGTAAATTAATGTTTAATAATCATAATTCTTTTAAAATTACCAAAGTGGTTTCAGACACATTGATTCAAAAATCTTCTTTGTATATTTTTTAAATGTGGTTTTTATAATGAGGTGATTATATAAATATCTTTCAACTATATATTATAATTTCATTGTGTAAATGTTATTTTTTCCTTTATGCATGGTTTTTTTGTTTTTTGTATGTTAGGGCTATTGGGTATTTTTTATGTATATCAGTGATTCTGTGATAAATGGATGGTGGGTGATCCCATGATAGATCTCTAGTACACTGGGTAATGTGAGGTAGAAAATGATAAGGTTTCTCCAGAGAGATTTGGGGAAGATATTTTGTTGATTATTCCAAACATAACCCTCAATAATTTTCCCTATGTGTCTATAAAAGTTATAATTGAGGTATTATATAGATTCCACACACTGCCATTATGGTTTAGGAATTCTATGATGTAAGATAAATAGTTTGTGTTTTGTATGTGAGAAGTATAATTTTGTTAAAAAAAAATTCAGGGGTTTTAAATATTCCTGGACTAACGGTTATATTCCATATTTTATATTCCATACTGATCTTTTTACACTCATCCCGTGTTTTTAAATGTATTCCACCATGTATAAGGATGTGTAAGAGAAAATATTATGTCAATAAATTTTTTTTGAGAAAATGAAATGATATTTTGATTAAAGAGATTAATTTGGTGGAAAAAGTGGATACTTAGTATAATTGTCCACGTGTAATATATAGATCAATTATGTAATAGTTGTGGCCTATTATCTAAAACGCCAAACTAGAAAAATCATCAATGTTAATTCTTGTTTAAAACTAATGATTATGTAATGTTTACGGTTGGGGCATTATATTCGTAATGTATTATGTAGTTACATATATGGTGGAGAAAATTTGTGATTGAGATAATGAACATGATTTTGGTTTTTTTATGATATTATCCCAATTATCTATGACTCTCTATCTGAATATATCATTCATATATAATAGATTCAATAATAGTTATTAATTATAATTAACGATGATTATATCAGGAATTTCTCTTTTCTATCAGACCAAGTATGTCAATTATGTGTCAATTAGAATTGCATTCAGGAATGTGGGTTAGATGTATCATAGTTGGTATCAATGGAATGTTTTAGAAAACAATGATGATTAAAAGGTTGTTAAGTATAATTTATGGTTTGATATGTTAATTTTTATCATCATAGGTATCTTCTTTCAATACTATAGTATTTAATTTTACATCAACAATGTACAATATATTTCTGGTTTAGGATGATAGAACATTAGTCAAACCCAAGGAATATATATAAGTATTGGACAATATCCTGATTGTTTGGTAAATTATAAATTATGTGGTTTTCCCAAAAACAAATCAATTTCTAGATACTATCAAGGGTATATATCCTTAGAGAAGAGGCGCAAAAGTGAATTCACCATGAAAAGTATTGGTTGAGTGTTAAATCAATCATCATTGTAATACATGATGAGTGGGCCTAATACTAAACCTATCAATAGAAAATCCTGAGGGATATTCATTAATTTATATAATTCTTCTTCAAAACCATTAAGAATGATTTATGAATACTATAAATTAATTTTCATAGAAACCCTAAGAGAAAAATGATCGTGGATAAACATGTAATTGAGAATGACTGTCATTTGTTGATATGAAAGAATCTTATGTTAAAAATTAGAGTTTTATAATGGAAACCAAATTCATATTGATGTTTCTATATTCCTAATTTGTATATTACCAAAACCATTTTGGATTATTGATTTTTTTGAAGTAGGATCATAATGTTGATGGTGGGAGAGGTATGTATCAATAAATCACTATGTATTATAACCAAATGAGTGATCATAAATAAATTGTTAAGAAATAAGATTATTCTTATTATAATGGGAGAGGTCAATTTCCTTGCCTTACCTAAGGCAGTGAGGTTAATATATTAAATTAAGTTATATATTGGTACAATTTTGTATTATCATTTTTTATTGATATATATCAATGATATTCTTGTATATTCTAAAACATAGAGGAATTTTGTGAAACATATAAGGAATTTTATTTAATATTTTTTCTTTAATGGTTTGGAAACATATATTTTATTGTGTCAATATCCCATAAAATGATTTTTTATGAATTAAATTTTTTTTATTTTTATTGATGAACAAGTGTTTGAGGTATGTATTGGTATTTGGTTTTTGGTATGTTTGATATTAAGATAACAAAGTGTAAGATATTTAGAACAATTAAGTTATGTTTCGTCAATATCATTAGGGGTTATGATAATTCATGATATTTTTTTAATTCTTATCAAAAAAATTGGGATGAGGATGTGTATGAACAACGGTGTTTCTTTACGCACTAGTGATTAATTATAGATTTAGTTTTTACTAGAATATATAATCATATTGTGCCTTAAGTTTTGGATATTCCAAAAAAAAATTGGAATGGTATGTTATGGAGAGTATATCTTTAGGTCATATACAACCTTAACATACAATTGTAAGAATTAATAACGTGGTTTGAGGAAGGAAAACATTTAGTTTGAGTGTATAGATTTTAATTACGATTAGGTTTATAATATTTTGAGCAGATTCATGGTAATATTGGACCAATATTTTAAGGAGTACGAATCATGTATAATATTACAAAGATCCTAGTCACTAAGGCTAAACCAGGAACGATACATGTTACACTAAGAGTGATATACATTGAAAAAAGTCGGGTTCATGTTCACTTGTAAAAAATATAGTCTAACATGATAGTTTTATAAAGTGTGAAATCTGGAATATAAATTTTCCAATTTTAATTTGTGATGATTATCTTATAATGATTGTCACTCATGTAAACTCCATTGGTTTTATTAAAGGTTAGAACTGAATGATACATCGGTGTGAGGGAAAATGTGGAGATTACCTAAATTAACCACCCAATGGAATGTGATTTTGAGGGAGAAATCATTTGATTATTTCAAACCAATTGTCACGAATTATGATTAATAATGTGAACATAGATAAAGTCTCAAACACAATAAGAAAGAAAGTGATGGAGTCTTATGGAAGATCAAGGGAAGATGATGATGAGATGATGAAATTATGAAGAGTTAATCTCCCAAAAGTAAAAAATATTTGAAGAAAAATAGGGGTTGTTACATTAATGGGATAATAAAATTATATATGTTTAGAGATAAAGGTCATGAAACTCCTCTATTTAAGGAAAATATAAAATCTATAATAATCCATTTCTTCAACTGAAATAGGGTTATACATTATGAAGATAAATTTCCATATCCACAATCTAACATGGGAGATATTCACTTAAATATATGATAATAAAGAAAATACAAGGAAACTACAACTAACGTATCACATATTTATTTTTCACTCAATATTTTCTCGAGTTCTATGTCATGTATTTATTTTACCAACTACTTGATATTAAGTAATAAAAACCCCAAGTTGTATGATTATAATATAAATATTATTCAATTTTTAATGGAAGCTATTCGGAATAGATCTAGAACAAAATCACATATTATATTTCTATATTAAATTAGGAATGGGTTACCTCCCTATATAAATCACCTATAATGAATTTTCATATAGATAAATCTTATTCCACATCTTAAATAAACTCATCTCTATTTTGAGGTTTAATGTTAATTATGAATTCCCTATAGAAATTACTCTGATCATATAGGTTAAATTTTTGGGAAGAAAGTAAATAAAGGTTTGAGGACATAATATTATATAATTATAATAAATGATTACATTTTAATATGTAAAACTTTTCAACGCCTTTCCCTCCACGCAACACATGACTGAAATGAAATCGTAATACATTTAGATAAAATATAAATATTTAAGTGTGATGTTAACACCTATCCATTGAATTAGTAAGAATAAATATGCTTAAATAATTTATATATTATATGTATAAATATAATAAATAATAATTTTAATGTTCATGAAATAATTTTATTTTACCAAAATGAATAATAAGATAATTTATTTTTTAGAATATATATATTTTTTAATTAAATAATTTACGTGTTGTGCATTCTATTTTAAGAACCATACGATTGATGTTAAATTATTTTTGATTTTAATAATTGGTTAGCACCAATTTATTTGGTAGATGATATGAAATAACAGTTATAATATTTTATATTTTAAAATGTAATTTTCCCAGAAAAATGTATTCTATTATATTTTATTACTCTTAAAAAAATTAATTTATATTTTTAAAATTTTAAATTCCATAAAATTAAATTAAATTTTTAATTAAACATGTCAAATTTGAATAAGAATAATGTTTCAATATTTTTCTAAAAAAGTTTGTCTTTAGTTGAAAAATACAAATTTCATCAATCTTGTAATTTATATGACTATCATTTCATAGGAATGACCTAGAAGTTTATCAAACCATCCATGATACCAAATATAGATTAATGGAATAAAAATATTCATTTAAAATATTATTTTAAATTATAGATACTATTTCCAATGTTTTTATTAATAAATAAAATGTTGATTTAATTAAAAAATATATTTAGTCATTTCATTAAATCATGTTTTTTCAAATGATATTTTTATTTTTCTTGTACTAAATGTCCCTTGTTTATTATTTATTTTATAATAAATAAAATTATGTCAATATAATAAATATATAAAATTATTTATCTAATATATAAATTAAAGTATTAATATTTTATTTATCTCCAAACAGTTTTCGTGTGATTGAATGTATTTATTTTAATATTAATATTTCACACCACTAGAAACTGTAATTGAAAATATTATTTTAAAATATGAAATAATATGTATCAAATTATTTTAAAAATTATATATTAATATTTTACATTAAATTTAACATCTAATGTTATAATTTTATTTCCATGGTAAAATTATATTGGGGAAAAAGTTGAAAATATAAATCGAAAATCCCTAAAACACTCGAAGTTTTCCTAAAATGGATTGGTTTAGGTGGTTTACTACCCAAACTAATTTAACATTTATCTTTAGTCCTTTTTGGAAATTTTAAATATAATATTAACCTTACATTATTGAAAATGTGAGGGTTACTCCCAAAACAACCCTCCTAGTCCCTTGTAAAATAGGAACATCTTGACCAATTCAAGACCCACTAATTATTCTCATTTATCCATGAAACACTATCATATTTATAATAATATAACCATCTCTTCGGTTTATAATAGTATGGTCACCATTGGTCAGTATAAGGCCCTCAAATCCAAGGAGACTTTCCAGTAAAAATCAACTACTCGAAGTGAGTATTATCAACTACATATCTTTTATCATTAATTGCCTATATTAAATATTATCATATCCACAATAAAAAAGATATTTGAACAATTTATATACATTAATTTGATAATTTTATGTTTTAAAAAAAAATTAATTCATATTCTCCTTCAATTAAAAAAACAACAACATTATTTCTGTGTTGTGTAGATGACTGCTCTCTTTAAAAAATGTCATAGTTTGATAGGTAAATTGGGATGGGTCTTGGGCAGTCACAAATAGTTTTCAAAAGAAAGAATTTTTTATGATAATTTTTACAAGTTTCAAATATCATTGGAAATCCATGCACACATTAGTGTGGGAAGAGTATTTGCAATGATGATTAAGCCACTGTCACAAATACCCTTCCTAGATATTTGTTATTTAGATTGGGGAGAATCCCCATTGATGTAATATTTTGGAATGATATTATCTACAATAGTACATTGCAAAAATATTTCACCATGATAGTATTTGTGACGGTTCCCATCGCAAATACTCTCTTTTACAACTACCTCAATTAACAGCTGGTGAACAAGTACGATGGGCCCAATCGCAAAAAATAAAATTTCTGATAACCTATCAAAAATAATGTGTCGACAGAATAGTTTTTGCAATAGCTCCATTTAAAAACACTATTCTTGACCACCACCACAATTAATAAATGAAAAACTATTTGTGAGAGGACTCATCACATTTGATGTAACCTAAATATACCACAATCTAGTTTTTTCCATTTCATAATTCAATCAAGTCATCACTCTGTCTCCCCTATCATATTTATCTTTTCGGTTTTTTAAAACATTGAAATTTTATAGTGGATAAAATTTATGGACATCCATTCAAAGAAAGATTCGGTTTTAAGGTATTTATTTGTTTCTTTTATTTTTTATTTAATTCATTTTAATTTTTATTTGTAATAATTATTATTAATTCATGGTAATTATTGAAAATTAGAATTAGATAGTTTTAATTTTCATTATTTATTTAAACATATATGGTGTTTCATTAACTTTTTGTTGTTTTTATTTAATAGTAAATAGTATTAATTAGTAACGATTTGGTTCAATTATCTTCAATTAATAATAATTACATATAATTAGTATTAATTAGTATTAATTATTAGTAATTACTATTAATTATTATAAACAAGTAGAAATTATAATAAGTTAGTAAATATTAATATTACTTAGTATTAATTACGAATAATTAGTAGTAACTAGTAAAAAATAGAACTAAATTGTAAAAATAACATGTAATTAGCGGTGTTTACTACTAATTAATAATAAATATCAACAAATAGAAATAAATAGTAATAAATAGATTATATAGTGATAATTAAGAATAAATAAAAAAATTATATATAATTAGAAAAAAAGTAGTAATTGGCAATAAATAGCAGCAATTAGTAATAATTAGTAATAATTATTAATAATGAGTTATAATGAGTAATAATTAGTAATATTTATTATTAAATGGGAATATATATCCGTATTAGTAATAAATTGGAATAAATAACGGTAATTAGTAATATATAGGAATAAATAACGGTAATTAGTAATAAATCGTGGTAATTAATAATAAATTAGAACAAATAGTTGTAATTGTAAATAAAACTATAAATAAATATAGGTAATTAGTAATTTTAAGAACACAAGTTTTTAGAAATGGGTCAAATTCCGACCCTGTCTAATCATTTTGACAGGTTTTTGAGAAGTCTGGAAAATCTGTGCAGTTTCTGGAAATTTCTAGACTACATGCCGTTTACATTAAATACACGTCGTGTATGAGTTACACGAGTGACCGACCGTGTGCTCACCGAGTACATGCCGTGTGAAGGCTGTGTAGAAGTTTCATACTACACGGTGTGTGTTTATAGACACGTTGTGTATCCCTTACCCGTGCGAGGCCAGGTACATGTTGTGTGGTGTCCAGGTGTAAATTTCCATCTACACGGCATGTAGTCATCCTTGACACGCCGTGTATCTTTGTCTGATGTAGCGGACGAGACCCTGGCCGTGTGTTGACCGTGTACACGGTCCAACCCGTGTGCTGGACTCCGCTTGTTTCGTAGTACAGAAACACATCTACATGGCATGTACTTTGGAAATACACGTCATGTACTTTTTTTATTTGAACGGTCGAGACGTCATCACGTCTCATTCCCAGAAGTCCTTTCTTCTTCTCCTTTGGATCAATAGTTCGTCTGAGAAATCCCAAAAAACTCAAACCCTCCAATAATCTCTTTCCGACTTATGTTCTTCTATCCATCAGTGGCAGCGGGACCGCATCGAAAAGGCTAACCCCACACACCCTTCATCGTCTTTGATCCCTCACCTATTCCTCTATAGATTCCATCCGAACGGAATTGCTGGATTTGAAGGAAACATAGATCTATTGTTATTCAGTACGATACAGAGGCTGAAATCAATGGAGTGTCATCATATGAGTACGAAGTGGGTGGTGCATACCTTCTTTCCTGTTTTCGTAGACAATTTGGGGTTGCGACCTCCGGGCACGACTTTGGGTGTTGACTGAAACCCTGTTTATTTGTTGTTAATTAATTATATGCATTGTGGGATGCCTATGGGTATTCCCTTACTCTTGTTGTGCTGGAGAAAGTCCGGGTGAGAGGTCATCGATCGTTTGGGGCAATTTGGTTGTGGGTGCCGAAATGCATATATTTTGGACCAATATTTAAACTGTTGATTTTAGAATGATTATTTTTGCAGTTGGATTAAACAGCTGAGTTTGATTTGTTATACCATTCTAGTAATTGTTTAAGGAATTTATGACCTTAGGTAATGGTATGTATTGGCGTAAGTTAGTGCAATTAATTTCTTAGTAATTGCATGTTTCAAGTAATGCTTGAGTATAGTTATGAAATGTGTGATATTATCTGTGTTGAACTTCTCGTTGTGTTGGGCATGGCCCAGATATTTGTTGAGTGATGAGGATCACAAGTTGGGGCTTTGGCTCGGGTTACGTTGGGTAGTTGCTTCCACGGGATTGGGCGTCATGGACGTCGGTTGTGGCAGTTGGACTATCAGGTTGGGCTTGGCCCGGGTTACATGGATGGCAAGGCCATCAGACTTGAGCAACAGGTTCATAGGGACACGAGGTGTTAGAGTGGTTGTGGCTTGGGAAATACAGAGGTGATTACCACTCGCTGGGTAGAGGCCCCCGATAGTTGCGGTAAGATATTTTTGGTTTTGGGGTTCTTTCCATAGGAAGCCATGTGGAAGGTGAGGAGCCTTCGGCAGATATCTTTGAGGTGGTCAGGTTGGTGGCAGAGGCTCGCCGTGATTTGAGGGTAGACATTGTTGTCCCTCCAGTTATTATTTGAGGATAGGTATCGTTGTTCCTCCGGATGTTGGGACATGGTCAGGTTGAGCTTTCGAGATGGGTTACGATGGTTTGGTGTGCTATTCGGACGTCGATACTTGAGACACATGGTGTCAGGTGGCACGAGGCTTCGGGCTACAGACCAGAGATTCCGGCGTTGGCCAAAGCAGGTGACACTTCCTAGTGGCTTCTGAGCACCAGTAAAGTCTTTGTTTACTTTTGGGCATTGCATTGTTTACTGTTTTTCTTATATAAGAATGTCTATCGAAACACATATGTTAGGTACGCACCTCTGGGTGGTATCCTACTTAGACTAGTCTCACACCTTACACAGGCACTTCAGGATGAGTGTAGACTTTATGAAATTGCGTGCAGGCAGAGGGTTATCCTCAGAAGCTGGACTTTAATGCTGTTGACATGGAGACTGGCATGGACCTTGAGGTCGTGCCATATTGGAGTTACTTGTTTATTATTGTTTTTCTTGTATCAACCAGTTTACTTCATTGTAGCTACTGCGGGTTATCCATCAGCGCCGTTGTATGTATATTGATTTGTATGAAATGCTTGGATGCATGCTTGGTTGTTTTAGAAATTATTGCAGTTGATTGCTGGCATGATGTACGGTTTACTTTCCGGTGCTATTGTACTATGTTTCTTCGGCTGGTTTATTGATATTGTTATGCTTCCTCTCTACGGGTCTGGTTCGAGTCAGCTGAGTCATTCATTTTCCGCTGCATATTTTAGTTTTATACTCGTACTACTACTATTTTATTCCTCCGAGAGGATATAGCCTCCCCACTATACATAATCAGATCCTCGCTGCTAGTCGGGAGCATTTGGCGTTCAGCGGAGGTGCGCCTAAGGTTGTGAAACCCGACCCGTTCGACACTGTTTTGGTGGCTAGCCGAGTCCGTTTTGATATAAAGTGGTATCAGAGGGATTCTTGACAAGGATTTAGTAGCATTGCTTTGCCGGCTACTAATTACTTTGAGAAATATATTTTTATTTCTTCTGGTTTTACTATTTGGGATATGGTAGACTAGTGATAGGTTGTTGTTGGAACTTGATTTTTGAACTTGTTCTTGGGTGCTTGCAGCCCCATGTACGATGGATGTATTGAGTTGCCGGGGCGGGAATTGATGTTTGATTTTTTTCTCAGATTACAGTTGATATAATTTCCACCTCGGTGGCTCACTTGTTGTGCGATGTTATTGATCATCATTTGTAAAACTTGGTCGGTATGGAAAGGGTTTCTTTATTGTCTTTTGATAGGCACATTTTAGGGTATTTCAATTTCATAACATCACGTATGCTTGGTGAAGTGATAATACCGTGTGAATAAAATCAATTTCCATGCTATGTATGTTCTGAAATGTGAATAGGTAAAACTCATCATAGTATTTCTTGTTTATTTCAATGTGTGTTCCATGATTTTTATTCTGTAGAATTGCATGTGCATGACATATGGGTCTGGCTCTTATGAGAGTAGGTAGGTACTATGGTTGAGGTAGTGTAACTGCCATGATTGGGCGACTTGGTCATTGGGATTAAGGCAACGTTGGTTGTCAGGATGGGCATGGCCCGAGTTACTATTGGTACATGGATCTATTGAGGGCGTGTAAGGAGGTCGTGAGGTCGGGATGCCGATGGCATGGGTTGTAGTGTGGGGGAGTAAGGGTAATTGTTATGCACTCCCTTTTACTAATTTCCTTTTCTATGTAGAATATATTGTTATTTATATATGTGGGTTGTCTGGACATTTATGGTATTCATCGGGTTACTCATTCATGACACGATGGAGCGTCAGGAAGGAGAGGGTGCGGGACCGCAGGATAAGGTTCAAAATCTTGTGCAGGCAGAGCATGAGCCGCAGGTACAGGCTCAAGGACAGGATCAGGTTCAGGATCTAGTGCAGGCAGGGCAGCAGCCGAGTTTGGAAGGGTTCGGACGATGTCTTCACGAGCAGCCCTGATCTAGCCTGGTACGCATCTTACAAGGGTTTGACAGAGGCGTGCAGGGTACAGAGCCTTCCATGGAAATTCCTACACAGGAGTTACAGTTGCAGCACCCGCCGCTTTTTCAGGGTGAGGGTGGTCCTCAAGCATCAGAGAACTGGATAGAGAGCATGCAGATGATCTTCGAGTAGCTGGAGATGCCCTTAAGGGGGAGGGTCAAGTTGGTGACGTACTTGTTGGGAGGACCGGTGAAGCGTTGGTGGGACGTAAAGGTAATTGTTCATAGGCACTAGGGACTCGCTTGGAAGGACATCGAGGATAGGTTCATTGAGAACTTTTACCCGGAGATTCTGAGGGTGGAGAGAGCTCAGGAGTTCTTGAGTATTCAGCAGGGAGATATTTCTATTATGTACTACGCATCTACCTTCACAGAGTTGTCCCGTTTTTCACCTGGTATGGTGAGAGATGATGCAGGTAGGGTGAGGCACTTTGAGTATGGATTGCGACACTCCATTAGGATTCAGGTAAACATCTTCAGGATGGGTTCCTTCTCCGAGGCGGTGAACCTGGCGCTCATAGACGAGGGAAACGAGATAGGGAAATCTCGTATAGGAAGGGTGACAGCTTCAGGTGATGGTCCAGACAGCAGGAAGCGAGGGAGAGAGGAGTTCTAGCAGGGCGGGTGGGCCAAGGACTCAGCTAGACCACCCCGTGGCAGATCAGCAGTGGTTTGATTTCAGTGTGGTCATGCAGGAAAATTTCGGGCTCAGTGTGATAGGCGCCCGAAGGAGTGTCATTCATGTGGACAGGTCAGACATCTGGAGAGGTTTTGCAGGAATCCTTCTCAAACAGCCGGCAGGTAGGGACCAGGCCATACTATGGCATCAGGAGTTGGTTTAGGTTCGGTACCAGGAGAGGGTAGTCGAGGTTCATCTGCACGCGGGGGATGTGACATAGATAGTAGGACCCAGCTGAGGGGTCTGTGGCCAGAGACTGGAGGAGCACCATAGGGAGGTCAGGCATCAGGCTGCCGAGCATCAGGCTAGGTGCATGCTGTGGAGCTACCAGGGATTGAGCAGGCCGGAGAACCGATGACGGTGTCAGGTACACTGCGGGTATGGTCGTGAGTTTCCTTTATTTCTTTTGGAACGTCCTCTTGAGGTGTGTTTGGTTTAGTGCACGAGTTGCACAGGTTACTTGTGTACTGACTAGAGAGTATTTTGTGGGATTGACATCATATCAGATACGTTATATATTATATTATATATTTGAGATGTGTGGAATCAGGAGAATCAAGGATGCCGGTTACTTGAGGTTTTGTGGGCATCGGGGCATCGTGGATGCAGGTTACTTGAGGTGCATGGCACCAGGTTTGACATGAGCATCTATTAGATGCAGGACCTCAGGAAGGCGGACACTGATGCGGTGAGGGTTATGTTTGGTGTCGGAAGAAACACATGAGCACCGAGGATGTACAGGGGTGATGATGCATCACAGAAGGACCATGGGTCCAGGAAAATGGTTTTTGGGCCTTTCCTGTTTATTTGTTTTTCTTGAGCATTTTTCGGTTTGAGACTGGGTAGGAAATTCATAAGGTGGGGATCCCTTTTAGTAATTAATCCAAAACCTTGATACCGGGGTAGTACGGGTTGTTTAACTGGGATGGGAGTGTTTGGTGCTATCTCTTTGTTTCGTTTGGGAGCTCGGGGACGAGCTGCATTATGGTGGGGAGTTTGTAAAAACCCGAATTTTTAGAAACGGGTCAAATTCCGACCCTGTGTAAACTTTTGGACTGGTTTTTGAGAAGTCTAGAAAATCTGGGTAGTTTCTGGAATATTCTAGACTACACGCCATGTACTTTATGTACGCGCTATGTATGAGTTACCCGAGTGACCGGCCGTGCGATCACCGAGTACATGCCGTATGAAGAACGTGTATTTGTTTCCTACTACACGGCATGTATTTATAGACACGTCGTGTATACCTTACCCATGTGAGGCCAGGTACATGTCATGTGGTGTCCAGGGTTAAATTTCCATCTACACAGCATGTAGTCTTCCTTGAAACGTCGTGTATCTTTGTCTCGTGTAGCGGCTGAGACCCTGGCCGTGTGTTGACCGCGTATACGGTCCAACCCATGTGCTGGACTCCACTAAAGTCTGAGAATATAAACACATCTACACGACGTGAACTTTGGAAATACAAGCAGTTTAATTTATTTATTTCAACGATTGAGACGTTGTCGCGTCTCATTCTCATAAGTCCCTTCTTCATCCCCTTTGGACAAAAAGTTCATTCGAGAAACCCGGAAAAAGTCAAACCCTCCCAGAATCTCCGTCCAACCTCCGTTCTTCGATCCGTCAGTGGAAACGGGTCCGCATTGGAAAGGATAACCCCGTGCACCCTTTTTCGTCTTTGATCCCTCACCTATTCCTCTACAGATTCCATCTAAATGGAATTTTAATATTTGACAAAATCACAGATCTACCGTGATTCACTCATATTCAGAGGCTGAAATCAAAGGAGTGTCATCGTACAAGAACGAGGTGGGTGGTGTATACCTAATTTCATGTTTTCGTAGACAATTTAGGGTTGCGATCTCCGGGCGCGATGTCGGGTGGTGAATGAAACCCTGTTTATTTGTTGTTAATTGATTATCTGCATTTTGGGATGCCTCTAGGTATTTCCTGACCCTTGTTGTGATGGAGCAAGGCCAGGTGAGAGGTCATGGCTCGTTTTTGGAAATTCTGCCGGGGTGCCAAAATGCGTATATTTTGGACCATTATTTAAATTGATGATTATAGACTGCTTTTGTTGCTATTGGATTAAAATGATGAGTTTAATTTTTTATAGCATGCTATAAATTGTTTAAGGAATTTAAGACCTTAGGTACAAGTATGGATTCACGTAAGATAGTGCAATTAATTGGTTAGTAATTGCCTCTTTCAAGTAATGTTTGAGTATAGTTATGCAATGTGTGATATTATCTGTGTTTAACTGCTCGTTGTGTTGGGTGTGGCCCGGATATTTGTTGAGTGATGAGGATCATAGGTTGGGGCATTGGCTCAGGTTACATTGGGTAGTTGCTACCATGGGATTGGGCGTCATGGATGTCGGTTGAGGGAGTTGGACTGTCAGGTTGGGCTTGGCCCGGGTTACTTGGATGGCAAGGGCATCCGACTTGAGTGACTTGTTCGCATGGACAAGTGGTGTCAGAATTGCTGTGGCTTGGGACATACTGAGGTGATTAAAGCTCACCGGGTACTCTTGAGTAGGGTGCACACAGATAGACTCCAAGATGAGGTGGTATGGCCACTTGCTGGGTCGAGGCCCCCGATAGTTGTAGTTTGGTATTTTTTGTTTGGGGGTGCTTACCATAGGAATCCACGTGGAATGTGAGGAGCCTTAGGGGGACAGCCTTGAGGCGGTCAGGTTTGGGGAAGAGGCTCGCCGTGAATTTAGGGCAGACATCGTTGTCCCTCCGGTTATTATTTGAGGACAGTTATCGTTGTTCCTCTGGATGTTGTTGCATGGCCAGGTTGAGCTTTCGTACTGGTTCACCACGATTGGGAATGCCTTCGGGATGGCGATACCCGAAACACATGGTGTCAGGTGGCACGAGGTGCTGGGCTACAGACCAGAGATTCCGGCGTTGGCCGAAGCAGGTGACACTTCCTGGTGGCTGCTGAGCACCAGTGAAGTCTTTGTTTTCTTTTGGGCATTGCACTGTTTACTGTTTTTCTTATATAAGCATGTCTGCCTAAACACTTATATTAGGTACGCACCTCTGGGGGTATCCTACTGAGACTTGTCTCACACCCTATAGGGGCCCTTCGGGACACGTGTAGACTTTATGAAATTGCGTGCAGGTAGAGGGTCGGCCGCAGGAGCAGGACTTTAGTGCTGTTGACATGGAGACTAGCATAGACCTTGAGGTCATGTCGTACTGAAGTTACTTTTTTAGTATTCTTTTTCTAGTATCGACATGTTTACATCATTGTAGCTACTGCTGGTTAGACATTGGCATCATTGTATGTATATTTATTTTTATGACTTTCTTGGATGCATGCTTGGTTGTTCAAGCAGTTATTACAATTGATTGCTGGAATGATGTACGGTTTACTTTTCGCTGTTGTTGTACTATGTGGCTTGTACCGGTTTATTGATATTATTATGCTTCTGCTCTGCGGGTCTGGTTCGAGTCTGCTGAGTCATTCATTTTCCACTGCATATTTTAGTTTTATACTCATACCAGTACTATTTTATTCCTATAAGAGGGTATAGCCTCCCCACTACACCTAATCAGACCCTCGTTGCTAGTTTCCAGCCTTTGGCGTTCACGGGAGGTGCGCCTAAGGTTGTGACACCCGACCCGTTCGGCACTGTTCAGGTGGCTGGTCGGGTCCGGGTCGTTACAGTAATAAATAGTAATAAGTAGTTATAAATACTAGTATGTAGTAATAATTAGTAATAAATATTAATAATTGGACAATATTAGTACTAATTTGTTATAATTAGTATTAATTAGTGTTAATTAGAAATAATTAGTAATAATTAGCAATAATTTCTAATTAATTGTAATAAATAGTAATAATTTGTAACAATTAGTAATAAATAGAAATAATTAGTAAGTAATAGAAATAAATATTAATAATTACAAATAATTAGTAATAATTAGTAATAAATGGTAATTATTTGAAATAAATAGAAATAATTTGTTATAATTTGTAATAATTTGTAATATTTGGTAACAATTTGTAATAAATAGTAATAATTTGTAAGAATTTGTAATAATTAGTCATAATTAGTAAAAATTAGTAATAAATAATATTAATAATTAATAATTAGTTATAAGTATGAATAAACAGTAACAAATTTCATTAATAGGAAAAAATAGCTGTAATTAGGAATAATTAGCAGTAATTAGGTATAATTATAAATAATTAGAAATAATTATCAATAATTTCTAATAATTATTAATAAATTCTAATAATTAAGAATTAGTAGGAATAATTACCCAAAAATTATTCTTTTTGGATTATGTTTTTCTTATATAAATTTAATCATAATGAAATTAATTATATTATATTTTTTAGAGAAATATGGAACAAAGAAATCAACAACAATCACTATTAGATGACTTGCCTGGATAAATCATCGTAATAATCTAAATGGTTCTCATATAAATCTTGTTTATATTGAGGGTGTTGAAACATTCTAATCATTTACATAATCGAAACCATAATTTGTTTTAGAACGGAAAATTTTGTGTTCATGTAAGAAATGTGATATAAGGATGTTGGAAATATTTTAAAATTTTGGTTGTAATCTAGATCCCTTTGATTTTTTAACAGATAATGTGTTTGGGTATCAACATGGTGTACACTATTCTAGAAAAGATACTAATAATTTGTTTCTAGATCTATTAGGGTTTAAAATTTTAGTACATGATGTGGTAGGTATTTCATTTCAACCAACTAAAACTCATGATTATGTTGATTTAGCTCTTCAATTGGAACCATCACAATTTTATGAGTTGTTGAGGTCCATTGAAAATTCCATGTATTGGGGATGGAAGATAATAAGATTTGAAGCAGTTAAAAAAATTAAGGCCATTAAATCATATAATGGAATGTAAAATTGTTTTTTTATTATATATTCTTTGGGATAAAAAACTATTACCTAAAAAAATGTGTTTCCTACAACCGTATATGAGAGAAAGAGGCCAGTTCATAATCAGGTTCTTTGTTATCAAAATATTCATGCACGTTCAAATGTCTGAATCTTATATTTTGATGAAAATAAGTTATTGGATAATTATCCAACATGTGGACAATTAAGGGAAAAAGGGTCTAAACTAGGGATGTCTATATTGATTCCTATAAAATAGTTGAGTTATTTCCCACTTACCCCCAGATTACAGCGTTTATCTATGTCTGAGAACAAACCATCATTGTGGTCATGGAACAAAACCAATATTTCAAACGGTAAAAGATTAAATAGTTATTATGATAGTGATTTATGGAATAATTTGACAAATTAAATTAATCTTTTCTTTCATATGCATAAAACATGTGATTGGGTATATTTTTTTGTTGGTTTTAGTACATTGGGTTATTATGATTTTCAATATTCCTTTTGGTCTATCTTCATAGCTCTCTACAATTGACCTCATGGTAGATTGATGAAAGATCCATATATATTTTTGAACTTATTAAGTTCAAGACATCTGAAAAATAATATTTATGTTTATTTAAAGCCATTGATTGATGAGATAAATTTATTATAGATTAATGGCCTCAGTACATATGATGTTGGTGCAAAAGAAAATTTCCAATAGAAAGTTGCATTTATGTAGAAAATTAGAAACTTCCTAGAATATCGAATGTTATCTATCTATATTTGACATGGTCCCAAATATATTTTTTATAGTATGAGTGTGAAAAAATTATTTATTCTCATTAATTGAAGAAAATCATTTTTTAATTCATCACAAATTTCTTCCAATTGATCATCGTTTTCAGAGAAAAATATATCATTTTAGAAAAGAGAAACTTAAAATATAAAGACCTCCATCAATGATCTCCTTTATGGAATTATAATCATTTGTCTCTTTATTACAACCCATTAGATTTCAACCAACTATAAACCAATAGAAAGATAAAGGATTTAGGGAAGAACACATTCAGATATGACATTCCATTTTTTGGGATATACCATATTGGTCTGATTTGATGGCCCATCACATGTTGGATGTCATTAGTATTGAGAAGAACTATTTTCATAATATATTTTTTAGTTTTTTGGATACATGAGGTAAGACAAAATATATCGTAAAGTCATGATTAAAACTTGATAAAAAATTTGGCAACTAGTACATGAATTGTGTGAAAATATAGGATCATAGAAATTAATGAAGCTAAAAGTATCTTATACAATTTCCACAGAAAATCGATCGTTATTTTTTTGAGGATTTTATATTTGAGACTTTTATATGGTAATGTTTCCAATTTGGCCATATGTGATTGAAATGGTCATATTACCATATTTATATGTCTTTATTGTCAAGATATAATGGAAATAATTCTTCTTATTGGATTATGTGGTTTTTTGAATTATATGATTTTGGATAAAATAACAGACATATCATATGTATTTTGAGACATTTGTGTGACAACAACAGACTAGGTTTAACTAAGTAGACTACAAGAAGATGTTGTTTTAATTTTATGTCAACTGGAAAAAATCATTCCAGCATCATTCTTTGAATAAATGAAACATTTGATATTTAATTTTCCATAAGAAGAATAATGTGGAGGTCCGGAATAGTTCTGATGAGGTACCCTATCAACAAAATCATGCATAAATTTCTGAAAAAAGTATGTGATAAGGAATTTGTTGAAGTATCAGTTACAAAATCTTATATGCAAGAGGAAATATCATTTTTTGTGCTCTCATTATTTGCAATCTAAATATTTCTCAAACAATAACCACATGGTCTGTATTGAGCTAAATGTGGATGAAGAAATGAATAATCAGTTAGCAGTTTGTAATTGTCTTGAACTTTCCATTGGTCGAGTTCAAGAATGATGGCTTTCTGATGATAAACATCATAGATCTCATACATATGTTCTTCTAAACTATGAAGAAATGGCACCATTTTTACCCTAAGTTCTCCTATCAAATATTCTATAATAATATTTTTAGTAAATTAATAATATTTTATTTTTAGGTATTATGATAATCAAATCATGAAATGGATTCAACAAATTATAGCGTCTTCTCTTAAAGAACATCGGAAAAATATTTTTTCATACTAGTTTCGAAAACATGTAAAATAAATTATTTATATTTTATCATATAAAATCAATTTATTACTAGTTATATTTGAAAAAATTTAAATTTAAACATATGTAGGTTTCTCAATGTAATGATAAAATTGATAATTGGTTGTTTGTATTGAGTGACCCACTATAAAAATTGGTCAAAACTTATAATGCATAAGTGGTGATTGAATATCAATTTTCATACACATTAATATGGGGAATGAAAAAAAGTGTAATGTATAATGGCATTTGCTTAAGGGGATCTCATCATAGAGAAATTGATGTTGACTTTTATAGCATGTAGGAGAAATAATTGAAATATGTTATTTGGGATAGAATTAAAAATGATGTTTAAATGTTAGTGGTTGGATGTTGAGACATGAATGTGTGTTCATTTGATCCATGTAATCATTGATATTAAATATAAAACCCATTTGTATTAAATGAACAATTTTTTCTTTCTCGTCAGGAACTTAATAATTATTATGAAAATTATTATGCTTCTTCAAGAGTGTTATGTGATTGGTGGAGCATAAGAAAAATGAAATCTCGGGAAAATAAGTTTATTCAATGTAATTGTTATTCTGCTGAAGTGCATCGAATTGAAATTTTTTAAGAGACTACTCTAGATACATCATTCCCATTAAGATACATGATTATCATTGATTCTTCCCCATTGTTAAGGTTTGATAGTGACTATGATTTTATTGATTTAACAAATGAATATCGAATAATCAGTGAAGTTGAAATTGAAGATCCTATGGAAATTTATGATAATGAGGAGGAAAATGAAGATATTAGCACAGTCATATATAAATATAAGGATGGAGATAGAGATTGACATAGTAAAATTATGGTTATAATATTATATAATATATATATATATATATTCATTGTTTTTCACAATTTTCTAACGAAAGTGTTAAACTGTTAGCTTGTAACAAAAATTTATTATTTTAGATGAACTCATATTTATTTGGGTAGTTGGAGGGGGTGATCTATATTGTAATTGGCATGAGGTTGTATTATTTGACTATCATACTATTACACATTCAGTGAAGACTCGGAGGAGTATTGGTGTTGTGATGTTGATGATTTGCAACCCTATCCTCAAGCGATGTCTATAACTTTGATCCATGCATAAAGAGGTATGTTTACTTGTGTATGTTATTTAGTTGTCATTAATTATCATTAATTTATTTATATACAAATTGTATGATATTTTGTTGTCTTCTTTCATAAATATTCTCCAATATTTATTGGATAGGTGGTGCTATATTGCAAAATTATTTTTTGGATAATGGTTTACATGTGATCTGATTAACTTTGATGTTTAGCACTGCATGTTTGATCATTAGCTAGTCTATAAATAAATAATATTTATTTTGGGAATTTATTTAATTAATAACATGATGTTATTAATTATTTGAAGGGATTGTGGTAACCCATTGATGATATCATGTGTTACGCTATCTTCTAGGCATGGGAAGGTTGTATTCTTGAATGTCTCCATTAGTTTTTTATGTAATTTAAAGAGGATGACAATGACGAAAGTGAGTTTCATAGAGTTTGATCAATATTTATGCCCTCGCTAACATGATTACATTTCATCATTGGTTTGGGATAGATCATGTTCACACCAAAAGGGTTGTCATTTTTAGAGCAGTTCATTATTAGGTGAACAGAACTGGGGAAAAAAGGCGTGGACACATCGATCTAGTAGACTTACATTATGTACGCATAGGGAACATTTGATATAAACCATTTTAAAGATAATTTATATTACTTTTAATGAAAATTTTTTATTTAGTATTCATATAGGTAGTTGGAAAATCTAATATTACAGAGTTATGTATTTATAGGAGGATGTACATCGATCATATCAATGTAGAGATTATAGATGATCTCCAATGTTTGATTGTGATCAGTACAATTTCCCTTTGATTTTTTAAATTAACTAAAAATAATTTTTTAAATAGTTTAATTTTAAATTGAAATTTAAAGAGTCATATGAGGTCTATAAATATAATACACTAATTGAGAATCAGGCTGAGACTAAGAATCATACTAGTACAAAAAGATTTGATGAGGCAACATGGATGCATGTGACCCAGTATGCCTTTTGATAAAGTCCATTTTGTTGGTGTCATCTCGTGATTGAATCATGGGAGTTATTATGGTGTTGTTGTGATGTCATTATGTTGCTTGATAGGATCTCATGAAGAGTAATCCTCATCAGTAGGATAGTATCAGGAGTAGATGTGATCTTAAGGTGAGCTTATAGAGAGCATTCATAGGGGGTAGGAAGAGCTTCATCGATTGAAGCAATAGTAGGAGGATGAGATGCTTCAATGGCAGCAGCAACAACACGAGCAGATAATGGAGTAGATGCGACATCTAACTCATTCTTTAGGGATTTAATTCCCTACTCTGGCTCCTCCAGCTCCTTTAGATGATCGTCACACTCAGTGACTTAGTTACATTTTTATGATAATCATTTTACTACAAAACGTTTTTGAAATATTTTTATTATTCCATATATTTATATTTCTATATAGTGTGGTTTTAAATTTTTTTGAATATTTTATTTTTTATTTATTATTTTTATTATTTTATTATTTATTTATTATTATAATTATATTATATTATATTATATATTATTTTTATTATTATTTTATTATATTTATTATTTTATATTTATAATTCTTTTTTCTATTGTTGTGAATAATGTGTTTTCAAAAATATTATTATTCTAATTATATTTTTACAAATTTTATAATGATGATTATTATTATTATTATTATTCCATAAATTATTTTTTCATTTTTTCATTTTTTTATTATTTTATTATTTTTATTATCTTATTATTATTATAAATGTATTAATTTTCATAATATTTTATTATTTTATTTTATGATAATAATAATAATAATTATTATTATTATTTTATTTTATTTATATAATGTTATTTTTATTTTATTTTATTATTATTTGAGACTTTCACGAAGGACTCGTCACGAAAAGGGTTTCCAAAAAACACTGAGAAACTCTTTGTGATGGGATGGATTCCTCTCACAAATATATTTATTTACTTCGAAACATCGCAAAATACAAATATTTATGGCACGATTTTCAGCAATGAGGCAATTACGACGGGACCCCACCGCAAATTCCTTTTGGCGATAGGTTCATGTTACAATGGTCCCGTCACAAATGGTTAAATTTCTAATTGTGACTTTCACAAGGTAACATTTTTCATTTTCCACCACCAACATATAATGAAAGATATATGGATTGTTATGAGGGATATTTTTTATATTTATTATATCATTAGTGTTGTCTTGCAAAATATTAGAGATCATATTTGTGAAATGATCAACAAATGATATACATTAATTCAATCGTTTAAAATGAGAAAACTAAGAGGAAAATGGTCTCTTTTTTCTATATGATAACATTACATAAATTATCATATATATTTATTTCGTAATTATTAATACATATAAAAATATTAAACCTATAAAAATATCATTATATTTTATGTATAATGATATAAATAATAAAACATCTCATAGTAATATATTAATCCTGGTAGGTTCATTTTTGGTTCAGATTAACCACCAACAAGAACATTATTTCACATTTTATCATTAATGACTATGAGATCTTATTTAATTGTATAATATAACATAAATATGTAAATAATATTTTTGATTTGTTAAGGTTATATCATCATTTGATTCATCAATTTATAAAACACCCTAGGATCGACACAATTCACTGAAATAAGCATGATATTGATTTGATTTACATTAATAAAAACTTCAACACTCATAAAATGAATTTTAAAGATCATAAATTATTATAAACAATACTTAATACTAACCATAATGACCTATTAATTATGAAATTTAGAATAAAAATTTATATAGACACTATTATTTTGAAACTACAACCAATGATCAAAACAATAATCACTTGATGTGGAAAATTCTAAGAATTCATGTAGAGAATGAATAAATTGTGAAGAATATAAATGTAATAGAGAAGAAATGGTTTTGGAATTATGTAATGTAGATATATATATTAGGGATACCTGATGTTATTGTACATTTGGGGAGGATGAGACATGAAGTAAGGGTTTTTTGTCTCAAATTAATATCCTTGAGACACATTTGGTATTATGAAGCTACTTTACATTATGTATCATATATAATATAAATTTGAGATATCATATCTCCAATTAACATTTAATCATTGTATTAGATGTTCAATAACAAGATATCACCTTCAAGGGGTTTTGATTCAAATGTTTCAAAATCAATATCGATTTTTCTAGTCTTAATTTCGATTCCTTGAGACGTAATACATTATGTGAACTTTGAATCATTATATAGTATATTCATTTCCCATGGATATATTTTTACCATACACTTTTTATTTCATGTGATTTATTAGAAAAATAATTTCCACTAATTCAACTCAATTTTGATTTATTTTTTTCCTTTGTAGTAAGGATTTTTGGTAACTCAAATTTTGTTTATTGAGTTTGGATCATTATATAGAATTTATTTCTTTTATGTTAGAAACATTGTTACTTTTGATTGTATTATAGGGTATTATCTAATCTTTTCTTGATTTATGCATTCCTTCCACATAAAACAGTTGTTAAATATTTCTCATATCTTTTTTGATGTTCTATAGAAATGATCCACCTTATATATCTTAATAGTTTATGATCCTGTTATTCCAATAAAGACTTGGTTTTATACTCATTGAATGATATTGTGTGAACAAAACATTTTACAAAATTTTATTTGATGTTTTTCACCTATAAATAATGTCATTATATTGATAATGGAAAATGTATTGGTGTTCTATATATTGGGATTCAAATATGGTTGATTATTGAAAAGTTGACTATGTATGGTTTAACCATCCACCTTATCTATCCATATGAGTTATTATCCCTTCATACCTTTTATAAAACATTGGTAAATGCATGATGTTTTATATTATTATTCAAACACATATTAATATTATAAAATTAACTATATATTGTTTGAAGATCCAGTTTTCAACTATCAGGGGTTTATGATCTTCTAATCCCTCTTATTGACATTGGTAAAATTATTATAATTCATAAGGAATATTGATTACAAATTCAGATTAATTATGTATCTTATTTCAATATTTTTCATTATACAGATATACATGTTTTATTATGTTATGTATTCCTTAGGGAAGGGTGTGAAGGTTCATGATGAAAACTATGGTGAATGTAGTTGACATAATTAGGTGATGGATGGGGCCCAAAATTATACATAACCTCAATGCATAGACAGGTCTAATGAGATAAAATCATCTTGGTTATTTGTTGATTACCAACCCAATTATGCAAGATTTCTTGATTTTGGTATAGAAAACCCATAAAATATCTTAGAATAATGCCCTGACAAAGGGTTTTCATATCATAAATTACACATTACATAAGTATGATATTAGTATTATTAATATCCAAGTTTTCATTTATTTCCATGTATATAAAATTATCTCAATTTCTTGATGATTATGGATTCATATTGACTACTTATTACATCAATAATATTTATGTCAGGTTTTTTCATTGATTACTTAATATATATTTCATTTAATGAGCATTTCATTTCACCCATTTTTATGTTTCAACATCCCCATGTTATGATGAAAACTACTACACATGACATGTATAAAAGCATAACATGTTTTATTTAACTTATGTGAGATTTTGAACATTAATTATGTATTTATACGGTTATATATAGTAGAAGAATAATATTTTTGATAAAAATAACATGGATTTTGTTAGATTATTTTTTTTTCTAAATTCACAATAGATCTAAACCTAAAAATATCCTTCATACGTTACATATTTAATAAGAATTTATATTTTATTGTTAAGGATGGTTGTGAAAATTATTTTTCATATAATATCGAAGAACATATGTAATATTTATGTCAATGGACAAAAAATTTGAGAGTGTGGGTTCTGGGTGACCCAATAGTCTCTTATAACTTGGGAATCTAGTTTTGCAATGTTGGAAGATTGAATTTCCACTTCACCATTTATAACATTCCAAAATATACATGGATCCAATATGTAAGGTCCTAGTGATATAAAATAAATAACTAGAGGGGGTGAATAGTCCTTTACAAAATTAATCAATTAAATATAATTAGTAGATTTATTAGTGATGTTAATTGTGTATTGGAAAATAAAATAGAGATCATAGGATTCTTTTTATAGTATTTAATATCACTGAAAATATAGTATACTATTCCATATTCTATACTAGTTGTAAAGACCCTAATTTACTAGTACATCACTTTTGATAGTGAGTGATAACCCAATTGTTATAAAACTGTTCCTTTTTATCACATAGTTGTATAACTCAAATTTACTCTGACTAGAGACACAACCCACCTTACTTTTTTCAAGATGTGACAACCCAACCATCCTTTTATAGTGAAGGAATAACCTAGTTAAACATATATTATATGTGAAAATAATAAACCCACTAAAGATGAAAAAATACAATACAGAAGAAATACATTATTGAATAAGCGTACCAAATTTTGGAAAATAGTGGAGAAAATGATGTTGGTTGTTGATATATATTTTGAAATTGGATCAATTTTGTAGTGGATGATCGAAATGATAAAATCATTCATGATCACAAAAATAGAATTTTAGTTGTAGTCAAGATTCAGTACTTAACAATTCCCATATAAAAGTTTCATTTTTTTCTCTCTCTCTATGATTGTATAAATATTAATCATTCTTGATAAATAATATACATTATGTATATTTTATTTTATTAATTTATTCAATTTACAATGTCTACTAACATGTTCATTAATCAAATATCTTGGAGCATCTCATTGGATAATCACATAAACAAACATTATAATATAATGAACATTAAAAATATATATGTTACCTATAATTTTAAACATCACAATCATAGAAAATATTATATGATTTTTAGAATAATATTTAATCATGATTGTAGCAATTCATTAATTCAAAAGATATATAAATTGTAATACCCTAACCCCGGTTACCCAGAGTTGGTGAATTATTACATAGTATTGGCATGATAGCTAGATAACAAGTCCCAAAAACTGATCAATTTAGTAGCCTTGGATGTACTAGATACATACATATGTTTTACATTACATTATCAAATAAAAAACAACATTGTGTCTCTATTGAACAGTCTCATATCGCATAGCGTTTCCCTGCAGGTCAGTCATAATATACTACTTCGCATCCTTGAAAAAATAAAAAATAAGGGGTGATATGAGATCTTCAATAAGGATAAAATATAGCATAAACTATAATAAATATGTCTAAACATTTATGTCACTTTGTAAGACTAAAATCCATGAATTTTAAACATAAAAATCAGTATAATATGGAAAAGATAAATCAAATAATTCCATTTACATATTTAAATGGATATTCTACAAGACAAATAATCACATGTAATTTCAATAGCTAATCTCATATTGATGGAATGCATAATTCTGGACATCATAACCACCTAGTCCAGGCCACGTGTCGAGACTACAAATAAAAATACTATCAAGGTATTTTTCCAAGACACTAGTTAGTCTCATTAGACATACTGATGCATCAAGAGGCTAAAGGAGGCCATGCCCTTCACTTACTATGTCCAATGCATTCCTCATATAAAAAGTTTGAAACATCGCATAAACATTAATATTAAAACTAGAATACGTGATGTTTATACGTTAACCATAAACTATGAATGGTATAAAAATAGCACATACATAGTCAAACATATCACAAAACTTTTAATTAAATATGGAAGATTGTATCATAATAAATAAATATAAAAAAGCGTAAAATAAAACAAATGATGTTGACATAGATGAAATCAATCTAGAAACAATTTGTGAGAAATATATATTATTACCTTGAAATCATTTAAAAGTAGCATAATCATAAAATAAAAATTTTATTTTGAGAATATTATTATATGATTTATTGGAAGATTCTATGGTGTTATAATGGTGGAAAATAGATGCACCCACTATATAAGTTAAAAAAACATTATTTCCTTAATTTTTTGAACAGGACATAAAGCACCTTGTTTGGGAAACAACATAAAGATTCCATTAAAAAATTTTAAAAAATTAAAACAAGGTTATAAATGACTTTAACCCATAGTCTATAAAATTGTAAAAATGTTTTGAATTTTTTTTAAGAAACACGGATGTGGTTAATATAGAATTCCTAGAAGATACTTATGTATAAACAACCTAGGATAATAAAGAGATTATAAAATTAACCCTTAACAAGTACATTTACTTAGTCAATGGTTCATTAACCCCCTTTATAATGGTTAAATAATGGTTATTAAATTATCAAAGAACCACATACATTAATAAGATATCATATATGATCCTAAATGTTTCTTTGTTAATAATATATTGGTATCTTCAAGTGTTAACTGATTCATCTTATTTTATTTTTTTGTATTACATAAGTCAATTTTTTTGTGGATAGGATGTATTGGATTCCTATACAGAATGATATTAGTTTCTTAAACATTATATTTTATTCATCAAATGAAAATTATTTTGAAATAGTTATGATGGGGAATGAAATCTCATCACGTCGTGGAGACGGTAATCCGTACGTACGCACGAGCGACAATATCATTATATTAATGATGAAATTGTATGTAATTGGATGGTATATTATATATAAATATTAATTAACATGTTATATTTATTATTGACATCAATTATACTCATTAATATATGCATCCAAATAATTAAGTGCGGAATAACAAACTACACCATGACGTGAAGACTGTATGTCGTACGTATGAACGTATTGTGACATTTTAATTAATAGGATAGATAAAATAATGAATATCATTATAACATATTTATAATAACATCTCATTATGTACAAGGTACTGGAGTTATTATTTTAGTATGGAAACAATAAAGAAAGTGGAAGTGGAAGATGAAATGAAATTTCAAAGAGGTGATAAAATAACTTCCTCATCTTTGAGTGATTCCTTTTAATTTTAAATAAAGGGCTCTTTAAGTTGTAATTATAATCAAAGTAAGGACTCTATAATTAATTGAGGGTAGTTGGGAGAATATTTAAGCAGGTTCTGTCCGATCCAAATGGCTTTGGAGGAGTGAATTTATGATAAGGGGAAGTACCCTTTTATAAAAGTGGTTTGCGGAATATTTGGAAAAGCCTGAAATGTTAATTTCGTATAAATTTTTTTTCATTTTATAATAGCTTCAAATGGATTTATTTTTTGTGAATGTTTTGGATGGGTCAAAATACTCTCATACAATATGTTTTTTACATGTTTTGGTCTCCATATTAACTCTATCTTTTAGACTTATCCCTTAGTTAAATAATTTATCATTCACCATGTATTCTTATATTTTTATACTCAATGGTTAATATAGATACTATAAATTTACAAGGGAAATTCAAGTTGTTAATTAATTACATATCTAACATTATATATGACCTTTGGCTGAAAAATATATTTTTAGAAAGAATGTGTCATTTAATAAAATAGTATTTTTTTTTAAACTCATTTATTTCAATTGTAACACTTTTTAGTATCTGGTTTTATTGAAAGTCATAAAAACTTGATTACTTCGAACAAAATAAATTTAATCAACACTAACAAGTCATATTCACCTATATATTTCTTGGATGTCATCAAAAGTTTCATTTTACAATTATTTTAATATTTATAATATCAATTATTTCAATCATTCATTAATACAAAAATTACCACATCATCATTGTGTCATAGATAAATTTAATTATTTAATGTATAAAAATGATAAATAAAATAATAAGATGTAGTAAATCATTTTTTTAATTTTAATAAATATATATAGTATAATTTATTTTATGTATAACCCTGTATTAAAAATTGTATAATTATTCAAATTGAATTTATCACTTTTAAGTCTTCATTAAATAAAATACAATGAATGTCCTAAAGTAACCCAAATGAGTGAGAAAGGTTCTTATGTTTTTCCTAAAAATTATTTTGGTAGAAAAACACTTATAAAATAGAATTTGGACATGTGTTGGGGTAATTATTTATTATATTTACCTTTAGTTACCCAATTTAATTTCAACTGTGGTAAATAAAATTCAAAAATTACTATTCACTATAAATTATTTTCATCCTGTTGAACCAAATTTTACATAATGTTGACAAATATGTCTATAATATTTTTAAAATTCAATTCACAGAAGCAATAAAATTACATTTTCTACAAATCAGCAAATGTGCCTAGAAGGTGGGTAAAAGACGTTAAAAAGGTCAATAAAATTTTAAATATATAATCTTATTATAAAATGAATCCAATAAATTAAATTGTAATAATATAGGTATTATGTTTAAATTTTTAAAATAAAATATATTTAAATAAAAAAATTATTATTTAAATAAAACGTCAGTTTTAAACAAAATTGCAGTGTTTTTTCACTATTCATAAAAATTTGAAAGTTTTCAGAAAAATACCAAAAAATATACCCCAAGATAATTTTGATATTACAAATCCAAAAATGAAGACCATATTGAAAAATAAAATTTATAGAATTTGAAAAAGTGGGTATCACTATTCATAAATTCTTTTTAAACGACTAGTTGGATTGGTCAGGATGTGTTCGAACATAGAGTTGCATACAACTTATGCTATTGTATTATTCCAATAGAATCGTTCTGTTGAAGCTTGGGGAATTATATTATTCTCACCTTCAAATAATTTCATCCTAAACATTTCTAGAATATTACTCTATAAAACGATCCAGTTGTTCTTCCTCATATGTTCCTCAGATTCCCCTATTGCCTCTTCAATTTTACGGTTTCTCCAAGTAACATTTACTAGGAGAGTGGACCGGTTTCTCAACCATTGTTCTCTATTATAAAAAATTATGATATGCTTATTGGGTTCATGTTATATATCTTCATAGATGAGTAAATGCATTGGGCCGGGAATTTATTTTCTCAATAGTGATACATAGAAGACATAGAGAACTAGAGAGAGACTCAGCGGTATTTCCAAATTGTAAGCTACAACTCCAATTCATTCTAGAATTTGAAAGGTCTGATGTACCTAGGGAATAATTTTCCCCTCTTATGGAATCGTATAATACTCTTCCATGGAGATACATTCAAGAAAACATGATCACCTACTTGAAATCCAAGATCCTTCCTTTGGTTATCGGCATATCTCTTTTGCATACATTGAGCTACATTAATTGTGGTTCGGATTATCTTCACCTATTACATTGTTTCCTCCAACAGTTCTAGACCTAGAAGTTTTCTTTCACCAAAATAATCCAAAAATGTTGTGGTACATCATCTCTTTTGATATAAAACTTCTAATAGTGCCATATGAATTCTTGAATGGAAGCTATTATTATTGGAAAATTATACCAAAGGTAAATACTAATCCCACATACCTTTAATGTCATGTGAGAAATATCTCAATGTGTTTTATATGGTTTGAATTATCTTTTATGATTTTACATTAGTTTGATGGTGGTATCATGTTCTCAAATAAAGATTAGTATCAAGGTATTTTTGAAGAATTTTCAAGAATATTGAATTAAAATGGGGATCACAATAAAAAAAATTCATAGGGTTACACCATGAATTATTGAAACAACATTAATATAAATTCTTTATAAACATTCATATGGTATGTATTATCTTATAACAAGAATATTGGATGACTTGGTAAGATGGTCAACAATGACCCTTATAGCATCATTCCTTCAAAATTTGTTGGTATCCCCATGAATGATTCCATCAAAATATCATCCCATATCCACTGAGAAATGGAAAAAAGTTGCACGACTCTTATTGGATGTTTTCTTCCAGAGATTACCAGTTGACAAATCATACATCTTCACACACAATCAATAATCTCCCTCATCATGTTGTCCCATAAAAATTGTTCCTTCAAATATCTAAACATCGTAGTGCTACCATGAATTATAGAGAAATTACAGCTATGAGAATCATCCAATAATTCCCTTTTAATATCAGGTATTTTTTGAACGTAGATCCACTTCCCAAATTTCAAAATTCCATCTTAATATACGAATTCAATCAATCTCCCATCATTCACGGATTTAATTATCTTTTGAAGCTCCTCATCATCAGTCTGAGAAATTTTTATACTTTATAGTAAAGATGGTTTTGAAATCATTTGAAAAGGCATTGATGTTTCACATTCCATGATTATTATGATATCTTTCTCTACTATATCCATGAATATAGGATACCTTTCAACTCTAATATTTTTTAGAACCCCATGATCCTTTCTTCTCAAGGAATATTCCACCCTATTTTCATTCCCCTAGTGGAAGTGTATTATGCAACTGTAATCCTTGAGTAGTTCAGGCCATCCCCTTTTTATGATGACAATTTTTTTCTGTCAAAAAATAAACTTTCAACTCTTATGATCAGTATATATCACACATATTTTACCATAGAGATAGTGACTAAATTTATTTAGAGAAAATATTACAGCTTCAAAATAAATATCATGAGTAGAATTGTTTTTATCATGAATTTTTTCCTACCATGACCCATAGGCAATAACTCTATCATTCATTATAAGGAAACAACCATATCCTTTCTTTCACGCATCACTATAAATAACAAACCCATCATTCTTCAATGGTAGAGTCGAGATAAGAGCATTGAATAATCTTCTCTCAAATTATTAAAAACGTTCTTCACACTCTTTTGTTCAAATAAATTCAACCCCATTATTTGCAAGCGTGGTTAGTGGCTTTGCCAATCGGAAATATTTATGGAAAAAATGCTGATATTAACCTGATAAACCAATAAAACTATGTACCTCAGTTATACTCATCGGTGTAGGCCATTCATGGATTTCCCTTGTCTTTAAAGTATCTATAGATATTCCATCCTTACTGACAATTTCTCCAAAACTAAACAAATCTCCTAAATCCATAATTTACACTTCATAAAGATCCCATATAATTAATCTCCTCTAAGAGATTTCAGAATAGTGAACAGGTGATTTTCATGATCTTAATAGATTTTTGATTGTTCCATGACATCATTAATATATACCACTACAAATTCCTAAATATATTCCTTAAAAACGCTATTCATTAGATCCATGAAAACAGAGGGAGCATTAGTTGGTCCAAAAGGCATTACTGTAAACTCATAATACCCACATCGAGTTGAAAATGTTGTCTTGGGAATGTCTTCCTTCTTCAAGCACAACTGATGATATCATGATCGAAGGTCAATCTTTGAAAAATATTGAGCTCTGTGAAGTTGATCAAATATATAATCAATGCATGGTAGGAGATAAATTTTCATTATTGTTGTAGCATTGATCAGTCAGTAGTCAATGCACAACCACATGGATCCATCTTTCATCATAACAAAAATAACAGGGGATCCCTCTATAGAAACAGTAGGGAGAATAATTTCTCTATTACTCAATTAATGTAGTAGTTTCTTTAGTTCCAATAATTCCATAGAGGAAATTCTATTAGGGTACTTTGATATGGGCCTTGAACGAGGAATTAATTCAATGGAAAACTCAATTTCCTATTCTGAAGGATGTCCCGGTAAATCGTCTGGAATCACATCAACATATTCTTGTACAATAGATATATACTCTATTAGTACACACTTTTCCTCACATAGAGTTATTTCACTCCCTTACTCCCTAATAATTGAATTTGTTAGAGATACTAGGGGAAGATCTATATGAGAATCAAATGGTGTTGTTTCTTCTCTAAATATAAGGGATTACATATCATCATAAATTATTTTGACCTGCTTATTATTACAATAAATTTTCTCATCAAGGTATGAAAACCAATCCATACTAAGGATTGTATTAAATTAAATCATGGCTATAAAAATACGATCAATTGATGAAGCATGTTTATATTCCATAATGGTAACTAATTAATAAAAAATTATTGAAATGATTCATCCTTTAAGAGTTTTAACTCAAAACTCCCTTAATAAGTCAAATTGGAAATATATTATTTTTGTGGAAAACTGGGAATATATGAAACATGTGTTGACCCAGAATCCCAAAAAACGATTGGATAATTTTGAGGAAACTATTAATGTACCGACCATCATGCCATTCGAATCATCAAACTTATCTGTTTTGATCATATAATATTTTCCTTGACCCCTTGGTCATTTCTAGGGTATGTTTCCTTGACTGTTTGGATGTTTATTTGAATAATCCCCATTCTCTTTACAATTGTAGCATTTAACATTGATAACCTCTTTCTTCCCCTTAACTAGATTGGTGGAATTTTTCTCAATAATTGTAACAAACTTCCTTCCCTTTTAGGCATTTACCCATGTGTTTCCTCCCACGATTACTATAGGGTGAAAATTCATCTTTTCCCTTATTCCACTTATTTCTTTTTCAAGAGTGTTAAATAGTTATCTTATTCTCTTTCTTTTATTTATTTTAATAATACTAAGAGAATTCCTTTTCTATCTTGATAGAACATGAGACTACATCTTCGTATGAAAAGAACGATTATGAGACTAATACTTCACAGGGAAATGGTTTAAACCCATCAAATAATTGATCAACAATACTTCTTCCATTATGTATATAATCTACTTCACGCCTTTCTACAATTGTAAAATTTTCCTCATACTTTGCAACATTCTCATCCTCCCATTTCCTCAGACTCAGAAATTTTCTTTCTATATCTCCTCGTTGTTCAAGAGGAATGTATTTTACTAAGAAAATCTATTTAAAATCCCTTCATTCCTTATTTTTTACTTCATTATCCTCCTTTTTGTATTGAATAAATGAACACTATTGATTTTCATCACCTAACTGGTGATATTTTACCATGAAATCATTTTCCCTTTCGCTGCTCCCCAAAGTATTAAATATTTTCTCTAAGGAACTTATCACTTGATCAGCTAAAAATATATTAGTTTTCCCTTTGATTGATTCTTGTTGTAGACTCAGGATGTGGCCTAACATTAATCCTCCATGTTGTGGATCTTCTTTCTACATATGGGTATGGTTATTATTCATAAAATGATTGAGTTGCCCCGGTATGGTTATAATCTATTCAGAACTAGTTGCATGACCAGCACCACTATAATTTTATTAAATAGGAGGACAATACATACATCAATTACATGTGTCGATACAGTTTCCATTTGTTCCATTATGTACCATTTCAAAAAAAATGGAATACACTATATTAGTTTGTGAATCGCAATGAAAAATTCCAAACTTGTAAAATACATAACATAAATTGAACAGTTTATGTATATAATCCATAACCATAAAAATGATTTCATTGGGTAAGTATTTACTCATAAATCCCTCATAATGTCTCACAATTAAAATATGAATTATCCTAATCATATCCCCCAGGATTTTCAAACCAGGAGAACAGTAAGGCCTATTGTCATGTTCCAGGATACCCTAGGACAAGCATGAAACTCCCCATCGGAGTTTTGACTCCTTGGTACATATGTACCAGAACCATGTCCACATGTAGTAACCAGATAGGGATGTATTTTGTGGAAAACCCACATAATATCTACATTACCAAAAACTTTTGGTTTTTCTTCAATACTAATCATCAATCTCTATCTTATTGTAATGTTATATAATCATAGTTTTTTTAAATATAGATTCCAAGTACTGTACTAAAATTCCTCTGATACCAATTTTAATTCCTAGATCCCAGTACCCAGAGTTATTTCATTATTAAATAAAAACAACATGAACACGATAGATGATGTCTTGAAAGACCAATCAGTTTATTAGCCTTGGAAGTACTAGATACATATATAAATTTTTTATTAAATTATAAAATACCAAAATAGAATTGTGCATCCTTTGAACATTCTCATATACCTTAGTCTATCCTAGTAGTTCAGTCATAATATACTTCTTCACATCTTGGGAATAATAAAACATACGAAAGGGGTGAGCTCAGATTCTTAGTAAGGATAACAATATAGTGGAGACTATCATAAATAAACATAAACATGTAAGCCAATGTATAAGGAAAAAATAGAAGCCTTTTAAACATAAAATTAATCATAATATGTAAATGATAAATCAAATAATTCCATTTACATACTCACATGGATATTCTAATAGACGAATAATCACATATAATATCAATATCTAGTCTCATAATGATAGAATTCATAATTCCGGACACCATAACCACATAGTCAAGGCTTCATACCAAAACTAGAAACAAAAATTGTGTCAAGGCCATGTACCAAGACACTATTCTGTCTCATGAAGCATATTAATGCATCGATGTCCTATAGAAGGCCTTTCTTGTCACATATTAAGTGTGATGCATTCGTCATATGAAAATGATAAAACTTAACATAAACATTCGTATTAAAACAAGAATATGAAAAGTTGTTACATTAACTATATACCATGAATGGTATAAAAATAGCACAAACACATTAAAACATATCACAAAAAATTTTATAAAATATGGAAGATTGTATCATAATAAATCAAATTCAAACAAGCATAAAATCCAACAAACGATGTTGACATATATGAAATCAATCCAAAAACAATTTGAGATAAATATCTATTTCTACATTGAAGTCATTTAAAAGTCTCAAAATTATAAAAGAAACCATTTATTTTGATAACATTCATAAAATATTTTAATGGAAGCATGGAAGGTGTTATAATGACGGAAAATAACCGCACCATCCATATATGTTAAAAAACAAACTTTTTTCCTTAATATGTTGAAAAGGGAATAACGTACCCTATTTGAAAAATGAGGAAAATATTCCTTTTAAAAACAGTTTATAAAAACTAAAACAATGGTATAAATTACTTTAAACAATGTTCTAGGAAACAGTAAAAATGTTTTCTATTACATTTTTAGGAAACATAGACGTGGATGATAAAGAATTCCATGAAAATACTTACGTATAAACAACCTTGGATAGTAAATAGATTTTTAAATTGACCCTTACCTTGTACATTTTCTTAGTCGAGGGCATGTTAACCACTTGTATAATGGTTAAATAGTTTTTATTAAATTATACAATTACCACATACAAAAATATTATATTATATATGATTCTCTACTATTTCTTTGTTAATAGTATATTAGTGTCATTGTTTTGAGTGTTAACTGATACATTTTCCATTATAAGTTTTGTTATGCAAGTCATGTTTCATATGGATGTAATTTATTTGATTCATATCCATAGTAATAATAAGTTCTAAAAAATTATTTTTTTAATCCTCAAATGAAAATTATTCTAGAATGGTTATGATGGGGAATTAAATCTAATCGTGTTGTGGAGAGTAAGTCGTACGTACACACGAGCAACAATATCAATCTATTGATGGTGAAATTCTATGTAATTTGATGTTATATTATATATATATATATATACTTTAACCAGTTATATTTATTATTTATATCAATTATACACAATATTATACCCATCCAAATAATGTGGTATCAAATAACAGAATACACCATGATGTGGAGATGGTAAGTCGTACGTATGAAAATATAGTGAATTTTAATTAATAGGATGGAAAGAATAATTTATATTTTTGTACTATATTTATAATAAATTTCTACATGTATATGGTTCGGGAGTTATTATTTTAGTATGGAAACAACAATAAAAGAGGAAGTGTAAGAGAAAATAACTTTGAAGGAGGTGATAAAATAATTACCTCTTCCTTGACTGATTCCACTAAATTTGAAAAAAAGGCCCCATAGCATGGATTTATGATCAATTTAAGGCCTATAGGTTGATGTGATGGGATGTTTTAGGATATTTGAGTCAGTTTTGGCAGAGAATAATGGCTTTGGAGGTGTTAATTTAAGAGTAGGGGAAGTACCCTTTTATAAGAGAGGTGACAGGCAGTTAGAAAAAGAATGAAATATTAATTTATTATAAATTTATATTCTTTTTATAATAGATCCTAATGGATTTATTTTGGGTATACGGTGGGGATGGGTTGAAATCCTCTTAGTATATAGGTTTTAGACACGTTTAGGTCACTGTATTAACCATATCTTTTAGACTTAACCCTTAGTTATATAGTTTATCTTTTAGCATGTCTTCTTATATATTTATACTAAAGGATTAATATAGATACTATAAAATTTTAAGAGAACTTAAAGTGGATTATTAATGAAATATAAAACATTATCATAAGAATTTGGAGGAATCATAGATTTTAAGGGATATTATATCATTTAATAAAATAGTATTTGTTTTAAAAACTCATTTATTTAAAGTTTGAAAATATTTAGTATATTGTTTTTGGGAAAGCCATCAGAACATTATTTCTTATGAAAAATTAGATTAAATAATCCCTAAAATGTCATATTCACCTATAAAATTTGGTTAAGGCATCAAAATTTTCATTTTTCATTTTTTTTAATATTTATACCCTCGATTATTTTAAGCTTTCATTAATAAGGTTATTCTTACAACATCATTGTGTCATAAATAAATTTAATTATTTAATATCTAGTAATTATAAATTAAATACTATGATGTAGGAAATAATTTTATAATTCTAACTAATATTTATAGTGGAATTAATCTAATGTATTACCCTATATTAATAATGGTTTCCTTATTAAAATTTGAATTAAACACTTTTAACTCTCCTTTAAATATAATATAATAAATGTCTGAATCTTACCCAAATGGCTCAAAAAGGATCTTATATTTTTTAAAAGTTGATTTTGGTCCAAAATAACTTATCCAATAGAATTAGGACATGTTTTGGGGTAATTGTGATATTTTTTACCTTTAATTACCCTATTAAATTTTAACCGAGGTAAATAAAATTCCAAAGTTACTATTCACGAAAATTATTTTCATCTTTTTGAACCACATTTTACTAACTGAGGACAACCGCTTATGTCTGATTTTAAAAATTCAATTCACAGATGTTGTAAAATTACATTTTATTAAAAAGTTTCAAATATTCCTAGAATGTGGGTAAAAGACGTTAAAATTTTCAAAAAAATTTAGATTTCTAATCTTATTATAAAATGACTCCAATGAATTGCATTGGAATAATATAAGTATTATGTTTATTTTTTGACTATAAAATAAATTTAAATAAAAAAATAACTTTTTAAAAAAAAGTCAGTTTTAAACAATACTGCAGTGTTTTTCACAATTCATCAAAAATTCAATGTCAACAGAAAGATACAAAAAAATCACCTTAAGAGAATTTTAATATTCCAAATTTAAAAAAAGAATTCCCTTTTGAATAATTTTTTAAAAAAATTTCAAAAAGTGGGTATCAATATTCATAAATACTTTTTAAATGGCTAGTTTGATTGTTCAGGATGTGCTAGAACTCGGAGTTGCGTAAAACGCAAGATATTGTATTATTCAAAGTGAAGTACACTACGGAAGCTTGGGTTGTTACATTATTCCCTCCTTTAAATTATATTGTCCTCTAAATTTCTATAATATTACCGTAGAAAAAGATTCAGATGGTACTTCATCAAATTTTCCTCTAGTTCCAACATTGCATCTTCCATTTTATGGTTTCTCCAAAGAAATTTTACTCGATGAGTAGTCTAGTTTCTCAACAGGTGTTTTCTGGTTTCAAGAATTATGATATGCTCTACACAATAAGATAGATCAGGTTCTAGTTCTATTTTTTCATAGGTGAGTATATTCGTTGGGTCAGGCGTGTATTTTCTCAACAGTGATACGTGGAACATATAGTGAACCTTTGAGAGACTTGTCGGAATATCCAAAGTGTAAGCTACAATTCCAATTTATTCTAGAATTTCAGAAGGTCCAATGTACATAGGTCTTAATTTAGCCTTCTTACCGAATCATATGACACTCTACAATGGAGATACCTTCATGAAAACATGATCTACTACTTTAAATTCCAAATATGACTGTCGGTTATCGGCATAGATCTTTTTCCTACATTGAGCTACTTTGATGTGGGTTTGGATAATCATCACATTTTCCATTGTTTCCTCAATAGGTTATTTTCCTATGAGTCTTTATTCTCCAACTTCATCCTAAAACATTGGTGCATGACATCTCTTTTCATATAATGCTTCATATAATGCTATATGAATACTTGAATGGAAGCTATTGTTATTGTAAAGGTCTACCAAATGTAAATCCTAATACCATATAACATGAAAGTCAATGGATAAATATCTCAACATGTCTTCTATATTTTTAATAGTTTGTTCTGATTGTCCATCAGTTTCATGCTGGTAGGCAGTGCTCAAATGATGTTCAATATATAAGGATTTCTGAATACTTTTCGAGAATCTTGAGGTAAAACAAGGATCACCAGCAGAAATAATTGATTGGTGTACACCATAAAGCTTACAACTTCATTAATATATAGTCTTACTAAATGATATATTGGTTAGTTTTCTCTTATAGAAAGTAAATGTGCTGACTTGGTAAGAAGATCCATAATGACCCATATTTTATCATTTCTTCTAGGACTCTTTGGTATCCCCAAGACAAAGTCCATCATAATATCATCTGATTTCCTCTAACTTATGGGTAGAGGTTGAATGACTCCTCTCAGTTTTTTTCATCCAAACTTTACCTATTGAAAAAACACACAACTTGAAATATAATCAACAATCTCCCTCTTCATGTTGTCCCACCAAAAATATTCCTTCTAATCCCTATATATCACAGTGCTACTAGGATGTATTGAAAAAATGGAGCTTTGAGCATTATATGACAATTCACTTTTTAGATTAGAAATGTTGGGAACACAATGACTCCTTCCAAATTTCAAAAAACTCATCTTCATATACAATTTCAATCAATCTCCCTTCATTCACAGCTTTAATTTTCTTTTGAAACTCGTCACCATCCGTCTGATGACTTTTTATCCTTTCATGTACATATGGTTTGAAAATAATTAGAAAGAGTATTGATGTTTCACCTTCAATGATTATTCTCAAATCCATCTTTACTATATCTATAAACATATGATCCCTTTTAACACTCATCTCATTCAGAACTCTATGATCTTTTCTTCTCGAAGAGTCTACCACCTTATTTTCCATCCTCGAGTAGTAGGTTCTGGGTGCGGCGGAAGCGTATTGGTGGGTTTTCCCAACATTAATATTAATGGTAAGCAACGTTAATCCGAGATCCATCATGATTTAAAATGCTGAATCATCGGAATAGAATGAATATTGAAAAACATAAGAGGGTATCCTAGAACCATAGAGATAGGATCATCATATGTTGGTTATATTTAATTTAATTAATTCACAAGAATTACCCTGGTGGAATTATTTCTTCGTTGATGTGTTCGGTCACGATTTGGTGATTCCTCATTGAGTCGTAGAATCCTGGTGTAGGATTCCACTAGAAGTGATCCACATGTGTGCCACGTCTCTCCGAACGTCGCCGAAGGGATCTTCGGGTGCTATCATGGAAGAACCATCGCTTGCGATGTCCACCTTCGATCACCTTGGTCTCTCGGTCTTGAGAGCATTATTGGAGGAAGGAGTTCTTTCGGCCTTGAAAGAATTCTATAATATTGTTGTGCACAAAATTGGTTTTTAAAAGTGTTGGCGTTGTGAGGATATTTATAATTGGGTTTGAGTTTATAGAGTTATGATAATAAATAAATGTGATATGCGTTTTATTTATTTCATTAACTCTTATTGAAACCCCCATGTCGAATTATTGATTCCTTAACATGCGCCCATGCTGATTATAATTAATATAATTTAATAAAACAATATTATATCCTCAATATACCGCCTGGAAAAACTACATGTTGTGTAATAATTAATACATGGCGTGTACTTGTTTTCATAAAACTACACGGCGTTTATATTAAATATACATGGTGTGTACTTTTATTTTTCCACATTTCTTTATCTCCTCCTCAACATTTATTATACCTTGAGTAATGGCTATTTATTTCTTAAATAAATGTAACTGAATTACTCACTAATAAAAATATTATTTTACCCACAATATATTCTATTGAATAACTAGTGTCATATTAAATGTGATCAGGCATCCTTAAATAATTATTAAACCACAGTCGGGAATAAAATATATTTAACTTGTTAAATTAATATTTAAATGAGATTCATGGACACACTTAGTGTGTGACCCGCTAGGCCACTTTCTTAGTAGCATTAGGTGGAGCCTACCTAAATTCCAAGGTTAGCGTCTAGAAAAACGACAAGTCACCCATAGAGAATGAAGTTAATGCCGCAATGAAGTGTCACCTCATATGAACGCTTACCATTTAATATAATCCCTTTGTCTCAATATCTCTAATCAAGCGGGTTTCATGTTAGTTCCATTAACCCATGTTCTCGATTATTCTTTCTTTGACTTCTCATAAATGAACTCGCCCATACCTTAACATGGCCATGGATTTATTTAGGCTATATCAATTCCATCAAAGGGCATGAGATATCTACTTCTGTTATGGAACATAAGGGACAAATCGTTTCTCGCATTATCTACTAATGCAGTATTACTCGTGACGCACCCAACGTATCCTTCCTCACTGCGAACAGTGTATCGTCACAGTTTTCGTCAATACATCTTAGTGTGTGAGTTGTAATACCCATTAATAAAAATCTTAAAGTCTAAGGACCAATAAACATGTCCTCAGATAGGAAGATCTAATGACACTATGAAATGTGGATTTCCTACTGGCGGGTCTCGTTCTCATAGTATCCTCCTAGATATTACCAAGAGCGCACACCATGATAAGGTGCCTCAATGTTTTATGAGTCCTAAAACCTAATGACTTGTATTATTTGTGCCCATCAAATAACAGCATCCAGCCATAGAACATATATTCAAGAACAGTGTTATGGAACTTCTGGGTTCTCATCATAGTAGGGATCCGCTATGAACCTTTAATGCAACAGCTGTCCTTAGGACATTATCACACACATTGTCACGCAGAAGAACAAACAAGATGTGATCAGTCTTTTATTAATGATTATATTACAATGTAGTTGGTTATAGGCCACCAACTCCAATAGACTCCCACATGGACTAGAGCCTACTACTAGCAACCTTTAACCTGCTAGCTCTCACATGATATTCATGCTTCTGCTGAGATAGGCCTTTAGCCATGGGGTCCACCACGTTCTCTTCCATGGACACTCTTCTCGCGGCAACTTCACCCCTTTGATAAAAATACCTAAATAGGTGATACTTCCAAAGTATGTGGTTTGTCCGTTGATGTGACCTTGGTTCTTTTCCAAGAGCCACCGCTACAGTATTATCAGAATATAGTGTAATGGGATCTTTACTGCTAGGCACCACATCAAGCTCCTGGACAGAGTTCTGAATCCAGACGGCTTCCTTGGATGCATCAGAAGCCACTATATATTCAGAATCCACTGTATAATTGGCGACAACTGGCTTCTTTGAACTCTTCCAGCTCACAGCTCCTCCATTGAGACAGAAAGAATATCTACATTGCAACTTCATATCGTTCTGATATGTTTGTAAACTAGTATCAGCATACCCTCTGATGACAAGTTCCTCGTCTCCTCCATACACCAGGAACATATCTTTAGTTCTTCTCAGATACTTAAGGAAAGTCTTAAAAGCAGTCCAATTTTTTCCTCTGGATCTACATGATATATTCCTACCATGATCAGTGCAATGGAAAAATCAAGCCGGGTACATAACATAGCCTAAATGATGGATCCTATAGCCGAGGGGCATGGTATCTTTCTCATCCTATCTTTCTCTTGATGTGTCTGAGGACACATTTTCTTAGAAAGATGTATTCCATGTGACACTAGAACCAATCCTCTCTTGGATTGTTCCATACTAAATCTCTTCAGTATCTGGCCAATGTACGTACCCTGACATAGTTCAAGAATCCTCTTAGATCTATCATGAATGATATTGATCCCTAGAATGTAGGCTGCTTCCCCTAAATCTTTAATCGAGAAGCACTTGTTCAACCAATCCTTAACTGACTATAAAGATGTTACGTCATTTCCAATAAGCAATATGTCATCATCTTATACTACTAGGATAACGACCTCATTCCAATTAAACCACTTATAAACACATGGATCACATTCGTTCTTAATGAAACCGAATTCGTTTATGGCTTCATCAAATCGAATGTTCCATGACCTAGATGCTTGCTTCAATCCATAAATGGATTTCTGCAACATGAAAACCCATTTGGCTTCACCTGGTGTCACAAACCCTTCTGTTTGTGTCATATAGACATCTTTCTGAAGGTTCCAGTTAAGAATGTTGTTTTGACATCCATCTTCCAAATCTCATAGTCATGGTAAGCTATTATGGCATGTATGATTCTTATGGATTTAAACATGGAAACTGGCGAGAAGGTTTTATCATAGTAATTCCTTGAAGTTTTCTGAATCCTTTAGCCACTAGCCTTGCTTAATAGGTGCTATCTTGACCTTCCATGTCCACCTTTCTCATGAATACCCATTTTCGTCCAAAAGGCTTTACATCAACTGGCTCATCGACCAGAACCCAAACATGGTTCTGATACATGGATTCCATCTCAGAATTCATAGCTTCTAGACATCTTGTAGCTTCATAACATTCTACTACTTCCTCGTTGGAGAGTGTCTCATCATTGTCCAATAATAATGATTCACCATCTACTATGACTACGAAACCAAATCTTTCTGGTTCCCATACCACTCTTGAGCTCCTACGCAGTACTTGTGTTTCTGGAACCTCTTCCACGGGGACCTGTGGAACTTGTTACTGCACCAAATCTGGTGTATCTTGAGCATCAACTTCATAAAACTGAATCTTGCTCCCACTATCCTTCTTGAGGATGTTATCCCTCTCAAGAAATACTGCTTGTCTTGCGATATTCACTTTCATGTCTTGAGGGTTATATAGGTAAAATCCTTTCATTTCCTTGGGATATCCTATAAAGATACACTTCGTCCCCCAGGGTGCTAGTTTATTGCATGAGAAGGCCTTAACAAACGCCAAGCATCCCCATACATGTGTATGTGAAAAAATGGGTTTATTTATATTCCATAACTCGAAGGGAATTCCATTTTTCGCCTTAGATGGTACTCGGTTTAATGTGTATGCTACAGTTTGTAATGAATATCCCCAAAAGGCTAATGGAAGATCCACATGACTCATCATCGACTACACCATGTCCAACAAGGTGTGGTTCCTCCTTTCACTAATACCATTCCACTATGGTGTATAAAAAGGAGTGAGTTGAGATAGAAACCCAGACTCCTGTATAAGATCGATAAACTCTTGGTTTAGATATTCTCCACCTCGATCCGATCGAAGTTTCTTTATCTTCTTACCAAGCTGGTTCTCTACTTCATTCATGAATTCCTTAAATTTCTATAAGGCATCTAACTTATACCTCATTAAGTAGAAAAATTTTTATCTACTCAAATCATCAGTAAAAGTAATGAAGTAAGAATATCCACCTCTAGATTATGCTATAAATGGTCCACATACATCAGTTTGTACAAATCCTAGAAGCTCTGTGGCCCTTTCACCCTGTCCACCAAAAGGCGGATTTGTCATTTTTCCTTGTAAACAAGCATGAGATCTATCAAGTGGTTTTAGCTCAGTAGAGTCTAAATAGCCATCTTGAAAGAGCTTTTTCAAGCGCTTCTTGTTCACATGACCGAGACAATGATGCCACAACTGGGTGATGTATGAGTCATGTGAGTTTGTTTAGTTATCGATTTCCAACACTTGGTTTTCGTAATTCAATCCATACAAACCCTTATTTAAATGTGTCATACCATAACATACATTGTTCTTATAAAAGAGACAACCCTTATTTCCAATCTTGAAAATAAATCCATCCATATCCAAACAAGATAGAGAAATTATGTTCTTGGTAACACTAGGAACATAATAACAGTTTTGTAAAACCAAAATCATGCCAGTTGGCAATGAGAGATGGTAGTTGCCAATAGCCAACGCAACCAGCCTTGCGCCATTGGCATCTCGAAGAACCACCTCTCCTCTGGTGATCTTCCTAAATCTACTTGGTTCCTACATTTGAATACAGATGTGAGCCCCACAAGATGTATCTAATACCCAATGTGTAGAAATAGAAATATTGCACTCGATAACGAACGCACCGTTAGCGTCCCCATGTTTCTGGGTGCAGTTCCTCTTCCAGTGGCCTTGCTTGCCATATGAAAAACACACCGCCTCCCATTCCTTGCCCTGCCTCTGGATCTTCCCCTTCTTGGAGGGACGGTGCTCGGGGGCGTCAGACTATTTATAAGCCTTTGGCCCCTTTTCCTTGTGCTTCCTATTCTTATTCACCAGAAAGACTGCGGGTTTGTCACGCCCCATGTCCTTATCTACCTGGAGAATCAAGTTCAGAATCTTTGATAGACTCTTCTCATTGTCTCTCATATTATAGTGGACAATGAAACTAGATAAGGTCTTGGGAAGTGATGATAGGATGATATTTATACGCAACTCATCTATGAATTTAATCCCTAAGATGTCCAGGCATTTAATGTAGCCAATAAGCTTGACAACATGAGGCCCAGCTGGTGCAGAGTCTCCAAGATTAGTTGTAATCAAAGAATTTGAGATCTCATACATCTCTTGTCTCACCTTTTCTTGGTAGAGATCTTTAAGGTGAGACATCATGCTATACGCGTCCATTTTTCATGTTGCTTCAAGAGCTCATTAGACATGGCTGATAGCATAAAACACTAGACATCTGTGGCATCATCCACGTGTTTCATGTAGAGATAAAGGTCCCCATCACTGGCCTCTTTCCAAGGAACAACTGGAATAGGCTCTTCCAACACATTCAATATCCTTTCTTGGTGAAGGATGACGCGTAAATGCCTCTACCACTCTTGGAAGTTGGTGCCAGTGAGGATGTTTTCCTTCTCGAGTATGGTTCGTAATGATAAGTTTGAAGTAATTTTTTTTCTTTTTCTACAAATTAATATGAGAAAAGGTTTAGTACATTATTAAAAATTGAGACAAATAAATTAATTAATACTTATTAGTCTCCCACTATTTTATCGAAATCCAATATCCCTCACCATTGATTTCGGAATATTCTGTTGCCTGAATATTCCAGTGGCAAGGATCCATATTTCCCTTCGCATTACCCCAACTAGGGTTGATCAAGTAACTTGAAGGGTTTTAGGCAGGCATTCCAAATGCCAACTGCATTAACTCGCAGCTCCTTGATCCAATGAGTGGACTCCCCAATCCTAAAATCCTTTTATTTTGGATTTCATCAACCTTTGCCTCTTGGTCACACCAAGTCCTATTGTGGAAGTCAACCCTGGATGTGAACCAAGTCAAGTCAACCCAAAACCTTGAATTATAATTCCCAAATAATTGAAAGCACCCCAACTAGGGTTGGTTAAGCACTTTGAAATATGGTTCGATTCTAACGAAGATTATGGAAGGTTATACCGACTTAATATTTCTTTTGAGGGATTTTATCCATATACGTAAATTTCCATTTTATTATCTTTTATTACATTCATGTTAATATTAAGTGGGATTTACTTTAGTGATTAACCATGTCAAAGATAATATTGACCTATAAGCCAGTTTTATTTTACTTCCATATTGCATGCTCGTTTAATTCAACAATTGTGTGATCGTGACAACACACCCACAATAAATAAACCGTGCAACTGACAGAAATAAAAAAATGGTATGATCATGAGCTTTTCTATTGGTTAGCTTATCTAGCGGTTGACAAACTGACCCATGACCTTGGGAAGAAACACCTTGAACCTTTCGAGTTCGTGTTTATAGCTTTCCACCTGTCCACCTTTGTATCTCCTTGGATTGGTTTCACCTTGGCTCCTAACTTGAGCCGCCTCCACTATCTTGGGAGCTCCATCCATTACATATGCATTTAGCTCACATGCAGGTGAGGGGTAAAAGAGGTTTTTTACATTAAAAAATCCTTGGGCGTGCAGGCCCTACATATTAATGAGGAGATGGCTCGCAGGCCACAAATTTAATTTAAATAAATAAATTAAACGAAACCATTCACATACAAAGGTCTTGGTCTATCTGATGATCATCCATACATGCAACGATATTTACGCATAAGTAAAATCAGCATTCAATTCTTTAATTGTTCTATTTTAAGATAAATCACGCTCGAATCAATTAATTATCTTTGATTAATAAATCATTTTATCTTAAATCCTTTTTCTGAATTCCCTTGAGAGTCTCATCCATCATAATTTTAAACAAATAAATTCATTTAAAATTATCCTTTACATAACTTGTACCTTGGAGGCAACACAGTGAATTCCCATTTATTACGCAGATGTTAAATTAAACACATATATATAAAACACCTATCACATGTTGTGACTTAGCTTTATGCCTACACCATGGTACACATCTCAAGGGTTTGTATAATATAATAATAAATTTTAATAAATCTGCATAATTTGGGTGGGTATACGGCGTGTAGTTTCGACTACAAGGCGTGTACTTTTTCTTCACCGTCCATACGAAGTACACACCCAGGGACATGGCATGTTAATGTACTTCAGAAATTTTCAGAGTACATGGCATTTATAGTGGGACACACGCCGTGTAGTTTCTACATTACACGGTTTCCAGCCGGGCAAGCCATGTATGGGGTACACGGCCCAACCCTAAACCAAAGGGACTACACGTCGTGTTCATTGGACCACACGACGTGTAATCCAGAAATTGTGTGCCACCTGTTTCTAGTCAACACACGACATCTTAAATTCTTAGAATGAATCCAATACACTACCTGATTTGGCGGATCATTCAATGCATTGATCCTAGACTACATGGCGTGTACTACCGAATACACGCTGTGTATTCTGGTGTTATACGGCCAAAAATGTTTGGCTCTTATGGATGAGTTATTATATTTAATTTTATTCAAAATTAAAAGAAAAAATCGTTTCGGTGAGGTGAACGAGAAACGAGGGAGGAGGAACGGATCTCGATATTTAAATTTCCAGAGTGATTAAACTTGAATTGAAATAACTAGATTATTAAATGCGTAAATCATCAACAAAAAACTAAATAATTATAATCAACGATATAACCTCCCTATGATACCACTTGGAGGTTTCGAGCGCAGAAGAAGCTCATTGGTGGGTTTTCCCAACTTTAATTTTAATGTTAAGCAACGTTCAATCCGAGATCCATCACGATTTAAAACGCTGAATCTTCAGAACATATATTCTAGGTGTAGCAGAAGTGCCTCAATGTTTTATGATTCCTCACCCCTAATGACCTGTATTATTTGTGTCCCTCAAATAACATCATCTGTCCATAGAACATATATTCAAGAACAATTTTATGGAACATTCAGGTTCTCATCATAGTAGGGATCCACTATAACCCTTTAATGTAATAGTTGTCCTTAGGACATTATCACATGCATTTTCACGCAGAAGAAAAAAAAATGTGATATGGCTTTTATTAATGAATAAAGTACAATGTAGTTTGTTCAAGGCCACCAACTCCAACATCTACCACCTTATTTTCTATCCCCGGGTGGTAGTGTATTTTGTAATATTATTCAATGAGTAGTTAAATCCATCACATTTGCCTCATGTTTATTTTTAAATCTGAGAAAATATACTCCAAACTCTTGTGATCATTATATATCTCTCATTTATTAACATAGATATATTTTCTCCTTATATTCGAGCCAAGATTACAGCTGTTAACTCAATATCATTTGTAGGATAGTTTTGTTAATGAATTATTAGCTATGGCGACACATAGGCAATAACTCTAACATTCTTCATAAGGATGCAACCGAGTACTTTCTTTGAAGCTTCACTATAAATAACAAACACATCATTCCCCGATGGTAGTGTCAAGATAATAAAATTGACATAAATTCTATTCATTTCTTCAAAACATTATTCACACTCTGTGATCCAAATAAATTTAACCCCTTTACGTGTTATCTTGGTTAATGGGTTATCCAATCAGGAAAAATTCTTGATGAAATTCCAATAGTAACCTCCAAAACAAATAAAACGGCGTACCACAATTATACTCATCAGTGGAGAACATTCTTGGATTTCCCTTGTCTTTGAAGGATCTACAGAGATTCTGTCCTCAGAGATAATATGTCCAAGAAAAGAAATCTCCTAAAGCCATAATTTACACTTGCTATACAACATATATAATTCTTTTAATAAAAAAGTTTTCATAATAGTATGAAAATTATTTTCAAGATCTTCATAGATTTTGGAGTATACCAAGATATCATCAACAAATAGAACTGCAAAGTCTGTATGATATTCCTTGAAAACTCTATTCATGAGATCCAAAAAAACATGGGGTTCATTAGTCAATCCACAAATAATTTCTGTAAACTCGAAATGCCCATACCTAGAATTAAATGCTATCTTGAAATGTATTCATTCTTCAAGCACAAATGATGATATCGATATCAAATATAAATATTTGAAAATATTTATCTCCATGAAAGTGATCAAATAAATAATCGATGTGATGTAGTGGATACTTATTATTTATTTTTATGGCATTGATCTCTCTATAGTAAATGTGAAATGTCATAGATCAATATTTCTTCTTAACCAAAAAAAATAGGGGCTCCCCATTGAGAAACAAAAGGGAGAAAAATCATTTATTAATCATTTCTTCTTGTTTTTACTTTAGTTACCCTAATTCTATAATGGCCATTCTATAAGGTGGCTTCAATATTGGCCTTGAACTAGTAATTAATTCAATGGAAAACTCAATTTCCCATTCTGGAGGATGTATAGGTAAATCCTCTAGAATCACATTGCATATACATACACAATAGTTACATCCACTATTTGTACATTCCTTTCCACATCAATAGTTGTTTCACTCCCTTCATCCCAAATAATTTGATTTAATAGAGCTAGTATGGTGGATCTAGATGAGAATCATATGGTTATGTTTCCTCTTTAAATATAATGGATTCTTTATAGTCCTCAGAAATTATAACATCCTTCTTACAAAAATGTTTTTGAATCATGTTCGGAATTCCAATCCATACCTAGGATTAGGTGAAATTCAATCATGGTTATAAAAATAAGATCACCAGATTAAGAACATTTATATTCCATAATGGAAAGAGATTGAAAAAACATTTTTTCAAAGATACACCCCTTAAGAGTTTTGACTGACTACTCCTATAGTAATTCAAATTGGAAATATCTTATTTTCATTGAATACAGGGGTGATATAAAAGAATGCGTTGATCCAGAATCAAATAAAACATTGGGTAATTTTTAGGAAACTATTAACATACATGCCACCACATAATTCGTAACTTAAACCTCATTAGTTGTGATAATATAATCTTCACCTTGCTCCCCTGTACTTTTTAGGTATGTTTCAATGTTGCTTAGGACATTCATTTGATGAATTCCCGATCTCTTTACAATTGTAGCATTGAACAATGAAATCATCTTTCTTCCCCATGAAATTAATATCTTATTGGACTTTTTCTACTCACATGTAACAGCCTTCCATCACCTTTAGGCACATACCAGGGTGTTTCGTCCCACAATTACTGTCAGATAAAAATTCAGTTTTCCCCTTTTTTCCTTTATTTCCATTTCTAGAGTCTTCAGTAGATCTTTTATTATCTTTATATCCTTTTAAGTGATAAGACATAGAAAATTTCAATTTTTTCTTGATAGCACATAAGACTATATGTTCGTACAATTAGAATGATTGTGAGACTAATGCTCGACAGAGAAATAGTATTAACCCATCAATGAATCGATCAACCTTACTTATTGGTTTATGTGTATAATCTAATACATGTCTTGATTACATTTTAAAGCTTTCCCCAAACTTTTGAAAATCAACATCCTCCTTTTGAATCAGACTCAGAAATTGTCTTCCCATATTTTCTCGATGTTTATAAGGAATGTATTTTTCTATGAAAATCTCTTTAAAATCCTTCCATTCCATATTTCATACTTCTTCATGATCCTTGGTATTTGGAATTAATGACCACCATTGATTTGAATTTCCTGATATGTGATAAACTACCATGAAATTTTTTCCCATTCTCTACACCCCAGATCTGTAATTATTTTCTCTATGGAACTTATCTGTTGTTCAGCTACAAAATGGACTTATAGTCACATTGAATGTTGGTTGTTGTTGACTTATGATGTGGTTTAACATTGATCATCCACGTTGTGGATCATGGTGCTTCATTAGGTTAAGCTAATAATTCATAACCAGAGTGAGTTGTCATAGTATGGTTATAAGTTGTGGGGAACTAGTTGAATCACGAGATCCACTATAATTATCGTGAATAAGAGGGAAATCCCTACATGGATTACGTGTGTTGACACGGTTTCCATTCCATCCAATCGGTGTCATTTCTAAAAAATGACACACACTAGATTAGTTTATGAATCACAATGCATGAATCAAAACATGTAAAATACTTAACAGAAATTGAACAGTTTATGCATATAATCCATACTCACAAAAAATACTTAAGGAAATATTTACTCATAAATCCTTCATAACAGATTATAAAGAAAATATAAATTATCCTAAACATATCCCCTAGAAGTGTCAAATAAGGTGCGTAGTAAGGCTCATTGTCGTATACCAGGATTCCTCAGGTCAAGACCGAATCTCCTTTTTGGATTTTTCACTCCTAGGTAAATATGTTCTAGAACCACATCCACTTGTATTATCCAGATAGGGATTTATTTCTTGTAAATCCCACATAATATCTTTATTATCAAAAAAATTGGATATTTTTCTATACTAATCCTAATTTTCTATTTTAAGATAATGTTTTCTACTTAGAGTTTTTCTAAATCTAGTTTCCATGATTTTTACTAAACTTCCTCGGATACCAACTATAATGCCCAGAATCCTGTTTCCCAGAGTCGGTGCATTATTAAATAACATGGTCATGATCAAAAGAGATTGTGTCCTAAAAGACCAATAATTTTAGTATCCATGGAAGTACAAGATACATACATAAGTATTTCATTAAATTATTTAATTAAAAAACCACATTATGTCTCCATTGATAACATTCATATACCTTATTCTGTCCTTGCAGGTCGGTAATAATATAATTCATTACATCAAGGGAAAAATAAAACATAAGAAATGGGTGTGTTTGGATACTTAGTAAGGACAAAAATTTAGTTAAAATAATCATAAATAATAATAAACATTTAATCCATTGTATAATACTATAACACAAGCCTTTTAAACGTTAAACTTCATCATAATATAGAAAGATAAATCAAATAATGCCATTTTTTATTCATATGGATATTCTAATAGACGAATAATCACATGTAATATCAAGAGCTAATATCATAATGATGAAATGTATAATTCCAGACATCATAACCACATATTCAAGGCCTCGTGCCATGACTACAAATAAAAATATTGTCAGGGCCTTGTTGCAAGACACTAGTTTGTTTCGTGAGAGCTACTGATGCATCAAGGGGCTATAACATGCATTGTCTATCGGTTACTAAGTCCAATGGATTCCCAATATGAAAAGGATGAAACATAAAATAAATATTAGTATTAAAAATAGCATAAAAATGAGAATACATTACCCATAAACCATTAATGGTATAAAAATAGCAAATACATATACAAACATATCACAAAGAATTAAATAGAATAAGGAATATTGTATCATAATAAATCATCTTCAAACAAGCATAAAATCCCACGAAGAATGTTGACATAGATGGAATCAATCCAAAAAAGTATTTGAGAGAAGTATTTATTTCTTCTTCGAAATCCTATAAAATATTCATAATTATAAAAGAGAACTTTTTTTTTCAATAATATTCTTATAATCCAATAAGGGAAGCTTAGATGATGTTATAATGGTGGAAAACAGAAGCACTCTCCATAAATGTTAAAAAACATTATTTCCTTAATTTTTCAAAAAGGACATAATGTACCTTGATTGGAAAACCATGGAAATATTCCATTTAAAAAAATTTATGGAATGTAAATATGAGGTATAAATGAATTTAAACCATAGTCTATAAAATATTAAAAATGTTTTGAAATAAAATTTGATGAAATATGGATGTGCATGATAAATAAGTTACATAAGATACTTACGTATAAATAAACGCAAATAATAAAGGGATTATAAAATCAACCCTTACATTATACGTTTTCATAATCGAGGGTACCTTAACCTCCTTTATAATGGTTAAATATTTGTTATTAATTTATAAAATAACCACATACATAAATATTACATCATATAAGATCCTCTAAGATTTATTTGTTAATAATATATTCTTATCATTGTTTTGGTTGTTAACTGATTCATTTTCCATTATATGTTTTGTTATGTATGTCATGTTTATTATGGATAGGATTTATTTGATTCATATCCAGTATAATATTAAGTTTTTAAACATTATTTTTTAATCATAAATTGGAAATTATTCTTGAATGGTTATGATGGGGAATGAAAAATTATTGCGTCCTGGAGATAGTAAGTCGTACGTACGCATGAGGGACAATATCATAATTTTGATGGTGAATTTTTATGTAATTGGATGGTATATTATATATAAAAAATAATTAACATGTTATATATTTATTTAAATAAATTATACTCATTATTATATCTATCTAAATAATTAAGTGTCGAATAACAAAGTACATCACAATATGGATATGATAAGTTGTACGTATGCACGTTTAGTGACTTTTTCATTAATAAGATGGATATAATATTGAATATGGTTTTAACATATTTATAATAACATCTCAGTATGTATAAGGTACTAGAGTTTGTATTTTATTAGGGAAACAATAAAGAAAGAGGATGTAGAAGAAGAAAAGAACATTGAATGAGGTGATAAAATAATTACATCTTCTTCGAGTACTTCTGTTTAATTAGAAAAAATGGGACCCTTAAGTTGAATTTTTGCACAAATTAATCCCTCTAGATTTAATTGAGGGTGGTTTGAAAAATATTTGAGCAGAGTTTGAAAAATTCAAATGTATTTGGAGGTGTGAATTATAGGGAAGTGTATGTACCCTTTTGAAAGAGAGGTGTCAAGCACTTTAGGAAAAGCTTGAAATATTAATTTATTATAAAATTATTTTCAGTTTCTAATATCCCCATATGGATTTATTTCGAGTAAAAGGTGAGGAAAGTTCGAAATCCTCTCAGCCAATAGGTTTTAGATAGGTTTTGGTCACCATATTAACCATATCTTTTAGACTTAACCCTTAGAAAAATTGTTAAACTTTTACTATGTCTTCTTGTATAAATATACTAAATGGTTAATATAGTTACTATAAAATGTCAAGAGAACCTAAAGTAGTTAATTTGTGTCATATATAACATTATCTACATCCTTTTTCCAAATCCTAGATTGTTTGGAATATTATATCATTTAATTGAATAGTATTTGTTTTAAAAACACATTTATTTCAATTTTGACACTATTTTGTATCTAGTTTTTGTGAATGTCATCACAACATTATTACTTAGAAAAAAAATAGTAAATAAACCCTAACAAGTCTTATTCACCTAGAAATTTTTTTAAATGCATCAATGGTTTCAATTTACGTTTATTTTAATATTTATTATATCAATTATTTTAATCGTTCATTAATAAGGTAATTACTACATCATCATTGTATCATTATTAAATTTACTTATTTAATGTCTAAAAACAATAAATAAAATACTATGATTTAGGAAATATTTTTATATTTCTATTTAATATTTATAGTCTGATTTATATTATGAATAACCCAATATTAAAAATGGATTAGTTATTAAAATTTGAATTTAACAATTTTAACTCTTCTTTAAATAAAATATAATAAATGTTCTAATCTAACCAAAAGGGATCTGAAAGGATCTAATGTTTTTTCTACGGTTTATTTTGGTCAAGAAACACTTATCCAATAGAATTGGGATGCGTGTTGGGATAATTATAATATTATTTTTACCTTTAATTACCATATTTACTTTTAACTGTGGTAAATAAAATTCAAAAATTAGTATTCAAAAAAACTATTTTCATCCAATTAAACTAAATATTACTTATTGATGGAAATAGGGTCTATGAGATTTTTGAAATTCAATTCACAGAAGTGATAAAATTACATTTTATACAAATTTGGAAATGCGCCTAGAAGGTCTGTAAATTTTTCAATAAAATTTTATATATCAAATATTATTAAAAAATGACTCCAATGATTTAAATTGGACTAATATAGGTATTATATATCTATTTCTAATATAAAATAAATTTAAATAAGAAACAATTATTTAAATAAAGAGGTGGTTTTAAACAATAATGCAGTGTTTTTCACTATTCACAAAAATTGAATGTTTTCAGAAAAATACCAAAAATTCACCCTAAGATAATTTTTATACTCTAAATCCAAATAATTAAGTCATTTTTGACAAATAAAATTTATAAAATATCAAAAATTGGATATCACTATTCATAATTACTCATTAAATGGCTAGATTTATTGGTCGGGATTTGCTAGAACTCAGAGCTATGTACAATGTGAGAAATTGTAATATTCCAAGAGAAATGTACCGTGGAATCATGGGGTGTTACATTCTTCTATCATTCAAATTATTTTTTCCTTGATATTTCTACAATATTATTGTTAAAAAGATTCGGGTGGTTCTTCATCCTATGTTCCTCAGGTTCCTATCTTTCCTTTTCCATTTTATAGTTTCTCCAAAGAACATTTACCAGACGAGTTATCTGGTTTCTCAACACTTGTTCTCTGGTATCATGAATACTGATATTCTCTTCATAATAAGATAGATTGGGTTCGAGATCTATTTATTCATAGGTGAGTACATAGATTTGTTGAGGCATGTATTTTTTCAACAATGATACATGGATCACATAGTGAAATTTGGAGAGACTTGGCGGCATTTCCAAATGGTAATCTACAGCTCCATTCATTCCAGAACATTGAATGTTCTGATATACATGGGAAAAAATTTACCCTTATTATCAAATCATATAATACTCTTCCATGGGGATACCTTCATGAAAACATGTCATCTACTTGAAATTTCAAATTCTTCCTTTAGTTATTGGGGTAGATCTTTGGTCTAATCTGATCTACATTGATGTGGGTTTGGATAATTTTCACCTTTTCCATTATTTCCTCAGCAAGTTCTGGGTCTACAAATTTTCTTTCAACAAAATCATCCCAAAATGTGGGTTTGTGACAACTCTTTCCATATAACTCATTATATTGTGCCATTTGAATACTTGAAGGGAAGATACATTTATAGAAAAATTCTACCATAGGTAAATAATGATCCCACTTACCATGAAAGTCAAGTGATAAAGATATCAATCTTTCCTCAATGGATTTCATTGTCTGTTCTGATTTTACATTAGTTTGATAGTGGTAGGCAGTTCTCAAACAAATTTCAGTATCCAGGGATTTCTAAATAATTTTCTAGAGTGATGATGTAAAATGGTAATCAAGATAAAAAATAATCGATAGGGGTACACCATGAAGTCTAACAACTTCATTAATATATAGTCATGCTAAATTTTCAAGTAGAAAATCTTCTCTTATAAATAGAAAATGTGCGGACTTGGTATGACGATCAACAATGACCCATATTGCATCATTCCATCCTCTAGTCCTTGGTATCCCCATCACAAAGTCCATCATAATATCAACCCATTTACACTAAGGTATGGGTATAGGTTTCCTGAATCTTCTGGGATGTTGCCCTCCAACCTTTACCTATTGAAAAACCATACATCTTGACACATAATCAGCTATATATCTCTTCATGTTGTCCCACCATAAATGTTCCTTCCAATATCTATACTTATTAATATTACCATGATGTATAGAGAATTTGGAGCTATTAGCATCATCAAAAAATTCCCTTTTTAGATCAGGTATGTCGGGAACACAAATCCTTAGCCCAAATCTCAAAATTCCATCCCCATATACGAAGTCAATCAATCTCCCATAATTCACATCATTAATTTTCTCTTCAAACTACTCATCATAAGTCTAAGAACTCTGTATCCTTTCTAGTAAATATGGGTTATCAATCATTTGTAAAATTTCTGATGTTTCACCTTCCATGATTATTCCCATATCCATCTTTACTATATCCATGAACATAGGATCCCTTTCAACTCTAATCTTGGTCTGAACTCTATGATCATTTCTCTTCAAAGAATCTACCACCTTATTTTCCTTCCCCATGTGGTATTTTATTGTGTAATTCTAATCCTTGAGTCATTGAATCCATCACCTTTTCTTCAGGTTGAGTTTTTTCTGTGAGAAAATATACATCAAACTCTACTGATTATTATATATCTCATATTTATCACCATAGAGATAGTGTATCCATATATTCATAGAAAATATGACAACTGCTAACTCATGACCATGTGCAGGATAGTTTTGTTCATCAATTTTTAACTATCATGACTCATAGGCAATAACTCTATCATTCTTCATAAGGACACACCCAAGTCCTTTCATTGAAGCATCAGTATAAATAACAAACTCATCATTCCTTGATGGTATATTAATTATAGTAACATTGACTAATCAACTCTTGAATTATTAAAAATATACTTGGCACTCTTTTTTCAAACAAATTTAACCCCTTTAAGTGTGAGCTTGGTTATTGGGTTATGTAATCAGGAAAAAATTTAGACGAAAAAATGATAGTAACCTGCTAAACCAATAAATAAATGTACCTCATTTATACTCATCGGTGTAGGACATTGATGGATTTCCCTTTTATTTGAAGGATAAACATAGATTCCATCCTTAGATGCAATATTGCAAAGAAAAGAAATCTCATGAAGCTAGAATTTACTCTTGCTAAATATCCCATATAATTCATTTATTTTAAGAGTTTTCATAATAGTGTGCAAGTTATTTTTTTGATATTCATAGATTTTGGAGTAGACAAATATTCCATCAATAAATACCAACACAGTGTAATCATGATATTCCTTGAAAACTCTGTTCATTAGATCCATGAAAATGTTTGGTGAATCAGTCTGTCAAAAATGAATTATTATAAACTTGTATGCCCATAAGTGGTTTGAAATTCTGTTAATAGAATGTCTTCCTTTATCACACACAACTAATGATATATAGATAGTAGATCAATCTTTAAAAAATATTGAGCACCATGATGTTGGTCAAATAAATCATCAATGCAAGGTAGGGGATAATTGTTTTTTATATTTATAACAATTATCTACATGTTTTAAATTCACTACCTCATAGATCCATCATTATTCATATCAAAATGAACATAGGCTCCCCCTAGAGAAACACTAGGGAAAATAAATCATTTATTACTCAATTCCTCTCGTTTTTTATTTAGTTCCACAAATTCCACAGTGTCCATTCTATAAGGGGTCTCTGATATGGGCCTTGAACAAGAAATTACATCATTGGAAAACTCAGTTTCCCATTCCGAAGGATGTCTAGGTAAATCCTCTGGAATCACATCATATTATTCTTGAAAAATAGGTACATCCTCTATTTGTACATTCCTTTACTCACCCAAATTTATTTTACACCATTCCACCCAAATATTTGAATTTAGTATAGCTAATGGGGGTGGATCTAGATGATAATAAAATGGTATTGTTTCTTCTCTAATGATAATAGATTTATCACTGTCATAAAAATTTTAACCTCTTTTTTCATACAATAAATTTTCATGTCATGGTCCGAAATCCAATCCATACCAAGTATTATATCAAATTCAGTCATCGGTATGACAATAACATCAGTACAGAATGTATGTTTATATTCCATAATGGTAAACGGTTGACAGAAATTTGTTGAAATGATACTTCCATTAGGAGTTTAGACTGACAACTCCCTTAATAAGTCAAATTGGAAATATCTAATTTTTTGGAAAACTCAGAAGATATGAATGAATGCGATGATCCATAATGAAATAAATGATTGGATAATTTTGAGGGAATTATTAATGTACCACCCACCACGTCATTCAAAACCTCAACCTCAGCAGTTATGATCGCATATTCTTGGCCTTTCTCCCTTTGACTTTTCTAAGGTAAGTTTCCTTTAATATTAGGATAATAATTTGAATAATACCCCATCACATTAGAATTATTTCATTAAACATTGAGATATTCTTTCATACCTTACAATAATGAGCTTGATGGGCTTTTTCTCCTCACATGTAACAAACTCCCGTAGCCTTTAGGCATGTACCAGGGTGTTTCTTCCCAAAATTACTGCAAGATGATAATTCATATTTTCTCTTCTTCTCCAAATTTCATTTACCAGAGTGTTCATCAGATCTCTTATTCACTTTCTTTGTATTGATGTAATAAAACATATAAGATTCATTTTATGTATTGATAGCACATGAGACTATATCTTTATAGGGAGATAAGGATACTGAGACCGATGATCGAAATAGAAATGGTTTTAACCCATCAAAGAATCTATCACTATTACTTCTTGGGTTGCGTATATAATATACAGAATGCCTTTCTATCCTTGTAACGTTTTCTCATACTTTGAGACATTATCATCCTCCTTTTTCCTCATACTCAGAAATAGCCTTTCCATATCTGCTTGATGTTTATGAGGAAAGTATTTTTCTAAAAAATGCTCTTTAATCTCCCTCCAATCTATATTTCATAATTCTTCATCCTCCTTTCTGATTTGATTTAATGACCACCGTAGATATGCATCTCCATAGAGGCGATAAAATACCATAACTACATTTTCCCTTTCGCTACTCCCCCAATAATGAAATATTTTCTCTAAGGAACATATCCATTTATCATCTACAAATTGACTTGTAGCTAAATTAAATGATGGTGGTTGGTTCCTCATGATGAGATCTTACAATGATCCTCCTCATTGTGGATCAGGGAGCTTCATATGGGTAAGGTTATTATTCATAGCATGAGTGAGTTGTCAAACTATGGTTATAAGCTGTTCAGAACTAGTTTCATTACCATCTACAGTAAAATTATATTGAATAAGAGGGAAATACCTACATGGATTATGTGCGTTGATATGGTTTCCATTCCTTCCACTAATCTCCATTTGTAAACAATGAAATACACTAGATTAGTTTATGAAATGCAATGCATAATTCCGAACATGTAAAATACTTAATATAAATTGTTCAGTTTATGCATATAATCCATAATTGTAAAACTGATTTCTTGGGGGTGTATTTACTTATAAATCTTTCATAATGGTTCATAAATAAAATATGAATTCTCTTAATCATATATCCCTTGAGTGTAAAACCAGGTACGTAGTAAGGCCCGTTGTCATGTACTAGGATACCCTTGGTCATTCCCAAAACAGCATGTCAGAGTTATCACTCCTAGGTACATCTGTGCCAGAATCCTGCCCACTGGTAGTATCTAGACACAGATGTATTTCTTGGAAACCCCAGATAATATCTATATTTCCAAAAACATTTATATGTTCATTTATAATAATACCCAATGTTTAACATAGGGTAATGTTCTCTAATCAGCATTTTTCTAAATCTAGTTTCTATGGTTTGTACTAAACATTCACTAATACCAACTGTAACGCCCTGACCCCAGCTGCCCAAAGTTGATGCATTATTAAATAGCGTTGGCATGATCACAGGAGATCATTTCTTGAATGACCGATCAGTTTAGTTTCCTTAAAAGTACTCGATATATACATAAGCTTTACATTACATTATAATATGAAAAAACAACATTTTGTCTCCTTTGAACACACTCAACTCCTTTATTCGATCCCTACAGGTCAATCATAATATACTTCATTCCATCCTAGGAAAAAATATAACATATAAAATGGATGAGTTAAGATGCTCAGTAAGGATAAAAATATAGTGTAAACTATGATAAATAAGCATAAAAATTTAAGAGAATTTATAAGACAAAAACACTATCCTTTTAAAAAAAACTTCATCATAATATAGAAAATATAAATCAAATAATTACACTTACATATTAACATGGATATTCTACTAGATGAATAATCACATGTAATATCAATATCCTGTCTTATAATGATGGAATGCATAATTTCGGACATCATAACCACAGATTCAAGGCCTCATACCAAGAATAGAAATAAAAATATTGTCAAGAACTTTTTCCAAGACACTAGTTTGTATCATGAGAAATACCAATGCATCAATGGGCTAAAGCTGGCTCGGCCCTCCACTTACTATGTTCAATGCATTCCTCTAATGAAATTTTTGAAACATAACATAAACATTCATATTAAAACTACCATACAAAATGGTAATACATTAACCATAAACCATGAATGGTTTAAAAATAGCACATATACAGCAATACATATCACAAAAACCTTCAATTCAATATGTATTATTTTATCATAATAAATCAACTTCTAACAAGAATAAAATAAATTAAAGGATGTTTATAGAGATGAAATAAATCCAAAAAATATTTGAGAAAAATATATCTTTCTATAATGAAATCAATTAAACATCGCATATTTATTGGAGAAAACATTTATTTAAAAAATATTATTATAAAATAATAAGGAAAGCGTCAGAGGAATTATAACAGTGGAAAATAGTCATGCCCACCAAATAAGTTAAAAAACATTCTTTCATTAATTTTTCAAAAAGGTCATAAGGTACCCTATTTGGAAAACGATGAAAATATCCCCTTAAAAACATTTTATATATCATAAAAATGGTATAAATTACTTTAACCCATATTCTAGAAAATAGGTAAATTTTTTTGAAATTTATTTTTAAAAAACACTGATATAGATGATAAATATGTCCTAGAAGTTACTTATATATAAACAACCTCGAATAAAAAATAGATTACTAAATTAAGCCTTACGTTGTACTTTTACTTTTTCAGGGTATGATAACCTCATGTATAATAGTAAAATAATTTTTATTAAATTATACAAGAACCATATACATAAATATGATATCATATATGATCCTCAAATATTTCAGTGTTAATAATATATTAGTATCATTCTTTCGGGTGTCAACTGATTTATTTTCCTTTATATGTTTTCCTACATAAGTCATGTTTGTTATGGATAGGATGTATTTGATTCATATCCAAAGTAATATCAAGTTATTAAACATTATTTTTTAATCAAATAATTAAAATTATTCTTGAATAGTTATGATGGGGAATGAAATCTCATCGCGTCATTGAGATGTTAATTTGTACGAACGGACGAGTGATTGTATCAATCTATTTATGGTAAAATTATATTTAATTGGATGGTATATTAAATATAAATATTCATTAATATTTTATATTTATTATTTACATCAACAATACTCATTATTATTCCCATCCAAATAATGAAGTGTTGAATTACTAACTACACCACAACTCTGAAAATGGTATTTCTGATGCTGCTTGAACTTACATTGAAAGGTTGTACCCTGATTCCAGGCATGATAATACCCATAACATGTTTAGGTATATTTCTCCTTCGGTGGAGCTCTCCCAGAATGATATGCTCACTAGTATTCCTTCAAAGGAGGAAATCAGGAAGGTGGTGTTTTCTATGAATGTTGATTGTGTGGCAGGGCCAGATGGTTTCTCTAAAATATTTTTTATGGATTATTGGAATATTATCCATTCATATTTTGTTAATGAAGTTAGAGATTTATTTTATGATTCCTATTTTCCCTTTGTTTCCAATGATAGCTTCATTGCTTTGATTCCAAATAGGGATAATGCTCTTGATATTCAGGATTTCAAGCCTCTGGCTATAGGCAATACTATTCCAAAGGTTATCAGCAAGGTCATTGCAAACATATTGGGAAGTATTGCTAAGGAGTTTATATCCACAAATCAGTTTGGCTTTATGCCTGGAAGGAACATTCAAAACTATTTGTACACGGCATCAAAATGTGTTAATGTTATGAGGAAAGATGTAAAGTATGGGAATATGGATCTGAAAGATGAAATCTAGAATGCCTTTGATATGATGAAATGGAGTTTCATTTTTGTGGTGTTAAGAATGCATGGATTTTGTGATGGGTTCATCATCTTGATTGGCTGCATTCTCCAGAGTTCTTTGCTTTCTGTTCTTGTTAATTGCTCCCATAGATGTTTCTTTAAATGTTCTAGGGGGTGAGACAAGGATATCCCTTATCTGGCCTTCTTTTTTCTATTTCTAAGTATTACATGACCATATATCTTTCTGATCTTGGGCATGCTAGATTGTATCATAAAATTACTGTTGGCAAAGGACTTTTTTCTCCTTCACATCTTTTTTATGCATATGAAATTCTGATATTTGGTAAGCCTGATAGGGGCACCATTTTCTTTATTAAAATGGATTTTGAGAATTATGAGTTTGTTTCTGGTCAATTTATCAGCTGGGAGAAATCCTCTGTAATTTTTTGGGAAGGTGTTATTGTTTCAAAGAAAAAAATAGTTGGTCGCAAACTTGGGGTGAGCAGAGGATCTCTTCCTTTCAGCTATCATGGGGTTCCCATTTTATGGGGTGCTATGAAAAGATGTCATCTAGAAAATATCTACCTCAAAATTATTAATCAAATGGCTACCTGGAAAGGTAAATCTATATCTCAGGTAGGGCGGGTCTGTCTTGTTAATTCTGTGATCACATCCATGTGTGTCTAAGTTTTTTCCTTATATAGATTGCCTAGAACTCTTCTAAAGGATTTACAAAGGCTTATTCAGAATTTTATTTTGACTGGTTTAATTCATGAATGGAATCTTGTTACTGTTGCATGGAGTGAATGCATCAGGCCTGTTTACATGGGTGGAATGAGGCATAAGGATCTTAAGTGTTTTAATGAATCTCTCATTAGAAAGTTTAATTGGTCACTTCTAACCTCAAGTGATTTTTCTTTGGAGTTTCTTTGTAATAGATTTGGATCCAAGCTAATGAATGGTTACTCTCATTATGTCCCTTCCTCGATATGGCCCTCAATTAAGCATCCTTATTGTAGCCTATCACAATCCTCTAAATGGGTGGTTTCATGAAACTCCACATTGAACTACTGGAAGACTACTGGTTTATCATGTGCCATTGCTGAGGATTTGGTGATCCCTTCTTCATGAAAAGATCTTTCTATTTCTGATTTACATAATAATAGAATGGCTCAGGGGCTACTTTCTAATTCCTTGAAAGTTGAGGTGGATAGCTATCATTACTCCTTGAGGGTACTTTTATCTGGTTTCCCAGTCTTACTGGAAACTTCAGCAATAATTAGGATGATAGATATATGTGTTCTGTGTCTTAACGGGTTCCTTCTTGGCTACTTTTGTTTCATTTTTACTGTATTCCTCCTAAACATTATATGCTTATGTGGAGGATTTGGAAGTGTAGACATTCTTTGCAGCGCATGATACAGAGAGCTGGATTTTCCCTTGCACTTGTTTGCTTTCATTGTCTTGCTGCTGATGAAACAACTAATCATCTTTTCATATCTTGTCACTATTCATCTGGTCTATAGAATTATTTGTAGGATATTTTTGGATATCGCCTGAATCTAGGGATTTTTGGATGGTTGATGGACTCTATTTCGCGAGCTAATTGTAGCACTCAGGTGAAACCAGTGCTCCTTTCTACAGTTTCATCACTGGTTTCATTCATTTGGAGGGCTCTAAATTCTCTTATCTTTGAGAACATAAGTACACCGATTTCTGTTGGCATTCTAGAGCTTCATATTGGTGTTCTTGCTTCTACACAGGCTCGAATTGGAGTTATGTGGAATTATTTTTTTGATCTGGTTATTTTGCGATGTTTGGGTGTTTCTGGTAAGTGTAAGAAGCCGATTATGATGAATTATATCCAGTGGATTCCTCTGATCATTCAATCACTTTATCCAAGGGTTTGGTTGAGGAGGTTTGCTCATTATGGTCCTTTGTTACACCGACCTTTTGCTGAGGTTTGATTGATTTTGATGCGCGTGGTGATGTGTACATGCGTCTTTGTTGACCCCTTTTTTCTCCTCTTTTGATGTATTTATATGTTATTAATAAAATTTTATGGGATTAGGCTTGCCTTCTCCTGATTCGTCTGATTAACTACACCACAACTTGGAGACGATAAGTTGTACGTACGCACATATGTTGACTTGGTCATTCATAGGATGGATAGAATAATGAATATATTTGTACCACATTTAAAATAACATATCAGTATGTAAATGGTATTAGAGATATTATTTTAGTATGGAAACAACAATGAAATTTTAAGTGGAAAATGATAAGAACTTTTAATGATGTTATAAAATAATTACCTCTTCTTCGAGTGCTTCATTTTGATTTGAACCAAAGGACTCCATAGGTTGGATTTTTTATCAAAGTATGGCCACTATAGTGAATTGGGGGTATTTGGGAGAATTTTTGAGTTGGGGTTGGTAGAGACCAGTGGCTTTGGATATGTGAATTTAAGAGAAGGGGAAGTAGCCTTTTCTAACATAGGTGAGAGGGAGTTTAGGAAAATCCTCAAATATTAATTTATTTTAAAATTATTTACAATTTAAAATAGCTACAAATTTATTTATTTCAAATATAATGTGGGGATGGGTCAAAATAATCTCATCTAATAGGTTTTATATTTTTTAACACCACCATATTAACATTATCTTCTAGACATAACCCTTAGTTAAATAGTTTATATTTTTCCATTTCTTCTTGAATTTTTATACTAAATGGTTAATATAGTTATAATAAAATTCCTTGACAACCTCAATCGGTTAGTTAATGACATATCCAACCTTATATAAGTCATTTGGTTGAATACTAGATTTTTTAGAAATATTATTTCATTTAATAAAATATAATTTGTTTTAAAAACTCCTTTACGTCAATATTGACACGATTTAGTATTTTCATTCTGTGAAGGTCATCACAACTTGATTACATCGAAAAAAAATACATTGCATCAACCATAACATGTCATATTAACCAATAAAATTCGTATATGGAATAAAATGTTTCAATTTAAATATATTTTAATGTTTATAATATCAATTATTTTAATCCTTCATTAATAAGGTAATTACTGCATCATCATTGTGTCAAAAAAAATTAATTATTTAATGTCAAAAAATCATAAATAAAATAATATGATGTGAAAAATATTTTTATCTTTCTAATTAATATTTATTTTCGAATTTATTTTAGGTAAACCCCTATATTTTTAATTGTTTATTTTTTATAATTTGAATTTAACACTTTTAACTCATCTTTAATTAAAATATAATAAATGTCTTAATCTAACCCAAATGGATCAAAAAGAATCTTAATTTTCTCCTAAGTTTGAGTTTGGATGAAAAAACTTATCAAATAGAATTAGGACACGTGTAGAGGTAATTATAATATTATTTTTACCTTTAATTACCATTTCTACTTTTAACTGTGGTAAATATAATTCAAAAGTAACTATTCACCAAAAATTATTTTCATCCTATTGAACCACATTTTACTTACTAATTCCAATTGTATCTTTCATATTTTTAAAATTCCATTCATAGAAGCTGTAAAATTATGTTTAATGCATATTTGAAAATTTTCTTAGATGGTGGGTAAAATAAGTTAAAAAGTTCAATAAAATTTTATATATCAAAAACATATTATAAAATGACTCCAATGAATTACATTGGACTAATATAGGTATAATGCATATATTTTGACTACAAAATAAATTTAATTAAAAAAATAATTATTTAAATAAAAAGTCAGTTATCAACAATAATGTATTGTTTATCACTATTCATCAAAAATAGAATGTTTTCCAAAAAATACCAAAAAATCACCCCAAGGTAATTTGGATATTCTGAATCCCAAAATCAATTCCAATTTTAAAAAAATAAAAAATTTCCAAATGTGGATATCACTATTCATAACAAATTTTTAAATAGCTATTTTGATTGGATGGGATGTGCTAGAACATGGAGCTGCGTACCGTGAAAGAAATTGTATTATTCAAAAAAATGTACCATAGAAGCTTGTGGGGTTACATAAACCATAGAATGAAATAATTTTTAAGAAAATTATTATTTCCATAACAATTTCCTTGATTATTTTAATCTCAAAAGTTTATAACATGATTTTTATAGAATATATTTATTTTACATATCATTCGAATAATTAAAAAATAATTTTATAAACATTCATAAATTAAAATTATCAAAATAACATTAAAATAAAAAAATCCATAATTATGAGATACTTATAGAGACATCGATAAAAAAATTGAAAATTCATTTATATGACCCAACTTTTTATATCAATATAGATAAATTTATATAGGAAAATTGACATAGCTAAATTCATGTAGGAGAATCGATGTATCCAAATTCACGTTGGTGAATCGACATAGCTAAATTCACATAGGAAAATCGATGTAGCCAAATTCACAATAGGTTCTAAGAGTACCTAAGGATATATATAATAAGAATATATAGTAAAATCATGTTTTTTTCCATGGTAATTTTTTTAAAACCAAATGTTATGTTGCTGGAAATGGTAACTCAACTCAAATAAATGGTCAATCTACTTCAATATCGGGTAAATATATGAGATTTCAACTCGTGTTTGATCAAAATCTATAAAAGGTTAATCTAATAGTAAGATATTTCAGATTATGTTTGATCAAATATAAAACCATTTTATGTTACGGTCAATCTTATACTCATTGTAGGTGGAGAATATAATGTTTGTTCGATAAGAAAATTGAATTTCTATAATATCTTGGATATGGAGAAACTAAAATGCCACCCAAGAGAGTGGGCCACATGGGTACAAGCATTCATCATCATATACTACAGGATACTGAGTTGTAGTGATGGCTATGATATGTCAATTTGGGGATTATTCCCTCATGTTAGAGTGTATGATAGTATTGTAAACACAACAGTCAATTGTATAAGCATAATATAAAACCAGCTAGATGATACCATCCATAAGACTGTTAAAAAAATTCAAACAAAAGTTGTATCATGTAAAATATGATGATCATGTCATGTAACTAAATTAAATTATAGGAAATACAATTAAATATAAATACCATACAAGAAATGATTCAAATGTATAAAAATACAAAAAAAAAGAACTATCAACAACAAGAATCACAAGCATGGATCGATCCTATACTCCACTTTTCCTATGAAATGTCCAATTAAGAATCATAATGTGGGTGACTTCCCCTGTCCATACCTTTATCCATGAAGTATATACTAGTATCCAATGTAGGCCTAAATAGGATTCGATAGAACACTCAATAGTACATACCATAAACATATATAACATGTTTATTTTATGTATAAACAACAATTCATTGTTCAATATATCATATGTATAATAATAGCAAAAGTAATGTGTTAAAATCAAAAGTGATCTTATCTAGCCAAATAAGTATCCCTGTGAAAAATATCCAAGAACCCATAACAAGGGAACCCATAATGCATAACTGAGCTGCTGTGATGATTTCCAATCATACAAGTGTAATCAAATAACTGTACTCTGTCGATCTATATGGCGTATAAAAATATAAACAATGGACAAACCATGAAATAAATTATCTATCTAGAAAGTTCCTATCTTAATGTATAAATGACCAAGGAATCCCTATTTATTTCATTGAAAATATTAATGGGAAATTAATAACTACTAGGTTGGAATAAAAGTATCACATCAGAGGCATTCCAAAAAGTGATATTCAAGAAGTAATAAAGTCCTTAGAAACCTATAGAATTAGGATCCAATGAGTAGAAATTTCCAAGTCATCCACTACCATAATCTATACAGATTCATGAAATATAAATTTCCATTACATTGAATGAAATTAGGATCCTTATAGTAATGATTTCATAGCCTCCACTGCCATTACCAAGATCCATAAATTTATATTTCATTTAATAATAAAAAATAATCCATGTGTTCATCCAACTCATTACTCATTTTCTATTTAAAAACATTAACCAATTAATTCCACAGTTTCCACTCTAATAAAATTTCATGTAGGATAAAGCCTTTTCATTTTGATTCAATCAATTGTGATTCAATTAATAAATGTTAAAAATAATGATAGAGAATTTTCACACACCCACAGTTGTGGTATATAAATATGCAGATACATAAATACACCAAAAAGGCGACATTGGTTTGGGTGAGAGAATGCCAACCATATAAAGGTTCTAGTTGGAAACCTAATCTTGACCCAAAAAATTTAAACAATACAACCATTTAATTTTAAGGGCAACGTCGGAAGGCTCAACATGCAGCACAATGACAACATGTCTTGTAAAATCGAAAAACCTTAAGGGAAAGGTATATACCACCTACCGTATAACCTGGTAGAACACTCAAACAGTATTTAACAATACATTCATAATCATCATATGGAAAATGAAGAATTAATGAAATCCCTAAAATTATTAAATATTATTGTACACCAAAATAACTTTTTCCCATAATAATACTAATTAAAAATGGAACATGTTGAATGAATAACTCACTCGAGATAATCCATTGAGATTTATGGCATTTGAGTCTGAGTCCGAATGGATATTTAGGTGCCAATACTATCTTTATAGAGGGCTACCAAATATCAAAGGGTTTTCTATATGAGAGAAATGGATAAAAAATTGGTTTTAAGAAATAGTTATGGTAAAATTTTAATGTCCCCTGTTTTAACTTGGTTTCACCATTTGGATGCATGGTTTTCCAAATTATGTGCCCCTCTCTTCCTCAATAGGGACTTCACATGTTTCATGTGTATGATTTTGGAAATCATGTGTTGATTGTGGTGCAAACCTCTACTAAAACAATATAGCTTCGTTCAATGGCGTGGGACCCTAGGTGAATAGTTAGGGCAAATCAAGTTCCCTTTGTTGTTCTCTGCCCAACCCCACATAGTTTTCTCAAACAATGAATCCTTAGATTCATGGTATTGTTTAAACATGTGTCCCAAAAAACATTTTCAATATTTTAGGCTTCATGTTTAAAAAATCCCCAAACACCCCTTGAAACAACTGGGACCTCATTAGGCACACACACTCTTCCAAGAAAAGGCATTAAATTGAAATTCAATAGATCCCTACCTCATTGGATGACCATGTATCTTATAATATTCCCATTTAAAAAAATTCCATCATTTAACCTTCCTAGGGTGGTCAGGAATCATCTAATAATAACTCTAGACACTGAACACATATGTAGGCCTCCTACTACAAAGTCGCAACCAACAACTGGTCCTGATTCCATATCACTTGTACTAGAGGAACTGAACAACCTTAGAGAGCCTTTTTTCTCCTTTAAATGATATAAATTACATAATCCATGATATAATCATATACCTGTAGCTCAACCTCATCCAGATGTGGAGTATGTGATAGGTCTCATTGATAATGTCGCAATTGAGAGACACAGAAGACATTGTGCCCGGCTCGGTGTCTCTAAGGTAATTGAAACTGATAGGCAAACTGCATAACTCTCACAATAATATTAAATATCCCAACAAATCCTGATGAAATATTACCATGTATTATAATCCATTTTTCCCAACATATGTGATACAAGTAAAAATAACAAATCCCCAACATCAAACTGCAAATAGTCATACATAGTCATCAGTGATAGATTTATACCTAGACAGTGGAGTATCAATCCTATTTTTGATCATCTATATTTCTATTTAAGTCTCATACATAGGAAATACTATGAGTAAAGATGTATACCATTCCTCTAACCATCATAGAGATGATCAAAACTTCCTATTATATAATGCCTCATATGGTTTTTTCTATATAGAATCATGATAGCTATTATTGTAGGAGAACATAACCAATAGAATATGACTTTCCCAAGAGCCCATTAAATAAAGTAATAATCTCTATAATTTTCCTCTTGAACCTATATGGTGAAATATAACTATCCATTATTCTAAGGGGTAAGATATAATCAGAAGAACCTATTTACCCAACACCCTTTGAATGCTTTTCCAAATCTGTGATGTAAATTGTGTCCCCTATTGGATACAATGGAATGAGGAACCCCATGAAGGCACACAATCTTAAGGAAATAAAGCCTGTTAAGATCATCTTCTGAGTAGGTATACATGATTGGTAGAAAATTGGTGACCTTAATGACTCTATCCACAATAATCCATTCAACATCACTACCTCAACATGACCTCAACAACCAAAACATGAAACCCATCACAACATCTTCTGATTTCCAATCAAGAATATGTTTCTACCCTAAAATCCCATTTATTCACCGGTGTTCTTCCTTAACTATTTAATAGGTGGATCACATATATTAAACACCATATACCTATCATTTCAACCCTGACAACCAATACAAGTGACACAAGTCTCGGTACATCTTGGTAATGTCATGATGCATATCCCATGATGAGGCATTCAAATCGCATACCATATCCTCAGGAATATCTACTACAACCCAAACATGACCATGAATATGCATAAACTCATGCTCAAGCACAATCATACCATATTGGTTGAGGAGATCCTTCACATCCAACTAAATATCTCAAAAATCTGTCCATAAGCTTCCAATCGTTACTAGCCTCCGAAACTAAATATATATGAGTCATTCTAAAAAGTGCGTTACCAACTGCGTTTCAATTTCTAGTCATATAGGCATGAAATAATTTTATTTACTAAAGGTATTAAATCTACCTTCATTAACTCAAATTCAATTTGAACTATTTAAATATATCATTGAGGATTTTTTGTTCATTACAAACCACCAAATTCTCTCAAAGTAAATAATGATCCCAATAGTGTAGGGTGTGAACAACATCAACTATGTTGAGATCATGTGTCAGGTAGTTAGTTACTTATAGTCTTCACTAACAAATCCCATATTCCATTACTGACACCTCCGGAATCAAAAATTCTCCAAGACTAATACCTAATGGTTCAAAATATACTATTATGATTTTTTACTTAATCTGGAATAATTAGGACTAGTGCTAAATTCAATCTTACTTTCATCTACTGAAGGGACATATTTCATGTATATAACCATTTAAACTCCACATTCATCTTAGACATTCTCGTATTATTTGTTTCAAAGTGTGAGAAATCCTACATGAAATGTGTGTAATATCTAGTTATCCATAAGAAACTCTGCATGGAAAATAAGTTCATGTCAATCTCCTAAGAAACTATAGCTCTAACATTCTCTATGTCAACTTATACCTGTGTCTCTGAGATAATATTACCCTGGAGGTGAATCTTATACATCCAAATTATTACTTTGTGATAATAAAATATAACTTATTCTCTCTTAGTCTATCCAAAATTATCTCAACATTTTTTCTTGGTCATGTAAATTATGGTAATTCACCAATATGTCATCCATGAATACAACAACAAATGAATCCAGATATGCATAGAACTCAGTTTGTCAATTCCATGAAAACTACCATCATGTTCATGAGACCAAACAACATAACCATATACTCATATTGACCTTACAATCTACAAAAACGTGTGTGAGGTATGTCTGCAGGTTGAACATGTTCATGGTGATAACTTCATCTTAGATCAGTTATTTAATACACTTTATCTCCTCAATGTTGTTTGAAAAGTTTATCTATTATATTAAAGGTACATTGTTTATTAACCATCAAGTCATTCTATTTTCTATAATCTTCACATATCCCAAGGGTTCGATCATCCTTTTTCACAAAAAGTACTGGAGAACACCATAGAGAAGTATTATGTTGTATTTTCCCCTCAGTCTCCAATTCCAACATCTATCTCTTTAGATTTTGAAAATATCTAGTTGATACTCTATAAAGATGAATGGATACAAGTTTTTCTTCAGGTACTAGATCAATAGAACACTCTATATCTAGTTCAAGAGGTAAACTAGTATAGTGGTCTATGAAACCATCCCCAAAACAATCAACCTCTTGAGATAAATCATCCTGACACATTCCTCAATCATCAAGATAGATACTAGAAATCTATGTTTTCATCCTTCCAATTCAATGATTCTCATGTCAAGCTTAGATCACTAGTATATCCCATTCATCATTGTGAATAATAACACTTTCCTACTCTATGGTAATGTACCCCCATTTTCTGATTGAAATTGACATGTTATCGATACAAAACATTCAATCCCTACTCACGTATGGCATCAAACCCTATAATATTTAGGGAAAAAATATCCATTACTATGTGAAAATATCCAATCCCAAGGGTCACTCCCTTCATTGACATACTCCCTCTATTCTGATCACCGACGAGGTATCCATGGTCATAACACCATAGAAAACTTGACAAAAATACATGGAACTCTTAAATAGGTTCAGATACGAATGAATGAGAAGAAACAATATAAAAAATAATACACCCTAGATTATAGGATATTATGTTTGGACCCCTCATCGTATAAGGCCTTACACTATGATAATCGGGTGTAGTCTATAAGGAATACAACTATCCTAAACCATGGTCCTGTCAAACAACCTCACTACTTGGAGCAAGACCACTCTATTGTCGTAGTACAACTATTTTCTAGCTACCTCAGCCTCAACCCACACCTTAGACTGAATGATCAATACTACTATTTCTCCTAACCTAACACTGAGTTATAATTCTAGTTATTGAACCTAGATTCAGATTTGATCCCCTTCCACTAAATATAAGAGTGGTGGTTCGATAAAAGTGTTGTACATGGAATATCCTACCACATTCTTGAAACTCAAAAGGGTATATATCACAATAAATACTCATATGTCCCTATCTCTCAAACTACTTTTGGAATAAATAACTACCAATAGTAATAGGGTACTTTTTATTCCCATCCTGAGATGCCTCAAAATAGTTCATCCTTCTACCTGATACAAAAATTCTTTGTAGATAGGCCAAACTGGCCTGCTCTGCACCCCCATCTTCCCTTAGTTCCTATTTAGTAATGCGTTTTAGAGTCACTGTTTTTATGATAGTAGTCAACCAAAACATGTTTACCTACAATCAAATGACATAATTGAGACCTTCCTCAAACCGTTATTCCCTTGATAGCTCATCAAGAAGATAAATAGGTGAAAATGGTGAAGCTTCATAAAACATGTTGAATAAACCATAACTATCATCACTCCCTACTCTAGATGCATAATCTCACTATTCCACTCTTTTATCATAGTGTCTATGAATAATTATTCATAAGAACTAGTTTGGGAAACAAAACCAAACCCTATATTGAAGCATATCATCCCTATTCAAAACATCCCATGTGACTTAGATTCTCCCCAATACATATGTGTCATGATATTCCATCTCCTCTCTGGAGGTGTCTTTGGATGATAAAAAATCTTTACAATAGTCTCCAAGCATTGGTCAGAAACCTATGGACTTTGATCCCCAAAAAACATTGAGATATTATACTATTGTAAAACGTGAGTTATCTTTTCCATGGTCTTAGAAAGCTATGAGGATCCCTGAATGTTCTACATAAAATTTATGAAATCCTATCTGAACTATCAATCATCAGCAACATCCATTACAACTACTAGTGTTACAAAAATAAATTTTGGAGGATATATAGGTGGGACATGGCCTACCAACTCTAAATCATGGCCATCGCCACCCTCCAAGTGCATGACCATAGGTTTTAATCAAGGATTGTCTCTATAATGACCAAAAAAATATGAAAATGAATAGAGTAGCAATAAAGTTGCATATAAAATCACATGATAAGACTAATATTTCCAATAATCAAGATTCACCCCTATACCCACTCCTAAAGACAGAGTTGGCTAAAAATATAATATTCAAAATCCCTATATACACTTCCTATTTTCCAATTTAATGTTTTGTTGAGGTCATTTTTTTGTATCATAATTTTATTTTCATTTAATTTCATATTCATATTACAATTATTTTTAAATGGTTGAACCAAATGGGTCACCACTTTAGATGTGAGGGTTTTTTTCATGAAATCCTCAATCCATAATTTTCCCCTTGTAATGTAGTATAGTGTTTACCATATTGTTGTCTCTCAAAGAGGATTCAATTTGAGCTACAAACTATCACTTTTGTTTTTCATTGTTAGTTTTCGCAAGAAGTGAAATTAGGGGATTTGATTGGTTTTTCAAAATAGAATTCAAACATAATGTGAAAAAAATGATGGGAAAGATATAAAAATTGGCATAGAATGAAATGGGTATGAAAATCAGATCTAATACAATGGTTTCATACTTTCATGATCCTCTCAGACACTCTCCCCTTCCTTGTATAAAAATATTTCTTAATTGAATTTCAAAATTCACCCCCAATGACCCCTAGGGGAACACTGAAACATGATCAAAAAGAGTATGAATAACTTAATATAATTGTTGTATCACATATTTAGGTGATTCAATTACCTGAAGTCTTCCAAGAAATAAGACCTAATTGAAACCACATTGTTTGATGACAAGGCCAGGTAGAAAAATTTAAAAAAAATGTTTGTTAATTTAATTCATAGACAGATCAACCATCAAAAAATTTATTAGAGTTTATTTTCAAGAGGGAAAACAACTAGGGTCATTCAGTGTTATATGTTCATAAGAAATTCAAAAAAGAATACACAATGATATCCTAACTTAGAAGAGATTGTTTGTTGGATGTCTATATCTGCAACCATGTGTGGTTTAGTTGTTCATCACATGGGTAACCTCCATCATCTTCATTCCAACATCAATGAATAGCATCCCCATCGTGGTATCAACCTCCATTGTGTTGAGGAAAGGCTATGAGTGATTTAATGATGATTCAGTGGGCTTGTAATGTTCCCCCCTGTCCAGACTACACCCTATAACTGGCTGAGGGGTCCGATTTATAAGAAACCAATCACTCCCTTTGTCTGTGTCATTATTTATTTTTTCTATGCATCACCAAGTACATGATTTGTATCAGGGATACACATCATGTACTCCCAATGAATTTTCTCCACCATATCCTTTGAATCTATTATGCTGGATTGAATATTTGACTCACTACATGATCTAAACATAGATTACATCTTGCGTACTTTCTTTTCACGGGTGCTCTCAAGTCTTGACATGTCCGGTGCAGAAATTCTTTTTCAGGATGTCATGATGTTTTGGGCCATTACATGTTGTGCAAGCATTCAACTTCAGTTTATAACTCTCCTTATTTTCTCTAAAATATAGTGTTTACTTGCATCACTTCTATCACTACAAAAATATTCCATTACCTACAATTCATGAATACAAAGGACAATTTAAAATAGTTAATATTCCATAATTACGACATTTTCAAAAAATTTCTGAAAAATTTTCATTATTCCAAAAATGTTGATACTCACATAATAATGACAATTTTGTGGGGTTAAAATCCTTAAATTTGATATGAAAAGTATTGGAAATATTTTCTATTTCAACATCAAATCTATAAGAGCCCATACACCATATAACTCGATGTGTGGAATCCATTTAATGCGAATAACAAAAAATTCTAGTTTATGCAATCAATGGTCCATAACTCAATGTTCCAAAATTATCTTCTTTAGGTGTCTATTTTAACCTTGGATAGAAATCACTATTTAGGTTATGGAAGGTACTATAATTAAAATTCATGTTTCTATGTTCCCAACACAAATCATTAATTGAATAAAAACATTATCACACAAGGAAAACATAATAAATGTCATGTAGTTAAGTAATCCATCCTATATGAAATGGAATATCCATGGAATATAAATCCTGTAAATTAAGTAAAATGATACATGATATGGCATACCCTCATCTCATCAGTCCTTTTATGAAAACATGTAATTAGAAAAAACATCAAACCTCATGTGTGTCCCCCAATGGTGGAATCAAATCAACAATAATGGGGAAAGTATAGAACAAAAATTCATTATTATATGAAATTTAGTTATTTTCATGTATTTGGGCTAGCTACTACCAAGTACCTCTTGTTACCAAATTCTAGTTTAATATTAATATTTTGTCTATCATCTCAAAATAATAAATCCCAAAAAAAATTTGATCTGATACAAGATTCTAACATCCCGACCCTGGAGACACTAATGGGTGCCCAAAGGTAGTGGGTCACATGTCCTCAAGAACACTTACCCATACTCTCGTGGAATTCGACTAGTAGTGAGGTCCAAGGGTCTGTCAATGGGGAGACTGTACCATCATTTAAGAGTGTAATGTTGTGGTGTAAAAACATCAATAATAATGAAATAAAAATTATATTCATGTCAAATATGATGATCATGTATTGTCTGTATACAAATTGGCTGGAAATTCATGGAGGAGACATTTCATATGATACATGTATCAAAATTACAAAATGATAAAAAAAACTAACTCTCATCATTTATCATCACGAGAATAGCTCGGTCTTTTACTAACCTAATCCTAAGAAATGATTAATCAAGAATCAAAAAGTTTGTGATCTACCTAGTCCCTACCTACAACCATGATGTCTACCTGAGTACCCAACAACTTCTAGAACAAGTTGTGATATAACACTCAATAGGTTGCCACAATCGGTGTCTATAAAATGTACAGTATGTTAATATACAATGTAGTAGTGTTCAGAATATCATAGGTATAACTATAATAAATGTATATTGTCAAAATCAGAAATGATCATGTCCTACCAAACATGGATCCCGGTAAATAATAACCAATCACCCGTAATAAGGGAAACTATAATGCATTAAGAAGTAGGTAAAATGTTTAACAATCTAAAAAATTTAATCAAATACACATACCAAGGATATCTATAAAGAATGGAAAAATATCAACAAATACCATGCCATGTAATCTTGTAAAATACCTAAAAGGGCAAGATACAAGGTATAAATAACCAAGGTATCCTCCTTGACTCCATGGATCATGTCGAAGGAAACCTGGTAAATACTTTTGTGGAATCTAAGAAGTACATCCATGGTGATCTCAGAAAGGTGGATCCATGGTGAAGAAAAGTATTTGGCGTACTAGGAAATCAGGATCCAAGGAGTATTAATTATCAAGGCATCCACTACTATCATCCATATGAATACATGAGAAAGAAATTTCCACGGAATACTATGGAATCTGGATCCAAGAAATAGAAATATACAACGAATATAATATAATTATAATGATCAAAAAATTTATATCTCATTTAATAACCAAAAATAATCATTTAGCTCATCCAATTGATTACTCATTTTCCATTTTAACTCATTAACCAATTAATTCCACAATAACCATTTATGTAATAACATGTTGAGGTTGCATAAACTATCATCTATTCATTCATTAAAATCATATTCGATTATCCAAGGCTCCCAATAAGGATGGATAGATTTCAAAAATCCAATTCGGTGGCATATCAAGGGGTGGATACATAAATATACCTCAAAGGTGACACAAGTTGAGGTGAACAACCTCAAAATATATAATGGTTCTAGATAGAAACCTAAAAAAGTCACATATAATTTAAACTAGACATCCATTAATTTTTGGGACAACTCATGAAGCCCTAACATACAGGAAAAAAATAACTAAAGCATATAAAATATCAAACATTAAGAGAAAGTTATAGACCACCACCAGTATAAACTTCGTAAAAAACTCGGCTAATATCGGGCTCTAATTTGGTTCATATCTTTAAAAAAATGAGGGAGATAGAAAAAACCTAGATGGATGGCATATTATCTTGCACACAAAAAACACCATCAAAACCAATAAAAATGAAGAAGAACACAAGATGAATGATTTATTCTTTGACATGGATCCAATGAGATGAATAATGATTCAATATGACTATAGGTAGAGAATCATGAGACATGACTAAATTGTTGGTGAGATCTCAAATGTCAATGTGTTGTCCAATAGAGATAAATAAAAAAATTAAAAATGTTTTATGAAAAAATTATGGTCAAAAGTATAATTTACAACATTTTAACAGGATCATGTGGTTTGGTTTCATAGTTATCGAAACTGTGGGCCAACTATTGTTCCTTATCTGCCTCAGGAGGGACCTCGAATGGTTTATGAACATGGTTTAGGAAACCATGTGCAAACCAAGATGAGAACCTCGGATAAAAAATGTAGAGCTTCCAATAGGGTCATATGATCATGGTAGAACATTTAAGAAAACATGTTCCCCCTTTTCTCTCTCTTCCCAACCATGCATAGTTTACTCAAATTGTGTGGCATGTGTCCAATGGTTTCTGAAAACCTGACGGCATAGACACATTTTCCAAAAACCATTCCTTGTGGATCCGAATAATCCCTAAACAACAAAAAACATTGATGACCCCATTAGGCAAATAGAATAGGCCAAACAATAAGGTGTTAACCTAAAAATAAAATTATATGTACCTCAAAGGAAAACATTGGGTATTACGTAGTCACTTTAATAGATTTTTGGAAAACTGATACACTCACGATAGGTAGAAAAACAATTAAATATATGCGATGTGTTATTATATTGTTTAATAAAAAAATCACTTATACCAATTAAAATTAAGGAATGGGATTATAATTAATATAAAAAATAAAACAAAAACAAAAAAAATTCATTATAATGAATATCAACTATTTGTAAATTGTAAAACCAAAACAAAAATTTTAATTTAAAAAAATCCCAAATTTTCACCCCAGTTTTCAGGATTATCAAAAATAAAAAATAAAATACAAAGAAAACTGATATTAAGTTTACTATTATTAAAATAAAATTAAGTGATAAACCGCCCATATTTATGATTTTCTTATAAATATATAAAAATAAAAAAAATCAATATTCTCTCACAAAAAAAATATTAATTTATCCTAGTTGAAATTTAATATTTTAAAATCTTACATAATCTTGTGATTTAGTAAATATATCAGCTAGTTGAATTTCCATTGGAATATATTTCAAAAGAATTTCTTTTTTATTTCCATTTACTCTTATGAAATAAAATATAACATCTATTTGTATAGTCAATGATTTAAGTAATGGATATTTTGATATTTTAATAGATGATTTATTGTCACAAAATATTATTATTGTATCTATGAAAATACTAAGATGAGATAGAGTTTGTTTTACCTATAGACATTGTGAACAATAATTCACAACAAAAATATACTCATACTCATCTATGAAAATACTACAAGAATTTCATTTTTAAAACTTCATGATATTAAAAAATTTCCTAACAAGTGACACATACCTAATGTGTTTTACCCATGAATTTTGTATCCTCTAAATTGTAATTATAAAAAGGTAAAAAAAAATTAAATCAAACATGATGAAAGTAAATTTAACCATTATTAAGAGTTCTGTTTGCATATATGATTATACTTTGGATATATTTTAAATGGTTTTATTTAGGAATGAATTGTTATCTTACAAACATGGTGAAAGGAAACATAATATGAAGCCCTAAGGCAGTCAAAAATTGTATACATCAGATCCTTCCTCTATATATTTAATAATTTAAATAATTTAAATATTCAACCACATCTATTTTATTATTAGTTCTTACTAGTGTTTTTATAGTTTTACATAAATCAAGATTCAGTTTTTTATCCAATTGTGATGAAGATTTTCATTAACATTGAATATTTCCATCTCGTTCTTATAGAGTCTGAAGTCTAATGAAAAATTTTAATACTAAGAATAATCTCAATTTAAATTCATTTGTCATTATTTTAAAAAATTAAATTTTAAGTATATCATTTGTACATCCAAATAAAATATAATCAATATATTACTGTGTAACGAAAATATCATTATTATATTTATTTATAAAAAAATTGATTGAACATACTCTCATTTTTTAAAATAATTATGTAGAAAAAATATAGTTAATCAATCATAAAAGGCTCCATGATATTCCATTAGACTCTGCAATTATTTTCAATATTTGAAAACATGATTTTAGAGTTCAGGACTTCAATCACTAGGCTTTTGATTAATATATACCTCTTCTAAAGTTAAACAAATTTAAAATTCACTTTTTCAACAATTTGAAATATTTTAAAATATTGATATTTAGAATAGCCTAATTAAATATTCATGCCTTATACTACTAAAATTGGTAAAAATTAAACAAAAAAATCATTACATTTTTCTTATAAATAACATTTTTAATGTAATGTAACCTTATTTCAAACAATATTTATTGAATCATCAATATTATTTTGACAAATTCATTTGTTTCTAGCACATAGTTTATCATTTTGTAACATTAATATATTCAAAATTCTTTTTATATAAAATATATTATTTTCATCATGTATTCAATATATCATGTTTTAATCATTCAAGTATTTTTCTTATTAATAACAAGCACATAATAACCAACGAAGGTAGAATTAACAAATAAATAAAAACTAATTTTCTAGTTCTTGTGGTTGTTTGAAAATTTATAATGAAATTTTCGAGATAATATACTTTCTATGTTTTTCATTAAAATTATATGATTGAAAAAATATGTACTTTACCTCAACTAAGGAATTATCATTTTAATGTTTCTCTTCATCAACATTTATTTCTTTACATTCTTTAATCAGATCAGTAGAATATGCATTATATTTTTCAATATTATCATTAATCATTACATGAAAATATTCCTCCATAGATATTGTTCTCTTATTAAATACACAATAAGATTAACTATTATTTAAATATCCTTGAAATTTAACCACATCACTTCCAGAATCAAATTCATAGAGTTTTCAATATTTATTTAAAATATAAACTCTAGAAGAAATGAAATTTATATAAGCAATATTTTGTTACTTTTAATTAAATAGTTAATCATGGGTTTTCTTTAAGATGGTAATAATATAAACACTATCTTAGATTCAAAATGTTGTGCAAACTGATTCTACCCAAAAATATTTTGGTAGGTTTAATACATTGAGAATAGTCCTTTCTATTTCTTCAATTTTTCTTTTATGCCTCTCTAGAATACTATATTTTTGTGGTATTCAATGGGTAGAGAATTTTGGGAAATATCCATTATTTTTAAAAAATAATAATAAGTTTTATGCTAATAATGTCTCTACTATTTTAACCTCTCTTTGATTTTATTAAATACCTTATTTATTTTGATTTTATTTTCAGAAACTAATAAACTTTTTACAGTTTCAATTTTCTGATATAAGAAAAGTGTAAAAGTGAATCTACAGAAATAATGTATAATTACAAAATCATAAATTATACTACTTAAACAAGTATTCCTCATTGTTCCAAATAAATAACAACTAATTAGTTCTATGAATCTAGAAGTTTTAAAATTATTAATAGATTTAAAAGTCTATTTGTCCTTCTTTCACATTATATAAGAATAACGCATAAAAACATAATTGGTTTAAATTTTGAATGATTCTTAACCTATCTATTTTTTTAACATTTAATGTTTCTGAATATAAAATTATCCAAATATTATGTTCTATGTAATGTGTCTTATTATTAACTTTTTATTCTGTTAAATGTTTTTCTAGGATATTTATTTAAAATATATAGAGTTTATATTTTCTTTTATATTAACATCAAATAAAAAAGTAAGTCTCTTTATAAAAAATAAATTTAATATATCTGATCCTCGCACTCATGATAGCATCAGAAAGTTGTGATATAAATATAAAATTATGTTTGAATCCCTCTACATTCTTTACATTATAAATTATAATATTTTAATATAAATACTTCTCCAAATCCATTAAACATACATTTAGAGTTTTACCCAAAAGTGATAGTGCCTCCATGACATGAATTATAAATTTATAAATTTATAATTATGACCTGTCTTGTTCTTATAGAATCATTTGTGCATATTCCACATATCCTCATACCCCTTTAGGAAATCTCCCGATAAAACAGATTAAGTAGACAAATTCTTTGGCATCCAAACTATTTTTTTTCTTACTAGATTACTAATAAAACTCTTAAATAGTCATATAGATTTAAGAAATTTATTATAGGGTAATATAGAAGATATTTTTTTTATAAATAAAATTATTGGAGATTTCTAAAATTTATTAAATATTAATGAAATTTCGAAAGCATAAATCACATTCAGATTACTTGTAAAGAATGTAAAATTTGAGTGATTTCCTTTGAATCCTTTAATAGAAGTAGCTATGTACATATCAAGAATACGACTATTATAAAAAATCCATTTTTATATTTACTAGTTTTTCTCATATCCAACATCTTATAAAAACTTTCTTGACCCTGAAAAAAAATAGATATGGATTCCATTAATCGTTGTATTCCCCATTTATTATTTTCATTCTCTTTTTGAATAATTCCAAGGTCATCAAAAAATTTCATAGTTGGAAAATATCCTCTATTTTTCAATATTTTATTTTCACAATTAATTTTTTTATTCCTATTAAATTTTATCAAAATCAACATAAATAAGTTTAAATATCACTTGTTAATCATCATTAGTTTTTATTATAAAACTATTCTTTCTTTAATTTTTTTCCATTAGCTTCACTAATTCAAAATCTCCTTCCTTTTCTCCTCCATTTTAATTCAACAAGAATCCTTAAGTTTTTAATTTTACTCATTAAAATTTTTATTGTCTCTTTTAGCTACCTATACATTTAATCCATTCTTAAATTTTCATTTTGGTTGTTTTCATTTTCTTTTGTTAATTATTTATGTTCAGTTTCAATATCAGACTCGCTACCTATACTGTAATAAAAATTAATTTTTACCTCATTCATAGTTGATTCCATCAATAAAAGATTATTTGATTATTTCTCACTCTCAAAATCATCAATACATGGGTATGAATATTTTGTGAAACACTATTAGGTATTATATGATCATTTTAACTATATGTGTTTTATTTCATCACCTTCTTATTTCAATTTTGGACAGTTTGACTTGATATGACCCTTATCCCTACACTCATATCAAGTTTTTTATTAAATGTCGTATTTTATATATTTAAATTAATTACATCACATTTTATCAAACATTTGATGATCTATCCTAATATTCTTCATAATTCATAACATCCATTTCATGTATTTCCTATATCCTTTAGTAAATTTTCTATTTTATTTTTCTCACTATATTTTAACTCATATTCTAACGATTTAGAAGAAGTATATATATATATATTAATGATATTAATTTCCTTTTTTCATTTTCATTAACAATTTAATTCCTGATCTCCAATTCTTATTAAAATAGGGATCATATAAATTCATCCATTGAATACTCAGGGAAAACCATAATTAATTCAATCACAACCTTCTTTGAGTGCCACATTTAGTGTTGAGATCGAAGTATTATTTCCAATATACATTTATTCATCATGTTCTCCCAAAGTGAATCCATGTAGATCAAAATTAAAATGAATTTGTTGAACATCTCATTAATAAACTCTTGACCAATCACTATGTATTAATAAATATCATCTCAATGAATTCCCAACTGGTTTCTCTATAATATAAAAATTATTTGATTAGTAAATTTTAATGTCATATAGAAGTAAGCTGTATTTTTACATGATGAAATTTGGTTATAAATATTTGTATTTAAATAATAATACAGAAATTCAAAACATTTTATTGATGAACACATTTTGTAGCATCATTTATAGTTGGAGTTTCAAAATTTATACTAGGAAGTATAAAATGTTTTTAAATGATAATAAAAAGTTTAAGAAATATATATTTTTAAAATTCTTCCCATGGATATTTCTAGTAAACATAATCCCTTCCATTGACAAGGGGAGGATTGGTAGAATTTAGCGTCTAAAATTATCGAATTTCTAAATAAAAATTAGTACAACATTCATTGTACTCTTAAGTCTAAGGTAATGGTTAGTTAAGATAGATAATAAAACAATAATGAAAAATTTTATAATAAATGTTCCATGCTTTGATATTGATTGATAGTTTTTAGTGATATGGAGTGATTGACTAAATATGGGGATTAGACAATTCAATAATTATTAAATTAAATATAATTATCATATTAATTAACATTGTTAATTAAGTATTGAAAAATAAAATAATGGAAAAAAGAAACTTTCTATAATATTTTAGACCACTGATACCCAATTCTATTCTTTAATATTCTCAATATAGAGATAGGACCTATATTTACTAGTTCATAACTTTTTATAGTGATTGATAACCCAATTTATAGATGGACATAATATTTTTCTCACTAGGTGGTATAACCCCAACTAAATTTTATAGGTTCCACAATACACAAGAAATTTTTCTAGGGCACATTACCAAACCATTCTTTTAGATATGAGGAATATCCAAGTCAAACAGATTTTGTTTGTGAAAGTATTAAACTGTCAATTGAAAAAATAAATAGCAAATTGAATAAATAAAATACTGAAAAATTTTAAAAAATTAGAATATAAATATAGAATATTATGTTCAATGTCAATGAAGCTAAATAAATTATATCAATTATGTAGTTTAATATTAAAATCATCAATTAAATTTCTTTCAAAGTAACTGAACAATAGTTGTATTCGAGATTCTGTACTTCACAATTCTCTTATGAATGATGTATTTTATTTACATATGATTTTATCAATCATCCTCATTATTTTGTAAAAAATATTTTTCATTTAATTTTATTATATTCATTGATGTGCATTACATTGGCTAATTTTGAGTCATTAACTCTGAGATCATATAGAACATCATTGGTTAATCATTAAAAACCATGTTAAAAAATAATAAAAATTAAAAAAAAATTCATTACCTATGATTTGAAATATCACACTCATACATTTAGAATCTTCATGATCCTTTATTTTTTTATTAAAAAACATTTCATCAAATTGAATATGTTCTAAAATATATGTGAGAATTATTTAGATAAATAAAAATTAAAATATTAAAATAGGGTAGAAACAATTTGATAATTCAATATATATATATATATATTAATGAAATAAAGAATAAAATTATTTTTATGAAAAATACTATTTCCATAAAAATTTTCTCAAAAAAAATTAACTCAAAATTTTTTAGCATTGTTTTTAAAAAAAATTTATTTTATAGGTCATTTGAATGTTAAAAAATATCATTAATATACCTTTTGTAATTAAATGTAAAAAAATTAATTCTAAAATAAATCATATTTCCATATATAATAACAACCTATAAAAACATTCATAAGAATTCTGAATAATTATTGTATAATATTTGCATATATAAATATCCATAGATCAATTCATGGTTTTAAATCAACATTACTGAATTCATTTATGTGAATCAAAATAGCTCAATTCATATAAGTAAATCGATGTTGCCAGATTCTTGTGGATTAATAGACATAGTTGAATTCACAGTAGTTTCTAAGAGTATATCATAGTATCTGAAAGGAATTTTTATGGTAGCATCATGATTTTTTCCCAGGTAGGATAGTTGAAAAAATAAGGTACTTCAGTTTAAATGATAACGATAATTCAATTTATGGTCGATCCACTACATTATACGGTTGATATATAAAATTTCAACTTACTTTTGATCAAATTCAATGTATGGTTGATCTAACTATTGTTCACTATAAATTTTCTTACGTAAAAGATACTCATTATAACTTATAGTCGACCTTTTGATCATTTTAGGTAAATAATATAATGTGTGGTTGATAGGGAAAGGAATGATCACATAAAAAAATTACCGAAAAACCTATACACACATGTTATGTCGTCAAAAAATTTTAATAAAATAAATTTAATGTGTGATTATGCAGGTTATAGAAACTCGCATATAATAATTAAAATTAAGAAATGAGATATAAATTTATCAAAATAATAAAACAAATAAAACAAAAACATTAAGTAAAAAACAATATTTGTAATAAATTTCGTACCCCATAAACTATATCTAATTACAAACTTATTGATATAAATTGGTTATATTTGGTAAAAAATGAACCTAAATATTCCACATTCCACATCAATATGTCATAGTTATTCATCTAGTGTCCCTTTTTAAGACATGAAAAACATTCTACAAATGTATGATTTACCGACATCTGAATCTTCCTCTTCTGCATCAATCTAATCTTAAAAGAATCAGACATTGAATTATTCCTAAGTATAATACCCAAAACCTTATAACAGCTTAATTTTATGGATATATGGTTTTGGAGCTATCCATGGGAAGTATGTGATATTTTTTTGGAAGGTTTTTTATTATTGAAGTTGCACCCTAGCACCAGAACCTGATGGTAGCACAAAAGAAGTAGCTCCTAGAAATAAAACCTAACAGTCACCCTAGAAGTACCAAATAGGGGATATATCAAAAAAATTGGATCAATCTATAGGTGGATCAACAATAGTGGAATTCTATAGGTGGATCTCCAATGATGGATCATTCTGAAAATGGATAACTAGTAGTGGATCATTTTGATAGTACATAACCAACGTTGGAATTCTGGCTATTGATCATCAATGGTGGATCATTCTCTTAGTGAATCACCAATATTGGATCATTTTGGGGGTGGGTCACTAATGGTGGATTTCTGGAAGTGGTTCACCAATGGTGGAACATTCTAAATGTGGATCCCCAATTCTGGATCATTCTGGTAGTGGATCACCAATGGTGGAATTCTTATGGTGTATCATCGATTGTGAATTATTATTGTTTTGGTTGAAAAAATTGGATCATTCTAGAAATGTTTCACCAACAGTTTCATTATGTCAATAGATCACCAATGATGGATCATTCATGTGGTGGAGCCTTGGTGGTGGCACCCTATCGATGGTTGTCACCCTAGTGATGGAACCCTGTCGGTGGGACCCCAACGAAGAAACACTGGCATTGGCATCATAGTGATGGCTCCCTAGAAGAAGTACACTTGTTGTGGAAACCCGGAGAATGAGCTCTTCAATGTTTCCAGTTTTTTCAAAATTTACAGAATTCCCATTTTTTATTTTTCATTGATGAACAATGGTTTTAATGCATTATATAATGAATTTTAAAGTTTTTCCAAATGTAATTAATCATATCATCAAATTATTAAATTTCCAATGTACTTTTAAATGTTTCAAACATATGGATTTAATGACATCCTACTTTAAGGGACAATTTAATCTATTTATAATCTTGGAGGTCAGGGATCTAATATTTCAAAAGAGAAGATTTATCCTTTATTCATTGAATCTTACTTTCTCTTAATATGGGAGGTTAAAAATCATTATTTTCATAGATTCATGGAAGCATTTTTATATAGAGGGTTTGACTTTTCTTAGAGCGGTTTCCCCCTATACACGCACCCCCTATTTTTGGTGAATCAATTTGGCGTCAAACGTCTTAATTCCAAGTAGGAATTCATTTTTTTCTTCTTTATGTCTATCATGTTGGGAGGGTCTCTTTTGAAAATCCATCAAGAATTGATTTCATCAAAATAAAAAATAAAATTATTGATTTTATGAATTTTAAAAGGTCCAGGGGAATGAAATCATGTATGTTCCATTTGATATGGTCGTTATTATTGAATTTTTACAAGCATAAACCCCACGAAAAATCATGGTTGCTGGGGGGTATATGTTTGTGGAATAGATGGTTATTTTTGGAATACATTTTTTTTTTGTAGACAACCCTTAAAATATAATTCATTGATTATGGAAACACAGCCAATGAATTAGATTCCCTATAATCTTACAAATGTTTTGATAATTCCCTTATATAATAAATTGGAATTGAATTAAATCCCCTTTTCTCAATCTTGATATCACTAAATTTGTTTTTTAACATTTTTATCGATGTGGTTCATTCTTCCCTCATTGATGTGAGGAATTAATGCATGGGAAGTGGCTTTGTTTTGATGCAAGTAAGCATTGTGGATGTGATGCAGTTATAAAGTGGGTTTTTAATGATTGTGGCATAGTTGTGCTTGGGTTTCGATGGTGCTGGTGGTGAGGTTGTGAACACGGGATATAATATTGGTTGGCTAAACTAGTTTCCCATGTATTAATGAAATTAAATTCATGATGATGACATAAAATATGAATTTTAAATGATTGATTTGATGAAGGGTCGTGTTGTTTAAAAGTCTAATGTTTATGTAAGAACTAATCAGTTGAAAATACATTTCAAGGTGACTCTTTTAATAGAAATTCGTTGATAATAGATAATAATAAATTTCTATCTAATTGAAATTTTTTTTTTATCTTGGATTCTTCGAGGGATTTATTCATTTATAGGAAGCAGGAATGTGTGTAGAATTTGTGATTTGTTTGGTACCTATATTGTGAACCCCCAGGTTTCCCTTGTGTGTACCTATTATATAAATTTTACTTCTTTGTGAGTTTTTTATGTGCCACACACATGTTGAGTAAAATATACCATCACCAATAAATATATATATATATATATATATATATATATATATTTCTAGGATTTTCAACCAACATACTGGTGTGAGGATGGATGTAAGGCTAACCACTCTTCCATGCCCCCTATTCCAATCATCGTTGATAAGAATGATTTATAATGTCCATAAGTTGAAAGTGATGTTGTCTATATGTGATGTGACTATATGAAATATCCTAGGTGTCTTCGTGTGTGATGTGATGAAATGGAATATGGTGGGGGTCATGCATTTTTGGATGACAGAGTGAGGTTGATGTCCTTTATATTCACATCATGCTACTACAATGGTTATGATATATGATTTCATGTGATGGCCAAGGTTTCTTAAGATGGGATGTGTTGTGATTTGATATTATTCATAAGAGGTGTAGAAATAGGATGTATGATGTTGTTTTAAGAGTGATGAAAATTAGTGGGAATGTAATGTGGGACACCCTATCATCGATATGCTTCATATTATATTATTATACATGGATTCATTGTTTAGTGAGTGAGCATTGGTGGGGTTATGGACTGGGTTAGTTTAATTGTATAGGTGTGTCTTGGTTCTACTATTTTCTCATTTGTGCCATAGTATTCCCTTTTGATATATTCATGAGAAACATTGTAATTTCATCTAATTATATCAGTATGCTCACACTTTGTTTATAAAACTATTTTTAGGTTTTGATTATGACATTAGGAACTGTGAGGAACATTACTATTTAGGACATCATAAATTTTGTTGATTCACTGCTTGAGATTTTATTTGGATATTTACATTGAAAATTTTTACTTCGGTGAGTTTTATTTATACATGTATTGTGGAATTTTTTTTGGGTTTATTATGTATTGGTATTTTTTTGTGGATGATTAATATTATCTCTTGATATTGTATTTTTATATTGGATAATGTCTACCACTCCATAAGATATATATACCCTTGGTGTTAGTTTCCAAACCAAGGAATACTGGAGGCCAGAATCTCGGGACCATATATGTCTACCTACATGGAAGTACCTTCAGTTGGAGGGGTTCGTGAAAGAATGGTATCAGAGCATATGGTTGAGAGATAGGATGGATTAATGTTTTTGGAACTAGGATGATTTCATGGAATGATATGTAAATGGTGCTAGTTTACATTGGTTTATGACATAGGCCGGTTATACATCCTAGGTTATAGGATTTTGGGGCCCCCAGTGATATAGTGCATGGACTCTTAGATTATTGAATATCATTGTGATGTGACCATACTATCAATAGAGATATTTTGGAGAGGTACATGAATCATGATGAATTTTTTTGAATTGGGTGGTTTTGATTATGGTTATGTTGAATTAAGTTAAGATTAATTAAATAAAGATTAATAAAATTCAATACTATCATTATTAGGAAATATTTTTTTTGGCCTATTATTTATTGATCATGTTCTTTGTTCATGAGTATATCAGTCAGTGGAGGTTCTACAGGATGACCTGGTTGATCTCTTAATGGTTTATCTAGTTGATGATGATGATCATTGGTTGGGGGTGTTGTGAAAATTTCAGTAGTAGGATTTGGGTAAGTAAGAGGGAAATGTTTCTAGTATAGAGATATAGAGAAGATCAGAGGAAATTGAGATTGTTCAGGACTCAATGGAGTACTGAGTCACCTTGGTAGATAGTCAAATGAGAGGAGATATGTTTTGTTAGTGAAATGTGTACCATGGTGAAAAGAATGAGGTGGATGATTTTTGGTAGACTTCCATAATTTGGTTTTGTTATATTCCCTTTTATAGAACATGAAGGTTTTGAAGAGGTAGGAGCTACTCTCGAGTATGCAGCGGAGTATGTATGTCTGAGTTCTTGGGATCAAGTTCAAGGACATTCTATGGTTTTATCTAGATATTATTCAAGAAAAGTAGTATCAAGAGAGATGAGGTGTACCATGATATGGGGAATTGAAGGTTTCCTAAAGGATTAGTTTTTTCTAGAAGGTCCTATGCTCTATGGCCTAATGTTTTGACAAGCAGGGAGTCTACCTAGGAGCTTCACTTTCTACCTTCAAGGGCTAGTGGTAACATTAGTATTCAACGGGACATTAGATAAGTGAGTTTTCTCTATGGGATTCATGTCCATCATCATTATCTGTACCCAATGGATGATAACGCTCATTTATATTGAGGTGGATAGGTACAACACCATCCTGGACAATAGTTACCAGTGAGTCTCTTCCAATAGTAGGGGCTATAGTATTATGCTCTGTTGAGAGTAGACATGGTTGGTGTAGGTTGACCTTATGTTGTATCTCACTCTCAATTACCTAAACACAAGAATTGTTGTGGGGTTGTTCATTATCATAGAGGGAGGTGATCAAGGTGTTATAAGTAGCATGTAGTGGAGGCAGCAACCACATAAGTTCTGGATATCATTTAAGGTATGATTAGTTTATCATGTACCTTTGTTTTTTTACTTTTATGATTCATGAGATTCAAACTCCTTTATTATTCCCTCACTAGCAGTTATTTGGAACTAGACATATAATGTATTCTTGTTCTCTTAGTGTTAACCACAATAGTCATAGGCTAAATGAATTTGTTTGATGTTTTCTATGTATATTCACTGCTGATGGGGTAGGATCAGTCATGTGTGGATCTATTCATTCATTAGATTAAGTCATATGATTTCATCCTTGACCTTTCGTAGTTCTATTTTTTGTGTTCCATTATCTACTACTTCTAGATGGGAGTCATGTTCTCAAATGTAGATGTTCAGTGTATGATTTTCTTGGGCTGGATGGGTTTTTAGGTGGGATTTCACCATTTGGACCCCCTTCCTTCCATGGTAGATGATTTGTCTATGGGACTAGTAGACACATTGGGAGTGGAGGCTCCCATTGTAGTCAGTGAATTCTTGGATATTTTACCTGAGTAGGTTTTGTAACTACCACCCTGATGTGATGTTGAGTTCAGGAAACACATATGGCCAAGTACATCTCTAATTTTAATGGATCTCAATTAGATAACACAATATGAGTTGTGAGAGATGGGTTTTTAGATATATTATTTGATGGATGGGGGTTTCATCTGACCTTTCTTGTCTCCATGGGGTTCTTCTTTTTTAGTCTATATGATGGCTGATTGTAGCTTGTGATTGTGTATAGGCTAATTGTGGTTGAACTAGGTAATGATCAAGAATTCATATCCTCTTCTAAGGATTGAAAATATATTCAACAATTAGAGGGGATATTTTTGGTTCTCATAGACTTATCTATGGTTTGGTTATCACTAATTCAGTGTGAATGATTGATATATCCAGATTCCTTCATTCAAATGCAGATATGGGAACATTGAGTTCATGTTCATGAGTATCAATTTCACCAATGAACTAGTTGAGTTTACGGGTCTTATGAACTCTTTTTATGTGATTTTATCTATAATTTATTTAATTTATTTCATTGATAATATCTTTATCTTCATGTTATCATAGTAGGTTCATGACGACAATCTAATAGCTGTTTTGAAGGTTCTTTGATTTCATCTACTCCATGGAATGTTTTCTAAGAATATGTTTTGGAAACCAGAGTTGCATTTACATATTCATGTGGTGTCTCAATATAGTGTGGTAGTGCACCTATAAAATATCAATGTAGTTATTATTTGGGCCACAAAAAAGAATTTTGAATAGGTTCTCAGCTTCCTCTGTCTCTCAGTCTATTATCATAGATTTGTTCCGGATTTCTATTGAGTTTTATCCCAGCTGATAGTGTTGAAAAATAAGGACCATATTTTATCTATACAGATTAGTTTCAAGATTTATTCAACTATATGAAATTGATAATGGTCAATGATCTAGTTCTTCAGCTACGAGAATAGGGAACGATGGTCAACGTTTTGTGTGACACATCCCATATAGGATTGGAATGATTCATGATACAGTATAAGCAGGTGATATATTATGAATCTAGGAAGTTATAACCACACAAGAATAACTATTCCACCCATGATCTAGATATTGTAGTTGTTGTGTTTGTGATAAATTTTTGGAACCAATACCTCATATGGGGAGTTCATTCTAGTCTTCACAAATCACAAGATTTTGAGGCATATCTTTCCTTATCATGATTTCAATCTCCAATTGAAGAAGTGGATGAATTTTCTTCTGGACTGTGATTTTGAGATCACCTACACCTATGGAAATGGGAATTTTGTGGTTGATGATTTGAGAATAAAGTCCAAAAAGGATGTTTTTCAGGAGTCTGTGGATTATATTAGAACGATGGATAAATTGTAATCCTTAAACTAATATGACAGTGTGGATGATGAAGGAGATTTATTTTTTGGATAATAGAGTAGTCTTATTTGATGTTGGATATGTTTGAGTCTTTATGTGGAGACTCAGAGGTAGAGGTGATGCATGATCTGGTTGGTCATAGTGTTGATCTAGAGGAAGGGTTGGAGGATGGTATGAATCGGATTATAATTCAAAGAATATTTCTTGTTCTGATAGCATTGATTGATGGATTCCTTCATGAGATTCATAGATCATTATTATCTATAAACTTGGGAGGTTCCAATATGTTCTATGGTCTAAGGGAGCCATTTTGGAAGGTGGGAATGAAAAAAGGAGTGGGGATGTTTGTGAATTGATGTTTAGATTTCCATTAGGTATAGGTTGAATATTGACTTCCTATAAGATTCTTGTAAACCTTGATATTCCTGAGTTGAATTGAATGAAATAAAATGGACCCCATCATAGTATTAACACGGTATCTTGGAAAATGTGATGTAATATGGGTAATTTTGATTTGATTTATGAAATCGTGTCACCTGCTAATGATAATAGACTTTGGAATAGTGTATTTTTTTTGTAAAAGTGGTATGTAGATGAGGTGTTGTTCATATAGATACGTTAGGTACATTATATAGGATTGGGACACATGTTTTACCTCTCTTTATGGAGGGGATTACAGTACGATTTTTTCACTCAATTATTCCACAGCACTTCATTCCAACCTCATATAAATGGGAAGATGGAGCAAACAATCCAGACACCTGGGGATATTTAAGAGGCATAATTCTTTGAATTTATAGGATATTGGATATGACACCTTCTATTGGATAGGTTTTATTATAAAAACATATATCACTATTCCATTAGTATGGAACCATTTGAGTTGTGGTATGGGCGGTCAAGTCATTCTCTATTGTTTTTTAATGAGGTTCGGGAGAATGTGGTTCTTTTTTCGGATGTGGTGAAGAGGATGATAGAGAATGTTCAGTTGGTTCGAGAGTAGATAAAAGTAATGCAGTACCGTAAAAAATTTTCCTATTGAAGAATAAGGTCCTAAAAGTTCATGGTTACAGACCATGTGGACTTAATTATTTCCCCCCAATAATGGTAGTAGAGGTTTGGATTGGTGGTTAGATTTCCCCAAGGATTGTTGGGACCTTGGAGGTATTAGGGTGAGTTGGGGAGGTGTCTATTTCATTTTTATTTCCATCATTGCCGGAGATGATACATGACGTATCCAATGTCTCTTATCTTGAATGGTATCATTATTATCACTCACAAAATATTGAATAGGGATAGTTTGATATTGTGGATGATTTGACACTTGTAGAGCATATAGTTGATACCCATGATTTCCAATAAAAGATTCTATGTGGATGGACCATTCCCTTGGATCATGTGGGGTGTACGTTTGGGGGCCTGGATGATAGTACATTGGAAGAAGAGACATAGATGGGTGCCTAGTACAAAGAGTAGTGTGGAGTTTACCCATTTATATTTTTCTTGTAATGTGATGTTTGGATCATTTATTTCAATGAAATGAGTTTTTCCCATGGTTATTTATGTATGATGTGTGATAAATTACACAAATAAGAAAGGGGGGGGAAATGGTTCCAAATAGATACACATTAACTGTGATGTGATTAAACTCATTAGGTAATTTAGGTTCCACCCACAGTGGATTTTATATTGACCTAGAGAATCAGATTCCCAAATTCCTATATTGGGGGAAGTATTTTGTTCATTTTTGTGCATTTGGGTTAAGAGGTTTTGTTGGTGGTGGTGTTATGATGTAAAGATATATTTGAGAGGTATCTTGATATATGGTTGTTCATAATATTTCTATCATTTATTTTAGGCTTTTATTGAATTATCGAGGGTGATGATGGTTTTTAGGTATTTTTTTTCTTATAATAGAATTTAAGACCCATTAACTTATAACAAATCCACTATTTAAGGTGTCCATATGAAGTTTGGTATGTTTTTTGGGATAGTGGTGGCACTTGAATGTAGAACCCTAGTAGTGGAACTTGACGGTAGCACAATAGTAGTAGAACCTGACAATAGTTACCTGGTAGTAGAATCCTAGTTTTGGATCACCAATAGTGGGTAATTATAGTATTGGATCACCAATGGTGGAATTCTGGTGGTTCATCACCAACAGTGGGTCATTCTAGTGGTGCATCACCAGTAGTGTATCATTCTAGTGGTGGATCACCAATAGTGTAATTCTAGCGGTAGATCACCAATAGTGGATCATTTTGGTCATGGATCAGTAATAGAGGATCATTAGGGTGGTGGATCAAAAATAGTGGATCATTTTGGTAGTGGATCGCCAACACTAGATCATTTTAGTTATTTATCACCAATGGTGGCAGTCTGTTGGTGGATAACCAATCATTGATCAATATGGTGGTATCACCTAGGTGGTGGAACCATAGTGGTACACCCTTGATGTTGCACCCTGGAATTTTCACTTTGGTGGTGGTACGAAGGGGGTGACACCCAAATGGTGGGACCTTGGTGGTGTCACCCAAGCATAGGCTGTCTATAGTGTTTCAAATTTTCCAAAATTTAAAAAATCTCCATTTTTGGTGTTTCTTTGACAAAAAATGGTTATAATACCTTTTTAAAATAATTATAAAGTCCTTTCAGAGGTAATTAATCATATATTAAATTTCTAAAAAGTACATAGACATTTTAAATGTTTAAAATTCATGGATTCAATTGTATGAAAAACTAATGGCCAATTTAAAATTTATCTAATACCAATAGTTTTGAATCTACAATTTCAAAATAGAATATCTTTCATTAATTCTTTCAGGATTACATTATCTTGGGACATGAGGCTCGGAAACCCTCTTCTTATGTAGTCATGGAACATTATTTCTGTAGTTGGTTCTAGTTTCCCTAAATAGGATTCCTCCAATATGTGCACCACTTGTTTTTTGTGCATATATTTAGTACAATGATTCTTTATTCCAAGTAGGAATTCCTTCATATCTTATTTATGATTATCATGAATGGATCAGTTCATAAGATTATCCATCCTGAATTGGCTTTATCCTAATTAAAAAGGAAAATAAGTTGGTTTAAAGAGTTTAATATTGGGTAGGGGAATGAAAGAATGTATTTACTTTTTGATATATTTTTTGTTGTTGAACTTTTATCATCCTAAAACCCACTAAAAATCATGTTCATTGAGGGTCCTTGTTTGTGATCTATTTTATGATTTGTGTAACATATATTGTGCGGTTGTTGACATCAAATAAAATATAATTGGCTAATTATGTATACCCAGTTAAAGAATTTGATAACCCAAGATCCTTCAACTGGTGTAATAATTCCATTAAATAAATAATTTGAATTGAATGAAATCCCTGATGCAAAATATGGAAATCAATATATGTGTGTTGTATCATGTTGGTGGATTACGTTTTTTATTGGGTTGCAGTGATGTGATACACGGGAAGTTTATTTATTGTGATGCATGTGGGGAAAGAGGATGTGATGTGGTTTCATAGATGGGTTGTGATGGTTGTTGTAGTATAAATGTGCAGTGGATGAGTAATGGTGGTGGTGGTGTGGTTGTTCAAAGAGGCAATGATGGTGTTTGGTTATGTTATTTGACCAAGTAGAAGTGGAATTAAATAAATGATAATGACATCAAATGGGTATTTTTACCGGATGATTTGATGAATGGTCATGTGGTTTAAAAAATTAATGTTTATATGATATCTAATGGGAAGAAAATATGAGAAATGATATTTTTTAAATGAAATTCATTGATAAAAAATAAAATGTAAATAGTAATTAATTGATAGTTGTTTGTGGATCATGGCTTGTTTTGTGGGTATTTATGCATTCATAGACAGCATCAATGTGAGGAAAAGTTTTAGTTGATGGTAACTTTGTTGTGAACCCTAAAATGGGCTTGAGTGTTTATTTTATATACATTGTAGTTACTTGTTATTTCTCTACAAGCCCCACCCAATTTTAGTACAATGTGCATACCCCAATATATATATATATTTTGTTGGGTTCCAAATATATCAATGGTAAGATGGAAGGATGGCTACCCACTCTTCCTGACTCCATATTCTTGGTTTTGGTGATATGCATGGGTTGTGATGGAAATAATTCAAAAGTATTGTGATATACATGTGATGTGATGTGATGTGTTGTCCCAAGTTTCATTGGGAGGGATGTGATGAGAAGGCATATGGTGGTGGTCATGCATTTTTGGAGATTGGAATTAGAGTGATTTACTTCATGATTGTGATTATGTTCTAAAATGGTTATGAGATACAATACGATGTGATAGAATAGGTGTCTACAAGAATGATATAATGTGATCTGACATAATTTATAAGAGGGGGAGTTCCAGGACATATATTGTCAGTGTTGGAACCATGGATATTCTATGATTGAATTGGATTATGGTTTGTGTTTGTTGTCAATCCTCAGTGGATGTTTTGAATGTGTGCTAGCAAAGTGATCATACGGGATTTGAGCAAAATATTTGAGTGGGGAATGAAAAACAGCATGGTGCGTGAAATAGTGGATCGACGTTTTTCACGAAAATAGTGTTTTGAAATTAGAACGTCGAAAAATGGAAAAGGCATGGGTTCCATGACAAATCTGATGATGTGCACGAAAAACAATACCGGTGTGAATTATTATGTTCTAGATAAGATGTTTTTTGCACTAATGGGGGTTTTCCATGCGGGGGTCTCATCCAACTATAAATAATAGGTGACCACCCTCATTCCACACGGTTGAAGACTTAGAAAAGATTTGAGGTCTGGTGCATGTAAAAGGTTCACGTAAAGGGGATTACATGAAAAATTTTGAGCTTCGCGAAAAGGAAGAGGTGGCGCATAAAATATCCAGTTGCGCGAAAAGGGTGTTGGTGCGCAAAATAATTTTCCTTGCGAAAAAGAAATATTGTGTGCAATTGTAAGGTCTTGCATGAAAAGGGTTGGTGTTGCGCACAATTGTCAGAGAAACTTGTTTGCTCGTTCTGGTTATCTGGTTTAGTGGTTACGTGCATACAAGTGCATCATTTCCGAACTACGATGCAAGAAGAGTCGCATTCTGATCACAGACAAAGACTTCAATGCAAATCTATTGAAGAGACCTTCACATTTATATAATGAGTGGGAATTCACCAACGGCAGTGAGCTAGGGGGAGTCAACGGGAGTGACCAGAGGGACACAGTGAGCTATCCCAGAACCATTGTAAAGGCAGTAAGCCTAGGAAAGAGTGACTATTCCAGATCCTATGTAACCCACAACTAGTGAAGAATAGTGGAATTTGGTACGACCGATAACTTGTCAGTGTATACTCCTTGGTCGTAGCCCTTAGTGGTGAACCAAGTAAAAATTGTTGTGTCATCTCTCTGCATGAATGTTTTATTTCTAATCATATCCATCATACAGGTTCAATAAGTTCCTACCAACATGGGAACAAGATCTATCACATATAAGAAAAAGTTGTCACCCTGATTCACCCCACCCCTCTCAGTGTGTCCTGGGGTCCTTCAGTTAGGGTGTCAGAGAGGAAAATTAGTATGAAAGAAATGTGGGTTACCCTATAATCATTATGTTTCATATTAATATATTATAAATGCATGAATTATTTGGTGATTGATCCTCGATGAGGTTGTGGTTTTGTTTAGTAAACATTTTTATGTGAAGTTTAGTTTGTTTGTCTTCTCATTGGTGCATTAGTAGGCTTTTTCACATATACACAGGATACATTGGTTTCCCTACATAGTATACATGTTTTCTCCACCTATGTATATAATTATTTATAAGTTTCCCTAAGGATATTGTTATCCATGTCGTATGTTACTATCTCATATCTTTGGAAAGTTATTGTGTTACTGATTTAGCTTTGTTTTTGCATATTATCTTTGGATGATTTTACTTGTATTGAGATTATTTAAACATTATTTATGGGATTATTTTTTGGGTTAAATATATATTATTTCTTATAGGTTTTTGGATTATTCATCTTATTTATCTATACAACATTATTATAGAGGGAATTACATAGAATTTCATGAGAATTTTCTACCCCCACTGCTAGTCGCCAGCTCGAGGACTACTGGAGGTGGGACTGGTGGGGGGGGGGGGTTTGTTACCTCACTTCCTTAATTGTATTATCTTTGGTTGTGGAGGTTTTTAAAACTAGGGACCTTTTCCTTAAACATTATTTTCTTCACCATAAATACTATGGGTTTTTGATGCATCTTATCCTTATAATATTGTTGAATCATGGAAATAATATATAGGGATGACTTCCCAATATTATTAAAATTATAATTTACAATAATGCTAGTGAGGCTCTTGGGAAGTGATGAAATAATGAGATTGGTGTGCACCACATAAGTTGTCTTAAAACAAAATATGTATAAATGACTAATAAAAACATTAAACTTGACTATATATGATCCAGATGGTAAAGATTCTCCATGTTTTCACATGAAGAGTTATTTATAGATAACCTAAATCTAATTCATATCCTTCTCTTGATAGATATCATGGATGTGAGAATACATAGTGTATGTAACTATGATTTCAAGTATCATCTAAATCACACTAGATGTGTATCATATGATCAAAATATAGACTTATAAAAAATCATTTAGGTGTCTAAAATAGATAGATATATCTTTCTCACTAACCTCCTTAGTAGGAGCATGGATTCTAGGGGCCCCATCACGTAATACATTCTTTATTAGAAAATTATAATGAGAAAGAACCAATATCACTCCATGAAGTTAATTATGATAATTAAATTATATTTTTTAAAAGTAAATACTGTGATAATTTTGAAATGATGTGATATTCAACTTTATAGAAAAACAAGAAATTGTGGGTTTAAAAACATTACCTTTATTAAAAAAATGTGACGTTTCCAATTATCATTATTAATTTCCCACTATTTTCGAAAATCATAATATAAACTAAATTTGGATTCTAAATATATTTTCTTGAGGATTTTCTAGTAGAAAGGGTCCATATATCAATTATACTTATCTAAATTTGGATGCAATCAATTGCATAATTTAATTTAGTTAAGAAGGTACTTCCAAATACTATAACACATATCTCAATGATTAAATTAGTGGATTTATCACTACTAAAATCATATAAATTGATTTCAATAAATCATGCCTCCAAATTACACCACATTTTGTGAGGGAAATTTCTCTTCATGTAAATGTTTTTAAGTCAAACCAAAAATTTCATTATAACTCCGTGATAATTAAAATTTTCTAATTACGTAAAGACCAACAATTTGATATATATTTTCTCATTAAACCATGTAATGGAAGGAATTAATATCATAATATTATCTTTCAGAGTTTTTTATGATTATGGATTAATATTCACTAAATTTTCATTTAGATTATTTTTATTATTATTTTAGTTTTTTATAAGTGATTAACGATGTCTTCATAAAATAATATTCCCATTATCCATTAATTTTATTCCATATTTCCTGTTTATAAATTTTTTTTATAGACATAATAATGAATATGATAACCATAAATACATGACCATACATTAGATATAAATTAAAGTGTATAATTTTATTAATTGTTATCATTTTAATGATTTTTCTATTGAGAATAAGTTAAAATAACCCTTCACCTTATAGGAATATCTCTTAGAACCATTCTTGTTTCAAGTTACATCATTCCTCCGATTCACCTTTTTTATCTTCTTGGTTTATTTCTTCATGGATAATAATTTTAGTCACCTAAATATCACAAGGGATATATATCCTTTAAATATGATTATCTCACACATAGGCGATGAGAATCATGTGTATGAGGATAAGTAGAAAGAAATTATGGACATGTTGAAGTGTACATAATAAGAGGGGGTGGCTCTCTAAACATCATATTGTTATAATAATTATTATCCTAAAACCAATATAGTAATAATGAAATTAAACTAAATATAATTCATGAAAAGATTATTCTCTCCAATGAACATCCACATATTATAAGAATTCAAATTCAAATAAACTACATCATATTCATTTCAATTAATTATTTTTTATGAGAAATTTCCTTAATTGATAAATTAATTTCCCTATTAATTATTTATTTAATTTATTTAAATTAAAAATACAAATAGAAATTGATATTAAAATTCACTATAACTATAAATATTTTACATAAATTAATTTAAGATATAATGAATTAACTACATTGGGAGTACTTGAGGAAACATGTAAAATATCATTTTTTACAATATATTATGTTATGTATAGTCCTAGTCATTTATCATATATCCCTGTGACATGTATTATAGATGAAATGTTGTGATATTACATGGAGTGAAGATCATGTAGTCAAATAGAGTAGTTAACTCAATAATTTTGAGCCATGGAACACATTAAAATATGAAGTGTGTGCTTCTTTTAAGTTCATGTGATTTAAATGGAGTTTACATTTAGAAAAAATGTCATCAAGTTCTAAAATTAACAAATAAATTATTTATTTATTTAATTTTCTATAAAACCCTTCCATGTTGCGTGTATGACTACAACATAACATTATGTTTCGTTTATTTATATAATAAATTTTATATTCCACATAATTATTTTATGACATGAATAACAAGGATCGGTGTATACACTGTACAAATGGCTATGAGTTGTAATGCATTTAAATACTACTAAATGATTTGTATCTTGTTATCTAGTTATTCATGAAATATACCTAGGTGATCAATGTGTAATTTTTTTAAACATTTATGAGTTAAAATGTTTATTTACCACATAAACATCATGTAGAGTCCTCTAGATCGTGTTTCATAGTTTTAAATACACATATGGAATTTAATTAATTCATGTTCTGTATATTGAATACACGTCTTCCACATTTACCCCCAAAGAAAAAATCACTTGGCTAAAATAGAGTGTACACTAGATATATATGTTGTGTAACTAAGAAAAACATGTTCCATTTTGTTTTTTCAAAAGACATCATTCTAGAGAATCCATGTAATATTACCCTAATGATATGTTGGGATTTTCAAAGCTCCTCCTGGTGTGGTAAATCTAGGAAAACAATATGTACTTTCTATTAACATTCAATGTATCCCCATGTGATTTTCATAAAACCTGTGGAACCTTATGATGGGATAATTGTGTTTTATTTATCTATTCATAACATGTTATCTTTTATATGAATCTGAAAAATCATGGTATCTATATTTTCAAATAATAGAATTAATAAACCCAAAATAAAAAACGATATCAAAAAATGTATAAATCGGCAAATGATTAATAAATAATTATAAATTAATATGTCACTTCCTTGAAACCACTTGATGGTTTTGGGGAATAGGGTAAGAGGTCGAGCATGTACCCAACAATGGAATTTCATTCGTTTATTGTTATTTATCATTACAAATTAAAAAAATCCAACCTTAAAATCCCTGAGAAAGGATCACATATAATTTATTAAAAATTTATAAATAAGAATTACTTATTGTATTGGAATTATTTATTCATTGTAAATTCGGTTGAAAAATAACATCATACAATCATTATGTAAAAGTATTCATGAGTAGAATCCCTCTAAAATAATCCACATATGATTTATGATTCTCAAAACATCAGGGATGGATATTTTCATTCTAGCATAGAGCACCCATTCTCTTTCATCATTTTAATAGATGGCTATAATAATCCCTTCTGAACATGGATTATTTAATATAATTTTATAGTGTTCCTTAGATAATCGATGTGGAGCGATGCTCCATTTTCTATAAAAGGAATAACTAGGTTTATATATATTGATTTAAAATTATTAAATTTTCATTGGATCTATGTTAATGTTTTAAAACTTAATGAACCCTGTGTCTAATAATAAAATTATTTTCAATTTCAATTCCATGGGGCATGCATGAATCCAAGATAATATGAATTTAAATTAATTGATAGATAGTTATTTAAATTATATTTAGTATATCATTCCAACAAGTCCCATTACATGACCATCCAGCCCCATTGATACTATGAATAGAAAACATATAATTTTCATGGAAGGATCTTTGACATATAATTTATCATTATTTTATATAATATAATTACCTCTAGACATAAAAATTTTTCTTTGTTGTCAAATCGGTTACCTCTTTCCTAGATATTCCCTGTCATTTATCAGACCTTAAGTAGTGAATAATTATATAAATAAATAAATATAAATTTATTATTCACACATTAAATAAATTAACAATGAACATAAACTAAATAATTATTTTACCCTCATAACATGAGAATTATATTTATTAAATCCTTATATAATTTAACTGAGGTTCTAGATATGTTTAGTTTTTGACCCTCTAAGCATCTTACATCGTAGAATTAGGTTAACTCACATGAAGACCAATATCACTATATATAAACACATCAAGGAACCAATATAGAAATTAATTAACGTTTTAATGACAATAACCACTGAAGAATGTGCATTATGTAATGTTTTCCTTGTATAAAACAACTCACCATGAAACTATCACACTTGTGTCATCAACATATATGCATGATATATATTGTTATCTGACTTTTTTTTGGAAATGAACATGCTAATTCAACAACCATATCCACAGAATGTAATCATTATGTTCCATTAAAATAAATGTTTGGGGGATATAAATTTAATTAATTCATAATGTAAAACCCATTTCTTGAATTACTTATTGATTCCATAAAACATATAATTCACCCAATGCATCATACATCACTATAAGAAGACATATATATGATTTTATGTGAGATAAAAAAAATTCATAACCCTAACATGGTGAATGGAATATTGTATAGAGGGAAAACATAGATATTCTTCAATGTGAGAGAAACAAACTTTTGTGACCTCATTCATATAGACCCTCATTGTGTATCTTACAAGAGAATAAAATTGAGGGATGTCATAGTTGTTTCATATAAAATAATAACTATAGGATCCCCACCTACTCCCCTTTTTCAATATTATTAATGTAGAAAGGCATAATATATTATCACTAGGCAAGTGTGATGAATTTGTACTTCCTAAACCAAACATGGATTATATCGTTTATTGTGGTCTACATTGAGTATGTGAATTTTCTACCCTTTAGCTAATTATTTCATAGCCATGCTATCGAGGATTTTTTATAATTTGTTGGAATTAGTTCATGGAGTTCATGCTAATTGGCATTTTCCTAGTTAGAGTGTGAATGTGGTTAGGGTGATGAAACTCTTGGTGAACCTGAAATCAAAATGTTTGATGTAGGATATCCCTACCATATTGGGCCTTCATCTTGATTTGGAATCCGTGTTCATTATATTTCCATAAAGAGACATGGGTTCCTTGTTTTAACAAAATATAGGACATGTCAATATATTGAATAGAGAACGGTTGTGTGATATGGTATTCCTATGTGAGTGTTTGCATCCCATGAGACCCATGTTTCTTTTACAATGCCTCTAGACATATGTGACTAATGTAATGACATTATTTCCAAGACATTTATTTATTTTATTTAATGTATTAGTTATTATATGAATGAAACAAAATTGTTAGGTGAACCCTTCAAGACATGGTGTCTCTATAGGGGGTGTTTAGAAACTGTATGTAACCTGATGACAATATTGTGTTAGATAATGGGGAATGATGGAATTTTTTATCTAGAATTGGGGGCATGGTGTTATTCAGTAGCCTTACCCAAGCCAGGTGTTTTTATAACCGATTAGGACACCATCAACATATCGTTATCATATTTTTACATGTATATAAGGGTTTATGAGATGATAATAAGATAAATTCAGATACACATGTAAAAAATACCATATCAGGTATCTGTGTCCTAGTCAAGCTATAATGAACCCTGGTCATACCCTCATTATCTTCTTGATGAAAGAATATATGATTGGTTGATATATTTATTTATCATATTTTTTTATATTAAAATGTATTAATATTGATGATTTTAAGGTTAATTCATGCATGTACACCTGATTTTTTGTTCATTTATGGTACAATACATATATTTATGGGAACATATCCCAATAATGTAATAGAATCCATGATTTGCACATTGAGATGATAACCGATGATGTAGAATGGTCATGGAACACACCAGGGGGAGGAAATTTAAGAACTAGTGTGAAATAGAGATTTTAGAGATGGAATTTCAAGATTAAAATCACGTAAACATTACAAATTGTGGAAGCATTTTCACAACATGAATATGTCACGATGAACCAAAAATGGAAAGATAAAATATAATTATTGGAGGATCCCTATTTTTTACACAATTACAACTTTGGGACACATTTTGACCCTTAATTATGACATTAAATTTTGAACGAACACTTTGGGAGTCTATAAGTAGTGGTCCAAGCAACTCTTATTGAGGGAATCTGAAAACCAATTGTTAGCATGAAAATATTTATAATGAAAGTTTCTCACAAGTTCAACATATCTTATCATTTAATTATGTTTTCTATTATTTATTTAATTCCCTATTATTCTCTCATCACATGGATGAGTGGGTAAAACCCACCGCATGATAGAATAATATTGCTAGATTGAAAATGTATTGTTGGAATTATTTATTTTATTTGATTCATGTATTCTGTTTTTCAAAATTTATTAATAATATTTAATTACATATTTGTTGATTAATCATGACCATTAGTTAATAAATATTAAATGAACCATTTAATTTTGATACTGGTTAGACTAAATTAGGCATGACAATTATATCATTTAGATTAACTATGTTTAAAAATGGTATCGAGATAAACTCGATTCTATGAAACTATAAATTATCAGAATAATGGAAATAGAAGATATTATCAATGAATAGGGGATACCATGACAATTGGATACACCATTTCTCTACTCTAACACCACACATTGATTAATTAATTAAATTGGTAACATCCATTTTCACCGAAAAACTAAAACTATAGAACCTTGGAATGACTTCAATGAATCATGAATTTTGAAAACAAAACTTCATTGATTTGTTCTCTCAATTTCATAAAATCTATTTCAAAACCAATACATATTATTTTCCATCATCCTAAAAATCAATGAAATAAAACAATTTTATTTAAAACCCAAATTAAACTATTTTCACCATCATTATGGGATAAGTATTGTAGATTATGTTATATAAATTTTAAATAATTAAGTAGCACTAATTTTATTTTAATATTTTACTATTTATATTAGAAATTATGAAAATAATGACACCAATTGGGCCTATAAAATCTACTACCTTGTTAGGGGACGGTTGCTAATTGGTTTTTAAGTTAATTTTAATTTTAGTTTTTTTTCTTTATTTTATTTACCTAGTTAGAGTGTCTGTATATTTTTCTAAAATATTAAAATGAAATTAGTTAATTTATTAATATAAAACATGGGAAAAGGGTAAAGGGTTCATCGTGTTATAATATAATTTTAAACCATGCCTATAGTGTGAATCCACTTAGACCATGGTGAGCACAAAGGTCGATCAATTTGATGAAGGAGTTCTAAAAAGAGAATTGGGGTTGTGTATACTCATGGATTATGAGAAACTATTAATCATTGCATTGAATTTGAGAATCCTAGAACCCGTTTTTATAGCAAAAACTTTAATATTATACCTTTAATAATCCATAAGATATCAAACATTGTATAATTCATTGAACTACCACACGAATATCTAAATTCACATGTGGGATGATTTCTGAAGATTTGTGATAACATCGAATTCTATAATGTCTCATGTGATGTGGAAAGACTTCATCTATTCCTATTTTCATTATGGGATTGATATGATTAATATATTTAGAGACTTCTTTCTCGTTCCATTACCACCTAGGATGAAATTTAAAGGAACTATCTCAATCACTTCTTCCCACCTTTTAATTTAATGAACATCTGAGTAAAAATCCATAATTTTTTTTAATTTGAGGATGAGTAACCCTATACTACTTGGGAAAATTATAAAGAGGATACTCAATCATTCCACAATAATTTTTTTTAATTGTATCTTCTAATCAAAAAAATATTATAATGTATTATAAAAGGTAAATAAGAATATTTTATATGATGCATCTTAAGGATAGATCATATTGAAATATACAAAAGGGTTTCATAGCCAAATTGATCAAATAAAAAGAAAGATCTTCTAGTGGAAAGGAGAAGGTACATAATGAAGAGGAATTCATGTAATCAGAAGTAATGACACTATAGTGGAATAGATGAAATCACTAACAATGAAGATGGCCATACTGAGGGTCAAACAACGAAGCCACCATGGTATATATACAGAAGAAGTCAATTATGTGGATTAAAAACATGGGAATCAATTTCACTGTTTTAATCCACAACAACCAAAATCACAAATATATCACCAAAGAGAATAAGGATGTCAGCAAAAAGAACCCCAAGGTCCCACACTAGTGTTCTAGTTCTATACATTTGAAGATACACTCGAATCATTCATGACAATGATTGGGGTGGTAAAAAATGTTATAAAGGAATAATCAAGAATCTAGAAGGCTCTATTATGATATATAGAAAAGTAATTGGAAAAAAACATTGTTTTGATTAGCTTGATACCAAGATAAGTACATCCTGGATTCCCATAATTGTGTTCACATTATGATATAAAATTCACCTCCAAAAAAAGTGGAAAAATGTATTTGGATCGTTCTAAACTAGGAATACTTTAAGAAGAAAAACAATAAGAGATAGTAAGAAATGAGTAAAAAATATGTGAAGAATCTTTAGAAGAACCACTTTAGTGCATGATAATACGAATATTCCTAGAGTGACTAGAGAAAGTTAGACTGATGTATAGGAAGGTAAATTTCTAGAATACATTATAAAATTTAAAATAAATATTCCTTTTACAAATCATTTCAAAACATGACCACCCATGAAAAATGCATGAAAGAGATAGTGAAAGATAAGAATAAGATAGATGAAATTAGTACAATTCCACTCACATGAGCATGTTTGGTGTTAGTATCAAAACACATAACTTAGAATCAAGGTGATCTACATATATTTTTTTCCAATAATTATTGGTGGTAACAGATATGGAAAATATTAATGTGACTAAGGTTAAAGTTTCATCATCATTTCATACTTTATTTAAATCATCCTAGGACTAGAAAAAAAACAATAGTGTTTCACTCTTTCTAGAAGAATCAATAGTAAATTTTACATAAGGGGTAATATAATATATCTAGATCAAATTCAAAAAATATATATATCTCATTTGACTTCTTAGTGTTATACATGGTAGAGGATGGGACTCTAATCATTCTGGGGTGACAATTTTAATTAACTAGGTGTGCCCTAATCTATGTATAAGGAGATGTAATTTGTATAAGTGTTAGTTTTGATCATGTAAGTTTAAATATCTACCAGGTACTGAGGAATATTGACATTAGAGTAGAGAATGATTCTATAGAACTAAAAATACCTGATGCTAAGGGTGTTACTAAATTTGATGAAGTTCATAAGGCATTTTATGTTGTATAATTGGATAAAAAAATTAATATACTAAGAAGAAGAAATTGAATTTTGTGGGTAATGTCAATGACATCGGAGTAGTGATCAACTCCACAGCATTTTAGAAATTACAATAGGTATAGTTGATACATGAACATCCATTTATACATTCAGTATTAAGGATGACACAATGGATTATCCTAATGGAAATAAAGAAATTTATTCCATCAGGAAAAATTATTCTCTTTAGAGAATAAGTATTGGGTCTGACCTATGTGGAAAACATATAAATAATATCATTTATAGGCCATGATGATGTAAGAAAATCAATAATTGGTCACATGAACTGAAGCCAAAGGTGGTAATATTGATCCAATGATGGTAAAAAATATCTAATGGGAGGTAAACCAAACATTTAAGAGTCTTATTTAAATTATTTTGTTATACACACACGTAACCACCCCAAATAAGACAAAATTAATCGATTATGTCATGTACATTCACTTGTTTATTTTAATATTTTATGGAATACAAAGACCTTGGTAGGATGAAAGTAACATGAAGAATAAGATCAAAGATCATTACATATTTTGAACCTAATTTTCAATTTGAAATCCAGATAATAAATGGTATGAAACCCATTTCTGTCATTAATCAGTAGTAGAGAGAACATATTTATCTAACATTAAAGTGTAACTGAAATTTTAATACACATTTCAGTTCATAATTTCTCTAATGTATTCCCCATATTTAATTTATTTAATTGCTTTAATTATCAATTTATGTCCGGAAGTTGTTTCATTGTTTAATAAAAAAATATTTGATACATAAATTTCCTTGGACGATTACAATGCCATGAATTTAAATTTCATTGTTAATAAATTTTATTTAGAAAGATAGGGAAGGAAATTAGTGGTGATAATCATATGTATTTGTATTTTAAAAGTCATGATTAAGTGGGGTATGCTAATTTTTTTAAATAAAATTTTTCTAATATTTTACCTGAATTGATTCTATAATATTTTTATTAATTGATAATAATATTAATATTTATTTCCGCAATTATTTTTTCAACTCTTGGTCTCATTCCTGGGACATTTTCTTAGTCTAATTTTCAATGTTATTTAAATCATAAATTACCTTAGATACAAATGAATTATTACTTATAGAACATTGTTTTCAACATTTTGAACCAATAATTTTAAATAATTCACATCAAATATGATTGATAAACATTTTATATACCTATCATAAGACCAACAATACATCAAGCCTTTTTAAATCTCTTATAAACCACAGACACCCTTTGAATGGATGAGTCTTGTTATAAATCCTTTTTAGACATTCCTATCTTCATTTAAATATTTTTCATGATTATCAAAAATGATAGGTGTGGAAATTGAAAAGGGTGTAAGGGACTACCATTTTTTAAAGAAAAGTGTGGATGTTCTTGGGATTTTGGGAGATCATAATCATTATATTTCCTTCGCCCTTCATAAAAAAATGATGTATAGTAAAAGAAATGTAACACCCCGACCCCAGTTACCTAGAGTCGGTGCATTATTTTAATACATTGGCATGATTACAAGGAATCAAGTCCCAAAGGACTGATCAATTTAGCTGTCTTGGACAATAGATTACATACATGAATGTTACATTACACTTGATAACATAAAAAACAACATAAATAATCCTTTATGAATGCCATTATTCCCTTGTCTTAACCCTGCATATCAATCACAATATACTTCTTGGAATCCTGGGAAAAATAAAACATAGAAAGGGGTGAGCTCAAACGCTCCGTAAGGGTAAGCAATACAGCAGAAACTTTCATAAATAAGCATAAACATTTAAGGCAATGTATAGCTAAAACAAAAGCCTATTAAACTTAAACTTCAACATAGTATGGCAAAAATAAAATGAAATAATTCCATTTACTTATTTACATGGATATTCTATTAATTGAATAATCACAAGAAATATCAATAACCACTTTCATAATGATGGAATTAATAATGTCAAACTATCATAACCACATAGCCAAGGCCTTGTGAAAATACTACACATAAGATTTTCTCAAGGCCATGTTCCAAGACACTAGTTTGTCTCATGAGACCTAACGATGCATCGAGGAGCTATAGCAGGATCCACCTGTCACTTATTAAGTCCAATTCATTCCTCATATGAATAGGTTTGAACATAACATAAACATTCGTATTAAAACTAGCATAAGAAATTTCAATATTTCTCCATAAACCATGAATGGTATAGAAATAACACATCCACGATCAAACATATCAGAAAACCTTCAATAAAATATAGAAGTCTTGTATCATAATAAATCAACTTCAAATAATCTTCAAATACATCAAAGGTTGTTGACATAGATGAAATCAAAACTACTTGAGAGAAATATCTCTCTTTTTGAAATCATTTAAAAGTCAAACATTTATAAAGGAAGTAATTTAAAATATATTTTTGAATAAAAGTGTCCCATACCACTTTGAAACTTTTAAAAATAAATATCATTTCAAAATATTAATGTACATATAAATAAATCCTTTAAATAATTTTGAAAACATGGATATTAATTAAAATGATTTAGAAAGATAAATCTTTAAAACATTTAAAATTCTGATCTTGATAAAGAGTACCTTTCAAAAATTCTTAAAATATTCATTTTGAAATCATTTAAAGGTCACATAAAAATAAAACATTTACTTTGAAAATATTCTTATAAGTTTGTAAGCGAAGCTTCGAAGATTTTATAACGGCAGAAAATAGCCGCACTTGCTGTATAAGTTAAAAAACATTTTTACCTTAATTCTGTCAAAAAGGTTAAAAAGAACCTTGTTTGGAAAACGAAGAAAATATTCCTTTATAAACCTCTTATAAAAATTCAACAAGGGTATAAATGAATTTATACCATAGTCTTTAAAGTAGTAAGAATGATTTGAAATAAATTTTTAAGAAACATGGATGTGGATGATAAAGCGATCCCAGTAGATTATTACATATAAACAACCTCGGATAATGAAGAGATTGCGAAATAAACCCTTACCTTGTACTTTTCCTTGGTTGGGGGTAGGTTAACCTGCTGTATAATGGTGAAATAATTGTTATTAAATTATACAAGAATCATTTAAATTAATATGATATCATATATGATCTTTTAACATTGCTTTGTTAATAATATCTTAGTATTATCGTCGTTTCGGGTGTTAACATACTCATTTTCTTTTATATGTTTTGTTACGTAAGCCATGGTTATCAAGGATAGGTTGTATATTATTCATATCCATAATTATATCAAGTCCTTAACCATTATCTTTAAATCATAAAATGATAATTATACTTGAATGGATACGATGGAGAATGAATCACATCGCGTTCGTGGAGACGGTAGTCCGTATGTACGCACGAGCGACAATATCATTCTTTTGATATTAAAATAATATATAATTGGATGGCATAAAGAATAATTATCATGTTATATTTATTATTTACATGAATTACACATCATTATTATAACCATCCAAATAATAATGTTTTGAATAACAATTACACCACGGTGTGGAGATGGTAAGTCGTACGTATGCACGTATGGTGACATGTCATTCAAAAGATGGATATAATACTGAAATGTGGTTGTACCATGTTCATAATAACATAAAAGTATATATATTATACTGGAGTTATTATTTTTAAACGGTAATAACAATGAAAGAATAAGTGGAACAAGAAAGGAACTTGAAAAAGGGTGGTGAAATCATTACCTCTTCTTCGAGTTCTTCCTTTTGATTTGATCAAAAGGGATCTTTTGGTTGGGTTTCTGACTAAAGGAAGGCCTCTAGTATGAATTGATGGATGTTTAAAGAGTATTTGGCAGGGTTTGGCCAAACCAAAATGCTTTTAATGGGTGAATTAGTGAGAAGGGGGAGTTCCCTTTTATAAGAGGGGTGAGGGGCACCTTTGGAAAAGCTAGAAATATTATTTTATAATAAATTCATATTCGGTTTATAATGGCCCCAATGTGGATTATTTAGAGTTTAAGGTGGGGATGGGTCGAAAACCACTCAACAAATTGAATTTAGACAGGTTTGGGTCACTATATTAACCTTATCTTTAAGTATTAACTCTTTGTTAATTAGTTTCCCTTTTACAATGTCTCTTTGTATTTTTATATTATATGGTCAATAAACTTACAATATACATCCAAGAGACCAAATTGTACCATTAATGATACACCTATCATGATATAAGTATTTTGGCCGATCCTTAGATTTTTATGAATTTAATATCAATTAATAATATAATATTTGTTTTTAAAACTCTTTTTTGTCAATTTTGACACTATTCAATAATAGATTTTTGTAAAACTCATAACAGAATGATTTCTTCGAAAGAAGTTAATTAAATCAATTATAACATTCTATATTAACCTATAAAATTATTGGTATTTATTAAAAGTATCAAATTAAATTTATTTGGGTTTTTATAATATCAATTATTCTAATTTTTCTCTATTATGGTAATTACTGCATCACCATTGTGTCATAAATAAATTAAATTATTTAATGTCTAAAAATTATAAATCAAATACCATTATGTATGAAATCTTTTTAGATTTATAATGAATATTTATAGTCTAAAATACAACATATATAAACCTATGTAAAAATTGTTTTGCTAAAAGATATATGATTGTGTCATTTTTGTATTCATTTTAACTTAATTAAAATAAAGTGCCCCTATCACTTACAAGTGGCTCCATGGGTCCCAAAATCAACCCAAAGATGAAAATGGTCAGACATGTATCAACCATTAAGTTTAGGACATGTTTTAGGGTAACTTGTTATTATTATAATATTATTTTTTAACCCTTATTTACCGGATTTACCCTTTAACCATGGTAAATAAAATATTTACCGAAGTAATTATTCAAAATGTCTAAAAATAAAAGTTATCTATTTACCCAATTTGAACATAATAATTCTAAATATGGAATCCATTTTTCCAAATTCAAAACATAGAAGTGGAAGAAATTAATTTAAAATTAATTCCCGTTGTTAAAACAAAAAGGGTGTTTTTAAGAGATAATAACTATCAAAAGATTGACACTTGTTTATGTCCGGTTTAATTTTGAACTTTTGTCCAATGACCAAAATTGTATTAAATAGTAAAAATATATTTTAAATATACTTTAAAACCACTCAAATTCATAATTTATCACTACTAATTATTTTTATTAAAAAAATTGTTTTTAATTAAAATTTAGTAATTTTCAATTTTCATCAAAATATAAAAGTTAGCCGAAAAGTACCAAACTTTCACCATAGGATAAATTAAATATTAAAAATGAAAAAATGAGTTCCATTTTAAAAGATAAAATTTATAAAATGTTAAAAAGTAGGTATTACTATTCATTACGGCTAGTTTGATTGGTTGTAGTGTGTGTTAGAACTCGAAGTTGCGTACAACACACGCTACTGTATTATTCAAAGAGAAGCATACCATGGAAGCTTGGGGTGTTACATTGTAAATTTTTTTATGTTCCCATTCTAATGAATAAATTTATTTAGTCAAATTGAATATATAAAAGTTTAAAATATTGGATTTAAAAAGGGTTCACTATTAAAGTTGGTAAAAGTGCATTTTTGAAAAATACTTCTTTTATCTGAAAAAAGTAATTTGTTCTTAAATTATGTCTAAGAAACTCATAATATGGATTCTAAAATTATAAGGATTATATAAGGTTAAAAATTTAGTTAATACTATTCATAACCTCTTTTTAACGACTTGTTTGGTAAGTCATGGTGCACTTGAACACGGTGTTATGGGTAGTGTAAGTTGTTGAATTTTTTGAAGAAGTACATACTATGAAATCTTGGGGTGTTACATTCTTCCATCCTTCAATAAATTGTGTCCTCGCAATTTGTTATTCTTCTTCGAAAATAATGGTTGAAAATAGAAAATATCTTTGTGGGAAAACCCACATCGGAAATTTGTTTAATAAAATTTAGTCTTAATAAGAGGAAAAGAGAAATGAAAGGGTCACCACCAAATGATGATCTCGATTACGAGAACATTGGTGGAAATTAGAGACATATATTTGGAGGAAAAATGTAAATATTTATAGGTGGTGATTGAGGTCATCAATCTTAAACAATTTTAAAATTGAGGTCCTCAAATTCAGTAATCTATGAGGATTTAAAATGCCATCGGTTGAAAAAAAACATAAGGTATTAGGATAACACATTTTTGGATTTAAGATCCCTTCAATAAAGTATATGAATTAATTTCTTCATAGGAGAAGAAAAATAAATACTCGAAAAGTAGAGTTCCATTTTTTAACTAATTTCTACCACAAACTCATATTTCTCTCTAAAAGATAATAGATCTTAAAAAATATATTCTATTTTTTCATATTCGTTTCGGGTTAAAAAATGAATTTATAATTCATCTACTAGACCTTCTTAAAATAAACTACATTATTTAATCCTGGACATATCATGGGCCAGTGGTAGGGGATACACCTTTGTCGCCCTTCAGTTACGGTTTAAAGTCACACGGCCTTGCCGGTCGCGACGGGTTGCCGCCCGACCTCTGGGTTGTCCTTTTATTGCAATCAAAAATTAATCTCAAACTAGAATTATCCAAAATAATTCTGTCCAAACTCACAGTCCAACATTTATAAGGAAGGTAAACATAATGTAGATCCTTTTTACCCCGCAATAGCATATGAATACCTTCATCATGTATTCTTTTAAAACACTGAAACATTCTGAATTACCATAATCCTTACTAATTACATTCATTCTCCCTTATTCCATATAGTATTCTGTATATACTTCATCCATCCAAAAATGTTTTAAACTCCAATAATTATGGAATATACAAATTATTAATTCGTTTCAAGGCAGTCAAGAATATCCAATATGATTTACCCAAATCAACCATATCTTATTCCAAAATAAGTACCTCAATATTAGGACCATATTAAGGTTTATCTTTCCTTCAACCATGTAATTTCTAAAAGGTTTAACTGTCTATAGAGTCACTTTTCTTAGTACCATAAAATCTCAAATCCACAATGAAATAGTACTACAGTACAATCCTTATATACTCGATAATTATTATAACAAGTAAATTGCTGATAAAACACTCAAATGACATAATCAACATAATAACTCTAATAATTCCTCTTCATTTGTGGTAGTATCATAACTTTATTGTTATCCAATAGCATCATTTGCGGCATAGTCTGATGATAGGTTTGTGTAGTGTCCAAACTCCTTGAAAATGAAGCATTGTACATTTCAAACCTATTTTCTTACCCTTTCAGTCACGTACGTGGTGTCGTTTTCCAACACACTTATAACAAACTCTCATTCCTTTCAAGAAAGTTCTAGGGTGTTTCTTCCCATAGTTATCACATATGGGGAAATTCTTCTTTTCCCTCTTCCCTTTATCCATCTTTCTCTCTTCCATCCTTTTCTTCTCTTGCTTCCCTTCAAAGCCATAGGACTCAGTAAACTCTATAGTTATCTTATCCACACATGATACTATTTCTTCATATGATGATAATATGTGGGAGACTATTTCCCTTCTAAATTATGGCTCAATGCCATGAATGATATGATCCTTCTTACTCTTTGGATCATACGTATTACTGGAGTTCATATTCCTTCTACTCGACGCCATTTCTATACAATAGCATAAAATAGGTCATTTTATGAATTGCAATGAATAATTAAAAATTTGTAAAATACCTAACGCAAATTGAACAGTTTATGGATATAATCCAAAATCATAAAAAATGTTTTCTTTGAGTAAGTATATACTCATGATCCCTTCATAATGGTTTGTAAAGAAAATGTGAATTATCCTAAGCATATCACCCGGGAGTGTCATAACCAAGAGTGTCGCAAGGCCCGTTGTCGTGCACCAGTTCCCGTTCGAGTCTAGCTCAAAGCGGTGTTTTCAGGTTTTACCCCTAGGTACATCGGTGCTAGAGTCGCCTCTACCTGCTCGTATCCAGATAGGGATGTATTGCTCGGAAAACTCACAAAATCTCTACAACACCAAAATTCTAGGAAGTTCTTCTATACTAATCCTCAAAGTCTATCTTAGGGATATGTTCTCTAATTAGATTTTATCTAACTCTAGTTTCCAAGGTTATTGCTAAAATTCCTTTGATACAAACTGTAACACCCCAATCCCAGTTTCACAGAGTCGGTGCATTATTTTAATACATTGACATGATTACAAGGAATGAAGTCCCAAAGGACAAATCAGTTTAGCAGTATTGGAAAATAGATTACATACATGAATGTTACATTACACTTCATAAAATAAAAAACAACATAAATAATCCTTTATGAATGCCATTATTCCATTGCCTTAACCCGATATATCCATCACAACATACTTCTTGGAATCCTGGGAAAATAAAACATAGAAAGGGGTGAGCACAAACGCTCTGTAAGGGTAAGAAATACAACAAAAACTTTCATAAATAAGAATAAACATTTAAGGAAATGTATAACTAAAACAAAATCCTTTTAAGCTTAAACGTCAACATAGTATGACAAAAAAATGAAATAATGTCATTTACATATTCACATGGATATTCTACTAATCGAATAATCACAAGAAATATCAATAACCACTTTCATAATGATGGAATACATAATGCCAGACTATCATAACCATCAAAGGATGTTAACATAGATGAAATCAAAACTATTGGAGAGAAATATCTCTTTTTTTAATCATTTAAAAGTCAATCATTTATAAAAGAATTAATTTAAAAGTGATTTTTGAATCAAAGTGTCCCATGCCACTTTGAAACTTTTGAAGAGAGATATAATTTTAAAATATTAATGCCCATATAAATAAATCCTTAAAATCATTTTGAAAACATGTACATTAATTAAAAAGATTTAGAAAGACAAATATTTAAAACATTTAAAATTTTGATCAAGATAAATAGTACCTTTCACAAATTATTAAAATATTCATTTTGAAATCATTTAAAGGTCACATAAAAATAAAACATTTACATTGAAAATATTCTTATATTCTTTTAAGGGAAGCTTCGAAAATTTTATAACGGTGGAAAATAGCCGCACCCACCGTATAAGTTAAAAAAACATTCTTACCTTAATTCCATCGAAAAGGTTAAAAAGCACCTTGTTAGGAAACGACAGAAAGATTCCTTTATAAAACTATTATAAAAAGACAACAAGGGTATAAATTAATTTATAAAATATTCTTTAAAATAGTAAGAATGATTTGAAATACATTTTTAAGAAACATGGATGTAGATGATAAAGAGGCCCCAGTATATTATTACGTATAAACAACCTCGGATAATGAAGAGATTCCAAAATAAACCCTTGCCTTGTACTTTTCCTTGGATGGGGGTAGTTTAACCTCCTTTATAATGGTGAAATAAGTTTTATTAAATTATACAATAATCATATACATTAATATGATATCATATATGATCTTTTAACATTTCTTTGTTAATAATATATTAGTATTATCGTTGTTTCGGGTGTTAAATTACTCATTTTGTTTTATATGTTTTGTTACGAAAGATGTGGTTGTAATGGATAGGATATATCTTATTCATATCCATAATTATATCAAGTCCTTAAACATTATTTTTAAATCATCAAATAATAATTATAATTGAATGGATACGATGGAGAATGAATCTTATCGCGTTCGTAGAGACGGTAGTCCGTACGTATGCACGAGCGACAATATCATTCTTTTGATATTAAAATAATATTTAATTGAATGGTATACAGAATAATTATCATGTTATATTTATTATTTACATTAATTACACATCATTATTATACCCATACAAATAATAATGTTTTGAATAACAATTACACCACGACGTGGAGATGGTAAGTTGTACGTACACATGTATGGTGACATGTCATTCAAAGGATAGATAGAATACTGAAATATGGTTGTAACATGTTTATAATAACATAAAATTATATATAATATACTTGAGTTATTATTTTAGAATGGTAGTAAAAATAAAGAAGAAGTGGAAGAAGAAAGAAACTTGAAAAAGGGTGGTGAAATCTTTACCTCTTCTTCGGTTTCTTCCTTTTGATTTGATCAAAAGGGATCCTTTGGTTGTCTTTATGACTAAAGGAAGGAAAATAGGCTGAATTGATGGAAGTTTGGAGAGTATTTTGGTAGGGTTTGTCCGAACAAAAAGGCTTTGAATGTGTGAATTACTGAGAAGGGGGAGTGCCCTTTTATAAGAGGGGTGAGGGGAACTTTTGGAAAATCTAGAAATATTATTTTATAATAAATTTATATTCAGTTTATAATGGCTCCAAAGTGGATTATTTAAATTTTAAGGTGGGTATGGGTCAAAAACCACTAAACCAATAGAATTTAGATAGGTTTGGGTCACTATATTAACCTTATCATTAAGTATTAACTCTTAGTTAATTAGTTTCACTTTTACAATGTCTCTTTGTATTTTTATATTATATGGTTAATAAACTTACTATATACATCCAATAGACCCCCATGTGGTCCATTAATGATACACATATCATGATATAAGTCTCTTGGCCGAACATTTTATTTTTAGGAATTTAATATCAATTAAAAATATAATATATGTTTTAAAAACACTTTTATGTCAATTTTGATACTATTCAATAATTGATTTTTGGAACACTCATAACAGAATGATTACATCAAAAAAAGTTAATTAAATCAATCCTAACATTCCCTATTAACCTAGAAAATTATTTTTATTAATAAAAAGTCACCAATTAAATTTATTTGTTTATTTATAATATCAATTATTCTAATTTTTTACTATTATGGTAATTACTACATCACTATTGTGTCATAAATAAATTAAATTATTTAATGTCTAAAAATTATAAAAAAATACCATTATGTATGAAATATTTTAAGATTTATAATAAATATTTATAGTTGAAAATCCAACATATATAACCCTATGTAAAAAAATTTTTTCTAAAAGATATATGCTTGTGTCATTTTTGTCTTCATTTTAATTTACTTAAAATAGAGTGTCCCTATCACTTACAAGTGGCTCCATGGGGTCCAAAAATCGACCCAAAGATTCCCATGGTCAGACATGTGTCAACCAATAAGGTTAGGACATGTTTTAGGGTAATCTGTTATTATTATAATATTATTGTTTAACCCTTATTTACCGGATTTACCCTTTAACCATGGTAAGTAAAAGATTTACCGAAGTAATTATTCGAAATGTCTAAAAATAAAAGTTATCTATTTAAAAAATTTGAAAATCCTAAGTCCAAATATGGAATCCATTTTTCCAAATTCAAAACACAGAAGTGGCAGAAATTAATTTAAAATTAATTCCCGTTGTTAAAACAAAGATCGTGTTTTTAAGAGATAATAACTATCAAAAAATTGACACTTGTTTATGCACGGTTTAATAGTGAAATTTTGTCCAATGGACAACATTGTATTAAATGGTAAAAATATATTCTAAATATACTTTAAAACCACTCAAATTCATAATTTATTACTAATAATTATTTGGATTAAAAAAGTTTTTTTTAATTAAAATTTAGTAATTTTCACTATTCATCAAAATATAAAAGTTATCTGAAAAGTACCAAAATTTTACCATAAGATAAATTCAATAATACGAATCCAAAAATGAATTCCATTTTGAGAGATAAAATTAATAAAATTTTAAAAATTAGGTATTACTATTCATTACGGCTAGTTTGATTGGTTGTAGTGTGTGTTAGAACTCGAAGTTCCGTACAACACACGCTATTGTATTATTCTAAGAGAAGCGTACCGTAGAATCTTGGGGTGTTAATTTGTAAATTTTTTATGTCCCCATTCTAAATAATAAATTTATTTAGTCAAATTGAATATATAAAAGTTTAAAATATTGGATTTAAAAAGGGTTCACTGTTAAAGTTGGTAAAAGTGCATTTTTGAAAAATACTTCTTTTATATGAACAAAGGAATTTGTTCTTACATTATGTCTAAAAAACTAATAATATGGATTATAAAATTATAAGGATTATGTAAGGTTAAAATTTTAGTTAATATTATTCATAACCTCTTTTGAACGATTTGTTTGGTAAGTCATGGTGCGCTTGAACTCGGTGTTATGTGTAGTGTATGTTATTGAATTTTTTTGAAGAAGTACATGCTATGAAATCTTGGGGTGTTAAAAGAAATGTGGTGTGTATTGGGAATTTCAAAAATCACCATTTTTTGAACTATGATATTGTTATAAATATTAGAAATATATTCTTGAGGGCTTAATTTGGTTTTGGGTTGTGGCTATGATATTTTACACCATCACAACATTATAAAAATAACAAAAATTTAATAAAAAAAATAGTGTTTTTAATTTATTTCATCTTATTTATTTATAATCCAAATTTGATATACTAGGAGGGAGGAACTTTCAATGAGTTTTTTTACTATCATTAAAAATACCCTAGAGATAACCTCCCTTTTTGATTTACTAATTTGAAATCATTTACCAAAGATACGTGTGCCTCAGAGATATTTGATCCTAAACAATGAATCCAAAAATGATTATGTGTTAATTTTTTCCCACATAGTAGTGGATGTAGATATATTGTATTCCTCTAGTAAGAATCATAATATGAATTCTGTTCGAAAAGTTATTTACAATTATACCCTAATGAAGAGAAAAAAATTCAAAAGAAGGTATATTTAAAATAGAATTCAAATTAAAATTAATAGAAAAATAGAAATTGATGAATCAAAAGGATTGTAAATATAATATTCGAAAAATTAAAATACTTGTTCAATTTGTTTCTTTTTGAAAATTAAGTTTCGATGAATCTTCATATGTGATGATTGAATATTCAATTTCTCATATAAAAAACTACATTCATTAATATTTAATTTCAACAATGGTAATATGATAGTCCTTTTTAGTATGTTGAAATTCCAACATGATGGGATAGTATGAATTCAAGCGTGGAAAATTTTGATGTGGCCAAATTGTGTAAACCTTTTTATATTAAAATGTATTAATTTTGATGATTTAATTATTTATTAATCAATATACACCAAATATTTTGTTCATATGTGTTAGTAAATATTTATCATCTATAAATGAGATAAAGAAATAAATTTCTGCTAATATTTCAACATTTAGTGGACTTCCCAAAACATAGGATGATCATGAAACACTCTTGGGGGTCGAAACTGAAGATCATGGAAAAACAAAGATTTCATCGGTGGAATATAAAGAATCGCATTTTTTAAACATTATAGTATGCGAAATCTTTTACATGACATGTTGAGACTATCTAAAAAGAGCCACATTTTACAAAATTAAGATAGAAAACCTATTTTATGACCCTGAAACCTCCCGGTATAACTTTTTAACCCATTATGACACATTAAATACTTCATAATCCCTTTGGGAGTCTATTTATATAGGGTTTATCTATTTATTCTAAGGTAAGAAGGAAAATAAATCTTATAATGAGAGGCTACACTACGTAGGGTCCTCACCAGTTTCATGTCACCACTTTTTTCATTATGTTTTCTTTTCTTTCATTCTTCTATATTACTCTATCATCACTAGGATAAGGTTATAAAACCTTTCTTCTGGTAGCATAATTTATCCAAATGGGGAAGGTTTTATTCTATATTTTTCTTTTTATTTTATTCATTTATATTCTTTGATACAATTTATTTATCCAATTACAATCAATTTATTTTGGTTTATTCATGACCACTATTTAATAAATATTAAAGGATCCATTTAATAGGGAAATTTTTTTACCTAAATTATGCATTTCCAACCGATGTATAAAAATGGGATCAAGACAAACTCAATTCGGTGAAACCCAAAATTATGGGACCAAGGGAAATATGGGATTTTGGTATCAATGAGTGGTCCCAAGACATTTGGATCGACATAGTCCTGACTCTGATGCTACAGATGGTTTAATGGATTTATCTACTAAAATCAAATTTCAACAAAATCCTTAAACATCTAAAAAGAGAAATTCATTATTCTTACTTTATATCCCAAAACAAAACATCATTGCTTCATTCTCTTTATTTTTTAAAATTTGTTTCAAAACCAACATCATTTCTTCTCCCACTTTCACAAAATCAATTACATAAAACAATTTTATTTAATAACCTAATTAAACTAATTTCACTATCTCTATGGGATCGATCTCGATCATTCCTCTACAAGTATTTCAATTAATTAATTACCACTAATTTCAGTTTTTCAAATATTTATATTGGTTAATCCTAAGTGAAATAACAATAATCTTTGGTCCTCTCAGGGGTCATTGAAACATAAAAGGTGTATGAGTCATCTGTAGTGACAAATTGTTTTGGTACTTGACCAAGGCCTCTAAGTGAGACCAAAAAAGTATATCATTCCCCATTTTATTGCTCATGCCAGATCATAAAATGACATCATGGCACATTTTCACCTCCCAAGACATATCACATAAGACAGTCATGCCCCATGTTTAGTTCAAAAAAGGTCATCATTCCTTATTTAATATTTTATACTTATCATCATGTCAGATAAATCATTTCCATTGGCTTCCCATATTGGACTACCCATCTGATTCCACATATCCCATTAGCACCAGGAAAAGATAAAAACAAAAATAAAATAAACAAAATCTATTACAAGGAAACAATTTCATCATATTAGTCACATATATTTAATGGTATCTCACAATAATTTTTGGTCTAATAAGATACCCATGCACAAATGAAAAAATATATCGCACAATAATTATTTATGTCATATTAACGTGTAGATAAATATGTAATTTTACATAAGGAACTAGCTGCTATGCATGCACATTTAATAGAATATGAAAACTAACTCATGGTCAAGGCCCTATATGGTAATTACCTCTGACCTAAATCCTTTTTATTTCAATATCAAGGTTATCCAAAAGTATCATCACTAGAACCATAATTTCACATCAACCATAAGGATCCATCTCAACTAAATATTATTATAACTAACTCTAGTATAATCATACATGGGTTATTGAGTGTGTATGATAAGGGAGAACCAGTGAGAGGGAATAATTAATCACATATCCATTATTCAACATCATCACAGATATAATTCAACTATGATTTAATTTAATATGTTACCCAAGAAACTGTGAACAAGGAAGATGTTCAAGCCTCCTATCATTTTAAATCAATGTCAATATCCCTCAAACTATGAATTTTTAAATTTATTTTAGGGGTTATAAAAATGTTTTTAAGGATATCGGTTCTCCGTGGAAGGATCCTCATCATTTGAAAAAAAATATCCAAGATCACCTGACATTTTCTCGAAGCGATTGGAACTGGTATTTATCAAGAGAATGATCATGCTACAATGATAGATTAATAAAAAATTGGTTTATGAATGAAATTCAATTTAAATACCCCTCATAAATATTAAATCATGTTGAAATTTTGAAATATCATGATGCTTGAATAATGGTGGTCATTTTAGTAGGTAATATTCCATCTCCAGCATCCCAAAAGCATGCACTAGGGTTGTGGTGTCTTCAAAAATCAAAACATGGAGACCCATCATAGGAATGTACTATAATTTGGTCCATTTTTACTCACCATGGGAATGGTGAGGTTTCACTATTTGTAGTCCACTAAATCCCCCACCCCAAAACTCCTCGTATGAGGCCACCCCCATCGCATGGAGGATTTTCCATGCCTCTATTACTCAGTGGATAAACCTAGACCAACATGTCTTGCACTAGAGGTATGGTGTTTGAAATGATAAACAAAAACATCTCTAGTACAACTATATTATACTCAAAACCACGTATATTTTTTTTCAATAATGGTAAAACATGAATACTCAAATGGAAAATATAGTGGCAATGTTTTATAAATATGAAAAAAAATATTAATATATTAAAATATATCCATCTAGGGATTCTCATCCTTGAGAATAATTTCTAGGAATCCATCCCAAAAAAAATATTGGATAATAAGTCCAAATGTTATACTCCCACCCAAATGATTTTTCTTTGATTCTTCAATACATCCACAGGATTTAGACGAGTGGTATAATATTTACCCATAATATGTTCTTGCACTAGTCAACAATTATCATTTGGCCTTCCACAAAAAATGAATCAACCTATAACTCCATAGCATTGAAATAGATCGCATTAAGAAGATTGGGATTTTTCCTACGAATAAAAACACATGGAACAGAATATTTATAAAATGGTAACATGAATGAAGATCAAAATCATAAGACTTTTGAATGATATTCTTGGTAAGGTAAAATATTCCAAATTATATCAGTTCCCACTTTATTTTCATACTAAAATAATTAACCCCTAATCGAGGATTTTTCCCGAAAAAAATGCATCACTAACAAAAAACTCTAAATGTACCGCCTCTAGTTTTCATATCTCTCTACCATCTCTGAGTGGGGAGAAACTGCTACCCAGTGTGTTACACTATATCATTAGTCTCATCCATCATCTATGTCCCCACAATAACTACCCCACCAACCTTATACCAACATAGGGGTGAATGACATGGATCAACATAAATATCCTCAAAATGTACCATCTGAATTGAATTCCTAAATTTATTATTGTATGGGAATTTAACCAAATCATGATGATCATCTAAAGCTCCACCGAAATACAGTATGCATTCCCAAAACATATCTTTTAATATAGCAATCTACCTATATAATCGGCCACCATTCTATCAATGATATTTTGTATTTGGTATCATATGAGTACTTGAACCCTTCTTCCAGACCTACCAAATCCATGATGTGAAACATGCATATCTATCAAATATAATGATTTAGGGAACCTCATTCATATGTAAAATCATTTATATATATATAGCATTCCAAGATCAAACATATACTAACTCTCACAAATTATCATGAAATTAGATACATTCTATATCCAATCAACTATCACCTAACCAAAATCACATCTCCTCAGGGTTCTAAGAAACCCCATCATGAATTCTATAATCACCTAATCTCACATCCACATCAACACTAGAAGTGTAGGGAAAACATTAAGGCATAGATTTTTTTCCTCAACGCTTTGGAAAGTAAATAATCATGAAAAATCACAACAATGTCCCTCTTCATACATGGCCACAAAAACCAACGTTGTAATTCATAGGACATATTCATAAACCCTAGATGTACTACCCATTTTGATTCATGACAGTCTCTCATTATCTATTCCTTCATGGAAGATGGAAAAATTACCCACCCATAGATATTGATCATGTCATTGTCATCTAAGGATGTCCCTAGAATTAAATGATCTACCTTTTATAATTACCACATCACTACACTCTTTGGGTTAGAATCTTAGATTGATTTTATATGGACCACTAAATAATTCATTATCAACAAAGTTGGGTATATCAACACTTTATGATCTTTTTATATATCCGTTAGATACTCAGTAAGAAAAATCATCAGATGACATTCATATTGAAATGGTCACTCACATAGTTATTGAATCGTCAATGTTTTCCTATTAAGGGAATATATAACTTCAATACAATTTCCTAGAGAAAATTTAATATCAAATTAAATTATATATACATTCTCTACTCCACACCTCTACCTTAAATTCATACCCCACTGGGAGAAAATATATCAGAGCCTTTTTAGCCCATATAAACAAAAAAACTCTCATCAAAGAGACAATTTCACCAAATATATAGGGAATATACCACAGTATCTGACACTAAGTCCTTATATGGGTATTTATCATAGGGTCACAGCTGATTCCACCCATAAAAAACTAATAGGTCCATTTACATTAGTATAACTCCTAACCCAACATCAGAGGAATCACAGTACATTGTGTATCTGATCCCAGACATCCACCATTGGTATAGGGAGGTTGCTCTATCCATTGTACAATGGTGCTCACCCATAGTTACACTACTAAGGACATTAACTAAACTCGGAAATTTTCTTTTTCTATTTTACATAGTGGTTCACCTGGGACCAACACTCTATGCACCAAGAGCATGGTGTTGACAGTTTTGAACCAAAAAGTCACTAAAACTCTTAAAAGCTAATAGTAATTTCCCCCTATATTAATTATTATCCTTAGAACCATCTCTAGATGTCCTTTTCAAACAGCTCAAGAAGTTTCTCCTTAACAACAGACCCCACTCACATGTTTCCTACATGATCCATCCATTATACCATAAGAATCAAAAAAGTAGAATCTTATTCCCCCTCAACACCATTTTTATATGATCCATAATTTAAATCCAAAATTTCTTGAATGATACCTCAGGATCCATAACAATATCCTCATAGTTGATCACATGTGAAGGATCAATAATATACCACTTAATTTGAGATACATGGAACATAGTGTGCATATCTTGGCAATGTTACGGAATATACAAACAGTAAACCACAGTCATGATACACTTGAAAATATCAAGAAACCCCAAATACCAAATATCTATCTTTTATTTATTATACAATAATAGATACCCTAATTAAGTTGTCGAAAATAGATAAACCATGTGCTGAAAAGTGAACATCAAAGGTCACCTCCTGATGTCAGTATGTGATCATTTACTAATTTGTGCATTTCTTAACTGCTTACTAATAAACTACACTCTATAAGTGGTATATTATACCATTCTTATGATAACCCAAAGGTTATACAAATATTATTATGTTATTATCAAACATAAATATCCAACAATTATAATAATTTGTAATGGCCTTCTGTGTTTGGAATACTGGGTTCCTAATACAAAAAATGAAACAAAAATATTGAATTCAAAATTAATTATCAATATTAAGATAAAAAAGTCCATTTGATCCCTTAAATATTCACGGGATATCTTGGGAAATACATGAATGAAATTGGTGATTAAAAAACCCATATAAAAATAATCATGATAAGGATGCATGACATGCGAGTCAAAGGTATAACATGATATAATAAAATAGAAGGTACAGGAGAAGTCAATTGGATGAATAACATTAATAGAATGGCACCATAATGTCATGGAAACATGTTAAAGTGGAAGGGACATAAAAAATGACATAAACATAAGTCAAGGATAACTACAGCGTCAGTTTCACACGGTTGATAGAGTCAAACAGTGCATTAGGTTATCTCCCTATTCCCATTCAGGAAATGTCATGAGGCTAGAACATTACACAATTAATTAGAGGACTATATAATTACAGGCACACCCATAAAATTTAATTCAGGTAAATTGATATTCATTCCACATAATTATATCAATCATCAGCAGTAAATAGAATAAATACCCATGGAAAGAAATGGGTTTCATAATCTTGTCTCATAATAAAATCGAAAGAGATTCCTTAAATATTTAATTTGATAAATGGTCATATGTTGTGTATTACCCCATCTAATTAGGGTAGAATAATCTAGCTATAATTTTAAAAGTAAAATGTCCAAATCACAATATAAATTTTCATAAAACTAAATTGATTGTTAATTAATAATATATAGAATTATAATCATGTAATAATTATAATTTTTTTACATAAATTATATTTTTAAAACTAACCATGTAATATGGTTATAAAAAATGAACTATGTTACAGTCAAGGAGATGATTGGCTTTATGTATTCATGAGTAATGTTCTCTTATTTTGAAGATCATTATAGAAAGAATATCAGTGTGATTTTATCATTAGATTATTATAATTTTTTTATAAACTTCATATTATTAATTTCAATATCCTTACACATTTTATTCGTATGAATTGATAATAAAAACGAATCACATCACTTCCTATGGTGATAGTCTCCCATAAACATGAAGGATGTAATCGATTTTTCATTGAATTATATGGTAAGAAATTATATGATATATTTCCTTTATATAATTTTTAATAATTAATTAACAGAATATATAAATAAAAAAATTAATCCTTGTTACCTTTCATATAAATCATAAATGAATAACAAATCAAATTGCTTCGCGAGGCGGTAGACTGTCGTACACATGAGTGCCCATATTTTATTATCTACAAAAAGAATATTTAGAAGGAATAAAGGATATTATAATCATAAATGTAAAATTATAACATAAATATAATATTTCAGAAATATATACATCATGAAATTCATCTTTGAGAGTATTTGAAGAAAAATGTATTACTTTAGTTCGCAAGGCAGTATTTTGTTGTACTCAGGATCAACAGTTTTGTTTCCCATTAGAGGGTGTAGGAGATGGTTGCTGGTAATTACCTTAACATAAAGAACAGAAGAATATTTAAGATATTAAATATGTTATATAATTATTTTTTAAGAAAATTTGAATGATTTTAAATAAGAAATTAAATAAAATGTTTTGTTAAGGGTTTTACATTTTCTTTGGAAAAATTATGTTGGATTACACCAAAAGACTTCCTAAGATGGATTTATAACAAAAAAAATATTTCAATATTACGGGATGGAATAAGGGAATTTTTTGGGTGTGTATAGGAGAAAACAATGTGTTTTGATGAGGGTAAATTCAAAGAAAGGGTGGCCTTTTATATGTAGGGGTGAGGACACACGTGAAATGTTTGAGAAGAAATAATTCCTCCCATATTAATATAATGATACAGGGCACCAAAATTGAAAATTTTCAAAAAAAAAGAAGATATAATGTCAGAAAATGACTCAAAATAGAAATTATATGATATTTGGTACATTTTTAATAGTTATATGTTTAGTTTAACCCCCAGATAAAATTTTATTACCTTAATTGTGGTAATTAATTTTTATTCTTTTCACTGTTAACTATAATAAAAATATACCACCTTATTAAAAAAAAGAGAAAGTATTATGATAAAATATATAGAATATTTTCTCCCAAATTTAACTCACATAATAGGTATAATTTAATTTAAAATTAATCTCATGGGCATGTCGACAAAATCATTTTCCAAAAAAACATTCAAAAGTTAAAGAAGTTACTATATGAAAATTCAATAATAAATTGATTCCAATGAAAATTTTTGGATTATTTGGTATATTATTGAAATAATTTTACTTTAAGAACATATTAAAATAAAATGGTACTTCTAAATATTGTAAATTATTATTTTTAAAAAAAATTATTTTTTTGCGTATTTATCGAAACAAATTAAAATTATCAAAAAAAATCAAAATAAGTTAACCTAGATATATTGATATTAAAAATTAATTTAATTTTAAAAAATTTGTTTTATAAATTTACTAAAAATTAATTATAAATTTTGTGTTCAAAATGTGACTAAAGAAACTTTTCAAAAACACTATTTTATAAATAATATATTTATTTTTAATTTAAATGTTTCTTATTTGATTTATAATTTGTTGATAATAAATAAATTTATTTTATACATATTTAAACCATATAATTTTTTATAATTTCGTTATTTCTATTTATACCCATAATCCTAATGTCAATATTATAATGGCCATGTTTATAAACAGTATTCTGTTATGCTTAAACATGGTGTTGTGTGCATCGAAAATATAAATGATAAGGAATTTATTTAAAAAGAAATTTATCATATAGTATCAGGGTGTTACATTTTTTCACCCATATATAATTTTAACCATTTAATTTCATATTATTTACTAATTTGAAAATATGTTAGGGCAATTCTACTGCATCACATCTTCTTGATTCTCAGTCTTCTTCCTCAAACATGTGGTATCTCCACATCACTTACAACATGTGAGTTTCCCTATTTCAAAAAGATTTGACTCTATGATTCATGATATTTACCAGATTCTCTATATATACAAAGTATTTTTTCAATGGTATCTAATATATGTTTAGTACATGTCAGGGGTGTATTGTATACTTCGGCGAGATGGGTATATGGGACACATCATGTACTTGAGATATGTTAGTTGTGAGTACTAGTCGGTAGACCATCGCTTCGATGTAATCAAGGTTCTAAAAGTGTGAGATGCATCTCAGTCTAATCTTTATATTCTTTCCAAACCTCATTAAATTATTCCTTATTGAAATATAGAGAAACACATTATCTTCTTCCTCAAACACCCAATCTCATCAAAAGTAGTATTCATTGGTTTTCTCTTAAGATTGAATGGATTTAATGTGATGTTGAGTATTTTGGAAGTTAAAATTTATCTCTTGAGAAATAAAATGTCCCATAATCAACCTCTCTACAAAATAGTCCAAGAATGTTGGAGACCGACATTGGTTCCCATAAAGATCCTCATAAATTTAAACTTGAATGCTATAATGGAAATAGTTTTTCAATAAGAACTATTCTAGGTGTAGTTGTTGTTCCCAACATCCATTGATATCTGTTGAACAATACCTCAAGAGTTTTTTTGGTTCTCTAAGGATAACCATCCAATTTATAGTGTGAAGAAATACTAAAATTTAGTTATGTATCCAGTGCTTGCTGATAGAATTACCAAAACCATGAGGAATGCTTCAGATATCAATCAGACACAATAGATTGTATGACACCATAAAATATTACCAATTACCCTATATATATATATTAGTGTATTGGTAATTGAAAAATATTTATTGATTATAATGAATTTATTCTGAATTTATAAGGTGATCGACTGCCACCCAGATGGATTTATTTACATTGGAACTCATAGGCTGTCCAATAAAGAAATAAAGGGTTATGTTTTCCCATTTTCCAATTGTTATGGGAAATAGTTTCATCATAACCACAGAATCATTTAATTCATCCATGTCTTATTGTCATAAAAAGTATCGAAATAAACATTATACTGCCTCCCTCTTCCAGTTACCCCCTAGAAGTTTTCTTTCAAAACTCTATACATATTACTGCTTCTATGATGATTAGATACGGATGGGTTACGAACATCATCAATAATAACCACATTCAACTACGGTTTTCATAGGACACTTATCTGGGTTCCAAAACATATAACCCCATTTTGAATATTGTGTAACTCCAATATATCTTCTACATTTTTTAACACATTATCATCATTCAATGATTTCTTGAACCTATCATGAATGTAAGGATCAGTAGTTATTTGGGAAATGTTGGATGAATATCCTTTTACAATTCACATATCCACCATTTAAAAATCTATGGATATTAAATCCTTATGAATTCTCATTATTGATAAAATCATCATACCATTACTACTTTGATCATCTTCAACATTTTCTGATTTTGTATGATCGTAATCGGTTGATCATTCATAGACCATGATAATCCAATTCACCTTTGTTGGAACATATTAAACTACTTATATGTGGATATATATTTGAGGCTCTTTCAATCATTGTATATTTCACACTTTTTCCCACGGATATAAAGTTTCCATATCTTTAATGAAAATATTACTATTGAAAGCATCAGATCAAGTTTTATTTTATTATTTTCATTAAATTTGAAATAAATTGACATGTTTATTTTCACATTATCATTATAAATTTTCAAAAATATCAAACCCATCTTCAAATCAATGTTTTATAATACAAAAAGTTCCACAATTAAGGTAAACGTAAGTACTGTTGTAGTGATAATCTTATTTTTAAACTTCTTAAATCCCTCTTCACATACACTAGTCCAAAAAAACATTACTCCCTTCTATGTTAGCTAGGTTTTATTTTCTGTAAGTCACAAAATTGTTTTAGAAAATCATCGATAATACCCAGTTAGTCTAAAGAATGTAGATATCTTTAATATATAAATATTTTTCTTGGAAAATCCATGATTTCAATTATCTTTTAAGGGTCCCTATATATATGTTTTTGGATGATAGTATTCACTAGGAATTATAATTCCTTCATCCAATAATCACATTTACTATACATTTCCTATAGCTTATCCATTATCAATGCATTCAAAAAATATTCTAACGCTCCCCATGCACCTTTATTCCTTTAGAGTATATCAGAACATCATCTATAAGGAATACTAATTTATTTTTTAGCTAATCAATAAAGACTCAATTCATTATGTCCAAAAATATTTTCAAAGAATTATTGATTCTGAATGGTAACACTATGAACTCAAAGTCTCCGTACCTAATTCCAAATGTAGTTTTTGGAATATCATTATTAATCCCAACTAATTGGGGACAACATGATTAATGTTATACCATATATAATGACTAATGACAATTTAATTGATCGAACCTGTCTTCTAAAAAACGGTGTGAATTATTTCCTTTATCATTATTTTTTTAATCTCATGATAATCAATTCAGAGGAACATTTAATCATCATTCTTTTTAAAAACTGTTATTGGTTCTCCCCTTGGTGAATAAAATGTGTGTATAAATACTTCATCTAAATTCTAAAGTAGTTTATTATCTATATCCTCATGTTCAAGAATAGAAATTCAATTTGGATTTTAAATGTTGTAAATGATCTTGGTATATGATTGATTGAAAATTAATCTTCTATTGATGGGAAGACCGTCCAACTCATCCTGAAATATATTGGTATAATCCCGAGAAATTGGAGTTCCTCCATGAAATATGATTTTTTTGGTACCAATCATTTTATTAAGATACTCCTTCTCAAAATACAAATATATCCCTGATTTAGATGATAATACCAAAGGAGATTAATATTCCTCCTTAGAAATATATCGTATTAGTGAGAGATTCATGATTCGGAGGTTGATTCCCTTATCTCAGCATTTTATATTGGCTATAAATATAATAATCCAATATATTAACAAAATTTCATCAAACTCTGTTGAAGGAAGTATCATAGGTTATTCTAGGATTTTTAAACCACAAATATGTATGGTGGCATGTTTTATGGTTGGGGTGATATAATTGACCAATTTATCATCTACACTAATTACTAATCTTTTGTATCCTTATGTGTTTCTTGAATAGTTATAAAAAACTAGTTTGATATAGGCCAATTCATAGTATGGAGGTATGTTTTGTGGTTGGGGTGATATAATTGACCAATTTATCATCTTCACTGATTATTGAACTTCTATATCCTAATGTGGTTCTTGAATAGTTATAAAAAACATGTTTGATGTAGACCAATGCATAGAACCTAAAAAATAAATATGTTTGCTATTATGGAATTAATAACTAGTGTGATTTTAACCACTTCATTATAATGATGAACCTCTATAGTAGTGATGGCCTAAGATTTCACTTGATCTCTAGTCCTTGGAGACTGTTTTCATTATTTCGTAACATAAAACTGTAGAAAAATCCATTTTTCACATAGATTCTTTATTGCATATAGTTTTCACACTGTGTAAAATATTGACGGCTGGTTGGAGAATTCCATTATTCTCCCACATTTTTGGGGTTTTCCATAGGTAATCACTTGTTGGGTTCCCATCCATCCCTCACTTAAATAACTTCATAGTCTCCTTTATATAATTTCTAGTATTTCTTTTTAGACATTATAGAAGTGGGGTATTGGACTTTCTTTCCACCATTATTTTTCTCCATCACACAACCAGAGTTAAACTCCATTTTATACATCTTATACACATGAAATCCTTGATATTTTTTTATCTCCCTCTTTAATTTTAGGGGAAATCATAAATTTCCATGTAGATATGTATGTCTCAAATTTTACATGATTTTGGTAGAAATTGAACTATCCCATACAAGAAGTATTCAACACTACTTTCGAAGGGGATGAAAAATATAGACGAATTTCATGAAAGTGTTATGATGTTTTCTTCTTACACCCAAAAAAATTCTTCATTATTCTTCTTGAAGATAAGTAAATACATCTCTATTTTATGAAAGAGAGTTTAAGGAAAAGTATTTTAAATATTTTCTAAAAATCATTTCACTCAATCTCTTTGATATATTCTATATGAATTGTTATTTTTATCAATATCAAACATTGATCGGATTTTAACTCCATAAAATATATGTCAATGAAACCTTTTTTCTCAAATAATTTAAGGATAGAGAATATATTTTCAATGGATTTGGTCAACTAGTACACAATTAAATGATAAAATGATCTATGGAATGTTAGAGGTATTTTTGGCATGAAGGTTTCAATTGAAACATTATCTTTCATTGTGGGATTCATGAAATATTATTGATTCATGTTTGGATACAAAATGTTATTTATCTAATAAATTTTTTTATGATGTTCTTGACATAGGTTTCTATTGAGTTGGGTATCTCATTATGGTAGTCATCACATCTCCCATCAATATGGTTATTGACTCGGTTTCTCCTATTTCGATCCATTTCACTAAAATAAAAGGAGGATTAGAGATGAGTATTTTTAATGTATCAAACACACACACACACACATATATATATATATATGAAACTATTAATATTAATGGGATAACTTATAAATTAAATATATACCATAACTTTTAATGCTCGATATTAAAATCTAAGTTTTCCATGATCAATTTCTTAATAAAAATTTTTAGATGAATCATATTCCATTCATTGTGGTTCATAAAGTGTTTATGAGTTTCCAAAATATATCCCCCAAGTGTGTTGAACCAGATGTGAAATAAGGCTTGTTATCATGAACCATGTAACGCATGAGTTAGGATTGGCACACCATTTTAGTAGTTAATATCCCAAGTGACATTAGTTTTAGAACCACATCAACTTGTAGTATCCAGACAGGGATGTAATTACTCTGAAACCACTCACTCTATACATCACTAAGATTATAGGATATTTTGATATACTTGGCCTCAGAGTTGAACATATCATTGGACTTATCCCTTAAGTTTGACTACATATTTCTCATCCTAGTTTCCAAATATTAACTAGAACTTTCCTCCAATATCATCTATGGAAACCCAATACTTTTACACTTATTGATATGTAATTCTTAAAAATAAATTTAAAATAATAAAAACATATTGACCATAAAGGCCTAATATCTTTTGAATACTTGGTTCATAATTATTAAATCAAAACTAAAAAAAGAAATAATTAATTTTTTTCCATTGTGGGATCCTAAAATCAATTTTAGATACTAAATATATAGGGGATAACATAGAGAACACATGAATGTGTCGTCTGAGCTAAAAATCCTAGTAAAGGATGAAACATGATAATAAATAATAACATGTGAGTAAGTGGTATAACATGATATCATATAAGATTAGGTACATCAGTAATAAATTAGATTATTAACAAAAAGAGAATGGTGTCAAAAGAACATGGAAACATGTGAAAGTGGAAACTAAAATATAAATGAGAAAATCACATGTCAAGGACATCAACCAAGATAAAATCACAAGGTGAACAGATTCCCATGATGGAATATGTTCACTCCCTAATCTCATTCATGACGTCTCATGAGACAAATATTTTACCCAATGCATTGGATGGATATATAATTTCAGGTCCATATTTCACATTAATTTCATGTACATAGATATGAGTTTGACGAAATGATATCAATATTAAGGCATAAACCTTATAATTTCCCAAGTAAGTAAATGGGTTTCATAACCTTTTCTCATGACAAAATTTGAATAAATTGCTTAAAGAATAAATTTGAGGTATGGCCATGAGGAATGTGTTAGACCAAAAAATGATTGGATAATAAGTTGGGTATACAATTTAGAGACAAATATATATAATTTTGAACCATTCCAAAACATTATATTATGAGAGACTGGTAGTTTGAGATTGAATTTTCAAATCCCAATGAAAACGGTCTGTCAAAAATATCCTTTACCTTATGCTTGATTCGTCATGTGTGTTATTTATCTCCCTAAATGTTAAAATAATTTTTATTATTTAGGTGATCAACAACCATTTTAAATACTAATATACATTTTATTTTTTTCATTACCATGTCAAATTTAAATATATGACTAATTAATTTCATGTCTTATGTGTTAATGATAAATGGATATAATGTTTATAATCACCAATAAAAATTTACTAAGGTAAAATATATTTTTAATTACTTTTAAATTTAATTTTATTCATGATATAACTATAATTTTTATAAAAAATTAATAGTTTTAAAACAAACCATGAAATATGGTTATGAAAAATAAATTGAGTTGCAATCAGGGAGACGATTTCCCATACATACACATGAGTAACGTCTAACTTTTCCAATGATCTTGATGGAAATAAGGTAGTTGATATTTTATCATTAAAATAAGATAATTATATCCTACTAATTAATTTAATACATTTTCACATACCATTCATCTACTATGGGGATATATTTAAATAGTATAACTTTGCGATGCAGTGGTCTATCGTACATAAGAACTACATTATAATCTTTTCAATGAAGTATAAGGTAAGAAATTATATGACACATTTAATTTAGATATTTATTATTTTATCATTAATATTATATTAAACCATATAATTAATCCTTATTACCTTCTATTTAAAGCATTAGTGAAACATCAATCACATCACTTCGTGAGGCTCTGGTCCACTGTACACATGATTTCTATTATCTTATTCTCTGTAGAATATAAATTAATAATTTTTATATGATATTTTAATTATATAAGTTTAATAATATAATTAATATCATATATAAATATTAGATACATCATTATATCCATCTTTTAGAAGTAGTGAATGAATGGGAATTATGTCTGTTTGCGAGGGGGTAATCTGCCACACACACAATCGACAGTTTCATTTACCATTTGTGGGAGGAGGAGAATGTTATAAGTAATATAATTAATATAAAAATATCTCATTGTGTATAATAGAATCATATTATTATTATGTTTTTTTATTATTTAATTGGGTGTGGATAAAATTTTAAAACAAAATGCTTGGTCACAGACGTTGCCTCTTCTTCTGACAACATATTTTGGATTGTAAAACAATACTTACTAAGTTGGATTTATGAACCAAAAAATGATTATAGGAAAATTAGATATGATTATTGAGGTTTTTTATTAGTTATTACATGAGACATTTTTTTTAAGTTTGGGGATGAGATTAGAGGGTAGACTTTTAAAAGTATGGGAGAGGGCACACTTGAAATGTTTTAAAAGAACGAATTTCTCCCACATTTCTCTCATTGAAAATGGATCAAAATGCACCATTTTAGAATATTGATAAACATAAATTCTATATATGTCCATAAAATATAAATTAGCCATGTTTCGGGTAATTTTTAAGCCAGAACATTTTTGTTTAACCACCAGTAAACTTGTCTTTACCTTAACAATGGTAAATAATTTTTACTATATTCACAATTCATTGTGATCAAAAATTAAATTTACCTTATTAAAAAAATATAAATTATTATTATTCAAAATATTTATTCCTTTTTGTAAAATTATAATAATATAAATAAAGGAATTTAATTTAAGTTTAAACCCGCAATTGTATCGAAAAAACAGTTTTCTAAAAGGAAAACATTTAAAAGATGAAAAAGTTTTTATATAAAAATTCAATATTAAATTGACTCCAATAAAATAGTTTTGATTTAATAATATTTTATAGAATAAATAATAATTTTAAAACCACATTAAAAAATGGTTCTTATAAATTCTTTAAATAAAAATGCATTTTTAAAAAATCAATCACTATTTTTCTAGCTCATTAAATATATAATCTTTGCAGTATAATCACAAAAAATAACACTATGATAATTTTTATATAATACTTTAAAAATTATATTTTCATATTTTAAAATAATTTCTCTAAAAATATTAAGAAATAAATTTATATTATGTGTCAATAATGCACAAAAATCACCTTTTTAAAACATTCTATTCCAATAAAGACATTTATTTTTTTAATTAGTTCTTATTTTATATTTAATCAGAATATAAAAAATATATTTATATAATACATGAATAAAAATATAATTTTTCATAATATAGTTAATCCAATTTATTCCCACCAACTTAACGGCTATGATATAATGCTTATGTTTAGAAGGTGTGTCACATTTAGTTTAAACCAGGTTTTCTGTGCATCAAAATATATTAAAGAGATTCAATTTATTTTTAGAGAATAATATCATAAATTATTGAGTTGATTAAATTATACACCCATAAATAGTTACCTTATATACCTCGTTCCAACACTATAGTGAACCACAAGACTGACCATGGAGAGCCTAAAAGGCTCCATCAAAATTGATTCTTGGAAGCAGTTGTTAAGTAAAAAATCAACAATAGAAATGTGATTGTACCAAGATCCCTGAAAATCCCAGATTCATGAATAAAAATTATCATATAATAATTGTATCATCCTCACTAAATTTACAATGGTCTTTTTATGTTTTTTTTGGAATGGCCCAGAATATTATAAATAGAATTTCCTTTCATATAATTATGTCACGTAGTATAATGAACATACATCCCAAAGAGAAACCAACAAAACATTATTATAATATAGTAATAATAATAAATTATTCATAAACTAACTAATAATAATTAACAATATTATTGTTAATTAACAAAAATAAAATAAGTGAATAAAAATATTATAATTTGGATAGCTCGATCCAACGAAATGACTGCACAGATGAACAATTCTATAGAAATAAAACATAATATAAATAATAAAATATTAATTTACAAGATTAAATTACATATTAAACTTATAAAAATAGAATTTTATGAAGAATAAAATTAAAAAGATTTATTTTTATGAATTATTGAACCAATATGACCATTATAAATCTGACTGTTGGAATAATATTCTTACCAATAGGATCGAAATATTATCATCGGAATAGTGATCTAATAATTATGAATAGAAATTTCTCTATTACAATAGTAACATATACAATTTAAATTTAAAATAATATTTTCTAATCATATAAAATTAATAATTAATATATTTGTATTAGTGTACTTGTAAATAAATATTTTAAAAAGGATAAATTGAGTGTTGTTATTTTTGTAAAATGTAACTGTATAATTTGAAATTTTATAACGAATATAATGATTAAAAATAAAATTTAATTTCATAAAATGGTATATTACATAAAAACTATTATCTTTTATAATTATAATATAATTTTATGGGACCACATGTAATTTTTTAAAGGGTCATAAAATCTATCATAACATTAAAATTAGTAATTTGGAATAAATTATGATTTTATTCAAAAATTAAATATATCATATATATAATATTATTTTGATAAAATGATTCCAATTTTTAAATATTCTTTTCTAATAATTAATAAGTTTTTTTTGTATTTTTCTAAATTAGTAGAATTTATCTGAATAGTGACATATGGTAATTTACGATATTTAGCTTTATAATCCAAATACATGATTTTTTTGATTCATGGACGGTGAAATCACCAATTAGTTCAACCTCACACGAAAAAATTATTTTATATAGTTCCATGAATCAATATTATTGGTATTATTGAGAAAAAAAATATTAACTAATTAATATAATCGTCAAAAACACCCCTCATAGCCCCTCCTCCTCAAATCTTATAATCATTAATCATTCTTAATTATTAGAAAAAAAATATACAATAAACTCTCTCCATTTTGATGTGATTTTATTCCTTTAAAAAGGTTATTTCCTAGTTCCTTGTGGGGTACTTCATGAATATGATATTCAAGTGGTGACATTCTCAAACAACCTATTTTAATTTATTTACTTCTTATACCTTCTAATGACCTCCTTAAATCATAAATAATAATAAATCTAGTATAATTTATCTACTATAATGTTATATTTCTAATGTAATACCTTCTATCTATCCCTTTTCTCATCTCTATTTATTCATTAAAATGAATCATTTTTCCAAATTTTGGAGGTTAACCATCTATGTGGATAATGACTTTCCATTTTCCATTACCACCTTGAAACAAATTCATAAAATGGTTTTTATGGTCCAATAATATTTAAATAATAATATCATAACATAATTTTTGTATTGTAACTAATATATTTACATAATATTAAATAAAATGTAACTGTTTTGTGATGGTCTCTAAAATCGTCCAAAAAACTAATCGCATAATGATAACATTTATACCCAAAAAACCATCCCTATGTCAAAAAAAATAAATGAAATATAGAGAAATTTTATAATGATATAAGTTAATTAATACCATTTCATTTCCCTTATGTAGTATTATTCTCATTTTAAAATAATTTCCACTGCAATACACAGGTAAACATAATATAAATCCCTGAAATGAACATTACCGGAATAACAAAATTGAACTTTATACCTCATTGAAATATCCATAAATATATATAATAAATTATAATATCTAAAATATATTAGTTATTGGTTATTAATTAATTAATTAGTGAATATAATTTGATTATATCAGACACTAAGTGCATGTTCATAAGGCATCTGAACATAAGGTAATGAATCTCTCTAAACCTATGTATATACATTGGGTTACTCTCTCTATTTTACATAATATATCTATTCATTTATTTTATATAATTCTACAAAAAAATTATATATGTTCCAAAAATATATATCTATATCCATTAATCATTAATTTTTTTTGTAAATACATGTTTTACAAGGTTTCCCTCTCAATTCATCTCAATAAGAATACCTGATTAAAGGGAACATCGCTACTTCTTACCCATTTTGTAGTACACTCTATAAAATGTTTCAATCAACCCATATTTTTGGAAATAATTCATTTTATAATGAAAAAATATTTTAGTTTATTTCTGATTCTATGGAAATAATATTGTCTTTATCCTCTATATGGACTCTATAATATTTTCCCTGAAACCTTTCAAAATTTCGACCTTTATAAAGTTATTATAACACACTTTTCTCAGGTTTTCACTTAACCTGGACATCATTAATTATGATTTGTTCTTATTTTTAGTTTATTTTCTCTGAAGAATTATTTAATCCCGTCTTTCATGGAAATAATTATTATACACCCTTTGGTTATGCTTTAGGATATGATCATGAAACCCATTTCTTCGCATGGGTAACCCATGTAGTTAATATTTATGTTTGATTGGTTTATATTGAATATATATGAATTTACATGTTATTATGGTTGTTTCAATATACGTCTCCACTAAAATAGAAATTTTTTATCAAATGAGAAATTTTTATGGGGTTAGGGAGTAAACCTAACCCATTATGGGACTCTATCCATCCTATCATATTGTTTTGGTAGTTATCCTTGACTCATGTTTATTATGATATATATTTGTTACACATTCCTATATCTCTATTATCATATGATTACATGTTTTTTGTTTTATGAATCTATTTGTGTACTCATGATCCATTATTTTTATGAAATCATGTTATTCGTTCTAATTCATGTACTATGCTTATTTTCCATGTTTATTCCCTTATTAGGATTTTTCTCTCATCCCTATTGTATATGTATGACCTTGGTTATCCTATATTGTTTTAGCAGAAAACATTTAGTTAATATATCATTATGTAGATTAATAAAAATATGTTTTATTCCTATTTCATGTTTTCCAATTCTATAAATATTCATCAAAATAAATTGTACATTTCAATGATTGTTTTTTTTATGGTTCATTAGTCATGAAGTCATGTAATAATATGTGTAAATTGATACAATCACTATAGTTGGTATCGGCAGGTGGTATATTTATTTTTGGGGATTAGGATGATAAAACAACAGAAAAAAACATACCAACAATTATATCACCATATATAACTTGGATTGAATCCATAAGAATCATATGTTAGGATATAAATTTTATTTATAAGTCAATCCATTTATGATAATTGTTTCATTTTTATATTCTCATTATCTAAGTATTATATCCCCTACCCCATCTAATTTTTTTCCCTTTTTATAGTAAATGTAGTGAAATAAGATAACCCAGTCTTATTAGCTATGTGATAGGAAATGTAATTATTTATGAAATGAGATTCCAAACCTAATGGAAATGGGATCTCAAAACATCTTGATATTGATTGATCAACTGGATCATGTAACAAATAATAACATGAATAATGTAGCATTAACTCCCCCTAAGAATTTTGAAGTTCATGTTGAATCATTTTTGTGAAAAGTACTCCAACCATTAGTTGATCTTCTGATCCCCTCATCAATGAAAAATGGACTAAAACCATTAAGAAGATATTTTCTATCCTACAGTGCATATAAGATTATAAAGTCATGCCAGTGGTTTCTAATTTAGATGAGAAAGTTGTTATGTGGTGGACACATAAAAATAAAATTAATAGTAAAGTGGAAATTTATTCCAAGGAATGTGAAGGATTTAAAAAATATTTTTCCAAAAATCTCTATTCTAAGGTGGAGAGGGGGTTCCTCCAACTGTAGAAAAATGAATATGAGTCTATAAGGGAGTATGAGGAAAGCATCACAAGTATTGCATGATATGCCTTTAGATTATTTAGGAACATTGAATTAAAAGTGGATCAGTTATTAATTTTATTAAATTCAAGCCTACAAATTGTCTTGGAGATTGAATACTATAAGATCTCTAAAGAATATTGTTCATTTTTTCCTTAAGGATGAGATGGATATTTGATTCTCTCAGTAGTCTCATGAGATTAGAGATAAAAAATGAAATCTATAGATTAATATTGGAGGATTCATAGATAAAACCCATAGAGTAAGGAAAATCCAGTATCCAATGTATAAATAGTTTGGGAAGAAGTATCCCAAGAACTATCTAAAGGGAACTGGGAGATTCTTAAAATGTGGAAATTATGGTCATTTATCCAATAATTTCCAATGCGATATGGAAAAGACCACTAATGAATAATAATAATGGAATATTCTGATTAATACTCAGCCTATAATATGGTGTTTTAACTATAATGAACATGAAAATTATGAAATCCAATGCCCTAATATAAGTGTTGTTTGAGACAATCAATGAAGACAAAATCCAAAGAAAAAATAATATTCATATTCTATCATAATTATTTAGGTGGGTCCAGAAAATCAAGTGGTGATAGGTATGTTGGTTATTAATTCAATAATAGAAAACATACTTTTTTATTTAGTTTCTACACATTGTTTTATAACTTGAAATTTTAGTAGAAAGGTTCAAAAAATACATCAACTAAGGCAGTTTTGTTATTCATGAGAAAATATAACTTGGAAATTATTGCATCTAAATTATGTTACTCACCCATGGTTAATGTTTGTGGACAAAACCATCAAGAAAATCTCTTCATACTTAAATTAGTGTTGTTTGACAATATATTCAGAATGGATAGACTATATATATCCATTATAAACTATCATAGGGAGGATATAACTATTCACAACTTAATGCATCCTAAAATTCTACACAAATATAAGGAGGGTTAATATCACTTTCTATCTTCTTCTTAAGAATCAATACTATTTACTTATAATCAATAATATATTTCTAAAATTATTGATAAAATGGATATGATAATGGTTCAATACATGCCCATTGTAAGGGAATACACTAATGTGTTCCCTAAAGATTAAGCCAGTCTTCCACTAGACCATGTTTTTGATTTCCCAATTGAATATATTCCTAGATCTCTTACCATATCAAATATTACTTATAGGATGGCCACCATTATATTTTATTATCTAACTAAGATATTAAAATATAATATGGATAAGGGTTTTATACACTTTAGTTATTTATTGTGCGATGAACTAGTTAAATTCATAAAAAAATGATGTATAAATCACCACTACATTGATTATTCGGAGCTCAAAAAATCTTAATAATGAACTGGTATCCCAATCCACATATTGATGAATTTTTTGATCAACTATGTTGAGAAAATTTCTTCTATAAGGTGGAACTTCAGTCGAGATATAACAAATTAAAGGTATAAAAGGGATATATTCCCAACTATTCCATTCATATGAGTAATAGAAATTATGATTTCATAGTGATTCCTTTCCAAATCACTAATCCTCAATCAATTTTCAGGAAAATAATGAATAGATTCCTTGTAGATTTCCTCAAAAATATTTCTATTATTATTTTAGATGATATTTTGATACAATCCACGATCAAGTAGTTTCATGAGGTTCATTTTCATATTATACTATTGAAATATATAAGGGAGAAAATATATGAAAAGTGCAGTAAATGTGATTTTTTGATGGAGTAAGTATCATTACTGGGGTATGTTATCACCAACATAGCCATATCGGTAGACCCTTCCACAAAAAATGAAATTAAGGTGTGCGAGAGGAAAGAAAATGTAAAGGAGATCCATATTTTCCTTAGTCTAGCTGTGTATTACCAATGGTTTTTAGGAAATTCTCATGAATGTTAAATCAACTTACGAGACTGACTCAGAATGTATTAATGTTTTTTATAGAATAGTGAAGGTGAAGACTTTATTAAAGAATTGTAAAATAGACTTATCACTATGGAAGTAATTATAATTACCACAAGTGGGAAACTATGTTTTATAAATATTGATGTTTCAAATAAGGGATTTGGAAGTGAAATGATGAAAATTATTAAATTGATAGCCTATTCCTAAAGACAATAGAATGTTCATCAGAAGAACATTCCCTTGCATGATAAGGTGTTAAAAGATGTGATATTTTCATAAAACTTTTGGTGGCATTATATTAATATTTTTGAATAAAATATTAATATTACTTTAAATGGGATGTTATGTTCGATGGCGTACCCAATATGAAACAACAAGTTTCTTGAAATCCTACATTGCACACTAATAATATAATAATATTATTTTAAATGGTAGTTAACGCCTAGTTGTTGTAATGGATGTAATGAACAGAACTAACTAAAAAGGATTATATATGTTTGTCAAATATTTTAACAATTTCCCAATAAATGATAGAGGATTAAAATGCGAATGAATCCAATTTTAAGCAAAAATATTATAATATTATTTAAAAGTCCGATTAACCGCATTTTGATGTAGAACCCTTATTAAATATAAATTTTGTCATTTTTATATGTAATATTTGAAGAAATAAAATCCTTCTTTAGAATTAGGACATAAAAATTTACATTGTATAAATTTTTGTTATTTCGATAAAGTTTATTTTTTAATGAAGAGTGCAAATGTTGTATTTTAATTCAAAACCTCCCTTTAGTCTTGTTTATTTATATGGTTATATTATGTTTTTAATCGAGTTTAATGTGTATTAAAAATATATTTATACCATTTAATACAATGTTTGTCATTGAAATCAATTTCACTTTGAAATTGGACATAAACAAGTGTCAATCATTTGATAGATATTATTTCATAAAAACATGTTATTTGTCTTGACAATAGGAATTAATTGTAAATTTAATTAATTCAACTTCTATGTTTTGAGTTTGGTAAAATTAACATCAATTTTTAATTTGGAATATCAAATTTACTTTGGATAAATTTTTGGTATTTTTCTGACAAATGTTCATTTTTAATGAATAGTGAAAAATACTGCATTTTACTTGAAAATTTCCTTTTCATCTAATTTAATTATATAGTTAGATTGTACTTTTGATTGGTTTAAAAGTGTAATTTAATTATTTATTTATCAATTAATACAATTTTATTCATTGTAAATAATTTAACTTTTCAAATGGATATAAAAACAAGTCAATCATTTGATAAATTTATTTCTTAAAAACACGTCTTTGGTTTTGACAATGGGAATTATTTTTAAATTACTTACTGAAATTTTTGTGTTTGTAATTTAGTAAAATGGATTCAATATTTGGAATCATAAGGTCCAAATTATGTAATTAAGACACTTTTGTTTTTGAACATTATGAATAGTGACGATGGTTATTTTCATTAATTATCGTGATTAATTAGTAATTAGGTAGTTGAGGGTAATAAAATAATATCATAATAATATAAAATGACCCCAACATGTGTCCAAATATGCTTTTTTGAGTCATGTCCTACCATGTTAATCCTTTTACCAAACATGAGGGCCCATGGAGTCACATGGGTGTGATAGTGACATTTATGACATTATTTTAAAAAAAAGTGAAATATAACAGAGGTTTGTATATCCTAAGTAAAAATAATTAATTTTGTTTAAATAAATGATCTATTAGACTATAAATATTCATTGGAAACCTAAAAATATTTCCTAAAATATTTTATTTTTTAAAAAATTTTAGAAATTAAATAAATAAATTTATTTATGACACCATGATGATGCAGTGCTTAGCTCATTAATGAATGATATAAATAAATTGAAAGGATACAGTAAAATCAAAGACTTACACTGGTCGAAAACCTATTTCATTGGTTGATTTCGAACCCTCATCACCTTATCCTCGAAATATATCATTGTGGGACCATTAAAATCAAAAAATATTTTATAATAAAGTAACATTTGAAGACTTTCCAAAAGTGACCATCCTCCCTCTTATAAAAGGCCTCCACCTCTACCCCCATACCCACTCCTCTCAAGCCCTTGGATCATCTAACCTCTGCCCATATTAACTCTCCACATCCCTCTCTTACTCCTAGAAGCCTCACTTTGGGTAGAATTCTATCCAAGGGAGCCTTTGGCTCAAATCAAAAAGAGTTACCCGATTTTGAGGAAGAACAAGGAACATATGAGTGAGTCATGTCAGACACGTGGTAAAGGGATTTCATATCTTGCTTTTAATTCCGTGATATTTACATTGTTAACCACTTATTTATTGCATGTGGTGTATTCTGTACTTCGATTTGATATATATTATCATGATTCTATTTATATACATGGTATTCTATGATTCATTTGGTTCTTATTATCTTTAGGTCATACGACTCGATTTATTACAACGAGGTATGTTTTTTTTATCTCAATATTTATTCTCATGAGATTCATGATATATTTGTCACTATTTCATTTGAGTGGTGTATGTAATGCAAATTATTCTACTCCTTGTGTAATATAATTTCGTTTATGTTTATTTACATCAACATTGTATGACCTTTCTTTCATGGGGTGTACGTTTCGAAAGCTACCCAAATCGGTAAGGGAACCTCTCACACTCCTCTTTTTAAAAGACTTATTTTTGTTAGGTATTTTAATTTACATCTTATTAATGTTTGGATATGTTATTATATTTCCTTATTGCTGTTAATTTTATATACAAGTGAGGAGATACCCTTTTATCTCTCATCCACTCATTTTCTGAATTTTAAAGTGACGTCGTTAGGATATCGAATTTCTGTAAGGGAACTTCTTAGCAGAATTTCAATTATTTGGTTTAAACATTAATTCGTGATTTTTCCTTGAAATGAATATGTGTGGATGGCCTCTGATTGTTTTACACATAATATCCACTTATATTGAGTGTATTTATATTTGTCACACATAATTATGTAATTGATTTCTCATTAATCTAATGATACCGTGTTTGTTTGGGACATTGTCTCAATCTCCTTTCATTGAGGAATCTTTTGATTTCTACATGACATTATTTTATACGGTGTATAAAACCCTTTTGACTTTTAATTTTATTCAAAAGAAATATTTGTACATGAATCGTTTTACTAAACGACAAAAGGAATGTTTTTTTGTCTTACATATGCAGAGACAACGACTTCTCCACCGCTGTGATCATTATTTGAGATTCGGCTTCCTCTACAAGCCATAACATTGTTTTAAATGAAAAATAAATACCATGTTTTAATTTTCTTTTATTTTGGTATATAAAATTTTTTTTATAATGTTTTGATTATATCAATGTGTTGTATTGATATCTTGTGATTGAAATGTGGAAATGTTATGATTCCTTTATGCAAGTTTTATATGATACGATTATGTTATGGTTCTTCGGAATTGTTTATGAAGTCGGGTGGTTCTATGATAAACTAAGGGCGAGTGAGCCCGAGATAGATCTCTAATGCATTCGATAATGTGAAGGAGTTAAATGCTAAGGTTTCTCTGAAGAGATTTAGGGAATATACTTTGATGGGTATTCGAAATGTTACCATGAGGGTTGCTTCCTATGTAAGAATGTTATGAATGCCTCATGTTATCATTATGTCTTATGATTTCGATGAGTTATTCATAAATATTATGATTTCATGAGGTATGTTAAAGTGATTACGTTTTATGAGTAAAGTATGATTTCATTGATTCTTATGTATACATGGGATAATGTTTTCTTTCCATAATTTTATATCCCTTACTGAGATTTTTATTCTCATCACCAGTTTTTGAAATGTTTTCCACAGGACTTAAAGTGGAATAGGGTTAAGGATGAGTTTAATGAAATTTCATTCTTTCTAAAACATGGAACTAGACATGAGTCTTTTGTTAAAGAGTTTTTATTTTGTGAAAAAATTGGAAACATAGTAGATGTGTCTACTTTGTAATCATTGAGATGTAATAGTTATGTCCTAATTCTCTAAAAATCTAAACCTGAAAAGATCTTCAACGTATATTCTTTAAATAACTCAAGATTATGTATTGTTTTAAGGGTGGCTCCTTATAGTTGGTATCAATGGTCGGTTTAGATAACTTTAAGGGTTATGGTATTCTTTAACCTTAAGTGACATTAACATAATGGTTAGGATTTCAGAAAGCTTCAGTGTTTTTTAGATAAAGTGAATGAGCTTAAGATAAAATGAATAATTATATCTTAGTATTATATGATTATTTTATTGATATACTCACACTGACCTTTTTGGTTTTAGTAGATAGTTGGATCTAGCAGGCACCAAAGTAATAGTGGATGTGAAGAAAACTGTGACAGTTTTACAAATGAGCAATTCAATGAAATGGGATCTATAATGAGAACTCTTGTGTTTATTCTCAACCAACTAATTGGAGTCATGATTGACCACATGAACCTTAGTGATTTTTATAAGTCATCATATATGCGAGATACAAATCCCTATGGAAGTTCAGGTAATAATCATAAAAGTAAGTGTGTACAAAAACCTATGTGTCAAAGATGTGGAAAGAAACACCTAGGAAAATGTTTCAAAGGGACATAAAGATGCTATAGTCATAAAGAAATGACCTTCCATGGAAAAAGGAAGCATCTAATTAACTCTAGGAAAGGGAAACAATTTCATTCTGAAGGATCAATTGAATGTTTTAAATGTTGTGTGCATGGTCATTATGAAAAAACATGTCCTAAGAAGATGTTTCAGGAAGGGGATCACCAGGATCGTACAAATATTTGTTTACCAATACCTAATGCCATTCCGATTGAGGATGAAGAAACTAGCAATGACCAATGAAAGGTATTTATTATTACTTAACATATGTTTTCCTGTTATTGAATCTTAGGATATGATTCATGATTTTGTTTGTATTAAAGAAGTATTCCAGAATAAGTTGGAAAGGAATGTTTAATGGATCGTAAAGGATGATGAATGAGTAATACGTCAACCTATAAGGGATTCAAGAGTTATGGTAGATTTTAGGATGGTGAAATGCTTAAAAGTATTAAAGTTCATTTGATGATGGGATTACATTGGATGACTTTTTATAGTATGTGTTTCCCTGATGTTTCATATATGAAAATTTTATTCAAGGAATAATTATCTTTTCTTTTGTGGATATAGTTACAAAGAACCATTTGGGTTTATATGATCCTTGCATTTGAGGCAATTACCGGTTAATACATTTTGGGATGTAAAACAAAAGTTATTAGATAACCTTTGTGGTTAAAATATGTTATTGTTATTTTATATGAATTTATATATTTTTGGGGAATGTTATAAAATTATATAGTATTTTAAAAGGGACAAAACATAGACCGTGTGACAACCCTTCACGTCGGACGAAGCTACGGGAATCAAAAACACCACCAAAGTGTGAATGGTATTCAACGCCTACCACTGGGCTACATGAAATCCATGGTTAGTATGACTTATTCTTTTTAGTTAGATGATTATATGAATCAAGAATAAGTTTATTTTTGGTTATCTATGGAAATGATTAACATATCATGCAGGATCTGTGATTACGTTAATTACTTTTCAATATGAGACTTTAAGAGTAATTGATGTTATTTGGAGATATATGTTAAGATTTATCATAGAAGACGATGTGATTAAATCCTTCGGATATTTGGGTTTCAATATTAGTTTGGAATATGTTGAATAATTTTATGGATAGTTGTTTATTGAATGGTCTTTGTTAAACTTTGGGTATTGTTGGACAAATTTTGTAGATTAAGAGTAGCTTTCCTTTATATAAAGGATTATCCTTTTTGGGGATTATCTAATCTTGTACTTACCATTTTGGTTTTGATTAATGTCTAAAGACATGGGTAATATATTTTTCATATTTTGTGGATTATGTGATTCTCAAGAATTTGATTATAGCGCTCTTAATGTGAAAACGTAATCCTAAATACTAATCTTTTTGATAAAATATGAGTTTTTGTAAGAAATATAGAAAGAAATGAAAGTCTACATGACAAGTAAGAATGTTTCCTGATGATTTAGTTAAGCTCAAAAATAAATTACTCAATGAAAAGTAACTTAAAACAAAAACTTTGAATGTTAGCTTTTCCTACCGGGGAATCAAATAATGTTTAACCCATCACAAGTTTTTGATTTTCTGGTGATTAACTTTCTCCTAAACGATGTTTTCTATCACTCTCCATCAGAAATTAATGGTTTGTTTTCTCCTCCATATCCATGTTTTCATGGAATCCTATTTGTTTTTCTCAGGTTACCTTTTTACTTTTCATTCTTTTTTTTAATGTGATAGTTTAATTTACTCCTTTTCCAATGTGGGGCTTTCAATAATGTTTCTGAACCCAATTTTAAAATTGTGAGGACGCAATTCCCCAAAGGGGGAATGATGTAACATCCCAGGTAAATAATGAATATGAAATGGTCATATATATTAATATTTGTGAATAAAATATTAATATTACTTGAAATGGGATTCTATGTTCGATGGCGTACCCAATACGCAGCAACGACTTTCTTTGAAATCTTACGTTGCACACTAATAATATAATAATATTATTTTAAATGGTTGTTAATGCCTAGCCGTTGTAATGGAATAAAAGAACAGAACTAACTAAAAATGATTATATATTTTTGTTAAATATTTTACCAGTTACCCAATAAATGATAGAGGCTTAAAATGCGAATTAATCCAATTTTAAGCCTAAATATTCGAATATTCTTTAAAAGGTCAATTAACCCCCTTTTGATGGAAAACCCTTTTTAAATCTACTTTTTTCAATTTAATATGTTATATTTGAAAAAATAAAATCATTATTTTGAATCGGGACATAAAAATATAAGTTGTATAAATTTTTGTTATTACGATAATGTTCATTTTTTAATGAATAGTGAAAATGTTATATTTTAATTCAAATCCTCCTTTTAATCTAATTTATTTATATGGTTATATTTTCTTTTTAATTGGTTTTAAAGTGTAGTTAAAATATATTTTTACCATTTAATCCAATTTTTGTCATTGGAATTAATTTCACTTTGAAATTGGACATAAACAAGTGTCAACCTTTTGATAGATATTGTTTCTTAAAAACACGCTATTTGTCTTGACAACGGGAATTAATTATAAAATTAATTAATGCAACTTCTATGTTTTAAATTTGGTAAAATGGACATCATTTTTTATTTATAATATCAAATTTACTTTGGATAATTTTTTTTGTATTTTTCTGACAAATGTTCATTTCTAATGAATAGTGAAAAATTCTGCATTTTACATCAAAAATTATTTTTCATCTAATATAATTATATAGTTATATTATCCTTTTGATTGTTTTTAAAGTTTAATTAAAATAAATTTTTACTACTTAATAAATTTTTTTTCATTGGAAGTAATTTCACTTTTCATTTTGTTATCAAAACAAGTCAATCATTTGATAAATTTTACTTCTTAAAAACGAGCCTTTGGTTGTGACAACGGGAATTATTTTTAAATTAATTACATCAATTTCTGTGTTTAGAATTTGGTAAAATGGATTAAATATTTGTAATCATAATGCCCAAATTAGTTAATTAAGACTCTTTTGTTTTTTGGACATTGTGAATAGTAACGACGGTAATTATCTTTAATTATCGTGATTAATTAGTAATCGGGTAGTTAAGGGTAATAAAGGAAACATCATAACAACATAAAATGACCCCAACATCTGTCCAAATCCTCTTTTTGAGTCATGGCCGACCATGGGAAGCTTTTTACCAAACTTGAGGGTCCATGGAGTCACATGGGTGTGATAGTGAAATTTATGACTTTATTTTTAAAAAAGAAGTAAAATATAACAAAGGTTTGTATATCATAAGTAAAAAAAATTTAATTTTGATTAAATAAATGATCTATTAGAGTATAAATTTTCATTGTAATGATAAAAATAATTCCTATATCATGGTATTTTTTTTAATTTTTAGACATTAAATAAATAAATTTATTTATGACACCATGATGAGGCAGTGATTACCTCATTAATGAACGATTTACAAAAAATGAAAAGATAAAGAAAAATCTAATATTTACACCTATATAAAACATATTGGATGGGTGGATATCTAACCTTTATTACCTTATCCTCTAAATATATCATTTTTGGTCCTTTAAAATCTGAAAACCATTTTTTAATAATGTAACATTTCCAGTCTTTCCAAAAGTGACCCTCCTCCCTCTTATAAAAGGCCCCCACCTCTACCCCCTTACAAACACCTATCCAGCCCTTGGATCATCTAAACTCTGCTCATATTATCTCTCTACATCCCTCTATTACATTTAGAAGTCTCACTTTTGGCAGAATTTGTTTCAAGGAATCCTTTGGCTCAAATCAAAAGGAATTACCTGATTTAGAGGAAGAACAAGGAACATATGAGCGAGTCATGTCGGACAGGTGGTAAGGGGAGATCTTATATTGCTTTTAATTATATGATATTTCCATTGTTCGCAACTTATTTATTGCTTGTGGGGTATTGTGTACTTCCATTTGATATATATTATCATAATTCTATTTATATTCATGGTATTCTATGATTCATTTGGTTCTTATTATCTTTTGGTCATACGGCTCAATTTATTACAATGAGGTAATTTTTTTATCTCACTATTTATTCCCATGAGATTCATGATATATTTTTCATTATCACCTTTGAGTGGTGTATGTACTTCCCATTATTCTACCCTTTGTGTAATATACTTTCATTTATGGGTATTACCTACAATGGCCCGAAGGCTTTCATTTTTTATTAGTTTTTGATAATCCACCTTTCAAGGGATGAGGTGGAACACTAAAAGGCCCATAGGCATAAGTATTACATGTATCGTAGAAATTAGAGTAATTCATTGCCTGTAGGCTTCAAACATTACATTAAACCCAGACTAACTACTTGGAACTGATCCTCCCCAGCATCTTCATCATGAAATCAGCTCTCCACCATCGCATGGCTATTCGGCTAGGCATTCTCGGGCATACATAGGATTATCCCAATGGTCGGTGCCATGCCCTCTCATTCTTGCATTTCATTTAACTTCTGCTATGATGAAATCTTTTTGATCATCCTCCTTGTAGAGATTGTCCCTTGTACATTTTCTGGTTTTCATCTGCACTTAAAGAGGCCTGAAGGCCTTGAGGTGGCCCAAAGGCCTTACTGACCCGAAGGCCTGGGTGGCCCGAAGGCCTTACAGGACTCAGGGACCAAATTGGTGACCCAAAGGCCCAAATGGGGGCACATTCCCAGCTTCCACAGTGCCAAATAGTTCCTGCTACAGTTCCCACTATAGTACCTTCTATAATACATCACAGTTCCCGCTATAGTACAGCTACAGTAACCCTAAAATTCTACCTCTACCTGGATTTGACCCCTGGTCTCTTGGATGCACTTACGGAGTCCTTACCAACTGGGCTAAGGCTTATGTGCTCATTTATGTATATTTACATCAACATTGTATGACCCTTCTTTCATGGGGTGTATGTTTCGAAAGTTACCCAAATTGGTAAGTGAGCCGCTCACCCTCCTCGTTTTAAAAGACTTCTTTCTGTTAGGTATTTTAATTTACATATTCTTAATGTTGGGATATGTTCTTACATATCCTTATTGTTGTAAATTTTATGTCCATGTGATGAGATACCCTTTTTATCTCTCATCCACAAATTTTCGGAATTTTAAAGTGATGTCGTTAGGGTATCGAATTTCTGTAAGGGGACTTCTTAACCCAATTTCAATTCTTTGGGTTAAACCTCTACTTCTTGATTATTCCATTATAAAAATATGTGTGTATGACCTCTGATTGTTTTACTCTAAATATCCACCTATATTGACTGTATTTATATTTTTCACACATAATTATTTAATTTATTTATCCTTAATCTAAAGATACTGCCTTTGTACGAGACTTTGTCTCAATATCCTTTCATTGAGGCATCTTTTGATTTCTACATGACTTCATTTTATAAGGTTTATAAAACCCTTTTGAATTTTAATTTCATTGAAAAGGAATTTTTACATGAAGCATTTTAATAAATGACAAAAGGAATGTTTTTTTTGTCTTACGTATGTGGCGACAACGACTTCTCTGCCACCGTGACCATTATTTGATTTTCTGATTCCTTTACAAGACATGATTTTTTCTAAAAGAAAAATAAATTCCATGTTTTACTTTTATTTTATTTTAGTATTGAAAATTTTTTAGATAATGTTTTGACTGTATTAATGTGTTGAACTGATATCTTGTGATTGAAATTAGGAAATTTTATGTTTCCTTTATGCATGTTTTATGTGATACGATTATGTTATGGTTCTTGGGAATTTTTTATGAATTCGGGTGGTTCTATGATAAACTAAGGTCAGGTGAGCCCGAGATATCTGTCCAATTCATTGGGTAATGCAAAAGAGTTAAACGCTAAGTTTTCTCCAAAGAGATTCAAGGAATATACTGTGATGGGTATTCCAAACATAACCATGAGGGTTGCTCTATACAAATAATGTTATGAATTCCTCAAGATATCTTTATGTATTATTATTTCTATGAGTTATTCATAAGTCTTATGATTTCCTGAGGTATGATAAAGTGCTTATGTTTTATGAGTAAAGTATGATTTCATTGATTCTCTTGTATACATGGACTAATGTTTTCTTTCTGTATTTTTATATCCCTTACTATGCTTTTTATGCTCATCCCAAGTTATTGAAATGTTTTCCACAAGACTTAAAGTGGAATAGGGTCAAAGATGGGATCAAAGAAATGTCATGCTATCTAAAACATGGAACTAGACATGACTCTTTTGTTCAAGAGTTTTTATTTTGTGAAAAAAATGGAAACTGAGTAGATGTGTCTAATTTGTAATCATTGAGACATAATAGTTTTTTCCTAATTCTCTAAAACTCTAAACCTGAAAATATCCTCATTGTGTATTCTTGAAATAACTCAAGATTATGTAATGTTTTAAGGTTGGGGCCTTATACTTGTAAAGTAAATAAAGATTTAGATGTTATAAGTTGAAAGGGTTCTTTAATATTACCAATATTAAGAATTGACAAGGATATAATCTGTATAGACCTTCAAAGGATTGACATGGGAATCATAAAGAAAGGAAAATAATAATTCCTTTGAGAAATGATTTCCCATCAATCCATTTTATATAAGATAATGGATCTTCAATGATATGAAATTAAAATTCAAAAGAAGGTGGAATCTATCTGAAATGGAAAATTGATTGACCGACATAAATTCATTCATTATGTATGAGAATTTATCAAATTAAATTTAGATTTCCCATATTACACATAGTTAATAAGTTGTTTTATTATTTTAGACTGAGGTCAAACCCATAGATAGAGTTTGTACATAATAAAGAAAATGGATAGAAACAAAGTGTGAAAAGATTATATTCTTTGAAATATTATTCATAAGGTATTGGTCCTACACTTCTCAACATCAATTAGGTCAAGGATCCTTCAATATGTAGCTCTGATGGTAATGGTAGTTGAAAAATAATGGGATTGACCATTATTATTGACATAGTTACATGTAAAAGTGTTCCAGGTTCTAATCTAGAAATTAATTTGGTTCATAAAAACACCTAATCATGATCCCTAACTCTAGAAGGATTGTCCATGCATAATAGTATAAAATGCATGTAGGGAAATATATCGCAATAATTTTAACGCCCTGACCCTAGTTACCCATAGTCGGTGTATTATTTTAATACATTGGCATGATTAAAAGGAATCAAGTCCCAATGGACCGATCAGTTTAGCAGTCTTGGAAAATAGATTACATACATGAATGTTACCTTAGACTTCATAGCATACAAAACAACATAAATAATCCTTCATGAACGCCAATATTCCCTTGGCTTAACCCTGCATATCAATCAAAATACACATCTTAGAATCTTGGGGAAAATAAAACATAGAAAGGGGTGAGCTCAGATGCTCAGTAAGGATAACCATACAGCGGAGACTATCATAAATAAGCATAAACATTTAAGTCAATGTATAACTAAAACAAAATCCTTTTAAACATGAATGTCAGCATAATACGGAAAAAATAAAATGAAGTAATGCCATTTACTTATTCACATGGATATTAAACTAGTAAAATAATCACATGCCATATCACTAACCAATTTCATAATTATGGAATGCATAATGTCGAACATTAATTTCTGTTTCAAGGCCTCGTGCCAAGACCTAAGGGATAACTGTAACCGGAACCCAACCCGAAGAGTCTCTGTAACCGGACTCCAACCCGAAGTGCCTCTAATAACCGGACACCAACTCGAAGTGCCTCTAATAACCAGCCACCAACCCGGAGTGCCTCTAATAACCGAACACCAACCCGGTGTGCCTCTAATAAACGGACACCAACCCGGAGTGGTTACTTTTACCGGTCCCCAACCTAAAACATACTAGTCCAACACGTTCATCTTTAGAAGGGGATGAAATATAAAATAAAAATTCTTATTAAAACTAGAAATAAAAATTCCAAAACATTAATCATAAGACATTAATGGAATAAAAATGACTCATCCAAAGTCAAACATATCACAAAACCTTAAATACAATATGGAATATTTGTATCATAATAAATCAACTTAAAACATGTGAAAAATTCTTCATAGGATGTTGACATAGATGAAATCAAAACTGTTCGAGAGAAATATATCTTCTTTCATAAAAACATTTAAAAGTCACACAATTTTGAAAATAAGTCATTTAAAGAAATTTTTGAATCAAAGTGTCACATCCCACTTTTAAACTTTTGAAAGGAATTAATATTTTAAAAACATTCATGTCCATATAAATAAATCCTTAAAAACCATTTTGAAGACATCGAAATTAATGAGAAATATTTAGAAGAATAAATATTAAAAACATTTGAAATTATGTTTTAGTAAAAAGTCCCTTAAAATAATCCCTTTGAAAAATCTTTCACAAAACATGTACATGGATAATAAATATGTCCCAGTATATACTTACGTAAAAACAACCTCGGATAATAAATAGATTGTGAAATTAACCCTTACCAATTTGGTAACTTACGAAACATACACCCCATGAAAGAGGTATTATATAATGAATATGTAAATACATATCATTTAAATTTTATTACATAAAGAATACAATTATGGGTAGTACATACACCACACAAAAGGAAATTGTGGAAAAATGGCATGAATCTCACGGGAATATGGAGTGAGATGAAAACCCATTTCCTTGGACTTTCTGTTAGTCGAGGGTATGTTTAGCCTCCTGTATGAAGACTATAGTATGTTACTAAATAATACCAGAACCATAATAATATTTATGATATCATGCATTATTCATTTATGAATTTATACTATCCATTTAATAATAATTTCCATGTTATATTAATATTTCGGGTAATAATTGCTTTCTTTATCGTACGTGTTTTAACTTGTTACTCTTGATTGTATCACATAGATCATGATTTAAATAATTCCAGAATATAAAACATTATTTTTTTATCATATATATTTAAAATAAAAAAATTTATAATAGACGTATATATGAAATAGAAAAAACCGCTTATGGAGACGGTAGTCCGTACGTACGCATAAACGTTGTTTCTGTTTTTACATAGTATTGAACGAAAGTAAGTGAACAAGATATATGTAAATGCATAAATAAATATATATATATATATATAAATATATATATCTCCAATAGCATTATTATTTCATATATTACATACTTATTAGTAATATATATTTTTATAATCATCGATGAATGGTGAACATGGAAATTAATCTTATCGCGTCGTGGAGATGGTAATCCGTACGTACGCACGAGTGAAAATATCATTCTTTTGATATTAATATAATATATAATTGGATGTTATATAATATATAGAGAATAATTATCATGTTATATTTATTATTTACATCAAATACACATCATTATTATACCCATCCAAATAATAATGTATTGAATAACAATTACACCACGATGTGGAGACGGAAAGCCGTATGTACGCACGTATGGTGACATTTCATTCAAAGGGTGGATAGAATATTGAATTTGGTTGTACCATAATTATAATAACATCGAATTATATATAATATACTGGAGTTATTATTTAAGAATGGAAAAGAAAAGAAAAAGGAAGTGGAAGAAGAAAGGAACTTGAAAGAGCGTGGTGAAATCATTACCTCTTTTTCAGGTTCTTTCATTTTATTTGATCAAAAGGTCTCCTTAGGATGGATTTATGATCAAAATAAGGCCTCTTGGATGAAAGGAGGATATTTTAGAGTGTATTTGTGCAGGATTTTTCAAATACAAATGTCTTAGAAGGTGTGAATTAGAGAGCAGGTGGAGTGCCCTTTTATAAGAGAAGTGAGGGGCACCTTAGGAAAAACATAAATTAATATTTTATAATAAATTAATATTCCGTTTATAATGGTTCAAAAGTTGATTATTTAAAGTCTAAGGTGGGGATAGGTCTAAAAAAACTCATAAAATAGTTTTTAGACAAGTTTAGGTTACCATTTAAACATTATCATTTACATTTAACTCTAAGTTAAATAATTTAACATTTATCGTGTCTTCTTGTATTCTTACACTATATGGTTAATAAACTTAATATATACAATAAATAGAACCCCAATTGGTTCTTTAATGTCATATATATTATTATATAAGTATTTTCGATGAACCTTATATTTTTAGGACCATTATATAAATTAATTATATAATATTTGTTTTAAAAACTATTTTATGTCAATTTTGATACTATTTGGTATTTGTTTTTTTGATAAAATAATAACAACATGATTACTTCAAAAAAAATACATTGAATTAATACTAACATGTCATATTAACCTATAAAATACTTGAATGTCATTAAAAATTCGAAATTATATATATTTTAATATTTATAATATCATTTATTTGATTCTTTCATGAATAAGGTAATTATTTCATCATCATTTTCTCATAAATATATTTATTTATATAATGTCTAAAAAATATAAATAAAATACCATGATGTAGGAAATCATTTTAGATTTCTAATTAATATTTATAATCAAATTTATATTTTGGAAAACCCCATATTAAAAATGTTTTAGTTATTAAACATTGATTTTAACTCTTTTAACTCTTCTTTGAATTAAATAATAAAAAATGTCCTAATCTAATCTAAGTGGACATAAATGATAATATTTTATTCCTAAAGTTGTTTTTGGTCGAGATAAACATGTCCAATAGAATTAGGATATGTGTGAGGGTAATATTAATATCATTTTTTCCCTTAATTGCCCTATTTACTTTTAACCGTGGTAAATAAAAGTAAAAAGTTACTATTCACCAAAAATTATTTTCATCTCATTGAACCAAATTTTACTCCTTGATATTGACCGTGCCTCTTGGATTTTTGAAATTCAGATCACAGAAGCAGTAAAATTAAGTTTTATGTGAATTTTCAAAAGCTCCTTGGAGCTGAGTAAAAGACGGTGAAAAATTCAATAAAATTTTTATATATCTAAAATTATTATAAACTGACTCCAATTAACTACATTGAACTTATATAGGTATTATGTATCTATTTTGAAATTAAATAATTTAAATAAAATAAATAATTATTTAAATAAAATTTTGATTTTAAACTATAACTTATTGTTTTCTCACTATTCATCGAGAATTAAAAGTTTTCAGAAAAATACCAAAAATTTACCCAAAGCTAATTTAGATATTACAAATTCAATAATGAATTCTATTTTACCAAATTCAAAACATAGAAGTTTCATTTATTAATTTAAAATTAATTCCCGATATCAAAACAAAAAATATGTTTTTAAAAACAATAACTATCAAAAGATTGATACTTGTTTATGTCTGTTTTAAATGTAATATTTTGTCCAATGACAAACATTAGATTAAATTGTAAAAATATATTCTAAATATAATTTAAAACCATTCAAATTCGTAATTTATCACTATTAATTATTTCTATTAAAAAAGTTGTTTTTAATTAAAATTTAGTAATTTTCACTATTCATCAAAATATGAAAGTTATCAGAAAAGTACCAAAAATTCACCCTAAGATAATTTCGATATTAAGAATCCAAAAATAAAGTCAATTTTGAAAGATAAAATGTATAAAATTTCAATAAAAGGGTATTACAATTCATAACGGCTAGTTTGATTGGTTGTGGTGTGTGTTAGAACTCGAAGTTGCGTACGACACACGCTACTGTATTATTCAAAGAGAAAGGTACTGTGGAAGCTTGGGGTGTTACATTCTCCCCTACTTCAATAAATTGTGTCCTCGCAATTTATTCTCAATATTGGAAACATGGGGTTGACGTTTTAAAATATCTTAGTTCAAATCCCACATCGAAAACTGAACTAATGAGGCCTCTATTTAAAATAAAGAATGGTAAGTACGAAGGTTACTGAAAATAACACATACTAGGGTTCCATGTAGGAAAATATGGATATGGAATACAAATTTAACCATCAATATCTGATGGAGAGTGGTAGAGAACATGGCTATAAAAAGGCCAACAATTATAAAGCCATAAAGATGTGATGATCTAAGGTACCATCTAGGACAACATTTTTGTTATAAGTTCCTTTTCTTAATGTTGATGAATTTATTTATGAGATTGGATAAGATCATAAGGAGATATACTTACGTTATAATTAGAGTTTTATCTATTAATAAATTTCTACCACAAACTCATCTTTCACTACAAAACATAATACAACTCAAAAATACTCTATTTATCCTAATCGTATAGGGTTCCAAATATGATGAATGTATAATTCACATATTAGACCCATTAAAAAAAAGAAACTACATTATACAATCTAAGGACTTCATGTATTCAAGTGGTAGGAGATAAATCCCAATCGCACTATGGTTGTGGGTTCGATTCTCGCATCTTTGTCTGACATGATGGGTTGTCACACGGTCTGCGTGTTTTCCTATTATAAAAATCCAAAAATAACCTTTCAAACATAATCAATTCCAACCATTAGGCTTATACAAAATACTAATATCCCAACTCATAGTCCAAATTTATAAGGAAGTTAAACACAATGAAGATCCTTTTTGCCATGTAATAACATGTGAACACCTTCACCATGTATTATTTTAAAAGATGGTAACATCCTGAATTACCATAACACCTTATTTATTACATTCATTCTCCCTTATTCTTTATAAAATACTGGATGTACTCCTTCTATCAAAAATGTTGTAAACTCCAACGATGAAAAATCATTAATCTGTTTCAAGGTATTCAAGAATATCCAATATAATTTACCAAAATCAACCATATCTTATTCCAAAATCAGTACCTCAATATTAGGACCATATTAAGGTTTATCTTTCCTTCAACCATGTAATTTCCAAAAAGTTTGACTCGTTATAGAGTAACTTTTCAAAGTACCATAAAATCTCAAATCCTCAATGAAATAGTACTGCAGTACAATCCTTATTTATTTCCCGTACATCATTGATACACCACTTCAATGAAATAATTCCAAAACAACATAAGATCACTAGTCATTCCTCTTCATCTGTGGTACTATAATAACTTGATTATTATCTAATATCATCATTTTCGACATAGTCTGAGGACTGAGAAACTGTTCCACGTAGTGTCCAAACTCATTGAAGATGAAGCATTTTACATTTGAAACCTTTTTCTTCCCATTGAAATCACGTACATAGTGTCCTTTTTCTCCACACGTATAACAAACTCCCATTCCCTTCAAGCATTTACCAAGGTGATTCATTCCACATTTATCACATATTGGAAAATCCTTCATTCCCTTATTCCATTTATCCATATTTCTTTCTACCATACTTTTCTTCTCTGGCTTCCCTTCAAAGCCCTAGGACTCAAAGAAATCTTTACGTATCTTATTAACACATGATAATATTTTTTCATATGATGATAATACGTGAGAGATTATTTCCATTCTAAATTCTGGATTAATACCATGAATAATATGATCCTTCTTACTCTTTGGATCATGCGTATTGCTGGAGTTCTCATTCCTTATACTTGGCACCATTTCTAAAAAATGACATACACTAGGTCAGTTTGTGAATTGAAATTAATAATTCCAAACATGTAAAATACCTAACGTAAATTGAACAGTTTATGGATATAATCCAAAATGATAAAAATGTTTTCTTTGAGTAAGTATATACTCATAATCCCTTCATAATGGTTTGTAAAGAAAATGATAATTATCCTAAGAATATCCCTCGGGAGTGTCGTAACCAAGAGTGCAGCAAGGCCCGTTTTTGTGCACCAGTTCCCGTTCGAGTCTAGCTCAAAGCTATGTTTTTTAGTTTTACCCCTAGGTACATCTGTTCCAGAGCCACCTCTACCGGCTCATATCCATACAGGGATATATTGCTTGGAAAACACACAAAATCTCTACAATACCAAAATTCTAGGATGTTCTTCTATACTAATCCTCAATGTCTATCTTAGGGCTATGTGTTATAATTAGAGTTTATATAAATCTAGTTTCCAAGGTTATTTCTAAAATTACTTTGATACCAACAGTAACACCCCGACCCCAGTTACTCAGAGTCGGTGCATTATTTTAATACATTGGCATAATTACAAGGAATCAAGTCCCGAAGGACTGATCGGTTTAGTAGTCTTGGAAATAGATACATGAATGATACATTACACTTCATAACATACAAAACAACATAAATAATCCTTCATGAATGCCATTATTCCTTTAGCTTAACCCTATCAATCCCAATACACTTCTTGGAATCCTGGGAAAAATAAAACATAGAAATGGCTGAGTTCAGATACTTAGTAAGGATAACCATACAACGGAAACTTTCATAAATAAGAATAAACATTTAAGGAAATTTATATGTAAAACAAAAGACTTTTAAACTTGAAATTCAACATAATATGGAAGAAATAAAATGAAGTAATTCCATTTACTTATTCACATGGATATTCTACTAGTCAAATAATCATATGAAATATCACTAACCAATTTCGTAATGATGGAATGCATAATTCCAAACATTAATTTCTATGGCAAGGCCTCATGCCAAGACCTAAGGGATAACTGTAACCAGAGCCCAACCTAGAGATCCTCTGTAACCGAACTCCAACCCGAAGTGCCACTAATAACTGGACACCAACCCATAGTGCCTCTAATAACCGTACACCTAACTGGAGTGCCTCTAATAACTAGACACCAACCCGAAGTGCCTCTAATAGCCCGACCCCAACCCAGAGGGCTTAATTTTACCGGTCCCCAACCCGGAACATACTAGTCCAACACATTCATCTTAATAAGAGTATGAAATATAACATAAAAATTCATATTAAAACTAGCATAAAAAATGCCAAAACATTAATCATAAGACATTAATGGCATAAAAATGACTCATCCATAGTCAAACATATCAAAAAACCTTAAATACAATATAGAAGATTTGTATCATAATAAATACACTTAAAAAGTGTAAAATTTATCAAAGGTTGTTGACATAGATTAAATCAAAACTATTTGAGAGAAATATATCTCTTTTCCTGAAAACATTTAAAAGTCACACAATTTGGAAAATAAATCATTTAAAGACATTTTTGAATCAAAGTTTCCCATACCTCTAGGAAACTTTTGAAAGGAATTATTATTTTAAAAACATTAATGTCCATATAAATAATTCAATAAAAACCATTTTGAAGACATGGACATTAATGAGAATGATTTAGAAGAATAAATATTTAAAACATTTGAAATGATGTTTTTGTAAAAAGCCCATTAAAATAATACCTTTGAAATCTCTTTCATAAAACATGGACATGGATAATAAATATGTCCCAGTAGATACTTACGTAAAAACAACATCAGATAATAAAGAGATTGTGAAATTAACCCTTACCAATTTGGTATCTTTCGAAACATACACCCCATGAAAGAGATATCATATAATGAAAATGTAAATACATATAAATAAAAGTGTATTACATAAAGAATACAATTATGGGTAGTACATACACTACACAAAAGGTAATAGTGGAAATATTGCATGAATCTCACAGGAATAAGGAGTGAGATGAAAACCCCTTACCTTGCACTTTCCTTTAGTTGAGGGTACGTTTAGCCTCATGTATGAAGACTATAATATGTTATTAAATTATACCAAAACCATATTAATATTTATGATATCATAAATTATTCATTTATGACTTTATACTACCCATTAAATAATAATTTCCTTGTTATATTAATATTTTTGGTAATAATAGATTTCTTTATCGTACGTGTTTTAACTTGTTACTCTTGATTGTATCACATGGATCATGATTTAAATAATTCCAGAATATAAAACATTAGTTATTTATCATATATATTTTGAATATAAAAATTTATAATAGTCGTATATATGAAATGGAAAACACCACTTATGGAGATGGTAGTTCGTACGTTCGCATAAATGTTGTTTCCGTTTTTACATAGTATTGAACAGAAGTATTTGAATAAGTTATATGTAAGTGCATAAATACAGATATATATATATATATATATATCTCTCTCTCTCCAGTAGCATTATTATGTCATATATTACATACATATTAGTAATATATATTTTTATAATCGTCGATGAATGGTGAACTTGGAAATGAATCTTATCACGTTGTGGAGATGGTAAAATGTACGTACACACGAGAAAAAATATCACTCTTTTGATATTAATATAATATATAATTGGATGGTATATAATATATAAAGAATACTTATCATGTTATATTTATTATTTACATGAAATACACATCATTATTATACCCATCCAAATAATAATGTATTGACTAACAATTACACCACGACGTGGAGACGGTAAGCCGTACGTACGCACGAAGGGTGACATGTCATTCAAAGGGTGGATAGAATACCAAATTTGGTGGTAAAATAATTATAATAACATTAAATTATATAGAATATAATGGAGTTATAATTTTTTTATGGAAACAACAAAGAAAAAGGAAGTTGAAGAAGAAAGGAACTTGAAAGAGGGTGGTGAAATCATTACCTCTTCTTCGTGTTCTTCCTTTTGATTTGATCAAAAGGGCTCCTTAAATTGGATTTCTGATAAAACTAAGGCCTCTAAGATTAAGGGATGATATTTGAGAGAGTATTTTGGCAGGTTTTGTCTGAGCCAAATGTCTTAGAGGGTGTGAATTAGAGAGAAGGGGGAGTTCCCTTTTATAAGAGGGGTGATGGGACCCTTAGAAAAAACATAAAATATTATTTTCTAATAAGTTAATATTCGGTTTATAAAGGATAAAAAGTTGATTATTTAAATTCTAAGGTGGAGAAAGGTCGAAAAAAACTCAACCAATAGGGTTTAGACAAGTTTTGGTTACCATTTTAACTTTATCATTTAGATTTAACTCTAAGTTAAATAATTTAACTTTTATCGTGTCTTCTTGTATTCTTACAATATATGGTTTATAAACATACAATATAATACCAATAGAACCCCAATTGGTTAATTAACGTAATATGTATTATTATATAAGTCTTTTGGACGAACATTAGATTTTTAGGACCATTATATCAATTAATAATATAATATTTATTTTAAAAACTATTTTATGTCAATTTTGACACTGTTTGGTATTTGTTTTTTTGTTAAAATAATAACCACATGGTTACTTAAAAAAAATACATTGAATAAATCCTAACATGTCATATTCACCTAGAAAATTAGTATATGTCCTAAAAACATTGAAATTATATTTATTTTAATATTTATAATACAATTTATTTCATTCTTTCATGAATAAGGTAATTATTGCATCATCATTGTGTCATAAATAGATTTATTTATATAATGTCTAAAAATTATAAATAAAATACCATGATGTAGGAAATATTTTTATCTTTCTAATGAATATTTATAATAAAATTTATCTTGTGTAAAACCCCGTATTAAATATTTTTTAGTTATTAAATGTTGATTTTAACTCTTTTAACTCGTCTTTGAATTAAATAATAATAAATGTCCTAATCTATTCCAAGTGGACCTAAATGATAATATTTTATTCCTAATTTTGTTTTTCTTCAAGATAAACTTGTCCAATAGAATTAGGACATGTGTGAGGGTAATATTAATATCATTTTTACCCTTAATTAGCCTATTTACTTTTAACCGTGGTAAATAAAAGTAAAAATTTACTATTCACAAAAAATTATTTTCATCTCATTGAACCACATATTACACCATGATATTAACCGTGTCTCTTGGATTTTTTAAATTCAGATCACAGAAGCGTTAAAATTACGTTTTATGTGAATTTGCAAAAGCTTCTAGGAGGTGGGTAAAAGACGGTGAAAAGTTCAATAAAATTTATATATATAAAAATTATTATAAACTGGATCCAATGAATTAAATTGAACATATATAGGTATTATGTATCTATTTTGACATTAAATAATTTAAATAAAATAAATAATTATTTAAATAAAAACTCGGTTTTAAACTATAACTCAGTTTTTTTCACTATTTATCAAAAATTAAATGTTTTCGGAAAAATACCAAAAATTTACCCTATGCTAATTTTGATATTCCGAATTCAATAATGAAGTCTATTTTACCAAATTCAAAACATAGAAGTTTCATTTATTAATTTAAAATTAATTCCCACTATCAAAACAAAAAACGTGTTTTTGAGAAACAATAACTATCAAAAGATTGACACTTGTTTATGTCTGGTTTAAATGTGAAATTATGTCCAATGAAAAACATTATATTAAATTGTAAAAATATATTCAAAAGATAATTTAAAACCACTCAAATTAATAATTTATCACTATTAATTATTTCTACTAAAAGAGTTGTTTTTAATTAAAATTTAGTGATTTTCACTATTCCTCAAAATATAAAAGTTATCAGAAAAGTACCAAAAATTTACCCTAATCTAAATTCTATATTCTGAATCCAAAAATGAAGTCAAATTTTAAAGATAAAATTTTTAAAATTTCAAAAATTGGGTATCAAAATTCATAACAGCTAGTTTGATTGGTTGGGGTGTGTGTTAGAACTCGAAGCTGTGTACAACACACGCTACTATATTATTCAAAGAGAAGAGTACCGTGGAAGATTGGGGAGTTAAAAGAATCTCAACATAGTTAAAAAATATTGTAAATCACAATAATCCATAATTTAAATCATTGAAAATAAATTTAAAAAAATTTATTTAAGAAAAAACTAATATTTCAGTTTTAGTTTGCACTGAATTTCAATTAGAGTTTAAATTAAATCGTCGAAATAGGAAACAAGAAATTAATTCGTCATGAAATAAATAGTCCGAAAATATTATTTCTTGATATAATAAAATAAATTAATAGAAGTAAATTGGAATTAAAATAGTAAATAAGGAAAAATTAATCAAAGAAAATAAGATTGGAATCCATAGTTATCCTTCACATTAAGATGGAAAAAAATATATAGATCTCAAATTTCACATAGAGTTTAAATGTTCCATGTCATATAACTATTTTAAGTGGATTCTTCATCGAGACTTTCACAATGTAAACTTGACTTTCCAGCGATTCCCTTTTTATCTACAATAATATTTGAGTATTTTGGATCTCATGGATTTCACATCTTGAATTGTTTTCATAAATTAGGTTTCAAACATTTCACATCATGTATTAGGCTCACACCACGTCTAAAACAATATTTGGACTTCCTATATTCCCTGATGTGTAATCAAGATTAATGTCATGTAGTTTCTTCTTGCCTTGTAGTTGGGATTCACTCATTTTTCTTCAGATAGAAGGTTGTCTATTTTAGGAGAACACATAATTTATATTAGATTCAGTATGATTAATGATTAATTTTATGTTATTTTAGAATCATATCCATTTATTCAATATTTATTAATAATTTTAAAAAAACTTGAAAATTGAAAAATAATATCAAATAAATCATGATTTACAATTAACAATATGAATCCAGAAGATATATATAAATTGATCTGATCAAATTACTCCACAATTTAACAATTTAGAGTCATGTCAGAAATATTATCTCAACATGGGATTCTTGATGAAAAAAAATTAAATAAGAAACATTGATCAGATCCCAGAAAATATTACTAAGTTTAAGTAGAAGACAAGTCCTCCAAAATCAACCCTAAAGATAAAATCTCTCATGCCTCGTAGTTTTTTTCCTTATTATGAATCATCATTCCTTTTGATTAAAATGTCATCTCTATTCCTCAGAAGATATAAGAATTTTCAATTTACCTCATAATTAAATGTATCCCATCACTCAGTGTAAAATATAATAAGAGTTATACACATAAACTAAATATATGTTCCTAACCACAACCTTATATTGGTTCCAACATCTCCACTTCATAAAGAAAAATAAAAAAACATGATGGCTTATGAATGATGTTCCAAGTGACTTTGAGACTGGGGAATCTATAAATTTAGAGAAACTAATGCTCAAAATATGGTAACATCTAATGTATAATGTAGGATAACCATGAATAGTACAATGAAGTATCTCTTTATACAAAAAAAATTACATGATCCAAATATCTCAAATTGGATCTACGAATATTTGAATAAATTATTTAAAAAAAAACATGTTCCATTATTTTTCAAATTTACTTTTTTTTTAAATCATTTTCTAGGAAGATCTAACTTCCATTACTTTATCAAATTAAATCAATCATAAGATTCACTAGTCTGGTAATGGTGTTTTTGGACGTTCCTCATAAAAAATAAAAAAAATCTAAAATGATTATTGTACATATAGAAATTTCAAAATGTATTCATGATTGTTATGAAATAATTCTACTGAAAATGAGTTTTTTACATCTATAATGTTACAACGCATGTTTTATTTGGTTCACATGTCACAACTCTCAATCAAGAAATATTCATAGAAAATAATATGAAAATTTGTGTATAAAAGCATCTTAAAAATTAGATTATATATAATAATTGGAAATCACTAAGGGAATAGTATCCAGTAATAATTTGATATGAATAAATTGTAATAATCCAGAATAAAAAATAGTTTACTCAACTCAGAAATCATACTAAAATAATAAATATTAATAAAATATATTTTAACACTATAAAAAAATATTTTCTTTTTTCTAAATTTTTTGTATTCATATTTCAAGTTTAATAATTTATTTAAATGAAAAATACCTCCTAGACTTATGAAAAAAAGAAAAAAAATCCAACATTATCAATAATAAATATTAGCAAAAGGCTCCCCCAGACATAAAATGATAGAGTGTCTAAACTTTTAGGTAAATATTTGTGTGATAAGTAGTATGTATAGCATTGAAAAATGTAATATGGAGATTTAGATTTTAATATTGGTGATTCGAGAGCTCTCTATAGTAAATCTAATGCCATGATTAAATATGTTGGATACTAATTAGAAATTTGGAAGCCTGGAAATAAATTTATATAAAAAACTACACTGGATAGACCATTAGTTTTCAAGGGTTAACAAACATGTAAAAAGAATTATGGATGTTTCAAAAAGTAAATGGATGGGTAAAAAACACAAGGATTCATGAATAGACTATAATGTAGTTTGGGATGACCGATAGACATAAAATTCTAGAAAAGGGAAAAAGGTCACAACCACACAATAGACATCATGGAAACTAAAAAATATGGATTCTATACCATATTGTACTAAAAATGAATTTTTTATCTATATGGATGGAAAAAGGAATTATTTAGTTTCATCCAACTACTCAAAGGACCTCTTCCTCTTCCATGAACTTGTGGTTGAGTCATCGTGATCACGGGGATTCATGGTGCTGTAAACCACCTCATACAATGGAAATCATGTATATCATGTGGAATCAGTAGTTTTCATTAATTTCATAGATGGGACTTATACTAACGATGGATTTGGAGCTTGAGATCCTCTATCTGCACTGTATGTCATCTAGATACTGATATATCTAAAGTATGATGGAATATGGTGTCCTCATAGTCTCATAAATGACAATATATGATAGAATAGAGCTATATGTGGATAAATTAATATAGAATCAAACAATAAAATAATGAATACATGAATGGTAGACTATATCCCATCAATATTGAAAAATGATATAATATTTAATATGAGATACAATGAGGATACAATGTGTGACACCCAAAAATAGCATGAAAAAGAGGAGGGGGAGGTGGAAAAGACTGAAAAGCAGTCACATGATTATATATATCTGCATTGGTTGTCCCTTCTCTGACATTGGAGGTTTGTATCAGCTCTTCCAAATATATCTCATTGATTGGGTAGGGGTATATAGGATCATCCACCATAATATGTTTCATGGTGTGGGCATCAAGATTGATCAAGGATGGATGAGGTGACGTGTGAATCCGAATTGAGGCCATAGGTCTAACAACTTTGTCAATATGAGGCACATCAAAGTATCATTGGATCACTGGTCCATTTCACTGTTAATCCTTTGTTACAAGGTACTATTGCTATGAAGAATGCTCAATGAGATCTAGGCATGGGTTGACTTTAGTAGGAGGTCATGTCTGAGTGGGAGCAGATTTAGGCTTTGTAGAGGGAGGTGGGTTGGTGGATGAAGGGGATGAAAATAGATAGGGGTTTGTAAAACAAGATGGATAAGTGAATGGGAATTTGATATAGTGGATGATATTTCCTAGTTCTCCAAAATACACTGTATAATAGGCCATATGTCTGGGGGAAAGGGTAAGGGATGATAAGGTAGTGGTGGAGGTGCAATGGTGGTTGTTGGTGAAGATGTGGAGGTAAGGGATGGTGTGGTGGGATCGAAAGAAGTGGTAGTGGGTGTTGAAGTGGAAGCAATTACAGGTGGATAATGAGTGGGGTATGGGATGAGTGTAGTAGGGTTGGATATGGTTACTCAACATACTTGTGGTCCCACTAACATATCCACTTAACCTTCCTCAAAAACCATATATTGTGGTGAATGAGGTGGTCGATCCACTATATCTTCCCAATAGAGGAATGAGGTTTCACGATATTGAAAACATTGAGATGTCTAACCAAATATTTAGTGACCCAAGAGTAACATAGATGGATATTACATCATTTTATATGAATATTTAGTACATCATAATAATATATGCCCAAGGCCCTTAATAGTATAGTATCTTAGGAAACATGGAAACAAAAATCTTATATCTTAGTGAATGATATTAAACATCTCCAATAAAGATCTCCACCTTTAGTAATTATACCTAAAACCTTTCTTCATAACCTGGGTAAAGGAAACATAAGAAAGGGGTGACTAAAATGCTCATAAAGGTAAAACAAGAGAGATATGTATGCATAATCGGGTGAATATATATGAGAATATGATCATAACGCTAAAAGACCATGCCCTATATATCAAAGGTATACATGAATCATATGTAAATCAATGAACATAATCCATAAGATCATGAAATTTACATATTGTATGAAATTGTGGTATACACATCAACTTATATCTTTGTGAACATGTATAAATAGAAATATGTTCACTCATTAAGCACATGAATTTAGGCCCTTTCATAAACATATGGACATGAAATCCATGTACATGCATAAAATTATAGAGATGAAAATCAAGTCCACACTTAGGATTATGGACATATAAACTAGGTCCACACATAAAATTATAGATATGAAAATTAGTTCCACTCATATAATTATGGACATTAAAAACAGCTCCATGCATAAAATATGGACTTGTAAAGCATGTCTACTAAAGAGATTAGGGACCTAAAAACCAAGTCCATGAATAAAATTATGGACAGGAAAATCATTTCCATTCATAACATATATACCTCACGAGTTTTCCATATTTTCCTAATGAATTAGTGGGAGATATAGGTCGTGCCCATCCCATAATGAAATCATACAATAATGTGCCACAAGATTAGAAATAATCATATCATAACCCATGAAATAAAATAATAATCCTAAATGTGTAATCATATCATGACCATAGGAAAAGATATAGGTTTCCTAATCGTTTAATCAAAATCATATCTTAAACATTATTCTATCAAAACATAGAACATTAAGAGACATAATATGAATGTAATTCTATAACAATGACAAAGTATGTCAACATAGGTGGGGAAGGATTCTAAAAGATCACTTGGATCATGAATTTTCATTAAAAATGACTTTTTAAAACATAAAAAAATTAAAAACCTTTTTCTTTGAAAAGAATTTGAAAACATATAATGGTATCATGAAAATATTTTAAAATAGTTCATGAAGAAAATATCCATTCTTTGTTGAAATAGTTTTCTTTTTTCTAAAATGGCACTCAATTTTCTAAGAACACATTTTATTTGAAAATAACCTAGTAACCTTATAGGGGAAGCTTAAAAAAATAAGGAATTGTGAAAGCATAAAAATGAATTCATGCATTAGAATTTAAAATAAAACATTATTCTCATACTTTTACTAGAAATTAAAAATGTACTTTGGTTGGAAAAAAATAATGAAAACATTAAAATTGTTTAGTAAAAAGTAGAAAATTGGGAAAAATTATATCACACATCCATAGGAGAAAAATAAAAATTTTATGATAACATCTCAAGAAAAAAAGGACGTGGATAATAAATATTACCCAATAGAATCTTAAAATGAAACAATCCCAAATATGGAAGAGATTGTGAAACGAACACTCATCACTTAGTAATCAATGGAATTGAATGAACCATGTAAAAAATATAATTATAATAATATGTAAATATCATAATATTGTGGATAAAATAAATAAAATATATTCTTGGATAGTATATACACCACATAGAAGAAACAACTGGAGTATGATTCTTGTGTCTCATAGAAATAAATGGGAGACAAAAATAATCCCTTACGTTGTGTCATGATAGTCTTCTTACATGAGCAAGCTTCCTGTATAATAATTACTTGTTTATTATACATCATTTACCAAATAATATTATAATATCTAATTCTATATATGGTTCTATTATGACCATATATTACCCACTTGTTAATGATCTTATGTTATGTTTTAAATTTTGGAAATATTCTCTTTGTTCTTCATATGTGTCTTAATTTGGTATATCATTGGTTCTTATACTTATATCATGATTATAAATTGTAAATAATTATATAAATATCATATATATCTAGTATATGTATATTAAAATAATCTATATCATAAATAAGTATGAAATTGAATACACCGTCTATGGAGATGGTAAGCCATATGTATGCATGAAAGAGGTTTCTGTTCAAATAATCGTATTGAAAAATTTATATAAGTGATATATGTATATATATTTATGTATATATATATAATTATTATTCAATTTGAATTATAATATATTATATATCATATAATTTCACTAAACACATCCTAAATAAATTTCATGTTGTCTGTGAATGAATGACATCACTTGGAGGGGCGGTAGTCCACACTTCCTCAAACGAGATTATCATATTAACACCAAATGGAATGTAAAAATGTATGAGTTATAAACAGAAAAAATATACTTAAATACATAACAAAATATTATATAAAACAAATATATATAATGTGTGTCCATTATAATTTCCACCATGATTTGTTGAAAATAAAAATGAACAATAATCGTTTCGTGATGCAGTAGTACACTGTATAGAGAAACAGTATGTTCGATATCCATTAGATGTTGGTGTGTGAAGTGTAGGTGGAACCCTTAGAATAAAAACATAGTAGTTTATTTTTTGATACTATTTTTTTCATAAAATAATGGAATAAATAAATTGTAGGGGGTTGAGAAGGAAAATAATGAAAATGAGCTTGAGAGAGGACGTTACCTATTAATTGGGTAACTCCATTTGGTTTGTTCTAGACGGCTTCCTTGAATTTCCTTGTTACCAATTTGAGGATTCTAGGTGGAAGGGAGGGATTTTGGGAGGAGAAATTCGAAGTTTTTTTCCAATAAAAAGGCTTTTATATTTGTGAATAAAAGAGAAGGAGAGGTTCCCTTTTATAATAGGGAGGAGGAGCTCTTAATGAAACTCCAAAACTATTAACATATTATAAACAAAAATGAGATTTCATATAGCCCCAAAGTGTTTTATTTAAATGATTATATGACTATGTCTCTAAATACTATCAACTAGTTAATTCTAGACATTTGTATGCCCCAAACCGTAGAATTTTAGGAATTTTATAAAATTTTATAAAATAATATTTATTTTAATGTATTATTTATATCAATTTTGATACTATTCAATATTTTCATTTTTAAAAATATAAAACCAATATGATAACATTGATCCAACATTACCAACATGTCACTAACATGTCTAAGTTATCTATAAATATTTTTATGTAATTAGTTAAGTCAAATTATATTCGTTTTAATATTTTTAATGTAATATATTTGATATGTCAATTAATTAAACAATTACTACATAATTATTATTCTAGCCTTTAATTAAGTTATATCTTATCTAAAATATAAAAATAAATTATCATGATGATTACAAATTTCTTATATTTAAAAGAAATAACTGTAGTCTAATTTTCTTTATGTTTAACCCTATATTAAAAATAAATTATTTGTTAATTTTTGAATATGACACTTTTAATACTTCTTTAAATAAAATATAATAGATATCTTAATCTAAAAAAAGTGTCTTAAAGAGGATCATATTTTTTTACCAAATTTGGATTTTTTTTATTAAAACATCTCTCTAATGAAATTAGGACAAGTATTAGAGTAGTTTTATATTATTATAATTTTATTTTTATCTTTATTTACCCTAATTAACCTAAATCACGATAAATAAAATTTAAAAGATACTATTTACAAAAAATTATTTTCATCCAATTAGACCACATTTTTTACATATTACAACCTTGTATGTACATTTTTTGAATTTTAATTCACAGAAGTGGTAAAATTACAATTGCAACTAATCCCGCAAATCTACATGGAAGGGAGGTAAAAGACAGGTACAAAATATTAAAAATATTATATGTAATTATATTATAAAAATTATTAAAAAAACTTAAATCGGATAAATATATGTATTTTTTATTTATTTTTAATTTAAAGTAATTAAATTTAAAAAATATTTTTAAATGAAAAAGGCAGTTTTTTACTACTATGAGGTATTTTTCAGTATTCTTCAAAAATTAAAACATTGTAGAAAAAATAATAAAAATTCACCCTAATCTAATTTTGATATATAAATTTCAAAAATAATTTTTTTATTATCAAAATAAATTTCTTCTGGTATCTAAAACTAATTTTATTATTTTTCAAAAAAGTACATAAAAAGTAGTTCTTTTATGAAAATAGTATTTCTAAACTTATAAAGACTTAACCAAAAATTTCATTTTTCATTATCAAAAAAATTATAACTAATATTTAACAAGTTTTTATTACTATTCATATTACATGTTTAACAACTAGGTTATAACTATCTTATTTAAATAATTATAATAGTAAGGTGTTGTTTCGTAGAAACTTAGTGTAACCTGTAACGCATTCCAAATTGGTGTTGTGTGTAGTGAAAACTTCCCATTGTTTTTCATAAATCCAAATCCAAAACATAGTTCAATTAAATAATAAACAACATCTACACTTATTTTTGTGTCTAGTAAAAATATCAAAAGAGTAAATTTATTAAAAACCCCAAAATCTCGAGGTTTTACATTCTACCACCCAAATGATGCATTTCACCCTCAAAATTTAGCTGAGTTATAAAATGATTAGTACTTGAATTTTCCATTCCTGGAAACTGAAAAAACTAAAATGAATTATAAAACATTATTTTAAAAATCTATAGTTAGAAAATAATAGTCACCCAATTTATCTCATAATTAGGATTCCACATATAAGAACATAGGTGATGATTTTTTCATAGAGGAGAAGAGTAAATAATCGATGATGTTGATAATGATCACAAATCACTAAAAATTGGGTGATCCACAAAAAAATAAAAATAACAAAACAATAGAAAAAATAAATTTGAAATAGGTCATTGATATCATAAAAAATGGTGATGACATGGCAACCTTTATGTATTAATACATTTTCCTAGTGTTGAATAATTTTGAAGAGAAGATATACTTTCTGGATTTAAGAAAAACATTACCATTTTTGTTTCATGATCAATCTCCACTTCATATTTTACTCAAATAAATAGTTTTGAATTTATCATTCTTGATCAATTACAAGATATTGAAAAGAACGTTAGGTCATTCCCACTATGTTTAACAAAAAGTCTAGCACAAGTAATAAAATACTTATAAAAATACCAATGGATAGACATTTTTTTAATCCCACAAAATTATCTAATGTTTAACATAAACATTCTATAAATGGATAAGACCAGAATCCTTTTAAAAGATAATAATCAAAAACATGCAAAAGAAGACCACTAAATTAGCTTAACGTTTATCTCCATATATCATAAGGTCGTTCATGGTTCTAAAATTCCAAACATGTGAGTATCTTAATCATGTATTCTATTGAAACATAGAAATAACCTGAATAACAATACATCCATATTGAAAACATTCATGTTTATTTATTCCTAAATCCTAAAATATGTAAACTTCATCCATGATATCTTAACCCTCATGATAATAAATCCCTAACTAGTACCTGAGTAACTAGTATCAACCAATTTAATTATTCATACCCAACATATCTATATATAAATATAATTATTTCAACATCTTGTTCATATTAAAGGTTATAAATCCCTTAATCATGTGTTTTCCAAAAATATCTAGTTCAGTTTTAATGCTTATCAGAACCATTAAGCATATAATTTTAAATACATATAGAAAACCCACAATGGACCAATTATACCATAATATCATAAAAGTGATTCTACTACATTATTCTTTTATCCCATTATATAAACACTCAATCATTCCTCCACTTCATTTTCATGCTCCACATTTCCAATAGTGATCACATGTGATTTTCCTTTTTCATTGTACTTAAGAGGTTTCTAACATAGATCTTCATCGATGACACTCATATTTGGGCATTGGTTAGCATAATTTTCCATTTCCTTACACTTGTATCTTTGAAATGTGGTTGGTGCATTTTTCATTTTCCTTTTCTCTATTCAATGGCCTTCTTACGTCACTCTAAAACTCTTTTTCTCGATGGGAAGAGTTCCCAAACGTAAAGCATCTTCTTATTCATTTTAGCTATTACTCTAAGTTCCATTTCAACTTGTATTGCACAATGAATGACTACTTCATACCTTTTATAGTATCTTATAGCTAAGGAAATTAAAAGACTCTGTTTTTGGCCACTAATTTTTTTTTCTATTTTTATTTTAGGGATGATGATTAAACCAGAAGAATACATTTTGAGTATTACAATATTACCTTCATAGATTCCAATAGATTCAATATTATTTTTCTTAAGCTCATGGAATTACTTCTTCAATATTTTCCGTAGAATATGGGGGACGTACCTATAGAAAAATATCCCTTAAAAATTTTCCCATTCCATAGATTCAATTTCTTCTTGATCCATCTTGTTCTTAACAAGATTCCAAAACTGATCAGCTATACATTTTTATGATAAAAGCAAACATGAATTTTTCATGTTTGGAACACTGAAGGATAGAAATTATCTACTTAGTGGAATGGATCCATTTTTCTTCAATAAGTGGATCGTAAGTCCAATTAAAAGAAGGTAGATGTTGCCTCGTGAAGGAATCCATAGAAAGTTGTTCCCTCCTATTCTCATTTGGATGTCCAACATGAGTTATAGCTTGTGTAAGTATTTTAATAAGATGTTCCATTATAGAAACCATAAAATTTGGTTTCTCAGAAGGATAATCCTTACAATTCATATTGCATTAATCACTATCACGGTTCCTTTGAGTTGTAGCCATTTACTAAAACTGAAAAAAATAGTGTGAGAAACACTATTATACAAGAAAACCATATAACAAAGTAAAAGTAATTTTAATATATATCATCTGAATTTTAATCCTAGGTAATGTATGGTCATTACTAAACTCTAGGATTATAGCCTATAATTATACTTATCCTTATAGACATACCTAGACATAACATCTAAATATTTTTTGGGATATCTCAAATGTTTTTTGATCCTAGTTTCCAAAGTTCATCTAAACCATTCTTTTGATACAAAATATAGTGACCCAGGCTTAGCATTCATGGATATTAAATAATTTTAGATGAATATTTAGTTCATTACAATAATAAATTCCTGAGGACCATAATAGTTTAGTGTATTTGGAATCATTTATCTCAAATCTTATATCATATTGAAATATCTTCAACATCTTCCATAAATATCTCCATCATTATTAAATATACCTAAAACCTTTCTCCATAACCTGGGTAAAAGGAACATGTGAAAGGGGTGAGCTCAAATTCTCAGTAAGGTAAAACAATGGAGATATGTATGCATAATCATGAGCATAAGGGTATGATGTTGTGATCCTAAGGTTAGAAGATCATTCCCTACATATCAATGGTATACATGAATCATAAATAAATCATATATCATAATATATAAGATCATGAAATTTGCATAAGGCATTAAATTGTGCCATACAGAACAACTTATAACATTGTGAACATGTATAAATTGAAATAGATTAACTCGTTAAGGACATGAAATCAGGCCCATGCATAAACATATGGACATGAAAACCAAGTCCAGGAATAAAACTATTGACATGAAAAGTAGGCACATAAAAAGAATTATGGACATTCAAACGAGATCCATACATAAAATTATGGACATGAAAAATAGGTCCACTCATAGATTTATAGACATGAAAAACAGGTGCATGATTAAAATTGAGGAGGTGAAAATTTGGTCCATGCATTGAATTATAGTCCCGAAAACTAGATACACACATAAAATTATGGACATGTAAACCAAGTCCACACATAACATATATACTACATGAGTTTTTAATTATTACTAAATTCATTGGAGGGAGATATAGATCTCTCCCATCTAACAATTAAATCATACATAAAATTTCAACAAGATCATAAATGAAAATATCATAACCCAGGAAATAAAATGGTAATCTTAAATTTGTAATCATATAATAAAATGTGGAAATGATATAGGTTTCATACAGATTCAATAAAAATCATAAAACATGATAATAAGTCGGTTACTTAAACATTATGATTCCAAAACATAAACTATTCAGAGAAATAATATGAATGGAATTATTGAACAATGGAAATGTTTTTTATCATAGGTTGTGTCAAATTTTGAATGATCACATGGAAAATGAATTTTCCAAAAAAATAAAATTTTAAAACATAATGTGTTTTCAAAATGATTTTTTAAACACTTTGATAACATATAAATAAGTTAGGAAAATAATTTGAAACATTTCTTGAAAAAAATATCCTTTCTTTGTTGAAATAGTTTTAATTTTTTAAAATGTGGCGCAATATTAAAAAATAAATTTTATTTGTCATAAACCTTGTAATCCTGTTATGGAAGAATCAATGAATTAAGGATTTTTTAAATTTTATAAAAAAAACTTTCATGACAAATAAGTTGAAATAAAACATTATTCTTACACATTTACTAAAAAAATCAAAAACCTACATTGTTTGGAAAAAAAAGAAAAATTACTTTAGAATCATGTAGTAAAAAGTAAAAAATGTGTAAAAATTACTTTAAACATTCATAGAATAACAACAAATAAATTATGAAAAAAAATTAGAAAACATGTACCTGGATGATAAATGTTAACCAACAGAGACTCAAAATGAAACAATCCCAAATATGGAAGATATTGGGAAATCAATACCCATTACTTAATAATAATTATAATCATATGGCCCTTGAAAAATAGATAATTATTATAATATGGAAATATTATAATATACTTCATAAGACATATATAATATACTCATGTTCAATACATAAACCACATAGAAGAAATACGTTGTCTATGAGGCATGTGCCTCACAAAAATAAAGGTGAGATAAAAATAATATCTTACCCTGTTTCTCGAATGACTTCGAACTCAAAAAAACATCCATTATACTAAATATTAGATTATTATAAATATTTTACAAAATAATTTTCTAAAATATAATACCATGTTTGTGTTTATATGGAATTATATTACCTTCTTGTTAATGATCTTTTGTTAAGGTAAAAATTTGTGTAATATTTTCCTTGTTCTACGCATGTGTCTTAATTTGTTATATCATTGGTCTATATAATTATGTCTTGGATCTAGATTGTAAATCATGATATAAATATATTATATACCTAGTATATACACATTAAAATAATTTATCATAAATAAGTATGAAATGGAAGACACGGTTCATGGAGAGGGTAGGTCGTATGTATGCATTGATGTTGTTTTCATTTAAATACTCTTGTTGAAAGCAGGAATGTAAATGACATATGTAAATATATTTATGAATATATATATATATCATTATTTCATTAGCATGATTATATCATATATATCATATAATGTCACTAGCATCGTCCTTAATACATTTCATGTGTAGTGTGAACGAATCACATCAATTTAAGGTGGCGATATTCCACATATCCTAAAACAAGATTATCATATTAACACCAAATGGAATGTAAAAAATGGTATGTGTTATAAAAAGTAACACAGAAGATAAAATAAATAAATAAATAATATATAAAATAAATATATAAATAGTTTCCGTCCTAATTTCCACCATTATTAGAGGTAAATGAAAAATGAAAAATCATCATTTAATGAGGCAGTAGTTTTCAATAAATAGAAACAGTATGTTTGATATACATTATATGGAGTTTTTTGTAAGTGTAGGTTTAAAACGTAGCATAAACACTACCCATTGTATGTTGGATAATGTTTTTTTCATAATGTAATGGAATAAAGATACTGTAGGGGTGGAGAAAGAAAATAAATGAATGGAGCTTGAGATAATATGTTACCTTTTAATCAGATAACTCCTTTTGGTTTGTGCCAAAATACTTCCTTGAAATACATTATTCCGCTTTTATAGATTCTAGGAGGTATAGAGGGATGTTTTAGGAGGAATGGGAAGGGTTATTCTGATAAAAAAGGCTTTAAAGGTGTGAACAAAATAGAATAATATGTGCCATTTTATAAGAGGGTGGAGGGGAACTTCAAAAAAATCCAAAACAATTAATTTATTATAAAATTTTTTTTAATTTAAAATAGATCCAATTTGAGTTATTTCTATGATTATAATATTATGGGACTAAATATGGTCATCAAATTAATTTTAGACATGTTTCAGTGAAAAACATGACCATATCTTTTAGCATTAACCCTTAGTTAAATAATATTACTTTTTCCGGGAAAACTTGTTTTTTACACTATAGGGTTAATAGAGTTACAATAAAATTCCAAAAGAACCCCCAATTGGATAATTTATTCTTTCATTTACACCATCCATGTTATTTTTTGGAACTTTATATTTTTATGAACTTAATTACATTTAATAAAATATAATTTATTTTCAAGTATCATTTGTGTCAATTTTGATATTATTCAATATTTTCATTTATAAAAATATCAAACCAATATTAGAACAACTAAAAAATACTTAAAAAAAGTCACTAAAATTCCTAAGTTGTCTATAAATTTTTTTGATTTAATTAATTAAGTAAATTTTTTTATTTTAATATTTTTAATATCATTTATTTAATATCTCAATTAATTAAACAATTATTGCATCATTATTATAAAAGCAATTAATTATGTAATTTATTTTAAAATAAATTTAAAATAAATTTTCATGGTGAATTCAAAATTCTTATCTTCAAAATTGAATAATTATAACCTCATATAAGTTATTTATAACCCTATATTACAACTGATTCATTTATTAAATTTTGAATTTGACTCTTGTAACTCTTCTTCAAATAAAATATAATAAATGTCTTAATCTAACAAAATTTACACAAAAAGAACATATTTTTGACCGGAGGATGATTTGGTGAAAACATACTTATGCAATGAAATTATTAAAAGTGTTTGGGTAATTTTATATTATAATAATATTATTTTAACCATTAATTACCCTATTTTCCTTCAACTATGATAAATAAAATTCAAAAGATACACTTCACAAAAAAATATTTTGATCCAATAATACCAAATTTTTCATACTGATTACAACCATTTATGAATGTTTTTCCAAAACAATTCACATAAGTGGTAACATTATGTTTACTGATAATCTAGCTAATGTGGCTAGAAGGCGGGTAAAAGAGAAGTTCAAAAGTTCCACAAATATTTATATCTAATTTTATTATAAAAATTATTCCAAAGACTGACATTGGATCATTATATATATTATTTATCTATTATTACTATAGAATCAATTTATTGTAAAATAATATTTAAAGGAAAAATTCAGGTTTTAAATACTATTTAGTATTTTTCACTATTCATCAAACATGGAAATTTGTTAGAAAAATAAAAAAAAATCACCCCAATATAACATTGATATTCCAAATTAAAAATTAAGGTTTATTTTATAAAAATGAACTTATTTGAGGCTCTGAAATTTATTTTATTTTTTTCACAAAAGGACATAAAAAGTGTTTCTTTTAAAGAAATAGTATTTTCAACCATTAAAAGACTACCAAAAATTTAATTTTTCATTTTCAAAACTATTATAACAAATATTTAAAAATTATTTATTACTATTTATATTACAATTTTCACATCAAGGTTATAACTATCTTATTTCAATAAATATAATAGTGAAGGTGGGTTTTGTAGAAACTCAGTGTTACCTATAACGTAAGCCAAGTCGGTAGTGCGTGTAGTGCGAGATTCCACTGGTGTTTAGTATAACATAGTCCAAATCATAATGATAATATATGACAATAATAATCTATATTTAGTTTTTTTGGAAGTAATAATATCAAAATTTGAAATTAATTTGAAAACAAATTCACAAAATCTCATATTGTTACAAAATGTGTGATGAAACCGTCCCCATGAGAGTATGATGAGCCATCTATTCCTGATTTTCATATAAATATGTGAACCTTCTAGCTGAGTTGAAGGTAGTGAAACCCATCACAAAGTCTAGAATGATATCTTCAATCTAACTGATGCTACCATGAGCATCTTCTCTGTCTATGTATATATGAGTAAGATCCGAGTGGAGAATCCATGTGGGGGAGCATTATAGTTGGGTGATCCTCATTGTATGAGGATCATAGATACATGGAGGATAATGGCCTATTAGTGGCAAACTCCTTACTTCATCCAACTTGGATAGTTCTAGTTTTATGGAAGAGTAGCAAAGGGATGCATGGAAATAATTGGTTTAGAAAATTAGTCTGATATTGAAATCTCAAAATGTCTGCTCCCAAGGCCTTCCACCGAGTTAAAAGGTGACTTGTGCCATATTTAGCTCTAATGTGTCCATGAAATAAATAAAAATATATTAGTGGTTATTATCACAGACCTATGTGATGGTAGAGAGGTGTATACATTCTAGCAGATAAGTGACCTCTTCCAGGATGTTGATGTTCCAAACAACTACAACGTTTAGGGTCATGCTGAAATTCATCATATTGGCTAGGATATAGACCAACCAAACCTGATCATTGGGGAATGAGAAATTACGGCATGTGTGTAGGTGTTGGTGTGGGCCATCACTCTATGATTATCTTAAATAGGACTCAGACTAGCTGGGGCAGATTTAGTGGTCAATCCAAACACAAAAGTTTAGGGATTTAGATCCACTGGTGGTGAGGGATGTGAAACCTACAATTTTTGGGTGGTGAAGGGTCTTTTCCATTTTGGGTTGTGCTCTGAACCATTTTGGTGAGGGCCATAATTAATTGAGGTGGGTAAGAGGGGAGAAATATCGGATTGGAGGATGAAAGATGATGAATGGGAGAGGATAAGGTGTGGAGAGTGGTAATGGTGGGGATGCATAGTGAAAGGGAGGTTGGATTTTTGGGGGCTCACACGGGAGAGGGGAGCTGAAGGGTTCAGGGTGGGCGTGTGGTTTCGTGAACAAAGGTTTCATTATTTTTAATTTTGGGAAAAAGTATTAAAATTATGTATTCAATACATTTTATTTAAAACTCATGATTCATCTTTTTTTAGCCATAGTACATTTATGTCATGTATTATGTTTACAAGGAGTGATTTTATTATTATTTTATATTTCAAAAACCATGGATATACAAACAGTTAAACCGGCAACAATGTTATTAAATTTTACAGCACACTAACCTATCTTGGGATACCTCTAAATCAGTATTTTTTATTTTCTAGATCTAGACATACTTCCATTTATATGATTTTAAATATAATTACATACCCCTCATTGAATAATTCTGGAAAATAATGGGTATGAATAATGGAACTGAATCTCTCTTTAGAGGTGTAGTGTAATTAGCATTCATTTGAGAGCACTATCCATTTTATATATAGAGTAGTTTCTTTTTTCCATCCTTACTAGTCATATAATCATCATTCTGATAATTAAGGTAAATTTGTTGGAAATTTTATGATATTCCATTTTTTATTGTGACCTTTACTAAAACCATAATAACTTCTTCTTCACCGAAACTAGAAATTCTCCTTCCATGATTTACATCTATTAGGGATTTTACAGTGGTGAGAAATGGTCAAGTATAACTCTGGGGGTATATCATTCTTTGTCTATATCCTAGATGAGGAAATTAGTATGGAAAAGGAATTTTCGAAATTTTACTAAGATTTCCTCAACAAATCCTTGAGGGAGCTAACTGAGAAGTTAGAATGTTGGAGTGTCACTCTTGTTTTTTTAAATTATCTGAGCCCCAAATTTTTTAAGACACTAATTGGGCCGAGATGGATACATTTTCTAATATCACACAAGGATCATTTAAAATTACTTCCACCTATAGTGAATGAAATTAATAAATATTTTTGGGTTCACATTTTTTGTAGGGGATTCTGATGAACTAATTTAGAGCATTATTCTTTCCTAGACATGACTCCAAATTTCTATAATTTATTTTTCCTTCAAAGAATAGATCTAAAGAATATTTCATAAGTAGGGACCTGAGAAATAGATTTTTCAAAGGTGATATTTATGTGTAATTTCATAAAAATCTATATAATTTTTTAAAATTTCCCCTATTATTTGGAATGTCTCATTCCTTCATAAACATGAAGATAAGGTTTTTATGGTGGAAGTTCCTCATATAAATCTTCTTTTTTAGATAGATCCAATACTTGATCCTTTTTTAGATGATTCTACCTATAGAGTTTAATCCAAACAAGAATTATCATAATCTTTTAACTACTTTATATTGCCTAATAATGGATTCTAAATGTCCAGAATCATTCCACTCCAAAGAACTATAGATGTATCCTCCTATCTAATATGATTCTCTATGTTACAACGAAATATACCTGGTAATTGATCTGATAGATTCTTTGATAGTTTTTCCAACTTTATTCTCAACGTCATGCAATTTTTCCCATTGTTTTTTATTTTCAGTTTCTTGGGTATTCAACCTCTAGTCAAATTTATTCAAAAAGGTTCTAATCAGTTTTTCATGATTAGATAGAAGAGATTGGGCTTGACTTGGATTTAATAGTGTTTCTTTATTGAATTTTTATTTTTGAGATTGTTGAAACATGTGAGCTCTAGGGGGAAGAGTTATTGGAATTGTTATTGCAGTCGAAGGGTTGGAACTTGAGGTGGGTCCCTTGGGGTTCCTAAATCTTGGGTGGTACTTTTCTACTCCTTTAATGGTATTAAACGTGGTTTGGATCTTTTTTTATTCGTCTTGCCTGTACTAGTAGTACTTATGCTGTTATGGTTGGGGATATTTGAAATAGATGATTTGATTAATATTAAGTAATTGAATTAAAATCTTGGATTTGATGTTACACTAGACCTACCTTTCATTCATGGTAGGGGTTTAGGCCTTTGTAAATTTCATAAGATTGTATATCAATCATCATAGTATGAGGGGTGATGGTGGACCATGAAGTTGAAATGATTCCATTTTCCTATTAATGAATTCTACTTTGGATTTACGGAGGTTATACACCTCTACTAGATGTATTCTCTTTTGGGGCGGTACTTTCAAAATTTGAAACAGACTGGAATTATTATAAATCTCATCTAACAGTTGCCTATAGACTTTAGGTGTTTTTATCATGATCATGACTTTCACGGTGGTATCCAAAATAGTGCATATGGAAGGATGGAGTCCTTTATAGGAATTTTTCAACAACAACCACACCTTGATTTTGTGATGTGTTAACATACGAGTCAGTTCTTTGAAGTGATCCCACTCTTACGGGATGATTCTTTGTCCACATGATTTAAATTTCAATCTCATTTCCAAGCATCTGGTTTTAGATTAGTGGAAATTATTTATCAATATATTTTTTTGATAGATCATCCCATGTCATGACATAATTGGGAACTTGAATCTTAATAAAATTTTTGGATTAGTTTTACAAGGAGAGTGGTAACACTCTCAGTTTGATTGTGTCTAATGATACACCGTAGTTGAAAAAGTATTGAATGACCTCTAATAATTTTGAAATGTTTTCAACGGTTTCCTTGATTTTATGTCTAATAAATGTCCCCATTTTTTGGATCATATGAATGAGAACAATTTTTATTAATATAAATTAACTAACATGTTTGGGTTCCCAGCTTTGGGAAAAACACCACAGATGGAGGGAAATTTGTAACACATTCTGGTGTGCTCTTGTAGTGATGGTCACTCGGGATGATTTTCAGCTGGTTCATAATGAATTTTTTTTGGGTTTGGTAGTTCGAGAACATTATTCCCAGCCGTAATGAAATATGGTGTGGAGTTATAGATCTCTCAATTTAATGATTGAAATATAAATATTCTTATGTGGCTAGTCACCTGGAAGTAGTTGGGCGATCCAGTTACATGAACCTTTCTGAAATAATTTGGACGAAGGTTCTAGTGTGTGAGATAAAATTTATAAAATAGAAATAGTAATGAAAAAGGGGGTGAGGTAATCCAGGGGTTGTACCATTGGTCAATGTTCCTAAGAAAACCTGTCCACAGAAATGATGCCAAAGTTTTGTCATCTTTTTAAAAATTCAATAATTAAATGTGAGTGATGATTATATTAAATTTATAATTCCCAAAGTAGAATTAGATACTGAGTCTTGTCATATAATCATTAAAGGGTCAAACCCACATAGACAGGTTGTAGGTAATCAACATAGTGGTAATAACCTTTTGGTGAGGATTCCTCATGATCATTCATTAGTTCGGGTTTTCTAAAACTGGTTTCCTTGGGACTTAAAATAGTTCATGGGGATGAGTTTAGGATAAATTTAATGTTATAGGAAAAATATAATCCCAAATATAGCCTATTTATTAGTTTGGATTAGAAAATATGGTGGTGAAAAGTCACCAATTTATATTTAAAAAAAATTATCTACCAAAGATGATAATTACTACTCGGTTCAGAGATATTTGAAAAAAAGTGATAGAATCATAGTTTCTTGAAAGGAAGAATCAATGGGTACTAGTTATTTTCTAATCAACTTCATTTAGTAAAATTTTTCTTTAATTTTCACCTCTTATGGTCAGGGAAGTTTCAAAAGAATCTGATTGAAAGTTGTTATTTACCTAATTATCAACCATAGGGTTACCAAGTTTGGATCTGGAAATTTATTAGGTTCCATGACACCCCTACACACAACCCATAACCCAAAGTATATTAACCATCCACTGTGGTATTAAATTAATGAAATGAAGAAGATCGTAGAATAATAGAATTAATGAATAAATAGTTTATAGCATAGAAATCCACAATTGAAACCATGAAAAAAATCAATTAAAAACTAACTTGTTTGAAGAAATAATAATGAATTAATCGGTAGTTGATGTTGAATGGTAATTGGTATTGAAATATGAATTTCAGAAGAGAAAATAAAAACAAATGAGTCTATGAATTGGAAAAGAGACAAGTTATTTCATTAAATAATAAAATAAATAAATATAAACCAATTGGTATGAAAACTTAAATGAAATTTAAAATAATGGGAGAAAATATGTTTGTAATGCCAAAATATTCTACCTCTCGGGGTCACTATAAATATATTGATAGTGAATGGTACATGGAATGTAAATGGTTCGAATTATATAGCTATTTCAATTGTCCTATATATTGATAATTTGAAGGTGTGTAATTGAATTTTATTTATTGTACTTCAAATACATAATACTCTTTGAGTATTTAGATCTCATTTATTTTAGGCCATGAATCTATGGTGGCAAATACATTACAAACTTTTGGTTTCATTTACTAGGCTTAAACTATGTATCTCAATATAACTAGATGCCAATTATTTCACAATGTGTAATTTGAATTCATGTCATGTAGTTACTCAATTCCATGTATTTGTGATTCAGGACTTGGCCTTTGACATATAAGTTTTCTATTATAGGAGTACATATCATGTATTTCTAATTCATGATGTGTAATGACGAATTTTCTATTATTCCAGCATCTTATACTTGTATTATTGGGTTCCATATTACTGAAAAAAATGTCAAAACATTGTATAATATCAAATAAGTCCTGATAAAAAAATTAACCGAATATATCCAATATATGATATGAATTTTTCTTAGCAGAAGTCCTCATAGTTTAAAATTGGTGAGGAGAGAGTTGTAATATTGTGTCATGAAAATGTGTTCCATAAAATCCATAAACAAAGAAAGAAATTTTAAAAAATCCATATTGCTCTGCCTTCACCATCAGCCAAAGGAATTAAAAGATGTATTGAGATATTCAACAGCTCTATTTGTGGGATGATATGAAGAAGTAAATATCTAAATATAAATCAAATTTCTTGGTATGACAGCAATTCATGGTGAAAAGGAAAAATTCTAAGGGGGAAATGCAACAAATTCCCAAAACTACATGGAAATGGGAAAGCATGACCATGGAAATTATCAGTTGAATTCCATAGACATCCATAGAAAATATTGTTATATGGGTTATTTTGGGTCATCATGCAAAACTTGGTCACTTTATTGAAATTATAGGGGATTTATCACTCGATCATATTTCATGTAAACACATCAAAGAAGTGGTGAGGATGCTTCAAGTGCCATTATCGATTAAATATAATTGAGATATAATATTTAACTGCAATCTCAATAAAAGTATCAACCATGTTCCAAACATTGAGATGAACTTTAGTAAGGCATATCACCCTAAAAACGATGGCCATTCTAATCAAACCATTCAAACACAAGAATAAATGTTGAGATTATGATCGATAGAATTAATATGAGGATGGGACCAACATCTCCCACTTATCTAATTCTCCTAAAATAATAATTTCCACTAAATAATCCAAAAGGCTTCATATGAAACACTTTTTGGAAAAATATTTGAAACACTAATATTTTAGGATAATATTGGGGAACATAATCCTATGGGACCTAAAATGGCTGAGGTAATGGTTGGAAAGGTGAATACCATTCAGTAACACATTAGGAATTGCAAATGTCAATATAATATTTTTTCATATAATACTTAAAAGGACCTAGAGTTTGAGGTTAATGATAAGTTATTCTGTTATATATCTACAATTATAAGAGTCATGAGATTAGGGAATAATGGAATGAAATTTCATAGATACATTGGCCCTTGGTAGATTAATGATAACATTGGAGCTATGGCCTATTGACTATCACATCAACTGACAATGTCTCAAGTACTTGAGGCATTCCATGTATCCCTATTGAGGAAGTACATTCTAGATCCCCTACATGTACTGAATTCAAAGTTTACATAACTGGATGTTTATCTATCTTATGAGGAGTAATCAGTGAAGATATTGGAATATAGATATAAACTTCTATGCAAAAAAAACTAAACACATGGTCAATGGACTATGAGGAAACCATATGTATTAGGTGGATACACGGAAACCAGAGGAAGTGATGTGAGAGAAGTAAGCTCACCAATTTTCACCTTTGCGTGTATAAAGAAATCATTAGGGAGACATTTCATAAGGGGGGCTGAATGTAATGACCCATAATTTTTATAATATAACTTTCGTTATTATAATTGTTTCATGTAGCATAAAGCGCATACCTCACATAGAGAACACCACAAGACAATATTCTCATAAATGAAAAATGATTCATTATTCCTAAAATAAAAAATAATAATTCCAAATATAATGGTGGGACAATAAATAGAAAATAAGTTAATTAGAATATTCAAATTTGGATATTCTTGATCCACTAGAATGATTTTAACCCCCAAAAAAGTTACAGATTAAAAACATAATTTTCATAATAAAATATTGATTTTGAAGATGAAATAATATATAAACTTGAGATAAAATTAAAGTTAATGAATAATAAATGGAATAATTATTATTTTATAGGTAGTAGGGAAATGATATGATAGTAATAAATCAGACTGTTGGAATTGTAATATGATCATTGGAATAGTAACATGACCATCACAATAGTAATGTGACCATTAGGAATAGTATTTTCACCATTAGAATATCATCCTCACCTAGGGTAATGTAAAACATAATTTAGGTATCATATAAAATGAAATATAATATATTTAAATCATTTTACATGTAGAAAAATATTTAAAAAAGATAATTTAAGTGTTGTAATTTTTGTTAAATGTAACTGTTCTATTTACAATATTTTAATGAATATAATAACTTATAAGAAAATATATTTTCATAAACTGGATTCAAAAATTTATATTATGATTTATTATTATTATTATATAATTTAATGAGACCATAAGAAATTATTCAAAGGGTTATAAAATTGATTATAATATTAAAATCGTTTTTTGGAATAAATGGGGATTTTAGTTAAAAATTATATTTCCCATAATTACAAAGTTATTTTAATAAAATGGATTCCATTTTTGAAATAAATAAATCTTCAAATATTTAGGGTTAATTTTTTTGATTCTTTTAAAACTGATGAATTTTTAATGAATAGTTAAATGTGTTAATATAATATATTTAACATTATAATCCAGATGCATTAATTTTTAAGCCATGGATGATGTACAAACCCATTAGTTATAACTCAAATGCTCTATTAATTGTATATATTCTCAAAAATATGTATTATTTATAGTCTTGATCCAAAATAAGAAACTAATCTTTATAACTCATCAAAATGGCCATAAATAAACTTAATAAAATTAAACTAATAAAAAATATGTGCAATAGAATATATATAAGTAATTAATTAACATAATTTTAATATCTATTCCATTAAGTTCATGTTCAGATCTCATTAGGACCTAACTAAAAATCTCTCTGAACATCCACATTTCCTTTGGGTTGCGCTCTCTCTCTCTCTATTTGACTCAATTTATATCTTCATTATTATTATATAATTTAAATGTATTTCATATATCTATATATATCAAACACACACATATATATAGGCCAATTCTTCCATCTTTAATAGAGAAGTTCATGTTTTAAAATGTTCCATTTGGAATTTCTCACAGTAAAAAAACCCTATTAAAAGGGCCTTCTCTGTTTCTTATCCATTTTATAGTACAATCCATAAAATATTTTAATCCATCCATATTTTATAAAATAAATCATTTTATTATGAAAATCAATTTATATATATATATATATTTAAAATAATTATTCATTTATCCTTTTTACTGACTCTTTAATCTTTTCCTTTAAATCGCACTAATGTGGCACATTTCTAAAGTTAACTAAACAATATTTTTCATTTTTTAACTTTACATGGATATTATTATTCATTATATATTTTTATTTTTACTTTTTTATTTTCCAATAATTATTTAATTGCATCTTTCATAGATACGATAATGATAAAACCATTGGTTATTCTTTATGACATGATTACTAAACCCATTTCTTTCCATGGGTAAACCTTATCTGTATTCCTTAGGTTTTATTTATTTATGTGGAACACATATTCATATAAATATTATGATGGTTCAACTCAGATATCACTTGAATCCCTTAGGTAATATTTTTTAGCATAAGACATTATGTATTGGATTGTGTATTAAACTAAATCCATTATGGGGCTTTTTCCACAGTGTGATATTGTCTTGGATGTGGTCCATGACTCATGTTTATGTCATGATATATGTATCATACCCATTCCTATATTCCTATGATCATATGATTCCTTGTTCTTTATGTTATAAATATATGTGTTTAATCATGGTCTATGCCTTCAATTATATCATGTTAAGTTTTCTAACTCCAGTATTGGGATTCTTTCCCATGTTTACCACCTTAATAGGATTTTTAGCTCATCTATTTTGTCTATGTATTCAATAGGTTTTCCTAAGTAGTTGTAAGATCTCAAGGGGAGTTAACATATAATTATAGAGATTAATAAAAATATTTTTTGTTCTAGTTTCATGTTTTTTAATTATGTACCTCTCCTTTAAAAGAAACTAGAATTTTTAATCCAGGGTTTTATATGATGGATAATTATTCTTGAAATCATATAATAATATCTCTAAAATGTATTGGGTATTAATATATTTCACCCAATTTCATCTGAGTACACAAATACTTTTACAAATCCATCCAAAATAAAAATGTGAAACATGTAATGACTTGGATTTTCCATTATTTTTTTGAATTATATGGATTTATTAAAATTTTGTGAAAATTGAAGACACGTGATTCCGATGCCCGATGAGCCCAGATTGAATTTTTTTAAAAAAAATTACAGTAAGTTCAGTTAACATGAGAGCAAAATTTTCAATCATTGGAACCAGCACTTAGATTAAAAATATGAGGGCACCTTTGAATCCATCGCACCATGATTCACTTAAGTTAGGTTTAACCTCGATTGGAGTGGGTCCAGAGAAGAAGTTGTTTTTTGAATTTTTCATGGATGATAAAAGAAAATAAATATGTATTATTTTTAAGAATAATATCCTCCCATCTCTCCTTTTAATTATTAGTGGCAGGGACCACAAGAGGGAGGTCAAGAATTTAATGTTGGGCATTAAATACCGAGTTACACAAAGTATGAAACCATTAACCCCACTAATTAATATGATTTATAAATTATAAATTAATGAACCACCCCTTATAATGATAGAAATATTATCTTTCAACATGGTGATATTTTTGAAACTGTTGGCGAAGGAGAAGATCTGGAGAGGATAACATTGGAGGAACCCCTTGTTGAAGAATGAATCCACCAAGAAAGGTCAGAGGATTTCCATTCCAGCAGCGTCACTGGAAGCATGTTCCATGAATGAAGAACATTGACCCACCTTCAAGCGCATACGTTCTCCAATAGATTTACGAGGTTGGGATTTGAATTTATATAATTTCATGTATGGATGATTCAATCTTCTTCATCTTATTTCTATCAAGCTAAGGCGGGGACACAGACCTAACGAACAAGAACCAATCCCTCCGGTATCTAGATTAACTGTGAGTTCTTCACGAGTGATTCTTCGGGATGGAACAAACAAAAATTATGATGGGATAAAAGTAACGGTGATATCCCGGGAACATCAATGACACCTTCAGAAGGAAATACGGACCACGGAGCACCCACGATGACCCACAGAAGGCCGGCAGCATGGCAGTACCAGTGACTGATGACTGGTGGGGACCAAGTTGGCCACTGGCACCGTCCAACCATGAGGGAGGTGGCGGCGCACCCGCGCCTTCGGAGAAATCGTCTGTGGCTCGTCAGCCACGGTAGTCGAAGGAGGCGGCCATCACACTGGATGGATATAGTATAGGAGAGAGGTGTGTCTTTTTCACCGCCAGAGGATGCAGCCCATAGCTCATCAGCCGTAGGGGACCATGGGAGGTGGTTGGCAGACCGGTCGTCTATGGGTGGTGAAGTGGCATGCCGTCGGGCACCACTAGAGACGGCGACTCGCATCGGCCAACCGAGAATGGAGGTAGGCCGCACTTTAGCGTGTCCTGCATGCCACTAGTGTATGCCACATTGTGACAGAGCTGTAGAGGAAACCGAACGGCTCTTGTAGACATTCAGGAATATTGGGGGTCACTCCCTCTGGTGGCAGCTAGGGATGGACTCGCCACATCAGGCCGCTCCACCCAACCATGGGTCGTGCCTCATGAATTCGAGCTTCTTACCCAGTAGGTCTCGAATTAGGAGGATGGGCCACCTTCCCATAGGGACGCACACCCATCAGGCTCTGTCCCCCTTGTGGGATGGGCTACGCCCCCTGTGGGATGGGCTGATTCCGTCCGACCAGGCCAGACTGGACCTTGACCCAACTACGCACAATTCTTCTTAAAGGTATATCACATGAAATCTAGGAGTCTGTTTGATGAACCATCTATAGCGCTGGGACCCTTGGAGAAACACGGTCCTTGTGGTATACTCCACATGAGTTTTGGATATTGTTGGAGTATGGTCGGGTTGGATCGATCCCAAATCCATCCGGGCCCTCGGAAGTAAAATATTTATAACTCAGAGACCAGACATCTGATTGATGCACCGTGTATCGCATTGGAACCATTACGAAATTTTGTTCCTTTGGGTAACTCCATTGGGGAGCTTAGTGGTGGTTGGGGTACGACTAATATCTCAAGGGGAAGATTCTAAGGAACTCGACCGCACCTGGTGTGAGGAATCTTGTGGCTGGTTGTAATGTAATGAAAGAACAACAGTCCTATGTGGGTTAGCATCTATCGATCCTATGTATGTCATCTTCTATCAGATCCAATGTGGGTCAGCGCTCATCGATCATGTGTGGGTCAGTGCACACCGACCCTATCTGGGATAGATACTGTGTGGGTCGGTGGCGGTTATTACCTATCAATCATGTCTTGGTCAGAAGCAGTGCCTCTTAGTAGAATAAGATGATCTACTTTATGACTAATCATCTCTACTTCTGTACATAAGTTATACCTGATTGGGATCTAAGTCATTTACCTTCGTGGTGTTATCTTCGTGGTGTTACCTATGTCGTACATCTATCTTTGTGATGTTACATGTGTGGTACTTTAACCTACGTGGCGTTGTCTTTGTGGGTTTACCTGTGTGGTAATTCTACCTTCTTGGTGTTGTCATCATTGTGTTATGTATGTGACACTTCTATCTTCATGGCGTTACCTATGTGGTAATTCTACCTTCGTGGTGTAAACTTTTTGGTATTCTTCCCTCATGTATGATATGAGTATATCTTGATAATTTAGGAATATGTATGGCCATATTCCAAAGTAGAGTTCATGACTATCACTTCATGCTTGAGATGAAGGTATGGCTTTTTGTTTTATCCTTTGTGGAACTCTGGGAGTCCTATGGTGGTCTCAGGGTACCTACTGAGTATCGTTATACTCACCCCTGCATGGGCAAGGCCGGCACCTTATTGTGTCTTGTACAGATGACGGACGATATTGATCAAGGTTGAGGGAGCCAGGACTGTACGGTGCTCGGAGATGGACCATTTGGCGTGACATGACGCAGGGACATCTGATCAAGAGATGTACCTACCCTTCAGGTAGGATCCTTGGTTGACGATCCAGGAGTTGTTTTTCACTTTTAAGTTGTATTTGTACTTTTCAGTTGTACTTGAACTTTTTTTTTGGTATTTTATTCCGACACCTTTATTTTCAACACACTTTTACTCAAGAAGTTTAGTCCATGGTTGCTTCTTGTTGTGTTCTTGGACTGTGTGTCTATATAGGTTAAAAAGTAAATGCCTTCATGTTGTAGGGATACACGTTTTCGGTGTTAATCTCCAGCCCATGGCATAAGTAAGGCAGGCATGGGGTAGTCACGGCACGGGTCCTGGGGGATGGGTCGTGACAAAGTGGTATCAAAGGAGTTGGTTCTATCCAAAAAATAGGACTATTATCTTTTCAATGTGTCAATAGTGTTAAGTTCTATTAGTGTGGTTTTCAGTTTAGCTAATCCACTATTGGTGTGGCAGCAGACGTATCCATAAACTAGGACCCCGAATTCTGATTTCCGACTCAGTGCATGGAAACACTAATTGTGTGTGTTTTTTAAAAGGTTTTCTTGTTATCTATTTGAGTAATATCGCATGGAATAACTTATTGATCATGGAAAAACTATTTTTTTTCATTGTGCAGCCACACAGAAAGCCATCAAAGATTCCTAAGAGTGTAAGTGATGATGGTCCACTGAGCAATGAGGCCTCGGTGTAGGGCCCTCTTATAGTGTTAACACCTTCGGGTAGTGTATGAGTAGCACCACTACCCATAGGGAAGTCGTTTCCACCATCCCCACCAGTAGAGGATTCACACCAACTATGTGCATTGAACAAGTTTCAGTGGAAAATCCCTCTGAGTTTCAGAGGCATGACAGACTTGTAGGCGACTACGTACTAGCTGGAGGCTATCCATAGTTTTCTGCTTGGTTGGGACACAAGCTGATCTTATGGTGATCCTATCAGCCTGTATTTTTCAGGAAGCAGCATGGAGATCATGGAGCATGATGGTCCAGATACAAGACGAGCTGACCCTCATATGGGTATACTTGGATACCTTTTTTACGATAGATTTCTTCTCAGCAACTCTATGCTCAATGCGTCTATAGGAGATATTGCACCTATAGCAGGGCAGCATGATCGTGGCCTAGTACTCGGTGAGGTTCACTGATCTCTCCCACTACTCCACTGACATGGTACAAGACCCATTCTTCCGGGCCTGAACCCATGATTATTTTCTCTGATTGGATGTCATATCATCGAAGATATCTCTAAACATATCGACACATGATGGGGTGCTAGAGAGATCACTTTTGGTGGAGAGCTTCCTAGCAGAGTAGCCACCGACAATGAGAGCCACCACATGATGTTAGGTAGTAGAGTCATCTGTTGTAGGTATTATATGGACAACGTAGGGTCCCAAGTAGGCTATACCTTCTAGTGGGAGACCTTAGGAAACCAAGTCGGTGGTGAAGGGATCATGGGACAGAGGGGGGTAGATTAGGAGCAAGCAGTTCTACTCGTGTGGAGGGCATGGTCACATAGCACATGACTGGCCGACCTTCCGTACGGATGACCAGAAAATGGTCGAGGTACCACCGAGGTTGAGGAAAAGATTTTATCATGGAGGTATATAGTTATTAGTTAGACACGGAAGGGGATCCAGTCGTGCTGTAGGCGGTGGGCGGCGATTCGAGGTTCTACTACCACCACATCATGGTGGTCCACCCCGACCACAGGGAGTGGGTGGAAAGGGACAAGCTCAGCTCCAGGAAGATGAGGCCTATATCCAAGACACTCCATAGATGATTAGAGGTATGATTAGTTCCTACACAGCCTCAGCAGTAGTACTTATAGACACAGGTTCCAGTCAAATTTTTATTTCCACGGCCCTCGTCTAGAGCTCAGAGATTTCAGTGGAGCTGTTGGCTCGATATTTAAGTCTAGAGACTCCTACCAGAGAGGATTCAATGATTACACACTATTTTTAGTAGTGTGAGATTACTCTAGGAGGTGAGAGCTTCAGCTCGGTTCTTCTAGTAGTTGATTCGAGGCCTTATGATGTCATCTTTGGTATGGACTAGTTATACATAGTCTATGCCTATATTGACTGTATTTGGCACAAAGTCCAGTGTGTTCAAGAGGATGGGACCATGTTTTCCTTCACTGGTGAAAAGGGAACCTTTTAAAAATTATATGGACTTACCAAGAGGAGGGTGCATCTGATCACACCTCAGTTGGCTAGACATACCCTCGTAGAAATAGATGTTGAGATTCTGAGCTACCCCGTAGTGAAGGACACGTATGCCGATGTCTTTCTTAATTATGTTCTAGGACTACCTCCACACAGGGAGGTAAACTTTTACATTGGCATGTACCCTGGGATGGTGCCGATATTACGCCATCATATCAGATGGCTCCCATGGATCTTCGTGAGTTACATGTACAATTGGAAGACTCTTAGAGGAAGTGATTCATAAGGCCCAGTGTTTCTCCATGGGGAGCCTTAATTTTTTTCTCTAAGAAGGAAGATGGGATTTTGAGACTCTGTGAGGACTACTGGTGCCTGGACCAGGTGACTGTGAAGAAAAAGTATCCACTTATATGGATTAATGATCTATTCGACCAGGTAAAGGGAGCTCATTGGTTTTTGAAGATAGACCTCATATCAAGCTATTATTAGCTCAGGGTACAAGATGATGATGTGCAGAAGAAGACCTTCATATGTCGGTATGGATACCATGAGTTCTTGATTATGCTATTCTGTGTGACTAATTCCCCATCATTATTCATGGGAATCATGAATGGAATTTTCCATCAATAACTTGATCACATTGTGGTGGTCTTCTTCGATGACATATTGATATTCTTGTCATTGGAGGAAGAGTATGTCTATCATCTGCATATAGTACTAGATACACTCCGAGAGCACCAGCATTATGGTAATCTCTCTATGTACTAGTTCTGGATACAGGATATCCACTTTCTTGGACATGTTATCTTGGAGACTGGAGTTTTTGTGGATCTAGTGAAGATAGAGGTTGTGCATTCTTGGGAGCCACCTAACAGTGTGACCGAGGTGTGGAGTTTCCTGGGGTTGTATGGATACTACCAGAGATTCGTGAGTAACTTTTCAGGAGTTGCAGAACCCTTTTCAGCTTTGAAAAAGAAGGGACAACCCTTCATATGGATGGAGATATGCCAGTAGAGTTTTCAGGAGCTAAGATAGAGACTGACGAGTGCCCCCAATATGAGGATACCAAAAGAGGGTGTTGGGTATGTAGTCTAATGTGATGCATCAGGGAATGGACTTGGGTGTGTACGGATGTAGGAGTGAGCAGTGATCGCGTATGGTTTATGACAGTAGAGACAACATGATTAGAACTACACTACCCATGACATTGAGTTAGTATCAGTTTTCTTCACCTTGATGTGGGGGCATCACTACTTAATGGGTAAACATTTTAAAGTATACTCTGATCACAAGAGCCTCAGTTATATCTATTCAAAGAATGACCTGAACTTGAGAAAATGGTGTTGGATGGAGTTCCTCCAAAGCTATGATTTTGAGATAGTCCACACTCAAGGAAAGGGGAATGTGGTAGCAAAAGCACTGAACATGAGGTCTCGTCTATATTTTTTGAGTGAGATGACATACCAGCTAGTAGCGTTGCAGTTATCCTTCATGGATAGAGATTGAGTAGCTTAACATCTGTCTATGACAGTCACTCCCCCACTCCTTCTGTGAGTCTGGGAGGCACGTCTTGGGGACATTGACTTTGAGGCACGACGTGCTCAGATATCCTATGGAAAAGAACTTAAGGGATTTTTCGAAGGTGGGGAGCATGTCATCCTCTTTAGATGGCCTACCATGGTACCAGTGGTGCTACCATAAGAGGTGTTGAAGGAGTTCCATATGTCCCCTATGGAGTTACATCCTAGATTGGTGAAGATATACTAGGACCTATGGCATCAGTAATGGTGGAAAAGGATAAAGAAAGTAGTGGCAGAGCTTGTTTCACGGTGCCTCACTTTTCAGTAAGTGAATTTCAAGCATAAGGTTCTAGCAAGCTTAGTAAACCCACTAGAGGTTCCAGAGTAGATGTGGGATGGAATATCCATGGACATTTTAAAAGGGCTTCCTTGTATGTCCACGGAACATGATTTCATCTGGGTGACCATTGACTGACTCACCAAGTCAGACCATTTTCTACCTATCTGAGAGTAGGGATCAGTAAAGTTCTTGGGACGCCTCTACGTAAAGGAGATCTTGTGCCTTCATGGGGTGCCATCGACGGTCGTATCTAAACGTGATTCAAATTTTAGTACCTGATTGTGGAAGGTATTGTAGGAGTTATTTGTGACTCAGCTACATTTGAGCACCACCTTTCATCTTTATAAGGATGGTCATATAGAGTGGTCCATCCAGATGTTATAGGACATGCTTCATTCATGCATCCTAGATTTTTTCTGTATCTAGGAAGATCACTTCCCCATGGTGGAGTTTTCAAACAAAAATAGCTATCACTCTGCCAATGGTATGTCACCATTTAAAGACTTATATGGTCAAACTTGCAGATTACCTCTATGCTGGACATACCCCGGGGAGTCATCACTGATGGTTCCATAGTTGGTGCAGGATACTAGTGAGAAGGTACAGATCTTCCAGGAGTGTATGAACACTACACAGAGAAGACAGAATTCTTATGATAATAGGAAACAATTTCCTTTGGATTTCTAGGAGGGGGACCATGTATTCTTAAGATTCTCCCCTCGACAGGGACTACATAGATTTGTCCAAGGCCAAAAAATCTCATCGAGGTTTATCATATTATTTTTGATACTTTGGAGGATTGATGAGGTGGCATACCGCTTGGAACTTCCACCATAGTTGGAGAGGGTGAATGACATCTTCCACGTATACCAGCTGAGGAGATACGTGCATAACCAATCAAACATCGTCGACCACAGCGAGCTGGAATTTGATGATGGGGCGAAATTTACGTAGGTTCCAGTATAGATTGAGGATCGATAGGTGTGAGTCCTTTTTGGGCAGACGATACCTTTGGTGTGCATTCGTTGGAAACACAGAAACCTCCAGGAGAGAACTTTGGAGTAGGAGGCTCAGATTCCTACTCAGTAACCCATTTGTTTTCTTAGTCTATGTTGTGGTTTTCAAGGAAAAAAGCCCAAAGGCTGGGAGAATGTAAAGGCCTAGGTTTTCCATGTAATTTTTTTTAATTATATGCAATTATTATGAGTCTGTGAAAATTGATGGTGTGTGATTCAGAGCCCCAATGTACCAAGACTGAATTGCTGGAATTTTTTTGAAGGTACCTTCTATAAATGCTCGAGTGGAATTTTCTAACATTTGAACTTGTGCTCGGATTAAAAATTTGAAAACACTGTTGAATCTGTAGTGCTAGGATTCTCTTAAGGGAGTTTTATCCTCGACTGTAGTGGGTTGAGAGAATAAGTTGGTTTTTACATTTTTTGTGGAGAATAAAATAAATATATATATATATATATATATTATTTTTTAGAATAATATCCTCACATCACTCCTTTTAATTTTTGGTGGCGGGGATCACAAGACGGAGGTCGTGAATTTAATGATCGGAATTAAGTACCTGGTTACACAAAGTGTGTAACCACTAACTCCTTTAATTAAGAGGATTTTTTATTTCAAAATTAATGAACCACCTCCCATTAATGGTTGAAATCTAATCTTTCCTCTTGGTTGAATTTTTTAAATCATTGGGGAAGGAGGAGATCTAAAGAGAAGAACTTTGGAGGAACCCTTAGGTGAAGAACAGATCCACCAAGTAAGGTCGGAGGATTACCATTTCAATAGTGTCGTTGGATGATTGTTTCGGGAATGAAGAACACTGACCCGCCTTCAAGGGCGGACATTCTCCAATGAATTTACGAGGTAAGGAATTGAAATTGTTTATTTTCAAGTATGGACGATTCAATATCTTCAACCTATTACTATCAACCAAATGAGGGGGCATGTGCCAAAGGAACACGGCCCAATCCCTCTACTATCTGAATTAATTGTGCATTCTTTGTGGGTGAATCTTTAGGATAGATGGAACACCAATTTTGTTGGTCTAGAAGCGACGGTGATGTCCCAGGAAGTTCAATGATGCCTTCAGAAGGTAAAACGGGCCACCGGAGGTCACTCGGTGACCCGTGGAAGGCCATCGGTGCGGTGTCACTGGCGACCAGCGCCTGCGGGGATCAAGGTGGCAGCAGGCATCGGCCGGTAGTGAGGGTAGAGGCGGCGCACCCGTGCTTCCAGAGGAACTGTCCGCAGCTCATCATCTATGGCAGTCGGAGGAGGAAGTCGGCACATAGGCCGACCACGGAAGAAGAGTGTGACGTGACCAGCACACTACTGGAGGACGCGGGCTACGGCTCGTCAGCCACAGCAGACCGAGGATGGCAGCCGACACAGTAGAGGGTCGTGGGTGGCGGAGCGGCAAGCTGTTGTGCACAGTTGGAGATGGTGGTCGGCACCGTCCGGCAGAAATGCGAGGTAGGACCATCTCCAGTGGGTCCCACAAACCACATGGCACTGCCATGTGGTTCCACTACTGTGAAGGAAACCTAAAGGACCTTGTGGTCATTTGAGAAAACTGGGGGTCACTCCCCCAGATGATGGCTAGGGTGGGCCCCACCACAATGGGTCGCTCCATCGAACCGTGGGCTGCGCCCCCCTTTTGGGCTCAGTCTCCCCCATTCAAGATGGGCCGCGGCCTCGCAGGCTGGGCCCACTGCAGCGTGGCCCAGCCAGGTCGGTCTGACTTGGCCAGAACGGTCTTGGACCCTACTAGGCCCAATTCTTCTTAAAGGGCTATAACTTGAGATCCAGGCATCGGTTTGATGAACCATCTGCGATGATCAGACCCCTGAAGCAAGAAGGTTCTTTTGGTATACTCCAACTGAGTTTTGGAGAGAGTTTGAGTATGGTTGGGTTGGATCAAACATGAATCCAACTAGGCCCAACGAACTAAAATACATATAACTCATAGAACAGATGTCCGATTGATGCACCGTCTATCGTGTTAGAACACTTAAGACATGTAGTTCCTTTGGGATACTTGTTTTTGAAGATTAGTGGTAGTATATGTACAACCGATATCTCGAGGGGTAGATTCTACGAAACTCGAGTGCAACTAGAGTGAGGAATCATGTGTCTGGTTGTAACATGAATAAAGAACATCGATCCTATGTGGCTCAGCATCTATCGATCATGTGTAGGTCATATTCTATTAGATCCTATGTTGGTCAGCGCTCAGCGATCCTATGTGGGTCACCGCACTATGATCCTATGTAATGACCCGATAAATTCAAGGAAATTCTTTCTTAAATTTCTTGGGATTTTTACAAGAACGTAGTTTCTGACGGCACCTGATTCCGAGGCCCGGTGTGCCCGGAATCATTTTCCGAAGTTTAGCTTGGGTACATTCAGTGAATGAACGATTGGGGTTTTCTAAATTTTGAACCGGTGCTCAGAATCGAATTTCGAGGGAACCGATGGAATCGTTGTGCCGGTATTTTCATAGAAACACCTTTTCCGGAGTTGCGTATGCTCGGGTGTGGTTTTTAATTTTTGGGGTTAAGTTAAGAAATAAAATAAAAGTGGTGCGACACTTTATTTTATTTCACTTAAAGTTGCTTAAGCTATGTTAAGCGGATAAGGTGGAACCCACAAACTCCTACCCACATGGTAGGATATTTGTGAGGTGGGTCCCGCATGAGCCCCACCGTTTCTTCTCTCCTAAGTAACGCACCCGCAACCCCCTTTTTAATGAAAGTCAAACCTGATGTTTTTCTTATTAAGAAACGCCCCATTTATTTGGGCAGTTAAATCGTTACAATTAATTCGTTGAATTAATTGTTCGTTTCTTATCTTTGAATTTCAAATTGTTGGCATGGAAATAAAATAAGACCAACACTAGGTTTGTTGGGGGTTGCTTGTTCAGAGGATTTGGAGAAACTCTAAGGCATGACGATCTTCATCCTCCTTCGCGAAGAACGTGAAGAATACGAAAAACGCCGCCCTCCGACGAAGGGCGACGAAGAACTCCGAACCCTCAGAGATCGACGACGCGACACCTTGTACCGCGACGCCGACGATCCACCTTCCGCGATGCTTCTTTAGCGACGTTCCTTCCCCCGCGACAATCTTTGATTAACAACTGATTGAGGTAGGGGATTGCTGTTCTTTTAATTCATTGTGAATTATATCCCCAGCATGATTTCAAATGGTGCTTTTTTTTAAATCTTTATGATTTTATACCCACAACATATGTTTAAAATATTTTTCGGAAGACTTTTTAAAACCGCTAACACGGTGGGTGCGGACCAACAAACAAGTCTGAACTAACCCTCTCTTTGTTATTGGTGAGCGGATTGGCAGGCGATGACTGAGCAGGCCGCACGGGCGATTGGGGTCCTCGCAGTGAAGGACGGGCCCCGGGAGGGCCTTTGGTGAAGATGACACGCAATTCCGACCACCAGAACTCGTCCGAGGGTCTGCGGAGCGGCCCGACAGCGAGCCCCACCGGCACGGCGGGGCCGGCGGCATAGGGCGGCGGCGCCCGGCGTGCCGCCGGGAGGATCCGTCGCGGTCGCACGACCGCGTGTGACCGAAGGGAGCAGGACGCGGCAACCGTCCGCGTCCGCAGGCAAGGGCGGCGCCACGTGGGGCCACGGTCTCTCCACGTGGGGGTTGCGCGCCCCCTGCTTCACTCGGCCGTAACGGCCGAGCCGACCGGCTGGCCGCCCGGCCAGCGCCAGCCGGGTTGCACCCAGGCCGGGCCGGGCCACACCGGCTGGGTCGGGTCGACCCAGGGGGGGTTGCGCCGAGTCGGTCCAGGCCGAGACCCCCCATTTTCGGACCCCTTTCGGTCTTTTGCCCATATCATGGGCTCCGGACCTCCGATTGATGCACCTTCAGCGGCGATACGATCTTTGGATCGATTCGGTCATTTAGATATAGTACACTCAATGTTTCAGGGTACTTTGGGTTCGGCCGGGTTGGTTTGTACACGAAACCAACCGGGCCCTCGGAGCGTAAATGCTCATAACATGAGCTCCGGACGTCCGATTGACATGCCGTAGACTTTGATGGATTCCTCTAAGTGAGACGGATCTTTTGCCTTACTCTGCCCGAGGTTTGGACGCAGGTGGAGTACAGTTGGGTTGGTTTTGTCTTAAAAACCAACTGCGCCCCCGGGACGAAAAAGCCAATAACTCTCAGACCGGGCGTCCGATTGATGCGCTGTCTGTGGCGTTGAGTTCCTGTTGATGATACAGAACTTTTTGATACATCAACTCTGGACTATGTGTCAGTTTACGTATCAGCCTCTCGGCTCGTGGAGCGGACCCTCCTGAACGAGCTCGCTATGTACGGAAACCCTAGAGCTGGCAGCGACTGCAACGACGACGACTGTACAGAGATCCTCAGTGGATTCGACAGCGACGACTACAACACTCAGCGATCCTACGTGGATCAGTGCTACCGATCCTGTGTGGGTCCGATCCTGTGTGGGTCAGCACTCAGTGGTCCTGTGTGGGCTAGCGCCTACAGATCCTGTGTGGGTCCGATCCTATGTGGGTCTTTGTGGGGGTCAGTTACCTATCGATCCTGTGTGGGTCAGATCCTTTGTGGTTCATTGCGGGGTTTAGTTACCTATCGATCCTTTGTGGGTCAGATCCTTTGTGGTTCATTGCGGGGGTTAGTTACCTATCGATCCTGTGTGGTTTAGATCCTTTGTGGGTCATTTCGGGGGTTAGTTACCTATCGAACATGTGTGGGTCAGATCCTTTGTGGGTCATTGCGGGGGTTACTTACCTATCAATCATGTGTGGGTCAGATCCTTTGTGGGTCATTGCGGGGGTTAGTACCTATCGATCTTTGTGGGTCCGATGGCATAGATGAATTAGTGGCTATATATAATCGTCTATATCATCATATGAAGAAGAATACCTGTGTGAGCTGAATCTTATTGTGCTATCCTATGTGGATTTTAAGTTTTGTTTTCCTGTGTGGACTGGGTTGTACTTGAGCTCGGAGTTAGAGAAAACTAGAATTGATGACTTAGGCCTATGTATGGGCATATACCTAAGCAGTATCGAATGTTACTTCATTATTGAATCTTTTCTTTACTATCCTTTGTGGATTCTGGGAGACCTTCAGGGGTCTCGGGGTCCCTACTGAGTAGCTTATACTCACCCCTCCTCGGGATATGCCCGCAATACATTGTGTTGGTTGCAGACGATGGACAGTGCTGATCGCAGTTGAGGCTTGCGGAGCAGGTCAGTACCCGGAGGCGGACCACTAGGCGGGACGTACTTAGAGTGGACGGCTGGGCCCGAGGAGCTATAGAGGCTATCTGTACTCACCCTTCAGGTGGGACTTCTAGTGGACGGCTCGACACTGCGGCTTACTTTTTAGTTTCTATTTTCCCTTTCCAGTTGTACTTTACTTTCAGTTTGGGTTTGTATTCTGGCCCACTTACTTTACCGTACATACTATTGTACTCAGTTTTTACTTATTGTTTACTTCTACTTCTTTCTTTCTCTGTGGTGTTTGTTTATATTACAAAGGCAATGCCTTCCCTTCTTACTGGGATTTACGACTTTGTGCTAGTCGCCAACCCCTGGCCTATGGAAGGCAGGTTTGGGGTAGTCACGGCACGGGCCCCGAGGATGGGTCGTGACAAATTGGTATCAGAGGAGTTCATCTCTACCACAGAACATTAGACTCTGATCTTTTTTCTAAATGAAGAAATAGTGTTATGCGTATTGGGTGTGGTTATCAGTCCACGGAGTCCAGTGTTGGTGCGGCGGCCAACGTATCTATACACCAGGACCCGGACTTCTGATTTCCGACTTATTGCATGAAAGCATTGATTACATGTGTGTTTCAAGTATTCATTGTGATTACTTTATTTCAGTTCACCAGTTATATTGTTCTGACTGTGGCGCACCTGTCTCTTTTAAGGATGGCCCCACGATGGCAGCCAGCTAGGGTTCCGAGAGTTGTGTGTGACGACAGCCCATAGAGCGACGAGGTCTCGGTACAGGGCCCTTTGACAGCTGAGGCACTGGCGGTACCTCTACCCGCCGAGCCACCGATGCTGCCATCCCCAGCCGCTGATGATGCACGTCACCTTAGTGCACTGCATGATTTCCAGCGCCAGTAACCCCCTAGTTCCGCGGGGAGACAGACCCCCAGGCAGCCAAGGATTGGCTGGAGGTAGTGGTACGAGTTTTCAGGTTAGTGAGGACACCAGCAGACCTCATGGTGATCCTCGCAGCAAGTCTTCTACACGTGGCAGTATGCATATGGTGGAGCTTGATGCTCCAGGTGCATGATGAGGCATCTATCTTATGGATGGAGTTTGAGAGCCTTTTTCGCTCAGAGTTCTCCCTAGCCACCCTCTGTGTGCTGCGCTTCCAAGAGATTTTACAGCTACGGGAGGGCAGCTTGACGGTCGCCCAGTACTCGGTGAGATTTACCGATCTCTCGCGCTACTCAACAGACATGGTACGGGACCCATTCTTCCGGGCCCAGACCATTGAGAATAGATCGAGTCATGAGATTAGGGCATCACTGATCTCCCTCGGCATACTGACTCAGGTAGGAGTACTGGAGTGAGCCCTTTTGATCGAGAGATTTCTTGCTGAGTCTACATTAGCAGTGAGACCTACCGCGGGGCGGCACGTAGCAGAGTCTTCTGTAGAAGGAAGTCGACGGATGACTCATGGGTCCAAGCAGACCAGACCCTCAGGTAGACGACCTCAGGACACTGGCTCAGCAGTGCGGGGTGCACAGCGCGGCGCCAGTCTTTCGAGAGGCAGACAGTGCTACACATGCGGCGGCCAGGGCCACATGGCTCGTGACAGCCCGACCCGCCATGCTGAGGAGTAGCAGACGGTTGAGGGGCCACCGAGGAAGAGGCAGAGGGTCGACCATGGTGGTCCGCAGGGAGTAGGCAGACGAGGCAGAGGAGCTGGCCGAACAGCAAGAGGTGGGCGACACTTTGAGGCTCTACCACCACCACCACCACTAGGAGGTCCACCCCGACCACATGGAGTTGGCGGGCAGAGACAGGCACAGCTCCAGGCAGCGGAGGCCTATGACCACGGCGTGCCTGAGATGAATCAAGGTACTATCTGTGTCTATTCCACCCTTGATGCAGTTCTTATAGACACAGGAGTGAGTCATTCTTTCATAACTACTGCTCTTGTTCGGAGCTCGTAGATTCCGACAGAGCTGTTGGCTCGATCCTTATGGCTAGAGGCTCCTACAGGAGCAGACTCGATGATTACGCACTAGTGTCGGTAGTGTAAGCTTACTCTAAGAGGCGAGAGCTTCGGCTGGGATCTTCTTGTAGAGATGTCGAGGACTTACGACGTCATCTTGGGCATGGATTGGTTATCTACAGTCCAGGCTCAAATCGACTGTTTTAGGCGCAAGGTGCGATGAGTACGCACCGACGGGAGCAGGTTCACCTTCATCGGCGAGAAGGGAGCCTTCGCAGCACAGGATAGACTCTCGCAGAGGAGAGGACAGCCCATCACTCATCATTTTTCTATCCTCATCCTAGAAGAAGTTGACGTGTGGAGTCCTAGTTTTCCTGCAGTGGTGGATCAGTAAGCAGACGTCTTTCCCGATGACGTTCTAGGACTACCTCCTCGCAGAGAGGTAGACTTTTATATTGATCTGTACCCCAGGACAACCCTGATATCCACTCCAGTGTATCGGATGGCCCCCACTGAGCTTCAAGAGCTACGGGTATAGTTAGAGGACTTGTAGGGCAATGGATTCATCTGACCCTGTGTTTCACCCTGGGCTTCCACGATATTGTACGCCAAGAAGGCGGATGGGAGCTTGTGACTTTGTGTCAACTATCGTCACCTGAACCAGGTGACATTTAGGAACAAGTATCCACTACCGAGGATTGATGACCTCTCCGATCAGCTCAAGGGAGCACGATGGTTCTCAAAGATAGACCTCAGTTCAGGCTATCATCAGCTCAGAGTTCGGGACGAGGACGTGTAGAAGACGGCCTTTAGATGTCAGTATGGCCACTATGAGTTCTTGGTTATTCCATTTGGCGTAACCAATGCTCCAGCGGTGTTCATGGGCCTCATGAACAGGATCTTTCAACCGTACCTCGATCGATTTTTTGTGGTATTCATCGACGACATTTTTATATACTCGACGACTGAGGAGGAGCACGCCTACCACTTGCGGGTTGTACCGGACACCCTCCAAGAGCACCAGCTTTATGGTAAGCTCTCGAAGTGTCAGTTATGGATACGCGAGGTCCACTTCTTGTGACATGTCATTTCTGAGGTGGGAGTTGCGGTGGATCCCACGAAGATCGAGGTAGTTCTAGATTGGGAGCCACCCAGGAGCGTGATGGAGGTGTGGAGTTTGTTGGGACTAGCTGGATACTATCGGAGGTTTGTGCCAGAATTATCCAGAGTTGCGGCACCACTCTCAGCTTTGATGAAGAAGGGGGAACCCTTTGTGTGGTTAGACAGATGTCAGCAGAGCTTCCAGGAGCTGAGATAGAGACTGACCAGCGCACCTATCGTGTGGTTGCCAGAGGAGGGAGTAGGGTACGTAGTTTACTGCGATGCATCTGGGACCAGACTCGGGTGTGTCCTGATGTAGGATCGGGAAGTGATCTCCTATGGATCACGTCAGTTGAGGCCGCATGAGCATAACTATGCTACCCATGACCTAGAGCTAGCAGCAGTGGTCTTCGCTCTAAAGACATGGCGACACTATCTGATGGGCGAGCGCTTTACAGTCTTTTCTAACCATCAAAGTATTAGGTACATCTTCTCTCAGAAGGACCTGATCCTGAGACTGCGGTTGTGGCTCGAGTTCCTCCAGGACTATGAATTTGAGATAGTCTTTACTCCTGGAAAGGGGAACGTGGTAGTCGATGCTCTCAGTAGGAGGACGGGCATTCCGCTACTTGAGGAGGCGACAAAGCTGCTAGACACTTTGCAGATATCCTTTGTGGATTGGGATGAAGCAGCCTTCCTTCAGTCACTCACAGTCACTCCTCCACTACTGCAGCGGGTCAGAGAGGCACAGCGTGGGGAGGACGACTGTGAGACGCGGTGCGCACAGATATCCTCAGGACAGGCACCTGATGGAGTCTCTGTAGGAGGAGAGCATGACATCCTTTTTAGAGGACGTACCTTGGTACTAGTTGCTTTACGAGAGGAGGTGCTGATAGAGTTTCACACTTCTCCACTGGTGGTACATCCTGGAGTGGCAAAGATGTACTAGGATCTCAGACGATAGCACTGGTGGCCAGGCATGAAGAAGGTTGTGGCAGAGTTCATTTCTCTATGCCTCACCTGCCAGCAAGTGAAGGCAGAGCATCAGGTACTAGAAGGCTTGGTACATCCCTTGGAGGTCCCAGAGTGGATGTGGGATGGAATATCTATGGACTTCGTGACTGGACTTCCACGCTCTTCTAGAGGTCACGACTCCATTTGGGTGATTGTCGACCGACTCACCATGTAGGCTCACTTCTTACCCATCAGAGAGTAGGGATCAATGGAGAGCTTGGGACATATCTATGTCTAGGAGATTGTATGGCTTCATGGTGTGCCATCAACTATCATCTCGGATCGAGATGCTCGCTTTACATCCTGTCTTTGGAAGGGGTTACAGGAGGCGTTCGGGACACAACTACGTCTGAGCACCGCCTTTCACCCAGAGACAGATGGTCAGATGGAGAAGACCATACAGACTCTCGAGAACATGCTCCGCGCATGTGTGCTAGACTTTGGTCGCAGCTGGGAGGACAACCTACCCTTGGTGGAGTTTTCGTACAACAACAGCTACCACTCCACCATCGGGATGGAACCATACGAGGTGTTGTACGGCCGACCTTGAAGATCTCTTTTGTGCTGGACAGACCCTGGGGAGTTAGCACTTGTGGGACCAGAGATGGTCTAGGCCACGACGGAGAAGGTCTAGATCATCCAAGAGCAGATGAGGACAACTCAGAGCTGGCAGAAGTCCAATGCTGACAGGAGGCGGAGGCCACTTGAGTTCAAGGATGGCGATCACACCTTCTTTCATGTCTCACCTCAATGTGGATTACGGAGATTTGGCCGAGGCGGCAAGTTGTCTCCACTCTTCATCGGACCATTCTAGGTCCTCAGCAGGATTGGCGAGGTGGATTATCGTCGGGCTCTACCACCTCAGTTGCAATAGGTGCACGACGTCTTTCACGTATCTCACCTGAGGAGATACGTGCATGACTCGACGCATATCATTGACCATGGGGAGCTGGACGTTGATGATGGGGAGACTTTTGCGGAGGTCCCAATGGATATTGAGGATCGACAGGAGTAGGTCCTACATGGATGGTCGATTCCTCTAGTGCGCATTAGATGGCAGCACCGGAACCTCCAAGAGAGCACTTGGGAGCGAGAGGCTCAGGTGCGTGCTCAGTACCCACTTTTGTTTCCCTAGTTTATGATGTATCTTTACGGGGATGTAAAGCCCTGAGGTAGGAGTGATGTAAAGACCCGAAAAATTAAAGGACATTTTTTCTTAATTTTCTTGGGATTTTTACAAGAACGCAGTTTCTGATGACACCTGATTCCGAGGCCCGGTGTGCCCAGTATCATTTTCCGATGTTTAGCTCGGGTACGTTTAGTGAACGAACGAGCGGGGATTTCTAACTTTTGAACCGTTGCTCGGAATCTAATTCTGAGGGTACCGATGGAATCGCAGTGCTGGTATTTTCTTAGAAACGCCTTTTCCGGAGTTGCGTATGCTCGGGTGTGGTTTTTAATTTTTGGGGTTAAGTTAAGAAATAGAATTAAAGTGGAGCGACACTATATTTTATTTCACTTAAAGCCGCTTAAGCTATGTTAAGCGGATAAGGTGGAACCCACAAATTCCGACCCACTTGGTAGGATATTTGTGAGGTGGGGCCCTCACGAGCCCCACCGTTTCTTCCCTCCTAAGTAACGCACCTGCAACCCCCTTTTTAATGAAAGTCAAACCTTATGTTTTTTTGATTAAGAAACGCCCCATTTAATTGGGCAGTTAAATCGTTACAATTAATTCGTTGAATTAATTGTTCGTTTCTTATCTTTGAATTTCAAATTGTTGGCATGGGAATAAAATAAGGCCAACACTAGGTTTGTTGGGGGGTTGCTTATTGAGAGGATTTGGAGAAACTATATGGCTTTAAGATCTTCATCCTCCTTCGCGAAGAACACAAAGAACGCGAAGAACACGAAGAAATTCGGCCTCCGATGAAGGGCGACGAAGAACGCCGAACCCTCGGAGATCGATGAAGTGACGCCATGTACCGCGACGTTGACGATCCACCTTCTACGACGCTTCTTCTGCGACGTTCCTTCCCCCGCGACAATCATCGATCAACAACTGATTGAGGTAGGGGATTGCGGTTCTTTTAATTCATTGTGAATGATATCCTCAGCATGATTTCAAATGGTGCTTTTTTTAATCTTTGTGATTTTATACCCACGACATATGTTTAAAATATTTGTTGGAAGACTTTTTAAAACCGCTAACACGGTGGGTGCGGACCAACGAACAAGTCCGAACCCACCGTCTCTTCGTTCTCGGTGAGCGGATTTGCGGGCGATGACAAATCAGGACACACGGGCGATGTGAGGTCCTCCCAGTGAAGGATGGGCTCCAGGAGGGCCATTGGCGAAGACGGCACACAATTCTGACCACCAGAACTCGTCTGGCGGTCCGCGGAGCGGCCCGCCGGCGCGCCTCGCCGGCAAGGCGGCGTCGGCGCGCCGCCAGGAGGAGCCTCCATGGCTGAAGTCGTGGCGGCAGGCCATGGTCCCATGACTGCGCAGGACCGGAGGGAGCGGGACGTGACAACTGGTCATGTCCGCTGGCAAGGGCGTCCCCACGCGGGGGCAGCGTGCCCCCCCGCTTCGCTGGGCCGTAACGGCCGAGCCGACCCGCTGGCCACCCGGCCAGCGCCAGCTGGGTCGCGCCCAGGCCGGGCCAGGCCGCGCCGGCCGGGCCAGGTCACGCCCCGCCGGGTCGGACCCAGACCCGGGTCGGGTCGACCCTATTTGGGATGACCCAGGGGGGTTGGGCCGTGTTGGTCCGGGCCCAGACCCCCCGTTTTCGGACCCCTTTCGGTCTTTTTCCCATATCTTGGGATAAAGACCTCCGATTGATGCACCATCAGTAGCGATGCGATCTTTGGATTGATAAGGTCGTTTTGATATATTACACTCAAGGTTTTGGAGTACTTTGGATTCAGCCGGGTTGGTTCGTACACGAAACCAACCGGGCCCTCAGAGCGGAAATTCTCATAACTTGAGCTCCAGATGTTCGATTGACGTGTCGTCAACTTTGATGGATTCATCTGAGTGAGACAGATATTTTGGCTTACTCTGCCCGAGGTTTGGATGCAGGTGGAGTACGGTCGGGTTGCTTTTGAATTAAAAACCAACCGGGCCCCCAGGACGAAAATGCCAATAACTCTCAGACCGGGCGTCCGATTGACGCGCCGTCTGTGGCGTTGAGTTCCTGTTGAAGATATGGAACTTTTGGATACATCAACTCTAGACTATGTTTCATTTGATGTATCAGCCTCTCAGCTCGTGGATCGGACCCTCCCGAACGAGTTTGCTATGTGCGGGAACCCTAGAGCAGGTCGTTACTGCGACGAAGACGACTGTACAGAGATCCTCAGTGGATTCGATGGGGACGAATACAGCACTCAGTGATCCTACGTGGATCAGTGCTACCAATCATGTGTGGGTCCGATCCTGTGTGGGTCAGTGCTCAGCGGTCCTATGTGGGCCAGCGCCTACAGATCCTGTGTGGGTCTGATCCTGTGTGGGTCTTTGCGGGGGTTAGTTACATATTGATCCTGTGTGGGTCAGATCCTTTGTGGGTCATTGTGGGGGTTAGTTATCTATTGATCCTTTGTGGGTCAGATCCTTTTGGGGTCATTGCGGGGGTTAGTTACCTATCGATCCTGTGTGGGTCAGATCCTTTGTGGGTCATTACGGGGGTTAGTTACCTATTGATCCTGTGTAGGTCAGATCCTTTGTGGGTTATTGCGGGGGTTAGTTACCTATCGATCCTGTGTGGGTCAGATCCTTTGTGGGTCATTGCGGGTGTTAGTACCTATCGATCCTTTGTGGGTCCGATGGCTTAGATGAATCAGTGGCTATATATGATCATCTCTATCATCATATGAAGAAGAATACCTGTGTGAGATGAATCCTGTTGTGCTATCCTGTGTGGATTTTACATTTTGTTTTCCTGTGTGGACTGGGTTGTACTTGAGCTCGGAGTTGGAGAGAACTGGAATTGATGACCTAGGCATATGTATGGGCATATACCTAAGTAGTGTCGAATGTTACTCCATGATTGAATCTTTTCTTTACTATCCTTTGTGGATTCTGGGAGGCCTTTGGGGGTCTCGGGGTCCCTACTGAGTAGCTTATACACACCCCTGCACGGGCTATGCCCACACTACATTGTGTTTGTTGCAGATGATGGACAGTGCTAATTGCGGTTGAGGCTTGTGGAGCAGGTCGGTACCCGGAGGCGGACGAATGGGCGGGACATACTCGAAGTGGACGGCTGGGCCCGAGGAGCTGTGGAGGCTCTCTATAATCACCCATCAGGTGGGACTTCTAGTGGACGGATCGATGCTATGGCTTACTTTTCAGTTGTTGTTTTCCCATTCCAATTGTACTTTACTTTCAATTTGGGTTTGTATTCTGTCCCACATACTTTTCCGCACTTACTGTTGTACTCAGTTTTTACTTACTGTTTACTTCTACTGCTTTCTTGCTCTGTGGTGTTTGTTTACTTTACAAAGGCAATGCTTCCCTTTTTCTCGGGATTTACGCCTTGGTGCTAGTCGCCAGCCCCTGGCCTATGGAAGGCGGGTTTGGGGTAGTCATGGAATGGGCCCCGAGGACGGGTCGTGACATCCTATGTGGGTCAGATCCTATGTGGGTCAGTAGTGGTTATTAACAATCGATCTTGTATGGGTCAGAAGTAGTACCACTAAACAGAATAAGCTGATCTAGGTTAAAACTAATCATCTGTATTTTTGTACATATGTTATAACAGATTGCGTGTTGAGTCTTTTACCTTCGCGGTGCTATCTTCATGGTGTTACCTATGTGGTACTTCTATTTTCATGATGTTACTTGTGTGGTACTTCTACCATCACCATTCTGTCTTTGTGGTTTTACCAGTCTGTTACTTCTTCCTTTGTGTTGTTGTCTTCATGGTGTTACCTATGTGGTACTTCTAACATTGTGGGGTCACATGTGTGGTATTTATACCTTCATGGTGTTACCTTTGAGGTATTCTTCCCTCATATATTATATTAGTATATCTTGATAACTTAGGTAAATGTGTGGGCATATACCTAAGTAGTGTGGTTTTTTATCTCTTTGTGCTTGAGATGGAAGTATTGCTTTTTGGTTTTTTTGTGGAACTCTGGGAGACCTACGGGGGTCTCGAGGTCTCTATTGAGTATCGTTATAGTCACCCCTACATGGGCTACACCTGCACATTGTTCTGTCTTTGTGCAGACGATGTACAATATTGATCGAGGCTTAGAGAGCCAAGATTGAATGGTGCTCGAAGATGGACCATTTGGCATGATGTGATGCAAGGACTACTAATCATGAGATATACTTAGCCTTCAGGTTGGATATTCAGTGGGAAATCCAAGAGCTATTTTTAACGTTTCAGTTTTATTTTTACTCTTTAGTTGTACTTGGACTTTTCATTTTGGTTTCTATTCTGACCACTTTTCTTTCAGCACACTTTTACTATAGCAGTTTACTTAATGGTTTCTTCTTGTTGTGTTCTTGTAATGTGTGTCTGTATAGGTTAAAAGGGAAATGCCATCCCATTTTATGGATACGTATTTCCAGTGCTAGTCGCCATCCCCTAGCATATGGAAGGCAGGCTTGTGGTAGTCAGAGAATGGGCCCCAAGGGATGGGTCATGACAAAACATATATTCCAATCATATTCAATACTCTAGGGAACTCCGTCTAGGAATATAATCAACTATAAAAACATATTTCCCATCCCATATACTAAAAGTGACTCTTATATGAATTAGAAATGGGCATGTTTATTTATCTGATAAACTATCACCCAAACCATATAAAGACACCATAATGTTATCGGTCACAACATAATGGGGTCCATCGTCACTCTTTCCCACATCCCCATAGAAACCATAAGTGTCTAAATTGAACCACTTGGATGATGATGCTCTTCCATTATCCTATAGAAAGTAAAACAACATCAGAAAATATTTGTGCCACACCTTTTTATACATATCCACCAATACTTACATTGGATATCATGAAACAACATCGTCAACCTTAAATGCACTACTGATTTTCAATAATGACGGTGTCTCATCATCTACTATCTCATATATGCTTGAAAAAATATATGACCATGTTTATAAATCATGTAATTATTGTCTAGGGACCACCCTGTAATATAATAGTCTCCCACCAAGAATTCCCACATCACCAAATACTAGGGATATAATTCATAATGTAATTTATCATGGTCTACCAAGAAAGACAACATAACCTGTGGTGAACATTTCATCAGTCCCCTATCCTTTAATGAATCCACTAGATACACATCATCAAACATATCTAACGTGATTAATTATTTGAAGGCCTATCTTTAAGAACTTGTTTCACTACATATTTCCTATAAAATGAAACAATGATGACCTTATATTTCCATAGAGTATAATCAATTTAAAATTCAAATGTATGAAAAAACTCCACCCAATTCCTTTGCCTCATATTTATATCCTAATGAGAGTGGATACATCACAATCTCTTGGGGTACATGTAGATTAAAAACCCCTCATACAAGATAAAATTTCATCAACACTTCAATTCAGATACTATATCCTCTAACTCTAAGACATGAATCAGGTAGTTCCAAACACGGGGTCATCTCAAACGTAACCAAAAAGCTACTACATGGTACCTTTTACCAAAAAATCCAATAAACCAACACCATAGGTTTCCCAGTAAACTACACATCCAATCTATGTCTCTAAAATAATCCAAACAGATGTTTTCATCAATCGCCTCTTCAAATCCAGGAAATTCTCATCACACATGCTAGTACAATAAAACATCCCCATCATCTAAGTAATCCACTTCATTAGCACTTTGAAATGATACAAGTCATGGGTGAACTTTCCATAGTATCCAGATAACTTGAGGAAATGTCTTATTATAATTTTTTTAGGTAAATACCAATATATCACTATATCTACCTTCTCTGGGTCCAATAAAATATCTAAATCACAGATCACATGACCACGAAAACATAATCATCTGATCCATAAGTTACACTTCTAATGATTTAAATAGACTCGATGTGCTCAATGTACACACAATGTTGTATGACGTACTATGCCACGTAAATCAGAATTCCATGAACATATAAGGATATATTTAATAATGTACAAGATGAAAGAGTTGAGATATTGAGGGAAGATCTTGTTCAAGAGATCAATGAACAGTAATGTAGAATTAATTTGAACCAAAGGCATGAATATGTACCCATACAAGATAGGTATACTCCTGAATATTGTCTTAAGAATATCCACATCATCAACCCAAAAATTATGATCTCCATGAAAAATATCAATAATATAGAATCTCCTAACTCCCTATAAATAATCAATGATATTTTAAATACAATTTAATTGGTACATATTCTTCATCATTACTTGATTCAACTTCTGCTAATCCACACAAATTCATAGAATATTGTATACCTTCTTGGAAAAAAAAGAACCCTAAGGTGATGTTATCTGTTTGATAAATCCATTTTCCCCCATATTATATTTTAGTAACATTAATTCCTTTATATCATCCAGTTCATTTTTACATGGGGAATAAAAATAGGTTTCACTCAAGGTATGATCTCTATCTCTAACTCAACTCCCCAATCAGGTGGACAACTTAAGAATTCATCTAGAGAGATATATTAATAATTATCCAACCTTGTAGAGAATGTAGATTGGGATACTGGTGACTCTTTTGTAGGATTAAATCCTTCAACTTGAGTCATGAAATCTCCAACCTATCTCAAATATGGTCCCACACTACTATTTTTTACATCCAACTCATTGTACATCACAAAATTCTATCCTTTATGTGAAATAAATTATACCCGACTATAATAATAGTAAAAGTGGCCATGAATGATTGTTAGATAGTCCCTTCCAAGGAATATATAAAATCTAGTTATTTAAAATAGTATGAGATCCCCAAGATTTATATATATATAAATGAACATTAGACGCTCAATAAATATATATATTGGATCATATTTCATCTCTAAAGATGTGTCTTGAGAAAGAAACTTAGAAAATTAACTTATTTAATTAGTCAACACCAGAAAAAAATTTGAGAAGATATAAAAGAATTGGAAGAACCAGTACCAAACAAAGTAATAAAAAGAGTATAGGTGACCAAATAAATACCTAGAAAGATTTATTTTCCCCCTCCATAGTCATGAATAACCTAATATATTGCATGTATTCGACCTACTTCAACTCTGTGGTATTATTCTTGATGTGCATGATCCGCCCCAACCTTCATTGCCTGAGTGTTTTGAACATACAAATATGTTCCTCAACCAATCCCACTGATCAATTCCAATGTATAACTTGAACCACTACAAGGAATTTTAATATATTCTTTCATAAAAATCATTGTATATTCAATGTATTTCTACATTAGTGGAAATTCCTCTAGGTCTCCATCCAATCCTAGTAGTAATGTCCACTCTTCCCACAATTGAAACACATAGGACCCTTTATCTCCCAGAAAATATGATAAAAGCACCCTAATATACTCCATTTTTCCTCCACTCTAGTGTGAATCAAATGCCTTTCTCTTCCTACAACAGATAGTATCACTAAGTAGTACACTATAATATGAAATAAGAGACATGGATATTTAATCTTCTTGATCCTTCTTAGTAATTGGGGCCATTTAAAGAACCTCTACAATAGTCATTAGATCAATGTTCCTAGCAAGAGGTCTCAGTTCCATGAAAATGGAAAATATGTGACATCCTATCCTTTTGTGTCTCATTCATAGCTAAGAGAGGATAAAATTCAAGTAAATTTTTGAAAGACATTGAGTAAGAATACACTATCATCATGCCCTGATGAATCTCCAGGAACTATGAATTTTAGAAAAAATTCATTGAGTTTGGAAAGAACCCCTTAAAGAATAAATAATTAATGATATTCTTTCTGAGAACCTCACTTACAGTTTTTGTTCCAGATGATATAATATCTCCTGAAATATCCTAGAAACATATTGGAAAGAAGCTTATTCCATCAGTCATCGTGAGACCTTAAAAAATTGGTGATTCCCTCCATGATTTCAATCCACTCTATAGTATCTAAGGGACCTATAGATCCCTGGAAATCATGGGGATGTTGTAGCTATAAATCTTTAGAATAATCAGCCATGGTTCTCTATATTCCCCATGATAAAATGGAAACAATATTAAAAACTTTTAATATTTTAGATAGGTATCCAAATTCACTAGAGAAAGTGTAGGAGCATTCTATGTTACATCATCCTATTAATTTTTTAGTGATTCAAGGGAAGTCACTCTTGCAATATTATTCTAGTCCATTTCTGTATGTGGTCCCAGTAGACTTTTCCAATGCATATTAATCTAAAATTCCAAATTTATGTTGATAACATCCATAATAGGTGTCCTAAGAGAAACTTTTAACTTTATTTATGTTATAAATATGGAATTTATATTAGGATTTTTCAAAAAACCTATCCATGGAGATACTTGGATCCATGGTATAACCTATAATGTTATATCAAAGGCTTAAGACCTATACTCTTTACCTTCTTGTTATTCAAAATAATATATATAAAATAACAAAATGTTTCTATTCAGATGAAAAATCCAAAATAGATATATCAAAATAAAAAGGACTAAAAGTTTATCACTCAATAGTTAGCAAAAAATAGTGATTAAATTAGATTACAATAATGAAACACACAATAGGTATATATATGACATGTGATCCTATGTGACTTCAAATGGTTCTTGAATACATCCAAATCACATAAAACTATATCATTAATCCCATCACTTTTATCATGGAGTTCCATTACACATTATCTATATAATGACATGAAAACTTCTATGCCTTAGTTCCATGAAACCTACCTACTTCCTACTGTAACACAAAGTAAAAGAAAGGAAATTCAAGATATCATCTTCCAGAGTATTTGTAACTCATATAGTTCAAGGGAATTATTATGGAAGGAGTGTGGATTGATTAATATATTGGATAGTTAATTAAGATATAATTCAAGAAACCTAATAAAGATGGAAATGTTTTCCCCTTTCATAAGCTTATGATCCTTGAAAACTAAAGGCATTTAGTGCTTCAGATACTACCTAGATAATCCCATTGGCCTCCACCATGGACATCATGGATTCAAACACATAGATTCTAACCACCCAACAATATGTGACACCAAGTTTTTGTGATAACAATTTAGTTTTCACCACATGTATGGAGAGATTATTTTTAATATGTTCCATAGAATCTCCTACAATAATACTCAAACAAGTTTCATAGTCCCCCCTCCCAATTCCATATCATTCCAATCCATAATCTGCATCGATAACACTGTAAAGGATTCATCTATTGTCAAACTCAATGTCCTTATATAAAATCACATTCAAAGGTTAATATAATATCTCTAAACCTAAAAAATAGGGAACACATCATCCAAAACTCAATATCATGGGGGGAGGTCCCGAAAGTAAACCCCAAACACAATACAATTTGAAATCTCGAATAGTTTAACAAAACTCAGCACTAGATTTCCATTCTTCTATAATAATTGATTCATATTATTGATGATTCACAGTATATTTGATCTATTATTGGGAACCTGGTGGTTCTCTAATATTTATATTCATTCAGGTTACCAATAGTATTAGGTTAGATGGTGGGATATACTGAAGTAGGAATTCAGGTGTGGAAATATCTTGTATGAATACCTCATCATGTCATTTTGTATGACCAATACCCCAAAAATATTCATGGATCTCATGATTAAGAACTCAAATTCATGTATCAACTATTCCTTAATGGTCTTTGTGAATTATATTTTAATATATTCATTCAATATTGAGTTTCATTCCAGACACCATGAGACTGTGTAGAGTACACTCTAAACATGTCGACTTTATGAGAATCATTCAATGTTTTTCTTATTGATATGATTGTTTTTTTCATAGTAATTTGACATCTATGTCAATAATTTGTGTGGACCCAAAGATGTTGAAAGTGGTAATGTTTTTGGCGGGCCCTCATAATGTCTTTGATATCAGATGTTCCTCAGGCTGGATGGATACTATCAACCGTTCATCAAGGACTTCTCCCACTTAGAATTCATGGTTTTGAGATTTATCCAGAACTAGGTGATGTTTTAGTTGAATTATTAGCGAGAGACAATTTTTCTTAATTAGAAGAGGAGATTGATCACATCTACAGTTTTGATTTATCGATATACTAGGATTAGATATGTAGTGTTTGTTGATCCCTAAATTTTTGAGAATGGATAAATCATGATGCAAAGGGACCATGTAGTCGATAACGGATCATGTTAATTATGGACTGATGAGTATAAATACTAGATGAATGACTTGGAGTTTTTAGTTTTTTTCCACACCCAAAATTACTTACGTTATTATCTATTTAGAGAGAGGTTTTTTATTTACCTGGAATTTAAAATCCACTGATATATATTCCATCAAAGGGATATCAATTTCAGGGAGAGGCATTGGAAGTTGTAACTATAGAAATTATATATTGATGTGGATTACACTATACGGTAGTGGAATAGAGTTTTAGATGGTATTAGTATGTAAAATTTTATATATAGGAGCTTAGTGATCATAAATCAATATAGGAATTTAATCTTGATGAGTTTGATTACTGAGTGGCTTTTAGATGCATCAATGGTTCATGGAGTGATAACATGTTGTCATTTAGTAATCATGTAATCGTTCACATACTACATGAAAGTAATTTAAGATTCATATCCTTAGGGTGTGGTGGTGTTTTAATTATTTGTGTTAGATAATTTAATTTCTAGGTATTCCTTAGATGATAATGAAGTGATCTATGTTAATGGGTGGATAGTCATGCCAGTTTCCTTGAGAGTGGTTATCATTATAGATTATCATTTTTGAATTGGGATGTACATCTAGGGTTGATAAATATATACCATGGCATCTGACATCCATTTTAGTGGCCTATTATGTAGAGGTACATTACTAGTTTTATTACATGATTCTGTACCTGTCGTAGGGAAAAGTATGTGAATTATCATCCTTGTGGTTTTCATCATTCTAATTAATTTCTAATGTAGTAGATGTATGATGGGATAATTGAGTTTAGGATTGAGTTACCCCAATCCTCGAGGATTCATGATATTGTTTGGGTGATAGTTGATCAGCTAATGAATGTTGTGCATTTCATGTTGATATGTGAGACTCAATTCTTGAATGAGTTTGGGAATCTATCTCTACATGATATTTTAGGCTTTTATAGAGGTCCCTAAATAATTTTATCAGATAGAGACCTATGAATTGTATCACAGTTTTGGAAAGTCTTATAAAAATATTTTTTTACTCAGTAAAAAATAATCACAATGTATCATCCACAGACCAATGTTCAATCAATGAGGATGATCTAGATATTAGATGATATGAAGTGTTCATGAGTATTTAATTTCATTTGACCTTGGTATCATTACCTATCCTGGTTTGAATTCAAGAACAAAAATATCTTTCCGGATTCTATTCGAATGTCACCAATTGAGGCTATCTATGGTGGGTTGGGTTCTTCACCTTTGAGATAGAATTTGGAAACTAAGGTAGTAGATTTGTGGTGGGTAATGGTGAAAGATAACTTTAAAATGATTGTATATTATAAAATATTTCAACTTTTCCTAGTGAGAGAAGTGATTGTATGCTAACCATAGTTAAAAACATTCAGACTTCATTATTAGATATTGTGTTTTATTATAGGTGAATCCTTGGTTAAGAAGTATAATGTTATTTATGAAAGGAAACATAGAATGGAGTTTATGTTGTGTTATATATTTCCTATTATATCAAAATTATGGATTACTATCAAGACCATTCACCATGTTTCCACGATATACACAATGTGTTCCATATTTCATAACATTGTAGGTTTCATATTGATTATATACATGTGATTGACTACAGGGGTGCTAAGTTAGAACCGTCCATATGTTTTGGGTAGTTCACAATGAGGATTATGGATTATAGTGATATGTTCTTTACTAGTAAAATTGTACAACTAGTTCAAGTGTTATGGTCTAATAAATGGATCCCTAAGGAATAATGGGAGCGGGGGTATGAAGGTAGACCACAATGGCCTAATTTGTTTGAAGAGGACCACTACAAATGATTCTCGATGAAAATGATTCCTAAAATGGGATATTGTAAAAGGTATGATTTTATTTTTTTAATGTATGTAAAATCTTTTTCCCATACATTATATATGATTATTTGTTCTTTCTATGCTTGGGTGATATTTTGTGAGATTTTCAGTATCTTTTGTGTGTTTGCAATTTTTTTAAATATGGGATATAAAATGGTTGTGGAGAAATTTTTGTTATTCCATGGTGATACTTTATTTAAAATGGTCAAGGAAACATTCCCATGGAGAAGGAAGTGTATGTTTTGGTTTTTATGGGGCATCCCTTATGGAAAATTTTTAGATTAAACATACCACATCCATTGTGAATGGTGTGGTGAGACAAAAAATGCACAAGATTTTAGCACTATTACCTGTGGGGTGGCTTGTCATGTTGGTTTGTTCGAATCCACCATATTCATGTTTGAGTTCATAGTAGAGGTCCTGGTGATGGTTAGGCTAGAATCCAAATGGCTGAATTGACCATCATTCTCGGTGGATCTCGAGCATTGAAAGGAGAAAATGCATGAAATCTTTATGAGGACGCTTGACAGCATTTTTAATTCATTATCCTTTTTATTTATGAATCCATTATCCTCCCTTGACCATTACATTGAAGGATATTTATTCAATATGAGTTCCAAGGGAATTTTATGATGATGTGAGGAAATGACCCCATATTTTCATCCTAGTGAGATCTACAGCCTTGTGGGAAATTGTTCATCTTGAACTGCCTTATGTTTCTTGTTGTAGAATCAAACAAGGGATGAAAAATGATATAATTATTGTATCATATAAATCAGAACCTCAATTTGTCTACACTAATCACTTCCATTTAAGTGTCAGTAACTCTTCTCTTGCCACTATCCTAGAGAGATTAATTCCTCCTTCCTCAATCAAACTCCAATTCTTCTATTGACTATGGCCTATGTTGCATATGTGATAGTTTTTGATGTTGGAATTCATTACTATATAATTCATGTAACTTGAGTTGGTTTCCATATTATATTTTATATTGGGGAATATAAATAAGTTCCTTATGTGACCTAACAATTTTGGACAGTGAATAGACATATAATATAGAACCATTGTGTAATATAATATTCCAGTGCATGTATGTATATCCAATGAGATCCATACATTTTTGTGTTATTTATTTTAGAATTTTTGACTGATATGATGACATTTATTCTTGGTGATTTATTTGGTATATAGTATATAGTTATTGTTTGGTGCACAGTACCAAAGTCATAGGTGGACCCATCATGGCTTTGTGTCCCCATAGATTGTGCATGTCCAGACCCTGCATGTGAAATATTGATAGGATCGAGTTATACAATGAGTTATGATGGCCTTTTATGGCCTAACATATGGGTATGATGGTCTTCAGTTACATGACATGAGAAAAATAATTGGATATGTTGCATGATAGCCTTATGTAGCTTGACATATGGCCTTAGTCTTGGAGATGGGGCATGATATCTTAATAGGGCTTGACCTATGGTCTAAGTCTTATACTACTACAAAGTATCCTTATGTCATTATTACCCACTTATGATATTACCACACCCATTAAGAGATTCTACGAATATGGTTTCTATGTGGGTATAGCCTAAGTTCTTGAGTGGATGGTTATTTCACAAATTCCCAATATGGTATTGTTTTATTGTGTGTTCATTTGTTTTAATATCATAGAATACACCTCTATATATATTTCCACCCTTGTTAAGGATGCATCTTTTGTGTCCTATATGATTATATTCACATCATTCATGGGTTTCTCGATGAGAATATATATTTCATGAAAAAATATCCAGGGATGGGAAAGGGCCCTATGATTGGGAGGTGAAGAGGTGGAGTCTCAGAGTAAGAGGTGATTTTGGTAAACACTCAAGACTATTGATATTGAATTTATTTACCTTTATATTTATTAATAATTTGTTTCACTTTCCGCATAATGAGGCTTGTTTATTCAACTTTTAATACATGCATGACATTTTATACAGCAAAACGTTTTCATATATTCCATAGTTATTTTTAGGGTAGTTATATTTTTTATGCTTATAGTGTATGGATATTATTATCATGGTTATATTATCTCCACACCACCCTTATACCCTCATAACTAGTTATAATAAAATTTTCTATGGAGATCTATGCATGAATTCATATAGCATCTTCAATCTATTGATCATTGGTAAATTTTGATTGGGTATTTCATTTTTCAAAAACTGAACTGTTATTTGAAGACGTAAAATATATCGATTGAATTTGAAAAAAATACACTATGAAATTGTTAATTTTGTGCCAATAGAGGTCACACTGAGACAAATTTTGGTTTTGAAGATTGATATTTAAAAATTCAGTTACTTGGATACTAATAATGGAGAATAAAAATATATCTTTCATCATAAAGATGAATTACTTTGTGGGGAATTATTTTTAGTAATATATTTTCATTCCCAATGATTGTTGATGTTAGACAGGGAGAAATTGAAATATAATTTATGGAGCTTCACAGAGACCTAACATTTATACAATGAAGTTAATTACAATAAAAAATGTGTTATTTTGAAATAATAAAAGGATATTGTATAATTATTTTCTAAAAGGAAAGAGGAAATACTGACTATTTTATCCACTCAATCTATCATATAATAGAAGGAAGATAAGAACAAGGGAAATGTTATCTTCATTTATATTTCTTTAATTAATTGGAGAACTGTAGTGCATTTAGATTTTTTAGTGATTTTTAAACCCATATGGCTGATAATGTAAACATATTGAAGAATTTAAAGGGGAATTTTAATGTAACCACTCAATATAGAAATGATAGACCCATTAAAATAAAATTAAATGGATAAAACAAATATCATATGTGAGGAGATAAATAACATAAATGTACTTTATGTTAATGAAACTTGTAATAATATCCTGATCCTGAGTGAAATTTTTAATTCTGGAATTGAAGTGATATTCAACTAGAATGGTCATCTAATTAAAGGAAAATACGTAAATATACTACTAAACTGATTTATAATGAATGGAACAATCATTCTGATGGAAAATAATGAGAATATATGTCTTGTATTATTAAAAGATGATATAAGGTTATGGCATTGAATATTTTTTCACATTCATCAATAGAGAATTGAAAATATCTCAAATCATAGAGTTATGATTGAATTCTAAATCTGAAAAAAAGGGAAAAGGCATGTAATACTTTTTGATACTGAATATGGTTATAAGACACTATAAAAAGATAACTTATAATTTAGTTGACTTTTACACTATTGTGTATGGCCCAATCACACATCTTAAAACATGATGTGAAAAATATTTCATATTTGTTATCACCGACTATAGTAGAATATTATTTATAAATATTATGAAAAAAGAAATATAAATGATAAAAATATATCAAATAGAATTATAGGTGAGATAGAAATTATTCCAAAAAATGATAAAAATTATTTAGTCACATAGTGGCATGTAATATAGCTCAATTTAATTATAGAATTTCCATAAGAGAGATTTCATAAAGCATGATATTACATCAAAAAACACTATAAAATAATTGAATGGTATAAATCAAGAAACATAAGGTTAAAATAATGGACAAATATTTCTTATAGAAGGTGATTTTTGGTAGACCAATTTTAAATAGGCATTAACGTTGTACGATATCCAAAAAAAAGGGCTTTATTAAGTCTTAGAGACAAGAAAGCATTGTATGTTATGCTTGACATGATGAATCAAATGTTAAATAATTATATTTTTTATAAAATGTTACAATTTAAAAAAAGAATTAAATAAAGGATTGTATGTTGAAGTGTATTCTAATGAATTGTTCCATCGATACTCACCAAAGAGTAAGGCCTGCTGGTTTTTTAGTAAAAGGCTGCATAAGATTTTGGAAAGAAACGATGTTAATGTGATAGAAGAAAATTCAACTAACAAGTCAAGAATTTATATTAAGATTCAATATATGAATAATAATATTAGATTGATTAAAATTATATAAATTTCAAAAAACACAAAAAAAAATGAGATGATGATTATGGGGTTGAATCAAAGGAAAAGTTCTAGCAACCTATGATTTTAGAATGTATTTCCATTTAAATAATGTGTAAGTATTTGATAGCTTATTTAACATGAAAAACCGATCATAAAACAAACTTATAATTATTTACAGTAATTAATAGTTATAACCATACAACTAAATATATATCGAAATATTTTAAATAAATAAAATCTATTAGTTAACACGTAACAAATAAGTAATTGATTTTTAGTTATGTTATTTTATGTTTTATAAATATATTTTCTTTAAAAATGGTTTCTAATTCATTTTTTGTGTGAATTTTAAAATTTACTTATACAACTTTATAATATTTAATTTGAATAAAATTATATTATTTTTTGATAAATAATATAATTTTTTTAGCATCATATTTTAAGATTTTATTTAAATGAATTATTTTTCTAGTGAATAGTAATGAATACTAATTTTCATATATTGTAATTTCATTTAATTAAATATTATAATTTAAAAGAACCATTAAATTGTTTGTTTGGTAAAAAGTTTCATCTAATAGATTTTATTTATAATAATCTAAATAATTATATTTGAATATGTATTATACATTATTTTGGTATAAATTTATTTTAGGCTTAATAAGAATTTTCATAAATACTATATTTTGTTCACTTTAGAATGCATATTTTAAAATGGAATTATTCACCTTCTAGAAATAGAATCTTAAAATAATGATTCCATATTGGGAATCATGGGGATCAAATTTGGAAAATAGTTCCCTTTTATTTTTTATCATTATGAATAGTAATCATGATCAATAGTTGTCACCATGGTAAGGGTAAAATAGGTAAAGCAAGGTTAAACCCACAAAATAGGGTCACAAAATCAACATAACACTAACCCGTTATTAATTTTATTGGATAAATTGATGAATTTCCAAAAAAATAAAATATATATGACCACTTAGTGATATTTTTCTTTTATTATGAACTTTATAATATATATTGAAAATAATAAATAGAAAATTTAATTCTATTAACTTAAATATATCTAAAAAATTTACATAAGGATAAAAAGATGAATTGACGGGTCATAAATATTTATTTAATATGTAATTTATTTATTATTGTAATTTATTTATAATTTTTAGTTACTGAATAATTTCCTTAAAATCTTATGAAACACTAAAAAATATTGATTAGATTTATAGAAAAATAAAATAAATTATTTAGGAAATATTAAAAGTAATAGAATACGGATGAATTATTGTATTTCGATAATTTTCTAGATAAATATAACATATTTTGGATTTTAGGACGTTTTATATTAAAATTCCTTGACTATATTGATGAATTTAAATTCAAATTAAATGAATAGAGTCAAAATGACATTAATGTTATTTTATAAAAAATAATATTTAACTAAAATTAAAAAAAACAAAAACAAAAATTGTTTCAATAGGATATTTTTTATGATTAATGGGAAAAAAATTCATCTGTTGGACATTTATGAATAAATTTTTATCTTATAACTAAAACTGTAAACCTTTAGGATTGAAAAAGTCATTTCTGCAAATAATGATAAAATTAATTAATGAAGGGGTTAAGAAAAAATAAAAGGTATAAAATGACACCAAAACTAGTATAAATTTCTTTTTTTGAGGATATTTCAAGATTATAGTCTTTTATTCAAACCTCAATCCATTTTCAGTCATTTCCTTTGACTGTGACTGAATTATATTTTAATCATTTTAGTAAATCCTAATATTTCATTTCCCTCTCTTATAAAGGGAAACCCCATATCTCTTTTCATTAAAAATTATGATCCATATTTACTTTCCAACCCAAAAAACTCTTTTATACTTCCCTATCCATGAAATATATTTTTGGTTTTTCTTAAATATATATTACAATTGTTCTTATGAAAGGATCTAAATAAGGCATACCACTTAAGAGGTAATCATCTTGCTAGAACTATTTCAATTTGTTTCTTCTTCTATATCCTATAAATATATTCTATTCATCATAAAATAGTTAAATAAGTAACCTAAATATATTGGAATTATATTTTTATTATGAAACATGCAATATCCACCCTCTATTCTATCAAATGTGAAATGAATGTGTCACTAGTGCATACATGTGGACTACAACCTCCACAATGTAATAAAAATAATTTCCCATATCCATATTTCATTGATTATTTTTAGAATGGTATTAATGATATTATATGATATTTATTAAAAAATTAATCTTCCATGATTATAATTTTAGATCAAATTTCCTACCCCCCAATCAGTTGGAAAACATTAATGTCCATTATAGATATGTGTAGACTATGATTTCCAGGAAGTGATGTGATTCCTTTTTCATTTATAATTTTCATGGATGGTAATAAGGATATTATTAATGAATAAATATGGTATATATGTTATAATAATGATTCATTAATGGTTTATTATTATTTATCCTTATTTTTTCCCATTATTTGAAAAGTGAAAATGACATTCATGCATATGTATGACTTACTATATATATGAATTGTGTAATTAATTTTCTATCTCAACTATTTATAGATGACCTTAAATAATTTTATAAAAAATATATATTATATTTATATCCTCTTTAATATTCTATAGATTATGTAACCATGATCAATGTATAAGGATCAAAACTACATCTCCAAAGTTCCCATGAAAAATGAAAAAGTAAATTGGCAGAAATAATGATTTTAATAAGGTTATATTTATAAATTGGAGTTAAAATGTTATAATAGGATAATATATAATTTTATAATATTATAAATGAATCTTTTATTTTATTATAAAAAATTTATACTTATTATACATGATGTTAAATTTCATTCAATGAAAGTCAAAATCGAGGTAAGGAATTTTGGTCTCACTTTTATTTCTATAAGAAACCGGCCATATTTTCCAATAATTTCTATTATATGGTGTTTATATTAACTCTTAATTACTTTTATGATTATTTTCATGAAAATTATAGGTATATTAATATTAATATCATTTTCTCTCTTTCATAAGGATTTGATTCAAAAGTGACCCAACTAGTAAGGCATTTAATTTACCAACTCCTTGTTTATCATGATTATGTATAATTATGGTTGTGATGATGAAATTTCATAACATAACTTTAATGAATCTAAATTTTTTATTCCCCATTATTTATTTATTTAGATTACATGTTTTACATTCATTTTCCACTCTTTACATATTAAGAGACTGATAAAATATTTTTACGGAAATTGTAACTGTTTCTACTCTTCTGTCAAAAATACTTTTTCTTCTATATCCATGTTTTCTAAAAATGTTTTTAGTAATGATTTTAATATTATAAAATTATTTTTTGATATCATTTTTACCCGTATAAAATTTTATACAAAATGATTTGAAATTAATCCTCATGTTTTTTATGAACTTGGTACTTTTAACCTTTCATTGGTGATGTGAAAGGAATTAGTTATTTAACATATAAAGCATGAATGAATTTTTTGGCCCTCATAACCACTCAATGAAATAAATATTCTGTTAAAAAAGATTTATGTTATTTCCAAAGAAAACTATCACCATAATATTTTGGAAATTTTTAAATTTTACATATGTTATTTCAATGTAAAAAATGGTATTTCCTAAAAAAATTCCATGTTTTATTTTATATGCATTTTCATTTAAAAAGAAATCCTTTATTGTGACATTTTTTTACAGGGTATATGATCCAATGATACCATCCTTATGCTTTATCTAAATTTTTTATGATTAAGATGATGGGAGGATTTTGAAAAAAGATTCCTTTGCATGGTTTATGATATATAATTAATGATGTAACATCTTGTGGAGTGCATATTAATGGATTATTATTTTTTGATATGTTGGATAGGAATTATATAGCCCTCAAATGCATTGGTTAAATATGGATAACTCGTGAGATAAATATGTTATACGTGAAACTAATTTCATGTTCATAATTTTATGCAACTGCTTTCTATTCATGAGAATAAGATTATGCATGGACTTGGTTTCCATTTCCATAAGATTATGTATAAACTGGGTGCTTTGTCTGTATTTCTATGTTTTATACTAATTTCTTGTCCCAAACTTAATAAGTGAATCTATTTCAATTTATACAAGTTCATAATGTTATAATCATATGTTTTTCCAATATTCATATGTTTATATAATTCTCTCATATATCTTGTATTATAATTGATGGTTCCTCACTTGAAAAAATATAGTTTTTTATTTTGATATTCTTTTATACCATGACACAGGTTTATGATTAATGACAGGTTGGGTATAAATTTTTTAATTTATGATAATTATCTCGTACCCTTATTATCATATTTTTATCATGTATGATCATTGATTGATTTCTCATGTGCTTACACTTAATGAGAAACTGAGCTCACCATTTCTTATGTTTTACCTACCCCATATTAGGATTGATTTTTTTATGTAGGTTACAACTAAGAAGTTTTATATGTGGGAAATGTTGAATATATTTCATGAAATAAGAGGATTATGTATCTATTCACCAAAGAATCCAAACCCTTATAGTTTGGGAATGAATAGTAATGTTATTTGTTTAATATTCATCTAAAATTTCATAATATTTATGTGCGTAAATATTGGGTCTCTATAGAAGTATATTTTTTAGAGAATACCACTAAATCAAATTAGGAAAAGAAGTTCCCAAACTGATTACTCCAAAATCAACAAAGATGAGGTAACTCTAACAGAAACCCAAATTATGAGTAATGTTTAGAAAAATACTCTATTATTATAGATTGAACACATATCATCTTAATAAGAGAAAAATGTTGAATCATGTTTAAAATCCATAAATTATCTATATCAAATAGAGTAAAATTAAATGTGGGGACTTCTAAAAGGGGTGAATGATCATAGTTTCTTCATAAAAATGTTCATTCCAGAATCTATATTAATAATATATAAATATGAAAAAAAACCTGTTTGTATGAAAATTATAAGAAAAAATTAATGAAATATATGTAAAATTGAAATTTTCATTAGTATCTAGACATAAGTCAATATGAATATTCATGGTAATTACGATTCAAAGAGGATTAAAAGTCTATTAAAAAGATGTGAGGATAGAATTATTTAATTTGTTTCTTATGGAAGACATTTATGTTAAATAATTTAAGGGATTTAAAATAAGATATTATAGACTTATTTTTTATCATGCAATGATGTTTCCATATGGATTTAAACAATCACTATGATCATGGTATACTGATTTAAACTCTCGGTTGAGGTGGATTAAATTCAATAGAGTATATATTCATAACAACATCAATGTGAAATTATAAGAGGAAGATAATTTCATTTTTATCATCATTATTAATGAAACTTTATTTTCTAGAAAAGGGAACCATTAATGGAAGACATAGCTAAATTAATGTGGTAAGAGTTTTAGAAATCAATGATAAGGGAAATCACTTATTTTCGTGGGTAAAAAGTATTTCATAAGTGTGAGTGTAATTTTATTTCTTATTAAAAGTACAAAAAAACTATAACTAATAAAATAAAACATCATTGGAATCCAATTTAAACTCCATGTATGTTTGGAATTAAATATCTCATGCTTGAAAATAAAACGAAAATAAATTTTACTTAATATCATGTAATTACTTGTATCTTATTTTTGTTGATAACGATATGGATAAATAATTTTAAATTTATCTAATTTAGTTTTAAGGTTCCAAAGAAATGAAAATGAAGAAAATTTGGCCATTATAAAGATAATATTGAGGTTTTTTTATAATATGATTGATTTTGACTTGGTTTTTTGTGTAAGGAAATTAAATATTTATTTATATTCTCAAATATAGATAAAATTGGAGATATTGGGGATAGAAAATAACAAGTAAAGAAGTTTTACATGTTGGAAAAAAATATTAGATATATGAAAAATAAATAGTAGATAACATCATCTATTATAATGGAAAATGAATATATTTCATCTTTGATAGTATATACATAGTTGATATAGATTAAACAATAACTAAATGATCATAGTGAGGAAACAGATGTTCCTAATGTCATCCTATGTGAAAACATGAGTGCTATCATGTTGAATAAGAATCCAATATGACACTCACATTTGAATCACATTGATATTTTTTTATCACATTATTAAATAAAAATACATGAATGAATTTTAAAGGTGAATCATATTGGAAAAAATAATAAGTTTCTAATATATTTATAAAATAATGAACCACATTGATATAAAAAAATATTTAGTTGACTATTTGTTTTAACCTACTTCCTTAAAATAAGGAAGTTCAGAGTTTCTACTCTCCCCATATGAATTTCATTCTTAACATGGTTTTTCAGGATTTAAAGGATCTTACCATTACAGTTTATTATCAAGGTAGTGGAAATAGTGAATTTTTTCAATTTAGGAGAAATCGGTTAAAAATGTTTCACATTTAAAAAGTGCTATGAAAACATGAAAATATTGAGATATTTCATTGGATAAATACCCTTATTTTAATGGGTATAAATATATTCAGGGGGGTGGTTTATTGGTACAAGAGACAGTGGAAGATACAAACTATGGGGGAAAGGTCAAAAAATTTGAATGAAGAAAAGTGAGAGTTGTGAAATAATTGGATAACATGTGGTTGACTAACGATAATGGCTATATAATTACATTAATGAAAATAATTATTTATTAACATTTAGTTTTCTATATATATCATTTCTCCCATAGGAATAATGTTATGGATATTTTATTCTATTGTTGTATATATTTATTAAAGTATAAGGAATATTTAATTTCACTTAGGATTACAAACAAATACAATGGGGGATAATTATGATGCCTTGGTTATTTAAGTGTATAATATTATAATGTAAGAGGATAATATAGAATTATGAAAAAATGTGTATTTATTAAAAATTTATAATATTTAGATGATTATATCTTTGAAGAGAGTTGGAAAAATTTTAGTGATGCATTGTGGAGTGTTAGAGAAACTTTTTGTGAAGGGATAAACAGTAATATATATATGTGTGTGTGTGTGTGTGTGTGTGGCCACATATAATTTTTATTAGTGAATTTTTTTAAATGATATATAGAATATTATATACATAAAATATATTATTTATCCATAATAATGGTCACATAGATTTCAAAGGCTAAGGATTTAATCACTGTTGCGTGATATAGGTAGAACGTCATATAACATTCGATAGGTGTAATAATGATTGAGTTATGAAAGAACACAAATATGACCATAACTTACATGGATTGAGAAATTATATTGGGAGATTTGATAAAATTTTTCATCATCACATGTGGTTTCCTAGTGGTCACACTATAGTGGGAATATGTAATGAAATGTGGTTTAGGATATGTAATACGGGAATAGAATTATATTCTACTTGAAGATTGTAATATTCTACAGAGTTTATTTTTATGTTATAACATAGTTTGTAACAGCATAACATGTCAAGATAAAAACTATCTTAAGAAAACTACCCAGTGTTCTTAGGATTTAAATTCAAAATAAAGACATTATTTTTAGATGATCTGATAACATGGTGATATTTTGGGGGGTTACGTCATTATTTGCAAGATTAGAAATAAATATAATAGTTAAAATATTTTCCAATAATAGAATGATTTTTTTCTTTTTGATGATTTTAATTATTTATTAAGTTTATATATCAATTCCAATTTATTTATATATATGTAAAATTCATTATAGGATATTCATATAATATAAAATTCATAGGATAAAAGAATAAAGTGTATCGGAATGATGATATAATGTAAATTTACAACATATCTCAGAGAAACTATTGATTCATTAATTGTTTCTATTAAATATATCCAAGTGGGAAGAAATTAATTGAATATTTAGATTTCATCTTGAGGTTATTGGTGAATAGAAATACCCTTATTATCATGGTGTGATGAATATAATTTGGATTTCATTTCTAGTTGTATACATTTTTACTTAATATTTATTTTCTCTCTTTAATAAGTATACAGATAGATATAAGGAAGGAGTTACCCTATTTCATAAGTTGTATCAATCTTAAAATTATAATCACTCATAGTGCATAGTGATTTTGATACTTCAAGAAAAATCTATGTATGCACCTAGGATATAACTCTTTATTGTTAACCATGTAAAATTTCTATCTCATTAGATTTAATTTTGTATTTGGATATTGTGGATATGTGAATGAAATTGATATGCTCAAAATAATATTTCAAAAAAGGGATGAAGATCCACTCATCTAACAGTGACCCAAACCATTTACACATATTATGACATGGTTCTAATAAAAACTAATAAATAAAACTCAAATATAATGAGCCATAGTTCCTTTCAAAGACTAGGTTCATAATACAGAAAAAGAAAACTAAAACTTATCATCATTGTTCTCTCCTTTTAAAGGATCTCCTAAATCCCTTTGAGTTCCAAAAATAGGATAGGAGATCATGGTGAATCATATAAAAAAAGGGGTGAGATATAAATCTCAGTAGGGGAATAAACATGGTAACGAAGCAAAACATTTCAGTCAAATGACAAAGCATGATATCATAAAAAATAAGGATCATAAATAAGAACATGGGAGAAAAACATAAAAATCATTAAATTATAATATTATTGTAACATATAAAATTTGAAGAAACATAAAACATGACATAACCACAACTCAAGAATAATCTCCATAACAACATCACATGGTGAAAAAAGTTCCATCATAGATTGGTTTCACTCCTAAAACCCATACTTAACATCTTATGAGATAATGACATTACCGAATTAATTGGGGAACTACCTAGGTGCACCAATCATAACATTTACATTCTTATGTGTTCCATAGAGTGAATAATTAATCAGTCATAAAATTATTAATTACCTACTAAATGAAATGGGTTTTATAATCCCACCTCATATCAAAATCAATGATGATTTCATAAAGAAATAATTTGAAAAAAAAATGAACTTTTGTGCATTTCCTTATATGGACTAATATTATTATTACGCATATAGTGGTATTATTTATATAGTTTTATCAAATTGTGCATTTATATTATTTTACATAGTGTTATCATATTGTGTTATTTAGTGCATTTATATTTGTTCCATAGTTTTGTCATTAAATATCATGATATTTAATGATTTTCAATTATTTTTTGATGATTTTTTGATATTTTTTGTAAACATTATACATAAATATAACATTTTATTATAAGTATTTAATTACATAAAATGTATACATAAATATAGTTATATAGAGAATGATTATAACACAAATAAAAATGGTAGTTTAGAGAGATCCCTTACCTTATGATCTAGAATCATTCTTCACTTGCACGTTATGTCTTAAATAGTAAAATAAAATTCATTAATTCCATAATAAAAAACTTTCCCAACTAAATTTTATTTATTATAATTTTATTATGTTATTTTATAGTCATTTCCAATATATAAAATGTTAAATTTAATTATTTAGATATCATTCATTTTTTGTTTCCATGAATTGATCACTAAAAGATATTTATCTATTTTAATTTCAAATGTGAATATATATATAAATTATAAATAAAATTTTATTAATATCCTTCCAAAAATTTAAATGGTTTCAAATACCCATTTTTGTTCTAACCTAGGGATGAGTCAATTAATAAAAACATTAATGTTTTGTCGTTAGTTAATTCTAACCATTTACTGATCATAATGAACTACTTTAATTTTATTTAATTAAATGATTATTAAAATGTTCAATTTTTAAATGAATTTATATTATATTTGTTATCAACATGTTTGACTATAATAATGTTTTTTTAACAATCCTTTAAGGTATTAGAGAAAATGAAGTATGGTGTCGATGGAAGGGGTTATCAAAATATATTGCCAACAATGTTTTATTTTCCTAATTTAAAGAAGGGGTAGAGTACTTATATCCACCATGAAAATACAATAATTATATATTCAGGATAATAATTTTTCTATTTATATGTGGACATTAATCATGATATGGTGGTGGGGGATGAAAAAACTTAAGAGTTTTTTCTATAATTTTACCTCTTCCTTAGGTCGGCTCCTCATAGAATGCCCATTAAGGCTCATTATAATTGTATTTAGATGAAGGAAAAAATACTAGGATGTGTGGGAGAGAATTGGTAAGCTAATAAGATAATAATTTTAAAAAATTCAAGGATTATATGGTGTTAGGATAATCAATGGTAAGATGTGGTAAATATAAGTGGAAGAGGGGTGTTTTTGAATGTTAAATTCATTAGTTTATTAGTTTGGATCTAGAATACAAATAGAGTTGATTCTTATTACTATAGATAGTAACTATTGTATGTGGGTTTAAACTAATGGGTTATTAAATCATCCATTACTAAAAAATTCATGTATTTAGTTTATAATGTCAAATATCATATTTTGTTATATTTCACTATTCATCAAAAATTCGACTATTTTAGAAAAAAACCAAAAATACACCCACAATTTTTTTTCATTTTTATATTCTAAAAAAATCCACTTATGAAAATTATTTTCAAAACATGAAAAATTTAATTTTTCAATAAAATCGTCATTTATTAAAAAAATATCGATTTTAATATTATAATTTATTTTCTCACCAATTAAAAATTTACATAATGTCTCATGAAATTATATTATAATTATAATAAGAAATAATTTTAATTTATTAACACTTTTTATTAAAATAATCATTCATTCATATCACTATATTTTTTATATAAATCCATATAAAACATATATGTTTTAAAAATAAATGAACACTTATTTTATATTATTAAAAACATTTTTACTTGTACTATGAAATAAATATTTCATATTATAATTTTATAATATAAAGGAATATTACTTTACACTTCCATAGTTGAGGATATTATTCTAATTTTTATGTTACTCATCCTAATTTACATGTTCCTTTTCCAATGGGAATTTTATTATTCTAATGGGAAGATTACAATTTCTATGGTCATATGGACTCCCAAAATCCTTCAAATACCTCATATTTCCTTAATTAATTATTAAATTATATTTCCATCAAGGTTGGATATTTTCATTTTCAAAATTTATATTTCAATAATAATATTTTTATTATTTTTACATTGTTTTTCTCGAATGAAATTACTATAGGGGATCAAGTATTTCTATAATTTTATATTTTAGTTATCTTATTTTCTTTTTTAATCACATTATACTACTTTAAATTCTGATGGTAATTTTTATCCTCTAAAGTAATTACAAAAATATTAATATAATTTTTCTTGTTTCATCTCATTTTTAATGTACTTTATGATCCATTACTAAATATAACACAATTATAAGAAGGTAAATTCCAATGATAAAATTTTGGGTCCTTATATTCATCCCCAACTTAAGAAAATTTTCTATAAAATTTCATATTGCATGGTAAGGTGAAAACATGAGAGGATACCTATTCTATATTGATTCCTCTAGTTCCCATATCGCAACCTCATACTTATGTTTTTTCTATTGTTCTTTGACAAGGTTATATTTATCAATAAATATAACTATTATAATACAATATATTCATTATCTACTACTAATAAGAGAAATAATTTTACATCTCTTCCATCTTTGGATTCCAAACATGTGAGGGATTTGGTATGTACTTTCTCCAGAGGGATATGTTGAATATGTCATGTGCTTGAGGAAGGGTTGTTTGGAGTACAACTTGATAAGACACATCAGATGTGGTTGACAATCAAAAAGAGGTCGATGAACCAGGGACATAGAATACCCTTCATCCCATATCTGATGAATATATAACATAGAGATATGTAGAGGAAAATAATATCTCTAACCTAAACCTCTATGTCTCATTGATTGATATTAGTAAAAACATCAACCAACTCTGAGCATCCCTGATATACGGAGAATGGCCTTTACCTTTTCTATTATTTCCTCAACAATTTCATTTCAAAACATCTTTTGTTCAACATCATCATCCCAACATGTAGTTTTTCAAATTCTCTTCCCATAAATGGATCTATATAGTGAAATTGGTATTCTTGGTTGGAAACTACTATTATATGAGAACTCAACTAGAATAATATATTGATCCCATCCTCATTTTCAGTTCGAAGAGCATGCTCTCAAAATGACATCAAGTTTCTGCATAATAGATTTAGATTTTCTAGTAGTTTTGGGATTATAAGTCATACTAAATTTTAATATAGTTTAAATTTCATGTTGGAAACTCTTTCATAATATATAATTAAATCTCAGATCTCAATGGGATATAATTGAGAATGGTTTTCCATATATCAACACCAATTACCTGATGTATATCCTTGAATTTTGATCGAGTGATAGGTCCTCTCATATTTAAATTAAATGAACATCCTTAATAATATGATCCACCATAACTCATATAGAATTATTTCCAATTGATGTTTTTAGAGGACAAGTGACAAAGTCCATTTTGTTGTCTTCTCATTTCCATGTAGGTATGGGTAATAGTTACATCATCTGTTAGAATTTTAACATTCATAATTGACTTTCTAACATAAAAGGAACATTGATGTATATAATATGATATCCTTGTTAATATTTTTCCATAAATAGTGGTCTCATAAATCATGATTCATCTATGTTCTCAATTAGGGGATAGAGAATATTGATCTCTATGAATCATTCAATATACCCTTCTTTATCTCAACATTTGATGGAATACATTATTGTGACCATAATATTACAACTCATTCTTCATCAATATTAAACTATGAGGATCACCCTATTCTAATAACATTCAACTTCTTCTATATTAACACATAATCTCGTTGAGAATCCAATGTCTTATTTAGGGGGTATGGATGAGCTATCATTTGAGAAAAGAATAAAAGTTTTCCATCCCCTATAATCTCCATGTCTATAATTTACAAGTATAAGTAGTTTGGATCCTTCTCAATTCTAATAGTTGATAAATTTTTCATATCCTTTATACTTATATAATCATCGATTTTATATTCTTTTTCAGGATGTAATTGTATTGAGAAGTTATAATTATGGATTAGCTATAATAATTATTGTACGTTTATAATAAAATCCTTCTAGGTGAATATATATTTTAGGATCTTATATTTAATATATATCTATTAGTACTACCCATATATATAGTGTTGGACTCCTCATGTGTTAATCATGTTTTAATGATCACAAATCTCATTACTGTTAATTAACCTTGATCTTAATTGCACATCTTGCTATTTCTCTTCAAACTCAACAATAGGTACATATCATGTTTTTATAATAACAAATCTTATGGATGTTAATTACTATTTAAAAGTTTTATGCATAATCACAATTCTCTCATATATTATATATAATGATTAACCTTAACCCATATTCTGCATATCACTGTCTTAGTCCAAATACAGATTTTTTTTGTCTAAGTATTGAGACACCGTGAAGGACTCATCGTGACCAGACACCGTAACCAGACACCATGACCAGACACCTTGACCAGACACCATGACCAGACACCGTGACCACTCACCGTGACTAGACACCATGACCACACACCATGACCAAACACCGTGACCACTCACCGTAACCCAGACACCGTGAAGGACTCACCGTGACCAGACATCGTGATCAGACACCGTGAAGAAGACACCATTTTCATGATCACTGTGAGACTGTTTCTTAAGATTTTGTCAATATTATTTTAAATGATGCTAACGGTCATACTTGTTGTTTTTAATGCAATTAATGTTATTTAATGTTAGTTGTTGGCTTGACAGGAAACCGTATCTCGTACCTATGAAAAGGGAATCATTGCTACTATCAAAGCTCGTGGAATATAATGAGGATTGAGATGCATTAGAGAAAACACGTGCGCTTGACATGTCTCAACACATATACTACAATACATACGAGCTTTGTCCTGAACCGAAGAAAAATCTGGAGCACAACTCTGAAGAACACATTGCACGATCCTCAAAGAAGTTCTATACATGCAATCCTACATTTCTAAAGAACAAACGACGAATCAAGAGACTATAGAACACAAGCTGAACTACGAAACTCTGTTTTTCAACAAAAAAAACCAGAGAAGGACTCCAAAGCATTCCTGCTCAATCCAACGAGTCCAAAGCTACATTGACAATCACTAGAGCCATTTCTAAACTCTACATCTCTGCTCTGTGATTCATTGTTTACTTTTTAAGCAGTGTCTGTCATCTGCTGTATTTTTACACACACACTATCTCCTGAACTTTAACCGGAGGATCTGTAAATTCTAACTCAAACTCTTACATATTTTATTTCCCACTGGGATAGTGGTAGAGGTCATGTGTGACCTGGACAGCTGGTTTATTGTTGTTTTCTTTCCCACGAATAATAGTTGTAGAGGTCTTGGACCTGGACAGTTTTTGTAAAACTGTTGTTAACCCCGATCCAGGGTGTGGATCAAATTATTATATATATTTGAGAGGACTAAGTCTCGGCTTGAGACTGAACCTCTTGTTATATCTGTTGTGCATCTTTTATTTAAGTTTAATGTATATGACATATAGTATATTTATTTCTTTGCTATTACTTTAAAATACAAAATTATTTTGAAGCTACTTTGATAGTTAAATTAGCAAGTGTTTACACTTATTGTAAATCAGTAGATTAGTTTCAAAAGTTAGTTTGATCTTGTGGTTAAACTAACTGAGACCTAATCAATCTTTGAGAAGCTAAGTGAACATTTACAATCTGTATAAATTAACTATAGTTTAACTTATTTTATAAATCGGGGGATTTTAACTAGAAAATATTTTTACAGAAATGTTAATTGGAACTCAATTCACCCCCCCCCCTCTTGAGTGTCCACTCTGACCAACATTTGGTATCAGAGGTTTAGTTTTTTTGTTCAAAGATTTTTGAAATACTCTGTTTTTCAACTGTGATTTTAGTTTCATCTTTAAAGATCTTAAATTTCTGTTAGTTATAAATTTTTTATCTCTTTAAATTGTCTTTCTAAAATCTAGTAATGGATAATAGACTAGAGGGTGCTGCTACTAACAGGCCAACTTTCTTCAATGGTACCAACTATGCTCAGTGGAAACTTAAAATGAAAATTCATTTAGAAAGCATAGGTTTTGATATTTGGACTGCCATAGAATTAGAATATAAACTTTCCACTACTGCTAGATCCACTTGGGATTAACCTACAAAGAATGCTTACAATAATAATTGTAAAGCCATGAATGCCATGTACTCTGCTTTAGGAGATGAAAAGTTTAACAGAATTTCTTCTTGTAAAACTGCTTTTCAAATTTGGGATACCTTATCCGTTTCTCATGAAGGAACAACCAATGTTAAGGATATGAGATTAAATACTTATACTATAAACTATGATAATTTTAAAATGAAAACTGATGAACCTATTTCTGACTTGTATCTCAGGTTTAATGAGATAGTCAATACAATTAATTCACTTGGAAAAGTTGTTCCAACAAAGTAACAAATTATTAGAATCTTGAGATGTTTACCAGACCGATAAAGAGGCACATCTGTTTCAATCAGAGAGTCATGTGACATTGCTGCTCTACCTATTAAAGAACTCATTGGTAAGATTATGATGTATGAGGAAGAACTCAAGGTGAACAAAGAAGAAGAAGATGGTCCTAGAAGAAAGTCGGTTGCTTTCAAATCTTCAACTTCAAAGAACAAGGATAAGGAGAAACTTCAATCAATAAACGAGAGTTCAAGCTGTGAAGACAGTGAATGTGATTCTGATAGTGATGCTGAAATGGCTCACATTGCCAGAAAGATTAAGAAGTTTTATAGGAAAAATAAATTCATCAGCAAATCAAATTACAAAGGAAAGTATGACAATAAGGGACATTGTAAGATGGATTGGAAAAAGCTAGGTAAAAGTAATGAATTTTTCTGTTATGAGTGCAATAGAAAAGGACATATTAAAGCAGACTTCCCAAAGCTCAAATTCAAGAAGAAATATGATTACAAGGACAGTAAGTACAAAAAGGCTATGAAGGCTACTTAAAGCGCTTCTGAGGATAGCTCCACTGAATCTGAAGTTTCTAAAACTGAACAGAGAAAGAAGGCAAACATGTGTTTTATGAAAAACACTTCTGAGGTAACAGCTGAATCTCCTACTTTAAATTCTTATTATTCTGAAGATGATACTGACATGGATAACAGGTCAAAATCTGAACTATTTGAATATTGTGATATGTTAGCAGAAACTTGTAATGAGTTGAAAGACAAATAAAAAGGTTTAAAGAAATAGCATTCTTTAATTGTTAAACATAAATCTGATCTTGATATTGAAATGAGAAAAGAATGATCAGTTTCTTAAAAAAAACACTGAACTGAAATTATCTAATGAGAAATTTAGAATGGATTTAGAGAAATTCACAAATGGAAATGATACACTAACTCAATTGCTAGGAAAGAAATTTGCACCAAAATACACTATTGGAATAGGCTACAAACCTGGAAAGAGACTATTTACTAAGAATAGATTTATTCCTAAATCTAGACAGAATACTGCTAATTCTAGTTCTAGACATTTATATGCTTCAACTAGTTATATTCATAGTAATGGATCTAATGAGGTTAATCTTTCAAAGTCTGTTGATTCTACAAATTTCATGAGTCTCATAAGACAAATTTGGGTACCAAAAGCTTTGATTGCTAACCTGTCTGGACCCAAGAAGATCTGGGTAACAAAATCATTTCCTATCTAAATCTATTTTGTAGGAAACTTGCTTATAGAGCTCCTGTAGGAAGACCTGGTACTTGGAAAGTGGATGTTCGAGACATATTTTTGGAGACTTCTCATGCTTTAAAGGCTTAGTCAGGATTGATGGAGGTTTTGTCACCTTTGGTGATAATTCTATAGGGAAAATCATCGTCTTAGGCCAGATTGGTAACACTGACTCAGTATTAATTTCTAAAGTTTTATTTGTTGGTGGACTGAAATATAATCTGTTAAATATTTCTTAGTTATGTGATGATGGTTTTAATATCAAATTTGAAAATGATTCTTGCAATGTTTTTAATTCTAAAAATTCTTTAGTATTTTTTTCCCTGCGAAATGAAAATGTTTATGTTGTTGATTTAAATTCTATAGCTAAGCATAATATTACTTGTTTAAATGATTTTCATAAAGATTCTTGGTTTTGGCACAGAATATTAGGAAACTACAATATACACTCACTTAGAAAACTTACTAGGAATAACTTAGTTAGAGACCTACCCAAACTTTGGTTTCTAAATGACAAAGTTTGTAATCCTTGTCAAAAGGGAACACAAGACAAAATCTCTTTCAAACCAAAGAAAGAAGTCTCAACTTCTCAACCTCTCAAGTTGGTTCACATGGATTTTTTTGGACCATCTAGAGTTTCTAGCTTAAATGGGAAGCACTATGTCTATGTCTTAGTAGATGACTTTTCTAGATATACTTGGGTATATTTTATAACTCAAAAAAGCGAAGCTTGTTCTTACTTTGTTAAAGACTCCAAATCTGTAGAAAACCTTAGTGGAATTAAGATTAAACTCAGAGAAGTGATCATGGCCATGAGTTTTAGAATCATGAATTTGAATCTTACTGCTCACACAATGGCTATATTCAGATTTTCTCTGCCCCTAGGACACCCCAACAAAATGGTGTAGTAGAAAGAAGGAATAGAACCCTGCAAGAAATTGCTAGAACTATTCTTAATGAGTATGACCTTCCTATTTATTTTTGGGCTGAAGCTGTAAATACAGCTTATTATATTATCAATAGAGTCTTAATCAGACCTGTTCTTAAGAGGACCCCTTATGAGTTGTGGAACCATAGGAAACCTAAGGTTAACTACTTCAAAGTCATTGGATGCAAAGTCTTTATTCTTAATACCAAATATAATCTTGACAAATTGGAATCCAAGAGTGATGAAGGAATTTTCCTAGGTTATTCTATCTCTAGTAAAGCCTATAGATTTTTCAATAAGAGAACCAAGTGTGTGGAAGAATCTGTTCACATCAAATTTGATGAAACTGATCCACATGAGCCTAAAACCTCTCTTGAAAATCTTGAAGATGATCTCTCTATTTTGAACCTTAATGATAAAGACAGTGGACCTATAGTTAAAACGTCCAGTTCTGGAAATTTTCCATAACCTTCTTCTATTGATTCCCAACCTGTTGATGAACCTGAAATTTATAGCCCTACCATTACTAAATCAACTAGAATTCTGAAGAATCATCCTTTAGATGTTGTTTTAGGAAATCATGATAGAGGGACACAGACTAGAGCTTCTCTTAGAAATCAGGTTGAACATCAAGCCTTCATGTCACAGATTGAACCTAAAAACATTGATGATGCTATTAAGGATGAATTTTGGGTAATTCCTCAATCAGTTTGAATGAAATAAAGTTTGGAATCTTGTTGAAAGACCTAAGGACACTTTCCCAATAGGCACAAAATGGGTGTTTAGAAATAAAGTAGATGAAACCGGAAACATAGTTAGAAATAAAGCTAGACTAGTTGCACAAGTCTATAGTCAATAAGAAGGTATTGACTACGAGGAGACTTTTTCTCCAGTAGCCAGATTAGAAGCTATTTGGATTTTACTTTCTTATGCTGCACATTTAAATTTCAAACTATATAAAATGGATGTCAAGAGTGCATTCTTAAATGGATATATTGATGAGGATGTTTTTGTTGAACAACCACCTGGTTTTTCAAACCCTCATTTTCCAAATCATATTTTCAAACTATCAAAAGCTTTATATAGTTTAAAGCAAGCTCCAAGAGCTTGGTATGATAGATTAAGTACTTTTCTAATTTCTAAAGGTTTTACAAAAGTAACAGTTGATCCTACTCTTTTTATAAAATGAATTTCTAAAGATGTTTTATTAGTAAAAATTTATGTTGATGATATTATCTTTGGATCTTCTAAAAATTATTTATGTACAGATTTCTCTAAAATGATGGAAAATGAATTTGAAATGAGTTTAATGGGTGAACATAAATTATTTTTGGTTTTCAAATTTTTTAAAATGATGATGGAATTATTTTAACTCAAATTAAATATATTTGAGATATTTTAAAACGTTTTGGATTGGATAGCACAAAAAGTAGTGACACTCCCATGAGTACCACATGTAAGATGGATCTTGATGAAAATGGTAAATCTGTTGATCAAACCACTTATAGAGGAATGATTGGAAGTTTACTCTACCTGACTGCTAGTCGTCCTGATATTATGTTTAGTGTGTGTATGTGTGCTCATTTTCAAGTAAACCCTAAAGAGTCACATTTAAATGCTGTAAAGAGAATTTTCAAATACCTCAAGCATACTCCCAATTAGGAATGTTCTATCCCAAAGGACAATCATTTGAAATAGTTAGTTATTCTGATGCTGACTTTACTGGATGCAAGCTAGATAGAAAAATCACCTCTAGAACATGTCATCTTTTAGGCAAGTCACTAGTATCATGGTGTAGTAAGAAACAAAATTTGGTTGCATTGTCAACTGTAGAAGCTGAATACATTGCTCCTGGAAGTTGTTGTGCACAAATTTTGTGGATAAAACACACATTACTAGACTATGGATATTGATTCAGACATGTCTCAATAAATTGTGATAACACAAGTGCTATTAATATTTCTAAGAATCCTGTTTCTCATTCTAGGAAAAAACATATTGATGTAAGACATCACTTTTTGAGGGATCATTATCAAAAAGTTGATATCACTTTGGAATTCATTGGTACTGAATATCAACTTGATGATATATTCACTAAACCATTAAATTCTGAAATATTAGACTACATCATACATGATCTTGGTATGATTAATCATAAATGAATATCTTACTAATCTTAATGTTTAATACTTTAATGTACTTTACTTTATGGTTTTATACTTACTGTTTCTAAGTTACTGTTTTATGCTCACGGTCTGACAACTCACTGTCTCACCGTGATAATATAAACTGCTCACTGTTTCACCATGATGACTATAAAATGTATCACCGTGATGACTAGTTTTCTGTCTCACCATAAGAAGTATGTTAATTTTTATTTTATTTTTACCCGTATCACGGTAATTTTTATTTCACCGCTATTTGATTTCCCGCATTTGTGTTTTTATGACTTTTGACATTCCCAAATGATAAAACTTAAGGTTTTCATTCGACTCCTTACCTGAACTCTCTCCTGAACCTTCTCTTCCCTCTCACCCAAACCTTTAGTGAATTCCAAGGATGAAGCGTCCATCTTCACCCTCGTCTGAGAAGCGCTGATCTAAGAAACAAAGGAGGATACCGAGGATAGCTCCCGAAGGACCTCTAAACCCAAACCTGCTAAGTCGTACCGTTGTACCTGAAAAAGAGGTTTTCCCTGAATGGTTGTTGTCTAGTAGATCATTAGTTTTGAAAGTTTTAAAAGAACAAGGATGGATTGAATGGTTCACTAGAATGAATAGACCGATTTACCTGAGGCTTGTATCTCAATTCTATCAGTATGTAATGTTCTCTTTTGAGTTTGGAGAAAGTTTTTTGGTGACCAGTTGGATCGATGGTCAGAAGTGCTCTTTCTCTTCAATGTTTTGGGTTGTATGCCAAAGAATTCCATATGAAGGAGTGTGTGAAGATTACTAGAGAGACCCTCCTCCGACAACTGACATCTTTGACCTAGAAACCACTTTGGAAAATCTAACTGGAAATCGAACTAAGTGAAGGGCCATAGCTGCTGAACTGGATGGGGAGACAATACTTTTGTTCAAGTTTGTTCAGAATTTTTTTAGTCCATGAAAAGGAGATTTTGTTGTGATGAAGTATCAGGATGTGATCCTGATTCACCTGTTTAAGAATGGCCAAAAGATCAATCTGTGTAAGTATTTTATCAAACATTTATGTGAGATGATCAAAGTAACTTCAAAATCCACCTCCCTGTTTTATTCAACAATGATTTCATCCATTTTAGTCTCAAAAGGAATAGTTGGACAGAATGAAGAAAAATTAGAGGACTTTGATTTCTGCCTATCCATGCTTATCATCATAAGGATGAAGATTAGCTGGAATCCCTAGAAAAGGCAATGGGATGAGGATAGTGATCAACTATATAAAAAGATTAATCATGTTGACTATCCAAGAAGGCCTAAGAACCTAGCTAATCCTGGTTTGGAACCAGATGAAGTGGCTGAGTACTCAGAAGAAGAAGAACAAAAAGAAGTAACAACTGAAGTTCCACCTAGAGAAGAATCTGTAATACCTAAAATGGAAACAGTTCCTGTTGAAGAGGAAAGTGGTGTTATCCCTGTTTTTATCCCTGCTGAAATAACTCAAGGAGAGGAAGTTCTTGTTGAAAAGGAAAGAACTGAGGACCCTTCAGTTGTTCTTCACGAGGAAGAAGCTCATCCCAAAGCTGCAAGGAAATTAGTTTTTCCTGGTTCAGAACAGGAAGCAACCTTTGAGGAAGTTTTTGTTGAAGAGACTCTTTCTGTTGAGAAAGAAGAAAGTCTGGAAGCTTATCTGGTGGAACAATCGGTTCCTGAGATTATTCCATCTGCTAAAGAAAGAATGGAAATTTCCATTCAGCTCTCAAGGGAAGAGTTTTCTGAAGAGATTAGGGATGATCATGTGGATCTTTTCCATGTTCCTGAACCTCATGAATCTGAATGGGAAGCACAAGTTAAGGGGGAGGAAACTCGAAATCATGATATTTTGGAAGCTAGGTCTGGTGAAGCTTCTCAAACTTCTGTCACTTTCTCTTTACACTCTCGGTATGAGTTGCTAAGGTTTTATGACGTGAATGAGTCACAACAAGTGACTGCAACTGGAATGGATCTTTCTTCTCTGTTTCAACTGAAGTCCTTATCTCATTCAGAACTAGAACCAGAGCCCCAACATCAATCTGGATCAGAATCAGAATCTGAACCTCAACCAGAATCTAAACCTCTACCTTTACCTACATCCTTACCTGAGCTTCACTCCATTGTAACCAAAGATGATCTGAAAGCTTTTGGCGAGACTTTGTTAGCTGGTTTTGAGAAAATTGTCTCCACTCAACCTCGCCCAGTGACTCAATTAAGTCAAGAAGATGCATCAATTATCTTGGAAAATATTATCTTGCATATTCAACCAAGGATGATCGGAGAAATTCTAGAAGTCCGAGTAGAGAATAAGCTGCTGAGTGCTGATGTTGCAAATCTGAGAAGTATGGGAGCAAGTCTGGAGAATGAGCTATCTGTGAGATCAGAGCCTGCTCCTATTTCTGCCCCTTCACCTACTGTTGTTTCTCCTGAGTCTTCTGATTCCCTCCTTGCTTGGGAGATTGTGTCTCAAGTTCATCCTTAACTACTATCTTTTGATGAAAAGATTGGAAAAAGGAACACGAATATGCTGGAAAGCATGAGAGAGCTTTTGGAAACTATGAATAAGCTTATAGATGAATACACTGGATGTCTGAAAAAGGTTCTGAAATAGCTCAATGTTATAACCAAAGATGTCAAGGCTTCACCTGCTTCTGGTCAGACCTCCACACATACTTTGGATGATTCTCTACTGAGATCCATAATTAAGGAAGAATTAAAGAATGCCTTCAGAGGCTTAGATCTATCTTCTTTGTCACAAGTGATTAAGAATAGTTATAGGTCATTGGACTTGGTTAGGATTCATTAAAAGATAGATAATGATGGTCACCAAGAGATCTCCAAGAAAATAGATTTGTATCTTTCCCTTATTTTCTCTAAAAGTGACATGACAGATCACTTTAGATATCTTGTGGAAAATCTGAGAATCCCTCCGGTGACTCAAGCTTTCAATGCTCATGTTCAGAAACTTTCAGAGTTCACCAGATTGTTGGACAAATTTCTGGAGAATAAGGATGATTTTGAAAAGGCTATGTAGTATGGTGGTGAAATCATTACAGATTTCATCAATCATTTGAAGCTGTATCTTCATGTGCAGAGTACTGCTATAGTTGCTCCAGCTGCAACACCCCTTAGACCTGATTTACCTGCCTTAGCATCAACTACCAAGATAGTTATCCAAGCCCATTCTCAGATCCAGCTAGTCATTCTTGACCAACCTAAGCCTAGATCTTCTACTGCTCCTACTTTGGCTCCATCTGTTTTTAAAGGTCTACCCTTACCCTCATTGTCTACCACTTCTATGCCTTCTTCTACTTCAGCACCAGGTCCTGCTAATAATAAAGGAAAGACAAAAATGGATCCCTAAAGAGTTTACCAACTATTTTTCTTTTTGATGGGATGTTATTTATTGTTTACAGTTTGTACTTCTTCTGTACTTTGTATTATGAATCCTTTGTTTAATGACAACTGCTGAGTTTCATTTCCTTTTCTCTACTTTTTGATAATCCCAAAAGGGGGAGAAAAACCTACAGCTATCAGTTCTATATTAGTATAAATGGTGAAGAAAAACTGCAAGTATCTGTTCTATAATGTTTTCTCTATGCTTGTATCTTTAATATTACATGCCTTTTATATTCTGCCTATATATGATTTGTGATCATCAAAAAGGGGGAGATTTTTGGACTTCTCATGTGTTAATCATGTTTTAATGATCACAAATCTCATTACTGTTAATTAATCTTGATCTTCAGTGCACATCTTGCTAATTCTCTTCAAACTCAACAATAGGTGCATATCATGTTTTTATAATAACAAATCTTATGGATGTTAATTACTCTTTAAAATTTTTATGCATAATCACAATTCTCTCATATATTATCTCTAATGATTAACCTTAACCCATATTTTTCATATCACTGTCTTAGTCCAAATACAGATTTTTTTTGTCTAAGTATGGAGACACCGTGAAGGACTCACCGTGACCAGACACCGTAACCAGACACCGTGACCAGACACCGTGACCAGACACTGTGACCAGACACCGTGACCACTCACCGTGACCAGACACCGTGACCAGACACCGTGACCAGACACCTTGACCACTCACCGTGACCAGACACCGTGACCAGACACCGTGACCAGACACCGTGACCACTCACTGTAACCCAGACACTGTGAAGGACTCACCGTGACCAGACACCGTGATCAGACACCGTGAAGAAGACACTGTTTCCATGATCATTGTGACACAGTTTCTTATGCTTTGGTAAATATTATTTTAAATGATGTTAACAGTCATATTTGTTGTTTTTAATGAAATTAATGTTATTTAATGTTAGTTGTTGGCTTGACAGGAAACCGTATCTCGTACCTATGAAAAGGGAATCATTGCTACTGCCAGAGCTCGTGGAATATAAAGAAGATTGAGCTGCATTAGAGAAAACACACGCGCTTGACATGTCTCGACAGATATACTACAATACATGTGAGCTTTGTACTGAACCGAAGAACAATATGGAGCACAACTGTGAGGAAAACATTGCACGATCCTCAAAGAAGTTCCATACATGCAATACTACATTTTTGAACAACAAACGATGAATCAAGAGACTGTAGAACACAGGCTAAACTACAACACTCTGTTTTTCAACAGAAAAACTAGAGAAGGACTCCGAAGCATTCCTGCTAAATCCAATAAGTCCAGAGCTACATCGAAAATCACTAGAGCCATTTCTAAACTCTCCATCTCTTCTATGTGATTAATTATATACTTTTCGAGCCGTGTGTGTCATCTGCTATATTTTTACACACACACTATCTCCTGAACTTTAACCGGAGGATCTTTAAATCCTCACTCAAACTCTTACATCTTTTATTTCCCACCGGGATAGTGGTAGAGGTCATGTGTGACCTAGACAGCTAGTTTTCTGTTGTTTTTTTTCCCATGAATAACAGTGGTAGAGGTCTTCGACCTGGATAGTTTTTGTAAAACTGTTGTTAACCCTGATCGAGGGTGTGGATCAAATTCTTATATATATTTGAGAGGACTGAGTCTCGGCTTGAGACTGAACCTCTTGTTATATCTGATGTGCATCTTTTATTTAAGTTTAATGTATACGACATATATTATATTTATTCCGCTGCTATTACTTTAAAATACAAAATTATTTTGAAGCTACTTTGATTGTTAAAATAGCAAGTGTTTACACTTATTGTAAATCAGTAGATTAGTTTCAAAAGATAGTTTGATCTTATGGTTAAACTAACTGATACCTAATCAATCTTTGAGAATCTAAGTGAACATTTACAATCTATAAAAATTCACTTCAGTTTAACTTATTTTATAAATCGGGGGATTTTAACTAGACAATATTTTAACAGAAATTTTAATTGGAACTCAATTCACCCCCCTCTTGAGTGCCCACATTGACCAACAGATAGTACTAACATATTTTCATTACATAGATCAATGCACAAACCCCAAATAATGTGTTGGATAGTGTTCTCATGAACATTCAACTAGATTGAGTAGGATATCATTTTATAATTTAATATCCATAAAAACCTTAAGTCCTTTTTGATGTATCATTGTATATAACAAAATGTTTCCCAATTTGAAAAAATATGAAGGAAGATGTAGTAATAAGTCTCATTTTTAATTACAAGAATATCTTTACATAGTCATTATTATTTAAACATATCACTCTATACTGAGTCAACATGGTTACAGGGTTTTATAATCAAGAGAATATTCTAATAAATCCTCAGTAATACATAGAAATTTCAAAAAACTAAGGATCTTAAAAATAGTTACTTGTACGGGACACATTTCAATTTTCATTACTTTATAATAGTCTATTAATATCATTGTCTTAGTGATAGCATTCCCATTAATGATACTTTTTCAATCCATAACTCATATTTACTGTAATTTTTATATATATTCAACTTTGAAAAAGTTTTTAGCATAGTATTCAAATTATCTTCATGATCCTCATTGATTTTGGAGTATATCATAATCTCATCTATAAATAATAGCAAAAAAGTTCACATTAATCTCTTATGACTCTATTTGTTAGGTTTATAATGATTCTGGAAAAAATAAAATGTATGAAGGGTATCACTATGAACTCATAGTTTCCATAATGTGTTTGAAAGTAAATCATCAGAATATATTACTTTTTATCCTTAAATTGGTGATATAATAACTAAATGTATACCTTAGAGAAATAATTTTCCCCATGTAATTGATCAAACAAAAAATCTATCTATTGCTAAGGATGCATGTTCTTTATCATGATATTGTTTTACTCACAATAAAAAAAATCTATAGGTTCTTTAACCAATCCTTCTTCATTAAAAATAGGTATTGAGAACCCTACAGTGATGCACTTGGGCATATAAAACCATATAATAGATTCTATAAAAACATCTTATTTTTTTTTTTCAAGTAAATAGCATCCATTTTTTTGGTCTCTTTGATATGGGAAGAGATTCATGTTTAATTTCAATTTAGAACTCAACCTGTCTATCATGAGTTTGACCAATGTACTTTTCATGGTGTACCTTTGTATTATCCTTCACAATGGTGATGTATTTGATCATGATTCTATCATATGTTTCAATAATTTTATCTAATAAAGAAACAATATCCACACATTATATGAATATTACTATGGAGATTCATCATCATCCTTACACTTTTTTGAAAATTGAATCTGACTCGGGATGTTAAGAGTGATCTATCTCTCTCTCTCTCTCAAAATTTGATGTGGGATTTAAATAAGGATATAAAATCCATGCCCAATATAGCATCAAAATCTATTAAATTATGTATTACAGTATTTCATGGGAGGTTTAGTTCAAAAACATTGACTGGGGATGTGTTATATACTTGGGATACAATAATTTCTCTATTTTTTTATCAAAGATAGCTCAACCCCTATGTTTTGAGGTGGTGTTTGAACAGTCTTTATAAACTTTCAAGATTTCAAACAATCTATATACCTATTATTTTATAGAATCATGGATCGATAAGGTTTAAAACATTAACTATTTTATGTTAATTCTAGTCACTTCTTCTATCAAATATAAACTTAGGGATGTGAATATGAAAACTAAGAATCATATAGTAAGTAAACAATGAACAAAAAAGGAATGACTTATATATGATATATATATCCTAGGATATCTGTCTATAGCTTTAAATATATTTTATCTATATTAATTTTTCTTATTGGGTATTTTAACTAAACATTCAAATTATGTCCTTAAAAAGTTTTTCTTACTGAGCTTGTGAATTTCCATACGCATATACTCTAAGAGTGTAAAACCAGGTGTGTGGTTGGGCATCATGATTGTACACCTGGTGATTAATGAGTTATTTCCCAATATAACCTTTTCAATGTTATTTTCCCTAGATACAACTATACCAAATCCACGTCCACTGGTATTATTCATATAGGGATGTAATTTCCTGAGAACCACTTACTCAATACATCACCAAAAGTTTATGGTATATTCATATACTTAGACTTAGACCTAGGGTTATAACTAAATTATTTTGATACTAATGACCAAAAAATACTATTCTTTTCACTAATACCAACAATAATGACACAGTCCTTTTACATATATTATTACATGATTTTAGAAATGAATATACAATAAATACAACCAAAATATCATGTGGAATATTGTCCTTGTATTACTAGTTACATTATATATTAAAAAAAACTACCACATAATATCATTATTTTATCATTTTTATAAGACCCTAAATCCTTTTAACTCCTAAAACAACTAAAGATAACCTATAAAATTATATAAATGAAAGGGGTTAGTTATAACACCCAGTAATGGAATAAACTTGATAACGAAGCATAAAATGTATGCAAAATGAAATAATGTGATATCATATTTGAGGATTTTCTAGAATTATAAATTGGGAACAAAACATAAATCGCATTGTCAGATGATCATGGAAAAATAAAAATGAGGTAGAAATATAAAATAAGACATCACCATAAGTGTTGTCTAACCACCAAGATGACATCACAAGGTTGATAGGGTCTCATCATGGATTAATTGGACACCTAAATCTCACACATAACACCTCATGCGATAAAACATTACCCAATAGAAAAGAGAACTATTTGGGTACCCCAACCAAAAAATCAATTTTTTATATCTACCAAAACTGAAATCAGTCATAAGACATTACCATAAGTATTTATTATGGAAATAAATGGGTTTCGTAATCCTCCATCATATCATAATAAAGGGAGAATTATTAATTAACGAATTTTATAAATGAACCTAAAGAATATATTACCCCATCAAATGAAGTTATAATAATATATTTATTTATGTAAATGACATATATATAGAATTTAGAATAACTTTATGAAATAAAATTGGGAGATATAGGAACCTATATAATAAATTACCCACATCAAAACTAAGTATTTATACCATTAATGAATTAGATTTTCATTCCATTCCTTTAATGATCCCAAAAACAATGGTCCTGATATAGATGAGAATCATAGGACTCAATTAGATTTTATAGAACCCTACAATTTGGTATTATGTTTCATCTTCCATGGTAATTCCCATCAAAATGGATTGGTTTTCTGAGGTGGTTTGGTTAATTTAAAAGTCTCATTTATTAAAAGATTTTGATCACATTAACACATTGATTAAGTAGTTTTTTCTTTGTACTTCAGATGATGACATTAAATTAGATATCAAATATGAAAACCATCCCATTTTTATGAGTTTTTATATGTAATTTGACATTAAATGGTGAATTTATATAGAGCGGTAGCTTAATATTTATTTTCCTTAAAAGTACATGTTATTTAAGGATATAAAAAGTGTCATATTATGACGAAAAAGTATGTTCTGTGTATTTTGGAATCTATTGTGTAGTATAAAGAGACTGGAATCCATGTGAATATATATAATTCTATATATGAATGTACTCAATAACTAAAAGGGTTAGAGGTCTTTCTTTATTGTGATGTCTAGGATAGTTAGAATAAGTTTTAGAAACATATAGAGGCCAAACATGTTGGTATATTAGAGATTGTAGATGAATTTAGGAAGTAGGAGGAGGCATGAATATATATTCAATAGGATGTTTTTTTGAGTGTTTCTTAGGAAAATGAAGATTCTAGTTATCCATAAATGGTAAAGGATCTTCATCAAGGAGAGGAGGATATCTCAAAATAGTCTCCAAGGATCTCTTAGGGGCCTCTTAGAGGGGTATATTCTCTTAAAAATATAATGATATGGTTTCTGGTTATTTTTTTGTAAGTACTTGAATTATGGAGGAAATAAATAAATAATGGATCATAAATAACATTGGGTAATATTGGTGAGACAAAGAGGACGAAGAATAGACAATAAAATATCTAATAGGTATTCTACTACGAAAAAAATGGCGATGAAAAATTATGGGTTTTCTTGGATTCCAAAGATAAATTCAAGGCTATGAAAATATTGTTAACATCTAAAGACCACTATGAATAACATATACAACTAAATATGGAGAAAATATAATGGTAATTGCATCATTGAATTATAAGATGAATCATATAAGAATTTTGATAAATATCATTAATTTTTTATTTCTAATGATTATTTTGACCTTTTTTGTGTTGAATGGTGTAGGTGTTTTACCTAACCCCGTTTCTATCCATAGGTATCCTTTTTTAATTAATAAAAGGGATTGGAAACGACATTCACTAACTAAAAAATATATAATTTGAAATAATTTATATTATTCTTATTATGATCATATTAAACCGTAATAATATATTTATAACCATCCTTGAAGGTTTCCACGAAAACAAAGTACATTGTTCATAGAGGAGAAGAAGCAACCATATTGTATAAAACTTATTCATTTTAGAATATCAAGATGGGAGGGTATAAGATGGATAGTACTGCATAAAAATAACATATTCATATATTTAGGATGATTATGCTACTATTTCTAAGTAGAAAAAGATCATAAGGTGTGGTAGAAGGAAAATAAAATTAACAAAAATTAGTTGTGAATTTTACATGTTCCTCTGGTCACCACTATCTAGGGTGCCCGTTAAGGATCCTTGAAATCATTTTTGGATGAGACCAGAAGCACTAGGTTGTGGGGAAGAGGATTCATAATGTAATTTTTAGATATTTTGAAATCTATAAGGCTTAGTAAGTGTGATAATAAGGGGTGTGGAGGGATGGTATTTATAAGGGAAAAATATGAGTGATTTGAATATTAAATTCATTAGTTTATTATTTTTTTCAATAATGTAAATAGTTTTTATTATTGTTGCTATATATTGTAAACATTGTATTAATGACTGAAATAATTTTTTCTTACATCATTCATAACTCAAGAACTCGTGTATATTTTCTATAAGGTCAAACAACATATTTTTTCACACTACACCATTCATTGAAAATTATACTATTTCAGAAAAATACTAAAAAAACACTATAAGCATTTTTGATGTTTATATTATAAAAAAACCTTGTGAAAATAATTTTCTAAATATAATAAATATAAGTTTTAAATAAAATCTACATTTATTTTAAAAATACCAATTTTAAAAATACCAATTTTGAAAAAAACCCAATTTTCTTTTAATCATTATATTTATTATAAAATTTCATATAAATAATTTATTTTTAAAAAAAAGTCTAAACACTTATATTATAATTTTTAATAAATTTATTTACTTGTATCATATTATAAATATTTCATATTCTAATTTTATAAGATACAAAATAAAATTATATTACACTTTAATGGGTGAGGATACTTTTCCAACAGTCTTGCTACTATTCTCGATGGTCAAATTACTATTCCAATAGTCAGATTACTATTCCAACATGCAGATTACTATTCCAATTGTCAAATTTATAATAGTAATATTGGTTCCCCACTTCTTATAAATACATAATATTTCATTCATTGTTAATTAACATCTATTTCCATTAAGGTTATATATTTCCATTTTCAAGATTTATATTCAATTAAAAATATTATTTTCCTTTTCAACAGTTTTTTGTGTGTGTACTTATTCTAGAGGATCAAGCATATCGAAATTTTAATATTTTAGTTATCTTATTTTATAATTTTTTAAACCATTATAATATTTTTAATTATTATATACATTTTTTATCTCAAAAATATAATTCTCCAATTAATGTAACAGAATTTTGTTCCTCTCATCATGTGGTGTGTGTGATATATCCAACATTATTAAATATGAAAGAAATATATGAAGTAAAATTTAACTAATAAAATAATAATTCATTAAATATCTTGATGAAATTTACACCCTCATTCACAACCCCCTACCCCTAAGGTTTCTTTCTATCCTATGGCTTCAACAATGAAATCTTTGGAGGTGAAGGATTAAATTTTCTTTATTTATTCCATGGTTTCATGTTTTATATTTATGATCGTTTGTTAATATATTTTTAGAATAAATATAATTTTTTTGTAATTTTTTTTTAAAAATGGTTTTTATTTGAATATATTTTACATTACCATGAATAATTTTGGATTATTTTTTAAAAAAATATTCCCCTAATAGTACATAATTATCCCTTGTCACTTTTCAATAAAATTTAGTGCTAAGAGAGATTTTTTAAGGTCATATGGTATCTTGGATAAAGTTATGGGTTAAATTTTCCTTGTTAAAGGTGTTATAAAATAGAAGATATGATTATGTATATTAATATGTATGATTATATTTTTAACCTAATTTTCATTGATGCTTCTCTAGAATTTACTCCTTTAATACTTTTTTGGATTATAAAATTTATAATTTCTTTCAATATTACGAAGGCCTTTGAGTTTACACCTTGTGGTAGTGCGAATGAGAATAAGTTTTGTGTGGTAGTGTTTTTGTACAAAACTTATAGAGAATAATGATATATTCTATAAAATATGTTTTATAAGATGTTAAAAAATGGGGTTATTATACAGTTTCACAGGTTTTCATTTTTGATGAGATATGAGACCAAATTGTTCTAACACTATGACTTTTTAGTGAAATTCAAATATTAATAAAAATTTTCAATAAATAAAAACCGTGATGTTGAGGTATTAATCACATGATGGTTTGTGATAAATTAAGCCATGTTAAATTTAAGTTCACTATATCATGATTTTGTGTATGGAAGTGCATGTGTTATATATTAAGGAATGTTGATTGTTATTTCTTTCACATAAGCAATAATAATCTATTTTAATACCTTGTGATGATTTTTAAGGAGTTTTAAAAGTTAATATTTATTATATAAACAATAAATACCTTATAATCAATCATTTGTGTGGTCATTTTGGTGAGAATGTAACTGTGGTGGATCTTTTGTAGTGAGTTCATGGAATTCCAAGGGGCTAGGTTTTCAAAGGTTACACGGAATTTCCAATGTATATTGATATTGTTCTTTTTGTGGGGGGGAAACCTCACTATCCATATTCTGAAGGTAAGGGAATAAAGAGTGGGGAATGTTTTCATTTCGTTATGCATAAAGGAGTATATGGAAATGGTCAATGGAAATCAAAGAAATTAGTTCCCTCTTAAGAATAGAGTCATGGATTGTATCATCAAAATGGGATCGACCACTCATCCTCTCACCAACTAGGAAGAAACTACTAAGAGAATGATGATTTTTTAAGCTTTAAATTATTTCTAGGGTTCTATTTATATTGGTATTACCCCCAGGTGGGGTGGAGGATATTTTCTTCCATATTTTGAAATCATAGGGCTTTGATGACTCGGGATTCAGCCCAATCCGCCATGGTTTTTTTATATAATATTTCCCTTTGAGGATATAAAATGTGTAGCATGGGAACACAACATGATTTCTCTAAAATCCTGAATCATTTTCATCCAATATTAGGTTTCTAATTTAAATCAAATTATTGTTAACAAGAAAATTGCACTAATTTGGGCCCATATAGGTGGGTTGAATTGGATTCTCTGGCACCCAAGGATAATGTTCTTTGTCAACTCAAGGATTGCATTTCCCATAAAATGGATAATACTACATAGGAGTCTCAGTTAATATACTTTTTAGAGATCCTTATTGAAATATATCTCACTATTATACTCACTGAAAAAGTCATTCATTTAACAAATAATGATGGTATTGATCACAAAATCAAATATTAGAATCTCCCAATCTTTATAATGGATGTAAAATTGTTGGTTACGTGATGGAAAAGTGCCACATGGTGTTGATATGTTATTATTATTATTTGAAAGGGAATAGTGCGGATTTATGTAGGAAAAGAGGCATGGGAAAAAGGAATGTTGAAGAATTGTGAAATGTAAAATAATTAAGAAAAGGTGGATATTTTTTATAATTTTGAAACAATTAAACCTCTGGATACAAGTGCATGATATTTTTCTTTGGATGATTTCATGTGAATTCATGGGACTGCATCATATTAGCATTAGTAAAGTATGGTGAATTATGATTTTATTGAACAATATTTTCAAGATAATTATCTATGTCCAGTATTTGTAAACACCTCTAAATAAAGTCAGATTTTGGGTAGGTATTCATACTGTTTCCCACACTTGATTTTATAAAACCTAATACATTGTATGGTGGTATCAACCATCCCAATGTTAACAAAAATATTGATTTCCATTAGGTGATACATAAAATATTGAATTCTTTAATAATATCATAAAAATGGGGTAATTTCTCTATTGATGAAGGGGTTATTGATATCACTCAACTCGAGGATTCGGGAAGTGGTAGAAATTCCTCATGTAAGGATGTTATCATAAATGTAAAAAAATATGTGGTTGATAGTGATGGTTTCACGAACTTTACTTCAAAGGGAACCCCCACGGAAGAACTATTAAAACCCGCCTAAAACCATGTATACACAATCTTATTCTAAGTAAAAAAATATTAATACATATATCATTAGGATATTTAATCTAGGTAATTCATATAATGAGTGGGAAACTTCTGATGATTTTGATTATAAAAATGATATATCATACTATGATTTCTATCTCTATTTTTTTCTAGATGATAGAAAGTCTTTTTTTGACCATATTTTCTTCCTTATCTATGTTTATTTCATCTTTAATAAATATTTATAGTTTATTATGTTCGGATGGAATTGTTGGATGAAATAATTTATGTATGGATAAACCAAAGAAAAAAAAAATTAATGTTTTAAAACATTTATAAAACTATTCAATTATAGTCAAATGTTTTGAGAAACATTTGGAATTCCAAGGATTTACCTTTGAGTTGAAATAAGTTCATTTAATCCTATGACATTTCTGTTGTAACAATATCAATAATCAATGTGTGACAAAATCTAATTCATCACTCACTAATTTCTATCTCATTAATATAATATTCTAGTAGTTCGTAAGGAATATAGAATCTTATTTATGAACTAGTTGATTTATAAAATCCAAGGAATATCCTTGGACGAAGATGTATTTTTATTTTTATTGAGATATCTCCAATAATCTTGTATATAACAGTTTGGATGAATCAGTTTCATGGAAAAGGGTTATGTTCTTGTTCTTCTATGAGGCCCCAATGAAAACCTTTAGAGGGGGAGAATTATGTTTTATTGAAAAAAAATATTATCATAAAGAAAATAGATCTTTAATTTTTGTTGGAAACGATTCCTTGAATATGTATTTAGTCACACAAAACTAAAAATTAGTAATGTGGATAGGGATATTTTTTATGTGGTTAACTCTTAAAAAGATACATCCGTGGATAACTTAATAACAATTTTTTGGTATGGAAATTAACCAATACTTGAAAAGTATGTGATTAAATGGTTTTTGGTAAGCTCACTACAACTCCATGAACCTCAAACACATCCTATATTTTCTTCACTACTTACAAGAGGATTATAATGATATAATTGACCTGTAGTTTGAACATAGATAGATATTAATCATACTTCAACACAAAATATTAATGGGTGTTCTGTATGAAATAATGTTCTTCAATTCCATATCATTAGTGACATCAGTATCAATTGATTCATCAAATAATTATCTTCTAATTAACTCAATTTTTTCACAAAATTCTATTTAATTCCAATTAGTCAACAAATATCGTTGTTGAATCTCTGTATTATGATCATCAAGATTCCTATCTATATTTTCTATGTTTGATAATAAACTTTGATACAATAAGAACATTTATATCTGAGAAGTGTTTGAATTTTAAATTTTAAATTCAAAAAATAACTCCAAATCACTTTAATTAAAAACTATCCATTGGATTAACACATATTGGATATCTACCATAGAAATTTGAATAGGAAGTAACTTTCTACTCAAATGACCGTTATATGAAAATGATATAGCCACATTATCATTTCCATTCAAACTCCCCATATTCCGATAATCACATTATGGAATATTACTTCACTACAAGCTATATTAGTTTAATATTTAACTATTTTTAAATTATAACATGGTTGTAGTGTATAAAAAAAATATTATGGTGAATACCTATGTAGAGGAACATGAAAATATTAACATCAAAATACATGGATGGGTATATTATTCATGTAAGATAGTCATGTGATAGTATAATCTTCTTCACAATACATCAGTGAATCCATGGTATTGTGCTCCAATATATATCACCACTAAAAATCTTCAGGCTTAATGTCATTGATTAGGGTTTATTCTATGATATCGTAACTAGATCTCTAAAACCAATGAAATATATCTGAGAATATTTATGGAATGTCATCTAGGAAAGAACCTATGTCATTGAACACCAGAACCATTGAATTTATCCCAATATTCTCCATCGCATGGCATTTGGTATCGCAATATATAACACCAAACATAAATATATCATAAAGTAAGATTTGTAGTTTCTACTTCCTGAAACATCATTCAAACAACCCGTTTTATATTAATTATCCAAAAAAATTATCCTTAGGTTGCATTCTAGCAATAATTTCATGATGTGAATTAACTGAAAAAACTATAATCATGTTCCCGGAATGTCACTTATTGAAATTGAAAATAACATTCCATTTGTGCGCCCCAACTCCATTCACATCATGAGAATGAGTTCACGACATGATATTTCCTTTTATTATAACTTCCATAATCTCCTATAACAATATCAAAAAAAACTCCTCATCACTGAGACAAAATTCAAACTCCTTCACATGACTTCCAAAAACATTCAATTTATAAAAAACAATAGTACAACTAATGGAATGAATAATATACCCTTTTAGTTTTTTTCTCTCTAATGTTTTCATAGTTTTCATACTCCCCCTAAAAATTATTATTCCCCCATTATAGATCTTTTCACCTTTATTACCAATCAGGATTTCTAATATTTATCCCCATTAGTTATTCTCCCCGAAAGAAATTCTCTCTTTTAATCTCAGACATCATTTCGGGTCACCTCCACCACTTATTTGTTCTCACTGGATGAAAACAAATATAAATAGTTCATCGACCCCAAATCATTTCAATTAAAAAATTTATTGTTACAAGGTAAGAGAAATAATTAACTACATCTATGTTGGCCAATAAAAATCAAGCCTTTTAACTACATCTAAATAACCAAGGATAAGATCATACCATATCTTTTCTAACCAATTAAAGATAAATACCTTAAAATAAAAACAATATCCAAATATAACATTAAATACAATCAGGATGGGATCTTCTTTACATTGTTATTTTAATAAATTAGTTGTACACTATGGTTCAACCGGTACTTTCCAAAGACATTTGTAGTCATCGGTTTGGATAAGATATCTCCCACTATCAATTCTGGTCCAAAAAAATCTATTTTAATAATTTTTTTACACCTTCTATTTTATATAATGATACCAGATCTCTAAATGAATATTTTGGAGTTTTGAAATAGATTCTCTAATAATTAAAGGGAATATTTTTTGTTATAATGATTCAACATTATCCATTTAAACATTTCATAGATATCTTATCAATCTGTATTCATCCTTATAAATTTTATACAATCCATAGTGAATGAAATATACTCTTATTCTATTAATTTTAATGAAATAGAAACTTATTCATTACTTGGACCCCCCAACATAGTTTCTTCCAATTTAAAAATATCTTGCACTAGTGTATTTTCTATCAACAACTTCATCAACCCAATAAGCATCTGAAAAATCCATCAAATCAAAATATTTATTATCCATGCACACCAAAACATAATTTATTTTCCTTTGAATATACCTCATTATAATCTTCACTTCTTGGAGGTATTATTTCTTATATAATCTCTAAAATGTGTTTCCATGAACATAACATTGAAATTGTATTGGCTAGTCCTGTTGTGATAATTTAATGTTTTTATTATTATTCAAAATAAGTTTGAGTCTAATCCCTTTATATATTTATGGTTTACTAGCTTACTTCAAATTACTTTCAATGTTACAACTGCAAGGCACTCTTATGTTCTAAATTTATTTAGCACTTAAATTGTGTATTTTACCATTATTAGAAAATAAAACCACCCTTTGGATGCATTTTTATCTAAATGTATTTAATTCTATAATAAATGATATCTAAAATTAAAAAATTAATAATTGAGAAAAATTATCAAATTACTTATTCTATTTTCCTCTAAATATGATTTAATATCTATAGACCATGACCATGAACATCTCATCCTCAAAAATTTAAACATAGAGGTTGTGATTAACACATACTCTTTTAATTTCTATCATATAAAGAAAAAAATCCATCCCTAAATAACAAGTGTAGTGTTATTCAGTTTTTTCATAAAAATCCATTCTCAAAATATAACACATTGAGTAATAATCCCCAACAAAAAAATAAAATCAACTACTCTATATAAATTTCATCCAAAAATAATATGTTTAATAATGTTGTACTTACATAAATTTGGAATACTCAATACATTATTTATAAAGTAATTTCTTTGAAGAGTATAAAAAACTCCAATATTTCTATTTCTGTGAATGTTTCTTCAATATTAATTCCTTCTTTATATGAAAAACATTTTCATAAAAACATTTATTTATTTGAAAAACCTCTTAATTTTTCTCCACCTTTTTCTTAAAGACCCTCTTAATACTAATCATATTATGACGTTTGGTTTTTTCAATGACTTTATAGGTTTGAATATTATTAACCTGATCTAATTCTTTTTTTATTGATTGTATCAGTGATTATTCTTCTGTTGTGTCTTTATATTATGTGGGTTCGATATCATATAATTGAGTTTTTTTCCATTATACTTATGCTCTAAATATATGTTGCACTATATTTGTCTCCAATAATATTTATCAAATAAATTATAACTATTTTTATTCTTGATTGTTTCAGAGTTTTACTCAGTTATTTTATTCTAATAATTATTTGATTTTTGAATCATCATCATTCTTATTATATTTAAATTATACCAAATATAAATTTACCTCTTCACCTTATTTAAATATTTAGACATGAAAAAAATTTCTAAAGCATTCACTGTCTTAATTTTCAACCTTCACATCACCACTCTCAATATTAATTTTGATATTTTTTTAACACTAATGATACATACACTTTGAGGAGTGGCCTAAGAAAATTCATAAATATTCTAAATAATTTTATTTTCCCAAATTTTCTTATTTATTTTTGATAAATCATTTTTTCATATACTATATGATTATTTAGTGAGTTCTTTAATCTATACTACAATTCATCTTGTGTTTTTTCTACTCCTAGACTAAATAATTATATATTCCAAGTAAAAAATTCCACTTAAACTATACCATTCCAATAGTGATGTGAGATGGCACACTCTACTAGTAATTTTGATTCCATTTCATTAAACGTATGGTTTCTTATTTCGAAAACCCCATCTTACTAGGGGTTATCACTAAAGATACATCATTTTTAATACCACAATTTATAAGGTAATTCTAAACCTCAAAATATATTTACTCAGTTACATTTTATGGTCATCGAAATCAAATAGTTATTTAACGTTTATTTCCAACTTTTCCTTAAAACATTGTTATGTAAACTAACACATTCATCTTTAGTCACAAAAACATGGAACATCCCATCCTATTATAATCATCAAAAAAAGTTGATGAACTTACCACCATGTTCCGGCACAACCAATTGGACCACATATATTGGTATGTAATAGATTAAACATGGTACTCTATTATTCTTTATAGGATATAGGTTTTGAAATATATTTCCTTAGATAAAAGCATTAAAATATTTTTGTAGTAACATTATATATTTTCTAATATCCAATATAAATGTGATCATAGAATATCTCTCCATAATTTTTTTATTAATGTGGCCTAACCTACAGTGCCACAATTTTTCTTCTTCTTCCATTATTATTGGAAATAAATTCCATATAATATCGACTTGATATAGATTCATATTTTAAATCAATAGTTTCATAAGACAATTATGAGTGTTTCCTTCGATTTTTTATCCATTCTAATTGAATGAAAAATTCAAACCTGAGCCACAAATATGACTTATGCTTATGAAATTGGGAAAAATCCATCAACCTAAAGAAATAAATATTATTTAATTACTAACAAGATAACTAATTCATTACAACATATATAAACATTAATGATTATTTTATTTTAAAACATATTTTTTTCAACATTGACATTCACATTCTTCCCATCATATATGTTAAACCCCCACTGTCATGAATCAAGGTGCTAGTATATATCAATTCTTTTAAGGAAATTTTATAAAAATTATCCTTATCTAATTTATTTCAATCCCTCTTAGAAGTTAAAAATTTAGTAGAGGATTTTTAATATCTTCTCATTTTCCTCAATGTGAGTGATACGACTTCAGAAAGCCAAAAAAAATTATTTATTTCACCTACTTGACACTAATAAATAAATAATTTGGTTCAAAGCAAGAAGGAAGTGTTTAATGTGTAATATTAATAAAACAACACAAAATAATGAAATAAAACAATAATACATAACAACAACACAAATATTGATTATCAATGTGGGGTGGTACTAAAAATAGATAAATACAAGAATGTGAAGCAAGTGAAAAAAGGGAAAGCATGGAGTCATGATAAAAAATTATATTAGTGAATGAAAAAAGTGAATTTCGATTAATACAGATCATAAAAAATATTCCTATAATCATAAATTATAGGTAGTCTAGATCACTAACACAAAATGTTTTCAATATCTCCGTTGAGATTTTACCCTGAAATTGGAATAGTTGAGAATAATTCAATTTTACATCTAATTCAATAAAGAAAATAAATATTGATGTTTGAGTTAATTTAATTTTTCAAAAAATCATGAATACCACTCTTCTTAGTTATAAATAACTTTTATAAAAAATATTTTTCATTTAAAATTGTTCTTGTGATAGATTTAAAATGATATAAAAGTGTTTTTACCCTTGATAGAATGAAATACAGGAAGGTATTAAAAACAATATTAATCTTATATTACCCTATAATAAATTTTCTCTGAAATTCATTTTCTATTTGATGCGATATAAAAATTTCAGAATAATATCACTAAAAATAGAAGGAAAAGAAAAACTTTAGCAATATACCTTGTCGGGATAGATTTCGTTAAAAAAATTTACTCCTCCAAATGATCATTTCTTATCCTCTAATATATATTCATAGGATCATATCGGCATCATTGTGTGTATCACTAAGTTATTATATTAGTATCCACTTTTAATTTCAAACAATTATAGATATGAATGAACAACATTAATTTCTTTTCATGTGACTGGGAGTTTTTACTCTTTTTCTTCAATTTAAAACAACCAATTGGAGAGAATTATAGGTTATTTAAAAGTGATAATCTTGGATTTTCATGGTATATTAAAACATACCCCTATAGCCTTTATCTAGTCATTACTTTATTAAATTATCACTAGATACAAACAATCTCATCCCAACAGACCGAATTATTTAGTAGTCTTGGAAAACTAGATAAATAATTCAATATGACATTACATTTTAAAACACAAAATATATAAAATAGTTAAAGTAAACATTATGAATCCTTAAAATCATTTAAATATTCCCTTTTTAGACCGTGGATAAATATAAAAAAATAAGGGTGAGATAATATGCCTAGTAAGGGTTACATACAACATAGTCTACCATGATTAAATAGGTCACAATAAATTTGGTAAGGTAAAGAACTGAAAACATATGCCCCTTATCAATAATTTAAGAATAAGGACTAATATTCTAGGAATAAATCAGATCAAAAAATTCCATATAAATAATCACATTAGATTTAATATTATCAATCAATATCATAACTATTAAAATTATCACATGGATATCAATAACTAATCTCATAATGATGTAACAAATAATGTCAGATATCAGAATATGATCATGGCCTTGTTCCAAGACATATTAAGTAAATGGTTAAATCCTCTTCCATATATAAAAAATAGTTTGTATTATTATTCCTACCAATTCCTCAAGGGGATATAGAGGTCCCTCCCATAACTTAATAAGTCTAATAAATTTATCATATGAAACGGGTGAATAATATAATCAATATAATCATTTGTTTTGAAAAACACGCATATGAAATATTAATATTTTCCCCTATAAAATATAATATAAACCATTCAAATAAAGAATAAGGATGGAATCATTACAATATATCCAATGTGGACTATAAGTAAAATAAAGGGTTGTTATTATTATTGACAAGAAATACCATAAGAAGATCAATGAAAACATTTATGTGGAAAATACGCTTCTCACTTTGAAAAAAGCATATAAAAACTTAATTTTTTTTGAATATTATAGAAAATGTTTTATTGTAAAATAACCTTGTTTAATGGTAATGTATGATTCAAATCATTGATTGGTCATAATGGTTGGAAATTTTTTTAAAGTTGTATAATTCAAAAAACTTTACATTCAGACATTCGTAAGAAAAATCAAATGGAACATCATTCGTAAAATCTTAGTCATATTCCTTTTAAAAAAAATATATAAAGGTTAAAAATGGTAAAAATGGTTTTCAAAAACAATTTTTGAATATTTTAAGTATTTTAAATCCATTAAATCAAATATATATGTGAAATAAAAATATTCCTGGATGAGTAGGAAAACAAAGTCTATTTTCCATAAATACATTATTTTCGTATCATAAGTACATAAAGAGTGGAATTTTAAAGGAAAATTTGTAAATTATAAATATAACCATAAGAGAACAATATATATCAATTCTAATAGAAAAATGTTGATAAATTTCCTGAATTTATGTGTAATCATAAACAATCTCAAACAATAATGAAATTATAAAATACACCCTAACCACAATCTTAACTTTTAAATCACAATCACCATAGAAGAGTAAATTCAATTCCAACATTAAATGAAATGAATATAAAATATTCATTATTTAATATATCAAATGGATGTAAATAACCCACAAAAAATAAATAAGTTATTATTGTGCAATATGTATAAAATAAGTATATGTTAGATGAGAAACCCTTACCATGGATATGAATTCCTCCTTACATGTTTGAAACTATGGTCTAAAAATTTTAGATTTATTATACATATATTAAAAAAATCATATATATCATAACATATGTGATTTAATTAAAACATTTAATCACCCATTTATTTTTAATTCTTTAGTAAAATCAGTATTCTATGTGATAACTCATTATACATCCATGTATGTTTTGGTTTCAAAATGTTTCTCCTTGTAATTTGATAATGGTTCCATAATCACTAGAATTTGGACAGGATAAAAATATCATAAAAAGTTCCAGTTTATTTTTATTTAGACTCTTCAATAAAAGTTAGGTATAGAAAAATTAATTACAACATTAATGAATACGGCAGGTTGTATATATGCATGAACATTGTTTTCACTTTTCTAAATATTGTAAGAAATAATGTTAAATAATAATAAACATACAATAACAATTTTTTATCATTATATATATATATATATTAAATACATCCTTACTAACATCCATGTAAATCATAAATGAAAAACTAATCACATTTTTCATGGAGGTGGTGGTCCACATATACACAAGATCGATGTAAATTTTTTCCAACAATTTGGAAGGTGAAAAGGTATATATAGTATTATAATTAAATAATAATAATTATGTTATTAAATATCATATATAAAAATTAAATCCATCATCATTCCCATCTATAATATATGGTGATGAAAATTAAATTGTGTCACTATGTGGAAATGTTAATCCATACGTACAAACCAGGAATACTTTCACTTCAAATTTGATAGAGAAGAAGGTCTATAATGGTGGTTTCATAATCATAATAAACTTTTTTTAAATTTAAAAAACTATATCCTTATTTAGAGTAAAAAACATAATTTTATAGGATATAAATTAACAATTAAAAACAAATAGATCAAATAAGGTGATTTCCTCCTCTTCGAAAGAACTCTATTAGATTTCCTCTTAAGGTTCAGAGGGTTGGTCTTTTATGAAGTAAATTTCCACTATAATGTTGTGTAGGATGCTGAGAATATAAATTTACAGGGTTTCTTTTTATCTATAAGGATCAAATTTGTGTAAAAAATAGAGTGAAGGGCTTTCCCTTTATAAGTTAGGAAAGGGTTATTCTAGATATTTTTTAAAGAATTAAATAAACATAAATTACTAACCATGTACACGTAGATACAAATTGATATAATTAAATGATAATATTCACATTATTCAAAATAATATCATCTTATTAAATTTGGATAATATTTATGTTTAATAACCCCTAACTTTTCGTTTACCCCCCCCCCCCCCACCCAATGCTAACCCTTTTGACTGTTACCATAGTATAGAAATATTATAAAGGTTTAAGAATGTCAATGTAAAAGTAAAAATGACACATAAATAGACCAAGGATGATATTTTAATCCAAATATCATAAGTAATTTCCATCTCCTCATCATTTTCTAGAGAAGTAAAATGATTATTACATGGAATTATGTGGCATCCCCAAGATTCCAAAGGCTGGAAATAAATTATGTAGGGCTTCAATAAATGTGGGGGATGATTTTCCAATTAAATAATACCACTAACTAAAAAATACAAAACCAAACAAACCAATATAAGATTCTTGATAATGATTAAATAAAACTAAACATTTCATTTATCAAAATAAAAATAATTCCACGAACCATAGTGGAATACCTCAATATAAAAGTAAAGAGCAGATGACTACAATACCAATAAAAGTCAAAGATGACCAATGAAAATCCATTCCCCAAACTTGCTCCATGCTCCATCTCCACAAGATATACCAAGTTTCATAAATTACTATGAATGATGTTGGATACCTTAATGTTACCCATGTCCCGATAAACAACATCTGAAAAAACCACCAAAGTTCCAAAGTATGGGTGTGTAATGAAACTCATTATATTTTCCCGAATGACTTCCTTACTCATCACACTACGATAGAACAAGTTATCAACATTTATATAAAAAATTTACATAAAAAATTATTAATTAGATTGTATTAAAATAATAACAATTGCTAATTAAACTATTTTATAAAAAAAGTCAATTTCCGTTGAAAGAAACCAAACAACGTTCTAATATAATTTCACAAATAATATTTTTAATAAAAATCACACATCACTTATCCACACATCAACCCAAGCATGAAAAACCTAGACCTCCCTATACTCATGAGTGGTGATTCATTATTTCACTAATTCATCACTTAATGAACCATTTTGATGGGGTTGATCGATGACCCTTATCAATCAGAAAAATTATTGGGGAACTCCTTACCATTATCCATCCTGAATTTCAATGAACACGCACAACCATTATGCAAAGTCAGTGCCAAAACAACCATTTCACCCACTTCAATTAAAGCATTTGTATATTGAAAAATATCCCACAACCAAATTCAAATCAACCATCCCAATTCATTTCAAAAAAATCAACTATTTTTTTGAGAACTTTTCATTATTCTATTAACTACAATTGCTAAAAAATCCAAATTTTAAAAGAAACATTTTAAAACTAAGTACCAAAGAACATTCTATAAAAATACACAATTTCCATGCTTCCAAAAACAATCACTTAATATGGGTTTCAACAAAAAAACACTAAAAATGATAATTAATTTTATATGAAATAATAATTTTGAAATAAATACTTCAGATTCCAATTAGTGGAGTCAAGATTGAAGAGACCTACCTTCATTTTTTTGATGAAAATGATGAACTAAATGAAGAACGTCCAGAAAACCAGGATAAATCTTCACAAAAAGAAAAGTGTCCAATCAGAGTATTATATCGCTAAGAGGGGGAGGGGTTGAATCAGTGATACTCTTTTTTGTTTATTTTATTATCAATTTAATCACCCTTCACCTCTTGTAAGAGATTTCAATTCCCTATTGAGAACAAACTCAACACACATCCACAGTAACCCAAAGATTACAAGGATCACGATTCAAAAAGAATAGTGACGTCCTTGGTATGGTTTGGAAATGATCCAATGCCCTAAAATCCTATAAGAAAAAAAACCTTGGATTAAAATGGGTAGGACATACTCTTACACTCATGTAGAACTATAAAACAATACCTCCATTGCATGTGCACCCTCTTAGCACAAAAGGGAAATACAATTTATTTTGTAACAACTCATGTTACCAGTGCTTATTTTCTATTCTCCAAATGTATTAAATTGTAAACAAAATTTTCTTTTCCATACCCAAAAGAATGATAAAATCATCTTGTATTATGTAAAAATATATATCTGATTACCCTGAGTACAATGCTCCCAACATGATTCTTCTCCGTTCGATTTTCTTTCAATTGAACAGAATAGAATAGAATCAGCACCACCCAAATAAGTGCATACAATATCCAAGAAAAATATAATTAGCACCACATCAAGACATATATGTAATAGTAAATACAAATAGAATAATCACCACTTCAAAACATGTATGCAATAGTCATAAAAATGGAATCAGAACCACTTCAATACATATATGTAATAGTAGATAAAAATAGAATAGGCACCACATAAAAATTTGTATGCAATAGTTATGACAAAGAGAATCAGCACAACTTCAAAATCAGAGACTGATAATAAGACTCGGTATGATTATTCCTCAACCTAAGAAGGCCAATAAAGAAACACCCAGTACTGAAAAAAACTCGATTAATTCAACCTAATACGATCAATACTTTAAAACAAAAGTCAAGAGGAATACTCTTGATCACTTCTTCACTTTTTAAAACCTAGTTCTTCTCTCTCCTCTACTATGAACAGTTCTCATACTCAGAAAGTAAAATTTACATGATTCCCTTTTATAGGTGACCCCAAATGAGTTTAAGTGGGAATCCCAAAATGTTACTTGCTCACAAAAATACATTAATATTAGAATTTCACTTGAAATCTATGTGAAATTATGACTTCATTAACACTTATTTATTATTCTTGAAACTTCCACAATCTTCACCTTTTCTTCTTCAAACACCTGTTTCAATTTCTCATACTGATTACAATTGTTAGGAATATATGGGTCTGATCAACTAAACTTGATTCCTCATGCTGATTACTGAATACGATTCTAATAACCAATTGGATTCAAGATATTATATTGTAATGTTCAGCTCCATCATGATAAATTATCCAACAATCTTCTTCTATTTTTTCCTCCTGAAAAACTTGAGAAATAGTAATTCATTCAAAAACTAGTTCTTGAATCATGACTACCTTCATGACTATTAATTTATTGATGATCATCTTTCGCATTTTCTGAATTCAATTTCTAAAGTATTGTGAATTTCCATTCATTGATGGTTCATTCTATTCATCTCAACCTATTAATGATCCTATTTGAATAAAAATGGTCTGGATATGATCATTTTTTGTTACAATCACTTTGGTTATGAACATATACAATCGAAAACAATGATCTACCTAGATACGATAAAATAAAATTTGAATATGATTTATTCTCAATAGACACTATCTTTACATTTTTTTCTGCTCGAATACAATTGTTTTGAAAAACAATATGTGTTTCATCATCAATCAGCATCGCCTATTCCATTGGCACCACATCGATCAGAACTACATTCCCTGGGAATCACCATTGATATCGGCATCATCCTTTTTATCAACACCTCTATTTTAATCTGAACCACCTTCTTCGGCACCACCATCCTATCTGTACCACTTCTATTATTTTGAAACCCAGTCGATACTTTCTCTTTTTTTTATTGGTACAACTTCTTCAATCGGCATCGCCTCTTCATTATGGATAAGATTTTTTTTGAAAAACAATTAGCACCGGCTCTTCATTATTGATATGATTGTTTTAAAAATCAATCTACACTGCGTCTTCATGAAGGATGAACATAAGGAAGAAAGCACATCCTTGTATTTCTCAATTCAGGTTCATAAAGATTTTTTTGGAAAAGTCCCAACTATTATTCTTCTTCCTTTAACATCACTTCTAGATACTTAATGCAATTCTTTTCTTCTTTGAGATATTTATTCAATTCATCAATAACTTTATCCATTTTATATTTCTCTTAAACAAAATATCCTTTATTTCTTGTTGATGAAAATTCATCTTCTAATGTTTTGTTTTTCTTTTCAAGCCTTCTAATATTTCTCAAGAATTAATTAAATATTTCATTCCATTGAATCTCATGTTGCGTATATTCTTCATTAGAACTACTACTTCTGAATTCATCATCATTTATTATCGCAATAAAATTATTTTCCTCAGCATGCTCAATGTAATTTTTGGAATCAACTTTACCTTTTACTTCTTCTTCATCACAACAACATTATTTAATGGAAGAACATTTTTTATTAACTATTGCAATCAACATGTTGCCTTCAACATCATTTTTAACATCCTCACTACCATCTTCTATATAAAAAAATATTATCCTTTTGGATTTGGAGAACCTCTTATCATTCCTCTCATAATAGAATTTTTTTTACCACTGTTTTTCTTCCCAGATCTTCTTGTCCCTCTTTCTTCGTCTTCACTTTCTTCTCCATCATTTTCTTCTTAATTTCATCATTGAAGACAATTGGAAACAAAATTATCAATGTATGCACATCCAAAACACTTTATGGGAATTTTCCCTTTATACCTTTTTTACCTCTATTCACATTCTTTGAAAACAAGGACAAAATTGAATCAATATTTTTACGTACATCAGTTTTGGAGTCAGAATCTCTAGCTTCTTCTTCTTCAAAAATAATCATTTATTTCTTCGAAGCCTTGAAAGTCATTTCTCTATCAATATTAGTTTTTCAATTCATATAATTCTACCTTCTCATTTCACAAGTAATGAGAGTTCTATGAAACTCATCAAGAGATAATTCTTTAGGATCTATGTCTTCAAATGAAGAAATGTTTGCATCAAATTTTTTTCATCGGATTCTTAAGATATTTTCAACCACAGTAGAATCGTCCAAATTTTCATCAAGAAATCTGATAGTATATACTATGTCATTTACCCTAGAAAGTAAGTCCCCAATATATTCATGCTCATCCATCTTGATATCTTCATACTTCAATCTCATTATTTGTAACTTTTCCTTCTTCACTTTTGTATTTCCATAATATATTATTTTCAATTTATCCTATATACCAATTGAATTAGAAACACATTTTAATCTCAAAAATTTACTTTCAAAAAGTGATGACAATATTTCATTCTTAACCCTTCCATTGTTCTCAAGATATCTCTTATCAACATGTGTAAGTGGATTTTTATCATCAATGGGACGAAACTGTATTGTTGTAGCTTCAGGAACATCATAACTAATATACATGAGATATCGAAGAATTATATCTTTCCATATATGATAATTATTTCCCTAAAAACTGGAATACTTTTACTATTCACACAGTTCAGATTCCCCATCAGTAAGGCATAGTGAAGGGAAACCTTCCACGTATACCACATGAAAGTGCCCAATCAGTGTATTGTATCACTGATATTTAGAGGGGTGAATCAGTGAAACTCCTTTTCCTTAATGATTCATTTAAATTGAAAAAAATAATCACCGCCTATTAGATATTTCAATTCCCTTATAAAAAAATCAACACACATCCATAAGAACACAAATATTTTCGAGGTTCACTATTCAAGAAGAATAGATACATCCTTGGTATGGTTTGGAAGTAATCCAACACCAAAAATCCACTATGAAAACAATCCTTGGATAAAAACGAGTAAGATATACCATTACACTTGTGTAACACTATGAAATAGTCCTACCAGTGTGTGTGCACATTCTTATCACAATAGATCAATACCATTTCTTTTATAACATCTCATGTTACATGTGCTTATTTTTAATTCACCAAATGTATTCAATTGTAAAACTATTTGTCTTTTACATACCTATATGAATGATTAGAACCTCTTGGACTGTGTAAAACAATTTTTCTGATTAACTTTAGTAGGATTCTCACAATCTGATTCTTCTCAGTCCGATTTTATTTTAATAGAATACACTAGAATAGAATATTCACCACTCAAATACTTGAATACAATAGTCAAGGAAAATATAATCAGAACCACAACAAAAACATATATGTTAAAGTCAATACAAATTGAATCATACCACTTCAAAACATGTATACAATAGTTATGACAAATAGAATCAATACCACTTCAAAACATATATGTAATAGTCAAGACAAATAGAATCATCACTACTTAAAAACATGTATGCAATATTCATGACAAGTATAATAGGCACAAATTCAAACCAGAGGCCGATAAATAAACTCAGTATTAATCTTCCTCATTCTGGGAATCCCAATATAGGAACACCCAGAACGGGAAACTCAAAACTGGTTAATTCATCTCGGTATGAAGAATACATAAAAATAGAAGTCAAGATGAATACTCTTCACCTCTTCTTGTCTCTCAAAAACCTAAATATTATCTCTCATATACTATTAACAGTGCTCATACTCATGAAGAAAAATGTACTTGTTTCCCTTTTATAGGTAGCCCAAAAGGAGTTTAGGCAGGAATCCAAAAATGATTCCCACTAAAACAAATTCACCTAATTTTGAATTTCACTAGAAAACTCAAAGATGTTCTGACTTCATCAATTCTTATCAATTCTTCTAAAAACATCCACAATATTCACCTCTTCTTCTTTAGACTCCTATTTCAATTTTTGAGATCGATTTCAATTATTTGTACTACATGGGTCTGATTAAATGAGCGTAATTCCTCATAATGATTGCGGAATAAGATTCTCAGAACTGATTTGAATCATGATCTTTTATTTGAATGTTCGATTCTTCCTTGAAAAATTATTCAGATATCTTATTCTAATTTATTTTTTCTTCAACCAATTTAGAAACTATACTTCATCAAAAACCCAATGCTTGAAACATGGCTACCTTCCTGAATTTGAATTCATTGAGGATCAGCTTTAGCATCGTCTAACTTCAATTGGAAGTTATTGTGACTTTCCATTCATTCCAGCTTAATTTATTCCATATCAACCCAATCATGATCCTTTTTAATAAAAATTTTCTATATATGATCATTTCTAGTTATAAACTATCTAGTTACAATAAAATTCAATCTGAAAACATTGATTTTTCTAGATACAATACAATACAATCTGAATATTATTCATTCTCAGTCGACACAGTCTATTTCCTTTTCTTCTACCAAAATACAATTGTTTTGAAAAACAATCGGTGTATGATCTTCCATTAACATCACCTCTTTTATCGGCACCACATAGATCGGCACCACTTTCCATTGGTATCACCCATCCCATCGGCATCACCCTTTTCATCGGCACCTCCCTTTCAATCGGAACCACCTTCATCGGCACCACTTCGATTGTTTTGAAACACAATCTATACCGTCTATTTAACTTCTTTTCAGAACTGCCTCTTCAATATAGATATGATTTTTTTAAACAAAATAAGCACCACCTCTTTAATCTGGATACGATTGTTTTGAAAAATAATCAGCACTGCCTCTTCAATCTGGATACAATTGTATTGAAAAACAATCAGCACTGCCTCTTCAATCTAGATATGATTATTTTGAACAAAAAATCAGTACTACCTCTTCAATCATAATACGGTTGTTTTGAAAAATAATCAACACCACCTCTTCAATATGGATACGATTATTTTGAAAAACTATCAGTATCACTTCTTTATCTATTCAATTTGGATACGAGAAATCTGAATAAGATTCTTTTCTGTGTGTCTTGAAAAACAATTGGTACCACTAATTTCTATCTACCATCCATATATGAGAAATCGGATTATGATTCATTTCATATTGGTTTAAAAACCATTAATACAACTTCTTTCACTCCCCCTTAATTATTTAAAGCTTGCATCCAAAGTTCTCAATATAACTCATGATCTAAGTGAATTAAAAAAAGAAAGGCATCATCCCAATTGATTCAATCATAGTTAGGTGGACTCTAATTCTATTGAAAAAAGAGATACCTCTTTCGGATCATATTCAGAGTGAAACTAATGACCATCAACTTCCAAAAAGATTTTTTAACTCTCAAATAAACTTTTTCTCATTACAATAGACTTTCACAATGATTCATATTCCTATCTATACCATTTTTAGTATAGTTGTTTCAAGAAACAAATTGAATAGGATTACATTTATTATTTCTAAGAAAATCCTATCACCCATAAAAGAAACACTTCTTTCAATCCCTTTCATTCTGAATTCTCATTCATCCACATCTTTTTTTCATCATCATACCTATCGATTGAAAAAAAACACAACCAAAACACAACTTGGGAATAACAAAACCCACATTAGATATCATCCTCTATCATAAAACAAGAAAAATATAATCATATTTGGAATCAAATATCATATATTTAACTACAATGGATGTATATATAATAACCCGAGGGAGATCAGAAAGAGGATCTAAGAAAAAGTTCTAAGAATATCTATAAATGATCACTTACCATGAAGATCCAACTTCAAAACACCAAGTAATGAATCTAAATCACTCAAAATTCAAAAGTGATACGTTTACCACCCTTTTAGTGTTTCATGGTTTTTCCCAAACTGTGCACCTATAAAAATCCGTCAAAATACTAAAAAAAGTCCTCCAAACGCTCCCAAAATTTAGTTATATACATTACATACTTAAAAAGAATGATAAAAGGCTTACTTACTTGAAAATGGGGGTGCTAAATTATACCCATATTTGGCCTTTCTACCCCTAGAAATTAGAAAACCATCCCTATTTTCATTGGGTTCTGGACATTGCTCTTTCATTCTAGGCTCTTATGCCATGGTTTCTTCCTCGATCTGACCATGTATCCACAAAACCCACATTAGACTAATGATTTTTACATGAAATACTTTCTCTTTCCTATCCTAAATCCATAATAGGATATGTACCAATGAAGTATCCAACTATATTACAACATGATCCCATCGAATCATGTGGTTAAGATTAGGCAGATAATTTATCAAATAGGTTATGTGAAACATATTGTGCACCACCTTGAACTATAGTGGAAATTCCAACATATATACCACCTCACCAACCAATTCCAGTACCTTCAAAGGGCCTATGTACTGAGGAGATATCATTCCTTTCTTCCCAAAACATCAATTTTCATGCCTTGGAACACATGATCAGTCATAAAAAATAAATAGGGTCATTGAAGATGATCCACATCAGATTTATGATGAATCTATGATGTCTCAAAATATTTCCTCATCAACTGAATCTTCTCTATTGTTTCATGGACAAGGCTCATTCCAACATGAGAATTATCTCCTATTTCCACCCAAAGAAGTGGATAATGACATGTATTACTATAAAATTCATAAAATATAGCCATATGTATAATGTCCTGATAAATAATTTTATATGATAACTTTACTAAGGGAATGTGATCATCCGATAATACACTAAAATCAATTACACAAGCCCGTAAATTATCTTCCAATATTTGTATCATCCATTCGGATTTCATGTTTGTCTGAGGATGATACATCATACTCACAATCAATTGAGTCCCAAGGGATTTCTGTAAGGATCTCCAAAAAAGAGATGTAAACCACATATCACAATCTAATACGATCAAATATGACATTCCATTCCACTTTACCACTTCTCAGATATAGATTCTTTATAGGTCCTCCACCATATTAAATTCATGAATATGGATGAAATGATCTGAATTTGGGAGTTGATCAACTATCACCTATATGGAATTATGTTTTCAAACTTTTCTTGGTGGGCCTATTAAAAAATTCATAGTTATATACTCCAATTTCCATAATGGAATAGGTAAATACTACAACATACCTACTGGTCACTGATGTACTTCCTTAACTGGCAGACAAGTTAAGCATCCTGAAAAAAAACTCATCCACTAACATTTTCCTATCACTCAACCAAAAATGTTCTTTCAAAACCATATACATCATATGTATTATAGGATGTGTAGTTGATCATGGATTGAGGTAATCATGAAGAAGTTATTCTTAAAAATCAATAGGGATACCCATCTGATTTCAGAACCACTACACTGAACTCTCATCCAGCTTTCATCCGTCCATAGTCTCCCCATCGTTGAGTTTTAAACTCAATGTAACACATTCTGAATTGAGAATCGGTGCCTCTTTAACCATACTTAACAAATCTATATTCTCCAAAACTGGGAAGAATACTGAAACATGAACTGGGTCTTCACCTTCATAGTGCATGTCATCTAGGACCGACATCAACTATCACTCATCTGAAATCCCTTTTTCGAACCCAGTATATGACTATTTTCATAATGCATCTACCACTGAATTAAATTTTCTTGATGTATACATCAAGTCAAAGTATAACATTTTTAGATATTTAATCCATCTTATTTGTATTAGATTCAAATATCATTGTGATAAAATATGTTTCAAGCTCCTATGATCTATGAACATAGTAAATTTCTCACCAAAGAGGTAATAAAGAAATGTCTTCCAAGAATGGACTATAATAGTTAAATCAAGATTTGGTATTGGTTAATTATTTCCTAGAACTCATAAATACCTTAAATAATAACAAATAACATGATCTCCTTTCATGAGAACACATCCCAACCCTGATCTTAAAGGATCACAATACACCATGTACCCTTTCCAGATTCATAATAAATCAAGATAAGTGCCGATCTAAGATGAAGATTATGATCTTAAAATGATTTATGGAATTCCTCACTCCACTGGAATGGATCATTGTTCATTTTGAAAAGTATTATCGGAGAATTTAGGTCTAATAAATTATTAAAAATAATAGATAATAATTCGATAGACTGAGAAAACTTCATATATCAAAGTAATTATTTGGCGATTTCCAAGAGATTACACTGATATATTCTAGGGATCAACTAAAACACCAATTTTAGAAATTATTGGACCAATAAAGCATACAGATTTTAATTAAAAATTTCACTTTCATAATATTGAATACAAATGATGATCCTTTAAGATTCCAAACACCGTCGTTAAGTGTTTCTCATGCTCAGCCTTTTTCCATGAATACACCAATATGTAATCCACAAACCCCACCATGAAAGAATCCATATATATCTGAAATATCTAATTCATATATTCCTTAAATACCTCTCATGAATTCTTAACACCGAAAGGAATTACAACATTCTCATAAGGGCCATATCTTCTTCTGAAATCTATCTTATGAATATCCTCCTTTCAAACCCACAATTGTTGACATCCAGATCGCAAGTCAATGTTAGAGAACTACTAATATAATATTAATTGATCTAAAAAACCATCAAATGTGTATAAGTGGATATGTATTCTTCATCATAGATTAGTTAATCACATGATAATCAAAACAAATCCAAATATTCCCATCTTTTTCCATCACAAACAAAATTGGTGCTACCCATAGAGACATGATCGAATGAATGAATACATTTTTTTTAGATATTCCAACCTCCGTTTTAAGTCACTTAATTAAATAGGTTCCATAATATAAGGTAAAAGGTAAATAAGACTATTCCCTATAAGGATATCAATTATAAAATCCACTTCCCTTATAGCTAGTAAGCCTGAGAATTTCCTGATAAAAACAACTGGAAACTATTCCACTACTGCCAGAGGAATTTTATTCTTGATCTCCTCTATAAATTCCATGGTCAAAGCTTCCAACTGGTATGAGAACATTCCAACCTATGCTTCCAATGATATCATTTCATCCATGTATACACTCTGGTCTATGTGATGGTGATTCTCAGGTCCATATTTATTTGTGAAACTGGCCCTTCTAGTATAACAATCGATGTGAGCCTTGAACATTGTCAAAAAAATCCCTACCCAGGATTATATCATAGAAATCCATCTATTTCATAGAAAAGTCCCATATCTTTTCAAATCTATTAACAGGTATTGTACATTCTCTACACCCTAAATCTCGACAATATCTTTAAGGAATATGAGTTTGATGTTTTATTATAGAATTCATAATCACCATATTTAAACTCAGTGAATCAACCACATGAGAAGAAATAAATAAACTTGAGTCACCCAATTCAAAAAAACGTTTTCATACTGTTGTAAATCAAAAGAATCATACCTATCACCATTGGTTGTCCAATATTATTATCCTCAATCATCTCCTAATATCTATACATTTGCATCATTGCTGCACGCATTTCCTTGTTTCCTTATTTATATTACACTAGAAGAGGAGTCATGGTATTCCAATAATCATCGTGTATAGCACTGGTCTCTAGAAAAGACTGATTCTACTGTCATCACCCCATCAAAGCATATAATTCCTATGATACCTAAGTAGTGTCTTGATCACTTGGCCTCAAATAATAGTGACAACAACACTAAATATGACCTATCTTATTGAAATTATGGAATCTTATCAGTGGTCCCATACACATTTTCTTCAGGCGGTTTACTAAATCACATTGAAATAAACAAGGATGGATTTTTTTGTTATGGAGGAATATTTGTTGATCCAACCATTTTGTTTTGATTCATTATCCCTCTTAAAAAAGGTGTCCCATATCCTAATTCCCTGAAAATTATTGTTCCCACCAATTCCCATTGGTATCAACGTACTTCCTCCTCCCATAGATCCTCAGATGTCCCTTTTATCCTCTATTTATCGATTTAATATCTTTTTATAGTCCACAATTAGAGCACAGCAATCTTTGAGATAATCACCTCCCTCATCCCTAATATGAAGTTTATTCCATCAAGAATTCATTAGAATCAACTTCAAGATAAAGGCGCACTAAATTCATGAATTTAGATGCATACTCCTTCAAAAAAATATTTTCCTACTTCATGGTGAAGAAATAGGTCGTATTTTTGAATTTTGACCATGTGAGGATATAATTGTTTATTGATAATTTATTCAAAAACCTCCCAACCAAGGCCTTGATCAATATTAGCTTACGTAACTAAATCACATCACCAGTGTGAAAGATCCACAAGTATATATATTTCTAGTATAAATTTCATCACAGCTGGTGTGTCAATGAAATCAAAGATATGGTTAATCCAATTCGTCCACACCTATGTATCTCTGTTTATGAATCACCCCAAAAGATGGGTGGATTCTATTTCTGAAATTCAATGGAATGATCCATTCATCATGGATCAACCCACCTATTTCATCTATCCATGACATTAAAGGCTTGAATTATACATGGAACCAGTTGTTGGTTCCCCACTGGTTAAGGAGAAACCACATATTCTGCAGCTTCATTCAGTTGGATTCTATGATGCCTATCGGGTTCCATGTTTTATAAACAAAACAACATGCCATAAGTCTCACTATATATTAATTAAAGTCTTAACATTTTAAATTCCATCACAACATACTACAAAAATATTTCTTCCCAAAATTCGACAATTACCTTGCTCTTCCATTTTTGAAAAAATTCAACTTTATTTTTGAAATAAAACTATTTTTAAAATACAACTACCATAACCTTCTTCAAAATCATTAATTTGAAAAAATAACAATTATTGAAAAATAAACACATAGAAGAAAAGCATATATCATTTCTCAAAATGAAATATGCACTCAATGGTGGAAGTAATTTTTCTAATAAATGTCATGCAAACCTCATTTGATCAACTAATAACAATGAGATTCCAAATCCAATAAGTGTCTCCAAAACATTTATGTACCCAACACTTTGGTAACATGAAGTTTAGTATAAAAAGGTTAACTATGTATTTTTTTTCCCTACATTTCATGCTCTGAAAATTCTAATCTTATATATGATGTGAAATTAAAAAATAAACCTTAATGAATTCAAATCCAAGAAAGAAAACCAATACCAATTAAAGGGCCAACAAATACAAGGAACACTTGTTCCATAAAGGAAATACAATGCTGATACGACTTTCCACAAATAGATTTTTGGTCCAAACATACTAAAACCACTTATAACATCCCTACTTTCCTCATTTTTTGGGGAATGTGGAGGAATATTACATAGCCTTATGTAACATTCATAAAACACAAAAGGCTTGAAATAAATGCTAAAGGGATTAAATTCATGTGGGGGATTATTTTCACATTAAGAATAAAACAACTAAGAAAACAAGCCATGACAAAACAAGGAACTATATTAATTGCGATAAAAATGAAAAAACCTCAAAAATTGATTTATTAAAATCATAATAAAACACAACGCAACTATAGAAGACTACAATATCAAAGTAAATAGTGTAGGCCTACAATACTCAATCAATTCAAAGATGACAAAAGAAAACACCATATTCCAAACTTTCTCCATGCATTATCTCACAACTACAACCCAAGTATCATTAATTGCTACTAAATATGTTTCATACCTTACAGTTACTCATGTCTCGATGAACAGCATATTCAATTGAACCAAAGTTCCAAAGTAGGGTTTAGTAATGAAACTTGGTAGATTTTTTCCAATTACATAACTACTCATGCTTGTAGGATATAATAGGTAGGAAATATTTATATAAAAATATTTTATATAAAACAATTTCAAAAATAGTTTATATCAAAACATAAACAAGTTCCAATGAAACTATTTTCTGAAAAAAAAACATCAAGTTTCAAGGAAATAAATTAAACAATGTTCAAAAATCATTTCACAAATTCTATTTTGTAATAACTATTCCACATAACTTATCCACACTGCTAACCAAGCATGTAAAACCTAAGACACCCTATACTCATGGGTGGTGACTCATCCTTTCACTAAGTCAAAACTCAGAGAATTGTTTTGATGGGGGAAAGCCCTGACCCTTATCAATCCCAGTAATGGTGGGGGAGACTCCTTACAATTTTCTATCCTGAATGCACATGAACCCAAAAACCATTATTCCAAAATAATTCCAAAACCAACATTTCATCCATTTTAATAAAATTTTCTTCTATTGAATTCCTTCTAACAAACAAATTCAAATCAACGATTCAGATTAATTTTAATAAAATCATCCCTTTTAATGAATTTTTTTTGATTAATACAGTTACCACAATACTAGAAAACCCACACTTTAAAATCAACTTTTTAAAACAAATTCCCAAGGAACATTCCATAAAAACACCCAATTTTCTTATATTCAAAAATTCGTCACTGAAGAAGGATTTCTATAATTAGTACATTGAAAATTGACAAAAAACTTCACATAAAATAATAAATTCTTAATCAAGACATCATATTTAAAATAGAGAATTCGAAGGTGAAGCCACCTACTTCAGGCATTATGATAAAAATGAATAACATCATGAAGAACATCAACAAAACCTAGTTAAATTTCTACAAAACCACCTTAGATCTCTTTCCCTTCCATAATCCAATCCAAATATTATAATATTTGGAATAAAATATCTTATATATAACCAGAATGGATATAGATCTATGAAACCGAGAGAGGTAGAGAATATGGTCTAAGAAAATGCACCAAGAACAACACAAAAATGATCACTTACCATGAATATTGATCTTCAAAACACCTAACAATGGCTATGTATCACTTCCAATTCTCTGGGGAGGGGTTCTCCAGATTGAGAGGGTAAAATACAGAGCTAGGGTAGTTTTGGGGATAAAATGAGGAATTAAAACCATAGAACAAACTAGATACACTTTTTTTGGATCTATTTTTTGAACCATGCATTGTTAGTATCATAGTTAGAAAAAACTTGCACTAACTGTGTGCAATATACTCCCTTAAGGGTTCATCCTCTCAGAGGTGGCTTGCACGGTTTCCAAACCATGCACCAACCATGTCAAATCACACTATCAAAAAAATAAATACTTATCATAAGCTTCCACATTGTTTGAAAAAACAGTGCATCTTCCATGAACCTTCCCTTTATCGGTTGTCTTAATTTGTGTAGTTTTTTTGGTGTTTCAGAGGTTTCCCAATTCCTTCACCTATATAAAATCTCCAAAAATATTCACAAATTTCTCCAAAATCTCCCAAAATTATCCCACAAACATTACACACATAAAAAAATTACTAACATGAAACTAGGGGGGTACATTATTCATTTTTATGAATTTAGAATTATTTAGTAATTTTAAATCATTAAACAAAATATTATTTATTTTAAAATAATATTAATGTCATTTTTTAGATTATTCATTTAATAAGACATTAAATACCTCAATAAAAATTGGTAATACGAATATAATCCTTTAAAATTTTCATAACATGTCATATAGATCTATAACATTTGTGGGAGACAGAAATTCACTCAAACTATATCACTTTTAATATTTTAATTTCATTTATTTTATTTTTCTATTTATTGAATAAAAATTATATCAGTGTTAGGTAAAAATTTAAGGTAATTATTTCATAAATAAAAATTTTAAATAAATTAACACGAAAATAATTATATTTAAAATATAAATTTATAACCAAATAAAGTCACTATTTATCCTAATTTCCAAAATTTTTGAAAAATATAAAAAGAGGAAATTTTTTACTTTTCTTTAAGAAAATAATATAAAGGTAAAATTCCTAAACAAACGGTAAAAAATGACATATATTTGAATATGGGATGATTATGGATGAAATAGGTTTATAAAATGAAATTATGTCAACTATTAGGGTCATTTTTGAGTCCTTATCATATAATTTTTTAACCTTAATTTCACTATTTACCCTTACTATGGGGAAAATTATTCAATATGGTTTCTATTCAAAATGAAAAAAAAATAAAAGTGGACTATTTATAAAATTTGATCTTCATAATTACAAGTATAAAATCCATTTTTCATGATCAAATTTCAATAATCCATATTAATTAATTTAAAATAAATAAACATGGAACAAAAAAATGGGTTTTCATAAAATTTACTTTTACGTATGTGAATACGTTTAAATAAATTTCTATCATAGAATTTGTTCTAATTAAATTAATTGAATTATCAATAATTTAATAGAAATAATTTTAGTCATAAATATATTTAAAACAAGTTGGAGCTTTTGAAAATTCTTGAAATAAAAATATTTTTTCTAAAAAAATTCATTTGTTACTATTGTGTGAAAAATCAATCTTTTGAGAAACATATCAAAATTTAAAACAAATTCAATTTTCATGAGATGATTTAAAAAATTATATTAATTTAATAAAATAAATTATCTAAAAGTATCAAAAATTAATTACAAATTTGAACAATGGGAAAAATATTACCACTTTTAATGAAAAGTTTTTTGATCTATAAAATGATTTTATTGAAAATTATGTACTATTTTTTTGTTAATATATTGATTGTATAACACCTTTATTTATCTTTTCATGTTGTTCTTAATTCTATCCATAGCATCTGAATCAGTGTCCTGGTTATAATGGTCAAAATTGAAATATAATATTTTATGGTTCATTTAAGGGTGGTGTCATGTGTTGTATACACTATTAAACATAGTGTTCTTTTAAAATCTTGTGATTATACACTTGAAACTAGTAAAGGTTATCAAAAAACAGCTACAATTTATTCCTTATTAAACATCATCTTCAACTAATCTCCATTATTGTAACATGAGCACCATAGCATCTCTTTGTTTGAGCCAGATCGGCACCCAACATCCATAGGATAACATCTAATTCAAACAACATCTGTGAATATGATATTGAGATCCAAAAGACTCATTCAGGAATGTATGTTCTCTCATTCCTCCTAGATTTTTATACCTCCTTATTATGATATTTCTCAAAATTAGAGATCCTATATTTTTCAATAAACCAATGAATGGTTCAACATATTTGTTCTCAACATCAGCTCTTCCTCAAGTGGAAGGATAAACCCATATATTTTAGAGAATTAATTATTTTCCTTTCATGTAAACATTATTATCCATTAATCTAAATCACTTAAGAAAAATAAACAACCTTCATATATAAAAACTCAAAACTATAAACATCAATGTCAGCTAGGAAACAAGATCATCAACTCAGACATCGTTAGTTTCATTCTTCATAATCTTTCTCTATTGTAGACTTTATTCCGTAAAACTTGTATTGATTACAGCTCAATCATAGAATCTTCTCATTATTAAGCCTTTAAATAGTTTGAACTCAATATGGTTTTTTTCACAAAAATGGTGTGTATTTATCTATATACTAGTGTTCATATAATTTATAAGAATTAATTCTCTTCCATCTTTAATGATTGGAACAAATAAATAAATAAATATCAAATGAAAAAAAATTCTTTAACTTTTTTCAACATCCATCATATTTGAATTATAAAACATAATTTTTATTTTTCAATATTAAGGAATATTCTATTTATTTATTGTGTATGAGTCTCCCTAAAATCATAACTATAGTTAATGGAATTAAATAGGCTCCCCCTTAATCTAATATCAACCTATACATGAACATCAAGGTTTAATATACTTAGAATTTGGATAAAATCGTGTAACATTTAATATACAAGTATTATGATCCATTGTTGATGAAGTGTTCATATAGCCTCACAGTCAGATTGGTTCTTGAATTTATCTACATTTGAAACATTATCTACTATTGAGTGATTTTAGACTTTATACTAAGCTCAAGATAACCTCAATCAATATCCTCAATATCAGTTGTTCTTTGGTTTGTTGGAGTCAACATCTCCAAATCATGACAAATTACCTTTCTAAAAAGTTACTCTTCCATGTTAGGGGATTCCCTTATGAAGAACATACTCATTATAGTTTATTATTTTGAACTAGTAAAATACTCTACCAAAGAGTTAGACGACTCATTTAATGTTTGGGCTTAGATCTCTTCCTATACAACACAAAATACCTCTTATGGACACTAAATTTAACTCTTCTAAAACAATTCCTTTGTAACTTTTTCATCATTTTGATTAAAATGAAAATTAAAAACATAGATAATGGCCTTATACAATTCCATTTCCGTTAAATCATATTCTAAAATGAATTTAAAGATTGAAAAAATGAATTCAAAAAAACTCTAAGGATCTTCCACCCAGAATAAAATATAAAATTTATCAGATTAAAAAAATGAAGATGTTTTGATAAAAAATAATAATACAAAAACCTAGAAATTGAATATATTAATTCAAAAAACACAATCCAAAAAAATCCAGAAATGATATTTGAGTTTAATCTCCACTTGAAATATTTAAAATATATATTCTGAAAATTATATCAAAATTAAATTAATTGAAATGTGATCCATTAAACACCCAAAAAAACATTCCCAATAAAATATTCAAGGAACTATAATATCAACAAAAACATATAAGGATTTAATCATTTAAAAATATATGGAAAACATGTATGTATAGATTATTCAAATTTTTATTAAAAATATGTGGCAAACATGGATTAAAATAAAGACACATCAATAAGCCATCATTTTGGATTATTAATCTTCAAGAGTATACAGATATATTTCTCAAAGTAATCAAATTAGACTATATTGTTACAATTTTTCATTAACTGATAAAATAAGATCAACCACTTCCCTTATAAATATAAATTAATTTATACCCAAAGTTAATGAAATTAAAATAGAAACCATATACTGAATTTCTTCTATAGTAAAAAAGTGTATGTTACAAATCTCTTTTTTCTACTTTCAAAAACCTCTACTCTTAATTAACATTCTACATCACCGTACTAAGAAAATGTATAGACATGAAAATCACAAAGCTGAAACCTCTATAATGGAAATATCCTATTTTCACCACTCCATTTTTCTCCTAATTTTTATAATTCTTTAGTTTTTTATATGTTCTCGACGGTAGAGATCTTTTACCTTTAAACTATATTCATTTGTTCCTAAAATTTGTTGGTGGTTTTTTGATATTCCACCAACATAAACAAGACCATATTTACCAACAGTATATGGTATTTTATGTAATCAAAAACTGATAAAAATATCTTTCTTATTGATATTCCATTTCTTTCAAAACATCGTTTAACAATTTTTCAAACAGAACATTCTTATTTGAGCCACTTTTTTCAATTTCTGATTCACTAATATTTCTCAATGATATTACCCCTTCTCCATGATTTTTTATTTTATTAATTTTATCCTTAATATATGAATTATAATCATCAATGATATTATTATTTTCCTCTATATTAAATCTATAATTCATATCTCCTTAAATTGTTACATGATATCTATCAAATTATTCATTTACCTTTTCATGATGATAAAATTTTACATCAAGTTCATTAATATAACCTAATGAAATCTCCAAAAATCATACAATTTTCTTGTTCTTCATTATTTTTAGATAAATCTCCTCAATATATCTTTCTATTTCCACTTATATATCTATAATTACCTCTTGTTGATCATTATAATCAGTAATCGCATTATAAATAACTTTTATATCTAACATTAATTCATATATATTTATATAAGATAAAACCAGTCTCAACACCTCCCAATGTAACTTCTTTTATATTTTCTTTATATTTTCTTACCAATAAATTTCACTTAAACATCTTTCCATTTGAATTTCCAAAATTTAAATACTATAAAAGGATAAATTTCTTTTTTTTATCATTAAAAATAAGCATCCTCTTCTTCAAACACTGTTGGGAATATAGTAGTGATATATCAAATAATTATCTATTGGAAATATATCATGGTAATTGTACTCTAATTTTTTTACTCATTTAAATTTTATAGACATTAATGACATGACTATGTAATAACACCGTCTAAATTTTCATCCTCTTAAAACTCTTACGTCTCCACTAAATTTTATATTGTCCACTTATATTAAGGTTTAATATTTATCTCTTTGTTCAAACACATTTAATATAATTCAAAATTTCTATATAATTCATCATGTAAAATTCACTAAGGTTTATATCTTAAATTTTTAATTCTTTTAGTTTTTATGAAATTTTAAAACATATAATAATTTTCTGTATCATATAAAAATTATTAACCATATTAAGAGTCCATGTATTGAATAGATAACTTTAATGATATGGATAAATAATACATCCACATATTCACTAAAACTCATCTTACGATCATTATAAATTTTTTCTGAAAACTAAATTTTGCATCTCTCAATTTTTTATCACCTTTATATATTCTAGAAACATTTTCCTAGCAACCTTTTATAATGGAAAAATATTTTTCCTACATATAAGTGTTGTTAGATAATTGTCCTAATAAATATTTACAAGCCTTATAATCATCATTTAATAAATTATTTTTAACTTCAATCAAAGATATCCAAGTGGAATCAGTTTCTATAATTTCATCCATTACATTCACATAATCATCAAGTCCACGATATTGTAATTGTGATCTAATTTTTTTTTGTTATATTATTTATTATAACAACTATAAAACAAAGGTACTCACTCCAGTTTCAAAATACACACTATGAAATTAAAATTTATTCTATAGATTCAAGTAATAACATGTGGCTTTAATAAAACTTCTTATACCATATAGCCTCACAAACACCCTAAGAGGATGTCTAATTATTGTGTAATAAAAAATTAATATTATCGTTAAAAAAAAGATCATTCCTTATATTTGGAAAAGAAACAGTCAATATATCTTGTAATAACACTCAAATACCAAAATTGTAAAGAGCATGTACACATGATTTTACTTAGTTCAACCGTAAAAGGTTTCTTATAAGGATCAGATATCAATTATGTATTGATTTGAAAATAAAAAAATACATCACTAGTTTATGATTACAAAATTTAGGACAAGATCAATTATCATATGATGTCCACAAACATTTCCACACTTCTACTCACTACATTCAAGTGGGTTATAAATATATAATAAGTACATATTTTGAACTCATAAATATATCAATTAGAATTAAAAAACGAACAGAAATGGTTGTTCCTTGTGAAGTTATGTTATTAGATTTTGTATCTTTACTTTTTCATGTAGGAATTATTTCTACTAATAATGATCGTTAATGTAATTCATACTAACCACACATCACCTTTCTATTCCAAGTACTTAATTTAGTTTGTTATTGAATCTATGTTTTCTGATATTCCAGATTCACCTCTATATAAGTATTTTTTAAATATTATCTTCCTATGAAAATTTTATATCCTCTCTATCGAAATAATGTATGAATTATAAATTTAAAATACAAATAATAAATTAAAGATTTATTTAATTCTAATCTAGCTATTGTATCAACTCCAAGTATACCTCTAACATTGAAATTAGAATATGTGATTATTTATTTCCAATAAAACCATCTTGAGATAGCCACATATTCACTTATATTTGAAATCTATATATTCTAGAAATAATATAACATCGTATCAACTCTTCAAATGATAGATCAATTTTTCTTCTATCTACTATCAACGTGTGAAGAGAACTAAAATATCTTGAACGTAAAATTTCACAACCCTTTATATATTTCATGGTGTTTAGTCATTTAGAGGTATCATCCACTACATGGAATAGTGTTGAATCCATAGAAAGAATCAAAAAAGGAAAATACCAATGAAAATATAATTAAATTAGGTCATAATGTGACAATTATACAAAACGTTGTGAATAGATCTCTAGAACCACAAAAATCTATCTAAGAGGACTTTATAGAGTGACATCTATGTAATAGTGAGTAACATTAAACTCCAAAAACGTTATATTTATCCCAAAAATCCTTCCTGATATGTCTTTTTATGTCATGGTGTGTAACACCAAACAAAAAATATAGAAAATTAAGATATATACTTTTATTCCCTAAAAAATCACACACACAAAACTCAATTAAGTTCTAGCATACGTTTTTCAATCCTTAGGTCAAGGTGTGACCAAAATATTTAAGGCATTACTTTCCATAAATAACACTTATATTGTTCCATTAAGGTATCCTTTAGATATGTAAGGTATTGTACATTTTCAAGACTGAAAATCAATTTATGATGTCAAAAATTTGGTTATGGCCTAATATTTCCATTTCTTTCTACATCCATAATCTCTAGAATCCATATCATCTTGACTCCCAATCAATGCTTTAATGTTCGTCATATTTTCATGGAATCCAAACAAAATAATATTAAAAAAACTAACATTAAAACCCCTGGGGGAAATATTTATTTATTTTTGTTATATTTAATTCAAATGAATGTTTTGATCTCCTAAAAATAGTGGGTTATTAGATATTTTACACTATGTTTGGACATGTGTTTTAACCACTTAAACCCAAAAAACCAAAATCATTTTTTCCAATGATTAAAATTTTTAAGATCATGAATTTATTAATATCATATTTAGTAAATATCGTATTGATAATAAATCGCCATTTTGAATTTTTATTTTCAAATATAAAAAATTTCAACTTTTAAAGGTCAATTCATAACTAAGATTACCCTTACGATCGATGTAGACGTATGTGAATTGATTAAATCAAGTGATGACTATATACCATTTATCGAATTCTCTTATGAATCATTAACATCCAAATGTAATTTAACCTCTATTATTAAAACATGCTCATATATCAAATAATATCTAACCTAAAAAATTTAATTTAATACATGCTAGTACATAGGTAAATACATATATAGTGTTTTTATAAGATTTGGTTCAAATACCTACTCTTTACCTTGATTAGTTTTTCACCAAAATCACGGATTATCCGCTACAATATGATTTTCAATACTATTATTGGTCATTATCCAAACATGAATGTGATATTATCGCTTGTCTTACAAATTCTTATCTCACATAAGACTTCATTAAATTGATTTACTATGCTTATAGAGTCACACATTCATCTCCTGGTATACCCTATGTCACAAAGGATATATTTAGACTCAACATATTCATGTGTTACTTTGAAGGTGCTATTTAAATTAAATATTTGGTTATGTAAGTTATTATTTAGTACTAGTGAAATATATCTCCTTATAATAAAAGAAGAGATTCTTCAATTTCTTTTAAAACATTTGGAATAATTCATAAAACTCATTCACTAATAAAACTTAGCATCATTAGGTTCTAATGAATCTTCTGATTTTCATATTGCACTCAATGAGTTACAATTATATTAAAACATAGAAACTCCACAACATTTTTAAATTGATTTGAAACAAATAAATGAAACCATACAAAGTAGGTTGTTCATGTACCTCATTTCTATTTTTTAAAAAATTCCCAACCATTTATTTCATGGGAAATGCTTCAGTTTTCCTTAACATTAATACCAAAAGAATATAAATCCACAACACAATCATGGATACTATTCTCCTTCTTCTCTTTAAGAATCCTTTGGTATATCTTCAAACAACATAGCTCCCAGATACTCAATATTTGAACAAACACTTCTGTAAATATCTTTTTTCTTTTATACAAAGTTTAAAAGGAAATTAGAGTATTCATTTTGGAATATAAAATATTCCCAAAAAATTATATTCTTATGTTCTTATTTAATTTAATTCCATTTACCTATGTGGGGTTCCACCTTGATCTCAATATTCATTTTTCCTATCAAATAGTTTTCTCCAAGGATATTACAGGACTTCCCTTACTTTTAACTTCCATTTTTTCTTATTTTTTTCTCATTCAAAATAAACTATTCTAGAGTATTCTAAAATTATTCACATTTCTTAATCTTATATTATAAAACTCTCAAAGTACTCAAATAAAATTTTCTCATGAATCATTCTTATTAGACTTAGATAAATCATAAAATATGTACAGATGCGTACTTTTCTTATATTAATTTTTGGTATTACACAATCACTCTTCCCCATAACTCATACTCATAAATATAATTATAATAATTTGATCTCTATCTTATTTGATATATTTTCATGAAAATAACAATTACATCACACTCTTATATGGAAGTATTGAGATCCTAAAAATAATCAACCCATATAGTCATCTAACATTAACCTCTAATTTATTAACTATAAAACTCCTCATATATATCTTGGATAACACATTATTAATAATTATGATCTTTAATGCATAAAAGTGTAGTCATTTAAATGATCTAAAATATTTCATATCCAATAGAAGCTCAGGATTTATTAATTCTCACTTATAAAAAACACAAATCCTAGTTATATAGTCATTGATAAACAATTTTTCATCTAATTAAATTCATTTACTTTATTCCTGAAAACAATTTAATTCATTTTCTCCCACGAGAAATATATGAAGTGTATCCTCTTCCATTTAAAGATTTCATCATGTATTCACTGAATTCATGATGTAATGAGCTTGAATTTACAACAAAATAATCATACTACTTCATTTCCACATTTAATCTAGAATTCATTCATTAAATCTGCATGGTAATTTTTATTATTTTCAATTCCTTTGATCTCCCCTGAATCTCCTTCATGTACAACACTCATCATATCCAAGAATTTATCGGATGTATCTTGTCATGTTTTTATCAATTAAAAACAATATAATCACCCTCCCATTCAGAATCTTCTTTAGATAAAACATTTTGAATTATGACTAATTTGGGGTCTACAATGTCCTCTAATGTTTCACTATGTTCCATATCAATAAAATATTGATATAGACAAGTGATTGTTATAGAATTAATTGAATGGACATTATACTAACTTCATGAAGCATCTTGGTCAACCACATGACTGTGCAAACTAACAGCATAACCAACTAACTTATCGTTTCAGTCAACATTGAAGTTGGTTGATCAAACACACATGGAAAAATAAAATTACCATGATTCATTTGATTTTTCGCATGATTTATCATGTTTATTGCATGACCAATTGGCTTTATTTTTAGTTAATTAACCAGATGATGCAACCCCACTATTAATTCATAGGCTGTATGACTAATTTACATTGTGATCATTTGATCATCCAAAAAAAGTAAAACCTTGGTCATGGGATCAAACATAAAGATCCAAACTACTCCAAATTACACCCATAGTAATCTAATTCTATAAATTCTTCATTTAAGAATAATTATTCTTTAAAATAACTATATCCATTCTCAAAAAATTATAAACACATAAAATCACTTTGGGGAGTATAAGAGACATCCTAAAACTCATCATTACTTTTCCAAATTTCTTACAACATATATGATAAAATATATCACCCATATCATAACCATTTCATAATGTCATTGTGACAATAAGACCATGTGGAAACAAATCATCTACCCAAGGCAAAAAAAACTCTCACATAGTATTTTTTCAATTTAAATTTTTATTTTGTGAGTTCCATTCTTCTACGGATAATTGGAAATGAATAAAAAGGGAGTGAAATTTATCATATACCTAAAATATATCTTCCTCTAAATATATTATTCTAATATTTTTAGATAAGGTAGTTGACAAATATTTCATATAAATGCTCCATCAATCACTCACTATAAGTATACATTATGAAATTAAATGTTGTAAACAAGTGTTCATAAACTAGACACCAAAGATGTCTCTTTCATTTATTCATATAGTGCCATCTCAAAATATAATTTCATAAGGGTTGTCTATAATATATTTTCAAAAATATACCTGATCTAACACTCATCATAACAAAAACATCAAAATATTCAAGTGGAAGTATATTAATTTCCTTTTTAATAAAAAAACACCCACTAATTAATATAATATGCACAAAAAATAAATAAAATATGGGTGAGTATCATACTCAATAATCTACATCTCCAATGACTATTTTGTCCTCAGATTAGATGAAAATATAAAATTTATAGAATCCATAACTTCTTGAGTTTCTCACACTTAGTAGGTGAGTTATATTCTTCATTTAGATCCAATATGTAACTACTTATCAAAATCAATTGATCTCACTAACATAACAATCTCAATAAAATATACAAGATAATATATGAATGTTAGTTTAAGTTTTTTCCTCTAGAACTGTCCATTTTTTCATCTCCATGGGTTTTATCTTTCTGAAATATTCCCGAAGTAGCTAAGATACCATTTGAAACTAAGATAAAAATTATAAATGAATACCAATTAATATTTTACTTAATGGTAGATTGAATTTTCTGGCTATATAAGAATCACATATATTATTGAAACCAAACCTTCAATTACTTTAAATTGGAAAAATCCCCATTGATTTCAGAATTTAGAGGAAATGATTAACTTCTTAGTTGTAGAATTGGGGATGGGACTTCTTTCTAAACTAAGATATCTTTTTCTTTATAGCTCTAGAATTTTTATCCTTTTTCATTTTATACTCCTTCATAACTTCACAAATTAATATTTTAGTGGGATGTATTGTCACCTTTACTTTCTGAGCTTGCTTCATAGATAGAATAGCTTCCTTATCCAAAGCTAGAATAACAACTTCACTACTTGAAAATTTCTTCAACTTCCAAAATTATTTTTTATAGTCATGAAATATTGTTAAAATGTCATTAGGATCGTGCAATAGACTAACATTCTATGTCAATATCTTATTTGTAACATCATGTTTGGAAGAAAAAACCACTAGTTCATTATCATTTTCATTCTTTATATAATTTAAATTAGGAATAATTCTCCTGAAACTATTATGAATTTGTTCTACCTTATTTCAAATTCCACACACACCTTCATCAGCATTTTTCTTACCCTTTTTTGGTAGATTCTAAATCTAATCATTAGTGATGGCTTCAACCCTTCCAATATTATCAGGTAACTCTATGTTTGACTTTCTATATGTGTCTATATTACTCCTTCAAGATTTATTTCCCAAAGTTTCATCTTAATGATACATAAAGTAGAATTTCTTTACATTACAAAAAAATCATATTCATACATATTTAAAAAAATTCTATCTTCAATGAAATATTAGGATTATTAATCTTAGAAAATTTCGTTGTATGATTACACTTCAAGTTATACTCACATTCATTCTTATTTTCATATCTATATAATGTAATAAAATATTCTACACATTAGTAAAAAAAACTATTTTTGAGTGTATTATAATAGCATTAATCATATGTTTTTTTCATATATGATTCAGGAGTTCTAGAATTTTTTTATATTTTAAAAACTATTCTTCAAAGATAAATTATTATTCTGTTTTGAACCCAAATTATTTTTTATAATAGGTTTTTTATAATTTTAAGATTTATTTCCATTTGTAGTTGGCCTTCTCTGACCTTCATATGATAAAATTTTTCCCCAAAAATGTATTTACATATACCTGAACCCCCAATGACACCAAAACTAGCTAAAGAACATATTTCTTTTTTTTATGAAATGTTTCAATATTGTTCTCCTTGACTAACTTAAAATTTCTTTCATTTTCAACAGATATTTTGGTGTATATTTTGGTAAAATATTCTTCACATGTCTTATTATATATACCATTAATGATGTGGTATACTTCTCATGTTTTTTAACCACCCAAATATATATATAATTTAACTTCTGTCTAAAAATATCTGTCAAATCGGATTCCATGAATACAACTTCTATAATGAATTGGATAGATTTCCCCTAAGTTCAAAGGTGGAATATTTTTTATAATCCTTGAGAACCCTCAACCAGCATTACGACTCCATCATGTGGTAAATTACATATTTGAAACATTATTGGTAGCACTTGTCGTCTTAGACATAATGGATGTTGCAGGAATATTAATTCCCTTTTTTATTCTGTTTCGATTATAGTTCAAGACACTTTAATATAACTAAATTATTTTTCAATAACAATAGAGATCAAAACTTTTCCCACTTTATCACTGTCCTCTATAATATTTCATAATGAAGATAATTTTTGTATACTAAAGAAATTTTCAACACTTTCACCATCTTGAAATTTACATATTGAAAGAAATATTTTCAATTCATGGACCTTATATTTATCTTTTTTAATGGATGAAATACCTCAGTAATAGAAATTTTCATTACTTACTTCTCAAAAACTATTCTTGGTAAATTTCAAACAATATGAAGCATGTTGTCATTGAAATATGTGGTTTTTCAAATTTTATATCTCACTTTTTTGGAGGGGGTGTTTCATCATCCAACCAATTTAGATAATAAATTCTTTATTTAATTAGATTCCTTAATTAACAATGATTTTAATTCAAGTAATTACATAAAAAGAAAACTATATATGCAATGAGGTCATCTAGAACATTTTTTAGATAACCTTTTACAGGTGACCAAAATTATTTTGTTATATTAATCTCTTTATTCTATCCATATTTTTATCTAAAATCATAAAAAGGATGTTTATTAAGATATTAACTAGTAGATAACTTAATACATTATTCTCATTAATGTGAATTTTAATGCCTTTACATCATCACATTTGTTCATAAAATATGGCAGTCCTTATTTACCTTATTTTTTAATTTCTTTAATGAAATTTCGAATTCTCTATTAGCGTGAATTATCATTTCACCTCCAATTTGTGTCTCAACTATAAGAATATCTTGAAATTTACACTTCATTAAATTCTATTAATAATATTGATGAAAATAAAATCATGGCCTAATTCGTTAGGAACCTATGATCTAATGTAACATAAGATGCCCCATAGGATTTTTGTAGACACCTGAGTTGGGGGCGAATCGTGTGTTGACTAATTTCTTACAAATATGAAATTATCCTATAAATATTTAACCCTTAAAGGTAAATAACCTCTAATTATGTTTTTTAACACAGGTCTATTAAAATTTTATAATGTATAAAATAACTACAAGTATTCAGGAAAATCCAAAAAGCGATACAAAATATTGTTACCTGGTTTGGTAAAAAGACCTCCTCCTTTCCTTGATTGGTTATGCTCCAAAATCATGGATTCTGCAATAGAATTCGATATTTATTAAAACTATTGATATTTATCAAATATTTACTAATTATAGTCTCACCGAACATACAAATTACTATCTCACAAAATACTACCTTTTTTATATTCATACTATGAACAAATAGTTTCACTATGACCTACTTACATAACCTGAGTCACAAGGGTTCAATGAAGGCTTCCTATATATATGAAACTACTAATTTAATGTTCTTATTCGAAATAGATCAATAGTTGTTTACTAGATTCTTCAAAACTATTGAAACTTCCTTCCATCAACAAAATAGTATCTTCTTTGATTGCCTTTAGATGTTTTTGAATAATGCCTAAAAATCGATCAATACTCTATCAAATATTTTGAGGATTCTATTAAACATTATCATGTAGATATCTAAATAATAAGATCTTATAATCTTCAAACCAATTAGATCCTAGTCATTCTTCATGTACATTTATACCAATAAATGTGACAATAATGAGTAGGTTTTCCCTGTTCTATTTTTCTAATTTTGGAACTTCTACAACAATTGATTTTTTAAGAATATATTTTTCTTCCATTTTAATTGATACCCAACTTATTTAACTCCACTAAATCTCTATTAACTTGTTCTCATTATTCATGAAAAGGCTTATTCAAAATATCATCACATGAAAAATCTCTCAGATACTCATGTTTATAACACCCTCTACTCTCAAAATATTTATTCTTTGATATATAATTCTCAAGGAAATTGTAATATTTATTTTTGATTGAACAATATTTATAAGTAATTATATTCTCATGGACTCATCTAATTTCTCAACTTTTTTATACGTCTGCTTCACCCATATTCCCAATATTCATTTTCCCTAGAAAATGGTTTCCTATATAGAAATTCCTTAAGTTCCTATACTTTTCCATTTCCTTTTATTTCCAATTTTTCTCTTGATAAAAATAAATTATTATATAGTATTCCAATGGCCATGATATTTCCTCAACTTCTATTATAAAATTCCTTAAAATGAAAATTAAATTTATATCTTGAATCCTTTTCCTCTATAATTGCTAAATTATAAAAAACAGAGATTCAATTTTTCATTATATTTATTACCAGTCACACATAATAGTTCTTCCCTATAATTAATATTCTTATTTATAACTATAAGAATGAATTATTTTTTTCTTCAATATACTTTAAAAAAATATAAATTACTTCGTATTATTTTATTTCGGGATTGATCTTTCCAAAAATCATCCCCCAAAATATATATATAACATTCACCAATTCTATATTAAATGCATATCAATTAATTTATTTATTAAACCCCTACCTATTTCAACTTGATATAATTAATGAGTAATGATGGAGTTATTAAAATGATCATTACATTCATATGGAACATCAACTTAACTCATCTTACTTTCATCTCAACAACAAATTACAACTCACTTTGTGATATACATAATTTCATTTATCAATACCAATAGCTTCATGTTTCTACTCATTTCATGTTTTAATAAATATGGTAGAATATAATCAAACTTTTTTTAAATATGTGCTCAAAATTTCATTATTCTCCCTTATATAGTCTCAGATATCAATTATTGAGGCATCAATGAATAGTCATGCATTGATTTCAAATCATCTAAATTATTGTTGAGAAATTAATAATTAATTTTCTCTATAATGAAATACATGAAGTGTCTCCTCTTCCATTCTAGAAATGGATCATGGATTATCTAAGATTCATGATTTACTAAACATTAATTACAACACATGAATAATTATATTTCATTTCCATATTATTCATTAATTTATTCATTAAATCAATATGTAAATTTTATATAACTCCACTTACCTTGATCTTCCTTGAACAACCTTGATGATCAAAACTCATCATTTATAATCATCTAGCACTTGTATAATTTTTTATCATCAAAATTCTACTCAATCATCATCCCTTTTAGTTTCCCCTTCATATAGAATGTCTAGATTACTCATTATTATTTTTTCAATAGAATCCTCCAATGATTCACTATGTGTTGTATCAATATCATGTTAAGGCACATAAGAAACCATGAGTGCATAGACTTCATAACCAATCAGCTACCAACATGAATTATTCAGATCAACTAGATGACTATTAGGACTAATACCATAACCAATTAACATGTTGTGTCAATCCATAGTGAGGATAAAGGATTGAATGCATGTAAAACCATCAAATAACCCTGAGTTACTACATCAATTTATGAATTATTGGATCTATTACACGAATAATTGAGATCGTGGTCAGTTGATCAACCAAATAAAGTAAACCTATAGTCATTGGACAGACTATAAGGTTCCATAACTATCCCAATTTTTCCCTTTTTAGCCTAATTATATAAATATTCATTTACTATCAAGTATTCTTCAAAATACCTCCAATCAAACCCAACAAATTAAAAATTCATTAAATTACCTTTGGTAGTATATGAGACTTGCACAAACTCTATATCACCATTACCATGGAATTTAAATATATATACTCAAATCCATCACCCATCCCATCACCATTTCATAAGGAAATTCATATTGAAGCAAGACCAACGAACAATAGAAAAATTCATCAATCAAAGGGACATAAAATGAATATGAAAACAATCACAAAAAATAAAGATTATTCCAATAGAATTAAATATTTGGTTAAAAATTAGTAACACCAAAAAATAATGAAGATATAAACCAACAGATATGAAAAAGTGATAATTTATAAAATTTGGAAACCTCAATATATGATTTTGTAAAATTTCTATATAATATTCCGAATACAATATAAATAAAATATAATATATCATAAATTGAACCTAAAATTAATAAAACATGATTGACCATAGTGATTTAAAATGATTTTGACAAAAAATTCAAATCCATGGTTGGGATTTCCGATGAAAATTAATACGAAAAAAACTATAAAAATATACTATAAGAAATATAGAATGAATGTTTGAAAAACGATGATTTATCCGCAACTCCCATGTAATTACTGTTTGGACTCATCGTAGTATACAGACCCAAAATTTGGCCATATTATGATATTATAAAGGATATTTATAGAAAATTCAGATGTTTTAAAGAAAATATAAAAAAATATATAGTTGGAAAAATATATCCTTATTAATTAAAAATCCGTAATTATTCACAAACACCAACATCATTGGTGATTCATGACTAACTTGGATCCCTGAACTTCAAGTATATTTAATATCATGAACATATTCTCTAATTTTCACACTACATCATCCTCAAAATCACCTTTTTTGGACTTCGTTCCCTTTAACCAACTAACTGGGTCCTTTCAGTTACCAATATATATATATATATATGTATATTCATATATCTTACCCCAGAATGATTATTCTTCTATGTAAAATTAAATCAATAGTTTATATATAGTATTCAACCCATTATTAAGTTATAGTATTTCCCCACAATAATGTTAATCAAGATATAATTGATGATATTCTTAATTATGTCCTATGGTATAGATAACAGTCATCTAATATGAAAAAAAATGATATTTGACCCTGAGGTGTTGGGGGCTAATTAGATACTGATAATTATTCTAAATAAGTTTGCACATGGTGAAATCCAAATAGAGAGTTCATGTGGAGGGACCCAATAATATGAATTCGACATGTTTTTATCTATCATTGTACATTCCAATATATGAATATGTATATTGATCCTTATAGATGACCATATTATATATGTGTATCATGAATTACATACATTGATGTATGGATGAAATAAAATAACATATATACTTTTTGAGAGGTATAATTCAATGGGTGAATTATAGGTGATCCAACATTAGTAATATATATCCAGAAATGATTTTTCCCTTCCATGTTAATTGAAGAAGATATCATTGTACCTTTATTTGAAATGGTTATTTTTTATTAAATCCACATCAATTATTGTTTATAAACAAGTTCATTTATGAAATTTAATAATGGATAAATCGGGCATATGGGGTGATTAGATAAGTATTCATCCATCATGTAGATATATCAAATGGAAAACTGAATATATTATTTGGTAGTGTTCATTAGAATATGTTTTTAGTTTTGACAATAACATCATTTTTTATCTCTGCCTTGAAAACTACTTAGGTGATTATCTTAGTTATTAGTTATGTTTGCCTATTTTCATTAAGAAAGGATCCTAGATGGATAAATTCTATTTATATATCAAGTATCATTAAGAATTAATATTTATGAATAAATATATTCTCATCATGTAGAATAATATTTATTTAAATATTATGGATTGTATGAACAGATTCATAAGATGTTTAAGTATAGAATATGTGAATTACGTTTTTTCCTATTTTTATTATTCACAATATGATAAATAAGTAATTATACATTTATAAATTTAGTTAATAGACTAAACAAAATCATGTTTGAGCCTTCAGTTTTAGAGAATGTGTGGCATGCACTGACTATTTTTTCAAATTTTATACTCGTTATAAGTGAAACCTCTCCTAAAAAGTGCGTCAACATGGATGACACCTCTTATGATAAGTTTTACATCATTGGGGATATTTCATTGGGGAACCTATCTTCAATGATTTTAGTGTTCTTGATGTCATTACTTCTGGTTCTCATTCCTTTAAGGACACTCCCTCGAGCCCTCCTCCAAAATTTATCTCACATCATCGTACTTGTTTTTTGAGAATCTAAATCACCCCTAGTTGTTTAGAAACATTGCATGTCTATCCTACCATAGATATATCTTTGGCTGAACTTGGATATGTTGAAGATTTCAACCGTAGGACCCTTTTGGTTGTGTTTGTCCTGTAGAAACCACCTATAGACTTTTTATCAGATTTGTGGGTTTTTTTTATCTCTATTATGGAGGAGGATATATCAATCTCTAGTAACGCTAAATAAATTCACTGATTATATAGGGATTATTTTTTAATGACTAGTCTTTGTAGTCTTAGAATTTTGGGGTATAGAGGTTCCCTTTCATCTAGAGGTCTTGAGAATTATCTCCAGGTATAGGCTCCACTGAATTGGTGGTGTTGGTGAGACTAATGGGATCTCTAATTCCTTTCTTCAATAATTTGATAATTCATTATATGGGTGACTCTATGGTGGTTCTCTTTTTTCTGAGTAGGAATCATGAAGCTCTCACAGTGCCTTATCAGCCCACATATGTGTGTAAGTGTACATCTCTTCACTTATTCCCTCTCGCATCCTCAATTGAGCAGGTGAAGGTTTCGCCTAGTGGAAGAAAGTTTAGTTCCGATCCCCATCATGATTTTTATGGGTATTTCATATTCATGTTCATTTAGTGATTGTGTTTCAGATCTTTTCTTCATTAAAGGGTAAACATTCTCAGGCTCATGACTAGCATGGTGTAATCCCATTGGATGTTTGGTTTTTTACTCCTCTTAATTTTGGAACATATACTCTGAGATCTTTGTTTCCCCCTTCTCTTGACAAGTCTCTTATTGATCTTGTTATAGAGGTCAAACTCTTATATTAAAAAATATTATCTTGGTAAGGTGTGTAATATTTTTGAAGAGAATTCTCCCTCCCACGTTTTTGGTGTTGTTGGGTTTGGAGGGCAGGCTTGTATCTCTCAATAAGGATTAGGCCTAAAATATATTTCTCTTGAAGTTGAGTTAAATTAATGTTCTGATAATCAACTTTTTGTGGTCATGTATCAGACCCTATAGAGTGATATTCAGGTGTCTAATATAGAAGACACATTAGGTGTTGTTCCAATTAGATAAACAACTTCCCTTGATCTTATCATGTGCTCCCCTAATCATTTTCTAGTACTATCACATCCTAAGATACAAGGTGATGAACCTATCCCATTAACTACAAATATTGGTCATTGTGGGTGGTGTCGAGATTCATCGTCTTCTAAAGGTAGGGTGACACACTCATTCTTTGAAGAATCTGTCAGGTTTTCTAATATAGCATATTATTATTCTAAGTTGTAGGACTATATGGCCAAGATTCAATCTACATAATGATCAGTATAATCCAATGGAAATATAGGATCTTAGGGGCTTAGGGTATTCATTATTTAATCTCTTATGAACCTAAAAAATAGGATTCAATTCTATGTGTCCTTGAACTTAAATTGAATGATGAAAAAATTAGTTATTTTGTAACAAAACAATGTTTTATGAAATTGATGCTTGGTAATCCCCATTAAAGTCGTGTTTGGATATTTGGAAAGATTATTGTAAATATTCAAGTTATACAGGTATTGGATCGGCATATTTCTACAAAGGTTTCTATTAGGGTTACCACTTCCATTTTCTCGTTTGTTTATGTGAAGTTAAAATCATATGAGAGGATATAATACGGGCACCAGTTAATAGAATGTAATTTGTGGAATCTACTTTAGTTAATGGGTGGGGAATTTTACTCAATCATAGGCATGTCAGAGAAGTATATTGGATAGTTATAACCATCGATTTAAATTCATTATATCAAAGAGTTCATGGAAACAAATGTATTTATGTACATGGGATTCTTCAGAGAACTGTTCAATTGGTTCAAAAACAAGAAAGGAAGAGAATGAATATAGGGTAGGCTGGATATACTTTTATGAAATATTAAAGGGGTTGACTCATATCATTGCGATGGGATCATTTATCTTCCTTTAGTAATTTATGATCATTCAATAATCTATGATCATCTCAAAAAGAATGATTGGTGTACTTCACACATCTTCTTCTAAGAAAGTTGGACACATACTGATGGTTTATTACATGCTGTGAAGCATTTGTTTGATTAACCGGCTATGGGAAATTCTTGTAACAGACTAACAAAAAGATAAAAGATATTAAATGAACATCTATTATAGTGGGATAAAAATAGAACCAATTTTGAGACTCTGTTATAAGAAGAAAAAATTAACATCCACAGTTGAGAAGTGAATTTATAGGAAACAAAGTATTATGAGGTTTTTTTGTTATAAAGGAAAAAATAAAACCCCTTGAATGAGAAATTGGAGAAGGTATAATGGATGGAAATTTATAAATAAAGGGAACTAGGGATTATTTACAGAGAATGAAATATAGTCTTCTTCCAAGTTATTATGAATCAAAAAATTGTTTCAATAAATATCAACATCAAGTGATAGGATGGATTTTTCACCAAGGATGTAGAGGTGGCTGAAAAAAAATGTAGAGAAGAGTTTCTAGGACGTCCTTATGGGGTTTATTCTTCTAGATGATTCTAGAAGAATTAGGGAAGGAAAATATTTGGACTTATAGGACAACATCACTAGGAAGGTCACTAACAATGGCCATCATGATATGATGTACATTCTGGATGAAAAGAAAATAAAGAAGGAAGTGTTTTCCATAAATGTCAAAAGTGTATTATGCCCTAATGACTTCCCGAGAATGTTTTATTTGTTTTCATTGGATGTTATTAAATCGATATAAATTTATGAAATATTGGATATCTTTTGTGGAGGAACCATCCCTAGATCCATCATCACCTCTTAATTGGTTATAGTTCTCAATGTGAAGGAGCTGACCTCATGGATCCTGATCAGACTAATCTTCCTAATAATCATTTCATATGAAATTCTCACCACAATCATTAAGAAAAGTATTAACTAAGTGGCACTTCAGATTATTTCTAGTGAACAAAAAAAGATTTATAAAGGGATGGAACATCCAGGGGTGATTGGGGTTTTTATGGTGATGGTGAATGATATAAACGTGAAGAGAATCAGTTCTAACGTAATTATCAAGGTGGATATGGAAATGGTGTACGACCACATGGAATGTAGATTTATTTTAAAATAAAGGGAGAATTTATTATTTAATGAATGGAACCCTGATCTGATATTCAGTTTCATTACCTCACCTTGTCTCTTGGGGTTTTTAAAGGGTAGAGGCTTCTTATTCATTAAGTCAGACCGAGGTTTGAGATAGGGAGATTGTATATTGTTTAAAAATTTCATTCTTATAAATGGATTTCTCTCAAGAAATAATTATAATGAATTATAAAGAGTGTCAATTCAAGATTTTAGAAATATAAAATGGATGGAAACGGTTTCTCAGATGATGAATGTGGATTATATTTTTCTATTTTTTAATTGAAACACAAGATTAACGGAGGGGTATAAAGTATTTATTGAAACATATAGATGATCAAGTGTAAAATGGATTGACTATTAGAAGATTAGTGTGTACTGTTGTACTAGTGGCATTGCGAGAGGAGGTGTTGAGGGAGTTTCATACATCCCCATGGGTGGTATATCCAAGAGTGACGAAGATATACCAGGACCACCAACATTAGTACTGTTGGCCAGGGATGAAGAAGGCAGTGGAAGAGTTTGTTTCCAAGTGCCTCACTTGTCAGCAAGTGAAGGCTCAGTATCATGTACCAGTGGGTTTGAGCCAACCCCTCGAGATATCAGATTGTATGTGGAATGAGATATCAACTAACTTCATGATAGGCTTACCACATGCGTCTAGTGGACATGATAACATATAGGTGATATTTTATCAACTCACCAAGTCGGAACACTTCCTCACTATTCTATAGAAGGGTTCAGTAGAGAGATTGGGATGCCTCTATGTTTCGGAGATCGTGTGACTACACATGGTGACTTAGAAGATAGTCACAAATCTTGATGCATGCTTTACATCCTGGTTATGGAAGGGATTGCATGAGGCATTTGGGACTCTGCTACTCTTGAGCATAGCCTTTCACCCACATACTGATGGTCGGATAGAGTGGACCATATAATCCATGGAGGAAATGCTTCATGCTTGTATCCTATATTTTTATCATAGTTGGGAGGAACACCTACCATTGGTGGAGTTTGAGTAAATCAACAGCTACCACTCCACCAGTGGTATGGAACTATTTGAGGCACTATGTGAATGACTATGAAAATCACCATTGTGATGGACAGACCAAATGGAATCAGCACTTGTAGGTCTAGAGATGGTACAAGATACCAAATAAATAGTGTAGGTCATCCGGGAGAAGATTAAGACTATATAGAGCCAGCATAAATCCAATACAAATAGGTGATGGAGGGCATTGGAGTTCCAGGAGGGTGCCATTTATTCATACCGATCTCCCCTCGATGAGGAATATGAAGATTTGGCCAAGGTGTAAATCTTTCAATGAGGTTCATCTGACCATTTCAGATTCTTCGGAAAGTGGGTGAGGTGGCGTACTGCTTAGCTCTAATGCCACAATTAGAGATGGCGAACGATGTCTTCCACATATCCCAACTAAGGAGATATGTGCACAAACCTTCTCATTTCATCGAGCATGACGATCTGGATATTTCCAATGGAGAAACATTTTCAATGTACCCGGTGGAGATAGAGGATCAACAGGAGAGGATCCTTGGTCGATTCCTCTAGTGAGCGTTTGATGGCATCAGGAGAATCTCCAGGAGAGTATATCAGAGTGGGAGGATCATATTCATACTCAGTACCCTCATATGTTTTTTTATCCCTTGTTTTTCCTTTCATGGATGTAAATACCTAAGGAGGGGAGAATGGAATAACCATGAATTTTCAATAAATTATTTTGTAACCTGGTGATGAGACGTCACATGATTTCGTGGCCCGAGGTGCCGGGAATGTAATTATGAACTTATTTTCATTTTTCTTAAGTGAACGGGTGAATGGGATTCTCATATCTTTTAAATAGATACTCGAATAAGTATTTTGAGGGCACAGTTGAACTCACAGTGTCGGGATTCTCTTAGGAGGGACCAAACATTGACCAGCATGGGTCGGCCAAAATATGTTAGTTGTCGGAGTTTAAAGAATAAATGTAATATACAATTTTATTATTATTATTTTCAGTTGAGAATTGACTCATTATCTCTACAATGCAGTGACGAGGCAACATAGAATCATTAATGAGCCTCATTAATGAATCATAATGGGGACACTACAATTCTCAATGTGTTTCTATTCATTAGTCAATCAGGGATTCATAGTTAATAGAAAACCCTAGAAATCCTCTGATTTAGCACTGAAGAAACCTGCACCAACAATGAACACTGGAGGATTGGAGAGTGGTGGAAATTCTCATGGATAATGAGATTGGATCCTGGAATTGAAGAATGGTGAAGATCGACAATGGAAAATTAGTTGATGACGACTCAGATTATCATCCATCGCCTACGATATATTCGAATCCAAGAAAGGATTTCTTTGATCATTAATTCCTTTCCCTTCATTATGAAACCACTAACGCAGATCAACCCACAAATAAGTTGATCCACAAATTAGGTTTTCTTGCGAGTGGGTGATCTCATTGGGGTTTTCATGGGGGTTCTTGATAGGTTGGTAAAACCATGATCCTGAACCTCCCATGTTTCAAACATCAAATGCGGAGGGTGTGGGTTGGCACGAAGAAGGAACGAGCCCCTCAGTCTTGTGCGTTATTCATGGTCATATTTTCAAAATGGTGACAAGGAGAGTTTGAGGATTTCTTAGTTAATGTGGACACCCTACGGTCCCATAGGCATAGATGGTTTGAGAAATGAACCACCGGAGAAACCCTGGTTCCCTGAAAAAGGAACGGTTGGTGCACTGGTGTTGGTAGTTGTGCGCGGAGGTGGCTGTGGGTGGAGGGATGGGGGAGACCGTCGACGCGTTGTTGCTGTGAGGGGGGGCATGGGTAGTGGGCTGTAGTGGAGTGGAGTTGTGGCATCAACCAGCACCGGGTGGAGGAGAGTCCCGTGTCCAGGCCGCTCGGGTGAGCTGGTGGTATATGGTTCGTCGACCGTATAAGTGAGAATAGGTCGGTCATGCTAGACTAATGGACATGGAAGAGCTACGTTAGGATGACCAAGCTGGTCCAATACATGGACCGGTTATGAGGGGAGGCTCCACCGGGTGAGGAACCGAATGCGGCTAAGCCGCGTCCGAGCTTGAGAAGTTGGCCCGCCTCAGCGGGTCGGGTTGCTGTGGGTGGGATGCGTCCCACCAGGTGGGTTGGGCCAACTGTGGGCCTGAACTGCAACCTAGTGGTTTAGGCTGGAACCTGTCAGGTCAGACCAGACATCAACCCAACTGGCCCCCATTTAACTTAAATGTTTTTAACTAACAGAAAGGGTTTCATATTGATGCACTGTCTACGGCACGAGGACCCTTGTGATGAGATGGCCCATCTGAGATACTCAACATAAGTTTTTGTGGTGGTTGTCTTATGGCTGGGATGGATAGGACTCAAATCCAACCGGGTTGTTTTTATAGAAATGACTATATCTTACAGATCGGGCATCCATTCGACATGCCATTTGTTGCGTTGGGACCCTTACGACGATATAGCCCATTGAGTTACACTATGTGGGTCTTCCTAGAAGATGAGTTATGACCGATGGCTTGATAAGTATATCCTCTTGGAACAAATCCTGGAATGTGTAGGGATCTAGTGGATGGTTGTGACATGAAAAATGAAGAGTGGCCCTTCGTGTATCAGCAATTGAGGAACCCTTCGTGGATCAGAAATAGGGAACCCCTTTCATCGATCAGAATGAGGGTGACCCGCCATGGATCTTCATGAGAGAAACCCTTCATGGATCTGTAGTAGCGTGACCCATCATAGATCAGCTGTAGAGTGACCCATTATAGATCAGCAGTAGAGTGACCCTTAGTGGATTACCAGCAGAGAAACACTTCATAGATCTGTAGTAGAGCTTCTCAATAGAATAAGTTGATCTAGCTTTATGAAAAATCATATTTACTTTTGTACTTATGTTATACCTGGTGTGAGTTTTGTCTTTTTCATTTTTCTTTACTTTGAGATCTTAATTTTTTATTTCTTTTGTGTATTTTTAAGAGACCATCCAGGGTCTTTAGGTCCCTACTGAGTATTTTTATACTCACCAATGGACGAGATTCTCCTGTAAATGTCTTGTATTTTATAGATGATAGATACTTTGATACAGACCATGGTGGTTCTGGACTCAGTGGAGATTAGTGACTCAGGACTAGATAGGGCATTACTTCTATAGCTTTTGTCATCCATACTACACCTACCCTTCAGGTAGCCTTTTGATTAGGCAAATTGTGGCCATAGTTTTTTTCCATTGTGGGTTCATGGGATTGTATTCTGACCCCTTTACATTTAGTTAACACCTTTTACTCTCAGTGGTGGTACTTTTTGGTGGTTTTACTTTTTCCATTATGTTTTTCTTTTTTAAATATTCCATATCTATGTGTGTATAGGTTTAAAGGAAATTCTTTCGCATTTTTGGAAATGTCTTTCCAGCGCTAGTCACCAGCCCCTGACCTAGGGAACGCAGGCTTGGGGTAGTCCCAGCACGGGGCCCAATGAATGGGTCATGAAAATAATGTAAATTTCCATATGAAATATTATAATGATCATTTAAAATTATTTTAATATATGTCGGCACCCTTTGATAAATAATATACATATTTTAGGTTATATTATAATGAAATCATCCAACATATTTCCTTGGAAAGTTTATGATCAGTTTTACTGGGGAATGTAGTGACACTCCATATCTATTTTTTCCAATATAGATAGTCGTTGATTATAAGGAATTATGTTTATGTTTTATTATTTACTCCTATGATGAAGAATTAGACTTATTCAGTGATAATTGGGACCTAGAACATTGTATACCCTTCATGGATCGATGGGTATCATGATACAAACTAGTTTGCGAACTTGCCTTAGTACATTCCTATTTATATAAGATCTATTAGGATGATTCATCGATGGTAAGTTTAAGATATCTGTAATTATGAATTATATCAATATGAAATAAATTATTAATGTACATGGAATTATTTGAATAGTTAGGATGTTCATGGATAATTTTCAAGCTCATATGATTATTTATATAGAATTATTTGATCATCACTTATTCCTAACATATTATTCTCATGATCATGTTATTAATTAAATGAAAAATGTTTTTAATTTTTTACCATAACCTATTGATTATAACTTATTTACTCATTATAGATTCTATTATGTATAACCCTTACTGTGAATTTTTTATCCCCCCTTTCTTATGTTTCTTTTTCCCATGATACCATTAAGTGTATGATGGTTGATATGAAATGATATTCTAAAGCAAACTATGATGCTCTTAAATAAAATACTATGTATCATTTTACGTTTTAAAATGTTATGTGAGATTCAAGTATGTATCTACTTTACTAAGACTACTAAACTATTCAATCCTTGGGGATAAAATCTCTTATATCTTATGATAATGTAAAAATGTTTCCACAAACTCATGACTATTACGATATAGTTCATTGAAGCTGGTGTTAGAAAATATTAATAGAAACATTGGGAAATATTTTCAAGAAAACATAGTTTAAATAAAATAACCCTAGGGTAGATATTTAGGATAAGTCAAAGAATATAATTGCTTACAAAAACTTTGGTAAGGTATAGATTATATGGTTTTCCAAATAACACAACAAGGTATAGTTACTACATCAGGATATAGTTTTGGTATAAATACATTTAGTAGAATTAAAACTGAAAATAGTTTTTCTAATATATCTTAAACATCATTTCGGTGTACGGTGAGGTTTTTCTTACTACACACTTGGTTTGACATACTCGGGGAATATGCGGTGGTTGATTTAAATTTTCATTATTAAAAGATACGATGAATGAGATAATAGTACCTATGGAAAGCTATGATATGTCCTAGTGTTATGGGATAAATGTAGTGTTTATTTGGTAAATATTTATAAGGTTTATCATATGTTTAAAGGAATATACATCTATTTTAAGCCTTTATTCAATTGATGTTTAATAAGATTAATGATATTTTGGGACTCATTTATATGAATAAAACACCTTGGTTTGGTATATGTTTTACTAAGATGGTTATTTGAAAAATAATAATTTTATTTTTAATGGGAATCAGTTTCAAATTAGTAATAACTTATTAGTTTGATATGATAATTGATTATAAGTAAATCATATTCACTTAGTATTATTTCATTTTTTTGACAAAAATAAGTTGTATTGAAAACCATAATGGTTAAAAAGTGATTTTATTATTCATGTTATTTGTTAAGATATTCTTCATATTTTTTATAACATTATTGGGACTATATTAATAATGTTTTTGAAAAAGGTAAATCCATGGTCTATGATACAACTCTTCAAACATTGTATGGTTGTGAAGATAGAACCCACAACCGAAGGGAGATAATGGTACAATTCCTACCATTATCCTATGTGATGTCATGGTGAGTATTAAATATTTTTACTTAAATCATTTGATTGATAAATATTATGTTGATTTTTTGAAGCATATAATAATGTCAAATATTTATAATTTTTTGTATTTTGGGGAGATTAAGGATCATTCGGGAGATGTTTTATTGGTTATATATATATATAACATTTTGGCTTTACATTTGGGATTATTTAGGAATAATTCTATTACATTTTCTCAAATATAAGGTGAAGGGTATGAGATAAACTTTGACGTAAAAAATTCATTTTATTTTGAGATTATTGTGGTTATTTGGTATATATGGATATTCAATTATGGAATGATATATGTTAAACCTTTGGTTCTATTATTTAATTTTGGAGATTAATGTATTATTTATTAAAATGAAGGTTTATTCATTTTGGATAATGTATTACGTTTTTATAACTGTTTTGGTTTTAGAAAATATGGGAGGAATGGATTATTATTATTTTATAGATTATGTGATACACTAGAAATTGATTTACTGTTTTGGGCAATAAAAATTAATCTTGAATACAAATTAATTAGAGAAAAAGATGAGAATGTAATGGAAGTTGATTAAAGAATGAAATGTTTCTTTTCAAGTAATTATATTACCTATCTTCATTTTATATATTTTAAATTAATAAATCAAATTTATTAAATGTATCTTCAATTAAAATTTCCATCCTTTTACCTCAATTTTTGAGAAATTTTTTGTCTTTTCACCCCTTATTGATTTACAATTTGGTAATCATTAACTTTATCCTGATCATGTAATCTATCACTGTATTAGTCCTTGGACATTATCTCACCAATATTTTTTTATATTTTAAATTCACACTAATATTTTCCCTATTTCAGAACCCAAATATCTAATAATTTGGTTAATAATTGTATTTCTCACTTCCTCATTTTAAAAGAAGTTTTATTTCCCCTTTTAATGATGTGGGTTGGAAAAATGGTATTTTCAAATTCTTAACCTTTGAGGACTAATGTAAAATTATGATGGAATTTTTTTTGTAATATGGGAACAGTTTAGAAGCCCAAATATTAGTTTAAAAATAATTATAATAAGCTTGATATCTTTCTTAACATGAAACACTAAACTTTAAGCGAATTAATATATATTATAAAAAAATTGGCATTTAAATGTGCATGTTGTCACATAGAAGATGAATTGGAATTATTGAATATGAGAACCATAATTATTAAATATATGTATAATTTTACAACTCAATTAAAATGTCTATATGAATTTTTATTAAACCATAACACAATATTTAGTAAATTCGTTTTACGCTTCAAAAATGTATTTTCTTCGAAAAAAGATTTTATTTCATTTTGTGTGTGAAATTATAATTAATTTCGTACACTTCAAGAAATAATATTTTACAAAATTAACTTAATTATTTAAATTATAATTTTATAATTTTCTTAATTTAATGTTTTGGTATTTTCTAAAATGATTGATTTTTTTGTAAATAGTGAAAAATATCAATTTTCCAATACTCTAATCAATTTTTCAAAAATCATGTAATTTTGAAGACTCATTCTAATTTTTAGTTTATAAAAAAGTGAATGATGATCTATTTTATTTATAATAATATAACTTATTTATTTTTAATCTTCAATATACGAAGCTCTGATATAAGTTAATTTTTTTATTAAAAATGCATTTTTGTAAAAAAAGATTTTTTTATTGAGATTTAAACATTAATATTAAAATTTATTTCACCACTTATAGGAATTGAATTTTATGAAATATAAATTATTTTTTAATTCATAATTTAAAATTTATTCGTGTATTCATTTTTCTAATGATTTTGAATAATTTTATTCTTTTAATAATAAACCATTCAATTTTTATGGAATATGGTATCTTTTAAGATATTATTAATATGTGAAAATGATATAACAATTTATAAAACTAATGTAATTAATCATGTTTTATAATATAAAAAAATATCATACCAAAATAACCCAAATCAAATTTAAAATAATATTTAAAGAAAAATAGAAAAATAATTTTCTATGTCAACACAATGCTTGTACAACACTAGAAAAGTAAAATTCGATATCCTAAAGATGTTATTTTTGAATTAGGAATTATTTTATCCACATGGTTATTAAATAATATTTATTATTTATTATTTTTATTGATATATAATAATTTTTTAGTCATATAACATGTAACTTATCCAAATACTTTTGAAATACTTTCGTAAGGCAAGAAAAGTCAAAATATCATATTTAATAATTTACCATCACATAAATGTTAGTAAATATAAAATTTGAATGAATAAAAAAAAATTAAAAATTAATTTTTTTCTTTTTAGGATGGAAATTTATTTTTAATTTTTTTGTGATGAAATAATTATCTTAAATATTTACATAACACTAATACAGTCATTGTTAAAGCTATATAAATATCATAAAATTAACTAGATAACACAAAAAAAGACATTTTAAATGAATAATGAATGAAAAAATAGGTATTTCAATAAATTATAGAACATATCTCAATGAAATAGTGACATGACCATTGGAATTGTATTATGTCTATTAAAAATAGTAAACATTACAATAGAATAGCTACCTCATCTATGTAAGTATAAATAAAATTTTGGAATCTTATATATGGAAATATGATATGGTTATATCATGGTATAAGTAAATAAACATTTTAAAAGTTATTGGTTAAGTGTTAGTATTTTTATGAAACATAAATGTTTATTTATAATTTTTTAATTAAAATATTTATTTAAAAGAAAATTTATTTTCATAAAATAAATTCACAAATTGGCATTGTTAATCTTATTATTATCAGATAATTTTATAATTCTATTCTTAATTATTAAAAGCATTATAAAATAAGTTAACATTTTAGAATTAGTATTCTCCAAGTAAATATTATGATGTGATGGTTGCACCCAAAATTATTTAGTGCATGTAAATGTTATGATGTGATAGGTGTGCCTAGAATTATATGGACCTCGAATTCATTGGGTAATGTGATGAATCTCATGAATTAAAGTGAAATACCCATGAAAAGGATTCAAGATTTGTTCACAATTATGTATTGTATTTCACCACTAGGACATGATGTTTCATTTTTATGCATCTCCACATTCCGTGCCTTGATCAAATGTTTCCACCCATTAATATTATTATGATCATTTTATTAAATTATGATGATAACTATTATGCTCACCCATGTTTCATTTCTATTTTTCATCCACTTACTTGGATTTTTTCTCACCCCTTCTATTGATGTATATACTCAAGTGAATGCTTTTACTAAGGATAGTACGAGGGACAATAAGAAGTTATATAATAAAGAATTAAATAAATATTTATTTTTTGTTATGTAAAAGCTATGTATGGTCTTAATTTCCCAAAAATCTAAACCATTGGATCCTGGTTGTGTAAAGATTTTATGTTGTCTATCTTTAAAATAATGTAATAACTATGTATGAAAAATCAGGGTCCCTATAATCAAGAATTTATAAATATGGTATAGTTGATAAATTTAATAAATTTAATATTTTAGTAGAATGAATCATAATAATTGTGTGTGGAATAATTGAAACATGATATAAAAATGATAATTTTAGGGGAAATAAAAATGAACACCAACCTGATGCTTAGGACTCTTCACTCATCTATTATCAGGAATTAATTTGATATAGATTGAGAGAAAATTGATGAATAAAAAATTCCCTTAGAAAAGGGAATATGAGATCACAATAAAATAGAATTAAATAAAACTACATAAACTAAGAAAGGATGAAGGTGGAATAATTGAAACACAATTTGATTTGTAATCCAATGAAAGAATTACAATTCCATGTTCGAATGAGGGAGATCCAACCAAGCCTAGGGGATAGGAGAATTTCTCTACACATGGGTGGGAGATGTTGTACCAATTTTATGATAAATGAGGGATGAAGGTTAAAAGAAACAATGGGAATAAAGTTAATTAAGCACCTTTTGATGAGGAATAGGGTTTGGATGTATAGTTTTCTAAATTGTGTGCCGAGATTGCAGCAGCACAACCACACGGTGGTGCCCCTCACATGGCTAGAATCATTGTTTTCCAAATTATTCCCCAAAAATTTGGATCCCCCATTTAATGTCTTACATACCACTCATATAGCCATTCGGCCTTAGGTGCACAGTTTGACTATCCATGTCACACCCTCCAAACCCCACACGGTTGAGGGGCGTGGTTATTATTAACATGTGCACAAACGTTCTGCCTCCCTTTGGCTTTCCAAAAACAGGGAATCATAATCCTGATGCTCCTGAAACTCCATTTAACACCCAAGTAACTTATTGGTCCTTTAAACCCATCTAAAAACAACACTTCTTTGTGATCTAGGTCACATAATTTCATTCTATATCTAAGATGAGGACTGAGACTCTCCACCAAACAAAAATTTTAAAAACCTCTTGAAATTTACTCCCAGTCTAAAACCCATGATCATAAAAAATTAAAAATGGATGTTTGATTTAGATGAGTGAAATGAGATGGGTTTTATGATGTATATCCAATTACATTTTTATCCCAGTCTTCAAATTCCTAACATCTATCATGATTAAAATAAGAATGAGAGGTTTAATGATTGTTTAATATCTAACATTTTTTGGAATGAATTTGGTGATGATTAACTTGAAAAAATATATGTTTAGACTATATTCCATCATATATGTTAGAATTAGTATCAATGAAACCTAAAAATGAATCATTCTTAAATTACTCAGGAAAGACCCAATTGGGTTTTGGTGTTCCTTTGAAAATCAAGAGTACTCCACTTCCTTCATCCATATGCTAGAAATTTCCAAACAATTCCTACCTCAAGGTTTTCTATTACATTCTATATAGACAATACTAAGTGTAGGGAGATAAGTTATCATCAACTAATGGATAATTAAATCACTATATTTAATTATTCCTACAAAATTTCAAAAAATATTTATAAATCACCACTATGTACAAAAAAATGATTAGTCGGATAAAAAAATTATTCATTAATGTTTAAAAAATAAATAATTATAATTGAAAAACGTTCTCTTCCCTAATAAACTAAGATATTTAACCATTCTGTGAGGGATACCAGTGTTCAAATTAGAAAAATAAATCATTATAGAACAAAATAATATAGAAGATAAAACCCAAAAATATCCCCTCCCTCTTTTTACAACTTCTATTATTCTTTTTTGTTATTCCTCATATCCTTTTTTTATTTTAAAAATATATTGAGATCTTTATTTCTTTAATTTATTGATTATCTACTTCTACCTCAACACCTCTGTAGATTATCAAATTCTATTCTTCCACAAAATCTAGAGCTTATCATTTATCAATTTTGAAAATATCATAAATGATATATTATGATTGATAATATTTCTCATAATCTATGTTTAAGTCTGTTGTTGGGATATATAAATACTGATATGGTACCAAAGGGATATGTTATGAATTATAAGGGAACATTATGAACTATCCTTGAAAGATCCCTATTTTCTAAATTTCTCAAAGGTATGAACCTTACTAATTCAGCTTGTGCATTACATTACTTAATGAAAAAATATAAGGATTCCAATAACCATATGAAGTTATGATTTTTATACATTTATAAACAATAATTTTTTTACATTTTAATTGTAGAATCTCATAGGAACCTTATAAAGACTATAGGGGAACAATACAATGATTTCATATACTATAAAAGCTATCTTAGAGAGTCAAGCTAAACTTACGACACTATAATAAAATTATAATTTAGCAACATTTTTCAGAAAAAACCTTTCATCTAGTGACATTTCATGAATAATGTCCCAAATTTAGTGATTTTTCATATAGACATCACAAATTCAGTTATGTTTAATGAAAAAAGTTGAAAAATAAGAAACGTTCCCTCCGAACGATGCTAATTTAGGGATGTTTCATGAAAGAAATTGTTGAATTAGCAACCTTTTTTAAAAAACATCACTAAATCACCATTGTTTCCTCAAAACATCACTAATTTAATCACATTTCATAAAAAGTCTTTAATTTATCAACAATCTGTGAAAAACATCACAAATTTAGCGATGTTTCCTTTAAAAACTACTAATTTAGTGACATTTTGGGAAAAAACGACTCTAAATTAGCAATATTTCCTGAAATACATCACCAAATTGGAGACATTTTTCTAGAAACATCGCTAATATATATATATAGCTCAATCCACCCCATCCATGTAAATATGTGTATATATATATATATTAATATAAAAAACATGAACACAAATATATATATAAATGTACATTTATATATATAAACACACACGCACATATATATATATAAATATATATATACACTCATATATATATATTAAATTTAGTAAGATTATTAAGAAAATATAGCTATTTATTGACATTTTATCGAGTTTTTTAAAACCTGGATAATTATTTTAATATATATATAATTATAATTATAATTATATATATGTATACATAGACATATTTATACACACAGACATAGATATATATAAGCATATATACATAAAAACATATTTATATATAATCATATATATATATATAATATAAACATATAAATAGTAACATAATCATATGATATATATAAATTTTAAACATAATATAATATATATATATATATATACATAAAACATAAACATAAAATATAAACATATATATATATATATGATAGAAAATATAAACCCACACACATATATATAAGCCAAAAATATAAACATATATATAATACAAAGTATATAAATAACGATATATAGACATATATACTTAACATAGACATATATATATACATAAAACATAAAATATAGAATATAGAAAATATATATATATATATATTTGTATATTTATATGAAGATATTAAATTATATATATAATATATTAATTTTTTAAATATAGACAAATATATATAAAGATATATAAACAATAAACATATATTTAGATATATATATATATATATAAAAACACCGACACATATATAAAAACATATATATAGAAACACACACACACACACACATATATATACATATATTTATATATATATAAACATATATTTATTTTAAATTTTGTTGTGTTTTAAGAAAATGTGTCTATTTTAGTGACATTTTTACTAGTGTTTTGAAACGTGACTAATTATATATATATATATATGATTATAATTATATATATGTATACATAGACATATATATCTATTCACAAACACAAACACAAACACACATGTATATATAAACATATACATATAAACATATATATATATATATATATATATTATAAACTAAAAATATATAAATAAAATCCAAATATAAAATATAAACATAATATATAAACATAAAATATAAACAAATACATATATATTATAAAATATAAACATATATATATAAACATATACATAAAACATATATATATATATATAATATACATATAAACATATATATATATATAATATACATATAAACATATATATATATCTATATATATAATTTAAATATATATATATATATATTATAAACTTATATATATACATTAAATGTAAAATATAAACATATATTTTAATATATGTATATTAATATATAAAATTGTATTTTAAATATTTTAATTTTCTAAATAATGAAATATATATATATATATATATAACAATATACAATTTTATATTAATAATTAGCATTGGTGAGTTGGTCAGGTCTAGGAATAACCCTACAAGTTGTCAGTTAAAATTCTTGTGGAGGAATAATTACTCATTTCCACATGTGTAGGAGTGTGGAGCATCGGTTAGGGTGTGAAAATCACATGGGATGCTGGCAGGGGGGACAAGGGGTCTGCATGGGTCGTATGTGGGGAGGGTTGGAGGAATGGTGGTTGTGTAAGGGTCGTAGGCTCGGGGGTTAGAAGAAGGGCCTACAAGAGGTGTAGGTAGGTACATTTGGAGGAAGGGTGGGCGTACAGGGGGCATAGGTGGGGAAGAAGGGTGGGGGAGTGTGTGTAAAATATATATTATATTTTTATTTTAAAAAATAAAAAATTTCAAAAAATATATAAATTTCATAAAAAATAACAACATTTCTAAAAAAGTTACTAAATAAGATGTCACTAATAGATTTGTTTATAAATGTTTCTATTTTAGAAACATTTATTTAATGAAATTTTTTATGAAAATCTATAAATTAGGTGTCTCTAAAAAGGTACATTTACACATGTAACTAAATTGATGATGTTTGTAAAAGTCGCTAAATTAATAACACCTCGTTTATCGATGTTTTTCAGAAACATCGGTAAATGAATTAGCTATGATTTAAAAAGGCATCAATCAAAAAAATTGTAATTAATGTTTTTTTAGTGTCATCATAGGGAAACTTCTCTTTTCATTTTATTCAAATTCATATTTCCTCTAAATTAAATATTATAAAGATTCAAAATTAACCTTATGAAAAATTTGAAGGTTCCAGACAGAGTGAAAGCACCGGTGGGGCATGCCCAACTCTGATTATTATTATATTCAATGATTATTCTGAGATTTACATCAACAAATAATTCCCTAAAAATGGAATTTAATCAAATATTAATTGACATGAAAATTATCAAACCAAACATAAGATCAACAAATAATAATTTATTATTAATTTAAGTAGTTAAAGATTTTCCATGTGATCAATTCTTTCTTCAATGAGGAATATGATAACCTCTTTACGTTGTACCATTATTGTGTCATAGGAATGGGGTGTAGACTTCTTCCAATTGTGATCCATGCATATACCATGAACCTCCAAGTATTGTCTTAGGAATCTATGAGTTCTATCATTGAATATCCTAACACTTGTTTCATTCTTCATTGATATCCATGAGAATCTCTCCTAAGAGGGACTCTCTATGATCTCTCTATAATTGAGAACAGTGGTGTAGGTTTATTACCCACCATTCATAAAAGAGTTCATGGAGATGGTCTCTCAAGGGATCAACATAATTCTCTAGTTTTCATTGTGCACAAACAAAAAAAATGGAAACCCCTATTGTTATAAATAGTATAATTTGATTTAAATAAATCTAGGGTTAAAAAATAATAATTTCTTATACAACCTTATTATTTCCTTAATCCCCATAAAACCCTATGATAATAATAATAAAAATATTATTGTTATTATTATTTCATGACATGTATAAACTAGTGAATTAATTACATTTTATTTCCTGAATAAAGTTGCAAAAAATTATCCAAATTATATTTAATATATATATAATTTCATGTAAGACAATTAATCTCGATAAATCATTCATCCAAAATATTTATCAAGCCCTAAATAAAGTCTATTTATTTAATAAATATATATATTTTAATTATTCTTTAATAAATAAATAAATTTTATATTCACTAAATAATAAACAAATACATATTAAATATTCCACTCATATAATATTCTCTTGATAAACTAGTGGTTGAATATTTATGACTAAGAAAATATGAATAATTATTAAAACATGCATGAGAATATTAATTTATAGGCATGTAAAATAATAAATAATATTATTATTTAAATGAGGTTCTGAATATGCTTTGTGTGTTACGCACTAGGACTTTTTCTCAATGGCATTAGGCAGGGATACTCAAAGTCCCTTATTGTCATATAAAAACAAGCCAAGGAACTCATTGAGAATGTTGTAAAGGTAATAACTAAATAAAACCTCACATAGATAATTAATATGTAATATATTCCCATTTTAGTGATATTTCTCATCATGTATGTTTCTTGCTAGTTTCATCAACTTATCTGCTCAATGTCCTTTCCTTTGACTATTTGAAAATAAACTTGATCATAGAACACCATGGACATGGATTTATATAGTTTCAGTCACTCCCTTCAAAGATCCTGAGATATCAACTTCTATTAGAGAATGGAATGTACAAATCATTTCTCACATTATTCATTAATATAATATTTCTTATGATTCACCCGACATATTTGACCTAACCATGAACATATATCATTATGGATTTCATTAATATATCTAATTAGTTGAGTAATAATATCCATTAATAATAATAATAAAGTATAAGGATTAATACACATGTTAATATAGAGTAAAATCAAATGAAATATATGAATGTGTATTTCTTATTGGAAGGTCATGTACTCATAATGTTTTGCACTGGAAGTTACTAATAGTTTACACCATGGAAATGTTCATAAATGTCTTATGGGTCTACACTCATTATGGTCTATATCAATGTTTTCCTATAAAATGATATCATATGTCTATAAATCATGTATTTAAAAATACTTTCATGGCACTTTTGGGTTCTCATCATAGTATAAACCTACTATAACATTCTAGTGTGACAATAACTCTTATGAAATTATCACGTAATATGTATCGTATAATAACAATCCCAATGTGATGAGAAGTTTAATAATATTCAAAATTTTAAATATTTGTTATCATAAAGTCTATATTAGTGGGTTTTAGAGAACCAACTCTAATATGATACCCCTTTCACAAGATCCAGTTGTTAATAAATTTTAGTTCTCTAGATCTCACATTATACACATGCTTTTACTAAAACAAGGATTTTTTTCAAGGGGTATGCCGTATTTTCTTTTTTATAAACAATTCATATTACAACTTCACCCCTCTTGGACAAAATACCTTAAGAGTTTATACTTCCAAAGTATGTTATCTTTTCTTTGGTGTCACCATGGATCAATTACAAGATCTACTATTGTAGTTTATTACAATATAATTTAATAGGGACTTCAATATTGGGAATAAAATATAGCTCTTATAAAAAGTTACATGACCATACAGCTTCTTTGGATGCATTATAAATCGTTATATACTTTGAATACGGTGTAGAATCAGTGAAAACTTGATTTTTTGAAAAATTCTAGCTCATAGATCCACCATTGATACTAAATACGTATCATAACAATGAATTTAGATCATTATGATCTATTTGAAAACTAGTACAATTATATCACTTTATGAATTGCTCCTCATATCCTCCAAAAACAAAGAATGTATCCTTAGTTCTTCTTAGATCCTTGATGATTGCCGTAGCAGCATGCCAATGTTGTTCACCTGGATCATATTGATACATCCCACGATCAAGGTGTAGGAAAATTCAAGCCTAATATGTAACATGTAAATCCAGGATGATAATATCCCAGAATCAAATTGTATCCTATGTATTTTATCATTCTCCTCTTATTCTTAAGGAATCATTTTCTTGGAAAGATATATACCATGTGACACTGGTACACATCCTTTCTTGGATTGTTGCAAACTAAATCTCTTAATTATCAGGGAAATGTATGTACCCTGACATAGATCAAGAAGCCTCTTGGATTGATAATGAATTATCTTGATCTATAAAATATATGTTACTTCACATTAGTCTTTAATAGAGAAACACTTTTCTAGTTAAGGAGTATATCATTTCCAATAAGTAATATGTCATTTAAATATACTACAAGGATAACAACCAAACTCCCACTAAACCTCTTGTAAACACATGGATCACATACATTCTTAATGAAACCAAATTATATTATAGCTTCATCAAACCAAATATTCCATCATCTTTGTGGTTGTATCAATCTATTAATGGACACCTATAACTTGAAGAACTATTAGAAATTATTTAGAGTCACAAACCCTTCTATTTATGTATCATAGGAATATTTATTAAGGTTATCAATAAGGAGATATGTTTTCAAATCCATATAAAAAATTTAATAGTCATGGTAAGCTGCTATATAAAGTATAATTCTATTGAATTTTAATATGTCAACTAATGAAATTGTTTCATTATTTTTAATTTAATTCCACTATTTAAAACCGTTATCCACTATCCTTTATTAATAAGTAATCAATTTACCTTCTATAGCTATTTTTCTCTTTAATACACACTTTCACCCTACATGCATTACATTATCAAGTGGATCAACCCAAACAGAAAATGAGTTATGTTACTTGAAATCCATCTCAGAATACATGTATTCTTTCCATATTAAAGATTTTGGGCTCTATACTACCTCTTTGAAGGAGATAACATCATTTTTTCCACCAATAACGATTCACCATATTTACTAACTCTTACATATCTTGAGTATTAACTTCATTGAAGTCAAACATCCTCCCACTGTCCTTTTGAATATATACTCCCTTTAAATAAATATGGATTTTCAAATAATAGCCATTTTCTTATATGATTGGTTTTATAGATAGTATCCCCTTGTTTCCTTGGGATACCGTATAAATATAAGCTTAATTCATGGAGGTGCTAGTTTTTTTCTATCATGGCCTTAGAAAACTCTTGTATCCCCTTACATGAGTGTTTGAAAAAAGGATTTTTTTTTTCATATATAAACTCAAATAGAAATCTATTTTCTAACATATTTGGTACATATCATATAATGTGTTGTATATTATGTAATAAATATCCACAAAAGGATAATGTAGATCTGTATGACTCATCATTGACCATACCATGTCAAGAAAGGCACAGTTCCTCCTATCATTAACACTATACCAATATGGTTTATAAGGTTGAGTGTGATGGGATGGAATCCTAAAAACTCATTGAAAGTCAATAAACTCTCCATTAAGATATTCAAACCCTTGATCAAATCAAAGGTTCTTTATATTTTCACAATGTTGATTCTCTACTTCATTATTGAATTGTTTAAATTACTCAAAGGCCTTATACTTATACCTCACAAACTATATAAAACCATATACACCCAAGTCATTAATGAAGTGTATAAAGTAAGAATATCCATCTTTAGATTCTACTAGATATGGTCTGCACACATCAGTGTGTAAAAATCCTAGAAGATCTATGGCCCTTTCAACTTTTCCATCGAATTTAGGTTAGGTCATATTTCAATTAAAACACACATAACATATTTCAAGATGTATTATCTCAAATTATTCTAAATAAAAATCTTGATAGTTATTTTACATTTTCTTATCATTTATATTAATAAGATGGTGATGCCATAATTGGGTGTTATTTGTGTCAAGTGAACATGATTCGCCATCTATTACCAATATCTGCCTTTCAAAATTTAATACAAAAATACCATTATTTAATTCTGTCATACCATGAAAAAATTTATCTTTGTAAAATAATAATTCTTATTTCAAAATATTAAAATAAATACATCCATGTAATGGAAATAAATATATATGGTGTTTTGAGTAACCCAGGGAACAAAATAAAATTCTTTAAACCCCAAATCATTCTAGTTAGAAATGGAAAGTTGGTGACACCTATTGAAAAAGAAAAAAAATCACCACATTGGTTGCTCGACGATCGAACTCTCCTCTAGAAAGAATTCTTAATCTACGAGGTTACATCATTTAGATTTAGATATGAGAACAAAAAGATGTACCTAATACCCAATGTACAGATATATAAACATTATGTTATGAAATATTATTAATGGATGTCATAATTATGACAATAATGATGACACATCAATTCCCAATTAATTACCTTCTTAATGACCAACCTTAAATATTATCAAACCATTGGTATTCTAGTCATTTATTAAATATTATAGGGATTAATTAGAGCCATTGGATCAGATATCATGTAATCTATAAATATGGATATATGTTAATAAAATGGTATGGACTTTGGGATCTACAATGTGTTATCTACTTATTGTATTTCTTTTATATTTGTATTTCAATTTGTTATTATCATCGTCATTCGCAAATTCAATGCTCGCTCTGTCAACGATGCACTTCGCCTATGATCGATCTTACATTTCCAGTTTTGAAATGCTTCACGGTTTCAATCGACGTTCAATCAATTTCACAACACATTATCAACATGATCGTCTTCTCCTCATTGCGCATTGTGACGTTGCTGTCTCCATCCCCATCATCGGTATCAGAAAAAAACTTATAGGAAAAAGGTATGTCAAATGTTTTCATAAACATTCTTATTTTGACATACTCCTTCGTATACGCATCGACTCCATACATTCGAGGAGCTACGTCAAAATTTGAGCCTCATTTTATATTTAAGATATTGTTACATTTATTTTTCCCCTCTTGATAAATCTAAAAATAATATATGATTTTCTTAATTTTTTGATGCGAAAAAAATAAAGAGCTCCTGAAGAGCTGGAATGACTCACGGTTGAAAATTTTCACTTCATTCCATGGAGAGAATGTGTTTGATTAATAACTAATGTGGTCTATGCCGAGGAAAACATCATTCATCAAGTGAATAAAAACTACACCAATAGAATTGGTTGAATGATGAAAATTTTGTACCTGTTGTACGTCGAGCCGTTGAATGATGAACATCGTGTACCTGTAGTACGTCGAGTCGAAATTTGATGAACATCGTTTACCTATCATAAATCGAGGAAAACTTTGATGAACATCGCATACTGGTCGTACGTCGAAAAAATGTTTGATGAACATCGAGTACCCACCGTACGTCAAGATGAATTTTGATGAACATCTCATACCTGTTGTACGTCGAGCCAAAGTTTGATGATCATCACATACCTGTCATATATTGATCCCAAGTTTTCTAATCATTCTATGAACCATGAAATTTCATAACTCTTATTTCTTTTTCACCCTAAAGGTTTCAAGTTTGATTATGCTATATAAAGGTTCATGATGGAGATGATGTTTACTTTAAATATTTGTAAATATTTGTTTTATTTATTTTCTCTTTATTTTATTTTATTAAATGTTTTAGATAAATTAAATATTCTTGATTAACAAGCGTAAATATATTTTATATATATTAATCCCCTGAAGTGGATGTAATTCCTAAATTGATAATTCATGCAATTATCTTGAAGACACTATAAAACTCGAACAAAATAATTTTATTCCATTCCCTGGAGTGAATGACAATATTTATTGAAAATGATTTATTTCATTCTCTGAAGTGAATGAAAATATATCTGATTTTATTATAAATCAAGTTCGAGGTGAATATGATGTTTTGCGAATGATCATTGTGTTTTATTTGTTTATAACAAATAATAAAAATATAACACCAGAAGTGGTTTGATGACAATAAATATTTACATAGCACAATAAATTTTTTGAATATTTATAAAATAATACATCCCTGAAGGATGATATAAAAATAATGTCCTTTGACATTATATTGAATAATATCTTCATTTATTATTTATTGTTCCCAATGCAACAATATCAAGGGAAACATTTTTATTTATCATATTCTTATGGATTATCAATATCATATCATGTAATTCATCTATCCCCTGAAGTGGATGTTGTTGTTCATATAATTCATAAGTGAAATGATTGATTTACATAGTTTTGATAATCCGATATATATTATGAAAATGATTTTACCACCTAAATTTGTTAAAGCAATGATCATCATAATCAATAAACTTTATATTTTATACAAGATGATCATTATTGATAAATAATAAATTATCATTCATGGATCATGAAATCCTATGAATGAATGGATTCCCCTATGTGAATGTAGTATTAATTACTATATTTCATTCCTTGAAGCAAATGAAATTATTCATGATTTTTTTTATGATTTATGATATCATGAATATTTGAGAGTTGATGAGGTTTGATCAAATGATTTATATTTTATTTCATGAAGATAATGTTGTTTATGAATTATAGTTTTGGATGGTGATAAGGTGTGTCATAAATCCAGAATATTCTTCCACATTGGTTCTTGCTAGAAAATTCACCAGCTTTAAAAGATGTTGGGGATCCTATCCCAGGTAGTATTGTAAAATAATATTTGGACCCAAAGTTCTAAAATATTTTGGCCAAAAGTTCTAAATTATACAATAATCCTCTTGGTGATGGAAATAACCCGTTATGATTATGTTATGAATTCATCAACCACCATAAGTGGAAATTATAACGACAAATATGAGTCTTCACAATGAAAGATCCTGAATATCTTATATGTGTTGATCTTGAAGATAAATATTATTTTTATTAAATGCTTTAAAAGAACTCATATATGCGTTAGTATATGCTCATATAAGTGCATTTACTGGTAGTGAAAATTTATAAATGACTCCAGGAGAGTAAATATATTCCTACCTGATAGTACAAATTCTTAATTCTTTGTTATATCTAAAGTCTCAATGAGATATATGAATGGTATTCATGAAAATGAATATCATATGGAGACAAAATAAGTACCTCGATATGTAACAAGCCTTTATAAAATTGATTATATAGAATTTGTTATGTACAATTGAATCAATAATGGTAAACCAGAAGCTTACTGATCATTACACTTCAAATATATGACATGATGATTTAGGCCATATGGGATCAATTATAATGAAAGAGTTGATTCATGTATACATGATCATTGATTTATTGATAACATAGTAGACATCCATCAGGGGGGAAAATGATGAATTTATTTAATGGATATGTGTCAACAAAATTATCAATGAATTTATTATCATTAAGTCATTATGAATTCCCCTTGTATAATAATTCATCCCGAGGTACCCATTTTTGTGGTAAATTATTTATATCAACAGCAATTATTATGGAAATAAATTTCCCATATACTTATGAAGACGTATATATGGGTCGCGCCCACCATTTGATCCATCTATATGAAATATCCATCCATTGAATAACCTCATGTGTTATTTTCTACTGGTGAGTATACATTGCATGCTGATTAAAATAAATATTGAGTATCATATAATATATGTTCATGCAAACATGTTCATCACAACACTCGCATGAATGTAATGTGTTTGAAATCAATAGTCTGATTATACACACCTGAAGTTTGGTTGAACGGATTATATAAAATAATTGTTTATCATGAGTAGAATGCAATAGATATATTTTCCCTTGAAGAGGAAAATGAATATATCAGCAACATTATAACTTTTTAGATATTGTCCCTGAAGTGAAACTGGTACCAGAAAAACTATTAGGTCTCAATCAAATGTTGTTGGTGATATTTTGTCCATGAATGATTTTAAAATACATTGACGGCAATGAATTTTTACAGATGTCGACATCATAAAAATTGTCCAAAATTATTAATGGAACTTATGAAATTTTCAACATATAATGTTCTGGATTTATTATCCAAACTATAAATACTATTGAATATCAATGATCTTATATTCTTCCTTATTTGGATATTTATATGAATCCCAGAAGGGTTTGAAATGCCTGAAGAATATTCCAAATTATGAAAGTTTCACCTAATCTGATAAATTATGCAATGAACTGAATAAGATGTACTCATATTACTTTAAGGAAGAATATAAATTGAATTTATCATCTCATGTATGAATCATTGTATTCATCATATTATATAGGTGTTTTGAAATACATCTAAACTCTTAAATATTTTTCTAAAATCAATGAATTATTTTATCGTGAAATTACATGGAATGTCATTGTATTTTGAATTAATCATCCTGAAGATGAAATATTAAATTTTATAATGGGTTTACCCTTAATGAATAATGAAATATCTTTCTTCCAAGAGTTATATATTTCATACATAAGGGGTTGATGAAGAAAATACATATCACAGAAGGATTAAATTTAAATGCACATTTTATTAATCCTTGAAGGATATAAATGTACATGTGCATATTGAAAATTACAATAAATCATATTGTGATGCAAGTTAATGTTTTCCCCATTCACTGAAATCTAAAGGGTATAAGTTATTATTATTACAAAATTAAAAACTGAATGTTTTGGTTATGAATTGATTGTGGAAATTCTATGATTTAAATATATTAATGATCACTATGAATTGGAGATGTAACAATTGTACTCTTTTTCCCTTGGCCATGTGTTTCCCACTGGGTTTTCCGGATAAGGTTTTTAATGAGGCAACACTATGGGGACTTGATGTCATTGTACCCTTTTTCCCTAATACACTATTGGGAACACTGCACTCTTTTTCCCTTCATTAGGTTTTTTTCCACTGGATTTTCCTGATAAGGTTTTTAATGAGGCAGAATGACATTGAATTATTTTATTTTGGATTCACTTATTTTTCCCATAGGGTTTCTTTAATTGAATATTAAATACGGTTCCATGAAATTATGGCATACAAGGGGGAGTGTTGTGAAATATTGTTAATGGATGTCATAATTATGACAATAATAATGACACATCAATTCGCAATTAATTCCCCTCTTAATGACCAACCCTAAATATTCTCAAACCATTAGTATTCTAGTCGTTGGATTAAATATTATAGGTATTAATTTGAAATATTGGATCAGATCTCATGTACTCTATAAATATGGTGATATGTTAATAAAATGGGATGGAATTTGGGCTCTACATTGTGTTCTCTACTTGTTTTATTTATTTTGTATTTTTATTTCCGTTTTTTATTATCATCATCATACTCAAATTCAACGCTCGCTTCTTCAACGATACTATTCTCCTATGATTGATCTTACATTTCCGGTTTCGAAATGCATCGTGGTTTCAATCGACGTTTGATCAATTTCACAACACATTACACTTTTTAAAAAAATACCCTTTATTTTTCCATTTTATTCAGGGTAAATATCTTAATCCTATATGTCCAACATTCCAACTGAAAACAACAATAATTTATTTTCTTTCACCTAACATTAAGTCTTCTTCTTCATGGAAGGATGGTTCTTGAGAGCTTTAGACATTGAGTCCATCATGGGACCATTTACCTTGTTCTATCATTATTAATTGTCCATAATGACTACATTTTCATCACACCTCATGTATTTATAAACTTGTTGAATCAGAGTAAGAAATTTTCAAAAACTCTTCTCAAGGCTTATCCTGTTGTAATACACAAAAAAAACAAGACATGTACTTTCAAAGTAAGGAAAAATGATATATGTTCACAACTTATCTTGGTATTTGATTTCCAAGATTTCCAAGCACGTTATGTTTCCAATCATCTTGACTATATGAGGCCTAAAAGTCACTGACTATCTAATATTTCATGAAGAAAGTGAATTGGAGATCTCAAATATGTCTTGATAAATATCACGAAGGTTTAATGGCATGCTATATACATCCATGTCTTGATGTTTCTTTGGAAGCTCATTATTCATGCAAGATTCCATGAAACTGAAAGAGCGCTATCGTGGGCGCCCTCAAATGATTAGTGTGATTTGGGGTACTTAGGTGCAGCAGAGTGGCTGACCAAGGTCGTCTCTCAAAGGAGGAATTGAATTTAACCTCTTATTAGAGGTATTCTAAAAATAAAATAAAAGAGAAAAAAATAAAAACACTGCTTTAAAGGATTGGGTTTTTTTATTGTTTATGAATCTAGAAGAAGTTTTCTGGAAGAAGATTGTATATTTTTTTGTTTTTAGTTTTGAAATGAATTTCGATTAAAATGACACAACAAGAAGATGTTTTTTTAGAAATCTATTTAAAAGGCGTAATCGATCTAACTCTACCTCTTCAATTTATTATTAATCATTATCATTTAAATTAACAATCACTTAATTATTATCCCTTAATTTTTTAAATCCCGAACCCTACGAGAATTAACTTTACCATGAAGATGATGTGAATTTAACCCTAGGCTAACTTCGGAACACGCAATCGCATCACCCTTATTTGATTGATGTTCTAAGATTAGCTTATGGTCAGTGGTAAATTAAGGCACATATCCATTCTATAAATGAGGATGAATTTTTTTTAGGGATTATATTTGAACTCTACAAATTTATCCCGTGTGGTCTTGTATTACCGATTAAGATCGCGCTCTCACAATTTACACAAAATCCCGTCCTCGCATGTTTTTGTGTTAATTGTTCAATTGCTTGCTTAGATTCTTACAATTTAAAAACACAATTCATGGATTATATTAAGTGAATTACAGTATCTCAATGATTCAAAATAATTAAATGAAGAGGGTAGAAGATAGATCGATTACTAAAAGATTACTCTTCCATGGGTGGCGTAATCATCGTAGAAGCGTTTTGCATGGGCAAAGGTTTATAATGGGTATAACCCAATAACGCTTCTACTCAAGAATTCCAGACGAAAGAGGAAGATTAAGAGAAGAAGAAATTTAAACAGAAGAGAAGAAAAGAGAAGAAATAAAATAAGAACAAAGAAGTTTATTACACAAATGAAAACATTACAAAATGAAAAAGAGGAGGAGGCTTCGATGAGGGGATCCTTGCTTCAAGAGCTACCCCTCTTACAATGGTTGGAGAATTTGGGTGAAACAAATTATCCTCTGCCTCCAATCTCCCAATGCACGTCCCAACCCCTCCAAATGATAAAAAATCCAATTTATAGAGGGGAGGGGAGGATAGGTTACAAGTGGTTTCAAGTTTGAATGTGGAAATTCGGCCAAATATTTTATGCCAACTTACACCGCCCTTTTGACCACAACAACGCGTGAATTGGCCGGCCTTCCAGAATGATTAAATGTTCGGATATGGGTCCTCTGTCTCCTCTCCAAATTTGGGCTCAATACAGGTCCATATGAAAGAGCTATGGCCGAAATACAGAAGCTTCTCCATTCTGGAGAGCCCAACCCAACTTTGAATTCATGACCCATTTTCAACAACCAAATGAACTCTTTCGCTCTAGTGTCCTGCATAAAAGTTGTAGATAATTAAGTTAGGAACACGGTTACAAAATGTAAAATTCAAATAATAAATATAAAAATATTTAACTTCAAAATACTACAGTGAACTATAAAGGGTAAAACTGGAATTTTCATCAAATATTCAAATGAATGATCTAAACCCAAATACTTTCTAATTAAACATATTTAACACAATGTGAGGAAATTATATAATTTATTATCAATGAAATATTCAATAAAATAGTGTTTTATCAACTCCCCCACACTTACCCTTTTGCACTCCTGGGCAAAACCTCATATCAAGTAAACATTAATATCAAATCAAAACCAATTTTAAAACACATATCCTTGAGATCAAACAATTACACCCCAAGAAACAAAAGATATCATGACTCATAAAAAACCATTATTTCAAGTTCTTAATTTATATCATTCAATATATTTCCACTTTATTTATCCTCCCATGCACAAAACACTTACCTCGCTTGAATTTTCTCTCATCACTCAAATATCAATTTTTTTTTGCAATGTCTTTCTCATCCAAACTCATACAAGGGTCACCATCAGCTTGATAGATTCCTACATCGCTACCCGATGTGAGTCAAGGACATAATTTTATCATGAGGACTTTTCAGGGTTGTTATGTGGCTTTCAGTTGGTAGGATTAAGATGTGAAAAACTCTGACGCTGAATGAGGAGGGCTTGACTCTTTTGAAGCAAAATTGCATTAATCTAATTTTCACTTAAATATGGTCTTCTCCTCAATCCCCATAGTATCAATTAAGTTCCATCATCATGACAAGTCATGAAAGGTTTACACCATTCATCATTTCAGCATAAAAAGATTCAATCTTCTCAAACATGATTTTCTTGAAAGCTCCAGATGGGCACAGCTTTCCACCTCAATTAGAAGCTCCAGAAAAGGCACAGCCTCACTTGTCATTAGAGCTCCAGAAAAGGCACAACTTTCAATATAATGAATATATTCAGCAGCAAACACATCTTTTTAGAATTTAATTTTCCACCCAAAGTATCACAGAATGTGGTGGAAAAACACAAGACAACTTCCCCCACACTTAAGCTCAACTAGATTATGCAATTTTACTTCAAGAGTTGGTCGGATAGGGAAAATTGGCTTGTAATGTGGCTAACCTAACAGGATGTTCATGGCTTCTAAGGGATAAAAGGATTAAATATTCAAGGTAGGCCATTATAAAAAAAGTATTCTTTGAAATAGGGGCTTTAATACCAAACAAATTCCTCAATCATTTAAACATAAGTACCTAAAACCCTCAAGTTTTGACAGGAATAAATCAAATTCTGGTTAAATCAAGCATGGTTTGGTTCTCTCAAGAAATGAGGTGAATGTAAAGAATATGAAAATAATGGTTCATAAGCCTCACAGGAAAGTGATTTCAAATATAAAGACAGGGAGATGTGGCATGGGATTCAAAATTCGGTGTACTTTCCATGAAATTACTAAATATTTGAACTTGAAACAAAGTCATTTCAGCATTCATTTAAGCTTAGTTTCAAGGGGTAAATTGTTTCACTTATTTATATGGATTTAAAAATGGTGATGAGAATCATTTCAGCTCAAAAGTTTCAAAAACACACAGAATCATGTAAAATAAACACACAAAATTTGAAAAACACACTTTTTTTTTGGTTTTTTTTTAACAGGAAATCAATTGAAATTACTAAACTAAAAGGTTCCCTCCAAAACACATAAAATATTGCATTGTCCTCAATGTGAACCTATGAGATGATATATGCACATGAAATATAGAATTTTTAAATAGGACAAATAATATAAAAGTGAAAGGGTTAGGAACAGCCAGATGTGCTCAAGGGATGATGGGGTCATGCAGTGTGACAAAATCCACTGCATCAGTAGGAGGTCCCTCACTGTATCTCTTCAAAAGTTTCCCATTGACTGTAAAGCTCCTTCACAAGTCCTCTTATGTGATCTCAACTGCACCATAAGGAAAAACATTAGTCACAACATAAGGAACTAACCATCTGGAATGCAACTTACCAGGCATCAGCTTCAGTCGTGAACTGTAGAGAAGGACTTTCTCTCCAACATGAAACTCCCTTTGTTGGATCATTTTGTCATGAGCTGCTTTTGAGATTTCCTTGTAGAGCCTTGAGTTCTCATATGATGATAATCTAATCTCCTCAAGCTATTGAATTTGCAGCTTCCTTTGGATTCCAACTTGGGCCAAATCCATGTTGCATTTCTTTATAGCCCAATAAGCTTGATGCTCAACTTCCATGGGGAGATGACACGCTTTCCCAAAAACAATCCGAAATGGGGACATACCAATGGGGGTCTTGTATGCTTTCCTATAAGCCCACGATGCATCATCCAAGCGCTTGCTCCAATCCTTCCTATTTGGCTGCACGGATTTCTCCAAGATTTTTTTCAACTCACGATTTGAAACCTCAGCATGGCCATTTGTTTGGGGGTGGTATGGTGTTGATGTTTTGTGTGTCACCCCATACTTTAGAAGGAGGGACTCAAAATTCCTATTGCAAAAGTGTGTCCCTTCGTCACTAATGATGTCCTTTGGTACTCCAAACCTGCAGAAAATTTTAGCCTTGACAAAATCCACTACAACATGAGAATCGTCAGTCCTGGTGGCCTTGGACTCGACCCATTTACTCACATAATCAACAGCAACCAAAATATACAAATATCCAAATGAACTAGGAAAAGGACCCATAAAATCAATGCCTCATACATCAAAAATCTCACAGAATAGTATGGGTTGTTGGGGCATCTCATGTCTCTTAGAAATGTTCCCCGTGTGTTGGCAACGAGAGAATGACTTACAAAACACATGGCCATCATGGAATAATCTAGGCCAATATAATCCAGAGTCCAAAACCTTCCTAGCTGTCCGTTGGGGTCCAAAGTTTCCACCACAAGCAAGTGTATGACATAAATGCAAAACAGGCTCAAACTCATGATCGGGAACACACCTCCTAATGACTTGGTCACTACACATGCGCCATAAGTATGGATCATCCAAAACATAAAATATTGACTCACTCTTTAATTTTTGGACTTGATGTTTCTTTAAATTTGCAGGTATTTCAGAAGCAACAAGGTAGTTAACTAAATCAGCATACCAAGGATGCGTACCTGAGATGGTATATAGATGCTCATCGGGGAAAGTGTCCAGAAGTGGTACCTGATCCAAGGTGTCATCCTCTAGTGTGTGAGTAAGCCTACTCATGTGGTCCACCACTAAGATTTCTGACCCCTTTTTTTCCTTTATCTCGATGTCAAACTCTTGAAGAAGGATCATCCAACGGATAAGTCGTGGCTTTGCATCTGGCTTCTTCAGGAGGTACCTCAAAGCTGCGTGGTCAGAAAAAACAACAACTTTAGAGCCCAATAAATATGAAAGGAATTTATCTAAAGAAAATATGATAGCAAGAAACTCATTTTCCGTGGTTGTGTAGTTTTATTGGGCTGAATCCAATGTCCTTGATGCATAGGCAATCACATGTGAACGTCCTTCCGCCCTCTGAGATAAGACAGCTCCAACCGCGAAGTTGGATGCGTCACACATAAGCTCAAATGGAAGGTCCCACCGTGGGGGATGTATGATAGGTGGAGTGGTCAGACACTTCTTTAGCTCATCAAAGGATGTCCTACAAGAATCATCAAACACAAAATTAGAATCTTCTTGAAGTAATCGTGACATAGGAAGAGCGATCTTACTAAAATCTTTGATGAAGCACTGATAAAATCCTGCATGCCCTAGGAAAGATCTAACATCACACACACATGAAGGATAGGGTAAGGATGAAATAATGTCTACCTTAGATCTATCAACCTCTATCCCATGTTTTGACACTACATGCCCTAAGACAATGTCATGCTCTACCATAAAATGACACTTTTCAAAGTTCAGGACCAGATTCTTCTCAATACAACGATTCAACACCTTTCCCAAAATACTTAGACATTCATCAAATGAAGACCCATACACTGTAAAATCATCCATAAATACCTCCATGCAGGTCTCAATAAAATCCGAAAAAATACTCACCATACATCTCTGGAAGGTACCTGGGGCGTTGCAAAGTCCAAATGGCATCCTCTGGTAGGAAAATGTTCCAAAGGGACAGGTGAATGTAGTCTTCTCCTGATCCTCTAGAGCTATAGGAACCTGAAAATATCAAGAAAATCCATCCAAGAAACAATACTGTTTTTTCCCAGCTAGTCTCTCGATCATTTGATCAATAAAAGGGAGGGGGAAATGGTCCTTGTGAGTGGTCTGATTTAGTTTCCTATAATCAATACACCCACGCCAACAGTTTTTCACCCTCATTGGAACTAAATCATCTTTCTCATTTTTAACAACAGTAAAACCAGTTTTCTTAGGCACAACCTAAATTGGACTTACCCACTGTGAATCTGAAATGGGAAAGATTATACCTGCCTCGAGCAATTTCTCAACTTCTTTTTTAACAACTTCCTGGAGGGTGGGATTGAGTCTCATTTATGGTTGTCTCACCGGTTTAGCCTCATCCTCCAAGAGAATCCTATGCATTCAAATGGAGGGGCTAATACCTGATATGTCAGCCAAGGTCCACCCAATATCCCTGATGTTCTCCCTCAAAATATTCAAAAGCTTTTCTTCATGTTCAAAAGGGAGATTGTTAGCAATGATAACAGGTAATCTCTCACCACTCAACAAGTATGAGTATTTCAGATTTGGTGGCAATGGCTTGAGTTCTAATGAAGGAGGGTGTAGTATGGATGGAGACATTGAAGGAACCGAAATATGTGCACAAAGAGCATCAGTATCAGAATATACATCATCAAAATCAGAGAATAAAGCATCAAATCCATCAGCATACTCTATAGCCATGTCATAATCAGAGTTCACATGAACAAGATCAGAATATGAATCCATTTCAAAATCAAATATTAGAGAGTCTTGTTCATTAGAAACAGGTGTGGAAGTTCTCTTAGACATTAAACCAGAACCAATACTCGTAATTTCCCTAAGAATAGGACAATCAAAATCCATGGAGTTTTTACTTGGTGGTTCAAAATGGGAGATAACAAAAGCAGAATGGTCCTCAGAGGGGTACATCATGGAATCCATAACATAAAATATCACAACTTCATCCCCAAATTCCGGGGAAAGTGTACCCTCATTAACATTTATGATTGGTTTTTCTGTTTTGAGCAAGGGTCTACCTAAGATAATGGGGGCATGAGAACTTACCAGATCATCCTCCATGTTAAGAACATAGAAATCCGCTGGAAAGATCATGCCTCTTACCCGGACAAGTACATCCTCAAGGACTCCCGCTGGATATTTCGTAGCTATATTCTCCAATTGCACCACTACTCCTGTTGGCTTCAACTCACTAACCTGCAAGGAAGAGAATACAGAGTGAGGCATCACATTTATTGAAGCTCCTAAATCACAAAGAGCATCAGAGAAGTGCAACTCCCCTATGGTACATGGGATGGTGAATGTCCCTGGATCCTTGCACTTTGTTGGCATTGTTAGAGTTGGTGTAATGAGTGCTGAGACATTCCTTCCAAGGTTGATCCTCTCATTTCCCTTGAGCCCTCTTCGATTGGTACAAAGTTCTTTTAAGAATTTCACATACCTTAGAATTTTCTTAATGGATTCAAGTAGAGGAATGCTGATCTCCACAAGCTTGAATGTGTCCAAAAACTCCTTTTTAATTGCTTCTTTATCCATCTCCTTGGTTTGAACAACCCTGTTTGGAAAGGGAATGGGTTTAGGAGGTACATCATCAATATTTTTCTTACCTTTATCTTTCTCCTTGGATTGCTCATCATTTGGTATGGAATGCGGCTTCTCTAGAGTAGAGGTGAATCCTGGTGGAATGGTAGGTCTATATGTATCATTCATTTTCTTCCCACTTCTCAATGTGATGGTACTAACATTCCCCTTTTGATTTTGAGTGGGTTGGGAAGGTAGATTTCCAGAATTCTTACTCACAAGTTCATGGAGGGCGGTAGCGATCTGACTCATTTGAGTCTTCAACTCTCTCAACTCCGAACCTTGACTCTTCAGATCATTCTGATGATTAAGAACAATTTGTTTCAAAAGATCATCAGTGTTAGAGTCTACCTTTTGTTGGATATTACCTTGTTGTCAACTTGTTGATGTTTGAGCTTCGAATCTCCTTTGGGGTTGTTGGAAACCCTGCTGGTAAGGTGGAGGCTGCTGTAAGTTTGGTTGAAAAGGGGGCCTTTGTTGTTGTCCAGAGCCATACCTCATGTCTGACTGATCCTTCCAACCTTGGTTGTATACTGTATCAAACTTCTTTTTGGGATATGGTTGTTGTTGTTGCTGCTGAAATGGTCTCCCAGGGAACACTGCTGCACAATCTTCTTTCTCTTGTAGTTGTGGGCAACAGTCAGTTGGGTGGCTTGTCTCAGTGCAAATGCCACATGGCCTTGAAGGAGGGGGTTGGGATGTCTTTTGAGCCAATACAATCTGCCTCACCATAGTTTTCAATTCTTCTATCTTAGTATCAATCAAATAACTTTCAATAGAAGAAGGGCTTACTTGATGTACTCCTCTGACATGTGGTGTACCTCTATCGCCAAATTGTTGGGAGTTTTGAGCCATCTTGTCGATCAATGCACGTGTGGCTGCTGGTGTCTTGTCCACCAATGCTCCTCCAGCTGCGGCATCCACCATGCTCCTCTCCATAGGTTTGAGTCCTTCATAGAAGTACTGAATGAGGAGTTGCTCACTGATTTGGTGATGTGGACAGCTTGCACACAGCTTCTTCAATCTCTCCCAATACTCATACATTGACTCCCCTTGTGCTTTCTTGATCCCCAAAATCTCCTTTCAAATGGATGTGGTCCTTGATGCTCGAAAAAATCTCTACAAGAAAAGATGGTTCAAATTGTTCCAACAAGTTACATCTTCGGGTTGTAAATAATACATCCAGTCTTTTCCAGATCCATCAAGTGAGAATGAGAATTCTCTTAATTTGATTTGATCTTCAGAAAAATTTCATGGTTTAAGGGTTGAGAAAACCACATTAAATTCTTTCAAATGTTTATTAGGATCCTCACCAGAGAGGCCATGAAACTTTGGAAGTAAGTGAATTAACCCAGATTTTAGTTCAATGTCTGATTCGAGATTTGGGTATGCAATACAATTTGGTTGATAGTTAATATCAGGTGCAGCCAATTCTCGAATGGTTATATTAAGTTCATTTCCATTGTTTTCAGCCATTGGTTCCACTTTTATGTTTGAATTTGAATAGCTTCCAATTTCAATGTTTCCAGAAGAGAGGAATTCACCAACTGGTTGAATATTGAAACTTCCCGTAGACTGAGAATTTCTGATTCGAGCCCTAAGGCTACGTTCAATCTCAAGGTCAAGATCTAAGAGATCTTTGAGATTAGTTCATGTCATAGATCAAATAAAAATGAAAAGAATGAAATTGGACCATAGTAAAATAAAAATGAGAAGTTTGAGTTGATGGCCCAGAAAGAAGTAGAAGAAAATAAAAGAAGAAGAAGAAAAATCAAATAGGGTAAAGAAGGAAGAAAGAAGAGAGGAAGAGAATAAAATGTAAAATAAAATAAATACCTCTAATTGGTTGAAATAATTACTTGCCTCCCCGTCAATGGCACCAATTTGAAAGAGCGCTGTCGTGGGCGCCCTCAAATGATTAGTGTGATTTGGGGTACTTAGATGCAGCAGAGTGGCTGACCAAGGTCGTCTCTCAAAGGAGGAAGTGAATTTAACAACTTATTAGAGATATTCTAAAAATAAAATAAAAGAGAATAAAATAAAAACACTACTTTAATGGATTGGGTTTTTTTATATTTTATAAATCTAGAAGAAGTTTTCTGGAAGAAGATTGTATATTTTTTTGTTTTTAGTTTTGAAATGAATTTCGATTAAAATGACACAACAAGAAGATGTTTTTTTAGAAATCTATTTAAAAGGCGTAATCGATCTAACTATACCTCTTCACTTTATTGTTAATCATTATCATTTAAATTAACATTCACTTAATTATTATCCCTTAATTTGTTAAATCCCGAACCCTACAAGAATTAACTTTACCACGAAGATGATGTGAATTTAACCCTAGGCTATCTTCGGAACATGCAATCGTAGCACACTGCTTTGATTGATGTTCTAAGATTAGCTTATGGTCAGTGGTAAATTAAGGCACATATCCATTTTGTAAATGAGGATGAATTTTGTTTAGGGATTATATTTGAACTCTACAAATTTATCCCGTGTGGGCTTGTATTGCCGATTAAGATCGTGCTCTCACAATTTACACAAAATTTCGACCTCGCGTGTTTTTGAGTTAATTGTTCAATTGCTTTCTTAGTTTCTTACAATTTAAAAATACAATTCATGGATCATATTAATTGAATTACAGTAGCTCAATGATTCAAAAAAATTAAATGAAGAGGGTATAAGATAGATCGATTACTAAAAGACTACTCTTCCATGGGTGGCGTAATCATCGTAGAAGCGTTTTGCATGTGCAAAGGTATATAATGGGTATAACCCAATAACGCTTCTAATAAATAATTCCATCCCAAAGAGGAAGATTAACAGAAGAATAAATTTAAACAAAACATAAGAAAATAGAAGAAATAAAAGAAGAACAAATAAGTTTATTACACAAATGAAAACATTACAAAATGAAGAAGAGAAGGAGGCTTTGATGAGGGGATCCTTGCTTCAAGAGCTACCCCTCTTACAATGGTTGGAGAATTTGGGTGAACCAAATTCTCCTCTGGCTCCAATCTCCCAATGCACGTCCCAACCCCTCCAAATGATAAAAAATCCAATTTATAGAGGGGAGGGGAGGAGAGGTTACAAGTGGTTTCAAGTGTGAATGTGCAAATTCGGCCAAATATTTTATGCCAAACTTCACCGCCCATTTGACCACCAAAACGCGTGAATTGGCCGGCCTTCCTGAAGGATCAAATGTTTGGAAATGGGTCCTCTATCTACTATACAAATTTGGGCTCAATAAAGTCCCATATGAAGGAGTTATGGCCGAAATACATAAGCTTCTCCATTCGGGTGAGCCCAGCCCAACTTTGACTTCATGACCCATTGGAAACAACCAAATGAACTCTTTAGCTCTACTGTCCTGCATAAAAGTTGTAGATACTTAAGTTAGGAACACAGTTACAAAATTGAAAATTCAAATAATAAATATAAAAATATTTATCTTCGAAATACTACAATGAACTATAAAGGGTAAAACTGGAATTTTCATCAAATATTCAAATGAATGATCTAAACCCAAATACTTTCTAATTAAACATATTTAACACAATGTGAGGAAATTATATCATTTATTATCAATGAAATATTCAATAAAATAGTGTTTTATCAACTCCCCCACACTTACCCTTTTTCACTCCTGGGCAAAACCTCATATCAAGTAAACATTAATATCAAATCAAAACCAATTTTAAAACACATATCCTTGAGATCAAACAATTACACCCCAAGAAACAAAAGATATCATGACTCATAAAAAACCATTATTTCAAGTTCTTCATTTATATCATTCAATATATTTCCACTTTATTTATCCTCCCATGCACAAAACACTTACCTCGCTTGAATTTTCTCTCATCACTCAAATATCAATTTTTTTGCATTGTCTTTCTCATCCAAACTCATACAAGGGTCACCATAGGCTTGATAGATTCCTACATCGCTAATCGATGTGAGTCAAGGACATATTTTTATCATGATGACTTTTCAGGGTTGTTCTGTGGCTTTCGGTTGGTAGGATTAAGATGTGAAAAACTCTGAAGCTGAATGAGGAGGGCTTGACTCTTTTGACGCAAAATTGCATTAATCTAATTTTCACTTAAATATGGTCTTCTCCTCAATCCCCAAAGTATCAATTCAGTTCCATCATCATGAAAAGTCATGAAAGGTTTACACCATTCATCATTTCAGCATAAAAAATTTCAATCTTCTCAAACATGATTTTCTTGAAAGCTCTAGATGGGCACAACTTTCCACCTCAATTAGAAGCTCCAGAAAAGGCACAGCCTCACATGTCATTAAAACTCTAGAAAATGCACAACATTCAATATAATGAATATATTCAGCAGCAAACATATCTCTTCAGAATTTAATTTTCCACCCAAAGTATCACAGAATGTGGTGGAAAAACACAAGATAACTTCCCCCACACTTAAGCTCAACTAGATTATGCAATTTTACTTCAAGAGTTGGTTGGATAGGGAAAATTGGCTTTTAATGTGGCTAACCTAACAGGATGTGTGTGGCTTCTAAGGGATAAAAGGATTAAATATTCAAGGTAGGCCATTATAAAAAAATTATTCTTTGAAATAGGGGCTTTAATACCAAAAAAATGCCTCAATCATTTAAACATAAGTACCTAAAACCCTCATGTTTTGACAGGAATAAATAAAATTCTGGTTAAATCAAGCATGGTTTGGTTCTCTCAAGAAGTAAGGTGAATGTAAAGAATATGAAAATAATGGTTCAGAAGCCTCACAGGAAAGTGATTTCAAATATAAAGATAGTGAGATGTGGCATGGGATTCAAAATTCGGTGTACTTTCCATGAAATTACTAAATATTTGAACTTGAAACAAAGTCATTTCAGCATTCATTTAAGCTTAGTTTCAAGGGGTAAATTGTTTCACTTATTGATATGGATTTAAAAATGGTGATGAGAATCATTTCAGCTCAAAAGTTTCAAAAACACACAGAAACATGTAAAATAAACACACAAAATTTGAAAAACACACATTTTTTTTTGGTTTTTTTTGAACAGGAAAGCAATTGAAATTACTAAACTAAAAGGTTCCCTCCCCCACACTTAAAATATTGCATTTTCCCCAATGTGAACCTATGAGATGATATATGCACATGAAATACAGAATTTTTAAATAGGACAAATAATATAAAAGTGAAAGGGTTAGGAACAACCTGATGTGCTCAAGTGATGATGGGGTCATGCAGTGTGACAAAATCCACTGCATCAGTAGGAGGTCCCTCACTGTATCTCTTCAAACGTTGCCCATTGACTGTAAAGCTCCTTCACGAGTCCTCTTGTGTGATCTCAACTGCACCATAAGGAAAAACATTAGTCACAACATAAGGACCTAACCATCTGGAACGCAACTTACCAGGCATCAGCTTCAGTCGTGAACTGTAGAGAAGGACTTTCTCTCCAACATGAAACTCCCTTTGTTGGATAATTTTGTCATGAGCTGCTTTTGATCTTTCCTTGTAGAGCCTTGAGTTCTCATATGATGATAATCTAATCTCCTCAAGCTATTGAATTTGCAGCTTCCTTTGGATTCCAGCTTGGGCCAAATCCATGTTGCATTTCTTTATAGCCCAATAAGCCCGATGCTCAACTTCCACGGGGAGATGACACGCTTTCCCAAAAACAATCCGAAATGGGGACATACCAATAGGGGTCTTGTATGTTGTCTTATAAGCCCACAATGCATCATCCAAGGGCTTGCTCCAATCCTTCCTATTTGGCTGCACGGATTTCTCCAAGATTTTTTTCAACTCACGATTTGAAATCTCAGCCTGGCCATTTGTTTGGGGGTGGTATGGTGTTGATGTTTTGTGTGTCACCCCATACTTTTGAAGGAGGGACGCAAAATTCCTATTGCAAAAGTGTGTCCCTTCGTCACAAATTATGGCATTTGGTACTCCAAACCTGCAGAAAATTTTAGCCTTGACAAAATCCACTACAACATGAGAATCGTCAGTCCTGGTGGCCTTGGCCTCCACCCATTTACTCACATAATCAACAGCAACCAAAATATACAAATATCCAAATGAACTAGGAAAAGTACCCATAAAATCAATGCCCCATACATCAAAAATCTCACAGAATAGTATGGGTTGTTGGGGCATCTCATGTCTCTTAGAAATGTTCCCAGTGTGTTGGCAACGAGAGCATGACTTACAAAACACATGGGCATCATGGAATAATCTAGGCCAATATAATACAGAGTCCAAAACCTTCCTAGCTGTCCTTTGGGTTCCAAAGTGTCCACCACAAGCAAGTGTATGATAGAAATGCAAAACAGACTCAAACTCATGATCGGGAACACACCTCCTAATGACTTGTTCATTACACATGCGCCATAAGTATGGATCATCCCAAACATAAAATATTGACTCACTATTTAATTTTTGGACTTGAAGTTTCTTTAAATTTGCAGGGATTTCAGAAGCAACAAGGTAGTTAACTAAATCAGCATACCAAGGATGCGTACCTGAGATGGTATATAGATGCTCATCGGGGAAAGTGTCCCGAAGTGGTACCTGATCCAAGGTGTCATCATCTAGTGTGTGAGTAAGCCTACTCATGTGGTCCGCCACCATGTTTTCTGACCCCTTTTTGTCCTTTATCTCGATGTCAAACTCTTGAAGAAGGATCACCCAACGGATAAGTCGTGGCTTTGCATCTGGCTTCTTCAGGAGGTACCTCAAAGCTGCGTGGTCAGAAAAAACAACTACTTTAGAGCCCAATAAATTTGAACGGAATTTATCTAAAGAAAATATGACAGCAAGAAACTCCTTTTCCGTGGTTGTGTAGTTTGATTGGGCTGAATCCAATGTCCTCGATGCATAGGCAATCACATGTGAACGTCCTTCCACCCTCTGAGAGAAGACAGCTCCAACCGCGAAGTTGGATACGTCACACATAAGCTCAAATGGAAGGTCCCACCATGGGGGCTGTATGATAGGTGGAGTGGTCAGACACTTCTTTAGCTCATCAAAGGATTTCCTACAAGAATCATCAAATACAAAATCAGAATCTTCTTGAAGTAATCGTGACATTGGAAGAGCGATCTTACTAAAATCTTTGATGAAGCGCTGATAAAATCCTGCATGCCCAAGGAAAGATCTAACATCACGCACACATGAAGGATAGGGTAAGGATGAAATAATGTCTACCTTAGATCTATCAACCTCTATCCCATGTTTTGACACTACATGCCCTAAGACAATGTCATGCTCTACCATAAAATGACACTTTTCAAAGTTCAGGACCAGATTCTTCTCAATACTACGATTCAACACCTTTCCCAAACTACTTAGACATTCATCAAATGAAGACCCATACACTGTAAAATCATCCATAAATACCTCCATGCAGGTCTCAATAAAATCCAAAAAAATACTCACCATACATCTTTGGAAGGTACCTGGGGTGTTGCAAAGTCAAAATGGCATCCTCCGGTAGGAAAATGTTCAAAAGGGACAGGTGAATGTAGTCTTCTCCTGATCCTGTAGAGCTATATGAACCTGAAAATATCCAGAAAATCCATCCAAGAAACAATATTGTGCTTTCCCAGCTAGTCTCTCGATCATTTGATCAATAAATGGGAGGGGGAAATGGTCCTTATGAGTGGACTGATTTAGTTTCCTATAATCAATACACACACGCCAACAGTTTTTCACCCTCATTGGAACTAAATCATCTTTCTCATTTTTAACAACAGTAAAACCAGTTTTCTTAGGCACAACCTAAATTGGACTTACCCACTGTGAATCTGAAATGGGAAAGATTATACCTGCCTCGAGCAATTTCTCAACTTCTTTTTTAACAACTTCCAGGAGGGTGGGATTGAGTCTCCTTTGTGGTTGTCTCACCGGTTTAGCCCCATCCTCCATGAGAATACTATGCATGCAAATGGAGGGGCTAATACCTGATATGTCAGCCGAGGTCCACCCAATCTCCCTGATGTTCTCCCTCAAAATATTCAAAAGCTTTTCTTCATGTTCAAAAGGGAGATTGTTAGCAATGATAACAGGTAATCTCTCACCACTCAACAAGTATGAGTATTTCAGATTTGGTGGCAATGGATTGAGTTCTAATGAAGGAGGGTGTAGTATGGATGGAGACGTTGAAGGAACTGAAATATGTGCACAAAGAGCATCGGTATCAGAATATACATCAACAAAATCAGATAATAAACCATCAAATCCATCAGCAAACTCTATAGCCATGTCATAATCAGAGTTCACATGAACAAGATCAGAATATGAATCCATTTCAAAATCAAATCTTAGAGAGTCTTGTTCATTAGAAACAGGTGTGGATGTTCTCTTAGACATTAAACCAGAACCAATACTCATAATTTCCCTAAGCATAGGACAATCAAAATCCATGGAGTTTTTACTTGGTGGTTCAAAATGGGAGATAACAAAAGCAGAATGGTCCTCTGAGGGGTACATCATGGAATCCATAACATTAAATATCACAACTTCATCCCCAAATTCCATGGAAAGTGTACCCTCATTAACATTTATGATAGTTTTTACTGTTTTGAGGAAGGGCCTACCTAAGATAATGGGGGCATGAGAACTTACCAGATCATCCTCCATGTTAAGAACATAGAAATCCGCTGGAAAGATCATGTCTCTTACCCGGACAAGTACATCCTCAAGGACTCCCGCTGAATATTTCGTAGCTCTATTCGCCAATTGCACCACTACTCCTATTGGCTTCAACTCACCAATCTGCAAGGAAGAGAATACAGAGTGAGGCATCACATTTATTGAAGCTCCTAAATTACAAAGAGCATCAGATAAGTGCAACTCCCCTATGGTACATGGGATGGTGAATGTCCCTGGATCCTTGCACTTTGTTGGCATTGTTAGTGTTGGTGTAATTAGTGCTGAGACATTCCTTCCAAGGTTGATCCTCTCATTTCCCTTGAGCCCTCTTCGATTGGTACAAAGTTCTTTTAAGAATTTCTCATACCATAGAATTTTTTTAATGGCTTCAAGTAGAGGAATTTTGATCTCCACACGCATGAATGTGTCCAAAACTTCCTTTTTCATTGCTTCTTTAGCCATCTTCTTGGTTTGAACAACCCTATTTGGAAAAGGAATGGGTTTAGGAGTTACATCATCAATATTTTTCTTACCTTTATCTTTCTCCTTGGATTGCTCATCAGTTGGTATGGAATGCGGCTTCTCTAGAGTAGAGGTGAATCCCGGTGGAATGGTAGGTCCAGATGTATCATTCATTTGCTTCCCACTTCTCAATGTGATGGCACTAACATTCCCCTTTGGATTTTGAGTGGGATGGGAAGGTAGATTTCCAGAATTCTTACTCACAAGTTCGTGGAGGGCAGTGGCGATCTGACTCATTTGAGTATTCAACTCTCTCAGCTCCGAACCTTGACTCTTCAGCTCATTCTGTTGATTAAGAACAATTTGTTTCGAAAGATCATCAGTGTTAGAGTCTAACTTTTTTGGATATTCCCTTGTTGCTAACTTGTTGATGTTTGAGCTTCGAATCTCCTTTGGGGTTGTTGGAAACCCTGTTGGTAAGGTGGAGGCTGCTGGAAGTTTGGTTAAAAAGGGGGCCTTTGTTGTTGTCCAGAGCCATACCTCATGTCTGACTGATCTTTCCAAACTTGGTTGTATACTGTATCTAACTTCTTTTGGGGATATGGTTGTTGTTGTTGCTGCTGAAATGGTCTCCCAGGGAACACTGCTGCACAATCTTCTGTCTCTTGTAGTTGTGGGCAACAGTCAGTTGGGTGGATTGTCTCAGTGCAAATGCCACATGGCCATGAAGGAGGGGGTTGGGATGTCTTTTGAGCCAATGCAATCTACCTCACCATAGTTTTCAATTATTCTAACTTAGTATCAATCAAATGAATTTCAAGAGAAGAAGGGCTTACTTGTTGTACTCCTCTGACATGTGGTGTACCTCGATCGCCAAATTGTTGGGAGTTTTGAGCCATCTTGTCGATCAATGCACGCGCGGCTGCTGGTGTCTTGTCCACCAATGCTCCTCCAGCTGCGGCATCCACCATGCTCCTCTCCATAGGTGTGAGTCCTTCATAGAAGTACTGAATGAGGAGTTGCTCACTGATTTGGTGATGTGGACAGCTTGCACACAGCTTCTTCAATCTCTCCCAATACTCATACATTGAATCCCCTTGTGCTTGCTTGATACCCAAAATATCTTTTTGAATGGATGTGGTCCTTGATGCTGAAAAAATCTCTACAAGAAAAGACGTTTCAAATTGTTCCAACAAGTTACATCTTCGGGTTGTAAATAATACATCCAGTCTTTTCCAGATCCATCAAGTGAGAATGGGAATGCTCTTAATTTGATTTGATCTTTAGAAACATTTCTTGGTTTAAGGGTTGAAAAAACCACATTAAATTCTTTAAAATCTTTATTAGGATCCTCACCAGAGAGGCCATGAAACTTTGGAAGTAAGTTAATTAACCCAGATTTTAGTTCAATGTCCGATTCGAGATTTGGGTATGTAATACAATTTGGTTGATAGTTAATATCAGGTGCAGTCAATTATCGAATGGTTCTATTAAGTTCATTTCCATTTTTTTCAGCCATTGGTTCCACTTTTATGTTTGAATTTGAATAGATTCCAATTTCAATGTTTCCAGAAGAGAGGAATTCACCAAATGGTTGAATATTGAAACTTCCCGTAGACTAAGAATTTCTGATTCGAGCCCTAAGGCTACGTTCAATCTCAAGGTCACGATCTAAGAGATCTTCGGGATTAGTTCATGTCATAGATCAAATAAAAATGAAAAGAAAGAAATTGGACCATAGTAAAATAAAAATGAGAAGTTTGAGTTGATGGTCCAAAAAGAAGTAGAAGAAAATAAAAGAAGAAGAAGAAAAATCAGACAGGGTAAAGAAGTAAGAAAGAAGAGAGGAAGAGAATAAAATGTAAAATAAAATAAATACCTCTAATTGGTTGAAATAATTACTTGCCTCCCCGGCAATGGCGCCAATTTGAAAGAGCGATGTCGTGGGCGCCCTCAAATGATTAGTGTTATTTGGGGTACTTAGATGTAGTAGAGTGGCTGACCAAGGTCGTCTCTCAAAGGAGGAAGTGAATTTAACAACTTATTAGAGGTATTCTAGAAATAAAATAAAAGATAATAAAATAAAAACACTACTTTAAAGGATTGGGTTTTTTTATAGTTTATAAATCTAGAAGAAGTTTGCTGTAAGAAGATTGTATATTTTTTTGTTTTTAGTTTTGAAATGAATTTCGATTAAAATGACACAATAAGAAGATGTTTTTTTTTAGAAATCTATTTAAAAGGCGTAATCGATCTAACTCTACCTCTTCACTTTATTGTTAATCATTATCATTTAAATTAACATTCACTTAATTATGATCCCTTAATTTGTTAAATCCCGAACCCTACGAGAATTAACTTTACCACGAAGATGATGTAAATTTAACCCTAGGCTAACTTCGGAACATGCAATCGTAGCACCCTGCTTTGATTGATGTTCTAAGATTAGCTTATGGTCAGTGGTAAATTAATCCACATATCCATTCTGTAAATGAGGATGAATTTTGTTTAGGGATTATATTTGAACTCTACAAATTTATCCCGTGTGGGCTTGTATTACCGATTAAGATCGCGCTCTCACAATTTACACAAAATCCCGACCTCACGTGTTTTTGTGTTAATTGTTCAATTGCTTGATTAGTTTCTTACAATTTAAAAACACAATTCATGGATCATATTAAGTGAATTACAGTAGCTCAATGATTCAAAAAAATTAAATGAAGAGGGTATAAGATAGATCGATTACTAAAAGACTACTCTTCCATGGGTGGCATAATCATCGTAGAAGCGTTTTGCATGTGCAAAGGTTTATAATGGGTATAACCCAATAACACTTCTACTAAAGAATTCCATCCCAAATAGGAAGATTAATAGAACCATAAATTTAAACAAAACAGAAGAAAAGAGAAGAAATAAAAGAAGAACAAAGAAGTTTATTACACAAATCAAAACATTACAAAATGAAGAAGAGAAGGAGGCTTTGATGAGGGGATCCTTGCTTCAAGAGCTACCCCTCTTACAATGGTAGTATAATTTGTGTGAAACAAATTCTCCTCTGGCTCCAATATCCCAATGCACGTCCCAACCCCTCCAAATGAGAAAAAATCCAATTTATAGAGGGGAGGGGAGGAGAGGTTACAAGTGGTTTCAAGTGTGAATGTGGAAATTCTGCCAAATATTTTATGCCAAACTTCACCGCCCATTTGACCACCAAAATGCGTGAATTGGCGGGCCTTCCTGAAGGATAAAATGTTTGGATATGGGTCCTCTGTCTCCTATACAAATATGGGCTCAATAAAGTCCAATATGAAGGAGTTATGGCCGAAATACATAAGCTTCTCCATTCGGGCGAGCCCAGCCCAACTTTGACTTCATGACCCATTGGCAACAACCAAATGAACTCTTTAGCTCTAGTGTCCTGCATAAAAGTTGTAGATACTTAAGTTAGGAACATTGTTACAAAATTAAAAATTCAAATAATAAATATAAAAATATTTATCTTCGAAATACTACAGTGAACTATAAAGGGTAAAACTGGAATTTTCATCAAATATTCAATTGAATGATCTAATCCCAAATACATTCTAATTAAACATATTTAACACAATGTGAGAAATTATATCATTTATTATCAATGAAATATTCAATAAAATAGTGTTTTATCAGAAACCTTAGACATATGTGTCATAATCAAAAAATTTATCATAGAGAGTAACTCCCCCTCATTTTACTCTTGGCTAAGAGTTTCAATAAGAGGATTTCCTAGTACATATAATTTCCATTCATAGTGTACAATAATACATAAGAACCTTTTCCATTCTTGTAAATTATATTTGGTGAGAAGATGATCCTTCCCAAGTATCGATCATAGTGATGTGGTTGAGGTTATAGTTTTCAATTCTACTATTACAAGGAGCAGAATTTTATTTATTTTTCATATTTATAAAACAAGATAAAAAATATTTAAAATTATTAATATCCCACTATATTATCAAAAGAGAATACCCCTCACCATTAGTATTTAAAAATCATGTTTCCTGGATATTTCAGTAGAAAGGATCCATATTCTTCTTCATATAACTAAGTCAGAGTTCTGTGAAGCTATTTGAATTTATTTAAGTAGGTGTAACTTTCAAACTAAAATAACTCATGGTTCATTGATCTTTTGTGTGGACTCCCCAATCCTTAAATCCCTATTTCTATATTTCCACAACACCTTTCCTACTAGTTACACTAATTCTCACAGAGTAAATCAACCCTTAATATGATTTGGGTTATGTCAACAGAAAACTAAATATATAAATTCTCAGATATTTGAAAAAACAACCATAGAGTTTTTTCAAACACTTTTAACTATGGTTTGATTCCTACCCAAGTAGTGAAGGCTATACTGATTTAATATATATGATTTTCGAGTTTAAATATTTATGTGTAAATTTCCCATTTTATTTTTATTAAAATATTATTCCCATTAAATGGATTTACTTATGTTATTAACTACATATTCGATAAATTTTATCTGTAATCCAAACTATTTTTGTTCTATCTAGAAATCTTGTTAACTTCATTAATTAAGGTGATAATGACAAAACAACAATAATAAAACTAACCATTTAAATTCAAAAAACTAAAATAATAATATTGGTGTGATCATAAACAATTTTAATGGTTAGATTATATAGGTAATTACAAGATTACCATATACCAAGGGGAAAAACCTTGAACCAAGACTTGGTTCAGGATTCGTATTTACACTTTTCCACCTATAATGTCCCAGTTTTTTCTATGTAATCATTTTAAATATTTTTTACAATATTTCCTAATCTAAGAACTAAGACAACAAGAGATTCTGAGGCTCAATGTGCCCAGAATTAATTTCTGTCATATATTAACTATATTAAACACTCATTGAATATAGTTTTCTTGAAAAAGATAAATAGCTCTTGAATAAAGGATTGGATTATAAATTTTAGGGATCCATTTAATTCAGAATCTGGTCTTTACCCTAGGAATGAAATAAATTTTTTCGGCACTAGGAAATTGGTTAAAGAGTGATTGTGGGTGAATAAATTAAATAAATTAATTTATTTAATTTAATTTTATCTGTGGACATAACAACTAGATGTAAATATTTATAAACCCTATTAGAACCTAATTTTATGGTTGGCCTCATAACATTGGAAATTTTTATGGGAGATAGTGGAGGTGCTTCGATGGATGAACATCGACAGATCGATATTTAGCATTTGGTGTGCAAATAGATATCTAGGATCCCACACACAACAGTGAAGTGTGATCATTATTCATCTTCACATGATCCAAATCATGCTAGGTAATTTTATTGTTCAATTTATCCCAATTTTTTTATCCCATGAATAACATGAATCAATTGACCAATGTATTGATTCATAGATCAATCATTTTTATTGGAATGGGTTAATTTTAAAATTTAGGGATAATTATTGTTTTGTTGGTCATGGAATATTATACCTCTTCATTATTCATTCCTATAAAAATTGATCAAGGTAGAATTGAGAAGGTTTGAGGTTCTATACTCATGTTTGTGTTTTATTTTTTTCTCTACCCATTCAATGTGTGTTCATCATTGGAAATTATTTTTGGCCTATGATTCGATAAATTCTCAGTGAATGATCATTGTGAATTTGATCTTTTTTGAAATGGATCATTACTAAAGGTTAGTGATGAATATTTGATGATTCAGTTGTGGTATATGGTTATAGAAGAAAATCCATGGATTTATCAGGTTTTTTTCTTTGTGATTTTAGTGTATGGAACTTGAAATGTGTGTTGTAAGTGTTTCCCAAGTGTCAGATTTTGCCTGAATCTAGCCAACAACAACAAGGAGGTTTCTCAACTTCTTATCGACATCTTCTGATTCAGTTAATGGTAGCATTAGTGGATTTATACAAAATGGGTGAATATGCATGAATGTTTTTTAATTTATGTTAAATTACCTACTACAAGGAATGTAGTCCCTGGAACATAGGTTGTGTATTCTATTCAATGAAGTGATTGGGTTTCAGTGAAATGAAAAATATCACACATCATGCTACCGTTGGTCGACCAGTCTAGTGTGTACAAGGAGCAAATTCCTAGGAGGTTAGGTGGAGTTTCACATTGTGTGGTCCATTCTAGACATTGTGTACACCCAAGAAAGTGTCTCAGTATGTACATGCAGTATATTAATAGAATATCATATGGTCCTAATTTCTGTGTATGGTGATCCACATGCCACTTACTAAGGAAATTACATGGTAACAAAAAGGTTATTAGTTGGGTGAAATCTTAGACATATACACATAATATACCCAGGGAAATTCCATTTATTGAAAAAAATTACATTCTGTGTGAGCGTGAGACATGGGAAGTTCTAGACATAGTGAGTCACAATGTGTACCGCTATGGAAACTCCTTATACATCTTTGTGTATATGTTGGTTTCCTCTTTCTATTCTCATATTTATTGTGAGATTTTTTATCTAGTATTGGATTTGGGTGTTACCTTGGTCTATTCCTATACAGTTCGGTGTTCCATATTGTTCCTATCAAAGAGGAATATCCCACTTCAGATTTTTCTGATTATTAGAGTGTGGTAAATCTCCCCTGTTATGGAATGAGTAACATCGGTCAGCTTTAACACATATCACCAAAGCTCTGAGTTTGTATCACTCTGAGAGGCCAGGATTGATCCTCATATCCTTTATGATTCCATATATAGGGAAACTGGAATTGGTGAGGCCAAAATTTACACAGGAATTAATCCCTTATCTAGGAGGATGTCTCCTGTTGGGTCTGGTATCACCCTTGTGAGTCATAGGTTTTGACACCTGATCTATGTATCGATATCTGATCTTTCTAAGGGGATATTAGTTTTATGGAGTGTATTTATAATATGAACCATCTTAGTTTTCTTATGTACTATTTTTTTCTAGACCTGATGAGTGTTATCACTATGATGAGTTCCATCATTTTAAATATAGATCAGGGAATGGTTCCTCCTAGATGAGTGTTGTCATGGAACCTCATAGTGGAACTATGGTAGGCATTGGTTGATATCATCGAGACTAATAGTCTTTTATGAGTATATTTGGATGTTTATTTGTATGTATCGCTTTATGATTTTGGGGTGTCCAACTAGGAATTGTTTTACTCACCACTGCATGTGCTCTACTCACACAATTCATCTCTTATACAGACAGTGAACTTTTCTGTGGAGTCCTTGGTGGACCAGGAGAAGGTGGAGAAAGTATGGGCTAAACTGACTGAGGTGTGTACTGATGGTTCATTTGACAACAGTCCCCGCTTCTAATAAATTCAGTCTTTATATTCATGATGTGGTTAGGCTTGTGTTTATCCCCATTCTATTTATGCTTTTCAATACTTTTTATTTTACTTTGTTTGTGGGGTTATAGATGTATGCATGCATTTCTTTCATTTTTTTTACATTTTCTCCTTATATGGGTGGGGAGATGTGTGTTTTGTATAGTTGCTTAAGTATAATGTCTTTCTTGTCTATGATACGCCTTCTTAGTGCTAGTATCCTACCCCAGGTTTAGAGGCAGTCTTGGGGTTTATTTTTCTCAAGTCTCTTTGGGTATGTTCATGATAGAATTGTATCAAAGAGTACCCATCATGTAGTTTTATGACCCTGACTGGGATTAGGATTAGATTTTGGAGTTTATTTTATCTATTTTTTAGTTTTTCTTTGGGAACTAGGGAAATACTGGTAAATAATTTTGAGTATGAATATCTGGCTAGGGTGTTTACTGTTACTATGACAATTGATGTATCCATTCACCAAGACCTTGATAACCTTCTTATTGAATTGATATATATAGAAACTCATTGAATGAAAAACATTGGTACATGATTCATATAAGATTGGGTTGTTCTTTTCATGCTATTTATCATTAATATCTCAAGATATACTCATTGAACATGGTACATCCTTCTATCTATTAGGATGTATTCATGAAAATATCCAACAAGGTTTCTATAGCTGGGTCGGGAGTTCATCATGATGAATGATGAGGTTTCCATTTGGGGTATTAATCATGAGGAATATTTTCTTATGAGTGTACACTTGGTAGAGATTCCACCCACTATGTAGCGTATATATCATACTCCAATAGTTAAGGTGGAAGTGACTTGTCAGACCAAGCTATGGATGGATATGTTAGTACTAGAAGATCATGTGTAGGGATCGGGTGTGAATTGTGAACTTCTAAGATAGAGATCTCTTGGGATTCCAGGTTAGTTGCACCTACTGAAATAAGTCTTATGAATAGAGTCCTAAAACCAGATATTTCATTAGAGATTTTATGGGAATACCAGTTCTCGGAGGCAGATACATTGCTTTTCCTATGATTGGATAGTAAATATCATGTGGTATTTTCCTACCTGAAATGTCGTAGTGAGAGAGATGGTCGATGAACTTCCTGGAAAAAGGCGGCAACTGTACAAGGGAGCTATAGGGGTAGTGGTTATGATGGAGGATTTGGGGGTTAGAATCATGGATATTTGTAGGCATGGGATGTTATTTTCTTAGAGGCTTCGTAGTGTTTCAAGGATTGATTTTTATTCCATCTAATCTTTTTGTAGTGTCGTTAGACATTGGTATGAGCCACTATTCTGCCTCCTTTTCTCGACATCTTTTCTAGGGATACATGGGTTGTTATTGGACCCTTGTTTTGGTGATATTTTGCACGAAATAAGAACTACAAGGAAGAGGGATAATTCCCCCCACTGAGATGTGTTCTTAAGAAATGATCCAAAACCATGCAGGTGTGATAGTTCCTCCCAAAGTAGATAGTATTAAGGTGTGGTTGATGAGTTTCTATGAATTGTGTGTTTAAGGTTTTTTAATGTACTAGGGTGTTTGAGTAATCCCTGGTTGTGGTAAATAGGTGAGAAATAAAAATAATGAGTCATATGCAGTATGAGATCATAAAAGCTTCGAGTGTGCTTCGAGGTAGGGCATGTGTCTTCACTGCCCAAATTTCAGTTCTCACAAGGATTTGTGATCCACCTTTCCCTGAGTGTATTCCCTATTTGTGACCTAGTGATACTAGTGGAGTATTATTTTCCTCTTCCCTTGTGTCCGAGTATCTATCAATGATGATCATTTATTTCATGCTTCTACTAAAAATGTGACCTAACTCTAGGATGATAGATAGATCCTAATGTGGTAATATTTCCATAATGGCGTTGGGACCCTATAATTTCTTCCTTAGTAAGGACTCCATCTATACCATCCATAACCATATGATTTCTACCAGTGGGTATAGCGGTGATTCCATTTTCTTAGGATATATTTTTCCCCCTCTATATAGTGTGATCCTATGAACGATAGTATAAGCTCATTTTCAGGATTTTATGACCAATTCCTATTAATTTTCCAGTGAAACCCTTGGAGTAGTAGATTCTATGAACATTTACTTCCTATGATGGGGGGAGTATAAGAGAATACTTCCTAAAGACATTCCAGATTTACCACACCAATGAGATTTTATTTTCTTCATAGAATTACATCAACGATAGCTCAATATCTACACTAATATATTGAGTGACCCTAGGTAGTTGTAAGAGCTGAAAGTGCAGTAGAGTGTTTGAAGAGATAGGGTATTCGTAAGACCAAGTGTATTTTCTTAGTAATCCTTGTGTTGTTTGCTGGGGAGATGGCTAATAGCATGAGGTTGGGCGTGGATTAGTGTCACATGGTTTAGGTAAAACTAGGGAAAGTACTCACTCCTAATAATCGATGACTTCTTCTCCCAATATATGGTGGAAAATTAGATCTCAGAATTTGACCTCATGATGGGTTGTCACCAGCTCCTAGTTCAAGAGGTGGATGTACCGAGCATGAATTCCTAGAGATGGTATGGTGTTTTTGATCATTGGTGGCAGCCCTTGGTGTACTTAATTCCATTGTACAATTCATGAGAACTATAGAATAGATACTTAACCCTTCATGGTTCAATTCATGGTAGTTTTCTTCAATGCAATCCAAGTGTGCTCGACATCTGAGTTGGAGAATGTGATATACCAGAGGATGGTGTATAAAACCTCCAGTCGATGGTAGTTACCCCTTCTCTACTTCTACATATTAGGGAGGTATGACTCGATAATGTCTACTGGGATATACTATGGGATTGGGTATCTACTAGATACATACCAGATGGAATTTTATTGAAGGAAGGAATCATGGAATCCAATTTCTAGGGATGGATGGTGATTCCATTCATATGAGATAATAGTTTCAAATGAGGTTGTATTACCTTATAAGTACATCTAGTGGAGGTGAGTATGTATAAAGATATCTTGGAATCGATTCGATAGCCATTGAAGTTGCCGTGAATTTTCAGGTTAAAATTTTATTGTTTCACATATATGAGGGTGATGGCTAACAAAGACTTGTAGAGTTTTTGAATACATGTTCATGCACGATAATGTCCGGATTCATGGAATTACCTTAATGATTATTGTAGACTACAATTCTTACTTCATATCGTGGTTTGGGAGAGGATGTAGGAAGCCTTTTGGGAATCACTTGGAGTAGGTAATGGTGTTTTAACCCAATGAACTATCTATTTAGAATAGACTATTCAGATTCTAGTTACCATGATTTGGGTTTTCTTGTTGGTTTTGATCCACGATAGGGTCGATCATAGACCATTTCTAGGGTTTTCATATCAGGATTACTTCCACCCACAAAATGATTATCAACTATATAAGTCCATGTATGAAATTCTATACAATACACATTTATACTAGTTTGAGCCAGTGGGTAACAACGATTGGGTCCTAGTTTTGGTTCAAGTGATGGTTTTAATGGTGCCACTCATCCAAGGGTTGATTATAACTACCTGGTAAACTTCAAAGGACCTCAGAGGACACATGATAGAAACCATTGGAGAGTCATATAATTACAGACTGTTGGTTAGGGTGGTAGGTTATCTCCATAAATCTTAGGATCTACCTTTTCTTACTACTATGCCAGGTTGGCAAGGTGGATTTCTTCTTAAACCCTAGGCTAAAGTATTATAGGGTTACTTGGTCTTCTACACATTTCCAAGCTAGGGATCTATGTGTTGGAATCATTATACAGTATCAACTAGGGTGAGCTAGGCTGTGAGAATATAGTTTCTTTTACAAGGAGTTGAAAATGGTGAGGATTAGTAGTATAAATACCCTTCATGGGGGAGTTTTTCTCTTGGTTTTATGGTTTTTCGCATCATAGGGAACTGTTGGGAAAGCTCATGGGATTAAGAGACCCGGAAGAAAGTTCAGAATCCCCACCTTTTTTTCAATATGTTCTTTTCAGGAATGAAAGTTCTCCAATGAGGGAATAATTTAATATCATATTTTTTCCATTAAATACCTTGGAATATTTATAAGAATATTCATCAATCCATGTACTAAGTAAATGTAAGATTTTGAGGCCTGGCATGCCCAAAATTAATTTTTCATATATATTAAATATATTAAATATCACTCATCTACATTTTTTTCTTCAAAACTAGAATAAATATTGAATTAAGGCCTGAATTAGAAATCCTAGAGCACCTTTGAGTTCAGAACATGGGTTTTAACTTAGGTACAACATAACCTTTGGCAGTGTTGAGAGTTTTGTTAAATAACAGTTGTGGGAGAATGGAAAAAATAAATAAATTATTTTATTTTATTTTGATCCATTGACAAAATGACCTAATCAATTTATTTATAAAATTGGTTATAACCAAATTTCTAGGTTTTCCTCATAACAATGGAATTTGAGAGAGGAGATGGTGGAAGAATTTCTGTGGATGAACACCGGCAGATCAAGATTTGGGGGTCTGTGTGCCAATGGAAATCAGTGGTCTCACCAACAACAACAATATGTGATGGTTCTTCATTGAAACGTGATCCAAATCAAGGTAGGAAATTTTATCTGTGTATTTATCCTTATTTTATTGTCCCATAAAGGACATGAATCAATCGAACAACGGATTGATTCATGGATCGATCGTTTTTGTGGGTGTGGGTTAAATTTTGGGATTTGGGGTTGATTGTTATTTTTTTGTTTTTTGAATGTTATACATCTTAAATCATCTTCCCTATGAAAATTGATTAAGGCTGATGTGAACAATGGCGGAGGTTTGTTCCTCATGTTTGTGTTTTATTGTTTTCTCCCCCAATTCTACAGGAATTCATCATTTGTTTTTTTTCCTATTATTCAAAAAATATCAATAAAAATCAATTTCCATTCAATATTTTGTCCAATTGATCCTTACTATGGTTTAGGGATGGAGATTTCACGATTCAGTTTCAATATACAGCTAAAAAAGAATATCCATAGATAAATCAGGATCCTTTCTTCATCCTTTTGGATTGTGGTGCTGATAAGGAAGGACAACTGTGTTTTCTGATCATTTGTTTGAGCTAGAATCTATAAAATGGGGGAATAGAGGTTCATCAACCTTAGATCCACATATTACAGTGCGATTCAGGGTGGAATTAGTTGCAATAGATCAAACAAGACAATACATGTGAACATTCTTTATTTTATTTTATTTTGAAATTTCCAACAATAAAGAGTGCAGCCCCTTGAAAATATTCATTGTAGTCTCTTATGTGTGGGGATAGGGCTAAGAGATATAGGAAAATATTACACATCTTATGACCCTTATCTGACCAATCTATCATCTATAGGGAGTACACGTCCAGGAGGATGGTTGGAGTTTCACACCGTGTGGGCCATTCCACACAACATGTACACCCTGGTAGGGGAATCAACATGTACAAGAAATAAATTCTCAGTAGTTCATTTGGTCCCATATTCCATTTATAGTGGTCCACATATATTTTACATAGGAAAGTACTTGGGAATGGGATGGCTACTCATTTTGTTCCATCCCATACATTTATACACCATGTTTTATAGGGACAAACCTTGTATTGGAAAAAAGAACAAGTTTTGTGAGCATGAGACATTGGTAGTTTCAGTCGAAGTGAGACTTTTTATGTACCCCCAGGGACATGTCCTCTACTACTTTGAGGATGGGTTGGTTTCCCGCTTCTTAGCATATCTTTTTCCCAGATTGTGTGAGATACCTTGGACCAGTGTTGAATTTGTTCGTTCCCCTGGTTTATTCCTATGGGTGTTTGTTGAAGCATCAAATTCCCAACATAGAGGGTGATCCCATAGAATCTTTATATGATTAGTGTAGTGTGGGAAAATTACCTTATTCAGTAATGAGTTTCCTCAGTCCGAATTGATATAAATCTCGTTAGATTGGAACATGTATCCATCTGAGATGCCCAGAGTGATCCTCATATCATTTTTATTAACATAAATGGGGTTATAGGATGTTGTGTGACCAATATTTACATGATCACTGACTCCCTCTCTAGAAGGATATTTCTTGTATGGTTTTGTGTCCCCCTGGTGATCCATGGGCATTGACCCATATCGGTGTATCGATATCTGAAATTTATGAGGTGTTATTATTCTAATGGAGTTTATATCTTGGATGAACCCTCCTAGTTTTCATGTGTTCTTAATCTTCGCTAGAGCATCTTAGATTGACCTGTAGGATTGGTTTCCTGAGTAGAAGTATAGTATAGGGAGTGGTTCATCCTAGATGAGCATGGAACCTCACAGTTGAACTATGGCCGGTAGTGGTTGATACCTTTCAGACTCAAATAATTTTACGAGTATATATGAATGTTTACATATATGTATCAATTTATGATTGACATATCTTTTGATGAGATGATTACTCTTGATGTTCTATTCGTTGTTATTTTGGGGTGCCTAACTTGGTATTGTAATACTGACCCCTACATGGGCTCTTCCCGCATTTTTCATGTCTTATACAGATGGAGAAAATTTTTTTAAAGTCTTTGGTGGACTTTGATAAAGTGGAGAAAGTTTGGTGTAACGTCCCAGTTCTAGAATCCACCCAAAGGAGCCCCGTACGTGGTTGGTCACATGGCCTCAAGCGCATTTCCCCGAACGCCAGCGGTTGTTGACTAGAAACAAGGGCCTTGAGTGTGATAGTGGGGAAACTATGCCCTCATTGGTAGAGTACATAGCAGAAGTAAACAACACACATATAATAGCGGAAGTAGTAAACTTCCATATAAAAGTAAACAGTGGAAGACTGGTAAATGGAACAACTGGAGGAAACATATATATAAATGATGCATGATACATAGTTCTAGGAAAGTATTCCAATAAGTCACAATGCTGTAAATACAAACAGTACTAAAAAAAAGTACAAAAGAAAGATAAACAGCTCCTCAGCATCGCAAGCCTAAGCTTTGTCCCATGCTCCCCAGCTCCATAGCAAGTCATGTACCAGAAGTCGAAGGGCGCTTTCCCTTATCTATGCATGCAATAATATAATCTGTTTGGGCCCAAAATCATGAACCAAATATGGTGTGATAAAAAATCCATGTAGGAAACCACCCGAAGATCTGTGCCTAACAGTCAGTGAATATATGGCTGGTAAAGTAAAGAAAGCAGTAAACAGGAAGTACTCAGCAATAAACAATCCACAGTTTCTAGCATATAATTTACAAGCAAGAAAGCAGCCACTCAAGCAAGAAGAACATATAGGTAACCCTCTAGGTAGTTCTAATAGCCTAACTCCTATGGTTCAACCTACAAATACTTTCAACCCTCTGGTAGGCACACACAGTCTCACCCCTCTCATTCAGATAAAGTATAGACTCTATGGGGAATCACTCACCGTCAATTCCCCCTATAGTCTCGTATCGTACTAAAGTCACTCTGGGGAAGCACTCAGAGTCTTATTACCCATGTGGCCAGCGTCGAGGAACTACTGAAACTCTGAGTAAGCACTCAACGTCAATTCCCCATGTGGTCTTGCATCTAATTATAAAGACACTCTGGAGAAGCACTTACGTCCATTCCCTCTACTGTCTACTATACTAGGTTCCCGCAGCCCTGTTTAAAGTCAGCAAGTATCGCATCATGTAACGAACAAAGTAAACCTCATGAACTACTTGGATAGCAGTCTACAGCATAACAGCATGGAATAACAACAGTCACACCACCCAACAAAATAGGCATGGAACTGGCAATATCCAAACAGGAAAAACTAGATCAAACAGTCATAACAGGAAACACATAATACTCTATTCAAGGGTATTGGTGGAAGTTGCACAAAATACTCAAAGACATCCTACATAAAGGCACAAACCACCTACCTTGATTTTAGGGGATCGATATACTTGAACCATGTGGATTGAATCTCTTTAGAATGTCATATATCTACAAAAATGCATAAAACATTCAACCCATGATAATGGGGAAAAGAGAAGGAACTGGGAAATGATACTTGAGGAGAAGGGAGAGCTTACCGTTGTGGTTCCGACGCAACCTACGGTGGTCTATTCGGAGAACGGATGGAGGTTCTAGGGCTTTTCGAAGATTTGTAGCTACTCAGCGCTCTCGGACAAAGAACACCTAGAAGAAGATGGTTCAGTCCATCAGATGTGACCCTAGTCCGTTTAATGAAAAAAAGAAAGTACACGACATGTACTTTTGGAGTACATGACGTGTATTCTCCTTTTCCATAATCTGCTTTAGGTGGCCTCCATGTCACCCCTTCATGTTCATGTGTGTGGTCAGGACACAGCCAGCACGCAGCCTCAAGCGGCATCAAAGTACATAGTGTGTACATAGTAAATTTCCAGCTTTTCATATTTTTCCCAAAATCTACTAAAAAAGTAAAAAAATACCTGAAAAAATATTTGGGTTCTTACAAACTTCCTCCCTTAAAGAAATTCTTCCTCGAATTTCCCTAACGCGGTGTAGAAGAAGAAATCACAAATAGCTCCAGCCATTGTGCTCGTACATCGGCCTCCCTCTCCCAAGTCTCATCCTCTACCCGCCCATGCTGCCATAGCACTCATACTAAAGGAACAGATTTTCCACAGAGAGCCTTTGTATTGCGATCAATAATCCGGATAGGATGCTCCTCGAAGGATGCATCCAACTCCAACTTGATTTCCTCAGGTAGGAAATCATGAGACAGGTCTGAAAAGTAAAAACGGATCTGAGAAATGTGTAAGAGGTCATGCATAGCCTGGTACCTATGAGGTAACAGAAACTGGTAGGCAACTGGACCAACTCTCTCCAACCCCTCAAATGGCCGGACGTACCTCGGTGAAAGCTTACCCTGCCTCTTGATCCTCTTGTGTCCCAACCTTGGTGTGACATGCAGAAAATCATGATCCCCGACCTCGAACTCTAAAGGTTATCTCTGCTGATCATCATAAGACTTCTGATGGGACTGTACAGTAGCCATCCTCTTCCGAATAACCTATATCTGCTCTGTGGTCTCCTGAACAAGATGAGGTCCCAACAAAGCTGTCTCTCCTTTCTCCAGCCAACATAAAGGTGATTGGCAAGGCCTACCGTAAAAAGCCTCATAAGGTTCCTTCTGAATAGTTTCTTGAAAACTATTATTGCAGGAAAAATCCACAAGAGGTATATTCTTCTCCCAAGAACCTCCAAAATCTATAATTCATTCTCAGAGAATATCATCAAGCACCTGAATCATACGCTCGGACTGGTCATCTTTCTGGGGATGGTATGCTATACTCAAAATTACATGTGTACCTAAAGCCTTCTGAATCCCCTACCAGACCTGAGAAGTAAAACATGCATCCCTATTTTAAATAATGTAGTGTGAAACCCCATTAAGACATAAAATCTCTCGGATGTACAACCGCCTCAGCTCATCAATGCTGAAGGTCTCCTTGATCGGAAAGAAGTGATAAACCTTTATAATCCTATCTATGAAAACCCAAACAAAATCATTCCCTCAAGTAGACCTCCGAAAACCGGTCACGAAGTCCATCATGACATCGTTCCACTTCCACTCCGGAATGGGTAGCTGCTGTAAAAGCCTTGTTGGTCGTTGATGCTCTGCTTTCACCTGCTGACAAGTGGAACACCTCATGACAACACAAGCAACTTCTCTCTTCATACCTGGACACCAATACTAGCGGTGTAGATCATGATACATCTTGGTGATTCCAGGATGAACAACCCAAACTGAGGAATGAATATCATGCATTATCTCCTCAGGTATGTCTGTTGGAACCCATATCCATCTCTGGAAACTCAAGATCTCATCATCGCTTACTGTCCATCAAGGAATAGGTTCCTCTCCTGACACTCTTTCCCGTAGGGATAGGCCTTTAGAATATGATAGTTGTCTCATTCATACCTGATCAGGAAGGGAAGAGGTAAGAGCTACAAAAGATAGGAAAATCTTTCCCTGTCTGTCGTGCACGTCCAAATGCATCTCATAGAACAAGTCCATAAGTTTCCACTCACTGATGGCCTCTTGAACTTCATGTATCCGAGTTATCCTGATCAATGTGTCAGCCACTGCTTTGCCCTTCCCAAGTGTATAGGCAAGCTCAATGTCAAAGGACTGAAGGTACTCGACCCACCTGTGCTATCTCAGATTCAGATCACGCTGAGTGAAGATGTACTTGAGACTTTTGTGGTCAGTGAAAACCACAGAATGATCTCCCAGAAGATAATGTTTCCAACAGCGTAAGGCAGGAACAATAGCTTCCAACTCCAGATCAAGCATTGGGTAGTTCTTCTCATGTGGCCTCAACTGCTGAGACCTATACACAATGACCCCAACTCCCTACATAAGCATAGTTCCCACCTGGATACCTGAAGCATCACAGTAAACAGTGTAGATCTTGTCTGGCTCTGGAAGGACTAGTATCAGTGATGAAGTCATACTCCCTTTCAGCTCCTGAAAGGGTGACTCACAAGAATCTGACCATAAGAACTTCACACCCTTCTTAGTCAGACCTGTCAGCGGTTCTTCTAAGCATGAAAAGTCTTGTATGATTCATTTTTAGTATCCTGTCAGCCCTATAAAACTCTGCACCTCAAAGACATTCTTTGGCTTCTCCCAGGAAACTATTTCTCTTACTTTCTCTAGGTCTACTGATACTCCTTTATCTGATATAACATGTCCCATGAAGTGAATTTGATCTATCCAAAAGTGGCACTTCGAGAGCTTAGAAAATAACAGATGTCCCCTAGTGTACTCAAAACGATCTCAAGATGGGTAGCATGGTCGTGTCGGGTGTGAGAGTACACCAAGATATTGTCCATGAAGACCACCATAAAAGAGTCTATGTATGGTTGGAATACTCGGTTCATCAGTTCCATGAAAACACCAGGCGTGTTCGTGAGGACGAAAAACATAACCATATACTCTTATAGATCATACCTGCTCCAGAAATCTCTTAGAGGTATATTAGATGGTCTAACGTGCAAATGATAAAAACCGGACCTAAAATCGATCTTTGATAACACCCGGGATCCTCAAAGTTGATCAAAGAGGTCATGAATCCTAGGTAAGGGATATCAGTTCTTGACCATCAACTGGTTTAGCTCCTGATAATCCACACAAAGCCTAAGGGTGTCGTCTTCCTTTTTCGTGAACAAGACAAGAAAACCCCAAGGAGAAGTACTGGGTCGGATGAAACCCTTTTCATGTAACACCTCCAACTACTTCTTGACCTCCTGAAACTCAAGTGTATCCATCATATAAGGAGTAATGGACATGAGTTCCACTCCTAGCACAATCTCAATAGAAAAGTCTACCTCACGCTCCAGAGGAAAACATGAAAATTCCTATGTAAAGACATCTCTAAAACGATCCACAACTGGAGGAAAGTCTAACTGTGAAGTCCCATGGTCATCCAAATAATGACTAGAAATATGAGTTCTAACTCCACCTAGCCCATGATGCTCGGGTCCTTCTCTACCCTCTAGGATATCCTACTCACCTCAATGAAGAAAAGATTCACACTCTGGTGATACGAAACTCACCTTGTGCCGATAACAGTCGACAATTTCTAGGAAGGGAACAAACCAATCCATTATGAGAATGACATCATAGAATATAATATCTAGTACATATAGGTCCCATAGAAAGTGAACCCCAGCCACCTCTAGAGGGAACTCCTTGCACTGACGTACACTAGTCGCCCTAGTCCCCAAAGGTGTGTCTAGGGTCAATGTGTCGGCAGAAGAAAAGATACAGATCCCATGGATCTCCATAATAGAAACAGATATAAAGCTATGGGAAGCTCATATATCCAAAAGAAAATAAGATATAACTGAGGCTACTAAGATCATACCTCAAACTGTAGAGGGTCTGGGGTCGTACTCCTGTTGGGTTTGCTCCACTACAAATGCCAGACATGTACCACAGCACTGCGACCCTGCCTGAACACTCTGACCTGGTCCACATTGCTCTCACTAAAAGACCAGGGACTAACCACCCTGGACTCGACCTCCACCTCGGCCCAAATGGCAGGAAGAACTCCTGTTCCCATACTGGTGAGAAACTGGTGGTGCTGCTCCTGAAACGAGGAATCATGGACGAACCTTTGTCCCCAACTGCTGGTGAGAAAACCTGATAGAAGCACTGAAGATGACCCATCTTCCCGCAAGATCGTAATCCACATGGTCTCTCTGGAACTGTGGCCTCATATGCCCTACACTACCACAGTGGTAGCATACCACCTGGCTACCTGAAGAAGTGTCTCACCTCCTCAGATCACCATGCGTAGACTCCCTACGTTGCTTCCTGCTATCATTTGGTGAAGCACTAACTCTGGAAGCAGAACCACCCTGACTCTCTGCTACGGAATCTCTCATATTGCGCTCTACAATTAGTTCCTGGTTGACTATGGAAGTGATGGATGTCATCCTAAAGATATTCACCTGTGATCAGATCTACCATCTATGACCATCCTCAAACTTCCTTGCCATGAACAACCCATCTCCGCCCTGGATGGTTGTGGAAAACTGAAGCTCAGTGAAACGATAGGAATACTACATGAAAGAAAGAGCACCCATCTCTAGTATCATGAACTCCTAGGCTCGGTCAGCCCTTAGGGTCTTTGTATAGAATTAGTCATAATAGACATTATGAAACTCCTCCCACGCCATAACCTACTTATGACCCGCCTGTGAGATCATGTCCCACCACCACTTGGCAGATTCTCGTAGCATGTAGGTTGTGAGCTTAGCCCGCCTCTCTAGAGGCGTCACCAGATGCTTGAAATTCATCATCATGGATTCTAGTCATGACTCTGCAACCTGCAGTCCTCTTTCCCCTAAGATGGTGGGAGGATATTACTGCTGGAAAACCCGCATCAAGTCTGCCATAGTTGAGCCAGAAGGCAGAGCTCCCTGGAAGGTCTACATCATCCTCAGAAAACCTTCCCTATACTGCACATCGGCACCTGCAACTGGTATAACCACTAGTTTCAAGGCTTCCACAACATGAGGATCTACTGGAAGTCTCTGATTAGCCATATCGGGTGTTAGATAACTCCCCTACAACTGGAGGTCAATCGGAGGACATCTATGTGGCATGATTCTGCAAAGTCAAATGCACACCTTAGATTCACAATTAACAAGGACTGAAAAACTGAAGGCACAACAAGGAACAGGGAAAATAAGGCTTTCATGTTATGAAAAACATGACTATAAGGAATGTTCTTTCCCTGCACGGCATGTTCCCTTAATTCATTCACATGGGAATGTACTTCTACCTAAACTGATCGTGTAACAGCCCAAATACACGGTGCGTTGTCCTAACACATGGCGTGTACTTGAATCCTCTTCCCTGCACGAGTCCTTCTACATGGTTAAGTCACACATCTCCTCTAAGACAAAACTACATTGCGTGTTCAAGGCAGACAAAACGTTAACTAGATATTCCTTACTTGGACCATGTTTTTAGCGACACGGACTGACACATGGACTTTAGTACACGGAGCATTCCAGACAGACACGGTATATACGAGAAAGTGTAACACCGACCCGTGTTGTCCGTGACATGGCTGGGTACCTAGATCAAACTACACAGCGTGTAAGATTCATACATGGTGTGTATGTGAAAAGATAACACGACCCATGTTGTTCGTGACACGGCTGGGGTACCTATTTCATACTACACGGCGTGCTAAACTAGAACACGGAGTGTTCCTACAAGATTTTTCACAACCTCATGTCCCTTCTCGTAGAGTCAATGACATGGCTATAGACTACACTGCATGTATTCATAAAGTACATGTCGTGTATTCTGGGTATTTCCATGTAGTAGCCTCAGAAACTACTCCGGAGCCCAGAAAACACAGAAAACCAGCGTTAAAGTGCCAAATTTCGATCTGTGAGGGCCCATACTCCCTGAAAATCAAATCTTGGAATCTTATACAAGACATAACAAGGCAACAAGAAATGATCCACCAAATTCCAGTCCATGAGGGCCCATAACACCTCAAGAACCAAAGATTGGCATCCATCTAAGAAAATCACTACACAAACAAATTGCCTATCAAACAGCATGGATTCTATCAATGTATCCATCACAACAACTTACATAGTCTACACAATGTCTATCACAACAACATGAAATTGCTAATGCATCCTAGATGGAATGTCAAGAATGCATGGCATGTGATTTATAAAAAGTGCCTATATGATGCATGAGATGTCATACCCTCATCTCATCAGGTTGTGAAAGAAATTGAACCGCAATAACAACAATGGTAACAACACAAATCATGTGAATCACCAAACGATGAAATCAAATCAACTGTAAAATTGAAATCTAGTAAAATTGAAATAAACGAGGTAGTATGGCTTTTACCTATACACGGTTTAGCTACTCCTGGGCACAGCTTATTACCAAGTACCCATTACATCCTATCCCTGGCTAAAGGCTCCAAATAGTAAGTCAAGTGAAAAGAAACCCTCTGATACCACATTGTAACATCCCGATTCTAGAAGCCACCAAGAGGAGCCCCATACGCGGTTGGTCACATGGCCTCAAGCACATTTCCCTGAATGCCAGAGGCTACCGACTAGCAGTGAGGGCCTTGGGTTTGATAGTGGGCAAACTATGCCCTCTTTGGCAGAGTACACCGTAGAAGTAAACAACACACATACAATAGCGGAAGTAGTAAACATCCATATAAGAGTAAACAACAAAAGAAAGATAAAGGAAACAACTAGGGAAAACATATATATAAATGATGCATGATACATATGTCTAGGAAAGCAACCAAACAAGTCAGAATTCTGGAAATACAAACAGTACTAAAAAAAGTACAAAATAAAGATAAACAGCTCCTCAGCATCGCAATCCTAAGTTTGGTCCCATGCTCCCCATCTCCACAGCAAGCCAAGTACATGAAGTCCAAGGGTGCTTGCCCTTATCTATGCCCGCTACAATATAATCTGTTTGGGCCCAAAAGCATGACCTAGACAGGGTGTGAGAAAAAAATCCCAGTAGGAAACCACCCGAATATTTGTGCCTAACATTAATTGAATATTTGGAAGGTAATGTACAGAAAGCAGTAAAAAGGAAGTACTCAGCAGAAAACAATCCATAGTTTCTAGCATATAATTTACAAACAAGAAAGCAGACACTAAACCAAGTAGAACAAACCGGTAACCCTCTAGGTAGTTCTCACAACCTAACCTATTTGGTTCAACCAAAAAGTACTAGCAACCCTCTTGGAGGCACACACAGTCTCACACCTCTGGTTAAGCTAAAGTATAGACTCTCTGGGGAAACAATCACCATTAATTCCCCCATGTAGTATAGTATTGTACTAAAGGCACTCTGGGGAAGCACTCAACATCTCATTCCCCATGTGGCCCATGTCGAGGAACTACAGACACTCTAAGAAAGCACACAACATCAATTCCCCCTGTGTTCTATCATCCTATTATAAAGACACTCTAGAGAATCTCTTACATCCATTCCCTCTATAATCTACTACACTAGGTTCCCGCAACCCTGTGTAATGTCAGCACGTATCGCATCACGTAACGGCCAAATTAAAACTCAAGAACTACTTGGATAGCAGACTACAACATAACAACATGGAAGAACAACAGTCACACCACCCTAGAAACTAGGCATCAAACAGGAAATAGCCTAACAGGAAAAACTAGACCAAATGGTCATAATAGGCAAACATGCATTGTCAAATCATCCAATGCACAGTAAAATTACCCTATTCACAAACAATAACCTCTACGTAGGCATATAGGAAATGTAGAAAAACAACAGGGGAGAAACAAGAAACACACAATACCCCGTTCAAGGGTATTGGTGGAAGTTGCACAAAATAAAAAAAGAATTCCTACAGAAAGGCACAAACCACCTACCATGAAGTTAGTAGATCAATATACATGAACCACAGGGCTTTAATCTCCCTAGAACATCATAGATCTATGAAAATGCATAAAATGTTCAACCCATGATAACTGGGAAAAGAGAATGAATTGGAAAATGATTCACTAGGAGAAGGGAGATCTTACCACTACGGTTCCAACACAATCTATGGTGGTCGATTCAGAGAAAAGACGGAGGTTTGAGAGTTTTTCAAAGATCAGTGGTTTCTCGGTGCTCTCGGATGAAGAATACCTTGAAGAAGACGGTTCTGTCCGTCAGGCGTGACACTGGTCCATTTAATGAAAAAAAGAAAGTACAAGGCATGTACTTTTGGAGTACAGGGCGTGTACTCGCCTTTTCCATACTCCACTTTAGGTGGCCTCCATGTCACCATTACATGGTCGTGTGTGTGGTCCGAACACGACCATCATGCAGCCTTGAGTGGCATCAAACTACACGACGTGTACTTATAAAGTACGTGGCGTGTACTTAGAAAATTTTCCAGATTCATCCACTTTTCCCAAAAATGACCAGAAAAGGAAAAAAATACCTGAAAAGAATATCCGGGTTATTACATTTGGGATATATATAACAAGGTAGATACCAATGTTTTAATTGATAGTTGTCCCTCCGTTTTTTTCTGGTCGGACTTTACATTCCAATTTTGGATGGGCTTGAATTTAGCCACTTTCTATTTATGTTTTCTAGTAAATTTTTTTATACTCTGTTTGTGTGATTATAGATGTTTTCATAATTTTTTTATTAATTTTTTTATGTTTCACATTATATGGGTTTGGTGATGTGTGTGTGAATTCACGTATTTAAGGATAATTCCTCACATGTGTGGAATATGCCTTCCTAGAACAATTCTCCATACCCTAGCCTATTTTGGAGGAGGGATTTGGGTAGTTACATCATGATCCTTGTTGGGTTGGGTCATGAGACCACCCACTTACATGTTGGATTAGTTTTTCCTCAAATCTAAACTTGAATGGCCTACAATATCCTAGGATCTCTATCTATTTCATAATATTTTACTTATTCACAAGTGAGGGGAACAAAACGATTGGTAAAATAATATTACATAAAAAGAAATCATCGGATTGTAGACCCTTAAATAATGAGAGTAGGGATTATGCACAAGCCATTAATTAAATTTTATAATAAATTATAAGGAAATCAATCACATGAAAATTTTTTTTCTATGATCATGATCATTGACATACATGCAACAAAATATCCATTAAATAAAATATTATTCAATCCAAATCCTTCTAATTTAAGATAAATAATGCTTGAAATCAATTAATTTTATTATTTAATTAATTAATTATTTAATATCAATTCTCAAAAAAACTTTTTATAGATTCTAATTTAGCTAAATTTTAAACAGATGAAAAAAATATTTCGAATACACTATGTAAAAAACATGTACCCTAGAGGTACCATTTCAAGTACTTGTCAAAAATACCAAGAATTTATTATATTAATATACGGTTTACTCATGTTGAATGTATCATTCACATCATATCATATGATTTCATGGTGTGTATGATTCAACTAAATAAAATATGGAATACATGTTATTTAATTATTTTTTATATTTTAATAAGCATATTCATTTTATTTTTACTTATACATGATATGTTGTTTCAAATATTACACAGAAATTAATTATAAAATTTATATATATATATATAACCCATCATAAGGCATTTAGGATTCAAATTAATGAAAAATAGAACACATCTTGATAAGTTTGAAGTATTATAATAAATTAATGTTAAATTTTCTCTAATAAAGTATCATACATTGCGTGTGCAATAAAATAATGTGCCAGGTATAGTTCTTCAACATCTATCCACAACACACACCTAAGGACTGGGTGTGTAGTCTTGTCTTGAAAATTATGAGTACAAAGTGTATCATGGGATACAAATCGTGTATTATTTGAGTTACAATAGGACCAATCACACGTTCCATGTGGAACCAGACAACTAATATGTGAGTAATGAACTAAAAAAAATTTATGCAAGTTACACACTACGTAGTCTGCCTAAACTTTTTTCCATGATGTATTGGTCAACATTTGGTGTATTAAATGGACACCACATGTGATAAATTAACATAATAAAAAATAATTCTGACTAAATTTTTGAGTCATCTTGGTCCATTAAATAGGGGCACACATCATGTTCTAATGGGATAGATATTGTGTACTCTTGTGCATTTCATCCAAAGTACTTATCACTTCTAGATGAGTTTTTTGAATGTAATTTATTCATAATTAATTAGATTATTGATTATATTAGTGAGAAATAAGGGGAATGAGAGAATATCTCATGGTTTGGGTTAAAGAATGATTTAACCAAAATTGAAAACTAATAATAAATATGTAATAAATCATAGATATTCCAATAATTAAAAATAATTATATCACACCTCTTATACAACTTGAAGGTTCTGCGAATAGTAGAAGTGCTGATGGAGCATTACAAACACGTATTTTTATCATAATCGATGATTAATCTAATATGTACATCGATGAAGTACATCATTGTCAATGGAATTTAATTAAAGATTAATTTACAATAGAATTAAAAAACCAAACACGAGATCATTATATAATGATTTAAAATTAATTTATCATGTTAAAAAAATTAACTTGTAATTAATTTATTCTTCCTTGATGGTTCAGAAAATGTCTTTACATCATACTATAATTGCATCAATGGAATCAACTATATATTCCCTTCAGCGGTAATCCAAACCTATTCCACGAACCTCTGAGCATCATCATTGAAGTATGTGTATTCTAGAAGGTAATATCCAAAAACCAGTTTCATTCATCCATGACCACCATGAAAATATATTTCAAGAAGGATTCAACTTCATCTCATTGGAATCAAGAGTTGTTTTGGAGGACGGTTTCTCTCGGTTCTTGAGGGAACTCTTAGAGAGAAGCACTCTAGGTCCTAAGAGAATTATATAAATTTCTTTCTTCACAACTATAACAAAATGGAAATAGTTAGGGTTAGAAATTATATAATTGGGTTTAAATGGTACTGGGGTTAGAATATAATAATTACTTATGTGCCCTTATTATTTATTTATTCCTCGAGAAACCAAAAGTCTATAACAATAATATTATTATTTATTGACAAGAGAATAATCAATGGATTAATTAATTGTAATTTTTTAAATAAAATTTTATAATAAATTCAAATAATTTTTAGAATATATATTATTTCTCATTGAACCATTAAACTTGGTCTTCTATTCCTCCACAATTTTTATTAGTCTCTGAATAATGTTAATTTGTGTAATAAAAAATTATCAAATCGTTTTTCATAAATAAATAATGAAATTTTATATTCAATAAATAGAAAATAAATACTTATTAAATATTCATCTCATGAAATATTCTAGTAAATAACTAGTGACTAACTATACGCTATCAAGAAAACATGAATAATTTTCAGACCACCTATGTGAATAAATTTTTTTCAACATGTTACAAAATAAATATTATTATTATTTGACTGGGGTTCTAGATACACTTAGTGTGTTCCACTCTATACCTATTTCCTACCAACATTAAGAGGTGAAATCCAAAGTCCTAGGATAGAATATAGAAACATTACAAGGAAACAATAAAGACGATAATGTTGTTGTAATGTAAAATCTCATATAGATGCATAATATATAATATAATCACTTTATAAAAATATCTCTAATCATACCGGTTGAATGTTGGTTTCATTAACCTATGTGCATACTGTACCATTCTATTAAATTATTGTACTAAACCTTCCCATAGAACACTATTTCCATTGATGTATTTAGTCTATTTTATTCCCATCAAAGGGCCCGATATATAAACTTCGGTAATATAACAGAAGGGATGAATCCATTCTTTCATTGTTCATTAATGAAAAATAACTTTTGATGAATGGGATATATCCTACCTCACTGTGAACTTACGACATCACAATATCCTTCAAAACATTAAATGAAAAGTCTAATAATAACTATTAAAGATAATATTAAAGTCTAATGATCAATTTAGACACCTGAAAATAGGAACATCCAATGACATATATAAATATGGGTTTCCAACTGGAAGGACTTGTCCTCCTAATATCATGTAGTCGAAATTACTTAGGACATACACCATGAGAAAGTGAATCTATGTTTTTTGAGTCTCCACCCTTGATTGCATGTATCATTTTGGTATCATCAAATAATATCATCTAGCTATAGAATATGTATTCAGAAATATTATCATGACACTTATAGCTTCTCATCATAATGGGGAATGGTGATAACATTTTAGTTTGATAGTTACACTTATGGTTTTATCACATACTTTTTCATACATGAGAAAAATAATTATGTGGTAATAATTTAATTAATATTAAAAACAATGAATATAGATTATCATAAAATACGTAGAAGTTGGTTTTAGGGAACCAACTCCAACATATGTTTTATTACTATTTTTAAAACCTTATGATCATAGGTACTTTGTTAAAATTTATTCTCTACTACTATATTCAGATCCATTACCCAAAAAACAACAGAAAATTGAAATAAATATCCAGTCATCAATTTATTCGTAAAATTAAACAATAAAATTAAATGCACAATTTTTCCATTTTCAGAAATATTCATATGTTCTAATTAATTTTAATTATAATTTATAAAACCCCCAATACTCACTAAGTTAATAAGTTTTATGGAATATGATTAATGAAATTAAAACAAAATATAATTACTAAATTTAATTTATCAATATCTGGGCAGTTGGATATTCTAAATTCAATGGTGAGGGTTTTTGTGATTTTATAAAATAATAAAGGAATTTATTAATTAAATAATTATGTCATAAATGGTAATCAAGATAATATACTAAATTATACATTCATTTTTCTTAGATAATGGAATATAATTCAATAACATAATCATCATGGTCATTTCTAGATAGAGAAAATGTTATAACTAGCATTAATTTTCAAGACTAGAATTGGCTCTTAGGAATTTCACTACTATAGGAAAATATAACTTAAGTGTTCGAATGTCCAACACATGATCGACCACCTTAGGGAATGAGTGGGGTAAAAGGATGACTATAGGAGGAATATATAGGATTCATCATATGTCTGTTCCATCTTGTCATCAGTTATTTCTAGATATCCAGATTTAAATCATAACTTCTTGAATGTATATGCCACATAACTAATAACCAAAAACATGAAAAGATGAAGGAGAAGAAAAAAAATAAATGTGGTTTTCACTACACTATACAAGTGTAAAATGAAAGATGGATACATAGCTAGTGATCACATACTCATTAAAATAAATTATATTAATGATTCAAAAATTTTATTATTCCACATAGATAATAAATTATCCATTAATCACATATAATCATTCTTACCCCCAAGAATCTATAAATTCATTAAAATCTATAAAATGAATAGTATGTAAAAGATTCTCATGAATTTTTTGTCTTTGATTATCTAAGTTGAAATGCATAGGTGTTAATTTTGTTCTTTGATCCATTTGGTGAATTTAGTGAAGTAAAATATAATAAATATTATGAAAAGTTTAAAGTTGAATGATCCTTTGGTGAATCCTTCAATGAAGAAAAATACAAAGATGGATAGTATTAAATAGGATTCTATTTCTCTCACATGTGGAAGGAAATGTTGTTGTATGTGGAATTGAAATAAATTGAAGATCTATAGATATTAAACTTATACTTTTGATATATTCATCATTACATGTAATATTTCAGTTTCCTTCAAGGTGTATAAAATATAGTTTGTGACTTACATGTTTATATCCTAATACAATAACTACGAAAGTTCCAAAAAATAATAATAATTAAGGTGAAACTTTAAGTTTCTAATAGATATTTATTTCAAAGTCATCTATGTGAATAAAAAACATTCCATTTCCAAGTGGATAGATTCTTGTTTCAAAGGACATTATTTTTTATTAGCGTTTTTCAAAAAATAATTATTTACAAGTACATTTTTAAACATAACGAGACATCATTTAATGAACAAAAATAATGTTTTAATAGTTTAAAATCCTTAATTAATATTTTACGAATAATGAATAATTGATTTCCAAAATCAGTAATTTATGTTTAATATAAAATATAAGACTCAAATTAATACCCACTTATGAAAAAATAATTAATTTTAATGACATCCAAGGATATACCTAGAAGGTTTTATAGAATATTTGGAGTTAGTCATTTGAAATTATTTCATATACAATTTGATGAAAATGAAACCTTTAGAAATTAATGGTGTTAAAAAACTTCTACAATCAGTTTAGTAAGATATGTGTGATCCATTATAAGGATAATCTAACAGAAAATTCTTATAATTCATGATATTACTTACGTATATTAATATTTAAAAGTTAAGTAGAAAATAATCCAGGTAAAAATGAAGAAATGATTTGGGAAAGTGTTTAAAATAATTTCTTAACAAATAATTCCATGATCATTAAAATATAGAGTGGATTTACTCCTAAACTTATATTACATTATACACATTAGATTAAAGAAAATTAGAAAAATGAGGATTGATGATGGTTCTTATAAATATTTTAAGTCTTTCATTTCTCCTTCAAGACATTATTCCTAAATAAAACTAAAACTTTTACCAACCATAATGATGAAGGGATATTATATAATTTATAATATGAAATTGCTCCATTGTGTCATATATTTATGTGTTAATAGGAATACTATTAGTAAAGTATTATTTTATTAAGAAACTCAAATCATGATAACCAAATGTTCATCATAGCTAATTATCCAATTTTACTAAGGATAATATTATCCAAGATATAAAAAGTATTAGCCATGATGGGACTGTATTTTTATAAGATGGTGAACATATCTAATTGAGATAGAGGGATAATGGAATAATTTTATACATTCAAGGATATAGAGTCACAATAGTTGGAATAAGAAGATAAACTCCACATGAAATACTAAGAGGAGTTGTTTCAGAGACACATACTACATAATAGAGACAAAAGTAGGTTTATATGGTTTTAAACTCATTGAGTTATGTGGCATGCATTTTTCATTGTGTATAATGAATTTATATGATATAAGGAATGAATAAATGGAAATAATGTAAATTTGGAAAATATATATGAACTCTAAAATGGATTACATGTACCAAAATCTAGCCTTATAGAATGTTGGTTTGTCGAGTTGATGTAAATCGTGTGGCGAGTATTCAATATGAAACTAGAAATGTATGGTAATGTTAATACACGAAATTCATGATTGTTTTCTAAATATATTAACTAATTTATATGAATAAAATATAAAAAACCCTTTTACATCAATTTCAATGCTAAATTACAATAGAATTATACTTTTCATAGAAACATACATGATTAAGTGATTTGAAAAATTGATTTCAAGACAACTTTACTTCTTATAAATATTATAAAATATATCTATTTAGAATATCTATGAGATTTTTAAAATGGATATCAAAAACACTTTCCAAACATAAAATATTGTGGAATATGTGTATTTAACATAAGAAGAAAAAAATTACACCATGGGATGACAATAATGTTTTTAATTTTCTAAGATATTTTTATTAGTTGAAGAAATAATAAAGGTCATGGAAAATTAATTTTTATTAAGCCGTAAAATATTTAGGTTTAATTAAGAATGAATGTGATCCCCATGTCTATAAGCCGTTAGTGGGAGAACTATATTTTACAAAGTAAAATATGTTGATGGTGTTTTAATTTGTTTCCTGGGACAAACTGTTAGTACTTTTATTAAATTTACACACAATAATTTCAATATTAATAAAATATCTAATTTCATATTATTCATTATTATTTCTGAATTTAATGTAATAATTCCCTAGAGTATTTTCCACATTAATAAGGTTATAGCTGTCCCCTCTATGATAAGAACTTTAAAATATAGTGATGATATTATAAAATATTATTCTAGGGTTTGATAACATTCAATGATGGGACAAATAGAACATGAATTTCTAGTGTGAGTACTTGTAAGAAGATGAGGATTTTTCTCATGATGTTCTCAACTATTAATCTCCAATATGGGAGATTATTAGAATACTCCAACTAGTAGTAATTAAAAATGTTTTAGTGTCATTATAAATTTCTATTTGTGAGTGTGTGTGGTAGTCCTTAGACTTTAAGATTATCATTGATTCATGTCATGACTCACAAGATTATACTTATTTACTAGAACCATCGTATCATTTATTGATATGAATTAGGGTACGGTGGGTTCCTTATGAATTACATTATATTAATGGATAATCCATGTAAGGGTATATCCCTTATATATTCATGGAATCATGTATCTTGGACCTTTGATTGGAATAGAACTTCCAAATTAGTTTTTATAGATATGGTGTAATGATGTGTTTATTTGAAATATTCATAGAAATACATATCTAGTATATAGTTTGATGACACAGATGTGAAACCTACATGATGATATATTGATACAAATGGATTATATAACCCAATTAGTTTTCGTATATGGTTTTCATCATTGCAACATTATGTACTTTCTATTTGGTACCTTGACCCACTACTAGATAGTAATCTTGAACATTAAGTGATCCAGCCTAATTCCAATTCTAAAAAATTCTACAGGGTTTCACGATAAGTGTTTCTACTAATATTGATTAAATTCTATATGAATTTAATTAATGGAATAAATATTATTCTCAATACAGGTGAATAATTTTATTCATTTTATATTAATAATAAATATTTATTAATGAATGGAATATTTTATGAAATATTTATTTGAGTATTCAATAAATTCTGGGTAGTTAAAATGGACCACTATTGCATATAGTGATAAATAATAATTTACAATACAGTAAAATATTATTTATATTCTTGAAAGTTATTGTGCATGATATAAAATATTATTTTTATTGTTATTATTATTTCAGAGGTTTTTTAAAGATTATATTATTAATTATTGTTCGGTATTCAATTATATAATATTTCAACCTACACTCTTCCTCTAAAAATAGATTTTCATGTCTATTGTGTAGGGTTAATAAAAAACTAGGAATAGATAATATTTTCACACAATAGAATTCTATCTCTTGATTTCCTCCTCTCTTCCTCTCAAGAAAAACAAAAACTCCCTCAAGACCAAAGAATCCTAGAGTGATTAAGAAAAACAATACAAGACATTTGGAACACCATGATAGCACCAAGAAATGAATTAAAATTGGCTGGATATTAAAGGAGAACATGTGGATCAATACTAGAGGGATTCTACACATGAATCGTTATAGTGAAATAATGTTAATCAGAAAGGTTTTATCAAAAGATCAATAAAATCAATGAAGAAATGGCTATATAATGAGGTAATCATTACTTCTGGATCTAAATTAATTAGTTATAAATTTAATGTGGAATATCCACTATTAATATTTCAAGAAACTCTAAATTTAATGAAATTTTATTCTAACACCCCAAAAATGCAGTTAAAAAGCACATAAAATCATCACGTTGTATTAGAGTAAGGTTAATTATTAAATTTATAATTATTTATTTGATTATTGATCAATATAGGTAATCATTATAGAAATTCATATTGTTTTTAATTTAATAATATTTGAATTAAAATATTTTTGACATTCTAGTTTCTTCATTCAAGATTCAAAATTAGTTGCGTTCGAGAATAGATTAAGAGAGGTCAGATATACCATTAGGAAGTGTTGAAAAATATAGATGTGCATTATGTGATTACATATAATGTGTGTGGAGTACACATCACGAACTCATCTGTACAACACCAGGTCATGTCACGGGATACATTATGTGTTGATCCATAATTACATGTGGTTCATTTATTTCAATCTACATATTGACCAGATCAACCTAGAACGTGGTTTTTCATATTACATAAGGTGTAGCTGGGTACATGTCATGTAGTTTACAAGTGTCAGTAGTTATATTTTTACAACCGGTGTGATCATTATACAAGGTCAACCCCACATGACAATAACAACCTATCATGTTTTTGGAATACAAGATGTGTATCCAGAATACATGGAATGTAACTCATGAATTACCCAGACTAATGTACATGATGATCCATTTTATCATAAAATCATGACATGTGATATAAAAGGAATGTAGTTATCCTATAAATGTTTTCTGGTATTGTGTTTGACGAACATGTTGAGTCCTTCGATCGGTTTCATGAACACATGACAAGTGGAACATAGGGTGTGTAGGTGGTGGTACATATCATGTAGTCTGACTGATTATATATTGAACCCCAAGCATGTAACCTGGGTAAATGGAAACCGAGATACACTATGTTTAACTCATAAGTACACATTTTTTAGTCTACCCACTAAGAAGATAATTAAATAACATAATATTCATAATTACGACATTAAAACCTTATTTTATTAATTAAAACTATTTGTTTTTTATAATTAAAAATTTTTTTGGAAGTATTTTTATAAAGATCTATTAATTTATAGTAATAATTTGTAATAATTTTTAATATATTTTATTTTATATTAATTATATTAATGTGGGTATCACTAAGAGAATCATATGGTTTTTAAGATGAAAGAGAATTAATTAATTAATAAACTAACTAATTAAAGAGAGATACCATTAAAAATAAAGAATTACTAGAAATTAATGTTGACCTATTTACCTTTGTGTATTCATTTCATTAATGACCATTCTAGAGATTGATAAATACCGATATACATGTCACATTTTTAAGTTTATTTTATTGCATGGGTTGGAAATTATTTAATATTAAATTAAATTTGATGGCATGTGTGCCATCCATCCCTCCATTATTAAGTAGGAACTTCATGTCTTTGAATATTTATGTTATCTCCATTAACAAATACTTTAGTTCCCCTCTCGAGTGTGTGAAATATAAATAATTGTAATTAATATAGTATCCCAAGGCATGTGGAGAAGGCTCAATATAGAACCATCATGATACTAACCCGAGGGGATACACAGGTATATAGGTGGAATGTTCTTACTCATTCCAAGGATGGAATAATGGTTATTCCCCTAGGAAATTTTTTGATTTATTTTCAACTCAATAAATCAATGATAAGATAATCTCATCTTTGGGACATTTATTATTTATTTATATCTATCTTATAAATAGTTTATTTTATTTATTCAAGAAAACTATCATATAAATTATGGAATTAATATGAAATAATGGAATTTAAATAAATTTATTATGTGTATATGTTTTTCCTACATTGTTAATTAGTTAAGTAAAATAAACATAATTTTAAAAAGTAATATAAAGGATAATCCAAGATAAAATTATTTATAATAAATTAAAATCCCTCAAAAATATATTAACTTGGACTTGATTATCTGTTACTTGATTAAGAATTAAAGTCTTAGAACTAAGTGTTTGAAAACCCCCCATTATGACAATTACTTTTAACGTGGAGTTATTATGAAGGTCCTGGATTGACTTAACAATATCACAACAAGAGAAGTATCCCTCGCTAGACATTGTGTAACTTAGAGGCCAGTATTGGGTAAATACAGGTCCGGATTTTTGGATTGGTGTGTCTACTTAATGGATTTAGGAGATAAAAGATATCATTTGGAAAATCCCTTCCAATCCAAATACCATCATGTTTCTTAACCAACCCTCATTGGGGTTATACATAGAGAGATACCAATATTTACCACTATAACGTACAAGAACTATACAGTATAAGTTTAATGGTGAGGGATATTGAGACTTTAAAAAATAGTGGGATCATTAATATTAAAAATTATTATTCTTTTTAAAATGAATTATAATCAGGAAAAGTAATACTGACCTTCTCTTTTAAAAGTATAGACCATGGAAATTTCTTCATCCACGCTCTCTCTATGATCTATATTAGAGAAAACAATTTCCTCACTATATGTAAATTTATGAGTCGTTTAGAATATTTGGTTGGTGTTGTGCCATATAAACAAATCTAGCATGCAATAATCCTCAATGTCAGATCCATTTATCAAGGAGGCGAGTGATGAAGAGTTCCTTATCTACGAAAAACTAAAGAAAAAAATAGTTGAAGTTCAATGTTTAATGATATCATACATGTCTATTGAACTCATAAATCCTTACAAAAAATTTACTCTTATAGAAATGTTGAGCATATCTATGGTTCGTATCCTGAGAAGGGAAAGATATGTATAGTTTGAGATTTCCAAAGTACTCTTTTAGAGGGATATTGCGGAAGGTTCATCTTATGGGCCTTACATAGTCAAGATCATTAGCTGCATTAAGTGCCCAAAATATCAAGGGTTTAAACTCCACGAAGAACTGTGCACAGATCTCAATCCTATATCACTCCCTTAGAGATTGACATATTTTGATATTAATTTTATAATGAAAAATTTTGATTTGTCTCTTCAATATCTTCTCACTCTTATTCACCATTAAGATAATGAGATAAAGTGAGAAATTTATTCCATCCTTATAGGGAACAAGCAGAAAATGAAAGAAAATATATCTAATCCCAAATCAAATTAACACTTATATAGGGAGAGAATGGTCAAGAGGTAAGCAATGGATCAGGATGTTTTTTGGTTTTTCATGTGGAAAGAAGGTCCACAAGAATAAAAACTACACTCATTCTTAGAATAAAGGGGAAGCTTCAGGTGCTATTATTATCCAGTGAAATTTGTCTCTCTCCACAAATTGGGTATTATATATAGCTTTTGGTGCTCACATATGTATTAAAATATAGAAACCAAGTAGATTTGGGAATATTAAAAGTGGGGTTTGGTTCTACAAGATTCTAATAGAGAGAAACTAGTTGTTGTTCTCATGAAGTATTATATCTTCAAATTTCTAACAAGAATGATCTAGTTCTTTAAGGGTTTTTATTTTAGGAAAATTACTACCAAAAACATTATTTATTTATCCTGACTTGATATGGATTGATTTATTTTCAAGATCCTAAATAAATTTTCCTTCTTTTATAAATATAAAAATTATTATGGAAGGTAAAATTTAAATAACGGTCTTCATGTTTTAGATTACATGAACCAATTATTTTAAATAGATAATTAAAATACATCACATGACTCATAACACACCCAACTATTCCATCAATGGATAGGTCAAAAAGTCTATTTCAACAAATTTAATCAAGATGGATATTTATATTCTTTTGAACTAAAATCACTTCTTGTATGTCGTGCATGGTTACAAGTAAAATAACCTAATCTCCATTTAGTAAAAAGGGTGAAAGGGACAAATATATTCTGTAAATAATTCATACTAATGTCCGTGGAAAATTATTTGTTGAATATTATTGCGGGTACTCATACATCATAAGTGTTTCTAATGATTTTAGTAGATATGTACATGTCTACTTGACGAGTTACAATTCAGATTCATTTGAGAGATTAAATTAATATAATAATTAACATGAGAACCATCTTGGTAAAATGATTACAAAACTCCACTCAGACTATGGTGGATAGTATCCTAATCACAACTTCAATGATTATTTATTGATGTTTGGGATTTTAAACCAACTCACTCCTCCTTATACATCACAATGGAATAGTGAAAGAGAAAGGAGGAATTTCATATCATTGGACATTAGGATATCAATGATGAGTTATTTGAATATTCTCTTATCCTTTTTGGGATACACGTTATAGGTAGTAGCACAAATACTAAACCAAGTGACCACTAAAGTGGAAAATGGTATCCTATAATAATTGTGAAATAGCAAGAATTTTTTTATTATACTTACATGTGTGGGGTGTTAAAGAATTTGTTAAGGTGTAATTATGAAATAAACATTCACCCTAAGGAAAAATGTGCACCTTTATAGGATAGCTCAAGGAAACATGTGGATTTTAGCTATAAAAATCATATAAAAAAATAGGTTACAGATGTAAGTAATTCCATATTTCTTGATATGGAGACCAACTCTAAAATATATAGTGGGTGTGAGATATAATTCCATGATGTTAAGGCTCGTGGTATATAATATATGGCAATGTAACATATTCCACAAATCACCAAGGAAAGAAAAGTTATTCTAGAGACAAATTTACCTTGTAAGAGTACAAGATAGGTTAGAGATCAATAATGTTATAGTTTTATATTCACCGATCATTGTGACTTATTATTTATTGATATTAATGATCCTATAACCTATATAGAATAAGGAAGTGGCACAAATGTTTCCCAGTGGAAAGAATCCACGTATTCTAAAATTGATTCCATATACCAAAATCATGTCCATATTTTGTTAGATCATCTAGTGGATATAACCCCATTGGTTGTAAATGGGTACTCAAGAAGAAACTGTACATGGATGGACATATCAATACCTATAAGGCTTAATTGGTTACAAAAGTGATTAAACAACTTCAAAACATTGACTACTATAAAACATTTTCACCATTTTCAATGTTAAAATCCATTATAAATATACTAACCAATGTGGTATTCCATGACTATGAGAAATAGAAAATGGATTTCAAACTAGAATTCCTTAATAAGTACCTTCGTGAATATGTCTATATGACAGAACCTGAAGGGTTTGTAACTCTAAAGTATTCCAAAAAAATAAAAATTGAAAAAAATACACTTTTATATTAAATTTTTCATCCAGGTCAACAAATAATCAATTTTATAAATACATTAGAGAATTTGGTTTTATAAAGAACAAATTAATACCTTGTGTCTATAAATAGGTTAGTGAGAGTGAGATCATTTTATTAATAGTGTATTCTAGTGAAATATTATTTATTTGAAACAAAATATCATTCTTATTGTCTATTAAGGCGTGGTTGAATAATGCTTTCTCCCTTATGGATTTTTTTGAGGTTTCATACATTCTTTGGATCAATATCAATCATGATATATTCTAGAGACTGCTCATCCTCAATCAAGGTATATATATTGACAAGATACTGAAGGGTTTCTGTATGAAAAAATATAAGAGGGCATGGATTACAATTTCAAATGGAATTTAACTTTCTAGGAAAATGTGACCACATACACCTTATGGAAGAAATAGAAACGAAAGGATTACATATTAATAAACTATTGGCTCAGTCAAGTTTGTTATTCTCTATATGATGATATATGTTGAACCCCCATTGATTGATGTGGTAATATATCATGCAGATATAGGTGACTACCACTGGATGGAAATCAACACTATCCTTACATATCTTAGCAATAATAAGGATATTTTCTCAGACTATGGGCGATATAATGAATTAGTGACCAAAGTAATTGCATATGCTAGTTCCCAAATTGATCAATCTGATATAAAATCACAAATTGGATACATATTTACATTAAAAGGATGTGTTGTGAGAGAGAATATCTCAAAATAGGTTATCATTGTAGATTATATACTATGGTTTGTGTATATTATAGATTATAATGTTTCTAAATAAGTAGTTTTGGATATTCAACTTCATTCCTAATTTTTGTGTGGTACCTATCAGTAAATATCCAATCACATTCTATTGTGATCTTGATACAACGATGGTTCTCACAAAGGATCCAAGGTCATATCAGTATGTGAAGCACATACGTTGGAAGTATAATCTATTTATGGATATTCTCCTAGATGGGTGGTTGCAGTGAGTAGTATTTCCACATAAGATTATGTGGAAGACCATTTGACTAAATCCTTTACTTAGCAGAAACATGATTATCTTGTGGGGTCTTCAGTATTGAAAGTCATAGGTAGTTTGATCTCATAGAAGTTGGATTTTTTTGTAGTTGGTGTTCCAGTACCAACTATTGGAACTATTATTACATGTATATTCAATGATTTCAATATTAATAAAATATCTTATTACATATTTTTTTATTATTCTATATGACTTTAACGTAAAAAGCCCTAGAATATCTATCGTAAAGTTTAGGTCTTAGCAGTTCCCCGCTACGATGATAACATTTAAATTTCATGATGATATTTTTAGGTATAGTACTATTGTTGGATAATATTCTATGATGGGAAACATAGATTGTGGTAGTCTTATCGAAGTACTCGTATGTCGATAAGGATTATTATAACGAAGATCACACTTGGTATTATCCAATATGGGAGATTATGCGAACAGATCTTTCCGTAGTAATTCCAAATATTTTGGTGTCATTAGATCTTCCTATATGCGAGTGTGTTTAATGGTCTTTAGAATTTATGATTATCATTGATACTTGTCATAAATCATGCACTTATATTTATTGAACAGACCACTATTCTATATGTTGGTGGGTATTATGGAATTTTGGGTGCATCAAGAATGAAATGTTATAAATGGATAAGTCAAGGAACGATTTTTCCCTTTCATATTCAGGGAATCTTAAATATTTTCCCTTTAATTGGAATAGACCCATAACATTAAATTCCATAGTCATTGAGAAACGATATGTGAATTTCATACTGTAATCCAAAGGAATATCAAGAACATAGGTTGAGGACATAAATGTTAAACATTATTGATGAGATATTGTGACAATATTATTGTATTACACAATGAGAATTCATATGTGGTTGTCATTATTGCAACATATTGTTCTTTAACATGGGTGATTTGACCCTTTTCATGATAGTGGTCTTTGACGTTAAAAAATCCCACCAAATCCCAATGAGAAATAATCCATGATGATCACCCACTAAATATTTTTATCCCAATTAAATTTTATTAGATTTTAATGGTGTAATAAATATTATTGTCAACACCAATGAATAATGTTATTCATGTTGTATCAATCACCGATATTTATTGATGAATGAAATTTTTTATTAAATATTTATCTAGGTATTAAATAGATTTTGTGGAGTTCAAAAGAATAAGATTTTATTCAATGATAAATATTATTTTATATTTTAGAAAAAATAATATTTAATATTGTGAAATTTAGTGCACATTCCATAAGATATTATTATTGTTATTATTATTTTGGCATGGGGTTTGTTAAACATTATGTTATTATGTATGTAATGGTATGAAATTTAAATAATATTTTAACATATACCCTAGCTCTAAAAATTGATGGTTATGTATATTGTACAAAGTTAATTGAAAAAAAATGATACAGAATCATTGTACATAATGGACTTATCACTCTCTCTCTCTATAGATATCATCCTCTCTTTCTATTAAGAAAGAGACGAAACCCTTCAAGCTTGATAGAACATAGAGCGATAAATAAGAATAATTAAAGACATTTGATTCAGCCTGATAGCACCATGAAATCAATTACCATTTCTTAAATATCTAAGGTTCACATGTGGATCCCCACTATATGGATTGTACTCTTGAATCCCAATAGTGCAACCAAGTTAATCTGAAAGGGTTCATTATAATATCAACAAAGTCATCGAAGAAAGGATCCTAAGAAGATGCAATCTTTTCTTCCAAATCTAAATAAATTAATAATAAATTCAAAATGAAATATTCTCTATTATATTCTCAGGAAACTCTAAATTAAATGAAATTTTAATCTAACTTCCACCAAAGGCACATTCATTACACTTCGAACCTTCAAATTTCATACGGAAAAAATATTAGTTTTATAGTTAGTTAATGAAAACATTAAAACATTATCTAATGAATATATTAAAATAGAAACCAATTTTTTGGTTATCATGATCTATTAATATTGATTTATGTGTTTTCTCGGATCATTACATGGAAAATACACTAACAACGTATTGAAAACTCAGGATAAAAAATAATGAGTGAATTGATTCCAACGTTACATGGTATAATTCTCTATAAGATGATGTGTTAAGGAACATGATCATATTAAAATGAGTATTATAATTCCATATTATGGATGAATCTCACGTTAGATGACTCAACATAAACAACTAGATGGAGATACATTAGACACAAATTGACCTAATGTGTGGATAACGGTAGTGGAATCTCTCTAGTGGAAGATAGGGAATTCAAACAGTGATATTATCTAATGGTGTGTGACTGGGTGAGGGAGTGAACATGGAAAACCAAATTTACATGGAAAATATAGCATAAATAGTTCATCGAGGCAAGGGTTCATGTTTAAAAAGAATATTGGAGGTTTATAGTCAGCATTACAAATGGAGATACCTCTACAAAAATAATAGGTATGTATTATTATAATGAATTAATATATAATTATATAAAAGGGGAGTTGGAAAATCATGCACGGTGATTCAATAATTTCATATTAATTTAGATGTAATATTAATATGATAATTAAAAGGATTTAATTCTTGTTATTTATCCTTACTTCATGGTTTTTTCAATTTGAGAGTTTAACTTGTAGCTTTTGATGGGAATGATAATCACATTAGTTTTTCTGTAATTGATGTAGGATACATTTTCTGAAACACATAAATTAAATTGTACCTTTTTCTCTTAAATATTTCGGAGATGTGAGTTCACATGAGAATGTGAAAGGATCAACTTTGTGTAGTGAGTAGAGTGTGTGGCTTCCTATCATCTAAAAAACTGTGTCAAGTGAATCCATCCAGATAACTAGGATTATTCTATATAAGATCTAGTGGATGTGCATATGGTCATCATTTGTGGTGGATGAATCCCAAATAGTTGTATCAGAGCTTGTGGTTTATTTTTTTCTCATCAATAAACTTAAATGAATCTCATGTAAGGATAACTCTACCTTTGATATTGTTTCATTTTTAATGGGATTTACTAGATAATGGAATTTATTGTGTCAAATAAAGTTATGTTCTGTATAGATAAGACTCATGGAATGGATTTTGGGTTCTAGAGAATATTAATGGAGGTTCATATCCCTTAGAATGATTTTCAATGTTTTTTAAAAGGAGTTCATCTAGAGAAGATTAAAAATGTAGAATGGGAATCAATGGATATGAAGTCACAATGTATGATAAATATTTCATTGGAATGGAATGTGGCCTTTTATATTTAAGAGGTGAAAACAATGTTCATCTCATAAAATTCAAAGAATACCTCTATGAGAAACCAACAAAACTTGATAAAGTTTCCATTATGTGTATTTTATTTGTAATGAGGTAATTATAAGGATGACCAACAGATGATCACATGAATTATTTCAAAGTTTTTTATGTATATATTAAATGAGTCATGGTGTAATTTAGGGATTATGTTTGGAAACTTTTATTATTTTTATCACCATGATATTCATGGTACATGTTGGTAGTGGTAGTGATTAATTATTATGGGAAAATTGATTTGGTATTTGAGTATGTCTGAAACATGACACTTAATTAAAAACACTAGAGTAGGGAGTTAGATGAACCATCTATTAGTGCACTAGTGGTAGATGGAAAAGGTCTCCCGCCCTAGTGAATAAATCAGAAGAAATAATCGAATGATAAGACACAATAGAAAAGATGAGGATAGTCGTTTGGTCTTATTCTGATATTATACCATTATGGAAAGAAAGGTAATACTGTAAATGATTTCATAAGTAATAAGGAAGCATATTCAGGATCAACTTCTAGAAGTTTACATTCTATAAGTACAACTAGTGGAGGTAGCAGCATTCTATTAAGTTCCAATACTCTGGTGGATTCTTGGGAGAATGACTCAGGAGAATCCTTTCACTCAATGAAAGAGAAATGATACATGATGAATTTAGTGTTTGGTATGTTTTGAAAGATATATTTTGTGGATTATAAGTCTCATAATTTAAATGGAGACATCAATGAATAAATGATGAATGGAATCATTTTGAAGTTAAAAAAATTTGACATAACCAAGGGATATGAAAAAAAATAATTTTGGTTGGATGGATTGGTGATTTATGATATGGTAAAATATTAGAATATTGATTTTGGAATTAAAATAAAGGATCCATGATGGTTTCATGAGTAGTAAGATATTGAACCCTTTATCTAACAAGGATCTCATATGTGGCAGTTTTTTCTAGAGAAAAAGCAGCCAATACTCTAGAGTTGTAGCAATTTGGACTCAAACATCATAATGAAAAGAATATAAAATTTATAATGGGGAAATTCATGTCAAAAAATTATCAAACTAATATTAGAATTTAATGGAGTTTTTTGCTTGTAAAATGGATATTGGTGATATTCAACATGAATGGGTGCAAACCCAGAGCTCAAATGTAAAAACTAGTTTAATATAATATTTGTGGATGTTACCCCATTTGATCTCTTATTAGGTCACTTTACATGGTAAAATATGTTCATGATTATAATAACAAAGTATGGTTTTACTTTATAATTCATAATTATAATATTTATTTCATCATTCATTAAATAGAAGGATATGGAGGATAAGGAAACTAGTTAGAAGTTATAATTTATAAGGTATAAAAATTGACATGAATACAATGGATGTGACTTCAGTAAATTTTTTATGATAAATGTGATTATGATGGAAAGAACTATACCAAGTTCACCATATTATAATGGTGTTTTATAAAGTATAAACATAATACTAACAAAAAAAGAAAAAATTATTTGAGTATACTCAGGAATTCCTAATCCAATTTGGGAAAAATAACTGAACATGGAAGAATACTTGGTCAATCGATGTCCTTCCACTCTTATTCAATAAGAAGTATCAAAACACATATGTTTTGGTAAACAATAATCCTTTTACCATCTCAAATGTTAAAGAATCAATACACATTATTTTTTGTATGCTAAAGACATAGAAATGATTGTGGAAAAGTCTAAGGCATATTTTATTGGGGGATATAGAGACAAATATTTTGGATTCTAAATATGGGAAGACAATTAGAGACAAATAATTGGACCTAGGATATTATCTTAAAAGATAATGTTCTATATAAGGGTTGAAATATTTATATGAAGGAAGTTGAGAGAAAGTTATCAACTGGCTAATACTTAGTTAATTTGAATGGGAATACTAGACGATCACATGCTCTGATGAGTCCATATGAAATCACAATGTGTTCAAAAATTTTGACTAGTAGAAGATGAGTTAAAAAAATAAAGGGTTCCTTAAATTTTATTGAGAGTATCAGAAGTCAAGACTCCCTAATTCAAATCATTATAATAAGTTGTATCAGATAGAGTTAAACAAAAAAAATTAAGACATATTCCTGAGTAATAAAATTGGTCTAATGTTTTACATCTAGCATGAACTTATTTATTATTAAATAGATTAGAGAATAAGAAATCATGGATGATGTGGCCACTCTTTCTGACTCAAAATAGTGGGAGTTGTTTATGAATTAAGAAATGAGTCTGTTAGATATAAATGGAACATGTAAGCAGAAAACGTTACCAAAGGGGAAGATATAACTTAAAAAAATGAGTTTTCTATTTTAAAGAAACATTAGATTAAAGGATAAGGAACAAGTAATTTTTTTAGGGTAATTAATTTCAACAGAAGGATGGAATTTATTTTTTTGAAATTATCACTTCAGTAGTTAAGAACACTACTATATGAAAGATGTGAATCATGGTTATGTATAATAATCTATAATTATAATGGATTGATCTAAATATGGCCTTCCTTTATGGATATTTAATGTAAGATATTTTTATGAAACAATCAATGGGTTTCATAAATTATGTGAATCAAAAATTGATTTGGAGGTTAATGAAAACTCTTTATGTCTTGAAGAAGTTTCAAAGAAAGTGTGATTAGAAGTTCGATGTACTCATAGAGGATCTTAGTGAAATGTAGACCATTGATTATATTAGAATCCTGGAATGATGGTATATTCATCATACATCTTCTATACGTGGATTACAGGTTTCTAGTTAGAAAAAATGATAATAGGATATAAAAAATAAATCATGAATTTTCTAGAAGGTTTGAGATGAAATATCTTGGAAGGGATATGAAGTTTTTGGGAATGAACATTGAGAGAGATAGGAAATAAAGTAATTTGGTTCTATATTAAAGGAATTACATCTATAAATTACTTATAATATTTTTTGATAACCAAATAAAATTACATGTTAAACACGTTGTCTGAACACTTTTAATTTTCAAATGAGAATATGACTAAAACTAATGACTAGGTTGCATACGTGATTAAAATTTATATAGCATTAGTGTTTAGTATAATGATCTATATCCTGATATGTACCCAACCAAACATTTTTTATAGTATGAGTAATAATATAATTTATATAAAATTTAGGAAGGATATGTTTATAATCTATGAAATAGATTATTTAGTACATAAAAGTAACCAAATCTAGATACTTGTGCTAAGGTATAGACAATCAATTTACAGATTATATTGATTCTGACATTTCTGTGGAATCAAATACTAGGAAGAGAACTCTATATTATGTGGTTACCTACACAGGAATGACGGTGTTTTGGATGCACAAATATAATCGATTTTTACTTTATCTATAATGGAATTAGAATACATAGTTTTAATAGAAGAGGGTAAAGAGATAGTATGGTTCATGAGATATTTATGGTTCTCAAAAGAATACAGGTGGGTATATTTATATTATTTGGAAATTAGAGTATGATCTATTTGTCTTGGAATCAAGTATTTCATTAATAAAAATAAAAAAAAGACATAAAATACTACATCATCTGGAACTTACATGTGAATAAGGATTTTTATTTTTTGAAGATAATCAGAATCCAAAATTCAACATACATATTTACCGAGGTGTTAGTCTAAGAAAGATTGAGGAAAAATTATGCCTCTATGGTATAGAGAAAAATGACTAGATATTGGATACCACAACTTATTTTGGACATGTGAATTAAATTTCTTTTATTATAAAGTGTTAAAGAGTTTTCATATGTGCCCAAATGCAGTGTTCGAGTGTCAAATTATTAGCATGTGGATCCATCTTCATTTGACCAACCTAAGACAATTGTACAGAGATATTAGGAAGATTTCTCATCCTAATGTGAACAATTTGGTAGTGAAATTTCTCTAGTGTATGGTCAATAATCCAGATATAGATAGTGTCTTATGATATGTGCATAGGTTATGGTTTTTACATGTTGAAAAAAAGATAATAAAAAATTAGTTTATCTCGGTGAATGATTAAAACTAAATTTTATTAGTATCTTTTTTTCACCATGTACAAACCATCACCTATGATGAGAACATTTAAATATCATGATGATATTTTTAAATGCAAATCTATGATCAGATAATATTCTATGATCGGCCACATAGAACTTTTTTTATCTTGTTCAAGTACTCATAAGTAGTTAAGGATTCTTCTAATGAAGATCACACTTGGTTGTCTTCAATATGGGAGATTATGAGAACAGACCTTCCAGTATGAATTCCTCATATTTTGGTTTCATCATATATTTATATCCGTGAGAATGTCTAATGGTCTTTAGAATTTATAATTATCATTGATACATGTCATAAATCATTCACCTATATTTACTGACAGAACCATTATTCCATATAATAGTGGGTATTATTGTATGTTGGGTGCATCACGAATGAAATGTTATAAATATATAAGTCAAGTCATGATTTTTTCCTTCCATATTCATGGAAGATTCTAAATTTTCCATTTTATTGGAATAGAACCATAACATTAAATTCCAGGGTCAAGGTGCAACGATATGTGTATTTCATATTGTGAACAAATGTCTTATCTAGAACATAGGTTGATGGAAAAAATGTGAAATTTACATGATGATATATTGAAATAATTGGATTATATTACATGGTGAGAATCATTATGTGGTTTTCATAGTTGCAGCATTATGTTCTTTATATTTTGTTACTTGGACATTTTCTATATAGTAATCTTGGACTCTAAAAAATCATATGAAATCCCAATGTGAAAAATGCCAAGAGGGTCACACACTAAATGTTTTTTTAACCCAATTAAATTCTATTTGAATTTAATTAGTGGAATAAATATTATTTTCAAGACCGATGAATAATTTTATTCATGTTTTATCAATCCGAGATATTTATTGATGAATGAGATATTTTATTAAATATTTTTCTAGTTATTCAGCAAATTTTGTGCAGTTCAAAAGACCAATATTTTATTCAATGATAAATATTAAGTTATAAGTTACAAAAAAATATTTACCATTCTAAAAGGTAGTTCACATGCCATAACATAGTATTATTATTATTATTATTATTTTGTTATTTTTATTATTATTATTGTTATTATTATTATTATTATTATTATTGTTACTATTATCGCATGGGGTTTGTTAAAGATTATATTATTATTTAAGTGATGGTATGAAATTTAAATAATATTTTAACCTCAACCCTATCTCTAAAAATAGATAGTTTCATATATTGTGTAAAGTTAATAAAAACCTAGGAGAGAGAATTATTACACATAATGGACTTCTCACTTTATCTCTATCGATATCATCCTCTCTTCCTTTAAAGAATACGAAGATTTTCATCAATCTCGATTGATCTTTGAGGGATAAATAAGAATAAAAAAAATACATTTTATTTTACATTACAACACCATGAAATCAATTACCATTTCTTGATGATCGAATGAAAAATGTGGATCACCAATATAGGAATTTTACTCTTGAATCCCTATAATGCAACCAGGGTAATCCAAAAGGGTTTATTAGAATGTTAACAACATCATCGAATAAAGGATTCTAAGATGAGGTGATCACTTCTCTTAGATATAAATAAATTATTTATAAATTAAACTTGAAATATTATCTATTACGGTCTAAAGAAACTCTAAATTAAAATGAATTTTACTTTAACTACCACCAAAGGCACATTCATTTCCCTCCAAACCACCATATTGTATATGGGAAAAAATATTAGATTTATAGTTAGTTAATAAAAATTTTAAAACATTATATGATGAATGAAAAAAATTATAGACCCACGTTATATAGATCTGGATCTGCTAATATTGATTTATGTGTTTTCTTAGATCACTTCACGATACATACACTGACAATGTATTGAAAATAAAATATAAAAAAATCATGAATTAATTTCTTTCAATTTTACACGGTATAAATATCTATAAGATTATGTGTTAATGAACATTATTAGATTATTATGTTGATTATAAGTCTATTTTATGATGTAAATTTAAGTTTATATGACTGAACATAAAGAATTGGATAGAGGTAATTAAGACATAATTCAACCTAATGTGTGGATAACTGTAGTGGAATCTCTCTATTGGATGATAGGGAATTCAGACAGTGATATTTTCTAATGGTGTGTGACTGGATGATGATCTAAATCTAGAAACAAAATTTACACTAAAAATATAGCTTAAAGTGTTCATCAGGACAGCTGTTAATATATAAAACATATATTGGAGGACAACAATCATCATTCCAAAGAGAGGGACCTCTACAAAAATAAGATGTATATACTATTATCATGACATAAGTGATACTTATATAAAAGGGGACTGGTAAACTCATGAAGGTGTGATTAAATGATTTCATATTACTTTAGTTCTAATAATTATATGATAATTACAAATATTTAATTCATGTTATTTATCCTTAATTAATGGTTTTTTCAATTGAATAGTAAAACTTTTGGCTTCTAATGGGAATAATAATCACATTCGTTTTTCTCCCATGGATGTAGGACACATTATCCAATCCACATAAATTCCATTTTCCCTTTTTCACTTAACTATTTCTGAGGTTTGATTTTATATGATAATGTGGAAGGATTGACATTGTGTGGTGAGTGGGGTGTGTATCTTCCTATCTACAAATACACTATGTCAAGAGAGTCTATCCAGATAACCTAGATTCTTCTATGTATCATCTAGTTGATGTGTATCTAGTGATCATGTGTTGTGGATGACTCCTAAATAGTGGTTACAGAGCTTGTGGTTTATTATCGTGTTCATCAATAAACATGTAGGAAGATCATGTGAGGATAAATATCTACTTGATAATATTTAATTTTTAATGGTGTTTTAAAAATATTGGAATGTATTATGTTAGATAAAGTTACGTTCTAGATAGATAAGTTTGATGGTGTGAATTATGGGTTCCAGAGAATATAAATGGAGGTTCATATCATTTTTAAAGTTTTTATGCTTTTTTAAATGGATCTCATCTAGTGAAGATTGAAATGTAATATTGGAATTTATGGATAGGAAGTCACAATGTCTATTAAATATTTCATTGGAATGGAATTTGGCCTTTTATATTTTGAAGGTGAAGACAACGATTCGTCTCATGAAATCCCTAGAAGACATGTATGAAAACCCACAAAACATAATAACATTTCCATTATTTATAGGTTATTTGGCATGAGGTAATCACAAAGAAGACCAATAAAAGATCAACTAAATTATTTTAAAGTGATTTCTAGATATATTAAATCAGTTAAGGTGAAATTCATAGATGATGTATTTGTACTTTTATTATTTTTATCACTATGAGGGTCATTGTACATGATTGTAGTGGTAGTGAGTCATTATTATGGGAAAATTGATTTGGAATTTTAGGATGTTTGATACTTGATCCTCATGGAATAACTCTAAATTAGGGATTTCAATAAACTATCTAGTAGTGCACTGGATGTAGAGGAACAAGGTTGGTCACCCGAGTGAATAAATCAGAAGATGTAATTGGAAGATAAGACACAAGAGATATTCTAGGATCATACATTTAGTATTATTTAGATATTATATCATTGTGTGAAGAAATTTAATATCCAAAATTATTTCATAAGTCACAAGGAAGGATCTAGAAGATAAACTTCAAGAAGATTAAATTTCAGGAGTACAACAGATGGAGGTTTCAGTGTTCAATTAAGATCCATTACTCTGGTGTATTCTTAAGAGATTGACCTCTGAGAATCATTCCACTCAATGGAAGAGAAATGATAAATGGTTAATTAAGTTTTTGGTAATTTTTGAAAGATGTATTTGGTTCACGATGAAGCTCAAGATTGAAAGGAAGATGTTAATGTATAAATGATGAATATAAGCATATTGAACTTGAAAAAATTTAGACATAACCTAGGGATATGAAAGAATGTAATTTCCATAGGATGGATTGAAGATGAAGGATATGGTAAAATATTTAAAGACAGATTTTGGAAGTAAAATCAAGTATCCATGGTTGTTTCATGAGTAAAAAGAGATTGTACCCTTTACATAACCCATAGCTCATATGTTATGGTGTTTTATTGATAAATTTAATGGTCTGAACCAAACCGTTCTATTAATTTTTAAAATTATGGTGTTTGGGGTGTCGTAGACACCCTCAATGGGTCAATAGGGTGTCAATGTCAGTGGAAGGGTGTCGTTGTGGTTTTACCTATCAATGCCACTGATCGGTGTTGCAGCCAAATGGAGCCACTGTGGGGTGTTGGGTTTCCTTCCCAGTTTCAATCATGTAACATATCTTTTAAGTTTTAATACCAATTTTAAAGTAGTTTGAGACCATTTTAAAGATGTTAAAGGATATATTGAATCTCCTAAGAGTGGGGCGGCCCTTGACTTACCAAAACATGTGGCCGTTTAATTAGTTTCACAATCTTTTTTGTGTTTCCAGTTACTCCCTTGTTATGTGATTTTTTTCGATTTGAATATAACCTATCAAATCTCCATTGTGTGATGGTCTATCTCACTATCTCCGAGGAAATTATTAAATCTCAATTAATTAGAATGTTTACAACTTCCTAGCCGCATGGTCAAACCATGATCCTCTTTTCAATCTCTTCAATACTGCTCATCTCGTAACTCTAGGATCAGGCCTTTTATCAAAATGATATCATTTTCTTTCTTGGTCACTATCTTTTCCCTTGGTTTTCTTTGAGTCCTCTTTCCAGAGATGATTTTTTCCTTCCTGAGAGTCCTCCAGTTTGGTTCTTCTTGGATTTTCCTATCATGCAACCCCAATTTTTGGAATAAGGAGAAGACATTGATCCTTGATCATCCATTTAGGGGTTCTTACTTCGTCTTTCTTTACTGTGAATCATGTGGGTGGGTATGATGATATTCCCTCAATTTATAGATGAAACCAACTTTAATGAAGATAATAAATGTACTTTTAATAAATAAATGGGTGGGGAAGATGATGATGATGATGAAGTATTTTACCTTCATTTTTATGTTGTGAATTGTATAAGTTCATGTCCACTAGAAATCATGGTCATTGGTGGTCCTTTCTTCCACACTAATGAAGCTCTATTTTTCTGTATGATCTTGTGATTAAATTAATATAACATGAAAATTGATTAATCAAGTAAAATTGGTTGATTAAATAGTTTCTCAACGAATAAGAACCCTTATGTGATCACCCCGGTTAACCAAAAAGAATTAAGAAACAACATTGGATGAATCTAAATTTACCCATGATTGGTGGGTGTAGATATGTGTTGTGTGTTATGGTTGGGTTTTTGGGGCTTGTGTGGAATGGATGAGTAGTGGTACTGTGGTTTTATCCATGGTGGTGGGATGATTGTGGAATTGATGAACTTTTAGGTAGTATAAACTTCCCTCGGTTGTGTTGTAATCATGGGATGGACCTATACGGTGTGATTGCAATGTGTTTTGTTGGTGCTGTGTTGTGGGACCGTGACTTGTTTTTCTTGCTAGGTTGGGTTGGTTATACATATTACTAGCCTGGTGGTAGTGGAATATTTAATTGGAACCATTTGAACATAATAATGTGAATCTGGAAAATTGGATTGGTTGTTGTGTGTGTACCCTCGAGGTAGCAGTGCGATGGAAGATGCTTTGATCTTTTGTTCAAAAGCCATAGGATGAGCTGAGCGCTTATTATAAAAGTATAGCTCGTATTTTCCTTTATGCTTAAATACACACCACCCATGTTGTGAACTGCGTGATGAACACTCACATTTCATGGGGTGTTTTTTCCAATATTCCTATTACTGGCTGGTTATTAGACCCTTTCCACTCCCTCTCCAAGATTTCTCAAGTTATTCATGTAGGTTGTGGTGGCCTGAGGTTTATTATAGGCCAAGACTCTTTGGGAAGGATGTGATGTGGTGGGTTAGCCTAGGTGTGTATAGGCAGGTTTGTTTCCCTAGTTTCATTGGGATAAGGCCTAGGTGTATCCAAGTGAGGGGTGTGACTATGGTTTCCCAGGTGTCTTTTGGATATGGACTAGGTGTCTGCCAGTAGGAAGTGTGGTTGTGGTGGCCCAGGTGTTTGTGGGTAGGAAGTGTAGTTGTGATGGCCCAGAAGTTTTCGGGTCAGATGTGGGGTTGTGGTGGAACAGGTTTTTGCGAAAGGGACAGACATGTAGTTGGGACGGCCCGTATGGTTATTGTTGGGGGCCGCAATGGGACTGTAGTGGGATTTGTGGAGGGAGGTATGATGCATAGCATGCCTTAGTAACCAATGGGAAAGTGGTTAGGGGTACCCATATATCGAGGTATTATTATTATTACTTTACTCAACTTGCATTATTTGGGGAGTGTTCCTTGGTGAGTTTGGGTGGGCAGTTTTCATTGATATGAGTTTTGGTTAACTCTATTTCACATGGGCAATTAGAATGTCTCCCCACTTGTGCATGAGATCTTATGGTCTCCCTACTAAGTATACTTGTATACTCACTCTACATATATAAAACTACTTTTAGGTTTCCAGGAATACTTTGAGGACCGTGTCAGACCTTACTAGCTCGGGCGTCGGGATAGTTACCTTTGATTTTTATTCCATTTGGAACACTCTTTCAGAGTTTTATTCTACGCTGTATTGTTTTCACTTTTGAAGACACATATGGGAATGAATTTCGGTTTCCCTTTTCCATTTAGTGTCCAGATTTGTTTGTATTTACCCCCTTATTTACCAATAATTTCTCAAAAAAAGGGAAATGTCTTCCATACTATGTCAAATTTAATTCCCTTAGTGTTATTCTCCACCCAGGAGCCTATATAAGGTGGTAATCTGGTGTCATTATCTAGTTTTCTTCTTGAGCAAGGAAGGACGTGGCACTCTATTGTTTGTTCCCTCGTCTTGTTGAAGGCGGGTTGTGAAAAAGTGGTATCGGAGCAAGAGGTTAAGAGATATTAGAGAGTTTGGAATTAGTAATAGTGAGTATTTCCTGGTAAGGTATGGAAATATTGTTAGGTGACCTTATTATGTGACATAGGCCATGGAAGATTGACAAGGAAATGATACTTTATGTCCTCTCTGATCCGGCACAGGGACTCTAAGCCTACCGAACGATCAAGTGAGGCTAAATTGATTGTAGGGTAGAGACCCTAGGAAAGGTAAATGTATTATAATGACTAGTTTTCTTACATGAATTGGGGTTTATTGGGAAAATTTTAAATAAATAATAAAAAAGACCCTAGGTAAATTCCTTGCTACTCGGGCTTAGGAATTAACTGTTTACCTTGCAGTTATGGAACCTGAACGTCTTCCTCAAGTGGCATGGGAAGTCAAGGCCCAATATGATTCCTTGTTCGATCAGTGGATAATTGAATAAGAGGAAGAGGATCTAAAGTGGAAAAAGACTCTATGTTCTTTCCAGTTGAAGACGCTCGGGAAGTATGAGGGCAGTGTTTCCAACTTGGAGACAGATGGTTGGATTGGGGAGCTAGTGATCACCATTTCTGAAATGCCCCATATAAATCCCATTTTTCAAATCTTGTAAAGTAGGTGGTGCCATTGGGATTCACACTTGAGCAAGACCATGATGAGCTTCAATACATTAAGCTCTATAAGAACTGCAAACAGGAGAAGTGGACGTTAATAGAGATTACCACCCAAGCGACGCAATCTGAGCCACCCCACGAGTTTTCCACCATCGCACACCTTACTCTTCAGTATTATGTGAGTTTTATAAGGGATTATGTAAAAATAAATTATCACTATGATTATGTGCATTATTTTTTTAAATAATAAATAATATACATTCATTTTATTATTGTTATGTTGTAAATAGTTTTTAATATTTTCAGATAATATTCAACTAAGAAATATATTTTGTTAAATTAATAGATTTTTTAATTAAATTATATTTTTATAAAATATTATTATTACTAAGTTCTTTTTTATTAAATATAAATGATCGTATAATTTTTATGAATACAATTATAATTTTTATTAAGGTTTGAAAGCTGTTTTTGTAAAAAGTGATGAATTTTCGATAGATGTTGGTTTTTATTTTAAAATTTAAAATTCAAATATTTAGAAAATTATTTAGATAAAATTAATATTTTTTTTGGAATTAGTATGTCCAAATTATCCAACGGTATATTTTTCATAATTTTCTGAGACAGTCCAATTTTTGTGTAAAAATTAAATATCGTTTAAATATATAATATGTTTTATGACATCATAATGACCAACTAGTGATGTAATAAAATACTATAAACATTATTTTCGTCCAATATATCTTTTAAAATTAAAATAATTTGATTTTTGGTTTGTTTTATTTATTTTAAAAAGCTTCAATGGACCCTCCAAGACTTATAAAACATTTTCTCTTTTTAAATTGATTTCCATGAGAGTTTGACTCACCTCCACCTAAGCAACCCTATTTTTTTTTAAGAAGTTAGTTCATTGGAAATATAAAATATTTTTTTCCACAACCCTTTGGAAATAAACATGAGAAAAAACATTGGGATGGTTTGTGGTTTTGATTAGTTTAATGTGTTGTGTCCCAAACCCAAATAATAATGAATTTCCTCTCATTTTATATATAAACTCACCCAAGTTCCCACTTCCACTTCACTAAAAGCCTTTTTAGTTCGTCCAAACTCTACCATCCTCTCTCTAGAATCATACCAAAGTTCCCCAAGCTCCCAATTAACCTCTCTCAAGCCTCTCCTAAGCCTTTGGGATTACACTTCCAAGTAAGGGATTCCTTCTTTTCTCATTTTATCCATGTTTCGTAATATTGTTATGCCTTTTATATTAAATTATAAATTTTGGGGTATGATTTTTCAACTCCCCTATACATACCAATTTATGTTTGAATGATGATAGACCTGTTTCTCTCTCATCGGTGCCTTCCATGTATACCTGTTACCATGCCAAAATTCCATATGTAATTTCTCTCTCCTCATTTACATAAAATTAATTATTTTGTATTATAAATATAAAATCCATTACATATGTTGGGAAATGTATTAATAAGGCCCCCATATTTTCCATTTTATTTCTATATTATGAGACACATATTTCTCTCTCATAAACCAATTTTATGACTTCTTATGTCATGTCGTTACGCTGCAGAAATTGCACATATTTTCCAAGCCAATGTTATTGTGTAGTGAATACCATGCCCATTTATCTATAAAGGGTATTCACATTTATGAACATTTACTTATTGATTATAATTATTCATGTATGTATTCCACATCCCTTTACCATGGAATAAATTCTGATGAATGATTACATGTGGTATGATCCACGTGGAACACTTATGCAAGAAATGAAATTTTTAAGAAGGGTGTGCCCTGATAGCGCTCCAATGCATTGGGTAATGATTATTATCATGATACCTCAAGTGAAATGATTACTTACTCATTATAATTCAATTTAAATTAGGATTTACTGATAAAAATTCATGTTCAATGAGGGTTTACTCATGCTCTATGTGCAATGAGCCTTGGCTCATGCTAATTCCATGTTAAGTGTTGTTTCTACATTTCCATGTTATGATAATCATGATATATCTAAACGTTTTGTTCATGTTTCTTTTATTCTCCATTGATATGCCTACATCCTAAAATGTATTGAATTCTTCATGTTATGCCTTGTTTAATCCCTTACAGGGCTTTATATCTCACCATTTTCTTATGCATGTCCTCAGGTTATCCCATACAATGCTATGTATGAGGGAATGTAGTGGTCATGTAAAGTATGTTTTCAATAAAGATGTGGTGTTTCGTGTTTTAAGTCATTATGTAATGTTACTAATCCTCAAAGACACTAGACCTCCCTATTTTTTTTTGTATCAAGTGAGGGTTTAATGTAATGAATCATGTCTAAGTGTGTAATAAAAACTTGGGTTATTATAGTTGGTATCAAAGGATAGTTTTTGTTTTTTTTTTATTTGGATTAGAAAAACTTAGTGAACTCCTTAGGGATAAGACTAATTATAATAAAAACAACCCTATGTTTTGGTGAGTATTGAGTACGTGGTTTTTTAGGAAAATACATCCCTTTCGGGATATGAGTAGGTAGAGGCAGCTTTGGAACAGATGTTCCTAGGAGTGAAAACTCTGAATATGAGTTCTAGGCTTGACCTATGGTGTCATGGTACCCGGAAATGGGCCATTCTTCACTCTTTGTTACGACACTCCTGGGGGACATGATTTATTAAAATCACAAGTTTAGTATGAACCATAATTAAGGAAAAAACACCCCTAAGAATATATGATTGGATTTAGATTTGGGATAACATAGACTAAAGCCTATAGATTCATAAGTTAAGGAAATAAAAGAGATTTATAAGTCATCTATTTTTTCCTTGGATTAACCTTTATTTGTTACCCCTAACATTCCAGTTTTTTCAGCCAATGGATGGTAATAGGAGGACTATGGCTAACAACTGATGAGAAGATCAATGTGATGATTGTTATAATGGGATGCCCTATCCTATAAGAGTAATAATAACGAAATTTGTCATGATAATCTCTCATTTAGCTCAATATTTTAATAGAAAAATGGGTCAAGAAGATTTTCACCCCCCACACTTAAAAAAGAACAAGTCACTATTGAAAGCATCATTAGAAAAAGGTCTTCTAGTTTTAATGGATCATTCGATCACTCAATCGTTGAACAATGGATCAACTCCATTTAAAATAACTTCTCTATCCTTCAATGTTCCGAACAATAGAAGGTTCTTCTATATGCTTATCATATGGAGGGTGAATCTGATCAATGGTGTACATTGATAAAAAATACGAAGCATGAGGAGGTTATCGTGGAATTGGAATGGAAGGTTATCCAGAAAATGTTTTTTGATAATTATTTTCCTCACACCCTCTAGATTAATATATATAGGTACTTCCATTACACCAAGCAAAAAGATGATGAATCCATTGCAGTGTAAGAGGAAAACTTCACAAGGCTTACATGATATGCCCCCTTCATTTTCATTACCCTCTAATACAAGGCTGACTGCTTCTTTGGTGGGTTGAAACCTTGCCTATGGAAAGAACTGGTGATCTATGACTTCGAAAGCAATGAGGAAATTGTCTGGTGTTTTCTCAAGGTCGAAATGGAGATTAGAGAATATCAGAGGTTTCATGTGGATAAGAAGAGTAAGGTGGAATTTAATTCTAGCATTATGATGTATAAATACGGTGGTGCTAAGAAAATCCATCACCCCACTTGCTAAAGGTGTAGAAAGAAGAACCCTGAAAATTGCCTGAAGGGGATAAAGAAACGCTTTAGGAGTGGAAGAGAAGGGCACCAAGCCGTTAAATGCCAACAAGAAAAAACCCACGGCTATGACAGTTGATTGGAACGCTCCATTCGACTCTCAATGCGATGTTCATTGCATTAAATTCAAATAACTATGGAACCTTGCAAATTGGTACCCTAAGACAATGGTTTTTGGAGGAAGCCAACAAGCTCCATGGCAGCAATGCTGGTCTTTTTCCATCACTAGCACCAAAGTGAACCCCAATAATGAAGTGGTGATAGGTATGCTAGTTATTCTTTCTAGAATAGTGAACGTACTTTTTTATTCTAGTTCTACGCAGTCCACTGTGTCCTAAAAGTTTATTAGAACAATCCCAACACCCCCAAAAATCATGGAATTAAAGTTGTTAGTGAGTACAGAAAATCGGGCAATCATTGCATCTTGTGAATATAACTTCTCCCCTGTCATAATTTGTGGATTAAACTTCCTGAAGAACCTCTTCAAACATCCTCTAGTGTAATTTTATGCAATTATTGGCATGGAATGGTTTTCCCTATATAGAGCCGATATAAATATTCATGAGAGGAAAATCATTATCCATGTGGAGAATCGACCCCCGATTCAATACAAGTACAAGGAGGAAAATGAATCTTCTTTAGCACCATCATCTCATGCGTGGATATCACTTCCCTCTGAGTATGCATATATGGCTCAGATGATTAAGTCTAAGGAGGAAACCATCCTTGATGACATGCCTATTGTTAGGGAATCCGCCGAAGTGTTTCCCAAAAAATTGGATGGTCTCCCTCCTAAAAGAGATGTTGCATTCTCAATTGACCTTATACCTAGGGTATTTCTAATATCAGAGAAACTATAAGGAATGGCTATTATGGAGCTTGAGGAGTTGAAGAAACAACTACAATAGAATCTGGATAAAGGGTTTATATGCCCAAGTGCTTCCCCATAAGGTGAACCAATAATATTCATCAAGAATATGGATGGGCCAATGCACCTTCGCATCAATTATCGTGAGCATAACAAAATCACGATAAAGAACAAGTATCCTATACCATGAATTAATGACTTTTTTAATCAGCTTCATGGAGCACAATATATCTTCAAAGAATATTTGTGGTCAGGATATTATCAAGTAAGGGTGAAGAAGGAAGATATCCCCAAGGCTGTTTTTTATACAAAATATGGGCACTATTAATTCATTCTAATTCCTTTCGGACTCACTAATGCTCCAGTAATCTTCATCGACATGATGAATAATTTCTTTAGAGATTACCTCGACAAGTTTGTGGTAGTCTTTATAGATGATATTCTAATATACTCCAAAACCAAATAGGATCACGGGGAGAATCTATGAAGTATACGAGAGACCTTCTAGAAGGAGAAGATCTATGCAATGTACATAAAGTGTGAGTTCCTGTTGAAGGAGGTCTCATTATTGGGCCATATCATCCCAAGGAATGGGATATTTGTGGATCCCTTGAAGACAGCATCAATATAGAGATGTTTGGGGATAACATTAGTAACAGATATCTGTATCTCCGTGGGGTTATCTTGATATTATCGCCGATTTTTGAGAAATTTCTCACGATTTTCCAACCCTCTTACTAAGCTAACTCGAAAGGGAGTAAAGTTTTCTTGGAGTGACGAATGTAAAGAGAGAATCAAGGAGTTGAAAAGGAGGATTATCTATGCTCACATGCTCACACTACCCACAAGTTGAGAAACATTTGTGGTATCTAGTGATTCTTAGAAGAAGGGCCAAGGTTGTGTGTTGATGCAAAATGATAAAGTGATTGTCTACACCTCAAGACAGCTGCAAATCCATGAGAAAAACTATCCCACAAATGATCTGGAGTTAGCAACTAAGATCTTTCCGTAGAAAATCTGGCTTAATTATCTCTGTGAGGAGAAGTGTGAGATATATACTGATCATAAGAGACTCAAATATATATATTAACACAAAAATAGCTTAACATGCACCAATGAAGATGGATAGAACTCATCAAGGATTATGACTGGTTAATCCTATATCATCCTGCTAAGGAAAACAAGGTGGAAGATTCTCTAAGTATAACGGATTCTGCATCCTTATCAATTATAAGAATTGTAAAGGATCAAATCTTCTTAGATTTGTAGAAGACGGACATGGGAATTATTAAGGGTGGTACATCACCAATACTTTCATAGATGAATGATCAAGAATCCCTCATGGAGAAAATAAAGGATGCTTATATAAAATATGTTGGAATTATAAAAAGGGTGGAAGCTATCAGAAAGGGGAAATCCTCAGAGTTCGTGGTTGACAAGGATGGAATTGTGAGATTTGGGTCACGGTTATTTGTACCATCCGATCTAGAGATAAAGAAGGAGCTTTTTAATGACACACATAGATCAACCTTCTCTATTCACTCGAGAAGTACAAAGATGTATCAATATCACCAAGAAAGCATTTGGTGGGACAATATGAAAAGAGAGATTTCTAAATATACATCAAAGATCCTAGTATTTCAGCAAATTAAGGGTGAGATGCAAAATTCTAAGGGGATAATGGAACCACTACCCATACCAAAATGGATGTGGGACAACATTACCATGGAATTTTTCACTATACTTCCAAGTATATCCAAAGTAATCAATGATATATGGGTCATTTTGGATTGTCTTATAAAGACAGATACCTTTATCATGATTCGGTAGAACTTCTCATTGGATTAACTTGCACATATTTACATCTAAGAAGTGGTAAGACTGCATGGATTTCCACTATCTATTGTATTTGATCATGATCTAAGATACACCTCGATGTTCTGTAAAAGTATCCATAATTCTCTAATAATTGAACTAAACTTCAATACAGCTTATCATCCTCAAACTGATTGCCAATCTGAGTGAACTATTCAGACACTGGAAAAAAATTTAAGATCATGCTCTATGGACTTCAAGGGAGGATGGGACCAACATCTTCCAATTGTAGAATTCTTCTATAATAACAGTTTCCAATCTAGAATCTGAATGGAACCATTTTAATCCCTTTATGGTAAAAGGTGTAGAACAATGCTGTTTTTGGATGAAGTTAGTGAGTGGAAGCTGTTAGGACATGAAATGGTTGATGAAATGGTGGAGAAGGTGAAAACCATTCTACTGCATATCAAGGCAGCCCAAAGTCGATAGAAGATTTATGTAGATAAATGTTGATAATTCCATGAGTTAAAATTGGGATAAATTGTGATTTCTATGCATATCTCAGTCGAATAAGTTAATGAGGTTTGGAAAGAAAGTGAAGTTTTATCCTAGGTACATTGTCCCCTTCTAGATTTTTGATCGTGTCGGGGTTGTGGCCTATCACCTAGCACTTACACCTACCATGCCCAAAGTACATGATGTATTCAATTTATCCCTATTAAATAAGTACATACCATACCCTTCACATGTACTCTCTTCAGAGGTAGTACAGTCAGAGGATGATCTTTCTTGCGAGGAGCAACTAGTGAAAATCTAAGATCGTAAAGAAAAAGTTTTATGAAATAAGACAATGCCTTTTTTCAAGGTGTTGTGGAAAAACCACAAGCTTGAAGAAGAGATGTGGGAATCAGAGGAAGTGATGAAGCAGAGTTACCTGCATATATTTACTGTGGCAAAAATAAATTTCAAGTGTGAAATTTCTTAAGGTGGGAGGATTTTAATGACCCAAAATTTCATTAGTGAAAATTCCTCTTTATCTAATTAAATATATTATTATGTAAAATGGTTATATAAAATATACACTTCTTTGTAATTATGTTTTTTCATTTTAAAGTACCATTAATACTTATTACCGTTGCTAATATAGATGTTGAACAGTAATCACATGATTAGTATAAATATAGGGATTTAACAAATCCAATTTACTATGACAAATGAAGTGATGGCCTTATCTAGTAGACTCAGTCCATACAAAGCCTATTTGTCAGAGCTTGGAAAGGAGGTGGCATCGTTGGGATTTTCTCTAACCAAGCCCGAGGAAAGCTTCATCACGTTAACCTCAAGCGGAACCACCTACGGGAAAAGTGGAAGATATTAGAGATTACCACCCGAGCGATGTTATCCACGCCACCCAAAGAGTTTGTCACCATCAAACACCTTACCCTTCGGTCATATGCTGGTGTTATAAGGGGTTATCTAACATGACCTTAGAACTATGATTATATGCATTATTTGTGTATATATTAAAGAATATACATTCATTTTATTATTGTTACATTGTAAATAGTTTTTAAAGCATAAATTGTATTTTTAGTTAATATTAAACTTAGAAATATATTTTGATAAATTAAGGGATTTTTGAATTAAATAATATTTTAATAAAATTTTATTATTATTAAATAAAATTTTATTAAATATAAATGATTGTATAATTTTTATATATATAATTTTAATTTTTATTAACGTTTGAAAGAATATTTTGTCAAAACCCATGAATTTTCGATAAATGTCAATTTTTATTTTAATATTTAAAATTCAAATATTTAGAAAATTATTTTGATAATATTAATATTATTTTTGGAATCATGATGTCAAAATTATCCAATGGTGAATTTTTCATAATTTTCTATGACAGTCGAATTTTTGGGTAAAAATTAAATATTGTTTAAATATATAATGTGTATTATGAAATCATAATGACCCAATAGTGATGTAATAAAATGCTATAAACAAAATTTTCGTCCAATATATGTTTTACCATTAAAATAATGTTATTTTAGGTTTTTTTTTATTTATTTTACAAAGCTTTATTGGACCCTCCAAGACTTACAAAACATTTTAGTTTTCTTAATTGATTCCCTTGAGAGTGAGACTCATCACCTCATAATAAACCCTATTATTTTAATAATTTATGAAATTTTACATAAAAATATTTTTTTCCACTCCCCTTTGGAAAAAAACATTGTAAACCCCAAGGGATGGTGTGTGGTTTTTATTAGTTTAATGTGTTGTGTCCCAAACCTAAATAATAAAGAATTCCCTCTCCTTTCCTATATAAACCCGCCCATTCTCCCACTTCCTCTTCACTAAATGCCTTTGGAGTTCACCCAAACTCTTCCCTACTATATATAGAATCCTCCCAAGACGCACCATGCTCCCAATTATCCTCTATCAAGCCTCTTCCAAGCCTTTGGAATTACACTTCCAAATAAGGTATTCCTTCCTATATCGTTTAATCCAAGATTCTTAATATTGTTCTGCCCTTTTTTTTACAAATATAAATGTTGGGGTATAATTTTTCACCTCCCCAATACATTCCTCTTTATGTTTGAATGATGAGAGAACCCTTTCTCTCTCATAAATTCCTTCCATGTATACTCGTTTCCATGCCGAAATTCTGTAAGGAATTTCTCTCTCCTCATTTGCGTTCAAGAATTTATTTTGTAGTATGAATCTAAAATCCATTACCTATGTAGGTACATGTATCCATATGAACCCCTTACTAACCATTTCATTTATATTTGATGATACATCAATTTCTCTCTCATCAACCATTTTTAATATTTCTTATGTCACGTTGTTACGCTGCCGAAATTGCTCCGATTTTCCCAGCCAATGTCATTGGGTAGTGAATACCATACCCATTTCTTTATCAAGGGTATTCACCTTTATGAAAATTTTATTATTGATTATATAGATTCATGTATTTATTCTGCATCCATTTATCTTGGAATAAATTATTATTAATGATTCCATGTTGTATGATCTATGGGGCACACTTATACATGAAATGAAATGTTTCAAAAGGGTGTGCATTGATAGCACTCCAATGCATTGGGTAAAGATTATTATCATGATAATTGAAGTGAAATGAGAATTTACTCATGCTAATTCAAGTGAAATAAGGGTTGTTTTCATGAAAATTGAAGTTCAATGAGGGTTTACTAATGCTCTATGTGCAATGAGCCTTGGCTCATGCTAATTCCATGTTAAGTGTTTTTGCCACATTTCAATGTTATGATAATCAGGTTGTATCTAGAATTTATATTCATGTTTATTTTATGCTACATTCATATTCCTACTTCCTAAATGTATTTAATTCTTCATCTTATGCCTTGTTTACTCCCTTACTGGGCTTTATAGCTCACCCTTTTCTTATGCATGTCCTCAGGTTATCCCATGCAATTCAAAGTACGAGGCAATGTAGTTGTCATGTAAGGGAAGTTTTCAATAAATATTTTGTGTTTCATGTTTTAAATCATTATTTAATGTTCCTAATCCCCAAAGACACTATAACTCTTTATATTTTTTGTTGTATCAAGTGAGGATATTATGTAACAAATCATGTCTAAGTGTGTAATAAAAAGAAGGGTTATTATAGTAGTGGTGGACTGATTGAAAAAATCAGCTCACTTATTAATGGTTAAGGAGTCAAGCGCATTATATACCTTAGCACATAGATATGTGGGTGAAGTAGTGCAGTTTCATGGAGTTCTAAGGTCCATTGTCTTAGATCGGGATACATGGTTTACATAATGAGTCTGGAGGAGATTTTAGCTTGCATTTGGAACCTAGCTACACCTTTGTAATGTTTTCCACCCTCAATTATAAGGGAATACTTTGTGGACCATCTATAAATTGGAGGATATTCTATGGTCATGTATTCTGCACTTAAACATTTCATGGGTATGACACTTTCCTCGAGTAGATTTTTCCTACAACAATAGTTACCACTCTACTATTGGCATATCACCGTTTGAAGCCTTTTTTGGAAGACCATGTCGTTTACTCGTGTACTGGTTGGAGGTTTGGGAGACAGATATTCTTGGCCCAGAGGTAGTGCAAAGTACAACAGAGAAGTTTTAGCTTGTTCATGAGAGGATGAAGGCCACTCAGGACTTGCAGAATTCATATGATAATCGTAGTATGAGGCCAATTGGAGTTAGAGGTTGGAGATCATGTGTTCTTGAAGGTTTCCCCATGAGGTGGGTAGAGAAGGTTCAGTAAGGTGAGAAAGCTCCCTCTTAGGTTCATCGGGCCTTTCGAAGTGTTAGGGAGAGTTGGTGAGGTGGCATATCAGTTGGTATTTCTACACTTACTGGAGAGGATCCACGCTATTATCCTTGACTCCCAACTTCGTTGGTACCTACACAATGACTCCCAAATCATTGACTAGAGATTGTTGGTTATCAAGGGTAACGCGATGTTCATGGAGTGACTAGTAAGAATCAAGGATCATGTAGATAAGTTGATTTTTGGACGGTTCATTCCTTTGGTATGTGTGTTTTGAAGGCCTAGTGTCCTCGTGGAGAGTACTTGGGAGCAAGAATCTGAGATGTGCACCCAGTAACCAGAGTTGTTTTGAGTTCATTTTTATTTTTTTTTATTTTGTTACTCTTTTGATTTTCTATGACGTGATGCTTGACCTAGTTGACAATGATATGGGATGTTTTATTTGCACTCTGAATGTGTATGAAAAGTCCCAACATGTTGGGAAGGGAGGAACTAATTCCTAATTAAGATGCATTAGTGCGGATTCGATTAAAAACATTTAGGAAAATCAGTGCCGCCCAAAGTGGATAGTATCTTGACATGGAAGAAAAAACTCCCTAATCCATGTTTCAGGAAAGTGTGATCTTTGAGGTTTGTGTGGCTTTTAGGGGTGACAGCTATCAGGATGTGTTCTTAGAGGTAAAAGTTTTATTCCCTCTTTCTAGCAACTCAGGATGCATTATTCTTCAGAGGTATCCTATGAGGTTGTTTTTTAGACCCTATCCTTTGTTGGGATTATTCTTGATTATCTTGGATAATAATAGTTTTAGAGTTATCTAATTTAATTTCATAGACCATCAAGGTCCATTAATTTGTGAAATTCTGGTTTTTGGTGTGTCCTAGACACCATTGGTGAGTCTGGAGGGTGTGTATGTTGGTGGCAGTGTGTCGACATGGTGTCACCTATCAGTGCCAATGTGGGGTGTCAGGTTCCCTTTCTGGTTTTCCAAACACAACATCTCTTTTATGTTTTAATGCCTCTTTTAAAGTGGTTTAAGACCATTTGAAGTGTGGTAAGGGATATCTTAAATCTCATAAGAGTGGGATGACCCTTGTCTTACCAAAATGTGTAGTCTTTTAATCTATTTCCCACCCCTTTACGTGTTTTGAGTTATGACCATGTTTTATATTTTTCTCAATTTATATGTAGTTTATCAACTCTCTGTTGTGTGATGGTCTATCTCACTATCTCCAAGGGATTTATTAAATCTCAATTAATTCCAATGTGTGCAACCTCCCAGCCACTTGGTCAAATCATGATCCTCTTTTCAATCTCATTGAGATTGCACATATCATAACTACTAAGATCATCCCTTTTATCATATTAAGATCTTCCTCTTCCTGGGTCTCTTTCTTTTCCGTGGGTGCACTACGAGTCTCTCTTCCGGAGATGAGTCATTCCTACGTGAGATCCCTCTTTCTCGGTTCTTCTTGGAGTTTCCTATTGTTCGACCACAATTCTTAGCACAATGAGAAAACATTGATCTGTGATCATCCATGTAGGGGTTATTCCTTCGTCTCTATTTACTGTGCATCATGCGGGGTGGGTATAATGATGTTCTCTTAGGTTGTAGATGAAAAAAACTTTAACAAAGATAATAAATGGACTGTTAAAAAATTAATGGGTGGGGAATTTGATGGCTTTGTTATGTTTTACATTAGTTTTTTATGTTGTGAATTGTATCATCTCATGTCCACTTAAAATTATGGTCATTCGTGGTCTTTTCTTACACACTAATGAAGATTTTTTCTGGATGATCTTGTGATTTAATGGCTATAACTTGGAAACAAATTAATCACGTAAACTTGGTTGATTAAATGGATGCCTGATGAATAAGAACCCTTGTGTGATCACCCAGTTTAACCAAATGTAATTAAGAAACAATGTCATCTGAATCAGAATTTACACCTGTTAGGTGGGTGTAGTTATGTTTTGTGTATTATGGTTGGGTTTTCGTGGCTTGTGTGGATTGGTTTTGCAGTGGGACTACTGTTTTATCCATGTTTGTGGGATTATTGTGGAATATATGAACTTTTAGGCAGTAGAAACTGCCCTGGGATTTGTTGTGGTTGTGGGAAGGACTTGTGCGGTGTGACTACAAAGTGTTTTGGTGGTGCTGTGTAGTGGTACTGTAACATGGGTTTCTTGATATGTTAGTTCGGTTATTCCTATTAGTTTTTTGGTGGTAATGGAATATTTGACTAGAGTAATTTTAACATAATAATGTGAATGGGGAGAATGGGATTGATTGTTATGTATGTACCCTCGAGGTAGTAGTGTGGTGGCAGATTCATGGATCTTTTCTTTAAATTCCATAGGATGGGCTAAGCGCTTTGTATTACCATATATCTTATAATTTCATTTATGCTTAAACACACACCACCCATGTTGAAAAATTTATTCTGAACCACCCCATTTCATGGGGGAGGTTGTTTTCCCAACAATTCTATGAGTGTCTTGTTATTATCTCCTTTCTTCTCCCTCTCCTGGACAGCTTGAGTTATTCGGCCAGGTTGTGATGTCATGTGGTTTATTATATCCCAATACTCTTAAGACATGATGTGTTATAGTGGGTTGGCCCATGTGTGTGTGGGAAGGTTTGTTTCCTAGGTGTCTTCGGGATGTGGCCTAGGTGTCTGCAAGTAGGAAGTGTGGTTTTGATGGCCTTGGTGTCTATGGGTAGGAAGTGTGGTTGTGCTGGATCTGGTGTTTGCGGGGAGGATGTGTGGTTGGGGTCGCCCATGTGTTTCTAGGTGATATAGATATGTGGTATTGATGGCCCATATGGTTGTTGTTTGGGGAGGCAGTGGGACTTTAGTGGAATTTGTGGGGGGGAGGTCTGATGCGTAGGATATCTTAATAACAAATGAAAAATTGGTTTGGGGTATCGAAATATTTATGTGCTATTATTATTACTTTACCCAACTTGTGTTATTTGGGGAGTGTTCCTTTGTGAGGCTGGGTGGATAGTTTTCAAGGCTAGGTATTTTCTTTACCTTTATCTCTCATGTGGAATTAGAATGTATCCCCACTCGGGCATGAGAGATTTGGTTTTCCCTAATGTGTATACCTGTATACTCACCCAATGTATATAAAACTTATTTCAAGTTTCCAAGAGGACATTGAGGATCCTGATGGACCTTTCTAGCTTGGGCATTGGGACAGTTTTCATTGTTGCGTTTATTTTTCTTTTGGTACTCTCCTTCATAGTTTAATTGTAATTTGTATTGTTTTCCTTTTGAACATGCATGTGGGAAAAGATTTCGGTTTTACTATTTTCCTTTAGTGTTTAGATTTGTTAGTATTTACCACCTTATCTCCCAGCCATCTCTAAAAAAGGGGTAATCCCTTCTATAATATGTGATATTTCATGCCCTTGGTTATAGACTCAACCCTAGGGCCAACTGAAGGTAGAACTCAAGAGGTCATTATCTCATTTTTGTCTTGAGGAAGGAAGGGTGTGGTATTATTTTTTCTATTCCCTCATCTTTCTATAGTTGGGTTATCATAAGAAACAACATATAATACTCTAGAGATGAAGAATTTATGACTCAAATGTATCTATGAAAATAATATCAAGTATATAATGGAAAAATCATGTAAAAACATTATCACACTTATATTAGAATTTTTGATAGTTTTGTTCATGGAAAATGGATATTGGTGACATTAAACATGAACGGGCATAAACTGAGAACTCAAATGTTAATTTTTTTAATCAGATATCTGATTAACTTCCCCTATTTGATCGCATATTAAGTCACTTTACTTGGTAAAATATGTTCATGATGGTAATAATAAAGTATTGTTTTACTTCATAAAGTATAATTGTAATGTTTTTCCTTCATTCATTCAATAAAAGTATTTGGAGAAGAGGGAAACTAATTGGAAGTTGTAATTTATAAGGTACAACAATACCAGTGAATACTATGGATATAACTTTTGAGACTTTTTTCTGATGTATGAGATCAGGATGGATATAAATGTACCGAGTACACCATAGTAGAACGGTTTTTCCGAAAGGATAAACCAAACATGGACAAAAAAATGCACAAATTATGTGAGTATACTCATGAATACCCCAGCCTATTTGGGTAGAATAACTAAATATGGAAGAATAATTGGTCAATTGAATCCCTTCCACTTCTATACAATAGTAATTTACAAAACACATATTTTCTAGACAATAATCATCCATTTACCATCTCAAAATTTTGAAAAATCATTACATATAATTTTTTGTATGCTAGAGATTGAGAAAATATTGAGGAAAAGTTGAGGAATTGGTGATTGGGGGATATAGACCCAAAAAAATTGGAATGTGAACTTGGGATGATGATAAGAGACAAATCATTGGATCTAGGATATTATATTAAATAATAAGGTTCTATGGAAGTGTCTAAAGATGGATACGATGTAAGTTTATAACATGTTTTCAACATAACAATACATGTTTAATCTGAATGGGAATACCGAATGATCACAGGATCTGATGAGTCCATATAAAATCACTATAAGTTTAAAATTTTGACTAGTGGAAGATGTGTTATAAATCTCAAGGGATTCTAATATTTTTTTAGGAATACTAGAAGGTAATAATCCTAAACCCAGATCAATTATAAGAAGTAGTATCAGATAGATTCAAACTAAAATTCTTGAAGACATTTTCTTGAGTTATAAAATTGGTCTAATTGCTTAGAACTGGCATGAAATTCTTTCTTCTTAACGAGGTATGAGAATAAGAAATCTGAGATGATGTCACCACTATTTTTTATTCTAAATAGTGGGATTTTCTTATGAATTAAGAAATATGAATGGAGGAAATATATGGAACATGGAAGCAAGAAAACTTACCACAGTACAAGATATAACATAAGAAAAAATTTATTTTTCTATTTTAAGGAAACATTAGATGAAAGGATAAGGAACAAGTAATTTCTAGGGGTGAAATAATTTCAACAGAATTAGGGAATTTTTTTTCTGTGAAATTTTCTCTTTAGTAGTTAAGAACAATACCATATGGAAAATATTGATCATGGTTACGTATAATAAAATATAATTATAATTCATTGATCTATATACGGCCTTACATTAAAGATATTTAGAGTAAGAAATTTTTATGAAGAAACCAATTCGTTTAATAAATTATGTGAATTATATTTTTATGTAGAAGCTAATGAAATGTCATTATGTCTTGAATAAGTTTCAATGAATGTGTGATCAGAAGTTTTATGCATTCATAGAGGATCTCAGTGTAACACAGACCATTGATTCTACTGGAAATCTTGGAATTATGGGATCTTCATTATACTTCTTCTATATGTGGATGAAATGTTTCTAGAGAGTCTGAATTGTAATAGTATATAAAAATTAAATCATGAATTGTCTAGAACGTTTGAGATGAAATATCATGGACCAAATAAGAAGATATTGGGAATGAACATCAAGGAAGATAGGAAACAAAGTATTTTCGTTCAATATTAAAGGGATTGAATTTAGAAATTAATTATAATATTTTCATATTACCAAATACAAGTAGCTTTTTAAATAAATTCACTAAAAAAATTAAATTTTCGAAGGGGAATATGACTAAAACTAATGGAGAGGTTTCATACATGATTAAAATTTCTAATGCATTAGATTTTAAAAGTATGATCTATGTCATGATGTGCACTCAACCAAACATTTTCTTTTATAGTGTGAGTCATTATCTAATTTATATTAAATCTAGGAATGGGATGTTTAGAATCTATGAAATAGATTATATTACACTTGAAAGGATCCAAATATATATACTTGTGCTTTGGTATAGAAAATATGTTGCAAGATTATATTTATTCTAACATTTCTGGGGATTTAGATACCGGGGGGTGAACTTTTGAGTGTGTGTTTACCTATAAAGTAATGATGGTCAATTGAATGAACAACTATAATAGATTATCACTTTATCAATAATGGAATTATATTACTTATTTACAATGGATGTGGGGAAGGATACTATATGGTTGATGATATTATTTATGGTTCACAAAATTATCCAGGAGGGAAGAGTTATATTTTTTGAAAATTAGAGTGTGATCTATTTGTCTTGGAATATAGTATTTAACTCATAAAAGTAAAAAAATGACCTAAAATACTACTTCCTTCCAAATTTACATGAAAATAAGGATTTGGATTTTTAGAATATAATCAGAGCCCAGAATTCAAAATACATATTTACAAAGGTGTTATTCTATGAGAGGTTCAGAAAACATTATGCCTCATTGAGATAGGGGAAAATGAATATATATTGGAAAACAGATCTTATTTTTGGAATGTGAAACAAATTTTTTTGGTTCTAAAGTGTTAGAGAGTTTTCATAGGTTCCCTAATGTAGTGTTTGAGTGCGAAATTATTGGGATGTGAATCCATATTCCGTTGACCAACCATAGACAATCAGATAGAGATATTCTGAACATTTCTCTTCCTACTGTGTAGAATTTGGTAGTGAAATTTCTATATTTTATGGTCAAGAATTAAGATACGTATAGTGTCTTATGATATACACATAGGCGATCGTTTATACATCGTGAAAAAAAGATACTAACAAAATTTAATTTAAACTATTCACCAGTATTTTTCATCTAGTTCAACTACCTAGATTATTATCTTAAAGGTAAGTGGGGACCTCATATATAGTGATAGGAGAAATTTATTTTGATTCGGATATGACATTGATAAGATAATTATAGAATATTTAATTCTGCTAATTAATTGTTTATAACTGGATTTTTAAATCGAAGTGTAAAAGTTAAAGCTTCAAATTGGAATGAGAATAGCTGGATTTATTTTTTTTATAGATATAGGAAACATTTTACAAACTAAGTAATTTCTATTCTCCATAATGTTTTTTAACCTAAATTTTTTTATTAGTAATTGTGATTAATTTTTTGTGAGGATTGACTTTGTGAGGTGATTTCGTCATGTTGCTTCCAATATTATGGTACACATAGTCAATGGAGTCCATATAGAAGACTTGGTTTCCACTACATTTCTTATAGTGTATGTACATATAGTGAAACTAAATGATTAATAGTAAAAATATATGGTTTTTAAGGTTCATTTTTGAAACCACCAATAAACTTATCCATAAAATGATCCGTGTATTTTTTAAAAGTTCTTTAAATATATATATATATATATATATATATTATATTTTATAGTTGTATGTACTGAAACTACCTCTAAATTTATATTTAGTGATGGTTTTAATTAAAAATACTCTAATATATTTATAAGAACACCCCAATTTATCATTTTTACTCATACTCAACCCCCATACTCAACACTACCACCCCATCCCAAGATTTCCCTAATCATCGAACCATAATTACTGATTTTTTGACCCCATCATCAATACCCACCCCTATGACTTGATTGTTGGTGTCCTCAACCCTAATACCCCCCCTAGCCTCACTTCTCCCCAGTCATCATAACCTAATCATCAATACCCAACCCATGTTCCCGGATTGTCAGACATCTCCTCCTTTTCCACATCATTTTCAGCCTCACTTCAAATCCCTGGACTTCGGGTCACCACTGTCATTGCAAACTGGTCTTGTCCTACCATATCATCTAGTGTCATAATTTATTTGTCTTTAATTTCCTGTTTTAAACTATTCAAAACAGATATAATATTCTTTTTCCAATATATATTATGATTTGTTTTTATTTGAGTATAAATGATTTTTGATTGAGTAAAAAAATTCTTCTTATGGTGTTATTTTATTGTAGGGGTTTGGTTATTGATTACTTACAGTGGGGTTTATTATGATAGATAATGATATTAATATTACTATTTCATTGATAAATTTTCTATATATATTATTTTATTTTTATTTTTTGGATTTTCTATTTTAATTGATTTTATTAATTGAAAAAATGATCAATGATGTGACGGCTTGAATCCAAAATCTCAAATCTAGTGCTCATAGACACATACTTTACATACATTATTTGAAACCAACTGTAAAATCCTAGATATAACCATCCATAATTACAAAATGATTAAAAATTATTTAATATCTTACATATAAAGGATATTTTTAGGTTTAAATATTTATATAATTTGGAAAAAATAAAAATAAAATACCTTTCTCTATATAAAATATACATTATTTCCTATATTATATAAAACCACTAAATCCATAATGTGTCTTTAAAAACTCTGGAAAAAAATTTCAAATTAGTTATCCTTATAAACATGTCACATGTACTACTTTTCTTTATAACCTATGGAAATTGAAACATAATAAGGGGTGAGTTAAAATGATTAGTAATGGAAACACATAATTAAAGAAATCATGGCATAAAAATGGAATAAATAATATGGAAAGAATAGGTAAAAAAAATGATTCCATAATGAAATTGAAACTAAGATCATTTTCTATATAAGAAAATAAATGGAAACAGATATATGAATAATAAAAATCTCATACAAATGGATTTTATAATTCTAGACATCAAAAACCTGCTGTTAGGGTCTTAGTTCAAGAAACATTACTTTTCATTGATGTAGCAGTTAAGACATACTGATTAATTGCGAAGCCATAAACCAAATACCAAAGCATATTTTTTTATGAGACATTTCAATGCTTCTTGGGGCTATATTATTCTTATCCCCACACATCACATAATTAATTCTAATTCATTCACTATAAGATTCAACATAACCTTTCATACCACTCCTTAAGTAACAATTCGATGAATAAAAACATGATTATCCAAATAATGAAGAATATAGAATATAAATACAAGATAAACCTACATTAGTAGCCAATAATCATCAATAATTTCAATACATTACCCCATTTCAACAAAGGGATAACAATATCACAACCCAACCTATGAAATAAGGCGGGAGGTCAAATAATACATAGTCAACATTCCAAAAATCATCTATATTAGGTTAACCATATATAGTTTGACAATGATTTTCAGTATTTCAATAGAATATCATAATTTCTAGGTGAAGAAAATCTAATACAAGTTGTATAAAATGTGATGTTCACACATTATAGAACAATGTGTATACAAATGATTGAATAGAATAAGAACTTGATCATAATCCATATCGGGAAAGAAATTGGATGGTTTCAAAAGAACATATCCCAAGAAGTGAGAAATATTTTTCAAAGGGTTTATGTGGCTGGAATTTATTTACCTTGAAAATAATGAGAGAATACCAAATAATATAATAAAAGGGAAAAATGTACACAACTTATATGATATAATTTGATATAATGATCATAACTCAGTGAGTCAAAATTCAGCTACCAAAAATCCTCACTATAGAGGAAAAAATCTAAATTAATAGAATTTTCAATAAAGGAATATATTTTGTATAATAAATCCCATGAAATAAAAATATTATGATATAAACATATTCATGTGTGGTGAATAAATCTTATAGATAAATCATGGTGCACAAAAGGTATTATGTCTCAAAGAATTAGAATTGACACCAAAAAAACGTAGGACATCATAAACATTCAAATAAAATCCCTTTTAATGAGAGGTATTTTAATTTAATATAAAATTACATTATTAAATGATAATTCATGATTTTAAATCCCAAATATTTATTATATCACCAAAAAACATAAATTAAGTTCATAATACAAAACATATCTCGAAGAGAGTAATTTATGATGAAAACCCTTACCTCTTATTCCTAAATTAAAAAAACATACTTTATACTCATATATCACAAACATGTCTATATTAATAAAATTTTTAATAACATTAATCATATACATTTTCATTCATAATCTTCATAAATATTCATTCTCTATATGAATTCTTCTGATTTTCCACATCAGGTGTTTATAGTTCTGATCGTTTGAACTAGTTTTGTAATAGTAATGTTCGTGTTCATTATTATTAAAAATTAAATAATTAATATGTTATCAATGTTATTTTAAAGGTTTATTTATAATTATTTATAATTTTTCAAAGTCATTTAATTATTTTTTTTAATCATTATATTTGTAGAAGAAATATATAACAAGCATGTTTTAGTGATTCTTGGCAATTAAAGTGTGTTTTAATTGTTAAGGTATTTAATGTTGATATAATATCTATATAAACAAGAAAATAATTATTTTCAAATTTATATCATATTATAACAATATGTACATCCAATATTCATTCACTATATAAATTTAGAGTATTGTTCAAATAGGTGGTTAAACCAACCCAAACATGAACGTACCCTAATTTAATGACTGATTATGATGAGGTTTTTGTAATATAATTATACCAAAAGTATTTTGTTATTATTTACTATTTATTAATGTGATATTACATAATTGGAATTAACTAGAATAATATCTAATTAACATCAAATTATTTCACAATTTGAATAAAAGGTTATTCTCTTAGTATACTTATTTTAAATGATTATATTAATGATGATCGTTTCCTGATCGTATCATTCACAGACTCTATAATTTTTCAAAACAAAATCATATTTACATCATTAAATAATATTTATCCTTTACTAAAATTATCCATCCTTATAAGGTGGTGAAGGAAAATGAAACACATTGTGTTTTGGAGGCGGTAATATGCACAATGCATGAATAATGGTTTTGTTTTCCCTAAATGATGGGGTATCTGAATAAAAAATATGATAAACATAATATAGTAACATTATAGTATATAAATGATACTAATATCATTATATTATTGTGTTTATAATAATTTTTAAAGAATATAATTAATAAATAAACTAATTAGTCGATAATACTCACATTGGGGACTTGAATTTTCCTTGAAAGTATTGATAGAAATGAAGGTGTTATGCTAACTAATGATCAATAGAAGCTTCTAAACAGAAAATAATGCTCAAGAAGGAGAAAAATGGTGTAGGTTCATTTTGAAATTCGAATGATACATGAGTCTTGTAGTTGTGAAGATGGTATAATTTTATAAGGGAAGGGAAGGGTTGTTTTGGGAGAAACCATTATATTTTCAATAATGTAAGGTTACTATTAATGTTTTAAAGGAAAAAATGGAAAAAATAGATTGGGAAAGGATTTTGGGTTTAAAATCCCCTCAACTGGTAATTTTTTCGAAAACATTAAGTGTTTTAAGCCTTTTTGTTTTTTACGTTTTATCATTTACGCTAATTTACTTTTACCTAGGAAATTAATTTCTAACCTCAGTAATTAATTTCAATGACAGAGAATAATATTTGAATTTTTAACTATTTGATACATATAATTTATAATTGAAAATAATCATAATAATTGAATTATCTAAAAGGGAAAAATGATTATTTTAAAATAAATTCACTTAATTACGTAAAAAACTTAGAGAAAAAAATATTATTAAAATTTATTTGTAAGATAAAATTATTTTGGATTATGATTTTAATGAAATAAATTGATTTATTATAAAAAATTAAAATAAGGATTCCATGGAAATCAAAAATTGAATCTTCTATTATAATAAATAATACCTATAAAAGACCGAAAGTAAAATTTTATGAAATTATCATTTTAATTAGATCTACAAATGTTAGACATATGATTTATTACCATAAAAAATATTTTAAAATTCATTATTTAATTTTATAAATTCATATTTTATCACCTAAAATATTTTTTAATCTTATATACCATTCTTGTATAATCATAAAGTCCTAAAAATAATAAGTTTAATGAAAACCATATTTTTAATCTAAAACCCAACTGTTCAAGAAAAATATCAAAATAATAATATCAATTAATTTTTATGGAAGAAAAATATAATATTTATTTTCTTTATTTCAAATTACAATATTTATAAGTTCAATTTCTCAATAAAAACATAATTTATAATGAAAACCATTGTAATTGGGAAATGAAATTTTCCAATATTAGTTAGTTTTTTATTTCATTTACCTACTAAATTAGTGATAAAAATATCTAAATATCAAACATAATTTACCATTAACAATGTTTTTCTTGAAATAAAAATGTGTATCCCATAAAAGTAAATTTTTTTGGAAAATATTTTTCTAAATAATAAAATATCTCTTCATCTATTTTGGTAAACTAATTGAGCTTTATTCACATTAAAAGTAGCGTTTGTCTTATATATTCATATATTTAAAAAACTGGTTAATCCTATTAATTCATTCTAATTCAGTGTCAAGTTTTTAATGGTTATAAAAAAAATATTTATATTCTATTTATATATATCATGGTTTCGTTTAAGTTTGGTGTTACATGTGGTGCAAGATATCTAAAACATTAAATTAATTAAATAAAATAATATATTAGGATCCTGGGGTGTTATAAATAATAAATTTAGATGGTTTTGGTTGAATTGATATGTTTTATTTTAATTTCTATGACATTTTTGTATGTTTTGTATTTTTTAATGTCATTTTTTTACACACATTATCTGTCTACTTTTTATTTCCATTTGATTTTGTTGTTCTATTATAATTATTATAACTATCAAGTATGTAATATATTATAATAGGTGTTATTTGGTAATATGCTTAACATATTACTCTATTTAATGTTTGTAGCTTTATTTTTATAGCTGTTAAAATGTTTAATTTTTTTTAATGTAATTATTATTGTTAATAATGTCATTATGTTTATCTGGTTATTATAAAAATTATCAAATATTGAATATTTGTATAAAAATTAATTATATTTTTCATTCAATGATATTTATTTTTAAACTATTTTTATAAACATTATTGATAAGTATATGAAATATTAATAAGTTGGTTAAGTCAATGGTCAATATAAAATTTATTTTTAATAGTGCCGAGAATAACTATATTTTCATCTCAATTTTAAACATTGGTATTTTATTAATTTTTTAACTAAAATAAAGCCTTTTATTTCTATAAAAATTAATTTAGTTTTTCTTTTTCATTTTATTAAACTGAATACAAATGGATAAAGTTGAATTGCCTTACCTCAAAACAAATCTCAGTATATTACATGTTTGAACATCTTTTTTGGTTTTTCTATTGTAAGTAAATATGTTTATGGATAAATCAAATGTCCATATCCAAAATATAAATTTATAAAATGGTTAAAGAGAGATTAAATATTTTATCACTAGAGATTGAAAAAATTTACTCCTCGTTATACGTGTTGGATTTGGCAAGGATGATTGAAATTATAGAGAGTTCATGTCATTATATCCATGGTCAGAATTAACAAGTTAATTCCCCAATAGTGGATAATGAAATTAAAACCTTAATAAATTATATATCTGGTATTCTATGGAAACTCTATCAATAATTTAACACCTTAGTTGATCCACTTCTCGATGATGAAGAAATTATGATTCCTTTTTAACTATATGGAAGCCCTATAAATATAAAAACATATTAAAAGAAAATGTATATGAGTCCAACACAAAGGGATATTAACAAAACAAGATATATTTTAAAAATTAGTTAAAAGAATAAAATAAAATATTCTATAAATGATATGATAAATATTCAAAATTATCTTTCCTTCTAATGTTTTACCACAAAAATAGGCATATGTATTTTTATTAATAAATCAATGTCCATGATATTTTAATTGTTGTGCGATGAATTTTTCGAAGCTAAAATAATATAACAATTTTATGAGGTAAATAAAGTTATTATAAATCTAGGACTCAATTGTGTGAAGATACATAGATATCCCAATGATTTGATGCTTTACTAGAAAGAATATTAGACTATAGAAAAGTGAATGAGATATTGTACTTCTAGATGGATGTCAACAAATAAAGTTGGTGTTCTAAATATATGTATTACCATAAATAAATAGAAAAGTACAAATATTGTAATTTTTTTATGTTACATCACATTAAAAGCATGGTTTCAGACATTTTTTATGTTATTTAAAACCATTGAACATATTAAGTGGCATGTTTTGGATAATAATGTTGATGAGTTCAGGGGATATACAAGACATTCAATATCATAGAAATCATTTGATTTATAAAATCTAGATTTATCTTCTAATCCTATAAATGAAATTTTCATAGTGGAATTCTATGAATTCAATACATTTAGGACATTAGGTATCAATTACATTCTATGGTATATTTTTCTATCCGTTATAATATACCTCCTTTGATGTATATGAAACAGACTTCCTTCATTATATCAATGATCATTCTAGGAAATAAAATTATTTTAAATGAAATTGATATATTCCTTCTGCCTCTCATTCATGAAAGACAAGAGTTATGGAATGATGGTGCAGAAACATTTGATGACTTTACCACACAAATATTTAAAATGTATTTTTCACTTATGTTAAAAATTAGTAACCATCTAAGACTACGAAATTTTTTTCAATGAAACACTCACACTGGTTTGAATTTTCCATTTTGAAACATTGATTTTCAAACACTAGGAAAACTTTATAGTAGAATGTTGTGTTTAAAATTTCATCATCACTTCCTTGAAAAATCTTATAAATTTTATTTCAATAATTCGAGTTTCAATGGAATAACTGCTTTGAAGTATCCACCCAAATTATAATTAGGATCACAGTTTTTGGCATAATTATCAAATACCAATATAGATTTTAGATAATATTTTCCATTAAATTACGGTGTTTAAAGAGTTAGAACAACCTCATATAAAATTGGAGCACAATAATGTAAGAAAAAGAGCATAATAATCAAACATACATATTAGGAATTTAATTTTTTACGTTATAATCTTGATGTATTTCACATTGATAAAAATGTGTGTGATACAGTTCCTTTTACATTGATTAATTATTAAGAAATTAAAATGATCTATAAAATACATGTAATGACATAGAATCCCTCAATATCAAATGTGATATATATGAAAGTGAAAATGGGAAGCATCGAGTATCTTGCCATAAAAATTCCAAAAGGATTATTTCCGTTAAAAATTAGAAAATGTGAAGGCCTATAATGGATATTACAGTAATTTTTAAAGAATTATTGATCTAAATAATCATAGGATTAAAAATTCATGACTAACATGAATTAATGGAGATGTTTCCATTAAACAAAATGACCAACACACTATAAATAGTAATTGTACTAAAAACCACCTGACCTCAGGCCCACCTCCCTGAATACCAAAGGTATCCAAAAAGTAGAAGTGGTGTAAGGAGGTACCATGGTGAGGATATACCCCTTGTATTAGAGAGTAAAATATTAGTAAAATAACCATTCATAATACACATCAAAATATTTTTAAAATAATAAAATTAAACTTATGATAAAAAATGAAAGCATTTATACCATAATACAAGACTAATCACCCACTAATATGATCACATATACAAATAGAAAAAATAATAAAATACATTAGGCTCTAATCTAGCTATAATATATTCCTCATCCCAATTTCCATGTCCCACATGAGCTTCACTAGCTCAAAACCACAATATCAAGCCTCAACACAACCTATGTCCACATATAAGTGAGAGTCTACCCATGTAACCCAATGTAATGGTGGTCCGAGTAGGGTGTGAGTACATAACATAGTATAGAACCACCAATTTGGATTCATACTATACTATAAAATATATTGGTATATGCATGTGACATTATTGGAATAAAAATTAATTTCTGAAGAAAATAAATAAAACACATCCATAATTCCTACTTCATCCAGAGATGAAATTTCTCTAAGTTCATCACAATATCAATTCCAAAAAATATTGAAACTTACCTCTAAGTGGTCATATGAATAACCTAGTCTAATACCAACAACTAAAACTAATCCTCATGTTTGTGGCCCCAATCATCCATACCTACTTCAGCTAATTCTGGAGTGTCTCTTAGTATGAGTGTCAACTTAGGGGAACCTATGTCCACTCATCGTAGATCCCATGCTCACAACCCCACCATGATGAGTAGTGAACCCTGATATATCACTAGAAATAATGCATCTATAGTCCCTCAAGAAGAAACCCAAGGCAGTACTTTGGGATTCTCAATGTTAGGCTGATATCTAATTCCAAGAAGGCGATGGTCCTGGGAAAATCTATACATTCCAGTGTTGATGATTTCTATGAGACCCATGAAATTGGATAGAATACCCTCCCTAAATCCCAGATTCATTAAACAAGGCATCTAATATAAAAAAGTTCCCCGACCAAACATTAAGGGTGTGTCCACCCGATCCTGTGGGTATCCTATGAATTAATTGATGGGATGCATCTATCACCCTCAATGTTTAAAACATCCATGATCAGGATATACATCCACCAAGTGGCTCATACATATTTTCAGATCCCAATGACAGAAGGATTTACTAATGGTCTAAAACTATATCTATTTGAATCCATCTCACCTGGAGAATTCATAATAGTGTCATAATATCAAACGAATCTCAGGTATCTAGAGCATTCATATACGTACACCATCACACCAGATTTGATGTTGGATCCTAGGAACCACCTCTAATAATCCCTGGTTGCATCATACATACACACACAATATGATTTTTATACTAGAAATGCACCCCCAGTTTGTAATGAAACTTGATCCTAGATATTATGTGAATCCCAGGGTCTCATCTATCTCAATTGGTGATTCCTGGGTGTCTTGAGCAGTCACAGTAGTGTCAGGACCAACATCCAATTTCTAGGTGCCCTGGGAAATCACATATCATATCCATCAATAAATAAAATAAATCATAACAAGGTCTGTCTAAACTCCCATTCCAAACATTAAAATCAAAATTCATCAGGGTTTGACCATTGGTTTGGGTCCTATGGTGACGCTCACAACCATCTCTACCAATATCAATTTGTACCCCCTGAGGCTCCCAATGTCAATCACTAAAGTCGACATAGCCCACCAGGTATCATAATTCTTCTACTATATTATGGGTCAGAATTTTACTATCAAAGGACTTCACATCCTTTGTATGTATCATAAATATAAGATGTCCTCCCATACCTCATAGGGTATGTATAATAGGAAAAAATTCTATATATAATGCTCAAATCCCAAATTTATATCTAGGGTCATCCTTGGGCAGTACCCTTATAACGACCCATACTTTACATAAATTTTTATTACTTCAGAATTGAAGCACACTTATTACAACATATAACAAAACCAAGAAAGGACCGTATAGGTATAGTGTCTTTAGAAATTGGGAAACATAAACAACTGGTTCATAAAGAATCTACTTTTCCACCCATTTATTTCATCATTTCTAGAGTCCCTTTTTTGGCATGTTCTACTTAATAACCTTCTTCCAGACCTGGGGAAATAAAACATACAAAAGGGTAGGCTCAAATTCTCAGTAAGGGTAAACAAAAGAAATATCAATCACATCATATACATAAGCACATGACTTTTGGAAATCGTAACCTGAAAAAGAGATCATAATTTCATATCATGGGATAAATCATAGTAGTGAAATGTAATCCCAATAATCATAACATAAAACATGAAACTTTGTGGCATACACACATTATCATAGAGAATCATTTCTTATTAGTCAAGACTCATTTCCAAGACTATCTTAGTGGACAAAGTCCCTTTCTAAACCGAGTTCACTCCTCGTTTCAGTCCTGTTTCACTGAACCGGTATAACCTACCGTTCCTGCCATGTCTATCTCATGAGATATAAAATCTTTACCCAATGCATTGGAGGGAGATATATGTCCCACCCATCTCATAATGAAACCATTCATATGTGTGCCACAAAATCATAAATCATACATCATTGCATAACCCATATAATAAAAATGGGATTCCTAAACAACATGACATCATAAAACAATTCATATAAGATAAAGAAATTCATAAAAATAATTCCATCACAACATAATCAAATCAATGTAACAATAGGGATAGAAACATAACCCTATATTATCTTATATGGAAAATAATTTTGATAATACACTTGAACTCCATTCTTGAGGAAAATATCCTTTCTACCATAAAAACATTTTTCCTTTCTTAACATGTCATACAATTTTAAACTAAAAGAAGTTGATTAAAAATAAACTTGAAAACGTTTAAATGAATCTTCTTGGAAGTAATGTTTTAAAAATCCATTCATGCCGTATAAGTTAAAAAAACATTCTTCATACTTTTTTCAGAAAAGTCAAAAAAGTACCTCGTACGAAAAACGACAAAAGATTCCTTTCATATCCTTTACTAAAAACTCACCAAAGGGTAAAATTGGATTTAAACAATTGTAGGTGGATGGAAATAATATTACATATTGAGGAAACATGTATGTGGATGATAAAACACACCCCAGTAAATTTCAAAGTATAAACAATCTCGGATAAAAATGAGATTGTGATATTTCCCTTACCTTAGGTCTGATTTTCTTCGTAAGTGTCTGAAACTCCTGTATAATGATTTAAATAATGTTATTGAATTATTCCAGAATCATACTTATTTTTATGATATCATATATGGTCATATTCTTAGCTTCTTAGTATTAATATTTCATTGCTACTTGTTATTCGGGTGTTTATAACTTTTTGTTCTTATGCGTTTTTTGTCGAATAAATTCGTATTCATCACTTTAGGTTATAGATTCCTCATTACCAGAATGTTATTAGTGTAATATATATCATATTAATTCATTAAATTCACTTATATAATCATTATGAAATTAAGATCATGTAGAACGAGTCGCATCACATCGTGGAGACGGTATTCCGTACGCACGCACGAGTGATGATATCGTTCCTATGATCGTGGAATTGTATTGGAGTGTATGTATACTATTTCAGAATCAGTATCACTTTATAATAGTCATATATAGTCATTATTTACACCAGTATACCCATCCAAGTAAGGTGGTGGTGGAAAATAGATTACACCACGGCGTGGAGACGGTATTCCGTACGTACGCACGCGCGGTGATTTCTTTTTCCGTAGGATGGATAGATGGTGAAATAGGGTTGTTTAATACTTATAATAACATATCAGTATATGAGTGATAATTATGTTATTACTTCCTAATGAAACAACTAAATAAGAAGAAGTGGAAGAATAAATAAAGATGAAAGAATTGGTAACGGAAATTACCTCTTCTTTGAAGCGCCTCTTTGAGACCTCCTCTTAGGGAACTAAAATTGGTCTTTGAGAAAGACCAGAACCTCTAGGATGTTTCTAGGGAAGTGGAGAGGAGAAATTGGCAGGGTTTGGCCGAGCTTTAAGGCTCAATGTGGTGTGAGGAAGAGGGGGAGGATGTGCCCTTTTATAAGGGAGGAGAGGGGCTCCTTTGGAAAAACTAAAAATATTATTTTATTATAAAGTCAAGTTCGGTTTTAAATAGCTCCAAATTGATTTATTTATAATCTAAGGTTGGGATGGTTCTAAATCCTCTAATCCAATAGAATTTAGACAAGTTTATGTTCCAATTGTAACCTTATCATTTTGAATTAACATTAAGTTAAATAAGTTTACTTTTACCGTGTCTTCTTGTGTTCTTACACAATAAGGTTAATAAACTTACTATAAGCAGCCAAACGAATCCCAATTTGTTCATTATTAATATATATAACCTTATATAAGTCATTTGGCCGAAGACTAGATTTTTAGTAATAAAGTAACAATTACTAATATAATATTGGTTTTAAAAACTATTTTATGTCAATTTTGACACTATTTAGTAATTAATTTATGTAAAAATAAAAACACGATGATTAGTTCAAACAAAGTTAGGTAAATCAATACTAACATGTCATATTAATCTATAAAATTATTGGAATTCATAAAAATCCTCAAATTACATTTAATTTGGTGTTTATAACATCAATTATGTCAATATTTCATTAATAAGATAATTACTGCATCATCTTTGTGTCATAAATAAATTAAATTATTTAATGTCTAAAAATTACAAATAAAATACCATTATGTAGGAAATATTTTTATATTTCTAATGAATATTAATAGTTGAATTTATCTTATGTATAACCCCATATTAAAAATTATTTACTTATTAAACTTTGATTTTAACTATTTTAACCCTTCTTTAAATAAATTAATAATAAATGTCCTAATCTAATCCAAGTGGTCCTAAATGGTCATATTTTATTCCTAAGGTTGTTTTTGGTCGAATTACACTTGTCCAATAGAATTAGGACACGTGATAGGGTAATAATAATATCATTTTTACCCTTAATTAACCTATTTACTTTTAACCGTGGTAAATAAAAGTAAAAAGTTACTATTCATCAAAAATTATTTTCATCTCATTGAACCACATTTTAGTCCTTGATATTAACCGTGTCTCTCGTATTTTCGAAATTCCACTCACAGAAGTGGTAAAATTAAGTTTTATTGAAAAATTCAGTTTTTTAACTACCACTTAGTGGTTTCACTATTCATCAAAAATTGAAAGTTTTCAGAAAAATACCAAAATTTCACCCTAGGCTAATTTCGATATTACGAATCCAAAAATGAAATCCATTTTGAAAAATAAAATTTATAAAATTTCAAAAAGTGGTTATTACTATTCATAACAGCTAGTTTTAATAATATTTTAATAGCATATCGTTGTTTAGTGAAACTCGGTATTGTGTACGACGCAAGCTATCGAGGAAGGTCGCGGTTGCGTGTAAAGCAAGCCAAGCTAGTGTTTTGTGTAGTGAAAGATTTTTTTTGATGATTTATATAACATAAAAAAAATATTTCACATAAAAGTTTCGGGTGTTACATTCTACCCCCCTTAAAATGAATTTCGCCCTCGAAATTCGTCACCTTGTAACAAACAGATGAGGATACCTCTCCCTCATCATATCCTCAAGCTCCCATGTAGATTCTTCTAATTGGTGGTTCCTCCATAAAACATTCACCAAGAGAGTGGTCTTGTTTCATAGGACTTTTTCGCTACGATCCAAAATCTCTATCGGCTGTTCTTCATAAGAAAGATCTTGCTCCAGCGGTACAACTTCTGAGCTGAGTACATGTGAAGGATCAGGTATGTACTTTCTCAGGAGAGATACATGGAAACATCGTGTACTTGAGAGACATTCAGTGGAAGCACCAATCGGTAAGCTACCTTCCCAACACGATCCAGTATTTCGAAAGGACCGATATATCTAGGGCTCAACTTCCCCTTCTTTCCAAATCTCATGACTCTCTTCCAATGAGATATTTGTAAGAACACTTTATCACCCACTTCAAACTCTAGGTCTTTTCTTTGGTTGTCGGCATAACTTTTCTGTCGACTCTGTGCTGCTCTTATGTGTTGTTGAATAGATCTGACCTTTTCTGCCATTTCATCAACGAGATCGTGTCCTAATAGCTTTCTTTCCCCAACTTCATCCCAGCAAGTTGGAGTCCTGCATTTCTTTCCATAGAGAGCTTCATAAGGATCCATCTGAATAATGGAGTGAAAGCTATTATTAAAAGAAAACTCCACCAAAGGTAGGTGTTGATCCCAACCACCTTTGAAATCCATATAGCAAGCTCTCAACATATCTTCTAAAGTTTGAATTGTTCTCTCAGACTCCCCGTCTGTCTGAGGATGATAAGCAGTGATGAAACTCAACTCTGTATCCAGAGTATGCTGAAGACTTCGCCAGAACTTCGAGGTAAATCTCGGATCCTGATCAGATATAATAGAAAGTGGTACTCCTTGCAATCTTACCACTTCCTTTACATATATCCTGGCAAGCTGATCCAGAGAGAAATCCTCTCTAATAGCAATGAAGTGTGCAGACTTTGAAAGACGATCAACTATGACCCAGATAGCATTATTCCCCTTGGATGTTTTAGGAAGTCCTGTGACAATGTCCATAGTGATGTTTTCGCATTTCCATTCGGGTATGGGTAATGGTTGTAACATCCCCTTAGACTTCTATCTCTCAACTTTAACTTGTTGACAAACCAAGCATCGAGAGACATATTCAGCAGCATCTCTTTTCATGCCATCCCACAAGAGGTACTCTTTCAGGTCCCTATACTTCTTCATGCTTCCAGGATGAATAGATAATGAAGAACTATGAACCTCATCCAGCAGCTCCTTCTTTAATTCCGGGATGGGAGGAACACAAACCTGATTCCTGAACATTATTATCCCATCACAATCAAGGTTGAATTCAGGAACCATTCTCACCTTCTTTTGTAACTCGACATCTTCTTTCTGTGCCTCTTTAATCTTCACATGTATATATGGTTGAACATTCATTTGAGAAAGATAAGATTTTTCCCCTTATATTATAATTCCATGATCCATCCTTTGTAAATCCATAAATATTGGATCTTTTGTGATCCTCATCATGGATAAACTAGCATGGTCTTGTCGACTTAATGAATCTTCCACCTTGTTTGCTTTCCCAGGGTGGTAATGGATTGAGCAGTTGTAATATTTAATCAGCTCCAACCATCTTCTTTGGCGCATATTCAGCTCCTTTTGTGCGAAAATATACTTTAAACTTTTATGATCAGTATAAATATCACACCTTTCACCATAAAGGTAATGCCTCCAAATCTTTAATGAAAAGATTACCGCAGCTAACTCCAAATCATGTGTTGGGTAATTTTGCTCATTGATTTTCAACTGTCGTGAGGCATAAGCTATCACCCTATCATTTTTCATAAGAACACACCCCAATCCATTCTTGGATGCATCACTATAGATCACAATCCTTTCTCCACTACAAGGCAGTGTGAGCACAGGTGCACTGGATAACCTTCTTTTCAACTCCTTGAAATTCTCTTCACATTCCTCCGTCCAAACAAACTTAACTCCTTTCCGAGTCAACTTGGTGAGTGTATTAGATAATCATGAAAAATCTTTCACAAAACGTGGATAATATTCATCCAAACCAAGAAAACCTCGGATCTCGGTTACTGTTGTTGGTCTCGACCATCTTTCAATAACCTCTGTTTTTGCTGGATCCACAGATATCCACTCTTTTGAGATTATGTGACCCAAAAATGCAACTTTTTGAATCCAAAATTCACACTTGGTAAATTTGGCATAAAGCTTCTCCTTTCTCAGGGTCTTCAATATAATTCTCAAGTGATTTTCATGTTCTTCCTTGCTCATTGAATGGACAAGAATATCGTCTATAAAGACTACCACAAATTGATCAAGATAGTCTCTAAAGACTCTATTCATCAGATCCATGAAGATAACAGGGGCATTAGTAAGACCAAATGGCATCACAATAAATTCATAGTGTCCATACCTTGTATGGAAAGTCGTCTTTGGTATATCCTCCCTTTTGACCCTTAATTGATGATACCCTGAACGAAGATCAATCTTGGAATAGTATTGATCTCCGCGTAGTTGGTCAAATAAGTCATCAATGCGTGGGAGAGGATATTTGTTCTTGATAGTGATCTTTATTAAGTTCTCGATATTCATTGCAGAGTCTCATTGATCCATCTTTCTTCTTAACAAATAGAACAGGTGCTCCCCAAGGTGACACACTAGGGCATATGAATCCCTTATCAAGATTCTCTTGGAGTTGCTTCTTCAATTCCTGAAACTCAATTGGGGCCATTCTATATGGTGTCTTTGAAATAGGCAAAGCGCCCGGTACGAGTTCTATTAAAAACTCAACTTCATGATTTGGTGGAAGACCCGGTAATTCCTCTGGAAAGGCATCATCAAACTCCCGTACAATGGGCATATTCTTAATCTTGAGTTTCTCACCAACCATTTGAGATAAATAACCTTCATTTAGTGGAATCAATACCCATAAAATGGAAGAAATTCCTACTGGAAGGTTATGTTCATCCTTGCATCGATAGATGATCATAGATTGATCTGGAATATGAAATGTGACTTCCCTTCTTTGGCAATTGATATGAGCTCCATGTAGAGAAAGCCAATCCATGCCAAGAATCACATCAAATTCAATTATAGGAAGGATCACAAGATTTTCAGGAAGCACTTTCCCACAAACTTCAATCGGAGAAGAATTATAAACTTTTGATGCGACTGTTGTGCCATTAGGTGTTGTCACAGCTAACTCAACATCTAATTGTTGAGGTAATATTGTGATACCCTTAGAAAATTATTTAGAAATAAAGGAGTGTGTGGATCCAGAATCAAATAAAACATTTTCTACTTTAGAGTGGATGGTAACTGTACCTTTCACCACATCGTTATCGTACTCCACATCGCTGATAGAAATTTCATGTGACTTTCCTTTGTCTTTAGCCTTAAGAGTTTGTTGACATCGACCATCATCATCAACCCTTGGATTAGGGCATTTATTGGCATAATGTCCCATATCCTTGCACTTGAAACATTGAAGTGTAGTAGGTTCATTCTGTGTATCCCTTCCTTTGTTTTCATCATTAGACATCTTCTTCCCATCATCGTGGCATTCAAATGCCCGATGACCTTCCTTTCCACATTTAAAACATTTACTTGTCCCTTTAAGACAACTCCCTCCATGTTTCTTTCCACACTTTGAGCATAAGGGAAAGCTCATCATCTTTTCAGTGTGCTCTTTAGATTTTCCTTTGAATTCCATTTTCCTCTTCTTATCAAACCCATATGACTGATGGGTTACTCCAATCTCCATCTCAACTTTGAGAGCACATCGAACTATTTCCTCGTAGCTATTGAATTCCCTTATGGCTAAGGCCCTTAGAAGACTTGGTTTTAAGCCACTAAAGAATCGATCGATCTTACTCTCAGGTTGGATAATAATACCAAAATCGTACCTTGCAAGTCTTGTAAAATTTGCTTCATAGGTACCAACAGATTCATCATCATTTTGCTTCAGTTCAAGAAACTCTTTCTCCATCTTAGTTCGGAGAATATGAGGGAAGTACTTATTGAAAAATAAGTTCTTGAACTCGTCCCATTCCATGGACTCAATTTCATCCCTTTTCCTCATATTCTTAATAAGATTCCACCATTGATCAGCATCACCTTCCAAACGATACACTGCTAAGATGACTTTATCATGATCAGAACATTGAAGAACTGAAAATATCTTTTCATTAGTACTAATCCTTTGTTCAGCAACTAATGGATTAGTAGACCCACTGAATGAAGGTGGACGCTGTCTCATGAAGGATTCAATAGAATGTTGCTACTTCCTTTGCTCGTTTGGAAGTCCTGCATGATTCATAGCATGAGAAAGTTGTGTGAGCATGGCTACAAGATTTTTCATTCCAGCTCCCATAACGTTTGGTTGCTCAGGGGGGGGCAATCATTGCATTTCCCGTCGCATTCCGCATTAACATGGTTCCTTCGGGTACCAGCCATTGACTAAAACCAAGAAGAATAGTGTGAGCAACACTAATTATAATAGGAAAACCACATAATCAAGAATAAAATTTCACACTTAAGGTATTATCCTAGGTTATTCATGGCCATTTCTAAAACACTAAGATTGTGTTCTATGCTTAGACTTATCCTTAGGGTTCTTACTAAGGCTTTCACATCCTAGTTTCCAAAGGTTGACTATACCTTTCCACTGATACCAACTATAACGACCCATACTTTACATACATTGTTATTACTTCAAACTTGAAGCACACCTATTACAACATATAACAAAACTAACAAAGAACTGTATAGGTATAGTGTCTTTAGAAACTGGGAAACATAGACAACTGGTTCATAAAGCATCTACTTTGCCTCCCATTTATTTCATCATATCTAGAGTCCCTTTTTGGCATGTTCTACTTAATAAACTTCTTCCTGACCTGGGGAAATAAAACAAACAAAAGGGTGAAATATAATCCCAACAATAATAACTTAAAACATGAAACTTTGTGGCGTACACACATAATCATAGATAATCATTTCTTATTAGTCAAGACTCATTTCCAAGACTATATTATTGGACAAATTCCCTTTCTGAACCGAGTTCACTCCTCGTTTCAGTTCTATTTCACTGAACCGGTATAACCTACCGTTCCAGCCATGTCTATCTCATGAGATATAAAATCTTTACCCAATGCATTGGAGGGAGATATAGGTCCCACCCATCTCATAATGATACCATTCATATGTGTTCCACAAAATCATAAATCATACATCATTGCATAACCAATGTAATAAAAATGGGATTCTTAAACAACATGACATCATAAAACAATTCATATAAGATAAAGGAATTCATAAAAATAATTCCATCACAACATAATCAAATCAATGTAATAATAGGGATAGAAACAGAATCCTGTATTATCTTAGATGGAAAATAATTTTGATAATACACTTGAACTCCATTCTTGAGGAAAATATCTTTTCTACCTTAAAAACATTTTTCCTTTCTTAACATGTCATACAATTTTAAACTAAAAGAAGTTGATTAAAAATAAACTTGAAAACTTTTAAATGAAGCTTCTTGGAAGTAATGTTTTAATAATCCATTGATGTCGTATAAGTTAAAAAAACATTCTTCGTACTTTTCGGAAAAGTCAAAAAAGTACCTCATACGAAAAACGACAAAAAGATTCCTTTCATATCTTTTACTAAAAACTCACCAAAGGGTAAAATTGGATTTAAAAAATTGTAAATGTATGGAAATCATATTACATATTGAGGAAACATGGATGTGGATGATAAAATACACCCCAGTAAATTTCAAAGTATAAACAATCTCTGATAAAAATGAGATTGTGATATTTCCCTTACCTTAGGTCTGATTTGCTTCGTAAGTGTCTGAACCTCCTGTACAATGATTTAAATAATGTTATTGACTTATTCTAGAATCATAATTATTTTTATGATATCATATATGGTCATATTCTTAGCTTCTTAGTAGTAATATTTCATTGCCACTTGTTATTCGAGTGTTTATAACTTTTTGTTCTTATGCGTGTTTTGTCGAATAAATTATTATTCATCACTTTAGGTTATAGATACATCATTACCAGAATGTTATTAGTGTAATATATATCATATTCATTAATTCAATTCATTTATATAGTCATTATGAAATTAAGATCATGTAGAACGAGTCGCATCACATCGTGGAGACGGTATTTCGTACGTACGCACGAGTGATGATATCGTTCCTATGATTGTGGAATTGTATTTGAGTGTATGTATATTATTTCAGAATCAGTATAACTTTATAATAGTCATATATAGTCATTATTTACACCATTATACCCATCCAAGTAAGGTGGTGGTGGAAAATAGATTACACCACGGCGTGGAGACGGTATTCCGTACGTACGCACGCGCGGTGATTTCTTTTTTCGTAGGATGGATAGATGGTGAAATAGGGTTGTTTAATACTTATAATAACATATAAGTATATGAGTGACACTTATGTTATTACTTCATAATGAAACAACTAAATAAGTATAAGTGGAAGAAGAAATAAATATGAAAGAATCGGTAACAGAAATTACCTTTTCTTTGAAGCACCTCTTTGAGACCTCCTATTAGGGCACTAAAATTGGTCTTTGATGAAGACAAGAACCTTTAGGATGTTGCTAGGGAAGTGTAGAGTAGAAATTGGTAGGGTTTGTCCGAGCATGAAGGCTCAAAGTGGTGTGAGGAAGAGGGGGAGGAGGTGCCCTTTTATAAGGGAGGAGAGGGGCTCCTTTGGAAAAAAACTAAAAATATTATTTTATTATAAAGTCAAGTTCGGTTTTAAATAGATCCAAATTGATTTATTTATAAGATAATGTGGAGATGGGTATAAATCCTCTAATACAATAGAATTTAGTCAAGTTTAAGTTCCTATTTTAACCTTATCATTTAGATTTAACAATAAGTTAAATAATTTTACTTTTACCGTGTCTTCGTGTGTTCTTATACTATAAGGTTAATAAACTTACTATAAGCAGCCAAACGAACCCCAAGTTGTTTATTATTAATATATATAACCTTATCTAAGTCATTTTTCCAAACCTTATATTTTCAGGAATAAAATAACAATTACTAATATAATATTATTTTTAAAAACAATTTTATGTCAATTTTGACACTATTTAGTAATTAATTTTTGTGAAAATAATAACAGAATGATGAGTTCGAAAAAAGTTAATTAAATAAATACTAACATGTCATATTAATCTATAAAATTAGCGTAATTCATAAAAATTCTCAAAGTACATTTATTTTGAAGTTTATAACATCAATTATGTCAATATTTCATTAATAAGATAATTACTGTATCATCTTTGTGTCATAAATAAATTAACTTATTTAATGTCTAAAAATTACAAATAAAATACCATTATGTAGGAAATCTTCTTATCTTTCTAATTAATATTTATAGTTGAATTTATTATATGTATAACCCCATATTAAAAATGATTTACTTATTAAACTTTGATTTTAACTATTTTAACCCTTCTTTAAATAAATTAATAATAAATGTCCTAATCTAATCCAAGTGGGCCTAAATGGTCATATTTTATTCCTAAGGTTGTTTTTGGTCGAATTAAACTTGTCCAATAGAATTTGGACATGTTTTAGGGTAATAATAATATCATTTTTACCCTTAATTAACCTATTTACTTTTAACCGTGGTAAATAAAAGTAAAAAGTTACTATTCACCAAAAATTATTTTCATCTCATTGAACCACATTTTAGTCCTTGATATTAACCGTCTCTCTCAGATTTTTGAAATTCCACTCACAGAAGCGGTAAAATTAATTTTTATGAAAAATTCAGTTTTTTTAACTACCACTTAGTGGTTTCACTATTCATCAACAATTGAATGTTTTCAGAAAAATACCAAAATTTTACCCTTGGCTAATTTCGATATTACGAATCCAAAAATGAAGTCCATTTTGAAAAATAAAATTTATAAAATTTCAAAAAGTGGTTATTACTATTCATAACGGCTATTTTAATAATATTTTAATAGCATATCGTTGTTTAGTGAAACTCAGTATTGCGTACAACGCAAGCTATCGAGGAAGGTCGCAGTTACGTGTAAAGCAAGCCAAGATAGTTTTTTGTGTAGTGAAAGATTTTTTTGATGATTTATATAACATAAAAAACAAAATATTTCACATAAAAGTCTCGGGTGTTACAACCCTCACCCAAACCCACTTAATGATCCTAATATATAAATATGATGTATCTGGTAAAAAATAATCATTCCTCGACCATTACCAGGTGAGGCATAAGCCTGGGTCCCAGGTCCTCAATGACCTTATCACCTTATTCATCCCATGGAATTTTACTTTAAATTAAAAAATATCAATAATTAATTAAAAAAAATATGTAAACCCCCAAAGTTGAATGACAGAACCTCCCGTGCATCCCAAAAAATTCAGAAATGTTATTGGGAAACTGCACAAAGCACCTAATTTAACTAAACATTCCCATTTACTTTATAAAGGTCGGTAATTAATGCACAAACACATACATCCTTGTCCACGGTACACCGCATTCCTGGAACATCACCCGAGCTCTAGTATCCCATAACATATAACAAATAATTAATAGTGAATAACTATAAATAATTATTTAATTTACATAAATTCAAAATAATCATAGAAGCACTCACATAGCACTGTAACATCATAATAACCATGACCAACCACACCTAGGGAGTCCAAATCACACCCTTGAAACCAACCCAAGGAAAGTACCTAAACACCAATCCCAGTAATTTACTATATTAATTTAATTTAATCCAAAAAATATAGAAAATCTATTTCGATTATATACCTGACTGAAATAGAAAATAGTGTCCTATGGATGGTATCTTAAATAGCGCTCTAACTAGGATTCACAAAAATCTTGTCTGAATTGGATGATTCCACCAGGATTTTGTGGAATCAAAACTAAAACCCTAAATAAAATTCCTAAAACAAAACACAACAAAAAATAATGAATTAAGGAGAATGAATGGGGTTATCCTTACTAATATAAGTCTATAGAATCGAATGATGATTCGATCTAGTAACAAAAGAGGGAAGAGGAGCTCCTGAAAGCCCAAAATCATATGGGGAAGGTGGATGGGGAGAAACTAGAGCGTCTCCTGAGAGAGATTCCACATTTAATAAACCTAAAAAACTATTTATTCATTATTAATTGTATGAAACTTTCATTAACATTATAAATAATCATGCTAGAACCATGAAATTCAATATCTATGATCATTCATGGAATGACACCACGTATCACACTATGAATTACCCCTACAGTTCCCGAACAACTGTAGGCCCCTCCTGAACCTCCCAATATCACTCTCTAACCCTTATAACACCTCAAACAACTCAATTATCACCTAAAAACCTTTAAAGGTATCAAAATCCTCTTCTTCCATACCTGATATCCTGTTCTCAAAATAGTCATCCTCTAATAGAAAATTTCAAATTTGATCTAGAATTTTTTAACCCGTCTAGAGACGGGGTATTACAAACTCCTTACTATAAAACTTCTCTTCCACGGGAAGTCCTAATGTCCATCCAACCACATCATCTTAACTATATTGGCCATCAATGTTTTTTTAAAATACTTTTTTATGACATAAAAATCTCAATGAGCACTCACAGTGTATGTCCAACCATAAGGCACTCAAACTCAAAAAATATTACACATCACTCAATTTCATTGTTGAAAAACTTAGATAGTTCCCACCTACACCTATTTATCTAGGATTATTAAAGGTGTCCTAGAACAATTGATCATTCAACCTATGGTTCTCCCCACCAAATTACATATCTCATTAAGTCCAACTAAAAAAAAGTGTCCCTCCACCATTATAATTTCCTATTTAAATTCATACTCTAATGATTAAATGACCCATAAATCATATCCCAAATGATTTTTCCGGCATAATTTCCCTCTCACCATGTGTAACCTAAGGTAAAATCACCCTTCAAACAACCTTTGGCTATATCCCTCTAGAAATTCTGATTTGTACCTACTAACACATCCCCAAAATAAATACATACCTCCAAAAATAAATTTATACAAGCAACACACACACATGGGGTCATACTCATACCTTGATCCATAAAACTAACTATCCATACTTCCCAATAACTTATTCACAAAATTTCTCCTTCATTAATTTTAATCACGTAATTCCCCCCATGAACTATGTAATAAACTATGTTTCTCCCTAGAATCCTATGATGAAATAGGTTCACCCCCTAAATCTGCAATAAAATATGGTTTCACCCCCTAAAACATGTGATGAAATAGGGGTTCACCACTTGAAACATGTCACAAAATAGGTTCACCCCCTGAGTCATGTGAAGAAATAGGGTTTATCCCATTTAAACATGCAAGAAAAAATGGATTTACCTCCTAAAACATTTCACAGAACTGGTTCACCCCCATAAAGTATATCATAAACCATATTTCACCTCATAACCCACCATCTAATATTACAAAAACAATCCCAAGCCCAATGATAAGGCACTGGGTCATCTAGTATCACATCCAATTCTCAAATATGTTATTTTCCTTGATAAAAGATAAACTTAGATTTAATTTCTTGCCAATTTTTAAGCATGACCTTGACCATGCAATCACTAATACTATCCCAAACCCAGACCACACTTTATACATCACTAAAAAACATGTCTAGCCATAGCCAAACTAGATCATTCCTAAGATCCAACACAAAATGTCATTTATCACCCTTTCCCTTCTCACACGAACATCATAATTGGAAAAATCTAGGCTTCCAATCACGTTAAGGTTCATGCCCTCAAATATCCAATAGTGCACAACCCTTTATATTGATTAACTTTTAACACTCCTTGAGTGCCTCCAAAATACGTTCCATCACTATGTTCCTATCGCTTCTCTCAATCTATGTTTATCTATTCTTGGAAACACCTTTCTAAAAGAAACCCATATTGATCATTCCATGACACATGATTCACTTATGTTGTATCCTCTAACGCATATGTAAATTTCTAATTTCATCACCAAACCTATGCAAACAACCCCACAAAATTTGATCAAAAACATTGATCCTCATCCCACAGAAGTCCACTCAATGACATCCAAATTTAAAAGAATTGAACATATCCAGCGTGTGTTACCTCAATATCATTGAAACCCAAAGGGTATTATGTTCACATTATGGATGATTATAATACTTGATTCTTGAATTAGTGAGTCCAACATCATTCAATCATAGATCTGTGACTAAACCACAAAGCATGCACCTGATCGGGTTAGTCTCATCTATCCCAAGCAACCATAACATTCATCTGTATAATCAGTCACCTCACTAGTTCAAAGATTAACTGAAAACTTATCCATCATATGGATCCATACAAAGTCACAAGAACATTCCTATGCTCTCACCACATACTAAACCCAATCATAACAGTAGGTTCGGGAACATAAACATTCCTTCCCTTCAAATACAGTTTTGATATTATAGGACTATAATTGCCTCACTTCCCAAGGTACAATCAACCAATGTGTTATTTTGTATAATTGTTTCTAGAAAACTAATTATTTGTTATTTGGATTACATGCATATTAGAAGATTTGAATATTAATAAAACATATTTTTAAATATTATTCATTTTTTCAGGGAATTGATGTAATAAAGTCCTAGAGTATCAGTCATATTGAAAAGGGCATACCAGCTTCCTGTTATGCTAAGAACATTGAAATTACATGATGATATTCTTAAATATAGTTTTAAGGATAAATAACACGCTATAATGGGAAACATAGAGTGCAAAATATTAAGTGAGAGTACTCATAATCATATGATACTTCTTCTCATGATGTCCACACTTAGAAATCACTAAGATAAGAGATTGTGAGAACAGACTCACCTATTGAAATTACGCATCTTTATGTTTCATTGGATATTCTTATCTATGAGCATGAGTAATGGTCCTTGGATTTTATGATTATTTTTAAAGTATATAATGACTCACATGTTTTGATGTACTAACCAAAAATATGGCTCCATATGCTTCTATAAAGTAGGGTACATTGGCTGCATCATGAATGGAATATTAATAATTAATAAGTTGTTGAAGGATTTTTCCCTTCCATATTAATGGAAGATGATATCAAAACCTCTTATTAAAATATAATTATACCATTAATTTCTATGAACATAGAGTAACAATGAGTTTATTTCAGATAATAAAATAATTATGTACCAAGCACATAAGTTGGTGGCACGAATGTTTCACCTGGTTGATGAGGTATTATGACAAAGCTATTATATTAAAATTCCATCATTTATGTGTGGTTATAAAGTTTGTGACATTAACATCTTTATATTGGGTTATTGGGCCAATATATAGAAACTAATCTTGGACTTTAGGCAAGTCTGACTAATGTCAATGAGAAAGAAGCCTAGGTGGCCACACACTAAATGCTTCTGTTGATCGAAATTAAATTCTATTCAAATTTAATTATTACAGTTAGTATAATTCTCAAGATAGAGGAATAATTTTATTCTAGAATTATTGATTGAAAATATTCACAGGGAAATAAATAATTATCTATTCATAAATAAATAATTTATTTTATTGGGTGAATAATTAGTAAATATTTACACTCTAGAGAGTGAGTATAATATTTAATTAATTTATTGAATATTTTATTGATATTTTTCACTAGATTCTGACTAGAATAATTATTTATTAAAAATATTTAATAAATATTTATTTGGGTATTTGATAAATTTCCTAGAGGATTAAATGACCAAGATTGGTATAGGTGATAAATGTTAATTTGAAAATTGATAAAATAATATTTAATTTTTTTCAGATAGTGGACACTTAAAAATGAAAATAACAATAATTATATATAATGGGGTTATATGAGGTTTATTATATTGTTTTAGGGTCATTGTAAAATTAAATAATATTTTAACATAAACCCTACCTCAATAAATAGATTGTTTTTTATACTTTGTATAGTTAATCAAGAATAGAAAATCATTGTGTGTAACATCGTTCTCTCTAGATTCCTTCATCTCATATCCTCTCAACAATGAGAACAACAATAAAAAAACATTCAAGATTAAAGGAACTGGAAGTGATCAATATGAACAAAACAATACTATTGATCATCCATGCTAGCACATGACATTCCATTGGTGTTATTTGGAGATCAAAGGACTATGTGTGCATCACTGCTATCGGGGCTCTACTTTGGGTCCTCCCTTTGAAATTATTGTAACTAGAAAAGTGTTTCGGATGACCAAAATATTCATCTAAGAAGGATCCCATGATAATGTTATCTTTCTTCTAATTAAATTTAAATTTATTATAAATTTAATTTGAAAAATATCATCTTTGGGTTCTAGGATTTATATGTATATATTAAATAGGAAATTTTGTTTGGTCATGATCTTTATGTCCTGAAAAATTGGTAAATTATTCATTTACTATGGAAAAAATCATAATTTTAATTTTTCTAAAAAGGCACTTTTGTTGCATCTGTATCGTTCAAGTGGTATCAAAATGGTCACGTTTAAATTGAAAATTACTCATTTTTTAATTTATTATACATTATAGTAATTTCATCATTCATTTATAGATTATTCATTCTTTAATATGATGTTTTATTAACATTATTTTGAAATTTTAATATTCATCTTTCATGATTCACATTTTCTTAAAGTCCAAGAACTGATACCGAACAATTGGAGAATCCATTAAGTAGTGCCAAAGTTTTTGGCAGGTTTATTAGGTTATATGGCGTGTAACTAGAGTGTACACACCATGTACCCATGGTCAATACACCTGGATATGTTATAGGATACATGACACGCCAAATAACTATTACATGTGGTGCATTTTTGTACATTGCATGTAATCCAGGCCAACCTGAGACACGGTTTTTCAGAGTACACAATGTGTTTCCAACTTTTACATTGTGTAGTCTACATGGTTTATCATGGAAATTTGTGTTATTCATCCATCCAAGTACTCATTTTCTAATAGTTTGAGACTAACATCCAAGATAATTAATGAAACACATTTATTGTAGTGGTGTACACATTGTGTAACTCTTTAATTCCCTCATCTTAAGAACACACTAAGTCATTCGGCAAGTTATGTGAACACCCAAAAAGTGGAATCCACAATGTGCAACTAGAGTACACATTGTTTGATTCACAATGCTAAAGTGTTTAACGTTGGTCTAAACTGCCGCTAAATTGTGCGTGGTGGTTTATTTTTTATTTTGTTATTTTTTAAATTTTCTAAATTTTCGTAATTAAATTTTTTATTATTTTTTTATTTTTATTTTTTATTTTTTTTATTTTTTATTTTTTATTTTTTTAATTTTTTTAATTTTTTAATTTTTTTATTTTTTTATTTTTTTAATTTTTTAATTTTTTAATTTTTTTAATTTTCATAATTTTTTTTATTTTTTATATAATTATTTTATTATTTTATCATTTTATTATTTTATTATTAATTATTTTATTATTAATTATTTTATTATTGATTATTTTAATCTTGATTATTTATTAGTTATTAGATATTATTTATTATTTATTATTTACTAGTTATTGTTTATTATTTATTATTTATTGTTTATTGTTTATTCTTTATCATGCACATGTACATGTCATGCGTGCATATACCATATATGTGATTGGTGAGATTTTAGCACTTTGTCTCTTAGTTATTCTCCGAACACTATACCACTCCAACAGGCACTTCATGTGACAAGTAAATAGTAAATAATAAATAATATATAATATACAAAAAATAATAAATAAATTATATTAAATAATCATTAATAATTAGTAGGTAATATAAAATAATAAATTAATTGTAAATAATTTAATGTACGATAAATAAATAATAAATTAATATATAATATATAATAAATAATATATTATGAATTAATAATTAATAAATATATAACGAATATATAATAAATAAGTGATAAATAAAACATTAATAAACAATTGATAATAAAATAATATTTAGTCAAAAATAAATTTAAAATTAATTTATAAATAATAGTCAAATAATGCAAGTAGTAAGCAAATAAATATATAATATATAATAAAATATTAATGAAATATAAATAAATAATAATTAAGACGATAATAATAAAATAATAATAAATTAATAATAAATTAAAAAATATATTAATAATTAATGAATAAAAAATAACTAAATGGAAAATAAATAAATAATAAATATATAATTAAATAATAATGAAAATTAAGTAATTATAAATTATGAATTAATAGATTACAAATTATAATTTATAAATAAATAAGTAATAAATAATAAATAACTAATAATTAATAAATAATATATAATATATTATACATAATACATAAATAATAACTAAATAATAAATAGAGAAATAATAACTAGTAAATAACTACAAAATAAATAATAAATAATATTTCATTTATAAATTAATAATAATTATAATTAAATAATAGATTAATAATAAATTATTAATGAACAATAAATTAATAAGTAATTAAAAATTATATTTAATAATATATAGTAATAATAATAAATAAATATTAAATATTAATTTAATAATAATTTAAATATAAAAAATAAATCAAAAAATAACAAATTAGTAACATAAAAATATTAAAATAAATATAATAAATGGAATTAATTATCTAAAATATATATACATATAACAAAATTTACATAAATATATATAAACATACATTTACGTTATATAAATATATATGAACATAAACATATATATAGTTGTATATTGATAATATATATGTGTGTATTTAAACATAAGTAAATATAAATATCTCTATATATATTTACACATATAATATATAAAAAATGTAAAAATATATATATATAAATATTTGCAAATAAATATAAATATACACAAATATTCATAAAAACATATAAGTAGATATATAAAATTGATAACAAGTCACAAAAAGAGTAGGAAATAATTATAATTTCAGTACCATAAAATCAATAGGAATGAAAATCAATGGAATAAAATCATAAATTACATAAAAATCATATAAAGACCCACTTAAATGAAGCTGAAACACTGAAATTTTTAAAAAATGGATATTCCAACTAAAAACTCAGTTTTGGAAGCCTTATAATACATTTTTAGCCTCGAAATGATAGTTACCAAGGTTCCCTCAAATCATATTGGTAAAGAGCTCATCACAAGCATCGATTTCATATGTGGTATAGCCCAAAAAGACACTTGGATCAAAAGATTTGGTCGTTTAAATTTGATGTTCAATTTCAAAATTTCCATAAAACTATAACAAATTTTATTCTTTTATTTACTACCAAATTATTATCCAATGTGGCCTTAGTTCATTTAATAAGATTATATTTTCTAAATTTGGTGCTAAAATATACACTTAGTTCAAAATTTATGGTCATTTAATGTCAAAGTCATATTTTTAACTTATTGAAGATTTATTTTAGGTTTCAAATAATTATTAACTAATAATCATAAATATTTATTAATTAAAACATTATAATCATTTAAAATTATAAATAAAAAAAAAATATTATATTAAATATTAAAATATTACTAAATATTTTATATTTTATATTATTTAATTTTATTTAGAAGATGTTTCCATAAAACTAACTCAAACAATAAATTTAATTTTAATAAAATTAATAAAAATTAATAAAAATTTAAAAACACATTTAGCCATGATTTTTAAAACCTCTACTAAAAAACAAATGATAAATTTTTCCAAGAAAAGATATGTAGCGACAGTTTTGAAAACCACCTATAAAACCCACCATGAAATCTATTTTTTCATGTGATTCTAAATCGAATATACACTTCGATTCAATCAGAAGGTGACACAAACACATAGAAAGAAGAAAACACAGTTTGTGGATGGTTAGTACATAATGTGTAATCTGAGAAGGATACACACCAAGTCCCCAAGCATTTATCTAAAATTCAAGGTAGATAAGGAACATGGCATATATCTTATAAGTAGAGGCTATCAAGAATACCAATAAAACAGGGAAATAAATTTTATTAAAATAATTAATTTTGGCATTAAATGTTAATTAAATTGTTAGAACCTGACGTGTTTCACTATATAATAAAGGATTCTAATAATTAATAAATTTTCAATTAATTTATTATAATTATCTATGATTATTGGTTATGCCATTTTATTATCCCCGAATGTAGATATAATGGGTATCTACAAGAGGCTTTGTGTGGTCGTTATGATTAATGAAATTAATTAATTAATTAAAAATATAACTAATATAAGTGTTTTTATCTTAAAAATATAGATTTAATTGATTTAATTTCTATCCAATGTACTTTTTAGTAATTTTTTCATGTGTATGACTGATCAAAATCATTGAAAAGACTTGTGTATGTCTTGATTTTATTTAAATTAATTTATTCCATGGGTTTTGCAATTATTTTTTATTAAATTAAAAAATTATAGCTTGTGTCTTATCCCTCACCCTTTTATTTTTTAGGACCTATGATTCCAAGATTTGTTTATATAATTATAATTTACTAATCATTTGGTTCCTCTAATTAGTGGTTGAGTGATAAATATATGAAATCAAAGAGTATCCTGGAGAGTAAGGAAGTAGTTTGATATTGAATCAAGATGTAACTGACCGAGGAGATACACAGCTGGATTGGTGGAATGTTTTAATTCATGCCACTACCGGCATAAGGAGTTTTCCTTAAGGATGATATATTGATTTATTATTTTTTCAATAAATCAACCAATTGAAAAGTTAATGACTTGGACATTTTTTATAAATTTATTTTGGTCTTATAAATAATTTATTTCATTGATGTATGGACAGGATCACATAAATAAATTGACTTATATACAAATATATAATTTAAATAAATTTATTGTTAATAAATGATTTATCAAAACATGTTTGATCACTCAAGTAAAATCCATTACATTTTTATATGACATGTAAAGGATCAAACAATATTTTTTTATCATAACTAATAAAATCCAGCAACTTAATATTAAGTCCGATGAGGCCTTCTGTTATATGATTAGAATTTAAAACCATATGAATAAGTTTATAACCAACCCACCTTGGGATACATTCTTTATCATGGAGTTCTTATGAAATTATTAGGTTGACTTAACCAATTTATATCAAGATAAGTATCCAACACTTGACTTAATGTAACTCGAAGGAAGGTTTCGAAGAAATAAAATCATGGATTTCCATAATCAGGAATTCTCTCAATGTGTCAAGGAGATGCAAGCCCATAGATGGGAGATACATGCCTACCCAAATACCATTGATTAATTTAATGATCCCATTATTCGGTTATTATAAGGTTCATTTCTTTCCACTATAATATCAGAGAAACTAAACATTATGATTCCAATAGTGAGGTATATTGGGAGTTGATAAAATAATGGGATACTTAATAAAATTTAATTCATTATGTCTCACATAAATTTTTATCAAGTGAAGTACTAATAATCTGTTATTTTATAATTATAGAATAATTTAAATTTCATAAACCACATTATCCTTGTGATAAATTTTAAACAATGGCCATCTCCTTGCTAGTAGTAACTTCTATGAATGACGCATATGCCTATGGGTTGTGTTGTATGGTGAATAAAAATATCACATACAATAATCCACCTATTTGATCCTCCTATAAAGGAGGTGACAAATGAAGAGTTCTCTATCAATGATAAAAAAAATTGAGTGTCACAATCGATGTCTAGTGCTTAGTGCTTTCATATATGTCTAATAAACTCATGTAGTCATATGAATTCATAAATTCATATTACATACTCCAACATCTCTATGCCTCATATCCAGAGAGAGTTAAATGTGAACTGTTTGAGATACCCATGGTGCCCTTTCAAGGTAATATTAGATAATGTGTCCCAATTGGGCCTCGCATATTTAAACACATTGGATATATTGAACGACTAGATGTTATATGGTTTGTATCTCTAAATGAACCATGTATAAATATCAGTTTTTCTTCACTTAATAAAATATTCTCTATTCTTTTTATTTCTTTATATGAAAGTGGAGAAGTATCTTCCATATCATCTTACATTGCTTAGTGAAGTTGAAAAGGATATGAAGCTTTATAATCGTTTTCTTCATATGGTGAATAATATAAATTTCTAGATGAATAGATCTAAGTCCAAATAATATTCACAATGTCCTTTCATGAAATGAAAGATGAAGGGAAAAGAAATTGAAAATGATGATATATTTTTCACATGTGTCATGAAGGGCCGCTAAAATAAAAATTAGACCCAAATAAAGAATAAAGGGAAAACTGCATGTGCATTTCTATTGAGTGGAGTCTATCTGTTTCTAAAAATCTGTTACCAGATATATCATGTATTGGTCATATATATATTCAAATATCGTAATCATGTATACAATGAAATATTGACCAAGAGAATGTAGATCTACTAGATGCTAATGGAACTAGAAATTATGTTTTGAATATTGGTGACTACCACCTTACATTGTTGATGTGAATGATCTTGTTATTAAAAGATTTTTATTATGTGCCTTCATTTACCAAAACATTTTTCTATATTCATACATGATACAGATAGATTTATTTTCATATTTGGAAATAAATTTTTTTATTTTATAAAGAAAACATATATTGTGGCAAGGAACAATTGAATAATGGTCTTTATGTGTAATATTATACAAATAAATCAATAGATATCAATAACAAAACTATTCAAATGACTCATATCACACCCAATTATAGAATCACTGGATAGTTCATGTAAATGAAAAGTGTTTGAAAAAATTACACCAAGATGGATATTTGGATTCCTTTGAACTAAAACCAATTGGTGTGTGTCACAGATGTTAACAAGGAAAAATCATTAAACCCTATTTAGTATAAAATGTGAAAGGGCCAAATATATTCTTTTATTAGTTCATATTGATGTGTGTGGACCATTACAAATTAAATCAAGTGGTGGGTACTCATAATTCATAACTTTTACTAATGATTTACGTAGATGTGCATATGTCTATGTAATGGGGAATAAGTTTGATTCCTTTGAAAAATTTAGGGAATGTAAGAATTAATTTAAAACCACATTGATAATAACACTAAGAAATTATAATCCAAACATAGTAGAGAATATCTAATTCACGATTTCATTTATTATTTCTGGGAATTTTGGATTTTAACCCAATTCACACCACCTTATACACCATAATGGAACGGATTAAGTGAAAGGAGGAACCACACCTTATTGAACATGGAGAGATCATTGATGAGGCATCTGAGTCTTCCATTATCCTTTTAGGACTACACATTACAAATAGCAGTATATATATACAAAATGAGTACTGACTAAATAGGAAGAAGATATTCTATACCAATTATGGAGTGGGTGGAAATCTGGGCTGTAGTAATTACATGTGTGGGGAGTTGAAGCTTTTTTAAGGCCTCTCCTGGAAACAATATTACACCCAAATTACAAAGTGTACATTTATTGGATACCCCAATGATATAAGGGGATATTACTTATATGACCCCTTAGAAAAAAATGTAATGGTGGAAGGACACAATGTATTCCTAGAGAGAGATCATATCACTAAATGAGATAGTCTGAGTGATATATACATTGATTAATTTCATGATAAAGGTACAGAACAGTTGGTACAAGAATATATTAAACATATTACCATAGAAGAAGAATTTCTGGAAAAATTAGTACTTTATAGGAGTAAAAGTGCGATTAGAGAACCTAAAATATATATTTATATAGTCACTGAGGATAGTGTCTTATTACTAGTTTATAATAATGATCCTATAACCTATGAGGAATTATTAATTATCATAGATGTTCAAAAGGTTAAATAATCTATAAATTTTAAAATGGATTCCATATACCAAAACCAAACCTTTATTTTGGTAGATCCTCTAGTGGATGTAAATCCCATTGGTTGTAAATGGGTATTCAAGAACAAACTATACATGGATGGACAATTCAATACTTATAGGGAATGAATGGATGAAAAATGGTGAAAACAATTTCAAGACATAGAATATGATGAAACAATTTCACTAGTTTCTATAATGAAATCCAACAGAATTCTACTTTCCAACATGGATTTCAATGACTATGAGATTTTGAAATTTGATGTCAAAATATCAATCACTAACATTAATCCTTAGAATGATCTATGTATGACACAACTAGAATGTTTTATGACTTCAATGGATTCTAAAAATGTATTCAAGTAGAAAATATCCATTTATGAATTAAATAAAGCAAACAGGTCATGAAACATTCAGTTTTATAATTCCATAATAGATTTTGGTATCAAAAATAATCAATTTGATCCTTGTCTCTCTAAATGGTTTTGTGGGAATGCAGTAATTTTCAGGATATTTAATGATGAATAATTTTTACTTATTGGAAAAAAAATACCATTCCTAAAGTATGTTAAGACATGGTTAAACAAATACATTTTCATAAAGAACATAGGTGAAGCCGTATATATTCTTGGGATCAGGATCTATCATGACAGATTTATGGGGATGCTTGGTCTAAGTCTAGGTATATATATTTTGAAGATACTAAAGGGAGTCATTATAGAAAAATCCATTATGGAATTTTTTTTCCATTTTCAAGTGGAATTAATCTTTACAATAAAATGTGACTTAAAAAATTATGTAACATAGATGATGGAAAAGACTCCATATACATTGATGACTAGGTAAACCATGTATTTTATGTTATGTACATGGTAATATACACACTAAAACATAATTTTGGTAGGAAGATATCAAACTAACCCTAGTGACCACTATTAGATGGTAGTCAAGACTACCCATAAGTATATGATGAATTCTAAGTATATGTTCCGAGACAGTGGAGGAGATGATAACTAGTCATTGGAGGATATACATATGCTATTTTCTAAATATATCAAGATGATATGAAATCACATAATGGATTCATCTCCAATATCAAAGGAGGTTTTGTGAGATTTAAAAGCTCAAATAAAGTTGTAGTTATAGATTCTATATCAGATTCTAAGTATATTATGGATTATGAGGTAGCTAAATAATTTTTTTGGATAGAAAACATCATCCAAGAGCTTGATGTGGTTCCTAGAAGGAAAGATAATATCACACTCTTTTATGATAATGTGGTAGTTGTGTCCCTCGTAACAAATCCAATGTCACATTTTTGTAAAAATAATTTACTTGGGAAGCATCACATCTTGAGGTATTTGTATCATATAGGTGAAGTTGCAATGATCAAAATATACACAGAAGACAATGTGGTGGAACCCTAGACTAAAGCATTAGCTAATCAAAAACATGATCATTGTGTGATGTCTAGTGGATCGAAAGTCATAAGCTGTTGGATCTAATCCAAGTGGGATCCCTTTATAATTGGTTTTATAGAATGAACTTTTTGTACGTTGGATTACATGTATATTTTAATATTTTAATATTAATAGAACATATTATTGTATTATTCATTTTTATATATGACTTTAATGTAATAATGTTCTAGATTATCTATCACAATGAAAATATCATTGAAGTTACTTTCTATGATGATAACCATGAAATTCCTTAATGATATTTTTAAATATATTTCTATGGCCGGATAACCAACTATGATGGTACATATATAAAATTGACTTTAATGTGTTTGTATTCATAAATAGATGAGACTTCTTCCCCTAATGTTCACACTTGGTATTCTCCAAATGGGAAATTATGAAAAAATAACTACCTGTAGTAATTCAATATTTTTATGTGTCATCAAAAATTAATATATTTAAGGGTGTGTAATGGTCCTTAGACATTAGGATTGTTATTGTTTTTGGTCAAAACTTTTGTACCTTGTTTTAGTAACCAAAACCATGATTTCATTTATTTCTGATAAGTAGTGTAGGTTAGGTGTGTCATGAAAAAAATACTAATAATTAATAATTCAAGGACTTGTCCTTTCAAAAATAATGGAATTTTATTTATTTTCCCTTGGATTTATATGGAACCATTGCATTAAATTTCATTATCATGGTGTAATAACATGTTTATTTAAGATAGTAAAAGGAATACATATCAAGTACATAGGTTGGTGACATGAGTGTGTGACATGATAGATGAGATATTGTGAAAATGGGATTATATTATATATTAATCATTCATGTGTGGTTTTTGATGTTGTGACATTAACTTTATTTTCATGGATTCCTTGACAAATTTCTAGATGGTAATCTTGGACTTTAGGTAAGCCTACTTGATCCCAATAAGAAATAATCCTATAGGGGCACACACTAAAAATTGCTATTGATATCAATTAAATTCAATATGAATTTAATTACTAGAATAAATTTTATTCTCAAGACCAAGAAATATTTTTATTCAGGATTTATTGACCCTAAATATTTGAAAGGTAATAAATAATTATTTATTAATTAATAAATAATTTATTTAATTGAATGAATAAATAATAGATGTTTATTCTCCAGATTTTGAATAGATTAATTATTTTATTAATTTAATGTCTAATAAATTTTTATCCACAAGACATTGAATTGAATATATATTTGGGTGTAAATATTTAATAAATAATTCTTCAGGTATTCGATAAATTTCAAGGAGGGTGAGTGGGAAAGGATTGTGTATGGTGATAAATATTAATTTTCAAGATAGTAAAAAAAATTATCATTGATCCATAAAGTCTACAACATAAAATATTATTATTATTATTATTATTATTATATAGAATGGAGTTATATAAGGTTTATCATATTATTTTAGGGATGTTGTGCAATTAAATATTATTTTGACCAAAAACCAAAATATGTAAATAGATTATTATGTCTATTATGTATGGTTAATAAAGAATAAAGAATCTTCATGTACAACATATTTTTTATAGATTATTCCTGGTCTCAACTTCTCATGAATGAGAATAATAAGAAAGAATCATTCAATCTTGAAGTAACATAAAGAGATCCTGAAAAAAAACATAAGAAAATATATCTTACATACTAGAACCCAGTATTCCATTGGTGATGTTCAGAGATCAAAGGATTATGTGTTGATCATCTCTAGAGGTGATCTACTTTGGTTCCTCCCTATTCAATGAAGGTAATCCAAAAAACAGTTTCATATGATCAATATATTCCTTTAATAAAGATCCCAATATGATGTAATATTTATTATTAATTGATTTAAATTAATTATAAATTTATTTTGAAAAGGATCCTCTCTAGGTTCCAAGATTTCTGTGTCAAAATACAATTGAAAAATTTGTGGATGATTCATCAGAGTAGAAAAATAACTTAATTTTTATTCACACAAAGGCACTACTTCTTCATCCAAAATGTTGAAAACCATCCTGAGAATCCTCATCACTCCACTTTAAAACTAGACCCCTCACTTATTTCAAGATTTACACACTATTCTCAATCATCTAATTCTCTACCAAGTCAAGAGTGTCAATCACTCTCAAACCACAAACTATACACTTCTATAATAGTGGGGTATTTCACCCGAGTGGTCTGAACCATTGAAACCAATCTTGATACTATGACACTCTAGGTGACTTACATCCCAAGGAACTATCACCCAAGGTGTGATTATAATAAATTGAACTCATCATCGTGACAATAAGGCATACACCTGGTCACCTTTCTTGAATAATTCTTAAATAAAAACACATACCCATTCCATCAATATCAAAAGAAAATATAAACTTGGGATAATCCCCTCATGAGTATTTCCCTTACTACTGCCTCCAAGGACTCAATGGTCACTAGAGTCTCTCACCTAGCCCACAAACCAGGTCTCAAAAAAGGTCATAACTCATCATCAAAACTATTCCTCTAGTATCAAGACCCATGAAAACTAATATTTTGAACCACCCCTAAGGGAGTATCACATACAATTCATGGATCATGAGAATCATTTGTGCACTCGTCTTAAACACCCCTTGATATTCAGCATGCTTAAAAAATAATCATGGTATCAACATATACCATATAAATCACATGTTAGAACCCCTTTCCGACTAGGAACTAATTATCACTGAGTACCCACCTATGGAACCACTCCCTTGAGGATCAAAACTCAAAGGAGAACTATTTTCATAGCTGGAAGCTTCATCCAAGACGATTCATATTAAGAAAAACCATAGTCACTAGATAAGTTAAGTTTAATGACATTATAGAATAAATGGTAAAAAACATATGGGTAGTTACTAACATATTAAATAAAAAACATAAATAAAAACACCCCTAGGGGTTTCTCCCAAAGTAAATATATGACTTGATGACCTACTAATGTCATTAAATATCCCTAATTAGAGGGATCCCTCCATCATAATCATCATTAATAAGTATCTCACCATAGATCCACATAACCAAACCTCAAAAATATATATATATACATGTTTTCCAATATGTGTAGAATCCCATAAAGTTATTTTATAGGGAAATTTTTATTTTTAGTTTTTGGCATGCTAAAAAACTGAACCTCTCATTAATGACGTAATCTCACACTAAGAAGCCAACATGTCACGTGAATCCCTATGTTTTGAGAATGATACATGAAAAAATCTTTTTATACATGGTCTAAGAACTGAAATCCAATAAATCATAAACCTCAACCATTATGTTTGTTACATTAGGTAAAATAAAATAGTTATAAAATAGAAAAACATGATTATTAATCTCAAGCCTCGAGAAACTGAGATTTCCCACCAGAATAGATGTTCATGGAGAACCATCCTAATAATAATAAAAAGCTCTAACATGTTCATATATCTCCATACTACTATCCCCAAATAATAATAGAAATAAAAAATATTTGATATAAATTTTTAATTATTTGACCTAGACAACTCTGAAAAGTAATCGGACTGAACCACCGTGTCACATTAATAACCCCTCCCCAAATTCCAGAGGATCTTGACTAGTCTAAGAGTTATAAGGAGATAAAGAGGTTATAACCCTTGTATTAGATTTTTATATATCAATAAAATAAAAAATCATAATACACATCATAGTATTTGGAATAATAAATAAATTAAAAAAGTTATAATAAAATGAAATTAGTTATATAGGTATACAGGACCAATAGACTATCAGGTCAATCACATATATATAAATATAAAAAACAATAAAATACATGAGGATTTATCCCATCTCCAAGCTATACATCATCCTCATCTCTAATTCCCACTCATGTTTCTCCAGCTATAAGACATAAAACCATTTTTCACCCCAATATGTGCATACATCCTGGGGAGAGTCGTCTCAGGTACCCTAATGTAATGGTTTCTTGATAAACATATGGGAACATAACTCATTACAGAACCACTAATGTAGCCATGTACTATACCAGCAAATCCATAGACATATGGATGTGACATGTTCAGAATAAACAAATAACTACTGAACAAAATAAATGTACCTCATCAAAAATACCTAATTTGGGTAGTTCTAGAATGTCTCTGAGCTTGTCATGATGAAGATACCAACCAATATCCTAGTCCACCTATGATATTAATCTATAAATAGAACTAAGCACAAAAACCATAGTTAACCCTCTAGTATGTGATGATGATCGACCATACCAACTTGAAATAATGTCGGAGTGTCTCTGGTCATGAGTATCACCTCAATGGAACCTTTTTCAACTCAAGGATCCTTGGATCACACTTCCATAATTATGAGTATTAGGGTGCCACCAAGAATCCCTCACCATCCATCCGCAAGATGAACCCAATGGTAGTAATTGGGTGTTCTCAAGGTCCCACCAGTGTATAATTATGAGGGGAGGCCATGGCTAATATTATATATCTAGGAATAACTAATTACTACGATACATAAGAAATTGAATGTAATACCTTCCATAGATCACATAGTTAGTCACTTGGGCATCCAATATCGCACAACTCTTCAACCAAACCCTCAACGATGTGTTAACCAGATCCTAGGGTTTTCATGGGAATAGGTTGAGGGGATGAAAATATCCTCCTAGGGGTGTCCAAAATCAATACATGGGGATATATGACCACCTAGAACATCATACCACCATTTCAATTCAATGGGTTTTAAGAATTTATAATTTTATAAAGGTATCACCATCCAAATCACATGCTCCTCGAGCATTCGCAATGGTCTCATAATACCATAGAAATCCATTGTATTCCTCTAAAAACACCATCATAAATGCTCTGATGTATGATTTGAGGAAAACCTATAGGTATCCATGACTATATCATTAGTACAGACATTTCATGTTAATTAGACTAAGCATCATCCCACAGTAAACTGTGAGACTGAATGTCATTCATTCCCAAGAATTTGGGGAAATCACATATCATTTCCATAAATAAATAAAATAAATAATAACAATTGTATTTTGAAATTCCATTCCAAAACTTATCATCACAGCCTAACATGGGCTAAACCATCATTTCATGTTTTAGGGTGACACCCACAACCATCTCTACCCTTATCCATATGCGCCCTCTCAGGGTCTCCAGGGTCACCACTAGAGTAGAGGCGTCTCACTAGTGATCACCAATTCCCAATTAGGTTTCTAATCAACATATTACATGTGAAGGAAATAAAATCACTCATTAATATCATAAATATAACACATCCTCTCATGACTCATAGGGTATTCCTAACAGGCAATAGTCTATAGAGATAGATCATGCCCCATCTCTAAATCAAGGTTTGTACTATGTAATTACAATCACCAAACCCATATCAATGTTCCTTTCATCTCTAAGGTAACCTACAGAAACATAATAATATTTCCATTTCTATTATTAATTGAGTTGTATGATTGTTAACTGAGGTCCTTAGTGTCCATGGAACCTCATTCAACCCTTGGTATTTCATATCAAATTAAAAAATTAATTTTAATAAATTAATTAATTAAATTAAACACATCATCACACTAAGTGGAATGAAAAAACCTCCCATGGATCATAAATAAACCTTAAAATTCATAAGTAAAGTACACAGACCAACTATCTTTAAATAACATTTTCTATTTTCATTGAAAAAGCTAGTAGATGATACACAATCACTTAAAGCCATATCAAATGTCTACCCAATTCATAGATCATTAATTTGGATATTTCTCCATGTCACATACTATAAATAATTTGTCATAAATAATTATAATTAATTATTTAATTTAAAAAAAGCATTATAATAACCAAACTACTCACCAAGAATCATAATGTCAGTATAACCTTGATTGACCACACCTAGAGAGTCTGTATAAAACCTTCTTCACTAAACTAAGTAAAGTCCATAACCACTAAATCATAGTCACTTTACAAATTAATTTAATTTAATTAAAAATTAAAAAAATACCCAAAACATACAAACCTCACTGAAATGGAAAATGACAGTATGCTGATGGAATCTCAGGATTCTCTCTAACTTGGTTTCACAAAAAAAACCATCTGAATTGGATGATTACACTATGATAATGTATAAATGAAGCTAAAAAATATGTAAAATTCTCAAAAACATGGGGTAATTGAAATCATTAAGGAGTATGTGTGGGGTTATCCTTACCATGAGGAGTCTGTGAGATTAAAAAAAAAATTGATCTAGTAAGAACCAAGAGTGAAGGAGCTCCTGTAAACCAAAAATCATAGGAGGAAAGTGGATGGGGAGAAACTAGGGGGTCTACCATGTGATACCCTAGATTTAATGCACTAAAACACTGTATTTGGTTCAAGGAATGAAATATTCAATCCCGCCATGAATATTTGAGCAGTGCCCTAAATCCCACATATTATGATAATTCATGAGGCGAAAACTTGTATCATGTCCTGAAGGTCCCTTACAGATCATTAGTAGATATAATTCCCTCCTAGTCCACCTAAGAGATCTTACGGACTCTCCTAACACACCTAATAAATCAATTATCACTAAAAAATATTTTAGAGGAATATAAACCTTTATATTCTTATCAAGAAATTATGTTCTCAAACTGAACCATCCCCTAATATAAAATTCAAAATTCCATCATGAATTTTCCAACCTATCAATTCAATTGGTAAAACATGGTACCTCAGGAAATGAATAATTGTTTGCCCAAAAATTAATTTTTATTTCTAATTATCTTTTTTATGTTCTTAAGATATATTTTTGAAAAAATATTATACCCCAAATTAAATGGATAAACTTTAAGAAATAATTGTATGGATAGTATTTTTTTTAGAGATGATATTTCAAGAATATTTTCTCACAGTAATGATTCATATGTTGGTGAATTTTTCTGAAGAAGATAAATTTGGAGGGATCATACATTATCGATTGATATATCCCATAGAGATGTACTTTAATTAAATTTTATTTTCATCAATGAATTATAATTTTCCTATTCAATACATATTATCATTATTTATTAATTCTTTAAATTTTATCAGGAGATATATTTGTCATTTAAAGTCATATGGGATAAATAATGCAACACAAGAGGGTTATGTTATGGAAGGTTTCTTTTTCAAAGAGTAACTAAACATCTATTTGAGGTATTTAGATTTGAAACAAGCATTAATCAGTAGAATGTGATGTGTTAATGATAATTTAATGAGTTTTTTGGACAATAATTAATCAACAATTTTCCAAACTCTAGGTTACGAGGTTTCAAAAGTTTCTTCATTTTAATTTATATATTTTCTCTAAATAAAATCACACACATTATTGATACTCAATGATGATATTATATATAAATATATTGAATAATTAAGGCAACAAATGAAAAATACTAATTATGAGTAGAACATGAAATGAGATAAAGATAATTAAATTGGTTAGAAAATAAATTTTTGATTGGTATACATGTCACATAAATTATTAATCTAATAAATAAATTGAATATTTTGATAATTATATAAATAAGCAATAAATTTTTATATCAACTCTTATGGGTATTAAATACTTATATTTTAACAGAAGAATCCTATTATTTGTAGTATTTAGCTCGAGGTCTTTTTAATAATGCAAGTAGATTTGATCTTTAAAGTATTTTTGGTTTTATGTTTTATACTATTTATGAAGTGGAATTTTGAAAACAAAAAACAATTATATATTTTTATTTTAGGATTATAGTTATTAGGGAATACGAGATGATATTATCGAGTTAAATTTTCATGGGAAATATATAGTTATTTTATTTAAATGGTATTTGGCCTAAATTAATAGGGTTATAAAGAATATTTCATTAAAATTTATTTATGATAAATTCATTCATTTCATTGATACTAGTGAGAAGGAAGAAAAAATGTTAATATATTTTCATTTGCAAATAAAAATTATCATATTATGTCACTAATATAGTTGATGAAGGGTGAATTTTTTTTCACATGAAACAAGATACATGTCTGATATGGGTAATGAAGGTGAAGTAATTTTTGGTAGCAAACCCATAAAAAATAAATTGAATTTCTATACCATATGATATTGAAAATGTAGTTCTTGTGACGGATAGTGAAGAATAAGAATAAGAAGTTGAGGAATAATTATAAGTAATATTTACAATAGAACCTAATAACAATATAATCATCCAATAATATGATTTTTAGGTTTCTTTTTATATTTATATTTGAGAGGTATTTTTTTATTTATAGTTTACTCAAATAAATATAAATGTAATGATTTTTAATTGAATTTCAGGCTTAATTAAAGTATTGTTTTATATTTTTTATACATATGTCATGCTAGAAGAGGTTTAGTGACAAAACTTTTCTCTACATCATTAGATTCTAATTATACCAAAAAGTAATCATGGACACCTCATTGAATAAATTGAACACTTATATTAATATAATTTCATCTTACCCTAATAATATTTCGTCTAGAGTTATGACTTCTATAGATGATGTCGAGGGACTAAACATAACACCTATGATTAATCTTCATAGTATTATGGCTCAAGATTAGTTACCATCGAGAGGTTACTGATGGAAAATATTCATTAGTATATAATTAAATATAAAAAACTTATTTTCTAAAATATTGATACTAATTTCTCAATCCATACATTAAATAGATACATATAATAATATAAGGGTGAAAAAAATAAAAATTCAATATGTTTGGAATTTCAATAATGTAAAGGTAGTTGTTCCTATTGATAAATATGTGGTAATAAATGAGGATGCAGTGCAAATTTTTGGGCAGTTCCTAATCCATTTAGCATGTGAGGTGGAATCCCACCTGATTCATTATTTAGATTATAGGGATTTTCCATTGTCTTAGAAGAATGGTTTTTTATACTCATATATGGTACTACCGTAATTATTTATTCATATATAATTAAATTAAAATATAATAATTAGTTTATTAATTATATAATTAATTTTATGTATTTTATTTGTAGATGATGTTCTATTTTGATGTGATCAAGGTAATTTCATGTCCATGGATACTAAAATATTAGGAAAAAAATGTAAATATTTCAACCGAAGAAGGTGGTATGAATTCAACGAAACATCACAACCAGTTTCATAAATGTACGATTAGGTCCCGGAGGGTGTTACTAGAGACAAGTGAAATCAAATGGCCATCATTGTGATGAATCACATTTAGTGTTTTATTAAATGTCATATGATTAATATAATTGTCTTAAAAATATTTTAATTTTTTGTGACATATAATTTATTTAGTTTCTATGTATGAGAATGTTTTCTAGTTGGGAGATGAAAGAGATTCCCTATACTTCTGGGTCAATAATATGTACCATGAAATATTGTAGAAGGTTTCATTTAATTTGTTATAATATATATCTATAACACTTCAAGTAATTTAGTTTTTCAAAATGTAATGTAGTTTTTCTAAATATATGCAATAGGAAGGAATTTATATTATAAGGATAGAGATATGGTTTTATGTCTATAAAATAATAATGGAAATTATTTTAATGAACCTACATAAAACTTTGGGGTAATAAATTTTAATTATTAATTTATCTTACCAAATTAGATTACAACATAATATTATTTAATTTACAAAATAAACTCGAAGAAGTGTCTGTTATAAACCCTTCCATTTTATCAATATTATCCTCAGATGAAATTATGGATCTTTTTATTAGAAATGATAATTATAATGTTTTAGTGGGTTTTTGTAGTGATTGGGGTACTTATAAAATATATTTTTTTCATTCCAGAATTAAATTGTTAAATTCCGTATAAATTTATTATGAAATAAGTGATATTGATATAAATTAAAGAACATAAATGAATTGAACATTAGCCTTTCCTATGAAATTATAAATATAATTCATTTACCTTAAAATTAAAAAAATTATATATTTATATCATGTAATAATTAAATAAATGTTTTAAAAATGATAAATTAAGTGTTGGTATTTTTTTGATAGATACATGTTTATTTATAATTTTATTATCAATTTAATGATTTAAAATAAAATTTATTTTCATAAAATATATTCATTAATTAATATTTTATTTCTTACGATTATAATATAATTTTATGAGACTGTGATTAATTATGGTAAGTGTTATAAAATCAATTATATTTTAAAATTTGGTATTTTTTGAATAAATTTTGATTTGAATTAAATAATAAATTTATTCTATTTAGAGAATTATTTTTATAAAATGTAGATCTTTTTTGAATTCTAAAAATTAAAAAATTGTTGGGGAGAATTTTTATGTTTTTTCTAAAATACTCGTGTTTTTTTGAATAGTGAAACACTATAATTTATGGTATTTGACAAATTCATGAATTATTCAGTCCTAGATGATGGAAGGCTGATGTAATCCAAAAATATAGAACTCTCCTTAATTATTTTATTATACTTAGTAATATTTCTCACACTATTCAAAGTCCTAAAATAAAATAATAAAGTAATGAATGTAATACTGAGAAAACACTCATCTCCGGCACTATAAATACCACCCCTCACCATATATTCTTATCCCATTTCAAAGCCTTATATCTTTTTTAAGTTCAGAAAAATTCCATTCCCAAGCCTCTTCCCCATGTCCAGTACATTATGGTCTCACCAAAAGGGTCAAAAAAAGTTTCTTAAAGATATTCTCAAGGAGGATAATTAAAGAGGTTAAATCCTCTTTCTTTTTGTTTTATTTTCTTTTCAATTTCATTTATTTTAATATTCTCTCCTCACCTACCCATATCAAAGTGGAATAAAAACTCCAATATATTATATATAATGGAATTTTATCATGTTTATGAATAAATTCATCATCAAAATCCTTTTCCTATTTCATTTATTCTAAAAATAAAAACATCATCTGTGATTTGTCGATTTACAGGCGTTGTGGATTATGTGTTCTCATTTTTCCTTACCACCATCAAGGTTAGTTCTAAAACCCTTATTATAGTTAAGTCAGATATTATTATACATATTATATGTTCTATAATACGTTTTTATGTATAATACTAATTATTAAAAAAAATATTGTTTTTAATTATAAAAATTCTCCAAAAAAACTAAAGTTCATCGCTAATGTTTTATCAAATCATTAATGCTCATACCATATAACCAAAATGGTACATAAGAACATTTAATTTTTTTAATTTCATTAGTAACATGTATTTTTAATTCTAGACAACTATTCTAATTTTACATGATTTTCCATACATGTATACAAGTCAACTGATAATGAAAACCAAGGAAACAAACACTCCCAAATGAAAAAATTGTATCTTATAATGCATAAAAATGTCATAAATGGAATTAAACAAATTATACTAAATAAATTAAATATATAAAAGGTTATGAATTACTTAATTTAGGGATTTACCTTTATTATTTGGGAAATCTAGTTTATGTGCATAACACTTTGGTATATAAGTTAAAGGATTCTACTATAACCTCCATTTTCCCTTCGGGTTCCTCGTTCCCTCTATTTACCCCAATATAATGATTCTTTATTTTTTTAATTCTTATAAATTATATTTATATCTTCCAACTAAATTTATAGATAGTATTTCATCCTAATTTAATGGTGAATACATGTTTTAAAAAAATCTCTTCTCAATTATTCCTCATAAGCAAGCCTAATTTAAGGGAACTTCCATATTTCTCACCTGTTTTCAAGTGAACTCCATAATTTATTTTAAGAAAATTTTAATTTTATAAAATTAATCATTTCATCCTGAAAAATATCTTATTTCAATTCTATATTTCTTTATCCATTTCTATGAGAAAATTACTGATATACCAAACATGGAAACCATAAAATCAATACACCCAAAACAAAGAGAATAATAAAATATTATTAATAAATTCTTTGAATGTTGTTATAATAAGATCATATAAGTAATTATTAATATTGATATTGATCTTTAATATATTAATAACACTATTTAAACCATTATATAGGTGTTTTGAATATATTTTAAGTTAGAAAAATTCGAGGTAAGGGACTTTTCATTAGAAAATCCTCTTTTAAATTACTATTTTTACAAAATTAAAAATGAATGTTTTTATGAAAATATTATTGTTTTATGATTATGTTATGTTTATTGTTATTTTTTTAATTATTAAGTGTGGTACTTAAATCTACCTCCAACTCATTGGGGATTTTTATGTTGGAGGTCAACCGTATGGTTACTCCAAGTGTGACCATGGGTCACATCTTAAGCTAGCTATGAGGGTTAAATTATAAGGTAGTCATGAGAGTTATAATAATAAGTAATAAATTACCCAAGTTAACTTATGGTTTTATTTAAGGTTTCTATGTTTTATGGAAATATCATGTTTTTACAATGTAACTATATGATACTGAATGGGTGAGAAGTACGTATTTTTGAAAATGATTTCATAAGTTTGTAAGTATTCATGGAGTAACAGTTTATTTCCATTTTTTATGTTCCTTAATGATATTTTTATGATCATACCATGTTTTACATTTTTTTTACAAGTTTTAAGGATGGATAAGAGAAAATAATAAGAAAAGTCGAATGTTGTGACGAATTCATGTTTTTTTAAAAACATTTTTATTTTGGAAGAAAAGGATATTGTATTAGTTGTATTCAATTTATATGCTTATGGATTATCAAAACCTAATTCTCTAAAACTCAAAATTTAAAGGAAATTTGGGAATATAATAAGTGTGTTTATTTTTTAATTAACTAGGTTATGTAATGTTTAAGGCAGGGTCCTTATTATAGGTATTAGAGCACGATTTAGATAACATTAGGGGTTAGGATGATTTAAATAGAATACCATAAATGATATTCACATTATTTTTATGTTGAAATGATATAAAATTTGAAAATTACCATGTTCATTCATCTAAGATATGTCTGTTAGGAATAGTTTTCTATAGAAGAAATGGGGAAGCTAAATTTGGAAAGAACCAAAAGGATTATATCTTTCCAAATCCACAATCAGTAATGGTAGGGATTGGAACCAATTATTTTGTGGAAATAATGGATCACATTATATAGTAAATAAATGTTAGTGTCATACATGAAAAAGAAAAACTAGAACTACCACAATGGAACATGATGATAGTGTAATATTTTACAATGAAACATCCTCTGACATTCGGTGGATCTTCAGACTCATTGGTGGAAAAATTGTGGATTAAATCCATTCAGAATATATTTTATGTCATTATCTATTTAGATAATCAAAATCATAGTCTTTATAATTACCATTTTGAAGTTGAATCTGACTAGTGGTGGTCCACGGTCATGAATATCATGGATAGTGATGATATTGATTCCTTGGAATGGGATTAATATAAAAATATTTTCCTCGAAAAATATTTTCTTAAGGTGGTTTGAATTATGATGAAAAATAAATTCCTTGAATTTAAATGAAAGAAGGAAGATTAAATTTCCATGTATGAAGAAAACTTCACTCGATTATAAATGTATTGTCTAAATATTTTTAGTTATCTTGATAGTAAAATCAACTGTTTTTACTCAGGATTAAATCGAATATATTGAAGGTCATTGGCCCCCCATGAAAAAGTAATGAGAAACAGTTCTGAATTTTTGAGAGGGTTTAAATGGATCTTTTTAATAATCATGTTCACCTTGAAAACAATTAGAATAAAATTTCTAGATGGATAACAATGGGAAATAATAAATCAAATAAATTTATGTTAAGAAAAACTTGTTTCCATTTCGTAAAAAGTGTGGAAAAATCACCATGGGGATTGACTTAACAAAACTATTAAGCTTTTTCGATGTGGTAAGTTTAGAAATATGTCGTGAGATTATAAAGAAAATGATCTTAAGATTAATTTTGATAAGAAAACTATATATTATTTTATATTTTTTGAGATGGGGCATTATCAAAATACCTTCCCAATGAAAGAACTAAATGATAGAAAAAATATATATTATAAGCAGAAAGGTGTAGTGAAATCCTTTACAACTACATTATAAGATGTTGGGTCATCCAATGAATTTATATCCTGAAATTATTTTGTTTACTCAGATTTTTCTAATTTTTTATTTAATACAAGGCCAACATATTCATTTATTTTTGATAAGTTTTCTAAAAAAATTGAAATTTCACATAATGAAATGAAACAGGAACTTATTGTTTAAAAAACAGGGAAAATATTAAGGAAAAACTATACAATAATAATCTTCTAGTTGTCGTATCTGGAAATTCATTACCAGTAAACCTTTTTGTTATTCCCTCAGTGAAATTTAAAGTTATTATGGGTATAGATTGGATTTTTTTTTATCATGATAAGATTAATTATAGTGTTAAATAATACTTTTGAAAGATATTCATTATTTATGCAATAATGAACCAATACCATTGATAAGATATCAGGAAACTAAGAAACTATTAAATGATTGAAACGAAATTTATCATTAAAATAATTTTTTATAATAAGAGAACTATTTATATTAATGATGTGCCAATGGTAAAATATTAATTGGATGTTATTCCATTGGAGTTTCTCAGTTCTATACTTGGTCATGAAGTTGAATTTACCATTGATTTAGTTCTTGATGTTATTCTAATTTCAAACCCCCTTGTTCAATGTCTTTAGTAGAACTTCTTTAATTGAAAATGCAATTGTAGGTGTTGTTTGATAAAGGATTCATTCTTCCTAGAACTACATCGTGAGTTGCATCTATTTTTTGTTAAAAATAACGACGGTGATATGAGGATTTTCATTGATTATAGATATTTGAATAACATTACTGTTAAGAAAAGTATCCACTGCCTCATATTTTTGACATGTTTTATCAGCACCTAAGAGCGTAGTATTTCTCTAAGATTTACTTGATATCCAGCTTCCATCATCTAAAGTTGAAGGAGTATTTCATTCTAAAAATAACATTCTGTACTATATATGGGTATTGTGGGTTTATTTTTATTCCCTTTGGTTTGAAAAATTCTCCTACTGTATTTATGGATCTTATGAATAGAATTTTCCATGAATATTTTGATAAGTTTGTTTTTATTTTTGTTGATGATATTTTGGTTTTTATAAAAATAATGAGGATCATGAAAAACATTTAATGATTTTCTGGGGAACTCTCAAAGAAAAGATGTTATCTCAGAAATTTTACAAATATGATTTTTTATTTAAAAAAATTAATTTTCTTGGGTATAATGTAAATTATGATAGAATATAAGTTTATCCCTCCAAAAAATTGGTTAATGAATTGAAAAGACCTACAAATTCTATAAAGATTTATAGTTTTCTTGGATTAGCAGGCTATTATCGACGGTTTGTCAAAAAGTTTTCATTTTTTTCTCACCCAGTAACTAAGTTAACACAAAATGGGGTGAAATTTAATAGGATATAATTCAATGATTTTTGGCTTAAGAAATTGATAATAAAATTTGGGAATGCTCCAGTTTTGGATCTCCCCTCTAGAAATGGTAATTTTTTCATCTGCAGTGATGCTTCATTGAAGGGACATGGTTGTGTTCTCATACAGAATGATCAGGTAGTTTCTTATCCATCAATACAACTAAATATCCTGAGTTAAATGATCCCACACATGATTTGGAATTATAAAACATCGTTTTCACCATAAAAACTTAGAGGCATAAATTTTATGGATCCAAATGTGAAATATATACTTAAGATAAAATTTTGAAATATATTATTTACTCAGAATTAATAGAAGATACGATAGAGAATATGGATGGAAATGATAATATATTTTGATTGCACAATCAATTACCATCCATAAAAATTGAAAAAAAATCGGATGCCTTCAGTTGAAAAAATAATTCCACATTAGCCATGTTATGTTTGGAAAATTACCATTTGATTAACGATTTGAAGAATTTTTGTTCCAATGTTTTTGATGTGGGAAATTCATCTATTTTGTTTTTTGTGTTAGTGTAGAAATATTTTTCAGAAAAATTATTAAAGCATATAAAGAAGGCCTTTAGTTGCAGAAAAAGGTATAATTGGTTAAAAATGATATGTTTCCATAATTTAATGGTGATAAAGATTATGTTTTGATATTTTGAAAGAGATTATTTTTCCCTTGTGATCCCCAACTGAAGAAAGTATTGTTAAGTGAAGCTCATAGTTCTCCCTTTTTAGCTCATCCTGGCATCACTATGCAGTACATTGACCATTTGGATAATTATTAGTGGGATAGAATGAAAAAAGATATTGATGATTTTATAATTAAATGTTTAACCTGTCAAAAGGTTAATGTACAGCAACAACTACCAAAGTGAATGCTTCATCATTTTCTAGTTCCTGTGTGGAAATTGGAAAATATATCTATGTACTTCATGGTGGTACTACTAAATACTTCTCAAGGTAACAATGTGATTTGGGTTCTTGTTTATCAACTAACTAAATCGACACATTTCCTTAATATTTTAGATATTATTTCCTCAAATCATCTTTCCCAACTATACCTCAAAGATATTTTCATCTTACATAGAGTTCATCTCCAAACTATATATGACCATGATCCCAGGTTCACTTCTAACATTTCAAAAGGCCTTCAGAAGTCAATGGCAATTGAATTAGATTTCAGAAAAGCCTTTCATCCTCCATTAGATAGATAATTGGAAAAAATTATTTATACATTTGATTATATGCTTCGAGATTATTAAACGGATTACCTAGGAAGTTGGGATTAGAGTCTTTCTTTAGTTGATTTTTCTTAAAATAGAAGTTTTCATTATAGTTTGCATATAGTAAATTTTGAGTAATTATATGGAAAGTGGTGTCAAACTCTAGAATTTTAGGATGAACATAGGGAATGAAAATAGATATGAATAGCATTAGTAGAGAAAGTGGTTGAGAACTGGAAGATAATCTAGTAGAACAAGAGGACATCTTAGAGTAGGTAGAAAAGTTATATATATAATAAAAGTAAAGGATTTTCAATCATGGTAGGTGATCTTGTTTTACTTAAAATATCTCCCTTTAAAAGTGTTCTTCATTTTGGCAGAAAAGGAAATCTAAGTCCATGGTTCATTGTGGATTATAAAATTTGGATAGAAAGTTAGACGATTTTCCAACCTAGTAGCTTGTCTTCCAATTTTATCTCTGGTACAAAATATTTTTCATGTTTTGATGTTGTTAAGGAAGTATGTTCTAGATTAATCTCACATTTTGATCCCAAAAGTAGTTTATCTAGAAGAGAAACTCTCTTATAATGATTAACTAGTTAAAATTATTGATTGTTGAGATAAATTACTTCAAAATAAGTTCTTGCATCATATCGGTGAAAATATGAATTATTTATATCATGGAATAAGTAAATATGTTTTTTGAAAATGATTAACTAAGTGTTGGTATTTTTTTGGAACATAAATTTTTATTTATAATTTTATAAATAAATTATGTATTTAAAATAATATTTATCTTTATAAAATAGATTCATAAATTAATATTTTATTTTTTTATGATTATAAGATAATTTAATGAGACCTCGCTTAATTTTACAGGCTATTATAAAATCAGTAATAGATTTAAAATTGTTATTTTTTAAGTAAATTTTGATTTTAATTAAAAATTAAATTTCTCAAATATATAAATTTATTTTCATAAAATAGAGAACATTTTTTAATTATATGCATATATAAATGGTGGGGGTGAATTTTTTGGATTTTTCTAAAATACTTGACTTTTTGTGAATTGTGAAATATGGTAATTTATGGTATTTAAAAAATTCATGAATTTTTTAGTCATAGATGACGTAAGTATTATATAAGCACAAAATCTCAAACTATATGTAATTTTTTTCATATATTTAGTGATAATTGTAAAACTCTTCGTAGTCTATAACCAAACTAATAAACCAATGAATATAATAATGAGAAAACACACCTCTCTTTCACCATTAAATACCACCCCTCACCAACTCTTGTCCTTACACATCAAAAACTTATAGTTTATTTAATTTCTATCCAATTCCATTACCAAGCCTCTTACCCATGCCCAAGACCTTCTGGTCTCACCAAAAGGACCAAAACTATATTTTTTAAGGGGATTCTCAAGAAAGAGAATTCCATTGGAAAAAAACCTCTTACTTTTTCTTTTATTTTCTTTTCAATTTCATTATTTTCTTATTATATACTTGAAAACCCTTATTAAAGTGGAATAAAAAAATATAGTATCGTATATGTACTTTAATTTTTTCTTTTTTATGTAAAAATTAATCATAAAACTCCTTCTCCTCTAACTTTTATTCTAAACAAATATCTTTCATGATGTGTCGATTTTCCAACATCGTGGATTGTGTATTTTCATTTTACTTTACCATCTTCAAGTCTAGTCACAAAACCATTAAAATGGTTAAATAATATTTAATTAAAAATATTATATGTATTGGAACAAGTGTTTATACATAATATTAATTGATAAAAAAAGTGTTTGTAATGATCAAAAATCACCAAAATAAACCAATGTTCATCACTAATGTTTTATCTAATCATTCATCCTAATACAATATAACCAAAATGATATATAATAAAATTTAATTTTATATAAGTTCATTAATAACATTCAATTTAAATTTTTTTCAACTATTCTCATTTTTCATGATTTTACATACATGTATAAAAGTAAATGAATCATGAAAACCAAGGAAACGAACAATATCGAACGATAAAATTGTATCTTATAACTCATCAAAAATTCCATAAATGGACTTAATAAAATTATAATAAGTAAAATACAAGTACAAAAGGTTATTAATTAATTAATTAATTAATGTATTTAACTTAATTATCCAGAAAATTTAGTTCAAGTGAAGAACACTTTCAGACATAAGTTAAGGGATTCTACCCGAACCTCCACTTTTGTTTCTGGCTACTCTTTCCCTCTCTTGACCTCAAAGTAATGATTATTTATTTTTTAAAATTATTTTAAATTATACTAATATTTTCCATAAAACATTTATAATGATCATTTCATACTTATTTAATTTGGAAATACATGTTTTAAAAGAAATCCATTTTCAATTCTTCCAGATAAGCAAGCCCGGTTTAAGGGAACTTCCCGATTTCTCGCCTGTTTTTCAATTCACTCCATAATATATTTAAATAAAACATTATTTTCATAAAATAACATATTTTATCATGAAAAACTATTTTGGTTTAATTATAATGTTTTTCTACGTTCTTATAAGAAAATCCATAATAAACCAACTAAGGAAACCATGAAATAAATGCACTCAAAACAATGAAAATAACAACATATTATAAATAAATGGGTATAATTTTATTATAATAATATCATATAGGTAATAATAAATATTAATATGGTTATATAATATATTAATAACACTCTTTGAACCATTATACATGAGGGTTTGTCACATTCCAAGTAAGACGAACCTGGTGTAAGGGACTTTTCTTTAAAAATCTTTTTTTATATTTCTATTTTCATAAAATTAAAAAAGGAATGTTTTTGAAAAAGTATTATTGTTTTATTATTATTTTATGTTTCTTTTTAATTTCATATGATGAATTTTGGGACTAATATTTCCCAACAATTCAATGGGTATGTATTTTTTGGAGGTCGCCTGTATGGTTACTACAAGTGTGACTAAGAGGGTTACATAATATGGTAGCCATGAGGGTTATATTTTAAGATAGTAATGTGGGTAAAAATAATATGGTAGACAAAATGGATACAATAACAATTATTTAATCCCTCAATTTACCTTTGTGGTTTTATTTATTTTTTCTATTTTTTTTTAAATCCCATTTTTTACAAAGTACCTATATGATACTTAAAAAGTGAGAAATATTTCCTTGTGAAAATGATTTCATATGTTTATAAGTATTAATGGAATAATGTTTTCTTTAATTTTTTATGATCCTTGGTGAGCTTTTTCTGCTCATCTCATGTTTTTTAAAAAAATTAGGTATTAAGGATGAGTAAGAGAAAAAGAAGAAGTAAAGCTGAATGTTCTGATGAATTCATGTTTTATTAAAAACACTTGTATTTAAAAAGATGTGCATATTGTTTTAGTGGTATCCACTTTTTATTATTGTTTTCTTTATGTAATAATTATCTAAAACTCTAAAATTAAAATATCTTTTGGAATGTAATAATTATATTTCTAGTTTAATTAACAAGATTATGTAATTTTTAAGGCAGGGTCCTTATAGATGGGTTGTGGACCATATCATTTTTTGGCCTTCAGTGGGTCACTGACATCTACTTTAGTGATTTCAATAGAAATATAGTTCATATATTTTGTTGATACTTGTGTACAAAAGAAAATTCAGGCATCAAAAATAAATTTAAATATCAAGAAACAATTATTAAAACATAAAATGACTGGTTTATGCCTTATAGAGTGTATTGGATACTATGTTTTAGATAATGAATGGCATTGTTTCCTAATAAATAGAAACATTCCTGGGGGATTCAACATCAATAAGTTTTATAAATTTATTCTTATTTTAATCATTTTAGTAAATAATTTTATTAATTAAATATTGAAAATTATTCTTGATGAAACAAAATTATAACATTAGTTCCCTAAAGGTTTAATTAAATCCTTTATTATTTACCATTTTGGATATAGTTATGGGATAAAAAGAAAATTCTAGAAATTTAATTTCATTAAATATATTCATTTATGTAAATATATCTCATTCTATTATTTCTTAATGTCATATAATTTCACTATGGGAGGGTGACATTCTAATATTTGGGGAGGAAGACAAGATCTCAAAATGACATAAAGTTGTTTCAAAGATTTTATTTACGTGAGAGGATCTCATTATAAGGATGTTCCTAGTCATGGTTGTGATAGTTTTTAGATTTTAAATCTTGAGTATGAGATAGACTATATCAATATTCAAGTGCTAGATCGTTGTGATGGGTTGAAATAATTAGTGAGTCTCATCAATCGTATAGTGACTCATTAGATTTTTTGGGCATGCACATGACTGCCTGTGATTGATTACTTTACCATTGGGTAAACTGAGTTTAGATAAAATGTTATATCATTCCCCATATAATTTGGATATAATGAGGTATAAGAGGGTTTTAGTTGGAATTTTTATGGAGAATTATTTTAATTGACATAATGACAAACAAATCTCCGGATATGATTTTTTTTAAATGATTATGGAATAACTTTAATAATTGATCCATGGATGTTTGTTGAATCTATTTATTTTAGGAATTAAGCATGGGAATATTTCCTCCATAGTATCAAGTGATAATTATACAATATTTATCAATAAAACATTCTTCTAGTAAGATTTTAAGATTTTCACAAAGTTTAAGAACAGATTTTACAAGTATTCTTTAAAAGAAAGAATTATTTATAACCATGAAAGATGATATTTGTTTTCCTGTTGTAAAATGTTACCTGAAATTTTGCATCTAACATAAAATTTTAACATTAATTGTATCTGGTAGTAGTTAAATTTTATGCATCATCCTTAGAATTTTATTTTATTCATTATTTATTGAATATGTTCATTTATAATGTGTGGTTCACTACATTAAGTGCAGGTGCCAGAGGTGTGAAGTATTGATGGAGGTGATGAGAAATAGTGTGAAATAGATGTGTACATTTAGGGGGATTCTATTTTTTATATCATATAATTTAGGACTGAAGCATCTATTGAATTTTTGTAAATTATATTCCTATATACTAATATTGTATAAATTATAATATTGTATTTTTATGTGATGTTTATGTTGACATTTTTAAATATAATGTTATCTACTTATGCTATATCAAGTATAATTTTTTCTGTAGATTTATGGAAATCAGTGTTATTATTATTCTTTATTTATTTTATAATATTTTTATATGTTGATTTTTGTTCTCTATGGTGGATGGTAATTCACTGTTTTTTTTGGATTGCAAAAATTAGTGATAGTCAAAACTACCTAGAGATATTGTAAAAAATATATAATTATACCATATTTAATAGTTATTTTTGAATCCCCTATAAAATTAAATAATGTAATTTAAAACCACCATAAAATTATAAAAAATAATCTCTAAATTATACAAAACTATCACTAAATTTTCATTAAATTTTTTATTGTTTATATTTTGTGGAAGTCTTGAAAACCACTGCTAATAAAAAAATCATCTCAAAATAATAATTCTCAACATTTCAAAAAAATATTGTAAATAGTATAACCATCATTAAAAGAACAAAGTCACACAACTTCCTTGTAGTTATTAATAACTTTCATGAAACTATAAAATAACAACCACCAATTTCTTATTTACCTATTGTGTGATTAGATGGAGTTTTTTAATCCCAATACATCATGTTATCAAGAAATTATATCTATCACATATTCTATTATAATTACTATGATTTTATATTTATTATTCCTAAATCATGGAAGAAAAATATAAAATTAGAACCAATAGAATTTCATAAGTTAGTAGTCATAAATATCCAAAATTAATTTATAAATGCAAAAGTATAAGTTCCTAGTACCTAGAGAAGTGGAAATTCTGGTTTGAAAAGGGATATAGAAATATTCATCCCTCTATTAATTTTTATCTTACATTATATTAATTAAAATGATATTAGTAATATAATTCAATTAAATTTATTTATTACTATATCTAAAAATTATAAGTATGGTATAGCTTCTGATATAGCAGAATAAATAGTATAAAAGAAGCAATGATTTTTTCTAGATAATGTATTTTTAATAATATTGATCTATATTTATATTAAAATAATCTTTTGTCTAGAGTACTAGCCAATATATCTACTTTATAATAGAGGAAAAAAGTTAAATGCACAAGGATATCACCTATTTTGAGTTTTACTCAGATAGGTGAAGTTTGATTAATAGAGTTTCCATAGAGGAAATACGGTAGACCCATTGACTAAATATATACCATATCATAATCATGAAGAAGTTGTGATAGATAACAATTTGATAAAAGTAAGCATGTTGATTTAGTGAAAGTGGTATTTTATAGAAGTTTGATCCAAAAAACTAACTAACATTGTACTTTTAATTACTATAATGTATATATAAAAAATTACTATATAATGATTGTTATTCTATATAAAATTAATGTGATAATGTTCTTATAATGTTCATCACATTAACAGGTTATATAACTTCCCCATTACAATCAGAACCTAGATATGTTATGACTATATTTTTAAAAAATTTCAAACAATATATATAACATCCATTGATAGGAAACACATGTAATTCGTAGGATTTATAGTTCAGTGTCATATTTTTTACTTCAATAAATTTTAATTTCAAATCTTACCAAGGTAGTAAAAGTTTTTTGTTACAATCTTATTTCATTATATGATTGTTTATGTTCAAGGTTCCTTTAGGGGGATTCATATTCTTATATTTTCTTGAACCATATATATTTTGCATCCTCTATTTATTGATATGGTTTACATTTTTAATTTGTATTTCATACCTTATTGATTAATGAAATTACAATAACATTGTTTGTAAGTGATACTGATTTTTTATCTTCTTTTATATCGGGAATATTTCTCTTCAATATCCACATTTTCTAAAAAATTCAATAATGTTCTTTTATAGACATAAATGATTACCTAAAGTCATTTTACATTATCTTTAAACTTATTTTAAAATTTTTTAAAAGGAAATTTATTAATTTTTTTGTATTGTTATCTTTTTACTCACTTTACAAATGTGTGAAAAGAATTTTTATTTTTAAAATTTATGACAAGAATAGATTCTCCATCCATCATGAATGTTATTTGTTTTGAAACTTAGTTTATAAGTTTCCAAAGTTATTTTTAAACAAATTAATTTTCAAAATATTTTGTGTTTTTTTATCTTCTAAAAGTTATTTTCAAATTGGAAAGGTAATTTTCCCTAAAAAATTAATTATCTAATAAGAGTATTTCTATTCACCAATGAAAATAACCATTGGAGTTAATTATGATTCACTAGGGATATGTGGTAATGATACCATCCTAATTATTTAACTAGATTTATTTTCATTATTTCAAAGATATTTTCATGAAACTCATTTCTTTTCTATAGGTAAATCTAGCTATGAAAGAAAAATGGTTATTGTTGTATTGAAAAATGAAATTTCATGTGTTATGGTTATGTTATAGTTCTTGGACATTTTTTATAATGATTAGTGAGACAAAGATAGGTCATGATGGTGGGTTATCCTGATATAGCTCTATAATGAATTGGCTAATAATGGTAGAGTTTACTAGATAAAAGTATCTCCTAAGAGATGATAAAGTTATCCAGTTAATAGTGACCCCAAAGAGATTATCGGTATTAACCAGGTAAGGTTATCCCACATACAAGGCTTCTTGTAAGGGATCTATTAAAATAATGTTCCGAGTTACCAACATGTTTAATGAATGATTTATATGAGTCTATAATGGTTCCTTTAATCAATTATTATTTTCACATGGCTCATGATTGTTGACATACATGACTCTTATCTTATGTTAAAGCTTTATGCCATAATATTTATTGTGATGGGTATGGATTATCTTACATTATGATAATGAACATTGATTATGTCATAATAATCTTATGATCATATTATTATCATTTCTGAAGTTCAATTGTAAGTTATTATATTTATCCTTACTAAGCATTTTATCTCACCCTTTTAGTGTTTTCCATTTTCTCATGTTGTGAAGAAAGGTTTGGATTTTTGTTATTACTAAGAAAGGTTGCCTTTAATCTCATTGTAACATTATAGTTAAAAATAACACTTAAACATGTTCAAATTATATTGTTTGAATGGATTTCCATCAAATCATTGCATATCATTGAAATTGTGGCAATATGGTGCCACATGCACATAATGAATTTATTATATTTAAATATTTTTATTAATTCCATTAGTGTCATTTCCCTCCCTTATAAAAGGAAACCCCCATTTCTCTTCTTCACACAAATTTAATTCATCTATCAAAACGAAACCCTAACCAATTATCTTCTCATATTCCCTATACATGAAATAGAGGTGTTGGTCTTCCTAAAATAACATTCCAATCAATCATTAAGAAAGGATCTAAAGGAGGTCACCCAAAGAAGAAGTAATCATTCTATCGGAATTCTTTCAATTTATTTCTTCTTATACATCCCCTAAATATATGGTATTAATCAAAAAAGAATAACTTAGATGTCCAAAATATACAAAAATGTTATTATAATTATGTAATAAACCAGTATCCACCCTATATTCAATTAAATGGGAAGTAAAATTATCATTTATGTGTATATATAGACTACCATCTCCACAAAGAGATACAATACATTTTCCAACCCAAAATTTCATGGATGATTATTATGAATGGTTTAACATATAGATATGATATGTATAAAGTAATTTTTATTTTAAAATTATAATATAATATTGAACTTCTTACATTTTAATTTTTTAGAAAATTATAATGTCACTTGTGCATCTGTGCGGACTAAAACCTCCATGAAGTGATGTTATTTGTTTCCATTTTTTATTTAATTAGGAGGTAATAAGGATATATTTAATTTATATATTGTATTTATTATATAATTAATCTAATAAAATGATAAAATAATATTAATTCTTATTTTATTATTTTCATTAGAAATTGAAAATAGTGTTTATGCATATGTAAGGTCTACCATCTATATTTCAAAAACTGGATTTCACGTCAGTTTTCATAAATTTTTTACGTTGGTTTTTAATTGATGTCTATAAAGTTGACGTAAAAAAAATACATTTTTCTTTCGGTTTTCCAAAACCAATTAAAAAAATGATACGGTGTTGGTTTTCACGTCAGTTTTACAAATAAACTAAGGCTGAAAATTGCCCTCCAGCTGGTTTTCTAAGTCATATTATTAAAAAATAATGTAGAAAACTATAGATGAGTTGGTTCTCAGTGTCATTTTACTACTAAATTAATTTTTTATTAAAACACTTTTTTGGAAAAAGTGTGAAACCATCAAGTACAACTAGAATCATTAAACGCAATAGCACATAAAAAACCCTTAAATACTAACTTAAACTTATTAGATGTGACCTCACTATGTAGTTTCTAAGATAGATCCATTACCTCTTTGTTCTGATGGACTTTGAGAATGTCTTCAAAATGTTGGGCCAGTTTGTCCCTTATCTTTAAGATCTCCTCCACTATTAACTTCTTGTCATTAAATCCTATCATCAGAATTAGAAATTGTTTCTCAATCCATCCGCTATATTCCATGTTTATATCCACTTTCATTGGACGTCTGTTCTTCCTCTCTACATCCTCTTTGGATGATTGAATTGTTAAGGTAGTATCCACCATCTCTTCGTCAGAATGCATAAGGAGGTACGCAGTCTTCTCCATGGCTTTTGTACCATATAGGGGCTACGAACCAGCAGCAGTCACCAGTGGAGCACCACCACTTTTATCCTACTCCGCCAACACCCCCATTGTTCAACCCTCCAAAGTTAGATCTATTGTGAGTTTTTCCTCCAACCCTACTTCTCATTGTCTTTTGTCTGTCCCGGCCTTAATCCATCCCTAGGCACTTTTTCCCGTTAGCATCTCCCACAGCATCTGATGGATTCTTCTTACTCATCATGCTGGAGACCATTTCCACACCTGTCGTCGATGGAGGTCCTGGTGGTAAAACTCTTTCACTCTTTCACGCTTCCTTCCCTGACAATCTGGTGACTATTGTCTTTGGGGTGTCTGAATAATCCTTACGGGGTCTGGATTTTTTCTCCCCCTTGAGGTTAGGGAAATTCTTAGTCCTGGTGCTTCTTTGTTCCCCTTTCCTTGATCCAATTCACACAATACTGTATTGATCATAGACCATGTTTGGGTGAGAATCCCCTTCTATATCACCATATTCATCATCGTTCTTGTGTCTCGAACTGGCCCGTTTGCGCTTCCATCTTGGGATGACTATTTTCCATCCTTTAGAGTCCACATTATCCTTCCTAGCTTGGTTCAGTGCCTAGAAACTATTATGTATCATGATAGACATAGAATATTTGCAATAGATAGGCACACAGTGTTGTGGATACACTACCCCCATGTCTTTCATGTTTTGTATCTCCCCAAGAACCCTTCCTTCAACTATAATACCCACACCAACCTAGATTTTGTGTTTCACGGATACCTAGCCATAATTCACCCCTCCGCCCTTAACACTCTCACTAAAGGAGAGAGCATTTATGGAGCTAGGACGTCCTGAGAACTTCTCTTTCAACTTGGGGGGCCTAAATCATTAATAAACCTCGAAAAATTTTCACTAACTCTTGGGACATGGATCTTATTACATGTCTTGTCACACAAAGAAGTAAGGATGGGAGCTGAATCAAGAGAGATCAGCCCCTCTACCTCCTTTAACAGGATAAACTTATCAGACCCTCTCCTCTATACTTCTTTATGATTCCCAAGTTTGTTGCACAAGGAGCAAAAATAAACCCAAGTCTCAGAGCCAACAGGTTGCTTAAACTGAAATTCTTCACCTACAACAATCCAAAAAAAATCAACTGGACCCTTTGAAACATCCACTTAGACACATATTCCTGGAGGGACCGGGCAGCGAACAGCCCTAGTTCTGCTATCTGAGCACAGAAATCTTCCAACTAAATTACCTAGAATTTTAATGATAGATGTATTCTGAAAAGGGATAGAATGCTCGGGAAAACTAGCCCAAACTATCATCAAAGGTGAGTCCCGCTTCATAAGAACTTCCTCTGACCATCTAATAAGATGAAGCGAAAGTCATTGCATATGCGAGGAGTGTTGGACCAGGCCTGGATCATATCACCCTCAGACACATAGTAGATCATAAGGTTCCAGCCATCGGGAAGGCCAACAGTTGCGAGATCTTTAAAAAACCACAAACTAAAAAAATCGGTCAAATATGTCCACAGAAGGATGGTAATTCTTAAATCGAGCTACCAGAGTCAGGCTGGGGGGAGAGGAAGCAGCTGTAAAATCCGATGTCGAGATCGGAAGAGCCGAACATCTCTTAAACAGGTTGGGGACTTTAGGGCTAAGAGAGATGGATGGGAAAGAGGGAATGGAGTTGGGGTAAGAGAAGGGGACAAAATTTCCATGACCTCCTGAGGGTGGAAGAGGTCCCTCCCCTAATGGAGGAGGGACCAGAGCAGCGGCCATCGTTGCAGCTAGGGCATTGCAGGGGAGAAGGAGGACGGGAGTGAGAAAGATCCACGAACAACCTCATTCTATTTAATAAACCAACAATGAAATCCTCGTATTTTTTAAAATATGTTTCAGCATCAGTTTTTATGAAAATAGGCGCTGAAAGCTAAAAAAGATTCAGAAATTTCAAAATATTACACATCCAAAATAATTAAAATCCCTGTAACAAGAAAAAAAGATAATTCAGTTAAGAAAATTTTATCATTGACTAAAAATATATAAAAACATAATTAATTTTTTCTATTTAGTGAAGAAATTATCTTTTTATTTTTAATATATAGTTGAATTCAAATAAACATACCTAAAATTTACAACATGATCAATGTTGGTTATTTTTGAAGCATTCATTTGACATCATTTTTTTCAATCACCTGTTTTAAAAAAAAGAATTATTTTTTTGAAAACATGTTATTAGGAAAATGTAATATTATTCATAAATATTAGAATATACATAACTCAAATCATAATCATACTTAAGAAATAGTTCCCCAACAAAGATCGTAGATGGGTAAGTTCGGTTTGGGTATAAGACTCGTCATCATTAAATGTTTATAATAAAATTGAATGATATGATATTAAAAAATATAATACTATGATAGAAAATAGAAAAAATTTAATATAACTAACCTTATCAAATTCAGTAGTCACTCCAGTTGTGATTATCTCATACAAGAATCATAGAATATAATTCCCAGATTCAACATGTCCTTGTTGACTATGAAACTACAATTATAAAACATTAACTTGATATTAAAAACCAATATATATATATATATATCAGAATAGAATCTAATATAATAATTAATTACCTTTACATCCACATATTGAATTGCATTTAGATTCTTTATAGACGTGTGTTCTTTGTTAAATGTTCTCCATGAACTACATTTTCATATATATTAATCAATAATACATGTATAAAAAATTATAATTAAACATAATGAGATTATAAAAAACAAAAAAAACTAGCCTTTCTAATAAGGTGGCAAATATTTTATGAATATGCCCTAATAAAGAGAAAAACCAATATAATGTGCATTCAATTGGGAAAAATACTCCTAACATCCAGTGACCCCTACTGTACAAAAAGATTCCAATTAATGAAATTATAATGATCACCAGTTCATAAATACCTTTCTTTACTTACTTATCAAGAAATTTCCAAAACCAAAATCCAAGATCCATCTGTTATAATCTCTCATGGATATGTGTGACTCTATTAGCATTATCCACATTTCTCACTTCTAGGGAAATGTATTCTGGATCTATAAAACCATAAATGCATGTTCTTTCATTCTGTACAAGAAGCATGTATAGATACCTAATTTTAAAATGAAATATAATTTTTCAATTTAAACCATCATTTATTAAAGAAGTAAAAATTTAAATGTTGATTTTGATACATTGAAAACAAATTCCACACATTCAGCCCAAACAGTTCAAAATCAACTAGATACATGATATATTCATGGAGTAATTGCAATGGATAAACACTTCCGCATATATCGAACATCATCTGAAACTCATAGATATAATTTAATCAAGAATAAGATTGAGATAATATTTGTATCCCATAAAAAATATCAGAAGTATCTACAGTTGACTGTTCCATAACGTCTTGTTTCATTTGTTCAATTTCATTTGGTTTCAGATAATCCAATATATGTTAATTATTAGAAAACATTTTAATAAATTTTTAATCATATGTAATAAAAATTTAAAAAAACTCCTATCTCATATGAAATAAAATGAAGAAGAATATTTGACCAAAGTAAAATATGATCCATAAAATCCCCAACTATGGTGATCTCCTTGGTAGGAAATGGTTCTAGAGCATTAGGATTAATAATATAAAGTACTAGTATTTTAACCTGACCCATCTTCATAGGTTGGTTATGTACAGAATCCCCTAAAAAATGTACAAGTCCAATTGAAACTATATTTATATTTGGAACTCTAGAAAACAACTCATAGTATATGGTTTGTTCAGAGCGAGGAGGTGGAGGATCAAAGTAGGGAGGTTGGGAAGGGTAGTCCGGCTGAGATGGCTTTAGAGGATGCACAACCGGCTGAGAATGAGAAGATTAGGAAGGCTACGCAGACTATGATTGTCTTGTCAAGTGTCCTAATAAAGCTCTATGCACTGATTATTGAATTTAATCACCCATAGGCCATTTCATATCTATTAGCTTGGCTTTTAAGGATTCTATTTTGAGGTCTCTTAACTTCTATCTCTCACCAAAGTATTTCTAAATGCTGACACCCATCAGATATACTCTAGCATGGTCAGCATGTTCTTCCTTTCCTAAAGTAGTGGCTTGGATGTCCTTCCTACCCTCAGGGATAAAAGTGCCTTGTGACACATTATCATAATTTTCATCCTGAAATGAAAAATGAAAAGGTTATATAAGTTTTTGTAATTTATAAAATATTAAAATTCTTGAAAAATAAATAATATTTACTTAAAATTTTATCATCTACCTCTCTTTCTTACTCTATAAGATACTTTTCATTTTTCCCTCTTCTCGCTCGTTTCTATTTTTCATTGGGAGTGGGAGGAGATGGAGGAACAAACTAGACCTCTTTTGAACCACTACTACTTCAAGCTCTTAACACTTCAAATTTTTCTTCAATCATTTTCTACTCTAATAATGGATACCCTTTACATGATAAAGTCTGGGACTATATATTTTTCAATTGGATCTCTTGATGATATATCTTGGAGGCCTAATATATAAAATTAAACTAATAAGTAATTAAATAAATATATAATAAATTTTACAATATAAAATATTTAACATAACTAAATTTTTTCATCATGACGGCTGTCAAAAGAAGGTTTCCATGTATCTACATCTATACACTAATACTTAAGGGAAGGGTTTTCAAACTTTTTCTTTCCAAAAAATCTATTTTTTTGTCACTTTTGTGTGTAAATATCTCCATTGAACCACCACTATGATATATTTCTTTTATTATTTTCTTTTGTTCCCTCAAAATTGAATGTCATCTATAATTTAATAAATTTAATATTCCATTAAAATGTTTAATATTCAAAAAATCAGATAAAATAAATCAACTGAGATATTTTACAATAACGGCCTCCCAAATCTATTGTTTCAACATCCTATCCACAAACCTCCAATTGGGATAATAATTAATAATCCTACAATGGATATGTATTGATATATAACTGGTAAACTGAACTATAATTGGTCCATTCACATTATAATTATCATCAAAATGAATATGTAATGTCTCATCTGCTTGAGAAAGTGACAGATTTGGTAAACGTGTAATACCATGTTTACCAATATGAGAACATGATTTCATTATTGTAATAAACGGAGTCTTTTCTATTGAGGATACAACAGTAGTCCTATCAATAATATTATAAAATAAAAGTTTTCATTCATTAAATAAGTATATTACTGAATATTTAACAATATGAAAAAATAGAGATACCACGATAACTTTTCTCTCTTTCTATATCTAACATTGACACATGCAAGTGTAATGAAATTTTGTGTACCAGTATATCATTAGAAAACAAAATATTTAGAAATAATCATGACAAGAATAAGTAAAAAAATTGCATGTATTTTTATGTTCCAAAAAAAGAAACAAAATATAAATAATTAAAAGAAAAATTAGGAGACTAATTTGGTATTTCCCCATATGCCTTCATCGGGATCATTACATACTTCATGCACTATGTCTACATTGTAGTCAATGTAATCATCCTAAAATTATGTAACACGTGAATAAGACTCATGTAAATCAATAACATCATCTGCATCAGTCTCACCACACAAATGGTATATTTTTCCTTGCAAAATGATAGACCATTGATCATTTGATAGAACAATGACATAATATATATTCATTTCATGTGTCTCCATGATAAATGGTTCCTCATAATAATCTAATCTATGCGAATCGACCAGTTTAAATCTGTAGTCATCTTGTTTCACACCACTATAGAAATCAATCGAATTACACTTAAACATAGTGACTTGAAATTTTGTATAATCAATTTTCCATATATCCTCAAGAACTCATAAATATGCCTATGAAATGGAAATTGGTAGTTTATCTTTTTCACATGAAAAATTCATTGCTTCAGTGATAACCATCGCACCATTATTTTGATCACTACTCTTATTATATAGATTTTTTTTATAAAATATGAACCAATTAATATCAAAACCAATCCAAGTTATAACATAAAGATGTGGCCCCTATTCCAACCATTTCAATGATTCAGATGCAGATATATATATGTTCTCACTTTCTCTTTAAACCATGAATAAAATGCCTTTTCATTCTCCATTATCAACCACTTCTCATTTCTTTTTGGGTATCATCTCTTTAATAAAGCAATATGTGATGATATATAAGATTTAACATCATCTGTGTTATTCAAAATATAAAAATATTCCTACATCACTTCATCACATGGAATGAAATTTACATTTAAGCCTTGAATACCTCTACCTTCACTATCAACTATCAAATGTCGAGATATAGGGAGACCAATATGCTCCACTTCATTCCAATAATCAGTACATAACTCAATCACTTATTTTGATACATATTTTTTAACAATATAGGCCTTCAGTCGATAATGATTTTTAACATATCCCTTAAATATTTTCAAATACCTTTCAAAAGTATATATCTAAGGTAAATAAATAGGCTCACATATTCTTATCTCAGGAACCAGATTAACCATTATATCAAAAAATATTGGTGGAAAATATAGTTCTAGAAGATAAGTATTAGATAAGCTTCATTATCCAAATAATTTAGCAAATTTGGATCAATAACATGGATATAAATGGATTTAAAAAAAATTCATAACTTTATGATAGTCTTTCTCATACATAATTGAAATATACCACACAGTTTGACTGGTAATAGTTGCTGCATCAATATATGACAGTCATGTGATTTCATACCTGTTAATTTATAATCCTCCACTAACAATAAATTCTTCACATTTGAAGAATACCCATTGGGAACTTTTATACCATACAGACACTAAAAAATATTAATATTATAACTATTTCTTAATTTATAACAAGCCGGAGGTAAATATGTTTTTTTTCCTTTCATAGTGGGAGCTAACTAGAAATGTATTCCCATTTATATCAAGTGTAATCTAGAATTCAATCCATCAATTGTATTTTTTTATGTCTAATAAAGCTACAATCAAACATTCACATATATTTTTCTCAACATTCATAACATCAATGTTATTTTTTGTCACTAAAAAACTCCAATAATATAGTTCAAAAAAATATATTATTTCTTCCAGATATTTTTTGAAGACTAGAACTACTTTTGATTCTAGTTGGAAAATCATTATTTTTTACCATGTTGCGATATTCTTAAACTAAAAATGGTTGTGGAGGAATAATTTATTCTTATAAACCATTTAATTCCTTTTTCAATTTATGTCATGACATGTCCCCTTGGGCCAGTGCTGTGGCAAACCCTAATACCACCTCCTGAAAGCTAGGGGTTGGTGACTAGCATTGATGGTGTCAACCTGAAAGTGGGAAGCATTAGCCTGAGTACTTGTAAGCATGCACACGCAAACACATCCCAATGCTCTAAAATTAAAAAAAATAATTATACTAAACAATAAATAAGTACATCTACATATGAAATTCAAATGGTCCATAATACAAACCCAAAAAAATACTAACTGGAAAATAGGAAAGTAAAAAAAGAAAATATGGACAGCCATCCGCTGAAAACCTCACCTGATTCTAAGTAAAGAGTATATGATGGAATCTGTAGAAGTATGTCCCATTTATCTGGTCTCACTAGGAACCATTGGGTCCTGGGTGACCAATTCCTCTGTCAAGGTGGCAGATGTCTGCACCAGACACAACACGTGCGGGCGAAGCCTGTGCAACGGTGAGTAACAATATACTTAGTAGGGTCCCCAAAATAACAAAGAAATATAAGAAAGAATTCCACAAAAAATCTAAAAGCAAGATCACCAAGAAAAATAGATCACACTAGGTATATTCTAGAGTAGGAAAGTAATACCATCAGTCATATCATCGAACACCATGGGCGACTGGAGAACTCCTCCTCAATGAGTATTGTGGGCATGTTGAGTCACACAAAAACTGCTTCACATTAACCCAGGATTTTTTTGGTAATCATCCCTGATGAGTAACATGGGTATATTAGTTCAAACAGTATCCTCTTGCCACTATGGGCATGTCGGGTCACATAGAAGTTGCTTCCCACTGATGGTCATACCGAGGTACTCCTCCTGCTGAGTACCGTGGGTCTATCTGGTCACATAGAATCTGCTCCCCACCATAGGCATGTTTGTTCACACATAAAACGCTTCCCATTGGGCCATAGTATCTGATCCCCATAGGGTCTCTTGTATATAGTATTTAGGTCTCAACAAACTATATGGTTTCCAAACATAGCACACTTGATCTTCGGAGAACCGCTCCCCAAGACATTTATTGAATTTCAACTTCCATGAAATCCGCCATAGCGTATGACAAAATATTTTTCCAATCATGAGGGTTCCAATGATGAAATAGCTCACCAATCGGATGCCTCTTTTGAAAGATATTGGTGTTTTTTCAAAAAGGGGCTGCTTGGGTTCGGGTACGGTCCGACCCTGTTAGACCAACCCGACCCGGGTCCACTAACCCGACCCAGACTCGGTCTAGCTTAGGTCTGGTCCATTAGGCCACAGGCCTGTTGGGTTGTGGGTCCGGCCCGATGGGGCGGGTCTAGCCCTTTCCCTTCATATTTCCCCTAGCTAGGACATGGCTGGAAACTACGTTTTTTAACCCTGCTTGCCTCGCGGTTCACCACAAGGCTATTTCTCTGCCACGGTCAAGCGACTGTGGTCTAGCTGCGAACCATCCACCCAATCTGTCTAGCTCGTATTCCCACAAGCAGTTGAAGACTGTATGAATCTGAGACCCATGACCCGTGGCTGTGGGCCCCTCCACCAACTCGGTAAAGGGGCCACGTCACTATCTCCGCCCTAGCCGGTGACTCTTCCCGGTGCACCGATGGGCTCTTCCGCGGACTACTAGGTCTTCACTAGTGGTCTGTTCCCCACACTGACTACTCCTATGGCCTCTGCGGGATCCCCTCTTCCCTACAAAGGCCTTGAATACTCCTTGTCTCCAATTTGAAAACTCATCCATGAAGAACGCACAAGCAAAGGGGATCGGGCCCTGTTCGTGTCGTCTGATTCCCTCCACATTAGAGTTTTAAAAAATGGGACGCTTGGGGTTGATGTTATATCAACAATAATTCAATATCAATTATAAATACCAAGAAACCTCACCCTCCCACAAGAACATACAATCTGTGGATTAGCCTGTCTGTGGCTTGATCCACGTTCGATGTTTAGAATAAAGGAGAGAGAAGACGTAAAAAAAATAACCCCTACCTCAATTGACATTTGTACATGATGTTCTCCACCCTCTAGGATTCATTCTCTATTGGGGTTTGTCTCTTTCCAGTCCTATACTTCGTAATGCATCGATGTCGCTAGCGATCCTACAGGCGTTCTTTATTTGTCACTAGAGGGTAAAATTGTCATAGGTTCATCAGAGAATCCCTAAGGTTTAATTCTAAACTCTCCAACTCATTAGATTAATAAAAATGAAAAATGATGCATTGTTTATATTACGATGCGACGTTGCATCATTATGCTGTTTCATTTATGAAATAGGGTAACTATTATTATGCATAAAAATGACCCATTAAGGAGCATCCTTCATGTCCCTCATCATCACACCGCAGCGCCAATGTCTTCTGTTCAACAGTGAGAAAAAAAATAACTTTTAAAGTTATTTTATTATTTTCCAAAAAGTCCAAAAAAATAGCTTTTCTGAAAGCCTCTTACCATTCAAAGTTAAGAACATTCTAGGAAAATCCTGGAAATTCGATTTCAACGGTTCCCTCGGATTTTTGAACTGAGAACCGGTTAAAATGTTAGAAAAACCCACTCGCACGTTTACTGAAATAAACTAAAAAAAGTTCAAAATACTATTTTGGGATCACTAGACCTCATAATCACATGTCATCAAAGCATTTGGTCTTGAAATAATTAAATGTTATTTAAAAAAATATACAAAAATTTTGGGACACTACATTCTCCCCACCTTAGGGATTGACATTCCCAAAATCCAAAATAAGGGATAATTGAATAAATGGGGTTAATGAGCATGAATCTGAGCCTCCTACTACCGTGTCCTCTCCTAGAGATTCTTTTGATGCCAACGAATGTGCACCATAGGAATCAACCATCCACAAAAAACATGCTCTTGTCGATCCTCTATCTCCACTGGGAACATCCCAAATGTCACCCCATCATCAATGTCCATTTCACCCTAGTTGATGACGTGTGATGGATCATACATGTACCTCCTCAACTGTAACAGGTGAAAAACATTGTGCACCTATTGTATCTATGGGGGAAGAGCTAAGAAGTACGCCACCTCAACAACTCTACTCTGAATCTGAAAATGTCGGATGGACCTTGAAGATAGCTTATCGCCCCAGACAAATCTCTACAATCCCCAGCGGGGTGAGACCTAAAGGAAAACATGGACTCCCTCCTCTAACTCCAAGGGTATCTATCTCCTGTTAGTATACGATTTCTACCTACTTGGTTTAGTCCTCATCCACTCCAGGATGATATGTACCTTCTCAATGGTAGCTCATACCAACTCTGTACCCATGAATGTTGACACCCCTCAGTCTCTCCAGTATAGAGGTGATCTGCATGGACACATGTACAAGGCCTCAAATGGTACCATACTAATGGTGGAGTGATAGATTTTGTTTCATGCAAAATCCACCAGTGGTAGGTGGTCCCCGAAACTATGACCAAAATCAAGGACACAAGCATGAAACATAACCTCAATGTTTTATATGGTCGGCTCCATATGACCATCTGTCTGGGGACAAAAAGTCCTGCTCAAGAACATTTGAGTCCTAAAAGCCTCCTGCAGTCCCTTCCAAAACCAAGATTTAAATCATTCATCATAGTCTGATAATATATTTGAAGGCACCCCATGAAGTCTCACTATCTCTTGTACATAGACATGTCTCAATCCCTATACTGGCCCCTACTCATGGATGGGTAATAAGTGAGCTGAATTGGTGAGTCGGTCAATGATCACCCAGATAGATTTGTGGACCTTGGATGTGTGTGGTAACCTTGTCATGAAGTTTATGAAGATACCATCCCATGTCTATTTCAGTAACTTATGTGGATGTGCCAAGCCTACTGGGACCAAATGGTTGGCCTTCACTTGCTGACAAGTGAGGCATCGTGAAACAAACTCTTCCACCACTTCCTTTATCCCTATCCACCAGTACTGACACCAGAGGTCCTGGTATATCTTTGCCAAACTGGGATGTACCTCCAAAGGGGATATTTGGACATCCCTCAACACCTAATCACGTAATTTCTCTGGTACTATAGTGTGTCCTATGAAAAGGATGACATGAGCCACACCTATCGAAAATCAATCAGAATCCTATCCTAAGGTTATTAGAGCATTTCGAGCCTCACAGTTAAAATCCAAAAGTTGTTCATCCCTTACTCGCTCTAATAGTGTAGGAGTGATGGTCATCAACTAATGGTAGGCTACTCCATCATTATCCATGAAGGATATCTTCATCTTGGCTAGCTGCTTCGTCACCTCACTCAGCAGTTGTAAACAAGACCTTCTGTTGAGTGTGTCTGCCACCAAGTTCCCCTTCCCAAGAGTATAGACTGTATCAAAGTCCAAGACTTGGGGGAAATCAAACCATCACTGATGTCTCAAGTTTAGGTCCTTTTGTGAGAAAATATACCAGAGACTCTTGAGGTCAGAAAAGATGGTAAACTGTTCACCCATCAAGTACTGATGGCACATCTTCAAGGAAAAGACCATTACTGCTAACTCCAGGTCATTGGTACCATATTTCTTCCCATGATGCCTCAACTTCCATGACCTTTAGATGATCACTACTCACTACTGTATTAGTACACAACCTATTTTGGTCCCTGCTGTGTCGCAAAAAACTACATACCCAATGCCCTCTTTTGGTAGTCTCAAGATGGGGGCACTTGTCAGTCTCTACCTTAGCTGCAAAAAACTCTCCTGGCACTTCTCCATCCATACAAAGGGATATCCCTTCCCTTTCATGACTGATGAAGGTAATTCTACTCTAGAAAAGTCATGCATGAACCTCCTATAGTATCCATTCAACCCTAAGAAACTACGCACCTCATCCACGCTCTTAGGTGGCTCCCAAGAAAGCATTGTCTCTATCTTTTCCGGATCCACTGCAACTCTAGCATCTTTGATGACATGTCCCAGAAAGTGGACCTCCCAAATCTAGAAATAGAACTTAGAGAGCTTACGATAAATCTTGTACCCTCAGAGTGTATCAAGGACTATCCAGTTGTGTGTAGAATTCTCCTCCTATGATGTTGAGTACACCGAGATATCATCAATGAAGACTACCATGAAACAGTTGAGGTAAGGCTGGAAGATCCTTATCATGAGCCCCCTTAACACTGTTTTGGAATTGGTCACACCGAATGGAATCACCATAAACTCTAAGCAGCCATACCAGCATCTAAAGGCTATCTTTGGTATGTCCTCATCCCGTACCTAAAGCTAATGATAGCCTGATATGAGTTCTATATTTGAGAAGCACCTTGCTCCCTTTAGCTAATCAAAGAGGACATCGATCCTTGTAAGTGGATACTTGTTACTCATGGTCAATCGGTTTAGGTGTCGAAAGTCAACACAAAACCTCCAAATCCCATATTCCTTCTTCACAAATTGTACTACGGCTTCCCGTGGTGAAACTATGGGTCTCACAAAGCCCTTTTCCTACAAGTCCTCCTGTTGTACCCTCAATTATCGAAGCTCTTCGGGATCCATCCAATATGCCGGTGTGGATATCGGTGTCTTCCTTGGGTACAGATCAAAGAAAAATTCAACCTCCCTATGGGGAGTTCATCCCAGAACATACTCATGAAAAATATCCTCAAACTCATCCACAACTACTGGAAATCTCGGACTCCTATCATCCACCACACTGAGGGTGAGACTTTCCAACAAGTGAGTGATTAGCGGCACCCTCCTTTGAGAATGTTTATACTATGCTGAAAATGTTCCCTTCTCACCGATGAACGAAAACCTAGTCCCATCATTGCAGACACATCACACTTTGCGACTAAAATAGTTGACCTGACCATGGACATTAGATAACCATTCTACACCCAAGATGACATTGTAAGGCCTCGACACCGCTACTTGGAGATCCCAGCCAAATCGATCACCTCCTAGACTAATTCACACTGCTGACTCTAGTGTGTAATCCTCATATCTAATCGTGTAGGAGTCTCTAATCATAAGGATTGAGCCAATGGATCCACCAGAATTTCAATCCTTGAATGAGTTCTGTGGAAAGGAAAAAAATACTGGAACAAGCGATTATTAGAATTATAGCTATGTTGAAGAATACACAGATTGTACCTCTAATCACCTATGGAGCATCATGGTCATAGGCCACCATCTCCTGAAGTTTTCCTCACCCCTATCCGCCAGATCCCTGAGTCTTTGGTGGACCACCAAGGGTTGGTTCTAGTAGTACCTAGAACCATCGTTTACTATCTTCCGCTAGGCCTATTACCCAACCACATCTACCGCCCTACAAACCTTCTCACTCAAACCTCTACTTCTACCTTGGTGGTCCCTCGACCATCTTTTGATCGTCTATGTAGAAGTTCCAACAGTCACGATCCATGTGTCACTGCCCACCGCACATGAAGCACATCCTGGTTCCATGCTGACTCCCTATACTCTAGTATCCCCGTACTACTGACCCCAAGTACTGGGGTCACCTCTTGAAAGATCTAGACTGCTTGGGCCCCCATCTCTATTGCTCACCAATAAAGACTCTTTCGCTTGATGTCTACTGGTGTCCCTAGCTATCGGTGACTACTTCTATAGGAAGATCTCCATAATAAGGGATCTCTCTACCACTAAATCATGAGTGGGGATGATGAGAGACACCATGTATGCACACCGATCACAAGGTCACAAGGGAAAACTCCTCCTGAAAAATCCACTCACAGTTTGTCCAAATGAGGTTCACCTCATCATGAATCCAGATGGTCGTGATCCACAATCTCCCCATTGTTCCCTATAGAAGGATCGTATCCAAGATCGGCATCTGGTCAAGTGGTGTCATCACTAAGAAGATGATTAGCATCAGTGTCTCCAGCTAGTCCTCAAGGACATGATGATCTATCTCACCCATGAACCTAGAAGGTCTCTGTCTCTAAAACTCAATACAGGAACTAATTCTATGTACGTCCTCTACGGATAACTCTAGTAGTGACTACTAATCAATGGGTGGTGGCAACACTGGTGTACCACCCGAAGGGGCCTCCTCTAGCACTAGTCCTTCAACAAATGCCTCATCGCAAGGAGGGATGTCCAAACAATTACATATCGAAAGCATAGCTGGCTTTCTATGTGAAGGCATCCTGGAACAAATCAAGATGTACAATGGTCAAAAGATTATACCTGGTGAGCTATATCTTATTCAAGAAAATCATAATAAGACACTTAGAAAACTAGTGTTTTCATGTATATAGCCGAAAAGCAGAATTCAGGGTCCTTGTGTATGGATACGCCAGCCGCAGCACCAAAACTAGACTCCCTAAATCTGAAATTCGAACTAGAAACATTTAACACTATTGCTCAAAAACAAAACCACACACCAATGCTATTAAAATAAGAAATCAGGCCACTAAACAACCAATGAGTAAAAGTACAACTGAAATTCCAATGGGATAGAATACAAAACCAACAAAATACTAATAGGAAAATAGGAAAGAACCAGAGAAACTATGGATAGACATATGTTGAAATCCCCATTTGATGAGTAAGTATAGAGTAGCTGTTGGAAGCCATAGAAGTTTTTCTCATCTTCCTAGTCTCACTTGGCACCCACAAGTCCTGGTCCACCCAGTCCTCTATCAAGGTGGTTTTCATCCTCACCAGACACAACATGTGCGGGTGAAGCCCATATAGGGGAGAGTAACAATATATTCAGTAGGGTCCCAAAAATAAAAGAAAATCCCAAAAATCAATCCACAAACAAACCACAAAGCATGATCACCAAGCATGATCATGAAGTAAGACAACTCACACCAGGTATTTTTCTAGATTAGGAAAGTAATACCATCAATCATATCATCAAACACTATGGGTGGCTGGAGAACTTCTCTTCAATGAGTTCAGTGCACATGTCGGGTTATATAGAAGACACTTCCTACTAACCTAGGACAGTTTTGGTACTCATCCCAGATGAGTACCATGGTTATTAAGGGTCACAGAGAATCCACTCCCTGCTGTGGGCATGTCATGTCACATATAAGACTCTTCTCACCTTTTTACATACAGAGGTACTCCTCCTGTCAAGTATCATGGGTCTTTCAGGTCACACAGAAGCTGCTCCCCCTCATGGGCCTACTGGGTCACACAAAATATGCTTCCTGGTCTCAGCCTACCGAATGGTTTCCACACGTAGCACACCTGATCTCGAGAGAACCGCTCCCCATGAAATTAGTCGAATTTAAACATACATTAAGTAATTAATAGAGTATTTAAAAATATTTGCCTCATTTTTAGGGTTCCAACATCATAAACGGCTCATCAATAGGATGACTGGTTTGAAAGATATTGGCGTTTTTTCAAAAGGGGCTACTGGGGTATGGCCCCGGTCCAACCCGATCGGATTGACCCAACCGAAACCAACCCGGGGTCCGCCAACCAGACTCGGGTCTGCTGACCCGACCCGAACCTGGGCAGACCTTGGACTGGTCTGTTGGGCTGTAGATCCAGCCCGATGGGGGTGGGTCTGAGCCGTGCCATGTCTAATCTGCTGAAGGCGAACAGATTTGTCTGATTGGTTGGGACATTGATGCAAGAAATTTCAGACACAACTTCTTGACCCACAGTTATCCCCGGGGTCGTTTATCCACCACAGTCAAGTGACCACACCCTGGATGCAATGAAGATGACCAATCCGACCAGCAAGGATTCAGGCACACGGTCAAAGACCGCATACCTCCGAGACCTGTGGTCCGCAGCTACGGGCCACTTCACTAGTGCAGCCGAGGTGCCGCATCTCTGCCGCCTGCTGGCAGCTCTTCCTGGAAAACTGCCTCCCTCCCGCGTCTACTGCTATGGGCCACCTCTAGTGGGATCTTCTGCGGACCACCGATTCTGCATAGATGGTCTGTTTCTTCACACAAACTATGAATTTGACTTCCAGGCTATCTCCTATTCCCTACAAAAGCCTTGAATCCTCCTTTTTCCAATTTGAAAACTTTTCCATGAAAAATGCACAAGATAAAGGGCTCGGGCCTTTTTCGGGTCGGCATGAACCTTCCATTTTAGATTTTTAAAAAATGGGGAGACTTGGAGTTTATGTTCTATCAACAATAATTCAATCCTAAATAGAAATCCCATGAAACATCACCCTCGTGCAAGAAAAGACAATCTGAAGATCAACCTATTTGTGGATAGATCTATGTTCACCATTTGGAATGAAGGACAGGTAAAATGTCAAACAAATAAACCCCTGCCTTAATTGGAATTCTTCATTGAAGTGCTCCTCCCTCGAGGATTCAAGCTCCATTGGAATTCATCACTTTTGGTCCCATTCTTCATAAGGCATCAAAGTTTCTAGCGATCCTGTCGACATTCGTCATTCGTCATTGCAGGGTAAAATCACTATAGGTTCGATAGATAATCCTGAGGCTGTAATTATAAACTCTCCATTTTGTTAGCTTAATAAAAAGGAAACATGTCACAACATTTCTATTAGTTTGTGACATTGAATCGTTGCATTGTTTCATTTATGAAATAGTATAACTGTTACGCTGCACCAAAACAAGCCATTAAGAATCTTCCTTTCATGTGCCTCATTGTTGCATTGTACTATCGTTTTCTACCACTCAATGGTGAGAAATGAAAAATAAAATAACTTTTTAGTTATTTTATTATTTTCCAAAAATTCCAAAAAAAATAACTTTTTTTCCAACCCTTGTTGGTCAAAGTTAATTCTTTTCTTGGGGAATCTTGGCATTGTGATTTCAACAGTGCCATCATATTTTTGATCCGAGCATAGGTTCAAAAGTTATAATAATGCACTAACATGTTTACTTAAGTGAACTAAAAAAAGTTCAGAATTCCTTTTCTGGATCACCAGTCCTCGAAATCGTGTGTCCTGAAAGCGTGTGGTCTCCAAATAATTCCATATAATTTAAAAAAATATGGAAATTCCAACACACTTCAATCTATTATTAGGATGATTAATTTGAAAAAATCATCGATATCCCAAGTACACTGTGTTGGGACCACTTTGTATATGAAGATTGTATTTGTTGTCAACTGTGGTCAATGCTGGTCAAAATGAAGAAGGAGATGAAGAAGGACTCCAAAGTTAATGGAGATCGACTGAAGTGAGGATGCCTGTAGCATTGTTATGTAATCATAGCATTGAATGTCAGGCTTGGGCAACACTTCATGAAGCGAAATCAGACGATGCTTTGCTGGTATGTATTTCACACAAATCATGAGTTAGAAGAACTTGTGATGCAAGCCTTATGAAGGAAAGGGGGAGAAATGATGATGCCAGTCATATAATGTTTTGATTGGAAGGAATGATGCTACTGGAAGATAGGAAAGATTCAGTTCCCATTGCAACTCTGACGATGCTTAAGCTGATCTATCAAAGGATAAGTATCACGATAGTGGGATTCGTGATAAGAGTAGAAGAATGGTTAGGGGAAGCAGTAAAGAGACAAAATGGCAAAGCAATAGACAATCTGGGGATGGCAGAAAAGCACAGTTTAAGGTGGCACCGTTTTCCAGTGTTTGCCAAATTTTAGGGCCTGAAAATCGGGAGATGAAGAAATGTGCTTGGCAATGGATGTTGCGCATAACATTGAATATGGTTTATACGTGCAAAAGAGTTATTCAAGGTCAGAACGATGAAAAATGACAAAGGAATGGATTGCGCCGAAATTTAGGCACGTTTCACGCAAAATTAAGTGGTGCGCGCAATATCTGCGGGATGTGCGAAATAGTAGCGGGTTGCGCGAAAAATCTGTGGGATGCGCAAAATATTGGCATGGTGCGCGAAATTGAGGAATGAAGTTTTCGCGCAAATGATGGTTAGAGATCAGAAGATCAAAAATTGGCAAAGGCATAAAATGCGCGAAATATTGGAGCAGTGCGCGAAATCTGATGTCGCAGGAAAGATTGGGTTTGCGCACAATATAGAACCCGATGCAGAATTTTGCGCGCAATTGGTGCTTCATGCTTAGAAGGATGAAAAATGGAAAAGGCATGAGGTGCGCGGAATATTGAAGCATGGCGCGAAATATGAAGTTTCAGAAAAGAGTTTTTACGCGCATGGAGGAGGTTTTACGCGCAGGAAGGGGTTTTTATGCGCAAGGTCAAAAATGCCTATAAATATGAGGTGAACCCCTCTCATTATGTGAGACTCGACACTTAGACAAATCCCGAGCTCTGGCGCGCAGAAAAATTGTAGTATAGAGCATTGCGCGAAAAGAAGAAGTGCTGCGCCGAAAAAGAATTGTTGCGCGAAATAGGATGTTCTGCGCGAAAAAGAAGAGTTGTGCGCGAAAAGGGTTTTTCGCGCCAAAAGGTGTTTTTACGCGCAAGGCTTGAATTTTATGCGTAATCCACCTAGAAGGTTGTGCGAAAAATTTGAGGGTACCACAGGCCTTTGATAGGTACAGAGCACTCTCGAAGCAGCCTTGTGGAGGAAAAAGAACTGTGAACCATTCGGTTTCACAAAGAGAAGTTGAACCGCACTCACACGACTGGTGTTTAACACTCTCGTAGTGCTTTGCGAAGTGAAGAAGAACTAGACGTGCAATTGAACTCATATCTGCACAAAGGAAGAATTCAGTATACCAATACACTCAGGTGTTGGTATTGAGAAGAAAAGAAGAGGAAGAAGGAAGAAGAACTAGTGCAGTTTGTTTTTTCACTAGAGAAGAAGAGAAAGAAAGAAGAGAATTGCTTGCCTACTGCTTTGCAAGTAATCAAGTGAAGAGCACTACAATAGATCAAGAGCAGAACCAACCTTTTGAAGAAGGAAGAATACTGTCTCGATAGGCAGTATAAAGAACCAGCTAGAGGCTGCAAGTTGGACTTGGCTTTCACCAGTCCAGGGAAGAGGATTGTTTCCCACCCCCCTCCAAAGTGTAGGGACTCACACTGGCTAGAGGATTGTTTTCCTAGCCACTCCATTGTAACAACATTTTACTTTATAGTAGAGAATCCATGCAGTGGTCATACCCATGCATGGCAAGGACGTAGCTACTCTTATTGAGTGGTGAACCTTGTAAAAATATCGTGTGCACATTTTTACTGCTTTCTGTTATTGCATGCGACAGGGAAAAGAGAATAAGAGAATCAAGATCCTAATAGGTCTAGAGGTACAGTGATAAAAGTTGTAATTGGTTTAAAAAGTCCCCAACACTGATTCACCCCCCCTCTCAGTGTTAGGTATATCCCAAACTGGTCCTTTCACACTGCCTTTCTTCCATTCTACAATTGATAATATGTTGTCCCTTCTTCACAAATTGGACTTGCATTATGTCCCTTAACACTATATCCAGGTATATTTCCATATGACAGAAATTAATTTATACTAAACATTATTATAGCACTCAAAAAAATATTATTTCTTGAATGGATCAAAAACATGAACCATTGCCTCCCATAGAAGATTAAAATCATAAATCAATCGTAAAGGATACACATCAATATCATTTCCTGGTTGTTTCGGTCCAGAAATAATCAAGCTCATCATAACATATTTTTTCTTCATACATATTTGTGGGGATAAGTTGAAAAATTCTAACCAAAAATGCCATGAACTATGTTGTCTACTTGGGCTTCTATATAGACTCATTCCATCTTCACACAATCCCATTCTGTTATTTCTAACTTCACTTTCAAAATCAAGAAATTTTTAATCAAATCTCTTCCATTGTGATGAGTCAGTAGGGTGACGTAATTTACCATCAGAGATGTGTTTATCTAAATGTCATCTTAATCTTTTTGCATCAATTAAATTTAAAAATAGATGCTTCAAATGGGGAATTAATTGAAGGTACCAAATAATTTTAGCAGGAGATTTGACTTCAGAACCTGAGAATAAATCAGAGTTAATTTATCTGGATTATATAAAGGGATTATTAAAAGAAATTTTTTGATTTAGAATGAGGTTAGATGTCAATACTTGATAATGAACCTAAATTGACTTTTGCATCCATTTAATAGAATGATGTTCTATATGTATAAAATTTTGATAAAAATCATATTCTTTCCGATACAACACATAGTCATTGGGGAAGGCATGTATTTTTTTATACCCCAATGCAATTGGGTATTATATTTTCTTCACCTCATAATTGGAATCTGGATGCTCCCTCCCTTCTAGAAGTGGATCTTTTAAAAGCTCATGTAAGTTGAGATAACTTTTATCAAGCCAACCATTTTTTTTGTTTCAAGTTAACCATTCTCAAAACTGCTGATAACACTGTATATTTACAACCAATGAAAAATGGTTTTTCAAAATCTCTATAAAATCATTAAAAAAATTCTATTTTTTCAACGGTTTAAACACCTAAATCATGAATTAATTCTTCAATACGGTCCTGTGTGTCATCATGAATACTGTCATCAACATTAGATGTTGAATTTACTGTAATTTCACTATACCAAATCCAACGTGTATAATTAGTTCTAAAACCATTACAAATGAGGTGATCCTTTATTTCTCAATAATTCTACTTTCTCATATTCAAACACTTCACACGTGGAAAAAAATTAAAATCTATGTTTTGAATATTATGTTTCGAAAATTCCTAGAAATCATCATTTTTTTATTCATTACTAGTTTTCATTAATTTATCCAATTATGGTCCATTCAATACCTGGGATCATAATATAATTAGTGAATATATTAAAACATATAAACATTGATATATATATATACATATAAATAGAAAAATTTTAATTGTAAAAATTTACAACAAAAAATTATTGGAACACATACATGAAATATTAACGATTATTTGAAATAAAATAAAAAACTAATCTATTATAGGTATTTATTTTGTGTAATGTGTCACTGATCCAAATGTAGATGAATTATTTAGAATCAAAAAATATAAATATAAATAATTTCAATCGATGTATATACAAATATATATGAACATATATATATATATATATATATATATATATATATATAACGTATAAACATTTAAATATATATATATATATATATAAACAGATATATTTCAAACACATAAGAATTTAATTAAAAAATTCTGATCTGGTGAGAGATCAACGATTATTATAAGGAATAGAATAAAAATTATTTTATTGTAGTTATTTATTTTATTTAAATAAATAATTATAAATAATTCTGGATGAATATGGTAAAGAATAAAGATATTTCTGTCACGTTTACATAGAATTTTTTAAACGACTATAAAACCACACTATTTTCGTACTATTGAGATACATCAAAAGAGAAATCAATATTCCTCTTAGTTATAACCTATAACAAAACTATTTGATAAAACTACTACATAAATAGTTTATATGATTAAAAAAACTTTAAAAAATAATAATTAAAAGTGAAATGCATACAAAGAAATGATTGACTAAATCAAATTTATAACTAAAAAATAACAAATTTATATTAAAAAAATTTAAAAACCACTTACAAATTTAAGAGTTACACACTACAAGATTGACCCTGAATATAGATAATGTCTCTTGAATTAAATGACCAGAATAACAATAAAACAAATTATCAAAAAATTAAAAATAAAATAAACAAAAACAAAACAAAAAAACCTCGAATCGTGGTTTGGCTCAAATATGATAGAATTCCATTGCAGTTCGTAATAAAAAAACTCAAAAGAACAATTATAATATTAAAAAAGTAATTAAAAACAAAAAATAACAAAAAAACTTGTGATATGCATGCCAATCGATCGTATGAATGTTAAAAAATAGAAATATACACCTGAATCGTGGATGGATGAAGGATTGATGATCAGAAATCCTGAAAATATGATTTGACATGAGAAAACACAATCACAAACTCGATCGGAAGGGGTTCTATAGTCGTTGAAATTTCGTACACTTGAGAGAATGAAAGAACGGGTGAAATTGGGAATAAGGGTTTGGTGTTATGGTTTTTTAAAGAGATTAAATGTGGTTTTTTACTAAAACTGATGTGAAAATGTTTAATTTTTTATTTTTGACATTTGGTTTTCATAAAACTAACACTGGAAATAAATTTTTTTTTTCACCAAACTTTTTAGCATGGGTTTTAGTATAAAGCAACAATAAAAATATCAAACCGCATTTTCGATGTCGGTTTTCCATAAAAACAATGTTGAAAATGTAACTCTTTATATTATTGGTGTCAGTTATTAAAATAATCGATTCCAAAATATAAATTTTACTATTATAATTTCATTTCTATAGAACTGATGTTATAAAAGTGATGTTAAAAATACTTTTTCTACTAGTGTGTCTCTATGAACTGTGTAAGCAATTTTTCTGTATCTACCAATTATGGATAAATATAAATATATATATATATATAATTAAAATATATGATATTTATAAAATTAATATAATTATATATATAATGTAACCTTGATCAATGTACAAGTACCGGAATGTATGAATCAAATCTTCCATAAAAAACAAAATGGTGAACACCCGGAAACAGTGATTTTAATAAATAATTATTAATAAATTGGTAACGGAATGTTATAATGGGATCATAAATGATATTATAACTATGAAAATGATTCCTATATGTTATTATAATAAATTTAAATTTATTATAAAGGTGGTTAGAGTTATTTTTATGTAAGATGTGTTTATGGTAAGGGGATTTCTTGTCGTGTTTTTTTTTTCATGAGACATATGTCATATTCACCACTAATTTCCATTGTGCATTATATAAAATGCCCAAGATTTAATGTTATTTTTTTTAATGTAACTTAGAGGGATTTATAATTTGAATATATGTTTATCTCTTTCATTAGTTTTTTAATTAGATGTTACCAAAGTGAAAAAATCTCATTATATCAATACTGTTTTATTGAGATATGTTTAATGTTATTCACTTGTTTATGTCAATGAGGTGAATTCTTTGAAAATTTGTCAGGTTATATCATGAATAAACATATTTTAATTATATTTAATGTTTAAATTGATTTTATTCATTCATGGGGTTGACGACGGAAAATTTACCAAAGTGCTAATAGATTTTTATTTCAATGTCTTTTAAATATAGATTGTTTATGTTTAATTTCCCATTAAGGGGAATTATATGATAATTGTTTTTATAAAAAACTATTATTTTATTGTCCTATTTTTATAAATGAAATATTTAATCAATAGTACCATTTTACTATCCCTTTTAATTAAAATGGCCAAGAAAATTTAGTTAATAAAAAAATACTTTATTTACACTTTGGTTTAAAACCTTTTTCTTCAATGTCCATATTTTATTTAAAATATTTTAAAGAGAGAAATTAAAATTATAAAATGATTTTTAAATTTATTTTTACCCATTTTTTAATTTCTAAAAAAATATTTAATTGAGTCTTCTTTTATTTTTCTAAATGTAGTACTTTTGAGTTTTACCAAAAATGTGATAGGAATATTTACTTTAACATAATCGACCAGAATATAATTTCCCACCACCATAGCCATTGAATTCTTTCAATCATGATTTACAAGTTTCTATGTTTTTCTTAAAACAAAAAAAATCCTATAATTTTTGTGTAGCCTTTTTTATTTTACATATTTCATTTCAAAATAAAAAGGGTATTTTCCTCAACAAATATTCTAGAGTTATTTTAAATAATTAGTTTATATATGATAATGTCTCATGATTTTTATTATGATTTAATAGGGACATGGCCCAATGATATCATCCTTATTATTTTTATGCATGGGTAATTATTATGATGATGATATTTTCGTGGAACATGTATATTTTTCATCGGTAATGATATTATGAAATATTGAAATGATTATGAAACTTGTTTCCTTTACCTAGGTTATGATATATTGATATGATAAATGTTTTATGATCCTATGGGAGACATATGAATGGATTATGATTATTTGATGGGTGGTCCAATAATTATATATCCCTATAAATCAATGATTAATTATGGATATATCTTGAGATAATATAAACTGGAATAGGAAGTAAACCGAGTTCAGTAAGGGACTCTATCCACAATTATAGTCTTGGTAGTGAACCCTGAATAAGGATATGATAGAATGGGGAGTGAAATAAATCCACTATTATATTCTTAAGAGTGTTCCTTGTGTAAGGAAGTTATTTTATTTTATTATGTGTATTCCATAATCTTATGTCTTATGCCAATTCTCTCATGGATCATGTATTTTATTCGATTATGATTACTGTCTTATAAAATGGTTTTAAGGAATGACTCATCTCTACGATCATTGATTTTTTCAGTATGGTTTTAAAATGTTAATATTGTGTTCTCATACCCTTATACTCATTTTATTCTTATAAGATCATTCATATCTCCCCTATTTTCCCCTATTAAGAATTTACGATTTCCCTTTATTATATTTCTTTTTCATGAGAATATGAATAAAGTTTTTATATAAGATATTTATTATAAATAAATATATGGTATTTGATGTGGATCAATTATATACTATTTTTTTCCTGTATCCAACTATTCAAAGACAATAAAAATGTATTGTTCTAGTGTGGATCATAATGTTACGTAATGAATATTCATATAATATGATGTCATTTCTATTTATTAAAAGTATAGGTCGATGTAGTTGGTATTAGAGTTGGGTTTATTTAATTTTTAAAATGAGGGTCCTGGAACATTGGTGAAAACCTTGGAGATAAGTATATGTATATGATAATATCCAAAAAAATTGGTAAATTATAGATTGTGTTGTTTCCCAAGAAAATTAATCCATGTTTGTATACTAGAAAGTGGAAGTGGTTGGGGAAGAGATGCACCTAGGAGTAACAATTTTTAATGTGGTGGATTTGTAGTAACTACATCATAACTAGTACATGAAGTATGTTCTAATACTGCATGCCTATCTAGACACTCCTAGGGGAAATGCATGGGTTAATTCAAATTTTATTTATGAACCATTATGAGGAATGAGAGGACAAAGCATATGGAAACCTATGACCTTCCATAGTGATATAGGACAAATCTAAAGTTTTATGGGTTAATAATTATATGTTTTATCATATGTTTTCTAGGTATATATACCCCTTTTATGATTTTATGTGATGGGATATTTAGATGATAAAAATACTTTGGAAGAAATATTTGGGAATACAACCCTTTGGTTTAGTATGTGTTTTAGTGAAAAGGTAATTTAAAGAATAATTTTTTTATATTTTGTTGACATAATTTCTATGTTTTTAATAAAATATAGGTTTGATATGATATTTTATTCCAATTAAATTAATTTTAATTTAGATAAAAGATTTCTTACATTTTAGGGAAAAATTATCATATAGATAACCATGGGAGTGAAAAGTGACTTAGTGACTAAGTGATTAATGTTATTTTTTAAGAAGTACACTATATTATGAACATTATATGATTAAGGTAAAAAAATTCATGAATTAATATTGAATTAATTTAAGTAACCATATATGATTTTGTTATGGTTTTATAGTGCTTAAAGTTATTTGGGGGAAGGGATTATAATATTTTATTAAAATATGTTGTCAAATATTTTATATTGTTGGAATTTGAATTTGGTTAGAAATATATTAGAGGATTCTTAAATTTAGATATTTCTAGAATATATTAATAATAACTTGGAGTGTAATTGTTGAGTTTTTAGAGATTAATATAATATTTTTGTCTATATTTTATAACTTATGCTAACCATTTTGGTTTTTTTATATTTAGATTAATAAGGAATGAATTTTCACTATTTTATGGATATTATGATCTGTTAAAAGTTAATTTTTGTGATTCTAGTATTAAAAATTTAACATGAATATTCATTTCTAAGTGTAATGAATGAAGTATAAATTAATTAAATCACAACCAAGTGATGAAATTGTGCATATAAAATGGAAATAAGTCATGTAAATTTTCTTTTGTTCTCTAACTTGGTGTTAAAATAATCACTAAACCTTATGAAAAGGATTTAAAAATAAAATAGTTATCCTTTTACCTTTGTTTCACGTTAATTCATTGAATTTTCACCCATCACTGATTTAGGTTTTTGTGTTAATTAAATTTATAATCAGCATGTTATATATCACTCTCTATTATTCCTTAGATGATAGTTTTCTCCTGCATTTATATAATTTAACTTCCCATAAAAGTTCTCTTTATCTAGTAACTTGAATGTGTGTTAATTTAGGTAACTTTTATATCTTCCACTTTATAAATTCCCAGCCTTATTTAGGTATGGAACGTTTAAATATTTTTTTGCATTTCCTTTAAAGTGACTAGGGGCACCTGACTGTGCACACCGTTGTGGGTCCCGAGTATTTTTTTTTAAATTAATTAAATAACTGATGAGTTTTATAAAAGTTATTATGTTGCACTTTAATGAAATGTTATGGATTTATAAAATTAATTAAGGTATAAAAAACAATAATAAGATATTTAAAGAAGATTTTAAAGAAATTAATAAGGGATAAAAAGAAATTTTGAAAATAAATAAAAGGGGGTTGTGGGAAAAATAAAAAAACATTAAAATGGGAGATTTCCGTATTTATTTATTTTTATCCTTTTTTCATCCTTTTATTCTATTTTATTTTTCATTTTATTTTCCCTTTTTTCTTTTATTTTTATCTTTTTATTCTTTTTTTTCTTTCTTTTTTTTCTTTATTTTTTTTCTCCCTTCCTCTCCTTCTCTACCGCACATCGCACTCCCCCCTCTCCCAAAGTGGCGCACCACCCTACTGCCCCTTTGGAAGACCATCGTGCCTCTGTCAATCATTTTTTTTCTTCACCTTTAGGTGTGAAGTAAACCTTAGGGAAAGGATAACCTTACACAATTGGAATCATAGGATATCTTTGAGTATCCTGCTTGTTGTTCGTCTCGGAAGGATTTTACCCTATTTTGGGGTTTTTCAAAAATATTCAATTTTTTCTGGTTTAGGTCAAATCAATGCCTACCATGTATCATAGAATCATCAGTAATTATAAGGTAGGGTGTCTACTCATGTTCCCTCCGTTTTGTTGCGATTTATAAAAACGCATTGTTGGGTCATCAGTCGGTGCCATTAACTTTGTAAAATATCACAGAATTTTCATTAATTTAATTATTTCACCTAATTTTTTCAGTTATATTCATCATAAATTAAATTTTTTTAGTTTGTATAAATGTGTTCAAAGACCCTTTTGGGCTCTCCAACTTGACTGGTTTAAATTCTGTTAGCTCAAGTATTTAATTTAATTAACTGCATGATTTGTGCAACCTATTTTTGTTGTTTTTAATTTAAATAATTAATTTAGATTAATAATGAAATTTTAATTGTTGGAAATTTGGTAGTTGTTCATGATGATTTATTTATTTATTAAAATTTTCAATTATCTACTTATTTTGATGTTGTATCTTGCCTTGTTAAGACTGTGATACTGAAATATTTAATATGTACCTTGTGATGCACGGGTGTAACTGTTTTGTTTTCAAGCTGCAATTTCATATGCTTATGTTATACCTTCTGCTGTGAAATATTTAATTAAATTCAGGGTGGGGAAATGAGGTGGGTCCCATATTAAGGTCCACTCTTAGATCCTCTGTTCCTGACTAGTCACCAATAATAGTAGAGGGGGTGTCTTTGTCTTTGTGAGACTGAGACTTCCCTAGGATTTCCAATACATATGAGTGATTCCAGTTCCAAAAGGGTCCATTAGGGACAGATCCATTGAAAATTTGGCAAATCTAGCCTTAGATGATGTTCAACCCCTTTGCGAGATCAGGACAGAATCAGGGTAAAGCCATGCCTCGAGCAATAATTGGTTTTTCGAAAGACTTCCTTGGACAGGCTCGGTGGTATTGTATAATTTGACAGATTTTTTGCAGCGATACCTTTGGGATGGGATAAGACTCCTACTCTCAACTTGAACCTTAATAATTATGTACTAATGGTTTATTTTAATTCCACTCAATCCTCTTGAGATTTTTAATATCTTTCTGGTATGTTGAAGAAAACTTGGTTGACACATGACTTTAACCCCATGTTAAAGCACAAGCTTGGGGTATGTAACTCCCTTATTTTACCTCGATTTTCTAGGTTTTATATATATGCGTATGTGCATTCTACATACAGGTACTCTTTTTAGACTTTTGACATTAGCCGAAACAGGTGATTAGGTACAGGTGTCGTTGGGAACCCGGACCAAGTTATTTATTTCATTGAACTTAACAGTGTATCTAGAATTTTTATATAATGGAACACTTCATATTATTATTTCACTAAATTGAAATATTTAGACATCGTCGGTGCTAGCCTATAGGGATTTTATCTCACTCCCTACTCAAGCGTCATTGCCACCAGAGTAGATTGCATGTTTGATAGAATTGACAAAGGGAAGCATTCTTCTTTCGATGCTAGATTGATTCTTGCGGATTAGGCTGGAGACTAGGGTAGAGGACCAAGCCTTTCTATTGATGCATCGGTTTCTTTGTGTCTTTCCTTTTTTTTGACAGTATTCTTGAGTTTCTATTTTCTATACCTTCAGTTTAGACAGACATCATGGAATGACATGGTTTTGTGAGCTTTCACAGATGATTATTATTCAGTTATATTATTTATATTTATTTTGTCACAGTTTATTCATTTATATGCTTCCACTATTAATTATTTAAATGTTTCTACTTCCACTGTGATATTACTTATTACCTATGAGGTAATAGTATCCCCTACGGATGCGAAAAAGGCCCTCACTTCTAGTCGACAGCCTCTAGCGTTTGGGGAGAAAAGCTTGAGGTTATGTGGCCAACCCATCTCAGGGCACCCCTTAGGTGGATTATAGGATGGTGATGCTATAATGTGGTATCACAGGTGGTTTTTCAATGTGTCATACTATTTGAGTTAGATAGGAGACTAGGATATAGTGATTTTGATTGTACCCTATGTCTGAACGTAGCTAACCCAGGAAAAGGGGAAACCCAAATTCCTGGGTTGGGATTGCAGTTATTGATTATGCCAGTTATTGTTGATATGATTTCACTGTTGGGTGACCCACTTGTTTTTCTTTGTTTTTTGAGTTTATATTGTTGAGATAATGGGTTTTTACCATTGTATCCCAATGATATGAGGGAAATACATTTCAGTCATCATATTAGGTACCATGGGATTCAAATTCCATGCATATTGCCATGCCATATCAACTTTCTACATGCATTTACTTGTGTTCATGTGAGTGATGTTGTTCCTAGTGTTAAATTTTTTTGGAATGTTGGTTTGTTAAATATAATTTTATTATAGTTTGTTTGATGTTAACTTGACATAACATGATAATGGACTATAGAACGTTTTTAGTAATCCTTTTGAGTGGTCTCTTCCATATTGAAACCCAGCGCTTGAAGCGGGTTTTTTGTTGTTTAGTTCTCAGAGGTAGGCTTTGTACCTATCCTCTTTTTCACCTGACTTTTTTTCCCATATTATAAACTCCTTGTCTAACGGTGTTTGTTTTTCTATTGTCGACCAATGTCGATACGACGCCTTCATGTCGTACCTCAGGAGAGTGTCAATGAGAACATTCCAAATATGGTGGGTCCTAAACCACCAGTGGTACCACTTGTAGTTCCTCCTTTGGAACTACCTCCTATGGATATGTTGAGGGACTCTGATGCTCAGTTCAGGGAAAGTGTCCTTAGGTTTATGCAGTCACTTTAAAATATTCCCACACCTTCCCCATCTATGGAAGACCTCTCTTTTGACTTTTTGCAGAAACACCCTCCCACCTTCTTGTGAAGTGGAAGCTCTCATGCAATAGAGTCATGGATAGAAGATATAAGGTCTATCTTTGACCACCTCGAGATGCTTCAGGAAATAAGGGTCAAATTGGCAGTATACATGCTTCGTGACACTGCCAAGCGCTGATGGGACATTGTTTCTCAGGCAGAGTAGACTAGTAAAATGGTGTGGGACGACTTCCAAACAGCCTTATATGATAAAAAAAAATTCATAGGCTCTGAGATATGATCATACGTAGGAATTCCTACATCTTCATAAGGGCTCTATGATTGTGTTAGAAATTATACTCATTTCACAGAACATCAACGTTTGGCCCCATCTCTGACTGGTGACGCACAGAGTACTACAAGACGTTTTGAGTATGGACTTGAGTATATTATCCGCTCGAAGGTTAATGTTTTTGTATGACAACTGTCATAGAAATCATAAATCAGGCTCTAAACATAGAGTGAAATATCAGGGAAGCTAAACTAGTGATCCAGGGAACTACAGTTCCGAGACAGCGAGAAGGCTCTTCTGGTAGTATGAAACACCATTTTGAAAATGTACGTGGGAGAAATACTATCCAAACTACATGTTCTAATAGCCCTGTCACATGTTATCAGTACGGCTGAGATAGTCACTAGAAGACACAGCGCCCGAGATACACGAAGGAGTGGAGAGTTTGTGTCAATATGGGTCACCTTTAGCATTTATTACATTCCTTCTCTTTATCATCTAGTGGAAAAAGATCCTCACCTTCACCTCCATCAGGTATGGGATCTATGATTCCATAGTAGGATGGAAGTTATATTTCCACTGGCTGATTAGGCCAAGGTAATGGTGGAGGTCGTTGTCAAGGAAATCAACTTCCAGATTATCATTGACAGTAGAGTGGACCTGATCAGGCCAACCAGGCATCGTCTCAGGGACATGGTTCAGGTCTCAATTACATAGTGCAATTAGAACCCGAGGCATAGAGTACAGGACCATCTACAGTCATAGGTACTATTCTGGTAGCCTGTACTTTAGTTTCTGCTCTTTTTGATACTAGTGCATTTCACTCATTTATATCTACTTCTATTGTTGAAAGTCTTGGTTTTCCAATTTAGTACCTTGGTGGCGTCATGTCTCTCGACACTACACTTAGAGTCAGGAAAGAGGGAATACGGCATTGCAAAGAGTTCCCCCTTGAGATTGGTGGATAATATTTCCTTGGGAATTTTTTTATCCTTGACATGTATGGCATCGATGTCATTTCTAGTTTTAATTGGCTTGATCCTTATCGTGATCACGTGGATATTTATCATTTCCAGGTGTCCTTTACATCCCCTAAGGGTGACACATATCTTCACCAAGGAGAATGGGATATACAGGAAGACTGAGCTAAGCCTAAATACACAGGGTTGGGCAGAGTGACAGCTCAGTTGGAAAGTCTCTTCATGAGCGATCAGGGAATCCATCTAGTTTAATTCCCTCCAGTTGTATATCATTTCAAGGAGGTCTTCCCTGATGATTTATCTAGATTACCTCCTATGAGGGATGTGGAGCTCACTATCAAGATTGTTCCAAGTGCAACACCAGTGTATATTCCTCCTTATAGGATGGCACCAATAGAGCTACAGGAACTCAAAAATAAGCATGAAGACCTCAAGGATAGGGGTTTCATAAGACCTAGCACATCTTTGTGTGGTTTACCTACCCTTTTCCCCAAGAATGCATACGATACCCTCAGGTTACTTGTGGATTATCATCAACTCAACCATCTTATGGTAAAGAATCAATATCCATTGCTTTGTATAGATGATCTCTTTGACCAGCTCCAGGGCGAAACTATTTTCTCCAAAATTGATATGAGTTTAGGATATCACCAGCTGTGTGCGCGCACATCTAACATACCACATACATCTTTTCGAAGTAGGTATGGCTAGTACAAGAATCTGGTTATTCCATTCGGCCTCACAAACATGCAGGAAGTATTTATGGCTCTGATGAACTGGGTTTTCACCCATATCTTGATTCCTTTGTGGTAGTCTTAGTAGATGACATCTTAGTGTATTTGTGTTCCATGCACGACAATGCAATCCATCTTGAGATCGTGCTGAGTACACTGAGAGAGCACCATCTATACGCTAAGTTCAGAAAATGACACTTCTAGATTGATAAGATACACTTCTTTGATCATATTATATCTGAAGCGTGGGTATTAGTTGATCCAGAAAAGGTGAGCGACGTAGTTTCATGGGATCAGCGCAAGAGTGTCTTCAACATACATAGTTTCTTGGGTCTTTCTGGATATTACATGAGTTTCATCCAGGATCTCTCCTGCATAGTATTACCTATTACGGCCTAGGCTAAGAAAGGTGTTTTGTTCATAGGGTCATAAGCATGTGAAAATTATTTTCAGGAGTGGAAAGGAAGGCTAACCTCATCTATGATCCTGATTCTTCCTGAGCCAAAAAAATCTATACTATTTATTGTGATGATTTAGGAATCGGAATGGGTGAAATTTTGATGCAGGGTGATCAAGTCATGGCTTATGGATCCCGCCTATTTAGACCTCACGAGTTAAACTACCTAAACATGACATCAAGATGGATGTTGGGGTTCATGCTCTACACTGTTGGAGACACTACTTATTGGGAGAGATATTCTTTGTTTACACGGATCCTAAAAGCGTAAAATATATCTGCACTCAACAAGAGATGAACATAAGGTAGCTCCGATGGGGTGAATACTTACTATCATTCGATTTTGAGCTTTCTTATACCCCTGTAAAGGGTATTTCCATGGCAGATTCTTCAAGATGAAATACACAGACACAATCCAGGCACGTTGCCAGCAATGAGTGGCAGATGATGTTTTTTCTTTCAGAGATGCATCTAGGGGTTCAAGAGCAGAGTGGGAAACCAGTTGTACTAGATCCTATAATGACGTACTCTCTTCTTGAACAAGTCTGCAGGAAATAGTTGACTGATCCTGAGGGGTTCGTTTTGAGGGGAAGCATTATAGGAGAGAACCCACCACATGGTTGGGTGGTTGATTGAAATGAAAATCTCTTTTACTGTGGTCGCGTATGGGTACCTTCGGGTATACCAGAAGAGCTGATGAAGGAATATCATGCCTCTATTTGGGTAGTCTATCTTGGGCTAATCAAGATGTATAGAGACATGTGTTAGCAGTACTGGTGGCCTCGTATGAAAAGGTAGACATGGGGTTTCATCACTCGGTCTAACACATGTCAACAGGTGAAGGCGGAGCACTAGTGACCTACTGGATTCCTTCTGCCTCTATCCATTCTTGAATGGAAATGAAATGAAATCACCATGGATTTCATTACAGGCTTTAAAAGATGTCCTCAAGGAGGCTATGCAGTATGGGTGATTTTCGATAGGTTGACCAAGGTTTCACACTTTTTTCCTATCTAGGAGACCTTTACGATTGATGGGTTGGGAAGGCTGTATATTATGGAGATTTTGAGACTTCATGGAATGCCCTATTATATTGTCTCGGGAAGAGATTCCCGCTTCACTTCACAGTTCTGGCAAGGGTTGCAAAAGGCGTTGGGTTCACAAGTACTTCATAGTATTGCATACCACCCCCAGACCGATGTACAGTCCGAGAGAACTATATGAGTTTTAAAGGATATGTTATAGGCTTGTATCCATGATTTTGGAGGTTCCTTGGAGAAGCATATACCTCCTATTGAGTTTACCTATAATAACAGCTTCCAAGAGACAATTCAAATGGCTCTATATGAGGCCCTCTATGGTAGACTGTGTCATTCACCTTTATGCTGGATTGAAGCGTGTGAGGCAGTTCTGTTGGGTCCTCATCTCATTCAATAAACATTTGAGAAAGTTTAGCTGATTCTGAAGCATATGACAATACCTCAGTCGAGATAGAAGTCTTATACTAATCTTCGATGCAGACCTCTGGAGTTTGAGGTGGGAAATAGAGTCTTTCTACGTGTTTCTCTATGGTTGGGTCACAAGAGGATCCGGAGATATGGGAAGTTATCACCGACATACATCGGTCCATTTGAGATAGTGGAGAGAATTCGGCCGGTAGCGTATCGGTTACAACTACCTTAGAGTAATTATTCCTTACATGACATTTTCCATGTATCTCAACTCTCAAAATATCATCCAGACCTGTCTCATTCTTTTGACCATGACGACATAGAGCTTGAGGTAAATGCATCCTTTGAGGATCATTTGATCCATATCATCGACCATAACATAAAAGTCTTCCGAGAAAAGTTAGACCCTCTGGTCCGGGTGTTATGTCAACATAAACGCATTCAGGATGAGACTTGGTAGGGAGAGACAGATGTATGTGCACAGTGGTTGGAACTTTTCTCTCATGACGTTCCACTACCCACAAAAGGGAAACTCAGGGACGAGTTGTCTTAAGAAGGGGAGGTTGTAACATCCCGGCCTTAGTCAGGTATGTACCATTTAAATGTTTTTTTCCTATTCTTTAAAGCGACCCGGGGCGTGCAACTATTCACCCCACTACGGGTCCCAGGCAGTTTTTTTTAAAATTAATTAAATTACTTGTGAGTTTTATAAAACATGTTATGTCACACTTTAGGGTGGTGTTCTGGATTAAAATAATTAATTTCTGTTTGAAATAGAATAATAAAATATTTAAATAAGATTTAAAATAAAGAAAGGGAAAAAAATAAATTTTGAAATAAAATATAAAGGGGGTTGTGGGAAAAATAAAATAAAATTAAAATGGTAGATTTCCATTTTTATTTATTTTTATCGTCTTTTTGTTCCATCCTTTTATTCTATTTTATTTTACCTTATCTTTTATTTCTTTTTTTCTTATATATTTATTTCTTTTCTTTCTTTCTTTGTTTTCTCTCTTCCTCTCCTCCTCTCCCTCATGTTACACTCCTCCCTCTCCTAAGGTGAATCACCACCCTACAGCCCCTTGGGAAGACTACCTTGCCTCCATCCGTAATTCTTTTTTTTTGTCATCAGCTGCGCAATAAACCTCATTTCAAGGGTTATCTTGTGCAATTGGAATCGTAGGATTTCGTTGAGTATCCTATACATAGTTCATCGTGGTAGGATTTTACCCTATTTTGGGGTTTTTCTAAAATATTCTATTTTCTTCTATTTTAGGTCAAATAAAATCATTTCATGGATCATAGAATAATATAAAATTTTAAGGTTGGGTTTCTACTCAATTTCCCTCTGTTATTTTGTGATTTATAAAAACACACCATTGTGTCGTTAGTCTGTGCCTACCGACTTAGTGAAAATTTACAAAAAAAATTAATTTAATTTCTTAGTCTAATTGTTGCATCTCTATTCATCATAAATTAAATTTTTTAATTTTTTTCTATGTGGCCATACACCCCATTGGGTGCGATTATGTGACTGGTATAAATTTTGTTAGCTCGAGCATTTAATTTAATTAATTGCATGTGTTGTGTAGCCTATTTTTATTGTGCTTAATTTAGATAATTAATTTAGATTAATTACGAACATTGAATTGTTAGATATTTAGTATTTGTTTTTGATGATTTATTTATTTATTAAAAATTTCATTTATCTACTTATGTTGATGTGGTATCTTTCCGGGTTAAGATTGTTATGTTGAAATATTTTATCTGTACCTTGTGATGCATTGGTGTAACTATTTAGTTTTCAAGATGAAATTTCATATGCTTATGTCATACCTATTGATGTAAGAACTTTAATTAAATTAAGGGCGGGGAAAGAAGGTGGGTCCCGTATTAAGGGTCACTCATAGATCCTCTGTTCCTGACTAGTCACCACAACATGTCGGGGGCGGTGTCTTTGGCTTTTCTAGACCGAGACTGCTCCAGTAGTTTCAATACTTATGAGTGATACCAGTTCCAAAAGGGCCCATTAGGGACAGATCCATGGTCAATTTGGCTAAGCCAACCTTGGATGATGCTTGAACCCTTTTGGAAAGATCAGTATTTACTGAGGTTAAATACATGCCTTGAGGGATACTTGGTCTTTTGAAAGATTACATTCGACAAGCTCAGTGGTATTTTATAATTTTGCATATGTTCTATAGAGATACTAATAAAATGGTCTTAGACTCCAACTCTTAACATGAACCTTAATAAGGATGCCCTGACGGTTTATACTAATGTCTCTTGAGCCTCTTGAGATTGGTAAAAAATTTCTGGTATGCTAAAGCACACCAAGTTTCCACAAGACATAGACCCCAAGTTAAAGCACAAGCTTGGGGTATGCCTCTCTATTATTTGACCTTAATTTTCTAGGTTTTATATATATGTGTATGTGAATTATTCTTATAGGTACTCTTTTCAGACATCTGTCTTATGCCGAAGTAGGTGATTAGGGATGGGTGTCATTGAGAACCCAGACCGAGTTATTTATTTCATTGCACTTAACAATGTATCTAAAATTGTTATATAATGGCACACTGCTTTTTTTTATTGCACGAAATGGAATGGTTTTGACATCATGGGTGCCGGCCTACAGGGATTTTATCTCACACCCTGCTCAGGCGTTGTTGACACCCGAGTAGATTACATGCTTTCAGGTATTAATAGAGGGAAGCATGCTGCTTCCAATGATTGATTGTTTCATGTTTCTTTGGATGGAGACAGGGGAAGAGGAACGAGCTATTCTTGTGATGTTATGGTTGCTTTTTGTCTTTCCTTTATTTTGACAATATGCTTGAGTTTCTGTTTTCCATACCTTCAATTTAGATAGACATCATTGCATTACATGGTTTTGTGATCTTCCACACCTGATTAGTATTCAATTGGATTTATTTATATTTCTTCTATTTTAGTTTATTCATTTATATTATTAAACTATTTATTGTTTAATTATTTTTACTTCTTCTGTGATATTACCTATTACCTATAATTGTATAGTCTCCCCCACAAACACGAAAAAGGACCTCACTACTAATCAGCAGGCTCTGGCATTCAGGGAGATACGCTTGAAGTTATGTGGACAACCTGGCCGAGTGAACCCCTCGAGTGGCTTCTGCGATGGGAACGCTACAAACATCCCATTTTAAAAGGATGTATTATTATTATTATGTATGATGTGGGTTTTCAATAAAGGTGTTTTAAAATATAAAACTTTTAATGACCCAGCAGAAATTGAGAGATGGAAAAAATTTTAAGGGGGTGATTATAACACCCCACAAATTTTGTTTAAAATGAAAATAAACCTGATGTATTTCTTATCATGAAATATTTATCTTTAATAAAATTGAGATATACTATAAAAATATTGTTATTTAAATGTGCCTATTACTACACAGTCATTGAATGGCCATGTATGAATAGTAAAATTTAAATTATGAAATATATGTATAATGTTCATACTCAATAAAAATTTATTTATTAATTATCATGAAATAAACGCCCAATTTCATTAGTGAAGTTATCTTATGCTTCAAAAATGCATTTTCTTCAAAAAAATGATTTTATTGCATTTTTGTGTGTAAATTATAATAAATCTATGCCACTTCCATAAATTTACTTTCTAATATGAACATATATTTTGAAATTATCAAATCAAAATTTATTAAGGAATAAATTTTTTGATTTCTCGGAAATTATTATTTTTTAGTGAATAGTGAAAAATACCGATGTTTCAAATACTCTCATATTGTTTAATTAAATTAAATATTTTTTATTTCCATTTATATTTTGAATTTTTTACATAAGGATACTTATGATAGATTTTATTTATAATAACCTAATTAATTCCATATGAATCATCAATACTCATGATTTTGATATAATTTGATTTTTATACAAAAACGTGTTTTTTAAACAATTTTTCATTGCATTTTACACAATATAGATATTGAATCATTATAAATGGATTCCATATTTTTAATTATGGGGTTAATATTTTTTAAATAGACCCCTTTTATTTTTAGTCATTTTGAATAGTAATCTTGGTAAATATCTTTCCCCTTGGTAAGAATAAAAAAGTTAAAATGTAGTTAAAACTATGACATCATGTATCAAAATCAACAAAATATGTTCCCTTATTTAATTATTTGAGATTAATTTGACCATTTAAATCCTAAAATTTAATATGTGTCATTTTGGTTACTTTTTTCTCAGAAAATGACATATATAATATTTTAGGTAAAGAAAAATTCATAATGTCACTCTCTTGAATTTAAATTCATTTTATTTTTTCTCATGGGGATAAAAAAACGTTTTGAATGAATATTAATGTTTATTTTGATCATAATTAAATTATATTTATAATTTTAATTTTTTTTTATAATTTTTTAGTAATTATATAATTACCTCTAACATTTATACAATGTTGACACAAGGCTTGTGCAAAAAGTAGACAAATAAATGTAAATAATTTTAATAACATTAAAAGTGATGTATTCAGATTAATTATGATGAAAAAAAATTTAATGTTAATATAAATTTATTATTTACATTTAAATATATTATATTTTAATTCCATTGTGATCTTTGTAACTTCAATTTCAAATTAAATGAATAGTTCCAAAAATGAAAATAACGATATTTTATGATAAATAATCAATTATTAAATTATTTTAAAAAAATAAAATATTATAAGAGGAATATTAGGATGATTAATGGTCAAAATTATCATCTGTTTTCCATTTCTGATCCAATTTTTTCCTTATCAGTTAAATTATAACCCTTTAATATTAAATAAGACGTTATCACAGTTAATGTTAAAATTGGTAAACAAAGTTATTCAACCAAAATATAAGGTTTAAAATAACACATAAACATTAAAAATTGGATGAATATATTTTAACTATATTCTATTTTATATTCTAAATTCTGTCCACATTGTACCACTTTTACTTCAAAATTAATTTATTATATTTAAATATTTTTTTTAATTTCATATGTGTCATTTCCCTCATAAAAGGACTCCCCTCCTTTCTCTTATTTACACTAATTTTTTCTATATTTATTTTCCCAACTCAAAAAAAGTATGTTTTAAACTTCTCTATATATGAAATAGAGGTTTTGGTCTTCTTAAAAGACCATTCCAAAGGTCCTCAAGAGAGTATCTAAAAGAGGTATACTGAAGAAGAGGTAATTGTAATATCAAACTTCTTTCAAGTTTTTTCATATTATAACTCCACTAAATCTGTGTTATTTATCATAAAATATTAAATTATATATCATAAATATACTTAAATGTTATTGTGATTATGAAACCACCATTATCCACCCACAATTCCATCAAATTAGAAGTAAAATTATTGTTCGTCCATACGCATGTACTACCACCCCCAAAAAGTGATACAATTAATCTTCATTCACCATGTTTAATATATTTTTATTACTATGGATTTAATATTTATATATTATATTTATGAAATAATTTTTATTTTTGAATTATAACATAATATCAACAATCTTACCTTCCTATCGTTGGAAAACAATTATGTCGCTTGTGTGTACACGCGGACAACCAACTCCACTTTACTTGGATTGTAATAATGATATAATAATGAATATATATTATATTTATGATATAATTATGGTTATATAATTATAAAATAATATTTATCATCCATTCCATATTTTCATTAGAAAATGAAAACAATGTTCTTGCATATGTATGGTCTATTATCTCCAGGAATGGTGTAAATCATTTTTCAATATCTTAAATTTATTGATGAAAATAAATATGTATATAATGAAAATATATGATATTTTTATCAGTAATAAAATTATGGAGATAATAAGACCATGAGCATAGTATAATAACTAGAACTGTCATGCTGAAACTACCATTAAAAATGAAAATGATAACACCTAGAAACCACAATTTTAAAAAGTAATTATTAATAAATGTGGGTTAAAATGTTATAAGTGGATCATATTTGATATTATAATTATTAATATGATTATTTCATATAATATTAATAAATTAAAATTTATTTTATAGTAGGTAATATCACTTTTTATGTAATTTAGTATTTAGGAAATAGTATTTATCATCTCACTTTTATTTATCATGACACATATTTCATATTCACCACTTATTTCTATTATGTGGTATATATAATACCCATCAATTTTTTATGATGATTTTCATGAAAATTATGAGAATTCAAAAAACCATATATAGTTATATCTTTCAAGATTTTTTGATTAAGAGGTTACCAAAGCGATAAGGGTTCTTCATTTCAATATTGTTTCATTGATACATATTTTATGTTATGCACATATTTATGTTTATGAGTTCTATATACTACCCATTTGAAATTTTATATCATTAGTATAATTATTCTAATGATATTTAAATTTTTATTTTACAATATTATTTTATGGGTCTCACAATTCAAACGATAACAATGTGGTAAGGGATTTATGTTCCAAAATCATTTTTATTGGGATTTGTTTATTCTTGAATTTAAATTAAAGAAAATTAAATAATAATTTTCTAATAAAAAAATTAACTATTCTATTTTTATCCATGAAAATTTTTAAGTAATATTAAAATCTTACTCTCTTTGGTATTTAAATTGATCGGGTGTTTTTTTACGAAAAGACAGACTTTATTTCCTCTTTGGTCGGAAATGTTTTTCTTTTCTATTCTAGTTTTGTTTAAAATGTGTTCAAGAATTATTCTTTCCTATTATACTATGATTTTTAGAATTTATTTTTACCCATGTTTTAATTAATATAAAAAAAATTCAAAAATATTTTTTTCAATTTTTTGGATGTGGCTCTTTGGACTTTTTACCAAAAATGTGAAATGAATAATTATTTTAACATAATCAGAATGAATGAAAATTTCACCATCATTATCACCCAATTAATTAAAGATTATTTTACATGTTTCCATTTTTATTTTAAAATAAATTTTTTTCTATAGTATTTTCTAAATCATAATATTTTAAATTATTGATTTCAAAATAAAAAAGTGTATTTTCCTCATGAAAAATTTCTCAGTCAATTTAATGAAAATTTTCATCTATGATAACATCTTATGATATTAATTATACTTTATTGGGGATCCAATGTTACCATATTTATTATTTAAATAGATTTTTTATGATTATCGTGTTGATATGTTTATGAATTCTATTTATTTTCCATAGGATATGCTATGATGAAATGTTGATTTGTTTATATAACCTGTTTCCTTTCCAAGAGTTATGATTTGTTGATAAGATGAATTTTTCATAATATTGTGGAACATATATGAATTAATTATGATTATGTGATGATTGGACCAAAAATTATATATCTCTATAATGAATTGGGTAACGATTGATATCTCATGAGATGATAATAAATGGAATTGGAAGTGAACCCAGTTCATTAAGGGACTCTATCCACTATGATAGTTTTTAGAGTAATCCTTGACATAGGATATGTTATAATTAGGAGTGAACACAATCCACTATGATAGTCTGGGTTGTTATACTTAACTAAGGAAATTATTTTTTATACTTCTGTGTTTTTTACAAACATAAAATTTATTCCAATGTTATCCTCTCATGGATCTTGTTGTTTTATTCCTTTATATTTAATTTCTTATGATCATCCAATTTTTATAATATGAATCATGTTTATGTTATATTGTTTTTCTAGTTTTGGTTTTTTAAATTTTAAGCTCAGGTCATCATAACCTTATACACATATTATCCAAATAAAATCATTGGTATCCCCCTTATTTTCCCCTGTAAAGAATTTGAGCTCATCTTGTATTATATATCCCTTTCCTTGGGGTATAAATAAATTTTTTAAGTAATATATGTATAAGAATTATTCTAGTTCAAAAGAAATAATTTGGAGATGATGTAGGTATTTTATGTATATAATAAAAGTGTATAACCTTAACATAAATAAATTCATACACATCATAACTTAGTGACATGACATAAATCATTAAAAATGGATTTTTTTTTTAGAATTAATAATCATGATTAATGTGATGTCAATATTGATCTAAGTAACAATTATAAATTCAAATAAATCATAGATCAAACATATTGGTATCTTGGAACATTATATTCATAGAAGCCTTATAAGAAACCTTACATACGGGATAACTTTACCTGGTTAATACCCATAATATCTTAGGATTAACTTGTTAGCTGGTTAACTTCATCTCCTGCTAGAAGTGACATATATTTAGTAAACTTCATCACCATTACCAAATACATTGGATGGATATAATATATTTTCCCATAAAATGTTGTAAAATTACCCTTAAGGATTTAGTTTCACACCCCAATCCTTATTTCATCAATAATTTCCATTTACAATATCATGATAATTACAATTATAAGCTTTCACTTTTCTACATATCAATAATAATTGTTCTTTCATACCCATGGAAAATAAATAGCTTCCATGAAAATCACTTTGAAAAAATCATAATCTATCTAGAGAAAGAATTAGGATGGTATCACAACAGTATATCACCAATGAAGAATAAATAATATCAATGTTTATTTTTATTGGTGAATAAAAGTATGATTAAAAGATCATTAAAACCATTCTTGGAGAAACTTTCATTTCCACCTTGAAAGTGAATTTTTGAAAACTAAAAATTACTAGAATATTAGAAAATTAATTTTATATTAAAATAACCATGTAAATATTTAATTTATGATTAAATTCATTGAGTTATCATGAAGGTAGGAAATTTAGTTCATGTAATAAATGTTAAAATAAATATTATGTACACAACTTAAAAAATAAATTATCAATAAAATGACAAGGATATTATTTCTAAAATTTTGTAAAATTTAAAAAGTGTGTTAAAATTGATTTACATAATCATTCAATAATAGTCAAAAAAATCTAGAAAATATTTTATAAAACATGGATATGTAAGAAATTTATTTTATAACTAAAAGAGGAGAAATCAGGTCGAATTTTCTTAAAAAACATTTTATGAACAACTTTGAGTACCAAAGAGAGAAAAATGGTACTTCACCAAAAAGATTCTTGAATAGTCTATAGGAGAAGAAATTTTTTTATCAAATTAGAATCATATATTTTCCCAATTGGAATTCAAATATATACAATCCTGATTAAAATGAGCTTGAAACATAAACCCCCTACAACATTGTTAACTTCCGAATCTTAATCCCAATGAAAGGATAATATCAAAATAACAATAAATATCAGGAAATTGGGAATATTTGTGATATAAAATGTCAAATTCAAAGTATATAAACCTAATAAAATAAGATATTTTCATAACATAAACATATATCTCAAGAAGGAAAATTTAAGATGAATAACCCTTGAAAATATCGCATCGTGGAATTAAAGATTAATCAATAGAGAAATTATGTGTAAAAAATATGAATCCACATAAAAGAGGTGGAAATAAAAAACAAATATAACATATTTCATTATATAATTCTATAATTACATAATCAAAAAAGAAGTGATATAGCCCCATAAAAGGAACTTGGGTTAAAGAAACCCAATAATTCTTTTATAACTTCAAAATAAAAATCACATGTATGAATTAACATGAATTGTAACTTAAAATACCATGAATTATGAAGTAATCATGAAATAAAGTTTTAAAGGTTAATAAACACACCAAATAAATTAAATAATATTTATAATATTAAAATATTCCAAAATGAAGATAAATTGATATGAAATATCTTACCTTCAGTCTAGAATTACTATGTACTTCATTTAAATACTATATATTAATTTATATTAATTATTGACTAGTTTAAAAACATTTTAAACTTTTATTTATTTATTATTCAACCATTTATTTCCTTTATTTAAATGATATATTTAATTACTTAATTGGTTAAATCCATGTTGGGTGTTTTGAGGACATTTGGATCATAATTGAAAATTGGATTCGATAGGTTGATCATGGTCAAGAAAGGTCATTACTCCACAATATATATAAAAATTATCATAAAATAATTATATTTCGTAGACATAAATTATACTTTTAGAACAAAATGTTAAATATGGTTATGAAAAAAATAATTAAGTTATAATCATAGAGACGGTTGGTCACATGTATGCAAGAGTAGCATATCCATTTTTTATCAAACATGAAACAAAGAAGGTAGGTATTACTTTATAATTATATAATGATTATTATATCATAAATATCATATTTTATCATTAAATACTTTATATATACCATCAATTTTATATAATGATGAAAAAAATCACATCGCTTCAAAGAGGTGGTAATCTTCACGTATACACAAATGATATTATAATTTATCAATGGATGGAAATATAGGAAAATAGATGATAAATTATCTTTAAATGATGATAATTATGTTATTATTATCATAGATATACATTAAATACATCATTATTACCATCCATGAGAGGTGGTAATATAAAATTAATTACATCTGTTGACATGGTGGTTTTTCGTCGTACACACGAACGATGGTTTCTATTCCCATTTGATAGAATAATGATTTGGATTAATGTAAATAAATTAATATAATAACATCAAAATATATTTAATATAATTAATTTATTATATCAGAGTGGTTAGAAGATATTTCATTGAGGTAGAAGAAGAAATAAAGCTAAAACATTTGGTTAAAATCTATACCTCTTCTTATGAAAACCTCCTTTGATTTACACCTCAATCCATCTAATGTTAGTATTATGAAAAAAATAAGACATATATTAAAAATTTAGTGAGGTTGGGAGTGCATTTGGGAAGTTATTGGACAAACTATAGTGCTAAAAGGTGTAATAAAGAGAGGATATGAGGTTCACTTCTACAAGTTAAGGAAGGTATTTCAATGAATATCAACTTGGACAAAGGTTATGAGATTTTGAAATAAGGAAAAGTTGAAAAAAAAATATATAAATCACTTTAAGATCCTTGATTTCATCAATATGGTATCCATTTTTTGATATTTCAAAAAAATCCCCTCTATAGCTAAGTGGTAAAATAAAATTCAAATGGATTCAAACCAAACAAAAAAAATACAAATTTCAATACCAAGAGATCACTAAAACATAGATCCTATATTTGAAATTAAAAAAGATTCAATAATAGATCACATCACCATCGAGCCACCTTGGGTCCCGAAAACACAAATAGTGATCCACAATGAGCCACACCCCTTGACATACAAGATCATCTCTTCCACCTCCACTTCACCATAATGAGAACCAAATTGTTATTATCCCACTATAACTTCAAAACACTATCATATAAGGCACCTTCAATCTCGTCATCATCATTTAGAAAAATTACCCATCAACACACCATTTTTCTGGTGAGAACTACCCAACCTAAATCATCATCGCTACAATTAAAAAACATTGTTTCATCTAAAAAACATCATTATAAAACACTAGATGACTTCACAAAAACAAACATCAAAGGAAGAAAAATTACATCACTATGAAAATCATTACTTTTGGATTGATAATCATTGTTCACCATAGATCATCATGCAAGCACTTGATTCAAATCAACAGATTAGAAAAAACCAGGATGAATAACGGGTTACACCAATGGAACCTCATATGATGGACTAACACCAACTCAGTTCATGCCTCCTCGTACACCATTGAAAGTTAAAAAATCACATCCCAAAACCTCAACTAAACTACCAATCCACATGGACCATGGGGAGCGGTAAAACATTAGGAAAGATCACAGACTAAAGTGGGAAATGCTCTCAACAAAGATCCATGACCTTTACCCACACACCAACTTCGAACTTCAAAATGGCCACCAAGAGAAAATGGAACCACCAGCAACTCCTCCATGAATAAAGAACAATAGAATATAATAGTCCACAATAATGACAGACAACTATAACCAGGACCACCAATTCCTTCCTTTAAAACCACCAACAAGCTAAATACAACCTCCTATAACACTCCTCCTCAAATAAGTAACATTTCCCAGTACCGCAATACCACCACAAAAACCACCGCATTAACCCAAAAATCCTCCACATGTACTAAACTCAAAGCTAATACCATTGGAGAATGAAATTTTTGTAAAGAGAAAATTGTAGAATTCTTGGATATTAGAGATAAAGTTATATAGAAAAGGACTACTCGCATGGTTAATGTTATATGGAGAAATAAAAAAAATTAAGAATCTACTTGGGAACCCGAGGATGTGATGAAATAGATATATCATCATTTGATTTAATCAAAATGGTGGAATATAGATTGATAAATTCATTTTAATGGGGTTACAATGTAACACCATGATATTTAATGATATAGATATCTATAAATTGTTTTTAATAATTTGATACTCTGCTTTACACGCAACACCCTGCATAAATGAACCATGTTTTACTATTGAAATATTAGTATTTAATGTGAAAATTATCTCTTATTCATTTGATTTACGGGTATGAATAGATCTAAATAAATTATAAACAATATAATTTAAACTTGTGTAAAATAAATTCATCATTTATCAAATGGTTAGAAATAAAAAAATTATTTCAAGGTAAATAGATATTTCTTTCTGAAAAAATAAATAGTTTTATGTACATAATGGGTTTTTATAAATTAGATTAATATATATTGATGAATGATTATAATAAAATAAAAACATAATTTATTCAATATTGTTTTTATTTTTCATCTAAATCCTTTTACTAGTAATGTGATAAGAATAAAACAAGTTTTATGTTCAAATATAAATTTTTCTAAAAAAAAATTGTTGTATTTTTTACACTAATTGTAAAATGAATTTATGCCACTTCTATGAATGGACTCATGAAATATGGATCCCTTATTTGGAATTATGTGGTTAAAATTTAACAAACATGTTACTTTTATATTTGTTCATTATGAATAGTAATATTGGTAATGATTTGTCACCCAGGTAAGGTTAAAATTGGTAAAACATGGTTAAAGAATTGGGATAAGGCTTTAAATTTTCTCTAAAACTTTCATTTATCCAATTATATGAGTAGGGTTTGACCATTATCAACCAAGTTTCAAAAATAAGGTCACTTGGTTGCATTTTTATTTGATTGTTACATTTATATTATTTCAATAAAAGGATAAATAGAAAATGTCACCCCCTAGAATTTAATATCTGTATTGTTTTTTTATAAGAATAAAATGATTTTATATTCAGTTATAAATTTTTATAATAAATATTAATTATATATTTTTATCATATTGATTTATTTTTTATTTTTAACGATTGAATAATTACCTTCAATTATTATAAATCACTGACATAGTATTTATTCAATAAATATAAAAAACCATTAAAATTATTAAAAGTAATACAATTTGGATAAATTATTATATTACAAAAAAATTAATATAAACATAAAATAATAGTGATGTTTTAAAATTTTATATTCTAATTCAATTTTTATCATGAGGATATTAAATTCAAATTATATGAATAGTTCTAAAAATGAAATTAATAATATTTTAAAATAAATAATATTTTATTATATTATTTAAAAAATCCTATATTACTATAAGTGAATCCGATATAATTAAATATATAAACCTTGTTCCATTTATGTATTACATTCCTTTTTATGATAACATTCATGATCCTTAAAGAGTAAAAAATTTTAATATCATGGTAGTTGTCAAAAGTCTTAATAGGGGTCAAAACAAATAGATATGGGTGAAGAGATTAAAAAAAATTATTCAAATATTAATTTATGAGATTTTTTTACTCATGATCATAATATATGCTAAATATATTAAGCTTTTCTACTCTTCCATGAAAATAAATTTATATTAATTTAATACCTTAATAAATTCCAAGAGTGTCACGCCCCTCACTTTTAAAATGGAACCGCTTATCCCATATTACACACAAATTTTATCATTATATCTCTGAAAATATGTCATGTGACACCTTTATGGATTTATTATCCATGCCCTATAGCTTTTTTTATTTCAAAAAAAAACCTTCTTTTCAAGGATTATGATGTAAGACAAAATAGGTTTCTCAACAAAGACTTAAAACTATTAACCAAGTACTTTTAATTTTATTTCTTATTATACCTATTATAAAATTATGTTATCCATTATAAATAATTACTTAAATATCTCAGATATAATTAATTTTTATTCTGATGATGTAACAACCATTATCTACCTCCTTTCCATTATATGTGGAAATAAAGCATTTCTCCTATGTACATGAGGACTATCAGTATAGAATTTGTGGCATTTTTTTCATCCCCATGTCATGTTGATAGTTTTAATGATGGAATTATTGAATAAATAAGATATATATGATATTATTATGATTTTTTAAAGGTTTTTTATTTACCTTTCTTTTGTACCTACCATTAAAAATAGAAGAATCACTTGTGTGTATGTACGGACTATCATCTTAACAAAGTGATGTAATTTATTTTTCCCCACAAATTTATATGAATAGTTATAAAATTGTTTAAAATGATGACATATTATACTCAATAACTATTTTAGAGATGTTGTAACCATGATTAAATTACAATGAATGGTATTTCTGATCCAAAACATACATGAAAAACTATGCAGTTATCACCTCAAATAATAATTCTAATAAATACTTATTAATACATGGTTGATAAAATATTATATGAAAATAATATATGATATGATATATATTTATATATATAATTATGGTCCATGAATATATGTATAATAAATATATACATGTTATACAGGAGGTTCGAATGTGCAAGAAGCAAGATGAGACATGGGGTAAGGAATTTATTATTCAATCCCATTTTAATCAGGATTGATTATACTTGAATTTACATTAAGTAAATTTTATGATACGTAACTAATAAGTTCCATTAATTTTTCCTTTAATCTATTTATTTATGTAATTTTTATGTTTTATTACCATCTTACTCTCTTTATAACTTTAAAAGGTTCATGAAATGTTTCTAAGAAAACTTAAAATTATTTCACCTATTTTGGACAAAAACCTTTATATTCAATATCCATGTTTTCAAAAAAATATAAATATTTGAAAAATTGTAGAATAAATTTTTAAATTAAGTTTACTAATGATTTAATTTCTACAAAAAAATTCAAATTACTTTTCAAAACATTTTCCAAAAAAGGTACTTTTGTATTTTTAATGAAAATGTGAGTGGAATATTCATTTTAACATTCATAACTTGAATGGAATTTCCTATCATCATTATCGATCAATTTTTTGAATCTTCCTTCAATGTTTTACACAGTTCATTTTAAATAAAATATTTTCCTTCATATTTTATAAATATTTGTATTTTAGATAATTGATTTCAAAATAAAGAGGTTATTTTCCATAAGAAATATTCCAGTGATATTTTACAAGAATTTTCATCTTTGATAACATCCATTGATGTTAATTATGATTTACTAGAGATATGATCTAATGATACCATTATTATACTTTCTATAGGTGGTTTATTATTATTATTATTATTATATTTATATGAAGCACATTTATTTTACACTTGGTATGTTGTGAAGAAATGATTAAATTTTTATAAAACTTTATTCTTTTCCATGAGTTATGTTATGATGATATGATTAATTTTTATGATCTTGTGGAAAAAGTATATATGGTTTTCATTATTTTATAGTAGGGAGCATAGTTATATAGTCCTATAATTCATTAGGTAAAGTTTTATATCTCATAATATGATTATGTAAAATGAGTTGATGTGCTCAATCCACTATAGTAAACATATAAGGATTCCAGATTTACTATGATAAACATGTAGTGATGCCTGATATATTTTGATATAGTAAAAAAAATTGAGGCCTGATCCACTATGATTTAATGGTATTAATAGTTAATATTGACATATAAAATGGTTTCAATGCCTTGGATGGTGCCATAATTTTGTGATCTTTTTTTATTATGATTTAAACTCATTGGTCATGATTAATTAATGATGATTTCTCACTATTAAGAATTGGGACTTTCAAATGTGAAAGTTTTATTCTCTGAATCATGGTTATGAACTAGGATAAATTTTGTGTGAAATTTGTAAGTTATTATCTAGATCTCACACACTTATGCTGCTATTTTTTTGTATATAATCATTGACTAATATCTCCCTTGTTTACCCATAATAAGATCTGAGCTCACCCTTTATTATGTTTACTTTCCATGGGTTATAATGAAATTATTTAAGTATGGTATGTCAAAAAATTATATTATGGGGGATTATCTTTGTTGAATATATTCAATTTTTTTAATGAAATGTGTTGTTTATGTATCTTGTATCCAAATACACTAAACCTTTACATTTCTAGAATTTATTATAATGTTGTATCTTGAATATACCTCTAAAATGAGGTAATATTTTTGTACGAAAACATTAGGTCACCTCAACTGATCCACCATTGCTCTAAAAGAATCAAAAATACAACCCTTAACCCAAAAAAATCAAGAGAAAGTTGATAGGAATCAATAATTGAGGGAAGTGGAGGAAATATAATATTTCTAATATTCCAAAGTCAACACCCAAAATACCCTAGATCAATAGAGGAGGATAGGAGAGGTACTGGATGAATCCCTCCCCATGCAAGAAAGTTTGATTCAAGACAAAGTGGGTTGGATGCCCCTCTTGAAAATGTTATGAACTGACCCACTAGGGCCCACATTGTCAGTGTAAAACTGAGAATGGCACCACAATCCCAACTATTATAGGCCAAGGGTTTGAAACTAGAACCAATTAGGCATATCACACACAAGGAAGCCCTTATCCTAATTTACATGCACACACACACATCACTATACATTGTATAATGTGAATAATATATACACCCAATACCATAAATGCATGACAGACATTTATCCCTTATCATAGTATAAATATTAGTAAAAAAATTGAAAATTGAAAAATAAAATACAACCAATACTAAAAAAGAAACATACCTTCTAATAATAAGGGGGAATAAACTCAAAAGTAACTCCTTGAAATACTTTTGGAAATTCTAGAATAACTAAGATCCACCTACTCCAGGTCCTTCTAGGACTTCATTGGAAGGTCCATTCTCTACATAATACCAAACATGTCTGGGAATATCCCAAGTAGGTGTGAGTATAAACATACCCAGTAGGACATCCCAAAATCAGAAGACCCAAATCATAAACAAATTGATTAATTTTTAAATCAAAAATCCAGGGGATTACATAAGATTACACAGATATTCTTACATAGAAACCAAGTCTCAAGGTGACTTCACATCCTCACAGCAAGCAAGCATTGGATTTAACTATGGCCTCAAATGTATCATCCCTTTAAGTGAACTCACTCATATTGTATTACTATACTAATGGAACTCATCAAAGAGGATATACTTTTAATGTGATTCCTTGAAGAAGAACCAAAAAAACTGAGAATCCTCATCTGAGATACACAATTGATAAACTACAACTTATTAGAAGAAAACATGTATCACTAAACATATAGGGGATCACACCCAGGTCCTATGGGGGATACCTGACCCTACCTAAACTAACCCCACTAGGATGGAGATCACATACCTTGTATGTTGGTAATTATATTCCTAAACTAACTTTTGGATGAATTATGCAGGATCACACTCCAGGAAACATCGAGGGATAGCTGAATCTATTTGAGACTAGATCATATAGGGGAACAGTCATCCTATACTCCAGAAGTGATGCCTCACTATACCCTCACATGAATGGACCAAGGGAACAATCCTTACTGATACAGTTTTAGAGAACTCACATAAGATCATTCCATATCTTGTATGAGAAGAAAAAGGGCTCCAACCTTCCCTAGGAGGAGTACTTGTCATGTCCCATGGGGTACATGATGTTTCTCTCTGAGTCTAGAATTTATCATTCTCTACCTTCTCATACATCATGTATTTATCTAGGTACAAGGCATTTTCATGAGGTTACACTGTGTGTTGAGTTAAAGAAGACACTTGGTGTGTGTCATTCTTAAATCCCATGTATTTTATAAAGTACACACGGTGTACTCTATAACATACATAGTGTATAGGGACCAGGTTCGAACTAATCATGTGATGTATTACAAGACTAAATACCTTACTAAGTATATGGGGTGTTCTCTATCACACATATTGTGTGAGACCACATAGCCTACTTAGAATGTGCTCCCTATACTTATCGAGCTGGATAGCTAGAGGTCCTATAAAATGTGAGTAAATCACCTGATGTTTGATAGTTAACACAACACGTAAACACTACATGCTACAAATAGAGATCCAAATTACATGTGTTACAATGAACTACATGGAATGTTTTTTGTAATTTCAATGAAATTATAGTTTGTCAAGGAGATTCTCATATTCATCTCTGTTTCCATTGGATATTGTGAATAATATGATGCAATGCCTAGATATAGATTCCCCAACCTCCGCATTCGATTTGAAGGTGAATTTCTACCATTCTTTACTAGTAAAAATGATCCTAGTTTCCATATGAAGTTCCACACATCCCTTTTCCAATAAAATTCACCTTTCATTCCAATATTTGACCACTCTAATAGCCATTGGCTGGATTCTGGTCTCTCCTTGCTTAGAATTTTGAATAATTACTATTTAAGAGGTATCCACTCAATCCAGCTAGTATATCCACCATTACCCGATCCATTATTCAATTCCCTTCATTTCCACCATACCTCCAACACATCGCAAAAATCCAACACCAATCCAATGACCATCATCATTTATGCGAAAGATTGAATACACAATGATCGATCCTCCCATCTATCCTTGAATTATTTACCAACTAAAACACTATTGATGAACATCTATGAATAGCGGTAGAAAGGCACATAACACAAAGTCATCTTTGAACGATATAAATGTTCATTTTGAAATCATTGTAAAAATTCAAAGAACATTTGATAACAAAATCAACAAGAATAAATGGAAAAAATCTAAAAGTCAATAATGTAGGAAGAGAAATAAACAATTAGAAAAACCAATGAAGAATGACTCGTGAAGTAATTTAGAAGGAACTAATACATGTTCATATCAGACTATAAAATAGTATTAAACCAAAAAATCAAAATCCCTCTCTCTGTTTACATTGATCACTGATGAAGAATTTTTATACATCATTTTCATTGTCTAGATCCAATAATTTCATCAATGTGGACTATCCTCATAGTGCTTCATTCCTAAATTCATGATCCCATAACCATCCACCAACACACTCTCTATTAGAGTTCTCTCTATCCATCCTCACCATTCTATAGGGTTATGTAGATAACCCTAGGGATTTTACCAAAGAGGGGATTATTAATGGGGAATCATTATGGTATTTTTATTAAATTATAATTAAATTATATAATTCATTTAATTCATTTAATCCTCTCATGACTACACTCAAAAAAATTTACGTTGTCTTGATTAATGTTCTAGATAGGGTAAACCTCAGGCTATGGATTTAATAGAAAAACTGGTTATCTCAAATAAGAAACAATTCATAATTTATTACATTATTTTTGAAAAAATATTTGGGCATGATATATTGTATTTAATATTTTTAAGATATCAACATCAAGACTCCTGGGGCCTGGAATACCCTGTAGACTATGTCCCTTACTTTAATAATGTTATTATGAATATTCCAGTTTTTCATAAATAAATATCAAATTCATTCCATTCTCCTCATCTTTAAGGATTCTCATCCTGAAAAGTGAAAACCTACTCAAATAGGTGAGGATAATAAGCTCGTATATATATATATATATATATATCTCCCTCCCATGAACTCTCCTAGGATTTATCATGCTCCAAAAGAATACACACCAAAGGAGAACACATTCCCCTGAATGGTATTCTCTTACGAGTTCTCAACACCACCAAGAACCACGAAAAGATAACTCCTCCCTCAATGCCTAACTCACCTCATTCAATATTGTGCAATGGTCTGTGAACATATCTCTTTAGCTGTGACACTTTGAATACATCATGTAATTTGATATCAATATGGTGGTAGGGAAAAGTTGTACACCACATCGCAGATCCAACATAGTAATTGAAAAAGGGACTATGAACATCATAGATAACTTGCCACCCCATCAAAATGTCCATAACTCTTTCTGAGGTGAGACCCTCAAGAACATGTGGTATCCCTAATTGGTCTCCAAATTACACTTATGTCACCCTTCATAAGACTTCTACTCTTCCAAGGTAGTCTGAATCTGCCCACAGATGAAATACACATTCTCTCTCAATGCTCACACCAATTTTTGGCACATTAATGCAATATCACTAGCTCATATCAGTACAACAGTGATGTATAGGGTCTCCCACACAAGGCCTTGAATAGAGGAACATTGATGGTGTAGTAGTAACTATTGTTATATGCAAACTAAACCAATGGTAAATGATCCTATTAGCCATAGAAAAAACTAAAATGAAAACCCAAAGCATATACCCAAAATCTGAATGGTTTTCATGGACTGACCATCTGTATGGGAGTAGAAACATTGATCTCATATAAAACTGAGTCTCAGGTCCTTCCATAAAACTCTCTATAATCATGATTTCAAGAAACCATCATGATCTAAGAATATCATAGAGAAAACACCATGAATAATGAATTCCTCTTTCATGCACAATAATCCCCAAACTATCCACAAATATTTTCCCTCTGATGACTAGGAAGTGGGCCAAATTAGTGAGTCATTCTATGATCATTCTGATTGTTTCATGGCCCCTCATGGTTTTGGGAATCTCTATCCTTGAAACTAAAAAGATACCATCCTATTTTCACTCTCATCTGGTAACCTCAGCCTTCACATATTTATAGGTGAGGAGTTAAGAGTTAAACATAGAAATAAGTTACTATTTCCTTGGCCACCCAAAACAACAACAAAGTATCCCATTACATCCTCCCCAATATTGGATATAACACTAAGGTAAAATCATGAAACATCCCTATCACCTCTTATTATTGAATGTATTGCACCATTTTCCAACCCTGTAAAAAATATGATACACTCCCCACCTTCATAAAATCCATTAGGAGCATGTCCGATGGATATCATGTCAGACAATATCTTGTAATCAATATCCCTAAGCTGTTCCTCCATGAAATTATAAGTAAGAAGAGTTGATACAAACATAGAATGGTGGTACACAGCACCATCCTGATTCATTAAGGGTCAACTAAAAGAGGTCAAATTCTCCTTCACATTGGCGAAAATAGTGAATAGAAACCCTTTCTATGATCATTTTCTACCACTACCAATATTTTTGGTGGCTCCCATGCTATAAATTTCTCAAAATTTTCTTGGTCCACTATCACTCCCATGTTTGAGAAGACATATCCCAAGAATTAGGCATCATGAATGAGGAACTAACACCTTGAGATCTCCCCACAAGGCTAGAACTCTTGGAGCATGTTCAGAACCATCCTCAAGTGTCTCATGATACCTAACTCTTTAATCGATTACATAAGGATTTCATCAAAGAAAACTTCCATGAAATGGTCTAATAAGGGTTTAATGATCCATTTTATGATCCCCAAAAACAATTCAAAGGAATTAAAAATACCAAAATGCATCACCAAGAACTCAAAGTAACCATAGTGGGTATGGGAATCCACATTCGGCACATCCTCCTCTCAAACCCGAAGATAGTGATAACTCATCCTAAGGTCAAACTCTAACAACCACTTCACAACTAAATTTTTTGTTGAAGAATTCATCAAATCTAGGGGTGGGAACTCTTTCCTAATATTCACTTGGTTCATGTGATTTTTATCCATGAAAAAACTCATATTTCATTCATGTTCTTAGAGAACAACACTAGGTCTTTCTAGATAAACACACTAGGTAAGATGCTTACATAATACTTTAATATTACAGGAACAAAAATATCATAGCATCTTCTATTCTAAAGGGCCATACGAGGAAATTGATAGAGATTCATTTATATCCTCCTACAAAAGAATTAATCCTTCTTTTCTAGGTATAAATTCACACCCAAGAAGGAAAATTCCATCACGCTATCCAGAATACACTATAATACCCACTTGTAATAGCCAACTAGGAATGGAGAGTGGGAAAGAAGCCCAAACCAAGAAAAATATCATAGGGCCACACCACCACCAAAGAAAGAATCTACATGAGTATCTCTCTCTATCTACTCATAAAGTTATGTCCAACTATCATAAAAAGTGTGTGATCACCAAATCTTCTCTACTAGAGCTTCAAAACACAAGGCTCAAGAAAAAAGGAACCTCTTGCATCACCAGCCTTCAAATAAATGATTTTTAGAGAAGAAAATTTCTTATAAGTCTATAGTGAATCTGAAACTGAAGTAGAGAAGATATATATTATGCCTCGAAAAATACCCTAAGCCTGTAGGTCATAATCCCTTACTTAATGAAGTCGTCCTTCCCCTTTCCCTCTATTCTCCATAACTAGGGATCTTTACAATACCTTAACACATCAAAATGGAATCAAATATACAAATTAAATGAGCTAACATGTCTCACCTTCACACTATCCTCTTTGGGTGGTACTGACTCCCGCACACAACATTAAATTTCATCATAAGAGAACATGCCTCAATGGGCGAAGTGACCCTCTTCTTTGCATGCCTGAATCCTAATAAAATTTCAATAGTACATAGATCTAACAACACCCTATGTGTCTTAGGATAAGTCTCATAACTAATACTACCATTTAAAGGATCCCTAACTAGCTGGAACACTCACACCATTGGATCGATCCAATCCTCTAGCTCCTGAAGATGAGTTATGGATCACCATGAAACCTCGGAAATCTCTATCTTTGAAACTTAGGAAAAAAACTCAGTACAGGTGAATTATATATCAGTACTATTAGGACTAAATGCTACTCAACCCAATGGGGATAATCTACCTAAACTATATGTGGTGTCTCAGTATGCTGCTAAATGGGTAGAGATTCCACTCACTATCAACCAGGAGGAACCACCTCACGTACAGGTCTCTTAACAAAATCCTTATTTCTATGTAGTTCATAATAATTATATTTTTATGGAATATTAGTTGGATATCATGGTGTATAAATATATCCATAGCTGAGACACACCCTGGTTATATTATAGTATCTGGTGATCTGACTCAATAAGGGCATATAAAAGGAACAACTAATTCATATATGATACATATGCCAATGTTTTCCCCACAACTAGTACCTAACTTTTCCAAGTCAACAAGAACTTTATTAATTATTAGTGAATGGATATACTGAACGATTCACCATCATTGGGTTCTAAGAGCTGAGATTCAAACTCAACATACTTTAACATTGTTTCCCTTGTTCCAAAATAAAAATTTACAGCTAGACTATCTACATACTCATACACTAATCTGAACCACCCTATAATACAACTCCATCATGAACTAACCAACTAGGGCCCACCTGGCCATCAGTAAATAGAGAATGACACCCCAAGCCCACCTCTAATAGGAATGGGGTGAAGACTAGTTCCGAGTATCCATATCACATGCATGGGAGGCCTTATCCTAAGGTACCAATACACACATATACATCTTCATACACTAGTATAATGTGGAAGTGATAAAAACTGATACTATAAATTCAAACATTATATTATTCAATATCATAGTAAAAAAAGTCAAACAAAAAATGAAAAGGGATAAATACAATACCACTAAAAATATAAATGAACACGGGATACTAATAACATGGGGGAATCTAAAAAAAATATCTTGAAACCATCTATGGTTCATCTAGAAAACTTATTCTCCACCATCTCTTGGTCCTCCTAGAACTCCCTCAAAAGGTCTATCGACTGTATAATACAATACATGTGTTGTAAGATCCCACATAAGGTTAGTATAAACATACCCAGTAGGAAACCCAGAAATCACTAAATAGAAACCATCAAAAATGGATTCAACTCTAAATCACAAAGACTAGGGAATAAAAAAGATAACCTATATATGATCATGTAGACACCAAGCCTTGATGTGAGTTCATATCCTCACTGCCACCCTAGTGTTATAAGATAATCTTAAAGGTAATATCCTTATAACGGGACTCACTCATCAGGTCTCGATATACTTATGAAAATCATCCGAGAAGACATACTTGTTGGCACTTACCATGAAGAAGCACCAAGGAAACTTTGAGGGCTCATCTGACATTCTCACCCGATCAGACTAAAAATTATTAGAAGAAAATATATGTTGTTATATAGATAGGGGATAACACACATATCCATGGGGGATACCTAAATCTACCCAAATTCAACCTTTTGGAATGGGGATCACATGCTCTCAAAGTTAGTAAACAGATTCCTTACCCAACATAGGGAATAATGATAGGGGACCACCCCCTAGGCCACATATAAAGATACCTGAATCTATCCAAGACTATCCCATATAGTGGATCAATCACCATATTCTAGGGATGGGATCCCTCATTTTACACTCATAGAGTCTGACCAAGGGTATACACTCTAGTGATATAGTTCGAGGGAACTCACCCAAGCTCATACCAACACCAGGTTCGAGAATAAAAAGGGCTCCAAACAACCCTAATAATAGTACATGGAATGTCCCATAAGGAACACAATGTGTCTCTATTAGTCTAGAGCTACCTGTGAAATTCCATATCACACTTCAGTTCATTTTCAAAATACACGACATTTCCACTATGGAACACGATGTATAGAGGTCCGGATAGCACAGGGTGTGTTCAATCTATTTAAGCCCTTGTATTTTCCAAATAACATGGAGTGTACTCTATAACACACATGAATTATATAGGTTAAGTCAGCAATCATCATGTGTCATCTACCCAAGCCAGCGTTCCTTCCGAAGTACATAGGGTGTGTCCCATTAAACATGGCATGTGGGCCCACAAGGCCTCCTAGGTGTGTACTCCCAATACACACTGAGCTGTCTAGCTAGGGGTCACATGATGTACGATCAAATCACATGGTCTATGATATTTTACTCAATTCTTAAAACCTAGACTTTGCACATAGGGTTCCACACATCTAGTGTTCCTTTAAAATACACAATGCATAGTTCAGAATTTCACAAAAATTTGGTTTCATCACACGACTTCTCCCATGAACCAATTCTACCTTAATATCCACTAGAAAACATTCCATGATCCCCAAATATGTATTTTACACCCTTAAAGGTCATTCAAAATTTTTATTCCAACCATTCCTTAACTATAAAAACAATCCTCATCGCCATTAGAGGCACCACATGCCCTTGACACCCAAATATTTCATGGAACGTTCCCACATCAGACCAACACTGTCACTAGTGGTAGGATTCTAGACACAAGTTTCTCAGAATCACCCATCACTTCTTTTCCATAGATATCATCTCATTCTAGCTCATAGATCCACTATCACTCAATCCCTCATCAGATTCCCATAATCAACTCAGAACCTCTTCTACATCTCTAAAATCCCACATAGATCATGTGGCCATGATTTTTTTACAAAGAATTAAATTCACAATGATTGTTCCTCTTATGGGTATATTAATCATTTTCCCACAGAAACATGAATAACATCAAATAATGGAGTGAGAAAGACACATAAAAAATGTATCTTCAAAATATAGTCATATTGAATTGGAGAACATCATCTAAGTCCAAATAATAGTGTATTATCAAATCAACAAGAATTAATGAAAAAATAAATCTCAAATTCATAGATTTAGGAATATAAATCAACCATTGGACAAACCAATGAATAAAAATACACAAATAAATTCATGGAATTAATTTGGATTCATCGAAAAAAATAAAGGGGGACTAAACGACAATATCAGACATCAGCCCTTAGGTTTGACTGATCTTGGACAAAAAACATTATAGAGTTGTTATTATTGGGGAGTTCAATAATTCCTTCAATGATGATGATCATTATGGTACTCTGGTCCCCAATCCATAATAATGTGACTCTCTAGCAAAGTTTTCACCGTCCAAACTCTCTATCTCCATAGTCACCACGTCTAGGTTTATTCACCTAACCATATAGAATGAAAAATAAAGGGGATTTTAAAGGAGGGTTCATTAGGGATTTTCGGTTACACAATAATTAAATTAATTTAATTCATTTAAACAACCCATGATTGAACTCTTATAAAATGTTCGAAAATGACATAAATTATGTTTCAGATAAGGTGAAACACATTCTCTAAATTTAATAGTGGTATTAGTTTTCCCATATGACACAACATTAAATAATTATTCCATTATTTCCAAAAAAATTATGCACACATGATATATTATATTTAATATTTTTAATATATCAATATTGAGGCTCCCTGAGCCCTAAAATATAGCACTAACTCTGCTCATTACATTAAAAAGGTTATTTGAAATATTCCAAAGTTTCAAAAAAAAATTAGTGTCATTATATAAAATATATAAATAATCCCCCCAAATCTGGTTTGTTGTAGGATATAATAATGCTCATGTCAAAAACACCCCAAGTAGAGGAGCCTCCTCACAATGTTCTAAAAACTCATGGAGTAACCACAATGTTCTCACTGTGAAAGATATTCTACTATAAAATTTTAGTAGCCCAACCAAATGACCTTTATATGATATGTTCCCCCAAAATCACTCACTCCATTGAATATCCAACAATATCTAAAATCACCCCTTAGAGAAAAAAACCCTCAAAATCTCACTTGATGTTTTGGTTATCAAACAGAATCATACAAAAAACTAAAGATTCAAATTTTCCTTGAATTTAATAACACTTTTCAACTTTAAATATTAAAGTGAATCACCCTATGCACTCGATTTATCTTTATTTTATTCTAAAAAATAAATTCATCAATAAACAATAATAAACTAGGATTTCATTAAAAAATATTTTTTTTATCCCAAGAATTAAATCTATCTATATCTTCAGTTTAAGATGAATCCCCTAATATATTTGTGTTTTTTTTGGGTAAAAAAATTGATGAAAATAATTGGATATTTTTATATAATGGTATTTTTTTAATTATCCATAAATAATGTTCAGAATAATGTGTTATATGGTGTTTCAATTGAGGTGAAGTTCATTCTAGTCTTTTGGATTGATAGAAGGAGAATGGATGAACTTTGGAGGAATTTAGGTAAAATTGGTTATAACTTATATGTATGGGTCACTGAATGTTAAATAGATATGAATATGGAAATTAGTAAGGTCTTTATGTAATGGTCACTCTAGTGTCGAGTATAAGAATTCAATAAAACTGGCCCAATCCACAATATGTAATCTTTGGTGAAGTTCTGGTGATTTGGAAAAGTTATAGAGACACTATTATATACAAAAGTCAAGATTTTTAAAAGTACTGAGTTGCATTGAGATACATAAGGGTACCTCCTTGTGATAAGAGTTTGGTAAAGTTCCAAATACCACTATAATACGTATGGGTTCTCAAAGGGGTTGAGGATTTGATAAAGTGTCCAATACACCCTATGATACTTATGAGTTCCCAAATCTGATAAAATAGAAAAAATAATGATGTAAACTAAGATACGTAAGATTATTAAATTCTAATGATTTAGAAAAGTCCATAAGAAGATCATCTGGATAGGTTAGAGTAAAAAAATATATAATATTTTGAAAAGTTTTGAAGGTCTATCAATTTCATATGTAAATATATTTTCAAATAATTTAGAAAAGTGCTGAGATGCATTATGATATGTGAAATTTTATCAATTTTATAAAATTTGAGATTTCCAAGTGTTAATTGGGAGGTTCAGAAGTGAAATTTTTAGAAGGATAATTTGGAATAAGTATATAAATAATAATTCTAAATTTATTTATCTATGGATTTAATATTACAATGTCCCATTATTTTATCAATTGAATTTCACTTCTTACTATTATGCGATATTTAAAATTTTAGTATAAAGTACTTGAACTACATGATGAAACTAGAAATATTTTGTTATAGTAATTTTAAAATTATATTTATAGAATTAAAATGGACATAATGATTGAAATTATTACAATAAAATAGAAAATAGAAAATAATATAACAATAATAAGATATTTTAGATCTACTTGATCCCCTAGAATAATCACACTCACAAACAAAACTATAGAAACAAAGAAAAATATTAGTAATTCAATATGAATTTTTAAAATGAATATATATATATATATATATATTATGCCATTGAGAGAGAATAGAAGTGAATGAATGATGAATGAAATATGAAGTATTTATAGAGATTAGGTAACACATATGACCATTAAAAATATGATCATTGGAATAGTAATCTAGTCATTAGAATAGTAATTTCATCATTAGGAATAGTAACTGGATAGTTAGAATAGCAACCTCAACTATGGAAATATAAAATAATATTTTGGTTTCTTAAAAAATCAGAATATTTCATATTTATACCATTATACAAGTAAATAAATGTTTTAAAAATTATAAAATAAGTGTCTGTATTTTTGTAAAACATATATGTTTTCTTAAAAGGTTAGGGATGAAGCTTCATATATTATTTAAACAAAAATAAATACCTCTTTTAACTGGGTAGAGGGAGACCCATTACATATATCGAATGCCTAGTGGGCATTTAGCCCATTACATGGCCCGTAGGCCAAAACTTTTGGCCCAAGGCCCATTCTGTGAATAGTAATGCTACAGTATTCCACCTATTACAGTCCAGGTTAGAATCCGTTGCGGCTATAATACCCTCCCTCCGCTACAGTGACCCGCCACAGCTACAGTTCCCACCATTCCTACAGTGCCACCATTGCTACAGTACGCTACACTACTACTACAGTACCTACGCCCAATGGGTTTTGAACCCCCATTTTTCATGTAGGATTATTGGGTGTGTACCACTAAACCAAACCCCAAAATATTTATATATATTAATATTATGTTTTATTAAAATGATAATATAATTCTTTGAGACCTTAATAAATTTTTTAAAGGGTCATAAAATCTATCATAATATTAAAATTTTCATTTGTCGAATTAATGAGAAATTTATTTAAAAATTAAATTTATCATATTTAGAAATTTATTTTCTTTAAATATATATCATTGTTGGAATATACACATTGAGAAATAGTTAGGATGTTTTTTTTATATTTTTCTAAAATATTTTAAATTTTTTCATATTGTAAAATACGACAAAAATATGATCTTGAATGTTATAAGCTAAATAAATGAATTTTTGAGTCATGGATGATATGATGACCGGTTAGATAGAAATAAAATGAACTATTTAATACATATATTCACAATAATAAATACTATTTATAGTCTTGATCCAAAATAACAAACTAATGTGTACAATATTCAGAAACACCCCACTCTTCCCCATATAAATACCACACCTCACCACCCCTTATTCGTATGATTTCTAAGCATTCAATATGAAAAACATTCTACTAAATTACCTTAACATACCTATACAACACATCTATTGTTTTTGGTATTATCAAAATACTAATCCAAGAAGCCTTATATGGAATCCAAAAAAGTAACATCCAAAGGAGACGATAATTCCATCAATGGATTCTTTTAATTTTCCTTTTTCCCCATCCTCCAAAAAAATTCCATCCCACATGGAAAAATAATTCTAATGACATATATTTTCTATAATTGTTTTATTTTAGTAGAATATATTCCATCCATACCCTTTTATTTCCACCAATTTATTCTAAAATGAAAACATTGTTTACAATATAGTTGTTTCACCACCTCCATGAACAACGCACTTCATAATCTCCACCACCTACAACATTAGTTAAAAATACTATATTATGGTAAAATATGACTATTATAAGTATATTATAACTTATTTCATGTTCTATAAGGTATTAATAATCATTTAACTAAATAAAATGAATCTAGACTATGACGGTCAATAAAATGACCTAGAAGAACTAACCAAATAACGTTTACATTTTTACTATGTGAATCATCTCTTAAATAGATTATAATATTATATTTGGTATTATTTCCTTTTTTTGAATTAGATTAATACTATTTAATTTCACTTCTATTTTTATAGCCTTGATTGACAAGAACATAAATAATTATCCACAAATGACCTGGCCTTGTAACCACGAAATTAATATATTCAAAATAATAATATTGAACTTTATATCTCATTGAAATGGTTATAACTGAAAATAATAATACAACTAAAAAATTACCCTATTTCCACGAATATATCACCACGGATTATTAAAATAGTGGAAATTGTTCATCTTTTATAATGTTTTAAATAAACTTTTGGTAATACCCATGATCCCCCATTCCACTTAACATGACTCTTTCTTCTTGTTTGATGGTTCACTTAATACTATAGATACCTTCTTCCCCTTGGTCCCCAGCCTCTGTATATCTACCTCTAGTGATCCTACTCCTACGACATGGCACCGATAAACCATGCACACCTCCCCGCTGACATGACTTTTACATGGCCTCAACACCTCCCTATCGACATAGCTCTGGGCGGTCTCTCTACCTCCGACATCTCTTTACACACTTTTCAACCTTATCAGCTTCACTCTATGATCTACCAAACACCTCCTAACCACTCCTACTCCTCTGAAAAATCTCCCCTCATATTTCATCATTCCAGGAACCTTTCCCCTATATGTGTTTCTTTATTTCCAACTATATCACCCGAGGTTCTCTAGTTTATCTCTTTGATCTACATTATCTCTAAAGTCGACTAATACACTAATCTCAAAAAACCTCATTAGGGTTACCCTTACACAACAGGTACTCTCCCAAGAGTATTACCTCTAGAAAAATCTTCCATTTCAATGATTTTTTATAGTAATGTTTGATATCTATATGACATAATTTGTCTTTCTTATGGTGTATATATCAGGTAATATGTCCCTCTTACTATGTGGGTATTCTGACCCTCTTTAACTTTGGATATTCTGAATGTGTTTTTTTTTAATTATGAAGTATACAAATTTTCTTTATATACATAATGCATTAAATATTTTTATATTACACTTCATTTTAATTTTATTTCAAAACAATAATTATTCTTTCCTTAATGGTAATATTTACATATTATACAACATTATTAATCCATTCCATTATTTTCTACTTCAAAACACTTTTTGTATATAATTCACTTTTTTATAATTCACTATTAGTTTCAAATTATACATAATATTCCTAATTATCTATAACATGTAGTTTAAAATTTGTCACTTCTCTAAAAAATACATTCTATATACGTTCAATCTGCTTCTATTTTACTATTCAATTTTAATAGGCTTCCTTCTTATGTGTAGTATATGTTTTTAAAATGTAATTTATATTAAATAAGAATTAAATTCCACTTCAAAGGTATTTTACAATTAATCATTACTATGAAATTTCTAAATATATTATAATAAAAATTCTTTATATATTTTCTAATTTAACACTAACATAAAATCCACAAAAATAAATGATATACTAAAAATAATTAATATCTTACAAACTAACGGATGATTGTTATTAGGATATACAAACATCCCACATCAAGATTTCTTATCATTAAATCAACAAAAAAATTTAGAGGTTCTTAGTGTTTAATTTTTTTATTCATAATTATTTCAGTAAATATGTTTTTTTAACTGAATATTCTCACTGTATAATCATATTTTAATGTCTATCTTTCAATGAAAAAAATGGTTCATGGAAGCACAATACTTAAAAAGAGTTGGTGAAAACTATTTTTAAAGTGGTTGAACATGTAAATGTATGGGTCTACGATAAATCATTATGATCAAGGTAGTTTACATTATTTAATCAATACATGTTGCTTTCTATTATTTTCATTAAGTATTTCTTTCCTATTTTTATTCAGTATATTTTAATTTCATTTAAATTGGTAATATGTGTAAGCTCGAAAATGGGGATATCATATTAGGGAATATTCTCGACGTAAAGTATCATGACTAAATTCAATTTATGGTGACATGGATATTTTTGATCAATTTATATTTTTTAATTTTATAATTAGTAAACATTAAACCTTTAAGATTTTTATATTATCTAATTGACTTGATAGATTTTAGTGATAATGTTCTCATACATAATTATTGTGAAATAATTTATAGTATTAACATGTAGGCCACTTCAAAGTGATTAAGGGTGGGAATAATTTTTAGTAAAGACATGGTTTTGTTCTCTCCATTTAAATAACGTCATCTTTATGTTTTTTTCTTCAATATACCACTTTTTTAGTTTTCAATATTGGTATTATCTCTAATATTTTTTAACAAAAAGATGAAAGAATCAAATCAAACCTCTATGAAAATATTTTTATTATGTTTTTCTCCAAATGAGAAGGATCACCTTATGTCATTGCCTTTTCACTCTATTTTTTGGTTTCTTTTTTTCAAATATGAAAATCCTTAAGTAAAAAACTTTAATTTCATATTTCTCAATTTTGTAGACTTAGATATATGTGATCCTATCAAATGTTTCATATATTTTGGTGCTAAATTTTTATTTGATAAATGAATTAAATAATTTAGTTATCTACTATCCAAATGTATTATTTATTTTATAACTAAAAAAGATAATTTTTTAATTTTTATTTCAATGTCCTTATGAATTAATTACTATAAATTTTTACATATCTCAATTTATATAATATTCATATTTACCACATGTGTTGGTTTATAAAATTATTCTTATACAAATTCATTAATTAATATAATATTTTATATGAATGTTATTCCAATTTTCCCTATTAATATATAAATTATCTATATGTTTTATACTTTCAATGATTTTCATAAAAAGTAATTCTGAAATTGTTTTAGCCATTAATTCACTTCAAACAAGCATTGTATTTTTTAACATAGTATTCTATGTTATTGACATTCATAAAACTAAATTTAAATTTAATGTTATGTTATTTTATTATACCATCTATAGGATCAAATACGAATGCACTAGTGGAATATTAGACAAATTTAGAGATGTGACCCCTTTATCTACTATTATATGTGTTACTTACTACAAAAAAAGGAGTTTATATACACTATGTAGGTTATGTGTTTTTTTTCAAAACCGTAAATTTATTCTTTTCATTAAATTTATAATATATATATATATTTGGTTGATGTATTCCACATAGTCCAAAAAAATTTATATGGTTGTTAGATATAATTTATATTTCATTTATTAAAAAATATTAATCCTAGATTTTAAACATTTATGTTTACAAATTTTTTTTATTAGTTTTAAAATATATTGTATTAACGTGTTTATTTTTGAAAGTCAAAATTATATTTCCATACATTGTTTTCTAGGATAATTGATTATTTTCCTCCAATATATTAAGGAAAATTAACAAGTACTGAAATATAAAAAATAACAACATGAATTAATGTTGTTTTTTTAGGTTATTATAAGTACATGAATTAATTCTTTCTATTTTATGCTATTGTTTTGGTCTTAAGATTGAGGATCCACAAATAATTAAGATATTATTGGTAGAAAAAAGGTATGCGATTTAATTTCTATTTCATATTTATTTTATCTATAAATGGAAATATATATTTTTTGTTATTTAAAATTATTCCATTTCAATTTTCATTTCTTAAAAAAATTGTCTTAGTATATCCACCCATCTTAACTTGCTTTTGTAGTACAATTCATCTAATCATAAAAAAATGAATAATGTATCTTTTAATATATAAATATTCTCACATTTTTATTTGATATGATAGTAAATATTCTTAGTGTTATGATAGGTTCTTTAGAAAACATATTTTTTCTCAGGCCACCAGGTTTCATTTAATTTTTTTCCATATAATTTTTTGTTATTATAAATTCTAAAAATTAGTGGTAGTGACATATATTGTTTGAATCTTCAAATGTTAATTACTTTTCTCTTTGTATTTCTTAGTTTCTCAATTGTGTGAAATTATTTAACATCGATATTTTCATTGATATAATTCCAAAATGAATTGTATTTTTTATTCATTATGTTGTTCCAATATGTTTCCAAAAATTTACTAGAGTAATTATTTAACATGTATATTTATTGGAAACAAAAATTCAAACAATGATCACCAGATAATAAAAATTTTAAAATTATTCTTGGATTAATATTCTTTTAACCCTACATTTGCAACATATTTTTAAATTATGTGGGTCTTGACCATTGTATATTTATAATTATATTTTCATTTATTCTAATTCAGCAGATTATTGAATCCATATTATCTTACAGAATATATGGGACTATACCATAAGATTATTCTTTTTCCTCTTTGAATTAGATGATCTATCACTTTTTCATGGTGGAATTATAAGTTTCATTTTGTCCTGGTGATTATTTAAACATAGATTAGTGGTTTTAAGGGGTAAAATATCTACTAAAATACTAATTTATGAATATGAAAATGAGTGTTTAAGATGGATAATTATATTAATCCTACTTTGGTGAATTAAACTTGAATATGTTATGATGTTCCTTAACTAAGTTTTTTATGGTCTGAGTTACAGGAATAATTTATATATAATAAAGTTGGAAATGAATCCTTAAATGGTTATATTAGAATAATAATTGGGTAATCGTTGGTTAATTAATCTTGATAAGAAATATGGGACTTTGAGACCCTATTAGAGGTTATTTATGTGTATGGGATTATAGAAATTAGTATTTTTAACATATAGGATGTAATTTTATTTCCATGTTTATTTCACATGCAATATAGGGGGAATAAAATGACAACATGAGTTTTCATGGGTAGGAAATGATGTAATATATTCTGTTTTTTGTGATGTATGAGATTTTTATCACTAACCATGTGGTTTTTTATTTGACCTATGGTAATGTTCACTTAAAGGTGGATTATGGTGGGCTGAGTTACGAAATTCCTTGGTATGGATTAATTTTACTTTAAGGTAATTAACCGTTTCCGACATTACATTATTATTTATATATTCACAAACAATATTCTTGAGTAAATAGTGGTTTTTATGTTACTTAACGAGGATTATGTTTTCACTCAATATACATAACACCTTTTTCACATATAATTTGAACGCACAATGTTATAGGTAATTGAAAGTGGCCTTTGTAGTTGAGTGTTGATTTTTAGTGACAGATTGAAGCTTGGTCTACAATCTTATAGATTATTAATGAGTGTGTTTTCTATACTTCCTTCCATTATCTATATCGATTTCATTTCTTATATATTGGAATGTATGATTTAAAATACTGGGGTTAAGTTTTAGATGTTTATAATTTCATATGTTTTTAAATGGACTTCTAATGGTTTAGTGTTAATTCATATAAAAAGGTACCGTTATTTCATTAACATATTATATATTCAATAGTTTTTACAAGAAAATATTATATTTTCCTCCCATAGAAAAGTATATACTCATTATTAGAGATGACCTTCTGAATAATTGAGATTCTAGTGGCTAGTACTTAACTTAGAATCTTATTGACACCATTTGAATGTTCCACATGTAAAAACACGTTAAGAGTGTTGGTATATTCATCTTTAGGAAATAAGAAAATAAACTATGAGTTATCCCTTTTAGTAATAATACCATTTATAAATAGAATATAAATAGTTTTCAACAAATCATTTTAAAAAATGTCATATAATTCCTAAAAGAATAGGTTGGTTAAAACATCTATCCTAGGATCATTTCAAGGGTTGAGAGAAAGAATTGTAGTTGCAACCACTTCTAGGTCACAAGGCTTAGTGAGCATGATATTTTCCAATTCATCAACAGTTATTGGTATCAAATCCAGCATATCCTTGACATTCACATTTGAGAAACTATTTAAAATCTCTTTGAAGTATCCCACTATATTCTCCCTTAGCTATTGCCTTTAAAATATTACTTCATTACCATTTTTAGGTAGGAGGTGGTCTTATTGTATTTCCTAATCCTCTAGAGGTTATTAAAGAAAGAATAATTCATATCCCCCTCCTTTAACTATTTGATCATAAAATTTTCTTTTAGGATTTCTTCTTTGAGATTAATTCTTATAAGAAAAATATAATCCTCTATTCATAATAAAAAAATATAAAAAATCCTCATAGTTATTTTTTTATTTATAAATATCTTCATATGACCTCAATCTACCTATCCACTATATATTTAAAAGCTGGGTATTCTATATACCACTTTTCTTCTCAAATTTTTTGAATTTGTGTTCATTTTTTCAGTACTTATGAATATTATTTTATATAACTTACTACACATCATTAGTGTATATTTTTCATATAAAAACATACATATCATTAGTTTTCGTTTTCCATTTATATAGATAAAAGATAAGTGTGAATCATTCCAAAAAATTAAACATTTTAATATAATTTGACAAATTCATAGATTATATATAACTTTCAATGTAGATTATAGTAAAAATATCTAATAGATATAATAAATTCAAAACATTCTAAAAACATAGACAATTCTTTACAAACAATGCACAAAAAATCAGGGATTTTGACAATTCACAAAACAAATCATCTAGAAATATTTATAAAATTACATAGTAGAAACGTACAATTTATCTTAATTTCCATTGAAAAACTAATCACATATATATTAGAAGTCATTATATCTCTCTTATTTTTCCATTATATCCTTACAGGTTGTTTCTTCTAACACAATTTCATGGAAAATTTACTTCTGCAATATACCAATAATGTATGTTCACTCAGCATTCCATATTTAATTGCCCACTATTTTACATACCTTTACCCTTGATACACGTCTATATTTCATTTTATTAATTCATTACATTATTTTTAACACACATAGTAGTTGTATCCAATTATAAACTAACTATTTCATTTGATATAATTAAAAAATGATAACCATATCAATTAAATTCGTAGTATTTATCCATCAATATCCAAAATATTGTATAATTTCATGCTCTTATATACTAACTATGTATCATTTATTGTATCCATAAAAATTCCTAACTCACATAGTAATCATCCTCTTACTGGTTCTTATTTCTATATCACATAGTTTTGTCCTTCCAACAAGACTATGACAACCTCACACAATCCCAATAATGTATTCTTCCTCAAACAATTGATTAGGTCTTCACTACCACACATTATTGGTGTAGAACACATCGACCGTGATCATAGGTGAACCACTGGTCATTTTTCTCAAGCTTCCATGATGAAAATGATAACCTGGAATTATTTCCATATTCTCTAAAATAAATATATTCTTATCAATTTTTAAAAAATTATTTCTTCATTACAAGAAAACTCATATTATCTTAAAATAATAATAATGTCAAAAAAATTTCTCATTAATTTATGGATAATATTTCAAATTTAATATTCTAGTAATCTTGGTAGGTTCTCCATCATCTTCAATGTTCATCAAATATCCACAATGTTCATAATTAAGATCACCATTAAAGAAATTGTTAATAAATCATCCTTTAAACTCGTTTGAAAATGTGATTCTAATATCCATTAAAATCCAAGAGACCTTGGATTAATTATTCAACATAATATTTCAATTACCTAAATTTCATATTCAACATATATCATATTTTACTTTAATTATTCTCCCCATGAACATGAATCATTCTGCAACATGTCATATTATGTATTGTGGTGGTGGGTAAATTCACATGCAAACTTACTCTTTTGATACATCCATTTAATCAACAAATACACAGTCAAAAAAGTTATACTAAATTAATGTATCAATATTATAGTGAAATCTAATAACATAGTCCATTTTGATACTCGTGACACTGAAAATAATGGTTCTTATTATTTTCACACTATATTGGCAGATGCACTCCTTTTGAATGAACATCATTTTTGTGCACTATATATGTGAATATATCTTCACTTAGTTGTCATCTAATTGAAATATAATCACATTTTCATGACATGTTATTAATCCATATGTAGCATAACTTGTATATTAACTACCTCCTTTTATTTATTTATCTCATTTCATCGATCAACAAAAATACTCAACTGTATACCACTAGTTCAAAAACAAGCACTTCTCCAAATTTGATTTTTGAATAATAACAAGGTCCACCATTTTAAAAATGAATTATATAAAATATAACTTTGAACTAATTCATTGGTTAGTTAACTATATGTATACTAGGGCTAATCTAGTATATAGAATAATAGAGACTCTACCGAGATATTAATGTAGTCTATAGAAACCATACATGTGATACCCATGTTAAAAAAATCTTCTAGGGGATTCTAAGAACATTTAACATGGGTTAAAAAGAAATGTTTATATCCTAAACATATATATATATATTATAATACTCAGGTACAAGGAAAACATTTCCCAATTCCTAAAATTATTCTCACAAACCAAAAGTCCCAATTTGTAGACATATTTTCTATAAAAACATAGACATATAATCTGATTGGAAATCCCAGTACTTCAATTTTATATATCTATTATCTAAATCATAATTTTTTCAAAAAATAATTATATATTGGCATTATATTCTTCAGAAAACCTCTTTATGATGGATAAAATATATTTTTATCATGGAAATTGATGTTCACTGGGATATATACCATTTCATGTTGAAAAAATAATAAAACAATCATTTATACCACCTTTTAGTTTATATACATTATATACCAATACATTAAAATAACTAAAAAAAATTTAGGGAATAAGGAATAGTTTACATGCTCCTTATCAGAATCAGTATGGATGACAGTTTCCTCTCCAATATAATTATCCTACCTTTCTAGTTTTAATTCTATAGAAACTCTTCATGCATCATTTTCTGACATTTTTATCATTTATCACCATGATCACAATTAAATTTTTAATAGTATCCATGTGTGGAGATTATTCCTATGTATAGTCTATAAATTATTATTCTTCGTGATAAACTTTCATCATCCCTTTCCTTATATTTTATTCTTATATATATAGAACTACCCTAAAATCCATTCATTGTTACCTATTTTTTAGAATTTAATTTAATGAACCTCAAGATCATTAGTTCATTTTTATGAATCTTACTTCTTACCTTAAGCATCAGCACTTTTATTGAATTCCTTATTTTTTCTTTTTAAATAGAATTTATTGAACTATAATGGTGAGATTCATTTTCATTTCAAGATATGTGTGTTGCTGTAACTTTTTAAAGCAGGAGGTTCAAGATTTTATAGGATTAGAAATTAGTCTTTTATTAAATATAAAGGATATATCCATAGTTTTAACCATGGAAGTATCCTTGAATTATCGTGGTTAAACTGTGGATGCATCAAGAAAAATCTAGGGGTAAAATTATGGTTATAGAGGACCTACTACCACTACTTAAAATGTGTCATTAGGATCTAATTCCCATTATTAAACTGTGATTGTAAGTTATTTATTACCATAGTTTAAATTGTTACTATATGTAAGACCTATTGAAATATCTTTATCCCTTGTTGTTTTGGAAAACTATGGAAATGTGATATTTTTATGGTTTTTTCCTATATCAATAGTTTTAAACTGTGTTCATAGTTGAATTTTTTATTCTTGCAAAATTATAAGAAATAAAATATATTTTTAAAATTTTATAAATTAATTAATTTAATAATTTAATTTTATTATCAAGGACATTATGTACAAATGTACAATGATTCTAGAACATAAGTTAAGGGATCTTTATGAACACCCCTTTTTCTTTGGGTTATGAAATTTCTATCTCCAACTCACGTATTATCTCTTTTTTATTACATATAGTGTTTACAAAGTTTTTATATATGTCTCGCACATATATACCTATATTATTCTACCTTCCTTTGATAGGTTTATAAATAACTTAAGTTCTTTTCTCAACTACCTTCTTTAAAATCAAGCTTCATTAAAGGGAACTTTTAGATTCCTTAATAATTTTATGTAACACTCATTTAAAGTGTTTATTTTCATTTATTATTTCATTAAATTATGTAATATTTTATGTATAACCATTTTTTACCTATTCTATTCATATAAAACATCATCTTTACTCTTTCTTCAAAGTCTTTAATCGTTCCCTTAAGTTACCATTTTGAAAGTTCATTTCTATACCCAATTATATACCCTTTCTTAGGAAGTTTTCCTCCAAATAAAAACTATATTTTTATGCTTATGACTATGTACACAGATATGAACATCCAAAATAATTAATTCCTCATTCTCTTTATGATAATTTTATAATATCCTTGGATTCTGATATGTGGGAAAATTATTCAACCCATTTATTTCTAGGTGTAGTTATTATGTTTATTATCTATGATTTATTTCCTTTTATAGAACACAGAATCATGTACATTTTATGATTATAGCACCCAAATAGTGCTCTAATTCATTGGGTAATGTTTTTGTCTCATGAGGTGGTACGCATGTGATTAGGGAGTGAACTTAATCCTCCATGGGTCTTTTCCCACCATGTGATTTTGTCTTTTCGGTTAGCCTTTAAATTTTATTATATCAAGTTATATATTACTCCCACTTTTTTATATTTCCATGATATTATAATACAATGTTCTTTATTTTATTCTTCCACGTGATTACACATGATCCTTGTCTTTTATGTTGTCAAGTTATGCTGATTGGCTCGCTTATTTTGAGCCATTGTCATATTTATTCCTTTATTGGGATTTTTTACTCACCACTTTATTTGATATATTACCAAGGTTATCCTATGATGTTTTAATCTCTCAAGGGGATTTAGGATCTCACTATATAGAATAAAATAAATATGTTTTGTTTATTTTCTTTTGATATATTATTAATCTTGTCTTCCAAAGACACTAGGCCTCACGATATTTGGGTATTGTTAAATGAATTTTTATTTTAAAAATCATGTAATAATATAAATAAAATTATTGGGTAAATATAAATATCACAAAAAATCATGATACAATCTATTAGATAATTAAGGCCATGTAATAAAGGTGATAGTAATGCTATGATGCATGTCTTGGATAAATAAATACTTGTAGTTGGGTCTATGATTTAATAGATAGTCAGTTCATATTGATAATACCATTTTATTTCATGAAATTATGTGTGGCTCATGGGATAGAGTCACACCATGATTTTAATCCATGATAATTGTTACCAATATTTTATTAGGTTGATTAATGTATCAGGTTGTACTGTATGGTATCATGTTGTGTTCATTCACACCTTGAAGTGGAATAATAAAATAATTTCTCTATGAATAATATTTTCACTCTATAAATAGAATATATTTTCAAATTATTTAAGTAGATCTGGTTTTTCATGTTGTGATATGTATAATAATTCTATGATCACCAAGAAAAATCAAATGAATGAATATTTTTATAGAAACTGATATGTGGTTAAAGATAGTTAATTGTTTAAATTTTTAATTATAAATTAAAATGGTAAGATGAAAATGTGATATAAATGTGAGAGATAAATTAAAACATGGTCCTTTTGTGGATAAATATTAAAATAAATAAAATATAAAAATAGTGGAGGAAAAGAGCAGAATTAAGAGTATAGTATAGTGCGTGAAAGAAAATACTTGAAGTAACGCAAGATAGAGAAGATGAAGAGTAAGAGTAAACACTTTTTTGTGTGTGTGATCATCAAACCTATTTTTTGTTATGTAATATGTAATAATTCACCCATGTTTGATAATTTTAAGAATTGTGGTGGAACTATATAATTATTGGGAGATAATAAAATTAGTGGATAAGGATAGTCCCTGTATCATTGAATATCAAGACAACAATGAAACTTCTTTGGAGATATAATTTTTTATTTTTTTATAATACAAGTTCAAGTACATAAACTAATTATAGTATCCACTATGGTGATTATAGTGGATTACATGGTCTTGGGTTATTTTGGATCATCCAAAGGATTAACATCCCATTTTGAGTAGTAAACTTTGTGCATTGAGTGTCTTCATTTTTTATATGACCTTGGTGTGTTATATTAGTGGTGTATCTAAATATAAATGTTATGGAGGTTAATTTCATAAAAAATCATAAAATTGAGAGAGAAAATATTGTTCACTAATTCACTCCGTCTGAGTAAACATTTACCCTTCCCATGTCTATAACAGGTGGTATCAAAGATAAATTAGTTTCCTTTGAAATCAATAGTTTTAAATTTCACTATTATGATGGATTTTGAGCTTAGTTGTAATTTTATTTTCTCTATATCTCCTTATCAAGGTATTTTTCAAGTTTCCTTGTTGAAGGTGTCCAATGAAGATAGATGGATAATCTAAATTTTTATATATAACAGAAATAATATTAATTATATGGACAAAAAATAAGTTACCACATTTAATTTAAAAAATTACAATTTTTGGAATGAAATATTTCCACTCTACTTACTTTCATTAGGTATATAAGTTTTAGATATTGTAATTAATGGTTTTATACCTATTGCATAAGGTGCATCATTGACATGGGACACTAGAAAGATTTATAATATTGATGGGAATCAAATAAATTTTATCCCATCCTCGGTTTTAGAAAAGTTTTTAATGGTTATAAATATCAATATTGCCAATGGAATTTTGTAAAAGTTACGATATATCAATGAAGGAAATGTAAAACTCAAAAATTATAAATTATAGATTTGTTAGTTGATGTACAAAAACATGTATATTATTGAATGGGGGTCTATTGATTAATTATTCCTAAGGGGAAATTATGTGGTGAGATCTATTATAGGATTTATTGATAGTATTAAAGATTCAATGGTGGTCAAGGAGATACATCATATCTTACCACATAGAGTTGATGGTAAATTTTCATGTATAGAATATCATGATCTTGATACTCTTTCTTTAGATAACTTGAAAAACATCATTATTTCATGTAAAATGATAAATTAATTCACCTTTATAAATAAGAGTTTTTATGTGAAATAAATATAATTCAAATCCAAAAATAATGAAAGAACCTCAAATAAAATCAAATAAGATAAATATGACTTTGGAAGTTTTGAGGAAGGATTCCAAAAAATTAGAAGTGGGAAGTTTTCAATAAGTGATTTTTTAAAGAAATAATTTTATAGAAAACAATATGAGTTATTTATAAAAGAATTATGAATCATAAGTTGATGAAATAAAGATTATTGGTTCTTAAATTTGTAGAGGTCACAATACATTCACTGAAATAATGGATTCAAAGGATTCATGAAATTAAGATAACTCAAAAAAAGATTCATCAAGTACTGATGAAGAGGTATATGAATATAATATATATTTCATGTTGAATGAGGAATTAAAAAGGAAAATATTCAGGGATTTTAAGTTGGGGAAATAACATAGTAAGATTGAGAATTAATCCAATATGGTTGAACTAGAAATTATTGAATCTATAAATTAGAATGCTTAGTTACTCCTAAGTGTTGAGGATTTAAAAGTGTTATTTATCAAGTTGATGAAGAAATTTAAAATTTATAAATTTCGGAGTCTTTATTATAAGATAGAATATGAATATATCAAATTTTACTTTTCTTGGAATGAAAATTATAAAAAAAATCAGATGTGATTTTACTAATTTCATGCTTGAAGTGGTATATTTCTCAAATAATGAGAAGATTGTGACTGATGAAGCGTGACATGAATTTTTTCCTAATAAATAATAATCTAAAAAAATATTCTAAAAGATATTGGAATCATAGTATAAATGTTTTAAGAAAAATAGAAGTTGATAATAGTGAAGAAAATCACACAATAGAATAAAATTCTGAATTTTATTTATTCTAAAATAAATAAATTTGAATGACAAATTTCTATTATGTATAAATATAAAAGATCAAGAAAAATATCTATAATTAATAGAAATATATATAGATAACAATAGTGTTTTTTTTAATTAAATATAGGTAAAAGGTTTTTCAAAATGATGAATTTCAGAAAAGTACTATTACTGGATAGTCTACTTGTTTATGAATAATATTTACCTTTTATGGTCATTGTAGGTTTTTTGCAGGCTATAATCATATGATGAAATGTTGCGAGTTTATAGGAAGAAAAATTTAGATTATAAAAGTGTTGTATGGCACACATATTGTATAACAACCCAATATAAGTATATCTTTATTTTGTAACATTTCTATAAGGTAAACATTAAATCTCCATGATAATCACACAATACTTTGAATAGATGGTTTAGTGTCTTTGGGGAATAGCTACATAAGAAAATTATTTTATAAACCTAGCCAACATTTATCTATAATTGATCCACACTAGACTAACATATATACTTATTATATTTTATATCTATAACACCCAAATTCTAGTAACCCAAAGTCAGTGGTTATCTTACTTCATTGGTACAAGATACAAGTGATCACATCTTGAAATATCGAATAGTTTAATAGTCTTCGGAGACAATATACATACATTATTCTCGTATTAATTTTAAAAGCATGATAAATAATTAAAATTATAGTGGTAACATTATTATTTATTCTATTTTATCCATGTAATCTATTGTAGATCCCTTATTAGTGACTTAGAGAAAGGAAAAAATAATCAAGCATAAGCTCAAATTCTTAGTAAAGGAAAATATACAAAAATAAATATTATATAAAAAATAAACAAATAATAATAATATAGAAAAGATAAAACAAATAATAAAATAGGACATATAACTAATATCATAAAATTTGAATATATCTGTATGACACATAAGAGCATAAATAATCACATGAATTACAATAAATTATTTTATAATGATATAATGAATTATGTTGGATATCGTAATCACACCATCAAGGCCTTATGTAAAGACATCATAAATAATTTGGCAGACATAAACCAAATTCTATGTATAGTTTTTCATAAGAGACTTATAGATGTATAAAGGAAATATAAAGGTCACCACCCATCTCTTACTAAGTCTAATTAATTCTTCATATGAAATGTGCTTACTGGTCAATTCAATAGATAATATGCATAAATATTCATATTTCAAATATTGAATATGAAATGTCAATAATTTTTATAGTCAGAAATAAAATATCATGATATTAATCTATATATATTAATATAGTGGATTGTATTATTAGATTATACCCATAGTAAATCATAATATTTTTTAAGGTTTGTTAACATAGATAAGAATACTTTTAATCAATCAATGGAACATATATTAAGGAAAATAAGCTTTTAATTTTGAAATCACTAATATAAAATCTAAAAATTTATAGAATATTAGTAAAATAATTAAATTTTAAAATAATAATGGGAACTTTTAAGGTAATATTTAATAAAAATATGATTCATGATAGTGAAAATAGGAATTCATGATCTATACATTAAACAAACAATTTTTTGCACTTTGTAAAGAAAGTCAAAATGTTCCATATAGGAAACATTGAAAAGATTAATTTTTTAAACATATTAAATAAATTATTTATATTTAACAATTGAATTAAAATTATTTAAATGTTAATAAGAAAATTCATTAATTTTTTTTAAAAATAATGGACATTGAAGAAAAATTTCATCAACAAGAGAGGAAATTACATCAATTTTTCTTTAAAACCATTTCTTCTATCATAATAAGTACCAATGATTAGAAAATTAAAAGAAAACATTTAATCTCTATAAATAACTATAGAATAAAAAAATATGTATTTTAAAAGATAAATAGTTTATAATTTACTTCAATGAAAATTTAACCAAAAATAATCTTTAAGAAAAATTAGATTGTAAAACAAACCCCCTCACCTTTCATAACTATTGAATTATAATATCCTTGAAAGAAATATCTTAGAATAAAAATTAAAATATCCTCAATTAAAATAGATTCATAATATAAAATATTAAATTTTTATTATAAACACCACATATTAGAAATAAGTGCGGAAGATGGAATATGTTACACAGGAACAAAAAATAGACGAGAAAACCTTACAAATATCGCTATATTGAAGTGAGAATTAATCAATAGAGTTATTATGTGTAACAAATGTAAATAAATAAAAAATAATTTTAAATAAAAAAAATCTTATTTCATTACACAAATAATGCTCTCATAACTTACACAATGAAGAAGTAATATAAACTAATGAAAAGAAATTGAGTTTTGAAACCCCTTACTTCGAGTCCGACTCACCACGTATATACTTTATCTCTTATATAATAAAATAATATTATCTTTAAAATTTAATAATATCCTTTCCATATTTATTACCTCATTATTATATTTTTTATTTAATTTATTATCATTCCTTATATAGTTATAAAATCATTTATGTTCATGTGAGATGTTTTGAGGATGTTCAGTTAACAATAGAAAAACAACTTCGGTTGGTTAAAAATTTTAAAAGATTCCATGGTTCCATGATATATATAATATTAATCATTAAATAATTATCATTTGTATGAACTAAATAAAATTTTATAATCATCCACGAAAGTTCTACATGAAAAATGAATCATGTCACTTTGTGGTGGTGGTTATCCACACGTACACAAGAGCAATGATATCATTTTTGAAGGATGGAAGGGTAAGAAAGTTAGTATTATATTATCTTTATAGAATATTAATTATTTTATGAATATAATATATATTATTTTAGTACATCATAAAAACCTACCTTATAAGGTGGTGAAGAAAAATGAAACACTCTATTTCATGGTACGCACGAGTGATGTTTTCATTTCACCTATAATGGAAAAGGAGTTGATTAAGGGTAATACCATATACATAAGAGCATATAAGTATATTTTAGATAATTATGTTATTATATAAAAATTTGTGTGATATAATTTAGTGAGGTATAAGAATAAATAGTATAAAATAACTCGATTAAGAGTTATACCTCTTCTTTGGGAAACCTCCTTTAGCTTACAGATTATGAATTCTAGGTTGGAATTTTTGTGTGACCATAACCTCTATGGAATGAATACGATGGTTGGTAAGGTATTTTTTAAGATACTGATCAATATAAATGGATCAAAAATGTGTGATTAAGAGAAGATAGGGGTTTCCTTTTATAAGTGTGGGGAGTGGCATAATTGTATATATTAAGAACTTTAAAATATAATAAATATCCCAATAATGTAAATTGCAACCAAAAGGAATAATATAGAATTTGGGACATGATAAGGTTGAAATAACATCAACCAATAAAATTTATTTTAGCATATTTTTCATTTTAAATCTTATATTTTGGATTAACACCCTTATTGACCCTTTTTATCTTTAACTATGGTAACACAATTTTCTCAATTTAAGGGATATAAATTTTCATATATAGCAGAAAGTGGTAAAAAAATGGTCCATGGATTATATATTATACTATTTTCAACTCCACTTATCATATTTCATTATTTTTTTATTTTTTTATAAATTAATATAAAAAATTAATAAAATATCATTAAATCCATTTTTGGGACTAGTCATTTAATTTGGATTCAAATACATCAATAGTAAAAAATAATTAAAATATAAAAACATTTATCATTAACTAAACATTATAATTACCAAATAAAGTAGTGTAATAAAACAATTCATCCAAAAAAAATATTAATTTTTTTCTTTTAAATTATTTACTTTGATTTTTCTACTCTGTTACAAGAACTAAATCAATGTTGGGTAAGAATATATTATCTACTTTGGAGTACCATTACATCAAACATGAATACCACACACATAGAATGGAAAGGCATGCCATAGCACCCCTCCAAGTGATAGCACACGCATCAATACTTATTTATTCAATACATAGCCTATAACGACCCATATTTTACATACATTGTTATTACTTAAAAATTTAAGCACACTTATTACAACATATAACAAAACAATGAAAGGACCATATAGGTATAGTGTCTTTAGAAACTGGGAAAACATAAACAACTGGTTCATAAATCATCTATGTTGTCTCCCATTTATTTCATAATATCTAGAGTCCCTTTTGGCATATTCTACTTAATACCGTTCATTCGGACCTGGGGAAAAGAAAACATACAAAAGTGTGAGCTCAAATTCTTAGTAAGGGTAAACAAAATAAATATCAATCATATCATGTTCATAAGAAGAAAACATTTTGAAAATATTAACTTGCAAAAGAGATCATAATATCATGTCATGGGATAAATCATAGTAATGAAAAGTAATCCCAAATAATCATAACATAAAACCTGAAACATTGTATCATACACACATAATCATAGAAAATCATTTCATTTTAGTCAAGGCTCATTTCCAAGACCATCATAGAGGACAAATTCCATTACTGAACCGATTTCACTCCTCGTTCCAGTCCTGTATCACTGAACCGGTTTAACTTGACGTTCTAGACATGTCTATCTCATGATATATAAATCTTTACCCAATGCATTTGAAAGAGATATAGGTCTCACCCATCTCATAATGAAACCATTCTTATGTGTTCCAAAAAATCCTAAATCATACATCATAGCATAACCCATGCAAAAAAAAATGGGATTCTTAAACATCATGCCATCATAACATAATCTATAAAAGATAAAAGGACATCATAAAATTAATTGGATCGTAAAACAATCAAATAAATGTAAAAAAATATCGATAGAAACAGAACCCTATTTTATCTTTGATGGAAAATAATTTTGATAAAACACTTCAACTCCATTCTTGAGGAAAATATCATTTCTACTTCAAAAACATTTTTTCCTTTCTTAACATGTCCTACAATTTTTAAACTAAAATAAGTTGAATAAAAATAAACTTGAAAACTTATAAAGGAATATTCTTGGAAATAATGTTCTAAAAATACATTCATGTTATATAAGTTAAAAAAACATTCTTCTCATACTATGTCCGGAAAAGTCAAAAAGTACCTCGTACTAAAAACGAAAAAAGATTCCTTTCATATAATTTACTAAAAACTCACCTAAAGGTAAAATTGGATTTAAAAAATTGTAGTAGGATAGAAATAATATTACATATTGAGGAAACATGGATTTGGATGATAAATATTCCCCAGTAATTTCTGAAGTATAAACAATCTCGGATAAAAATAACATTGCGAGATTTTCCCTTACCTTAGGTCCCAAATGATTTGCACATGTCCGAACCTCCTGTATAATGATTTAAATAATGTCATTAACTTATTCCAGAATCATACTCATTGTTATGATATCATACATGGTCATATTCTTAGCTTCTTATTAGTAATATTTCATTTCTACTTGTTATTCGGGTGTTTATTGCTTTATGTTCTTATGTGTGTTTTGTCGAATAAATTATTATTCTTCTTTTTAGGTTATAGATAAATCATTTCAAGAATGGTATTAGTGTAATATATATCATATTTATTCATTCAATTCATTTATATTATCATTATGAAATTTAGATCATGTAGAACGAGTCGTATCACATCGTGGAGACGGTAGGCCGTACGTACGCACGAGAGATGATATCATTCCCAAGATCGTGGAATTGTATTGAAGTGTATGTATACTATTTCATAATCAATATCAATTTAAAATAATCATATATAGTTATTCTTTACACCATTATACCCATCCAAGTAAGGTGGTGGTGGAAACCAGATTATACCACAGCGTGGAGATGATATTCCGTACGTACGCACGCACGGTGATTTCATTTTCCATAGGATGGATAGAAAGTGAAATAGGGTTGTTTCATATTTATAATAAAATATAATTATATGATTGATACTGATGTTATTACTTCATAATTAAACAACTAAATAAGAATAAGTAGAAGAAGAAATAAATTTGAAAGAATTGTTAACGGATATTACCTCTTCTTCGAAACGCCTCTTTGAAACCTCCTCTTAGGGCACTGAGATTGGGCTTTGAAGTAGACCAAGACCTCTAGGATGTTTCTAGGTAAGTGGAGAAGATATATTTCCAGGGTTTGGCCGATCTTGAAGTCTCGAAGTGGTGTGAGGAGGAGAGGGAGGAGGTGCCCTTTTATAAGGGAGGAGAGGGGCACCTTTGGAAAGTGTGAAAATATTATTTTATTATAAACTTATCCTCGGGTTAAAAAGGTCAAAAAATAATTAAAGATGAAGATAAGATGAGTCATGGTCGAAATAAAATCATCCAATCCGAATTGGACATGTTTTGAAAAATATTTTAATCATTATAATCTTATTTATTTAAATCATTTATTAATGAGGTAAATACTCCATCATTATTTTGTCATAAATAATTTAATTTATTTGATGTCTAAAAATTATAAAAAAATATATCATCATGTAGGAAATCTTTTTATCTTTCCAATGAAAATTTATAATCAAAAATATAATTTATATTACCCCTTATAAAAACTAATTACTAATAGAGTTTTGTTAATGTCAATTTTGTCTTTACATTAAATTAATTATTCCAGATTGTCATTATCACTACCAAGTGGCTCAATGGGGTCACTAAATAGACCCAAGTATGCCCATGGTCGTCCACTACTCATCCAATAATGTTAGGACAAGTTTTAAGGTAATTTTAATTATCATAATATTCTTTTAACCTTGAATTACCATATTTACCTTTAACCGCAGTAAATAAAACATTATCGTAGTTACTATTCATAATATCAAAAAAATAAAAGTAACCTATTAACATAATTTGGACCCAATGATTCCAAATATGGACTCCATTTTTCAAAATTCAAAACATAGAACATGTATTAATTAATTTAAAATTAATCTCGTTGTTAAGCAAACGGGTTTTAAAAGTTAAAACATTGCCAAAGATTGAAATGTTTTAACCAATGAATTCAATTTAAAATTAATGTTAATAATATAAATTATATTAAATGGTAAAAATATCTTCTACTTATACTTTAAAACCATCCAATATTATAATTTAACCATATAAATTATTGCGATGAAAAAAGTTGTTTTTAATTAAAATATAGCGTGTTTTTACTATTCATAAAAATATGAAAGTTATCAGAATAATATGAAAAATTTATCCAAAGTAAATTTTTATTTCCTGATTCCAAAGAAGAATTTTATTTTTCCAAATTGAACTTATAAACATTAAAAAAAACAAGATTTAAAATGGGTGCGCCATCAAAAGGCGATAACACTGCATTTTTTGAAAAATACTTCTTTTATCCAAAAAACTGATTTTGTTTTCATAGCTCATTCTAGAAAATGTATAAGATCAATTATAATGTTATAAAATTAAAAATTCAGTTAATAATATTCTTAACGACTGGTTTATAATATTATAATAATATATCGTTGTTTAGTGAAACTCAGTATTGCATACTACACATGCTATCGAGGAAGGTCGCGATTGCGTGTAACGCAAGCCAAGCTAGTGTTGTGTGCAGTGAAAGATTCCTTTGTGTATAACCTAAGAAAAAAAAATCTCATAAAATCTTTGGGTGTTACATAGCCTGAATACCCAGTGGGAAAAAATCCCATAACATAGCCCAAAGGTCCATTACAGTTCCATGCTTGCATCAAACTATCTATGTCATTAGGTATACGTCATGCCTACATCACTGCTTTCCTACACCATACGTCATGGTTGTGTCCCCACTAACCTACGTAAATTGTCTCCCACCTGGATTTAAACTAGAGTCTGATGTAGGATTATATGGAGACTTTACCACTTGTGTAAGCCCCCAACTGCTCAGTGTGGTTTAAGTGTTTAATGTAATTATAACAACATTGAACCTTTACTTAAAATAATTTAAATTTTATAATCAAAGTAATGTGTGAAAAAAATTCCAAATTTTATAATATTGGATGGATATAGTATTTAAACACTCATATAATAAAATAAATATAATTTTTAGGGTGATTTTTAGGCCTTATATCATAGTTTAACCCTGGTTTTATAGTTTTACCCTTACTGTTACGACAAATATTTACCAATTTAACTATTAAAGATAATGGGAAAATATTTACAAAATCTGATCCTTATAATTATAAATAAGTAATATAATTTTTAATATTAAATTTCTATAAGTTATAGAAATAAATTATAATATAAATTCATAAAATGCAAAGAAAAAAAGATTTTAGGCAAACGTATTTTTTGAACAAAAATGAGATTATTCCAAAATTAAATATGATTCTAATTATTCTGTAATTAATTTTTCAATTTATAATTAATGTATAATTATGTTAATTTAAGTCAAAATCCAAAAAATAATGGGAATTTCAAATTAATTGATTAAAAAAATAAAATTTTGTTGAAAATGTTATTTTCACTATTCATTCAAAAATCAACATTTTCAAAAAAATATCAAAAATTCATCCAAATCATATTAAGAAATATTAATTTAAAAAATTAAATCCATTTTATCAAATGAAATTTTTAAATGTGGAATAAATTAAATAAAATACCCATATAAAAAATTCATTAAAAATCATTTTTGAAGAAAAAAAGTTTTGAAGCATAAACTAAATTTATTCACATTAACTATCTAATAAATATAATTAAATGATTGATAATTTATTAAATTGGATATATAATCTATATATTTTATTATAATCATTTATCAATAGTGATTTATTTAATCTATGAAGATAAAACTACATTACACACATAAAAACTTTTTATGAAATATTTCTCTTTTAAATTCAAAGTTTTATCCTCATTTACAACAAATTATTGATAAATATATGATTTATGATTCATTTAATTAAGGAAAAATTTTTCTAAATATAATAATATTTATATTTTATATCACGGTTCATTTATGATTTGTGTTTTCTATATTGTAAACTATTCAATATATTACATAAAGAAAATAAATTCTAAAATATGGGGGTTTTACAATACCCATCTTCATACCTCGAGTAAAAAGAGACATGTGAAAGGGGTGAACTCATTTGATCAAAAAGGGTATATATAAACAATAATAATAAAATATCAAAATTTAGTATAAGACCAGCATATGGGTATAATCAGGATATATAATAAATTTATTCCCAATATATCATATATCATAAATCACAACATAATTCACTGAATAAAATAAACATGTTAAATATCATAGAAAAAAGTCATAATAAGGAATGTAACATATCCATAAAATAAATAATCCGACAAAGTGGAACAATCATAATCATACTAAAACTTTCCATAAAACTCATTTTACCCACTCTTATGAGAATCAATTTCATATATCCACACCTAAAAATGTAATAAAACTCATTATACCCATTCATTTGTGAACTAAATCATCACGTTTACACCTAAATATCTCTTAAGATATAAACTTAAACAAATGCATTATAGGTTGATATTTTACTCCACCAATCATCATCCTTATTCATGTGTTCCATAATCAATAAACCATTCCATAAAAAACTGTTGAAAATAAAATGGGTTTAATATACATTTAAAATTAAATCATATAATTAAAATATTAATAATTCAATTGTGAAAAACGATAAACCCATGGAATATAAATGGGCATACAAGGATACTAAATAAATTTCAATATAGATACCATTTAATGAATTATATGGTATTTATATCATATAGATGAAGGGTATATGGTTTATTCAATGATTTCCTCATTCAATTGATGAATGATATCTTAGTGAATACACTTTAATCTAAGAAAGTATAGAGGGTTCAAAAGTGGAAAGAAATTACCAGAAAAATATTCATATCCATATTGGGTGGTTATGCAAGAAAAAGGTAGTGATATATATGTTTTATTATGGAAAATATTGTTTCATAACAAATCCTCATAAATAAGTTAAAAGGTCTATTTTTAATAATATCATTAATTATGTATAAAATATGTCAAATGATGTTGAGTTTCATAAAAAAATATTTTTTTGGGGTATTATAAAAATATACCTGAAAATAAGAAACATTCTTAATATTTTTGAAAATATTTATTACAGTATAAAGTTTAAAAAAAATTATAATGTGAATTTAATTTATTAAACATGAAAACATATACAGGTAATTTCATAGAAAAATAAAAAAAACTATGGAAAGGTATACCCTCCTGGAAAATGCTAAAAAGACATTCTTTTACACTTTGATGAAAACAAACCATATGTATGACATTAAAAATTTAATTAAAACTTTTAAAGAAGGTAAAGTATTATAAAATAACCTTAATCAACTATTAGGGCCCATATAATGAGATTCATAAAATAATCTAATAAATACAGGACTGGAATTGAAGAATTCCTATCCAAAAAGAATAGGTATAGTAGGTTTCCCTATAAAGAGTAAAAATGAGGCTAAGGGGAAATAAAATAGGGATAATACAATTAAAACCCCAAGAATTACTATGGTAGGAAAAAATTATAGGGATTTTGGAATTAAAATTACATAAATTCACAAGATATATTATCTTTCAAAATCAATCTCTATTAGAAAATTAGATTTTTGATGAAACCCTCATGATATTGGAAGTGAAAGAATCAAAAGAGATTGAGAGGAAGGTTGTGAAAGGAAAATTAAAATCTCAGGAAATGGAAGATATTTTCATACATAAAATAATCAGGTTAGTGAATACATAATATAAAATAAATAATGGTTTAAAATATCAAACAAGTCTCATTAAGATGAAAATTAGATAATGAAACCCTCACCTTGTTTCTATGCATAGTTGAATGCACTCTAAAGTCATGAATAACTACCATAAATAACATTATATTATATTTCATGACATTATAAAATTACATTTCATTTTATATACTTCATTTATGATATTTTTTTATGAATATATTAGTTACTTGTAGATTATTTTTTGACCATCAGTTGTGGATAACTTTATTGGTTTCATATATGCCTTATTGTATTCATTTCAGTACCGAATATATTATACCATATTAACAAATAGTAGTAAATTTAAGTAAAGTTAATAGATATATTATATTTATTTATAAATCTTTTATTTCATTCAATTAATTTTTTGTTTTTTAGGTATGATAATTGAATCTATGTTGGCTTATTTTTGTAATTTTAGTGACCGAATATAATATTTTAATATTAAGTTAAATAGTTAAAATAAAATTTTCAGAATGATAAAACATTTATGATTATTTTATCAAAATATATTATTATTATTATGTTCCCATATTCATTCATGATATATTTTTATATCATTGTTCAAGTTGGTGGTTAGATCTACCTATACATGAAGATACAATAATTTGATGGGTGTTTATGGCTAAGAAAATGTTTATTTTGAAAAAATATAATTCAAACAGAAGGATAATGATTTTATTTTTATTTTTTGATGTTTTTAAAAATATTTTAAGCTTTTTTATAATGAATAAATATATATTTGAAAAACAAAACAAATATCATTACTTTGTGGAGGTCATAACCTACTAAACACACGATTAACATTTTCATTTCCCAATGAATGTGAGGGAATGGAGTTGGATTATAATTCTTCTCTTCATAATAATAATAATAATATATATTTCACATTTATTATTAAATCACATAATTATAACCAATGAATATAGGTGGTGTTGAAAAACTAAATACATCACTTCATGGAGGTGGTTGTCTACCCAAACCCACAATCAACATTCTTTTGTTTTTTTAGTGGATGTGAAGGAAAAAATAATATTTTTTACATTAAAATAACTCTAATTAATATTATAATGATACCAAGGTAATCATATTACTATGTTTAGGGTAGTTTTGGAAGATTTAGGTTAATATTTAAAGGATAATTATTAAGTAATACTCACTTTGGGTACTTGAACATTCTCTTCAAAGTCTCCTTAAAAATGATGGAATTAGGGTAACTTATGATGACCCGTGGAATTAGGTCATGTAATGGACATATATAAGAGTTAAATTTATTAGGGTTTCAAGGAAATTTTTAAGGGTATGTATAAATTTTATAGGGTTTTAGTTATCCCCATTTATAAGGGATATAAATGTCACTTTTGTGAACACTCATTATTTTTCAATAATGGAATAAAACTTTTCAAGTGTCAACGGTCCCAAAAGAGATAAAAAAATGAAGTGTGGGGTGATATTATGTATAAAATTTCTCTAATAATAATATTTACACTAGTTTTGAACATGTTTTAATACATTTACCATAAGTTTTTTTATATTTTACCATTTTCATATTTTAACCTTGGTGACTACTTTTTAACAATGTAATATAATCCAAAATGATCTGAGTCATTGGTTATTTTAACTAAGTAATATCTGATTTATTGAAAATATAAAACATAACTTCTTATGAAATTTGGGTGATATGAACAAAAAATTAACCTCCATTTATAAAAATTAAATTCATAAATATAAAAAAATTACTATTAACTTAAAATATATAATGTAGAGAAATAAAATAGTTTTTGAAAAAATAGACATTTTAAACCTTATGTTTTCATAATCTTATTTAATATCTGTCTCTAATAAAATTAGTGATAACATAATTATATATAATTTTAAAAATATTATTAGACTAATTATTTAAAATATATTAATCGAATTTATTAGATAATAATTATAAAACATTAATAAAACAATTCATTGAAAATAATAGTTTATTTTTTATCATAGTAAATAAATTTAATCATAGTAATCAAAAATTTATGCTTAAAATTATATTTAAATATTTATAAAATATTAAAGTTATGATAAAAAATATGAAATCGGTTTTTTTAGATATAATTCATACAAGTTATGAATACTAATTTTTAATATAAGTGAATAAAAATTGTTTTTAGATTAAAATGTTTCTTAGGTTTCCAAAATGTTCTTCATGGCTTTTATAAATTCCACATAGTATTTTTAAATGAATAATTTTACTACTTAAACATATTTTTTTAATGAAATATTGTACATGTTTTTAATTAAAACTTACTTCATGATATATTTATAAGTATTACAACATTAGTACAAACATTGATTTTTCACTATTCATCTAAATTTAAGAAAAAACTAAAAATTTATCACAATATAATATTGATATTATTAATCCATGAATTAAGTTATCTTTACAAAATTCAAATTTTCAAATTTTTTAATTTATATTTTAAATGAAAATACAAAATATAAAATTAAATTACTTTTTTTAAAGTGATCTTTTTGAACATTATGTATCTTAATCTTATTTCATAAAAATTATAAATAATTTAATATTGTAATATTATTTTATAAACCTAAATATTACATAGTATAATAAAAATCGAACTCTTATAAAATTATTTTGTTAATAAAAAATACAAAACCTTTTTTAGAAAGGTTCATTCAAAATTCATCTATTTAAAAATATTAATCAAAGAGAAATAATAATATGTAATTATTTTAACTGATGGTTTTATTTTATTTACTAATGATTACATTCTTCATATAATTTTATGGTGTCCAGGTTTGTTTAAGTTGTGTGTTTCTTTATTTTACGGTTGCGTGTGACACAAGCTATTGAACATAATATTAATTCAAAGGGACCAAAATATTAGGTCATTACATTATGCCCCACTGTAAAAAAATTTCACCATAAAAAATTTAATTATTACTCATGGATGATATTCGTTGTGGGTATTCTTAAGATATTTATTATTGGGATATAATTTCTGATATGAAATCTATCTTAGTCTCTTTGGTTATATTAAGTTATTAATCTCTCCTCAAATAATATTAATATTTCATCCAATCCTATACTCAATGTAAGATCCTAGTTTTTTGAAGGGTATGTTTTCCTTATGTTTTGGTTGAATCCCTTGTTCCGGGTTTTAAGGGATGTCTTCTGAAAGTATGAGAGGCCTTGGGAGTGTTTCAAGGGATCAGGGCACGGAAGAAAGGAAAACTGGGCAAGACAGGCCAGGTCACATGGCCTGTGCATGGCCAGGGAAAACAGTGCGGCCTACCCAGGTAAATCGTGCAACCCTTCTCCTCCTAGAAGTACCATGCACATGTTTTGTGCACAGTTTATCAAATCATGCGGCTAAACCATGTGGCTTTTAATTTTGGAAAAAATTAAAAGTTTTCCACTCTGGGCTTTTAAACCACAACTCAGGATTTTCCTCCATTCATCCCCTCTCAACCCTAGTGATGAACTTGGCCAACCCAAGCTTCCCAAGAGTCGTTCATCTTCGATTCATGTCAGTTTTGAGTGTCGTTGGTTGCGGATCAAAGCTCTGGGTAAGGCTAATATCATCCTTGCTTCTCCTTTTGGTTTAGGGTTTTTATCTTCTCTCCCTCTTGTTCTGAAACTCTAAAACTGTATCTTTTGGCTGAGTTCTAAGTTGAAGCTCTAAAGGCTATTCAGATTGAGGTCTAAGGGCTCAATTGAGGGTGTGTTCAACCGCGGTTTCGAGGTAGGTGGTATACAAGTGATATCCCAAAGTTATTTGGGTATGTTTTCATGTTTAGTTGTGTTCTTGCTTTTCCTTGGTCATGTTTAGAATAACCTTGGCATGTTTGGTAATATTGGTGTTCAAAATGGTAAATGGAAACTCTCACGATCCCCATGGGATGCGTTGGAAATGACTTGACTAATTTGGTACATCCATGGGATGTGTCGGCTTTTCCCAGACATAGAGAATGTGATTGAACAAGTGACCTTGTTGTAATAAAGGGTAGATACCTTGATGAATATGTTCGCATGTTTGGTTGAACTTGGAAACGAAGTTGGGTGATGCACCTAGACTTGGTAATAACCTGAGGGTTATATGGAATGGTTTGAATGGTTGATTCATGGGAATGATGAACGGGTTAAATGGGATAATGTGTAAACTGAATAAAGACCATAATGTGATGGATTATGGGTTTAGTGTTAAATTATTAGTGAGATAATCATAACACATGTGAATTGGGTGAATGGTTTAATGATGTGAAAAGGTGAGGTGTTAATGGGTTGAGGCATAATGTGAATTCCCGTGTGGTTTGTTGTGAATGGTGTTTGCCTATGGGAAATGGTATGGAGGGTTGATGGTAACTTATATATAAGCATGTGCACATGGCTTGGTAGTGTGGTGTATGACTTGAGGATCTAGGCCCAGAGGTCGAGTAAAGACTGATGCTCTGAACTCCACCCTAAACGCACGGGTTAAGAATGAGGACTGAGGATCTATTCTCCTAACAGTTTCATCCAACCATACTGAGGCTTCGAGGTGAGGATACGAATATTATTAGGGGGTTAGTCCGAGTGAGATTTCACAATGATGTGTTTACCCTCTTGATTGTGATTGTTGTCCTTAGACCCATGTAACATAATGTATGTGATTAAACCATGGAAATGTGCTGAATTTTTAAGTGATGATAATTGGTGTGTAATGAATTGTAACGGAAGTGGCAATGGATTTGGCCCTGAAATTGTTAATGTCATCGTAAGTAATTACTGGGTAATTATCATTCATATTCCTTTTGCATGCACTACATGTTATACTTGATATTTTGTAAACACCAACGGTGGTGCCCTACTGAGTTGTACTCACACCCTTCTCGGGTTACCGTTGGGTACCTGAGTAGACATCATGTTTATAGGTCAAGAGAAGGTAAAGGGTCCTTTATAGATAGTTAGTGGACATGGGTAGAAGTTGGTGGAGGATCCGGACTTGGAGTTGAGACCATTTTGGGGATTTTGGTTGTTGTCTTTATTTTGGGTTTTGTCACTCGTGCACTTGTAGTATGACATGGCATGGTTATTATTGGAAATGGTTGTTATACATGTTCCTTGTTTATTGGTTATTGTTTCCGCTATTTGTTTTATTTCGGCTGCATCTTACTCTGATAAAAATGGGTTATAGTCTCCCCACTTGACTCCATAGACCCCCGCTGCTAGTCGGCAGCCTTTGGCGTACGGGGAGGCGCGCTTACGGTTATGTAACCACCCAGATCGGAGCACCAGTTTAGTAGATTCCAGGTGGGGTACATTACAAAGTGGTATCAGAGGAGTTCTTTCTTCTCCTTCTCTGAGGTCTTGTTATTTGGGATAGGTTTCCAAGGGTTAAGATGTGTCGGGCCTTGGTAATGAGCTCGTGCTTGGGAGTAGCTAACCTAGGTACGAGGGAAAACTCAAGTCACCCTTGGTGGGAAATGTTTTTCTTGGTTGTGTGTTATTACAGTTGATGATATTTCATTGTTGGGTGATGCACATGTGGTTTGATGTGACTATTTTATGATATTTGTCTCATGTCCTTAAAAGCACAAGGATTTTCATTCATTCATCATTGTAGGTACCTAATGGGAGATAGGTGGCATGCATCGTGTTAGGCACACACACGGGATGGGTGTTTGAGGCAGGAAGGTAGGGTGCATCATGCATTTCATGAAACCAAGAAATAATGAGAAGAATGAAATAAATCAAGTGGGTAAATGATTTTTAATTAAACATAAGGGTTTGAAACGAAGTGGAAAATGTTTTGTAAAATGTTGTGTGAGTTTGGTTGTAGTGCATGGTTGTTTACCCCATGTGGACCATGGCCCACAGTAGGGATGGTCGGGGCGGTGAATTTGAGGGGATAATGTTGTTAAATTATCATAAGAAAATGGTTTGTTGTATCTAGTAAAGATATTTTTGAGGAAGTCGTGAAATTTTTTCGGTATGTGTGCTAAATCTCGTGTTTGGAAATATAGAGAGATGCCATAATGACGTCGATTTCCAGTTGGGAAATGGGAGGATGTTGCTGAGAACACTCCTCTGGTAGAAGAGCACGAAAATGTGGTAATCAATGAAGGTAGAGAGGACCAGTTCTGAGAGAACTTGGATCAACTTATATAGATGATGGATCGGGACCCAGGGCGGGTTACACCGAGTATGTTTGAACTAACCAGGGAGTTCCACCTACAGCACCCTTCGACTTTCATCGGAGAGGGTGGGCCAGAGGCAGCGGAGTTCTGGTTAGAGTTTGTCTAGGTGATACTGGATAATCTGGAGACCCCTGTTGAAAAGTGAGTAAAGTTGGCCATTAACATGATGCGAGGCCAGGTAAGGTGTTGGTGGGACATTCAGTCTCAGACCGAGCACGCTGAGGGGATGTCATAGAACGTTTTCTAGGAGAAGTTTCTGGAACACTTTTACCCAAAGATATTGAGGCAGGAGCAGGCTATGGAGTTTATGATCATGACTCAAGGATCTCTATCAGTGATGGACTATACTAGTCGCTTCACTGATTTGCGACACTTCGTCCCAGTGTTAGTCGGGGATGAGGCAGCGATAGCAATCTGTTTCCAGGATGGGTTGAGACATGGGATTAGGTCTCAAGTGAATATCTTCCACTTGAAGAAGTTTGCAGAGGTGATGGATCAGGAACTCATCTCTGAAGGGAACCTGAAGGCAGCTTCAAGTGGTGGGCTTGTTGTGCTAGCTGGTGGAAGAGTGGTGCATCTTCCGAAGGTCGGAAGTGTCATTAAGAATGTTTCCAGTAAGGTGGTCAAAAGAAGGGGTCAGCCTCTTAGAGTGGGAACTAGGTGTTTTCTTATCAGTGTGGTAGGCTGGGGCATATGTGTGGTCAGTTTCCTCGACCTCCAGTTGAGTGTCATTCATTCGACTGAATGGTCCATGTGCAGAGGTTCTTTAGGAACCCTTAGCAGACAGGTTAGAATAACGAGTAAAAGCAGGTACTTGATACGGGAAGGGGATCAGTTGCCCCGTATCATGCAGGAAGTTGGAGCTCCACGGTTCGTACTAGCAGGGGCGGTGGATTTGGAACTCCAGGGCAAGATTGCTCACGCCAGTAGGGCAGTGCGGCGCAGGGTGTTCAGGCGAGATCCCAGGGTAGAAGGGCAAGTCATCTTCAGGTATTTCAGTTTGTGCCTAGTGATGGTGAGGCCGGATCGTCAACTATTCGAGGTATGATCCTCGTAGCATCTACATTTTCTAGCGCATTGTTTGATACAGGTTCCACACACTCTTTTGTTTCTACTCAACTTGTGGTAGTGTTGGGTTTACCTGTGGAGAGGGTGTGTGGAGTTATGTCAATTGATTCCCCATTGGGAGTGCGGGTTGAAGATATCAAGCAGTACAAAGGATATGTCTTGGAAGTTTGTGGGTATTGTTTTCTGTGGGAATGGTTCATTCTCGAGATGTCAGGGTTTGACCTAATCTTGGGAATGGATTTGTTTGACTATTATCTTCACAGAGTATCGTTCATGTCGCTGGAGGGTGACGCTTATGTCCACCGTGCCGAGTGGGATGTTCGAGCAGGGTGTGCGGGGCTGTTTTGTCAATAGATGAGTAGACTCACAACTCAAGTTTCATGACTTCAGTTCGATGATGATGAGGTAGGGGAACAATATAATTTTCCTCTTGTGGTGTATCGATTTCAAGATGTGTTTCCTGAGGATTTCATGGGGTTACCACCCGAGAGGGATGTCGAGCTTACGATCGAGTTGCTGCTGGGAGCGGAGCCAGTTTCTATTCCGCCAAACCCAATGGCACCGGCAGAACTCTAGGAACTGAATTTTCAGCTTCAGGAGTTAGAGCGTAAGGGGTTTATCTTTCCTAGTACGTCTCCTTGGTGATCTCTCGTGCTTTTTGCAGAGAAGGACAATGGATCTTTGAGGCTGTGTGTTGACTATCGAAAGTTGAATCAGATGACGGTGAAAAATTGGTACCCTATTCCTAGAATTGATGACTTGTTTGATCAATTTAGGGGTGCATCATTGTTTTCTAAGATTGATCTGAGGTTAGGTTATCACCAGATGAGGGTGAGATCTTCTGACGTACCGTTGACGGCTTTCCGGAGTCGATACGGGTTGTTTGAGTTTGTGGTAATTCCTTTTGTCTTGACCAATGCTCCGGAGGTGTTTATGGCTTTGATGAACTGAATCTTTCATCCCTATCTAGATTTATTTGTGGTAGTCTTTGTTGACGATATCTTAGTCTACTTGAAACTCATGACGATCATGCCCAACATCTTGATATCGTGTTGGATACACTAAGCGAGCATCGACTATATGCCAAGCTATCAAAGTGTCAATTATGGATAAGTGAGGTGCATTTTCTAGGTCACATCATCTCGGAGGAAGGTGTGAAAGTGGATCTAGAGAAAGTGCAGGCAGTTGTATCTTTGGAGAATCCCAAGAGTGTTTCGGATGTTCGGAGTTTTCTAGGTTTGTTCGGGTATTAACAAAGGTTCATTCAGGATTTCTCTCGCTTGGCAGCACCACTCTCGGGCTTGAACAAGAAAGGAATTAGGTTCAAGTGGTCTGAGGCTTGTGATAATTCCTTCCAAGAGTTGAAGAAGTAGTTGACAACCGCACCTATCTCTATATTACCTGAGCCAGGTAATAATTACATCGTGTTTTGTGATGCATCTGGAATTGGACTTCGGGCTGTGTTGATGCAAGATGAGCGGGTTCTGGCTTATGGGTCGAGGCAGTTGAGATCCCATGAGTGGAACTATCCCACTCATGATCTTGTGTTGGCTGCAGTAGAGTACACCTTAATGTGCTGGAGGCACTATCTGTTGGGAGAACGGTTTATCGTGTTTACCGAACATAAGAGCCTAAAGTACATCTTCTCACCACAGGATCTGAATCTTTGGCAGTGAATATGGGTTGAATATCTCCAGTATTTTGACTTCGATTTGGTGTACATGCTAGGAAGGGGAAACAATGTTGATGATGCTCTGAGCAGGAAGGTTCAGAATCAGGTGGTTCTGGAGTCCAGCACCGTGTGGAAGGTTATGTCTTTGTTTGCAGAGATGCACCTAGAGGTGCAGGAGGAGAGTGTCCAGGTCACTCTTTCTTACTTAACGATGGATTTGACACTTTTTATTTGTGTAAAGGAAGGCCAGCTTAATGATCTTGAGTGTTTGATCATGAAATAAAATGTTAAAGGTGGGGATCTACCTTCTGGTTGGGTCGTCGACGCGGAAGGTGTTGTTTGGGTTTGGGATCATGTGGTTGTGCCAAAGTGTGTGCGGTAAGAGTTGATGCGTGAGTTCCATGCATTAAAGTGGGTTGTGCATCCCGGTTTGACAAAGATATACCATGATCTCTGAAGGTAGTTTTGGTGGCCTAGAATGAAGAAGGAAGTTGGGGGATTTGTGGCACGGTGCCTTACCTGTCAGCAGTTGAAGGCTGAGCATCAACACCCAGGTGGTTTGTTGTATACATTTCCCATTCCGTAATGGAAGTGGGATGATGTAACAATGGAGTTTGTCATGGTTCTTCCAAGGACACCGAGGAAGAATGATGCAATCTGGGTGGTTGTGGATCGGTTAACAAAAGTGACTCATTTCTTACCGATTTAGGAGACCTTTACAGTCGACCTGTTTGGTGAGTTGTATGTTCAAAAGATAGTGTGGTTGCATGGTGTTCCATGAACCACAGTTCCGGACCGAGATTCGTGTTCCACATCGCGTTTCTGGAAAGGGTTGCACAAGACGCTTGGTACGCAGGTGTTTTTTAGTACGGCTTTCCACCTGCAGACGGACGGGTAGTCAGAGCGTACGATCCAATTTCTCGAACACATGTTAAGAGCTTGTGTCATGGAATTTTGTGGTTCTTGGGAGAGGCACCTATCGTTAGTTGAGTTTGCCTACAACAACAGTTTTCAGGACACGATTCATATGGAACCGTTTGAGGCACTTTATGGGAGGCCATGTAGATCTCCGTTGTGTTAGCTAGAGGCTGGTGAATCTGAGTTGTTGGGGCCAAGTCATTTGCAGGAGACTTCAGAGAGAGTTATGTTGATCAGGAAGCAGATGGATACGAGTCAGAGTAGATAAAAGTTGTATGCATATCGGAGGCGTAGACCTATTGAGTTTGTGGTGGGTGATAAAGTGTTCCTTCGGGTGTCGCCAATGTTGGGTCACCATCGGATTCGAAAGCAGGGTAAGTTGGCACCCAGGTGTGTGCGACCTTATAAGATTTTGGAGAGGATCGGACCAGTGTCTTACTGATTGGATCTTCCATAGTGGTATGGTGGGATTCAAGATGTGTTTCATGTGTCGCAGCTTCGACTGTATCACCCAAACCCATCTCACGTGGTTGATGTTGAGGATGTGGAGCTTGAGGCTGATGCGTCCTTTGAGGAGCATTCGGTTCGTGTGGTGGATCATAGTGAAAAGATCTTGTGGGGAAATGTTGTGCCATTAGTGGGACTACTATGGAAACATGGGAAAGTTCAGGAAGAAACTTGGGAGCGGGAATCGAATATGCGGGCTCAGTGGCTCGAACTCTTCTCTTCGGTGGAGCAATGAGGCTTGGGAACTTGGCTCGAGGATGAGCCGTTATAAGGTGGGAAGGTTGTAAGATCCTGGTTTTTGGAAGGTTATGTTTTCCTTATGTTTTTTTTTTGAATCCCTTGTTCCGGGTTTCAAGGTATGTCTTCTGAAATTATGAGAGGCCTTGGGAGTGTTTTAGGGGATTGGGGTGCAGAAGAAAGGAAAACTGGGCAAGACAGGGTAGGGCGCACGGTATGCGCACAGCCAGGGAAAACCGTGTGGCTTGCCCTGGTAAATCGTGCAACCCTTCTCCTCTGGGTAGTTCCATGCGCATGGTTTGTGCATCGTTTTTCAAACCGTGCGGCTAAACCATGTTCCATCTTAAAGTTGGAAAAATTACAAGTTTTCCACTCTGGGATTTTAAACCCCAACTCAGGATTTCCCTCCATTCATCCCCTCTCAAACCTAGTGATGAACTCGGCAGACCCAAGCTTCCCAAGGGTGGTTCTTCTTCGATTCTTGGCTGTTTAGAGCACCTTTGTTTGCGGATCGAAGCTCCGGGTAATGCTAATCCAATCCTTGCATCTCCTTTTGGTCTAGGGTTTGTATCTTCTCTCTCTCTTGTTCTGAATCTCTAAAACCCTATCTTTTGGGTGAGTTCTAGGTTGAAGCTCCAAAGGCTAGTTGGATTGAGGTCTAAGGACTCGATTAAGGGTGCGTTCAACCACGGTTTCGAGATAGGTAGTCTAGAAGTGATATCCCATAGTTATTTGGGTATTTCTTCATGTTTAGTTGGGTTCTCGCTTTCCCTTGGTCATGTTTTGAATAACCTTGGCATGTTTGGTAATATTGATGTTTAAAATGGTAAATGGAAACTCTCACGATCCGCATGGGATGTGTTGGGAATGACTTGACCTAATTGGGGACATCCAAGGGATGTGTCGGCTTTTCCCAGACTTAGAGAATGTGATTGAACAACCGAAGTTGTTGTAATAAATGGTAGATACCTTGATGAATATGTTGGCATGTTTGGTTGAACTTGGAATAGAAGTTAGGTGATGCACCTAGACTTGGTAATAACCTAAGGGTTATATGGAATGGGTTTAATGGTTGATTCATGGGAATGATGAATGGGTTAAATGGGTAAATGTGTAAACTGAATAAGGACCATAATGTGATGGATTATGGGTTTAGTGTTGAATGCTTAGTGAGATAACCATAACACATGGGAATTGTGTGAATGGTTAAATGATGTGAAATGGTAAGGTGTTAATGGGTTAAGGCATAATGTAAATTCCCATGTGGTTTGTTGTGAATGGTGTTTTCCTAAGAAAAATGGTATGGAGGGTTGATGGTTACTTATATATAAGCATGTGCACATGTCTTGGTAGTGTGGGGTATGACTTGAGGATCTACACCCATGGGTCAAGTAATGACGGATGCTCTGAACTCCACCCTAAATGCACGGGTTTGGAATGAGGAATGTGGATCTATTCTCCTAACTGTTTCATTCACCCAGACGGAGGCTTCAAGGTGAGGATATGATTATTATGAGGGGGATAGTCCTAGTGAGATAGGAAAATGATGTGTTTACCCTCTTTCTTGTGATTGTTGGCCTTATACCCATGTAACATAATGTATGTGATTTTCACATGGAAATGTGATGAATTGGTAAGTGATTATAATTGGTGTGTAATGAATTGTAATGGAAGCGGCAATGGCTTTGGCCCTAAACTTGTTAATGGTGCTGTAAGTAATTACTTGGTAATTATCATTCATATTCCTTTTTCATGCACTACTTGTTATACTGGATATTTTGTAGACAATGTTGGTGGTGGCCTACTATGTTGTACTCACACCCTGCTCGGGCCGTCGTCGGGTACCCGAGCAGACTTCATGTTTGCAGGTCAGGAGAAGGGCAAGGGTCCTTGGTATATAGTGAGTGGATATGGGTAGCACTGGGTGGAGGATCGGGACTTGGATTCGGGACCATTTTGGGGATTTTGGATGTTGTCTTATTTCGGGTTTTGTTCACTCTTGCACTTGTTGTATGACATGGCTTGTTTATTGTTGGAAATGGTTGTTATACATGTTCCTTGTTTATGGGTTATTGTTTCTGCTATTTGGTTTATTTCTGTTGCGGCTTACTCTAATAAAAAGGGGGTATAGTATCCCCACTTGACTCCATAGACCCCCGCTGCTAGTCGGCAGCCTTTGGCATACGGGGAGGCGCGCTTAAGGTCATGTTACTACCCAGCTCGGAGCACCGGTTTAGTGTCTTCTGGGTCAGGGACGCTACAATAAACTATGTATATACCATAATCATGAATTATACAAAATATACCTTTTCAAAAACCAACTAAATCTACATGACATTAAACCATAGTTAAATCATATATTCTTCTAGAAATTAACATTATCTTTAACCCTCAAACTGTGTTAATTTCTTGGTCATAAAATAATACACCAACTAATATATACCATAATCCTGAAAATGCATTAAACTTCACAAAAAATATCATAAATAAATTATCAATACCAAGGTTACCCATACTATTTTGATTTTTTTTTCAAATCTGCAAACTCTTTATTATATTGACATTAATTATTTGTTAAACCTAATTTTTATCTATCCCTAAATCATTTTTCTTTAATTTTCTTCCCCAAAAATTTAGCCTTATCATAAAATCACTTTTCATGTATACTAATACCATTTAATATATTTTTCCAAAACACTAATGAAAAATAAATATATAAAATTCCTTATATGTTTCATATAATCCTCATTACAGTTAGGGTATACCACAATATCATTGAAAAATATCACTTACTAATAAAAATAGCTAAGAGTATCAGGATTTAATTTATATTATGATATCGACCTCACTACCATATGTATGAATATAAAGCATACATTTTCCATAATAATAGGAAAATAATAAGATTCTAAACCATTAAAGTATGATCCCTTATTCAATTATAAGATATAGTTGTGTCAAAATACATACCTTTCTTGACATCATTTTCATGATCCTATTCGAAAAAAAATACAAAAATTCAAATGGTTATCAATAAAATTAAATTAATTGATCATATGGATATGAAAAAAAAAATCCTAATATGTTTTATCTAATAATACCTTAATTTCAACCTTATATATTTTTAGTTAAATCCACTTTTCCTTAAGTTAGGTTCTATTTTACTTTTTAGGCTAATCTCATAAAAAAACTCTACCAAAATCACCATGGTCTTTATTACAATATTACAAAGAAATCATTGAACTCTATGCTCTCAAGGTTTGACTTGACTATTATCCTTAAAAGAACATATCAATGAATATGTACCATAACTTGGGAATATTTCTGTTTAATTATAAGTTATCCATAGTAATTCCTTATTAGGTTTTATAACAAAAAATTCAAATCTTGGATAATGGTTTATAAAGAGATTGTGAATTATCCAAAGTATATCCCCAAGGATTTCCTACCTAGGTGTGTAGTATTAGGCCCACTCATCGTGTAACAGAGTGAGGACAAGGTGAATACTCAACCATATTTTTTTATGGTGAATACCCCAAGGTTCTTTTTTTACACAGTCACATCCACTTGATATTATTCAGATCGGGATATAATTTCCTAGAGAACAACACAATATCTACATTACCAAAACTTTATAGTGTTATCCAATACATATCCCTTAAAATTATATGTTAATTTTTCACTAAATTTGGATATCATAATCCCAAGAATATTTAAACTAATCCTCAAAAATTACTATACCCAACTTTTATAACAACTGTAGTAACCCAACATAAACATATTTTTATTTTCAAAAAAAATTATAAGGTAAATATTATATCTCACAAACAATCAAAAAATCTAAAGAATGGAAGGTTTAGTGTCTTTAAGGAAAATTTATATATTCATCTTATTTTACAAACATTGGGAACCTTTATCCATAATATATCCAAACTATGCTCTCTTATATACTTATTATATGATATAATCAAGTTCATAACCTAGGAAAATGAAACATAAGAAAGTTGTGATCTCAAAAAAATAGTAAGGTAAAACATAATAGATGGAAATAAAATATCATAATTGAGCATAATATTAAAATACATGTATAATCATGATACATCAGAAAGAAATAACCAATAAAACAAAGATCATAAATCATAGAATAAGTCATGACATAAAATAAAAGTATGGAATAACATAGAGAAGAGTAACAAACATGGAATGTAACATACACTAAAAATAAAATAAACTTAGAAGGGTTGACCAATCATAATTATTGAAAACCATAGGATAAATCTCATTATTCCCATGAATATATGAACAAAATAATTTTTTCCACACATGAAAATGTGAGAAAACTCCTTATTCTCATTCCTACCTAGACAAACTCATTATGTCTATCCCTAAACATCTCTTGAGATATCAACTTAAACCAATGCATTATAGGGTGATATGGGACCCTATCTATAATATCCTCTACATATGTGTGAAATAATAAATCAATAACATCATAAATAACCCTTAAAAAGAAAATGGATTCTATATACATTTAAAATGAAACCATATAAGGAAAAAATTCATAATTCCATCAACAAACATAGTAAAAACATGAAATATAAATGGGTATACATTGATACTAAATATATTTCTAGGTAGATACCAATAAATAAAGTTTGTAGTATTAACACCAAATTTAAAAATGGTATATAGTTTAGTCAATAATTTCCACAATCAATTGATGAATGACATCTAGGTGAACATCCTTCTATCAAAAGAAGGAAATATAGTGTTCATAAAGGAAAGACATTAGAAAAATAAAAATTTCTATTCATAGTTGATGGTTTGGAAAGAAAAAGGTAGTTATGGATAATTTTTTTGATAAAAAATAAAATTTCATTAGACATCATAATAAATAATGAGGTTTTTATCTTCTAAATAATATCCTTAAATAAGAATAAAATATTTCAAAGGACACTCGGTTAAATAGAAAACATTTTTAGGGGTGTTAGGAAAATAACTTTGCAAACAAGAAACACTATCAATATTTTTAAAAACATTTATTCAGGTAGATATATATTAAAAAATCCGTATTGTAATAATTTATTTTATAAAACATGAAAATATAGATAGGAAGTTTCATAGAAAAAGAAAAAAGATACACAAATATGTGTTTAAATGGAAAATATTCAAAATATATTCTTCCCACACTTTGATGAAAATGAACCATCCAAAAATAATTTAGAAATATCATTAAAAAATCTTCATAAGGTAAATTAATATAAAATGACCTTAATAAGTTATTGTCTCATAGATAAGGGAATTTATAAAAGAATACAATGAATAATTTCATGGAAGAGAAAGATTAGAGACTAAAAAGAAAAGGAAGGTTCGGTTTAATTAAAAATATGTAAAAATGAGACAATGTGGAAAATGAAATAGAAAAATAAAAGTAAAAACCTAAGAATTAATAAAGGAGAATAAAATTATATGGCTTTTAATGGATTAGCTTTCAAAATCAATCTCTATTTCAAAATGTTATTGTGGAAAACCCCTCACAGTATTAGTAATATAAGAATCAAAGGAGTTTGAGAGAAATATCATGAAATAGATATTAAAATTTATTAAAATAGAATATATATTCATGAAATAAAGAAATAGGGTAGTGAATACATAATATAAAATAAATATTGTTGTCTAATATCAAACATGCCTTATGGAGTTGAAAATGAGACAAAGAAACCCTTACCATGTTTCCTTGCATAGTCAAAGACTCTATAATATCTTATTTAACAAACATAAATATCTAAATATTATACTTTGGAATCATATTCATATATATTAACTTTACTTAACGACATTTAGGATCATTTATTATTAATATATCAGTTAGATAAAGATTATTTTTTTACCATCTCGTTTTAGCAACTTTATTAGTTTTATATATAATTTAGGAAGTTGATCTCACTACCCATTCTATGATTCCATGTTCATAAAAACCATAAAATTTAAGTTACTTTAATAGATAATTTATATTGATTTATGAATCTCTTATCTCATTTCATAAAAATTTTAGTTTTTTAGGATGACAATTGAATCAATGTCAACTTATTTACATAATTTTAACTATCAATGATGAAATTTTTTAATAAGTTAAAAAATTAATATAACCTTTAAAGAACCATAAAATAATATAGTTTTTATTATTAAATTATAATATAATTATTATGTAATTTCACATCATCGTAATGGTTTAGTTTTATAGAATTGATCAAGTAGGTGGTTAGATCAAACCAAACATGAACGTACTATGATTCATTGGGTGAGTATGTTTAAAAAATTGTTTATTTTGACATTATATAATAAATAATATAATAATAATGATATTATTTATATTTTTTTAGTATTTCTATTGTATTTAAATATTTTATAATAAATAATAAAAATAGAGATGAAAAAATAAGCATTACTTTGTAGAGGTGATAGTCCATAAAACACATGATTAATGTTTTCATTTCCCAATGAATGAGTGGGGATGAAGGTCGATTATAATTTTTCAATTCATAATCATAGTAATATTATATATTCCAAATTTATTCTTCAATTATAAACTTATAACCAAATAAGAGATGCAATGGTGAAAAACATAATACATTACTTTGTAGAGGAGACAGTCTACACAAACTCATGATCGATGTCCATTTGGTTTTCTATGTGAATTGAAAGGGATAAATAATGGTTTTTACATTAAAATAATTACACTTAAGAATAATAATCAAAAATAGTTAATTATATTTCTATGGTTAGTATAGTTTTATAAGATATATATTAATAATAAATGGATAAGGATTATGTAATACTACCTTTGGGACCTTAATATTTCTCATGAAGCTCTCCTTAGAACTAAAGGTATTCAGATAAATTATGGTGACCTGGGAATTTAGGTTATGTAAGTAAATTATAGGAGATTAAAACTGATCTATGTTTAAAGAAATTTTATAAGGGAATGTGTAAATTTTATGTGGTGGAATTAAACCTTTTTTATGTGAATAAAAGGGAATTTTTGGTAACACACAATATTTTTCAAAAATCAAATGACATTGTTCAAGGTAAAATAGATCCCAAAGTGATAAATAAGATAATTATGGGTGATATAAGTCTTATAAAATCTCTATAACTCATTTTCACACAATATTTAATCATATTAAAATTCATTTACAATTACTTTTTTTTACATTTTACCATTTTCATTTTTTCAACCGGGGTAACTAGTTTTCATCTAAGTAATATGTGTTTTACCAAAAATAAAAAATAACCCCTCCTAAAAAATTTGGGTTTTATGAACTAAAATTTAACCTCTATTTAATCCAATTAAATATCTAAATATAATAAAATTTACCTTTAACTTAAAATTTTTAATATGGAGAGAGAAAATCTACTTTCATATAAAAAATCCATTTTTCCATTATGTGTGCTTAATCTTATTTAGTATAGTCCCCAATTGAATGAGTATATATATAATTATATATAATTTTAAAAATTATAATATATTATTATTTAAAATAAATAAATTTAGTAAATAATATAAAAATTATACAACATTAATAAAACAATTATTTGAAAATATTTGTTTTTATACTATCATAGAAATTACATTTAATCATAGTAATCATACCATTACAAAAAATGAAATTTATATGGTTAAATATTATTAAAATTATTATAAAAAAATAAATATACATTTTTCATATTTAATTTCTATAAGTAATGATGGATAATTTTTAACATAAGCAAATAAAAACACTTTTTAGAGTAAAATACAACTTAGGTTTCCAAGAAATTATACAAATATTATATAAATTAAACATATTATTTTCAAAAGAATATTTTTTTCATAAAATATATTTTTTTAATTAAATAATATATAAGTTTTTACATAATACTTACCTTAGGACAAAATTATAAACGTAACGGTATGTGTAAAAATGATTTTTTATCTGTTCACTTAAAAAATATTTTTTTTTGAAAAATACAAAAAAATTATCCTAAGATAATATTTTCATGATAAATCAAAAAATTAATTTCATTTTACAAAATTCAAATTTTAAAATTTATAAATTAATCTTTTAATTGAAAATACAAAAAATTAAAGGAAAACCTATTTTATTGAAAATGGTCTTTTTTAAACTTAAATTGTCTTCAATATTATTTCATATAAATATATAAATAATTTAATTTTAAAATATGTCCTTAGAAATATAAATATTACCTATTATGATAACCTTTTTAATTGTGATTAATAAAATTTACTATAGAAAAATATATTAAAATTTCTTTAAAATGGTTATTCAAAATGCATCATTTTAAAATATTAAGCAAATCAAAATTGTAATATTTAATTATATTACCTAATTATGGTTTACATTGGGTGGTTCTAGGTGAAATTATAGTGTCATGATTTCATTGGTTGTTTGATAGCACTTCACGAGGTGGTACGTGGCTCAAGGTGTGATAATGTTGTAGTCTAATTTAAATTTGAAGTTTTAAATTTAGTCTTTGTGGGAGGGATGTGGATCATCGGGAAGTTATATTTTTATGTATGGTTCCCACTCAACCTAATGTGTAATTTAAAATAATAATAAAAATATTATGGGTAACATTTGTACTTAATTATTTTCATTCAACTTATTAATGATTGTATTAATCATGTAATTTTAATATGTTAGTGTTTGTTTTATTTAAGTGTTGTGTGAGTACAATGTTTCATGTGGCACAACTTGTTGAATATAATATTTATTTTAAGGGTCCAAAATCTTGATTCATTACATATGTGGGTATACAACACTTTCAAACAATTGAAGTCACGGAATATGTCATTCAATAACAAAGTGTAATATATATATAATTTCTTTATTGGATTTAATGAAATCTATAATAGATTTTGTTTCAATTAGATTATATCACCGAATAATTTCTCATGATCTTACTGGTTCAACTGTTTAAGAAATAAGAGTTGAATTAATTTTTGGATAGTTATAAGGGGAAAAAGCAATGAAAAATAATATGCCTCGTAAGAAGATAATGGAACATGATAATATTCAATTGGATATTGTTTATTCAAAAAAGGGAGGAAATATGTCAACTCAAGACAATGTCAAAATAAGTGGTCTCAAGTAGAATAGATCAGAAAAAAATGGAAGAATAATGTTATTTTATTCATCAATTTAAATGTTCTAGAAATTAAGTTGAAGTGAACCAGAACAATGATAAAAAATCTTTTTGATGTAGTATTTATAAAGTGAAAATGAATATGAGTTATCCTAACTAAAAATTATATTTGAAGAACAATTTGGTTGAATAATGTAGTTTTTAGTAAGAGGTAAGGTTCAATACCAAGCCATGGAATTTGAATAAAAATTATAAGACTTCACTCATTAAAAGATAAGGTGTGATGACTCATACCCTCTCTTAATTATTATTTTGTTAATTTTAATCAAAGGAAGATAAAGACAACATAAATCCCTTTATATTTATCCCTGAAATTTATTTAAAAAGATGGAGGAAAAATCATATGGGGGGAATCCAAAGAAATGTGTTTAACCTAATGGGGGATAGATATATTATTTTTTGGGATTATATATTTTGAGGGAGATATAAAAGAGATAATTTATGATCTAATCATGTGGTTGTGTGAGTCTAAAACTATTTTATCATATTTGGTGAGCTAATATATAGGAACATTTTTTTAAAATTTTCAAATAATAGTTTTTTGAAGTGGAAGAAAAATTTCAATTGGAATCACAGTTGTAAACAAGTTGATGTATTTCACTTTTATAGAAACATTATATTATTTTTAATATTCTTGTATATTACATTTAGTTCACTCAAATAAGCTTATAATTATTGAATGATGAATCATTACTAATTATGTTGAGTTTTAAGAGTTTGTTTTAATAACCTCCAACAAAATCCAAAGTGGGTGATTGTTGATACCTTAAATGAAAAAGATGACGAGATATTGAGTTGAACCTAAATCCCCAAACATAGTAGTGTTTTCCTAGGTAAGAAGAATTTGAGAAAATGAGTGGATTTTGTATGTGTTTTTTGTTTCCAATATATAAACCAAGTTCAAAATCAAGTATTACATAGTGTTTCATTTAATTTAAAGTTCATTATATAGTATTGGGATGATTGTAGGAGCATAAAATAACTCTAGAGGAGTTTGGATAAAATATAAAAGTAATTTTGGATGAGGATTTATAAATTAAATAAGGATTCATCTGATTGAAATTAGAAAGTTATTCTAGTAATGGAGCTATAAATTTTAGGAGTTTTCATCCTGGTAATATGATTTGAGATATCTAAAATTTTAAGATATTCTAGAATTATAATTTTCTATCCAAAAGATACAATATTTAAAGTTTACTATTTACAAAAGATAATGTATCTATAATATATCAAACTTGATCGTCAAATTTTGTAAATTCGAGTGTGTATAAGTCACTCTTTACTGGGTAGAATATAATCTTGAATATTATCCATGTCCTATATGTATAGGGAACTTTGGGATGATTAAATATAGAACTAGAAATTGGTTAGGTCTTTATATAATTTTTTCTTTTATTATGAATAGAATATGTATGGAAAATTGATTAATTCCACAATAGATTATAGTAATAAAGTTCTCAAGATTTGGAAAATTATTTAGGACACCATGATGAGTTTTTGTCAAGATTTGAAAATGTATTAGTTTGTATTAAGATGCATAGTAGGAAGTTGGAAAAGTCCCATGTATCACTATAATATGTATTTTTATTAAAAGAGTATGAATATTTGATAGTGTATCCAAGACACACTATGATACATATGATTTTTCATAACTAAGAAAATTGAAAAGGTGTTGAAGTACATTGAAACACAAAATATTCTTATATTCTAATGAATATTAAAATCCCACATCAGGATCACAAGGATATGTAATAGTTTTAAAGGTACTCAATATTTTAGAAAATGTTGCAATATTTTCACTATGACATGTAAAGGTATTTTAAGAGAATTTGATAAAGTTTTGAGTTGCAATATAATAAGTGAATATTTTTTAATTTACTAAATTTTAATATTTTTGGAATTAAATAGGGAGGTTCAAAAATTATATTTCTTAAAGGATAATTCAAAATAAGTATAAAAATGATTATACTAAAGTTTTTATTCTTTGGATTAAATTCCATGAGAAAAACTCATGATATTATCAGTTTGATAGTTAAGGGTATGTAGTGAATAAGATAATAACTCTGTGATGTAAGTCATAGATGGATAGACTTATAGTTAGGTATGTGGTTTAACATATTTTCATGCTATGTTGATAAGGCCACATAATTTCATGGAATTAGGTGTGGATCACTGGCTTTATTAATATCATTATGTAAAGTTTTAATAATTATTATACACATTTATTTTGTGGAAAATTAATATATCATGTCATAATTAATTGTATCACAAAATGTTCATGCAGACCTATGAGATGAAGAACATAAGTCTGGAACCGTAAATAAGATTCTAATTCCCCAAATAGAAAAAACTTTTAGAATGAATTAATGATATATAGTTTTTCATGTTGTGGTATGTATAGTCTTTTTGAGATCTCATATATTTATCCAATGCTAAAAAAATTGAAGATAAGTTCAGAAGTGTTTGAAAGTAGTTAATTTTTTGCATTTAAAATCTAAAATTCAAATGTTAAGAGGGAAAAAATATTGATACTATGAAATATAAATTCAAACAATTTTATTTAGTGGACTAAAAAATAGAGTAAATACAATTAAAAAAAATCAAAATAAGAGATAATAAGATAGTGTCTAGTTTGAACATGAAGAATACATGTACTAATGCAAGCAAACAAAGATAAATATAATGAGTATATATGTGGTTTTTGTGTGGGATCATCACACTTGTTTAATGTATTGAATAATAAGTAATAAGTCAAACCTATTATATATGGTCTATATATTAGATAGAACTATAAAATATTTAGGAGGCCATCTAATAGGAGGATAATTACTATCCCTACATTATTAAAGATCACAAAAACAATGAAACCTTTCAGGAGACTTTTATAGAAAAAAATTATTGATTTTTATGTAAAATTAAGCACCCCGGTTTGAGGTATATAGCATTTGTTTATGATTTTTTTTATGTGTTTAAAGTTCATGGGATGAGTTGATAAGAGTTTGAAATGGTTTTGAATAAGTTTGGAGGATTTTCTTAGGGAGCACAGTTTGAAAACAATTGGGGGAAACCATGCGGGTTCTCCAGAAAACTGTTCAGGGGGAGGCAGTAGGCTTCACATAGCATGCGCACAGTTTTCCAAACCATGTGTGGCAACCGTGCGGACCCCTCCTCTCCAGACAGTGGTGTGCGCACGGTTAGCGCACGGTTTGTCAAATCGATAAGACTAACCATGATACCACTTAAAGGAAGGGTTTTTAAATTCTGGATCCTTCAGGCTTGGCCTATTTCACTCCCAATCTTCTCAAACTCAAACCTCACTTGGTATTTTGGGTTCTTAGAGGTTGAAGGTGCTCTCCCACTCGTTTTTTAAGCCATTCAAAGGGCTTTCTTGGTGTTTTGAAGGTGGTTTCTCCTGGGTAAGTCTCTCCTCATAGTTTCTTAGTGGTTTCCTCTAGATCGTTATCTCCCTCTCCCTCTTAGTTTTCTATATATACATATGTTTCTTGTAGATATAGTGTTTGGGTTGCCTTGGGTGTTGATTTTAATGCTTGTGGATGATAGGAAAGGATACCTAGAGTGGTTTTTGTGAAGTGATTTCCCGGATTGGCGTGCGGTTGCTTGTGGGTTGATTTAGCCGAAACCATAAAGGTATATGGCTTATTTATCGACTCCACTTGGTTAGAACGAGAAGTTTTTTTGTTACAATTAAATTTTTTTTCTTGAAATTAATTGTGATAATTATGTGCAAATCTTGTTAGAAATCTATTAGGTGATGATTTGGGGGATTTTGGGGAAAATGGGTTATTGTTGCTAAAGGGGATTTATTATGTGATTTTAAAATGTTGATTTTAAAATCATAAGTGTCTGATTATCAAAAAAATGGTTCATGAAAAATGGTTTTCAATAAATATGATTAATTGAAATGTTGTTTGGAATGGAAAAAAATTAAAGGGTGTTTTCAATAAATGGGTGATTTATTGAAGTGAATTGGCATGTGTTGAAAATGGTTGTGTGTTTATTGTACAGCCTTGGTGCTTTGTGCTTTTTGTTTGGTTGAATGTTATATCTTGTGTTGGTTGTGTGGAAGTGGGAAGAAAGTCTCACTATAACAGGTTATGGATAGTGGTCGGAAGAACCATCATTATGGGTAGCGGTCGAGAAGTATCGCTAGTTGAGAATGGGGTGAACGGGATTGGCGGAAGTCCCACTGTTTTTGTTATCTTGTTGTTCATTTCTTTGCAATATGGAAATTGTTGTGCTAAAGTTAAATGGTGACATGGCTTAGGGCATGATTGATTATATTTCCCTTGGGTTCTTGGTTTGGGTGAGGTGGCTTCTGAAGAGCATGTTTGGCTCATGGTATTGGTTTCACTTGTGATTATTTTATATTAACTACTTTATATAAATGTGCTAACAGTTTTATCCTAGTGGCATGTTTAGGGAAGTCATTTGGGTAAAACCTACTGAGTATTAGTACTCACCCCCTACTTTAGCACTATGGTGATTTTTCAGATGTCGTATTCCATGATACAGGTAAAGGTAAAACTTCTCATTGCAAGTGGTTCGTGGTGATTCTTGGAATATTTGGTGGTTCTTAGAGCAAGGATCTTGGTGTGGAGCCATGGAGTGTGTCTTGGATTATTTTGGATCTTTTGTTTAGTCTTCTAAACATTACTCTAATATTATGTTGGTTTTATTGGTTTGTGGGTTGTATTGTGGAATAGTGTTGTTCCCTTTTGGTAATGTCTGAGTTTGTTGTTTTGTTAACATGCATCATGTAGTTTGTCAATAGTGGATCGTTTGGTTGTTTGTTTGTGTCTCAAGGGAAAATCGTTCCCCAATCATTTCTCAAATCCCTCGGTATTTATTTCCAGCCTTTGGCGCCTTCGGAATGTCGCTTAAGGCCAAGTAACCCTTACCGCCTCCTCAATCCAATGAGGTAGGGGTGGGGTTTTACATAATATGAGTTTAAGGATATACCTTAATCATTTCATCAACCATAGTTATTATAGTGAATCTTGTGGTCTTTGGTAATCTTGGATCATTCCAAGGATTAGTTAGTCATTTCAAGTAATGAACAATATACATCAAGTGTCATTGTTTGTTCAGTTTCCTAGGTTTATGAGAGTAATTATATTGATCTCTCTTACAAGTGGATGAATTTTATTTCATATTAAATCATAAAAAGGAGGAATTAGATATTTTTCACCAATTCCTCCCCTTTACTAGGGAACTTTCACCATGCTTGAGGCCATTACACATTTTTTTCAAATGGAAAGATATATCTAAATCAAATAAAATTTAATGGATGCATACTTTATTGATTTATTCAATTAATTTAATATCACTTATGATCCACCCAAATTATTCTACCTCTCAATGATCATATGGCATCATATTTTCTATTCATACATCAATGTATGTGATTCATGAAAATAATAATCTCAACTCTACGGAAAAGTACATACATTAAAAAGTAGGAATATCTAATGGAACATAAAAATATATATAATTCCTATTGTAGAGTCTATCCTTATGTTCTTCATACATAGAGATCACTAAATTTAAACTTCTTGAGAATAAGACTAGATGTATCATGATCCCCTAACAAGTGATAGTTAAAAATAATGATAAAGAAAACCCTTTTTAAGATGATAACATTTTAAGTGATAATTAATCCATGAAATGGTTTTGTGAAAATTTATAAATCCATATAAATAGAGTTAAAATAAATCAATAAAATAGATATCAGTTCACACATGTTGGTCGAAGTAAGTATCTCAAGATGGAGTGAATTGTGTACCCCCAAAAAAATTCCTATTAGCAATGGATTTAAATACAATCCCCCAATTAAAAACACTTCCTAGTTAACAAAAATAGAAAATCCTTATAACTTTAAATATTTAAAAACATTTATTATAATATTGATAAGATATCAGATAAATAATATACAATATTACATATTCCTTTGGAATCAATTTAATAATTCAATAAATTATAAAAAACTAATTAATATTAGTTATCAAAGTACTTATTTTGTTTATTTTTTATAAAAAAAATTTGTTTTAATGAATATATTAAATAAAAAAAATAAAACACACAATGGAATTTTGGAAACAAGAGGTTCAGTATCAAGCTGATACATAGTCCTCCCCACTCAGTGATCACTTGGCACTACGTAGTTTATTAAAAAAATAAGCTATCGATCCAAAATATGGATTAGGATTTATAATGGTATACTAACTCTATAGACCACACAGGGCCACTTCCATAGTTTCTAGGGGGAAAATAAAATAGGTCACATCGGACATCTTCTATAGTTTTCATGGGAAGAAAGATAAAGAAAGGTTGAGAAGATATATATGTACCTTCTAGTTTAATGTAGAAGATAGTGTGTGCATATAAAACATATTATGGCACAAATGACTTGTAATGTAAAGAATATAAATAGACTGAGCAACTAAATTTGTTAACTGATAGAAATGCTTAACCTGTTAGGATTTACAGCTCATGACTCCTTGAAATTAATTTGAAGTGTAACTCGAGTCAGATTTATAAAAAATAGTGTAGAATAGAGTTTAGTAGACTAATTTTATTATTGACTAATGTAAGACACTAGATGTGCATTGTTCTTTGGGTTCCTCAGTCAGGTGTAATAATGTAAGTTCATAAAATAGTAAACAGTTCTCTTTTCATGTCTAGCATTTCAACGTGTTACTCTCTCAGCGCCTTGTCTTTGTGTGAATCATTTTATTGCATGAGGCAGTATACTTATATTTTTATCAGTAGCACGCATGACTATCCACATGAACATACAGATATTCTACCTACTCATAATCAAGGTTTACACATCCTTTAATTCATTTTGTCGATACATTAAGAAACAATCATTAAAATATCACTTTCCATTAAATTCGATAATATGTCCATTAGAAAAATTAATTCAAAAATAATAATTATAGAAATAGTGGTAGTGAGTCCTAGAATTGTGAAAAGACTCTGGGGGTATGTCCATTTATAAGTGTCTCTTTTTGGAAGTGTTTGACTCTAGTGGAGAGACTTCGGAACGATGTCACATTATTGGTGGTGACTTATAATAATGGTATGAAATTTTATACTTATCCACAATTATAAGCTATCAATGGGTCATCCTTCAGGTTATGACTCAAACAACGGTATTTCAGGATGGTGGTTAATCATACTTTACCAATTTTCTGATTTAGTGGTATAACATATCTAATAGTGATTCATTCCATACTTTTCCAAATTTATAATCTGGAAGTATGACATCCCTGATGGTGTCTCAAGAGAACGATGAGACTTTGTTTGTAGTGTCTCATAATTTATCAAAATTCACTCTCATCTATGACACTTTATAATGGTGAGTCGTAGGAAATGGTGACTCTTCCTTGGTGGTGACTCGAATTAATAGTGTCTCAACCTCAAAGGTGAGTGATACTTAGCCAAATTTATTAAATATACGGTATAATATAAAATTCTAACCAAAAATATAAAACCCATTAATATAATTAGAAAATGATTTTTTGATCATTAAAACTAGGATATAAACAATCTCCACATTTTTGATGATCACAAATAATAGAATAATGTTCAGATAAAAAACAAAAAATTCATCACATATCATTCACATGATATTAAAGATAACAAAGGAAAATATTGAAAGTGTATACATACTATAAAATAAAATCAAATATCATTTGTAAAAGATATAAATAAATTTTATACTAGAGTTCTCCACCTTTTTGGATTATCAAAAATGAAAACATAATCACAAGAAAATATTAAATGTAGTAGGAAAGAAAAATATGAGGAGAAAAAGAATATATCATTATAAAAGATAATTAATAGACATCAAAAAAGTTAGTACAAAACATTCCAATGAATAATATCCCTTCAAAAAACATCTAATCCAAAAATAATCTCAAGGCTTGGAATAATGGTTCATCGGTGCTTTTCCATTGTCTTTGTCTTGAATCTAATTTGAGGTAGTAGGTTCAGCTCGAGGTAAAGTGGTAGGGACACCAGTTAGAGATCGAGCCCCTCTGGAAAATATGGGTTTGAGGTGCCTAATAGCTTCTGTAGGAGATAAATTAAATGGCTGAAAATAGAATGTATGTGGATCAAGGGGATCTTTGGTTACTCGTGGATGAAGAGAGAATTAAACATCAATGCTTGGATATGTTAAGGGATGAGATAAATGGTCATTCCTGGCCATGTCCTCATGAGGCAAAACAACAGTCCCATTCACATGAAGAAAATGATTTATAAGATGGATGAATTCCATGATGATCTTCCCTCCTCTCTCCATGGAACAGAAAAACACTCATTTCTCTTCCATAAAATGTTGTAACAATGGAGTCGTATTTTTTAACATCCTAACTTGTTCCATAATGGCTTGTGTCACGAGAGGTATTTCCAAGATCTCATCGAAGTATTTGAAGTGATAATTGAGCCAATGCTAAGAGTATGTTCTGGAAAGATAGTATTTGATTCCCTTTTTTATAGTTTCCCTATCTAAGTTCAGGCCTTTTTCACAATTTTTTATCATCATGCGATCATGATCAGTTCTTTGATCAAAATTCCTAAAATTTCTTAAGGAATGTAAGGATCACCACTGGAAGGTTCACTTGAAACAATGGCAATTTCTTCTCTGAAAATAGTTCTAAGAAGGACAACAACAATAGTAGGAGTAGAAATTCAAATCTCTAAGGAGTCATCTTCAAGGATCTTAATAATTGAATCCATAGAATCTAAAAAGGAGTATTTTATCCCTTCCAACAGTGACTTCATAGATTCTAGCACACCACTTATTCTCTTATTCTAAATTTCAATCACTTTGATATGATGAATCATTTTAGGTTTTATATGATGGATTACCAACTCAAATAAATACCTTGTAATTTTTTCACACAACCTAGTGAAAATATGTGATTTAATCTTCAAAACCTCATCAGAATCTAAAAATATCAAATCTCTAAAAACATCCAAGCCACCCATGGTGACTATATCCACCATCACAAGTGAAATAATAGAAGTGTGAGTATAAGTACAGGAACTCTATCAAAATAAAACCTCTATTACTAACGTGAAACATCAATATAATTCACTAATGATCCCTTAGGATCCCCTATATTTTGAGATTATGTCCACAATTATTTGGTGGAAACTCAAAATCACTAGATAAATTACCCAATTATTCTATCAATGGATCAATAAAAGTCTCATAAACCTTAACCATAGATGATTCACAATGGTCTATAAAACTATAGTAGGTACAAAAACTAGGATTTCAACTTGTAACAGAGTATCTAAACTCTACATAGCAACAGTCAAATCAATACAAGAATCATGTTCTTCTTCCATATGAACATAATCTTATTGCATAACAATAGCTAATTCAACTTCCTTATTCTCATCAACAGAATGATTATCTGAAACAAAAACCATTTTTCTAGAAAAAGAAGGTTCTTCTTCCACTTGTACATAAACAGTTGGCCCCACTAATACTCGTTTATCAATAGTAATCTCAAAAATATCATTTCTCATTTATTCAGCCAAATTATTCTCAATAGTAGTGATAACAATTAATTATTTAGAAACATCTATATTTTCAACTTCATCAAAAACATTAAGACAATGGGATTTCTCCCCCTCAACAAAATAATCTTCATATTCTCAAGAAGAAACTTCCATTTTACCAATAAGTCTAAGTCTATCCTTAGATATAAATATAGATTCTTTAGTAGGATCAAACAAGTCTTGATGAGTTTAAACATTCTCACTTCTAATCTTCTCATTAGAACAATTAGAATATGAATCATCATCATCACCATTATCAGTAACTCCATTTCCATTTTCAGTTTTTTTCACTATTTTTATCACCATCTTCTTTTTATTCTTCTTCCTCTTCATCGTCTTCATTATCATTACATTTTGAGCTACCCTTTATCTCTTATTATCTAGAAACTTCAATTTCTTTTTCATCACTTTGTATTAATTATTCTCATTTAGGAAGCCTCCTAATAGAACTAGGGGCTCCATAAATAATAGGTGGAGATTCATGATAGATATCTGAATTACTACCATAATCAACAGGATAAGTCTCTTCTTCAAATATGGAGGTAGAAACTTCTACATCCCATTTCAAACACTCCACTATCTCATATGGTTCCAAAATAGGATCAACAAGTTAAATTGGCTATGAAGGATGGTCTATAGGGTTGAAGTCAAAAAAAAATCACCCTTAGTTACCCACTAATTTTTCCAAGGGTTACAGCTAATCATCATTCTTGAAAAAATTCCTTTTGGGATACAAAAACCACTACAGTTTATAACTGAATCCTCATCATCTGATATTAAAATGTTTACTTTGAACATAAATGAAATAATATTTAGATAAATTAGGGATTTATATTGGTCATTAGGATTATTAATTTTAGTTAATTTAACAATAGGATACCTACATAAATTGATCCAATTTCCTCTTTTCAAAAGATTTATCAGATTGAAATTCTGATACCTAAGAGTAGATAAATCAAACTTTCTTGGGAAAAGAATATGTTGAATAAATTCAAACAATAGTGTTTATTCCCCATAAAACTCAGAAGAAATAGTTCCTCTTGTTATTCCATCACTGGTTAGTTTGAATAAAGAATATTCATATATAATTAAGTCACTATCTTCAAGAATGGTTTCATGATAGTCATCATATACACATTCATGTGGAACACCGAAACAACATGTCCACTATTTTGATAAGAAATCAATTCTATGACCATTGATTCTTATTCCCATCCAATATTTTTCTTTATCACTAAAACTAGACTCAACATATTGGAAACACTCATAAACTAACTTAGGAAAAAAGGGTATCTTTTTTAAATAGAACCATTCTAACCAACCTTGGATATGAGGAACATTGAGCACCAATGAATTACTTGAAATCATCCGTTCAACATCAACTTCCTTTTTGGGTACTACAACTGTTTTTGAAACCACTGGATTTACAGGCACAATAGTAACTTGACTACTATATTCTACTTTCTGTTACATAGTAGGATGTGACTCATTTGTAGAAACAATTGAGGGTCTCTTTACTCTGTCCATGTAGATGGGTTTGGTTGGTTCAGTCTAAGGTGAAGTTAGGGTTACAAGGTTGAGGTTTTCAAGACAATGGGTCACAATGGGCTTGAGAGGAAAGAAATGCAAGTGAATATAGGTGTGTTATAATTTGAAAAATTTTATTTTATATCATTCTTTATTTAGGTATTAGAGAAATTTAAATCAAAATAATACATACAAAATAGAATTTCAGAATCAAGAAACAATCAAAATAGTTTAAAAATAAAATAAACTATAAGAATAAAGAACTGTTGGTTCAATTAGATGTGAAAAAATTGAAAAGTCCTGAAAAATAGTGGTGTAAAGTTCACAATGGTCGTACAACTACAATGATAAGACAACCACATTGGTGAGAAAACCACAACGGTGATACAACCACAATGGTGTGTCATATCCCAAGGTGTGTCAAACCCAACAGAGATTCATACCCAATGGTGTCTTCTCATAAAATTAAAATTAATCAAAATTAATCAAACCTAGATCATGTTTGATGTAATTAATTTTCTCAAAAATCCTAGAATTTGTAAAGATATCATATAATTGATGTATTGTAGCAATTTATTCAAGATTGATATCAATTTTTTGAAAATGATACCTCAAAAAGTGATATATTGCATCAATATGTTTTGTTTTAAAATATGATAAAGGATTCCTCGAAATATTTATAGAATTTTTATTTTCACAATTAGTGGGGAAATTTCATAATTGACATACATAGTCTTGTAATGTGTGTTTCATCAAAAAAAAATTCATAGTAGCTACCTACAACTATGTATTCAAATTCCGTAGTTGACAATGCAACAAAGTATTGTTTCTTACTACACCAAGCAACTATTGACTTTCCTAAAAATTGACATGTTTCGATGCTTCTTTTTCAATCTAACTTAAATCAACAAAACTTTTCATCTGAAGAACTAACTAAATAAAATGATTGTCCTCTTCGGAAAAACAATCCTAAATTGGTATTATATTTGATGTATTTAAAAACTATTTTAACAAAAATAAGATGTGAATATTTTGGATTATCTAGAAAGTGACCACACATACACACAATAAAAAATGTATCAGGTCATCTAGTATTCAAGTGGAGATTACTTCCAATAAAACATCTATAACTGGTTTGATCCACTAGTTTCTCAGCTTCATGAAGATACAATTTATAGGTAGTTCTTATAGAAGTATCCATACTCTTATTTATATACAAGTTGAAAGGTTTTAAAATATCCTCAGTATATTTAATATGATTCAAAATATTTCCTTATTTATTTTGAAATTTTTGAAAAAGCAGAAAGAAAATAGGTTCACCCGTAAAACTCACTTAAAACTCATTTTTCATCATTTTTGAACAGTCAATACAAAGATAATTTCTTAAAGATCTAAATATAATATAATCTACAAAAATTTGAAAAATTGAAACATATTTTGAAATATATTTTATAAAAAGGTTTAGGATGAGATATACCTCTTGAAAATACTTTTAAAATAATTAAATTGTTAAGCCTATCATTATAAGCAATAGGAGCCTCTTTCAAACCATATAATGTTTTAGTTAATTTAAAAATATTATTTCAATAATGAGGGTATTGAAAACTACGGGGTTTTTATAAAAAAAACATCATCAACTATATACCCATTTATATATGCACTCTCTACATCCATTTGATAATGTTTGAAATCTATATGTGTTTCATATGAAAGTAGTATTCTAATGGATTTAGTTATGGCTACTTGTGAAAAGTTATCTTTATAGTCCATTCCTTCTTCTTGACAATAACCTTGTGTAACTGGTATTGACTTGTTTTTAAATACTATGACTAACTCATCAACCTTTTTCCTAAAAATCCATTTAGTGACTATAGTTAAGGTTTCCGTGGGTCTATCAAAAAGTTCTCACACTTTTCTTCTTTAAAATTCATTTAATTTTTGTTACATTTTCATAACCCATAATTCGCCATTAATGGCTTCATTTATTTTATTAGGTTTTAGCTAATAAAATAATGAATGATGTTCTACCTAATTTGTAATAAAATCTCTAGTCTGTGTACTTCTATATAGGTCTCCAACTACAACATCTAGGTGATGGTACTTAAGGTTCCTAATTGATTTAGAAAAACTATGGTTGGTCACTTCAAGTTGTTCTATATATTAAAGTTCTACATGTTCTAGAAATTCTTCAGAACTATTTGATTTTTATGACTGTATCTTGGAAAAATTCGTAGGTTTTCAATTCAGGTTCATAGATGATAAATCATCATCAAGCTTTTTTATAGAGATTTTAGTCTAGTGTGGATCTATCTGATCAAATTATACATGAAAATATTCTTCCACATTCTTGGTTCTTTTTTTAAAAACTCTATATGCTTTATTATAAATTGAATAACTAATGAAAATTATTTCATCACCCTGGAGAAAAATTTATCAAGATTATCCTTAGTTTTTGGAATAAAAACTTTTCAACTAAAAACTTTAAAGTAGTTAACCTTAGGATTCTACTATTCCAATTCTAATAATGGGTCTACTTCAAGATAGGCCCAATTAAAACTATATTTATTATATAACAGGATGTATTTTTTGCCTCTTACCAAAAATAGATAGCTAAGTCATTCTCATTTAGCATAGTATGGGCTATTTCATGAATAGTTCTATTATTTATTTCTATAACTTCATTCTGTAGAGGGTTCCTAGGAGAACATAAGTTATGACTATTGCCATTTTTTGAGTAAACCTATTCAAAGTCTTGATTTTCAAACTCATGGGAGTGGTAACTTATTAGATTATTAATCTTAAGTCCACTTAATTTATCTATATATCTAGCATACTTAGGGAAATAAGAACATGATTCGTTTTTTTTTAGCTAAAAATAACACCCATGCTTACCTAGAAATTCATCAACAAAAACATAGACATATTTCTTCCCATTTTTGACTTGAAACTCTAGACTGTCCAAATAAATTAATATAACCAACTCAAGTGGATGAAAAGTTGAAACTTATTTCTTTAATTTAAAGGAAAATTTGTGTTTCTTCCCTTTTTGATCGAGCTCACATACTTTATCATTTGTGAACTCTAGTTTTCATTGATTCTTAACTAAAACATTCCTAGTAAGATTCCTAAGGGAGTGAATATTTTAGTTGTCTACTATCCTATGACAAATCATTAATTATTTGTGAAAATAACACGTGTAAGAAACATTTTTAGAAGTCAAATAATTCATATCAATAGTAAAAACATTATAATTTCTTAAAGCAGTAAAAAATTAAACATTTTTAGAATCAAAACAAATACATGAATTGATCTCTAATTTAACATAAAAATGATCATCAAAAAATTTTGAGGTGCTAATCAGGTTATATTTTAAACCATAAACAAGTAAAACTTAAGAAATTAAAACAAAATTAATGTCACCAATTTGTCCAAGGATGGTTATGTTCCCTTTTTCATTATCACCAAAGGTAACAGGACAACCACAATCCTTAATAAGGATCTTGAAGCAAGAATAATATTATTTTAGATGTCTTGAACGTGAATTGTTTAAATAACACATAATTATATAGGATGTCCTAAAACAATTTTCCTACAAAACATAATTTATACAAGGAATGACATTGGAACCCATGTCTATTTGGGTCCCTAGATGTTAGTAATTAAAGATTTAGGAATGAAAATTTTCTTGATAGGTTTTCTATAAACAGGATAAAAACTTTTTGAAATAAAGACTGTTTTAGGTCCTCTAGAAAAATATGCAGCAGTAGAACCTTTAGGATTTTACTTAGGTAAAAAAGTAATCTTTACTACTCTCCACTGTATAGGTTGATATCCTATACTTGTAACATATTAAGGTGAAACTATTTTTCTTAAGATATGTGTAATAGTTTCTATATCATTAGAGAATTTTTAAAATTATTTATTTATTTGATCATTTGAAAGTTTAAGTTTAGTATTCTCTTTCAACAATTGATAATTCTTTTATTTTTCAACATATAGATAAGATTAAATGTCTTCATATAGATCATGTTATCACTTAATTACTTTTTACTTATCCTTAAGTTTATTAAAATTATCTTCCTTTATAATAAATTATTCAATAAATTCCTCCTTATTCATATCATGATCATTATTTTCATTCTCAAAATTATTAAAAATATGTAAAAAAGATACAGTAGGTACCTTAGTGACTTTTTTCATAAATCAAATTTGTTCTCTCTTAGATTTTTCTTCAAGAAAAGAGTTAGAATCATTAGAGTTGTCCTCATAAAAACTCCATACTGTCTTCATTTCTGTCTTGTAACTTATATATTTTTCATTATATCTCTTTTCATACATTAATTTTGGATAGTCATCTTTCATATGCACATTCCTTTTGAACTCATAGAAAGTAACTTCATGTGTGTTGTCATCCTTCTTCCAGTCTCTTTTCTAATTTCCTTTAGTTTCATATTTACCTGTATAGTATATCTTTCTAGAAAAAAAATTGTTTTATAATGTTTCTTGAGCCTTCTTTTCTAGTTGTTCATATAATCGTCACTATTAGAATATGATTCACTATTAATCAAACATTAAGACTTTATCTTTTCTTTTCCTTTTGTTGAGATGCAGAAGTCTTAAAGGCTACAAATTTTCTCTTTGGATCTTCATCATATTCTTAGTTGACCTTTAACTCATCTTTAAACATTATTATTTTAATAATCAAATCTATGAAAGTTATCTTTATTATAACATAGGAATCTCTAATTGACACATATGTGCCTATATATATTTCAAGTAAACATCTAAGAAGTCACATGATCTGTTTCTTATTGGATACAAGATTCCCAAGTGACCTCATTGTGTTCACAATATCATTCAACCTGAGGTACATATCAAAAATATGTTCATCATTATTCATAGTAAAGTTATCATACATAATAGTATATCTCTTAATAATCATATCCTTAACATTAGTTTTTACCTCATGAGAAACAAAGAAATTATCCCAAATTTCATATGCCTTTTTGTAGGCAGATATTCTATTAAATTCTACACCACCCCAATTAATGTAAATTGAATTAATTATCATATAATTGTTACTGTAAGAAATATTTTTAGAATCAACCAAATCCTTTCTAGAATTAGCAGGGATAACATATTTATATTCTATAATAGTCCAAATTTCTAAACCCAAACTCTAAATGTGCATTTTCATTTTAATTTTTCATTGAGTATAATTGTTTTCTTTGAAAAGTGAGGTATGTTAGTAATAGAAAATTCTTGTCTAGAATCCATTTAAAGAACAACATTTAGAAATAAAATAATTTTGAGATATTTAAATATCAATAAAAATCACATTTTAAAAGTTTTTCAAAAACCTTGATACCAAATCTTACCCCTCTGATACAAATTATTGGCGAAGTGGGTATCTCAAGAGTGGGGTGAACTGAGTACCCAATAAAAATTTATGTTAGAAGTTGATTTAAATAAAATCCCACAATTTATAAAATATCCTAGTTAATCAAAATAACATATTTCTATAACATTAAATCTTTCAGAAGATTTCCTAAAAGATTAGTTTGATCTTGGGTAAATAATATACAATATTACTAAGTCCTTTGAAATCAATTTACTTAATCAAAAAATTATAAAAACTGTGATTAAAATTAACTATAAAATTATTAATTTGATTAATAGTTTAAAGTAATTTTCCATTTTAAATAATAAATTCACGATAAAATAAAATAAAACCCATAGTGGAATTTTGAAAACAGTGTGTTCATTTTCATGTGGAGACTTAGTCCTCTACACTTGGTGAACACATGCCACCATGAAATTTATATAAAAATAAACTATTTATCCATAACCTAAATCAGGTTTTACAATAGTATACCAAATTTCCATACCACACAAGGCTCTTCCATGGTTTCTGTGGGAAAAAAATAAAACAAGTCACACATGACCACTTTTAACGTTTTTATGGGAAAAAGGATTAAGTAGGTTTGAGAGGATATCTACGTATCTTACAGCTTAATATATGAGACAATGTATGTATATAAAATAGATTATAGCACACACTACTCATAATTTAATGAATATAAATAAACAAGGAAGATAAAAGTTGTAAAGGTATGGACTTTATTGTTCTGTTAGGATCAACAACTTGTGAATCCCTGAAATTTATTTGAAAGGAATCTTCAGTCAGATTTTAGAAATCTAGTGTAAAACTGAGTTTTGTATACTCCTTCTATTCTTGACTCTAAGAAGACAGTAGATGTGTATTTTTCTTCTACTTCCTCAATCGAGTGTAGTAATGTAAGTTCTTGTAATGATTTAAATCTCTCATTTCAGGTACATATTTTTAGGTTGTTCCTCTTTTATTATATAACTCTTGTGTGCATTACTCTATTGTACGAGGGAGTCTACTTCTCTTTTTATCAGTAGCATGTGTGAGTATCCCTATGAACATATGAATATTATACATCCTCATACTTAGGGATGACACTTCCTTTATTTCATTTTTTAGATCCATTAAGAAAAAATAATTTAAATAACACTTATAAATAAGATCAATAATATAGCCACTAGATAAATTAATTAAAAAATAATAACTTGAGAAATAGTGGTGAAGAGTCCTAAAAGGTGTAAAGACTCTAGCGTTTTGTCAATGTAATGGTGTCTCTCTATAGCAGTGTCTAAGTATATCAGAGACAATTTGGAATGGTGTCACATTATTGTAGATGACTTATACGGTCGTTGTGACAATTTATATATAGTTGTAATTATAAGCTAGTGTTAAGTCATCTTTCAGGTGGGGACACCACTGATAGTAGGTCAGAATGGAGATGACTCATACTTTACCAATTTTCCAATTATATTGTATGAATTATCTGATGATGAGTCATTCCATGCTTTTCTAAATTTACACTTTGGTGGTATGACATCTTTGATGGTGTCACAACAAAATAGTGAAACTTTTTTTTGTTGTGTCTCATACTTTATAAAAATTTGATCTCGACGGTGACTCATTGCTAACAGTGAATCATAGGCAATGTTTACCCCTCCTTGGTGTTGACTCATCTTGACGGTGTCATAGCCACAATGGTGATTCATACTTAGCCAAATTTCTTAAATGTGTGGTATGATATAAAATTCTAATAGAAAACATCAAACTCATTAATATCATTAGAAACATGATTTTGTGATCTTTAAAACAAGAAGGTCAAAAGCACATAATCATGGCATAACATAGTTAATGAAGAATAAGAACAACTCAATGAATGGTAATTAAGTAAAGAAACACCTTACCACTTTATAACATTCAATTTAAATTCCTTTGAAGGAATTAATTTGAATTTTAACATAAAAAATTAAGAATTATGAATTACAAATTATTCATTAAATAAAATTTGAAATGGGTATTATATACACCATAAAAAATAAATTTGGGTATAACATTAAAACATGGATAAATGATAAATAAATAAAGGTTAAAGTTTATTTCATTATAATAATAAAATATAAGTATATAGAATATAGTTATTTTTTCATTTAACAACAGTTTAAAATTATTTTAATGATCTAGAATAATAAATAATAGGAAAATTATCTATTAAAAGTTATACGTCTTATTCGGACAACCCACTTTTCAATATAAATTAATCCTTATAAGGTCAGAATTATTCATAAAATATGATCTATAGGATGTTTGTAGGGATTTAGGGAAGGGTCTTGGGTAGTTATTTCCTGAAATAAGGTGATCAAAATGTGTTAGGAAGAGATAAAATTAATTACCTTTTATAAGTGAGGATAGGGGAACTCTTGGAATTACATAAATTTTTTAATTATTATAAATAAATTTTAATGAAAAAGTACAACAAAATTGAAATATTTATAATATATGATAATGGTGTTTTAATACTATCATACAGTAAAATTTGTAATATCTCATCTTATTTTTTTACCATTATCACTTTGTTTTATTCCATTCATTGGACCTTTTTATGATTATTGTGATACCAATGTTTTTTATTATTTAGGGTTCAATAAAGTTATAGTAAAAGTAAAATGACTTAGGACTTGAATATAGTTTATATTTTAAACCATATATTATTCAATTGGATAATTATAGTATTTTTATGAATTTTAAGTCACCTAAAAAATATTTTTTATTATAAAATATCATTAATGAAATTTTTTGAACTAATAATTTACTTTGACTATGAACCATAAATAAATAATTTTAATTTAAATATATACATTTAAAATATCCCAAAAAATTATATATCTATAAAATTATTATGACACTATAACTCACCCAAATAAAATTACATTTAGATTTTTTAAAATCATTTACTTGATTTCTCTACCACTTTCACAAGCATTATGTAGGCGTTACATAAGAATTTAAGTTAAATATTTCATCACTGAAAATTACAAATAATTTACCATAAAAAAATTAATTTAATTATTCTTAAAATAAACTTTAATATTTTTTCACAACTTATATTTTCCCTAATGTGAAAATAAAAGATAAATTTAAATGTAAGAGAGTGACATTTTGTATTTTTAATTACCTAAAATAATTTATAAGTTATTTTCAAAGAAATATGGCAGAAAATAACCATTAATTAAAATTTTGGATGAGTAAGGTTTAACCCCACTCATAAAATAGATTAAATTAAACTTTTAGGGTTCTTTTTAGTCTTTCTCATATTACATTTAATCTTAATTACCTAATTTACCCCTACTTGGGTGATAAATATTTACCAAAATTACTATTAATATTGACCAAAAATAAAATGGAAATATTTTAAAAAAATTAGACCTCCTGATTGTGAATATGGAATCAATTTTCACGATTCAATTTCTAAAATTTTTAGAAACTAAATTTATATAAAAACACCAAATGCAAAGGAAAAAATAGAAAAATGTGTTTTTAAGCCCAAAATGAACTTATAAAAAATTAGGTATAATGATGACTCATATGGAATTATTTATAAAATTTCTAATTAAATTATACTTATGTTAATTTAATATCAAATGGTATTTTTAAATAACTTTATTTAATGAAAATAAGTGACATTTTTATAAAAATTGATATTTTATGTTATTCATTGAAAAAAAATCATTTCAGAAAACTTACAAAATTTCACCCTAATACAATTTTGATATACTAAATTCAAAGATTTTATAATTTTTAAAGAATTAAAATTATAAAATTTATTGATTATTTTTTAAAATAAAACCATATAACGCATTAAACCCCAATTTCATTAGAAATAAAGCTTTGTCCCTATTAGAATAAAAAATTACCTAATGGTATTATAGTGAATAAAACTATAAGAAATATAATTCATGAATATTAAAAATGAGTTAAATTGATTAAATATTATAAATACCTAGGTTTTTATATTCTTTCCTCCTTTTGGAAATTACACCCTTTCAATTTTATCTCATGCCTAACAGAAATGTTTTAAATCATTTTAAAAAATAAATTACAGACATTGGGAGATAAAAACTGTGGGAAAGAAGGAAATCATTTTTAATATTCTAAAACTACTTTTTTTAAAACACACATCATAAAAATGTATAACAAAACATTCTTTTAAAAATAGAGAAATGGAAATATGAATGTCATCTATAATAACCCATAATTAGGTTTTAAAATAGAAAAAAATTTGTTGTAAGTGAAAATATAGACATGGTGGAAAACTTATTGCCCAAATAATGACGGATGGGGGTAGAGAAAATTTATCTCAAAGACTGAATGACCAAAAAACCATAAAACAATGAGTTCTGAAAAAAATAAATTCATCATAAATGAAGTTGATAGAATAAAATTTTTATTTTAATATTCACTTCCGAGATTTGAAGAATTACTTTACCATATATACTAAAAACATAAGGAAATACACTTTAAAATTTTAATTTCATCTTTTAATTAATTTCCACCAAAATATAATAATTTTCTCCAAACTATGAGTATTCAAGAAGAATTTTTGAAGCCTGGAGTTTGAAAATCAACTTCTAATGGATCACATAATCCCAAAAAGGTTAAAAATTTGTTATCTTATCTTTATATATTAACCAAAACTGAAATAGTTATCACAAGGAATGATAATATCCAAAATTTATAAACCTTCGTATAAATAAATTATACATTAATCTCTAAAATTCAGTAATAACATCAAAGGTTCGACATAGATAATTCCATAAACAAATAACCCTATATACAAAATAACAACAAAAACCTAAACATTAAATAAAATTTTAACCATAATGGTTGTCTTATAAATTTAATCAAACATCCAAAGAAATGTAATGGGTTTATTCTAAAATAATCCTTCATGGTAAACCTAATGGTTTTATATACCCTAACCCAATAAAATATATCCCTAAATATCATTAGTCATCTTAAATTGTTATCACATAATACCAAAAAAGTGATGTATATACCTTTGAACTTATAAATGATCATAAAATTATGCCTCTTTAAAATTTATTATAATTTTTTTCAAAATTATTCTTTTTATGTATATTATATGGTACATTTTTACTTTCTTCACGAAGAGAAAAAGGATTGTTCTATTTTATTTTATACAGTGTCAATGTATTTTCCTATCGCCATAACTGTAATTTTATGTTTTGATTTCTTTATAAACATCCATGCTTTCTCCAATGGAAAAACCTTTTTCCTTTTTTCATAGGTATTTTATTTTTAAAATTTTGGTTTTTAAAATTAATGGGTATTTCAATATCCAAAATTGTTTTTCATATAGGTTGAAAAGAGTATTTTTAATAGTTTTATGATGAAAAGATACAAGAATAAAAAAATATTCATGATATAGCACTTGAGAATTAAAAATTTGGTTGGTGATCCAGATATAGCTTTTAATAACGGGTGATCTATATACATATTATATGAATGGGTGATCCAAATACATCTCATAAAAATGGGTGAGCTTGATGTTTCTTATATGGTGGGTGTGTATTATATAGCTCTCCAATACATTGGGTAATGTTCCTTGTCTTCAAAGGAAAATAGGTAATCAACTTGGGTGGTTTATCATATGGATTTATCACCCTAATAAGTTAAATGGTTAAAATACTAAATGTTACTACTCATGTAAAAAAGGTCCATCTTTCTTTGTTGGATCTAACCTGTTAAGAACTCCATGGTTAAAGAGATTTTTACAAAAGTAGTGATCTAGATGTGTGACGTATTAAGTTTCACAGTGTGTTTACAAGTGAGGGAAAGTAACACTATAAAGGCCATGTGTCGTCCTATGGGAACATTAAATAGTTTGGTGACCCATTTAGGTACATGGTTGGGTCCTAGGGAGGGAAAAACATGTGTTTTTAGGTAACTGCAGTGCTTGTATAGCCTAATTATTACATTGGTATCAGAGGATAAACCTGACTAAAAATATAGTGGCACTACCTGGGCTGAGATGTAGGGTACATAATGAGGACGTTATTCTCTAAAGGTAGGGTGAATTTCACACTGTAGGAAGTTAAATTGTTAAAAGGATAAATTTTACAACTCATGTCAACAAGGTGCACCTTTTTTTTTGATAGCCTACCATATTAGAACTCTATAGTTAAATAAGATTGGCCTAAAGTAGTGATCAAGATGTGTAGCCTCCGAGGAAGCTTCCTAGGGTGTATGTGAGTGATTGAAAATCACATTATAAATAATTTTTGTTATCATGTGGGTAAAATCATTAGTCTGATGACCAGTTTGAGTACTTGGGTGGGCATCAGGGAGGTAACAGCACTTGTTTGGGCGTGACTGGGGTTTCTGTGGGTCCCATTTTTTACATATAATCATTAAATTTATGGATATGATATAGATAAATGTGACCAGATTTTAACCCTTTAAAACATATAAAATAAAACACAAAAATTGGATCACTTAAATAACCAAATACCTTTTAGGTTTATAGTTTTAGATAATTAGGACAAACACTTATATGGATACTTAGATACATAAACAACTGGTTCATAAAAAAACATCATCTCCCACTAAGTTATCCACATCAAGTAACCATCTTAGGAATAACATACTTAAAACTTTTTGTAACAACATAGAAAAATATGAAATATAGTAAGGGTGAGATCAATAACTCAATAATGGAAAACATGATCATTAATAATTGAATTTCTTCAGTGAGCATAATATGAGAATAAGGGTATGATGGCATAACCAAAGTTTGTGTGTATAACATAATAGAATTCATACACATTAAAACATTAGTCATTAAACATGTTACATGGTAGAAATATTTAACAAAGTCTTGAGTAATAATAATCAATAATCTTGATCCATGTGATGTAAAAATTGATCAAAGGGACTATTGATAACTCATAGAAAGCATAGAAAAAATGTGTTGGTATCTTGGGAAATTATCTACATATAACCCTTACAATAACACTTACAGATGGGATAACCTTACTTGGTTCATCCCCATAATATATTAAGAGTAAACTAGTAACCATATAACTTCTTCGTCTCTTAGGAGTTATATATATTCAGTCAACTCTTGCATCATTACAAAATGAATTGAAAAGATATTTCAGGCTTGCCAACAATCATGAGTAATATTGGGATCACCCAACATCATAAATATGTCCGATAACCATACAATAATCATAACACATGAAATATTTAATTTTTTAGCATAATAATAACCATTGTTCTTTTAAATATTTATTAACCTATGGAAAAGAAATATGTTCCATTTTAATATCATTGAAATAATTAGAATACAACCAGAGAAATGATATATATGGTATCATTAAAAAATATCCCCAGGGAAGTATAAGAACATAAAGATTTTTTAGTGAATAAAAATCCCATTAAATGATCACTAAAAACATTCTAGAGTAAAATAACAATTAAACTTTGAAAATAACTTTTAAAAACAAAAAAAATTACAAAATATTGTGAAAGTAATTTAATTTTAAAATAATCTCAGAAGCCAATAAAGTAATCTTCAATGAAAATTATCTTCATCAAGGTGTGAAACCTCATTCATGTTGTAAATGTTAAAAATAAACATTCTTTTCAATCTTTGGAAAATAGAGACAAAAGTGAAACATGATAAGAAATTTAATTTTAAAACCTTTTAAAATAAGTTCTAAGATCATGTAAAATAACTTTAAGAAATAATTTATATTTATAAAAACATTCTTAAAATAAAATAAAGATCATATAGGAATGTTTTGGTTAAAATTCTTTAAAAACAATAAAATAACATCTTTAGAGTAATACCATTTATGGTAATTTAAAATAAAAACCCCTTGAATTAAAGACCATAAAATCCCATGAGTATAAATGGGATCATGATATTATATTTCAAGACTCATTATATACACATGATAAATTATTATAGGTTCATCAATCAAAACATGTCCTAAATAAGGAAGTATGATTTGATAATCCCTTACAACTTGGGTAATTCTTGAATTAAAAATCCATTGGAGGAAGGAACATAACATGATTCTATAAAACCTATGATTTCCAACAAATAATATGTGAAAAAAACTTTATGCGGTTGTATATAAACATCATAAAATAATATATGTGAATAACATAATTCTATGTCTCAAAAAAAGGAATGTTTTAGAAAAATTAACCTTAAAGAGATTGTATTATTGAATTTATAATTAATCAACTGAGTGATTATGTGTAAGAAACTTAAATCCACAAAAACAAGATTAAATAAAATAAATAAAAATGGTCATTTCATACATAATCATGGAATAATATAATCAAGTTAGTATAAGTATAATATAATGAATGAAAATTGGGCTAAGAAACACCTTGCTACTTTTTTAACTTTTGAATCAAAACCCCTAGGATGAAATAACATGAATTTTAACATAAAATGCCATTAGGTATGATTAATTCGTGACATAACACATAAAAGGGAAGTATATAATCCTTAGAAAATAAATTAGCTATAAAACATTAAAACATTCTTCAACTAAGGAAAGTTGAGATGAAATCCATTACCTCGAATCCAGACTTAATAAGTAAAGTCCGCGTTGAGTGTTTTGATGATATTTAGTTCATAAATTCAAAATGAATTCGGTATGGTATATATGGTCAAGGTTAAATTTCTTCTATCATATTCATAATAATAATCACATCATAATTTTATTCTTTATACATTAATTAGAATTTTAAAATAAGCCATGAAATATAGTTATGAAAAATGAATAATGTTACAATCATTGATACGGTAAGTTGTATGTATGCTTGAGTAACATTTTCATTTTTTAATGAACATGAGATAAATGAGGTAGAAATTAATTTTTCCAAAAATAATAATTATTATATCATAAATATAATACTATCTTCTTAAATTGGCTTGTATATTTCATCAATGAGATACGGTGATGAAAACAATCACGTCACTTCATAGTGGTGGCAATACTCATGTACTCATGAATGATGTTATCATTTTTCAATAAATGGATTTGTAAGAAAATATATGATATGTTATATTTTAAAAATTATAATAATGTCATGAAAATAACTTATAAAATTAAATCCCCCATTATAACCATCCATGAGAGGCAGTGATGGAAAATGAATTAAATCAGTTTGTAAGGTGGTAGTCAATTGTGCACACAAATGATGGTTTCATTTACAATTATATGTATATGGTGATGAATTGAAGTTAATAAATCAAAATAATAACATCATAGTATATTTTGGATACTAATTTTTTTATATCAAATTGGTTGGAATAGTTTTAAATGAGGTTGTGTAATAATTAAAACAGAAACATTCAGTCAAAAGTTTTACATTTTCTTCCATAAAACTTATTTTCATTAAACCTTCAGCCCTATATTGTTGGAATTAGGGAAAAAAGAACTACACGAAATTTTTAGGGATATTATGAAGTCATTTTGGTTGGTATTTTAAGAATTAAATTTCTCAAAATGTATGATGAATAAAGGGAAGGTGGATCCCTTTATAAGTTAGGGGATGGAAACTCTTGGAATTACTTAATGTATTAAATTAATATAAATTAATTTTCATGGAATAGTGGAAAAATTGATCTATTTATTATTTAAGATTCATATGATTCTAAATACTCTAATCCAATAAAAAGTAAGATAGTTTTAGTTTATTTTTTCATCCTTGTCTCTTTGTTTTAACCCCCTATTAACCCTTTTTATCTTTAACTATGGTAACATAGTTTTCTATCATTCAGGGTTATAAATTTACTTATAAGGAAAAAATTAGAAAAAATGGTAAAGGGATGAAAGTTTTTACCATATATCATCCCCATTAGAATATTTTAATTTTTTATGATTTTTATACAATTTAATAAAATATTATTAACATAAAATAACATTAATGAAATTTTCTAGAAAATTCATTTAATTTGATAATTAATTCAGGAAGAAAAGAATTTATTTCAAATATAACCCATTTAAAAATAAATTATATTTTATAATTACCCATTATATTTTTTCCACACCACAATTAAACTAAAAAAATATTACTTTTAAGGTATTTAAAATCATTTACTCTAATTTTTATATTACTTACACAAGCGTTGTGTTGGTATTGTGTAAGCATTTAAAGTAATTATACAATCGCCAAAAATTAAAAAAAAATTAAAATCCTAAAAAATAGTCATTTTTAAAATAAAATTTTATATTCATTCATAACATATTATTATCCATATGTGAAAATATAAAAAAATTAAAATATACAGGGTGAAATATTGTAATTTTATTTACTTAAAATAATATAAATTTATTTATCAAGGGAATGTGGAATCAAAATTCCGTATATTTGAGTTTCGAATGGATATGGTATAATTCCTACCATACAATGAAATAAATGAAAGTTTTGGGTTGATTATGAGAACTTGTCACATAGTTTCAACCATATTTTACAAATCTTACCCTTACTAAAAGGATAAATATTTACCATGGTTACAAATCATAATGATGAACGATAAAGGGGAACAGTGTAAAATATTTAAACCTAATGACTCCAAAAATAGATTCCATCTTTCAATATTCAATCTATATAAGATTAAGAAATCAATTTTAATATAAATGTGTAAAAATCCATGAAAAATATTTTTAGAAAAATTATTATTAATCATAAAAAATAACTTATATAAAAATCATGAATATTGAAAATTAAAATATAATTAATTATATTATTATAAATAAAATGGACCATATGTCACTTTAATTCAAAATCCAAAATATAATGGGACTTTTAAATTACTTTATTTAATGAAAATAAATGACAGCATTAGAAAATTGATATTTTTCATTATTCACTAAAAATCAACCATTTTTTTAAAATAAAAAAAACACTATAAGTTAATTTTTATTTGATAATTTAAAGAATTATGTTAATTTTAGAAAATAAATTTTCTAAAAGTGATATAAATTAAATATAATTTCAACACCCAAAATAAAATAACATCATTTTTTATGAAAATGCATTTTTGAAGCATAAAATCACTTCCCTAAAAAAACTGAGTGATTAGTTCCTGATAATTAATCAATATATTTGAAATGAGTATGACAATTGTAAATATATTTAAAAATGTGGTTTCTAATATTCATATCTATCGATTCAATTCCTAGGTTATAATAGTCACATTAAAATAATAATATTTCTATTATATATCTCAATTCGCTTAAGGCTCGATGTTGTGTTTAAAAAACATATAGATATTATTAATCTTTTAAAATAAATTTGAGGTGTTTTATATTCTCCCCACCTCCCTAAATAAACTATGACCTCACAATTTTATCTTGGTCACTAATGTTTCAATATTGGAAAATACTTTGATTGGAAACACAAGTCATACTGAGGGATAATAAAACTTACTTTGAGAAGGGGAAGTGGGAAACATAAAGTCTTCCAAAAATAACACATAATTGGGTTCCTAGATAACGTGGAAATTGGGAAGAAGTTAAATTCTATTCATGGAGTAGAAAAATAAAATTTTTGGACTAATATATATTGATAGAGAACATGGTTATGATAAATTTAATGACCAGAAAAACATAAATGAATGAGGGGTGAAAAGTATACCAATTCATCAAAAATGAAGGTAAAAAAGATAAATTTTTTATTTCCAGACCATTTTCCTAAAGTCGAGGTATAATATTACTATCAATCTATAGAACAAGATAACATTTAATTACTTGATTTATTTCCATTTCATATACATAATGTCATCATTTACTTGTGCTTCAATGAAGTTAGGCTTTATCTTTTACTCCTTGAAAAGAATATGCAATAAGAATATTTCATTCCTGAAGCACTGAGATTAAAATTTAACAAATCATAATATCTATAAAATAACAAAAATAGTTTCTTTATTTATATAAATATTTAACAAAACCAAAATGGTTTTCATAACATATCTAATATGGATAAATATAATAAATTAATCTCTAAAACCTCAGCAATAACACCCAGAGTTTATCTTAATCCACTCCATAAATAGTTAACATTTAAACTCCTCTAATATACGTCTCACCTAAGTAAAAACCCAAAATTTTGATATATTTGATCAAATATTATTTTAATATCAACCCTAACATTTAACCCCATACAACATTAAGTAGCTCATAATGTCACATTCCAAATATGTGATTACCTTGATCATATATTCTCTTAAAATATACTAATATCCTAAATCCCCATAAAACCTCAATGAAAATATATAGTCTTTTAAAAATTAACACAATTATTATTCCAAGAATAAAATCACGAACTATAGAATATATTTGATAACTCCAAAAATTCAATAAACTTCATCTGAATGACCTAAATCACTATATCCTGAAATAACTATCCAATTTAAAGGTCAGCAATACTATCCCATTTACTTAATCAAATTCAATCAAATATTTATATCAACTAAACATTATTAACTCATCATCAGTTTCATATCAAGGGATATCTTTCCCTTAATTGTGTGTTCTCCAAAAATATCACTAAATCACTTATTCACATTTCCTAGTTATTATTATCATTCCAAATATATTTTCAAATACTTAAATAAAAATACTTTGGAACAATACTTAGATTATTTGTGATTCTTATAACCAAAATACCATTTATATAAATATTTTACAACATAATTATTAGATACAGATACATAAAAACTTCAATACCTTCACATCAATTATTTTCATAGTATAGGTCCTTCCTTAGAAATTCATTGCTCTATGAGCATTATTTACACATAAAAAAATCTTCCCCTTCCTTTGAGATATTCTCATTTGAGCTTCTCCTCACATTATTGACATGAATGAAAATGAAATTTCTTACCACCATGATTATTTCCACCTAAAATACCAAAAAATAATATTTTAATCTTTTTAAATGTTAGGAAACTCATTTATTTTCATATTCTTAATAATATATAATCATGAATAGTTAGGAATAATCAAAAGTTTCACCTCTGAATTCCCATCTCATTTAGTTTCTCCTGATTAAAATCATTTCATTATCAATAACATTAATTTTTAAATTGACTACTCTTGGTTTTGGTTATTGATTAAAACCAAAAAAACATGGTATAAGGATAAATAATCATAGTGGGAAACCACATAATCCTGAAAAAACATTTATAGGATATCAAAATCATGACACCTTATTTTCAATCTATGAAGCCTTAGGTTTAACCTAAATCATCTACGATCATCACCTATTTCAATCCTTTATAATGGTTTGTAAATAAAAATTTAATTAAACAAATAATATCCCATGAGAGTTTCAAACTAGGTGTGGGAATTAAGGTCACACTCACCATACATCAGAATAATGGTCGTGATATACTTAACCCACTCTTTTGGGGTTACAGAACCAAGATGCATCAGTTCTGAAACCATGTCTTATTATAGTATCCATACAAGGATGTGTTGATAGAAAAACCACATAATTTATAGGTCTCTAAACCTTTATGATTTTATCCTGTAAATAGACTTATCCTCAAGTTTTTCACCAAATTTATCTAATCTAATATCTAAGTATTAACTAGACCCTTCTCTAAGACCAAGTATTACAGCCCCAAACCCACCCTCACACATTTGGTGTTAAAACAAAATCATTATATTTATGGATTTGATACCAACAAAAATAAACCAATTTTAACCTTTTTGAAGATATAACATCAAACCAAAAAATTGGATCACTTACATACCCAAGGACAAATTAGGTTTTTATTTTTTGTAGAATTATGAAAAACTCTTGCATGAAATCTTAGATACAAAAATAACTTGTTCATAAAAATCTACACCATGTCCCTCTAAGTTATTCACATTTAATAACTTTTTTTTATAATAACATACTTACATACTTTCTTTACACCCTAATTAAGTGGAAAACATAAAAATAATGGCCTCAAACACTCAATAAGTGTGAACATAAGCATTAACAATTGGATTCCATCAGAAAATATAGGATGACAATATGGGTGTTATGATATAATAAAATTTCATCTTCATAACATAAGGGAATTCATACCCATAATAATATGGATCATTAAACATATGACACGGTATAAATCTTTAACAATAGAAAGAGTCATAAGAATCAGTAATCATGTACCATGTGATGTCAATATTGATCAAATGAACCATTGATAACTTATAGAAATCATAAATAAAATGTATTGGTATATTGAACATTTTCTTCATAAAACACATATATATAGGATAACCTTACCTAGTTAATTCCAAAAATCAATCAGGATTAACCAATTAACTAGATAACCCCATTGCCACTTTAAAGGTTCTTATATTTAGTAAAGTCTATAATCATTACTAAATGCATTGGATAACTATATCAGGTTCTCCCATCATCAGGACTTATATCGACATCCCTCATAACCGTATGTAATTTCCAATAACCATAACAGAGTCATAAGACATGAAGGATTTCACTCTCAATATAAAAAAAACCATTTTTATTTCATATATTGATTTACCTGTCGAAAAAAATGGGTTCCATTAAAATATATTTGAAGCAATCCTAACACACCCATAGAAATAATAAGGATGGTCTTATTAAAAAATATCCTTAGAGGATCATAAGTAAAATAAATGGTAGTTTGTGAAAACAAATACCAGTAAAATATCGTTAAAAACATTCTAGAGAAAAATACCCTGTCCAATATGAAAATCACTTTAAAAAATTAAAAATTCAAAAATATTTTATAAATTGTTTTATTTGGAAAAACCTTGTAAAATTATAAATGAATATTAAAATAAAATAACTATAATTAGGAGTAGAAATTACTTTCTTGTTGTAAACATTAAAAATAAACATTCTTTTCAAACTCTTCTAAAGAGAGACAAAAGTGACCAATGATAAGAAATGTCCTTATTAAACCCTTTACATGAAGTTAAAAGTTCATATAAAAAACTTTTGGAAAAAATTTATTATTATAAAATAAAATTATTGAAATAAGATAATTAATATGGGGAACGATATTGGTTAAAAGTATTTAAAAGTATAAAACAACAGTTTTAAAGTAATATCATTTATCGTATTTTAAAATAAAAAAACACTTTGAAATAAATAACATAAAATACCAAGGGTATAAAAGTATTCCTCATATTATATTTAAATATTAATTATATATAACATATAAATTAATATAGGTGCATCAATAAAAACTTGTTTCAAATAAGGAAATTTGACACGAGAAGCCCTTACACCTTGGTCGATGATTGAATTAAAAATACATTTAATAAGGGAACATAACATGACTCTATAAAATCAATAATTTCCATGAAATAATACATTAAAATGCATTCATGGGATAGTATATACACATCATAAAATAATATAGGTTCATAATGAAAACAATTATCCCAAAGAAGTTAAATTTTCCATGAATAACTCTTATATAGATAGTTTCATTGAATTAAGAATTAATCAACGTATTGATTATGTGTAAAAAATTTAAATCCAAAAAAACTAGTGTAAATACAACATAAATAAAAAAAGTTAATTTTAAATAAAATCATGGCATAATATAATCAATGAAGATGAATTATAACCTAATGAATGGAAATTCAATTAAAAACTCAATACTTCTTTGGTTTCTTCAGAATCAAAACCCCTTAGATGAAATAACATGAATTGTAACATATAACACCATTAATTATAAAACATTAATGATATAACATGTTAAAATTTATTATATACACCATAGAAAATAAATTATCTATGCAACATTAAAACATGCCTCAATGAGGGGAAATTGAGAAGAATTCTCTTCCATAATATCCAAACTTTCCATGTATGTACTTTAACTCTTTTATAGTAAGATTATATAAATTATTTAATTATTTAATAACTATTTATAGGTTAATTAATTTATCACTAAGCCATTTTTTCATTTATTTCTCTGATGTATTTAATTACATAATCAGTTCAGTCCAAGTCAGATGTTTGGAGGATATTCAGTCAATAACTTCTCAATGACTCCAATAATTTAACCATGTTAAAATGGATATTTATAACATCATATATATAATAATAACAATAATTAAATAATTATCATTTTAATAAGTAAATTATACTTTTAATACCAACGATGAAAAATGGTAACAAAAAAAGAATTATGTTATAATAATGGAGATAGTAGGTTGTATGTACAAATGAATAACATTTCCATTTTTCAACAAACAAGAGGGAAATAAGGTAAGAAATGTTTCATCTTTAAATAATAATGATTATATCATAAATATCCCCGATGAGAACCCTAGTTTCCCAAACTGTAGATGTCCCCCCTCCTTATGGCCCACCCACATGCCGAAACGGGTTATTAGAGTAACCAAAACCTTTAAAACCCAACATAAGTTCTTTTAGTGTGCTTTTTCCTCTCTTAAACACACCTAGGTAAACTTCGCAATATTTCTCCCATCCTAATCACTACTCTAAGAAAAACTTAATTCACTAGGTATTTCTAATCAGGTGGATCCAAAAAATAAATGTGGACCTTATTGACATGGGTATTAATATTTAGAATTTTAAACCTTCAATGTTATAGAGTTTTACATTCACCCCCCCCCCCCCCGAGGGCATAAAATCCTCATTTTAGTCCCTACATATCAACCTAGGAAGTTCCACTACACTTCCAATTGGGATCCTTTTCTGATATCTACTAAGGAGACCTAGGATTTTTATATATAAATATTACATCATTTTATATGAATATTCTATACGTAACTTTATGATCCTTTCCAAAAATATAATGGTTTGTTAAATTTTGAGACTATATACATAAAAAAATTATTTGAAGAAATATATTCAACGTTCACAACTAATATCTTCCCATATAACACACTTCTTAGAAATACCCTACTAAAAACCATTATTCCTTACATGGGTAAATGAAACATAATAAAGGGTGAGACCACAATATTGATAAAGGTAAATAAGGGAGATATCAATCGATGATCATACTCAATAATAATATAATCATTAGGGTATGATTTCATGATCATAAATTATAAATTTTATACCCAATTTGTAATGGATCATAATCATGCTACCTGGCACAAAACTTTAGCAGTTAAAATACATTAATCATAAGATTGATAAACTATCGTTAATAAATCATGAACCATGAGTTCAAGTAATATTAATAAAAACATGTCTTAAAATTGTGGCACCATCATATTAATAGTAAACATTTTATATGTCAAAGTTAACTACCAATACCATAAAATCATAGTGGATTAGGAATCAACACATTTTTCCTATTTCATAATTGATCAATCACCACCACCAATTTTCTATATTGGATATGGCAACCCTATATGTTTCCCAAAGTGGATTGTTCACATAAAATAACTTCCCATAATTATATAATGAGATGTATGCTTTCACCAATGAATATTAGGGATATATAATTAGGGTTCCAACCATAGCATAATTAAAACCATACATATGTTTGCCAAAAATCATAAAACATTCATCAAATCATAATAACATAACTTATGGAAAGTAAAATGGGTTTCATAAATATTTCAACATTTAATCATAACATAACCCATGGAAAATAAATGGGTAATATACAAATGTCATCATACTAATATTATACCATCATAAGAAAAAATAAGGATGGTATCGTTGGACCATATCCCCAATAAAGCATAATTAACATCAAAGTAAGTTATTATAGATGATAATTCCCTAAAAATATCACTAGAATATTTATCGAGGAAAATACCATTTTCATTTTGAAATACCTAATTTATAAAAAATTATAAAACATTATGTAAATTATTTTCTTTAAAACAACTATATGACCCAATCCTTATATATATATATTACATGATTTTTAACACAAATATTTCATTAAATAGAACCCAAGGATCAAGATTCCTTGTGTATTTTCAAGACTGGGTACACAAAACTTCAACATAAAACTAGAGTAAAAAACATTATTTTAATCTTTATAATGAGCTACTAACTCTATTTTCACTTCTAAAATTGTACAATATAACTTAGGGAATTCATAAACAAAAGGGGTGAGCTAAAAAGCACAGTAAGGGAATAAACATGATAACAAAGCATATCATGTGAGTCAAATGACATAACATGATATCATAAAAGATAATAATAAAGAATAGTCACATGTAAGTATAAAAAAATAACATGGTATCATTAGATCATGGAAACATAGGAAAGTGGTAGAAATAAAAAACATGACATAAGCATAAGTCAAGGCTAACTTCTAGGACAACATCCCATGGTGGACAAAGTCCCATCATGGATTAGGTTTACTCCATAATTCTATACATAATATATCATGAGATAAAACATTATCCAATTCATTTGAACACTAATAAGTCACACCCATCATAACATGTACATTCTTATGTGTCTCAAAGAAGGGAATCAATCACAAGGCAGAAACATAAGTCATTTGAGAAATTAACTTAAAGAATGTGTTACCCCATAAAATAAAGAGAAAATAATCTATGTATATATATAATAAATATATATATATATATATATATATGGAATTTATAAGCATATAATAACAGAAAATAGAGAGATAAATTGAGTTAGATAGAGAAAGGTCATAACTTAATGAAAAAGATGGTTTAGAGTGATCCTTTGCTATGTGTTTCAGAATAATTTTTCACATGAAATTAATGTCCTGAATAATCAAATTAAATTCAATAAATACTTAATTCAATGAATTTTTAATTTATATTTTATTTACTATAACTTTATTATTTTCATTTATAACATTTTTTAATAGATATAATATTTAATTTCATTGTTCTCATGGAATTTATTTCATGGATCCAAATTCAGATAACTTGTGTATAATTTTTAAAGTTATTCTCAATAGTGACTAAAACTAGTGAATTTAAATTAAATTGTATTCATGTACTTAATAAAATTTAAGTGTTCTAAAATACACATAAATTTTTTGGCATATGGATGATTTACTTAGTAAAAATGTTAATGTTAAGCGGCTAGTTCATTTAATCCATTTTAACAACAGTCTCAAACTAGATTCATTTTATTAAATTAAATGATTATTAAAACATTAAATAAATTGAAATAAGTTATAATATACTTATTATAATCATATTTAACCATAATATTGTTACTATAACCATTCTTTAAAGAGGTTTATAAAAATGAAGTGTGTTGATCGTGGAGGCGGCGAACCAACTATATTGTAAGCAACATTTTCATTTTTGAATATAATTAAGGGAGATTATAAAATGGATATTCCAACATAATAATAAAATATAATTATATTTAGGATAGTTATTTTGATATTTATTAGTTGGTGTATAACATGAGGGGTGGTTGAATAAGAATAAAATTAAAAGATTTTATTCAATAATTTTACCTCTTCCTTAGGTTTCCTCCTCTTAGGATACCCATTAAGGCTCATTGAAATGGTCTTTAAATGACATGGGTAGCACTAGGATATTAGTGATATGATTAGGAAGGTCATTTAGTAGAAATTCAGAAAGCTATGTGGCTTATAAGTTGTGATAAGAAGAGGTAGTAGGGAGTGGTATTTATAAGGAAGGAGAGGGGAGTTTTTTAAATTTTATAATCATTAGTTTCAAATTTTTTCTCAAGAACATAAATATTACTGATTCTTATGACTATATAAAATAAATGGTACATTTTATTTTGAAATAAAGGGTTCTTACATCATCTATGACTCAAAAATTATTGTATTTATATTATAGTGTAAAATATAGTATTTTACCGTATTTCAATATCTGCCAAAAATTCAACTATTTTAGAAAAATACCAAAAAAACACTTACTATATTTCAAAGTGTATATTATAAAAACTAAATCCAATTTATTAAAATAATATATTAAGTAAGAGAAATTTAATTTTAAAATAAAATCCTCATTTATTTGAAAATTATATTTTTTAATATAAGGATCAATTTTTTTACCCTCTTAATTATTACTCATGGTCCCATAAAATTATATTATCACAATAATAAAACATAAAATTAATTTATAAATATATTTTATTTAAATAAAATTTATTTTAAATCATTATATTTTTTATAAAATTATAATTAAATCATTTATGTTTTATAAAGAATCCAACACATAATTAATCATTTTTAGAAATTTTTATTACTTATACTATGATATAAATATATCATATTTTCATTTTATATTGTACCTAAAAATAATCGTATACTCTAATAGGTGAGAATAATATTATAATAGTTAGGTATCTATTCTTAATGGTCATGTTACAATTAAAATGTTCATATTACTATTCCAACAGTCATATTTATAATGGTCACATGGGATCCCTACTTTCTATAAAAAATCCCATATTTCATTCATTATTCATTCAATTCCATTTTCTATCAAGGTTATTTATATTTTCATCTTCAAAATTCATATTTAACTACTAATATTCTCTTTTATTTCTAAAGTGTTGTTCATGAGTGCAATTATTCTAGTGGATCGAGTAGATCCAAATTTTCATATTTTAGTTATCTTATTTTTCATTTTTTATCCTGTTATAATATTTAAAATCATTAGGGCCATTTTTATCCTCTAAATTTAATGTTTAAATTAATATAATAAATTTTTTTGATTTCATTATGTGGTGTTTGTGACTTTTCTAATATTATATTACTGAATATTACATAAATATATAATCATAGGAAATATTCAATTGAAAAAATTATAGGTCATTACATTATTCCCCCCCTTAATAAATTTCACCCTTGAAATTAAATATTATATACTAAGGTCAAAAAAGGTGATGTTAATTCTAATTCATGGATTCCTCTAGTTATTTTGTCACATCCTCGTACTTATGGTTTATCCATAATACTTTGACTAGGTGGATTTTCCTATTGTGTATAATTTTATATCTATGATCCATGATCTTCACGGGTTTCTTCTTATAATAGATATCATTTTCCATATGTGTATCCTATGAATTGAGTATATGGGATGAATATAGTATGTACTTCCTAAATATGTATATGAATAATAAATCAATTACTTGTGATAGGGTTGGTGGGAGTTCTAGTTGATAGGTTATAGATCTGATGTGATCACAAATCTAAAAAGGTCTAATTTACTTAGGACTTAGATTTACCTTTTTTATAAATAAAATGAATATCTTCCATGGGGATATGAGGTGGAACACATTATATCTAACCTTAAACTCTAGATCTCATAAATGATTTTCATTATATAATTTTTATCTACTTTGAGAAGCCCTAATGTTTTTTTGAATGATCATGGCCTTTTCAACCATTTTATTGAACTTTTCAAGTCCCAATAGAGGGTGTTCACCAACTTCATCCAAAAACATAGGTTTTCTACATCACTTCCCATAATGGGATTTATATGGTGGCATTTTGATTCTTTATTGAATGCTATTATTTTATTAGAACTCGGAAAAAGGAAGATAATGATCTCGTCTAACTTTTAAGTCAATCGAGAATGATATCAACATATATTCTAGTGTATAGATATTATAATTAGATTGGAAATCAGGTTGGGGTGATAATTCATACTAATGTTCAACTCAGTGTTTAGAGAATGTTGGAGACTCTTCCAAAATTTGGAGGTAAATCTATGATCTTGATCAGATACAATTTATAATTTTGTTCCATGTGGCTTCACTCCTTATGTGATTTATATCATTACAAGTTGATCGAGTGATAATTCTGCTAAAATTTCATTGAATTAACCAATATTTATAAGATGATCCACCAAAATCCAAATAGTATTATTTCCTCTTGATTTTTTCTGGAGACCTATGAAAAATTAAATAATGATGTTTTCTCATTTCCATTTTGGTATGGGTAATGGTTGCATCTTCAATTTTGAATTAATTATTTTATTCTTCACATACTGACAAATTAGGCACATTGATGTACATTCTAAGATCTTTTTATTCATATTGTTCCACTAATAGTTCTCTCAGATATCTTGATTCATCTTCATTCTCCTTGGGTGGATAGATAAGGTCGAGCTATATGAATCATTCAACTACTCATTTTTTATATAAGGATTTTTTGGTACACATATTCATGACTCAGATATTACAAATACTTCATCAATTTTAAACTCTGAGGATTTCCCTTTTTATTGCTTCCACCTTCATTTATATTTCCACATTATCTCTTTGAGCATCCTTTATCTTCTCCAAATGGGATGGTTGAGAAATCATTTGATAAAGGAATGATGATATAATTTCCTTTAAAATATCCATGTCCATATATTATAATTCTAAGAATATTGTATCCTTCTTGATTCTCATCATTGATAAGGTTTTAATAACCTTTATACTTAGATCATATGCCACCTTATTTTCTTTCCCATGATGTTAGTGGATTCAGAAGTCTTAGTCCTTGATCATATCCAACCATCTTCACTGTCACATATTAAGATCATTCTGTATGAATATATATTTACGGTTCTTTTGAATAGTGTATATTTCAATCTTCTCCCCATAGAGATAATGCTACTAGATTTACAATTTGAATATAACTATAGCCAACTCTATATCATGAATAGGATAGTTCTTCTCATGAAAATTCAACTACCAAAACGAATAATCTATCACTTTATTTTTCATTATTTTTCCGCATCACATGCCCTTCTTTGAAGTATCATTTTATACCAAAATAATGTATCCACTTGATAGAAATGTAAGGACTAGCACAGTTATAAGATACTTTTTCAATTTCTTGAAACTCTCTTCACATTCATTATTTAAGAAAAAAACTACTCTCTTCTGAGTCATCTTATTTAGTGGGTTTGAAAATTGTAATATGTCTCTCAAAAATCATTGTTTATACCCATCCTGACCAAGGAAACAATGGATCTCCCTTATAGATTTTTTTAGGCCACTCATCAATTTCCTCTTTCCTAGAAGGGTCCACGGATTTCTCTTTTCTGGTGATAATAGGACCCAGGAATGAAAATTCCTTTATTTAGAACTCATATTTAATATAATTTTCATTTATTTTATCTTATTTAGAATTTTTTAACACAATATTCAAATTATCCCCATACTCCTCCTTCCTTATAAATTATATTATAAAATAATCTATAAAGGCTACCAAACAATTTTTCAGGTAATTTCTAAAGACTCCATTCATTAAGTCCATAAATATTCCTTGAGAATTTTTATGTCTAAAGGGAATCACTATGAACTCATAATGTCTATATGTTATTTGAAATGTTGTATTTTGAATATCTTCCTAAATAAACATTAAATGGTGATACTTTGACTGAAATTCCACCTTAGAAAAATAATGTTCCCTATATAGTTGATCAAATGATTCATCTATTTATAGAAGGTGATTCTTGTTCTTTATCATTATTTTGTTGAGTACAAGATAACCGATATAGATGTGCAGTGACCAATGCTTCTTATCAACAAATAAGACAATATCACACCATGGTGACACACTCAGACATATAAAACACTTGCATAGATACTATTGTAACTTCTTATTTAATTCTTCCAACATAATTATAGACATTATATATGAAGCCTTAGATATGGGTAAATATATATGTATAATTTCAATTGAGAAATCAACCTCTTGATCTTCATTAATATCATGAAACACATTGGGGAATAAATTATTATACTCCATCATGATGGTCATGTATTTAATAAATAATCACTCTTTGGTCTCAATAAATTGGGCTAAATATGATTTCTCATAAATAAATAATATCCAAATATGAGAAAGCTATTCCAAATAAGCTTGATCCTCCTCTTAATACTTATAAAGAATAGGAGGATGACTCAAGATGTGAAAAGTGATCTCCCTCTCCTAGCATTTGGTATTGGATTTATATTAGGATAGACAACACGTGAAAAATATATAATGAAACTCAATTAAAGGAAGTAGGAAAATATTTTCTAGTAGGTTAAGTCCACAAACAATGACTGGGGAGGAGTTATATACTTGGTATGTAATAATTTCACCATTTTGTTCTCATTGATAGATCAACCCCCATATATTGATGTGGGGTTTTAATAGCTCTAATAAACTAGAAATATATGAAATAATGTATAGAACTATAATAATATAGGATATTTTAATCACATGAATGGATAATGAAAACCCCTTTCATTATTTTACTCTAGTTCTAGTCATTTTTTGATATAATAAATGAACCTAGGCATGAGAATAATAAAACTAAAAATTAAATAATAATAAAACTATGAACATAGAAGTAATAACTTATAAATGAAATGTATATCCTAACATATGATTCTATAGGATTCAATCTAGGTTATCTATATTAATTTTTCCAATTAGGCTTTAAAATATATCAATTCATTCAAGTTCTTCATAATGGTTAGTAAATAGTCTGTGAATTTTCCAATAAATATAACCTAGGGGTGTAAAGCCAATTTTATAGAAAGGAATCTTTTTCCTAAACAAGTTGACAATCAATTTAATACCCAATTTTCAATTTTGAGGTTATTAACTCTAGGTACAAGTCTACAAGAGCCACATACACTTGAAGTATCCATATTCGGATGTAATTACTTGGAAACCACCTGCTCTATAATTCACCAAAATTTAAATATATTTTACTATAGATAGTTTTATGCCTAGGGTTATCATAAAATTATTCTATTCCTAATACCAAAAAATAACTAGTCCTTTATATGATATCAATTATTGTGACCCAATCCTTTTACACATATTATTACATATTTTTTACATTAATATTCCATTGAATACAACCCATGGATCGAAAGTCCTAGTTCATTTGGAAGACTAGGTACATAATACGTCAACATGAAACTAAAATAAAATGACTTTATTTTAATATCAATAATGAGATACAAAATCCCTTCTATATCCTAAAACTATATATAAAACCAAGGGAATACATAAACAAAAGGGGTGAGATAAAAATCCTAGTTAGGGAATGGACAAGATAACGAATCATAACATGTGATTCAAATGACATAACATGATATCATAAAAAATAATTATCATGAATAATCACATGATAGTATAATATAAATATCATGGTACCATAAGATCGTGACAATGTAGGAAAGTGCCAATAATATAAAATAATTCATAAGTATAAGACAATGATAGTTGCCAAGATATCATCACATGGTGAATAATGTCCCATATTGGAATAGATTCACTCCCTAAACCAACACATCATGTCTCATGAGACAAAAAATTACTCAATTCATTAGAGAAATTTCTGGGAACACCCATCATATCACGTTCAAGCTTATGTGTTCCGAAAACGAGAATCAATCAAAAGGCATCAACATAAGTCAATTGATAAATGAACTTAAGGCGGGTATTAACACATAAAATTAAGGGATAAAATGATATATATATATATATATAAGATACAGATATACATAATTTTTAAGAATTTTATAATAACAAAGAGACAAATAAAGTTAGATAGAGAGAGAAATTTTATAACCTAAAGAATGAGGGTGGTTTGGAGAGATTACTTACCTTATCTTCCAGAATTGTTCTTCACTAGAACTTAATTTCCTAAATAATAAAATAATAATAATTAATTACTTAATTTAGAACATTTTAATTATATATTTTATTTATTATAATTTTATTGTGTTCATTTATAATCATTTGAGCAGATATAATGTTTAATTTCACTATTTCGAGGTCATTTGTGTCATGGTCCCATGGTGGAATCACTTGTGAATAATTTTTCAAAATATTTTATAATTGGAATAAATAGATATAAGAAAAATTAAATGGTATCATTTAATTACATAAATTTAAATGGTCACAAATACCATTATGTGTTCCAATATATGGAAGATTTACTTAGTAAAAATGTCAACACTAAGTGGTTTGTTCATTTAGGTTGTTTACCGACCATCATGAACAAGAATCATTTTATTTAATTAGAATACTATTAAAATATTATAGAACTTAGAGTATGTTATAATATACTTATTATAATAATATTTAATCATTATATTTTTTTCTATAACATTCCTTGAAGGTGGTGGAGAAAAATGAAGTGTGTTGTTCATGGAGGAGGTAAACCAACTATATTGTAAACAATATTTTCATTTTAGAATATAATTAAGGGAGGGTATATGATGGATATTACACCATAATAATAAAATATAAGTGTCTTTAGGAAACTTATATTACTATTTATTGGTGAATGGATAAAATGAGGGTTCGTAGAAGAAAAATAAAAATAAAAGAGATTAGTCAAAAAATTTACCTTTTAATTTGGTCTCCACCTCTTAGGATGCCCCTTAAGGCTCACTGAAATGGTATTTGTATGAAAAAATAAGCACTAAGATCTGTTTTATTGGGTTGTGAATGTAGAGACCCGAAGCTTGACGTACATGGACATTACATTACATTTGCGGAATACTTAGTACATAACAAAAACACACACTAAAGGATCGTAATAGTTTAGTGTCTTTGGAAACTCGGAACGTAATCTTCTAATCGTGGTGAAAGTTCTTCAACATCTCCCATAAAGATCTTCCTTTTTTTTTACCTAAAACCTTTCTTTATATCCTGGGGAAAAGAAAACATAAAAGGGTGAGCTCAAATGCTCAGTAAGGGTAAAAAAAAGAAATATCAATCACATCATATACATAAGAACATAGATTTTGGAAATCTTAACCTGCAAAAGAGATCATAATTTCATAACATGGGCTAAATCATAGAAGTGAAATGTAATCCCAATAATCATAACTTAAAACATGAAACTTTTTGGCATACACACATAATCATAGAGAATCATTTCTTGTTAGTCAAGACTCATTGCCAAGACTATCTTAGTGGACAAAGTCCCTTTCTGAATCGAGTAATCCTCGTTTCAGTCCTGTTTCACTGAACCGGTATAACCTACCATTCCAGCCATGTCTATCTCATTAGATATAAAATCTTTAACCAATGCATTGGAGGGAGATATAGGTCCCACCCATCTTATAATGAATCCTTTCTTATGTGTGCCACAAAATCATAAATCATACATCATTGCATAACCCATGTAATAAAAATGGGATTCTTAAACAACATGACATCATAAAACCATTCATATAAGATAAAGGAATTCATAAACATAATTCCATCACAACATAGTCAAATAAATGTAAAAATATGGATAGAAACAGAACCCTTTATTCTCTTAGATGGAGAATAATTTTGATAAAACACTTGAATTGAATTCTTGAGGAAAATATCCTTTCTTCTTCAAAATCAATTTCTTTTCACAAAACATCATGCAATTTTAAAAGAAAGAGATTTTATTGAAAATAGTCATGAAATCTTTTAGAGGAAGCTTCATGAAAATAAGGCTTTATAAAACAGTAGAAATCCGTTCGTGCCGTATAAGTTAAAAAAAACATTCTTCGTACTTTTGTCAGAAAAGTCAAAAAGTAACTCGTACAAAAAAAAACGACAAAAGATTCCTTTCATACGTATTACTAAAAACTCACCGAAGGGTAAAAATGGATTTAAACAATTTTAGGTGGATGGAAATAATATTACATATTGAGTAAACATGGATGTGGATGATAAAATACACCCCAGTAAATACTTACGAATAAACAATCTCGGATAAAAATGAGATTGTGATATTTCCCTTACCTTAGGTCCGACTTGCTTTGTAAGTGTCCGAACCTCCTGTATAATGATTTAAATCATGTTATTGACTTATTACAGAATCATATTCATTGTTATGATATCATATATGGTTCACTTATGACATTATATTACCCGTTCTTTTGTAAATTCCATGTTAAAGAAGCGTTTTGGGTAAAATCGTTTCATTTATCGTAGGTGTTTTGACTTGTTGTTCTTGACATAATTATTACTTATATCATGATTTAATTACTTCCAGAATATAAAATATGATTTATATATCATATATATTCAGTATATATATATATATATAATAGGTAGATAAATAAAATGAAAAACACCGTTCATGGAGACGGTAGTCCGTACGTACGCATGAACGCTGTTTTCCTTTCCTTATTGTCTTGAAATGGAAGTAAGTAGATGACTTACATATGTATATATATACATAAATCCAGTAGCTTTATAATGTCATATATTTCATTATTATTTCTTATATATACATTATAATCATTCTTAAATGGTTAACATGGAGAATGAATCTCATCGCGTCGTGGAGACGGTATTCCGTACGTACGCACGAGCGATGATATCATTTCTATAAATATTGAATTGAATTGGAGTGGATTATACAATATATCAGAATCAATATTATGTTATAATAACTATGTATAGTTATTCTTTACACCATTATACCCATCCGTGTAAGGTGGTGGTGGAAAATAGATTACACCACGGCGTGGAGACGGTATTCCGTACGTACGCACGCACGGTGATTTCTTTTTCCGTAGGATGGATAGATGGTGAAATAGGGTTGTTTCATACTTATAATAACATATCAGTATATGATTGATACTGATGTTATTACTTCATAATGAAACAACCTAAGAAGAAGAAGTGGAAGAAGAAATAAAGATGAAAGAATTGGTAACGGTAATTACCTCTTCTTTGAAGTGACTCTTTGAGACCTCTTCTTAGGGCACTAGAATTGGTCTTTGAGGAAGACCAGAACCTCTAGGATGTTGCTAGGGAAGTGGAGAAGAGATTTTGGCAGGGGTTGGTCGAGCTTGAGTGCTCAAATTGGTGTGAGGAGGAGGGGGAGGAGGTGTCCTTTTATAGGGGAGGAGAGGGGCATCTTAGGAATACCTCAAAATATTATTTTATATTAAAGTCAAAATCGGTTTATAATGGTTCCAAAGGGTATTATTTCGAAGCTAAAGTGGGGATGGGTCGAAATCCTATCAACCAATAGAATTTAGACAAGTTTAGGATATTATTTTAACCTTATCAATTAGATTTAACTCTAAGTTAAATAATTTAACATTTACCGTGTCTTTTTGTTTTCTTTCACTATATGGTTAATACACTTACTATAACATGCCAAAAGAACCCCAAATTGTTTATTATTAATATATATATCCTTATCTAAGTCATTTGGCCGAACCTTAGATTTTTAGGAATACAATAACAATTAATAATATAATATTTGATTTAAAAACTATTTTGTGTCAATTTTGACACTATTTGATATATGATTTGTTTGAAAGTCATAACAGAATTATATGTTCAAACCAAGTTGATTAAATCAACACTAATATATCATAGTAACCTAGAAAATTAGTGTAATTCATAAAAAGTCTCAAATTTACATTTATTTTGGTGTTTATAACATCAATTATGTCAATATTTCATTAATAAGATAATTACTGCATCATCGTTGTGTCATAAATAAATTAAATTATTTGATGTCTAAAAATTACAAATAAAATACCATCATGTATGAAATCGTTTTAGCTTTCTAAAGAATATTTACAATCGAATTTATCTTATGTATAACCCCATATTAAAAATGATTTACTTATTAAACTTTGATTTTTGCTATTTTAACCCTTCTTTAAATAAATTAATAATAAATGTCCTAATCTAATCCAAGTGGGCCTAAATGGTCATATTTTATTCCTAAGTTTGTTTTTGGTCGAATTACACTTGTCCAATAGAATTAGGACATGTGTTAGGGTAATAGTGATATCATATTTACCCTTAGTTACCCTATTTACTATTAACCGCGGTAAAAAAAGTAAAAAGTTACTATTCACCAAAAAATTATTTTCATCTCATTGAACCACATTTTAGTCCTTGATATTAACCGTGTCTCTCGGATTTTCGAAATTCCATTCACAGAAGCGGTAAAATTAAGTTTTATGCAAAATTCAGTTTTTAACCTACCACTTAGTAGTTTCACTATTCATCAAAAATTGATGTTTTTCAGAACAATGCCAAAATTCCATCCCAAGCTATATTTCATATTCCGAATTCAAAAATGAAGTCTATTTTACCAAATTCATAACATAAAAGTTGCACTAATTAATTTTATAATTAAATCCCGCTGTTAAAACAAATAGCGTGTTTTTAAGAAACAATATCTATCAAAAGATTGACACTTGTTTATGTCTAGTTTAAATGTGAAACTACATCCAATGACCAACATTGTATTAAATTGTAAAAATATATTCTAAATATACTTTAAAACCACTCAAATTAATGATTTATCACTATTAATTATTTCGATTAAAAAAGTTGTTTTTAATTATAATTTAGTAATTTTCACTATTCATCAGAATATGAAAGTTATCCGAAAAGTACCAAAATTTCACCTTAGGCTAAATTCGATACTCCGAATCCAAAAATGAAGTCCATTTTGAGAGTTAAAATTTCTAAAATTTAAAAAGTGGTTATTACTATTCATAACTGCTAGTTTTAATAATATTTTTAATAGCATATCATTGTTTCGTGAAACTCAGGATTACGTACCACACACGCTATCGAGGAAGGTTGCGATTGCGTGTAATGCAAGGCAAGTCAAGGATGCGTGTTGTGCAAGCTCCTTTTGGTGTAGCGTATAACACAAGACATTAGTAAAATAAGAAAGAATATTTTTCATAAAATCTCGGGCTGTTACATTCTACCCCCCTTAAAATGAATTTCGCCCTCGAAATTCGTCGGGGTTATAAATGGTTTACTATTCGAAAGTTTCTTTAATATAAACCCACATCGTAAAAGGGAATACCAAAACTTGTCTTTAAAAACTAAAGTATGAAATGTAACGATTACCCAAATAAACTAATCACTGGGTTTCCACATAGGTGAAAATATGGATAGGGAAGAGAAATCTAACCATCATGTTCTGATGGAGAGTGGTAGAGAACATGGCTATAGAAAAGCCACTAATCACAAATCCATAAATTTGTGACGATCTAAGGTACCATCTGATTCATCAGATATAAGATCACTAGGACAACATTTTTGGTTTGCAAGATCGTTTCCCTAGAATTTAAATTAGAATAAATAATTACTTTATTTTGGTACAATCTCACTGTTGTTCGTGCCTTTAACAATTTCTACTTCATCTCTTAAATAAATGAAGTTGAATTTGTTATTTGTGAAGTGTTAGTAGATTATGTGATAGAATGATGGGTCATTCCATCTGTCTCAAACAAAAGGTTAGAAAAAGTTATTAAATATACATAAGTCATTCTATAGTGAGATTAATCACATATGGTTCCTAAAATGGCCTTATACTTCATATATCATACTGCTTAATATAATAAAACTAGTTTCTACTAAACAGGGACTTCCTGTAGGTCAGTGGTAGGCGATAAAGGCCAGTCGCACTTCGGTTGTGGGTTCGATTCCTACAGCCTTGTCCGAAGCGATGGGCTGTCGCTCGTCCTGCAGGTTGTCCCTTTTTCTAGAACTACATCCCATCAATAATATCGAAAAAAAACTTCTATCCTTAAACAATACTAACTTATGTCCAACATAATCCAGTCTAATCTTTAGGCTTATACATAATACTGTAGTCCACTCTCATAATATAGTGACAACGATTACCAGAGATTTAATACTGTCGTTGATCCCCACATATCATAAGATATGTCTTGTTGGTCACATTCCAAACATTCAAAGTCCTTAATCGTGTATTCTCTTGAATAACTTAGTGAAAACATGAGTGCTGTTAAAAGTTACCAAAATCCTCAAAATTCTATATACTCAAACCACGATATCACTTAGTCCTTATATCAATCATGAGCTCATGAATACTGTCAAACATTTCATTTTCCCCTTATCCCTTCATTATGCGCATATCATCTTCATTCCAAAAATATCTGAATAACCTTTCATGGATACTGGTAACATTAATCAGACAACAATGTTACAATCCTTACCTGTCTCTTTATTCCATAGTACCATGAGATTACTTATACAACATTACACATGATAAACATATAATCATTCCACTACATTCTTAAACCATTGACCGAGCTTCAACAATTCTTTCATCTCACATACCATTGGTAGTCTCTTCATCATCATCCACATAAATACTTCCCATATGACCATACTGATTCTCTTCATGAGTCTTTCCCTTAGGGCATTTGTTTGCATAATGCCCATACATTCCACATTTAAAACACTTAACCATTTTTGATGTCGTAGCAATACCATTATCCTCATCCCTGGTATTAACTGAACCTTTTCCTTTGCACTTACTGGCTTTGTGTCCTTCTTTTCCACACCCAAAGCATCTTCCAGTTCCCTTGAAACATTCTCCTTGATGCCTCTTCCCACATGATTTACATAGGGGAAATTGAACTTTCTTTCCTCTATGATCATCATGAAACTCCATCTTTCTCTTATTAGCCGATTCAGGAAACTTACCAAATTTTACTTTATTGATCATATTATGAGATTGCTGATTCGGCATAATAATGATGTTTGGACTTCCAAATCCCATTTCATTTGGTTGCTCATAAAGAATATCATTCCATTGTCCATCATTTCCTCCATTATCGTGAATCACCTTGTTTCCAGCCATTTTCTAAAACCCAAAAAGAATAGCGTGAGAGGCAAAAATCATGCTAGGGAAAACAACATAATAAAGGGGGAGTACCTTGAACATCTAACATCTTAGGTTTAATTCTATGATCGTTAGCGTAGTTCTAGTACTATAACCTATACGTATACTTAACCTTAGGGACATCCCTAGACATACCTTAGAAATATCTCTAGGGATCTCACTAACGTTTTCGCATCCTAGTTTCCAAAGGTTGACTAAACCTTTCCTCTGATACCAACTGTAGAGACCTGAAGCTTGACGTACATGGACATTACATTACATTTGCGGAATACTTAGTACATAACAAAAACACACACTAAAGGATCGTAATAGTTTAGTGTCTTTGGAAACTCGGAACGTAATCTTCTAATCGTGGTGAAAGTTCTTCAACATCTCCCATAAAGATCTTCCTTTTTTTTTTACCTAAAACCTTTCTTTATATCCTGGGGAAAAGAAAACATAAAAGGGTGAGCTCAAATGCTCAGTAAGGGTAAAAAAAAGAAATATCAATCACATCATATACATAAGAACATAGCTTTTGGAAATCTTAACCTGCAAAAGAGATCATAATTTCATAACATGGGCTAAATCATAGAAGTGAAATGTAATCCCAATAATCATAACTTAAAACATGAAACTTTGTGGCATACACACATAATCATAGAGAATCATTTCTTGTTAGTCAAGACTCATTTCCAAGACTATCTTAGTGGACAAAGTCCCTTTCTGAATCGAGTAATCCTCGTTTCAGTCCTGTTTCACTGAACCGGTATAACCTACCATTCCAGCCATGTCTATCTCATGAGATATAAAATCTTTACCCAATGCATTGGAGGTAGATATAGGTCCCACCCATCTTATAATTAATCCTTTCTTATGTGTGCCACAAAATCATAAATCATACATCATTGCATAACCCATGTAATAAAAATGGGATTCTTAAACAACATGACATCATAAAACCATTCATATAAGATAAAGGAATTCATAAACATAATTCCATCACAACATAGTCAAATAAATGTAAAAATATGGATAGAAACAGAACCCTTTATTATCTTAGATGGAGAATAATTTTGATAAAACACTTGAATTGAATTCTTGAGGAAAATATCCTTTCTTCTTCAAAATCAATTTCTTTTCACAAAACATCATGCAATTTTAAAAGAAAGAGATTTTATTGAAAATAGTCATGAAATATTTTAGAGGAAGCTTCATGAAAATAAGGCTTTATAAAACAGTAGAAATCCGTTCGTGCCGTATAAGTTAAAAAAAAACATTCTTCGTACTTTTGTCGGAAAAGTCAAAAAGTAACTCGTACAAAAAAAACGACAAAAGATTCCTTTCATACGTATTACTAAAAACTCACCGAAGGGTAAAAATGGATTTAAACAATTTTAGGTGGATGGAAATAATATTACATATTGAGTAAACATGGATGTCGATGATAAAATACACCCCAGTAAATACTTACGAATAAACAATCTCGGATAAAAATGAGATTGTGATATTTCCCTTACCTTAGGTCCGACTTGCTTTGTAAGTGTCCGAACCTCCTGTATAATGATTTAAATCATGTTATTGACTTATTACAGAATCATATTCATTGTTATGATATCATATATGGTTCACTTATGACATTATATTACCCGTTCTTTTTTAAATTCCATGTTAAAGAAGCGTTTTGGGTAAAATCGTTTCATTTATCGTAGGTGTTTTGACTTGTTGTTCTTGACATCATTATTACTTATATCATGATTTAATTACTTCCAGAATATAAAATATGATTTATATATCATATATATTCAGTATATATATATATATAATAGGTAGATAAATAAAATGAAAAACACCGTTCATGGAGACGGTAGTCCGTACGTACGCATGAACGCTGTTTTCCTTTCCTTATTGTCTTGAAATGGAAGTAAGTAGATGAATTACATATGTATATATATACATAAATCCAGTAGCTTTATAATGTCATATATTTCATTATTATTTCTTATATATACATTATAATCATTCTTAAATGGTTAACATGGAGAATGAATCTCATCGCATCGTGGAGACGGTATTCCGTACGTACGCACGAGCGATGATATCATTTCTATAAATATTGAATTGAATTGGAGTGGATTATACAATATATCAGAATCAATATGATGTTATAATAACTATGTATAGTTATTCTTTACACCATTATACCCATCCGTGTAAGGTGGTGGTGGAAAATAGATTACACCACGGCGTGGAGACGGTATTCCGTACGTACGCACGCGCGGTGATTTCTTTTTCCGTAGGATGGATAGATGGTGAAATAGGGTTGTTTCATACTTATAATAACATATCAGTATATGAGTGATACTGATGTTATTACTTCATAATGAAACAACCTAAGAAGAAGAAGTGGAAGAAGAAAGAAAGATGAAAGAATTGGTAACGGTAATTACCTCTTCTTTGAAGTGCCTCTTTGAGACCTCTTCTTAGGGCACTAGAATTGGTCTTTGAGGAAGACCAGAACCTCTAGGATGTTTATAGGGAAGTGGAGAAGAGATTTTGGCAGGGGTTGGTCGAGCTTGAGTGCTCAAATTGGTGTGAGGAGGAGGGGGAGGAGGTGTCCTTTTATAGGGGAGGAGAGGGGCATCTTAGGAATACCTCAAAATATTATTTTATATTAAAGTCAAAATCGGTTTATAATGGTTCCAAAGGGTATTATTTCGAAGCTAAAGTGGGGATGGGTCGAAATACTATCAACCAATAGAATTTAGACAAGTTTAGGATATTATTTTAACCTTATCAATTAGATTTAACTCTAAGTTAAATAATTTAACATTTACCGTGTCTTTTTGTTTTCTTTCACTATATGGTTAATACACTTACTATAACATGCCAAATGAACCCCAAATTGTTTATTATTAATATATATATCCTTATCTAAGTCATTTGGCCGAACCTTAGATTTTTAGGAATAAAATAACAATTAATAATATAATATTTTATTTAAAAACTATTTTGTGTCAATTTTGACACTATTTGATATATGATTTGTTTGAAAGTCATAACAGAATTATATGTTCGAACCAAGTTGATTAAATCAACACTAATATATCATAGTAACCTAGAAAATTAGTGGAATTCATAAAAAGTCTCAAATTTACATTTATTTTGGTGTTTATAACATCAATTATGTCAATATTTCATTAATAAGATAATTACTGCATCATCGTTGTGTCATAAATAAATTAAATTATTTGATGTCTAAAAATTACAAATAAAATACCATCATGTAGGAAATCTTTTTAGCTTTCTAATGAATATTTACAATCGAATTTATCTTATGTATAACCCCATATTAAAAATGATTTACTTATTAAACGTTGATTTTTGCTATTTTAACCCTTCTTTAAATAAATTAATAATAAATGTCCTAATCTAATCCAAGTGGGCCTAAATGGTCATATTTTATTCCTAAGTTTGTTTTTGGTCGAATTACACTTGTCCAATAGAATTAGTACATGTGTTAGGGTAATAGTGATATCATATTTACCCTTAGTTACCCTATTTACTATTAACCGCGGTAAAAAAAGTAAAAAGTTACTATTCACCAAAAAATTATTTTCATCTCATTGAACCACATTTTAGTCCTTGATATTAACCGTGTCTCTCGGATTTTCGAAATTCCATTCACAGAAGCGGTAAAATTAAGTTTTATGCAAAATTCAGTTTTTAACCTACCACTTAGTAGTTTCACTATTCATCAAAAATTGATGTTTTTCAGAACAATGCCAAAATTCCATCCCAAGCTATATTTCATATTCCGAATTCAAAAATGAAGTCTATTTTACCAAATTCATAACATAAAAGTTGCATTAATTAATTTTATAATTAAATCCCGCTGTTAAAACAAATAGCGTGTTTTTAAGAAACAATATCTATCAAAAGATTGACACTTGTTTATGTCTAGTTTAAATGTGAAACTACATCCAATGACCAACATTGTATTAAATTGTAAAAATATATTCTAAATATACTTTAAAACAACTCAAATTAATGATTTATCACTATTAATTATTTCGATTAAAAAAGTTGTTTTTAATTATAATTTAGTAATTTTCACTATTCATCAGAATATGAAAGTTATCCGAAAAGTACCAAAATTTCACCTTAGGCTAAATTCGATACTCCGAATCCAAAAATGAAGTCCATTTTGAGAGTTAAAATTTCTAAAATTTAAAAAGTGGTTATTACTATTCATAACTGCTAGTTTTAATAATATTTTTAATAGCATATCATTGTTTCGTGAAACTCAGGATTACGTACCACACACGCTATCGAGGAAGGTTGCGATTGCGTGTAATGCAAGGCAAGTCAAGGATGCGTGTTGTGCAAGCTCCTTTTGGTGTAGCGTATAACACAAGACATTAGTAAAATAAGAAAGAATATTTTTCATAAAATCTCGGGCTGTTACAGTAAAGGTAGTTGGTAAGAAATTTTTAAACCAACAAGGCTTAGAAGGTGTGATGAGAAGAGGAGGTAAGGGGTGGTATTTATAAGGGGAGGAGGGGTGTTCTGAATATTATAATCATTAGTTTATTATTTTGGATCAATAAAATATATATTATTGATTATTTTGAATATATAGAGTAATATTTTTATTTTATTTCTAAATAATGTGTTCTTACATCATAGATGGCTCAAAAATTTATGTATTTAGCTTATAATGATAAATATTTTATTTTACTGTATTTCATTGTACACCAAAAATTAAACTATTTTAAAAAAAATACCAAAAATTCACCCTTACAATTTTTTAATGTGTATATTATAAAAATATAATCAATTTTATGAAAATAATTTTCTAAATATGAGAAACTAAATTTTTAAATAAAATCCTAATTTATTATAAAAATATGAATTTTATTATTTTGATCAATTTTATGACCCTTTAAAAGATTACTTATGGTCCTATAAAATTATCTTATCATTATAATAAAAGTTATATTTAATTTATAAATAAATTTTATAAAAATAAATATTATTTTAAATCATTATATTTATTATAAAAGTGTAATTAAAATATTTTTTTTATATAAAAATATCAAAATTTAATTTATCTTTATAAAAAAATTATTTAATTTTTTTGTTGAATAAATATATCATATTTTCATTTCAAAAAACACCTAAATATTATTTTACACTTCCATAGGTCAGAATACTAATCTAACAGTCATGTTTCTATTCCTAATGATCTGGTTACTATTCCAATGGTGAAATTACTATTCCAACATTCATATTTGTAATGATCATATTGGATCCTAAATTTCAATAAATACCCAATATTTCATTCATTCAACATTAAATTCAATTTTATATCAAGTTTATTTATATTTTAATTTTGAAAATCCATACTCAATTCCTAATATTATATCTCATTTTTATAGTGTTGTTCATGAGTACAGTTATTCAGGTGGATTGTGCATATTCAAATTTTCATATTTTAGTTATCTTATTTTCTATTTTTTATCTCACTGGAATATTTTAAATTATAATTGACATTTTTATTCACAAAATTTAATTATTAAATTAATATAAAAAATTTGGTTTCATCCTTTGTTGTATATTCTTTATATAATAAAATATTTTCTTTTGAAAAAATTATAGGTTGTTATAAAAACCCTAGAAACTTGTAATGAAAGATTCAAACCATTAATTTATCATAATAATTGGAAATTTTATCCATGTATTATATGTTAAAATGAAGATTCCATTTTCATTTTCATTAAAAATTCCAAAGTACCTCACTCAGAAAATTACAGGATGGTTCCTTTGAATAAATTTATAGAAATTCAAACATTGGTAAATTTTACATTAAGAGAAAATTGGAAAATAATAAATAACATAATTTAAAAAATTTAGAAAACATGTTTGTGGAAGAAAAAGGTTTTCTCACTAAAAGAGGTGAAATTAGGTTGGTTTCCATAAAAACATTTTCTAAAGAATTTTGAGTTCCATAGAGATGAAAATGGTTCTAAAACAGAAATATTTCATAAATAACCCTAGTATAGGAGAATGTAAAATAATTTATTACATAATGATCACATAATCTCCTCAATTTAAATTTGAGTATAAATAATCCCGTTTAAATTAGATTGAAACACAAATCCCTTGCCTCAAGTATCATCTTGATTCATATGTGTTAGAACATCCAATATAATAAGTATATATTTATTATAATTATATTACAAAACCATAATTATATATATCATACCATATATGATTTATTAATAGTATTTTATCAACTATATATTAATAATTATTTATTAAAATCACTATTCTAAGTGATATCTACTTAGTTTTATGTATATCATGGTCCTAAAGTCTCATTACTTGTACATTGATCATGGTTACATAAAATATATAATAATGTCATGAGTTTCATATGTAATCATTATATACACTTTTATAACTATTCATATAAAACAATGATGAAAAATGAATTACATCACTTCATGGGGATGGTAGTCTGTACTTATGCATCAGTGATGTTTCCATTTTTCAATGGATAGAACTAAATAAAGGGAAATAATAATTCACCATTAAAAACCATAATAATATCAAATATATCATAAATATATTAAGTAATTACACCTTTATATTTATCAATGTTAATTGGTTCTGAAAAAAAAAGCATCATTTCATTGAGGTGAAAGTCCGTAGGTACAAATGAGCGATGTTTTGTTTTCCCATGTGATTGAAATGAGGGGGATAATGGTTATTACAACGTTTTTATAAAAATTATATAACTTTTAGAAACTTTATTCATTATTTATGATGTATTTTATAAATTTTATTGGAATCAAAATAATAAATAAAATTAAAATTACTCCATTAAGAGTTTTATTTCTTTTAGAGAAACATATTTTCTATCACAAAATAAGCCTTTAAAGGATGGACTTTTGGAAAGAACATATGCTCTAAGACATGGATAAGGAATCTTGGAAGATATTATATAACGTTTTTTTATATATATGGCTAAAATGATTTAACAAAGAGATGAGAATATGTCCCCTTTTATAAGTTAGGGGAGGGAACTCTTTAAACTACTTAAAGTATGGAATTAATCTAAATTAATTTTCATATAAAAGTTGGAAAAATTGATGTATTTAAAATATAGGATATGGATTAGTCATAATAATATCATCTAAAAAAATGAAATTTTAGGTAATTTTTTCACCCTTATCTCTTTTTTAACCCCCTATTAACCATTTTGACAATTACTACAATATCAAAATATTTTTCTCTTTAAGAATCAATAATGTTAATATACAAAGACAATTGACCCATAAATGGACCATTCATAATATTTTCAATTATATTCCATTATGTTTTCATAATATATGATTTTTATGAATTTTAAATAATTTAATAAAATATTTTTTATTATAAAATATCATTACTGTCATTTTTTGGAACTATTAATTTATTTTAACTTTAATGTCATTAATATAACAATGAAATTATAATATTAACTTTGAAAACATCACTATTATGTTATATTTATATATAAAATTTATAAAACACACTAATTAACCAAAATTGCACTACTTTTAATTTTTTTAAAAGAAATTATTTTTCTATTAGTTGAGTAAATATTGGGTCATGGTTTCATAAGCATTTAGAGTAATTATTTAATCACAAAAAAATTAAAAATAAATTTATATGAAAAAAAAATTAATTTATATTTTAAATAAACATTTATAACTGAACGTAATCTCTTGTTATCCTTATAAAAGAATACTATAGATATTAAAGTCAACAAAGTGGAATTATGTATTTATACTTTTCTTAAAATAATATAATGGTCATAATAAAATAAAAATGGAACCAAGTGGATATATTTTTTAAAATTTACTGACAATGGTTGAACTTAACTAATCCAATAAGATATATTCAAGTTTAATAGAAATTTTAAATTATTATCCCAAAGCATTATCCTTTTTTATCTTTATTACACTTATTTAGGTGAAACATATTTACCACATTAACTGTTCATAATGACCAAAATTAAAATGGTCATATTAGCTAAATTTGAACCTATTTATTCCAAATATGAGATCCATTTTTAGGATTCAATTCCAATAAGTGGTAAAAAATAATTTTACAATATATGTGCAAAACTCAACAAAACCATTTTTAGAAAATTTCTTATTTGGATATAAAACAAGATTTATTCTTATTTCATACATAGTAAAAACCTTTAGATAAATATTAAATAATTTGAATAAAATGTATTATTTTTTCAATTCATCAAAATTATTCATCTTTAGATATTAATCTAATTTTAAAAAATACAATGTGTGCATAAAAAAATTCATAAAAACATTTATATTTACCTTCAAATGCAATTATTTATATTTCTAACCATTTGATAACAAACAAAATTATTTTATACATATGTGACAAAAAATTATCCCTATTCAAAACCTCTAATCCAATATCTAGTAGATAATTTCCACATTAAATAATAATATTTCAACAATATAACGTGATTCTTTTAAACATGGTATTGCATGTAAAGTAAGTAATCAAATAAATAAATAAAATTATAGAACTATATCATAAAATTTTATGGTGCTACATGGAAATATTTTCTAGATAATAAATAAAGGAGTTTTTTTATCTAATGAGGTGGGTTCTCCTTAAAAATTTGCCATTTGGTATTATACATTTCATTTATATATAATTTGATGTGTCTAGTTTCATCACTATGGCTGATTTCCACTTTATTAAATGAATTTTTTAATTTAAATTTAATAATAATGGATGAATTGAACAAAGTTTCAAGGACACAAGGGATATTATTCACTTTCTTTTTTCCTTGACCACTTATATATATGCCTTGATTATAATGGTATACCTTGAGATGAATGAACCTAGAGGGTTGAGACATTAAAAAATTGAGTGAACATAGAGTCCCTTAGTGTAAGTGTCATGGATGCCTCCCTTTAGAAGAGAGCGCTGTATTAAGAGTGTAAGACCTAGTACGACATTTGTGGCCTTCAAGATGAATTACATTCATCGTGCAAGTATGGAAATAAATGGGTATGTGTTTCTCTCCCCTTGAGATGTGAGCACCAGATAGAGGCTTCTTATGTATGATTTGGAAAGGTTGGGTGTGAGGACTAACCTAGGGTATTTTTGAAAAGAAATGAACTTAAGGCCATATCACTTGTGTAACCTATTTATAAGGACAATGAGTTTGTGAAATGATTATGATGACATCAAGGGATTTTATTCCCTCTAATAAATAAACTTGGACCCAAGTGGGAGAGATGATATAGAGGAACCAATGAAGGGTTCCTTAGTTCTATGTGACCAAGGGAACCCTAATGCATTCCTCGGTGATATATTGACCCCTAAAAGTGTATAATTGGAATTGGTGTTTATGATTGTGGGTTTCACCTTAGAGCCTTATTAGATGATAATAATTATTATTATTTGATCACCAAGGATCACCTCCTAGGGATTATTATATAGCCTGATGGTTATAGAATGCTTAGGATTACCTCATGTGGTTCAGTGATGATGTAGGACACTTATTACATCACCTAGGATCACCTCATAGGGATCGTCTTGGAACCCAAGGACTATATATCTATTAGGATTAACTCTTCCGGTTTGGTGTTGATATCTAAAAATTATATATAACTAATTATTAACAACTAGGGATTGTCTTAGATCCTAACTATAGTTACCCAATCCTTTTACACATATTATTAAACGATTTTTAAAAAATTTCCAATAAATACAGCCCAAAGATCATGAGTTTTAGTGTTTGGAGTACTAGGTTCATAATACATAAAAAGGAAACTAAAGAATAATATATTTATTTTACCCTAAATAATTATCTCCAAAATCCCTTTGAATTTCTAAAACTACATAAGATAACCTAGTGGATACATAAACAAAAGGGGTGAGCTATAAAGCCTAGAAAGAGAATAATCATGGTAATGAGGAAAAATATATGAGTTAAATTGCATAAAAAGATATCATAAAAGTAAAGTATAATGAATAATAATATGGTAGAATAATATAAATAACATTGTATCATAAGAGAATACAATCATAGGAAAGTGAAAGAAATATAAAACTAACATAATAAGACATTATGGCTAACCTCCAAGACAACATCACATGCTGGATAGAGTCCCACCATGGACTAGGGTCACTCTATAATACTATAAATATGAAATTAAAAATCCCAATGCATTTGATTTCTATTTGGGTGCACCCATAAAAACAAGTACACGCTTATGTGTGCCACAAAAGGGAATCCATCATAAGGAATAAACATAATGAATTTATGAAACAAACTTAAGGCATGTATTACCCCATCAAAGGAAGGGAAAATAATATTGGTTAATATGTAAGAAAAAAATGTACATAATTTAGAAGAATTTCATAATATAAAAGAGAGATAAAAAAGTGAGTTAGAGAGAGAAACACATAAATTAAATAAAAGAGGTGGTTCGGAGAGATCCCTTGGAAAATGTTTTAGAATCATACTACACTTTCACTTAATGTACAAAATAATAAAATTAAACTAATTAATTAATTAATTTAGGATCATTTTCATAAATATTTTATTTATTATAATTTTATTTTGTTCATTTATAATCATTTCAATGATCTATAATATTTTATTTTGTTGTTCTAATAGTGATTATTTTATGGTTCCATGGTCGGATCACTTGCGGATAATTATTGACGTTATTATAAAAAGAGACAAAAACTCTAGAAGTTAAATAAAATGGTATTCATATCCTTAAAAAAATTAAAATGTTCCAAAATATACTTTTTTTTTGTTTTGAAATAGGGATAAGTCACTTAAGAAAGACATTTACATTATGTAGTATGTTCATTTCATCCATTTTACAAACTGTCACAAACTAGATTCATTTTATTAAATTAAATTATTATTAAAACATTATAGATATTGAAATAAGTTATTTATACTTATTAACATAATATTTATCCATAATAATATTTCTATAACTATCCCTGAATGTGGTGGAGAAAACAAAGTACGTTGTTCCAGGAGGCAGTGAAACAACCATATTATAAACAATGCTTTCATTTAAGAAACAAAATAAGGTAGGGTTGAAGATGAATATAACACCATAATAAAAACATATTACTATATTTAAGATACCTATGTTACTATGTTCATGTATATAGAGATAAAACGTGGGTGGTAGAAGAATAATAAAATTAAAAGTGTTCAGGGGAGAATTTTACCTCTCCCTTTAGCCTCTTCCCCTTAGGATACCCCACAAGGATCCTTGAAATGGTTCTTAGATGAGGCCACTAGCACTAGGATGTGGGGGAAAGTATTGGGAAGATATTTTCATCTTGGTATTCTCTCCCTTATTTCTTGGGTTCTCTCTTCTCTGGTGGATTTATTTCCCAAAATTAGGTTCAACATTATTTCTTCGAGGTAAATATTTATAGTTATAGTGTGGTATTTCCTTTATAAGTTCTTTCCTTGGTGTGATTATGCCTTCCAAGCTGTTTCAAGATGTTTCCTAGTAATAGGTATGTGGTTCCATGATTTATAATTATTAGATTATTTTATTGTGCTTGATTTGTTTACTAAATAGGCTCTAGAAATTTTTTGGGTGGTAAAAATCATGTTTTTAAAATTTTTTGGTGTGTGAGAGGATTTAATAATGTTTTCCCTAATGAAAATGGTTTTTTTCATGTTTTTTCCAATTTTTGGAAGTGTGTAAGTGAAAGAGGTGGTTAAGGTGACCTAGGAAATGAAATTGAGCGTAGGAAAATCCTAGTTATCTTGGTTATTAGACTAGGACTAGTACGTTAGGTGATTTAGTAGGGCTGAGACCTTGTCTCCCTAACTAGATGGCATTACAACACTAACTAAACATACCTGTGATGGGTATTGGTGGATCGAGAAGGACCTTTGTGTCTAGGAGATGGTTTTATCACTAAGAGTATGAGGATCCTAGGACCCTTCTAACCATAGTACCTTAGGGATTTTTTGTAGTGATCATACTATGCTTACAGTTTAGCTTGTTATCCTCTTCACTTTTATTTTTAATTGTAAAATCTTGTTTCATTTTAAATTGTTTCTTTATTTCTCATAAAAACTGGCATGTAAATTTGTCAATTAATTTTAATTGATGGAATAACTTTTAGTTGTACCATACTAATCATCTTTTATCACACCCTATATACACCCTCAAGTCTATATAGACCTTGTTATACTTGACCCAGGTAAAGGAAAGACTCTATGTGGTGGTGACGGGGGATCTATGTGATAGTATTTTATCTTTTGAAAAGTGTTGGTGGAGATGGAATGAGGGTGTTGACCCTATTTATTCATGGATTCTTGGTTGTATAGTTGTTTCCCCCCATCATTTTGGTGTCTTTTTTGGGTTAAAAATGTAAAAATTTTAACTCATGTTACTTATGTTTTTTGTTATGGCCATTTTTCTGATGCGATGTATTGTTTTTTTGAATTTTTTTATGGCTGAATATAATGGGTGAAATAATTCCCAAAGGAATTTCGTAATGCCCATGAACATGTTTCAAGTCTACACGGATCGGATATTACCTTCGGGCAATGCCATGGGTCGGGTCGGGTGTCGAGTTATATGGAATCTCGTCAGAGTTTGTGAAAAAATAGAATTATAGTAGACTTTTACATTATTTGGGTTATGTTATTTGGGATAGTTTGGATAGATTGGAGCAGGGACTATTTGGGCTTGAGGTTCTGGTTGTGAGTGGGGTGTCTGGCCAACACACCTTGTAATAGGCCTTGGTTCACCATGGGATATTTTGGGATTTCTTTGACTTCCAAGCTAAGTGTGACGTACAGCCTGTAGACTGTGCATGGACACTAAGAAGAGGTGGATTGTTTTGAATTTTTATTATACTTATTTCGGATTTGTTTTTATTTATTGAGGTGTTTTAAATATGGTGTTTCTAAAAATTTTATGAATATATTATTAGTGGTTTTACCTATGTTTATTAATTGAAGTAGCGATATGCCTCCTTGAAGACTCCTTGTGCAACCATAGGAAGAGGAAAGAGAGACTTATACCTCACCATTTGATCATATATTAGTGGAATCATTTTTTTTTGTGCTATTCGAGAAATGGATTAGGTAGTGATCTCAGGTCCTTATCTTGAAAAGGAATCCAAAAAAGGTCTGAAAAAGTACAAGGCTCGGGATTTATTCAAGAACAAACCTCCTTCCTTTCAAGGTAGAACTAACACCTAGGAATTTGAAGATTGGATTGAAAATATTGAGTTGATTTTTGGGTTTATTTATTCTCATGAGGTGATTAAACTGAAGTTTTCTTTATTTGTGTTAGAAGGCCTAGTCGTAGGGGGTGGGTCTTCGTGTTCCAATCTGAAAAACATGAGAAGATGGTCTAGAAGGACTTCAAGTTTTTCTTTAATGAGTAGTATTTTCTTAAGACATTGGCCCCTGTTGTGACTTGGGAGTTTCTGGATCTCCATCAAGGGGATCAGACTATGTTGTAATATAAAAAACACATTACTAAATTAATCCATTTAACACTTGAGGTGGTTTATAATTAGTAGTTAAATTTTCTTCATTTTTAGATGGGGTTGAAGTTGGACATTTGGCCTCAGTTCTTCCTATTCAAACTAAAGATATATGATGAGGTAGTGGATCGAGCCCTGAGAGTGGATATTTATTGTATTGTTAAATCTAATTTTTCTGGGGTAGTTCTAGTAGTGGGAAAGGGTAGTGGTGGTTCTTTTAAAAAGTAAAAGTAAGCTTGATGGATAGGTAAGGAAGAGAGGTGTTAGTTCTTTCTACCCATCCTAACCCCCCTCATATACAACCTATAGTGGTGGTTAAGTTGTATGCTACCATTATGGAAGTATAGGGAAAGTGAAGGTAGTGTTTCCAGTTACACATAACGATTTCCTCATTGTGGGTGCATGGGTCACCTTCAGAGGTTCTATAAGAGTGGTGTGCTGATTGAAAGTGGTGTAGGATCTTCAAAATACAGGGAATTTTCAGCTCATTCTGGTGCATCAAGGTTCATGGGTTCTTGGTATATTGGGCGTGGTGAAAATGATGGATCATCTTATTGGAAGATTCAGCTTAAGGTATAGCCACTAGTTATTAATTAACCTCAATTATCAGTGGTGATAAAGAACCTTAATACTAGGGATCAGACACCATTGGATTCATATGCAGAACCTATGATAGTTCAAGGTACTGTTTTTATTATATCATCCATAGCTGATGTTATTTTTTACACTGGTTCTTCAAACTTCGTTATTTATGATCATCAAAATGAACTACTAAAATTAACAACTAAGCACATGCCTTTTTCCATGGATTTGATTGTGCCTCTGGGAAATAAGATAGTGTAGGATATTATATGTATATCATGTACACTAACTCCTCTAGTGGTCAAGATATAATGGGATTCCCTAGTTCTATAAACGTACCCCTTTGACATAATCCTCGTTGTGGATTGGATGGTGTGTTTCAAGGTGCACATTGATTGTTACCATCGATGAGTGATATTTGTAGAATGCAATGGTATTACCTAAGTTTTTCAATGTGAATGGGATCCTCAATCATGGTGATCTAGAGGTTTTAAGGATGGATTGCCTCTTGTGGGGGATGTGTTCAGAGAGGTGATTCTAGATAACATCTAGGGATCTCCTCTAGAATAAGATTTGGAGTTCACTATTAATTTGTATCTAGGAACATAACATATATCTCTTCCCTCGTATCGTAATTCCCCTACTGAGTTGATGGAATTAAAGATATAGCTGGATGATTTGGAATCCAAATAATTCATTTTCTTGAGCATCTCACCTTGGTTTTTCCCCATTTTGTTCTCTAAAAAGGATGATGGATCTCTCTGGTTTTTTAGTGATTATAAAAAGTTAAATAAGGTCATGACCAATAATAAATATCCTTTACCACATATTTATGACATTTTTTATCAGCTTAAGGGGGAAAGTTGGTTCTCAAAAATCAACCTGCATTTCAAGTATCATCAAGTCCGGTTTAGGGAGGAAGATGTTCCCAATATAGCCTTATAAAGTAGGTATGGCCACTTTAACTATTATTTCATGCCATTCAGGTTCATGAATACTCTAGCAGTCTTTATTGATCTTATGAAATGGTATTTCCGTAAGTACCTTTACTCATTTATCGTCTTTTTTATAGATGATATCCCAGTCTAATCTGGGATCAAGGAAAAGCATAATCAACACTTAAAGATTGTGCTAGGAAATCATTAAGAACATCATCTTTCTGTTAAAATCTCTATGTGTACCTTTTGGATCAGGGAGGTAAAGTTTTTAGTCCATATGATTATAGGTTTTGGGATTTTAGTGGATCCTAAGAAGAACAAGCCAGTGATTTCATGGTATAATATGAGGAACATCTTCCATAATAATAGATTTTTGGTCCTAACAGGGTATTACAAGCAGTTTTTTAGGAATTTATCTTAGCTTTATTCTTCCATTACTACCATTACCTAAAATGGGTAAATTTTGAATATAATCCAAAATGTTAGGAATATTTTAAGGATGTCAAGTATAACTTTAACAATACCCCTATTTTAATCTTACTAGAATATAGAAAGGGATATATGGGTTTTTTGACACCTTATGTATAGGTCTGGGGTGTGTGTTAATGTAGGGTGATCATGTGGTGGAATATGGTTGTCACCAACTCAAACCACACAAAAGGAATTACCCAACCCATGAATTTTAATTAGTAGTGTTGATAAATTCTTTGAAGACATGGCGTCACTACCTTTTAGGGGAAAATTTTGTAGTTTATTTAGATCATAAGATCTTGGACTACATTTTCTTTCATAAGTATCTGAATCTGAGGCAGTTTTTTTGGTTCGAGTACCTTATGTGGTTCAAATTTGACATTATCTATACCATGGGAAAAAGAACTATGGTATCATATGCACTAAGAATAAAGATTCTAGTTAAAGCCTAAAAATTTTCAAATTATGAGTGTACATTAATGGGACACATTACCTTGATGGACATAGGGACTAAGGAATATAGTATAGGCACATTCTTGGCCAGTATTCATCTGATTCTCTCTCTTCAGGAGTTGATTCAGGAAGATAATCTTGTGGGTGATCTTTTCTAAATCTCTATGTAGTTTGGAAATGGTGGGGAGTTGTCTAGAGAATGTTCATTATCTTCTAAGGGAGTTATTTGTTTCAGTGGTAGTTTTTTTGTGTCATTGTCTTTGTGTAAGATGGTGATGTAGGAAATTAATCAATCTCAGTGGGATGTTCATCCTAGGACGAGTAAAATATTTTAAAACATTGGATTCTAGTTTTTGTGGCTACATATAAGGTGATATATAACTGCATTTTCATCTAGGACCAATATTTATCAACAGGTTAAAGTAAAACACCAAAGTCCCTCAAGTTTTCTCTAGAAACTACCCATTTATACCTGTAATTGGGATGTGGTTTCCATTTATTTCGTCATTGGGTTACCTTTTACAACTTAGGAAAGTAATTTGGTATGGGTGGTTATCACCCAACTGACCAAATCAACCCATTTTGTTCCAATAAGGGACTCAAACAAGGTGGATGAGTTCGTTTGGTTGTATGTTTAAGAGATAGTGAGGATCCATGGTGTTTTGTTAACTATTATTCCAGATAGGGACCCGCACATTACATCACAGTTTTGGAAATTCCATCATAAGGCAATGGGGTCACAAGTCAAAATCTGTACAGCATGCCAACTTCAAATGGATAGTCAGATAGAATGGTAAAACCTGATCTTGGAATACATTCTCTAAAAATTAATGTTTTATTTATGAGTCTCATGGGATAATTATTTGAAATTAGTGGGGTTTTCATATAATAATAGTTACCAATCCCCAATAAGAATGACTCACTTTTGGGAGCTTTATAGTCAGTCATGTACGTCACCTTTATGCTAGACAGAAGTGGCTGAGACATCTTTATTTGGACCAAACCATGTACAGGAGACATCTGAAAAAGTTTAGTTCATCAAGAAGTACTTGTTGACACCAAAGATTCTCCATAATTATTATTCCAATCAATGTTTTCAAGCCTTGTAATTATTAGTGGGTGGTCAATTGTTTCTAAAGGTGTCCCCTCTCTTAGGTCGCCATCATCTTTGTAAGGTGGAATACCTGTTAGCTTTTTTATCTCATTTTACATTGATCTAGGATGTGTTCCATGTCTCATAATTAAAGATGTGTAATCTGGACACATATTACATGTTGAATTGGGAATAATTGGAGATAGAACCTAATTTATCTACGTTTGAACAACCAGTGTGGATTGTGGACTCCCAAGAGAAATTTATTCAAGTAAAGTCCATACAATTGGTTCAAATCCTTTTTTAGCACTGTAATTATGATCGTGAGACATAGAAGTGAAATTCTTGGGGAAAAGATCATTATCCAAATTTATTCTTTGATAGGACATCAATCTCACTTTCTGAGGATGGAATGTTTTCACGGTAAGTAGAATTATCACATATCTGGGTTTTATTTTGAGGAATTTCCTCTTTTTTGGTTCTTATCATTGTTTCTCGGATTTATAGATATTTTTTTAGAAATATAGAATACTTTGGGTTGGACTGTAGGTGGCGTACGAATAGAACATATTAGTCAAAACTGTGTACCAGCTTAGTGAAAATTGTGCAACCTAGACAATGGCACTGACTAGTTCACACGCCCTAGTCCATGGGCATGCCGCCCTCCAGGGATAAATTTGCATCTAGGGTAGTGTATTTTTTGGAGTCACATAGCTAGGAACAAGGTAATTCACCCCCTCCATGAAAACAATGTGGCCATATTTTCTCTTGGATACGGGTTCCACAGAATTGATGCACTATTTGGAAAACTGTGTGGCCTTCTAGATCTTTAAAAAAAATAAATTCCTAAACTCCCCCTTCCAGGTTTTAACTACAAATACCCCTTAACATTGACAATTTGAACTCCTCATCCCTAAGATCCTTCCCATATCATTTTCCTCTCCCTTGGGCTCTAAATCTTGGGTGTATTTGGGTGGAATCTTCAATAATTATTTAATTAATCCTCTCCTTTCCTCATATATTCTATCTTCTTGGTATTATCTCCATTATTTTTTTGGTTATCTCTTCAATAGAGTATTGGTTTCCCTAAAGTTTCTTAAAACTTATTCTTTTGAGTTAAATATAGTTATAGTGTGATATTGCCTTTATAGGGTCCCTCCTTTATGGGGTTGTGGTTTCCAACCTATTTCCAGAAGTTTATATCTAATAGGTAGGTGATTCCATTATTTTTTATTACTTGATGATTTTTATTATTCTTTACTTTTTTCTAAATGGGTTCTATAAATTTTTTGGATGGTGTGAATCATTTTTTCCAAAGTTTTTGGTTGGTGAAAGTTTTTAATATTGTTCTTCCTATTGCGAATGGGTGTTTTTCATATGTGATCCAATTGTAGGAAGTGTGTATATGAAAGAGGTGGTTCACGTTACATAGGGAATGAAATTGAGCATAATTGAATCCTATGAATCTATGTGGGAAAACTAGGTCTAGTATGTTAGGTGAGTCGGCAGGGCCGAGTCCCTGTCTCCCTAACTCAATTACATTACAACACTAACTAAACATACATGTGATAAGGATTGGTGGCTCGAATAGGACCATTCCCTTTGGTATATTCTTTGATCATCGAGATTATGAGGATCCATAGACCCTGCTAAACCTAGTTCTTTAAGGATTTCATCTTGTTCCCATGTTATTCATACCGTTAACCTTTTCATCATGTTTACTTTCTTTTCTTGCCCATATTTACCCAAGTTTTTACGGTTGAATCAGTCTCTCGTAGTGTATCGTGGGTCTTCAAATCCTCAGATACCTAATAAGAAAACTATAGGAACATACATTCTATGAGGGAAATTTGGATATGAAGTGGACAAAATTGGTTTGTTTTGGTATGGTTTAAATAAAAACTAAGAGACCTAAGTGAACTAAATTTTTGAGAAATGGTTCATCCTAGTTTATTACTAAAGATGCATTAGATGAAATTGTTTTCAAATTATTTCAGTTTTATTAACTCGAGAAGGATTCATTCAATGAAATCAATCTAAACTCATCAATTATTCCTTTAAAAACTTAACATCCAAATGATAATCACCTATAAACATAGAGGATAATTTTCATGATCACTCCAAGGTAAAGGATCATATTATCACAGGAAAAGTGTGGAAAAAATCAATAAGAGGGTGAGAGAAAATTATTGAATGAAAAAACCCAAATAAAAGAAATTATTAAATATATTTTGAGTGAGAAATAACTTGCAATCAAGACCCTTTATACTCCTTGTGATCAAAAAATCATAGGTTCATCCCTCTATTTATGATATTCTCCCAATGCAATTAAAAGGTATTCTAATGAGGGTGGAATTGAAGAAGAAAAAAACAATGAAATAATGAACACTCCACCATTGTGTGAAGGATTTATCTCTTCTTTGTGTGAATAATTTCACACCTTAATGAAATTTTATCAATATGTTAACCAAAATAATATAAAATGATAATAATAACAATTTTTATTAAGATACTAAGGTGATTAGAATAACTTGAAATTGAAAGAATAACGTTACAAATAAAAAATGCATCATAATATTACTGCGAAACAAAAAACCAAGTATCCAATAAATATATCATCACCACTAAATTAAATAGTAATTTAAAGATTATTGATTAGATAACCCAATATTAAATGGATTCTCACATGATTATGGTTGTCCTAGGGTGGAAACGTTTTGGAATGTGCACCTTTTCAACCATGACCTGAAATGGGAGATAACTTACATGCCTCTGACAGATATGTCCAAATGAGATTCTAGATGGATAAATTTGATTGGTTAATAGAGTAATAAATGTAAACCCAATATTTCCCCTAAAATTATGTAAAATTCCACAACAATGATATGTTTTTTTTTTGAGATATTACCGAAATGGTGGGCTGTCATTATAGGCCACAAAACCTAGACTAGAATTTCATCTTAAAATTGGTCCACCTGAAACTCCATTCAAACCTCAAAATAAGATTTATAATCTATTTAACAAAATGTTTATAATTGTTTCTTCTATATCTTGTTCAAATTTTATCTTTATTGGGCTTGGTTCTTGGCCTCTACCGACATTTTATTAGGCAATAGTACTATTCTCTTCACCCAGAATGTCCTTAGTCAAGGTCCACTTTAGTCAACATCATAAATGACTCAAAAATAGATCCAAAAGGATATAATTTTCATCATATAATTGGAGACCTTAAAATGAAATATTAAAATGAAATAAATACCCTTGGGTGTATTATGTGGTGTTCAAAAATGTATCGTGTAATATTTCATTTTTAGATGGAATTACAAACATGAAAAGAAAATAATGTCAAATTGTAAAATGAACTTGTAAAAGTATTTATGAACATTTAACCATATTAATATTATAATATAAAAAAATATAATTATCCTCTTTAAATGGATTATTATACCCCCCCCCCCCCAACTTTATTTTTTCTAGTCCCAAAAAAATGAATTTCATAAATAAATTAAAATTTATTTCTCTTTTTCAATAAACGTTTAATATAAAATCCCCAAAAAATACCGTATACCAAAAAATTATGAAACCTATAAAAATAATTCAACAAAATATAGTTTCATAATCATATCCCAAGCCAATGGCCATTACTTTTTTCAAATTCATCACCACATTTCTTCCAATTTCAATTAAGCATTATGATGTGTTTTAAATCACAATATATGTAGTAATAATATTTATTCAAGGTAAAAATGATGGAATTTCTAGGTGGAATCACATTTTAACCTTAATATGAGTATTCATTTATTTATATATTTCTAATTTTTCTCATGGAAATTTAAATTATACTCAATCAAGTAAACCCCAATAGTGAGACTTTAACGATGACTCACAGGCACAATAACATTAGGTAACCAAGTGAAGCTCAAATAATTGGGTATTATCTCGAGTTAAATCAATCAAAAAAATAAAATCACCACAAATAGAGGTAAAGATACTAACTTTGGACTAGGAAACAATGTATTCATGTTCCTTAAGTTTCAAAATCCAAACATTAAGTCATTACATTACTCTACACATGATTGTTTTTAAGTAATCATGTCAAAATTAAAATAATCACGAAAACTATGTCATTTATTATGGGACCCCCAAAACACAAACTAATACCCCATAATATAAGGACTTGAATTGTGAATTTTTTTAAAATGGATCAAAATGCAAACGGTGAAAATCACATTAGAAAACAATAATTTTCAAAACCAAAGATCCTTAACTTAAAAATGGATTAAAATAAAAAAACATGCTATTAAAATTTATTTGATATTTAGTTTCAATATTTTCAATGAGTGTTATAATTTTCAAGGTTAATGAAATTTTTTCTTTCATTTATGCACACAAAATTTTCTTTGACATGGAAAAAAATTCTTTCTTTTCATCCCCCCAACAAAAAATAACATTGACCCCAATGTTTAAATAAAAGAAAATTCAAAAGGCAGTAGAGGCATAGATGAGGAGTTTTAAAACGAAATTTAAATAAGAAACATGGAAAAAATTCACATTGTGTTTGAATTTGAAGTTAATGATACTCTTGATTACTTCTTTATTAACCATTTCACTCAAGGGCACCCCATTATTGATAAAATATTATGTTTGAACCCTTAGAAGAAATCTGATTTTCTTAAAAATACATCAACTACATCATCCCCTAAATCTTACACTCTAACATAATTAGAACTCAATAGAAACCCCTTGAGGTTACCTTAACTAAAAAAACAAAAAAGGAAAGGATAAAAAACATACCAATTTATTTTAGAACTCCAAACACTAATTAAATTCACAAGTTAAATCTATGTTTCCCCCTGAAAAGTAATTTTTTTAATGGCATTATCTCAACATAGACACCAAATCTATCATCTTTTATCTGGTCCATAGGTTTGCTTAGTTAACTACTCCTCTATTTCTTGTTTATTTAATGATCCAATGAATGGTTTTAACCTATGACCATTGAATTTGAATACATGACCACTAGTGGGATCGTGAATCTCAATTACCCCATGGGGGTACACATGATGTATTCTGTAAGGCCCTTGACATCTAATCCTTAATTTTCCTAGGCATAGGTTATGTTTGTAACTGTACAAGAGTTCATATTTTTCCAATAAAAAATTTTTGAATTTAAAACTCCCATATGTTTAGGCATTAATTTTAGTTTTATTGATCCTTTAATTACCATAATTCTCCATCCTAAGTTCCTAAAGTTCATTAAGGTCTAATTTCCTTTTTTTCGCTAAAGAAATGTCAAGGTTAATTTTTTTAATGTAGGAAATTCCTTATGTTCAATTTAAACAAGAAAATGGCATGATTTTCCATAGGCTAACCTATATGGTGACATGTGAACATAGTATGATATTCCAAAAGGGATTCCAAGAGTTTATTAGGAATATTTCTTAGAGGGGTTGAATATTTTTTTTCAAGAATTTTTTTAATCACTTTTTTAGCCAACTCGACTTGACCAATGGTTTGAGGATGGTAGGAAGAAGAATGTTCTTTAGAAATCCCATACATAGACATGAGTGCTTAGAACGGATGTATGAAAAAATAGGTTCTATGATCATTGATTATTTCTTTATGAATTACAAATCTAGAAAAGATATGTTGTTTCAGGAATCACATCACAACTTGATGATAATTAGACTTGGTGGGAATAACCCTATCTCATTTTAAGAAATAATGATTAGATAAGGGGATATATAGATAACCCCTAGAGTTTGAGATGGGTCTCATGAAATCAATTCCCTCATAATCAAATATTTTTACAACTATAATGGGAGAAATAGGCATTTGATTCCTTTTGGTTGTGGATCCTAATTTTATTACATTGAGTATAGAATTGGAAAATTTTGTAAGAATTTTTACTCGGGTTAGGACATAAGAAACCACTTTGTAGGACCTTTTCAGTGGTTTTCTTTATGGAAAAGTGTCCCCCACATGCCTCTCCATTATAGAATTTAAGAATGGACTCTTTCTGAAAATTAGGAACACATCTCATAATGACTTGATCGGGATAGAACATAAAGACGTATGGATCATAAAGTGCATAGTGTTTGACATAAAAAATTCCCCATTTTTTGGGTCTCAAAGAATTTTGGATTTACACCCATAACCAATTGGTTTTATATCTTAACATACCATGGGAAATCACTAACATAATAGTGGTCCTCATTGGAAAATGAATCAGATGTAGAAAGGTTATGTGGGTTTTCAATGAATTCCATCCTTGAGATGTGATATGGTATAACATTTTCAACACCCTTTTATCCTTAATGGTTAAATCAAACTCTTAAAGAAGAAGGACCCACCTAATCAATCTATCCTTGGGATATTATTTTTGGAAAAGGTATTTTAGATCCAAATAATCGACAAAGTTAAAAATGAGGGATCCTAAAATATAGGTCCTGAATTTTTCTAAGGAAATACAAGAGAAAGAAACTCATTCTTAGCGGTGGTGTAGTTGATTTTGGAATTTTTTAATGATTTAATTGCATAAGTAATGACACATGGTGTTTTATAAAAATGGTTTCCCAATATAGATCCTACTGTGAAGTCACTCACATTACACATGTGTTCAAATGGATTTCCCCAATTTTGAGATTTCATGATAGGTGTAGAGATAAGATATGACTTGAGTGTCGATAATGATCCCTCACTACTTTTTATCCATAAAAATGGAGTATATTTCACCAGTAAAACACAAAGTGGTTGGGAAATGGAGATGAAATTCCTAATAACCTTCTATAGAAACCATTATGTCCTAAGAAGGACCATACATCCTTGAAACATTTTAGAGGGGGAAGCTGATGAAAGATATCAACATTATCTTTTTGAACTTCAATCCCTCTACCAGATCCCATATGGCTCAGAACTAGTCCTTCCTTTTCCATGAAATGGAATTTTTCCTAATTTATGATTAGATTATTATCCTCTCATATATAGAAAACCCTTTAAACATTTATAAGGAATCCCTAAAATGTATCCCTATTGATAGAGAATTAAACTATAAATAAATGTAAAACATTACCCATAATGTCAAATAAGATTCTCATCATGCACTATTGGAAGGTACCAGGTGAATTATATAACCCAAAGGGTATGTTCCTGAAAGAAAAAGGTGCCAAATGGATAGGTGAAGGTTGTTTTCATTTGATCTTCAAAGGAGACCTCAATTTTATTATACCCTGAGAATTCATCTAGGAAACAAAATATTAGATGAGTTACCACTCTCTTGAGGACTTCATCAAGGAAGGGTAAAGGGAAATAGTCTTTCTTGGTGCATGAGTTTAACTTCTTGTAGTCAATACACACTCTATATCCACTACTAAGCCTTTTAGGGAGAAGATCAACATACTTATTGGTAATCGTAGTGATTCTATCCTTATTCGGAATAACTTAAATTGGGATTACCCACTCACTCTCATCAATGGGGTAGATGATGCCCACTTTCAACAATTTTAGAAGTTATCTCCCTACCAAATCTCTAATATTAGGGCTGAGTATTCAATGAGGTTGAAAACATGGTTTTTATTCATATTTTATAATAATACTATGAGTTACAATGAGTGGGATAATACTAGGAATATCAGACAAGGTCTATCCAATTTCTTTCTTTTTCTTTCCCAGGACATCGAGAAGAATCCTCTATTTAATGACTTCGAGAGAGAAAGTGGTGAAAATGGGATGTGTTTTATTTAACACTAGGAATTACTACTAGAGTGAGGAAAGTTTCAGCTTAAATTAAATATTAGGTTGGTTAACACTTTCAAAGGAAGGATGATACTTTGCATCAAACTCCGTTGCTTTCTCTAAATTTGTTAACCGAATTGGTTACTTTTGAACAAAAGATTCAGCCACCACATTGCCCAGATCAATGTTGTTAATGGGTTAGGACTTGATCTATTTTATTTATCCAATGGTATCATTGATTGGTGATCCTAAATAGTCATCAAGGGGTTCATCTGAAAAAGATTCAATCCAAGGGTATAAATTTCCCTCATTTGAATAAATAAAATCAATCTCATATTGAAATAAACATACATCAACAATTCATTGATGTTTCTATAGTTAACTTTCTACACTACCTATCTAGTTAATCTCATGGATATCTTCATCATCCCTATTTTGAGAGCTTTCATTAAAAAATTTCAAATCGAGGCTCATATTTCCAAATGTTACTATCACATTCCCATTCCTAACTTGGATGACTAATTTGATTATTACTAAGAAGGGACGACCAAGGATGACGACGATTTTATCACTAGGAACTAAACATGGGTAATTTTAAAGGATAAAAAAGCTAGTATGGTAAATGAAATTTTCAACTTTCACCAAAACATCCTTTAGTATCCCCTTAGGAACTGCAACACTATGATCAGTAAGTTAGAGTGTGACAGAATTTGGTTGGATCTCTTCAAGTCCTAATTGGAAATACACTATTTTTGGAATGAGGTTAAAATTGGCTCTTATATCATAAAGGTATTTGAAAACATATTTTTCTCATAGTTTTACATTGATCTATCGAGAACCAAGGTCTTTCAACTTAGGAGGAATGGTTCCTTGGATGGTGGTGCTCAAATTAGATTCCAAAAGGACGTGGTTTTGTGTGAGAACTTCTTTTTCAATGTACACAGGCCCTTCAATTACTTGGATAATATAGGTATGGTTTTGATTTCACTAAAAAGTGATATATTCAACTTAACATGTGAGAATATATTGTTCAATATTTAATTCATTTTAGTTTTATATTTCCCCCCATTCATTGAGGGAAGGCATATAGTTGTTTGATTGTTTGGTGTGGTTGTGGTTCTTTCAACTTCTCATTAGATTTTTCAAAATTTGAGGGTGTTTCTTCATAATTTTCATGTGATATTGAAACTTTTAATGGTTATGAAATAATTTTTTGATGTTTTTCATTGGATTTTAAACTTCTTAATACATTCACTACTTTTAGTTGTTCATGAGAGGTTTGTATGTGATTGGATTCCCCATCATTATGATGATGGTACCCCCTCAGTGGGAATGGGTGATTTAATTTTTTTAATGTTTTATAGATTATTTTTAAGATGTGAGACTTCATAATTCATTCTTTCCATTGTTTTACACAATTTTTCAAGGATTTTGAGTGGGAAAATTTTGGTAGGGTATTTTTTGTGGTTTATCCTAGGAGGATACTTTGGTTGTTGGATTGGATGTTGAATGGGTTACTATATGGGTTGTTGGTATTGGATTGGAAAATTAGTATTCAAACAATTTTTTTTGTAACTAATTATGGGTTTGAAATTTATATGGAGGATAGGGGTTTAGTTTGTGTGGTTTTCTAGGTCGCTTGAAGGGTAATTGGTTATCATTCTAATAGAATTCAGGATGGTCATTATACCTTGGATTGAAAGTGTTTTGGTACCATTTATTTTTAAAGTTTAAAGAATTAAAATAAAAAAAATGCCTCCTAAAATAACATCCATTATGGAAAGGGTATTTTGGTAGTTCTCAACATTGGGATCATGTTTGTCAAAAATTGTGTAAACTGGTTCAATAATTTATATTTCTTGGAACTTCCTAAGATTTATCTTCTTGATGTTACTAGTGAGTATAGTAAGTTTTTACCTTATACTTTATTCTTACTAATAGTTTTCATTATAATATATTTGATTAGATTCTCAATGAAAGGTTATTTTCCCCATGATTGGTTCTATTTGGCCATATTTTCTAGATAATTTTCAGCATCATTTAAGGATTTTTTTTAAGGTTCCATTATGCATCAAGTCAATGAATTGTTATTTTCCCAGACCCAATACTTTTTAAAAAAATATAATGTTTTTTGGGATTGAAAATATATGTTTAGGTACCATTTCAATTGTCTCTTTAAACCTTTCCCATGTTTCCTAAAATGACTCTCATTATTTTTCAAAAAAAAATGGATGCTCTTTTTAAGTGAAATTGTTTTGTTATGGGGGAGTATTTTATATAGAATTATCTTTTAAAATGGTCCCAGCAGTGGATTGATGAAAGTATTAGATTTTTTAACTAAATCTTGGATTGATCCTTTAGTGAGAAAGGAAAGATCCATATGTTAGATAACTCAAGATGATATGGGTAGAACATGGTTTTAACAATGACATTGAATTCCTTAAAAATAAGTTATAGAATTTTTGAATCCATCCTATGATAGCTTGGAAGGTGGTTTAGGTCATGATATTTAAATACATAGTGAGATTATAATAAGGAAGCATGTATAATTAAAGAGGGTTAATTAGTCCAGGTAGGTGTGAGGTATTCATTTGGGGTTCGATAGAATACATTCTCTAAGTTAGGGGTTACCTCATTTGGATTTCCATTTCGGTACTTTCCCGAGTTTATGAGTTGGTTTCTTTGAAGACCCTCCATTAGAATGAGTTCAGTTTTTAAATCTGGAGTATTATTAAGATTTGGATCTAATGGGAAGTTACCTATAGTTTTGATTGACTCCCTGACCCTACAACTATCCACCCTAACTAAATGGATTTATTATTCATGGGTATAGGCAGACATGCAGCTAAAAAAATTTAAAAAATGAAAAGTTAAAAGTTAAGAGAATTTTATATGATAAAAGAGAAATGGGGTAGAAAAAGAATGAGTTTTGAGATGAAAAATGTGGTTCCCAATAAATTGTGCCAAAATTTTGGTCTTGCCCAAATTTACCTATGTTTTTTGGGTTTAAGTGGTCCCTTGTAGTGTAGCTTGGGTTTTTCAATCCTCTGAGACCTAAGAAGAAACCTAAAGACACATACTTTCTAAGAGGGAGACTTGAAAATGAAGTGGACAACTCTGGTTTGTTTTTTGAGATGGTTTTAATGAACACTTAGAGACCTAATTGAATTAAATTTATGAAAAAGGGTTGATGATTTGTTATTACAAGGGATGGATTGGATGAAATTCTTTTAAAATTATTTTCATTTCATTAACTCTCGAAGGATTCATTCAATGAAATGAATCTAACCTCATCAATTACTGGTTTAACACATTTACATACACATTTTAATCACCTATACACTTATAGTATCATTTTCATTAGTAATCCAAGAAAAATAATCTTATTATTAAATAAAAATTGTGGAAAAAATCAATAAGGAAGAGGAAGAGAGAAAATCATTGAATGAAAAACTCGATTAAAATAAATTATTAAACCTTTAAAGAGTGATAAATAACATTAAATCTAGACCCTTTATACTCCCTTGGATCAACCAATAATATTTTTATCCCTCCACTGATTCTATTCTCTCAATTTATGTGGGAAGTAGACTCTTGAGTGGGGAATTGAAGAAGAAAAAAACAATTTAATAACAAACACACCACCATTGTGTGAGGAATTTATCTCTTCATTGTGTGAATAAATTGACAACTTAGTGTAACTTTATCAATGTATTAATAAAAATAGCATAAAATGATAATAATAAGAGGTTTTATTAAGAGATTAATGTGATTCTAATAACTTATAATGGAAATAATAACGTCACAAAAATAAAGCGGTAGCATAACATTACAATGAAACAAAAACCAAGAATCCTATAACTCCATCACCACCACTAACTTTAATAGGAATTTAATAATGATTTGTAAGATATAAAAATATTACAAGTCTTCCAAATTTATTATGTTAGAAATATGGTAGTTTAATTTTTTTGGAATGTGAACTTTTTGACCCTTGACTTGAAATGGGAGGCAGCTTGCATGCCTCTGACAGATGTGTCCAAATGTGCTTCTGGATGGAAGAATTTGAGTGGACTTTAGAATAATAAATTGAATACAATGATATACCCTAACATAATGTAATATTTCATCCTAAATTTATGTTTGGTTTCTGATATATAACTAAAATGGTGGGTTGTCATACTGGGCCACAAAATATGGCAATAATTTCATCATCAACTTGGGCTGCATGGAACTCCATTAAAACCTCAGAATTAGATGTCAAAATTGTTTAATTAAATCTTCCTAATGATTAACTCTATATCTAGTTCAAATTTAATATTATTTGGTCTTGGATATTGGTGGAAAAATTCATTTTATTGGTCTGATCTCTAGTTCACTTTTCCAAGAATGGTATTGGTTCAAAGCCCACTTTGGTCAGCATCCCAAATTTATCTTTAATAACACCATAATGATATAATATTCCTCATATCATGGGACACATAAAAAAGAAATAATAAAACCAATTCAATACCATTGTGTTATTTAGGTGGTGTTCAAAAATGTACCATGTTATATTATATTTAAAGTAGGAATTACAAACATCGTAAGAAAAATAAGTTAAAATTTCAAAATGCACTACTAAAATTTTATATGAACATTTAATCACATTAATATTCTAATATAAACAATTAATATTATCCTATTTCAGTGTCTAATTTTCTTTACAAGAGAGATCGTTTTCTAGGTATACCACCTCTGAATTTAGTAAATGTTATGGAACTGGTATATACTTCCTTAAGAGGTACGGGTTGAATAGGTCAGGCACTTGAGAATGGTATGGTGGGAGTATGAGTTGGTAGACCACATCTCTTATGTGATCAAGAATCTCAAAGGGTTCGATGTACTTGAAAATTATTTTTCCCTTATTCTAAAATATCAAGATTCTATTCCATGGGTATATGTTGAGAAACACCTTATCACCAACCTCAATCTCTAGGTCGCTTAAAAAAATGTCATCGTAGAACTTATTTTTGACTTTGATAAGCCCAGATATACTACCGAATGGTCTTGGAATTTTATACTATCTCCTTGACTATTTTAAGTCCCAAAAACATTCATCCACTAACTTCATCCAAACATATAGGTGCTCTATATCTCTTCCCATAAAAGTATCCATATGGATCCTTGATTCAAATAAATTACTATATAATAACTTGACCTGAGAAATATATGGATCTGATACTCCTTTGAAGTCCATCGATAAAGCTCTCAATATATATTCTTGTTTCTGCATAGTCCACTCATATTGGCCATCAATTTAAGGGAGATAAGTTGTACTAATTTTCAACTCAGTGTTTAGAACATGTTTGAGACTCTTCTAGGATATTGAGGTACATCATGAATCTCAATCAGATACAATCGATAATTGTGTCCACTTATCTGATGTATAACCTTACAAGTTTTTCGAGTGTTAATTCCTCTTGAATATTCATGAAATTGGGAGTATTTTTAAGATGGTCCACTACAACCCATATAGAATTATTTCCATGAGATTTCTTTGGAAGACCAATGAAAATTTTCATGGCGATGTTTTCCCTTTTCAATATAGCTAAATGTAACAGTTTCATCATCACCTTAAACTTTTTCCTTTAAAATTTCACTTTCTAACACACTAGGAACTTTGATATATATTTTTTCATATAATTCTTCAAATTTTCCCAAAAATAGTTCTCTAAAATATCTTGATACATCTCTATGCTCCCAAGGTGGATAGAAAAGTTCGAGTTATGTGTATCATCCAATATATACTTTTTTATATCATGATTTATTGGTATGCATAGTCATGACACAAATATTACAACTCCTTATTCATCAATTTTAAAATTTGAGGATTTCTATTTTCTTATAGTTTTCACCTTCTTCTAAATTTGTGGGTTATCTCTTTGAGAATACTTTATCTTCTCTATAAGGGATGATTAACCAATCATTTAATAAAGTAATGATGATGTTTCTTCCTATATGATTCCCATGTACATCCTTAGAATGTATAATAATATTGGATCCTTATTAATTATCATTATTGATAAAGCCACAATATTTGTTCTACTTATATCATCTGCCACTTTATGTTCTTTACCAGGATGGTAGTGGATTGAGTAGTAATAGTAATTGATCATCTCTAATAATATTTAATTATACATATTAATATCTTTTTGTGTGAATATATATTTTAGGCTCTTATGATTCATATAAATTTTACACTTCTCCCCATAGATATAATACTTCCAAATTTTCAATATATGTATTACTACAACCAACTCAAAATCATGTGTTGGATAATTATACTCATGAAATTTCAGATACCTTGAGGTGTAGGCTATCAATTTTTCATTTTTCATTAGTACACACCTTAAGCCATTTTTAAATAATCACTATATAAAAAAATTACCCACTTTAGAAAAGTGTGATGACTGATGTAATGATAACCCTCTTTTCAACTCCTTGAATCTCTATTCCCATTCATTGGTATAGACAAACATTAATTCCATCAAAGTCAATATAGTTAGTGGGTTTGAAGATCATGAGAAATTTCCCAGAAATCATCGGCAATACCCATATAGTCCAAGGAAACTATGGATATCCATTACATGTGTTGTTCTAGTCCACTCCTCAATTACCTTTTTCTTAGAAGGGTCTAAAAATATCACCTTTTTGTGATAAAATTCCCCAAGAATGATATTTTCTCCATTTAAAACTCACATTTAATGTTCCTTTCATATAGTTTCTAATTCTTAAAGTCATTAGCAATGTACTAAAATACTCATCATGATCATACATGGCTTTAGAACATATAATAATATCGTCATTAAATTTTACCACAGATATTTCACAGAAATCTCTAAAGACTATTCATTATGTCTATAAATATTTTTGGAGCATTAGTGAGTTTAGAGGGTATGATAATGAACTCATATTGTTTATACCTTGTTTAAAATTTGATCTGTTCCTATTATGAGGAAGATAAAAGATATATTTATAAAACCTATATATAGCATAGTGGGTAACCTTTGGGTCACTCTCAAGGAAGAATTATCAAATTCCCTAGTAGTCCTCCCAAAAATCTTGTTTTGTTTTTATGTATTTTGAAAAGAGTAAATGAAAACATGTAGAAAATTTTCTAAAAAACAATGAGTTGATTATTTTAAGTGGTAATAATTTTTTTAAACTGCTATAATATGGAATAAATAATAGAGACAAGAAAATAATAAAAAATAAATAATATGGATGTTAGTGAGAAAAAGTCCAGATTGAGGTTAATCCACTCTCAACTACCTTTCATAGATATTATGAAGAATAAAACCACCAACTATCATCCACACTCAATGTATGGGTGACGGATCATATCACACATATCTCTCTCTTTAATTGTGAACATTATACTATAATATTTCATTAGTACAAGATTTATCTTCTAGATTCAAAAATGGATCACTTGAAAAACTCATCCTTGATAGGAAGTCTCCCAAGCCAAAATAACCCAACTACATTCATCAGACTACACAACCAAACTCAAATATTTATTCAAAAAAATAATAGAGGAAGAGGTAAAAGTAATGAGGAAGATATTATAAAACTTTTCACATGAAAGTGTGTGATCTCTTAACACCCCAAATTACGATCAAAATCAACTAAGGGTGATAAAGAGGTGATAATGATCAACATGAATCTCAAATCTCTAGAAAATATTGAGTTTTTATTCTTGGATCATGACACACCTATTAGATATATATTAATAGATTTGTGATATCATATCACATAGGAAGAAAAAGGAATAACATTTTTATTTATAATGGGAAATGAAATTACAAAAAATGGGAGAAATTAGAAGAAGAAAGAGGGAATTAAAGCTAAGTCCCATGAATTGAGAATACAAAAAATGCCTCTCATATTTGTTGATAATGAATAATATAGTAGAACTCTATACTTATTTGAAAAAAAAAATTGAAAAAAATATTTAAATCCTAAAGTAAGATACAGTGAAATCCATGCGGTGGTCCTTGAGGTGCCCGTCACCTGCTCTTAGTGAAATCTCAGTGAAAATAAACAACCTCCCACAATGATATGAAATTCCCCAAAAATATTTCATGTAATTACCATGATAAAATGAAACTATAATCAAATTAATATTTCTTAATTACCTTAAAAAATAATAAAATACATGATGTTGACCTTCAGGCGGGACAATTCTATTTGGGAAATTAATTCCTCATTCTAGAATTTTAAGCTGCGGGTGAGCTTGAAATAATTTTCTTGGATCACATAAATACACTAGGAAATCCTTAAACTAATATTATTAATGTTTATTTGTTTTTAAAACCAAATTTCTTTTTATATGATTTATAATAAATGAATATTCATCTCTTTGAGATTTACGTTACATTGCAATTTGATTACATGATCATTCTGAGTGAAGATTCAGCTACGTCAGTTTTATGGTTAGTGGATTTTTCTAAATGGAATTAAACCATCCTTTCTCTTCTTCTAGAAGTCAAAATAAATTTTAGTTCCCAAAAAGGTAGGGCATTTGACACCCAATATTGGGAACCCTCAAATCGATGATCGGTTTTCTCCTTCTATGGAAAAAATTGACGGGCTGAGGCTTTATCTTTGGCTTCCACATTTTAATCAGTGAGAATCATGGTTCATATTTCTCTTAAGACATGGTTGTATCCCACAACATGAAATTATGATGTTTGGTATTTTTTTAACCAATTAATCCAACTTCTCCTACAAACTCATATTTGTTTTCAATAGGAGGCATCAGGGAGTTAATAATCCCCAATAATGGGTTTGGTTCTTAGATGTTGGGATCTTCCTTATTTTGTGATCAAAATAATCCAAGGAAAGATTGGAATAGATCATCCTGGTGTGGGTCATCTTTCTCCACATCCATTCAAGCATGGATTCATTGGGAATTATCTTCAACCTCAGGTCATTCACAAATCGGCCTCCATCACAAGCTTTCGATTCAGTGAGGACTCATGTTGCACCTTCTTGAAGTGGTGAATCCAAAGAATACTATAGGATCCAGTGGGTTGTTAGTGAGCCTCTTAAATTGGACCTTGTGTGACATATTTAAAGCAACTAAAAAAGGATATATTAATATTTTTAGGGGATTTGTGAATATTTTAGCCGTACATTTTTTAGGGCTTGATACGGGCAGGAAGTTTCATCCCAAGCATGTACCTCTCCTATTAATCTTTTTGGGTAGTGTATTTAGGGTTATATCCAATAGTTTTCATATCTAAAATTAGAAAAATTCTATATGTGTGATCATCTTTCATCTGTAGTGGTCTTTCATCTTATCTTGGTGTTTTTCATCTGCACCTTTTATTCAGAGAGCGAACATCTTTTTTCATGGTCAAATCTGTTTAGGTTCCATTTTTAGGATGTTTTCTTCAATTCAAGATTCTTTTTGACTTCATATAAAATCTTCCTTTTATTATATATTTTATTTGAATATTATTTTTGAGATACCACACATATTTGTGAGTTTGTGTGGTGTACTCTTCATTATTAGTGGATCCTGCTCTCTGGACTAGGTCCTGTGATTTTTCCTTTTCTCCCATGTTAAAAATTTGTGGGGTCAAATTTTATTTTTCAGCACACGTATTTTTTGTCATTGTGAATCCACTTTAATTTTTTTTAGTCTTGTTTTAAGGTAAATAGAGTTTATTTATAATGGGAATTATCTTTTTTTATTTCCACATTCGTCGCTTATCATCTTTCCCTGCATATGGTATTAGAGGATTTAGTTATTTTAATATAAATTATAGAATTCAATTATAGTTAGATGGTTTTTTTTAATGGTACCAAATACCATATATAGGGATTAAAAATGAATGATATGCATTTTTCAAAAAAAAATCATCTTTTGATGTTTATTTCTAAAAATTGATAAATAATGTCTCATGAATATGGAGAGTTTCAGAATGCTATGATTTGAGGTTTCATTCTCCAATGGTTTAAAAGCAACATTTTAAACCATATTGTCAACATCTATCATGCCAGAACATTGTTGGAGAAGCTTGAGAATTCATATTCTTCCAAGATAAGAAAAAATAACTTTTCCCCTCAAACAAATGATGAATTTTAGGTATAAAGAAGTTATGCATATTTCTGAATATTTGAGTGAATATTAGGTGTTTTTTGATCAATTGTCTAGTATGGGTATTAATTTTATATATGAGGTTTTAGAACTTTTTTTTTAATACTTGACCCAATTATTGGGATAATTTGCACTTTTAGTATGACATGGCATGTTTATTGTTGGAAATGGTTATTATACATGTTCCTTGTTTATTGGTTATTGTTTCCGATAATTGGTTTATTTATGTTGCGGCTTACTCTGATAAAAAGGGGTTATAGTCTCCCCACTTGACTCCATAGACCCCCGCTGCTAGTCGGCAGCCTTTGGCGTATGGGGAGGCACGCTTAAGGTCATGTAACCACCCGGCTCAGAGCACCGGTTTAGTGGCTTCTGGGTGGGGGGACATTACAAAGCAGTATCATAGGAGGTATTTAATCTCCTTCTCTGAGGTCTTGTTATTTGGGATAGGTTTCCAAGGTTTAAGATGTGTCGGGCCTTGGTAATGAGATCGTGCTTGCAAGTAGCTAACCCAGGTACGAGGGAAAACCCAAGTCACCCTGGGTGGGAAATGTTGTTATTGGTTGTTTATTGTTACTGTTGATGATATTTCTCCATTGGGTGATGCACATGTGGTTTGATGTGACTATTTTATGATATTTGGCTTGTGGCCTTAACGGCACGATGATTTTCATTCATGCATCATTGTAGGAACCTAATGGGAGATAGGTGGCATGCATCATGTTAGGCACACACATAGGATGGGTGTTTGAGGCAGGAAGGTAGGGTTCATCATTCATTTCATGAAACCAAGATATAATGAGAAGAATGAAATAAAGAAAGTGGGTGAATGATGTATAATGAAACATAAGGGTTTGAAACAAAGTGGAAAATGTTTTTGAACATTTTGGGTGAGTTTTGTTGTAGTGCATGGTTGTTTACCCTATGTGGACCACGGCCCGCGGTAGGCATGGTCGGGGCAGTGAATTTGAGGTGATAATGTTGTTAAATAAGCATATGAAAATGGGTTGTTGTAGCTAGTAAAGATCTTTTTGAGGAAGTCGTGAACGTTTTAAGGTATGAGTGCTAAATCTCGTGTTTGGAAATGTAGAGAGATACAACCACGACGTCGATTGCTAGTTGGGAAACAGGAGTATTCTGCTAAGAACACTCATTCGGTAGAAGAGAATGAAAATGTGGTATTCAATGAATGTAGAGAGGACCAGTTCCGAGAGAACTTGGATCGCCTTATACAGATGATGGATCGGGACCCAGGTTGGGTTGCACCGAGTATGTTTGAGCTAACTAGGGAGTTCCAGTTGCAGCACCATTCGACTTTCATCAGAGAGGGTGGGCCAGAGGCATCGGAGTTCTGGTTAGAGTATATCCAGACGATACTGGATAATCTGGATACCCCTGTTGAAAAGAAAGTAATGCTAGTCGTTTACATGTTGTGGGGCCAGGCAAGGCACTGGTGGGACATTCAGTCTCAGACCGAGCAGGCTGAGGGGATGTCGTGGAACGTTTTTCAGGAGAAGTTTCTGGAGCATTTTTACTGAGAGACTTTGAGGCAGGAGCGGGTTCCAGAGTTTATGAGCCTGACTCAAGGATCGCTATCGGTGATGGACTATGCTAGTCGCTTCACTGATTTGTGATGCTTCATCCCAGTGTTAGTCAGGGATGAGGCAGCGATAGCAAGGAATTTCCGGGATGGGTTGAGACATGATATCATGTCTCAAGTGAATATCTTATACTTGAAGAAGTTTGCAGAGGTCATGGATCAGGCACTCATCTCAAAAGGGAACCTAAAGTGAGCTTCGAGTGGTGGTCTTGTCATTCCAGCTGGGTTGACAAGTGATGCATCTTCCAACGGTCAGAAGCGTCGTTAAGAAAATTTCCAGCAAGGTGGTCAAAAGATGGGATCAGCCTCTCAGAGTGGGAACCAGGTGTTTTGTTATCAGTGTGGCAGGCCGAGGCATATGTGTGGTTAGTGTCCTCGACCTCCAGTTGAGTGTCATTCGTGCGGCAGAATGGGGTATGTGCAGAGGTTCTGCAGGAACCCTCAGTAGACGGGTGAGCATAACGAAGAAAAGCATATACCAGATACAGGAAGGGGATCAGTTGCCCTGTATCAAGCAGGAAGTTGGAGCTCCATGGGCCATACTAGCAGGGGCGGTGGATGTGGAACTCCCGGGCAAGATCGCTCATGCCAGCAAGGCAGTGCGTTGCAGGGTGTTCAGGCTTGATCCCAGGGTAGAGGGGTAAGTCAGCTTCAGGTAGTTTAGTTTGTTCCTGGTGATGGTGAGGCCAGACCATCAACTGTTTGAGGTACGATCCTTGTAACTTCTATGTTTTTCTAGTGAATTGTTTGATATAGGTTCCACACACTTTTTTGTTTCTATTCAACTTGTGGTAGTGTTGGGTTTACCAGTGGAGAGTTTGTGTGGAGTTATGTTAATTGACACCCCGTTGGGAGTACAAGTTGAAGATATCAAGCAGTGAAAAGGATGTGCCTTGGAAGTTGGTGGGTATCGTTTTCTATGGGACTTGTTCATTCTCGAGATGTCAGGGTTTGACCTAATCTTGGGAATGGATTGGTTGGGGTTTTATCGGGTGCACAAAGACGATTATCGTTGCAGAGTATCGTTCGATTCGCTTGAGGGTGACACTTATGTCCACCGTGGCGAGTGGGATATTCGAGTAGGGTGTGCACGGCCATTTTTTCAATAGATGAGTGGAATCACAGCTCAAGTGTCATGTCTCAAGATTGATTATGATGATTTGGGGGAACAATCTAATTTTCCTCTTGTGGGGGATCTGTTTCAGGAAGTGTTCCCTGAGGATTTCTTGGGGTTACCGCCCGAGAGGGATGTCGAGCTTATGATCGAGTTACTGTCGGGAGAAGAGCCAGTTTCTATTACTCCATACCAAATGGCACCGGCAGAAGTCTAGGAACTGAATTTTTATCTTGAGGAGTTGGAGCGTAAGGGGTTTATCTTTCCTAGTACATCTCCTTGGGGATCTCCCATTCTTTTTGCAAAGAAGGCCGATGGATCATTGAGCCTTTGTGTTGACTATCGAAAGTTGAATCAGATGATGGTGAAAAATAGGAGCCTTCTTCCTAAAATTGATGACTTGTGTGATCAATTTAGGGGTGAATCATTGCTTTCTAAAATTTATCTGAGGTCAGGTTATCACCATATGAGGGTGAGATCTTCTGACGTACCGCTGACGGCTTTCCAGAGTTGGTACGGGTTGTTTGAGTTTGTGGTAATGCCTTTCGGCTTCACCAATGCACTAGTGGTGTTTATGGATTTGATGAACCGAATCGTTCATCCCTATCTAGATCACTTTGTGGTTGTCTTTGTTGACGATATCTTAGTGTACTTGAAACTCATGACAATCATGCCCAACATCTTGATATCGTCTTGGATACGCTAAGAGAGCATTGACTATATGCCAAGATATCAAAGTTTCAATTCTGGATAGGTGAGGTGCATTTTCTGAGTCCCATCATCTCAGAGGTAGGTGTGATAGTGGATCCAAAGAAAGTGCAGGCATTTGTATCTTGGTAGCATCCCAATAGTTTTTCTGATGTTTTGAGTTTTCTGGGTTTTTTCAGGTATTACCAAAGGTACATTCAAAATTTCCCTCACATGGAAGCACCACTCTCGGGCTTGACCAAGAAAGGAATCACGTTCGAGTGTTCTGAGGATTGTAAGAATTCCTTCAAAGAGTTGAATAAGTGGTTGACGATGGCACCTATCTTGATCTTACCTGATCCGGGTAAGAAATACATCTTTTTTTATGATCCATCTGGAATCGGACTTGGGGATATGTTGATTAAAGATGAGCGGGTTTTGGTTTATGGGTCGAGGCAGTTGAGACCCCATGAGCGTAACTATCCCACTCATGATCTTGAGTTGGCTGCAGTAGTGTACGCCTTGAAGTGTTGGAGGCACTATCTGTTTGGAGAATGTTTTACCAGGTTTACTGACCATAAGAGCCTAAAGTACATCTTATCACTGCGGTATCTGAATCTTCATCAGTGAAGATGGGTTGAATATCTCCATTATTTTGACTTTGAGTTGGTGTACATGCTAGGAAGTGGAAAAAGTGTTGCTGATGCTCTGAGCAAGAAGGTTCAGAATCAGGTGGTTTAGGAGTCCAGCATCATGTGGAAGGTGATGTCTTTGTTTGCAAAGATGCACCTGGTGGTGCAGGAGGAGAGTGTCCAGGTCACTCTTACTTACATAATGATGCATTCGACGCTTTTTATTTGTGTAAAAGAAGGTCAGCATGATGATCCTGTGTGTTTGATCATGAAAGAAAATCTTAATGGTGGGGAGTTACCTTATGGTTGGGCCGTCGATGCGGAAGGTGTTGTTCGGGTTCAGGATCCTGTGGTTGTTCCAAAGTGTGTGTGGTAAGAGTTGATGCGTGAGTTCTATGCATCAAAGTGGGAAGTGCATCCTGGTTTGACCAAGATATACCTTGATCTCCGAAGGCAGTTTGGTGGCCTGGAATGAAGAAGGAAGTTGTGGGATTTGTGGCACAGTGCCTTACCTGTCAGTAGGTGAAGGTTGAGCATCAACACCCAGGTGGTTCGTTGCATACATTGCCCATTCCAGAATTTAAGTTGGATGATGTAACAATGGATTTTTTCATGGGTCTTCTGAGGACACCGAGGAAGAATGATGCAATCTGGGTGGTTGTGGATCATTTAATGAAAGTGACTCATTTCTTACCGATTCAGGAGACCTTTACGGTCGACCAGTTGGGTGAGATGTATGTTCAGGAGATAGTACGGTTGCATGTTGTTTCACAAACCAGAGTATCGGACCGAGATTCGTATTTCACATCGTGTTTCTGGAAAGGTTTGTAGAAGGCACTTGGTACACTGGTGTTTTTGAGTACGGCTTTGCACACGCATAAGGAAGGTCAGTCGGAGCGTACGACCCAATTGTTGGAAGACATGTTAAGAGATTGTGTCTTGTACTTTGGTGGTTCATGAGAGAGTCACCTATCGTTAGTTGAGTTTTCCTACAACAACAGTTTTTAGGCTACGATTCAGATGGCACCATTTGAGGCACTCTATGGGAGGCCATGTAGATCTCCGTTGTGTTGGCTAGAGGCCGGTGAATCTGAGTTGTTGGGGCCAAGTCTTGTGTAGGAGACTTCAGAGAGAGTTAGGTTGATTAGGAAGCAGATGGATACGGGTCATAGTAGATCGAAGTCGTATGTATATCGGAAGCGTACACATCTAGAGTTTGTGGTGGGTGATAATGTGTTCCTTCGGGTGTCACCAAGGTTGGGTCACTATCGAATTCGAAAGTAGGGTAAGTCGGCACCCAGGTGTGTGGGACCTTATGTGATTGTGGAGAGGATTGGACCAATGTCTTACCAATTGGATCTTCCAGAGTGGTATGGTGGGATGAACGATGTGTTTCATGTGTCGCAGCTTCGACAGTATCACCCTGACCCATCTCACGTGGTTGATGTAGAGGATGTAGAACTTGAGGCTGATGCGTCCTTTAAGGATCATCTGGTTCGTGTGGTGGATCGTAGTGAAAAGATCTTATGGGGAAAGGTTGTTCCATTAGTGGGAGTAATATGGAAACATGGTAAAGTTCAAGAAGAAACTTGGGAGCAGGAATCGAATAGGCAGGCTCAGTGTCCCGAACTCTTCTCTTCGGTGGAGCAATGAGGCTTGGGAACTTGGCTCGAGGACGAGCCGTTATAAGGTGGGTAGGTTGTAAGATCCTAGTTTTTGGAAGGGTATGTTTTCTTTATGTTTTGGTTGAATCCCTTGTTCTAGGTTTCACGGGATGTCTTTTGAAAGTATGAGAGTCCTTGGGAGTGTTTTAGGGGCTTGGGGCACAGAAGAAAGGAAAACTGGGCAAGACAGGCCAGGGTGCACGACATGTGCATGGCCAGGGAAACCGTGTGGCCTGCCCAGGTAAATCATGCAACCCTTCTCCTCTAGGTAGTATCATGCGCATGGTTTGCGCACGGTTTTTCAAACTGTGCGGCTAAACAGTGAGGACTCTTAAATTTGGGAAAAATTACAAGTTTTCCACTCAGGGCTTTTAAACCCCAACTTGGGATTTTCCTCCATTCATCCCCTCTAAAACCTAGTGATGAACTTGGCCGACCCAAGCTTTTCAAGGGTGGTTCTTCTTCGATTCTTGGCCATTTAGAGCGTCGTTGGTTTCAGATCGAAGCTCTGAGTAAGGCTAATCCCATCCTTGATTCTCCTTTTGGTTTAGGGTTTGTATCTTCTCTCTCTCTTGTTCCGAAGCTCTACAACCCTATCTTTTGGGTGAGTTCTAGGTTGAAGCTCCAAAGGCTAGTCCGATTGAGGTCTAAGGACTCGATTGAGGGTGCGTTCAATCGTGGTTTCGAGGTAGGTGGTCTATAAGTGATATCCCATAGTTATTTGGGTAATTGTGCATGTTTAGTTGTGTTCTTGCTTTCCCTTGGTCAAGTTTTGAATAACCTTGGCCTATTTGGTAATATTGGTTTTTAAAATGGTAAATGGAAACTCTCACGATCCCCATGGGATGCAATGGGAATGATTGACCTAATTGGGGACATCCATGGGATGTGCCGGCTTTTCCCAGACTTAGAGAATGTGATTGAACAAGTGAACTTGTGGTAATAAAGGGTAGAGACCTTGATGAATATGTTGTCATGTTTGGTTGAACTTGGAATAGAAGTTTGGTGATGCACCTAGACTTGGTAATAACCTGAGGGTTATATGGAAGGGGTTGAATGGTTGATTCATGGGAATGATGAATGGGTTAAAAGGGTTAATGTGTAATCTGAATAAAGATCATAATGTGATGGATTATGGGTTTAGTGTTGAATTCTTAGTGAAATAAGCATAACACATGGGAATTGGGTGAATGGTTAAATGATGTGAAATGGTAAGGTGTTAATGGGTTAAGGCGTAATGTAAATTCCCGTGTGGTTTGTTGTGAATGGTGTTTACCTGAGGGAAATGGTATGGCGGGTTTATGGTTACTTATATATAAGCATGTGCACATGTCTTGGTAGTGTGGGTAATGACTTGAGGATCTATGCCCACGGGTTGAGTAAAGATGGATGCTCTGAACTCCACCCTAAATGCACGGGTTAAGAATGAGGATTGAGGATCTATTCTCCTAACGGCTGCATCCACCTGGAATGAGGCTTCGAGGTGAGGATATTATTATTATGAGGGGGTTAGTCTTAGTGAGATAGTATAATGATGTGTTTACCCTCTTTCTTTTGATTGTTGGCCTTAGAACCATATAACATAATGTTGGTGATTAACCCATGGAAATGTGATGAATTGGTAAGAGATGATAATTGGTGTGTGATGAATGGTAATGGAAGTGGAAATAGCTTTGGCCCTGAACTTGTTAATGGAACCGTAAGTAATTACTTGGTAATTATCATTCATATTCCTTTTTCATGCACTAATTGTTATACTTGATATTTTGTAGACACGTGGTGGCCTACGGAGTTTTACTCACACCCTGATCCGGCCGTCGTTGGGTACCTGAGCAGACTTCATGTTTTCAGGTCAGGAGAAGGGAAAGGGTCCTTTCTATATAGTGAGTGCACATGGGTAGCACTTGGTGGAGGATCCGGAATTGGAGTCGGGACCATTTTGGGGATTTTGGTTGTTGTCTTTATTTCAGGTTTTGTTCACTCTTGCACTTGTAGTATGACATGGAAGGTTTATTGTAGGAAATGGTTGTTATACATGTTCCTTGTTTATTGGTTATTGTTTCCACCATTCGGTTTATTTATGTTGCAGAATAATCTGATTAAAAGAGGGTATAGTCTCCCCACTTGACTCCATAGACCCCCACTGCTAGTCGGCAACCTTTGGCGTATGAGGAGGCGTGCTTAAGGTCATGTAACCACCCGGCTCAGAGCACTGGTTTAGTGGCTTCCGTGTCGGGGACGTTACACTCAACTATGTATATACCATAATCATGCATTCTCCAAAATATACCTTTTCAAAAACTAACTAAATCTACATGAAAATAAACCATAATGAAACCATATATTCTTCTAGAAATTAACATTATCTTTAACCCACAAATTGTGTTAATCGCTAGGTCATAAAATCATACACCAGCTAATATATACCATAATCCTGAAAATGCATTAAGCTTCACAAAAAATATCATAAATCAATTATCAATACCAAGGTTACCCATACTATTTTTATTTTTTTCAAAATCTACCAACTCTTTATTATGTTGACATTAAGTATTTATTAAACCTAATTTTTATCTATCCCTCAGTCATTTTTTCTTCAATTTTCTTCCCCAAAAATTTAACCTTGTCATAAAATTACTTTTCTTGTATACTGATACCATTTAATATATTTTTCCAAAACACTAATAAAAAATAACTATATAAAATTCCTTATATGTTTCACATAATCCTCATTACAGTTAGGGTATACCACAATATCAATGAAAAATATCACTTACTAATAAAAATATCTAAGAGTATCATGATTTAATTTATATTATGATATCAACCTCACTACCATATGTATGAATATAAAGCATACATTTTCCATCATAATTGGAAAATAATAAGATTATAAACCATTAAATTATGATCCCTTATTCAATTATATGATATAGTTGTGTCAAAATACATACCTTTTTTAACATCATTTTCGTCATCCTATTCCAAAAAAATACAAAAATACAAATGGTGATCAATAAAATTAGATTAAATGATCATATGGATATGAAAACAAAATCCTAATATGTTTTATCTAATAATACCTTAATTTAATCTTTTTTATTTTTAGTTAAATCCACTTTTCCTTAAGTTAGGTTCTATTTTACTTTTTAGGCTAATCTCAAAAAAAAACTCTACCAAAATCTCCATGAACTTTATTAAAATATTATAAAAAAATCATTGAACTCTATGCTCTCAAAGTTTGACATGCCTATTATCCTTAAAAGAACATATCAATTAATATGTACCATAACTTGGGAATATTTATGTTTAATTATAATTTATCGATAGTAATTCCTTATTAGGTTTTATAACAAAAAATTCAAATCTTTCATAATGGTTTATAAAGAGATTGTGAATTATCCAAGGTATATCCCCAAGGATTTCCTACCTAGGTGTGTATTATTTGGCCCAATCATCATGTAACAGATTGAGGACTAGGTGAATAGTCAACCATCTTTTTTTAGGGTGATTACCCCAAGGTTCTTTTTTTCCACAGTCGCATCCACTTGATATTATTCAGATCGGGATATAATTTCCAAGAGAACCACACAATATCTACATTACCAAAACTTTATAGGGTTATCCAATACATATACCTTAAACTTATATATATATTTTTCACTAAATTTGGATATCATAATCCCAAAAATATTTAAACTAATCCTCAAAAACAATTATACCAAACTTTTATACCAACTATAGAAACCCAATATAAACATACTTTTATTTTAAAAAAATTTATCAGGTAAATATTATATCTCACAAACAATCATAAAATCCAAAGAATGGAAGGTTTAGTGTATTTAAGGACAATTTATATATTCATCTTAATTTACAAACCTTGGTAACCTTTATCCATAATATATCCAAACTATGCTCTCTTCTATACTTATTATATGATATAATTAGGTTCATAACCTAGGAAAATTAAACATAAGTGGTGATCTCAAACAAATAGTAAGGAAAACATAATATATGAAAATAAAATATCATAAGTGAGCATAATATTAAAATACAGGTATAATCACGATACATAAGAAAGAAATAACCCAGAAAACAAAGATCATAAATCATAGAATAAGGCATTACATAACATAAAAGTATGGAATAACATAGAGAAGAGTCATAAACATGGAATGTAACATAGACTAAAAATAAAATAAACTTATAAGGGTGTACCAATCATAATAATTGAAAACCATAGGATAAATCTCAATATGACCATCAATATATGAACAAAATAATTTTGTTCACACATGAAAATCTGAGCAAGCTCATTATTCTCATTCCTACTGGGACAAACTCATTATGTCTATGCCAAACATCTCTTGAGATATCAACTCAAACCAATGAATTATAGGGTGATATGGGACCCTATCTATAATATCTCGTACATATGTGTGAAATAATAAATCAATAATAACATAAATAACCCTTAAAAAGAAAATGGATTCTATATCCATTTAAAATGAAACCATATAAAGAAAAAATTTATAATTCCATTAACAAACATACTAAAAACATGAAATATAAATGGTTATACATTGATACTAAATATATTTCTAGGAAGATACCAATAAATAAAGTATGTATTATTAACACCAAATAGAAAAATGGTATATAGTTTAGTGAATAATTTCCACAATCAATTGATGAATGACATCTCGGTGAACACCCTTCAATCAAAATAAGGAAATATAGTGTTTATAATGGAAAGAAATTGGAAAAATAATAATTTATATTCATAGTTGATGGTTTGGAAATAAAAAGGTAGTTATGAATAAGTTTTTTGATAAAAAATAAAATTTCATTAGACATCATAATAAATAATGAGGTTTTTATCTTTTAAATAATATCCTTAAATAAGCATAAAATATGTCAATGGACACTCGGTTAAATGGAAAACATTTTTTAGGGGTGTTAGGAAAATAAATTTGTAAATAAGAAACATTATAAATATTTTTAAAAACATTTATTTAGGTAGATATATATTAAAAAATCTGTCTTATAATAATTTATTTTAGAAAACATGAAAATATAGATAGGTAGTTTCATAGAAAAAGAAAATAGATACACAAATATGTGTTTAAATGGAAAATATTCAAAATAGATTCTTCTCACACTTTGAAGAAGAATAACCATCCAAAAACAATTTAGAAATATCTTTAAAAAAATTATAAGGTAAATTAATATAAAATGACCATAATAAATTATTGTCTTGTAGATAAGGGAATTTTTAAAAGAATACAATTAATAATTTCATGGAAGAGAATGATTTGAGACTAAAAAGAAAAAAAAGTTTCTTTTTAATTAAAAATTTATAAAAATGAGACAATGGGAAAAATGAAATAGGTAAAATAAAAGTAAAACCCTAATAATTAATAAATCAGAATAAAATTATATGTTTTTTAATGGATTAGATTTCAAAAATAAATCTCTATTTTAAAATGTTATTGTGGAAAACCCCTCACGGTATTGGTAATATAAGAATCAAAGGATTTTGAGAGAAATATCATGAAATATATATTAAAATATATTAAAATGGAATATATATTCATAAAATAAAGAAATAGGGTAGTGAATACATAATATAAAATAAATATTGTGGTCAAATATCAAACATGTCTTATGGAGTTGAAAATGAGACAAAGAAACCCTTACCATGTTTCCCTGCATCGTCAAAGGCTCTATAATATCTTATTTAACAAACATAAATATCTAAATATTATACTTCTGAACCATATTCATATATATTAACTTTACTTAACTACATTTAAGATCATTTATCAGTAATATATTAGTTATATAAAGATTATTTTTTTACCATCTGGTTTTAGTAACTTTATTAGTTTTGTATATGATTTAGGAAGTTGATTTCACTACCCATTCTATAATGCCATGTTCATAAAAACTATAAAGTTTAATTTACTTTAATAGATAATTTATATTGATTTATGAATATCTTATCTCATTTCATAACTATTTTAGTTTTTTAGTATGATAATTGAATCAATGTCAACTTATTTACATAATTTTAATGATCAATGGTGATATTTTTTAATAAGTTAAAAAATTAATATAACCTTAAAATAACCATAAAATAATAATGTTTTTTTATTAAATTATAATATAATTATTATGTAATTTCACATCATTATAATGGTTTAATTTTAAAGCATTGATCAAGTAGGTGCTTAGATCAAACCAAACCTGAACGTACTATAATTCAATGGGTGAGTATGTTTAAAAATTGTTTATTTTGACATTATATAATTACAATATAATAATAATCATATTATTTATATTTTTTAGTTTTTCTATCATATTTAAATATTTTATAAAAAATAATAAAAGTATAGATAAAAAACAAGCATTACTTTGTAGAGGTGATAGTCCATACAACACATGATTGATGTTTTCATTTACCAATGAATGAGTGGGGATGAAGGTCGATTATAATTTTTCAATTCATAATCATAGTTATATTATATATGCCAAATTTATTCTTCAATTATAAACTTATAACCAATGAATAGATTCAATGGTGAAAGACATAATACAACACTTGGTAGATGCGACACTCTGCACAAACTCTTGATCGATGTTCATTTGGTTTTCTATGTGAATTAAAATGGATAAATAATGATTTTTAAATTAAAATAATTTCACTTAAGAATAATAATCATACAAAGTTAATTATATTTATAGGGTTATTATAGTTTTATAAGATATATATTAATAATAAATGGATAAGGATTGTGTAATACTAACTTTGGGACCTTGATCTTTCTCTTGAAGGTCTCCTTAGAACTAAAGGTGTTGGGATAAATTATGGTGACCAGGTACTTTAGGTTATGTAAGGAAAATATAAGAGATTAAAATTTATCTATGTTTAAAGAAAATTTATAAGGGAATGTGTAAATTTTATGGGGTGTAATTAAACCTTTTTTATGTGAATAAAAGGGAATTTTTGGGAACACACAATATTTTTCAAAAATCGAATGACACTGTTCAAGGTAAAATAGATCCCAAAGTGATAAATAAGATAATTATGGGTGATATAAGTCTTATAAAGACTCTATCACTCATTTTCACACAATATTTAAAAATATTAAAATTCATTTACAATTACATTTTATTACATTTTACCATTTTTATTTTTTTAACCAGGGTAACTAGTTTTTAAATAAGTAATATGTGTTTTACCAAAAATAAAAAATATCCCCTCATACAAAATTTGAGTTTTATGAACCAAAATTTAACCTCTATTTAATCCAATTAAATATCTAAATATAATATAATTTACCATTAACTTAAAAGTTTTAATATGGAGAGAGAAAATCTACTTTTATATAAAAAAATTCATTTTTCCATTATGTGTGCTTAATTTTATTTACTATAGTCACCAATTGAATGAGCATATATATAATTATATATAATTTTAAAAATTATAATATATAAATTATTTAAAATAAACAAATTTAAAAAATAATATATAAATTATACAACATTAATAAAACAATTCTTTGAAAATATTTGTTTTTGTACTATCACAAAAATTAAATTTGATCATAGTAGTCATACCTTTATAAAAAAATGAAATTTATACGGTTAAATATTATTAACATTATTATAAAAAACTAAAAATATATTTTTCATATTTAATTTCTATAAGTAATGCTGGCTAATTTTTAACATAATCAAATAAAAACACTTTTTAGAGTAAAATACATCTTATGTTTCCAAGAAGTTATAAATAGATTTTATAAATTAAACATGGTATTTTTAAATGAATAATTTTTATTCATAAAATATATTTTTATAATAAAATAATTTATAAGTTATTACATAATACTTACTTTATGAAAAAATCATAAACGTAACGATATTTGTAAAAATGATTTTTTCACTATTCACTTAAAAAATAATTTTTTTAGAAAAATATAAAAAAATTATCCAAAGATAATATTTTCATGATAAATAAAAAAATTAATTTCATTTTATAAAATTCAAATTTTAAAATTTATAAATTAATCTTTTAATTGAAAATACAAAAACTAAGGAAAACCTATTTTATTGAAAATGGTCTTTTTTAAACTTAAATTGTCTTCAATATTATTTCATATAAATTTATAAATAATTTATTTTTGAAATATGGACTTATAAATATAAATATTACCTTTTATAATAACCTTTTTAACTGTGATCAATAAAATTTACTACATAAAAATAAATTAAAATTTCTTTAAAATGGTTATTCAAAGTGCATCATTTTAAAATATTAATAAAATAAAAAATGTAATATGTAATTATATTACCTAATTATGGTTTACAATGGGTGGTTCTAGCAAACATTATATTGTGATGATTTAATTGGGTGTTTGATAGTGCTTCATGAGGTGGTACGTGGCTCAAGGTGTGATAATGTTGTAGTCTGATTTAAATTTCAAGTTTTAAATTTAGTCTCTGTGGGTGTGATGTGGATCATCGGGAAGTTATATTTCTATGTATGGTTCCCACTCAACCTAATTTGTAATTTAAAATAATAATAAAAATATTATGGGTAATTATTGTACTTAATTATTTTCTTTCTACTTATTAATGATTATATTAGTCAAGTAATTTTAATATGTTAGGGTTTGTTTTATTTAAGTGTTGTGTGAGTACAATTTTTTATGTGGCACAACTTGTTGAATATAATATTGATTTTAAGGGTCCAAAATCTTGATTCCTTACGTATATGGGGATACAACACTTTCAAACAATTGAAGTCAAGGAATATGTCATTCAATAACAAAGTGGAATATATAATAATTTCTTTGTTGGATTTAATGAAATCTATAATGGATTTTTTTTCAATTAGATTATATCAAGGAATAATTTCTCATGATCTTATCGGTTCAACAGTTTAAGAAATATGAGTTGAATTAGTTTTTGGTTAGTTATAATGGAAAGGAAGCAATGAAAAATAATATGCCTCATAAGAAGATAATGGAACATGATGATGTTGAATTAGATATTATTGATTCAAAAGAGGGTGTAAAAAATGTCAACTCAAGACAAAGTCTAAATAAGTGGTCTCCAGTAGAATATATTAGAAACAAATGGAAGATTAATGTGATTTTATTCATCAATTTCAATGTTCTATAAATGAAGTTGAAGTGAACCACAACAATAATAAAAAATATTTTTGATGTAGTATTTATAAAGTGAATATGAATATGATTTATCCTAACTAAAAATTATATTTGAAGAATAATTTGGTTGGATAATTTAGTTTTTATTAAGAGGTAGGGTTCAATACCAATCCATGGAAGTTGAATAAGAAATATAAGACTTCACTCATTAAAAGATATGGTGTGATGACTCATACACTATCTCAATTATTATTTTGTTATTTTTAATCAAAGGAAGATAAATACAACATAAATCCCTTTATATTTATCCCTGAAATTTATTTAAAAAGATGGAGGAAAAATTATATGGGGTGAATCCAAAGAAATGTGTTTAACCTAATGGGGGATAGATATATTATTTTTTGGGAGTATATATTTTTACGGAGATATAAAAGAAATAATTTATGATCTCATCATGTGGTTGTGTGAGTTGAAAACTATTTTATCATATTTGGTGAGCCAATATATAGGAACGTGTTTTTAAAATTTTCAAATAATAGTTTTTTGAAGTGTAAGAAAAAGTTCAATTGGAATTATAGTTGTAAACAAGTTGATGTATTTCACTTTTATAGAAACAATATATTATTTTTAATATTCTTGTATCTTACATTTAGTTCAATCAAATAAGCTGATAATTATTGAATGATGAATCATTACTAATTATGTTGATTTTTAAGAGTTTGTTTTAATAACCTCCAAAAAAATCCAAAGTGGGTGATTGTTGATACCTTAAATGAAAAATATGACGAGATATTTAGTTGAACCTAAATCCCCAAACATAGTAGTGTTTTCCTAGGTAAGAAGAATTTAAGAAAATGAGTTGATTTTTTATGTGTTTTTTGTTTCCAATACATAAACCAAGTTCAAACTCAAGTATTACATAGTGTTTCATTTGATGTAAAGTTCATTATATAATATTGGGGTGATTTTAGGAGCATAAATGAACTCTAGAGGAGTTTGGATAAAATATAAAAGTAATTTTGGATGAGGAGTTATAAATTAAATAAGGATTCATCTGATTGAAATTAGAAAGTTATTCTAGTAATGGAGATATAAATTTTAGGAGTATGTATCCTTGTGATATGATTTGAGATATCTAGAATTTAAATATATTCAAGAATTAAAAGTTTGTATCCAAAAGATACAATATTTAAAGTAGACTATTTACAAAATATAATGTATCTATAATATATCAAACTTGATCAACAAATGTGGTAAATTCAAGTGTGTATAAGTCACTTTTACTGGGGCATAATATAATCTTGAATATTAGCCATGTCCTATATGTATAGGTGACTTTGGCCTGATTAAATATAGAACTTGAAATGGGTTAAGTCCTTATATAATTTTTTCTTTTATTCTGAATATAATATGTATGGGAAATTGATTAAGTCCACAATACATTATATTGAGAAAGTTCTCAAGATTTGGAAAATTAGTTAAGAGACCATGATGATTCTGTGTTAAGATTTGACAATGTATCAGTTTGTATTAAGATGTGTAGAAGGAATTTGGAAAAGTCACATGTATCACTATAATATTTATTCTCACTAAAAGGGTATGAATATTTGATATTGTACCCAAGACACACTATTATTCATATTATTTGGCATAACTAAGAAAATTGAAAAGGTGTTGAAGTACATTGAAACACAAAATATTCTTATATTCTAATGAATTATAAAATCCCCCATTAGGATCACAAGGAAATGTAATAGTTGTAAATGTACTCAATATTTTAGAAAATGTTGCAAGATTTTCACTAAGACATGTAAAGGTATTTTCAGAGAATTTGGAAAATTTTTGAGTTTCATTATAATAAGTGAATATTTGTTAATTTACTAAAATTTAATATTTTTGGAAGTAAATAGGGAGGTTCAAAAATTATATTTCTTGAATTATAATTCAAAATAAGTATAAAAATTATTATACTGAGGTTTTTATTCTATGTAGTAAATATCATGAGAAAAAATCATGATATTATCTGTTTAATAGTTAAGGGTGTGTTATAAATAAGATAATCACTCTGTGATGTAAGTCATAGATGGATAGACTTATAGTTAGGTATGTGGTTTAACATATTATCATACTATGTTGATAAGGCCGCATCATTTCATAGAATTAAGTGTGGATCACTGGTTTGATTAATATCATTATGTAAAGTTGTAATAGTTATTATACACATTTATTTTGTGGAAAATTAATATATCATGTCATAATTAATGGTATCACTCCATGTTCATGCAGACCTGGGAGAAGAAGGACAGAAGTCTGGAACCGTAAATAAGATTCTGGTTCTCCAAATAGAAAAAATTTTAGAAGGAATTAATGATATCTAGTTTTTCATGTTGTGGTATATATAGTCATTTCAAGATTTCATATATTGATCCAATGCTTAAAAATTTAAGATAAGTTGAGAAGTGGTTGAAAGTAGTTAATTTTTTGAATTTAAAATTTAAAATTCAAATGTTAAGAGGGAAAAAATATTGATACTATGAAATATAAATTCAAAAAAGTTTATTTAGTGGACTAAAAAATAGAGTAAAGAGAAATAAAAAAAATCAAAATAAGAGAGAAGAAGATTGTGTCTAGTGTGAACATGAAGAATACATGTACTTATGCAAGTAAACGAAGATAAATAGGATGAGTATATATGTGGTTTTTGTGTGGGATCATCACACTTGTTTAATGTGTTGAAGAATAAGTAATAATTCACACCTATTATATTAGGTATAAATGTTAGAGAGAACTATGAAATATTTAGGAGGCCATATAATAGGAAGATAATGACAATCCCTAAATCATTAAAGATCACAACAACAATGAAACCATTCAGGAGACTTTTAAAGATAAAAATTATTGATTTTTATGTAATATGTAGCACCCCTGGTTTGAGGTATGTATCATTTTTTATGCTTTTTTTATGTGTTTAAAGTGAATGGGATGAGTTGAGAAGATTTTCGAATGGTTTTGAATAAGTTTGGAGGATTTTCTTAGGGACCACGGTATGAGAACGGCTAGGGGAAACCATGCGGGTTCTCAAGGAAACCGTTCAGGTGGAGGCAGTAGGCTTCAGATAACCTGCACATGGTTTGGAAAACTGTGCGAGGAAACCATACGTGCCCCTCCTTTCGAGACAGTGGCTTGTGCATGATTAGCGCACGGTTTGTCAAACTGATAAGACTAACCATGCGACCAATTAAAGTAAAGGTTTTTTAATTCAGGATCCTTCATGATTGACCTATTTCACTCCCAATCTTCTCCCACTCAAGCCTCACTTGGGATTTTTTGTTCTCAGAGGTTGAAGGTGATCTCCCACTCGTTTTATAAGAAATTAAAAGGGCTTTCTTGGTGTTTTGAATGAGGTTTCTACCGGGTAAGTCTATCCTCTTGGTTTCTTTGTGTTTTCCTCTAGATCTTCATATCCCTCTCCCTCTCAGTTTTCTAGATATACATATGTTGCTTGTATAGCCTAATTATTACATTGGTATCAGAGGATAAACCTAAGTAAAAATATAGTGGAACTGCCTGGGCAGAGATGTAGGGTACATAATGATGACTTTATTCTCTAAAGGTGGGGTGAATATAACACCGTAGGAAGTTAAAATGTTAAAAGGATAAATGTTACAACTCGTGTCAACAAGGTGCACCTTTTCTTTTTATATCCTACCAGATTAGAACTCTATAGTTAAATAGAATTTTCCTAAATTAGTGATCAAGATGTTTGTACTCCAAGGAAGTTTCCTAGGGTGTATGTGAGTGAGTGAAAATCACATTATAAAGATTTTTTGTCATCATGTGGGTAAAATAATTAGTCCGATGACCGGTTTGAGTACTTGGGTGGGCATCAGGGAGGGGACAACACTTGTTTGGGGGTGACTAGGGTTTCTGTTAGTCCCATTTTTTACATATAATCTTTCAATTTATGGAGGATATAGATAAATGTGACCATATTTTAACCCTTTAAAAAATATAAAATCAAACCCAAAAATTGGATCTCTTAAATAACCAAATACCTTTTAGTTTTACAGTTTTATATAATTAGGACAAACACTTATATGGATACTTCGATACATAAACAACTTGTTCATAAAACACAGCATCATATCCCACTAATTTCTTCACATCAAGTGACCATCTTAGGCATAACATACTTAAAAAAATTTTGTAACAACATTGAAAAATAGTAAATATAGTATGGGTGAGATCAAGAACTCAATAAGGGTAAACATAATCATTAATAATTGAATTACTTCAGTGAGAATAATATGAGAATAAGGGTATGATGGCATAACCAAAGTTTGTGTGCATAACATAATAGAACTCATACACATAAAAACATTAATCATTAAACATGTTACATGGTATAAATATTTTAAAAGGCTTGAGTAATAAGAATCAATAATCTTGAGCCATGTGATTTCAAAATTGATCAAAGGAACTAATGATAACTCATAGAAAGCATAGATAAAATGTGTTGGTATCTTGTGGAATTATCTACACATGACCCTTACAATAACACTTACAGATGGGATAACCTTACTTGGTTCATCCCCATAATATCTTAAGAGTAAAATAGTAACCAGCTAACTCCATCGTCTCTTAGGAGTTACATATATTCAGTCAACTCTTTCATCATTACCAAATGCATTGAAAAGATATTTCAGGATTTCCAACAATCATGAGTAATATTGGGCTCACCCAACATCATAAATATGTCCAATAACCATAAAATAATCATAACACATGAAATATTTAATTTTTCATCATAATAATAACCATTGTTCTTTTATATATTTATTAACCTATGGAAAAGAAATAGGTTCCATTTTAACATCTTTGAAATAATTAAAATATAACCAGATAAATGATAAATATGGTATATTTAAAAAATATCCCTAGGTAAGTATAAGAACATAAAGAGTTTTTAGTGAATAAAAATACCATTAAATTATCATTAAATACATTCTCGAGTAAAATAACATTTAAACTTTGAAAATAACTTTTAAAAACAAAAAAATTACAAAATATTGTGAAAGTAATTTAATTTTAAATTAATCTCAGAAGCCAATAATGTAACATTAAATGAAAATTATCATCATCAAGGTGTGAAAACTCATTCATGTTGTAAATTTTAAAAATATAAATTCTTTTCAATCTTTTGAAAATAGAGACAAAAGTGAAACATTATAAGAAATTTCATTTTAAAACCTTTTAAAATAAGTTCGAAGATCATGTAAAAAAATTTAAGAAATAATTTATATTTAGAAAAAACATTCTTGAAATAAAATAAAGAGCATGGAGGAATGTTTTGGTTAAAATTATCTAAAAACAATAAAATAACATCTTTAAAGTAATACCATTTATGGTAATTTAAAATAAAAACCCCTTGAATAAAAGACCATAAAATCCCATGAGTATAAATGAGATCACGATATTATATTTCAAGACTCATTATATACACTTGATAAATTAATATAGGTTTATCAATAAAAACATGTCTTAAATAAGGATGTATGATTTGAGAATCCCTTACAACTTGGGTAATGCTTGAATTAAAAATCCATTGAAGGAAGGAACAAAACATGATTCTATAAAACCTATGATTTCCAACAAAAAAATATGTGAAAAAAACTTCATGGGGTTGTATATACACCTCATAAAATAATATAGGTGAATAACATAATCATATGGGGGACGATATTGGTAAAAATTATTTAAAAGTATAAAACAACAGTTTTAAAGTAATATCATTTATCGTATTTTAAAATAAATAACAATTTGAAATAAATAACATAAAATACCAAGCGTATAAAAGAATTCAGGATATTATATTTAAATAGTCATTATATATAACATATAAATTAATATAGGTTCATCAATAAAAACTTGTTTCAAACAAGGAAGTTTGACATGAGAAGCCCTTATACCTTGGTCGATGATTGAATTAACAATACAATTAATGAAGGAACATAACATGACTCTATAAAACAAATAATTTCCATGAAATTATATATTAAAACACATTCACGGGGTAGTATATACACATCATAAAATAATATAGGTTCATAATAAAAACATTTATCCCAAAGATGTTAAATTTGACATGAATAACTCTTATATAGATAGTTTCATTGAATTAAGAATTAATCAACGGATTGATTATGTGTAAAAAATTTAAATCCAAAAAAACTAGTGTAAATACAACATAAATAAAAAAAGTTAATTTTAAATAAAATCATGGCATAATATAATCAAGGAAGTTGAATTATAACCTAATGAATTGAAATTCAATTAAAAAACTCGATACTTCTTTGGTTTCTTCAGAATCAAAACCCCTTCGATGAAATAACATGAATTGTAACCAAAAATACCATTAATTATTAAAACATTAATGATATAACATGTTAAAATTTAGTATATACACCATAGAAAATAAATTATTTGTTCAACATTAAAACATGCCTCAATGAGGGGAAATTGAGAAGAATTCTCTTACATCAAATCCAAACTTGCAATGTGTCTCCTTTAACTCCTGTATAATAAGATTATATAAATTATTTAATTATTTAAGATCTATTTATAGGTTAATTAATTTATGACTAAGACATTTTTTCATTTATTTCTATGATGTATTTAATTACATAATCAGTTCACTCCAAGTCAGCAGTTTGGAGGATATTCAGTTAATAACATCTCAATGACTTCAATAATTTAACCATGTTCAAATGGATATTTATAACATCATATACATAATAATGATAATAATGAAATAATTATCATTTTTATAAGTAAATTATACTTTTAATACCAACCTTGAAAATGGTAACAAAAAAAAGAATTATGTTATAATGATGAAGACAGTAGGTTGTACGTACAAATGAGTAACATTTCCATTTTTCAACAAACATGAGGGAAACAAGGAAATAACTATTTAATAGTTAAATAATAATGATTATATCATAAATATCCCCGATGAGAACCCTAGTTTCCAAAACTATAGATATTCTCCCCTCCTTAGGGCCCACCCACATGTCGAAATGGGTTATTAGAGTAACCAAAACCTTTAAAGGCCAACACATGTTCTTTTAGTCTGATTTTTCCTCTCTTAAACACACCTAGGGAAACTTCGCAATATTTCTCCCATAATGATCACTAATCGAAGAAAAAATTAATTCTCTATGGATTTATAATCAGGTGGATCCAAAAAATAAAGGTGGACCTGATTGACATGGGTATTGATATTTAGAATGTTAACCCTTTAACGTTATAGAGTTTTAAATTCACCCCCCCCCCCATAGAGCATAAAATACTCATTTTGGTCCCTACATATCAACCTAGGAAGTTCCACTGCACTTCCAACTTGGATCCTACTCTAATATCTACTAAGGAGACCTAAGATTTTTATATTTAAATATTACTTCATTTTAGATGAATATTATATACGTAACATTACGATACATAAAAAAAATATTCAAGAAATATATTCAACGTTCACAACTAATATCTTCCCATACAATACACTTCTTATAAATACCCTATTAAAAACTATTATTCGTAACATGGGTAAAGGAAACATAAGAAAGGGTGAGATCACAAGATTGATAAAGGATAATAAGGGATATATAAATCGATGATCGTACACAATAATAATATAATCATTAGGGTATGAGATCATGATCCTAAATTATAAATTTTATACCCAACTTTTCATGGATCATAATCATTCTACCTGGCATAAAACTTTAGCAGTTAAAAGACATTAATCATAAGATTGATAAAATATCGTTAATCAATCATGAACCACGAGTTCAAGTCATAAGAATAAAAACATGTCATAAAATTGTGGAATCATCATATTCATAGTAACCATTTTATATATCAAAGTTAACTACCAATACCATAAAATCATAGTGGATTAGTAATCAACACATTTTTCCTATTTCATAATTGATCAATCACCACCACCAATTTTCTATATTGGATATGGCATCCCTATATGTTTCCCAAAGTGTATTATGCACATAAAATCACTTCCCATAATTATATAATGAGATATAATGCTTTCACCAATGACTTTTAGGGATATATAATTATATTCCCACCCATGGCATAATTAAAACCATACATATGTTTGCCTAAAATCATAAAACATTCATCATATCAGAATAACATAACTTATGAAAAGTAAAATGGGTTTCATAAATATTTCAACATTTCATCATAACATAACCCTTGGAAAATAAATGGGTTATAAACAAATATCATCATACTAATATTAAACCATCATAAGAAAAAATATGGTATCATTGGACCATATCCCCAATAAAGCATAATTAACATCAAAGTATGTTATTATATATGATAATTCCCTAAAAATATTACTAGAATATTTATTGAGGAAAATACCATTTTCATTTTGAAATACCTTATTTTTAAAAAATTATAAAACATTACGTAAAATATTTTCTTTGAAAATAATTATATGACCCAATCCTTATATATATATTATTACATGATTTTTAACACAAATATTTCATTAAATACAACCCAAGGATCAAGATTCCTTGTGTATTTGGAAGACTAGGTACATAACACTTCAACATAAAACTAGAGTAAAAAAATTTATTTTAATCTTTATAATGAGCTACTAACTCTATTTAAACTTCTAAAATTTCACAATATAACCTAGGGAATTCATAAACAAAAGGGGTGAGCTAAAAAGCACAGTAAGGGAATAAACATGATAACAAAGCATATCATGTGCGTCAAATGACATAACATGATATCATAAAAGATAATAATAAAGAATAGTCACATGGAAGTATAAAAAAAATAACATGGTATCAAAAGATCATGGAAACATAGGAAAGTGGTAGAAATATAAAACATGACATAAGCATAAGTCAAGGCTAGCTTCTAGGACAACATCCCATGGTGGACAAAGTCTAATCATGGATTATGTTTACTCCCTAATACTATACATAACATATCATGAGATAAAACATTATCCAATTCATTTGAAAACTAACAAGTCACACCCATCATAACATGTACATTATTATGTGTTCCACAAAACGGAATCAATCACAGGGCACAAACATAAGTCATTTGAGAAATTAACTTAAAAAATGTGTTACCCCATCAAATAAAGAGAAAATAATATATGTATATATATAAGAAATATATATATATATAAATATATATATATATATTGAATTTATAAGCATATAATAACATAAAATAGAGAGATAAATTGAGTTAGAGAGATAAATGTAATAACTTAATGAAAAAGGGTGGTTTAGAGTGATCCTTTGCTATATGATTCAGAATAATTTTTCACATGAAATTAATGTCCAGAATAATCAAATTAAATTCAATAAATACTTAATTCAATGAATTTTTAATTTATATTTTATTTACTATAATTTTATTATTTTCATTTATAAAATTTTGTTAATAGATATAATTTTTAATTTCATTGTTCTCAGGGAATTTATTTCATGGTTCCAAAGTCAGATAACTTGTGTCTGATTTTTAAAGTTATTCTCAACAGGGAATAAAACTACTGAATTTAAATAAAATTGTATTCATGTACTAAATAAAATTGAAGTGTTCTAAAATACCAATTTATTTGTTGACATATGGATGATTTACTTAGTAAAAATGTAAATTTTAAGCGGTTAGTTTGTTTAGGCCATTTTAATAACCGCTTCAAACTAGATTCATTTTATTAAATTAAATGATTATTAAAACATTAAATAAATTGAAATAAGTTATAATATACTTATTATAATCATATTTAACCATAATAATGTTTCTATAACCATCCTTGAAAAAGGTTTATAAAAATGAAGTACGTTGTTCATGGAGGCGGCGAACCAACTATATTGTAAGCAACATTTTCATTTTTGAATATAATGAAGGGAGATTATAAAATGGATATTCCAACATAATAATAACATATAATTATATTTAGGATAGTTTTTTAATATTTATTAGTGAGTGTATAACATGAGGGGTGGTTGAATAAGAATAAAATTAAAAGAGTTTAGTCAATAATTTTACCTCTTCCTTAGGTTTCCTCCTCTTAGGATAACCATTAAGGCTCCTTGAAATGGTCTTTAGATAAGATGGGTAGCACTAGGATATGGTTGATATTATTAGGAAGTTAATTTGGTAGCAATTTGGAAAGAAATGTGGCTTATAAGGTGTGATAAGAAGATGTGGTAGGGAGTGGTATTTATAAGGGAAGGAGAGGGGAGTTTTTTTAATTTTATAATCATTACTTTCTACTTTTGTATCAAGAACATAAATATTGTTGATTATTATGACTATATATAATAAATGTTACATTTTATTTTGTAATAATGTGTTCTTACATCATCTATGACTCAAAAATTCTTGTATTTATCTTATAGTGTTAAATACAGTATTTTACTGTATTTAAATATCTGCCAAAAATTCAACTATTTTATAAAAATAACAAAAAAACACTTACTATATTTCAAAGTCTATATTATAAAAACTAAATCCAATTTGTTAAAATAATATATTAATTATGAGAAATTCAATTTTAAAATAAAATCCTCATTTATTTTAAAATTATCTATTTTAATATAATGATCAATTTTTTTACCCTCTGAATGATTACTTATGGTCCCATAAAATTATATTATCACTATAATAAAACATAAAATTAATTTATAGATCCATTTTATATAAATAAAATTTCTTTTAAATCGTTATATTTTTTATAAAATTATAATAAAACATTTATGTTTTATAAAGAATCCAACACATAATTAATCATTTTTAGAAAATTTATTTACTTGTACTATGGTATAAATATATCATATTTTCATTTTATATTGTACCTAAAAATAATATTATACTTTAATATGTGATAATAATATTCTAATAATTTGGTATCTATTCCTAATAGTCATGTTACAATTACAATGGTCATATTACTATTCTAACAGTCCGATTTATAATGGTCATATGGGATCCCTACTTTCTATAAATACCCCATATTTCATTCATTATTCATTCAATTCCATTTTAAATCAAGGTTATTTATATTTTCATCTAAAAAATTAATATTTCACTACTAATACTCTCTTTTATTTCTAAAGTTTTGTTCATGAGTGCAATTATTCTAGTGGATCGAGTATATCCAAATTTTCATATTTTAGTTATATTATTTTAAATTTTTTATCCCGTTATAATATTTAAAATCATTAGCTCCATTTTTATCTTCTAAATTTAATGTTTAAATTAATATAATGAATTTTTTTCTCATTATGTGGTGTTTGTGACTTTTATAATATTATATTACTTAATATTACATAAATATATAATCATAGGAAATATTCAATTGAAAAAATTATAGGTCATTACATTATTCCACCCTTAATAAATTTCACCCTTGAAATTAAATATTATATAATAAGGTCAAAAAAGGTGATGTTACTTCTACTTCATGGCTTCTTCTAGTTCTTTTGTCACCTCCTCTTACTTATGGTTTATCCATAATACTTTGACTAGGTGAATTTTCCTGTTGTGTATAATTTTATCTCTATGATCCATGATCTTTACGGGTTTATTCTTATAAGAGATATCATTTTATGTATGTGTATCCTATAAATTGAGTATATGTGAGGAATATAGTATGTACTTCCAAAATATGTATATGAATAATATATCAAGTACTTGTGATAGGGTGGGTGGGAGTTCTAGTTGATAGGTTATAGATCTGAAGTGATCACAAATCTAAAAGGGTCCAATTTACTTAGGACTTAGTTTTACCTTTTTTCTAAATAAAATGAATATCCTACATGGGGATATGAGGTGGAAGACTTTATCTCTAACCTCAAACTCTCGATCTCATAAATGATTTTCATTATATAATTTCTATCGACTTTGAGAATCCCTAATGTGTTGTTGAATGATCTTGACCTTTTCTACCATTTTATTGACCTTTTCAAGTCTCAATAGATAGTGTTCACCAACTTCATCCTAAAACATAGGTTTTCTACATCACTTCCCATAATGGGATTTATATGGAGTCATTTTGATTCTTTATTGAAAGATATTATTTTATGAGAACTCTTCCAAAGGATGATAATGATCTCATCTTCCTTTTAAGTCAATCGAGAAAGATATCAACATATATTCTAGTGTATAGATATTATAATTAGATTGAAAATCAGGTTGGGGGGATAATTCATACTAAAGTTCAACTCAATGTTTAGAGAATTTTGGAGACTCTTCGAAAATTTGGAGGTAAATCTATGATCTTGATCAGATACAATTTATAATTTTGTTCCATGTGGCTTCACTCCTTATGTGATTTATATCATTACAAGTTGATCGAGTGATAAGTCTGCTCAAATCTCAATGAATTAACCAATATTTATAAGATAATCCACCAAAATCCAAATTCTATTATTTCCTATTGATTTTTTCTGGAGACCAGTGAAAAATTCAATGGTTATGTTTTCTCATTTCCATGTTGGTATGGGTAATGGTTGCATCATAAATTTTGAATTAATTATTTTATTCTTCACATACTGACTTACTAGGCACTTTGATGTACATTCTAAGATCTCCTTATTCATATTGTTCCACTAATAGTTCTCTCAGATATCTTGATTCATCTTCATTCTCCTTGGGTGGATAGATAAGGCCGAGCTATGTGAATCATTCAACAAATCATTTTTTATATAAGGATTTTTTTGTACACATATTCATGAATCAGATATTACAAATCCTTCATCAATTTTAAACACTGAGGATTTCCCTTTTTATATATTCCACCTTCATTTATATTTCCACATCATCTCTTTAAGAATACTTTATCTTCTCCAAAAGGGATGGTTGAGAAATCATTTGATAAAGGAATGATTATATTCTTATCTTTAAAATATCCATGTCCATACATTATAATTCTAATAATATTGTACCCTTATTGATTCTCATCATTGATAAGGTTTTCATATCCTTTATAATTAGATCATATGCCACCTAATTTTCTTTCCCATGATAGTAGTGGATTCAGAAGTCATAGTCCTTGATCATATCTAACCATCTTCACTATCACATATTAATATCATTATATTTGAATATATATATAAGGTTCATGTGAATAGTGTATATTTCAATCTTCTCCCCATAGAGATAATGCTACTAGATTTACAATTTAAATATCACTACAGCCAACTTCATATCATGGATAGGATAGTTCTTGTCATGAACATTCAACTACCAAAAGGAATAATCTATCACTTTATTTTTCATTATTTTTCCACATCAAAATACCTTCTTTGAAGTATCATTGTATACAACAATAATGTATCCACTTGACTGAAATGTAAGGACTAGTGCAGTTATAAGACACTTTTTCAATTTCTTGAAACTCTCTTCACATTCATTATTCAAGAAAACATTTACTCTCTTCTGAGACATCTTATTTAGTGGGTTTGAAAATTGTAATATTTCTCTCAAAAATCATTGGTTATACCCATCTTGACCAAGTATTCAATGGATCTCCCTTATAGATTTTTTTTAGTCCACTCATCAATTTCTTATTTCTTAGAAGGGTACACATATTTCTCTTTGCTGGTGATAATAGGACCCAAGAATGATAATTCCTTTATTTAGAACTCATATTTAGTATAACTTTCATATATTTTATCTTATTTCAAATTCATTAACACAATATTCAAATTATCCCCATACTCCTCCTTATAAATTATAATATAAAATCATCTATAAAGGCAACCAAACAATTTTTTAGGTAATTTCTAAAGACTCTATTCATTAAGTCCATAAATATTCCTTGAGAATTTTTATGTTTGAAGGGAATCACTATGAACTCATAATGTTTATATGTTATTTGAAATGTTTTATTTTGAATATCCTCCTAAATAACCTTTAATTGGTGATACTTTGACAGAAATTATACCATCGAAAAATAATGTGCCCCATGTAGTTGATCAAATGATTCATCTATTTATAGAACGTGATACTTGTTCTTTATCATTATTTTTTGAGTACAAGATAACCAATAAAGATGTGCAGTGACCAATGCTTCTTCTCAACAAATAGGACTACATCACACCATGGTGACAAACTCAAGCATATAAAACACTTGCATAGATACTATTGTAACTTCTTTTTTAATTCTTCCAACATAATTCTAGACATTCTATATGAAGCCTTAGATATGGGAAAAGATATATGTATAATTTCAATTGAGAAATCAACCTCTTGATCATCATTAATACCATGAAACACTTTGGGGAATACATTAGTATAATCCATCATGATGGTCATGTATTTAATAAATAATCACTCTTTGGTCTCAATAATTTGGACAAGATATGATTTCTCATAAATAAATAATATCCAAACATGAGAATACTATTCAAAAGAAGATTGATCCTTCTCTTAATACTTATAAAGAATTGGAGGATGACTCGGGATCTGAAAAGTGATCTCCCTCTCCTAAAATTTGATATTGGATTTATATTAGGATATCCAACATATGAAAAATATATAATGAAACTCCATTAAAGGAAGTAGGAAAATATTTTCTAGTAGGTTAAGTCCACAAACAATGACTAGGGAGGAGTTATATACATGGTATGTAATAATTTCCCCATTTTTTTCTCATGGATAGATCAAACCCCATATATTGATGTGGTGTTTTAATAGCTCTAATAAACTAGAAATATATGAAATAATGTATAGAACTATAATAATATAGGATATTTTAATCACATGAATGGATAATGAAAACCCCTTTCATTATTTTACTCTAGTTCTAGTCATTTTTTGATATAATAAATGAACCTAGGCATGAGAATACTAAAACTAAAAATTAAATAAAAAGAAAAACTATGAACATAGAAGTAATAACTTATAAATGAAATTTATATCCTAACTTATGAGTCTTTAGGATTCAATCTAGGTTATCTATATTAATTTTTCCTATTAGGTTTTCAAATATATCAATGTATTCAAGTTCTTCATAATGGTTATTAAATAGTCTATGAATTTTCCAATAAATATAACTTAGGGGTGTAAATACAAGTGTATATAAAGGAATCTTTTTCATAAACCAGGTGACAATCTATTTAATACCCAATGTTCAATTTTGTGGTTATTAACTCTAGGTACAAATCTACAAGAGCCACATACACTTTAAGTATCCATATAGGGATGTAATTACATGGAAACCACCTGCTCTATACTTAACCAAAATTTAAATATATTTTACTATAGATAGATTTATACCTAGGGTTATCATAAAATTATTCTAGTCCTAATCCCAAAAAATAACTAGTCCTTTATATGATATCAATTATTATGACCCAATCCTTTTACACATATTATTACATATTTTTTACATAAATATTCCATTTAATACAACCCTTGGATCGAAAGGCCTAGTTCATTTGTAAGACTAGGTAGATAATACGTCAACATGAAACTAAAATAAAATGCATTTATTTCAATATCCATAATGGGAAAAAATCTCTTCTATATCCTAAAACTATATATGAAAACCAAGGTAATACATACACAAAAGGGGTGAGCTAAAAATCCCAGTTAGGGAATGGACAAGATAACGAAGCAAAACATGTGATTCAAATGAAAGAACATGATATCAAAAAGAAGAAGTCGTGTGAATAATCACATGATAGTATAATATAAATATCATGGTACCATAATATCGTGACAATGTAGGAAAGTTCCAACAATATAAAATAATTCATAAGTATAAGACAAGGATAGCTGCCAAGATATCATCACATGGTGAATAATGTCCCATATTGGAATAGTTTCACCCCCTAAACCAACACATAATGTCTCATAAGACAAAAAATTACTCAATTCATTAGATAAATATATGGGAACACCCAACATATCATGTTCAAGCTTATGTGTTCCAAAAAAGAGAATCAATCAAAAGTCATAAACATAAGTCAATTCAAAAATGACATTGAGGCGTGTATTAACACATAAAAGGAAGGGATAAAATGATATATATATATATATAAGAAACATATATACATAATTTTGAATAATTTTATAATATCAAAGAGACAAATAATGTGAGTTAGAGAGATAAAGTCTATAACCTAAAGAATGAGGGTGGTTTGGAGAGATTACTTGCCTTATCTTCTAGAATTGTTCTTCACTAGAACTTAATTTACTAAATAATAAAATAATCATCATTAATTACTTAATTTAGAAGATTTTAATTATATATTTTATTTATTATAATTTTATTTTGTTCATTTATAACCATTTTAGGAGATATAATGTCTAATTTCACTATTTCGAGGTCGTTTGTGTCATGGTCCCATGGTGGAATCACTTGTGCATAATTTTTGAAATTATTTTATAATTGGAATAATTAGATATATGTAAAATTAAATGGTATCATTTAATTACATAAATTTAAGTGGTCACAAATACCCTTATTTGTTCCAATATATGGGTGATTTACTTAGTAAAAATGTCAACACTAAGTGGTTTGTTCATTTAGGTTGTTTACCGACCATCATGAACAAGAATTATTTTATTTTATTAGAATAATATTAAAATTTTATTGAACTTAAAATAAGTTATAATATAATTATTATAATATTATTTAATCATAATATTTTTTTCTATAACATTCCTTGAAGGTGGTGGAGAAAAATAAACTGTGTTGTTCATGGAGGAGGTAAACCAACTATATTGTAAACAATATTTTCATTTTAGAATATAATTAAGGGAGGGTATATGATGGATATTACACAATAATAATAAAATATAAGTATCTTTAGGAAACTTATATTACTATTTATTGGTGAATGGATAAAATGAGGGGTGGTAGAAGAAGAATAAAAATAAAAGAGATTAGTCAAAAAAATTAACTTTTACTCTGGTCTCCGCCTCTTAGGATACTCCTTAAGGCTCACTGAAATGGTATTTGTATGATAAAATAAGCACTATGATCTGTTTTATTGGATTGTAAAGGGAACTGGGTAGAAATTATTAAACCTACGAGGCTTAGAAGGTGTGATGAGAAGAGGAGGTAAGGGGTGGTATATATAAGGGGAGGAGGGGTGTTCTGAATATTCTAATCATTAGTTTATTATTTTGGATCAATAAAATATATATTATTGATTATTTTGTATATATATAGTAATATTTTTAGGTGATTTCTAAATAATGTGTTCTTATATCATATATGGCTCAAAAATTCATGTATTTAGCTTATAATGATAAATATTTTATTCTACCGTATTTCATTGTACACCAAAAATTAAACTATTTTAAAAAAAATACCAAAAATTCACCCTTAAAATTTTTTAATGTGTATATTATAAAAATATAATCAATTTTATGAAAATAATTTTCTAAATATGAGAAACTAAATTTTTAAATAAAATCCTAATTTATTATAAAAATATGAATTTTAATATTTTGATCAATTTTATGACCCTTTAAAAGATCACTTAAGGTCCAATAAAATTATCTTATCAGTATAATAAAATTTATATTTAATTTATAAATAAATTTTATAAAAATAAACATTATTTTAAATCATTATATTTTTTATGAAAGTGTAATTAAAATATTTTTGTTTTATAAAAATATCAAAATTTAATTTATCTTTTTGTAAAAAATTATTTATTTTTTTTTTGAAAAAAATATATCATATTTTCATTTCAAAAAACACCTAAATATTATTTTAAACTTCCATAGGTTAGAATACTATTCTAATATTCATGTTTTTATTTATAATTATCAGGTTACTATTCCAATGGTGAAATTACTATTCCAACATTCATATTCGTAGCGATCTTATTGGATCCTTAATTTCTATAAATACCCCATATTTCATTCATTCAACATTAAATTCAATTTTCTATAAAGTTTATTTATATTTTAATTTTAAAAATTCATACTCAATTCCTAATATTATATCTCATTTCTATAGTGTTGTCCATGAGTACAGTAATTCAAGTGGATTGTGCATATTCAAATTTTCATATTTTAGTTATCTTATTTTCTATTTATTATCTCACTGGAATATTTTAAATTCTTAGTGACATTTTTAGTCACAAAATTTAATTATTAAATTAATATAAAAAATTGGTTTCATCCTATGTTGTATATTCTTCACATAATAAAATATTTTCTTTTGACAAAATTATAGGTTGTTATAAAAACCCTAGAAACTTGTACTGAAAGATTCAAACCAATAATTTATCATAATTTTTGGAAATTTTATCCATGTCTTGTCTGTTAAAATGAATATTCCATTTGAATTTTCATTAAAAAGTCAAAAGTACCTCACTCAGAAAATTACAGGATGGTTCCTTTGAATAAATTTAGAGAAATTCAAAAATTGGTAAAATTTACATTAATATAAAATTGGATAATAATAAATAACATTATTTAAAAAATTTAGAAAACATGCTTTTGGAAGAAAAAAGTTTTCTCACTAAAAATGTGAAATTTGGTTGGTTTCCATAAAAACATTTTCTAAAGCATTTTGAGTTCCATAGAGATGAAAATGGTACTAAAACACAAATATTTCATAAATAACCCTAGTATAAGAAAATATAAAATAATTTATTACATAATGATCACATAATCTCCTCAATTTAAATTCCAGTATAAATAATCCCGTTTAAATTAGACTGAAACATAAATCCCTTGCCTCAAGTATCATCTTGATTCATATGTGTTCGAACATCCTATATAATAAGTATATATTTATTATAAATATATTACAAAACCATAATTATATATATCATACCATATATGATTTATTTATAGTATTTTATCAACCATATATTAATAATTATTTATTAAAATCACTATTCTAAGTGATATCTACTTAGTTTTTTATGCATATCATGGTCCTGAAGTCTCAGTACTTGTACATTCATCATGGTTACATAAAATATATAATAATTTCACGAGTTTCATATGTAATCATTATATACACTTTTATAACTATTCATATAGAACGATGATGAAAAATGAATTACATCACTTCATGGGTATGGAAGTTCGTACTTATGCTTCAGTGATGTTTCTATTTTTCAATGGATAGAACTAAATAAAGGGAAATAATAATTCACCATTAAAAACCATAATAATATCAAATATATCACAAATATATTAATTAATTACAACATTATATTTATCAATGTTAATTGGTTAGGAAAAACAAAACGCATCATTTCAGGGACGTGTAAGTCCGTAGGTACAAATGCACGATGTTTTATTTTCCCATGTGACTGAAATGAGGTGGATAATGGTTATCACATTGTTTTTATAAAAATTATCTAAATTTTAGATACTATATTCATTATTTATGATGAATTCTATAAATTTTATTGGAATCAAAATAATAAATAAAATTGAAAGTACTCCATTAAGAGTTTTACCTCTTTTAGGGAAACATATTTTCTATTACACAATAATCCTTTAAAGGATGGAATTTTGGAAAGAACATATGATCTAGGACATGGATAAGGAATCTTGGAAGGTATTATATAACGTTTTTTCTGAGATATATGGATAGAAATATTTAACAATGAGATGAGAATATGTTCCCTTTTATAAGTGAGGGGAGGTAACTCTTTAAATTACTTAAAGAATGGAATTAATATAAATTAATTTTCATATAAAAGTGGGAAAAATTGATGTATTTAAAATATAGGATACGGATTAGTCATAATAATATCATCTAACAAAATTAAAGTTTAGGTAATTTTTTCACCCTTATCTCTTTTTTAACCCCCTATTAACCATTTTGACAATTACTACTATATCAAAGTATTTTTCTCTTTAAGAATCAATAATGTTAACATACAAAGACAAGTGACCCATAAATGGACCATTAATAATATTTTCAATTATATTCCATTATGTTTTCATAATATATGATTTTTATGAATTTTAAATAATTTAATAAAATATTGTTTATTATAAAATATCCTTAATGTCATTTTTAGATCTATTAATTTATTTTAACTTTAATGTCATTAATATAACAATGAAATTATAATATTAACTTTTAAAAAATCACTATTATGTTGTATTTATATATAAAATTCATCAAACACACTAATTAACCAAAATTGTACTACTTTTAATGTTTTTAAAAAAAATTATTTTTCTATTAGTTGAGTAAATATTGTGTCACGGTTTCATAAGCATTTAGAGTAATTATTTAATCACAAAAAATTAAAAATAAATTTATATGACAAAAAAATTAATTTATATTTTAAATAAACATTTATAACTAAACCTAACCTCTTGTTATCCTTATAAAAAAATACTATAGATATTAAAGTCAACAAAGTGAAATTATGTATTTATACTTTTCTTAAAATAATATAATGGTCCTAATAAAATAAAAACGGAACCAAGTTGCTATAATTTTTAAAATTTAATGACAATGGTTCAACTTAACTAATCCAATAAGATATATTCAAGTTTAATAGAAATTTTAAATTATTATCCCAAAGCATTATTCTTTTTTATCTTTATTACACCTATTTAGGTGAAACATATTTACCACAGTAACTGTTCATAATGACCAAAATTAAAATGGTCATATTTGCTAAATTTGAACCTATTTATTCCAAATATGAGATCCATTTTTAGGATTCAATTCCTAGAAGTGGTAAAAATTAATTTTACAATATTTGTGCAAAACTCAAAAAAACTATTTTTAGAAAATTTCTTATTTGGATATAAACCAATATTTATTCTTATTTCATACATAGTAAAAACCTTTAGATAAATATTAAATAATTTTAATAAAATATATTATTTTTTCAATTCATTAAAATTATTCATCTTTAGAGATTAATCTAATTTTAAAAAATTCAATGTGTGCATAAAAAAAAATTTCATAAAAAAATTTATATTTACCTTCAAATGCAATTATTTTTATTTCTAACCATTTGATAATATACAAAATTATTTTATACATATGTGACAAAAAATAATCACTATTCAAAACCACTAATCCAATATCTAGTAGATAATTTCCAGATTAAATAATAATATTTCAACAATATAACGTGATTCATTTAAACTTAGTATTTCATGTAAAGTAAGTAATCAAATATATAAAAAAATTATAGAACTATATCATAAAATCTTACGGTGCTACATGGAAAGTTTTTCTAGATAATAAATAAAGGAGTTAGTTTATCTAATGAGGTGGGTTCTCCTTTCAAATTTTTCCTTTGGTATAATAAATTTCATTTATATAGAATTTTATGTGTCTAGTCTCATCACTATGGCTGATCTCCCCTTTATTAAATGAATTTTTTAATTTAAATTTAATACCAATGGATAAATTGAACAAAGATTCAAGGACACAAGGTATATTATTCACTTTCTTTATTCCTTGACCACTTATATAGAGGCCTTGATAATAATGGTATACCTTGAGATGAATTAACCTATAGGGTTGAGACATTAAAAAATTGAGTGAACATAGAGGCCCTTAGTGTAAGTGTCATGGATGCCTCCTTATAGAAGAGAGCATTGTATTAAGAGTGTCAGACGTAGTATGGAATTTGTGGACTTTAAGATGAATTAAATTCATTGTGAAAGTATGGAAATCAATGGGTATGTGTTTATCTCCCCTTGATATGTGATCACCAGATAGAGGCTCCTTACGTATGATTTAGAAAGGTTGGGTGTGAGGACTAACGTAGGGTATTTTAGAAAAGAAATGAACTTAAGGCCATATCACTTTTGTAACCTATTTATAAGGACAATGAGGTTGTGAAATGATTATGATGACATCAAGGGATGTAATTCCCTCTAAAAAATAAACTTGGACCCAAGTGGGAGAGATGAGATAGAGGAACCAAGGAACGGTGTCTTAGTTCTATATGACCTAGGGAACCCTGATGCATTACTCAGTGATATATTGACCCCTAAAAGGGTACAACTGGAATTGGTGTTGATGATTGTGGGTTTCACCTTAGAACATGATTAGATGATAATACTTACTATTATTGGATCACAAAGGATCTCCTCCTAGGGATTATTATAGAGCCTAATGGTTATAGAATGATAAGGATTACCTCATGTGGTTCAGTGATGATGTATGACACTTATTACATCACCTAGGAGAACCTCATAGGGATCGTCTTGGAGCCTAAGGACTATAGATATCTTAGGATTAACTCTTCAGGTTTGGTTTTGATCTAAAAAAATGATAGATAACTAATTATTGACAACTAGGGATTGTCTTAGAGACTAACTATAGTGACCCAGTCCTTTTACACATAAATAAAAGGGGTGAGCTATAAAGCCTAGAAAGAGAATAATTATGGTAATGAGGCATAACATATGAGTTAAATTTCATAACAATATATCATAAAAGTAAAGGATAATGAATAATAATATGGGAGAATAACATAAATAACATGGTATCCTAAAATCATATAATCATAGGAAAGTGAAAGCAATAAAAAACTGACATAATAATACATTATTGAAAACCTCCAAGACAACAACACATTCTGGATAGAGTCCCACCATGGACTAGGGTCACTCTATAATACCATACATATGAAATAAAAAAATCCCAATGCATTAGAGTTCTATTTGGGTGCACCCATCATAACAATTACATGCTTATGTGTGCCACAAAAGGGAATCAATCATAAGGAATAAACATAATGAATTTATGAAACAAACTTAAGACATGTATTACCCCATCAAATGAAGGGAAACTAAGATAGGAAAATATGTAAGAAAAAAATACACATAATTTATAAAAATTTCATAATATAAAAGAGAGATAAAAAAGTGAGTTAGAGAGAGAAATTCATAACATAAAGAAAAGATGTGGTTCGGAGAGATCCCTTACCAAATGTTTTAGAATCATTCTACACTTTCACTTAATGTAAAAAATAATAAAATTAAATTAATTAATTAATTAATTTAGGACCATTTTCATAAATATTTTATTTATTATAATTTTATTATGTTCTTTTATAATCATTTCAATGATATATAATGTTTTATTTTTTTTGTTCTAATAGTGATCATTTTATGGTTCCATGGTCGGATCACTTGCGGATAATTATTGATGTTATTATAAAAAGGGAAAAAACTATAGAAGTTAAATAAAATGGTATTCATATCCTTAAAAAAATTAAAATGTTCCAAAATATCCTTTTTTTTGTTTTGAAATAGGGATAAGTCACTTAAGAAAGACATTTACGTTATGTAGTAAGTTCATTTCATCCATTTTACAGACTGTCACAAACTAGATTCATTTTATTTAATTAAATTATTATTAAAACATTATAGATATTTAAATAAGTTATATTATACTTATTAACATAATATTTATCCATAATAATATTTCTATAACCATCCTTGAAGGTGGTGGAGGAAACAAAGTACGTTGTTCAGGGAGGCAGTGAAACAACCATATTATAAACAATGCTTTCATTTAAGAAACAAAATAAGGTAGGGTTGAAGATAAATATAACACCATAATAATAAAACATTACTATATTTAGGATACTTATGTTACTATGTTCATGTTGATAGAGAGAAAACGGGGGTGGTAGAAGAATAATAAAATTAAAAGTGTTTAGGGGAGAATTTTACCTCTCTCTTTAGCCTCCTCCCCTTAGGATACCCCACAAGGATCATTGAAATGGTTCTTGGATGAGGTCAGTAGCAGTAGGATGTGTGGGAAAGTATTGGGAATATATTTTCATCTTGGTATTCTCTCCATTATTTCTTGGATTCTCTCTTTTCTGGTGGAATTATTTCCCAAAATTGGGATCAACGTTATTTCTTCTAGGTAAATATTTATAGTTATGGTGTGGTATATCCTTTATAAGTTCTTTCCTTGGTGTGACTATGGTTTCCAAGATCTTTCAAGATGTTTACTAGTAAGAGGTAGGTGGTTCCATGATTTATAATTAATTTATTATTTTATTATGCTTGATTTTTTTACTAAATAGGCTCTAGAAGTTTTCTGGGTGGTGAAAATCATGTTTTTAAAATGTTTTGGTGTGTGAGAGGATTTAATAATGTTTTCCCAAATGAAAATGGTTTTTTCATGTGTTCTCTAATTTTTGAAAGTGTGTATGTGCAAGAGGTGGTTAAGGTGACATAGGAAATGAAATTGATCATAGGATAATCCTAGGTATCTAGTTTATTATACTAGGACTAGTATTTTAGGTGATTTAGTAGGGTTGAGGCCCTGTCTCCCTAACCAGATGGCATTAAAACAAAACTAAGAATACCTGTGATGGGGATTGCTGGATCTAGAAGGACCTTTGTTTCTAGGAGATGGTTGTATCACTAATAGTAAGAGGATCCTAGGACCCGTCTAACCATAGTACCTTCGGTATTATTTGTAGTGATCATTATATGCTTACAGTTTAGCTTGTTATCCTCTTCACTTTTCTTTTTAATTGTAAAATCTTGTTTTATTTTAAATTGTGTCTTTATTTCTCATAAAAACTGGCATTTAAATTTGTCAATTAATTTTAATTCATGGAATAACTTTTAGTTGTATCATACTAATAATCTTTTATCACACCCTACATACACCCTCAAGTGTATATAGACCTTGTTATTCTTGACCCAGGAAAATGAAAGACTCTCTGTGGTTCTGATGGGGGGTGTATGTGATAGTATTTTATCTTATTGAAAGTGTTGGTGGATATGGAATGAGGGTGTTGACCCCATTTATTCATGTATTCTTGGTTGTACAGTTGTTTCCCCTCATCATTTTGGTGTCTTTTTTGGGTTAAAAATGTAAAAGTTTTAACTCATGTTAGTTATGTTTTTTGTTATGGCCATTTTTGTGATGCGATGTTTTGTTTTTGTGAATTTTTTATGGTTGAATATCGTGGGTGAAATAATTCCCAAAGGAATTTCTTAATGCCCATGAACCTGTTTCAAGTCCGTGTGGATCCGATATAACCTTCGGGCAATGCCATGGGTCGGGTCGGGTGTCGGGTTATATGGAATCTTGTCATAGTTTGTGAAAAATTAGAATTATATTAGACTATTCCATTCTTTGGGTTATGTTGTTTGGGATAGTTTGGATAGATTGGAGCAGGGACTATTTGGGATTGAGGTTCTAGTTGTGAGTGGGGTGTCTGGCCAACAAACCTTGTAATAGGCCTTGGGTCACCATGGGATATTTTGGGATTTCTTTGACTTCCCAGCTAAGTGTGACGTATAGCCTGTAGGCTATGCATGGACACTAAGAAGATGTGGATTGTTTTGAATTTTTATTATACTTGTTGCAGATTTGTTTTGATTTATTGGGGTGTTTTAAATATGGTGTTGCTAAAAAATTTATGGATGTCTTATTAATGGTTTTACCTATGTTTGTTAATTGAAGTAGCGATATGACTCCACGAAGAATCCTTGTGCAACCATAGGAAGAGGAAAGCGTGACTTATACCTCACCATTTGATCATATATTAGTGGAATAATTTTTTTCTGCTATTCAGGAAATGGATTAGGTAGTGATCTCAGATCCTTATCTTTAAAAGGAATCAAAAACGGGTCTGAAAAAGTACAGGGCTCCGGATTTACTCAAGAACAAACCTCCTTCCTTTCAGGGTAGAACTGACACGTATGAATTTGAGGATTGGAATGAAAATATTGAGAATATTTTTGGGTTTCTTGATTCTCATGAGGTGATTAAAGAGAAGTTTTCTTTGTTTGTGTTGGAAGGGCCTAGTCACAGGGGGTGGGTCTTCATGTTCCAGTCTGAAAAACATGATCTGATCCTCTAGGAGGACTTCAAGGTTTTCTTTAATGAGTAGTATTTCCTTGAGACTTTGGCCCCTGTCGTGGCTTGGGAGTTTTTGGATCTCCATCAAGGGGATCAGACTTTGTTGTAATATGAAAAAAACATTATTGAATTAATCCATTTAACACTAGAGGTGGTTTCTAATGAGTAGTTAAATTCTCTTCATTTTTAGATGGGTTTGCAGTTGGACATTTGTCCTCATGTCTTCCTATTCAAACTAAAGATGTATGATGAGGTAGTGGATCGATCCCTGAGAGTGGTGATTGATTGTACTGGTAAATCTAATTTTTTTGTGGTAGTTCTAGTAGTGGGATAGGGTAGTGGTGGTTCTTTTGAAAAGTAAAAGGAAGCGTGATGGCTAGGTAAGGAAGAGAGGTGTTAATTCCATCGACCCATCCTAACCTCCCTCATCTACAACCTATAGTGGTGGGTCAGTTGTATTATACCATTATGGAAGGATAGGGAAAGTGAAGGTAGTGTTTCCAGTTTTGAAGAACTATTTCCTCATTTTGGGTGCATGGGTCACCTTCATAGGTTCTATAAGAGTGGTGTGCCGACAAAAAGTGGCGAAGGATCTTCAACAGACAGGGAATTTTCATCTCATTCTAGTTCTTCAAGGGTCATGGGTTCTTGGTATATTGGGCATGGTGAAAAGGATGGATCATCCTATTGGAAGATTAAGCTTGAGGTAGATCCACTAGTTATTAATTAACCTCAGTTATGAGTGGTGATAAAGAACCTTAATACTAGGGATCGGACACCATTGGATTCATATTCAGAACCTATGATAGTTCAAGGTACTATTTTTATTATATCATCCATAGCTGATGTTCTTTTTTACACTGGTTCTTCAAACTCCTTTATTTATGATCATCTAATTGAACTACTAAAATTAACAACTAAGCACATGCCTTATCCCATGGATTTGATCGTGCCTCTTGGAAATAAGATAGTGTAGGATCTTATATGTCTATCATGTACTCTCACTCTATCAGGGGTCAAGATATAATGTGATTCCCTAGTTCTATAAATGGACCCCTTTGACATAATCCTCGGTGTGGATTGGATGGTGTGTTTCAAGGTGCACCTTGATTTTTACCATCGATGAGTGATATTTGTAGAAAGCAATGGTATTACCTAGGTTTTTCAATTTGAATGGGATCCTCAATCATGGTGATCTAGACCTCCACTTACAGAGTTGGGAAGAATTGATTTCTAGATTTATTCTCTCATATTGGAGGATGGTGCTAGAGGTTATAAGGATGGATTGCCTCTTATGGTGGATGAGTTCTGAGAGGTTATTCTAGATAACATCTTGGGATTTCCTCTGGAATGAGATTTGGAGTTCACTATTAATTTGTATCTAGAAACATAATAGATATATCATCCCTCATATCATATGTCCCATACTGAGTTAATGGAATTAACAATGTATCTGGATGATTTGGAATCCAAATAATTCATTGGTCCGAGCATCTCTCCTTGTGTTGCCCCCGTTTTGTTCTCTAAAAAGGATGATGGATCTCTCTGGTATTTTAGTGATTATAAATAGTTAAATAAGGTCATGATGAATAATAAATATCCTTTACCCGATATTTATGACATTTTTTATCAGCTTAAGGGGGAAAGGTGGTTCTCAAAAATCTACCTGCATTTCAAGTATCATCAGGTCAGGTTCAGGGAGGAAGATGTTCCCAATATAGCCTTCTAAAGCAGGTATGGCCACTTTAACTATTCTTTCATGCCATTCAGGTTCCTGAATACTCCAGAAATCTTTATTGATCTTATGAAATGGTCTTTTCGTAAGTACCTTGACTCATTTATCATCTTTTTTATAGATGATATCCCAGTCTACTCTGGGATCAAGGAAGAGCATAAGAAATACTTTAGGATTGTGCTAGGAAATCATTAAGAACATCATCTTTCTGCTAAACTCTCTATGTGTACCTTTTGTATCATGGAGGTAAAGTCTTTACTCCATATGATTATGGATTTTGGGGTTTTAGTAGATCCTAAAAAGAACAAACCAGTGATTTCAAGGTATAATATGAGGAACATCTTCAAGAATAATATATTTTTGGGCCAACTGGGTATTACAAGCGGTTTTTTAGGAATTTATCTCAGCTTTATTCTTCCATTACTACCATTACCAAAAACGGGTAAATTTTGAATGTAATCCAAAATGTTATGAATATTTAAATGATATCACATATAACATTAACACTGCCCCTATTTTAATCATACTAGAATCTAGACAGGGATATATGGTTTTTTTAACCCCTTAGGTATAGGTCTTAGGTGTGTGTTAATGTAGGGTGATCATGTGGTGGCATATGGTTGTCACCAAATCGGACCACATGAAAGGAATTACCCAACCCATGACTTCTAATTAGTAGTGTTGATGCATACTTTGAAGACATGGTGTCACAACCGTTTTAGAGAAAATTTTGTAGTTTATTTAGATCATAAGATCTTGGACTACATTTTCTCTCAAAAGTATCTGAATCTGAGGTAGTTTTGTTGGTTTGAGTACCTTTTGTGGTTCAAATTTAACATTATATATACCATGGTAAAAAGGAATATGGTATCATATGAACTAAGAATAAATATGCCAGTTAAATCCTAAAAAAATTCAAATTATGAGTGTACATTAATGGGACACATTACCTTGATGGACCTAGGGACTAAGGAACATAGTAGAGGCACATTCTTGGCCAGTATTCATCTGACTCTATCTCTTCTAGAGATGATTCAGGAAGATAATCTTGTGGGTGATCTTTTCTAAATCTCTATGTAGTTTTGAAATGGTGGGGAATTGTCTAGTGAATGTTCATTATCTCATGATGGAGTTATTTGTTTCTGTTGTAGTTTTTTTGTGTCATCATCTTCGTGGAAGGTGGTGATGTAGGAAATTAATCAATCTCAATGTGATGATCATCCCAGGACCACTAAAATATTTTAAAACATTATATTCTAGTTTTTGTGTCTATGTATAAGGTGATATATAACTCATTTTCATCTAGGACCAATAATTATCAATAGGTTAATGTCAAGAACCAAAGTCCCTCAAGTTTTCTGTAGACACTACCCATTTCTACCTGTAATTGGGATGTGGTTTCCATGTATTTCATCATTGGGTTTCCTTTTACAACTTAGGAGAGTAATTTGGTATGGGTGGTTATCACCCATCTGACCAAATCAACCCATTTTGTTCCAATAAAAGACTCAATCAAGTTGGATGAGTTGTTTTGGTTGTATGTTTAGGATATAGTGAGGATCCATGGTGTTTTGTTAACTATTATTCCAGATAGGGACCCTCATATTACTTCAGAGTTTTGTAAATTCCATCAGTAGGAAATGGGTTCACAAGTCAAACTCAGTACAACATAACAACCTCAAATGGATAGTCAGATAGAGTGGTAAAACCTGATCTTGGAATACATTATCTAAAAATTCATGTTGTATTTTTGAGTCTCATGGGATAATGATTTGAAATTATTGGGGTTTTCATATAATAATAGTTACCAATCCCCAATAAGAATGACTCCATTTTGGGAGATTTATAGTCAGTCATGTAACTCACCTTTATGCTAGACAGAAGTAGCTGAGACATCTTTATTGGGACCTACCCATGTGCAGGAGACATCTGAAAAAGTTTAGTTCATCAAGAAGTATTTTTTGACACTAAAGAGTCTCCATAAGTATTATTCCAATCAATGTTGTCAATCCTTGTAATTATTAGTGGGTGGTCAATTGTTTCTAAAGGTGTCCCCTCTCTTGGGTAACCATCATCTTTGTAAGGTGGAATACCTGTTAGCTTTGTCATCTCATTTTAAATTGATATAGGATGTTTTCGGTGTCTCATAATTAAAGAAGTGTATTATGGACCCATATCACATGTTGAATTGGGAATAATTGGAGATGGAACCTGATTTATCTATGTTTGAACAACCAGTGTGGATTATGGACTCCCAAGAGAAATTTATTCAAGTGAAGTCCATACAATTGGTTTAAATCCCTTTTCATCACTGTAATTATGATCATGAGACATGGGAGTGAAATTCTTGGGGGAAAGATAATTATCCACGTTTATTCTCTGATAGGACATCAATCTCACTTTCTGGGGGTGGAATGTTTTCGTGGTGGGGATAATTCTCACATATCTGGGTATTATTTTGAGGAATTTCCTCTTTTTGGTTCTTGTCATTGTTTCTTGGATTTATAGAGATTTTTTTAGAAATATAGAATATTTTGGGTTGGACTGTAGGTGGCGTACGAATAGATCATATTAGTAGAAACTGTGTTCTAGCCCAGTGAAAATTGTGCACCCTAGATAGTGGAACTGACTAGTTCACACGCCCTAGTGCATGGGCATGCCGCCCTCCAGGGATAAACGTGAACCTAGGGTAGTATATTTTATTTGAGTCACATAGCTAGGAACAAGTTAATCCACCCCCTCCATGAAAACAATGTGGCCATATTTTCTCTTGGATAGAGGTTCCACACAATTGATGCACTATTTGGAAAACTATGTGGCCTTCCAGATATTTAAAAAAATAAAATTCTTAAACTCCCCCTTCCATTTTTTAACTACAAATACCCCTTAACTTTGACAATTTGAACTCCCCATCCCTAATGTCCTCCCCATATCATTTTCCTCTCCCTTGGGCTCAAAATCTTGGGTGTATTTGGGTGGAATCTTCAAGAATTCTTTATGTAATCCTCTCCTTTCCCCTTATCTTCTTTCTTCTTGGTATTCTCTCCCTTATTTATTGGGTTATCTCCTAAATAGTGGATTGGTTTCCCTAAAGTTGGTAAAAACTTATTTATTTGAGTTAAATATAGTCATGGTGTGATATTGCCTTTATAGGGTCCCTCCTTTATGGGGTTGTGGTTTCGAACCTATTTCCATATTTTTCTATGTAATAGTTAGGTTATTCCATTATTTTTTATTACTTGATGATTTTTCTTATTCTTTATTTTTTTCTAAATGGGTTCTATAAATTTTTTGGATGGTGTGAATCAGTTTTTCCAAAGTTTTTGGTTGGTGAAAGTTTTTAATATTGTTCTTCCTATTGAAAATGGTTGTTTTTCATATGTGATCCAATTGTAGGAAGTGTGTATATGAAAGAGGTGGTTCACATGACATAGGGAATGAAATTGAGCATAATGGAATCCTAGGAATCTAGGTGGGAAAACTAGGTCTAGTATGTTAGGTGAGTCGGCAGGGCCGAGGCCCAGTCTCGCTAACTCAATTACATTACAACACTAATTAAACATACATGTGATGAGGATTGGTGGCTCTAATAGGACCATTCCCTTTGGGATATGCATTTATCATGGAGAGTATGAGGATACCTAGACCCTGCTAAACCTAGTTCTTTAAGGATTGCATCTGGTTCCCATGCTATGCATACCGTTAACCTTTTCATCATGTTTACTTTCTTGTCTTGCCAAAATTTACCCAAGTTTTTACGGTTGAATTAGTCTCTTGTAGTGTATCGTGGGTATTTAAATCCTTAGATAACTAATAAGATAACTATAGGAACATACATTCTATGAGGTAAATTGGGATATTAAGTAGACAACATTGGTTTTTTTTTGGTATGGTTTAAATAAAAACTAAGAGACCTAAGTGAACTCAATTTTTGAGAAATGGTTCATCCTAGGTTATTACTAAAGATGCATTAGATGAAATTATTTTTGAATTATTGCAGTTTTATTAACTCAATAAGGATTCATTCAATGAAATCAATCTAAACTCATCAATTATTTCTTTAAAAACTTAACATCAAAATGATAATCACCTATACACTTAGAGGATAATTTTCATGATCACTCCAAGGTAAAGGATCATATTATGACAGTAAAGGTTTTTCAAAAAATCAATAAGAGTATGAGGGAAAATCAATGAATGAAAAAACCCAGATAAAAGAAATTATTAAAAATTTATTGAGTGAGAAATAACTTCCAATCAAGACCCTTTATACTCCCTGTGATCAACAAATAATAGGTTTATATCTCTATTTATGATATTCTCCCAATTTAATTAGGAGGTATACTAATGAGGGTGGAATTGAAGAAGAAGAAAACAATAAAATAATGAACACTCCACCATTGTGTGAAGGATTTATCTCTTCTTTGTGTGAATAAATTCACACCTTAATGAAATTTTATCAATATGTTAACCAAAATAATATAAAATGATAATAATTTTTATTAAGATACTAAGGCAATTATAATAACTTGAAATTGAATGATGAACGTTACACATAAAAAGATACATCATAATATTACTGGGAAACAAAAAAACCAAGTATCATATAAATATATCATCACCACAACATTAAATAGTAATTTCGGGGGTATTGGTTAGATAACCCAATATTAAAAGTCTTCTCATGTGATTATGGTTGGCCTAGGGTGGAAAATTTTTGGAATGTGCACCGTTTCAACCTTGACCTGAAATGGGAGCTAACTTGCATGCCTCTGAAAGATATGTCCAAATGAGATTCTAGATGGATAAATTTTAGTGGTTCATAGATTAATAAATTTAATCCCAATATTTCCCATAAAATTATTTAAAATTTCACACCAATGTTATGTTTTTTTTTTGATATATTACCAAAATGGTGGGTTGTCATTCTAGGCCATAAAACCTAGACTAGAATTTCATCCTAAAATTGGTCCACCTGAAACTCCATTTAAACCTCAAAATTAGATTTATAAACTATTTAATAAAATGTTTATAATTATTTCTTCTATATATTGTTCAAATTTTAGCTTTATTGAGCTTGGGTCTTGGCCTCTACCCACATTTTATTAGGCAATTTTTCTGTTCACTTCACCCAGAATGTTCATAGTCAAGGTCCACTTTAGTCAACATCCTAAATGACTCAAAAATAGATCCAAAAGGATATAATTTTCCTCATATAATTGAATACCTTAAAATGAAATATTAAAATTAAATAAATACCCTTTGGTGTATTATGTGGTGTTCAAAAATGTATCGTGTAATAGTGCATTTTTATATGGAATTACAATCATGATAAGAAAAAAACTTCAAATTGTAAAATTAACTTGTTAAAGTATTTATGAACATTTAATCATATGAATATTATAATATAAAAAATTATAATTATCCTCTTTCAATGGCTTATCATACCCCAACCCCCCCCCCCCCCCAACTTGAGTTTTTCTAGTCCTGACAAAAATGAATTTCCTAAAAAGGTTAAAATTGAATTCTTTTTTTCAATAAAATTTTAATAAACAATCCTCAAAAAAAATCCTTATACCAAAAAATTATGAATCCTATAAAAATAATTTAACAAAATATAGTTTCATAATCATATCCCAAGCCAATGGCCATTACTTTTTTCAAATTAAACACCACATTTCTTCCAATTTCAATTAAGCATTATGATGTGTGGTCAATCACAATATATATAGTTTTAATATTTATTAAAGGTAAAGATGATGGAATTTCTAGGTGGAATCACATTTTAACCTTAATATGAGTATTCATTTATTTATTTATTTCTAATTTTTTCCATGGAAATTTAATTTATACTCAATCAATTAAACCCCTATAGTGACACTTTAATGATGACTCCCAGGAACAAAGACATTAGGGAACCAAGTGAAGCTCAAATAATTGGGTATTATCTAGAGTTAAATCAATCAAAAAAAATCAAATCACTACAAATAGAGGTAAAAATACTAGCTTTGGACTAAGAAACTATGGAGTCATGTTCCTTAAGATTCAAAATCCAAACATGAAGTCATTACATTACTTTGCACATGATTTTTTTTAAATAATAATTTTAAAATTAAAATAATCACTAAAAGAATGTCATTTATTATGGGACCCCAAAAACACAAACTAATACCCCATAATACAAAGGACTTGAATTGTGAAATTTTTTAAAATGGATCAAAATGTAAACGGTGAAAATCACATTAGAAAACCATAATTTTCAAAATCCAAGATCCATAACTTAAACATGGATTAAATAAAAATCATGGTATGAAAATTTATTTTATATTTAGTTACAAAGTTTTCAATGAGTGTTATAATTTTCAAGGTTAAAGAAATTTTTTCTTTCATTTATGCACACAAAATTTTCTTTGACATGGAAAACAAATTCTTTATTTTCATCCCCCCAACAAAAAATAACATTGACCCCAATGTTTAAATAAAATAAAATTCAAAAGTCAGTATAGGCATATATGAGGAGTTATAAAACTAAATTTAAATAAGAAACATGGAACAAAGTCACTTTGTGGTTGATGTTGAAGTTAATGATACTCTTGATTACTCCTTTATTAACTATTTCACTCAAGGGAAGCCCATGAATGATAGAATATTATGTTTGAACTCTAGGAAGAAATATTATTTTCTTAAAAATATATCAACTACATCATCCCCTAAATATTACACTCTAACATAATTATAACCCAATAGAAACACCTTTAGGTTAACTTAACTAAAACAAAAACAAAAAAAAGGATAAAAAACATTCCAATTTATTTTATAACTCCAAACACTAATTAAACTCACAGGTAAAATCTAGGTTTCCCCCTGAAAAATGATTTTTTTTAATGTCATTATCTCAACATAGACACCAAATCTATCATCTTTTATCTGGTCCATAGGTTGTCTTAGTTAACTGCTCCTCTATTTCTTATTTATTGAATGATTCAATGAATGGTTTTAACCTATGACCATTGAATTTGAATACATGACCACTAGTGGGATCGTGAATCTCTATTACCCCATGGGTGTTCACATGATGTATTATGTAAGGCCCTAGACATCTAATACTTAACTTTCCAAGGATTAGGTTAAGTTTGGAACTGTACAAGAGTTCATATTTTTCCAATAAAAAAATTTTGACTTTAAGATTTCTATATGTTTAGCCTTTAATTATAGATTTATTGATCCTTTAATTTCCATGATTTTCCATCTTATGTTCCTAAAGTTAATTAAGGTCTAATTTCCTTTTTTAGCTAAATAAATGTCAAGGTTCATTTTTCTAATGTAGAAAATTCCTTATGTTCAATTTAAACCAGCAAATGGCATGATTTTCCATCGACTAACATATATGGTGACATGTGAACATAGTATGATATTCCAAAAGGGATTCCAAGATTTTATTAGGAATCTTTCCTAGAGGGGTTGAATATTTTTTTCAAGAATTTTTTTAATCACTTTATTAGCCAACTCGACTTCACCAATGGTTTGAGGATGGTAGGAAGCGGAAAGTTCTTTAGAAATCTCATACATAGACATGAGTGCTTAGAACGATTGGTTACAAAAATAGGTTCCATGATCATTGATGATTTCCTTAGGAATTACAAATCTCAAAAAGATATTTTGTTTCAAGAATCACGTCACAAATTGATGATCATTGGACATGGTGGGAATAACCCTATCTCATTTTAAGAAATAATGAATAGATAAGGGGATATATAGATAACCCCTAGAGTTTGGGATGTGTCCCATGAAATAAATTCCCTGATAATCAAATATTTTTGCAGTTATAATGGGAGAAATAGGCATTTGATTCCTTTTGGTTGTGGATCCTAATTTTTTTACATTGAGTATAGAATTGGAAAATTTTGTAATAATCTTTACTCGGGTTACGACATAAGAAACCACTTTGTATGACCTTTTCAGTGGTTTTCTTTATGTTAAAGTGTCTCCCACATGCCTCTCCATTATATAATTTAATAATGGGCTCTTTCTGAAAATTAGCAACACATCTCCTAATGACTTGACCGGGATAGAACATAAAGAGGTATGGATCATAAAGTGCATAGTGTTTGACATAAAAAAATTCCTCTTATCTTGGGTCTCAAATAATTTTGGATTTACACCCATAACCAAGTGGTTTTCTATGTCAACATATCATGGGAAATCACTAACATAATAGTGGTGCTCATCAGGAAATGAATCAGGCGTAGAAAGTTTATGTGGGTTTTCATTGAATTCCATCCTTGGGAGGTGATATGCTACAACATTTTCAACACCCTTTTATCCTTAATAGTTAAATCAAACTCTTAAAGATGAAGGACCCACCTAATCAATCTCTCCTTGGGATATTATTTTTGGAAAAGGTATTTTAGATCTGAATAATCTACAAAGTTAATAATGAGGGATCCTAAAATATAGGTACTGAATTTTTCTAAGGAAATCCAACAGAAAGAAACTCTTTATTAGTAGTGGTGTAGTTGATTTTGGAATTGTTTAATGATTTACTTTCGTAAGAAATGACACATGGGGTTTTATCCAAATGGTTTCCCAATATATCTCCTACTGCGAAGTCACTCACATTACACATGTGTTCAAATGGATTTCCCCAATTTTGAGATTTCATGATAGGTGGAGAGATAAGATATGACTTGAGGGTTTATAATGATCCATAACTACTTTTTATACATAAAAATGGATCATATTTCACCAGTAAAACACAAAGTGGTTGGGAAATGGAGATGAAATTCCTAATAAACTTCTATAGAAACCAGTATGTCCTAAGAAGGACCTTACATCCTCGAAAATTTTTAGAGGGGGAAGGTGATGAATGATATCAACATTATCTTTATGAACCTCAATCCCTCAACCAGATACCATATGGATCAGAACTAGTCCTTCCTTTTCCATGAAATGGAATTTTTCTTAGTTTAGGATTAGATTATTATCCTCACACGTATAAAAAACCCTTTAAACATTTATAAGGCATCCCTAAAATGTATCCCTAGAGATGGAGAATTCAACTATAATGAAATCTAAAAAATTCCCCACCATGTCAAACAAGATTCTCATCATGCACTATTGGAAGGTACCAGGTGAATTACATAACCCAAAGGGTATGGTCTTGAAGAAAAAGGTCCCAAATGGATAGGTGAAGGTTTTTTCCCTTGATATTCTAAGGAGACCTCAATTTTATTATACCCTTAAAATTAATCTAGGAAACAAAATATTTGATGTCCTACCACTCTCTTGAGGACTTCATCAATGAAGGGTAAAGGGAAATGGTCTTTCTTGGTGCATGAGTTTAACTTCTTATAGTCAATACACACTCCCTATCCACTAATGAGCCTTGTAGGTAGAAGATCAACATCCTTATTGGTAATCACAGTGATTCTATCCTTCTTCAGAACAACTTAAATTATCCTTACCCACTCACTCTCATCAATGGGGTAGATGATACCCCCTTTCAATAATTTTAGAATTTATCTCCCTACCAAATCCCAAATATTAGGACTGAGTATTCAATGATGTTGAAAACAAGGTCTTTATTAATATTTTATAATAATACTATGATTTACAATGAGTGGGATAATCCCAGGAATATCAGACAGGGTACATCCAATTACTTTCTTATTCTTTCCCATGACATCTAGAAGAATCCTCTCTTTATTGAATTTGAGAGAGAATGCAGTGAAAATGGGATTTGTTTTATTTAACACTAGGAATTACTACTAGAGTGAGGAAAGCTTCAGCTTAAATTAAATCTTAGGTTGGTTAAAACATTCAAAATAAGGCTGATACCTTGCATCAAACTCAGTTGATTTTTCTAAATTTCTTAATCGAATTGGTTCCTTTTGAAAAAAAGATTCATCCACCACATTTTCCAGATCAATGATATTAATGGGTTAGGACTTGATATTTTTTATTTATCCAAAGGTATCATTGATTGGTGATCCTAAATAGTCATAAAGGGAGTCATTTGAAAAACATTCAATCCAAGGGTACAAATTTCCCTCATTTTAATAAATAAAATCAATCTCATCTTGAAATAAAAATACATCAACAATTATTTGATGTTTCTATAGTTCACTATCTATACTACCTACCTAGTTAATCTCATGGATCTATTCATCATCCCTATTTTGAAAGTTTTCATTAAAAAAATTCAGATCGAGGCTCATATTTCCAAATGTTACTATCACATTCACATTCCTAACTTAGATGACTGATTTGATTATTACTTAGAAGGGATGACAAAGGATGATGACGTTTTTATCAGTATGACCTAAGATTGGGTAATTTTAAAGGTTAACAAATCTATTAGGGTAAATGAAATTTTTAACTTTCACCAAAACACCCTTTAGTATCGCCTTATGAACTGTAACACTATGATCAGTAAGTTAGAGTGTGACATAAGTTGGTTGGATCTCTACAAGTCCTAATTGGAAATACAATATTTTTGTAAAGAGGCTAAAATTGGCTCTTATATCAAAAAGGTATTTGAAAACTTATTTTTCTCATAGTTTTACATTGATCTATCGAGAACCAAGTTCTTTCAACTTAGGAGGAATGGTTTCTTGGATGGTGGTGCTCAAATTAGCTTCCAAAAGGACGTGGTTTTGTGTGAGAACTGCTTTTTCAATGTACACAGGCCCTTCAAGTACTTGTATAATATAGGTATGGTTTCGATTTCATCAATAAGTAATATATTCAACTTAACTTGTGATAATATGTCGTTCAATATTTAATTTAGTTTAGTTTTATATTTCCCCCTCATGCATTGAGGGAAGGCAGCTATTTGTTTCATTGTTTGGTGTGGATTTGGTTCTTTTAACTTCTCATTAGATTTTCCAAAATGTGAGGGTGTTTCTTCATCATTTTCATGTGATATTGAAACTTTTAATGGTTATAAAATAAGTTTTTGATGTTTTTCATTGGATTTCACACTTCTTAAGACATTCACTACTTTTAGTTGTTCATGAGAGGTTTTTATGTGACTGGATTCCACCTTCATTATGATGATGGTACCCCCTAAGTAGGAATGGGTAATTTTATTTTTTAATGGTTTATAGATTATTTTTAAGGGATGAAACTTCATAATTCATTTTTTCCATTGGTTTACACAATTTTTCAAGGATTTTGAGTGGGAACATTTTGGTAGGGGATTGTGTTTGTTGGTTTATCCTAGGAGGATACTTTGGTTGTTGGATTGGTTGTTTAATGGGTTACAATATGGGTTGTTGGTATTGGATTGGAAAATGATAGTATTCAAAAAAAAATTGTAACTAATTATGGATGATATTTATATGGAGGATAGGGGTTCAGTTTGTGTAATTTTCTAGGTTGCTGGAAGGGTACTTGGTTATCATTCTAATGGAATTCAGGATGGTCATTATACCTTAGATTGAAAGTGTTTTGGTACCATTTATTTTTAAAGTTTAAATCATTAACCTCAATAAATTTTCCTCCTAAAATAACATCCATTATGGAAAGGGTATTTTGGTAGTTTCTAACATTGGGATCATGTTAGTCAAAAATTATGTAAACTGGTTCAATAATTTATATTTCTTGGAACTTTCTAATATTTATCTTCTTGACGTTACTAGTGAGTATAGTAAGTTTTTACCTAATAATTTATTCTTCCTAATAGTGTTCATTACAATATTTTTGCGTGTATTCTCATAGAAAGGTTATTTTCCCCATGTTAGGTTCTATTTGTCCATATTTTCTAGATACTTTTCAGCATCATTTAAGTATTTTTTTAAGGTTCCATTATGCATCATGTCAATGAATTTTTATTTTCCCAGACCCAATACTTTGTAAAAAAATATAATTTTTTTTGGGATTGAAAATATATATTGAGGTACCATGTCAATTGGTTCTTTAAACCTTTCCCATTTTTTATAAAATGACTCTCATTCTTTTTCAAAAAAAATGGATTCTCTTTTTAAGTGAAATTGTTTTGTGATTGGGGGAGTATTTTATATAGAATTATATTTTAAATTGGTCCCAATAGTGGATTGATGAAATTATTATATTTTTTAACTAAATCTTGGATTGATCCTTTAGTGAGAAAGTAAAGATCCATATCTTAGCTAACTCAAGTTGATATGGGTAGAACATGGTTTCAACAATGACATTGAATTCCTTAAAAATAATTTACAGCATTTTCGAATCCATCCTATGATAGGTTGGAAGGTGGTTTAGGTCATGATATTTAAATACATAGTGGGATTATAATAAGGAAGCATGTATAAGTAAAGAATGTGAATTGTTCCAGGTAGGTGTGAGGTATTAATTTGGGGTTTGATAGAATACATTCCCTAAGTTATGGGTTGCCTCATTTGGATTTCCATTTTGGTTCTTTCCTGAGTTTATGAGTTGGTTTCTTTGAAGACACTACATTAGAATGAGTTTAGTTTTTAAATCTGGAGTATTATTAAGATTTGGATCTAATGGGAAGTTACCCCTAGTTTTGATTGACTCCCTGACCCTAGAACTATCAACTAACTAAATGGATTGATTATTCATGGATATTGGCAGGCATGCAGCTAAAAAAAATTTAAAAAAATGAAACGTTAAAAGTTAAGAGAATTTTATATGATAAAAGATAAATGGGGGAGAAAAAGAAAAAATTCTGAGATGAAAAATGTGGTTCCCAATAAATTGTGCCAAAATTTTGGTCTTGCCCAAATTTACCTATGTTTTTTGGGTTTAAGTGGTCCCTTGTAGTGTATCTTGGGTTTTCGAATCCTCTGAGACCTAATAAGAAACCTAAAGACACGTACTTTCTAAGAGGGAGACTTGGAAATGAAGTGTAAAACTCTGGTTCGTTTTTTAAGATGGTTTTAATGAACACTAAGAGACCTAATTGAATTAAATTTATGAAAAAGGGTTGATGCTATGTTATTACAAGGGATGGATTGGATGAAATTATTTTTAAATTATTTTAATTTCATTAACTCTAGAAGGATTCATTCAATGAAATCAATCTAACCTCATCAATTACTGGTTTAACACCTTTACGTACACATGTTAATCACCTATACACTTATATTATAATTTCATTAGCACTCCAAGAGAAATAATCTTATTATTACATAAAAATTGTGGCAAAAAATAAATAAGGAAGAGGAAGAGAGAAAATCATTTAATGAAAAACTAGAATAAAAGAAATTATTAAACCTTTAAAGAGTGATAAATAACATTAAATCTATACCCTTAATACTCACTTAGATCAACCAATAATATTTTTATCCCTAAATTGATTCTATTCTCTCAATGGAAGTGGGAAGTAGACTCTTGAGGGTGGAATTGAATAAGAAAAAAACAATTAAATAACAAACACACCACCATTGTGTGAGGAATTTATCTATTCGTTGTGTGAATAAATTCACACCATAATGTAACTTTATCAATGTATTAATAAAAATAGCATAAATTATAATAATAAGAGATTTTATTAAGAGATTAATGTGATTCTAATAACTTACAATGGAAATAATAACGTCACAAATATAAAGTGGTAGCATAACATTACAATGAAACAAAAACCAAGAATCCTATAACTTCATCACCACCAATAACTTTAATAGGAATTTAATAATGATTTGGTCGATATAAAAATATTACAAGTCTTCCCAATTTATTATGGTGGAACTATGGTAGTTTAGTTTTTTTGGAATGTGAACTTTTCCACCCTTGACTTGAAATGGGGGGCAGCTTGCATGCCTCTGAAATATGTGTCCAAAGGTGATTCTAGATGGAAGAATTTTAGTTTACTTTAGAATAATAAATTGAATACATGGATATCCCCTAACATAATGTAACATTTCATCCTAAATTTATGTTTGGTTTCTGATATATAACTAAAATGGTGGGTTGTCATTCTGGTCCACAAAATACGGCACATAATTTCATCATCAACTTGGGCTGCATGGAACCCCATTAAAACCTCAGAATTAGATGTCAAAATTGTTTAATTAAATTTTCCTAATGATTAAATCTATATCTAGTTAAAATTTAATCTTTTTTGGGCTTGGATATTGGCCGTTAAAGTCATTTTATTGGGCTGATCTCTAGTTCACTTTTCCTATAATGTTATTGGTTCAAATCCCACTTTGGTCATCATCCCAAATTTATCTTTCATAACACCAAAATGATATAATATTCCTCATATCATGGGACACCTAAAAATTAAATAATAAACCTAATTCAATACCATTGTGTTATTTAGTTGGTGTTCAAAAATGTACCCTTTCATAGTACATTTAAAGTATGAATTACAAACACCGTAAGAAAAATAAGTTAAAATTTTAAAATGCACTAGTAAAAGTTTATATAAACATTTAATCACATTAATATTCTAATATAAACAGTTAATATTATCCTATTTCAGTGTCTAATTTTCTTTACAAGAGAGATCATTTTCTAGGTATACCACCTCTGAATTTAGTAAATGTTATGGAACTGGTATATACTTACTTAAGAGGTACATGTTGAATAGGTCAGGTACTTGAGAAAGGTATGGTTGGAGTATGAGTTGGTAGACCAAAGCTCTTATGAGATCAAGAATCTCAAAGGGTTCGATGTACTTGCAACTTATTTTTCCCTTATTCCCAAATATCAAGATTTTATTCCTTGGTTATACATTGAGGAACACCTTATCTCAAACCTCAATCTCCAGGTCGCTTAAAAAAATGTCATCAAAGAACTTATTTTTGACTTTGAGAAGCCCAGATATACTACTGAATGGTCTTGGAATTGTATACTATCTCCTTGACTATTTTAAGTCCCAAAAATATTCATTCACTAACTTCATCTAAACATATAGGTGATTTACATATCTTTCCATAAAAGTATCCATATGGATCCTTGATTGAAAGAAATTATTATATAATAACTTGAACTGAGAAAGATATTGATCTGATACTCCTTTGAAGTCCATCGATCAAGGTCTCAACATATATTCTTGTTTCTGTATAGTCCACTCATGTTGGTCATAGATTTGGGGGAGATAAGTTGTACTAATTTTCAACTTAGTGTTTAGAACATTTTTTGAGACTCTTCCAGGATATTGAGGTACATCATGAATCTCAATCAGATAGAATTTATAATTGTGTCCACTTCTTTGATGTAAATCCTTACAAGTTTTTAGAGTGTTAATTCCTAAGGAATATAAATGAAATTGGGAGTATTTTTAAGATGGTACACTATAACCCATATAGAATTATTTCCACTAGATGCCTTTGGAAGACCAGTGAAAATTTTCTTGGCGATGATTTCCCTTTTCAATATAGCTAAATGTAACGGTTTCATCATCACCTTAAACTTTTTCCTTTAAAATTTCACTTGCTAACACACTAGGAACTTTGATGTATATTTTGTGATATAATTATTCATATTGTCCCACAAATAGTTCTATAAAATATCTTGATACATCTCTATGCTCCCTAGGTGGATGGAAAATTTTGAGTTATGTGTATCATTCAATAGATCCTTTTTTATATCAGGATTTAATGGTATGCATAGTCATGACACAAATATTACAACTCCTTATTCATAAATTTTAAAATATGAGGATTTCTATTTTCTTATAGTTTTCACCTTCTTCTATATTTGTGGGTATTCTCTTTTATAATCCTTTATCTTCTCTTGAAGGGATGATTAACGAATAATTTAATAAAGTAATGATGATGTTTCTTACTATATGATTCCCATATACATCCTTAGAAAGTATAATAATATTGGATCCTTATTAATTTTCATTATTGATAAAGCCACAATATTTTTTCTATTCAGATCATCTTCCACATTATGTTCTTTACCAGGATGGTAGCGGATTGAGTAGTAAAAGTAATTGATCAGCTCTAATAATATTTAATTATACATATTAATATCTTTTTGTTTGAATATATATTTTTTGCTCTTATGATTCATATATATTTTACACTTCTCCCCATACATATAATACTTCCAAATATTCAAAATATGTATTACTAAAACCAACTCAAACTCATATGTTGGATAATTATACTCATGCAATTTCAGCTACCTTAAGGTGTAGGATATCACTTTTTCATTTTTCATTAGTATACACCTTAATTCGTTTTTAAATAATCACTGTATAAAAAAATTACCCGCTTTAGAGAAGTGTGAGGACTGATGTAATGATAACCATCTTTTCAACTCCTTGAATTTATTGTCCCATTCATTAGTATAGACAAACATTAATTCCATCAAATTCAATATGGTTAGTGGGTTTGAAGATCGTGATAAATTTCCCAAAAATAATTAGAAATACCCATCTAGTCCAAGGAAACTATGGATCACCATTACATATGTTGTTCTGGTCCACTCCTTAATTACCTCTTTCTTGGAAGGGTCTAAAAATATCTCCTTGTTGGGGATAAAATTTCCCAAGAATGATATTTTCCCCATTTAGAACTCACATTTAATGTTCCTTTCATATAGTTTCTAATTTTAAAAGGCATTAGCAATGTACTAAAATTCTTCTCATGATCATACATTCTTTTAGAGAATATAATAATATCATCATTAAATATTACCACAAATATATCTCAGAAATCACTAAAGAATCAATTCATTATGTCTATAAAGATTGTTGGAGCATTAGTGAGTCTAAAGGGTATGATAATGAACTCATATTGTTTATACCTTGTTTAAAAGGTGATGTGTTCCTATTATGAGGAAGATCAAAGATATATTTATAAACCCTATATATAGCATAGTGGGTAACCTTTGGGTCACTCTCAAGGAAGAATTATCAAATTCCCTAGTAGTCCTCCAAAAAATCTTGTTGTGTTTTTATGTATTTTGAAAAGAGTAAATTAAAACATGTAGAAAATTTTCTGAAAAATAATGAGTTCATGATTTTAAGTGGTAATAAGTTGTTTAAACTGCTATAATATGGAAGAAGGAATAGAGACAAGAAAATAATAAAAAATAAATAATATGGATGTTAGTAAGGAAAAGTCCAAATTGAGGTTAATCCACTCTCAACTACCTTTCATAGATATTATGAAGAATAAAACCAACAACTATCATCCTCACTCAATGTATGGGTGATGGATCATATCACACATATCTCTCTCCTTAATTGTGAAAATTATACTATAATATTACATTAGTAAGAGATTTATCTTCTAGATTGAAAAATGAATCACTTGAAAAACTCATCCTTGATAGGAAGTCTCCCAAGCCAAAATAACCCAACTACATTCATCAGACTACACAACCAAACTCAAATATTTAGTCAAAAAAATAATAGAGGAATAGGTAAAAGAAATGAGGAAGATATTATAAAACTGTTCATATGAAAGTGTGTGATCTCTTAACACCCCAAATTACTATCAAAATCAATTAAGGGTGATAAAGAGGTGATAATGATCAACATGAATCTCTAATCTCTAGGAAATATTGAGTTTTTATTCTTGGATCATGCCACACCTATTAGATATATATTAATGGAGTTGTGATATCATATCACATAGGAAGAATAAGAAACATAATTTTTATTTATAATGGGATATGAAATTACAAAAAATGGGAGAAATTAGAAGAAGAAAGAGGGAATTAATGCTAAGTCCCATGAATTGAGAATACAAAAAAATGCCTCTAATATTTGGTGATAATGAATAATAGAGTAGAAATCTATACTTATTTGAAAATAAAAATTTAAAAAAAATGAAATCCTAATGTAAGATATAGTGAAATCTATGCGGTGGTCCTTGAGGTGTCGGTCACCAGCTCTTAGTGAAATCGCAGTGAAAATAAACAACCTCCCATAACGATATGAACTTCCCTTAAAATATTTCATGTAATTACCATGATAAAATGAAACTATAATAAAATTAATATTCCTTAATTACCCTAAAAAATAATTAAATACATTATGTAGACCTTCTGGCGGGACAATTCTATTTGGGAAATTAATTCCCCATTCTAGAATTTTAAGCTGCGGGTGATCCTGAAATAATTTTCTTGGGACACATAAAAACACTGGGAACTGCTTAAACTAATATTATTAATGTTTATTTGGTTTTAAAACCAAATTTCTTTTTATAAGCTCTATAATAAATGAATATTCATCTCTTTGAGATTTAGGTTACATTGCAATTTGACTACGTGAACATTCTGAGTGAGGATTCAGTTACGTCAGTTTTGTGGTTAGTGGATTTTTCTAAATGGAATTAAACCATCCATTGTCTTCTTCTAGAACTCCAAATAAAATTCAGTTCCCTAAAAGGTAGGGCATTTGACACCCAAGATTGGGAACCCTCAAATTGATGATCGGTTTTCTTCTTCTATAGAAACAATTGTTTGGTTGAGGCTTTATCTTTGGATTCCACATTTTAATCAGTGATAATCATGGTTCATCTTTATCTTCAGACATGGTTTTATTAAGTTTTGAGTCTTCCTCAAGTATCCCACAACATGAAATTATGAGGTTTGGTATTTTTTTATCCAATTAATCCATCTTCTCCCATAAACTCATATTTGTTTTCATTGGGAGGCATTAGGGAGTTAAGAATATCCAATAATGGGTTTGGTTCTTAGATGTTGGTATCTTCCTTATTTTGTGATCAAAATATTCCAAGGAAATATTGGAATATATCATCCTGGTGTGGGTCATCTTCCTCAACATCCATTCAAGCTTGGATTCATTGGGAATTGTCTTCAACCTCAGATCATTAGCAAATTGGCCTCCATCACAAGATTTCGGTTCAGTGAGGACTCATGTTACACCTTCTCGAAGTGGTGAATCCAATGAATACTCTAGGATCCAGTGGGTTGTTAGTGATCCTCCTAAATTGGACCTTGTGTTACATATTAAAAACAAATAAGAAAGGATATGTTAATAATTTTAGGGGATTTGTGAATATTTTAGCCATACATTTTTTAGGGCTTGATACAGGAAGCTTGTTTCATCCCAAGCATGAACCTATCCTCTTAATCTTTTGGGGTAGTGTATTTAGGGTTATATTAAATATTTTTCAAATCTAAAATTAGAAAAATTCTCTATGTGTGATTCGCTTTCATCTATAGTGGTCTTTAATCTGATCTTGGTGTTTTTCATCTGCACCTTTTACTCAAACAGCGAAAATCTTTTGCCATGGTTAGATCTATTTAGGTTACTTTTTAGGATGTTTTCTTCATTTCATGAACTTTTATAATTCGCATGAATTCTTCCTTTTATTAGATATTTTATTTGAATATTATTTTTGAGATACCACACATCTTTTTGAGTCTGTGTGGTGTACTCTTCATTATTAGTGGATCCTGCTCTCTGTACTAGGTCCTGTGATTTTTCCCGTTTTTCCTATGTTAAAAATTTGTGGGGTCAAATTTTATTTTTCGGAACACATATATTTGGTCATTGTGAATCAACTTTAATTTTTTAGGCTTGTTTGAAGGTAAATTGAGTTTATTTCTAATGGGAATTCTCTTTTTTTTGTTTCCACATTCGTCGCTTTTCGTCTTTCCCGATATATGGTATCAGATGATTTAGTTGTATTTAGATAAATTATAGAATTCAATTATAGTCAGATGATTTTTTTGAATGGTACCAACTACCATATATAGCGATTAAAAATGAATGATATGCATTTTTCAAAAAAAATCATCTTTTGATGTTTATTTATAAAAATTGATAAATAATGTCTCTTGAATAAGGAGAGTTTAAGAATTATATGATTTGTGGTTTCATTATCCAATGGGTAAAAAACAACGTTATAAACCATATTTTCAACATCTATCATGTGAGAATATTGTTAGAGAAGCTTGAGAATACATATTATTCCAAGATAAGAAAAAATAACTTTTCCTATCAAACAAATGATGAATTTGAGGTATAAAGAAGAATTGAATATTTATGAATATTTGAGTGAATATTAGGGTTTTTTTGATCAATTTCCTAGTATGGGTATTAATTTTATAGATGAGGTTTTAGAACTTTTTTTTCTTAATACTTGACCCAATTATTGGGATAATTTGTGTGTTACTCTAACTAGTTGTTCTCCTAATGGAATTGTAAAATTCATTTTTATTAGGTCAGCTATTTTTAATGAATATTTTAGGATATTTACTCAAGATATATCTTCTTTGAAACTTTTTGACCCATATAACTAGGGCAGAAATTTTGAAAATAATCAGGATAACTAAATTGAATAAAGAGAAAAGGTAGAAGAAAATTTGGATCAAAGTAAAGGGAAATTAAATCATAATTGTGGTAAAAAGGATATGTTAAGAAATTTTTCGATAAACAAAAAATGGAAAATATAATGAAATAAAATTAGCAGAGGAAAAATGGTAGTGGAGATGATTGCGTCTCCACCACAATAGGGGTGATCTTGTTTTTTTTATGACTCTATTTATATTACATCTTGTAATTATTTATAGGTTATTGATAGTGGTGTCTATATTCACATGAAATTTAAGAAGGATCTATTTAAATCTTATAGTCCAGGTAAATTTTTAAATTTTAATATGGTTAATGATGTTCATGATGATGTGCTAGGTATTGAGTCTATTTCTTTAGATATCGGCATAGTAAGTAAACTAATTTTGAAGAATTTTTGACATGCGCATGAGGTTCACGTGGATCTTTTTATTACAATGATTCTTGATGATGAAGGGTATATCAGCACTTTTTTTCATGTCCAATGGAATATTCCAAAGGTTTATTTGATTTTTTCTTGAGGGAAGAAACAATCAAGTGTGTATTGGACTAGAGATTCTATTTCTTGTGAAGCTTCTTGCATTGTTGAGTGTAGGGCACAATCCAAGTTATGGAATAAGTGGCTCATAAAAATTAGTGATAAATGTATTGGTTGTTTAGAAAAGATAAATCTTCTTCCAAATTTGAAGAGTGTCAAATTGGACATTTGAGATCACTGCATGAGAGGAAAATAGATAATGCTGAGTTTCAAGTACAATTCTTTACACAAGAAGTCACATGTACTTGAATTAGTATATTCTGATGTTTGTGGAACTTTGAAATCTAAAACCTTTAGTGGTAATATTTATTTTTTTAAATCTATTTACAAATATTCATCTAATATTTGGGTATATGTTTTGAATTCCAAAACTTAGGTGATCATTATTTTTATGCAATTTCAATTTTCGGTTGAGAGGTAATCTAGTAAGAAATTGAAATGTATCTAAACTTATAATAGGGGTGAGTATTTTGGACTATTTTATTAGTGTTTTAGGAATAATGGTATTCAGCATCATTATACACCTAATCTAAATGGTGTAGTTGAGTGGATGAATAAGAATTTTTTGGAAAGAGTTCATTGTTTTCTTTCAGAAGAAAATTGGGACAGACATTTTTTGCGTGAGGATTTATTTACTGATTCTTATATTATCAATTTTGTTACATGAATTTTCTTTGTAGATAGACACTCCTGAAAATTTTTGGTATGGAAAATCTATCAAGTATGATCATTTATGTGTTTTTAGTTGTAAGGATTTTGTTCTCATACCAAGAGTGTATAGATCCAAGATGTATGGTTTGTTACAACAGTTTATTTTTTTGGATATGGAAATGATGAGTTTGGGTATAGGTTTTATTATCCTTATTTGAAGAAACCTTTCATAATACATGATGAAGTCTTTAATGATGATTAGACTATTGAGGATATTGATAAGGGATAAAAATCTAATTCTCTAATTTCTGAGTGATTTTTCATTATTGATCTAAAATCTGATTCACATTTACCTCATATTGTTGATTCTCATGGTCATATTGATGTGAAGAATGATGCTCAGGGTGAACAGGTTGGAGTTTATATTTTGGATTCACCTTTTTTTCTTATCAATCAATTTTAAGGGTTATTAATGAACCTACAGTTTCACTACAGAGTTCATTTAGAAATTGTACCATTTCTACTTGTTATTCTCCTGATGAGTATGTGTCTCCTACCAAAGGTGGGATCCATAATATTATGATGAGGTGATGGAAAGTGAATATAAGAATATATGGGTTTTAAAAAGATATGATTAGATTATATCATTAAATGACAACCATAATTTTAAGCTGGTGAAATTACTTACAGGTAAGAGATCTTTGCAAAATTGATGGATTTATTGGATTAAAAATGAATAATCTAGTTATGTTTTATAATACAATACAATTTTAGTTGTTAAATATTACCATCAGAATAAAGTTATTGATTTTGATTATATTTTTTCACCTTTTTTCAAAATTTATTCTATTCGGGTTATTCTTGGTATGGCTGTTAGTTTGGATCTTCTAATTGAGCTGATGGATGTAAAGATAGATTTCCTCCATAATAATTTAGAGGAAGACATTTATATGGAGTATCGAGAGGTTTTTTCTGAAATAGTAAAATAGAATCATGTCTATGGGTTAAAGAATAGTTTTTATCATTTGAAGCAAGCAATGAGGTAGTGGTATAATACGTTTCAATATATCATTTTTCATCAAGGTTTTAAAAAGACATCTTCTTATCATTTTGTTTTTTAGAGATTTTTTTATGACAACTTTATTATGTTGTTTCATTGTATTGATGATATTCTTATCATTGGCCATGATTCTTCTATAATTTATAGTTTGAAGAAGGGTCATTATTATCCTTTTGGGATGGAAGACTTGGGGCCAGCATGGTAGATTCTTAGCATGTCAATCTCTCATGGAAGAAAGGCCAAGAAATTATGGTTATCTCATGAGAGAAATATTGAGAAGTATCTTCAAAGATTCTATATGGACAGAGTGAGTACTCCTCTATCTTTACATTTTAAGCTTACTACTAGTCATTTTCCTTCTATTGATGAAGACTGAAAGTAGATGCAACACATACATTATTCATATGTTGTTCTTTGTTTGATTTATCTGATGGTATGTACTAGACATGACATTTCTCATGCAGTTGGTGTGGTTAGATATTTTCTATCTAATCTAGGTAGAGAACCTTAGATATCACTGAAGTATATATGTCATTATCTTTATGGTACTTCAAATCTGATATTTTATTTTGGAATTGGGTAACCTATTATCTGTGGATTTATATATTCATATATGGTAGGTGATATGGATTCCAAGAATTCTACTTCAGGATATTTGATCACTTTTGTAGGGGGAGTTGTATCTTGGTAGTCAACATTATAGACATGTGTTGTGTTATCTACCATAGATCTTGATTTTATTAGAATTAAAAGAATTATTATGGATAAAAACTTTTATTTGAGAGCTCAATTTTAATCAGGACAGATATTTTTTAATTTTATATAGTCAGAGTTCTATTTTTTGAGAAAGACTCCCAAACTTCATGGACGGCTAAAACATATTGATGTTTAGAATCATTGGATTCATGATGTCCTTAATTATAGATAGTTGGAGATTGAGAATATCTACACTAATGAAAATGGTTCAGACATGTTGACCAAGTGTTTACCTAGATGTAAATTTGAGACTCCCTGACTGGTTATGGGATTAGTGGGGATCCCCACTTGAGTTGGAGGGGGAGTTTGTTGGGTAATCTCCTCAATTGGCCCTCATCTGACTTCTTTAAAATAAATAAATAAAACAAAATAAACATACTGATATTTTTAGGGTAATTATGAATCTTTTATAAGGATATTTTTTGGGATTAAAACGGGTGTCAATTTTCATGCCAAGTGTGAAACTCTCCTTTCCATCTTTTAAGGTAGTGCAATTAGGGTTATACTGAGTGGTTTTTAGATCTACAACCAAAAAACTTCTTTAAGTCTAATAGGCTTTCATCAACAGTGTTATTTGAACCAATCCTTGTGTTCTTATTCTATACCTTTTATTTGGATAGCGAATATATGATTTCATGGTCAGATTTATTCGGGTTTCTTTATCATGTCGTGTTCTTTGTTTTAGGATTCTTTCAGACCACATTTCCATTTTTCCATTGATCCACTAGTTCATTTGAGTATTATTTTTGAGACCCAACACATATTTTGGAGTATTTTTTGTGTTCTATTCACTACTATTAGATCCCTCTTTTTTGGACTAGGTATCATGGATTTTCCTTTTTGGTTTTTCCACATTAAAAGGTTTTGATGTTAACAATTAATTTTTTTCACATATATATTTGGGTTTTGCGCATCTGATTTACTTTTTTCAGGATATTTTGAAAGTAAAAATATTTTATTTACATTTCACATTTAATTTGTTGTTGTTTTCACATTATTCACTTTTCCATCAAAATATAAATTTTTATTAAGCCACTTTAATGACAAGTGGGAAACCATAGCTCGAAAAACAAAAAAAAACACTACGTGTTGAAGGAGATCACAAATTTATTAAACACCAGACTAAGATTATTTGAGTAATCCGCTCTATATAATTCCCAGTGTAGAGTACTAACCTAAGTGTCTGGATTCTCCCTGAGAAGTTATTATATGTGAATAACCAACTAGTCCATTGTCAGAATGAATTCCTCCAAGGTGATTTTTACTTGGTTGAACCTCGAGCTAAGATTAAATCTTGCTTGTCAATCCACTCTTCCTACTCCTCAGGGGCCTCAACTTGATACCTTCTTTCATAGGTCAAAATCATTTGGTCTGATACTTCATGGGTGGATTTTCGAATCTTACGGGAGTAAGTATTCTCTTTCGACGATCATCTTGGTTTTGGGATCTTCGATTAGCGGTGTCTGGTCGACATATGAGTCTTGGGAATAGTTCTTTAGTTATTTGATCATGAATTATTATGTTTCAATAGGCATGGCCATCCTTTTTCTATAGTGAGGATTGGTGGATCTTTAATCTATCAACCTCTAAAAAGAAAATTCCTAGTTCATACCCTTAGGCTTCAAAAAAATGTTCGAGCTTTGATCGGCATGAATCACAGGTTCTCCCATAGAATCTCAGCACCTGGTTTGTCTCCAATCGTCTGTGTGCCAGTTCATATTCATTATAAATTCTATCTTGGGTTAAGTTTTAATTATTTTAAATACCAAGATGTGGTTTGTGCATGGTGGCATCTAGTTTTCCATTCATCTTCTCTGGTGGGGCTCAGGTGAGACTCGATTCAATTTTCAATCAGATTTGCGATGCCTTCTTAAGAAAAATTCATATGATATTTTTTACTGGGGAATATCAAGTGCTTCTAATTATCTTTTACAATTTATTTGGGTTGTATTATTCTCTAAAATCATGGACAATCACCCTTACATTATCCCATAGTATTCAAGTTCTTACATTTTTTTATATGAATTTTTTTATCTCAAATATACTTCTTGATCACAGTAGGTCTTTATGAATTCAGTCAAGCTCAGCACTTCTAGTTGCATTCTTCAAAAGATTCATCCTTTATTTCTCAATTATTTTGGTCACTTGAATTGAGCTTCATGGTAGGTTGGGGATGAGAAGTCTTGATCATTTTATAATAGGTTGTGGTCATTTGAAATTAATTTTCATCTTACGTTCAGACTCCTTATGGTTATATGAAATTACTGGTGCTACAGCTTCTTTTTGAGCTTCACGAAAGGTTCCTTTTTTATCTCCACTGTCACTTAAGTAACCATGAGTTTTCCTTGCTAAAATTTGGATTCTTTTTAGGGTCACTTATAAAAATAGTCACGGTAACTTCAGGCATGGTCACTTGGATCCTCATGTTAAGTTCAAACTTATTCTTACGGTTAGTTATTCCTATCAATTTTAGGTTTCTCTCTACTTGAACATGTCAATTATTCATTTTCCCTTTGCGGTCCCTTGGAGAATTATTCATGAGGTCAATATAGTGACTATGGATCTGCCTTGCAGTAAATACACTAATTTTACAATTTTGTTTCAATTGTAGATTTTTTTTTCTTTCGGTCAGTTAACTAACATCATGTCCTTCACACAGTCTCTTATCTAAATTTTATCATGTTTTATATAAATTATAAAATAAACACAGAATTCTAAATTTCATGAGAATATAAAATTTAATTAAAAATTCAATCATACAAAAATCACTGATTTTTTAAAAAACACCAATTCCACAAAATATTTTCAATTTAAATAATTTAATTATGGAAGAATTAATTCTAAAAATAAAAACAAATCATTAAAATATCACTTATAAAAAATATTTTCAATGATTATTTACAAAAGATAATGTTCCATAAATAAATATGAAATCATAGTAAGAACATTTGATTATACACAGATTCAAATATCATTTTCACTTAAAATACACTAAAATTTAAGAAAACAAATAGTTCTTAAATGATATAAAAATTTATAGCAAGAAAATTTATTATTTAAGCACCCAAAACTGATATTTTTACAAAAAAATCAATAAATTTAAATTTTTCCTCAAATTTCCAAGTATTCAAATAATATCAATTAAAACCCCATTTTTTAACTTCAAAAAGACATTTAATTCCCAAGAAATTGATGTGGAAAAGTGTTTCAAAAACAGCTACATCAATCTCATACATACTTAATCAATTTCTATCTCAAGAAATTAAAAGCAATTTATTTATTTACAAAGACACCTAAAAATGATGATTATTCTACTAAGTTTCACATGCACATTACAGAATTAAAAAAAACGATAAATTCTTTAATTTCATCAAATTTTCATGTCTAATATGTGGATGTCACTCACTATATCACTTCAACCCAAATTCAAATTCTAGTGAAAATAGTGCATACCAGTGAGATTCAATTGAGATTTTAATCTATAATAAGAAAAACTACCAGTTTTCACTCCCTATCAGGTTCATCAAACTAAAGTTCAAAATTTCTCTTCATTAATATAACTAAAAATATTTTAGTAAAAATAAATTTTCCCCCTCTTCATTTGGGTTCAATATTCCTCTCACCGTAATAAAATCATTTTTAACAAAGGTACTTTATTTTAATTTTTTCCAACTATAAGTTTTTGAATATAACTATGAAAAGAACTTTTTGAGTTTGGAAATGGATTTATTTACACAACACACATGATGTCTTTTTCTCATAGAATCAAAATTGGATCACAATTTCCCATTTGACTCCAAATTCAAAGGGCTTATATTAATCTCGATTGAGTTGGATCCCTAAGGTTTCCAATTTCACCAAGGCTAAGTTAATAGGTTCAATTTCAAATTAAATATTTCTCAATTTATAATTCCAATTACTTAACAATATAACCTATCACACTTCCTATACTAGTTTTAAAATGGTATTTCTATAAAAATAGTAAATAGCATCACTCAAAAATCACACAATTCTAACAATTTCAGACTCACTGGAAATCCTCAAAAGGAGCATGCCATTTTTCCCTAAGAAAGACACATTAAGTTAATATTTTCCTAACCTAGAGACACACAAAAAAATTATTCATAAATAATGATAGAATCCTAAAATGTTTCTAAAATGGTGGCATTTTAAAAAATGGGATTTTTTAATGTGAATAGAATTAAAGAACAATTTAGCATAACGAAGGACCCCTCTCCCCCAAACATAAAATGAAACATTGTCCCCAATTTTGAATAATATTGTGGGTTAAAAATTTCAAGTAAATGTGCTTCAAAACATATTTACAATTTATTAATTCAAATAATGGGTAAGGGGTTACATGAATGTTTAATAATCACTTTTTCCACTCATCCAAAAAGGTTGAAACCCATTTTTTTTAAAATAATTCATTTGATTATTTTAAAAATACCCTATTATTAACATTTAGACTCAAATATAGCATGGTCGACAACGAAACAAAAACATTTGAATGAAAATGCATTCTAAAGTGAAACAAGTTCTAAAATTTTGGCTCAAATTGATTTTCAACATTTTATATATACACAATCTAAGAACCCAAGAAATGAAATAAGTTTTTGATTTTCAAAACATTAGGGGAATTCACCCAAATTTATCTTCTACCAATATGCAGCATGAATGTGAAGAATTGAAATTTTTAGAATTAAAAATAAGTACTCCACTAAATGTGGAAATTTTTATCATCTATATTAAATCGATTTAAATCTACTTTTTTCCCTTTAAAACATATCTCTAGTTAACATATTAAGATCCTAAAAAATTAAAACATATCGGTACTATTATGTAGTAATAGACACCTTAGAAATAAATTTAATAGAAGTAGAAGGTATGGGATTTTTTATCCAAATGTTATAAGGAATAATATTATAAATTATGTTTATCCCCACACATTTATACCCTCAATTTAGAGAAACCATGGGCATAGATATTCTTCGCAAAGCTATACCCATAGTTTGAAAAAACTGTTGGTGTAGTTTAACATATACCAACTATTTTTCAAAAATTATGGATATATATCCTTAAAAATCAGGCTTCCCTCAGGTTCCCCATCCCCTCCACATTTGAAGCCATAACCTTATCCCCTACTATGTGCCTCAGTTTCCCCCTCCCCACCTCAGGTGACATTTCACCAATCATCCAGGTGTTCTTCATCTATTTCTGGCATTTTATTTATTGTGATCTTTAAGAGGTAATATTTCCTTCCCTCATTTTATTTATTCCCACACTTGAGTGATAGCCAACTGAATTCTCCATATTTCTACCCTAATTTAAGAATTTTTTTATTTTAGTATTCTTAAACATCATATTATTCAGTTCTGAATTCATCTTCTCTCCTACTGGATGTAATTTTCTTTTTTATCTTTACATGTGATTCTACTGGATCTTTTTGGGATCACTTCTACCATTTCATTTTTCAATTTATAATTTAATAGAGATATAATATATTCTATTAAATTCCTAAAAGTACTATTTTAATTATAAATTATTTATTCTGAAAACTATCCTAGGGATTTTTATAAATTTAACTTAAATTTGTGATTCTTTTGGTGGAATATTTTAGGGATTTTGATATTTTTAGTGTTGGGAATCAAATTTAATTTAAATAAATGGGTCAATGTTGGTTTTTATATTCCTATATTTATGATAATTAATTATTGTAATTTAATTTGTTTTATCAAAATCCATAGTTAAACTATTTATCAGATTATTTTAACCCCAGAAAAATAACTATACGATGATGTACATGATTATACTATTATACGTAAATCTAGAATATTTTTTTATCTATAAAGGTTGGTTATTCAAGAATTCACTATTGTATTTATAGTACTTGTTAATCATGTTTTTTAGAATTCGTTATTATGATTTAGACAATAATAAATGATAATATATTATTTCAAATAATTAAATATTTAGATTTTAAATGTTTAAGAATTTTAAAACATTTATTATGTAAAAATATTTATATAATCCTTTGGTAAATATCCTGAAATAATTATATAAGTTAGAATATAAAGTTTTTTAGATCATATTATTTTTATGAAACAAGGTTTCCATTGATAAATTATTAGATATGAATTTAGTTATTTAATATAACATTAATGATATGAACCTTAGTTTCACCTATTTTGATTAATTGTTGAGTATAACTTAGTTATTTGTTAAGAATGATTCCTTAGTTCATTTATCATGTATTGAGTAGTTATACATTTATTTACACTACATGTTAAATGCATAAAAACCCATTTAACCACAATTTACCTCAATTAAGAGTTTTAATTAGGGGTGATGTAATGGATAGGTTTCATAAATTGGGATGGAATGGATTGATTATTTAGTCTTGATGGATCTTCCCCAAATTAAATACTTTTTAAATTGAAATAGAATATCATGTAAAATATATTTTAATTTTTTTAACTATATATGGAATGTTAACCTTAAATAAAATCCTTTCATTATGAAATTTTATGCTCAATTATGTTTTCAAATGAGAAGTCCTCTATGGATAAGAAATAATTATTTTTATGTTAGTATTCCTTGGTTGTTATTTATTCTAATTCATGAACCTTGTTTAGAATTCTTTGAGTATGCATGGATTTTCTCTTATGATATGGCTTGTTCTTTGTTTGGATGGATATTATTATTCTACAATGGTCACTATTATCATTCATTGTATTCAATTTGGTTTCCTATTAGTGTTTTTAAATTTCCTCTACACTATACTTTAATTTTTTCTTTGAATTTGGAGATCATTATAATTATGGTTTACTTTGTAAATTTGAAAAGAAATTTTTTCCCCTGTAATGGAATGGATATAATCTGTGTAACTCCCCATCCCCAGTTACCCAGAGTCAATTCATTATTACATAACATTGGCATGATCACAAGTGATCGAGTATCGAAAGACTAATTTGTTTAGTATCCTTGGAAGTACTAGACATATATATAAGTTTTACATTACATTATGAAATGAAAAACTAAAACATTGTGTCTCCTTTGAGCACATTCATCTCCCATGGACTATCCCTACTGGTCAGTTATAATATACTTCTTCACATCCTAGGAAAAATAGAACATATAAAGGGGTGAGCTCAGATGCTCAGTCAGGATAACAATATAGCAGAAACTTTCATAAATAATCATAAACATTTAAGGCAATGGATAAGACTAAAACATAAGCCTTTTAAACTTAAACTTAATCATATTAATGAAAATAAAAATCAAATAATTCCATTTAATTAATCACATGGATATTCAACAAGTCGAATAATCACATGCAATATCAATAGCCAATTTCATAAAAATGGAATGCATAATGCTGGACATCATAACCCCATAGTCAAGGACTCATGCCAAGACTATAAATAAGATTTTTTAAAGGCCTTGTGCCAAGAAACTAGTTTGTCTCATGATACCTACCGATGCATCGAGGAGCTATAGTGGGATCCACCCAATACTTACTAAGTCTAATGCATTCCTCATATGAAAAGGTTGAAACATAACATAAACACTCGTATTAAAACTAGCATATGAAATGTTAATACTATAACCATAAACCATAAATGGTATAAAAATAACACATCTAGAGTCAAACATATCACAAAACCTTCAATAAAATATTGAAGATTGTATCATAATAAATCAACTTCGAACAAGTTTAAAATCCATCAAAGGATGTTGACATAGATGAAATCAAAACTATTTGAGAGAAATAAATCCTTCCATTTTGAAATAATTTAAAAGTCACATAATTGTAAAAGAAAAAATTTATTTTAAAAATACTCTTATAATATTGTAATGGAAGCTTCTAACGTGTTATAACGACGGAAAATAGTTGCACCCGCTGTATAAGTTAAAAAAATATTCTTACCTTAATTTTTCGAAAAGGTCATAAAGTACCTTGTTTGGAAAACAAAAGAAATATTCATTTCAAACCATTTTATAAAAATTCAAAAGAGAGAATAAATTGATTTATCCCATAGTCTCATAAATAGTAAAAAAATTGACAATAAATTTTTAAGAAACACAGATGTGGATGATAAAGAGGTCTCCGAAGATACTCACATATAAACAACCTCGAATAATGAAGATATTGTAGAATTAACCCTTACCTTGTACTTTTACTTGATAAACGGTACATTAACCTCACGTATAATAGTTAAATAATTGTTATTAAATTATAAAATAACCACATACATAAATATGACATCACATATGATCGTCTAATATTTCTTTGTTAATAATATTTTCGTAGTATCATTGTTTCAGGTGTTAACAGATTCATTTTCCTTTATATGCTTGGTTATATAAGCCATGTTTTTTATGGATAGGATGCATTTGATTCATATCCCAAATTATATTAAGTTTTTAAACATTATTTTTAAACATAGAATGAAAATTATTCTTGAATGGTTATGATGGGGAATGAATTTCCTCACGTCTGTCGAGACGGTAATCCATACGTACGCACGAGTGATAATATCAATCTATTGATGGTGAAATAGTATTTAATTGGATGTTATATCATATATAAATAATAATTAACATGTTATATTTATTATTTACATTATTTATACTCATTATTATACCCATTAAAATAATTAAGTGTTTGAATAAAAAACTACACCACGACGTGGAGACGGTAAGTTGTACGTACGCATGTATGGTGACTTTTCATTCATAGGATGGATAAAATAAATAGTTTCATTTTACCATATTTATAATAACATCAAGGTATTTATAAGGTACTGGAGTTATAATGTTTTTATGGAAACAACCAAGAAAGAGGAAGTGGAAGAAGAAAAGAACTTTGCAGGAGGTGCTGAAATTATTACCTCTTCTTTCGATGTTTCCTTTTTGAGTTGATCAAAAGGGATCCTTAGGTTGGATTTATGATCAAATTAATGCCTCTAGGTCTAATTTAGGGTAGTTGGGATGATATTTGAGCAGGTTTTTTCCGATCCAAATGGATTTGGAGGTGTGATTTTGAGAGAAGGGGAAATTCTCTTTTATAACAGAGGAGAGGGTCACTTTAGGAAAATCTTGAAATATTATTTTATAATGAAATCATATTCAGTTTATAATGGATCAAAAATGATTTATTTTGAGAATAGGGTGAGTATGGGTCGAAAAACTCTCAACCAGTAGGTTTTAGACATGTTTAGGTCACCATATTAACATTGTCTTTTAGACTTAACTCTTATTTAAATAGTTTAATTTTTACCATGTATTCTTGTATTATTATAATAAATGATTAATAAAATTACTATAAAAATCAAATATAACCCCAAGTAGTTCATTAATAATATATCTAACATTATATACGTCCTTTGGCCGAACCTTATATTTTTAGGAATATTATATCAATTAATATTATAGTATTCGTTTTAAAAACTCATTTACGTCAATTTTGACACTATTTGGTATTTTCTTTTTATAAAAGTCATAAAAACTTTATAACGTCAAAAAAAATTATTTAATCAACCCTAACATGTCATATTAACCTATAAAATTATTTTAATTCATAAAAAGTCTCAATTTATATTTATTTGGGTATTTATAATATCAATTATTTTAATCTTTCATTAATAAGGTAATTACTGCATTTTCATTGTGTCATAAATAAATTTAATTATTTAATGTCTAACAATTATAAATAAAATAAAATTAATTAGGAAATATTTTTATCTTTCGAATGAATATTTATAGTCTAATTTATCTTTTTTATAACCTGATATAAAAAATTGTTTATTTATTAAACATTGAATTTAACACTTTTAACTCTTCTTTAAAAAAAATAATAATAAATGTTCTAATCAAATCCATGTGGACGAAAAGGATCATATTTTATTCATAAGGTTTATTTTGGTCTAAATACACTTATCCAATATAATTAGGACATGTTTTAGGTAATAATATTATCATTTTTACCTTTAATTACCCTTTTTACTTTTAATCGTGGTAAAAAGTCAAAAGTTACTATTCACCAAAAAAATTATTTTCATCTTATTGAAACACATTTTAATTACTGATATCAACTTTGTCTCTCCTATTTTTGAAATTTAATTCACAGAAGCGGTAAAATTATGTTTTATGCAAATTTGATAACGTGCCTAGAAGGTGAGTAAAAGACGTTAAAAATTTCAACAAAATTTTATAAATCTAACATTATTATAAAATGAATCCAATGAATTACATTGAACATATATAGTTATTATGTATTTATTTTTACCAAATATAAATTTAAATAAAATAACTAATTATTTAAATAAAAAGTCGATTTTAAACAATAACGCAGTGTTTTTCAATATTCGCAAAAATTGAAAGTTTTCAGAAAAATACAAAAAATTCATTCTAAGCTAGTTTTTATATTCTGAATCCAAAAATGAAGTCCATTTTGAAAAATATAATTTATAAAATTTCAAAAAGTGGGTATTACTATTCATAATGGCATGTTTGATTGGTCGTGGTGTGTTAAAACTCCAAGTTGCGTAAAGCACAAGCTATTGCATTATTCAAAGGGGAAATGTACCATGGATACTTATGGTGTTATAATATAGAAGTATCATACCGAATGGATTTCAATATAATTTCAAAATAATTTGAAATTTTTTTAGATTTTTCATTTAAAACTTTTTCATATGAAGGTCATATATAGTGTCCATGTTATAATTGTGTTGGAAGGCCATGGTTAAGCTGGGAAGAAGTTAGATACCACATAAAAAACCTATATTTCATATAGACTATTATGTTTGGTACCATAATACAGAGATGATAAATATTCTACTATTCATGAATGGAAAGAAAAAAGTGGTACTGATAATTTGATATTTAAGTAGTTTCTATTTGTGCATCATCACAAAAGAGATAGTATGCCAATGAAAGAAGGAAATGACATCAATAAACATGGGGAAAATATTGGATATTATGATGTTGAGACAGTATCAAAATTAATGCATGGGGCCAGAACTGTTGTATATTAATAATGTACTCAAATGAAAATGTTGGAATTTTTAATACAGTTATATCATTGAAAAACAATGTATGGAATTTCTAATACCTCTATTGATTATATTCTTACCTTTTTGAAGTATTTTATTCCTTATAGGGTTGATATTACCTCAAATCATTATAAGTCATGGAAGTTAATTAAGAAGCTCAAAATTTCTACTAATAAAATCCATGCTTGTTCGAAAGATTATAGTTTATTTTGGGAGTAAACAGTCGACCTTAATGACTTTAAAGAATGTGGTATATCTTGATGGAACTAAAATGTTGATGGAACACCATCTCATGTTCTGTGAAAATTCATGTGTCACTTTCCATTGATTCTTAGGATTCAAAATATATTCATTTCTATATAAATCTCAGCTAATATGTGATGGAATGATTCTGAGATAATTAATGTAAATGATGATTTGTTTCATCTTACAGATGGATTATAATTATGGTTTTTTTATGCAAAACATCCTGATTTTTTAAATGGTGTGTATAATTTTAAGTTGGGTCTATCCAGTGATGGTTTTAATCTATTTAGTTAGATGCTTACTACTCAAGTCACATTTCTATTATTTATTCAAGTTTATAGTATTTCTTTGTGAATGTGTATGAACATTTGATTCTTCTTTAAAAAAAATATTTCAGATGTTTTCTACCCTTCTATGAACTATAAATGATTTCCATGCTTATACAATGATGTCGGGTTAGTGAATGAAGGGAAAACTATCACATCCTATTTATATGAACAATACATGATTGAGAATGATTAAATATCATCGTAGTTTAAATTTCATGGGGAATTTAAATTTTTTTCCAATGGATCATCAATACAGGAAGAATCCTTAGAGGTATGATAATGCTACTGACATTGAAAATCCACCTTAATGCATGTCAGGAACTGATGTGCTTAAGGAATTCAAATATCTCAGTTTTTCAATAGGTAAAGGTAAGATGAAATCTAAAAAGAAGAATAATGTTGACACTATAGCCGCATACAATTATAAAAATGGAATTATCTTTTTTTATTTTCCATATTGTTCTACCAATTTATTATGTCATTGTTTAGAAATAATTCACATTAAAAAAATATATGTGAAATATTGCTTTCAATTATTCTAAATATCAAGGGAAAGACCCAAGATGACTTTTTATCATGTAGAGACTTGTTGGATTGGGGTATTCAACCAGAATGGCATCCTGTGTGTATTGGTGAAAAGAAATGGAAAGTTCCTTATACTTATTATATGATTTAGCCTTTAGATTAAAAAAAAATTCTTAAATTATTGGATTATATCAATGACCCTGATGGTTATTCCAGCAACATATCTAAATGATTTAATTAAAGGTATTAGAAATTAAAATCCCTAAAAACTCATTATTATCACATCGTTATTCATGAATTGATTCAAATAGAATTTTTTCATTTTCTATACAATGATATAAGGGTGAAATTGATTTTATTGTTCCATTTTTTTTATATACCGTTGTGCTAAAATTGTATCCATGTTTTTCTTGATAAAAATGAAACAAGAGGTGCCATTAATTTTTTGAGAGTTGGAAAAACTTCTACCATCATTTTTCACTTGCATACTAAATTTAATAGTTCATCATCCAATTGAAACACTTCGTGGGGTTCTATTTGTTTTTAGTATATGTATCATACTACGAGAAATATTTACATAATTAAACATTATGTTCGAAAAAAGAATCATCCTAACAGTTCCATTGGGATAGGTTATCTAGCTCAAGAATGTGTGGATTTTTGTTCAATGTATTTTTTTATTTTATCACAAGGAATAAACCAATATTAATAATGAAGATGGAAGTTATGGAGAAATTTATCCCTCATATCCATATCTACACCAAACAGCAGGCATTCCTGAGTCATATACATTAGTTACATTAAGCCTTGAAGAGCAGGATATGGCACATCGCAAAATCTTACAGTTTGTTAGATTACTATGTCAAGTAAGTAATTTTAATATTTATATGTTATCTCAAACAATGACATTTAATATATACCATAAAATTTTATTTTATTTTAATATGGGAAACATAAAAAAATTATAAGTATATTTCATCAATATTTTTCTTTGAGAAGGAGAGATTATTTTCATAGCAAATAGTTTCATGTATGGTCGAAATAAAATGTTTGAACATTACCTAAATTGACATAAAATATATATATTCATTTAATTTTATTATTAATATATATTTCAGGTATTTATTTTACATGTTAACTTCATTTCTCAAGAATTAAGAATGTTGGGTTTTAGTCCTAATTCTTTGTTTCATGAATGTAAATCTTCGATAATTAATGGGTATAAATTTGTTACAACTGATCAAGTGGGGAAAATGAGAACAAATCATGATGGAGTTATGTTTACTGCTAAAATGGATTTTCATTCTAGTGCATCAGATAGTAGGCCTCAATATGAAAATGTGTCTTATTATAGACTTGTTGAGAAAATATTGGTATTGGATCGCTACTCTCATGGTCGAGTGACTATGATGAAATGTAAATAGTTTGAATCAATGAAGAAACATGATACATTTATTTATTATTTAGATTTAGAGTTATTGACATGAGTCGATTCCTAACTACTAGTGAATCATACATTTTGGAATCAATGGAAAAACAATTGTTTTATGTGAATGGTTACATGAGACCTGATTATGGTGTCATTAATGAAGTAATCCCAGGACATATTTTTCATGATTGTGGGGATGAAATTGAAATCATTTACACCCCCATTGGTGTTGATGAAAATATTTCATTTGATGACTCAAATTTTCCCATTGTGAGAGTTCATGTTGAACCTGAAGTAGTGGTGGGTAATATATAGAAGAAACCATATATGTTCACAGTTCATTAATTTTACTTTTGTGTGGGTTTCTCAAATTGGTATTACTTTAATTACTTTATTTTAGTTTATGTTTAGAATGATATTTTTACTTTTTATTGTTTGGTTTCATTTTTTTAATTATATTAATTTCAATTTATAAAATTGGGTTTAAAAATATTTTTTAAAAATGTATAATTTGGTTTGAAATTATTGTTTCTAAAACATGTTATGATATTTTTTTATGAATTATTTAAATTCTGAGTTGTATGCAGGATTTTTAATAACTCTTTCTAAAAATTTACATTTCATTCTTATGTAGATTGTGAAAAATACTAAAGAAGTTTTAAGGAATCTAGAATTTGATATTGATCTGTAGATGTGCAAGTGTAGGTTGCCTCCTCTAGTTCCCTTAGTGAGTATAATAATTATAATATTTTTCTTCATTACATATAATTTCATGTTTATATTATTTATCAAAAAAAATTGGTACATTCTGTTGAATTTTAGTTCCTACTCAACCAACTATCATGGTTCTGATCGGGGGTGCTCCTTCCCACCTTGACCCACCAGCGGACACTCCATCTACCACACCATTCCATCCTCTACTTGAGCCTCGAGGGATGTTCCTACCCATTCCTCCATCATCATCTAATTTATACTATTCTTCCCATATCATTTCTAAACTGCCTCTAGGGATATTTCCACCTTTACAATATCCATATCCTTTTATTTATCCCCAACCCTACTACTTGTATCCTTCCATGTATATGCTACCTCTGTTTCCTACTATCCATCGAGGATCTAATTATTCTATTCCTTTAGATTCCACTCGAGTGCATGCAGATCACCCCAAGCATGCATTTGAATAGGAACACCCTTCATAGCTACGAATTCAAGACATCCCATGGATCCATCATATCCTAATGATCATCTTGCATCAAGTTTTTTTATTATAGGTTTGTCAAATTTTATCATATAATTTTTTTCATGTTGTATTATGACTTAATTGTTCATTTTTTATCTAATCGCTTTCAGTGGGATCTTATAGTAGGAAACATGGGAGCACTTATATATGTGAAGTCTATAATTGTCGAAGACAAATAGTGGTGCATTATAATGAAGACAATCCGATGATAGGTAAAAATTCCAAGTATTATAGAAGTTACATGGCAAATTTATCCAAGTGAAATGATATCATTTTGTTGAAACCAGTCTCATAAAGGAATATTGGAAATGACATCGAGGAGAAAGAATGGGTAGAGGTATGGGTAAGAAAATGTGTTAAATTATATATATATATTATTTTTGTATTTATATGAATTAACATGATCTTTGCAGCATTGGTTCAACATTCCCAATGGTGAAGGTATTATAGTTTTAAGGTTTTATGGATCTTAAGGAGTTCTGGTGATCATATAAGCATGAGTTATATGTTGGTTGGAAGAGTAGAGTTAGTTTTGATTTAGAGGGTGTACCAATACTCCTTGACTATCCAATAACACAATATCAAGAAATGATCACATATTGGAAAAGTGATGACTTTAAGTTATTCCTGATCTTCAATGGTTTTCATAGAAAATTTAATTTGTATTACTTGTATTGACTTTTTGTTTTTAAGATGATTCAAGAAAAAACAAAATGAACAAATATTAAATGATTTATTTGTACACTTTGGGGTTCACTATAGTTCCCAGGCATGAGAAGCACCGGGTACTATAATATAAATAGAAATAATATCTAGATTTATATTGTTGATTAGTTGTATTTTATTTCTTAAATTTAACTTTTATTATCATTAATCCCTTTAATATTAGGTCTTAAATACCCATTTCAAATGTTCTGATGGCCTATTGGCCTAATTTCCAAATGGACTAATATCCAATTGGCTAATTTTCCTAATGTATTAATTGGCCTAATGGTCTAATGGTAAATTGGCATAATGGATTAATGGCCAATTCACATAATGGACAATTGTCCTAATTGTCTTAATGTCCTAATGGATAATTGTCCTAATGGCCTAATTGGCCAATTGGCTTAATGGACAATTTTCATAATGGTCTAATTGTCCGATCGGCTTAATGGCCAAATAAGATGACGGATAATTGGATTAATGGACTAATGTCCAATTTTACAATTAGACAATTGGCATAATTAATCTAAGGGAAAATTGGTGAATTAGACTAATGGCCTAATGGCATAATGGATAATTGGTCTAATGGACTAATTGGACAATTAGCCTATTGGCCTAACAGAAAATTTTCCTAATGTCCTAATGAAAATTGGCCTAATATACTAATAAAAAATTTTCCTAATGGACTAATAGAAAATTGGACTAATTTCCTAATGGTATAATGGCCAATTGTCCAAATTTCCAAATGGACTGACGACTAATTGTCCTAATATCCTAATGGACAATTAGCCAACTGGCCTAATGGGATAATGTTAAATTCTCCTAATAGTCAATTAGTCTAATGCCTTAATAGCCTAATTGGCCAATTGTAATAATAGTCTAATGTACTAATGTCCAATTGTCTAATTATCCAATTGGACAGTTATTTTAATGGCCCAAGGGCCTAATTGGACAATTTCACTAATATCCAATTATACTAATGGACTAATGGCCAATTGGCCTATTATACTAAAGCCAAATTTACCTAATGGCCTAATGGCCTAATTGGCTAATTGGCCAAATTTAAAATTGGCCTAATCGCCTAATGAACACATGGTCAATTTTTCTAATGGCCTAATAGAAAATTAGCCTAATGGCCTAATGGCCTAATTGGGAAATTGGCCTAACGGACAATTGGGCAATTTCAATAATGGCCTAATAGCGAGTTTTCTTAATTTTATTTGTGGCCAATTTTCCTAATGGCCTAATTGGATAATTGTCCTAATGGAATAATTGGGCAATCAGCCTAGTGGTCGATTGGTCCAATGGACTATTGGCCAAATTTCCAATTGGGATAATAGACTAATGGCCTAATGGACAATTCTCCAAATGGACTAACTTCCAATTGGACTAATTGTTCTAATATCCTAATAGCCTAATGTCCAATTGTCCTAATGGCCAATTGGACTAATGGCCTAACAACCAGTTGGTGTAATGGACTAATGTACAATTGTCCAATTTTCCTAATGGCCTAACGGCCTAATGATCAATTGGACTAATGGTCTAATGGCCAATTGGACAATTGTCCTAATGTACTAATAGCCTAATTTGTCAAATGGCCTAATGGAATAATGAACAATTGGATGAATATCCTACTATATAATTGGATTAGTGGCCTAATTATCCAGTTGGTCAAATGGTATAATGGACAATTGGCCTAATTGTCCTAATGGACAATTAGCCTAATGTCCTAACGGCCAATTGGCCTGATGTCCTACTAGCCAAGTGGCCTAATGGCCTATTTATCCAACTATAATAATGGCATAATGTCCTAATGGACAATTGGATTAATAACCTAATGGCCAATTGTACAATTGGCCTAATTCCCTTATGTCATGATGGCCTAATGGCCTAATGGCCTAATGGACTAATGGCCTAATGGACTAATGGCCTAATGGCCTAATGGCCTAATGGAATAATGGCCTAATGGCCTAATGGCCTAAATGGCCTAAATGAACTAAATGGGCTAAATGTCCTAAATGACCTAAATGACCTAATTGGACTAATTGGCCTAATAGGCCTAAATGGACTAAATGGATTAAATGGACTACTTGGACTTAATTTAATAATTAGCCTAAATGGCCTAATTTTCCTAAATGGCCTAATTGGACTAAATGGCCTCAATGGGCCTGAATTGGCTTGAATTGGCCTAAATTGGCCTGAATCGGCCTAAAGGTCCAAATTGGAATAAATTTGCCAAAAAAATTTCCTAAATTGGCCTAAATATCCTAATTGGACTAAATTGGTAAAATAACTAGCCAAATTGGCATAATTGACCAAAACAGGCTGAAATGGCCAAAATGGCCTAATTAACCTAAATGGCCAATCAGGACTAAATTGGCCTAAATGGACTCATTATCCTAAATTGGATAGTTAATTGGCCTAATTGGACTAAATTGGCCTCAATTTACTAATTGGCCTAAATGGGATAATTGGTTTATATGGCCTATATGACCTAATTGGCTGAATTGAAAAAAATGACCTATTTTGACTAATTTGCCTAAATGGCCTATTTGGACTATATAGAAAAATTGGACTAAATGGTATAATTGGATTAATTAGCCTAAATTTTATAATTACCCAAATGGCCAATTTTCCAATTTATGAGACAAACTAACCTAAAAATGAACCTAATGACCTACAGATCAAAATTACCAAGTGACCAAACAATCAAATGATGTAACACAAATAGAATTGGACCGAAATGAAAATGAAATAGGAATCCATTTCATACCCATGTTTATAATGATAATTAGTATGTATTGTTTATTTTATTCCAATAATATTAAATATCTAATTAAATGTATACTTATATGCTTCTTCATTTTATGGATTTCTTTGAAAGTTATTATTTTAATACATTTTAGGCTTATTAGTTTCATATTTTTCAATAATATAGTATTACAATAATCAATTTCATTTAAAAAAATCGACATTGGTCATTAAAGGTTGTGTGCCTCAAGAAAAATTATTTTTCTTGAGTATGAAGAAAAGGATGGAAGTTCAATAAATTCAAAAACACAAAAAAATTATTTTTTTATTGATATTTAAAATATTTATATGTAATTCATAATTAAATAACTTGTTTATATTTTCAATAGTGGGCCATAGAGGCCCTCGATGATAAATAAGATGACAACTTCGAGCTAAATGATCATTTGAGTCAGGTATTAGGTGAGGATTATCAAGGGAGATTAAAATGTAGGCCCAGGAAAAACATCATTCCCACTAGGTATTAGCCCCCATCAAGAACTTCTCAAACCTCTTAGGCCATCGAGCTGCAAAACACTCATGTAGAAGTAGCAGAGGACAAAAAATAGCTTTACAAGAGAATGAAATAAGTAAAGTGATCATCAAACACTTCCTAAAATCTATATCAGTTATACGTCCATCAATTCCATTAGAGGATTCTATTACTTTTGATTCATGTATGGAATCAATGATCTATTTATACGATGCCCTGGGTGATTTAAATGAGTGACCTAGTGGCAGTTGATGTGATTGTGGCGGTGGTGACGATGATGATGATGATGATGATGATGATGATGATGATGATGATGATGATGATTCTGGTTCTCTAGATGATTTTTTTAGTGATGAGGATGTTGTTGATGATGATGGGTATGAGGATGTTGATGATAGGTGAGATATTCAACCCCCTCCATTTTTAAATTAGTAGTACAGAGACATATGGATGTTGTTTAATGACTTGAATTGATTTGTTTTATGGATATATATGTATTTTATAGTATTGTAAATGGTTTTGGAAATTATTATAGGCAGTTGGTTTGATGCTAAATATACAATATATGTACTAAATTGAATGTGTATTGTGGCTTTTATTTTATTTAAAAGTTCCAGATGGGATGGAATGACTGATACTATAAAATGGGGACTGGTAGCTATACTCATGGTTCAATGAACCATGGGTATATGGTTTATTCTAGGAAAATCTGTACCCATGTTTTAACAAAAGATTGGGGTATGCTAAAATCTCATAGTCTATACCCACAGTTTTTATAGAAACCATGGGTATATATCTATGTCGATGGCTCCAATATGCACAGTTCATAAAACCATTGGTATAGCCTATACCCATGGTTTAAAGGGAGATACCCATGATTCTAAATCGTGTGTAAAGGTTATGTTTCTAGTAGGGGGAGAATCACATTTGAGTCTTTAAGATCAGTTGAAATTTTTCCCCATTGAATAGCATAGTATGTTTATCTTCCTTAAACGTTAGGGGGAATATATTATAAGGAGGTAGATAAGCAGAATTATAATAGTTATATAAAGAAATAGAAAACAAATATTCAAAAAAGAAATATAGGTGAATCCCACGAAGCACTTACTTTACAGTCTTCACTTAGACTTATTTAATTGGTACACATTCAAAGAAGGATATGGCAGTCAATCCCTATAGATACCCCTCGAATTTATGCTTTACAATTTTCTCATTTTACGAAAATGGAATGCTATCATCCCCAACCACCCAACAACCACTTTGACCAGAACTATCCGAATGGTGAACGGGCCATACCACTTGGTTATCAATTTTCCAAGAAATAGCTTCAGCCTCGAGTTAAACAGCAAAACCCTTTAACCAACCTTAAAGTCTAAATTATAGATGAGATAGTCAAAAAATTCATTAGTTATATCTCTATAAAATTGGTAATTTTAATATTATTTCATCCTTATTTCCTTCAACTCACTTAGATCCATCAATATTCTCTCTAGAATAATTAAAATCATATTTCAGGGCCTTCACTTCCCAGAAGAACTTATGGTGAAAATACACAAGTAGATTAAAATAATTTTCAAATAGAATCATTTAAGGATATATCCGTATAAGGGTTTTAAAGGTTGTCCTATAATCCCATAATGCCTCATCTAATTTTATTTACCATTCTTTACAAAATTTTGTGACTATCTTCTCCAAAAAAAATTAATATCTATGTTCAAATTTCCATCCTGGACACTAGAGTGTGGGTGAAAGGTGGTTCTAGTTATTTGAATACGCCCATACTTATCCATTAAATCCTTGAACATAACATTCTTGAAATTGGTCTCATTTTATGTGATAAATTCTTTAGGAACTCTGAATTTTGAAAAGGTATTTTTCTCTATGAACTTAACAACACTAGAAGAAATGTTATTTGGGAGAGAAACTTCCTCAACCGAATTGGACACATAGTTCAAATCCACAAGTATATACACATTCCCATAAGAATATGAAAATAGTTCCGTGAATTCCAAACCCAATACATAAAAAAATTCAACCTCCATAATTCCTTTTTGTATAAGCTCCTTCCTTCTACCAACATTTCCTAGTCTCTAACATTTTCACATCCTATAACAAGAATACTAGAATATATTAAAATATAGTGCTAGTATAAACCACCCAAGAGGAATTTTTAGTCAATTATATCACCTTGATGAAGTCTGCACCATGGTGGTGAGTGACATCTATCAAGACCGGGAATCATTTCTTCCTCAAGAAAAAAACATCCAAACTATTATGTTAACACATCTTCTAAAAAGTAAAGGATCATCCCATAAATAGTATTTAATCTTGGAAATGAATTAATTTATTTTATTCTATGGAGTATACTTTTTAATGACACAAAAATTAAGAAAATTTTCATATTCTACATACCAATCATATTGTACCACTGAAGTAGAAAAAAATTCTCATTTGGGAATAAAGTGTTAATTTCTTGGGACTCTTCATCTTGGGTATTGGGTAACCTAAAGTGGTGATATGAAACCCATTCCTAACTCCTTTATTATCCTTCATTACAAAATCAAAATATTTTAGCAGAATATTCTATCTTATAATCCCTATTTTAGAAACCTTTTCAGCCAATATATATTTAAGAGTAGAATGGTTTCTGAAAATAATGACTGTGTACCTGGCCAAGTATAGCATAAACCTTTCCAAATAAAAAATGAAATCTTGAAATTCCTTTTAATTTTTGTTATAATTCCTTTAGGAATAATCTATAATATTTATATAATAATAAACAATATACAGTATCCTTACTTTAATATGCCCCAAAACAACAATTATTACCATATCACTAGCACCACACATCACCTCAAAAAGAAAATTCTAGTCTAAGGAACTGATCATGGGTGAAGCTGTGAGTTTCTTCTTAAAAAGGTTAAATAATTATAATAAATTATCATCAAACATAAAATGTGTATCCTTGACCCAAAGTGAATATAAAGTCCATGTTATTTTGGAAACATTCATGATTAATCTCATGTAAAAACCAGTATTTCCTAAAAATATTTTAATTCATTTAACATTATCGGGTGGTGAAAACTTATAGATCACTTAAATTTTAGATTTATCAGACTCAATACCTCTCTTGGAAACCTTATTATATAATAAAATTACCTTATTAAATATGATTGTCACTTTTACTAATTTAGAACAAGATTTGTTTCCTCGCATCTCTTTAAATAATTTCTATATTTTCCTAGATGTTTTCAAAATTAATTAATTTTTTTGAGAAATCATACATAAAAACATAAATAATACCCTCAAACATGTTCAGGAAAATATCCATTATACATCTTTGAAAATTGGCTGGAGAACCACACAATCCAAAGAGAATTATCTGGAAAGAAAATTTCACAAATAGACAAGTGAAGGTGGTCTTCTCCTAATCCTTATGAGTTATGGAAATCAAATTGTAACCTCAATAGCCACCAATAAAATAAAAAAAAAATCATTCACAATAAACCTCTCTAACATTTGGTCCAAAAATGGAATTGGGAAATGGTTATTCCATGTGGCAGTATTCAATTTCCTATAGTTTATGCGGACCCTCCATTTGTTTTTTCCCCAACCTGAACTTGTTCATTGGTATCATTTTTAATAATTGTGAATCCAGTCTTCTTATGGATAACTTAGATAATACAGACCCATGGGTTGTATGAAATTAAAAAATTATTCTAGCATTTATAAATATAATCTATTCCTCTCTATCCACTTCCTTAATGTCGGGATTTAATCCTCTATGTGTTTCAAATCTATGTTTATGGTCTGATTCCAAGGGAATTTTGTGCATGGATTATGAAGGAAATAAAACCTTGATATAAAAAATAGACCATAATATTTTAGATTTAAACTTCCTCAAGATATCCAACAAAATTTCCTCTTGACTTTCCTTTAAACCAGTAGGTATGATATCATGTAGTATAGAATAATCACCCAGACAAGAATATTTAAAATGAGTAGGAAGGGGTGTTAACTCCAAATCAGGTTATTTTCCAAAAGATTTTGGACTCTTGGGAATATGAATTCCAAGGTATTTAATGTGTTTCTTAAAGTTTATTTGAAAGATGGAAAGATATTGAATTTTGAGACCAAACTAAATCTTTTCTTCACTTTTATACAAGGTGGACAAGTCAGTTCCCTCTAAAGGAAAAAAATATTTCAAAATAGTTCCTCCAACAAACTCATCAATTCATTTCAAAATTTCTTCTTTATACTTTTTAGTGATATAAACCTTAGATATAGTAAGAATATCTTCTTAAAATTATCCTATAAATTCCCAAAGATTATAAATAGGTTATTTATCCTCAAAACAACTCCTCTTTATAGCTACAAAATGGGTTTATAGAGTCTTCTTTTTATTTTCAGTTTTCAAATAGGTTTCTTAATTTAAGGCGTGTTTATCCAATTCTTCTTGAATACATGATTCCTCAACCTCTTAAATCTCAACTATTGAACAATTTACTCCAAAAATGGATTCTTTGATATTTTAAAATACATTAAATTCCACTCTTTGTTTCCCAAGATTAAAAATTATCTTACCCTTTGATACATCAATGGAATCTCCCCTAGTGTCCAATAAAGGCTTTCCTAGTACGATAGGTACTTCCTTGTCACACACAATTTCAATGATTGGGAAGTTAGAAAAAAATATCTTCCAACCCCATCTAGTAGGTCATCAACTATTCCAACGGGGTGGGAAATAGATTGGTTGGAAAACTATAAGACAATTATGGTGGGATTTGTTACTCCTAATCCTAGGATTTGAAACAATGATAAGGGGTGTAAAATTGATATTAGACCCAATTTCACACAATTATTTTAACTATCAACTCTCTCACCAAATTCATGGGATGAAAAATCTCCCTAGGTCTTGAATTTTAGGAGGTTTCCTATTTTTCAAGATAGCACAACACTCCTTTTTGAGATTATATATTGAAAATTATTCCATAGTTTTCTTATTGGATTAAATTTTCTTCAATTTATTGAGGTATGATGTAAATTTATTTAATAATTAAAGAAATGGTATGGTGATTTTTAGTTTCTTAAAAAGCCTCAAAAATTAAAAAAAAAATCGGTTCTTAGTTCTTCTATGTTTTTCTAGGGATATAACAGTTGGAGTAAATTTCTTCACAATTTTTGGAATTCCCTCAATTTATTCTTTAATATTTTATATCGCATTGTTTTATTTGATTTTCAAGTCTTTTTCTTGTGTATTTTCAATTGGAACATCAAGTATGGAGGTGTTTTCAGTGTTACTGCCCAAATTTCTAGATTCTTCATTTTTAGATTTTGGATTTCAGTTTCATCTATATTTTCTTTTCAGGTAGATTTGGGATCATTTATAAATTCTTGGTGGTTTTTTATACAACTCCTAGTTATGAAATAAATGTAATTATCCCTTGGATTAAGATCATTAGTTCTCAATAGTTTACCCTTATCTCTACCACTAGTACTTTTAACTAATTTTACCACTTGTAACTCTAGGTTTTTAAACCTAACTTCTATTTTAGCTTTATGAAAATCAGTTTTCTCTTTTTTTCATCAAACCAACTTATTAGCAGTTGAGACATACCCTTTACATCATATTAATAACTAGAGGGATCATCATTTCGATGGGGTTGGAATTTCTTCCTATGTTGTTGTTGGAATCAAATGTGAGCAGCCGGTCTGAGCACACCCGAATCCTCTAATAAAGGATTGGATTGTCGTAGTAGCCCCGGTTGTAATTATTTGAAAATGGTTTATCCATTGGTAGCATCCGGGGACCATACCCAACAAATATTTCATTCTATGGATCATGGGAAAGTATATCAAAATTAGTACAATATGATTGTGAATTTCAAAACATGACACAATGGTGACATTATTCCTTAAGAGTATTTTGAGTATTTTCTTTATAAAATATAGTATATTGAACTTATATAAGAACACAGGTTTCCATACAAGGTACGAATCCATTTTATTTTGTTTGAAATGTTTAAATGTGTCCAAAAGTGAATGACCTCTGAGATAACAGGTATATCGAGGGTGTCTGGGGATTGTTCAAATCCTGGAACCCAAGATTTTAGGTTGAAAATAGCCTGGAACATGGCTAGTTTTTAACTACCTTGATGCATATCCATTAACTATATCATTATATATAAGGACATATCTAATGCCTTTCATTGATCTATCACTATAAATCACAAATACACTATTTTCCATTGGTAGACTTAGGATCAGATCATTCACTAATCTCCCTTTAAATTCTTCAAAATATTCTTCACATTATTTAGTCCAAATGAACTTTACCCCTTTACATGTAAGCTTGATTAATGAGTTTGCTAACCAGGAAAAGTTCTAAATGAAGCATTGATAATAAGATCCTAAAACAATAAAACTACATACCTTGGTTATGTTCATTGGATTAGGCCATTTCTAAACTACCTTTTTCTTCATAGGATTAACTAAGATTCCATCCTTAGAGATAATATGGTAAAGAAAAGAATCTTTTTGAATCCAGAATTCACACTTTCTAAACTTCCCATATAACTCGTTTCTTCTAAGAGTATTAAAAATAATGTTCAAGTGCTTCTAATGATCTTCAAAGATTTTCAATTAAACAAAGATATCATCAATAAATACCATAACAATGTCATCAATATATTCCTTGAAAACTTTATTCATTAGATCCATGAAAACAAAGGGTGCATTAGTTAGCCCCAAAAACATTACTGTAAACTCATAATTCCCATACCTGGTTTGAAATCCGTTCTTTGGAATATCTTCCTTTCTCACACACATCTGATGATATTCAGATCAAAGGCCAATATTTGAAAAATATTAGGCTCTATGAAGTTGATCAAATAAATCATAAATGTGAGGAAGAGGACACTTGTTCATTATCGTAATACCATTGACTTCCCTATAGTCAATACACTGCCTCATTGACGTATCTTTCTTCTTGACAAATAGAACATGGGATCCCCATAGAGAAACACTAGGTTGAATAAATCCATTATCACTCAATTCCTATAACAGTTTCTTTAGCTCCACTAATTCCACTGTGGTCATTCTATATGGATTATTTGATATAGGCTTTTAACTAGGAATTAAATAAATAGAAAACTCAATTTCCTACTCCAGAGGATGTCTAGCTAAATCCTTTATAAATACATCAATGTATTCCTACACAATCGGTATATTCCTCGATTTAAAGATTTCTTTCCCCACCCTTAGATATTTTTTTCACTTCCTAACTAAAAATTGTATTCAGAAGAGCTATTGGGGGAGGATCTAGATAAGAATCAAATGGTGATATTTCTACTCTAAAGATAAGGGACTCTACATCATTCTCAAAAATTGTAACTTCTTTCTTCTTGCAAAATACCTTAGCATTGTAATTTGACATACAATTTATACCTAGTATTATATAAAAATAAATCATAAGTATGATGATAATCTTAATAACTAAATCACATTTATGTTTCATTAAAGGAATTTATCGACACATATTTATTAAAATGATGCTTCCCTTATGAGTTTTGACTGACAACTCTATTATTAAATCAAATTATAAATGTATACTATTCTTTGAAAACTAGGAAGATATAAAATAAAGAGATGATAAAAATGAAATAAAGCATTGGATAAGTTTGAGGAAATTATTAAAGTAACTTCCACCACATCATTATGAACTTAAACCTCTTCAATTATGATCACATAAGCTTGGACTTTCTCTCTTGGCCCTTTTTGGGGAAATTTTCCTTGACGCTTAGGACAATAATTTTCATAATTTCCAATATCTTTATAATTGAAGAATTGAAAATTGGTATCTTATTTATTTCTCTTTCAATCATGAGATTGGTGGGATCATTCTATACATTTTTAATATACTCATTTTCCTTTTAAGTAGGATCAGGGGTGCTTCCTTCCATAGGTATTACTTGTTGGAAAAATCCCTTTTGTAATCTTCCCTTTATATATTATTTCCTATTCCACCCTATTCTTCTCTTGATTTTCTTTAATGTCATGGGAATTTGATAATTATTTCATTGTCTTGATTTCACATGAGACTATATCTTCATATGATTATAAAGTTTGGGAAACTCGTTTCCATCAGAGGAATGGTTTTAAAAACATCAAATAATTAATAAATCATAATCCTCAGATTACATATGTAGTCCGAGAAATGTTTTTCCAGCCTTATAAGTTAGATTCATACTCAGAAATATTCTCATCTTCATTTTTCCTTAGATTCAAGAATTTCCTTTCCATATTCGCTCATTGTTTGCAAGGGAAATTTTGACCTTGGAAAATTTTATTAAAATCCCTCCATTCCATATTTTCAATATCTTCATACTCCTTTGTGTTTTGAATCAATGACCAAAAATGATTAGCATATATCGATAGATGATAAAATTCCATGACAACCTTTTCCCTTTTGTTACTTCCCAAAGTGAGAAATATCTTCTCTAAGGAACTTATCCACTACTATACTATGAATGGGTTTGTAGTCACATTAAATGACGGAGACTGTTGTTGCATAAAGAGGTCTAACATTACTCCTACACGTTTTGGATCAAGAGGATCCATACAGGTAGGGTTATTATTCATAACAAGAGTTAGTTTTCCCAGTACTGTTATAAGTTTCTTAGCACTAGTCACACCTCTAGAACCAACATCATTATCTTGTATAGGAGAAAATACCTACATGGGATATGAATTTTCATGCAGTTTCTATTCCTTCCACTAGGATCCATTTTTAAATAAAGGCCTACACTAAATTAGGTAATGAATCACAATGTAAAATGTCAAACTAGAAATACACATAACATAAATTTTATTTTTATGCATGTCTAATCCCATAATCAGAAGACTGGTTTCTTTGGGGATATATTTACAATTAAATCCTTCATAATGGTTTGTAAAGAAAATGTAAATTATCCTAAGTATATACCCCAGAAGTACCAAAATAGGTGTCCAATAAGACCCAATTTCGCATATCAGGTTAGCCCAAGTCAGGCCAAGAACACCTAATCAGAGTCGTTACTCCTAGGTACATATGTTCCAGAACCACGTCCACTTATAGTATCCATATAGGGATTTATTTTCTAGAAAGTTCCACATAATATGTACCATACAAAAATTATAATATATTCTTGTATGAATATCCTGAAATTCTATCTATTTGTTTTTTTCCCTAGTCTATGTTTACTATATTTAGTTTTCAAGGTTTCTACTAAAATTTCTCTGATACCAACTGTAATGACCTCAACCCCAGTTTCCCAGAGCCACTGCTATATATTTTTACATTAGCATTAAAAAAATGAATTTGTGTCCTAAAGGAATGAAAGTTTTAGTAGTTTTTGAAAACCATATTACATATATGAACTTTACATTACAACATGAAATGAAATATAGCAAAACAACTTCTTTTGAATCACATATAAACTTATAGATTATCCTTGCAGGTCATTCATAATACACATCATCACATCCTAGGGAAAAATAAAACATAAGAGATGGGTGACCTTAGATGCTTAGTAAGGGTAATTAATATAGTGTAAGTTATCATAAAAATAAACATTAGGCATGGTAAATAATAAAAAACACAAGCCTTTCCAAATAAACATGAGCATAATATGGCAAGAATGAAATTTGAGTAAGTAAATCCATATAACTGATCATAATAGAATGAACATTAGTCATTGATATTAAACAAGTAAAATATCACATGGTTTATCAATATATAATATTATAATGAAGTAATTCATAATTCTAGACATCTCAAACATATAATCAAGTCCTTGTCAAAGACGTCTGAAAATAATAGGGAAAGGGCTCGTCCAAAACCCAATTCTGTTTTCTCTCATGAGACCTACCAATGAATTGAGAGGATATATCGGGCCCCACATTTCAATTTATAAGCCAAATTAATTCCTCATATGAATGGGGATAAACATAAACAATACGAACATATGAAATGTAAATAACATTCCCTAATATGTAATCGTAATCACTAACCAATTTGAGTAGCATAGAGAATGGTATCAAGATAGCATATCTACAAGGAAACCAGTAATAAACCATTTAATAACATATAGTACATGAAAATAAGAATTTATAAATCTCAATAAAGCATAAAATTTAAAAAATTTGTCGAAATAGATGAAAATTCCCTAATAAAATCATTGAGGAATTCTTGAGAGAAATACCCCTTTTACTTTCCAAAAAAGAGGTCTTTTGGAAAAATTGTTTTCATTTTTCATAATTTTTTTCATGAAACTTGTAATAAAAAATATATTTTTTTCATGTAAAAATTATTTATTTTTGAAAAATAATGATGTATTAAAACATATTATGGATGGAACGTGAAAATGGGTAAGAAATCGGGACGTTCCCTTTAATCGGGCTTGCATATCGGGAGGAATGGAAAAGGGGAACCTTCAAAAAACATGTATTTCTTATAGAAGAAGGATGAACTATTATATAAACGTGATTTGGGAATGTAAACATAGAATTTAGAAAAATTATATAAAAAAATTAATAATTATATAGGTTTATGTAGAAATAAAGCATAACCTGAATGATAATGGAGGTTTGGTTACCTTATATCTGAATGTGTTATGCACTTAGCCTTAATGTCATGGATAATAAAACTAAATACACTAATTAATTAATTTATAACCTTATATACATTTATTTGATTTATTATAGTTTTATTAAGTTCTTTTATGGCTTCTTATGAGTTATAAGAAACAATTTTATTGCTCAGGGGCATTTGTTTCCTTGATTTTCATGATTGGTATACATATATATGAGTATGGAAGTTTGTGTGGAAAATATATAATTCTCCATAGTTAAATTTATATAATATTTATGAAAATAAATAATTTAAAATGTTAATATATATCATTTTTTTATATGTTAGGAGGATGAATCATTAGATAATACATTTAGTGATAATCATTTAAATTATTACGGCGGTATTTCGATCACCACGAACTAGTTTTATTGTATGAATCTTTATTATGTATATATACTGGTTAAAGAACCTTAAATAGGATATAATACATATATTAAATTATTTTTTAACCATAAAAATGGTATCATTTCTAGACTTTAAGAATAAATTGAAGAATGAAAGTTTGTTGTCCATTAAGGCTATAAATTTGTACCTCACGGATGATGATTTCATTTTTAAAATAAAATAGAGAGAGAGAGTAAAAAATATTGATGATGTTTCCTCTATTAAAATAATATAGTTGTATTATATAAATGATACTTGATTTTTCCTACTCATTTGGATAGAGGAGTTTATGATAGAATATTAAAAGAAAGAACTTGAAAAGAAAACAAAAGGAAACAGAAGAGGATTTTACCTCTTGAATACTCCTCCTTAAGAGTCTCCTTAAGGGGATTGATTTTGGTCTTTTGATGAGACCAAGAGCTTTTGGAAGTGGGGGAGGATCTTGGAAAGATTATTGGGTAGAGATTTTATAATTCACAAATCATGAAAGGTGTGAGGAGAAGAGGGGGTAAGGGGTTGCTTTTAAAGTGGAGGAGAGGGATAATTTCTAATTATTTTATTCATTGTTTTATAATTTTTGCTAAATACATGAAATAGTATTGATTCATTTCACTAAATATAGTAATGAGTATATGTGAGTTCCAAAAAATGGTGCTTACATCATCCAAACATATTCTAGGACTCTATAATTCAAGTATTTAATAATTATCGTAAATTATCATATTTTACTATTCACTAAAAATTCAAGTATTTTTGAAAAATCCCAAAAAAATTAACCTAAACACTTTTTTATGTGTATAATTAGAAAGTGGATTCCATTTATGAAAATAATTTTATAAATATGAGAAATTTAATTTTTAACTAAAATCATCATTTAGTCAGAAAAAACAGTTTTTAAAATTAAAACTTATTTTATAACACTCTGAAATATTAACTAAGGTATTGTTAAATTATCCTAAAATAATAGGAAGAAATATTGATTTATAGATACATTTTTTAAAAATGAATTTTATTTTAAATAAATTTATTAATTATAAAATTGTAATTAAATATTTATTACTCATAAAAATACTAACACTTAATTATTAATTTTTAAAATATTCACTTACATATACCATGATATGATTATAGAATATTTTCATTTATAAGGTGATTAAATTTTATTTATACTTTAATGGATGAGGTTATTATTTATTAGGCTGGTTTACAATTCATAAGAATTATATTTCTATTCTTAATGCCAAGTTACTATTTCCTCAGTATCGGTTCCTGAACTTCTAGAAATACATATTATTTCATTTATTATTCATTTATGATGTTTTTATTGTTTTCTATAAGTGATTTTATGTGATATTTACTATATGAAATAAACATAATAAGGTAAATTTCATTTATATAGTTCTAGGTCAATACATTCTCCCCACCTATAAAGATTCTATCCTCAGAATTTCCAGATTGTCACCCCATAAAATGATTTGGGTAGTTCTTCATCATAAGCTCCTTAGGCTCCAATTTATCCTTTTTAATTTTATGATTTTTTTAAATTACCTTTACCATATGAGTCATATGATTCCTTAACAACTATAAGATAAGTTAGGTTCAAATTTTATTCCTTCATAAGTGAAGATGTGCATTGGGTCTGGCATATACTTCTTTAACAAGGAGATGTGGAACACATTGTGTACCTTAGAAAGGATAGGGGTATTAAAAAAGATAATCCATATCTCTGATTCTCTCTAGTATTTTAAAAGGACCAATGTAATTGGGGCTTATTTTCCCTTTCTTCCCAAATATTAAAACACCATTCCATAGAGATACTTTCAATAAAATGTGATCTCCCACTTGAAAATTCAAAACCTTCCTTAGATGATCATCATTGCTCTTTTTCCTACTTTGAGCTACTTTTATATGAGTTTAAATAGTATTTACCTTCACTGTTGTTTCCACTACAAGATCTAAGTCTATAATCTTCCTTTCACTAACTTCATCGCAGCATGTAGTTGTACGAAATCTCTTTCCATATAATGATTATATGGTGCCATTTGAATACTTGAATAGAAACTATTATTTTAGAAAAACTCTACCAAAGGATAATATTGATCCCAAATACCTTGAAAGTCAAGGGATCATGATCTCAACAAGACTTATAATGTTTGAATGTTCCTTTCAGACTGCCCATCGGTTTGAGGGTGACAGGCAGTATTGAAACAAAGATCAGTATCCAAATCTTTCAAAATACTTTTCCATAATTTCAATGTAAATCATGGATCATGATTAGACAGAATTGATATAGGTTATCCATAAAGTCATACAACTTTATTCATAGAGATCTATGCTAGTAACTCTAGTGTAAAATCCTCCCTTATAGAGAGGAAATGTGAAGATTTGGTAATTCGATAAAAAATTACCCATATTGCATCATTATTTCTTTGAGTTTTGGGTAATACAATGAAAAAATCCATAGTAATTTCATCCCATTTCCATGTAGTGATGGGAAGAGTTTGCATGAATCCCCCAGGATGTTGTCTTTCAACCGTCACCTGTTGATTGACTAAACATCTTGATACATAATCAGAAATTTCATGCTACGTATTATCCCACCAGAAATTTTCATTCAAATATTTATACATATTAGTGCTACCATGGTGTATTGAGAAATTCGAGCTATGGTTATCATCAAAAATCACTCTTTTTAGCTTGGGTATAGATGGAACACATATCCTCCACCTAAATTTCAGAATTATATCTTCATACATGAACTCTTCTAACTTCTCATCATTCACACCTTTAATTTTCTTTTGAATATTCTTATCATCAGGCTGAGAAATTTTAATCCATTATTAAAAATATGGTTGGGAAACCAGTTGAAAAAGTAATGATGTTTCACCTTCCATGATAATTCTCATATCCACCTTTGATAGATCCATGAACACAAGATCCCTTTAAATCCTCATTTTGTTTAGAACTACATGAACCTTCCTTTCTAATGCATCAACCATCTTATTTTCCTTCCTTATGTGTTAGTGTATTGAACAATCATAATCCTTGAGTAGCTTGAGCCATCGCCACTGCCTCATGTTGAGTTCTTTCTTTGAGAAGATATATTTCAATATTTGTGATCTATATATATCTCAAATATTTCACTATAATAATAATTTCTCCATATCTTCAAGGAAAATATTATAGCTGCTAACTCAAGATCATGAGTTAGATAGTTTTTTTCAATATTTTTTAACTACCTTGATGCATAGGCAATAACTTTATCATTCTGTATAAGGACACATCCAAGTCCTTTTTTTGGTGCATCACTATAAACCACAAATCCACCATTTCCTAATGGTATAATCAAGATCAAATCATTCACTAGTATCTTCCTCAATTCTTCAAAAAATTTATCACATTCTTTAGTCCCTGAAAACTTCACCCCTTTACATGTAAGCTTGGATAATGGGTTAGATTACCGAGAAAAGTTCTAAATTAAGCACCAATAATAACCTTCTAAATCAATAAAACTACATACCTTGGTTATTTTCATTGGTTTATGTCATTCTTGAACTGCATTCCTCTTCATAGGATCAACTAAGATTCCATCCATAGAGACAATTTTTCCAAGAAAAGAAACTATTTGAAGCCAAAATTCACACTTTCTAGACTTCCTATATAACTCATTTATTCTAAGAGTATTTTTGACAATGCATAATTGGTTATCATGAACTTCATAGATTTTGAAGTAAACCAAGATAAAATAAATAAATACCCCCAATAAATCCATCAATATATTCTTTGAAAACACTATTCAATATATCCATGAAAACAGATGATTCATTAGTCAGTCCAAAAGACATTTCTATAAAATGGTTATGCCCATACCTAGTTAGAAATGTTGTCTTTGGAATATATTCATTCCCAACATGCAACTGATGATATCCAAATCAACGGTCAGTCTTTGAAAAATATTGGGTTCAGTGAAGTTGATCAAACAAATCATCAATGTGTGGAAGAGGATACTTGTACATTATTGTAATATAATTGATTTACATTAGTCAATACATAGCCTCATGGAGCCATCATTATTATTAAAAAATAGATCATGGGCTCCCCAAAGAGAAACACTAGGGTGAATAAATACTTTATCACTAAATTACTCTATTTGTTTCTTTATCTCCACTAATTTCACTGTGTCCTTTCTATAAGGAATCTTTGGTATAGGTCTTTCACCAAGAATAAAATCAATATAGAACTCAATTTCCTTCTTCAAAGGATGTCCAGGTAAATCCTCTATAAATACATCAATGTATTACTATATAATAGGTACATCCTCAATTTGAATATTTTTTCCTTTCCCATAGATATTGTTTTCTATTCCTCCCAAAGAATTTCATTTAGAAGAGATACTAGGGGAGGATCTAGATAATCATCAGATGGAAAGGTTTCTACTCTAAAGATAAGGGACTCTACATCATTCTCAAAAATTGTAACTTCCTTATTCTTTCAATAGATCATTGAATCATAATTTAAAAGACAATAAATATTGAGTATTATATAAAAAAAATCATAGGTATGATGATAAGTTTAGTAACTAAATCATATTTATGTGTTATAAGGGGTATTGATCTACACATATTTGTTTCAATGATGCTTCCCTTAGGAGTTTTGACTAAAAACTCCTTTATTAAATCAAATTTGAAATGTATAATTTTCATGGAAAATTGGGAAGATATAATATAATGTGATGATATAGAATCAAATAAATCATTTCCTAAGTTTGAGGAAATGATTGAAGTACCTTTCACCACAACATTAGGAACTTCAACCTCTATATTTTTGATCGCATAATCTTTTCCTTGCTCCCTTGGCTTTTTTGGGGAAAGTTTCCTTGACACTTAGAACAGTCATTTTCGTAATGTATCATATCTTTACAATTGTATCATCAAACATTGGTATCTCTTTTATTTCCCTTTGATTCATGAGATTTGTGGCCTCATTCTCCACATTTTTAACATACTCCTTTTTCTTTTAATCATACTCTAGGGTGCTTCCTTCTACAGGTATCACATGTTGGAAAACTCCCTTTTTTATTATTCCCTTTATCAATTCTTTCATATGCCACCATCTTCTTCTCTTTATTTACTTTAAATTAATAAGACTTAAATAATTCATTCCCTATCTTTATTTCACATGAGACTATGTCTTCATACAATGAGAAATTTTTGGAAACTAATACCCTTCAGACGAATGGTTTTAAACCATAAAATAATCAATCGATCTTACACCTTGGATTACATGTGTAGTATATGGAATTATTTTCTAGCCTTGTAAAGTTGGATTTATACTTGGAAACATTATCATCCTCCTTCCTTATATTCAAGAATTTTCTTTCTATATTTTCTAATTTTTTATAAGGAAAATATTTTTCTAGGAAACTTTTCCTAAAATCCTTCCATTCTATATTTTCAATATCGTCCTCCTAATTTTTGTTTTGAATCAATGAACACCATTGATCAAAATCTCTTGATAGATTATAAACTTCCAGGACAACCTTCTCCCTTCCGTTACTTCTGAAGGAGAGAAATATCTTTTCTAAGGAAAATATACACTACTCTACTATGAATGGGTTTATAGTCCCATTAAATGATAGAGTATTTTGTCATATAAATAGATCTAACATTTCCCCTCTACATTGTGGATCAGGATGCTTCATACAGGTAAGTTTATTATTAATAACCTAAGTCAGTTGTCCTAGTACAGTTATAAGTTGTTCATCACTAGTCACAACTTTAGAACCAATATCATTATCTTGTATAGTATGGAAATCCCTACATGAGATACGTGTGTTCAGGCAGTTTCCATTACTTCCACTAGGTTCCATTTCTAAATAATGGAATACACTAAATTAGGTTACGAATCATAATGTATAATGTCAAACTAGAAAATTACATAACATAAATTGTAATTTTATTCATGTCCAATCCCGTAATCATAAAAACGGTTTATTTGGGGATATATTTACAATTAAATCCTTTATAATTGTTTGTAAAGAAAATTTGAATTATCCTAAGTATATCCCCTAGGAGTTTCAAACCAGGAGCATTGTAAGGCCTTTCTATGTACCAGGTTACACCGAGTTAGGCTCAGAACACCTTGTTGGATTTTTTACTCCTAGGTACATATGTGCCAGAACCACATCCACTTGTAGTATCTAGATAGGGATGTATTTTCTAGAAAAATACACATAATCTATACCTTACCAAAATTATAATATGTTCTTGTATTCTTATCCTAAATTTCTATATTAGGTTTTTGTTCCCTAATATACATTTTCTATATCTAGTTTCCAAGGTTTCTACTAAACTTCCTATGATACCAACTGTAAAAAACCTAGCCCTAGTTGCCCAGACCCAATGCCTTTTTTTATTATATTGGTATATAAACAAGGAATTCGTGTACTAAGAAACCAAAAGTTTAGTATTTTTGGAAAAACATATTACATATATGAACTTCTCATTTAAACAAGAAATGAAATACAACATAACAACTTATTTTTAATCATATATAAACTTTTACATTATCCCTGTAGGTCACTCATAATACACATCCTCACATCCTGGGAAAAAATAAAACATAAGAGAGGGGTGATCTCAAATAATAAATAAGGGTAAGTAATACATTTGAAGTTATCATAAACATAAATATTATTCATCATGAATAACAAAACATACATGCCTTTAAAAATAAACTTGAGCATAATAGGGTAGGAATGAAGATGAGTAAATAAATCCAAATAACTAATCATAAGAGAATGAATGTTAGTAATGGATATTATACTAGTCAAATATCACATTTTTTTTATCAATTTATAATATCATAATGATAGAATTCATAATTTAGGACATATGAAACATATAATCAATTCATCATCCAAGACGTCTAAAAATACTAGGGAAAGTCCTTGGCCAAAACCCAATTTTGTTTTGTCTCATGAGACCTACTGATGAATAGAGGGGATATATAAGGCCCCACACATCACCTTATAAGTCCAAAAAAATTATCATATGAATGGATCTAAACATAAACAACATGAACATATGAAATGTAAATAACTTTTCCCAATCTAAAATCTTAATCACTAACCAATTTGAGTAGCATGGTGAATAGTATCAAGATAGCACATCCACAGTCAAACTGGTCATAAACCATTTAATAAAATATGGTAGATGAAAATAATAATATATAAATCTCAATAAAGAATAAAATTAAACAGAGGTTTTGAAATATATGAAAATACTCTAAAAAAATTATTGGGGAATTCTTGAGAGAAATACCCCTTTTACTTTGCGAAGAATAGCTCTTTTGGAAAATCATTTTTATTTGTCATAATTATTTGTATAAAACCAATGATAAAAAAATTATTTTTCTGGTCAAATGTATTGATTTTATGAAAATAATGGTGTCTTAAAATAGATTATGGGTGTTATTTGAACATGGGTAAGAAATAAAGACATTCCCTTTAATCAGGCTTGCCTATCAAAAATAATTGAAAAGGGAACCTTGAAAAAAACATATATTTATTATAGAAGAAGTATGGAATATTCTTTAAATTTGAGTTTCAAATGTATACACATAATTTTTAATAATTATATAAAAATAATTAAGAATTATATTGGTGTATAGAGGAAGAAACCATAACCCGAATGAAAATGGAGGCTTGGGAAGAAAACTCTTAGCTTATGTCTGAATGTGTTCTGAACTTGACCTTAATGTCCTATATAATCAAATTAAATATATTAATTAATTAACTAAGAACCTTATATACATTTATTAGATTTATTAAAACTTTATTAAGTTCATTTTTGGCCTTTTTGATGAATTATAAGATATAATTTTATGGCGCAGGAGCATCTGTTTCCTTGGATTTCACAATTGGTATACTTACATATGAGTATAGAAGTTCATGTGGAAGGGGTATAATTCAACAAAATTTAATTTATATGATATTCATGAACATCCAGAAGTTTAAATGCTTATATAAATCTTTTGTTTATATGTTATGGGTATGAATCATTAGATAATACATTTAGTGATACTCATTTAGATTATTACAGCAGGATTTCTATCACCATGAACTGGTTTTGTCATATGAATAATTTTTATGTGTATATACTGGTTATAGAACATTAAATAGGTTATAATACACATATTAAATTGTTTTTTAACCATAAAATTGTTATCATGACCAGCCTTGAATAATAAATATAAGAACGAAAGTTTGTTGTCCACGAATGTTGTAAATTGGAACCTCCCAAACGATGATTTCATTTTTAAAATAAATGAGAGAGAGTAAAAATATTTATGATGGTTACTCAAATAAAATGATATAATTCTAGTATATAAATTATATAAGTGTTTTTATTCTCATTTGGAAATAGGAGGTGATGAAATAATAATGAAATAAATAACTTGAAAAGAAAACAAAAGGAAAGGGAAGAGGATCTTACCTCATGAATAGTCCTCCTTGAAAATATCTTTAAGGGGAATGATTTTGGTCATTTTATGAGAACAAGAGCTTATATATTTAAGGTAGGATCTTGGGAAGAGGATTGGGTATTAGTTTTACAATGATCAAAGCATGGAGGGTGTTATGCGAAGAGGGGGTGAGGAGTGATTTTTATAGTGGGGGAGAGGGGTAATTTCTCATTATTTTATTCATTATTTTATTCATTATTTTATTATTTATTCTCAAGACAAGTAATATTATTGATTATTGTGACTAAATAAAGTAATGAGTATATGTGAGTTCAAACCAATGGTGCTTACATCAGCCAAACACCATCCATGACTCTATAATTCATGTATTTGGTATTTATAATTAATTATTGTATTTTACTATTCACCAAAATTTCATGTATTTTGGAAAAATCCTAAAAATTAACTATAAAAAACCCGACCCAGAATTCACTAAAATGGTGCTCCGATCTGGGTGGTTTCATGACCTTAAGTGTGCCTTCCCATACTCCAAAGGTTGTCGACTAACAGCGGGGGTCTAAATAGTAAATTGGGGAGACTATACCCCCCTTTTTAGGAGAGTAAGCCACAACAGAAGATAAAAAAATAGAGGAATGATAACCAATAATAAAAGAGCATCCATAAACAACCATTCCTCAAAATGGGTTACAACCATGTCCAACAGTAAATATGTCATGTCATGCTACAAGTGAAAAGGTGAACAAAACCCAAAATGAAGAAGAATTGAAAAAATCCCCAAAATGGTCATCACTCCATGTTCAGGTCCTTCTCCACAAACACCCATGCCAAACCAACTCCCTAGTAAGAGAATTTTCCCTTATCCTAACCTACAAACTTGAATTCTACTCTTGTACCCAATGGCAGCCTGAGTAGGGTGTCAGTATGACTCAATAGTCCACCACCAACGGTGTCTACAAAATATCTAGTATAAACTATCATGCATGAAAAAAGGGAAATGAATAATAAATGACAAGGAAGGATTAAGTTCCCATAGCCAGTTCAGTTCCATTACCAACATTTATTACCATTTCCATATCTTGCCTTTACAACACATATATTAGGGGTTCACCAAACACAACAAGTTACAAGGCATAAATTACACAATCACATACATGAGTAAAACACACAATTGTCTTATCTTACTAGGACCAACATCCCCATGCCAACCATATCCTTGCCTTGAAGCATCATTTCGGGTGGATGTCAACCATATCCTCACCTCGAAGCATCAGTCTGGGTGGATACAACTGATAGAGATAATGAGCATCAGTCCTATCCCAACCTCATGCATTAGGGGTGGAGTTTAGAGCCTCAGTCCAACTCGAACCATTGGCATAGAACCTTGGTCAATACCCCAAACTACCAAGCTATTTGCACATGCTATACATATATGTAACCATTAACCATTTAAACAACATCACAACCATTGAACAATGAAAACATAGATCATAACAATAACATGAGGGTCAACACCATGCTTTAACCCATTTACACTTTTACCACATTTCACATCATTTATCCATTTAACCCAATGCCATCTTATTATGATTATCTCACAAAGCATTCATTCATTTTGCCTATCTCGCTTGGCTTTATTATCATGTTCTTAATCCATTCTGTTATGGTCTTTAATCATTTGAAAATATTAACCCAATAACCCTTAGGTTATTATCAGGACAAGGTACATCACCTAGATTCTACCCCAAAACCATCAATCACATCAACATGTTTATCAAGGGATCGTCATAAACACACAACAATATCACTTGTTCTTCACAATCCCTAGGTTTGGACGAGTCGAATCACCACATGGGTGGCCCTAGTTTAGCTACATCACCCTCGACGCATCCCATGGGGATTTTGAGGGTTCCCATTTACCTTTTTAATGGCCATTTTACAAAAACATGTCATGGGTAATCAAAACATTCCAATAGACACCCAAGAAAAAAACCACACATGCACAAATCCATAAATAAACCATAGAATATTACTTGTAGACCACCTACCTCAATTTTGTGGGTGAATGCACTCTTCATTGAGCCCTCAGATTCCGCTTCAACAAACCCTTGAAGCTTCAACCTAGATCTCACACAAAGATAAGGGATTTAGAGATTTGTAAGGAGAGGAGAAGAAGATACAAACCTTAAACTCAAAAGAGAAGAAAGGATGGGATTAGCCTTACCTGTAGCTTCGATCCGCAAACAAATGCACCAAAAACGCCATAGAAATGAGGGATATTGATCTCATGGAGCTCTTGGGAGATTTGGTTCGTCCATAGGATGAAGTGGGGTGAAATTGGAGGAAATCCCGAGTTGGGTATTAAAATCCTGGAGTGAAAAAATTTTAATTTTTTAAAAGATTCTGGGTTTCATAGTTTAGTCACACAGTTTTCCAAATCGTGTGCAAACTGTGCAGAAGCCACTGTCCAAAGTATCACCTCCCGCACGGTTTCCTGGGTTGTCCACATGGTTAGCACTAACCGTTCACAGACTGTGTGGCCTACCCATAAAACCCCTTTTCTCCATTTTTCCTGTCCCGAACCCTCGAAACACCCCCGAGCCTCCTTAAAAACTTGGGTAAGGACTTAACCAACCAAAACAATAGATTCAAACCAAAACTTCAACTAGAACATACCTTTCCAAGATCCGGGATCTTACAACCTCCCCACCTTATAATGGCTCGTCCCTGAGCCGAGCTCCCAAGCTTTATTACACTTCCAAGGGAAAGAGATCAGGCCACTAATCCCGCATATCTGATTCCCGCTCCCAAGTTTCTTCCTGAAAATTCCCATGATTCCATAGTACTCGAACTAATGGCACAACCTGTCCCCACAAGACTTTCTCACTACGATCTATGACACAAACCGGATGATCCTCAAAGGAAAAATCAACCTCAATCTCAACATCTTCAACATCCACCATGTAAGTTGGGTCAGGGTAATACTACCAAATCTGTGACACATGAAAGGCATCATGTATCCAACTATGCCACAATGGAAGATCCAATCGGTGCGCCAGCATCCCAATCCACTCCACAATCTCAAACGGCCCCACATACCTGGGTGCCAACTTGCCCTACTTCTGAATCTGTTAGTGAACCAACCTTGGAGACACCTGAAGGAACACACTATCACCCACCTTGAAATTGAGGGGTATATTCCTCCGATATGCATACATCTTCTCCCTACTCTAAGTCGTTTCCCTTTATTTCCGAATAAACTCAGATTTTTATAAAGTCTCCTGCATGAGATTTGATCCCAAGAGCTCAGATTCACCTCCCTCCAACCAATACAGCAGAGATCTACACTACCTCCCATAGAGATCCTCAAACAGTGCCATATAAACAGTAGCCTAAAAATTATTGTTGTATGAAAATTTAACAAGAGATGGGTTCTTTTCCCAAGAACCATTGAAATAAAAAAACATAATCCCTTAACATGTCTTCAAACACTTGGATTATACGCTCCGGCTACCCTTCCATCTACGGGTGGAAATTTGCAATCAAAAGCACATGTGCACCAAGAACATTTTGTAACCCTTTCCATAAGCATGATGTAAAATGAAGATCACAATCTAAAACTATTGTAAATGGAACACAATTAAACCGTACTATTTCTTGAACATACAACTCACCCAACTGGTCGACTGTGTAAGTCTCCTGAATTGGTAAGAAATAAACCACTTTAGTTAGCTAGTCCACAACCACCAAGATTTAATCATTCTTTTGAGGCATCCACAGAAGACCCACCAAAAAATACAATGTCACATAATCCCACTTCCATTCTCGAATGAGCAATGGATGTAACAAACCACCTGGGCATTAATGCTTGGCCTTCACCTATTTACAGGTAAGACACCATGCCACAAAGCCCACAACTTCCTTTTTCATTCTAGACCACCAAAACTGCATGTGGAGATCACGATACATCTTGGTTAAACCAAGATGCACTGCCCATTTTGATACATGGAACTCCCACATCAAATCATCTCACATACATACTGGTACAACCACATGACCAAGAACATAAAAAACCTTGTCTGTACCGACGACCCAACCAGAAGGGGGCTCCCCACATTTAAGTCTTTCCTTCATGGAAAAAATTCAAGATCATTGAGCTAACTTTCCCTAACACGACTCAAAAGCGTTGACTCAACCACAACAGAAGAAATATTAACCTGATCATTTTCATCCCGCACCTCCAAGTGCATCTCCGTAAACAAGGACTTCACCTTCCACTCGGTGATGGATTCTTGAACCACCTAGTTCTGAGCCTTCCTGCTCAGAGCATATGCAACAATGTTCCCTTTTCCTGGTGTATATATCATCTAAAATTTGAAAGACTACAGATACTCAACCCACTTTCTCTAACAAAGATTCAAATCCCGATGTGAGAAGATATACTTTAGACTCTTGTGATCAGTATACACCATGAACCATTCTCCCAACAAGTAGTGCCTCCTTCAATTTAAGGAATATACTATTGTAGCCAAATCAAGATCAGGATTGGGATCATTATCCTCTTGAGGTCTCAATTTCTCGATCCATAAGCCACCATTATCTCATCTTGCATCAAAATAGCCCCAAGCCCAATACCGGATGCATCACCAAATAGGAAATACTTCCTACCTAGCATGGGTAAGATCAAGATCGGTGTAGTCATAAATCACATTTTCAACTCTTGGAAGGAATTATCACAAGCCTCATACCACTCAAACCTGATTCCCTTATTGGTCAAGCCCGACATTGGTGCTACCAAGCGAGATAAATACTAGATGAACCTCTGGTAATACCCGGCCAAACCAAGAAAACTCCGAACATTTGAAACACTCTTGGGCTGCTACCAAGACACGACATCCCGCACTTTCTCCAGATCCACTGAGACACCTACCTCAGAGATGATGTAACATAAAAAATACACTTCTAATATAGAACTGAAAATTTGATATCTTGGGGTATAGTTGATGCTCTCTTAGTTTACTCAGAACGATGTCAAGATGTTGGGCATGATCGTCACGAGTTTTCGAGTACACTAAGATGTCGTCAAAAAATACAACCACAAAATGATCTAGATAAGGATGAAATATTCAGTTAACCAAATCAATAAACCCCACTAGTGCATTGGTCAAACCAAAAGGCATCACCACAAACTCAAACAACTCATACCGACTCCTGAAAGTTGTCAGCAGAACGTCAGAAGGCCTCACCCTCAATTGGTGATAACCCGATCTCAGGTCAATCTTAGAAAACACTGGGGCACCCATCAGCTGATCAAGCAAGTCATCAATTCTAGGAAGAGGGTACCAATTTTCCACCATCATCTGATTTTACTTCCGATAAACAACACACAACCTAAATAACTCGTCAGCCTTATTTGAAAAAATCACAAGAGATCCACAAGGAGACGTAATAGGATGTAAAAATACCTTATGTTCCAACTCCTCAAGCTGAACCTTTAACTCCTAGAGTTCTGTCAATGCCATTCGGCACAGAGGAATTGAAACTGGATTCTCACTCGGTAGCAACTAGGTCATGAACTCAACATCCCTCTCGGGTGGAAACCCCAAAAAATACTAAGGAAACACATCCTGAAACTAGTTCACTACTAGAGGGAAGACATATTGTTCCCATATATCATCATCGAGCACAGGACAGGCTACTTGAGCCATGAGCCTACACAACTGCTGACAAAACAGTCCCGAATGACCTGCTCGAACATCCCACTCTCCACGATGGACATAAGTGTCACCCTTAAGTGACCTAAATGATACCCTATTATGGTAACAGTCTATGTGCACCTGATACAACACCAACCAGTACATACCCAAAATTAGGTCAAAACCCAACATCTCGAGAATGAACGAGTACCACAGAAAACTATACCCACCGACTTATAAGGAATATCCCTTACACTGCCTGAGGTCTTCATTTATCACCCCCAATAGAGTGTCAATCGACATAACTCTACACACACTCTCCAAGGGAAGACCCAATGCTACAACAAGCTGAGCAGATATAAAAGAGTGTGTGGTACCAATGTCAAACAATGCACTAGCATGCATAGAAGCTACAATGATTGTACCTTAAACAGTTGATGGCCCAACCTCACCATCACCAGGTGTATAATGAACTACATGAAGCTAACCTACCCCTATACCCTGGGCTCTAACCTGTATGCCATGCACTGTCCTGCTGACTTGGGCGATCCTTCCCCAGAGTTTCGCATCCACTGCCCCTGCCAGTATGACCGGTGGAGCTCCAAATGCCTGCCTAATATAGTGAAACTGATCCCTTGCCTTCACTTGGAATCTGTCTATCACCAACATTCATACTCTCCTACTAAGGGTTCCTACAGAACCTCTTCACATGTCCCAATCTTCCGCATGACCTTCACTCAACTATAGGTTAAGGGCGTTGTCCACACATGTTCCCGAGCCTACCACACATATAGTAGAACACCTGATCAACACCCTGAGAGGCTGACCCCCTCTTTTGACCACCTTGCACACTTCCTCCTTGCTAAAAACGTCCAAAATGACGCTTCTGGCCTTCGAAAGTTACACCACTTGTCTGCACAGCATGAACGACAAGCCCACTTCCTGAATCTCCCTTCAAGTTTCCTTCTGAGATCAGCGCTTGATCCACTACCTCTGTAAAACTCTTCATACGAAAGATATTAACCTGAGACCTGATCTTGTGTCTCATCCCATCTGGGAAATTCCTCGTGACTGCTATCTCATCCCCCACCAACACTGGAACAAAGTTTCATAGGTCAGTCAAGCAGCCATCATATTCCATCACTGACATTGATCCCTGAGTCAGGCTTATTAACTCTGCATCCCACTCTTACCTCAAAGTCTTAGGATCAAAATGCTCCAGAAACTTTTCCTGGAAATATTTCCATGATATCCCCCCATTCTGCTCAGTCTGAGATAGGATTTCCCACCAACACTTTGCATGGCCCCGTAACATATAAGCTTCAAACTTGACTTGATTCCCAAAAGGAGTCTCTAGATGATCAAGTATCATCTGGAAAAACTCTATCCAGAACTCTATTTCCTTTGGCCCACCCTCACCAGTAAAGGTCGGAGGGTGCTGTAGATGAAACTCTCTGGTCAGTTCAAACAAACTCAGTGCGACTGACCTTGGGTCCTAATCCATCATTTGCATAAAATGAGCCACGTTCTCTCAAAACTGCACTTCCCCACCTTTCTGTATCACCGTATTCTCTTTCTCCTCTACTAAAGGTGTGTTCTCAGAAACCTACTCTTGTTTCCCAACTGAAACTCGACGTCATGGTGGCATTTCTCTACATTTCCAGACATGAGGTTTAGAACACATACCATAAAACTTTCACAACTTCATAATAATAAGGATCATCACCAATCACAACAACCCTTATCATTCTGAAAAACACAACACCAACCATCCCTACCGCGGGCCATGTTCTGCAAGGGTATACAACCATAAACCACCATAAGGCTCACACAACATGTTACAACAACATTTCAATTCATTACAAACACTTAATTACACATATTTCATTAATTATAACATATCATTATTTAATCTTCACCCCCTTTCATTGTTTCGTTTACAACATTTTCCATTTTCAATCATCAAGATGTAAGGTGCATTCTATCTTTCATACCTCACACACCCAACTCGCATGTGCCTACCATGATACATACCACCTATATATCTATTTTCCTAAAATGATGCATGAATGCACAACCTCATTCCATTATGGACACCATCCAAATACCATAAAAAATCAAATCACACAACATGTGAATCACCCAATGGTGAAATATCATCAACTATAATATCGCACAATAAAGAACAATAATTCCCACCCTGTGTGACTTGGGGTTTCCCTCTTACATGGGTCAGCTACTCCCAAGAACGAGCTCATTACCAAGGCCCGACAAATCTTAACTCCCGTCTACCATCCCAAATAACAATATTCCAGAAAAGGAGAAGAAATACCTCCTCTGATACCACTTTGTAACATCCCCGACTTGGAATCCACTAAACTGGTGTTTTGATCTAGGTGGTTACATGACCTTAAGCATGCCTCTCCATACGCTAAAGGTTTCCAACTAGAAACGGTGGTCTGAATAGTCAATTGGAGAGACTATACCCCCTTTTTATCAAAGTAAGGCACTACAGAAGATAAACAAATAGCAGAATAATAACCAATAATACAAGAGCATGCATAAACAACCATTCCCCAAAATAGGGTACAACCATGTCCAAAAGTAAATATTCCATGTCATGATACAAGTGTATAATTGAACAAAACCCCAAATGAAGACAAACTGCAAAAATCCCCAAAATGCTTCTGACTCCAAGTCTAGTTCATTATCCACAACCACCCATGGAAAACCAACTCCCTACCAAGATCATTTTCCCTTATACTGACCTACAAACATGAGGTCATCTCAGGTACCCAATGGCGGCCCAAGCAGGGTGTGAGTACAACTCAGTAGGCCTTGACCAACGGTGTCTACAAAATATTCGGTATAAACAATCGTGCATGGAAAAAAGGGAACTGAATAATAAATGACATGGATTAAGTTCCCTTATCTAGTTTAGGTCCATTACTAACATTTATTACCATTTCTATATCTTCTCTTTACAACACATATATCAGGGGTTCACCAAACACAACAAGTTACAAGGCATAAATTACACAATCACATACATGAGTAAAACACGCATTTGTCTTATCTCTCTAGGACCAACATCCCCATGCCAACCATATCCTCTCCTTAAAGAATTAGTTTGGGTGGATGTCAACCATATCCTCACCTAGAATCATCAGTCTAAGTGGATACAACTGGTAGAGAAATAGTGGATCAGTCCTATCCCAACCTCGTTCATTAGGGGTGGAGTTTAGAGCCTCATTCCAACTTGACCCATGGGCATAGAACCTTAATCAATAACCCACACTACAAAGATATGTGCACATTCTATACATATATATAACCATTAACCATTTACACAACATTACAACCATTTCCCTAGGCAATCATAGACCATAAAAAACATGAGGGTTAACACTGTTCCATAACTCATTTACACATTTACCAAATTTCACATCATTTATCCATTTAACCTAATTCCATTTTATTATGTTTATCTCACTAATCATTCATTCATTGTGCCTATCTCACTAGGCTTCATTACCAAGTTCGAAATCCATTCTGTTATGGTCTTTAATCATTGTTTCATATTAACACAATAACCCTTAGGTTATTATCACACCTAGGTGCATCGCATAGCTTCTACCCCAACACCATCAATCACATAAACATGTTAATCATGGGCTCATCATAAACCCACAACAATCTCACTTGTTCTTTACAATCCCTAGGTCCAAAAGAGTCGACCCGCCCCATGGGTGGCCCTGGTTTAGTCTCATCACCCTCTATGCATTCCATGGGGATCGTGAGGGATCTCATTTATCTTTTTAATGACCATTTTACCAAAAAATGACATGGTCAAACAAAACATGCCAAGAGACACCCAAGAAAAGAACCACACATGTAGAAATCCACAAATAAACCATGGGATATAACTTTTAGACCACCTACCTCGATTATGCAGGTGAATGCACTCTTAATTGAGCCCTTAGATTCTGCTTCAACCAACCCTTGAAGCTTCAACATAGATCTCACCCAAAGAGTATGGATATAGGGATTTGGAAGTAGAAGAGAATAAGAAAAGAAGCCTAAACTCCAAAGACAATCAAGGATGGGATTAGCCATACCTGGAGCTTCGATTCGAAACCAGTGGCACCAAAAACGCCATAGAAACGATGGAGACTGATCTCTTGGATCCCTTCAGAGATTTGGTTCGTCCCTAGGGTGAAGTGGAGTGAAATGGGAGGAAATCCCAAGTTGGGTATTAAAATACTGGAGTGGAAATTTTTTTTTTTAATATTCTGGGTTGCACGATTTACTCGCACGGTTTTCCAAATCGTGCGCAAACTATACGGAAGCCACTATCCAAAGTCCCACCTCTCACACGGTTTCTTAGGCTATCCACCCGATTAGCACTAACCATGAGCAGACTGTGTGTCCAACCCAAAAAAACCCCTTTTCTCCATTTTTCATGTCCCAAACCCTCGGAACACTCCAGAGACTCCTTAAGGACTTGGGTAAGCACTTAACCAACCAAAACAAGAGATTCAAACCAAAACTTCAATGAGAACATAATTTTCCAAGATCTGAGATCTTATATTAACACTAACCATTATTCGATGTTTATAATTGAAAAATAAACTCCATTTTATGAAAATAATTTTCTAAATATGAGAAATTTAATTTTTAATTAAAATCATCATTTACACAAAAAAACAATTTTTAAAATTAAAACTGACTTTATAACACTTTGAAAATTTAACTAAGGTTTTATTAAATTATACTAAAATCATAGGACAACAATATATTAATTTATGGATACATTTTATGAAAATTAATTTTCTTTTAAATCAATTTATTAATCATAAAATTTTAATTAAATATTTTTTACTCACAAAAATACCAACACTTAATTTTTAATTTTTAAAATATTCACTTACTTATAGCATGATATAATTATATAAAAATATATATAATACTTTAATTTATAAGGTTCATAAATTTTATTTATACTTTCATGGATGAGTTTACTATTCATTAGACCAATTTACTATTCATAAGGTTCATATTACTACTCCTAAGGTCAAGTTACTATTTCCTCATTATAGGTTCCTTAACTTCTTGAAATACCTAAAATGTCATTCATTATTCATTTATGATGTTTTTATTGTGTTCAGTAAGTGATTTTATGTGATCTATACTATATGAAATAAACATAAGAATTGTAATTTCATTGATAGAGTTCTGGGTCATTACAACAACTAAATGTTGTGAATTTTTATCATTGTTGTCATTCGGGTGTCATTGTCCCCAGTAGGGTTCTTAGATTTTTTTATGACACCCTTTTTGATTGGGTGGTCATAGTATCCTTGGCCCTTTTTAGGGGCATGATCCTCAGGTAATGCTCAGTTTCAATTGCTTAAACATGCCTAGGGCATGGTCAGCCGCTAAATAGGTCCCATGGCTCTATTCTTTTCTAGTGATGGAAGACTTAGTATGTTGTCATCCAGGTAAATGGTCGTATAGGGAAATACGGATCTAGGTTAAATATCTTATGAGGACTACCTCATAATTGGATGCATATGGAATAAAACCTATGGATAGTATCGAGGATGGTCATCTTGTTTTTGAAACCTTGGGTATTGTGTGTTCATATACGTAGTACCCATCAAGTTTCTAAATGATATAATAAAATGGTTGAGTTCGGTGAAATCATTGAGACTTGAGCTACTAAGTATATACTCAGGTCATCTATGGTGTAGAGTGACCTCGGAATTAAAGAAATCAAGCACATCCTAATGCTCGGTATGACTTCCAAGAGAATTGATTGTTTTGACATGCCGGTTAGGTTGGTTTTGGTTTTCATGCCAAATTCATTGATTTTGTGAGTGTAACTCAAAGGAGTGGCATGTGTGTGTTTATGTTTAATATAATCTAGTGTGCTTATGAGTGGTCGGTATATCTCTTCTTTAGACTACTAGGACACTCCTAAGGTGGTGATTATCTCTTCAATTCTAGTGTATGTATCAATACTTGATCGGAAGCACAAAATTAATGTGGTTGGTTGGGTATGCAACCCTTGAAAAATATTGTTAGTCATGTATATACTTTGATGGTGAGTCTTGAATAATCACGGGATTCCTCAGACGGTAAAGTTGTGTGATCAGTTAATAACAGTTTGTCGATGGGTGAAGTTGAGCTTCTTTCAAAGAAATTTGACAAGTAACGGCTTGACTGGTCTTCTTGGAAACCTTAGGTATTTTCATGAACCAAGTTGGGTCGTCATCCAACCAGAGCCCGACCCGGTCCATGGCAAGGTCCGAAGTGATTTCCCTATCCCCACTGGCTGGAAAAAGTGATCGAAATAATGGTTTGGGAATGATTTACCTGATTTTAGAAACATAAAACAACCAACAATAATATATGAACCAAATATGAAAACTCAATCCAAACAAACCATAAACCAAAATCATAATTAAATTAACTGGTTCTAAAACAAAACACAAGAGGGCCACAACTAAAAAGGAGCAGAAATTCTGACTCAAAGACCACCACATTGCAAGGGTACATCACCCTCAATCCATCTCCACAACACCGCACCAAGGTTGGAAACTAGAAACCCAAACCACCATCTCCAATGACCTAGCCCTTACTTGCATCAAAAATTACTAAGTCTACTTACACCCAATGGTGTAAGTAGGGTGTGATCCCAATCCCAACACTATTCCACCCAAAAATATTCCATGATATAAACATTATAATAAAAAGGTAAAATCTTGTGAGTTTTCATACACAGGAAATGCTAGTAATTATTTTTTTAAGGGATGCAAATTTAAATGAAAATAGTTTTCAAGAAGGAAACATTAAATAATGAAAAATTTTAAAGAAAGTGAACATGATGCAGAAATTTCCAATCAAAAACTCTATATTCCAATGGTAATTACAACATAACCAATGAGTGTCAGTCATGGGAAACACCCCTAGGAACTAGCTAACGGTGGGGGCCCAGGTACCTCGTATCTCATTGAAATAAGTCTCGAAACCACAACCAATTAAATTATCATGCACGAGACACTAGGAGGGGACACCCCAATGGCCTATTGGTATCCAACCAATCATCATTTTTTATTTAGTGTTGTCATTTTAAATCTCACTAAGTGAAATCGGGCCTTAGCCACTTCTGAATCACTAGCATACTAGTCTTAGTCCGCTCACCTAGTTACCTGATATTCTCTTTTTGTGCTCAACCAAGTTCCACATGTTATAAAATTCCATTTTCACATAAAAAATCCATTTATAAATCATACACACACCAAATAATACCCAAACATGTTTTTTAACCCCAATGTAGTTTAATAAACCCTTTAAAAATTTTATAAAACAATTTTGAGAGGTATTACAAGGATTTGTACACAAAATCCACCAATACCACACCAAAACTGAATTGGTATCCCAAACACCATTTAATAAATCAATTGAAAAAAAATCATAAAATGGCCTCAAATAACACAACATGGTTTACACATGAAAACTAATTAATTTCATGTAAAAATTTTACTTTAAAATTAAACGTTAATCAATGCTACAAAAAATGGTTTTTGAACCAAAAATAATAGGAAACTAACATGATAAATATGTCAAGAAAGAAAAAAATCATCAAAGAATTTTAAAAGTAGAACCACATACCTTGGATGTTAAAAACCCCAAAAATTGGAGCAAAACTTTAACTACACCACAACTGCACCACAAACGAGTGAAAACAAGACCTAATCAAGAATATTTAACTAATAAACTCAATATTAAACCCTAGTGATGAAACCCTAGCTGTTGGAAATTTAGAACCTCAAGGTTGATGAAAGAAACCCTAAATAGAAGGAAGAGAGAAGGGGGAAATCCAATTACTTGATGATCCTTCATGTTTCCCCCACCCAAACCCCTTCAAAAATGGGTTCAAAGGGAGATTGAGGGATATTTGAGGAATTCTATGGCTGAAAGGGTTGAATGGAGAAGGAAAGGGGTGCATTAGGATTAATTTTGAAAGGGAAAATGTTAATAATAATTTTTTTAAGACCTGAACTATGTGCACAGTTTGTCCGCATGGTTTAGTAAACTGTGCGGCTAACTGTAGGCCTGGTTCTGTCCACCCAAAATCCTCCATTTATCTCCAAAATTCAAGAGGGAGCCTAGGGGAAAATTTTAGGCCTAAAATATAAGATAAAAATCCTGAAAATAAGGACACATATGTGAAAATTTTCTCCACTATAAAAACTTTTTCCCCCAAAAAGTTAACCTGAAGATTGAACAGAAAACAAAAAAAAGGTACTCTTGCTCAACCCACGACTTCCACTCCCAAGTCTCAGGAACATAATTCCCATGCTGCCAAAGGAACCAGACAAATGGAATAGACCTTCCCCATATAACTTTATCTTAGGAGTCAACTATTTGCGCTGGTCGTTCAAATACTGATACATCGGGCTCTATCTCCAACTCTTCCCAATTCAGCACATGGGACGAATTCAGATTATACTTATTCAATTGAGATACATGGAATACATCATTAATTAATGTCAAAAAATAAGGAAAATATAACTTGTATACTAACTTTCCAATCTGTTCGATGATCTCAAAAGGTCTGACATACCTTGGTGTTATATTTCCCTACTTTTCTAAATAACGATGGCCCAAACAAGGGGCCACCTTCAATAACACCTGATCACCCACATAGAACTCAAGATCCCAATGCCTCTTGTAAGTATAATATTTTTGGTGACTCTGAGATTTCAATAACTGTTACTTGAACAAATTGACCTTCTCATATGTCTCTTGCACAAGGGTCATCCCTAATAGTGAGGTATCACCTAACTCATCCAAACATAGAGGGGACCGACAAGGCTATCCATAGAGTGTCTCAAAAGGATCCATTAAAATAGAGTATTGATAACTATCATTATAAAAAAAATCAAACAACCCCAAATGGTTATCCCAAGATCCTCTGAAATCCAAAACACATGCATGAAGCATGTCCTCCAAAATCACATTCTCCCACTCCGTCTGACCACATATTTGAGGATAGTATGTCATTATCATCTTAATCCATGACCCCAAATCATTTTGAAGGCCTTACCAAAACTAATAGGTAAAATGGGGGTCTCTATCTGAGACAATTTTTATGGCACGCCATGAATTTTTACCACTTCTTGAATATACAATTGGCCCACTCATCCTCTTTTGTTATATCTATGATCGGAATAAAGTGGGCTGATTTGGTCAGGTGATCAATCACCAGCCAAATGAAATTCTTACCCTGATGTGTATGTGTTAATCCCGCAAAAAAATCCATTTAAACCTCATCCCACTTCCAAATAGGATTGGGAAACGGCTAAAGAAAACTAGAGGTCCTTTGGTGATATGAATGCACCTGCTGAAAAGTGTAGCACCATGATATAAAATTAGTTATGTCTCATCTCATATGGGGCTACCAAAACTAATGAAGAATGTCATAAAAAAATTTGTTATCCCTTGGATGAATGGCCCACTGAGATTGGTGGATATCCTGCATCACCACCCTCCTCAGAGACAACAGCACCACTAAAAGGCCCTTTAAGCACAATATACCCTTGAGAGACGAAGACCAATCAGAATATGTCTCTCCGCCATGATGAAACTACATAGACTGCTAAAAAATCTCATCACCAGGCCGCTCATACTAAATCAGCTCCAAAAGAGAAGGAGTAAATTGATCACCTTCTAAGAACACACCTCCATTTTTCTCCTTGGTCTCGACATACATTTGAGTAAAGTGTCCCATTAGAGTACAGTCATCATTGGACTTCCTCAAAGCATGAACTCTCTCTTTTCTACTCAAGGAATCAGTATCCACATTACCCTTCCCTCAGGTATAGACAATATCAAATTTCAACCCCTACAAATACTCAATCCAATGGCACTACCTTAGATTAATTTCCTTTATGACAATATGTAGGCTTGGATATTATGATTATAGTAGACCACAAAATTCTCCTTAAATAGGTAGTAGTGTCAAGTCGTCAAATCATGCATCACCATTGAAAAATCCAAGTCATGGGTTAGTTAATTCTTTTCGTGTGGCCAGAGTTGGAGAGATCCATATGCTACCACATGATCACCTTTCACAAGAACACACCCAAGACCCATACCTAAAGAATCTCAATAAACCAAATAGGCATTTCCAAATTCTAGAAAGATCAAAACATGGGTGGTAATAAATCACCGCTTCTATGTCTTGAAGGATGCTGGACATTCTAGGCCCCATTCAAACATCACCCCTTTTTGGGTGACCAAGGTTATGGGTGAAGCAAGCAGAGAGAAATCCTGAACAAACCACAAATAGAAACATTCCAAGCTGAGGAAACTCCTGCTCTCGAACACATTCTTCAGATGCTTCCATGACATAACTACAATGATCTTATCGGGGTCCACTGAAACCCCTTTTTTTGAGATGACATGACCCAGAAACATCCCTACCCTAATCCAAAAAATCACTTGGAAAAATTTTCATAAAGGTGATGATCCCACATATTACCCAACACAGCCCACAAATGATGCCCATGGTCTTCCTCAGATCCAGAATAAACTAGGATGTTATTCATAAATACCACAACAAAAGACTTGAGATAATGGTGTAACACCCTATTTATAAGTTCCATAAAAACTATTGGAGTATTTTTCAATACAAAAGGCATGACCAGGTGCTCAAAGTGGTGATACCTGCTTTGAAAATCCATTTTTGGGATATCTGCCTCCCTCACCCTGACTTGGTGGTAACCAAAACGCAAATATATTTTTGAAACTCACTTTTCCTCCATCATCTGATCAAAAAAATCATCAATTTAGAAAAAATGATACTTTTTATTGATGGTTACCTTATTCAACTTCTGTTAATAGATGCAAAACTGGAGGGATCTGTCGGCCATCTTCACAAAAATAATGGGAGCGATCTAAGGGGAGACGCACAAGTGAATGAATACTTTGGATTCCATGTTTTACGGCTATATATTTAATTCCCTTAACTCATTGGGGGCCATATGATATGAGGGAATAGATATGGGTTGTGTTCTAAGTGCAAAATCAGTTGGGAACTCCACGTCCCTCTCTAGAGAAATTCCTGAAAAATAATCTGGAAATACCTCTGGTAACTCATCCACTACATGAGGTAATCCATCAACATGAGTACTACCATAATCCTCTAGAATGTGTGATGATAACTTAAAGAAAATATTTCCCAAATTTGGGATTAGAGGTCCCGTACGACCCGACCAAGGATCTCATTCCCCAAGAAAAACCTAAGGACTCCCATAATGGGCCATGAAACTCACCCACCGCCTATAGCAATCAATATGTGCTTGAAAGTGCACTGTCCAATCTATGTTGACGATTACATTGGAAATGTCCATATCTAAGACCAGCAGATCCCATTCCATCTAAAATCCTGACATGGAAAGGGAACATTATGGGCACCGGAGACCCTGATCCTTCTTCTTACCCAATATCATCACCAACTACATCGCAAAAGACAACAACTCAGTTGGAAAATTCAGTAGATACACAAGATGGGTAGAGATAAAAGAAACAAAAGCAATAGTATCAAAGAGAATAGCAGCTATAGAAGATGAAATAAAAATGGTACCTCGAACTATCGAAGGCCATGTATCTGATCCCGGTGGTGCTTAATCTATAGCATGAATATGCATGGTCTCTACCTGAGAATGACCGCTCACCTATGGATCTTCCCTAAACTAGATATTCCCAGAAGATGAACCGGTCCTACCACCATGGCCACTAAACCAAGATCCCACCATCCTGGATGGCTCTGACTAAACTAACACCCCCTATAGGTTACAAATCCTGGACCACTTTGGATTGGACGCATCACCTTAAAAAAGCGATACAAGTTCCCCATATCTTTACAGTGATAATAAGGCCTTGGAGAATATGTACATGAAGGTCGGGTATGCCCTACCCTCCCATAGTGGTGGAACACAATAGATCTTAAATTAGAATCCACAGTTGAAAACTACATGGGAGGATGGCTTGAACAACCACCTCCCTTATTATTTTGCTTCGGATGCTACCTTTTCTTCTCAGATGAACTTCCGCTGCCCATCACTGATATTGTACTAGAGAAACCATACCTCCCAATGTGTTCAATCTCCACCATAAAATATATGTCAACCACCTCAATTTAGGTCTTCAACTTAAACAAGAAGGCCTAAGAATAGATCTCTAGAAGCAATCCCTTTTCAAACCTATGAGCCTTCATTTTCTCATTAAAGACTATCTCGGGGGCATATCAGACTAGCTCAGCAAAGCAGTTTTCATAATCTATCATTGACTGGTCACCTGGAATGTGGTCCATAAACTCCTGGGATCATCCATAGGCCAAGACCTCCGGACAGTACTAGTCATTGAAAATATCCTTGAAGTCCTTACAGCTCATCTTCTCATGCCTTCCAACTTGAAGCACTAATTCCCACCACATGAGACTGGGACCCTCTATAAAAAATGAGGCACATTTCACTACAACCTCATAATGTGTATCAAGGAATTCAAACATTCTCTCTATCTTCTCAAGCCGCAACTCTGCTTCCTGAGGCTCTGTGCTACCTCAAAAAGTAGGAGGTTTATTCTTGAGAAACTCTTGGGATTTTTCCTTCCGAGTAACATGTTCATCCACTTTAACTAGAGTAGGAGTAGGAGCCCCTCCCTGTCCCAAATCCTGAATAGCCTAGACCACTACTTCCACCAACCTTTGATCAAGCGGTGTGGGAGAACTCTCTCCAGCTTCCTCATGTGGGTGAAAGGGAGCTTTTTGGGGAGGCATGTTGCTACAGAAGGCAACAGTCACAAGAGAAAACATTATTACAATAGTAATGAAAATTTCAGAAATATCATCTATATAAATAAATTAAACTTCCCATGACAATAAAATGACCAAAACACTTCACCCCCACACAGTTTCCATGTGTAGTCTGTAGCCTGCACATCCCACCTACAAGAGAAGTCAAACAAAAGTCCCAGCATCCCATGGTGGCTCGAGGTCTATCACGAAGTGTTGTGTCTGGGCACCCTACTCATAGCCAAAACTCTGAGCCCTGACAGTCCTAACTCCTGACTAACCCGAATCATCCCAAATAAAAATAACCTATTAGCTAACCTTCTCTTATACCATTTTATCAAGAACCAAGCTAGGTCACCATCCAACTAACACCTGGCCCAATCCATGGAAAGGCCCAAAGGGCATTCCCTACCCCATGGGTTGTCACAAGTTCTCAAGTATCATAAATAAAGGTTTGGGAATTATTTACCCAACTTTAGAAATATAAAACAACCAATAATAATAAATGAACCTAATCTAAAAATTCAATCCAAACAAACCATAAAAAAATATGAATTGAATTATGTGGTTCTAAAACAAAACCCAAGCAGGGAATAACTAAAAATGAGTATAAATTCTGACACAAAGACCACCACATGATCAGGGGGGCATCAACCTCAAGAAATCTCTATAACACCACACCAAGGAAGGAAACTAACAACATAAACCACTGTCTCCAAAGACGATGCCCTTACCTACGTCAAACATTACCAAGTCTACTTACACCCAAAGGTGTAAGTAGGGTGTGAGCCTAATACCAATAGGATTCTACCAAACAAGATTCCATGATATAAATAATATAACATAAATGGAAAATTTTTCTAGTTTTCATAAATAGGAAATGCTAGTAAAAAAAATTTAAGGGATTCAACTTTATATGAAAACAGTTTTCAAGAGGGAAACTTTAAAGAATGAATAATTTTAAAGAAAACACACATAATGATGAAATTACCAACCAAACACTCTGTATGCCAATGGTAAATACAACATAACCAATGAGCACTATTCATGGGAAACACCCCTAGTAACTAACTAGTTGTGGGTCCCTAAGTACCTCGAATCTCGGTAAAATATGTCTCAGAACCACAACTAATTACATTTTCATGGACGATACACTAGGAGGGGAAAACTCAACGGCCTAATGGTACCTAAAAAATCATTATTATTTAGTTAGTGTTTTCTTTGTCAACCCCACTAATTTAAATCAGGCCTTAGAAACTTTTGAATCACTAGTATACTAGTCGTAGTCCACCCACCTAGTTACCCGAGCTTCCCTTTTGTGATCAATCAAGTTCTACATGTCATAAAATACCATTTTTACATAAAAACTCCATTTATAAATCATACACACACCAAATAGTACCTAAAAATGTTTCTCACCCCCAATGTAGTTTAATAAAGCCTTTAAAAATTTTATAAAACAATTTTGAGAGGGATTACAAGGCTTTGCACATAAACTCCATTAAACAATCCCCTTTTAAGGCAAAAAACCCCACCATTACCATACAAAAATAGAATTGTAATCCCTAACACCACTTAATAAATCAATTTATAAAATTTATAAAATGGCCTCAAATAACACAACATGGTTTACATAAGAAAACTACTCAATTTCATGTAAAAATGATACTTTAAAATTAAATTCTTAATAAATGCAACAAAAAATGGTTTTTTCACCACACATAATAGAAAATAAACATGATAAATATGTAAATCAAGAAAAAAAATCATCAAATAATGTTTACACATGGAACCACCTACCTTGGATATCAAAACCCATAAAAATTGGAGCAAAACTTCAACCGCACCACAAATGAGAGAAAACAAGACCTAATTAAGAATATTAAACCAAGAAACTAAATATTAAACCTTAGGGATGAAACCCTAACTGCTATAAATTTATAATCTCAAGAAGGAGGGAAAACCCCTAAAGAGAAGGAATAAGGAAGAAGGAAATCCACTTACTTGATGATCCTTGAAGTTTCCCCCACCAAAACCCCTTCAAAAATGGGTTCCAAGGAAGCTTGAGGGAGATTGGAGGGATTTTATAGTTGAAGGGGTCGAATGGAGAAGGATAGGGGCGCATTAAATTTAATTTTGGAAGGGAAAATAGTAATAAATTTTTTTAAGACATATATTGTTCACACAGTTTGTTTTCACGGTTTAGTAAATCGTGTGGATAACTGTGCACCTAGTTATTTCCACCCAAAAACCTCCCTTTCTCTCCAAAATACATGGGGGAACCTAGGGGAAAAGATAGAACTAAAATAAAAGATAAAATACCTGAAAATAAGAACATGTATGTGACAGGCATCCTCTTTGTATGCTCTTTTTTTAGTGATGAGCATGTCCCCAATCTTGACGCCTTCCTTTATGATCTAAGAGAGCATCGTTCATACATCGTGCTATGGTTTTAAAAAAAATACGGGATTGTCGGGATGGTTTTCCCAGTGTTTCACACTAACTCATGGTTCTTATTTGAGGTATGGTTAATCCTAAGTGATACTTGGGTTCCCAAGTAGGATCACCTTGGATGGACACTTGGACACCAGTCGTTTTATTCTCACTTAACCACCAAGTGGATGCTACTCTAGGATCAATCAATGCTTTAAAGTGGACGTCTTGGCTTTGTACCAACTTCTCACTTGTAAACATGGAGTGTATAATACCTGGGGTTAGTTCCATAGACTCCAATTTAATGAATTTTAGTTTACCCCAGACTCATTTCAGGACCGAAGGTGATATTTAGAAAGTGTGATGATTCCAATGGGTTGGATCTATGTTTCCCCCATGTTCATGCTGAGGAGAAATAGTTTTAAATGTTTTGGTGATGGGTTGACCAAGGATCATCATCGGGAGTTGATTATGGTTTTCAGTGGATGTGTTCATAGTAAATTCAAGGTGACTTGGAAGAATGTGTTGTGATTCAGTTTGTAAAACGTCGGCTGCCTATGTCCACTACTACACATATTCCCTTTAACGACATGCAAAGTGGGTTTTAACAACACTAAAAAACATTTTGGATCATAGTGATGGTAATGGGGGGTCCCCTTTATCAGTGCTCAAAATATCACTGATAAAGGCCTTGATGGCTATAATGTGTTGTCACTATAACATTACACCCAACAAAAAACCAGAAAAATCCTATAATTTCAAACAATGCTATATACATTTAATGTGACATAGGGAATAAAAAAAATGTCCATACATGGTATATATAAGAAACTACTATATATATTTCAAACAATGTTTTATATAATTACATACACAATTATCCAACAAACATTTAAAAACAATAATGTTTCATCTCTTGATGCTCATGATCCCCTCTTAAAAATGTCTTCCCATGGTATCAGTTGTCGAACAAATCATCTCAACCTGAGAAAAACATTCCACCTATATAACAAAACAAATATTATGTTAGTAATACTATAATGAAATAAATTTAGCATTAATATGAAAAAATACATTAATAAAATATCAATATTTAATAAAAAAGACACATTTTGAGTTATACTGATCACATCATGCATCCTATTGAGTTGGGGTTGATTTATCCACATAAAAAACGAGTTATGAATCGTTTTCCTAAAATATTAAAACAATCCGAATGTGTTTTCTTGGTTTTGAGTATGTCACTTGTTCTTTTACTAAAATTAATGTTGATTATAATGACACATTTGGAGTTATAATGGCCACACTATGCATCGTATTGAAGTTTATTTTATTCTTACATGTGAAAATTGACTTATAGATCATTTTCCTAGAGTATCAAAAGAATCCAAATATGTTTTATCAGTTTTTAGTATACTAGTTGTGTTTTTTTACTAAAATGTATTTCCAACTAGAAACACGCGTTATGAGTCATACCAATCACATCATGTGTCGATTTGATGTGTGACTACTTCATACATTTCACAAATGACTTACAAACATCTTAACTAAATTATCAAGACAATTGGAGTGTGTTTTCTTGGTTTTTAGTGAGTGACACATTTTGAACTAAAATGTCAATTTTAAACTAATAATAGATGCTTTTAGTCATACTGGTCACATTGTGCATCATATTTAGGAGTGGTTGATTCTTATATGTCAAAAATAACTCATGTATCATTTACCTAAATTATCAAAACAATATGAAAGCATTTTCTTGGTTTTCAGTATGTCACTTAGTGTTTTTACTTAAATTAATATCAATTTTCAATAAAAGGAGTCACTTTGAGTGATACCATCCACACCGTGCATCATATTAAGGTTTTTCTGATTCCTACATGTCACAAATGACTTATAGATCATTTTCCTAAAATATAAAAATATTTAGAATGTGTTTTCTCATTTTTCAGTATGTCACTTGTCATTTTTACTTAAATTAATGTCAATTTAAAATAAAAATAGTCACTTTGAGTTATACCGGCCACATCGTGCATCATATTAAGGTGAGGATAATTCCTACTTGTTAAAGTGACTTATAGATCATTTTCCTATAGTATTAAGAAAATATAAATGCATTTTCTTGGTTTTTAGTATGCCAATTGTGTTTTTTTACTAAAAGGCATTTCAAAATATAAACATGCATTATGAGTCATACCAGTTGCATCGTAGATTATTTTAATGTGATAATTCTTTATACAGGTCAAAAATGACTTATGAATCACTATCCTAAATTATCAAGTCAATCGAAGCATGTTTTCTTGGTTTATTGTGAGTGACATGTTTTGAGCTAAAATGTCAATTTTAAAATAATAGCGAACACTTTTAATCATACCGGTCACATATTATGTCATACTGAGGTTTGGTTGATTCATACAAGTCACAAATGATTCATGAATCATTTTTATAAATTATAAAAACAATACAAATTCATTTTCTAGATTTTCAGTATGTCACTTGTTCTTTTTACTTAAATTAATGTCAATTTTAAATAAAAATATGTATTTGGAGTCATACTAGTCACACCATGAATCATATTGAGGTTAAGTTGACTCTTACACATCACAAATGACTGGTGGATCATTTTACTAAAATATAAAAACAATCTCAAAGTGTCTGCTCAGTTTTCAGTATGTCACTTATTATTTTTACTTAAATTGATGTAAATTTTAAATAAAAAGAGACACTTTAAGTTATATAGGCCACACCATGTATCGTATTGAGGTTTTTATGATTCCTACACATCAAAAATGACTTATAGTTCATTTTAATATAGTATAAAAACAATACAAATATGTTTGCTCAGTTTTTAGTATGTTAGTTGTGTTTTTTTACTAAAATGTCATTTCAAACTAGAAACATGCATTTTGAGTCATATTGATTAAATCACAAATAAGTTTGATGTGATACTACATCATACACATCAAAAATTATTTATGAATCTATTTTGTAAATTATCAAGACACTCGGAGAGCAGTTTCTGGGTTTTTAGTGAGTGATATTTTTTTAACTAAAATGTCAATTTTAAACTGATAATGGACAATTTTAGTGATACTGGTCACACCGTGCCTCTTATTGAGGTGAGGTTGACTCATATACATAAAAATGACTCATTTATCATTTACCTAAAAAATAAATACAATATAAATTCATTTTATTTTTTTTAGTACGTCTTATGTTGTTTTTAATTAAATTAATGTCAATTTTAAATAAATGAGACACTTTGAGTTATACCGGCCACACCGTACATCATATTGAGTTATGGTTGATTCCTAAAAATTAAAAATGACTTATAGATCGTTTTATTAAAATATCAAAACAATATGACGGTTTTTTCTCAGTTTTCAGAAAGTCAGTTGTGTTTTTTTCCTGAAATGTCATTTCAAAATAGAAACACACATTTTGAGTCATACTGATCGCATAGTGTGTGAGGTTGACATGAGACTGCTTCATACACATAAAAAATGAAATATGAATATATATCCTAAATTATGAATACAATAAGATTGTTTTTTATTCGTTTTTAATGAGTGACATGTTTTGAACTAAAATGTCAATTTTAAACTGATAACGGACATGTTTAGTCATATCGGTCACATCGTGTGTTGGATTGAAGTTAGGTCGATTCCTAAATGTCAAAAATGACTCATGTATCATTTTAATAAAGTATAAAACAATACAAAATCGTTTTCCAAGTTTTCAGTATGTAACTTATTCTTTTTGCTGAATTTAATGTCAATTTATTATAAAAATACACACTTAAAGTCATACTGGCCACACCGTGCATCAGATTGTGTGTGATTGATTACTCCACATGAAAAATGACTTATGAATCATTTTCCTAAATTATCAAAACAATAAAAATCCATTTTCTTAGATTTTATTATTTCTATTTTTCTTTTTACTAAAAGTAATGTTAATTTTGAATAAAAAAATACAATTTGAGTGATATCGGTCACTTGTTGTTTTTTTCTCGGTTTTGAGTATGTAAAATGATGAAAAAAACAATTAATTATGTAAGTAGTAGTAATTATTCTTCCTACATTCTTAACCCATTTCCTTTTTTCATTATCTCAATTACAGACTCAAAGTCCAATCACTCACGAGCAAGATCTATTTCGAACAAACCACACTAACTCGAACAAAGGAATACACCTATATAAGAAAACAATTCTTATGTGAGTAATACTAAAAATAATTAAATTAATCATAAATATGAAACAATACACTACTTCTATAGAAGTCACATCTTCGTTCTATTGTTGTACATTCTCCCATCAGGTATGCTACCCATTTGTTTCTGAGAACATCTATATCATCTTGTGAATATGAGTCTTTCTGATAGTCATAGTAGTACTGGAAAAATATAATTACACAAAGGATTAAAAAATATTTTAATTGAAATAGTAATTATCTTTGAAAATACATCCCCAATGATGCTAGTTTGTTCAAGTAATATTATCTCTCTCATAAATTTACAAACATAATAATCGTAATCTTTTCTATTGATTTGTTTTAGACACTACAAAAACATTGAGGATAATAAGAAATTTGTTTTGATCTGTGTTTGGATAGTGAAATATTATTATATATACCCCAATACATTTCTAGTCTTAGAACTTGTCTTCTTTCTCATGCTTATCCCCTAACCACATTCTTTGTTTTTCAGGATATTGATGCACCGCCCTATCATAAAAAAATCCTCAATAAAAGACAATATAAATTATATAACTTTATGTTTATTTCTAAAGAATTGGATGTAGTGTGTTACTTATTGAAAAACAGCATCATGTATGGATGGTTTGTTGGATATCCATGCATTAAATCCAGGAAATAAATATTTGGAGTATCCAAATTTATCGCAATGAACATCAAATGCTGCCTAAAAACATAAAAGATAATAAGTAGTGAAATAAATGAAAATATATTTGATATAATTTAGTTGTATAGTTTTACCCCTAAATCATTGGTATTAAATAGGGTATGTCATCCAAAAGTTTTCTTTCAAACGATTTGATCAGACCTTCCACTATTTCATTCTTTTTAGTATCTATTTTTAGTTGTTCTGTAGAGATGATGTGAGGACTAATGAGTCTAAATTTTCTTTCATGGGAAAATCCCTTCAATTTTTTTCATATATACGCCATCCAAAAATATGAAAGGTATTTAGTCATAATTAAAATAATATATCAACTTTTAGAAAATAAAATCATGAAAACATACCTCATGTATACATTTACAACTAAGCCGCCTAGTCAATTATAGTCGAGGATTTCACTTGCACTCTCCACACCGATGAAGTCTTAAACTTTCATATTTTTTTCATGTCACATAAAAGTATTATGGTAGATTTAAAATACATACAAATTTTTTTCAAGTGAAGTGTACCTCATCCTCGATTTATGGTAGGGGTACATTGGTTTTTCTAATCATTCCTTATTTCTAGTACTCAGCTGTCGTTTCATCATTAAGAAATTTTCAATCAAAGTGATGAATCCACATATCATTAAACATTGTATTACTAGCCACAATGTACTTGAAAAGACTTATCTGCATGATGGCCAGTAAATACATCCCATGATTCTTGGGTTATCAGGTGTACATAGATAAGTGGTGAGTGTGGGTTTATTTCCCCTTCAACATCTTTAAGATGATGTCTTGATACAATTGTGTGAAATCCTCTTCGAATCATTATAGAAATAATTAATACATATTTCTTGTGGGATTCATCTACTATAAATTCACTCTAAAATGGATGATGAAGAGTAATTCAATGTTTTATTATTTCATTTTTTATTAAAATAACGAAATGATATCATAATTTTACTATAATCTCTTCCCATTTCAGTGTCTTAAGGCCAGACATAACATGGTTCCACGAATCAACATCAATATTCATGTGATTTTGAGTGAAAATTCTAAAGTAACTATTGAACATGGACTTGTTGGGTTGACATGTTAGCCCCACGCAATCAATCTGACCTCATATTTGATGCCTTTGCTTTTTCCTTAATGATTTCTGCTAACACCATTAAACTGCGGCACTCCTATTTTTCTGCATCATCAATCCTTCATTTCCTACTATTTCCCCAGAATAAACATCATCAATATATTCCTCGAGAGCTATGGAATTGACATGTAAATATGGTCGTTTTACCTTTGCACTGCGAGCAGCAAGAGTTTGAGAGACATATTGTGCCTCGGGATTGGGTGCACCAGAATGTATAGAAGGCCATTATTCCTCTACACTGCGAGAAGTAGTAAGTTGAGAGACATGTTGTGCCTCGGTATTGGGATCACTGGAAATGCATAAGGTTGATTTTACTTTGCACTATGAGCAGCATCATGTTGAGAGATTTATTGTTCCTCGGGATTGAGAGCACTATCATGTGCGGGAAGTCAATATATATAGAATTGGTTTAATATTTAATTTAGAGTACATAAATGCAATATAAAACAGATAATAACATGAGTTCACATGATTTATATTACAAAAAAATATTACCTGATTATTGAACTCTCTCTTTTTTAAAAGGTTTAAGGGATTTGACCCCTATATAGACTATCCAAATCCATTCATTGTGGTATCATTTGATATAAAAAATTTCATCTTCATTGGGATCACTATGAAATTATTGAGATGTCCCAATAAAAGGGTCATTCTCAGTTGAATTTTCATCTTTAGTGGTTTTGGTCGATAACAGAATAATTGACCACTTCCGGTTTGCAGGATCAAGAACATAAAATACTTGTATTGCATGTGATTCCATTATAAATGGTTTTTCTTTGTACCTTTCCTTACTGAAATCAACTTTCATGAATCACAATTCATCTATTGTAACAACACTCATGTTATCAACCCACTTTCATTGAAAAATTGGTACTTGGACTGTTATATAAAACAACTCCCATATTTGTTTGATGATGACAAAGTATGGAATATTAGCTTAAATTGGATTTTTGTCCTTAGTACCAGAAACATTCATCGCTTTATACACAAGTGTAACACCACTATTTTTAATGGCATTTTATTCATCATTATCATTTGTATAGAACATATATCGATTAATTACATAACCATTATAATATAATACATACACACTTGGTCCTCCAGCTATCCATCGAAGTTGTTCTGAAATTGAATCTGTATTTTCATATGACTTCTTAAAAATATGGCCCCAAAACCATCCTATAAACTATTGATTATGTGTATTTGATATCAATATTTCATCCATTGATGGATTCCAATGCCTAATAATTTCTTTGTGGGTTTAAACATATGCGGAAACCTCCAAAATGTTATAAAAATCATAAAGGTGGGAATACTCCTGATCTATAATATTGATTGTGACAACATCTCATCCATAAATTCCTTCACCTGTAAGCCTCCTAGTGTGACATGATTTTGGTAGACCAATTATTTCCACACTGGACATGTATTCAGTATAGAATTAGATAGCTTCCTCAAAAATATATCGATCTGAAATAAAACCCTTTTTCTAACTTCAATTTTTGACATACCCTTTCAAAATTTTCATATACCATTCAATGTGGTACATCTATCTATAGTGTATAGGAAAACATAGTCGAATATCTATCACTAAGTGAATTATAAAATAAACCATCATATCAAAAAAATTTGGTGGGAAGAATATTTCCCATTCACATAATATGATGGAAATTTATCTTTCCATAATAGTCAATTTTGCCGAGTCTATAACATTACTTCATATAGATTTGAAGAAGAAACAGATCTTGTTTAATGTATGATAGACATTCTTGGAAAAAATGCAACATAAATATATAGGCATTAGATCTTGCATAAAAACAAGGAAGTCTTATGATTTAAGTCCCTTTAAATTTAAATCGATCATTGACACGATGTTCTTGATATCCAATGAATACCCTTTTGGAACCTTTATATCATTCAAGAAGTTGAAAATTTGATATCTCTCCTTCCTATAAAGAGTGTAAATAGGTAGAGGAAGAAAAGTTCATTTTTCACTCTTCACTAGCACCAACTCTTCTCATATTCCCATGTCAACCATGCCAAACCTAGACTAAATTCCGTATTTTTTTTGGGTGTATTTAGAAATATTCCAATGACAATGTCACATATATTTTTTTCAATATGAATAACATAAAGAAAATTTCTAACATATAGACAATTCTAGTATAGTAATTAAAAAAAAACTGATCTCTTTTTCCAACCAGTTTTTTGTAAGGTTTTTTGTAAATGAGTTACCAAAAGTAGTGTCCATATCTTTTAATTTTTCAAAAAGTTGATCACCTATTAGTGGAGATGGTGTTTTATGTTCTTCTAAACTTCTATCGAATGATGTCATCCAATATTGGTACTTATTCCATTGGGGTAGAAATCTACGATTTCCTAGAAACACAGTTTTTGATGAATGTTTCAACCTAATTGATTGTGTACCTTTTTCACAAATAGTATTCCCTTGAGTTCCTTTAATGCTATATCCTGAAAAATTTCTATAAGTACGAAAGTCATTTATCATCTCGTACAACATAGATCTCAATATGAAATCTTTATTTCTGTAAGAAATATACAATGTAACACTTGAATCCCACAATAATGTCAAATTCACAATTAATGGAGCCAAATAAACATCAATATCATTACACGGTTGTTTTGGACCTGATATAAGAATAAATAACATAATATATTTTCCTTTTATACTTAACCATGGTTGAAAGTATTAATTTACCAACATAACCAGCCATGTACTATGAGTACTGCTTTGAAAACCAAAAGGATTCACTCTATCAATAGATAAAGCAAGATGAAGGTTTCTCATCACATTTCCAAATTCAGGATACTCATGATCAATTCTCTCCCACTGAGGAGAGTCTTCCGAGTGATGTAGTTTCCCATATTTAATTTTTTTATCTTCATGCCACATCAATTTCCTTGCAGTCTACTCACTTACATATAGGCGTATAAACTTAGGAATGATTAGAAAGTACCATACAACTTTCGAAAGACCAGATTCATCTTTCTTGTATCAAGAAGCACCACACTTAGGGAATTCTGTAAGTAATTTTTGGTCCTTTTGAAATAGTAAACAATCATTAAACTAGGCATGTATTCTTTCATATATCATATCCATTGATATTAGCATTTTTTTGGAGTCATATGTTCGGCTTGGGGGCCCATTGTCTTCTAGGAGCATGTCATTCAAGAGAGCAAGTAGTTCCGTAAAACTTGCATCACTTCATCCATTGTCTTCTTTCAAAATATACAACTTTAGTGTCACTGGCCCAGGCTGCCCTTGCGGGCCGGACTTCCACCGGGATGGGCTGCCCCATTGGGTCGGGTCGAACCCGCGGACAGGGTCGGGCCCCTATCGGGACCCGTATAACCAGAAATCACTTTTTCATTCGTATCTTGGGCTGCGGGTGTCCGATCGACGAACCATTTGCGAAGACGAGAATCTTAGAGTAGGAAGGTTATTTGAAATACCCCATTGTGGTTTGGAATCAGTTGGGGTACGTCTGGGTTGGTTTGAACCTAAAAACCAACCGGGCCCCTGGAACAGAAATGCCAATAACTCACAGATCGGGCGTCCGATTGACGCGTTGTCTGTCACATTGGGTTCCTTATGATGAGACGGAACTATGGGATACATCTACTCAAGACTTCGTGTTATTTGATGTATCGACACTTGAATCGAGGAGCAGACCCTCCTCGAATCGGGCGTGTTGTGTGCGGGAACCTTATGGATGGATGTGACTGAGATGATAGGATCTTACATGGACCTAATACTATACTAGGATCCTCCATGGTCTTGACAGCGAAAATATTGTATCAGGATCCTCCGTGGGTTCGACAGCGATGTCTTCTGTACCGGGGTCCTCTATGGGTTCAACAGTGATGACTTCTATACCAGGATCCTCCGTGGGTTCGACAGTGCTGATACTTTTCCAGGATCCTACATGGGTTCGACAGAGGAGATGATTTAGTGGCTACACCTAATCATATCTACCCCTCTACATGAGTTGTATACCTGTGTGAGATGAGTCTTGTCTTGCAATTTTTATCATCTAGATGATTGACTTTACTTCCTTTGTGGAAAGGTGCTTGGGCTCGAGTGTTCGAGCCGGAGTGTGCTTGGAAACTTAGGTATATGTATGGGCATATACCTAATTAGGGATGTTTGATACTTTGTGATTGTATCTTACTAGTTTGTTTTATCCTTAGTGGATTCTGGGAGACCTTCGGGGGTCTCGGGGTCCCCTACTGAGTATTGTTATACTCACCCCTGCATGAGCTTCGCCTGTACATTGTTGTGTTCTGTGCAGACGACGGTCAGCAGTGATCAAGGATGAGGGTGATGGATGGGAGGCTGCTCGGAGCTGGACTAGATGGGACATACCTCAGGGATGAGTTGTTTCAGATCTGTACCTACCCTTTAGGTAGGATTCCCTGGTGGACGATCCAGGATCTGTTTTCTCTTTTTACTTGTACTTGTACTTGTTGTTCAACTGGGTTTATATACAGGCCCACTTACTTTCATCATACCTTTCTTTTCTATATTAGTACTTCTGGATTATATTGGTTGTGTTCAGACTGTGTGTGTTATAGGTTTAAAGGCAATGCCTTCCCTTTTTATAGAGGATTCACCTTTGGTGCTAGTCGCCAGCCCCTGGCCTATGGAAGGTGATCTTGGGGTAGTCACGGCACGGGCCCTGAGAATGGGTCGTGAAAAATTGGTATCAAAGGAGTCATTTCTACCACAGAACTTGGACCCTGATTCTTTTAACAGCAATAGTGTTAAGTGTTTTGGGTGTGGTTATCATTTTAGGGAAACCTGTGTTGGTGTGTCGGCCGACGTATCCATACACTAGGACTCTGACTTCTGACTTCTGACTCAGTGCACGAAAACACTGATTGCGTGTGTGTTTCCTTTGAAAATGTTTTCTTCGTGATTAATTTCAGTCAGCTCACCAGGTATATTGTTTTTACCGTAGCTCACATGTTCCTTTTCAGAATGGCCCCACGTAGGTAGCCAGCCAGGGTTCCGAGTTTTGTACGAGATGGTATCCCACCGAGCGACGAGGCCTCGGTGTAGGGCCCCATCATAGCAGAGGTACTAGCAGTACCATTACCCACTAGGCCACTGATACCACCAACTCCAGTAGCAGAGAGTGCACGTCGTCTGAGTGTTTTTCATGAGTTCCAGCACCAGAGGCCACCCAGGTTCTGGGGAGAGACGGACCCACAAGAAGTTGAGGATTGGCTGGAGGCTGTTGTAAGAGTTTTCATATTGGTAGGGACACCAATCGACCTCACGGTGATCCTTGCTGCAAGTCTCCTGCATGCAGCAGTAGGAAGATGGTGGATCCTGATGCTCCAGGTGCATGACGAGGCATCACTACTCTGGGAAGACTTAGAGAGTCTCTTCAAGTCATAGTTTGTTCTAGCCACCCTTTGTGTGGTGTGGATACAGGAGTTACTGCATCTACATCAGGGTAACATGATGGCAGCTCAGTACTCAGTGAGGTTCACCAACCTCTCGTGCTACTCCATATATATTGTACGAGACCCATTCTTCAGGGCCCGAACCTTCGAGCAGGGACTCAGGCATGAGATCAGGGCTTCGATGATCTCCCTCAACATCCCGATGCAGGTGGGGGTGCTAGAGAGAGCCCTTCTTGTGGAGAGTTTTCTTGCTGAGTAGTAACCAGTAGAGAGACACACCATAGGGAGACACGCAGCGGAATCTTCTGCAGCTGGCAGTAGACAGATGTCACAGAGGTCCAAGCGGACCAGGCTATCAGCTGGGTAACCCCTGGATATAGGTTCGGTTATGCGGGGCACACGAGACAGAGCCAGCCATACGTGGATCAGGCAGTTCTATACGTGTGGCGGGCAGGGTCACATGGCTCGTGACTGCCCGACCCACCATGAAGATGAGCAGAAGACAGTAGAGGGGCCTCCCTGGAAGAGGCATAGGTTCGATCGTGGTGGTCCACCGGGAGCAGGAGTATGTGACAGAGGAGCTGGCTGAGTAGCAGGTGGTGGAAGATGTATCAATGTCCTACCACCACCACCACCAGGAGGTCCACCCCGACCATAGGGAGTTGGCGGACAGAGGTGGGCTCATCTCTAAGCAGTAGATGCCTATGAACACGGTGCACCTAAGATGATTCGAGGTACTATATGTGTCTACTCCACCCTTACTGTAGTTCTTATAGACGTAGGTGTGAGTCATTATTTTATTACCGCTACCCTTGTTTGGAGCTCAGAGATTCTGACAGAGTCGTTGGATCGATCCTTACGTCTAGAGACTTCTAAGAGAGCATACTCGACAATTATGCACTGGTTTCGGCAGTGTGAACTTACTCTAGGAGGCGAGAGCTTTGGCTAGGATCTCCTCGTAGCGGCGTCGAGGCCTTACAATGTCATCTTGGGTATGGATTGGTTATCCATAGTTCATGCTCAGATTGACTACATTAGGTGGAAAGTGTGGTGTGTCCGCGAGGATGGGATGAGGTTTACCTTCATCGGTGATAAGGTAGCCTTTGCAGCACAGGATGGACCTACCTAGAGGAGAGGGTAGCCAATCACGCATCAATTGGCTAGTATCATCCTCGGAGCGGTTGATGTACGGAGTCTGAGTTTTACTATTGTGGTGGATCAGTACGCGGATATCTTCCCTCATGACGTTCCAAGACTTCCTCCTCATAGAGAGGAATACTTTTACATTTACTTTTACCCTGGGATGACACTGATATCCACTCAAGCATATTAAATGTCTCCCATGGAGCTTCATGAGCTATGGGTACAGGTGGAGGACTTGCAAGGAAAGGGATTTATCCGACCCATCGTTTCACCCTGGGCATCCACGATTTTGTTTGCCAAGAAGGCGGATGGTAGCTTGAGACTATGTGTTGATTATCGGCGTCTGAACTAGGTGACTGTGAAGAACAAGTACCCACTCCCGAGGATTGAAGACCTCTTTGATCAGCTGAAGGGAGAGTGTTGGTTCTCGAAGATAGATCTTCGGCCAGGATATCACTAGCTCAGAGTTTGAGGCAAGGATGTGTAGAAGACGGACTTCAGATGCTGATATGTCCACTACGAGTTATTGGTTATGTCATTCGGCATAACAAACGCACCAGCAGTGTTCATGAGACTCATGAACAGGATCTTTCAGCCATACCTTGACCGCTTTGTGGTAGTCTTCATCGATGACATTCTGATCTACTCAGCTACCGAGGAGGAGCATGCCTACCATTTTCGGGTAGTACTACACACACTCTGAGAGAACCAGCTTTATGGTAAGCTCTCGAAGTGCCAGTTTTGGATCCAAGAGGTACACTTTCTAGGACATGTCATCTCAGATGCTGGAGTTGCAGTGGATCCAGTGAAGATCGTGGCAGTACTTGCTTGGGAGCCACCCAGGAGTGTTACGAAGGTTCATAATTTTCTGGGACTGGCTGGGTACTATTGGAGATTTGTTCCAGACTTCTCCAGAGTTGTAGCACCACTTTTAGCATTGACGAAGAAAGGGAAACCCTTCGTGTGGTCAGAGAGATTCCAGAAGAGCTTTCAGGAGCTGAGGCAGAGGTTAACTAGTGCCCCCATTCTGAGACTTCCAGAGGAGGTCATGGGGTATATAGTTTATTGTGATGCATCAGGTACCGGACATGGGTATGTCCTGATGCATGAGAAATCAGTGATCGCATATGGTTCTCAGCAGTTGATACAGCATGAGCAGAACTACGCTACCCATGACCTGAAGTTAGCAACAGTGGTCTTCACTTTGAAGATGTGGCAGCACTATCTGATGTACGAACATTTTACAGTCTACTCTTACCACTAGAGTCTCAGGTACATCTTCTCATAGAATAACCGGAACCTAAGAGAGCGACGATGTCTCAAGTTCCTCTAGGACTATGAATTTGAGATAGTCTATACTCCTGGTAAGGGGAACGTTGTAGCTAATGCTCTCAGTAGGAGATCAGGAATTCAGCTGTTAGGAGAGGCGATAGAGCAGTTGGCCGCATTGTAGATATCCTTTGTGAATGGAGATGGAGCATCCTATCTACAGTCTCTCACATTCACTCCTCCACTTCTTCAGTGAGTCAGGGAGGCACTGCGTGGGGACATTGACTGTGAGACGCGACATCCTCAGATATCCACAGGGCAGGCACCTGATGGATTTTCTATAGGTGGGGAGCATGTCATTCTCTTTAGAGTAAGTACTATGGTACGAGTAGTACTTCAAGACGAACTATTGGTGGAGTTCCATACATCTCCTCTAGTGGTACATCCAGGTGTGGCGAAGATGTATTAGGACCTCCGACGATAGTACTAGTGTCCAAGTATGAAGAAGGCAGTAGCAGAGTTTGTCTCACGATGCCTCACTTTTTAGCAAGTGAAGGCGGAGCACTAGGTTCCAGCAGGATTAGTTTATCCCTTAGAGGTCCCAGAGTGGAAGTGGGATGGGATATCCATGGATTTCATGATGGTACTTCTACGTACATCCAGAGTACACGACTCTATATGGGTGATCGTTGACCGACTCACCAAGTCGGCCCACTTACTACCGATCAGAGAGAAGGGTTCAGTAGAGAGTCTGGGACGCCTCTACGTACAGGGGATCGTACGGCTTCATGGTGTTCCATCGACGATCGTCTCCGATCTAGATTCTCATTTCACTTCCCAGATATGGAAGGGGTTACATGAGGCTTTCGGGACACATCTTCGCTTGAGAACCACATTTCATCCTCATACGGATGGTCAGACTGAGAGGACCATTAAGACTCTCGAGGACATGCTCCGTCCATGCGTCCTTGACTTCGGTCTCAACTGGGAGGATCACTTACCCTTGTTATAGTTTTCATATAACAACAACTACCACTCCTAAATCGGGATGGAACCTTTCGAGGCATTTTACGGCTGACGTTGCAGATCGCCTCTATGCTGGACTGACCTAGGGAAGTCAGTACTTATGGGACCAAAGATGGTGCAGGCTATGACGGAGAAGGTGCAGATCATCCAGGAGCAGATGAAGACTTCACAGAGCAGGCAGAAGTCCTATGATGATAGTAGGAAGAGACTGATGGAGTTCGGGGATGGCGACGATGTCTTTCTATGGGTCTCACCACGATGAGGTCTATGGAGATTTGGCCAAGGCGGAAAGTTATCTCTACGATTCATTGGACCTTTACAGGTCCTCAACAGAGTAGGCAAGGTGTCTTACCGCTTGGCTCTTCTACCTCAGTTTCACCAGGTGCATGACATCTTTCATGTATCTCAGCTGAGGAGACACGTGCATGACCCTTCTCACATCATCGACCAAGGGGATCTGGACATCGATGACGGGGCGACATTCATGGAGGTTCTAGTGGATATTGAGGATAGATAGGATCGGGTCCTTCGTGGATGGTCAATAACCCTGGTGCGCATTCTCCGGCAGCATGGGAACCTCCAGGAGAGCACATGGGAGTAGGAGGCGCAGATGCGTGCTCAGTACCCCCATTTGTTCCCTTAGTATGAGTTGTAGCTTACGGGGACGTAAATCCCTGATGTGGGGAGAATGTAAGGTCTCAGAAATTCTGTGTAAATTTTTTTCTTAAATTCATGGGAATTTTACGAGTCCGTAGTTTCTGACAGCGCTTGATTCTGATTCCCGGTGTGCCCGGAATCAATTTCTGAAGTTTTGTTCAGGTACGTTCAGTAAATGTATGAGCGTGATTTTATTTCTTTTGAACCGGTTCTTGGAAATAAAATCTGAGGGCACCATTGAACTCGCAGCATCAGTGATTTCATAGTGATACCTTCACCGCAGTTGTGTTCTAACGAGAATGGAAGTTAATTTTTTGGGTTTCTAAATAAATTTAAATAAAAATAATTGTAACTTATTTTTATTTGTTTGGTGGTTAAAACCTCTAAGTGGAGGTTAGATGTGGGTCCCACCACACCCTAACCTCCCTTGGAAGGATTTTATTAGGTGGGGCCCACCCGGTCCCTTTAACTCATCTAACCCCCCTTTAACCCCGTGAACTCCCCATAAATGGGGGAACTCTTGAACTTCCCCATAATGGTTCCAATTCACCCAAAAATTAATTAATGGATTCAATTAATTAATTTTTGAATACTTTTGAATTCAAGTCAATAATAAAATAATAGAAAAAACTATTATTTTATTTTGGGTTGGAAACTCTCTCTTTTGGTGGATCCTTGGAGAAACTTGGGAGAACTTCATTCTCCCCATGAAAAACACGAAGAACGTCTCTTCCGCCACCGAAGAATGACGAACACCATCTTCTTCCTTCTTCAATCGGAGCAAGAAAGGGAAGCATCTCCTCCCACGAAGTACACCGACGATGTCATCCCGACTCGTCTTCTCTAATTTCTTCCTCCTCTGACATTGACAGAACGACACCCACCTTCCGCGACTCTGTCATCGATCACCAAACTCGAGGTAGGGGATTTGTGTTGTTTTTGTACTCGTTCTTCATCGTTATAATTTTGGAAGGTTAATTGACCTTTTTTATCATCATAATGTAGAGGGTGTGGGCTGCAAAAACACATCACGACTCCCACTCCGATTATCTTCTCTTGATAGTGATAGTGGCAACGTAACAGCGCCGCTGGAGGAACGGGACGCGGTCGACGGGCCGCGGGGATACGCGTGGAGACCGGCAACGAGTCATCTGTGAGAAGAACCAGTGGCGCAAGGGCAGCTAGTTCACTAGAGGAGCGTGTCGCCGTCAAGCCACGCAACGAATTGGGTCGTGGCCACGCGGGCCGTGGTGGTGCCGGAGGGGCGGAGTGTCGTCGCACCGCACCGGAGGAAGAAGTGGTGGCCACGAAGTTCATGGTGGTTGGACGGGATGGGTGCGGCGCAGTTGCGCCGCACTGGAGGGGAATCAGAGCCAAAGGTCGTGGCTGATGGAGGAGGGCGGATGGTTGAGCCGGCTACCGATGGGCGCTCTACAAGGCGGGACCCTTTGGGGTCCGCGGTTCACCAAAATGGTGCTAGGTGATGATTCCTTCAGAAGTCAGGGGGCACGGAACCCCCCCCCCCCCCACCATGTCCATCTTGGCCACACGGGCCCGCTGTCATACCACGCGGGCCGGTGGTCCAGGTCACGTGGGCCGGCCTCCCAGGCTACGCGGGCCAGCCAACCGGGTCGGGCCGCCCTTGCGGGCCAATCCGCCACCGGGTCGGGCCATCTTTGTGGGTCGGGCCACCACCTGGATGGGCCACACTTGCGGGCCGGACCGCTACCGGGTTGGGCCTCCTCATCAGGTCAGGTCGGACCTGCAGACCGGGTCGGATCCCTGTCCGGACCCGTTTAACCCAAAATCACTTTTTCATCTGTATCTTGGGCTACGGGTGTCTGATTGACGAACCGTCTGCGGCGACGGGAATATTAGAGAAAGAGGGTTCTTTTGAAATACCCCATTGATGTTTGGATGCAGTTGGGATACATCTAGGTTGGTTTGAACCTAAAAACCAATCAGGCCCCTAGAACGGAAATGCCAATAACTCACAGACCGGGCGTCCGATTGACGTGTCATCTGTCGTGTTGGGTTCCTTATGATGAGACAAAACTACAGGATACATAAACTCAAGACTTCATGGTAGTTGATGTATCGACACTTTAAACGAGGAGTGGACCCTCCCATAATCGAGTGTGCTGTGTGCGGGAACCTTATGGTTGGCTGCGACTGAGATGATAGGATCCTACGTGGACCTACTACTGTATGAGGATCCTCCGTGGGTTTGACAGCAACGATACTGTACCAAGATCCTCCGTGGGTTTGACAGCGATGACTTCTGTATCAGGATCCTCCATGGGTTCGACAGCGATGACTTCTGTACTAGGATCCTCCGTGGGTTTGACAGCGCTGATACTATTTCAGGATCCTACGAGGGTTCGACAGAGGAGATGATTCAGTGTCTACACTTAATCTTCTCTACCCCTCTACATGAGTTGTATACATGTGTCATACGATTCTTGTCCTTTCAGTTTTTATCATCGAGATTATTGAATTTACTTCCTTTGTGGAAAGGATTGTGCTTTTTCTTGAGTGTTGGCGCCGTACTATGCTTGGTAACTTAGGTATATGTATGGGAATATACCTAAGTAGGGATGGTTGATACTTCATGATTGTATCTTACTATTGTGGTTTATCCTTAGTGGATTCTGGGTGACCTTTAGGGTTCTTGGGGTCCCCTACTGAGTATTGTTATACTCACCCCTACACGGGCTTCGCCTGCACCTTGTTGTGTTATGTGCAGACAACGGTCAGCAGTGATCGAGGCTGAGGGTGACAGATGGGAAGCTGCTCGGAGCTGGAATAGATGGGATGTACCTCAAGGACGAGTAGTTTGAGATCTGTACCTACCCTTTAGGTAGTATTCCCCGGTGTATTATCCCAGATCTATTTTCCATTTTTACTTGTACGTGTACTTGTTGTACTGTTGGGTTTGTGTACTTGCCCACTTACTTTCACCACAGCTTTATTTTCTATATTAGTACTTTTTGCTTCTACTGCTTGTGTTTAGACTATGTTTGTTACAAGTTTAAATGAAATTCATTCCCTTTTTATTGGGGATTCTCCTTTGGTGCTAGTTGCCATCCCCTGGCCTATGGAAGGCAAGCTTGGGGTAGTCACTGAACGGGCCTCGAGAATGGGTCATGACAAATAAAGTACCTAAAGTAGAAGGGTGATTTCCCTTATCTATACCTACAACAATATAATTTTTTTGGGCACAAAAGAATAACCCAAATAGTGTGTGAGATGAATCCTAGTAGGTATCCACCAAAATATATTTTCCTAACTATCAGTAAATTAATATAACAGAAAATATGCAAAAAATGAAGTAATAAACAAGGAAGTACTCAATAGTAAACAATCCTATAGTTTCTAACCACATTCATTCACATTTATAAACTAATCAACCAAACATTCACAAGCAACCCTCTGGGAAAGTTCTCAATCCTAACCCCTCTAGTTTCCAAAGGAAAATACTCTCTGAGGAAGCACTCACCCTCAATTTCCCTTGTGGTCTTTTAACGATAACTATAGACTCTCTAAGGAAGCACTCAACGTCCATTCCCCCTATGGTCTCATAATGGTATACTATAGACACTATGAGGGAGAACTCAACATCCACCCCCCCCCCCTATGGTCTCACAGCGTGAAAGTATAACAGACACTCTAGGGAATCCCTCTGCATCAATTCCCCATATGGTCTAACAACACCAGGTTCTCATAGCCCTATGTAATATAATCATGTACAAACGATATCTAGAAGCCAAAGTAATATCAGATAATACAAGGCTAAGAAGCTATAAATCATATCAAAATCATGTTAAAAAATATCAACTCCATCATAATATCATGAGGAATGGAAAACAAAACATCCTAACAGATGGTTCTAGACCCAACAGCCAATATCAAAAAAAACATGGGAAAACAGACACTCCAGGGAAGAACTCAACATCCATTCCCCCTATAGTCTTATAACGATATACTATATGCACTCTTTGGGAGCACTCAACTTCCACCCCCCCCCCCATGGTCTCACAACGTGAAATTATAACAGACACTCTGAGGAAGCCTTCAACATCAATTCCCCCTATGGTCTAACAACACCAGGCTCTCACAACCCTGTGTAATAAAATCGTGCACAAACGATGTCCAGAAGCCCAAGTAATCCCAACTAATTCTACGCTAGTCAACTATAAATAGTATCACAATCATGTTATATAATATCAACTCCATCCTAACAGCATGAGGCCTGGAAAAAAAATAGCCTAACAGGCGGTTCGAGACCGAACAGCCAATATCAAACAAACATGGGAAAACACATCCATAATCAAGGTAATAAACCTAATTCATAATCCAAACCCTTTATCAAGCAAAAAAACATAGAAAGCATCAAAAAAGGTTAAATCTCCAAAAAATTCAATACCCTAAACTAGGGTATTGGGCACTTTTTTCACATATATTCCAAAGAAAACTATGGAAAGGAACAAACCACCTACCTCGACGTTGTACGATCAATATAGTTGAACTTTATCCTTTTAACTGACCTAGAACTTCATAGATCTACAAAAACGTTAAAAAAGTTCAACCTTTAATATCTCACAAAAGAAGAGAAATTAGGATGAGAAGTTCTAGAAGAAAGAAGAAATCACCAAGGTGATTCCAACGCAATCGATGGTGTTTGATTCGGAGAACGGATGACGGTTCAGTGGCTTGGAGAAGAATCGTCACCCTCAATCACTCCTGGATGAGGCGGGGTTAGAAGAAGATGTTTCTGGGTATGATACATGACCCCGGTCCGGCCTATCTAATAAAATAAAAAGTACACTATGTGTTCATTAAATGTAAATGTCGTGTAAATGCCTCAATCGGCCCTCGCTTTAAGCGGTCTCTAGGTCACCCCACATAGCCATGTACTTTTTCCGTTACGTGGCTACCCATGACATCTGGGTACACAGCATGTACCCCGAAGTACACCACATGAACTCCTTAAATTTCCAAAAACTATCCTTTTATTAAAAACACCGGAAATCAAGATCCATACCCGAAATGAAGATTCGGGTTCTTAAAAACTTCCTCCTTAAATAAATTCATCCCAGAAATTCCCTAATAAGGAGGCGTATAAGAATTATCCTCAAATAGCTCTAGCCACTATGCTCGCACATCAACCTCCCTCTCCCAAGTCTTGTCTTGTACTCACTCATGCTACCATAACACCCGTACTAGAGGAATAGACCAGCCATAGAGAACCTTCTTGTTGTGATCAACAATCCGGATAAGATGCTCCTCGAACAATGAATTCATCTCTAACTCAACCTCCTCATGTTGGAAAAAAAGAGACGGGTCTAAGACGTAATGTCATATCTGAGAAATGTGGAAGACGCCTTGCATATCCTGGTACCTATGAGGTAACTAAAACCGATAGGAAGCTGGCCCGACACTCTCCAAAACCTCAAACAACCTAACGTATCTCGGTTAAAGCTTTCCCTATCTCCTAATCCTCTTGTGTCCCAACCTCGGTGTGACACGCAAGAAAACCTGATCCCCAACCTTGAACTCTAGTGGCCATCTCTATCAATCAGCATAAGAATTATGCTGAGACTGTGTAGTAGTCATCCTATTCTGAATCAACTCCACCAGCTCTCTGGTTTCCTCGACAAGATGAGGTCCCAGCATAGCTGCCTCTCTTACCTCTATCCAATATAGGGGTGATTGGAATGACCTACCATACAAATCCTCATAAGGTTCCATCTGAATAGTTTCTTGAAAACTATTATTATAGGAAAACTCCACTAAAGGTATGTGCTTATCCAAAGATCGTCCAAAATCTAGTACACATGCTCAAAGCATGTCCAATAGAACCATAATTTTGTGCTAGGACTGGACATTCGTCTGGGGATGGTAAGATGTACTCAGAAGTACCTGTGTACCCAAATCCCTTTGTAGTCCCTACCAGACCCGAGAAGTAAAACGGGCATCCCTATCTGAAACGATGGAGTGTGGAACCCCATGTAAATGTAAAATCTCTTGAATGTGAAAATTTCTCATCTCATCAACATTGAAGGTCTCCTTGATTGGTAAAAAGTGTGAAACATTCGTGAGTCTGTCAATGAAAACCCAAACTGCATCATTCCCTCGAGGTGATCTCAGTAACCCTGTCATGAAATCCATCATGACATCATTCTACTTCCACTCGGGAATGGGTAACTACTATAAAATCTCTACCAGTCGTTGATGCTCCACCTTCACCTACTGAGGTGGAACATATCGTAAAAAAACCAGCAGCATCCCTCTTCATACTTGGCCACCAAGATTAATGGTGTAAATCTCAATACATCTTGGTGACACCAAGATGAACTGTCCAAGTTGAGGAATGAAAATCCCACATCATCTCCTCACATATGTCTCTTGGCACTCATATGTGTCCCAGAAAACATAAGATCTCATCCTCGCATATGGTCTATCTAGGAGTAGGGTCCTCTCCTGACACACTCACCCATAGAACTATGCCTTCGGATTCTGATAACTACCTTATTTGCCCTCAATCAAGTAGAGTAGAGGTAACAGATACAGAAGAAAGAAATGTTTTCCCCTGTCTATCGTGTACATCCAAATGCATCTCAGATAACAGAGCCATAAGATTTAACTCACTGCTGGCCTCCTGAACTACCTGTATCTGAGTCCTCCTACTCAACGCATCAGCCACTACATTTCCTTTCCCAGGCATGTAAGCAATCTCAAATTCAAATGACTAATGGTACTCAACCCAGCTTCTTTGTCTCAAGTTTAGGTCATGCAGGGTAAAGATGTACTTGAGACTTTTTTGTTCATTGTACACCACAAAATTCTCTCCTAGAAGGTAATGTCTCCAACAGTGCAAGGAGTGAACAACTGCAGCCAACTTGAGATCATGTATTGGGTAATTCCTCTCATGTGGCCTCAACTCCTGAGACTCATACACAATGACTCCTTCCCCCTACATAAGCACTTCTCTCATCCCAATACCTGATGCATCATAGTAAATAGTATAAATATTTCCTGGCTCTGGAAAAACTAGTATCGGTGCTGAATTCATCCTCTCTTTTAGCTCCTGAAAGGCTGAATTACATGAATTTGTCCACAGGTACTTTGCACAATTCTTAGTAAGGCCCATATGTGGCTCTGATAAGTGTGAAAAGTCATGTATAAAATTCCTAGAGTAACCATACATCCCTAGGAAACATCATACCTCGAAGACGTTCTTCGGCTGCTCCTAGTAAACTACTTCTCTCACTTTCTCTGGATCTACTAATACTCTTGTCTCTGAGAAAACATGACCCAAGAAGTGGATCTGTTCCATCCAAAAGTAGAATTTTGAGATATTATCATATAACAGATTCAATTTAAGTGTACTAAAAACAATCTCAAGATGTGTGTCATGGTCATGTCGAGTGTGAGAGTACACCAAGATATCATACATGGAAACAACCACAAAGGGGTCCAAGTATGGATGGAACACTCGGTTCATTAGTTCCATGAAAATAGACGGCGCGTTCGTGAGACCGAACGGCATAACCACATACTCGTATATACCATACATACTCCAAAAGGCCATAATAGGTATATCTGATGGTATAATGTACAACTGATGATAAATAGATCTCAAGTCAATCTTCAAGAACACCCAGGCTCCTCGAAGCTAGTTAAAGAGATAATCAATCCTCAGCAAGGGATATCGGTTCTTAACCGTCAACTGGTTCAGCTTCCGATAATCCACGCAAAGTCTGAGAGTATCATCCAACTTTTTCACAAAAAGGATAGGTGAACCCCAAGGAGAAGTACTAGGTCAGATGAAAACCTTCACCCATAACTCCTATAAATGTTTCTTGAGCTCCTATAACTCTGGTTTAGCCATCCTATAAGGAGGAATGGACATCATTGTTTCCCCTGGAACAAGTTCAATAGAGAAGTGTGATTCTTGCTCCAGAGGAAAAACTGAAAAGTCATCTTGAAATACATCCATGAAATGATAAACCACAGGAGTAAAGTCTATCTGTGAAGTCCCCTAGTCATCCAAATACAGACTAGCAATCTGGGTTGTAACACCTCTCAACCCGTGATCCTCGAGTCCCGCTCTGCTTTCCTAGACAACTCATTCACCCTTATGTAGAAACAATCCACCCTCTGGTGACGTGAAACTCACCCTACAGAGATAAAAATAGACAACAACCTAGAAGGGAACTAACCAGTCCATTATGAGAAGGACGTCATAGCTCATCACCTCTAAGAAATAAAGGTCCCATAGAAAGTGAAACCCACCAACCTCAAGAGGGCACTCCTTGCACTGACGTACACTTATCGTTCTAGTCCCCAACGGAGTGTCCAGTGTCAAGATATCAGAAGAAGTAAATATACAATGCTGAAGGCTCTTCACAACAGGCATAAATATAAATCTATGGGAATCCCAAATATCGAAAACAAAAGAAGCTAAAACTGAGGCAACCAAGATCGTACCTCTAACTGTAGAGGTTATGGGATCCAGCTCATGTTAGGTCTACTCCATCACAAAATCCTGACCTGCTCTGCGGCCCTGTGAAGCTGTCCAAGATCCCAAAGCTAATACAACCTGCGGCTATCAAAAACCCTGTGTCTGACCACTACGGCCATGACCTCCACCTCGGTCTGAACAGCCTGAAGAACTCCAACCCCCAGTCTTATGTAGGACTAGTTGTCCTGCTCTAGTACAAGGAGCCAAAATAGAACCCCTATCACCAGCTCCTGGTGAGAAAAACTGATAGAAACACTGAAGATGACCCATCTTTCCACAATATCGGTACTCAATTGGGTCTCTCGGGCAATGTGGGATTATATACCCTCTCCTTCCACACTGGTAGTATGCCACCTGGCTACCTGAAGGAGTATCCTGCCTACTTGGATCTCTATGTGTAGACTCCCGACAGTGCTTCCTACTATCATATGGGGGAATACCAACTCTAGATGTCGATCTTCCCTGGGTCATAGCTCCAAAATCCCTCAGGTTTCACTCTGTGATCAGCACCTGGTTGACTTAGAAGTTATAGAAGTCAACCTAAAGATGTTAAGCTGATATCATATGTCATGTCTAAGACCATACTCAAACTTTCTCACCATAAATAACTCATCACCCCCTAGAATGGATGTGAAGTTTTGTAGCTCTGTGAAGCGAGAAGAATACTCCATGACCGAGAGAGTACCCTGTTCCAAACTCATGAACTCTCGGGCTCGGTCAGCCCTCAAGGTCTCCAGATAGAAGTAGTCAGATAAGGTCTGCTAGAAATCATCCCAAGCCATAACCCACTGGTGTCCCACCTGTGATATCACATCCCACGATCTCTTGGAGGAATCCTGAAGCATTTAATTATAAAGTTTCACCCTCCTCTCTCGAGGAATATCGAGATGCTCGAATATAGATAGCATGGATTCTAACCATGACTCTGTAGACTGAGGTCCTACATCCCCTGAGAAAGTGGGAGGATGCTGCTGCTGAAAACCCCACATCAACTCTTCCATATATGGGGAAGGATGTGGTGTTCCCTGGAAGGTCTACATCATCCTCACAAAGCCTTCACGGAACAATGCCTCACCACCTGTGTCCAGTATAACAGCTGGTTCCAGGACAATCACGATGAGAAGATCTGCTGGTAGTCCCTGATCTACCATTTCTGGTGTTTGATTGTTGCCCTGTATTTGGTGTACAACCAGAGGACGTCTCAGTGGCATGACTTTTCAAGGTCAAGCGCACACCTAAGTTCAAGATTATCAAGGTATGAAACTTAAAAGTGTAATAAAGGAATAGGATAATGAAAACATTCAAGTTTTACAAAATAGGGTTACACAGTGTGTATACCCTCCGTGCATCACGTTCCCTTAGGTTTCAACATGGGCTTGTGCTTCGGCCAAAACTGGTCATGTAAAACTGTTACACACGGCATGTTCATCCTGTGACATAGCGTGTACTTTAATTTTTCATTCTTCCCAAGTTCTTCCACACGGCTAGAACTACATGGTTCCCTTAGAAGAAAACTACACGATGTGTTTAAGTTATACACATCATGTACTAAAAGGATTTTACCGACCCATGTTGTTGGTCACACGGCTCGAGACACGGTCAACTTCCACACGGCGTGTTTGCGCTGGACATGGCATGTACTACCTAAAGTTCATCCAACCATGTCATTAGTCACACATCCGGATACATGGTCTCTACAACATGGCGTGTATTCCTAGTACAAGGAGTGTTTCACCAAACATTTCCTAACCACGTGTCTCTTACCACACGGCTAGCCACACGGTTAAGGACTACATAGCGTGTATATACAGTACATTGTGTTTACTTAATAAAAGTTGTTCCTTCTAGGACATAAGGATACATGGCATGTATTTATCATTACACACCATGTATTATAGCTTTTTCAGATAGTAATCCTCAAAAACTACTCAGAAACCCCAAAAAAACACTGAAACAAATATTAAAGTGCCAAATTATAATCTTTGGGGGTCATACTCCCCGCAAATAAAATCTTTGCATCATAATCATGTATATCATAACAGAATTCAGTTAAAGTTCAATATGATCCACCAAATTCCAATCCAAGAGGTCACATAACGCCTCAGGGACCCAAGTTTGGCATACATCCAAATGAAACTTTAATTTTTTTCCAATACCTTATCAAAATATAATGTATTCTATCATGTAATATACCACATTATCTTGCATATCTATCACAACATCTATCACAACAACATGCAATCATTAATGCACCCTAAATGGCATGACGATAATGCATGAAATGTGATCTCTATTAGGTGCTTATATGATGCATGATATGGAATAATTTCATCTCATCAAGTTGCAATAGAAATAGAACCTCAATAATATCAATGATAATATTAAAAAAAACATGTGAATTACCCAACGGTGAAATCAAATCAACTATAAAAATTGAAAAACCATAAAATTGCAATAATAGAGGCATATTGGATTTTCCCTATAAATAGGTTAGCTACTCACGGGCACAACTTATTACCAACTACCTATTCCTTACTATCTCTATCTATAGGATCCAAAAAGTAAGTAAAAGAAGAAAAGAGTTCCCCATTATACCACTTTCTAACATCCCAATTACAGGTGCCGCCCAAAGTTTCCCTGTACTCGGTTGGTCACATGGCCCCAAGCACATTTCCCTGAATACCATATGCTTCCAACTATCATCAAGGGACCTTGGGTGTAATAGTGGGGAAACTATTCCCTCATTAAAAAAGTAACATATTGGAATAACAATAATATACAACAACGAAAGCAGTAATACCATACAACAAGTAAACAGAGGAAGACTGAAAGTAAATAAATAACTGGAGCACATATATAAATGATGCATGTCACATATGTCTAGAAAAGCATCTAAACAAGTCACAATGCTAGAAAAACAGTACTAAACCAAATTACAAATAAAACAAGTAACTCCAGTAGTATCTCAAGCCTCATCTTGGTTCCATGCTCTCCAACTCCATAACAATCAAGTACCTGAAATAGAAGGGAGATTTCCCTTATCTATACTTAAAACAATATAATCTGTTTGGGCCCAAAAGTATGACCTAAATAGGGTGTTATATGAATCCCAGTAGGCAACCACCAAAATATATGTGTCTAACTGTCAGTGAATATATATAGTAGGAAATATGAAAAAAAATGAAGTAATAAATAAAGAAGTACTCAAAAGTAAACAATCCTATATTTTCCAACTACATTCATTCACATTTATAAACTAATAAACCAAACATTCACAAGAAACCCTCTCAGAAAGTTCTCACAGCCTAACCGCTCTGCTTTCTCAAGAACAAGACTCTCTCAGGAATCACTCACCATCAATTCCCCCTTCTGTCTTTTAAAGATAACTATATACTCTCTAAGGAAACACTCAACATCCATTCCTCATGTGGTCCTAGAACGGTATACTATAGACACTCTGAGGGACCACTCAATTTCCATCCCCCCTATGGTCTCACAACGTGAAAGTATAATAGATACTCTGGGGAAGCCCTCAGCATCAATTCCCCCTATGGTCTAACTACACTAGGTTCTCACAGCCCTATGTAAAACAATCGTGCACAAACGATATCCAACATCCAAAGTAATATCAACTACTACAAGGATAATCAGCTATAAAAAATATCACAATCATGTTATAAAATATCAACTCCATCCTAAAAACACAAGGCATGGAAAACAAACAGCCTAATAGGCGGTTCTAGACCCAATGCCCAATATCAAACAAATATGGGAAAACACATCCATAAGAAAGGTAATAAAACTAATTCATAATCAAAACCCTTTATCAAGCAAAAAAAACATAGTAGGAATCAAACAAGGTTAAATCTCCAAAGCACGCAATACCCTAAACTAGGTTGTTAGGAACTTTTTGCACATATAATTCAAAGACAACTACGGAAAGGTAGAAACCACCTACCTTGATGTTGTACGATCGATATAGTTGAACCTCAGCCTTTGAATTTACTTAGAACATCATAGATCTACAAAAACATTAAAAAAACTCAACCTAAAAAATCTCAAAAAAGAAGAAAAATTAGGAGGATAGGCTATATAAGAAGTAAGAACTCACTGAGGCAATTCCAACACAATCAATGGTGTTTGATTTAGAGAACGGATGACAGGTCGATGACTCATAGAAGAATTGTCACCCTTGATTGCTCTTGGATGAGACAGGGTTAGAAGAAGAAGTTTCTGGGTATGAGACGTGACCTCGGTCCAACCTATCAAATAAAAGAAAAAGTACATGGCATGTTCATTATATGTACACGCCATGTACATGCCTCAACCAGCCCCCGCTTTAAGCAATCTCCAGGTCAACCCACACAGACATGTACTCGGCCGTTACATGACCAGTACACGGCTACCCATGGAAACTGAGTACACGGTGTGTACTCCTAAATACACGACGTGTACTCCTTAAATTTACAAAAAATATACTTTTTTCTCAAAAACACCTGAAATCAAGATCCATACGTAAAATGAATATTTGGGTTCTTATATCATACATTTGGTCCAACACTTTATGTTTTCCCTGAACCAATCCCCTGTTAGTGAATCTAAGATTTATTTCATGAGAAAGATCCCTAATGTTAATGTAGTTGTGAGTCATATGTATTAAATGGTTTGTTCTGGACCGAATATTTCATTTATAGTGTGTACTCTTAGAAGGTTTATGGGAAAACCTAAGAAATCACACTACTCTGAAATGGATTCTCAGGTATGTCTAAATGTCTTCTGGTTTATGCATTCATTTTGAAAAAAAATCTAGTTATGATGATGACATTATAGGATTTGTATACTCTAATTATGCCAATAATATAGACACTCATAAATCAATTACTGGTTTTTCCCCTTTCTTATGGTGGTCTAATTTCCTAGAAATGTAATATGCAATCAATAGTTTATTTTTCCACCATAGAGTATGAGTATATAGCCTTGACTGAATGCATTAAGGAAGTTATTTGGTTGAAATCTCTCATTCATGAGTTTTCTTTATATACTTCTACTATTATTGTTCACTATGATAGTAAATCTATATTAAATTTGTCTAAAAACTATGTTTTCCATGGTATATTGAAGCATATAGACATTAGACTTCACTTTGTTAGGGATATAATTGAATCTAGGACTGTGTGTGTCACTAAGATACACACTGAGGATAACCCATCCGATAGTTTGACTATGTTTTTCTCCATTTCCAAATTTACCCACAATTTAAATATTATGAATATTCTCCTAGTTAAATGATAATGGTTGTGAGGACACCATCATTAACATAAACCATTTAAACTGCAAGATGGATATTTTGTTAAATTTTTCATGCCTTTGATATATTTCAATTCAAATGTTCCAATATATATTATGTGTTTTTCATGGATGCATGGTATTTTTTATGCAGAAGTTATATTTTCATATTGTTTTATTTATGCTTGTGGTGCATATGGGTTTTTTTGGATTTCCTTATAAGTGGATTTATCCAGGACTATTGATCAATCTTGATCCAATGGTCATCTTAGCACCTAGGTGTGTTTATTATGTCATGGATTGATCCATGTTTTCATCTATACTCCAATATGGTACCTTTGTGTTCCCTTTCTAGTTATGAGTTCATGATTATGAAAACCACCTATTTCATCCTGGTCGTCCACACGACCGTCATCCATGGGGTTCTGCGCTCACCGCCTGATGTTGCCTGATATTCCATGATTACCGTATGTTGTCCCTTTTCTTCGGTGATATTTTTGGGGTTTTTGATCTGGTTCATTTATAATCTTTATCCATGTTCTTATTCCTGGAAAATAGAAGATAATACCTATGGTCTTCTAACGATAAGATCTTGAGAGAAAGAAGAGAATCATGGACCCTAACTTGCTCCTGGTTCCTTGGTATTCATAGGACCGATCTACTACAACTAGACATCTCATTCAGTGGAGAACTAGTGAAAACGTCTATTGGGAACTATATATAGATTACATTGCACATGGAATGGTTTTTGTTGGATATTCATCTTCATCGTAACTAGATTTCGATAAAGAAATCTAGCACTGTAAGCAATTTAATTTTCTATTCAATCCGTTGTTGCATCCTTATGTCAAGTGTGTGCATGAGTCCATCCAATAATGGATGGTGCTAACACCACATGATGGAGTTTATCACTGCCACCAAGTTTAGCAAGTTTGACCTCCTCATATAGTTTCTCTCGTCCCTTTACTTTCTTACCTCGATTCTGTAATTTCTTGTTTCTCTTTTATAATAAGAAATATCACCTAGTGGTGCTCTCACCATGCACGTAGGATAAAAAATTTCCAAAGCACATTATATCTTGGTTTTCTTTCTCATTTTATTTTCTATTCTAACTCAAGCATTTACTTTAATCTGTAACTCACCATTTTTAAATAAAAACAATTTCTATAATCACTTCATAAACATATAAAATGCCTTAGTAGATCTTGCTCGTTGAGTAGGACAAAAAATAATTCCCGTAACATTTATCATCATCGGAAAGGATTTCTGGACTTTAGTTTTTATCATTTGAAATCCCAAGATGCGATTTGTTCTTGGAAGCATCTAGTTTTCCATTTTTCTTCTCCAATGAGGCTCAGGTGAGACACAGTTCGATTTTCAGTCAGATTTGGGTTGTCTTCTCCATCAAATTGTGCATGATTTATTCATATGGGTAAGTTCAATTGCTTCTTTTTATATTCAATAATTTAATCAAGTTGGATTATTATCCTTAATCAAGTTCAATCACCTTTGAGCTAGTCCATCATATTCAAGTTCTTAAATTTGTTCCATGAATTTTATTGTTTCAGTCTTCTTCTCGATCATAGTTGGTTTTCATGAATTCGCCCAAGCTTGGAACTTCTAGTTGCCTTATTCAAAAAGTTCATTCTTATTTATCGATTATTATGGTCACTTTAAGGGAGATTCATGGTAGGTAGAAGATTAGAAGGCATGGTCAGTTACTTTCTCGTTGAGATCGCTTAAAATTAATCCGCACAGTAGGTCCAGGCTCCATGTGGTCACTTACAATTACTGGTGTGATAGCTTCTTTTACAGCTTCCTGGAAGATTTATTTATTTATTCTCTTCATGGTCATTCAAGTGATCATGAGTTTTCCTTATTTTATTTTGGACTTTGCTTTGGTGGTAACTTGGAACAATAATCATGGTAACTTCAGGTACAGTCACTTAGTTCCCCACAGTATGTTCAAACTTATTCTTATGGTTGACTTCTCATAGGCATGGTAGGTTTCTCTCTGCCTGTGCATGGTCACTTCTTCATTTTCACTTTTTAGTCACTTGGAGCCTTATTCATGAGGTCACTGTAGTGACTGTGGATCTTCCTTGCAGTCAGTACACCACTTTTCAAATTTTCTTGCCACTATAGGTTCTTTTATTCTCATGATTGTTTAACTCACCGCACATCCTTCACATGCTCACTTGTCTAGAGTTTGTCATTTTTTCCACAAAACGTAAAATAAATACAAATTTATGAATTTAGCGATAATAAAATATTTAATTACAGATTATAGCATATAAAAAACATTGAGTTTTTTAAAACAAAATATTTTCAATTTAAAGAATGGAATTGTGGAATATTAATTATAAAAATAAAAATCTCACTAAAATTCACTTAGAAAAAATGTTTTCAATGAATAATTATTAAAATAATGTTCCACAAATAAATAATAAATTAGAACAAGAACATTTCATCTTTCACACATTCAAAAATAATTTTCACTTAAGATTCACAAAAATTCATGCAAACAAATAGTACTAAAATAATATAAAAATTTACACCAAGAAATTTTAACACTTAATCACCCAAAATAGTCATTTTTACTAAAATTTTAAATGAATTGAAAGTTTCAATCAAATTAAAAAGTATTAAAGAATTTTCAATTTAAAAACAATTTTTATCTTTAAAAAACACATTTAATTCCCTAAAAATTGATGTGGAAAAGTGTCAAAAATACCCATGTCAAAAGGCAGTCTTGGGAAAATCTTTCTCATTCACCTTTAATTAGTGATATCCTGATATAGGGGCTACCTTAAAAAATTATTGGGCCCCATTTAATTGATCAAAAAATTCATCTATCTGCGGAATGGGTTAATTTTTCTTTATCATGAATTTGTTGAGTCCATAATAATCAATCCATAGGTTCATTGAACTATCCTTCTTCATGATGAAGAGGACCGACGCACCCCATGATGAAGCACTCTGGTATATAAAAATCCTTTTTAGGTTATCTTGTAACTACTTATTTATTTATTCTAAATCAACGGTGTTCATTCTATAGGGATTCTTGGATATGGCCAGATATCCAGGTATAAGTTTGATTGAGAACTCAACCTCTTAGTTATAAGGAATACTAAGAAACTCTTTGGGGAATAAATCATTATAATATCTCACAATGGGCATGTCTTTGAGAATGATTATCTCCTTTATTTCAATCATTTGAGATAGATATGTTTTCTCATGAGGAAATAATATCCATACTTGAGAATAATATTCTAAAGGAAATTCATCCACCTCTTTACACTTGTAAAAAAATAAAAGGATGCCTCGAGATGTGAGGATTGATCCCTCTATCCTAAAGGTTGATGTTGGATTTATATAAGTACATCCAATCCATGAACAATATTGAATCATACTCAACTAAAGGAATTGGTAGAAGGTTTTTTGGGTGGTTTAGTCCACCAACATTGACTGGGGAGGAGTTATATACTTGTGATGAAATAATTTCTCTATTTACAGTTCCTGTAGATAAATGAACCACTGTGGTTTGATATGGTTCTTAAATAGTTCTCTTAAAATTTAAATATATAAAATAATTTGTAAAACCATAATAAAAAATTATTTTTATACTACTGAATAAATAACTTCTGTGTACCTATCACCGAATACTTTTCGGGATCCACCTCAGCATTAGTGATAGAATATGCCCATCCTTACTCTCTAAGCCTTGGAGGTTATAATCATTGATTGACTTTGAAAACCTTTACCTTAGAGAACTATTTTTCATGATGCATGTGTTCCTTACAATTGAAACACTATATTACATAATGAGTATTGATATGAATTTTCTTTTCTTCCATTATATTATTGGGTTTTTTATCTCTATTAAGCATTGATTAACTTGGTTCTTCTCTTTATCACATTTGAAGTATCCCTCGGCTCCCTTGAAATAGTTTTTGGGATGTATCTTCCCACATTTTTGACACATGTTATGTTGGGTCTTCTTTCCTTCATGATTTTTATCCATTGATCATCCCGAAGAAAACTTAATTTTAAGTTTTTTTTCTGGGCCCATGAGACCATTGAGAGTCGCCAATCTCCATCTCGACCTTAAGGGAAGAGAATAAAATATCTTCATAATTTTCAAAGTTTTGAATCACCAGTGATTCTCATAGACTCATCTTTAACCCACTAAATAAATATTCTACTTTACATTCAGTTTTTATGAAAAAGTTATAGGTGTACCATAAAAGCCTTATGAAGTTTGCCTTATACACCGCAATAAACTCATCTTCCCTTATTTTCAGTTTGAGGAACTCCCTCTCCATTTTCATATGGAAGGTTCAGGGAAAATATTTATTGAAAAATAATTTATGGAATGTTTCTCATTCTATGGAATCAATTTCCTCTTTGTACTCCTTATTCTTGATCGGTGTCCACTAGTTATCATATTCCCCTTCAAGATGATAAACAGCCAGTATGAATTTCTATTATTCGGAGCATTGGAGGATAGAGAATATATTTTCAATGGATTTAATCCATTTTTCCATAATGAGGGGATCATAAGATCTACTAAAGGTATGAGGCCTTTTTCGCATAAAGTACTCAACCACAACTTGCTCTTTCTAAGGAGAAGGAGGGAGTTCCACACAATTCATGTTGTTATTAATAACATGAGTTAGCAGAGCTAGTACCTCCATGAATTTCCTAGATCCCACTCTCATATGGTTAGTTATATCATTAGGAAAATCCTCACATTTCATATAATAGTGGTTGTTGGAATAACTCCTCTTATTTCCAACCATTAACCAAAATGAAGGGGAAATGGGATGAGAATACTTTAACTAATAAACATATAAAATGGAAATAATGAACATAGAAGGAATAACTTATAAATGACATGTAAATCCCATATTATGAGTCTTTAGGTTTCAATCTAGGCTATTGATAGTAATGTTTCTTATCAGGTTTTCTAACCTAACAATCTATTCAAGACCTTCATAATGGTTCATAAAGAGTTTGAGAATATGTTAAATCATATCCCCCAGGAGTGTCAAACAAGGTGTGCATCAAGGATTCTTTATCACGCAAAAGTGAAAATCTAGTTATTACCCAATACACCCTTTATGGGATTTTTACCCCTAGGTATAACTGTTCTAGAGTCACATCCACTTATAGTATCCAAACAGGAATGTAATTTTTTGGAAACCACTTTCTTTATACTTCACCAAAATTCCAAGATACTATCTTATACTTAGACTTATCCCTAATGTTCTTACTCAAGTATTCTAGTATTAATCCCTAAAAATAACTAGACCTTTATCTGATACCAACTATAGTGACTCAAGCCTTTTACACATATTATTACATGATTTTTAACATAAATACCTAATAAATAAAACACAAAGATCTGGAAGCCTAGTGTCTTTGGAAGACTAGGGTCATGATAAATCAAAAGGAAAATAAAACATAACATGTTTATTTTATCCTCCATTATGAGTTTCTAAATCCCTTAAATCTCTTACAACCATATAGGATAACCCAACAGATACAAAAATCAAATGGGTGAGCTATAATGCCCAATAATAGAATAAACAAGGTAATGAGACATAACATATGAGTCAAAAATAATAACATGATATCATAAAAGTGAATTCTCATGAATAATAACATATGATCATAACATAAAGAAAATTTTATCATAAGATCATGGAATCAAAGGAAAGTGTAAGCAACATAAAACATGACATAAGCATAAGTCAAGGCTAAGAGCCAAGAAACATTACATGGTGGAAAAAATTCTTTAATGGATTAGGTTAAATACCTAATCCCATACATAATGTCTCATGTGAAAAAAACATTAACCAGTTTATTGGATAAATATCTAGGTGCACCCATCATAACTTGTACATTCTTATGTGTTCCAGAAAATGGATTCAATCATAAGTCATAAACTTAAGTCATTTGAGAAATGAACTTAAGGAATGTATTACCCAATAAAAGGAAGGGATGATAAGATAGGTATATATATATATAAGAAATATAAATATAATTTTGAGTAATTTTTTAATATCAAAGAGTGATAGAAATTTATTAAGATATAGAAAGGCATAACTCAAAGAAAAAGGGTGGTTCTGGGAGATATCTTACCTTATGTTCCAGAATCGTTCTGCACTTGCAATTAATATCCTTAATAATCAAATTAAATTAATTAATTACTTAATTAAGAACATATTAAATCTATATTTGATTTATTAAAATTTTATTATGTTCATTTATAATCATTTCAATGAGATATAATTTTTAATTTTATTATTCTAAGAGCATTCGTTTTATGGTTCCAACATCAAATCACTTGCGGATAATTATTATTGTTCTTGTCAAACATGAATACAAGTAAGGAATTGAAATGGAATGGTATTAATATCATTATAAAAATTTAAATGGTCTCAAATATCCTTTTTTTTCTAACATATGGATGATTTACTTAATTAAAATGCTGACGTTATTTGGTTAGTTTATTTCAAACATTTTACCAACCATCATAAACTATATTCATTTTATTTAATTAATTGATTATTAAAACATTAAATAAATAAAAATAAGTTATATTTTAATTATTATCATAATTTTTAACTATAATAATATTTGTATAACCATCCTTGATGGTGGTGGAGAAAACAAATTGTGCTGTTCATGGAGGCAGTGAACCGAGCATATTGTAAACAACGTTTTCGTTTAAAAAACAAAATAAATGAGGGTAGAAGATGAATATTACACCATAATTATAACATATAAATACATTTAGGATATTTATGTTACTATATTTAGGTTTATGGAGAATATAATGGGGTTGTAGAAGAAGAATAAAATTAAAAGAATTTAGTCAAGAATTTTACATCTTCCACTAGTAACCACCTCTTAGGCTACCCCTTAAAGCTACTTGAAATCTTTGGATGAGACCAGAAAAACTAGGATGTAGTGGATAGTATTGGGAATATATTTTGGTAGAAATTTAGAAATCTCCAAGTCTTATAAGTTGTGGGGAGAATGGGTTGTGAGGGTGGTATTTGTAAGGGGATAAGAGGGGTGTTTTTTAATATTATTTTCATTAGTTTATTATTTTGGATCGGGACTACCAATAGTATTTATTCTTGGGAATATATAGAGTATGTGGTTCATGTGATTTTTAAATAATGGGCTCTTACATCCTCCATGACTCAAAAAATTATATATTTATCTTATAATGTTAAATATAGTATTTTACTATATTTAGCTATTCACCAAAAATTCAACTATTTTATAAAAATACCAAAAATTAAACCTAACCATTTTTTAATGTGTAGATTCCAAAAATGAAATGAATTTTTTAAAAATAATTTTCTAAATATGATAAATTAAATTTTTAAATAAAATCCTTATTTATTTTGAAAATACCAATTTTAATATTATGATCAATTTTTTGACCCTTTGAAAAATTAATTAAGGTATCGTAAAATTATATTATCATTATAATAAAACAGGATATTAATTTATAAACTCATTTTATGAAAATAAACTTTCTTTTAAATCATTATATTTTTAATAAAAATCCATATGAAACATATATGTTTTATAAAAATATGAACACTTATTTCATAATTATTTAAAAATTTATTTACCTATATCAAAATATAATTATGTCATATTATCATTTTATAAGACAAATTTATATTATTTTACTATTCCATAAGTGAGGATATTATTTTAATGCTCAGGTTATTGTTCCTAATGGTCAGATTATTATTTCAGCAATCAGGTTACTATTTCAACAGTCATATTACTATTCTACCAATCATATTACTATTCCAATGGTCAAATTTTTAATGATAATATGTGTTCTCCACTTACTATAAATACCTCATATTTCCTTCATTCTTCATTCAATTCTATTTCTCTCAAGGTTATATAGTTTCATTTTTAAAATGAACATTTTTTTACTAATATTTTGTCTTATTTCAACAATTTTGTTTGTGAGTGCAGTTATTCTAATGGATCAAGAAGATCCAAATTTTCATATTTTAGTTATCTTATTTTCTATTTTTTATCACATCATAATATTTTTAATTTTTATGGCCATTTTTATTATCTAAATATAATTCTTAAATTAATATAATAAAATAGATTTGGTTTTATTATGTGTTGTGTGATTTATATAATATTATATTACTTAACATGAAACAAATATATAATCATAGGGAAATTATATTGATAAAATTTTGAGTTTTTCTGCTGATAAATTTGGAATGCTCAGAATTTCCTCATGGGGTTTAGTATTTGCACCTAATGAATACAGAATGCTCAGGATTACCTCTTGGGATTCTATGTTTTCACTTGATGGATATGGAATGATTAGGGTTACCTCCTAGGGTTAGATTATGATGCTTGATGATTGTTTATCCCCTAAGATCACCTCCAAGGGATTGTCTTATAGCCTACTACTATGGGATGCCTTGGACATGCTCCTGGGATTCGGTAGTTTTATCTAGTACTATGTAGATTTCTTTGGATACTTTAAAGGATATAAAATTTACACCGACTACTATATGGTCCTTGGACCTGATTTTGGTTAGCATAGTTATGTGACGTGATCAAAGACACTATGGCACTGTCCGATGCAGGTTTGGGTTAATCTTGAGTATTATGTAGGACCAGAGGTTTGACAATATTTATTTATGCTTCCACTTATATTTCTATTTATTTTTTTAGCATATCACATATATATAACAAAAATATCTAGTTATGTATAGGACCATATTGGCGGTTCCCTACTAAGTTTTACTCACAACCTTCTTAGATGGCCATGGAACTTGGTTACCTGAGCATACTTCATTGATCATAGGTTAGGGATTTGAAAAGGTTTATTATTTCATGATTGAGAAGGATAGATCATTTGAGAAAAGATATTGAGATGAGAAGAGTCTTAGGGATATAGTAGAGCATCTTATACAATTATTTTGTTCTTGTGTTTATTCTCTATATGTGGTTTTCCTGATGGGTGGCCAGTGGGTCTATATGACTTTATATTTTTGCATTTACATTTGATATAGCATGTTGTGTTTTATTGCTTCCTCTTATTCTGTTTTATATTATGGATGTTTTTTAGTTTATTTTTATCTATTATTATTATAATATGGGGGTATAGTCTCCCCACAGTACTACCCTATACTTCCACTACTATTCAGTTGCCTCTGGTATATAGGGAGGCGCACCTAAGGTCTCAGGGGTGACTCCCCCAGTTCAGGCACCTCTTAGAGGCTGCAGACCGAGGGCCAAATGTTATAAAGTGGTATCAGAGCTTCTAAGTAGTTGATATCACTGAATGTATCAAAGTATTATTTTCTCTTACTATTTGGGAGATGGTAAAAAAGTGGCATATGAATTTTTCAAATCTTATGATGGATATCATAATGGTGAACCACAAACACCTTTTTTTTATAGATTATAAGTTACCAAGGACATGGGATTGCTGCTCTTGGTTTCTATTATTCTGATTGTATGATTTTAACCTAGTGTGACACACTTGGGTTTTGACATTTATTATTTATGACTTATTGAATTTTTTGATCTTTGTCTATTGGTAAGAGATCATTTGAACGTATCATATTTTTCATGTATAATTCACATGACATATGTTTGATTTCTTGTTATTCATATCACTGATGAAATTTTTTAGTTGTTTAAAGTTTTACTAATAACTTTTATAGTGATTTCCCATATAACTTGAAATGGGATTTTACTCAGTTGAACCATAGTGAATGTTTCTTATAATGATAGGTTATGTGGATCTATGATGAGATGATGTGTGATGATAAATTCATATTACCCCAATGTAAGGGATTTTCAATGACCCTAGTTGGTTGATAAAGGCATGTGATGCCTTAGTGATGAACCCCTAGTGGGTAATTAGGATAATGTTTTTGGAAACAAAATTGGTTTGGTTTTTTAATGTGTCAAAAATAACCTATATGATGGTAGGTAGATGTAATTATATATGTATATTCTAGAAGATGAGAATATGATCCTTGGGGGTGACTCCCTTGTATGAAGGCTTGGTGAGGATTAGTCTAAAATTTCAGATTCTTGAGGGGATAGTCATGTATGCAGATACTCGATAAGAATTCGTTCCCTAGTAGGTGGTGATCTGGAATGTGGTGTCATGATGGATATGTGAACCCTAGAGTAGGTGTTCGGGCATATAAGTTGGTGAGAAATATTGAGACATTAATTTTTAGGTGTTACCCATGAGTTGTGACCTATGTGAGATATGACCTTTGGCTTAGGAAGGAGAGACTAGTGTTTTTGAGACACACCTTAGGGTTAGTGAGTTGGGTGATTTTTATGATATGATTTTTGATGTCTATAAGGGTAACCCAAGTGAGAGGGGTTATCTTAGACTTGTTAATTCCATAGAGACATGAAGTATGGGTAGGTAATTCAAGTTTGAGATTGATTCATGGGATGTGATATTGGATATGGGATATATATATATGGTTATGACTTAGATATTGTGAACATAGAAGGTATGGGTGTGTTATTTTCATTGATAATAGTGCATAGGACGTGCTTCCATATATTTTATAAGAATGATTAGGCCACCTTGAGTGCTACTTTTTTAGTATTGAAGTTTAGTTTTCAAGATAAAGACCAATCAAGTACTTAACCCTACTGATATTAGATATGTTTCCAATGATGTGTTTATAGCATGTGTAACACCCATGATTTCAAGTACATTAACCTTTTTTTGTATATTGAAGTTATATGATACTTGGGTTGAGTTTCAAGAGTTTATTGATAGTTTTGGATTGTTTTGGAAGTGTTTATAGGACTGTACATTTTGAGAATGGTTAATGGAAACCATGAAACTTCTCTAGAAAAATGTTCATGATGTTTTGGAAGTTTCTGGGTAGGCACACAGTTAGCATATTATTTTTTCAAATAATACGGGTTCCAGGTAAAATCTGATGAGTGGATACAGTGGTAAAAACCCCAATTGGTGTATGGTTTTTGATACCATGTGATTTGACCATGTGAGGGGGTGGTTTGGAGATAGTATCATGTGCATGGTTAGAGCACGATTTCCCAAACTATGTTTCTTAACCATGAATTGTGCATTTATTATTCTTAAAATTATATTTTAACAATTTCTACACCTTGAAACCCTCATTTTTAACCTCTCGTATCAGGCTCTTGAACTCCTCTCTTCTCCTAGGTATTCATGGTGATTACTTTTGATCTATAAGATAGTTTTGGAGGATCAAGGTGTGTTAGATCTCCAGAATCAATGGTAAGTCCTCATTTTTTCTTGTTATTTCTAGATATACTCATGTTATCTCCCAAAAATCTATATATATAATCTATTATTGATAAATATATTCCCTATTATGTGTATTTTGATGAAATCTTATTGGGATCTATTGAAGGGGGAAAGTTTCAAGGATGGATCTAGAGGTTTCATTTGTTGGAAAAACTTTCTTTGTTTTAGTACTTAAATATTTGGTTTTAAAATGATACAAAAAAGGCATTTAAAAAATTTATTAAAATAAAAATGGTTTTTGTTGGGAACTCGTCATGTGTTATTGGCGTGAGTTCATGAAATGGTATTATAGTTCCTTGTTGGTTTGGACTTAGGGTTTATGCCAAAGTGTCACATGGAAGATTCCATCAAATGATGACTTGGTGATGGGATGGGTCATCACTCATGAGTATTGGGACTTTCATTGGGCATACATAGGTGTGTGAGTTCTGGAATGATGATGTATAGTGGTTATAATTTTGGTAACTTGTTTAATTTCTTTATTATGGAAATATTTAAAATTACCTCTATTTATCTTTTATATAAATATAAAAGCAAGATAACATTTTCTTATTCATAGTGGTATGTGTTTTGAATATTTTGAGGATTACCTGCTAAGTTTTATTCTCACCCCATGATTGGGAACTTTGGTGAATTTGTAGATGTTGTGTACTAAGATACACATATAGGCAAGGTGTCGTACCACTCTAGTAATACATTATGATGCATTTGGATTTAGACTTATAGTTTGAACTTGGATCTTGTTTGGGGTGATTCTTGGGTTGATTCCACTTTTGTTTTCTTTGAGTTATGCTTCCATTTGTTTTTTTAGTTTTTTACCTTGTATTTTGTCAGCTACTTTAATGTTACATTCTAATTTGAGTTGTATTGTATTACTTTACAAGCATCATATAGCATTGTTTGTCTTTGTTTCATATTTAATAGGTTGGTCGTGTTTTACTGAAAATCATCCCCCAACAATCCACAATTCCCTTGTCACTCTTTTCCAATCTTTGGTGTTTTGGGTACCTCACCAATAACAACCCAAGATTTCAATATATATGTTTCCCTTCAAATAATACCGAGTTCAATATATTTCTTTTCACACATTAAAATGAAGGTCAAGATAAATTATTAAATTAAATTAAATATATTTAAAATATCATTATGATAAAATAAAATATATCTAAATAAGATATAAAATATTAAAATTCTTTAAATTATAAATTTGGTTATAAATAATATTAGAAACACTTAATGGTTAAGAAGGTTTTTAAATAAAATAAGTATATCATTATTTTTTTATTTTAAAATTTAAATATATAGATATTAGAAATAGAATTATATAAAATTATATTTATTTTTCAATTTATAATATCAAAATTTACTATTTTTTTTTTTGATAATTTTCAGAAAATAACAATTTTTTAGTTGAAAAAGCAGTTTTACAAAAATTAAAATTTTTATAAATTTACCAATATATAAGAAAGAAATAGAAGTTCATAAAACCATTTTAGTGATAAAATATGAAATTAAGGAATAATATTATGATTTTTAAATACGATTTTAAATAATATAACTCATGATAAAAAATTTTAGAACCAAAGTTAAAGATTAATTTAATTAAGAAAATTGATTTATGTATTTTATTTCAATTAATTAATATTTTGGTAAATTTAATTTATAGATTAATTTTTATTTTAAATAACCTTAATTTTAGTTATAATAAATAAATTTAGGTCATAAAATTATTGAGATTAATAATTTTAACTCACGCATAAATTTCATGCTTAAAAAATACAATTATCTAAAAAACATTTTTAAGATTTAAGTGCATCTATTTCAAAATTAAATTTTATTAATAGAAGTAATTTTAATTGAAAAAATTAATATTAAATCAATAGTAATAATAATCAAATTAATTTTTAAGACCAATATTGATAAATAAAATTTTAATTAATTAACATGGGTGAAAGTAAAAGTTGTCTTGGAAAAGGTATACATTGGTGAAGTGAATAGTGAAAGTAAAAACCCATAAATCACTCAAATATGTCCCCAATATGAGTTTATCGGGTATTTTAAGACATATCATTTCCTATACTTCCTAATTTCAATGTATGGGGGTTGACTACCTTGAATAGTGTAAATAAATAATTTAGTGAGTTAAGGTAATTCCAAAACTACCTTTCCCTTAACTTATAAAAGGACACACTTATCCCCCACTCCCCACCCCCACCCCTCTTTAAACACCCAAAAAAATTGAATTCATTGGTTAAAATCTATAAATTTTCTTATCCTATAACCCTATTTCATGCACCATAACCTTTGGAAACCCTTAATTAGCTTAATCCCTTCATTTCCATGGATAATCCCAAGGAAAATCAAAGTTCCTAACATAAGTATTACTCTCCTATTAATATTTATTTTTAATTTTATTCTTCCAAATCATCCCAAATTTTTTTAATATAATGAATTTAGAATCATAAATATAATTAAATTTCATTATATTAATTTCATGATAATTAATCATTCATTCCATAACATCTTCTAATAAAAAAAATGCGCCAATCATGTGTATGTGTGGACTATTGCCTCCACGACACGATGTGTTTTGTTTTTTCATAACCAACTCTTATGATTGGTATAAAGGATGGTTTTTATGGATAATATTTTTATTTCACTTATAAAATTACTAAATTATAAACTTTTATATTTACCTTCATTTCATCCATTCATTAGGGAATGAGATTGTTAATCACATGTATGTGCGGACTAACTCCTCCTTAAATGACCTGTCTCATTTATCTTAACCACCTAACATGAATGGACCTAAATGTGTAATTTTTAAGACATTATTATGTTTATGAAATTATTATAATTATAAAATGATAATTTTTCATATATCTTCACTCTATTCATTCATTGATAAATGAGCTTGTTAATCGTACGTACGTGTGGTCCACCACCTCCACAAATTAAGAATTTCATTTATCAACACCACCCACAAGTAATGATTATAATAATGGATTTTATTTTGATATATGATATATGTTACATTTATAGGCTTCTCTAAATGTTATTTTAACACAATGTGATGTCACTTTCTTACTCATTCGATCATTACGATGCACTTTTGTTTTGGTTGGTTTACCACCTACTTAAGTAATGTTGTGATATTAATATAGTGAATGATTAAGGAATATTATATAATATTAATGAAATTTAATAATAATGTATTATATATTTTTAATGGTTTTATAGTTATAATATTAATATCTAAACATTTTAATAATATATAATCTTCGTTCATTAAAAACTGTGAAAACAAGTTTGTCTCTGACTTCATCTTCACTAGTCATAATTAAAAATATCAGGGAATAAAATTAGAACATTATAAATAATAATGGCTTATATATTACAAAAATATAGTTAATCTATTGATAATTAACTTGGTATAAAATATTAAGGATCAAAATTAACATTAAAAATCATGTGCAATTCAATTAAAAGTGTTAACACCCGATGTTAAAAATAAGCTATAATAAACCATAATATTCATTGTAAATAATTATAAATGAAGTATATAAGATTTTTATATATATTAATGAGGTTATAAAATATATTATTAATAAATTTATGGTTCTTTTACTAGAATTTAGAGTTTGATCAACTAAGCGGGTAAATAAGTTTGGGGTTTTTTTTCTCAAGCTCCCATCGTTGAGACACATTTTACTTTACGCACCAATTTACTTTTATATGGTGTATATGCTTCCTAGTAGATATGTTATCATGAAATTTATTTTATTAATAGTATTTTAGGTTCATTTTCAATCTATTTCACCTTATAATGTTTTGACTAAAATGTTACTCAAGTGATAATTGTTTTCTCTACTCAAGCCATTTTTTTGGTGATCTGTGAAATATCTTATTGATTTGATCTTCCAAGTCTCTTTTTCCTATAATTATATTCTAAAATAATAGATTTACTTTTTCTATATTGATATCAATTTTCTTTATTAATATCCTACCCTTTTATGAAATGATTCCTCAAATAAAATTACTATGTTGATAACAATAACTCGTATACTTTCCAATGGATATTTTTATTCCATATACATGTTTTTTCTATTGAAAGTGTCTTCTATAATATTTCAAGTGACATTAATAATTATATAAACTAGTTAAAAATTAAATCTTTTTCATCCTTTTTATCACATGAGTTTCACTAAATGGTTTTAATGGACTTTAAACATTTTTCGCATGATTATTTTTCAAAAATGTTTTCTTAGAAAGTAAATTATTAAAATGTCCAATAATGTTTTCTTTCCAAATTATTTTAAAAATATAATTTTCAAATACCTTGAATTTATATAAAAAAAATATAATTAAATCACTTAAATGTTTCTATATGGGTCATTTTCAACCAAAAAGAATCAATTTTACACTTTTTTTAATGAACATATATTTCCACCTCATTTTTCATTTCTAAGATACTTCCTCTCTACGCTTTTATGTTTTCAAAAAAAATATTACTCTAATAGTTTAATAAAATATTTATTTTAAAATGGTTTCAAAGGACATGTAAAATTATTATTTTTAAAAAAAAAAATCTTAATTCTTCTCAGAGTGTTCTTTATCTATGTCATATTCTTGATCAAGGGTATTATATAAATAATAACATCCACCTTCTTTATTTGGATGGATTATGAAATTATCTTTTACATATATGGTATTATCCATCACTAATTTTATCTTTATTAATCATCCACATGTATGGTCATTATTTATTTCCAATATATTTCCTTTCTGAATGCCTTATGTTCTAGTACCTTATTTAAGGGTGTTCACCTAGATGCATAATACATTGATTAGTTAGGGAAATTGTTTTCTAAACCATATATAAATTTCTTATATGATGTAAATACCATATTCATAATCATATTTTTTGAGTGGTATTCACCTAGAAAGATTCTTAAATTCATTAGATACCCATTTATTTTCCATGAGTTTATCATGTCTTGTTTATTGATGAAATCATGAATTCTTCATTTTGGAACCACTTAAAATGATATAAAAACCATTTTATTTCAATGAATTTTTATAATATGTTGATTGAAACCATGTTTTATTCATATGTATGAATTTCATTATGTGATAGGTGGGCCTAGAATCATATAGCCCTCAAATTCATTGGGTAATGTTTCTATATCATGAGAAGTCATGGTGTGTGGGTAGTAAGTGAAGTTCTAAAGTATCAAATAACAACAGAGAAGGGGGGGTGAATCAATTATTTTACTTTTTATAAGTTTCAATTCTTTTCAAAACATAACCCATGAAACCTGTTAATATTTATTTTCTTATCATAATTTGTAAAAACTCTTACATGAAAAAGTAGGAAATAAAGTAAACAACACAAGTTTTACAAGGTTTGGGCTGAGTGTGAGAACTTACATCATTGGAATAGCCACTACCATGGCTTTATGGAAATTCAATATTAATAAGAAGTGAATAAAACTTGTGCCAACTCCCGTTAGACACCTTATATCTCCCAATATGAAAGATTATACTAAATATTATCAGCTTACAATGTTTTCTTATAAAAAAATTGATCCAAATAAAAGAATAAGACTTTTGTGAAACTTCTCCACAATTGCTCAGTATGAATCCTCAATCCAATTTGGATGGATCTGATTTTTCAGTCTGATGAAGTCAATATGATTCTCCCTTACTCAATATGCTCTTCACAAAATCTACTAAAATACTCATTCTGATCTTCCTCATTTAAATATACTAAATATGATGGACTCAATATGATGAACCCATCTTCAATCTTCTAAAATAAAACTCATCTTAGAAACTCAATACGATCATTCTCAGTCTGGTTGACTCAATATGATCTTCTCAATACGATATTTCTCAATCTGGTAAACAAACTTTCAACTGTTTGATCCTCCTCACAAGATCTCTCCCTATAAATAACTTTCACTCGATTTCTCCAGCACTTCTATTTTTTTGGTTAAGTGAAAATTTACTATGAATGAATTACATGAGCAAGTATTTATAGGTGACTCAAAAAAGAAAGAGCTGGAAACTTGAAAACTTTACCCACTTCCTCATATTTCCAAGCCTTGAAAATCTATCACATTTAAACTTCAACTTAGACTTCTTTAATCCTCCTCATATTTCTTTGAGATTTATGAAAAATTGAATTTCATTATAAAAATTATGGAATATTATTTCTAATTATTATTTGTAATCATCTCATTATGAATTTGTTTCCTTTTTACCTCATTATAAATCCATTTCCTTCTCAGATCATTACGAATGATGTTTCTTTCTCATCTCATTACAATTTATATTTATTTCTTAGCTCATTATGGTTTCTATTTCTTTCTCATCTCATTATGTTTTTTTTTCTTTCTCAGATAATTATAATTTTTGTTTCTTTCTCATCTCAATACGATTTTCCTTGACTTTCCTTATCAGAGTCAGTCTGATAGAATCCTCATTACGATGGAATTCCCATTATTATGTAAATCTCATTATGATGATTTTTCCATAATGATGGAAAGTATTCAATGGTGAATCCACTTATAACCTTTGATATTTTTCAAACTTCATCAACTTCAAATATTCTGAAATCTGATTTTATCTTCTTAATATGAATTTCTTGAATCCGATGAAGACTCTATCTTGATCACCGGAACCGCTTCAATCATTAGAATTCCTCTATTTCTTAAAAATATTTTATTATTATTATGTTTCATAATTTATAAGAACTTCATGATTAGAAAATCATCATCTAAATTTGATTATAATATTTTAGAAATTTATAATCTTTTTTACTTCACTTTCTTAAACAAAATTTTTTAGAATTATTAAACCTTCTTCACTGAGCAACATATTTCTTTATCTGATTAAGGAAAAGGAAATCTTCCAGAAAACAAAAATGTATGTCTTCGATTCTTTTGGGTATAATGATTTTAATCTAATACCGATGCATCTGATACTCTAAGTCTAGTCCTTCTAAATGTAAAAAATGTGAGTCTGAAAAACTGTGTCTTTAAAACACCTTTCTTAAAGATAAAAACATTTCTCCCCCTTTGTGTTTATGTTTGAACATTCAGAAACATTCAACTTTCTTAAAAAACGCATTACGATGGAATGGGTCCAATTCCTAAATAACAAAAAGCAACAAATAAAAAAAATGTTAAAAAATTTATCACAAAGTTTCTTCAATCTCCCCCTTTGTATTTGTTGACAACCCTTGTGAAGAACTTGTTCAAAACATAGAAATTTTTCACAACTCAACTTTTTTAAACAACTCAAGTTTTTGACTTTTATCAAAACATATCCTTTATCAAAAGTTGGTGACCTAACAGTACACTATTGGATAAAGTAATGTCTTTTAAGGAATTACATCCTTTAGTGGAAAGAAGATATTATGCCCTTGTTAATATAAAATCTCTCTTCCTTTTCTTTTACTCTTACTTTTCTTTTTCTCTCCCCTATTTTATGATAACCATGGCTTCATATTCATTTAATAAAGATAACTAAAAACTTATTACAAAGTAAAAAAGTTGTTACTTTATCTCCCCCTTTTACAATATAATCCAAATCATGGTGGAGGTACATCCTTATGAGGTTTAGGAAGTAATGGGAGGAGGTTGAACATGAAATTTTAGCCTCAATTCCACAAACCTTTCTTTTATAATTGATTTTCTAAAGATATCAACAATTTGATACTTTGTTGAAATGTATTCCAGCCAGACATCTCCAAGAGAAAATTTATCTTTTATTATGTGTAACATTATATTAAAGTGATTTGATCTTGAATGTTGGATATGATTTTTAGAAAGATCAATTTCACTTTGATTATCATAAAGTATCTTTAATGGTTTATAAACTTCAACTTTCAAATATTCCAACTAAACATTCATCAAAAAAAAATTAGTACAAACCTAAGTAGCTACGACATATTCGAATTCATCTATTCTCAAAGTTACAGAACTTTGTTTCTTACTATTTCAACTCACACATAATTTACCCTAGAAAAAATTTCCTCCTGTGTTTGATTTTCTATCATTACAATCTCCATCCCAATAGACATCAGTAAAACCATGAAACTTCATCTCACAATTTCTTTTGTATAAAAACCCATATGAAGTTATTCCTTCGAATTATCTCAGAATACTCTTTGCTGCCAATATATGTGATTCTTTTGGATTACTTTGATACCTAGAACACAAATTCACAACATAAATAATATGTATCCTTGAGTTTGTGAGGTAAATTATACTTCCTATAAGCTTCCAAAAGTCTTTCTAGTTCAAAATTTTTCTAAATTCATCTTTACTAAAATTTATAATCACAAATATAGGATTAGAAACTTCTTTAGATTCTACCATGCCAAAAATTTGTAACAACTACCTGGCATACTTTTCTTGTGATAGGAAAATGTATTTTTTTTTACTTATAATCCAAGGAAGAAAGTTAATTCTCCCAATATTGACATTTCAAAATTATTCTTCATTTTCTTAGAAACTGCTTTACAAACTTTTTCTTTATCCACAAAAAAAACTATATCATCCAAATAAAAAATTGCAATTAGAGTTTTTATTCAACATATTTCACATATAAGTTGATATCAACTTTTCTTTTAAAAAATTTCAACATTAACAAACAATTTTCAAGTTTATAATACCATTCATGTTGGGCTTGTTTCACCCCTTACAAGGCTTTATTAAATTTAAAAACTTTGTTTTCATCCTCATTAAGTATAAACCCAAAAATTTGTTCAAAGTAAACTTCTTACTTAATATCACTATTTAATAAAGATGACTTTACATCCATCTAATAAAATTTTTAATTATTATGTGCGGCCACTAAAGTAAAAATTATCATAATTTCTAATCTAGTAACTGGGGGGAAAGTTTCTTCAAAATCCACACATTCTACCTATGAATAGCCTTTACAAATAAGTCTGCCTTTGTTTCTTGAAACTTATCTATATTAATTTAACTTGTTTCTATAAAACCACTTGGTTATAATAACATTTGTATTTTCAAATTGTGAAAAAATTTCACATGTTCAATTCTTCTCAATCCTATCCAACTCTTCATTAATAGCATCCACCCATTATTTTTTCTTAATATCTTCTAAAACTGATTTTGGTTCAACTTCTGAGATAAGTGAAATCTTGTTTTCTAATCTCAACTTTCTTATTATTTAAACCAGATACTTATGATTCCCAATAATGTTTTTAGATTCAATATGTTTTTGTAAGGTAGGAAATTTCAAATTTTATTTCCAAGTTGAACTTTCCTCATCATAGTATTCTTTTAAATCTAGATAGGATGTTTTTACTTTCACTATTATTGGAAATCTCTAGTTTATCCTCCTCATAATTCTCAACAAATTTTGTTAAGTAATTTTGGTTTTTAATAACTATCACATCATATGAGTCCACCAACTTTTTTGAATGTTTGTTCCAAAATTTGTAACTTCTTCCATTTAGTGAATAACCCATAAAAGTTCCTTTCTTAGCTTTCTCATCAAACTTTCCCAAATCCAGATTTTTTATTTTAAGTAAACATGGACTTCAAAACAATTTAAAGTATTTAAATTTAGGTTTTTTGTTATACCACATTTCCTAAGGAGTCATGTTGGTTTAAGGTATCAACAAGAATCTATTTTGAACATTTACAACAGTACTGACAGCTTCTCTCCAATAGAAATTTGAAAGTTTGTATTCTTCTAATATACTTCTTCCCATTTCCACAAAAATTATATTCTTTCTTTCTCATAATCCATTTTTTGTGGAGTATTGGGATAACTATACTGATGTTTTATACCATGATTTCTTAAATAAGTTTCAAAATCATTTCTTGTGAATTTGGTACCATTATCTCTGGTCAAACTTTTTATAGAAACCCTTATTTCTTTCTCGACATGTTTTCTGAATAATTTGAACATTTCAATAGCCTCTGACTTGTGCCTCATAAACATGATGTTTGTCATATGAGTGAAATAATCAGTGAAAGTGATAAAGTAAAAATATCCTTTTATTTATTGATGTCTCATCATCCCACATAAATCAGAATGATTAATCTCAATTTCTCTGGTAGATTGAATCGCAACTCTTTTATGACTTTTTTTAGTCATCTTACCTTTTGAAAAGTTACACAAACATATTATTCACTTATTTTCAATTATGGAAGGTTTAAAATGACATAAAACTTAAAAATTTTGTTCATAAGTTTCTTTACAAGGTGACCAATTCTTTTGTGTCATATTTTTTTCATCTTTAGCACTCAAGTAACATGAGTTGTTGAATTCTCCTATTTGGAAGAGATTACCATTAGTTCTTTCGGCTTTTGTAATAAATTTTTCATATTTAATAAATTCTATTATAAAAAATATATTTTCTAAAAACAAATTATTTTCCATCATCACAAAGTTTACTTACACTAATTAAGTTGTGTTTTAGATCATCAATAAATAAAACATCCTTATATTTCAACTTTTTTGCTTCAATCTCAGCCGCTCTGATTCCTCTGATTTTTAAGGAACTATCATTACCAGAGTTAAATTCTCCTCCATCATGAAGTTCAATATGTTTCAAGATTTTTATATCACCTATAAAATGTGAAGAAAAACCACTATCAAGTATCAATGGTTTGTTCCTTTTAATTGCTTTCAAAGTTGTCTCAATAACAAAATATCTTTCCTCGACGTTCTTCTTTTCACCTTCATTTTCTTTTCTATCAAGAGAAACTTGTTTTGGAAAGATTTTCATACATATTTCTTCATTATGACCAGCCTCATCACATATTCCAAAAACTTCTTCCAAACATTCAAAATGATTTTTTGTTGGAAGGTTTATAACATCTTGATAATTCACCTTTTCAAATTTCTATAAGTTAGGAAAGTTAATCATTCTACCTTCACAATTTTTTCCAATTTTCTCAAATGTTAATCTAGGTAGAGATAAGTTGTGCCAAAAATTATAATCTTTGTTCCCATAGATTCCACAACACCAGAAATATCCATAAAATCTTGAATTTCTATTCAAGAAATATCTTTCTCTATATAAACTTTGTTGAGGTTGGTAACTTCTTTAAACTCTAACATAATTAGGATGTGGACCATTTTTTCTTTAGATTGAGTTTTCTAATTTTGTAGATTTAATAGGTTTATCATATCCTTTCTCCACCCAAGATTTCCCAATACATTTTCCAAAACCTGAAATGTTAAAATAATCAAATGAAACGCTAATTTTGATGAGTGAGTATTTCACCTAATTCTCATATTGAGATTTCTAAGAAACTTTATAAGTATCATATTTTACAACTGAAGCTCTGTTGAGGTTTACATTCATCATTCTTAAGGTCTTTTCAGAATCAATAAGTTTTTATTGAAACTTGATAAATTATTATTCCTTAACTTTCAACTTCTTATTGAGATCTTTAACCATCTTTCTCTATTCAGCAAATCTATGTTTGTAACTTTAGATCGCTTGAATGTGTTCATCCTCCTATGTGATGAAATCTTTTATTCTTTCAGTAAATTATTCAAAATCTTATTTCTTGAGAGATTTTTTTTCTCAAGACATTAAAGAAGTTTAGTTATGATTTGATACTCTCTATAAGATTCTTCACCTCCTTCTTCTTCACTATTTGAGGAGTGTTCAACTTTCTCAACTTTCTTAATGAAAGTTCTAAAATTTCATCTTCAGAAGAATTTTTATTAGTTGAGTCTGATTCAAATATCTTACTCAATATACTTTTTTTCTAATAAAGTTATTCTTTTATTTTTTTTATGACATTTCTTCTTTATTAGTTTTGTTTCACTTATTCCATCAATATTTTTAATTATAATCATCTCAACATTCTCCAACTTTTTTTAGGTAAATTCAATGAAAATTGTCTAATTCCACCACACTCAAAACATTTTTGAGGAAGTTTACCTCAATATTTTCCTCTTCCTCTCTGATAGTTTTTAAATATAAAAGACATTATCATATCATTAAACTCATCATATTCCTTATCTTCGAACTCATAAGGATTAGATTCTTCAAAAACATGTATTTTCATCTTTATGATAACTTTAAAATCCATTTTATATTTCATCTTTTTTTTAAACATTGGATATTTCCACATTTCATAAGCAATAAGAAATTTATGCAATTCATCAAGAGATAAATCATCTTTTTCTTTTAAATAGAAAATTTTAGAATCAAACCTGTCTGGGAAGTTTCACATAAGTTTCTTCACAATTTTAGAATCATCTAATATATGTCTAAATCCTCTAATGTTTCAAAAGAAATCATTTACTCTAGTGAATTATTCACTAATATTTTCTTCATCTCTTGTTTTGATGTCTTCATACTTACTATGCGCATAAGCGCCTCAGCCCAGCTAGTGAGGAATTGACAAGTGCATTGAAGAGACCCGAGTTCAAATCTAGGCAGAGACATATTTCTGGGTACTGTAGTAGTAATGTAGAAGGTATTGTAGTAGCTATTGTTTGGTATTGTAGCAGCCATAACTATTTATTTGTTTGGGATTTCAGGCCACTGGTTTGGTCCTCGGGTTCTTCAAGGACTTTGGTCCACCCAAGACTTTCGGGCCAGTAAGGATTTTGGGCCACCCCAAGGCCTTCAGTCTACCTTAAGTCCTTTGGTCCACCTCAAGGATTTCAGGCCACCTAAAATTGTCCTTAATGGACCAGGAAGACTCCACAAGGGGTAGAATCCAAGATAAGGATTCATAGCAGGTGTATTCACCAGAGCAGAAGCTAATAGATGTGGAAGAAAGAGAGGGTAAGTCATTGTCATCGGGACCATCCTATGCATGCATGGGAAACCTATCCAAACAACCATGAGAAGGTGGAGAGATGATATCACGATACATATGCTAGGGAGGAGCATTTCCTTATAGTTATAGTCTGGATATTTCATTTAATACCTATGAGTCATGTATTATCTAAGTATACGGGACTTGTAAGGGTTCCCCCTCATCCCTTTAAAGGGGAGTTATCAAAAATCAATAAAAATAAGGCCTTTGGGCCATTCAGGCATACTTACTATTCCAAATTGTTATCTTTTCATCCCTCACTTTATTATTCCCTTCAAAAATAATTTCCAGCTTGTCCCACATACTTTTTGAAGTATTGAGACCCATAACCTTCTCATAAACATTCTCTAAAAAGGATATAAGGATTTCATTTCTATCCTTTCCATCAACTTCTATATTTCTCTAATCAGGAAACATCATAGGGTCATCTTTCTCAATATGTGGACAATAAATATTAGCAATATCAACAACTTCTAGGCCAAGAGATAGGAGATAAGAAATCATCCTATTTTTGCATCCATAATAATTTTTTTCCATAAAATTTAGGAATTCCTATCCTATTTAAATAATTGATATTATCCATGATAAAGATTAAATAAGAGTAACTTCCCTCTAATACCAATTTAAGTTCCAAAGGATTAAATAAAAACTAAGAATGGGGGGTTGAATCAGTTGTTTTAAATTTTATAAGTTCTAATAATTTTCAAAACTTAACCACTAAAACCTATTAATATTTATTTCCATGTCATCGTTTTTAAAAAACTCATGCATGAAAAAGTAGTAATGAAATTAAATCACACAATATTTACAAGGTTCTGCCTCAGTATGAGAACCTACATCCTTGCCATAGCCACTCCTGTGGGTCTATGGACATTCACTATTAAGAATAAGTGAATGTAACTTGTTAAAACTCCTATTAGACTCCTTCTATCTCCTAATAGGAAATATTACACTGAATCCTATTAGTTTAAAATTTTTTCTTATAAAAAGATTTACCCAAATAAAAGAATAAAGACTTTGTCAAAATTTATCCATAATTGCTCAATCCAAATCCTCAATCCAATTTGGTTGTATCTAATTTTATAAATTCGATAAAGTCAATACAATTCTCCCTTACTCATTTTTCACTTATAAAACTCTACTCAAATACTCAGTCTGACCTTGCTCAGTCTGATTGACTCAATACAATGGACTCAATATGATAAACCCATTTTCAATCTGACAAAACCAACTCTACTCAGAAATTCAATATGATCTTTCTCAATCTGGTTGAATTACGTTTATTTCTTATCTCATTACTATTTGTATTTCTTTCTCATCCCATTATTATTTCTATTTACTTCTCGTCTCTTTATGATTTCTATTTATTTCTAAGATCATTACGATTTCTATTTCTTTCTCATATCATTATGATCTTCCTTGAATTTCCTTCGTAGAGTCAGTCTGATGGAATCCTCATTATGATTAAGTTATCATTATGATGGAAATACCATTACAATGATAGTTCCATAACTATGGAAGGTATTTAATAATGAATCCACTTAGTACCTTTGATATTATTCAAAATTCACCAACTTCACACATTCTAACTTCTAGATCTAATCTTATGAATTTGTATTTCTTCAATCTGATGAAGACTCTATCGTGATCACTAGAACCACTTCAATCAGTATGATTACCACATTTCTTAAAAATATTCTATCATGAGTATGTTTCAGGATTTATAAGAATTTCATGATTAGAAAAAGCATCATTTTACTTTGATTAGAAAGTTTGAGAAATTTATAATCTTATTTACTTCACTTTATTTAACAAACTTTTTTAGCGTCATTATGACTTCTTCACTCAGCAGCATTTGTCTTTATCTAATTACTAAAAAGGAAAACTTCTAAAAACAATAATTTTTTCCTTCGATTATTTTGGTTCTGATGATCTGAATCAGATGTTGACGGATCTGATACTCTATGCCAGGTGATTCTCAGTCCAAAAATCTGATTCCAGAAACCTATTTCGGAAAAAAAACTTTCATAAAGAAAAAAAATTCTCCCCCTTTATTTTTGGGTTTGAACATTCAGTAACTTTCAAATTTCTTACAAAACTCATTACAATGTACTGGGTCCAATTCTTGGATAACTAAAAATAATCTTATACAAAAAGTTTATTTTTCAACAAATAAAAAAAAAATTTAAAAAAAATTATCATAAAGGTTCTTTAGTAATCCTATCCAACTATGTTGTATAATATGTCATCCTAGATAAATATATTATATAAACAAGGAAGGTATCCTTGACTTATGCTTATGTTGTCATTTTTATATTGTCACCACATTCCTATGATGTTATGCTCTTATTTCATGGTCATTTATTAATCTATGTACACATGATATCATCACTTTTATGCTTCCATACTTATGATCATACTCATTATGATATCATGTTATGCCTCTTGTCTCCCATGTTATGCTTAATTTTTTATTTTTACGCTTACTGAGTTTTCAAGATCACCCCTTTATGATGAAAGAAATTATTAAGTATGTTAATCCTAGAAGAGTATCTTGTGTAGAGAATTTATGGGTGACATTAAAGACTCTTTATGGATTTATTATCTTATTATATAGTAAAATAAAATGTCAATTTGATGAGAATATTTGAGATTTAAATGTTTGTGATTTTTTCAAATTCTCTAAAACAATATTATAAAAGGTATTTGGATTGTAAATGTGAAAAAAAATATTATAATCATATATTTGTATCAAAGAAAATGTTGTATGAAATGTTTTTTTGGAACCAGATCTAGAAGTGAAAGTTTGTGGGAACTATAGTTAGTATCAGAGTGGTGTTTAGATAAATTTAGAGGTTAGGATGTTATCAATTGAGGATAATTTAAGATCTATAAATGATATTAAGATTTGATATGTTAAGGATGGTCTTTGTTTAAAATATATAGATAAACCATTTGATTTACAATGTCTAGTATTTTATGTTGTTTGGGGATTAGGATAAGGGAACATTAGTGGAATACTTGGGCATAATTCTAATTATATGAGAAAATCTAGATATTTTTTAAGAGTTTATATTATGTGGTTTTCCTAGAAATTACATCCTTTTATGAATACTAGAAAATGGATGTTGTTTTTGGCACAACTGCATCTAGGTATAACACCCCTGAAAAGAGTTAGTTTGGTATATCTTGGTTATTATTCTAGTGCCTGGTGAATGGACCATAACTTTTCACCTTGTAAGACACTCCTAGGGATATTCTTGTGTTAATTCACATTCACTTTACAAATAATTACGAAGGATTTGATCATATTATTTTATGGAAGTTAACTAGATTAAATAAATTAACAATAAAATGATCATGGATAACCTAGACTAAATCTAAAGACTTATAATTTAGGGTATTGACATCATTTATGAATTATTTCTTATGTTTTCATAGTTTTACCTTTGTGAATTTACTAATTTAAATATTATCATCACTAAAATTTCTTTTAATGTAATTACTGGAGCAAGAAGCAACTAGGATAACAATGGATGCGATGGACAAAGTGTGGACTGTCCTGACCAAAAATATTTTGGGATAAGAATTAGGGTTAAAATTTTTATTATTATTCCCTCAAATAAAGTTATTGAGATTTCCCAGGGAAAATTATCCCTCATTGGGTTATATACCTCAGTCATGTACAACACCTCAATTTAACTATTTCACATGTCTATAGGGAAGATAACCAAGTGGCAGATGCACTATCAAAGAGATAAATCATGGAAATGAACACTATGTGGTCATTTATAGCACCTGATTATTGTGTAATTATGGTTGATGAGGATATGCAAGTATTGGTGTGCTCTTGTCTTTTTAATCCCTACTTGTAATGCTTGAATTTATACTTCTACTTTTATTTAATAAATTTAGGGTAGGATTTTCCAGACCCTGGATATTCCTAGTAATTAAAAATGAAGTATATTAAAGGGTTATAGAGGTGAACAATTTTATGAAATAGATTATTAATACAGTAATGGTATTTTTACAATAAGTTAGAGTTTAATCAACTAAGAAGGGAAATAAAGTAATGGATTTTTTCCTCAAACTCGCTTCATTGAGACACATTTTAATTTTCACAGCAATTTAATTTTATATGGTGTATATTATTACCAATTGATATGTTATCATGAAATGTTTTTTATTCAAGATATTTGAGATTCATTTTCAAGATCATTCCCCTTCAAGGGTTTTGATTAAACTGTTACTCAAGTCATAATTGTTTTCTCAACTCAAGTTTTTTTTTCTATGAGTCATTAAATATCATCTTAATTTAATATTCCAAGTCTCTTTTTCCTAAAATTAAATTTTAAAATGGTATATTTATTTTTTATCTATGGATATTAATTATCTTCATTAATATCCTCCCCTTTGATGAAATGTTTCCCCAAATAAAAGCATGATATTGATAAAAATAACTCATATACTTTCCAATGTATGTTTTTCTTCCATATACATGTTTTACTTATCAAAATTATTTTCTATAATATTAAAAGTGAAATTCATACTTATTTTCACCTCTTATAAATAAAATATTTTGTCATCTTTTTTAGGATATGGGTTTTAATAAAAAGTCTTAATCAACTTTAAACATTTTTCAAAAGATTAGTTTTCAGAAATGTTTTCCTCTAAAGTAATGTTTTAAAATATTAAAAAATTAATTATTTACAACTTTTCTTATAAAGGGAATTTAAATTTATCTAAAATTATTTTTAAAATCAAATATTTTAAATGTTTTCATAAAGCTCATTTTCAACTAAAAGGAATTTCTTTTACATGTTTCTATGTGAACTTATCCTTCCACCACCTTTGTCATTTCTAAGAGACTTCCTCTATATGATTTGATTTTAAAAAAGAAATTATTATTCTCATGGTTTAATAAAATATTCCTTTTTAAAAAAATTCAAAGTATAAGGTAAATTATTATTTTCAAAGAATATTTCCTAATTCTTTTGAGAGTGTCATTAACCTATGTCGAATGCTTGATCAACGGTATTCTTCAAGTGATATTGTCCACCTTATTTATCTATATGGATTATTAAATTATATTTTACATCTACACTATGATCCATCAATACTTTTTTATTTCCTAATCATGCACTTGTATAGGTATGATTTACTTCCAATGCCTTCCCCCTGTTAATTCCCTATGTTCCATTACTTGATTGAAAAGTGTTCACCTAGATTCCCAATACATAGATTGATTGGGGGAATTATTATCTCAATTGTATATCCATTTCCTATCTAGTGTAAATATTATATGTGTAATCATCTTTTTTTAAGTGTTATTTAACTAGAATAATGTTTAAAGTCATTGGGTAACCATTTATTTTCCATAAGTTTATCATGTCATGTTTCTTGATGAAATCATGAATGTTTTCTTAGGAAACCACTTGAAAAAAATATATAACCCATTTTATTTCATTAGGCTTTTATTATATATTTATTGAAACCATGTGGCACAAATATATATGGTTTTTATTACGTGATGGGTGAGCCCAGAATTATATATCTCTCTAATTAATTGGGTAATGTTTCCATGTCATGAGATATCCAAGTACGTGGGTAGCAATCCAAGCTAAATATGGTGCATGCGAAGTTAGCCTATCCAACTATGTTAGGTTAAAAAGGTAGGGATCCTTGACTTATGCTTGTGATGTCATGTTTATGTTGTCACCACAAACCTATAATTCCATTCTCTTATGTTATAATATTTGTTTAATCCATGTACATATGATATCATCTATTTAGTTCATGCTTCCATTCTTATGATCATCCTAATTATGATATCATGTTATGTATCATGCCTCTCATGTTATACATTATTATTATATTTACCCTTACTGGTCATTTGATCTCACCCCATTCTTATGTTTCTATTTCCCCAAGTTATGAAGGAAAGTAATAAGTATGCTAATCCTAGAAGATTATGTTTTGTGGATAATTTATGGCTGATGATGAAGACTCGTTATGGATTTATTAGCTTCTTATATAGTGAAAAAAAATCTATTTTATTAGAAGACTTGAGATTTATTAGTTGTTGATTTGTCTTAATTATATAAAACTATAAACTAAAATTTCTTTGTATTATAAATGAATGAAATTTATTTTAATCATAGGTGTGTATCAAATGTAATGTTTTAAGTTACGTGTTACGACACCAGATCCAGGAGCCTAGGTCTAGGGTAATTACATCACCTAATGTCACTAGCACCTCAGACCCAGCCCAAGCCAATGGGTTGGGTAGGGATGTTAAAAATGGTATCATTATTTTTTTAGTTTGTTGTATTGGGATGGTATAATGGAGTTAGGTATGCCAGAAAATGAAATTTTCATCATAAAAAGATGTAGCTACACTATTTATGTTGGACATCAAGTTACCAGGGTAGTCTGGGTACAAAAGTGTTCTAAGAAACTTCTGGGGGTATTTCCATCTCATCATTATGGTTTTAGCCGATGAGTGTAGTATATCATGAATTAGTGATGATACTTACCACTAAGACTAAATTTTTCATATCATGATTGATTTTTTTTGTAAATCATTGATAACGATTGTTTCAATAGATGTTCCTTATTATTATCATCCTTTTAGTTTTGAGTCAGTGATGACTAAGAGGTGTTTTTTTTTCTTTAAAAATAATAGAACTAGTTCAAATACTAGGGAACCCATTAGAGTGAGAAACAAAAATATGGTTCAATCTAAACCACAAATAAATCAACAGATTTTTTAGATCATTTTTTTGGAATTTCATGACATGGAAAATGGAAATAAGATTCCACAATAGTGCCATGAAAATTAAACAATGGAATTTCAAAAATAGAATCCACTAATTTTTAAAGGATATTTGGGACCAAAACAAGTGGAGGAATGGATAAGGAATATTAATTGAGTTTTTTATTTCTTAGAAACCCTAGTGGAAATTAAAGTGAATCTATTAGTTTATATACTAGAAGATCTTGTTAGGAATCTGTGGGACATTATTTTCCAAACTAAAAAGAACCAGGTCCAAACATGGCCAAGATTTGAGGAGTTTTTTAACAAAACAATTTATCCACAAACCTTCAAGATCACAAGTATGACATATTTATTTACTATAAATTAGGTAATCTATACATTATGGGGGTTTTGTATCAATTTCTTATGATGATTCAATTTTCTTCTAAAGTTCCCACTAGTGAGTACTTAAAGGTGATTAAATTTAAGGAAGGGCTACAATATGAAATATGTTCAAAGTTGGTTATCTTATGCATTTAAAACTATATGGAAATGGTAAATAGGGAGATGGTAAGAGAAAATTATATCTCAGGAACCTATGTTGGGAAAAAAATTACTTACATGGGTAAAAGTAGGAACTCTATTATAGGGAAAATAAAAGATGGAGAATTATTCTCAAGCAAGAAAAGTACCAAGAAACAAGTCACTTGGTTCAGTATCCTATCCACCTCATCATAGTAATCAATTGGGATATTTTCAGTGTGGATCTTATGATAATATCATGTAAGAATGCATGGTGACTCTATAAGAACTCCACAATTTCGTAAATTTGGGACATCTGAAATTTCATTATGCACCAAATCTAAGGATGATTAGTGTTAATGGATTGAAAATATCACTGGATTCTTATGATAATATTGGTCAATCGATATTCAATAGTAATAACCCCCAAAACTGAGTGACCTATAGTGACTCTTGTATCACACTTACCCCTCAACAGTCATCATAGCTATAGAAGAGCAATAATGAATTGTTAGGAGCACATACTAAGTTATTGTAGGTGTTGAGAAGATGATCATAGAGGATCAATTGGGTCCTTTGATGGTTTGAGGTTCTATTATCTTTAATTATACTCTCATGAAAGATTTTTTTGATACTAGTGCATCTCGCTCTTTTATTTATTCTCATTTTTTGGATCATATGGGATTGCATATTTAAATGATTCCTTATCTATTGAAACTTCAAAAACCTCTCAACCAATGAGAATGTTGATCCTTTAAGTGTGTAGTGCATTTTATATATATTGATGAGGCTAAATTTTTTTGGGATTTATCTATTCTTGAGATAGAAATCTATAAAATTATTTTGGGAATTGATTGTTTTAAATTATTCAAGGCCTTCATTAACTATTATTCTCAACAGCTTAGTTTCACATTTTTTAATGGTGTTGAACATCTATTTAAAGGATATTGGGAAGTGAATGCAAGTATATAAGGACATTTAGTATCAGTAGTTGGTATTATCTCTTAACATTTGGTATTAGTTTCTTTGGTAACTGTTGATGAAATAAAACATAGAAATTTTCCAACCATCATAGACTAATTTCCAAATATATTCCCTGAAAATTTCTTTAGGTACCAGACAAAGAAGTATAATTTTTTATTGATCCATTACTAGGGAACAACCCTATTTCACTTTTTTCCTATAGGATAGAATCAATGTAACTAAGTGAAATAATTATTTAGATTGAAAATTTTGGAAAGAAATTATTCATTTGACCTAGTACATCTCCATGGGTTGCATGAGTTATTTTTATAAAGAAATCGGATAGAACTCTTTCCCTTTTGGTAGATTATTTTAAGCTAAACCAGGTTAAGATAAATAATCGATATCATCTTCCATGAATTGAGGATTTTTTAAAAATTGAGGAGATCCAAATGGTTCTCTAAGATTGATTTATGATTATGGTATCCCCAACTTTGAGTTTAGAAGGAGGATATTTTGAAGATATCTTTACAGATTCAGTATAGCTATTATGAATACGTGGTTCTACCCTTTGGTATTACGAATGCACCAGTGGTGTATATGTAATTGATGAATAAGATATTTTAGAGGTATCTTGACTCCTTTATTGTGGTGTTCATCGATAATACTCAAGTGTATTCTATGTTTAAAGTCGATCATGAACAACACTTGGGAATAGTGTTGGGTTTCTTACAGAAACATTTCCTTTATGATAATATTTCAAAGTTTGATTTCTGGATATAATAGACATGTTTCCTTGGCCAAATAATTTCTGAAATAGGAGTCTCAATGGATCCTGAAAAGGTAAAATTTGTTATCTCTTTTCAACCAACAAAGAAAATATTTGAGATACAGAATTTCCTTGTCTTAGTAGTCTATTACTGACACTTTTTTCATAAATTTTCATGAATTGAATCTCAAATGAAAGCTTTGATGAGGAAATTTATTGCTTTCCAATGGAATGGATAATTCCAAATATATTTTCAAGATATTATGGTTTGGAATACATTAGAAGCCATACTTATATTTCTAGAGTTAGGATGAGCTTATGTGGTCTATTGTGGCACACCCAAAATTGTTTTTGGATGTGTTATTGTGTGGGTATATTACGTTGTAGATTATGGGTTATAAAAATTATAGGATCATGATAATAATTAACCAATGCATAATTTAGAGTTAGTTGTTTGGGTCCATACCTTGAATAACCATTTTCATTATCCCTTTAGTGAGAAGTTCACTGTGTTCATGGATCATAAAATCTCGAAAACAAATCTTATCATAGAGATATTTTAATTTCAGGCAATAAAAATTAATGGAATGCCTTTATATATTTGGATTTGAATTGATTTTTACACTAATTAAAGGAAATTTAGTGGCTGATGCATTGAGTAGGAATCCATATAGCAAGTTTGCTAAAAAGGCTTCAGATAATTGGTAGATGGTGAAGGTCATAGCTGATATGCATCTGGATTATGTTGAGTAAAGTGATATTGTGAGTTTCTTTCTAGTTAATCTTGTTCCTAATTTGATTGATAAGGATAAATATTCTCAGAAATATAATCCTAAATCTCTAACCCTGAGTTTGAAACTCAATGGTGGGGAGACTATTGAAGGATGGACACCAGATGGGAGATCTTTGTTTCATTTTAGATATCTAGTTGTGCTTCCCCCAACTTATCAGAAAAGGATTTTTTCAACCTACCACCAATAAACATGTTCTACTAATTCTAGAATTTAGAATATTTATAATCAAATGAGAACATATTTCTTATGGGATGGCATGAAGAGAAGGGTTGAGAAGTATGTCTTGATATTCCTCACCCATCAGTGGGTCAAGGTAGAGAACCTAAGGCCAACTAGTATGTTGAAAAATTTACATATAACCATGTGTAAATGGGAATAGATATCTATGGATTTAATCATGGTTCTACCAAAAATGGTTTAGAAACATGATTTTATATGGGTGATTGTGGATCAACTCATAAAGTTGGCTCACTTCATCCTTAGTCATGAATACAATGCAATTGAAGACTTAGAAAAACTCTATATTCAGGGAGTTATAAAGTTTCATAGCATTCCAAATTCAATTGTGTTTGATCAAGGCCCCAGGATTATATATCTAATTTATAAATCCTTGTATTAATCCCTCTAAACCTAGTAGACCATGAGGATATCTTATCATACTCAAACAGATGGACAATATGAATAGACAATCCAAACACTGGGAGACATGCCTAGAGCTTTCATTTTGGGTTTTGGAGGCTCATGGGAGGGTTATATACCATTAGTAGAGTCCTTATATAATAGTTATCATGCCTTAATACACATGTCTCCTTTTGAAGCTTTATGGTCATCCTTATTGTTATCCACTTTGTTGGGTGGAAATGTGTGGGACTTTACTTCTTGAAAATAACCTTGTCAATGATATGATAAAGAAGATTTAGATGACTAGGAATAGGATGGAGAAAACTAAAAACCATTAGAAATTTTGTGTGAATCACCATCTTTAACCATTATCAGTTGATATGGGTGATCATGATTTCTTGAGAGTCTCTCCAAGGATATGGAATCATAATTTGTGTAAGAAAGGTAAATTTTCTCCTTGTTACATTGTCCCTTTTGAGAGAATAGAATGAGTTGGTGATGTGTCTTATCAGTTGTATTTACCTCTATGATTCAGCTTTGTACACATTGTCTTTCATGTATCTCAATTGATGAAGTACCAGCCGATCCTAACTATGTTATTCTATGGTACCATATTGATCTTGAGCCAAATGAAAAGTTGATTCATGTACAAATATGGATTTTGGATAGATAGAATAAGTTGTTTCATTAGAAAAGTATCGGTTTGGTAAAATATTTATGGTGTCATAGTCAAATTTAGTAATAGAATTTGGAATGAGAAGATTTTATGTTAAAGTAATGGCCTAAACTTTTCAAAAGCATAAAAAATATCCATCTTTATAAGGATGGAAAACCCAATGGTGGGGTAATACCCCTGATTTTAGGAACTTTACATTTCTTATGTATTTTGAAGTTATATGATTCTTGGGTTGAGTTTCAAGTGTTTATGGATGGTTTTAGAGTGTTCTGGAATCATTTTTGGGAGTGCACAGTTTGATCATGGTTTGGGAAAACCTTGAAAATTCTCTAGGAAATTGTGCAAGAGGTTTTGGAAGTTTCTGGGTAGTCACATAATTATAGAATGGTTTTTACAAACCATGAAGGTTCTAGTTAAAATCGTGTGAGTGGAGATAGAGGAAAAAATCATGGTTGACGCATGGTTTTTCAAAATAGATGAGATGAACATGTGAGGGCATGGTTTGGATATAGTATCATGCATATAGTTAGTGCACGGTTTCTAAAATTTTGTGTCCTAATCATATGGAATGCATGTAATTCTATCAAAACTTATATATTAGATATGTTTTACACTTTGAAACCCTCATTTTTTACCTCTCCTCTTAGGATCTCGAACTCCTCTATTCTCTTAGGAATTCTTAGATATTCCTTTTCATCCATAACATTATTTTTAAGAATCAATGGTCATTAGATCTCCAAAATCAATGGTCAGTTCTTTTTCTTTATTTTCCTCATTATATATACTCATATTCTCTCTTATGGAGCCATAGATATAATCTTTTTTGGATAGAACTATATTTTGTGATGTTTATTTTGATGATATCTTGATAGGATCTATTGAAGGGAAGAAGTTTCAGGGCCATATATTGAGGTTTCATGTGTCATTATTTGATTTTTTTTTAACCATTGTGAGGTTGGTGGCTTCTCTCCCACACTACTTGTTCTATAACTTTAAGTTTTGATGTCTAAATCACTATATCTTATTTTTTTAAAATACTTTCTTGGTTTTAGTACCTAAATATTTGGTTTTGAAATGATACAAAAAAATAGTTTGATAAATTTATTGAATAAAACATGGTTTTCAAAAGATATTATTTTTGTTGAGAACTTTCCATGTGTAGTTGGTGTGAGTCCATAAAACTTTATTAATGTTCCTTATTGGTTCATACATGGGGCGAGTTCCAAAGTGGCACATGGTAGATTCCATCAAGTGATGACTTGGTTACAGGACGGTTCACCACTCATTAATATTGTGACTACCTCTATTCATTTTTGATATAAATATAAATGTAATCCAACTTCTTCTTATTCCTAGTTAAATGTGTTGGGAAGTATTTGGTTGAAGTTCCTTATGATCAGAAGAACCACTAAAAATGGTGGATGAATTAGTGGTGATATTTTATGATTTATTCCCTCTTTGAAATTAACCCCTATAAATTTTTATATTTTTCTATCATTTTCAACTTTATAAAACTCAACCACACTTTGTATTCTACGTTATGAAAGTAAACCATAGTACACAATATTTACAAGGTTTCACCCCAGTATGGGTGAATACATACTTTCCATGGTGACTCTCATAAGTTAATGGAAAACCAATATAATATAAAGTGAATTTAATTTTATCCAACTCTTGTTAGACTCCTTATATCACCCTATAGGAAAATATACCAACTCCCATCAGTTATAAAGTTTTATAATAAAATTGATCCAAAACAAGACAGAAAAATTTTATAATTAGGTTACTAAAATTCATTTTTTAAATTATTCATATGATGTATCTATATAGTGCAGCTTATTCCTTTATATGGTCTACTCTATTTGGTTCACCTTATGATATTACTCCTTTGATTTGCGCTCTTTCTGATGAAAAAAACAACTTTTCCTCACAAACTATTCGGAATCTCTATCTAGTACAACCTCTGTCAAGTATCTCTAACAGATTCCTCTAACTAGTGTCTCTAATTGTAACCTCTGTCTGGTACCACTTCTCACAACACCTTTTTCTAGTGTACTTAAACTTTAAATAGGTGTTTCCTTGGTTGGAAACTCATCCAACTCAGAATTCTTCAGCACTTTTCCTTTTTGCACAAACAAACGGTAACACCCTGAGGTTTTATGAAATATATTTTTTGGATTAATTTAATATTTTTGATATTCTCCATTACCTGAAACTCTGATATTATCTTTTGTTACTAGAAAAACTATTTTTTATTGTGTTATGCACAATACCATGTTTATCTTGTGTTACACACAACATGGAGTCTAAACAAATCATGATATACTATTAAAATATTATTATTTAATTTTATAGTTATCATCTATCCATTAGAATGGAAGGTATGAATAAAATTAACTAAATTATAAAAATATATGGTATAAACATGTATTTATAATTAATTATTTTGTGACTAGATAATTATAAAGTAAAATAAAAACCATTTGAAAATAAAGGAAATCATTTTCTGAAAAACTATTTGTAACCACATAAACACGTTTTACCTCAACAAATTAAATGAATCACTTTTAGTGAATGATTTTAATGAAATTTATATGTTATATATTCAAAAAAAATTAAAATTTATAATATATTTTTTATATATAATAGATAACAAAAAATCCAATATTATGCTTAAAACTGCATTTTTCTAAAAATAGTTTTGTCACATTTTTTTAATGCACTTATTTTAAAACTATTTTTTGATAATTTTATAAGATTTATTTAAAAAATAAAATTAATTTTTTAAATAATAATATAAAAATTATACTAGGGTAAATTTTTGGTATTTTTTTGAAAAGTTTCTTTATTTGATGAATAGTGAAAATACTGAATTTTAATTAAAAACTGCATTTTCATTTAAATTATTTACAGAGTTAAATTTTATTTTGAATGGGTTTAAATTTAAAACTAGTTAAATTATATATCCAATAATTAAATTTAGAACATTTTAATAAATTTAATATTGAATTTTGATATAAAAACTTTTTAGACTTTTGAACATTTTCTCTTTAAAAAATTGTTTTCTCATCGCGTATGTAAGATTAATTTTAAATTAAATTTTTTCACTTATATGAATGGAATTTAACAAAATGTATTCGTTATTTATAATAAGAATAATTTTTATTATATAATAATTTAAATATAATTTTTTACCATAATTATTAGTGAAGACATTTAAAATTATTTACCGTGATTATGGTTAAAACGGGGTTTTTCACATTACATACGATTGTGTTAAAATTAAATTTACACAAACATAGGATTTTTAATTAATAAATTTTATCGAATATTTAAAATTATTAGGTTTAAAATAAATAATAACTATAATTTAAATTTTATTCTTAAAGAATAAATTACCTAGGTAAATAAAAAGATACAAGTTATTGTGGTAAAAACTAAAAGGGAAAAATTGAGTAAACTTAAAGACTAAAGAACAACATGATAAAAAAATTAATTTAGGTGTTGGATATTTGTATCAATAAAATAGTTCTTATAATCCATTATTGATCTATTTTTGATTCACATGAGGCAAGAGTGAACTCGTGAGAGTGAATACTTTTGGATATTTACAAAAATGTCACCCCTCCCCAATTATAAAAGGGAACTCACTCCCCTCAATTATTAACACCTATAAAGTCATTTTTATTGACCAAAAACTTCCAAAATACCTTATAAAATTCTATAATATCATCCTATAATCCTTATTTTTTGGCATAAATCCAACCAAGTAATTATTTTGGTTCAAACATAAGGATGATACCCAAATAAGAGGTAATGTTCATCAATGAGTGTTTTTGTTTTATTTCTCCCTCAACATCCTTAGATTATTATTTTAAAATTATGATATAATAAAATCAGTATAATCCATATAATTATATTTTTTTATGCTATTTTCATGACCTACAACTGTTAGGCGGAGAAAGAAAGGAGTGATGGCAATAGGGGGGTGAATTGCCTTTTAAAAAATGATTAACAAATTAAAAATCAAAGTTGAAAGTGCAGCGGAAATAAAGAGGCAAGACACAATAATTGATAACGGAGTTCGGCCTAAAACCCGGCCTACGTCTCCGCTCCCAACTCAACCGTTGAGAGATTTACTACCGCTTGCTTTTTAATGGTTGTAGCAAGAAACCCACTATCCTTTTTACAGGTGAAGGCTAGCTCACCTATTACAGCTTGCTTTTTAATGGTTTGAGCAAGAAACCCACTAGCCTTTTTACGGGTGAAGGCTAGCTCACCTATTACAGCTTGCTTTTTAATGGTTTGAGCAAGAAACCCACTAGCCTTTTTACGGGTGAAGGCTAGCTCACCTATTACAGCTAGCTTTTTAATGGTTTGAGCAAGAAACCCACTAGCCTTTTTACGGGTGAAGGCTAGCTCACCTTTGACTCAAGCCTTTTAAAAGGAAAGGCTTGACTAACCTCTTCACACCTTAAAGGTGGTGTGAAAACCCAAAGAAAGGGAGATGAGAAAGAGATGGGAGTTTGTAGGCACAAACTCAAATTGAATCTCAAAAATGATAAACAAGAAAAACTGTAATGGGAGAAGACTTGGGCGCCAATGGATGATTGGAGTTGAAGACGTGCACTCCCAAGCTTCTATGGTGGTGCTCCTTGGATGTGGAATTGGATTGGAGCAGTTGGGGTTCCTTGGAGGAAGTCCGCCGGACGTTCGCCAAATGATGTTAAATATGTCCCGTGGGCTTCCGTATGGCTTGGTTAAGTTTCCGGGGCTTCCTAGTCCTTTATTTATTGAGGGGGAACCCTCAAATGGCCTTTGGGAGGCTTCGGAGCCGTTGGAGAGGTCTTCGGAGCCGTTGGAGGCCAAGTGGACAGGCTGGTCAAAAGCCCAATGGCTAGTTTGACTGGCTCCACCGGCTGACCGGTACAGAGCCACCGGTTGGCCGGTGTGTGCAAAATGGAGGAGGGCTTAGGCTCAGGCTCCACCGGCTGGCCGGTGAGGAGGCCACCGGTTGGCCGGTGCTTAGGCAGTAGCAAATACTGTTCTGTCTGGGTGCCACCGGCTGGCCGGTGCTGAGGCCACCGGTTGGCCGGTGAGGAGGCAGTATCTACCCCTTCTGTCTGGGTGCCACCGGCTGGCCGGTGCTGAGGCCACCGGTTGGCCGGTGCTCTGGACAGTGAGGAGACTCTCTGCCCAGGCACTACCGGCTGGCCGGTGATGAGTCACCGGTTGGCCGGTGCACATGAAAACAGTGCACTTTGCTCCTTTCTTGGCTTCAGCTTGCTTGGCCCAATTCCTTGGTAACCTGAAATGATTCCTATCATCCAAAAACACTTGAAAGAGTATTAGATAAAAAAGTGACTGATTGTGATCATGAAAATTAAACCACAAGGGGTTCGAGAGGTACAACAATCTCCCCCTATTTTGATGATCACAATCACCAAAACAAGTAATGTAGAAAATGAAATGAAAAGCATGCTTTAAAGGATTTCTCCCCCAATCAACCAAGAATTTCTCCCCCTTTGTGATTATCAAAATAGCACGGGGCATAAAACTTGATTGAGGGAAACGTTTGAAAAACAAGAAAGAGATTTTAAACCAATTGAAATTTGAAATTTGATTTGAAAGTTTTGAATCAAAAAATGAATAACAGTTTGAATTGAAAGTTTTGAAAAGAAAATTGAAATGAAAAATTTGAATTGAATATTTTGAAATGAAAATTTTGATACCAAGTGTTGAAATTGAAAGTTTGAATCGAAAATTTTGAAATTGAAATCAAAAGGGTTTAAATGATCCTAACTCCCCCTAAATAAAAACAACAAATCACCGGGGAGAGGTTTTTGGAACCGAGACAAATTTTGGCCCGGAGAGACTCGCTAAGAGGTATTTTTCAATCCATACTTGTCTAATGGCGGGTCTTCTCCTATAAAATTGATCGTTAAAGAAAAAAGTTTTGGGCCTACCGTACCGGGCATTTTTGCAATCACATTCATAAATCATGTGCCTGGGTTTTTTACAATAATTACAAAATTTAAATTGAGAGCTCACCCTTACAAAAATAGTTGGAGCATGGGAAGAGGAAGCTTGCTTGGAATAGCCAAGCCCTTCGGTGGTTCTAGTTACACATTGGGAACCTAGTAGTTTGGTCAGATTTTGTTCCCCTTGGGTGAACTTGGCTAGTGATTCCCTTAAATCTTTGATTGTTGATTCTATGGAATTAATATTGGTAAGATTTTGGATTTTGAGGGACATATCTTCCTTCTCTTTGAGAAGTTGTTCTTTTTCGGAAGAGAGTTTTTTGAAATTCTTTTTTAAAGAAACAAATTTGGAAGAAAGTTCGTGAAAACCTTCCTCCAATTGATCTCTAGCATGTTGGAGATCCTCGTAGGATAAATGATTTAAAGAATTGGAAGAACTTGAGAATGAGGAGTCGGAAGATGATACCTCATTACATGCCATTAGGCATTTATTACCATTGTCGCTTGAGGAGGATGAGGAGGAGGATGTGGAGCTATCACTCCAAGTGGCCTTGAATGCCTTCTTCTTCTTTTGCTTGGCCTTTTTCTTTTTGAGAGGGAAATCGGGCTTGTCATCGCCTTTAGTACCTTCATGGGTTACTTCTAAAAGATTCCAGATATCATGAGAAGATGAGCAAGTAGAAATACGATAAAATTCATTACGGTCTAGCCCACAATGAAGAGCATTCATGGCTTTGCCATCAAGCTCAAAATTTGCAATGTCTTCGGGGGTCCATTTGGATTCATCGGGAGAGGATAAAGAATAACCATGCATGACAATTTTAAAAATAGGATAACCAATGCTTTTAAGAAATTTAGTCATGCGGGTTTTCCAATAGTTATAGTCGGTTCCATCAAAAAATGGAGCACGACCCAAAGAATAGCCTTCGGGGGCGAAAGAGGTTGAAGCCATCATAAAAGGATCTTAAATTTGAAACCGGTGAAGGTATTACTCAAATTTTGCCTCTGATACCAATTGTTAGGCGGAGAAAGAAAGGAGTGATGGCAAGAGGGGGGTGAATTGCCTTTTAATAAATGATTAACAAATTAAAAATCAAAGTTGAAAGTGCAGCGGAAATAAAGAGGCAAGACACAAGAATTGATAATGGAGTTCGGCCTAAAACCCGGCCTACGTCTCCGCTCCCAACTCAACCGTTGAGAGATTTACTACCACTTGCTTTTCAATGGTTGTAGCAAGAAACCCACTAGCCTTTTTACAGGTGAAGGCTAGCTCACCTATTACAGCTTGATTTTTAATGGTTTGAGCAAGAAACCCACTAGCCTTTTTACGGGTGAAGGCTAGCTCACCTATTGCAGCTTTCTTTTTAATGGTTTGAGCAAGAAACCCACTAGCCTTTTTACGGGTGAAGGCTAGCTCACCTATTACAGCTTGCTTTTTAATGGTTTGAGCAAGAAACCCACTAGCCTTTTTACGGGTGAAGGCTAGCTCACCTTTGACTCAAGCCTTTTAAAAGGAAAGGCTTGACTAACCTCTTCACACCTTAAAGGTGGTGTGAAAACCCAAATAAAGGGAGATGAGAAAGAGATGGGAGTTTGTAGGCACAAACTCAAATTGAAGCTCAAAAATGATAAACAAGAAAAACCGTAATGGGAGAAGCCTTGGGCGCCAATGGATGATTGGAGTTGAAGACGTACACTCCCAAGCTTCTATGGTGGTGCTCCTTGGATGTGGAATTGGATTGGATCAGTTGGGGTTCCTTGGAGGAAGTCCGCCGGAGGTTCTCCAAATGATGTTAAATATGTCCCGTGGGCTTCCGTATGGCTTGGTTAAGTTTCTGGGGCTTCGTAGTCCTTTATTTATAGAGGGGGAACCCTCAAATGGCCTTTGGGAGGCTTCGGAGCCATTGGAGAGGTCTTCGGAGCCGTTGGAGGCCAAGTGGATAGGCTGGTCAAAAGCCCACCGGCTAGTTTGACTGGCTCCACCGGCTGACCAGTACAGAGCCACCGGTTGGCCGGTGTGTGCAAAATGGAGGAGGGCTCAGGCTCAGGCTCCACCGGCTGGCCGGTGAGGAGGCCACCGGTTGGCCGGTGCTTAGGCAGTAGCAAATACTGTTCTGTCTGGGTGCCACCGGCTGGCCGGTGCTGAGGCCACCGGTTGGCCGGTGCTCTGGACAGTGAGGAGACTCTCTGCCCAGGCACTACCGGCTGGCCGGTGATGAGTCACCGGTTGGCCGGTGCACATGAAAACAGTGCACTTTGCTCCTTTCTTGGCTTCAGCTTGCTTGGCCCAATTCCTTGGTAACCTGAAATGATTCCTATCATCCAAAAACACTTGAAAGAGTATTAGATAAAAAAGTGAGTGATTATGATCATGAAAATTAAACCACGAGGGGTTCGAGAGGTACAACAATCTCCCCCTATTTTTATGATCACAATCACCAAAACAAGTAATGTAGAAAATGAAATGAAAAGCATGCTTTAAAGGATTTCTCCCCAAATCAACCAAGAATTTCTCCCCCTTTGTGATTATCAAAATAGCACGGGGCATAAAACTTGATTGAGGGAAACGTTTGAAAAACAAGAAAGAGATTTTAAACCAATTGAAATTTGAAATTTGATTTGAAAGTTTTGAATCAAAAAATGAATAACAGTTTGAATTGAAAGTTTGGAAAAGAAAATTGAAATGAAAAATTTGAATTGAATATTTTGAAATGAAAATTTTGATACCAAGTGTTGAAATTGAAAGTTTGAATCGAAAATTTTGAAATTGAAATCAAAAGGGTTTAAACGATCCTAACTCCCCCTAAATAAAAACAACAAATCACCGGGGAGAGGTTTTTGGAACCGAGACAAATTTTGGCTCGGAGAGACTCGCTAAGAGGGATTTTTCAATCCATACTTGTCTAATGGCGGGTCTTCTCCTATAAAATTGATCGTTAAAGAAAAAAGTTTTGGGCCTACCGTACCGGGCATTTTTGCAATCACATTCATAAATCATGTGCCCGGGTTTTTTACAATAATTACAAAATTTAAATTGAGTGCTCCCCCTTACAAAAATAGTTGTAGCATGGGAAGAGGAAGCTTGCTTGGAATAGCCAAGCCCTTTGGCGGTTCTAGTTACACGTTGGGAACCTAGTAGTTTGGTCAGATTTTGTTCCCCTTGGGTGAACTTGGCTAGTGATTCCCTTAAATCTTTGATTGTTGATTCTATGGAATTAATATTGGGAAGATTTTGGATTTTGAGGGACATCACTTCCTTCTCTTTGAGAAGTTGTTCTTTTTCGGAAGAGAGTTTTTTGAAATTCTTTTTTAAAGAAACAAATTTGGAAGAAAGTTCGTGAAAACCTTCCTCCAATTGATCTCTAGCATGTTGGAGATCCTCGTAGGATAAATGATTTAAAGAATTGGAAGAACTTGAGAATGAGGAGTCGGAAGATGATACCTCATTACATTCCATTAGGCATTTATTACCGTTGTCGCTTGAGGAGGATGAGGAGGAGGATGTGGAGCTATCACTCCAAGTGGCCTTGAATGCCTTCTTCTTCTTTTGCTTGGCCTTTTTCTTTTTGAGAGGGAAATCGGGCTTGTCATCGCCTTTAGTACCTTCATGGGTTACTTCTAAAAGATTCCAGATATCATGAGAAGATGAGCAAGTAGAAATACGATAAAATTCATTACGGTCTATCCCACAATGAAGAGCATTCATGGCTTTGCCATCAAGCTCAAAATTTGCAATGTCTTCGGGGGTCCATTTGGATTCATCGGGAGAGGATAAAGAATAACCATGCATGACAATTTTAAAAATAGGATAACCAATGCTTTTAAGAAATGTAGTCATGCGGGTTTTCCAATAGTTATAGTCGGTTCCATCAAAAAATGGAGCACGACCCAAAGAATAGCCTTCGGGGGCGAAAGAGGTTGAAGCCATCATAAAAGGATCTTAAATTTGAAACCGGTGAAGGTATTACTCAAATTTTGCCTCTGATACCAATTGTTAGGCAGAGAAAGAAAGGAGTGATGGCAAGAGGGGGGGTGAATTGCCTTTTAAAAAATGATTAACAAATTAAAAATCAAAGTTGAAAGTGCAGCGGAAATAAAGAGGCAAGACACAAGAATTGATAACGGAGTTCGGCCTAAAACCCGGCCTACGTCTCCGCTCCCAACTCAACCGTTGAGAGATTTACTACCGCTTGCTTTTCAATGGTTGTAGCAAGAAACCCACTAGCCTTTTTACAGGTGAAGGCTAGCTCACCTATTACAGCTTGCTTTTTAATGGTTTGAGCAAGAAACCCACTAGCCTTTTTACGGGTGAAGGCTAGCTCACCTATTACAGCTTGCTTTTTAATGGTTTGAGCAAGAAACCCACTAGCCTTTTTACGGGTAAAGGCTAGCTCACCTATTACAGCTTGCTTTTTAATGGTTTGAGCAAGAAACCCACTAGCCTTTTTACGGGTGAAGGCTAGCTCACCTTTGACTCAAGCCTTTTAAAAGGAAAGGCTTGACTAACCTCTTCACACCTTAAAGGTGGTGTGAAAACCCAAAGAAAGGGAGATGAGAAAGAGATGGGAGTTTGTAGGCACAAACTCAAATTGAAGCTCAAAAATGATAAACAAGAAAAAACGTAATGGGAGAAGCCTTGGGCGCCAATGGATGATTGGAGTTGAAGACGTGCACTCCCAAGCTTCTATGGTGGTGCTCCTTGGATGTGGAATTGGATTGGAGCAGTTGGGGTTCCTTGGAGGAAGTCCGCCGGAGGTTCGCCAAATGATGTTAAATATGTCCCGTGGGCTTCCGTATGGCTTGGTTAAGTTTCTGGGGCTTCGTAGTCCTTTATTTATAGAGGGGGAACCCTCAAATGGCCTTTGGGAGGCTTCGGAGCCATTGGAGAGGTCTTCGGAGCCGTTGGAGGCCAAGTGGATAGGCTGGTCAAAAGCCCAACGGCTAGTTTGAATGGCTCCACCGGCTGACCGGTACAGAGCCACCGGTTGGCCGGTGTGTGCAAAATGGAGGAGGGCTCGGGCTCAGTCTCCACCGGCTGGCCGGTGAGGAGGCCACCAGTTGGCCGGTGCTTAGGCAGTAGCAAATACTGTTCTGTCTGGGTGCCACCGGCTGGCCGGTGCTGAGGCCACCGGTTGGCCGGTGCTCTGGACAGTGAGGAGACTCTCTGCCCAGGCACTACCGTCTGGCCGGTGATGAGTCACCGGTTGGCCGGTGCACATGAAAACAGTGCACTTTGCTCCTTTCTTGGCTTCAGCTTGCTTGGCCCAATTCCTTGGTAACCTGAAATGATTCCTATCATCCAAAAACACTTGAAAGAGTATTAGATAAAAAATTGAGTGATTGTGATCATGAAAATTAAACCACGAGGGGTTCGAGAGGTACAACAACAACCATCTCCACATCCATAAAATGGGTTACGAAGTCATTATTCATGTGTACGGTGGACTACTGTCTCACGAACCGATGTCATTCGTTTTTCCATTACCACCACTAAAGGTTGAAAATAATGATGGATTTATAATTTATATATAATATTTATGATATTATTATGATTTTATAATTATTAATTCTTTCATACCTTCAGGATTTCTATTTTTTGGGCATACGATAATGTTGCTCGTGTATACGGCGAACTATCACCACACGAAGTGATGTGATACGTTCACATTTTACATAGAAGGTATTAAGGATAGTCTTAATAAAAAATTTGATATATATTACATAAAAATAATTCTGAAATAATAATATATCATTTACCTTACTTTAAATTTGATAAAAAAATGGAAACAATGTTCACGCGTACGTATGGCCTACAGCCTCCATAAATTGGGTATTTCATTTTCTATCACTAAATTTTATCGATTACTATAAATACCTATATATATTGAATATATATGATATTTATATATTTTTTAAAATTATAAATATTATTAAATCGTTATTTAAGTTAGAGGACCAAAAATAAAGAATCAAAATATATATGAAAAATAAAGCGGTTAATACCCGAAAAGTGATTTTAACAAGGAATTATTAATAAACGGGTAATAAATGGTCATAAATAAATCATATGTGATATGAAATAAATAATTATGGACATATAATATATTTATAACAAAATTATATTTACTATACAATAGTTTTGAATGTGTTTGATGAAATTCAAGACTAAAGTTAAGGGATTTCTAGTCTCTCTTTTATTTCTGGGAGACATATGCAAATTCACAACTTGTTTGTTTTGTGTGGTCTATATATTTCCCCTTAGACATTTTATATCATGAATATAATTATTTTAATGATATATAAAGTTTAATTTTATGTTATTATTTATCTTTTATTATAATTCGAAATATTTCTAAAGTGGTAAGGGATTTTTGCATCAATTTTACTTCTTTGAGACTTATGTCATGATATGCGCCTATCTTCTTTAATGTGGTGTATATACAACCCATTTGAAATGTAAGATGATGAATTTATTTATTCTCATGATATTTTAAGTTTAATTTAATTTTATTTCTTCATGGGTATTACAATTCAAAGTTACCAAAGTGGTAATGATTTTATATTTCAATCTCATTGTTTATCGAGATTGTTTATGACTATGTTTCTAATGATCAAATCTTATGATCCATATCTCAAGAAAATAATAACTTTTATTCTACTCTATTTATGTCATGAGAATGAATTTTTCCCTTCATTTTATTCTCTTCATGTACTCAAGAGTTCAAAAATATTGTTCTTAATAAAAATTATCTTTTTGGTCAAAAACCCTTTTTCTTCCAAAACTGTAGTTTCAAAAATGTTTTCAAAAATGTTTTTATTATTTTTTTAAAATAATTTATTGAAGGAATTTTTACCCATGCTTGATTTATCACATCCATGAATTTATTTTTAGGTACTTATTCTATTTATTATTGATCCTACTTTTATCCTTGAGTCTTATTAGGAGTTTTGGTGAAAAATTGGGAGTTTTGGGTTAACAACAGGTTGTGTACGTTTGGCGCATGGTTTGGAAAACCATTCTCCCTTTGCTAGGAAATTTTGTGACCAAAGTGAAATTTTGGATAGTGGATAACCACATGGTTAGTGCATGTTTTGTAAACCATGTGATGTAAATTTTATGACTTATTTCACTTAGATAGTTAGGGGTGCACGGTTGCCACACGGTTTGGAAAACAGTGTGAAAAAACCATGCAACTTGTATAGGTCATTAAAAATTGGATTTTTTGTCTTTTTTATCCCCTCAATTTTTAACCCTAAACACCCCTAATCCTTCCCAGTTAGGATTATTCACCCTAGGTTCCTCCCCCCAGCCCTCTTTCCCCCTTCGTCTGCTATTTTTGTGGTGGATTTGTTGTTGTTTCACCAAGAATATCCAAGTAAGTCCCTCATTTCTTGATTTATTTCTCTTGTCTAGGGATTCTCTTCCTCTTTATTGGGGTTTTATATCTACATTGGTTTGGGTGGCCTATTTGGGGTTTTATATTGATTATTAGGTTTCAATATTCATGTTTTTGGTTCAATGTTTCCTTTATAGGGTTCTCTTGAGGTGTGGTTGTGGTTTTGCACCAATTTCTGGATGTTTCTACACTTAAGGTATGTGGCCCCATGATTAAACATTATTTTGTGACTTTAATATGCTTTATTTTCTTCTTAGTTATGTTTTATGCATTATTTATGAGGTGATAAATGTGTTTTAAAAAGGATTCAAGGTGTGTTTGTATTGAAAAGTGGTTTTTAAATGGGAATGTTTTATGATTCATGTGTGCTTTCATGATGGATCCTTAAATTTGTTTGATAAAATGTGTAAGTGGTGTGCCACATATTGTGAAATGGTTTTGGTTCATGTTTGGATTTTAAAGTGTTTTTAATTTATGGCAATGGTGATTTATCAAGTATTTTTTTATTCACTACGGGAAAAAGTGGTATTAGCGACGGGTTATTTGCGACGGGAATATATCCCGTCGCAAATGGTTTGGCGCGAATGCGTGCCAAATCGCGCGAAAGATATTTGCGACGGGATCCCCTTCCCGTCGCAAATAACCGGCGGCGGTAACAGGTTATTTGCGACGGGAAGGGGTTCCCGTCGCTAATAACCTGGCGACAGGGGTTATTTGCGACGAGCCCCATCGCAAATAATCCCTTTTATTGCCGCCCATAATAAATGCGGTCGGGGTTATTTGCGACGGGACCATCGCAAATAATACCAATTGCAACGGTATTCCCGTCGCAATAAACCCCGTCGCAAATAATCTAACCTATAAATACAGCCAGCCTTGACAAGTTTTCTGAATCTGAACTACTTTTTACTAGTTTATATGTGTTGAGTGAGTTTTTGTTTGCAAGTCGATTTCAAGGAGGTTGCGGGGATCATCCTACAAGTATAAAAAATCGAAAGCTCGAAAACGAGTTTAAGGTTTTTTTCTGAATTTTAATTTAATATTTATTTAATGTTTTTGTTTTATATTTTTACATTAGTTTTTATTATTTCTTATTAGATATAATTATGTTGTATTAAGGTATTAAATTTGATTTGTTAGATTTCATTATTAGTAATTAACAATATTTAATAATTAAGTGACTGTAATTAGTAATTAATAACTTTAATTTTAATTAAAGATAGTAATTAGTAATTAATTAATGTAATTAGTAGTTAATGAATGTAATTTGTAGATAATGAATGTAATTAGTAATTAATGAATATAATTTGGAATAATTGGAATAATTCAAAAAAATAGTAATAATTAGAAAAAATTAACAATAATTAGTAATAAGTAACATTAATTAGTAATAATTAATAATAATTAACAATAATTCCCAATAATTACCAATAATTAGTAATAATTAACAATAATTACCAATAATTAGTAATAATTAGTAATAATTAGTAATAATTATAAATAATTACCAATATTTACCAATATTTACCAATAATTGCCAATAATTGTCAATATTTTCCAATAATTACCAATATTTACCAATATTTACCAATAATTGCCAATAATTGTCAATAATTACCAATAATTAGGAATAATTACCAATAATTAGGAATAATTACCAATAATTAGGAATAATTACCAATAATTAGGAATAATTACCATTAATTAGGAATAATTACCAATAATTAGGAATAATTACCAATAATTAGGAATAATTACCAATAATTAGGAATAATTACCAATAATTAGGAATAATTACCATTAATTAGGAATAATTACCAATAATTAGGAATAATTACCAATAATTAGGAATAATTACCAATAATTAGGAATAATTACCAATAATTACCAATAATTACCAATAATTAGGAATAATTACCAATAATTAGGAATAATTACCAATAATTAGGAATAATTACCAATAATTAATAATAATTACCAATAATTACCAATAATTACTAATAATTACCAATAATTACCAATAATTACCAATAATTACCAATAATTACCAATAATTAGGAATAAATACCAATAATTACAAATAATTACCAATAATTACCAATAATTTGGAATAATTACCAATAATTAGGAATAATTAGTAATAATTAATAATAATTACCAATAATTACCAATAATTAGTAATAATTACAAATAATTACCAATAATTAGGAATAATTAACAATAATTAGGAATAATTACCAATAATTACCAATAATTAGTAATAATTACCAACAATTACCAATAAGTTGTAATAATTAACAATAATTACCAATAATTAGTAATAATTACCAATATTTACCAATATTTACCAATATTTACCAATAATTACCAATAATTGTCAATATTTACCAATAATTAGGAATAATTACCAATAATTATGAATAATTAGTAATAATTAGGAATAATTACCAAAAATTAGGAATAATTACCAATAATTATGAATAATTATCAATAATTAGGAATAATTACAAATAATTTGGAATAATTACCAATAATTAGGAATAATTACTAATAATTAGGAATAATTACCAATAATTAGTAATAATTACCAATAATTAGGAATAATTACCAATATTTAGGAATAATTGCCAATAATTAGGAATAATTACCAATAATTAAGAATAATTACCAATAATTAGGAATAATTACTAATAATTAGGAATAATTATCAATAATTAGTAATAATTACTAATAATTAGGAATAATTATCAATAATTAGTAATAATTACCAATAATTAAGAATAATTACCAATAATTAGGAATAATTAGTAATAATTAGCTAATTGGAAAAAACTAGCATGATCATTATCTTTCTCAATTATCTTTTCATCTCTGTATTGGTTTTAAGAAAACTTTTGTCTCCACAAGTAATATTTGCATTCTTTTTCAAAATTGTCAACCTACTCACCAATAAAGAGGTGAAAGTGAATGCAAATATTACATGTGGAGACAGAATGTTAAACACACAGATGAAAGGAGAATTGTAACATAATATAGAAAATTATATTATTTTAATATTAATAATAAAAAATACTAATAATGTAATAATGTTATTATTATATAATTAATATTTATGAAAAAATAATATTAGTATTATTAAAATAATAAAAAATTTATAAAATATTAAAATTATCAATATTTGTAACAAGTTTTGATTTATTCTTAACATGTTCAATTCTTAAAGGGTTAATTTTTAGGTCTATCCCAATAAAAAGTTTGTGTCAGTTGTGTCAGATGTAAACTCTATAATTATCCTTCGTTGAGTGTTTTTTCTAACAAATTATTCAAAACCAGTAATGATTTTATATTTTATAGAAAAATATGGAACAATGAGTTCGTCAACAGTCATTATTAGATGGCCGCATATGGATAAATCAAAGTAGAAATCCAAATGGTTCTGGTTTAAATCCAGTATATATAGAGGGTGTGGAGACTTTTTTAGCATTTGCGGCATCAAATCCAGAATTTGTTTCAGAAGGCACAATAAAATGTCCTTGTAAAAAATGTGCACTGAGAACATTTGACACGTTTGAAAAAGTTGGGGGACATCTCTTGCGTTTTGGTTTTCAACTGGATTATGTTTTCTGGTATCAACATGGTGAACGCAGTTCTACAGAAGGTGATACTAACTTGATTCTGGATCCATCCTGGTTTCAAAATTTAGTACATGATGTTGCAGGTCCATCTATTCAACATACAGAAACTCAAGATGATATTGATTCAACTCCTGAGTTGGCACACTCTGAATTTTATGAGTTGTTGAGGTCTGATGAGGATTCGTTATATCCTGGTTGCAAGATAAGAAAATTAGAAGCAATTGCAAAATTTATGGCTATCAAATCAGATAATGGAATGTCAAACACATGTTTTGATAAAATATTTTCTTTAGTTAAAACACTGTTACCCAAAGGAAATGTTTTGCCAACAAATTACTATGAGATTAAGAGGATGGTTCGGAATTTAGGACTTAGTTGTCAGAAGATCATGCATGTTCAAATGATTGCATTTTATATTCTGGGGAAAATGAGTCGTTGGATAGTTGTCCCACTTGTGGGCAATCGAGTTATAAAGAAGCTCAACATGGAAAGTATGGATTGATTCCTATAAAATAGTTGAGATATTTTCCTCTTACATCCAGACTTCAGCGTTTATTCATGTCTAAGAATACAGCGACAATGATGTCATGGCACAAAAAAAAAATATTTCAACCAGTAAAAGCTTGAATCATCCGACCAATGGTGATTCATGGAAACATTTTGATAGAGTGAATCCATCCTTTTCTTTCGAACCTGAAATGTGCGACTCGGTCTTTCCACTGATGGTTTCTGTCCATTCGGATCTTATGGTAGTCAGTATTCATGTTGGCCTGTCTTTTTAACTCCGTACAATTTACCTCCATGGATGTTGATGAAGGAACCCTATATATTTTTGACCTTACTAATCCCAGGACATCTGAAGAAGAATATTGATGTTTATTTAAAACCATTGATTGATGAATTAAATATACTATGGAGTACTGGTGTCAGTACTTATGATGTTGCTGCGAAACAGAATTTCATACTAAGAGCATCATTGATGTGGGCAATCAGTGACTTCCTGTCTTATGGCATGTTATCTGGCTAGAGTACACATGGGCCGAAATCATGTCCTTAATGTATGGGAGAGAACAAGGCATTTATGCTCGTCTATGGAAAAAACCTTACTATTTTGACTATCATCGTAGATTTCTTCCAGCTGATCATCTTTTTCGCAGAAACAGATCTCATTTTAGAAAAGGCATAGTTGAAAGGGATGGACCTCCAAAAATTCTATTAGGTACAGAGTTAAAATCAGTTGTATATTCATTACCTCCCATCACATTTAGACCCACAATAAACCAACAGAAAATTTATGGTTTTGGGAAAGAACACAATTGGCTAAAACGTAGAATATTTTGGGATTTGCCATATTGGTCTGATTTGCTGGTCCGTCACATGTTGGATGTCATGCATATTGAGAAGAACTATTTTGATAATTTGTTTCATACAGTTTTGGATACACCAGAAAAGAGCAAAGATAATGTAAATGCACGATTAGATCTTGCTCAAATTTGCAGGCGTCCAGAACTCAAACTGTTTGAGAATGTCAGAACAGAAAGGTTAATGAAACCAAAATCAGCTTATACATTATCCAAAGAAATCCGTTTATTATTTTTTCAATGGATTGTATATTTCAGACTTCCAGATGGATGTGCTTCCAATTTGGGTATATGTGTAAATAATGGTCATATTACCAGATTAAAAAGTCATGATTTTCATGTTATAATGGAAAGACTTCTACCCATTGAATTAAGAGGTCTGTTGAATTCTATGATATGGGATTCCATAACAGACGTATCATATTTTTTTCGGGACATTTGTGTGGCGACAACAGATTACGATGCTCTATGCAAACTTGAAGAAGATGTTGTTGTAATTATATGTAAATTGGAAAAAATATTCCCACCATCTTTCTTCGACTCAATGGAACATTTGATATTACATTTTCCATATGAAGAAAAATGTGGAGGTCCGATACAGTTTCGATGGATGTACCCATTTGAAAGATGCATGCAGAAATTGAAAAAAAAAAGTACGTAACAAAGCATCTGTTGAAGGATCTATTGCTGAAACTTATTTGCAGGAGGAGATATCTTTTTTCTTCTCCCACTATTTTGAATCTGATTATCCTTCAAAACACAGCTGCATGGGACGGAACGAGGGGAATATTGATGAAATTGAAAATCAATTATCTATTTTTAACCAGTCAGATCTTGGTTTTGGTGGAGTTCATGAACGATGGCTTTCAGATGATGAACATCACAGAGCTCATACGTATGTTCTGCTCAACTGTGAAGAGATGAAATAATTTGTACTATAAGTGCTTATATTACTTATTCTAATATTTATGTTACAATAAATAACTTTGTTCTTTATAGATTGTATGATAATCATATCAAGAAACAACTTCCAAAAATTACAGTAGCTGCACTCGAAGAACGCAGACAAAAAAAAAATAGTGGTTTCAAATACTGGTAACATAAATTTTTCATACTTTAACATCTCCTTCAATTTATAGTTTACTATATTGATAATTATTTCACAAATTTTCAGGTGTCTCGACATGCTGATAAAATTGACAAACGACTTTGTATATTTAGTAACCCACCATCCAAAATGGTGAAATCTTATAATGCATATGTGTTGAATGGTTTTCGATTTCATACACATGCATATGGGGAATCAAAAAAAACAATGAAAAGTGGAGTTTACTTGAGAGGATCTCATCATAGAGAAAATGAAGTTGACTTTTCTGGCATACTTGATGAAATAATTGAACTCTGTTATCTAGGAAACCATTACATAACGATGTTCAAATGTTGGTGGTTGGATACTGATAGAGGAGTTCGTGTTCATCTGACTCATGGAATCATCGATATTAAATGTAAAAGTGTTCTTACAGTAAATGAACCATTCTTACTAGCTCAACAGGCACATCAAGTTTATTATGCAAAATACTGTGCTATGTCAAGATATTTGACTGATTGGTGGAGCATAATAAAAATGAAAATTCGAGACAATCAGTTTAGTCAAAGTGAATGTGCTTTCACTGAAGTGCAAGGAATTGAAGTTTTTCAAGAGAGTGCTCAAAATCAATCTTTGTTACAAAGAGACATGAGTATCGATGATGACACCCCTCAATTAAGAGTCAGTGATGATGATGATGATGATGGTAATGATGTCACAAATGAATTTGAAATGGTAATAGATGAAGCAACTGGAACTCAAATGGATACCGATGATATTGAGGAGGAATATGAAGATGACATTGACAGATATGAAGATGATGATGAAGATGAACATTGATACAATTTAATGGTATTTATATATAATCATAACTAATATATATGTATATATAATAATAATTATCAATTAATTGCTAACAACATTCGTTTTCTGTTTCAGATGGACGAGGACACATTTTTTGAGTTGGCGGATGCTGACCTATCTTTCGATGTGGACGAGTTGCTGGCACCTGACCCTCAGCCTGAAGGCGATTCAGGGAGTACGCGGAGGGGGCGCGGTCTTGCACGACTGATGATTCCTGACCCCATCCCCGAGCGACGTCCACGTCTTGGGTTCGATCCACGCACCCGAAGGTGTGATAACCTGTGCATTTTACTAAGATTTCATTAATCTATTAACATAATAAATGTTTGATTATTGTTTTTACAGTTTTTCGCATATAGCAGTCGGACAGGGCAGCGCTATTTTGCGCAACTATTTTTATCAGCCATGGACGACATGGGATCATATTCCTATTGATGTGCAGCAGGCCATGTCCGGTCATTGGTTGGTACGTACATCAATAAATAATTTTTATTTTGAAATTTATTTCATTTATAACTTGATATTTTGAATTATTTGTAGGGTTTATGGTATCCGATCGAGGATATCATGTGTGACGCCATCCACGAGTCATGGGAGGTGGCCATGCGTGATCGCTTTCATCATTTTTTGCACAATTTAAGAAGAGATGCCCTGAAGAAAGCAGGAGTGTCAGATTTTGATGAGTCATGTAGAGCACACCGACCAGAGTACATTTCATCCCACGTATGGGATGGATTATGTGCACACTGGTTGAGTGGTGGCTTTCAGAGGAGATCATCAGTGGGGAGCCAGAATCGGGGGAGACAAGCGGTGACTCATCGAGCTGGGGGTCATACTTTCAATACTCATAGACAGCATTTGGTAAGTACATTTTTTATAAATATTTTATATAACTTTAAATATTAACAATTTACTTTATATTCTTATAAGCTGTCGAGCACCCCCATATTATGGAGTACGACGTATATCGGAGGATGTACAGTGATCCAGCTACCGGGGAGCTTAGAGGTGATCGCCAACGTCACATCGTGGTTAGTATTATTTGTTTTCAAGTTTAAAAATTAACTATATATAATATATTCACAATTTTAATTTTAAATTGCAACTACAGGAGTCATATGAGACTGCAGCGTCACAGACCCGGCCTGAGGGTCAGGCTGAGGCATCAGATCAGACTAGTGTCCATCAGTTTGATGAGGCGGCATGGATGTAGGAGACCCAATATGCCTTCGATAAGGGCCGGGTAGTTGGTATCGGCTCTCGACTGACTCCCGGAGATTATTATGGCAGTGCTGCGATATCGGCGTCCAGCTTGAGAGGAGCTCGTGCATCTTCTTCCGCTACAAAGTATGAGGATCGGTTGCGATCTCAGACTATGTTGATAGAGAGTCTCCAAAAGGAGCAGGAGGAGATGTGTCATCAGCAGCAGCAGCATGAGGAGGAGCGTCGATGACAGCAGCAGGTGTACGAGGAGCATATGAGTCGGTGGCAGCAGCAGCAGCAGGAGCAGATGGAGTACATACGCCGACTCACTGATGCCTTAGGGATGGAGTTTCCTCCACCAGCAGATCCCCCCCACCTCCCCCTCCTCCTTCAGATTAGTTATTGTTTAGATGTTATAAAGTTTGTAAATTTAAAATATGACATTTTTTCTATTCAGAGTTTATGTCTCTCTTATACTGGTGTCAATATTGAATTATTTAATTTCTATTTATTTTTAATACTTTATTATTTATTATTGGTATTTATTTTAATGTTTTTTTATTTTATTAATAATAATATTACTCTTAGTATTTTATTAATTGTTTATATTTATTTTTTCAAATGTTGATAATTTTCATATTTTTATTTTCTAATTATTTTAAAAATATTATATTCAGTATTTTTAATACATAAAAAGTTTCAAAATTATTAATTAAAATTATAATTTTTTAATTATTTATAATAATATGAATTCGGTATATTATTATTTTTATATAATATTATATTATTTATATTACAATATTAATATGATTAATAATATTATTCATATTTTATAATATTAATTTTTTATATATATATTTAAATTTTTTAATATTTTAATTTAATTATAATTTTTTAAATATTTGAGTGATTTTTTGTTATAATATTTGAATGAATTATAATTGTATTATTACTATTATAATATTAATTAAACAAATTTATTAATAATTTAATTTTTATTTTATTTTTTTATACATATTTGAGACGGGATAATCATGTCGTCGTAATAGGTAATTGCGACGGGACGGTATCCCGTCGGAATTAAATTTTTTTAAAATTATTTTAAATTTCCTATTGCGACGGGAATATTTTCCCGTTGCAATTACTTATTTCTTTTTTTTTTGAAAAAAAATTAACTCTTTCGCGACGGTATTCGTGGCCCGTCGCAAATAACATTTGTGACGGGCCCGTCGCAAAAGTGTTATTTAAAGTTTTTAATATATATATCGATTAGTATTTGCGATGGGACATATTACTGTCGCAAATAATATTTTTAGCGACGGACCCATCTCAAATAGTGTTAGTTGCGACGTCATTTACCGCAACAGGTCATTTGCGACGGACCCTCGTCGCAAATAGCCTTTTGCGACGGGATCCCGTCGCAACTGACCCGTCGCAAATGGGCTTATTTCCAATAGTGATTGATGGTCTTGTGTACATGTGAATTTGGTAATCTAGGTGGTATGTGAAAGGAAAATTGTGCATAAATGGAATCTTAAGTGACTAGTTGGATGGAATAGGACTAGTATACTAGTTTGATCAGTGCGGTTGAGGATCGATTCATTCTGGTGGGATTGAAGATACAACACTAACTAAACTATGATGATTGGTGACCACTATAATTTTAGATAGATTCCTCTTTAGTGGTTTGTACATGATTATGATGATCAATTTGGTTTCTATAACATGTTTTACCAAGATACGATATACCTAGTGTCCTACTATATCTAGTGCCTATAGGGATTTCCCATGAATTATTGATATTTTTTGATATCGTACCTACCATCAGCATACAGTGCACTTGGTTGGTTATTTTAAAAGAAAAGCATGTTTTCCATAAAAAAATATTTTCTATAAAAATGTTTTAAGATTTTCTTTTATTAAACTTACATGTTAATTTGTCTAATAATGTTTCAGTAAGGAATCTATTTTATTGGGTGGAATCCAACTGGGATTTGGTTCACACCCTACATACACCTTTGGGTGTATGTAAACTTGGTTATGTTTAAATCAGGTAAAGGAAAGATGTATCATGATGGAGGTTTGAGTTTCTAGTGATCTTCCCTTGTAGGTGTTTGTGGTGGTGGCTTTAGGATGATGCTCCTCTGTTTTCATGGAAGTTTTTGGGATAGTGTTATTATTCCTTTTCATTGTAGTCCTTTTGATTTTTGTTTAAATTTTTAAACATCGAATCTGAAAATTTTTGTACTAAGTTTGGTTATGATTATTCAGTGATGTTTTGTTTATTATTATTGGTTTTTTTATGATTATGTAAATGGGTTAAGTCATTCCCAAAACATATTGTAGTACCCAAGCACTAGTTTCCAGCCTGTCGAGATTGGGAATGCCCTTTGGGCCATGCCAAAGACTGGGTTGGGTGTCAGGTTGGATGGAACTCTAGCTTGGTTCATGAAAAAATGGTATAAGGGAGCGTTATACTCTTTTGGTTCACGTTATTTTGGGATGAGTTAGGATGGATTGGATATATGACTGTTGGGGATTGAGGTTATGGATGCAAGTAGGGTGCTTGGCCAGTACACCTCATGACAGATCCTGAGTCACCATGGGATGTTGGGATTTTGTTTGGATTTTACTCTAGGTGAGACACACAGTCTTTGGAATATATATAGACATTGGGTGGATGTGGAGTGGTTTATTTTTCATTTTATTTTGATGTATTTTAATATATTTTGATTTTCGGATATGTTTGATATTTTTTGTCATTGCGGAAAATTTTCAGAATGGTAGTTTTGATGTTTTTCTTTGTAGTTGTTTCTTGTAGAAAAATTCCTCCCCGGATAATTATTGTGCAACCACGGGAAGATGCTAGAGAGAGTTCTCCATCACCAATTAATTAGATACTCGTAAAAGATATAGTTTGGGAAATCCAAGATTTAGAATAGGGAGCTGGTTTTGGTCATGCTTCGGTTAGAGAAGCTGAAATGGTTCCTTGAAAGGACAAAGCCTAGGATTTTCTTAAGAGAAAATCTCCTTATTTTTGGGGTAATGTATAACCTTAGGAATTAGAGGAGTGTATTGAGAATATAGAGAGGATGTGTTAGTTTTTTAACACTCTTGAGGCTATCAGAGTGAAATGTTCTTCATTTCTCTTAGAAAGTATCATTCGAAGGTGGTGGGATTTAGTGGTTCAAATTGGGAAGAATGGGTAGATGATCTAGAATTATTTAAATATCATTTTCAAATAACAGTACTGTCCTAAGGTTTTATCCTATTCCAGGTCCTGGTAATTCATAGATCTTACCCAAGGAGACTGGAGAGTAATGGATAATGTGAATCGCTTCATGGAGCTGATTCGGTATGCACCCGATATTGTTTCCAATGAGTAGATGAAAGCTCAGAGGTTCACGATATGGTTGCGGCCAGAGATTTATTCTCAGATATTTTTGTTTAAGATGAGGTCGTATTTTGAGGTGGTTGATCATTCTTGTATGGTTGAGATTGATCAAAAATGAAAGTATAGATTCCCTAGATCAATGTTAGTTGTGGGTAGTGGCATTTTTTCAGAGAAGAAGAGGAAGCGGGATGAGAATGGGAAGAAGGGTGGTGGTGGCTTGAGTCATATCAACTAACCTTCATTGTTAGTAGTTTCATATTCTTGATCACTTGGGTACCACCTGTAACAGCCCAAGATTTTATAAAAAATATTCTTTTTAATTAATTTCTTGTGTTGTACGCTACACCAAAAGGAGCTTGCACAACACGCATCCTTGACTTGCCTTGCATTACACGCAATCGCGACCTTCCTCGATAGCGTGTGTAATATGCAATACCGAGTTTCACTAAACAACGATATTCTATTAAAATATTATTAAAAATAGTCGTTATGAATAGTAATAACCACTTTTTGAAATTCTGTAAATCTTATTTTTCAAAATGAACTTCATTTTTGGATTCAGAGTATCGAATTTAGCCTAAGGTGAAATTTTGGTACATTTCGGATAACTTTCATATTCTGATGAATAGTGAAAATTACTAAATTATAATTAAAAAACAAATTTTTTAATCGAAATAATTAATAGTGATAAATTATTAATTGGAGTAGTTTTAAAGTATATTTAGAATATATTTTTACGATTTAATACAATGTTGGTCATTGGATGTAATTGCACATTTAAACCAGACATAAACAAATGTCAATCTTTTGATAGATATTGTTTCTTAAAAACACGCTATTTGTTTTAACAGCGGGATTTAATTATAAAATTAATTAATGCAACTTCTATGTTATGAATTTGGTAAAATAGACTTCATTTTTGAATTTGGAATATGAAATATAGCTTAGGATGAAATTTTGGCATTTTTCTAAAAACCTTCATTTTTTGATGAATAGTGAAACTACTAAGTGGTAGTTAAAAAACTGAATTTTTCATAAAACTTAATTTTACCGCTTCTGTGAATGGAATTTCAAAAATCCGAGAGACACGGTTGATGTCAGTAAGTAAAATTTGGTTCAATGAGATGAAAATAATTTTTGGTGAATAGTAACTTTTTACTTTCATTTACCACGGTTAAAAGTAAATAGGGTAATTAAGGGTAAGAATGATATTAATATTACCCTAACACATGTACTAATTCTATTGGACAAGTGTATCTCGACCAAAAACAACCTTAAGTGTAACATATTATCATTTAGGCCCACTTGGATTAGATTAGGACATTTATTATTATTTAATTCAAAGAAGAGTTAAAAGAGTTAAAATCAAAGTTTATTCACTAAAACATTTTTAATATGGGGTTATACATAATATAAATTAGACTATAAATATTAATTAGAAATCTAAAAAGATTTCCTACATGATGATATTTTATTTGTAATTTTTAGACATCAAATAATTTAATTTATTTATGACACAAAGATGATGCAGTAATTATCTTATTAATGAAATATTGAAAAAATTGATAATATAAATACCAAAATAAATGTAATTTAAGACTTTTTATGAATTACACTAATTTTATAGGTTACTATGATATATTAATGTTGATTTAATCAACTTGTTTCGAACATATAATTCTGTTATGACTTTCAAAAAAATCATATATCAAATAGTGTCAAAATTGACACAAAATAGTTTTTAAATAAAATATTATATTATTAATTGTTATTTTATTTCTAAAAATATAAGGTTCGGCCAAATGACTTAGATAAGGATATATATATTAATAATAAACAATTTGGGATTCGTTTCGCATGTTATAGTAAGTGTATTAACCATATAGTGAAAGAAAACAAAAAGACACGGTAAAAGTTAAATTATTTAACTTAGAGTTAAATCTAATTGATAAGGTTAAAATAAGAACCTAAACTTGTCTAAATCCTATTGGTTGATAGGATTTCGACCCATCCCCACTTTAGCTTCGAAATAAGACCCTTTGGAACCATTATAAACTGATTTTTACTTTAATATAAAATAATATTTTGAGATATTCCTAAGGTGCCCCTCTCCTCCCTTATAAAAGGGCACCTCCTCCCCCTCCTCCTCACACCAATTTGAGCACTCAAGCTCGGCCAAACCCTGACAAAATCTCTTCTCCACTTCCCTAGAAACATCCTAGAGGTTCTGGTCTTCCTCAAAGACCAATTTTAGTTCCCTAAGAGGAGGTCTCCAAAAGGCGCTTCAAAGAAGAGGTAATTACCGTTACCAATTCTTTCATCTTTATTTCTTCTTCCACTTCTTCTTCTTAGGTTGTTTCATTATGAAGTAATAACATCAGTATCACTCATATACTTATATGTTATTATAAGTATGAAACAACCCTATTTCACTATCTATCTATCCTACGGAAAAAGAAATCACCGCGCGTGCGTACGTACGGAATACCGTCTCCACGCCGTGGTGTAATCTATTTTCCACCACCACCTTACATGGATGGGTATAATGGTGTAAAGAATAACTATAAATAGTTATTAAAACATCATATTGATTCTGATATATTGTATAATCCACTCCAATTCAGTTCAATATTTATGGAAATGATATCATCGCTCGTGCGTACGTACGGACTACCGTCTCCACGACGCGATGAGATTCATTCTCCATGTTAACCATTTAAGAATGATTATAAAGTATATATAAGAAATAATAATGAAATATATGACATTATAAAGTTACTGGATTTATGTATATATATATATATGTATGTATGTCATCTACTTACTTCCATTTCAAGACAATAAGGAAAGTAAAACAGCGTTCATGCGTACGTACGGACTACCGTCTCCATGAACGGTGTTTTTCATTTTATTTATCTATCTATTATATATATATATATATACTGAATATATATGATATATAAATCATATTTTATATTCTGGAAGTAAGTAGATCATGATATAAGTAATAATGATGTCAAGAACAACAAGTCAAAACACCTACGATAAATGAAACGATTTTACCCAAAACGCTTCTTTAACATGGAATTTACAAAAGAACGGGTAATATAATGTCATAAGTGAACCATATATAATATCATAACAATTAATATGATTCTGTAATAAGTCAATAACATGATTTAAATCATTATACAGGAGGTTCGGACACTTACAAAGCAAGTCGGACCTAAGGTAAGGGAAATATCACAATCTCATTTTTATCCGAGATTGTTTATTCGTAAGTATTTACTGGGGTGTATTTTATCATCCACATCCATGTTCCCTCAATATTTAATATTTTTTCCATCCACTTAAAATAGTTTAAATCCAATTTGACCCTTCGGTGAGTTTTTAGTAAAGAATATGAAAGGAATCTTTTGTCATTTTTTTTCGTACGAGGTACTTTTTGACTTTTCCGACAAAAGTACGAAAGAATGTTTTTTTTAAATTATACGGCATGAATGGATTTTTAAAACATTATTTCCAAGAATCTTCCTTTACAAGTTTTCAAGTTTATTTTTAATCAACTTATTTTATTTTAAAGTTGTATGACATGTTATGAAAGGAAAAATGTTTTTGAAGAAGAAAGGATATTTTCCTCAAGAATGGAGTTCAAGTGTTTTATCAAATTATTTTCCATCTAAGATAATAAAGGGTTCTGTTTTTATCCCTATTATTACATTGATTTGATCATGTTGTGATGGAATTATTTTTATGAATTCCTTTATCTTATATGAATTGTTTTATGATGTCATGTTGTTTAAGAATCCCATTTTTATTACATGGGTTACGCTATGATGTATGGTTTATGATTATGTGGCACACATAAGAAAGGATTCATTATGAGATGGGTGGGACCTATATCTCCCTCCAATGCATTGGGTAACGATTTTATATCTCATGAGATAGACATGGCTGGAACGGAAGGTTATTTCGGTTCAGTGATACAGGACTGAAACGAGGAGTGAACTCGGTTCAGAAAGGGACTTTGTCCACTGAGATAGTCTTGGCAATGAGTCGTGACTAACAAGAAATGATTTTCTATGATTATGTGTGCATGCCACAAAGTTTCAAGTTTCATGTTATGATTATGGGGATCTCATTTTCACTTCTATGATTTATCCCATGTTATGATATTATGAGCTCTTTTGCAGGTTAAGATTTCCAAAAGCTACGTTCTTATGTATATGATGTGATTGATATTTCTTTTGTTTACCCTTACTGAGCATTTGAGCTCACCCTTTTATGTTTTATTTTCCCCAGGATATAAAGAAAGGTTTTTAGGTAAAAAAAGGGAAGATCTTTATGGGAGATATTGAAGATCTTTCCCCACGATTAGAAGATTACGTTCCGAGTTTCCAAAGACACTAAACTATTACGATCCTTGTGTGTGTGTTTTTGTTATGTACTAAGTATTCCGCAAAAGTAATGTAATGTCCATGTAAGATAAGCTTCGGGTCTCTACACCACCAATGTGGGAATCCAGGGCATGTGCATTCAATATGTCCATCCCCACCCAGATCTTTCCATTGATGCGGACATATGGTACACTTGTAGTAGTTTTGAAGGTCCACTCATTCTGATCAGAGTGGTGTGGGATCTGTAGCTTCTAGAGTAATGTAATCCCATTTAGAGCTATCCAGGACAACAGGATCTTGGTTTATAAATTGTGGTGGTAGGACTGGATCATATTCTAGGAAGAGTCAATTCGAGGTAGATCCATAGGCTAGTGGTCATTCTTAGGCCCAGTCTTAGATAAAACATCTTCATGTCATAGACCAGGTACTGGAAGGATCATATGCTGGACCTGCGACAGTTTGAGGTACTATTTTTATTACATCATCCTTAGCTATTATTTTGTTCAATATTGGTGCCTCTATTTCCTTCATTTCTACCCTCCTTATTGATGTATAGAATTTTCCAACTAAGCTTATTTTTTATGTGATGGAGTTGGTAACACTGCTTGATATGAAGCAAGAGAAGGGTCTCAGGTGTTCGTCTTGTGCACTCACCATGTCTGGGTTCGAGCTAGAATGGTATTTTCTGATTTTAGAAATGGATCTCTTTGATGTGATCATTAATATGGATTGAATAGTTCATTTACAGGCATGCATCAATTTTTATCAGCAATGAGTGAGTTTTGTGTCACCTAATGGAAGTACCCAGGTCTTTTATGGTGAATTGGGTCCTCAATCGGGTCATGTTGGATCTCCACTTCTAGAGTTGGGAAATCTAATTTATCAGTTATTGTTACTCACATTGGAATATGATGGTGAAGCTCCTAAGAGTGGATTACCTTTTGTGGTGGATGAATTCCCAAAGGTCTTTCCAGAGGATTTTTTCGGTCTTCCTCCAGAGTGAGATGTGTTTTTCTCAATTGATTTGGAACCATAAAAAAACCTATATCTCTAACCTCATACCATATAGCCCCCACCAAGTTGAGGTAATTAAAGTTATAGCTAGAAGATTTGGAATCCAAAAGATTCATTCACCTGAGCATCTCTCCTTGGGATTTCCCTGTTCTATTCACAAAAATGTTGATGGATCTCTCTAATTATGCATTGATTACCAAAAGATTAATAAGGTAACCATCAAGAACAAGTATCCATTTCCCCACATTGATGAAATTTTCAATCAACTTAATGATGCAAGGTAGTTCTCTAAAATTAACTTGAATTCAGGTTATCACCACGTAAAATTAAAAGAGGTGACTATCCTAAAAACTTTTTTCCAAAGTAGGTATGGAAACTTTAAGTATTTGGTCATGTATTTTGGGTTGATGAATGCTCCAGTAGTTTTCATGGTGCTTATGAATAGGGTGTTCCACCAGTATCTCGATTCCTTTTTCTTGGTGTCCGTGGATGACGTCCTGGTTTATTCCAGATCTATGGTAGAGCATGAACAACATTTTTGGATCATGTTTGTCACTCTTCAAGACCATCATCTTTTTTCCAAGTTTTTAAGTGCACCTTCTGGATTAGGGATTTGAAGTTTCTAGTCCATGTAATCTCAGAATAAGGAGTTTCAGTAGACCACAAGAAGATTAGGGTGCTAATGTCTTGGGAGTAGCCAAATAATGTGTTTGAAATCAAAATATTTTTTGTCCTGGCAGGGTATTACATGAAGTTCATATGGTATTTCTTTTATCTTGATTCATCCATGACGGTACTCACCTAGAAGGGGGTGAAGTTTGAATAGAGACTAGAATGCCAAGCATCCTATGAGGATCTTAAGGGTAGGTTGACCACCACCCCTGTTTTGATCCCTACAGAGCTTAGAAAAGGTTATATGGATTATTATCATGCCTTACGTATAGGTATTAGGTGTTTTTTTATGCAGAATGACCACATGATGGCATATGGTTCTCACTAACCCCAACCACATAAAAATAATTACCCAACCCATGACATGGAACTAGTAGTAGGGATTCATGTCTTGAAGACGTTTCACCATTATCTTTTTGGGGAGAAATTTTTAGTCTATTCTATTCATAAGAGCTTAACCTACATTTTCTCCAAAAATGATTTGAATCTAAGGCAGTGTAATTGGGTTGAGTACCTTTAGGGGTTTTATTTTGATATAGTTTACACCCCTGGTAAAGGGAATTTTTTGGCAGATTATTTGAGCAGAAGTCTGTGAGTTTAAGCATTGAGAAAGTCTAGTGATGAGTGGATGTTGACAGGCCTTTTTTATTATATTCACATAGATACTAAGGAGTATAGTTCTTTCTTATCTAGTGTGTAGCTGAAACCTTCCCTTTTGGAGTTGATCTAGCGGGAGCATCCTATTGATGAGTTGTTCCAACATTCTATGTAGTTTCTAAATGTTGGGGAGACGCCTTGTGATTAGTTTTTCTCTCTTGAGGGATTTTTTAGCTTCAAGGTACTCTTTATGGTGTCTTTATAATTGGTAAAGGTATTGATGTAGGATATCAATCAGTATTAGTGGGTCGTTCATCTTGGTGATACCGAGATGTATTATGATGTGTGTTAGTGGTTCTAATGACCAGGTATGAGGTGGGATATAGAAGAATTCATGTCACGGTGTTATTCATGTCAACAGGAAAAAGAAGAGCACCAATATCTTCTAGTTTGCTTCGACCGCTACCTATTCCTACATTGAAGTGGGAAAAATCGCTATGGGCTTCATTATTGGATTTCCTTAAACACCCCAAGGAAGGAATTCTATTTGGGTAGTGATTGACTATTTAACCAAGTCATCCCATTTCATTCCAATTAAAGATTTGGCCAAAGTGGATGACTTGGGTTATATTTAGGAGTTTTTGATGCTTCATGTAATTCCATCGACAATTATCTTATAAAGGGACCCCCATTTTACCTCACAATTTTGGGAAGGCATTTAGAAGTTAATGGGGTCAAATGTCAAGTTGATCATGACAAACTATCCTCAAACGGATGGTCAGATTAAGTGAGCGAATCATATTTTGGAAGACATGTTTTGGGCATGTGTGTTGGATTTCAATGGTTCATGGGATAGCCATCTAGGATTGGTTGAGTTAGTGTAAAACAATAGTTACCAATCCCTGATTTTTATGGCTCCTTTTGAGGAACTTTATGGTCAGACATGCTAATCCCAATTGTGTTGGGATGAGGAGGGTGAAACCTCATAGTTGGGACTAAGCCTTGTGCAAGATAATTCTGATAAATTAAATTTGATTAGGAATAATTTTTTGATAGATTAGAGCTGCTACAAGTTTTATGATGATTAGAGGCACCGATCACTAGAGTTTTTTTGGGTGGCTGGGTGTTCTTAAAGGTGGAACCTCACTTGAGTCATAATCTTTTTGGGAAAAAAGAAAATATAATGGAGAGGTATGTCGGACCTTTTGAGATTATCGAGTGGGTCAGTAAGGTGGAATACATGTTGTATTTTCCATATTAGTTGAAATAAATTCATGATATGTTTCATGTGTCCTAGTGGAAAAAATACAACCCAGATCCATCTCATATGCTAAATTGGAAAGAGTTTGAAATAGAGCCTGATTTATCTGTGTTTTAGCAGCTAGTGAAAATTATAGATTTTTATGAGAAAGTGCTTCATGTAAATTATATTATGTTGGTTTGTGTGATTTTGAATCATGGAAATTATGAGCAAGATACAAGGGAGTGGAACTCTTGGGTTGAAGAAGAATATTAGTTTTTATTCTCAAATCAAGATTCAGGTTGACTTTATGGGGGTGGAGTGTTTTCATGGTGGGGAGAATTGTCAAATCTGTAAATGTATTTTTAGGTAATTATTTTTTTTATTATATATCCTATGTTTATCCTTGAATATTCTTGGGAGTTTTGCTAAAAAAAATGGGATTTTTGGGTTAACAGAAGGTGGTGCATTGTTTGGAAAATCGCACGCCCTTTCCAAAGAAACCGTGAAACCAAAGTGACATTTTGGATAGTGGCTAACTACGTGGTTAGTGCACAGTTTCTAAATTTTTTAGGGTAAATATACAGATTCCTCCACTTGAATGGTAAGGGTAACATGGTTTATTCATGGTTTGGAAAACCCTGTGGGAAAAACGTACAACTTGTCTAGGTCCTTAAAAATTGGATTTTTATCTTTTTCCCCCCAATTTTTAACCCTAAACACCCCTAATCCTCCCCACTCATGATTCTATACCCTATTTTCATCCCCATATCCCTCTTTCTCCCTTGTACCTCCATTTTTTGGTGGATTTAGTGTGTTTCCTCCAAGAATCTCTAATTAAGTTCCTCGTTTCTTGGTTTGTTTCTCTTTTCTAGGGTTTCTCTTCCTCTTTCTTGGGGTTTCATATATCCAGCAGATTAGGTGGCCTATTTAGGGTTATATGTTGATTCTTAGGGTTTAATATTGAGTTTTTGGTTCAATGTTTCCTTTATAGGGTTTTCTTGAGGTAGGGTTGTGGTTTCACACCAATTTCTGGAAGTTTATACACTTGAGGTAGGTGGTTCCATGCTTAAACATTATTTGGTGACTTTGATATGAATTCCTTGCTTCTTGTTTATGTTCTATGCATTATGTATGAGGTGATAAATGTGTTTTAAAATTTATTCAAGGTGCTTTTTTATTGAAAAGTGGGTTTCAAATGGAATGGGTTATGATTCATGTGTGTAGCATGTGTGCTTACATGTTTGCTCCTTAAAGGTGTTTGATAAAATGTGTAAATGGTGTGGAACATATTTTGAAATGGTTTTGGTGTGTGTTTGTATTTTAAAGTGGTTTCAATTTAAGGGAATAGTGATTTATCAAGTATGTTTATATTGATGGTAATGTGTACATGTGAATGTGCTAATCTATGTCATATGTAAAATTAAAATTGAGCACAAAGGGAATCCAAGGTGACTAGGTGGACAGAATAAGACAAGTATTCTAGTTAGATCGGCAGGGCCGAGGCCTAGTTATTTATAGTGGGATTGATGATACAACACTAACTAAACTATGATGACTGGATACCACTATAATTTTTTATATATTTTTCTCTAATGTCTCATGCATGAGGATGATGATTAGTGTGGTTGTTATACCATGTTTCATCAAGATATGATGTACCTAGTGTCCTACTATAGCTAGTTCCTATAGGTATTTCCCATGAATTAGTGATATTTTTTGATATCATACCTACTATAGTCACATGGTGCACTTGGTTGGTTATTTTTATTGCAAATAATGTTTTCCTTCAAAAAAGATTTATATAAAAATGTTTTAAGATTTTCTTTTATTAAAATTTCATGGTAATTTGTCTAATAATGTTGTAAAATGGAATATATTTTATTGGGTGGCATCCTAATGGATTTTGGTCACACTTTTCATACACCTTTGGGTTTATGTAGACTTTTTTATGTTTGACTAGGGTAAAGGCAAGATGTATCGTGATAGTGGTTTGGGATGCTAGTGGTCCTCCCTTGCAGGTGGTGGTGGTGGTGGCTTGAGGATGATTCTCCTCTTATTGTATGAAGGTTTTTGGGATAGTGTCATTATTCCTTTTTTTGTTGTAGTCATTTTGGGTTCTGTTTAAAGTAATAAACATTGAATCTGAAAATTGTTTTACCATGTTTGGTTATGATTATTCAGTTATGTTTTGTTTATTATTATTGGTTGTTTATTATTATGTAAATGGGTGAAGTCATTACCAAAACATGTTTTAATACCCAAGAACTAGTTTCAAGCCTATGGGAATCATCAACACCCTTCGAGCCATGCCACAGTCTAGGTCAAGTGTCGAGTTGGATGGCACTCTCACATGGTTCATGACATGAGTTTTTACAAAAACGTTTTGAAATGAATCCTTGTACCATTTTCCAAATAATGATCATTTTTCTTTTACCAAAATCATGGAAGGAATCTTTATTTTAACATGTACAAAATAAAATAAAATTATTATCATCATGACCATTATTTTATTTTAAGCTTCCTTTATAGTTTTCAAGGTTATTTTTAAAGAAAAGGATTTTCAAGGAGTTTTAAAAAAAATTAAAAACGGAAAGTATATTTTTAGTAATAAATATTTTAAATGATTTTTAAAAACTTATTTTGTAATATTTAAAGTTTATTTCCAAATAAATTTAGTTTTAAAAAGTTTCATGTTTTAAAAAAAATATTCAAATAAAATTTATTTTCCCCAAGAAATGTTTTAAATGATTTTAAAATCTTCCCTTATAAGATTTCAAGGTTATTTTCAAAAAAAATGGATTTTCAAGAAGGTTTATGTTTTAAAAAACTGATTTTCAAAGAAAAGTTATTTCCCTCTAGAAATGTTTTAAATTGTTTTTCAAAATCATTTTCCATTTAAGATGACATCTATTGATGTTAATTATGAATTACTGGGGATATGAAGCAAGGATATCATTATTTTTCTCTATAGATGGTTCGTTATAACAAGATGTTTATGAAACTTGTTTATATTACACGAGTTATACCATGATAGAATTCTTATAAAACCTTCTTCTTTTCTATAGGATATGCTATGATGAAATGATTAAATGATTATAAAAGTTGTCTCTTTTCTATATTTTATGATAGGATTAAATGTTTATAAATCCCATTTCATTTCATGGGTAATGATATGATGAATGTTTTGTGATCTAATAGAACACCTAAATATGGCTTTCATTAGGTTTTGGGTCAGAACTATACCTATATCCAATTCATTAAGTAAATATTTATATCTTATAAGATATAGAGGATTGGAATGGGGAGTGAACCCGGTTCAATAAGAGACATTGTCTGATATAATGATCTTAGGAGTAAACCTTGGCTACTATAATAGTTTGGTGAGTAAACCCATTCCACTATGAGGAAAGGGATGTCACTGGGTATTATGGTGTTTCCTTCATAGGAGTTTTAGCCACCCATGGAATTCCCTGATAATTTTTCTTAATGAGTCTTGACTACTAAGGAAATGATTTTCTATGCTTATGTGTATTCTATAATTCCATATCTTATGCCAATGTTATAATCTCTTGGATTATATTCTTTTATTTCCTTATAATTCATGTCTTATAAACTACTAATATTTTTTTTACTCAATATTATAATCTTTGATATGTTGGGTTTGGATTTCAAATGTTATTCTCATATTATCATACCCTTATTTTCATGATATGCTTATGTATTTCCCTTATTTACCCTTACTGAGCATCTAAGATCACCCTTTATTAGGTTTCATTTCCCTAGGTTTTGAATAAAGGTTTTATATAGGGTATGTTTTTGAATAGAAATAAAGTGTAAGATATTATGGGATACATTGATGTAAAATTTATGTGATAATCAAGTGCTACTTTATATTTGGGGGATTAATGCTAAATTTATTTTGAGAAATTTAGTGAACCTCTATAAATTTTAAATTTTGGAAATTTTATAAGGTTAACAATTTATAGAATATTTTAAGTTGAATTTTGGATGAGTTTTTAGAGATTAATGTATGATTTCACCATATGAATATTTATGCATAACTTTTTCTAACTATTTGGTTTTGATTATCACAATAGATAGAAGGAATGATTTATAATTATTTTATAGATCTTATTTAGTGCTCCAAACATAAAATATTAATCTCTCAAAGTAAGATATTAATTAGCAATTGATCAAATAATAACCAAGATATGTGATTGTACTTATGAAATGGATTGAAATCAGGTAAGTATATCTTCTCAAGAAAATTATTCAACTTTAGTAAAAGGATCTTGAAATAAAATGTTGACTTATTATCATCGTTTTTGATGATATAAAGGAAATTTTTAATTCTTATTTGTTTTATGGATTTTTGGTCATTAACTTTCTTATGAACATGTCCTCTATCACTCTCCATCAATATTTGGGTGTTAGTTTTCTCTTTTATATCCATGTTTTCACTTCCCACCTATACTATTTGGAAACCTAGTATGTGTTATTCCAGATGACTTTCACACATCCCTTTATCTTTTTTCAAGAGGATGTTTTACTAAATCCTTTTATGATGTGGGTTTTTATGAATGAATTTTCAAATGTTAATCCTTTGATGACTGGGGTGAATTTTGAGGGAGAAATTCATTTTAAGGGGGGGTAGAATGTAACGCCCTGTGATTTTTTGAAATATTTATTTTTGAATTAATTTAATATTTTCAATATTTTTCATTACTTGAAACATTCATTTTATATTGCATTACACACAGCACTTAGTCTGTATTATGTTATATACAATACTGAGTTTATTCTGTGTTACACGCAAAACCAAGTTTAAACAAAATGTGTCATACTATTAAAATATTATTATTTAATTTGATATTTATCACCTCGCCAATGAAATAGAAAGTATGAATAGTATTAACTAAATTATAAAAATATATGTTTTAAAATTTTATATATAATGAATACTTTGGTGACCAATTAATTATAAATCAAAATAAAAACCTTTTGAAAATAAAGTAAATCATTTTCTAAAAAACTATTTTTATGTACATAAACGTATTTTACCTCAATAAATTAAAAAAAATCACTTTTAGTGAATGGTTTTATTGAAATTTATATATTATATATTCAATCATAATTTTAACATTCATCTTATATTTTATAGAAAAGAGATAATAATAAATCCAATTTTACTCTTAAAAAATATATTTTTCTAAAAGACAATTTTTTCACCTTTTTTGGCATAATTATTTTAAAACTAAATTTTAAAACATTAAGAAAAAATATTTTAAAAAATAAAATTCATTTTTAAAATAATCATATCAAAATTTTATTAGGGTGAATTTTTGGGATTTTTCTAATAAGTTTCAACTTTTGACGAATAGTAAAAAATACTGAATTTTAATTGAAAATTGTCTTTTCGTCAAAATTATTTATAAAGTAAAATTATATTTTAAATTATTTTTAAAGTAAAATTTGGTCAATTATAAATCAATTTATCCAATTTATATTATTTCAATAAATTTCATATTGAATTTTTGTAACGCCCCGACACCAGTTACCTAGAGTCGGTGCATTATTACATAACATTGGCATGATCACAAGAAAGATCAAATCTCGAAAGACCGATTAGATTAGTAGCCTTGGAAACACTAGATATATTCATAAAGTTTTACATTACATCATAAAATGAAAACTACAACAATATAGTCTCCATAGTCCACACTCTTATCCCCTCATACTATCCCTACAGGTCATTCATAAATTACTTCTTCACATTCTGGGAAAAATAAAACATAGAAAAGGGGTGAGCTCAAATGCCCAGTAAGGATAACAATATAGCAGAAACTTTCATAAATAAGAATAAACATTCAAGGCAATGTATAACTAAAACAAAAGCCTTTTAAACTTGAACTTCAACATAGTATGGAAAAAATAAAATGAAATAATGCCACTTACTTATTCACATGGATATTCTACTAATCTAATAATCACATGCAATATCAATAACCACTTTCATAATGATGGAATGCATAATGCCAGACTATCATAACCACATAGCCAAGGCCTCGTGCCAAGTCTACAAATAAGATTTTGTCAAGGCCTTGTGCCAAGACACTACTTTGTCTCATGAGACCTATCGATGCATCGAGGAGCTATAGCGGGCTCCACCCGTCACTTACTAAGTCCAATGCATTCCTCATATGAAAGGTTTGAAATATGACATAAACATTCATATTAAAACTAGCATAAGAAATGTCAATACATTATCCACAAACCATGAATAGTATAAAAATAGCACATCCACAGCCAAACATAAATCATTTGATAAAATATGGAAGATTTTATTGTATCATATTAACCTCAATGGATAATGATGAATGATATTGACATAGATGAAAATAATACTCAAAACAATTAGAGTGAAATATCCCCCTTTTTCTTGAAATCATTTAAAAGTCACACTATTTGTCAAGAATCCATTTAAAATAGATTTTAGAATCAAAGTGTCTCATACTACATTGAAACTTTTAAAAGTAATTTTGATTTGAAAACTTTAATTTCCATATAAATAAACCCTTAAAAATATTTTTAAAACATCAACATTAATGAGAACGATTTAGAATAATAAATCATTAAAACATTTAAAATGATATTTTACTTAGAGTTCTCAACCAAAAGAGAGACACATGAATACAAATAATTGAGGTAATAAATACTTAATAATATCATGAGAATAAAGGGATTCATGATATACTATGTCAAAGTACATTATATACACCACATAAAAGGGATCTGGTGTATAACAACAAAGAAGTCTCAATGGAATGTAAATTGAGATGGATTATATTATATAGACCATATCCTTAGGTTAAGGATAAATCAACGACATAATTATGTGTGAAAAATATAAATACACTCAATATGATTTGATATTCAGTGTAAATCAATCAGAGGAAAGTCACACATATTCTTTAAAAACAACACCAATGAATTCGATATTTAAATCAACAAATAGAGATTGAGTTAAAAATTACTCTTATCAAGTTCATACCGATCGCTTTAGAATTTATCAATGGAGTGATTAAGTGTATCAAAAGTATATCCACAGAAAGGGGAGTTTAATTTATGACATAATCAAATGAATAGTGATTCTACACATAATCTTGGAGTAAAATAATCAATGAAGTATGCGTAAAGCCGAATGAATGGAAATTGAAATTTCAAATTCCCTTATCGATTTGGTAACTTATGAAACAAGCACCCATGAAAGAAGGATAATAAAATAATGATGTAAATATCCATAAATTAAAGTGTATTACACAATGAATATAATCATGGGCAGTACACACACCACATGCAATAAACAAGTGGTGAACAATGGAATTCTCACGAAATTAAGAGTGAGATAAGAAAACCCCTTACTTTGTACTTTTTCCTTGGTCAGTGGTAGTTTAACCTCTTTTATAATGGTGAAATAATTGTTATTGAATTATACAAGAATCATTTACATTAATATGATATCATATATGATCTTTTAAAAATGATTTGTTAATAATATCTTAGTATTATCGTTGTTTCGGGTGTTAACTTACTCGTTTTCTTTTATATGTTTTGTTATGTAAGACATGTTTGTCATTTATAGGTTGTATCTTATTCATATCCATAATGATATCAAGTCCTTAAAAATTATTTTTAAATAATCAAATGATAATTATACTTGAATGGATACGATGGAGAATGAATCTCATCACATTCATGGAGACGGTAGTTCGTACGTACGCACGAGCGACAATATCATTCTTTTGATGTTAAAATAATATATAATTGGATGGTATATCATATATACAGAATAATTATAATGTTATATTTCTTATTTACATGAATTAAACATCATTATTATACCCATCAAAATAATAATTTATTGAATAACAATTACACCACGACGTGGAGACGGTAAGTCGTACGTACGCACGTATGGTGACATGTCATTCAAAGGATGGATAGAATAATGAATATGGTTGTACTATATTTATAATAATATTACAGTATATATTAGATACTGTATTAATTAATTTATAATGGTAATAAAAATAAAGAAGAAGTTGAAGAAGAAAAGAATTTGAAAAATGGTGGTAAAAACATTACCTCTTCTTCGGGTTCTTCCTTTTGATTTGATCAAAAGGGCTCCTTAGGTTGGCTTTCTGATCAAACTAAGGCCTCTAGGTTGTATTGAGGGAAGTTGAGAGATTATTTGGTCATGGTTTGGCCGAACCAAAAGGCTTTGAAGGTGTGAAGTAATGAGAAGGGGGGGTGCCCTTTTATAAGAGGGGTGAGGGGCACCTTTGGAAAAGCTAAAAATATTATTTTATAATAAATTCATATTCGGTTTATAATGGCTCAAAAGTAGATTATTTAAAGTTTAAGGTGGGGATAGTTCTAAAACCACTCAACCAAGATAATTTATATAGGTTTGGGTCATTATATTAACTTTATCTTTAAGTATTTACTCTTAGTTAATTAGTTTCACTTTTACAATGTCTCTTTGTATTTTTATATTATATGGTTAATAAAATTAATATATACATCCAAGAGACCCCAAATTGGTCCATTAATGATACACCTATCATGATATAAGTCTCTTGGCCTAACCTTAGATTTTTAGGAATTTAATATCAATTAATAATAAATATTTTTTTTAAAAACTTTTTTATGTCAATTTTGACACTATTCAATAATTGATTTTTGTAAAAATCATAACATAATGATTACTTCGAAAATATTTAATAAAATCATTCCTAACATGTCATATTAACCTAGTAAATTAGTTTAATTCATAAAAAGTCTCAAATTAAATTTATTTGGGTGTCTACAATATCAACCATTTTAATTTTTCACTATTATGGTAATTACTGCATCACCATTGTATCATAAATAAATTAAATTATTTAATGTATAAAATTTGTAAATAAACTATAATTATGTAGGAAATCTTTTTCTCTTTCTAATGAATATTTATAGTCTAAAATCCAACATATATAACCCTATATAAAAATTGTTTTTCTAAAAGATATATGCTTGTGTCATTTTTTTATTCATTTTAACTTAATTAAAATAAAGTGTCCCTATCACTTACAAGTGGCACCATGGGGTCCCAAAATCGACCCAAAGATGCCCATGGTCGGACATGTATCAACCAATAAGGTTAAGACAGGTTTTTGGGTAATTTTTTTATTATTATAATATTATTTTTTTATTTACCGGATTTACCCTTTAACCATGGTAAATAAAATATTTACCGAAGTAATTATTCAAAATGTCTAAAAATAAAAGTTACCTATTTACACAATTTTAACATCCTGATTCCAAATATGGAATCCATTTTTCCAAATTCCAAACGCAGAAGTGGCAGAAATTAATTTAAAATTAATTCCCGCTGTCAAAACAAAAAGCGTGTTTTTAAGAGATAATAACTATCAAAAGATTGGCACTTGTTTACGTCTGGTTTAATTGTGAAATTATGTCCAATGAAAAAAATTGAATTAAATGGTAAAAATATATTCTAAATATACTTTAAAACCACTCAAATTCATAATTTATCAATATTAATTATTTTGATTAAAAAATTTGTTTTTAATTAAAATTTAGTAATCTTCACTATTCATCAAAATATGAAAGTTATCCAAAAAGTAACAAAATTTCACCCTAGGATAATTTCGATATTCCGAATCCAAAAATGCAGTCAATTTTGAGAGATAGAATTTATAAAATTTCAAAAAATAGGTATTACTATTCATAACGGCTAGTTTGATTGGTTGTGGTGTGTTAGAATCTCAAAGTTGCGTACAATGCACGCCATTGCATTATTCAAAGGGAAACGTACCGTTGAATCTTGGGGTGTTACATTCTCCCCTCCTTCAATAAATTGCGTCCTCGCAATTTTTCTAAAATTGGGCTTGAGAATATAATGGAAAGTCCCACATCGGAAAAAGAGTCAATAAAACTATCACTTTAAAAGAAAGGAAGAGAGGTATAAAGGTCACCCAAGATAACCCATACTAGGATTCTAGGTAGGAAAACATGGATATGAATGATAAACTAAGTGTTAAGTTCTGATGGAGAGGGATAGAAAACATGATCAGGAGAAAGTTAACAATAAGAAAATCACAAACTTGTGTTGGGACAAACGGTCATTAGTCTCCCAGTAGGAAAAGTAAACGGAAAACATTTTTTTTGTTTTAAGTTAAATTACATAAGGATGAGGAATTAATTTATGATATTAACTAAGAAAATAAAGATATATACTTACTTTTTAAGTAGAGTTTCATTCTTTAATAACTTTTTACCACTAACTCATTTTTTTTGAAAAATGAGTATTCAAGAAGACTTGGTCCCAATGGAAGAGCTAGAATAAACATCTATAGAAATACATGATCTACATAGGATAAAATATATATTTACCTTGTATTTAGAGATTAATCAAAACCAAAATGGTTATTATAATATCTGATGATCCCCCAGATGGATATTCCATTAGATAAAAAAACACTAATCTTAATTTCTAAAATTAAACCATCAATACCCCAAAGTTAAATAAATACCATTCAATAATCAATTGTCCTTAAAATCCTTCAATATAATCTAAACTAATATTGAAACCCAAAACTTATAAGAATGTAGTCTTCCATGTTAAATTGTATCTCCAAATGACATTAATTACTCTTAAAGTCACATACTTAAAAGTAATTAACCTAATCATTTCCATAAATAACCCAAATCACTATAAATCCACAATAAAAACATAGATAAAAATCCACCATTACTCCTCAAATGAAATCCCATAATATTCTATTTTCTTTGGGCATATAGTGTTCACAAAAAAGCGAACAACTTCTAAAATAACATTTATCACTTAATCACCAAATCATTTTCCAATACTAAGGGTATTCATTTGATAAGACACAAGCTCCAAAATCAAATTATTATTGATCAATAAAATCATTTAACTAAAAATAATAGTCACACTAACCAGGGACTTCACGTAGTCCAGTGGTAGGCGATAAATCCCAATCGCAATTTGGTTGTGGGTTCGATTCCCACAGCTTTTTCCGACGCGACGGGTTGTCACACGGTCTGCGTATTGTCCTTTTTCAAAAACTATATTTTATAACATTACCAAAATGAGATAAATTCCTCAAAATAACCATAACATAATTTAACCACAAATCTTATCTCATACCTTGCATTTTCATCCCAAATTATAATAACTTATAATTGCCTCAAACCCAACGATCATATAAAACTAAATGGTTATTTATAACTATATCCAAAAGAGAAAAGATAATTCTTCCTCAAATATCATTCTCACATGGAAAACTGCAGGGTTAAAAATACAAGAGAAAATTATTCCAAAGTAAACCCATCAACAAGGATCACTAATACTTTTTAAACATTTCTCTAACCATTTATTTCCATAGAGCTTCTTCTTTGACCAAGAAAATATCCTATATAATAGGGCATTCACTCGGGTAATGGCCAGGTCCCCTACTTTTAAGTAAAATGACTGTAAATGGATTATTGGGACCATTTTTATCTTCTTCCATAGTACTCTTCATTTTTCTTTGGAAATTATTCACTTTATGTCCTTCCTTCCCACATGTAAAGCATTTATTTTTCCCATTGAGACACTTTCCTGGGTGTCTCCTTCCACATTTCCTGCATGATGGAAATTGAGGATTTCTTTCTCTATGGTTTCCACTACTGGAGATCTTATCATTCATCACCTTTCTCTTCTTTGTTGAGTCCATGAATTGGTTTATATATATATATTGTTGATCATATTTTTGGAAAATTTATTTGGCATAAAGACGATATCTTTTACGCCTATCAACATTCCATTTTGTTGCTCATTGCCACCACCGTTCCCACATTGTACATCATTCTCAAAGTCACTATAACTTCCTTGGAATCCACCCATTGACTAAAACCATAAATCATTGTGTGAGTAACAGTAGTCATGAAATCATTTATAGATTAACATGTCACCATATTTTCAATTTGAAACACAATAGGATTAACCAAGGTCATTTACTCTCATCTTATATATAATACTTCAAATCGGTTTGTAAAGAAAATGTAAATTATCCTAAGAATATCCCCCGGGAGTGTCCTAACTAAGAGTGTAGCAAGGCCCATTGTCATGCACCAGTTCCCGATCGAGTCTAGCTCAAAGCGGTGTTTTCGGGTTTTACCCCTAGGTACATCTCTGCCAGAGCCGCCTCTACCTGATCATATCCAGACAGGGATGTATTGCTCAAAAAACTCACAAAATCTCTACAATACCAAAATTCTAGAAGTTCTTCTATACTAATACTCAAATTTCATCTTAGTTCTATGTGCTCTAATCAGAGTTTTTCTAAATCTAGCTTCCAAGGTTTGTACTAAACCTCCCTCTGATACCAACTATAACGCCCCGACACCAGTTACCCAGAGTCGGTGCATTATTACATAACATTGGCATGGTCACAAGAAAGATCAAATCTCGAAATACCGATTAGTTTAGTAGCCTTGGAAACACTATATATATTCATAAAGTTTTACATTACATCATAAAATGAAAACTACAACAATATAGTCTCCATAGTCCACACTCTTATCCCCTCATACTATCCCTGCAGGTCATTCATAAATTACTTCTTCACATTCTGGGAAAAATAAAACATAGAAAAGGGGTGATCTCAAATGCCCAGTAAGGATAACAATATAGCATAAACTTTCATAAATAAGAATAAACATTCACGGCAATGTATAACTAAAACAAAAGCCTTTTAAACTTGAACTTCAACATAGTATGGCAAAAATAAAATGAAATAGTGCCATTTATTTATTCACATGGATATTCTACTAATCGAATAATCACATGCATTATCAATAACCACTTTCATAATGATAGAATGCATAATGCCAGACTATCATAACCACATAGCCAAGGCCTCGTGCCAAGTCTACAAATAATATTTTTTCAAGGCCTTGTGCCAAGACACTAGTTTGTCTCATGAGACCTATCGATGCATCGAGGAGCTATAGTGGGCTCCACCCATCACTTACTAAGTCCAATGCATTCCTCATATGAAAAGTTTTAAACATAACATAAACAATCGTATTAAAACTAGCATACGAAATTTCAATACTTTATCCACAAACCATGAATGGTATAAAAATAGCACATCCACAGTCAAACATAACTCATTCGATACAATATGGAAGATTGTATTGTATCATAATAACCTAAATCAAGAATGATGAAGGATTATTGACATAGATGAAAATAATCATCAAAACTATTAGAGAGAAATATTCCCCTTATTTCTGGAAAACATTTAAAAGTCACACTATTTGTCAAGAAGTCATTTAAAATAGATTTTTGAATCAAAGTGTCCCATACCACTTTGAAACTTTTAAAAGGAAATTTTGATTTGCAAACTTTAATGTCCATATAAATAAATCCGTAAAACCATTTTTAAAACATGGACATTAATGAGAAAGATTTAGAATAATCAATCTTTAAAACACTTAAAAATGTATTTTAGTTAGAGTTTCTAACCAAAAGAGAGACACTTGAATACAAATAATTAACGTAATAAAAACTTTGTAATATCATGAGAATAAAGGGATTCATGATATACTATATCAAAGTGTATTATATACACCATGTAAAAGTGATTTGGTGTATAAAAATAAAGGAGTCTCAATGGAATGTAATTTGAGATGAAACTTCTTATAAAGACCATATCCTTAGGTTAAGGATATATCAATGGTATAATTATGTTTGAAAAATATAAATACACTCAAAATGATTGGATATTCAGTGTAAATCAATCAGAGGACATTCACACATATTCTTGTAAAAACAACACCAATGAATTGGATATTTAACTCAACAAATGGAGATTGAGTTAAAATTACACTTATCAAGTTCAAATCGATGACTTGAGAATTTATAAATGGAGTGATTATGTGTATAAAAAGTATATCCATAGAAAGTGGATTAGAAATTATGACATAATCAAATGAATAGTGATTCCACACATAATCTTGTAGTAAAATAATCAATGAATTATGCGTAAAGTCGAATGAGTGGAAATTGAAATTTCAAATTCCATTATCGATTTGGTAACTTATGAAACATGCACCCATGAAAGAAGGATAATAAAATGATGATGTAAATATCCATAAATTAAAGTATATTACAAAATTAATACAAACATGGGCAGTACACACACCACATGTAATAAATAAGTGGTGAACAATGGAATTCTCACAGAATTAAAAGTGAGATAAGAAACCCCTTACTTTGTACTTTTTCCTTGGTCGGTGGTAGGTTAACCTCCTGTATAATGGTGAAATAATTGTTATTGAATTATTCAAGAATCATTTACATTAATATGATATCATATATGATCTTTTAACATTGATTTGTTAATAATATCTTAGTATTATCGTTGTTTCGGGTGTTAACTTACTCATTTTCTTTTATATGTTTTGTTACGTAAGCCAGGTTTGTCATTGATAGGTTGTATCTTATTCATATCCAGAATGATATCAAGTCCTTAAAATTTATTTTTAAATAATAAAATGATAATTATACTTGAATGGATACGATGGAGAATGAATCTCATCGCATTCGTGGAGACGGTAGTCCGTACGTACGCACGAGCGACAATATCATTCTTTTGATGTTAAAATAATATATAATTGGATGTTATATCATATAGAAAGAATAATTATCATGTTATATTTATTATTTACATAAATTAAAAATCATTATTATACCCATCAAAATAATAATTTATTGAATGACAATTACACAACAACATGGAGATGGTAAGTCGTACGTACGCACGTATGGTGACATGTCATTCAAAGGATGGATAGAAAACTGAATATGGTTGTACTATATTTATAATAATATTACATTATGTAGTAGATAATGGATTCATTAATTTATAACGGTAATAAAAAATAAATAAGAAGTTGAAGAAGAAAAGAATTTGAAAAAGGGTGGTAAAAACATTACATCTTCTTCGGGTTCTTCCTTTTGATTTGATCAAAAGAGATCCATAGGTTGGCTTTCTGATAAAAATAAGGCATCTAGGTTGTATTGAGGGAAGTTTAGAGAGTATTTGGGCTGGGGTTGGCTGAACCAAAAGGCTTTGAAGGTGTGAAGTAATGAGAAGGGGGAGTGCCCTTTTATAAGAGGGGTGAGGGGCACCTTTGGAAAAGCTAAAAATATTATTTTATAATAAATTCATATTCGGTTTCTAATGGCTCAAAAGTAGATTATTTAAACTTTAAGGTGGGGATAGGTCTAAAACCACTCAACCAATATAATTTAGACAGGTTTGGGTCATTATATTAACTTTATCTTTAAGTATTAACTCTTAGTTAATTAGTTTCACTTTTACAATGTCTCTTTGTATTTTTATATTATATGGTTAATAAACTTACTATATACATCCAAGAGACCCCAAAGTGGTCCATTAATGATACACCTATCATGATATAAGTCTCTTGGCCTAACCTTAGATTTTTAGGAATTTAATATCAATTAATAATAAATATTTGTTTTAAAAACTCTTTTATGTCAATTTTGACACTATTCAATAATCGATTTTTTTAAAAATCATAAAAGAATTATTACTTAGCAAATATTTAATAAAATCATTCCTAACATGTCATATTAACCTAGTAAATTATTTTAATTCATAAAAAGTCTCAAATTAAATTTATTTGGGTATCTACAATATCAATCATTTTAATTTTTCACTATTATGGTAATTACTGCATCACCATTGTGTCATAAATAAATTAAATTATTTAATGTCTAAAATTTATAAATAAACTACCATTATGTAGGAAATAGTTTTCTCTTTCTAATGAATATTTATAGTCTAAAATCCAACATATATAACCCTATGTAAAAATAGTTTTTCTAAAAGATATATGCTTGTGTCATTTTTGTATTCATTTTAACTTAATTAAAATAAAGTGTCCCTATCACTTACAAGTGGCACCATGGGGTCCCAAAATCGACCCAAAGATGCCCATGGTTGTACATGTATCAACCAATAAGGTTAGGACACGTTTTTGGGTAATTTTTTTATTATTATAATATTATTTTTTAACCCTTATTTACCGGATTTACCCTTTAATCATGGTAAATAAAATATTTACCGAAGTAATTATTCAAAATGTCTAAAAATAAAAGTTACCTATTTACACAATTTGAACATCCTGATTCCAAATATGGAATCCATTTTTCCAAATTCCAAACACAGAAGTGGCAGAAATTAATTTAAAATTAATTCCCGCTGTCAAAACAAAAAGCATGTTTTTAAGAGATAATAACTATCTAAAGATTGGCACTTGTTTATGTCTGGTTTAATTGTGAAATTATGTACAATGAAAAAAATTGAATTAAATGGTAAAAATATATTCTAAATATACTTTAAAACCACTCAAATTCATAATTTATCAATATTAATTATTTTGATTAAAAAAGTTGTTTTTAATTAAAATTTAGTAATTTTCACTATTCATCAAAATATGAAAGTTATCCGAAAAGTACCAAAATTTCACCCTAGGATAATTTCAATATTCCGAATCCAAAAATGAAGTCCATTTTGAGAGATATAATTTATAAAATTTCAAAAATTAGGTATTACTAATCATAACGGCTAGTTTGATTGGTTGTGGTGTGTTAGAATCTCAAAGTTGCGTACAATGCACGCCATTGCATTGTTCAAAGGGAAACGTACCGTGGAATATTCGGGTGTTACATTCTCCCCTCCTTCAATAAATTGCGTCCTCGCAATTTTTTTAAAATTGGATTGAGAATATAATGGAAAGTCCCACATCGGAAAAAGAGTCAATAAAACTATCACTTTAAAAGAAAGGAAGAGAGGTATAAAGGTCACCCAAGATAACCCATACTAGGATTCCAGGTAGGAAAACATGAATATGGATGATAAAATAAGTGTTAAGTTCTGATGGAGAGGGATAGAAAACATGATCAGGAGAAAGTTAACAATAAGAAAATCACAAACTTGTGTTGGGACAAACGGTCATTAGTCTCCCAGTAGGAAAAGTAAACGGAAAACTTTTTTTTATTTTAAGTTACATTACATAAGGATGAAGAATTAATCTATGATATTAACTAAGAACATAAGGAGATATAATTACTTTTTAAGTAGAGTTTCATTCTTTAATAACTTTTTACCACTAACTCATTTTTTTTTTGAAAAATGAGTATTCAAGAAGACTTGGTCCCAATGGAAGAGCTAGAATAAACATCTATAGAAATACATGATCCACGTAGGATAAACTATATATTTAACTTGTATTTAGGGATTAATCAAAAACAAAATGGTTAGTATAATATCTGATGATCCCCCAGATGGATATTCTATTAGAGAAAAAAAAAACACTAATCTTAATTTCTAAAATTAAACCATCAATTCCCCAAAGTTAAATAAATACCATTCAATAATCAATTGTCCTTAAAATCCTTCAATATAATCTAAAATAATATTGAAACCCAAAACTTATAAGAATGTAGTCTTCCATGTTAAATTGTATCTCCAAATGACATTAATTACTCTTAAAGTCACATACTTAAAAGTAATTAACCTAATCATTTCCATAAATAACCCAAATCACTATAAATACACAATAAAAACATAGATAAAAATCCACCATTACTCCTCAAATGAAATCCCATAATATTCTATTTTCCTTGGGCATATAGTGTTCACAAAAAAGCGAACAACTTCCAAAATAACATTTATCACTTAATCACCAAATCATTTTCCTATACTAAGGGTATTCATTTGATAAGACACAAGATCCCAAATCAAATTATTATTGATCAATAAAATCATTTAACTAAAAATAATAGTCACACTAACCAGGGACTTCACGAAGTCCAGTGGTAGGCGATAAATCCCAATAGCACTTTGGTTGTGTGTTCGATTCCCACAGCTTTGTCCAACGCGACAGGTTGTCACACGGTCTGCATGTTGTCCTTTTTCAAAAACTATATTTTATAACATTACCAAAATGAGATAAATTCCTCAAAATAACCATAACATAATTTAACCACAAATCTTATCTCATACCGTGCATTTTCATCCCAAATTATAATAACTTATAATTGCATCAAACCCAACGGTCATATAAAACCTAATGATTATTTATAATTATATCCAAAAGAGAAAAGATAATTCTTCCTCAAATATCATTCTCACATGGAAAACTGCAGGGTTAATAATACAAGAGAAAATTATTCCAAAGTAAACCCATCAACAAGGAGCACTAATACTTTTTAAACATTTCTCCAACCATTTATTTCCACAGAGCTTCTTCTTTGACCAAGAAAATATCCTATAGAATAGGGAATTCACTCGGGTAATGGCCAGGTCCCCTACATTTACGGAAAATGACTGTAAATGGATTATTGGGACCATTTTTATCTTCTTCCATAGTACTCTTCATTTTTCGTCGGAAATTATTCACTTTATGTCCTTCCTTCCCGCACGTAAAGCATTTCTTTTTCCCATTGAGACACTTTCCTGGGTGTCTCCATCCACATTTCCTGCATGATGGAAATTGAGGATTTCTTTCTCCATGGTTTCCACTACTGGATCTCTTATCATTCATCACATTTCTCTTCTTTCTTGAGTCCAGGAATTGGCTAATATATATATTGTTGATCATATTTTTGGAAAATTGATTTGGCATAAAGACAAAATCTTTTATGCCTATCAACATTCCATTTTTTTGCTCATTTCCACCACCGTTCCCACCTTATACATCATTATCAAATTCACTATGACTTCCTTGGAATCCACCCATTAACAAAAACCAGAAATCATTGTGTGAGTAACAGTAGTCAAGAAATCATTTAGAGATTAACTTGTCACTATATTTTCAATTTGAAACACATTAGGATTAACCAAGGTCATTTACTCTCATCTTATATATAATACTTCAAATCGTTTTGTAAAGAAAATGTAAATTATCCTAAGAATATCCCTCGGGAGTGTCGTAACTAAGAGTGCAGCAAGGCCCGTTGTCGTCCACCAGTTCCCGATCGAGTCTAGCTCAAAATGGTGTTTTCAGGTTTTACCCCTAGGTACATCTGTGCCAGAGCCGCCTCTACCAGATCATATCCAGACAGGGATGTATTTCTCGGAAAACTCACAAAATCTCTACAATACCAAAATTCTAGAAGTTCTTCTATACTAATCCTCAAATTTCATCTTAGGTCTATGTGCTCTAATCAGAGTTTTTCTAAATCTAGCTTCCAAGGTTTGTACTAAACCTCCCTCTGATACCAACTGTAACGCCCCGACACCAGTTACCCAGAGTCGGTGCATTATTACATAACATTGGCATGATCACAAGAAAGATCAAATCTCGAAATACCGATTAGTTTAGTAGCCTTGGAAACACTAGATATATTCATAAAGTTTTACATTACATCATAAAATGAAAACTAAAACAATATAGTCTCCATAGTCCACACTCTTATCCCCTCATACTATCCCTGCAGTTCATTCATAAATTACTTCTTTACATTCTGGGAAAAATAAAACATAGAAAAGGGGTGAGCTCAAATGCCCAGTAAGGATAACAATATAGCGGAAACTTTCATAAATAAGAATAAACATTCAAGGGAATGTATAACTAAAAAAATAGCCTTTTAAACTTGAACTTCAACATAGTATGGCAAAAATAAAATGAAATAATTCCATTTACGTATTCACATGGATATTCTACTAATCGAATAATCACATGCAATATCAATAACCACTTTCATAATGATGGAATGCATAATGAGATACTATCATAACCACATAGCCAAGTCCTCGTGCCAAGTCTACAAATTATATTTTTTCAAGGTCTTGTGCCAAGACACTAGTTTGTCTCATGAGACCTATCGATGCATCGAGGAGCTATAGCAGGCTCCACCCTTCACTTACTAAGTCCAATGCATTCCTCATATGAAAAGTTTTAAACATAACATAAACATTCATATTAAAACTAGCATACGAAATGTCAATACTTTATCCACAAACCATGAATGTTATAAAAATAGCACATCCACAGTCAAACATAACTCATTCGATACAATATGGAAGATTGTATTGTATCATAATAACCTCAATCGAGAATGATTAAGGATTATTGACATAGATGAAAATAATCATCAAAACTATTAGAGAGAAATATACCCCTTTTTCTTGAAAACATTTAAAAGTCACACTATTTGTCAAGAAGTCATTTAAAATAGATTTTTGAATCAAAGTGTCCCATACCACTTTGAAACTTTTAAAAGGAATTTTGATTTGGAAACTTTAATGTCCATATAAATAAATCCGTAAAACCATTTTTAAAACATGGACATTAATGAGAAAGATTTAGAATAATCAATCTTTAAAACACTTAAAAATGTATTTTAGTTAGAGTTTCTAACCAAAAGAGAGACACTTTAATACAAATAATTAAGGTAATAAAAACTTTTTAATATCCTGAGAATAAAGGGATTCATGATATACTATATCAAAGTGTATTATATACTCCATGTAAAAGTGATTTGGTGTATAACAACAATGGAGTCTCAATGGAATGTAATTTAAATGAAACTTCTTATAAAGACCATATCCTTAGGTTAAGGATATATAAATGGTATAATTATGTGTGAAAAATATAAATACACTCAAAATGATTGGATATTCAGTGTAAATAAATCAGAGGACATTCACACATATTCTTGTAAAAACAACACCAATGAATTGGATATTTAACTCAACAAATGGAGATTGAGTTAAAATTACTCTTATCAAGTTCAAATCGATGACTTGAGAATTTATCAATGGAGTGATTATGTGTATAAAAAGTATATCGATAGAAAGGGGAGGGGAAATTATGACATAATAAAATGAATAGTGATTCCATGCATAATCTTGGAGTAAAATAATCAATGAAGTATGCGTAAAGCCGAATGAGTGGAAATTGAAATTTCGAATTCCCTTATCGATTTGGTAACTTATGAAACATGCACCCATGAAATAAGGATAATAAAATGATGATGTAAATATCCATAAATTAAAGTCTATTACACAATGAATACAAACATGTGCAGTACACACACCACATGTAATAAATAAGTGGTGAACAATGGAATTCTCACGGAATTAAAAGTGAGATAAGAAACACCTTACTTTGTACTTTTTCCTTGGTCGGTGGTAGGTTAACCTCCTGTATAATGGTGAAATAATTTTTATTGAATTATAAAAGAATAATATACATTAATATGATATCATATATGATCTTTTAACATTGATTTGTTAATAATATCTTAGTATTATCGTTGTTTCGGGTGTTAACTTACTCATTTTCTTTTATATGTTTTGTTACGTAAGACATGTTTATCATTGATAGGTTGTATCTTATTCATATCCAGAATGATATAAAGTCCTTAAACATTATTTTTAAATAATCAAATGATAATTATACTTGAATTGATACGATAGAGAATGAATCTCATCGCATTCGTGGAGACGGTAGTCCGTACGTACGCACGAGCGACAATATCATTCTTTTGATGTTAAAATAATATATTGGATGGTATATCATATAGACAGAATAATTATCATGTTATATTTATTATTTACATGAATTAAACATCATTATTATACTCATCCAAATAATAATTTATTGAATGACAATTACACCACGACGTGGAGACGGTAAGCCGTACGTACGCACGTATGGTGACATGTCATTCAAAGGATGGATAGAAAACTGAATATGGTTGTACTATATTTATAATAATATTATATTATATAGTAGATACTGGATTCATTAATTTATAATGGTAATAACAAATAAAGAATAAGCTGAAGAAGAAAAGAATTTGAAAAAGGGTGGTAAAAACATTACATCTTCTTCGGGTTCTTCCTTTTGATTTGATCAAAAGGGCTCCTTAGGTTGGCTTTCTGATCAAACTAAGGCCTCTAGGTTGTATTGCGGGAAGTTGAGAGAGTATTTGGGCAGGTTTTGGCCGAACCAAAAGGCTTTTATGGTGTGAATTAATGAGAAGGGGGAGTGCCCTTTTATAAGAGGGGTGAGGGGCACCTTTGGAAAAGCTAAAAATATTATTTTTAAAATAAATTCATATTCGGTTTCTAATGGCTCAAAAGTGGATTATTTAAAGGTTAAGGTGGGGATAGTTATAAAACCACTCAACCAATAGAATTTAGACAGGTTTGGGTCTTTATATTAACCTTATCTGTAAGTATTAACTCTTAGTTAATTAGTTTCACTTTTACAATGTCTCTTTGTATTTTTATATTATATGGTTAATAAACTTACTATATACATCCAAGAGACCCCCAAGTGGTCCATTAATGATACACCTATCATGATATAAGTATCTTGGCCGAACCTTAGATTTTTAGTAATTTAATATCAATTAATAATATAATAATTTTTTTTAAAACTCTTTTTTGTCAATTTTGACACTATTCAATAATCGATTTTTGTAAAACTCATAACAGAATGATTACTTCGAAAATATTTAATTAAATAATTCATAACATTTCATATTAACCTATAAAATTAGTTTAATTCATAAAAAGTCTCAAATTAAATTTATTTGGGCATCTACAATATCAATCATTTTAATTTTTTACTATTATGGTAATTATTGCATCACCATTGTGTCATAAAGAAATTAAATTATTTAATTTCTAAAATTTATAAATAAACTACCATTATGTAGGAAATCTTTTTAGATTTATAATGAATATTTATAGTCTAAAATACAACATATATAACCCTATGTAAAAATTATTTTTCTAAAAGATATATGTTTGTGTCATTTTTGTATTCATTTTAACTTAATTAAAATAAAGTGTCCCTATCACTTACAAGTGGCACCATGGGGTCCCAAAATCGACCCAAATATGCCCATGGTCGGAAATGTATCAACCAATAAGGTTAGGACATGTTTTTGGGTAATTTTTTTATTATTATAATATTATTTTTTAACCCTTATTTACCGGATTTACCCTTTAACCATGGTAAATAAAATATTTACCGAAGTAATTATTCAAAATGTCTAAAAATAAAAGTTACCTATTTACACATTTTGAACATCATGATTCCAAATATGGAATCCATTTTTACAAATTCCAAACACAGAAGTGGCAGAAATTAATTTAAAATTAATTCCCACTGTCAAAACAAAAAGCGTGTTTTTAAGAGATAATAACTATCAAAAGATTGGCACTTGTTTATGTCTGGTTTAATTGTGAAATTATGTCCAATGAAAAAAATTGAATTAAATGGTAAAAATATATTCTAAATATACTTTAAAACCACTCAAATTCATAATTTATCAATATTAATTATTTCGATTAAAAAAGTTGTTTTTAATTAAAATTTAGTAATTTTCACTATTCATCAAAATATGAAAGTTATCCGAAAAGTACCAAAATTTCACCCTAGGATAATTTTGATATTATGAATCCAAAAATGAAGTCCATTTTGAGAGATAGAATTTATAAAATTTCAAAAAGTAGGTATTACTATTCATAACGGCTAGTTTGATTGGTTGTGGTGTGTTAGAATCTCAAAGTTGCGTACAATGCACGTCATTGCATTATTCAAAGGGAAACGTACCGTGTAATCTTGGGGTGTTGCAATTTTGATATAAAAACTTTTGAAAAATTTCTCTTTAAAAAACCTCTTTCTGGTCGCATCTTCGGGATTAATTTTAAATTAAATAATCACAACCCTATGAATAGAATTTGGAAAAATAGATTCAATATTATTAATCAGTATTATTTATATTATCTAATAATTTTAACATAATTTTTTTACCATAATTATTACTTAAAATAGTTAAAATTAATTACCATGATTATGGTTAAAACGGGGTTTTTCACCTTATATGCACTTGTGTTAAAATTAATTTTCCACATACATAGGATTTTTATTAAATAAATTGGATTTAATATTTAAAATAATTAGGTCTGAATTATCCAATAAATACCATATTAATTTTATTCTTAAATGATAAATTACCTAGGTAAATAAAAAGATACAAGTTTGCGTGGTAAAAACTAAAAGGGTAAAATTGAGTGAACTTAAAGACTAAAGAATAACATGATAAAAAATGTATTTATTTTTTGTGTTTGAGGTTTTTATCAACTAAATAATTCATACAATCCATTATTTATATATTTTTGAGGAACATAAGGTAAGATTGACCTAGAAATAATGAATACTTTTGGGTATTTACAAAAATTCCACCCCTCCTCAATTATGAAAGGTCACACACTCCCCTCACTTATTCACACCTCCAAATCCCATTGTCTCAATAAAAACCTACCAAAAACACTTACATAATTCTCTCCACTCATTATATAATCATTATTTTTGGAATAAATCCAACTTAGAAAGTATTTTGGTGGAAAACTAATGAGGATACCTGAAGAATAGGTAACGTTCATCAATGAGAATTTTTTTTATTTCTCCCTACACCTCATTAAATTATTATCATAGAATGATGATATAATAAAATTATTATATTACATATAATGATATGTTTTTTTGTAATTTTCATGACCTATAACCATCTCCACTTCCATCAAATGGGTTACAAAATCACCGTTTGTGTGTACGGCGGACTATCACCTCACGAACCGATGTCATTCATTTTTCCTTTACCACCTATAATGGTTGGAAATAATAATGAATTTATTGTTTATATATTATATTTATGATATTATTATTCTTATAAAATTATTATAACACATATACATTAATGCTTTCCATCTTTTGGGAATATGATAATGTCACTCGTGTGTACAGCGGACTATCATCTCACGAAACGATGTGATTCAATCATGTTTTACATAGATGATATTAAGGATAGTTTTAATGAAAAAGTTTGATATATATATGTAATAAAAATGATTCTATAATGATAATATATCATTTACCTTTCTTTATTTCATTCTGACAAGAAAATAGAAAAAACGTTCATGCGTACGTACGGGCTACCGTCTCCATGAACAGTGTATTCCATTTTCTATCACTAAATTTTATGGATTAATATAAATACATATGCATCTAATATATGTGATATTTATATAATTTTTAATATTCTATAGTTTATTAAAACTTTATTTAATTAAGAGGACCAAAACTAAATAATCAATATATATATGAAAAAAAAGCAGTTATTATCCAAAATGAGATTTTAACAAGTAATTATTAATAAACAGGTAATAAATGGTCATAATTAAATCACATATGGTATGATATATATAAATATTGTTTTATAATAGATTTATAATAATCATATATTTATTATACAGTATTTTTCAATGTGTATTATGGAATTCAAGAGTTAAGGTAAGGAATTTCTAGTATCTCTTTTATTTTTGGGAGACATATGAAAATTCACCACTAATTTAATTTTTGTAGTTTATATGATGACCCTTTGACATGTTATATCATTAATACCATTATTTTAATTAAATTTAAAGTTTCATTTGATTTTATTCTTTATTTTTTATTATGATTCAAAATATTTGTAAAGCAGTAAGGGATTTTTGCCTCAATTTACATACTATAAGACTTATTCTATATTATGCACATATTTTATTTTATAAGGTGTATATAAATCCTATTTTAAATGTAATTTAATGAGTTTATTTATTTTCACAATATTTTAAGTTTTATTTAATTTTATTCCTTCATAGGTATTACAATTCAAATTTACTAAAGTGGTAGTGATTTTATGTTACAATCTCATCGTTTATCAGGATTATTTATGACTTTGTTTCTGATGATAAAATATTATAATCCATATTCCAGGAAAATCATGAAATTTCTTATCCTATGGTTATTTCATGAGAATGAATGTTTTACTTTCATTTTCCGCTCTTTATGTACTTAAAAGTTCAAAAATAATTTTCTTAATAAAAATCAACTTTTAGGTTGAAAACCTTTTTTCTTCGAGAACCATGTATTCAAAAATGTTTTTAATTTTTTTTTAAATGATTTACTAAATAAAATTTTACCCATTTTTTTTTTACAAAATTATTTTGAAATAAATTTTTATGACGTTTTCTAAATTTTTCCCATTTGTATTTTACTAAAAATGTGAAAGGAATCTTATTTTAACATGTATGACATGAAAGAAACATCTCATCATCATGACGATTATTTTCTTTGAAGATAACTTTATAAGTTTTAAAGGTTATTTTCAAATGAAATTATTTTTAAAATATTTTAAAAAGTATCTTTCAAAATAAAAAATATATATATTTTCCTCAAGAATTATTTTAATTAAGTTTTAAAATATTACTTTATAAGATTTTGAGGTTATTTTCAAAGAAATGGATTTTAAAAAAGGTTTATGTTTTAAAAAAATAATTTTTAAAGAAATGTTTTTCATAAATAAATGTTTTAAATGATTTTTAAAAGCTTAATTTATAATAATTCAATTTTATCTTCAAATAAATGAATTTTCAAAAAGGTTTATGTTTAAAAAACTTATCTTCAAATAAAAGTTATTTTCCTCAAGAAATATTTTAAATGATCTTTCAAAATTATTTTCCATCTAATATGACATCTATTTATGTTACCTATGATTTATTGGGGATATGAACCAAGGGTACCATTCTTATTCCCTATCTGAATGGTTCATTATGAAAATATATTTATGAAACCAGTTTCTCTTCCATGGGTTGTACCATGATATAATTCTTATAAAACCTGATACTTTTCTAAAATTTATACTATGATGAAATGATTACAAAACCTATCTCTTTTCTATAGGTTGTGATTTTAGGAAATTTTTATAAAATCCATTTCATTTCATGGGTTATGATATGATGAATTTTTTATGATCTTTTGGAACACATAAATATGGATTTAATTATGTGATGGTTGGGACCTATATCTCTCTCCAATGCATTTGTTAAAGATTTATATCTCATGAGATAAAAAGGATTGTAATGGGGAGTGAACCCAGTTTAGTAAGGTGCTTTTTCTGCTATGATGGTCTTTGGAGTAAACCTTTACTATTATAAAGGTTTGGAGAGTGAACTCATTCCACTATAAAAATTGGGCTTCAACTAGAGATGGGGGGTGTGTCCCACCTAAGAGGTGTATCCGCCCATAGAATTCCCTAATAATTTTTTCAATGAGTATTGACTACTATGGAAATGATTTTCTATACTTATGTGTATGCCACAATTCCATGTCTTACGCTAATGTTGTACTTTGATGGATCATGTTCTTTTATTAACTTGTGATTCATATCTTATGTACTGGTAATATTTATTCCTTAATGTAATATTATAATTTTTGATATGTAGGGTATGGATTTCAAATGTTATACTCATGTTCTCATACCCTTATGTTCATTATATGCTTATTTATTTCCCTTTTTTACCCTTATCAAGCATGTAAAGTCGTCATTTATTATGTTTACTTTCCCTAGGTTATGAAGAAAGGTTGTAATTAAGGTTTATTTAGGAAGAGTACTTAAGGGTAAGATCTTTTTAGGAGATATAGAATATCTTTCACCAAATTAAGAAGATTTTTCTCTAAATTTCCAAAGGCACTAAACTATTATAGTCCTCATGAATGTGTTTATGTAATATAATTAATATTCATCTAAAAGATGTAATATCCATGCATCAGAATCCTGGTTTTCTATATGAATAGTTTTGGTGCAAGTTATATGTACACTCCTTTATAAAGGATCTCACCCGGGGTAAAAGGGCGGGAACTCAAATGTGTTTTCTCACTCAACCAAAACTTAAATATCCAATCTCCAACTCAAATAAACTCCAATGGATGCCTATAAAATATTATAGAACTTTATTTAATCTTATTATAATATATGTGTCATATTAATACATTCAAACTATCTTAAAATCGACATTAAATAACTTCTTCATACTTCCTTAATAATAGAAATATGAACAAACATTGAAAGACCATGTTTAACATCATTATTATTAAATTACTTAAAAAATATTTTCAAATATTCTCAAAAATCAGACCAATAAATGTGTTTCCAATTACCTTATAATAACATTTCATCTGGTGCACTATTTCATTGTTTGGTGTACAACTGTTATTTCTTTGATCGGTGAACTACTATATTCAAATCCTTTTAGATTGATTGTCATCAACCGACTGATTTAGTTTAGTAAAATTAGACTCTCTCCATCCAATTTTTTTCATATAAAACCTAAGACCAATTAGTTTTTATGTCTTCACCTAATCAGACAACTTTATCTCAAACTATATACATGATTCATAAAGAACAGATAGATACAACTTCATAGTATCGTCTCTCAGGTGACATCATCTTGATCTGTTCGATGTTTATCCATCTGATGAATCTATCAACATCATCTAACTGGTCAACCTATTCAATTTATGGAACTTTTAATTATGTATTAAATGTGAAAGAATACATATTGCATCACTATTCATGACTATATGATATTAAAATGAGTATATATTATAACAAAAACTCAGAACATTACACTTCATCTACTTCTGTCTGGTAGAACTCCATTCATTATCCTTCAGACATGAATGTCTAATGAAATTGAGAGTCTTTCTTCTAATGGTCATTGTAAATATATGTGTGAACTATTATTCAATTGTAGTAGCAAATCCTCTATCAAACAAAACTTATACCAATGGATCTTCATCTGATAGACTCAATCTGATAGCCTTCAATTAGCAATATCCTCTATGATTTTCATAACATCAAGCATTGTACAACATGCATCTTTAACTTTGTAATAGTTTCACTTTCAACTTTTTTCACCCAATACATCCAAAAATTTGTCTTAAACTTTTTACTCCCACTCAAACTTTAACTTATCGCACTTTTTATTGCACCCCCTTTATATTGATTTTACTTTTTACAAATGCATACAAACTCAGTAACATGGACTACTTGTAAACCTTCATCTGATAGCATCAGTCTAGTGGTCTGCATCTGGAACCATAAGTCTAGAAACCTCATTCTGCCCTTTTGGAGTTAAACTTGACTCGTGAATATCTTCATGGTGTTAGAAACTTGAATTTTAGAAAAGCATCATCTGACTTAAGGAAATTTTCCTAACATGGTTAAGTAAACTTTCTTATCCTCCTCCAACACTTAATTAACAAAAAAAAATTAATGGCTCCAGAGACTCTTTCTTACTATGGATACAAAAACATTCACAATAAGATATGTTGAAAAAATATACAAAACAAATTAAAAAAACATCACGAAGGATCTTCAATCTCTACCTTTGGATTTTTTGGAAACATTCACAACAACTTTAACATTTTTTAACAACTCTTTTCTCAACTTTTTATCAAACCATGACATTTCTCATAAAGAATTCCTTGACACCACATTGTAGTACAAATAAATGTTTTTAAAGAAATTTTATTCCTTGACAATAAGTGATTTTTTATCCATGACAATACAAACTTACACTTAATATTGTTATCTCCCCCTTTTATGATAACATCAACTTTAGATTCATAATATATAGAGTTGTAAACATTATTACAAATTTTTACTTTAAATACCCCTTTTATAACATAATAAAAAGAAAGGTGGGGGATTTTACTTAGAAAATTTATAAAGTCAACAATGGATGATAAACATGTAGTTGTATCCAAAATTCCTTAAATTTTTTCCTTAGCATAGATTTGGTCAAAACATCAGCAATTCCATACTTTGTTTAAATATACTTAAGTATAACATCTCCACCAATAACTTTATATTTGATGAAATGATACTTAATATCATTAAGCTTTGATCTATAATGTTTTAAAAAAATTATAAAGATAAATGGAACATTGATTATCATAAGGAATATTAAATGGTTTAAAAATATTCACTCTCAAATATTCCAATTTAAATTTCATCCAAAACATTTTTGTACAAGCTTGGGTGAAGTCAACATATTTGGCTTCTCCTATTCTCAAAGTAAAAAAACTTTATTTCTTACTATTCCAACACACACAACATTCTTACAAAAGTAAATTTCATCCTAATTTTATTTTTTATCATTATAATATCCATCCCAGTCAGTATCAGTGAACCCAAGAAAGTTAATCTCATTACTTATTATATACATCATCCCATAATTTGATGTTAATTTAAAATACTTGAGAATTATTTTACCTTCCAACATATGTGATTTATTTATATCACTCTGATATATTTTACACAATGTAATAGCATATACATTGTATGATCTTGAAGTTAAAAAGATAAATTAAGCTTCCTATCATCTTTTTGAATCATTTTTGATTCACACTTTTTCCAACTTCATCTTTACTCCACTTTATGCAAACAGAGATAGGAGTAACAAAATACTTGGAATCTATCATTATAAACTTTTTTAATAACTCCTTGGATTAATTTTATTTAGATAGAAATATGTATCTCACCTTTTTTTGAACTTGTAAGCCTAAAAATAAAGTTAAATGTCCAAGAATATAAATTTAAAAGTTCTTCATTTGATTATTAAATTCTCTACAATTTTTATCCCTCTCTCCAAAAAAATTATTTCATCAAAGTAAACAATGAAAATTAGGGTACCATTTATCATCTCATTAACATACAGGATACTATCAACTTTTCATTTGGAAAAGTTCAAAAACTTCAAGAAATAGTCAAGTTTAGAGTATCATGCACAAGGATCCTATTTCAATCCATATAAATATTTCTTCAACTTATAAACCATGGTTCCATTTTTATCCAGTAAGAAACCACTAGGTTACTCAATATAAACTTCTTCTTTGATTTATCTATTTAAGAAATATGACTTAACATCCAACTATTAAACTTTGTAAAGATTATGTGTAGAAACTAATAGGAAAAATCTTATAATTTCAAGTCTCAGAATAGGGAAAAATGTTTCTTGAAAGTAAAAACCTTCCATTAGTGAGTAACATTTTCAAACAAGTTGAGTTTTATTTATTAAAATTTCTTTGTGTTAATTGATCATGTTTCTAAACAATCTCTTTTTTCAAAAACATTATTTCATTATGGTCTTGGAATAAGTTCCCCAGTTTCATTTTTCTCCATTTGATATAACTCTTCATTTATAGCATTTAAAAAATCATTATGTTCAATTAACTCTGAAACTAATTGCAGTTCCACCTGTGAGATAAGTGATGTCTAATTATCTAGTCACAGGTTCCTTTTGGTATAAACTATAGCTTTCTGATTTCTAATGATATTATCATATTCAACCTATTTTTTATTGTATGAAATTTAACAGATTTTCTTCCATTCTCACTTTTTTCATCACAAGATTTATCTGAATCATATTGTACATGTTTTGGCACATATTCATCTTCTATTTAATTATCTTACATAGAATTATTTAATATATCTTTCATAATATCTTTAACAAATTTTTTTAAAGAAGTTGGATACTCAAAAACTTTGAAAACATAGGAATAAACCAACTTTTTAACTTGTTTATTCCATCATTTTTAGCTTATTCCATTTGGAGAGTAGCCCATGAAAAGTTCTTCCTATATCTTATCATCAAAATTTTAAAGATTTATATTTTTTATCATTATTAAGAAAGGACTCTAAAAAATTTCAGGTATGTCACCATTTTCCTTTTCTTATACCACATATAATAAGGATTCATATTTGATTCCAAATGCAACAAACATCTATTTTGAACACGAATAGTTATACTTACAGCTTCTCTCTAGAAAATTTAAGAAAGTTTATATTCAGTAAGCATACTTCTATCCATTTCAACTAAACTTCTATTTCTACTTTCTACAAATATATTTTTTTATGGAGTGTAGGGAGAACTATATTGGTTTTTGATTCCATATTTCTTCAGGTAAGACTTGAAATCATTGCTTTTTTACTCCTTTCAATTGTCAATTCTCAGCTTCATCATGTAAACACCCAGTTATTTCTCAACATCCCTTCTGAAACTTCTAACCATATCTACAACCTCTGAATTAAGTTTCATAAAAAATATTTTGTTCATATGAGTGAATTCATCAACGGAAGTAATAAATTAAAAATCACCTTTTTTTATTTATGTCGTATTAACCCAAAAATATATGAGTGAATGTTCTTAAGAGTTCCGGTGGGTTTCATTTCAACTTTCTTATTTTTTTTAAATCATCCTTCCTTTAAGGAATTTTTTAAAAACAATATCATATTTCCTTTTCAGTTGTGGTAAGTTTCTTATTTAATATTCCTAATAAAGTTTTCTTATAATTTTCTAGACAATATTCCCAAGTCTTTGATGCCATGGATTATTTTTCATCCTTAGCACTTAATTAATATTGATTTAAAAAGATCCTCGATTTAGAATAGATTGTTATTCGTTCTTTTCCCTTAGTAAAAAATTTTATATCTTTCAAAATTATGATGATACAAGAATTTTTTTCTGAAAATAACTTTATTATCATCATTATAAAGTTATATAACACAAAGAAATTTGTTCTTAATCCCATAAAAATAGAACTTCCTTCGGTTTTAGTTTCTAAGCTTAAATTTTAGTCATTCCTATTCCTATAGTTTTTAAAGAACTGTCATTTCCAAAATTAATTTCTCCTCCTTCACATTCTATAATATCTTTCAAGATCTTGATATCACTAATCATATGTGAGGAATAATCATTATCAATAATCAAAGGTTTTTTCCTTTTGTTATCTTTCTGAGAAATCTCAATGACAAAAGATCTTTCTTCAATTTTATTCTTACTAGATTCCTTTTAATTTATAGTATAGGAAACCTATCCTGGAAGTGTTTTCATACATTCTTCAGCGTACTGATCTAGTTGTTCACACCTTCCATAAACTTCCTCCATAAAATAAAATTGGTTTTTCTTTGAAAATTTTATAGCATATGAAGAATTTATTTTTATTTCTTCATGTAACTTAATAAAGTTGATCTATTTTATTCCACCATTGATCCCTCTCATTTCATACCTATTACCAAGGAGATACATGTTGTGCCAACATTTATAAGCCTCATAACCATATATACCATAGCACTAATAGTATTAACTTAACCTTGATCTTCTGTATAAAAATAATCTTCCCCTATAATAAGTTTTTTGAGGTTCAACATAATTTCCAATACCCATTTTCCCCAGGAAAATGGAAACCTTTTCTTTGATATTTTTTATAACTTATGTAGATGTGTTGTGTTTCTCACATCCCTTATCAATCCAAGTTTTCCCATTATTTTTTCTAACACCTTCATGTTTATAATAATCATATGAACTTTTATATTTAGTGGGTGTATATTTCGCCTGATTCTTAGAATGAGTTTTCTTAGTATCTTGAGTTGTTTCAGAATTTGCCTCTAAATCCTTATTGAATTGTTCACTCATCATATTTAAGTTGATTTCAAACTTAATAAATATAAATTGGGATTTAAAAACCTCATATTCCTTAGTATAAAGTATCTTATTAAGATATTCATCCATATTTCCATGTTTTGTAACTTTTATTTTGAGGTTCATAATCTCTTCAATGTATACATATTTATTTTAAGGAGATATTCCTTTTCTATATTCTTTATATCATCTTATTTATTCAACATTTTAATTTCTTTCTTATGTTTTTTATTTTTCTCAATACATGACATAAATTATGATCTCAGCTGATATTGTTTGTAGGTTTCTTCACCTTTTTATTCTTCACTGTTTGAGGAATCTTTATTTATCTGAACGTTATCCAAGAAATTTCTAAACTTATATATATTTTTATCTTCTTAAAAAAAAATTAGTAAATTCATATTCAACTTTCTTACTGAATATAATTCTTTTTTTTCTTTTTGGTGAATGTTTGTTACTTCCAATGGATTTATTACATTCCTTGTAATTTTTTCTCTACTTCTTCTACCAAGGTTTTTCTTTATAATCATCTTCATATTATATAACTCTATTCTTAGGAAAATTTGTAGAAAATTTATAAATTCCTTCACACTAAAAACATTTAAGTGGTAGTTTTAAATTATACTTTACTCTACCTTTCTATAAATTTTTATAGATACAAGAAGTGACTCTATCATTTGCTTCGACATAAACTTCTTTATATTCTAATTAAATGAGTTTCACTAACTCATTTTCTAGCTCATGAAAATTTAGATTCTTCATATATTGAAAATACATTTCTTCCATAATCTTCTTTTTGAATACCAAATCATTCCTCATCTCATAAACAATAAGAAACTTATGTAATTAATCATGAGATAATTCATCTTTATCTTTTAAGGAAGAAATTTTAGGATCAAACCTATCTTGAAAGTTTCTCATGAGTTTATTAAAAATGGTATGATATTTCACAATATCTCTGAATCCTAAAATGTTGCTAAAAATTTCATTAACTTTGGTGAAGTAATCATCAATATTCTTTAATCTATCATTTTGATATCTTTGAACTTGCTTTTCCAGATTTGCAACTTTGCTTCTTTTATTTTTATATTTCCATCGAAGATATTTTTGAAATTTCCCCAAGTTTCCTTACCTATATTTAGACCCATAACCTTAATATAAACATTTTATAACAAAGACATAAGAATATAATTTCAATATTTCCCATCAATCTCATGATTTATTTTGTTATAAAATTTCATAAGAGAATCTTTCTCAATGGGTAGAAACCCAACTATAACTACATCAATTACCTCTGATCCAAGAGATATAAGATATGGTACTATTATATTTTTTCAACCATGATAATTTTTTATAAAGAAGGTATTAAACCTATTTTGTTAACTAATTTGATATAATCCATGATAAGTATCAAATAGGGGAAACCTACTCTAATACCACTTGAAGTTCCTTAGGATTATAAGAACTACTGAGAAGGGGGTTTGAATCAGTGGTAATCTCTTACAATTTCATCCCTATTTGAAATTAACCCCTATAACTTTTTATATTTTTCTATCCTTTTCAATTTTATAAAACCCAACCACACTTTGTATGTTATGTTAGAAAAGTAAATAAAATCACATAATATTTACAAGGTTCACCCCTAGTGTGGATGACTATATCCATACCATTAAAACTTCCATTGGTCTATGGAAGTCCACTATAGTTAGAAGTGAATAAAATTTGATCTAACTCCCATTAGAATATTTCTATCTCTCGAAAGGAAATTATAATTACTTCAATCAATTACAAAGTTTTCTTATCAAACCAATCCAAAACAAGATAGGAAAATTTTCTAATCAGCTCACTTAAATTCATCCAAAAATTCTCTAGCTGAAATCACCATCTAGTATCTCTACCTAGTGTGTCATATAAATTCATATATTATACTCCATTTGGTTCACCTCATAATATTTATCCTCTAATATATGCTTTATTTTATGAAAAAAACAACTACACATCACAAACTGGTCGGATTCTCTACTTGATGCAACCTTTGTTCGGTATCTCTAAATGATGCCTCTAACTTCTGTCTCTAATTGACACATCTATTTAGATTCAATTCTCACTACACCTCTATCAGGTGTAATTCTACTTCAACTAGGAATTTACTTGTTTGGAAACTCAGCCTTCTCATAATTCCTCAACACTTTTCTTTTTTCTCATATGAATTGTGTTGGTATGAGTTGTACATACACCCCTTTATTTAGGCTTACACAGGGAGTAAAAGGGTGGGAACTCAAATGTGTTTTCCCACTCAATAAAAACTAAAATATCAAATCTCCCACTCAACCAAAATTTATTTTATTCCACTACATATTCTATAACATTTTTAAATATTATTACAAGCTCGATGGTAGCTTCATCACTTTGAACTACCATAAATTCTGCATTAAGAAACTTTTTCATACTTCTGTAACCATGGAAAGATAAACAAAAATTGAAAGACCAAATTCAGGATCATTATTATAAAGTTATTTATAAAGATTTATAAATATTATCAAAACTAATACTGGTAAATGTGTTTGTCGTGTCTTCATAAGAATGTTTTTTTTGGTGAACTATTTCTCTATCTGGTGCACAAATACTATTTCATCGATCAATGAACTACTCTATTAGATTCCTTTATGTCTGATCATCTTTGATCAACTAATTTACTTAAGTAAATTCAGACTCACTCCATCAATTGTTTTTCATATGCAACCTATGACCAATGACTTTTTATGTCTTTATCTTGTCTCCTTACTTCAGATCAAACTATATATATGATTCACAAAGAATGTGTAGGTAAAAATTCATAGGATCGTCCTTTCGATGGAATCATCTTTATTTTTCTAATTTTCATCCATCAGATGAATCTTTCTATATTATATGGTTGATCAACCTATTCGATCAATGGAACTATGATCGATGAATTTGATCTGATAGCATACATACCATAGCACCCTTCATGACTATATGATATTGAACTAAGTATATCTTGTAAAAAACACTTAGTACCTTTCACTTTGTAATATTCTATCAGGTATAACTCCATTTATTATCCTTCATGTTTTTACGATGCAATTAAGAGTTTTTTATGTCTGATGGTCTTCATAAAGATTTGTACGAACTCTTCTTCACATGGACTAGAAAAGCCTCTGTCTAACAAAACATGTTCTAATGTATCTTCTTTCTAATGGTCACAATATAATAGTATCCATTCAATAATGTCCTCCATGGTATTCATAACTTTTAACTTTGTATAGAATATAGCTTTAACTTCATAACACTTACACATTCAACTTTTTTCACCCTATTCATCTAGAACTTCAACTTAAACTTTGTATTATCACTCAAACTTATAATTACCACACTTTTTACTATACCTCTTTTTTACTTATTTCACTTTGTAAAAATGTGTACAAACTCAGCAACACGGGCTACTTGTAAACCTCCAAACAATAGAATCAATCTAGTGATCTGTATTTGGTTCCATCAGTATGGAAAGATCACCCCCCCCCCCCTTGACTCAATATTTAATCATGAATATCTACAAGGTGTTAGGAACTTAAATTTTGTCATAGTGTCATTCAACTTAAGGAATGTTTCCTAACATGGTTAGGGAAAATTTATTATCCAACTCTAGCATTTCATTAACAAAACATTATTAATAACTCCAACAACTCTTTATTACCTAAGATACAAAGACATTAACAATAAGATATGTTGAAAAAAATTAAAAAACACATTACAAAAATATACCAAAGTACCTTCATTGGGCATTACCTGCTGAGTTTTATACACACCCATTCTTGGAAAATTTGGTGCATTTTCATATGTTGTGTATTGAGATATAGATAGTACTTCACTAGTGATGCATCATGACGTAGTGGGCTTGGTACTTGGAGTTTTATCTTAGAGCTTGTTTGGGGTGATGCTTAGATTGTTTCCACTTTGGTGTCATTGAGTTATGATTCCCTTTATTTTGGTAGTGTTATACCTTTTTATTACATATTCTATTTTAATTTTTTATTATAGTTTGAGTTTTATGGTAATACTTTACATGAATCATATAACATTTTTTATCTTCGTTTCATATTTATTATGTTGTTCATGTTTATGGAAAATTATCCCCCAAATTTCTAGAATACACTTGGAACTTTTTTCCAGTATTTGGTGTCCTGGGGTTGTCACCTAAGGTTAGTAGCACCTGTAAACTAGACCAAGCCAATAGGTTGGGTGGAGATGTTAAAAATGTATGGATTCATGTAGTTTTGGTATGTTTCTCATATAGTGGGTGATCATGAGATACACCATGGTATATGTGAAATTCTTTATTTTTGAAGATGAGTTCCAAGGGTGCTTCAGGTTAGACAAGATTGACATGGTTTAGAGAATGGTCAGTTTCTTAGGAGACTGATCCTAGTTATGACGAGATGTGACTCATAGGATCATGAGTTGGATTTTTATTTTAAATGGTATGGGATCATACACCAATTACATTTATATTAGATTGATATCACACACACTGCTTATGTGTGGCACCTATTTGGATTTTGGATTGATGAGTGGTCGTGTGTAAGTCAAGGGATGATAGATTCAGTGAATGCTTGTGGGATTGTCTGCCTAAATGACTTGGATGGGGATTGGTGATAATGCATAAATGATGATGATGATGAAATCATGGATAGCATGGTGTTAAGAGTTGATCCAAGACAGTTTTTTCCTGTAATGTGATGACCATGGATTGGGAGTAGAAACATGCATGCGATGATGGAACCTATTAAGGTTACACTCTAGGAGTTGTGTAAGGGAAGTCATATAGTGGGTATTAAACCATTTTCCATGGTGGGAATGACCCTCATTGTGTATGGGAATTTGGAGAATTATGGGGAATAAGTTCTAATGATTTGGAAACAAACAGCAACTTATGGTTTTGTTAGAACTCGAGTATAATTAGGATGGATACATCCAGTCATTACATGAGGTAATGTATATTTCATGGTCCATGGAGTGTGAGCCTCATGTTGGTAGGTTTTTGATATGATGATATCGGTGATTGGATGGTCAATGTGGCATTAGGATATCAGTGAGTGGGTGAATTAAATTTTTATTTGGTTTCTTGATGAATAACATATTTTATATTTAGATGAGAAATTGGATGTATTTTGTGCATTTTCATCAGTATGAGGGTGATCTTGATGTGATTCAATGGTGATTTGTGGGGTAAAACACAATTCATGACATGGTTCTAGGGGTGAACCGTGATTAATGACATGATTGAGGGGGTGAATCATGTGGAGAAATGTAGTGATGGTGTTTTTGTATAATATTTCGTGGGAAGGATTTTGGATCACATTAGGTGTATTTTACTTGGTACTACAAATTAATTATGAGGTTTGGTTGGGACTTTTTGAGGAAAGTAAGTTTTATATGGGCCATGTGCATGGGTAGAAGATACCCATCTGATTCAATTAAAAATAAAAGATGAGGAGAATTACCAAATTTTTACTAATATTTGTATATGAATTTGGGTCTGGTGAGATGAGAACAACACTAAGTATGTTATTGGACTATTGGAGATGCATTTTTGGTAGGAGATTCTGGTGATGGAGAGCATCGTAGTTTGGAATCAGTTTGTGAGCTAAGTCTTGTGGTAGGGATAACCATAAACTTGTAAACGAATCAATTAATATAGAAACCTTAGTGTATTAATATTCTAGGTCTTTCAATGATGTATATGAGTGGTGACTAGGTTTTTCATGAAAAATGTGCCTCATTTTGGGAGTTGTGTAGTGAAATATATTTCAGTATTCTATGGTAAAACTTGGAAAATTGAATTTGAATTGGATACCTGAGTAGGTCAGGGTAGTTGTATGGATGGTTGGTGAGACTTATTGGGGATGAGAATTTATTTGGTGGGGAGATTATAATATCTCGTATCTAGGTAGGTTAGGAAATTCAATGATAATTTGAATTTTTGGTTTAGTGGGTGGTTTATTTTGAGAAATGGAAAACAAAATGAGATTATGAGGGTTTGTAAAACCATAAGGGGTGTTTTTGGACAAGGTTTGAGCTTAAGTGGAGGGATCAGGTGTACGGGCAGATATATGAGAAATTTTGGGTGGCCAAGCTACTATAATTTTTGCAGCAGCATCTCTTTCGCAACATGACTATAGTGGTCATTCCATGAGTTTTCAGGGCATAGGGGGAGGCCCCTCTTCTTAGTGTGTTCATGATGTGAACATCATTTCACACCATGAACCCTCTTTGGAGGGGGTTATTTTAAAGAGGGGGCTTGTCCCCCATTTTCTTGGCTCGGACAAGCATATGCGGGGAAGGATTTAGACAACACTTCCCACTCTTCTCCTCCCTCCTTGATTTAGGTCATTTGGGTGTCAATTTTGTGGCATCAGAGGTAATATTCTTCCTCCTATTATCTCTATTATTGGTTCTTCTTGATTTTCCCTTGATTTTTCTTTCCCAATTTAGGGTTTTGATTTCAATTCCACCATAGCATGGTTGAATCAGTCGATTTGAATGAGGATTTTGTTCGAATTGCATAAGGGCATCCTGAGATGGTATTTTCATGTTGTTGTATGCTGTTTCGATTTAGGTACATCGTCATTTGGATTTTTCAAGGGTTTTGGCACAAATTTAATTTATTTGGTTGTTGGAATAAGCTTATGAAATGGGTATTTTTCATGGCTTGGGTCTAGATGCGTGTTGAGAGTGAACCAAACCTCTTTGTTGGTGGTTTCAGTACATTGTGATACCTAGTGATATTTTAGGCCTTTTTCCTATTTAAATTAAATTTTTTTAATTAGTTACAATTGTTTAATTAATTATAATTTGATTACAATCAATTAAATTGGATGTATTGGTATGAGTTAGGGCCTCAGGTGTTTAGATGATGGCTGGCTGGATTTGGACAGGCTTGGGTACAGCTATCAGGCTGAGAAATAAATTTAATGTCTGTGGATGAATTTAAAAAAGTGATAAGGCCATGAGAGACCTTGTGAACTATATTTATGTCATTAATGGTCAAATACTTTATTATAATTGTATAAATTGAGTTGAATAGACTCTGATAGGGTATCTGTTAATAAATAAAGTGAACATATAATTTCATGTCATGGATACCTCCTTGTATAGGAGAGCATTGGATTAAGAGTGTTGGCCCTAGTGGGCCATGTGTGACCTTGAATATGCCTTAGAGTCATTGGGATAGTAAGTTGAGCATGGGGTTATTATTTCTTCCCATTGATATGTGAGCACTGGGTATGGGTTCTTTGGGTAAGATTTGGACTAGTTTAGTGTGAGGATCAACCTAGGGTATTTTGGAAAAGAAATAGTATTGAGGACATATCTATTGTGGCACCTAATTATGAGGGAAATGAGGTTTTGAAATGATTATGAAAAATTTGAGGGACATTATACGCTCTAAGTGAAAAACATAGGCTCGAGTGAGGGAGATGAGATAGAGAAACTCAAAAAGGGTGTCTTGGTTTGATGTGACTATGGGATCCAATGGGTTCCCCAGTGATATATTGACCCCTGAGAGGGTGTGTATAGAATGGTTGTTGATGACTATGTGTGCCACCTTATAACCTGAGTCTATGATGAGACTAATTATTATTGGATCACCTAGGATCATCTCTTAGAGATCAACTTGGAAACTTATGACTATAGAACACTTAGGATTAGCTCCTGGGGTTCAGTTATGATTCTTGACAATTATTAGATCACCTAGGATCACCTATTAGGGATCAATGTGGAGTATGATGACTATAGAATGATAAGGATTACCTCATGGGGTTTAGTGATGATTCTTAATGATTATTGATCACCTATGATTAACTCTTAGGGATTATACTGGAGCCTGATGACTATGGAATTCTCAAGATTACCTTTGGGGTTTAGGGTTTACACCTGATGACTATGGAATTCTCAGTATTACCTCCTAGGGTTTGGCATTTGTTCCTGATGATAATGGAATACTTAGGATTACCTCCCTGGGTTCAAGGATGATGCTTGATGACTATTGATCACCTAAGATCACCTCCTAGGGACTAGATTGCAAACTACTACTATAGGATGCCTTGGTCATGCTCCTTGGATATAGAAGTTATGCATGATACTATGTGAATTCCTTTGGATACTTCTAAGGATCCAAATTTTATGCCTACTACTATATGGAAGTTAGGTCTGGTTTATTTTTTCATAGGTTTTTGATGTTCTTAGAGCCACTATAGCACTAGTCAAAGCATATTTAGGTGGATCTAGGGTATTACGAAGGACCTGAGGATCGATAGTGGTTATTTATTAATGCTTTCATAGCTATTTTTATTTATTTTATGATCATATCACATGTTTACAGCTACATTTACTAGTTATTACATGACTGCATTGGTGGTTCCCTACTAAGTTTAACTCACACTCTTCTTAGGTGTCCATGACACTTGGGTACCCAAGAAAACTTCATTGATCGTAGCTTCAGGTTGGGGAAATATCTAGTGTCTCATGATCAAGCATGATAACTCAGACGAAACATGATATTGGGATGAGGTGTGACTCAAGGATGTAATATAGACTCTTGTATATTTTTTTTTTTTTGTTCTTTTGTTTATTCTATATATTTGGTTGGCCAAGTGGATGGTCTGTGAGTCTGTATGACAGTATAATTCTACATTTACATTTGATATAGCATGTTGTGTTTTATAACTTCCACTTATTCAGGTTTATTTTATGGATGATATTTGGTTTATTTTTTATATGTTATTTCTCCCTCTGATATACGGTATATTCTCCCTATGGTATTACCCTAGACCCTCACTGCTAGTCTATAGCCTTTGGCATATATGGATGCATGCCTGATATCTCAGTGGTGACTCTCTTAGTTTGGGTACTACTTAGTGGCCATGGACTAGGGTTGGACATTACATGAACAAGTATGAATCCAGGTGAATAAGATATCGAAATAAAAAAAGGATTTTATTGCACATTAATGTTTCTAGAAAGGTTGTTGAAGTTACTACAGTAATTTATTTATATATAGGTGTCTTGATGTGTTATTGAATATTGATTTTATACTTTAGGTTAGTTCACCTGTTTCTAGTGAAAAGGGTACCTAGAGGTTCATACACTAAGTATATCCATAATATCTTTAAATTCTATAAAAAAATAAGTTTATGAATAAATATATTCTTAACTTGTATAATAATATTTATTCAAATAATGTTGATCGTATAAATTCAATCATGATATGTCCAAGTTTATAATATGTGAGTTGAATTTTATATCTTGTTTAATAATCAATAATGCAATAAATAAATATATATTCATTCACTTTTTTTGAATTGATTAAAATAAATATTTATTTAGTTTATGTGGATATTAAAATAAATTTTTATTAGAAACTTTAATAAATATAATATTTATTTATATTTTATCAAATAGATATATTTTATTATTTAAGATTTGATAGATTATATAAGAGGATATGGGTCTAGTTTAATGACCTGATATAAATTATATATTTTATTTAAAATCATTTATATAAATATTTATTTATTTTTTTAAGAAATGAAATTATAATAAACACATGTCATATAATATAATATAACAATAATATTATTATTATTATTATTATTACTATTATCATTATTTGACATGGGGGTAACTTAAATTAAATAAAAGATAAGAGCCTTTGTGTTGTTATCATCATTTAATCCTAAGTATATATTATAAATTATATCATTTATAATGTGTTGTGTGTTGAAACAAAAAAGAAACACTCTCTAGAGTCACCAAGTCCAAAAGATAATTTTTCCTTCCTCTCAAGAACATAGAGAGGACAGGAAATGTTTTTAGGATTGAGGATGAACAATGTGAAACATTTAACTCTTTCACTCAATCACCTGGAGTTTCAAAAATGATGTTTGAAGATTAATGGAGCACATGTGTATATATGTAAAAGAATCCTCACCTTAATTCTTAATCCCAACTATAATAAGACTAAAAGTGGTAATGAAATTTGATCGGGAATATTGCCGCAGTTGAGGTGATTCTTACTTAAATTAAATGTGCAATATTCTTCCTAGATATTTCAGGGTTCATTCATTAGATTATTTGGTTATTATATGTTGATAGAGACAAAAAATCAAAATTCAGTCCTCTACCTAACATTTCCACTATGTCCCAGAACCTACAATTTTTTCATGTCTTTTGTAACACCCCAATATTTTTGTAAAATATTTCTCTTTAAATAATTTAATATATTTGATAAATTGTACTACATACAAAATTGAGTTTAAATGAACCTGATATACTATTAAAATATTATTATTTATGACATTTATAACTGGTTCATTAAATTTTATGTTTTAATTTAGCATAAAAACATTTTTTTATACATAAAATGGCGTTTTCCTGAAGAAAAAAAATTTTATGCGCGCGATGTTTTTTATTTAACTAAATTAAATTGATCCCTATAAGTGAATTATTTTATGAAAATATATATATTATATATTCATTCAAATTTTTTAAATATCAATCTAATATTTTTACTCTGCATAGGATAAGAATAGATCTAGTTTTATGCTTAAAACTCTATTTTTCTAAAAGCGATTTTTATCGCATTTTACAAGCTTATTTTAAAATTAATTTATTCCAATTATATGTATTAAATTTGATAAAATGGATTATATATTTGGAATTAGGGGTATAAAATTTGGTAAATAGAACCTTTTTATTTTTGACCAATATAAATATTAACCGTGGTAAAATTTATCACTCAGTAAAGGGTAAAGTGGGTTAATCTAGGTTAAAACTAAGTGATAAGGCCATAGTTTCTTCATCCTAATTGTTATTGGATGAAGTTAATTATAACATTATCACCTTAATATCAAAATTTATTTTTTAATGGAAATTTTTCCATGAAAATTACTTATATATTATTTAAAACAAAGAAAGTTACAAAATGTCACTCTCTTAGTTTTAAATATCCATTATTTGTTCACATATGAACAAAAACTAGTTATTAATGAATATTAATTTTAATTTTGTGAATAATTAAATTATATTCATTATTATAATTTATTTATAATTTTTAGTTATTATATAATTACTATAAATACTTACAAAATGCCAAAATAGTATTTATTCAATTAATAGAAAAATAAAATAAATGATATTAAAAATATTAAAAGTGATAATTTTTGAATAATTTATAGTGTTCCGTGAATTTTATAGGTTAATATGACATATTAGTGTATTTTAAAATATTATATTATAATTAAAACTTTTTCTTTATGTCCTTTAAGCCTAATTAAATAAATAGTGTCAAATTTTACAATAATGATATTTTATCAAAAATAATATTTTATTAAATTATTTAAAATTTATAAAAAACTTCAAGTAAAAAAATTATATATTATATGGTTTAAAATTTCCTAACTTTTCCATTTATGGACCAATTTTTACCTTAAAATTAAAAATTACAACCCTTTAATATTAAAAAAGTTGGTACCGTAGTTAAAATTAAAATTGGTTAACCAAGGTTTAATCAAAAATATAAGGTTTAAAATGACATCAAAACTTCTCTAAATCCTATTTTTTTATTTTATTAAAACCCTATACTATATTATATTTTAATACTTTACCATTTGGAGGCATTTTATTGATAATTAATTTTTTATAATTTAATATTTTGAGAAATTTCAAAAGTGTCCCCAACATCAATTATAAAAGGATACCTTCTCCCACACTTTTTTACACCACTTTAAGCCTTATTGATCAACCATACCCTCCCAAAATCCATTTTAAACTTCCCTATACAAATTATATAGGTTATTTTCTTCCAAAAATACTAACTCTAGGGTGCTTAGTAGGAGATCAAAAGAAGTTCTTTCAAAGAATAGGTAATCACCTTAACCGCTCACTTTCTTTTCTACTTCTTCTTTACCTCCTCTAAATATATAGTATTTATCATAAAATAATAAATTAATTATCAGAAATATAATTAAATTTTATTATGATTATTAAACTACCATTAATCACTCACTTTCCCATCAATTAGATAGTGGAAGTATCGCTCATGCGTACGTACGACTTACCGTCTTCACATATCGATACTATTCATTTTTCGTCACCATATTTTATGGATGAGTATTATGATGGGATTAATATTTATTTATTATATTTATGAAACAATTATACTTATATAATTATAATATCACATTTACCTTCTTACCTTCCAATCTATTTGAAAATGATAATGTCTCTCGTGTGTACGTGTGGTATCACCTCCACGAAGAGATGTGATTTATTTTTCATTTACATTTTACATGGATGGTAATTAGGATATATTTAATGAATATTTATGATATATATAACATTATAATTATTTTTTAAATTTTAATTATTATTTACCTTTCTTTCATTTCATCTACTGAAAGGTAGAGGTGGCTCTGACACAGATGTACCTAGGAGTGAAAACTTCGATAAGAAGTTTCGGGCTTGACCTGGGGTATCCTGGTACACGACAGCGGGCCATGCTACACTCTTGGTTATGACACTCCTGGGGGATATGCTTTGGTAAATTCACAGTCTTAGTATGAATCTTTATTACGGGAATAAAAAAATTCTCCTAAGAATATATGATAGAAAGTAGATCATAGATAACATAGACTAAATCCTATAGATTCATAAGTTAAGGAAATAAAATCTATTTATAAGTCATTTGTTTTTTCCTTGGATTACCCTTATGTGTTACCCCTAATTTTCCTTTTATTCCATCCAATGGATGGTAATAGGAGGACTCGGGCTAAAAATCAATGCAAAGATCAATGTGATGACTGTTATAATGAGATTCTCAATCTGATGGGAGCATGAATCGTGAACTTTGTCATGATACTCTCTCAGTTAAATCAAGATTGGAATAGAGACATGGGTCAAGAGGAACGTTCAACGCCCCTAATAAATAACGAATCGCTATCGAGATCTTCATGAGACAAAGGCCTCCTACTTTTAATGGATCATTTGATCCCTAAATTGTCGAACAATGGATCAAATCCATTGAAAAGATATTCTCTATCCTTTAATATTCCGAACAAGAGAAGGTTCTTCTGGCTGCTTATTGTATGGAGGGTGAAGCCGATCAATGGTGAAAATTGATCAAAAATACGAATCCTAAGGAGAATATCGAGGCGTTGGAATTGAAGGATTTCCAAAAAAATGATAAATGTTTTCCTTGCAACCTCTGGATTAAGATGGAAAGGGACTTCCTTGCCCTCAAGAAAAAAGACAACAAATACATCAGAGCGTATGAGGAAAACTTCACAAGGCTTGCACGATACGCCTCCGGCTTTTTCATTACCCCTGAATGCAAGGTTAAACACTTCTTTAGTGCGCTAAAACCTAGCCTACGGAAAGCCCTGGAAATCCATGACTTCGACAGCTATGAGGAAATTGTCTAATGTTCCCTTAAGGTCGAAATGGAGATCATTGAATCTCAGGGGTATCATGGGGATAATAAGAGTAATGTGGACTTGAATTTTTTTCAGTCCGATGGATAAATCCAACGGTTATAAGAAAATACAGCACCCCACTTTCCAAAGGTGCAGAAAGAAGAACCTTAGAAATTGCCTGAAGGGTTATGGAAATGCTTTAGGTGTGAAAGAGAAGGGAATGTATCTGTTAATTTCTGAAAAGAAAAACCCACATATTTGACAGATGAGAGGAACACTCCATTCAACTCTCAATGCATTGTTCATTGCTTCAACTGCAAAGAACCAGGGCACCGTACAAATCAGTGCCCTAAGCCAAGGGTTTTAGGAGGCAAACAACAACCTCCAAGGTAAAAAGGCTGAGATTTTTCCATCACTATTTCCAAAGTGAACCCTGACAACAAAGTGGTGATAGGTACTATAGTTATTCATTCAATAATATTGAACATACTTTTTGATTCTAGTTCTACACTTTCTTTTATATCCCTAAAGTTTAGTAGAATAATCCCAACACCACCATAAATCATGGAAGTGAAGATGTTAGTGAGTACGAAAAATGGGGAAATCATTGCATCCCATGAATATAACTCCTCCCCTATCATAATTTGTTGATTTAACTTCTTGGAAAACCTCACTATACTCTCTCTGGTGTAATTTGATACAGTTCTTGGCATGGATTGGCTTTCCTTATATAGAGCCAACATAAATTTCTATGAGAGGGAAATCACTCTCCATAGGGAGAATCGACCCCCAATTATATACAAGTGTAAGGAGGAATATAAATATTCTTTAGCACCATCATCTCAAGTGTGTATATTACTACCCTATGAGTATGCGTATCTGGCTTAGATGATTGTGTCTAAGGAGGCAACCATCCTTGAATACATGCCTATTGTGAGGGAATTTGTTGAAGTGTTTCCCAAGGAATTGCCTAGTCTTCCTCCTAGAAGAGATGTTAAATTCTCAATTAACCTTATACCTAGGGAATTTCTAATATCCAAGACTCTGTATAGAATGGCTATTGTGGAGCTTGAGGAGATAAACAAACAACTACAGGAGAATCTGGATAAAGGTTTTATATGCCCAAGTGCTTCACCATGGGGTGCACCAGTCCTCTTCGTTAAGAAGAATGATGAGTCAATGTGCCTTTGCATTGATTATCATGAGCTCAAAAAAATCATGATAAAGAACATGTATCCTCTACCAAAAATTTATGACTTGTTCAATCAGCTGTATGGAGAACAATACTTCTCTAATATGGATTCGCAGTCAGGATATTTTCAATTTGGGGTGAAGAAGGAAGATATCCCCAAGACTACTTTTCATACAAGGTACAGGCACTATGAATTCATATTAATTCCTTTTAGAATCACTAATGCTCCATAAATCTTTATGGACTTGATGAATAGGGTATTTAGATATTACCTTGAAAATTGTGTGGTAGTCTTTATAGATGATATTCTAATATACTCCAAAACCAAGGAGGATCATGAGGAGAATCTAATAACTATACTAGAGAACTTGCATAAGGATAACATCTATGAAAATTACAACAAGTGTGAGTTCTGGTTGATGGAGGTATCATTATTGGGTCACATCATCACAAAAAATGTGATATCTATGGATCCCTCCAAGATAGCTACAATTGAGGGATGGTCGAGGCCAACATCAGTAACTGATATCTATATATTCTTGGGGTTATATGGATATTATCGATGATTTGTGAGAAATTTCTCACAATTGTCCAACCCTCTTACCAAGATAACTTGGAAGGGAGTAAAGTTTTCTTGGAGTGATGAATGCGAATAAAACTTAAAGGTGTTGAAAAGGAGGCTTATCACTGCACCCCTGCTCACATTACCCGCAAGTGGAGAACTTTTTTGCTATTTAGTGATGCTTTGAAGAAGGGCATGGGTTGTGTGTTGATGTAGAATGACAAAGTCAATGCCTATGCTTCAAGGCAATTGAAAGTTCATGAGTGGAATTATCCAACACATGATTTGGAGTTGGCTGCAGTGATCTTCGCTTTAAAAATTTGGAAGCATTACCTATTTGGGGAGAAGTGTGAAATATACATGGATCAAAAAATATTCAAGTATATATTCACATAGAAAGAGTTGAACATACACCAACAAAGATGGTTAGATCTGGTCAAAGATTATGACTACTTAATCCATTACCACCCTAGGAAAGCGAACAAGGTGGTGGATTCTCTCAGTAGAAAGGATCCAGCGATTCTATCATTGATTAGAATTGAGAAGGATCCAATCTTCTTAAATTTGATGAAGAAGGAAATAGTAATAATAAAGAAGGGAACATCATCAAACCTTTCACAAATGATTGCTCAACCATTTTTTTTTGGAAAGGTTAAAGGATGCTCAAAGAAAAGATGTGGAAATTCTAAAAGGGTGTAAGATATCAAAAATGGGAAATCCTCAGATTTCATGGTTGATAAGGATGGAATTGTGAGATTTGGGTCATGATTATGTACACCATCTGATCTAGAGATAAAGAAAGATCTTCTGAATGATGCACATAGCTCAACCTTCACTATTCACCTGGGGATCACAAAGATGTATCGAAATCTATAAGAAAAATTTTGTTGGGACAATATGAAAAGGGATATTGCTGAATATACATCAAAGTGCCTGGTATGTTAGCAAGTGAAGGCTGAGAGGCAGAAGTCTAAGGGGATGATTCAAACACTACCCATACCAATATGGAAGTGGGACAACATTACCATGGACTTTGTCACTATAATTCCAAGGACATCCAGAGAAAAAAATGTTATATGGGTTCTTGTGGATCATCTTACGAAGACAGCTCGCTTTATCGTGATTCAAGAGGACTTATCATTGAATAAAATTGCACAAATTTACATAAAATAAGTGGTAAGGATTCATGGAGTACCACTATCTATTGTATCTAATCGTGATCCTAGATTCACCTTGAAGTTCTATAAATGTCTCCAATATTCTCTAAGCATTGAACTAAACTTCAGTACAGCCTATCATCCTCAAACTAATGTCTAATCTAAGCGAACTATTCAGAAACTGGAAGATATGTTAAGATCATGTTCTATGGACTTTAAAGGAGGATGGGACCAACATCTTCCACTGGTTGAATTCTTCTATAATAACAGTTTCCACTAGAGTAATTGAATGGAACCATATGAATCCCTTTATGGGAAAAGGTTCAAAACACCAGTGTATTGGGATGAATTCAGTGAGAATATGCTGCTAGGACCTGAAATGGTCGAAGAAATGGTGGGGAAGGTGAAAACCATTCAGCAGCATATCAAGGCAGCCCAAAGTCGACAGAAGAGTTATGTAGACAACCATCGAAGAGACCTTGAATTAAAAGTTAGATACATGGTATTTCTATGCATATCTCTATGGAATAATGTTATAGGTTTGGAAAGAAATATAAGTTAATTCCTAGGTACATCGGCTCCTTTGAGATTATTGATCGTGTTGGGGTTGTGGCCTATCGATGAGAACTTCCACATACAATGGCCAAAGTACATGATTTCATTCTTGTATCCCTATTAAATAAGTACATACCATACCCTTCTCATGTACTCTCTTCAGAGGTAGTACAGTTAGAGGATGATCTTTCTTACAAGGAGCAACTAGTGAAGATCTTAGATCGTAGAGAAAAACTTCTACGAAATTAGACAATGCCCCTCATCAAAGTGTTGTGGCGAAACCACAAGTTTGAATAAGCAACATGGGAATCAGAGTAAGTGATAAAGAAAAGTTACCCACATTTGTTTTAGTGTGGGAAAAGAAAATTTCGAGGGGAAAATTTCTTAAGGGGGAAGATTGTAACAACCCAAACTTCGATTAATGAAAATTTTTCTTGATTTGATTAAATGTCTTATTATGTAAAATGGTTATATAAAATATGCACTTATTTGGTTTTATGTTTTTAGATTTCAAAATACCATTAAGAATTATTACCATTTCTAATATAGTTATTGAACAATGATCACATGATTAGTATAAATATAGGGCTTTAACAAATCCAATTTACTCAGACAAAAGAAGTGATGGCCTCATCCAGTAGACTTGTGTCGTACGAAGCCCATTTTTTCAGAGCTCAGAAAGGAGGTGGTGTCATTGGGATTCGCTCTTGACCAAGCCCAAGCCGAGATTCAACATTTTAATCTCAAACAGAACTGCATATGGGAGAAGTGGAAGTTGATAGATATTACCACTCGATTGATGTTATTTGAGCCACGCCAAGAGTCTTTCATCATCGCACACCTTACCCTTCGGTGTTATGTAGGTGTTATAAGGGTTTATTTAAAAAGACCTTGGCACTATGATTATGTGCATTTTTTTTATATAATAAAAATATATTTTCATTTTATTATTGTGATGTTGTAAATAGTTTTTAAAGCACAAATAGTATTTTTAGTTAATATTCAACTAAAAGAATATATTTTGATGAATTAATGGATTTTTGAATAAAATAATATTTTAATAATATATTATTATTATTAAATTACTTTTTAATAAGTATAAATAATCATATAATTTTTATGAATACAACTGTAATTTTTATTAAGGTTTGAAAACTATTTTTTTCAAAACCTATGAATTTTCGATAAATGTCAGTTTTTATTTTAAAAGTGAAAATTTACATATTTAGAAAATTATTTAGATAAAATAAATATTATTTTTGGAATCAGGATGCGAAAATTATCCAATGGTGAATTTTTTATAATTTTCTGAGACAGTAGAATTTTTTGGTAAAAATTAAATACCGTTTTAATATATAATGTGTATTATGACATCATAATGACCCAATAGTGATGTAATAAAATAATATAAGCACTGTGTTTGGACAATATATATTTTAACATTTAAATAATGTTATTTTAGGTTTGTTTGATTTATTTTACAGAGCCTTAGTAGACCCTCCAAGACTTATAAAACATTTTAGCTTTTTAAATTGATTTCCTTGAGAGTGTGACTCACCTCCACATAAGCAACACTATTATTTTAAGAAGTTCAGAAATTGTCCTTATAAAATATTTTTTTCCAATCCCCTTTGGAAAAAACTATGGGTAAAAACCATGGGCTGGTTTGTATTTTTGATTACCTTAATGTGTCGTGTCCCAAACCTAAATAATAAAGAATTCCCTCTCTTTTCCTATATAAACCCACCCAAGATCCCACTTACTCTTCACTCAAAGCCTTTGGAGTTCATACAACCTCTTCCCTACTCTCTCTAGAATCCTCCCAATGTTTCCCAATCTCCCAATAAGCCTCTCTCAAGGCTTTCTCAATCCTTTGGGATCACACTTCCAAGTAAGGGATTCCTTCCTTTCTCATTTTATCCAAGTTTCTTAATATTGGTATGCCCTTTTATTTACAATTTTAAATGTTTGGGCATGGTTTATCACCTCCCCCATACTTCCCTATTTATGTTTGAAAGATGATATACTCCTTTATCTCTCATTAATTCCTCTCGTGTACACCTGTTACCATGCTGAAATTCCATAAGGAATTTCTCTCTCCTTATTTACATTCAAGCTGTTCTTTTGTATTATGAATCTAAAATTCAATTAATTATGTTGGTACATGTATATATATGACCCCATTAGTGTAAATTCCATGTACATATAATGAGACACTTATTTCTCTCTCATCAACCATTTTTAATAATTCTTATGTCACGCCATTATGCTTCTTAAATTGCAATGCGATTTTCCAAGCCAAAGTCATTCTGTCGTGAATACCATGCCCATTTCTCTATCAAGGGTATTCACCTTTATTAATATTTACTTATTTATTATATAGTTTCATGTATTAATTCCATATTCCTTTATCTTGGAATAAATTATGATCTTTAATGATTTTATGTGGCACACTTATGCATGAAATGAAATGTTTAAGAAGGGTGTACCCTGATAGCACTTCAATGCATTGGGTAAAGTATAGTATCATGATACGTCACGTGCAATGTGTGTTGAATCATGATAATTCAAGTGAAACAAGGGTTTACTCATTCTTCATGTGCAATGAGGGTTTACTCATTCTCCATATGCAATGAGCCTTGACTCATGCTAGTACCATGTTAAGTGTTGTTGCCACATCTCCATGTTATGATTATCATGCTTTATCATGCCTTTATGTTCATGTTCCTCTTGTGATCCATTGATATACCTATTTTCTAACATGTATTTTATTCCTCATGTTATTACATGTTTATTCCCTTACTGGGCTTTATATCTCACCCCTTATGTATGTCCTCAGGTTATCTCATGCAATGCTAGGTACGAGGAAATGTAGTGGTCATGTAAAGGAATTTTTCAACAAGATGTTGCATTTTATGTTTTAAGTTGTTATGTAATGTTACTAAGACCTAAAGACACTAGACATCTCAATCTTCTATGTTGTATCAAGTGAATGTTTTTATGTAATAATTTGTGTTAGGTGTGTAATATAAATCCGGTTCGTTATATTAAATTTATAATTAATTTATTTATATCTAAAGAAAATAAATACATTGTCTTAGGATCCTTTCTTCGATGAAATTATTAATCTTCTAAAAGACCCTTTTCAAATTATCTTTTTTTCGATGTTATTATACAAGGGTATAATTCCTCTAGCAGGGGTCCACACGTACTAATTTGATCTCTGAGAAACTCCAATTAATTTTTAGGTGCTAGCATATTGAATCAATTATATTGTGTCATTCATGTTGATTGATCATCCTTCGATCTTGAAGGAATCTCTCTTACATTCTCCTTGAGAGGGGGGAGAAAGAAGAGTCGAGAGAGAATTAATTGTGTGCAATAATTATCTATTTTCAATTACCTACACAATAGCCATAATGGGCTATTTATAGAGGTAGTGTTTAGGTTAAAATATTTTTTTAATCACATGTCATCCCTTATACAATATTAAAAACATTAATAAACCCAATTCCATATAATAATATTATTTATTTTTTATGGTGTGAGCCAACATGTGAAAATGATAAATAATATTTATCGGCCTGTAAATAATTATTCATCACCAGATGCATTTTTGGTCCATTCGAACTCCTCGACATTTACTAAAAACCCAAATGAATATATTATTCATAAATAAATATTTTATTCACATATCGGTGAATAAATATTTATTAAATATTCAATAAAATAAATAAATGTATTTGTATTCATGTACTGGTGAATAAATTTTTATTTAATTTATGTGATCGATAAAACTAGAATGAAATTATTCTGGAGTATTGAGAATAATATTTATGCCACTAATTAAATTCAAATAGAATTTAATCAAGATCAACAGAAACACATAGTGTGTGACCCACTATGATTCTTTCTTGTTTACATTAGGCGGTCTTACCTAAAGTCAAAGATTACTATCTAGTAACGGTTCAAGGAATCCAAGAGAAAAAACTTAATGTTGCAACATCAAAAACCACATACGACACCACTATAAAATTGGATTTTAACAATTCTAGTAAAGGGCCTTTATCAATGCTTATAAAGCACTGACTACCAAAGTTATTCTAAAGGGAATACTTTATCAATTATTATAAAAATCACTGATAAAATCTTCCTTTAACAGCACTAAAAATCACTAATAAACAAGACCTTTATCAGTGCTTTTTTAGCACTCACAAAGGGGGGAATTTTTCAGACCTCTCTGAGCTCCCCCCCCCCCCACCCTCCCATCAGTTCTACCCCACCCCCTTTTTCAGCACTTCCCCACCCTTCCCCACCCACTTTATCAGAACTCTCCCCCCCCCCTTATTAGTGTTTCCCCACCCCCTTTATCAACGCTTTGTGAAATTCCAACCTCCTAAGTGCGCCTGGATTTGATCCATGTACCTCTCCTTTGGAACTCGAACGCCTTTACCACTGTACCAAAATGTTTTATAGTGTATTTTATGATATTTACATTTATTTATAAATATATATACATATATATATATTATTCATATATTTATATAAGTATTTTCAAATACATTTATAAAATATATGTGTGTGTGTGATATATATACTTATTTTTATTTAAATATATTATATATTATATATTATATATTATATATTATATATTATATATTATATATTATATATTATATTCATTTATATATACTAAAATATAATATAAATATATTTTTTTTATTAACACACACATATATGTATATATAAGCATTATATATATATTGTATAAGTATATATATATATATTCATATATTTTTGTCATGTAAAAAATGGTAAGATATTGTTCTGAATACATTTTTAGAAAATGTATTTATTTACATATATTATAATATACATATACATATATATTGGTTTCTTGACAGACACATGTTTATATATAAACATTACTTGTATAGGTATATATATACATATTAATGCATTTTTATAAGGTAAATAAAATGGATAAATTTTTACTTTAAATAAAATGAATAATAAATCTTTATTTTATATATTTAAAAATACATTTTTACATAAATATGTTGATATATATATTTATACAAGTGATTTATTATAAGTAAATATAAGAAAATATGCATATATTTAATTATAAATAAAACTACAATGTGAAAAAAAATTAAAAACCATAATATTAATATGAATGTAATCCCTAGGAATAAATTCATTCCCCACTGAAAACGGGAAAAAATACCCCCCTTAAACGAGGATGAAATTCCATTGAATGTTAAAAAAATTGGGATATCCAAACTAAAAACTCAATTTTGGCAACCATATAGGCCTTTTTTAGCCTAAAAATGTGATTATAAGTTCTCCCTGATCACTAGTGTGTAGATCTCATCACAAGATTATATTTGATATGTGGTATGTCCTAAAGAGACACTTGAATCAAAAGTTATAGTCATTTAAAGTTAAATTCATGTTTTCAAATTATCTTAGACCATTCGTTAATTAATTTAATTTTTATGTAATCCAACTATTACTAAATGGATATTAAATGATAATAATTATAAAATTATTAACTGATAATATATTTTAAATATTTTATAAGTCATTTTCACTAAATGTATTATATACTAAGTGTAAATGCCTATTTAGCCTTATCTAAAACATATTTAAAAATATATATTATATTTATATATTGATATATTCTTTTTAATGAATATATATTTTTTTATGAAATATACATTTTATTAGCACTAGAAAGAAAAATGTTGATAAAAGGGGCATTTATCAACACTCTTTTACTAGCGTTGATAAAGGCCCCCCTTTATCAGTGCGTTTTTAATAGTACTGATAAAGAGGGGCCTTTATCAGTGATTTTTTAAGTACTAATAAAGGTATCCCTTTTTCAGTTCTTTTTTACAGGCACTGAAAAAGGTCGCCCTATATGGTCACTTTTTTATCACTGATAAAGACCCCCTTTATCAGTTCTAAAAAAATGATGATAAAACCTAGTGTTGGAAAAACCTAATTTTGTAGTAGTGCAAACAATCACTATGTAATATAATCCTTTTATCTCAATATCTCATCAAGAAGATTGCACATCTGTGTCATCAATATATTTTATTGATACATATTTCTTTAAATATCTAAAATAAACATCATTACACCATGCCCATGGAATTTATGTGATGTTCATATTTCAATAAAAAGGCCAATATATCTACTTTCATGAAGATGGAATGGAAAAATACTTCATCAACTTATTATTAATAACATGTCATTCATGATGCACCCAACATATCCAACTTCTCCATGAACTGCTATCATCATGGTTTATGAAATACATCTAAGTGCGTGAGTCAAAACATGCATTCATAATAATATTAAAGTCTAAGGACCATTACACACATTCACATATAGGAATATTCGATGACACAAAAACATGCATAATTCCTACTGGAGAGTCTATTCTCATAATCTCTCATATTGGATATTACCAAGAATAAACTTCATGAGAAGAAGTCTCATCTTCTTATGAGTACTTTCACCTAATTGTATACATACCATGTGTCCTATCATAATACATTATCCAACCGCATAACTATATTTAAGAGATATCACCATAGCATCTCATGGTTCTCATCATAGCAGGGAATAGCTATGACCTTATTAATGTGATAGATATTATATAATATTATCACATCAATGTTATATAGAATAATAGTCAATATGTTATAATACATTTATATTAATATTCGCTTCTTTGAATATATAAGTAATCAAAAGTACAAAGTAGTTGGTTCAAGAGAACCAACTCCAACAAACTCCCACCTAAATTAGAGCCAACTGATAATGATAGGTTAGTCCTCACATGTTAAACATTCTTAAGCTTAGTATGGCTATATTTTACAAGCCTATCATGTTTCTATATCTAGGGTTAGTTAAGCCACATGTCTATGTGGTGGATATGTTTTTTGTAACATAACTATCTTGAGAAAATACCTCAAGTATTATTTTAACCAAGTATACACATCTTATTCCCATGTCAAAATCTTGAAATCCTGACTAAATCCATATTTATAGTTTATCATAAAATGATAAACCTATTTATTTGGGTATAACCTAAAATTAGAATAGGATATTGCTAAACTGCTTCTTAAGTTGTATCATAAGTCGTAACATACTCAAATATTGTAGTTATGGAAACCACTAGCTGTAATAAGTTTTTATTGAATATTACTATATAATTATCAGTGATTCTATATAAAATTGAACTAAATAATGATAAGTGTTCAATTACCTTGATCACCAGTATTCTCACTTCTCCAGACACCAGGAACTCATCCAGTTTTACTTTTCAAAGTATTGTCAGATAGTTTTAACTAAAAGTATATGAAATTATTTTTGGATTTATTTAATATTCACCTATTATGATTTAGGCATCAGTAATATCAAACCTTAGTATATATCATTTCTAAAGAGATTAATTCTTATAACTTAATCTTGTGAAATTATTTTAATATCCATAATCACTTTCAATTCCCATGTATGTTCTAATGGAAGTATTATATGACAATAACAATTTGGTATTGAATTGTTTCAACTTGTATTTTTCGATACTTTATTAATATATCTACTATTACTAGATATAGAAAACACATAGATTAATTTTAAAAGATCGTGTTCCCTATAACACGATTTCTAATTTAAGTCAAACTTGGAGAAATTTCATTCCTTAGTCTTAAAAAATTTGTAATACATAACATACATTTTCCATATGTTAAAAACATATATAACTTGAAAAACTTATAATGCACCCAATAACTAGATAGAAACATGTGTCACTCATTCATTTCAAATAAATATTCTATGATCATTATGCATGATTTATTCATAAATGAATTTATGTAATCTATATATCTTATTGTAATTTACTTATGTCACTGACCTTTTAGTTATTCCTAGTAGATATATACCATAGGGTCTTCTTTTGGTTGTGTCATATAGAAATCTTTCATAAGGATTCATCTAAATGGGGTGGCCTTGGAAATCAATAGGCCAATATGATGATCATAAAATTATGCTTTGACAAGTATAATTCAAAACGGATTTTAGTCATGATGAGAGGTGAATAAGTTTTTCCATTGACTAAACTTTCAATAATAAATCATTCTTTATTGGTATTATATTGTACCATCCATTCCCAGTTTCTATTGAATAATCGCTAGTAGTATTATGTCTTAGAAACATTAAAAATGTGGAATCATGAATCTTGATAAATAGGGTCCATTAATTGAATTTATATATACTTTTCAATCTTAGCATATTTACATTTATTACTTCTTTATATGAATAATTATTATGAAATAATAACACATGTATCACCCACCACAGTGAACATAAACCACCTCTTTGGTTATGAATTCCTACGCAATATGTGTCTCTGGAACTGATCCTCCCACTAAGCTTAGTGGAATCTGGTATTCTTATGCCAACTTATGTGCATCCATAGCCTTAACCCATAGAAGTTAAGTCTACTCCCATTATCTTCAAATAGATAGGATTCCTTTATGTAAATATATTCCATCTTGACTAGATGTTAATATCCTTAGTGGCTATAAGATCATTAACGTAGATGAACCTTAGTGTTTTAATGTTCATTTGTAGCTGAGACCATTTTTAACAAATGTTTTTTCAACAAATACTTATGGTAGTTTTCTAATATATTCTTATAATATCTAAATTGATATGATATCCATTAGAAAATATAGTTGGCATATGGTTAGTTGTTACACTTCTATTTGTAAAATATGTCTTGTATGGTATAATGGAAGATTTTCAATATATAAGAATCATTATTAATCTTACTTTTACTATCATAAATTAATTTATGTAAATGAGGAAATGTGATATTTTGATAACCTTTACTCTACATTTCTGATCAATGATTACTTGGATAAGATGTGCTTTGACAAGCCATCTTAGAGATTCCTCTATCTTTACCAAGTGTACTCATTTAATTCACTAAGCATTTCTAAAATTTATTAAAATAATCTCATGAATTATATAAAGCTAACTTCATCTTTATAATAGTTCACATGGCCATGTTGAATCAATTTTAAAATATTTGTGTCGTACCTTTATGTATAAAGGTTTCTTTACTTAAAACATGATAAGTAGTTTGTTTGTATATCCATCACCTTAGCTCAATTAAGACTAAAACACTTTGAATAGAATAAAAAAGTCAACTACATTCATTTATATTTGAAAAATAATTATCTTGCTACAATGTGGTAAGAGTCTTATATTTTATATTCATCATTCAGTGTAATGGACATATCTGATTCAAGAGTTACTGAACTAATAGTTTAGTGTTTAAATTACCATAACAAAATTTATTCCAAATGTGAAATAATGTCACATTGTGTCTATCCATACACTGGGATAAATGTTTTGGTGACACTTATTACAAACTTGAATCAATCCATTTAGCAATGAGAATTAGCGATCTCCCCTTGCCTGATATAGGAATCACCCTTTCTCAGCTCTTTTTGAGTTCACTCTATAGCCCTTCTATTATTTATCATTTCCTATATATAAATACATGTATATTGTAAGAATATTAAATTTAATATATAAGTGATTAATATAAAATTGATCAAAACACTTAAAGTGGATGCAACTTATTTCTTATTCAATTCATTGTAATTTATTTTCCAATGTCTAAGCTATCCACATGAGAAGTAAATAACCTCATATTCATTCGTATGCCCTCAAATCCTTTGTATATTTGAAGGATGTTGTGAAGGATATTTTTTTTATATTATCCATAGGATATTATTCCTTGTATTTATAAATTTTAACCATAAGGGATGGACAAATAGGTTTCAACCAATCATTGTTTGTTTGGTGATGTATGAACAAAAGTTTCCTAAGTGACTTATCCATTTTTTTTATCTGGGATTGGATAAATAAGAATAATATTGGTGGTGAGGATAATAAAATAATATTAATGGATAATTTTTTATCCACGTGTAAGCCCAATTTTACTAATTGATCAATATACCCCATCATTTTTTAAGCATGGTTAGTAGCTATATTTCCTTCTTCTAGTTCAGACCGATATGGTGCATTGACAATCTTATTTATTTCAAGTATTTTCTTCTCTTTCTCAAGTAAATGGATGTAACACCCCAAGTATTTATAAATAAATTTAATATTGAATGCATGAAACATTGAGTCTCCACAAAACACCACTTTGTTATAACCTATCCATTAAAAATAATTTTCCCACCTCTGTGATTTGAATTTTGAAAAACTAACATACACAGTTGCATTCAGTAAGATATTTAGAGTCTGATAAGACAAACTTAATTTTTGGTGAATAGTAACATACCCTTATGAATAGTGATATGACCATTATGAATAGTAAATCGTATTATTATTTTATTGTATTTAGGTTATAAGATAATGAGATCTGAATTAATTTTTCAAAGTGATATAAAATGAATTATAGTTTTAAAATTGTTATTTTTCGAATGAATTATTATTTTATTTAAAAATTAAATTAATCATATTTAGAAAATTATTTTCAAAAAATGGAGTTAATTTTTAAATTCAGAAAATCGATATTAGGTTATTCTGAATTTATGATAATTTTATAAAATACTTTAGTTTTTGGTGAATAGTAAAAATATAGTTTTGAGTTTTCAGTATGATTAATGACATAATTAATGATGTAATCATGATGTAATAATTATGGTCAAATATTGAGTAAAAAAATATTATATTAGGTGTCCCAAGTGGCTAATACCATGGGAAAATTCCATGGGCAAGCCCATGGTTTTTTCAAATACCACTAATGAGGTGTCCTTTAAAATTAATAAAAAACTCTCTCTTTTACTATAAATACCTATTCATTCCTTCATTTTATTTCATTCCAAATTCATCATCCTAGAAGATTTGGTATTTTTACCTCCCTATAAGTCCTCACAAGGTTTCCTAAATCCCCCAAGGTCCCAATCTTTAATTTTTAGGAGTTAATCTACAAGGTAAGGGAATCTACCAACATTCTCTTTTTCAAGCGCTCTTTTTATGTTATTATCTTTTAATTTCAATTGGATTATATTGTGATATGTCATTAAATATCCCCCTTACTATATATATTTTTTAATAATGATAATATACCCCTTTTTTATCTTATAAAAATATTTTATAAATTTTAAGTGACGTTGTTAGGCTACTGAATTTTCGTAAGGGTTTTCTACCCAAACCTCCATTTTCATTTGGGTTACTCTTATTCTCTAATTATCTCAATTAAATTATTATTTAATCATATTTAATCCTCATAAATTCTATTTTAATGTTATATATATTCATACCAACTATAATCCTACTTTCATTTATGGTTATTTATATTTTTTAAAAGGATTTTTCAAAAATTATTCCCTAAATACATGCTCGATTCAAGGGAATTTCTCAAATTATTACCTATTTTTAAGGGCACTATATTATATATTTTTAGCAACCATTATCTTTATAAAATCAATCATTTTATTATGAAAATATTATATTACTTCACTTCTAGTTTTATACAAAGACTTTTCCAAAAGAACTCTTCTTTTGAAAGTAAAAGAGTATTTATCTCAAGAATTACTCAATGATTTTATAAGAGTATCCTCATATATTTCAACACTCTTGTTTATTCTTATGTATTATTGGTATTAATCTTTTATGATATCATATAACATTTAATTTAATGGTTTATGATTATTTTGATTGTGGGTGTTCTTTCTTAAAACCATTCGCCAATTTACTCGGAATGGTTAGTGTTTAGGCTTAATATTCAGGGAAAGTTATTTACATTTCATGTATTAGTTTCAATACGAATATATATGTTGATTATATTTATCACCGTTCATATGAGGGATTAATTTGACTTAGTAAGTGATGGTTTGGACCCGCTATATCCCCTCAATGCATCAGTATGTCTCCTGAGATAACTACGGTCTTGGCACAAGGCCTTGAGAAAATGATTATTTATGGTCTTGGCACAAGGCCTTGATGGTGTGGTTATAATGTCCAACATCATGCATTCCCTCATTGTGAAAGTAGTAATTTAAATTTCATGAGGTTATTCAACTAATAGAATACCCATGATTATGATTTATTATGGAATTATTTATTTAGCTCTTATTCCTGCTATAATGTGTTCGAGTTTATTTTTAAAGGCGTGTGTTTTTAGTTATTCACCATGCCTAATGTTTATGTTTATGATATCTTCCACTATATTTATTACCCTTACTGATCATTTGAGATCACCCCTTTATTATGTTTCATTTTTCTAGGACATGAAGAGGTATATTATAAATGACATGCATAAATAACCTAGTAGTTATGGATGTTTTAAAAGGAGTTTCTAAATTTTTTTCTTTCAAGTTGTAATTTTGAACTTATGTATGTATCTGGTTTTCCAAAACTACTAAACTATTCATTATTTTGGGATATGAATTTCTTCTAATCATTCCAATGTAATAAAATAAGGAACTGGCTCTAGAAAACTAGGGTAAGGTCTTTATAGTTGATATTAGAGGAAGTTTAGTAGAAAACTTGGAAACTAGATTTAGAAAATGTAGATTTAGAAACAAAACCCTAAGATAATATTTTAGGATAAACATACAAGAACATCCTATAATTTTTTGTAAGTAATATATTATGTGGATCTTTCTAGAAAAAAAATCCCTATCTGGATACTACAAGTGGATGTGGTTCTGGTACAGATGTACCTAGGAGTAACAAATCTGATAAGGAGTTTCGGGCTTGACCTGGGGTATTCTGGTACACAAAAACGGGCCTTATTGTGCACCCAGTTGGACACTCCTATACGATATGCTTAGAATAATTCAAATTTTATTTACAATCCATTATAAAGGATTTAAATATAAATTTTTCCTCAAAGTAACCATGTCTATGATTATGAGATTAGCTACATATAGAATTTCAATTTATGCTAAGTATTTTTCTATGTTGAGATTATGCATTATGATTCATAACCTAATATAGTGTTTTTCATTATTTAGAAATGGTACCTAGTGGAAGGAATGGAAACCACATGAACACGCATGTCCCATGTACGGATTTACCTCCAATGCAAGATAATGATTTTGGCTCTGGTGTTGTGATTGGTGCTGAAAAACTTATAAATATGTCGGGACAGCTGATTCAGGTTATGAATAATAACCTTACCCATATGGAGAATTCGGATCCACAATATAGGGAAGCTATGTTAGACTCATTTATGTAACAATAGCCTCTATCATTTAATGTTACTACAAACACATTTGTATCGGAGTAGTGGGAAATTTCATTTGAGAAGATATTTCTCGATTTGGGATGTAATGAAAGAGAGAAGGTTGTCGTGGCAGTTTATCATCTATCAGGAGATGTGGATCAGTGGTGGTGTTTAATTGAAAACACAAAGTATTATGAAGAAATAGAAGAAATGGAGTGGAGGGATTTTAAGGAAATATTCTGAGAAAAATAATTCCCTCGTGAACAGTGAGAAGATATATAAAGGAAGTTTCTAAATATGTGTAAAAAAAGAGGATGAGGATGTTGCAAAGTATGAAGCTAACTTCACAAGGTTAGAAAGACATTCCTCAGACTACATACATAATCCAAGGATAAATATTGATCGATTCTTTGATGGTTTAAAACCATTCCTCCGAAGAGATCTAGTCTCTTAAAGTTTCTCATCATATGAAGATATAGCCTCAAGTGTTATCAAGATAGAAAAGGAATTCTGTAAGTCTTATGATTTTAATAGAAAGCAAGAGAATAATAGGGCTTTTTAAAACTCTAGAAAAGGAAATAAGAAAATAGATAATAAGGGAAGATTTGACCTTCCACCCTGTGATAATTGTGGGAAGAGACGCTATGGTACTTGCCTGAAGGGTATGGGTGTTTGTTACAAGTGTAGAGAACTATCCCGAGATTGTAAGGGGAAGAAAGAAGCTACCAATGTTCAATCCTAAAATTTCAAGTATAGGTTATATTATTCAAATGATTGTCCTAGTAATCAAGGAAATGTTACCCAAAAAATTTCAAGGGAGAAAATCCAAGCATATGTGATCACAACTATTGATATTGAATGCCCTAATTATGTGGTGGCAGGTACTTTAATTGTTTCCTCAAACTTATCCAATGATTTATTTGATTCTGGATCATAACATTTTTCATAACTTCCCAATTTTCCAAGAAAATTAGATATTTCCAATTTTATTTAATAAGGGAGTGTTTGGTCAAAACTCCCAAGGGAAGTATCATTGCAACAAAGTTGTGTCAGGCAGTCCCCATTATGGAATAAAAACATGCTTTATCTATTGATTTTATTATCATACCCATGATTTACTTCTATATAATATTTGGTATGTATTGTATTTCTAACCATGATGTGAAAAATTATTACAAGAAGAAGGAGGTTTCAATTTTTGAGGATGATGTGGAATCCCTTGTCTTTAGGGTAGAAACATCACCATCTGATTATAATCTAGATCCACTCTCATTAGATCTAATGAATTCAATTATTAGGGAGGAAGAGAACACAATATCTATGGGTGAGGAAAGGAGCATTCAAATATATGATGTACCTATTATGAAAGAATATCTTGATGTGTTTCTATAGGATTTACCTAGACATTCTATAGAGTGGGAGGTTGAGTTCTCTATTGATTTAATTCCTGGTTCAAAACCTATATCAAAGACTACTTATAGAATGGACACTGTGGAATTAGTAGAATTGAAGAAACAACTAGAGGAATTAAGTGATAAAGGATTTATTCTCCCTAGTGTCTCTCTATGGGGATCCTCTATTATTTTCATTAAGAAGAAATATGGATCAATGAGGTTATGCATTGGCTACAGGTAGATCAATGCTATAACAATAAACAACAAGTATCCCCTACCTTGCATTGATGATTTATTTAATCAACTTCATAGAGACCAACATTTTTCGAAGATTGACCTTTGATATGGATATCCTTAGTTGTGAGTGAGGAAGGAATATATTCCAAAGACAGTATTTCAAACCAGGTATGGGAATTACAAGTTTATAAGTAATGCATTTTGGACTAACAAATTCATGCTCTGTCTTCATGAATCTAATGAATAGGGTTTTCAAAGAATATCTTGATAAATTTGTGGTGGTATTTATTGATGACATCTTGGTATACTTCAAAAGCCATGAAGATCATGAAAATCACTCATGCACTATTCTAAAGACTCTTAGAAGAAATAAATTATATGGGTAGTTTAGAAAGTGTGAATTTTGGATTAAATCAGTTTCCTTTCTTAGCCACATTGTCTCTAAGGATGGAATATCTATTGATCCTGAGAAGACAAAGGTTTTTCAAGAATTACCTACTCCAATGAATATAACTGAGGTACGTAGTTTTATTGGTTTAAAAGGTTTTTATCGGTGTTTCATTCAGAAATTCGCCTGTTTAGCCAAACCAATGACCAAGCTTACGCGTAAAAGAGTTAAGTTTGTATGGACAAAAGAATGTGAGGACTATTTCGAAGAATTTAAGAGGAGATTAGTGAATGCTTTAATCCTAACTCTAGAATCAGGGAATGATGGGTTTGTGATCTATAATTATGAATCAAATAAAGTACTTGGTTGCGTCCTTATGTGGAATAATAGAGTTATTGCCTATTAAAAAAGGATGTTAAAAATTCATGAAAAAAATATCCTACTCATGATCTTAAGTTATTTTTTGTGATCTTTGCTCTAAAAATATGTATACACTATCTCTATGGTGAAATATGTGAGATATATATGGATCATAAGAGTCTGAATTATGTCTTCTTATGGAAAGAACTCAACATGAGGCAAAGATGATGGCTCAAACTACTCAAGTATTATGATTGTTTCATACACTACCACCCAAGAAAGGAAAATAATTTTGTTGATGCATTGAGCAGGAAGGATCATGGAGTTTTAAAAAAATGAGGATTGGAAGGGATCCTGTATTCATGGATCTAATAAGGATAGACATGGGAATTATCAAAGAAGGTGAAACATCATTACTTTTAAAATTGGTTTCCCAACCATATTTATTAGAAAGGATTAAAATCTCTCAGTGTGATAATGAGAACCTTAAAAAGAAAATTAATGCTGTAAAATATGGGAAGTTGGATGACTTCATATGTGGAGATAGAATTTTGAAATTTGGGAAGAGGCTATGTGTTCCCTCTATACCTGAGCTGAAAAGTGAGTTATTGGATGATGTCCATAGCTCAAATTTCTCTATACACCCTCAAAGTACTAAAATGTATAGAGATTTGAAGGAACATTTCTGGTGGGATAACATGAAGTTGGAAATTATTAATTATATATCAAGACATTTAGTCTATCAATAAGTGAAAGTTGAAAGACAACATCCTAGAGGAGTCATGCAACCTCTACCTATTCCTACATGGAAATGGGATGACATCACCATGAATTTGGTCACTAGATTACCCAAAACTCCAAGAAAGAATGATGAAATATTGGTAATTGTGGATCGAATTATGAAATATGCACATTTCCTCTCTATAAGGGAGGATTTTCCATTGGAGAGACTTTCAAGACTCTATATCAATGAAGTACTAAGACATTATGGATCACCTATTTCAATAGTGTCTAATCATGATCGTTGATTTACATCTAAATTCTGGAAAATTCTTCATAAACCCCTAGATACTGAGCTTCAATTGAGTATTTCTTATCACCCCCATATTGATGGGAAATCAAAAAGGACAATCCAAAATTTAGAAGATATATTGAGATCATGCTCACCTGATTCTCATGGTATGTGGTATCATTATTTACCTTTGGTGAAGTTTTTCTACAATAATAGTTTCCATTCAAGCATTCAAATGGAATCATATGAAGCATTTTATGAAAAGAGATGTCGTACACCAGCATGTTGGGATAAATTCATTGAAAGAAAGAATGTGGGTCCAGATCTTGTGAAGGAAACAACAGTGAAGGTAAAAAAAATTCAAACCCATATCAAATCAGCTCAAATAAGACGAAATAGAAATGATGATAATCGAAAGAAGGATTTGGAATTTCAAGTGGGAGATCATGTTTTCTTAAAAGCATCTCTATGGAAGTGTGTTATAAGATTTTGGAAGAAAGGGAAACTGAGACCTAGGTACATAGGCCCTTTTGAAATTATTGATAGAATTAGAGTCATGGATTATCATTTGTTAATTCCACCTAGCCTTTCTAAGATACACGATGTGTTCCATGTCTCATTGTTGAGAAAGTACATTCCAGACCCAACACATGTCCTCACTTCTAAAGGTATAGAACTGGAACCTGACTTATCTTACTGTGAAGAGCCTATCCAGATTCTAGACACTAAAGAATAGGTGTTGAGGAATTAGATGACTTGACTGGTAAAGATACTTTGGAAAACTCATAAAATCAAAGAGGCAACATGGGAGCCTAAGGAGCTTATAATGAAGAACTGCCCAAATATTTTTGTGAGGTAACATTCTTGTAATTTCAAGGATGAAATTTTTGTAAGGAGGAGAGAATGTAACACCCTAATGATTTATAAATAAATTTAGTGTTTAATTCATGAAACACTAAGTCTCTAAAAAACACCACTTTGTGATAACCTAGCCAGTAAACATAATTTTCCCACCTCTGTGATTTGAATTTCGAAAAACTGACATACCCGGTTGCGTTCAGTAAAATATTTAGAGTCTGATAAGACAAACTTAATTTTTGGTTAATAGTAACATACCCTTATAAATATTAATATGACCCTTATTAATATTAAATTGTATTATTATTTTATTGTATTTAGGTTATAAGATAATGAGATATGGATTAATTTTTCAAAGTGATATAAAACAAATTATAGTTTTAAAATTTTTATTTTTCGAATAAATTATGATTTTATTTAAAAGTTAAATTAATCATATTTAGAAAATTATTTTCAAAAAATGGAGTTAATTTTTGAATTCATAACATCAATATTAGGTTATTCTTAATTTATGATAATTTTATAAAATATTTTAGTTGTTGGTGAATAGTAAAAATACCGTTTTGAGTTTTCAGTATGATTAATGACATAATTAATGATGTAATCATGATATAATAATTATAGTAGAATATTGAATAATAAAATATGATATTATTTGTCCCAAGTGGCCAATTCCATGGGAAAATACCATGGTCAAGCCCATGGTTTTTCAAATACCACTAATGAGGTGTCCTTTGAAATTAATAAAAAACTCTCTCTCTTTTACTAAAAATACCCACTCATTCCTTAATTTTATTTCATTCCAAATTCATCATCCTAAAATATATAGTATTTTTACCTCCCTGATATTCCTAAAAATATTTCATCAAGCCCCCAAGGTCTCAACCTTCATGTTTTAGGAGTTACTCTACAAGGTAACAGAATCTACCACCCTTCTCTTTTTCAAGCACTCTTTTTATGTTATTATCTTTTAATTTAAATTGTCTTATGTTGGGATATATCATTAAATATATCCCTTACTATATATATTGTGTAATAATGATGAGATTACCCTTTTTTCTCTCATAAAAATATTTTATAAATTTTAAGTGATGTCGTTAGTTTTCCGAATTTTCATAAGGGTTTTCTACCCGAACCTCCATTTTCATTCGGGTTACTCTTATGCTATACTTACCTCAATTAAATTCTTATTTAATCATATGTACTCCTAATAAATTATATTTTAATGTTTTATATAATTTTACCAACCAGAATCCTACTTTCAGTTATGGGGAGTTATATGTTTTAAAAGGATCTTTCAAAAATTATTCCCTAAATACAAGCCTGATTCAAGGGAATTTCTCAAATTCTTACCTATTTTTAAGGGCACTCTATTATCTGTTTTTAGAAACCATTATCTTTCTAAAATAACTCATTTTATTATGAAAATACTATCTTAATTCACTTATTGTTTTATAAAAAGACTTTTCCAAAATAACTTTTATTTTCAAAGTAAAAGAGTATTTATCTCAAGAATTACTCAATGATTTTATAATAGTATCTTCATATATTTCAACACTCTTTTTTATTCTTATGTATTATTGGGATTAATATTTTAGGATATCATATACCATATTTAATTGAATTTTTTTTATTAGTTTGACTATGTATGTTCTATCTTAAAATCATTCATCAATTTACTCTGAATGGTTAGTGTTTATGCTTAATGTTCAGGAAAAGTTATTTACATTTCATATGTTATTTTCAATATAAATTTATATGTTGATTGTGTTTATCCCTATTCATATGAGAAATGCATTGGACTTATTAAGTAATGGGTGGAGACCGCTATAGCCCATCGATGCATCGGTAAGTCTCATGAGACAAACTACGGTCTTGGCACACAAGGCCTTGAAAAAATGATTATTTATGGTCTTGGCATGAGGCCTTGAAAGTATGGTTATGATGTCTGGAATTATGAATTCCATCATTGTGAAACTAGTAATTCAAATTTCATGAGGTTATTAAACTAGTAAAATACCCATTATTATGCTTTATTATGGCATTATTTATTCAACTCTTATTCATATCATAATGTGTTCAAGTTCATTTTTAAAAGGCATGTGTTTTTAGTTATTCACCATGCCTAATGTTTATGTTTATGATATCTTCCACTGTATTTCTTACCCTTAATGAGCATTTGTTCTCACCCCTTTATTATGTTTTATTTTCCTAGGACATGAAGAGGTATATTATGAATAACATGCAAAAATAACCTAAGAGTTATGGATGTTGTCAAAGGAGTTTCTAAATTATTTTTCATTTAAAGTTGTAATGTTAAAATTATGTATTTATCTGGTTTTCCAAAACTACTAAACTATTCATTCCTTCGGGATATTACTTTCTTGTAATTATGCCAATTTAATCAAATAAGGCACCGGCTCTGGGAAACTAGGGTTGGGTCTTTACAATGGAGATATGTTATTATAGTGTAAGCATCCATGTCTTTATGTTGTATCATCAACTCTCTAATAATAGTTGATAATATAATACAACAATCATAAGAATCATCCTCAACATATCTTTGAGAGGCTTCCCTTTCACTTTATCTCACCTTCTGGGGTGGCAAAACTCGAATAGGGGATTCAAACACATAATAAAAAATTTCAAATAATATTTCATTGCATAAAAAATTGTACCGCATCATAAAATTTGTATTTATAAGGACATACCCTGATTTAAGGAATTATTTCACTACTTTTATAGTTTTTCTTTACATTTTTCTATAATAATTAAAATATATTATTAGTACATTACTTGATTACAATTTATGTGAAAAATAGTAATTATTTTATTTTATTAATTTTCCCACTATTTTATCAAGTCTTAACAACCCTCACCATTGAACTCAAAATTTTTAGTTGCTGGGACATTCTAGTGGCAAGGATCCCCATTACTTTTCTTAATGATCCAGACTTTGACCATGAAAAACATAAGAAATTAATTAGGCAGGTGGTATTTCCAACTGCAAGCTTACAGATCCTTGATCCATTGAGTGGACTCCCTTATCCTTAAATTCTGACTTGGATTTCCTCAACACTTTCCTGTAAATTTTTATTGAAGAGACTTTAGTTTTAAACTCAATAGGTTGAGTCAACCCAAAACCCTTATGATAACTACCTGATAAAAGTCAGTGTCTAGACTTTGGCCACATACTACACTTAATTCTATGGTTTCATTCTCAACAAAGTAATGGAAGGCTTAGTGTCTCTTAATATTAGTTTGAGGGATTTTATTTAATTATGCATAAATTTTATCTTGTTTTATACTTTACATGTATTGTTAATATTAAGTGGATGTTACTTAATTAATTAACCATGATGGATAAAACATTTATGCATAATCCATTTATTTAAATTCTATCTTTACACATTAATTCATTTATTTATGTGATTGTGGTTTTGCAAACATAAAATAACTAATGCATAGACTGACCTGGTCATGAGCATATCTAACGATTTATTTATTAAGCGGACAATAAATCAACCTATGAACTAGGGTAATAACTCCATTTTCTGGTCTTGTCATGAGTTACAACATTCCACTTATACACATGTGTATCACCGAGTTGGCGTCATTATGGTTTCATCTTTAACCACCTCTATGCACCTTGTGAGGCTCTATTAATTATAAGTATTTATAACTCACATGCAGGTGATGGTAAATAAAGGATTTGTTAAATGTGATTACATAAATAACCATAGACGTGCAGGTCCTACATAATAATGAAGGGAGGGATGACTCATATGCCATAATTTAATTTAATATTAAATAATTTCAAAACCATGTAATAAATTAAATTAAATAAATGTCAACACATACATAGGTCTTGATCAAGATCATGATCATTCATACATGCAACGAATACTTAAAAGTAACTGACTAGCATTCATTTCATTATTCGTTCTTTATTATTAAGATAAAAATGTTTGCATTAATTAATTAATTAATTAATTCCATTTCATCTTAATGATTATACGAACTTAATTGGAGATACCCATCATTTATGGAATTCATGTAAAATAAATGGAAGAACCAATGATGGTATACTTATTACAACAAATTCATTGAGCATTTAAAATTATTTAAATCCATTATTAAATTGTCAAACACACAATGGTGTGTTAATCAATAAAATAAGGTTTTAATGCTGCAATTTTTTAATTTAATGTAATTTTTTAATTATGCCCTTTAATGGGAGACCACATGGAATGTACACCAACTAAACACCATATACCTTGGGTTCCATGTATCTGGGTTACATGTATGGGGCTTCAGCATGTTGAATCAGTCATACTACATGGCATAAACATTCCAGCTACACGTCGTGTTATCTGCTTTTCATGTACCTGAGATGCTCGTCTGGGTCTTCAGCATGTATATCGGTGGGATCAAATGATGTGTACAGACCAGCTACACATCGTGTGGTATGAATGTTTCATGCACATGTAATACGTCAAAAGACTCAGTGTGTTATCAGGAGAGATACTACATGACATGTGCAGGAAACCTACACATTGTGTATCTCTAATATCGTGTTTCCAGATAATTTTCCGAGGACTCATTGTGTATATTAGACGTGAAAATTTATGGAATACATATCATGTACACTGCATACACATCTTGTATATCATAAATGCTCTAGGTTGTCAGTCTTATGCGGTTTGACTGTGTATAATGACCACACGAATTGCGTGATTTACACTGCTATCCCCTGTCAACTACAAAGCATGTACACCATATAAACGCCATGTAATTAAATAATCGTGTTCTAGGTTGGCCAATCAACACATGGCATACACCATGTGTAATAACCACATGGCATTTTTTGTGTCTCGCAGCATGGCTAGGGCAGCGTACTATGGTACACGGTGTGTACTCCGACTACACGCTAAGTAACCCTGTCTTACTAGCCAAAAATTGAAAGCTCCCAATGGAATCTTCATTCATTCTTCATTTATTATTAGACCTTTAAGAAAATGAAACACTAAAATATCATAATTAATATATCAATAACATGTTAATTCAAATTATATTAAATAAAAAATAATATGAAATGAAAATTAAACCATGATTATGTATGGACCAACAATCAAATAAAAAATTATAAACTTAAATATAACTCATATGATACCACTTTTTGGTTCTAGTCATGGAGTAAGTGTGTGGTGGTGGGTGATATATTAATATTTATTTTAATATTTATTTTTTTGAAACCCCGAGTGAGGATCATTCATGTTAAATTTATAATTAATTTATTTAGATCTTGAGAAAATAAATATCTTGTCTTAGTATCTTTTCTTTGATGTCATTATTGATCTTCTGAAATACCCTTTTCAGATTTCCTTTATTGTGATGTGAGTATCCAAGGGTATAATACCTTTAGTGGTGATCTACACATACTCCTTTGATCTTTGAGAAACACCAATTGATTTATCTGTGCTAGCACAACAAATTAATTGTTTTGTGAAATTCGCGTTGATCACTCATCCTTCGATCTTGAAAGAATCTATCTTATGTTCTCATTCTTGATAAGGAGAGAGAATGAGTATTTTAGAGAGAATTTTTTGTGTGAAACAATTCACTATTTTCAATTACCCGTATAATAGCCATAACAGGCTATTGATAGAGGTAGGGTTTAGGTTAGAATATTTGTTTAATTATATGTCGGATCTTAAACAATATTAAAAACTTTAATAAATATCATGCCACATGATATTATTATTATTTTGTGGTGTGCACCAACATGTGAAAATGATATATAATATTTACCAGCTTGTAAATAACTATTTATCACTGGACATGGTATTGGTTCATTTGAACTCCTTCATATTTACCAAATACATGAATAAATATATTATTCATAAATAAATATTTTATTCACAAACTGGTGAATAAATATTTATTAAATATTCAATAAAATAAATATATATTTTTATTCACATACTAGTGAATAAATATTTATTTAATTTATGGGATCAATAAAACATGAATAAAATTATTCCTCGTTCATAAAAATGATATTTATTCCATTAATTAAATTCAAATATAATTTAATCTAGATAAATTGAAACACTTATTATGTGGCCCTCTAGGATTCTTTCTCATTGGCATTATGCGAGCTTACCTAAAGTCCAAGATTATTGACTAGCAACAGGTCAAAGCACCCAAGAGAAAGAACTTAATATATAACATCCCAAGATTTTAAAATGAGATACTATGTGATTAAATGAACTACTAAATACTATGTAACCTTTATAAACTAAAAATTAATCATAATTTTTCCGCTTCTGTGTTTTGAATTTTGAAAAACGGACATACATGATTGTGATTAGTAAGTTTTTTAGAGTCTGATAAGACCAACATAATTTTTGGTGAATAGTAACATACCCTTATGAATAGTAATGTTTTCCTTATGAATAGTAACATACTCTTATGAATAGTAACATCACCTATGATATTATACATATAATATTTAATTGACGTTATGATATACCCATATCTTGAAATAAGTAAATAAATGTTTTAAATTTGTTATTTTTGGAATAAAATATTGTTTTATTTAAAAATTAAATTAATCATATTTAGAAAAATATTTTAAAAAAATGGAATTCATTTTTAAATTCTACACATCGAAAATGGTTAGGGTGAATTTTTTGGTTTTTTCTGAAATTCTTTAATTTTTTATGAATACTGAAATACGATAAAATACCATATATTCAAATTATCAGTTAAACACACTATTTTTGGCATCATCGCTGATTTAAGCCCACTTTGTTAGAACTCAGATGAATTTATTACTATTTTGGGTCACATGAATCAATACTATTCATAGTCTTGATCAAAAATATTAAAATAATGATTAAAATAATGTAAAATCTTTCCTCTCCTCCACTATAAATACCACCCTCATTCTCCTCTTCCTCTCACGCCTCTCAAGCCTTGAGAATTGTCTAAGTTCTGCCCAATATACTTCCCAATCATCTTCCCCACATCCAAGACCTTATGGTCTCACCAAAAGGCCAAAACCAAAGTCCTTAAGGTGGATCTCAAGGAGAAGAGATCAAGTGGTAAGAATCCTCTTTAATTTTCATGTGTTTTCTTTTCAATTCCTTTTCTTTTCTTATACTCTCTTTTATTACCCTAATCCAAGAGGAATTAAAGCTCTAGTATTACATATATTCTGTATTTTTATCATTATTTTGTAAAATTATTCAACTTACTTCATCTCCTCCCCCTCTTATAAAAACATCGTTTGTGATGTGTCGTTTTACCAAAATCGTGGGTGATGTGTTTTCCATTTCCTTTACTTCCTTCAAAAAAGTTCATAAAACAATTTTAATGGTTGAAACAAAATTAAAATTTTATAATTTAACCTATTTTATGCTCTTGAATTAACTCTTATGCATAACATTAAATTATATAATGAAACAAGGTCATGATTATCAAGGAACCGCCAAGAATGATTTGAACAAATTTCATTAATGTTTTATCTAATGACTCGTCGTCATATATGATAACAAAATGATTTATGGTATCAGTAAATATTTTGTAAACATATGAATACCATTTCATTCTACTTTTTGAATTTCATTTCCATATGACAAGAAAATCAATTACAAACCGACCATGGAAATCATGTAAAGAACGCACCTGAAACAATGGAAATAAACAAAATACTAATAACTAAAGGGTGAAATGATGTTATAAAGTGACCATATAAGGTGTTATAAACATAAATGTTTTTATTTAAGATATTAATAACACTCTTTTAACCATTATAAAGGATGTTTAAACACATTTTAAGTAAGACAAACCCGAGATAAGGGAATTCTTAACCCAATTTCCATTCTTTGGTTTAACCTTCTCCTTTATTCATTATGTGGTATTGAGATTATTTTTGTGATGAATTTTTTTTATATTATGTTGTATTATTTTTATTTATAGTGTATAAATATAGCCATTTCATTATATTAACTCTCACTCCAATTATATTTGTAAGGGGATTTCCTTTTAAAATCCTTTCAAAAGTCTCTTTAATGAAAGTCAAAAGGATTGTTTAAATGGCATGAGTAGTTCTACTAATTTCATGATGCTTTAATACTATGATGTTTCCATTATATATTAACATGTTAGTTTTTTATGAATATTATTTCATTATTATGTGCACGTTTTTTATATTTTAAAAGTGGTTTGTTTTACAAAAAATGGAATTTTGAAAACATTAATGTGTTTTTCTCAAGGGTTCAAATGATTTATCAAGTGTTTTATTCATGATATGTTCCTTTGACATATCTATGTTGGGTTAATCCAATTATAACTAAAAATATGTTGGGTTTATCCCATTATATCTCAAGATATGTCAGGTTGATCCCATTATAGCTCAAGATATGTTGGGTTGAGCCCATTATAGCTCAAGATATGTTGGGTTGATCCCATTATAGCTCAAGATATGACGGGTGAGCCCCATTATAGATCTTCAATGCATTGGTTACTCCGGAGATGGAAGTTGACCGAATGGTTATTCCATGTGTAAGGGTGATTGTAAGAGTGATATGGTAAATGTGTCCCAAAAAAAGTACATGATATTTCTATGCATGCTTATGAGTTTTCAAGAAAATGGGCTTTGAAGGGTTTTCATGTTTCCACTAGACTAACGATTTTTCATTATTTATATAACTTATTGAGATTTTTGTGCTCATCCCAAGTTTTTAAAATGTTTTTCACTGGATTACTTAGAATTTCAAAGGACAGTTAAGGTGCTACTACAGATGGATTCAATTAGTTATATTATAATTATTTTTGTAAACTCTGATTCAATATATGTAAGTTTTTGTCTAATTCTCTAGAACCTAGACTATAAAAGGTACTAATTTGTATAATATACTATGTATTTTTCAATTATCTATTATACAAAAAAATACACAGCATATTTTTGTACTGAATCTGGAAGTGCGGGTTTAGGGATTTACAGTTGGTAACAGAGGAACGATCTAGAAAACTTTGAAGATTAGACGTTGTCATTTTTTTAGAAAAATTTAAGTGATACAATTTACTTTTAAACTTATAGTTAATTATGTACACATAAGAAAAGATTTTTTCTTGATTATCGATTTGTAAATTTAGAAATATAAGTACAATGAACGAATTGTGAGAGCGCAATTCATTTAAGGGGAGATAATGTAACATCTTGAAATTTTAAAAGGAAACACTATGTGATTAAATGAGCTACTAAATACTATGTGTTCTTTATAAAATAACCATTAAATATAATTATGTCACTTCTATGTTTTGAATTTTGAAAAACAGACATACACTGTTGCGATTAGTAAGTTTTTTAGAGTCTAATAAGACCAACTTAATTTTGGTGAATAGTAACATGCCCTTATGAATAGTAATGTTACCCTTATGAATAGTAACATACCCTTATAAATAGTAACCTCATCTATGATAGTATACATATATTATTTAATTGACATTATGATATACCCATATCTTGGAATAAGTAAATAAATGTTTTAAAATTGTTATTTTTTGAATACAATATTATTTTATTTAAAAATAAAATTAATCATATTTAGAAAATTATTTTCAAAAAATGGAGTTCATTTTTGAATTATATATGTTGAAAAATGGTTAGGTTTAATTTTTGGGATTTTCTGAAATTCTTGAATTTTTGATGAATAGTGAAATACAATAAAATATTGTTTGTTCAAATTATCAGTCAAATACACTATTTTTGACATCATCGCTGATATAAGACCACTTGGTTAGAAATCACATGAAATTATTACTATTTGGGATCACATGAATCAATAATATTCATAGTCTTAAGAAAAAATATTAAAATAATCATTAAAATAATGTAAAATCCCTCCTCTCCTCCGCTATAAATATCACCCTCATTCCATCTTCCTCTCACACCTCTCAAGCCTTGAGAATTTTTTAAGTTCTACCCAATCTACTTCCCAAGACTCTTCCCTACATCCAATACCTACTGGTCTCACCGAAAGGCCAAAACCAAAGGCCTTAAGAAGGATCTCAATGAGAAGAGATCAAGAGGTAAGAATCCTCTTTCATTTTCATGTGTTTTATTTTCAATTCCTTTTCTTTTCTTATACTCTATTATCTTCCCCTAATCCAAGAGGAATTAAATCTATAGTATTGCATATATTATATATTTTTATCATGCTTATGTAAAATTACTCAACTTACTTCATCTCCTCCCCCTCTTATAAAAACATCATTCGTGATGTGTCGTTTTACCAAAATCGTGGGCGATGTGTTTGAAATTTCCTTTAATTACTTCAAAATAGTTTATAAAACCCTTTTAATGTTTGAAAAAGAATGTAACTTTTATTATGTAACCTATTTTATGTTCTATAATGAAATTATATGCATGAAATTAAATTATATAATGAAAAAAGTTCATGATTATCGAGGAACCTCCAAAAATAATCTGAACAAATATCATTAATGTTTTATCTAATGACTCATAATCATATATGATAACAAAATGATTTATGGTATCATTGAATATTCTGGAAACTTGTGGATTCCATTTCATTCCACTTCTGAAATTTCATTTCCATATGACAATAAAATCAATTACAAACCGGCAATGGAAATCATGTAAAGAACCCACCTGAAATAATGGAAGGAACAAAATACTAATAACTAAAGGATGAAATGATGTTATAAAATGACCATATAAGGTGTTATAAACATAAATATGTTTACATAATATATTAATAACACTCTTTTAACCATTATACATGAGGTTTAAACACATTTGAAGTAATGAAATCCCGAGGTAAGGGAATTCTTAACCCAATTTCCATTTGTTTGGGTTAACCTTCTCCTTTATTCATTATGTGGTATTGAGATTATTTTTGTGATTAATTTTTGTTTATATTATGTTGTATTATGTGTATTTTAAGTTTATAGACATAAACATTCCATTCTATTAATTATCACTCCAATTATATTTGTAAGGGACTTTCCTTTTAAAATCCTTTTAAAAGTCTCTAATGAAATTCAAAAAGATTGTTTATATGGCATGAGTAGTTCTACTGATTTCATGATTCTTTAATTCTATGATGTTTCCATTATATGTTGACATGGTAGTTTTTTATTAATATTATTTCATCATTATGTTCATGGTTTTTATATTTTAAAATTTATTTTTTTTTACGAAAAAGGGAATTTTGAAAAGATTAATGTGTTTTGCTCAAGGGTTCAAATGAGTTATCAAGTGTTTTATTCGTCATATGTTCCTTGGACATATTTATGTTGGGTTGAGCCCATTATAACTCAATATATGTTGGGTTTAGCACATTATAGCTTAAGATATGTTGGGTTGAGCCCATTGTAGTTCAAGATATGTTGGTTTGAGCCCATTATAGCTCATGCTATATTGGGTAGATCCCATTATAGCTCAAGATATGATGGGTGAGCCTCATTATAGCTCTCTAATGCATTGGATACTCCAGATATGGAAGTTGACCAAATGGTTATTCAATTTTGATTATCCAATAAAAGAGGATAATATTAATTTATTATATCTTAATATTCATGTGTTCCAAATTCCAAAAACATCATTTTTAGTGCATTATAGAAATTGAACTTCATTTCTCATCTTAAGTGCAATTCATGTTTAAAATGAAAATGTTGTCCCAATCAATCATCTATTTGTGGAGAACATTATATTAATTTTTTGAATTTTATATTTTTAGATATTATTGAACACTTTTTTTAGAACATTTTTTATTTTAGGATCGATGGATGAATACAAAGGGAAGATGGATATTTTTGGGCATGAATGCAGAAATTTTCTCAAAAAAGCATAATGGGCCTAAGGCCCATCAAACAAAAGTGGGGACCACAAAACAATCCCAATGAAGCTAAAATTTTTAATGTATAAAGATAAAAATATAGGGATAATTTCATTCAACTGTGGCTATATCTAATTCTGAATTTTTCATGGAGATAAAGGGATCTGAAGTTGACATTTAAATGGTGGGCCCAATCTGAACACCCATAAAGTTTGCCCCCCATTTTGAGAATAACATCCAAACAGATAAAAAAATGACCTTAATTTTTGAAAGATATTAGATAACACATGTACGAAGATATTTTCCTGCTACGACCCCTTCATATTTGGACACCTTCAGTTACAAATTCACACGTCAACAAGGGGGATGAATCTGGATGATTTTCCTGGTCAACTTCGAAACGTACAATTCCCTTGATTTTCTCACCCTACTTTTGAATCTATAAATTAATGGGGAAGGATTTGATTGTTGTGGGGTTTATATAAGTCTCATAATATTCCTATATAAGGATCTGGTGGTTAAGGGAATTATCATTGAATTTTTTCTTTCATCCATTGTATTTCTTTCAATTGTAATTTCTGGCTTTTGTTTTGTAATCACATCGTCAATTTATCTAATGTAAGTTTTTCTTTTATGTTTAGTATCTTAATAAAAATTGTTCTTATTATTCACTTTTTCTTTTCATTTTCTTATCATGTTGATACCATTGAATCAAGGTGTGAATTTATTCACACCAACACTTGTGAATTCATCACACAATGGTGGAGTGTTCATTTTTCAATTTTTTTCTTCATCAATCCTGCTTCTTTAAGTCAACTACCCACTTCCATTGATATAATAGAATCAATTGAGGGATAAAATTTTATGGGTTTATTTAGGGAGTTCATTGGGGTGGATTTAATTTAATTTTATATTCTTCAATTCTTAAATCTTTTCTTCATTTTAAGACTTCCTTTCTTTAATTTATCTTCTTCTTTGTCTTCACCGACTTTAACAACGGTGCATTTTGAGTGCCAGTATGATCCAATTACTTAGAGTGCTCATTTTAGTGATCCTATAAGTGAATTGGTAATTAGCCTTGAAATTTTGTATGTATTAAATTGGAGAATGATATTGAGGAATTATTTCATTTAATGGATACCTCTTGAACCAATGAGCGGAAAATCCAGAGAAAAACAAATACCTCCAATCAAGCCCTAGATACAACCTAGGATTGACTCATCTTAATTAATTGTTTTAATTCAAGTAATTTTGTATTTTTTTTTCTTGGTTATTTAAATTAAATCTACATTTCTTCAAATCAATTCAAAACCAAGTTGGAAACTTCATAGCCAAATCAATCCTACATCAAATCTTAGTGTCTCAAGGTTTCTTCTTCGGTCCCTGTGAATTAGATCCCTACATGTACATAAAATATTGCTTATATCTGTAGGGTAAATTTGGGTGCAAACAAATTTTGGTGTTGTTGTTGGGGACCTAAGTAAGTATCTTATACATTCATATTCTTTTCTCTCCAAAAAATATCTTTTCTCAACCCCATTTCTCTTATATTTTCCCTTTTCTTCACTCTGAATCAAAATTTCAATCTAATCCAATAGATTATCACCAAAATTACCCAATCATAAACTAAATCTTTAATTAAATGAGAAATCAATATTGGGAATCTCCTCACATAGAAAATTTCATTGATCAACCCTTAAATGAATACCCCACACCTAATGAGATGTGCAATCTTTGGGATGATGAACATTTAAAGGATAAATTTCCCACCCTTTCAAGGATGATTAATGAGATAAAACATAATGAAGTCCATGATTTCCAAACCCTTATCCATCCCAATACCAAAAACATTCTTGAAATTTGAATGAACAAATGGATAAAATTAATTTTGAAGTTTCATCATTGAGATCAGAACTAAAAATCAATGAAACAATTATAGAACCCATGCTCACTCAGGTTGTCCTTTTCTCATCACTAATAGAAGAATATTTAGTCCCAAAAACCTCTCGTTAATTTAAAAAATAACTAACCTTTGGATATGGTATAATTTAATAGGATGAAGGAAACATTGAAGGCTCTTTAAATCATAAGGAAATTGATTTTTTGGACTCAAAAGAGCAAAATTTTACATCATGGATTGAGTTTTCTGAATATAACTCCATTGATAAATTTTCAGAAGCATCAATCATTGAAAAATTATGAGAGATCATAAACATTGAGTCTATACCCATTTTTGGCATTCAATTGGACAATTTTCAGGATGAATAATATTTTCAAAATGAACCAATTCTTTATAAATTTTTTGGTGAAGAAACTGATTTTGATTTAATTTTTCAATCTCCTTTAGGAGATTTCAATCAACCCAGGATCAAAATTATTTTCCTTCCTTCCCAACTCAAGAATCCCATCATAGGTGATAAGAAAGACCTTGCATCTTTAGTTCATTTTTCTCATGAAACCAGTAATGTTGGAATGGTCATTGATGTCTTAAGAAAGACTAGAAATTCAACTGAATCAACCATTTATGATATTACATGGATTTCCACACTCATTATAGAAGAAAGGATTGCACATGAAATAAATTATAAAAAAATAATCAATCTCAATCTTGTTGAATTGGAGAAATATTGGGTCATTAAAATGTGGAAAGTTAGAATTGGATAATTTGGGGGTTCAAGTCAAGACAAAGACTTTAAATTAAGTGTTATCTCGGTGGCAACTCAAATTATGCATTTTTTTTATTTTTTTATTTTATGTGTTTTTTGTTTTATTTCTCAAGGGAATTCCTTGGGGTTTCCAATGTGATATAATGTCTCTTTTGTGTGATATTTAGGTGTTAATTCATTTTAGTATTTCAAAATAAAAACCTTTCCTTCTAAAAGTTCAAACTCATCCATCAAACATCCATGAGGAGTCTACATGTAACGTAAATCCAAAGTAATAAATTGCATATTAATGGGACATAAACTTCAAACCAGGGGATTTGTTTCCATGATTTTATTTAAAATCACTTTCCCCCCTCTTTTATCCCAATTTTAATATCTCTCTTCTCTTCCCTTTCAAAACTGAGGGTAGTTTCATTCTAAGTTGGGGGGAGTAAAAATCTAGGATTTCAAAAAATATATTTTATGATAAAAAAAATCAATTCATTATCCTTGTATGAATTGATGTACATTATGAAACATAGAAACTGATTTTCAAATGATTTTGAATGTCTTGATTATGATTTGAATGCATGTTTATGTTCATGAGAATAGTTTTTGGAAAGTGCAGTTTCCCAATGTGATTTTTCAAAGTTTATATTTTCATCCCCTTAATCAAAATTTCACAATGCACATCCATTATATCTTGGGTGTAAATTTGAGTTCTTAGGTCCCTTTTATCATAGCATAGGGTTCGGGGCCACTTTTATTCTAATTTTAGTATCCAAAAAATTGAAAAAAATTACCACATAGAGCAATGTTTTGTCCAAATGTGTGGTGTCCGACACTTGGGGATCATGACTCCATAGTTGTCTTACCTAGAGTTATGATTTATATCTCTATTGTAGAGAATGGAAATGACAATATGTGTAGTGTCTGGCACTTGGGGATCGTGACTCCATAGTTTTCTTTCCCAAAGTTAGTTTTTTCATATCTATTGTGGTTTAAAAAAACAACAAACAAATCAATAAAAAAACAAAAAAAAATCAAAAAAAAGGATACTCATATTAATGTTTAATGTGATTCCCACCAAGTGCTTTTATTTTTTCCCCTTGAACAAAAAATTGGCCCCATGTCTTTTGTGATGCACAACACAACATAGTGCTTAATTGAAATTGGATGAAATGTGATGATGAATTTTAACAAAGGAGTGGGCTTGGTCTTGGGATATTATTGTGGAACTATTTAGTGTTAAATAATTTTGAAAGGTTTTATGATTTTTTGGAATGATGTTTTTATGACCAATGTTTGTTAAAATGTTTTTGAAAAATGGAATTCAAATTTATATTTTTGAGATTCTTTTTGCTCGGGACTAGCAAAACTCAAGTTGGAGGGTGTGATTAGCCACTGAAAGAGGCTAATATTAATTGATTATATCTTAATATTCATGTGTTCCAAAGTCCATAAACATCATTTTTAGGGAATTATAGAAATTGAACTTCATTTCTCATCTTAAGTATAATTCATGTTTAAAATGTAAATGTGGGCCCAATCAATCATCTGTTTGTAGAGAAAATTATATTAATTTTTGGAATTTAATATTTTTGTATATGATTTAACACTTTTTTGGAATATTTTTTCTTTTAGTATCGATGGATTAATTACAGGGGAAGATGGATATTTTTTAGCATGAATGCAGAAATTTTCGGGACAAAGCATAATGGGCCTAAGGCCCATCAAACAAAAGTGGGGCCCAAAAACCAAGCCCAATGAAGATAAAATTTTTAATGTATAAATATAAAAATATGGGGATCATTCAATTAAACTGTGGATGAAGATAATTCTGATTTTTTCATGGACATAAAGGAATCCATAGTTGACATTTAAATGGTGGGCCCGATCTGAACGCCCATAAAGTCTACTTGCCATTTCGAGAATAACTTCCAAACTTCTAAGACAAATGACCTGATTTTTTTATAGATATTATATAACACGTGGAAGAATATATTTTCCTTCTACGGACCCTTCGTATTCTTCCAACTTCAATTACAAATTCACATGTCAACTAGGGGGATGAATCTGGATGATTTTCCTGGTCAACTTTGAAACATCCAATTCCCTTGATTTTCTCACCCTCCTTTTGACTCTATAAATTAATGGGGATGGATTTTATTATTGTGGGGTGTCTCTGAGGATCATAATATTCCTATATAATTATCTTTTGGTGAAGGTAATTTTCATCAAATTTTTCTTTCATCCATTGTATTTCTTTTAATTGTAATTTCCTGCTTTCGTTTTGTAATCATCATCAATTTCTCTAATGTAAGTTTTTATTTCAGGTTTAGTATATTAATAAAAAAAATTATTCTTCTTCACTTATTCTTTTCCTTTTATTCACATGTTTATACCATTGAATCAAGCGGTGAATTTATTCACACCAACACTTGTGAATTCATCACACAACGGTAGAGTGTTCATTTTTCAATGGTTTTCTTCATCAATCCTGCTTCTTTAAGTTTACTACCCACTTCCATTGATAGAATATCATGAATGGAGGTATAAACTTTTATGGTTTGATTTATGGATTTTCATGGGTTGTATTGAATGTTATTTGATGTTCTTAAATTCTTAAATATGTTCTTAATTTTAAGAGTTCCTTTCTTTAATTTATCTTCTTCTTTGTCTTCACCGACTTTAATAATGACACATTTTGAGTGATAGTAAAATCCAATTCTTTAGAGTGATTATTTTATTGATACTATAAGTTAATTGGTGATTAGCCTTGAAATTGTGTTTGGATTAAATCGTAGAATGATATTGAGTAATTATTTCATTTAATGGATGCCTCTTAAACCAATGAGTGTAAAATCCAAAGAAAAACAAAATACATCCAATCAAGCCCTAGAGACAACCTAGGATCAACTCATATTAATTAATTGTTTTAATTCAAGTAATTTTGTATTTTTTTTCTTGGTTAGTTAAATTAAATCACCATTTCTTCAAATCAATTCAATCTCAAGTTGGAAACTTCATATCCAAATCAATCCTTTATCCACTCATAGTGTCTCAAGGTTTCTTCTTTGGCCCTTGTGGATTCGATCCCTACATGTAATTTAACAACCGCTTATAGATGTAGGTTAAATTTGGGAACAACCAATTTTTTTCATCGTTTTTGGGGACATAAGTAAGTATCTTAGACACACACCATCTTTTCTCTCCAAAAAATCTCTTTTCTCACCCACATTTCTCTTATCTTTTCTCTTTTCTTCACTCTGATTCAAAATTTCAATCTAACCCAATAGAGTATCACCAAACTTACCCCATAATAAACTCAGGTTGGAATCAAATGAGAAATAAATATTTGGAATCTCCTCACATAGAAAATTTCATTGATCAACCCTTGAATGAATACCCCACACCTGATGAAATGTACAATCTTTGGGATGATAAACATTTAAAGGATAAATTTCTGGCCCTTTCAAGGATGGTCAATGAGATCAAACATAATCATGTCCATGATTTCCAAACCCTTATCCAGTCCAATTCCCAAAACATTCCTAAAAAACTAAATTAATAAATGGATAAAATGAATTTTGAAGTTTTATCATTGAGATGAGAACTAAAAAGCATTGAAACAATTACAGAACCCATACCCACTCAGGTTGTCCTTTTCTTATCATTGATAGAAGAATATTTTTTCCCAAAACCTCTCATGAATTTACAAAATAACTAACCTTTGGATATGGGATAATTGAAGAGGATGAAGGAAATGTTGAAGGGTCTTTAAATCATGAGGAAATTGATTTTTTGGACTCAAAAGAGGAAAATTTGACATCATGGATTCAGTTTTCTGAATATAACTCCATTGATAAATTTTCAGAAGCAAGAATAGTTGAAACATTAGGAGAGATCAAAAACATTGTGTCCATACCCATTCTTGACATTCAGTTGGAAAATTTTAGGGATGAATCATATTTTCAAGATGAACCAATTCTTTTTAAATTTTTTGGAGAAGAAACTGATTTTGATTTAATTTTTCAATATCCTTTAGGAAATTTCAATCAACCCAAGCTCAAAATTATTTTCCTTCATTCCCACTCAAGAATCTCATCATAGGTGATAAGAAAGACCTTGCAGCTTTAGTTAATTCTTCTCATGAAACCAATAATGTTGGAATGGTCATTGATGTCTTAGTCAAGAATAAAAATTTAACTGAATCAACCATTTCTAATATTATATGGATTTTCCCACTCATTGTAGAACAAAGGATTAAACATGACCTAAAATATAAAAAAAGAATCAATCTCAATCTTGTTGAAGTGAAGAAATATTGGGTCATTAAAATGCTGAAAGTTGGAATTGGATAATTTGAGGGGGCCAAGCCAAGCTAAAGACTTTAAATTAAGTTCTTTTTGGGAGGCAACCTGACTTTTTCATTTTTTTTAATTTTTTTTATTTTTTGGGTTTTGGGTTTTATTTCTCATGGGAACCCCTTGAGGTTTCCAATGTGATATAATGTCTCTTTTTTGTGATATTTAGGTGTTGATGCATTTTAATATTTTAAAATAAAACTCTTTCCTTCTAAAAGTTCAAACCCATCCATCAAACATCCCTGAGGAGTCTACATGTAACTTAAAGACAAAGCAATCAATTGCATATTGATGGGACATAAACTTAAAACCAGGTGATTTTTTTCCATGATTTCATTTAAAATCACTTTCCCCCCTCTTTTATCCCAATTTTAATCTCTCTCTTCTCTTCTCTTTCAAAACTGAGGGCAGTGTCATTCTAAGTTGGGGGAGTAAAAATCTGGGATTTCAAAAAAAATGATTTTATGATAAAAAAAATCAATTTATTATCCTTAAATGCATTAATGTACATTGTGAAACATGGAAATTGATTTTTAAATTATTTTTAATGCCTTGATTATGATTTTAATGCATGTTTATGTTCATGAGCATAGTTTTTGTAAAGTGTGGTTGTCTGATGTGATTTTTAAAAGTTTATATTTTCATCCCCTTAATCAAAATGCCACAATGCACACCCATTGGATCTTGGGTGTAAAGTTGAGTTCTTGGGTCCCTTTCATCATATCATGGGGTTCAGGGCCAATTTTATTTTAATTTGAGTATCAAAAAATGAATAAAATAACAACATAGAGCAATGTTTTGTCCAAATGTGTGGCGTCCGGCACTTGGGGATCGTGACTCCATAGTTTTCTTACCCAGAGTTAGGATTTATATCTCTATTGTAGAGTATGGAATTGACAATATGTGTGGTGTCCAGCACTTGGGGATCATGACTCCATAGTTTTATTTTCCAAAGTTAGTTTTTTCATATCTATTATAGTTCAAAAAAACAACAAAAAATCATCAAAAAAACAAAAAAAAACAAAAATATTGGATACTCATCTTAAGGTTTAATGTGACTACCACCTAGCACTTCCATTTTTTCCCTTGAACAAAAAATGGGCCTCATGTATTTTGTGATGCACAACACATCATCATGCTCAATTGAAATTGGATGAAATGTGATGATGAATTTTAACAAAGGAATGGGCTTGGTCTTGGGATATGCTTGTGGACCTATCTTGTGTGAAATTATTTTTAAAGGTTTTATTATTGTTTGGAATGATTTTTTTATAACCAATTTTTGTTAAAATGTTTTTAAAAAATGGAATTCAATTTCATATTTTTGAGATTATTTTTACTCGGGACTATAAAAACTCAAGTTGGGGGTGTGATTAGCCACTGAAAGAGGATAATATTAATTGATTATATCTTAATATTTATGTTTTCCAAATTCCATAAACATAATTTTTAGTTCATTATAGAAATTGAACTTCATTTCTCATCTCAAGTGCAATTCATGTTTAAAATGAAAATGTGGGACCAATCAATAATCTGTTTGTGGAGAACATTATATTAACTTTTTGAATTTGATATTTTTTTATACGATTTATAACTTTGTTTGAAACATTTTGTCTTTTAGGATCAATGGACTAATCCCAAGGGAAGATGGAGATTTTTGGGCATGAATACATAAATTTTCTGGACAAAGCATAATGGGCCTAAGGCCCATCAAACAAAAGTGGAGCCCACAAACCAATCCCCATGAAGCTCAAATTTTTTACTGTATAAATATAAAAATATTGGGATCATTTAATTAAAATGTGGCCAAATCTAATTCTGATTTTTCATAGTGATAAAGGGATCGGAAGTTGACATTTAAATGGTAGGCCTAATCTGAACGCCCATAAAGTCTGCCCATCATTTTGAGAATAACTTCCAAAAAGATGAACCAAATGACCTAAATTTTTTTACATATATTATATAACATGTGGTAGAAGATATTTCCCTTCTACGACCCCTACATATTTGGACACCTCCAGTTACAAATTCACACATCAACAAGGGGGATGAATCTGGATGATTTTCCTGGTCAACTTCAAAACGTCCAATTCCCTTGATTTTATCACCCTCCTTTTGAATCTATAAATTAATGGAGATGGAGTTGATTGTTGTGGGGTATCTCTAAGGCTAATAATGTTTCTATATAAGGAGTTGGTGTTGAAGGGAATTATCATCAAAGTTTTTCTTTCATCCATTGTATTTCTTTCAATTGTAATTTCCTACTTTCGTTTTGTAATCACATCATCAATTTCTCTAATATAAGTTTTTCTTTCATGTTTAGTATCTTAATAAAAGTTTTTATTATTATTCACTTGTTTTTTCCTTTTATTCACACTTTGATACCATTTAATCAAGGTGTGAATTTATTCACACCAACACTTGTGAATTCATCACACAACAGTAGAGTGTTCATTTTTTAATGTTTTTCTTCATCAATACTGCTTCTTTAAGTTGACTACCCACTTCCATTGATATAATAGAATCAATAGAGGGATAAAATTTTATGGTTGGATTTAGGGAGTTAAATGGGGTGGATTCAATGTTATTTTATTTTATTTTAAATTCTTAAATATGTTCTTCATTTTAAGAGTTCTTTTCTTTAATTTATCTTCTTCTTTGTCTTCACCGACTTTAACAATGACACATTTTGAGTGCTAGTAAAATCCAATTCCTTGGAGTTATCATTTTAGTGATCCTCTAAGTTAATTGGCGATTAGAATTGAAATTTTTTATGTATTAAATCAAAGAATGATATTAAGGAATTATTTCATTTAATGGATACCTCTTGATCTAATGAGCAGAAAATCCGAAGAAAAATAAATACATCCAATCAAGACCTAGAGACAACCTATGATCGACTCATCTTAATTAATTGTTTTAATTCAAGTCATTTTTTATTTTTTTTCTTGGTTATTTAAATCAAATCACTATTTCTTCAAATCAATTCAAAACCAAGTTGGAAACTTCATATCCAAATTAATCCCCGCATCCAATCTTAGTGTCTCATGGTTTCTTATTTGGTCCCTATGGATTCAATCCCTACATGTACTCAATGACCGATTATACCTGTAGGGTAAACTTGGGTGCAAACAAATGTGTAATGGTAATTTTAAGTGTGATATGCTAAGGAAACTATATGATGTTTCTATGAATGCTTATGAGTTTTCAATAAAAGGGGTTTTAAAGGGTTTTCATGTTTCCACTAGACTAACGGATTTTCAATATTTATGTACCTTAATGAGAATTTTGTGCTCATCCCAAGTTTTTAAAATGTTTTTCATAGGATTACTAAGAAGTTCAAAGGACAATTAAGGTTCTACTGTAGATGAATCCAATTAGTTATATTGTAATTATTTTTGTAAACTCTGATTCAATATATGTAATTTGTTGTCTAATTCTTCAGAAAAAATATTGGAAAAGGTCCTCATTTTTATAATGTAATGTTTATTTTTTAGTTATCTATTATACAAAAAAATACACAGCATGTTTTAGTATTGAATCTAGAAGTGTGGGTTCAGGTCTTTACATAATATCATAACATCAACAACCACATATGAATGATCACTATATAATATAATCTATTTGTCTCAATACCATGTCATTTAGGTTGTACATCCATGTCATCAACCTATTTTCTCAATATGTCTTTCTTTGACTATCTGAAATAAACATTTTTACACCATGGCCATGGAATTTATGCGACAATCATAATTCAATCAAATGACTGAGATATTAACTTCCATGAAGATGGAAGGGAAAAATAATTCCTCAACTTGTTATTAATAACATGTCATTTGCGATGCACTCAATGTATCTAACTTCACCATGAACTGTTATCATTATGGTTTACGAAATACATCTAAGTGTGTGAGTCATAACATGCATTACTAATAATCTTAAATTTTGAGGACCATTATACATGCTTGTATATAGAAATATCTAATGAAACCAAAACATGAAGAATTCCTACTGGAGGATTTGTTCTCATAATCTCCCATTTTGGAGATTACCAGGTGCAAACTTCATAAGAAGAAGTATCATCTGCTTATGAGTACTCGTACTTGACGATCTACATACCATGAATCCTATCATAGTACTTTATCCAATTGTAGAACTGTATTTAAGAGATATCACCATAGAATCTCAAATTTATCATCATAGAGGGGAACTGGTACTACCTTATCAATGTGACAGATACTACAGGACATTATCACATCAATGTTATGCAGAAAAAAATCAATATGTGATAAGATATTTATATTAATATTCACTCATTTGAATATACAAGTAATCTAAAGTAAAAAAAATTTGGTTCTAGGGAACCAACTCTAACATTATGTCCTTTGATAGAACTGATATATCCTAAATAAATCTATGGACATTGTGTTCTATAGGCAAGTTCAATTTTTGGAAAGTCAAAGAAAGAGACATTGAGCACATTGGTTGATGGACCCACATGCAACCTGCTTGATTAGAGATATTGCAATAAAATGACTATATTACACATTAAGTGTCTATATGAGGTATTATGTACTTGTGGTATTAACTTCTTTCTCTATGAGTATCTTGATGTGTTGTTAGATGCTAACCTTATATTTTAGGTTGTTTTGCCTAATGTCGCTAAGAAAGAGACCTAGAGGGTCACACACTATGTGTATCCAGAATCTCAGTTAAATAATATGTTATTATTTATTATTTAACAAGTAGAATAAATATTATTCTCACACATGGTTTAATAATTATTCATATTTTCTTGATCAGATTTATTCCATCACTAGTTATTTCAGAGAATATTATGTGAGAAAAATATTTAATAAATATTTATTTGATATTTAGTTAATATAATATTTATTTATTTATTATTGAATAATGCAGTTATATTTATTTTTTAAATAAATAGTCATTATTCAAGACCTGATAAATATTATGGAGGACTGATGGACTGAGTTTAAATGGTCTGGTGAGAAATAATACATATTGAATATTATTTGAATAAATAATATTTAAATTAATTCACAAGTTTAGCACATGTCAAGAAATAATAATAATAATAATAATAATAATAATAATATAGACATAGGGTTCTATAGTAATTACAGAAAAAATAAGGGTGCATATGAAATTATTATTTTCTATCCCTAGTGGTATATAAACCCAATTATATTTTTTTTTAAAGAGCCAATTCATTTTTTGTGCATAATGAGATCTAGAGAGAATCCTCTCAAAGACCTAGAGAGAAATATCTCCTAAAATTCTCTTAAGAATGGAGAGTTATCCTCCTCCACCACCACTCTCAAGTCTAGAGAGATCGAAAAGAACCCTTCCTTGAAGCGGTTCTCGAGGCGATCAAAGGTGAAAGGTGCTAGTATTAGGATATGTCGTGATAGCACCTAGAGATTCCTACAGTGACATTCATAGGTTCTTGGAACATGTGTGGATCTCTGTTGGAGGGAATATACTCATGATTCCTACAACGTAATGACAGTATGACATAGAGACATTGGAAGATCCATTAATGAAGAAAGAATTTCGCACAAGGTGATTATTTAATTTCTTAAATTAATTATTAATAATATGTGATGATTATGTGCTTTGGTTCCATCATTTATCAATTTTCTATATTCTATGATTCAATTTCACAAATTATGAAGTTTATCATCATGTAAATCTCAGATTAATCATCAATCATAATAAAAACAGAGTTGGGAACGCCCCATCTGACGTTTCCACTGTGTCAGGAACCTTCAATTGGTACCAAATAAATTCACATAACTATTTATGATTTTTTAATGATTTTTTATTGATTTATTCATTTTTTATTAGTTTTAAATTCTATTTTAATCATTCTTTAATCCATATTGTGAGATTTGCTTTCTTTCTCTTCGTTTCTCACAAATATAGTCAAATTAATTAATTTTATGAATGAAATAAATTCAAAAATATCATCTGATGGAATCGAGGAGTCTGGATAGATAACACAAGAGTACACATCGTGTAACTTGAAGGTACACACCATGTACCAGTGTTTAACGAACCCTAAATTAATTTGGAATTAATTCAATTCATGTTCATTTATTACACTCGGTGAATTTAATTTCACATCATGTGTTAACCGGGCGAGTATGGCGCATGGTTAGTTAGGGTACATGCAGTGTAACTTTCATACACAATGTGTAGTCCTTTAGTTATAGATGAGTTGTGTATCCTTTTACACGGCCTATATGAATGGTGACAGTGTAACTCGAAGACCACACACCGTGTACTTCAATATTTTTTGCGGCATGGTTACACACTGAGTCCATAGGTGTGTATCATAGATATACAATAAAAATAATACACACCGTGTAGCTTCAATGTACACACCGTGTACTTCTACCAAATTATGTGGAATTAAAAATTAATTTATTATACTGTTCAAACCTATAAGCATGTGTTACATGTGGTCATTAAGTTGATTGTACATTCCATGTGATGGGTTTTATATATAAAAATTTCTAATAAATTTTTGAATAATGTTTGAATCTTCATATCATGTATAAGTTGTATTACAGTTATTAATCTACGCGTATCGAAGCATAACATGCTATGTAAATACCATGTGTTTTGTGTGGTCATTAAGTTGATTGTAAACACTATGAAGTTACATGATAAGTCATGTATGCCACATATCGTAAGAGTAAATAGTATATGAGTATAATACACATTGGGTAGTCAGGACATGTACTCACCATATTGCCTCCAAGGTACATTTTTTTGTGCACAGTTAATTTTAAATAAATTTATTTAATTTTTAAAAAATTATGATGGATGGGAATCTCAGGAAAATTCAAATGAGAATTAAGATAAAAAATTGATTGATTAAAGAAGATAATTAATTTATTCAAGCATATTTTATCTTAAATAAGAACGATTAGAATTGAATTCTAATTAAATGTGTAACTCATTGTATGCATGTGGATGATCATGAGCCTAGACTAAACCTTTGTATGTGATTGGTTTCTTTTAATTTATTATTAAATTAAATTTTTGGTCATCATGTCATCCCTCCTCTCATTATGTAAGGGCATGTGTGCCCATGGTTTATTTTATATAAACCCTTTAACCAATAATTTGGTTCCCCTCAACTGCATGTGAGTAAAAGCATATGTAATGGATGGAGCTCCCAATCAAGTGGAGGTGGTTCAAGTTTGGAGTCAAGGCAAAAGAAATCCAAGAGAGAGATATAGGTGGATGGGTGGAAAGTTACAACACGAACCATAAATGGTTCAAGGTATTTTTTCCCTAGTTTGACGATTAGTTTATCATCCACTATATAAAATAACCATTAGTAAAAGCTCGTGATCAGACCACTTTATTATTTTATTTCTCTCAAGTTGCATGGTTATTTCATTATGGATGTTTTATCACAGTCACATGAATTAATGAATTAATAAGAAAGCAAGATAGAACTAAAATAAATTGACTTATGTGTAAACATTATCTAAGACATGGTTAATCACTTAAGTAATTCACTTAATATTAAAAAACATGTAATAAAGATGATAATTTGTAATTTATGCATAAAAGATAAAATATCTCAATTATATATATTAAGTTGGTATAACCTTCCACTACATTAGTTAAAATCAAACCATAGTTCAAAGTGATTGACCAGCCAAAGTTGGGGTGCTTTCAATTATTAGGGAATTCTAACTTGAATTTTTAGGTTGACTTAACTTAGTTCACATCAAGGGTTGTCTGCCAAAGCAGAACTTGGTGTAACTGAGATTAAGAAAATCCAATTAAAGGATTTCAGGATTGGGGATTCCACTCAAAAGATCAAGGAATTGTGAGTTAATACAGTTGGAAGTTGGAATGCCTACCTAAAACCCTTCAAATTTCTTAACCGGCCAAAATCTGGATGATGAGAAGGGGAATATGAACTCTTTCCACTAGAATTCCCAAACAATAGGATATTCTAAATCTAATGGTGAGGGCTATTAGTTTTCAATAAAATATCGGGATATTAATAAATATAATATTTATTTATTTGTCTAAATTTTATCATATAAAGTACTAAAACCATGCTCATATTATTTGTATAAATGGAAATAAACATATTAAAGTGATCCATACTTGATAAGGATAACCTTCTCACTGAAACTAATTTTCAATAGTGGCAAAGGTGTTTACGCTTTATCCTACATCATGAAAGGAAATTGTATGTGCTGGAAGAACCTATTTCTGATGCACCTGGTAATGAGGCTAGTGAAGAAGAGTTATATCTCTATAAGAAACATTTGAACAGTGCTAAAAATGTTTAGTGTTTCATGTTATCATCCATGACCAATGAGATTTTGAAGAAACATGAGAATATATATTTGTATAGAATGATGTCTCACCTTTAGGTTTTCTATTAAGAGAATGTGAGACAAGAGTGATATGAGATATCCAATGTTCTGTTTACAACTAATCTTGTAGAGTCGATGCTAGCTAAGCCTCATTGAGCCAAAATTATTGACTACATTGAACTCTTAGACATCTTAGGAATTAAATTCCCATATGATTTTCTCATAGATCTCATGTTTTCCTCAGTACCCAAGTCCTTATCCAATTTTATTATTAATTGTAGCATGAGAAATAATGAGAAGAGTCTTTCGGAACTTCTTATACTGATTCTCTAAGTAGATAAGGACATGGGGTGTGAAAAAATCGTGTTCCTTATGGTATATAAGAAAATGAATAAGAAGGATAAGGGGTCTAAGACTCACAACAAGTCTAAATCTCCCAAGCACCATTGTTCGAACAAGAGGAGATCCATTGGTAGGGAAAGGAAAGGAAGTAGTATGTTTTTCATGTGGCAAGCAAGGCTACTAAAAGAGGAACTAAACCCAGAAGCATGGGGAAGCTAAAGGTGAGTTCGTTATCAAGTGTAATCATTCAATATCTACATATTGGGTATTAGATACAGCTTGTGGGGCTCACATCTATATCCAAATATAGGAACCAAGTATATTAAAAAAGATTGATAGAGGAGAGGTGGATTTGTGAGATTCCAATGGTGTGAGGCTAGCTGCTCTAGCCATTGGTGACTACACCTTTCATTTCCAATAGGAATGATATTGGTTTTAAGAGATTTTTATTATATACCAACTATTAATAAGAACATAATTTCAGTATCCTACCTAGATACTGATGGTTTTATTTTTAAGTTTGGAAATAAAATTTGTTTCTTTTATGAAGACAACATATGTTATGGTATAGCACATTTAAATAATAGTCTTTATGTATTAAATTAAAAAAAACAAGTATTAGAAATATATAATGAATCATGTTCATAAGAATCATATAACACCCAGCTATAGCATCGGTGTCTTGATCATGTAACAGAGAAGAATTTGATAAAGCTCTACCAAGATAGTTATTTAAACTCTTTTGAGCTAAAACCACTTGAAATATTTCATGCTTATTTATAAGGAAAAACGACCAAACTGCCATTCGGTTGATAAGGTGAAAAGGACACAGATCATATAGGATTGGTACGTACTGATATGTGTGGACCATTTCTGATAGAAGCTAGAGGTGGGTATTCTTACTTCATAACTTTTAATGGTGAATTGAGTAAATGTGGTTATGTGGTTATGTATGCTTGATGAGGTATAAGTCCAAGTCCTTATAGAGATTCAAAGAATCCAAGAATGAATTAGAGAATCAACTTTGAAAGAGGATAAAAAATTATTCAATGTGATCGAGGTGGTGAATATCTTAACCAAGAGTGTATCGACTTTCTATTGGATTTTGGGATTCTATCTCAACTAACTTCACCTTACACACCATAGTGGAATGGTTTTAGTAAAAGGGGGAACTGTACCTTGTGAGACATGGTGTGGTCGATGATGAGTCATGCAGATCTTCCATTATCCTTTTGGAGATATGCATTACAAATTGTGGTATACACACTAAACCTGTTTTGTTGCATACACATGTATGGGGTTGTGAAGCATTTTTCAAGACTTTCTCAGGCAACAAACTAGCACCCTGGGGAGAAACTCTCATGGATCAAATCCACTCCCGGTTGGCTAATTTTTGGTGGGGCTCCCATGAGGGCAAACATAATTCCCATTGGATGTCTTGGGAGAAGCTATGTGTTTCAAAATTCTGTGGCGGCCTCGGCTTCCGAAATATCAAATGGTTTAACGAGGCTCTTTTGGCGAAGTAAGGATGGCGCCTTCTTTCCCACCCAAATGCCATGTTCTCAAAGGTGATACGAGCTAAGTATTTCCCTCATTCTGACTTCTTGCATGCCCATCTGGGGCCACAACCGAGTTTTTTGTGGAGAATCATTTGGGGAGAAAAATCTCTCATTGATTTGGGCTGCGTGTGGAGAATTGCTGATGGGAATAATATTAACATTTGGAATGATCCATGGCTGGCAGATGGCGTCAATCATAAGGTTTCCTCACTGGTTGTTCCTAGTTCCGAAGATGCAAGGGTACGTGACCTGCTCGATGACTCGCTTGAGGAGTGGGATCGGGAGAAGCTTTGTTGCTGGTTTAACGTGATGGATCGTCAGCTCATCCTGAGTATCCCTCTCACACCAGGAATGGGTATTGACCAGATTTGCTGGACTGGGGAACCTCATGGGAGATATTCTGTTCGTTCAGGTTACAAATTGAGGGTCCAAGGATTGGCCCAGATCTCTACCGATAATCGGTGGAAGTGCCTCTGGTCCCTCACTGCTCCCCCTAAGGTGAAATTTTTTTGGTGGTAGGTCTGTGTTGGGGTTCTTCCAACCCGTGACTTTCTGGTGCAATGACATTTGGCGGAGGATGACACTTGTCCTTTGTGCCTCCATGAAGTGGAATCCCCTTTGCATGCAATTCTTTCCTATAAGGGGGTAGAAGGGGTGTGGAAGGTTTGGAGGCCGGATTTTGGTATTTTATTTGATCTTTCAATTGGGTTGGTCCCAAACCTTACTAAATGGGTGTCTTCTCTGGAACCAAGAGTGATGGTGCTGATATGCACAATTGCTTGGTTGGTTTAGACTCGACAGAATGAATGCATTTTCTAGATGCAGGTGACCCCTGATCACCTATGGGTGGGTAGAGCTTTGGAGTGGATGAATGGTTGAAATAAAAGTGATGAGGGGCATCATTTGAGCCACACCCGACGAGCGGATCCTGTTTGGTATCCCCCCCCCCCCCCCCCGCCCCTTGAGGGTTTCTTTAAGATTAATACAGATGTTGTTGTCTCTTCTCATTCAAGGGTCGGTATTGGAATCATTGCTCATAACAGTGTTGGCCAGATTGTGGAAGCTCGGTGTAGGGTAGTGCCTAACTCATGGAGCCCTATGGTGGCTGAGGCCTCGACCATCCTCCAGGGGATTCTTTTTGTCCGTTCAAAATGTTGGCTCAAGATTCTGGTGGAATCCGACTGCCTCGAAGTAGTGAACGCGCTCTCAACAAAAGATGAGGATTCCCAGCCTTATGGCCTCATCCTGAGGAAGATCTGGTCCCTAACCGATGGATTCGATGCATGAAAATTTTCTTTTATCAAAAGAGATGGTAATTTGAAAGCCCATTGTTTGGCTCGTTTTGGGAAATTTTGGGGTGATCATTGTTGGGTGAACTCATTCTCTGATTGGCTTTGTAATCCTGGTTTCCTTGATTAGTAATTTATCTTTTCCTTCAAAAAAAACTAGCATCCTGGGGAAAAAAGTGTATCTTTATAGGGTATCCTAAGGAAACAAAGCGATAATACCTATACAACCCCTCAGATAAGAAAGTGACTATCGTTAGAAAAGTTTTATTTCTTGAGAGGGATCACATCCTCAAAAAGGATAGTGGGAGAAAGATTTACTTCGATGAAGTTGATGCTCAAGATACACAAGAGTTAGTATAAGAACAAATTTCACGGGTCCTCATGGAAGAAGTAGTTCCTGAAACACAAGTATTGTGTAAGAGCACTAGAGAGGTAAGAGAACTAGAGAGATATGGTTTTCTAGTCACCAAATATGGTGACTCATTATTGGTTTACAATGATAAACCTCTCTCCTCAAAAGAGTTGGTACAAAGATCAGAAGCTATAAGATGGAAAGAAGCTAGGAATTTTGAAATGGATTGCATGTATCAGAACCAAGTTTGGGTTCGGGTCGATGTGCCAATTGATGTAAATCTCGTAGGGTGAAAATGGGTATTCAAAAGAAACTGGACATGGAAGGTAAAGTAAATACCTATAAAGCAAGGCTAGTGGCTAAAGGGTTTAAAAACATCAAAGAATTAACTATGATGAAACCTTTCCGCCAGTTTTCATGTTTAAATCCATCAGAATTCTACTTGTTATAGAAGCTTACCATGACTATGAAATTTGATAGATGGATGTCAAAATAGCTTTCCTTAATGAGAACCTTCAAAAGGATGTCTACATGACACAAACAGAAGGGTTTGTGACTCCAGGTGATTCTAGAAGGATATGAAAGTTGTAGAGATCCATTTTTTGATTGAAGCAAGCATCTGAGTCATGTAATATTTGATTCGATAAAGCTATAAAAGAATTTGGTTTCATTAAGAATGAATGTGAGTTATGTGTTTACAAGAGGTTTAGTGGGAATGCGGTCATTATCCTAGTAGTATATGTTGATGACATATTACTTATTGGAAGTGACATACCATTCTTATAGTCTGTTAAGGACTGGTTAAACAAGTGTTTCTCCAAGAAGGACTTAAGTGAAGCAGCCTATATTATAGGGATCAAGATCATTCGTGATAGATCCAAGAGGCTGCTTGGACTATGTCAAAGTGCATACATTTACTAGATACTAAAGAGATTTAGTATGAAACAATCCAAGAGGGGGTTGGTTCCAGTGTCACATGCTATACATCTTTCTAAAAAAATGCGTCCTCAAACACAGTAGGAGAAAGGGATAATGGTTAAGACCCCATACGCTTCAGAAATAGGATCAATCATGTATGTCATGTTATGTAATAGACTTAATGTTGCATATGCATTAAGCATGATAGATAGATATCAAGCTAATATAGGATAACAACATTGGTATGTTGTTAAGGTTATCCTTAAGTATCTTAGAAGAACTAAGGATATGTTTATAGTGTATGGAGGAGACGACGAGCTAGTCATCAGGGGTTATACTGATGCTAGTTTTTTAAACAGATCAGAATGATCTGAAGTCACAGTCGGGATGTGTTTTCTATCTCAACAAGAGTTGTGAGCTGGAAGAGTTCAAAGCAGTCAATTGTCACTGATTCTACAGCAGAGTTCAAGTATATACCTGCTTCTAATGCAGTCAAGGAAGTCGATTGGATACGAAACTTTGTCCAAGAGCTTGATGTGGTTTCTAATAGTAAGACTATCACATTGTATTATGATAATACTGTAGCGGTGACTCTTACAAAAGAGTCAATGTCACACCAATGGACAAAGCACATACTCCGGAAGTATCACCTTTTGAGGTATTTTTCTCAGAGTGAAGTTTCAGTAAGCAGAGTTCTCACAGAAGAAAACGTGGTGGACCCCTTGACTAAAGACATATCTCAACAGAAGCATGAGTATCTTGTGAAAGCTAGTGGACCGAAGGTTATTAGCAGTTGGCTCTAGTGCAAGTGGGAGTCTGTTGGAGTTGGTGCCCTAGAACCAATTTCTATGTACTTTGTGATAACCTGTATTCATTGTTTTGATTATTAATAAACTCCATATCACAACATGATTGTTCTTTTGTGTAACATAATATGTGATAATGTCCTGGGAGTAGCTGTCATACTGAAAGGTCATAGCAGTTCCCTACTTTGATGAGAACCCATAAGTGGCATGACAGTTTTCTTAAATATATATTCTATAGCCAGATGAAATCATTTGAGTGATACAAATGATACAATCTATTAGGGTTGGAGACTCATAGGATTTTGAAGCACTTTCTCATGGTGTATGCCCTTAGTAATATCCAGTGTAGGATATTATGAGAATGAGACTCGCTAGCAGGAAATCCACATTTATATGTGTCATTGGATGTTCCTATCTATGGATGTATGTATTGATCTTTAGACTTTAAAATTATTATTAATGAGTAGTATAAGTCATGTACTTTGATGTATTAACGAAAATTATGACAACATATGCTTGCGGTGAGGTAGGATTCATTGGGTGTGTCACAAGTAATATTTTATTAATGAATAATGTGAGAAAGGATTTGTCACTTCTATTTTTTAACGGAAGTTGATATCTCAAGCCCTGTGATGGAAATAATATGACCTAAATAAATCTATGGTCATGGTGTTTTATAGGCAAGTTTGGTTTCTGGAAAGTCAAAAAAAAAAGACATCGAGCACATAGGTTAACGACATCAGCATTCAACTTGCTAGATTAGAGATATCGTGATAAAATGATTATATTACACAGTAAGCGTTTATATGATGTATTATGTTGTTGCGACGTTAACTTTTTTTTCTGAGTGTCTTGGTGTGTTGTTAGACACTAACATTGGACTTTGGGTGACTTCGCTTAATGCCACTTAGAAAGAGGGATATAGGGTCACACACTAAGTGTATTCAGAATATCAGCTAAATAATATATTATTATTTATTATTTAACAAGTTGAATAAATATTGTCCTCACACTTTGTTTAATAATTATTCATGTTTGTTTGATCGTAAATATTTTGTCACCAGTTATTCAATAGAATATTATATTATCAGGATATTTAATAAATATTTATTTGATATTTAGTGAATATAATATTCATTTATTTATTGGTTAATAATGTAGTGACATTTATTTATTAAAAAATAGTTATTATTCTAGGTCCGATAAATATTATGAAGGAATGATGGATATAGTTTAAATGGTTTTGGTGAAAAATAATATATATTGAATATTATTTGAATAAATAATATTTAATTTAATTCGCGAATGTAGTGCATGTCGAGAAATAATAATATTATTATTATTATAGATATGAGGTTGTGCAGAAATTATGGAAATTATAAGGGCGCATGTGGAATTTTTTTTTAACCTTAGTGGTATATAAACCCAATTAAATTATTTTTTAGAGGTAATTCATTTTGTTGTGCATAACTGGATTCGAAGAGAATTCTCTCAAACCCTTGGAGAGCTCTCTCTTCAAGAATGCTATCAAGAACGGTGAATGATCTTTCTCTACCACCACACTCAAGTCTAGAGGGATCGAAGGAAACCCTTTCTTGAAACAGTACTTGAGAGGATCAAAGGTGAACGCCACAATCGTTTGGATTTGTTTCGCTAGTACTTAGAGATTCCTACTGCGATGTTTGGAGGTTTGTAGAATACGTGTGGATTACCGCTGGAGGGAATCTACTCTTAATTCTTACAATGCAATGATAGTATGACGCAAAGACGTTGACAAATCCATCGAAAAGAAATATTTTTTCACAAGGTAATTGTCTACTTGCATAAATTGGTTATAAATAATATGTAATGATCATGCGCTTTGGTTTCGATGTTTATCTATTATCTATATTCTTTAATTCAATTTTGTTGATCACGATATTTATCGTCGCGTAAATCTTGAATTAACCGACAAAAATCAAAGTTCATGCCTCATCTGACGCTTTCGCGCCCAAAACCTTCAAAGTTTGGGTCCCTATATCTTTTCAATGGTGCTAAAATATATGAATGATTGTGATGAAGTTAGTTCTCTATCATGATGATTGGCCTAAAAGAAAAGATTTTGAGTCTTGTGAATCTCAAAACAAAGATGGGCTCAAGACCTGTGAAAATTTCAGAGTGGTATGGTGTCAAATAAGTGAGTTACAAAAATTTAAACTATCAATAGGAACATAGAGATCAAATAGAGCAATCTGGGGGCCCAAAAAATTTCACTCCTTCCCACCATATATTTTGTTTACCATGTTTCCCCCTCAAATGATTCTAGTCAGCTAAGTATGAGTGAAGCTACCTTTGCAAAAAAGTCTAAAAACATGGGCTACCCCATGCCTCCCACTCCGGCCCATCAAAAGGTGATTTTAAAGGCTCAATTAACGGCTTTATTCCCTTTTCCATAATTCCTAACTGCTCAGTCAAATCTTTTCCGCCGTATGAAAATTAACGATTTAAATTCAAACAAAATTAACTCAAAAATGATTTTATATATAAAATAGATCAATTCCAATATTTAGGAAGGTTCAACTCTGCTCGGCTTGTCCCCACGCCAAAATAACTCTGTTTGGAGAAAACTCCAAACAGGATCGCCGAATGGGCGTGGAGGGACCAGCTAGAGGTCGTTACATCTCGTAACAGTAAAAGAGAAAAAAGCCAAAAAAAGGGAAAAACCGCATTCCAGAATATAAATATATAAATAAAAACCCAGACCCCCGCTGTTTAAATTAAATTACGCCAGTTAATAATCCCAGGGGCCGTCCAATATCAGCAGCGGCCCCCTTTCCTGCAGTTGAGCACTCCGGCGCCGGCCGTGATGGGTCCCACGATGGATGAGGGGCGGGCGCTCAGACTGGAGGCCCTGGCGTAGCTGCCAGAGCCTTCGCTGCCGGACGGCCTGAAAAACGCGCCGTTCAGAAAGAGGTCGCCCTCGGACCTCCAGTTCCAGCTCCGCCACTCGCTCTCCGGCGCGTCCTCGTGCTTCGTCACCTTCATCCAATAAAAAAACACAGTGAAGATGGGCGGCACTGACTCTGAAAATGCAGGATTGGTGGGAGGAATTTAGGGCGACGGCTTTACTTCTTTCTTGGTCTGGTCGACCGGCGCCAGGAATCTGTTGCTCTGACTGTTGATTGTGGGATTGGCGCTCCCGCCGATGGCGTACATTTCCCAGTGGGTGTAGTCATTGTTCACCACATGGAAGTATCCGTGCCTGCACCTGCAAATCGCACAGAACCGTCTATGGCGTCAATTCGCCGTTCCAGAGGATCCGAGACTGGAACAGCTGGGAGTGGTGGTCACTACCTGGGCATCCTCTGAACCAGGCCCTCGCCGAAGTGATTGAAAGCGATGGTGACCTGCATGTTCCTGTCCTGCTCGTAGGCATCGCTGGCTCCGAGCAGCATGACCTTATCGTGGTGGGTCATGAAGTTATTTGACAGGGTGATGGCGGTGGAACCCTCGATGGCGTCGATCAGACCGTCGCGGCAGTTGGAGAGGGAGCAGTGGTCCACCCACACGTGGTTGGCCCCGAAGATGCTGATGCCGTCACCGTCGGCGAGGTCGCGGAATCCGTAATGGGAGGGGGAGCTTCGGACGAGGGCGTTGCCGGTCTGCTTGCAGTCGTGGATGTTGACGCCGTGGATGATGACGTTGGTGACGTCCTGGATCGTGATGCAGGCGCCGTCGGCGATGTGGACGTTGGCGCCGCGGCCGTCGATGGTCTTGAAGGAGTTCATGATGAGCTCTTGCTGGAGCCGGATCACCATGTCGCGCTGGAAGATGATCCACAGCGGCTCCGTCTGGAGGACGCCCCACCGGAGGGTCCCCGGCTTGGGATTCACCGCGTCGTGGTCCCCGGCGTCGGTGACGATGTAGATCCGGCCGTCGCGCCCGCCCATGGCGCCGCGGCCGAACCCTATGGCGCAGTCGGCGAGGCGCTGACGGTTGTTGTGCCAGTTCGGGTCGCACCGCCAGCAGTCGTCGATGGGGTTGCCGGTGGAGCAGGAGAAGTACCCCAGGCTCCGCCGCGACTCGTTGAACCGCCTGCATTGCCAGTCAGCACCTCCCAAACCAAAAACAGGGGATCCGTACACAATGCAGGATCGAACACAAGAAAAAATGAACGGAACAGAATCTGTCAGACATACCTGTGGAAGTCGGCGACGACTGCCTCCGGGTTCTGCGCCGGAGCAGTGGAAGATGCGGGAACAAGGAAGGAGGCGAAGAGGAGAAAGGTGAGAAACAGAGGAGCCATTAATGAGAAGCAGAGCAGAGGCAGGGGAGGGGAAAGACTGCTGCGAATGTTTGGAGTCAATAAAGAGTGGGGGAGATTTATAAAGAGGATATTTAGAAAAGCCGGGGGCCATGGCGTGATTGTACGGGGAACGTCGCTTGATTTCCGGTTTTACGGAGCCGACGGGGAATCGGTTTCCCGGTTTCCCGGTTCCCGGGTTGCCCGGTTTTCCAGTTGGCCGGTTTTACTACCCCGCAGGCTTCAACTGCAACATTTTTATCTTTTTTTTCTTTCAAAAAAGCAAATATAGAAGGGGACAGGTGGGGATGGGTTGAATTTGAGTGTTGGTTTTTTTTTTTTTTTTGTGGTGTGGTGGTGGGTGAATTAATGGGGAGGAGATGTGGACCGTTGGGCATGTTTTATATGCACAGCGAGAGGCACATGGGAGCAGTTATAATATGCATCGCTTGATTTTGACGTCACTTATACATCAGAGTGTTATAAAATGTACATATTCATAACAGTATTCAATAAAGAAATATAGGGAAGAATGTGTTGTTAAGCATATACGGCTGGGAAACCAAACAAAACGGTCACGCCATAAAATAATTGGAGGGTTCAATTATTGTTATTTGTATTTTTAAATGGAAGTTTTCCATTTATATACGCGTTGCATTTATTAATGACTCCACGTTAATTCCATCTCTATAAAATGCAAACCTCCACCGCTTGGGATGCCTTTTGTTTTTTTAATAAAATTAAATAAAGGAAAATCTACCGAAAAAATTAAAAATTCATTTTATTTTCCAATAGGTCCACTTAAAGACGGTTGACAAAATCAATTTAATAATATGCATGCTTCATCCCTATGTAGTAACACTTAAAAAATGCAATTGAAGAAATAGCGGTGGAAGGAAATTGATGTTCAAAATAAATTTTATAACAAAATTAATTATTATTCCACCATAATCCATGTAGCGGTGGAAGGAAATTGATGTTCAAAATAATTTTTATAACAAAATTAATTATTATTCCACCATAATCCATGTACCGTATTCTTTATCAATTTAAACTCTCTTTTAAATCTGCACCTGTTAGAGTAAACAAATCTCACTCTCCCCTTTCTCACTAGGTCTGCATGTATGAAATGTAAACAATCAAAACACAAGAACAAAGACACAAATTTTTATGATGTTCACTATACTCCTCGGTGTATAGTGGTTGTTACACCCCATACAAACGTCTGATCCCTTATTATCAAAACCACCCAAGGGCAAGAGATGTAGGAAGTCTTTGCACCCTACCCACCACACACAAACAACCTTTCACACCCCAAAGAAAAACTCACAAGCATTCAAAATAGTGGAATTACAAACAATGAAAATACATAAAACAAGGAAATGAACACAAAAGATTAACATGTTTCAAATAAGTTGTCCTACATACACATGAGAAACACCGTGGTTTTCTTTGTATTTCTTGAAAGTCACCACTACATATCAGGCTATAGTCAACAAATAGAAAAAGCTTTTATCAGCGTTGTTGTCCTAAGCGTCATTAAAATAGACTCATTTTATCTACGTTAGAAAAGCACTGATAAAGTGCATCTTTTATTACCACTAATAAATGAGGTCCTTTATCAACGTTAAAAAAACACAGATAAAGACAATACTACTACAACGTGCTATTAAAACTACAGCACACTGCAGCACCAAATACAAGTATATGACAAATTCATACTTTAATTAAAATAAAAATTATATCACAAATACAAGGAAAAACATTGTTATAAACATTTCACACATTATTTTGTACAATTACATTAGCAAATATAATTGGTCACAAACATTCAACAACATCAACGATTTCATTGTCTTTGGCATCCAACCCCTCACAAAAACCCTCATCATGGTATCAGGTGCCGGACAAATCACCCCAACTCAAGCAAAAGAAGACATATTTATAAGAAAACAACTATTTTGTTAATAATACTATAAAGAAATAAATTAAACATAAATATGAAACAATACATTAATAAAATGTCATTTTTAAACTGAAACCACATAATTTGAGTCATCGGTCACACTATGTATCAGATTGAGGTGTGACTGATTTCTACACGATACAAATGACTTGTGGATTGTTGTCCTAAAGTATTAAAACAATCTGAATGTGTTTTATCGTTTTGAACTAAAATGTCATTTTTAAACTCAAAACACACAGTTTGAGTCATACCGGGCACATCGTGTATCGGATTGAGACACGACTGATTTCTATATGTCAGAAATGACTTATGGATCGTTGTTCTAAGTATCAAAACAAATCAAATGTATTTGTTCAATTTTGAGTATGTGATGTGTGTTTCGAACTAAAATGTCAATTTTAAATAAAAAACACACACTTGGAGTCATACCAATCACATGGTGCATCACATTGACGTGTGGTTGATTCCTTCACGTCATAAATGACTCAAGGGTCATTTTCCTAAAGTATCAAAACAATCTAAATTTGTTTTCTTGGTTTTGAGTATGTCATGTGTCTTTTTTACTAAAATGTCAATTTAAACTGAAAACACACACTTTGAGTCATACCGGTTACATCGTGTGTCAGTTTGATATGAGACTAATTCATACACGTCACAATTATGAATCATTGTTCTAAAGTATCAAGATAATTCGAGCGTGTTTGCTTGGTTTTTCAGTGAGTGACACATGTTTTGAACTAAAATGTCAATTTTAAACAGATAACATACACTTTGAGTCATACCGGACACACCATTTATCGGATTGATGTGCGATTAATTTCTACACATCACAAATGACTTATGAATCGTTGTCTTAAAATATAAAAATAATATGAATGTTTTTTCTTGATTTGAAGTATGTGACATATGTTTTGAACAAAAAAGTCAATTTTAAATAAAAACAAACACTTAGAGTCATACCGGTCACACTGTGCACCAAATTGATGTGCAATTGATTCATGCACATTACAAATGACTTAAGGATCGTTGTCCTAAATTATCAAAACAATACAATTGCATTTTCTCAGTTTTGAGTATATCATGTCTTTTTTTACTAAAATGTCAATTTAATATGAAAACATGTACTTTGAGTCGCACTGATCACATCGTATGTCAGCTTGATGCGAGACTTATTCATACACATTACGAACGACTTATGATTTTTTTTCTAAAATATCAAGACAATCTGAGTGCGTCTGCTCGGTTTTTAGTGAGTGACACACGTTTTGAACTAAAATATCATTTTTAAACCGATAACATAAACTTTGAGTCATATCGGGAATACCGTGTATCAGATTGTGGTGTGTTTGCTTGGTTTTGAGTATGTGGTGTGTCTTTTGAACTAAAATGTCAATTTTAAATAAAAACACACTTTGAGTCACATTGACAACATCTTGCGTCAGATTGAATTGTGGTTGATTCATACATGTCAAAAACGACTTAAGGATAGTTTTCCTGAAGTATCAAAACAATCCAAATGTGTTTGCTCTGTTTTGAGTATGTCATGTGTCTTTTTTACTAAAATATCATTTTAAATTGAAAATACGCACTTTGAGTCATACCGGCCACATCGTGTGTTAGTTAGATGTTCTGCTGATTCCAATATGTCAAAAATGACTTATGAATCATTTTCCTAAAGTATCAAGATAATCCGAGCACGTTTGCTCGGTTTTTAGTGAGTGACACATGTTTTGAACTAAAATGTCAATTTTAAACTGATAATGGATACATTGAGTCATACCGGGTACACCGTATACTAGATTGAGGTGCGGTTGATTCTTATACATCACAAATGGCTTATGGATCATTTTACTAAAGTATCAAAACAATATGAACGTGTTTGCATGGTTTTGAGTATGTTACGTGTGTTTTGAACTAAAATGTCAATTTAAAAAAAAAGACACATTTGGAGTCATACCAGTCACACTGTGTGTCAGATTAATGTACAATTGATTCTTACATATAAAAAATGGCTTATGGATCATTTTATTAAAATATCAAAACAATTTGAGTGCATTTTCTCAGTTTTGAGCATGTCATGTATCTTTTTTTACTAAAATGTAAATTTAAACTGAAAACACGCATGTTGAGTCATACCAGTCACATCGTGTGTTGATTTGATGTGAGACTAATTTTTACAAATCACAAATGATTTATGAATTATTTTCATAAAGTATCAAGACAATCCAAGCATGTTTGATCATCTTTTAGTGGGTGATACACGTTTTGAACTAAAATATCAATTTTAAACTGATAATATACATTTTGAGTCATACCAGGAACACCGTGTATCAGATTGAATTGCAGATGATTTCTACATGTCAAAAAATGATTTACGGATCATTTTCCTAAAGTATCAAAGCAATCTGAATGCGTTTTCTCAGTTTTAAGTATGTGACATGTGTTTTGAACTAAAATATCAATTTTAAATAAAAACACACTTTGAGTCATACTGATCACACTGTGTATCAGATTGACATACAGTTGATTCTTACACATTGAAAATGACTTATGAAACATTTTTATAAAGTATCAAAACAATATGAATGCATTTTTTAGGTTTTGAGATGTCATGTGTCTTTTACTAAAATGCCAATTTAAACTGAAAACACATACTTTGAGTCATACTGATCACATCGTGTGTCGGTTTGATGTGAGACTAATTTCTACATGTCATAATTTACTTATGAATTATTATCCTAAAGTATCAAGACAATTCAAGCGTGTTTGCTCAGTTTTTAGTGAGTGACACATGTTTTGAACTAAAATGTCAATTTTAAACTGATAACATATATTTTGAGTCATACCGGCCACACTGTGTATTAAATTGAGGTGTGTATGATTCATACACATCACAAATGATTTATAGATTGTTTTCCTAAAGTATCATAAATAATTTGAATGTGTTTGCTCAGTTTTGAGTATGTGATGTGTTTTGAACTAAAATGTAAATTATAAACTAAAAACATACATTTTGAGTCATACCGAGCACACTGTATATCAGATTGGGGTGCAGATGATTGAGGTGTGGTTGATTTCTACACCGTTCAAGACAATGTTCATGAAATATCTTTTGGCAGGTCATACTTCACCATCAATTGTAGAAAAATCCCTTGGTAGATGAGAGCTTCTATTTGAACAAAAAGTCTCTTTCAAAAATGAAATGAAGAAAATTAGCATGATCATAGATTTTGTAAATACATCCTTATGATTCACTTCACATTTCAGACAACATGTAGTTTCCTCTACTATCTGAAAAGAACATGTTCTCTATTTTCTAACTTGTTGAAAATAGTTGAAAGCAAAGCATGACTTCCCAAAAGGTCTATGAAAAAAACAAAATAAGTATTAGATAAAAATGATAATGAAATTAACTTAAAAATAATAGATAAAATGATGAAAAAATTAACTAAATAAGTAGTAGGAATTAACCTTTTCAAGATGTCTGTATATATTCTTGGCCCATTTCTCTATTGACATTATCTCAGTTCTAGTCTCGAAGTCCAATCTCTCACGAGCATGAGCAACTTCAAACATGTTACAAGCTCTATCATACCGGGAACATCATGTATTAGATTGATATGCGACTGATTCCTACATGTCGCAAATGACTTATGAATCAATTTTCTAAAGTATAAAAATAATATGAACGTGTTTGCTTGATTATGAGTATTTAACATGTGTTTTGAACTAAAATATCAATTTTAAACTAAAAACATAAACTTCAAATCATATTGGGCATACCTTTTATCAGATTGAGGTGTAATTAATTCATATACATCACACTATCTTTTTTATTTTGCAATGAATTCAACATTCAGGGTTATATGACAATATTGTTTTTTGATAACTTGGAACGTTGAATGCATTGCAGAATAAAAAGAAAATCTTAACATCATGAGTGCATCATCCTTGTTGAGTTCATGATCACAGTACATGAGTGCATTATCCTTGTTGGAGACTTTGTCTATAATTGTTTTTTATTAGATCATTTTGTGTTCTTAATAGAGAAAAAATGGTCAAAGAATAAACAATTATAGATGAAGTCATTTCTTCATGATCTCTGTGAAAATCAACAAAATTTTCACGACCTGACCCAACGAGCTATGGGCAGCGACTACCCCAAGCCCAATTCCACAGGCCAGGAGCTAGCAACCAGTGTTGAATAGGCATATCACACACATGGTAGGCCTTAGCCTATGGTACCTACACAGACACTATAATGTCTTGACTTTATCCAAATGTGTGAGCCATTTAATTTTTGGTTTAATTCCTTCAAATGACCCTTAATTTGATGCCTAGGAGGTTAAATGAAGTATTAGGTGCGTCTGAGGCTCATTTGAAGCCTAGAGCACCGAAAAGGAGGAAAATAGGCTGGGCCACACGGTTTGTGTACAACCAGGTGACCCAAGGTGCATGACTATGTGACACGTTGTAGGTTTCAAACAGTGAGAAAATTCACGGTTTTCACACAATTAGTTAAACTGTGCGAGGTGCCCCGGTGAAGCAGAACCTTGTGCATGGTTTGGCCAATTGTGCGGCCAAACCATACACAATGTAAATTGGGGGGTGGGGGTGGGTGGGTGGGGGGTGAAATTACCACGTTTCCATTCATTAATGTTTTAAGGATTTTCTCTTTTCCTCCTCTCTTCCCTCCAGCAGATTCCTCCTCCTCCATGGCGCATGAGCTCCTCTCCTCCTCCTTTGGGGTTTTGTGATATCTTCCTCATTTGTGATCCATTTCCTTCACCGTTGGAAGATACATTCTCATCTTGGTAAGCTCTATCATCCTTACCTCTCTATTTCAAGGTTTCTCCTCAATATGTTGCACTATTTTGGTGCGAAATATTTATACCCTATTTTTGGGGTTTTGTTAAATCTTATGATTTCTTCCATTTTAGGTTGAATCAAGGCTTGTTACCGGACGTGTGTAGTACCACGACTATGAGGTAGAGTGTATACACCTTTTTCTCATTGTTTCATTACTTATTGGTCGTCACACCTTTGTTCTGCTCGCCAAAACATTCCGAAGAATCTTGTTTATTTCATATTAAATTAATTGGAGTGGTTTTCCATGTTCGTAGTGACTCTAGCTTATGACGAAACCCATTTATAGGGTGTATGCCTTGTTTTCAGCCACCCCTTTGGGTGAACCCTCCTATAATGGCCCAATGACCATGCTTGATTAATGGAACCACCTTGGGTGTATGTGTTGCACCTTGGTTTAATACCTTAAATTCATTAAAATTAATGGAGATGAATAAAGAACCATGAAGTAGACTTTATTAGAAATGTTTTGATTATGTCTTATTGTTGGCCTTCATGTGTAATTCCTTGGTTAAGCTTAATTATATTTGTGCTTATTCGGTTGTTTTGTGTGAATGATTATGATTTTTCCATGTGCACTATGATAATGCTTTATGCCATGTTTAAAGGCTTGTATTACTTTGTTTGAAAAGCTTGTTATCTTGTGATATTAGAACATCATTGATGACATGTTTTTAATTACATGTTAATGCCAAGTATGAAACACTTGTGCCTTGATTTAGTGGCTTGAACTATATGTGAAGCCTTGGTAAGATTTATAGCTTGTGTTATTGAAATATGCCTTATTCCCATGCTTTCTCTTATCTAGTTTATACTTATCATATGAGTTGTGCCATTGTTTATTGGCTTAAAGTGCATACTTTCTTGGCTTGATAAGCATGCATTATTGAGATGAATATTTAATGGCTTTCAATTATAAATGATTTTCATTGATATATGTCTTTCTTGTTATGGATCACTTAATACGGGCAGAGAGAGAACATGAATTCCATATTAAGGATTTATGGATGGACTCATCGTGTTCATTTGGTTATGACTTGACATGCCGGGGGCGATGCTTTGGCTTGCTAGGTAAGGGCTACCCGGGCAGTTTCTTATACCCCGAAGTGATACCGGTTCCCTAGGGGAGTAACCATGGATAGACCCATTGGAAAGATGACTATGCCATGCCATGGGTGATACTTGATCCCCTATGCGAGATACATGGGATGAACTCAAAGTTACCATGCCTCGAGTGATACTAGGGACGCTATAAGGGTAATCTAGGATGGAATCAGTGTTATTGGATTATATTGGATATACTATAGTGAACCTTAGAATTCTTTTTAGATTACCTTAGACGGGCTCAGACTCCACCTTGGATTTGATAGATAGATTGATTATTTTCTTATTCACATGAGATGCATCCTTTGTTATTATTAATAGATTTCTTATGCACTTGCGATGCTTCTACCATGTTATACTAGCACACTTGAGTGATGACATGGTAACTAGACCCCAAGCCAAAGCAAAATCTTGGGGGCATGTCTTCTGGGTTTTCCTAGTTTATTTTGGGCCTTGTACATATATATTTATTGCACAAATACCTCTTTTCAGACTTATGACATAAGCCGAAGTAGGTGGTATGAGACGAGTGCCCCCTTAGAAACCCAGACCAAGGTTTTAGTGATTTATTTATTTATTGCTCCACATTTACTATATGTGGAACACCTCTATTTATTTATAGCATGAAATGGAAAGGTCTAGACATTGTGGGTATTGCCCTACTAAGATTTATGTCTCACACCCTACTCAGGCGCCATTTGGTACCTAAGTAGACTTTATGGTCGTAGGTATGGATAAAGAGAATCATGTGGATTTTAATGCTTGATTTCTTTGCTATTTAGAATGGAGCTTTGGGGGTAGAGAACCGAGGCTATGCTCAAGATGTTGTGTAGTAGTTTTTGGTCTCTTTTTGTAGTTTGTATAACATGTAGTATATGCTTGTACCCATTTTCTTCTGCAATTCATTTTTATACAGGCTCATGACATTCCATGATTATCATTGTATCTATTATTGATTATCTGCTTCCACCAATTGTTCATTTATAAATTTCAGCTTATTACATTACTTCCACTACTACCTGCTTGTTCATTTGTTTCCACTACTTGTTATTTATTACTTACCGCTGTGCATAATCTGATCTGCGAGAGAATATTCTCCCCATGGACACATCCTAGGCCCTCACTACTAGTCAACGACTTCTAGAATTTGGGGATATGCACTTGAGGTCATGTGGCCAATGTTGGATTTGGTGGCCTAGAACCAACTACTTTGTAATGTATTCATTAAATAAAAACCTTATCAAATCTTGATTGTTCTTCTATGTGAAAATGCATGTGATAATGTCCCAAGGATAGTTGTTGCATTAAAGGGTTATAGCAGGTCCCTACTATGATGAGAACTCGAAAGTGCCATATCACTGTTCTTGAATATATGTTCTATGGCCGGATGATGTTATTTAAGGTACAAAAATAATACAGTCCATTAGGGGTGAGGACTCATAAAACTTTGAGGCACCTTCTCATGGTGTGCACCCTTGGTAATATCAAAGAGGATATTATGAGAACAAGACCCGCTAGTAGGAAATCCACATTTCATAGTGTCATTGGATGTTCCTATCTGCGGACGTGTGTATTGTTCCTTTGACTTTAAGATTATTATTAATGGGTACTACAATTCGTGCACTTAGATGTATTGACGAAAACTGTGATGACACACTGTTCGTAGTGAGATAAGATACGTTGGGTGCATCATGAGTAATACTGCATTAATAGATAATGCGAGAAAGGATTTGTCTCTTATGTTCCATAACAAAAGTAGATATCTCAGTCCCTTTGATGGAATTGATGTATCCTAAATAAATCTATGACCATGGTAAGGAATGAGCGAGTTCAATTCTGGAAAGTCAAAGAAAGAATAATCGAGCACATGGGTTGATGACACTATCATGCAACCCGCTTGATTCTAGATATCGTGACAAAGAGATTATATTACATGGTAAGAGTTTGTATGAGGTGACACGTCATTGCAGCATTAACTTATTTCTCTATGGGTTCCTTGACATGTTGCAAGACGCTAACCTTGGACTTTAGGTAGGCTCCGCCTAATGCCACTGAGAAAGAGGCCTAGAGGGCCACACATAAAGTGTGTCTATGTATCTCAGTTAAATATTAATTTAAAAAGTTAAATAAAGATTATTCTCGATTGTGTTTTGATAATTATTTAAGGATGCCTAATCGTATTTATTTCGACACTAGTTATTCAAGATAATATATTGTGGGCAAAATAATATATATTTATCAGCGAGTAATGCAGTTACATTTATTTAAGAAATAAACAGTCATTACTCAAGGTTTAATAAATGTGGTGGAGGAAATAAAGAAAAATGAAAACAAGATAAACACACCGTGTACATTGAATGTACACACCATGTAGTTTTCATGGAAAACGAGTACACGCCGTGTATTAATGATTATATGCCGTGTAGTTTTTCCAGTTGGGATTTTGAGGAAATAATATCATTTTATTAAATGATATTTATTATAATCAGTGTGGGCGCATGTCAAGGAATTAATCATTCGACATGGGGGTTTTCAATAAGAGTTAATGACATAAATAAAACGCACAACGCATTTATTTATTGTCATAACTCCATAACCTCAAACCCGATTATAAATATCCTCACAACCCCAACACTTTTCCAGAGAGAATCGTTGTGCACAACAATTCTGGAAAATTCTCTCAAGGATGAGAGAACTCCTTCCTCCAAGAACACTCTCAAGACTGAGAGAGATCCTCTTCCATTGGATCAAGGCGATCTAAGGCGGACAACGCAAGCAAAGGCTTCTCCGCTCTAGCACCTGGAGATTCCTTTGGCGACGTCCAGAGATATGTGGAGCATGTGTGGATCACCGCTAGAGGAATACCTACAATTGGATTCTACGACGCAACAACGGATCACATCGGATCGTGCTCGGAGACATCAATGAAGAAATAATTCCATCAAGGTAATTCTTGTCAATTAATTAAATTAATTATAACCAACATATGATGATCCTGTGTTTATGGTTCCGAGACTCCCTCTTTCTTTTTCATTCTTCATTCTATTCCGAAGATCTGGCGTTTTATTATCATGATGGATCTTGGATTGATCATTGTTAATGCTAAAATTAAAGTTGGGAAAACCCACCAATGCGCTTCCACTGTGCCCGAAACCTATAAGTGGTATCAGAGGATTCATATTGTTGATTATAATTATTTAGTTTTTTGTTGGTGATTTATGCATTTAATAATTTAGTTGTTTCAATTAAAGTTAATCGTTCTTTAAATCCGAATCTCGAGATCTGTTCCTCCTCTCTCGTTTCTCGTTCACCTTACAGAAACGAATTTTTCTTTTAACTTTGATTAAAATAAAATAGAGGATCTCATCTGGAGGTGCCAAACGTTCCTGGCCATACAACATAAGAATACACGGTGTGTATTTGGAAGTATACACCGCGTAGTATAGGTTCAATGCATCAGACTAGTCTTCCAAATCAGGCTATGTATTGGAGTATACCTAAGTCATAAATGACACCGTGTGTTGACCAGGAACAGTTGGAACATGGTTTCCGAATTACACACCATGTGGTCCACTGAACACGGCGTGTATTCCCTTCGGGTTAGGGTTGGACCGTATACCCTGTACATGGCTTTCCCAGCTGGAAACCATGTAATGCATATACTACATGGCGTGTGTCCCACTGAACATGTTGTGTACTCCAAAAATTTCCGAAGTACATCTACACGCCATGTCCCCGGGCGTGTACTTTGGATGAACGATGAACAAAAGTACACACCATGTAGTCGGAACTACACGTCGTGTACTCATCCAAATTACGCAGATTTATTAAAATTTATCATACAAACCCTTGAGATGTGTACCATAGTGCAGACGTAAAGCTGAGACACAACACACGATAGATGTTTTATATATATGTGTTTAATTTAACATCTGCGTAATGAACGATAATTCACCGGGTTGCCTCCAAGGTACAAGTTACGTACAAAGATAATTTTAAATGAATTTATTTGTTTAAAATTATGATAGATGAGAATCTCAAGGAAATTAAAAAAGGGTTTAAGATAAAATGATTGATTAATTAAAGATAATTAATTGATTCGAGCGTGATTTATCTTAAGAAAGAACAATTAAAGAATTAAATGCTAGTTTTATTTATACGTAAATATCGTTGCATGTATGGATGATCATGAGCTAGACTAAGTCCTTTGTATGTGAATGGTTTCTTTTAATCTATTTATTTAAATTAAATTTGTTGGCCTGCGAGCCTTCTCCTCATTAATATGTAGGGCCTGCGCGCCCAAGGATTCTTTTATGTAAAAACCCATTTTACCCCTCACTTGCGTGTGAGATAAATGCATATGTAATGGATGGAGCTCCCAAGCTAGTGGAGGTGGCTCAAGTCAGGAGCCAAGGTAAAACCAATCCAAGTAGATACAAAGGTGGACAAGTGGAAAGGTGTAAACACGAACCTGAAAGGTTCAAGGTGTTTCTCCCCTAGGTCTTGGGTTAGTTTATCAACCACTAGATAAACTAACCAATAGAACAAGATCATGATCATACCATTTATTTTATTTCTGTTAGTTGCATGGTTTATTTATTGTGGGTGTGTTGTCACAGTCACACAATTAATGAATTAAACAAGCATGCAAGATGGAACTAAAATAAGACAAGCTTATGCATAAATATTATCTTAGACATGGTTAATCACTTAAGTATATCCCACTTAATATTAAAAATCATGTAATCAAAGATAATAAAATGGAAATTTACGTATAAGGATAAAATCCTTCAAAGAAATATTAAGTCGGTATAGCCTTCCATAATCTTGGTTAGAATAGAACCATAGTTCAAAGTGCTTGACCAACCCTAATTAGGGTGATTTCAATTATCGGGAAATTCTAATTCAAGGTTTTGGGTTGACTTGACTTGGTTCACATCAAGGGTTGACTGCCACATCAGGACTTTGTGTGACCAAGAGGCAAAGGTTGAGGAAATCCAAAATAAAAGGATTTCATGATTGGGGAGTCCAATCAGTGGATCAAGGAGCTACGAGTTAATGTAGTTGACATTTGGAATGCCCACCTAAATCCCTTCAAGTTCTTGACCAACCCTAGTTGGGGTAATGCGAAGGGCAATATGGATCCTTTCCACTAGAATATTCAGGAAACAAAATATTCCGAATTCAATGGTGAGGGCTATTGGATTTCGATAAAATAGTGGGAGACTAATAAATATTAATTTATTTATTTGTATCAGTTTTGTAATAAAGTACTAAACCTTTTCTCATCTTAATTTGTAGAAACGGAAAGAAAAATGACTTCAAACATATCATTATGAACCATACTCGAGAAGGAAAACCTTCTCACCGACACCAATTTCCAAGAGTGGTAGAGGCGTTTACGCGTCATCCTTCACCACAAAAGGAAATTGTATGTGCTGGAAGAGCCTGTTCCAGTTGCATCTGGAAAAGAGGTCAGTGATGAGGAAATATCTCTCTATGCAAAACATATGGATGATGCCATAGATGTCCAATGTTTCATGCTATCGGCCATGTCTAATGAGCTCTTGAAGCAACACGAAAACATGGATGCGTATAACATGACACAGATGCTGGGGAGGGGAAATTACTTGTAGATAGTTTGGTTGAATTCCCCAAGACCTTCGGGTCATGTAATCTCCTAAGCCTACGGAACTTGTAATCTCTAAGCCTACAAGCCTTGTAAGGGTTCCCCCTCATCCCTTGAATGGGGGGTTATCAAAAATCAATAAAAATGAAGGCCTTAGGGCTATTCGGGCTATAACATGATGTCTCACCTTAAGGATCTCTACCAAGAGAAGGTGAGACAAGAGAGATATGAGATCTCCAATGATTTGTTTACAACTAAGCTTTGAGAGTCTGCACCAGCTGGGCCTCATGTAGTCAAGATTATTGGCCACATCAAATGCCTGGACATCTTAGGGATTAAATTCCCGGATGAGTTTCGTACAGATCTCATCCTATCATCACTGCCCAAGACCTTCTCAAGATTTATTGTCAACTACAACATAAGTAATAATGAGAAGAGTCTATCGGAACTTCTGACCTTGATTATCCAGGTAGATAAAGACATGGGGTGTGAAAAACCTATAGTTCTTATGGTGAATAAGAAAAGGAAGGACAAGGCAAAGGGCCCAAAGACTTATAAATGGTCTGAAGCCCCCGAGCACTGTCCTTCCAAGAAGGGGAAGATCCAAAGGCAGAGCAAGGAGCAGGAGGCAACATGTTTTTCATGTGGAAAGCAAGGCCACTGTAAGAGGAACTACACCCAGAAGCGTGGGGATGCTAAAGGTGCATTCGTTATCGAGTGTAATATTTCCATTTCTACACATTGGGTATTAGATACAACTTGTGGGGCTCACATCTGTATTCAAATGCAGGAACCAAGTAGATTTAGAAATATTTCCAAAGGAGAGGTGGATCTTTGAGCTACCAATGAAACAAGGTTGGCTGCATTGGCTATTGGCGATTACCACCTCTCATTGCCAATTGAGGTGATTTTGGTTTTACATAACTGTTATTATGTGCCTAGTGTTACCAAGAACATAATTTCTGTATCTTATTTGGATATGGATGGATTTATTTTCAAGTTTGGAAATAAGGGCTATCTCTTTATAATAACAACGTATATTATGGTATGAAACATTTAAATAATGGTTTGTATGTATTAAATTACAAAAACCAAGTGTTGGAAATCGATAATGAAACAAACTCACATGACTCATACATCACCTAGTTGTGGCATCACCATCTCGGTCATGTAAACAAGAAGCGCTTGACAAAGCTCTTCCAAGATAGATATTTGGACTCTACTAAGCTAAAACCACTTGATAGATGTCACGCCTGTTTACAAGGAAAAATGACCAAGCCGCCCTTCAGTGGACATGGTGAAAGGGCCACAAATCTTCTAGGATTGGTGCACACAGATGTGTGTGAACCATTTCTAGTAGAAGCTAGAGGTGGATATTCTTACTTCATTACTTTTATTGATGATTTGAGTAGATATGGCTATGTATACTTAATGAGGTATAAGTTAGAATCCTTAGAGAAATTTAAGTAATTCAAGAATTAAGTAGAGAATCAGATTGGTAAGAAGATAAAGAAACTTTGATTGGATTGAGGTGGAGAATATTTGAACCAAGAGTTCATCGATCTTCTACAGGAGTCTGGGATTCTATCTCAGCTCACTCCTCTTTATACACCATAGTGGAATGGTGTTAGTGAAAGGAGGAACCACACCTTGTTGGACATGGTGAGGTCGATGATGAGTCATGTAGATCTTTTATTATCCTTTTGGGGATATGCATTACAAACTGCAACATACACATTAAACCAAGTACCAACTAAGTTGGTAAATGGAATTCCCTCTGAGTTATGGAATGGAAAGAAACCCATTTTGTTGCATACATGTGTATGGGGATGCAAGACATTTGTTAAGGCCTTCTCAGGCAACAAACTAGCACCCCGGGGCATGAGGTGTATCTTTATAGGATATCCCTAGGAAACAAAAGGATATTACCTATATAACCCTCAAGACAAGAAAGTGATTGTCGTTAGACAATCCGTCTTTCTTGAGAGGGAGAACATACTCAAAAGGGATAGTGGGAGCAAGATTGACTTCGATGAAATTGATGCTCAAGATACACAAGAGTTGGTATAGTAACAAGTTCCATAGGTCCCCGTGGAAGAGGTTACAAAAACACAAGTACTGTGTAGGAGCTCAAGAGAGGTAAGGGAACCATAGAGATTTGGTTTCCTAGTCACCGAGGATGGTGAATCATTATTGTTGGATAATGATGAACCTCTCTGATAAAAAGAAGCAATAGAAAGCTCAGAAGCTACAAGATGTCTAGAAGCTATGAATTCTGAGATGAATTCCATGTATCAGAACCAAGTCTGGGTTCTGGTCGATGAGCTAGTTGATGTAAATCCTATTGGATGAAAATGGGCATTCAAGAGAAAATTGGACATGGAAGGTCAAGTTAGCACCTATAAAGCAAGGCTGGTGGCTAAAGGATTCAGACAACGTCAAGGAATTGACTATGATGAAACCTTTTCGCTAGTTTCCATGTTTAAATCTATAATAATCATACTTGCCATAACAGATTACCATGACTACGAGATTTGGTAGATGGATTTCAAAATGGCATTCCTTAACAGGAACTTTCAAGAATATGTCTATATGACAAAACCAGAAGGGTTTGTGGCACCAGGTGAATCCAAACAGGATTTCAAGTTGCAGAAATCCATTTATGGATTAAAGCAAGCATCCAGATCATGAAACATTCGATTTGATGAAGCCATAAAGGAATTTGGTTTCATTAATAATGAATGTGATCCATGTGTTTATAAGCAGTTTAATGGGATTGCTATCTTTATCCTAGTAGTATATGTTGATGACATATTACTTATTGGAAACGATGTACCAGTCTTACAATAAGTTAAGGATTGGTTGAACAAGTGTTTCTCTATGAAGGACTTGGGTGAACCAGCCTACATTCTAGGGATCAAGATCATTCGTGATAGATCCAAGAGGATACTTGGACTAAGTTAGGTTACATACATTGACCAGATACTAAAGATATTTAGTATGGAACAATCCAAGAGGGGATTAGTTCCCGTGTCACATGGCCTACATCTTTCTAAGAAAATGTGTCCACAGGCACAATAGGAGAAAGATAGAATGACTAAGATCCCATACGCTTCGGCTATAGGATCCATCATGTATGCCATGTTATGTACAAAGCTTGATGTTGTCTATGCACTAAGCATGGTAGGCAAATATCAAGCAGATCCAAGAGAACAACATTGGACTGCTATTAAGACCATCCTTAAGTATATGAGAAGAACTAAGGATATGTTCCTAGTGTATGGAGGAGACGAGGAGATTGTCATTAAAGGGTATGCTGATTCTGGTTTTCAGACATATCAGAACAATCTGAAGTTGCAATCTGGATATGTTTTTTGTCTCAATGGAGGAGCTGTGAGCTGGAATAGTTCAAAGCAGCCAGTTGTCGCCAATTCTACAGTGGAGTCCGAATATATAGTGACTTCTGAAGCAGCCAAGGAAGCCGTCTGGATTCATAACTTTGTCCAGGAGCTTGATGTACCCATGACTAAAGTCCTATCTCAACAGAAGCATGAATATCATGTGAGAGCTAGTGGGTTAAAAGTTGTTAGTAGTTGGCTCTAGTCCAAGTGGGAGTCTGTTGGAGTTGGTGGCCTAGAACCAAATACTTTTTACTTTATTCATTAAATAAACACCTTATCACATCTTGATTATTCTTCTACGTGACAATGCATGTGATAATGTCCCAAGGATAACTGTTACATTAAAGGGTCATAGCAGATCCCTACTATGATGAGAACCCGGAAGTGCCATAACACTATTTTTGAATATATGTTCTATGGACGAATGATGTTATTTAAGGGACACAAATAATACAGGCCATTAGAGGTGAGAACTCATAAAACTTTGAGGCACCTTCTCATGGTGTGAACCCTTGGTAACATCCTGGAGGATATTATGAGAAAAAGACCCGCCAGTAAGAAATCCACATTTCATAGTGTCATTGGATGTTCCTATCTACGGACGTGTGTATTGGTCCTTGGACTTTAAGATTATAATTAATTGGTATTAAAACTCACGTACTTATATGAATTGACAAAAACTATGACAACACACTGTTCGCAGCAAGGTAGGATACGTTGGGTGCGTCACGAGTAATATTGCATTAATAGATAATGCGAGAAAAGATTTGTCTCTACTATTCCATAATAGAAGTAGATATCTTAGGCCCTTTGATGGAATTTATATAGCTTAGATAAATCCATGGCCATGGTGAGGAATGAGCGAGTTCAATTCCAGAAAGTCAAAGAAAGAATAATCGAGCACATGGGTTGAAGACACTAGCATGAAACCCGCTTGATTAGAGATATCATGATAAAGGGATTATATTAAACGGTAAGCATTTGTATGAGGTGACACATCATTGTGGCATTAAATTCTTTCTCTATGAGTGCCTTGTCGTGTTGCTAGATGCTAACCTTTGACTTTAGGCAGGCTCCGCCTAATGCCACTGAGAAAGAGGCCTAGAGGGTCACACACTAAGTGTGTCCATGTATCTTAGTTAAATATTAATTTAACAAGTTAAATAAAGATTATTACCGACTGTGGTTTAATAATTATTTAAGGATTACTGATCACATTTATTTCGACACTAGTTATTTGAGAGAATATATTCTGGGTGAAATAATATATATTTATAAGTGAGTAATGTAGTTACATTTATTTAAGAAATAAATAGCCATTACTCAAGGTCTAATAAATGTGGTGGAGGAAATAAAGAAAAATGAAAACAAGATAAACACGCCGTGTACTTTGAATGTACACGCCGTGTACATTGAATGTACATGCCGTGTAGTTTTCATGGAAAACGAGTACACGCCATGTATTAATGATTACACGCCGTGTAGTTTTTCTAGTCGGGATTGTGAGAAAATAATATCATTTTATTAAATAATATTTATTATAATCAATGTGGGATCATGTCAAGGAATTAATCATTCGACATGGGGGTTTTAAATAAGAGTTAATGAAATAAATAAAACACGTAACATGTTTATTTATTGTCATAACTCTATAACCTCAAACCCGATTATAAATATCCTCACAACCCAAACACTTTTCCAGAGAGAATCATTGTGCACAACAATTTTGGAAAATTCTCTCAAGGCTGAGAGAACTCCTTCCTCCAAGAATGCTCTCAAGACCGAGAGAGATCCTCTTCCATTAGATCAAGGCGATCTAAGGAGGACAACACAAGCAAAGGCTTCTCTGTTCTAGCACCCGAAGATTCCTTTGGCGACGTCTAGAGATACGTAGAGCACGTGTGGATCACCGTTAGAAGAATCCTACACTTGGATTCTATGATGCAATGATGAATCACATCGGAGCATGACTGGAGACATCAATGAAGAAAGAATTCCATCAAGGTAATTATTTTCAATTAATTAAATTAATTATAACCAACATATGATGATCCTGTCTTTATGGTTCAGGGACTCCCTCTTTATTTTTCATTCTTTGTTCTATTCCTAAGATCCGGTGTTTTATTATCGTGATGGATCTCAGATTGATCTTTGTTAATGCTAAAATTAAAGTTGGGCAAACCCACCAATGCGCTTCCGCTGTGCCCAGAACCAACAACCAATTGGGCTCGAGGCACTGCTGAGTGGCACTCGAGTCTGGGAATCTGCAAAGTGGTATCATAGAACTTTATTTATCTTTGTATTATTATTTGGGTATTAGACACAAGACCAGGACATTGGGATTTTGATACGACCCTATGCTTGGATGTAGCTAACCCATGTATAGGGGGAACCCAAATTTCCTAGGTTGGGAATTGGAGTTATTGATTATACTATTTACCATTGATAAGACTTTACTGTTGGGTAACACACTTGTTTTGTGCTGTTATTTCTATTGGTATTATTGAGATGATGATTTCCATTACTTCAGCCCAATGAAATGAGGGATTTTCATTACATGCATCATACTAGGCACCATAGGGATTAAAATGTCATGAATTATTCCATGACATATCTACTTTCAGCGTGCATCTACCTATTTGCATGTGATTTCTACTATGCCTAGTTGTTATATCATGTAGTGATTGATTGTTATTAATAGATAAATATGCCTATATGACTTGTAGGGAGATGTTATGGTTTGGGTTATGTGGACATCCACTTTCAATTTATAAGGTGTATGGGACCTTATAAATTAGAATGGTGATCCACATAACTCAAACTCTAGAAGGGAAATATAAATGCTTGAATAAATCAAAGTGAATACCACCCTTTAAAAAAATGAAATTGACCTTACCCTAGTTATGGGCAGTAGGTTGTGTCTTAGTGATCCTTCTAAGATATTTTCCTTCTTATCTAGATCTGGATCTTGGAGCAGGGTGTCGGCCGTGTTATGCTCAGAGGTAGGTCATGCCCTATCCTCTTTATTGTTCTCTATCTTCCATGTCATGCTTGTAGGCGGGACTTTTATCTGTCCTTCCTTATTGTTTTCTTATCATCTTTCCGTATCTGTTATAAATCTTGTTTGAGGTGTGAACGCTTGGTAATTGTAGAGATATTCCACTACTACATCCTCATGTTGTATGCCAAGAGATTGGCAATGAGAACACATCATAGGTGGTGACCCCTGATCCACCCATTATACCTCTTGTAGTGCCTTCCGAGGAACCTCCCACTGATCTTACACTGGGAACCGATACTTAGTTTAGGGATAGTTTTCTCAGGTTCATGGAGTATATTCAGGGTGCTCCCAGGCCTGACCCTTTTATGGTAGATCTAACATGGGACTTTCAACAATGAAATCCTCCCAACTTCTTGGGGGATGGAGGTCCTCATGCTGCAGAGTCATGGATAGAATCTATGATATTCATCTTAGACCATATTGAGTTGCCTACAGAGTAGAGGGTCAAGATTTCTACCTACATGCTTCGTGACTCCACCAAGCATTGGTGGGATGTTGTTTCTCAGTCTGAGTATTATCGAGACATGGTTTGGGAAGACTTCTAGACAAATTTCAATGATCACTTATTTCTGCAGTCTTTGAGAGAGGATCGATATAGGGAGATCATGCATCTTCAACAGGGATCTATGATAGTGCTTGAGTATTATGCTTGTTTCACCAAGCTTCAACATTTCAATCCATCTCAGACCAGTGATGAATTGACAACTACGAGGTGCTTTGGGGATGGGATTAGGCATGCTGTCCACTCACAGATGATTTTTTTGGTTGAACACCATTATAAAGATAGTTAAATAGTCCCTGATTACGAAATGAAATCCTAGAGAGGTTGATCCTATGATGCAGGGCAGTTCAGTTCTGAGACAAGGTGATGGTTCTTTAGGAAGTAGAAAGTGTTGATTTGAGGGTGCACATGGGGGTGTTACTAGTTAGGTGACACATATTGACATCTCTATAGTATGTCACAAGTGTGGCGGGATAGGCCATAAGAAACCCTAGTGCATGAGGAACCCGATGGAATGCCGATCTTACGACATGATGTGTCACCTTTAATGATTCTTCTGTTATTTTCCTCCAACATCCAGTGTAAGAGGATCCGTACTAGCACCTCTATCAGGTACCAGATCTAAGAAACCATGTAAGGCTGGAAGTTGGTCTTCCATTGGCCGATCAGGCCGAGGTGGTAATGGCCATGGATGAGGCAGTTAGGCTTCATAACTTTAACATCAACAGAGTGGATCTGCATAGTCTAGTTAGGTGCCATATTAGGGCTGAGGTTCTAGCCATATGTATACAGTGCATCCAGAACTAGAGGAGTAGAGTTTAGGGCCATCTCTGGTTAGAGGTACTATTCTATTAATATCTATATTAGTTTCTACCCTTTTTGATACAAGTTCTTTTCACTCTTTTACATCTATTGTGACTGTTGAAAGTTTGGGTCTTGCAATAGAGTAATTCTATGGTGTTATGTTTATCAAACCCCTTTAAGAGTCAGAACAAAGGGAATACGTTAGTGTTAGGAGTTCCCCTTGAGATAGGTGAGTACCATTTCTTCTGGAATTTCTTCACCCTTAAGATGGATGGTTTTGATGTCATTCTTGGTATGGACTGGATTGTGCTTTATCATGCCCAAGTGGATTGAAATCACCACTAGGTGTCTTTCACATCACCTGATGGAAATGCGTATGTACACAAAGGTGAATGGGACATTCAGGTATATCGAGCTAGAACCAAATGAGCTGGACTTGGTAGAGTGACAGCTCAGTTAGCAAGTCTCTTTATGAGCGATTAGGGAATGCAGTTAGTAGAGTTCCCACTTATTGTGTATTTTTTTAGGGATGTATTCCCTAATTATTTCTCTATATTAACTCCTTATAGAGAGGTTGAGTTCACCATAAATCTAGTGCTAGGTGCAGCACCAATGTCTATTCATCCATATAGGATGGAACTGATAGAGCTTTAGGAACTTAAAAAGCAGTTTGAAGATCATGAGGCCAAGGGTTTTATCAAAACTAGAACATTACTATGGGGTTCACCTATTCTTTTCTCTAATAATGCGGATGGTAACCTATGATTGTGTGTTAATTATAAATGGTTGAACTAGATTACAGTGAAAAAATATTACCCATTGCCTTGTATTGATGACCTCTTTGATGATCTCCGAGGAGAAACTACTTTCTCCAAGATTGATTTGAGGATGGGTTATTATCAGGTTCATGTGAGACCATCAGATATACCATGTATAGTATTCCATAGCAGGTATGACTTGTACGAGTACTTGGTTATTCCATTTGGTCTGAAGAATGCTCCAGTAGTCCTTGTGGCTTTGATGAATCAGTTTTTTCACCCGTATCTTGATTCCTTTGTGGTATTCTTTGTAGGAAAAATCTTAGTGTACTCGCGCACCATACATGACCATGAAACCCATATTGAGATCGTGCTGAGTAAACTAAGAGAGCATCAACTATAAGTGAAGCTCAGTAAATTCCACTTTTGGATTATTAAGGTTCATTTTATGGGTCATATTATATTAGAGGAATTTGTATCAGTTGACCCAAATAAGGTGACTACCATGGTTTCCTAGGAGCATCCTAAGAATGTGTTTGACATACACAACTTCTTAGGGCCTGCTGGATATTACATGCATTTTATCATAGACTTCTCCCACTTAGAAGCGCCTCTTACGCCCCTGACTAAGAAGGGTGTGCAGTTTCTATGGTCCAAATCTTATGAGGAGGATTTTCAGGAATTAAAGGGAAGAATAACTTCAGCTATGATTCCAATTATTCCTAATCTAGGAAAAATTTATAGAGTTTACTATGATGCTTCAGGTATTGGGTTAGGTTTAGTTATGATGTAAGGTGATCGAGTCATAGAATATGAATCTTTCTAGCTGAGAACTCATGAGAGGAACTATCCTATGCATGATCCCAAGTTAGCATACATAATTCATTCTCTTCTCTATTGGAGATACTATCTATTAGGTAAGTGATTCATTGTTTACATAGATCACAAAATCTTAAAATATATCTCCACACATTGATACTTGAATTTGAGGTAGCATAGGTGGGTGGAATACTTGCAGTCCTTAGATTTTGAGCTTACTTATACAATCGGTATGGGGAATGTCATGGCTGATGCTTTGAGCAGAAAAACTCAGACGTAGGTCATATAGGTGGCTAACATTGAGTGGTAGTCGATGTATTTATTCTCTGAGATTCATATGGATATAATAACCCTTCTATTTATTTCATATTTAAACATGATTTATTACATAAAATTGTACTTAATACAACCCAGAAGATCGAGAGGTCTAGTGTATTTAGGTATTAAGAACATTACATGACAACTTAAGATATAAAATACAACATTTTTATTGAAAAATTCTTTTACATGACCACAACATTCCTTCTTACTTAGCATTGCATGAGATAACCTAAGGGCATACATAAGAAAAGGGTGAGATATAAATCCCAATAAGAGATTAAAAAAGGTAAAACATCAAGAATAAAATACATGTTAGGAAATGAGAATACCAATGGATCACAAGAGAAACATGAACATAAAGACATGATATAACATGATTGTCATAACATGGAAATGTGACAACTTAAAACACTGCATCATTAACATAAAAGAATCAGGTAAACCCCTATCCCAACATGGTGGAAAAATGTCCTAAAAGGAATTAGGTAAAACCCTATCCCACCATGACATATCATGATACTAAACATTACCCAATGCATTGGAGTGCCATCTGGGCACACCCTGCATATTCATTTCAATCTCATGCTTAAGTGTGCCACATAGATCATATAACATGGATTTATTCAACATCATCATTTTTTGCATGATCAAATAATTTGGAATACATACATGTAAGTACCATTCAATAAGTATATGTTCATAAAGGTGAATACCCTTTATAGATAAATGGGTATGTTATTCACTACACGATGATTTTGGCTTGGACAATTGCGGTGCAATTTCGGTAGCATAACAACGTTATATAGAGATTCATAAATTGGGTTGATGAGAGAGAAAGGGGTATCTAATCATTTATAAATGAAGTATATAGTAACAGAATCACGGAAAATAATATCCCAATATATAAAATGGAATTTAGATTCATAATATAGAAGAAAATCTTAAATGGAAATAATAAGAGAGAAATCCCTTACGGAATTTCGACATGATAACGAGTGTACACAGAAGGAATTAATGAGAGATAAAGGGGTATATCATCATTAAAAAATAAATAGGGAAGTATGTGGGAGGTGTGAAATCATACCCCAACATTTTTAATTGAAAATAAAATGGTATGACAACATAAAGAAACTTAGACAAAAAAAAAAGAAAGGAAGGAATCCCTCACTTGGATGTGCGATCCCAAGGACTTGGGAGAGGCATGAGAGAGGCTTATTTGGATATTGGGGTGGATTAGTAGGACTATAGAGTTTATGGGGAGGATTTTGGTTGATCTAAAAATGGTTTGAGTGAAGTTTAATGGGAGTTTGGGTGGGTTTATATAGGAAATGAGATAGAATTTTCTATTATTTAGGTGTTGGACACTACACATTAAACTAATCAAAACCAAAAACCATACCATGGTTTTTGCCCAAGATTTCTACCAAAGGGGAGTGGTATAAAATATTTTACAAGTACAAGGTCTTAACATATTAAAATATTAGGCTTGATTATGTGGAGGTGAGTCACACTCTCAAGAAAATCATTTTAAAATGTTAAAATATTTTGTAAGTCTTGGAGGGTCCACTAAGGCATTATAAAATTAATCAAAAAAATTCTAAAATCACATTATTTTAAAGGTAAAACATATATTGGATGAATATCCATTTTATAGTATTTTTTACATCACTATTGGGTCATTATGATGTCATAAAATACATTATATATTTATACGACATTTAATTTTTACCCCCAAATTCTACTGTCTCAGAAAATTATGAAAAATTAACCATTGGATAATTTCGACATCCTGATTCCAAAAATAATATTCATTTTATCTAAATAATTTTCTAAATATGTGAATTTTTTACTTTTAAAATGAAAACCGACATTTATTGAAAATTCATGGGTTTTGACAAAAACAGTTTTCAAGCCTTAATAAAAATTACATTCAACTTCATAAAAATTATATACCCATTTACTATTCATAAAAGTAATTTGATAGTAATATTTTATTAAAATATTAATTATTTCAAAAATTCATTAATTCTTTAAAATAAATTCTTTAATACACTTTCTGTTTTATCGTATAAAAATTATAACTCTTATCAAACTAATTACCTAATCATTTACAAATAAAGAACTGATATAATCATCATTTATAAGAATTATTTTTATAATATTATTAATAAAAACCTTAGTTTAATATAATAATGTATATATTTCTCAAAATTACCCATTTTACCTGAAGAATCAATTTATCAAATTCATCATTTTGTTTTAAGAAAGACCATTCTCATAAAAGAATTGATGGAATAAGACTTTTATTTATAAAAATGGATTACATAATAAGTAACTAATACCTTATTACATAACCCCTTATAACACTTGCATAAGACCTAAGGTTAAGGTGTACGATGGTGACAGACTCTTGGGGCGACTCAGATAACATCACCTGGGTGGTAATCTCTATTAACTTGAACTTCTCTTGTAGGAGATTCTATTCAAGCTTAACATGTTGAAGATCGGCTTGGACTTGGTCAAGAGTGAAGCTCAATGATTATACCTCCTTCCCAAGCTATGAAAAATGAGCTTCGTATGGCCTAAAGTTATTGGATGATTCCACCCTCTCCTTTGTGAGTGTTGAAAGTATTTTTTTTAAAACCTTATATTTATATCAGTTGTGTGATCACTGTTCAATGACTATATTATCAATAGTAAGGATAATTAGCAGTAATTTAAACCCAAAGTAATAAAAAAGTTTATAATGTTTATATATCCATAATACATTAAAAGAAATGAAATTTTATTCATAAATTTTCGAGCCGTTACAACATTCCCCCCTTAAGAAATTTCACCATCGAAATTTCCTTTTCCCCAACACTAAAACAGATTAGGGTAAATATGCTTCATCACTTCCTCTAATTCCCATGTTGCTTCTTCAAACTTGTGATTTCTCCATAACACTTTGATGAGGGGCATTGACTTATTTCGTATAACTTTTTCCCTATGATCTAAGATCTTCACCGACTTATCTTCATAGGAAAGGTCATTCTCCAACTGTACCACCTATGGATTGAGTACATGCAATGGGTCATGTATGTATTTTATCAAAAGTGATATATGGAATACATCATGTAATTGAGATATGTTTGGTGGGAGTGCTAGTTGATAGACCATTTCTCCGATGCGATCAAGGATCCCAAAAGGGTCGATGCACCATTACTAAGCTTTCCCTTCTTCCCAAATCTCAAAAATCTCTTCCATGGTGATATATGAAGGAAAACCATATCTCCAACATCAAACTCTAGGCCTCATCGATGGTTTTCATCATAGCTCTTTTGTCGACCCTGAGTAGCTTTGATGTGCTGCTGGATGGTCTTAACCTTCTCCACTCTTTCTTCGACCATTTCTAGACCTAGAAGTTTTTGCTCACCAACTTCATCCCAACATGCTGGAATTCTGCACCTCTTCTCATAAAGGGCTTCATAAGGATCCATTTGTATGATTGAGTGGAAACCATTTTTGTAAGAGAACTCAACCAGAGTAAGATGTTGATTCCATACTCCTTTTAAGTCCATTGAGCATGCTCTCAACATCTCCTCAAGTGTTTGGATAGTCTGATCAGATTGGACATCAGTTTGAGGTTGATAAGCCGTACTAAAGTTCAGATCAGTATTCAGAGTGTGTTGGAGACTCTTCCAGAACTTAGAGGTGAATATTGTATCTCGATCGGATACAATCGATAGTGGTACACCATAAAGCCTTACCACTTTTCTGATGTATATCCATTGTATTTGATCTAATGAGGAATCATCTCTAATTGCAATGAATTGTGTAGTCTTTGTAAGACGATCCAAAACAACCCATATATCATTGTTTCCTTTAGATTTCTTCAAAATTCTAGTGACAAAGTCCATGGTGATGTTCTCCCATTTCCATATTGGTATGGGTAATGGTTTCATCAACACCTTATACTTATTCCTCTCAGCCTCACTTGTTGACATACCATGCACTTTGACGTATATTCGACGATCTCCTTCTTCATGTTATCCCACCAATAATGCTCTCAGAGATCCAGATATATCTTTGTGTTTCCTGGGTGGATGAAGAAATTTAAACTATGTGAATCATCCAAAAGTTATTTCTTTAACTCTAGATTTGATGGAACACATAGTCTTGACCTAAATCTCACAATTCCTTCTTCATTAACATTGAACTCTGAGGATTTACCTTTTATGATAGTTTCTACTTTCTTCTGAATTACCACAACATCTTTTTGAGCATCCTTTAACCTTTCCAAAAGAGGTGGTTGAGAAATAATTTGTGAAAGGATTGATGATGTTTCCTTCTTTATGATTCCCATTTCCATCTTCATCAAATCTAAGAAGATTGGATCCTTTTAAATTTTCATCAATGATAGAATTTATCAGTCATTTATAGAGAATCCGCTACCTTGTTTTCTTTCCCAGGTTGGTAATTAATTGAGTAGTCGTAATCCTTGATGATCTCTAACTATATTCGTTGGCGCATGTTCATCTCTTTTTGTATGAATATATTTTTTCTGATGCTTTCATCGGGGCACGTGCGTCCATATTGTTTGAGGACGAAAGGCATGGTTTCGTTGCCCCGCATTCCCACTTTCCAAAGGCAGGTGGAATCCATCATTTTTTAGGGACGTTTTCTTCTTAATCAAAATGGGATGATGGGATGTTGGTTCTTCCTTCCATAGATTCCTCCTCGGAACTCGTCACCTAGTCTGGGTCTCCCTTATAGATTTAAGATGTTGTTCGTGAAACTCTTCATAGTGCCATATCTTTATGGACACCAGTTAATTACACTGCTTCTATCGGGACATTCCAAAGGGTCCGATCAGGGCAACAACCATTGGTCAGGGGAGTAGTCATGTTGGACATCACTGGCATGTCTGGACGCTGGGACACTGGAACATCTGGGTTTTTCCCCTTATTATAGGGATTCTCGAGGGCGCGGAAGCCCGAGGCATCCCACATCAAACGTGGGTAATTTTATGCCATGGGCATGTATCTAAGGTTTTCCTCAGCTTCCCATGTTTAACACAGGGTATGCAGCGAGTTTAACGTCTAGTGGAGACAGATCAGACAGATCAGAACGCTAATTAGAGTGGATCAGATGAGTGCAACCCCTAGAGGGAACACTGATATAGGGTGTGGGGTGAGTTGTCATGAACTCACTGGGATGTGGCGGCCCAGGTAAGAATCAAGATGGATGATGGAGTGTTTGAATGAAGTGGATGGTGAATGGGATGGAACCGCCATGAGGATGATGGTAATGTTGGACTTGAGTCTCAAGGAGACTTCCTATATATCCCCGTGGTAGGGAATCAAATTCCGCGTAGTTCAGTAGGGTGAAGGGACGCCTAAGGAGGTGGATCGTGAGAATGGATGCATGTATTGGACCTAGAGGAAGTGGAACCTCTAGGTTGGGTCATGACCTTCCTGAAACACATAGTCTCAAAGGGAAGACTAGGTAATGGACTTGAATTGGGGTCATACACATAGGACGACAACCCGATGATGTGTTTGGGGCTCACACATGGTTATCAGCCCAAGTTGGTCTGACGTCACTAGGACGGACCAAATATTAGGGTCCCAACAAATGGGATTACAATGGATTGCCGCTGAGTAGGGGACACAAAGAATTACCGCTGATAGAGGTCACAACGGCTTACCACTGGATAGGGTCACAATGGATTATCGTCGGGTGGGGTCACAACGGCTTACCACTGGATGGGGTCACAACGGCTTACCACTGGATAGGGATGATCCTCATGGAAGATTCCTACATACCCTGCCTAGAAGATAGAGATCAAACCCACGTAGTTTGTATGGGATGGGGGTCGGTAGACCGATGTGAATGAGGACATGGGGTCCAAATGGATGGTGGGCTTGAACCTTGTGGAGGCTTCCTACGTACCATGCCTTGGCAAGGATCAAAGAACTCATAGTTAATGGTGGAGTTTGGTGAACCGACGTGAAGGGGGACAGAACCAATGGGTGGTGGGCTTGAACCTCAGGGAGGCTTTCTATGTACCTCACCTTGGCAAGGATCAAAGTCCACATAGTTCAGGTGGGTGCAACGACTTACTGCTGACTGGGGGAACAAAGACTTACCAATGATTGAGGTCCACAATTTAACGTCACACAGGATGGGGGTTAACCGATGTGAAGGAGGACCTGGGTCCCAAATAAATGGTGGGATTAAATCTCATAGAGGCTTCCCGTGTACCCTTCCTTAGTAAGGATCAAGGACCTCGTAGTTCATGGGGTGTTTTTTGGACCAATGTGAAGGAGGACAAAACGACCGGGTGTTGGTCTTGAACCTCATGGAGGCTTCTTACGTACCCTACCTTGTCAAGGATCAAAGACCTCGTAGTTCATGGTTGTTATGGGGCTTACACACTAAGGCGGTCGAGAGAGGATGTCATGGTCTATGATTGCTCTAAGACCATGTGAGTCATGCTCAGTGTGAGAAACAAGAGAGATTAAAGTCCTAACGATCACATCGCGAAAGGTGCGTCCGTGGGAAGTGAGGTGGGGCTCATGCATGGTTAGCGGCCCAAAGAGGAAACAAGGGATTACACACGGTTCATAGCCCAGGGATATGGAGATTGGGACTTAATCTAGGGTGGGGGCCCGGGTGGTGATAAAGCCCAGTGGGAGAGGGGTTTGGCACCTAGGAAGAGAGGAGGAGCAGGGGTGTTGCCTCCTATAAGGAAAGCCAGGGGATTACACTAGGGTGGTTTCCCTTTCCCTGTGGAAAGACGCTGCTCTGATAAAGAGGATGTCATTCCATGTGTGGAATGATTTCACTCCCGTGGAGACTAGTGGATGTAGATAATTTCCAAGACGGGGTACCCTACGTGCGAGGCACAGGGCAAGGTCGCAGTTTAACATCATGTGCTGAGGACGATGGTTCCTGGAAGTTTAAAGTTCTACGGCTCGGATGAAATGGGTGATCTCCGCACCCCTAGGACTTACATAACCAGAACCTTCTACACCTTGGTGAAGAGAAGGGATAAGCAACACCATGGAGAGGGGATGTCGTGAGGTGATCCCACTAGGGGTCCACATTAGTGTGACTATGTGAAGAAGAAATAGATGTTAGCGTGCCTATGTGAAGAAGAATGAGGCGAAACAACGCAATGTGAAACACCACCCAAGGGACTTTGAAGTTACTTCATATGAGCCTAGAAGGTCTTATATGAAAACGGTGTGTGCAGTAGATGTTTTGGGTGCGGGAGGTGCCTGAAAATGATGTCCGGAAGAGAGACATCGAACACGTGCATACCAGGAGGGAGGCTTGTGTGAAAAACAGAACAGTTGTGTGGAAAACACTGGGTCGGCACGCAATAGGGACACTTGCGTGGAAAAGACCGCGTCAGCGCGCAATCGGGGCACTTGCACAGAAAATACCTGGTCGGCGTGTAATTGGAGGAGTTTGGCGTGCAGGGGGGGGGGAGGTGTGGTTTTGCGCTCAAGGAATACAAGTTGCGCGCTAGTGGAAGGGATTGCGTGCAAGGAATAAGGGTTCCATGCAACTATAAGGGATTGCGTGCAAGGAATAAGGTTTGCGTGCAATTGGAAGGGATTGTGCACAAGGAATAAGGTTTGCGTGCAATTGGAAGGGAATGCACGCAATCGAAATGGATTGCGTGCAATTGGAAGAAATTGCGTGCAATTGGAAGGAATTGTGTGCAGAGGATGAGACTCGAAGGGATTTGGATGAGGGTTAAGCCCGAGGGGTCTCGCGCGAAGGTGGACTTCTGGGCGGCCTGTTGCAAAAAAACCCATACCTGAAAGCCATCTTTTGCGCATAGAAGAGGTGGATTTCGCACAGAGGAGACAATTCGGATTTTTCAGCCATCTGAAGTCAAAGGGGTGCCCTTCTATTTATAGGTGCTCAGGGTCACCTGATCTGCACAGAAACTAGTCCACGTGAAAGTTGGCGCGTCAGTGTCGGCAGCACAGAAGATCATCCGCGCGGGGGCGGCACGCTCAAATTTCCACTCCCGCAGTCGGGGGCACGGAAGTTCTCACACTGGTGCAAAAGTTTTCACACGGCGCAATAGTTTTCGCACGGCGCGAAAGTTTTCGTGTGGCGTAGAAAACTTCCTCAGATCACATGGTTTTCTGTACGGGAGAGATTTTTTTCACGCACACTTGAGATTTTTTTGCGCGGCCCTTCTGGCCCCCCCAAAATGGATCATCGGGTCAAAATATGTCTTCGCTTTGTCGCGCCAAAACCTTTTTCAGCCCTTGATAATTTTTTGGTGTCTACAAATGCACCCCCTTGGAATCGGATCGGTGAGGGGACGCAAAGGTTGGATTCTGAGGGAAACACCGAGACACATAATTTCCTAGAGCCCGCACACAGAAAACCCACCAATGCACGTAAAATGTGGAAATGGTGCACAAATCCCTTTCGCGTGCGCAAAAACCCTGTAGATGCATTAAAAGTTGGAAAGTGGCACGTAAATCGTGTTCACGTGTGCGAAAGTTCTGATCCACGCCTATAAAACCCTTGTGGGTCCCTCGGTTTGTATAGATTTTTCTCACGCGATAAGTCCTGAGCTCTCGTGCGCGAAAAAATTCCGATGTCTTGCATGAAAAACCGCTTCGGTTGCTCGTAATTACCCGAGTCCAGCCATCATTTTACGCACAAACCCGGGGTTTTTCGCGCCGCTACCTCTTTTTTCACGCCGCCTCCTGATTTTTCGCACCGCCTACTGTACTTTCGTGCTGCCTCCTGATTTTTCGCGCTGCCTCATGTTGAAGAGAGTATGGTGACCAAAGTCCCATAGCTCTCCTTGAGATGGTTGCCTACCCTGAGGTTTATGGTGCCCAAAAGATCGTATCCAGCAACCATACTCCCTTCAACATGTTGACCCCAGCCCAGAAGGAGTATGTACTGTTAGACAATTTTCCAATATGGGACTTTGGTATTTTGGAGGAGGTACCCGTTCCCTGATTTGAAGTCGACACACCGCGGTCATGGGTGACCCACGAGGATGACCTACCTTGATATAATATCACTAACAATGGTCATCCTACTAGATAAACCAGACATATAGATGTTTACGTCCTAAATCCCAGGACCAGGACTATTTCAGGAAGTGACCCAGTCGCAAAGGATTCTCCGGCCCATTATGCAAGTACTTTTCAACAGAGTGTCACTGGAGAAACTAAAGGTTGGCTGCAGGATTGGGATCTGTAGTCTGGAGACAATTTCACCAGTGAATGGGCCTAGGTGTATTGGGTATTCCATACGTGTGACCAGTTTGGGGTCGAACTGTGGCACATTGGGTTGTTCGAGGTGGTGTGGACGTCGCAGTTCCATTTCTACTATCAGCATGAACTTGGGCCTGAGCTGTTTACCCGATGGTCCCCCGATACCAATAACTTCCATATTCACCATGGGGAAGTTGGTATCATCCTTTGGGATATTCATTTCATTGGGGGTATGCCTTTGGATGAGCACCAGTACGATGAATTCCTTCCGACGAATAACATCTGGGGAGACAGATCACAAACTCCTATCCTAACATGGAATCTGTTGGAGCTGGATAAGGAGAGGCTAGGGGTCAAGGACTTTTTTAAGGACATCACCTAAAAAAATGGTTTAGCTTGTTTCTGCAAAGAGATCCAGAAGTCAAAATGCCGGGGCGAGGAAGGCGGTGTCCAACCATGGCACAAAGGAGCAAAAGCGGATCGTACTGGAGGATCTTGAAGGCGGGGGAATATCAATCATGGGGATTCTGTATAAATGAGAGTCGGGACCTGAACGTATGGTACACCGGATTTCTGGAAACCTTCTTGAGTGGGTGGCTTCTATCAGTGAGGGACGTAAGAATGGGAGTTTGTCCAGCGACATTGCTGATGGCTGGCATCATGACCGCAAATCAGAGGTTCAATCTGGGAGTCCCCGTGTTAGCCCGTTTGTACGCCATCCTTGGGCGCATTTCCAGAGGGGGATCACCAAGGAGAATATGTGGTCCCCTCCAGATCCTCCATCACTAGATCACGACTCATTGTAGTGGATATACCTTTCCAAATTCCATTCATCCTCTGGGTAACGGGCTACAACCTTCCCTGCTGAACATTGCAGGGGTCATGCCGTTGACACTCAACGAGGAGGGGTAAGGATCAGAATCGACAATAATGACAACTTAACTTTTATCCCATTCCCCACCCCGACTGGCCAAATGATAGACAATGGGCAGGGATCACTGGAGCAAAGAGAACACTTCCAAAGCATCAGAGGTGGGGTTCTTGTCGCCCGGGTTGATGGGAAGTTTTTTTGTGAGCCCTACGTGCCTTCAAGATTCATTAGGCAGTTTGGATTCCTCTAGAGGATACCAAAGAAGGTGTATACAGATTTCTGGGAGGAGAGGCATCCCTGCATTTTTCTCCAAATGTGGCTGATGTTCACAACCCATGGCTCTGGCGACGTCATTACCTTCCCCCTACCAGAGTTGATGCTGGCCTCTCGACAGAATATGCCAAACATTGGTCCGTATCATACCCTGAGGGACTTTTGCATAAGTGAGTTTAACAGCTCAAGGTAACTAGTGTAGAACTTGGGTGGTGAGAGAGCTGATAGGGTGCTGCTGGGGAGGAAAGGTCGAAAGAAAGTCAGACAACTAGACCCGCACAGGCCGGGACTACAGTAGCAGTAACATCGCACGACATGGCCGCACCTTCATCGCCCAGGGGAAGAGGGTCTCATAGAGCGGTCAGGGAACTTCCTGGGAAGCAGATAAAGTATCTACTTCAACCTTCCGATGATGCAATTTTCCCAGTTCTATGGTTGGCCTGGTTGACCCTACTACAGTCGATGGGTACTAAATCCCTCTAGAAAAAGATAACATGAGACAAAATCTAGCTGCCAGAGGTCAGACTCATCCAGGTTGATGACAGGGTAAAATTCCATCGTCGTCATGCGTGCCTGATGGCCATGGATGCATATGTACACCAGCAAGGTCGGCATGAGGAACCACCCCTCCTGGTGAAGGTAATGCTCGGCCAGAAGTATGATCCAGACAAGATGCTGCCTGAGGATGACGATAGCAATGAGGAGATGGAGGGAAGTAAGATGGAAAAGGAGGAGGCGAAAGGAGAAAGTGAAGGAGAAGAGGAGCTTAAAGGTGAAGTGTATCAGGGGACGTCCCACCAAGGGAGTCTCCAGGAGAGTGGTGAGATCATTGGCTCTGATGTAGACATAAATGAGCTACTTGAGGTATGTCTCGGCCCTTATCTATCCTCCCCCCTTCATTTTTTTCTTTGTAACCCTCAATCAAATCTCCTTATTCTGCTCAGGGTCATATTGACGTCGACCAAGAGGTTCCATCCGAAGGGGGGGGGGAGGGGGAGGTGCCAATAGAACAAGGTGGAGAGATAATGCCCATTATTGAGCTAACGAGCACTGAGGGATCCCCTATAATTACAACTCCTATAGCAGCTAGAACACCAGAGCCTGATGCTTTGGGATCTTGTAAGTTCATTACTTTAACACTAGTATTTACTGTCAGAAAGCTTAGTTGATCAGGGTGTTCATTGTTTGTGCAGTGATCAAAGCCTTGGAGGATCATCGGGCTACCGAATATAGGTCACCCGCGATTGATTCAATGGAAAATGTGCCATCCCATTCAGAGCACACTTCCCAAACCAAGCCAGCCCAGCACTCGGTGAGAAAAGGGCTATGGATATCAGTGATATTAATGTCGGGGCGGGGCCGGAATTTGGTGAAGGAGCTACCGAGACCGAGGAGAGAGAGGGAGGTCACCCAGGCGTTGAAGAGCCTAACCCTTTGGGAGGAATACCCGAAGAAGACCCTTCTGCTGGTCTCTTGGCTGCTTTCCCCAACTATCATCCTACAGACCCCGAGGATATAGATGATTCTAATTCGGAGGCAGCCGATGAGAGCCGTATGATGCAGTGCAAAGGGTGGAAGTGTATCAAGTGCTTTCTTGGTCATCCTCAGACAGAATTTCTAAAACGGATGGGATCGTTTCACACCTGGATGTGCTTTATCTATGCTGGAGGGGTGGATGCTCATCGTCTTCATTCGACAGTCCGCTACTACATGGTTGAGAAGTTGTGTGAGAGCAGCCGACGCTCCGACGTTTCCCAGTGTCAGAAAGAGTCGGGGAGTACCCAAGCATTCCTGAAGGAGGAACAAGAGGTCCAACACCTTAAAGGACATATGAAAGAAAAGGAGGTATTCATTGCCAACTGTTCTGATATTGTGGAGTAATTGAGGGCCCAGCTAGAAGATGCCCAAGAGCAGCTAGTGGAAGCGGGTCACCAAATGACTGAACTTCAAACTGAACAGGAGCAAGCACGGGATAGGGAAAGTGCACTGTACTCTGTGGCCGATGATGAAGAGAGAGATCTCAGGGGGTGGGAAGTAATCCTAGAGTCCACAAGCCAAAAGGTAGAATCACTGGAACAATCTATCCAAGATGCTAATCCTTAAGGGCCCTGTTTTGGTCAAACTCATAAACTCATTTCTCATTACTACCTCTTGTTCTGAGATGCATGTATGGATAGATGCATGGATAGATTTATTTACTTGTTTTTTTGGTTTAATGAATTCAACTACAATCCTGAAATAAATAGAAAACCATTCCTAAGCTCACGTGGGTCATAACTGGTGTGAGAAACAAGGGATGCTCACACTTATTACTTCGTTTGAATATAGGAGTGCCAACCAAGATTTGGGCACCCAAGGTTCGAACAACCAATTCAGATTTTCGGGAAGAGAAGGGAGAGGCCTGATCAGGGGACAAGGACCTTAGAACAATCAACGTGCCATCTTCCCAATGTGCTTTAGTGCACAAGCGGGGAAATGCTAGGGGTGTTTGAAATCAACCCGAACATAAGGGAGTGGAAAGTGTGAATCACAATACCCCATATTCGGAACACTGTGGGGGTGTCATGACAATAGAGGATAACTTTTGACCATGTTCAAAACACAATATACATATTGTATTAGCCTGAAACGAGGATGAAAAATGAGGGCCAACCACTGACCATGTTCGAAACATAGGGCCTAACTCAGAATTTCATCCATTAGTTTTCCGGAACATTGGCCCAGGATAGTAGGTGAGCCATAGGCCGAGCATCCATACTATTAGGGGGTTCTTTTAAATGTGAAAGAGGATGAGGGTCCGAATAAAGGTCACAAAAAGTGTGGAAGGTGTGTTGGGAGCAAGTTGAATGGAGAAGGAAGTTTGAAGAGTTTGCCTTTGCAGAGTGTTGTATTTTGTTGTCAAAGAAGATAAATCAATTCACTTTGTAGAAGGATCACAAATCAGACGATGCATTGCTGGTATGTATTTCACACATATCATGAGTTAGGAGAACTTGTGATGCAATCCTTATGAAGGAAAGGGGGAGAAATGATGATGCCAGTCATATAACGTTTTGATTGGAAGGAATGATGCTGCTAGAGGATAGGGAAGTTTCAGTTCCCATTGCAACTCCGACGATGCTAAAGCTGATCTATCAAAGGATAAATATCACGATAGTGGGATTTGTGATAAGAGCATAATAATGGTTATGGGAAGCAGTGAAGAGAGAAAATGACAAAGCAATGGACAATCTGGGGATGGCAGAAAAGCACAGTTTAAGGTGGCACCATTTTCTAGTGTTTGCCAAATTTTAGGGCCTGAAAATCGGGAGATAAAGAAATGTGTTTGGGAATGGATGGAGCATGCAAGATTGAAGATGGTTTATATTTTTTCATTCAAGGCATGATTCAAGGTCAGAACATCAAAAAATGACAAAGGCATGGAGTGCGTAGAAATTTAGGCAGGTTGTGCGAAAAAATAAAGTGGTGCATGAAATAGTAGCGGGTTGCGCGAAATATCTGTGGGATGCACGAAATAGAGGAATTATGTTTTTCACGCAAAATATGTTTCGAGATCAGAAGCTCAAAAATTTTCAAAGGCATGAGCTGCGTGAAAAATTGGATCATTGCGCGAAATACGATGTCGCTTGAAAGGATGAATTTGTGCGCAATATGGAATACGGTGTGGAATTTTGCGCGCAATTGGTGCTTCATGATTAAAAGGATGAAAAATGGAAAAGGCATAAGGTGGGCGAAATATTGAAGCATGGCGCGAAATATGAAGTTGCATAAAAGAGTTTTTACACGCATGAAGGAGGTTTTACGCGCGGATTAGTGTTTTTCGCGCGGGGTCAAAAATGCCTATAAATATGAGGCTAACCCTTCTCATTTGTTAATGCTCAACACATAGAAGAAATTACGAGCTATGGTGCACATAAAATCTTACACTAAGTGAGTTGCGTGAAAAGAAATAGGTTTTCGCGAAATTAAGAAAGTTGCGCGAAAAATTGGGAAGCTGCACGAAAAGTGAAACTTTGCGCGAAAAAAGGGAAGCTGCGCGAAAATGATTTCCACGCCAAAAGGGAATTTTTATGCGCAATCCATTTGAATTGCGCGCAAGGCACCCTAAAGTCTGTGCAAAATTTTTGGGGTCTTCGCACGTATTCAGTAGTGCGTAAGAGAGTTCTTACCGGGTTCTGGGTAAGAAAGTGAAGATTTGTACTTCAGAGAATACATCTGTTCAATTGTAAAGAAGCACTGAAACATTGTGTTACCCTATTTGTGCTAAGAGGGAGCACACACACTATTGGATTGTTTTCAAAGTGCTGCACAAGTGTAAGGGTATATCCTACTCATTGTATTCCACATCAAAGGATTGTTTTCTAGTGGATTGTGTGGTACTGGATTGTTTTCGTACCATACCAAGGACGTAACTACTCTTGTTGAGTAGTGAACCTTGTAAATCTTGTGTTCCTGTGGATGTGTGTGTTCAGCAGGGAAGAAACTCTTTAACAGGAGGCGAATGTTGTTTCAAAAAGAGGAAACTTAAAAAGAAAAAGATATCACTGATTCACCCCCTCCCCCTCTCAGTGATACTTGGATCCTGATTGGGAACTTCAAGGTGGAGTGGTGGTTTGCTCAAATGGAATCCAACACTCTTGGCGTTATGTCACCTTGGTGAGAACACATTAAGTGGGTGCACATGTCCGATCATGGATCATTTCTTCTTCTAAACAGGACCTCTCTGGTGAGGAAACTGTCACCTCCCAACATTATCGTGGGGTATCCAGAACTTGTTCAGGGTAGAACTGTGGTTATAGGGTTCCCTGAAAGAGTTCAGGCCAAGGGGCCGAAAAAGAGAAGGAAACATGATTTCCGATTCCCGGAGATGGACCTAGAGACAAGGTGTATGGGAGTTCCTATGTATCCCATGAATATGGGAATCAAGCCACATGTAGTTTTGATGGTGGCATGGTAAGATACTAGTGCCAAAGATAAGGTCGTGCGGGTCTGGCCCTTGCACCGAAAGAAGCGGTATTTGATATATCTTGTTTTTCCTTTAAGATGAATGTTGTTTTTTTGGTGAAGTGATGGGACTAGGATAGAAATTCCAGGAATTTCCATAAGAATCAATCCATATGAAAGTGTTGAAAAATGGTATGGTGTGTAACCAATACCAAACATGACGTCCCCTCAGGTGAGGACATCACAATGCAGTGCCATTTTTCGTTGTGCAGCCGGGATGATAATGTCACAATTTAAGGTCATGTGATGGGACCAACCATGCATTTTTAACATCATTCAGGATAGACACAACAATTTAAAGTCACGTGGGACTAAGAATCATAGTTTAAAGTCATATGGATCAGACATATATAGGAGAGATGAGGTTCCAGAGGGGATGCACATGGTGTGATAAAACATACCTGACGTGAATGAGGTCAAGATCCACACCATACCATGTGCCATTCCATGGAGGAAACCTCAGGTCGAGGGGACGGGAAAGATCAGAGGATAAGGGGGCAGAAGAAACTAGCTCCCAATTGAACTGGACCCAAAGACAAGATGTCTGGGTGTTCCTACGTATCCCATGAGAATGGGAATCAAGCCACACATAGTTCTTGAAGGTGCCTTTTAACATTGTGCGGGAAAACATACGGTTTAATGTCATGTGGGACAGGAAGTAGGTGGGTATAAACCCTAGAAAGGGGCGTACGTAGTGCAGCTAATGCACACCCAACGTGAATGAAGACATAATCCCATACCATGCCACATAGTCCCGTAAGATCTAAAGCCCCGAAGGTAGAACAGAAGAGATAAATTAGTGGAACTCGAGATGGACCCAAAGACAATATGTCTAGGAATTCATATGTATCCCATGGGAATGAGAATCAAGATGTACATAATTCTAAAAGAGATCTTAGTTTATGGTCTTAGAGATCGGACCATATAGAAGCGAAATCCTTCCAAGTAAGTGCAGACCTCAACCCTATCCCTAAGCCCATATGAGTCAAAATCAGTGTGGGAAACAAGGGTGGAAGAGGTTTTTTGCAATACCTGGAATGCACGCCAAAGGGAAATCGGTGCGTAGCCCCGAATGATGCCTTTATTGTAGCTTTTGTCTTCCTAACTTGAAAATGTGCACTGAGGGGTAGTGCCAGGAGTGTCAAAATTCCGTTTGGATATGATGGGGTGGAAAATAATGTGAATCATGTAACCAAAATTCAAGGCTTGAAGGGGGTGGTGTAACGATGGAGGATAACTTTTGACCGTGTTCGAAACATAACATCCATATTACGTTAGCCTGAAATAGGGACAAACAAATGAGCATCGACCGCTGACCATATTTGTAATGTGGGACTTGTATCGATTTGTTTCCTGAAACCCTTAAGGACGTTGGACCGTAATGGTAGGAGAGCCCTTAGGCCTAGCATCCATTCCATTTGGGGGTCCCTTCGGGTGTGAAGGATTATGGAAGCCCAAATAAAGGGCAACATGAAGCCTAAAAAATGGGCAAAAGCATGTCCAGGTAAAATCCGACACTCTAGATGCTGAACCAGAGTACTCTTGGGCACATTGGTGAATCACCAAATATGGTCGAGGGAATCAACTTGAGAGTGGATGATTTGAAAAGATGAGTATAGAACAAGGGGGATAGAGAACTTCTCTGGAGAAAGAGGAACATGGAATGGTTGTTACAGAGACGATGTGAATGAGGACATAATCCCATACAACACCACATACCCCTCTCCCTGGGAAAGTGCGGGCCAAGGGGCCAAGGTGAAAGGGAGATTTCTAAGAGATGAATCTGGACCCGAAGACCAGATGATCGAGCGGTCCTATGTATCTCATGAGGATGGGAATCAAGCCACACGTAGTTCTAGAATAGGGTAATTTGCAGTTTATTATCATGCAGAAAGGACACAAATGGGTAAGATACCCCAAACAAGGGAGGCGTACGATGCAACGAGTAACCCGACATGAATGAGGACATAATCTCATACCACACCATACAATCCTGAGTGAAGACTTGGGCTGGGGGCCCGAAAAGGCCAAGGGTCCTAAGACTGGGCCTCAGACGGAAAGTCCCAGCTATTTTGCAGTTTAATGTCTTGCAGTGAGGACGAAGGTAGGGGTAAGGTATCTCCTTCAGGGATGTGTACGGAATGGTGAGAAACTTGACGTGAATGAGGACATAATCCCGCACCACACTATACAAACCTAAGTAAGAACTTGGACCAAGGGCCTGAAAAGGCCAAGGGGCCTGAGGCTGGGCCTTGGACAGAAAGTCCCACCCAGTTTATAGTTTAACGTCTTGCATTGAGGACGAAGGTGATCTTAGTTTAGGGTCATAGAGATCAGACTGTATATTCCTAGTTTAATGTCATATGCGTGGGACAGGGAGGGTGAATCATCGCTCTTATGGAAGACCACAAAGTGGCAACGATGATCGTGGACAACTGTTGACCAGGTTCGCAACACAGTATCCACCCTTGTGTGACTGGAGGTCGGGGAAAAAAATTGAGCAACAACCACTGACCGTATTTGCAACACGGGACTTGTATCAATTTGTCACTTTCAATCCTCAAGGGTGTTAGCTCGTAACTGTAGGAGAGCCCTTGGACAGAGAATTCATGCCATTCGTGGGCCATTTTGGATATAGAAGGTGATGGAAGCCCAAATGATGGGACTTGCGAGGCATGGCAGGGCCTGTGCCTACAGGACGCGCGATAAATAAAGGGAGGTATGTCTCAAGGGGATCTGTGTGGTGTGGCGAAATAGCCCGACGTCAATGAGGACGTGAGTCCATACCGCACCACACAATCCTAAATGAGAACTTGGTCCAGGGGCCTGAAGGGGTCAAAGGACCTGAGGCTGAGCGTCCCGGACAACTGTAGCCATATGACCTCTCATGCGGGCATTTCCTTCATAAATCCTAAGCCCACACAAGCAATGCTCAGTGTGGGAAACAAAGAGTAGTGATGGGACTTTCCTAGAATAGGAGGGCCTGGCAGCTAGAATTACACTCCCGCCCGAAGCAGACCGAGATTTGGAGAGATGGTGGGGCAGAATGAACCAGTACACTCTAAGTTTGGTACATATGGGGGTGGAGACAATGACAAAGGATAGCCACTGACCATGTTCAAAACACATCGTCCTTATAGTGTGACCTGAAATGGGAACAACAAATGAGCATCAACTGCTAACCATATTCACAACACGAGTCTTGTATCAATTTGTTGCTCAACATCCTTAAGGGCGTTGGCCCGAAGTGGTAGGAGAGCCCTTAAGACAAGCATCCATTCCATTTGGGGGCCCTTCTGGCTGTGAAATATGATGGAGTCCCAATCAAAGGAGTGGGTGAGGCATAGTTGTGCCCATGAATTTTAATGTCAATTAGGGCGGTGAGAGTGATGGACATCTCCAGGGAGTGGGATGTATAGTGGGATCGAGATGATCTCGATGTGAATTGGGGAAAAAGCCTGTACCACCATATGTCCCGACCCAAGGGGGAATTCTAAAATTCGGGCTGGGTCAACAGAAAAAATGTCTGGGCATTTCTACATATCCCATGAGGATGTGAATTAAGCCGTACGTAGTTCTTAAAGCCCATGCAGTTTAACGTTGTGTGGTGAGGACGTGGGAGGATAGAAGAACGGGGAGGGGGCACATGGTGCGACCGTCGTAATCCTGACATGAGTGGGGATAAAGAAGCCTTCAGTACGCCGTGTAAGGATCCTCCAAGAGGTCCACCCCTAGGGGGGAATAGTCAAAGATGAGAGTTTGGGGGCTAGACTCAAGAAAAAATGTTTGAGCATTTCTACGTATCCCATGTGGATGAGAATAAATCCATACCTAGTTCTAAGGGTGTAGTTTAACGTCTTGCAGGATGACATACAGTTTAACATCATGCAGGGCATTTTATAGTTTAAAGTCATGTAGGACCGGGTAGTTTATGGTCGTGTGGGACCAAACAGTTTAGGGTCATGCCAGACCATATAGTTTAGGGTCATGCTAGACTAGACAGTTTAGGGTCATGCCAAACTAGACAATTTAGGGTCATGTCGGACTAGACAGTTTAGGGTCATGCCAGACCAGACAGTTTAGGGTCATGTCAGACCATACAGTTTAAGGTCATGTCGAACCAGATAGTTTAGGGTTATGCCAGACCAAATAGTTTAGGGTCATGCCGGACCAGATGGCTCAGGAAAAGTATTTCTTGAGGAATTTGGCATTGGTGGGAGGAGTTATACGCTCACCATCCATGGTCACCAGTGAGTAAGAACCATTAGGGTAAACCTTGTGAACAATGAAAGGTCCTTCCCATTTAGGCTCCAACTTGGGTGGTTTCCTGCCACGTATCATTGGTGTCCAGAGGGCCAATACCAGATCACCTTGCAGGAAAGAGTAGAGGCAGACCTTCTGGTTAAAGGCTCTGGCCATCTTGTTCTGGTGTCTTTCCAAGTGGTGCAGAGCACGAAGCCTATTCTCATCAAGTTCTTCCAATTCAGCCAGATGAATTTCAGCTACCTCATTTGGTGCCTGCTGGTCGTAGACAACTGTTCATAACGAAGGCAACTGAATCTCAATAGGCATGACGACTTCTGTTCAATATACCAGGGAATATGGGGTCACCTATGTGGAAATATGAGTCATCGTCCGATAATCCCAAAGGGCGTTGGGGAGCTTGTTTGGCCAACTCTTCTTGTTCTGACCAACTAGTTTCTACAAAATGTTAGAGAGGGTCTTGTTGAACACCTTGATTTTCCCATTTTCTTGCACGTGGTAGTGGGAGGTATGGTTAGAACAAATGTTTTACTTAGCGTACAATTTCTTTATCTTAGACACTCATAAGTTTGTGCCATTATCGGTTAGGATGACAAGAGGGCTCCAAACTGGTAGATGATATTTGAGCTCATGAAGTCAATGATAGAATGGTCCTTGACCTCCTTGAGTGGAACTACATCTTCCCACTTAGAAAAGAAATCCGTAGCGGTTAGGATGAACCGACATTGGAGAGATATCACTGACAGATATGGTCCCATGACATCCTATCCCCAGACTGCAAAGGTCCAAGAGTACTTGGTAGTGTGTAGAGGCTCTAGTGGCCAATGCACGAAGTTGGCATGAACTTGACACACATGAAACCTTTTTGGCGAACTCGATGTAGTCATGGATCATGGAGGGCCAAAAGTACCCCAATCTTCAGATATTATGGGACAGCTTCGACCCAATCCGGTGGGTGCCATAGGAGTTAGCATGAACCTCCTACATGACCTAAGAAATCTCAACTCCTTGGATGCAGTAGAGGAGAAAACCATCGAACCCACACTTGTAGAGGATCTTCTCAAGACTGGGACCACCTTGGAGGTTAAACTGCAGCGTGCGGCGTCAGATTCACTCGCGCTTAGCCCGATTTACTGGGAGATTACTGTTTTGGAGGTACTCAACCAAAGGTATCCTCCAATCGAGATCTACTTCAATCACTGCATCCGAGGGACTTGGGGGTCCTGACATGGAGGCGTCGGTGGTAAGATGGCTTACCTACAGGCCGTTGTCATCATTTGGGGAGACAGGAGCAATGAATCTCTGATGTTCCATGTGGATAATCAGATCATCCTTCTCAGGCTCTGCAAGTGATGCAGCCAGGCTGTCTAGGGCATCAGCTCGACCGTTCTGAGATCAAGGGACCTGAGTGATTTCCGACCGAGATGAAAACTGGGCCATTAGATGGAGAGTGCGCCCAACAATGGTACGAGCTCCGAATTTCTGATGATGTAGTTGTAAGAACTTTTTTTTTCTATGAAAGACTTTGGAATAATCCTGATGTTATTCTGGAGTTGTGCCTTCAGACGGCGTGTGATTCCGAGCCTCGGTGTGGCCGAAATTAAATTTTAAGTGCGTTCACACTGGGAACGCAAAATAAATGGGATAACTCCTAAAATTTGCTTCAAATCCTAAATCGGAGTGCACAGATGGGTCCGAAATGGGGTGTTTACCCTAGGAATGACATAAATAATGTCGGTGCGGGACGTTTCGACCCCTCGCTCGTTAACAGAACATTAAACGGATAAATAAATAAATAAATTTATTCATTTAATGGTTAAACTCAGGTATCTCTTAAACGGTAGCTCAGATTGGAAAACCGAGGACACCATTGATTCCGGAACGTTCCATTTACCCTAGGAGGGGTGTAAGTTTCGCAGGCACAGGCCTCCTATGAAAAATGGTCCCAGGGGCATTTTCGTAATTTAGCAGCCCGTGACGTTATTTTTATAACTTTTGAATAGGGCCTCGGATTAAAATTCCGAGACCACCGTTGCGCTCAGAGCATAGTTTTTAGCCTAGGGGAGGCTTAATCCTGACCCCGTCGGGAGTTCGAGTACGGGGCCGCAAGAGGGTGTTTAAGTTAATTAATTTATTTAATTAACCTAACCCCCCTTCTCTTCTCCCTCATTTCCCCCTTCCCTGGAAATCTTCTCCCCTATCCTCCTACACTCCGGCTAGGATTCTCCGGTGAGGCGACTCCGGTAAGGCGCGGCAACTCCGGCGGGTCGACGACGAAGCATCGGGCTACGCCCAAGATGTAGGAGGTTTTGTTTCCGTTTTTAAATTCCCGCAAACTTTGACCTTAAATCATCGTGTAGAAATGGGTTTTTCCTGTCGAACTAAGCCCATATTAGTGTAGAGACCTATTTGAGCTTCCCAACGGTTCTTTCGGATCTAAATTTGGAGTCTCGGGGCGCCCGGGGTGGCCCCGGGCAGTTTCCCGGCCAAACACCCAATTCCGGGGATTTTGACGTTTTTCGACAGGTTTTCGGCCATCCGGGCGGCGGCGGCCCAGGGTGGCGGCAGTCCGGCATTCCCAGCGGCGGTCGGCGCGACCGATAGGCAGCGGGCTCGATGGCGGCAGGAGGCGGCGACTCCTTAGCGCGGCGGTCCGGGACGGCGGCGCAGCGGGCCGAGCTCGCCGGTACGAGGCGGTGACCGGGGTCGCGGCGCGACCCCGACGGACAGAGACCCACAAAATGCGGGTCTCCGTGTGGGGATGTGGACCAGACACTCTGGCCAGTCAGGTGACAGTGGGCCGCGCGAAGCGGCTGGGCCGCGGGTTCAGCGGGCCGGCCGGTGCGGGCCGGCCCAAGCAGGGCGGACCGGCCAGACCGGGCCAGTCCGGCCCAAGGGGTTTTCCCCTTCTATCATCGGACGCCCGTATTTTTAGCTACGGGTGTTCGTTTTGCGTTCCATATACAGCGACAGATTCCTTGGATCGAGGGGAACGTTTTGAGATGGTTTCGGAAATTTTTAATTCCCGGGACGGGAGTTCGGTGGCATGACGCGTACTTTAAGTGGACGAGCGTTTTCCGGGGGTTTCTTGTTTTAGACGGCGCAGACACATCCAACGTCTGATTTGAGCGCCGTCAATGGCGTTGCGATCTTGGCGTTGAGCTGGAGTTTTCCATTGTGGTTTCGAGCATTGATGTCGGAGTTGAGGTGTGGGGCCCACGATCCGTATTTCGATCTACACAAAGTTTTTTGCGACTTTTTCATCAGACGTCCGTTTGGGGCATGCGAGTAGTCATTTTTGGGTGTTTTTCTGAGGGCATTGCATTGGTGTAATCTGACCGCTTTAATTCCGCATGGTGGTGCGGGCCCCGTGAGGGCCGTTTCGGGAGTTGGCGGTGATTTCTAGCTTTATCACCGGGTGTCCGTTTTGGACATGTGAATCATCAAACTCATATACTTTTTCGAGAGGATCTCAATGGTGCGATGCACCCGACTATTTTCAGAGCCGAGGCTCAGGATCACGGGACGCCGTTCGGGTGTAAAGCGGTGTTGGCGACTTTTCCTTCAGATATCTGTTGGAGGCGAGTAAATAGTCTAACTCGCATGTTTTTCCATGAGGATTATGACGGTATGATCCGTTTGGATGTACGGAGACTTCTTCGAGATCTCATTAAATGTGGAAATATGAAGGGTGCTCCGACAAAAGTTCTTCTTGCTGTGTTTGGAAGCGAACCTTGGCGTGAGATCGCGTTCACTTCCGTGTGAGTGAAGTTGATTCTTAAAGAGATGTGGTTGGCCATGCTAGGACCGTGGAGGAAGCAGGTTGGTGAAATTATGTTTTCTCCCTTCGCGTTGATGTTGGGTGTCGTGAGCACGATAGCCTTTGGGCTGGAAAAGGGGTATACTCTAGGAGTATTCTGGAATACTTGGAGGTACATGTTGTAGTACATGAGAACATTTGTGTGCTTGGTTTGGAGACAGGGCCACACGTGGTGTGGGCCCCATGTGCATGCCGTGTGCTGCTTTACGCACCTTTGACCTCTCGTGACGCAGAGGGTCCTTCTATTCATGATGATTTAAACCAGCAGGGTTGAGTGGTTACCCCTGGTTCTGTTCTCAATGATTTGATCGACATAATTGTTTGGGATTCCTTTTCCCTTTAGCCGTGTGGTCTTTCAGTATCACGTCCCTTCGAGTTCCCTAGTAGGGTTTGGTGGATTCGGTGTGACCAATACTTTATGCAGGAACCGATCCTCTACTCAGGAGGTTGTTTTCAGTAGAGATGGCCAGAGCAGTTCCGAGTTTACCCTCCAGTAGAGACTGGGCAGTGGGTTGCTCATTATCTCCCTCTTAGGGTCTACCCTCCAGCAGAGACTGGGTAGTGGGTCACCCGATGGCCTCTTAGGGTCTACCCTCCAGCATAGACTGGGCAGTGGGTCACTCGATGACCTCTTAGGGTCTACCCTCCAGTAGATACTGGGAAGTGGGTCACCCGGCGACCTCTTAGGGTTTACCCTCCAGCAGGGACTGGGCAGTGGGTCACCCGACGACTCTTGAGGGTCTACCCTCCAGCAGGGCTGGGCAGTGGGTCACCTGTCGTCTTATTCCTGGTCTACCCTCCAGTAGGGCTGGGCAGTGGGTCACCTGTCGACTTGTTCTGGGTCTACCCTCCAGCAGGGCTGGGCAGTGGGTCGCCTAATGATGTATTATGGTCTACCCTCCACCAGGGCTGGGCAGTGGGTCTCCTGGTGATGTATTATGGTATACCCTCCAGCAGGGCTGGGCAGTGGGTCGCCTGATGATGTATTATGATTTACCCTCCAGCAGGGCTGGGTAGTGGGACACCCATTGAAATTCCAGACTTTTCCATTCTTATGAGGCTAGTCTGTGGCTTTTCTCCATGACTACTGGAGCGGGACCCTTGGTCGTACGGGTCAATGATGTGACAACTTTGACTTTGAGGAGACCTCTCGATTGCGGGGTAGTGATGAGGTGTGGTTTGAATTTTTCCTTAGAACTCTCAAGTACGATGGGCACTTTCCCCACCGAGATGCGTCCTTGAGACGCGACCTAAAACCGTGCGGGTGAGTCAGTGCCACCCAAAGAGGATAGTGTCAAGGTGCGGTGATTTGAGCCCCTTGACTTGTAGTTCGGGGTAGACATATGGGATGCTAGGCATTGATGGTGTTTACTCCTTGGACTGTTGGTGACTCACTTTTCTTGGGATGAGCTACAGGATAGAGATCCCCTTACGGTCTTGTTCGGGTTTCTTGATTGAGCATATGTATTTGTATATACCTTGTTCCAGTACCCAATTCTTGGGTTTGGTTACTCTCCTTTGAGGAGAGGTGATGACGCGTGAGGTATGACACGTGCTTTCTATGTCTAGCTTCTCATGGTTGGATGAGTCTACTCTCCTTCTATAGGTAGAAAAATCTCGACGGAAAGTTCATATTCTCACCGTTCCTAGCTACTTGTGTTAGGACGAGTCACTTCCTTTATCTTGTTGGGTTGAGATGGACTCTTTACTATACTCTTTAGTGCACTCTCGCTTGTACTCCTTTAATTTCCACCATTAGATCTACTGCTCACACTTCGTTACCTCCTTTGTTGCTCCCTCGAGCCTTCGGGGTATCCTACTAAGTATTTTTATACTCACCCCTGCTTGGGCTTTTCCCGCACTTGGTGTGCCCTTGCAGACAACGAACATGTTGGTCGTGACTTCAGTGGAGATTAGGAGTTCAGGAGCGTGGACCTCGTGCGGTGGTCAGAGTCAGGTTCCAAGTGGGGGACCCTTCCAGCTGTTTACTTTTTGTTCACCTGTTGCCGGGTTGTGGCACTTTTCTAGTTGGGCACGTGTTTTGCCCCTTTTCTTTTCAGTTTACTTTCAGCACTTGCTTTGTACTGATTAGAGGTCGATGCACTTTTGGTGGTTTATATATAGCAGTTTCACTTTAATCTAATTTTCTTTTCTTTTACTCTGCACTTTTGCATTGAGTGTGCTGCGTGTGTGTGTACAGGTACTTAGGCAAAGGCCTCCCCGAGTTGTTGTGCCTTCATCACTGGTCGCCAGCCCCTGGTCTATGGAGGCGGGCTTGGGGTAGTTGCGGCTCGAACCCGGGTAGGGTCGGGTCGTGACAAAGTGGTATCAAAGGTGTTTCGTTACTTGGGACATTGTTCGGACGTCCCTAAAAAGGAATTGGTTGGGATTTAGGGCAACAATGTTAATGTATCTTGAGAGTGGATCTCAGGCCAGGGAGTCCAGTGATGGTGCGACTGCCGACGTATCCATTCACCAGGACCCTGATAACCCGCTTGTCGACTCGGCATACTGAGACACTTGTTGCAGGGAAAATTGGTTTGTGCATCACATAGGATTGAGTCTTTGACTGTCCTTCTTGAGTCAGCTCCACATTGTTGATACTGTTATATACATATATACTCATCTGATCATGGAACTCCTTGATAATATTCTGGATGTCTCTGCGAAGACAGCCAACCAGGATACCATCTTTGGTTTGTGACGATGACCCTGTGAGCTAAAAGGCCACAGTCCAAGACCCATCATGTGACCCCCTTTCTCTGGGTGGGCCGGTAGCAGCACCCCCACCTGTTGAGCAGCAGACAGCTTCAACAGAGCAGACTGAGCTTGAGCGCAGGTTGAGTGCGCTCCGTGAGTTCCAGCGGCAGAGACCACTGAGGTTTAGTGGTGAGCTAGACCCTCAGGCAGCGGAGGTTTGGCTAGAGATAGTGGTTCGCCTTTTCAGGCTTGTGGAGACGCTGATAGATCAGAGAGTGGCTTTGGCAGCCAACCTTTTTAATGGAGCAGCTTGGCGTTGGTGGATTCTGGTGACTCAGTTTCTTGACGAGTCGTCGCTTTCATGGGGAGACTTTTAGTTGTTGTTCCGTGAGGAGTTTTTCCCCTCCTGCTTGCACTCCGTTCAGATTCAGGAGTTCTTACAGTTTCAGCAAGGAGGGATGACGGTGGCCGAGTACGTGACTAGTTTTGCAGACCGTGCACGCTTTTACCCAGACTTGGTCCATGACGACAACATCCGAGCGCGGAAGTTTGAGCAGGGTATCCGCCGAGAGATTCGTGCTGTCATAGTAACCTTGGTAATTTCCACATATGCCGGGGTTCTAGAGTAGGCGCTGGTGGCAGAGAGCTTCCTGTCACGTTCTAGAGTTGGTGGTGGCAGCAGACACATTGGAGCTGAGATGTCTGCCGCAGCTAGCGGGCATCGACAAGCAGAACCTCGACACAGGTGGCTTTCTGACAACTGGACTCAGGGGCGTGGTCGTACACCACGGTGGTGCCGGAGGGCACCAGTGCAACCCAGAGGGAGTCGGTGCTATGCTTGTGATAGGCGAGGTCACTTGGCACGGGATTACCCGACCAGGCATGCAGAGAGCTTCAGGCAGGAAGCAGGTGCGCCGCCACGATGGAGGCAACACCGTGATCAGAGTAGTTCCCGGAGAGGGGGTGTTAGCAGAGGAGCGGGAGAAAATGGTAGTGGGGAATGACTTTATGAGGTCTTCCCATCACCCCCAGGCGGTCCACATCAGGCTCCGGGAGCTGAAAGTTGGGACCACGAACAGCCGTGAGCTTTGGATGTCTCCTATCCTGCAGAGCATGAGGTAATAAGAGGTATGCTTTATAGCTCTTCTACTTCTTGCAGTAGAATTTTTAGACTCTGTGTGAAATGATTTTCTCCTTGCTCCTTGTTTGAGTTGTTACCAGGGTGATGCGGGGTGTCAGTGTAACCCTCTGTCGGAAAGGTAGAAGGTGTAGAACCTTTCCCTTTAGTCGATGGTTTTGACTCCTTCGCTTCCGAGTGTGTAAGAGGGTCTTGGTTGTGGTACATCGACTGTGAAATATTTCATGACCAGATATCATTGGGTGTTTCACCATATGGATGTTCTGAAGAAGGGAATCACCGGGCCTTGTTTCAGGTGCGGGCGGTGATTCCAGTCATGACGTGCGATGTAGGGGTTCGGTCGGGGAGGCGAGATACCCCTGAGAGCCTTCAGACCGTTTGAGAACGTGAAAAGGGATGACGAGGTTCCCTACCGCCTTGCCCTATACCCAAAGTCTAGAGTGGGTGCACAATGTCTCCTGCATGGATTACCTGAGAGGAAGTGTGCATGCTCCTATGCACTTCATCAGCAAGGGCAGACCTCGCGTGAAACGGATCAGTCCTTTGGTCTGTGTGCGGTAGCGCAGAGCTGTGCAAGAGTTCTTCTGGGTACGGGAGAGCCAGGTGTGGGCTTAGTACCCTAAGTTGTTCCCTGATTTTTCTTTTCGGGGATGAAAATATTGAAGGAGGGAATGATGTAAGAACCCAGTTTTTGCTATGAAAGACTTTGGAATAATTCTGATGTTATTCCAGAGCAGCGCCTTTATACGGCGTGCGATTTCAAGCCCCGGTGTGGCCGGAATTAAATTTTCAGTGCGTTCACAATAGGAACGCCAAATAAATGGGATAAATCCTAAAAGGTGCTTCAAATCCTAAATCTTAGTGCACGGATGGGTCTGAAAAGGGGTGTTTACCCTAGGAACGACATAAAGCATGTCGACACAGGATGTTTGGACCCCTTGCCCGTTAACAAAACATTAAACGGATAAATAAATAAATAAATTTATTTTTTAATGGTTAAACTCAGGTATCTATTAAACGGTAGCTCTGATTGAAAAACCGAGGGCACAGTTGAGTCCGGAACGTGCTGTTTAACCTAGGAGGGGTGTAAGTTTCACGGGCGCGGGCCTCCTATGAAAAATGGTCCCAGGGGCATTTTAGTAATTTAGCTGCCCATGACGTTGTTTTTATAAATTTTGAATGGGGCCTCGGATTAAAATTCCAAGACCTCCGTTGTGCTCAGAGCGTGGTTTTTAGCCTAGGGGAGGTTTAATCCCGACCCTGTCAGGAGTTCGGGTACTGGGCCACGGGAGAGTGTTTAAGTTAATTAATTTATTTAATTAACCTAACCCCCCCTTCTCTTCTCCCTCATTTCTCTTTCCCTGGAAAGATTCTCCCCTCTCCTCCTCCAATTCGGCAAGGCGGATCCAGCGAGGCGACTCTGGCGAGGGGCGACCACTTCGGCAGGTCGACGGCGAAGCATCGGGCTACGCCCAAGAGGTAGGAGGTTTTGTTTCTGTTTTTAAATTCCTGCAAACTTTGAGCTTAAATCATCACGTCGAAATTCTTTTTTCCTGTTGAGAGAAGCACATATTAGTGTAGAGACCGATTTGATCTTCCCAGGGGTTCTTTCGGATCAAAATTTGGAGTCTCGGGGCGCCCGGGGTGGCCTCGGGGAGTTTCTCAGCCAAACACCCAATTCCGGGGGTTTTGGAGTTTTCCAGCGGGTTTCCGGCCATCTGGGCGACGGCGGCCCGGGTTGGCAGCGGTCTGGCCTTCCCAGCGGTGGTCGGCGTGACTGGAAGGCGGCGGGCTCGACGACGGCAGGCGGCGGCGGCTCCTCTCTGTGGCGGTCTAGGATGGCGGCGCGTCGGGCCGGGTGCGCCGGTACGAGGCGGTGACCGGGGTCGTGGCGCGACCCCGGTGGACAGATACCCGAAAGATGTGGGTCTCTACGTGGTGCTATGGACCGACCACTCTGTCCGGTCGGGTGACAGCGGGCCGCAGGCTCAGTGGGCCGGCCCAAGCAGGGCGGACCAGCCGGACCGGCCCGGTCCGGCCCAAGGGGTTTTCCCCTTCTATCTCCGGATGCCCGTATCTTTAGCTACGAGTGTCTGTTTTGTGTGCCGTATATGGAGACGCATTCCTTGGATCGATGGGAACATTTTGAGATGGTTTTAGGAATTTTTAGTTCTCGGGACGGGAGTTCGGTGGCACGACGCGTAAGTTAAGTGGACGGGCGTTTTCCGGGGGTTTCTTGTTTTGGACGGCGCAGACACATCCGACGTTCGATTTGAGCATCGTCAGTGGCGTTGCGATTCTGGAATTGAGCCGGAGTTTTCCAGGGTGGTTTCGGGAATTGATGTTGGAGTTGAAGCGTGGGCCCCACGACCCGTATTTCGAGCTGCACACAGCTTTTTGCGACTATTTCATCGGACGTCCGTTCGGGGAGTGCGAGCAGTCGTTTTTGGGTGTTTTTCTGAGGGCATTGCATTGGTGCAGTATGCCCACTTTAATTCTACACGGTGATGCAGGCCCCGCGAGGGCCGTTTCGGGAGTTGGCGGTGATTTCCAGCTTTATCACCGGGTGTCCGTTTTGGACAAGTGAATAGTCAAACTCGTGTACATTTTCGAGAGGATCGCAATGGTGTGATGCGCCTGAATATTTTCGGGGCTGAGGCTTGGGATCATGGGACGCCGATCGGGCGTAAAGTGGTGTTGGTGAATTTTCTGTCGGATATCCGTTTGAGGCGAGTAAATTGTCTATCTCACATTTTTTTCCGCAAGGATTACGACGATACGATCCGTTTGGATGTACAGAGACTCCTTAGAGATCTCATTAAATGTGGAAATATAAAGGGTGCTCCGACGACAGTTCTTCTTACTGTGTTCGGAAGTGCACCTTGGCGTGAGATCACGTTCACTTTCGTTTGAGTGAAGTTTATTATTAAAGAGATGTGGTTGGCCATGCTAGGGCCGTGGTGGAAGCAGGTTGGAAAAATTATGTTTTCACCCTTCTTGTTGATGTTGGGTGTCATGAGAACGATAGCCTTTGGGCTGGAAATGGGGTATACTCTGGGAGTATTCAGGAATGATTTGAGGTACATGTTGTATTACCTGAGAACATTTGTGTGCTTGGTTTGGAGACAGGGCCACACGTGGTGTGGGCCCCATGTGTGTGTCGTGTGTTGATTTACACACCTTTGACCTCTCGTGACGCAGAGGGTCCTTCTATTCATGATGATTTAAACCAGCAGGGTTGAGTGGTTACCCCTGGTTCTGTTCTCAACGGTTTGATCGGCAGAATTGTTTGGGATTTCTTTTCCCTTTAGCCGTGTGGGCTTTCAGTATCACGTCCCTTCGAGTTCCCTAGTAGGGTTTGGTGGATTTGGTGTGAACAATACTTTATGTAGGCACCGATCCTCTACTCAGGAGGCTGTTTCCAGTAGAGATGGCCAGAGCAGTTCCGAGTTTACCCTCCAGTAGAGACTAGGCAGTGGGTTGCTCATTATCTCCCTCATAGGGTCTACCCTCCTGCAGAGACTGGGCAGTGGGTCACCCGACGACCTCTTAGGGTCTACCCTCCAGTAGAGAATGGGAAGTGGGTCACCCGACGACCTCTTAGGGTCTACCCTCCAGTAGAGACTGGGAAGTGGGTCACCCGACGACCTCTTAGGGTTTACCCTCCAGCAAGGACTGGGCAATGGGTCACCCGGTGACTCTTGAGGGTTTACCCTCCAGGAAGGCTGGGCAGTGGGTCGCCCGTCGTCTTGTTCCTGGTCTACCCTCCAGCAGGGCTGGGCAGTGGGTCGCCTGTCGACTTGTTCCAGGTCTACCCTCCAGTAGGGCTGGGCAGTGGGTCACCTTATGATGTATTACGGTCTACCCTCCAGTAGGGCTGGGCAGTGGGTCGCCTGATGATGTATTATGGTCTACCCTCCAGTAGGCCTGGGTAGTGGGTCTCCTAATGATGTATTATGATTTACCCTCCAGCAGAGCTGGGTAGTGGGACACCCATTGAAATTCCAAACTCAGCCATTCTTATGATGCTAGTCTATGGCTTTTCTCCGTGACTACCAGAGTGGGACCCTTGGTCGTATGGGTCAGTGATGTGACAAATTTGACTTTGAGGACACCTCTCGACTACGGGGCTGTGACGAGGTGTGGTTTGAATTTTTCCTTAGAACTCTCAAGTATGAGGGGCACTTTCCCCACCGAGAGGCGTCCTTGAGATGCAACCTAAAACCGTGTGGGCGAGTCAGTGTCGCCCAAAGCGGATAGTGTCGAGGTGCGGTGATTTGAGCCCCTTGACTTGTAGTTCAGGGCAGACGTATGGGATGCTAAGCATTTATGGTGTTTACTCCTGGGACTGTTGGTGACTCACTTTTCTTGGGCTGAGCTACGGGATGGAGATCCCCTTACGGTCTTGTTCGGGCTTCTTGATTGAGCATATGGATTTGTATATACCTTGTTTCGGTACCCACTTCTTAGGTTTGGTTAATCTCCTTCTAGGAGAGGTGAAGACACGTGGGGTATGCCACGTGCTTTCCGTGTCTATCTTCTCATGGTTGTATGAGTCTACTCTCCTACTATAGGTAGCGAAAGCTCGACGGGAAGTTCATCATCTCACCGTTCCTAGATCCTTGTGTTAGGACGAGTCTACTTCCTTTCTCTTTTTGGGTTGAATTGGACTCTTTACTGGACTCTTTACTACACTCTCTGTTGTACTCCTTTACTTTCCCCTATTCGATCTACTGCTCACCCTTCGGTACCTCCTTTGTTGCTCCCTTGAGCCTTCGGGGTATCCTACTGAGTATTTTTATACTCACCCCTGCTTGGGATTTTCCCGCACTTGGTGTGCCCTTGCAGATGACAGACAGGTTGGTCGTGACTTCAGTGGAGCTTAGGATTTCAGGAGCATGGACCTCATGTGGTGGTCAGAGTTGGGTTCCAATTGGGGGACCCTTCCAGCTGTTTACTTTTTGTTCACCTGTTTCCAGGTTGTGGCACTTTTCTGGTTGGGTGCATGTTTTTCCCCTTTTATTTTCAGTATACTTTTAGAACTTTCTTTTTACTGATTAGAGGTCGATGCACTTTTTGTGGTTTATATATAGCAATTTCACTTTACTCTTCTTGTCTTTTCTTTTACTCTTCACTTTTTCATTGAGTGTGATGCGTGTGTGTGTATAGGTACTTAGGCTAAGGCCTCTATGAGTTGTTGTGCCTTCGGCACTGGTCACCAGCCCCTGGCCTATGGAGGCAGGCTTGGGGTAGTTGCAGCTTGAACCCAGGTGGGTCAGGTCATGACAGTATCCACCATTGATCTTCTTGATAAATAGTTCAGAATCCCCTTTCACATGTAGATGGGGCACATCAATCTCAAGGGACAGCTCGAGGCCAATGATAAGAGCCTGATACTCTGCCTCATTGTTGGTGCTGCCTTCTGACAATAGGAATGAGTACGACAGAATAGCTTGTGCTGGGGTAATAAAGACGATACCCAAGCCTACCTTGTTGAGCCTGGGATCATTGAGCCTCCTGCCGATGGGACTCCGAGAAGCACTATCAAAATTCATCTGCCAGCACGACATGGCTTGGTCTACCAAGAGGATCACCTCATCAGGGAAATCGAGATCCAAGGACTGGTCAGTAGGAGCTAGATGGGCAGTAAGGAAATCTGGCAATGCTTTCCCCTTAATAGCTTTTTGAGGGAAAAACCTGATATTGAACTGCTGGAGAATAACTACCCACCAAGAGAGATGGTCTGTCAACTTGGGGCGGTTCAAAATGTACTTTAGTGGGTCTACCCGAGACACTAGCTGTACCTCATGGTGCTGTATGTAATGTCACAATTTCTATACTATGAATACCAGCACGAGGTAGCTTTTCTCAATATGGGAGTATCTGTTCTCCGTATCAAGGATCATGCGACTGAGGTAGTAAATATTGTTCTCCATCCCCTCATTGTTCTTTTGGGTGAGAAGGGCACCAAGAGATTGTTCTAGGGCAGTCACATAAAGGATCATTGGTTTTCCAGAGATGGGTGGCATCAAGACCGAAGGTTAGAGTAGATACTGCTTGATTTCCTCGAATGTGGTCTGGCACTCTTCGTCCCATTAGTAAGCGGTGCCTTTCTTCATGAGCTGAGAAAAGGGCTTAAACTTTCTGGCCAAATTCGCAATGAATCAGTGTATGTAGGCTAAGTGGCCTTGAAAACCTCAAAGCTCCCGAATATTTCTCGGGGGAGGCATCTGGCTGATGGCCTTTATTTTCTCTGGGTTGATCTCAATGCCTCGGTACTTGATAGCAAAGCCGAGGAACTTCCCAGAGGTGACCCCAAAGGCAAATTTCAATGGGTTCATCTTCAGGTGGAAGGAACAGAGGAATCCAAACAATTTCTCAAGGTCCTTGATATGGTCCTGGCGCTGGTGAGATTTGAGCACCAGATCGTCCACATAGCATTCCACCAATGTCCTGAGGATCGACTTGAATATGCGATGCATGGCCCGCTGATAGGTGGAACCTACATTCTTTAAGCCGAAGGGCATGACCTGGTAACAAAACATACCTCGTGGTTCCCTGAAGGCTATAGACTCCTCGTACTTAGGGGCCATCCGGATCTGATTATATCCATAGTAACCATCCACGAAGGAGAGGGCTTGGAACCCGACCGTAGTATCAATCAACAATTTCGTTAGAGGAAGGGGAAAATCATACTTCAGACAGTGACGATTGAGATCCCGGAAGTCGATGAAGAATTTGATCTATCCATTCTTCTTCCTGACTGGCACAATATTGGCTAGCCATTTGGGGTACTGGACCTCCTTGACGAAATTGGATCTGATGAGCTTATCAACTTCTGCCTCTACCATGGCACCGTGAGAAGGGTGTATCTTACTGGGAGGCTATTTGAACCCAGGATGATTTGTAGGGAGATCGAGGTGGTGGAAGATTACCTAAGGATCTAGTCCTAGCATCTCATCATAACTCCAGGTGAATAAATCCAAATGTTGTTTCAGGAAGTCTATGTACCACTTCTTCTCCTCGAGGGACATGGTGGCACTAATCAATGTGGGTCTCAGGTCTACCTCGCTACCGAAGTTCAACTGTACCAGTTCATCAACCGTGGAAGGGACACCCTCTTTAAAGGCGGGAGGAGCATCCTCCAAATCCTCTTCTTCACTTATAGAGAGGAAATCCTTGGTGGGAGGATCTTTTTCCGAGTCAGTAGATTCTGACGGGAGGCTGGTACCAGCCCGAGTAGCAGTGGTCACTACATCGGGAGATTCCAGTGATGCCAAAACCATAGCAATGAAGGCTGTCGACCTGATCCCATCTAGTATTCGGACCAAGGGGCCACTCTTGATGATATTAAGAAAATAGTGGCGCGTCGGCTTGATCCGGTTAATTCCAGTCCGGCAGAAAAAGCAAGTATGAAGTATTGCTGTTGCCATGGGGCGAACATCCTGATACCTTATGGGAGTAGGGGGCTCAGGGACCACCAAGGCTTGATTCATATAAGAATATGAAGTGATCTCACGATTTCACTTGGACCAGAGAATATGCTTCCCCCTTGTACCAAATAAAACAAAACATTTCCCCATATTGGGGGTCGTGGCCTCCAATTAATGGTTCGAGAAGACGTAAGCGTCATCCAGACCCGCCTAGGGGTCAGTTGCAACCGCAACGAGTTCAACCTCACTAGCCTGAATCTGCTTGTTTTTTCTCTTGTAATAGTCAACATCCTGGTAGTAGGATTCACAAGAGGAAAAAGGAGACGCGTTACCTTGGAGCACACCCACTCGACCATTGAAAGAGTACTTGAGGCATTGGTGATACGATGAGGGAACCGACGCGTGCAGGTGGATCCATGGTCTTCCCATCAATGCATTGTATGTGGTGTCTTGGGAGACAACCATAAACTCAGTACTGGCAACTAGGCCACTGAACTGGGTCTTCAAATGGATCTTACCGACTGAGGTATGCTCTGTTCTATCGTATCCCTGGATTTTCAGGTCGGAGGGAGACAAGTCATCTTCAGATAACACCAGCTTCTGCAGTGTTCGTGTCGGGATAAGGTTAATCCCGGAGTCGGTGTCAACAAGACAACAATGAACCTCTATGCCATTGAATTGGCCAGTGATGTATAGTAGGCGAATGTACCCCTATATGGGAGAACCTTCATCTTCTTCAAAGAATGAGATAATGACCTGGCATTCAACATTCTATATTTCTTCCACATGAAAGGCCTCTGCAGCTGCTACCTCCGTCTCAAATTGGAGGGGTCTTCTCAAAGCCTCAGCGAGGGCCTCACACATATCTTGCGACAGGTGAAGGGACTCAAGGATGGAAAGCCTTGCTGGGATTCTGGAAAGGTTCTTGAGAATATCATACTTCCATGCTAGGCGTAAACTTCTGCTTGTAGGAGGTCTCTCTATGACAGGCGGTACGGTGGCCCCTGGCAGCTGGGCCGACGACTGACTAGTGCTAGGAATATCCCACTGCCCACTAGTCGAAGCCTGCAGAGTGGCTACCGGATGAGGGAAGAGCAAATGAGACTGGCCGGTAGTAGGGTGTGGTTGGTCGTGGCATGGTCGAGGTGGCTCTGCCTGATCCAGTAGCACAAACGACTGGGGATGCGGACCTGATGACACTGGATGAAGAGGCTATTCATGCTGAGCTCTATGCTGGGCCTGATTTCTAGTCTCAGTGGTGTGCACGGCCTGGCTGGAAGTGCTAAATGATGTGCCTCGATGACCCATATGGTTGTGGCTCCGCCGACATTGGCGTTGGATGGGGATGTTGGGGAGATCCACTTGACGCTCCCCATCACCGGGAGACATATAGGGGTTTACCAACTCCACAGTGTTTAACCAAAGTATACCCTTGACTATCACTTGAAAAGTCATCCACTACTGGGCGGATCCTGGGAGGAATCCCCATCTCTAGGGACATGAAGTCACCGAGAGTAAAGGACGATGTTGGCATTGGCGGGGCACATTGCTTTCCCTTGCGCCGCTGGTGTTTTCTCTTTTGGGAAGAGGCCGGTTGAGACGAAGAAGCATAAGTGGTGGTCGCAGCTCCTGAAGGCTTTTCCTAATTCAGTCATGCCCGAATGATACCATGGGCATGGGTGACTGTTTTTTGATCCATCCATTCATCATACATCTGGTACCCACGGTTAGAAACCTGCTGCCACTCACCTTCATCGTCGTTGTTGCTATATGGCCTTACGAAAACACATGCCACTTGTGCCAGGGCCAGGCCCAACCTGACTATGTTATTATCAACCTGGTCTTGATGTTAGTATTTGAACACATATCACTGCTTGAGGGTGTTCCCCAATATCTGATGACAGGGGCATTAGTTAGGGCGATCAGTGAGGTTCGCCTCTTCTAGCCTTCTTTACTCAAGAAAACGCACAATCCCTTGTTTAAAGGCACTTCGGAAATAGTCGGGGACCTGATTCTAGTTGAACGAGTAGGTCCAGTTTCTTCTGTCCGAAAAGGGGGCCCTTGGAGCTTGATCCTGACGGGGGGCTGGAGGAGCCTATCAAGAATGTGGGGCCTTATTGTCTCACCTAGGCAGTGGCAGCGCATTACGCGGGGGCACCTACCGATTTTGAGGGGGCCACTGCTGGGCTGGAGGCTGCGCCTATGGTGGCAGGCCTCTATGAGGTCAGGGAGCCAGCTCCACTGGTAACAATTCCAGCTGTCTGGGGGCCTCTATTTGGGCCACCACGGCGGGCTTGGTTCTGAAAACCCTCCTTGCGGGAATTTCAGGAGGCAATGAACGTGCTTGGACGGCCTGTTGCTAGGCTTATTCTAGGCACTGGGCCTTATCAGAGAAGTCTCGGTATTCTCCAAGGTAGTTTTGGGTGATTAGAGAGGGAACCAGTTCCGTCTTAACATTTCCCACACACATCGTCAGTAATTTCTTCTAGGTAAGTGTCATGTCAAGGGAGTAAGTGAGTCCTTTCCACCAGGTGAAAAAGTCGGCGACACGCTCATCAGGCCTCTGCTTGCACTTGAAGAGGTCCGCGATACTCGTTTTCCTCATTATGGAGCTAAAATGGTAGAGTAATTGCATACAAAGGTCCTCCTAGCTAGTTACTGATCTAATGGGGAGATGGCTATACCAGAAAAATGTAGGCCCCTTTAATGTCTGCACAAAACATTGGAACTTGGAAGCCTCCTGCTATGCTAGAGTCCCTAACATGGGCCCACACCTTGAGGTGAAGTGGGCCAGATGCTGCGGTGGGTCCCCTATCCCATTGAAGGGGGAAAAGGTGGGATTCTCGAAACCCAGAGGTGCTAGCATATCATCCACCCATGCTGGATATGACTTTCCATCAGGTGGGATTGCTACCTATTGCATTTCCAATGCCTCAAGACGAGCAATGAGTACTTCCATTGGATCATCTGGGCGGGGGTTCCTGTCTTAACAGGGATCCCTACCCATGAGTGCGTTGGTAGGTTATTCAACATGGAAAGTAGGCCTAGCGGCTCGTGGAGCAGCTGGTGGCACGACCCTCAAGGAATTTGGGGGAACACGAGCTAGATCCCTTGGATTGTCACGTTGTTCTAGAGGGTTTGGCGAGACATACCGCACCCTCTTGCCATAAGATCCGGATTCAACCCTGTATGCGGGAGCAGGATGGCTAGGGTTGCCTGGAGGTAGCTCTCTGTGGGGAAGTTGTTCCTGCCCGTACTGTACTGGTCACAGATCCGTATAATCTGGACGTCGCTCCGCAACACATTCATCCAGGAGGTCCTCGACCAACTTCTTCTGTTTGGCAAGTTTCTGACGCAACACAACTTTTTTTGGGGTCTTCCTCCGTCTTCTGCACTGATCCGGATAGGTCAGAGGGTTTGGCAGCTCCGAGATTCTCTTTACCCTTATCGTGATTTCGGCTAAGGACCAATGCCTCAGTGGGCATAGGGAAACCCAAAAGGCTCCTCTGTTGACTAGTTACCCTCCCCGAGGGGTCTAGTAGCTATGGCACACCTTCAAGGGGAAGGTCCCCGTCCAGGAGCTCCAACTCATTTTCCTCTTATGATAGGGTGGCTATGTTGACCACGACTCTACCTGGGGGCATGTCCTCAATGCCTCCTAGCGAGTCGGGTTTCCATTTTATATGACTGAAAGGAGGGTATCATACTTCCCTAGCCATGAATTTTCACATGGGGGGAATCCTCCTTGATAATCTTGTGGAGTACCTTGAAACTCTGATTGCATTGCAGTTTGAGGGCCCTATGGTGACCTGGTGACTCAGGGTGCTGGGCCACAGAGAGTGCGACCAAATCAACTAGATGGAATTGCTCGCAAATTTCCTCAAAATGTGCTCGGATCCTAGGATAAATCACTCGCTGATGAAGAAGGTGAAAGTGCGTCGCCCAGAGGGTTTGACGGAAACACTCAACTTCCTCTGGGGTGAGGGATTCTGGCACGTATAAATTCAGTGCTGCCACGGGCCAAAACATCTCAGGGAAGTGTTCCGCTGTAAGGATATTTTATAAGCTCCTCAGCTCGGATTCAGGGTCTGGCCCTTGATTTCCCCATTCATCAACTATGGGTGGCTGAGGAACTGACAGTGTTACTAAGATATACTGCTAGGAAGACAGGATGGCCGGTGAGGGAATACGGCGAATGGGCCGATTGGCCGCCGAGTCTCGGGCTATCCTCCGAAGAGTGTAGAAACTTAGCCACCACATCACGATAGGATGGGATGATGGCCGCAGTTCCTGGTGCAGGGGCTAGGGATACTGGCGATAGGATGTGCTGCTGCTCACCTTACATTGTTCCCTAGAATAGCTCTCCTTGATCTCTAGTCGAGGTAGATAGTGCTTCTGGTGATGATGGTGGTGATTACACGAAATTAACCTATGAGGTTGCCAAATTTTCATCCTCCTAGGTATACCTATGGAGGGAGGCGAGAATCTTATGGACCTCGAATTCTGGGAGTACTAGGATGATGCGCCTCGTTCCTTCCCCAACCCTTGACTCGGATGAGCGAGGGGAGGGTTCCCGCGCTGAGTCGTATTCTGCTTCGGAGTCTAAGAAGCGGACTAGTTTGATCTCTGTCTGTACCTTCCCCAAATACTTCATATGGCGGTGACGACCTGCCTTCCTGCCCCTGGATGGATCTTCTGGATAGGGTAGATTCTTGACACGAGGAGGTCCTTTGGCCATACTAGTGCTGGGGTGGGGAGGAATTCCACCTGAGAAAACTAGGGTGTGAGGAGCACCAGGGCAGATATCAAAAGGGATATGGGGAGGACCTCCATGAGAAGTGATGGAGCGGGTAGGACCTCTGCTCGAGCATGTAGGAGCATGGGTGGGACCCCCATGCTTGTTCCCTATGATTACCTCAATGTGAGGAAGGTCCTCGTATTGGTTGAGCCGAACATGGGTAGGACCTCCGTGCTGGGTGCTGGTGAGGTGAATCCGACCCTCAATCCTCTAATTTCTGAGGTGAGGAGGGAATTCACCAGCTACTACGAGGACACAGGGAGGGTCCCCACGTTGAAGAGTGACTGGATGTGCAACGTCCCCATACCAATGGTCTGTGGCGGGAGGAATGACTCTATATCTGGTGCAGTGGGCACAAGAGAGACTTTCGTACTGAGCGCCACTGCCATGGGGATGACCCTCATTTGGATTGAAGGTGCCATGGGGTGGACCTCCATGCTGAGCTTGTAAGCAGGGAAGATCCGTGTTCTCCATGGTAGTGGTATGGGGAGGACCTCCGTATTGTGTCTCGTTGCCATGGGTTGGTCTGCGGTGGCCACTGCCTGTACCGGTGACCAAGATAGTCGACCCAACCTGCCCATGGGGTGGTTGGGGCCTCAATCCAGGTCAGACGTATGAATGTCCCTACTCAGCATACACAGGGAGTTGTCGATATGCGTCAACAGTGGTTCAGGCCACAGTAGCCACTGACGTTGATGCCCCTTGGTGGACGTCCTCTTCGGCTTGCGCTTGATGCTGGCATCAGGTTAGATGGACTGGAGATGGTGGTGCAGGTACATGGTTTACCTGCTCCTTATCTAGCAAGACTGGGTGGCGGTGCTGATGCGACCTAGTGGGAGCCCTTGTTGGGAGCCCTTGGAATGGAATCCTAGTTGGGTTGACCTGGACATCCCCTAACTCGTCGGCATAGGGCAAGGAGTTGTTGAGGCATTCCGAGGAGAGGCTCCCGATATGGTTATATGTTGGATTGGGGAGTAGTGGATCCTTGCACGACCCTCAGGGGCAGCGTTGACGACGAGGCGTAGATGCCTCTAAATCTAGGTGGGACATATCCTAAGTCGGGATAATAACCTCCTCATCGTACCAGCATACGAGGTCATTGATCACCCTTCATTGGATGAACTCGAAGGGAGAGATATAGCGGGGGTGCCTAGTAGTTGTGGCCGTTGAGACCATCAAAAAATATGTGGAACCATGTGAGAATGTTGTGCTGGTACTGGACCTTCCCCTGTGTTGGTGGGAATATGGTGCTCGAACTCCGGGTGTAGCAACTTGGTTCTTGAAAGCAAGGAGATTAACTCATGTGGGCTGAAAGAAAAAGGAATCGACGACCAGTGCCCCAGCGCCATCCTGTCTTCCATGAATGGTAAGAGGGGTCCACACTAACAACGTCATAGACCGGGATGCCCAATGTTCTACTGCCCCAACTTCTGGTGAGTTTCATTCCAGGACCACTATTTGCTTGGTGGGACCTGACGCCAGATATCTAGATCTGGTGACACGCTAATCCACTGATGTCTCGAATGCTACTAATATATATATTGAGGAGAACATATTCATTTTGGGTTCACCATTTCTATTTCCGACGCTTTCGCTGGGGCACACACATCCATCTTATTCGAGGATGAAAGGCACAGTTGTGTTTCCTCGCATTCCCACTTTCCAAAGGTGGGCAACATCCATCACTTTTTCAGGGACATTTTCTCTTTGATCAAAACAGGATGATGGGATATCGGTTCTTCCTTACATGGATTCCTCCTCGTAACTCATCACCTAGTTTAGTTCTCCCTTATAGATTTAAGATGTTGTTCATGAAACTCTTCCTAGTGCCATATCTTCATGGAAACCAGTTAATTACACTGCTTTCTTCGGGACATTCCAAAGGGTTCGGTTAGGGCAGAAACCTTCGGTCAGGGGAGTAGTCACGTTGGACATTACTGGCATGTTTGGATGCTGGGGCACTGGCGCGTCTCCGTTTCTTCCCCTTATTATAGGTATTCTCGAGGTCATGGAAGCCCAAGGCATCCCACATCGAATGTGGGGAATTTTATGCCATGGGAATGTATCTAAGGTTTTCCTCAGATTCCCATGTTTAACACATGGTATTCTATGAGTTTAACATCTAGAAGAGATAGATCAGACTGATCAGAACACTGATTAGAGTGGATCAGATGGGTGCAACCTCTGGAGGGAACACCGATATAGGGGGGGGGGTGAGTTGTCATGACCTCACCAGGATGTGGCGGCCCGGGTAAGAATCAAGATGGATGATGGAGTGTTTGAATGAAGTAGATGGTGAATGTAATGGAATCTCCATGAGGATGATGGTAATGTTGGGCTTGAGTCTCTAGGATACTTACTACGTATCCCCGTGGCAGGGAATAAAAGTCCACGTAGTTTGGTAGGGTGAAGGGATGCCTAAGGAGGTGGCCCGTGATAATGGACACATGTATTGGACCCAGAGGAAGTAAAACCTATGGGTTGGGGCATGACCTTCCCAAAACACATAGGCTTAAAGGGAAGACCAGAAAATGGGATTGAATTGGGGGTGTACACATAGGACGACAACCTGATGATGTGTATGGGGCTCACGCATGGTTAGCAGCCCAAGTTGGTCTGAAGCCACTAGGACAGACCAAAGATGAGGGTGTCAACAAATGGGATTACAATAGCTTGCCGCTGAGTAGGGGACACAACAACTTACCACTGATTGAGGTCACAATGGCTTACCGCTGGTTAGGGTCACAACGTCTTACCACCAGGTGGGGTCACAACGGCTTACTGCTGGATGGGGTCACAACGGATTACTGCAGGATGGGGTTGATCCTCATGGAAGATTTCTACGTACCCTATCTAGGAGACAGAGATCAAACCCACATAGTTCGTATGGGATGGGGGTTGGTAGACCGACGTGAATGAGGACCTGGGGTCCAAATGGATGGTGGGATTGAACCTTGTGGAGGCTTCCTATGTACCATGCCTTGGCAAGGATCAAAAACCTCATAGTTCATGGTGGAGTTTAGTGAACCGACATGAAGGGGGTCGAAACCAATGGGTGGTGGGATTGAACCTTAAGAATGCTTCCTATGTACCTATCCTTGTCAAGGATCAAATTCCACATAGTTTAGGTGGGTGCAATGACTTACCTCTGACTGGGGGAACAATGAATTACCACTGATTGAGGTCCACAGTTTAACGTCACGCAGGACGGGGGTGAACTGACATGAAGGAGGACTTGGGATCCAAATAAATAGTGGTCTTAAACCTCGTGGAGGCTTCCTATGTACCCTGCGTTGGAAAGGATCAATGACCTCATAGTTCATAGGGTGTTTGGTGAACCGATGTGAAGGAGGCCGAAATGACCGGGTGTTGGGCTTGAACCTCGTGGAGGCTTCCTACGTACCCTACCTTGGAAAATATCAATGACCTCATAGTTCATGGTTGTTGTGAGGATTACATGCTATGGTGGCCCAGAGAGGATGTCATGGTCGATGCTTGCTCTATGCCCATGTGAGTCATGCTCGGTGTGAGAAATAAGAGACAACAAAGACCTGACAATCACGTCGCGAACGGTGCATTCGTGGGAAGTGAGGTGGGGCTCATGCATGGTTAGCAGCTCAAATAGGAAACAGGGGCTTACACACAGTTCGTAGTCCATGGAGATGGAGATTGAGACTTACTCTAGGATGGAGGCCTGGGTGGTGATAAAGCCCAGTGGGAGAGGGGTTTGGCACCCAGGAAGAGAGGATCAGGGGTGCTGCCTCCTGCAAGGAAAGCTAGGGTCTTACACCAGGGTGGTTTCCCTTTCCCCGTGGATAGATGCGGCTCCAATAAAGAGGATGTCATTCCATGTGATTAATGATTTCACTCCCGTGGGGACCAGTGGGCGTAGAGAATGTCCGAGATGGGGCACCCTACATATGAGGCATAGGGCGAGGTCACAGTTTAATGTCATGTGCTGAGGACGATGGCGCCTGGCAGTTTAACATCCTACAGCTCGGATGAAATGGGTGCTCTCTACACCCCTAGGACTTACATAACTAGCACCTTCTACACCTTGGTGAAGAGAAGGGATAGACAATTCTGTGGTGAGGGTGTGTCATGAGGTGATACCACTGGAGGTCCATGTTAGCATGGCTATGCGAAGAAGCAATAGCTGTTAACGTGTCCATGCGAAGAAGCATGAGGCAAAGCAACACAATGTGAAACACTGCCCAAGGGACTTTGAAGTTACTTCGTACGAGCCTAAAAGGCCGTATGGGAAAATGTTGTGTTCCATAGATGATTTGGGCATGAGAGGCGCCTGGAAATGATGTTCGGAAGAGAGACATCAAACACGTTCATACCAAGAGGGATGCTTTCATGTAAAATGGATTAGTTTCATGGAAAAGACCAGGTCAACACGCAATTGCGACACTTACACGGAAAAGTCCAGGTCAGTGCACAATTGGAACACTTGCGCAGAAAAGACCAGGTCAGCACGCAATTGGGACACTTGCATAGAAAAGACAGGGTCGACATGCAATTGGGACACTTGCGCGGAAAAGATCAGGTCGACGTGAAATTGGAGGTGTTGGCGCGCAGGGGGGGGGGGGGTGCGCACAAGGAGTATAGGTTGCACGCAAGTGGAAGGGATTTCACACAATGAATAAGGGTTCTGCACAAATGGAAGGTATTGCATGAAAGGAATAAGGTTTGTGTGAAATTGGAAGGGATTGCATGTAAGGAATAAGGATTTCACGTAATTGGAATGGAATGCATGCAATTGAAACAGATTGCGCACAATTGTAAGAAATTTCATGCAATAGGAAGGAATTGCATGCAGGAGACGGGACTCAAAGGGATTCAGACGAGGGTTAAGCCTGAGGGGTCTTGCACAAAGGCGGACACTTGGGAGGCCTGTCGTGAAAAAAAAACCGTTCCTGAAAGCCATATTTTGTGTGCAGAAGAGGTGGATTTCGCACAGAGGAGACATTTTAGATTTTTCATCCGTCCAAAGTAGAAGGGGAACCATTCTATTTATAGGTGCTCGAGGTCGCCCAATCTACGCGGAAACCGATCTGCGCAAAATTTTGCGCGTTAGTGTCGGAAGCATGGAAGATCATCCATGCGAGGGCGGCACATGAAAATTTCTGTGCCCGTGGTCGGGGGTGTGGAAGTTCCCGCACCAGCACAGAAGTTTTTGCGCGGCGCGGAAGACTTCCTCGGATCCCACAGTTTTCCATGTGGGAGATATTTTTTTCACGTACACCTGATATTTTTTCATGCGGCCCTTCCACCCCCCCAAAATGGATTTTCAGGTCAAAACATGTCTTCACTTTATCGCACCAAAACCTCCTTCATCCCTTGAGCATTTTTGGACGTCTACATATATATTTGAGACTTTTGTGATCCGTATATACTTCAAACTTTTCCTCAAAGAGATAATGCTGCCATATTTTCAATGAAAAGATCACACCTGCCAACTCTAGATCATGCGTGAGATAGTTTTGATCATTAATTTTTAACTTCCTTGAGGCATAAGCGATGAATTTGTCATTCTTCATCAACACACAGCCTGAGACCTTATTTGAAGCATCGCTAAAGATTACAAAAATCTCCCCACTTGTGGGTAGTGTGAGCATAAGGGTAGTGATAAGACTCTTCTTTAAATCCACGAAGCTTTCTTCACATTCATCATTTTAAGAAAACTTGACTCTCTTTTGAGTTAGGTTTGTAATAGGGTTTTACAATCATGAGAAATTTTTCACAAATTGGAGACAATATCCAGTTAACCCTAGGAAGCTACAGATATCCATCATAGATGTCAGACTCAGCCATCCCTCAATTACTTTTGTTTTGGAAGGATCCACATATATCCCTTTTATTGTGATGATATGCCCCAGGAATGATAATTCCTTCAACCAGAACTCACACTTTATGTATTTTTCATAGAGCTTATCCTTTTACAAGGTCTCTAAATAGTGCTTAGATACTCCTCATGCTCCTCCTTTGTTTTAGAGTATATTAGAATATCATCAATAAATACTAACACAAATTTGTCAAGGTAATATCTAAAGACTCTATTTATCAATTCCATGAAGATTTTTGGATAATTAGTGAGTCTGGAAGGCATTCCTATGAATTCATAGTACCCATACCTTGTACAAAAAGCAGTCTTGGGGATATCCTCCTTATTCACCCTTACTTGGTAATATCCTGACTGTAGATCCACCTTGGATAAGTATTATGCTCCACATAGGTGATCGAACAATTCATCAATTAGTGTTAAAGGATACTTTTTCTTTATTGTGATTTTGTTAAGCTCACAATAATCAATGCAAAGCTGCATTGACCCATCATTCTTCTTGATGAAGAGGACTGATGCACCCTATGGTGAAGCACTTGGGCATATAAACTCTTTATCTAGATTATCATGTAGTTGTTTCTTTATCTCCTCAAGCTCTACAAAATCCATTCTATATGGAGCCTTGGATATTGGAAATGCCCCAGGTATAAGATCAATCGAGAATTCAACATATCTTCTAGGAGGAAGACCAGGCGATTCCTCCTGAAACACATCAGCGAATTCCCTTATAATAGGCATGCCTTCGAGGACGGTTCCTTACTTAGACTCAATAATATTATAAAGATACACATTCTCATAGGTAAGTAATATACATGATTGAGATGATGGTTCTAAAGAAGATTCATCCTCCTCCTTGCACTTGTATACAATCGGGGGTCGATTCACCATATGGAGAGTAATTTCCCTCTCATAGAAATTTATGTTGGCCATATATAGGGAAAACCAATACATTCTAAGAATTGCATCAAATTCCACTAGAGGTAGTATGATGATCTTCACCAGAAAGTTCAATCCAAAAATTGTGGTAGGGGAGGAGTTATATTCATGGGATACAATAATTTCCCCATTTTCCCTTCTCACCGACATCTCTACTTCCACGATTTGTGGTGGTGTTTGGATTGTTCTAATAAAATTTTGAGATATAAAAGAATGTCTAGAACCATAATCAAAAAGTATGTTCTCTATTATTAAATTAATAACTAGCATACCTATTAACACTTTGTTGTCAGGATTCTCTTTGATGGTAGTAATGGAAAAATTTCACCCTTACTGCCTTGGATGTTGTTGGTTGCCTCCAATTACCCTTAGCTTAGGGAACTAGTTTGCAAAGTGCTCTAGTTACTTATAGTTGTAGCAATGAACAATGCACTGAGGGTCAACCGGATCATTCCTTTCCTCTACCACACTAGTGGGTTTCTCCCGTCGGTAATTGTTAGCTATGTGCCCTTCTCTTCCACACCTAAAGCATTTCCTCATCCCCTTTAGGCAATTTTTAGGGTGCTTCTTTCCACACCTTTGGAAAGTGGGATGATGGAATTTATTAGCACTGTTGATTTTGTCCATTGGACCGCCAGAATTAAAATCCACTTTCCACTTATTAACCGCATGATACCCCTAATATTCTTCGATATCAATCTCAACTTTGAGGGCACATCAGGAAATCTCCTCATAGTTTTCAAAGTCGGAGATCGCTAGGGATTTCTGTAGAATAGGTTTTAGCCCACCAAAGAAGCAGTCAAACTTGAATTATGGGGTAAAAACAAAACTAGAGGCATATCATGAAAGTCTGGTAAAGTTTTCCTCATACTCCCCAATAGATTCATCATCCTTTTACTTGAGTGTAATGAAATCTCTTTCTATCCTAAGAGAGAGGGCGTAGAGAAAATATTTATCGAAAAACATTTTTTGGAAATCCTTCCATTCCAACACCTCAATATATTCCTCAGGATTCATATTTTTGATCAATGTCCACCATTTATCAGCCTCACCCTCTATATGTTAAGAATCCATAATAACCTTCTCTTGTTCGGAACATTGAAGGATGAAGAAGATCTTCTCAATGGAGTTGATCCATTATTCGACGATTGAGGGATCAGATGATCCATTGACAGTAGGAGGCCTTTATCTCATGAAGCTCTTGATCGTGACTTGTTCTTTATTAATGGGGTTGAAAGTTTCTATTGACCCATGGTTCTATTAAAAATTTGAGTTAACTGAGAGAGTATCATGTTTTTTTTTTCGATTCCCACTCCCATCAGATTGGGCATCTCACTAGAACAGTCATCACATTGATATTCGCATCGGTTGTTAGCCCGAGTCCTCCTATTACCGGCTATTGACTGTAATAAAAATAAAATTAGGGGTAAGTATTTTAAACTATTAAACACACAAAGGGTGATCCAATTAAAAAAAGGGATAACTTATAAATTACATTTATCTCCTTAACTTATGAATTTATGGGCTTCAATATAGGTTATCCATGATCTATTTCCTAATGTATATTCTTATGGGATTGTTTTATCCATTAATAATGGTTCATACTAAACTTATGAATTTAACAAAGCATATCCCATGGTAGTGTCTAACATATAGTGAAACAAGGCCCATTTTCATGCACCAGTTCCTGTTCGGTTCTAGCTCAAAGTGGTGTTTTTGAGTTTTACCCCTAGATACATTTGTGCCAGAGCCACCTCTACTTGTTCATATCAATATAGGGATTTATTTTCTTGATAAACCACTTACTCTATACTCATAAAAATTTAGGGATTATTTTCTTATACTCAGTCTTATTCCTAAGGCTTTAACTATAGTTTTATAACCCTAATCCCAAAAATAACTAAACCTATCCACTGATACCAACTATAACAACCCTAATCTTTATTTCATATTTAAACATGATTTATTACATAAAATTAAACTTAATAAAAACCAAAATATCGAGATGTATAGTTTCTTTGGAGATTAGGAACATTACATGACAACTTAAGACATAAAATACAATATCTTTATTTAAAACTTCTTTTACATGACCACAATATTCCTCCATACTTAACATTGCATGGGATAACCTGAGGAAATACATAAGAAAAGAGTGAGCTATAAATCCCAGTAAGGGAGTAAAAAAGGTATAACATGAAGAATAAAATACATGTTAGGAAATGGGAATATCAATGGAGCATAAGATAAACATGAACATAAAGGCATGATTATCATAACATGGAAATGTGACAACAACTTAAAACACTACATTATTAACATAAAGGAATCAGGTAAACCCCTATCCCAACATGTAAGAAAAATGTCCTAAAAGGAATAAGGTAAAACCCTATCCCAATATTATGTATCATGATACTAAACATTACCCAATTCATTAAAGCACTCTCAGGGCGCACCCTTCGTATTCATTTCAATCTCATGCTTAGGTGTGCCACATAGATCATATAACATGGATTCATTCAACATCCTCATTTTTTTCTACGATCAAAGAATTTGGAATAAATAAATGTAAGTACCATTCAATAAGTATATGTTCATAAAGGTGAATACCCTTGATAGAGAAATGGGTATGGTATTCACTACACAATGATTTTGGCTTGGAAAACCACGGTGCAATTTCAACTGCATAACGACATTATATAGAGATTCATAAATTGGGTTGATGAGAGAGAAAGGGGTCTCTCATAATTTATACATTAAATAAACAGTAATTTAATAATGGAAAATAATATCCAAACATATTAAATGGAATTTATATGCATAATATAGAAGAAAATATCGAATGGAAATAGGAAGAGAGAAATCCCTTACGGAATTTCAGCATGGTAACAGGTGTACACAGAAGGAATTAATGAGAGATAAAGGGGTATCTCATCATTCAAACAGAAGGAGAAGTACGTGGTAGGTGTGAAATCATACCCCAACTTTTTTAATTGAAAATAAATGGGTATAACAATATAAAGAAACTTGGACAAAAAATGACAAAGGAATGAATCCCTTACTTGGATGTGCGATCCCAAGGGCTTGGGAGAGGCTTGAGAGAGGATTATTGGGAGATTGGGGTGCCTTGGGAGGACTCTAGAGAGTATGGTGTAGATGTTGGTCTACCTACAAATTGTTTTAGTGAAGAGGAATGTGAGTTTGGGTGGGTTTATATAGGAAATGAGAGGGAATTATTTATTATTTAGGTTTTGGACACTACACATTAAACTAATCAAAACCAAAAACCATACCATGATTTTTTCCCATGGTTTCTGCAAAAGGGGAGTGGTATAAAATAATTTATAATTAAAAGGGTAGAAAAAATTAAAATATTAGTCTTTCTTATTTGGAGGTGAGTCATGCTCTCAATAAATCATTTTAAAATGTTAAAACATTTTATAAGTCTTGGAGGGTCCACTAAGGCATTATAAAATTAATCAAACAAATCTAAAATCACATTATTTTAGGGCTAAAAAATATATTGGATGAATATCCCTTTTATAGTATGTTTTTCATCACTATTGGGTCATTATGATGTCATAAAACACATTATATATTTATACGGTATTTAATTTTTACCCAAAAATTTGACAGTCTCAGAAAATTATGAAAAATTCACCATTGGATAATTTAGAAATCCTGATTCCAAAAATAATATTCATTTTATATAAACAATTTTATAAATATGTGAATTTTTTTACTTTTAAAATAAAAACCGGTATTTATCGAAAATTCATGGGTTTTGACAAAAAACGGATTTCAAACCTTAATAAAAATTACAATTGTATTCCTAAAAATTATACAATCATTTATATTTAATAAAAAGTAATTTTGTAATAATATTTTATTAAAATATTATTTAATTCAAAAAACCAATAATTCATCAAAATATATTTCTTAATTGAATATTAATTTAAAATACTATATGTTCTTTAAAAAAACATTTACAAGGTAACAATAATAAAATGAATGTATATTATTTATTATATACAAAAATAATACGCATAATCATAGTGATAAGGTCATATTACATACCCCCTTATAATACCCGCATATAACCTAAGGCTAAGGTGTGCGATGGTGACAGACTCTTGGGGTGGCTCGGATAACATCGCTTGGGTGGTAATCTCTATCAACTTCCACTTCTCCTGTAGGTAGTTCCGTTTGATCTTAACATGTTAGAGATAATCTTGGGATTGGTCAAGAGCGAAGCCGAGTGATACTACCTCCTTTATGAGCTCTGAAAAATGGGCTTCGTACAGAGCAATTCTACTGGATGAGGCCATCACTCCCTTTGTCTGAGTAAATTGGATTTGTTAAAGACCTATATTTATAATAATCATGTGATCACTGTTCAATGACTATATTAGCAAATGTCACAATTCTTAATAGTATTTTTAAATAAAAAAATATAAAACCAAGGAAGTTCATATTTTAGATAATGATTTTACATAATAAGACATTTAATTAGATCAAGAGGAATTTTCATTAGTGAATGTTTGGGTCATTACAGAGAAAGTGTTTTCAAAGATAGATATAAGGTAGGGCTATCATCAGGTGTGTTTTAGGACATCAGAAATACCTCTCATAGCTTTCAAGATCAGGTATGGTCTATATGAGTACCTAGTTATGCTGTTCAGACTCACGAACACACCTGCTATCTTCATGGATCTTACAAATCAGTTTTTATACCTGTATCTGGATTCATTTGTGGCCATCTTATTGAATATATCTTGGTTTATTAACACTCTATAAATGACCATGATACCCATATTTAGATCATCCTAAATACACTAAGAGAGGACCATATCTAGTTTAAGCTGAGTAAATTCCACTTTCGAATCAACAAAGTCCACTTTATGGGTCACATTATCTAGGATTCAGGAGTTTCAATAGACTTAGAGAAAGTGATAATTATAGTTTCCTGGGAGTAGCCCAAGAAATTATTTAAAATCTAGAGTTTCATAGGGATAGCTAGATATTACAGTCGATTCATCTAGGATTTATCATGCCTTGCAACACCTCTTACGAGCTTGACAAAGAAGGGTGCGGAATTCCTATGGTCAGAAGCTTGTGAAGTATCCTTTTAAAAGTTAAAGGTCCAATTGACTCCAACACAGATACTGATTCTTCTAGAGCTAGGAAGGAGATATACTATATACTGTGATTAATTAGGCATTGGTGTTGGAGCTATTTTGATGCAGGACAAGTGATCCTTCATGTATGGGTCTTGTTAGTTAAGGCGTCACAAGTAGAATTACCCAATGCATGACCTCGAGCTTGCAACTATTGTTCATTCCTTACATTGTTGGAGACACTATATTCTAGGAGAGTGTTTTATGGAATTTATTGATTATAAAATCCTCAAATATATCTTCACATAGTGGGATTTGAATCTTAGACAACATAGGTGGGTGGAGTACCTACAATCATTTGATTTTGAGATTTCCGACATGCTTGGAACGAGGAATTATGTGGCTGATTCTCTAATCCAGAAGACTCAGACACATGCAGTTTAGGAATCCAGTGATGAATGGAAGCTTATAGAATTATTTTCAAAGGTGGATGTTGAGGTTCAGGAGGACCATGGTTGGATTAACCTCTCATCCTTAGCTATCAATTATACTCTTATGGAACACATGATAATGAGGCCGTTATCTAATTTTAAAGGCCTAGTCCCAAGGGAAATAATTCCAGATGATAACATATCTTCAGGTTAGACCATGGTTGGGGATGATACATTATTGTTCCATGGGAATGTATGAGTCCTAGAAGACGTCATAGAAGAGTTGATGCAGGAATTCTACAATTTGATAATAATATTTTATTAAAATATTAATTATTTCAAAAATTCATTAATTCCTTAAAATAAATTCTTTAATACACTTTCTCTTCTATCGTATAAAAATTATAACTCTTATCAAAATGATCAGCTAATTATTTACAGATAAATAAATGATATAATCTTCATTTATAAGAATTATTTTTATAATATTATTAATAAAAACCTTAGTTTAATATAATAATGTATATATTTCTCAAAATTACCCTTTTTTACCTGAAGAATCAATTTATCAAATTCATAATTTTGTTTTAAGAAAGAATACTCTCATAAAGGAATTGATTGAATAATACTTTTTTTACAAGAATATATTACACAATAATTAAATAATAACTTATTACATAACCCCTTATAACACCCGCATAAGACCTAAGGATAAGGTGTGTAATGGTGACAGACTCTTGGGGCGGCTCAGATAACATCGCCCGGGTGGTAATCTCTATTAAGTTGAACTTATCCCATAGGTGATTCCATTCAAGCTTAACATATTGAAGCTCTACTTGGGCTTGGTCAAGAGTGAAGCCCAGTGACTCTACCTCCTTCCCAAGCTTTGACAAATGAGCTTCGTATAGCCCGAGTCTACTAGATGAGTCCATTCTCTTCTTTTTCTGTGTTGAAAGTATTTTTTTTAAAACTTATATTTATATCTGTTGTGTGATCACTGTTCAACGACTATATTATCAATGTTAATGATACTTAATGTTAATTTAAACTCAAAAATAATAAAAAAAGTTCACGTGTTTTCTATATCCATAAGTCATTAAAAGAAAGGGAATTTTATTTATAAATATTCAGGTTGTTACAATGGAGGTTTAAGAACAACATGGGTAGCCAGTCTTAGTGGCTGTGGTAGTGAAATCCTCTCTTATAGAATGGTTTTGGATGCATCAACTATCAGATTCTGATGGCCTCATTCTAAGGGAGAGTATCAGAGGAGAGAACCCACCTCCAAGTTGGGTTGTTAATGGCAGTGAGACCTTGCTCTACCATGGATGTGTTTGGGTTCCTTTAGATATATTGGAAGATCTAATGAGGGAATCACATGCCTCTGTTTAGGTATTTCATCTCGGTCTTACTAAGATGTACAGGGACATGCACCGTCAGTACTGGTGTCCAGGTATGAAGAGGTAGATAACATGCTTTATTATCAATGCTCCACCTGTCATCTAGTGAAGCCAGAGCATCAATGACCTGCTGGACTTCTACAGCCTCTCTCCATTCCTGAGTGGAAATATAATGACGTCACTATTGATTTCGTGACAGTCATGACAAGATATCCTTGAGGTAGCGATGCGGTATGGGTGATTGTTGATAGGCTGGCCAAAGTCACTCACTTCTTGGCAATCTGGAAAACATACCCTATTGATGAGCTAGGTAGGATTTATATCCTGTAGATAGTGAGAATTCACAGGTTTCTCCATTATATCATTTTGGACTGAGACACTAGGTTCACTTTCTGGTTCTAGCCAGGGTTGTAGAAGGCACTCAGTTGATAGGTGATCATGAGTAATACATATCACCCTCAAACCAATGGGCAGTCCGATCAAACAATTTGGGTGTTATAGGATATGCTATGGGCCTGTATCCTTGATTTTGGAGGTTTCTAGGAGAAGAATATTCTACTAGTTTATTTTTACTATAATAATAACTTTTAGGAAACAATTAAGATGGCTCTGTATAAGGCCCTCTAGGGTAGACCGTGCCATTCACCTTTATACTGGCTTGAGGTAGGTGATGTAGGTCTACTGGGTCCTTATCTTCTACAAGAGACTTCAGAGAAAGTCCAACTGATTTAGAAGCATATGACTACCGCTTAGTTAAGTTATAAGTCTTATACCGATCATTTCCATGGACCTCTGGAGTTTGAGGTGGGACATCGGGTTTTTCTGTGTGTATCACCTCGGTTTCGACACAAACAAATCAAGAGAAAGGGGAAGTTGTCACTGAGATATATTGGTCCTTTCAAGATAGTGGAATGAGTCGAACCAATAGCCTGTTGATTGCTGTTACCTCAGAGGTACCATGCCATGCATGATGTCTTCCATGTATTGCAACTTTGACAGTATCATCCAGTCCCATCTCATTCATTTGATCTCGATGATATAGAACTGGAAGAGGATACATCCTTTGTGGAGCATCCAATTCGTATCATTGATTTTATCATGAAGGTAATTTAAGGTATTTCAATTCCTCTGGTTCGGGTGTTATGAGAGAAATGACATGTTCAGGATGAGACCTGGGAGCGGGAGGCTGATGTATGTGCATAGTGGCCAGAACTCTTTTCAGATGACAACGTGCTACCCTTGGAAGGGAAACTTAGGGATGAGTTGTTTTAAGGAGGGGAGGTTGTAACTTCCCAAAATTATCCAAAGTTTCAAGAAATTTAATTTTTGGTTTAATTCCTTTAAATGGCCTGAATTTGATGCTTAGGAGGTTAAAGGAGGTCCTAGGCATGTTCGAGGCTTGTTTGAAGCCCGAAGCATCAAAAAGGAGGAAAAAATATTGGTCCACATGGTTTGTCTGCAACCATGCTACCCAAGGTGCATGGGAGTGTGATATTTTTTAGGTTTTAGACAGTAATCACACACATGTTTTGTGCATAGTTAGTCGAACTATACGCCTAACCATGCGAGGTGCCCTAGTGAAGCAGAACCTTGCGCACGATTGGCGCACAATTTGGCCAATCGTGTAGCCAAACCGTGCGCAATGTAAATGGGGGTGAAATTATCACTTTCCCTTAATTAATGTTTTAAGGATTTTCTATTTTCCTTCCGTATTCCCTCTAGTGTATTCCTCCTCCTCCATGGTGCATGATCTCCTCTCCTCCTCCTTCAAGGTTTTTTGATATCTTCTTTATTTGTGATACGTTTCCTTCACTGTCAGAAGAAACAGAATCATCCCGGTAATCTCGATCATATGCAACCTCTATTTCAAGGTTTCTCCTCAATCCATTGTACTATTTTGGTGTGATGGATTTATGACCCATTTTTGGGGTTTTTTTAAATCTTCTGATTTCTTCCATTTTAGGTTGGATCAAGGCTTGTTACCAGATGTGTGCAGTACTATGATTATGTGGTTGGGTGTCTACACCTTTTTACCATTGTTTCATTTCTTATTGGTCGTTTCACCTTTGTTCTACTTGCCAAAACTTTCCAAAAAATATTGGTTATTGCATATTAAATTAATTGGAGTGGTTTTCCATGTCCGTAGTGATTCTAGTTTACAGAAAAACCCATTCATAGGGTGTTTTCCTTATTTTTGGCCACCCCTTTGGGTGAACCCTCCTATAATGGCTCAATGACCATTCTTGATTAATGGAAACAACTTAGGTGTTTGTATTGTACCTTGGTTTAATACCTTAAATTAATTGAAATGAATGGAGATGAATAAAGAACCATGATTTAAAATCTATTAGCAATGTTTTTCTTATGTCTTGTTGTTGGCATTCATGTGTAATGCCTTGGATAAGCTTAATTATATTTGTACTTATTTGGTTTATTTGTGCCAATGCTTATTCTTTCTACATGTTCACTATGATAATGCTTTATTCCATGTTTAAAGGCTTGTATTTATTTGTTTGACAAGCTTGTTAGCTTGTGATATTAGAATTTCATAAATGATATGTGTTTAATTACATGTTAATTACAAGTATGAAACATTTGTGCCTTGCTTTAGTGGATTTAACTATAAGCGAATCCTTGGTAAGTTTTTTAGCTAGTGTTATTGAAATATTACTCATGCCTGTGCTTGCTCTTATCTAGTTTATACTTATCATATGAGTTGTACCATTATTGATTGGATTAAAGTGCATACTTTCTTGGCTTGATAAGCATGTGGTATTGAGATGAATATTTAATGGATTTAAATTATAAATGATTTTCATTGATATGCGGATTTATTGTTATGGATCACTTGATACGGGATAGGAGAGAACATGGATTTTGTATTAAGGATTCATAGATGGACTAACCATGCTCGCTTGGTTACAACTCAACGTGCTAAGGGAGATGATTTGGATTTATAGGAAAGGGATGCCCGAGTGGTTTCTTATACTCCTAAGTGATACCGGTTCCCAAGGGGAGAAACCGTGGATGGAACCATTAGCAAGATGGATACTCTATGAAATAGGTGATACTTATTCCCCTATGTGAGATACCTGGGATAGACTCAGAGTCACCATGCTTCGAGTGATACTAGGGATGCCTTAAGGGTTGCATAGGATGGACTTAGTGGTGTTGGATTATATTTTATATACCATAGAAAACCTTGGGATTATTTTTAGATCATCTTTTATGGGATTAGACTCCACCTTGGATTTGATAGATAGATTGATTGTTTTATTATTCACATGAGATGCATCCTTTGTTATTATTAACAGCTTTCTTATGCACTTGAGATATAATTCTACCTTGTTATACTAGAACACTTGAGTGATGACATGGGAACTAGACCCCAAGCCAAGGAACAAGCTTGAGGGTATGTCTTTTGGGGTTTCCTTGTTTATTTTAGGCCTTTTACATATATATTGCTTGCACATGTACCTATTTTCAGACTTCTGGCATAAGCCGAAGCAAGTGGTATGAGACATGTGTCCACTTCGGAACCTGAACTAAGGTTTTTGGGATTTATTTATTTATTTCTCTGCATTAACTATATATGGAACACTGCTCTTTATTTATAGCATAAAATGGAAGGGTATATATACCGCGGGTTCCATCCTAATGAGATTCACATATAACACCTTGCTTGGGAATTGTTTGGTACCAAAGTATACTTTATGATCGAAGGTATGGATAAAGGGAAGCATGTTGCTTCTAATGCTTGAGTGCTTAACAATTTAGAATAAATATTTGGGGGCAGAGGACTAAGCCTATGCTCAAGATGGTGTGTAGTAGTTTTTGATCTCCTTTTGTAGTTTTCATAACATCCAATATATTCTTATACCCCTATTCCAATTCAATTAATTTTTTATAGGATCATGACATGCCATAATTATCATTATATCTATTACTGATTATCTTCTTCCTCCAGTTGTTCATTTATAACTTTCAGCTTATTACATTACTTATACTGCTGTCTGCTTATCCATTTGCTTTTGCTAGTTGCTATTTATTACTTACCACTATACATACTCTGACCTATGAGGGCATAGTCTCTCCACAAACACACAATAGGATCTCGTTGGTAGTCGTAAACTTTTAGCATTTGGGGAGATGTGCTTGAGGTCACGTGACCAATCAGGATCGGGGCACTGTTGAGTGGCACTTGGGTCTGGGATGCTACACACACACACCCACAAACATCTCCATGCAACAATGTAGAGATAAAATCTGAAAACTAAAATTGCATGCATACAACTATCCCACAATAGAGTACAATAGAAGTACTAAAAATAAAAAAAGAGAAAAATATACGCCCACCAAAACTGTAAAAGCATTTAACCAGCTCAGATGGAGGGGGTCACTATCAAAAGAAACTACCGGTAATCTTTTCGACCAAGCTCCAGAAACATCTCGATCGGTCAAGTCCACTAAGCTCTTCCAGTCTCCTCTATGGGGAAAATAGGTATTTGCGACAAGTCAACCACCCATCGCAAATAGTCCATTGAGAGAGATTATTTGTGATGAGAATCATATACGATCACAAATAGTCAGTGAAAAAAGACTATTTATGACGAGAAGATATTCCTGTCGTAAATACCTTTAGCATGCACTGGGTGCCGAAACACAGGAAGACTATTTGCGATGAGAATTTATCCCCATCCCAAATACTTTCTGTTAGTTTTTGTTATTTGAAACAAGAATTTCACCCGTCGTAAATACCCTTATTAACTACTGCCATAATTAATACAGCTGACACTAATTGCGAAGGGGCTCCCATCTCAAATACTTTCGTTGAAAATGATCTAAACTATATATACCCTCACCCTAATTTTTCCCATTTCATTCTTATCTTAAATTATCTCTCATTATCTACTCTCACATTCTTCTCTTTACTTTTTTTTAATGTTTTAAATTTTACAGCGGAGCAAATTTCGAGCTTTGCATCCAAAGAAAGATTAAGTTATAAGGTATTTTTTTATTTTTTTTATTTTATATTAGTAATAAATATATTTAATTAGTAGTAATTATATTTAATTAGAATTAGTTTTTTTATTTTTCATTCGTTAGTTTTTGAAATATTTTGTTTTAATTAGTAAAAATTATTGGTAATGACAAAAAATTAGTAAAAATAGCTATGATTAGTAAAAATTAGTAAAAATTAGTAGTTTTTAGCGGTAATTAGTAAAAATAAGCGATAGTTAATAATAATTGTTGGTAAAAAATAGTAATTAGTAAAAATTAATAAAAATAAGTTTTATTTTTTAAAAATTAGTAAAAATTACTTGTAATGACTAAAAATTATTAAAAATAGTGATGATTAGTAAAATTTAGTAAATAGTATTGGAAAACCAGTATAATTAGTATTAATTATCAATAATTAGTAAATATTAATGGTAAATCACTATAATTATTAAATATTGGTTGTAATTGTTAAAAATTAAAATTAAATCACTTTAATTATTAAAAATTATTGTTAATTAGGGGTACTTAGTAATGTTTAGTATTTTTTAGTTTAAATTACTGGAAAAATAAAAATGAAATAAGTAGTCAATTTATAGGTGATGGGCAATGATAAATTTGGACATGATTAAAATAAATTGGTGCAATGAAAAATTTGGACATGGTTGGCATAAATTGGTTTCATCACTTGAAGATTTTAAAATCTATGATTTACACCTTTTTAGTAATTTATAATATATTTTATTAGTTTATATTAAATTATACTAAAAATTAGCGGTAATTTGTGGTAATTATTTCTAATTACCACTAATTACCATTAATTTTTTGTATAATTTAATATAAAGTAATAAAATATATTAAAAATTAATATTAACATGTAAATCATAGAATTTCCAATATTCAGGTGATTAGAAATGACCAATTTGTGCCAACCCAGTCCAATTTTTTCATTAGGTCACCAAAACCAGGGCATGCAGGATATAACGCGTCGATGATAGTAGCAATAATAGCAGGAGAAGAAGATGCATCAATCACATGACATGGTTGGCATAAATTGGTGCAATGACAAATTTGGACATGGTTAGCATAAATTAGTTTCACCATCTAAAGATCGTAAAATCTACAATTTACACCTTTTTATTAAATCATAGAATTTAAAATCTTAAGGTGATTAGAAATGACCAATTTATGGAAGCCATGTCCAGTTTTTTCATTAGGTCTCTAGAACGGGGGCATATATGATGCGACACATCGATGATAGTAGCAGAAGAAATATGAGGAGATGCGTTGATGACATGAGGATGGAGATGGATATTGAAATAGTTAAATGATGTTTATAATCATATATAATATATATCTATATATAATACTTGTTTTCAACAATTTTCTAACAATAGTCATTTCATGTTTCAGATGGCTGATGAACGTTTATCTAATCTGTTTCATGAGTTGGAGGAGGCTTCACTACTTAGTGACGAGCATGATCCTACATCATCTAACCCTCAGACTGTTGGTGGTTCAGTAACAATTCGAAGAGGTCATGGTCTTGTGACATTGATGATTCCTGACCCTATCCCTGAGTAACATCCACATCTTTAGTTTGATCCATGCATACAAAGGTATGTTTAGTTTTGTATTTTAGTTATTTTTCATAAATTTTCATTAATTTATTTATATAATAATTATTTGATTATTTTTTCTATTTTTTCATAGATTTTTACATATAGCTTTTGGAAAAGGGAGTGCTATACCGTGAAATTATTTTTCTAGAGCACGGGTGACATGAGACCAAATTCTCATTGATGTTCGACACCACATATCTAATCATTGGATGGTACGTAAATAAATAATATTTATTTTGAAATTTATTTAATTAGTAATTTAATATTATTAATTATTTATAGGGTTTATGGTATATCATAGATGATATAATGTAGGAATCTATCTAGGAGGCATGAGAGGTTTGTATGCATGATCATTGCTGCTAGTTTTTACACAATCTAAGGAGGACAACCATGCGGAAAGCAGGAGTAACAAATTTTGATTAGTCTTGCTGCACCCATTGACCAGATTAAATCTCATATCAGGTTTGTGATGATTATGTTCATACTGGATGTGAAATAATTTTTAGAGTAGATAATCATTAGTTCGAAAGAATCAAATAAGGTAAGAGGTGACACATCGATCTGGTAGTCATACATTCAGTACGCATAGGTGAAATATGGTAAGTAATTTTTTTAATAATTTATAAAACTTTAAATTTGAACTGTTTATTTTATACTCATATAGGTGGAAAAGAATCCTGATATTATAGAGTTTGACATTTATAAGAGGATTTATAATGATATTGTCACTGAAGAGATTATAGGTGGTCGTCAGTGGCATATTATGGTTAGTATTTTTTTTGAGTTTTAAAATTAACTGAAAATAGTATTTTTACTATTTTAATTTTAAATTTCAATTGAATGAGTCATGTGAGGTCATGAATTCTTAGAAATAGGATGCGAGTTAGGATTATACCAAGGATAAGACCACTAGTTTAGTAGTATTTGATGACACAGAATGGATGCAGGTGACTCAGTATGCCTTTGAGAAAGGACGAGTTTTTGGTATCGACTATTGATTGATGCCTGAGAGTTATTATGGTACTTCTACAATGTTGATGTCCATCTTGAGGGGATCTCGTTGAGAGTCATCATCATTTTCTGTATAGTATGAGGAGCATTTGCGAGCTCAGGGTGAGCTTATAGAGACCATGCATTGGGAGTAGGAGGAGCTCCATCGACAATAGCAAAAATAGTAGGAGGAGATGCATCAATGGAAGGAGCTATAACATGAGAAGACGATGGAGTACATGCAATGTCTAACTCATGAATTAGGGATGAAGTTCCCTCCACTACCTCCTTTAGATGACCCCTCCAACTCAGTGATTTATGTATTTTTTTTTTGAAAAACAATTGAATGTACATATTTTTTGTAATGTTTTTTTAATTAATATATTTACAGTTCTATATAGCGCATGTTTTATATTTTTATTAATATTTGTTTTATTATTTGTATTATTTTTTAATTATTTTTCAATTTTTTAGGTTATTTACTATAAGTAATTCCTCCTGTTTCAATTAATTTTTTTTGAAAATGGATCATATTATTTGTGACAAGCCATAGAAAAAAAACTATTTATGATGAGATCTTGTCACAAATAACCCGTCGCAAATAGTAGAAAATTTTTTAGTGCTTGGTTCCTCCTAAGACTCTGTCGAAAGGCCTGTGGTCTACACAAGACACAACATGTGTGGGGAAAGCCCATGTAGGGGTGAGTATTACAATACCTAGTAGGAACCCCAAAAACCCAAAAGAAAAGGAATAAATTTAATGACAATAGTCTTCTTGACATAGGTAGAGGGAATCCAAACAAGAGAGAAACTCCATATCGAAAAAATCCTCAGCTATACATGACTAGTTATCTCAATCCACATGGCATGTCAACCAAGATGTGACAACACCAGAAGGACTCCCAGTATCACCTAGATATACTATTCTCAGACTCTAAGTTTCATGATGTTTTTACCTCATAGCCAGCTATAAGATTCTACTCGAGGCTCGAAGGTAACATACATCTAGGAGAACACACTCCACAAGACCAGTCATCCTAGATAACACTTGTCCAGTAGATATACTCCATTAGGTACAACTCCTCCATCCCTAATGACCCATCTAAGATATACCACTCTATCATGTATCATAAGCCGATGGATCAACCCCGCCATCCTAGATGGAATACAACCAAGAGAACATGCTCATTGGATCTCACCATAAAGAAAGTCACACTGGAACCCAATGGATCTCAACCCTCAGATAGGGGATCTCACCCATCCCTAACGGGGGATGCTACTAACCCTACTAGAACCATGAAAAGGTCTCATTTATCAGAAAGGGGATCAATCCCAGGATCCATTGGGGGACACTATGAACCCATTCTGGATAACTAAAGACAACACCTCCTTGAATAGGGGATCACTCACAGGAGCCTCTGGAGGACACCATGAACCCAATCTAGATTACTCAAGATCTCTTAGAAAGGGGACCACTCCCAGGATTATTGGGGTCACCACAACCCAATCTGACATCATGGAGACCAAATAACTTAGATATGGGATCACCACCTATGTAGTTTTGGTTACAATGATTCCATGAACCCCACCTAGTACAACATACAAAGTAGGGGATCGTACTCCCGATGATACCAAAAAACCTACATAAGGGATCATATATCCAATTATTCCACAAACCTTACTAGGCTATCCTGCTAGATAGGGGATCATCACCCATGTAGTGTTGGTCATGATGATACCAAAAACTCGATATAGGGAATATGAGATAATAGAGGATCCTGCATCAGCCTCCCCAGAGGGATAATACAACGCTATCCAATCTCATCCTATAAAGGGGATCAAAATCATGTATTGAGGATGTAATACCACACTGTACCATCATAGGGAAAAGTCCAATGGACTCACTCAATTGCTGCCAGTCCAAACGTCGTTAACCCAAGAGACCCACAACATCGTCTCACATCATATCTTCAAGGCCCATAACGAGTCCACCAATGTGTTCTATATGGAAAACTACTTAGGATATACTACTCATAGGCTTGTATCTGATCCTTGAAGAAGGATATATGAAAGGTGGAAGGTCCTCCAAAAAGGACTACACGTTGTGTAAAGGGGTTCACATGGAATGTGACCCCACCTAAACACCCAACCATGTCCCTTGCTACATAGCTTGGTTTTCCATGTGGTCTTACATGACATGCACAGACTATACATGGTTTGTCTTTCCTCACCCCATCTCGATAGTGTCTTTCCTCACACAGATCAGTCAGTTGTGTTTTTCACATGGCATGTACCCCCTTGTGCATGGCATGTCTAGGAGAAACACCACCTTTTTCATGTCTCTTTACCTTGATTGCTCCCTACACCCCATATTCATGTACTATGGCTGGGTACTTTCACACACTCGTGTACATTCACATGGCTTCCCTAGCCATGTCCTATGGCCACATGACATGGGGTCACTACACAGTGTGTAACCTCGGTACATGATGTGTAATCCCCAAAAATCATCTTCCTCTAATGGGAAGAACACACAAAGTGTTACCCTACACTAAATTCCATGTGAATAAGAATTCCAAATATGAAATCCCTATGCACAACCCGATTCACCCCAGTTCCCCCTGAAACCTCAAGATCGACCCTCACAGGGTCCCTAGAAATTGTATAAGGGCTCTACAACCTTAAAATGATGCATAAAAAGGGTATTGAAACTTAAAATAAAATATTCTGACCTCATGACAAAAACTCTAAAGTTTTGGGGTTAGATCTATGCCTGGAAGTCACTGCAACATATTCTGGGATCGATCGCCGTCAAGACCAAAGATCAATGATGCCTCTTTTCCTTGGTTTTGGACTTGATTCGACCATCACTCCAAGGTAGAGAGGGGTTCAGATCCTCTATTCTATGTTCAACAAGGGGGTGGGGGATAAGGGATATTTTTTTAATTTTATTAAAATAATATCCTCTATTTAACACCCCTCACATGAATCGCCTCCAACCCAACAACCGACACTAAAAAATTTTATATTGCTCCTAGGCCAAATGCCACGTTCTGAACTCAACCATGATATCAAATTTCAATATATGAATCCTCTTATAATTTATTCCATGTTTTAAAGAAACTATGTACACATGATAAAATATATTTAATATTTTTAATATCACCGTATGAAGCTCTCTAGGACCTGAAATCCTACGCCGAATTAGTACCTGGCGTCAGAAAAATTCTTAAAAATATTCCAAAGTATTACAGGTCAAAACACGAGTCAATAAATCCTCCCCACATTAAGGGTTTTCATCATCAAAAAGTGAAATCCTTGGTATAAGGAACAAAATTGATCTCTCCACTGGGACTCCCATTCTAGAGAGCTCTATAAGCCCACAATGAAGGCCACAAAGGGTTCTCGTGCTGCCTAAAAGCATGCACTCAAGGGAACCACAAAGTTAAATCCATACCCATGTTTAGAACAAACTAGGTCGACATCATGCAACTAGTGGGCACATGTATCCTCAACTACGATGGGTGGAAAACACCAAGCTCCATGGCCCATCTGTGATCATAGGGTATAGAGGTACACCGCCTCGCTAACCTAACAAAAATACCAAAGAAACCCTACTCTAAACACTTAAGTCAAAGGAAATAATCCACCTCACCTCAATAATATTCTCTTTGGGATGCACTGAATCTCCTGCATGGTTTTTTATCACATCTCAAGAACACATCTTAGTGAGGAAAGCATCCCAAATTATTGTGATTCCAAAGATACGTCAAACCACACAATGTCATCCTCAAGCGTATCATGTAACAAGATGAAGATGAACACATGAGGGTACCAATGAACCATATAGGGTTTCCAAAGTGTAAACATTGGGTCTTAATAGGTCCTGTATCTAGGAACCTCCAAAGAAAAACCCTTCCTTGAATACATAAGTTAAATGAACTTGTTCTCCACATCTTGACACTGTCCTCTTTAGGATGTAATGACTCACTCACATAGTTTTACTCGCATAAAAAATGCTCCTAAGTGGGGGAACACATACCCATTCCTTGTGCATTCAAAGATAAGATGAACAACACCAACATAGGTTTCTATCGATGACCCTCATCACCTTGAACAAACCTCGAGCAAGAAGCGGAAAGAAAAGTGTACCTCATGGAAATGTCTATCAATACTACTATAGAAAGTAGAAAGGACATAGAGTATACCTCTAATCACCCTTATAGCCTCTAGAAAAAAGGCCTCAATGACCTAAAAATATCCTTTCCCCCATCCTCTATCTCCTTGATCCTGGCATGGACCACTTGGAGGTGGAGGTGGAAATTTGAACCACCTTCCACCTCCTGCTACTCTACTCGCTCCTCCACCACATCCGCCATCATGAGAAACTCCATGATCCAAACACTACCTCTACTAGGGTGGTCCGTTGAATGAATCTATCTCAAAAACATGATGGGTTAAAAAATCTCTAGTAATATTTCCTCGATCGTCACAAGTATATAACTGCCTCTCCTACGATTGACTAAAATAGGCCAGGAAGCCATAAGACTCAAACCCTACATCCTAGGATTTCCTGCTGAAGCATCTCACATGCTCAGATCCCTAAGACTTTCATTGACTACTAGATTTTGAGGTATCATCTCCTGTGTGCCCAACACTAATAGTCAGAGTTTGCTCAGCTAGAAATCTCTCCACTATCAAGGCCTGCTCAAGCACACCTGTATAGGTGGAAATGTACAATGATAACACTAACACCCTGATCTCTCAGCGCAAGCCCTGCTCAAAGGTCCATGCTCTGAAAAACAAAACCCAAAACATATCTAGTGAGTATCACGACAGGTCGGTGGACCTCACCGAGTACTCTTCCACATACATGCTATCCTTCCAAAGCTGTAGAAGCTCAAGGATACACATCAATATCAATATAGTTGAATAGAAATATTCCCGAAAGAGTCGCTCAAAATCTTCCCAAGTGAGCGTTGCCTTGTTGTGGGCCTACGTCAGCAGACTCCACCATTACCTGGATGAACCCTGTAGAAGAGTCACCGCCAGGAACATGATACGATTGAGAGGTTTCCTCATAAGGTGGAAAACACATGGGACTACCTCAAGCTAGTAATTAGCTACCTAGAGGTCTGGATCACCCTGATACCTCAAAGGTCACTACCTCTAGAACTCATGTAGTGCATTCATCATGCTTGAATCCTCGGCCAGCACTTCCAGTACAATGTGCTTCTCAACAGGTGGTGGCTCAACTAACAAACCACCTCAAGGTCAAACCACATGACCGGTTCCCTGCACAGAAGCCTCATTGTTGGGTGGATTTTTGTCACAATCTCTTTATGGAACCCTGTCTAGCTTTCATCATGGTGTCATCCTGAAATAGAATCAAGACGCACCATGATCAAAGAGTATATCTGGGGAGATGAATCAAGAAGGATAAGAAAAACAAAAAACCAATCCTATATGATGCATGTACCAACATTTCCCTTCAACTAGTGTCATCATTTACCGAATCAAAAAGTATTTTATTAGAGTCTTGATGAATGGATACATTGGCCATCACAACAATACTGGAGTCCCTGTCCTAAAATCCAAACTCAAAACACCCAAACACTATCACTATGCAACCCAAACCGAACTCACAACTAGAAAAAACCTAACTCTCTAGTCCTGGGGAAGGACCTCCATTGATACCACTCTATCATGACCCAAACCAATGGGGTTTTAGAAATTAATAACCCAATCCTACCTCCATAGGCTAGGGGATGGAAATCAATATTGAGTAGGCATATCACACACATGGGAGACCTTAGCCTATGACACCTATACACACACACCCACAAACATTTCCATGTAATAGTGAAAAGATAAAAGTTAGAAACTAAAAATGAATGCATACAACTATCACACAATAGAGTACAACAAAAGTACTAAAAATAAAAAAGGAAAAAATATAGGCCCCCCAAAAACTGTAAACCATCCAACCTGCTCAGATGGAGGGGATCACTGTCAAAATAAATTACTGATAATATCCCAAGACAAGCTCTTGTAAACACCTCGGTCGGTCTAGTCCACTAAGCTTTTCCTGCCTCAGGTCCTCTTGAGACTCCATTGAAATACCTATGATCTAAAGAAGACATAATATGTTCTGTGAAAGCTCATGTAGGGGTGAGTATTACAATTACTAGTAGGCTCCCCAAAAACCCTGTTGGCACCAGAAAACACATCCATGTATTTCACTGAATGCTACCAAACATGATCCCGGAGCATAAATCATTTCACAGGCTTTGATTTTACTAGTTGTGGAGCTCGAACAGAGTCACAGATCAGAATTTATTGTCGTTCTAAGTCAGACTACTGAATATGGCCATCTCAGACGATTTTGGGGAAAAGTATGGTTTTGCACGCAAGAATTTAAATCTTGCGTGCAATAAAGGATGTTTTGCACAAAAGAATGGAATATTTCATGCAATAACAAAATCTTGTGTACAACCTATCACAGAGACCTTTTATGTGACCAATGCAATTTCATCTTCCCCTTGGCCACCCAAAAAATGGCTAAGTATGGTGCGCACAATATTTGAGATGTGCATGCAAGATCAAAATCCGAGCATAGGAATCTTACGCTCCCCATGTGACGTATGTCGGGAAGCTTCTGTGAAGTCCCAAGAAAATGGATAAGGAAGGTGCGTACGAGATTATTATGTGACCAATGTGATGTCAAATGACCTTTTGTGCACACACCAACCACAGGGTGTGCGGAAGATTTCTTCCATGCTCGGAATCTTACATGCAACCGCTCAAGGTTTCACCTATAAATATAAGTGAACCCCTCCCCTCAGGGTAAGTCTCTGGAGGTTTAATGCCACTCTAATGCACGTAAGACCACCTCTTCCGCGCCTGTGTGGAAGAATGGAACCATTCATGTGAGATCTTTCACGATAGGTCCCATATGGTTCCGCCTTTGCACGAGCCCGTAGTGGTTTGACCCTCGCACAACATCTTTTCTGCCTAATTCATGTGCGTGAAAGATTTACTTTTGTGTGTAAGATTCCATTATTGTTCACAAAACTTCCAATCTTGCGTGAAAGACTTCTATATTTTGCGCAATAGTGAGAAGGTTCCCAATCTTGCGTGAACCTATGCCGTAGAGTCCAATCTTACGTGCAGCCCATCCTGCATGCAGCTCATCTTATGCGCAACAGTATACAAGCTTGTTCCCCCACACCCCTACTTAGGATCAGTACCGGGCTATGGTCCTGGCACAGAGGGCCAGTCCCTTCACTACCGTCACTAACCCCCATGAAAAATGGAGAGTCGCACTGCAATTTTTTCAATTCAGGACATCGACATTTTCCATTGCACCCTTAGGCACGTCCACCTTCCTCCTATGGAATACTATGATTTGAGATAATTCTCCACACTCCATGAAACAGATTGAGTCAACATATTCCTATTGGTCCATTTCCCATGTCGTGAGTTGAGATTCTTATCATTAATTCCTTGAGTACCTTGATTCAAACCATTTCTCAAGAAACTCATCCAAATCCCATCACATGACTCATATGCTAGGTTGAACCTGAAAGGGAAGCTCTTGCATAATTCCCAACACCAACCATTTCTAGGAACCTTATTCCCAATAGTCCTCTCTACATGACTATAAACTGTAGCACACCCTATATAAAAAATATAGGATGCCTCTTATTACAAACAAGAGATTCCTTATGCACCAAGCATAAGATGCTAATAGTCCTCTCTACATCACTATAAACTATAGTAAACCCTATATGAAAAATATAGGATGACTCTAGTTCCAAACAAGATATGCCTTATGTGCCAAGCATAAGATGCTAATAGTCCTCTCTACATGACTTTAAACTATAGTATGACCAATGTGTTAAACATAGAATGACTCTTGTTCCAAACAAGGGATTCCTTATGTTCCAAACATAAGATGATAATAGTCCTCTCTACAAGGCTTTAAACTGTAATACACCCTATGTGACCAATATAGGATGCCTCTCTTAAAAACAAGATATTCCTTATGTTCCAAGAATAAGATGCTAATAGTTTTATCTATATGACTTTAAACTGTAGTACACACTATATGAAAAACACATGATTCCTCTTGCTCAAAAAAAAGATATGCCTTATGTGACAAGCATAAGATGCCAACGGTCCTCTCTAAATGACTCTAAACTGTAGTATACCCTATGTGAAAAACATATCATTCCTCTTTCTCTAAACGAGAGATGCCTTATAAACCAATAATAAGATGCTAATAGTCCTATCTACATGACTTTAAACTGTAGTATACCATATCTGACAAACATAGGATACCTATTGATCAAAATAAGAGATGCCATATGTGACAATCATAAGATTCCAACAGTCCTCTATACATGACTCTAAACTATAGTACTCCCTATGTGACAAACATAGAATTACTCTTTCTTTAAATAAGAGACGCCTTATGTGCTAAGCATAAGATGCCAAAAGTTATCTCTACATGACTTTAAATTGTAGTAAATCCTATCTGACAAACATTGGATACCTCTTGTTCTAAATAAGATATTCCTTATGTGACAAACATAACACGCCAATAGTACTCTCTACATGAATTTAAACTATAGTACACCCTATATAAAAAACATAGGATGCATCTGGATCCAATCAAGAGATGCCTCATGCACCAAGCATAAGATGCCAACAGTCCTCTCTACATGACTTTAAACTGTAGAACACCCTATATGACAAACATAGGATTCCTATTGCTATAAAAAAGAGATGCCTTATGAACCATGCATAAGATTCCAATAGTCATATCTACAATACTATAAACTAAAGTATGCCCTATGTGAAAAATATAAGATTCCACTTGATCCAAACAAGATATGACTTATGCACCAAGCATAAGATTCCCATAGTCCTCACTACATGACTTTAAACTGTATCATTCCCTATCATTCAATAATAGGATGCCTCTTGTTCCAAACAAGTGATTCCTTATGTGCCATGAATAAGAGGACAATAGTCCTATATATATGTCTATAAACTGTAGTATACCCTATATGAAAATATAGGATGCCTCCTACTCCAAATAAAATATTCCTTATGCACCAAGCATAAGATGCTAACAATCCTCTCTACATGACTATAGACTATAGTACACACTATAGTAAAAATATAGGATTCCTCTTGTTCCAAATAAGAGATGCCTTATGCACTAAGAATAAGATGATAATAGTCCTATATACATGACTATAAACTACAATATTCCATATCATTAAATAATAGGATGCATCTTGTTCCAAATAAGAGACAGATTATGTGACAAGAATAAGATACCTTAGGCCATGATTACAGTGGCATAATTTCAAGAGTGTTATAATCCATTCAAATATTCCATCAATATACCTCATGCTTTTCATGTAATTCATTCAGATCTTCATCCTATTTCATGTTTGAAGGGGCCCCCTAATGGCTTGGTCCCATGCCACCTCAGCTCACCTAGCATCCTAGGCCAACGCCCTGGAAGACTTTGGACGACTCTTCGAGTTTGGTCTCGTGTTTTGAATACAGTCATCGATTGGCCCTCATTTGTTTGTTTCTATATCAGGCTAATGTGATTTTGATGGTGTGATTGTAATATTGTCAGAAGTTATCTCCCTTCTTCATGCCGCCCCCATTTTGTTCTGAATGTTGGGAATGTGATTCACACTTTTCATCTCCCTTTGTTCAGATTGATTCCAACTCCCTTGGCGTTATCCCTCTTATGCACTAGTGCATAGGTGTAGGCTCCAATTATATGCCTAAACCCACCAGTGAGTTGGGATGCCCTCATGGCCAGACACGTGGAAGATATCTGATTAGCCTCCATGTGTAAGCCCCATACACCATTTATGTTCCTTAGAAGAATCTAGGAAGCTTCCATGCATAATACCCATCCACCATTGCCACTCCATAGAGGCATCCAAGTAGCTTCCATGCGTAAGCCCCATCCACCATTGCTGCTCCATAGCGGCACCAAAGCATCTTCCATGCATAAGCCCCATCAACCACCCTTCATGGATACACCTTTACACCATGATCATCAAGTATATTGTTGCCTCTTGTTTCTCACACCAAGAATGACTCATGTGGTCTTAAATTAAGCACCAACCATGACACCCTCCCCAGGCTACCTTAGCACATAATCCCTAAACACCCTTATGAACTACGTGGACTTTGATCTTTTCCCTTTCTAATAAAGGTACGTAGGACGCCTCCCTAATGTTCAAACCCATCACTCATCAGTCCCAACCACTTCACATCAGTTTAACCTCATCCTGCATGATGTTAAACTGCATTCCCCTATTGTCCCACATGATGATAAACTACATGTATACGAACTATGTGGGTTTTGATCCCTGTCTCCTAGACATGGTACGTAGAAAGCCTCCCCATGGTTCAACCCCAATCTATGGTAAGCTGTTGTTTCCCTTTGTTAGGACCCACATATCTGGTCTGCCCCCCGAGCGTCAGACCCACTCCCAGGATTCTAACCACACGTAAGCCCTGGTATGTCCTCGGGTCGCTGCCCTTTGTGTACACCCCGATTCCATGCCCCATCTTGAACTACATGGAATTTGATTCCCTGCCATGGGTATATGTAGTAAGCCTCCATAAGGTTCAAGCCCATCACTCATGTACCATAATGGTATCTCCCTTAAGCCTCTGTGTTTGGGAAGGTCATTCCCCAACCCATAGGTTCTACTTCCTTCAGGTCCCATCCATGCATCCATTCTCATGGGCCGCCTCCTCAGGTGTTCCATCACCCCACTGAACTACGTGGACTTTGATTCCCTTCCATGGGGATATTTAGGAAGCCTCTTAAAGGTTAAATCTCAACACTACCATCATCTTCACATCGGTCCCATCTCATTCACCACCCACTTTATTCAACATTCCATAATCCATCTTGATTCTTACCCAGGCCACCACATCCTGGTGAGATCATTTCATCCATCCCATCACCGCTCCTTACAGCACACAGACAGATAACCACGCATAAGACCCACACAATCCATAATCATCATAACAAAAGTGTTCCTCTTGTGATGGGACGCTAACCATGCATAAGCCCCAGCATGTCTTTGGGTAATTTTCTATTGTGTACACCCCGATCCCATCGTTCACCCTCTCAAAATACGTGGGTTTTGATCCCTGTCCTCTATATAGGGTATGTAGGAGGCCTCTACAAGGTTCAATCCCAACCAATGGTAAACCTTGGTGTTCCCCTCTCTGGGGACCACCATCCTAATCTACCCTCAGTGGTGTCCAGATAAGGCTTCAAGGAGTGATATCCTCCCTTTTTGGGACACACCATGCTGGGTCTGCTCTTGTTGAGTGTTCTGATCCATCCACCCAGTAAACACTCCAAGTGATCCCTCATAGGGATGTACCAATATGATCCACCTCCATGGGGAATTATGATCACTCTCATTTCATCTCTACAAGATGCTAAACTCGCGGCCTACCTCGTGTTAAACATGATATGCCTAAGGAAAACCTCGAAAGACATGCCTTTGGCGTAACCATCTCTACAAGGCATTAAAATCACAGCATAACTTGTGTTAAACATGAGAAGCTAATGAAAACCTTAGAGACATGCCTCTGGAATGATACACATCACGATAAATGTGGGATGCCTCAGGTTCGACACCCTTGAGATGCCCTCTTATGAGGAAGAATATAGTTGACAAATGTCCACACACCCAAAGATGCCCTGACATGCCTGATGATATCATCTACTCTGAATAAAGCTTGTTTCCCTATCAAGACCCCTTAGAATGTCCTGAAAAAAGCAGCGTAATTAACCAGAGTCCACAAAGATATGGAACTGGGAAGAGTTTCATGAACAACGTCTTAATCTATATGGGAGACTCAGACTAGGTGATGAGTTCAGAGGAGGAATCCACAGAAGGAGGAATTGAAATCCCATCATCCCATTTCAATCAAGGAGAAAATATCCCTGAATAAGAAACAAATGTTTCCCGCCTTTGGAAAGAGGGAATGTAGGGCAAAAATCAACACATCCTACAAAGATGGATGCACACCCTAGTGAAAGCATCAGAAACAAACCCAAAAAAGGGAGTAACTTGAAAGAAGCACTCTGCTCAACCTAGCTAGAGGGAATCCAAACGAGAGAGAATTACATCTCAAACCAATCCTCTTCTAAACAAAACTAGTAAAATCAATCCACATGGCGTGTCAACCAAGTTGTGAGAAAACCGCAAGGAATCCTAGTATCACCCAAATACACTCATCTTAGACTCCAAGTCTCATGAGATTTTGACCTCATATCCAGCTACAGGATTCTACTCAAGGCTCAAAGGTAAAATATGTTGAGGAGAACACACTCCATGAGCTTGGTCATCCCATATGACACTCGTCTGAGAGATACACTCCATTGGGTACAACTCATCCATTCTTGAAGGCCCATCCAAGATATAACACTCCATCAAGCATTAGAAGCCGATGGCTCAACCTCGCCATCCTAGATGGCATATAATTGAGAGAACATGCTCCTCAGATCTCACCTTAAAGAAATTCATGTTGGAACCTAGTGGATCTTGATACTCATATAGGGGATCTCTCACATCCCACATGGGGGACACTACTAACCCTATTGGAACCTCAAAATGTATCATATCTCAGAAAGGGGATCACTCCCAGGATCCACTAGGGGACACTATGAACCCCGTCTTGATTACTGAAGACCACAAGTCCTCAGATAGGGGATCACTCCTAAGAGCCACTGGGGGACACCATGAATTTAGTCTGGATTAATCCAAATCTCTCAAAAAGGGGATCACTCCCAGGACCACTGGGGTACACCACAATCAAATCTGATATCTCAGAGATAAAATCACTTAGATAGGGTATCATCCCTCATGTAGTGTTGTTTATGATGATTTCATGAACCCCACTTGGTATAACTTTTGAAGTTCGGGATCATACTCTTGATGATACCACAAACCCCACCAAAACCATATGATGAGTAGGGGATCATATATACGATGATTCCAAAACCCTACTGATACTTACCGCCACGTATGGGATCGTATACCTGATGATAACACAAACACTACTAGTCTATCCTTTTAGATAAGGGACCATCACTCATGTAGTGTTGTTCACTATGATACCAAGAACCCGATCTAGGGAATGCGAGATGATATAGGATCCCACACCAGCCTCCCTGAAGGGATACTATAACTCTATCCAAGCTCATCTTATCAAGGGGATCAAAATCCTATACTGAGGACATAATGCCACACTGTACCCTCATAGGGAAAAGACCAAGGGAATAACTCAACCACTGATGGTCCAAACATTGCTAAACTAAGAGACCCAAAACATTGACCCACATCATATCTCCAAGGCCCATATTGAGGCCACCATCCCATTCTACATGGAAAACTAATCAGGATAGGCTATTTATAGGCCTGTATCTAATCCTCAAATAAGGAGATATGAATGGTAAAAGGTCCTACAAAAAGGACTACACGACACATAAGGGGGTACACATAGTGTGTGACCAAGCCTGAACACCCGAATGTATCCCCTTATGAATAGATTTATTGAACATGTGGGCTTACACGACATGTATAGGCTATACACAGCATGTCTCGCCTCACCCGAGCCCCCATCCATGTCTTTCCTCACACAGTGTGTACCCCCTGGTACATGACGTGTCCTGGTGAAATGGACCCTTGGTCATGTATCTTTTCTATTCCCATGCCCATCACCCCATGTCAATGTACTATAGTTGTGTACTTTCACATGACCATGTACGTTCACACGTATTCCCGGGATATGTCCCGTGGCCACACGACATGGTGTCACTACATGATGTGTAACCCCGGTACAAAGTGTGTAGTCCCCAAAACTCATCTTCCCTAAACAGTCAGAACACAAGACATGTGACCCTACACCACATGCTATGTGATCAGGAATTCTAAATAGTAATTCTCTATGAGTATCTTGATTCACCCTGGTTTCCCCCAAAACCTGCAGATCGAACCTCACAGGGTCCCTAGAAAGCATTTAAGGTCTCTATAACCATAATAAGACGAATTAAATTGGGATCAAGACTTAACTCTCGAATCCTCATACCTCATGGTGAATCACTGAAGCTTTGGGATCAAATCTGAACTCGAGAGATACTGAAGCATGTTCTGGGAGTGATCGTCATCAAGATCAGAGATCAGTGGCACCTATTTTCCTTGGTTTTGTCCTCGGTTTATCCATCACTCCAATGGGGAGAAGGGTTTTATCCACTCCCTATCATCTACACTAAGGGTGTGGGGGAGAAGGAATATTTTTTTTAATTTTACTAAAACAATATTCTTCATTTAACACCCCACCCACAAATCACCTCCGACCTAACACCCGACGTCGACAATTTTTTTGTCGTGCCTAAGCTAAACGCCACATTCTGAACTCTACTTTAGTTTCATATTTCCAATATGAGACTCCAATTGGGAGTTATTCCACATTTCAAAGAAACTACACATGCATGATAAAATATATTTAATATTTTTAATATCACCACTCCAAGGCTCTTTGGCCCCCAGAATTCTGCAGAGACTAAACAACTAGTTTAAGAAACATTCTTATAAATATTACAAAGTCTTATAGGTTAAAACCTAATTCACTACAAAAATAAGTATTAGATAAAAATGATAAGTAAATTAACTAAAAAAATATATAAAATTATGAGAAAATTAACTAAATAAGTAGTAGGAGTTCACCACTTCAAGATGTATGTATACATTCTAATATAATGTATTCTACCCATTCATTTCTAAAAAAAATATTTCCTCTTTTGAATATGAAGTCTGTTTAAAGTCCTATTAGTACTAGAAAAATATAAATAGAGAAAGTATTAATAAATATTTTAAATGAAATTTTAATTATCATCAGAAAGACCTCTGGGGATGCTAGTTTGTTGATGGAATATGATATCTTTCATAAATTTTAAAGCCTAATTAATATAATATTCATCATTAGTTTGTTTAAGGGATTATAGAAACATTAAGAAAAATAAAAAATTTATTTTGATATATGTTTTGATAGTGAAATCTTATTATATATACCCTAATACTTATCCAGTTTTAGAATTTAATAGGATTTTTATTCTCATGGACTATCCTCATTCCATGATTTTGATGATATTTAAACACTAACCACACTTTTTTTCATTAAAACATAATATAAAATGTATAACTTGAAGTTTTTTTTTCTAAAATGTTGTATATTGTGTATTAAAAATTATTAAATGCCATCATGTGTGGTCAGTTTGTTGGGTATCCATGCACTGAATACAGAAAGTAAATCTTTGGAGTATACAAATTGATTTCAATGAGTAACCAATGATGCCTAAAAAAAGGAATAAGTAATAAAAGGAATGAATATATATTTGATATGATTAAATTTTAGAGTTTTACCCCTGCATCAGGGGTATTTAGAAGAGTCCGTCTTCTGTAATTTTTATTTCAAACATTGTGGCTAGTTTTTACCCTATTTATTCATATTGATTTGGTATCAATGAGAATAGTTGTTTAGAAGTGATGTGAGGACTAATGAGTCCAAATTTCTATTCACAGGTTTTTCCCTTCAAATAATATTTATATATAAACCAATAAAAAACATGAATATTATTTAGTCATAATTAACAAAGTGATCATCTATTGAAAAAAAATCATGAAAACATACCTCATGTATAAATTTTCAACTGTGAATCCTACCCATTCCTGCTTAATGATTTCATTTAAATTATCAAGACTAAGATAGTCTATAATGTAATCTTTATAAATCTATTCTTAAAAATAAATTATGATCATATCACCACTTTTTAACATTGTGTATATATGAACATTTAATGTTAATAAATATAGAAGGTGAATATGTGGGGAAAAGGTAGTTTCTGAAGATATTTTCGATTGGTTGGTTGATCCTTTAGATAATTTTGATTCTAAATTTCATTTCACCTACTTATCTTTTGTGTCTCTAATAAAATTCATCAATTCATGCCTTTTTCCATCAATTATTAAAGGTTTTGTATAAAAAATAAATTGGAATGGGATAACTCCTTATCGATATGTATTTTTACAAGATCAAATGACCATGATATGAAAGTTCTAATAGAAATATCGACCATATGAATATATGCATAGCCAAGTGGAATAAGTATCTCAATGCTCATCATGTGAGGAATATGAATCACCACTCCCATATGACTTATTGGAAGTTGTTTTTTGTGTAGAATATCTCCTTGGATATTGTACATGGTACCCCCCGCAACAAGGCAATGGTTGGGTGATGATAGATATAAATCACAATCATTTTCACCCTATAGAATATCAGTATAGGAATGGTATAAGTGTATTCCTGATTCAAAATTCACAGAAACAATTATGAAAAAGTTTATTATCTCTTATAAGACCACCCATTGAGGGGAATTTATTGCTTCAAAGATGGTGGGGGTGGGGGTGGGGGGGCAGATCTTCACATAGTGGTTGTTGTTGTGTTGTTTCTTCTATTTGATTCCTTCCCATAACATTTTATAACAACTCAAATTACAAATTAGGTTTTTCTTCTAGAGAATCTAATCATACATGCATATCTTTAATTTTATTATCTTTATCCCCATGTTCATTCTTTTCTCAAAATATGTTTGGGGTGACACACCAAAACCCACACTTTTGATGAAACCATACTATTTTGGCCATTGATAGTAGCTATTCATCAGGTACTACTGATTATGATTCTTATGTCTAAGTCAAATAAAAAATATAGGAAAATAAGTAATCATTTTTATGTAATATAAATTTAAATATTTTTTTAATTCATTCTTACACATGATTCCCACATTTTTTTTGTGTTTTTATCTATTAGTATCTCATATTTATTTACAGGATCCTACTCCCATAGGACATAACGTGGGATGGAAGTGGATTTGGATTTTGAATTATCAATATGCATATAGACAAAGGAACATAATTATGTTATTATTTTAATGTCACAAAAAAGTGTTACTATATATTTAAAATACACATCAGTTTTTTCTAGTGAAGCATACCTTGTCCTTGATTTATGGTAGGGGTACGTTAGTTTTGATTCGTGTTGCTTAGTTTTGTCACTTAGTTACTACTTTATAAATTAAAAAATTCTTAATAAAAGTGATTAATACATGTATTGTCAAGAATTTTATTACCAACCAAAATATACCTAAAAATCTATCTGCTAACAAAAACCAATAAACTTATTCTATGTTTGTGGTTTATCAAGTGTGCATACATATGTGGTGGGTGTGGGTTTATTTTCCCTTCAACATATTTGAGATGATAATTCATAATAATTGTCTAAAATCCTTTACAAGAATTTACAACAAGGATTAATACCAATTTCATTTAGAAATAATCTACTATAAATGAAATCTATAAGGGATAATTAAGAGTAAATAAACATTTCATTATTTTTTATTAAAATAAATAAAATATATAATAATTTTACCCTAATATCTTCCTAAATTATTACCTTAAGCATGAGAACAACATCGTGACACAAATATACATCAACTAACACATGTATTCTAGTGATGGAACCCAATGTAACTACTAAACATGGCCTTATTGGGGTTAATAGGATTGCCACGTGTATTCCATCCAACCTCGAATTTAATACCTTTGTCTCTTGCCTTAATAATCTTTGTTAACACCATCATGCTACGATGCTCCTGCTTTTTCCAGAATATAGGTTATTCAAAATCTACTATTTCCTGGGCTTCAACATTGTAAATATGTTGTTCCTTTGGATTGGTAGAATTAGCATGTGTATAAGCTTGTTGTTTCTCTTCATTGGGAGTATCACCATGTTGAGAAACATTTTTCCCCCAAGATTGTGAGCATTGATATGTGAAAAAGTCATTATCTGCAAAATTGGTTGACTATTTAATTTATATTATGTAAATGTAGTAGTAAAAAAATAAAAATATAAGGTAACACAATGTATATTACAAAAAAATGTAACCTAATTATTGAACTCTATTTTTTAAAGGTTGAAGGGATTTGACTCCTCTATCGAGTGTCCAAATCTCCTCATTGTGGTCTTCTCTGACTTACAAGAACCCATATACATTAGGACTACTGGGAAATGATTATGACATACTTATGAAAGGCCTCATACTTAGTTGAATTGACACCAAACCCTTTAGTGGTTTTGGTCGATAATAGAAAAATTGACTACTTTCAGTTTTTAGGATCTAGAATATAAAATAATTTTACTTCCTATGATTCCATTATAAATGGTTCTTCTTTTTACCCTTATTAAAAACTACTTTCATGAATCCCTATCCATATATTTTAACTCCACTCCTATTGTCAAACCACTTGAATTGAAAAATCGACACTTGGAATGTTATATAATCCAACTTCCATATTTATTTGATGATTCCAAAGTATGAAATATTCTCATAAATTGGTTTTCTATACTTGGTACTAGATTCATGTATCACTTTTGTCACAAGTGTAACTCCACTATTTTTTATGGTACCATATTCATCATGTTCATTTGTATAGAATTTATAACCATTAATTACATAATAATTATAATATAATACATGAACACATATTCTTATGGATATCTATATGATTCGTTCTTAAATTGAATCTGAATTTGTAGTTGAATTCTTAAAAATATGATCTTAAAACCATCCTATTAACTATTGATTATGTAACAACCTCGACTCCAGTAGCCCAAAAACTAGTGCCTTACTTCATTACATTAGTATAAGATATAAGAAATTTCATCCCAAAGGACCAAATTGTAACACCCCAAGCTTCCATGATACACTTCTCTTTGAATAATCCAATAGCTTGTGTTGTACACAACTTCGAGTTCCAGCACACAACGACCAATCAAACTAGCCGTTTAAAAAACAGTTATGAATTGGAATACCCAATTTTTGAAATTTTATTAATTTTATTTTTTAATTTTTTTTCTTTTTTGGGTTTAGAATATTTAAATTATCTTAGGGTGAATTTTTGGTATTTTTCGGAAAACTTTCAATTTTTGATGAATAGTGAAAAACACTGCTTTATTATTTAAAACCGAATTTTTATTTAAATAATTATTTTTAATTTAAATTTATTTTAAAGTAAAAATAGATACATAATACCTATATTAGTCTAATGTAATAAATTGTAGTCATTTATAATAAGATTAGACATATAAAATTTTATTGAACTTTTTAACGTCTTTTACCTACTTTATAGGCACATTTGAAAATTTTCATAAAATGTAATCTTACCACTTCTATGAATTGAATTTCAAAAATCCAAGAGGCACTTTTGACACCAGTAATTAAAATGTGGTTCAATAGGATGAAAATAATTTTTGGTGAATAGTAACTTTAGTAAATATTTTATTTACCACGGTTAAAGGGTAAATCTGGTAAATAAGGGTAAAAAATAATATTATAATAATATTAAATTACCCTAACATGTGTCCTAACCCTATTGGATGATACATTTCTGACCATGGGCATCCTTGGCTCGATTTTGAGACCCCATGAAGCCATTTGTAAGTGAAAATGACATTTTATAAAAATTAATTTAAAGGAAAATGTAAAATAAACATGTCTCTTTTAGTAAAATAATTTTTATATGGGGTTATGTAAATGATATTTTCACCTATAAATATTCATTATAAATCTAAAAATATTTAATCCATCATGGTATTTTATTTATAATTTTTAGACATTAAAAAATTAAATTTATTTATGACATAATGATGATGCAGTGATTACCTTATTAATGAAAGATTAAAATAATTAATATTATAAATGTTAAAATAAATGTAAATTGGAACTTTTGATGCCATAAACGAACTTTATAGATTAATATGACATGTTAGGGTTGATTACATGTATTTTGTTTTCAAAATAATCAAGTTGTTACGACTTTAACAAAAAAAATACTAAATATTGTCAAAATTGACATAAATGAGTTTTAAAAACATACAATTTTATTAAATGATATAATAATCCTAAAAATATAATATTCATCCAAAAGACTTATATAAGTTTATATATTTAATTAATGAACCACTTTAGGTTCTCTTGGAATTTTATAGTAATTTTATTAACCATGTAATATAAAAATACAAGAATACATTGTAAATGTTAAACTATTTAACTAAGAGTTAAATCTAAAAGATAAGGTTAATATGGTGACCTAAACTGGTCTAAAACCTATTTTTTGAGAGTATTTAGACCCATACCTACCTTAGACTCTAAATAAATCCATTTTTAATTATTAGAAACCGAATATTATTTTATAATAAATTAATATTTCAATATTTTCCTAAAGTGCCTCTCACCTCTCTTAAAAAAGGGCACCTCCCCTTATATCAAATTCACACCTCCAAAGACATTTGGCTCATAAAAAACCTGATAAAATATCCTACCAAATACCCTCAATTCATCTTAGAGGCCTTAATTTTATCATAAATCCAACCTAAGGATCCTGTTTTTTCAAATCAAAAGGAAGCACCCGAAGAAGAGGTAATTATTTCATCACCTCTTTCAAAGTTATTTTCTTCTTCCACTTCCTATTTATTTGTTATTTCAATACCAAAATAATAAATCCAATTACTTATACATAATCTGATGTTATTATAAATATGGTACAACCATATTCATTATTCTATCCATCCTATGAATGATAAAGTCACCATGCGTGCGCACGAATGACTTATCGTCTCCACGCCGTAGTGTAGTCTGTTATTCAACACTTCATTATTTGGATGGGTATAATAATGAGTATAATTTATTTAAATAATAAATATAACATGTTAATTATTATGTATACATAATATACCAACCAATTATATACAATTTCACCATCAATATAATGATATTATCGCTCGTGCATACGTACGACTTACCATCTCCACGACGCGATGAAATTTCATTCCCCATCATAACCATTAAAGAATAATTTTCATTTGATGATTAAAAATAATGTTTAAATAACTTAATATAATTTTGGATATGAATAAAATACATCCTATCCAAAACAAATATGACTTACATAACAAAATATATATAAAGAAAAACGAATTAGTTAACACCCGAAACAATGATACTAGTGAAGTATTATTAACAATAAATATTAAAGGATAATATATGATATTATATTTATGTATGTGGTTCTTTTATAATTTAATAAAAATTATTTAACCATTATACATGAGTTTAACATACCATCGACTAAGTAAAAGTACATGGTAAGGGTTAATTTTACAATCTCTTTATTATCTGAGGTTTTTTATACGCAAGTATCTACTAGGACTTCTTTATCATCCACATTCGTGTTTCTTAAAAATGTATTTCAAAACATTTTTACTATTTCCTAGACTATGGGTTAAAGTCATTTATACCTTTTTTTTGACTTTTTATAAGATTTTTTAAAGGAATCTTTCCATCGTTTTCCAAACAAGGTATACTTTATGACCTTTTCGACAAATTAAGGTAAGAATGTTTTTTTAACTTATACTGCGGGTGGGGATATTTTCCACTGTTATAACACTTTTGAAGCTTCCCTTAAAATATTATAATAATATTTTAAAAATAAATGTTTTATTTTAAAATTATGTGACTGTTAAATGGTTTCAAAACAGAAAGATATATTTCAATCAAATATTTTTTGGATTAATTTCATCTATATCAACATCCTTTGTTGGATTTTATGCTTGTTTGAAATTGATTTATTACGATACAATATTCCATATTTTATTTAAGGTTTTTTGATATGTTTGAATGTGGATGTGCTATTTTTATACCATTCATGGTTTATAGTTAAAGTATTAACATTTGATATGCTAGTTTTAATACGAATAGTTATGTTATGTTTTAACCTTTTCATATGAGGAATGCATTGGATGTAGTAAGTGACGAGAGGAGCCCTCTACAGCCCCTCGATGCATCGGTAAGTCTCTTGAGACAAAATAGTGTCTTGGAAAAAGGCCTTTACAAAATTTTTATTTGTAGTCTTGGCACGAGGCGTTGAATATGTGGTTATTATGTCTAGAATTATGAATTCCATCATTATGAAATTAGATATTGATATTACATGTGATTATTAGACTGGTAGAATATCCATTTGAATAAGTAAATGGAATTATCTGATTTATCTTTTCCATATTATGCTGATGTTTAAGTTTAAAAGGATTTTGTTTTATTCCTATACATTTCCTTAAATGGTTATGATTATTTATGATAGTTTCTGATATTTTGTTATCCTTACTGAGCATCTGAGCTCACCCCTTTCTTATGTTTTATTTTCCCCAGGATGCGAAGAATTATATTATGATTGACCTGCAGGGATATGATAAGGGATATGAGTGTGTCCAAAGGATACATAATGTTTTTTTGTCATTTCATAATGTAATGTAAAACTTATATATATATATCTAGTTCTTCAAAGGCTACTAAAATAATAGGTATTTTGGGACTTGATCTCTTGTTATCATGGAAATGTTATGTAATAATGCACCGACTCTGGGTAACTAGGGTCTTAGATTTACACAAATAGTTTAATAGTCTTGGTAAACTAGATACATATTAGATTTTTTTGATAAAAGATACATATTTTAAATTAAAATTACATTTTGGACATAAAATTCAAAAAGTATTTTCTTTGATAACACCATTATTCCCCTTAGCATAAACCTTTATATTAATCATAATAATTTTTTTGTAAACTTAGGGAAAATAAAACATAAGAAAGAGGTGAGCTCAAATTATCAATAAGGGTTAAGTATAATGGAATCTACCATAAATTAGTAAAGGATAATCATCATGGAAAGGTAAATAATTGAAAAAAATTTCCATGCAATCAATAAGCTAAGAATGAAAATACATCCATAGATTTTTTCATGGTGAAAATATTTTGGATGATAATAACTGAAAGCTGAAAGAAAGAAATGCTTAATAATTCGGACTTCATGTATCTAGAACATGAACCACTACCATAAAGACCTTACATAATATGTTTTAATCATTTAAGACCATTTAATTTGGCCAAATTATTCATATCATGAGACTAATGATGCATCGAGGGGATTTTCTATATATGGTACCCACCTGTTCTTATGTCCAAAGCATTCATTATATATATAATAATTGATATAGAATGATATTTTTAAATCAAAGTGTCCCATAACACTTTGAAACATTTTAATCATAAGACTATAAAGGAATACCATATAACAAAACATTAAATAACATGATGTTGATATGATATGTCAAAGGTCTGTATATACACCTCATAAAAGAAGGTGGGTGTATAACATCGAAATATGCCTTAATGAATAGAGGTTGAGATGAAGTCCCTTACAAAGATAATTTCATTAATCAAATGGATAAATTATGTGTATTCACTATAAATACATATAAAAAAAGTGGAAATACAATATGATATAATAAAAAATAATTTTAAACATAAATTTAGCATGAAATAATCAATGAAATAGAATTTTAACCCAATGAATTAAAATTGAGTAAAGAAATCCCTACCACTTGTAATAAGTAAAATATTATACCCCATAAAAGCATTATAAAATGAAACACTAAATAAAATGGAGATAATGAGATTCATGATATGATATATTAAAGGGCCTATACATACACCTCATAAAATATGTTGGGTGTATAACATCAAAATATGTGTCAATAAAAACAGATTGGGACGAAGTATCCTACAAAGATAATTTTGTTAATAAAATGGATAAATTATGTGTATTATATATAAATCAAAATAAAAAAATTGGAGATAAAAATGATATAATCATAATTAATTTCACATATAACCTTATCATGACATAATCAATGAAATATAAGTTCAACCTAATGAATGAAAATTGAGTTAAGAAATCCCTTACCACTTGTAATTAGTCAAATCGTATGACCCATAAAAGTAATAATTATCAAATGAAACATTTAATACCATTAATATAATGAGATTTATGATATTATATACCAACATTTAGTATATACACCACACACAAGTATTAGGTGGTGAATAAGGCATATATCTCATAGAATTAAAAAGTTAGATGAGAAAACCCTTACAAAGTTCGCATCATTGAGGTGAGAATTTATCAATGGGATGATTATGTGTAAAAATGTTATATCTTGAGTAAGATAAGTTTTAATATAGATTAAAGAAATAAAAAATTAATTTGACATATAATCTTGTCATAATATAATCAACAAAGTAGACATATAACCAAATAAATGAAAATTGAGTTAAGAAACTCCTTACCTCATGCTTTGGTTTAGTGTATCATTATTTAATCTCCTTTATAATGGATTAAATAGTATTATTAAATCATTAAAAAACTATAATAATATTTATAATAACGAATTTTATTATTTTATAACATATTGTGACCCATTCATTAATAATATTTCATTATTTTCATGGTTTCAGGTGCGTTCATTTCATGGTTTAATGATGGGTTCATTTGTGTAAAATTATGGATGTTCTTGTAATATGGAATTAAAAAACTAGAAACAGAATGAAATAGTATTAATGAACTTATATAAATATAAATGGTCCCATATATAATTTTTACTTCTTACATGAGGATGATCCATTAGATAAAATGTTAATGATAAATGTTTAGTTTATCTTGGTGGTTTTTCCAAACACCATGAACCAATTTTGTTTTATTTACAATTATGAGTAAAAATTAGTTTCATAACATGAAATAGGTTATAATATAAATATTTAAATCATATTTATATAGAAAAATAGTTTCATGACTAGCCATGAACGTGGTAATGGAAAAAAGAATAAAAATATTGTTGACGGAGGCAGTTAATCGCCATAAGTTGGACAATGGTTTTGTTTCTTTAAATAAGAGGAGGTAATAAAAGGGGTTGATATAAGATATTACATTATCAATGTAAAATTATAGTATGTAAATTATTATATAATTATTATGTCTTTATGGATGAAATATATGAGGATAAATTAGAAGAAGAAAAAAAATTAGAGAGGTGTTTTGAGAAAATTACCTCTTGAAAATCACCTCCTTGAGAGACCCTTGAAGACCTTGGATTTGGTATTTTTGTGAAAATAGAAGAAATTTTACATGGGAAGAGTGAGGAATAAATTTTTTTTCAAATATTTTAGGAGATTTAAGGATTTTGGGTAGAAATGGGGTGGTGAGGGGTGATATATATACTTGAGGAGAGGTGGGTTTAAGTGATTAAATAATGAATATTTTATAATTAACGCTAATCACATTGAGTTGGAATTAATTTCAACTAATTATATTGTTAATTAATGTTTTAGAGGCTTTTTAGGGTAAGAAAATACCTCAAAAAACCATTAAATGTTGTAATTTATATGTATGTTAAGCTTTTACATTTTAACTTTAACCCTTTCCACTATTTTACTTATACTGCGGTAAATAATTTTTTTACCACGAATTTTATTTTATAAGTAAAAATAAAATTGACCTTAAAACCTAATTTGGAACTTTTGATTCCAAATATTCAATCCATTTTATGAAATTCATCTCACAGAATAGGAAAAATTAGATTAATATTAATTCTTCATACGAAATGAAATAGTGGGTTTTTAAAGTGATAAGTTCAAAAGTTTGAAATGTATTTATATCTAATTTCAATGTGAAATTGATTAAAATGACTTAAATTGGATTGATTTATGTATAATGGAAATAATTATATTTTAAAGTTAATTTAAAATATAATTTAAATATATAAATAAATTATAAGGATAAACAATTTTCAATTAAAATGCAATATTTTTTACTATTCATCAAAAAATAAAACTTCTTCGAAAAATGCCAAAATTTTACTCTAATATAATTTTTATATACCTATTTTAAAAATGAAGTTTAATTTTTCATATAAAACTTATGAAAGTTACAAAATTTATATTTAAAATAGGTTTACCATTAAAAGGCGGCATAACTACCTTTAGAAATATATAGCTTTTTATGCTTAAAATTGGATCTATTCTTATCTCAAGATTATAAAACATATTGAATTAATTTAAGAAAATTTTATTTAATATATAAAATATAAATTTCATTAATATATTTCAATAATATTGATTAATTTAATTTTATTAAGATAAAATGTCATTGTGGGCATAAAAATAGTTTTTTTATAAAAAACACATCCTTTATGTTCAATTGGTTTTCATTTTTATTTATAATTAATTGGAAACCAATTAATTATTTATGTAAACATGTGTAAACTATATTTTTATAATTTAGTTAATCTCATTCATTCCCACCATTCCAACATCTAGATAATAACTATCAAAATTAAATAATAATATTTAATTGTTTGTTTAAGATCAGTGTTCTACATAACATAATCTATCAAAGAAATTGAATTTATTTAAGAAGAGACATACCATAAAAAATTGGGGTGTTACATTCTCCCCTCATTTAATAAATTTCATATTCAAAATTTGAAATTTTAATTTGAAAAACTAAGGTTGATACTTGAAAATTTCTTCATGGGATACCCACATCATAAATAAGGTTAATAAAACATCTCTATAATAATAGAGAAAGGGAAATGTGAAGGTTACCACAAAATTAGGCTTTTAAATAGGATAACATTAGTGCAAGGTGAAAATCGCGACATGGAAGATAAATCAAACTATTAATTTCTAATGCATAGTGATATATAATACAGTCATTAGAAAGTTTACCATCACAAAACCATAAATATGTGATGGGTTAAAGAGACCATTTATTTCTCATTAATAAAACTAAACAAATAACGTTTTCATTTTAAATTAATTTCACAGAGTTAGGAATTATTTTAATATCTAGATAAGTACTTTAGAAAATAAAATTACTTGATTTATTTCCATATCAGAATAATAATGTTATCATTTGGTTGTGCTTTAATCTATTTTCACTTCATCTCTTACACTAGGAAATGTATATTCAAGTTGATTTTTTTTTCATACCTAAAGAACATTAATGAATCATAAGATCTACAAGTCATTCCTTTATCCTTTAAATATTTACTAAAACCAAAATGGTTAGAATATGATAAGATAATTCCCCAAAAAATAACAAACCTTCACATGAATAAATATAATTTAATCTCCCAAAAGTCAATAGTAATACCCAAAATTCAACTTAGAAAATTTAATAAATTACCATCCTTAAATGTCCATAAATATATTCCATCCTCATATTTAAACCCAAAAATCAAAAGGATTTGATCACATAGTCTCCCAAGATAAATTTAGTATTTATCTCCAAAAAATGTGCATTCCTTAAACATATAATCTACAAGATATGAAAACTATTTCAATAAAAAACTTAAATCACCATAAATCCATAATAAAATCATATATTTCTCAAAAGACCATTTGACCTTTATTACTCAAATAAAATTACATACCATTATATTTAAATTAATCATATAGGGTTCTCGAAATGAACATATTCTTTATCCATAAAATCATTTAACTAAAAAGAAAATTTCATACTTATCGAGACATCATGTAGGTAAGTGGTAGGTGTTACACCTTTTACACCCTTTGGTTGTGGGTTCAAGTACCACAGATTTTTTGGACATGATGGGTTATCTACCAACCTATTAGTTTCCCTTTTTCTAGATATATATTAATATAATCCATACACAATTCCCAAAGAAAAAGTGATATTTTTTAAAAAATAACTTTAATATATTCAACATTAATGAATTGTTTCAACCTCAAAAGTTTTATAATATGTTTCATTTTTCATTACAAAAATATAATAACCCATAATTAACTTAAAATCAAAGATCATATAAACCCTAAAGGTTATAATTACCTTTAAACTTATGTCCACATAAATTAAAGTCATTCTTCCTCAAATAACCCTTTTTCACTTGTTAAACTTAAAGGTTACATGAACCTCAAACATTGATCAAAACTCAATAAATGTCTCCCACAAATTATAACCTTTACACTAAACTAATTTTCAAAGGTATTTATTTCATCTAGCATATGTTTCCAAATTTTGACAACAAAACCTACTATAGAATATCCTTTTGGTGTTTCATGATTATCATGATATTTAGGACATATCAGAATATCAGTGATAAAAAATCCTTCACTATTCATAATTCTTAAACCTTTAACCATTATTTATTGTTTTATCCCTCTATAAATCAATTATATGCAATATATCATTATGATTCATCAACCAAAAAAGTTTCATACTTATATAATAATAAAATAATTCAAACCTTAAATTCAGACATTAGTGTCTTCCTTTATTCTCTTGAGGCCTCATTTATCTTCCATTATGAAGTAAATATCTCTATAAAATAAATAGTAATGTCCTTGGTGGTATTTCAATTTTCTAAAAAGTTGGATAAATTTAGATTTTGAAATCATATAAAAGAGACTCCATGAACCATTGAAATTTTTAAGAAATACAAATGTATTAGATAGGTCAAATAGTTTATTATATGTGATTTGGATGATGAAAACCTCTAAAAAACATTTTAACAAGATATTTTTTATTATAGTGATGATTAAATCATCTGGTAGGTATAATAAAGTTATTTGAGATCCTTTCCCTCTAATTTTGATGAATTATATTTAATCTCTAGAAAATAAAATCATTAAAATAGGAAATTAATTATTATATTTTAGAATTAAAATGGTTTATTAACCTTAGAAACTTTATAATACTTTAACCTTCAAATAATTTATACATAAATTCACTAAACTTCTAAATCCAATCTTCAAAACTGTCATTAATTACCTCAAAATCCCTCACTTAAACAATAAAAGGGTGTTTAAGAACATAAACTTGGGATCAATATTAAAATCATAAACCCGTTATGGTGTCTATAAATCTTATTTTAATGAAAACAATGATTCATTTAACCATAATACCATCAATGAAACAATTATTCAACATATTTTTTATTCAACCAATTCCTTATGGTTATTCCATTGACTAAAACAAAAATTCAATGTGTAAGCATCAAACCAAAATAATGAGAGGAATCTATAAAATAATTATGAAATATTACTCATAGTATGTCTAATTCATGAAATATTCTTCTGAAACCGTGAGTCCTTAGTTTTAAACTAGGATTTACATGGTTATTATCAAAATTTATAGGATGTTTTAATATACTTATACTTATCCTCAAATTTATTCATAGGGTATTTTCCAAATCTATGTTTTTTTCTAAATCTAGTTCCAAAGGTTTCTAATAAATTTTCTTTGATATCAACTACAACAAACCTGACTCTAGTATCTTGGATCTGATGCCTTACTTTATTACATTGGCTTAAGATACAAGAAATCACATCCCAAAGGACTGGATAGTTTAGTAGTCTTTGTAGACTAGATACATATTTGAAATTAAAATTACATTTTGGATATAAAATTCATAAATTATTTTATTTGAGAACACAATTATTCCCCTTATCATAACCCTACATATCAATCATAATAAACTTCTTACTAACCTAGAGAAAATAAAACATAAGAAAGGAATGAGCTCAAATACTCTATAAGGGTTAAGTACAGTGGAAGCTATCATAAATCAGTAAAGGATAATCATCATGTAAAGGTAAATAATTTAACACAAATGACATGTAATAAATAAACTAAGAATGAAAATGCATCCATATATTTTCTCATAGTGAAAATATTCTGGATGATAATAACAAAAATCTAAAAGGAAGAAATGCTTAATAATTTTGACGTCATGTATCTGGCCTATGAACCACTACCATCAAGACCTTTCACAAGATGGTTCAATAATTTTGGGTAAAACCCATTTAATTTGGGCACATTATTCATCTCATGATACAAACAATGAATTGGGGTTCTTTTTTACATATGGTCCCCACCCGTTCTTGCATCCAAAGAATTCATTTTATATCGAGTAATCAATATGGAAAGATATTTTTAAATCAACGTGTACCGTACCACTTTAAAAAAATTTAATCACAATCCCATGAATTAATATCATTTAAAAGAACATTAAATAAAATGAGAATGATATGACATGTCAAAAGGTCTATACATACACCTCATAAAATAAGGTGGGTGTATACCATTAAAAATAAGACTCAATGAATAGAGATTGAGATGAAATCCCTTACAAAGATCATTTCATTAATAAAATGGATCTATTATGTTAATTTGTTATAAGTCCACATAAATAAAGTGTAAATACAATAGGATATAATCAAAAGTAATTTCACACATAAATTTAGCATGAGATAATTAATGAAATAAAAGTTTAATCGAATGAATGAAAATTGAGTTAAGAAATCCCTTACCACTTGTAATCATTCAAATTGTATTCCCCATAACAGTATTATAAAATGAAACACTAAATACCATGAATATAATGATATTCATGATATGATAATTCAAATGGGATTTATATACACCACATTAAAGAAGGTGAGTTTATAACATCAAAATGTGCATCAATGAAAGGAGATTGGTATGAAGTCCTTTATAAATATCATTTCATTAATCAAATGGATTGATTATGTGTATTCATTGTAAACCCAAATAAAAAAAGTGTAGATAAAACTTTATATAATAATAAGTAATTTTACACATAAACTTATCACGACATAATCAATGAAATATAATTTTAACCAAAGAATGAAAATTGAGTTAATAAATCCCTTACCACTTGTAATTAGTCGAATTGTATACCCCATAAATGTAATAATTATCAAATGAAAAATTGAATAACATGAAGATAATTAGATTCATTATATGATATAAAAATGGGTAGTGAATATACCTCACACAAGGATTAGGTGGTGAATAAGGCATATATCTCATAGAATTAAAGAGTGAGACGAGAAAACCCTTACAAAGTTCATATCATTGAGGTGGGAATTTATCAATGGGGTGATTTTGTGTAACAATAGTATATCCACACTAAGATAATTGGAAATATAGAATAAATAAATAAATATTGGATTTGACATATAATATTGACATAATATAATAAACGAAGTAGACATATAACCCAATGAATGGAAATTAAGTTAAGAAACCCCTTACCACACACTTTCCTTTAGTGTAGCATTCTTAAACCTCACATATAATGGTTTAAAAAATATTATTATATCATTAAATAATAATAATAATTTTTATAATACCTTATTTCATGATTTTATAACATCTTATGACCCATTAATTAATAATATTTCATTATTTTCATTGTTTAAGGTACGTTCATTTCATGGTTTAATGATCAGTTCATTTGTGTAAAATTATGGATGTCCTTGTAAAATGGAATTAAAAAAATAAGAATGGAATAGAATAGTATTAATGAACTTAAATAAGTATAAATGGTGCTATATATACTTTTTATTTCTTACATGAGGATTATTCATTAGATACAACATTAATGATAAGTGTTTAGTTTATCTTGGAGGTTTTTCCAAACACCATGAACTAGTTTCATTTTATTTACTATTATGAGTATAAATTAGTTCCAGAACATAAAATAGGCTATAATAAAACTGTTTCAATAATATTTAACCATAAAAATATTTTTATGACCATCAATGAATGCGGTAATTGAAAAAGAACAAAAACATTGTTCATAGAGGTGGTTAATCTCCATTACTTAGATAATGATTTTGTTTCTTTGAATAAGAGGAGGTAATAGAAGTGGTGGATAGAAGATATTCCATTATCAACATAAAATTATAGTATTTTAATGATTATATAATTTTTATATCATTATGTATTAAATATATGTAGAGAAAGTAAAAGAAGAAAATAAAATAAGAGAGGTGTTTTGAGAAAATTACCTCTTGAATATCACCTCCTTGAGAGACCCTTGAGGACCTTGTATTTGGTCTTTGGTGAGAACAATAGAAATTGGATATGGGGATAGTGATTAGGAGAGGTTTAGTTATATATTTTATGATATTCAATATTTTTTGGATGAAATGGTGTGGTGAGGGATGGTATTTATACTTTAGGAGAGGTGAGTTTAAGTGATTAAATAATGAATATTTTATAATTAAAGCCAACCACATTGAGGTGGAATTAATTTAAATGAATTATATTTTTAATTAATGTTTTTTAGTCTGGTTAGGAATTATAAATAGATCAAATTACCATTAAAGTTTGTAATTGTTAGGTATGTTAAACTTTTACCTTTTAACTTTAACCCTTGTCACTATTTTACTTATACCTGGTAAATAATTATTTCACTACGGTAATTTTTTCATAAATAAAAATTAAATTGATATTAAAACCTAATTTTTACCCTATTATTACAAATTTAGAATCCATTTTACCATATTCAAGTCAAATAATTAGAAAAATTAGATTTAAAATTAATTCTACAGACATAACGAAAGAGCGGGTTTTTAAAGTGAAAAGTTCAAAAGTTTTAAATGTTTTTATATCCAATTTCAATATGAAATTGATTCTAATGAACTAAATTGGATTTATTGATCTATAATTGAACTAATTATACTATAAATATAAATTTTAATCTAATTTAGATATATAAATAAATTAGATGAAAAATAAGTTTTCAATTAAAATTTGATATTTTTCACTTTTCATAAAAAAATTAAACATTTCCAAAAAATAACAAAATTTTACCCTAAAATAATTTTAACATCCCAATTTTAAAAATGAACTTTATTTTGACATATAAAACTTATAAAATTTTCAAAATTTATATTTAAAATAGGTTTTCCATCAAAAGGCGGAAAAACTGCCTTTAGAAGCATATAGCTTTTTTATGCTTAAAATTGGATTTATTCTTATATTAAGCCTATCAAAAATATTGAATGAATTTAAATTTTTTTATTTAATATATAAAATATAAATTTTATTAATATATTTCACTAATAATGATTAATTTAATTTTATAAAGATAAAATATCACACTACTAGGAATTGAAGATATAACCACACTTATATAGCCACGGTTTAAAAAAACCGTGGCTATAGGTTAAGGTAGCGCCACGGGTCATAAAATACCCATGGATTTACCCCTGTTCTTATTATACGTTAGCGATTCCCACCGCCTTCCTCCCATGCGCTCGCGATCCCCACCCCATTTCTTCCCTACTCCCCGCTCGCGATCCCCACCTCCCTCCCTTTCTGCCCTAATCCCCACTCATGATCCCCACCTCCCTCCCTTTCTACCCTACTCCCTTCGACCATCCTCACCTGGCGCTGTTACCAAAAAATTATATCATTATACTATGATGACGTGGCCACCCACCTTGGGATGATTCTCCTCCGATGATGCGATCACCCCACCTCCCCACCGACGTTCCTCTTCCTCTTTCAACACTTCGCCATAGCCAGCCCACCTCCCCACCGACGTGGCTCCGATGCGGCCTCCCCACCTCCCTGCTGATGTAGTTCCGACGTTGTGGTGTGAGTTCGGCCGAACCCTAAGGTACTCATTTGGTCCGATTTTTGTGGGTTCTCCTTACAAGCTAGGCTTTCTTCCATATTGTGGTCTTCCTTGGACCAGATTGAGGTCGGATTAGGTCTCACTTCGACCCGATTATAGCATGATTGAACTCAGCTCAAATGATAGTTCTTTCACCACTTTCTAATTAATGAAACATATATTTATGATTCAAATCATATGAATCAAATACTCACCATTAAATATTGACACTAAATACAATATCATTCTCAAATAGTTTGAACACTGGATTGGGAGTTTACACTTGGGAACACACCTTTTTTGACCATTCATCCTTGTTTGGTTTGACCACTATGATCAAATCACATTTTTTTATCACTTTCACCTCGTAAGGCATTGCTTGAATGAGCTTTTCTATACATGGTGTTTTTTTTTGTTTTTTTGGATTATCTTGTGTGTGTTAATGACTCTTGGAACCAGGTTTAAGTACATATGCATGTTTATATAGATATACCCCCTCTTATTGTCTATATATCTGGATGACCAGGTACCTATGGTGAAACCCAACATTACTTGGGTTTGGTATTCTATTTACCCCAAGGGTCATGCTGAATTTTTAGTATAGAATACCCTTTTTTATATTTACTTCCCATGGGAGAAACCACTTCCCACATTAGTGTCTTCTAACCCCTGAAATTTATACCAACCTCTAGAAATTAGGATGTGTGCCTAAGATGTTGTCGAGACCTGATCCAGTGATGATTGGATGATTGGGTCATAGTTGTTAAAAAATAGTATCAAATACCACACTTTTGGGCTCTTGGTTTTGTAACTCAAGATTATCTAGGAGTAAAATGACATTTAACATTAATTTATTATAGAGTATGCCACCGATATGGCCACTTCTTGCCGATAAGGACAGATTAGATGAACATGCTCCACCCAGTCCATCTATAGTGGACCCTTACATTTTCACATGTTTTACATGATTTCCCTAAGCCTTCAAAGTGGACTAGTAGAAAATTTCAACCTACTCAATAGTATAAAATGAAATTTCCTTCAATTTAGAGATGATAATATCCTCATTTTGAGAAAAATTAGGGTCACTATACCCAAGGGAGTTATACATAATTTACTGATCTCAAAAGGTGTGTGTGTGTGTGTGGGGGGGGGGTACTGGTGCAAAGGGGGTGGGTGTTGGGGGGGGGGGGAGGGGGGGCTAGAATAAAAGAATGAAAATTCTCTACTTTATAAAATTGATAAACCTATATAAAATAAGAATAAAGGTGAATTCCATAAGAAGAACATGCTAAAAAATGAGGTTTCAATCTTGAAAATTAAGAAGGATATAGGAATGAAGAGTTTTAGGTATTTTATATATTCAAGGAATGGATTTTCTAGGTTAAGAACAATATCTAATCCCTATTTCTTTCTTTTAAGTGATGATGGAGGTTTACTTTATTCTCATGTTTTGGTGATTTTTGATTTTTGAATAGGCAATTGAAGGTGATGTTTGAAAAATAAAGAGCTTTATTAATGATCATGTTATTTAGTATTGGGATGTACATATAAATTTGAATATTATTTGTTCATTGTTGGTTATGGATTCATGTATCATTTATCATGTACAGTTGACACACTGATCACATATATATAAGAAGTTGTTATATCTCATTTATTTTCCCACTATTTTCTTATAGGTGGTTTCTTATGATAAGATCAGTTCTATCCACCACCATCAAAGACAATGAGTTCAAGATTTGGGTAAGGTTTATTCCGTTTTTATTCTTTGGCCCAATTTTAATTAGGTCTTTTTTGATTTTTGGGTTCCTTATATTTTTGTTGTGTGTTTTGGATTTCATTGAGGTGGATTCGAGTCGCCGTTGATGAAGGCTTACATGTGTATGCATAGGTAGTAATATGCATATATAAGTTCCCCCTTTATATATATTCACTCATGGAAGTATGAATATATATATTGGGGTTAGGTGTGCTTATATATAGATATGAAAAATGCATACGCGTGTAAGTATAAAGGGGTATATTCAAGTATAAAAACACATCTAAGGATCCCCTTGTGCATATTTGGCCATGAAAATATGTACATAGGGGCTAGGTGTCCTTATATATATGTTAAATTGCATATGCGTGCAAGCGGAAAAAAGGAATATTCGAGTTGTCGTCGTCAAAAGCAAACACGCCTTGAGGTTGAGGCATGGTCCCTCTCTTAGGCTATTTAATTCAAGAATGTTTTAAATTGAATTTAGTTGACTTCTTAATTTTTCAGGTTTATATTAAATTGCAATTATTGAATAAGTGTTAGTTAAAATAATTGTTTCATTTGATAAATAAGTCATGGTTTTGTAATAAACCCCCTCCAACAGAGGTGCGCTGTCTGCGAAAACTCACAGTGGTATACCTTGCTAAAATTATTGCATTGATGTTTTCCTTATACTTGATGTCATTGTTAGTCATAAATCACACATCGTACTTGACCCTTTTTATATCCCTGTAGGGGGTTTCCCTCTTTTTATTAAAATGATTGTTTGAACCAAGAGACTCTTTAAGTGCCGTTAAACTTTTAAGATGGGTCCTAGGTTATCTGACCATGTCACATGGAATGTGATTTTTAAATCCAACCAAAATCCCAGTTCCACAGCCCAGGGGTCCCACAGTACCAGTAATGTCAGATTACATGTTATGTAACCTGTGATTTTCCTAATCCCATGGGGTATTCCACTAGGTATTCCTACACATTTCTATATCTCCAAACCTCACCGAATTAGGTATATCAGGGGTCATCCAATCCTCTATTCATCACAGACTAGAATTCATTTCTTTAAATCTTATGAGAAAAAAAAATACTCTCATGCCATCCATATCATCCTATTTGAAACTAAGTGGAAGATGCTGCCCCGCAGATGTTGCTGGACCGGGCCAACACGTTGCTGTCACGCTGCGGTCACACTGCGGTCACGCAGCGGTCACGCCGTGGTCACGCCGCGGTCACACCGTGGTCACGCCGCGGTCACGCTGCGGTCACGCTGCAGTCACGCTATGATTTGGCCCTGCTCTAGGACGACACCCTGCGGCAGTTCGCAGTTATAGTATTCCATGATTCTTGTGATCAATGTTGAGACTAAGTAATCGCAATTTATTCCGGTGGGGAGATGACCGGAATTTTCCCCCGCCTACTCTCGCTCCCTTCGCTCATGGCCGGAAGATGCTGCCCCACAGATGTCGCTGGACTAGGCCAACACGCCGTAGTCACGCCGCGGTCACGCTGCGGTCATGCCGTGGTCATGCCGTGGTCACGCCACGGTCATGCCGTGATTTGGCCCTGCTCCAGGATGACACCCCATGGTAGTTCGCAGTGATAATATTCCATGAGTCTTGTGATCAATGTTAAGACTGACTAATCACAATTTCTGCCGGTGGGGCGATGACCAGAATGTTGCCCCACCTCCTTCTGCTCCCTTTGCTCCTGGCCAGAAGATGCTGCCCCGCGGATGTCACTGGACCAGGCCAACACACCGCGGTCACACCGCGGTCACACTGCAGTCACGCTGCGGTAGTTCCGTGATTTGGCCCTACTCCAGGACGACACCCCGCGATGGTTCGCAGTGATATTATTCCATGAGTCTTGTGATCAACGTTGAGACTGACTAATCACAATTTCTGTCGGTGGGGTTATGGCCGGAATGTTTCCCCGCCTCATCTCGCTCTCTTAGATCCTGGTCGGAAGATGCTGCCCAGCAGATGTCGCTGTACCGGGATAACACGCCGCAGTCACGCCGCGGTCACGATGCAGTCACACCGTGGTCACGCCGTGGTCATGCTACGGTCACGCCGTAGTCCCGCCACAGTAATGCTGTGATTTGGCCCTACTCCAGCCACATCCAGTCTACACCAAGCCCCTTCCACCTTCATTTCAGCCTGCTGCCACCAGCATTCCAGCCCGCAACAGCCCCCCCTGCCACATTCGAATCAGCCCGCACCATCCCCTCAGCACCTGCAACCAGCCCCCTTCCACCAACATTCCAGCCCCCTTCCACCTACATTCGAGGCCGCACCAGCCCCCAGCCACCTGCAATCCAACCTGCACCATTTAGGTCTTTCCCTTTGGATTAAATAACGATGACACTGCATACCAACACTACACAGATTATATCATTAATACCTTCTTAGAAAGAATATATGAATGATTTTGTTAATGACATGGTTATCAAATCTCAATAGAGATGTGATTATTTCAAAGATCTTTAAATAATATTTAACATGTTGTAGTAGCACAACCTAAACATGAATATGGTAAAATGTGTTTTTAGGGTAACGCTAGGGAAATTCGATAGATTTGTGGTGTTATACCATGAAATTGAGTTTGAATATAAAAAAACAAGTTCAGTATTATCAATTTCACTCCCTCATATTCTTAAAGAATTGAGGGGGATCTAGGGGAACCTTTCTTACATTTATAACTTCATAGCTAACCTGGATGACATGTATCTACGCTGATGTGAGATGTTGTTTGGAAGGGGGAATAATAAAGGGGGGGATATTTTTTTTTAGAAAATGGATATGCTGTGCAGATACAGGGGCAGCGGCCATCGGCCTCACGGTGGGACCACAGGGAGTCCTTTCTGGTAGTGGAGGAAGAAATAAAATGAAATTGATCATTGATGAACATGACCTCTTCTTGAGGCATCTTCCTTAGGATTTCACTAAAGCCACACAGGGTTGGATTTGTATCCAATATACGGATTCTAGGATTTGGTTAGGGATGTTGGTAGGTGATTTGGGTATAAATTCTTTAATCCAAATGATTTTAAAGGTGTAAATTATTGGGGTGATTGAGTGCCCATTTATAGTTGAGGAGGGGTGAAATTATTATAAATACTCAAAAGTATTTACTATTTGGAGGTAAATGTTTCCTCAAGTGAAACCAAATATGATAATTTATGTTTTTGAGGGTTATATAGTCTATGAAAACCTAAAATACATAATTAAAAACATGTTATAGAAATTTTATTCATTATCTTTAATGTATATCTATTATTACCATTTTGATTTTTAACTAAAATAGCTAGTTTTAGAACCTGGGTAATTTATAATGCAAGAAGACCAGGATCTGACATGAGCCGGTCCTCAAAATTAATATATAAAATAAAAAGGAGTCAGGCATACAATGGGTTATTACATAAGAGAGTGTGAAACACACCACATCTATCCACATCCACCATTGGAGCACAATAATTAGGGGCCATGAAAGACCACATCATATCAATATCAAGTATGGCCTTTTTTTCCAGTGTATCAACAACCTGATTGGCCTCCCGATACACATGAGAAACAACCATATGTATTTGATTATTTTGGATGAGGTATTCAACCCACTGAGGTAGCACATGCCAAGACACATTACGCGTTCTAGTACTTAGTGCACGTACCGCAATCCTTGAGTCAGATTCAATCCAAATCAATTTCCAGTTAAATTGGACTACATACCTTATCGCATGAATCATAGCACATAACTCAGCTTCAAAAGAGTTTCCAAGACAAAGGTAGTGATAAAAGAATCCCTTAACGAACCCATTAAAATCACAGAAAACTCCTCCACATCCAGCTAGACCTGGTGCACCTGAAACAACTCCATCAACATTCACATTGAGGCACAGTGTAATCGGTGGTATCCATCTGATATACTTAAGAATCCGAGGTCTGCGTGGTCACCCCGAAACTCCAAGAAACCTAAGAGTTTGCAGGTCCGAAATGGTGTTAGACGTCTCACCATCCTGGACCACTAACGTAGCGTACACGTCCCTGTGGATAGAGATCATTCCCTTCCGGACAACATCATGCACGCCATCAAATAGAGCCATGATCCTCGAATCCCACAAGGACACAATGAACGCCATAATAGCAGCAGTGAGGAGGTTTCCCAACTGCTCACTGCAGCGCATATTCAACAGACCGGGAATCAGATCCGTAAGCAGAATTCCAGAGTCCACACCCAAACAACATTCCCAGATAACTCCAGAGTTGCTGGGCCTGGCCGCACTCCATAAACACATGCTGTGTGGTGTCTTCTGCAGCCCTATATAAGGCACACCTGGAGGCCATATGAAATCCAACTCACTTCAAATTTTCAGAGGTAGGAAGTCTATTTTTCCAGATTCTTCAAAGAAAGAGAAACCGGGATGGCCGAATGAATAGATCCCTGAACTTCATAAGCTAGGTTGGGGCGTGGTCAGTACTGCCACATGTAATAATGTAAAACTCTTTGGGGTCAAAAATCCCAATCCTTCTATGAAGCCAGACCAGTTTTTCACAATCCATAAATGCATAATTATTAACTTGAGACAACACATAGTCAGAAATATTCAAATCATGTGAAATCTGATATGAGAGAAAACCCAAGATGGAAAATGAAGCAAATTCATATGGGACATTCATATAATGAAAGGGATGATCCTGCCAGAAGGTGTTCCAGAAACTATGAGTGGAGTCTCTACTGACCAGCCATTTAGTATCCTGCATTATCATTTCATAGGCCTACATAAGGGAAGCCCATACCGAGAATTCAATAGTATTTATATCCATTATATAGACGTTTTTTGAACCTTTTTGACAGAAACTCATCATCAACATTATTTGAGATCAACCTCTAAGTGAATTTTCCAATCAGACCATTATTAATGGTACGAAGATCCTTGACCCCTAATCCTCCCATTTCCACAGGTTTTATGCATTCTTTCTACTTCACTGTGACCAAATTCCTTTCAAAGATTGATCCTATCCATATAAATTTTTTCACTAGGCTTTGATGTTCCTTGATAAGCCCTCATGACCATTTGTAAAGAGAGAATGAGTAAAAAAAAATTGATGTAATAACTTAGTTCATGAGGCAAACCCTTCCAGCCATGGAAATAGATTTCCCTTTATAAATGGAAAGATGATGAGTAATTCCAGCATAAATGCCTTCCAGATATCGTCATTTCACCCTTCCCCAAAAAAGAGGCACCCCAAGATATTGAAAGGGAAATGATCCCCTCTTCACCCCAAGGTATCAAGTGATCCTGTTCTTTTTTCCAATAGGAATTCCATTGCCAAAAACAATTGAAGATTTTTCTCGGCTTATGGCCTGTACCACCACATCCTCATAGTGAGTGAAAAGATCCTTTATATAGGATATGGTTCTCTTTGAATCCTAACCCAACAATACAATGTAATCAACATAGAGAAGATGGGGTGGGGCATGATCATTAAAACCAACTCTAATCCTCTTATAAATACCCAGATGAGCAAGATCATTGATGCATCAGCTTATGTAATCCTTTGCAATTGAGAACAGTATACCCGATAAGGGGTCACCTTTTCATACACCCCATGAGTAAGAGAAGAACCCTCTCGGTGCATCGTTCACAAGAACTAACATCCGTGAGGATCCATGAATAATGTTAACTTGGCTCATAAATCTATTCGAGAACCCATGCCTGTGAAGTATCTCAATGAGAAAACTCCATTTATGGGTATCAAAAGCCTTAGAGATGTCAATCTTAAGAGAAAATTTCCCTTCCTTTGACTTCAATCTCATGAGGTTAACACTCTCAAAGGCCATGAAAAGGCATTGCTGTATATTACTTCCAGGGAAAAAACCAAATTGATTCATAGTGATCATGCCACCAACAAGTCCACCCATCCTGAACATGATGATATTGATAATGAGTTTAGGTATTGTATTCCCAAGGGCAACAGGTCTGAAGTCATTAATATCAAGATCATTCTCTGTATTTGGAATGAGGCAAATAAAGCATGAATTCATCCCATGGGGCATATATGAATGAAAGAAGAAATCTCTTATATCATGGTCAATATCATCCTGCACAATATCCCAGTAGAATATAAAAAATTTATTAGTGAATCCATCCAGGCCCGGGGCACTCTCAAGATTAAGAGAGAGGAAAGCAGATCTGATTTCCCCCTTGGAAGGGGGTGTTGTGAGAAACTGATTCATATGCTCATCAATACAGGGACTGATGTTGTCCACCAGGTTATAGGATCAGGGCTTCCCATGGTTAGGGTATATTCCTTTGAAATAGTCAACAACAGCTGATGCAATCTCATTTTCATCAGAATAAATGTGGTTATCAATTCTGATCACGTGGTTTCCAGCACACACTCTTCTCTCCTTATGCAATCTATTGAAGAGATTATAATTCCTATCACAAGACAAGCATTATTAAACCGAAAGGGTGTGGGGACTGACCTCATCCTCTGAAAATTGACATCCACAATAATTGGATTACGATCAGAGTGATACTTGGGAAGAGTAAATCAAGAGACCCCATGGCTATCATTCTAGTCATCAATTTTCACAAGGCATCTATCAAGTTTGCTGTCCTGATTTCTTTCCCATGTGTATCTACACCATGTAAAGTCAGTAAAAGCAAGAGGGATCTGGATTAAATTACAGAAATCAATGCACTTAGAGAATTCATAAGCTTCTGTCCCATTAAAATAAGTCCCAGTTTTTTCCTAAGGCGTCAAGATAGTGTTGAATTCACCAACAAGCATCCAACTTTGATCCATACTTAGTGATGTAGCTTTATGATCTACCCATATCTCTCTCCTCCTCAAATAATAAGTGGATTCATAGACAAAAGAGACAGAGATATTCTGTCCAGCATTCTTACAACTTATCAGAATACTCTAGGGCCCGCTAACAAATGAGTTAATTTGAATGCTATCATGTCTCAGGAACCACAAGTGATCCATGCTCGAGCTATTCTGATTTCTAGATATCAGATTAAAGCCAAGAGAACTCCATTTTAAGCCTTTATAGTTGTCAAATATAAGCTTCGGCTCTACAATACTAACAAGCATCAGTTTATAGGTCATGATATAATGTCAAAGGGCCTAGACCGTACGTGGATTTTTTATCCCTTGACAATTCCAATATAATATCCTCATTAAAGATGGGCCCTTCCCAGGTGGGGTTGTCTTGGGGGGGGGGCTGTCCAGGGGGGGTTGTCCGGGGGGGGGGGGTCTGTCCAAGGGGTGAATGGGGTCTGTCTAGGGGAGGGGGGTTTATGTAGTATCCCGCTTGACACCAGAAGAACTCCCCACCAAGCAGCAACCTACTATAATCTAATAACACTAGCCAATAGCACATGTACTAGAGAAAATCCCAATAACGATAAGAGTTTTAGAAATAACCCACTCAACAGTAATAGCACCAATACCTATAAGCCAACAGCAATGTCCAGCCACTAGGAATGTACTCAAATTTATATCCCAAGCCACCAGTACCAACCCATGCCACTCCTGCAACACACCCCATCAAAGAGGCATCCTGCACCACACAAAAAAACCAGTAAACAACCCATTTACCAAATCACATTCAACAATAGCACCCAATCTCTGTTAACAAACCAGTCCATGGAAACAGAACCTCCGGCACCTCTAAGCCAACACCAGCCATAACTTTAGCCTCTACACCCATCCATCACCAAACATCCATCTTGATGTTCCTATCTAGAAGCTCACAGAACTACTCAACAACATCTCCCAGTATCTATAGCACCAAAAATAATCACCAAATATTTTGGAAATCTCCCAGCAGCCACACCACCTCCTTTGATTATGTATTCAATGAATCAAAATACTGTTCATCTTTTTCTTTAGATGATTGGCCTCTATCAACAGTGGGATATGATTGATCTCCAATTTTCTAAATAGAGGCAAAGAATGCAGTCTCAAAAACCACTTTAATATCAGTATGAATAAACAGTTCCATGTCTATGTAATCATTTATGATAGAAATTGATTGGATTTGGACTATCATTTTAGTGTCAAAGACTACTAGTTGATCTTGATGATTTCTTTTATCATTGTCTTTAACTTGTTCTTCAGTAAAAGACCTTTGATTCTTATTTTCATCCTGATTGATAATAAAATCCTCTTTATATTCTCTGTTCTATGGTTAAGTAATTTCACTATATACTGAAACCACCATGTTTTGTGCAAGAACTGTAGTACCCTAAAATGTAGGTTTGTTCCACTGACTATGCAATATTACAAGGGCCTCAAACTATGTTTACCCCAAATGTTATTCTTTAGATTGAGGTAATATATTTCAGGTTCTATATTAGAGATGTTGTATCTAATTATTTTTATCTTTTCTTGAACTTGGAAATCTATTATGGACATTGAATTATCTTCTTCTTGAATATGCACTGAAGGTGCAGATCCTAAAATCCCTCACCCCTCCTATGAAATATGACCCAATCTTTGTTGGTATTGTTCACCAAAAGTTAATAGTTTCAGAATCACATAATCCCTACAACAGACCACTCAGATCACCTACAATAATCACCATCAATCAAACCCACCTTCCTATACCCTTACAAAACCACAAACCACAAACCATCCACCTACCACCCAACCACAACACTGCTCCCCTAAACACCAATAATTGCAGTCATCCCACCCAACACCAAACAAAACCCAACCCTCCTAGCCACTCACACCAGAATAGCTACTGCAACCCAAAAGGATGCTGGAAAGAACCCATACAATAAAGAAAAACTTCCTCTAGGAACAACAGTACTAGTCCATACGCAACTTGAACCACCTACTACTTCATGAACCTTGAAGCCAAGGAAACATTCTACAATATCAGGGAACCAGACCACCACATTCGACCACTCAAAGAATCAAGAAAACAATATCCTAACATCACCATATGAAAAAGACCAGCTACTAAAGGAACACCCAACCATTCAACCACAAACTCAACCAAAACCATCCACAACAAATCCCCTACATGTAGCTAAGTAGCAGGAAAACCACAACCCAAAAAGAAACCAATAAACCAAAAACTAGAAATCCTCACTTGAATCACCCACACCATGAACCCTATCCTATACAACTGCACCTAGAATAATAACATGTGACTCTATCCACACCTCACTAGAATCCCCTCTAGAATCATCCCCACACACTAAAATTAGGCATCCTCTGCACAGGATCCTTACACTATAAACATCCCACACCCACCCATCACTATAATAGCAACAAGAACCCCCACAATAACATCACCTGCATGAACCACACAAGCTGAGAACCAGCCAAAAAATACACTCTACATTCCTATCCCTTTCTAAAGGATAAATCCAGCACCAAAAACCCACAACGGACCCAAAGGTAGCACAACTGTATAGGGTTTCTAGGAGGGGGGGGGGCTGCTGTCCAGGTGGGGTGGTCCAAGGGGGTTTCCAGGAGGGAGGGGGGGTGTCCAGGAGGGGGGGGGTGTCCAGTAGGGTTGGTGCAAGAGGGATGTGTGCAGGAGGGCTGGTGCAGGAGGGCTGTGGGTATTGTATACCAAATAAATGTATGGGGGGCTGGTGCAGGAGGGCTGTGTGCAGGAGGGATGATATGTTATGTCATCCACCGAGTGTGGCTTGGCCCCTTTGAGGTAGGGTCCCTCTCTCAGGAAGGGGGGGATGTCCAGGTGGGGGGGGGGGGGTGTCCAGTAGGGGTGGTGCTGTCCAGGCAGGGGGGAGGGGTTTCCAGCAGGGGTGGTGCTGTCCACGCAGGGGGGTGTCTAGGAGGGGGGAGGGGGGTGTTGTCCAGGCAGGGGGAGCAGTGTCCAGGAGGGAGGGAGGGGGTGTTGTCCAGGCAGGGGGTAGAGGTGTTCAGGAGGGAGGGGGGGGGGTGCTGTATAGGCAGGGGGGAGAGGTGTCCAGGAGGGAGGGAGGGGGGGTGGGTGCTTTCCAGGCAGGGGGGGAGAGGTGTCCAAAAGGGAGGGAGGGAGGGGGGGGGGTGTCCAGGCAGGGGGGGGGGGGCTGTACAGGTAGGGGGGATGGGTGTCCAGTAGGGGTGGTGCTGTACAGGCAGGGGGGAGAGGTGTCCGGGAGGGAGGGAGGGGGGTGCTGTCCAGGTAGGGGGGAGGGGTGTCCAGTAGGGGTGGTGCTCTCCAGGCAGGGGGAGGGGTGTCCAGGAGGGGGGGGGGGGTGCTATCCAGGTAGGGGGGAGAGGTGTCCAGGAGGGAGGGGGGGCTGTCCAGGTAGGGGGTGCTGTTCAGGTAGGGGGGAGGGGTGTCCAGCAGGGGTGGTGCTGTCAAGGTAGGGGGGAGAGGTGTCCAGGAGGGAGGGAGGGGGGGGGGGGTGCTGTCCAGGCAGGGGGGGAGGGGGGGGGGGTGCTGTCCAGGTAGGGGGAGAGGTGTCTAGGAGGGAGGGGGTGCTATCCAGGCAGGGGGGAGGGGTGTACAGCAGGGGGGTGCTGTACAGGTAGGGGGTATAGGTGTCCAGTAGGGAGGGAGGGGGGTGTTGTCCAGGAAGGGGGGGGGGTGTCCAGGGGGGAGAGGTGTCCAGGAGGGGGGGGGGGGTGCTGTCCAGGCAGGGGGGAGAGGTGTCCAGGAGGGAGGGGGGCTGTCCAGGTAGGGGGGGAGGTGTCCAGGAGGGGGGGGGGGGTGCTATAGGGGGGTGGGCTACCACATTAAATGATTTCTTCATTCCATTCAGAATAACTTCTTAACTACAAATATTGATTGTTATAATGACATCATATATCTCTTCATTCAACATCAATCAGTACATAACAATTTTTGGAAACCATAGTTCTATTCAGCTCCACTGTAACTTAAATATCATTATGACTTGACCTTTGTACAACCACTCATCAATCTCCCATGTTGGAATAAGATGATTAAACTATTATTAAATTGGAGGGGGGGGGATGTCCAGAGGGGGATTTGTAGGGGGAGGAGGGGGGGCTGTCCAGGGGAGGCCTTGTAGGGGGGAGGTCTATCCAGGGAAGGCTTTCCAAGGGAAGAGGGGTGCTTTCCAGGGGAGGTTTTGCAGGGGGAGGGGGCTGCAGGGGGGGTGAGCTGTGCAGGCGAGAGGGTGGGGGATATTTTTTTTGGGGGAGGGGGGCTGTCCAAGAAGGGGGGGGGGGTGTCTAGGAAGGGCTTTACAGGGGGAGGGGGCTGTCCTGGGGGGGGGGGGATTTACAGGGGGAGGGGGGCTGCAGGGGGGGTTGTCTACTGCAAGTAGAGTGGGGGGGGGGGCTGCAGGGGGGAGGGGGCTGCAAGGGGAGTGGGGGGTGGGGGGATGTGCAGTGGGGTTGGGGGGGGGGGGGTATTTTTTTTATGAATTTTCAGACCCTATAGCCATGGTTTTAAACCATGGATATTGGTTAATTGCCACGATTTTTAATCGTGGATATAGGTCTAATGCCACGATTTAAAACCGTGGTAATAAAGTGTGTCTGTCCTCTTGTATAGCCACAGTTCTAAACCATGGTTATAGTGATATTACCACAGTTTGAACCATGGCTGTATAACTATAGCCATGGTTTAAACCGTGGCTATAGATCTAGAGCCACAGTTTGTAACCGTGGATATAGGTCTAGGCCTATATCCACGGTTCCTCAAACCGTGGATATTACCTATAACCACGGTTTGAGGACCTATAGTCACAGTTTAAAACCATGGCTATAGCCTGAATTTCCATTAGTGTCATTCTGGGCATAAAAATAGTTTTTTTTTATAAAAAACAAATCCTTTATGTTCAATTGGTTTTCATTTTTATTTATAATTAATTGGTAACTAATGAATTCATTTTATAAAAATGTTTAAAATATTTTTTCATAATTTAATTAATCTCATTAATTCTTACCATTCCAACGGCTAGGTGATAACTATCACAATTACATAATAATATTTAATCATTTGTTTAAGATCTATGTTTTTTGTAACATAAGATATTGAATAAATTGAATTTATTTAAGAAGAGTCATACCATAAAATATTGGGGTGTTATATATTATGTGTATTTGATATTTAGATTTCATCCCTAAATGGATTCAAATGATTAATAAATACTTTATTGGTTTTAACATATGACACAAACTCTAAAATGTTTTGAAAAATGTAAAGGTGGTTATACTTTTAATTTATTAAAATAATTATGATAACATCTGTTCTAGAAATTCCTTTAACCCACAATCCATATAGTGTGATGAGATTTTGATGGACCAATGCTTTCCACATCAGATAGGTAGTCAGTACAAAATTCAATGGATTCCTCAACAATATATCTATCCACAATACAAACTTCAGTCCAACTTTGAATTTTGACATACCATTTCAAAATATTCATATACATCGAGTGGGATATATACATATATAATGTACAAGACCACTGAGTTGAATCTCTCTAAAAAAGCAAACCATCATATCAAATAATTTCAAGGGAGGAACATCTACAATTCACATAATATAACAATAATTTACTTTCCCATAGTTGGATTTTTTTGGGTCTATAACTTTTCTAAATATAACTTTGAAAAATAAATTGATCTTGATTAATGCATGAAAAAAATTCATGCAAAAAATGCAATGTAAATCTACACGCATTAGAGCTTGCAACAAAACATGACGGTCATGTGATTTTAGACCCCAAAACTTTAAATAAGTCATTAAAACTTTAAATAAGTCATTGAAATGATATTATTTATATTTTATGAATATTCTTAGAGAACCTTTACATTATTCAAGAAGTTTTAAAACTGATATCTGTCTTTCCTGGAAAGAGTGTACGCAGCTGGAGGAGGAAAGGCTATTTTTCACCTTTCACTGGTACCAAATATTCCTGTATCCCCATGTCAATTAGGTCTAACCTAGCCTTAATTCCATCCTTCGTTTTTATGGGTGAATTTAGTAATGTACCAATGACACTATCACATAATTTTTTTCCATATGCATAACATCATGAAAATTCCTGATTTACAAACAATTCTTGTTTGGTAATTCAAAATAAAAACTAATTTCTTTTTCCAACCACTTTTTGTAAGGCTTTTTGAAAAAGGTTTACTAAAAGTTGTGTACATATATTTTAGTTTCTCAAATAGTTGATAACGTAATAGTAGATATATTTCTATACCTTATTCTAAACTCCCATCGAATGATGAAATCTAAGATCGGTATTTTCATTATTGAGGTAGAAATCTCTGATGTCCTAGAAACATAGTCTTTGATGAATGTTTCAACTTAATTGATAACATACCTTTTTTTACAAATGGGACACCCTTGAGTTCATCTAATTCTATATCCTAACAAATTTCCAAAATAAGTAAAGTCATTTATCATCTGATACAACCTAGATCTCATTGTGAAATATTCATTTCTATAATAATCATATAATGTAATTTCTAAATCCTACAATAATTTCAATTCTTTGATCAATGTAGCTAAATAATCATCAATATCATTACCCGTGGTCCTGATATAAGCTAAGATAACATAATGTATTTTCATTTCATGTATAACTATGAGGACAAGTTGTAATTTAATCACATAACTGGCCATATACCATGGGTGATTCTTTGAAAACCAAAAGGATTCATTCCATCTGTAAATAGCACAAGATGAAGGTTTCTCATCTCATTTCCAAATTTAGGATACTCATGATCAATCTTCTTCCACTTGGGAGAGTCTTATAGGTGAGGAAGTTTCCCATATTTGTTTCTTGTATCCACATGCCTTGTCAATTTCCTTTCAGTATCTTCACTTCCATATAAGCACCTAAACCTTGGAATAATTGAAAAGTACCACACAAATTTTGTAAGACCTAATTCATCTTTATTGTATCAAGATGCACCACACTTTGGTAAATTTTAAGTGATTCATGGTCCTTATAAAACAATATACAATAATTTATATAGAAATTTATTATTTTATAGATCATAAACAATGAACATACCATTCTTTTAGCTTCATATGTTTAGAAAGGAAGCTCATTATCTTATAGAAGAATATCATTCGAGAGAGCAAGTCATTCATTAAAACTAGCATCACTCCATTTGTTGCTAGCTTTTATATTATATAGATTAAATATGGATGATAATAATATATATTTAGTACAATCAATATACAATGGAATATTTTAACAACTCTTTAAATTCTCAAATAATTTTGGTAAATCATGAAGTTCATCTTTAAATTTTATTTTCATTTCCTTAATATGATCTTCATAATTTTTCACACCTGTAGTCATATCCTCAATAAAATCTTCTTTATTTTTTACACTTTTAGTTATATTAAATGATCCATAAAACACAATATTATCCTAATCACTTTATGTGATAGATCAAGTGTTCTTCCAACTCCTCTAGACTAATTAGTGTTGAATAAAAATCACATAAACACAAACAAAGGATTTGAGAAGGGTTATATGCATTATTTTTTGCAAACTTGATGAACTCTTTCACCCCATCCTCATACTATTTTTTTATACGATTGAAATCCTTCCATTTTTGATTCATATCCATCCTATTTGATTCAATAATACCAATATTTTAAAAAATAAATAAATACACAAAAAGTATGAGCATAGAAACCATAAAAAGGTCATTCTTAAAGAATCATTTAAGCTATATGAATCCATTGTTATAAGATAATACGATCCGATTGATAAATATTGATATTGTTTTGTAGTGGTGGAAATCATTGAAGTAAAGTAATGTGTGATATATATAAAGTTAAAAATAATTTAATTAAATTTTCATCTATTGAAAAACACACAGATCAAGGATGGTTTCTACAACTTTTTTAGGTGAGGGTATAATAAGAGGGAGGAGATGATTGGGATTCTTTTACCTAGTAATGGAAGCCTATTATAAATGTTCATGAAAATGAAAATATAAAAAGGATTAGGGTTCTTCTTCCTAGTAATGGAAGAAAATGGAAAGGACTGTTTGATTTTAATCCATGGGAGCAGGAAGCATACTTGGAACTTGGAGCGGATTACCATCCATGCAATAAAAAAGCCCTGCCGTATTGTCATTTGAAATGACACCTTACATGATATGTGGGAATGGTTTTTACAGTGCACAGATGGTCCTTTAATCCACATCCTCATTCATCCAGGATCTCCATGCAATCAGAGTGATAAATTTACAAAAGAAGATCTCATGTTTGATTAATATGATGATATCTAATAAGACTAAATAAACCAACAAGATCTAAAAAAATTAGCGAGCGATTGAAATCAATAAGAGGGAGAATCCAAGGGCTATAGGCTGCATGAAATAGAAGAAGTAATCTGTGAACCTAGAAGAAGAGAATCCCATGCGTGAAGGGGATAATAGTAGTTTAGCTATATCATGTATGCGTGAGGCGACTATGTGTGATGGTGTCATATCAAGTATGCCGAGGGAGGTGATCTAAGCACGTCAAGGACATTATAAAGAAACTGATAAATGAGAGAGGAGTAGAAATAATAACACACCTTAGGATCTGAGAGGGTTTTTTTTGAGAGAAGGTTGAGGGAGAGCGGTTGTAGAGATAGAATTTCATGAGAGCATGAACGTTGCGAGAGAAATCGATTCAGTTAGTGTTAAATTTATAAGATTGTGAAGGTTTTTATCAGTGCTTTCTTAACACTGATAATGATATATCATTATTAGTAATCAAATTTTAGCATTGATAAAGATAGATTTTATCAACGCTAAATATTATAGTGCTAATAAAGCTATATCATTATCAGTGGTAGAAAAGCACCGATAATGACCTATATAATTAATATTTAATAATATAATTAAAAAATTTAGATGTATATAATTATAAATATATTTAAAGAATTGTAAATATATATTTATAAATATAATTATAAACAAATATACATAAATATAATTATAAATAAATAATTATTTATATAATTATAAATATATGAAAAAATTATAAATATGTATTTATAAATATAATTAAAGATATATATTTATATTTATGATTATAAATAACTATATTTTTAAATATATTTTTAAATATTTGTTTATTATTATAAATATATTTATATAATTATATATTTTCATATAATTATATATTTATATATTTATTAATATATAAATTCATATAATTATAAATATAATAAATATATTTATTATAATTTTATAATTATTTAAATATAAAATTATTTATTTATAATTATATATTTTTTTAAAAATTATATATATATATATATATATTTATAAATATTTTTTTTATAAATATACTAAATATAAATATATATATATATATATTTTTAATCATTTATTTACAAATATTTTTTATAAATATTTTTTAACATTATTAATGAATATATAATAATAAATGAATTAATATTAAAAATGAATAAATAAAATTAAAAAAATTATACCAATATTTAAAAAAGTGAATTCGTAACATTTATGTGAATTAAAAACATAAAAAAATGAATAAAAAAGAATGAATAGATAATATTAACTATATAAATAAAAAAATTATTAAAAGTGAATTATATCAACTATAAAAAAAATATTAATAATTAAATCAATTCAAATTAAATTAAACCCAAAGAAATATATTCAATATGAATAGATTGAAATAAATATATACTAAAAATGTATAAATATTTAAAATGAATAAATTAAAAAAAATACTATAAATGGAGAAATGTTAAAAAATAATACATAATATTAAATCAACAAACAAACATATGCACACACATACATTTACACATGAAAGTACATATGTATACACACACGTATACACACACACATACAGTTATACATGTATGTATATTTTAAATTATTTAATATCAATATAAATATATATTTAAAGAAATATATTCATTTATATATTATATAAATATTTAAATAAAATATTAATATATTATATTTATTTTAATTATATACACATTTGGTAATTAATGTATATAAATATACTATTAATTTTTTTTGAATAATATCAATTTGAAATTTTTTTACACATAAAATTATGAAAATGAGATTCATTCTTTATTAAAATTTATATAAATCATATTTATATATTATATTTACATATATATACTTATTTTAATATAAATTTTATTTAAAAATATATAAATATTTATATATAAATTAAATTACTCACTACGACCTTTATCAACGCTAAACAAAAAGCACTGATAAAGGTGTGACTTTTATCAATGCTAAAAAAACATTGATAAAGATGTGACTTTTAACATTGCTAGAAAAAAGTACTAACAAAGGGTACCCTTTTATCAATGTTTTTTAGCATTGATACAATTTAACTTTATCAACACTTTTTATGAGTGCTTATAAATGTCCCCCCTTTATCAGTGTTTTTCATCTAGTGCTAATAAAGGCCAATGCTGAATATCACACAATTTATGGTAGTGAGTATAATATTACATTCAATTGATAAAATAGTTTTTAATATTTCATTATAGAGGATTAATAATCTGTAACATTGTATGAAAATAGGATATATTTTCTGTATCACTGATGTTCTTTGTAGATCGGTCCCCAATTCCTTTTATAAGAAAATTAGTTGATCATCTCAGTTTCACCGCTATCCCATATTCATGGAAGAGCCTCCGTATGGAATTTCATTGGTGACCTCTAGTAACTTTGTTAACCACACTACTTTCTTCAATAACCATTTATAGAAGCTTCATTCCGAAGTCTTCACCAAACATTTTGTACCACTGTGAAGTCATAGGAAGATATAAACTTTCGATATACCATCTTCTACCAGGAGAGATTGAACTACCACTGCCTGAAAATTGAATCCAACCACCTTCAGTTAACTGACTTTCTCTAAACATAAATTCACTGAACAAACCTATGGTAACTTGAAACCAAGCTTCACATCCAAAAAATATCCTACTTGAAGACTCATTTCATGGAAATAGTTCAGGAAACTCTCCAAAAACTTCTTTCCTTCTTCCACAACATGTAATGTTTCTCTATTTACTTCCATTCACCCAAGCCTCACTAGTTTAATGAATATATCCGTCAGATTTTGGATTCCAATTATCTTCTAGATATCTAAAACTTTTTCATCCAACAAGTTCGTGATAAAGTGGTACTTTAGGTTGATATACTTAGTTCTTGCATAAAATACCATATTTATAGCTAAGTGATTCACACTCTAATCATCATAAAATAAAATTCCACATTCATACCTCTTTTTGAGTTCCTTCAATAATTGATTCAACCAAACAAACTCCTTCCTTTCCTCTATTTCAGATACATACTCATCTTCCTTTGAACTTAATGTAATGATATTCTATAATTATGACATCACACATATTATTGTTCCTCTACATGTAGACACAAAACTGAATGTGATCTTCCAAATATCTAAATATCTAGTGAAGTTCACATCAACAAATCCTTGCAAAGAACCTTCCTCCACAAAGTACAAAGTTGTAACTTAAATTCCTTTCAAGTACCAAAGGACCCATTTGACAATATCCCAATATTCCCTTCTAGAATTTGAAATAAATCAAATTATTACCCCCAATTTAAATAATATATCTATTCGAGTACAAATTATATCACACATCAAACTTTTGATTACCAATGCATAAATAACTTTTTCCAAGTACCGATGCTCATCTTCTGTTACAGGTGGTTGTGCCTTTTATAGTTTAAATTGTCAAGTAAGAGGAGTTGATACTGGTTTGCATCTGGTCATCCCAATTTATTGATGATCTTATGGATAGTTTTTCTAAGATAACACCAACGTTTCACCTTTATTATCTCTCTTAATCCTTAATCCCAATATTTTCTTAGATTCCTTTAGTTTTTTCATCTTGAAACTTCTAGTCAACTTACTCTTAAAGTTCCAAATTTTCCTATCATCTGGTCCAACCAACAACATACCAAAGAAATGATAAATCAAAATTATGAAAGTCCCATCATCTCATTACTTCTAGTAACAATAGTGATTAATATTTCACCCTTTTAATATTTTTACAGACATAAATGAGTAAAACCTCTGATTCCATTGATGTAGTGCTTGATTCAAGACATAAATAAATTTCTTTAATTTACAAACAAGGTTTCAGATTCTATATTATGTAAAACCTATTATTTGTTTCATGTAAATTATTTACTCTAACTCTCAATGAATAAAGACTGTATTTACATCTATCTATCCAAGAAACATATATTATGATGCAACCATACCTAGAACTATCTAAATAGTTTAATGTTTCAAAACCAGTGAATAAATTTCCAAGAAATCAAAATATTCCTTATATTGAAATCATTTTTTTACCACCTACAATTTTTAATGCTTATTACAATCAACTTTATCTTTTAATTGGAAAAACCACTTATTATTTAGTTCCTTTCTACCTTTTGGTAACTCTATCAACTCCAAAGTTATATTGGTTTTCAACGAGGCCATATATTCATTCCTTTATGACTTCCATTGTTTTGAATCATTATGTGTTTTGATTTCTTCTGGATATTCTAGTTCTACTTCACCTATTAAGAGTAGAAAATCCCAAAGATCCCAAAACCTATAAATTGTTTTACTAATTCTAGTTGATCTCCTCAACTAAATTAGATGCACTATATTAATTATATTTTCTTGAACATCCAAATTCTTATCTTTTACTACCCCCACTTAAGCATAAACTTCCCTTGAAATTTCTAGTATATCTTCCAATGGTCATACTCCTAGACTTATAGTGCTTTCATCATTCTCATCAGTATTATCTGAAAGTTTTAAACTTTGAGTTCTCTTAATTTGATTAATTTTAACTTCGATAGTTTATTTATCTCCTTCAACTTTTTTTCCACCAAATTCCATTTATTCCATAGAACATTCTCATTAAAGAGAACATATTTACTCCTGATGATTTGTCATATATCACTATTCCATAGTCGATACCAAATTCTTCATCTCTATATCTGATAAAGAAACATATTTTAGATTTTTATTATATTTTTTCTCTATCCATAGAATAAATACTCACCCACACCAAGCTTATAAATATTAATAGGTGTATAAATTTTGTTTGTTTTTCAAACCATAGCTCCTACAAAGTTTCCTTCTGATTGTCGATGATGGATTTTTTTGATAAGATATGTCACTGTGTTGAGTGAATCTACCCAAATTCCCAAGTGAAACCTCATAATTCAAGTCTACCCCATAAAAATTTGATTAATTCTCTTAGGAACTCCATTGTGTTATAGAGTTTTAGGCACCATATTTTCATTCCATATTCCATTCTGTTTGCAGAAGTTTTGGAAGTTGTATATGGTGTACTCACCTCTGTTTTTTGTATGAAGACACTTTAAATTTTGGGTGCAATCGCTTTCCATAAAATATTTCTATTGAATGAAAAAAATAAAATACATCATATTTATGATTTATAAATTAAATCCATACTTTATGAGTATCATCCTTAATAAAGGTTCATATTAGATAAAACCACCATAAGACCGAATAAGGGTAGGTCCCTAAATGTTCAAGTGAACCAAATATAACTTTCGAGATATGGGATTCCATCCATATAAACTGAAAGAAACCCTTATCTCCTTCCTTAACACATATTTTTCACATATTCCAATGTATGTATGATTAATTTTCAGTATGCCTATTTCTGTTAGAACCATTATATTTTTCTCACTAAGGTGAAAAAACCTACAATACCAAACATTCATATCATACAAATTTATACTTATGGAAACTACAATTCCATTTTAATTTCTAGTCAAGTAAATATTTTCATCTTTAACTCCTCTTATAACTACCAATTATCCCTAGGAAACTTTCCACACACCATTGAAAAAGGTATTTCTAAACCCTTCCTCATCAAGATATCCAATAAAAATAATATTTTTCAATACACCAGGGACATGCATAACTTTAGAAAGATTCAAGAATCCTTATTATTTATTCTGATATTGACATCTCCTTTTACAAAAAATTCCATGGATTAATCATCTACTAGATGAAAGTTTACAAAATTCCCAGATATATAATTGACCACAAATCTTTGATCATTAGTTGAATGATAGGATGCGCTAGAGTCAATCACCCAGGCTTCTACCATATCATTGAAACTCAATAAGAGTTGGTTTCCTTTTTTTGTTATAATAATATAATTTTAAAATTTAGTGGTTGTTACCCTTATGGTGTTCTCATTCCAATTATTTTAATTCTTATTTTTATGACCTTTCTTCCCCAAACTTTAAAATATGTGACCCAGATCAAATCATGGATATCCTCAAACACCAAGTTTATTTTTTTACTAGAGTTACTTACTATGTTCAGCATTTCATCCTAGATTTACAGAAGTAAATATAGTAGAAAAAATTCTGATATATCATCTAAAAAATTTACTTTCACTCATTCAAGCTACCAAAATATCATTTTGAAGTTATTTACATGATTTTTCATTGGTTTTAATTTTACTAACCTTAAAATGAATAATCATCGCAACATGAAGACTTTGTTAAGAACCAATGGTTTTTTATACATGTTTGAAAATTATTTAAAAAATTCCTCTATAGTTTTATTTTATCAGATGTTAAAGGAAAGATTCCTTTCCAAATACATTCTTACTATCAACAATTCCTTCATATCCAACTATTCCCATAAAACATTCTCTGTTTTCTCTGTACTTTCACCTATGATTAAAAGATCCTGGTCCGTTTGAATCAGATGGACCTCCAAATAAATTCTATAGAATCCAAAATAAAGTATATAGATTTTTTATCCAGATATTGCCTTCATCCAACTTCATAACCTATAAAAATAGTAAACTCCAAGTGAAAACAAAATAATGTCCATAGTAAGAGAGAACAAAAGCTCAGTTCCCTCCAATGTACTGAATTGAACAAAAATATTTAATACCAATTATTGGGATGTAAACCATATTGACCACCTAATACTCTAATAAACCCATTTTAAGTATGATCCTAAATCTATCGGAAGTTCACACACATATTAGTGCATTGGAAAAATTGAACCTTTGAAACTTCACCTCCCAAGACTGAGTGTACCAGAAGTAAGAAGTATTTTCACTCTATCCACCACAAAAACATTACCTTCAAAAAACTAAATAAAAAATCAAAAAAATTCAAATTAATGAAATTGAAAATAATAGAAATATATAAAATAAGGAAATGAACACAAAATACTAATGAGTCTTGGAAAAGTTTTCCTATGTGCATGAGAGAAACATCATGACTTTATTTGTATTCACCAGAAGTAAAATATTACATTAAATTGAAAAAATAGTTAGTAATATTTCATTAAATATGATTAAAAATATGTAACACAATACATAAATAAGATTTTTTAACATCCCTTTACCTTGATCGGGTAAGTTTTTCCCTATCTCTAAGCTCCCTTTTCGTTCAAAGTCTTAAAATTTGTTTTTTGGATTTTCTGCCAGCGGTAGAACAGTTACCCGTCATGTAATGATGCTACATGCCCTATAATGGTTTCTGGGTACAAGTCAAGAAATGGGATGTCATGCTATGAAGGGTGACACATCGTGACCAGGGCTTACACGACATGAATTTATAAAAGGATGGTTTTTAAGATGAGGTGATGGGTTTTTCGGTGTACTTATCCAGCATGAAATTCATGATGTGACCAGGGGTTACACATCATGACTTAGCCCACACTCAATTTTAAAACCTGAATTTTGTAGTTTTTCTCAGCCCTTTATTTCCAAACTCCTCCACTCTCGAACCGAGTCTCTTCCTAGGTGATTTTCAAAGGTTCTTTTCCTTCCAGATCGACCCATTCAACATTCGATATCCATTGTGAGTATAGTGCATGTCTCCGGCTGAGTAAAATTTCCACTCATTCCTTTATTTTGATTTAGGTATCACCCTAGGGTTGCATTATTGGATTTATTGATCTAATTTGGATGATCCTTGTTTTCTTCTTCTAGATCCATTGCTAGATCTTATTCTGGAGGCCATTCCTTGGTTAGTTGTGGTTCATCAGATGTCATTTCTGGAGGTATGTGGGTTTTTTTCTATCTATTGATCCCTTGTCTTATAAATTTAATCAATCCTATGATGTTTGGGTTTTATTCTAGGTTCTCTATTGGTGTGGTTGGTTTTCATTGTTGGTGGAATCTTTTGCGTGTGTATGAGACCCGAGTTTTGATGTAGGTGGTTTCGTATCTAGCCTATGTTGATAAACCTGAAAGTTTTTCTTTATAAAATGTTTTTATGTTGAAATTGGAATGATTTTTTTGTGTGTTTTGAAAAGTTTTTTTAATGAAAAATGGGTTTTCCCTAGTTATTGTTAAATAGAGAGAAAATGATTATTTTCAAGTATTAAAATGGAAATTGTGTAATGGTTTTGAAATCGTTTTCCAATCATTGAAATGATTTGTGGAAAAGAGAACACAGGTTAACTTGGGTACTTATGTGGATGGTTAATATTGGGCGTATCTTCCATTATTTTGTGATTATCAAAGAGTTTTGTATTGGTGATTTCTTATATTTATTAGGTCTGTTGTTCTAGGGGATTGATATTGACACTTTGGGGGATTTACTCATGGGTTATTCCTCTGCTTCCTAGGCCTCTATTCTAGGATCAGATTTGTGCACTTTATTATTATGGTATGAGTAGTCTACGTCCAGGACCTGTTGTATTCCTTAGTGTTGTGATACCTGTGCTTCGGTTTTGTACTTATTGGCTTTCTGAGTTAGAGTTGATATGTAGGTTTAGGCTTGTGGAAAATGATATGAAAAAATGTGCTTTGAAATTGATATAACTTATTTTTTTAGAACTATAAAATGGGTAATGTTTACCATGTTTTCTATAAAACTTATTTACTGCTTATCATGCCATGTTTTTATTTAAAATGATCATATAGGGATTTTTATATAGAGACTTGATATGGAACACCTGGTTGGGATCCTACTAAGCCTGTTAGATCAAATCCTATGCACCTATTCGATGGTGTGTAGACCTCTATTTGTCTTCCAGTTCAAGGAAATGAAAGGTGACATAGTGAGTTGGTGAGGTTCATGGGGTGGTTAGATAGTGGGAGTTCTTCCATACCATCATTTATAGTAGATGTTTGTTTTTTAGTCCTTTTCAGTTGGACTTGTCTTTGATATTTTATCTACTATTACATTTGTTCTAGTTCCACTATTTTTCTTTCAGTTATGGCATATATATTTGTTAGTATTACACTATTTCTTTCTTACTATATAGATATGTATGCCATGTGGTTGTTTAGGTTGAGATAAATCATTCCCTCAGTTTTATCATTAGATACCCAGCTGCTTGTATCCAGCCTGTGGTGATCGGGAATTCCCTTCGGGTATGTGACTGATTAGGTTGGGTGCTTGGTTTGAGGGAAACCCAGGTTGGTTCATTATAATTTGGTATTAGAGGAGGTCTGTTCTCAAGAGTCCTTATCTTGGGACATCTGTTAGACTGGAGATAAGATTTTCAGGACTTGAGAGGTATGTTGTAATAAGTGCCTGGACAAATCTTGTTATAAAGAGACTCAAGTTTCCATGGGATGTTGGGATGTATGTCTCTAGTGTTTGGTTTTTATTTTAAATCTCAGTTTATACTTATGGGTTTTTTAGTTTGAACTGATATTTGTTCTGTTGTCTAATCATTCCTATTTTCAGGTGTGCAACAGTATGCCTCTGATACATCTTCCACAAGTTACTATAGAGGGTGTAGATGATTATCCTCATGGGAATCCACCTATAGATTAAAACCTCATCGATAATATCATATAAGAAGTCCATGATGTCGATCAGGATGTTCCATGAGTTTAGAATGCAGTTTTTGAGGTACAACTAGGAGCCGGTGGAGAGAAAGAACGATTGCAGGAGTTCTTGCATGAGAAGCCACCATCCTTTGAAGGAATGAATGAACCTCAAGAGGTGGAGGATTGGCTGGAAAATATCGATCAAATCTTCAACTTCACAGAGAAACCAAAGAATATCAGGGTGAACTATGCAATGTTCAAACTCAAGGGATCTGACAAGTGATGGTGATATTCTATGGTCCAAGAACATAGGAACATAGACTTGGATTGGAAGGGTTTCAAAACCCTGTTCTTTCAGAAGTTTTTTCCAGAGTCACAGATGATAGCATAATATCCAGAGTTCCTATCATTGTAGCATAGAGAGAATTTAGTGTCGGCATACACTAAAAAATTTGACGAGCTTGTCCATTTTTCTCTGGACATGGTAAAGAATGACAAGCTAAAGGTGTAAAAGTACCTTCAAGGTTTGAGACTAGATATCAGATCACATGTGTTTATGATGAAACTTTATACCTATGTAGAGACAATGCATAGAGATATGATGGAAGAGATAAATATGGAAGGAAAGGTCGGATTTTACACCTCTTCACTTCCATCTGTTGATAGATTCAGTGGACTACATAGGAAGATGAGGAAGTGGAAGGATTATCATAGAAGTGGTGGAGGTGGGTCTTAGCAGCGAGCCTCCTCTTCACCGTCCATCGTAGATAGAATTATACCTCTGACTTGATATCAGTTCTGCAAGGGAGGACACAAAAAACGCTATTTTCTTATCCCTGTGAAGATGTACAATTGTTTTGGACATGTTTTTCATCTACATCGCTTCTGTCAGGTTAGGACTATGCCTCTTTAAGGTCAGGTTTCGTTAGCTCCAAATACTATTGTAGTGTAGTTAGAAGATTCAGATACTATAGGTCTGCAGCCACATGACTCAAGAGTAAATCATTTTCACACAATAGATAAGTGTCCAGAAGAAGTTGACGTAGGTATGGAAATAGTGAGAGGTATTATCCTTATTTTATCTTCAGTAGAAATCACTTTATTTGATACTGGTGCCTCCCACTCATTTTTGTTTGTATGTTTTATTTAGGTTCTTAAACTTCCAATGGATTCTATTTCCTTTAAAATAGAGTTATCTACACCGCTTGGTATGAGGGAAAGAGATGGGATTTCAGTGAACTTCTTGTTCATTAATGATAGATGATATGGAGTTGGTATAGGTTTTTCTTATTCTTGACTTAGATCTATTTGACATCATCATTAGTATGGATTGGCTTGTCACTCATTGATATTAGGTTCATTGTTATCATCAGTGCATTTTTTTCTTACTACCGATGTGATCTCTAATGTGTTTCAGGGGGAGTGGGACTTGAGGTCTAGTCGGGAAGGACCTTTCCACCCAGAGCTTAGGAGTTTTCTTTCTACTATTGTGTTTGAGATCGATTAATTCTATCATATCATTTATTTTCCTATTGTTGTTCGAGACTTTCCTGACTTTTTCCAAGATGATTTCTCTGGTATTCCTCTAGAGAGAGAGGTATAGTTTATGATTGATCTAGTTCTAGGTATGTAGCTGATATCGATACCTCTTTATCACATGGAACTATTAGAGCTGAAATAGCTCAAGATTCAGTTGGATGACCTGTTAGAGAAAGGTTTTGTTCACCGTAGTGTTTCGCCTTGGGCAGACCCAATGCTCTTTGCCCTGAAAATATATGGTTCAATTCATTTATGTGTGGACTATCAAAAGTTGAACTAGGTGACAGTTAATAACAAATATTATTTTCTCTTTTGGATGATTTTTTTAATCATTTGAAGGGGGGAAAGTGGTTATTGAATATTGATCTTTGGTCGGGTTATCATCAGCTCAGAGTTCAGGAGTCTGATATACCGAAGATAGCCTTCAGGAGCACATATAGACATTATAAATATCTTGTGATGCCTTTTGGTATAAATAAAGCTCATTTATTTTTTATGGCTTTGATGAATGAAATATTCCACCAATATCTCGACACTTTTTTGGTAGTGTTCATGGATGATATTCTGCTTTATTTGAAATCTGAGCATGAGCACGAGCACCATCCGAGTTTGGTTCTAAATTTTTTGATAAGTCACCGTTTGTATGGAAGGATTTCAAAATTTAGTTTCTAGATTCAAGAAGTGAAGTTATTGGGGAAAATAATCTCTGAGCATGGATTATTAGTTTATCCAGAGAAGGTAAAAGATCTTTTGTCATGGAAGGAACCATAGAATGTCTTTGAGATACACAACTTCCTTGGTCTTTCTGGATACTACCAATGGTTTGTCAAGTAATTCCATAAGATGGCATCACCTTTGACTTCCATCACTAGGAAAGTGGTAAAATTCACCTGGTATGTGAAGTGTCAGACTTATTTCGGTGAACTAAAAAATACTATGTCATTGGCTTCTACTCTGATCTTACCTGAGACCGATAAGGGGTACATGGTATTTTTTGATGGTTTGGGGTCTAGTTTGGGATGCATGCTTATAAAGGATAATCATGTGATGGCTTACAAATCTCGTTATCTGAAACTGCATGAGAAGAATTACCCCACTCATGATTTATAACTTACTACAGTCATGCATGAATTTATGTGTTGGTGACACTATCTTTTGGGGAATGTTTCATAGTATTATATGATCATAATAGTATGAGTTATATAGTTTCATAGAAAGACTTGAATATCAAATAGAGGCAATGGGTAGAATGCCTTTATACATTTGACTTCGACATCGCCTACACCCCAGATGATCTTAGTAGGAAAGTACCATCAGAGGCTATCCTCGAATCAAAGGAGGAGTATAATCTTATAGGGATTTTCACTCAGTTTCACTTGGAATCCCATGATAATGTTTTAGGCATGGTTCTGACCAGTTTTTCATTATCATTATCTCTCCTGGAGTTTGTTTTACAGAGTGAGTTGTAGGATGATGAGTTTAGTAAAGTTAGAGAAATCCTTTATGGTGGGGAGACTATTTTATATTGGTCTCTTTCTTCAGATGGTATGCTTCACTTTAGAAAAAGTATTGTCATCCCAACATCTATGAGAAGTTCAGACTTATTTGATTGTCATAGATCTTCATTGGACATTCATCTAGGAACTATGACGATGTATTATGACATGATAATATGATTCTGGTGCCCAGGTATGAAACATGACATTGCATATTATGTCTCCGACTGTTACACCTACCAATGGATAATCTAACACCCCAAGCTTCCACAGTACATTTCTCTTTGAATAATACAATAGCTTGCGATATACGCAACTCCGAGTTCTAGCACACCACGACCAATCAAACTAGCTGTTTAAAAAGCAGTTATGAATAGTAATACCCAATTTTTGAAATTTTATTATTTTTATTCTTTAAAATGGAATTCATTTTTGGGTTTGTAATATCAAAATTATCTTAGGGGGAATTTTTGGTATTTTTCTGAAAACTTTCAATTTTTGATGAATATTTAAAAACAATGCGTTATTGTTTAAAACCAACTTTTAATTTAAATAATTATTTTTAAATTAAAATTTATTTTAAAGTCAAAATATATACATAATATATATATTAATCCAATTTAATTCATTGGATTCATTTTATAATAAGATTAGATATATAAAATTTTATTGAACTTTTTAACGTCTTTTACCCACCTTCTAGGCGCATTTGCAAATATACAGAAAATGTGATTTCACCGCTTCTGTGAATTGAATTTCAAAAATATGAGAGACAAAATTGAAATAAGTAAGTAAAATTTGGTTCAATAGGATGAAAATAATTTTTTTTATTAATAACTTTTGAATTTTATTTACCACGGTTAAAAGTAAATTGGGTAATTAAAGGTAAAATTAATGTTATAATTACCCCAACACATGCCCCAATTCCACTGGATAAGTTTATTTCTACTAAAATCAACCTTAGGATAAAAATAATTTCCTTTTTGATCCATTTGGGTTATATTAGGACATTTATTGTATTTTATTTAAAGAAGAGTTAAAAGTGTTAAATTCAAAGTTTAATAACTTAATTTTTTTTAATATAGGGTTATACATAAGATAAATTTGACTATAAATACTAATTATAAATATAAAAATATTTCATACATAATGATATTTTATTTATAATTTTTAGACATTAAATAATTAAATTTATTTATGACATAATGATGATGCAATAATTATCTTATTAATGAAATATTAAAATAATTGATATTATAATTATTAAAATAAATATAAATTGAGACTTTTGATGCATTCCATGAATTTTATAGGTTAATTTGACATGTTAGGGTTGATTCAAAGTATTTTTTTTGAATAAATCAGATTTTTATGACTTTCACAATAACCAAATACTAAATAGTGTCAAAATTGACATAAATGAGTTTTTAAAACAAATACTATTTTATTAAATTATATAATGGTTCAATAAATCTAAGGTGTGTCCAAAGGACTTATATAAGGTTATATATGTCATTAATTAACCACTTTAGGTTCTCTTGGAATTTTATAGTAAATTTATTGACCATGTAATATAAAAATACAAGAATACATGTTAAATGTTAAACCATTTAACTAAGAGTTAAATCTAAAAGATAAGGTTAATATTGTGACCTAAACTTGTCTAAAAACTATTGGTTGAGATATTTTCGACCCATACCCACCTTATCATCTAAATAAATCCATTTAGAGAAATTATAAACCAAAAATTATTTTATAATAAATTAATATTTCAAGCTCTTCCTAAAGTGTCCCTCACCTCTTTTATAAAAGGGTACTTCCCTTTATCTTAGATTCACACATCCAAATCCATTTGGCTCGGTCAAAACCTACTAAAATATCCTCCAAAATACCATAAATTAATCCTAGAGTCCTGAATTAGATCATTAATCCAACCTAAGGTGCCCTTTTGTTCAAATAAAAAGGAAGAACCTGAAGAAGAGGTAATTATTTCATCACCTATTTCAGTGTTCTTTTCTTCTTCCACTTCCTCTTTATTTGTTGTTTCCATAACAGAATAATAAATACAATACCTTATACATACTGAGATTTTATTATAATTATGGTACAACCATATTCATTATTCTATCCATCCTATGAATGAAAAATCCACTATACGTGCGTACGTAAGGCTTACCGTCTCCACGTCGTGGTGCAATTTGTTATTCAACACTTCATTATTTGTATGGGTATAATAATGAGTATAATTGATGTAAATAATAAATATAACATGTTAATGATTCTGTATATATAATATACCATTCAAATATATATGGTTTCAGCATCAATAGAATGATATTGTTGCTCGTACGTACGTATGGCTTACCGTCTCCCTGACGTGATGAGATTTCATTCCCCATCATAACCATTCAAGAATAATTTTCATTTTATGATTAAAAATAATGTTTAAGAACTTAATATCATTATGGATATGAATCAAATAAATCCTATCCATAACAAACATGACTTATGTAACAAAACATATAAAGGAAAATGAATCAATTAACACCCGAAACTATGATACTACTCAAATATTATTAAAAAAGAAATATTAGAGGATCATATATGATATAATATTTATGTATGTGGTTATTTTATAATTTAATAACAATTATTTAACTATTATATAGGATTTTAATATACCCTTGACTAAGGAAAAGTATAAGGTAAGGGTTAATTTTACAATCTCTTTATTCTCCAAGGTTGTTTATACATAAGTATCTACTGGGACCTCTTTATCATCCACATCCATGTTTCTTTAATATGCATTTCAAAACATTTTTACTATTTCATAGAATATGGGTTAAAGTAATTTATACCCTTTTTTTACTTTTTACAAATTTTTTTTGAAAGTAATCTTTTCATTTTTTTTCTAACAAGGTACTTTATGACCTTTTTAAAAAATTAAGGAAAGAGTGTTTTTTAACTTATATGGTAGGTGCAGATATTTTATGCCATTATAAAACCTTCAAATCTTCCCTTAAAAGCTTATAAGTATATTTTCAAAATAAATGTTTTCTTTACTTTAAAATTATTTCAAAGTAGAAAGAGATATTTCACTCAAATAGTTTTTGGATTGATTTCATCTATGTCAACATCCATTGTTTGATTTTACACTTGTTTGAAGTCGATTTATTATGATAAAATCTTCCATATTTTATTGAAGGTTTTGTGATATGTTTTACTGTGGATGTGATATTTTTATACCATTCATGTTTTATGGTCAAATTATTAACATTTCATATGCTAGTTTTAATAAGAATGTTTATATTATGTTTCAAACTTTTCATATCAGGAATGCATTGGACGTAGTAAGTGACGGGCGAGGCATGCTATATCCCCTAGATGCATCTGTAGGTCTCATGAGACAAATTAGTATCTTGGAACAAGGACTTGACCAAATTTTTATTTGTAGTCTTGGTAGGAGGTCTTGACTATGTAGTTATGATGTCCGACATTATGCATTCCATCATTATAAAATTAACTATTGATATTACATGTAATTATTAGACTAGTAGAATATACTTGTGATTAAGTAAATGGGATTATTTGATTTATCTTTGCCTTATTATGATGATTTTTTAGTTTAAAAGGCTTTTGTTTTAGACTTATACATAGTCTTAAATGTTTATTCTTATTTGTGATAGTTTCCGCCACATTGTTATCCTTTCTGAGCATCTGAGCTCACCCCTTTCTTATGTTTTATTTTTCCCAGGATGCTAATAAGTATATTATGATTGACATGTAGGGGAAATATAAGGGATATGATTGTTTCCAAAGGATACACTATGTTATTTTTTTCATTTCATAATGTAATTTAAAACTTATGTATATATCTATTACTTACAAAGCAACTAAATTGACCGGTCTTTCAAGACTTTATATATTGTGATCATGCTAATGTTATGTAATAATGCACTGACTCTGGGTGATTAGAGTCAGGGTGTTACAGTTGGTGTCAAAGGAAGTTTAGTACAAACCTTAGAAACTAGATTTAGATAAACTCTCATTAGAGAACATTACCCTAGATATACTTTGAGGATTAGTATAAAAGAACATCAAAAAATTTTGGTAATGTAGATATTATGTGGGTTTTCCAAGAAAAAAATCCCTGTATTGATACTAAAAGTGGATGTGGTTCTGGAACAGATGTACCTAGGAGCGAAAACTCTAACAAGGAGTTTTGAGCTTAACCCGAGGTATTCTGGTACATGACAACATGCCTTACTACGCACCTGGTTTGAAACTCCCATGGGATATGCTTTGGATAATTCCCATATTTTTTGAAACTGTTATGATGGATTTATGAGTAAATAATTCCCCAAAGAATAATTTTTTATGATTATGGATTATATACCTAAACTGTTCAATTTATGTTAATTATTTTACACTCTTGAAATTATGCATTGCGATTCATAAACAAATCTAGTGTATTCCATTGTTTATAAATGGAACCTAGTGGAAGTAATGGAAACCATATTAATACATGTAATCCATGTAGGTATTTACATCATAATCAAGATAATTGTATTGGATCTGGTGATGAAACGAGTGATGAACAACTTATAACCATACTGGGACAATCCCTCAGGTTATGAATAATAACCTTACCTGTAAGGAGCACCCTAATCCACAAAGAGGAGGATCAATGTTAGAACACTTCATGAGGGATAAAACACAAAAATTAATTGGGACTATAATTTCATTTGTAGCTGAACAATGGATAAGTTTCTTAGAGACAATATTTCACGCTTTAGGGAGTAACGAAAGGGAAAAAGTTTTCATGGAAGTTTTTCACCTCACAGGAGAAGTAGATCAATGGTGGTTATTTATTCAGAACACAAAGGATGATGAATATGTATCGAATATGTAATGTAGGGAGTTTAAAGATCTTTTCTTAGAAAAATAATTTTCTCGTGAACATCGAGTGGATATGGAAAGACAATTTCTGAGTCTGAGGCAAAAGGAGGATGAGAATGTCGTAAAGTATGAGGATAACTTTACAATGTTAGCAAGGCATGATGCAGATTATATATGTAACCCAAGAAGTAAGATTGATAAATTATTTTATAGGTTAAAATAATTTATCCATTGAGAATTAGTCGCTTAATCATCATCATACAAAGATATAGTCTCATGTGCTATCAAGACAAATTGAAATTCTCTAAGTCTTATGACTTTAAAGCGAAGCCATAGAAGAAGATATTTTCTGAACATTCTAAAAAAGAAAATAAGGGGAAGAAGGTAAAACTTAAATTTCCATCCTGTAGTAATTTTGGTAAGAAACATCTTGGTACATGCCTAAAGGGGAAGGGAGTTTGTTATATGTGTGTAGAAAAAATCCACCAAGCTCGTGATTGTAAGGGAAAGAAAGAGGCTGTCAATTTTGAATACTACAATTGTAGATAAATGGGGAATTATGAAAATTAATGTCCTAAGTGCCAAGGAAACTTACCATAGAAAAGGACAAGGGATAAAGGACAAGCTTATGCGATCACTACTACTGAGGTTGAAGTTCCTAATGACGTGGTGGCAGGTAGTTTAATTATTTCCTAGGCAATGCTTTATTTGATTCTGGATCATCACATTCTTTCATATCTTCCAAATTTTCCAAGAAAATTAGATATTTCTAATTTGAATTAACAATGGAGTTTTCAATCAAAAATCCTAAGGGAAGTATCATTGCAACAAAGTTTTGTCAATCAATTACCATTATAGCATATAAATGTGCTTTATCTACTGATCTTATTGTCATACCCATGATTGAATTTGATATAATCCTCGGTATGGATTGGATTTCAAACCATGATGTGAAAATTTATTGTAAGAAGAAGGAGGTTAGAATTTTTGATGATGATAAGTAATATCTTATCTTTAGAGTAAAAAAATCACCATTTGATTCTCATCAAGATCCACCCCAGTAGCTATACTAAATTCAATTATTGTATAGGAAGGTAGTGAAATAAATAGGGGTGAGTAAAGGAATGTTCAAATAGAGTATGTACATATTATGCAAGAATATGTTGATGTGTTTCCATAGGATTTACCTAGAAATACTCCAGAACAAGAAATTGAGTTTCCCATTGAATTAATTCTAGATTCAAGGCCCATATTGAAGACCCCTTATAGAATGGACACTATGGAATTAGTGGAACTAAAGAAACAAATAGAGGAATTGAGTAATAAAGGATTTATTCACCCTAGTGTTTCTACATGGGGAGCCCTTATTGTTTTTGTTAAGAAGAAAGATGGATCTATGAGGTTGGGCATTGGCTACAGGGAGATCAATGCTATAATAATAAAGAACAAGTATACCCTACCTCACATTGATTATTTATTTGATCAACTTCATGGAGCTCAATATTTTTCAAAGATTGAACTTCGATTTGGCTATCATCAGTTGTGTTTGATAAAGGAATACATTTCATATATAGCATTTCAAACCAGGTACGAGCATTACGAGTTTATAGTAATGTCTTTTGTACTGACTAATGCACCCTCTGTTTTCATGGATCTAATGAATAAAGTTTTCAAGGAATATCTTGATGATTTTTTAGTGGTATTTATTGATTATTTCTTGGTATACTCTAAAATATATGAAGATCATGAAAATCAATTGCACACTATTCTAAATACTCTTAGAAGAAATGAATTATATGGGAAGTTTATCATGTTTCTGGATTCAGGAGATTTCTTTTATTGGCCATATTGTTTCTAAGGATGAAATATCTGTTGATCCTTCAAAGACAACGAAAATCCAAGAATGCCCAGCAATGACGAGTATAACTGAGGTACACAGTTTTATTGGTTTAGTAGGTTACTATCAGTGTTTTGTTCATAATTTTTCCTGATTGGACAACCCATTAACCAAGCTCACATGTAAAGGGGTTAATTTTTTTTTTTTGGAAAAAAGAGTGTGAAGAATGTTTTCAAGAATTGAAAATACTACGAAAATGGGCAAGGAAGCACTAACATTTTATCAGTGCTGATAAAGAGGTCCTTTATCAGTGCTAAAAAAAGCACTGATTTGGGGGGGGGGTGGCTTTAACAGTGCTAAAAAAAAGCACTATTAAAAGTGACCCTTTATCAGTGCTTTATTTAGCCATGATAAAGGCCCCCTCTTTATCAGCACTTTTTTTAGCACTGTTAAAGGGGACCCCTTTATTAGCGCATTTTTTAGTAGCACTGATAAAGGGGGGCTTTATCAGTGCTTTTTCCTAGCGCTAATAAATTTTATGTTTCAAAAAAAAAAAAATTTCATGAAAACTAATATATTGTTATATAAGTATATTTATATTGATATAAATATAATATATATTTTTTAAATTTGTTTTAGATAAGTATAAATAGACTATTACATTTAATATATAATAAACTTAGTTAAAATGGATTTAAAATATTTTAAAAAATATTATTAATTTATAATTTGCTAATTATTATTGATTAAAAATCATTTAATTACAATTTGAAGGCATAAAATCAAAACAATTAATAAAATATCTAAAATAAGTTGAAAATGTAACTCAAACTTCAAACAACCATAACTTTTGATCTGGGTGTCTGTTTGAGCTCTACAACATATCAAATCGAAGCCTGCAACGAGCGCTACACGCCTGTGACCCAAGAAAATCCTTTGTCATATTTTTAGGCCAAAAAGGCCCAGAAGGCCTCCAAAACTTAGTTTTAATCAGGATACCCAGATTTATTAACATTAAAACATGTATAACTTCTAATCCGGATATCCGTTAGCCCTGTACCACATATCATATCGAATATTGTTTCATTTTATTCTATTTTACTGGTTTTGGAGTTAAAACGGGCTTCTATATTAGAAGTTATGGTCGTTTTTACATTATATGGCTTTTCAAATACACACAGATATATATATGTATTTATTCGTAAATATATATGTGTGTGTGTGTGTGTGTTGTATATATGTATGTATGTATGTATTTATTTATTTATAAACACACATAAAAAACATATTTTATAAATGTATTTAAAACTAATATTATAAATATATATTAATATACAAATAAATATATAGATAAAAAATTATAACTATAAATATATATATAAATAGATATAAATATATATTAATATACGAATGAATATATATACTAATATATGAATAAACATATGTGTATTAATATAACTAAATATATTTATATTAATACGAATATATATTAATATACAAATAAATATAACTATATATATATAAATAAATAGATGTATCGTTAAATAGATAAAAAATGAAATGGATTAGTGGTAAAGGTGCAGGCATGCAAGGGGGAGGTCACGGGTTCGAGTTCGGGTGGAAGCAGGGAAGTTGAGCATGCATGTGTGGGATGCATGGTGAATGGCAGTGCGCAGGAGTGGGGAGGGGCCACCTAGCGCTGATAAATGGGTGGGGGGAAGCGTTGTTAAAATCTCCCCCCTGAATATAATTTTTTTTTTTACTTTTATCAGGGCTTTTAAAAAGTGATGATAAAAGGGAACCCCCCTTTATCTTCACCTCGATTAACAGAACTTTTTTTGCACTGTTAATGCACTTTTCTAGCATTGATAAAAGCCACATTTGTAGTAGTGTGAAGAGAATATTAGTCAATTATCCTATCTTGAATCTACCATATGGTAATGATGGGTTTGTTATTTATAGTGATGTTTCAGAGAAAGGAGTTGGTTTTTCTTTATACATAATGATATAGTTATTGCCTATGCATCAAACCATCTAATAATTCATAAACAAAACTATCATACTCATGATCTCGAGTTAGAAACTATAATATTTGATATGAATATATGGAGAAAATATATTTATGGTAAAAAATGTGAGATATATACTGATCAAAAGAGTTTGAAGAATATTTTCTCACAGAAAGAACTCAACATGAGGCAAAGGTGATGGATCAAACTACTAAAAGATTATGATTTCACTATACACTACCACCTGAGGAAGGAAAATAAGGTGGAAGACGCTTTGAGATGAAAGGATCATGGTGTTTTTAAAAAGATGAGGGTTGAAAGGGATCCCATGTTCACAGATCTAGTAAATATGGATATGGGAATAATCATGGAAGGTGATAAATCAATACATTTTTCAATTCTTTCCAAACCATCTTTACTAGAAAGAATACAAAGTTCTCAGACTGATGATGAAGGGTTTGAAAATAAAATTAAAGATATAAGTGATGGGAGACTGATTAAATTCATATATGAAGATGGGATTTTGAAATTTGGGAAGATGTTTTGTTTTCCTGATACACCTGATCTAAAAAGGGAATTGTTGGATGATGATCAAATCTCCAATTTATCTATACATCCTAGTAGCACTAAGATATATAGAGATTTGAAGGAAAATTTTTTGTGGGATAACATAAAGAGGGAGATTTCGAATTATGTGTCAAGATGTATCATTTTTAAACAGGTGAAGGCTGGAAGAAAACATCCTGGAGGATTCATGCAACCTCTTCCCATACCTGAGTGGAAATGGGATGATATTACGATGGAATTTTTCATGGGGATACCAAAGATTACTAGAAGGAATGATGCAATATGAGTAATTGTTGATCGTCTTACCAAGTCAGCACATTTTATTTCTACAAGAGAAGATTTACCACCTGTAGGTTTATCAAGACTATATATTAGTGAAGTTATAAGAATTCATGGTTTACCCCGATTGATTTTTTTTGATCGTGATCCCCATTTTACATCAAGATTCTGGAAAAGTCTTTAGAAATCCCTGGATACTGAACTTCGTTTGAGAACTTCCTACCACCCTCAATCTGATGGACAATCAGAATGGACTATTCAAACCTTAGAAGACATGTTGAGATCTTTATCACTTGACTTTCATGGTATGTGGGGTCAGTATTTACCTCCGGTAGATTTTTTCTATAACAATAGCTTCTATTCAAGTATTCAGATGGCCCCATATGAAACATTATATGGAAAGAGATGTCACACACTAACTTGTTGGGATGATGCTGGTGAAATAAAACTCGTAAGCCCAGAACCTGTTGAGGAAACAATGGAAAAGGTGAAGATTATCCAAACCCACATCAAAGCAGATCAAAGTAGGAAAAAGAGCTATGACGATAACCAAAGGAAGGATTTGGAATTTCAAGTTGGTGATCAGGGTTTCGTAAAGGTATCTCTATGGAAGGGTGTTATACGTTTCTGTAATAAGGGTAAATTAAGTCCTAGGTACATCAGACCTTTCAAAATTCTAGAACAAATTGGAGTTGTAGCTTACCATTTGGTAATGTCGCCAAGTCTCTCGAAGGTTCATGATGTGTTCCATGTATCACTGTTGAGAAAATACATGCCTGACCCAACGCATGTACTCACCCATGAAGAAATAGAATTGGAACCCAATATGTCTTATTGTGAAGAGCCTATCAGAATTCTTGATACCAGAGAACAAGTTTTGAGAAACTGGACAACTCGTATGGTAAAAGTTCTTTGGAGAAACCATAAAATGGAAGAGGCAACATGGGAACCTGAGGAACCTATAATGAAGAACCACCCAACAATTTTTATGCAGTATTATTATAGAAATTTTTAGGGAAAAATTATTTGAAGGATGGAATAATGTAACACCCTAAGCTTCCACGGTACACTTCTCTTTGAATAATACAATAGCCTGCGCTGTACTCAACTCCGAGTTCTAGCACACCACGACCAATCAAAATAACCGTTTAAAAAGAAGTTATGAATAGTAATACCCACTTTTTGAAATTTTATTAATTTTATTTCTCAAAATGGACTTCATTTTTGGGTTTATAATATCAAAATTAGCTTAGGGCGAATTTTTTGTATTTTTCTGAAAACATTCAATTTTTGATGAATAGCAAAAAACACTACGTTATTGTTTGAAACCAACTTTTTATTTAAATAATTATTTTTAAAATTAAATTTATTTTAAAGTCAAAATATATACATAATACATATATTAATCCAATGTAATTCATTAGAGTCATTTTATAATAATATGTGATATATAAAATTTTATTGAACTTTTTAATGTCTTTTACCCACCTTTTAGGCACCTTTTCAAATCTACATAAAATTTAATTTTACCGATTCTGTGAATTAAATTTCAAAAATCTGATAGACATGGTTGGAATCTATAAGTAAAATTTGGTTCAATAGGATGAAAATAATTTTTGGTGAATAGTAACTTTTGTATTTTATTTACCACAGTTAAAAGTAAATAGGGTAATTAAAGGTACAATTAATGTTATAATTACGCCAAAAAATTTCTAAATTCTATTGGACAAGTTTATTTAGGCCAAAATCATCCTTATTATAAAGAAAATATCCTTTTTGATTCATTTGGGTTAGATAAGGACATTTATTTTATTTTATTTAAAGAACAGTTAAAAGTGTTAAGTTCAAAGTTTTATAACTAAAACATTTTTAATATAGGGTTATACATAAGATAAATTAGACTATAAATATTAATTAGAAATATAAAAATATTTCTTACATCATGGTATATTATTTATAATTTTTATACATTAAATAATTAAATTTATTTATGACACAATGATGATGTAGTTATTACCTTATTAATGAAAGATTAAAATAATTGATATTATTAATATTAAAATAAATGTAAATTTAGACTTTTGATGCATTAAATGAATTTTCTAGGTTAATATGACCTGTTAGGGTTTATTAAATGTATTTTTTTGAATAAATAAGATTTTTATGACTTTTACAAAAACCAAATACTAAATAGCATCAAAATTGACATAAATGAGTTTTTAAAACAAATACTATTTTATTAAATTATATAATATTCCTAAAAATATAAGGTTTGGACAAAGAAGTTATATAAGGTTATATAAGTCATTAATGAACCACTTGAGGTTCTCTTGTAATTTTATAGTATGTTTATTAACTATGTAATATAAAAATATAAGAAGACATGTCTAATGTTAACTATATAACTAAGAGTTAAATATAAAAGATAAGGTTAATATGGTGATCTAAACTTATAAAAAACCTATTGGTTGAGATATTTTCGACCCATACCCACCTTATCGTCTAAATAAATCCATTTGGAGATATTATAAACCAAAAATTATTTTATAATAAATTAATATTTCAAGCTCTTCCTAAAGTTCCCCTCACCTCTCTTATAAAAGGGTACTTCCCCTTTTTTTAAATTCACACCTCCAAAGCCATTTAGATCTGAAATAACCTACTCATATCTACTACCAACTACCATATCTTCATCCTAGAGGCCTTACTTCAATCATAAATCCAACCTAATGCTACCTTTTTTTCAAATCAAACAGAAGAACCCGACGAAGAGGTAATTATTTCATCACCACTTTCAATGTTCTTTTCTTCTTCCACTTCCTCTTTCTTTGTTGTTTCCAAAAAAAAATAATAACCCCAGTAACTTCTACATACTGAGATTTTATTATATATATGGTACAACCATATTCATTATTCTAGCCATCCTATGAATGAAAAAGTCACCATACGTGCGTACATACGGCTTACCGTCTCCACGTCGTGGTGTAGTTTTTGATTCAACAATTCATTATTTGGATGGGTATAATAATGAGTATAATTGATATAAATAATAAATATAACATGTTAATTATTATTTATATATAATATACCATCCGACTACATATGATTTCACCATCAATAGAATGATATTGTCGCTCGTGCATACGTACGACTTACCATCTCCACGATGCAATGGAATTTCATTCCCCATCATAACCATTCAAGAATAATTTTCATTTGATGATTAAAAATAATGTTTAAGAATTTAATATCATTATATATATGAATAAAATACATTCTATCCATAAAAAATATGACTTATGTAATAAAACATATAAATGAAAACGAATCAATTAACACCTTAAACAATGATACTACTCAAATATTATTAACAAAGCAATATTAGAGGATCATATATGATATAATATTTATTTATGTGGTTTTTGTATAATTTAATAAAAATGATTTAACTATTATAGAGGAGGTTAACGTACCCTCAACTAAGGAAAAGTACAAGTTAAGGGTTAATTTTACAATCTCTTTATTTTCTGAGGCTGTTTATACATAAGTATCTACTAGGACCTCTTTACCATCCACATCCGTGTTTCTTAAAAATGTATTTCAAAATATTTTTACTATTTCCTAGACTATGGTTTAAAATCATTTATACCCTTGTTTGAATTTTTATAAAATGTTTTGAAATGAATTTTTCTGTCATTTTTCTAACATGGTAATTTATGACCTTTTTGAAAAATTAAGGAAAGAATGTTTTTTAAATTATATGGTGGGTGAAACTATTTTATGCCATTATAACACCTTATAATCTTCCCTTACAATATTATATGAATATTTTCAAAATAAATGTTTTCTTTACTTTTAAATTATTGAAAAGTATAAAGAGATATTTTACTCAAATATTTTTTAGATTGATTTCATCTATGTCAACATCCTTTGTTGGATTTTATGCTTGTTTAAAGTTGATTTATTATGATACAATCTTTCATATTGTATTAAAGGTTTTGTGATATGTTTGACTGTGGATGTTCTCTTTTTATACCATTCATGGTTTATGGTTAAAGTATTAACATTTCATATACTAGTTTTAATATGAATGTTTATATTATATTTCAACCTTTTCATATTATGAATATATTGGACATAGTATGTGACGGGTGAGGCCCACTATAGACCCTCGATGCATCGGTTGGTCTCATGATACAAATTAGTGTCTTGGAACAAGTCCTTGACAAAATATTTATTTGTAGTCTTGGCACAAGGCCTTGAATACATGGTTATGATGTCCAAAATTATGCATTACATCATTATGAAATTATCTATTGATATTACATGTGATTATTCGACTAGTAGAATATCTATGTGATTAAGTAAATGGAATTATTTGATTTATCTTTTCCATATTATGTTGAAGTTTAAGTTCAAAAGGATTTTGTTTTAGTCTTATACATTGCCTTAAATGTTTATGCTTATTTATGATGGTTTGTACAATGTTGTTATCCTTACTAAGCATATAAGCTCACCCATTTCTTATGTTTTATTTTCCCCAGGATGAGAAGAAGTATATTATGATTAACCTACAGGAATAAACTAAGGGATATGAGTGTGTCTAAAGGAGATACAATGTTTTTTTTTAATTTCATAATGTAACATAAAACTTATGTATGTATCTCGTACCTCCAAGGCTATTAAAATGATCAGTATTTATAGACTTGATCTCTTGTTATCATGCCAATGTTATGAAATATTGCACTGACTCTGGGTAACTAGGTTCGGGGAATTATAGATAAAGGAAAATCACTTGAAACCCTCTGGTTTTCTTCAGCCTCTTCCGGTGCCAGTTTGGAAATGGGTCAAGGTATCCCTAGATTTTTTATTGTATTTACATGGACACCCTGAGGGAAGAATTCTATCTGGGTGGTTGTTGATTGGTTGAGGATGTATGCTCATTTCATTCCGATCAAAGACACCACTAAAGTTGAAGATCTGGGTAAGTTGTATGTGCATGAGATTTTGAGGTTACATGGGAGTCCTTCTTCCATTATTTCAGATAGGGATCCTAGGTTTATCTCTGGGTTATGGAGGAGTCTTCAAGAGGTAATGGGAAATTAGATCAAATTGATAACAAGTTACCATCCATAGACAAACGGTCAGAAAAAGCATGTAATCCAGACCTTGGAGGACATGCTTTGTGCCTGTGTCTTGGATTTCCCTAGATTTTGGGATACCATCTAGGACTGGTTGAGTTCTTTTATATCAATAGTTATCAATCATTGATAGGAATGGATCCTTTTGAGGAATTGTATGGTCACCGATGCAGATCACCTCTTTGCTGCGTAGAGGTGGGTGAAGTATCTTTAGTTGGACCAATTTTGGTTCAAGAAACATCTAAAAATATTTAGGATGTGCAACGACACTTGGTTACAGCCTAGAGTCAACATAAATCGTATACAGATAAAAAACATAGTACTTTGAAGTTTTCTATAGGTGACTAGGTCTTCCTGAATGTTTCTCCTCATTTGGGACATTGTAGACTTGGAAAACAGGGAAAGTTGGATCCAAGATATCTTGGACATTTTAGATCACTGAACAACTTAGACAGGTTTCTTATCAGTTATAATTGTCGATTCAGGTGAAAAACATTCATGATGTTTTACACACATCTCTTCTTAAGAAGTATTATCCTCACCCTTCTCATGTTTTGAGTTGGGAATAAATTCAGTTGGATCCAGATGATTCTATTTTTTAGGAACCAGTTGATATTGTTTACTCTCAGATGAAAGTATTGCATGGCCAGTCAATTTCGTTGGTTAGTGTTCTATGGAAAAAAGGACCAAATTTTCATGAGTCTTGGAAACATGAATCGTTGGTGAGGGAGTAGTGGCCTCATATTTTTTCCAGAGATTACATATTCCACATGAATTCTTAAGGATGGAAATTATTTATAGTGGGGAGTTTGTAACATCCCGTTACCTTGATCGGGTAAGTTTTTCCCTCTCTCTAAGTTTCCTTTTGGTTCAAAGTCTTTGAAAGTTGTTTTCTATATTTTCTGTAGGCTGTAGAATATTTACATTCTATGTAACCATGCTACGTGCTGTGTAATGGTTACTAGGTACAATTTGTGAATGGGGAGATCATGATGTGAAGGGTTACATGTCATGGCTAGGAATTATACGAAATGAATTTTTAAAAGGTTGGTTTTTAAGTTGAGGTGATGGGTTTTTTGGTGTAATTATCCAGTGTGGACTTTACGACGTGACCAGGGATTACACGTTGTGACTCGTACGACACCCAATTTTAAAACATGAATTTTCAAGTTTTTTTCAGCACTTTATTTCCAAAATTTTCCACTCTCAAATAGAGGATCATCCTGGGAATTTTTTGAGGTGATTTTCCTTCTGGATCAGCCTGTTCGACGTTCAATATCCGTTGCAAGTATGGTGCGTATCTCCATTATTTTTTTATACTTTTATAGTTGTTTTGGTTCCACTATTTTTATCATAGATTTGGAATATATATTTGTTTTTATTTCACTATTTCTTTATTTTTATATAGATATGTATAACATGTGGTTGTTCAGGTTGGGAGAAATCATTACCTTGGTTGTGTCATTCGATGCTTGGGTGCTTGTCACCAGCCAGTGGGGATTAGGAATGATCTTCGGGTATGTGATGGATCCCGTCACATTCCGGATTTGAGGAAAACCTGAGTCAGTTTTTCATAGATTTACTATTCATATCACTGATGGAATGTGCAGATTAGTCTCCACTTCCCTTTATAAGAAAATAATATTTTCATCTTTGATTCACTACCATCCTATATTCATGGAATAACATTCACATGGAATGTCAGTGGAAATATCTAGTGACTTTTTTAAAATCATATCTTACTTTGATAACCATTTATAGACAAATCATTCTAGAGTATTCATTAAACATTGTAGATTAATTTGATTTTATTAGGGGATACCAGCTTCCAATGTACCAACCTCCACCTGAAGAGATTGAACTGCTACTGCCTTCCAACCAAGTCCATCCACCTTACCCGTAATAACTTTAGGTAAACATAAATCTTATGAATGAACTTCTAGTAACTTGAAACTAGGATTTTAATAAAAAAATACACTTACAAATTCTTAGATGTAGGCACCAAATAATTCCATTATTCAATAATCAAATTCAACTGGACCCTCCTTAAATAAATATCACTAAGTTATATTGGGTCTCTTCTAGATTTTGATATATTTCGATCTCCTTTCTCACTAATGAAGAAATCTCAAATGACTGAATCTCTTCAAAACATGCAAACCAATTTCTTAGGTTGTCTCAAATTTTTTCCTTTTCCAATAACATAATGATCTTAAACACATGGAATACATGTTAAGGTCACTCTCTCTTCTCTTATTCTTCTTCCACTTCAACACACAAGACAATATGATACAACTATTTCGGGTTTCACTCTTTTTCTTAGACACAAAAAATATTCAATAATGAAGAAAGTAAATCTCTCTCTTATTTTTCCTTTGATTTTAATAATATTCAACAAGTAATGGTACATTGAGATATTTTCTCTCTTGTTTTTTTATTCATCGATTTTTATTCATTAATACCCAGTAATAATATCACGTGGACAATATTACTTACAATATTTAAAATTGAAAAAATTCCTTCAAACCCAGGATCATGATCTATCTCATTCTATACGTTATTTTAATTCCCATAAAATATAATATAATTTAGTAACAATATTCTCTTTCCATTTATTCAAAACATTATGAATTATTCTCATTTAATTATTAATTAATTATTCCCTGAAATTAATCTAGAAATATTTATCATTTATTCTCCACAGTTATTATCTTATTATTATTTTGAATTTCCTCATTTAAAACCTATAGAAAACCTCATATTTTTTTTAAAAATAATTTTACCATCAAATACTCATTTAGATTTTCCTCAAACCTCCGTGAATATTTTTTTATTTAATTCTAAAAAAACCCAAGTTCTTCCTTCTTCAAAATATTGAAAAAATCCATAAGATTTTTTTCCAATTGTCCATTGAAACATATAAAAATAGTTGTGATGGGAATATTCCTCCCACAATGTATTATTATTATCAATATCTCAACACTTAATATTTTCATATTTATTCATGATCATTAATAATAATTATATTTAAATCTCTAAATAATAGTAAAGAATCATCTAAATTGGATCAAGATTCACCTAGAAACTTTATCTTACTCTTATGTGAAACTCTAGGATATCTTATATAGCATTCACAAAACTTTAGGTTAATCTTATATAAAATTTTAGTTACTATTACATGAGCCATAATAGATTTGGGTTAATTTGATGCATCACCTTAGTTACACTTATATGACTTCAAAATTATTCAAGTTAATCTAATTTAGTAGTGTAACTCTCTAAATTTATCATCATTATCCCTAATATACTCTAACGTAGCATGTTTTTTCACCTTTTAAACTCACACAACTCAAGAAATTTAATATTTAATATTCCATAGCTGTTGTATTTTCCTGAGTTATTCTTTCGTAGATCCATATCCTCTATAACTTAACCATCATTTAGAACATGCTACTTCCACTTATGTATCCAAAATTTCATGGATTATACAAACTATTTATTTGGTTTTGAAAATTATCCTTTGAAGGCATAATTAATAATACATACAGTTTAGTGTTCCTAGGTCAATTTTCCTAACTTAACTCTAATATTTAAACTTTAAATTTAGCCTTCTCAAAAGTTCATCTTCCAAATACATAATTCACCATAGAGGACTACATATTTTATATTTTACATGTGAAATGACTTATTATTATATATCACCTAGAAATTAGGATTTACTCTTATGTATTGGAATAATAATATTACACATTCAATACTTTACCAATTTTTAAAAAAGATTATAACTCTAAAACATTAAGAATTTAATACCAGTCTTCTCAATGCATTCCAAAACATACTCAACCACTGAAAATCATTTATAATCAATTAAAATAGCTTTAGGAAACTATCAAACCTTAGGAAATATTTTTATATCCATTTAAAAATCATTTGGAACATGTATAAATTCCATTATTTTCAAATAAAATCAAATATTAGTAAAAAAATAATTTCCAAACAATGTAATTATACCTATTTTTTACAACATTTAATTAATTAATTGTTAGTATTTGATTCCACTAAAAATATATTTCCAAGAATAATTCAACTACTTAAAAACCTTCTCACCTTATAAAATTTATTTAAAACATCCATTATGAATTAATTAACAATTAATGAAATACCTTCCTCATATCAACTTTCCAAATTCATTCATAGAGACATATTATTCAATAATAACTACACTTCATGGGACTAATAATAAAATTTTTTAACCAATGATTCATGTGAATGGATCTCTAATAATATATACAATGGAAGTATCTCATAATTACTCTCCTTTTTCAAATGAATAATGAAAACAACTTAGTTCTTCCTCATTATTGTAAATTCTTCTTTATCATGAATCAAGATTTAGAATACTTTAATCATCATATTCTCAACACATATTCCTGTGTAATTAAATCTTATTCAAGGATAATATTCTAAAAAAATATTAAAGTCAATTATTGTTGATAAAAATATAATAAAATACCAATGGGTTCAATAATCCCCCTTTGGAATTTTTCAATATGCATATAAAAAATTCATGTCTATATGTATTTAATTAATTTATTTTTCCCCATTATTGAAAATAAATAAAAAGGTTGAAAAAAATTTGTTGGTGACCAATTAATCAAATTTAAGTCAACTTTAGTAATGGTCTATGTGGAAAATAAGAGCGACTAATCAAATTCATGACACATTTAATTCACATCCATGTATTTTTAAAATTATTCTCACTTTTATTATCATTAAAAAAACATATCCCCCAACACATAAATTTAATCTTTTAAAATATGGATAAGAGATCGAGAAAAAAATACCACTTCAATGACATCTCCAAGCACTTTCAAAAAAACTCTATTCACATAAAATAACAATTTATGGAATATTTATAAAACCTTCTCAATCTAAATAAACCTCAAGAGAACAAACTATTTTTTTGATCATGGATGATATCATTATCAAAAATAATTCAAGATACCAATTAATAAGATCACTTCCAATATGGATCTATCAATATATATTTATAATAATTAAATCATTCAACTATTCAGTTCACCCCCTATATTCACACTTCACGTTAAATTCCTTACATAAAAAATAGACACAATATATTGGAATACAAAGGTTCTCCAAAAACCATTTGTGAGAGCCTAAGGGACAATATTTATTTCTCAATCAAATAATTCCTTTCCTTTTAGCTCCATTATTGAGATAAATCTTCATTATTTATGCCTTAATTTTCAAAGTAGTGGTCTCCATAGGAAACATGGTCTTTTTTATATTTTTAATAATATCACTATGTGTAATTTTTCTTTTTTTACTCTAGCTATTAGAGAACATGATATTATTTCTATTTGACTCATTTTATCCAAAATATATTCTTATGTTAGAAAAATAACTATTCATTACTTTGAGTTGTGTTCAACTTTATTTCACCTTCCACATAGCTTCCCATGAACTCTTATATCATCCTTTTTTGAAAACCTCCAACAAAATTTGATTTCATCTACATATAGATTTTATTGTTTCCCTATAACACTTTTATTCTCTTGTAATTATTTTATATTTCTTTCCATTTTAATTTTATTTGGAAAAATACTCATGTATTCCTTAGGAACATGTTCTTATTTCTTATAATTTCCACATGGATTATCATGAAACTTAATTCATTATTTTTTATAAACTTTTTATGAGATTAAAATTCATCTTCATAGACGCATTTTACTAAACAAATCATCTTATTTCATTCATGGATTGATTATACTTTTTTGGATTTTCTACATCAATAACAACACTCATTTTATTCTTATAATGGTATATAATATGACTTATTTTTATACAATATAAGTAGATATTCCTTGTATTTGGTGAATCATCTCTCTTGACCTTATTGAGCATGCTTTGTTTAATAAATTTCTTTTTCACTCTTCCAAATGTGAACTCACTTATACTTATTCTTTGCTTAAAATTATGATTTTGTGTTATTTTTAATCCTACAATAGATAAACAATGCTTGGTAGGTTTAAAACAACATTCATTATCGCAATTACCATTGTTGTTGTAATTTCCATAGATTTTTTAGTGTTTACAAATTTATTAGAGATGAATAATTTTTCTTGTTTTTTCTATTTACTTTTCTTCACTTTAGATTTTCTCATCTTAATATAAGACTTCATAATATTCCATGGATTGACATTTTATTCCATCAATCAATAACCATTTTCCAAACCTTCCATGACACCAATAAGATCCAATAAATATTTTTTTTACTTTTTTAAAAAATATAGATAGATTTGATAACTTTCTACTTTTATGTCATTTTATCCTCTAATTGGGATTATTTTAAGGGGAAAATTATTATATACTTTCTTATATCCACATTGGATGTAATGGTGGGTTTATCATATTTTTTCCCAATTTTTTTTATAGAAAAAGAGTTTCATTTTTATTTGAGCATGAAATAAATTTATCATTAAATTATTTAAAGATCTTATTTATTTCAAATAGAGGTCTTTTAATAGAATTATTCTCATAAAACAAGTGTATAACAATAACTATTTTCTCATATTATTATGAATTATCATTTTGATTAACTTCTAGATTTATAAATTTCACCTCAAACTCAAGACACTTATCTGCAAATCATTTTTTTTTCATTTTCTAAAGCCGGGTTAAAGGGAACCGGACCCCAACGTACAACAAGCATACATAGACGAAACTTAAACAAACCAGAACAACACAACCTTACATATCATAATAGCCATAATCGTCTCCAAAACCCAAGCAGGATTCCTCCGCACCCGTAGTCGACTCCCACTCTGGGTCCCTCCAATAGTTGGCACTTTGAACCCTACTTCTAAGCTGTTCCAGAACAGGCCGTTCAGGATAGGCATCAACGTCCACTCTTCCCGTTTTCAGAGAAATCACTACCCCCCCACTCCGCTTGGAAGCTGATCTGGTCCTCAATGGCGGCTGAAGATGCGAGTAATCCTTCCGCACCCTTCTTCTTGTTTGAGTAGGCATAGGTTCGCCGCTTGTATCTATTACCTGGGTCCCTCTCTTGACAATATCACTGAAGGAATTCCCAGCCAGCTCACTCACAGTCCCTGTTCCTCCCCCAGAGTTATCCTCTTCTCCACTATGTTTCTCCCTCCGAGAAGAAACCGGGCGTTCGAGATTATCCAGCCTCTGAACTGTATTGCTGATTTCCACTAAAGGGAGACGTCCATCTTCATTCGGAGCTTTTCCCCCAACACTGGACAAGGCCGCATTCCCTTTACTATCATTGCTCCTACTCTTGCCCCTCCTTCTCTTGGGCGAGGTGTTACTTCCATCCAAGCATAACTCCTTGGTAGCCTCCACTTGGTCCCAATTCCGGATATAAGTCTCATTTCTTGTTGATTCCATACCCTCCTCCCCACCTCTAGAGACACTATTTGGAGCCGGATCAACATCACCGTTACGAAGGCATTCAAACCTGTTGGATAAAGCAACAAAAGGCTTGGCCATTGGATCTAAACCTCCAGCACCTTCTGTGTAGGGAACCTGCAAAACATGATTGGTACTCGCATCCCCCAATGTCTGAACCAAATCAGCTCCACGTCCAACAAGCATCCATTCCACCGAATCTTTAGCACCTTTTTCGAATCCAGATTTTCTCCCTCCTTTCCCAAAAATCTCTTTGAGCCCTAAGGCGTCAGATCTGTTCGATGGGTGACCTAACCTTCATCTCTCAACTTCAGAGTTCTCAGAATCCTCTGTGCTCCTGAATCTTACCTTGATTGCACGCTTTAGAAATGGACGACCTTCTGTTGATGCCTTCGACAGATTTATCTTCGGTTCGTGGGAGCTACAGGAAAGGGCTATTGTCGGTCTGCTTGACAGGAACAACATGATGATTCGGTTCGAATCAGAGGAAGATCTCATTGCTGCTTGGTCGAGAGCTCCTCGTAGATTCAACGGGTATCGCTTCCTTCTATTACGCTGGTCTTTCGACTTTCACATGAAGCGCGATTCACCGTTGACTGCGGTTTGGGTAAGTTTCCCTAATTTGCCGCTTCCCTTCCAAAACCCTGCTATTATTCAAATGCTTGGCAACCTAGTAGGAAGGTTTTTGTGCTCTGATAGTCGCACTTCTGCTGTGTGCCATCCGGTTAATCCCCGGGTTTGTGTGGAGATGGACGCCTCTCGACGGCCGTTTGATCATGTGTGGATTACCATTGGGGAAGAGTACAGGTGTAGACAGCAGGTGGTTTATGAGAACTGGACGGGTTTCTGTTCTTCTTGTCACCGCCTGGGACATGAAGCGGAATTTTGCCGTAGGAATGGAGCTTTGAAGGATCGGCCTCATATCACCAGTCAAGACACTTAATATTAAGAGTGTTATTTTGATCTTAAATGGACTTTAATATTTCTTTACAATCTATTTGTATCTTCTCAACTTGGAATTCATGAATTTTGTTCTTCTATAGTAACATTTTGTCAAGCTCTTTTATCTTATCATATTTGATCACTAAATAAGTTTTTATACATCAATGATACTTATTTAATTTTATTCTAATGAATGAAACTTATCTTTGATCCCTTTTATGGCTATATATTTTTCCTAGATTGAATTCAACCAGTCCTTCTCTAGTTTTGAGAACCATTCTTCAGTATCCACATTACTAAAACTTTTGGACTAAATTTTTTTAGGTGAGTTTTTACACACCAAAACTTTATTTAGAGGCCTTATCCTTCATATCAAACTCTTCCTCAAGGTGGGTGATCTCCCCATGAAAGTATTTGAAATAACCACAGATAAATGTGTAAACAAATTTAAATAGATCTTGTAGAGAAACATTCAAATATACAGATGAATCATCATTGAATCTTTATTTTAGACACTTATAAAATATTTTTCCAAAGGAAAATATTGACAAGATAATTTATTTACTTTATCTTTATGTAATAGATTTGAAAATTTTGAGGTAGAATTTTTTCTATATTCTCAATAATATATTTTTTCACTAATTATTCTATAATCATGCTAGGTTTTATTTATTTATGATTAAAACATGTTGATGTAGATATTTCTTCCTCTTTACACATGAGGGATTCCTTTTTTAATTAATTTATTTCTTCGATATATTATTCAGATTCTTGAAAGAGATAAAATCTAGATCAGTTGTTGAAACGTATTCTCCCAGTCTTCACTTAAAAAGGTTTTTAAGAAGTGAAACTCAAAAATATAAAATCTTAAAATGTTGATAATTCAATAAGAGGTGGAACTTAGATCTATAATACTAACTGTTGTTCCACCAGGATCAATGTAGATACACCAATAGGATGGAGGGGATGAATAAGTGTATTATATTCTTTACCAATTTAAATATTTTATTTTGCCTATGGACCTATTAGGGAAAATGGAGTTAACACTCTCTTTTCTTTCTGGACCCACATGCATGAAATTTAAACAATAAGAAAAAACAAGAATAAAGGAACATATATTTTTATGAGGTTCACTAATAATTTGTGAGATAGTCCTCGATGTATGGTGGTTATTATCCCCTACAAATGAATGATCTCTTATTATCAAAATCAACCAAGGGAAATGGTATGGACACAAACCCTTTTATCTAGAACCAATTAGAGTACATGTGAAACACTCACTAGAATATGAAAACACCCATTTTAAAAATCTTAGAGAGTCACACCAATCAGCTCTATTCTTTAAAAACTAGATTTTACTAGCTCCTCCTTGAAGTAACATCACTAAGACTGCTTCAGTCTCTTACATAATTGGATATATTTTGATATCCTTTCTCAATAATACAACAATATAAAATGGATTACTCTCTTATTCTTATGAACAATAGTTTATTTTCTTATTTCACACTTTCTTCTTCCTTAAAAAACATCTAAATGATCTTAAATATATTTCATGCATATTAAGGCCCCCCTTTCTTCTCTTTCACTTCCACTTCAACACACAAGATGATCTGACACAATAGTGTTGTGTTTATCTCTTTTGATTTAACACATATATTATCCAATAATATAGAAGTTTTAATTATATATTCCTCTTCCTTCTATGATAATAATATTCAATAAAGTTAGGATATCCTCTCAATTGTTATTATCTTCAAGTCTTCTCCTGTATAAATACTCAATATTAATATCATATAGATAAAATTATTTTCAATATTTGAAATTGGAAAAATTACTTCAATTTTGAACTCATGATATTTTTCATTCAATACTTCATTTTAATTTTAATAAAATATATTGATCAAATAATCCTTTTGACAATTAACTAAGGATCTTACCTTTATATTTATTTGAAAATTCAATAATTATTCTCATTTAATTTTTAATTAAAACCTCATCGAAATTCCAAAAAAAATATTTCTAACTTATTATCCATAATTTTTGACTTATTATCCTTTCAGATTCCATTATTTAAAAACTCCAAAAATTCATCTTTATTTTTTGTAAATATTATCCCTAATAAATCCTCATTTAAATTATCCTAAAATATCAATAAATATTTTCTCCATTTAATTTTCTAAATGATTTTGGTTCTTCTTTAAAATCTCTAAAAAATAAACATGATTTTATTTCCATGTGTGCATGGAAACATACAAAAACAGCTACAAAGTGAATTTTCCTCTAACGGTAGATTATTATACTCAATATATTAGTAATTAATCTTTTAATATTGAATAATAATCATAAAAATCAAGATATTTCAATCTCTAAAGAACATTCAAACATCATTTGAATTGGTTTAAGATTAACCTATAAACTTTATCTTAATATTACATGACACTCTGGGGTATCTTACATAGCCTTCAAAAATATTTAGGTTAATCATCCGTAAACCTTGAGTTACTATTACATGAGTTGCGATAACTCAGAGTTAATTTGACACATCACCCTGGTTGATCTTACATGAGTTTGAAATTATTCTTGTTAATTTAGTGTAGTATTGGGAATATTTAATTTTATCTTCTATAGTTTTGATCTACTCCAACGTACCTTTTTTATAAGACTTCTACTCTTACATAGATCAAGAACTTATAGGTTTAATCTCCCATAACAATTATAGTTTTTGGAGTTATTATTTAATATATATTTATCTTCAGTAGTTTCACTATCATATGGAACATGCTTATTCCACATATGTATCTATAATTTACATGATTAGATTAACTATTTATATTGTTCCACATATTATCTTCTAAATAATTACTTTCCAAAACATCAAGTTTAGTGTGCTTAGGTAAATTTTTTTGACTCAAATATGATCTCCCAACATCAAATTCATCCTTCTTAAAACTTCATCTTTCAAATACATAACTCATATTTGGAGATTTATTATTTGATATATTACATGTGAATTGAGTTATTATTATGTATAAAAAAAAAATAAGTTGTTACTATAACATGTAGATAGAATACTTATACACATTAAATACATTTCCAATTTCTCAAAAAACCTGAAACTCTAAAACTTATAGAATTAAATACCATATTATCAACACATTTCAAAACATCCTTATCTACTAAAAAACATTTTGATATAATCTAAATAACTTTAAAAGATTATAAAAAATCTTTAAATATTTTATTCTCAATTTAAAAAGCATTTGGAACATGTATAAACTCTATTCTTTTCAAGTAAACTTAAAGATTTATCACAAAAAAATCTCAAATCAATGTAAATTATCTTAAATATTTTATAACATTTAACTAATTCATTTTTCAATTGATCCCAATAAAAAACATATTTCCAAGAATAGTCCAACTACTCAAAACATTATAATATTCTTTAATTTCTTTAAAATATTCATTATTATTTAATTAATTATCAATTACTTTAACTCTTTCCCTATAGCATCCTTTGACTTAGGTGACCTAACCTGTGACTTAATCGGGGAACCATTGTGCTCAATCTTGTATCCTTGTATGCTAGAAGCTATCAACCAGTGATAAGGGTATAAAAGATGATCATGGGGAGATTATTCCCTCTATAAAAGAAACTAACAATAGTGTAAGAAATAGTAAATAATAGGAAATAACATATGATGTAAGGACCCGATCCCAGTTGCCCAGAGCCGATGCCTTATTTGATTACGCTGGCATACATACAAGGAATACGAATCCCTAAGGACCGAGTATTTTAGTATTGTTGGAAACAAGTTACATACATAAGTTCAAATTTACATATGGAAAAGAAAAACAACACTAAATTATTCCACTAGAAACATCATGTCTCCTAGATTATACTTGCATGTCATTCATAATTTACTTCTTCATATCCTGAGAAAAATTAAATATAAGAAAGGGTGAGATCAAATGCTCAGTAAGAGTAAGCAATACAACGGAAGATAATATAAACATTATATATGATGAATAAATGAAAACACATGCCTTTAATAATAAACTTGAAACATATTATGGCAGGAATATGAGCTAAATAAATAATTCCATAATTAAACATAATCATGGGTATTATACTAGTCAAATAACCACATGAACTTCAAATAATAGCATCATAATGAGGGAAGTTCATATGTTGGACATCATAACCATACCGTCCAAGCCTCGTGCTAGGACCATAAAATAATCATTTTTTCAAGGCCTCGTGCCAAGACCATAGTTTGTCTCATGAGACCTACCGATTCATCGAGGGGATATAGCGGGACCCACCCATCACATAATAAGTCCAATTCATTCCTCATATGATGAAGGATAAACATAAACAACATATACATTCATATTGAAACTATCATATGAAATGTAACTATTTTTCCCCAATCATTAAAAATAAAACACTAACCATTCAGAATAATATGTTGAATGGTTTTAGGATAGATCATCCACAATAGAGTTATTCATAAACCATTCAATAAAATATGGTATATGACATCATAAATGATTAACCCCAACAATACATAAGAATCAACAAGAGTATTGAATCAAACGAGAATACTCTAATAAAATCATTAAGCAATTTTGAGATAAATAATCTTTTATTTTGAAAAGAAGAGTTCTTTTGGAAAATATTTGTATAAAAACAGAAGTGAAGTAATATAGTATTTTCATAATAAAATTAGTAGTTTTAGAAATATAATGGTTACCAAAAATATATTATAGAGTGCCCTTGTAAATAGATATGAATTGGAGGAATTCCCTTGAATTGGGCTTCTATTTTGGAAACAATTTTGAAAGTTCCTTTTAAAACATGTAACTGTCCATAAAATAAGGAAGAGTTATGGTTTTTAAACATATATATGATACTCATATAGAATATATGATGGGTACATAACAATACATAATAATTTCATTATGGAAATTAGACAATGAAAGTAACCCGAATGAAAATGGAAGTTCGGGTAAAAAACCCTTACCTTAAATCCGAATGTGTTCTACTCTTGAACTTAAGGTACTGGAATGTGAAATTATACATATAAATAACTTATTTCAGAACCTATTAGAAATTTATTTAGTTTACCATAATTATGGTTTGTTCATTTATGTATTTATTGATAAGTTATTGTATTGAATTTCGTCGTTCTGGAGTGTTCGTTTCCTTTATTTTCATATTTGATTCACTTGTTTTTAAGTAATGAAGTTCATGTGGAATGGTTATAAATCTACATAATTTAAATTAAAAATTATTCATGAAAATAAATAATTGATAATGGTTATTTCTTTCATTTGGTTACATGGAATGAGGATGAATCATTAGATGACAACCACTTCGATTATTTGGCGGTATTTGGATTATTATGAACTAGTTTTGTCATATAAATTATTTATATGTACATATTCTGGTTCCTGAATATTTATTTGGTTACAATACATGTATTATAGTCTGGTTCGACCATAAATATGGTTTCATGACCAGTAATGAATAATTAACTGAAGAACAAAACTTCGTCGTCCACGAAGGCTATAAATTGGAACATCATGGACGTTGATTTCGTTTATAAAAATAAAAGGGAGGGAGTAAAAATATTTATGACGGTTCATCAATTAACATGATATAAATCTAGTATATAGATTTTTACTGTATTTATCATGATAATTTGGACATAGGAGGTGAGGAAATAAGAAGAAAAGAAAGGAATCTTAAAATGAAAGAAAACTTGATAAATTTCTCACGAAAATTCGGCAGCCTAACGACGTCTCTTAAAATTTCATAAAAATAGTTTGATGAGAGGAATGAAATATCTCATCATTAATACATAATATATATATTAAGGGGGAATATTTAATGAAATATCCCAACACAAGACAAAGGGAATGGAAGAGAATAACTTAAAATGAAAGAAAAGAAAGAAAATAAAAGAGGTTGTTTACCTCTTGATCTCTTCTCCTTGAGATCCTTCTTAAGGGATTTGGTTTTGGTCTTTTGGTGAGACCAGAAGCTCTAGGACGTGGGGAGGAGGGAATTTGGAAGAATTTAGACAATTTTCAAGGCTTGAGAGGTGTGGGAGGAAGAGGGGAGTGAGGGTGGTATATATAGTGGAGGAGGGGAGGTATTTTAGATTATTTTAATCATTATTATAATATTTTTATGAATACTATGAATAATATCAATTAAAGTGACCCTAAATAGTAATAATATCATGTGATTTCGAACCAAGTGGTCTTGCATCACTTTTGATGTCATGAATAGTGTATTTAACTGATAATTTGTATATACGGTATTTTATCTTATTTCACTATTCACAAAAAATTCTTGAATTTCAGAAAATTCCCAAAAATTCACCCTTACCATTTTTCGATGTGTAGAATTCAAAAGTGAAATCCATTTTTCAAAAATAATTTTCTTAATATTATTAATTTAATTTTTAAATAAGGTCATAATTAATTTAAAAAATAACAATCTTAAAGTGCAACTAGTTTTATTTCTCATTGAAAAACTAATTATGATATCATTATCTTGTTGCCTTAAGAAAATGAAATAATATTATTATTTAATATTCATAAGTGTCATATTACTATTCATATTACTCTTCATAAGGGTAAGTTACTATTCATCGAAAATTATGTTTTTCTTATCGGATTCCAAATAACTTACTGATCACAATCGTGTATGTCAGATTTTTGAAATTCTCATCATTGAAGTTACAAAATTATGTTTACATGGGTAGGTTGTAACAAAGTGGTGTTGGTAGAGACTTAATGATTTATCCATTCTATAATAAATATATTTTTAAATTCTTGGGGTGTTACATATGAATAATAGGAATAACCAAACATACAACATGATTTAAAAAAATGCACATATAAAATTTCATACCAGTCATATAGAAGGAACCAGGTCACTCATGGACCAATCAAATACCTATATAGACTAAATGATAAAAATAATGAAGCTACCACAAGTCACAAAAAATCTACCTAGACCATCTAAAAAACATCAACACATGACCAAATACCTATGCATTCACTACACCTCCATCCACTAAGCCTCATAAGTAGAGCCTTTACCCTTACATGATATATAATACATAAATTTTACACACATCCCAAAGGTCCCATATAGGGTGGTGAGTTCAAAACCCAATAGGACTTTCCTAATGGCGTCTCTAGTTAACATATTCATGTATATAAGTGTATGTAAGTCTTAATGTATGAGTAAAGCGTAGCTACACACATGAAGTGATACTAATCCACCTCATGCTCAATGATCCTTGATTTAACACTTTACCTAGTTTGAATAGATCCAGAGTGGGATGATATACCCATAATTAGTCATAATTTGAGGCACCAAAACACTCCAATTATCCCATTCCACACAATGAAACATGATTTTGAAACCTCAATCCAACCAATTCAAACCAATAGTGATTTCTAAAATTCATACACACACAAATCCTAGAGTCGCAGTTTAATAAGACATCAATATCCCTTTCAAGTTCCTAGATTAATATCCCCAACACTTTCCCTTTATGGTGAGCCTTACAATACCCCAAAAATGATAGTGATCACTATCTGATTCCTATAGCCACCTATGATGCTTCCCTCCTCCTCTTAGATACCAACACCACTATCTTAAGGCACATATATATGAAAGATACCACTAATATCCATCGTTTAAAACCACCCCATGGTACTTGTACTATGTTCACACAAACTCAATAGCCTTATCCACATAGTGATCAAACTCACTAACAAAATACAAACAAAACCGGATGAACCTCCCTTGCCACTATATTCACCATTGATCAGCATCACCCCTTATGTTCTGTTAGCAACCCACATCACCACCATCCACATGTTCCACCAATTCAAAATTCAAGAACCACATGAAGAAACCCATGTATCACCTTAAAAAAAACATAACCATCGATCTTCTTGAATAAGATTCACACCATAAACCATTTATCTCCCTACATTTTCTACCTAGATGACCCCTCGTACACCCTCATAGACATTAGAGACCAAGGTTAGTCTTGATTCCTAGATTACCATATAACCCTACCCAAAATTTCAATTAATTAAAGAAAAAATACATATATAAGTAACATAGATAGCTATTGAACACTACCTCTTAGCTGTAAGAACTTACTAATTGAATCTAATGTCTAGATTTAACCCCAAATGTTAAAAATTATAAAATATAACATAACACTATTTTTAGGGTATATTTTGATGTAACATAAGATAATGGTCGAAGAAATTTGAAATAAAGGATAGTGACAAGTTATACTTACACAAAACTAATCTCGGACTATGAAAAATTAATGATGAGACTAAATCCCACTTGGGATAAAGAGATAATAGGTGAGAAAGAGATAGAGAGAGAGAGAGGAAGAGGTGGGATGATCATTCTGGTATAATGAGGGATCCCTTATTCTAATTTATAAATTTTAACATAATAATAAATTAAATTAAATTAATTTTTTTAAAAAAACTAACTAGACCCTAATCAGATACCTACTACCCGGTGGACCTCCAGGTTCACCCCATCACTACCTTGGATCAGTGGGTGCCTAGTACCTAATACCAGGTATCTGATTCCATCCACCATCAAGGGAAGATGCATTGGTAACACACTATACTCTTAGAAATTCCACTCCCAACCTACCAAAACACCCTGAGAATCTCAAACCATCTCAAACACATGTAATTTGGTCACCCTTATCCCTGAAGTCCATCACCTGAATACTTTGGATGTTATAACATCCCACTATAAAACAACTCATCCTTGGGCTATCTTAGGCAACAACACTAACTATACCCTTCAAAAACCTGAACATACCACTTATACAACCCTTAAAATACCAAGATCATTCCAAAAGAATCTATGTACGCATGAATACCCTAGATAACCAATTTAACAATTTTATTCCTCCCATAGGTACTCCCCATCATAATAATCACCCACTAAATCATACTTTAACCATCCCAACTAGTAGAAATATGGCCCCACACCAACTATCATTCCAAAATCTATCTGTTCCTACTATCAACATACAATCATCATGCATTATAATTGATGCCCATACTACAACCAACACCTGGTAAAACCATTTAAACATACGCACATCATGCACCAATATCCATTATGATAAAAAGAAAAACCATGCCTTTATATCATACCTTTGACTATCACCAGCTTGTTGAACTATTCAAAAAATCAAATTTTAGAAAAATGTAATTTCTCTATACCCATTATTCCCAATTCCTAACCATAATGTGGTGTCACACTTGGATTTTTCCATTATCCCCATTACTGATAACCCTTCCCATTTACCTCACATGTGGGTGCAAAAGAACTCCAGCTACTACCTATATGTCCAGATCATGGTCCTACCTCATAAATTTGATTCTAACTATATCATTGTCCTCTAGTTTCTAATGAGGGTAAATTACAATATATTTCTAGATTTACCATCTATCCACATGTCTAAAAATCCTTCAGAGGCCAGTTACACCAAGCTCAAACATTCCCTGCCTACCGCATTGGAAACATTTTGCAGATGGACTATATTTTTGAGAAAAAATAGACCCCTTTCAATGATTTTCCTATTTTATATCCTTATATCATTGCTTCTGACTACCAAAAGTTCCACCACCTATCTTACCTAATTACACTAATGGATTAGGTATACCACCATCACTCAAATTCTTCTCCATTATTATCACATGATTTATAGCCTTAGAAAATGATGCTAACCTAAATATGTTTAATTATACCCTAATTTCATGATAAAATAAATCCTAAAAAAAAACCTTAATGACCTCAACCCTACCAAAGTCAGCACAAATCAGTGAAAATATTTGGATCTAACAGCATAATCTACAACTGATGCCTCCCCTTATATCAGATGCATGAAATCTAAAGCTTTATCCACCCTCAATGTCTTGGGGAAGAAGTGATAAAATAATATTTCCTTGAAGTACTTCTATGTCATCCACTTGAGGCAACCTATATGAACCTATTATTTCTACCAGTGTTTCACTGGTCCTCTAAGCATATACATCACTAGTTTAACCCTCTACCCTGGAGGCATCTTAATCTAATCAGATATAGTTTATAATGAATCAATCCAATACAACACTACATGTGGTCCACCATCTCCCTGAAATAAAGGAGGATGCTATAATTAGAATGCATTAGTCTGATATTCTATAGACGACTTAGTTCCTTGACTCCACTAGTCTATGATCCATATAACCCACACTAATATTTCCCTAAGATGACCATAAAACCACTAACCTAGATCCATTGACCACTCTATCTACCCCATCTACCTTAAAATATATATATGTGGAACATGACCATCTCCATACTTAGGGGCCCTAACTGGATCTTGCCTCAGTGCATTTTCATATCCACCTTATCAGAACTCCAAAAGTGGCCGTCAATGGGGGATATCACTAAAATAAAATTACTATATTAAACTTATATATCATAGCCTAGGTATCATAGATAAAGAAAGCTATAATAGGCAGTGTGTCCCACTATCCCATAAAATCCCCTACCCGCTTCCCTGGTCTCATACCATCAAGTATCATGACCCCACTTACCCATCACAGGGTCAGGTACCACACACACACACACACACACACAGGATCTACAGAAAAAATAATACTAGAAACACCATCCTTCATAGTTTACCTGAGTATAATTAAACCAAGACACTACTAGAATGTACTATATAGACCATTTTTAACACTTTACCCAACTAAACCTCTCCTTTTTAGAACCAGGTAACCAAACACACATAAACACAGAAATTCCATTTTGTCCCTATATGCCTAAAATGATGCATGAGATATACCACCTTTTCCTAATGTAGGCTGAGAGTTACATCATAAATAAAATACTCATCAAATAACTATAAAGTTCAAAAACCAAAAAATTAGAATAGTGAAAATTGAATCAACATCCTAAATATAGGTAACTTGGAAATTCCTTTTACACGGGTCAGTAACATCCCCATATAGGTTAATTTCTAATTTCAACCCATACTAAACCTCAAAAACCATACCTAAATAACAATAATAATGACATGATTGGTACCACATTGTGGAATCCCCACTCTGACACATATTTAATGCATCTTCCAACCTGAACAACCTAACCTGTGATTGAATCAAGGTGCCACAGACCTCAAGAATGCCTCCTTGTATACCAGAAGCCACCAACTAGTTGTGTGGGTCTAATAGGTAATCATTGGGTGACTATACACTCAATAAAAGAAACTAAAAATGAAAAAATAAATAGTAAATAATAGGAAAAAAATATTAAAATTAGGAACAACCAAATATATATTATACTATACCAAAATACGTATATAAAATTTTATACACATAATATGTAAAGAAACCATTTTCTCATGGGATTATGAAATACATACATATAGAAAAGTGAGAAAAATGATGTAGCTACCATAAGGCATAATAAATATACCCATACCATTTCTAAAAAATCAACACATGACTAGATACCTATGCTTAAAGAATACTTATATCCACAAATCAACAAAAATCGATCATTTACACTTACCATATACATGCAACATAAAGTTTTCACACATCTTGAAGTTCCTATGTAAGGTGATGAGTAATAAACTCAATAGGTCTCCAATAGTTGTGTCCATATCTAATATAAATATGTATATTATTGTATTCAATGTGTAACGTATGAGTAAACCATAGAAAGACACATCGATCATTTCTGCTCCACCTCATGCTCATTGATCCTTGAGTGAGCACTTTACTTACTTCAGTCAGTGCCATAGTGGGATGAGATACCCACAATCTATCATACCTGGAGGTATAATAGATCTCTAAACATAACATTCAACACAACAACACATGCCTTTAAAATTTCAATTCAACTAATCTAAACCAATAGTGATACCCTGAAGGCACATACACACCAATCCTAGAGTCAAGGTTCAACAATCTACTGATAGCCCTTTCTAGTTCTTGTCTCTAAAACCCAAAAAATTATATTAATGATTATCATAACAAGCCCCTAAGCATTGATACTGAGAACCAAACAATTCCCATAGTCACCCATGAAATATCGCTCTTCCATCCAAGTGATTAACATCACCATCCTAAGTCGATCATCTATAAAAGATACCGCCAAAATACAATGATCAACACCACATCATAGGATATATTCTATGTGCACATGAACTAGATAGACTAAACCCCATAGTGATTAAAATCAACAAAAACCAAAAACCATAACCAAGTGAACCAACATCACCACTATATTCAGCGCTGATCAATATATCCCCACAAGTTCTAACTAAAACCCTCATTTCAATTATCCATGTGTTCTACTAATTCACAGTTCAAGAACCACATGAATTATTCCATGTATCACCATAAGAAACAACACAAACATTATACCTCACGAATAAGAGTACCACCACAAACTAGTTATCTCCCTACATTTCTAACCAATACAACCCCTAGGTCACCCTTATAAATATCATAGAATAAGGTTGGTCCTGAGTCCTAAAAACCCACATAATCCTAACCACACCCACAATTATACAAATAATAAGCACATATATAAACAACCTAGATAGACATGGACCTTTACATATTAAATTTAGGACCATCATTGTCAAATTATGTGGCCAGATTTGATCCAAAATGGTATAAATCACAAAATTTTACATGAACCTATAGTTAAGGAACATTTTGTGACACATGTGATAATGAAGGGATAAATAATAAATAAATTATAGAAACATGTTATCCTTAACCTAGATGCTCTTATCCTTCTATAGATCAAATATTGAATGTGGATAGTCCTGAATCCCAATTAGTATGGAGAGATAATGAGAGAGTGGAGTGGAATAATCCTCCTGACCAAATGAGGGCTTCCACACACTTATAATTTATAAATTATGACTTAATTTTAAATTATTTTTTTTTTAAAATACCATAGAGACCCAACTAGGTACCTAGTATTGGCCTATCGGGTACCCGATGTCCTTTCGGGTCCACCTCATCATTACCTAGGCTCATCAGGTACCCAGTACAAGGAATTGGGTACTAGGTTTCATCTATATTTAAGGTAATATTCCCTGATACAACACTTGAATTCTAGAAACACGACTCTCGACCTACCCCAACACCCTAAGAATCTAAAACTGGTCAAAACACCCATGGTTTTATTTCCCTTACCCTAATTCTTACTAGAATACCCAATCCATTACATTTCTCATCTTAACTTCCTCAACTTGGATTTTCATATTCCTATATAGAGACATATTATTCAAAAAGAAGTATACTCTATGGGACTCATCATCAACTTCTATAACATTTTCCACATGTGAATGGATGTCTAATGACATATCAAATGGATGTGTCTCATAATTAATCCCATTTTTCATATGAAAAATGAAAAAATTGGGTTTCCCCCTTTATAAACAATTCTCTTTTAACATGAACCAAACTTGAGGGCACTTTAAACATTATATTCACAACATATATGCCTAGTAACTTCAATATTCTTCTAATATACTCTTCTCAACACATATTGACATAAATTATTATTGAAAAAAATATAACAAAAAACTAACAGGTTCAACATTAATTCATTTAATGAAATAAAAAATCAAAGTCAAATAAAACCAGGACTCAAAAAATTGGTTAATTATCATTCTCATTTTGAGTATAAATTCATAAAATTTGTACAACTTATTCTTTGGCACAATTTTTTTCATAAAAAATATAAGATAATTATAATAAAAGGGGAAAAAACTCAGAAAAAAGTGAATACTAGTTTTTTATGACACAAAACTTCAACTATATGATAATGTTTTGTCCTATGGTGAGATTAATGATAATCTAGCAACATTTTCTATGCACTTTATATTTTTTTTGTACTAAATAGACTATGTTTTGTCTTATATAATAAATGTTTTTATTTATATCTATGATATTTAAGGCCTAAAGAATATTGGTTTAATAAAATAAGTTTTGTGTATAGAAACTTTTTATATTCAAAGATAAGTGTTATATGTAGATTAAGTAAATGTTATTTTCTATGTGGAATATGTTCTATGAAAAAAATAAAAAAAGTAAATCATTATAATAATTGAAAGAATTTAGTTGAACGTGATTCAAGGATATATTAGGAGTGAGGAAATAAAGAAAACAATAATAAAGTATATTTTACGTGTTAAAAGATGAATTCTTTGTGGTTAAATTGGAATTTATTATAACTAAAACTAAATTTTATACAAATAAAAATAAATGTATTATAGGTAAAGTTAAAATGACCTAACCTCAATATCTTAAATAGCGACTAATTTGGGTTAACATGGGATCTCAAGTGTGCATCCCCATATACAATAGGTTTCCAAATTTCATTGAGGGATTGAAAAAGTTGCGGGAATACCATTATCTCAAATAAAACACACAAGGTTCATGCCCGAATCTTCCAAATTTTTGGCATGAATTTTCTAGATAAAAAACATACCTATAACTTATAGATATAAAATAGATAATCCTAGAGGGAATCCTAAAATGTTGAATATATAAGTAAAATAGTCTACATGATATGAATCAATAATATACAGAGAAGAAGTAACTGAGATATGCCTAAAAATTCATAATAAATAATATAGTAGGAACACTAGCCCACACATATAAAATAAAAAAGAAATAAATAAAAAAACAATGGACTTTTACCCCACTCAAATGATGAGCTCCCACCAAACCATTGGCCTCTAATCCACTGGTCATTTTGATACATATTTTCATCTATGAGCATATACCTAAACTAAAAATGAATTATGAAGGTATACCCATGCACATTGAAACCCATTCCATTTTCATGAGTAGGGGATGATTCCATTGAATAATTAGTACTCCCACTCCAACCTTAAAACATTGAGTGCTGGCAATCAAGTGTACATGCATGAAAATTTAGGATAGTGAAAATCAGTGACAGGTGCATATAAAAATATTAGGATAATGAAAATTAGTGATAGGTGCATCTCAATCACCAATTTATGACCCTTCCTAGTGGGAACCGTGCTGCGACTCTCTAAACTCGCCTCCAATAGGAGGTGGGTTGGTGACTAGCACTGAGTAGGAATATCACTAACATGGGAGGCATTTATTATATACCTATATGTACACACACATCTCAAAGCACACAAAATGATGAAATGTAAAAACCATTGAGTAAATGATGCATGAAAACCACTATATCCCACAACCAAAGTATGAAAAAAGAAAAGAAAAGTAAACAAGGCCAAATAAAAGCACACCATAAGAAGTCTGTAACATGAGTCCAACCTGGAAGAAAACGGTAATGGGATTACTGTCTAAAATCCATAGGAACAAACCTTAGTTTGTTTGGTCTCACAAAGCATTGTCTAGTCCCTGTCCACCTAGGACTTCATCAAAGGGTCGATCATCTACACAAGACACAATGTGTGTGGGAAAAACCTATGCATGGGTGAGTATAACAATACTTAGTAGGACACCTCGAAAACACAAATCAAAACAACAAAGGAATGATATAATCATCTCTACATAGATATATTTCTATAACACATATAACAAGAATATCTAGATATAATCAACCAAGAGACATAGTTTAGAGGTAAGTCACAACCACTGTATACCAGCACTAGAAATTAATCTTGAAGATTCCATGAAAACTCACCCGGGAGAACACACTCTTGAATATGATAGCATTAATGATGTCCGTCTGAGAGATACTACTCATCGGGTCTCACCATGAGATAGATATGTTGATAGATCTGAAGAGAAAGATATGATACAAGATATGAGGATCACAACTAGGGACATGGGGTGATATCGATAACTCAATATATATTAACCCACCAAGTAGAGGATCAGTGCCCATGTAGTGTTGGTCACGTTGATACCAATAACTCGACCTAGGGAATGAAGAATTAATAGGGGATCCTACTCTAGGATTCTCAAGGGATACCAAAAAACTTTATCCAAGAAGTCCCACTGAATGGATCAATGTCCTATGAGTAGAAAATTATTCATACCTATATTTAGGGAAATGATAAAGGGAATGAAACCTAACAAAACTTGTCCAAGATAAAAAGGATAAGAAAATCAAGCCATATAGAAATGGGTACATAACGTGTAGTAGGGTCACACGCCATGTCCCTTGACCCCACGTACTACCCGTGCACAACATCCCATGTCATTCCAAACTGTGTCATATGAAAGAGGGGTACAAGACATGTTAAAGGAGTCCCATGCCATGTCTATCAATTCGGGGTCCGCCCATGTACTATGGCTGTGTGCTAGTACATGGTGTCAACCCATATAACCTTTCTTGTGTACCAGTACATGGGGTAGTCTATGCAACCAGTACATGAAATTCCATGTGGGGGAGTACACACCATGTAGGAAACCCTTGTACTCTACCATATGTCTGTGTATTTCCCATGTACACACCGAGTCATTCAATGATGAACACATATCGTGTACATGAGACTACATATTGTGTGTATCATATTTTTATATAAATTTGAGTTCTTCCTCTTCTTATGCTGATCGATCTCTGAATCTCTCTCCAGTGTTAATTTCACCTAGAAACACCATATAAAATGCATTTCGGTCTCTCTAACACTGAATCAATGAGATTAGTGCCTTCAAACAACTCAAAAAACATGTTCATAGTTGTTCTTCATCATTTCAGAAGAATGAAGATTCAACATCCACCATCGTTCGATCTGTCACCACACCCACCTCCACACCTCCATTAAGTCTTCCCAATGATGGATCTCTAATTTCAAATCTTCATACCAATAATCAAAGGTGAAATGATTGATTATTCAAAGTTGGTGGAAGAACGAAGAATATGCATGAAGAACGCAATAAATCAAGGGAGACAAATGCACAAGGAACAAACCCAAGGAATGAACTTCGATAGTTGTTCATTATGGCCTTGATCCATTCTCATAAGAATGATAAACAAATCAAGAATAAATCTCTAGAACCAAATCCCAATAAACCCCACAAATATCAACCCATCCCGCAAGTATGATTGATCCGTAGGATAATCTATTTGTGGATTAGTCTGATTTCATTTTAGGAATTAAGAATGAGAAAGAATAATTGAAATAACCTATCCTACCTAGATTTTGGATTACTTGTTGATGAATATCGGTCTCCATGTTGTCTCCATTGGTGAGATTTTCCAAGAACAATGTTTTTAGATCTATAATCCGAAGTTCTGTCATCACCTGCCGTGAGGAATCTCTAGATATCTCTCTCTAGGGCCTCTATAGGATTATAGGGTTATGATCTTAACACTATATCTCGTACAAAGGATTTATTTAAGTAAAACATTTTACTACGTCACTACGTTGGTGAAATAAAAATAAAATAAATTTTATCAATAAATTTTATTCATTTAAAACACTCATGAAAACTTTCCACAATCAACCCTTTCTGACCAATGTTAGAATCACACACTGTATAAGTTATTAGACTCCAATATAATCCATATAATATTTAAAAATAATTCATAGAAAATACGTGAAATTATATTCTCCCCACACTAGGGCCTTACATTCCTGATAAACAAAAACAAATTCTACTAAAGAAGATGTGGGAACTGAGAAAAAATATGAGCCTCCCACTCCCAAGTGATCTCTTGGAGATTACTGTGCTTCCACATGACACACACTAAAGGAATCAGGAACCCGTAAAGGATCCTTTCCTACCAATCCTCAATCTCCACTAGGTACTCAACAAAATTCTCTCCTTCCTTGATGTCCATCTCACCCCAGTTGATGACGTACGATGGGTCATACATGTAACTCCTCATCCACAACACCTGAAAGACATCATGTACCTATTCTACCTTCATGGGTAGATATAAGTGGTATTCCACCCTTCCAACTCTGTACAGTATATAAAAAGGGCCAATAAACCTCAGAGATAACTTTCAACCCTGGCTGAATCTCCATAATTCATGTAGAGGTGAAGCCCATAAGAACACATGGTCTCCTTCCTCAAACTCCAAAGTCCTTCACTACCTATCATCATAATACTTATCGTAGATCAGTGTAGTCCTCATTCACTCCTAGATGATCTGAACCTTCTCAGTAGTAGCTTTCACCAAGTTTGGGCCCATGAGTACTGACTCTCTAGGGTCAGTCTATCAAAGTAGTGACCTACAGGGTCTCCTGTAAAAATCCTCGAATGGTTCCATACCAATGGTAGAATGGTAATGGTTATTGTATAAAAAATACACTAGTGGTAGGTGATGCTCCAAACTATATCCAAATTCTCACATGAATGACCACAACATGTCCTCCAAAACCTGAATAGTCCATTCTTTCTAGCTGTCTGTTTGTGGGTGGAACACAATGCTCAAACACAATTGGGTACCAAACATATCTTGTAATCCCTTCAACAACCAATATGTATATCGATCATCATGATCTAAAATAATCGTTGATGGAACGTTGTGGAGTCTAACTATGTACTGCATGTAGAGGCATCCCAGGATCTCTACTTAACTCTGTTCCTGGATAGCTAGGATGTGGACCAACTTGGTGAGTCTATCAGTGATCACCCAGATGAAATTGTGTCCCCTAGGCATATGTTGTAAACCCATCACAAATCCCATTATTATCCCATATTACTTAAATTACAGCACCTCAAGGGGTTGAGCTAAACCTGTTGGAACATGGTGATCATCCTTGACTTGCTGATAAGTAAGGCATTGAGAAACGAACTCTGCCACTCACTTATTTATCCCTGGAAATCAAAAATGACATCAGAGGTCTTGCTAAATATTACTCACACTAAGATGTACCGACAAAGGTGATGTATGAAACTCCCTTAGGACCTCCTCCCGCAACATAGCAAGTACTACTGTACATCCTCTAAAAAGAATGATGTGCTCCCCACATTTTAAATATTCATCAAGAGAATGCCCTGTGGACATCTAAGCACATAGGGTCTCATGGTCCGTATCCCCAATTTGTACATCTATGACCCGTTGTAAGAGTAGAGGGGTAACAATTATCGATTGAAGGTAAGATTCTCTATCTCCATCCCCAGAGGATAATTACAACAAGTCCAACTAATCCGATGCCTCTTTCAATAACTATGAACTAGATCTATTACCAAGAGAATCTTCCACCACATTTCCCTTTCTAAGAGTATAGAAAATATCAATTTCATAGTCCTGGAGGAACTCTATCCATCGCATCTATCTAAAGTTCATATCATTTTGAGATAAGATATACTTGATACTATTATGATCAAAGTAGATGATAAATCGCCTTCCCATTAGGTAGTGTCACCACATCTTGAATGCAAAGACTACCATTGCTAAATCAAGATCATGGGTTTCATAGTTCTGCTCGTGTGGTCTCAACTGGTGTAAAACATAGGCAATCACCACTCACCTCTACATCAGGACACAACCAAACCTAGTTCTTGATGCATCATAGAACACTACGTACTCGACACCTTCCTCTAGAAATCTCAAGATCAGAGCACTCATCAAACTCCACCTCAACTGCTGAAAGGCCTGCTGGCACTTATCTTTCCACATAAAAGAATTACCCTTTCATGTCAAATCTTCCATAGTTTCTGATATACTAGATAAATCAGGTAAAAATCTCGGTTAATAGCCTTATATCCCAAGGAATCTCTGTACCTCCATCATGTTTTTTGGTGGATCCCATGCTAACACTACCTCAACCTTGGATGGGTCCATTGCTACTCCATTCGATGAGATATCATGTCCCAGAAAGTGGAACGCCTGATTCCAAAACTAGAACTTTGAGAGTTTCCCATAGAGATAATGATATCATATTACATCCAAAACTATCCTTAAGCGTCTCTTGTGTTCCTCCTTATATTCCAAGTACACAAGGATATCATTGATGAAGACTACCATGAACCGGTATAAGTAAGTCTAAAAGATCTGGTTCATGAGTCCCATGAACATTGCTAGGGAATTTTTCACACCAAAGGGAATCACCAGGTACTCATAATGACTATAATGAAATATGAAGGTCATATTTGGTGTATCCTCATCCTGTACTCATTATTGGTGATAACCTGATACAAGTTCAACCTTTGAGAACTATCATGCCCCTTTTAACTAATCAAAGAGTCCATCAATCCTAATTAGTGGATAATTATTCTTCACGGTACCCTAGTTCAAGCATTGGTAGTCCACACGCAACCTCAAGCTCCTATCTTCCTTTTGATAAAAAACAACTAGGGTTGTCTTGGTTAAAAAACTAGGTCTCACAAAACTCTTACTCTATAAGTCCTCCAACAGCACCCTTATATCATGAAGCTCCGTGGGAGTCATTCGATATGCTGTAACAATAATTAGTTCTATACCGAAGTGTAAATCAATACAGAAGTCTATCTTCTAGTGGGGAGGTAATCCTAGAACATATTTAAGAAAGACATCCTCATAATTTGCCACTACTACTGGAAACTGGAAGCTCACAACATCTACTACCCTGAGGGTTAGGATAGCCAACTAATGAGTAATTGGATACACCATCCTATGAAAGAGTCCATCCTATATTGAATGGGTTTCCTTTTCACCAAAAAGGTAAACCTCATTCCATCACTGCAGACACACCAGACCCTTTTCCTAAAATAGTCAATCTAGGAATGGGCTGTAGATAACCAATCCCTGCCAAGAATGAAACTTTAAGGACTCAAAGCTACCACCAAGAGGTTCTTACCAAAACTCTCACTTTCAAGGGCTAGGTCACACTGTCATCAAAAGTGTGTGATCATTGAGTCTTCTCGAGTAGGTGTCTCCAAGAATAAGGGCTGAGTCAATAGTTAAACCATAATCTATAGGTCACAATCAAGATATATGGAAAGAAAGGAATGAATAAAATTTGTATCTATCTGTACTAAATATAAAGTATAAAAGACTCAAATCATACCTAGTATCATTCCTAGATCCCATAGGTCATATACCTTGACCACATGTAGCTTTCCCCTCCCCTGTCCTACAACTCCATAAGCCTAGAATAGACCACCTAGGGGTGGTGGTGGTAGCGAGTTGAAACGTCAGCCACCTCCTAATTCTCTCCCAACTCCTCTACCACCTCATCCACCTTGTGGTTCTGCTTTATTATGTCACTATCTTTTCCACAATGATCCATCCACAGTATCCCTATCAACATCACGGTGGGTTGGAAAATCTCAAGTGAGATGTCTCCAACTATCACTTGAATAGAACCACCTATACCTAGGCTTACTAGACCCACCTTGGTAGCCCTGAACTGCATATACTCTATCTTAGGACCACCTCTTGAAATGTATCCCACATCCAAGTCCCTAGGGATGACGTCGAATCCCTATTTACCAGTTCTCCACTTCTGATCATCCACTGTTGACTATCACTAGCTGTATCTACTCATCCAAGAATCTTTAAACCACTAAATCTTTCTCACACACCCCATCATAAATAGGAATGCATAGTGGGATAACACTATCTCAGATGTCTCTAAAAAGACCTTGCTCGAAGGTCCGATCCATGAAGCACTGATCTCTAATGATATCCATTGAGTACCTAGAAAGGTTGGTGAACCTTGATGAATAATCAGCTACTATCATGTTTCTCTACTGGAGATAAATAAGCTCTTGTATACACACATACCTTAGTGTAACTGGGGATAAATCCTCTCTAAATATGCGCTCAAAATATATCCATGGAAGATTCACCTTGTTGTGAGTCTGGATAGACAAAATCCACCCCTGTACCACTGAGTCATGTAGAAGGCTCTCCGTAGGACCACCAGCTAATCTGCTGGTGTCCTGACTAGATGGAAAACTTAGGTCACTACATCAATATTTTCTTTAACTACCTATGGGTCAGGATCACCTCAGAACCTGAGGGGTCTCTATCACTGAAACTCATGAAGCACTCTTAGCCTTCGATCCTCATCCGCTGGTACTTCAGGTACCACGTGCTACTCTACAAGTGGCGGTATGGAAAATGCACCACATGGAGGTGAAATTTAGGGAAATGGTCCCTATATTGAAACCTTTTCACCGAGGGGTCCATCCTCTTGATCAAGATTTTTATTCCTAGATGGTATAAATCATAGAGGCATCCAATAAAAATAAAAGATATACCACTATCAATGAGTATATCTGGAGAGATGACTCAAGAAGGACATGGAAACCACAACCCATTCCCATATGATGCATGTACCATTATTTTCCCTATAACTAGTGTTCTCATTTAATGAGTCAAAAAATACTTTATAAGAGTCCTTTTGTATGGATATATTCTCCGACACAATAATAATGGAGTCCCTAAGTGGAAGTCAGAACTCTAAACACATTACACTATCACACCAAACCAATATCATAGAATCCTAGTCATAAATTATAACCAAAAACCTCTGATACCACTCTATCACGACCCATCCCAGTGGGGTCCATGCTGTGACTCCCCAAGATAGCCTCCAATAGACCAGGGGATGGTGACTAGCACCGAGTAGGCATATCACTAACATGGGAGGCATTGCTTATGTAACAGTATGCACACACACATCTACTAGCCCACAAAATGATGAAATGTTAAGACCACTAAGTAAATAGTGCATGAAAATCACTATATCCCACAAACATTGTATGATAGAAAGAAAAAAAAAGTAAACAGGACCAAATACAATCCCACCATAAGAATTCTATAACATGATCCCAACCTATAAGAAAAAGGTACTAGGACTGTTGTTTGAAAGCCACAGGAACACACCTCGGTCTGTCCGGTATCACAAAGCACTATCTAGTCCTAGTATGACTAGGACTACATCAAAGGGTCAATTATCTACACAATACATAACACGTGAGAGAAATTCTTGTGCAAGGGTGAGTATAAAAATACTCATTAGGACACCCCAAAACTACAAAGTAATACGAAAAAGGAAATATACAGTCATATCTACACATGTGTATGTCTAAAACACATATAAAAAGAATATCCAGATATACTCAACACAAGACACATAGTCTATAAGTAATTCAAAACCACTGTATACCAACACTAGAAATTAGCTCAAAGATTCCAAGAAGCACTCATCCCAGAGAACACACTCCTAAGTCCGATAACACTAATGATGTCCGTATGAGAGGTAATGCTCATTGGGTCTCACCATGAGAGGAATACACTAATAGATCTGAAGAGAGAGATATGATAAAACAGATGAGGATCACAACCAGGGCCATGGGGTGATACTAAAAACTCAATCCAAATTAACCCACCAAGTAGAGGATTGGTGCCCACGTAGTGTTGACCATGTCGATACCGATAACTCCACCTAGGTCATTAATAATGAATAGAGGATCCTACTCTGGGTCTCTTGGGGTATTCCAACAACTCTATACAATAAGTTCTACTAAAGTGATCATAGTACTATGAGTAGAAAATGATTCATACCTACCCTTAGGAAAATGATAAAGGGAATGAAACCAAACAAATTATCCAAGATATGAAGGACATGAAAATAAATCCTTTTAGAAAGGGGTACACAATGTATAGTAGGGTCACAGGCCATGTCCCTTAACCCTGGGTACTACCTATGTACAATGACCTATGTCATTCCAAACCATGTCATGTGGAAGTGGGGTACATGAAAAGTATAAGGAGTCACACGCCATGTCTATCCATATGGGTTCTGACCATGTACCCCGGCCGTGTGCTAGTACACGATGTCAACTTGTGTAACCTTGCTCATGTACTAGTACATGAGGTAGCCTTTGTACCAGTACATGGGGTAGTCTGTGTAACTGGTACATACCAAGACGTGTGGGGGAGTGCCCACCATGCATGCAATCCGTGTACTCCACCCCGTGTCCATGTAATTACCATGTACATGCCTAGTCATCCACAGATACACACATGCTTTATAGAAAAGACTACACAAAGTGTGTATCATATTTTCCTAGAAATCCAAGTTCTTCCTCTGCTCATGCCGATCGATCTCTAGATCTCGCTTCAATTCTCGGTTCACCTTGAAACACTAGATCAATGGTCATCTGGTTCCTCTAACACTGAATCAGCAAGATTCAATCCTTCAAATGACTTGGGAAATGTGATCAGAGGAACTATTCATCATTTCCAAAGAATTCATATTCAAAACCAGTCATCGTTAAATCCTCCTTCTCACCTCCATCGAGTCCTCTTGATATAGTATCTCCAGTTTCAGATCATTACACTAAGAATCGAAGGTGTAACGATCAATTGTTCAAAGTTAAGGGAAGAATGAATAATACACATGAATAACACAATAAATTGGGGGAGGAAAATGCACAAGGAATGAACTTGAGGAATGAACATTGGCCGTAGTTCATTCCAGCCTTGATCCATTCCTATAATAATGATAAACGAATCGAGAAAAAATCTTTGGAACCAAATCTCGATGAACCCCACAAATATCGTTCCATCATGCCAGTACGATTGATCCATTATATAATATTTTTGTGGACTAGTCCTTGTTCATTTTAGGAATCAAGAACGGGTAATAAAAATCAAAAGAATGCATCCTACCTAGATTTTGGATTGCTCTTTGATGAATATTGGTCAATACATCATTGTTGTTGGTGTGATCTACCAAGAATGACATTCGTCGATATCTGATCCGAAGTTCTGTCATCGCCTGCAGAGAGAATTATCTAGATTTCTCTATCTGGGGCCTCCAGAGGATTCTAGGGTTATGATCCTAACCCTAGATCTCTTCCAAAGGTTTTATTTAAAATAAACTCATCACTTTGTTGCTGCATCGATGAAATAAAAATAAAATAAAATATATCAATTTATTTTATTCTTTTAAAATTCCCTTGAAAACTTTCCATGATCGACCCACGCTGACCAATGTTATGTCTCACCTAGGTTAAGGAATCTATTATAAAAAAAAGGGTTCCCTCATATTTATGATCTAGGAACCAATTTAGATGTTATTCCACTTTTTCAGGAAAACTGTGCCTGAGTGCTATTTAATATTTTAATATTTTTCATGCATTTGTTCTAGGAACACCAGGCCTCAAAATCACCTGTCATATTAGCAACTCATCTTAAATTTAATATATAGAATATTTAAAAATAATACATGGAAAATATGGGACATTACACCATGAAACATAACCCATGCTTTCACTTACAAGTCATACTTACATGGCATAATGGTTAGAAGAGACACACACCATGAAGACTAATACTGGTTCTACCCAACTTAGGACAAGACTCACCTGCCTATAATCGATGAATCTTATATCATCATCACGTAATAAGTTACATCACACAATCACTCCCATTTTGAAAAACATAATCCTAAATATTTCTCACTATATACATGAATAATCACCCATCAGAGTCCCACCCAACCCTCTGATAATCTCACAACCCACTAATGATCCAATCCCTAAAAAATCATGGGAAATAATGATGGTATAAAAAAATAAAACAATTGAAATTTAAAGAGGGCCTAACTATCAAATAACATGTAAAAAGGTAACCAAAACTTGAAATAAATATCAATAAGGGACTAAATCTTTAAATATTAACTGATAAATAATCCCATGATAAAATAAATGGGGAAGATAAATAATGGGGTTTAATCACATGAAATAACAATAATAGTGATTATGATTTACCCTATATCAGCACTATATACCCGAAAAAATCTAGTTTAAAATGTATATGTAGAGTACCTCAAGCACAATCATGTATATCATAATACTTCTTAGGGTTGGACTCCCACTATATGATGGAATAACACTAGACTACATGCTGATAACTTAGATCATATATCAACTCATCATCAATAATATGTGTGTCATTTTTATGGTCCTACCATGGGTGGAACCTTAAGAGGATTAATTCCATATCTATCATGTGTGGTATATAATAACCTCTCAATATTTTACCACTAACCTACATAAATTCTCTTCAGTTATCGCTTTGTGTCTGGACACCCACATGGATGAGCTTATCAAGGGTGATCCCTACCCCAACTGGGAAAATAAAATAATTTATATGACTTTATAAATAAAAGTAGTCATGCTATTTGATCTTTATCTTAAAACTTGATGAATTTCTAAAAGTCAACTCACATGGGGTCATATCTATATAAAGAGGCCAGTAATATAAGTCTCATTACCTCACATGCTAAATGCCCAATCTCTCTATCTTATATGGAATAAAAATAAATTGATAAGGAGGAAACCATCTCACCTCCTACTAAAAATACAAATGAGTCATCCACACATAACCCTTCAACAATATAAATGAGGAAACTACTCGTCTTATATCAACAACAAAAAGGAGGCATCTATTCATCTACAAATCCCATACCTAGATCCAAAAAAAGGATCATTACCAAACTTTGATCACTTCTATGAATTTAGACTTAAATTTCAATTGAAATATCAGTGGGAATACTATCCATCTTAACCACTAAGGTCCAATCAAGGGGGAACTCCTAGAAAAACTACATAGGTGTATCACTCAACAAGAACATTAAGAATTAGTTGAAGGAAAATGGTTCACAATGAAACCATCACTCAATCAATATAAATTCATTACATACCATCCAAAGGCTATCCCATAATTTGATCAGAATCTATAGGTGATTAACCAAACATTATCTCATTAAAATACATAATTCAGTAATAGTATTTAGGTTACATCAAGTTTCATAGACTAAATATCACCCCAAGGGGTACTCTGTGGTTATTATAAACATATATAAAAAATAAACCAACCTAGAATCTCAACCTAAAATAAGAAACCTATTTTTCAAGATATTTTTTTCTCTGTTTCCTGTACTATCAGGAAACATGAGATAACATGCAAGGAAACCAATAAACAAGAAGTATTGTGTAAGATCAAAATCTTTGTAAAATAGTGAATCACCCATGTGAGGTCAACTAGATGAAAATATTTAACAAAACATGATTTATTTAATTTCCTTTATGATATAAGTCAAAACCCTATTTATAAACCAGACAAATTAGTCATCACATGCTTACTTTAACCATTCTAGTCCCTTATACAAAATTTTAGTGAAAACCCTTTTTATTATACCAATTTTTTTTTGAAATCCAATTCTAAAACCACTATTTTAAACCTAACCATTTTCTTTTAAGATGATACCCTTGGAAATCCATTTCAACCCTTCACCTATAAATCTAATTTAAAGTTAAAACCATTTTCCTTAAAAATAAATTTCATACGAAAATACATTTTTAAAATAAAATTTAAAAAGTAAGAATAATTTACTTTATAAAATCACCAAAAACACCAACAATACATAAAGTAGGACACTAGTAATCATTAAACCAAGGTTCCACTAATAAAAAATTTAGAAAGTTATACATACCTTGTTGACTATTTAGTCAATACAAGAATATACCATTTATAACGTGACATCACATATTGTCTTATAACATTCTAATGAATATTTTTAAAAAATATTGTGGTATCTTGCTCTATTTAGATTCCAAAATATGTTCCTTGATACATCTTATCATGGAAAAAATTTACTTTGAGATTGATCTACTTCAACTAAACATGGAATTTGTATGGATTATGTTTTTTTGGGAATATATAGATTTGGAAGGTTCTTAATGGTAGATTCATTTATATTCCTTCTACATAAATGAAATTCACCCCTCTTACTGGTTCTCATTTATTTGGAAATGAAAATTATGGGGTTATGGTTATTGAATTGGATGAAGGGAAAGACAATGAATCAATGAAAGCATATTCCCAGAATAAAAAGAATAATAAACTTCAAAGGTGAACTCATTCTCTTTTCAACATACTAGTGAATTAATTTTTGGATAATTCTAGTTTTAGTTAAGTTATATAGGTTATGTAATAGGATATTCATAGAGTGTGGGATTTATTTTTCAGCCTACATTGAGGGAGAAAAAGAATTATTGTTTTGAGAACCTATTAATAAAAATAAAGAATGACCATGAGATGTTTATGATAGTAACTCCTTAAAACTCATAGATAATGATTAATGATAATAGGATAAAATATTTAATAATATAAATTCTAAAAACGAGAATAAATAAGTAGTTAAGGATGATTACATCTTGATGATGTATCATTTTTATACATGTTACTTTAATTTAAAACAAAAAGAAGGTTTGAATTTTACAATTACACATGAAAAAATGGCCACCTACCTCAACTATTAATCCATTTATTTAATCCAATATCATACTAATCTCCAACAACTCCAAATATCACCTATCTAATTAAGAATAATTATAATTAAATAAATAAATCATTTTAAATCAAAACCCCCAATTGGAATAATTGATGCCAAGCTCACTTGGTAGTACTATAATGCTAAAAAACTTGAGAAATGAGGTATAGTACACTCATAATACACACTAAAGGATATGATGAACTAAATACATAAATTCTAAACATTAATTGATGATAAATTTAACCCAATTTCATCAAAATCAAAAGGAATACTCCATGGGTGATAAAATTCAAACAAATTTGTGAGAAACGGTAAGAACCTGAGCCTACTCTATGAACCACTCATAAAATACCTTTATTTATGAAAATATAAACTATTATTTTGTACAGTCCAACATTAAAACCCTAGAAAAATGAACTTAAATTATAGGAACAAGAATAAGGAGTGTAACAGAACAACCTAGGCTAACCAGACCAGTCACGCAAGTCAGCCCATCTTAGGGTGGGGTAAAAAAAAGATAACAAAATTAGTCTATTATATAAGAAAAAAAGACATAAAACCAGTGTAAAAATAAGAAATAATGGGATATATAACTGAGACAAATATGATAATCTAGAAAGAAAGGAAATTCTCAAAAACAAGTCTCCCTGTGACAAAACATCACCTCCAAAGTATACCAAAATAAAACAGAAACATAAAGAGAAGCCTACATGCTACATAATTCTCCTACTTTTACCCTAATACTACAAAATAAGGTATATGACCACACATAGGTAGAAGTAGGGTGTGAGAAACAGATCCTATTATGATACCACCAATTGATCTATACAAGTTCTAATAAAAATAATTCCAATGTTCATGCTTTAAAACAAAATAGTTATACAAGAAGTTTTGTAAATAAATAATTTGAAATAATTTTTCAAATTATTCTTGAGTTTTCAAAAATTGAATTTCATATTTTACAAATCTAGAAACAAATAAAGTAAATATACCGAAGTATAAATATACATGTGATCCAATATCCATGGATAAACTATCATGTAATAAACAACTGAAAACAATAATACACCTACAAGACGGGCTCTATCATATAGTAAAATATGTACTAAACAATCATAAGGCTAACAAAGAATAAGGTTTGATCTAACTAACATAGAGGCCTACCATAGACCATCGACATACAAGAGGTTACCTCCTAGTGGTGTCACACACACTAAGGCTACCTATGTCTCTATCTTAATGTACCCAAGGTTACTACTGTGAAATGTTTGTCAATTAATTTTTAAAAACTCTACTCAAAATTTTATGAAAAAATTTCAAATCAAATCCAATATGCTTTAAGGTTTGAAAATCAATTTTACCATTTCAAATCAAGGTAATTGAATTTTAAAAGAAAAACCCATTTCCAAAAACAAACCCATGACCATTTCATTTTCAATGCATGAAATTAAACTACAAATATCAAGTAATCAATATGAACAATAATAAATTTAAGAAATCAGAATAATTTAATAGATCCACCTACCTCAAGAGCATAGAAAACCGAACTACCTTTGAAAACAAGGATTGGAAACCATAAGATCTACCTTCTAAAGAAAATACACAATTGGAGATAAAGGGATTGATATAAAACAAAATATTATTACCAGTTCCCATAAAAAAGGATGAATCAAATAAAAATGAGTAAGAAAATGAGAGGAAAGCTTACCTGAGGAGACGAAGCACCTAAATATACTGATCAATCTCTGAACGAATTGATCTGGATGGAAGAAAGACACCCAAAATCACCTAGGGTAAGAGAACTGGGTGAGAGAAGGAGGATTAAAAATAAAATAAAGTCTAAAAATCCCACACAACACCCTAAAAACTAAAACTTAGGGAATTACATGGCGTGAAATCTTATAGACATTGTGAATCCCATTTATTTTAAGTTACACCAAGAAATGAATCACATTTTTAATTAAAAACTATATTTTCACTTTACAAGATGTGTAAATTATCACACTATGAATTCAACTCACGGGATGAGTTTGTCTGGAATCACACATCATGAAACTCTAATACACATCATTTAACTACCCAAAAAATAATAGAAATGTCTAGGGAAAAGCAAAAAATAAAAAAAATCCATTTATTCACCATTATTGGTATCATACAAATTAAGGGTTGAAAATAATCACCCAAAAAAAAGTGGAGACCAAAAAATAGAGATCAGAATATACCTGATGAAATGGTAACAAAGATTTAAAAGGAGATTAAGGGATGTTAAGGGAGAGGATCTACCATGAATTAGACAAACAAAAACTTATAAAAACAACTAGGATTGAGGAGTGATAATATAAAGGAGAGGAGAAGAAAATGGGTGGATCCCCCTCCTATATGCGGGTTGGATCACAAAGAAAATCGGGTGGGTGGGGGGGGGGGGGCTGAAATGGGGAAATAGAAAAAATATCCATTTATTCCAATTTTGTTTTAACAAATAGGGACTAACAGTTATCTGGTGGCTCACTAAGAACCCAATATAAAACTTTTTTCCACCCGATGGAAAAACTAGTGGAACAACCCCATTGATTATTCCACCGGGTACCCAGTGGTCCTATATTGGGTACCTGATGGATCACAATAGTCAAATTCATATCATTTTTACTTAAAAACTTTATAAAGTCCCACTTTGGGTATTTATCCCCATTTTTCACCATTGAAACATCCCATAATATAATTTAAACATTCTCAAAACTTTATCCTCTTGATCCAAGTAAATATTTTAAAATCCATATGGTCACTAAATCAATGAAAAACCTGATCCTCCACCCAATTTATCAACATGAAATGGAATGTTTTATTATAAAATCCCCATTATAATGTTTTTGATCATCAATAATCAATTTCAATAATCCATACATAAAAATAGATTTATATCAGTCATTAATTCATTTTTATCTCACCAAATTCCATTCAAAAATGATCATCATGCCCCCACCATGAAACCCCATTCCTTGATATTTCTATTCACTGAAATCACCACTACCAGACCACTAAAAATACCAATATTTTAGACATGATCACCATATTACCATTGATATAATTTTAATTTGAGATTCCCACCAATGATTTCACAATTCCATCTCGATCACTATATAAATCCACTTATATACATTACTGAATTGATAATATCATGTATAAAAAATCCCCCAAATACTCAAAAAATTTATTATTAACCCACATATAGACATGTGGTGCTCCCCCAAAAGGATTGATTATTGAAGAACGATTACATCTAATAGTGCTCCCTACTAAAGTAATTGCATAAGTAATCAGAATCAAAATGGTTAAATTCAAGAAACTATTAATTCCAATGTCCAAATACTCTAACCTTAATTCAAACACTAATTTTTTTTATATTAGATTACACATATCTGTTAAATATATATTTTAACACATAAAAAAACTTAAAATTCAAAAACACTGAGTCTAGATCGGTCTAACCTATATAACCAAGAAAACTCGGTGAAACACACCAGTTTCTTATTTAAAAACCCAAGAAATCATTTTAAATAAAAATAATCACCCAATTCCACCCAAGACCCCATTTTCATCCAATCATTTTTTTCCAAAAAATTGAATATGAAATCTCCATCTTTCCTAATGTTTTTCCTAAAAACCAATTCTGTTTTATAAAACCATTTTTAAATTTGTTTAAAACCTAATTACGTTAACATTGTAAAAATTCCAAAAATTATTTTCCCCATGTCATGATACCCATGTTCCATTTTTATAATAACTGATTTATAGATACATTTTTTATACACATTATTTCACCTCTTGAGTTTTATTCCAAAACAAGGATTTTATCAAAAAATTCCAAAACTCCATAATCCATTTCCCAATAGTGGCTAAAATATCATAGTCAAACAATCATATCAATAACAAACCCATATTTTCTATATTAATCTAATGACCCAGTATATTCTCTTTAAGAAAAAATTAAATAGATTATAAGTTTCTTCTAATTATTAATATATCCCAATGAATAAATATATCAAGCAACACCGCTCATAAGAACATGTATCTTACCTTAATAGTGGAACTAAAATAATATATCAATAATGAAAACAACTAATATATGATCCCTACGAATCATACTAAGTCACATATATCCTAGGTTGGGATTCATGGTCTAATACCACACTCAACCTAGAATTCAAAATCCAAAACATTTTATATCCCTTTATAATTTGGGTTTCAAATGAATCCATGCGGGAAAAGAATAATTCTGGTCTACCTCCCAAGTTTCAACATCATATATCTACCTCTTATTAAATCTATACCAACCAAAAAAATACTTTGATAACACTTTGTAATGCCCAGCCTGGGTCTCCTAAATAGTGATCAAATTAGGTTCCTACATGACCTTAGGCATGCCTCCTCATATGATAGAGGTTGATAACTTGAAGCAAGGGCTTTAAATGGACATAAAGATAATATGAAATCAAATATAAGACATAAAATTAATTATTGAATCTATCGATATTTTAGAACAAACCATCCATATAATAGATAAACCCAATACCTGTAGATATAAAATAAGGATCCAAGAAGGAATCATATAGTCTAAAATATAAAAGTAAAATAGTCAACATGGTATGAATCAACAATTTATTGAGAAAAAAAGGAAAATAAATAAAAATTCATAATTAATAAATTAGTAGGAACACTGGTTGATATATATGTAATAAAATAGAAATAAATAAAATTACAATGACCACCAACCCACCTCCCATGATGAACTCATTCCAAATCATTGGCCACCAATTCACTGCTCATCTTGATCCAGATGTCTAGTTCTGAGTAAATACCTAAACCATAAATGAAACATGAAGGTCTTACCATGTACATCATAACCCATATCATCTACACAGGTAGGGGATGGTTTTAACGAATTATTAGAATTCTCCCCACTAACCTTGATGCATCAAATGGTAGTGATGAAATTGATGCGCATGAAAATATTGGGAGAGTGAAACTTGGCGATAAGTGGAACTTAACCACTTGAAAACATAACACATGACTTCACATTCAAGTTATATATATGTACCATCATGGCCAGTAGACACTTTCACCATAAAGACTCATACTGGTACAACCTAGCCTATGATAAAACCCGACTTCATATAATTAATGACTTGTATTCCCATATGCCCCAATGATTCATACCACATAGTCACTATCATATCATTATAAATAATCCCAAATTGTTCCCACTACATCCATAAAGAATCCATCATTAGAGTCTCATATAACCCATCGACTATATCACTACCAACCAATGATCAAAACCTCTAAATATCATGGGAAATAACAATGAAATAAAAACAAATACAACAATGAGAAATCAAATAGGGTAAAAATATTAAAAAAATAATCAAATTAAAAATAAAAATAAAAATGGCATTTGAAAAGTTCCTAAAGCATAAAATATTAACTAAAACACAATTTTACGATAAAGAAGATAGAAAAAAATGAATAATGGGGTTTAACTAGATGAAATGACATCCCAAAAACTCATGAATTACCCCATATAAAATCAGAGTTCCTCAATGAAGCTATCTACCATATTAATTGTATAATACCTTTTATTCTATCCAATATATCATAATTCATCATAAGTTATGGCTCCCACTGTATGATGTAACAATAATTGGTAGTACATTTATCACTTAAATCATATATCAACATCATCATCAATATAATTCATGCCATGGAAATGGTCTTATCTCCAATGAAACCATAGAAGGATGAAATTAATCTCTGTTATATTAACCCCAAAATCACCTCCCCAGAGTATTCACCATACTTTATAGTGTCTTTTTGGATATCTGTATAACACTGTGTCCATACGAGTGTTTGAAATTGGAGTAAAAATTAGAGTTTTTGGTTAGTAAAGGGGTTATATTTTCTATCGGCTTTAAAATTAAAAATTTGAGGGTTTTATCACCTCAAATCAGTGTTTTAGACTTCAAATAGAGGTTTGGGAGGTCTCATAGGTGAACATGAAGCTCAGGAGGTGACCAGGGCTTTCATCCTAGGTAATACATTTCCATCGACAAGTTGGTGGCCTTCTTGTAGGGCAGCGGTTCTTCCTAGGGTCACTAGCTAGCCAGTAAGCCCATCTATGTCCAGATGGTGGTCTACCAGCTAGCTGGTGGGTTCTTAGATCTTTTTTTAAAAGGTATCAAAAGGTTCACTTCCCCCTGTCCCCTTTCTTCTTAACCTAAAAATGGATAGTATGAGCACTATTTTCCAGGTGTATAGGTGTTCCCCTCCTCCTTTCCCTTTCCATGAAGGATATCCCCTAGTTCTTGTCCATTTAGCTTATCGTTATATGCTTTAGAAGGATAGAGGTGAGTTTAAGAGTCCTTTCCCTTCCCTTATTTGTTACTTTCACAATTAAATGTTATGACACATTTTTTGTGGTTTATTCCTATTTAAGGTTTCTTTCTGGTTCTTCTATTTATATTATTTTGGGTCAAACCAAAGACCTATACTGGATTATTATACCCCTATGAAGATATGGTATGTGGTATCTTTAATTTAACCCATAATATTTCCTGGTTTTCTGAGTGCATTCTTAGCGTGTTCATGTTAGCTTCACCATTATTGATTCAATTTAAATTAAAATATTTTATTTTGAGTTTTCCCTAGTTAAATGATCCATTTGGAACATGTTAAAATTTAGTGAGTGTTAATTTAAAGTGGGGTTCTTCATAGTGAAAATTATCTTGAATTGGATCGATGTATTTAAATTATTAAATTATTTTATAAATGGTTCAAGGGGAGAATTGGTTTGAATCGATGGGTGTGAAATGGAATTTCACAACCATTGATATTTTTAAATTTTCTTGACCATTTTATTAGACCTAATGTAATGATATGGCATTAAAAAATGGGTTGGGAATCCCAAAAAATCTAAAATAGAGCTAAAATTGTTAATGGACATTGATTTGGTGTAATCATATGGTTGCCTTGGGAAAATTTATAAAACATATATAAAATGGGAATTAAGATTATAATATGGATTGGGCTTTAATAATGATAATTGGCAGGGTTATTAATAATATAAAAGGGTAAATTAGTGTCCTTGGGTTTAATGATAGTTATGTGAAATTAATGGGTTGTTAATAAAATGATTAAAATGATGGATATTTCTTAGGAATGCAGGGATGAGATCATTATATTTCATATGACATATGCCACTTGGGAATGTCAGGATGAGTTCCTTAATTCCATATTATACTTGATGGATGGGAATGTTTAGATAAGTGCTTGGATTCTATGTAATCAATGCTGACTCATGATTTCCATGAGGAGTTCTTAGAACCCATGTGATACCTGATAATTGGGAATTCCAAGATCAGCAATCATATTCCATGGTTGTTCTAGGATTAGCTCCCTAGATTTTGTGTGATGACTGATGATGAGGAATACTGATATGAGAGCTTATATTCCATGGAAATTCCCAGATGAGCATCTAGATTTTATGTGATGATCAATGATTAGGCAATGTTGGGATGTGAACTTAAATTCAATATGATATTTCATGATATTGGGGAATTACAAAATGAACTCCTAGATTCCAGGTGAATATTTATAGTTGGAATGATCATTGTGTCATTCTCAGAGAAACCCCATCACTAGAATAAGTAAGTATGCTTTATTGGGGTAATAGACCTAAGGATCAGAAATGTTAAATCCTACCTCAGGTTTCTTCCTGAACTAGGGGAATCATTGGTTATTATTGATTTTTATATAAATAATTTAAAACTAATAATTTATTTAATTTTTTTCTATTAGAATTATTCATACACTAATTATTAGGCAGGATATTTTATGGATACCATTGTTGGTGGCCTAGTAATTTATACTCACATATTTTCTAGTCTTCTATGGAACTTGGGTACTCAATCAGATGTTGTTATTTGTTATAGGTGCATGTTTAGGGAAATGATTGGTGTTAACTATTGTTAGATCAACATGCCAGGATGGGGTATGGATGATGGGATTAGGTATGACTCAATACCACTTGGGATAGTCTGTTAGTCTTGGTTTTATTTTATTTTATTCCTTTTTAGTATTTCTTGCATATGATCCACCCACAAAGTATATGGTATTTATGAAACATTCATTTATTATTGTATATGGTTCTTGTTTATTTTTTTAGAACTTGCTTTGGTTGCGATCTTTAAATTTGGTGGTGTATTAAATTTATTTACTAGCTATGAAATTTCACACTTTTATAATAAGAGAATAGTCTCCCCATGAGAACCTCTTAGGTCCACTCCACTGGTCAGATGCCTTTGGCTAATGGGGAGGTGCGCCTGAGGTCATGTGGCTCATCAGATCAGGGCATCAGTTCAATGGATTCTAGTTCAGGGCATTACAAATTGGAATCAGAGCCTATTTTATTTTATATTACTATTTGAGCATGGTATATCAAAGACTAATATGTTTCTAGAGATTGGAAACGATCTTGTGCCTAGGATATATAGCCCCACACATAAGGTAAAATCTATGTTACTAGGGGTGGGAATTTCTATTCTTACTTTTTGTTTTTACATTTTATTGATTTCTACATTAAGTGGTACAGATGGGTATGATGTTATTAATTTATGGGATTTATACTCTTGGCCATCACATTATGCGGGTGTGCGAATTCATACATCTTGCAAGGCACATAGTATTGATATGTCATCCACATGTTTCCAATGATTGATAGTTTCTTAGGATTAATATGTGATGATACTTCATTTACTATCTATAGATTATATTTTCTCGTAATTTATATATTTTTATTAATTTAATAAATTGAGAGGGGTTGGTATTTAAAGGGTTCACAACCATTTATATGGTTCACATATAAGTTTATGGTGGCATTCTACTTGACCAACTCCTTAGGTTACTTTTGGATAATAGGAAGGTATAATTGAATTATCAAAGTAATGTTCTATGTTAAATAAAGTTTCATTTTGTAACTTATAATGTGTTTCCCTTAAAACTTGTGAATAGAATTATATCTAACGAAACATAGAATGTGAAATGAAATAAATCTTATAAATTTAAAAATATTGGGTAATGAAAAGATTTAAAAAATATGAATCCTTATGTTTTAAGTTGTGAAGTTTAATTAAAGAGAATGAGAAATGATGAGACTTTTAGGGATCATGGTGATGCATATAATTTTTGTCTATGGTATGACCCTATGTATGGGTGGTTTAATACAAGAGGGGGAGTCTAGGTGGTGAGGCCCTTGAATATAAATTTCGAGACTTTGATGGGTTTGGGTGTGCTAGATAGTATAATGTTTCTTATTTTTTCCATTAGTTAGTAATTGATATAGGGGTTTTGATGTACTAACTTGAATTATGTTTCTTTTGAACCTTGTGGGTTGTGACCTTTTGGGATGTGTAGGACACTACATCAGGTACATTGATATGTAGTTTTGATGTAGTGGTTTTGTATCTATGGGTATGGTAATTTGAGTGAGCAGTTGTCTTGTGTGTCTTAGATTCCATGTGTTTATGATAGGGGTAAAATTTCCTCATGTGATAATTTTTCTTGTGTAAGACCTAAACTAAGGGGATAGGTGTGAGAGGATGATGATCTTGTGGATGCATATTAGACTAGTTTCGAGTCTGTTGGTTTAGTAATTGAGGTTAACCATGAGAGGGGTTAACCTAGTGTTGTGGGTTATTTTGGAATGTGAAGCACATGTAGATTCTTTAACATGTGAAATAGATACACGGTAGGATCTATAAAGTTTTTTTAGGTCATGGTTATGACTTGAATATTTTATAAGGAAAAAACATTGCATGATTTTTTTGGGTGTCTAGGTCAATTTTGAGGTGTAGAATTTTTTGGATTCTTGACCCTGGTGTTTCCACCAGAATCTTGATGAAATAATTAATGTTGAACCTAGATACATGGGTTTAGGATTTATAGAGTGGAGTTTTATGCTTCTAATCTTAAAACAATTCCTAGGATGATTTGTATTCATGTGGTTAGACTTGAATCATGGGAGATATGAAGTCTATTGGATGAAATCATCAAGGATGTCCTGAGTCTGATACGACTGTCGTGCCAGGAGGTATGGTCATATTCTTAAGTGGGCCATTGGGATTAGTTTTGTTAATGCATGACTTATGGGACCTTTAGTCATGTTGGTAAATGTTCATAGGGGAATATGTGATCTTGGGGTTTTTTTGAGGTTAAGGAGGTAGAATACACTAGAGATGCACAATTATACTTGGGGTATATGACCGAGTGGTTCAAGAGTTGGCACCCATTTATTTTTGGTGAGATCAAAGTCATACATGCTCTATGTTCATGTGGGTTGTTTGGTTTTTTATCATTAAAATGGGACACCTATGGTTTCCTTGGATATCATTCATGTTCTTAGAGGAGATTGATCTGTGTGGTGGTGATAGTGTTTCTAGGAATGTTAGTTCACGGCTGGTTGGAAAAGATTCATGTAGCTATGGTAGGTTTCAGTTGACGAGTCCCTTAGAAAGTGTGGTGATCAAGAGTTGGTGAGATGCTTCCATGAATTGAGGCCCAAGACCTTTGAATGGGAGTTGAGATGTCCCTGCTGTGATAGGTGGAATTTTGGAGGGATTAGAGTGTGGTGGTATATATATTTGGGTTATACCAGATTGAGGTGTTAGTGGTTTATGGTTGTATTGAGCGTGGATCAAGATGAGTAGAACACAATTTTTTTAAGGTGGATCTGGTTAAGTTGTGATTGATTAATGCTATAATATAATCCTTATGGTGGGGAGCTAACCATCAACCATAGATGTTGAGGTCCTCATGTTGATGAGATATCTGAAAATGTCATGGTTTCATTCTTAGAAGTTGGGAATGGGAGATTGTTGTTTTGTTTTTTCAATCAGATAAGAGTGAGATGACCACACCCAATACTTAATTTTGATGATAAATGGAACGTGGTACATGAAATTTTTTAGTTTCTAAAGTTAAGTAATGATAATGAAACTCCTATGGTGGGGAGTTATGTATTGACTATAGGTGTTCAACCGTCATGTTGGAAGGGTCATAGGCATGAGTAAATGATCATTGAACCATCACGATGAAATCAGGATTCTAGTGGGAAAAAAATATATGTGTACCCAGGTTCTTTAGGGAACACTGAATAGAAAATTAGATGTGATGGTGGATTAAGACTGATCATTTTCTTCAGGTTTGGGATGGAGTTAAAGTGACCATTGGGTGCTTTGATTATAAATGCATCGGCGTACAATAAGACATGATAATGGTTTTTTATGGTTATGAATCTAACCAAGAAATAGTATTAAGAGTTTGGTATGGATTATGAAGAGTGTGTTTAGGTGATCACAAGATACCTCTAGGCATAGTTGGATGAATGAGTAATGCTATGAAAATTAGATTCAAGCATTTTCAATATGAGACAATTGAGGATGGTTCGAATTGTGTTCACATATGGAATTGAATGTGATAAGTTATAAACCACCTACAAAATGTCATTTTGGGCATGATATGTGAATTTAATTAATCAATCTTGGTTTTATGGAAAATCTGATATATTCCTGGATCATGCATAGATGAGGTTTATGTAACCATCAAGGTTTGAAATTTGTGAATGAGGATGGGTTCCAGGGTTAAAATGAAATTATAGCGTGTGTTTAGGTATGGTGAGTTATAAACCATTCCAAGAAAGTCATTGGAGCATGAAGGCTATGTTTCAATACGTAGTTTAGATGGGGAAAGCACTAAAGCATCATAATTGGTGGTCATAACTTGAAGTTTATGGTGGGGTGTACCATAGGCCTGTTGGGTGTTTGGATAATAACACCATCAATGTTTTGGGATATATGGTCCTAGATAAGAAAAATCTCGGTGTTTTAGTAGTGACAACAGGCATTGGTTTGAGTTTTAGCAGTTTGAGTGCCTTGAGTTGATGGTTGTTCCTTGGATGTGTTTCAGGAGTATGACTATGGAATGAGGTTGTGTAGCCTTGAAACAATGATTGATATAGGTCAGGAGGTGTGTATGGATGACCACAATAAATTCTCTATGATAATAAGTATTATGGTGAGGATATTTTAAATTTCCAAATCCATATAGGTCTCTAGAAATGGAGGAAAAATTCAAGTTTTTTATTAGTATATAAGTTAAAATTTATATTTTCTTTTAGATTTTAATTATGAGGGGTTGAGAAACTCGTATTTGTGTTTTAGAATTGGAATGGTGGTTTAGGAGGTCTCATAGGTGAATGGGAATCTTAGGAGGTGACTAGTAAATATGGCATAGTGACTTCATTACCACCAGCTATCCGATGAACATTCTATTGCGTGGTGGTTCTTCTTGGGCTCACCATATGACCAATGATCCCAACACTAGCTAACTGATGGTCCATCAGATCATCAGTGAGACTCACCAAATAGTATCTATCTGGATATTTTTTTAAAAGGGCTAAAAGGTTCATTTCCCCCTCCCCATTTATTCTTAACCCAAAAATGGCTTGTATGAGGGCCATTTTCTTGGAATGTCAGAGCTCCCATCATCATAATCTTTTCCATGGAGGATATCCCCTAGTTCTTGTCCATTTCCTTGACTTTATATGTATTGGAAGGATAGAGGTGAGTCTAAGAGTACTATTAATACCTTTGTTTATTTCACTATTAAATGTTCTCACACTATTTTTGTGGCTTATATCCTATTTTTAGGGTGTTTATCTAGTTATTTAATTTCTCCCATTTTGTATCCAACTAATGGTTGATACAAAATGAGTAGAATTATTCAAGGACAATATAGGTTTTCCATTTAATTTAACCCAAAAAATTTCCTTTTTTCTGAGTGAATTTATAGTGAGATCATACTAACTTCATCATGATTGATTTAATTAAAATTAAAACGTTTTAGTTTGAGTATTACCTAGTTAAATTTCTTGATTGACATGTATTTAACTTTAGGGAATAATAATTTAATGTGGAAAACTTAGCAGGTAAAATAACCTTAATGTGGCTTGATGTATTTAAATGTCTAAATTTTGTTTTAAATGGGTTAAAATGAAAATTAGTTTTAATTTATGGTTATGAAATATAATTTCACAACCATCGATAATTATAAGTGGTATTGTCCATTGGATCATACCTAATGTAATGGTATGGTATTAAAGAAATGGGCTGGGAATACCAAAACCTATAAAATAGAGTTAAAATGGTTAATGGATATTGATGTGGCGTAATGAGATGATTTCCTTGGGAAAAGTGGTAAAAATTATATGACATGGGAATTGATATTATAAGATATCTTGTGATTTAATAATGTTAATTGGAATGGTTATATGTAAAGTAAAATTAAAAATTGATGGCCTTGGGCCTAACGATAATTAAATGAAATTAATAGTTAGTTAATAAACTGATTAAAATGATGAATAATTCTTAGGAATTATGGGATGATCTCCTTGGATTCTATATAACATACGATACTTGGTAATGTTGGGATAACTTCCTGAATTCTCTATGATACTCAATGTATGAGAATTCCAGAATGAGTGACCATATTCCATATAATCAATGATGACTCATGAAGGATATGAGGATTTCTTAGATCCCATGTGATACTTGATGATTGGGAATTTTGGGATGAGAACATATATTTGATGGGAATGCCAAGGTGAGCACCTTTAATTCCATGTGATAACTGATGATGAAATATTATTAGATCAGAGATAAAATTTCATGATAATTCTAGGAAGAGCATATGTATTCCATGCGATGATCAATGACTAGGGAATTCTTGGATGACCAGTTAGATTCCATTTGATATTTCTTGATATTGGTGAATTCTAGGATGAACTCATGTTTTACATGTGGATATTTATGGTTGTCATGGTCATCAAGACATGATCATAGACACCTAGATAGTGGATTAAGAAAGTATGATTGATCTGGGCCACATACATAAGGATACAAAATGTTATATCCAACATTGGATGTCATTTTGAACCCAAGGCATCAATAGTTATTATTTATTTTTATATAAATTGCATTAAAATTTTAATTTATTTAAATTGTTTATCTATAGAACTTATGCATTCAATTATTATCAGGATGATTATTTTATGGATTCTATTAGTGGTATCCTACCAAGTTATACTCACACTCTAATCAAGCATCCACGACACTTGGGTACCTGAGAAGATGATATTATTTTTCATAGGTCTAGGTTTAGGGAAAGGCCCAATAATGACTATTGTTGGATCGACATACCAGGATAGGGTATGGATAATGGGATCAAGCTGAACTTAGGACCAATTGTGATAGGATGTTGGCCTCTATTTTATTTTATTTTATTACTTTTTAGTATTTATTATATATAATCCAACCATAAAGTATCTGGTATATATGGAACATTCATTTATTATTGAATATGGTGTTTTTTTATTTTTTGGCACCTTACCTAGCTGTGATATTTATATGTGGTGTTTTTTCTGATTATTTATTTATTTAACACATTTCAGACTTTGATAATAAGGCCATAGTATTCCCATGGTAACCTCTCAGGCCCTTTCTTCTAGTCAGTATCCTCTGGCATATGGGAAGGAACATCATAGTTAATATGTTCACACCGACTCAAAGCACTGATTCAGTGGATTCCTTGCTAGGGAATTATAGTGTCTCTCTATATGTTCACACCCATGGGTATTATCATATCTTAGAGCGATTAATATCCCAACTGGTAAAATAAAATAATATTTGTGACCTCACAAATAAAAGTAATCAAACTCCTTGATCCATAACTCAAACCTTGAGGTTATCCTAGAAATGACCTCCCATGGGGTCGTATACTAGTCATGTGGTTCATCAGGAAAGTATTTCTACTTTATAGTATATGTGAAATTAACCACATTGTTATGGGTAGATATTTTCAGTGGAAATTTTAGTTTTTGGTTCTAGAGTATGGGTGCTTAAGGAATTTGGATTTAGGCTAGATATCCGAGTGTTTTTGAAAATATAAGAAGTATTTTTTGGGTGTTTTTAGAGGTTTGGGATGTAGATCAGGTGATGAAGAGAGAATCAGTGCAGGGTTAGGGTGGACCTTATTTTAAATTACGTAGAAGGGGTCCCTTGGATGTCTAGTTGGGGGAAGAAGGTACCCAGTGGCCTTTATAGGGTAGGTAGTACCCCCTAAACTTTCACCAAACATATGATGGAGGTGTATTAGGTGCCTAGTAGAGGGACAGGTACCCAGTACTGCCTGACCAGGTACTTGATAGGATTTGGATTTATTTTTTAGAGGAATTAGAGAACCATTTCACCATTGAACCCCCTCAGTTCTTCAATTGGGGAGGGACTATGAATATACATTTTAGAATTTCATTCCCCCTATTCCCCCCATTCCCCATTAATGTACCCCTTGATAAGGGGTGACCCAAATGGTGTTTCCACAAAATTTTGAGGTACGAAAACTCCCTTGTTCCGATTTTTTTTCATCTACCCTATTATCTTTAATTTTTATGGTTTTAATATAGGAATTTAAGTAGATATTCCATTGGATCATGGTGAATTATTCCTAATATGAAGTGGATTTGGTGTACAATGGATCAAGGATTCCAAAGGTTGATAAATTCCCACCATTTCTTATTATTTTGAATAGGGATAAACACCAATGAGTTTCGTGGGATTTAATCAAATTTTCTTGAAATTGAAAATAAATTAGATGTCAGTTGATGGGTATTTTTCTCATAGTGATGTCAGAACTGTTCCTTACACTTTATATGTGTGGTTGGATGTAGTTTCAAAGTTGTGATATTTATTAGTGAGTTTTCAATGGTTATACATAATTAGATCAATTTTTAATCAATTATATATTTTTATAATTAATTTTTTTTGGTGTTATGGTAAGAGAGAGGGTCTTAGGTGTTAACATGGATTGGCGCAAGCTTGAACAAGAATGAATAAAGATGGTAACTATGGTATTGAGTTATGTGGCACCTAATATACTAAACATATTATTGTTTAAATGAAAATGTGAATGCCTTTATAGGGGTACATGTTTGAGTAAATTGGATAGGGACCATGTATACCACTAAGTGGATAATTTTATAGATAATTACCTCCCATGATTAGAGAAATTACTCTACTTTGTGTTGTGGAAAATGAAATTACCTAGAAACTATGTCACTAAAGCGGAGAGGATATCGATTAAGTTTATGAGAGACTATATATATATATTGAGGCCTGAGATGAGCTGGGGATATCCTAGATTCCTTATTTTAAGGGAAAATCAGTAGGCATGAGGGGATTAGGTCTATCGTGATGGGTGAAATGGTTGTTTGTCTCTCATGAGGTTGGGAACACATATATAAGGGTAACAAGTAGCCTTAGATCATGGGGTGAGTGATACAAGTAGTTTTAGACTTGTTATGGTGAGATAAGAATGGGTTTTTATACATAATGGGTTTGGGGGAATTCCTATGGAAAATATGGGATAAAACCCTAGTGGGGGATGCAAGAAATTGGTAGAGGAGTTAGACTAGATTATTAATCCTTGGGTCATGATGACCTTTGGGAGGTGGGGTCACTGTGGGGTGATAAATATGAGTTGATACTAGGGAGTATATATTATGTTTAGAATGAGGATCCTAATTAATGAATTTATGAGTGAGATAGAGATGTTAATGGGTTCAATAGGTCATGAACTATGTGACCAGGTTTGGTGTGAGATATTTAGCCTAAAAGGATAGACGTATAATGATACATGTTATGATATGCATGGATAGGTTATTCATGACTTTAGTGAAGTGGTAATATGGGTGTGTGACATGATTATGGTGTGGGAGGTTAGTATAGAGTTAGAACCTTGACTATGTGATCCATAATGAATGTGATGGCTTGAGATACGGGGTATAAGTTATATTGATAAACCTTGAGGTGACATGTATATAGAATGTGATTCTTAATTCAAATTTTTATGGGACCTACCTTGAGTAAGAGAGTAGTGATAATGGTTTGGTATGAGGAATTAACCTTAGTGGAGGGTGGTGGTCATAGATTGATATGGGTGTCCTAACCTAAGTGAAAGGGAATAGGACATGATTTTTTGTTAGGACTACCTTGAGTGAGAGGGTGGAGGTTTTGGGTTCTACAAGGGACTATAATAAGTAAATGGGTAGTGTTCTATACTTGATACAATAAAGTGAAGATTTGATATGGGACCCTATTCCAAGTGAGAGGGTAATGGTTGAGTCATGGTATGTGACATGGTAGGAGACCTCATTCAGAGTGAGAGGGTGGTGGTATGAGGTGTGGTGTGTGATGTGATATGATATCTTAACCTGAGTGTGAGGATGATGGTGTGGGATGGAATTTTATATTGAGATTCAATATGAGACCCTATCTTGAGTGAGAGGGTAGTGGACAAGACTCAGCTATTGTAATTTTTCTTGGGTGATAGGGCATGAGCTTGGTTTTTCTATAAGGTTACCCCTTCTTCTGATTTTAGTTAATCTAGGTATGGTGAGGTGCCATGGTTGACTGGTTATCACACAGAAACCCAACACATATGGTTGTATTCCATAAGTTATGTTATTTATCTTCCTTATGAATACACATATATATGATGGTGGATATTAGAGGAACTTGGTGAGACCTTAATGGGATGTATATGTCACACCTCACATGGGAACCTTAGTGTCCATAAAGACCTCATGTTGGCATTAAATCACATGATGTATATGTGATTGGGCTAGAGAATCTCAACCAAATTGGATATGTATTGAAGTGAGGGTTGGGGTTGGTAGTGAATCCTCTTGTGTACTTTGTTTGTTTCCTTATTTTTTTACATGTGATTGCTTCAGTGGGATACCCATGAGATACATGACTGTATGGATTGCATTTATATTTGTTATAGAATAGATGTGAATTTATTTAGTTATGGTTTTATTAGGATATAATTCCATACATTAATACTCTTATGTGTGATATTGGATGATGTGTGGTTATTTATTTATTATTTATAATTGTTATATAGATATTATAGTCTCCTAAACCTTGATTATATACTCTCAAAACTACCTAGAAGCCTTTGGCATATGAGGAGGTATGATAGAGGTCATGTGGTGACCTTGAATATAATACCATTCAGGTAATTTTATTTAGGTCATTACAACATTGTTTATAGAATTATTTTAATTTATTTTTTACTATTTAATACATGATACTTAGAGATAGGAATGTATGATATATTGTGATAGACCTTGTGCTGGTGAGTTACATACACCTATCTGGTACAAAGTCATGGTTACTAGTTTTATGGGATAATTGTAATTAGTTTTCAAAATGAAATTTTATATATTTATTCAAGTATTATGTAGATGGTTATTTTGATGATTTTTTCTTTTATCCTAAAGAAGAAATAGGAATATGTAAATGAATCATACTTTTCATGTAATATTTGTGATTAATTTTTGTGTTTGTGTGTGGCTTATTTTGATGATGATTTAGTTGTTCAGTTATTTAAAGTTTCAAACAAAACTTATTTTGTTTTTTAATATATATATTTTTTGTCATTTTACTAAATAGATCATGTTTTTTTTGGATTAAAGGTTATATGGATGTTATCATTTGTGGTTATATGATGATGATGATATAGTACCAAAATACAAGGGATGTATGGTAACCCTAGAAGTTTGGTTCATACATGTGATACCTTAGTGATGGATTAATACAAGATGAGTATGCTTGAGAGATAGTTCAGAATGGGAAAATGGTATATTGATGAGTTGGATACTATTGAGAGGGTATTGAGAGTTCTATGGGATGCCTTAGGATTTTGTAATATAACGATCTTAAAGTTATTTTGGTATCACCATTCTGTACAGAAGGTGGGATTAGTTGGATTCTTAATTTTTTTGGTTTTTGGGATAATTTTCATTGTGCCAGTATATATTGATCCTAAATTTTTGGGTCTAGGATGATCAAATCATAGGTAAACTATTTGTTCTTTTTTAATGATGCCTAGGTGGTGGGTGACCATGAATTGGCCTTGGCATGAGTGTGAAACCTTGGGTTCGTTATAAATAAGGCATTGAATGTGATTCCCTAAACCTATACTCCCAGATTCAGTGCTCATAGACATCTAATTTACATAATATTTTGATACCGGTTGTAAAATATTGGATATAACCATTCATAATTATAAAATAAAAAATTATTGTTGAATTTCTTACTTCTGAATGATCTTTTTAGGTTTAGAGCTTTAGATAATTAACAAACATAATCAAATAATAAAGCCAATGTCTTTATTAACTAATGGTAAATTTTTCCATTATATATAAGGAACTTCTTATTACATGATAAGTCTTCAACATATCCGAAAAATTATTCCACATGTGCTATCCTTAAAAATATTCCACATGTACTACTTTTATTCATAACCTAGGGAAATAGAAACATAAGAATATGTGAGATCAAATTTTTAGTAGGGGTATGAAATGATGAAAGAAATCATGTCATAAAAAATGTAATAAATATTATGAAAAGAATAAGTCAACAACATGAAGCCAAAATCAACTTGAAAGTGAGAGAATTCTATATCCATGATAATAAATGAAAACATGGATATCAATAATAATGATCTCATATTAATGGAATTAATAATTCCAAACATAAAAACATACTATCAAAGACTTATTTTAAGACACTTTACTTGTCTTTGAGAGCATATTCAATAAATATTACTTAATTGGGAATGAATACAAAAAAGACCCAAAAATGTTTTGTCTCATGAGACATATCAATGCATCAGGGGGATATATAATTTTGAGGCCCACCAATAACCTGATTAAGTCAAATTAATTCACCATAAGAGACAAAAATAACATTCATACCATTCTTGAAGGTACCTATGGCTATATAAAAACATGTATATCCATAAAATTAATGATACAAAATATCAATATATGATAAACCTACATCATAAAAGGGATAACATGATCATAACCCATTTAGATGAATAAGGTGTATGGTTATACAATACATATTCAATTTTCCAATAATAATCAATATTGAAATAACAATATATGGAATTCCACCACCTTTTCCCTATCAAAAGAATAACATTCTTTCTAGGTGAACATCATACAATCTAAATTATATAAGATTTTTTTGCAACATATAGATAATTGATTATAAGGTAATTTAAATACATGAAAAAAATGATTATAAGACATAAATGGGAAATATGTGGATGGTTACAAAATAAATTTTCTATATTGTAACAAAGAAAACCTATAAGGATGTTTCCATAGATGAAAAACATCCTTCAAAATCGATGCTTGTACGATACCACCCAAGAATTCATCATGAATTGGATTATTTTGAATCATGAATTCACTCCTCCAAAATACACACACAAACACACACACACACACTTATTAGATTAAAAATTGCGAAACAAAAACCCTATTAGGGTAAATCCTTTTGAAAAGTAAAGGGAAAATGAAGTGCAAACTAAAAAGATATTTTAGAAAACATTTTAAACATTATCCTAAAAGAGGAAGTTATGGGTCACTTATAAAATTATTTTTTAAAAGATTAAGTAAACACTCATTATTTTTTTAATTTTAAAAGGATCACCTCTAATGGGGCGTTGAAAATGAAATAAATATATCTATAGGAAATGTGGGTCCAAAAAATTTGATTATGAAAGAGACATTTTTAATATTTGAAATTAAATTTATTGTAAAACCACATTGTAAAAAGAGTGATAAAACATTATTTTTATTAAAACTTAATTTCCCCAAATAGCATCATAAAATAAAATATAATAAAATATTAGGGTGGGATAACCCAATAATAGAAGAAAAATGTTCATTATAAAACATTATAACTCCACCAAGGGAATTTGAGTTACCAAAAATCTAGACTATTGGAGAAATAACCATATCAATAGCAACTTGAATAAGGGATCATGATTTAGATATTAAATCAAATGAAATAAAATTAAAATAATATTAATGGGATAGTAAATCAATAGAACTCCATACAAAAAGAATATAGTTCATAACATGTAACGTGTGTCAAAGAATAAGAGTTGATACCAAGAAAACCCTTATGGCTTGAGTAGCACTTAAATCAAAACCCATTTAAAGATATAGATTAAAATTAAACTTAAAATAAAATGACTAAGAGATAATTAATGATATTATATCTTAAATTGGTAGTATATACACCATATAAATGAAATTAGGTGAATAATAGTAAGTGTGTCTCAAAGAAGTAAAATTTGAGATGAAATCCGTACCTATTTTCCTGACTTTAATGAAAAATATTTAACATCATATATTAAAAAATAGACATCTTAATAAATTAATTAATAACCTCACTAATAACCATTTTCATTCACATTTTTCATAAATATTCACTCTCTACAAGAATTTTTCTAATTTTCCACATCAGGTGTTTATGGTCTTGATTGTTTGTACAAGTTTCAAAACAACAATGTCTAAATTCATTATTCTTCAAAATTTCACCATTAATATGCCATAATAGTTACTAATAAGTATGTTTTTTAATTATTTAATATGTTACAAAATACCTTAATGAGTTTTTTATTATTTATCCTTGAAGATGAAATTGATAAGAAACATGTTTCAGTGATTATTAGCAATCAAAGTGTGTTTTCTTAATTAATGAGTTAAATATTGATATGACATATCTATAACAAAAAACAAAACATTTAATTATTTATATAATATTATAATAGTATTTATATTTCCATATTCATTCATGATATAAATACATATTGTTGTTCAAGTTGGCAGTTTAACCGACCCAAATATGAACATACACTTCTTTAAAAAATGATTATGTGGTGGTTTGGTTATAATATAATTATTCTAGAAGAATAAAGATATTATTTGGTTTTTATTAATTTTTTATATAATAATTGAAATAAATTATAATAATAATTAATGTATATAAAAATATTACATAGTTTGAATAAATGGTTATCCTCTTAGTATTGTTATTTTAAATGGTTAAATTAACGATGATCATTTGTTGATCATATCATTAATAGATTCTATAATTTGTAATAACAAAACATTAATGATATAAAAAACTTCATATTTATCCATTAATACCATCATTATATCCATACTTGTATGTTAATGAATAAAAAATCACATAGTTTAACAGAGAAATTCAAAGGATAAGTGAGTCTTGAAGTGGTGAAGATGTTACCCTTTTATAATTGAAGAGAAGGGTAATTTTGGTAATACCCATTGAATTTCAATAATTTTATTTCACTATTAAAGTTTAAATTTATTAAAAAAATTAAAAATGAGGAAATTTTGTGAGTTTTGGTCAATACACAGCTCATTCATCCATTTAGAAACATGTTTTTTCCTTTTCCCTTAATAAAAGACATTTTACCATTTTTAATTTTTTCCAGGGTAAATAATTTTTAACCCTAGTAATTAATTTTAATGAAAAAATTAAAATTTAACTGATTAACTAATTTAGACATTATTATTTTAAATTTTAAAACCATTTTACAAAATAAAATTTCAACAGGTACGCGAAGTAAATTTTAAAATATAAATACTTAAACGTGTAAAATCATTTTTAGAGAAATAACATTTTAAGCTTTAGATTTATATATAAGGTAAAATTTTCTTGGATAATTATTTAATTGATATTAATTGAATAATTGTAAAAAGTATAGTATATGGGGCTTCCAAGTCAAGTCAACACAGAATCTCCCATGAAAAATACTTGGTTTAAAGAAATAACCGAAAACAATTTTTATATTAAAGTAACATTTTAATTAGTTATATAAATGTTTTCCATTGGTTTTATAAGTAAAAATAATATTTATAAATTAAATATATTATTTTTAAAATTAATATTTGGTTATATAAAATGTTTTATAAAATTTTAGTCCATTCTTATATAATTATAAAGTCATACAAATTTCAAGTTTTCTTAAAACTGTATTTTTGGACAAAAAACCAACCTTTTTAGAAAATGTTCAAAAATTAAATATATGACAATTTTGGTTTAAGGAATTAAAAATTGAAGTTAATTTGTATTAATTTTAAATAATATATTTTATAAATTCATATTTTGAATAAAATCATAAAATATAGTTGAATAATTGTTTCAATTGGAAAAATATATTTTTGAATATTAACAGTTATTATTATTATTTCATATCATCTACCAAATAAATTGGTGTTAAAAAATTATAAATATTTAGAAAAATTTATTAATAATCATTTGTTTCTTGAAATAAGAATTGTGTATCGCATAAAAGATAATTTTTTTTAGAAAAATACATTTCTAAAAAATAAATGTTCTTATTAGTTATTTTAGTTAAAATAATTTAATTTCAATCATATTAAAAGTAGATTTTATTTTGTGTATACATATAATTCATTAAGTGGTTACCCCTATTCATTCTTTATAATTTAATGGATAATTTTTAATGGTTATACTTAAATATTTATATTTTATCTAAATATATCATGGTTTCATTTAAGTTTAGTGTTATAAGTGGAGAAAGCCATCATACACATTGTATTATTTAAAGGTAATAATATATTATAATTTTGGGGGTGTTATATTCTCCCCACCTTAAATAAATTGTATCTTTATAATTTAAATCATAGTAATTTCTATTGGGAACTTGTAATTAATCAGTACACCGCTAGATGATCACGAGTTTATTTAGGATGTAGAATAAGATTAATATTTATGAAAAATTATCATCAACTACTTATAAAGAGAGATAAACTATTCCAAATTTCACATAGAATTATTCTAAGTGAATAAGTTCTAGATCTATAAGTAATAAATTCCCACAAAGCTTGAAAAATATTTATATAATAATTATACCACTGGGGGTTTTTATTTATAACTCAATATCAGTATTTAGTGAAAACTAACATAACATATGAAATTATAAAATATAGAGAAAAAGATCACCTATCTGATTAATTATTAGTAGTTTCATAGTATTTTACTTATTTTCATGGTTGTTGGTGACTATATCCCTCATAGGCCCTTGTATTGGGACATTGAGTTGCATAATGCCCAACTCTTTTGCAATTAAAGTAATATATTTTTGAAGATTCTCTCTTCCCTTTATGCTTGTAAGTATGATAACCTCATTCTACACACTTATATCATTTTATAGTCACTTTAAGGCATTTTACCCCATGTTTCTTACCATACATTCAACTTATAGAAAATTGAATCCTCTTTCCTTTATCATCTTTATCACTTGATCTTTCATGAGACTCCATATCTCTCTTCCTTAGAGTGTTTTGGACTTCAAAAATGTTCACATTGTTAATAATATTTCATGATAACTGATTTGGAATAATAATAAGGTTTCTCTCTCTCAATACCATTCATACAGGTTATTCATATAGGTAATCTATACATTTCCCCACACACCCACAGTTCCTTCTAGTTTTGGTTATTACAAAAACCAAAATAGTTAAAATGAGTGACGATCATTATAAGTGAATTATCATAAATAATCATAGGAAAATTTAACCTTAATATGTATCACTTAATAACTCTATCATGTTAGACTATATTTCTTACAAATCAACTTATTTCAGACTCATTTCAACTTATATCACTCTTAGTTAAGTTCAACCTATATCACTCTTAGTTTGACATATATCATTATCGGTTCAACTTGGATTACATTTAGTTTGGTTCTATCATACTTATTAACCTAATCTTGAAAATTAAGATCCCAAATTACCATGAACTTTCTCAATTATAATTTAAATCTATGATCTTTAAACCTAACTTATCCTTAATCAAAAAACATTATTCAATCCTGAATAATATATTCTCAATAAAACACCTTTTCCAAAACCTATTTGAATCTCCAAGACATTAAGCCAAAAAAATATTATATATTACTCCAAAAATTACCTATATATTTAACCCTTAAATAGTATTAACCAATAGTTCATAAGGTCACACACTAGTCACTATATTTCAAAATCAAAAAATGAGATGAACTTCTCTAGAAATATCATGAATAAACTATCAATACCAAGGTTACAAATTACTATCTAACTTACTTCTTCAAAATCAAACATCCCTTTATTATCTAAATTTAATATGTATTTTACACTTAGGATTTATCCATAACTCAATCTCGTGTTCTCCAATATTTATACCAAAAAATATAACCTTTTCATAAAATCACTTTTTAAGGTTATTAATACCATTTAATACATGTTTCCAGACCTTTAAATTAAAACTACTTGAGAATAATCCTTAGATGTTTCAAGTAATCCTCAATAACATTTTTAATATACCAAAATGTCATCAATAATTATCACTTTACTAATTAAAATTTAAAGTGTTAGTTGTTAATTTCTATTATGATATAAACTTCACTACCATATGTGTAATTCCCCAATACTTTACCATTTTTTCCTTTATATTTTATTGATATCTTTGCAATACACACAACGCCCAATTTAAAAAAACAATACTTAGTCACATTTTTCATAGTAAATTAAATTATAACTCTTTTAGAGAGTTTATATAGAAAAAATATATATTATATATCCAACTAAATATTTTTACACACATATCATATATTTTTTATAGGCATAAGATAAATAAAAAACCCAATATTACACATAAAATACTATATTTTTTTAAAAGTAGTTTTGGAACCTTTTGATAGAGAACCCATTTTAAATCAAACTTTGAACCTTTTATAAATTTAATACTTAAAAATAAACCTAATCTTTGATATAGAAGCATAAAAATTATTTTTTGGTGATTTTGTTTATTTTTCTACGAAGATTCATTATTTAGCGGATAGTTAGAAATACTAAATTTTATTTTAAAACTTCTTTTTCATATAATATATTTATAAGATTAAATTATACTTTTAATTTTTTTAATTTTTATTTAGATAATATTTTTATCAATTAATATAGTTTATTCCATTGGAGTCAATTTCACATTGAAATTTATTATAAAAATATAGCAATCTTTAGGACGTTTTTACTTTAAGAATCCGCATTGTCGTCCCACCTACGAGATGAATTTTAAAATAATTTCTGACACTTATGTGATTTTAACTTGGAAAAATGAATAAAATATTTTTAATCATAATAATTTTGAATGTGTAAAATTTCCAAAAATGTTTTTTTACAAAAATGATTATAGAAATTGATTAAAATTAATTACAATGACTATGGTTAACTTAAGATTAATAAGGGACTAAACCTTAAACTTAAAGCCTATGATGACCTATAAACTTGTACAAATGAAATTTTATGGAAATATATAGACTTGATCCTCTCTTTTTTCTAATTGGTTCCATTATTGGATCCACTTGAAACAAAAAAAACATGCATGGATTTCCCTTGTCAAAATATTACCAGAGTGCCACTCTCTTCCACTATAAAAGGCCAACACATCTCCTCATTTCCAACACCTCTAAAAAAACTTAAGCTAGTAAAATATCTACCCAAATTTCTTCCAAAAATAACTCCACTTGAACTTTAATCCTCACTTAGGGAGGAAATATTTCCAAATAAGACTTTTGGTATATACTGTCACGACCCGTCCTCGGGGCCCATGCCGTGACTACCCCAAGCCCGCCTTCCATAGGCCAGGGGCTGGCGACTAGCACCAAGGTGTAAATCATGGTAAAGGGAAGGCATTGGATTTGTAAAGTAAACAAGCACCACAGAGTAAGCAAGCAGAAAAAGTAAACACTAAGTAAAACTGGTATAACAGTAAGTGCGGAAAGTAAAGGGGGCCAGAAATACAAGCCCAACTGTAAAGTACAACTCGAAAGGGAAAACAGGAACTGAAAAGTAAAGCCGCAACGTCGAGCCGTCCACTGGAAGTCCCACCTGAAGGGTGGGTACAGATAGCCTCCACTGCTCCTCAGGTCCAGCCGACCACTCCGAGTACATCCCGCCCAGTGGTCCACCTCCAGGTACCGTCCTGCTCCGCAAGCCTCAACCACGATCAGCGCTGTCCGTCGTCTGCAACCAACACAATGTAGTGTGGGCATAGACCGTGCAGGGGTGAGTATAAGATACTCAGTAGGGACCCCGAGACCCCCGAAGGTCTCCCAGAATCCACAAAGGATAAACCAAAAAGGGAGGATACAATCACGAAGTAACATCCGACACTGCTTAGTTATATGCCCATACATATACCTAAGTCATCAATCTCGTTCGGCTCCAACATCCGAGCCCAAGTACAACCCAGTCCACACATGAAATAAAAACGTAAATCCACACAGGATAGCTCAATACAATCCACATAGGAAAGTAAAATAGAAAACAACTCACACAGGATATACTTCTTCGTATGACGATAGAGATGATCAGATGTAGCCACTGATTTATCTAGCCGTCGGACAGACAAAGGATCGGTAGGTACTAACCCCCGCAATGACCCACATAAGATCGATCATGAAGTTGAAACCATAGCTATAGGTAAACTCCTTCTCCATCAAGTACAGTGGTTATGCCGCTACAACCAATCGCTTCCTCTAACCTTGGACTGCTGTAGTACTCCACCTATCGAGTACTGTGGGCCTGCTGCTACAACCAAGCGCTTCCCACCATGGGTCTGCTGATACAACCAAGAGCTCCCCCTCATAGCCTCTAGAGGTACTCCTTCTGTTGAGTACCACGAGTTAGCCTCTACAACCAAGCGCTCCTCGGTCGTGGGTCTGCCGCTACAACGAAGCGCTCCCCCATGCTACTACAACCAAGGGATCCTCCGTCGTGGGTCTGCCGCTACAACCAAGCGCTCCCCCTCATAGCCGATAGAGGTACTCCTTCTGTTGAGTACCACGGGTCTGCCGCTACAACCAAGTGCTCCTCCGCCGTGGGTCTGCTGCTATAACCAAGCGCTTCCCACTGGGCTATCCGTAACACACCGAGTCGTTCGATCAACAGTCGTCAAGTCTCAACCGGCTCTAGGGTTTCCGCACACAGCATGCTCGTTCCGGGAGGGTCCACTCCACGAGCCAAGAGGTCGATGCATCAACTAACATGTAGTTCGGAGTTGATGTATCCCAAGATGTACCGTAGAGGTCACTGCCGAAAACACAGAGGATTCCCGTACTGTTTTCATCATCGTCGTAGTCGAATCCACTGAGGATCTCTGTACAGTCGTTGTTGTCACAGTAGCAGTCGTATCCAGCTCTAGGGTTCCCGCACACAGCAAGCGCGTTCGTCAACAAGAACTCAACGTCGCAGACGGCGCGTCAATCGGACGCCCGATCTGAGAGTTATTGGCTTTTTCGTCCCAGGGGCCCGGTTGGTTATTAAGGAAAAACCAACCCGACCGTACTCCACCTACGTCCAAACCTCGGGCGGAGTATGCCAAAAGATCTGTCTCAATTAGAGGAATTCAACAATGTCGACATCACGACAATCGGACGTCCGGAGCTCAAGCTATGAGCGTTTCCGCTCCGAGGGCCCGGTTGGTTTCGTGGATGAACCAACCTGGCCGAACCGAAAGTATTCCGAAACCTTGAGTGCGATATACCGAATTGACCATCTCGATCCAAGGATTGCATTGCCGCTGACGGCGCATCGTTCGGAGGCCCTTAGCTCAAGTTATGAGCAAAATACCGTAAGGGTCCGGAAACGGGGGGTCTGGGCCCGGACCGACCCAGCCCAACCCCCCCTGGGTCGGCCCGAACCGGGTGGACCCGACCCGGTTCCGGGTCTGACGCGGTTTGGCGCGATCCGGCTCGGCCAGGGTGGCCCGACCTGGCCTGGGCGCGACCCGGCCGGTGGGTCGGCTCGGCTCGGCCGAGCGGCCGAGAAAGGGAGCTGCGGGGCGCTGCCCCCGCGAGATGAAGCGCCGCGGTCCCGCGTGGGGCCTTTCTGGGTCAGCAGACGCGGCTTTGCCGCGTCCCGTGTGTCACCGGACCCGCACGGTCGCAGGTCTTGCTGGCCGCCACCGCCGCGACTTCAGCCGCTGCGGCTCCATCCGGCGGCGCGCCGGGGCGCCGCCGCCTCCGGCCGCCGGTGGATTCCGCGTGCCACCAGAGTTGCTCTGGTAGTCCGATTCCGTTTCCATCTGCGCCTTGGCTCCTCCTGGGTTCCAATCTTCACTTCAAAGCCCTCAAACCGCCCTTGCGACCCTGTTTTCCATCGTCCGCTGTTCCACACACCAACGAAAAACCGCGGAGGGTTGTCAGGCCGTGTTTGTTTGGCCCGCACCCTTCGCGTTGGGTGATAACAAACGAGATTTAAAATATTCAACACATGAAAAACAACTAGGAACAAATTTAATAAAATTAAAATTTAACTTTGATCCGGGTTGTTTGTTTTAGTTGAACAACCATGGGAATAAAATATTGTTCTCAAATAAAACCCCTACCTCGCCGTCGTCGTCGAGCATGCGTTCTTCGCAGAATTGATCATCGCGGAAGAAGAGGATCGTCGCATCGCGGAAGGGCGTCGCGTCGTCGCGGTATACGGCGTCGCGTCGACGATCTCCGAGGGGTAAAGAAAACGCATGGATTTAATTTACACTAATTAAATCCATGTCAAGTATAAAATCCACAAAGGAATTTAAAAGATTCGTAAACTCCTACCTCAACCGGATATTCGAAGATTTGTCGCGGAAGAAGGAACGTCACAGAAGAACGTTGCAGGAGAAGAATTGTTGGCGTCACAGAACACGGCGTCACGTCGTCGATCTCCAAGGGTTCGGTGTTCTTCGTCACCTTTCATTGAATGCCGACGTTCTTCGCGTTCTTCGCGAAGGAGGTTGAAGGGCTTAAGGTTCTGTCAAATCCTCTCAACGAACAACACACAAGAAGAAAAATGTTGGTCTTATTTTATTACATGCCAACAAACGAAAAAAACTAAGTTAAGTAACGACCCATTAATTCATATAATTAATTCAAAGAATAAAACCTACCAATTAAAAGGAGCGTTTAATAGATTAAGAAATTCCCCAGTTGACTTTCAATTAATAGGGGTTTTTGCGGGTGCGTTACTTAGCGGAAAAGAAATGGTGGGGCTCATACGGGCCCCACCTCACAAATATCCTACCAAGAGAGTAGGATATTTTTAATTGTACCCTATCTGCTTAAACTCAGCTTAAGAAGCTTTAAGTTTCTTTAAGCGGCTTTAAGTGAAATAAAATAAAGTTTGTCGTACCACGTTATTTTATTTCTTAACTTAAAGCCCAAAAATTAAAAACCACACCCGAGCAAACGCAACTCCAGAAGAGGTGTTTCTAAGAAAATACCGGCGCTGCGATTCCATCGGTTCCCTCAGAATTCGATTCTGAGCACCGGTTCAAAATTTAGAAAAACCCACTCGTTCGTTCACTGAACATACCCGAGCCAAACTTCGGAAATTGATTCCGGGCACACCAGGCCTCGGAATCTGGTGCCGTCTGAAACTGCATTCTTGTAAAATTCCAAATAAAATTAAGAAAAAAAAATTTCCTTGAAATTTACGGGTCTTTACATTACTCCCACCACAGGGCTTTACATCCCCGTAAAGCTTCACCACAAACTTAGGGATACAAAGGCGGTACTGAGCATACATCTGAGCCTCCTGTTCCCAAGTGCTCTCCTGGAGGTTCCCGTACTGCCATCTGATGCGCACAAGAGGAATCGATCATCAACGTAGGACCCGCTCCTGTCGATCCTCGATCTCCACCGGGACCTCCACAAAGGTCGCCTCATCAGCAATGTCCAGCTCCCCATGGTCAATGATGTGTGTCGGGCCGTGCACGTATCTCCTCAGCTGAGATACGTGGAAGACGTCGTGCACCCGGTGCAATTGAGGTGGTAGAGCCAGGCGATAAGCCACCTCGCCAAATCTCCATAATCCACGTCGAGGTGAGACACGCCAGAAGACGTGGTCGCCATCCTCGAACTCTAGTGGCCTCCGCCTTCTATCAGCACAAGACTTTTGCCGGATCTGAGCTGTCCTCATCCGCTCATTGATGACTTGGACCTTTCTGGTCCTACAAGAGCTGCTGATATTTCTTCTTTGCCGATAAGAGAAATCCAGTCTCATCTCCTGGATGAACCAAGTTCTTCGCCTGATACAGTCAATTCCGACATGGATGATACTAATCCATACCAAGGATGATGTCGTAAGGCCTCGACGCTACTACCAAGAGATCCAACCGTTACTCTCGCCTCCAAGGGTTGAGTCACACTGTCGGAATCAGTGTGTGGTAACTGGGTATCCTCTAGTAGATGTCTCACAAGTGAGGGTCAAGTCAACAGTCTAAGATAGAACCTCTTAGTAACAACACAAAAGAGGACAGGAATGAAAACATCACAAAGGTATGCATCTTTTTTTATTGCAGCTCATAATACAAAGACACTACACAACAGCAACAAGGAACTAGAAGTACAAAAGACGTATCCACTAGTTCTGCTCCTGTCCATCTGCGCCCAGAGCTCCATGATCGAAGGCCCCAACTGCTTGAATCTGAGCTCTCCCATGTCCACCAACTCCCTGTGGTCGGGGTGGACCTCCTGGTGGTGGTGGTAGCAACACCTCGAAGCACTGTCCACCTCTCGCTGCATGGCCATCTCTCCTGCCACGGTCTCCTTCTCCATGCGATCCGCCTTGATCGAACCTCTGCCTCTGCCTGGAGGGTCCTTCGTTCATCTGCTGGTCATCCGTATGGCGGGTCGGACAGTCACGAGCCATGTGACCAACCCCACCGCTGGAGTAACACTATCCTCTCATGGTAAGTCGTTGTCCACCCCGGGTGCCTCGCACAATCGATCCTGTGTCACGCGATTGACCACCGGTAGGTCTAGTCCTCTTGGACCCCTGCGTCATCTGTCTACTGCCCGCTGTAGATGACTCTGACGCATACCGGCTAGTGGTGGGTCCTGCTGCTGGAGACTGCTCAGCAAGGAAACTCTCCACTAAGAGGGCTCGCTCCAACACTCCTGTCTGTATCAGAATGCTGTGAGAAACAAATGAAGCTCTGATCTCTCGCCTGAGCCCCTGCTCGAAGGTTTGGGCCCTAAAGAATGGGTCCTGTACCATGTCCGTGGAATAGCGCGAGAGATCGGTAAACCTCGCCGCGTACTAGGCTACTGTCATCCTGCCCTGCCGCAACTGTAGTAGCTCTTGGATGCGCACCGCTCAGAGGGTGGCTAGGAAAAACTCTGAGTGAAAAAGGCTCTCAAAGTCCGTCCAAAGGAGTGATGCCTCATCGTGCACCTGGAGCATCAAGCTCCACCATCTGCCTGCTGCCACATGCAGGAGACTCACTGCCAGGACCACCATAAGGTCTGCTGGTGTCCTCACTAACCGGAAAACTCGTACAACCGCCTCCAACCAGTCCTCGGCTGCCAGGGGGTCTGTCTCCCCGTGGAACTTGGGCAGTCTCTGGCGCTGGAACTCATGCAGTGCACTAAGGCGACGTGCATTGTCAGCGGCCGGGGCTAGTAGCATCGGTGGCTCAGCGGGTAGAGGTAGCGCCAGTGCCTCTGCTGTCAAAAGGCCCTGTACCGAGGCCTCGTCGCTCGACGGGCTGTCGTCACGCTCAACTCTCGGAACCCTAGATAGCTGCCGTCGTGGGGCCATCCAAAAAAGAAACAGGTGCGCCATGGTCAGAACAGTATACCTGGGGAGCTGACATAAAGTAATCACAAAGAAAACTTGTAACACAAACACAATCAATGTTTTCGTGCATTAAGTCGGAAATCAGAAGTCAGGGTCCTGGTGTACGGATACGTCGGCCGCCGCACCAACACTGGGCACCCTGGACTGATAACCACACTCAATACGCTTAACACTATTGCTTCACATAGAAAAGATCAGAGTCCGCGGTAGAACCGAACTCCTCTGATACCAATTTGTCACGACCCATCCTCGGGGCCCGTGCCGTGACTACCCCAAGCCCGCCTTCCATAGGCCAGGGGATGGCGACTAGCACCAAGGCGTAAATCCTGGTAAAGGGAAGACATTGCCTTTATAAAGTAAACAAGAACCACAGAGTAAGCAAGCGGAAAAAGTAAACACTAAGAAAAACTGGTACAATAGTAAGTGCAGAAAGTAAAGGGGGCCGGAAATACAAGCCCAACTGTAAAGTACAACTCAAAAGGGAAAACAACAACTGAAAAGTAAAGCCGAAACGTCGATCCATCCACTAGAAGTCCCACCTGAAGGGTGGGTACAGATAGCCTGCACTGCTCCTCGGGTCCAGCCGACCGCTCCGAGTACGTCCCGCCCAGTGGTCCACCTCCAGGTACCGTCCTGCTCCGCAAGCCTCAACCACGATCAGCGCTGTCCGTCGTCTGCAACCAACACAATGTAGTACGGGCATATCCCGTGTAGGGGTGAGTATAAGCTACTCAGTAGGGACCCTGAGACCCCCGAAGGTCTCCCAGAATCCACAAAGGATAAACCACAAAGGGAGGATAAAATCACAAAGTAACATCCGACACTGCTTAGGTATATGCCCATACATATACCTAAGTCATCAATCTTGTTCGGCTCCAACATTCGAGCCCAAGTACAACCCAGTCCACACAGGAAAGCAAAATGTAAATCCATACAGGATAGCTCAACACAATCCACATAGGAAAGTAAAATAGAAAACAACTCACACAGGATATACTTCTTCGTATGATGATAGAGATGATCAGATGTAGCCACTGATTCATCTAGCCGTTGGACCCACAAAGGATCGGTAGGTATTAACCCCCGCAATGACCCACATAGGATCGATCATGAAGTTGAAACCATATCTATAGGGAAACTCCTTCTCCATCAAGTACAGTGGTTATTCCTCTACAAGAAAGCGCTTCCTCTAACCTTGGACTGCTGTAGTACTCCACCTATCGAGTACTGTGGGCCTGCTGCTACAACCAAGCGCTTCCCACCATGGGTCTGCTGATACAACCAAGCGCTCCCCCTCATAACCTCTAGAGGTACTCCTTCTGTTGAGTACCACGGGTTAGTCGCTACAACCAGGTGCTCCTCCGTCGTGGGTCTGCCGCTACAACCAAGCGCTCCCCCATGCTGCTACAACCAAGCGCTCCTCTGTCGTGGGTTTGCCGCTACAACCAAGCGCTCCCCCATACTGCTACAACCAAGCGCTCCTCCGTCGTGGGTTTGCCGCTACAACCAAGCGCTCCCCCTCATAGCCTCTAGAGGTACTCCTTCTGTTGAGTACCGCGGGTCTGCCGCTAAAACCAAGCGCTCCTCTGCCTTGGATCTACTACTACAACCAAGCGCTTCCCACTGGGCTATCCATAACACACCGAGTCATTCGATCAGCAGTCGTCAAGTCTCAACCGGCTCTAGGGTTTCCGCACACAGCATGATCGTTCCGGGAGGGTCCACTCCACGAGCCAAGAGGTCGATGCATCAACTGACATGTAGTCCGGAGTTGATGTATCCGAAGATGTACCGTAGAGGTCACTGCCGAAAACACGGAGGATTCCCGTACTGTTTTCATCATCGTCACAGTCGAATCCACTGAGGATATCTGTACAGTCGTCGTCGTCACAGTAGCAGTCGTAGCCAGCTCTAGGGTTCCCGCACACAGCAAGCTCGTTCGGGAGGGTCTTCTCCACGAGCCGAGAGGCTGATACATCAACTGACACATAGTGCAGAGTTGATGTATCCAAAAGTTCCGTATCGTCAACAGGAACTCAACGTCACAGACGGCGCGTCAATCGAACGCCCGGTCTGAGAGTTATTGGCTTTTTCGTCCCAGGTGCCCGGTTGGTTTTTAAGGCAAAACCAACCCCACCGTACTCCACCTGCGTCCAAACCTCGGGCGGAGTATGCCGAAATATCCGTCTCACTTAGAGGAATTCAACAAAGTCGACGACACGACAATCGGACGTCCGGAGCTCAAGCTATGAGCGTTTCCGCTCCGAGGGCCCGGTTGGTTTCGTGGACGAACCAACCTGGCCGAACCCAAAATATTCCGAAACCTTGATTGAGATATACTGAATCGACCGTCTCGATCCAAGGATCGCTTCTCCGCTGACGGTGCGTCGTTTGGAGGCTCGTAGCTCAAGTTATGAGCAAAAGGCTATAAGGGTCCGGAAACGGGGGGTCTGGGCCCAGACCGACCCGGCCCAACCCCCCTGGGTCGGCCCGAACTGGGTCGACCTGACCCGGGTCCGGGTATGACCCGGTTTGGCGCGACCCGGCCCGGCCAGGGCGGCCTGGGCGCGACCCGGCCAGGGCGGCCTGGCCCGACCTGGGCGCGACCCGGCCGGCGGGTCGGCTCGGCTCGGCCGAGCGGCCGAGCAAGGGAGCCACGGGGCGCTGCCCCCGCGGGATGAAGCGCTGCGGCCCCACGTGGGGCCGCGCTGGGTCAACGGACGCGGATTTGCCGCGTCCCGTGTGTCGCCGGACCTGCATGGTCGTGGGTCTGGCTGGCCGCCGCCACCGCGGCTTCAGCCGTGGCGGCTCCATCCGGCGGCGCGCCGGGGCGCCGCCGCCTCTGGCCGCTGGTGGATTCCGCGGGCCACCGGAGTTGCTCCGGTGGTCCGATTCCATTTCCGTATGCGCCTTGGCTCCTCCCGGGTTCCGATCTTCACTGCAAGGCCCTCAAATTACCCTTGCGGCCCCATTTTCCGTTGTCCGCCGTTCCGCACACCAACGAAAAACTGCGGAGGGTTGTCAGGCCGTGTTTGTTTGGCCCGCACCCTCCGCATTAGGTGATAACAAACGGGATTTAAAATATTCAACACATGAAAAACAACAAGGCACAATTTTAGTAAAATTAAAATTGAACATTGATCCAAGTTCTTTGTTTTAGTTGAACAACCATGGGAATAAAATATTGTTCTCAAATAAAACCCCTACCTCGCCGTCATCGTCGAGCGTGCGTTCTTCGCAGAATTGATCGTCGCGGAAGAAGAGGATCGTCGCGTCACGGAAGGGCGTCGCGTCGTTGCGGTATACGGCGTCGCGTCGACGATCTCCGAGGGGTAAAGAAAACACACGGATTTAATTTACACGAATTAAATCCATGTCAAGTATAAAATCCACAAAGGAATTTAAAAGATTCGTAAACTCCTACCTCAACCGGATATTCGAAGATTTGTCGCGGAAGAAGGAACGTCGCAGAAGAACGTCACAGGAGAAGAATTGTTGGCGTCGCGGAACACAGCATCGCGTCGTCGATCTCCGAGGGTTCGGCGTTCTTCGTCGCCTTTCGTCGAAGGCCGGCGTTCTTCGCGTTCTTCGCGTTCTTCGCATTCTTCGCGAAGTGGGTTGAAGGGCTTAAGGTTCTGTCAAATCCTCTCAACGAACAACACACAAGAAGAAAAATGTTGGTCTTATTTTATTACATGCCAACAAACGAAAAAAACTAAGTTATGTAACGGCCCATTAATTCATAGAATTAATCCAACGAATCAAACCGTCCAATTAAAAGGAGCGTTTAATAGATTAAGAAACACCCTAGTTGACTTTCAATTAATAGGGGTTTTCGCGGGTGTGTTACTTAGTGGAAAAGAAACGGTGGGGCTCGTGCGGGCCCCACCTCACAAATATCCTACCAAGAGGGTAGGATATTTTGAATTGTACCCTATCTGCTTAAACTCAGCTTAAGCAGCTTTAAGTGGCTTTAAGCGGCTTTAAGTGAAATAAAATAAAGTTTGTCGTACCACGTTATTTTATTTGTTAACTTAAAGCCCAAAAACTAAAAACCACAACCGAGCAAACACAACTCCGGAAGAGGCGTTTCTAAGAAAATACCGGCGCTGTGATTCCATCGGTGCCCTCAGAATTCGATTCTGAGCACCGGTTCAAAAGTTAGAAAAACCCGCTCGTTCGTTCACTGAACGTACCCAAGCCAAACTTCAGAAATTGATTCCGGGCACACCGGGCCTCGGAATCAGGTACCGTCTGAAACTGCGTTCTTGTAAAATTCCAAATAAAATTAAGAAAAAAAATTTCCTTGAAATTTACGGGTCTTTACATATACCAAAAGAAGTAACCTAATTAAGAGGTAACGTCTTCTCTCAAGTTTTTTAGTTTCATTTACATTCTACACTCTCTATAATATTATTATTCTATTATTACATAGAAAAATAGTTTCCATAATATAATAGCATATAGTTATGTTAATATTTATACCTAAATTTACACACACCTCCATCTAATGTGTATCAAACATACTGTTTCTTTATACGGTGAACTACTGCCTCACGAAATGATGATTGTTCATTTTTCCTTTACCACCTATCATGGTGAAAATTTTGATGGAAACTATATTTATATATGTTATATATGATATTTATAATTTCTTTTGGATTATTTAATTTTTATTTAGAACATACCTTTATGCTTTCCATCTTGTGTAAATACAAAATTTCATTTGAGGAAGTGTGGGCTACCGCCCCCTCAAAGCGATATGACTCATTCATGCCATACATGGAACATATAAAGGATGGTTTTAATAAAACTATATGAAAGATATAACATAGATATGAAAATTTAATTATAATATACATATATATCATTTATCTCTCATTATTTTAATATGACATAGAAATGAAAGTAACGTTCATGCGTACGTACAACCTACCGTATCCACGAATGGTGCACTTCATTTATAATATACAAATATTATGGAATAATATAAATACATATTAACTAAATATATATTATAATTATATAATAGTTAAAATTATCTATATGATGAAATCATTATCTTATTAATAGTAACAATAAATCACAAATCAAAACATACTTGAGAAAACTGGGCAATTAGAACCCGAAATAATAAAAATAAAGAAAGTGTTAACAAAATGGTAATAAGATATTATAAGTTGATCATATATGATATAATAAATATAAATATGTTTATTTTACAAGTTATTAACATATTTTAAACCACTATATAGGAGGATAAATTCCACACAACAAAAGGAAGGTTAAGGTATGGGATTTCATATCAATTTACTTTCCATAGAGACTTATTATTATTATAGACCAATTAAATTTTATTTGGAATATATAATTCCATTTGACAGGTTATATCATGAATATAATTATTCTCATGATATTTTAAGTTTCATTTAATTAACCTAGAATTATTATTTAAATGTTTCAATGTGGTATGGGACACATTGGACTGTTTAAATATTATTTTTCCTTGAGAATGTTTTAATGTAAACAACACTTATTTTTACTTATCCTCATTTGAGTTATTTATGATAAATCCATATTATTTATGTATATTTAATAAGGCACATTATTTATTTTATATATTAAGAATTATTTAGACTGGTACGACATGGGTGGGGCCCTATTACTGATAGCTCCTCGATGAATCGGTAGACTCATGAGACAAATCACTAGGCCAAATTAGATAGGTTTTTCCCCTACATGTTGTAAATCGTCTCGATGATAAAGTTTCCATGTACGTAGGAAACATGGCATCCAATAATTAAGTATTTTCCCCATTTAGATTTAGTTATTATTCATCTATGAAATTTTTCATCGATATATCAATGGATACATTTCATTATCAGTTTATTGATTTAGATGGAATGAGTTTCAGTTTTTTACCTTTATATATTGATATTTCCTTATATATTTATTTGAATGGCATGTGTTATCAGTTATTTACCTTTCCATATTAATTTATTCTTATTGATTCATTATTTATTCTTCTTTACTTACCTTTACTGAGGGTTTTATCTCACTATTATTATGTTACTCCCCCCAGGTTTTGAAGAAGAGATCTTTGAATAAGAATTCATGGATGCAGTTTATTTCAATTTATTAGGTAGAATATTTTATATTATTTTCCCAATGTATTATGGCTATCATGTATGTAATATGTATTTCCAATACTGCTAAATGGATTGGACATTCAGGATTTGATTCCTTGTAATCATGCCACTGTAATGAAATAATGCACCGAATCGAGGATTCTGGGGTCGGGGTGTTACAGTTGGTGTCGTAGGAAGTTTAGTGACAACCTTGGAAACTAGATTTATAAAACTTAGAGTAGGTAGAACAAACCTAAGATAGAAATTGATGATTTTTATACAAGAACATACTAGATTTTTTGTAGGGTAGATATTTTGTGGGTTTTTCTAGAAATACATACCTGTTGGGATATTACAAGTGGATGTTGTTCTGGAACAAATGTACCTAGGAGTAAAAAATCTGACAAGGTATTATGGGCCTGACTCAGGGTACCTAGTACATGACAACATGGCTTACTTCACACCTAGTTCGACACTCCTAGAGGATATTATTATGATTACTCAAATTATTTTTAGCATCCATTATGACGGATTTAAATGTCAACATGCCCTCAAAGTGGCCAAAGTTATGATTTAAGATGAATTTTTTGTTTATTATTATACAATATTTGAGATTCATGATTTTATGAGAAAATCTAATATATGCCATTTTTTAGAAATGTTTCCAGGAAGGATGAATGGTATTAATACTTATAGAAAATTTAGAGATTTACCTACCAAGGAAACCGATAAAACTATTATTGTAATGGATAAAATTATAGAAATATTAGGAAATATTAGTCAGGTTATGAAAAATAAAATTTTCGAAATGGAGAAACCTATTACATGGATAGAATATTCGATGATGGATCACTTTCTGTAGTATAAGAACCCAATGTTTAGTGGGACTACTAATCCAATTGTAGTTGATCAATGAGTTAAGTATTTAGGGAAGATATTTATGGCCATAGAATGAAATTAAAAGGAAATGGTTACACTTGTAGTCTGTTGTCTCCAAGGTGATACTAATTAGTGGTTTTCACTAATCCAAAATACTTAAGAGGAAAATGAAATTAAACTTATTTAATAGAGGATTTTTAAGTAGAAATTTTTCGATAAATACTTCCCTCACAAACAAAAAATTGAGATGAAGAGAAATTTACATAGATTAAAGAAAAAGGAATAATAGTGTAGAAAATTATGAAGGTACATTTACTAGGTTATCCAGGTATGATACATATTATATATGCAACACAGAGTGAAAAATTGACCACTTCTTGGAAGGTCTTAAGCCAAATATCTGAAAGGGAACTGGTTTCTCAGATTGTTTCATCATAAGAATAAATAGTTTTATGTGCCATCAAGATAGAGAAAAAATTCTCAAGATCCTATGAATTCAAATAAAACCCATAGAAGAAAAGGTCTTATTAGCACCAAGAAAATGGGAATGCATTAAACAAGAAGATTAAGATGGAAAAATTACCATCATTTGATAACTATGGAAATAATCACCCTGGGAAATGATTGAAGGGGTTGGGAGTTTGTTATAAATGTGGAGAAAGAGGTAATCATGTTAATGAATGTAAGGGGAAGAAGGAAAACACTAATATTCAGTGTTATAACTGAAATTACATGGGTAAATATATGAAAAAATTCCCTAGGAATTAAGGGAACCCACCATAAAAGTGGCCAAGGGTAGATGGCCAAGCTTATACAATAACTAAAGTGGAGGTGGAAGTACCAAATGATGTGGTGGAAGGTACCCTAATACTATCTTCAAATTTATCCATTGCATTATTTTATTTTGAATCATCACACTATTTTATATCTACTGAGTTTTCCAAGAAAATTAGACATTTCCATTTTGATTTAATAAGAGAGTTATCAGTCAAAACTCTTAATGGAAGTATAATTTCCACAAATATGTGTTGGTCAGTCCAAATTATGACACTTAAATGTGCTTTTTGTACTGAAAGTTTTGTTGCACCTTTGGTTCACTTTGATATTATCATCAGTATGGACTAGATCTCAAAATATGATGTAAAAATTTATTGTAAGATAAAGTAAATTACCATTTGAGAAGGAAGATATAGAATCCATCATCTTTAGAGCAGAATATTCCTCACCTAATTCTTATTCAGATCCACCCTTAGTAGCTCTACTAAATGAAATTCTTGGGGAAGAAGAGAAAACAATGTCTAGTGAAGAAGAAGGAAATCTTCAAATTGAAGATATACCAATTTTGCAGGAGTACATTAATGTTGTTCTTGAGGATTTACTTAGACATCCCCCAGTGTGTGAAGTTGAATTTTCTATTGATTTAGTCCCTGATTCAAGGCCAATATTAAAGAATCCCTATAGAATGACTATAGTGAAATTATTGGAATTTAAGAAACAACTATAGGATTTGGGTAATGAGGGATTCATTCAACCTATTGTTTCAACATGGGGATCCTCTATTCTCTTTGTTAAAAATAAATATGGATCCATGAGGCTATACATTGATTATAGGGAAATAAGTTCCATTACAATAAATAAAAAGTATCTTATACCTGTCATTGATGACTTGTTTGATCAAATTCATGGAGCCCAATATTTTTCAAAGATTGTTCTTTGTCATGGGTTTCACCAATTGCAAGTGACGAATGAAGAAATTCCAAAAATAGATTTTTATGGTAATTCTATTTGGACTCACTAATATACAATATGTTTTTATGGACTTATTGAATAGAGTATTCCAGGAATATCTTGACAATTTTTTTGTGGTATTCATTGATGATATTTTGATGCATTATAAAAGTTTTTAAGACCATGAAATTACTTGTGGATCATTCTTATGACTCTTATAAGGGGAGAGTTATATGTAAAATTCAGTAAATGTGATTTCTGAATTCAAGAAGTTTATATTCTTGGCCATATTGTCTCCAAGGATAGAATATCAGTTGATCCTTCAAAAATAAAGGTAGTAATAGAATGTCCTATGCCAACAAATAAAAAATAAGTATGTAGTTTCATTGGTATGGAAGGTTACTATTGGAGATTCATTCATAATTTTCCTGATTATCTAACCCCTTAACCGAAGTTACACCTAAAGGAGATAAGTTTGTCAAGAAAAAGTAATGTGAAGAATTATTTGATGAACTAAAGAGAAGATTATCCAATGCTCTGATATTGACTCTACCATATGGTAGTGATGGGTTTTTGATATATAGAAATACATCAAAAAAGTGACTAGGTTTTGTATTAATAAAAAATGGTAAATTTATTTCTTATGAATCATGTAAATTGAAGACTAGTGAACAAAACTATCCAAATAATGATATGGAGTTAGAGGATATTATATTTGGTTTGAAAATATGGCAACATTATCTCTTTTGAAAAGGATGTGAGATATACATGGATCATAAAAGACTAAAATACATCTTCTCATAGAAAGATCTCAACATATGACAAAGGTGATGACTTGAAATACTCAAGGATTATGAGTTCTCAATACACTACCACCCAGGGATATAAAATAAGGTGGAAGATGCATTAAGTAGGAAGGATCATGGATTTATAACCCAAATAAGGATTGAGAAGGAGATTATGTTCATGGATCTAGTAATAATGGACATGTGAATTTGTAAGGAATGGTGTAAATAAATCATGTTTCAAATGGTTGAAAAACCATCTTTATTAGAGAGCATAAATAATTATAAATCTAACGATGAGGACTTTCAGAAGAAAATCAATGGCATCAACCAAGGGAAATTATCAGACTTTGTTTGTAAATATTGTGTTTTAAATTTTAGGAATATGATTTTTGTTGCATATATACCTGAGATAAAAAGATAAATTTTGGATTATTCTCATAGCTCAAATTTATCTATACACCCTAGTATCACAATTATGTATAGGGACTTGAAGGAACAATTTTTGCGGGATAATATGAAGTGGGAAATTAGGATTATGTTTCCATATGTTTGGTTTGTAAACAAGTGAAAGATTTAAGTCAACATTAAAAATTATTTCTAAAACAACTTCTAATTCCTATGTGGAAATGGAATAAAATTAATGTGGCCTTTGTCACAAGACTTCCAAAGACTCCTAGAAAGAATGATGCAATATTGGTTATTGTAGATCCCTTAACCAAATCAAAAACATTTCATGCTATAAGAGAAGACTTTCCTCTTGAGAGCCTCTCAAGGATCTATATTAATGAAGTGGTAATACTTTATGGTGCACCTATTTCAATTCTCTCCAATCGAGACCCCCTATTTACAACAATAATCTAGAAGAGTATTCAGAAGGATCTGGACACTTAGCTTCATTTGAGCACTGCCTAACATCCAAAAAATGGGGGATAGTCTAAAAGAATAATTAAAACAATGGAAGACATGTTGAGATCATGCCCACTCGACTTTCAAGGTATGTGGGATCAGTACTTACCTTTCGTAGAGTTTTCCTATAATAATAGTGTATATTTAATTTTTCAAATGTTTCCACATGAAGCATTATATGGGAAGTGATGTTTTAATCTAACTTGTTGGGATGAATTTGTTGAAAGGAAACTCATAGGACTAGATCTTATTGAATATATGATGATAAATGTAATGGATATCCAATCTAATATTAAATATTCTCAAAGTAGGAAAAAGAGTTATGTTGATAATCAGAGGAAATATTTAGAGTTACAAGAGGGAGATCCTATTTTACTAAATATATATACATGGAAGGGTGTTATCAAGTTTTTTAAGAAGGGGAAAATAAGTCCTAGTTACATCAAACCCTTCAAATTTTTTGAAAGAGTTGGAATCATTGCTTATCATTTGGCAATGCTGCCAAATCTCTCAAAGGTACATGATGTGTTCCATATATATTTGATGAGGAAATACATGACTGACCTAACACATGTGATCACATATAATGAGATAGTGTTGGAACCTGAATTTTCATATTAGTGAAGAACCCATCCATACTCTTGATTCAAGAGAGAAAGTATTGAGAAATCCGAAAACTTGTCTGGTAAAAGTTCTCTGGAGAAATCACAAAATGGAAGAAGTAACATGGAAACTAGAGGATTTTATGAAGGACAAATACCCCCATATTTATGAAGGTAATAACCCTGAAATTTCAAGGATGATTTTTTGGAGGGAAGAATGTAACACCCCAACACTGTACCATATTTCCTTTAGATTTCGTTGATATCTTTGCAATACACACAACACACTATTTAAACAAATCATTATTTAGTCACATTTTTCATAGTCAATTAAATTATAAAACTTTTAGAGAGATTATATAGTAAATATATATATTATATATCCCAAAAAATATTTTGATACTCATCTAATATATTTTATATAGGTATAAGATAAAGAAGAAACCCAATATTACACATGAATACTATATTTTTATTAAAATATGTTTTGTCATCTTTTGATGGTGAACCCATTTTAAATCCAAATTTTGAACCTCTTATAGATTTAAAATTTCAAAATAAACTTGATCTTTGATATTGAATCATAAAAATTATCTTAGGGTGAATTTTTGGTATTTTTCTTTGGAGATTCAATTTTTAGCGAATAGTTAAAATTACTAAATTTTAGTTTAAAACTATTTTAATCTAATTTATTTATATGGTTAAATTATAATTTTAATTCGTTTTAATGTTTATTTAGATAATATTTTTATCAATTAATATAATTTATTTAATTGGAATCAATTTCATAATTAAATTGATTATAAAAACATATAAAACTTTAGGACATTTTTATTTTAAAACTAGGCATTGTTGTCCCACCTACGGGATGAATTTTAAATTAATTTCTGCTACTTATGAGATTAGAATTTAAAAAAATGGATTCCATGTTTGTAATAATAATAATTTTTAATTTATAATAATACCAACTATTTTGACCAAAAATATTAGTAAAAGTGATTAAAATTAATTACAACGATTAAGGTTAACTTAAAGTTAATGCAGGACTAAACCTTAAACTTAAAGCCTAAAATGACCTATACACTTGTCCAAAGGCCATTTTATAGACATATATCGACCCTATAGTCTCTTGTATCTAATTCAATCCATTATTTGATCCACTTTAAATATGAAAAATGTGCATGAAATTTCTTTGTCAAAATATTACAAGAGTGCCACTCCTCCTCCACTATAAAAGGCCACCACTTCTCCTCATTCCTCACACCTCTCAAAACACTTAAGTTCATCATATAACTACCTAAATAGATTCAAAAAATCCCTCCCCTAGACCTTGAATCCTCCAATTGGGTATAAGTATTTCCAAGTAATCCTTTTGGTATAAACCAAAAGAAGTTACCCGATTAAGAGATAACGTCTTCTCTCAAGCTTTTTAGTTTCATTTCCATTATACACTTCATATACACTTATTATTCTATTAATACATAAAAAAACCAGTATCATAAATATAATAGGATTTATTTTGTTAATATTTATAATTACACTTACACACACCTCCTCCAAATGGGTTATAAACCTACTGCTTCTGTATACGGCGAACTACTACCCCACGAAATGATGATTGTTTATTTTTCTTTTACAAACTATCATGGTGGCCATTATGATGGAAAATATATTTATATATGTTATATATGATATTTATTATTTATTTAGTTTTATTTAATTTTTATTTAGAACATAAATTTATGCTTTTTATCTTGTGTAAATATGATAATTTCGTTTGAGGAAGTGTGGGCTACTGCCCCCTCAAAGCGATACGACCCATTCATTCCTTACATGGAATGTATAAAGGATGTTTTTTATAAAACTATGTAACTTATATAAAATAGATATGATACTATAATTATAATATACCTATTTATAATTTTTCTCTCATTCTTTTAATATGACAAAGAAATAAAATTAGTGTTCATGCGTACGTACGACATACCATCTCCATGAATGACACACTTCATTTAGAATATAAAAATATTATAGAGTACTATAAATAAATGGATAATGAATATATATGATAATTATATCATGTTTTAAATTATTCATATGTTGGAATCATTATCTAATTAATAGGAAAAACAAATCAGAAGTCAAAACATACTTGAGAAAACTAGGCAATTAACACACCAAATAGTTAAAATAGTGAAAGAGTGTTAACAAATAGGTAATATGATATTATAAGTGGATAATAAATGATATCATAAATATAAATATGACTATTTTATAATTTAATAACATATTTTAAACCACTATACAAGAGAATAAATACCACACAATAAAAGGAAGGTTAAGGTATGGGATTTCATCTCAATTTACATTCCCTTGAGACTTATTTTTGTTATGCACCAATTCATTTTTATTTGGTGTATATAATACAAATTTAAATGTTATAACTTGAATATAATTCTTCTCATGATATTTTAAGTTTCATTATGTTTATTTGGAATTATTATTTAAATATTTCAATGTGGTATGGGACACATTGGACTGTTTAAGTTTTATTTTTAATCAGGAATTTTTTAATGTCAACAAACATTATTGTTACTTATCCTACTATGATGTATTATTGATAAATCCAAATTATTTATGTATATTTTATAAGTCACATTATTTATTTTATATATTATTAATTCTTTGGACTGGTACTATGTTGGTGGGGACCGGTTATTAATAGACCCTCAATGCATCAGTAGTCTTATGAGATGAATCACTAGGCCAAATTAAATGCATTTTACCCTACATGTTGTAAACCATCTTGTGATAGGTCTTGAAGATAAAGGTACCATGAACCTAGGAAACTTGGAATCCAATAATTAAGAATTTCCCTCATTTAGATTTAGTTATTATTCATCCATGATAATTTTCATCAACATATCTATGGATACATTTCATTCTTATTTTATTGATTTCGATGGAATGAGTTGTAGTTTCTTACCTTTAAATATTGATACTATCTTACCTAGTTATTTGAATGGCATGTGTTATCATCTATTTACCTTTCCATGTTAATTTATTCCTATTGATTCATTATTGTTTCTACTTTACTTTCACTTACCTAGCATTTGAGCTCACCCTTATTATGTTTATCCACCGAGATTATGAATAAGAGATCTTTGAATAAGAGTTCATGGATGCAGTTTATTTCAATTTTTTTGTAGAAAGTTTTATTTTTTCTTCCCAATGTATTATGGGTATCGTGTATGTAATATGGATTTCCAAGACTGATAAACTGATGGGTCCTTTAGGAATTGATTATTTTTAATCATGCCAATGTAATTAAATAATACACTATATTTAGACTTCTAGGGTCAGGGTGTTATAATATGTAAGACCTAGAAACTCACCTTTACCATCATAATAGTCATATGCTAAAATTATTAACAATTTTTTCATTTTACCTTATTTTTTATAAGACATAGTGGTTTCTAGATACATATAATTCTCAAATTCATCTTTATGATCCTATTTCAACCAAAAAATAAAACCCAAATAGCTATTATAATATAAAATATATGTATATGAAAACATAAATTTGAATAGTTCTTCCCTTATGGAACCTTTTTTTAAACATATGATACCTTTATATCAACCTATGACTCTCTTTGTTTGATCCTTGGTTATCATGTTCATTTTTATTTTAGGTTATCTTTACAAAATAAGTTAACATAATTATCATATCCTTCATAACGGTTTATAAATATAATGTGATTAACCAAATTATACCCCTAAGAGTGTCTCTCTAGGTGTTTAGTCTTAGTAAAACTTGTCATGTATTAAATTTATAGTTTCATTAATTATCAACCAACCATTTTTCAAGGTGATTACCCCAAGGTGAATATATAACAAAAACACATACACTTTCAAGTATCCATATAAATATGTATTTCTTGTAAAACCCACATAGTCTATCATATACCAAAATATCAGGATATTATCTTATACTTAGACTTATTCTTAGGGTTTTCAGTAATATTTTCTTATCCTAATACCTATATAAAATTTTCATTATTTTCTTAACATTAAATCATATACTGTTCCAAAGGGTTATTTATAACTTTGAAATTATGACCAACCTTATATTATAAACTTCTAAATTATCCCCAAAAAACATCCTAATATCTAAAGTTATTTAAAACTTTCCTTTGACGGTAACTATGATGCCCTGAACCTGATCTCTTGGATCCAGTGATCATAGACATATAATTTACATATATTCTTGGTGCTAGCTGTAATAGCCTAGATATAACAATCCATAATTACAAAATAAATAATAATTATTTATTTTATTACATCTAAAGGATATTTTTAGGTTTATAGATTTAGAGAATTACACAACATCATAAACTAACAAATACCATGTCTTTCTCAAAAAATTTAAATTTTTACCATTATATAAAAGGATCTACATAATTTATGATATGTCATGAAAATCTCCCAAAAATTCTTCTATAAGTGCTATCCTTAAAAACATATCACATTTAATTCTTTTCTTTATATCCTTGGGAAATGGAAACATAAAAATGGGTGAGCTAAAATTCTTATTAAGGGAAACATTTGATTGAAATAATCATGGTATAAAAATCGAATAATTATTTTGGTAGGAATAGGTAAACAACATGAAGACATAATCAACTTGAAACTGAGAGCATTATTTATCCATGAAAATAAATTAAAACATGGATATCAATAATACTTATCTCATACTAATAGAATGTATAATTGCATTAAAAAAAACCTTCTCATAAGGATTTTTCCAAGACTCTTTTCATTCCATATAGACTGTATTCAATTCATCTTATTGAATTAGGATGACATACACCAAATACCAAAACTTGTTTTGTCTCATGAGACCAATATATGTATCGAGGGGATATATTATTTTAGGCCCCTCCCATCTACTAATTGATTCCTTTTCCTTCACTGTAAGAGTAAACACGACTTTTAATACCATTCCCTAAGTAACATTTGGATAAATAGAAATATGACTATATATATAATGAAGGATACAAAATATCAATACATGATCAATCTATGTTTATAGCCAATAATCATCAAGAATAATAATACTTTTACCCATGTAAATAAAAGGGACAACTTGATAATAAACCATCAAAATAAATAAAGTGTATTGTTGAAAAATAAATATTAAAATTTCCAATAATCATATAATTAAAATAACAACATACATCCTTCAAATAATCTTCCCCTTGTCAATAGAATAACATTATTTTCAGGTGAACATTATCTAATCTGAATTATGTAAGATGTGATGTTCACACCATATAGAGAAATGACAACATGGTGAAATCAATAATTTCAAAACATGATCATAAGATATAAATGAGAAGGAGGTGGATGGTTTCAAAATAAAATATCCCCATTTTAATAAAGTAAACCTAAAAGGATGTTGAAATAGATGAAAAACTTACATGTAAATTAATTATTATTTGATGCCACCCAAGAAGAGATCCTGAATTGGATTATTTGGTATCATAATTTCACCCCCAAATACCCACACACACACATATATAAAAGAGTATAAATAGTGAAACATAAAACCTATTAAGGTAATTAATTTTGGAAATTAAAATGAAAATGTAATTGAAAACTTAAAAGAGATTTTAGAAAACATTTTTAACATTTATGTAAAAGAGGAAGTCACAGGTCACTTCGAAAAGTAATTTTCAAAATTTTAAGTGAAAAATAATTTTTAAGGGTTTCATCTCAAATTTTTTAGGAAATGTGGGTTCAAAACATTTGATTATGAAATGGACATTTTTAATACTCGAAATTACCTTTGTTAAAAACAAAAATTATAAAAAAGTGATACAATATTATTTGTATTAAAACTTATTTTTTAGAAATAGGATCATAAAATACCATATATTAAAATATTAGGGTTTTATAACCCAATAATGAAAGAATAATGTTCATGATAAAACATTATAACACTAAGAATGGGATTTGAGTTATAAAAAATCCTTACTACTGAAGAAAAAACTGTATCAATAGACACTTGAATAAGTTACTTAATTTATGTACTAAATCATATCAAATAAAAATAAAATAACATTAATTGGATATTAAATCAATATAACACCATATAAAGGTAACATGGTGAAAAACAAGTAACATGTCTCAAAGAATAAGAATTGAGACAAAGAAAACCAATGTGTCTTGAGTAAAACTTAAATCAAAACCCATTGGAAGAGATGGATTGTAATTAAAATTAAATTATCTCTATAAAAATTGAATTCATGATATGATATTTCAAACTAGTAGTATATACACTATATAATGGAAATTTGGTGCATAATTGAAAGTGTGTCACAAAGAAGAAAAATTTGAGATGAAACCCTTACCTCTTTCCTTGAATTTCATGAATATACTTTAATCTCATATATCAAAACACACACACAAACATATATATATATATATATGTTAATAAATTAATTCAAAACCTTATACATATCCATTTTCATTCATAATTTTCATAAATAGTCATTCTCTACATGAATTATTCCGATTTTCCACATCGGGTGTTTATGGTGTTGATCATTTGTACTAGTTTCATAATAGTGATGTACGTACTGATTATTATTAAAAATATCACCATTATTGGGTATTTAGGGTTACTTATTAGGATTCTTTTAATTATTTAGGATTTTCCAAAATACTTTCATGAGTTTTTTAGTCTTTATCCTTGAAGATGAAATTGATAAGAAGCAAGTTTTAGTGATTATTAACAATCAAAGTGTGTTTTCTTAATTAATGAATTAAATATTGATATAAAATCTCCCAAAACAAAAACAAAACATTATTTAGTCATTTAAATCACACTATACAATTACATATGTTCCTATAGTCATTCATGATATAAATTTATAGTATTGTTCATGTTGGTTGTTAAACAGACCCAAATATGAACATACCCAAATTTAATAAATGATTATGAGGTGGTTTGGTTATGATATAGTTATAGTATAATATTAATGATAATATTTAGTGTTTATTATTTTGGTACATCAGAATTTTAAGAAATTATAATAATAATTAATGGGTATGGAAATATTACACAATTTTAATAAAAGGCTATCCTTTTAGTATGATTATTTTAAATGATTAAAATTAACAATGATCATCTGTTGATCATATCAATAATTTTTTATATAATATGAAATAATATATGCTTAATGATATAAAAAAAATCATATTTATCCTTTAATACCATCATTGTGAGGTGGTTAAAGAAAATGAAATGAGTTACGTGGTGGAGGTGGTGGTCTACACAATGCATGAAAAGATTATTTTTCTTAATGGATGTGGTATATAAATAAAAATTGATAATACCATTAATATAGTAACATTAAAGTATATTAATGATACTTATATAATTATATTAGTGTGTATATAATAAATTTTAAATAATATAATTAATAATAAAACTAAGTAGTAGATAACACTCACGTCGGGGACATGAATTTTTTTTGAAAGTATCATTGGAAATGAAGGCCTTATTCTAACTAATGGTGAAAAGAAACTTTTGAAAATGGAAGAGGGTTATAATAGGATAAAAATGGTATATTTTAAAGGAGAAGTTAAAAGGATAAGTGAGTCTTTAAGTGGTGAATATGTTACCCTTTTATAAGTAAAGAGAGGGGTAGTTTTGGAAATACACATTGAATTTCAAAAAAATAATTTCACTATTGAATGGTGAAGGAATTCAAAAAAGGTAAAAATGGGTAAAGTGTAAGAACCCAGATCTTTATTTCAGGCATGGACGTTGATTACGGGTTGTTTTTGAGGAAAAAGGAAGAAATGGAGTTTTTCTGAGTACAGGCCGTGTACTTCCAGGCACATGCCATGTACTTCTATGTACATACCATGTACCTAACTTTCCACGTACATCCATGTATTGTCCATGTAATGGCCAAGTACAAGGCCGCATGGTGACCTAGAAGACCATTTAATTTAGGGGCTGGTTAAGGCTACTACACGACATGTATTTTTAATGAACACACTGTGTAATTTTCTTTTTATTTGATATATCGGAGTGGGGTCATGTCTTATGTCTGTATATGTATTCTTCACCCTATGTTCTGTACAAGAGAGCGATGGAATGACTGAAAAACTCTGAACCCCTCTCTATTCTCCATCTGAGCTCTGATTGAGACACCGTCAGGTGTGTTGGAACCCCACCAGTTAGTTCTCAAATCCACTAGAGCGTTTCTTCCAGATTCCTCTTCTCTTGTGAGATATTCAAGGTTGGGTGTTTTCACTATTTTTTAGATCTACGTCGATTTAGGCCGATTTATGTCATGACGTTCAAGTATGTCAATCATACAACATTGAGGTAGGTGGTTTGTGGCGTTCATTGTGTTTTCTTGGACTATATATGCTTAAAGTGCCACATACCCAAATTTGGGGTATTTCTTGATTTGGAATTTAACCCTGTTTATAACATGATATGGTTTATTTAATTAATAAAGTTTAGTTGCTTATGCGTAAGGTGTGATACCTTTTTATGGGACACCCCATGGGTTCATTTACATTGTTTGATTAATTATGGCCATTTGTTCTAGGATTACTATTAGGCTTTCTTTGTTTTCCATGACTTGTCTTGTTAGGATGGAGTAGTTGATTATATGAAATGCATGTGATATTCATTGTGATTGTTTATCCATTTAGTATTTTTATATTACATTATCTTATTTGATACAATATGTGCGCATGTTTTTTAATGGACCATGAGAGCCTTGGAATAAGAGGACTGAGGGGAATTCCATATTATTTACATAGGACCATGAGAGCCTTGGTGTAGATGTTTGACCTAGGGGTATTGACTGTGAGAGATACCCAAGAGTTCATTTATAATTTATTGATGTTATGTTTTACCTAGGGGTATTGACCGTTAAAGATACCCAGGTGATCATTTATAATTTATTGATGCCATGTTGACCAAGGTGTATTGACTGTGAGAGCTGCCCAAGTGTTTGTTTTTAAATGAATTGGTGATATGTTAAACCCAATGGGTTAGACCATGAGAGATTTCCAAAAGGGTTGCTTATGAATAATTGAATGATTGTGATGAGTCTTCCAAGACAAATCACAAGCTTGGACTCGGTCTTACCTGATTGTTTATATAGTCTTCTAAGACATCTATTTTTTTACATACATAGGGGATACAAAGCTTAGGCTAGATACTAAGGTTCACATATTCAACATATTTAAGAATATATGTAAATTAATTTCATTTAAAACTATGGGATTATTTACTTTTGAGTACTTCCTAGTTTATTTCTTAATTCTTGCATATTACCTACTATATATATTCACTGATAGTTAGGCACAAATATTTTGGTGGCTGCCTATTGGGATTTGTCTCACACCCTATTTGGGTCATTTATTAGACCCAAGAAGATTATATGATTTCAAGTATATATAAGGGCAATTGACCTTCTTCATCAGGTACTTGATTGCTGTTAAAGTTGGATAGCAGGAGACCAAGATGAGGATTGCGATGCTATTGGAGTTTACTTTCTTTTTTGTACTTTGGTTTCTGTGTTGTATTTCTATAATTGTGACTTGTTTTGATTCTCTACTAGACATATGTGACATGAATTATATATATATATATATATATATATTCTCTAGTTGTTTTATTACTATCAGTATTCATCTGTTTACTTCAATTTTATGGTATTACTACTTCCGCTATTGTTCACTATTTGTTTTCTGTTGTGTGTACTATGCCAATGAGGGAATATTTTACCTATTATCACACCTTGGCCCTAATTTCTAGTCATAAACCTCGGGTATTTGGGGAAATGTGCTTGAGGTTATGTGACTAACTGGGTTTAGGGAACCTTGAGGCGGCACCCGGATCCGGGACATTACAAAGTGGTATCAGAGGCAGGTTCATTTATTCTGTGCCTTATAATTTGGAGCCAATATATTGGGATAGGAAATAATAAGTAGTTGGTAATTATATTTTCCCAGGTGTAGCTATCCCGTGTAAAGGGAAAATCCAAGTTACCTCGAATATTTCATTTTTTTTTTGGTTTTGTAATTGTTACAGTTGATTTGATTTCACCGTTGGGTGATTCACTTGTTTTGTACTATTATGATTGATATCATTGTGGTTCTATCTCTATTTCAGCATGATGAGATGAGGGTATTCCATCTCATTCAACATATATGAACTTTCTAGAGATCACATGTCATGCATTCTTGTCATTCCATTTAGGGTGGATTACTTATTGCATGCTGTTGTGATAGAAATTGTTCTAGATATTCATGCTGTTTTGATATATGTTGTGATATAAAAACTTATTATTTTGATAAAATAATGGTATATGTAAAGCTTCATTTGGATGGATGACAATCTTTGGTGCCTAAGGTGTTATGGGACCTCTTGGATCAAAAATTGGTGGATCATGTTTGAACTTTAATGGAATTATGTTAATATATGAGATGAATAAGGATGAAAAACTTTGATTCATAGGGAGTATGGGCTCTCACAGATCTGAAATTGGCATGACCTGGCCAAATTTTAAGATTTTGGGGGTTATAGAGAAGTTTCAGAGGCTCAGTTTTTTGAAAAATCTATAAAACATGACATGTGATGTTATGAACACATGGCATGTGTTCTTCTATTCTGGAAGAAATGACTTTTATTAAGTACACACCATATACCGTATGTACACGGCGTTTAGTAGTTGATCGTGTGATTGACTGTGTGAGCATGGACATAGGGTTGGTAAAATTTTGGTAGAACACACCGTGTATTAGTAGTACATGCTGTGATGAATCGATCATGTATCCAGCTGTGTGAATAATGACACGGGTGGATGGAACTTTAGTTGTACATGCCATGTCTAGAGTGTGCATGTCGTGTAGTATTACATCAGTAGAACCATTTAGTTATAGTCATGTAGAAGTACCTAGGAAGTAGGGAATGTTCAAGTATATTTCATGTCTCTATAGGAACACACTGTGTGTACGGGGTGTTACATGACTAGGTTGGCAGAGGTACATGCCCATGTTAAGGCTTCAAGGGAACACACTGTGTAGTGGTTCTACATTCTGTGTAACCCTTTTTTATTAAACTTGAATGTTTTACTTCTCAAGTTCCATTATTTAACTTTTAAGTTTCCATCCTTGATAATATTTTACTAAGGTGCACGCTTGAACTTGCAAATTCATGCCACCGAGACATCCTCCAGTTGTACTCTAGGTACGGGGTGATGATTAGACACCAGAAATGGTTGATCAGGGACTACCAGAAGATCCTCCAATTGTGACCATCTTGGCACTGGCTGTTATATCAGACGCAAGTGCTAATGCACCATTCTGTAAAGTCTTTATGAGGATGATGCCAACTTTTCAGAGAGCACTACATCCTTCCCCGTCTATAGAAGAGCTGACACGGGTGTTCCAGTAGTTGCATCCTCACACTTTTTCAGGTGATAGAGTACCAAAGGCTGTAGAGTCATTGTTTGAGGCCATCCTTTCTATCTTCAAGCATCCGAAGATGCCTCCTGAGTGGAGGGTGAAGCTCACGACTTACATACTATTCCCTTCCACCAAGAGATGGTGGGATGTTATCTCACAGGAGGGATGTCATTAGGATATGGAGTGGGAAGAGTTTCATAGGACCTTTTATAATTACTTCTTCCCCGAGATGTTGAGGGCCAACCGATCCCAAGAGTTCATGCATTTGGGGAAGGGTTCTATTTTAATGATGGATTACTATTTTTTCTTTACATAATTTTACCACTGTACACTTATTTTTGGAGGTGATGAGTTATCAATGGATAGGCTATTTTAGGTTGGTCTCAAGTACAATATATGATCAAAGGTAAATGTTTTCTGGTTAGCTTTGGTGACTGTTATAGTAAACTAGGCACATATTACCATGCGAAATATGATGGAGTTGGGAGATGCAAGCCAGGTCATTTCAACATCCAGGGCTAGTACTCCTTTGTTTGATAACAGGAAGCACCATAGGGAGCCTTTTCAAAGTGATTCCAGTATTAGAGATGTATCTTTAGGTATCCAGGTGAGGTGGTACTAGTGCGGGAAGAGTGGGCACACGAGACTACAATGCCCGAGAGACCCAATTGAGTGATGATCTTACAGAAAGATTGGTCATATTCAATGTTTTTGTAGGATGTTCTCACTACCAGCTAGTGAGAGGGGATCTGTTATGACTCCATGATCAAGATAAAGAACACCAGTTTCTACTCATTTAGGGTACTACAGTTCATTAGGCCGTTCATGTGGAGGAGGTGGTCATGGACATATAATACATATAAAAGGTTTTTAGTGAAAATAGGGTGGATTAGATCAGAGTATCCAAGTAGGGTCACAGGTCCATGGTACATGTCATACTTTTGCAATGCAATAGACCTAATAGGACTAGGATCCCAGAACCTCCATGGTTAGTGGTACAATTATAGTTACCTCATTTTTAGCTTTTTTTATTTTTGATACATGGGCTTCCCATAGTTTTATATCTTTTACCATTTTGGAGGGCCTTGAGATCTATATCTTTAATTCTAATGATTTTATCATTCTAGACACTCTTTTGGATATTAGGATGGCTAGTGTACATCAGTTCAATGAGTTCCATCTTTATATTGGGGGGTGTCACTTCTTATGGGACCTCTATATCTTAGAGATGACAGGCTTCAATGTCATACTCATAATGGACTAGTTGGTCTCCTTCTAGACCTTTTTTTAATGTTTTCACAACAGGGTGAGATTCATGTTACTAGAGGGTAGATATTTTCTACAGAAGGGAGAATGAGATGTCTTAAAAATGCAGATCAAGACCCAAGCATCATAGGTTATGTGTTTTTTCAACACATATTACTAGTCTATATCTGTATGACTAGGGGACTTTACTGATGTACTTTCCTCTAGTGGTGGATCATTTTAGAGATGTCTTTCGAGACAACTTTTCTGGTTTAACTTCAAAGCGAGAGGTTGATTTCTCTTTTGGTATTGTTCTAGGAGTGGCACCAGTGTCCATTCCTCCTTATAGGATGTCTACACTTGAGTTATAGGATCTCAATAATTAGTTAGAGGAGTTGTAGGAAAACAATTTATTCTGACCGAGTACATATCCTTGGGGTTCACCTGTTCTTTTTGAAAATAAGGCGAATGGTGCCCTCAGATTTTATGTAGATTATTGGAAGTTGAACTAGTTTACAGTCAAGAACCAATATCCCTTACTGAGGATTGATGATCTCTTTGATCAGATTCGAGGAGACCAGGTGTTCTCGAAGATTGACTTGAGATCCGGTTATCATCAGTTTCACATTAGACCATCAGATATACCTCTTATATCCTTTTGAAGCAAGTATGATCTATACGAGTATTTGGTTATGCAGTTCAGTCTCACAAATGTGCCGACAGTTTTCATGGAACTAATGAACCAATTGTTCCATCCTTAATTGGATTATTTTATGGTAGTCTTCATGGATGATATCTTGGTGTACTCTCACACTTGACATGACCATGACATCCATATTTGGATCGTATTGAGTACACTGAGAGAGAATCAATTATATGCTAAGATCTCAAAGTGACACTTTTAGATGAACAAGATTCTCTTCTTGGGTCATGTCATCTTAGAGACAGGAGTATCATTAGACCTAGAGAAGGTGAGAATGGTAGTTTCCTAGAAGCATGTGAAGAAATTATTTGAGGTATATTGTTTTCTGGGGCTGGCTGGTTACTACAGATTCTTTATTCAGGACTTTTCACATTTATAAGCAGCACAGACGAGCTTGACTAAGAATGGTAAGAAGTACTTGTGGACAAATTCCTAAGATTTATCATTTTAGGAGCTGAAGGGGAGGTTGAATTCAACACCAATACTGATTTTTCCAAAGCTAGGAAATAGTTACACTGTGTACTGTGATGCATCAGGTATCAAACATGGAGAATTAATTATGTAGGGGGAATGATTCATTGTGTATGGGTCTCAATAGTTGAGGCAACATGAGAGGAATTACCCGACACATGATCTTGATTTGGCTACGGTTGTTAATTATTTTCACTATTGGAGAAATAATCTTTTGGGAGAGAATTTTGTGATGTATACCGAACAAGAAAGCCTCAACTACATCTTTACTCAGTGTGATCTAAATTTGAAACAGCGAAGGTGGGTTAAGTACCTTCAGTCTTTTGAATTTGAGCATACCTACATTCCAAGGAAAGGAAATGCAGTGACTGATGCGTTGAGTAGGAGGACTTAGATACAGTTTATTCAAGAGGTTAGCAGTGAGTGGTAGCTTATGGATATGTTCTATGAGATTCATTTGGAAGTGCACATAAAATAGGGGAAAATGTTTATTTATTTTATAGATGTTACCTTGAATCTACTGGATCGAGTGAAAATGAGGAAGCTATCAGAATCTGAAGGCCTAGTTATATGAGAGAGTGTGTTAGGAAAGGACCCTACACCTGGGTGGACCATAGGTGAGGATGAGGATTTGCGTTTTCATGGGTGTATATGGGTGTCAACAGATATGCGCAAGAATCTTCTACAATATTTTAATGCCTTAATATGGACAATTCATCCTAGTGTCACAAAGATGTATCAAGATCTACATTTTTAGTATTGGAGGCCAAGTATTAAGAGGGATGTAGCTTGTTTTTTATGACATCTTCCACCTGTCAGTAGGTGAAGGAAGATAATTAGTGACCAACATGGCTATTATAGTAGTTAACCATTCATGAGTGGAAGTGGAATTATGTCTTAATGGATTTTGTGATGGGTTTACCATGTTCGACTCAAGGAAATTATGCGGTATGGGATGTTGTTGAAAGAATCATAAAGGTTTCACATTTATTTACAACCAATGAAACCTTCAGTGTTGATGAACTTACAAAGTTGTACATCCGAGAGATTGTACGTTTTCATGGGGTTTTACACTCTATCATTTTAGATAGGGATTCCTGGTTTACTTCTCATGTCTGGTAGGGACTATAGAGGTATTTGGGTATATTGGTACTCCTGATTATAGCCTACTATCCCCAGATAGATGGAAAGTTCGAGCATATAATTTAGGTTTTGGAGGACATGCTTCGAGCATGCGTCCTGGATTTCAGGGGCTCTTGGGAGAGACACATACCCCTGGTGGAGTTTTCCTACAATAATAGTTTTCAGGAAATGACTCAAATGGAAACTTATGAGGCTTTGTACAATATTCCATTACGATCACACTTATATTGTCTAGAGAAAAGAGATAAAGCTTTACTGGGACCTCATCTTGTCTAGGATACCACTGAGCATGTGAAGTTGATTTGGAAAAGGATGGCTACTGCACAATAACACCAAAAGACTTATGATGATCGATAGAGATGACCTATGGATTTAGAGTTGGAGATCAGGTTTTCTTGTGTGCCACATCGAGGTTGGAACATAGGAGGATTAGGAGATATGGGAAGCTTTCACCAAGATACGTCAGGCTGTTTGAGGTTTTGGAAAGAGTTGGCCCAGTTGCTTATTGGTTGTAGTTACCTTAGAGGTACTAGGCTATGCACAATGTCTTTCTTGTTTCTCATCTACGACATTAATTTTTAGACCCGTATCATGTTTTTCAACCTGAGGAGGTTGAGTTGGAAGCGAATTCATCCTTCTATTAGCACCCTATTCATATCATGGATTGTAGCATGAAGGTTCTCCCTGGATGATCTATTCCTTTAGTACATGTGCTATGGTAGCATGGGAGAGTGCAGGACGAGAGTTGGGAGAGGGAGGCCAATGTATGATCGCAGTGGCTGGAGTTGTTTGCAGATTCTTCTTCACCACCCTTGGAAGGGTAATTTGGGGGGAATTGCTTTAAGGGTGTAGTTTATTAGAACTTAGATCTTTATTTTAGGTATAGACCTTGATTATATATTGTTTTTGAGGAAAAAGGAAGAAATGGGTTTTTTCATGAGTACAGGTCATGTAATTACATGTATACACCGTGTACCTAGCTTACTACATACAACGATGTACTCAACTTATAACAGCCGAGTACTTGGCCCCGTGGTGACTTGACAGACTGCTTAAATTTGTGGCTGATTACGTCTACTACATGTTGTGTAGTTTTAATGAAAATTCCATGTACTTTTATTTTTTTTATATCAGAGAGGAGTTGTATCTTATGTCTGGATATGTCTTCTTCTTCCTATGGTTCATACAAGAGGGTGACAGAATGGCCAACGAACTCCGAACCCCTCCCGATTCTCCGTTACAGCTCCGATTAAGACACCATATGGTGAATTGGAACCTCACTGGTGAGTTCTAAAATCCTCTATAGCCTTTCTTCCTCATTCTTCGTCTATTGAGAGTTATTCAAGGTTGGGTATTTTCACTTTTTTATAGATCTACACCAATATAGGATGATCCAATGGATGAAGTTCAAGTATATCGATTGTACAACATCGAGGTAGGTGGTTTGTACCTTTCGTTGTGTTTTCCTAGATTATATATGACTAAAGTGCCACATACCCACATTTGGGGTATTGAATGATTTGGAATTTGATCCTGTTTATCACCTTCTATGGTTTATTTAATTGATAAAGGGTATTTGATTATGTGCAAGGTGAGATATGCTGTTATGGGACACCCTATAGGTGTGTTTCACTTGTTTGATTACTTATGGACATTTGGTCTAGGATGATTGTTAGACTTTCCTTGTTTTCCATGACTTGTATTATTTGGATGGATTAGTTTGTTATACAAAATACCTGTGATATGCATTGTGAATTTTTAGCCATGTTGTAGTTTTATATTACATGAGAATTTTTGATATAATATACGCACATATTTTCCGATGGACCATGAGAGCCTTGGACAAGGAAGACCGAGGGGACTTCTAGATTATTTACATAGGACCATGAGAGAATTGGTGTGGATGTTTTACCTAGGGGTATTGATTGTGAGAGCTACCCAGGAGGCGATATATAATTTATTGATGTTAGGTTTAACCCAAGGGTATTGACTGTGAGAGCTACCCAGGAGGTCATTTATAATTTATTGATTCCATATTGACCCATGGGTATTGACTGTTAGAGATTCCCAAGTGGTCATTAATAAATGAATTGCTGCTATGTTAAACCAAAGGTGTTAGTGTCACGAACCAACCCGGGTCGACCCTGAACCGGTCACCCGATCCTGTCCGCGACATGGCCTGAGGGGCATTCTCGATCCCCACAGGCTGACAACTAGTGCCGGGCATCAAAACTAAACAAGAGGGAATGATTTCGCCCAGTAAAAATAAATAATTCAGTGGAAAAGTAGAACAACACAAAGTATATAAATAACACTGAAAATAAAGAATGACCAGCAACAACCAACTAACCTAACCACGACCAAAACCCCTCGCGACTCCGAGAGTCTCTCACGAGTCTACAACCAACTCTCGCCCACGGAGAGAAAGCTCGAGTCAAACCTGCAACAAAAACTAAAAACAAGAAAACACTATAGGAATGAGTATTAAAACTAAGTAGGCGTTCCCAACAAACTATTCCCAATTCACTACCTTTAAATAAAGAAATTTACTAATTCTAGGTTTGAACTAAGTTATACAAAATATGGGTTTTCACACACACACTTCCATTTATAAGACAAGTAACAGTCCATTTCACTTTTTAATTTAAAACAAGTTTAATGTTTGAAAGGAACATGTGTATTTCATTTTAAAACATTTATGTGAGAAATTTAGAAATTCAAATTTTAGTTGCTAGTCAAAGGGAAGACCACTCACAACACACCACACACACTAAGGGAAATGGAAAAGAAGTGGCACACAGGGGATAGCAACCGAACTAGACCTCTTAATCGTTCGCCTCATAAAAATAAACATGGGTCAAACCTAGGAGATCATGAGAAATCTAAAACATACTATACATGTGACTCATCCTGAAATCATGCTCTAACTCAATGATGTCATAACGCCCTAATGCTCGGTATAGCCCTAACCGAGGGGCCCAATCCCCATAGTAGCAATAACTCAGCATTCCCCTGCTATGGGGCCACTAGCCAGTTCATAATCTAAACTAGTGCAACAATCGTTCTCAGAAGATTCAGTCACTATGCCGGGTTCCCATGTCAACACAAGCAATAAAAAGCGGTGCGTCCACAATGTAAATCAATCATTCACGATGCACAAAAATCACATACAGCTCATGCAATGAACGCACACCAAAGATCACCCCTGAGTGGGTTTTCCAAAATAATTTATTTTATTAAAGTGCCAAACGGGAATTCACCAATTTTAAAGAAAAACCTCATTTCTTGAGAAAACCCAAAACACTTGTTCAAAAGAAATCATTTGTCTTTAAAACTAAAACTACATTTGAAATTATGTGAATTATGTTTAAAGGAAAACAAGCATTCTTTCAATACTAGGTGTCTGATCGTCAAGAAAATGTTTCAAGTGTCATGTATAAAATAAATGGCTCTTTTTACACCAAATAATCATTTAAAAATTAATTATCTTATATTATTTCTCATTTATTAAAATTAATAAAACATCAAGCAATTAATAAATTCTAAATTTAAAGGTGAGTTCAGTGGGGGACCTACCTCAATTTTTAGCTTGAACATGACGATGCGACATGCCTCACAAAGGTGTGCAAGGAGGCACACACTGATGATAATAGTATCATAGTTTTCCCCATCGACACGCTGCAATAACCACACAACAACTAAAAACAGATAAACATGGACTTAAAATGATCCAAACAAACAATGAAAAATAACTATCCCGACATGTTTTGAAAATATCACATCAAAACATGTATCAAAACACAACCAAACTATATATTATAATCCAACCACAACCTTTAGACTCACCAACCACTTTACAATCAGCATACGCACCACATGATTAAAGTAATAAACCATTTGAATAATTTATAAAACATCTGTAAATGGTGTAACCAAGGTTCACATAAAAACATACTTAGTTTCACATAAGAAAACACTTTAAAATAAAACACACAACATCATCACCCCAAAACATGCTTGGAACCTAACAACCAACCCATAAAACACTTTATAAAATAACGCACCCGTTTGCACACACAAAACATCCCCACTTTCTGTTAAAAATTATGTTCCCAACACTTAAAAATGTTCACTACCTTAAAAAAAATATAATTCACACCCAATAAACAATTTATTAACACTTCTATAAAATAACCAAAACAAAACCAAAATGAAAAACACACCATTTACATTATTTCCTAAAACACTTTAAAATTCATAAAATGATTTTCCAAAGAGTAACCCAAACAACTTCAAAACATCTAATTCCCCACAATATAAAAACAAAGAACACAGTTGTAGATTTAAACATACTTGAAATCATCAAGGCATATTGAAAAATTAACTTTCAAAGGCACGAATCAAGAAAATGAATTAATTAAAAACATGTGAGCATTATATGGACTAATTCGAAAAAACGGATTCTCCTACCTCAAGGGAAGAGGAACCACCCGAAACCGATACGAAATACTGATTATGCCTCAAACACACCCACATGATGAAAAAACCCAACCTCACACAAAAAAAATGAATGCACAAATCAGGACTGGACACTAAGAATTTAAACCATGGCCACAAAAAAACCCTCAAACCAAAAGGAGGAAGAAAGCATCTACCAGAGGGGCTGCCCATACTAGAAGAGGGGGTTGATGGGAATCGCGCGATGAGCCATAGGTGCGTTAATCTGGGAGTGGGTGTTTGCCATGGAGCAAAACAGGAGTTGGGTGCACTGCTCGCAATCAATTGGTCGGTTGGGGCGCGACGAGGAAGAGAATGGGGGAAGGGGGAGGGGGGGGGGGGGGGTCCAGGAAACCCTAACACACTAAGGGGGAATAAATAAAAAAAATAAATCTATAATTAGAACTAAAAATAAAACTAAAAATAAAACTAATAATAATAATAATTAATATAATAATAATAATAATAATAACCTAAAACTAGTTACAAAAATAATAGTAATTAAATAAATTTTACAACAATTATAACAATAGTAATAAAAATAATTATCCCAATACATCCTCAAATAATAATATTATTATAAACATTAAGATGATTTATTAAAAATTTCATATTATTTAATAAAATTATTAACGATAAAAATTTAATATGTTTTCAATAAACAATGATTAGCAATGCAGAAATTGTTTTAATTGAGTTAGGTAAAGTCTTTTGGCGTGCGTACGTTGTCAAATGGTTTTCTATGTGTGTGAATGTGTGGAATTGGGTTTATGTTACACCCCATTTTTTTATTTGTTTGAGTTTGACATGAAATGTGAAATTGGAGCAACGTCGAGCACAAAAATGGGAAGCCTGGGTACTAGGTGGGTGGACTAGACTAGCGTGCTAGTGATTCGGGAGTGGCCCCAGCCCAGTTTCACTTAGCTGGATTGACGCTTACAACACAAACTAAACTTTGGATGTTGATTGGATACCACTATGTTATGGAGGTGTTTCCCTTCTTGTGGCTCGTGCACGGGAATGTATGATATGGATTCTTTGGTACAACGAGATGTGAGGTTCTATGGTTCCATTACTTTTTCTAGTACCTATAAGGCCTCTACCACTTTTAGTGCTCCTGGATTACTATACACTCACCATCGGCATGCGGTGAAGCTTTTGGGTTCTCTTGAAGGTTTGAGTTTTCTTAACTGCAATGATGTTTTATTTTTATTTAAGTTGTTTTCTTTAAAAGTGTTTTCTTTATAGAAATTGTTTCTTTAAAGTTGTTTAAGCTTTGGTGTCCTTTCATTTATTTAGCCTACAAATGTATTTGTCATTTAATGTTTATATGTGGAACCTTTTTATTGGGTGTCGTCCTACTGGGCTTTTGGATCACACCCTACATACACCTTTGGGTGTATGTAGACTTTGTTTCTTGTGTATTCCAGGTTGTGACATCGTGCTCAGCGATGGTGGTTCTGGTCGTTGATGGTATTATCGTGCAGGTTGGTGTTGTGGCGTGTGGATGTTACGCCTCTCTTGTTTCCTGGGGTTTGAGTTTGAGTTTGAGTTTCTTTCATTGTCATTTATTTTGGATGTTGGTTCAAGTTGTAAACCTCTAATTTTTTTTCTATTTAAAGGCATGTTTGGTTGTCTGTTTCCAGTTTGAATTTGTTTATATTGTTAGCTGTCTTTCTATTTTTTATTTTGGGTAAATCATTCCCACTTGTTACTTATGATACCCGGGAATTTGTGCTAGCCCGTGGGGATCAGGAACGCCCTTCGGGCCATGTCACGGACCGGGTTGGGCGTCGGGTCGGATGACGACCCGACCTGGTTCGTGACAGTTAAACTGTAATTGATTTCCTAAAGGGTTATTTATGAATAGTTAAATGATTGTGATGAGTCTACTATGCCAAAGCACAAGCATGGAATCGGTCTTAATTGACTATTTATATAGTCTTCCAAGACAATTGTTTTGTTACTTACACAGGGGATAGAGAGCTTAGGCTAGATCCCAAGGTTCACATGATTCAACATATTTAATAATAAATGAAAATGAATGTAATTGAAAACCGTGGGATTGTTTATATTTGAATACTTCCTAGTTTTTTGCTTCATTATGTATATTACCTTCTATATATATGTATATATATATATTCATTGATAGTTAGACACAAATCTTTTGGTGGTTGCCTACTGAGATTCGCCTCACACCCTATTTTCATCATGTGTTAGACCTAAGTATATTATATGATTGGAGTTATAGATAAGGGAAATTTCCCATCTTCATTACGTTCTTAATTTCTGTTGGAGCTAGAGAGCATGGGACCAAGATAAGTCTTGTGATGCTATTAGGTTTCATGATCTTTTCTATACTTTGGTTTCTTAATCGTATTTCCATCAGTGTGACCGGTTTGACTACTTTCGTAGAAACATGTGATATGCATCATTTATATATATATATATATATATATATATTCTCCAGTTGTTTTATTACTATTAGTCTTCCACTATTTACTTCTGTTGCTTGGTATTACTACTTTTTCTATTGTTTACTATTTGTTTTCTGCCATGTGTACTCTTCCAATGAGGTCATAGTTTCCCCATTATTACACATTGACCCTTGCTTCTAGTTTGAAACCTCTAGATTTCGGGGAAATGCGTTTGAGGTTATGTGACCAACCGGGTTTGGGGAACCTTTGGGTGGCTCTCAGATCTGGGAAATTACATATAAGTAGTCAGGTTTGTTCAATTAACATATCAAACATCCATTTGAAAATAGTTTTTTTAATTTTTTTCATTCCCCCTCACTAGAAGACCTTTTTCCATTTTTTCTTTTTACCAAGGTAACACATTTGTAACCTTAGTAATTAATTTTAATGACCAAAATTAAATTTAACCTAATTACCCAATTTTAACCTCTTGATTTAAAATTTTAAAACCATTTTATCAAATAAAATTTCAATAAGAATTAAAATTTTATTTTAAAATTTGAACACTTAACCGAATAAAACCATTTTAGAGAAATAAATTTTTTAAGTATAGATTCATATATAAGGTAAAATTATCTTGGATTATGATTTTATTGATATAAATAGAATTATTATTAAAAAAAATAAAGTATATAGAGCTTCCAAGTAAAGACAAGACCAAATATCCCATGAAAAATGATTGATTCAATGAAAATATCGAATACAATTTTTATATTAAAGTATCATTTTAATTAGTTATAAAAATGTTTTATATATATTTTATAAGTTCAAATAATGTTTTAAAATAAATAATTTTATTCCTAAAATTCTTATTTTATCACATTAAATGTTTTCTAAAATTTTAGGAAATATTTATATAATGATAAATTCATATAGATTACAAGTTTCATGAAAACTATATTTTTCGACTAAAAACCAATATCTTCAAAAAAAGAACAAAATTCATAACAAGTTAATTTCAGAACAATGAATTAAAAAATGGATTTCATTTTTATTAATTTTGAATTCCCAAATTTTGAAATTTATTTTTTGAATAAAAACAAAAAATATAACTGAATAACTGTTTTAATTGGAAAGTGACATTTTCTAATATTAAATATTCTTATTCTTATTTAATATCATCTACCAAATAAAATTATATTAACCAATTAATAATATAAAACAAAAATTATCTTCAATCATATGTTTCTTTAAATATAAATTTATATCACATAAAAGATATTTTTTTAGAAAATTACTTATCTAAATAATAAGAGATCTTATTAGTCATTTTAGGAAAAATAATTTAATTTAATTCATATAAAAATAGACTTTATATTATATATATATATATATAATTCATAATTTTTTTACCTGTATTCATTCCCTATAATTAAATATATTATTTTTTAAGATTTATACTTAAATATCTATATTTTATCTAAATATATAATGGTTTCATTTAAGATCATTATTGTGTGTGGAGAAATCTATCAAACACATTGAATTATTTAAAGGTAATCATATGTTATAATTTTTATGTTTTATATCAAAGTTTCTTATAGTATTTTTTGATGTGTAATGGATGCATGATTTGTTGCTTAGATGTGTGAGACTATATTCTATGGGAAGCATCTCATGCAAGCAGGAGTTAGGTTATGTGGCTAGATAATATGGAAGCGGTTACCTATTCGGTTTAGTTGAGATCAAAATGGGTATTAGTAAAGAACCAATAATATGATTCTTTATATATTTCACTCTTTCTTAAAAATATAAGAGTGAGTGTTTGTATAGTATATCAGGTAAAGTCTCTACGTGTGAGTGAAAATGAATGCTGGTTACATGTGTTACCTCTTCAGTTATGTATTGAAGTAATGATCCATGTATAGGTCTATTGATAATTTGTTGGGTTCCTAGGGAATTCAAGTGATTAAATGATAGTGTGTGTTCCCCTTAGTCCAAACTTTTTAGGCGAGTCATTGTAGAGATCCGAATCCTGATGTACATAGACATTACATTACTTTTGAGGAATACTTAGTACATAACAAAAACACACACACAAGGACCGTAATAGTTTAGTGTCTTTGGAAACTCGGAATATAATCTTCTAATTGTGGTGAAAGATATTCAACATATCCCATAAAGATCTTCTTATTTTTTAAACCTAAATCCTTTCTTTATGTCCTGGGGAAAAGAAAACATAAAAGGGTGAGCTCAAATGCTCAGTAAGGGTAAACAAAAGAAATATCAATCACGTCATATTCATAAGAACATATCTTTTGGAAATCTTAACCTGCAAAAGAGATCATAATTTCATAACATGGGATAAATCATAGTAGTGAAATTTAATCCCAATAATCGTAACTTAAAACATGAAACTTTGTGGCATACACACATAATCATAGAGAATCATTTCTTATTAGTCAAGACTCATTGCCAAGACTATCTTAGTGGACAAAGTCCCTTTCTGAACCGAGTTCACTCCTCGTTTCAGTCCCGTTTCACTGAACCGATATAACCTACCGTTCCCGCCATGTCTATCTCATGAGATATAAAATCTTTACCCAATGCATTGGAGGGAGATATAGGTCCCACCCATCTCATAATGATACCATTATTATGTGTGCCACAAAATCATAAATCATACATCATTGCATAACCCATGTAATACAAATGGGAATATTAAACATCATGACATCATAAAACAATTCATATAAGATAAAGTAATTCATAAAAATAATTCCATCACAACATAATCAAATCAATGTAATAATAGGTATAAAAATAGAACCCTTTATTATCTTAGATGGAAAATAATTTTGATAAAACACTTGAACTCCATTCTTGAGGAAAATATCCGTTCTTCTTTAAAAACATTTTTCCTTTATTAACATGTCTTAAAACTTTAAACTAATAGAAGTTGATTAAAAATAAACTTTAAAACTTGTAAAGGATGATTCTTGGAAATAATGTTTTAAAAATACATTCATGTCGTATATGTTAAAAAAACATTCTTCTCATACTTTTGTCCGAAAAGTCAAAAAGTACCTCGTACGAAAAACGACAAAAGATTCCTTTCATATCTTTTACTAAAAACTCAACGAAGGGTAAAATTGGATATAAACTATTTTAGAAAGATATAAATATTACATATTGAGGAAACATGGATGTGGATGATAAAATACACCCCAGTAAATACCAAAGTATAAACAATCTCGGATAAAAATGAGATTGTGATATTTCCCTTACCTTATGTTCGATATGCTTTGTACGTATCCGAACCTCCTGTATAATGATTTAAATAATGTAATTAACTTATTACAGAATCATACTAATTGTTATGATATCATATATGGTTCACTTATGACTTTATATTACCCGTTCTTTTGTAAATTCAATGTTAAAGAGCATTTTGGGTAAAATTGTTTTATTTGTCGTCCGTGTTTTGACATGTAATTATTCATATGATTACTTAGATCATGATTAATTAATTTAATAATATAAAACATTATTTATATATAATACATATTCAGAATATATATATATATATAATAGATCAGTAAATGGAAAGAAATACACCGTTCATGGAGACGGTAGACCGTACGTACGCATGAACGCTATTTTCTTTTCCTTATTGAGTTGAATGGAATTAAGTAGATGAAATAAATATATATACACATAAATACAGAATCATTATTATGTCATATATTTCATTATTACTTATTATATATACTTTATAATCATTCATGAACGGTTAATGTGGAGAATGAATCTCATCACGTCATGGATACGGTAGTCTGTACGTACGCACGAGCGATGATATCGTTCTCATGATCGTGGAATTGTATTGGAGTGTATGTATAATATTTAAGAATCAATATCACTTTTTAATAGTCATATATAGTCATTATTTACACCATTATACCCATCCAATTAAGGTGGTGGTGTAAAATAGTTTACACCACAGCGTGAAGACGGTATTCCGTACGTACGCAAGCGCGGTGATTTCCTTTTTCCGTAGGATGGATAGAAGGTTAATTAGAGTTGTTTCATATTTATAATAACATATCAGTATATAATAAATACTTATTTTATTACTTTATCATGAAACAACTAAAGAAGAAGAAGTTTAAGAAGAAAGTAATTGAAAAAGATCGGTAATGGATATTACCTCTTTTTGACGCGCCTTCTCTTAACCTCCGCTTAAAGAACTAAGGATGGTATTTTAAGAAGACCAGGACCTCTAGGATGATACTAGGGAAGTGGAGAAGATATTTTGGTAGGGTTTTACTGAGCTTTAATGATCAAATTGGTGTGAGGAGGAGAGGGAGGAGGTGCCCTTTTATAAGGGAGGAGAGGGGCACCTTAGGAAAATCTCAAAATATTATTTTATATTAAGGTCAAATTCGGTTTATAATGGTTCCAAAGGGTATTATTTCTAAGATAAAGTGGGTATGGGTCAAAATACTCTCATCCAATAGGATTTATACAAGTATAGGTTATTATTTTAACCTTATCAATTAGATTTAACTCTAAGTTAAATAATTTAACTTTTACCGTGTCTTTTTGTTTTCTTACACTATATGGTTAATAAACTTAATATAACAAGCCAAACGAACCCCAAGTTGTTTATTATTAATATATATATCCTTATCTAAGTAATTTGGCCTAACCTTAGATTTTTAGGAATTAAATAACAATTAATAATATAATATTTGTTTTAAAAACTAATTTATGTCAATTTTAACACTATTTGGTACATGATTTTTATGAAATTTATAACAGAATGATAAGTTCGAACCAAGTTACTTATATCAGAAATAACATTTCATATAAACCTATAAAATTAATTTAAGTCATAAAAAGTCTCAAATGACATTTATTTGGGCATTTATAACATCAATTATGTCAATATTTCATTAATAAGACAATTACTGCATCATCTTTGTGTCATAATAAATGATAATTATTTAATCCCTAAAAATTATAAATAAATTCCTATGATGTAGATAATTGTATTATCTCTCTGGATACTATTCATGTTCGAAGTTTCATGAAGTTTATCACTAAATTAAAATTATTATACTTATAAGATTTAAGAAAGTGACATGTTGTCACATTCTTTGGTTTTAATAATAATTAAATTATTTTCATGGAAAAAAGTCCATAAAATGAATCTAATCCGACCCTTAGGTTATATGGGTCTACTTTTAGCCGTAAAATAGAATTTTTCCAAGTGTTAGGGTAATTTTATAATCTTATATTTACCCTTAATTACCCGATTTACCTTTAACTATAGTAAATAAAATTTACCGTAGTTACTATTCACAATGCCCAAAAATAAAAAGTAGATTATTAACATAATTTAGACCCACTGATTCCAAATATGGAATCCATTTTCCCAAATTCAATACACAAAAGATGCAGAAATTAAATTAAAATTAATCCCATTGTCGAAAGAAAACAGGTTTTTCTTTAAAACATTGCAAAAGATTGAATTGATTTAACCTACGAATTCAAGATAAAATCAGTGCTAATGACATACATTATATTAAATGGTAAAAATTTATTCTATTTATACTTTAAAACCATTAAATATTATAATTTAACCACATAAGATATTACGATGAAAAAGTTGTTTTTAATTAAAATATAGCGTGTTTTTACTATTCATTAAAATATGAAAGTTATCGGAAAAATATCAAAACTTTATCTAATGTAAATTTTTATATCCTGATTGAAAAGAAGAATTTTATTTTTTCAAATTGAACATATGGACATGTCAAAAACTAGATTTAAAGTGGGTGCGCCATCAAAAGGCGACAAAACTGCATTTTTTGAAAAATACTTATTTTACCCGAAAAATTTATTTTGTTCTTATACCATGTTCTAGAAAATGTGTAAGATGAATAATAATGTTATAAAATTAAAAATTTAGTTAATACTATTCATAACAGCTAGTTCATGACAATGTTATAATAATATATCATTGTTTATTAAAACCCGGTATTGCGTACAACACACGCTGTCGAGGAAGGTTGCGATTGTGTGTAATGCAAGCCAATTCAGGGTTGCATGTTGTGAAAGAATCCTTCGTTGTTTCGTATAACAGAATCCAACCATATTTTATTTATAAATTGAATATATATATATATATATATATACTCAATGTTGCGTAGAATAACTACTATCAAAATTGTGTGTAACACGATCCAAGAATAGAATTGCATATACTGCAAGCTAATACGGTGTTGCGTATAGCGCAAGGTAATCTTGGTGTAGCATACAACACAAGACATTATTAAAAGAATATTTTTCATAAAATCTCGGGGTGTTACAGTCATGGGACTTGAGTTGGTTGGTATGTGATCACCCTTAGGATGTGATCGAGGATGGGATGTAGCTTCTCGATTTCAGTTATGGGCTGAGGACCGAGGAAATCATTGAGATTCCCATGGTCATGGTAGAATAGGAATTTTATGAGAATGGGAGGTATTTGTTTTATGGTAAGGTGCTATATTAGATATGGATTAGAGCACTATAGTATGGTCAATCTATGTATGAGCCTTGATAGGGTTTGTTAGAGATGGGATGGGCTTGGATTAGAAAGACCATCAAATTTGTGATCATGGGACCTATCTAGGTTGGTTATAATAGGGAAATTATTTGAAAATTATTATGGTTAGGAGTGAAACATTGACCGTTCATGGGTGTGACCCTCATTTTAAGGTAATTTTGGTAAATTTTGCGGGTGATATTTTTGGAAATCCAACAATTGGTAGTGAATGGAATTCTTATTGGTGATCACATATAAGAAATATAGTCACATCCTATTACTAATTTTTGTAATTAAAGTATCATTATCCCTAAATATAATTATGATGGTTTAGTATGATGATGATAAGACTACTTTTATGATAGGGATAATCTTATCAGTTACTGGTGTTTGAACCTTATGTTGTATGGGTCATGGGTTGGTGAACCTAGTTGGCAGAAATTCACGATAACACTGATATGTTGTTGTTATGGAAGACCCTATTTTATCTTATTTATATTTAAATATCAAATTTTTGATTTAGATATGGAATTTGAGGGAGTCTGTGTATCAATAGAAGAATCTAGGTGGAATTTGGTGGGATTTGAGTGTGACAAGGATAAAAGGTCTGTTATTGTTTATGGAGAGAGAGTGATAGTATATTTGGTAAGTTGGGAACACAAAAATGGAATTATACTAATCCATAGGTTCAAAATTCAATATGGTAATTTTTATTGTTCGACAATTCCTCCAGTGGTGAAGGTATTATGATCAGGTGATGTGATGGTGTGTTGGTATGAGAAGTTGAGTGTTTTTGAGTAAGGGTTATCCAATGGAGGGACTATTGGTGTTTTCTTATTTAATTAGATATAGTGTGTTGGAAAATTCATCGATTATTTTTTTGGAGGTGAAAACCATGTTTTAAGGATCATACTAGGTTTGTTTTGAGGAAAAATTAGTGTATCTAGGCTTGGTGTGCGGGCTATGGAGTTATATATAATTTTATTCAGAATCAATATTGAGGAGTTGTATTGAATTTTGATTGATGTATTAGTGGGTTAGTGAAATTTATAGGTTCTTTTCAAGTATGTGAAGCATTATGGTGGTGAGTTTATAAAGACCCATGTCACTATAGTTTAGTATTTTTAGAGTAAATTTGAAATTTTGGTTTAGGGGCTGAGGTGATTGGAGAATTGGGATTTAGATTAGTGATTAGAGTGATTAGAAAACTCTATGAGGTGTTTCTAGGTGTTTTTGGAGGTCAATAATGTGTATTAGGTGATTATGAGAGCATTAGAGTGGGGTTAGGGTGGCCTTATTTCAGAATTAATCAGTAAGGGACACCAGGTACCTATCTAGGTTGGGGTGGGTAGTTAGTGGCATGTCTAGGGGTGGTAGTACCACTTGGACCTACATTGGTTACCTGATGGAGGTTTCGTGGGTTTCCAGTAGAGGTCCATATACCTAATACATCCTGACCAGGTCCTGTATGGCTCTTGTTTTATTTTTTTGAGAGGAATGATGTTTATTTAACCATGAAGCCCATTAGTTCTTCTATAGGAGAGGGATTTGGAATGGATATTTTTGTTTTCCCATTAATCCCCACCCCTATCTACCTTTTAAGTCCTCCTTAATAAGGGGTTACCCGAATGGTGTCACTGTAGCCTGTTAAAGTATGATCCATCCCTTATTTATATGTTCTTCTTGTCCCATTATTTGTTAGATTATTATGGTTTTGGGCTAGGGATTTAAGTGACTATTCCATGATATCATAGTGGAATCATCCTGAGATAAAGGGGCCTTATCATGTAATGGAAAAAGGATTCTAAGGGATGAGGAACACATGTTATCTCACATTATTTTTATGTGGGGATATATTCTAGTTTTGTTATTAGTGTTTTTAAAAATTTCTTTGAAAATTTAGAGTCAATAGGATGGCAGTCGATGGGGATTTTTCTTACAATGGTGTTAAAAGTGTGCCTTTGTCTTTCTATGCGTGTTTAGTCATGATTTTAGTGTTGCGGGATGGCTCAAAAAGTTTTTTTATGGTTATGAATCATTGGATTAATTGGTTCAATTAATTATAAATTATTAGAATTAATTATTTGTGTGTTATGGCCTCAGATAGGGGTTCAGGTGTTGACGCGGCTTAGTGTGGGCTTGTAAAAGTATGAATATGGGTGGTAACTCCAATATCATGGTAGGTGGTTCCTATAATACTTAACCATATGAATGTTTATGTGTAATTATTCATTCTTACATGGGGGTTGAGTTTGTATAAATTGGATAGGGACTGTATATTCCCTTAAGTGTACAATTTAGTTGATTAATGCCTCCTAAGCTTGGAAAAAGTGCTTCCCTGTGAGTTGAGGGAAATTAAATCACCCAATGACTATATCATCAAGGGGCCAAGGATATATGTTGAGTTTAGGAGAGGCCCAATATAGGAATTTGGGAATGATATAAGTTTTTTAGATCCCATTTTTGTTCTTCCTAGGGATAGATAGTTGGCATGGGTGTCCTAGGCCTATGGTGTGTGGTGAGATAACAATTTATCTCCTCTGAGGTTGGGAACACCCCTTTGAGAATGATTTGTGTCCTCAATGCATTTAATGAGAAAGATAAGTCCTTAAAGGATTGATATGGTGAGAAGAGTATGGTTTCCTTTTGATGAAAATCTTGAGGGATCTGCTATGAGAAATATGAGATAGAATCCTTGTGGAGGATGAATGAAATTGGTAGAGGTGTTGGACTGACCAATTAGGTATTCAGTTTGGATAGAATTTGGTATATGGGTTCATCATGGGGAAATTGATCCATATTGATACCAGAGAGTAGAAACCAAGTTAGGACCAATGAACCTAGTGGATTCCTTTACAATTGAGACGGGGATGCATATGGGTTTGAAAATTTATGTCTTATATGACTATTTTTGGTATGATATGATTAGTATATGGGGATTTATTAATGATGCTTTATGTTTTGAGACATGAGGTAAGGTCATTCATGACTTGTGCTAGGTGGTGATATGGGTGTGTGACACACTGGTGGTGCAGAAGGTTAATATAGAGTTAGGGGTTTGGTTGTGCGATCCATGGTGAATGTGCTAGTTTGAGGTGTGGGTCTGAGTCATGGATGGCCTTGAGGTGACACGTACATCAGATTTTTGGGATGATATGGATTTTTTTTGAGACCTATAATGAGTGAATGGGTAGTGGTTTGGGTTTTATATGAGGAATTACCCTAATTGAGAGAGCGAAGGATGTAACTTGAGACCCGAGGCTTACCTTGAGTAAGTTGGTAGAGGATGAGGTTTGGTGTGAGTCATGCCTTGAGAGAGAGGTTAGAGATAATGGGTTTTATAAAGGCCTACCTTGTATGAGAGGTTTGTTTTCAAGACTTGGTATGATGTGGTTGAGATTTGGTATGGGGTAGTACCTTGAATAAGAGGGTAGAAGTTGATATTGAATTTGGTTCCCTAGAACCAACTAATTTTTTACATTTTATAACTATAATTTTCACACACACACACACACACACTCTTATCATGTAATAATTTCTTTTCTATATTACATTAATGTGAAAATTTCCTTAGAGTATTCATTTAATTAACAGGTTATAGCAGTTCACTACTATAATGAGAACCCATATATTCTTTGATAATATTATTTAAACATATCATATGGTCTAGATAGTATCTATCTATTGGAAAAAAATTATTTTTGACTATTAGGTGATAAGGGGTCATAATACATTGGTATTTTTTCTCATAATATTTTCACTTGATGATATTCAAGAAGGGTGGTCATGAGAATATACCCACTAAAAGGAATTCTATATGTTTTATGTGTCAATGGATATTCCTATATGTGAATATATGTATTAGTCCTTAGACTTAATATTATTATTAATATGTATAACAAATCACTTACTTTGATTTTTTAATTAAAATTGTGATGAAATATGATTGTGATGTGGTAGAATATATTATGTGCATCATAAGTGATATAACATTAATTGAATAAGTCAAGAAATGATGTTCCTATTCCATATTAATGGACGAAGAAATATCTAGCCCTTTTATTGAAATAGAGATATTTGATGAAATCAATTGCCATGGTAGTTTATATACGAATTCATTTTGGAAATTCATATAATGATATATTAATCATATGGGATAATTTTGCAAGTATGCATCCTACTTAAAGAGATATTAGAATATAGAGGGATTATATTACACAGTAGCATTTATAGGAAGGTTGTTTTAGTTGCAATATTATCTTCTTTCTCTATGAGTTCCTTGACTATTTCTAGATGATAATCTTATACTTTAGGTCAATTCATATATTACCATTGAAAAAGGGCATAAATGGTCACACACTAAGTATATCCAAAACCTAATTAAATTACATTAAATTTAACATTGAGAATAAGTTTCTTCCCACATTTTGGAATAATATTTATTTAAGTAATTTTTATCAAAGAAAATCAATCCCAAAATGTTCATGTTAATAACACATGAGTTAAATTTTATCCCATGATTTTTTATTAAGAAGATAATAAATAAATAAATAGTTATTCACCAGTTTATTGAATATATTAATATAAATATTTAAAATAAATATTTATTTTCATGTTTTGTGAATATAATATTTTATGAAAGGGTATGTATCGGGTTTAGTGATCCACTGAAAATGATACATTTTATTCAATATATTTTAAATAAATATCAATTAATTTATTTAGTAAATGATATTAGATATATTTCATGTCATGGCATATAATAATAATAATATTATTATTATTTGAAATGGGGAATAATATAGATAGAATAATTGATAAGGGACTTTGTGAAATTATCATTATTTAACACAAAATGTATACCTAAATGTATATATTTTTCATGTGTGGTGTGTTAACACAATAGGGACACATTTTTTAGAATTCTCTCAAGTCCTAGAGAGAAAATAACCCAATATTTTCTCTTATTAAAATAGATATAACAATAGGTATTGTTTCAATTGATGAAAAATGATGTGAAGCACTTGGATCTTATATTTTAACTCCTAGAGATTCAAGAGTAGTGTTCAGAGATTTGTGGAGAACAAGTGGATATGTATAGAGTAATCCTCATTTTGATTCTCCACCTCAATTAATAGTGAAATAAGAGTAGTTATATAAATTTTATCAAGGATATTTTCATCATTAATAAAATTATTATTTAAATTAATGACATGAATCAACCAACTAGGACCCCACTTGGGCTATCAATAAGCCGAGTGTGCCATCCCAAGATTGCCTGCAATAGGCCATGGATCAATGACTTGCACTGATAAGGTATAACCAAACATGAAAGGCCTTATCCTATAAAAATATTTAATAATAACTCATCCATAATATACAATTAAATCTAACAAAAACCCCAGATATATATATAATATCTGAACAATATATAATGTGATCATGTGGAAAAATTCCAAGTATAATACTATAAAGGTGAAATCCAGAAGGGTAAATACATATGAAGAATAAAATAACCACCATGTTCAAACGAATCTAGGTATGAGATGACACCTCATATCTATAGAGTCTCATGGAAAGGACTCCATCTGTATCTATTTCCCCCACAAACTATCTTAAAATACATTATAAAATATCCTATAACTCCACTAGATTTATGTTTTACAATTTAATCTTTAAACTATGAAACATCTACATAGACATAACATGTGTGAGGAAAAAAACCCATACATGGATTAGTATAAACATACCCTATCAGATGCCCTAAAAACACAATATAAATACAACCCAATAAGTTATCTCAAACCCAAGATTAGGTAATAATAGAAATTATCCGAAAGGAGATAGATATTATATAATGTTAAGGAAAATATGATAAATGGAAGAAACTAACCTTCTTAGATTAGTTATGTAAAGGATCATACCACATAAGTAATTAATGATACTTAGGGTAGCATGATTCTCACAATATTTGAAGTTGTTATTCCACCTGAAAGACATAATAGGAAGGCAACCACAAAGACTAAAAAGTTTGTTAGTATCCCAAAAGCACTTATATATTGATACATTTTATGTTCTAAAATTCATGATCTACTAGTATTTCTTAACTTATATGCTACCACTCTAGATTTTTAGTGGGAGGCTATGCCTCATTTTGTTATGTATATCAATCGAGGGAGTACTTGACCACTTTGGAGGATTGAACCTTAGAATATGGGGGAGTAACTACTCCACATAGAAATCATCCATAGGATGAGAACAATATCTACTGGTGGAGGACTCATGCCCTATCATGTGAGGGATTATCGACCCCACTTGTAGTATGGAGGACCTATACCTCATTAAGATCAAAGGAGTACCTACCCCATTTATAAATATAGTGGACCCGCACCCCAAACTCACAAGGGAGTACCAAAACTCCATTTTCTATATGGGGTACTATACCCTATTATAAGTATGTCACTAGTGGAGTACCTAATTCCGATTCTTGGAGTACCATTCCTTGACATATGAGGGAGTGACTAACTTCATGTCTGCTCAAAACATCTCAACCTAACTTGTTGTCATGTCAGTGGAGATAAGATCCTTGAACAACCCAGACTACAATGTGAATAGCCTCCAATGATGGAGAAGATCATACAAATTTACCATTCATTAAAATATATTCAGTAGGGACTCCTTTTATGACAAAAACTGTAAATCGAGTGATAAATCATGAATAATTAAAAAATTATCTTGGTACATGGTGTTTTCAGTCAGTGTGTATAATATATAGATCTCTTAGGAAATGTGAGTCATATACTAATATCCCCCAACTAATGTGAAGTCCACATACACAACATTTCTAGTATGGTACATAACATGTATGGATAATAGGTACATGGTTTCAAATAAAATACACTGAAGGAGTTTTAAATAATTATTTTTTATATTATATAATGTGTAACATGGGAATTACATGATGTGAAACAATCTTTAAATGGATCCTTCATGGAATATTAGATGTGTAACTACATACATGACATGAAAAGATTTAGAACCGATACGATGTGTACTACCATTATACACATCATTTATGTCAATTTAGGTGTCTTTACATGTATAGTATTTACACACCAAAATCCCATGTAGACTTAAATGCCGAGTATTACATAAAAGATGTTGTGTGTAGATTTCTATATGTCATGTACTTCCCATACCACATATCATGTAATATATATAAGGATAAATTGAAATTTCTTAGGTGTATGTTTGATTAAATTGTGTATCTATTATCCATAAAAGTCATTTAACCTACTAGAAATTCCATGTATTTGGAATTCAAATGAGTTGGGTGATAAAATTACATAACCAGGATTTATTGAGAGCTCTACATGTTGTGTACAAGGATATTTTTCCATTATTAACCATTTATCAAGTTATTTATTGTTTTGAGCATGATAGAAGTCCCTAATGGGTGTATTTCCACTTAAATAACATTTATATGATCCTCTTAGCCATTAGAGTCTATTCTTGTTGTAGTTTGGGTAGTTTGAGAATTTTAGCTTAGTTGAGGTTATGATAAGTTGCGAGTGAGATGTTTGGAGCCGAAATGGAGTTGGAAACTCCCCTATATGTTAGGGAATGGTCTTCTATGCATCTAGTTTAGGTACTCCCATGGAGACATACCCATGATAGGGCATTTCCCCCATATATAAAATGGAGTTTTGTTACTCCTCTATGAGTCTTGGGTGTGGGTTCTCTATATCTGGGCTTGGGGTCGGTACTACCTTAATCTCTATTAGGTTCATGTCCCCCATACTACATGTGGGGTTGGTACTAGCCGATGTAATAATGTGTGGATACTATATTTATAGATATTGGTGTATTTATATGGATGAGTTTTATATAGAGTAGGTACCCCCACATATATTAGGGTGTAGTCCTCTATAGGGGTTAGGTATTCCCTTGATCAATATTCATACCACAAAGAGGCAAATTTCCCCACTTAAAAAATAGATAGGTAACATTGAATTTATAGAAGAATAATAGATCAAGATTCATATAACTTATAATGTATTGTAATGTAGATTCCATTGGGATACTAGTGGCCTTTTTTCCTTTTCTGGTTACCTTCTAGTTACAGTTTGTAGATAGACTACTAACTTCAGTTCTTGTGGGACTTACACTACCCTATGTATCACTAGTGACCTATGTGATATGATAATTCATAGAGATAAGCTAATAATTTTGGTTTCTTCCCTTCCCATAGTTTTATTGATATTAGAGAATATTTAATTCATTTTGGATAAATTTTATCATTCCATAATATTGGGTTTGAGATAAACTACTAAGTTATTTTTATTTTGTGTTTTTGGGGAATCCTACATGGTATGTTTTTACTTTACCTTACATGATATCCATGTCCACACCTATTGTGTCTATGCATATATTGCACAGTTCAAAAATTACATTATTATACATGGATATAATAGAGTTATAGGATGCATTATACAATAACTAATGAAAGTTTGTGGAGGAGAAAACTATAGATAGAGTTCAAACCAGGAGACACTATAGAGAAGAGGTGTCATCACATACCTTTAGTTAGTTATACCTGATGGTTATTATCTTTTTTATATGTATGTCCTCTTCTGTATTTTTCCTATTTGGTTTTTTACTTGTCATTGTTATCCCATGATCACATTATATAAAGTTCAATTGTTATATATATATATATATATCTTCTGGTGCTGTTGGATTTTATTATATATTAGTGATACATTCTTATTGAAAGTTGTTATAAGATAAGGTCTACCATATATGGTAATTGCTTCTTAGTGTTAGTCTCCATCCCTAGGCCTATTGGTGGTTGGATTTGGGTGGTAAAATCTACTTAACACAAGAATAAGTAGTGTTTTGGTGGTTAAGTTGTGTCAGAATAGTATTAAACCGGTTTGAGTCTTAAGTACAAAGTTGGAAGATAGTTTCAGTGTGATAATTGTTTTACGAATTAGGGAATCGATGCTGGGGGTATTGAGTTTGGATATCATACTAGGGAGAACAACAGAGTTAAAAAGACAAAATTAGGCCTTTTCTAGTACTCTAATAACATAATATTTGACACTTAAATCTAAATAATTATTGCCACGTACAAGTGATAATTGTATTTCATGCATACATTTTTGAATATTTTATTATAATTATTTTTTACTTAAATGAATAATCCTTCCAATTTTGGAGTGAATTGACTTGTTTTATGTTTTATGTTAGGAAACAATGAAATTGTGAAAAAGTAATAAAAATTAAAAGAAATAAAAGCCAAAAAATGGAGCGGAAACATATTTTTTGAAGCTAGAAAATTAGTAGCAGAATAATTACATGTCATGTAATACCATTACATGTTGTGACTTTATCAAAGAAGAAGGCTGCTTCTAAGAAAAGTTGTAATGTAGATACAAAATGTGAAAGACCATTACACACATTATAACTACATTACACATTGTGTTACTACATTAAATGACATGATATTTTTAAAGATTTGTTTAAGAATAAATACACTGATATTCATGGGATGTGAAGATTTAAAGGTTACACATCATGAGTCGCCATTACACATCGGGAAAGTAGTTAATGGTCAAAATATTCAAATTATATTCACGCATATTCAAAAATTACAAAGGCAACATCCGATAAGTATTATATGATACGTAACATAATTGCACGTTATAAATGAGGTTAGGAAGAAACCATCCAGAGCCTATAAATAGAGGAGCTAGGCTGCTACTTTGGGCATTAATATTTAGCTAGAGACAAATTCTTGGAGAAAAGTTGTTGTGCCCTATCCTAGTTCTTTATCTCTTTTCTTAATGTTTTAATTTTATTTTCTCCTTCCCTCTAAACCTCTCATCACTCGGATGAGGGGGTAATCCCTCCATGTTCCTGGGTGATGTAACAGAAGGGGGAAGGTGTGTTTGATTTAATTATTTTTATCATTCATCTGTTTAGTTTATGTGATTTCTTCAATAAACTTCCAATCCCTTTATTTTTATTTTATCATGACCATTAATAATTTAATAAAAAAGGAACATTAAAATTGTGAAACTAGAAACCCTAAATAAGGAATGACCATTGTAAAATTCATTGGAAATTAGGTTTAAAACTAGTATCAATACAAACTTGATTCGACAACACCTTGAATTACCGAACCAAGTGGAATAGGGTATTACTGCATTGCAGAAGGGATACCATGACCATTGGATGTACTTCATCCTAACTCTGACAATAATCATTAATTAATCAATCTATATTATAAAAATACAATTGCACATGAACATGGAAATTACAAAACCCTGGAACACTTTCCAAATCTAATCACAACATAGATCAATCAATCTACTTTAACATTAGTTTTCTAAAATCCAATCAAATAAATCTTCTCTCACCTTTTCTCTCAATTCAATAAAATTAATCTTTTGAACTTCTAATAAACTAATTTATCCATCCCTATGGATCGTTCTTAATCTGATAGTTTACTATGTTTTAATCAATTAAGTAGCATAGTTGAGTTTTTATAAATATTATTTTTTCATAGAAATGTAGGGAACTAACGATGCCCTATGGGGATCTCAACAAGTGTGTTGATTCATGCATCATTCAATGGATAGTCATGATGTTTCATTTCTTTCATATTTCATCTCACCTAGATATTCTTTAAGTAAACTGTGGTTCCCATATATCTAGTAGAGGATACTACCCATAGAAATAAAAATATTATTTAGGGATAGGGATATTACATGTCCATACTAGTTCTTTATCATTTCACTATTGAGTGATGAGACATCAGTTAAAAGATAAATTTTGAGGTATCATTATCCGATGAATAAATGGAAAATACTCCATTGATTATACTCAGTGCATATATTTCTTGTAGATAGGATGATAGTTCACATTGATATGAACATGGATACCTATATTCTAGATGTTCTATGTGTACTCCAAGGATACATTCCACACGAGACTTCAAGGAGATCATGATTTAGAGTCAGTATAGGATTTCTTGGAGTCTACAATTTATTCTACCTTTATGGTTTTTACATTAGATGATTATATAATGATTTTTGTTTTCATGATTTAGAGAAACAATGGTTGATTTTTATCTAAACCCACAATGGTACTGTCATACTATTATTTTCATTTGAGATTCTTCTCAGGCTTGTGTATATAGAACTGTGGATATTGATTAAAAATAGATTCCTATGAGTTTGAAAGTTTGAGTAGGTCCCTAGGTATGTGATTTAAAATTGGGTTTGTGCCTCTCATATATCCCATAACTATAATAGAGACCTAATGTGGAATTTTATACAAAATATTTCCTCAATGTAATACACACCATATTTCAGAACAGGATTGGGATTTCCTATAGATAACCAAAGGAGTGAAATTGAAAAATCATCATGATGATGGAAAATTTGAGATTAGGCACTTCCCTATATAAGGAACTAAATTTTTTATTAGTAGTACTAGTTAGGATTTGATGATGTTTAGGAAAATAGAGATAGGATCCACTTTAGTATATCTCCATCCACCACCATCAAGTAATACCATTTGGATCTAAAGTGCTAGTAGTCAGATTCTAGATGGTTATGCATAGTGGATGACTCAAAGTATGTTCCAACTAACATAGTTAGAGGTATGATTTTTTTTCTCTTTATATACTCTCATGCTCATCAATATTGATTTGATCCCCTATCTAGACCCTTATGGACAAAGTCTCCTATTTAAAGTTGTAATACTTTTCTCATGGAAACTAAAAGTATAAAATATCCCTTCTAGTGAGGAAGATTACTTATAGGATTATTGATAATCATCCATCATTTAGTAATCTTATCATGTCAATATATGATGTCTATAGTAGAGTGGGTACCCATAGTGGTTGTTTAACTCAATAATTTTATCCTAGATGATATCCTAGGGAAACCATCATCAAGTATTCCGTTTTTATATCAACCAAATTTAGTAGCTGTACCGATGTTTCTCACTAGATATTAGATATTCTATCCTAGCTTAGGGAACTGATGTGTAATTGGAGGACCCATTAGAGGAAAATTTTCTTTAGGATTTGTGAGACCTTCCCAACTAATGGTTTTTGTATTTTTAGTTTATATATGGATAATAAAATCACTGGCGTGTTGTTAATGAAACACTATATATAGTGTTTGAGGATCCACTAGGAAATATACAAAATCATAATGATTTTTTTAGAATTAATTAATGTAATTATGTGATTATTATGACCCATAAATTAATTTCAGTTATTTTTATTGATTCCACACACGTTTGGAATGAAATATAGGACTAGTATATTAGGTTCTTGGAAGTTGTTTTTGAACCACTCTAAGAACACCAATGGCATGGAAACCCTTATTATGAAAGTTTTTGTGTTTGATAAATCCATCCTTCTATCCATGATACTCGAAACGATGATGTAGCCATTCATCTATGTCAATATCTAGGTTATAGTGGATTAGGTTGTTAGATAGAATCAACAGTGATGTGGTCAATGATTTCCCAAGAAAGAGTTTTTATGCTTAGTAGATTCTAGAAATTTTTTAGAAACTAGCCTTGTTGTGGTTTGATTCTATGAAATATGTGATATTTTATTCATCGATTACAATAGTCCTCTTATCTTTATGAATGTGAGAGACCCTGTGCGATATCTTTGATTTTCTAATCACATGGAATTTAGTATTCAAGGATAGTTATCATGGAGCATTTCTTTAAAAATGTGTAGTATGTGATATTTTTTTAGGATTGGTGGTGATATGGTGCCAAGTCCCATTTTTTGGTGATTTTATGAGAATTTTTGATCTAAAGCTCCCCTGTTATTATGAACCATTAATGATGTAATTATACCAAATATTTTTTTCTCACTGCGTGTTGATTTTAGTTACACAATTACAGATGTTTCTCTATTATTTTTACTTATATTCTATTGATTTTTGTATGTGTTATCCTTGGGCTTGGTTCCAATAGATAAAATTTATCCAAAAGGATAGGACCATCCATTTCATTTTATGGTGGAATGGTTCATTGATATTCCTTGGTTTTTTTTTTCATGGAAATTAAAGGAGGTTGATGTCATGTCTTGGTATGATCATCCATTTCATTCAAATATAGTAACTACAACCCAACAAGGTGACCTACAGTAGTGGATGAGATCTTGTGATTTTTTCATTACCCATTAAAGGTGGGGACCGTGATGATCTCCTTGAATATATGTGCTTTTATAAGGATGATGTTTGTGTCTCACTTCATGATAGGTGGATATATGGTCTATGGTTAGAGAGGTCATCAATATAAAATCTTGTAGAAATCTATATGATGTGATATTATTAACATTACTAAGTCCATGCTGGGATATAATTGTTCTAGATGATTATTCAATGGAGGTGAATGATGTTTTCTTGAGTGGTTGTGTCCCAAGTCCACATAGAAACTAGAAATATAAGGGTAGATTACAAATGTTTGATGGTAGATTATTTTTTGTGTAGGTTTATTTGATGGAATTATAATTATAACTCAGGTTATTTTCCGTTAGAGTAAAAAATGTTTAAAGGTGAGGAAGATTCAATGAATTAGACTTTTCATAAGTGAGACTTGATTTATTTTTGAGTTTTATAAGGCAGGTCCCTTAAATGGGGTAAAATAGTAAATTTAACCAATCCTAAAAAAATTATAATGGTTCCATTTAAATCGTAATATACTATTTACTATTGGGATGTAATTTAGTGAAATAATGAGTTGGATAAATTCTTTATGATATTAATATTTATTAAATGAATGAGAATTAATCATGAAAAAAGAATATTTCATAAATATTAAATGGATACCCAAATAAAAATTATGTAACCAAATTGGTGTATGAAATGAGTGTTTATACCTGTAGTGGAATAATTTTTAAGGCATATATGTGAATCTTGGGACTAAGTATTTACCCATTTTAAATTAAATAAAAATAAATTATTATTTTTATTTATTATATTTAGCGATATAAAGATTAAATGTCTTGGTGATGTAGTACTTACATTACATGGTGATGATGACATGGCATTAAGAATTCTAAAAACCATATTTATTAGCATCTTTTAAAAATTATGAGTGGATTTTAATTGGAATAATTAACAATGGTTTAATTAGGGGTAATTAAGGGTGATTTCTATGACAACCCTGCTTTTTATTACAACTTAAACATGCTTTACTACATAAAACTTCACTTGATACAACAAAGAAGATCAAGAGGTTTAGTGTCTTTGGGGCTTAGGATCATTACATAAAAACTTTAAACTTGAAATACAACATCCTTATTGAAAACTTCCTTTACATGACCACTACATTCCTTCGTACTTAGCATTGCATGGGATAACCTGAGGACATGCATAAGAAAAGGGTGAGCTATAAAGCCCAGTAAGGGAGTACATAATGAATAACATGAGGAGTACAATACATGTTAGGCAATAGGCATATCAATAGAGAATAAGAGAGACATGAACATAAAGGCATGATAAAGCATGATAATCATAACATGGAAATGTGGCAACAACACTTAACATTGAATTAGCATGAGCCAAGGCTCATTGCACATGGAGCATGAGTAAACCCTCATTGCACTTGAAGCACGAGTAAACCCTCGTTGCACTTGAATTAGCATGAGTCAACACTCATTGCACATGACGTATCATGATACTATACTTTACCCAATGCATTGGAGCGCTATAAAGGGCGCACCCTTCTTAAACATTTCATTTCATGCATAAGTGTGCCACATGGATCATAAAACATGGATTCATAAAACATAATCATTTCTTCCACGATAAAGGAAAGTGTAATTCATACATGAAACTTTATAATCAATATGTAAATGTGCATAAAGGTGAATACCCTTGATGGAGAAATGGGCATGGTATTCACTACACAAAGACATTGGCTTAGAAAATCGGTGCGATTTCGGCAACGTAACGGCGTGACATAAGAATTCATAAAAAAGGTTGATGAGGGAGAAAGGGGTTCCTCATCATATTTACATGTAATGGACAGTAAGTAGATCATATATATACATGTCCCAACAATAGAAAAGGAATTTAGATTCATGATACAAAAGTATTTCTTGAATGTAAAAGAAGAGAGAGAAGTTCCTTTCGGAATTTCGGCATAGTAACGGGTGTACATGGGAGGCATTTAATGAGAGATAAAGGGTTCTCCCATAATTCAAACAATAAGAGGGCAGTATGGGGGAGGTGCTAAACCATACCCCAACATTCATAATTGAAATAAAAAGGGAAATACAACTTAAAGAAAATTGACAAAAAAATGAGAAAGGAAGAAAACCCCTTACTTGGAAGTGTGCTTCCAAAGGCTAGAGAGAGGCTTGTGAGAGGCTTCTTGGGAGATTGGGGCACCTTGAGAGGATTCTAGAGAGAGTAGGGAAGAGGTTTTATGAACTTAAAGTGCTTTGGGTGAGGAGGGAGTGGGAGCTTGGGTGGGTTTATATAGGAAAGGTGAGAGAATTCTTTATTATTTAGGTTTGGGACCCCTTATATTAAAAAAAATCCAAACCACAAACCATCCCATGGTATTTTCCCATGGTTTCTGGAAAAGGGAAGAGGAAAACAATATTTTACAAGGCCAAGGTCCTAACCTATTAAAAAATTAGGGTTGCTTATGTGGAGGTGAGTCACACTCCCATGGAAATTAATTTAAAAAGGCAAAGTGTTGAATAAGTCTTGAGGGCTCCATTGATGCTTTGAAAAGTGAGTCAAACAAACCCAAAAACTCATTATTTTAATGATAAAACACATATTGGCCGAACATAAGGATTATGTTATTTTATTACATCACCATTGGGTCATTATGATGTCATAAAACACATTATATATTTAAATGGTATTTAATTTTTACCCAAAAATTTGACTGTCTCAGAAAATTATGAAAAATTCACCATTGGATAATTTCGACGTCCTGATTCCAAAAATAATATTTATTTTATCTAAATAATTTTCTAAATATGTGAATTTTCACTTTTAAAATAAAAACCGACATTTATAAAAAATTCACGGGTTTTGACAGAAATGGCTTTCAAACCTTAATAAAAATTTTAATTGCATTCATAAAATTATAAGATCATTTATATTTAATAAAAATTAATTTAATATTAATAATAATATTTTATTAAAATATTATTTAATTCAAAAATCCTTTAATTTAATAAAATATAATTCTTAATTAAATAATAACTAAAAACACCGTTTGTACTTTAAAAACTAATTACAATGCATCAAAAATGACTAGAAATTATATTCATTATTATATAAAAAAATAATGTACATGAACATGGGGCTACTTATTTGTTACATAACCCCTTAAAATAGCCGCATAAGACCTAAGGGTAAGGTGTGCGATGGTGACAGACTCTTGGGGTTGCTCGGATAACATTGCTCGAGTGGTAATCTCTATCAACTTCCATTTTTCCCGTAGACGATCACGTTCGAGCTTGACTTGATGAAGCTCAGCTTGGTCTTGGTCAAGGGAAAAGCCCAAATACGCCACCTCCTTTCCGAGCTCCGACAAATGGGCTTCGTAAGGGGAAATTCTACTGGATGAGGCCATCGCTTCCTTTGTCTGAGTAGAAAATTGGTTCGTTAAAGCCTTATATTTAAACTACCCAGATGATCACTGTTCAACGGCTATAAAAGTAACGGTCACAAATCTTAATGTTAAACTAAAGAAGTTGACATCTTATAAAAACATTTTTTCATAAAGAAACATTTAACTGGATCAAGAGGGATTTTCCATTAATGAAATTTTGGGTCGTTACAACATTCCCCCCTTAAGAAATTTCGCCTTCGAAATTTACCTTTTCCCACACTAAAACAAATGTGGGTAACTTAGCTTCATCATATCCTCCGACTCCCAAGTTACTTCTTCAAACTTGTGGTTTCTCCACAACACCTTAACGAGGGGCATTGTCTTATTTCGTAGAACTTTTTCTCTACGATCCAAGATCTTCACTGGTTGCTCCTCATAAGAAAGATCGTATTCTAATTGTACCACCTCAGAAGAGAGTACATGTGAAGGGTCTGGTATGTACTTCCTTAAGAGGGATACATGGAAGACATCATGCACCTTGGACATAGTAGGTGGAAGTGCTAGTCGATAGGCCACAACCCCAACATGATCAAGAATCTCGAAGGGGCCGATGTACCTTGCACTTAACTTCCCTTTCTTTACAAACCTCATGACCTTCTTCCACGGAGATATGCGTAAAAACACCATGTCTCTGACTTTAAACTCAAGGTCTCGTCGACGATTATCTGCATAACTCTTCTGTCGACTTTGGGCTGCCTTGATATGCTGCTGAATGGTTTTCACCTTCTCCACCATTTCTTCGACCATTTCTGGTCCAAGCAGCTTACGTTCACCGACCTCATCCCAACATGCCGGTGTTCTGCACCTTTTCCCATATAGGGCTTCATATGGTGCCATTTGGATGCTCGAGTGGAAACTATTATTATAAGAGAAATCAACTAGAGGAAGATGTTGATCCCATCCTCCTTTAAAGTCCATTGAGCACGCTCTCAACATATCCTCAAGTGTTTGGATAGTCCGCTCGGATTGGCCATCAGTTTGAGGATGATAGGCCGTACTGAAGTTCAGTTCAGTATTCAGAGCATGTTGAAGACTCTTCCAAAACTTAGAGGTAAATCTTGGATCTCGGTCCGACACAATAGATATTGGTACTCCATGCAACCGTACCACTTCCCTGATATATATCCGTGCCAGTTGATCCAAAGAGAAATCCTCTCGAATAGAAATGAAGTGTGCAGTCTTTGTAAGACGATCCACAATAACCCAGACTGCATTGTTGCTTTTGGATGTCCTTGGAAGTCCAGTGACGAAGTCCATGGTGATGTTCTCCCATTTCCATTCTGGTATGGGCAATGGTTGCATCATCCCCTTAGACTTCTGCCTCTCTGCCTTCACTTGCTGACACACCAGGCACTTTGATGTATATTCGGCGATCTCCTTATTCATATTATCCCACCAAAAGTTTTCTCGGAGATCTCGATACATCTTTGTGCTCCCTGGGTGAATAGAGAAATTTGAACTATGTGCATCATCCAAAAGTTCCTTCTTCAGCTCCGAACTTGATGGGACACATAGTCTTTTCCCAAACCGTACAATTCCTTCTTCATTAACATTAAACTCTGAGGATTTTCCCTTTTTGATAGCTTCCACTTTTTCTTGGATTCTCGCATCATCCTTTTGAGCATCCTTTAACCTTTCCAAAAGAGATGGTTGAGCAATCATTTGTGAAAGGATTGATGATGTTCCCTTCTTTATGATTCCCACGTCCATCTTCATCAAGTCTAAGAAGATTGGATCCTTCTCAATTCTCATCATTGATAGAATTGCTGGATCCTTTCTACTTAGGGCATCCGCCACCTTGTTCGCCTTCCCAGGGTGGTAATGTATTGAACAGTCATAATCCTTTATGAGCTCTATCCATCTTCTCTGGCGCATATTAAGCTCTTTCTGTGTGAATATATATTTAAGACTCTTGTGGTCAGTATATATCTCACATTTCTCTCCATAGAGATAATGCCGCCAGATTTTCAAGGCAAAGATCACCGCCGCCAACTCCAGATCATGTGTTGGATAGTTTCGCTCATGGATTTTCAACTGTCTTGAGGCATAGGATATCACTTTATCATTCTGCATCAGCACACATCCTAAGCCCTTCTTCGAAGCATCACTGAATACCACAAAAAGCTCCCCACTTGTGGGTAAAGTGAGCACAGGTGCAGTGATAAGCCTCCTTTTCAACTCCTTGAAGCTTTCTTCGCATTCATCACTCCAAGCAAACTTTACTCCCTTTCGAGTTAGCTTGGTAAGAGGGTTGGACAATCGTGAGAAGTTTCTCACAAATCGTCGATAATATCCAGCTAATCCCAAGAAGCTACGGATATCAGTTACCGATGTTGGCCTCGGCCATCCCTCAATTGCATCTGTTTTGGAGGGGTCCACAGATATCCCATTGCTTGTGATGATATGGCCCAAGAATGAGACCTCCTTCAACCAGAACTCACACTTGCTGTACTTGGCATAGAGCTTCTCCTTGCGCAAAGTCTCCAGTACAGTTCTTAAATTCTCCTCATGGTCCTCCTTGGTTTTGGAGTATATTAGAATATCATCTATAAAGACTACCACAAATTTATCTAGGTAATCACTAAAGACTCTATTCATCAAGTCCATGAATATTGCTGGAGCATTGGTGAGTCCAAAAGGCATTACTATGAATTCATAGTGCCCGTACCTTGTACGAAAAGCAGTCTTGGGGATATCTTCCTTCTTCACCCTTACTTGATAATATCCCGACCACAAGTCGACCTTGGAGAAGTATTGTGCTCCACGCAGCTGATCAAACAAGTCATCGATTCTTAGGAGAGGATACTTGTTCTTTATCGTGATTTTGTTAAGTTCACGATAATCGATTCAAAGCCGCATTGACCCATCCTTCTTCTTGACGAAGAGGACTGGTGCACCCCATGGTGATGCACTTGGGCGTATAAACCCTTTATCCAGATTCTCCTGTAGTTGTTTCTTCAGCTCTTCAAGCTCAACAACAGCCATTCTATATGGAGTTTTGGATATTGGTAGCGCCCCAGGTATAAGTTCAATTGAGAACTCAACATCTCTTCTTGGAGGAAGACCAGGAAGTTCCTCGGGAAATACTTCAGCGAATTCCCTCACGATAGGCATTTCTTCAAGGGTGGTTTCTTCCTTGGACTTAATCATCTGAGCCAGATATGCGTGCTCATAAGGCAGTAATATCCATGCTTGAGATGATGGAGCTAAAGGAGATTCATCTTCCTCCTGACACTTGTAAAGAATCGGGGGTGGATTCTCCATATGGAGTGTGATTTCCCTCTCCCAACAATTTATGTTGGCTCTATATAAGGAAAGCCAATCCATGCCAAGAATTGCATCAAATTCCACCAAAGGGAGTATGACGAGGTTCGCCGGGAAATTCAATCCACAGATTATAATAGGGGAGGACTTATACTCATGGGATGCAATGATTTCCCCATTTTCCGTACTCACCGACATCTTTACTTCCCTGATTTGTGGTGGTGCAGGGATTGTTCTACTAAACTTTTGAGATATAAAAGAATGCGTAGAACCTGAATCAAAAAGTACGTTCGCTATTCTTGAATGAATAACTAGCGTACCTGTCACCACTTCGTTGTCGGGGTTCACTTCGGCAGAAGTGGTGGCAAAAGCTCTTCCTTGCTGTCTTGGAGGTTTTTGATTGCCTCCGATGACCCTTGGATTAGGGCACTGATTCGCAAAATGACCCGGTTCTTTGCATTTGAAGCATTGAACAACGTGTTGAGGTTCGAACGGAGCGTTCCTTCCCTCTGTCGCAGCCGCGGGTCCTTCTTGCTGACAGTTAACAGCTAGGTGCCCTTCTCTTCCACACTTGAAGCATTTTCTTGTCCCCCTAAGGCAATTTCTAGGGTGCTTCTTTCCACACTTTTGGCAAGTGGGGTGATGGAATTTCTTAGCGCCGTTGGATTTATCCATTGGACCACCAGCATTGAAGTCCACCTTCCGCTTCTTGTCCCCATGATACCCCTGTGATTCTCCGATCTCCATTTCAACCTTGAGGGCACATCGGACAATTTCCTCATAGCTGTCGAAGTCACGGATCACTAATGCTTTCCGCAAGCTAGGCTTCAGCCCACAAAAGAAGCAGTCTACCTTGCATTCGGGGGTAACGACAAAGCCGGAAGCGTATCGGGCAAGTCTTGTGAAGTTTGCCTCGTATGCTCCCACAGATTCTTCATCTTTCTTCTTGAGGGAAAGGAAGCCCCTTTCCATCTTAAGATGGAGGGTGCGTGGAAAATATTTATCGAAAAACATCTTCCGGAATTCCTTCCATTCCAAAGCCTCGATCTCCTCCTCAGGCTTCGTATTTTTGATCAACGTCCACCATTGATCAGCTTCACCCTCCATACGATAAGCCGCCAGGAGAACCTTCTCTTTTTCAGAGCATTGGAGGATGGAGAATATCTTTTCAATGGAGTTGATCCATTGTTCAGCAATCGTGGGATCAGATGATCGACTAAAAGTAGGAGGCCTTTGTCTCATGAAGCTTTCAATAGCGACTTGTTCTTTCTTAGGGGGGGTTGAACGTTCCTCTTGACCAGTGTTTCTATTCAAAACTTGAGTTAGCTGAGAGAGAAGTGTGACAAAGTTCGCGATTCCCGCTCCCATTGTATTGGGCATCTCATAAGTACAATCATCACACTGATCTTCACAACGGTTGTTAGCCCGAGTTCTCCTATTACCGGCCATTGGCTGGAATAAAAGGAAAGTTAGGGGTAACACATAAAGGGTAATCCAAAGACAAAATTTGATGACTTATAAATAAACTTTAATCTCTTTAACTCATGAGTCTATAGGATTCAATCCAGGCTTTTCATGATCTTCCTTCTAACATATATCCTTAGGGGCATTTTTCCCTTAATAAGGGTTCATAATAAGATTGTGAATTTATCAAAACATATCCCCCGGGAGTGTCGTAACCAAGAGTGCAGCAAGGCCCGTTGTCGTGCAGTAGTTCGAGTTTGAGTCTAGCTCAAAGCGGTGTTTTCGGGTTTTACCCCTAGGATACATCTGTGCCAGAGCCGCCTCTACCTGCTCGTATCCAGACAAGGATGTATTTGTTTGATAAACAACTTACTTAGTATTTACCAAAACTTAGGGATGTTTTTATTATTCTTAGTCTTGTATCTAAGGCTTTACTAGGTTTCCTAATCCCAAAAATAACTAAACCTCCCTCTGATACCAACTATGACAACCCTGCTTTTTATTACAACTTAAACATGCTTTACTACATAAAACTTCACTTGATACAACAAAGAAGATCGAGAGGTTTAGTGTCTTTGGGGCTTAGGATCATTACATAAAAACTTTAAACTTGAAATACAACATCCTTATTGAAAACTTCCTTTACATGACCACTACATTCCTTCGTACTTAGCATTGCATGGGATAACCTGAGGACATGCATAAGAAAAGGGTGAGCTATAAAGCCCAGTAAGGGAGTACATAATGAATAACATGAGGAGTACAATACATGTTAGGAAATAGGCATATCAATAGAGCATAAGAGAGACATGAACATAAAGGCATGATAAAGCATGATAATCATAACATGGAAATGTGGCAACAACACTTAACATTGAATTAGCATGAGCCAAGGCTCATTGCACATGGAGCATGAGTAAACCCTCATTGCACTTGAAGCACGAGTAAACCCTCGTTGCACTTGAATTAACATGAGTCAACACTCATTTCACATGACGTATCATGATACTATACTTTACCCAATGCATTGGAGCGCTATAAAGGGCGCACCCTTCTTAAACATTTCATTTCATGCATAAGTGTGCCACATGGATCATAAAACATGGATTCATAAAACATAATCATTTCTTCCACGATAAAGGAAAGTGGAATTCATACATGAAACTTTATAATCAATATGTAAATGTGCATAAAGGTGAATACCCTTGATGGAGAAATGGGCATGGTATTCACTACACAAAGACATTGGCTTAGAAAATCGGTGCGATTTCGGCAACGTAACGGCGTGACATAAGAATTCATAAAAAAGGTTGATGATAGAGAAAGGGGTTCCTCATCATATTTACATGTAATGGACAGTAAGGAGATCATATATATACATGTCCCAACAATAGAAAAGGAATTTAGATTAATGATACAAAAGTATTTCTTGAATGTAAAAGAAGAGAGAGAAGTTCCTTTCGGAATTTCGGCATAGTAACGGGTGTACATGGGAGGCATTTAATGAGAGAGAAAGGGTTCTCCCATAATTCAAACAATAAGAGGGCAGTATGGGGGAGGTGCTAAACCATACCCCAACATTCATAATTGAAATGAAAAGGGAAATACAACTTAAAGAAAATTGACAAAAAAATGAGAAAGGAAGAAAACCCCTTACTTGGAAGTGTGCTTCCAAAGGCTAGATAGAGGCTTGTGAGAGGCTTCTTGGGAGCTTGGGGAACCTTGAGAGGATTCTAGAGAGAGTAGGGCAGAGGTTGAACGAACTTAAAGTGCTTTGGGTGAGGAGGGAGTGGGAGCTTGGGTGGGTTTATATAGGAAAGGTGAGAGAATTCTTTATTATTTAGGTTTGGGACCCCTTATATTAAAAAAAATCCAAACCACAAACCATCCCATGGTATTTTCCCATGGTTTCTGGAAAAGGGAAGAGGAAAACAATATTTTACAAGGCCAAGGTCCGAACCTATTAAAAAATTAGGGTTGCTTATGTGGAGGTGAGTCACACTCCCATGGAAATTAATTTAAAAAGGCAAAGTGTTGAATAAGTCTTGAGGGCTCCATTGATGCTTTGAAAAGTGAGTCAAACAAACCCAAAAACTCATTATTTTAATGATAAAACACATATTGGCCGAACATAAGGATTATGGTATTTTATTACATCACCATTGGGTCATTATGATGTCATAAAACACATTATATATTTAAATGGTATTTAATTTTTACCCAAACATTTGACTGTCTCAGAAAATTATGAAAAATTCACCATTGGATAATTTCGACGTCCTGATTCCAAAAATAATATTTATTTTATCTAAATAATTTTCTAAATATGTGAATTTTCACTTTTAAAATAAAAACCGACATTTATAAAAAATTCACGGGTTTTGACAGAAATGGCTTTCAAACCTTAATAAAAATTTTAATTGCATTCATAAAATTATAAGATCATTTATATTTAATAAAAATTAATTTAATATTAATAATAATATTTTATTAAAATATTATTTAATTCAAAAATCCTTTAATTTAATAAAATATAATTCTTAATTAAATAATAACTAAAAACACCGTTTGTACTTTAAAAACTAATTACAATGCATCAAAAATGACTAGAAATTATATTCATTATTATATAAAAAAATAATGTACATGAACATGGGGCTACTTATTTGTTACATAACCCCTTAAAATAGCCGCATAAGACCTAAGGGTAAGGTGTGCGATGGTGACAGACTCTTGGGGTTGCTCGGATAACATTGCTCGAGTGGTAATCTCTATCAACTTCCATTTTTCCCGTAGACGATCACGTTCGAGCTTGACTTGATGAAGCTCAGCTTGGGCTTGGTCAAGGGCAAAGCCCAAATACGCCACCTCCTTTCTGAGATCCGACAAATGGGCTTCGTAAGGGGAAATTCTACTGGATGAGGCCATCGCTTCCTTTTTCTGAGTAGAAAATTGGTTCGTTAAAGCCTTATATTTAAACTACCCAGATGATCACTGTTCAACGGCTATAAAAGTAACGGTCACAAATCTTAATGTTAAACTAAAGAAGTTGAAATCTTATAAAAACATTTTTTCATAAAGAAACATTTAACTGGATCAAGAGGGATTTTCCATTAATGAAATTTTGGGTCGTTACAATTTCTGTAAAGGAATTTCCTTTCCTCCAACTCAAACACTCTCCTATGTAAAAAATATCCCCTTCTCTATATCTTCCCACAATAGAGGGTTTTATTTTATGTTGTTATCGTTATTCATGGGGGTGGAGGAAATGATGATCATTAAAAGTGATGTGACAATTTCTGATGGTCTTTGCTGAGATGTGTACAACATGGTTTGTTGCGATCTGATGATGATTTCTATGATTTCCAAAGGTTGGTTTCCTCTCATCTTTGGGGTGATTATGATATCTAGTTTAATTGGATGAGAGGATGGAAGTTCATATCATCCCACTAAGGATCTTGTTTCTTAGTTTGATACTCCCTTATATATTTAAGAGATGTCTCTAAAACCCTTCATGGCCCTATACTTTTAGAAATTAGTTAATTACATCACCTTCTACCTTAGTAAGTTAAAGAACTTATGACTAGGGGGATGAATGTGTTTGGAATATTGGATACTTCTATATCTTCCTCATACCAATACATGAGGGGATCTTATTCTTGTCATAATAGGATGCCTAGGTCCATGACTTATAGCTAACTAGGTGATGACAATATATTTTAAATTTAAACAAGAAAGTACTCATAATTTAGAGTCTCATGGGGGAACTCATGATTTAGATTCCAATGGATATATTCATATTTTAGAGTCTAGTAGACACATTCATGGTTTAGAGTCTAATAAATACACTCTATCAAATGAAGCTTCATTAGTAGTCACTCAGGGGTGGTTTAGTAATATCATCCAAAATGATAATGCTTTGGGGGTACATTGCCTCTCAAAGTGGGAGATGAGACTATAGTAGTGTTAGGATTTATCCTAAAATATGCATCCTATATATCCAATATAATGGAATAAAAACCCACATAGTTTTATTTTCATAGATTAATTCCATGTGACATAACCTATTTATGAAGTTTAACATCATGTAGAAAGGATGCTTTTGTCGTCAATGGAATGAAAATAAGCAATTGAGAAGGGATTAAAAATTGGGTTTCTTAGAAATGGCATAAAGAAATGTAGGATTTTTTGTACCTTAATTGAAAGGAGAAATGATATGTGTGGGGATTAAACATATGTTACCTGTCTCATGCTTGATGTAAAGTTTCAAGAGGTGGAAGGCTCTGATTTTAGTCATGAAATAGAGGTTTAGATGAATGATCCCAAATTAGGTTATCCAAGTCCCCATATTCCATCACTCTCATGATAATTTATCTTCAATTTTTGTGTATAAAATGATTGTGCATAACACAAAATCAAATAAAACATGGGTTTTGTGAGGCTCCCATTTCTGAAAAATCTTATGCTTTTATATAAAATATTTTCTTCAAGGAAATGGTGTTGTGAGAAAAAATCTCAATCAATTTCCAATAAATTGAAGGGATTACACTATGTAATTCACATAACATTTCTCACTTACAAGATTCCATGTAAATTTCTTTGATCGAGGTTTCATGAGGTACAACACTTGGGATAAATAGAATTAATATTTCCTAATTTCCCAGTCAGTATGATAAATATAGTAAATTGTTGTGATATTTTAGATGTAATTTATAAAACTAATACTAAATAGAAAAAAATATTTTCCACACCTTTTTTAGAAACAGTTAGTAAAAGTGTTGGTATTTAGAGGATATTTTAATAAAAACCACTACTAAATAAATTTAAAATGAATTTCATAGTGGTTTTAAATAAAAATACCACAGTAATTAATTTTTTTTTCACCCCACTCCCTCTTCCCGACACCCTCACAGCCACTCGATGCTGCCTATCAGTGTTGGAATCCCCTCACTAAAAATTGACACTAGAACAACACCGCCATACCCACCTTGGAACCCCCTTGCCGCTACTCAATGTATGACCTATATTAGCCTTCCCATAAGCTATGCTCAATCCCTAACCCCTATCAGCCTCTCCCCCATCATGACTTGACACTGAACCAACTTTCCTCTCAGCCTCAACACTAGACCCCTCTCTTCCTCAACACCACTAGACCCTTTCCCTGATTGGGAGGGGGGAGAATTATCTGATTAATTTCATCCTAATTAGAGATAGTTTTTTTTGATCTATTTTATGCTATAATTTTAAAACAGAGTTAGGTTTTGTAATTTTCCAATTCTAATTCTTTTTTCAATGCTTGTATTTTAGTAGATTTATAAATTATTTTATTTTGAGGGGTAGTTTGAGATTTATTATTCCCTTTTGAAATTACTTATATTTTATTTTTATATATAATTATATAATTATATTTTATATTTTATAGTATAGGAATCCCTGTAAATATAGATAAAATTTAGATTAACTTAAATTGAAAAATATCATTGTATGTTATGGGTTTGAATATGTTTTTTGATTTTTGATTTTAAAATCGATTAGTGGAAGGAAGAATCAAATGTATACATGATAATTGGAAATTTAGATGATGGTTGAAGAGATATAAAGTATTTGATCCCATGATATTGAAAAAACAACTCCTCATTATATGCATTGGATTTGGAATGGATATTTGATCATTATATAAAATTCAAGTAGTTATGTATACTGTGAAAATAAAAAAATGAATTATTCAATAGTGCATAATAAAATAAAAACTTGATAAATGATGATATCAGTATATAAGGGAAATTCCATCAATAATTTAACACATAAATTAATTCATTTATTGATGTTGAAAATATTAATGATGTTTTCAGAACTTCCTGACAACTTGATCAAAATGATAAAATATTAATGGATGATGATGGGGAAACTAATAAAAATAAAAAATAAAACTATAAAAAAACTGAGTTTTCTAAATTAGTTGAAGATGGAAATCATGAATTTTATAAAGGATGTGTTAAATATTCAAAATTTTCTTTTTTTTTTCTGAAGTTTTACCACATAAAATATTTATATGGAATTAAAAATAAGGAAATTCCTATGATGTTGGAATTGTTGTGTGATATATTTTTTGAAGCAAAAATCCCATGTATCATTTTATGAGATGATGAATATTATTAACAATATTGGAATCAATTATATGAAATTACGTTAATGTCCTAATGATTTTATGATTTACTATAAATTATATTTGAGTAGAGAAAAGTGAAAAGGATGTTGTATTTATAGATGGAAATCAACAAATAGTGAATTCAGTTTGAATCTTCATACCGCCAAAGAGAAACATAAAAAGAAAATTTACATGAAGTTTTTACATTAATTTTCATTAAAACCAAGATTGAAAATATTATTTATGTCATTTAAAACTGTTAAGAATATGAAGTGGCATGATTTTCATAATAATAATGACGAGTTCACGAAGTATCCAAGAGATTGAAAATCATGAAAGACCTTCAATTCATTACATCTATATTTGTATTCTAATCCTAAAAATATATGGTTAGGATTGGAATCTGATGGATTCAATCCTTTTTGGTACTTTAAGTAGTAATTACAACATTTTTTCTAGTAGTGTTAATCCCTTATAATCTACCTCCCTAAATGTGAATGAAACATACTTCATTCATCATATTGATGATTATTCTTGTAAATAAAATGCCCGGAAATGAAATTGATGTCAAACTTTATCCTCTTATTTATGATTTACAAGAGTTATGGAATGATGTTGTAGAAAAATATGATGCATGTACTACACAAATATTCAAAATGGACAATTCCCTTACATGGACCCTTAGTGGATTTCCCAAACATAGAAAATTTTCCAGTAGAAACATTCACACTAGTTTGTCTTGTCTAATTTTTGACATTGATTTTGAGTCTCAATGTATACCTTATAGAATAAAGTGGCATTTCATGTGTCATCACTTATTCTTTGATATATTTCATAGATTTCAGTTTAATGAGTCATGTTTCAACGGAAAAAATGATTTGAGGCTTCCACCAAAATTATTATCAGGATCACAAATCTTAACACAATTATCAAATATAGGTACATAGTTTGGAAAATATTTTCAATATAATGTAAATGTAAAAAGGGTTATATCACTTTCAGTAACATTTTTACAACAATAATGGAATAGAAAGAGCATATTTTCAAAATTCCATATTTGGAATTTAATTTATTGCATCATAATATAGATGTTATGCACATTGAGAAGAATGTGTGTGATAATGTGTTTTTTATATTTCTTAATGAGTTGGGAAATCCAAAGTATCATTTAAATGATCTCAAGGACTTATAATTACTCAATATCAAACATGATCTATGTAAAAAATGATAATGGGAAGTATCAAACAACTATTTTAGAAATAAAAAACCATCATAAATATGTTTTCTTTCAATGATTAAATTTTTTTTGAAAGTTCCTCATGGATATTCTTGTAATATTTCAAGAAGTGTTGATTTGAATCACCATAAGATACATGGATTAAAAATTCATGACTCACATTTATTTATGGAGAATTTAATACCTTTGGAAATTCATAATTTTTTACCTAATAAAATAACTGCCATTATTATTTATTTTTTCAAATTATTTTAATTTTTTATGATAATACATTAAACACCATTGAATTGGATAATCTTTAGGAAACAATTGTATGGATACTATTTAATTTGTATATGTTATTTTTTCCATCAATTTTTACTGTGATGATTCATCTGCTGGTGCATTTTTCCAAATAACCTAAAATTAGTGTGCCTTTATATTATCAATTAATGTATCCCATGTAAAGTTATTTTATTTTAATATTATTTTTATTAAAGAATTATAATTTTATTATTAAATATTTAAAAAATTTGTTTATTAATTTTTACCTTTTTAGAACTAGGTATCTTGGTCTTTTTAAGTATTATGTGAAAAATAAATCCCATCCAAAAGGTTCTATTATGGAAGGTTACCTTGCTAAATAGTGTTTAACATTTTGTTCAATGTATTTAGATTTTATAAAGACAAGATTCAATCAAGCTTTATGTGTTGATGATAATTCACGTCAATAGAGGGATAATAATGAGTCATCAACGTTTCCAACTTTAAGTTGAGAAGTTGAAAAAATATATTCATTATCATTGATAGATATGCAGTTAAGAAAATCACACACATATTTGATACTGAATACTGATATCGTAGATCCATTTATCAAAGAATTAAGGTACAAATAAATGATTCCTTAGGATCTTAACTCAGAATGAGACTGAGATAAACAAATTTGTTACTAAATAAATTTTTAAATGGTTTCCATGTTTTATATATTCTTAATCTAATATATAGTTTGAATATGTTGGAAATTATTTGAATTATTTAACAATTTTTTATATCAACTTCTATAGGTATTGAATTGTGATAATCAATTTGAACTATGTGAAGATTTGAACTTTTTAGTTTGAGGTGATTTGAATCATACTAGGAGGTATAATGATTATAGTATTAGTGGTTTCAAGTTTTATAGTGTTGATTGTGAATAAGTCCCAAAAGTAGAAAATAATGTTACTTTCATAGTTACAACTCAACTCCAAACATTTTTTTTGTATTTTCATGTAAATCACATTATGGTTGAGTGGGAACCAAAGAAGAATCACTTTGAGGTTAAGTGAGAACCAAAAAATAAACCACATTTGAGGCAACAACCCCAAGGGGATCAACCAATGCAGACACGAGTAAGAAAAAACTGAAAACACCATAATATAAGTAACCAAAAAAAATGAGAAACAAAAAAAGAACCATCGAAGGAGTATTATTGATGGATATGGATTCATTTAAAGATCTTATTAATGAGGAACCACATGACCGTTAGGCCACTACGAATACACCACCAAGCCAAAATAGCACCAAAAGAGATCCACCTTCACCCAAGCCAGCAACACGATCCAATTTATTTAGAACCCATCACACCCAACCATGATGGGGACATGCGCGAAGAAGAAATAACAAATGGAAGAGGAAACAAGGAAAATGAGGGACATCAAGGTTACTATGGAATGTTGGTTGATTTTACTAAGTTAAATTATCACGAGAAATTTTCAGTTGTGTTATTTAAATGTAACTGGGTCAATATTAAAGATTTATTATAATTTTCTTCTACGAATTTCTCTTGGTTCATCGATACTAGTGAGTGGGAAGAACAAGATTCAAATATTATGGATTTATGGGTAAAAAAGGTATATTATGTTGATAATATACTGGATTATGGGTGGAGTGTTTTTGTCTACAAGAAACTAAGAGACATGTATGATATTGGTGATGAAGGTAAAGTAATTTGTGACAATGAAACACATAAACAACAATAGATGGAGTTTTCTATACCTGAAGATATTGAAAATTTTGGTTTTTTGATGGAGATGAAGATAGAGAATAATGAGCAGAAAAAGAATAAATAATGTTAACAATTTATCCTAATAAAAACATGACCAAACAGGAATAAACAATTCATGTTGTTTTTTAAATATAAATAAATGTAATGAATGTTTTTTATATTAATAAATTCAAGGAATTTTTTTGTTAATAAATACACAAAATATTTTTTTTTTCAAGCATGTCCCACTGAAAGAGGTTTAGTGTTAGTGCCAACTCTACATCATAGTGTTTTCATTCTACTTCTATGATACAAGGCACAATTAATCACATACCTTGCACAATTTTTTGATACTATTTTATCTTATCTTTATAAGATTTTATTCATAGGTATGAATTCTATTGATGATGTTGAGTAATCAAACATGAAACAAAATGATAGGTAAATTTCCAAAATTTAGACATATATTATTCATTTCAAAGTTGTTTTTTTGTTCAGTAAATTTTATAAGTAAAATGAATATAAATATTTCTTTAGTATCTATTATAAAAATTGGTATTCAATTATTTGAATAACCCACATTATAATCTTGAGACAATTATTTAAATTATAGAGTCTAAATCAGTGTTGTAATAAAAAAAATTGGTACATGAGATAGTGATTCCTAAGACAATAATTTATCTAGAGAACCATTTATGTTATTAGAAGTGCCATGAATTTTTATAATATTTTATTCTTTTTAATTGATATCAAAATTTATATATAGAATTATTTTTAGAGGCTATGAAATTAGAATAATTCAAGGAAATGATTTATAATTTTGAAATCCAATATTTATTTGATGTTTATACTTTCAATCATGTATGGGAAAATGATTATAATGAATAATATGTTAATGATGTGGATTGTATTTTGTTTTAATATAATTAAAGGATTTTTGTTCATTTAAAATTTAAATTAATTAATTATAACCAAATGATTGTACGAGTCTGTAAATTTCAATTTTGTGAATATAGTTCATCCATTAATCTACTTATTATCATGGCTATAATTATTGGTGAAGATGGTTACCATAATGTGAAACTAATGTGGAAAGGATGAATTAATGTTTAAGGATATTAAAGATCTAATCCTAAGAGAAGAGATTATATTTAATGAATTCTACATTTTTATAGAAAAAATATGTATGAAAAGTAGAGGATGTCTAACTCAACTGAGGATATATTATACTAAAATAGTACTAGTTTTCTATTCTATATCATGATTTTTATCTTCCAACCTAACTGAGGCTATTGTATGCTACGATTATTCTAGGCATGCACATGGATACCAATTATTAATTTCATTATTGTATTATTACTTAAACTGAATTTAGATCAAATATTATATCATTTGAATTGAATTTAATTTACAATTAATTAAATATGATCATTACCAATGTGTGGTTAACTGATTTAAATATAAGAAACATAGGAAAGATGGGTAGCAACATGATCAAGTAATGGGGGGTGAGGGTGATACATATTAGTAGTGTATCCATGAATCATGTTTGTGTTTTTATTTTTCAAAATAAGAAATTTTGTAAACTATGATTTAATTTAATGTTGTATTATATATAATGGAATATTTATTGATGTATAGAAGTTACTCTTTCTCTTATATTGTATTAATTACCTATTTTTTATATATCTTTGTATTTTTTTTTGGTGGATCAAGAAATAATTTAATTATCTTTTTTTGAAACTATATAACTAGAAGTAGTTTTAAGTGCCATAATTTATTTATCAGTAGTTTAAACCACTGTGACTAAAATATCAGAGGTTAAAGCTACCACAAAATAAAGTAAATTTCAATAATTATCGGTAGTTTTAACTGCTTATAAATATTTATTCTGTAGAAAAACTACTCTAATTTAGAAAACCACCACTGAATTTTGAACAAAAAACTATAGATAATTTAAAAAACCACCATTAAAAACTAAGTTTACCAATAAAAACCAAAACCATCATGAAAAATACCAAAACTTCATTAACTATTTAATTATTGACTATTTAGAAATAGTTTTTTTAATCCATCATGAAAACATTTGGAGGTAGTTAAAATAACCGTGAAATCCAAAAATAACTGATGCAATATATTATTTTTCCTATAGTGACACTTTCCAAAATCATCTTCAAAATAAAGAGCTCAATGTTATTTTTTAGGCCTCCATATTACAAATTGAATCGGTAGGACGCATGTGAGAGATGGGTTATTCACTTATAGAACTTTAGTATTTAATTACGAATTCATATACATTCTCAAGAAACACTGAATTATATGAGAGTTAAGACTTTGTATTTAAATATCTTATTGTCATTTTTATTTCTTCTTGATCCAATTTTTGAGGTGTTTTTTAGCATAAATTAATTCCCCCCCTAAGTGTTTGGTTCTATGAAGAAAGTTGGATAAAATTATGAGGAAAACATAGATCTAAGGATCCCTGCATATATTCTTAGGAAAAATGGAATATTATAATATTTTTTTAAAAATAATAATGGTTTTATGACCAACCTTAAAGGCGGTAATAGAAAACAAAAATTCATCATCCATGAAGGCGGTGAACCAATATATCATAGATGCTGTTTTAATTTTTAGAAGAAAATCATAAGAGAAGTGATTTGAAGAAGGATATTCCATTAAAAAAATAAAATTTATATATATACGATACCTTATTTATCATGACACTTTGGATAGGTGAGGTGAGGAGAGTATAAGAAAAGAAAATAAAGTAAAAGATAAATATTGAGGATTTTACCTCTTGAATATTGAATCATTAAGAACATCCTTATGGAAAATAGGTTTGATATTTTGTTGAGACTAGTAGATCTTGGACATGGGGAAGATGCTTGAGAAGTTTGTAACATCCCATGTAAATAAAGAATATGGAATATTCATATTTATTAATATTTGTGAATGAAATTTTAATATTACTTTAAGGGGAATGCTATGTTCGATGGCATACCCAGTACGCAACAATGAGTTTCTTCAAAACCACAACCAAAGTGCGACTGGTATTTATTGCCTACCACTGGACTACATGAAGTCCCTGGCTAGTATAACTAATTCATTTTAGTTAGATGATATTATGAATCAGGAATAAGCTGATTTTGGGTCATCTATGGAAATGATTAACCTATCATGAAGGATATGTGATTAGGCTAATTACATTTCAATATGATACTTTAAGAGTAACTGATGTTATTTGGAGATAAATGTTAAGATTTATCTTGGAAGACTATGTGATTAAATCCTTCAGAGATTTGGGTTTAAATCTTAGTTTGGATTAATTTGGAGAATTTAATGGATAACTTTTTATTGAATGTTCCTTGATGAAATTTGGGTTTTTCTTGGATAAATTTTGGAGGTTAAGAGTACTATTTCTTTTTATAAAGGATTATCCTTTTGGGGATTATCTGATTTTGTACTAACAATTTTGGTTTTGGTTAAGGTCTAAAGACATGGGAAATATATAGTTCTCTTTTGCGGATTAGGTGATTCTCAAGAAGTGGATTATAGTGCTCTTAATGTGAGCAAGTCATCCTGAATCCTCATTGTTTGGAGAAAATATGAGTTTTTGTTAGAAATATAGTAAAAGATGAAAGTCTACATGAAAAGTAAGTATGTTTACTTATGTTTTAGTTAAGTCCATAAATAAATTCCTCAATGAAAATTAACTTAAAACAAAAACGTTGTCTGTTAAATTTTCCTACTGGGGAATCAAATACCGTTTAACCCATCACAAGTTTGTGATTTTCTTGTGGTTAACTTTCTCCTAAACATATTTTCACTCACTCTCCATCAGAACATGACCCTTTTTTTCCCTTCCATATCCTTATTTTCATGGAATCCTTGTATCTGTTGTCTCAGGTGACTTTTGTACTTAACTTTCCTTCTTTTAAAGTGATAGTTTTATTGAATCCTTTTCCGATGTGGGGCTTTCAATGAAGTTTTTGAGCCTAATTTTAAAATTGCGAGGACGCAATTCCCAAAAGGCGGGAAGGATGTAACATCCTAGGTAAATAAATAATATGAAATTTTCATATTTATTAATATTTTTGAATAATATGTTAATATTACTTTAAAGGTAATGCTATGTTTGATGGCGTACCCAGTACACAACAACAAGTTTCTTTGAAATCTTACGTTGCACACTAATAATATAATAATATTATTTTAAATGGTAGTTAATGCCTGACTGTTGTAATGGCGGGAATGAACAGAACTAACTAAAAAATGATTATATATGTTTGTTAAATATTTTTACATTTATCCAATAAAATTTAGAGGCTTAAAATAAAAAAATAATTTGATTTTAGGCATAAATATTCTAATGTTCTTTAAAAGGTTGATTAATCGCCTTTTGATGGATTTTTTTTTTAAAACTACTTTTTGTCAATTTTATATTTTATATTTGACAAAATAAAATCCCTCTTTAGAATCAGGGCATCAAAATTTACTTTGTGTAAATTTTTGTTATTTTTCCGATAAAATTAATTTTTTTAATGAATAGTGAGAATGCTGTATTTTAATTCAAAACCTCCTTTTAATATAATTTATATATATGGTTATATTATCGTTTTAATTTGGTTTAAAGTTTAGTTGAAATATATTTTTACCATTTAATCCAATGTTGTTCATTGGAATTAATTTCACTTTGAAATTGGACATAAACAAGTGTCAATCTTTTGATAGATATTGTTTCATAAAAACACGCTATTTGTTTTGATAGTGGGAATTAATTATAAAATTAATTAATAAAACTTCTATGTCTTGAATTTAGTAAAATGGAAATCATTTTTGAATTTGGAATATCAAATTTACTTTGGATAATTTTTTGGTATTTTTCTGAAAAATCTTCATTTTTAATGAATAGTGAAAAATACTGCATTTTACTTCAAAACTACTTTTTCATCTAATTTAATTATATAGTTAGATTTTAAATTACCCCAAAATGTCTCCAAATCCTTTTTTTTCATCATGGATGACCATGGTATGCCTTGTTCCAACTTATGGGCCCCATGGAATAACTTTTCTGTGATAGTGACCTTTTATCATATTATTTTTAAAGAAAGGAAAATATAACCAAACTATGTAACACCTAAGTAAAACAATTTTAATTTTGTTTACATAAATTATCTCTTATAATATAAATATTCATTGTAAATATAAAAATATTTCCCACATCATGGTATTTTTTTATAATTTTTAGACATTAAATAAATAAATTTATTTATGACACCATGATGATGCAGTAATTATCTCATTAATGAATGATTTAAATAAAATGAAAAGATAATGTAAAATATAAGACTCAAACTTGAAAAAACCTATTGGATGGGTGGATTTCGAACCCTTATCACCTTATCCTCGAAATATATCATTGTTGGGCCTTTTAAATCTGAAAACCATTTTATAATAAAGTAACATTTCAAGCCTTTCCAAAAGTGACCCTCCTCCCTCTTATAAAAGGCCCCCACCTCTACCCCTTAACCAAACCTCTAAATCCTTTGGCTCATACAAAATCTTCTCATATTATCTATCCACATCCCTCTATTACTCCTAGAAGACTCACTTTGGACATAATTCTTTCCAAGGAAACCTTTGGCTCAAATCAAAAAGAGTTACCCGATTTAGAGGTAATGTCTTCTCTGGAGTTTCTTTCTTTTATTTTCCTTCTTCACTCACCAATATCTTCTTATTATTTTATCCCATAATAAAACCAGTATCCTCAATATACTATGATGTTTTTATGAAAATGATTCTACCTACACATACACACACCTTCGTCTAATGGTTAAAGAACATACTGTTTCTGTGGGTGGCGAATTACTGCCTCACGAAACTATAACTGTTCAATATTATTTTAACACCTCTCATGGTGGCCATTATGATGGAACTATATTTATATATGATATATATTATGTTTATGTTTTATTTATTCTTATGTATTTTTTTTATATAACAAAACTTTATGGTTTCCATTATGTGTAAACACTATAATTTCATTTGAGTAAGTGTGGACTACCGCCCCCTCAAAGTGATATGACTCATTCATACCATATATGGTACGTATAAAGGAAAGGTTTAATGATATAATATATTATAAAATTATGGAATTATAATACTACTATGTATCATTATGTTTTAATTCCATTAAATATGATATAGAAATGAAAGTAGCGTTCATGCGTACGTACGACTTACCGTCTCCATGAACGGTGCATTTCATTTCATACCTCTAAATGTTATGTAATATTATAAATAAATGTATATGCTGGATATATATGATATATATGATATCCAAATCATGAATATCATTCTAGATATAATTAACCTTTGACCACATGAACAACATGTAATTATAAGAAGTCCATTTTTGACTTAAGTACCAAATATCGACAAAATGAACATTATTAACTTAAATCATTACATAATGTTTATAACATGGAAATAAGTGATATAAAAAGAATAATAAACTTTAAAAAGTTTCTTAATAAAGTAGAAATTAACTTTATTTTATTATTCAGGATATTAAAGAATGATCGAGTGAAGTCGGACACGAGGTATGGGATTTCTTATCTCAGTTTTAATTCTGTGAGATTTCCATTGTTCACCACTTATTTATTGCATGTGGTGTATTGTATACTGAAATTTGATATATATTATCATGATTCTATTTATATTCATGGTATTTTGAGATTTATTTGGTGTTTATTATCTTTTGGTCATACGACTCGATTTATTACAACGAGGTAAGGGGTTTTTGTCTCAATTTTTATTCCCGTGAGATTCATGCTACATTTGACACTATTTCTCTTTGTGTGGTGTATGTATTATCCATTATTTTATTATTTTTGTAATATAATTTAATTTATTGGTATTTACATCTTCATTGTATGACCCTTCTTTAATGGGGTGTACGTTTCGAAAGTTACCCAAATCGGTAAGGGAACCTTTCACCCTCCTCTTTCTAAAAGACTTATTTTTGTTAGGTCTTTTAATTTACATATTCTTAGGTTGGGATATGATATTATATATCCTTATTGATGTAAATTTTATGTCCAAGTGATGATATACCCTTTTTATCTCTCATCAACTCATTTTCTGAATTTTAAAGTGACTCTGTTAGACTGTCAAATTTCTGTAAGGGAACTTCTTAACCCAATTTCAATTCTTTGGGTTAAACCTCTAATCCTTGATTATGTCATGCTATGAATATGTGTGGATGACCTATGATTTTTTTACACTTAATATCCAATTATATTGGGTGTATTTATATTTTTCACACATAATTATGTAATTGATTTATCCTTAATCTAAGGATACCTTCTTTGTATGGGAATTCATCTCAATCTCCTTTCATTGAGGAATAATTTGATTTATACATAACTTTATTTTATACAGTGCATAAAAACCTTTTTTAATTTTAATTTCATTCAAATGGAATCTTTTTCTATGAAGTATTTTACTAAACAACAAAAAGGAATGTTTCTTTTAACGTACGCGGTGACAACAACCTTTCCGCCGCTGTGAGTATTATTTGATCTTTGGCTTCCTCAACAAACCGTAATATTGTTTAAAAGAAAATAAATACCATATATTCTATTATGTATTTTGGTATTGAAAATGGTTTTGATAATGGATTTGTTATGTAAATATATTTATGTGATAAATTATGATTGAAATGTGGAAATGTTTTCTTTCCTTTATATTTGATTTATGTCTAATGATTTTATAGTGGTACTTGGACATTTGACGAGTGGTTACGTGATAAACCAAATGACGGGTGGTGCCATGAATACCAGGATGGGTGGTTACGTTATAACCTCCAATTCATTGGGTATGGAAGTCGGCCGTATGTCTATTCCATTTAGTGACATTTGTGGAAGTCGACCATATAGTTATTCCATTTAGATATGTTTATATTCCAAGTTAACTGTGTTCTTTATATGGGTAATATTTTGGTTAAAAAAGCGTAAGTAGTGATATTTTATTCAGTGAAGAATATTTACTGCTTCATAAAGGAGAAATATATTACTTATGTTAAAGTATTCATGGTTTACTTATTGTTTTGAAAAACTAATAGTTTTCTTCTTTGTGTATTCCTTACTGAGCTTTTTATACTCATCCCAAGTTTTTAAATGTTTTTCACAGGACATAAAGTGGAATAGGGTCAGGGATGGGGTCAAGGAAAGTCATGCTGTCTAAAACATGGAACTGGACATGACTTTGTTTTTTAGGAGTTTTTTATTTTATGAAAAAATGGAAACTGAGTAGAAGTGTCTACATTGTAACTTTTGAGATGTAATAGTTATGGCCTAATTCTTTAAAAATCTAAACCTGAAAAGATCCTCAATGTGAATTATTTATTTAATTCAAGATTAAGTAATGTTTTCATGCCGAGTCCTTATAGTTGGTATCAAATGTCGGTTTAGATAACTTTAGAGGTTAGGGTATTCTTTAAGCACAAGTGACATTACCATAATTGTTAGGATTTCAGAAAGAGTCACAGTTTTTTTGATAATGTGAATGAGTTTAAGATAACATGAGTAATTATATCTTAGTATTATATGATTATTTGACTGATATAATCACACTGACCTTTTTGGTTTTAGTAAATGGCTGGATCTACTAGGAACCAAAGTAATAGTTGATGTGAATAAAACTTTGACGGTTTTACGAATGAGCAACTGAATGATATGGGAGCTGCAATGAGAACTCTGGTGGTTATTCTGAACCAACTATCTGGAGTCATGATTGAACACCTGAACCTTAGTGATTTCTATAAGGCATCATATATGAGAGAAACAAATCCCTAAGAAAGTTCAGGTAATAATCATAAAGGTAAGTATGATAAAAAACCTATGTGTCAAAGATGTGGAAAGAAACACATAGGAAATTGTTTCAAAGGGACAGAAAGATGCTATAGATGTGGAAATGAATGTTATAAAGCCATAACCTTCCATGGAAAAAGGAAGCATCTTGTGGACTCTAGGAAAGGGAAATAATTTCTTTCTGAAGGATCAATTGAATGTTTTAAATGTGGTGTGAATGGTCATTATGAAAACACATATCCTACGAAGAAGTTTCAGGAATGGGATCACCCTGATCGTACAAATATTTTTTTTACCAATACCTAATGCCATTCCGATTGAGGATGATGAAACTGACAATGACCAATGAAAGGTATAGATTATTTCTTAACATATGTTTTCCAATTATTGAAATCTTAGGACATGAATCATGATTTTGTTTGTAGGAAATAAGTATTTCAGAATAAGTTGGAAAGGAATTGTTAATGGATCATGAAGAATGTTGAATGAGTAAGAAGTCAACATATAAGGGATTCAAGAGTTATGGTAGATTTTAGGATGGTGAAATTATTAAATGTATTAAGGATCTTTTGATGATGGGATTACATTAGAAGACTTTTTATAGTTTGTGTAACCCTGATGCTTGATATATGAAAATTTTATTCAAGTAATAATTATATTTTCTTTTGTGGATATAGTTATAAAGAAAAATTTTGGTTTATATGCTCCTTGAATTGGAGGTAATTACCAGTTAATACATTTTGGGATGAAAAACGAAAGTTATTAGATAACATTTGTGGTAAAAATATGTTATGGTTATTTTTGATTAAATTATATCTTTTTGGGGAATATTATAAAATAATATAGTTTTTTAAAAGGGACAACACATAGACCGTGTGACAACCCGTCGCGTCGGACGAAGCTGCAAGAATTGAACCCACAACCAAAGAGAGACTGGTATTTATTACCTACCTCTGGACTATGTGAAGTCCTTGGTTAATATGACTTATTATTTTTAGTTAGATGATCTTATGAATCAGGAATAAGTTGATTTTGGGTTATCTCTGGAAATGATTAACCTATCACGGATGATATGTGATTTGGTTAATTACTTTTCAATATGATACTTTAAGAGTAACTGATGTTATTTGGAGATAAATGTTAACATTTATTTTTGAAGACTATGTGATTAAATCCTTCAGATATTTGGGTTTAAATATTATTTTGGATTACTTTGAAGAATTTTATGTATAACTGTTTATTGAATGGTCTTTGATGAACTTTGGGTTTTGTTGGATAAATTTTGGAGGTTAAGAGTAGTATTTCTTTTTATAAAGGATTATCCTTTTGGGGATTATCTGATCTTTTACAAATATATTTGGTTTTGGTTAAGGTCTAAAGAAATGGGAAATATATAGTTCTATTTTTTGTATTAGGTGATTCACAAGAAGTTGATTATAGTGCTCTTAATTTGAACAAGTCATCCTGAATACTCATTGTTTGGAGAAAATATGAGTTTGTTTTAGAAATATAGTAAAAGATGAAAGTCTGCATGACAAGTAAGTAGGTTTACTTATGTTTTAGTTAAGCTCATAAATAAATTGCTCAATGAAAATTAACTTAAAACAAAAACGTTGTCTGTTAACTTTTCCTTCCGAGGAATCAAATACCGTTTAACCCATCACAAGTTTGTGATTTTCTGGTGGTTAACTTTCTCCTAAACATGTTTTCTATCACTCTCCAACATAACTTGACCCTTTGTTTTCTCTTCTATATCCATGTTTTCATGGAATCCTAGTATCTGTTGTCTCGGGTAACCTTTTTAATTCACTTTCTTTCTTTTAAAGTGATAGTTTTATTGACTCCTTTTCCGATGTGGGGCTTTCAATGAAGTTTCTGAGCCCAATTTCAAAATTGTGAGGACGTAATTACCAAAAGGGGGGAAGGATATAACATCCCATGTAAATAAAGAATATGACAATTTCATATTTATTAATATTTGTGAATAAAATATTAATATTACTTTAAAGGGAATTCTATGTTCGATGGCGTACCCAGTACGCAACAATGAGTATCTTTGAAATCTTATGTTGTACACTAATAATATAATAATATTATTTTAAATGGTCATTAACGCCTAGCAATTTTAATGACGGGAATGAACATAACTAACTATAAATTGTTTATATATGTTTGTTAAATATTTTTACATTAATCCAATATAAGTTAGAGGCTTAAAATAAGAAAAGAATTCAATTTTAAGCATAAATATTCTAATGTTCTTTAAAAGGCCGATTAACTGCCTTTTGATGGAGAACCCTTTTTAAAACTACTTTCTATCAATTTTATATGTTATATTTGACAAAATAAAATCCTTATTTATAATTGGGACATCAAAGTTTACTTTGTGTAATTTTTTTTATTTTATCGACAAAGTTCATTTTTTAATGAATAGTGAAAATGTTGTATTTTAATTCAAAACCTCCTTTTAATCTAATTTATTTATATGGTTAGATTATCTTTTAAATTGGGTTTAAAGTTTAGTTGAAATATATTTTTACCATTTAATCCAATGTTGGTCATTGTAATTAATTTCACTTTGAAATTGGACATAAACAAGTGTCAATCTTTTGATAGATATTGTTTCATAAAAACACGATATTTGTTTTGACAGCGGGAATTAATTATAAAATTAATTAATGCAACTTATCAGTTTTGAATTTGGTAAAATGTACACCATTTTTGAATTTGGAAAATCAAATTTACTTTGGATTAATTTTTTGTATTTTTCTCACAAATGTTCATTTTTAATGAATAGTGAAAAATACCGCATTGTACTTCAAAACTGCGTTTTCATCTAATTTAATTATATAGTTAGATTGTACTTTTAGTTGGTTTTAAAGTGTAATTTAATTATTTTTTTATCACTTAATACAATTTTGTCCATTGGAAGTAATTTCACTTTTCAATTGGATGTAAAAACAAGTCAATCTTTTGAAAAAATTTTCTTCTTAAAAACCCATCTTTGGTTGTAAAAACTTGAATTATTTTTAAATTAATTACTAAAATTTCTGTGTTTTGAATTTGGTAAAATGGATTCCATATTTGGAATCAAAATTCACAAATTATTTAATTAATACTCTTTTGTTTTTGGACATTATGAATAGTAACGACGACAATTATCTTTAATTATCATGATTAATTAGTAATCGGGTAGTTTAGGGTAATAATATAATATCATAATTATATAAAATGACCCCAAAATGTGTCCAAATACTTTTTTTTGTTTCATGGACGACCATGGTATTCCTTGTGCCAACTTATGGACCCCATGGAATCACTTTTGTGTGATAGTGATCTTTTATTATATTATTTTTAAAGAAAGGAAAATATAACCAAACTATGTAACACCTAAGTAAAACTATTTTAATTTTGTTTAAATAAATGATCTATTAGACTATAAATATTTATTGTAAATATAAAAATATTTCCTACATCATGGTATTTTTTTCATAATTTTTAGACATTAAATTAATAAATTTATTTATGACACCATGACGATGTAGTGATTACCTCATTAATGAACGATTTAAATAAAATAAAATGATAATGTAAAATATAAGACATAAAATTGTTGAAAAACTATTGTATGGGTGTATTTAGAACCCTTATCACCTTATCCTCTAAATATATCATTTTGGGACCTTTAAAATCTGAAAACCATTTTATAATAAAGTAACATTTCAAGACTTTCCAAAAGTGACCCTCCTCCCTCTTATAAAAGGCCCCCAACTCTACCCACTTACCCACACCTCTCAAGACCTTGGATCATCCAAACTCTTCTCATATTATCTCTCCAAATCCCTCTCTTACTCCTGGAAGCCTCACTTTGGGAAGAAGTATTTCCAAGGAAGCCTTTGGCTCAAATCAAATAGAGTTACCCGATTTAGAGTTAATGTCTTCTCTCGAGTTTCTTTATTTTATTTTCCTTCTTCACTCACCAATATCTTCTAATTATTTGATACCATAATAACACCAGTATACTCAATATACTAGGATGTTGTTATGAAAAGGATTCTACCTACACTTACACACACCTCCGTCTAATGGTAAAAGAACATACTGTTTCTGTGGGTTGCGAATTACTGCCTCACGAAACGATGATTGTTCAATATTCTTTTAACACCTCTCATGGTGGCCATTATGATGGAACTATATTTATATATGATATATATTATGTTTATTTTTTCTTTATGCTTTTGTATTTTTTTATATAGAAAAACTTTATGGTTTCCATTATGTGTAAACACGATAATTTCATTTGAGGAAGTGCGGACTACCACCCCCTCAAAGTGATATGACTCATTCATAAAATATGTGGTATGTATAAAGGATAGGTTTAATGATATTATATATGATACAATACTGGAATTATAATACTACTATGTATCATTAATTTTTAATTCCATTAAATATGAAATAGAAATGGAAGTAGCGTTCATGAGTACGTACGACTTACCGTCTCCATAAACGGTGCATTTCATTTTTTACCTCTAAATGTTATGTACTATTATAAATACATGTATATGATAGATATATCTGATATATATGATATCCAAATCATGAATATAACTCTAGATATAATGAACTTTTGACCACATGAACAACATGTAATTATAAGAAGTCCATTTTTGACTTAAGTACCAAATATCATCAAAATGAACATTATTAACATAAATGATTAAATAATAATTATAACCTGGAAATAAGTGATATAAAAGGAATAATAAACTTAAAAAAGTTTCTTAAGAAAGTATAAATTAAATTTAGTTTATTATTCAGGATATTAAAGAACGATCGAGTCAAATCGGACACGTGGTAAGGGATTTCCTATCTCACTTTTAATTCCGTGATATTTCCATTGTTCGCCACTAATTTATTTCATGTTGTGTATTATGTACTGAAATTTGATATATATTATCATGATTATATTTTTATTCATGGTATTATGAGATTCATTTGGTGTTTGTTATATTTTGTTCATTCAAATCGATTTATTACAACGAGGTATGGGGTTTTTATATCCCTTTTATTCCCGTGAGATTAATGCTACATTTGCCACTATTTACATTTGTGTAGTGTATGTACTGCCCATGATTGTATTCTTTGTGAAATATACTTTAATTTATGGGTATTTACATCTTCATTGTATGACACTTCTTTCATGGGGTGTACGTTTCGAAAGTTACCCAAATCGGTAAGGGAACCTTTCACCATCCTCTTTTTAATAGACTTCTTTTTGTTAGGTCGTTTAATTTACAAATTCTTATGTTGGGATATGTTATTATATATCATTATTGCTGTAAATTTTATGCCCAAGTGATGAGATACACTTTTTATCTCTCATGAACTCATTTTCAGAATTTTAAAGTGATGCCGTTAGGCTGTCAAATTTCTATATGGGAACCTCTAAACCCAATTTAAATTCTTCGGGTTAAACCTCTACTCCTTGATTATGTCATGCTATGAATATGTGTGGATGACCTATGATTGTTTTAAAATTAATATCCACTTATATTGGGTGTATTTATATTTTTCACACATAATTATGTAATTGAATTATCCTTAATCTATGGATACCGTTTTTATACGAGACATCATCTCAATCTCCTTTCATTGAGACATCTTTTAATTTATACACGATTTTATTTTATATGGTGCGTAAAAACCTTTTTGAATTTTTATTTCATTCAAAGGGAATCCTTTTCTACGAAGCATTTTACTAAACGAAAAAAGGAATGTTTCTTTTAACGTACGCGGTGACAACGACCTTTCTGCCGCCGCGAGTATTATTTGTTCTTCAGATTCCTCAACAAGCCGTAATGTTTTTTAAAAGAAAATAAATACCATATACTCTATTATGTACTTTGGTATTGAAAATGGTTTTGATAATGTATTTTTTATGTCAATATATTTAAGTGATATATTGTGATTGAAATGTGGAAATGTTTTCTTTCCTTTATATTTGTTTTATGTCTTATAATTTTATAATGGTACTTGGATATTTGATGGGTGGTTACATGATAAACCAAATGAAGGGTGGTTCCGTGAATACCAGGATGTGTGGATACGTTATAACCTCCAATGCATTGGGTATGAAAGTCGGCCGTATGGCTATTCCATTTAGTGACATGTGTGGAAGTCGACCGTATGGTTATTCCATTTATGTATGTTTATGTTCCAAGTTACCTTTATATGTTATGTGTTCTTTATATGGGTAATATTTTGGTTACAAAAGGGTAATTAGTGATCTATTATTTAGTTAAGAGTATTTACTACTTCATAAAGGTGAAAAGTATTACTTATGTTAAAGTATTCATGGTTTACTTGTTGTTTTGAAAAACTAATATTTTCCTTCTTTGTGTATTCCTTACTGAGCTTTTTATGCCCATCCCATGTTTTTGAAATGTTTTTCACCGGACATAAAGTAAAATAGGGTCAAGGATGGGATCAAGGAAAGTCATGCTGTCTAAAACATGGAACTGGACATGACTTTTTTTTTCAGGGGTTTTTTATTTTGTGAAAAAAATGGAAACTGATTAGAAGTGTCTACTTTGTAACTTTTGAGATGTAATATTTATGGCCTAATTCTATAAAATTCTAAACCTGAAAAGATCCTCAATGTGAATTATTCATTTAATTCATGATTATGAAATGTTTAAGTCTAGGTCCTTATAAAGTTAATTGGGTAGAACTTAGAAACGTTAAAAGCCTTATAAGGTGTGAGGAGAAGGGGTGGTGATGGGTGGTATTTATTGGGAAAGGAGTGGGGAATTTTTGATTATTATATTCATTGGTTTTTTATTTTGGATTAAGAACATTAATAGTGTTTATTTATATGAATAAATATATCAAATAGAGAATTATAATTCTAGATAATGGGTGCTGACATCATCCATGAGTAAAACATTCTTGTATTTAGCATGTACCATAAATTAATGTATTTCACTATTCATCAAAAAGTAAACTGTTCTAGAAAAGACCAAAAATCCACTCCCACTGTTTTTTCATGTAGATTTAAAAATGAGACTCTATTTTTTGAAAATAATTTTCTAAATATGGGAAATTAAGTTTTTAAATAAATTTATCATTTATTCGAAAAATACTGATTTTGATATTATAATCGATTTTATGACCCTTAAAAAAATTAATTAAGGTCTCATAAAATTATATTAAAATTATAATAAAACAAAATATTTACTTATGAATCTATTTTATGAAAATAAACTATCTTTTAAATCATTATTTTAATGATAAAATTATAAATAAATATTTTATTTTCACAAAATACCAACACTTAATTTATCATTATTAAAACATTTATATACTTATACCATTATATAATTATATGATATTTTCATTTTTAATATACCTAAATTTTATTTATACATTTTTAGGTGTGGTTACCTTTCTAATGAATATATTACTATTTTGAAAGGTCATATTACTATTCCAATGGGTAGGTTACTATTCCAACTGTATAGGTTCCCTAATTTCTATAAATAACACTTATTTCATTATTCATTTATGAGAATAAAGTTTTTATTGCTTTCTATATGTGATTAATGTGTTTTATGAAATAATTATAAAAAGGTAAATTCAATTGATTAAATTTTTAGTTGTTATAAATACTTGTTCCCTGAATGGGTATTGGAAGGCTAAGACCAGGGCGTATGTGTTATCACCATCGACTAAGGGGAGTGAATTTCGAAATAAAGGATTGAAATGATGATTAAAAATATTAGGAAAAAATGTATTGGAATAATAAATAAATATTTTCAAGATGATTTTGTGCACTCTGGGGCTACACCATTGTGCATTCAGCATATTGATTGACCGATCCACTACAAGCAGAGAGTACGTGGGAAAATTTAATTTTTTGTGGGATGAAAATTCCAATCCCAAGAGAGACACAATAATTTAATTGTGCATTTAGCATATTGTAGATTAATGTTATGTGGTAAATTCATTCTCTATGTAGTTTATCTTTATTTGAAAGGGGATTTTTTCTCATAGTTTAACATCATACGGAAAGTATGTTTTATATACAATATAGCATCATGTGACAAGGATGTTTTATTTGAAATTTAACATCATGTGGAAATATAATTTTCTATATAGTTTAATGTCACAAGGAAAGGAAATTCTTGGAAATTATGGAATATGCATGGAAATGTTTGAAAACCCCTACATTGGTGGGTGGTGTGCTATACTCGCCATCTACGGTGATCAGTGAATATAATCCATTAGAGTAAAATTATTGAATAGATAAGGGGTATTAACACTTAGAATTTGAATTTAGTGGATTTAATCCAACTATAATTGGATTTATTAATGATTTTAATAAGTCACCTTAGAATAAAAAGTGAAGGTGAACCTTCTTATTGAATGACAAAACCACTTGATTAGGTTGAACCTTGCTGTTATGCAATACTTTCATCCTATTTTCACTAAATACTTACAACTTAGCTATATAGACTCATGAATATTCATGTGATATTAATTAGTATTAGATGTATATCTAGAATGAAGATAGTTAAAATTTGATAGGCAATTACACCTCCATTATATACACTAAGGAGCAAGGAGTCACATGGGTGGAAGTTAGAGTTTTTATTCAATATTCCCTCAATGCGTTGTAGATATCATCAAAAAAAATATTCATGTACTAGTATTATATATTATATAGAATGTTAAAGATAATTTTTTTGAATGTATCTATCTTTTAATTCAATGGTTCATGACAATGAGAATTATGGTTGGATTATATATGGTACTTGGTATAATACTACTTCATCTTTGAGGCATAAAAATTGGATCTGTTTTCTATGAGTATTGTGGGAGGAATACCAAAATAAAAAATGATGTGGGACTTCATAAACCCAATCACAGACTTGGTATTGACCATCCTCAAGGAGAAAACTTTATCCCATTTTGAAAATAAGTTGGTAGAAGTAAGAACAAACTTGGATAACCTTACTATCAGTGATGGGTAGGGTCATATGACATTGATTCCCTATATAGTAAAAGTCTTGGAGTAATTGGTAGTGTGAAGATGATCTAAGGACTGATATAAAAATATGACATGAACTTGGAATGTGTGACACCTATTTATGATATCCAAAGAGTTATGAATAATAGTGGGAAAAAAAGTATCCATACCTTATGATCTAGTGGGAGATATTTAATCCTATATGATGTGCCCCACATTATCTAATATGAACTTCCAATAAAACTTGGGGCATTTAATTTCCCTTAATAAAATAGAAAAGTTTTTTTTCAAAGATACTATTGTAGAGTAATTTCTATAATTTGGGACTTTCATATAGTAAAAAGTTTCCCACTTATCTACAAACCTATTTCCTCTTAGATTGATTCAATGTTAGTGTTCCATTTTGGAAGTATTCAACCAAGAGAATCATATAATTGAATATATCTCCCTTCATATGTGTATATGAGATCCATGAATCAAAATAGATGGTATTTAGTTGATTTATCTCTCAATATTCCCTATTAACAATGAAGGGGTTGATCACTCTTCAATGAACCACAATGATTACCATGTCATATTGGTCTGATTTATCAAGAGTGAAATCCAATATTTCTCTATAATCCACTTGATCATTTTTATATTTTGAAACATAAGATACATTCAGTTCAAAAGGGAATTACTCCACCAACTTATGGATGTGATATATCAAAGGGACACACTCGTTATTTTTGATATCATAGTCACCATTGATTTACTTATATGAAAATATTGAATTCACCCTTCAAATAACTACTACAAAATAGGCCATTAACAATGCTAAAATTGGAATTTATCCATAGTAGAGAGGCAATGAATACTAGAGAAATATTAAATGCTCAAGTTTTTTATCAGCACTAAAAATGTGAAGATAAAAGGCCACTTATCAGTGCTTTTTAAAGTGCTGATAAAGGGGCATACTGTAGTGTGATGTTATAGCACACTTAGCCTCTAGTGTAGTGTGCTATAACAACACACCATAGAACTGAAAACACCACAAAATCATCAAAATAAAGTAAAAATATAGAATTTAAATGATGAGAAAAAAAATCTAGGCTCATTTTCTCGATTTTGGCGATGTGATGCGCATTTTAGACTAAAATGGGACTTATATATTGAAAAAATGAACTCGTATTCATACTAGTCACATTGTGAATCAAATGGAGGTGTGGATAATTATTACATGACTAAAATGAATTATGTATCATTTTCATAAAGTATCAAAATAATACAAATGTGTTTGATTGGTTTTGAGTACATCCCCTATCTTTTTTACTAAAATATAATTTTAAAATGGAAACACATAATTTGACTCATAACAGTCATATCGTGTGTCAGTTTGATGTGATACCAATTCCTACATGTCACAAATGAATTATGAATAGTTTTCAAAAATTATAAAGACAATCTGAGTGTGTTTTCTCTATTTTTAGTGAGTAACACTTTTTGAACTAAAATGTTAATTTTAAACTGATAACGAACACATTGAGTAATAATGAACAAATAATTTACAGGATTGAGGTATAAATAATTTTTACACATTAAAAAAGACTTATGAATTGTTTTACTGAATTATCAAAATAATACAAATTCATTTGCTCATTTTTTTTGAGTATGTGTGTTGTCATTTTTTACTAAAATTGATGTCAATTTTAAGTTAAAAGACACACTTTGATTCATATTAGTAACACCATGTGTCATATTGACGTGAAATTAATTATTAAACATCCCAAATGGATTATTTATTGGTTTCATAATGTATCAAAACAATACAAATGCGTTTACTCTATTTTGAGTACGACACTTTTCTTTTTTACTAAAATGCCATTTTAAATTGGAAACACATACTTTGTCACATACTGATAACATATTGTATCAGTTTAATGTGAAGATGATTCCTACACATCATAAATGACTTATTAATCAATTAAATAAATTATCAAGAAATTATGAGTGCAATTTAGTAGTTTTTAGTGAGTGACATTTTTTGAAATACACTGTCGATTTTAAACTGATAACGGACACATTGAGTCATACCAGGAACATCATGTGTTTGATTGAGGTGAGGATGATTCCTACTAATCAAAAATGACATATGTATTGTTTGCCTAAAGTATGAAAATAATATGAATGCATTTGATTGGTTTTGAGCATGTTAGTTTTCCATCTTATTAAAATTGATGTCATTTTTAGATAAAAGGAACCACATGGAGTCATACCTATCACACCATGTGTTGGATTGAGGTATGACTGATTCTTACACATCTCAAATGACATATGGATTGTTTTAATAAATAATCAAAACAATCCAAATGTGTTTTCTTGGTTTTGAGTATGTCAGTTGTTTTTTTACTAAAATGTCATATTAAACTAGAAACACGCACTTTGACCTATATTGATCACATCTGGTATCAGTTTTATGTGAGAACAATTAATACACATAAAAAAGGAATTAGGAAATGATGTACTAAATTATAAATAAAATTAGTGCATGTTTTCTTTTTTTTCAGTGAGTGATTTTTTTGAACTAAACTTTCAATTTTAAACTGATAACAGACACATTGAGTGATAGCTATCACATCGTGCATCAAATTAGGGTGTGGATGATTCCTACACATCAAAAATGACTTATTGATCATTTAACTAAGTTTTAACAAAGTACATGCCTCCATATACATCTTTTTTATGATCATATAAAACCCTATAATTTTTTAATAAAATAAAGCCTATTAAAAAAAAACCAACTTTTATGGAAAGAAACATTATAAAAAAAAATCTTCAACCAATTATTTTATTAAATATTTTTGATATCCTTTTGTATAAATTCAAGGATAAAAGTGAAAGTAATTAATCATTAACTTTTACTCCAATTCAAGTCAAATAAATTTATTTTAGTAACATACAGTCGTCTATTGAAATTACACTATAGAAACCCAAGAACATCAGGCTACACAACACTATATTTGCATATTCTAATTCTTTTGTCTCCACCCTCTCTATTTCTTTCTCTCCCTAAACTCTATCATTTCTTTGGTTGTGTGGAGATTTTCTCTAGAAGTAGTTGGTGAAAATGGTGGCATTGAGTTAATAACTAGTGTAAATGGGGTAATTATCACAAATGGGAGTGAATTACCCTTTTATAGAACACAATGAAGTACACTTATCATCCAAATTATCTCATCTCTCAAACATTAATCATTTCATTTTGTTGTTTGACACACATCCTCAATCTCTTGTGGATATGAAACTATGTTGTTTGAAATAATATAATCAATAGTCATCCATGGGTTGAAAAATGATCAGAGTAGTATAAGTAATATAAAAGATATGGGGGATGAGTCTCAAGGCAAAAAAATTAAATAATAACTTTTTTGGAGATGAAGTTAATGAGGATGAAAATTTTTCATCATTGTGTTCTCTAAAAGGGGAAATTCCTCCCATTTGTGATAATTACACCATTGAAACCGGTTATTAACTCAATGCCTCCATTGCCACAAACTAATTCAAGAGAAAATCTCCACACAACAAGAGAAATGATAGAGTGAAGGGTGGGAACGAAATGGAGAAGGTAGAGATGGAAGAATCTGAATATTCAACTATAGTGCTACGTAGGCCAGGGGTCTTGGATTTCTACTGTGTAATTTATGATAAAGAGTTCTTGTTACTAAAATTAATTTATTTTATTTGATGTAGAAGTAGGGTTAATGATGCTTTGATTTCATTTTTTATAATGGAATTTATCCACAAGGATCTGAAAAAAACTTTAATAAAATAACTGGTTGTGGAATTTTTATATTGTTTTTAATAAAAATTGTTTTTTAATAGGTTTTTTTTATTTTAAAAAATTATAGGGTTTTATATGATGAGAAAAATAGGTCGATGGAGCTGTGTACTTTGTTCACACTTCCCTCTATAGGAAATAAACCTAAATGAGGTTCACACCTTTCACCATCAAAAACTATAAAATGTAGGTCAATCCTCATTCAATACATAGATAATTAAATAAAATACACTTAAATATTATATATATATGTTATATATATCTGTATTATATTAGTAACTTTATTTTAATATAATAAATATATATACATTTATGTATATTATTTATCATATCTAAATTTATTTTAATATAAAATATATTATTAGATGTTTATATGTATAAAATACAATTTTTTCAAATGAAACTAAAAATAATTCCGTTAGTAATAATTTTTAAATTTTATTAATTATAAATAAAAATAATTTTTGGTAATTGTGTATAAAATATAATTATTTAAATTTTGGAAATTTAATTATTTCAAAAAAATGTAAAAAAAGTTACATAATTTTACAATTTTTAAAGTAACACGAGTTTACAATATTTTATTGTTTATTTTAGTATAAATTATATTACTCTTAATTAAATGTATATATAGACCTAAAATGTATATATAGACCTAAAATGATGAATACCTAAAAATAATTTCTAATATAAAGAATTTGATAACTTCCATTCTATTTTTTTAAAACAAATGATGTAGAAACCTAAGGATTATAGGGATGCCATCTAACATGCATTGACCCTTCCTTGAGATTATAGGAAGGTCCATAGAAAAGTTAGCATAAAGCAATAATACACATCAATAAGATATATTAGAAACAAAGGAGAAAAACACACCAACCCTTACAATGTCTATCCCATACACATTTAAACATATATTTATATATATATCATGGAATTTATAATACACATAATATCAAAACAAATGCACTTTTAAATATAATTTTTAATTAAAATAAATATAAACCCTTCTTAAATTGGAAATCTAGAACTATAATTTGTGAATAAATAATTATAAAATCACACTTACATTATATGTTCTGAAAAATCATATAAATAGATAGAATGATATGTATTTACATATATATATATTTATGTATATATTAAAAATAAACTTAAATTAATAAAAATATATGTAACCATAAAGAATAATATCACAACATGGTAAAATAAATACAACACCATACTAATTTTAAAAATAAAGAGGCATTGAAAATAAATAATTATGGTACCACCCTTAATAAGATTTCTCTTAAAATAAAACAACACAATTCTAAGAAAATAATTTTTTTAGGAAAAACCCTTATATCATAATATTAAAATAGAATTTAAATAAATAAATTCCCTTACATGAATTGTATAAAATAAGATTCTATTGCTACATCACACCATCATCAGACTAAGAATTGGTTTGATAAATCAATTTTCTTGGTACCTACAAAGGAAATTTATTCAAAATTGTAAAGATAGCTGTGTTATAGATATAGAAAGTGAAGAAAATTGATTCAAAACAACAATTTAAAAAAGGCCAACATAGGATATCCAAAATAGCAGTCAAGAAAACAAGAGATCGTAAAAAAAGAAAAACATTAGACAAGAACCGGAGCATAAATATGGAAAGAAAATCAGAAACTACAAAGGAAAATAAAAAACCCTCAGATCCAGATCTCAAAATGACAAATATAGAAATAAAATTAGAACCAAAAATGGAAAACAAAATCCTACATCAATAGGTTGAAGAAAATCTAAGACCCAAGGATCTATATCTTAATGTTTTCTTTGGAAACCCTAACTACAACTGATTACCAGATTCCAAACGATGTTCGAATAACTAGAGGTAGTGGGTTTGTGTGATTCGAGTTGGTTTTTGTGATTTGAGCTTCGATTCACTGAGGAGGAGTGCTAAAAATGAGAGGATTCCATGGAAATATCCAGATAGCACATCGTGTTCGTAACAAGTTAGGAATTTTTAATTAGATCAGGAAACTTTTATCAGTTCTTTTTTAAAAGAGATAATAAAGAGTCCTTTTATGAGGGATTATTATTTAAGAGCTGATAAAAAGAATATTTTTCAGAGATAAAATAGATCTTATAAAATTCATATTTATCAGCGCTAAATTTATAGTGCCGATAAATATAACTTTTATCAATGCTTTATTTAGCACTGATAAAGTCTCATGACAAGGATTATTACTTAATCACTAATAAAAGATTTATAATTATAATTATAAATAAAATAATTTGTAAATATATATACTTAATCAATATATATAAATATTAATATATTAAATATATTCCTTATTTAAATATATTTATTATAAATTTCAATTATTCAAATATTTAATTATGTAAATATTTTTAAAAAATAATATTTATAACATTATATAAATTTATATAATTATATATATATAATAAATAAATATAAATATAAATATAGTAAATATATTCATTATTTAGGTAAATTTATTATAAATTTAATAATTATTTATATATATAATTAATTTTAAAAAAATATTTATTTATGTATAATTATAAATATATTATATTTTAAATATAGTATGTACATTTTTAAATATATTTTTGACGAATATTTTTTTAACATTATTAATGAATATGTAATTTTAAGTGCAAGCCTATAAAATATCAGTAAAATTGAAAATTGTTAAACAATTACACTTTAATAATATTGAAAAAATGGATAAGTTTATTGTGTTTGCATTGTATATAAAAATTCATGAATTACGTATATGTGAAATTAATATAACCAAAATTTGATCAATGTTAAATTTTAAAATAAAATGTCATTCAATTATATGTCCATTACTATATGCAATTAGTCAGTATTTTTAATTCATATTAATTATTAATTATAAACTACTATTCAGTAAATATAGAGGATAAATATTTTTAATATATAAATAATATTTATATACATTAATATATATATACTCTTTATTGACACTATCAATACTCATCGAATTAATAATTATTTTAATATTTTTCTCAATTTACTTATTTTTAATTTAAATTTGTTTAATTTTCATTTTCATATCTATATATTTAATATATAATATTTATTAGCATTTTTAATTTATATATGGTATAATAAATTTATTCATTTCAATCAATAATTATTTAATTAAAAAAATTTGTAATTTTTTTTAATAAACTCATTTTTTTATTTTTTTGATTATTTCATTTTATTTATTCAGACCTTCATCAGTGCTAACAAAATCACTGATAAATGACTAATTTATGAGTGCAAATAATATAATGTGGATAAAGTGTACCCTTTATTAGCACTAAAAATAAAGTACTAATAAAGGGCACCCTTTATCAAAGCTAAAAATAAAGATATGAGAAAGGGTACCCATTGTCAATGCTAAAAAAAGAACTGATAAAGGGTTAAATTTATCAGTGTTTTCTTTAGTGTTGATAAAGACACATTTTTTCATCACTATTTCCTAGAACTGATAAATACTAGCACTGTTAAACCCCAGTTTTCTAGTAGTGTAAGTAGTAATAGAACTTGCATCTTGAGGGATAGTCTGAGGTTTGTATGGCCTGCTTGATATCTAGTTTCATTGTTGTAGCACTATTTTAAAAGGATAAATAAATATTTCTTGAGGGACTTTAAGGAAGAGACAATTAAAACTTCTAGACTATCCCTATTTAATTTAGAGTTATCTATCATCTTCACAGTTATTATTTAAGAGGAACCATTAAATAGAATTTCTTTGAATGGTAATGATTTATTGATGGTGATATTGGCATCACTAGGAAACTCACCATCTAGGGGAAACTCTACCTAGGTTGGTTGCATGAAAAGTAAATATATCAATACTTGTCCCCTAACAACCTCCTAAGGGTTTAATCTGAAGTTGAATTTATAGAGGAACACTACTCATTTTGTCAATAGTCCAATTAGAATGTGATTATTGATGATATATTTCAGTGGACCAATACAATAGATCAACTGAACCTTGTGATGATATAAATAATAACATAACTTTTGGACTGTAAATACCAATGCAAGGAAGTTATTCTCAATAGAGTATTTTATAACCTCAATATCTATAATTATCCAACTGAGGCAGTATAGACTATTCTCTTTACCCTTACTATTCATCTAAACAAAAAGGGTACTAAGAGATCAATCTTGGGTTACCACATTGAGAATAAATGATTTTATCTATATGTGTGACCTCTTGAATGGAGGTTGAAATAAGAACTGCTTAATATAATTGAATACATTCTAGAATTGTTCATCACATTGGTAGGTGGAATATTTATTTTTCAAGTTCAATAAATACTTTAATTTACCTACTAGAATTTTGATAAAATAATGTATGTATGTTAAACACCCTTGAAAAACTCATAGATCTCATAAATTTCATAGAGGGAGTATTTTAATCATGGAATTTTTTTCTAGGAGAATATAGATTCTATGTATCAGAAAAAATCATAGGATTTTCCTAGAGGTGATATGAATTCACACTTTAAGGGGTTTATAATTTTTGCGATGATTTTGGAAATAGTTTCCCAACATCACTATAATGATCATTCTTTTGGATGTATTTGACCAATAAGTCATGCACGCAACAACCCTCTATATTTTCTAAAAGGGGATTATAGATGTAATGCGTAACTTACTGATATGTTACTTTTAAGTTCTTCAATCCATAAGTAATGACTTGGTAATAATATTTCCCATGGGTTTCCATTATTTTAGTGGATTATTCATCTTTTAGGTCCATCCGAATTTGATTATATTAGGAGAACTCATCCCTAAAGGATATGTCTTGGAAGATTATTGTTGGATTGATTAATAGTTCTGTTACTAGAATAGGGAAGTCACCTTTCAAGTAGTGTCTATTGAGATCCCAAAACTTAATAGATACTTTGATCTATCTATTATTATTCCTCATGGGAAAATGTTTTCTAGTCAAATAGGGTGATAAACATATCTTAAAAAATTGTATTTGGTCAACATATGGGTTCCTACTTATACTCGTGGTTATTTAATGAATGTCTAAATCAGTGGATGATTATATAAAGATCAAGACCCAACATATACTTGTAATTCCATAAAAATAGATCACGATACTATTTTAAGAACATTATATACTACTCTTGTTCATTGCGATATATGAAAACACTGATTAATGTCAGGCTCGAGTCATCTTTGGAACCAAGGGAACCCATATCATCCCATCAATAGTGGTGAAAACTCCCTATCATAGAAGGGAGGGGATTTATCCAGCTCTTATTTTTTATAAGTATGAGTATTGGAGTGTTAATTCAACTCCTCATATATAGGCAGTTGTGTGGTAGAATAATATTCCCACAGAGGAATGGAACCTTCAAAGATGGGTTTTTTATTCTTTGACTATACAGAAACCATGTTTGTAAATGTAATGGATCCTAGTCCTAGTGATCTTCCCCTACAAAATATTCCTGGCATGTCAAAACACTACTACTCAATAAACCCCAAATTAGTTTTTCCTACCATTCAATATACACAGACAATACATTGGTTGAGAAACATAGGGGGAATAATTTGATGAACACTGATAGAGTGTTCCGCCACTTTCAAATCACTTGTCCTCCATATATTAAGTAGTTTATTCAAGATAATTACTTTGTTTATAGAACAATTAAGTTTCTTTCTAGATCAATATTATTCACTTAAATATGGTGAATAATTAGTGGAAAACTTCCCTTCAAGTTATCCCAAGGATTTACTGAGGTGATTGCCACATCATTGGGCCCATTAACTTGTTCAAATCCTTCAACCTGGGGTTACTTTCCACTTCTTTTTCACTACGAAACATCTATATAGATGGTATCACATGAATTAAAGGGAAAAAATAACCCTGGATCACCCCTTTTAAACTACAAAGGGATTAATTCAGGTTCCAATGATATGATAAAGGAATAAAAACATGTAAGTGTAGGAAAGGCCTCCTCAGTAAGGCTATGAAATTAGTGTCTTGTGAGACCACTCTAAATTAAATATTAAAAATATATATGAATTTGGTCTTCAAATAGATCTTACCAAGTGAATATTTCTCACTATTTTCACATCTTTAAATTTTTTTGGCTAGATGGAGCTAGATCAACCTTTATATATCCTAGTTAGTAGATAATATGAGTCAAGATAAGATTGATATGAGATGCATTATCCACCATGAATTGGAACTCATCAAAACCATTTTGATTTAGTGAGACATAGAGAGGGTGTATATGGACCTATATGACCATGAATGCATCCAACACATAAAATAAGATGATGTCTTGACATTCTCCATGATCACTTTATTTTTCATGATATTCATTAGTAGAAAACACTTTAGTCTCAAACTTCAAAGGGATATTCATGGAATTAATGAATGACATGTGAATTTCCTTTTTTAAGAAAATCATATTAATGATTGAGATTCAATATGGGATACCGACAAGGGGATTGAGCACATAGTACTTCCATGAAAGGTTTATACTTATATTCCTAAGGGGTTATACCATTAATGACAATGTAAATGTCTTGGAGGGTTGAGATAGAGGCACTTGGATAGAACCCAAAAAATTATGTGAATTAAAAAATTTCTATGAAATAGTAAAAAAGTAAATTATATTAATGGAAAATAGTGATATACTAGAGGTCACTATAGCTAATATTTTCTCATATTTAACTTGAAAAAATGATTACCTTCTCATCCCTTAAAAATATAAAACTTTCATAGGGATTAAACCCCAAGAGACACACATTCTGAATGAATGTCTTCCTCTATCTCAAGGGTGTAGGAAAGATGATTCAGGAGGATTTGGAAGACATGATTCATCCCTAGGAACAATATAGTGATCAACCTATTCAATGGAATTGATATAGGAAAAATTTTATTCCTCATTAATGAATTATTCAAAAGCTTAGAGGGCCATCTACGTTCCTCCTAATGTGGGGAAAGTTATATAAAAGGGGGTTCAAGATTGAATTTGGCACCAATAGGGATACTTGTTACGCTTTTGATTTTAGAATCAACTCCTTTGAGATCCCGAGGGTTGTGTAGATAATAGTGTCTCCAAAAAGGATGGATTGTCTAAGGAGGGTGTCTATTGATTCATTTTTACATTAATTATCCTATGTGATTATGTCTTCAACTTTCAGGATATCTAATTATAAAATTTTTATACATCCTTACTCAAAACCCATTACCAATCCATGATACCTAAATCATCATTTAGGGTGGATAAAATAATTGTGATATACACTTAAAGATTTCAAAATTCCACTATGCCATGATTTATAAACATCTGGAGGTGATCCTTGTTGATAAAGTAATCATAGATGGTGTGTCTAAGGAACCTATGGTATGGGTGGTATTTAGTATGGTTCCTCAGCACATACTTTTATGGAATTATGGTTTTCAAAATATCAAGAATGTTTGTATATGGTATATATAAAGAATATTGGAACTTTCTCAAAACTAAAATAATCAGACCATTTATTTTGATATTTGATGTGACATGCCATCTGTCCCTGATGAGATCTTGTATATCATTATTAAAATAAGAATTTACTTGATGAGTCCTTTTTATATGCCCACATATAACTAGATCATTTTAGGGGATGCATCATGCATCAAAACAACTGTTTATGCTGTTCTAGAAATTAATCTAGATGGAGAGGTGGATGATGAGACTTATTATTGGTAAACTACATGAATTCCTCCATATATTATCCCCTTTTAGAAAACTCTTTAAATACTCTTGGATAATTCGATCTGATTAGAGTAGAGACCAATTCATCGTAAATTTTCTTTAGGAACATTCCAAACAGTTTTTCATGTTGGAGTTTAATTTCAACGGAGTTCATTTGAACTTTACACCGGAAAAAGAAGTCATTTACATGATTTTTTTTCCTATTGTTTTCACTTTGATAGGTTATGGACACTCACTCATTATAATGTAGAGTTAAACTGGTGGTGGAATAGTTGATGGATATCATCGTACCTAGAAACATACCATAGTGCTAGATTATTTTACTTGAATGTGGATGTTACTTCCAATATATAAAGGAGGAAACAAATATTGGTTGTATCTTACTTCATAGGGTTCCGCAATATTACACCGCACTGAAAGGAAATGTGTGTATGGTGTTCCTCTATGCCACTCATTCCATTAAATAACACAAAACTTAGTTTTTGGAAATTTGGTGGTGGGTAAATGCGGTCCACCTATTATGGGTATGGATTATTTTAGTTTTTATTGAAATCCAATGCATTTCAATATACTCTATATGATCAACCAGGGTATAAATAATCTCATTATGGGAGAATCTCTCATGCATGCATTTATTCCATTGTATATTTACTAACCCATGAAATGCGACGAGTATATTCTAGTGTTAAGAAATTACATTGATCCCCTAGAGGGGGAGCCACATGGATTTCCAGATCCTAGATTTGGTTAGTAGAGTATCCAACCATGGATCTGGCTGATTGATCTAGGATTTTTAGTTAAATAAAATGTATTGGGAGGCGAAAAGGGGTCATCTTGAACATCATATCTATTATGAAAGTACCCCCTTAGGAGTTCAAAATTATCCTTCAAATAAATCTCAAGATCGTCGATAAAGGAACCGATCTAGGAATCTACTAATATTTTCTCAGTATCTTAAGGAATACCAGAAGGCTTGGATATACCTTTACATTTTTCAAGGTTCTGATTTTTTAGTGATTTATATCATAATTTGAATCTTAAGGCCCATGAGTTACATTTTCTTTTTTGCATGAACACCTCCAGGTGGACTCTCCTATCATAGTGGTCCCTCTAAGAGAAAATAATCCCCATAGAATTCATTGCATATCTCATGCTGCCAGTTATTAGGGGGATCAACTATGACTAGATTCACAATCTCAATGGTCAGTGGTGAGAATTCACTATCCACATTTTTTCCTTCTTTCCCCTCTAAACACTTATAGTTACTAAGCTTGGTCCAATGTGGAGAATTTTTTTGAGTGAATTAATCATACTAATCATATATTTATAAGGGAAATGTGGAACAATATCTAGGGGAGGGCCCACTCCCAATAAATCAAAAAAGTATCACTGAGACTAGAAAATGGTTTTAGAGGGTGTAGTACCCCCAGTTTCTGGTATGTAACCATTTCTTGATCCTTTTAATGGTTATAAAGTTAAGGGTGATGAATGGGAGAGTCAGGAGAACTTGGAATAATGTTTTGAGGAAAAAGGGGAAGTCGCACGGGCGACACACGGTTTGTCTAAACCGTGCGGCCAAACCGTGCATTGTGGGTCTTGGAGATAGTATCTTCCACACGGATGTCGCATAGTTTGCCTAACCATGCAGCCAAACCATGTGAGAAGGGTGGCTGAGGTAGTAGATATTGCACTGTTAGCACACAGTTTTCCTAACCGTGCAAGAAAACCGCGCGACCACTTAAACAAGATCCTATAAAGTTGGATATCACATGTTTTTGCCTCTAAGTGGCTCTTTTTTTCTTCTAAGTAGCTCTAACTCGGGATTTTTTTCTCCTAAGGTCATAGAACATTCTACCATTGTTCCGGAGGTGATCCGAATGCTTCTCTTGGTGAATCGAAGCTGGATTCTTGAGGTATGTGATCGTTCTTATTTGTTCTTGATCGGTTTCTTAGATCTACTTAGATCAACATCTCCTATTCTCTCGGTTTCTTATATCTATGCCCATTATGGGTATATCTAAGTGTGTGGATGCCAAATATGATGAGATTTGGTCTTGATATTTCTAAGATAAGAGATCTAAGGTGGGGTTTTTAAGAACCAAATCAGTTTTCTTGTGCGTTCCCCGTTTGTTAGGGTTTTCGTCAAAACATTTGAGGTAGGAGGATTCAATATCGACTCCTCTTTCTAGAATTGATTGGATTAGATTCAAATTGGTTTATTTGAATGGATTTGATTGTTGAAAGCATAGAATATATTTTCTTTTAGTGATGATTTATGGTTTCGATGAGATTGTGAAATCTTGGTGACTATTTGTGCAAAGTGATTTGGCTTGTTGAATTTAAAATGTTCATTTTAAATTATTGATTTGCTGAAACTGTAGACGGTTTGATGAAAAATGGGATTTCAATAAAAAGGGTGTTTTATTGAAATGGTTTGAGATTGAAATGACTTTGATGGAATTGGTTTTCAATAAAAGGGAGGTTTATTGAAATGGTTTGAAGTTGAAATGGTTTGGCATTGAAATGGTTTTAATAGATATGGTTTTCAATAAAAAGGTATTTTTATTGAAAGGGTGTTTTGGCATGATTGATGGGAATATGTGGTGTGTGTTCATATTGCATGTATGGGGCTTGGTTTAAATAGGACCTTGTGCTCGGTGCCAAAAGTTTATAGGCACGTGGTAACTATATGTATGAGGCTTGGTTGAAATATGAACTTGTGCTCGGTGCCAAAGGTGTAATGGCACATGGGAAAAAATTACCTTGTGACGACTTGGTAGATCAATGAGAAACCACTCATGTGTATGGAACTGTCATAAAAAAGCATGCATGGTTGGTAGCATGTGTTCAGAAATGGATGAGTATGCAAAAAAAGAATGTTTATGAAATGGTTCTAAAGATTGTTTGGTTATTTTTCTAGAAAAATAACTTGCTGGAAAATTGGTTTCAATTGCTCTTGTAATGCCTTTGGTTATGAATGGTTTTGGAAACTTGTTTATATTTAGTTATAAACTGCTTTTGAGAAAATGTTTTATATAAAATATTTTTATATAAATGTGGCTAACTCTTATATCCTAGTGCCATGAGTAGGGAAGTCATTGGGTAAAACCTATTGAGTTTTATACTCACCCCTACTTTGGAACATTGGTGCTTTTGTAGATGTCATATTTTGGGACACATGTAAAGGTAAAGCATCTTGTTGCTAGTGGCTTGTGGTGATGCTTGGGACATGTTTTGGAGCTTGGAGCTTATGGAGAATGGAGTTGTAGTGTCTTTTGAGAGTCTTGAGTTGTTCATCCACTGTGTAATTTGATTTTTAGTTTGTTCTTGTGCTGTTGTGTGCTTTGATGTGGTTTGATATAAATGAAGTTGTTTGTTGGTCTTTCATTTGTTCATGCATCATATAGTGAATGTTTGGTTATGGTTGGTTTATGGGTTATTTCTTGAATGGTAAATCTTCCCCCAACTTGTATTGAAACCCTTTGGAATTTATTTCCAGCCTTTAGTGTCTTGGGGATGTCTCTTAAGGCCTAGTAATGACTTATTGAGATCTCAATCCAATGAGAATTGGTGGGTCATTACAAATGGTATCAGCTTGTTCGGTACTTGCCTAACAAGTATTCATCAGTGTTCTCGGTCTGGGAGTTGAAATTCATTCTTGTCTATTCCTTGGGTTGAAATCTTAGACAAGAGTAGAATTGTCAGAAATTATAGCATAAAAGGATGTAGCTAACCCGTTTATGCTGAACTTCAAGTTAATAGGGCGTTGGGTACATAAGTGTTTTGGATACACTTCTAGAATGTTGGAAATATCATTGTCATGGGTTTATCCAATGAGACTAGTAGGACATCGATTGTAGCGGAATTACTTCACACAAGGATTTCATATCTCATTGTGAGGAATGAGTACGGATTTTGTGCAAGGTTCAAATTTTTGAAAAATGCAGAAATTGTTTTCTAGTGAAAGATTTTGAAAATTGGGTATTTTGTGTATTTAGAAAATGGGTTGATTTTCAAAAAGCATGCTGAATGTTTTCAAAAATGTTTGAACAAGGGAAAAAGGTTGTTTTGAGAACAATTTTGTGATATATTTTGTGATAGAATTTGAATGCTAAGCCATCAGTTTCTAGAGAGTGACATTGATGGAGTTTTTTGTTGGTTTAGAAAATGGAACTCAATACGCATTGTTGAAACCAACTGAAAGAAGCTGCAGAGAATGTAGTTGCACCTGAACCATGGGTGAAAAAAGAGCTGGTTAAGAGTATTGTCCAAGATTTTCATGCTATGGATATGGGGAACTAGAGGAATGAACCAAGGAAAGTGGATCATACCATCCAGTTCATGAAGCAGAATCCACCAAAATTTTGGTGTGATGCTGAACCTGAAAAGGCGAAGGTGTGGCTAAGTAGGATGAATCATATCTTCGATTTCATCGACACACCAGTAGAGTAGAAACTAAAGTTGGTGACATATATTCCCTAGGATCTTGCACGTCAGTGGTGGGATTTAGTGGTGCATGCTAAATTGGATTAAGGCCTTACCTAGGAGGATTTTGAAGAATTGTTCAACAAATAATTATATCCTCACACATTCAAGATCCAGAAAACGATGGACTTCTTTATCTTGAAACAAGAGAGTATCGCTATCACAAAGTATGCGGATAAATTCATGAATTTAGTCCGTTTTCACTTGAGGTTGCAGCAAGTGCATCTTTGAAGGCACACATCTTCGAATCGGGGCTAAGGCGAGAGATTTGATTGAAGATTACAATGCTATTTATTACGGATTATACTGAGATAGTGAACAGAGTGATGGTTGCGAAACGTGATATCTCGGGATCGATAGAAGGAGGAATGATGATACCTATAGGAAATAGTGGGAACTAAACCACTGAGAACAATAGGAAAAGGGATACCTATTTCCACGGTGCGAGTGAAAATCAGAACAAGACTGCAGGATGAGTGAACCTTCTTCCATGACTCCAGAGCAAAGCAGGTTGTTTTCAACCTGGTTAGACTAACCACATAAAGAGAGAGTGTATGACACAACCTAGAGCATGTCTTAATTGCAAAAAGATGGGACATATTGATCACTATTGTCATAGTGCTCCTAGGTCGGGTGATCGGGACACTTCTCAGGCATCGAAAGCATCATATGCTTCGAAAGGAAGAGGAAAACAGAGTCAGTCTCATCAGCATAACAAAGCTATCCATGGTGATTCTCAAAATACCATGACTCCTCAACCTGGGAAATTTTAATAAGGCAACAAGGAGAGAAGTGCAGTGACGAAGCAATTGTATGGAGCTGAGCAGATGATGGTCGATGATCAGGCTGGACCATCTATGGTGAGAGGTACGATTCTTTTGAATTCTACCCATGTGCAAGTGCTCTTCAATACTGGTGCATCATATTCCTTCATTTCTTCTCGTGCTATTGAATTCCTACGTTTAAAATAGGAAATGATGCCTTCTGTTTTGAAACTGAAAACTCCTCTTGGTGAAAGAGAACATCAGGCATTTATGTGTAGAGCATGTGCTATAACTATTGATGGAGATGAGCTAAAATGGGACTTCTCCATGTTTTAAATTTATGTGAATGATGTAATCATGAGTATGGATTGGTTGAAAATGTTTAAGGATCACATCAACTATTATAGGAGAACGATTAGTTTTATAACTGAGGACGACATCGACCATCTCTTCAGAGGAGATCCAACGGAAAAGAAAGGTGCAAAGAGATTGTTGGCACCAATGGTGGGAAAAATCTCTTACCATTTGGCAGTGTTGACTTTGGCATCAATGGAATAGATCGAGAGAGATAGTTTTCTAGTTGTGGTGGATCAATTTCCAGATGTCTTTCCCAATAAATTCTCAGGGTTACCACCTCTAAGGGAAGTGGAGTTTACGATTGATCTCCTTCCGGGGACCAGTCCTATTTCCCTTCCATCTTATAGGATAGAACCAATAGAGTAACAGGAATTGAATGTGAATTTAGAGGAGCTGGAAAGCAAGGGTTTCATTTGACCAAGTACTTCTCCATGGGCTACACCAGTGTTGTTCGTGAAGAAGGCAGATGAAACTATTCGGTAGTGTATTGATTATCATAATCTTAACCAAGTTAAGATAAAGAATAGATATCCACTTCCACGTACTAATGATCTGTTCGATAAATTAAGGGGATCTCAGTGGTTCTCCAAGATTGAATTACAATTAGGATATCGCCAATTGTGAGTTCGGAAGGAGGGTATTCCAAAGACAGATTTCAGAAGTAGATATGGACACTACGAATATGTAGTCATTCCTTTTGGTCCAACGAATGCACCAGCGGTCTTCATGGATTTGATGAATCGAATATTTCAGCGATATCTGGATTATTTTGTTGTGGTGTTTGTGGATTATATCTTGGTGTATTCAAAGACAAGGTATGATCATGAGGTGAACCTAGAAACAGTGTTACAAATGTTGAGATATCATCGTTTGTTTGCCAAATTATCAAAGTGTGATTTTTGGATACAGGAAGTACATTTCCTTGGACATGTCATTTATGAGAAAGGTGTTTCTATTGATCCTGAAAGGATAAAAGCTGTTATATTTTGGAAACAACCGAAGAATGTGTTCTGGATATGAATTTTTCTTGGTCTAGATGGTTACTACTGACACTTTTTTCATGATTTCTCACAACTAGCTTCAGCAATGAAAACTCTGACTAAGAAGACTGCTCTCCTCCAATGGATGGAAGAATGTCATAAATCCTTTCAGGAACTGAATGTTCAGCTTACATCGACACCTATCTTGATCTTTCTAGAATCCGGATAGGGGTATGTGGTGTATTGTGATGCTTTAGGATCAATGTTTGGTTGTGTTCTCATGCAAAGAGATCATGTGGTTTCTTATGGTTCAAGGCAGTTGAGGGTTCATGAGAAGAATTACCCAACACATGATTTGGAGTTAGCTACAGTCGTCCATGATTTGAAAACATGGAGATATTATCTCTTTGGTGAGAAATTTACTGTGTTTACAGATCAAAAAATCTTGATACACAAGTTCTCATAGTAATATTTAAATCTGAGGCAAAGGAGGTGGATGGAGTATCTCCAAATGTTTGACTTTTACTTAATGTACACACTGGGAAAAGGAAATTCGGTGGTAGATGCATTGAGTAGAAAGTCATATGTTCAGTTAGCAAAAGAAGATTCATATGAATGGCAGTTGATGTTGTCTTAGCCGACATGAATGTGGAATATGAAAACTGAGGTGATGTTTTAGTTTTCTTTTCATCTATGATTGTTACTGATTTGGTAAAGATGATCAAAGAAGCACAAACATCTGATGCAGAATGTCTATTTGTAATTCAGAACTCAATGGTGGGGAGACCATTGATGGATGTAAACTTGATGGGGGTTCAGTTTTGTGTTTCAAAGATCGGATGGTTGTAACTATGGTTTTCAAGAACAACTCCTTCATGCTTACCACCATTCAAAATGGGCTGTACATTCAGGTACACAAAAAATGTAAAAGGCATTGAAGGTGCAGTTTTGGTGGAGCAGTATGAAAAGAAAGGTGGCAGAGTTCCTCTCTCAGTGTTTGACTTGTCAGCAGGTTAAATGAGATCATTTGAGACTAGCTGGTACGTTACATTCTTTATCTATCCCAGTGTGGAAATGGGATCAAATTGTAGTGGATTTTGTTATAGGTCTTCCATGAACAGTCTAGAAACATGATACCATTTGGGTGATAGTGGAACGTCTAACCAAGTTGGCCCATTTCATCCATATTCGTGAAACCCATACGGTGGAAGATCTTTAAAAAATCTATATCTGAGAATTGGTAAAGATGAATCGTATACTAGATTCTATAGTCTCAGATAGAGATCCAAGGTTCACATCTCATTTCTAGAAATCATTACATCAAGCCCTTGGAACTCAGTTGACTATGAGCATGACGTATCATCCTCATACGGATGGGAAATCCAAGTAGATGATACAAACATTGGAATATATGTTGCAGGCTTTTTTAATGGATCTTGGTGGATCATGGGAGGAGAATATAACCTTAGTGGAGTTCTCATACAATAATAGCTATCAAGACTCGATATGCATGGATCTGTTTGAAGCATTGTATGAGCATCCTTGTCATTCTCCACTATGCTGGGTGGAAACTGGTGAAACTTCACTAGTTGGGATGAGCCTTGTGCAAGAAACAATAGAGAAGATTCAGTTGATTATAAAGAGGATGGAGATGGCTCAAAGTTATTAGAAATCTTATGCACATCACTGTTGGAGACCTTTGTCGTTCGTTGTGGGTGATCATGTCTTCTTGAGGATCTCTCCAAGGCTTGTACATCGTCGTTTTAGGAATAAGGGAAAGTTACCTCCTAGATAGATTTTCCCTTTTGAGATACTGGAATGGGCTGTAGAGGTGGCATATCGGTTGGAATTACCACCATAGTTTAGTTTGGTTCATAATGTTTTCCATGTATCTCAGTTGAAAAAGTATTAGTCTGATCCTGACCATGTGATCAGATGGGATCACGTTGACCTAGAGTTGGATGCTTCATTGATACATATCCCAGTACGGATTGTGGATAGGTAAGAGAAATTCTTGAGTGGAAAAAGGATCGGTCTAGTGTTGGTTCTATGACAGCATGGTCAGATTCAATAAGAGACTTGGGAACTTGAAAGGGAAATTAAAGAGAAGTGGCCAGAACTCTTTCAGTTGGCTGAAGTTTTTATAATTTCGGAGGATAGAAAGACCAATGGTGGGGAGAATGTAGTACCCTAGATTTTTGGTATGTAACCATTTCTGGATGATTTTAATGGTTATAAAGTTAAGGGTGATGAATGGGAGAGTCGGGAGAACTTGGAATGAAGTTTTGAGCCAAAAGGGGAAGTCGCACGGGCGGCACACAGTTTGTCTAAACCGTGCGACCAAACCATGCGTTTTTGGTCTTGGAGGTAGTATCTTTCGCATGGGCGGTGCACGATTTGTATAACTTTGCCTCCAAACAGTGTGAGAAGGGTGGTCAAGGCAGTATCTAATTCACGGTTAGTGCATGGTTTTCCTAACCGTTTGAGCAAACCGTGCGACCACTTAAACGAGATCCTATAAAGGTGGATCTCACACATTTTGCCTCTAAGTGGTTTTTTTCCCTCCTAAGTGGCCCTAACTCAGGATTTTGCTTCTCTTAAGGTCATAGAAGGTTCTCCCATCGTTCCATATGTGATCGAAGGCTTCTCTTGGGGAATCGAAGATGGATTCTTGAGGTATGTGATCATTCTTGATCAGTTTCTTAGATATACTTAGATATACTTCTCCTATTCTCTCGGTTTCTTAGATCTACGCCCATTATGGGTATATCTAAGTGTATGGATTCCGGATATGATGATATTTGGTCTTGATATTGCTAGGAGAAGAGATCTAAGGTGGGTTTTTGAAGAACCAACTCGGTTTTCTTGTGCATTCTTTGTTTGTTAGGGTTTTCGTCAAAACCTTTAATGTAGGAGGCTTCACTCTCAACTCAACTTTCTATAATTGATTGGCTTAGATTCAAATTGGTTTATTTGAATGGATTTGATTTTAAAAATTATAGAATAAATATTCTTTAGTGATGATTTATGGTTTTGATGAGATTGTGAAATCTTGGTGAATTGTTGTGCAAAGTTATTTGGCTTGTTGAATTTAAAATGTTGATTTTAAATTATGGATTTTCTGAAACTGTAGATGGTTTTATGTGTAGGTTTTGGGTGCAGTGGAAGCGCATTGGTGGGTTTGCCCAACTTTAATTTTAACATTAAATAACATTCAATCTAAGATCTGTCACAATTTAAAATGCCGAATCTTCAGAATAGAACGAAGAATGAAGAAGAAAATAAGAGTCCCGAAACCCTTGAGATAGGATCATCATATGTTGGTTATAATTAATTTAATTAATTCATAAGAATTACCTCAATGGAATTATTTCATCATTGGAGTCTCCGGTCATGACCCTGTAATCCGTCGTTGCATTGTAGAATCCAAGTACATGATTCCTCTAGCAGTGATCCACATGCGCTCCAAGTATCTTTGGACATCGCCGAAGGGATATCCGGGTGCTAGCGCGGAAGAGCCTTCGATTGTGATGTTCTCCTTCAACCGCCTTGATTCGATAGAGGATATCGCTTTCGTAACTTGAACGCGTTCTTGGTGGAAATGGAATTCTCTCTTGGCTTGAGAGTATTTCCCAATCTGTTGTGCACAACAATGGCTCTACCTCCATGAGAATAATGTAATTAGGATTATAATAATTAGAATAATAAAATGAATTAATTTCCCAAAAGAATTTAATCATTTCATTTAATTCTTAGTAATACCCCATGTCTTAATAATGACAGTTGACCATCATTATTACTTGACATGCATCTAACATATTACATTTAATATCATTTAATTAAATAAACAATATTTTCTCACGAATCCTGAAAAAAAACTACAAGGCGTGTCTATAAATATACATGGTGTGTAATTTTTATTTTTTCAATTTATTTATTTCCTCCACCATATTTATTAGACCTTGAGTAATGGATATTTATTTCTTAAATAAATGTGACTGCATTACTCGCTAATAAATATATATATTATTTCGCCCACAATATATTCTCTCGAATAACTAGTGTTGAAATAAATACGATCATGCATCCTTAAATAATTATTAAACCACAGTCGGGAATAATATTTATTTAACTTGTTAAATTAATATTTAACTGAGATACATGGACACACTTAGTGTGTGACCCTCTAGGCCGCTTTCTCTGTGGCATTAGGCGGAGCCTGCCTAAAGTCCAAGGTTAACGTCTAGTAACACACCAAGGCACCCATAGAGAAAGAAGTTAATGCCACAATGACATGTCACCTCCTATGAACGCTTACCGTGTAATATAATCCCTTTGTCTCGATATCTCCAATCAAGCGGGTTGTATGATAGTGCCATCAACCCATGTGGTCGATTATTATTTATTTGACTTCCTGGAATTGAACTCACCCATACCTTACCATGGCCCTAGATTTATTTCGGTTATATCAATTCCATCAAAGGGCCTGAGATATCTACTTCCGTTATGGAACAGAAGAGACAAATCCTTTCTCACATTATCTATTAATGCAGTATTACTCGTGATGCACCCAACGTATCCTACCTCACTATGAATAGTGTGCCGTCATAGTTTTCGTCAATACATCTAAGTGTGTGAGTTGTAATACCCATTAATAATAATCTTAAAGTCTAAGGACCAATACACACGTCTGTAGATAGGAACATTCAATGACAATATGAAATGTGGATTTCCTATTGGCGTGTCACGTTCTCATAACATCCTTCTGGATATTACCAAGGGCGCAAACCATGATAAGGTGCCTCAAAGTTTTATGAGTCCTCACCCCTAATGACCTGTATTATTTGTGTCCCTCAAATAATATCATACGACCATAGAACATATATTCAAGAACAGTGTTATGGCACTTCCAGGTTCTCATCATAGTAGAGATCTGCTATGACCCATTAATGCAACGGCTGTCCTTAGGACATTATCACATGCATTGTCACGCAGAAGAACAATCAAGATGTGATAAGGCATTCATTAATGAATAAAGTAAAAACTAGTTTGTTCTAGGCCACCAACTCCAACAGACTCCCACTTGGACTAAAGCCAACTGCTAACAACCTTTAACCCGCTAGCTCTCACATGATATTCTTTCTTCTGCTGAGATTGGCCTTTAGTCATGGGGTCGGCCACGTTCTCATCCGTGGACACTCTGCTCACTGCAACTTCACCCCTTTGATAGAAATCCCTCAAGAGGTGATACTTACAGAGTATGTGCTTTGTCCGTTGATGTGACCTTGGTTATTTTGAAAGAGCCACCGCTGTAGTGTTATCACAATACAATGTAATGGGATCATTACTGCTAGGCACCACATCAAGATCTTGGAAAAAGTTCTGAATCCAGACAGCTTTCTTGGCTACATCAGAAGCCTCTTTATACTCGGACTCCACTGTAGAATTGGTGACAACTGGCTTCTTTGAACTCTTCCAGCTCACATCTCCTCCATAGGGACAGAAAACATATCTAGATTGTGACTTCAGGTCATCCTGATCTATTTGAAAACCAGCATCAGCATACCCTCTGATGAAAATCTCATCGTCTCCTCCATACACCAGGAACACATCCTTAGTTCTTCTCAGATACTTAAGGATAGTCTTAACAACAGTCCAATGCTGTTCTCCTGGAACTACTTGATATCTACCTACCATGCTCAGTGCATAGAAAACATCAAGACCGATACATAACATGGAAGACATGATGGATCATATAGCCGAAGAGTATGGGATCTTACTCATTCTATCTTTCTCTTGTTGTGTCTGAGGACACATTTTCTTAGAAATATGTAAGCCATATGACACTGGAACCAATCTTCTCTTGGATTTTTCCATATTAAATCTCTTTAGTATCTGGTCAATGTATGTACCCTGACTTAGTCTAAGCATTCTCTTGGATCTATCATGAATGATCTTGATCCCTAGAATGTAGGCTGCTTCACCTATGTCTTTCAGGGATAAGTACTTGTTCAACCAGTCCTTAACTGACTGTAAGTCTGATATGTTGTTTCCAATAAGCAATATTTCATCAACATATACCACTAGGATGACGACCACATTCCCATTAAACCACTTATAAACACATGGCTCACATTCATTCTTAATGAAACCAAATTCCTTTACGGCTTCATCAAATCGAATATTCCATGACCTAGATGCTTTCTTCAATCCATAAATGGATTTCTGCAACTTTCAAACGCGTTTGGCTTCACCTGGTGTCACAAACCCTTATGGTTGTGTCATATTGACATCTTCCTGAAGGTTCCCGTTAAGGAATGCTATTTTGACATCCATTTTCTAAATCTTGTATTCATGGTAAGCTGCTATGGAAAGTATGATTCTTATGGATTTAAACATGGAAACTGGCAAAAAGGTTTCATCATATTCAATTCCTTGACATTGTCTGAATTCTTTATCCAATATCCTTGATTTATATGTGATAACTTGACCTTCCGTGTCCAGCTTTCTCTTGAATACCCATTTACATCCAACATGATTTACATCAACTGGCTCATCGACCAGAACCCAGACTTGGTTCTGATACATGGAATCCATCTCAAAATTCATAGCTTCTATCCATCTTGCATCTTCTGAGCTTTATACTGCTTCCTTGTAGGAGAGAGGTTCATCATTGTCCAACAATAATGATTCACCATCCTCGGTGACTAGGAAACCAAATCTCTCTAGTTCCCTTACCTCTCTTGAGCTCCTACGCAGTACTTGTGTTTCTGGAACCTCTTCCACGGGGACCTGTGGAACTTGTTCCTTACCAACTCCGGTGTATCTTGAGAATCAAATTCATTGAAGTCAATCTTGCTCCCACAATCCTTCTTGAGGATGTGCTCCCTCTCAAGAAATATGGCTTGTCTGGCAACAATCAATTTCTTGTCTTGAGGGTTATATAGGTAATATCCTTTTGTTTCCTTGGGATATCCTATAAAGATAAACTTCATGCCCCGGGGTGCTAGTTTGTTTCCTAAAAAGGCCTTAAAAAACTCCTCGCATCCCCATACACGTGTGTGCGACAAAGTGGGTTTCCTTCCATTCCATAACTCGGATGGAATTCCATTTTCCACCTTAGTTGGTACTCGGTTTAATGTGTATGCTGCAGTTTGTAATGCATATCCCCAAAAGGATAATAGAAGATCCGCATGACTCATCATCGACCTCACCATGTCCAACAAGGTACGGTTCCTCCTTTCACTAACTTCATTCCACTATGGTGTATAAGGAGGAGTGAGCTGAGGTAGAATCCCAGACTCCCGTAGAAGATCGATGAACTCTTGGTTCAGATATTCTCTACCTTGATCCGATCGAATATTGTTTATCTTCTTACCAAGATGATTCTCTAATTCATTCTTGAATTCCTTAAATTTCTCTAAGGACTCTAACTTATACCTAATTAAGTAGACATAGCCATATCTACTCAAATCATCAGTAAAAGTAATGAAGTGAGAATATCCACCTCTAGATTCTACCGGAAATGGTCCACACACATCCGTGTGTACCAATCCTAGAATCTCTGTGGCCCTTTCACCTTGTCCACCAAAAGGCGGCTTGGTAATTTTTCCTTGTAAACAAGCATGAAATCTATCAAGTGGTTTTATCTCAGTAGAGTCTAAATAGCCATCTTGGTAAAGCTTTGTCAAGCACTTCTCGTTCACATGAACAAGGTAGTGATGCCATTACTGGGTGATGTATGAGTCATGTGAGTTTGTTTCATTATTGATTGCCAACACTTGGTTTTCATAATTTAATACATACAAACCATTATTCAAATGTGCCATACCATAATATACGTTTTTCTTATAAAAGTGACAACCCTTATTTCCAAACTAGAAAATAAATCCATCCATATCCAAACAAGATACATAAATTATGTTCTTGGTAACACTAGGAAAAAAATAACAGTTTTGTAAAACCAAAATCATACCAGTTGGCAATGAGAGGTGATAGTTTCCAATAGCCAACGCATCCAGCCTTGTGCCATTGGTAGCTTGAAGATCCACCTCTCCTCTGGCGATCTTTCTAAATCTACTTGGTTCCTACATTTGAATACAAATGTGGGCCCCACAAGCTGTATCTAATACCCAATGTGTAGAAATAGAAAGATTGCATTCGATAACGAACACACCTTTAGCGTCCCCACGCTTATGTGTGAAGTTCCTCTTCTAGTGGCCCTGCTAGCCACATGCAAAACACACTGCCTCCCATTCCTTGCCCTGCCTCTAGATCTTCCCCTTCTTGAAGGGATGGTGCTCGAGGGCTTCAGACCATTTATAAGTCTTTGGCCCCTTTTCCTTGTCCTTCCTTTTCTTGTTCACCATAAGGACCGTGGGTTTGTCACGCCCCATGTCCTTATCTACCTGGGGAATCAAGGTCAGAAGCTCTGATAGAATCTTCTCATTACCTCTCATATTATAGTTGAAAATGAAACTAGAGAAGGTCTTGGGCAGTGATGATAGGATGATATCTGTACGCAACTCATCCGGGAATTTAATCCCTAAGATGTCCAGGTGTTCAATTTAGCCAATAAGCTTGAATACATGAGGCCCAGCTGGCGCAGACTCTCCATGCTTCGTGGTAAAAAAATCATTGGAGATCTCATACCTCTCCTGTCTCGCCTTCTCTTGGTAGGGATCCTTAAGGTGAGACATCATTCTATACGCATCCATGTTTTCATGTTGCTTCAAGATCTCATTAGACATGGCCGATAGTATGAAACACTGGACATATATGGAATCATCCATGTGTTTCATGTAGAGAGATAATTCCTCAACACTAGCCTCTTTCCCAGGCGCAACTGGAATATGCTCTTCTAGCACATACAATTTCCTTTCATGGCGAACAACGACGCGTAAACGCCTATGCCAATCTTTGAAATTGGTGCCGATGAGAAGGTTTTCTTTTTTGAGTATGGTGCGCAATGAAATGTTTGACGTCATTTTCTTTCCGTTTCGACAAATTAAGATGAGTAAAGGTTTAGTACTTTATTACAAATTGAGACAAATAAATAAATTAATACTTATTACTCTCCCACTATTTTATCGAAATCCAATAGCCCTCGCCATTGATTTCAGAATATTCTGTTGCATGAATATTCTAGTGGCAAGGATCCATATTTCCCTTCGCATTACCCATACTAGGGTTGGTCAAGCAACTTGAAGGGTTTTAGGTAGGCATTCCAATTTCCAACTGCATTAAATAGCAGCTCCTTGATCCGCTGAGTGGACTCCCCAATCCTGAAATCCTTTTATTTTGGATTTTCACAACCTTTTCCTCTTGGTCACACCAAGTCCTACTATGGCAGTCAACCCTTGATGCGAACCAAGTCTAGTCAACCCAAAACCTTGAATTATAATTCCCTGATAATTGAAAGCACCCCAAATAGGGTTGGTCAAGCACTTTGAACTATGGTTAGATTCTAACCAAGATTATGGAAGGCTATACCGACTTAATATTTCTTTTGAGGGATTTTATCCTTATACGTAAATTTCCATTTTATTATCTTTTATTACATGCTTGTTAGTATTAAGTGGGATATACTTAAGTGATTAACCATGTCTAAGATAATATTTACGTATAAGACGGTTTTATTTTAGTTCCATCTTGCATGCTCGTTTAATTCATTAATTGTGTGATCATGCCCACCTTTGTATCTCCTTGGATTGGTTTCGTCGTGAATCTTGACTTGAGCCACCTCCACTAGCTTGGGAGCTCCATCCATTACATATGCATTTATCTCACATGCAGGTGAGGGGTAAAAAAAGGGGTTTTACATAAAAGAATCCTTGGGTGCCCAGGCCCTACATATTAATGAGGAGATGGCTCGCAGGCCAAGAAAATTTAATTTAAATAAATAAATTAAAAGAAACCATTCACATACAAAGGTCTCGGTCTAGCTCATGATCATCCATACATGCAACGCTATTTACGCATAAATAAAACTAGCATTCAATTCTTTAATTGTTATTGTTTAAGATAAATCACTCTCGAATTAATTAATCATCTTTAATTAATCAATCCATTTATCTTAAAACCTTTTTCTGAACTTCCTTGAGATTCTCATCCATCATAATTTTAAATAAATAAATTCATTTAAAATTATCCTTGTACATAACTTGTACCTTGGAGGCAACCCGGTGAATTCCCATTTATTACACAGATGTGAAATTAAACACATATATATAAAACACCTATCACATGTTGTGCCGCAGCTTTACACCTGCACCATGGTACACGTCTCAAGGGTTTGTATAATATAATAATAAATTTTAATAAATCTATGTAATTTGGGTGAGTACACGGCGTGTAGTTCCCACTACACGGAGTGTACTTTTCTTCACTGTCCATCCGAAGTACACACCCTGGGATAGGCCATGTTAATGTACTTAATAAATTTTCATAGTACACGGCGTGTACAGTTGGAAACACGCCGTGTAGTTTCCACATTACACGGTTTCCTTCCAGGTAGGCCGTGTACGAAGTACACAACCCAACCCTAACCCAAAGGGACTACACACCGTGTTCATTGGACCACATGACATGTATTCCGGAAACCGTGTGCCACCTGTTTCTGGTTAACACACGGTGTCTTAAATTCTTAGAAATAATCCAATACACGGCCTGATTTGGCGGATCAGTCAATGCATTGAACCTAGACTACATAGCGTGTACATCCAAATACATGTCATGTATTCTGGTGTTATACGTCCAGAAACGTTTGGCTCCTCCAGATGAGTTCCTCTATTTTATTTTAATCAAAATTAAAAGAAAAATTCGTTTCTGTGAGGTGAACAAGAAACGAGGGAGGAGGAACGGATCTCGATATTCAGATTTCCAGAACGATTAAAATTTTAATTGAAATAACTAAATAATTAAATGCGTAAATTAACAATGAAAATAAATAAATAATTATAATCAACGATATGACCCCTCTAATACCACTTGTAGGTTCCGGGCGCAGCGGAAGCGCATTGGGGGGTTTTCCCAACTTTAATTTTAACGTTAACCAACGTTCAATTCAAGATCCATCAGGATTTAAAACGCTGAATCTTCAGAATAGAACGAAGAACGAAATAGAAAAGAGGAGTCCCAAAACCCTTGAGATAGGATCATCATATGTAGGTTATAATTAATTTAATTAATTCATAATAATTACCTCGATGAAATTATTTCTTCATTGGAGTCTCCGGTCATGATCCTGTGATCCGTCATTGCGTTGTAGAATCCAAGTACAAGATTCCTCTAGCGGTGATCTACACGTGCTCCACGTTTCTCTAGACATCGCCAAAGGGATCTCCGAGTGCTAGTGCGGAAGAGCCTTCGCTTGCAATGTATGCCTTCAACCGCCTTGATCCGGTGGAGGATATCGCTTTCGTAACATGAAAGAATTCTTGGTGGAAAAGGAATTCTCTCTTGGCTTGAGAGTATTTCCCACTCCGTTGTGCACAAAATTTGCTCTACCTCCATAAGAATAATGTAATTAGGATTATAATACTTAGAATAATAAAATTAATTAATTTCCCGAAAGCATTTAATCATTTCATTTAATTCTTAGTAATACCCCATGTCTTAATAATGGCAGTTGACCATCATTATTACTTGACATGCGCCTAACGTATTGCATTTAATATCATTTAATTAAATAAACATTATTTTCTCATAAATCCTGAAAAAAAAACTACACGACATGTATATAAATACACATGGCGTGTACTTTTTATTTTTTCATTTTATTTATTTCCTCCACCATATTTATTAGACCTTGAGTAATGGATATTTATTTCTTAAGTAAATGTAACTGCATTACTCGCTAATAAATATATATATTATTTCTCCCACAAAATATTCTCTCGAATAACTAGTGACGAAATAAATGCGATCAGGCATCCTTAAATAATTATTAAACCACAACCGGGAATAATATTTATTTAACTTGTTAAATTAATATTTAACTGAGATACATGGACACACTAAGTGTGTGACCCTCTAGGCCTCTTTCTCAGTGGCATTAGGCGGAGCCTGCCTAAAGTCCAAGGTTAGCATCAAGAAACACACAAAGGCACCCATAGAAAAATAATTTAATGCTGTAATGACGTGTCACCTCCTACGAACGCTTACCGTGTAATATAATCCCTTTGTCTCGATATCTCCAATAAAGCGGGTTGCATGCTAGTGCCATCAACCCATGTGCTCGATTATTCTTTCTTTGACTTCCCAGAATTGAACTCGCCCATACCTTACCATGGACATGGATTTATTTAGGTTATATCAATTCCATCAAAGGGCATGAGATATCTACTTCCATTATGGAACATAAGGGACAAATCCTTTCTCGCATTATCTATTAATGCAGTATTACTCGTGACTCACCCAACGTATCCTACCTCACTGCGACCAGTGTGTCGTCACAGTTTTCATCAATACATCTATGTACGTGAGTTGTAATACCCATTAATAATAATCTGAAAGTATAAGGACCAATACACACGTCCGTAGATAGGAACATCCAATGACACTATGAAATGTGGATTTCCTACTGGCGAGTCTCGGTCTCATAACATCCTCCTGGATATTACCAAGGGCGCACACCATGAGAAGGTGACTCAAATTTTTATGAGTCCTCACCCCTAATGACCTGTATTATTTGTGTCCCTCAAATAATATCATCCAGCCATAGAACATATATTCAAGAACAGTGTTATGGCACTTCCGGGTTCTCATCATGTAGGGATCCACTATGACCCATTAATGCAAAAGCTGCCCTTAGGACATTATCACATGCATTGTCACGCAGAAGAACAATCAAGATGTGATAAGGCATTCATTAATGAATAAATTACAAACTATTTAGTTCTAGGCCACCAACTCCAATATGATGAAAAATTGGTTTTCAATAAAAAGGGTGTTTTATTGAAATGGTTTGAGATTGAAATGACTTTGATGGAATTGGTTTTCAATAAAAGGGAGGTTTATTGAAATGGTTTTGAATTGAAATGGTTTGGAATTGAAATGGTTTTAATGGAAATGGTTTTCAATAAAAAGGTGTTTTTATTGAAATTGTGTTTTGGCACGATTGATGGGAATATGTGGTATGTGTTCATATTGCATGTACGAGGCTTGGTTAAAATATGACCTTGTGCTCGGTTCCAAACATTTAATGGCACATGGTAACTATATGTACGAGGCATGGTTGAAATATGACCTTGTTCTTGGTGCCAAAGGTGTAATGGAACATGGGAAACAATTACCATGTGATGACTTGGTAGATCGACAAGAAACCGCTCATGAGTATGGAAATGTCATAACGAAGCATGCATGGTCGGTAGCATGGGTTGGTAAATGGATGAGTATGGAAAATAGGAATTTTTTTGAAATGGTTCTAAATCTTGTTTGGTTATTTTTCTGGAAAAATAACTTGCTGGAAAATTTGTTTCAATTACTCTTTGAATGCCTTTGGTTATGAATGGTTTTTGGAACTTGTTTATATTTAGTTATAAACTGCTTTTGAGAAATTTTTTTATATAAACTGTTTTTATATAAATGTGGATAACTCTTCTACCCTAGTAGCGTGAGTAAAGAAGTCATTGGGGAAAACCTACTGAGTTTTATACTCACCCCTGCTTTGGAACGTTGGTTCTTTTTCAGATGTCGTATTCCGGGACACAGGTAAAGGTAAAGCATCTTGTTGTTAGTGGATTTTGGTGATGCTTGGGAGATGTTGTGGAACTTGGAGCTTGTGGAGCATAAAGTTGTAGTGTCTTTTGAGAGTCTTGAGTTGTTCATCCACTGTGTACTTTGATGTTTATTTTGGTCTTACACTATTTTGTACTTTGATGTGGTTTGATATAAATGAACTTTTTTCTTGGTATTTCATTTGTTCATGAATCATATAGTGAATGTTTGGTTATGGTTGGTTTATGGGTTATTTATTGAAGGGTAAATCGTCCTCCAAAATGTATTGAAACCCTTTGGCATTTATTTCCTGCCTTTGGCTTCTTGGGGATGTCATTTAAGGCCTAGTAATGACTTGTTGAGCTCTCAAGCCAATGAGAATTGGAGGGTCATTACAGAGGGACTGGTAGATATAGTGTTATCGAAGGGTGGTTGATCATCCTTAAAAATTCCTCAATATGAGAAGAATAGGTTTTTGGGAATATAACTAACTGATATTGATAGAGTATTATTAATGGGTGGAAACAGAAATTGTGTACCCCTCACTTGTAGAAAACATCTTTAAAGTTTCCTAATAGAAGTATAATAATGAAAAAATATCAATTTTTGGATACAGAGATATGGTAAATAGATTTTATGTTTATAAATGGAGATCATGATTCGGGGTCATAATAACTTTTGTTGTGAACACATCATAGTATTTTTCAAATGTTACCTCCAGGACACAACCATATGATGGTGTTTTTGAAACCTATTATCATTATTTGGGGAGATCAAGTTGTAGAGTTGCATACTACCATAGGACCTTGATGCGTGTAAGGGTAGATGAGTCTTAAATAATTAGACACAATACACTAATAATTTTTGTAGATTCTTAATATAAATCCCCACAACATTTATCATAGTCGGGGTGTTATGAAACTGAAAACTAAGCATGGTACACCTTTCAGAACTACTACTCCAGGGCCTTAAGTTGACCAAAACCTATATGATACATCAATTGCTGACTATTAAGGTGGCTCAAAATATCACACTAATTCTATTGGAGTTACACTATATAGATTCTATTATGCATCTATGGTATGGGAAATTGAAAAGTCTCATGTAGCAAGAACATGACTGGATTTTGGTCAGTGTCCATAAGATTCGATGATTTCTCATCACCAACCCCACATTATTCATAAAAGGAACTCATATTCTAAAGTATTGGGTTTAATATTAGATAAATTCACTATATATTTCCCATCACTTTATGATTCATTGGTTGTAAGGTGAGAATCCATACGAGGGAGCAATGAGGAACTCCTTTTTGGTGGATCTCTAGCAATGAGATCTATCATCTAAGACTCCATACATTGAGAAAAATATATTTCATTTATATTTTTATTAGGATTAAACATCATCTCTTTATATTATAGGGACCCTAATTTATATTCTTGAGATAACATAATGGGTATTTGTGAACCCTATTTATATTGTTCCTCATTCATTAATTATCTTTTGGAGCCTAAAGATTTTCCCACCACCAATGTAATATTAGAGGGAAAATATGTTTATGGAGCTATAGAAAACATCATGGAATTCCATTAAAAGGATAAAAAAATATACTACATGAACACGTAATTTTTGTGGGTGTTTTCAATTATTTTAAGCCAGGGTTGTGAATCACACTATTTCTAGTCTCACATTCTTTCTTTCTAAAGGTGATCAACCATCTCCACCAATATTGGTGATGATTCCTCCTTAATCAAAAATAGTTGATAGTATATTGGTTCCTACTTCCATGGATTCCTCCTTGGAGTTCATTTATATGTTTGTGTCTCCCTCATAGATTTTATTCATGTATGTGAAACTCATCCCTAGTGCCTTCCTGAGGTGGATGCCGATTAATTATTCTACTTCTGTATCAACAAGGAAACAACCTTCAGTGAGATTAGATGGTAAAATTAGGAACTTTTAATCATTTTTAGACCTTGGGTGTGTTGGGAACCAATAAATTCTTCCTCTATTGGATGGAATCTCATATATGAGGCATCTTAGACTCATAAACCATGGAATCCTATGTCGTCTATGAGGTAGTTGACGCTAGGGGAATATGGAATCTAGGGGTTTTTATCCTAGGAATCCCATATTTATTGTATGGGGTAGATATTTTGGGTTGGTCATAGGTTTAATTTTTTGCGAGGATAGGTGAGTGGTTATGTGTATCCGTAGGCTGAAGATAATGAAACTTTAGGGTTTTATTAAGTGTGTCCCCAGGTGAAGATTTCACATTTTGGGAGTTTGGTTAAGTGTGTCCCTAGGGGGGAATATTTCACACTTGGGATTTGATTAGGTGTTTCTCTAAGGGGAAACATTTTACTCTTGAGGGTTTTGTAATGTGTGTCCCTATAGGTAATATTGCACACTTATATTTTTTTAAGCATGTCCCTAGGGGGTATAATTTCACTCTTTTGGAGTTTGGTAAAGTGTTTCCCCAATGGGGAATATTTCACACTAGAGATTTGGTTAAGTTTTTCCCCCATGGGGGAGATTTCACACTTCTGGGTTTTATTATAGTGAGATAAAGTGTCCCCCCATTGGGGGAAATGATCACACTTAGGGATTTGATGGTGATTTTGGGTGTCATAATTGAACATCATGGAGTTACCCAAGATGTGTTGGTATGTCATGATTTAAACTCATGGAGGTTTCATACGAAACATGTTTAATATAATGGGATCAAAACAGACATAGTTAGATGCCATAGTTTAATGTCATGTGACATGACCAGTCCATACAGTTTAACATCATTTGGTAAGGAAACTCCTATCATGGAAGGAGCGTCAAAAAGGGATGGTGTAGGGATTACAGATGAAATATTTCTAGGAATTAAAGTTTCATACCAAGTATGTAGTTTCATACCATTGGTAGGGATTTATATTATGGTAATTATGCATGGGAGATGCCCAGTATAAGAGTTTCATCCCATGGTAGGGAAGGAGGTGGTATGTCAGGATGATCATACATGAGTCATCCTTTGTTTTTGAAAAAAGAAAGGAGGTGTAAGATTATCCCATTATAGTGATACATGGGGAATACCATGTTTACCACATTGGGTAATCCTATAGTTTTTATCCATGTGATGAGGATGTTATTGTACAGTTTAGTGTCATATGGCTAGGATGTTGGGCTATGAAACTTTATGTCACGTAACACGGACGTGGATGGGTCTTATGCCAAAGGATACCTATGTATTTTTAGGAGAAATAATGGTGTGATTGTGGATTCTACATCAGTTATTATTAGTTACTTGTAGGATAAGTTATGGTATGAATGTGGATTATGTGTGGGAGATGTTTGGGTGATGCTTGGAGTAGTGATGATGTGGTTGGGGATTATGCAAGGAAGTTTATTGGGTGATTATAATAGAAATTATGGTGTTATTAGTGATTATGTACCTAGGATTACCATGTTATTCTTGGAGAATTAATGGTATGAATGGTGTTTATGCATGGAAGATACCCAGATGCTTCTAGGAGTAGTGATGATCTGGTTGGTTTCTATGTATGGAAGCTACTTGGGTGTTGCTAAGAGAAATAATGGTGTGATTGGGGCTTATGCAGCTGGACTATCTAGGTGATTCTAGGAGAAGAGATGGTATAAATAAGGCTTATGTATTGTAGATACATAGGTTCTTTTAGGAATAATGATGACTTAGTTGGGGCTTATGCATTGAATATTTCTAGGTTCTACTAAGAGTAATAATGGTGTGATTTGGGTTTATGTGTGGAAGGTGACCATGCGTCACTAGGAGAAATGATGGTGTGATTAGGGATTATGTATGGAATATTCCCACATGTATAGGGGTATCATCTCACAAATATCACATGAGAAATATCATTCTTTTTTCATGAGGCATCCTACACTTATCTATCAGATCAACCCATGTTCATTGCATAGGGAATGGCCATACTCTATCATCACATACAAGGAAGTTGTGTGTGGGGATTATGAATTGAGCAACCAATTATTTTTTTCTCATGTTTATCCATGAGGTAATATTGAACCATTGATGGATTAGGGAATATAATTGGGGATTAAACCTAAATAGAAGGCCCATAGGGACTATTTGGGGTTAATCTCATGACCATTACATGAGTCATCTTATACCTGACACATAAGGCATATCATTTTTGTCATAGGAGGCATCCTATGCTTGTTATGTAGTGTATACTTTAGTTTAACATCTTATAGTGAGGATGATAGATGTTATATCATGATTATGTCATGAGGCATCTTAAAATTGATATGTAAGGCATCACATTCTTGACACACAAGTAATTTAATGATTTCCACATAAGGTATACTATAGTTTATCATCATTTAGTGAAGACTATTTAGAAGAATATTCCTAGAAATGGATGGTGTGGGAGTTATTATAGAGTGTCCCTTTCTTGTTCAACTTTTCCAGGGATTCAAGTGATGAGGTTTTAAGAATTGGTTGAGATTTTTTACTTAAGTTATCCAAGGGGACTAAGAGGAAAATATGAACTCACATAACAGGAAAGGGACAAAGAGGAGTATATCGACTAAAGGTATTTTAGGGAGTGTAGAGGATTATGTTGACTTATGTTATTATATGGGGTGGACATTAGGTTTGTATAAGTTCCAACCAAAAATTTAATTGACCATGTCCAAATATTTCGTGGCGTCACTTTCCATTTTTATGGGGGTTGGTCACAGTAGTGAAATGGCCAGGCCAGATGACCAAGACCATATCCTGGCACTGATCCCAAGTAGTTGTGTGGGTGGTGAAACCTCTATATTATGGACTAGCAAGTGAAAATTAGGGGTTTTGTGAAAGATAGGGATTTTATAAAGATTCTAATATTTAATAAAAGTATGTTCAGTAAAAGGAGAGATCTAAATGGAGAAGGAAAATACTATTTTGTTAAACGTTGGAGTTTTATGAGAATTTTAGTTTCACTAGACATAGAAATATTATTATAATAGTTTTCTTTATAGATATAAGAAATGTTAAACATCCTCCAACACTAACCCATGTATATAAGGGATTTCTTGAGAGAATTTTCAAAATATTACCCATGGGGGAATGAGATACGTGAATTCCTGAAACTCTTTACAGTTTCATGAATTGAGAGAATGATGTCACAGTTCCACATGTACTCCACCCAAAATGATTAATTAGGGGGGGGGGGTATTTATAGGCTCAATGGAGGCGATCACCTTGGTTTTTTAAAAGATAAAGGCACACTTCAAAGATTAATACTTTTTTGATGGAAGGTGTTTTGTGAAGATATATTAACTATATATAGGTTATGGTCTTAGTATCCACGTATCCAGGTGACTTATGAGAATCAAAGATATGTTATGAAAATGGTACCATCTGTTGTGGAAGTCAGAGTTTTGTGAACGATTGAGTCTCGTGAAAGTTTTGACATTGGATAAGTTTTGAATTTTGTAAAATGTTGTACTTTGCTCCAAAATATCCATTGCTATTCGTTTTCAGAAGTATGAATTTAATGACCATACCTTTCAATTAATAAGTTTGTTTGGGATTTAATACTAGTCAAAAAGAATTTTGAAAAATGAGATATGATTTTAGATTAGGGTTTTCAACTTTTGGTCAATTATTGAATTCATTTTTTTCAACCACAACAATGTGTCTTTGAGATCATGTGTAGTTCAGTTTCTGGAATATATGTCCTCAATTTCCACATTATTACATTCACAGGTTTTTGTGGTGGATCTAAAATCCTATCCTCTTGAATTTCAATGGTGTAGAATCCTAAAATATCAATGGTAATTTGTTGGTGATTCCTTCTATTCTCATAATAGTATCAGTGTTAGAGTCCCCCAATTAAAAAATTTTATACATTAGGGGGGATCATTTCGATGAGTGTTGTTACTGGAATAGTGGGGAGAACCCCCATGATTATTGATAAGTACTTTACTATGGTAAGAACCTTCAATATGATGATATTTATTATGGATATGACCTCCTTGATAGTTGTTGATGGAACCAATGCCTAGGTGTGACAACTCATCATGCTTAATGGTCAGATGGGGCTGAGATCCCAATGTTATAGAGAACATGTCCTAAATAGTGGTTATGATATTTGGTCGGTGATATAGTGGCCAATGAATCAACCTTATTTAATGTAGGGAAAGTGTTCTAACCTTGGTATTAGTGCCATAAAACCTATAATAAATAAGAATGAACAAAAGTATTCTTGACCTATGTGGATATTTCTTAGGTGGTCTTACATTAATAATGATTCCTAATAGAGGGAACCCTACCAAGTGTCTCTTGAGTGGTAGCTGGGACTAGTGAATCCTAGAACTCCTCTAACTCTTCTAAACAAGGGAAGTTTGTGTCACCAAAATATGGGAAAAAATTTATAAAGTAGTTGGATGTATAGACTATACATGTTTACTCCCTATAATACCTATATTTCTAGGGTCATTGGTATGATTCCACGGATTCAAAGTCATCTGGATCCATTTTTTAGTTCAGAAGGATGTGTTTACACTCATACTAGTGGACAAAGAAACTGATCACCCACTTCTATATCACCTCCATCAGAGAAAGGGGGTGAGTATGTATAATATTTAAGGAATAAACACCGATAACATATTGGGATCACTATATGTGGGGGTTTGTGGTTTTTAGTGGCCTCAATTATGTTATTCCTTCCAACTTTACTATTGAAAGAATCATATCACTAATCATGTTTAGAGGTAGAAATTTTATAGGAGTAGCTAAATTTAATCCAACCATGAATAGTTAGTAATACTGGTTATACTCAATTCTATTCATTCACTCTCTATTGAAGGAGAATGTTTTTACACTAGGATCACCACATTTTTAACCGATGTTCTCTGATATGACACAAATGATGTGGTTTTTTGTGATCCAATACTGTTTTCACTTCTTTCCAAATAGGAGTGGCCTCTCACAATAAGGGTTATGATGATGGATCCTTTTATTAGACATAAGGATGATAGGTTGACTCATCCCATTAATTATCTTGTTTCCAAGTCTGATACTCCCTCACGATTTAAGGAATTTCCCTAAAACCATTCTTGATTCCATATTTTTGAACAATAGTTAATTACATTACTTATTGGATCAGAAGGGAGATGAAATTATGGTTGGTGGTATAGTTTCTTTTGGTATATTGGATGATTCTATATCATTCTAATTCCAATAAACACTGGAATATTATTCTCATCATAAAATGAAGGTTGTTTTAGTGGTTTAAAACCATGTAGGTGATAAAACTCTATATTTTGAATCCAAACTAAAAGGTGAACATTGGAGTCTTGTGGGGATACTTAAAGTTTAGAGTTTAGTTGGGAAACTCAAAGATTTGAGTCTAGTGAGGGAACTCATGGTTTATAGTCTAATGGGGATACTCACAATTTAGAGTCTTATGGGCACACTCATGGTTTATAGTATAGTGGGGATGATCTATAGAATGATGCATCATAGTTAGGAAATCATGGGAGTTTAATGATCTCCCAGAAGGTAATCTAGTTATGGAGAATACCATCTCTAAAAGGGGGATAAGGTATAATAGTAATTTTTGGATTGACCTAAAAGTGGAATCCTATGTACCCTGTAGACAAGAATCCATACCCATGTAGTTCAACATGCATAGTTTAAGTTTGTGTGGTAGGACTGGTTCATTCAATTTAGTGTCATGAAGTAAGGAAACTTGTGTCATGAAATGAACAAATGAAAAAGATTGTGTGGGGATTATGAATTTGGATACTTAGAAATAGAAAGTTTATGTGAAAGTTTGTGCATACCTTAATTGGAAGGAGAAAGGATATGTGTGGGGCTTATGAATATTCTACCCAACAAATGTATGATACAAAGCAGATAGAGGAGAAATATCACGACTTTTGTCACATGGAGGGAGATTTGAAAAATAATCATAGATTATCCAATCTGAGTTTCTATATTCCATTACTCTCATGGAATTTTTTGTCTATATATGGGGTTTGAAGTGGGTGTACATAACATAGGCTAATGAAAACCGTGGGTCGAGCAAGGATACCATTTGGATGAATCATTTTTGATTTTTTTGAGAAATGTGTTCTTAAAAGGGTTGTTTTATGAAATATTATAATTCATTTTTCAAAGCATTGAAGGAATTATATGATTTAATTAGAATAATAGTTCTCACCTATGAGTTCATGTAAATTTCAATGATTAGGGTTGCATGAGGAACAACACTTGGGGTAACATGAATTGAGACACTTTGGCTTCTCAAACTTCATCAAGATATTCTATAAATGTTGATATTAGGGTTATTTAAAGGACTCCATCTCATGAAAATGATTTTTCCTAATGCACGTGCTATATGGGGTTGTGAACTCATAGAAATTTTGACTTGAAAATGAAATTGTATACACTCTCACATAATTGTGGCTTATGCGAGAGCCAGACCTCTATCTCTAAACCACTTCTTCTCGCCCCTCTTCCTCATTGATATATTTTGAATTTATTTTTAAGCATCAAAAGTTTCCCTAAGAGATGACTATTTTCTATCAAGGTAGTGATTATTACTATTTTATTCACCAAATTTATGTTTTGTGATTAGAACCCCTACTCTCAGGATCAAATCACTTAAAAATATTATTGTGACTAAATAAATTAAAAAAATTATTTTTTTAAATATGATTAATTACCAAATAATTAATAGTAATTTAATCAAGTATTATTTTCAAGGGAAAACTCATGAATATTTTAAATGGGAAAAAATTTGATTTATTGGATTTCATTTGATTATGGTTTTTATTTTATGGCGATCAAAAGAAAAATTATTTCATTTAAAATTATTAATTTATAAAATAAATTTTCCTATGATGAAAATTCTTAAAATAAAATTATTTGTTAAAAGAATTAGTTATTCTAAATGGAATAATTTCTTATCATATTATTTTTTTTCTCCTAAGGAACAAACAACAAAAATAAAATTCATTATTCAATATATATTCCTTGGGTGAACCTAGTTATTAGAGAATCTCAATATTCGGAAAAATATGTGGATAGAAATTATTTTTGATTTAATAATTGTATTAATTATTTAATTATAAAATGATGAAAATAATTTAACACTTTTATTATATTTGCTTATTAGATCATGTTGGATTAATTATAGATTTAATTATTTCCTTGTATGAAGCCACTGTGTTATTTAGTAATCTTATATAGAGAATTTCTTTTGTTAGTAACATTAATGATATTTATTTTTCTTTTTGAATTTAAATAAACATATTGATCATTTTTTAAATAAATTATTAGATAAATTACTTGTTAAATTATTTTATTGTTAAATGAAACATTGATCCAATGTTCATTTTTCATTGAGAGATTATACACCATGAACAATTATTTCATTCTTGTCTCTTAATTGTGTTATTTAATGAACCTAAGCATGATCCTTATTTTGGTGTCCATTTGTTCCTCTGAACACCATCATCTTGAATTTTTTCTATTTATCTTTTAAGTTGAGTTTTATTGTGATTTCATGATGCTATAATGGAGTACAATTAGAGAATTCATGGGCTTGGTCACATAAAAGTGACTACATGAAATGTTTTGAGTATGGTTCAATGAATGGTTTACAGAAGATAGAATAAACCACAATGATTGAGTAGAAATTAACTCATCATGTTGAATTAGAGGCTTAGAGGGTGATAGTTTTAGTTGGTAGTGGAAGCATGACTAGTAACTGAGGTGAAATCGGTGTTTGTGGTGTGAAGATGAAATTTTTTGGTTTTGTGATATTTTTCAACTACATATTGTGTAGTAATATGTCACATAGTATGTACTTAACCACCCTTTCTTTTCACATAGTTTTTAATCCTAGATGACATATACGTCCAAAATTTTTGTCATGTTACTCGTACTTTGTGCTTGTGACATTTCAAATGTTACATGATGTATGAGCCTGAGTCACATGAAAAATCCTTTGAAGCAGTATCCTTTGGATAATATAGAGATTATCTAATAATCAGGTTCACACAATGAATATATTTTGAGTATAAATTTTATTTTCATTACATGTACCATATGAGAAAAATAATAATATTATCAAATATTATTCCTTTTAGCCTGATTATTTTCACCGATGATTTTATTTTAAATACATTCATCCTAGGAAAAACTATTTTATAGAAAAAAATTTTAATTTTTTTTTCATTTGATCACCAACAATTAAAAAAATTTATCTAAAGAAATTATATAATAATTTTTTTTACTAATTTTAAACCCTCAAGAATTTTTACTTGAAGATAATCCTTGATTTAATTACCATGAAATATTTAGAAATTAATTATATTTAAAACACTACTTGATTTTTATTCATTTTTTAACAACATAAGTTTTTAATTATTTGATCAATAGAGGATGGGAATATAATTACACAACATAAATGAAGTGAATAAAATAATAACAATTTCTACATTTATGATGAAGAACCATTTCTTGAGTATAATATAACATTCCATGATTTTTGTTGTTGCCAACAAAATTAAGAAAATAAATAATATTTAATTACACACTTAATTGTGAAAATAGAGGGGAAGGAGGATATTTTTAATTATAGAGATATATTGAGTAAGAGGAAATGTAATTTATTTGCATAATCACGCTTAATTTACTCTAATAAAGCCATATTTAATTCATCCAATTAAAATCCCCTCATTATTGAAGAAACATGACCACAAATCTACATTCTATAATTCTATATGCCACGTTATCACCATCAGATCAACTAACTACCACCTCAACAAAGAATTTCATCACCATGTCACTATAAACAATAAATATATTTTTTAATTTAATTTTAATTTTGAAAATAATCAGCTTAAGGTTGAAAGGAATGTCATAAAAATTACACCTATCATAGTAAGGAACCCCATTATAGACACAACCATAGTGTTATAATTTCTATTCGGGACTCCATTTAGATGTTATGAAATGTTCACTCATGAGATTAAGATTAATTTATTTGAAAAATATTAAATATCCCCAAGAATTCAACTAACTTTAAATTTCAACAAAATATATCCCAAGGGTAAATTCCATATTTCCATTATAACAAAACCATCAAAAATTGTTTTCAAGACTAGGGTAAATTTATCATTTTACCCTCTTTAAGGGGCTCGACTCGTGAAACATCAAAAAAATTAAGTATCACTTAAAAAAAGACAATATGTTTTATAAATAATTTTAAATTAAACATGAAAGATAATCTCTATAGATTCTAGGGGTTTGTTTATCATGTTTTTGGATATTATACATTGACATCGATGATGAAATTAGGCCTCCACCTAACACATCCATCATTCCCTCAGCATTTATAAATTATCAGAGTATCCATATTTTAATTTATAATTATTTTTAATTTATTTGACCATTTTTGTTGAATTAGTTTACTATTTTTCATCTATAATTTTTCATTTTAAAGTAAAAAATTGAGACCACACATTAATTCATGTTCATATGTCCACGAATGGACCCAAAAGATGCAGAAAAACAAAAAAATCCTATCTAGAGGTTCCAAGGTCACTAACTACATGACACCATTAAATAAAATGTAATCATATATTACACACCATGTACATGTGTCCAATTCTCATAGGGAACATGCTATGTAAATAACAATGTGTTATGTGGCGAGGTACGAAATCATTACATCCCATGTATTGAATTTCATATCAGTATTCCACTTTAAAGAAACTAAATGATATATAGATAGCATGTACACACTATGTAACCTCACATGATTCACATGGTTTATAGTTTTCAGTGATTTGTGTCTGTTAGTATACTGTTTCATTTCAAGGTACATATTAACTACTAGCTAAGTAATTCAGTGAAGAAAAAATTACAAAATGTGTATCTAGAATGTACATACTGCATGGCATGTGTTTCTTTACATCAGTTATACACCGAGTGTTTTTTATCATGTCATCTGGGTCAACACATGAAGTAATTAAAGAAATTTTTGGACTACATGGTGTGTATAAGGATATACATGCTATGTAAAATGTGAAAATCTATACTAGGAACACACACACTGATTTTTGGAATGAATTGTGAATTTATTTTTTTAATAATTTCTTTACACATCAAATGTGCCGTTACACAAAGTGTAACAGTCCTCGTACACACCATGTCATTAACACTATTTTCTAGTGGTAAAAACCTCATATATTTATGGAATATTGTGTATTCATACACCTCATGAAAACTATTTAGATTGACCACTCATAATTATATTCTATTTATATCACAACATGCTGTGTAAGTACATAGTAGAAAACAAAGACTATACACAATTTGTAGTGACTATGAATTTTCTCAGTCATGAGTTAAGTTATTTTTGAGTCTTAAGACCTCTATAAGGGTAAAATGGTAAATTTAACAATGTAGATGGCCTCAATTTTTTTTGATGGAATCATTGATTTTAGGATGTGGTGTTTACCCCTAAGATGAGAAGTCTTGAAATCGTGGGCATGGTGGGGCCTTGATTAAAATATATTAATTATAAAATATTATTTTTTGTTCAAAAATGCACATTCTCAAGAATTTTGAATTTCCTTCTATATTGATCCTCATATGAATAAAACGCCCAAATTGTATCTATAATGAAGTATTTACCCTAGGATAGTTATAAAATTTCTTCGCATTCTTTTCCTTGAGTTCATATCTTCATGGGTAGATCATATTGATTAAATTAAGTTAATTAAACATTTTAATTAGGTGAAAACTAGGAGAATTATCAATATAAACCTTATTAGGGTTCTTCTATAGGGTTAACTGATTGTTTATGACATGAACTCTAGCGAGAAGTGTAGGGAAGGGAGGATGGATCACGATTGAATCTATAATGGTATAAATGATCTAATTATGAATTTTTTATGAATGAACATATGGCTACAACGACATATCCAAGTGATGATGATTCATTATTGAGGAAACTCATGTTGTTTACATCACTCCATTCCTTTTTAATTCTATATTAGTCTATTTTCTTGTAAAGTCATTCGATCTTTAATATTTAACTCAAATAGTGTATTTTTTTTAATTTTTTAATTTGATTAATTGGATTTTCATTCTCAAACTCCCTAACCTCATTCCATGAAATTATTTTGGTTAGATGGACTAATTGTCTAAAATTGATTTTTTTGAGTATATAACTTTTATAATAGATCATTTAATAATTCAACTTGAAAGTATCCACTATATTTTCTATTTATCCTATATTTATTTCTCACCATCCTTCCTACCTATCTCATATTTCCTATGTGGATGGAAGATCAGACTTGGAGGTGTGATGTGAGGAAGATAGATAGGTGGATTATGTGTGAGGGGAGTCATGGTTGGGTAATCATAGTGTATCTAGTGGTAGAACAGTGTAATAATGGCAGTGTGAGGTTGTGAAGATGATAAATGTGTGGTAAATAAAATGTTATTGGGGAGATCGATCGTGATCATGACTAATGTTAAATGGGAGAGACTAGCCATGATGGGGGTTGATACTGGATGTCAAAGGAAATAGCCACATGACTACAATAGTACAACAAAGGTGACATTAATTAGGCAAGATTAGATAGTACCCATACCACTACATGGTGGGTGGGGTGATTAGACAGACCGCATCAACCCCGCTAGGTCGGGCTGTGTGGTCCGACCAATCGGGCCGATCTAGTGTAGGGACAAGGCACACCGATTCATACATAATTATGGTTTGGTATATTTCCATTGTGCTATAGGAACACATGAATGGTGTATTCCTATTACTAATGGGCTCACACCCTCTCCCCTAGAATTCCACTTGGCATGCCTAGAGGCCACCACATGGCCCTTTTTCAACCTTATGGTGTATTTTTTTGAATGCCTCATTGGATTTCCATTTAGGGAAAATAAATAGTCTGTCTTGAGTGTTTTTATATGTATATAACAATATAATGGTCCATTTGGTAATATAGGGTGGTTTTTGGGGTGTGATGGATAGTTTAAGGATTTATACCATATGGTTAATGACAAGGTTTTAAGCATGGAGACCAGAGTGTTTAGGGGGTCATGTATTCCCTCCTTGTCTCTTGTGTCTTATTTTGTGAGGCACATGCCTCCCATGTTACTAATGGAGTAAACTATCATCCAATCACCTATTATATGTTACCCTCATCTAAAGTGTTCTTGTTGTGTGATACTCAAGGTGAGAGCCCTCTCTCTAATAATTCATGTCCTTACCCCATTTTTGTGCCCGATATGGGGTGAGAGTCCTCTATTAGGGTCATTTATCCCACTTGAATGATAATTTTCATTTACCATGGAAGAATTCCCCCACATTGGTTTCTATGAGGTGGTGTGGACTTTCACATATATTATGTGGTTGTGGTAGTAGGTTTATTACTCCTTTGGATGACATCAAACTTTGGTGTATGCGTCTAATTACCTATATATTTCCAGAGAAGTATCATGATACTAGTAGTTTTATATGGCATGGTACAACACCCCGTCGAACAACACACATACTTCAATATGGATCGGGTTGTCATTTATATTTTATTGTGGTGATACAAAATTTATAGAGGGTTGGAATATAAAATAATTTGAGTCTCATGACTCCTCAGGTGACCCTTGGATACCCAAAAATGTGATGTAAAATTATGATTCCTACTTCAGACTTTGCATGTTTTTTATTTCTCCAAGCATCCTTAGTTACTCATAAGATTAAAACTATCACGGGTTGGAATTGAGATTATTAGGGAAACTCTATGTTCCTAATAATTATAATTATAGAGTATATATAGATTTTATAATATTTTCTTTCTCTATATTAATTTATAATACTAAGGGGTCGAGTTAACTTATTTTCTAATATTATATTTTGGTTTTGATGCATCCTACTGGGTATGTTTATACTCATCCCAGAATGGGCTTTTGTCCACATGTGTTGTTTGTTTGCAGATAAGGAACAATTAGAAGATGGTCTAGGTATATGAGGAGTTGTTGTGGATTATTTGTATCTAACATTTGAGGAATATTTGTGGAGCATGTTGGTTTATGATGGTGGTGGTGACTATTTCAGATTGTGATTTATCCATGAGTACTCATTGTGAGGGATATCTAGTGACTTTTATCTATCAGATTTAGATATTTGATAAATTTATAGTTCATTTTTATTTTTCATATGTGGTTATATTTTTGTATCATATGATTCATTCATGTGTTGTAAATTGTTCTGTTGATTATATATATATATGTATATATATTCAACTAGTATTTCTGATTATTTTATGCTTTGTAGATATGTATCTATTAAAGGTTGGTATAGGCCAAGGCCTCCTTTATTGCGAGTTATTATCACTCAGTGCTAGTCACTAACCCCTAGCCTATTAGAGATAGACTTGGGGTGGAACTCTCACTTTCCTATTACTGGGATGGGACCTTTATGGGTAAAGTCTTATCAGCATGGTATTAGAGTGGTTTTCTTTTAGGGATAAATTTTGGAGTTATAAATCATGTGAGGAATGGTTTTGGAACATTAGGGAAATTATTTCAAGGGGGTTTTAGGTTTAATTATAATACCAGGGAGACTAGTGTTGGTGAAAAAACCACTGTATACTTTCCCCAGGACTCTGATAACTTTTTAGTCATCACAGAGCACTGATACATTGTTACAGGGTATAAGTAAGTTGGTACATGACTCATATAGTGGTCAGTTATAAAATTACATCATTATATTGCGTTATATCATCTAGATATCGTTTAATATTTATGGGTTCATCCTATAAGGAGAGGGTGATACCCACTGTTAACTACATCATGTACATTGGTATGGTCATGATGACCCCATATCTATATTTGGGACTCTCTTCACTGATTAGTGGGATATGAGGCATTGTTATCCAAAAATTGGTTCCGAGGTATATATTCTTCCTGATCATAGGATGTTCCTATACTCATTTCAGTTAGTGAATATCTTTCTTGTGGAGTGGATGAAAGTTTTTGATGAGTCGTATGTGACTAATTGAAGGTTGGGTTTATTGTGTTTATTCGATGTTAGAGACCACATGTTTTTTCATAGAGATCCTGACCCTTGGGTGATAAAGGTTTAGATGGATTCTGAGACTCATGATTTCACCCTTATTAGATGTCTAACAACCAGGTACTGATTCTTTTATTGAGATTTCTATATGGAACTATGATATGTTAGTGGATGACTCTTTCTTGAAGTCATTAAAGGACCACTCTACCATAATTGAAGATTTACCCATTAATCAAAATGGATTAGTATATGTGGATGTTGGATTCTATGTAGGGTAGTATGATCATCTCCTAGTGTCACTCGAGGACCACATACCTTACAAAGTGTTACTTGGATAATTTTTTCATTGTAATATTTTGAGCTTAGTGGATTAAGTTGGGACTTAGGGGGAATAAATTTTGAGTTGTTGCTATATTTTCATGAAATTTTACTTATGCTAGAGACCCCGTGCATGAATTTTAGATGGGTATTCTTAGTGGATATTATAATTAACCATGGTAATAAGTTAAATTTTCTCCTGAATACTATCAAAGTAGTGTCATGGATAGAAATATATGTTACTTATAGGGATGAGATCGGGAACTTACCTGTTATATGACTAGTTACCTTTTGGGAACCCGTTTTGTGGAAAAGATCATGGTGTAAGATTAGTGAAATATGGATGATGAATTGATACACTCCCATGAACACAAACTTTGTATATTTCTAATCAGGTGTAGAGTACTAATAGTCATATCTATGGAAACATTTTAACGATGGATGACAATGGTCAAACACCAAGGGAAGTATTCATAGTACGATTTGTATAACCCTTTTTAGGGACACTGATATTTTATGGAATAAACCCAAATTATTACTATTTCACTGTAGTTTCAAGTGTTTGAGATTCTGATGGAACACCTATTTATACCCTTATCAGTTAGATAGTTTACACTAATAGATAACGTCTTTCACTCACCCCTCTAGTGAAGTAAGATCACCATATTCCTGGATGGGGTTAGTGAATTGTTGTTTATATAATTTTTAAATTTCAAACTTGATTACACCATAGAGATATATGGGTTACTTAATGATAAGTGATATATGATTTTTTGATTATAATTCTCTATCTAGATGTGTGGTGAGTGGAGGCAACCCTCTTGATGTTTTAGTTAGATACCACTTGGATGGTATGGGTGGATTTATCTGCTATAATCATGGATAATAAATTCACTTATAGTAGATGTGGAAGTTTCTAAAAATCCATATGATAGGGATATTCATGGTTTTCACACAATAAGAGAACTATATATACTTTATATTACACTCTTGAGATGATTTTAGTGTGAATTATGAGTGGAATGATACATACCCTTATAGTGTTCATAGTGAATATAGGTAGAATCCTTCATTTTGTCAGCTTAGGGAGGGGTTTGTTATGCATTTGGGAAATTCATGAAATCATCCCATATTACTATATGGGTGTCAGCTATGCAGTAAACTCACATAGTGTGAGATATATATTCATGGTGGAGTATTTGTCATCATGAAGTTTAATCCACCAATATTGTTGATATCTTAGTGGATAAATAATAGCGTGGTAGTTGACGCTTCTAGTAAAGAACATTGTGTCTAGATGATGGATCAAGAACCCAAGAAACTACCTTCAAAGGCTTGATTATTACCTAGAGATAGATATGTTGATAACATTTGATTGATTTTTGTGGACCCACACTCAACCCTTATACATCATAGTCCCATATGGTGATGTCAACTTAATGGTCTTATGATATCCAACCTTTATATTACATAACTTTTCATTACATTTTACAAACAGAGGATCATTAAAGTCTAGTGTCTTGAAAATCAGGAACATAAAAAATTAAAACAACATAAAATATACTTATAATACACTTGTAAGGATTCATCATAAGTACTTCCTTTGTAAAATTTCTTCATCTCATAACCTGGAGACATACATCAAAGGAAAGGGTGAGCAGAAGTCCCAATAAAAAAATCAAGGGAATCAGTTTACTTGTGATATCAATAAGAACTTGATGAAAACCACAAGACAAGAGAAATGTAAAAAGAGGAATATCATAATAAAAAAACATGAATAAAAACGTGAATATGTGTCTACAAAATTTCATTTAGACATTCATGAACATATAACCAAGGTTCATTCCCAAGGTGTCATAAAAACATTACGAAGGTTATTCGCCAAGGTATCGTGAAACTTGTCATCTCTAGAGATTAAATTATTTTACCAATGAATTGGAATGATATCAGGGCAAAAAAATAATATGTATTTATTTTCATGTGATCAAAATAGATCCTAATCAAACATTTCATAAATAACCCAAATAGAATCAAAGAAATGGGTTTCATGTCAAAATTATGATGTTTAAAAAGTAATTAAAAATAAGATCATTATGTCATTTATAACCCATCAAAAGGGAGATAGGGTTATATGTTTGTAAATTAAAGAATAAAATAGATCAATTTTAGTTATTAACTAATACCCTTATAAATTAAAATAGATTTGGGTACCCACATAAATAAAACAAGAGAATTTCTTGAGAAAAAGAGGGAGATTTTTTGACGAAAATTCTACAGCATAACGACTACATAAAATCATTCTAGAAAGCATTAAAAAGAGAGGGGAAAAGGGTAAAATACTAATAAATTATTCATAATATAGTATGAGTACATAATAAAATCATGGTATGGATATTTTAATGACATATCACATGAAAAGGAAACATGAAAGAAAAGAGAAGATGCTATTTCTTTTACGAAAAATTCGGCAGCCTAATGACGTCGCTTAAAAATTCAAAAAATAAATTGATGAGAGAAGAAAGGCTATATAATAATTTGGAAATGAAATGGGAAGTAATAATAATATATAAGAACATACCCTCACATAATTATATGGAAACTAGAATACATAACATAAAGGAAATCATGACTAAAAAAAAGAGGGTGAAAGGTTCCCTTAACTTGAAGAGTATCTTCGGAAGCTCGAAGGTTAGGACCATGGGGGGATTGAGGGAACCTTGGGAGGAGTAATTGGGAGGTAGAAATACCAGAGCTTCATTGAGGAGGATTTTGGAATGAAATTAATTAGAGAACTGCTTAGTATTTATGGGAAAAGTGATGGAATTTTTAATTAATTTCCAAGGGACACCTCATTAGTGGTATTTGCTAAACCATGGGATTGATGATGGTATTTTCCCATGGTATTGGACAATTGGGACACCTTATAACATATATTACTATTAGAAAGTCTACTGGATTTATTACATCATTGTTACATCATCAATGATGTCATTAAACACCCAAAACTCAAAACTGTATTTTTACTATTCAAGGAAAATTCAACTATTTTAGAAAAATACCAAAAATTCACCCTAACCTAATATCGATGATCTGAATTCAAAAATGAACTCCATTTTATGAAAATAATTTTCTAAACATTTTTAATTTAATTTTTAAATCAAATCATTATTTATTAAAAAAACAACTCCAAAACTATAACTTATTTTGTAACGCCTTGAAAAAGTAATCAAGGTACCATTAAATTATTTTATAAACATAAGATAATAAAGTAACAATTTATGATTAAATTTTATGAAAATAAATTTTCATTTTAAATTATTAAATTAATTATATAATTTTTAATAAAATATTTATGACCTATAAAAATTACAAAACTTATAATATGATCGTTTTTTCACTTCTAAGACGTCTAAATTGTATTTATATATTCATGGGTGAAGTTTCTCTTTTCTTGGATGATTTACTATTTAGTACTATTCATAAGGGTATGTTACTATTCATACTTTTCTAATCATTAACAACAAGTTAATCTTATTAGACTCCAAATTTCTTAATTATCACAACTGTAGAAGACCATTTTTTGAAAATCATTTCACATTATTAATTATTTAAAGTTTACATGAATATTTAAAAATATATTTTTTCTAAAATTCATCAATAATATTCATCCTACATTTATCCAGGAATTTAAAAATCAAAAATTTTTCCATAATAAGAAATAAAAATTTTATTTATACCAAGGGATTACAAAAAGTATCTAAGGCCTCGTTACATATCCCCTTATAACACATGAATACGACCTAAGTGTAAGGTGTGCAATGATGACAGAATCTTGGGGCGGCTCGGACAACATTTCATGAGTGGTGATTTCTATCAGCTTGAACTTCTCGTTTAAGAGATTCTGTTCAAGCTTCACATGTTGAAGCTCAGCATGGGCTTGGTCCAGTGCAAAGCCCAGATATGCTACCTCCTTCCCAAGCTCTGATAGATGGGCTTCGTACGACCCAAGTCTATTGGATGAGGCCATCAACTCTTCTTTCTATATTGATTAACCAAGATCACTTGTATTTATAAACAATAGTTGTAATGTTAAGAGTTTAGTTTCCAACAGTCATATTAACCAACAATCATATAATAGTCAAAACCCAACGGTATCAATTCATTAATTAAAGGATATAGTTTGTGGAGTATAAAATGAAATAACACACAAATTTAGGAAGCAAATATTATTCAAAAGTTTGGGTCGTTACATTATTCCCCCCTTAAGAAATTTTGTCCATGAAATTTTAACTTGTACCCTAAGAATAGAAAAGGTGTGGGTACTTCTTCCTCAAAGACTACTATGGTTCCCATGTGGATTCTTCGCATTTATTGTTCCTCCATAACACCCTAACAAGGTGGGTAGTCTTAATGCGTAGAACCTTATCTCTACAATCCAAGATCTCCACCGGCTACTTCTCAAAAGAGAGGTCATGTTCTAGTTATACCACCTCTGGATTTAGTACATGTGAAGGGTCAGATATGTACTTAATCAAGAGGGATATGTGGAAGACATCCTGAACATGAGCTAGATTTGGAAGAAGTGAAAGCTGATAGGCCACCACTTCTACGAAATCAAGGATTTCATAGGGTCCAATGTACCTAGGGCTGAGCTTCCCTTTATTCCCAAACCTCATGAAACTCTTACATGGTGAAATTTGAAGAAAGAACTTATCACCAACATCAAACTACAAGTCCCTCCAATGGTTGTCAGTATATCTATTTTTCCAACTCTAAGCAGCCTTAATGTGTTGCTGGATGGCATGGAACTTTTCTGTCATCTCTTGCCCAAGATGAGGCCCAAGAAGCATTCTCACACTAGCTTCATGCCAACAAGTAAGATTTCTACATCTCTTACCATATATAGATTCATAAGGTGCCATTTTAATGCTCGAGTGGAAGCAGTTGTTGTTAGAGAACTCAACTAAAGAGAGATGTTGATCCCATCCACCTTTAAATTCCACTGAGCTTGTTATCAGAATATCATAGAGTGTTTGAATAGTCCTTTCAGATTGGCCATTAGTTTGGGGGTGATAGGATGTACTAAAATTCAATTTAGTGCACAGAGCATGTTAAATACTTCTCCATAATTTTGACGTTTACCATGGATCACGATCAGATACGATAGAAAGTGGAACTCCATATAGCCTTACCACTTCCTTCACATAAATATTGGCATGTTGATCAAGAGAGAAATCTTCCCGAATATAGATAAAATGGGCAGTCTTGGTGAGACGGTCCACAATAACCCATATCTCATTGTTTCCTTTGGAAGTTCTTGAGATTCCAGTGACAATGTCTATAGAGATATTTTCTCACTTCCATGCTGGTATGGGTAGTGGTTGTAATACCCTTTTAGGAAGTTGTCACTCTACCTTCACTTGCTGAAATACTAGGCACCTTGAAGTGTATTCAACAATATTCCTTTTCATATTATCCCATCAATAATGATCATGAAGGTCCCTATACATTTTTGTGCTTCCAGGATGTATAGAAAATGTAGAGCTATGAGCTTCATCCATCAGATACTTCTTTATTTTTGAAATAGATGGAACAAAAAGTCTTGTACAATATTTCAGCACACCTTCTTGATCAATATTGAACTTAGGAAACTTCCCATCCTTCACACCATCAAACTTATTCAATAATGAAGGATCTTATTTCTAAGCTTTCTTGATATTCTCTAGTAATGACAGTTGAGAAATCATTTGGGTTAGGGTTGATTATGTCCCTTCCCTTATAGTTCCCATTTACAGCTTTACTAGGTCATTGATCAAAGGATCTCCTTGAATCCTCATCATGGAAACAACAACTGGGTCTGTCCTTCTTAATGCATTAACGACTTTGTTTGATCTTCCGATATGATAATGAATTGTACAATCATAGTGTTTGAGAAGTTCTAACCATCCCCTATTCCTCATGTTTAATTAACTTTGTGTGAAAATATACATCAAACTTTAGTGGTCTCTGTATATATCACATTTCTCCCCATAAAGATAGTGCCTCCATATCTTCAGAGAAAAAACGACTATATCCAGCTCCAGATCATGCGTAGGATAGTTCTGCTCATGAGTCCTCAACTGTCGAGATTCATAAGCAATGACTTTTTCATTTTGTATGAGGACACACCCAAGCTCTTTTAAAGATTCATTTCTAAAAATAATGAATCATTCTCTACATGAGGGCATAGTTAACATGGGTGCAGTAACCAATCTCTTCTTCAGCTCATAGAAGCTTTCCTCACACTCTTTTTCACAAATGAACTTGACCCATTTTTGAGTTAACTTTGTTAATGGATTAGAAAATAATGAAAATTTCTTCAAAAACCTCCTATAATATCCCAATAAACCAAAGAAACTATGAATCTCAGTTATTATTGTAGGTTGAGGCCACTCCTCTACAACTTTTGTCTCTATAGAGTCAACTGTGATTCCTTAATTGGTAACAATGTTCCCCAAGAAAGCAACTTATTGCAACCAGAATTCACATTTACTAAACTTTCTAAAAGCCTCTACTTCTGTAGAGTTTGAAAAATATCTCTCAGATGATCCTCATGCTCCTTGTGACTTTTGAAATATATCTGAATATCATCAATAAAAATTACCACAAACTTATCAAGGTAGTACTTAAAGACTCTATTCATCAAATCCATAAAAATAGAAGGTGCATTAGTCAACTTGAAGGGCATAACAACAAACTCGTAATGCCCATATCTTGATCAGAAGGAAGTTTTTGGAATATCTTATTTCTTCACCCTCAATATATGATAACTAGTTCGAAAATCAGTCTTATAGAAGAATTGAGCCCCATGAAGTTGGTCAAATAAGTAATCAATTCTTGGAAGAGGGTATTTGTTATTTACTGTTATCCCGTTCCGTTCTCTATAATCAATGCATAGACGCATTGATCCATCCTTCTTCCTCACAAAGAGAATGGATGCTCCCCAAGGAGACACACTCGGTCAGATAAAACCCTTCTCCAAAAGATCTTGGAGTTTTTTATTTAACTCCTACAACTCCACATTTTCCATCCTATATGGGGTCTTTGATATGAGATAGGATCTTGATACATGTTCAATGAATAACTCTACCTCTCTTTCTAGGGGAGGTTCGGGTAACTCCTCAGGAAATACATCAACGTATTATTTGATGATGAGGACATTTTCTATCCTCAAACTCTCATTTCTTTCTTACTCTTCCCAGATAAACTCTATAAATAAGGATTTAGGAGGTTCTTCTAGAAAAATATTAGGTTGAGATATCTCTCCTTAAAAGATAACTATAGGTTTTCCATTAAATACTACTGATATTTTCTTGCTTATACATTTTATCATAACATTATACTTTAAGAGCCATTCCATCCCAAGTATAATGTCAAATTCCATCATGGTAATGAATTCTAGATTTTCAATAATATTGTGCTCACTAAAGTAAATATTAGAGTTTCTAAACAGTAATGATGCTTGGATAATCCCACCAACAGTCTTGACTGATAACTCTACTTTTAGAAAATCTGGGGTTGATTCTAAATTCTTTGTAAACTTGGAAGAAATAAAGGAATGTGTAGAACTAGAATAAAGAAAAGTAATTGCTAGCTTTGAGAGAACAAAAAGAGTACCTACCACCACATCATTTGGAGCTTCAACTTCACCTGTAGTGATTGCAAAAGAACAAAATTTTTCCCTTGGCCGTAGCTGAGGATGATAGTGATTCCCCTCCACTACACTTAGATTTGGATAGATATTGGCAAAGTGCCCAAGTTTTCCACACTTATAGCATTGGACATTAGGTAAGGTATGCACCAAATTACTTGTTTCATTAGTGTTGGGAAGTTGTGGATTCACCACACTATGAAAATTTCGCGCAATATGGCCATCTTTACCACACTTGTAGCACTTCACGCTCTTGCGCAGGTAGTTCCCCAAATGCTTCTCCCCACATTTATTACACCTAGGACGTTGTACTTGCTTGAATACTCTTCCCTGATCAAAGCTCCTCCCCAATCTTGGCTCTATCGATCTTCTCTTGTCATTGGATTTATGAAACCATTGCATCTCACCAAACTCGAGTTCGACTTTTATCGCACTTCAAACAATCTCCTCATAGCTATCATAATCTCGGTTAGCAAGATTATTTCACAGATGAGGTCTTACTCCACCAAAGAATCTATCAAACTTACAATTTGGATCTATGGAAAAGTTAGAGGTGTAACGTGAAAGCCTTGTGAAGTTCGTCTCGTATCTTCCCACATATTCATTATCCTTATACTTTAGCTAAAGACACTCCTTATCCATTTTTGTTCTCATCGATCGAGGGAAATACTTGTTGAAGAATATCCTTATGAACTCTTCCCACTCTATAGATTCAACTTCCACTTTTGGACTTGTGTTTTTAACTAGTTCCCACCACTGATAAGCTTCTCTCTATAAGTGATAAAAATCCAAGGTAACCTTCTCTTTTTCATAACAGAAGAGCATATAAAATATATTCTTGATATAGCTAATTCACTATTCAACAATCAACAGGTCAGTAGATCCACTAAATGTTTTTGGTTGTTGATGCAAAAGGTATTCAATAAAAAGTTGTTCCCTTCATGGTGAAATAGGTCTCTTAGCTTGATTCAAGTTAATTCCCATAACTTGAGTTAGTTGGTTCATCATTCACATGAAAGTTTCCATTCCAGCTTCCATCGGAGGGCCGTTAGTGCATGGTCCATTGCGGTCACCATTTGCAAGGTTCCTCCTATTTCTCACCATTTTCTAAAATAATAAAACCTTAGTGAGAAATTTATTTAATTTAAGAATCTTTTAACTATAAAAGATTTTATGTCTTAAAAATTCATGCTTTAAACAATTACATTTCTCTATAAATCCTTCATAACGATTCATAAAAAGCTTTTTATTAAACAAACATATCCCCCAGGAGTTTCATAACCAAGAGTGAAGAAAGACCCATTTTTGTGTACCAGGATACCCCGGGTCAAGTCTGAAACTCCTTGTCAGATTTTTTACTCCTAGGTACATCTGTTCCAGAGCCGCCTGTACCTCCTCGTGTCCAGACATGGATGTATTTGTTTGATAAACCACTTACTCAATACGCACCAAAATACAAAAAAGTATTACTATATTTAAACTTTTCTATAGGGTTATTCCAAAAAATTTCATAGCCTAATTTCAATAAATAACTAAACTATACTTTGATACCAACCATGGAATCCCGCCTTTATATTACATAACTTTGCATTACATTTTACAAATAGAGGTTCTTTAAAGTATAGTGTCTTGGAAATTAGGAATATAAAACATGAAAACAAAATAAAAAATTCTTCTAATACACTTGTAAGGATTGATCATAAGTTCATCCTAAGTAAAATTACTTCATCTCCTAATATTGAGACATTCATCAAAGGAAAGGTTGAGTAGAAGGCCCAGTAAGGAAATCAAGGGAATTAGTTTACTTGCGATATCAATAAGAAGTTGATGAAAACCACAAGACAATAGAAATGGAAAAATAGGAATATAATAATAAAAAGAATAAGAATCACAACTTTAATATGTGTCTTCAACATTTCATTTATACATTTATGAACATATCACCAAGGTTCATTTCCAAGGTGTCATAAAAACATTACCAAGTTTATTTACCAAGGTATCGTGAAACTTTTCATCTCTTGAGATTAAATTCTTTACCCAATGCAATGGAGAGATATCAGGGCACACCCTTAATATGTATTTATTTTCATGTGATCCACATAGATCACAATCAAACATTTTATAAATAACTTATATAGAATCACAGAAATGGGTTTCATGTCAAAATCGTGACATTTAAAAAGTACTTAAAAACAAGAACACTATGTCTTTTATAACCCACAAAAAGGGAGTGAGGGTTATATGTATGTCAATTATAGAATTAAATAGATAAATTTTATGTATTGAAAAATACCCCTGGAAATGAAAATAGATTTGGGTATCCACATTAATAATACAAGATAATTTCTTGGGAAAAAGAGAGAGATTTTGAGATGAGAATTCTGTAGCATAACGACTACGTAACATCAATTTAGAAAATAATAAAAAGAGAGGGGACATTGGTCAACCACTCATAAATGATCCATAATACAGTATGGGTACATAATAAGATCATGGTATTGATATTTGAATGACATAAAAAATGAAAAGGAAACCTGAAAGAAAAGATAAAATGCTATTTCTTCTACGAAAAATTCGGCAGCCTAACGATGTCGCTTAAAAATTAATAAAATAAATTGATGAGAGAGTAAAGGGTCACTAATAATTTGGACGTGAAATGTAAAGTAATAAGAATATATAAGAACATACCCTTACATAATAATATGGAGAATAGAAGACATAGCATAAAGAAAATCATAACTAAAAGAGGAGGGTGAAAGGTTCCCTTACCTTGTAGAGTATCTTCGAAAGATCGAAGGTTGGGACCTTGGGGGGATTGAGGGAACCTTGGTAGGACTCCTTGGAAGGTAGAAATAGTATACTTCATTGAGGAGGATTTTGGAATGAAATTAATGAGGGAAATGGCTTGGTATTTATCAGAAAAGTGAGGGAATATTTAATTAATTTCCAAGGGACACCTCATCAGTGGTATTTGCAAAACCATGGGCTTGACCTTGGTATTGGCCACTTGGGACACCTCATAACATATCTTAAAATTAAAAAGTCGAACAGATTTATTATATAATGATTTCTTCATCAATGATGTCATTAAACACCAGAAACTCAAAATTGTATGTTTACTATTCACCAAAAATTCAACCGTTTCAGAAAAATACCAAAAATTCCCCCTAACCTAAAATCAATGCTCTAAATTCAAAAATGAACTCCATTTTATGAAAATAATTTTCTAAATAATTTTAATTTATTTTTTAAATAAAATCTTTATTTATTCGAAAAAACAACTCGAAAACTATAACTTATTTTGTAACACCTTGAAAAAGTAATCAAGGTCGCATAAAATTATAATATAACCATAAGAAAATAAAGTAAAAATTTATGATTAAATTTTATGAAAATAAATTTTCATTTTAAATTATTAAATTTATTATAAAATTGTAAATAAAATATTTATGACCTACCAAAATAAAAAACCTTATACTATGATCGTTTTTTCACTTTTATGAGGTCTAAATTGTATTTATACATTCATGGGTGAAGTTTCTATTTTTTCCGATTTACTATTCCTTACTATTCATAAGAATACTTTAATATTCATACTTTACTACTCACTAAAAAACAAGTTGATCTTATTAGACATTAAATTTATTATTGATCACAACTGTAGAAGACAATTTTTTGAAAATCATTTCACATTATTAATTATTTAAAGTTTACATGAATATTTTAAAATACCCTTTTTCTATAATTCATCAATAATATTTATCCGAACATTTGAAAATATTTTTTTACCATAATAAGAAAAAAGAATTGTATTTATACCAAGGGATTACAAAAAAGTATCTACGACCTCTTTACATATCCCCTTATAACACCTGCATAGGACCTAAGTGTAAGGTGTTTCTATGATGATAGAATCTTGGGGCGGCTCAGACAACATTGCCCAAGTGGTGATTTCTATCAGCTTGAACTTCTCCCTTAGGTGATTCCGTTCAAGCTTCACATGTTTGAAGCTCAGCTTGGGCCTTGGGTCTAGAGCAAATCCCAGAGATGATACCTCCTTTCCAAGCTCTGAGAGATGAGATTCATACAAACCCGAGTCAACTGAATGAGGCAATTGACTCTTCTTTCTGTATCAATTAACCAAGATCACTTGTATTTATAAACAATAATTTTAATGTTAAGAGTTTTAGTTTCAAACAATCATATTTTACCAACGGTCATATAAAAGTCGAAACCCAACTATATCACATCATTAATTAAAGGATATAGTTTTGTGGAGTATAAAGCGTAATAGAACAAAAAATTTTGGAAACAAATGTTATTCAAAAGTTTCAAATCATTATAGGTATTGTGCGACTGGATATTTTTCAGGTGATAGAACAAAAAGGGTTTTTCTTGAGGGCTGGGTAAAATTTGGATACTTTTTCAAGGTGGATAATGGTTTAATATTGGTGTTCATATTAAATATTAGAATTTATATCTTAAGTAGATACTGACCTAGTGTAGCATGATCCTTAGTGTGTTATGACCAGTAGGATCATTGTGTGTGTACTCATAGTATATAAAACATTTACTTGTGATGGAGGAGTATGTTATCTTAGGAAGTTTCTGATTTTTCTATCTCTAGAATTTAAGGTTCCTTGGGTTTTGGGGCCAATGGAAAGGTACATCTGAATGAATAGGACCACCCACTCCAGATTGTGGTAGATTGGTCACTTAATAAGTAGCTGTGTGGTCCACTAGTGTAAAATGGAGGTTTTTCCCAACATTTCTATGCCAGCGATCAGAACAGGACCAATGGTATACTAGTTTTATAGAAAACCTTCACCAATGATTTGTTGAAACCATTGGTATTATGATTTTTATAATAATTATTTACCATTGGTTTACTGAAAACCGTTGGGAAAATATTTGATTTTCTATAATGTATACCAATGGTTTTTAAAAAATAGTTGGGAATGATTTCCCCCAAATACAGAGCATCTATAGCTCCTCCGTCTGTGCAATTGCAAACCCTAACCCAAAAGCTCTCCCAAAGCTCTCTCTTTACCCTAGGATATATAAACTCCTTCCACCTGATAGATCCATCTTCAATAAAGAATGTTTTTTCTTTATACACTTCAAATTAGTATGTGGTACCATAGTTATAATGTTCTACATCTATTTTTTTGTTGTTTTTTATTTTGATCTGTCCTAAACCAGAGTTCTGTGTGGTCTGTGTCATGGTATACCAAAAACACTTTGATTTGTTTTCTATTTTTTTATACACTTCAAGTGTCATGATTGTATGAATAAATTTTTGTTTGAAGTCTTCATAGCCACTCCTTCTGTGTAGAGTTCGTGAACCATATGAAACTAATGGGTGCTGGTGAGATGTATCCCCACTCAAATATGGTAAAGGGTTTGTTTAGTCATATGGTCTCGAGGTGGGTAATGGATATAAGGATGGTCCCATGTGAAGGGATTGGGTATAGTTTGGGGTAGTTTTTGTAGGCAGTTTTTCCATTTTTTTTAGTGGGGTGATATGGTAGTTTTCTATGATCTTTTTTTAAAAAAAACTGGATTTGGATTTTTTTATTTATAGTTTTAGTTCAAGGAATAATGCTAAGGGTAGTGATATTAATGATGAATTGGGAGTTGGTTGGGTGATGGATTGGAATTTTTAATATTGGTTGGATTGGGTAGAGTTAATTTTAAAGGTATTATATGGGTATTGACTCCCCTTAACACCCCCACCCCAACCCCACTGGAACCTCCCCATTGGACAGCCCCCCCACCCCCTACACACCCCACCCCCCTTGGATAGCCCCCCACCCCTGGACACCCCCAAAACCCTTGGACAAACCCCCTGCCACCCCCTGGACACCCCCACCCCCTAGAAAACCCCCACCCTCTGAAACAACCCCACCCCCTGGACACTCCCACCCCCGAGACACCCCCACCCCCTGGACACCCCCACCACCTAGAAAACCCCCCACCACCTGGGCACCCCCACCCCCTGGACACCCATCCACCCCATTGGACAACCCACACCCCCTTGGAAAATCCATCCCTATACACCACCCTATGTTTCTGAACACCACCCCACCTCCTAAGTTCTTGGGCCAGCTTTTTAATTTAGAATTAACCATGTAGGTGATTTTACCTTTCCCCAATGAATTTTTTCATGTTTTTGATGTATTGAATTTGTCATGTTTTGATAAATTGAATGAGTTTTTTTTCAATGAAATGGCTAATGCATGATGGTTTTATTTTCATTTCTTAATTAATAAAAATGGTCCTAATTAAAAATTACTCTAAAAGGGGATGTAGGGGGTAGGGGTTGTCCAGGTGGGGGGGGGGGTGCTGTCTAGGTGGGGGTGGGTTGTCCAGGGGGTAGGGGGCTGTAGGGGGTATGTGGGATATAGGGGTGTGGGGGAGGGGGGTGTGGGCTGTCCTAGGAGGGGTGTGGGACTGTCCCATGGGGGTTAGCGTGGGTTGTACTAGTGGGGGAGGGGGGTGTGGGCTGTCCAAGGAGGGGTGTGGTCTGTCCATGGGGGTGGGCTGTCCGGGTGGGGGGAGGGGTGTGGGATGTCTAGGGGGTGGGTTTTTCTAGGTGGGGGATGGGGTGTGGGACTGTCTAGGGAGAGGTGGTGGGCTATCCAGGTGGGGGTGGGTGGGTGGGGGGGGGGGTGGCTGTCCAGGGGGGGGGATCCCCAGGTGGGGGGTGGGATGGGCCTATCCAAGTAAGGTGGGTGGGTGGGGGGGGGGGGGGTCTAGGTGGGGGTGGGGGGGGGGGGGGCTATCCAGGTGTCGGGGGGGTGGGCCTATCTAGGGGGGTTTTGCAGGGGGGTAGGGGGCTACAAGGGTGTGGGGGAGGGGGGGTGGGCTGTCCAGGGATGGGGGGTGGCCTGTTTTCTGGGGGGTGGGGGGTGGGCTGTCTAGGTGGTGAGGGGGGTGTGGGATATTTTGGGGGGGGGGGGGTTTTTCCATGGGGGGGTTTTGGGTGTGATTTTCCAGGTGGGGGAGGGGGGTGTGGGTTGTCCTAGAAGGAGGGTCTTTCAAGGTGGATGTCACGAAACCGAGTCGGGTTTACCATCTGAACGGGCACCCGACCTAGTACGCGGAAGGCCCGAAGGGCGTCCCCTATCCCCACAGGCTCGCACAAGTGCTCGGGTATCATTTATCTTGGATTGGGAAACAATTTACCTGAATATTTTATACATACAAACACCAAAAATATTTGAGAAAATGAATCTAAAAAAATTCATATGAACATGGTTTTATACAAAAATCTAGAACTGAATACATAAGTTTCAAAATGCAAATAAAAAAAAGGTTCCAAAGACACAATGAAATAGCAAACAAAAACATCCCCATGGTGGGATATCTAGGTGGGGTGGGGGGATATCCATGTGTGTGTGTGCGGGGGGGGGGGGGGGGGTTCCTCTCTGATACTCTACAAAAAAATAGGAATAACATATTTACCAATGTATATTTTTCTTGAAGTGCCATACCAATAATCACTCTTTACCCTTCCAAAAAGAAGTGATCTCTACAATGAAATATCACTCAGGTTATTTATCCACTCTCTATATCGATCACATAAAAAATTTAACATTCTTACAACTCTATATCAAACTAATGATATAATAAGGATCATACTCCCATGAGTAGTGTCCCCATTGAAAACTTGGATCATATTCCTAAAAAAACATACATATGATCATATTTGACACACACACAAAATTTTGTAAAACATAGAAAATACTATATTTTACACCTTGTATGACATCCTGGATTTTAGCTTTCAGCTTGCCTCTCAAGGCATCAATAAGACACACACCTAGCTCAAATTTTTTTTTTTGTTTATAATTAGGTGTGTTTTTTTAGAACTCATGTATGCTATTTAGAGTGGAAGATAAAATCTGATCCATGTATGATATTTGGAGGTGTGTTTACAATTAGTTTTTTTTTTTGATTTATATGTATGATATTTATGGTTTAAAACCAAAAAATATTATGGGTCCATCTATAATAGGCTTGAATCCATGCAAAAAATTGGATAGAGATTGGATTTCTACGACCCTAGTTTTGGGGGTGGACACACCCACCCCCTGGACACCCCCACCCCCAAGGACAGCCCCCCACCCTCTTGGATAGCCCCCCACCCCCCTAGACAACCCCCTCCCCTTGGACACCACACCACCCCTCAAACACCCCCCACCCGCTGGACACCCCCCACCCCCACTGGATAACCCCCCACCCCCTAGACAACCCCCTGGGACACCACCCCTACCCCCTTGGACAGACCCCACCCCCCTGGACAGCTTGCACCCCCTAGGAACCCCCACCCCCCTTGGACAACCCCTAACCCCCAGGGACAACCCCCCACCCCATGGACACCCCCACCCCCACCCCTGGACACACCTCCCCCATTGGGAAGTGTACGTGATCACTCAAATAATCTACTAAAATATAAAATTTATTCAATCTAAAATTTACTCAACTCTTGAATAATTATCCTCCACAAGTGTACATGATCATGTACACTAATGTATAGTTCTTAAAATATTTTTTTATTATAAATATTGTATTTTGTTTTCTTTTATATTATGATTCTCAAACAGAGTAGTGTGTCAGTTATGGTTTCATATAAAGTGAAAAATTCTCATTTACTTTAATATATTTTTGATGAAACTTCAATCTTATTAAATTGATTTTTACAAAAAGAATTATAACATTTTTTTTATATAATGGATAGAATTTGGATGTATGAAAACCGATTGGATCTCATGATATTTTCAAAAACAATTTGGAGAGCTTTTTATATTTTTTCATTTCACAATGCTTCAGATAGTGGTCACCGGCACTGCCCATGTTACAATTGTGTTGGAATACCTTGGTTTGAGTCATGAAGAAGTCAACTACCACATAACCAAATATGGTTTTCAAGAAAAACTACTATGTGTGGTATCATAATGGGGAGAAAATTAAATCTCAAATTTTTTGATGATCCAAATGAGAGGACTAGATTGAAAAATTTATTATATGACCGGTTTTTGTTTATTTTTTCATCATGAAAAAACAAAAGGATTCCAATCCAAGAAGACTTTGATATGAGCACACATGATGCGTCTAATGAAAATGATGATATTTTAAGGGTGAAAAAAATTGAATGATGCTTCCATGACTTTTAGTATATCAACAATGTGGTAAAAATGAAAAAACTATAATTTTTTAATTCGATTATTTCATGGGAAAAACAATATATGAGATTTTCTAATACTTCCATTGATTACATTCTTACCTTATTGAAGGAATTACTTCCAGATGATGCATATATTCCCTCAAAACACTATATGGCATGTAAATTAGTTGAGGAAATTGCATTTTGAAGAAAACAAAATTCATTCATTCCTAAAAGAATGTAGTTTATTCAAGGAGGAAGCTACTGAATGAAATTATTGTATAAAAATACGGCATGTCCTTTCTAGAATCCAAAAGCTAATGAAAACACCATCTTGTATTCCAAAAAAAAGTAATGTGAACTTTCCATTGATCCCTAGGACTCCAAAATCTTTTTATGTATGATAAAATATCAATAAAAAATGAGATGGCATGATACTGAGAGAAAGAAGACTAATGATGAGTTAGTTTACCCTACAGATGGATTTTTCATGGAAAAGATTTGATCCTCAACATCTTGATTTTTTCTGATGACCTACAAAAATGTGAGGCTGAGTCTTTCATGTGACAGTTTTAATCCGTTTGGGTAGATTCTTACTTCAAAACATCACATGGACGGTTTTTTTATACACATTTATACCCTTCCCCCATGGTTGTGTATCAAAAAAACTTTTCACTTTCATGAGTATACTCATAATCAGTCCCTTTTGATCCCGCCAAATGATATAGACGTATACATGCAAACCTTTAATAAAAAGAGTCGAAACTTCTTTGGGATGTGGGTGTGTGCACATACGATGCTTGTTCGAAAGAAAATATTTCAGATGCATGCTATGTTATGTTGATGATCAATGGTTTTCCTACTTATGTAATGATGTCTGGATGGAGAACTAAGGGAAAAACTATCATGTCCTATTTGTATGAAAAATTACACGATCCAGAAGACTCAAAACCTTTCTATAGTTTTCAATTTTATGGGACATCAACAATTCTTTCCAATGGGCCATCCATATAGAAAATAATCAAAGAATATTTGAAAATAACTTGGATACCGATGATCCACCTTAATGTATATATGGAACTGATGTGCTTAATGAATTTAAAGATTTCAGTTTGTCATTCGAGAAGGGTCAAATGAAAATCTGGAAAGAGAAAGAATGTATCCACTACAACCTGTTACAATTGGAAAAAGATTAAGTATCTTATTTAATTTGCCTTATTGGTTAACCAATTTGTTACGTCATTTTGTAGACATAATACACATTAAAAAAAATATATGCTAAATGTTTCATTCGATTATTTTAAATGTTAAGGGAAAGACAAAAGATGATTTTTGGTCTTAGTGTGACTTGGTGGATTGGGGCATTAGACCATAATTGCATCCTATGCATATCAGTGAAAAACAAATGGAAAGTTTCTGTGTGCTTCTTATGTGATGAAACCTATAGGAAAAAAGCTAATTCTGGAATACTAGAAGCTATTAATGTTTCATGATAATCTATTCAACAAACATATCTAAAGTGATAAATAGAATATATTTGAAGCTAAAAATCTTTGAAAAACCCATGATTATCACATCTTTCTTCATGATTTGATTCCAATATCAATCCTTCATCTTTTATCCAATAATTTAAGGGTGGATATTATTCTATTGTTTCCATTTTGTTTAGAGATCTTTGTGCTAAGAAGTTTTACAAGTATTTCTTGAAACAAACCATTGGAGGATTCCCCATTAATTTTGTGTGAGTTAGAGAAAAATATTTCCTCCATAATTTTTCACAAGCAGGTTGCATCTAACTATCCATATTCCAAATGAAATACTTCTTAGAGTAGTTAATTTATTTTCATTGGATGTATCCAACTGAAAGAATATGTACACATTAAAATATTATGTCTGAAATAGGAAATCATCCTGAATGTTTCTATCACGAATAGTTACTTTGCTTAAGAATGTATGGATTTTCTACTCTATGTATTTGTCTGATCTTACTACAAGAATGAACAAAACAATGAGAAATGAAGAATAATAGTATGAGTAAATTAAAACTGAGTTTTTCCCTCACTTCCTCAAGTATGATGAATTCCTGGAATCATATACATTGATGACATTAAGGCTTGAAGAGAGGGAGATGGAAACATCATACAGTTTTTGTTTAACTATGATTTTTTTGATGACTACATCAGGTAAGTAAATAGAATATATGTATATCTTACATATATATCTGTTAAACTATTCCATTTTTTATCTACAGGGAACATAACGCAATGATAAATAGAAATCATCATTCTTTATATTTTAGAAGGAGGGATACTTTTCATATCAAAGAGTTTTGTACTTGGTTAAAATTGAAGGTAAAAATATTACTATTTTAAATAATTAAATAAATATTTAACTAAGTTTAATATTCATTTATATTTCAGGTATTGAGTTTTCCAGCTGACTCTATCTCTGAAGAAATAAGAGCTTCAACTTTGGGTCCTAATACCGTGGTTCATGACTGTAAATAAATTGTTATCAATTGGTAAAAATTTATTATCCTTGAACGAGAAAATAAAATGAGAATACAACATGATGGTGATATGGTTACTACCACAATAGACTCTTATGCCAGTGCATCAGATAGTAGACCATGATTTGAAAATGTAGGTTATTACAGAGTCGTTGAAAAAATAATAATATTTAATTATTATTCTTATTGATGATTCATGATGATGAAATTTAAATGGTTTTGATTCAATGATGATTCAGGTCACATTTATTGATGATTGTGTATTTTGAGTAATTTTTATGACTTTCACTCTTGCTACCAATGAAACATATGTATTGGAATCAATGGAGAAACAAGTTTTTTTTTATGTCAAAGACAATATTTGACCTGGATTTGGGGTCATTATTGAAGTAATTCCAAGAAATATTTTTGATGATGGTGATGATGGAATTGACACCATCCCTACTACCATTAGAAACAATCATTTATTACTTTTTATGACTCCAATAGCTCAATTTTCATAGTTGACTATGAACCTGATGTTATGGTGGGAAATATATAAAATTATCCATCCATGTTCTCAATTCTTTAGGTTTATCTTGACTTGAGTGGTTAAGGTTGGTACTATTCAAATTTAATTAATATTTATTACAAATATGTTGTATCCAACTTGAACATTATGTGAATTTTCAATGTTTATTGGTTGCGATTTTATTTGAATTGAATTTTTTTAATTTGGAATTGAACTGTATTAAAACCTACAAAACCAACATTTCTAACTTGGTGAACATTTAAATGATTTATTGACCATGTATAAAATTAGTATAACTCTAAAAAATCCCCTAAAATTTCACTAGATAATGAAAATGATGGGTTGTCTTCGTCTGCAAAACATATATAGAAACTTTCATCATCTACCTGGGCTAATGAAATTAAATTTTTCCTTAATTTTGACAGGTGATTTACCCCTTACGAATCTGGTAGATATCATATCCTTATTCATATATTTATATAATCATTTACAACTATCTCAAGGGTTTAATAATTCATAATATATACCTTTCTAAATTCTCTAGAGGCATGATTCAGTATGCTCTCTCTTGCCTATTGAGTTAAATAAAGCCACAAAATCAATATTTCATGATTTTAATAGACTGATGACACTTAGTAAATAACCATCCTACTAAAAAATTAATTTTCTTTATTACATCTCGTATGATTTAGTGAATTAATTTTATATCTATTAAAGCTCACCTAAAACAATGGATAGTTAAATTATCCATGAATCCCCCTATTCCCTCTCATTTATTTTGTTTTTTGAGTTACACATTAGTTATCATTTTCTAATTACTTACATATTTGTTTTCAAATGCAGGAAATGCAACCAATTGAAGAGAGATGACAAAAAAAAGATGATGTACAACAATCTTCGCATGGATGAGATAGGAGTTCCACCACTAGTTCCTGTAATGAGTATTTTATTTCAAAATATATATATATATATATATTTAAATAATATATAATGTCATGTGATTATTTTTTTAAACATTTTTGTACGATCCACCTCTTAGTTGAAAAATTATTGGATGAGCAACCTAATAGTGGTCTCAATACTCAGGGTATTCGTACGGGGGGAGGGGGTGCGAGAGCTAGGCAATCTGGTCAGCGTACCCAATTAGACCCTTCCCCCACTAACTTAAAATCTATACCACATTCTGATACCAGTGTGTCATTAGGGACACATGAGAAAATTTAGGCCTCCCATGTTTTTGACCACCCCTTACATCTGAGTCTCCCCAACCCATCTTTACCATATCTGATGATGATTTCCCACTCCCCATCCATCATTCGGCCAAACCATCTGTGCTATCTTCTTTTGATTATACTTCCTTCTATCTGTGATTATATATTCCATATTCTTTGACTCCTACTCCACCATAGTCTGTACCTAAAGAGCCTATATTGGGGACCCACTCCCACCTGCACAGGGTGTTCCTTCAATTTCTATGGATCCATCAATGCCCATTGATCAAAACTGCCATAGGTATATTTTATAGAAAGCTAAAAAAAAAATTATACCATTATTTATTTTCATTATAACTTGTTTTGATAAAATATTTATTTTTCTTTCATAAGAGATACATCTACTAATATGAGGTAGGGGTGGGGGGCGTACATGCATGCGTATAGTGTGGCGTCCGCTTTCCAAATATTCTGACATCATTCTTATCTGCCCCGCTCTCATGGAGACAGTTGCCAAATTAAGTCAAGGATAATTCCATGGCCAGAGATATGGGTAAAAAAAATCTATTGTATTTAATGAAATTTATTATTATTTTTTATTTATATGAATTAATATTTTGGTGTCATATTCGATTTTATTTCCCCAATGGAGAGGGTGCAAGACTAGCATGTCTAACGGATTTAGGTGAGATTTGGAGATCCTATAATAACAATTTGTATATTGGATAACATGATAGAGTTGGAACAGAGTTGTAGGTGGTCCCTATCATGGATGATTTTCGGATAGAACAGTATCGACAGATGATTACTCATAGAACGACTATCCAGTTTAAGGTATTTATCACATTTGAGGTATTTAAATGAAAAAATTTCATGTTTTACATTAATACTATCTTTTGTATTGTTGAATTTTATTTAAGAATAATCCAGAAGAAATAAAAAAACATTTATTCTAAACAATACCTCCACACATTGATATGTACTACAATGATAGATCATGAGAGGATGCAGGTGTGATATTTGTTTATAATTTTTCTTTATTACTTTCAATTTCTATTGTTTCCTCCATAATTTATTCGGTTGTTAAAGTTGTTATGTAATTTTAGTTATGATATTAATTATTGGTAACCTATTTTTAATTATGGTTTCCTACATTAAATTCCATTGTAGTGGAAAAAATTTAATATTGAAGGATGCATGCCTTGAGAAAAACCGTTTTGCTCGAGTCGAAGGAAGAAAGCTGGAAGTGTGGTTAATGAACCAACTTATCTGCAGATGGTAAGTTTTACAATGTTTACTTAAAATTTTAATATCTATTTTGTAACTTAATAATATATTTATATTTGTAAAATGATGCTTTAGAATCCATTGATTCATAGGAACCTGACAATTTTGGGCCAAATGATCACTTACATCAGATATTGGGAGATAAGAACCCCAGAAGAGTATGTTGTTGACCTGGGAAGAGTATAGTCCTGACAAGGTATTGGCCCTCCTTAGGTACAATTTGTAGTGCCACTATGTTACAGCAGGTTAAGTCATAGGTAGAACAGGCTGAAAAAGGGCCACATAGATGGTAGAATAGTATGCTAGGGAAAACACTGTATCTATGAAATTGATGGAAGTTTTACGTCCAACACTTCCACCAGAGGCCAAAACAGATTGTGATGAATTTATGTGGTTGATGAGTTCTATATAGGGTGAACCATTTGGCAGTTCTAGTGGTGGTATAGACCATGGTGAGGAGGAGGACGAGGAGGATGAGGAGGAGGATGAGGAGGAGGCCGAGGTAGAGGAGGAGGGCGAGGAGGAGGCCAAGGTGGAGTAAGAGGGTGAGGAGGAGGCTGAGGAAGAGTACGAGGGAGAGGAGGAGGGCATTGAGGAGGTTTGGGATGATAATGTGGACAACGATGAGGATGAGGGTGAGGCTAATGATGATAGTGATGGTGGTGAGGGATAGATTGATCCGTTACATTTTTGACTGATATTACTAACATTTGATGTTTGATGATTTGTTGTGCCTGAATATATGTGTGATTAGGTAGGTAAGAATATCATTATTTATTTATCTATAAATAATAAAATAGGACTAGATGATTTTATGTGACTGATTCAACCCAGCCCTGGACATCCCCACTCCTGGACACACCCACCCCCTTGGACACCCCCACACCCCTAGATAGCCCTCCCACCCCTGGATGCCCCATCCCCTAAACACGCCATACCACCTTGGATAGACCCCCAAACCCCTGGATATCCCCCACCCCTGGACACCACCCCACCCCCTAAACACCCCCACCCCCCGAATACCCCCACCAGCATGGACATCCCCCACCCACTGGACACCACCACACCCCTGAAAACCCCCATCCCTTGGACACCCCAACCCCCTTTTTAACACCCCAAGAATTTATGAGATGTATAATCTTTAATGACTTCAATGTACCATGTTGTATGCAACACCAAGATTATCTTGTGTTATACGCAATACTGTATTAGCTTGTAGTATATGAAACCCTATTTTTTGCTTCTGTTGCACACGATTTCATGTCCGTTTTAAAGAATTTATTTTACACAATACTGAGGATAGATTTTCTTTTCAGTGTATAAAAGAACTATGTTTGGATTCTGTTATATTCAAAAACAAAGGAATCTTTAAACACACAAAAAACTGACTTGGCATGCATTACACACAAGAGCGACCTTCGTCGATAGCTTGCGTAGTACACAATACCGAGTTTCACTAAAAAATGATATATTATTATAATATAATTATGAACTATCTATAATGAAAATTATTAACCACATTTTGAATTTTATAACATATCATTCATCTTATATGTTTTCTGGAACATGGTATGAGAACAAAATCAATTTTTCCGATAAAAGAAGTATTTTTAAAAAAATGCAGTTTTTCCGCCTTTTGATGGCGCATCCATTTTAAATCTAGTTTTGACATTTTTATAAGTTCAATTTGAAAAATTAAACTTCTTATTTGGAATCATGATATAATAATTTAATTTGGAAAATTTATTGATATTTTTTTGATAACTTTCATATTTTGATGAATAGTATAAATACGCTAAATTTTTAATTAACAACAACTTTTTTCATAAAGATAATTTATATGGTTAAATTATAATATTTAATGGTTTTAAAGTATAAATAGAATATATTTTTACTATTTAATATAAATTATGTCATTATTATTAATTTTACATTGAATTCATAGGTAAAAACATTTCAATCTTTTGAAATGTTTTAGCTTTTAAAAACCATTTTCTCAACAATGGGATTAATTTTAAATTAATTACTTCAACTTATGTGTCTTGAATTTGGAAAAATGGATTCAATATTTGGAATCATAAGGTTAAAATTATGTTAATATGCTAATTTTATTTTTTTGGCATTATGTATAGTAACTACGTTAAATTTTATTCACCACAGTTAAAGGTAAATCGGGTAATTAAGGATAAAAATAATATCATAAAATTACCCTAACATTTGCCTTGATATAATTGGATGATTATATTTCACCCTAAAACATACTTGGGTCGAAATGGTATCTATTGGAACCCACTTGGATGAGATTAAGATAATTAATATATTTTATTTAATGAAAAGTGAAATATGTCTCACTCAAACTTTACTAATTAAATTATTTTTAATATAAGGTTATACAGAATATAAATTAAATTATAAATACTAATTTTAAATCTAATTTTTTTTATCATGGTAATTTATTTTTAATTTTTATGAAATATATAATTACCTTAATATCTTATACATTAATGATGCAGAAATTATCTCTTTAGTAAAAAATCAATAATATAGTTTTTATTAAAATAATAACACCCATAAAAGGCCCAAACACTTGTAAAAAACTTATTTTTCGAGTATATATAAACTATAATCATCAAATGGTAATATTTTTGATCATTTGGAGCCTTATAAAAGGGGTTATGACACTTATATTATTTTATTTTAAATGATGTCAAAGTTGTCACCTTCATAATTTAATAAATATAACATTTTAAATGCTAGGGTTTTTAGAAGATAAATTCTACTAAAAGTATTCATAAACAATATATTAGATTTATATTCATAATACTATTTTATTTTTAATTTTTCTTCAAAAAATAAGTCTATTAAATAATTATGAAAAAAATGTTGTAGTAATTATTTTTTTTAGAGAAATATCAAATAAATGGTTTTAAAAATGTTAAAATATATAATATATTAACTAATTAATGTGATACAATAATTTTATAGATTAATATGACATGTTGGGAATCTATTATAATTTTTTTTAAAAAATATATTCTATTTGGGTTTTATTTAAATTCAAATAAATGAATCGTGTCAAAATTGACACTATTTACATTTAATAAAAATAACATATTATTAAATTCTTTAAAAATCACAAAAATATTTAAAAATTACAGATTTAAAATTATATGATTTAAAAGTTCATTAAGTATCCAATTATTCAAAATTAACAACACATAAGTAAGTATTTATAACCATTTAAAATTTATAATATTATTACCATAAATAAAATTAAATAGATTAAAAAATGATAAATCAAAATGATAAGGTTTAAAATAAAATCAAAACATGTCTAAATTTTATTTTTTGATCATATTAAAACCCTATCTCATCTCATCTTCTAAGTTGAGTCATTTTGGAGGTTTTTATGCGGGGTTTGAGTTTATTATAAATTAATATTTTTGAGGTTTCCAAAAGTGCCCATCTCCTGTCTTATAAAAGGGAACCTCCTCCATCTCCTGTTCACTCCATTTTTATCCCTAAAAAACGGCAAAAACCTGTCCATTTCCCTTATCCACTTCAATAGAAACATACTATAGGTCCTGGTCTACTTCAAAGTCCAATGTTTGTGCCCTTATAGAAGGCTTAGAAGAGGCATGCCCAAGAAGAGGTAATATCCTTTACTGATTCTTTCAAACTTATTTATTCTTCTTTTTCCTCTATATGATTTGTGTCATTGTTAAGTAATAAATCAAGTATCAATTTTAAACTTACATGTTATTATGAATATTATACAACCATATTCTATATTCTATACATCTTATGAAAAATTAAATCACCACGTGTGCGAACGTACAACCTACCATCTCTACGCCCAGGTGTAATCTGTTTTTCATCACCAACAAAACTGGACATGTATAATGATGAAAGAAATAAATATATATGATTATTGTAAAATTATATTGATTCTGAAATATTATACACCATACACTTCAATACATTTCCACAATTATGGGAATGATATCATTGCTCGTGCGTACGTACAACCTACCGTCTCCATGAAGTTATGCGATTCGTTCTACATAATCTTCACTGAAGAATGATTATATAAATGAATTTAATGAATAAATATGATATATATTATAATAATACCATTCTTTAAATTATATAACTATAACCTAAAAATAGTAAAAATAATTTATTTGATAAAACAAGCATAAGAACATAAAGTAGTTAACACCCGAATAATGAGTAACAATGAAATGTTACTAATAAATAGATAAGAATATGACCATATATGATATCAAAAAAATATATATGATTCTAGAATAAGTCAATGACATTATTTAAATCATTATACAGGAGGTTCAATACATACAAAGCATATTGGACCTAAGGTAATGGATAATTATTACAATATCGTTCTTATCCGAGATTGTTTATTCGTAAGTATTTACTATGGTTATATATATTATCCATGTCCATGTTTTCTAAAAATGTTTTCGTAAAATGTTTAATATTATTCCATTTTTGTTTAAATTCATTTTACTCTTTTTTTACTTTTACCACATGGTATGGAAGGAATCTTTATTTTTTTACCATATGAGGTACTTTTTAACTTTTCCGGCAAAAGTACGAGGACAATGTTTTTTTAACATATACCGCATGAACAGATTTTTATAGTTTGATAAGACCTTATTTAAATGAATCTTACTATAAAATATTTAATTATTATTTTAAACAAAATTATTTTCTTTTAAAATTTCATGAAATTTTGAGAAAAGAAAATTATTTTGATGAAGAAAGGATATATTCCTTAAGAATTCATTTCTAGTGTTTTATCAAAACTATTTTCCATCTAAGATGAAATTCTTTAATATGGTTATGTTTTAAGTATAATTTCCCTATTATTTAACTGTTTTGATTTTGTTTATGGTGAAGTCATATCCATTGTTTTATATGGATTATGTTATGATGGGATGATGCTTATGAAACACATTTTATTCATTAGGTTATGCTGAATGATTTATGATTATTTAGTGGCACATGAAAGAATGATTTCATTATGATATGGGTGGGGACTATATATCCCTCCAATGCATTGGGTAAAGATTTATATATCATGAGATATTCATGGATGGAATGGAAAGTAAATCTAGTTCAGTAATATAGGGCTAGAACAACAAGTAAACCCGATTCAGTAATGGACTCTCTCCACTATGATGGTCTTAGAAGAAATGCCTTGGATAATATGGAAATCATAATATGTGCTTATTAGTTTTCCACAATTATGTGTTTTATTATAATGATTTTATTTCATGGTTAATGTTCCTTTACAATCCATGCCTTACGTACTGCCAAGATTTATGTCATTGCACAAGATTTTGATGTTTAAATTTTATGTTCATCTTTTTAAATTCAAATGTTTATAGTTTTTTTATGTTATACATGTTTACTGTTGCTAAGAATTTGAGCTCACCCTTTCTATGTTTTATTTTCTCCACATTATAGATAATGTTTTTAGGGAATAAAACAAAATTAGAAGATATTTATGGGAGATGTTGAAGATATTTAACTATAATTAGAAGATTATATATCGAGTTTCCAAAGACACAAAACTAATACAACCTTTAGGAAATTTTTTTTCTTATATATTAAGTATTTTTGAAAAGTAATGTAATGTGCATGTACGTCATGCTTGGGTATCTATAGTCAGTATCAGATCTAAGGTTTAGTTAACCTTTGGAAACTAGGATGCGAAAACTTTAGTGAGATCCTTAGATATATTTCTAAGGTATGTATAGGGATGTAACTAAGGTTAAGTATAAGTATAGGTTACAATCCTTGAATTATGATAACGATCATGAATAACCCAGGATTAAACCTAATATGTTAGAGATTCAAAGTACTCCCCCTGGATTATGTTGTTCTCGTAGTATGATTTTTGCGTCTCACACTATTATTTTTGGGTTTTAGATAATGGCTAGAACCCAAAAGAACTGTGTTAATGATCAATGCACTGGGAAATGCAATGATTTTCCTCCTAGACAACCAAATTTTTTGGGAGATTGATTGAAAAATATTATTTCTATACTTACACAAGGTGGGAATCATTCTAGACTTCCAAATGAGAAGATAAGGGAACAATATTCTATTGAGTCCTTCATGAGGAAACACCCACCTTCTTTCAGTGGGTTTTCTGATCTACTTGTTGCTTAAAAATGGATTAGTACCATTGAAAAGATATTTTCCATAATTTTCTGTTCAGAACATGAAAAAGTAATTCGGGATGTTTACCGTTTAGAAGGTGATGCAGACCAGTGGGGGACTCTAATTAAGAATACAGGACCCCCAGATGAAATTGAATCCATGGAATGGGATGAGTTCAAGAACATATTTTTCAATAAGTAATTTCCTCATATTTTTTGAATGAAGATGGAAATGGGATTCATTAAGCTTAAGAAAAAGGATGATGAATTTGTTGGTATATACGAGGTGAATTTTACAAGGCTTAGATGGTATGCATCTAGCTTTATCATCTAACCTGAAAGTAAAGTTGATTGATTCTTCATGGCTTAAAACCAAGTATTCCAAGGGAATTACCTATAAGATACTTCAATAGATATGAAGAGATTGTGCGTTGTGCTATCAAGGAAGAATTGGAAGTTGGTGTCACATATCTATATCTTGGTTTTGATATGAAACAAAATATTGAGTTGAAGGGAAAATATCAAAACAATAGTTAAAAGAAGACGAATGAATCGTTATGCTCAAAGTGTGGTAAGAGGCATGGTAGAGATTTTCCTAAAGGGAGTAGACAGTGTTTTAAGTGTGTAGAAGAAGTTCAATGAGTAGTTGAGTGCCGAAGTAATGGGAAAAAGGTATCTAATGATGCGAATAGAGAAAAGACTATAGAGAACGCACTACCAACACTTCAAAGATACAAGTGCAAGGAAATGGGGCATTATGCTAACCTTTTCCCTAATCCAAGGGTTAATGATGATCAACATCAACAACATCTTAAGGAAAAAGATAAAGGTAAGTCAAATGCGATCACTATTGGTGATGTTGAGTATGAAAACTATATAGTGGAATGATTAAGTGTTTATGTATGGTGATTTCAAAATTGTGTTGTGGAATATCATTTATAGTATTATAGAATATTGGAATACCTATGTATTGGTCTATTAAGGTTTACATAATTATATGGTACCGGTAACCATGAAAAGTGATTGAAATATTTTTGGAAAGTTGATGATATGCACATAATGAAGAGATTTGGATAAAATAATATGTTTGATAATATTAATGAGCTCATGATTGATAAAATGAAAATGTGATATCATGGTTTGAGTATACAGAATTTTTGTTATATTTGGTATATGAGAGGAGTTAATTTTGATGGAATTCATGTTGTCACTAAGGTTTTACAGTAATTTACATTATTATCATATTTCTAGAGGATGAATGATGAAGTCCCTCAATTATTTGTAATGTTACCAACAAGATATATCTTTTGATATATGGGAGATAAATGATGGTATATGCCATTTTTGGAATTTTTTTTCTTCGTACTGCGAGATCAGACAAAAGTATTTTGGATAAGCATAAAGGTTTTAATAGATTAAGTTGGACATCAGATAGTATTGTTTAAGGATATAACTTTATTATTATTATTATTATTATTATTATTTTTTTGGGAATGTTATAATAGTATAGTTTTAGAAAAAGAAAAACCCATAGGATAGGCGAAAACCCGTCGCATCGGACAAGGATGCGGGAATCGAACCCACAATCGAAGTGCGAAAGGAATTTATTGCCTACCACTAGCCTACAAGAAGTCCATGGTTTCTATAAAATAGTTGTATTTTAAAAAATGGTATGATAGATGAAGTATAAGTCCATTATTCGAACCATATAAGATTAATCTCACCATATATGGACTTATGTATATTTAATAACTGGTGCAAACCTTTTTTGTGATAGAGATAGATGGAATGACCTATCATTCTATTGTATGATATTCTAACACTTAAATAATGAAAAATTCAACATCATCTCTTTAAATAAGAGATGAAGTGGAAATTGTTCATAGAATGACCAACGATGATATTACAATGAAATCAAGTAAGTATTTCTACTTATGCAAAAATTAATCTACATTGGGGAAATGATATTGAAAAATAAAAATGTTGTCATAGTTCCATCATATCCGATGAATCATATGGCACCTTAGATCATCACAAATTTATTGCTTTGTGATTGTTGGCTTTTTCATAGCCGTTTTCTCAACCACTCTTCATCAGAACTTGATGGTTATATTTCTCTTCCATATCGATGTTTTCACATATGTTTTCCTGTGTAGAAACCTAGTGATGAGTTATTTTGAGTAACTATTATATTTATAACATTATTTTTAAAAAAATTAAGTTTTAGTACTTCTTTTTACGATATGGGATTCTATGAAAGAAACTGTCTTGTAAAAAACCATTTATTACCCCGATGAATTTCGATGAAAAATTCATTTTAAGGGGGGTAGAATGTAACACCCCAAGAATTTATGAGATGGATTATCTTTTATTTATTCAATTTTCAGTGTTTTATACAACACTAAGATTATATTATGTTATATGAAACATTGTATTAGCCTGTAGTATATGCAACACTATAATTTGCTTGTGTTACACACGATTTCATGATATTTTTAAAGAATTTATTTTACACAACACTAAAGATAGATTTTTTTCAATTTATAGAAAACTATGTTTGGATTATATTATAAGAAACAAAAAATGAAGCTTTCACTACATGGAAAACTAACTTCTCTTGCATTACACGCAAGAGTGACCTTCCTCGATAGCTTGCATGGTACGCAATACCGAGTTTCACTAAACAATGATATATTGTTTTAATATTATTATGAACTATACATTATGAATAATATTAACTACATTGTTAATTTTATCACATTATCATTTATCTTACATGTTTTCTAGAACTTGGTATGAGAACAAAATCAATTTTTCCGATAAAAGAAATATTTTCCAGAAAATGCAGTTTTTCCACCTTTTGATGATGTACCCATTTTAAATATAGTTTTTGAAATGTTTATAAGTTAAATTTGACAAATTAAACTACTTATTTATAATCAGGATATAATAATTTACTTTGGATAAATTTTTGATATTTTTCTGATAACTTTCATATTTTGATGAATAGTAAAAATACACTAAATTTTTAATTAAAAACAACTTTATTCATTGAGATAATTTATATGGTTAAATTATAATATTTAATGGTTTTAAATTATAAATATAATATATTTTTACCATTTAATATAATATATTTCATTATCATTAATTTTACAATGAATTTATACGTAAAAACATTTTAATATTTTGCAATGTTTTAGCTTTTAAAACCCATTTTCTCAACAACGGGATTAATTTTAATTTAATTACTGAAAATTATGTGTCTTGAATTTGGAAAAATGGATTCAATATTTGGAATCATCAGTTTCAAATTATGTTAATAAGCTACTTTTATTTTTGGGCATTATGAATAGTAACTACATTAAATTTTATTTACTAGAGTTAAAGGTAAATCAGGTAATTAAGGATAAACGTAATTTCATAAAATTACCATAAAACTTGTATTGATATAATTGGATGATTATATTTCTCCCTAAAACATACTTTGGTCGAAATGGTATCAATTGGAACCTACTTGGATGAGATTGAGACAATTAATTTATTTCATTTAATGAAAAGTGAAATATGTCTCACTCAAACATTAATAATTAAATTATTTTTAATATGAGGTTATACAAAATATAAATTAGATTATAAATAATCATTTGAAATCTAAAATGTTTTTATTTACCATGGTAATTAATTTGTAATTTTTAAGAAATATATAATTACCTTAATAGCTTATACATTAATGATGCATAAATTATTTATTTAGTAAAAAATCAATAATTTAGTTTTTATTAAAATAATAATACCAATAAAAAGTCCCAAAAACCTGAAAAAAACTTATTGGTCGAGTATATCTAAACCATAAGCATCCAAGGGACTACTTAATGATGTCAAAAATGTCACCTTTATAATTTAAGAAATATAAAATTTTAAATGTTGAGTTTTTTAGAAGATAAATTATACTAAAAGTATTCTTATAAAATCTATTTGATTTATCTTCATAATATTATTTTATTTTTAATTTTTATGCAACAAATAAGTATATTAAATAATAATAAAAAAATGTTGTAGTATGTATTTTATTAAGAGAAATATCAAATAAATGGTTTTAAAAATATTTAAATAAATATTATATGAACTAATTAATGTTCTCCATGAATTTTATAAATGAATATGACATGTTTTGAATCTATTAAATATTTGTTTTTGAATCTATCTTCTATTTGTATTTTATTTAAATTCAAATAAATGAATAGTGTAAAAATTTACACTATTGATATTTTATAAAAATAACATATTATTAAATAGTTTAGAAATAATTTTTTTAAATTACAAATTGAAAATTATATGGTCGAATATTTCATAAAGTATCCAATTATGTAAAATTCAAAACACATAAGTAATTAGTTATAACAATTAAATTTTAGAATATTATTATCACAAATAAAATTAAATAGATTAAATAAGGATAAATCAAAATAATAAGTTTTAAAATAAAATCAAAACGTGTCTAAATTTTATTGGTTGATGAGATTACAACCCTATTTCATCTCATATTCTATGTTGAGTCATTTGGGAGGTTTTTATGTGGGGTTTGAGATTACTATAAATTAATATTTTTGAGGTTTCCAAAAGTGCCCCTCTCCTCTCTTATAAAAGGAAACTTCCTACCTCTTCACTGCACTCCATTTTTATCCTTAAAACATAGTCAAAACCTATCCATTTCCCTTATCCACTTACCTAGAAACATACTAGAGTTCCTGGTCTTCTTCAAATTCCATCTTTAGTGCCCTAATAGGAGGTTTAGAAGAGGCAGGTACAAGAAGAGGTAATATCCTTTACCGATTCTTTCAAACTTCAATCTTGTTATACTTCCTCTATAATTGTTGTTTCATTATTAAGAAATAACTCCTGTATCAATTATATACTGACATGTAATTATAAATATTAAACAACCATATTCCATCTTCTATCCATCCTATGAAAAATGAAATTACCACGCATGTGTTTGTACGACCAACCATCTCCACGCCGTGCTGTAATCTATTTTTCAACACCAACATAATTGGATGTGTATAATGATGGATGAAATGAAAATATATTATTATTGTAAAATTATATTTATTCTGAAATATTATACACCATACACTTCAATACAATTCTACAATCATGGGAATGATATCGTCGCTCGTGCGTACATACGACCTACCATCCCGACAATGTGATATGATTTGTTCTACATGATATTCATTGAAGAATGATTATATAAATGATTTTAATGAATAAATATTATATATATTATACTAATACAATTCTTTAAATGATATAACTATAACCTAAAAATTGGAATTAAAATTTATTCGACGAAACATGCATAAGAACATAAAGCAGTTAACACCCAAATAACCAGTAACAATGAAATGTCAATAATAAATAGATAAGAATATGACCATATATGATAACATAAAAATGAATATGATTCTAGAATAAGTCAATGACATTATTTAAATCATTATATAGGAGGTTTGGATACATTCAAATCATATCAGACCTAAGGTAAGGGATAATTATTACCATCTCGTTCTTATCCGAGATTGTTTATTCGTAAGTATTTAATAGGGTTATATTTATCATCCATGTAACTTTTTTCTAAAAATGTTTTCATAAACTTTTTACTATTATTTCATGTATGTTTAAAGTCATTTTTACCATTTTTTTACTTTTACCACATGGTATGGATGGAATATTTATTTTGTTTACCATATAAGGTACTTTTTGACTTTTCCGGAAAAAGTATGAGGATAATGTTATTTTTGACTTATACGGAATGAAAATATTTTTACAGTTTCATAATGCCTTATTTCCATGAAATTTCCTCTAAAATATTTAATTATAATTTTCTGAAAAATTATTTTCTTTTAAAATTTCACGACATTTTGAGGAAAGAAAATTATTTTGAAGAAGAAAGGATATATTCCACAAGAATTCATGTAAAGTGTTTTATCATAACTATTTTCCATCAATGATGACATTATTTAATGTGGTTATGTTTCAAGTACAATGTCCCTATTATTTACATGGTTTTATTTGGTTTACGATGAAATGATATCCATTGTTTTATATGGATTATGTTATAATGGGATGATGTTGATGAAACCCATTTTATTCATTAGGTTATGCTGAATGATTTATGTTTTTTTGGTGTCACACATAAGAATGATTTCATTATGAGATGGGTGGGACCTATATATCCATACAATGCATTGGGTAAAGATTTATATCTCATGAGATAGACATGGATGGAATGACAAGTAAATCCAGTTCAGTAATATATGGCTGGAATGGAAAGTAAACCCGATTCAGTAATGGACTGCATCCACTATGATGGTCTTGGAAGAAATTACTTGGCTACTATAGATATCATAATATATGCTTATTAGTTTTCCACAATTATTTATTTTAAACTAATGCTATTATTTCATGGTTAATGTTACTTTATGATCCATGCCTTACGTACTACCAAGATTTATGTCGTTGCTCAAGATTCTGATGTTTTAATTTTATGTTCATGTTTTTACTTTAAAATGTTTATGGTTTTTTTTGTTCTCCATGTTTACCCTTGATGAGAATTTGAGATCACCCCTTCTATGTTTTCTTTTTCATATGATATAAAGAAAGGTTTTAGGTAATAATAAATTGAAGATCTTTATAGGAGATGTTGAAGATCTTTCAATATGATTAGAAGATTATGTACAAAGTTTCCAAAGACACTAAACTAATACGGTCTTTAGGAGTCTATTTTTCTTATGTATTAAGTATTCCACAAAAGTAATTTAATGTCCATGTACGTCAATCTTGGGTCGCTACACCCTTGGACAGCCCCCCAACCCCCTGAACAACCCCCACCCCTTGGACACCACCCCACCCCCTAGACAGTACCCACCACCCTGGACACCCCCACCCCTGGACACCCCACCCCCTGGACACCCCCACCCCCTTGGACATGCCCCAACCCCCTAGACAACCCCACCTCCCGGACATCCCCCACCCCCATTGGACATCCCCCAACCCCTATAAATCCCCCCCTCCCAAGGACAACCCCCACTCCCCTAAACACCCCCACCCCCATGGACAACACCCACCCCCTAGACAACCCCACCCCCTGTACACCCCACCCCCTAGACACCCCCTATGCCCTAGGATAGCACCCAACCCCCTGGAAAACCCCCACCCATTGGACAACCCCCCACCCATGGACACCCCCACCCCTTGGACACCCCACCCCCTTGGACAACCCCCAACGCCCAGGATAACCCCCACTGCTAGACACCACCCCACCCCCTGAAAACTCCCTACCCCTTAGACAACCCCACCCCCATGGACATCCCCCCTGGACACCCCTACCCCCTTGGACAACCCCCCTTGACACCCCTACCCACTTGTATACCCCCCAACCACCTAGACAACCCCCACCTCATGGACACCCACCACCCCCGAAACACCCCACCCCCATGGACAACCCCCACCCCCTGGAATGCCCCCACCCCTGGACAATCCAACCCCCTGAACACCCTCTAACCCATTAGACAGCCCCCAACCCCCTGGACAGCCCCCAACCGTAGAAATACCCCACCCCCTAGACATTAACCCACCACCTGGACACCCCCACCCTCTGGACACCCCCACCCCCATGGACAACCCCCACCCCCATGGACAACCCCCACCCCCTGGATTTCCCCCAACCCCTGGAAACCCCCCTTGACCCCCTACCCCCTTTTAAAACACCCCCAACCCCATGGAAAACCCCCACCTCACCACTGGAAACCCCCCACCCCTAGGAAACCCCCACCCCCATGGACATCCCCCCTCCCAGGACAACCCCCTCCCTCGAAACCCTCTTTGTTCCACACCTACATGAAAAATGGGGGAGTCTGAACCAAAAATGTCTATTCTTCCCCCATTAAATAACTATTTATGTTCACAATACAGATTGAATATAAGTGTCATGGGGAAATACTTGCAGGTAATTTCTTTATGTGTATTAATTATGTATGAATTCATACAGAATTATTCATGTATTCTACAAGTATTCAGAATTATGTATGAATTCTATATTTGTGTTTGGTTTACTATAGGTGAATAGGTATAATTATGTATTTGTTTTTGGTTTGCTGCAGGTGCGCAGGGGGGAGGTAGGCCTACTGGTAGAAGTGCATTGCTGTAGTTGCACATGGGGGAGGCAGGCTTGTTGCTGCAGGTGCATAAAGCCTATGCCAATGGTTTACAACCTTTTTTATATGTGTGAACAGAAAACATATACTAATGGTTTACTATAAACCATTGGTAAAATTATATATGAAAGATTTACAAACTGTTGGTATAGATCCTTTACTTAACTTTTACCAATGGTTTGTGAGGAACTATTGGTAAAAGTCTTTACCAACGGTTTAGAAACTGTTGGTATTGACATGAATTTTGATATTTCCAATGGGTTTAAAATGTTGGTAAACCTTTATACCAACATTTAAAAGAAAACATTGTTATATAATCTATTCTATAGCCATATCCCAATGGTTCTCATTGAACCATTGGGATATGTCTATCCCCATGCCTCCACAGCCAACTTTTTGGATAATTGTTGGTATATTTAATAACAATTGGTTTCTAGCCTTTAGAAATGGTTTGAAAGCATTGGTAAAGGATAATTTTCTAGTAGTGGGTGTTGGGTAGTTTGATGATATTAGTTTTTTACTTGATGTGATCATCCATTTCTTTCATGAAAGAGAAATGATAACAAAACCATGTGATATTTGATAGTGTGTATAGACTAGTTAGTGACAAATATTAAAAATTATGATTCCTACAAATGTTTATATTATGTCTTAGAAGGATATCCCATTTTTCTATTTACCTTCAACATAGTAACATTGATGATCATGCTTTACTGGAAGTAAAGTGATAGAGTAACTGATGTGTATCGTAAATATCATGTATCCTAGTGAAAATTTTGATATTAGAGTGAAATATTGTAAAGCAAAAAGTTTTAGAATGTGACATGGATGGATTGTTTTCATATAATAACCATCTAAAACACTTTTTAAAGCTTGGAAGTGAAAATATAATACTAGTGAATGTTTTTTTGAAGGAACTCTTTTGAGGTTGATTTTGATGGTTGGTGAATTCTTTTAGTACTGTGTGACGTGAAAACCTTTTTTATGGAAAGATATTTTTGGAGAATAGGAATTTTGAGACTCACCTAGAGCTGATACAAATTTCCACATATGGATTTATTTGAAATGGTCTAGATCCAGTATACTTTTGGATGAAAGAGGGTGCGTCTTTCTTGGGTAGTTGAGGGATGATTTTTCTTAGAGATAAAACCACTGTAGGAAAAAAAGATACATGCGAAGGTGGGATATTTTCTAATACAGGTCATTTTTTGAGTTTTCAAGATTAGGATCCCCAATTTTTTTTTTGTTTAATGGATTTAAAAGTGGAGAGGATGTAGTGAATTGGAATTTTCACAGTAAATAATTTAATGTTTTTTATCTTTTGCGTCATTGAACCTATCCTAGGGTAAAATGATAAATTTATCCATATAGACAACCACATAAAAGGTTTCTAATATATTTTTTGATTCTAGGGTGGTTTTTACCCGTTGGATAAGAATGAATGGAATTAAAGACACATAAGATCCTCAATAAGAATATATTAATTATAATATCTCATTTTTATCCCCCATGTACACTATAAGTAATTATTCCATTCCCTCTAAAATGAGTCCCAAAATAAAAAACCAATTCCGTAGTTGTTTCCTAAATGGGGGATTTACATTAGGATAGGTTTAAAATTTTTCATATCAAGGTCGTTAATTTCAATTATTCTTGGGTGGAGCATATTAATAAATTTTATTTAATCAATTGAATTAATTAAACATTTTAATTATGTGAAACCCTAAGAGAAATACCTATATAGAACCTATTATGTTTTCTCTCTATGTTTATCAAATTGATGATGATATGAACCCTAGGGACATGAGGAGGGAGAATAATATAATTCAAGATATAATTTTCAATTTCATTGATGTTCTAATTATGTGATGATTATGAAAGATCCTATGGTTGTGATAAAGTACCAAATGATGAAGATTAACCATCAATACAAGACTTTTTATTAATGTTTATTCATTTAGTTTGCATTCCATATTATTATTTTTTCCCTTTTAAAGACATTTTATATTCAATATTTTTTTAAGATGGTTTATTAATTTCTTCTTCTCAATTTTTATCATTATCTTATTAATTTCCATTCTCTAATTACCTAACACCATGTCAAGAAATTATATTTCTTAAATGGATCAATTCTCCAACATTTTTCAATCTAAATATGTGTTTTTGATGGTGGATTGTTGAAGAACACAACTTGAAATTATCCACTCTCTTTCCTATAACTCCCCTCACTTTTATCCTCCTTCCCCCCTATATAAAATTTCTTGTTAATATAGTAGCTTGGTCTAGGGGCATGATGTAAGGAGGCTAGATAAGTGACTTCATATGGATGGGGGTTATGATAGGGAAGTATCAAGGTGGATGGAGGTGGCACAATGAGATGATGCAGTCTGAGGTTGGGATAAAGATCAGTGCATGATAGATAGAATGTTGTAGGGTAGATTGACCATGATGGTAACTGATGTTGTGAGGGAAAATCTAGTAATAACATTATTCAAAAATAGATGTTAAACGATGTTACTACTTGGACATTAATACACAATGTATGTAATGAATAATGGGACACTTTCTCTTAATGGAGACAAAAACCATTGGGATATGACAACATGGAGTAACAAAGGCCACAAGGATGATATGGTGTGATGGGGAAAAGGGTGATGGGTAACCCCCACATTGGCCATCCACCTGATTTAATGAATCCCCACCCACCATGTGGTGGGATAGAGGTGATGCATGACAGATAATCCTTGTACAAGTCCTAGGCTTTTCAGGAGGGGGTGTGCCACAATATGGGTGGGCTCCACACACATTCCCTCCACTTCACACATGACTGTATGTTCCATTTTACATGTTCATGCATAGGATACATTCATGCACACAAGGGTTTCCACATGGTCCACAGTTCACATGTAGGGTGTATTTTTGTTATTTCATTATAGGGTGTCCGTTCCAGAAAAAAATTACCCTATCCTAAGTAATTTTCCACATAGATCAAAATAGCATGATCTATTTGGTAATATGACTCTATTTTCAAGGTAAGATAGATAGTTTAATGATTAATCCCATAGGGATGATGATGGATTTCTTGCATGATTATTAAATCATTTAGGGGGTTTCGTATTATCCTATAAACTTCTATGTACTATTTGGCATGGAGTGGGTGCCTTGTATTACTAATAATGCAAATTATGTTCCTCTCACCTATTAATTTATAACCTCATACACTATTCTCTTATTATGTACTAGTCGAGGTTCCAATCCTCTATCTATGAAATCATATCCATCCCCTTTTTTGTATACTATTCGGGGCTTGGGTCTTTCACTAAGGTTGGTTATCCCCCTCGATCAATATTATTCCCTTGACCAAGAACATGCCACCCACTTTTGTTTTTGTGAGTTGATGTGGGTGTAATCATAGTTTGGGATCTTATAGTAGTATGTGTTAATACTCCTCCCTCAGAAATCTATCCTTTGTGTATTTACTTAATTCCCTACGGGTTTCTAGAGAAGCGACCTGGAATAAATAGTTTCGAATGATTGGGTGTCGACCCACTCAATTGATAGGCATACTCCTGAAAATATCAGGTCCTTTTTTATGGTTCCTAGTAAAAATATGAAATTTGGAGAGGTTTTAAAAATTATATTCTTTAGGTATCATGGTTTATCAATTTCCCCTTAGATGCCTTGAGATACAACTTACAATTGAGAAATCTAATTTAAACTTTGTATGATTTGTAATGCTACAAGTATCATTAATTTATAATATATATTGGACCATTTGGGGTTGGAATTGAGATGATTGGGACCAATTTGTGTTCTTGAAAATTATAATTATAGAGTATATATAGATTTCCTTCCCCTTTCCTTCTCCTAGTTACATTCTAATACTAAGGGCATGACATGACTTATTTTTTTGTATGTCCTCATAGTTTCAATGCTTCCTAATGAGTATGTTTAAACTCACTGCAACACAATATTAATTCACACATGTATTTTGTTTTTGAAGATGATGCACATGTCAGAGATGATCTAGGTAGATGGGGAGCTGGTGTGTCTTATATGGATCTGATTGCTAATGATTATTAGTGGAACATGGTGGTTCATGATGATGGTGGTAATCATTTAGGTTGGTGATCGATCTAATATTACTTGCAATGACTGATATATAGCATCTTATATAACGTCCCGATCCAATATCCATTATATGGTTCCCCTAGCTAGTGGGTCACATGGCCCCAAGTGTGCCTCCTTATACAATAAAGGCTATCGACTAGCTGTGAGGGTCTAAGGTGGTATAGTACAGAGGATATACCCTTAAGATAAGAGTAACACAATAGTATCTTAGGTAAATAAAATAGAGAAAACATAATATAAATCAAAGACATGAGATAAACATCCCAAATACTATAATAATAATAAATAAAAAGTTAGTTCCATATATAATATATGATCAAGTCACGTATCTATAGAAAATTTCAATAAATACATGGAAATAATAATCCATTACAATACATGTATCAAAATACAAAAAAGACCAAAAAAACTATCTATAACTAGCATAATGAGAATAGATTGGTCCTATACTCCCCTAATCCGAAGAAATGATCATATCAGGCATCATAAAGTGTGTGCTTTCCCTAATCCATACCTTCATCCATGAATTTTGTCCAGGTACCCAATGACGGTCTGAATAGGGTGTGAGATAACAGTGAGTAGGCCACCACCAATAATGTCTATAACATGACCAGTTTTTGTATGAACAATGAAGAAGTGTGTAGTATATCACATGTATAACAATAGTAAAAGTAAAGTTTCAAAGGTTTATGTGATCCTTTCTAGAAAAACATGGATCCCTGTGAACAATAATTAGGCTCTCATGAACAAAGAGAAACTATAAACAAGAAACTACAATAATGAGTTAATTGTAAATCATGGCAAAGAATCCAAATCATCCTATGAAATCTAATCAAGTGATTGGATTGAAAGGGTTAGATCCAATGTATAAATGACCATGGAATACTTTTCTAGTTTGTGGAATGTCTCGATGGAAACTTGATAAAGACTTGGGTGGATCCCAAGGAGCATGTTAGTAGAGAATGTCCAAGGAGAGTCCAAGAAATCATGATCTAAGAAGTAGCAATGTCCTTAGAATTCTATGGATTCAAGACTAAAAGAGTAGAAATGTATAAGGAATCCACCTGAATAATCAATATGGATCCATGGAGTAGAAATATCAATGGCATCCTATAAAATCAGAATCTGAGGAGTCTAAATGTTTAAGAAATAAACTACCATAGTTGAGATCCAAGGAGTAGAAATGTCCTTGTAATCTAATGGAATTGGGATCCGCGGAGTAGAAATTCCCAATTCTTCCACTACAATTATCAATTCATCAATCTAAATTAACAATCCATTTTATAAATATAAACTAGTTATGATTTCATGAAACCCATTCAATATTTTTCAAATAATCCATTTAATATTTTAATACATTTAATCATGTGGAAAGGAGGCATAATTACTCTCCCTAAATCCTTTATTTCACTCATTACAGTTCCCACTATAATTTTTGAGCTCATCCAAACCTAGAGAGGTGGTATATAATAGGGATTATACAAGGGCACAACCAATGGGTGGCCTAGGTTGAGGTTGACAACCTCCACCCCTCACATGGTGCTAAGTGGTAAACCTAAATTGGTTCCATCCAAATTAATCAAGGAATTCAATTAATTTTTGGAGCAATACCTGAGGTTATGGATTGTGGAACAATGTTAATAAGGTATATAAAACAAAAAAATTTTATGGGAATGGTATAGACCACCTACCATTTGTTCGTGGTAGAACACTCATCTCATACCATCCTCATATTCCTTTCAGATTAAGATAAAAATGAAGAACATATAAATAACATGGAAATAAGGCATGTTTGATTGCAAAAAAATTGCATATTCAATATAAAGTAAAATATTAAAATGTTTAAGAGTAATGAATACCACACAGTTGCAGATCCGATGAGGTCTATGGTGGAAGATTCAGAGTATGGATGATAAATCAAAATGTAAGCCTACCACAAGGATTGATGGACTCACCAATGAGAGAAAATAAATCCCCTTATATGATTAAAAAATGAGAAGATAAAGGGATTTAATTTTTAATAATTTGAAGGATAGAATCATAATTTCCCCAAAATTGAAGTGGCACACGATTTGGTCACATATTTGGCCAAACCATGGGATAAACATGCACCAGCCTTGGTTTATAGAGGTGTAAAACCACGAACTTTTCTGGAGACGTCTCAAGATCATTTCCAGGTACTATTTTGCCACGTTTGGAGTAATTTTATTTGTATTATTATTTGGGGAGTTTTTGAGTGAAATTTGAGAAATTTAAGAGGAAAGAGGGTAGTGTATGGTTGGCACACAGTTTTCCCAAATTGTTCACCCTGGCCTAAAAACCCTACATCCCTAGATAGAGAGGGTCTGCATGGCTAGTGAATGGTTTTTCAAACCATGAACACAAAAATTTGAGACCATGTACCCCCTATAATAGGCTCACGATTAAGGCACATGGTTAGGGGAAACTATACACCCTTTCCCAATTAATCATGAATGAGATTTAAATTAATACAAAAAAAATTACCACACACCCTATATTAACCCCAAATCAGCCCAAAATGGAACATAACCTATTTTTAACGTTTTTGGAGGCTCTTGAATGGATTCCAATCACTCACAACCTGTATTATTGTAATATTAAAGGGAATATTGAAGATCCACACCTTCCCGAGTAAGTGGTTTCTTCCTGTTTAGATCTCTCTTTCTCTCCCACTCCTCTTCTGGGATAAGTGGGTTTTTATCCACTTTTGGTTCTATATATAGATCTAATTTTATTATATCTTGATTCTTTTATTACTGGATCTAGGTTACAAATAAATAATTTGTTCTTTATCTCATTCTTGATCATTCTGTTTGAAATTTGGGATATCTGTTGGTGGGAATTCATCACCATTTTGGGGTATGTGGTCCATTATTCAAATCCCATAGTCATGATTTCAATTACGTGTATATAATTGTAGAATTTTTAGAGTTTTTTAGCTATGGGTTTTCCAAATTTAATTTATTAATTTGGTAAATTAATTAATTTAGTGATTGTAAATCATGAATAATTAATTATTCAATTAAATATCAGAATATTAGAATAGTGGGATTTGAGGAATAATTAATTATTTGGTTAATTATTGGAATATTGAAACTTTGAATTGGTAATAATTTATTATTGAATTAATTATTGGTATTTTGAGATTGTGAGTTGGATTAATTAATTTTGGAATTAATTAATGAAAAATATGGATTAATTAACTGGTGAATTAATTAATGGAGATTTGGGTGATTATTCAAATATTTAAATGGATTAATTAATTTGTGAATTAATTAATGGAATTGGTGGGATTAATTAATTTTTGAATTAATTAATGTGATTGAAGTGATTAATTAATTTTTTTAATTAATTAATAGAATTGAAATGAACAATTAATTGGTGAATTAATTGAAATGACTGAATGTAATTAAGCACATGAGCATCAGCCTAGTTGGGGAGGACTTCTTAAGTGCATCCACAAGTCCCAGGTTCGAAACCAGGCGGAGGCATAATTCCAGGGGACTATAGAAGCATTTTAGCAGGTATTATTCGGTACTATATCAGCTATAACTATTCACCTTGGGCCAACGATTTGGGTTTGGATTCCTTAAGGCCTTCGGGCCACCCATGCCTTTGGGTTAGTAAGGCTTTCGGGCCACCTTTAAGGCCTTAAGCCCACCTCGAGGCCTTCAGTCCACTTGATCAGTGCAGTTTCCCCAGGCAGACTCTACAGAAAAGGAGCAGCCCTAAAGGAGGATTCAGAGCAAGTGCACTTACCAGAGTAGAACCAAATGGATTCTTTAGAATTAGAGGGTATGTCTATGCCATCCAGACCAGCCTGTGCTTGGACGGGAAGCCTATCCAGACGACCATGCGAAGGTGGAGAGCTACTATCTTGATGCAGATTCTGGGGAGGGGCAATTCCTTGAAGATAGTCTAGTTGAATTCCCTAAGACCTTTAGGTCATATAATCTCCAAATCCTAATGGCCATGTAATCTTTAATCCTATGGGCCTTGTAAGGGTTCCCCCTCATGTATTGAAAATGGGGTTATCAAAAATCAATAAAAATGAAGGCCTTCGGCGCATTCGAGATAAATGCAATTAATTAATTATGAAATTAATTAATGGAGTTGAGTTGAACAATTAATTTGTGAATGATTTGAAAGGATTTATTTTGATTAATTAATAAAATTGAGGAAAAAAATTAATTGGTGATTTAATTGAAGAGATTGAATTTGATTAATTAATTGTGAAATTAATTAATGGAGTTGGCATGAATAATTATTTTTTGAATTAATTAAAAGGATTGAACGTGATTAATTAATTTTGGAATTAATTAATGAAATTGAGGTAAAAAACTAGTTGGGGAATTAATTGAATATATTTAATCTGAATAATTAATTAAAGAAATTTATGTGAATAATTAATTAGTGAATTAATTAAAGAGATTGAACGACACTAATTAAATGTTGAATTAATTAATGAAACTGATGTGAACAATTAATTGGTGAATTAATTGGTAGATGTAATGTTTTGATTTTTTATTTAGATCAATTATCTTTTGAATTAATTATTGAATCATTATGATCATGGAAATAGTGATTTTGGGATAATTAGTTGAGAATTCATTACTGAGATATTATTATTTTGAGTTGAATTATTAATTTTGGAATTAATTATGTGATATTTAGATTATGAGATGAATAATTTATTATTGAATTAATTTTGCAGATATTGAATTGTTCGATTGGAATAATCAATTTCTGAATTAATTAGGGAAATATTAAATTGTTGAGTCAGAGTAACTAATTGTTGAATTAATTATGGGGATATTAAATTTTTGGTTCAGAATAACTAATTATTGATTCAATTATAAGGATATTGAATTATAAAGTTGGAATAATTAATTATTGAATTAATTATGCAGATATTGAATTAATTATGGATATATTGAATTGTTGAATTAGAATAATTAATTGTTGAATTAATTATGGGGATATTAAGTTGATTGAGTTTGAATAATTAATTGATGACTTAATTATGGGGATATTGGGAGCGTTGAATAAGAATAATTAAATAATGAATTAATTATAGAGATTATTTTTGATTGTGGATTTAATTAATTAATTATTGAATTAATTAAGGGAAGTGATGTGATTTATTAATAAGAGTGATTTAATTAATTAATTTTTTAATTAATTAATGAAAGTGATGTTATTAATTAATTGGTAAATTAATTAATGGGATGTATTTGATTAATTAATTTTTGAATTAATTAACATGATTTATTTGATTAATTAATTATTGAATTAATTAATAGAAGTGATGTGATTAATTAATTAGTATATTTATTAATGGGATTAATTTGATTAATTAATTATTGAATTAATTAATAGGATTGATGAAATAAACTAATTGATGAATTAATACAAAATTTATGTGGTAAATTAATTGTTGAGTTAATTTATAGAAAGATGTGAACATGAAATTATTGTGCTTGATTAATTAATTGACGAATTAATTAATATGATATTGTGATATATGTATTATTAAATGCTGAAAGGTAACATGGACATTCCTCAAAGTATTATTAATGGTAAATAATCATTTAGTTATGTATTATTAAATAGTGAATGGTAACATCGTCATTCAAATATGTATTATGAATGGTAACATGCTCATTCAATTATATATTATTAAATGGTGAATGGTAACATGGTCATTCAGCCAAGTATTATGAATGGTAAAATAATTATTCAATTATGTATTGTTAAATGGGGAACAGTAACATTGTCATTCAACCAAGTATTATAAATGGAAACATGCTCATTCAATTATGTATTGTTAAACGGTGAATGGTAACATGGTCATTCGGCCAAGTATTATGAATAGAAACATACTCATTCAATTATGTAATATTAAATGGTGAATTATAATAGGGTCATTCGGCCAAGTATTATGAATGTTAACATGGTTATTCAATTATGTAATGATGAATAATAATAATGTAATTCAATGATGTATTATAAAATATTAATGGATACATGGTCATTCAATTATGAATTATGAATTATGAATGGTAATAATGGAATCCAGGTATATGATTTGAGTTCAGGTGTCCCCGGGAACCTGAGTGATCTGTGGTTAAATAAAGAGTAAATAAATAAATAAAAACTATTTATTTCATTGCTTATATTTTATTCTTTATATAACTGCATACAATACTATTGACTGAATTTTCTTTAGGTGTCATTGGTGGTGGCCGATTGAGTTATTATCACACCCTACTCAGGATACCTTATCGGTACCCAAATTAATTATATGTTTGCAGGACATATTAAGGGCAAGGGTCCTTTGTTAGAGGGATGATTGGGATGGAGCATGATGAGGGAACCAGACTTGGCATCGATACCCCCTTAGAGGAGTTGTCAGTGTCTTTATTTATTTTGTGGTTTTCATATTTAAACTTGGAACATACATTCACATGGATTACATACTATTTAGTTTTGATATTTTCTTTTCGGTTTTGGGTCATCTTGTGATATTGATATTATTGTGGTTATTTTATATCATTTTTTCATTTATTTGTTATTTTTTATGGTGTATTAATATGAAAAAGTGGGTATTGCCTCCCCATGAATAGTATTAAACCCTCACTACAAGTCGGATTCCTTTGGAATATAGGTAGTCATGCTTGAAGTCATATGACCAACCAGCCTGAGGCACAAGTGTGTGGAACCCAGGTCAAGATGTCACATAGTGGTATCAAAGGTGTTTTCATTTCTTTTCTTTTTTTTCTTTCTATTTTGGAAAGGTAGATTGGATATTAGGTATATTTGTTTCTTGGTTTTGAGGTTGTGCATGGGAGTTTCTAACCCATGTATGGGTTAGGGGGAGAACCCAAGTACCCAGGGTGGTAATTTTTGTAATTGCTGTTTGCTGTTACAGTTTAATGTTATTTCCTCTTAGGTGACACACTTGTTTTGTGATGTTATTATTACTTCTGTGTTTTGATGATTTGACTTGTATCCTAGTATGGCATGAATGTTGAGTTTCCATGAATCATTCTAAGCACTTAGGATTATTTTTTGACATGCATCATCTTAGGCACACACAAAAAATAGGTTTTGGGTAATTTATAAAAATTTATATATTTTTTATTTATTGTGTGAAATAAATGGAAAATGGTTCCTTATATGAAATTGAAAGTGGAAAAATAATGAAAAATATGAAAAATAGGGTGTCCAAATGAGAAAATTTAATTATGATAATGTGATTAACCATTTTAAACCTTGACCTAGATGTTGGATGGTCAAGGGTTATGATATAATCTCACTGGTGGTCGCGTGGTAGGGTTTGAGGGAAGTGACACCAGGGGTGAGGGGTTGTCACTTGGTTGGGATTGATGTCCGAAAGGTTGGTATTTCTCAACAAAATATTGGTATAATTCTATAGTTGTGATGATAATTCCCAATACCATGAAATTATCATAGGAACACTGAGAGAGCTTTGGTTATACTCATTGCTACATGAATTTGTTTTGGTTAGATATGGGGCCTCTTATATTTTGTGATTATGAAGTGGTTCATGTGGAGGTGGATGGTGGGAGGTACACCATTGACAAAGTGGTGTTAACAATGCTCCAATGGTGGGGAGATATGTGTCAGTTGTTGGTGTGTAAATCAAGACCATGGGTTGGATGTTGTGGCATCATAATGCCAACAAGGAACATATACAATGAATATTTAAATTCTCAAATAAAAGTATGGGTGGGCCTTACAGGTGGTTGATGCACGTCCTTTCTAAGAAGTTTTGATGGAAAGGCTAATTTTTAGTGATAGATGGTGTTCATGTGGTTGTTGGGCGTGGTGAGTTAGGAAAAATGTCGAGTATGTTTTTGCAGTGGGGCATGAGACCGATGGATGCTTTATGAAGCATCCTATTTGTGCATTAGATCACAGTGAAAAATTAGTGTTGCATAAAAATATCATGCCGATAGTTAGTGTATTATGGAAACATGGATGGGTTTAGTAGGAATATTGGGAGAGGGATTCATATAAGAGGGTACAATGTACCAATATTTTTTGACTTAGAATCCAAGAGATGGTTGGGATATTAGCTCTAGAATAAGCTGTTATAAGGTGGGGATACTGTAAAGCCCTATTCATTTTGGTAGATATCTTGAGATTGTTTTTAGGTATTCTTTTTCTAAATTTTGAGTACTTTTTTTGGGTTATTGTTTGGGGAGTTTCTGGGTGAAATTTTAGAAAATCAAGAGGAAAGAGGGTGGTGCATGGTTTGGGCACGGTTTTCCCCAACCATGTGCCCTAGACCGAAAAACTATGCAACCTTTGTTGGAGTTGGTGGTCTAGAACCAACTACTTTGTACTTTATTCATTAAATAAAAGCTTTATCACATCTTGATTGTTCTTCTGCGTGACATGTCATGTGATAATGTCCTAAGGACAGCTGTTGCATTAAAGGGTCGTAGCGGATCCCTGCTATGATGAGAACCTGGAAGTGCCATAACACTATTCTTGAATGTATGTTCTATGGATGGATGATATTATTTGAGGGACATAAATAATACAGGTCATTAGGGGTGAGGACTCATAAAACATTGAGGCACCTTCTCATGGTGTGCGCCCTTGGTAATATCCAGGAGGATATTATGAGAACAAGACCCGCCAGTAGGAAATCCACATTTCATAGTGTCATTGGATGTTCCTATCTACGAACGTGTGTATTGATCCTTAGAATTTATGATTATTAGTAATGGGTATTACAACTCGCGCACTTAGATGTATTGACGAAAACTGTGACGATACACTGTTCGCAGCGAGGTAGGATACGTTGGGTGTGTCACGAGTAATACTGCATTAATAGATAATGCGAGAAAGGATTTGTCCCTTCCGTTCCATAACGGAAGTAGATATCTCAGGCCCTTTGATAGAATTGATATAGCCTAAATAAATCCATGTCCATGGTAAGGTATGGGCAAGTTCAATTCCGGGAAGTCAAAGAAAGAATAATCAAGCACATGGGTTGATGGCACTAGCATGCAACCCGCTTGATTGGAGATATCGAGACAAAGGGATTATATTACACGGTAAGCGTTCGTAGGAGGTAACACGTCATTGCGGCATTAACTTATTTCTCTATGGGTGCCTTGGCGTGTTGCTAGATGCTAACCTTGGACTTTAGGCAGGCTCAGCCTAATGCCACTGAGAAAGAGGCCTAGAGGGTCACATACTAAGTGTGTCCATGTATCTCAGTTAAATATTAATTTAAGAAGTTAAATAAATATTATTCCCGACTGTGCTTTAATAATTATTTAAGGATGTCTGATTACATTTATTTTGACACTAGTTATTTGAGAGAATATATTGTGGATGAAATAATATATTTATTAGCGAGTAATGTAGTTAAATTTATTTAAGAAATAAATAGTCATTACTCAAGGTCTAATAAATGTGGTGGAGAAAAATGGAAAATAAAAGCACACACCGTGTATATTAAATATACACGCCGTGTAGTTTTATGGAAAACAAGTACACGCCGTGTATTAATTATTACACGCCGTGTAGTTTTTCCAGTTGGGATTTTGAGGATTTAATATTATTTTATTAAATGATATTTATTATAATCAGCGTGGGCGCATGTCAAGGAATTAATAATTCGACATGGGGGGGGGGAGGTTTCAATAAGAGTTAATGAAATAAATAAAACGCGTAACACGTTTATTTATTGTCATAACTCTATTAACCTCAAACATGATTATAAATATCCTCACAACCCCAACATTTTGAAGAGCCATTGGTTGTGCACAACGGATTTGGAAATACTCTCAAGCCAAGAGAGAATTCTCTTTCCACCAAGAACGCCCTCAAGTTACGAGAGCAAGATACTCCACCGGATCAAGGCGGTCAAAGGAGGATATCGCAAGCGAAGGTTCTTCCACGCTACCACTCAGAGATCCCTTCAGCGACGTCCGGAGATACATGACACACGTGTGGATCACCGCTAGAGGAATCCTACACTTGGATTCTACGACGCAACGACGGATCACCGAATCGTGACCGGACACATCAACGAAGAAAGAATTCCAACGAGGTAATTCTTATGCATTAATTAAATTAATTATAATCAAAATATGATGATCCTACTCAAGGGTTCTGGGACTCTTCTTTTATTTTCGTTCTTTGTTCTATTCCGAAGATTCAGCGTTTTATATCGTGACAGATCTCAGATTGAACGTTGTTTAACGTTAAAATTAAAGGTGGGCAAACCCACTAACGCGCTTCCGCTGCGCCCGGAACCTACAAGTGGTATCAGAGGGGTCATATCGTTGGTTATAATTATTTAGTTTTTTGTTGGTGATTTACGAATTTAATAATTTAGCTATTTCAATTCATGTTTAATCGTTCTGAAAATCTGAATCTCGAGATCTGTTCTTCCTCCCTCATTTCTCGTTCACCTAATAAGAATGGATTTTTCTTTTAATTTTGATTAAAATAAAATAGAGGAACTCATCCGGAGGAGCCAAACGTTTCTGGCCGTATAACACCAGAATAAACGACATGTATTTGAAAGTACACGCCATGTAGTCTAGGTTCAATGCATTGACTGATCCGCCAAATCAGGCCGTGTATTGGATTCTTTCTAAGAATTTAAGACACCGTGTGTTGACCAGAAACATGTGGCACACAGTTTCCAGAATACATGCCGTGTGGTCCAATGAACACGGTGTGTAGTCCCTTCGGGTTAGGGTTGGGTCGTGTACTCCGTACACGGCCTGCCCAGCTAGAAACCGTGTAACGCGGAAACTACACGGCGTGTGTCCCACTGTACACGCCGTGTACTTTGAAAATTTCCGAAGTACATTAACACGCCTTATCCCCGGGCGTGTACTTCGGATGGACGGTGAAGAAAATTACACGCCATGTAGTCGGAACTACACACCGTGTACTCACCCAAATTACGCAGATTTATTAAAATTTATTATTATATTATACAAACCCTTGAGACGTGTACCATGGTGAAGGCGTAAAGCTGAGGCACAACACGTGATAGGTGTTTTATATATATGTGTTTAATTTAACATCTGTGTAATAAATGGGAATTCACCAGGTTGCCTCCAAGGTACAAGTTACGTACAAGGATAATTTTCAATGAATTTATTTGTTTAAAATTATGATGGATGAGAATCTCAAGGAAATTCAGAAAATTGATTTAAGATAAAAGGATTGATTAATTAAAGATAATTAATTGATTCGAGCATGATTTATCTTAAACAAGAACGATTAAATAATTGAATTCTAGTTTTTTTATGCATAAATATCGTTGCATGTATGGATGATCATGAGATAGACCGAGACCTTTGTATGAGAATGGTTTCTTTTAATTTATTTATTTAAATTAAATTTGTTGGCCTGTGAGCCATATCCTCATTAATATGTAGGGCCTGCGCGCCCAAGGATTATTTTATGTAAAAACCCCTTTTTAAACCTCACCTGCATGTGAGATAAATGCATAAGTAATGGATGGAGCTCCCAAGCTAGTGGAGGCGGCTCAAGTCAGGAGCCAAGGTGAAACCAATCCATGGAGATACAAAGGTGGATAGGTGGAAAGCTGTAGACACGAACCCGAAAGGTTCAAGGTGTTTCTCCCCTAGGTATTGGGTTAGTTTATCAACCGCTAGATAAACTAACCAATAGAAAATCTCATGATCATACCATTTATTTTATTTCTGTCAGTTGCATGGTTTATTTATTGTGGGTGTATTGTCACGATCACACAATTAATGAATTAAACGAGCATGCAAGATGGAACTAAAATAAAATTGGCTTATACGTAAATATTATCTTAGACATGGTTAATCACTTAAGTTTATCCCACTTAATATTAATAAGCATGTAATCAAAGATAATAAAATGGAAATTTACGTATAAGGATAAAATACATCAAGATAAATATTAAGTCGGCATAGCGTTCCATAATCTTGGTTAGAATCGAACCATAGTTCAAAGTGATTGACCAACCCTAGTTGGGGTGCTTTCAATTATCGGGGAATTCTAATTGAAGGTTTTGGGTTGACTTGACTTGGTTCGCATCAATGGTTGACTGCCACAGCAGGACTTGGTGTGACCAAGAGGCAAAGGTTGAGGAAATCCAAAAAAAAGATTTCAGGATTGGGGAGTCCACTCAGCAGATCAAGGAACTGCGAGTTAATGCGGTTGGCATTTGGAATGCCTACCTAAAACCCTTCAAGTTGCTTGACCAACCCTAGTTGGGGTAATGCGAAGGGCAATATGGATCCTTGCCACTAGAATATTCATGCAATAGAATATTCTGAAGTCAATGGTGAGGGATATTGGATTTCGATAAAATAGTGGGAGACTAATAAGTATTAATTTATTTGTCTCAATTTTTATAATAAAGTACTAAACCTTTGCTCATCTTAATTTGTAGAAACGGCAAGAAAATGACTTCAAACATATCATTGTGCACAATACTCGAGAAAGAAAACCTTCTCACCGGCACCAATTTCCAAGAGTGGAAGAGGCGTTTACGTGTCGTCCTTTACCACGAAAGGAAATTATATGTGTTGGAAGAGCCTATTCCAGTTGCGCCTGGGAAGGAGGCTAGTGATGAGGAATTATCTCTCTACATGAAACACATGGAGAATGCCACAGATTTCCAGTGTTTTATGCTATTGGACATGTCTAATGAGCTCTTGAAGTAACATGAAAACATGGATGCGTATAGCATGATGTCTCACCTTAAAGATCTCTACCAAGAGAAGGCGAGACAGGAGAGGTATGAGATCTCCAATGCTTTGTTTCCCACGAAGCTTGGAGAGTCTGTGCTAGCTGGGCCTCATGTAGTCAAGCTTATTGGCTACATTGAACGCTTGGACATCTTAGGGATTAAATTCCAGGATGAGTTGCGTACAGATCTCATCCTATCATCACTGCCCAAGACCTTCTCTAGCTTCATTGTTAACTATAACATGAGCGGCAATGAGAAGAGTCTATCGGAGCTTCTGACCTTGATTCTCCAGGTAGATAAGGACATGGGGCGTGACAAACCCGCGATCCTTATGGTGAACAAGAAAAGGAAGGACAAGGCAAAGGGGGACAAAGACTTATAAACGGTCTGAAGCCCCTGAGCACCGTCCCTCCAAGAAGGGGAAGATCCAGAGGCAGGGCAAGGAACGGGAGGCAGTGTGTTTTGCATGTGGCAAGCAGGGCCATTGGAAGAGTAATTGCACCCAGAAGCGTGGGGACACTAAAGGTGCATTCGTTATCGAGTGCAATCTTTCTATTTCTACACATTGGGTATTAGATACAGCTTGTGGGGATCACATCAGTATTCAAATGCAGGAACCAAGTAGATTTAGAAAAATCACCAGAGGAGAGGTGGATCTTCGAGCTTCCAATGGTGCAAGGCTGGCTACGTTGGCTATTGGAGACTATCACCTCTCATTGCCAACTGGCATGATTTTGGTTTTACAAAACTGTTATTTTGTTCCTAGTGTTACCAAGAACATAATTTCTGTGTCTTGTTTGGATATGGATGGATTTATTTTCAAGTTTGGAAATAAGGGTTGTCTCTTTTATAAGAACAACGTATGTTATGGTATGGCACATTTGAATAATGGTTTGTATGTATTAAATTAGGAAAACCAAGTGTTGACAATCGATAATGAAACAAACTCACATGACTCATACATCACCTAGTTATGGCATCACCACCTTGGTCATGTAAACGAGAAGTGCTTGACAAAGCTCTTCCAAGATGGCTATTTAGACTCTACTAAGATAAAACCACTTGATAGATGTCACACTTGTTTACAAGGAAAAATGACCAAGCCGCCTTTTGGTGGACAAGGTGAAAGGGCCACAGAGCTTCTAGGATTGGTACACACAGATGTGTGTGGACCATTTCTAGTAGAAGCTAGAGGTGGATATTCTTACATTATTACTTTTACTGATGATTTGAGTAGATATGGCTATGTCTAATTAATGAGGTATAAGTCAGAGTCCTTAGAGAAATTTAAGGAATTCAATAATGAAGTAGAGAATCAACTTGGTAAGAAGATAAAGAAGCTTCGATCGGATCGAGGTGGGGAATATCTGAACCAAGAGTTCATCAATCTTCTACGGGAGTCTGGGATTCTATCTCAGCTCACTCCTCCTTATACACCACAGTGGAATGGTGTTAGTGAAAGGAGGAACCGCACCTTGTTGGACATGGTGAGGTCGATGATGAGTCATGCGGATCTTCCATTATCCTTTTAGGGATATGCATTACAAAATGCAGCATACACATTAAACCAAGTACCAACTAAGGCAGCAAATGGAATTCCATCCGAGTTATGGAATGGAAGGAAACCCACTTTGTCGCACACACGTGTATGGGGATGCGAGGAGTTTGTTAAGGCCTTCTCAGGAAACAAACTATCACCCTGGGGCACGAAGTGTATCTTTATAGGATATCCCAAGGAAATGAAAGGATATTACCTATATAACCCCCAAGACAAGAACGTGATTGTCGCCAGACAAGCCGTCTTTCTTGAGAGGGAGCACATCCTCAAGAAGGATAGTGGGAGCAAGATTGACTTCGACGAAGTTGATGCTCAAGATACACAAGAGTTGGTACAGGAACAAGTTCCATAGGTCCTCGTGGAAGAGGTTCCAGAAACACAAGTACTGCGTAGGAGCTCAAGAGAGGTAAGGGAACCAGAGAGATTTGGTTTCCTAGTCACCGAGGATGGTGAATCATTATTGTTGGACAATGATGAACCTCTCTCCTACAAGGAAGCAGTAGAAAGCTCAGAAGCTGCAAGATGGATAGAAGCTATGAATTCTGAGATGGATTCCATGTATCAGAACCAAGTTTGGGTTCTGGTCGATGAGCCAGTTGATGTAAAGCCTGTTGGATGCAAATGGGTATTCAAAAGAAAGCTAGACATGGAAGGTCAAGTTAGCACCTATAAAGAAATGCCAGTGGATAAAGGATTCAGACAACGTGAAGGAATTGACTATGATGAAACCTTCTCTCCAGTTTCCATGTTTAAATCCATAAGAATAATACTTTCCATAGTAGCTTACCATGACTACGAGATTTGGCAGATGGATGTCAAAATAGAATTCCTTAACGGGAACCTTCAGGAAGATGTCTATATGACACAACCAGAAGGGTTTGTGACACCAGGTGAAGCCAAACGGGTTTGCAAGTTGCAGAAATCCATTTATGGATTGAAGCAAGCATCCAGTTCATGGAACATTCGATTTTATGAATCCATAAAGGAATTTGGTTTCATTAAGAACGAATGTGAGCCATGTGTTTATAAGCGGTTTAATGGGAATGCGGTCGTCATCCTAGTGGTATATGTTGATGACATATTACTTATTGGAAACGACATACTAGCCTTACAGTCAGTTAAGGACTGGTTGAACAAGTGTTTCTCCATGAAGGACTTAGGAGAAGCAGCCTACATTCTAGGGATCAAGATCATTCGTGATAGATCCAAGAGGCTGCTTGGACTAAGTCAGGGTACATACATTGACCAGATACTAAAGAGATTTAGTATGGAAAAATCCAAGAGGGGATTGGTTCCAGTGTCACATGGCTTACATCTTTCTAAGAAAATGTGTCCCCAGACACAACAGGAGAAAGATAGGATGAGAAAGATCCCATATGCTTCGGCTATAGGATCCATCATGTATGCCATGTTATGTACCAGGATTGATGTTGCCTATGCACTGAGCATGGTAGGCAGATATCAAGCAGATCCAGGAGAACAACATTGGACTGCTGTTAAGACTATCCTTAAGTATCTGAGAAGAACTAAGGATATGTTCCTGGTATATAGAGGAGACGATGAGCTTGTCATCAGAGGGTATGCTGATGCTAGTTTTCAAACAGATCAGAATGATCTGAAGTCGCAATCTGGATATGTTTTCTGTCTCAATGGAGGAGTTGTGAGCTGGAAGAGTTCAAAGCAGCCAGTTGTCGCCGATTCTACAGCAGAGTTCGAGTATATAGAGGCTTCTGATGCATCCAAAGAAGCCATCTGGATTCGGAACTTTGTATAGGAGCTTGATGTGGTGCCTAGCAGTAAAGATCCCATTACATTGTATTGTGATAATACTGCAGCGGTGGCTCTTGCAAAAGAACCAAGGTCACATCAACGGACAAAGCACATACTCTGGAAGTATCACCTCTTGAGGGATTTCTATCAAAGGGGTGAAGTTGAAATGAGCAGAGTATCCACGGAAGAGAACGTGGTAGACCCCATGACTAAAGGCCTATCTCAACAGAAGCATGAATATCATGTGAGAGCTAGTGGGTTAAAGGTTGTTAGTAGTTGGATCTAGTCCAAGTGGGAGTCTGTTGGAGTTGATGGTCTAGAACCAACTACTGTGTACTTTATTCATTAAATAAAAGCCTTATCACATCTTGATTGTTCTTCTGCGTGACATGTCATGTGATAATGCCCTAAGGACAGCTGTTGCATTAAAAGGTCGTAGCGGATCCCTGCTATGATGAGAACCCGGAAGTGCCATAACACTGTTCTTGAATGTATGTTCTATGGCCGGATGATATTATTTGAGGGACACAAATAATACAGGTCATTTGGGGTGAGGACTCATAAAACTTTGAGGCACATTGTCATGGTGTGCGCCCTTGGTAATATCCAGGAGGATATTATGAGAACGAGACCCTCCAGTAGGAAATCCACATTTCATAGTGTCATTGGATGTTCCTATCTACGAACGTGTGTATTGATCCTTAGAATTTAAGATTATTATTAATGGGTATTACAACTCGCAGACTTAGATGTATTGACGAAAACTGTGACGACACACTGTTCGCAGTGAGGTAGGATACGTTGGGTGCGTCACGAGTAATACTGCATTAATAGATAATGCGAGAAAGGATTTGTACCTTCCGTTCCATAAAGAAAGTAGATATCTCAGGCCCTTTGATGGAATTGATATAGCCTAAATAAATCCATGGCTATGGTAAGGTATGGGCAAGTTCAATTCTGGGAAGTCAAAGAAAGAAAAATCAAGCACATGGGTTGATGACACTAGCATGCAACCCACTTGATTAGAGATATCGAGACAAAGGGATTATATTACACGGTAAGCGTTCGTAGGAGATAACACATCATTGCGGCGTTAACTTCTTTCTCTATGGGTGCCTTGGCGTGTTGCTAGATGCTAACCTTGGACTTTAGGCAGGCTCATCCTAATGTCACTGAGAAAGAGGCCTAGAGGGTCACACACTAAGTGTGTCCATGTATCTCAGTTATATATTAATTTAAGAAGTTAAATAAATATTATTCCCGACTGTGGTTTAATAATTATTTAAGGATGTCTGATCACATTTATTTTGACACTAGTTATTCGAGAGAATATATTGTGGACGAAATAATATATTTATTAGAGAGTAATGAAGTTAAATTTATTTAAGAAATAAATAGTCATTACTCAATGTCTAATAAATGTGGTGGAGAAAAATGGAAAATAAAAGTACACACCATGTATATTAAATATACACGCCGTGTAGTTTTATGGAAAACAAGTACACTACGTGTATTAATTATTACACGCCGTGTAGTTTTTCCAGTTGGGATTTTGAGGATTTAATATTATTTTATTAAATGATATTTATCATAATCAGCGTGGGCATATGTCAAGGAATTAATAATTCGACATGGGGGGGGGGGTTCAATAAGAGTTAATGAAATAAATAAAACGCGTAATGCGTTTATTTATTGTCATAACTCTATTAACCTCAAACATGATTATAAATATCCTCACAACCCCAACATTTTGAAGAGCCATTGGTTGTGCACAACGGATTTGGAAATACTCTCCAGCCAAGAGAGAATTATCTTTCCACCAAGAACTCCCTCAAGTTACGAGAGCAAGATCCTCCACCAGATCAAGGCGGTCAAAGGCGGATATCGCAAGCGAAGGTTCTTCCGCGCTAGCACTCGGAGATCCCTTCGGCGACGTCCGGAGATACGTGACACACGTGTGGATCACCGCTAGAGGAATCCTACACTTGGATTCTACGACGCAACAACGGATCACCGAATCGTGACCGAACACATCAACGAAGAAAGAATTCCAACGAGGTAATTCTTATGCATTAATTAAATTAATTATAATCAACATATGATGATCCTCCTCAAGGGTTCCGGGACTCTTCTTTTCTTTTCGTTCTTCGTTCTATTCCGAAGATTCAGCGTTTTATATCGTGACAGATCTCGGATTGAACGTTGTTTAATGTTAAAATTAAAGTAGGGAAAACCCACTAACGCGCTTCCGCTGCGCCCGGAACCTACAACCTTGGATAGAGATGGTTCAGATAGCTAGTGAATGGTTAGTCAAACCATGTCCCTAAAAGGAGAGACCGTGCACCCCATAGAAGAGGTTAATTGTTATGGGAAACCATGAAAACTTTCCCATCAAACTGTTGTTTCACCTTTGAGGCAGCGTGTATATGGGTTTGGGAAAAATTGAAAAGAATGGTCCGGTGGGTGACGAGCTTTCCTATGTTATTATAGAGGCTTTATCATCAACACCTTTTCTTTCAATTTGATCTCTCATTTTTATCATTCAGGGGGAACTAGATTTACCTCATGGGGACTGGGTAGTTGATCCATTCTACATTATGGGGGAGGTTCCAGAGTCAAATGATCATAGCAGGTGATTTCATGGGGTTAAGTATTTGTGAAATTAGTCCTCTTAGGATATGACTTCCCTAGTTGGTCTCCAATGGGTTTATTTGTAGAACCAAAAACATCCGATGAACCTAGTATCTGTTATTAATGAACTTTATTTCCAATGGAAGGCGCTCGTTGGATGATGATTTGTCCAACGACACTTAAGGAATCCATTGGTCGAGGGGAGAGGAGGTCCGTATCATCACACTCTTTTGGGGGAAATTATTTCCTATTCTAGAACTCTCTTATAAATTTAAGTCATGTTCATATGTTCATGAATCCTTGGTTCATTCCTAAAGAGTGTATCCTTGGGTTACCCTTAGTTTGCAGAATCGTCATGGATGAACATGGATTTGATGTTATGGAGGCAATACTGAATTAATCCATGAAATAAGGCTCCCCAGAGTTTATCATCATCTAGGAGGGAAGTTAGGTGATTTGATGTTAGGATAAGAACCATAAGATGGGCTTCCTACATATCCTCGGGAGATGAATCAGAGCCCAAGTTGTTAGTTTAGCTTGGGGCTTTGACCTAGGAAGAGGCCCATTTTTTGGGGGGCATAGTTGGGTAGACCCTTTTTGAAGGGCACCCATTTTGAGCTCAGACCTTCAAGTAGGTGTCCTACGTATCATGGTTTGAACAAGGATCAAAGTTCACATATTTCTAGATAGGTTAGTTGTGTGGATTTTGTAATCATACCAAGTCTCCTAGAACTTGTGAGTCATACTAAGTGTGAGAAATAAGAGGATGTGAGAGACTCAACAAACAACACACTTTCTATCCCGCTGATGGGAGAGGGTGCACCTACGGATGAAGAATCTGAGGAGATAGAGGGAAAGGGTATGGAGTGATGAAGCTTTCAATATGGGATAAAATTGGAGGTCATGTGGCTTGACTCACATATGTTTAGGGACTTACCTTAGTGAGAGTTCCCCTTAGATTTCGTATGAGGTATACTATAATTTAATGTCTTATAGCATGGAAGATGACATCATAATTTAATGTCATGTTACAAGGAAATGTTCCATTTAGTTTAACATCATGTGGATAGGAATATTTGTGGTCTTGTAGTTTAGCATCACATGAATAAGAACACTAATTATAGAAAACATGATTAATTGGAGAAAAATCATGTTTGGAAGTTCCAATGTGCCCCGAACATGAGAGGGATTGAATGTGTAAACTATGATTATGGAGGATCCCGGATCACGAGAAATGATATGAGGCATGGAATATATTGTGGCATACCAAGGTAGGAGGGTCCTCTCTCGAGGATGAATTGTTTTCTTATTGACATGACATTTTTGTGAGCAACATATGAAGATCCACAAGGGTAAGATGTGCATAGTCAAGTAGAGGTGTCCTCAGGAAACTGACCGTCCAATTATGATGGTCGAGGATGTTTATGAAGATCTGAAATTGCACAATATACTATAGATTAAAGTCATATATCTTGAATAATGACATCATTTTTTAATGTCTTGTTGCATGGGCCAATACTTTATAGTTTAACATCATTTGGTCAGTACGATAACTCATAGTTTAGTTTCATAGAGTTTGGAATTTTTTTTGTTGAGCCTATAATTAGCTGTAGGATAATCGAGCTGGGATGTTATAACATGCCTCAAACATGAGAGGTAAGGAAAGTGTAAACCATGACTCTTGGGATTCTCAGATCCGGAGAAATGATATAGGTCATGATATCTATTGAAGTGTATATAGGTAGTAAATGACTCTCCTGAGGACGAATTTTCCTTTGATTGATGGCTGTTTTGTAGGAAACATTTGTAGATCCACCAGAGAATGATGTGCATTGTCAAACAAAGGTGTCTTAAGGACACTATCCTTCTACTTCTGATGGCCATGGAGGTTTATGAGGATCTAGAATAACCAGAGACACAGAGTTTGATGGATGGAAAGGATGTGTCCAGGAATTTAAGAAATATTAAGGCTATTATTTTCCATGGAGTTCTAGGTTAACCTGGTATAGGAGGAAGGTGATAGGGTTTTTTAGAGTCTTATGAGGAGTGGTTTGACTCATGGTAATTGAGGGACGAATGCTGGGATGACATAAAGGAAAAATTGAAAATGTAGTCGACCTGACCTGAAAGTTTGTTGTGTGACCATCCATTTTTCATGGGGGATAGTGGTGGTAGAGAAGGGACCAGCCCAAAACTTATCCAGAGTGGGGGCATGGAGGAGTATCCCCCGTGGTATGGACTTGTGGGTGAGAAAGGTTTTATGAATAAGGTTGTCCGAGAATGAGATGGCCGCATAGGAGAATCCGTATGGGAGCTGTCCGCGAACTGTCTATCTGTGAAGGATGCTGTTCGAGAAGGAGCAGGCCACGTAGGATGATACAAGGACTATTTTAGACATAGGACCTTCTGCGAACTGTTGTCCAGATAAGATCTAGTCACAAACTATTTTCCACAAAGGGATTTATGTGTACTGCATTCTTCCTAGGGAGTTCGTGAACTATTTTTATTACATTTTTATCAGTTTTTTGGTTTACTGTGGAGGATATTGAGAATATAGTTCTTAGGGAGGAGTTCAGTGAAGGGCCACCCACATATTTTTCATGGGATGGAGTCTACAAACTACTTATGGTTCAAGGGATGGAATCTGCGAACTGATTATGATTAGTGGTATGGAATCTACGAACTACTTCAGATGCGGGATGAAGTCCCGTGAACTACTTTGGGTACATGATAAATTTATCCCACACCCTCCATATTCTTCTTCCCCTTTTCACCCGTCCCAGTTCACTATATCTGTCTTCTTCAATGTAACACCCCAAACCCAGTTACCCAGACTCTGTTCATTATTACATAACATTATCATGATCAAAAGGTATCAAAATCCCAAATGAATGATCAATTTAGTAGCCTTGAAAGTACTAGATACATTCATAAGTTTTACATTATATTATAAAAAAACAACAACAACATTGTCTCTATTTACCACATTCATCCCTTAGACTATCTGTTTAGGTTATTCATAATATACTTCTTCGCATCTGGGAAAAAATAAAACATATAAAGGGGTGAGCTCAAATTCTTAGTAAGGATAATAATATAACATAAACTTTCAACAATAAGCATAAACATTTATGGAAATGTATAAGACTAAAAAAAAGACTTTTAAACATGAACTTCATCAAAATATGGAAAAGATAAATCAAATAACACCATTTACTTATTCACATGGATATTCTACTAGTCGAATAATCACATGTAATATAAATATCCAATTTCATAATGTTGGAATGCATAATGCCAGACTTCAAACCACACAATTAAGGATTTGTGCCAAGACTAAAGATAATATTTTTTCAAGGACTTATGCGACGACACTATTTTGTCTCATGAGAACTACCGATGCATCAAGGAGCTATAACAGGCTCCACCCGTCACTTACTAAGTCCAATGCATTCTTCATATGAAAAATATTTAAATATAACATAAACATTCATATTAAAACTAGCATACAAAATGTCAATACTTTATCCATAAACCATGAATGGTGTGAAAAAAACACATCCATAGTCAAACAGACCAAAAAACCTTCATTAAAATATGGAAGTTTTGTATCATAATAATCAACTTCAAACAAGCTTTAAATCCATTAAAGGATGTTGACATAGATGAAATCAAAACTTTTTGTAGAGAAAAATATATTTTTATTTTGTAATAATTTAAATGTTATATAATTATTAAAGAAACCATCTATTTTGAAAATATTCTTATAATATTGTATCAGAAGCTTTGACGATATTATAATGGTGGAAAATAGCCGCACCTATCGTATAAGTTAAAAAAAGACATTCTTACATTAATTTTGTTGAGAAGGTTATAAAGTACCTTGTTTGGAAAATGACAGAAAGATTCATTTAAAAACATATGTGGTCAAATAAGGGTATAAATGACTTTAACCCATAGTCTAATAAATATTGAAAATGTTTTTAATTATATTTTTAAGAAAACATGGATGTGGATGATAATGAGGTCCCAGTAGATACTTATGTATTAGCAACCTCAGATAAGTAAAGAGATTGTAGAATTAACCCTTACCTTGTACTTTTCCTCAGTAGAGGGTATATTAATCTCCTATATAATAATTAAATCATTGTTATTAAATTATAAAAGAATCATATACATAAATATGATATCATATATGATCTTCTAATATTGCTTTGTTAATAATATTTTAGTAGTATCATCATTTCGGGTGTTAACTGATTCGTTTTCCTTCATATGCTTGGTTACATAAGCCAGGTTTGTTATGGATATGATGTATTTGATTCATATACATAATGATATTATATTAATAAACTTTAATTCTAATCACAAAATGAAAATTATTCTTGAATTATTATGATGGGGAATGAATCTCATCGCATTCGTGGAGTCGGTAATCCATACGTACGCACGAGCGACAATATCATTATATTGATGGTGAAATTGTATGTAGTTGGATGATATATCATATATAAAGAAACATTGAAATTATATATTTATTATTTACATTAGTTATAGTCATTATTATAACCATCCAAATAATTAAGTGTTTGAATAAAAAACTACACCACGAAGTTGAGACGGTAAGCCGTACATATGCACATATGGTGACTTTGTCATTTATAGGATGGATATAATAATGAATATGGTTGTACCATATTTATAATAACATCACAGTATGTATAAGGTATTGTAGTTATTATTTTGGTATGGAAATAATAAATAATGAGGAAGTGGAAGAAGAAAAGAACTTGAAAGAGGGTGGTGAAAGTTTTACCTCTTCTTCGGGTGTTTCCTTTTGAGTTGATCAAAAGGGCTCCTTACGTTGGATTTATGGTAAAATTACAGACTCTATGTTTATGGGATGACAGTTGAAAGTATATTTGGGTAGGGTTTGTCTGAGAAAAATTTCTTTGTATGTGTGAAATCAAGATAAGGGGAAGTACCCTTTTATAATAGAGGTGAGGGTCACTTTAGGAAAATATTGAAATATTGTTTTATAATAAAATAATATTTTTATTATAATGGATCCAAAATGAATTATTTATAGGATAAGGTGGGTATGGGACTAAAAACTCTTAACCAATAGGTTTTAGACAGGTTTAGGTCACCATATTATCCTTATCTTTTAGATTTAACTCTTAGTTGAATAGTTTGACATTTACCATGTCTCTTTGTATTTTTATATTATATGGTTAATAAACTTACTATAAAAATACATGAGAACCCCAAGAGGTTAATTATTAATATATATCACATTATAAAAGTCCTTAGACCAACCATATATTTTTAGGAATATTATATCAATTAATAATTTATTATTGGTTTTAAAAACTCAATTATGTTAATTTTAACAGTATTTAGTATTTTATTTTTTTAAAAGCAATAAAAACTTTATCACTTAGAATAAAATTTATTTAATAACCCCTAATATGTCACATTGACCTATAAAATTAGTATAATTCATCAAAAGTCTCAATTTACATTTATTTGTATATTTATAATATCAATTTTTTTAATATTTCATTATTAAGAAAATTACCGCATCATCATTGTGTCATAAATAAATTAAGTTATTTAATGTATAAAAATTATAAATAAAATACTATTATCAAGGAAATATTTTTATATTTCTAGTGAATATTTTTATTGAAATTTATATTGTGTGTAACCCTATATTAAAAATGGTTTAGTTATTAATATTTGAATTTAACTCTTTTAACTCTTCTTTAAATAAAATAATAATTAATGTCCTAATCCAATCCAATGGGACCAAATAGGATAATATTTTATTTTTAAGGTTGGTTTTTGGTCTAATTACACTTATCCAACATAATTAAGACATGTGTGAGGGTAATTATAATATCATTTTTAACCTTAATTACCCTATTTATTTTTAACCATGGAAAATAAAGGTCAAAAGTTACTATTGACCAATAATTATTATCATCTTATTGAACCAAATTTCACTTACTGATGTCAATCAAGTCTCTTATATTTTTTAAATTCAACTCATAGAAGCGGTAAAATTATGTTTTATTCAAACTTCCAAATGCTCCTAGAAAGTGTGTAAAAGATGGTAAAAAGTTCAACAAAAATTGTATATATTTAAACTTATTATAAAAAGACAACAATAAATTAAATTGAACATATATAGGTATTATTTATCTATTTTGACCGAAAATAAAATAAAATAACTAATTAATTAAATAAAAATTCATTTTTAAACAATAACACAATGTTTTTCACAATTCATCAATAATTGAAAGTTTTAAAAAATATCAAAAATTCACCTTGAGCTAATTTCGATATTCTGAATTCAAAAATGAAGTCCATTTTGAAAAATAAAATTTTAAAAAGTGTTTATTACTATTCATAATTGCTAGTTTGATTGGTTGTGGTGTGTTAAAATTCCAAGTTGTGTACAACGATAGCTACAACATTATTCATAGGGAAATGTACTGTGGAAGCTTGGGGTGTTACATTCTCCCCTCCTTAACATAATTTCTTCCTTGAAATTTATAGAATATTACTACATAAAAATATTCTTGTGGTTCTTCATCATTAGTTCCTCGGGTTTCCACATTTCCTCTTCCATTTTATGGTTTCTATATAGAAATTTTACCAGACAAGTCTTCTGGTTTCTCAACACTTGTTCCCTAGTATCAAGAATCTTGACAGGATCTTCACAATAAGACAGATTAGGTTCCATTTCAATTTTCTCCTAGGACACACATGTGTTGGGTCAGGCATATATTTTCTCAAAAGTGATATGTGGAACACATCATGAACTTTGGAGAGACTTGGAGGCATTGCCAAACGATAAGCCACAAATCCAATTCATTTTCGAATTTCGAAAGGTCTGATGTACCTGGGCCTTAATTTACCCTTCTTACTGAATTGTATAACACCCTTCCATGGAGATACCTTCATGAAAACATGATCTCCAACTTGAAATTCCAAATCCTTCCTCTGATTATCAGTATAGCTCTTTTGCCTACTTTGACCTGCTTTATTGAAGGTTTGAATAATCTTCGCCTTTTTCATTGTTTCCTCAACAAGTTCTGGGCCTATGAGTTTTCTTTCACTAACATAATCCCAAAAAGTTGGGGTGAGACATCTCTTTCCATATAACGCTTCATATGGTGCGATCTAAAAACATGAATGGAAGCTATTGTTATAGGAAAATTATACTAGAGGTAAATATTGATCCCACATACCATGAAAGTCAAGTGAGAAAGATTTCAACATGTCTTCTAAGGTTTGAATAGTCCATTCTGATTGTCCATCAGTTTGAGGGTGGTAGGCAGTGCTCAAACGAAGTTCAGTATCCAAGGCCTTCTGAAGACTTTTCCAAAATCTTGATGTAAAACAGGGATCGCAATCAGAAACAATCGATAGGGTTACCCCATGGAGTCTAAAAACATCATTAATATATAGTCTTGATAGATGTTCAAGTGGTAAATATTTTATTATAGCAAGAATATGTGATGACTTGGTTAGATGATCAACAATGACCCATATCACATCATTCCTTCTAGGAGTCTTTGGTATCCCCATGACAAATTCCATCGTAATATTATCAAATTTCCACTCTGGTATGAGAAGTGGTTGCATTACTCCTCCAGGTTGTTGCCTTCCAGCTTTCACTTGTTGACAATCCATACATCTTGACACAAAATTAGCAATCTCCCTCTTCATGTTGTCCCACAAAAAATTTCCTTCAAATCTCTATACATCTTGGTGCACCTAGGGTGTATAAATAAATTATATCTATGAGAATCATCCAAAAATTACCTTTTTAGATCAGGTATATAGGGAACAAAATTTCTCTTCCCAAATTTCAAAATTCCATCTTCATATATGAAGTCACTCAATCTCCCATCATTTACAGCTTTAATCTTCTTTTGAAACTCCTCATAATTAGTCTAATAACTTTTATCCTTTCTAGTAAAGATGTTTTGGAAACCATTTGAAAAAGTATTGATGTTTTACCTTACATTGTTATTCCCATATTTATATTTACTAGATCCATGAAAATAGGATCCCTTTCAACTCTCATTTTGTTCAAAACTCCATGATACATTATACTCAAAGCAACTACCACCTTATTTTCCTTCCCTGGGTGGTAGTGTATTATGAAATGATAATCTTTGAGTAGTTAAAGACATATTCTATTCCTCATGTTGAGTTCTTTTTGTGATAAAATATACTTCAAACACTTGTGATTAGTATAAATCTCACATTTTTCCCCATGAAGATAGTGTCTCCATATCTTCAGAGTAAAGATTATAGCTGCTAACTGAGGATCATGAGTGCAATAGTTTTACTCTTGAATTTTTAGCTGTCGTGATGCATAGGAACTAACTCTATCATTCTACATATGGACACAACCAATTCCTTTATTTGAAGCATAACTATAAATAACAAACCCATCATTCCCTGATCGTAGAGTCAAGTTATGAGTGTTGACTAATCTTATCTTCAGTTCTTCAAAACATTCTTCAAACTCTTTTTTCCAAACAAATTTATCCCCTTTACATGTGATCTTGGTTAATGGTTTAGCCAACCTGGAAAAATTCTGGACCAAACATTGATAATAACCTGCTAAACCAATAAAACTACGTACCTCAGTTATTCTCGTCAGTGCTGGACATTCTTAGATTGCCTTGGTCTTTGAAGGATCAACAAAGATTCTACCCTTAGATACAATATGGCCAAGAAAATAAATCTCTTGAAGCCAGAATTCGCAATTTCTGAACTTCCCATATAATTCATTTCTTCTGAGGGTTTTCAGAATATTACGCAAGTGATTTTAATGATCTTTGTAGATTTTTGAGTATAAAAAGATATCATCAATAAATACCACTAAAAAGTCATCAAGATATTCCTTGAAAACTCTATTCATTAAATCCATGAGGAGAGAGGGTGAATTAGTCAATCCAAAAGGCATTAGTGTAAACTCGTAATGCCCATACCAGGTTCGAAATGCTGTTTTCGGAATGTCTGTCTTCTTCACAGACAACTGATGATATCCATATCGAAGGTCAATCTTGGAGAAATATTGATCTCTATGAAGTTGGCCAAATAAATCATCAATTCAAGGTAGGGGATACTTTTTCTTTATTTTTATAGCATTGATCTCCCTATAGTCAATGCACAACCTCATAGATCCATCTTTGTTCTTAACAAAAAGGAAAGGGGCTCCCCATAGAGAAACAATAGGGAAAATAAATCCCTTATTACTCAATTCCTCTAGTTGTTTCTTTAGTTACACTAATTCCATAGTGGCCATTCTATAAGGGGTCTTCGATATGAGACTTGAACCAAGAATTAAATCAATGGGAAACTCAATTTCTTGTACTGGAGGATGTCCAAGTAAATATTCTAGAAACACATCAACATATTCTTGAACAATAGGTACAACCTCTATTAGAACATTATTTTCCTCACCCATAATTATTTAAATCTCTTCCTCCCCAATAATTTAATTTAGTAGAGCTACTTGGGGAGGATCTAGATAAGAATCAGGTGATGACGTTTCTACTCTAAAGATAAGGTACTCCTTATCATCATAAAAAATTGTAACCTCTTTATTATTATAATAAAATTTCATATCATGGTCTGAAACCCAATCCATTCTGAGGATTATATCAAATTAAATCATAGGTGCGATGATGAGATCAGAAGATAAAGAACATTTATATGCCCTAATGGTAACTAATTCACAAAACTTTATTGCGATGATACTTCCCTTAAGAGTTTTGACTAAAAAATACCTTGTTAAGTCAAATTGAAAATATGTAATTTTCATAGAAAACTGGGAAGATATGAAATAATGCGATGATCTAGAATCAAATAAAGAATTGGTAAAACTTGAGGAAACCATTAAATTACCTACCTCCACGTCTTTCATAGCTCCAACCTTAGTAGTAGTGATCACATAACCTTAGCCTTACTCACTTGTTCTTTTCTGAGGTAATTTCCCTTGGCACATAAGACATTCATTTTAATAATGTCCCTTTTCTCTATAATTGTAGAATTCAACATTGATAGCCTCTTTCTTTCCCTTGCAATCACGAGCTTGGTGGCCTTTTTCACCACATTTGTAACAGAATCCCATTCCCTTCAGCCAAGTATCGAGGTGTTTCTTCCCACATTTTCCATACTATGGACGTTCAACTTTTCCCTTCTTCCCCTTATTTCCATTTACAGAATGATCAGAAGATATCTTCTTCTCTTGAGTAGATTTGAAGTCAAAAGACTTAGAGAATTCCTTTTCTGTCTTGATAGTGCATGAGACAATATCTTCGTACAATGAGAAGGATTGTGAGACTAATTCTCGATGGAGAAATTATTTTAACCCATAAAATAATTGGTCAATCTTACTCCTTGGGTTACGTATATAATCTATTGCATGCCTTACTAACCTTGTAAAGTTGGCCTCATACTTTGTGACATTTTCATCCTCCTTTTACATCAGACTCTAAAATTGTGTTTCCATATCTGCTCGATGGTCATGTGGAAATTTTTTTCTTAATAAAATCTCTTTAAAATCCCCCATTCTATGTTCGATAATTCTTCATCTTCCTTTGTGTTTTGGATTAATGACAACTATTCATCTATATCTCCCGTTAGGCGATAAACTTCCATGAAAGTTTTTTCCCTTTCGCTACTCCCCAAAGCGTGAAATATTTTCTCTAAGGAACTTATCCATTGATAAGCTATTAATGGATTTGAACTCACATTTAAGGTTGGTGGTTGTTTTCTCCTGAAGCGTTCTAACATTAATCCTCCACGTTGTGGATCAGGGTGCTTCATATGGGTAAGGTTATTATTCATAACCTGAGTGAGTTGTCCCAGTAAGGTGATAAGATGATCAACACCAATTGAATCACCAGATCCACTATAATTATATTGATTAGGATGGAAGTCCCTATAGGTATTACATGTGTTGATAATGTTTCCATTCCATACACTAAGATCCATTTCTAAACAATTCCATACACTAGATTAGTTTATGAATCACAATAAATAATTCCCAAATTGTAAAAGACTTAACATAAATTGAACAATTTATGGATATAATCCATATTCATAAAAAAAATTTTGTTTGAGGAGGTATATACTCATAAATCCTTTATAATGGTTTATAAAGAAAATGTGAATTATCCTAAGCATATCCTCTGGGAGTTTCATAACCAAGAGTGCAGCAAGGACCATTGTCGTGTACTTGGATTCACCCAGTCAAGCCTGAAACTCCTTTTCAGAGTTTTCACTCATAGGTATATCTATGTCAGAGCCTCCTCTACCTGCTCGTATCGTGAAATGGATGTATTGAGTGGAAAATACAAAAAATCTATACATTACCAAAATTCTAGGAAGTTCTTCTATACCAATCCTCAAAGTCTATCTTAGGGTAATGTGCTCTAATCAGAGGTGGCCTGACCTTCATTGGTGACATGGCCTCAAGCGCTTCTCCTCAAACACTAGAGGCTACCAACTAGAAAAGAGGTCCTAGGGTTTGTCCATGGGGATACTATGACCTCTTTACTAGATTGTATCATAATAGATAAATATGGGAATAAATAATAAATAGAAAAGTGAGTATAAGTAAGCATGCACAACAAAAGATAACTTAACATTAATAATAAACATCAAGTGAAACTGAAATAAATATACAAAAGATGGTGATGATATGTCATGGCACTATAAATATAGAAAACATAGATACAAATAAGTAGAAAAGGATTCAATACAAAAGTATCAAAAATGAAAAACTATACCAGACATCTTGAGATATATCTCAGTCATCTGCTATAGTTCCATCCTAAAGAACCAACTAATCAAGTGTACGAAGTGATACACTTACATTTATCAACACCGCCATACATGTAGTCTTCCTGATTTCCAATATAATCCCATATGGGGTGTGAGATAAATCTCAGTTGTCCATCATGAATAGTGTCTATAACATCTTGTCTATGTAATATAAATTGAAATTTTTTTAAGAATGCATATATGAATGTATGTATTACAATAATGTAAATACCAAAGCACTTACACTATCCCTTTACTGGTGTATGAACATGTAACCAGTTTATTGATTAATTGAGTTTTAGTTTTTATATTTCAGTCATGTGAGGTATATCCAATATTGACATCACCTCATGATTGTAATAGTGAAGGTTCCAAAATGTAACAAGGTAACGTATATTGATATTAATAATGAGATGTTCAAAGTTAGTAACCAAGGAATATAATAACTCAAGGGTCTCCAACTTAGTAGAAACTACAACCTAGATAAGGTTAAGAGTATAATATAAGGAGAATCATCCAGGGAACACCACAATAGCTGATCTAACCAAGTAAAAGGAGTACATCCAAGGTAAACAAACATAAGATACAACTAGGCCCAAGTATATAACCAAGGTACCTCATGTCTGTAGAATCCACAATGGATCCATGGAGTGTATCCAAGGAATACTTTAACAGAAGAGGTGGGTTCTTACAGTGTCATACTAGGAATCCACTGATAGATGTGGAACATGTTCCAAGGAGGGTCTCAACCAAGGAAAATGACATCCTTGAATTAGAATGGCATCCACGAGTGCCCAAGTCATTAAATAGAGAATCCAAAAGCTAAAGTGAGTTTGACCACCCCTATAACAATGATGTCAAGGTCCATATATGAAATTTGGCACCTTAAATCGAATTCATTAAACCAATTAGGTCAGATTTTTTTATTCCATTTAACATATCATAAGATTCAAGATATTTCCTTTCATTAGATTGACAAGGATAATTGTACATGAAACTATCTTTTAATCCATATAAGTCATATAAATTTTACTTGGTTTATTCCTCTACATTCCATCCATAATGGAAAGGGGTGCTATGACATGAAACCAAATCATTCAATTCCAATTCATTAGGAAAATTCTTATATAAAAAATATATATTCCAATTAACTTTAGATTCATAACTTATAAATTAAGCACTTACCAAATAAGGGACAAGTGAAAGGCATACATAAGATAGATATTACAATTCAATAACATAGAGAGGCTTACCCCTATAAGGGTCAAGATGAGACACACCCAAACAGTGGCTCAAACATGTCAAAACACTAAAAAACCATATATGGTATATCACCCTACATAATGTGGTTGAATTTGTGGACATAACAACCAACTATGAATAACATATATGGAAAGGGTCATAAAACACCTTCCCAATGACTATAATAAAGAAATATTAATTCAAAAGATGATTCTCGATGAAATATGCATGATGAAATGAAAATTTATAAAACAAAAAATATTGAGGAGTGTGCAATATACCTTCTAGCTCATACTCTTATGACTCTCCCCATTCGGTATCAACCTCTAGTTTGTTATGGATTGGATTATATTTTAAGAGCGGATCAAATCCATGAAATTGGGGCATTTGAACCTATATCTAAATAGCATCGTTGATAGGAAGAATAATGAAGAAAGACTAAAAAGGAAATAAAAATTTATTAATGTAGATCCAACAAGATAGAAATGCTTTGATTGAACTCTGGATGAATGCTTGGGATCGATTCCATGTTTAGGCTCGAAAATGGCTTCGAAAGAGGGGTGGAAGGGCTATTTTCCCCTGGAAACCAAAATGAGAGGAGGGTCTCATTTAATTAGAGTTATAAGGGAAAATATATCATTTCACCCAACATTACCCTTCACATGGTTTAGCATCACAGTTATCCAAAATATAAAGAAACCAGGAATGATCCTCAATAGGAAGGGGAACTCGTACAGTTAGGCTAAACAATTAGCAAAACCCTGAACCGACCATGATAAACTACACTATAAAAAAATGAAAACATTATTGAATGGCCTTGCATCCCATTTCACATAGTTATAAAAAATTATGTTCCCTCCTAATACTCACTATCCGGCCTCACATGGTTAAAAATAACCATGCAGCCTACCTCACAAGATTTATTCTAATTGTATGACTTGATGTATGGGGTTCTTTGCTTCTAAAAACCTTTGGAGACCCCTAAAACCTTCAATAACTAATTAGGAATCCATTTTAGATCCATAAAAGAAAATTAGACCAAAATTTAAAGGATCCATAAATGATTCAAAAACCATGTTCTTATAATCTTCCACCTTAAAAGAACTCACTCCCGAGTTCACCTTCCAAGGCTGGTAAAAAACTGTCTGAGAATAACTATAGCCACTAGGCTTGTACGTCATCCTCCTGCTCCCCAGTCTCATATTATACATGGTCATGCTTCTATAAAACCAATACTAGAGGGAAATACTGGCCCTATAGATCCACTATTTTCCATTTTACAATGCGTATAGGATAATTCTTAATTAAATCATCGATATCTATCTCAACTTCCTCTGGATCAAATGTATGAGATGTGCTGGCATGATAATGGTGAAGTATTGAATTGTGAAAGACATCGTGCATGAATCAGTACCTATTAGTTTGTAGCAAAATATAGGCCACCGACCTAAATCTTAACAGAATCTCAAATTTCCCAAAAAAGGTCATGAATAGATTCCATTGAATTTTTATCCATCTATGCCCTAGCCTGGGTGATACTAGCAGGAAAACACCGTACCCAACCTCAAACTCCACAGGTCATCGACGCCGATCAACATAAGATTTTTTTTCTATACTGAGTAGTTTACATATGAAACCTATTTAGCTAAAACTTCTTCAAAGACTCCTAAATAAGATGAAATCCTAGTAGGACCGCCTCACCAACCATTATCCAGTATTGGGGTGAAGAACATCACCTACTGTAAAATGCGTAAAAAGGATCCATCTAAATTTTCAGATGTAATATTTTATTATAGGAGAACTTGATGATAGGGAAATTCTTATCCCAAGAACTAAAATAATCAAGTATTCCTGATCAATGCATTTATTCCAAAACCTGTATCATTAGTTTCAACCATCCTTTAGTTTGAGGGTGAAAAGATGTGCTCAGAAGCACCTATGTACCCATAGCTTCTTGTAACCCCTATCAGAACCATGATGTAAAACGAGAATCCTTATATGAAATTATATTTTGAGTGACTCGATGTAGTTAAATTATCTCACAAAAAAATATTCCCATATAATAAATTGAGAAAGTATCATGGATAGGAATGAGGTGGGATACTTTATTTAGTTATTCGAGGACAACCCATTCAATGTCGCTACCTCTAGGTGACCTAGGAAAGATGGATAAATATTCTATGGAAACATGTTACCTTTTCCATTCTGGGAGTGGAAGTTTTTGTAACAATACTTTATGTATCTGGTGCTTTACCTTCCCTTATATAGAGGTGGAATACCAAGTGGTAAAGCCTACTGTCTGACATCTCATGCCAGGCCACGAATACTAGGATTGCTTGCCTCAATGAAATTTGGAGATGTCTGGATGAACTTCCCATGTGTGGGAATCCTAAATCAACTCCTATATCAGATCTATATGAAACAAGACACATCTATGAATATACAGTATGTCGTCTGTGTGCATTAACAAATCCATAGGTAGGTCATCTCCTGAAATTATATCATAGAGAACCAAGCCCTCAGGATCTGAAAATTGTCTTCTCTTTACCTTCTCAATGGGGGAAGAGGTAACTATGAAAGATGAGAGATTAGAATACTCATGAACCTCATGAAACTCTATATTTATTATATAGAATAGGTCTGTTAATTTCTATTCTACACAATCTTCCCACACAATTGGTTCCAGAGTTTTTCGACTCAATGCATCAGCTACTAAATTTCCTTTTCCAGGTATATAACCAAGCTCAAAATTGAATAATTGAAGATATTCGACCCATATTTTCCATTTGAGATTCATGAAAAGATGTGTAAATATATAATTAAGGCTCTTGTGGTCCTTATACACAACTGAGTTCTCACCCAATAGATAATGTCTCTAGCAACATAAGGCATGAAAACTACTACTATCTTAAGGTCATGCATCAGGTAGTTTATCTCCCGAGTCCTCAAATTCCATGATCCATATGAAATTAATCTTTCCTTTTAAATTAGAACTACTCCTAGTATGATTATGGATGCATCAAAGAGCATTGTACAACCTCTACCTGACTTTGACAGAATCAGAATAGGTTCCAAGACCAGCCTCCCTTTCATCTTTTTAATGGATTTCTCACATGATCATGACTAGATGAAATTGAAAATCTTCTTAGTAAGGCAAGAAAGAGGTGAAAAAATGTGTGAGAAGTCCTGTATTATGACCACAAAAATAACTTTCTCAGGGTCAATAAATACTCATGATTCTGAAATAATATGACCCAATAAGTGAACATTTATGATACAGAAGGGGCACTTAGCGAGCATGGCATAAATATGATGCTCTATCATTATACTCAGAATAATATCAAGGTTCTTATTAGTGTTTCTAAGCGTGTGATAATAAAATAAGATTTCATCCAAAAATACTATGACAAAGGAATCCAAATAGGGGTGGAACACCTTATTCATCAGAGCCATCAAAATAGAGGGCACATACGTAAGATTGAGGGACAAAACGAGGTACTAATACAGAACATACATGCTAAAAAGCTATATGAGGTTTGTATGCTGGCCTAACTCACACAAGATGATGGCTGAATCTCAAGTCAATCTTATGGAGGACCCTAGTTCCTTGGAGCTGCTAAAATAGATCATCTATTCAACATAGTGAATGCTAGTTCTTGATTGTAATCTAGTTAAACAATATACAATCCATGTATAAATGAAGGGTCCCATATGCCTTCTTGGTGAAAAGTATGGGTGAACCCAAAGAGGAAGTGCTAGGCTATAGGAAACCTCTGGCCTCTATATCCTCTATCTTCTGCTTGAGATATTGGAGCTCATTAGGTCCCATCTTGTATAGAAGAGTAAAAACTGGAGCTACCCCTGGAACAAGAATGATCGTAAAATCTACGTCTCTCTTATGAGGTATGCCTAAAAATTAATTAGTAATGACATAAAAAAAATAATACACTACTAGAGGGAATTAATACTGAAGTAGACCCAAATCCTCAATGAAGTATTGGGAATGTGGGTGTGCAATACACCTAGCCCCTGATTCTATGGTTCAGCTCTGCTAGTCTAGAAATCCCACTCACCCTTGTTTACATAAATAATACCTTCTGGTGATGAAAAAAATACCTTGTAGCTATAGAAATCTACAAAGGTGTGATACATAAAAAACCAACCCATCATGAGAATGACATCAAATCCAATCATATCAAGACTAAAGGGGACCCACAAGAAAGGGTAACTATCTACCTTAAGGGGTTGTCCCTACATTGTTTTATTCCCTATAAACATACTCCAAATAGTGTATATAGGTTCATTACACCACAATAATATTGTATTTATAGCCCAAGGCTTTACACAACAGAGGAGGATACGATAGGGTGTGAAGAACCTATATCAAGTAAATCATATACTAGAGTAGACGATACAAGAATAGTACCTCATACTATAGATGGTACTACAACCCGATCCTTGAGTATCGACTGTAATAAATGAAACTAACATGATCCACCCCCTTGTTCAATAACAGGACTACCATGATCAAAGCTGCTCTACTAGCCCTGCTAGTGATTAGGACTCTAGCTACCATGACCACAACCACCTCCTCAGCCAATACTTCCGGTTCTACTCCAACTCTTTGCCTAATATGATGTAATAGAAGCTTCTCCTAAAGGTTGAGCTTGAGTGAATCATCTTCCACTAGAAGCTAATAGAAAGGTTTGAAAGTATCTTTTAAGGTCCCTCATTAATCCACCATCTTGACACTCCAGAGGGTCTCTATTACATTGAGTTATTAGATGCCTTTGTTGTGCACACTGGTGGAATTCCATAGATCTACTAGTACGGGTACTCTTATAGCCACTACCCTAATGAGAATCCCTAAATGATTTCCTTATACTACAAGAATATCTATGGGTCTGCCATGGAAGCAGTCCTCTATGCCCAGTATGATCACCATCTCTTAGGTTATTCTTAGTGATAAGAGCCTGGATGACTATTTTAGAAAATGAAGGTAGGTGAAAGACATTCACCTGAGTACGTATGGAACACACATTTCCATCCTCAAAGTGTCTAACACACTTAATCTTATCACTGGAAAGAAGGAGTGTGAAGCACTATAACTCAGTGAAATATGCTGAATATTCCAAAACTGTAATAGAGCCCTGATCAAGATGAATGAACTCTATAGCTCTATCATCTGTTAGTGTTTGAGGAAATAAATGAATATAGAAAGAAATCGATAAATCATTCCATATCATTCCCCAATGATGACCATCCTGGGTAACTACATCCCACCAATACATGTAAAAATTACGTATCAAGTATATAGAAATATTTACCCTCTTTGACCATCCTGGGTAACTACATCCCACCAATACTTGGAAAAATTAGGTATCATCTATATAGAAATATTTACCCTTTTTTCTGGAGGGGTCTATGGATGCTCAATGATATACACAGTGGACACTAACCAAGAATCAGAAGCCAACGGACTACCAGCCCCTAAGAGGGTAGGAGGATGATGTTTCTGGAACTAATGAGTCAGATAATCCATAGTAGGTTCTGGATATGAAGCACCATGCATGGACTGTATCAAAAATTGGAAACTATAACAAAAGTGAGATTTCTTTCCCAAATTAGGTACAAAATGTGGTTCCTCAATTAGCACTGTTGGAGGTATGACTGGAAACTCAGGTCCCACCACATCTAGAGCTTGTTCCTCACCACCATACTGGCACACAACATAAGTATTTCATGGGTGAATTGATTTAACAATTCCAATCACACACCTCAAAAAATTATATAAGCAGATATATTACAACACTAGTAGAAGATAAATGAACCAAAAGGTCCTACTCCCCTAGTAAAATACCCCAACTACCCACTTAGGAGGAAATTTATAGGTATGTTCTCAAGTATATGTTCTAGGGTTTCTAGTATATGAAGGTTCAATTATACATTTCTTTATCATTTAATGGAAACCATTTCATTCATTTCATATTTAATTACTAGCTTCACTCTATTACCAAAAATAATCATGACAGTATAGGATAAGGACATGCAACCCTCTCATTTTAGAGTCCATTTTTGACATTTACAGTTTACATTTTATTATAGATTATATCAAAGTTCATATAGAATGGATATCCATTTATATTGAATCAGGGACAATACAACTTATCCCTGAAAGTGACACCCATTTGATTTTAATGAAACGTTTTTACTTGGTAAATTACCCATTCCAACACATGAGGGACCATAACAACTGATGAATTGAATCTGATAATCACCAAATCCTAGAAAAAAATTGAATAAGCATATATAGACACAAACACACACACAAACACACATATATAGTCCTCACTCAGCAATCACTAGCATATCAAGAAATGGAAAGAGGTTATTGCACCTATATAGCGTAGAATGTGCCTAACATGTGACTTCTAGGTGCCAATGATGATGCATGTAACAGTGCTCATTTCCCTCATATAATTGGGCCAAGGATGAAATAAGATCCCCAGTTAATATAATTATCAACAACACCACATAGAATGCAAGTCACCTAATAGTGAAATGATATCAACTCTGATAGAAAAAAGCCGAACAACAATTGTAATTCAAGAAACTCAGCATTCACCCCAAACATGGGTTCATGAAGTCTAATAAAAAATTATAACACCATTCAACACATTCCTAATATCTTGATTATTGTCTCTAATTAGTAAAGAGAGAAAGGAAACCCTTATGTTACCACTTTGTGACATCCCAGACCCAGATGGTACTTAGAGGTGCTCTGAGCCCAACTGGACACATGGCCTCAAAGACATATCCTCGAAAGCCAGAAGAAACCAACTAGATGCGAGGGCCTAGGGTGTATTTATTGTGAGACTATTACCTCATTACCACAATATAAAATAGTGGATAAATATATTAAGAGATAGTAAATAGATGAATAATTATAAGTAAATAGACATAAAAGAAGATAGCTGAACAATAATAATAAACAACAGGTGAAACTGATATAAGTATAAAAAAGATGATAATGATTTGTCATGTCATTATAAATATAGAAAACATGGATATAAATAATCAAAAAATCATTATAAACAAAAGTATTAAAAAGGAAACAAAAACTATTCCCAACATCCTGAGCTTCAAATTGGTCATCTGCTACCAGGTCCAACCCAAAGTAGCGTGAAATGAAGTGTCCGAAGTGATACACTTCCCTTAATCAGCACCTGCATCCATGTAGTCTTCCTGGGTTACAATGGAGGCCCATATAGGGTGTGAGATAGATACTAATAGGCCAACACCAATGGTGTCAATAAAATCATATCCTTATAATTTAAACTGCAATATTGTGAAAGCATGCGTATATGAAAGTAAGTAGTACAATAATGTAGATACCCAAGTACCCGCTTTCGCCCTCAACTAGTGGCTGAACATGTTACCAGTTTATTAATTAATTAAGTTACAATTTATGTAATCAAGTCACATGTGGAATAATGAGCACTGAAATCACCTCATGATAGTAATAGTTAAGGTTCTGTGATGTAACCAGGCAGCCTATATTGATATTAAAAATGAAAGGTTCCAAGGTAGAAACCAAGACCTCCAGGGTTACCAACTCAGTAGTAACTTTATCTTGGTTAAGGAAAATAGTGTAATATAATTATAATCATCCAAGGCATTCCAAAATAGATGATCTAACTAAGTCTAATGAGTACATCCGAGGTAAAATGGGAAAAGTTGTGGCTAGGAAAAAGGATAAACAAGGCACCTCTTGTCCATATAAGAAATTCTATATAATAGGAGTGTATCCAAGGAATCTTATAATAGAAAAGGAGTGATCCTACGATTTCATACTGGGAATCCACTGATGGATGAGGATCACGTTCAAAGGAGGTTCTCAACTAAGGAAACCATCATCCTTGAATCGTAATGGCATCCACGAGTTCTCAAGGTTTTCCATCTGGAATCCAAAAGATAACTCAAGTTTTACCAAACCGATTATAATGATGCTAAGGTCCATATATTTAATTAGGAACTTTAAATTCAATTCATTTAATCAATAAGGCCATATTATAATTATTAAATTTAATATTTCATAAGGTTCAATCCGTTTTCTTTCATTAATTTAACAAGGATAATTTGGCATAAAACCATTTTTCAATCAATATAAGTCATATAAACTTTACATAGTTCATTATGATACCTTTCATCATAAATGGATAGGGTTATAACAAATGAAACCAAATCATTCAATTTCAATTCATTAGGCCAAGTAATATATAAACAATATACTTACCAATTTACTTTAGATTCATTCATTATAAATTAATCACTTTTCATTGAAGGAATAAGTGAAAGGAATACACATGCTATCCATTACAATTAAAAATTTATTTAACATAAATATTCTTACAATTAGAAGGGTTAAGAAAAGGCACACCCGAATAGTGGATCAAACATGTCAAAACACTAAAAAAAAATATGATAAATCACCCTACACAAGGTGGTTTAAGTTGTGGACGTGACCACAAACTAGGAATGAAATATATATGAGGGGTTATAGAACACCATCCTAATGAATTTAAGCAAAGGAATATTAATTCGAAAGAATATTCTAGATGAAAACAGAGTGACAAAATGAAAATTTATAAAATTATGAATCTTGGGGAGTGAGTTATAGGCCACCAATGTTGTACTCATACGAATCTCCTCAACCAATATCAGCCTCTAGTTTGGCCTAGATTTGAGTTGATCTGAAGAATGGGACAATTATATGAAATTGGTTAATATGATCCTACATATAAATATCATTTTTCACAGGAATAAGAATGATGAAAGATTAAAAATGAATTATGAATTTACCGATTCTAATACAATGAGATAGACAACGCTGCGATTGGACTCCAAATGGAAACTTGAGCTCGATTCAATGTTTAGGCATGAATAAGGATTCAAAATGGGAGAGTGAGGGAATAATATCTACTAGAAACCAAAATTATAGGAGAGCCTCATTTAATTAGAGTTTTAAAGGAACAAAAATAATTTCACCCAAAATTACCCTTCACACGGTTTTTCTAAAGGTTTAGCCAAACCATGCACAACCATGCACGATCTACTGTAGGAAAGGGAAACCCACACGGTTAGGGCACACAACTTGAGAAACTATGAACCATCAATTTGAGACTTCACTATCAAAATTAATGACATTCTCACATAGCCATGTGGCTCATTTCATAAAGTTAGACCAAACTGTGCACCTTCTTCCTTCTCACTCTCCAACATTACATGGTTAAAACTAACCATAGAGCCTACCTCTCATGGATTAGTCTAACCATGTGACTAGTAAAAAACCTCTACCAACTGAGGTTTCAAGCACTAAAAAAGCTCCAAGCACCCACGAAACCTTTACTAACTCATTAGGAATCCATTTTAGTTTCACAAAAGAAAATTAGACTAAAATTTAAAGGATCTGTATTAGAGTCATAAATCGGTTTCTTACATCATATATATATAGATATTTATATCAAGTACGTAATATTATTCATTCATGAATTTAATTAAGTATTATTTCCCAAATATCGTATTTAGATAGTGTAAAATTGAGATATTAAATTTTATAAAAATATTTTCATTTACATAAAATATCAGACACACCCCACACTACCATTAATATTATTGTATACACTTGAATTATTCATGTTCTTAACGAAACCAAACTCTTTGATTTCATCATAAAACTAAACATTCTAAATTTTGAAACTTGGTTAGTGTATATATATTTATAAGTAGACACTTTAACATCCATGTATGTTTTGTTTCAAAAAACATATTTTTTCCCAAGGGGCCTTACCCATTCTAGTGAGACCATAATGTTTGAAACTTGGTTAGTGTGTATATATTCCAAATTAGTTTTCATATCCTTTTGTTATCTCTTAAAATCAGAACTCTTAATAGCCTCCTAGTAGGTAGTATGCTCATAAACCACAAATATTACTTCAAAAGAATTTTCCAAAGAAAATTTATATCTCTTTAGATTTGATTGAATCCTAATAAACTATATAGGTTCTTATATAAAAGCAGTTAGTTCTTCATCTATAACATTTATTGAACCAGATCAACTTCCATATGAAGAACACTCTCGGGTTATTAGTCTTAAAATACTTCAAGTTCAAATTTTTTACCATGGAATATTTGACTTATATATTTATTCCCATTTAATATTCCAATTTGACTAATAAAAACTTTGCGTTAAATAATATTATATATATATCCCATAGTTTTCTTGAGAAAACTGAAAAATAAGAATTTATCTATCCTAAGGGTGAGTTTATCAGAATCCAAATATCATACAAGATCTTCACAATAATAAATCTTCATAAATTACATTTCAGGATGTTTCCATGTCTATATATCATATAATCTATTTATGTATATTTTATATAGATAATGATTAAGTAGGTTTTCAACAATTTATAATTTATTTTCCAAAAATAAAATAGTAAGGTCACACTGAATCATCATTGGTCGAACCATTTTTAATAGTATTTGATTCCTCTAGTTAAAAACATCATCCCACTATGATATTTTAGGAGGAGTGAGTTATGGAAATATTCCACAATCTGTCATATGATCCTTGAATTCCTAGCTCATGTATTCACCTCCCCATTATTATTGAATTATCCTATTGCTTTTCTCAATTGATTATATAATTCATTTTCAAACTATTTGAATTTTTAAAAAATTTTACACATGTGAATCTTTAAAATCACATAACCATGCTAACTAGATTCACCGATAATGGTTATGAAGTAATTAAAACAACAAGTTATTTTTTAATCATTTCCCACCATTATTTTAGTTTTTTACCAAGAACCAATTCAATTTGTACTTTGGATTATTGGAATATTCAAAAACCTGAATATTAATAAATATATTATCACATCATGAAAAATATCTTCATAACATTTATCTAATAATTCCCTTCAAGTATTTTTCACATCAAAAAGTTATTTTTTTTACCACTATAATTAGAACCTTGAAATTCTATAAAAATATTTTTAAATATATACCCTATGGTCTAGATGAAATCTATTTTATGGGACATAAATGATGTTTTGACTATCAGGTGATCATTTATCTTAAGTATATGAGGCTTCATCTCCTGAATTATCACACATAGAAATATTCAATAAATGAGGTCATGAGGATAAACCCACCAATGGTAATTTCACATGTTATATGTATCATTAGATATTCCTATCTATTTAAATGGGTAATTTTCCTTATACATGATATAATTTTTAATTTATATCATGAATAAAGTAATTTTATGTATTTATAAAGATGTGGAAAAAATATAATTGAGTAAAGGTAGCATGTAATGGATGCGTCGTAAGTGATATGGTATTAATAGATAAGTTAGGAAAATATTTATCCCTATAATGTTATAGAATATGATATCTATGTTCTTGGATTAAAATTGAGTTGTCTGATTCAATACAAGTTCATATTAGTTCATTGATGAGTTCATTTATAGTAGTCTAAGAGTTTAATCTTGCACATAGATTGTGGACCCAAGAATGAAACCTATTGGATGAGATATCGAGAAAAAGGGATTATATTTTAACATAATCATTTATATGATGTGTTCTCATCACAAAATTAACTTCTTTATCTATGAGTTCTTTGAAATGTTTCTAGACAACAACCTTGTACTATAGATAAGTTATCCTAATGAAACTAAGAAATAGGAATATAGGGTCACACACTAAGTGTCTAAATAATTCTAGTTAAATTATTTTTGAATTTAATCTTGGGAATACATTTTATTCTCATTTTTCAGTTTAATAATTGTTCGATTTAGGTTGATCGCATAAATTCTATCACTAGTAATTTATGTATATAATATATATGAGTTGAATATTAAATAAATATTATTTACAGTTTATGGAATATTTAATATTTGTTAAACATTTTTTTATTATTCACAAGGTATAAAATAATTATTTATTTATTAAATAAATATTTATTTTAGTATATAAATATTAAAATAAATATTTATCATCAATTTTATTAATTATAATATTTATTTATTGAATAAAAGAATAATATATTGATATTTATTTATTTAAATAAATACTTATTATTCAATGGTTTATAAATATTGTGGAGGTTTAACAAGCTAAGTTAATGTTCTTGTAGAAAATATTATTAATCATCCACGAGTGAGGACATGTTAGGGTATATAATAATAACAATATTACTATTTTTTGACTTTGGGATTAATTAACATAAAAAATTATAAAAAGGGACTCTATGGAATTACTAAGTGTTTAAACCTAATTATAAAATCCATTTTATAACATTTCTATGGCTATGAGAATTATTTTACATAACATTTACACTCTGGAGAATTATTTCTATATTGATGAGAAATCTCTCAAGGATGAGTGAAAATCCTCTTCCACCCACTCAAGAATAACAGAACAAGATAATAATTATGTTAAATTCATAATAATTTTTATAGATATCTATAAAAATTGAAAAAAGTAACTCGGTTCCTCTATATTGGCAGCCAAAGATCTATTGGTTATGTTTCATGGATCATGTTTAGATATCATTAGTGTAATTACTCTTTAGATTCTTCATCGTAATGATGGTATGAGATATGATATCCAATTGACCATAAACGATGAAAAAATTATCAGGATAGGGTTACTTTTGTTCATAAATTAAATGTTAAACAATCCTATTTTAATAAGTACATGGGGTTACTTCATCATGTTTTGAGATTTTTTTGCAAATAATCCAGTGAAAAAATTATGGGGAATGACCCTAATAGCTTCCATTGTTCTCCAGAACCTTCACACATACATAACTATATATAAGGTCCAATAGTCCACTAACTCTCTCAACTTTTCCACTAAAAGTGGCTTTGGTCATTTTTTTTCAAAAAAATGAGATTTTAAATTTTGAATCAATTTATAATTATAGGATTCCAACAATCCACCTTGACAGATTCATTGAATGCATTTCTCATTTATATTTCTAGGGAATCAATGTCAAAGGTATGTGAGGTTAGAATTAATCGTGGCCTTCTTATTTTAAATGATATAAATAGGATTATCCATATACAAAATGTATAAAATATTTACTATATTTTCCATATAATAAAACATTTCATTCATATATATCGAAAAAATCTTGTTCTTAATAACAAATGGAAATCCCACATTTTTCATGCAAGATATAAAAATGAAATTTCTATTTATTGTGGTAACAAAATAATAAATATCAAATTTTCGAACTAATCCACTAGGTATACCTAGATTATAATTTATTAATTCCAATGTAGAAACTATTTGTTAAATTCATACACATAGATATAATTAGCCCTTTTTTCAATTTTGTATGATATTTAAGCCTTTATTTGTAAGAATTAATGCAGGATGCACACCTATTTTCTAAAACCCATGACTCAGAGTTGTATAAATTGATCTCTATAACATTCAAATTGAAATGAATAGAATGATTCTCTTTGAGAAAACATCCAAACCTTAGTTACCAATCCATAATAATTTTATAGATCATGCCTATAAGTGATCTCAAAATGATAAACATGATGAGTGTCATTATCTATAATAAAGATATATCTATGAGTGAGTATCTTGTTTTATATCTTTTAATCAAGGACTTATAATGAAAACGCCCACACTAAAAATGATGAACTTATAAATCATATCCATTTAGTGAGACAAGATCCATATTTCATTATGTCTTGGGTTGTTTAAGCATTTTACCCCCACTTACCTATTTAGGTATGCTATTATTATAATCATATTACTTATGTTTCTTGGATACTTTAGTGGAAAAAACTTTACCCAAACCATCATATGGATAAAATCAACTCTTTTTTGTTATTAAAAAAATCACATTAGGGTATGTTGGATTAGTGTAACCTTAATAAAATTCTTAGAATTAGAACCTAATCTTACTAGGGTCACTAATTGATTTCTTACCCAAGATAATCCAATGGTACCTATATTTAACAAGACGTACTCAAGTGGATGATTAAGGTCTTTCCATGTACCATTTTGGAAGGAATTACAAAATTAGTATTTTGGAGGTTTTAATCTATAGAATCTATAATTTAATGTACTTCATATTAATATTAAATTCATAAATATTTCATCTCTTGTGATATTTATTATCTCATGCTTTATTCCCTTATGCGTGCATGCTTTTATCGATTTAGTATTTGAATTCATATTCCTTACACCAAATAAATATGTTTGAACCATAGTGATGTTTAACTATTTTCACAACCTATAGTTTGTGTTACTCACTTTGAAATTATAGTTAAATGTATCTATATATTTCCAAATTCATCACATACATAAGAAAAATTAAATTTCCATATAAAGGTGTAAAATTATATGAAATTGGAAACCTCTAAATGAGTAAGTCTAGAGACACGCATAACTAACCCCCAAATTTTGAGAACTAGGTATATTCAAACCTAACCTGAACCAATCAACCCAACCCAAACTGACCAGGTGGGGTCAGGTTGGGTCAAGTTACATAGGGGGTATGGTCATATAGGGTTAGTTCAGGTCGAGTCGAGGTCGGGTCATGTAATGTAAATATACCATTATATTACATTTTATAAAATTTTATTTACATTGTATAATGTTATAAAATTTTATATTTATATTATATTTATGTTATATGTATCAATAAATATTAATTTTGAGTTATTATTTTAGTTTTAATTTAATCAATAGTTATATATATATATATATATATTTTAATTTTTACTTATTATATTTTTTTACTTGGCCCACCCTTACCCGACCCAACCCAACCCATCAAGGGTCAGTTCAGGTAGGGTCATTGAAAAAATGTCTATGACCTAAACTAACATGACACATAGACACCCATATCTAGAAAAATTCATAAGCCTCTTCTCCATCCATAAGTATGACTCTAGGTCCCTTAACCCAAGGATACTTATCTCAAGAGAGTGTATATTTTAGGAAAAATTTTATACCTAATATATATAAACTATATTCAATAAATAAATTCCAAATAATACCTTTAATTACTGACCGAGGTCTTGGTATAAGAAAAATAAATATTATGTTATCATTCCTGGTATGTATTTCAGGACATGAAAATTAATAAGAGGATATTTATCACATAAATTAATGTATACACAATATTCATTTTTCAAAAAAAATTTATAGGTATAAATATTTTAAATGAAAAAGTAAAAAATTTACTTATTTTACAAAAATTATATGTTAATAGAAACATTTAATATTTTATTTAGGCTTGAAAATGTCTAATTTATAATTATTAGAACTTATCATTTATAAAAAATTTAAAACTATTAGTATTTTAACACAAAATTTTAAATTTAAATATTTTAGGCTTATATTGTATCTTATGTATGGTAGGAGAAATTATAAATTGAAATATATGATAATAATTGGAAAAGAATCTTACATTTCAATTGAGTGGGAAAGGAAAAAGTTCCAATAGAGTATCCCTTTCACATGGAATAATCCTTATTTTTGGAATAACCCATATGTAAGAGATCCATAGAAAAACCTTAGGTAATATTTTTAACTTCATTGGAAAAGTGAAATATCTTATTTATGGGAAAATATATTACGTATGAAATGATTTCTTACATAATTAGAAAACCATACATATCACTATATATCAACTTCAATGGAAAAGGAAATATTTTATGAAATATTTTTACATATGGGCATGAAATATTTGATGATGTACACTATACCATTTTTATGACATAATAATTGGTTTTCAAACTACCTATATTTCATTCATAACCTACAATATCACATATTTTAGCTTATGGAATAAAGTATAACCTTAGGTTTTCCATGTATTATACCATATAATATACACTAGTCATACCCTATTACTCAGAAAAAACAATTATGATTTTTCTATATTATAACCCCTTAATTAGATCATGATATAAATTTTATTCATAAAAATATTATAAGAACATGTTGATTATTTGATGAACATGGAATCAAAACAACTTATGGGATTTGAAGGCTCATCGTACGACTAGAGTAGGTAAAAAAATCCATAATATCCCACCCTATCATCAATGAAACAAAATTAAGTATGTAGAACATAAATAGAAAGATTCATAGCTCTAATGATCCAAGATCCTCCTCAATCGAGCTCATAGTATTTTTCAAAATATGGATTTTTGAGTGGTGTCATAGGTACTCTCACCTCCATAGGGATGAAATTGACCACTATAACCCTCATTCATAATGATAGGAGCCTATGATATCTTATAGTGTGTTATTACCTTCTTCATGAATACAAAAGGATAACAAAGAAGAATATAGTTTTGACTATGGCTTATGATAATCACCCATACCAACAAGAGGGTCTATAACCTTTATATATAATCCTTTTATTCAACAAATAGATTAGATCATCACCAATTTTCTCATGCTATCCAATATGAATTATTTTTAAAAAAACCTATTGGCGATTCATAATCATTTGAATGTTTTAAATGATCATTGCATGTATAAATTAATCAACTCATTATTTCATAACTAAAGAAAACAATGCGATAAATTCATTAGTGTCCATGTATTAGGTATACCATATCATTATCATATCATAATCTATTACCAAGGAATCATATTCCATATATGATATAATGATATCACAATATTCTATATTCATCATATGGATATTATATATTATGAGTATGTTATATCATATAATATTAAAAAAATGATTTTTGTGCATATCTGATAGTTATAACCAAAACCATATATTCCCACTCCATCTAAGATGTTGAAAATTATCAACCCAATTTTTGAATATTTTTCTAGAGGTAAAAATAACATAAAAAATTAATAATATTAATTCACATCACTTTATAGTTTTACAACCTAATAATTTTCCTTAGTTATACCACTATGGATTTTGGAGGAAAAGAACATATGTATCTATCCATGAGAGGATGGAATAAACACACATCTTATAATGAATCAAACAAAACCATCACATAATTATATGAATAAAAAAATATTTTATACCAACATTCACATGACCATTTATGTATCATTTTTAAAGGATTTAGAATAATAACTCACATAATAAAACCCAGAATTTTCCAACCAAATAGACATTTTTCCTTCTAAGACAAACTCTTTAAATTATACACCAACTTCATTTAAGTCAAAAACCTCATAACCAAAACTTTGGCTTCATAATACCTCCAACTAATTATAAAAACCATTTAAAATAATTTTAAAATTTTTGTGATCACATAAATCTCATTGAAGGATATAAACAATTAAAAAACCATTATACCATTGAAATACCAGAAAAAATCTTGAAATTTATTTTTTAGACATAGAACTTTTGGTTGAGATAAAAGTTATTTTTAAACATATAGCATTAATATTTTCTCAAATTTTTTTTTAAATAAAAATAAAAATCAATAAAAAGATAATGATATGATTTAGAAATTTCTTTAAGAAAACATGAAAACTTATGTAAATGTTCAATCATTAATTGACCATAAACTTTTCTTTAAACACAAAAACATTACCTCGAAAAGATAAATGCCTTCCCTTTGATCATAAAATTAGAATAATGTTTCCTTAAATACATAATTTTCATTTAAAATCCATAATAAATCATAATATTACTATGAAGTGTTCTTGGGATATTATATTAATCACCCTTTCCTACACTCTTTCAATGGAATAACTTAAGGAACTATTTCTAACACCACTGTTAATGGAGTAACAAAACTAACTCATTCCAATGTCATTTTATCTATAGAATAAAACATTATCAACTGCATTATAGGGATATATCTTGGTCTCACATATCATCATATAAAATCCCCAATTTCCATAATTTTAACAAAACATTTATAAAATATCACTATTCATTATAAAACTTTTAAAAGTTTTTTTTTCAACTTAAAAACATAAACCATTAAAAAAACCATAAATAAAGTTTAACTCTAAAAGAGAACATAAAAAATAGCTAAAATCTTATATAAGTGAAATTAATGGAAAATAATTGAAAGAGTGTGCATGCGAATACATTAAAATTTAAAATTGTATGTTTTCAAGAAAAACAAATGCATTAAATTTTTAATAACTTTTATTTGAAAGGAGATAATTTAAAAAAAATTGAGAATAAATATTAAATCTTAAAACCATGAATAATTAGAGATAATTAATTTTAAATAAATATGAATAAAATTTTTGGACAATAAAGTCAATTATAAAATGTTAGAAAATAGATTCCTTTCGCACTTTTTGAAATGAAAGTTATTGTCCACAAAAAATACCTTAAGTAATCATAAAATTATTGGGAAGAAATTCCAAAAAATAAAGAATTTAATAATGATGTATAAGAAAATATATGTGGATTTAGAGAGAAAAAACACTTAATTTTTCTCCATTGATATTTGGATTTGTATAGTCTCAATTTCAAAGTGAGATTGGAATAAAAACCATTTCAATGATCAAAACATGTAAAATAAGAATTTTTCAAGGAAATGATTACGTGAAAAAATATAAATCCACATGAAAAAATTAAAAATAAAACATAAAAAAGTTATAGGTTATAACTAATATAATTTTAGAATAACAGTCGATGAAGAAATATGTAACACAATGAAATGAAATTGATATTAAGAATCCACTTACCTCAAGTCCCAATTTACATTGTACATATTCAAATGATATAAATAATAAAATTATATAAATTATTTACATCATGAATTTATTTTTTCATATTAATTTCCTTATTATTTTTTATTTTAATTGATTTCATATATTGTTTTATTCATTTACTAATTTCCAACTGTTCACATCGATCGTTTTGATGTCATTCAACTCAAAATCTCCAATTTTTTTATATTATTATAATAGTAAATTTAATTTTTTATGGTTCCATAATATAAATAAGTTTCAAGGTACTATATATATAACTCTACTAAAAAAAATTGTTTTAAAAGTCCGGAAATGATAACCATTTATAGAATATTTCTTGATAAGCCTGTTTTTTTTAGTGGAAAATTTCCATGAATGTTTTATTTTAATTTAATTGTTTTGATTGATATTTTTTCCATTATTTAATGAAAAATAATGAAATAACATAATTATTATTGTTATATTAAATCAATAAATATATCTTATTGATTACTTAAGTTTTTGAGAGGAGAAATTTTAAAATATAACTAAACTAAAATTTAGGATTATTTTTATAGATTAATTATGTTTTTGAATAGAGAAAGATGATTGTTTAAAGGAAAATATATAATTTTTGGATAAAGATATATTTTTATGTAGTAATGGGTAATTAAATAGAGTTTGGTGATAGAAAAAAATGATATAGCATAATTAATGGATCAAATATATGAAAATATACAATAAATTAAATTATGGTATAAAAATATTATAAATTTTAATTCCATTTTTTGATAAATAACCGTAAATAATAAAGGTGAAAAAGGCCGTGAAACCCTCAAATTTATCCTCAAACCTCCTATATTGGATTGATTCAAAAGACTTTAGAAAAATTACTTTTAGAAAGTATATTTACTTATGAACATAAAATGAGATGATTAGGTAATAATTTTTATAGAATATAGAGAAAAAAAACTTATAATGTTTTATATAATATTTGGAATGAGTAACCTTTTTTGGAAAAATTTGCTGGTATTTTCACAAATATATATCCGTTCAGGGACATTAATGTAATTTTAAGACATAAAGTGGCTCATAAATGGAAAATATATGACATTATAGACCCTTATATATCCCTAAATGACTCATTATAAGGTATTTTTTTTTAATTTATAAATCATTATAAATATTAAAGTTTCTTTAAAACCCATTTTTATGGTTATTCTTAAAATTTTTCTTTAAAAATATTTATTTAACAATGAAATCCAGATTTATAAATTGAAATATTTTCTAACCCATAATTATCACACCAAAAGACCTTGAAATAATCTAATTCATTTTAATATTATCAATTTGAATATTTTAAAACTACAACCTTTGAATTTTTTATTTTTTGCACAAACGTTGCAGCAACACTATAGAAGAATTTTGGATAATTACCGTATTATTTAATAATAATAATAAATTAATAATTTTTTATTATTATCTGTAAATATCATTATATAAAACCATTCATAGTATTATTCATTCCCATTTATATTGTAAAACCTTAATACTTTATGAAATATATTTTTCCAATGAAATTTTATTTTTTCGATTGCTTGCGTTAAATGAGACACCACGTTTAAAAGAACCATGATATACTATTAAATTATAGTTATCACTTAGACATTGGATTGGTGGGTATAAATAAGAATAAATAAATTATTAAAAAATTATGATCACATATGTATGAAATTAATTCATTGGTTTTCAACTCATTAAAAAATTAAAATAAGAAATTATTCGAGACAAAAATAATGTTTTTTTTCTGAAAAACAATTTTTATGAACATAAAGTATTTATATATTAATAAATTAAATTAATCATTATTGGTGAATTATTTTAATTAAATTTAATTATTATATATTAAAACAAATGTTTTAACATTCATTTAATATTTCTTCTAGGCATGGGAAAAAAATAAACATAGTTTTATGCTTAAAAGTATATTTTTTCTTATAAAAAGTATTTTTTTTCAGTTATAGCTCATTTTTTGTAAAATTAATTATTCCCAATTATAGGTTTTTAATTTTATAAAATTTATTCCATATTTGGAATCATTAGTTCTAAATTTGGTAAACAAAGCCCTTTTATTTTTTGTCAATTTGAATAGTAGTCCTGGTAAAATATATCCCCTCAGTAAAGGGTAAATCAGATTAATTTAGGATAAAAATAAGAGATAATTCAAAAGTTTTTCATTATAATTTTTATTAGATTAATTTAATTCAAAAATATTCATCTTAATTATAAAATTGAGTTTTTTAATTGATACCTTTCTATGAAAATTACTTATATATTATTTAAATCAAAGAAAGATACAAAATGTCCCTCTATTAGTTTTAAATATCCATTATGTGTTATCATAAGAAAAAAGTAGTTTTAAATTATTATTAATATTAATATTCTTAATAAAGAAATTATATTCATAATGTTAATTTATTTCTATTTTTTAGGTATTATATAATTACCATAAATTCTTACACAATGCCCGAACAATATTTACTAAAATAATGGAATAATAAAATAAATGATATTAAAAATATATAAAGTGATATATTTTGAGTAATTTATAGTGTTACACAAATTTTATAGGTGAAAATGAAATATTTTTATTGTTTTAATGGATTATATTAGACTTAATGAATTTTGTTCATACCTTTTAAGTAAAATTAAATGAATAATTTCAAAATTGATAGTAATGATATTTTATCAAAATAATAATGTATTAAATTATTTAAAAAACATAAAAATGGTTAAATAAGAAAATATGGATATTATATGGTTAAAAATTTCATAAATTCAAAATTTATGATCCAATTTTGAAATTATAATTAAAAACTAAAACCCTTTAATATTGACAAAGTTGGGACTATAGTTAAAATTATAATTGGTTAACCAAGAGTTATTCAAAAATATATTGTTTAAATTAACATAAAAACCTGTCTAAATTCTATTTTTAATGGGATTAAAAGAATATCCAATATTATACTTAAATACCTATCAATTTTTAGGAATTTTTATTGATAATTAATTTATTATAATTAAATATTTTATGAAATTCCAAAAGTTCCCCTCACCTAATTTTTAAAAGGGCACCTCTTCCATCAATTATTTACACCACTTAGATCCTTTTATATCAACCATTGCATAACAAAAAACCATATAAACTTTCCTATAGACATTATAGGGGTTATGGTATTCCAAAAATACAAACCTTAGACCCCTTAAGGGGATATTTGAAGGAGTTATTTCAAAGAAGAGGCAATCGCCTTAATCAATCACATTTATTTAATTATTTTTTTACCACTTTTAAATATTTATATTCTTCATAAAAAATAAATAAATTATCATAAATATAAAGAAATGTTATTATTATTTTTAAAACACCTTTATTCAACCTCTTTCCATCCAATGGGAAGTGAGAATATCGCTCATGCGTACGTACAACTTACCATCCCCACATAGGGACACAATTCATTTCTTGTCACCAACTTTTATAGAGGGGTATTATTTTGTGTTTAGTGTTTATATATGATATTTATGAAATAATTATACTTATGAAATTATAATATATTTTTTTCCTTCCCACCTTATAAACTGTTGGAAAGTGATAACACCAATTGTGCGTACGTGTAGACTACCACCTCCATGACGTGATGTGATTATTTTTGATTTTTATTTTATTTAGAAGATAATATGGAAATATTTAATTAATATATTTATTATATATAGTATGTAATAATGAATCTAGATAGTTTATTTATTATTTACCTTTATTTTGTTCCATCTGTCGAAAAATTGAAATAACGCTCATGCGTACATACAACCTACCATCTCAATATGAATGATTTAATTCATTGTTCTATCTATATATTTGTTGAATGAATCTAAATATATATATAATTAATATATATGATATTTATATAATTAATAAAATTTTATATATAATTGAACCATGATAAAATACACAGACCAAAACATCAAAACCAAAGCATTCATGAAAAACAAGCATAAATCTATCAGAACAATAATTTTAATAAAGAAGTGTAAACAAACAGGTGATGAAAGGTTTTAAGTAAATCATATATGGTATGATATATATGAGTTTTTTAATTTAATATATATATATATATATATATATATATAATAAAACTATATTTATTATACAGGAGGTTCTAATGCGTATGAAGAAATTTAGAAAAAGGTAAGAGATTTTCGTTTCCCTTTTATTTCTTTGAGAAAGATGCCATATTCACCAGTAGATTCTTTTCTAAGTGTTTTTGTATAATTAAATGTTATTGTAACCGATTAATTTTCATGGGTATGATATGGTGAATGTTTTATGATCTTTTGGAACACATATATATGATTTTAATTATATAATAGGTGGGACCTATGTATCCCTTTAATTAATTGGGTAAATATTGATATCTTATTATATAAGGAGGATTTTAATGGATAGTGAATCCAGTATAGTAAGGGAATTTATCTATTATGATAGTCTTGGTAGTTGAACTTGACTACAACTATGGTTTTGGGGGTGAACCAAATCCACTATAATAGTTTTGTAAATGAGCTTTGACTACTAAGGAAATTATTTTAGATGATTATGTGTATTACATAATTATATGTTTTATGAAAATTCTATGATCTCTAGTCCCATTTTCATTGATTAATTTATGATTCACGTCTTATAAATCACATATATTTATTCATTGAATCAATATTATGATCTATGATATGAATTGTATGATTTTATAATGTTATATTTATCTTGACATACCCCTATGATCATGTTATATAAGATCATTTATATCTCCCTTGTTTATCCTTAATGAGAATCCACGCTCACCATTTCTTAAGTTTCCATTTCCCAGGTTTTGAAGAAAGGTACTAGGTATGATATGTCTATGAAGAGTTTTAGTAATGAAGAACTTAGTGGGAGTTGATGTAGATCTTTTATAAACCCATTGTTTATTTTTCTATGTTTATAAAGGAAATAGAACTATTTGATTCTAATATGGATATTTATGTTATTAATTGAATATTTTTCAATTAATACGTGATATCTATGTATGAGAATCATGGGTTTCAGTAGTTAGTATCAGAGAAAGTTTTAGTTAAAATTTAGAAAACACAATGTTAAAAAAGTAGTGAGAAACCTGGGTATAAGTCTAATTATATGATAAAATCATTATGTTTTGATAACAATTATGAATAACATAGGTTAAAACGAAGGTTTCATTGAAGAAGATGTTATGATTTTGACATCCTATAAATGATTTTTCATTATTATGTGGTTTTAAACTATGATTGTTATTTACCATATTATAATTTTTTCTTTTAGTCAATGGAAGGAACCCAAAGGAGTCATGTCAATGCTAAATGTAGTGGGAAATGAAATTATTTTCCTCTCAAGAAACCAAATGTTTTAGGAACCAGAATGAAAAATATAATTTCTATGCTCACACAACTTTCTCATGCTATGAATCACAGTTCACTTCCAAATAGGAAAAGGAGGGAACAATGTTTGGTTGAGTCCTTAATGAGGCAACACCCATCTTATTTTAGTGGATCCATTGATCCACTAGTTGTTGGGAAATATACTAGTACTATTTCAAAGATATTTCCCATTCTTCTGTGTTCAAAACTTGAGATTGATGTTATAGATGATTATTATTTTTAAGGACATATCAATGGTGGAATATTATTATGAAATTTATGCAACATGAATAAATTGAATCCATGGTGTGGGATGTGTTACAAAACTTATTCTTCAATAAGTTATTTCCTCATACTATTTTCATGAAAATGGTGAAGCAATTACTTGAATTTAAAAAAAAGAAAGATAAATTCATTGATCATTGAGGAATATTTTAAAAGTCATGCAAGGTACACTTAATGAATTATCAACCAAATATAATTTAATTTAACTAATTATTTAGTGACCTAAAACAATGTATATGAATGGAATTATCCATAAGGTACTTCAGTAGATATGAATAAATCATTCTATATGCCATATATATAGAGAAGGAGGATAGAGTTAGCATAAATCCCAAGGTTTTGAGTATAAAAGAAAGATGGACTTGAAAGGGAATCCAAAAACCATAGAGATAAGAATATATGATTTCATTTATGCTCAATGTGTGGATAGAAACAAAGAAGAAATTATCTTAAAGGAAATAGTGAATGATTCAAGTATATAAAGGTTGGTCATTAGGAAATCAAATACTGAAGTGTTGGGAAGAAATTATCTAATGATAAAAATATAGAGAAAACAATAAGAAATGTACTTCCAACACTCCAGTGTTATAAATGTATGAAGTATTTGATTCATTACAACCAGGGATCAAATTAGAAGGTTAATGACGATGATTGAAATTAACAACCTCTTAATCCAAGATAAAAAGGTAAATCTCTTATGATCACTATTTTTAATGATGGGTATGATAACTTCATGGTTAATGGTACACTTCCATCCACTTTAGAACTATTAATGTATTATTTGATTATTTATGTTCCCACTCTTTTGTATCTAAAATTTTTATATGGGTATCACAATAACACCTCATTTATTATATGTTGAATTAGTAGTAAGAACCCCAAATGGTATGATGATTGCATCATAAGTATATGATTTTTCTTTGGTTGATGTTTTTGGAAATGTGATTCATACAAATAGTTTTATTCTCAATTTTAATTAGTTAGATGTTATCCTAGGCATGAATTAGATTTCTTTACATAAATCCCTCATCAATTTTTAAGGAAGGGATATCATGTTTGGTATTCATAATTAACCCGTGATTGTCGATCACTGTGATGAAAAATATGAACTTATGATTAAAATAAAATCTATTTCATGGGAATTGATTTATATTCAAAGGTTTTTTATCTTATATGGTTTAGGAGAATCACAATATGAAAAAGATTCCTATTATGTGAGAGATTGTTTATTTTATTTAGAAATAATTTCTCGGTCCTACACTAAATCATGATCTTTTGTTCTTGATAGAACTCGTTGTTATTTATACACCTATCTCAAAGATCTTATATATCCTATCCATAATTGAGTTATAAGAAATGTAGAAGAAACACCAAGAGAATATTAAAAATGGATTCATTCATTCAATTTGTCCCCATAGTGTGCACCAGTTCTTTTTATTAAGAGGAAATATGGATCAATGAATTTTTTTCATTTATTATCAAGAACTAAACAAATTAAATATCAAGAAAAAGTATCATTTACCCTGTATTGATGACTTTTTTGATCAACTACGTAGAGCACAATAATTTTCTAATATTGCAATTTGTTTTGGATATCATTAATTTTGGTTCAAGAAGGAGGATATTCCCAAGATAACATTTTGTACAAGGTATAGACATTATGAATTTATAGTGATTTTATTTGGTCTTACAAATTAATTCTCTATCATTATAGATTTAACGAATAAAGTATTTATTGATTACCATGATTTGTTTGTGGTAGTCTTTATTGATGATATTCTTATATATTCAAATGGAAAGGAAAATAATGAAGACCAATTGAGAATTTTATTGAAGAATTTAATGGTAGAGAAGATTTATAAACAATTTAAAAAGTTTGAATTCTAGATTGAGAAATATTAATTATTATATTATATAATCTCATGTGAGGTTTTATCTTCAGATATTTCAAATAAAAAAGAAATTTAATGTTGTTCCATACCAACCACTACGATTGAGATCTATAGTTTTCTTGGTTTGTATGAATATTATTAGAATTTTGTGGATAATTTCTCATGACTATCTAATCTTCTAACCACATTAACTTGATAGAGATATGAGTACAGTTAGATGGATGAATATGAAAAACATTTCAAGGAACTGAAGAGAAGTTTAATTAGTGGACCTGTACTTACATTACCTTATAGTGGACAAGGATTTTTATTCAATAGTAATGAATAAAATAAAGGACTAATATGCATTATCCACAAAAATGATATGATGATAGCTTATGCCTCAAGATAATTGAATGTTCATGAGAAAAATTACCCAACTTATGATTTGGGGTTACCTATGGTAATTTTTTCATTAATGATATGGAAGAATTATCTTTATGGAGAAATGTTGGATATATATACTAGTCATAAAAGATTAAAGTATAACTTCAATTATAAAGAGTTGAATATTCTCCATAGAAGATGGTTAGATCCCATTAATGATTATGGACATTAAATAATTTACCAACACGTGAAAGAGAATAATGTGGTGGATGCTCCGAGGAAAAAGGACCATGCCAACTTATCTCTGATGAGGATCAAAAAGTATATTATATTTCTATATTTTCAAAGGATATATCATGAAATCTTGAAGGAATGTGGTAAATATTATCTTTTACAAATGGGTGTTCAACCATTTATCCAATTGATGTTTAAATAGGTGCAGAAGGGAGATTCAGAACTATTGAAGAAGTTAAAAAATGTTATTATGTTTAAACATGACTGTGATGGGATGTTATGGTTCAAAAAATGTGAATGCATTCCTTCCATACCAAATTTAAGGAAGGAGCTATTGGATGAACATAACATTTCACCACTATGTATTCCTCGAGGAGGTACAAATATATATAGAGATCTGAAAGATATTTCTGGTGGTATACCATGTAGGGAGATATTGTTGAGTATGTATCTCAGTTCTTTGTATATCAGTAAGGTAAGTTTGAGAGAAAAAATTCTAAGGGGATGTTACAATAAATACCTATACAAGAATGGAAATGAGAAAACATCACCATAGATTTTATTGTTGGACTCCCCAAAACAATATAAGGACACAATTTTTTTTGGGGTTGTTGTCAATTAATTTATGAATTCATCACAATTCATTACCATTATTGAAGATTTGTATCTCGATCGGATTTATATAATTTATATTAAGTGTTCAGGTTCTATGGAGGAACAAAGTCTATTTTATTTGATCAATATACAAGGTTTACATCAAAATTCTAGAAAAGTATTCAGCAGGATCTGGATGTAGATATTTGTTTCATTATGGTGTATTATCCTCATAAATATGGTTAGTTTGAGATAAATGTTTAAAACCTATAAGATATTATGATATCTTTCTTTTTGGATTTCAATGGTATTTTAGATCAACACCTTCCTCAAGATGAGTTTTCTTATAACAATCACTTTCAAAAATTAATTTATATGGTTCCTTATGAATAAATATAATTAAGTGTAAAAGTCTAACATGTTGAGATGAGATTATAGAGAGTATGATATTAGGACTTGATATAACTTAGGAAATTATAGAGATGGGTAGATCCATTCAAAAAACTAGGAATACAACTCAGAGTCGTAAGATCTCACTTTGTGTATGGATTGTTTTTTATTTAACTCATTGTCATTGGTTGTTAATAGGTATGAGTGAAATAAGTTGATCTATGTGTCGTAAATATGATGAAGTAGTTCCAAAGCTAATGGATCTTGGATGATGTAAGCAAGTCTTGAAATTCCAGGAATAATGTGAATGGTTTAAAGATATTGGGTTTCATGATGATGGATAAAGAAAGAATTTTTATGTTTCAAGAAGTTTTTCTCAAAATTGAACTCACTATGCATAAGAAATACCTTCTTATAGGTTCATTAAACTCACCACGGGGTTGGAATGGGGTTTTTATTATAATGATGATTATAATTCAATTCATAATGGATTAGATTCAATTATTAATGTGAAATGAAGGTTTAAAGGAAAGGGGGAGAGCTGGTTCTAACAATCATATTTCACATTAGTTTGAAAGGTAAGTTGTTCGTAAGATATTATTCAAGTTTTATTGGGAAGAAATATTTTTATGGAAATGATTCAGATGATCATATTAAGGTCTGATTGGAAGGAAATATATTATAGGAAGAAATGTAAGTTACGATACTTTCCTTTGAAAATATGCTGATGCTTTGCTGATTTGTATTTCATAAATATCATTAGTTGTTTAAAGAACTTATGATGCATGATTTATGATGGAAATGAGGATCAATGGAAATTCCAATCATTTTATGATTTTATTATAATGAAATATATTTCTTGATGACTGTGAATCAACATGGTTGATTTTTATTGAAGTAGAGTTTTAAGGTTGTGCAGTTTCCCAGTGTTTTCCAAATTATTAGGGTCTAAAATTTGGAGTTTGGATAGGATTTTGAAAAATAGATTTTCTTGAAGGATTTATGAAAATATTGAAAAGAAATATGTTTAACTAATACGGGATTCACTAAGTGTGTTTCATGAAAGATCAATGAAAGTTGATGTTGAGCTTTGTGATTATGAGCCTATGAGAAGTGGCTCATCCCGAAAGGTTGTTTTCTATGAATTAAACTTCATAAAAATTGAAAGGTAATGGGTTTCATAATGAATTATATGTGATTTGTGAAGATGTGAAGAATTAAAAATTGTGATAGTAATCTTTGTGATAGTGAGAAGTGGATCATCTTGAGCGCGTGATGGTTTAATGGGGAGCTTCGCAACAACGAGAAATCTCGATGGAGCTTCATGAATGGATAAGTGCCACAAAGATAGTTTTTAGTGATCTAAAAATACACTAGAGGTGGGGGAGAATCGCTAATAGGTGAACTTATAAATATAATCTGACCCCCACTTCTTTTTGTGTGAGAAATATCAGAGTAATCAAAAATATATTTGATTTCACAAAGGTATCAGAGCTCTATGAAGCCAGATTTCTAGGCAATATTGAGAATCATGCAAAGACTTGTAAAGTCTTGAATGATTCTAATGATTCTAATTATTGAGTCCTTCATGATGATTATATGTTCCTCTTTGAATCAGTAAGCTTCACAAAAGCAGTGATCTCTATGATGGTAGAGAGCTCCATGAATGTAGTTTTCTCCACAAAGTAAGTTTGGTCCACGAAGGAAGGTTGCTTCGTGATGGATATGATATTCATGAGGGTGATCCAAAAAAAGTTGTTTTGGAGTACCTTGTTTTGGTGACCTAGTACTTGGGAGGACACTACTTCACTATTCCATATTTTTGTGTGTCTAAGAAAAAGAGACAAGACGATCAATATTCACTTATTCAGTCCATATTAATTGTGATGATGCTAAGATAATTTGATCTTCATTGATCTAATATTCACAAAGGACTTTTGTGATTCAAGTAAGAATAAGAAGAGGAGAACTCAGTGAAATTGGTATTTTATTGAGTTAGAAAGAGAGATCGAGATAAACTATAAACTATTTCATATATTTGTGTGTAACAAATGTAAGGGGGAAGAAGAAGTGACTAAAAAAATTGAGATCCGTTGATTATAACTTGCTTCTAAGAGAATAGGGTTCATTTTTCCATAATACATTCATCTTATTGGGACTGATATAATAATATAATTGTGCTGTTATCAAGTTTGATGCTGGGAAGAAGTAAGAAGTGTTAATTTCATGCTAGTAAGCAAGTAATAAGTGAAGAGAGAAAGAAAAAATAACTACCATTAAATCCAATAGGTCTCAATAGGTGGTAGACTTTATTGGTGTTACGAACTTTTAACACAGATAAAACTATCTTAGGAGGCAGTATAAAGATACTTACAAGTGCTTTAAAACACATACAGTTGGATTATTTTCATAGTGCCACATGAGTGTAAGTTCATATCCTACTCATTGTAATCCACACAAAAGGATAATTTTCTAGTGGATTGTTAGGTTATAATTATCTTTGACTATGCCAAGGACTAGCTAATCAAATTGGGTAGTGAACCTTGTAGAAATATCATGTGTATATTATTTAAAGCTTCCATATTATTTCATGCAATAGGGAAATGATAACAAGAGAATTAGGTTCTTAACAGGTCAAGTGGTACCGATATAAAAAGATATTATTTAATTAAAAGGTCCCCAACACGAATTCAATCCACTCTCAGTGTTAAGAACATCCCAAACTAATCCTCCCAAAGTCAACAGAAAAGTTATTCTAACAATCATCGGCGTGACCATAAATTTGAAGTTGGGGATTAGGTTTTTATAAACATTTCTCCATGGGAAAAGGTTATGTGATTCAAAGATAAGGGAAAGACAATCCCTAGGTATATTATCCCTTTTTATATTTGTGATCAAGTAGGTATAATATCTTATCACTTGTGGCTTCCACTGATCCTCTCTCAATTTTATGATATGTTCTATGTATCCCTCTTGATGAAGTACATAACTGATCCATCACATGCACTAAGTGAATAAATAATTCAACAAGAGAATGATATTTAATATGAATAAAAACTTTTCAAAATATTATATCATAAAGATAATGTTTTACAGAACCTGACTGTCACCCAGTGAAAGTTCTCTATAGAAATTAGAAATTTGAAGATGCTACATGGGAACCCGAGGATGTAATGATAAAAAAATATTATATTTTTTTTGTATCAGAGTGAAAATATTTGATGGTTAAATTAATTTTAATTTGGATGGAATGTAACATCCAGATATTTTATGGAATATATATTTTTCAAATAAATTTAATCTCTTCAATTTTCTGGGTTACACACAACACCGAGTTTAAACGAACTATGATATAAAATTAAAATACTACTAAAACATAGAAATTTGATTGAAAATAATGAATAATAATAAATAAATTATAAAAAAGTTATAGTAAAATATTTATAAAATCAATTCCTCGGTTATCAATTGATTATAAATGAAAATTAATATCATTTGAAAGAAAAATAAATATTTTTATGAAAAAATGTTTTTATTTCACAATGTATTTTTATATTAATAAATTAAATTAATCATTATTAGGGAATAATTTTAATTAAATTTATTTATTATATATTAAATCAATATTTTTAACATTATTTTAATATTTTTTCTAGTCATGTGATACGAATGAACCATGTAGTATGCTTAAATTTTTTTTTTCTTAAAGTCCTTTTTCAGCGAGTGCTACAAACATATTTAAAATTTTTCCCATTTATGGGTATTATCACGAACCAAATCTGGTCTCCACCAATACCGACACCAACCCCAGCCCATGGTAAGGCCTGAAGGGTGGTCCCTATCCCCCCGGGCTGGCAAAAGTATCTGGGTATCATTAATTTAGATTTGGGAACGATTTACATGAGTATGAAAACATAAAACATTAATAACAATCCACAATATAAATATGAAATTTTCGATCCAAACATGTCATAAGAAAAAACCAGAACTGAATACATTGGTTTAAGGAAAGTACAAGTGGTCCAAATATAAACAAAGACATTATAAATACATCCCCAAGGACTCCACATGGTAAGGGGTCATCACCCACAAGACATCTCCACAACTCCACACCAAGGATGGGAACTAACACCCCTAACCGCCACCACCTGAAGCCTTTCCTTTACCCGAGTCAAACATAACCAAGTCTACTTACACCCAAGGGGTGTAAGTAGGGTGTGAGCCTAATCCCAAAAGCATACCACCAAATTATTCCAAAGTGCATTTAATACAGGTGAACAAGTAAGAAATTTTAATATGAAAATAAAAGAAGTGACAAATTCAGTGAAACATAACTTTCAATTGAAAACTATTTTCAAACTAAAAATTTCAGAATATTAATTTTTTTAAATAATACTTGTTAGATACTGTAATTAACATACAAAAGCACCCTAAGACAAGATAAAATACCATAAATCTAATGAGAAACAAAATCAGGAACACCCCTAAGCACTACATTGTCATGGGCCATATATACCTCATACCTCGATGTAATGTAACCATAGAAAAATCCATTCTCATGCACAAGACATTAGTAGGTAACATACCCATAATGTAGTGGTTCCTAATCATCATCCACATAGTTTATTTAGAGTTTTATTTATCTAAATGCTATGTGAAATAGGGCCAAAACCCATCTGGTTCACTTGCTGTACTAGTACAAATCCGCCCACTTAGGTACCCAGGCTTCCCCCTTTGTGATAAAACAATATTTGAAAGTTAAATATATGAATTTTCATATAAAAAATCACGAATGATCACATAAAAATAACACAATATCTCTAGAAACATTATACCACTTAATTCACAGAATAATTTGTTTTACAAACAACTTGACAAAAACTAAAAATGATTTTCACACAAAAATCCCCTATAAAATTTCACTTTAAACACCATCTTCATAATAATATTTTCTAAAGGAGAATTTTAAATAGCCAAAACATTTATATAAACCCATTACATGAGTTATAAAATAACACCAATAATCATCACATAACCACAATTTTTTTTGTTTTTATTAAGATAACACTTTTAAGGAAAAGTGGGAAACCAGAAAAGTATTCAAAGATAGTAAAGCAACATAATACGTCATAGATGAATCTATGATTTTCAGTTTAAGCCTTTTAGAGACATTACCTATGCGGATACTACATTTAAGGATGGTAACCTGCTCATCTGGATCATCTTTGAGTAGGTTTTCAAAATTATAGACCATCTTGTCCCAGGTTTGGATGAGGACTTCTACATTGATCTTTTTCCATTGAAACCATGTGATAGTGTTCCAAGTTGTTTTTGAGTCCAGTCACGCTGATAATTGGAAAAATTTCCACTTATGCGACTTCCATTCACCCTATCAAACTCCTCCTGTGTAGTGATGACCTCTAGACCCTTGTCCATGAATTTCTCGTTACCATCAATAATGACTTCCCACTCATCAAATTACATCAATTCCTTCCGGCCATGAAGGATACCAGATTCTGAAAGTTCTTTCTCAGTATTCTTCAGGTAGAGGACAGATGATTCCCTTGTAAGGGGTTCTAGTTCCTTAGTAGAGTTTTCCTCCACTTACTTGGGAACCCCATAAGGGAGCTTGGATTTTCTTGAGGATCTAGTAATGGGAGGGCTTGGAAAGAAAGAATAGTCTTTTTTTCCTCAGCCTCGAAGAGTGCTGAATCAACCCCTGTACATCGATGAGGGTGTTATTCCCCATCCTAGAAGAGGATCTTATATATTCATCCGCAATGTCCACTTCTTTGGACTCAATGAGGGAGTAAGAATTAGTATCCCTATCCTCCTGAGAAGCCTCCATCTCATCCCCTTCCTCAAACGCTTGATACTCTTCATTCCCCAACACTAAAAATCGATTCTGATATTTTATATCCATTTCTTCAGATTTCACCATATCAAAATAGGATGGCTTAGCCAACAAGTTATGCTCAGGTAAATCTAAGCCTCTGGTCTGTACAAAAATGTGCCCCATAAATTGGGGCTGTTTATTAGTGTCCTCCCAAAGCGGACTTTGAGGATGTCCACCCATTACCTAAGCCTTACAGGTATCAATGCACACATGAATATTATTGGCAGAACTGGAAGATACCAACTAGGTGGCCGAAGTAGAGTTCAAGGGAGGGACCCTCACCTCAGTGTCGGTATTCAACTCCTGAACCTCACTGACTAGCACAGCCTCCCCTGATCTGCTTGGCAGAGGGTTGGCACCCAAATCATGCCTCAGACGGGCAAATATATCAGTGACCCTCAGCTCTGATACCTTAGTATTAGAACCCTTACAAGCAGTTGAAGATAACCCCAACTCCAGAACCAATGGAGCCTCCATAAGAGGGCCCAAATACAACGAACCAGACCCACACACCTCCACAACCCTACTTGAATCGACCGCAAAATGGGAAGTAGGGTCTTCATTAGGCTCTGTCCCAAGTGGTTGTCTTAAGATAGAATCACACCCTTACTGTGTCCTACGTCCGTGATGACAAGATGAAAGAAAGTGGCCTAACCATTGACAATTCATGCAAAATTCATGCCAGAATTCAAAAATCATTGGTTGCTTCCATCTAAATTCCTCTCCAACCACAATCCAAATCCAGTCCACTAGAGGCTTGGAAACATCAAATTCGATAAAAATTTGAGGAGATATCGGGTGGAAGACAGCAGTAGTTCTACTATCAGAACACAAATACCGGCCTACCATATTCCCTAGCATAAAAATAATCGATGGATTTTGGAACGGAAAACACAAATTAGGAAATCATACCCATACAGCCGTAGTAGGCACATCACAGTTCATGCTGAACTCGAAAGACCACCAAAGGAGGTATAAGAAGCACCCATTGAGCACTCGTGGAGCACTGCATCAGGAAGATATTTGTTCATCCTATGAAGAAAAGTGGATCATCAAGTGTCACCTATCAATTATCCCAACCACTGTCCATTCTTAAATTCCCTAAGACTCCGACACTAAACAATCAAATGGAAGCCCTTAATGAACCAATAAAATATTTATATGAAAACCCACAATTTCACCAAAAATTGGAACTTTAAATTAATTTGCTTTATAATTGACAATAAAACCAATTTTTGCAGAAACATTAAAATACAATATACATAAAAATACCATAAATATAGCAGATAAGTCACAAATATTTCATACCAAAAGGAATCACCTACCAAATCAAAGGAAACCCATTAATCACCGTGAGAAAATCATGCTGCACCACTGCCGCACCAAGAGGGACTTAGATTGAACCTAAAACAATAATAACTGACCAATAAAACCTAATTTCAAACCCTAGGTTCAAAAACCTACACCATTTTCATTTGGTACTTTACGGAAATTGAATTAAACTTCCTGGAAAGGGGAGGAACCGAGGAAGGGAGACACTTACTTGAGATTCATTAAAGTTCCTCCAAAAAACCCCCTTCTAAATGGGGTTCCAAAGAGATTTTGAGAAATTTTGAGGGCTTCAGTGGATGTTAGGTTCAGAGAAGAGGAGTAAGGGTCGAATTTGGAATTTTAATGGGGGAAAAAGAGTAAGAATTCAGAGAGTTATAAAGGAAAGAAGTTACCTCTTCAAATATGGACGATTTGAGAAACCCTAAGAAGTTCTTTGCTAAATAGAAATAAATCAGAGCTCAAAAGAGGGGGGAAAGAGGATGGAGGAATGTATGGCTTCAGTGGGATTGAGTGACAGTTGGAATCCTCGAGAAATAATTAATATTGAATATGTTATTAATTTTTTTTAAAACATGAAATGGGCCTTCGGGCTGGCCCAATTATTTAAATAACAACCCAAATCCACCATTATTATGGATTTCTAAAGGTTACAAATTGAAATGGTGGTGTTAATAGGTCCATGGATTCCATTTTTGTAAGTTTAATGTGTGAAAAATATTAAAAAATAAAATAGTTATAAAACAAACAAAATTGTTTTTTTAAATTTGGAAATGGGCTCATGGTTTGGCCCAAATCATGAAAACTCACCCTTTCCTCAAAAAAAGCATGGGAAACCCCCAAAACAAAGAATGAATGGAAATTAAATGAAAAATACCATTAAAATATGTCAAGTATGTGATAATTCTCCCCACTATGAAAAATTTTCATCTTGGAAAGTCAACCTGAAGCTTGATTGGAAAACAGGAACGAATAATCTCCCTCAACCCTTTACTTTCACTCCCATGTCTCATTTGTTTCATTAACATGATACCAATGAACCTGGTCTAGTGAAATAGATTTCCCTCAGATCACCTTCTCTTGGAAATCCACTATTTGCACTGGCCGCTCAAAAATTGACAAGTCATGCTCTATCCCCAGTTCTTCCCATCTGATCACATGGGACAGATCCGGGTTGTATTTCTTCAAAATGGAGACATGGAAGAAATCATGGATGGATTTCAATAGTGAAGGTAAGTCCAACCTATATTACACCTTTAAAATATGCTCGGTGATCTCAAAAGGGTCGACATATCATGGAGTTAGCTTCCCTTGCTTCCCCAATCGACGATGGCCCAGACAGGGGGCCACTTTCAAGAATACCCTGTCACCCACATAAAAATCTAGGTCTCGACGCCTCTGGTCATCATAAGGTTTTTGATGACTCTGAGCTATCAACAAGTGAGCCTGATAAATATGACCTTCTCAGACATCTCCTACACCAGACTCAACCTCAGTAGTGAGGTCTCACCTCCCTCAACCCAAAACAAGGGGGACAGACAGGGCTGACCATAGAGCACCTCAAAAGGAGCCATTCGAATCGAGGATTGGTAAATGTTATTATAAGTGAACTCAAACAACCCCAAATGGCTATCACGGGAACCTAAAAAGTTCAGGACACATGAACATAGCATGTTCTCCAAAATCTGATTCGCCCGCTTTGTCTGACCATCTGTCTGAGGATGGTATGTCGTGCTCATCTTAATCTGAGACCCCAATGCCTTCTAAAGGCCTTCCCAGAATTGAGAAGTGAAACAAGGGTCTCTATCTGATAAAAATGATGATAGAACACCATGGATTCTCACCACCTCCTGAAGATACAAATGACCCAAATCATCCACTTTAGCTGTATCTATGATTGGAATGAAGGGGGATGATTTGGTCAGATGATCAATAACCACCCAAAAGGAATTATTTCTTCGAGGTGTACGAGGTAAGCCAAAAATGAAAACCATGGTGAACTTGTCCCAATTATAGGTAAGAATGGGTAATGGATGTAGAAAACTAGAGGGCCTTTGATTCTCTGCTTTCAGCTACTATAATGTGTTGCACCTCGAAACAAAGTCCGCTATGTATCATCTTATACCAAGCCACTAGAACAGCTGACAGAAACCATAATAAATCTTGGTCGCACCCAGATAGACAACCCACTAATACTGGTATCTATCATCCATCCCCACCTTTCGCTGAGATAACAACACTACAAAACGGCCCTTGAAGCACAAGATGCCCTCAGGAGATGATGACCAATCAGAGGATGTCTCCCCACCATGAAGAAACTGCTTTGATTGCTGACAAAGATCATCACTAGGATATTCTTTCTGAATCGACTCCAACAAAGAATAAGTAAACTAGAAACTCACCAAGAACAAACCTCCACTGTGCTCCTTGGTCTCCACACGCTTCTGAGTAAATAGCCCCATCAAAGTCCACTCATCACTAGACTTCCTCAAAGCCTACACTGGAAAACTTCTGCTCAATGAATCAGCCACCGCATTACCATTTCCTGGGGTATAAACAATTTCAAAGTTGAACCCCTTCAAGTACTCGATCCAATGAAACTGCCTCAAGTTGAGGTCCCTCTGTGAGAAGATATTGCCAAAGCTTTTATGATCAGGGTAGATCAAAACTTTCACCCCAAATAGTTAGTGATGCCAAGTCTTCAAAGTATGTATCACCACTTCCAACTCCAAGTCATGGACTGACTAGTTCTTTTTGTATGGTCGGAGTTAGTGAGATCCATACACCACCATGTGATCATCTGGCATAAACACACACCCAAGACCTATACCTGAAGAATCACAATAGACCACATATCCCTTTCAAGCCTCTGGAAAAATCAGAACGGGGATGGTAGTCAACCACCTCTTTCTCTCCTTGAATGATTCCTGTCATTATGGCCCCCATACGAACTTCACCCCTTTCCAGGTGAGCGCGGTCATCAGTGAATAAAGCCAAGAGAAATCCCGAACGAATCGCCTGTAACAACCTGCCAGGCCAAGGAAACTCCTGATCTTGATCACATTCTTTAAGTGATCACATGACATAACCACACTAATCTTCTTAGAGTCCACTGAAACCCCCTGATCAGATATCACATGCCCTAGAAATATCAATTCCCTAATTTAGAATGTACACTTTGATAACTTTTCATAGAGGCGGTGATCTCGCAAAGTTCCCAAGACGATCCCCAAGTGATGTTCATGTTCCTTTTTAGAGCCATAGTATATTAGAATGTCATCCATGAACACCACAATTAAGGAATCAAGATACTTATGGAGCATTCTATTCATGAGTTCCATAAAGACCACTGGAGCATTGGTGAATCTAAAGGGCATGACCAAATACTCAAAGTGGCTGTACCTACTTCAGAGGGATGTCTTTGGGATATCTGACTCCTTCACCCTGAGTTGATAACTCCTCAAATACATCTCTATCTTGGAGAAACACTTTCCCCCCTTCAACTGATCGAACAAATCATATATTCTTTTCAAAGGGTATTTGTTATTAATTGTTACCTTATTCAGCTTCTAGTAGTCAATTCACAACCAGAGAGATCCATTAGCCTTTTTCACAAACAACATAGAAGCATCCCAAGTAGAGATGCTTGGGAAAATGAACCCTTTGGATTCTATGTTGTCCATCTATATCTTTAATTCCCTCAGCTTGGTGGGGGCCATATGATATGAGGGAAGAGATATCAACTATTTTCTCGAGGCCTAATCAATTGAAATCTCCACATCCCGCTATGGGGGGAAACTAGAAAAATAATCCGAAAATACTGCTGGAAACACATTCACTACATGAGGTAGTGAAAATTCAAGGGAAAGGACATCATCCTCTTGAATGAGCAAAGATAAATGGAAGATAAGACTTCCAAACTCTAGGAGTGGAGGCCCTGTGTGATCCGAATGAGGATCCCATTCTCCCCGAAAAACCCAACAACTCCCATCAGGTGCTGTGAAACTCACTCGACGTCTGTAGAAATAAATGTGTGCTTGGATGTGTACTAGCCAATCCAGTACAAGTATGACATAAGAAAGATCCATATCTAGGACCAAGAGGTCCCAATCCATCTCGACCCCTGACACGGAAAGCGCACACAATGTGAACCTGAGACCCCGCTCATTTTTTTGCGTAACCAACTCCATCGCAAAAGACAACCACTTAGTTTAAGATGTCTACAAAATGAGAAGAAATGAATGAAACAACAGAACCAATATAAAAAAGAATAGATGTAATAAATAATTCTTCAAGAACAGTACCTTGAACTATCAACGGTCCCACCTCTGATCCTACTAATGCCTGATCCACCGCATGGAGATTCCTATTCTCTGCCAGAGGACGTCCGCTCATCTATGGCTATGCCCGAACTGGCTTTCCCAGAAGATGATCCATCCCTACCACCGTGACTACCAAATCAATATCCTCCCGTCCTCGATGGTTTGGACTGTACATGCACCCCTCATGGAGCCATTGACCCTGCCCCACACGAAAGTGGACATGCCACCCTACAGAAGCACTACAAATGACCCAAAAAACCACATTGGTAATAGGGATTCAGAGGAAGTGGGGATGATAGTCGGATGTTCCCTGGTTTCTCACACTAGTGTCATACAACTTATCCTACATCACAAGCCCCGGATGAAAACTTCCTAGATGAGTGGCGTGAACCGCCACCTCCCTTCTTCACCTGACCCTACTGCTTCCTCTTCTTCTCTATATAGATTCCACTGCCCATTGCTGATACTGTCCCAGAAAAACTATCCCTATTTTTATGGTCGATCTCCACCATACACACCAGGTAAACAACCTCAGCATAGGTCGTCAGCTTGAACCGGAAGACATGGGAGTATATCTTTGGTCGCAAGCCTTACTCAAACCTTTGAGACTTCAATTGTTCATTCGAGAAAATTTAAAGGGAATAACAAATGACCTCAACCAAATTTTTGGTATAATTCATCACAGAAATATTCCCTTGAATGAGTTCCATCAACTCTTGGGACCTAGAATATGCCAAGACCCCAGGGCAATACTGTTCATTGAAGATGACCTTGAAATCTCCCCAACGCATCTGCTCATTCTTCCCAATTTAAATAACTAAATCTCACAACTTATGGAAGGGAACCTCCAATATAAAGGTTTTCCAATTCAACCTAAGATCCTCAGGTGTTTCTAGAAACTCAAACATATGCTCGATCTTCTCGAGCCATTCCTCTGCTTCCAGGGGTTCTCAGCTGCCTCAGAAGGTAGGAGGCTTGTTTTTCAGAAACTCCTAAGCTTTATCTTTTCTAAGACCCGTCTCTTCTACCCTAGTAAGAATACGAGAAGGAGTTAGTACCTTCCCCAGATCTTGGATAGCCCAGATCACAGCCTCGACTATCATATGATCAATCGGTGTGGGAGAACTCTCTCAAGCTTCCTCTTGTGGGTGTGTGGGAGCTTTCTGGGGTGGCATGTTTCTACAAAATGCAATTGTTACAAAACAATAATCAATACCGAAATTCTGAAAATTTTAGTCAAATAAATCAAATATAAATAATCTAAACACATTCCAATAATAAAAGAAACAACTACTCTACATCCACCTGATGTCCACGTGTGGTCTTCTACCCACACGTCTCACTTGGAAGTGAAGTCAATCCATAAATTCCAACATCCCCTAGTGACTCAAGGTCTTCCAAAGGAGGTGTGAGACAGACACCCTACTAATAACCAAAACACCATTCCCCAATATTCCTAGATCCTATCTATCCTGAATCATCCCAAAATAGAAATATAACCTAAAAACATTAACCTTTCTCCGATACCATTTTGTCACGAACCGAATCTGGTCGCCACAAATAACAAAACCAAAAATGACCCCTGGAAAGGCCCAAAGGGAATTACCTATCCCCACAGGTAGGAAAAATAGCATATGTATCATTAATTTAGGTTTTGGAATGATTTATCCGAGTAAGAAAGCATAAAACATTAAAAATAATCCATAATATAAATCTGAAATTTTCGAGCCAAAGAATTCTTAAGAAAAAAACATAATTGAATACAATGGTTTAAAGACAATACAAGTGGACCAAATAAAAATAAAAACATCATAAAGAAATCCCCAAGGACTCCACATGACAAGTGGTCATCACCCACAAGCCGCCTCCACAACTCCACCCCAAGGATGGGAACTAACACCCCGAACCGCCACCACCCAAAGCCGTTCCTTTACCTTAGTCAAAATAATCATGTCTAATTTCACAAAAGGGGTGTAATTAGGGTGTGAGACCAAACCCAATAGGATACCACCCAATTATTCCAAAGTTCATTCAATATAGGGTGAAAAAGAAAGTAGTTTTAATATGCAAAGAAAAGTAGGGATAAATTCAAAGAAACATAACTTTCAATTGAAAACTGTTTTCAAACCAAAACATTCAGAATGTAAAAAAATTTAAATAATAAATTTTATCTACTATAATTAACATCCAAAAACACCCTAATACTTAGAAAAATACCACAAGTCAAATGAGCAAAAAAATTGGGAACACCCCTTGGCACTAGATTCTCTCGGGCCCTATGTACCTCGTTCCTCGGTGTAAAGTAACCAGAGAAAATCCATTTTCATGCACGATACACTAGTAGGAAACATAAAAATAATCTAGTGGTACCCAATAACCATACATATATTTTAGTTAGAGTTGTCTTTATCCAAATGATAAGTAAAATTGGGACAAAACCCATCATAGTCACTAGCCGTACTAGTATAAATCAATTCACCTAGGTACCCGGGCTTCCCCCTTTGTGCTCACACAATTTCAGAAATATACCCATATAAATTTTCATATAAAACATCACTACTAGTCACATAAAAATATTATAGTATCTCTACACACTTTATACCACTTAAATGACACAATAAAATATTTTTTTTACAAACAACTTCACAAAAACTAACAATGCTTTTCACCTAAAACCCCCCTTTTAAACCCAACTTTGAACAATTTGTGCATAATAATATATTAGAAATAATAATTATAAACACCCAAAAAATTTATATAAACCCATTACACGAGTTATAAGACAACCCCATTAAGCATCACATAGAATAGCCAGGTAAAACACCGAATTTGACACCAAATTGGTACACAAAAAAATCATTTACTTAATAAACATCACCCAAAACCAATTTTAAAGCATTAACCAAAAGATAAGAACATTGATTTTTTTTTTCGTCCCTACTAAAGTAAAATAAAATCAAATAAATAATTATAGGGTATCCCTTAGTGAACCAATAAAATATTTATATGAAAACCCCTCAATTTCACCAAAAACCAGCACTCAAAATTAATTTGATTTATAATTTCGAATAAAACCAATTTTTCAGAAAAATTAAAATGAAATAGACATGTAAATACCATAAATACTGAAGATATTTCACAAAGATTTCATACCAAAAGGAATCACGTACCAAATCAAAGGAAACCCTTGAATCACCGTGCAAAAATGAAGTCGCACCACTGCCGCCCCAAGAGGGACTTAGATCGAACATAAAACCACAAGAATTGAAAAATAAAACCCAAGGTTAAACCATAGGCTTAAAACCATTTCCAATGGTCATTTGTTACTTCATGGAAATAGAATGAAACTTCATGGAAAGGGGAGTAACTAATGAGGAGAGACACTTACTTGATATTCTTTGAAGTTCCTCCACCAAATCCCCCTTTAAAATGGGAATCCAAAGTGGATTTTAGAGAATTTCAGGGATGTAATGGATGTAAGGTTTTAATTGGAGGAGTAAGGGTATAATTAGGAATTGTAATGGAGGAAAAATAGTAATAATTGAGGGTGTTATGAAGGAAAGAAGTTATCTCTCCAAATCTTGATTATTTTAGAAACCCTAACACGTTCTAGACAAAATTGCAATGAATCTGAGATTTAGAGAGAGGGTAAAGAGGATGGATGCGTTTTTGGGTTCCGTGGGATTGGGTGACACCTGGAATCACCAAAAAATCATTAATATTGAATAAGTTATTAAATAAGAAAATTGTTTTTTTAAACTGGAATTGGGCCTTCGGTCTGGCCCAATTCTTTAAATAAAAACCTAAACCCACAATTATTATGGATTACTAAAGGTTTTAAATTGTTATGGTGGTGTTAATAGGTCAGGGGATTCCATTTTAGAAGTGTAATGGGTGAAAAATATTAAAAAATGAAATAGTTATAAAAGAAACAAAATTGATTTTTAAATCTGGAAATGGGCTCACGGTTTGGCTCCAATCGTGAAAACTCATCCTTCACTAAAAAAAGCATGGGAAATCCCCAAAAGCAAAGAAATAATGGAAATTAAATGAAAAATACCTTTATAATATGTTATTTATGTGATAGGTATTTAATTTTATAATATGGATTTCATATTTGGAATCAGGAGGTCAAAATTTTGTAAATAGTCCCCTTTTATTTTAGTTTAATATGAATAGTAATTGTGATAAAATTTTCCACCTTGATAAAGGGTAAATTGGGTTAATAAAGGTTAAAAATAAGTGATAAGGCCATAATTTTTCTTTATAATTATTTTTTAACGAATTTAATTTTACATTTATCACCTTAGGAAGGAAACTGAATTTTTTAATGGAACCTTTTCCTTTAAAATGACTTAAATATTATTTAATTCAAAGAATGTGACAAAAATGTTACTCTTTTAGTTTTAAATAATTATAAAAAATATTTTTGAATTAATATTCATACTCATTTTTTGAATAATTAAATTATATTTAGAAAGTTGATTTATTTATATATTTTTTGCAATTATTTTAATAACTTTAATTCTTACACAACACCGAAACAATATTTACTGAAACAATGGAAAAATAATATAAATGTGTTTAAAAATGTTAAAAGTGATATATTTTGAGTAATTTATAGTGTTTCATTAATTTTATAGGTGAATATGACATATTATTTTTATGTTAAATGATTATATTCTAATTCAAACTTTGTATTTATATCTTTTATGTCAAATAAAGGAATAGTTTCAAAATTGACCAAAATGATATTTTATCAAAAAATATTTTATTAAATTATTTAAAAATAATACAAATATTCAAAAAAGACATGGTGGATATTATATGGTAAAATATTCCATAACTTTTCCATTTATGGGACAATTTTTACCTTATAATTAAAAATTAATACCCTTTAATATTGAAAAAGTTGTTACTATAGTTAAAATTAAATTTGGTTAACCAAGAGTACACAAAAAATATGGTTCAAAATGACAGGAATACTTCTATAAATTATGTTGGTTAATAAGATTAAACCACTATCCTATCTTAAATTTTAATACAATTCCATTTAGAGTCATTTTTCTTGATAATAAATTTATTATAATTTAATCTTTTATAAAATTTGAAAACAACCCCTCACTTCAATTAAAAATGGAAACCCCCTCCATCATTTAGTTACAATGCATTGAGGATTATAGATAGACCATAACCAGAAGAAATACATTCTAAACTTAACTATACAACCTATATATGTGGTAATATTCTCAAAATATATAATATAGAGTCCTCAATTGGATATTTAAAGGATTTATTTGAACAAAGAGAAAATCACCTTAATAGATAACTTTCTTTTAATTATTATTTTACAACTTATAATTCTAATGTATTATTCATAAAATAATATCCTAAATATACTAAATATAATATAATTTTATTATTATTGTTATACCACCTTTATTCAGCCTCTTTCCATCAAACATGAAGTGGAAATATTTCTTGTATGTATGAATAACTTACCGTCTTTACGTAACAACACAATTCATTTCTCATCACCAATATTTTATGTATGGTTATTAAGATGGGTTTAATTTTTATAAATTATACTCATTACATAATTATAATTATGAAATTATAATATCATATATATATTCTTACCTTCCAAACCATTGGATCATGATAACGCCAATCATGCGTAATCGTGGACTACCACCTCCACGAAGTAATTGGATTTGTTTTTCATTTTTGTTTCATTTGGATAGTAATTTGGATAAATTAAAAGAACATATAGGATATATATATTATATAATAATAATAATAATATTTTAGAGGTTATTTATTATTTACCTTTCTTTTTTTCAATCCACTGAAAAAATGGAAACAACATTCAAATGTACTTACGACCTACCGTCTCTATGAATGGTGTAATATATATATATATATATATATTAATGACTCTAAAAATGAATATAATGAATATATATTATGTTTATATCATTACTAAAATTTATTATATGATTAAAACATGTAAAAAATACAAGGACATAAACTACTAAACCAAAACATACATGAAAAATGAAGCAAACATCATACAAAACAATAATTTTAATAAATAAGTCATAACAAATATATGATAAAATATTATATATAAATAATATACGGTACGATATATATTATTATTTTTATTTAGTATTTGTATAATAAATCTATATTTATTTTAAATTAGGTTGAAATGTGTAAGAATAAAGTCAGACTTATGGTAAATAATTTTTGTGTCACTTTTATTTCTATGAGAAACTTTCAATATTCACCCTCTATTTATTTTATGTGGTGTATATAATGGAAATGAATGTATTTTATGATTATTAATTTAAAATTTATTAATATTTAAATATATATATATATATATATATATATAATGTTAATTATTTAATGGGGATTATGATTCCAATGTTTCCAAAGTGGTAATTATTTTATGTTATTGTCTCATTATTATCGGGATTTTTTATGATTAACTTTTTAATTAATAAATATAATGATATAGATCTATGGAAACTCATGAATTTTATTATACTATTTTAATTTATTTAAAATAAACTTCTTCCTATAATTTTCATCACCTTATGTAATCAAGAGACAAAAAATATTTTTTGATGGAAAATAGACTTTATTTCTCTCTTCAGGTGATAAACATTTTTTTTTCATATCCATGTTTTTAAAAAATATTTTAAAAAATATTTTACTATTATCCTTTTATTGTTTGAAATAATTTTTAGCAATTATTTAATTTTTACTAGAGGTTATATAAGGAATATTCATGATGTTCTCGGAATGAGGTACTTTTTTATTTTATAAAAAAATGTGAAAGGAATATTTTATTTTAACTCATACTGCATGAAACAAATTTTCAACCCTTATGATCGATCAATGTTTTAAGTATTCCATTACAAATTTCCAATGTTTTATTTAAATAAAATGTTATACTAAATGTGTTGGAAATTTTCATGGTTTAAAAAGGTTATTTCTAAGTAAAAAAGAATATTTTACTCAAGAAATGTTCCATGCGATCTTTCAAAATCATTTTCCATCTAAGGTGATTTCTTTTATGTTACATAATATTTACTAGGGAAAAGATCCAATGAATCCATACTTATTATTTCTATGAATGGTTTATGTTAATTATGAAAATATGTTTATAAAACCCATTCATTTTCCACAGGTTATGCTATAATGAGATGATGAAATATTTATGAAACCTTTTTTTCACGGGTTATTCTATGAAGAAATGTTTATGAGAACGATTTATTTTCATGGGTTATGATATGATTAATGTTTTATGATCTTGTAGAACATATATATATAATTTTTATTATTTTAATGGTGGAAATTATATCCCCCTTTAATTAATTGGTTAAATATTGATATCTCATTAGATATATATAAATTAAATGGGGAGTGAACCCAGTTATGTAATGAAACTTTTACACTATGATAGTCATTAGAGTGAACCTTTAATACTGAGATGGTTTGAGAACTGAACCAAATTCACTGTGATAGTGTTGGAAATCATATTTGACAACTTAGGAAATTAATTTCTATACATATGTTTATGACACAATTTGATGTCTAAGGACAATGTTATACTCTCATGGATTATGCTCTTTTATTCATTTTTGATTAATTTATTATGAAATACCAAGATTTATGTCATGACTCAACATTATGATCTATAATATACAAGGTATTATTTTCAAATGTTATACTCTTTTTCTCATACCCATATGTTCATTTTGTATGTGATTATTGATATCTCCCTTTTTTATCATTCCAAATAATTTTAGATCACCCTTTCTTATGTTTCTATTTTATATGTTATATAGAAAGGTACTATGTATGATATGACTAAGAAGGGTTATAGTTTTGAAGAACTTAATAGGAGATGATATAGATATTTTATTAACCAAATTTTTATGTGTCAAAGTTTCAAAAGGTAGTAGACCTTTACGATTTTGGTGTGGATAGTTATGATATGAAGTGAATATTCATCTATTAATATGTGATATTTATATATGAAAATATTGGGTCACTATATAAATTATGATTTTATTTTTAAGATAAGAATTTTCACTTTTTATAACTTTCATACAAGAAAGGTAAGAGTATGGATAATTACTTTGTTATTTGAATTTTAAATATGCACCAACATCATTGATTACTCGGAAATATTTATCCTTTAAGATTATAATAGAAATATCATATATTACATATTATCTCAATGAAATCAATTATTTCTTTTCCAATGTTGTGCACACACTACGTTAATAACAATACATTTTTTCATATTTATCTCAATATAATAATAAATAATTCGAATTAAAAAATATTTATATGATTTTTTGTGTATATCATTATATAAGACATTTTTATAATGTTTCATAAAAGTTTATGTATTATTTGTATCGTGATGATTTTATAAAAGTTACGGTACTCAAAAGCAATATTACTTTACTATTCTCCTAAAATCAACTTTCATAGAAAAGAAACCCTAAATAACTAAGATAATTTTTTCATATTGATGCTAAAAATAATTTCATATTATTAAATTAAAAATATTAAATTTATGAATATAACTTTGAAATACATCCATATAGTATATAAAAAATATTTATTTAGAATTAGATCATTTATTTTCTCAAACGAAAATACATATTTACATTTCGTACAAGATAAAATTATTTACATTATTATCATAATAATAAATATAAATCCATTTAATAACCATACATTTCAATTTATAAAATATATAACAATTAAATAATTCAATAAATATACCACAATAAGAAACCATATTGAGAAAGCTTATTTAACCCATAAATAAAATATATTTTCCCTAAAAAGAAAACATAAATTCTTAATGAATAATGAATATATAATTTGATTATATATTATATTTTGTGACTTAAAATAAATATATATGTATATATATGTGTTCAAATTAAATATATAAATTCATAATCATTAATATTAATATACCATAAAATTGATTTATTATTAAAAATAGTCAAGCTGTCGTATTTTTCATACAAAATAAATTTCATTGTCAAAATTTTATCTTCTTGGAAAACGAATAATGATTTATAATTTTTTTTTATTTATGAATATAAATCCATAATGTCTTTTAAAATATTCCATGTTTTATTCTATAATACTTCATTTATTTAATAAAAAAAATATCATACAAATATCAATCCAATAATGCTTTAAAAATAAAAATATGAGACCAATGTTATTTAAACAATTTATATATTTACCTTAATGCCAAATTTACAATATTACATCAAACATGAAGAGTAAGGGTTTATAGAGTGTTATAGTACTTCAACAAATTCCAAAAAAAATTTCAAGAAGTAAAAGAGGAATTTGAAAAAAGTAATTTTCAAAAGAATCCCCATTTATATAATCTTGAATGGAAATAAAAGTAAATTGAAGAAATTAAGAGTGCATGATAAATGAGATATATTGATGTTTTATGAAATACCTTTTAGGGTTCTTAAAAAAATTTAAGGAAACCCACATTGATAAAAGAAATATAGAATTTATTTTTGAATATAGATAATATGAAATAGGAATGGTTATGAAAACAATACATTCTTATCTTATAGAATAAGAAATAAAGCATGTTTGTTGAGAAAGAAGATGAACATAGAATGGTAAAATTTTCAATAATGTGGTGGGGAATTATTCTTAACAATTTCATTTTTATAGAACAAGAAATTAATTAAAAATATAGAACATGACCAAAAAATGCAACTTCCATGATGGAAAGAATAAAGATCTAGTTGATAAATAGAATGGATGAATATATTAATTATATAATAACATAGTTAGAGAAGAAATTTTCTGACTTAATTAAAAGAGTCCAAGTCAATAAAAACCCTTACAACATTGGTAATATATAAATAAAAAACCAATGAAAGATAGAATATAAAATGGGATTGTAATTACCTTTAATCATATGTAAATTATGATAAAATATTTTAATGGAGTACTAAGTACACCATATAAAAGGGAATTGGTACATAATATACAAAATTACTCAAGGACTTGTAATTGTGAAAAAAAAATCATAAGGTAAATTGAAATTTATAATGTAAGAATAATTTGGTAAGGAAATTTTATTAAATAACTATAAATCTTGAGAAAACAAAGGGTAAATATAATATTTTACCATAATTTTATATTATTACCCAAACATATAAGAACATATTTTAATAATAAATAATATTACCTAGCGAAAGAATATTGAGTAAAAAACACTTTTGAACAATGTGGTGTGTGAACTATAAATCCATAACAGAATAATAGAGACCATCAATTCATCAGAAATGAATATAAAAGATAAAAATTTTAATTTAAGGATATTTTATTTGATATGTGAAAGATAAAATATGAAATAGAGTAAAAATAATTTAATATAATTGATATCTGGATTGGAAACTCTAAAAATTAGGAAATCCATGATCATATGTTCTTTTAAAAAATCATCTAATGTTTTCCAATTTTTTTTAACATGTATAATCGTAAAAATATTTATAAATTTCTAACCCAAAAATTAACTGTCCCTATGATCACATATGCCCGCAAAAATTAACTCAACCTTTATCCTTTAATTCATATTAACCACTTTAGCATAAAGTCAAAACTATCTAATACTTATTATGTATACCTTAATCATATAATGTTCCTAAAAATTTTAGGTGCTTATATCAAAATAAAATTAATCACCTATTCACCAAATCACATTCCAACCCATATTTTTATCTATATTTTTAAATATATTTTCCCAAAACCAAGATAACATTTTTTCCAAATTAATACAATTAACTCCATATTTAATCACATTTCTACCTGAAAGGTTACCTATACCTGAATAAATTATTCTTCCTAAAACTAAATAAATTTATCCTCAAATATACTTTAACACCATAAAATTAAGTCACATGAGACCTCAAAAGGGATCAATTCTATTTAATTTTTGATCAACCAAAAAGTGGTCATCCCAGGATGGTATCTATAACTCATAAATTATCCTTGAAATTTTTTTTATGTAAACACTCCTCTCATACCAACTACAAGGACCAAAACATAAAAATCCCACAATTGCGTGATTTATAAAGAAAATTGATTACATAAATTTCACTAACATTTTGGTTTTGATTTTTATTTTATTAGGAAAAATTATTACATAACAATACTCATACTTCTCTAATAAAAGGGACAATTTTTCCACTATGAAAAACTTTTTATAAGATACACATGATTTATTTAAGTATAAAACCTAATAACTAGAAGTTTTATGTAACACCCCATGATTTAATACTAAATTATCTCTTTAAATTAATTCAATATATTATATTTCATGCAAAACCAACTTGGCATGCGTTATACACACTATTGAGTTTCTGTGAAACAATACATTTGACACTAATAAGAACTAATTTTTATTTCTTTTTGTGAACAATAATAAAATTAATTTTAGACACACCTAAAATTTTAATCTGAAAAAATAGACTTCATTTTTAAATTCTAAATATCAAAATTAGGTTTTGGTGAATTTTTGGTATTTTTCTGAAAATATTCAATTTTTGATGAATAGTGAAAAATACTGCATAATACATAAAAACTGAATTTTTCATTTAAATAAATATTTTAAATTAAAAATTTACCATGAAGTAAAAATATATACATAATAAATATATTAGTCCAATGTAATTTATTAGAGTCATTTTATAATAAGATTAGGCATATAAAAGTTTATTGAATAATTTTAACGTCTTTTACCCAACTTCTTGGTACATTTTCAAATCTATATAAAACATAATTTTACCGCTTTTTGGAATTGAATTTTAAAAAACCGAGATACAAATTTTAAATAAGTAAGTAAAATGTGGTTCAATAGGATGAAAATAATTTTTGGTGAACAATAACATTTTAATTTTATTTACCACAGTTAAAAGTAAATAGGGTAATTAAAGGTTATATTTATGTTATAATTACACCAACACATGTCCTAATTCTGTTTGACAACTTTATTTCGACGAGAATAAACCTTAGGACCAAAATAATATCATTTTTGTTCCATTTGGGTTAGATTAGGACATTTATTATATTTTATTTAAATATGAGTTAAAAGTGTTAAATTCAAAGTTTAATAAATAAAACATTTTAATATTGGGTTTTAGATAAGATAAATTCTACAATAAATATTAAATAGAAATATTAAAAGATTTCATATATCATAGTATTTTAATAATAATTTTTAGACATTAAATAATTAAATTTATTTATGACACAACGATGATGCAGTAATTACCTTATTAATGAAAGCTTAAAATAATTGATATTATAAATATTGAAATAAATGTAAATTGAACCTTTTGTTGCCATCCTAAAATTTTATTAGTGAATATGACATGTTAGGGTTGATTAAATGTATTTTTTTAAAGTAATAAAGTTGTTATGACTTTCAGAAAAACCAAATACTAAATAGTGTCAAAATTGACCTAAATGAGTTTTTAAAACAAATACTATTTTATTAAATGATATAATACTCCAAAAAATATATAATTCAAAAAAAGGAATTATATAAGGTTATATATGTCAATAATGAACCACTATAATCTCTATTCTCAATTTTTAGTAATTTTATTAACCATGTAATATAAAAATACTAGAAGACATGGTAAATATTAAACTATTTAACCAAGAGTTAAATCTAAAATAAAAGGTTAATATGGTGACCTAAAATTGTCTAAAACCTATTTTTTGAGAGTACTTAGAACCATACCCGACTAATACTCGAACTAAATTTATTTGGATCTGTTTTCAACTAAATTTTATTTTATAATAAATTAATATTTCAGGTTTTTCCTAAAGTGCCCCTCAACTCTCTTATAGAAGGGTACTTCACCTTCTCTCAAATTTACATCTCCAAAGCAATTTTTCTTGGCCAAAACCTATTCAAATATTATCCCAACTTCACCCAAATTAACTTATAGGCCTTAAAATGAGCATAAATCCAACTTAATGAGCCCTTTTATTCAAATCAAAAGGAAACACATGTAGAAGAGGTAAATTAGTTTATCACCTCTTTCAATGTTCTTTACTTCATCTACTTCCTATTTATTTTTTGTTACCATACTAAAACAATAAATCTAGTACATTATAAATAATTATATTTTATTATAAATATAGTACAACCATATTAATTATTCAATCCATCCTACGAATGAAAAAGTCATCATACGTGCGTACGTACATCTTACCATCTCCACGTTGTTGAGTTGTTTGTTATTCAACACTAAATTATTTCGATGGGAATAATAATGAGTATAATTAATTTAGAAAATGAATATAACATGGTAAGGATTCTTTATATGTAATATAACATCCAATTAAACAGAATTTCACCATCAATAGAATGATATTGTCTTTCGTTCGTACGTACGGTTTATCGTCTCCACGACGCGATGAGATTAATCTTCAATGATCACTCTTCAAGAATATATATATATATATATATATATTGATTAATTATGAGGTATAAGAAATATTATTTATACTGTAATAATATATATTTAGGTAGACAGATATATATTGTTTACTTCCATACTATACGATAAGAAAACAGAAATAAAGTTCAAGTGTACGTACGGACTACCGTCTCCATGAACAATGTCTACATTTAAAATATCTATCTGTTATACATATTTATATTCTGAATATATATGATATATAAATCATTATTTATATTCTTTAAGTATTTATATCATGATATAAGTGAAACGATCAATAATAACAAGGTAAAACATGTACAATAATTAAAGCGATTATTACCCAAAATGTTACATAAACATGGAAATTATTATTAAATGGGTAGTATAAAGTCATAAATAAACCATATATGATATTATAAATATTAATATGGTTCTCTTATAATTCAATAACATACTATGGTTACTATATAATAGGTTGAACTTACCCTTGACTAAAGTAAAATTACAAGGTATGGGTTAATTCCTCGATTTCATTATTATTTGAGATTATTTATGTGTAAGTATTTACTGGGAAATATTTATTATAATGTACATGTTTCAAAAAAATGTTTTCAAAAGGAATATTTTATTGTTTTTGGGAAGGGAATATTTAAAAAGATCATCATTTCAAATGTTTTAATTATTTATTTTTCATAACTTTTTAATTAATGTCTACGTTTTCACAATGATTTTAAAGATTTATTTATATGGGAACGATTGTATTAAATTTTTAATTACACTCAAATGTTTCTAAGTGGTATGGGACACTTTGATTCAATAATATATTTTAATTGGATTTATTTATAAATTTGTGACTTTTAAATGATTTCACAATGAAGAGATATTTCTATCAAAGAGTTTTATTTATCATTTTCATCTATGTCAACATCCTTTGCTGGATGTTATTCTTGATTGAGTTTGATTTATTATAATAAAATCTTCTATATTATATTTAATTAGTTATGATATGTTTTACTATGGATGTGTTACTTTCATTCCATTCGTGGTCCATGGTTAAAGTATTGACATTTTGTATGCTAGTTTTAATATGAATGTTTATGTTATGTTTTAAAATGTTCATATGAGGAATGAATTGGACTTCAAAATTGATGGGTTGGGACTGCTATATCCCCTCAATGCATTGGTATGTCTCATGAGACAATCTAGTTTCTCGGCATAAGGCCCTGAAAAAATTTATATTTAGAGTCTTGGCCTGAGGCCTTGAATTTGTGGTTAAGATGCCCGATATTTTTCATTCCATCATTATGATTTTAGTTATTAATGTTACATGTGATTATTAGACTAGTAGAATATACATTTGAATATGTTAATGGAATTATTTGATTTTTATTTTCCATATTATCATGAAGTTTATGTTTAAAGGTCTTTTGTTTAAATTTTATACCTTGCCATAAATGTTTATGATTATTTATGATAGATTCTGCTAAGTCGTTTATCCTTAAGGAGCATCTAATATCACCCCTTTCTTATGTTTTATTTTCCTAGGATGAGAATAAGTTTATTATGTTTCATATGAAAGTATAAGATAGTAAAATAATGGAATTCTCAAAGGATTATCTACGTTGTATTTTATATTTGAAATTGTAATGTGAATTTCATGTATGTAATCTTTTTTCCAGGACTGCTAAGTTAATCGGTCCTTCAGGACGTAATTCATTCTAATCATGCCAATGTATTAAAATAATGCCCTAGATCTAGGCTTTTGGGGTCAGGGCATTACATTTGATATCAAAGAATGGTTAGAATAACCTTGGAAACTAGATTTAGAAAAAATATGATTAGGGAACATTACCCTGAGATAAAACACGAGGATTAGTATAGAAGAACATCCAAAAATTTTCATAATTTTGATATTTTGTTGGTTTTCTTAGAAATACATCTTTTCTGGATACTATAAGTTGATGTGGTTCTGGCACAGATGTACCTATATGTAAGAACTCCAACAAGGAGTTTCAGGCTTGACCCGAGGTATCCTAGTAGACGACAACAGACCTTACTGTGCACCTGGTTTGACACTCCTGGGAGATATTCTTAGGATAATTCATATTTTGTATACAAACCATTATGATGGATTTATGAGTAAATATGTCTGAAAAGAAACTATTTTTTTGATTATAATACCAGAAGTGTTAAAGTATTCAATTGATGTTTAGAATTTTTCTATTTTTTTGGATTATAAATTATGATATAATCCAACCTAGTGTATTTTATCATATAGAAATGGCTCCCAGTATAAGGAATGAGAACTCAAGATATACACATGATCCAAATAGTAATAATGATCAATTATTTCATTGTCTTAATCCAACAATTATAAGGGAAATAATCTCCCACGTATTCTCATCTTATGAAGAAATAGTATCAGGTGTTAGTAAGATAAGTAATGAATTCTATGAGTCCTATGGATTTGAAGGGATGTAAGATATGAAGAGTATGATATAGAAAAATATGGATAAAGGGAATAAGGGAAAGAAGGATTTTCTCAAATGTGATAACTATGGAAAGAATCCCCTTGGTAAATTCTTGAAGGGAATGAGAGTTTATAATAAGTGTAGAGAAAAGGGTCATAAGGAAAAAGAAGGAAAAGTGAAGAATGAAAAGACTAATATTCAGTGTTTCTACTGTAGTGAAATGGGAATTATGAAAAAAATGTCCTAAGAATCAAGAGAATATAGCTTAGAAGAATCAAAAGGATCAAGGTTGAGCATAATCAGTTACTATAGTTGGCATGGAATAATTAATGTATTTGTGCTTCTGTGTTGAATAATTATGTTATTTCAGTGTTGTATCAATGATTTACTAGTTATATGAATTATGGAAATAAATAAGGATTGTACTGAAGTACTATTTCATTTAGGATTTGAGATTATATTATCAATATTATCATTTTTATTCAATAAAAATCACAAAGTACAAAAATCATGGTACAAAGTACAAAGTACAAGTTACCAATTGAAAAGATAGCAGGTTAGGGGGGCCTGAAGTAATGAAGTCCAAGGGCGTCCCCTCGAATCAAATTCACCCCCTCAGGATTCAAGAGAGGAAAATTGGATAAACAAGCTACGTTGGAACCTTGGACAGCTAAAGCGGCAAGATAATCTGCTACTTTGTTCCCCTTGTTCCATGTGTGAGTTACCAATTCATCATTGGTGAGGAGGCCCTTGAAACTCTTGATGATATATGAGATAGACCATGGAATCGAGCCTCTACCATGTTGGGAATCATGAATTATCATTGAGTCTGTTTCAACTTGAGAGAGGGGAATGTTATGCTGAGCACAGAGGTTGAGCCCAGTGAGAACAACTTTCTCCTCTGCTAACATTGAAGTGTTGCTGCCGTAGTGAGCCATGAATGCTAGCCAAATGCTTCCCATGTGATCGCGGACACCACCTATGCCTCTCATATCCCCCAAGATGCAAGAAATGTTGGGGTTGAGCTTGAGGCCGATTATTGGGGGAGACCATCTCACTAAGTGTCCCCGAGCGGGAGTGTTTGATGGTGGAAGGGCCTGCAGCATGCGGAGAGAAGGTTCCTCCTTCTAGTTGGTGATCAGCGACACCATGTCAACAAGGAGACTCTTTATTCACAAAATAATATCCCAACCTGTTGAAGTAATCCCCTTATATCTTGCCCAATTTCTAGCTTTCCATAGACACCAGCACCGAGCACTTAGGATCACAGTTCTTGCTATTCATTCCAATCCTATGTTACCTGCTCTCCTAAACCACCGGTCCAAGAAGGGGGTATCATTCATCTCCCGAGAGGAAAAGGCAGTGAGCCCGCCCAAAGCACTCCACACCTCGTGAGACCACTCCCCTTCAAAAAATATGTGAGTGGTATTTTCCTCCCTTCCCTCCTTATAACATTGGCATTTATAGGGCAGGCTGATGCCCATCCGTTTGACATATTCATCTGAAGGTATCACCTTATTCCAGATCCTCCACATCAGAAAATTGTATTTCATGGGCAGCTTAGTACACCAGACTGTTTTTGAGATTGTATGGTTCTATGAAAAGTGACTCAATAGAAATTTAAAATTTTTGGAAAATACATTGTTTAAGGAAAGATAAAACTTAATGTTGTCCCGATACAGTGATAATTGATTTGGATAAATAAAATTGGGTATTATTGGCATCCTTGTAACTGATTAATGGTTTTTTAAAAATCGGTTTATATAATCATTATTGGGAGTTTTCAACATTTTGGTATTTAAGGCGTATATCTAGTATTCTATGTTTTAAATAAGGAATAAGAAATAATGAACCTATTAAATATGGTTTTCTGGTAATTCAATTCATTGCCATGTTTTAAGAGAATACACTATGATGGTATTCACATGTATGTTATGTAACCTTCCTTATAAATTTTGGACTGTGAGTTTGGACAGAAGTATGTTGGATAAGTCTAAAGTTTGGTATATATTAAGTTGGACATTGGATACTATTGTTTAAGGTTAAAAAATTTATTAAGACTATTTTTTGGATTGTTATAAAAATGACAACACGAAAGTTGGGCGACAACCAGTCGCATCCGTTATGGCCACCAGACATGAACTCACAAATGAGGGGTGATAAGGGTGAATCACCTACCATTGGCCAATGAGATGTCCTAGTTTGTATAATATAGTTTTTAAGTGGTATGCTAGTTAAATTATAAATTAATTTTTTTGAACTTTAAATAATTATTTTAAATAGAATATTTTTGAGTTCTATTATCTTTTAGAGTGAAAGATGAGAATGTGGTTGAAATTAGGTAAAGGGTGGAACTCAAATTGTCAAGTATTCTTTTTTTTTCTTCTTATTATATAAATAAATAAATTAATAATATTTAGGGAAAGGATCTTAAAACCAAAAATGTGTTATCCTAATACTTAATTTTTTGTTGAATAGATGATATTTTAAATCATCATTTATTTATGGATTTGAGGCCCTTAAGTTTTTTCTATTTATTGTTCACTTATTTTTGATTGATGACCTCAATCACTCTTTATAAATATTTACATTTTCCCTACAATTCCGTGTCTCTAATTGCGAAAAATTTTATCCTATTCAAAATCCTAATTTGGTGGTTACTTTTTCATTACCCTTTCACGTTTATTAAGGCTAAATTTTATTAAACCTACTTCTGATGGGAGTTTTCCACAAAGGTATTTTCTATTTTCAACCTTTTATTTTCAAAGAACAATTTCAAATTGCGAGGATGAAATTTAATAAAGGAGGGGAGAATGTAACATCCCACAATTTCATAACACATTATCTCTTTAAAGTATTTTAATATCTTATATTACACACAACACCAACTTGGATCACGTTATATGCAAGATTGAGTTTCTGTAAAATGACACATTAGTATTATAATTATTAAAATGATATATTTATTTATAAATTAAATATTGTAATTTGAATTGTAAAAAATAAATTTTAAATGTTACTTATAATTTTTTCACATAAATAAAACATATTTATAATTAAATGTATAAGTTTTGTTAAAATAGTTATATATTTAGAAGAACTATTTTATTAAAATAACTAATTTTTATATCCATTTGTGAAAAATAATAAAATTAATTTTAGACACTCTAAAAATTGAATTTGAAAAAATAGACATCATTTTTGAATTTATAATATCAAAATTAGGTTAGGGTAAATTTTTGATATTTTTTTGGAAAACCTTCAATTTTTGATGAATAGAGAAAAATACTGAATAATACACAAAAACCGAATTTTTCATTTAAAAAATTATTTTTAATTAAAAGTTTACCTTAATGTAAAAATAGATACATAATAGATATATTAGTCCAATGTAATTTATTAGTGTCATTTTATAATAAGATTAGATATATAAATGTTTATTGAAATTTTTTGACATCTTTTATTGACCTTCTAGGCACATTTTCAAATATGCATAAAAAATAATTTTACTAATTTTGTGAATTGAATTTAAAAAATCAGAGAGACACAGTTGACATCAGTATGTGTAAATGTGGTTCAATAGGATGAAAGTAATTTTTGGTGAATAATAACTTTTGAATTTTATTTACCACTATTAAAAGTAAATAGGGTAATAAAAAGTAAAATTAATGTTATAATTACACCAACACATGTCCTAATTCTATTAGATAAGTGTATTTTTACAAAAATAAACCTTCAGACCAAAATAAGATCCTTTTTTATCCATTTGTGTCAGATTATGACATTTATTATATTTAACTTAAAGAAGAGTTAAGTGTTAAATTCAAAGTTCAATAGCTAAAACATTTTTAATATAAGTTTTTACTTAAGATAAATTCGACTATAAATATTAATTAGAAATCTAAATATATTTAATATATCATAGTGTTTTAATTATAATTTTTAGACATTATATAATTAAATTTATTTATGACACAATGATGATGTTGTAATTACCTTATTAATGAAAGATTAAAATAATTGATATTATAAATATTAAAAAAAAGTAAATTGAAACTTTTTATGCCATAAAAGAATTTTGTAGGTGAATATGAAATTTTAGAGTTGATTCAATTTATTTTTTTTAATTCATAAAGTTGTTATTACTTTTAGAATACCCAAATACTAAATAGTGTCAAAATTGACTTAAATGAGTTTTTAAAACAAATACGGTTTTATTAAATGATATAATACTCCTAATAATCTATGATTCGAACAAAAGACTTATATAAGGTTAGATATGACATTAACTAACCACTGGATGTTCTCTTGTCATTTTATAGTAATTTTATAAACCATGTAATATAAAAATATGAGAAGACATGGTAAATGTTAAACTATTTAACAAAGAGTTAAATATAAAAGATAAGGTTAATATGGTGACATAAACTTGTCCAAAACCTATTTTTTGAGATTATTTAGACTCATACTCAACTAATACTAGAAATAAATTCATTTGGAGAAATTTTAATCCGAAAATAATTTTTTAATAAATTTATATTTCAATCTTTTCCTAAAGTGCCCCCACCTCTCTTATAAAAGGGTACTTCCCCTTCTCTCAAATTTACACCTCCAAAGCGATTTTTCTTGGCCAAACCCTGATAAAATCTCATACCAAATTCCCTATTTTCAATTTATAGGCCTTACCTTGAGCATAAAGCCAACCTAAAGATCCATTTTGTTAAAATCAAAAGGACACACATCAAGAAGAGGTAATTATTTTATCACCTCTTTCAACATTCTTTTCTTCTTACACTTCCTATTTATTTTTCATTAACATACTAAAATAATAAATATAGTACCTTATAAATTCTAATATGTTATTATAAATATATTACAACTATATTCATTATTCAATCCATCCTATTAATGACAAAGTCACCATACACTACTACAAAGACGGGCAAGGGAAGCACCCCCTTATATCAGCGCTAAGAAAAACCGCTAATAAAGGTTACCCTGTATCAGTGCTAAAATTTTAGCACTGATAAAGGAGTTATTTATCAGCGCTTTTCTAGTGCTGATAAAGATGCCCTCTATCAGCGCTAGAAAAGCACTGATAAAGAACTCCTTTATCAGCGCTAAAATTTTAGCGCTGATACAGGGTACCCTTTATCAGTGCTAAAATAGATCTGATAAAAGACCCTTTGTTAGCGCTAGAAAAGCGCTGAGAAAGACTCCCTGTATGAGCGCTAAACTTTTAGCGCGGATACAGTAAGGATTAGTCAGCGCTTTGTAGCATTGATAAAGGACACCTTTATCATCACTAAAATGTTAGCTCTAATAAAGGTAGTCTTTATCGGCGATTTTTTAGAACTGATAAAACCTTAGTGATTTTTTTTTATAAATTCGGTCACACAGTGCCCTCGTTTTATCGTTACCTAAAGCTCTCATGGTACTGGAACCCTGCGACTCCCCTCTACCACTCGCTGAGATCACATTTCTGGACCTCCTCCACCCTCACTTCTCGTTGCCGAACCTCCGCCGCCTGCTGAGTTCGCATTGACGTACCTCCGCCTCCCTCGAGCTTCAGTTTTCCAGACCGCCGCCACCCTCCACGCTTTCAAGCTTCGGTTTTCTAGAACTCCTTTAAGGCATGTTTTCCAAATATTTTTTCTATATTGTTCTCCTCTCCCATTTGTATATCATTTTTTTAACATGCTTTTTTATTCTATGGGTGAGTATTATGGATTGACTGATTGAAGAAAATGAACCATACTTGATGGGAAATGATGTAAAGGGGATGATTCACTTGTGTTTACTAATTTTCATTATATTTCTCAAGAACATGGTGCTTATTTACTTTTATTGTTGAAAATCATCATTGTTTTTTGGTGGGGTAGTCTGATAATTTTTTTGTTACTTTGGTTGTGATAGATTCCATTGGGGAAAATGTGAGATGGTTGAGGTGGTAAATCGTGCAGTGGGGACGCATCAACCTTTCCATTGTTAAAAATATGTAATGATTGGGTTATTATGGGAGATGACATCATTAGTTGATATGGATTTTCCTTTTAGTTTCTCAGCGATATAGAATATAGTTTTTAATGATGAAATTGAAAAGGGTTTGGTGGGAATTGAATAACTTCATGGATAAAAATGAAATAGTGGCTATAAAACTATGCTCACCCCCTACTCTATGAGTGTATCAGGTGGTTACCTCTTCTAAAATTCAAATATCTGAGTTCCTTTACAGAGATATAAACCTATAACCACTCTTAATTCAGTAAACATCCAACTCTAGGTGATAATCCTAGGTTGGCTTAGGTGACGAGAATATGAAGTCCCTATGTTATGGGAATATGAGATCTTCTTTATCTCCCAAATAATGTTCCCTTGATTATACCTCATGAGATTATAAATAGATTCATTAGGGGATATTCCTAAGAATCCCCTAAGTGATGATCATAAGATATCTTTTTCATCTCCTAGGTAATGATCCTAGGATTGTACCTCACATGAGGAGCATGAGATTCCTTCGGCGATGTGCCAAAGAATCCCCTATGGGACGAGCATACGATCTCTGAACACTTCCCTTAGTCGATGATCTTATGTTCTTACCTGGTGTGATAAGAACACGATTCATTGGTTGATGAATATAGAAATCCTTATGTGCTATGAATATATTTTATGAACCAAATTGGTGTAGATTCCTCACATGAAAAATGGGATCCACCTTGTGTAATGAGCATAAGATTATAGAGGTTATAAGACTTGAATTACTTCTGCAATAAGAATAAGTTAACAATTATCAATCATGGTATGAATCATGTATTACAGATAATACACCTCATGTCATAAGCTAATGAAAAATTAATAACCTCAATTTTAGATGAATTTTATAGTTTATTAATACACTCATCACCATTATTATATTCAACTAAAAGTATATTCCCTATAACTAGAATAATAATTTTAATTAACTTGTGTCCATTAGAGAGTAGAACCAAAAACTAGATTCAGAAACATGTTTTATATCTGGAACAGAGACCCATAATAGGAATCATACTCCAAAAAGGAAACTATAGAAGGAATATCAAATATCCCATATTCCCCTTCAAATCAAGGGGATAATATTATCAACCATGGAGGTGGACACTTTCCACCTTTGGAAATAGGTAAGGTAGGTTATGAGGATTGTGGCTAGCCCAAGGAAGCAGATTCAAGCCTGAGTGATTTCCCCAGTAGAGGCATCAAAAAATTACCCATGAGCCCAAATATCCAATTCAAATGGGCCTTATTTTATGGGAACCATACATATTAAGCCATACTATAAATGAAAACATTCCCACACATAGAGGACCATATTCACTAAGTGGTCCATACTCCGACTAGTTGAAAAAACCCTATATTACATAGAGTCATATTTTTTGTGAATCCAAAATACACTCATTAGGCTATATCCCCTTTTAGTTAGACCAAAAATGTCTTATCACACATATTTACCATACTAACTTTCACTTGGTATCATTCTAAAAATCACCTATACAACTTGATGTTAAACTATATCAATTATTTATTATTAGAAGTACATTGCACATGGTTGTGATAAATACCCTCGGTGCATTAACTAACCCAAGACATGTTGGAGGATGGTTTTAGGGGGTCACTACACTATAATATACTAACCAATATAGGGTTCTAAATTGGTATAGGCCATGAAATAGTGTTATCAAATAATTTTATTTGGAGATATGTTGGGGTTTGATTTTAGGAACATTTGAGGATTTCAATGGTTTGGTTTAGAAATTATTTCATTTGAATTCATTGGTGTGTTTTGGGTGTACCTTTCCTTTGGTTTCAAAATATGCTCTTAGTGGTTCTTCATGGTTAGTGGTTGTAGTCTCTTATTTGGGTGAAGGGATGTGTTCTTAGTATATTTCCATCTTATGATGTTCATCATGGTTAGTGGTTGTAGTCTCTTATTTGGAGATGTATGATGTTCTTGGTGAGGGGAACTATCTAGATAGTGGTGTCGTTGTATATGAGAAAGCATCGATGTAGTTGGAGATGTATGATGTTCTTCATTTGAGTAGACTCATTCAGATTCCAAGTGGGTGTTTCTATACTATATCTTCTTTTTGGGATTCATGTGTTTCATGAATTCATATTTTGTCCATTTGAAGCTGGTGGACATGTTTCTATCATTTTGAAGCACAAAATAACCCTATTAATGAAAATAATATATGGAATGGATGGTATCTTGTTGTGAATTAACCCTTTTCATTGAAATAAATTAGGTTTCCTTCTATAGTTGTTGGATTTGATATTATAAATGAAAATCATGGTTTAAAATAAAGATAAGTTGATTATTTAAATAAAATACCAAATGGTTTGGCATGTGTTTGTTTATTGAATTTTTTTTGGGAATGATTTCCAAAATAAATTAAAATTTCTAGTTTTTAAATGGTTTATGGTGTAGGTATTTTAAAAAATTGAGGGGGATTGATTTTCATTTTGAAAAAATACCTTCAATCCCGACCACCATCCATTGTTTGTTGGGGGTGAATTTAATGTCATTTCCAACCCAAAGGAAAGGAAAGGTAGAAGCCCATTCCAGAGGAAGGCCATCATGGAGTTTGTTCAGTTCATGGCTGAGAAGGGCCTAATTGATCTCAACTTCTCAGGTGATAGTTTCACCTGGTGTAACAACTATAGGGGCCATCACTGCTTGTGGAGTCTATTGGATAGGTGTATATCCAACATGAAAGACACTAACCTATTCTCAAATACCATATTTTCCATCTTGTTTGGGGTATTTTAATTCACTCTCCCCTTTTGGTTTCCATTTCGTCGTGGCATGATCATCAGGAACGGTTTCACTTCCAACAGTAGTGAGTATTTAGGCATGATGATATTGAATATAGGGCAGATACCTAGGAGTGGTATATGTATCATTCTTGATTATTCTTATGTTTGGTCTGGAGTGATTTGAGGAAACTATAATGTATCTAAAATAATTATATTTATTGAAGATGAATAAATACTAATGGTTAGGATATATTAATCTCCATTTTTATAAGGAAGTGGTTCTCTTCTACTGTATTTGGAATTATTGTTTTGTGTACTTTAACCATAAATACTAATATTTGAGATTCAAATAGGATGGAGATGAATGAAGATTGGATGGATGCTAATCGTTTAACAACAGAGTATGAGAACGGAGCGAAATAGTTCATCATGTTTTTAAAGGATCACACAAAGGATCCTTCTAAAATCCTTTTTATGTGTTTACGTTGTTGTTATTCTAGACTACTTACTCCAGAGGAGTTGGAAGAACATTTGATATGTCACGGAATAGATCAGAGTTATAAATGATGGAATAAACATGGAGAAAACGCGAATGTAGCTATTGGCTGGGATAAAACTGTGTTTTATAGATCATCAGATATGAATACAAATATGGATATTGAAGAAGACCATATGGAGGATGTGATTATAGATGTCAATGATGATGAAGATCGTATTGAGTAAATGACAAATACAATTCAAGATGAACTCCATGATTACCCAAAATTGTTTGAGAAGTTAAAGAGTTGTGCAAAGACGCCATTGTATGCTGCTTGCACTAAGTATACAACATTGTCAACTGTAATGAAGTTGTATAAATTGAAAGCAGGAAACGGATGGAGTGATGTCAGTTTTACGGAACTACTTGATCTCTTTAATGACATACTTCTGGAAGATAATGAGCTCCCAAGCCGTACATATGAAGCTAGATGAATGCTACGCTCGATGGGAATGATTTCTGAAAGAATACATTCCTGCCCGAAAGACTGTATATTGTTTCGAAAAGAGAAAAAATCACTTATAGAATGCCCAAAGTGTGGTGATTCTTGATACAAGAAAGATAAACCCAATCCTATGAAAGTTATAAGGTATTTTCCAATCATTCCAAGGTTTAGGCGTCTATATGGAAGTGAAGAAACTGAAAGACAATTGTCGTGGAATGTAGATAAAAGAAATAAAAATTGGTTATTATGTCATCTGACTGACTCTCCTCAATGGAAGAAAATTGATCATGAGTATCCTGAATTTGGAAAAGATCCGAGAAACCTTCGTCTTGCGTTATCTACAGATGGAGTGAATCCTTTTGGTTTTCAAACCAACACTCATAGTACACGGCCTGTTATGTTGGTAAATTATAACTATCCACCCCTGTTATGCATGAAGCGGAAATTCATCATGTTATCTATGCTTATATCAGGACCAAAAAAACTAGGTAATGATATTGATGTTTATCTGGATCCTTTGATTGAGGATTTGATGTTTTTTTGGGACTCGGGTCTAATGTTTTATGATGCTTATAAAAGTGAAAACTTCACGTTGAGAGCGATGTTGTATGACACAATAAATGATTTACCTTCTTATGGAAATTTTTCAGGCTATAACATTAAAGGAACTCAAGGGTGTCCCGTGTGCGAAGAAGATACATAATCAATTAGGTTAAAACATTCATTGAAATCTGTGTTTCTAGGACATCATAGATTTCTACCTCGTCGGCATAAGTACCGATCTTGGACGACATCATTCAATGGATGTTCAGAAAAATGTGCAACACCATATACATTAATAGGTGATCAACTATTTGAGAAATTAAAAGATCTGAACACTATTTTTGGTAATCCATTTTCGAAAAAACTTGCAAAAATCGGTTGGAAAAAGCGATTAGTTTTTTTGAATTACCATACTAGAATTGTTTGTACGTCAGACATTTTCTTGATGTGATGCATGTGGAAAAAAATGTATGTGATAGTATTATCCGAAAATTTCTAAATTCCCCTGGCAAAACAAAAGATGAAATTAAGGCAAGGTTGGACATGGTTGACATGGGAATACGAGAAGAGTTGGCTCCTGTGAAGGGTGAAAATTGAATGTTTCTTCCTCCAGCTGCTTATACTCTTTCTAGGGTGGAGAGATATCAGTTTTTCAACTTCTTCAATGAAGTAAAGGTTACAAAGGGGTACTCATCAAATATCAAGAACATTGTGTTAATGAATGATTTTATGTTAAAAGGTTTGAAATCACATGATTTCCATGTTTTGATGCAAGATATAATTCTTATAGCTTTACGTTGCATTTTTCCCAAGAATGTTCGTCATACGTTAACCAAACTTTGTTTCTTTTTTTAATGCTATATGTAGCAATGTTTTAGACCCGAGGAAATTTCCAGCTATGGAAAAAGAAATTTTCATCATATTATGTGAATTAGAAATGTTCTTCCCGCCAACATTATTTGATATGATGGTTCATTTGATGATTCAATTGGTGATAGAGATTCAACTTTGTGGTCCTGTGCACTATAGATGGATGTATCCCGTTGAATGGTATATGAAGATTTTGAAAGGGTATGTCAAAAATCGATGTCAGCCAGAGGGTTGTGTAGTGGAGCGATATATTGTTGAGGAAGCCATTGAATTTTGTACTGAATACCTATCTGATGTGGAAAGCATTGGTCTCCCGAAATCTTGTCACACTGGACGCATTGAGGGTGAGGGAATTTCTGGAAGAGAAGTTGTGACAATCAGTATTACAGATCGGGAGTAGGCTCATCTTTATGTTTTTCATAACAGTTGGGAGGTTGCTCCATATATTGAAACTCACAAAGAAATTCTTAGGCAGTTGAATCCATCAAGGGATGAAAAATGGTTATCAGGTACACATAATCACCAGTTTATAGGATGGTTTCAGGACCATATTTTTAAGCAGTTGTATGAAAATCCGAATTCAATTTCAGAGCGTCTTCGATGGCTAGCCGCTGGACCAAGTGTGTATGTATTATCTTACATTGGTTATGTAATTAATGGTTATACATTCTATACATATGAACATGATGAAGATAGTACCATGAAAAATAGTGTAGTTACACTAGTGGCTGAAGCGAAGCATGTTTCTGGTAGTAAGGACAGAAATCAAATTTATGTAAATATGTCATACTTTGGCATTATCAAACTAATATGGGAGTTTTATTATAAAACATTCCAACTGCCGATTTTTCAATGCAAATGGATTGATAACAACAGTGGTGTTAAAATAGATTAATGGGGATTTGTGAAAGTTTATTTTAGTAAAGAAGGGTAAAAAGACGAACAGTTTACAATGGAATCACAAGCGGTACAAGTTTTTTATGTTTCAGATCCTGCAAACCGAAAGTGGCCGATTTTTTTGTTATCGTCCAAAACTACTGAAGGTTCCGATGAAAATTCAGTTGAGGACGATCCTTTTAGTGGTGCGTTTCAATCATTTCCGAGTGGTCCCAATGCAGATGATTTTTTGTATATTAGAGGAGACCACAATAAAGGGATTTGGATAGTCGATAGAGGTGTCAAATCCCTTCAACCCTTGAAAAAAAGAAAGATAGTTCCGTAAATAGGTTATATTTTGTTTGTAATATAGATCTTGTAATCTCATATTATTATCTTATCATTACTGAATTTATGTAATCTGAATTAACTGTTAAACCACTTTTGCAGATAATGACTTCTGCACATTCTGATGCTTCTAACCTTGAGGCTGAACAAGTCTCTCAAGCAGCTGCTGCTGCAGATGCTCCTGCAGCTCATGCTGCTGCTGCTGTTGCTCCTACTGCTGCTCCTACAGCTCATGCTGCTACTGTTGTTTCTCCTGCTGTGGCTCTGGTTTCTCCTGCTGCTCCTCCTGCTGCGGATCCTCCTACTACTGCTCCTCTTGTTTCTCCTCCTGCTGCTCCTGCTGCTGTGGCTCCTACTTCTCTTAGTGTTGAGGTCCAAAAACCATCAATACATGTCATTGATACCATTCTAGATGAATATATAGGTGATGTTGATATCGATGAAATGGTATGGAATGAAGGACCAGTGTCGCAGAAATCACAGGTGCGTCATAGTTTTACTGTGTTAGCCAAAATTCTTAAGGGAAAAAGAAAAGCCATAAAATTTGATGTCAGATGGAATGCACAAGGCCAACATGTGAATCCCCAAAAGGATATGTTTAGCAGCTACATTGGAGTTTTCACTCAGCAGAACGTGCCGATTGACATAGATTCATGGCACCATGTTGTGTTCGGGCTGAAGGCTGTGATCTGGGAAGAAATTACGGAAACATTATGAATTTATTTCTTTAATTTACTAGAAAATAAAATAATGAAACAATGTCATACTCTTCTCAATATCTTGTAGAGTACATTTATAGTAGACGATTCATAGAAGGGTTATGTAATAAGGCTTGCGGGAAAGACTCATCGAAGTTTTCGTACTATTTTAACAAGATTTCAGCTCAAAGATTCTAAAGGTAAAATAAACCCGCACCCACCCATTGTCTACGTTCACCAGATATCCCAAGAAGCATGGGATACATTTATTGGATGTTGTGGAGATGAGAAGTTTCAGGTACATTGTGAGTGATAATATGTTGTTTGAGTATACCTGTATTCATCACTTTGATTGTCAATATTTGATTTGTGAAACAGAAACTCTGTACTGCAAATAAGAAACGTGCTTCAAAACCAAAATACCCCTATCGTAAAGCAAGGATGGGGTACACTTCATTAGAAAAGAAAATGGTACGTATTTTAAATTTACAATAATATCGTTAGGTGATAATAAAAAACATCATAATTATTTTTATATGTTTATATGTAGATTGATGAGTCTAAAACCAAATGCACTTCCATCCCACGTCATGTGATATGGAAGGAGGCATGTGTGAAAAAAGAAGGGAATTTAGAAGACGAGAACACACAGAAAGTGTGGGAAATATGTTGTAGTATGACACAACAATAAAATAATTTGATTAAAAATGGTATTACATAAAAATAATTAGTTATTTTCCTATATCCGATAGTCATAGGAGTCAACTACTCCTGTAGATGATACAGACCAATTATCGATGGATTTGAAGCAGCCAGAAAAATACGGTCATGTCAGAGGTCCAGGGTTTGGGGTGACACCCTGACTATATTTTGAGAAGAAGAAAAAAATGGATGATACAGATGAAAAATTAGAACAAATGAGCGAAAAAATAGCAACCCTTTAATAAGAATTGCAATAGTAGGGAGAGTTGCTAGCAACTTTTATGGGTGGGAAGAAAAGAGAAACCACAACTCAACAACAACTGCCGCATGAACATCCCGCCCCACCCCCCACCAGCTTTGAGGCGAGCTATTCGCCTCAAAGAACTGTCTTAGCTATGGTAATCAATATTCTAATAATTGTTCCCATGAAATATGAATCAGAAAAACACTGATAATTTTTCTGTACTCATCTTCTACAGGGTGATAATGATTGTGATTTATATCTGTCAACACCCACCTATCACCTTGTAGCAAGGGCTACAATGTTCAATATCCTAGATGCCACACTGCATAATAGACCACTTCCGAAAGATCATCTGAAAGTTACTATTAATGTAGCTCATGAGCCAAAGGCAGAGCTACCTATTCTACTTGATGATGATATTCATATGGTCGAAAAGGCTATTGGGACGTTCATTGCATGGCCTTCACAACTTGTAAGAGTACATGCAGACAAAGAGGTATTTATTTCCTTTTCTTTTCAATCTAAACCCATAACAATTAATGAATAAAGGGTATGAACCAATGATTGTTGTTATAGATGGAGAAAGGGAAGGGGGTGAAAAACGTCGGCTCAAAACCATCTAAAGGATCGACCAACCGATCCCAAGGAGCTACTGAAATCACAATAACACCACATATTCTCTATCCATATTTACTATCATTGAAGACCCGTGTGGATATGAAGCTAAAATATGGTAATAGTCATATAGTGGTTTTCGAAGAGATTATATACGAAGAGGAAAGTCAATATTTCGTTGCTGCTGAAAATGTAAATGAAATCCTTGAAAACGTTTGGCTACGCGTCACAGTTGTAAATGTATAGATGAGGTATGTTTCCATGAATTGATTTTCCAAAAGCTAATATAATGTGAAAATTATGACTAAATGCATTTTATATTTTTGACAGATGCATTTATGAAAAAAAATTGAAGGAATTTTCCCATGAGCCAAGGTTTGGACTGGTTAGTCCTCATATCACATCAACACACCTAACAAAAATAGATCTCTCAAAAAGGGATGCAATAGTGAACGGCTTGCTGAAAACATTTGAACGCAAGATTACAGATGACAAACTTTTCCTAATACCAACCATACAGGGGTAATACTCTACGATTAAAGCATATCAATAATATTTCCACTTCTTTTATTACTTATTCCTTTTTGTGTTTTTAGAAAACATTGGTTTCTAATTGTGGTGAACTTGGATACTCCGATGATTTATTTTCTGGATTCAAAGCAAGGATATCCATCAAACCGACCACACATGATGGAGTTTGTGAATATGTAAGACACTACATCTTACATTTTAGGTCTAAACATCAAGTAATATAATTTATATTATCTTTTACTGAGGATTCTGTTATAATAGGGCGGTGTATCATTATCGTCGAAAAAAAGTAATGAAGATAGGGGCTAATCATAGGGAGGCGAGCAAGTACTACGTCTGGACAAATATCAGGGTATATATAATAAAATTTCACTATCCAAACACATCTCAACACAAGTTACTTATTCTCCAAATGATAATTTTTTTTACAGTGTCCAAAACAAACAAACGATAATTATTGTGGTTATTATGTTTGTAAATTTATGAAAGAGATCGTTTTTCATCAGCAAACTAGCATCCCTAAAGACGTATTTTTAAAAACAACTACTAGTTCGTTTAAGTCATTTATTAATTAATTATTTTTTTATTTTTCAGTAATACTATGACTTCCGAAAAGCCTCATACTCACAAGACGATATAGATGTGTTCAGAAACGAGTGGGCCGCATACCTGATGGAAGATTGTACACAAATACAATGAAGATCTGATTTGGGGACATGTACAATTTGTGGTAATTTTTGAGAGGGGTTAAGGGGATCAAAAGGTGAAACATTGTTGTATGTAAATGTTCATAGGAAAATTTTAATTGTTATTAAATAAAATAGCCTTTCTCCAATGAGTCATTTTCCCATTTTGACAGATGATATGCACCAGTAACATGCAAGAATGCTGAACCACTCAAAGGGTCTCTATTTTGTTTAAAATGGACACGATTTTAAGTGAAAACAACAACTGACCTATGGAAATCCAACCAAACGCATTAGGATTTACTTGATCTTTTATAATAACAATGCAAGGGTCCTTGGTGACATTTATGAGTCATCCTCGACTCAATCTGAGGGACGGTGTGGCCGCTATCACTCAAAGGGTCTCTATTTTGTTTAAAATGGACAAGATTTTAAGTGAAAACAATAACTGAACTACGGAAATCTGACCAAACACATTTGGATTGCATTTATATTTTATAAGAACAATACAAGAGTCCTTGGTGGCATGTACAAGTCAACCCCGCCTCAATCCGAGGCACTATGTGGCCACTAGCACTCAACGGGTCTCTATTTTGTTTAAAATGGACAAGATTTTAAGTGAAAACATCAACTGACCTATGAAAATCTGACCAAACGCATTCGGATTGAATTGATCTTTTATTAGAACTATAAAAGGGTCCTTGGTGACGTGTACGAGTTAACCCCACCTCAATCTGAGGTACAGTGTGGCTGCTAGCACTCAAAGGGTCTCTCTTGTTTAAAGTGGACACGATTTTAATTGAAAACAACAACTGACCTACGGAAATCCGACAAAAAGCATTCAGATTGAATTCATATTTTTATAATAACGATCCAAGGGTCATTGGTGACGTGTACGAGTCAACCCCGCCTCAATCCGAGGTACGGTGTGGCCGCTAGAACTCAAAGGGTCTCTCTTGTTTAAAATGGACACGATTTTAATTGAAAAGAACAACTGACCTAGGGAAACACAACCAAACAAATTTGGATTGCATTTATATTTTATAAGAATGATATAAGGATCCTTGGTGACGTGTAAGAGTCAACCCTGACTCAATACGAGGCATAGTGTGGCCGCTATCACTCAAAGGGTATCTATTTTGTTTAAAATGGACCAGATTTTAGGTGAAAACAACCACTGACCTATGGAAATCTGACCAAACACATTTAGATTGAATTGATATTTTATAACAACGATACCAGGGTCCTTGGTGACATGTAAAAGTCAACCCCACCTCAATCCGAGGCATGGTGTGGCTGCTAGCACTCAAAGGGTCTCCGTTTTGTTTAAAATGGACAAGATTTTAAGTGAAAACAAAAACTAACCTACAGAAATCTGACCAAACGCATTCGGATTTCATTGATATTTTATAAGAATGATCCAAGGGTCCTTGGTGACTTGTAAAATTCAACCCTGCCTCAATCCAAGGCACGGTGTGGCCGCTATCACTCAAAGGTTCTCTCTTGTTTAAAGTGGACACGATTTTAATTGAAAACAAAAAATGACCTACGGAAATCTAACCAAACGCATTATAATTGCATTTATCTATTATAAGAACGATTCAAGGGTCCTTGGTGACATGTATGAGTCAACCACACCGCAATATGAGGTACAGTGTGGCCTCTAGCACTGAAAGGGTCTCTATTTTGTTTAAAATGGACACGATTTTAATTAAAAACAACAACTAACCTATAGAAAAATGACCGAACGCATTAAGATTGCATTGATCTTTTATAAGAAATATTAAAGGGTCCTTGGTTATTTGTATGAGTCATTACCGCCTCAATACGAGGCATAGTGTGGCCGCTATCACTCAAAGGGTCTCTATTTTGTTTAAAATGGACACGATTTTAAGTGAAAACAACAACTGAGCTACATAAATCTGACCAAATGAATTATTATTTCATTTATCTTTTATAATAACGATACAAGGGTCCTTGGTGACGTGTATGAGTCAACCCCACCTCAATACGAGGAACGGTGTGGCCGCTAGCACTCAAAGGGTCTCTATTTAGTTTAAAATGGACAAGATTTTAAGTGAAAACAACAACTAACCTAAGGAAATATGACCAAACGCATTCTGATTTCATTGATATTTTATAAGAACGATCCAAGGGTCCTTGGTGACATGTAAGAGTCAACCCCACCTCAATCAGAGGCACGGTGTGGCCACTAGCACTCAAAGGGTCTCTCTTGTTTAAAGTGGACACGATTTTAATTGAAAACAAAAACTGACCTATGGAAATCTGACCAAACACTTTCGGATTGAATTTATATTTTATAATAAATATACAAGGGTCCTTTGTGATGTTTACGAGTCAACCTTGCCTCAATCCGAGGAACGGTGTGGCCGCTAGTACTCAAAGGGTCTCTATTTTTTTTTAAATAGACACGATTTTAATTGAAAACAACAACTGACCTATGAAAATCTGACCAAATGCATTAGGATTGAATTTATGTTATATTAGAACGATCCAAGGGGTCTTAGTGACATGTACGAGTCATCCCCGCCTCAATCCAAGGAACGATGTGGCCGCTATCACTCAAAGGGTCTATATTTTGTTTAAAATGGACAAGATTTTGAGTTAAAACAAAAACTGACCTATGTATATCTGACCAAACGCATTTGGATTACATTGATCTTTTATAAGAACTATCCAAGGGTCATTTTTGATGTTTATGAGTCATCCCCGCCTCAATAAGAGGCACAATGTGGCCGCTAGCACTGAAAGGGTCTCTATTTTGTTTAAAATGGACAAGATTTTAAGTTAAAACAACAACTGACCTACGGAAATCCGACCAATGCATTCGGATTGCATTGATATTTTATAAGAACTATACAAGGGTCCTTGGTGACGTGTATGAGTCAACTAATCCTCAACCCGAGGCACGGTGTGGCCACTAGCACTCAGAGGGTCTCTCTTGTTTAAAGTGGAAACAATTTTAATTGAAAACAACAACTGACCTACAGAAATTCGACCAAACGAATTCAAATTGCATTGATCTTTTATAAGAACAATAAAAGGGTCCTTGGTGATGTGTACAAGTCAACCCTGCCTCAATATAAGCCACATTGTGGCCGCTAGTACTCAAAGTGTCTCTATTTGGTTTAAAATTGACACGATTTTAATTGAAAACAATAAATGACCAACGAAAATCTGACCAAACGCATTCGGATTGCATTTATCCTTTATAATAATGATCCAAGGGTCCTTGGTGACATGTAAGAGTCAGCCCCATCTCAATCCGAGGCATGGTGTAGCTTCTATCACTCAAAGGGTCTTTATTTTGTTTCAAATGGACAATATTTTAAGTGAAAACAACAGCTGACCCACATAAATCCAACCAAACAGATTTGGATTGAATTGATATATTATAAGAATGATCCAAGGGACCTTGGTGATGTGTTAGAGTCAACCCCGCCTCAATCTAAAGCACATTGTGGCCACTAGCACTCAAAGGGTCTCTCTTGTTTAAAGTGGACATGATTTTAATTGAAAACAATAACTGACCTACGGAAATCCGACCAAAACCATTCGTATTTCATTGTTATTTGATAAGAACAATCCAAGGGTCCTTGGTGACATTTAAAAGTCAACTAAGACTCAATCCGAGGCACAGTGTGGCCGCTAGAACTCAAAGGGTCTCTCTTGTTTAAAATGGACATGATTTTAATTGAAAACAACAACTGACCTATGGAAATCCAACAAAATGCATTTGGATTGCATTAATATTTTATAAGAAATATAAAATTGTACTTGGTGACATGTAAGAGTCAACCCTGCCTCAATCTGAGGCACGGTGTGGCCTCTATCACTCAAAGGGTCTCTATTTTGTTTAAAATGGACAAGATTTTAAGTGAAAACAACAACTGACCTACAGAAATCTGACCAAACAAATTCGGATTGCATTGATATTTTATAATAACAATACAAGGGTTCTTGGTGACATGTAAAAGTCAACCCCGACTCAATATGAGGCACTATGTGTCCGCTAGCACTCAAAAGGTCTCTATTTTGTTTAAAATGGACACAGTTTTAAGTGAAAACAATAACGGAACTACGAAAATCTGACCAAACGCATTCGGATTGCATTGATATTTTATAAGAACGATCCAAGGGTCCTTGGTGACATGTACAAGTCAACCCCGCCTCAATCTGAGCCACAGTGTGGCCGCTAGCACTCAAAGGGTCTCTATTTTGTTTAAAATGGACACGATTTTAATTGAAAACAACAACTGGCCTACGGAAATACGACCAAACGCATTCGGATTGCATTGATCATTTAAATGGGGGGTCATAGAATGTGTTATATCAGGGGCCTCATATATATCAAGTCATTGTTGACCTGGTATACTAGGGTGATCAGGTGTTTGGGTCTATGCTACTTATGGGCTTATATCTAGATGAAAATACACCCATTTGGGAGGGTGGATATGCTTATGGGTCTTATTCCTTAAATGAGAATACTCTCATAGGGGAGGGATGAGATGTATATAGGTATTATTCCCCAAATGAGAATACAACCATAGGAGTGGGATAAGATTCTTATCAGGAATATTCACTAAATGAAAATAATCCCATAGGGGAATGCTGAGATGATTATATAGATTATGCCTCAAATGAGAATACACCCATATTGGAGGGTTGATATGCTTCTAAGGATTATTATTTGGATGATAATACTCCCATATGGTAAAGAATATATGCTTCTTAGTATTATTCCCTAAATAAGGGTACTCCCTTAGTATAGGGATGAGATCCTTGTAGGTCTTATGCCTCAGAATTGGAAGAACACATATGGGTGGTCTGAGATACTGTTGAGGGTATTCCCTAGATGAGAAAACTCCCATAAGTGGATTTCCATGATGGAGTATAAATAAATCTCACATATTGGAGGTCAATGATAATTATGTATATAGTGGGGAGACCATGGTATATTATATGTTTTGTGTGGTTCCTATGATGTACTCAGAGAAATCCTAACATTGGATGAAGTAAGTATGGTTGATCAAGCTTTAATACTTGAGAATAAATGTGTCTTGATGTAGATGGGGTAGGAGTTGGTCAAACTATATTATTATAACGTCGACATGATCCTTGTGAAATTCTTGGTAAAAGTTCAGCACTTAGAAAATTAATTTGGGTTTAATCATGGTCATGGATTTGAGAACATGATGCATAGTGGATAGAGAAAAGTCCAAAGATTTATGTATTGATAAAACACACCCATGTGGAGCTTAGGATTGAACTGGAAAGCCCCTCGGACACCCCCTACCCCCCCTTGGACAGCCACCCCAAACCCTTGAACAACCCCCAAACCCCCTGAATTCTGAATTGATTTCCATAAGTACTTGATTAACTTATAAATTATGTGTTAATGGTGTACGAGTATAATTGTTGTATGGGTATACTTGGTCTAATTTTCTTATGATTTATGAGTTAATTTTTTATGGGTATACTTGCTTTAATTGGCTTATTTAGATGATGTTTTTTTGCAGGTGTTCGAGTGTGCTGCTGTAGATTTATCGTAGCCGTAGAGAGATCATTTATCAGCGGTCTTTTAGCGCGGATAAATCATGCTTTCATCAGCGCTAAAAAAGCGCTGATAAACTACACCTTTATCAGTGCTAAAGAAGTGCTGATACAAGATAAGTTTATCAGTGCTAAAGGAACACTGATAAAACAATAATTTATCAGTGCTTTTTTAGCGCTGATAAAGTCTACATTTATCAGTGCTTGTTTAGCACTGATAAAGGGTTGTTTTATCAGCACTTTTTTAGCGCTGATAAAGGAACCCTTTATAAGCTCCGAGATTTACAGCTCTTTTTTAGCACTGTTAAAGCCTGTTTTTAGCGCTGTTAATGCCTGTAATTGTAGTAGTGATACTTGTGTACGTACGACTTACGGTCACCACATCATGGGGTAGTTTGTTATTCAACACTACATTATTTGAATGGGTATAATAATGTGTATAATTCATTCAAATAATTAATATAACATGGTAATTATTATTTATATGTAATATAACATCCAATTAAATACCATTTCTCCATCAATAGAATCATATTGTCGCTCGTGCGTACGTACGGCTTATCGTCTCTACGACGTGATGAGATTAATCTTCAACGATCACCCTTCAAGAATTTTTATAGAAATATATATATTGATAAATTATGAGGTATATGAAATAATATTTCTACTATAATAATATATATCTATGTAGACAAATATATTTTGTTTACTTACTTCCATACTATACCATAAGAAAACAGAAACAATTTTCCTGTGTACGTACAGACAACCGTCTTCATGAACGATGTTTCCATTTAATATATATTTATATTATAAATATTTATATTATAAATATTTATATTCTAAATATATATGATATATAAATCATTATTTATATTTTGGAAGTATTTAAATCTTGATATAAGTGATATTATCAATAATAACATGTTAAAACAAGTACAATAAAGAAAGCGATTTTTACCCAAAATGTGACTTAAACATTCAAATTTTTATTAAATGGGTAGTATAAAGTCATAAATAAATCGTATATGATATAATAAATATTAATATGGTTCTGGTATAATTTAATAACACACTATGGTAATTATACATGAGGTTAAACGTACGCTCGACTAAAGTTAAAGTACAAGGTAAGGGTTAATTCATCAATCTCATTATTATTCAAGATTGTTTATGTGTAAGTATTTACTAGGAAATATTTTTCATCCTTGTACACTTTTCATAAAATTTTTTTCAATAGGAATATTTTAAGATTTTTTGTAGGTACTATTTAACAAGATCATCATTTTAAATGTTTTAATGTTTTATTTTTATATAACTATTTAATTAATGTCCATGTTTTCAAAATGATTTAAATATTTATTTATATGGACATGATTGTTTTAAAATGTTAATTACCTTCAAATTTTTCAAAGTGGTATGGGAATATTTGTTTCAAAAATATATATTTAATGGATTCCTTTATAATTGTGTGAATTTTAAATGATTTCACAAAAAAGGGATATTTCACTCAAGGAGTTGTACTTATCATTTTAAACTATGTCAAAATCCTTTACTGGATATTATTCTTGATTGAGGATGATTTATTATAATATAGTATTCCATATTTTATTGAATTAGTTATGATATGTTTGACTATGGATGTGCTATTTTCATACCATTCATGGTATATCGTTAAAGTATTGATATTTCGTATTCTAGTTTTAATACGAACGTTTATGTTATGTTTCTACATTTTCATATGAGGAATGCACTGGACTTAATAGGTGATGAGCGTGGCCTTCTATAGCCCCTAGATGCATAGATAGGTCTCATGAGACAAACTAGAGTCTTGTTACAAGGCATTGACAACATTTCTATTTATATTCTTGGCACGAGGCCTTGACTTTATGGTTAAGATGTCTGGAATTACGCATTCCATAATTCTGAGATTTGTTATTAGTGTTACAAGTGATTATTCAACTAATAGAATATCCATGTGAATATTTAAATGGAATTATTTGATATAAGTTTTTCATATTATGCTGATGGTTATGTTTTAAGGTCTTTGGTTTTAATTTTATACCTTTCCAAAAAAGTTTATGAATATTTATGATAGATTTCACTAAATTGTTTATCCATACTGAGCATCTGAGATCACCGATTTCTTATATTTCATTTTTCCAGGATGAAAAGATGTGTATTATGTTTCATATTAAGGTTTAATATAGGATAATAATGGAATTCTCTAAGGTTTATCAATTTTTTATTTTATGTTTTGTAATTGTAATGTGAATTTAATGTTTGTAATCTATTTTCCAAGGCTGCTAAACTAATCGGTCCTTTGGGACTCGATTCCTTGTAATCATGCCAATGTATTAAAATTATGCACTGGCTCTAGGCTTTTGGGGTTGGGTTTTTACATTTTGGATCATAATAATTCATAATTATCCATTGTACCTATAAAAATAATTTGAAAACGTATGAAGATATTATAATTCTATTTAAGGGGTGTAAAAGACATAGAAAACATATTAATACATTGAAATGCCTGGAAAACTTTGAAAAAGATTTTCTTTTAAACATAGAACATTGAGCTCATATGAAACTTATTTCCAAATATATAACCAATTTTTTTCTCAAAATTGTTTTTAAAAGTAAACTCATAATCCATTATAATGAAATAAAATGACATATAAAGTTCTCTACGAAAACCTAAAAAAATATGTAAATTATAAATCATTAAAAGAGCATAACCTTTCTTTAAAATAAAAAACATTATCCTTAAAAAGATAATAAAAATTAATTTTCTCATAAAATAAACTTATTATTTCAGGAAATAATAATATTTTATTTAAAACCTATAAGAAAAAATTTAAATACCATGATGGAATCTTGGGTTATTATATTTTTCACCCATATAATGGAATAATATGACTAAATTTCTTTTGCATCACTTATAATTGAATAACTTAATCAACTAATTCCAACATCATTTTCTCTAGAGAATAAATAATTACCCAATGCATTTTATATCTATATCCAAGGACCACCAATTATTATATACAATTACCAATTATTATAATTTGGAAAAAACAATTACAATATTTCACTTTTAACTATAAAAATCTTAAAACTTATTTTTCAAATTATTATTAAAAAACTTTAAACTGACCTATTAAGTAATGTTAACCTTAAAAGAATAAATGAAACACTTGTTAAGATTATGTAGAAGAGAAATTCATATAATATACTTGAAAGAGTGTTGGTAAAATTAATTTGGAACTAAAAGTTTATTTTTTATATGAAATAACCCCATTATATTTTTAAAATATTTTATTTGAAAGTAAATAATTTATAAAATAATGACAATAAAAATTACTTAGGAAATTCATAAAAACATAGAGAGAAAAATTTATATAAAAAGGAAAAAAAGATAGTAGTAAAATAAAATCAAGTAGAAAATTTTAAAAATGAGATTCCTTTCATGCCTTTTCAATGAAATAAAAATTCATTAGAAAAATCATAATGTGTTGAAGAATATAAATCAAAAGAGGAGAATAAAACAGATTTTTTTTTCAAGAGAAAGAACATATAATTTCCATAAATATAAATTTATAAGAATACAATTTCAATTTAAAAGTGATATTGGAAAATAAACCCTCATAAATACCATAATGTGTTAAATGATATAACTCAATAAAATGAATCTGGGTTAATAATCCCCTTACCTTATGTATCGAATCACCTCGTACATCCTCTAACAACATGAATAATGAATTTATATTAATTATTTAATTTATTAAAAATAATGTAATATTAATCTACTTATAATTATTCCTTTTAATAGATTTATTATTGTGTTCTAAACATTTTCTAAATTAGAATTGTTCGTATCAGTTTTTTTGAGGTCGTTTAGTTCAAAATCTTCAATATTAATGTTTTATTAATGTAATTGTAAAAGGTAAATCTACAATTGTTTAATAATATATATAATTTCCATGTTATTTTTTAAATATAATTACCAAAGAAAAAGAGTTCCATTGGTCCTGAAATATTACCCATTTAGTGAATCTTTCTTGATAAACCTGCTTGTTGATTGTTAAAAAGGACTATGGTTGTTTACTTATAATTTCAGTGTTATGATGAATATTATACCAAAACATAAAAAAAATTAAAAAAATTAATATTAATTATATATTCAACAATTAAATAAATTTTTAATAATATACCTAGAAAAAGTATGTTTATGAAAACATCATAGTTTACTTTGGTATTGTAAACCACCATGGTAAGCAATATTTTTTTTTGAAAGATTTTAAAAGATGGAAATCCTAATAAATATTTGAGTTTTAAAAAACATTATAATATAATTAAACTAATATTTTATGATTACATTTAAATATTACTTATGTAACTAAAATGATTATGAGGATAGTTGAAATGAAAAGACAAAATTTTTGAAAAACCCAAAGTTTTGATATTGTAATGGATTACAAAAAAGTGTTTAGTTAGAGATAATGGATGATATATCACCATTAATAGATCAAATAGATGTTAATAATATAAAAATGGAATAATAGTAATAAAATAATGAAAGTTTTGAATATAGTTTTAAGGTAACAAATCATAAATAATAAATGAGAAAGAGGCATGAAAACCCTAACCTTGATCCTCATACCACCTCCTTCATATTGAGTCTAAAGCCTTAAAAGGAAGGAATTATGGAAATAAATACACCTTATGGACATATAAATGTCTATTTAGATAATTATTACAGTGGAAAATAGATATCAAACATAGCTTGACATTTTTTTGAAAGGTTTTAATGAGTCCCCTTTTATAAGAAAAATTCAATGTCATTTTTGAAAATAAAGAGTCTTTAAGGGAAATAATATAAAGTTAAAATGGAATATTTCTCATTAAATAAGAATATATTATATTATAAACCATTATGTACCACTACATGGCTAAATAAAAAGTTTTATGATTTTTTTTAAATTTATAAATCATTTTATACATTAAATACCATTTAAAATATATTTTTTCGGTTATTCTTATTGTTCTACTTTAAAAATATTTATATAACATTGAAAGTCAGAATTAAAAATTTAAATAATTTATTACCTACCATTTTAATCACTAAAAATAATGAAAAAATATAATTCATATAAATAATTTCAGTTTAAATATTTTAAATGTATCATTTTTGACATTTTTTATGTTTCACAAGTGATGCATTAACACTACATAAGAATTTTTTATAATTTACGAATTAATTAATATTAAAAAAAAATTAAAAAAATATTTATTTTTTAATAAATATAATCATATGAATTTACTCATAATATTATTTTTTATCATTTATTCCATGATAACAACTTTAAAGTACGAATTTTGACTTTTCTTACCTTACCCAAGCGTAAGTTAAGAATTTCTATAATTATTTTATTATATAAATTCAAAATATAGATAAAAATCATTTATTACCCATAATAATTATCCTTTTAGTATAATATATCACCATCCATTCTTAAATATCTTTTCTAAGAAACTATTTTTTATTTTGAAAAAGTTACGTAGGAACTGCATCACCACTAATAAATATTTTTATACTAATATTGACAAAAAAATTAGTCAATATTTATTGAATAATATTTATATGATATTTTGAGTATATAATAATGTAAGTTATTTTCCATAATTTTAATAATTTTTAATTACATATTTATATCATAATGGTTTCAAAAATGATATGGTATTTTCAAAAACTATATTTTTTACTTTTCACCAAACTAAATAAACTTGTATATAAAAATAACAAAATTTTTCCTTAAGATAATTTCTTAACGATGATAACTAAAATAATGTACATATTATAAAATTAAAATTATCATATTTATAAATTTAATTTTTAAATAAAAATATATCATACATGAGAAATTAATTTATTTAGAGTCAAAACTATTCCTTTATCAAGTAAAATACCATATTCTTTTTCATACATTGATAAAAATATTTAATTACCCATAATAATAATTAATATAAATATACATTCATATAATTATAATAAATATACATTTATAAGATATAAAACAACTAATTAATTATTTAAATTGATCACAACACAAAATAATATTAAGAAAATATATTTAGCGCTTAAATAAGACATATTTTCTATTAAAAAGAAAAAATAATAATATTAAATGTATAATGAGAATAAAATTTGATTATATCATATTTTTTTTTGATGTGAAATAGTTATGTGTGTGTGTGTGTGTGTTTAATTTACATATGTAAATTCATAATCATGGATATTAATAAACCATTAGTGTGATACATTATTAAAAATACCAAGGTCATAACACATCTCCACCCATCCTATATTAGTTCTATATCTATATATTTTGTTTCCCTAATCCAATGATTTGAGTACAACTAGAATTAGTTATTGGTGTATAATTTTCTGCCTCTATCTAAGATTTTTTAAGAGAAAGAGCATAATAACGCAAGTGAATTATTGTTTACTACAATATTATACCAGGGATGATTATGGAATTATACACATCCATTAATACAATACATGAGTTACTAGAGGAATTACACTTATCAATCTATATTGGTATAAATATGTTCTTTTACTCAACCTAGAGCTGTTGGTGAGTAAAATAAATACATTTTTAATCTACAAAAATTCTCTACCCAAATCAATTGGTGATAAGGTTTAAGGACATTTTCAACTCACTCTAACCCTAAAAAGTGGATAGGTTTTAAATAAATCCAATTTGGTACCCCATATCCATCTATATCTAGTCATCACTGGATCATATCACATATCAAGAAAGATAGTCACCCAAAGAAAACACTTCAATCAAATCATGTATATTACTATAAGTTACGTGAGACTTTCTATATAGTAGTCCAAAGCTACTACATCATCCCTAATGAATTTCAAAGAATCCAAGATAATAAAAATATATTAATAATAATTCAATAAAAATTAATTTTTAATTAAATAATTATCCATCTAACGACATCAAAATTATTTTGACATCAACTTAAATATTAAGAGTTACATTTATATCATCATAATTGACCCAAACCACTATTACCGAATTCCAAAAAATTCTCACAGATTATCAAAATATTTCTCAGAAATATTATAGAAATTTAATCTATAAGATTATTGTAATCGTTATTTATTATTTTACATGAATCTTACAACCTTCAATAAGTTCTCATATATCCACCAAGATGATGTTACATCTCTACTTGAATAATATTTTACCATCTATTTGGTCATTATTTCATTTCATTCAGTAGTTCAAAACTTTATCATCATTACCATATTTTTAAAATCTATTCTATTTATCAACATCTATTTATTTCAATAAATTTCTTGCTTTAAAATTTATAAATATATATATCATCCAATTAAATACCCAATTTTAAATCATGAAAAAATAATTATAGAATTACTTGGTTTTCCATTGAACATTATTTTAATTTAATTAATCAAACCATGTTATTCATCATTTTTATAAATTACATGATAATAATTTTTCATCTCCACTTTTATGGCATAATCATTTTCTACCTCAATTCATTATCCATAAGCTATAATAATAATTTTTTACCTAATGAAGTTTTTTAAAAATTATTTCCATATGGACCTTATCAAGTTAAATTGTTTACAATTATGTAAAACATTATATATGAATAATAATAATATTACATGATGTAATAAATGTTATGGAACAAGATGAGATGTTGTGGAGTTTTAAATAAAGTACTTGATCTAATTATAAAAAAGTAGAATTATGATGATTTGGAGACTGTAATGAAGGGTGAAAGATGATTATATTAATGGAATAAAAGAAAGATAAAATTGTAATATATTAATTATTTACTCATGGATATAATGAGTTAAAAGAAATTTATTTAATTTACAATACTAAAATGATAATTTTTTATTCAAGGTGGAAAGAATATTAAATTATCTTAATGATTTCTAAATATATTGGATTACACGATTAAATATTAATGATTAATCAAATAAATCATAAATATTATCAGTTTTATATTTGATAACTTTAATAGTAATTATCTAATTCAATTTGATTTTATGAAATTCATACGATAGTATATGTTACATGAAAATAATGTGTATTAAAAAATGATATTAAATGAATTATTTTTACTATTAATGGAATTAAAAGTGTATTATCATATTTTTTCAGTAATGATAAATAGTGAATTAACTATATGAGTGAATTATTTAAGTGAAAAGTAACTAGTGAAGGAAAACCATGGAATTTTTAAATTATATTGACTGGTATTGAACCTAAGTAATATATTATAAAATAATATTATTTTTTCATGTATTTTATAAAAGTGAATAAATGTATTGTAATATTATGGTTTATTGTAAAGCAGGAATTTAATGTTATTAATTGAAATTATAAAGAATAATGATATTAGTGGTGATTAAAGAAGTATCTATAAAATTAGAAAATATTTTATTAGAAAATAAATGAATACTCAATCTTTGATTTGAGTATTATTGAGAATGAATTTAATATTTATGAAAGGAACTAGGTTAATATAATTAATATATTCTTCTTAATAAATATTTAGATAAACTGTGATAGTGATTTAAAATTTATTAATGACACATCTGGTCATTTACAAAAAATAAAAATATTAATTTTGATCTGGTTATGATATATCTAGCTAGATAATTACATAATTAATATTTAACTGATATTAAATTATTATTATTTGATTCTTTGGGATGATAATGTGGGTATTAATTATGGATGTGGTAGTAGATCCATAATACTATATGAAATTTCCCACGTGACTGATAGGAGGATCCTTGATTTGTGTGAAGTGTTTAATTTTTGTACTTACCCACTTTTAAATGTGATATACACTAATGATGGATGAATATCATTTTCCAAGGGAAACTTTTTTGGATTTCTTTACACTATCGTAGTTATTAGAGTTATGTTGATATAATAATTAGCCCAACCATTTCCACCCACTAATATGGACAAAGAGTATAGATGGATTATACATGTGTCGATTCTTATTCATCCTATGCTTGGGGTTGAGGAAGGTTAGATATTCCTTATAAGATTGGTGGGTATGTGTACTTATTATTTTATTTATGGTGTAGGATTAATGGAAATGTGAAATTACTCCAATATATATAGTATAATATTGAAAAGGATGATAATTTAGTGGTGTTTTTACTCTCTTTCCATCCCTTAGTTTTGGGATTGATGTGAATGATAATGCACAAAGAACTTATTCATACTTCACTCACAACACTTGGTTGGGTTAGATCTGATATATATATGAGACACTAATATGATAAGTGTACACACTTATTTCGTCTAGAATCTCAATAATTTATGGATAGGTGTATTTACTATAGTATCTTGATTGTTTCATCCTCGGGTTGGAAAATAGTTAAGGGATATGAGAGAAGATGATTATTTTTCAATGTTATTTCTATTTCATGACTAATATCTATATGTGGGGTGGATGCGTTCCAATATCCAGGATATTGTGGGAATGTATTTTTTTCATTCTAACTTGGGTATCCTCTAATATAAGAGGTATATTAGATTGAGATATGAGTTATTGGTGATATTCTTGAAGGATTTCCTCTATAGTGGACCTTATATTATCTATATGAAGGTGTGAGTATATAGTGATTATATAAAAAAAATTATTTTGTGTTTGTGATTAATTTGATATTTGGGTAACCAAACAAGGATTGGTCATGAGTATCCTTAGGAATGATAATGATATTAGGATACATGGATTTGTCTAAAAATTATTCATTATTTATGCACATAGGAATTTGATGTTCACGGGATTGGGTTTTTGTTTGGGAAAACCATAATGAGTATTGTTTCTCACCCCTAGTTTCATGCTTGTGTTTTTTCTACTATTGCATTGATATTGATCAATAAGTGTTGTTAGTGGATAATCTTGGATGTTGGAGATGAACGCTAGATGGTGTATCTACTATCATGTAGTTAAATTTTTATGATAACACTAGTGTTTTTAGAACACATTCATATATCTCTAAATGGAGAAACATTATAGGACTTCTAATTACCTGATCAAACAATCGAGTTATGCCAACATTGGACATGAACAAATGTTTTATAGGGTACATGTTCATATACATCAAGGTGCCACATCGTAACCTTCAATTTGAAGATAGGTGATTCTATACATGGGAGTGCATGGTTGGTCCATTTTTGTTTCTGAATGTTGTGTTGGAATCTTAATGAAATATCAAACCTAATATAATACTCACTTTGAAATTTTAGAGAGGTTTTGTTATAAAATTTGTCTATAAGTGATAATAAAAAAGATAATAATAATAATAAAAATAATTATTATTATTACCTTAAGGGATTTATGAATTTTGAGAATTGAACTAAACCAAAGCATCAAGTAATATTTCATAAGAATAATTTACCCAAATAGATTATATGGATCACTTAAATTGTGTATATAATTTCTTGTGATAATTATGTAATATTATTAATTTTTGATAGTAATATTATAAGGTCGTATAAATGATATAAACTTAATAATATTTTGATATGTTATAGAAAATTAATGAGATGTAATGAGTAAAATATAGCAGTGATTATAATACTCAAGGAAATATAAAACATTACCTATATTAAAAATTTAGAAATTATACGAATATGATAAAATATTATTTATGATAAAGGAAGGGTAACATTAAAAGTATTATTATATTTTTAAGTGATATATTTATAACACTAATGGATATTATAAAAATATTTTTAATTAAATGAAATTTTGATGATGTTCCTTTATAAATGTGATGACGATGAATGAAAAATAGAATAAAAAATATTATGTTAAAATGGTCGAGATAAAAGAGGATTATCATAGGATTCATGAAAATTATGAATAATGTGATTTTATTACTTAAATAAAAAATACATGATTAAGGGAAACCCAATAGTTATTCAATTTTATTTTCAACAGTCAAACATAGTAGAGTAAAATGGTTGATATATATATTTATAAATATTAAAGAATTAGGTTCACTGTAATTAATATATGTGGATAATTATGATGAATTATAAATTTCGGGTAATGATGGTAACAATTATGAATTATTAATGTAAATTAAATAATTATATTTTCAAGGATAAGTGATTATTATATTAGAGTGGTAATATCATAATGATTGAGATATGAGTATTTATTTAATTCCATGTAATTAATATTAAAATAATAAAGAATTATCTTATAAAAATTATATATTAATGTTATAGAATTTTTCTAATAAATATTCTAATAATCTAAATTTATGTTCGTGAATTTAGTGAAATTTTTTTGTGACATTTTAGATAAAAAATATAAATGTTAAGGTGGAAGTGGATTTAAAATAATTTTTGATGTATTTGGATGCATCATTCTATAATTAAAATTTAACTATTATTGAATTATTTTTAATATCTTTCTAGGATCTAGGAATGTGTAAAATTTGTTAAAGATAATGTAGAATCTCTATAATTCTATATCGAGTGTCTCTTGTAACTTATAAAAGGATCCATGATTTGATTAAATTTTTTTATTCGTATATTTATTTTCCTTGATACATGGTTTGATATAGTGGATGATATATATTGATGTCGATAGTTTTCTATAGTGGATTTCTATAAATTTCACACTATAAATAGTGTCATAGTGAGTTTATGATGACCATTACCCTTCTCATTCACAATCATGGATAGAGAACTATGATGAAATAGACACATGTTTTTTAACTCACCCACAACTCTTGGTTGATTCTTACTGAATATTTATTCAAATATTTGGGGACAAGTGTAATTTTTCTAGAATATGTGGTATGATATTAGTGGTTATGAATAATTCATCTAGAATTCCTAGTATAAGTTTAAGAAACATGATAATTAATTTGAATGTTTACATTCTTTCCCTACCAAAATAGTGGGATCAAATGGACGATGATCCATCAAGTACTTATTCCTGTCACATTTGCAATAAATAGGTTTACTTTGACAAGATACATTGTTACAACTCTGGTATGAGATATGTGTAGACATATGTTTGCTCCAGAATCTCATGGATATATAGAGATGTGTTTTTACTTTATCATCTAGATTCAAGCATCTTGGGTTAATTATCAATAAAGAAAGCTATAATTCCATGTGATAGAATATAAAAAAAACTATGATTTTACCTCTATTTTTTGGATACTATCTATATATGTAATGGATAAGATCTAATATATAGGATACCATGAGAATGGAATTTCATATTTTTAAATAGAGGCTCCTTTCTATTGAGCAGAATTCTAGATTGAGCTACTAGATCATAATTATACTGTAGTAGGGAATAGTTCACAGGGAGCCATTTATCAATTTTATAATAAAAGATTGAGTATATTACTACAAAATATTATAGTGACTCAATAATTTTACATATATCATTACATGATTTTTAATATAATAATCTATTAATTATAGCCTAAATATCACAAGTCCAAGTGTTTCTCAAAGATAGGTTCATAATAAATCTAAGTGATGGGAAAATTGAAAACATTATCTCATTATCCATATTGTTATCTTAAATCCTTTTGTGCTCAAAAAACTGAATGGGATAACCGAGAGAATACATAGAAAAAATGGTAGAGATAAAAACCCATGTAAGGAAATAGATATGATAAGGAATCCTATCATGTGATTCAAATTCAGAACATGATATTATAAAAGAGAAGAAACATGAGTAATAAAATAGGAGAATATCATAAAGATAATGGTATAATAAGATCATGTAGACATAGTAATGTGGAAATTTCCTAAAAAAAGACATACAAATTAGTAAAGGAAAACTATCAAGCCAACATCACATGGTGGAAAAAATCTAATAATGGATCTGGTTCAGTCCCTTATCCCAAACATGATGTCTCATTAGTCTAAATAATTACAAAATGAATTAGAGGGATATATAATTATGGTCCCACCATTCAAATTTATTTCATGTAAATGTATATGTGTGGCACATAATGAAATAAATCATACAAAATAAACATAATAATTATCCATGGAAATAAACCGACTTTCCTAATATTTTATCAAATCATAATCAAAAGAAATTTCATAATAAAGGAATTTGGGAAATGAGAATAAGGATTTTATTACCCCATAAAATGAAGGGAGATTTAGAATGGTAAATATGTAAGGGACATATATGAATATTTTAGATTTATTCCATAAAATTAATGTATATTGCTGGTGATGAATAGAAATACATTTAAAAATAAATAAAACTTTCTTGAGGAAAAGAATCACAAAAATTTGAAAATAAATTTTAAAAAAATAAAATTCACAAAATTGTGTGGGAATACAATTATTTTATATTATACTTGTAAACATATAAATTAGTCTTCCAAAAAATTATGGTGTGTAATTCCTTAAATGCATTATAAGTTAAAAAATATTCCTTTCACATTTTGTAAGAAAATTAAAAAAGTGACTCATTTGAAAAACAAGGGAGGATAAATTTAAAAAAATCAAAAGTAAAATAGGGATTAAAATTTATTTAATAAATCATTGGATAAAATTAAAATAAGTTTTATAAAACATAGATTTGGAAGGGAAAAATATTTCTTACATAAGATAGAAATGAAGCCCGATTTTCATTAAAACATTTTCTCAGTGATTTTAAATACCTAATAGAGTAAAATGGTAATGTTACTTGAAAACTTAATAAATAACCTTTGCATGATAATATTTTAGTGGTTTATTATTTAACTATCAAATAATTTTCTATAATATAAATTCAAGCATAAATAATATCCCTTGAAATGATATTAAAGCATAAAATCTTTCTTCATTGGTAACTTATGAATAATAAATGAATAAAGTAAGTGAATTATAACATAAAATAAAATATATTAATAAGGATTAACGATATAACATGAATAGGGGAAGAATATACACCATATAAAAAAACTTAGGTGTATAAAAGAATATGCATCTCAAAGAAGTATGTTTTGAGATGAAAACCCTTATCTCTAGTCCAAATATGTATTGTATATACTTGATCTCCTTTATAATAAGATTATATCAATTATTTGTTTTCTTAAGATAATTTTACATTTCAAATTCATTATACTGATTTGTTTCATTTATTTTCTTGGCATATTTAATTACAAAATCAGTTTTGTGCATGTCGGTAGTTTTGGGGACACCATGTTTATAATTTCAAAATGATGTTGGTCTGTTGAACATTGTCAGAGTGGCCAGTGTTACATGAGATATAGAATAATAATCATGATATAATTATAATAATTATATATAAATTATAAATTTTATGATACCCATGAATTATTGTAATAAAAATTTAGCTATGTTATAATTATGGAGATGGTTGGTCAAAGGTATGCATGTGTCGTGTTCCCGTTTTTCCATGATCATGATTGAAAGAATATAAGTGTTTGTTTATCTTTTAAAAAAATGATTTATAATAACAATCATATTATTTATTTAAATACACTAATATATACTATCCACATGATACAATAATAAAAAATTAATCACTTCACTTCATGAGGTGGTAGTCTGTTGTAAACACGAATGACGTTATCATTTTTTAGTGGATAATATGGTAAGAATGTATATGATATATTAATTTTTTATAATTATTAATAATTCACTAATATAATATATATACATCAAATCCATCATTATGAACAACTGTGAGAGGTAAGGATGGAAAATAAATTTCATCGGTTCGCGAGGCCATAGTCCACCGTACACATGATTGAGGATTTTGTTTCCCATTTGATGGAAGTGGAGATGGATGGATATTATAACATAAAAATAAGGACCCATTTTTATAGGGGAGATACTAGTATTATTATATTTTAATTTCTAACATGTGACATCCTTCATTATCACGGGTTGTGAAAGTCATAGGAAATTTGAACTTTTTTTATTGAAAGTGTTTTTGGAGATAAATGGTAATTTATAATATAATATGATCATTGATAAATTCTTTGATCACTATTTTATTCCTACAATAGTGTGTTTACCCTTTGATTTTATTTTGGTGGAAATATGAGGCATTCATATTTTTTACAAAATATTAATTAGTTAATTAATTAAATTAAAATTTATTACTGTGTGTTCGTTCTGTCTTATCTTTTAAAGGGATTTTCAGTTTGAGATTCCATTTTCTAGAATGTGGGATTTTTAATATATGAGTAATAATATTTTTCTAGGCATCGGGTCTAAGTCTTGGACTCTTTTATTTTCATTGTCCTTTCTTTTTTATCCATTAATCCTTTCTCATTTTTTTCTCATTTTCCTTTTCTCCACTGGATTATCAAACACACCCTTGGGGATCCCCCTTCGGGCTCTTAAAATTAGAGAGGTAGAGGTAAATAGTAGAAGGATATAGAAATTAGAAGTATGTTCCTGTAAAGACCCGAAAATTTCAAGAATTTTTTTTTCTTAAATTCTTTGGAATTTTACGAGTACACTGTTTCTAACGACACCTGATTTCGAGGCCCGGTGTGCCCGGAATCAATTTCCAAAGTTTAGCTCAGGTACGTTCAGTAAACGAATGAGCGAGTTTTTCTATCTTTTGAACTGGTGCTCAGAATTGAAATCTGAGGGCACCGATGAATTTGCAGCGCCGATATTTTCATAAGAGGACTTTTACCATAGATGCGTTTTCATGGAAGAAGAAGTTAAATTTTGGGGTTTAAATAAGAAGTAAATAAAATTGTGTACAATTTTATTTTATTATCCTTGGAAGTTAAAATCTCCCATGAGAAGTTGTTGGTGGGCCCCATAACCACCCATTTTCCAATGTGTGGTTATGTGGGAGGTGGGGCCCACACAAACACCACCCTTTTCACATTCCGTAACCCCTTAAATCCCTTTGAACTCCCATGTTAATTACATGACAAATCCCAATTAATTTTGTATCCTTTAATTGAGTAACTCTTCCTGTCCCCACTCTCCGACTTTAATTATTACCAACACACACTTAATTAATTAATTGAACCTCATAAATTAAATGAATTAAGTGTCTGAATTCTAAATTTTGAATGCATGGAAAAATAAAATAAAATAAGGAGAACACTTATTTTATTTTGGTTAGAATTGTTGTGTGCGGAGGATGTGGGAGAACTATAGTTTTTTTTGAAGATCTTCATCCTCAACGAAGAACTCCAACTCTCCGAAGAAGAACATCGCTCAGCGACCCCGGTTTCTCCATCATCTTCTTCCTCCTCGGTAAGGGAGGAGACACCGACGCAGGAAATCGCTAGCGACGATGAGTTTTCTGTTCTCCTCTCCGTGATAAAAGAAAAGACATCACTTCCTCGAGTGAATACTGACGACGACGGAAACGACGCCGTCATCCACGACACTTGAAAACCACGAACTCCTTTTAGAGGTAGGGGTTTAATCTTGAAAGTGGATGTTTATGTACCCTGTTCTTGTTGGAAATTGTTTTTAAATATGGCCGGTTGCTATCATTTTACGTGGAGGGTGTGGGCTGAACAAAAACGGCCCAAAAACCCTCCGTTGTTCTCGTTTATTATTTTTTTCAATTAACATTTGATGGATGAAGAAGCACAACGTCGTCGCGCCGTGCCGGGAATGAGGTTACAGGAACTAGAGATGTCACACCTGTTGTGTGGAATGAACCGTGGCCCGCTACATAGGCAACTTCGGCCGAAGAACTGGCCGGCCTGTCGGCCCGCCGGGCGAAGAGGAGCCTTGATGCCAGGAGGGCACTGCGCTAGAGGACCGGCCAACCCGTCGGCCAGCTAGGCGAATCCGGACCGCGGCGCCAGGAGAGCACCGTGCTAAATAAGCCGCAGCCCGCCGTGCAGGCCGCGTGCGCTAGAGGGCCGACCGGTTTGGGAAAGGGCGGTGCCGCCTGGCACCGCCGGTGTAGAAGACGGGGGGGGGGGGGGGGGGGGGGTTCCCCCTTGGAGATCACTTGGCTTCAGCCGAGCCGCTCAACTAGTCGACCGATCCAGCCGGGCCGCGCCAGGTGGGGCCGGGCCGCGCCCCGCCGGGCTGCGCCACTTCGGGCCTGGCCGCACCACTTCGGGCCGGGCCGTGCCACTTTGGGTAGGGACGCACCCCTTCGAGCCGAGTGAAGTAATTTCTTTGGACCTTTCTGACACCCCTGCTGGGTCGGACCCATCAAACTGGGTCAGCCCGACCCGTCAGCCCACTCGGCTAAACGGGTCGGGCCCTGTTATTCACTTAAACGTAAATAACATAAGGACAACACGTTTGATCGACGCGTGGTCTATGGAACTAGGAATCTTTCGATGAGATGGTCCTTTTGAGATACTCTATGTGAGTTTTGGATGAACTTGGATATCGGTTGGGTTAGAAATGAGCGAATTTTTAACAGGACCCCTCGGACGGAAAAGCCAATATCTCTCAGATCGGGCGTCCGATTGATGCACCATCTGTTGCGTTGAGTTCCTATTGGTGAGATGGAACTTTGGGATACAGAAACTCTAGACTTCATGATAGTTTATGTATTTACCCCCTTGGATCTTGGAGCGGACCCTCCCGGAATTGATCGTGCTGTGTGCGGGAACCCTAGAGCTGGCTGCGACTGCGACGATGATGACGACTGTACTAGTATCCTATGTGGGTTCGGTAGAAAGGGGGACTGTACTTGGATCCTCCATGGGTTCGACAGTGATTACGACTGTACTTGGATCCTACGTGGGTTCGACAATGATGGTTACTGTACTAGGATCCTACATGGGTTCAGCAACGACGACTTCTGTACTTGGATCCTACGTGGGTTTGGCAAGGAAGATGATTCAGAGGCTAAATCTATCATCTCCACCCCTATTCGTGAGTAGTATACCTATGTGAGCTGAGTCATGAATTTCAATAAATATCATCGATATGATTGACATACATTCCTGTGTGGACTGGGTTGTGATTTTCTGTGTGGACTGGGTTAAACGTGGGCTCTTGAGTTGGAGATGAACTGGAATTGATGACTTAGGCATATGTATGGGAATATACCTAAGTAGAGTTGGTTGATACTTCGTGTTTATATCTTTTCTTTGTGGTATATCCTTTGTGTATTATGGGAGACCTTCGGAAGTATCAGGGTCCCTAATGAGTATCGTATACTCACCCCTACACGGGATACGCCCGCACTACGTTGTGTTGGAATTAGATGACAGACAGAACTGATTGAGGTGGATTCTAGTGGAGCGGGAAGGTACCTTGAGGTGGACCACTTGGTGGGACGTACAGAGAGTGGACGACCAGACCTGAGGAGCTGAGGAGACCATCTGTACCTACCTTTCAGGTTGGATATCCGGAGGAGGACTCAGTGGTTGCTTGTTTACTTTACTGCAACTGTTCTTTCTTTACTGTTATTCTGTACTTTTAGTTGGGTTTGTATTCTAGCTCATTTTCTTTCCAACACTTAATTTTGTACTCAGTTTACTTAGTGTTTACCTTATCTTGCATACTCTGTTGTGTTTTTTTAACTATATAAAGGCAATGCCTTCCCTTTTTAACGGGATTTACCCCTTTGGTGCTAGTCGCTGTCCCATGGCCTATGGAAGGTGGGATTGGGGTAGTCACGGCATGGGCCCCGAGGATGGGTCATGAAAAATTGGTATCAGAGGAGTCGGTTCTACCGCAGAACTTAGGACTCTGATAATTTCTTTCTGTGAAGAAATAATGTTAAGCGTATTGAGTGTGGTTATCAGTCCATGGAGTGTAGTGTTGGTGCGGTGATCGACGTATCCATACACCAGGACCCTGACTTCTGATTTCTGACTTAGTGCATGAAAACATTGTTTGCATGTGTGTTTCAAAAGTTTTCTTAGTGATTACTTTGTGTCAGCTCACCAGGTATACTATACTAACCGTGGCACACCTGTTTATTTTAAGGATGGCCCCACAACGAAAGTCATCTAGGGTTCCCAGTTACGTACGATTTGGCAGCCCACAGAGAGATGAGGCCTCGGTGTAGGGCCCCATTACACCGGAGGCACCAACGGTACCTCTACCTATTGGTCCACCGATACCTCCATCCCCAGTAGCGGAGAGTGCATGCCGCCTGAGTGAGCTGCATGAGTTTTAGCGACAGAGGCCGCCCAAGTTCCGCTGAGAAATTGACCCTCAGGCAGCCGAGGAATGGATGGAGGCTATTGTCCGAGTCTTAAGATTGGTAGGGACACCAGCAGATCTTATGGGGATCCTTATCTTTAGTCTCCTATACGCAGCAGCAGGTAGATGGTGGAGCATGATGCTCTAGGTGCATGATGAGGAATCTCTACTTTGGACGGACTTCGAGAGCCTCTTTCGCACGAAGTTCATTCCAGCCACCCTCCGTGCGGTGCACATCCAGGAGTTACTATAGCTGTGGTAGGGCAGCATGACAGTAGCCCAGTACTCGATGAGATTTACCAAACTCTCGCGCTACTCCACAGACATGGTACGAGACCCATTCTTCCGGGCCCAGAACATTGAGCAGGGACTGAGGCATGAGATCAAGGCTTTAATGATCTCCCTTAGCATTCCGACGTAGGCATGAGTACTAGAGCGAGCCCTACTTGTGGAGAGCTTCCTTGCTGAGCCTAGCCAGTAGCGAGGCCTACCGCAGGGCAACATGTAGCAGAGTCTTCTGCAGCCGGCAGTAGACAAATGTCGTAGAGGTCCAAGCGGACCAGGCCATCAGGTGGGAGACCTCAAGATACTAGTTCGGAGGTGCGGGGCACACGCAGCAGAGCCATTCATACGAGAGGCAGGAAGTGCTATGCATGCGGCGGGTAGGGCCCCATGGCTCATGACTGCCCGACCCACCATGAAGAGTAGCAGCAGACTGTTGAGGGACCACCCATGAAGAGGCAGAGGTTCGATCATGGTGGTCCGTAGGGTGTAGGTGGACGAGGCAGAGGAGCTGGCCGAGCAGCGGGTGTTGGGCGACGCTTTGAGTCTCTACCACCACCACCACCCGGAGGTCCACCCCGACCACAGAGAGCTAGCGGACAGAGGCAGGCTCAGCTTCAGGCAGTGGAGGCTTATGACCACGGTGCACCTGAGATGATTCAAGGTACTATATGTGTCTACTCCACCGTTCGTGCAGTTCTTATAGACACAAGGGCGAGTCATTCTTTTATTGCTGTTGCCCTTGTTCGGAGCTCGGAGATTCCGACAGAGTCGTTGGCTCGATCCTTACGGCTAGAGACTTCTAAGGGAGTAGACATGACGATTACACACTGGTGCCAGTAGTGTGAGCTTACTCTAGGAGGCGAGAGATTCGGCTGATATCTTCTTGTAGTGGCGTCGAGGCCTTACAACGTCATCTTGGGCATGGATTGTTTATCTACAGTCCATGCTCATATCGACAGTATTAAGCGCAAAGTGCGTTGTGTCCGCACAGATGGGAGCAGGTTCACCTTCACCGGTGAGAAGGGAGCCTTTTCAGTACAAGATGGAATTACGCAGAGCAGAGGGAAGCCGATAACACATAAGTTGGATAGTCTCATCCTCGGAGTGGTTGATGTGAAAAGTCTGAGTTTTCCTGTTCTGGTGGATCAGTATGAAGACGTTTTTCCTGACGACGTTCCCGGACTACCTCCTTATAGAGAGGTAGATTTCTACATTGACCTATACCCTAGGAAAACCCCGATATCTACTCCAGCATATCATATGGATCCCGCTGAGCTTCATGTGGTATGGGTACAGCTAGAGGAATTGCAGGGCAAGGGATTCATCCGAACCAATGTTTCACTATGGGCTTCTCTGATTTTATTCACCAAGAAGGCGGATGGGAGTTTACGACTATGTGTCGACTACCGTCGCCTGAATCAGGTGACCGTAAAGAACAAGTATCCATTCCAGAGGATTGATGACGTCTTTGATCATCTCAAGGGATCACGATGGTTCTCGAAGATAGACCTCAGGTCAGGCTATAATCAGCTCAGAGTTCGAGATGAGGATGTGCAGAAGACAACCTTCAGGTGTCGGTATGGCCACTATGAGTTCTTAGTTATGCCTTTCGGCATAACCAATGCTCCAATAGTGTTCATGAGTCTCATGAACAGGATCTTCTAGCCTTACCTCGATCAGTTTGTCGTGGCCTTCATCGATGACATTTTGATTTACTCGACTACTGAGGAGGAGCATGCCTACCACTTGCGGGTTGTACTGAACACACTCCGAGAGCACCATATTTATGGTAAGCTCTCGAAGTGTTAGTTATGGATTCGAGAGGTCCACTTCTTGGGGAACGTTATCTCTGAGGCGGGAGTTGCGGTGGATCCTGCAAAGATCGAGGCAATACTTGCTTGGGAGCCACCCAGAAGTGTGATGGAGGTGCGGAGTTTCCTAGGTCTGGCTGGGTACTATCGGAGATTTGTTCCAAACTTCTCCAGAGTTGCAACGCCACTTTCAGCTTTGAAAAAAAGGGGAAACCCTTCGTGTGGTTAGATAGATGTTATTAGAGCTTCCAGGAGCTGAGACAGAGATTGACCAGTGAACCCTTCTTGAGGCTACCGGAGGAGGGTGTAGGGTACGTAGTTTACTGCGATGCATCAGGGACCAGACTCGGGTGTGTCCTGATGCAGGAGTGGGTAGTGATCGCTTATGGTTCATTATAGTTGAGGCAACACGAGCAGAACTATGATACCCATGAACTGGAGTTAGTAGCAGTGGTCTTTTCCTTGAAGATGTGGCAGCACTACCTGATGGGAGAGCGCATTACAGTCTACTTAGACCACCAGAGTCTCAAGTACATCTTCTCACAGAAGGACATGAACCAGAGACAATGACGATGGATTGAGTTCCTCCAGGATTATGACTTTGAGATAGTCTATAGTCCTGTTAAGGGAAGCGTAGTAGCTAATTCTCTCAGCAGGAGATCGGGCATTCTGCTACTTGGAAAGGCGACAAAGCAACTAGCCGCGTTGCAGATATCCTTCGTGGATAGAGATGGACCAGCCATTCTACAGTCACTCATAGTCACTACTCCACTACTTTAGTGGGTCAGAGAGGCACAATGTGGGGACATTGACTATGAGACGTGACATGCACAGATATCCATAGGACAAGAACCTGATGGATTCACTGTAGGATGAGAGAACAACATCCTCTTTAGGGGACGTACCATGGTACCATTTGCATTACAGGAGGAGGTACTGAGGGAGTTTCACACATCCCCTTTGGCGGTACATCCAGGAGTGGAAAAGAAGTACCGAGATCTCAGACGACAACACTGGTGGCCAGGTATGAAGAAGGTTGTGGCAGAGTTCGTTTCAAGATACCTCACCTATCAGCAGGTGAAGGTAGAACACCAGGTACCACATGCTTGGTGCAGCCCTTAGAGGTCTTGGAGTTGAAGTGGTATGGGATATCCATGGATTTAGTGACGGGGCTCCCTCGTACTTCCAAAGGTCATGAATCCATCTAGGTGATTGTCGACCGACTCACCAAGTCGGCCGACTTCCTACCTATAAGAGAGAAGGGCTCAGTGGAGAGCTCCAGATGCCTCTACATTTAGGAAATCATACGGGTTCATGGTGTGACATCATCTATTGTCTTTAATCGTGACGCTCACTTTAATTCCCGGCTTTGGAAGGGGTTGCAGGTGGCTTTTGGGACACATCTACGCCTGAGCACCGCCTTTTATCCTCAGATGGACGACCAGATGGAGAGGACCATTTAGACTCTCGAGGACATGCTTCGTGCATGTGTTCTCGACTTTGGTCGTAGCTGGGAGGATCACTTGCCCTTGGTGGAGTTTTCATACAACAAAAACTACCACTCCACCATCGGGATGACACCATACGGGGCATTGTATGACCGACCATTCAGATCACCTTTGTGCTAGACTGACCCTGGGGAGTCAGCACTCATAGGACCAGAGATGGTTCAGGCTACGACAGAGAAGGTGAAGATCATCTAGGAGCCAATGAGGACTGCACAGATCAGACAGATGTCCTATGCTGATAGAAGGAAGATACCACTGGAGTTCGAGGATGGCGACCACGTTTTCTTACAGGTCTCAACTCGACGTGGATTATAGAGATTTGGCTGGGGCGGGAAGTTATCTCCATGCATCATCAGACCTTTCAAGTTTCTCAGCAGGATAGGCAAGGTGGCTTATCGCCTGGCCCTTCCACCTCAGTTGCACCGGGTCCACGACGTCTTCTATGTATCTCAGGTGAGGAAATACGTGCACGACCCGACACATATCATTGATCACGGGGAGCTGGACATCGATGACGAGGTGACATTTGTGGAGGTCCTGGTAGAGATCGAGGATCGATAGGAGCAGGTCCTATTGTAGAGGCCCAAAGCTTGACGTACATGGACATTACATTACTTTTGCGGAATACTTAATACATAACAAAAAAACACCGATGGACCATAATAGTTTAGTGTCTTTGGAAACTCGAAACATAATCTTCTAATCTTGGTGAAAGATCTTCAAAATCTCCGATAAAGATCTTCCCCTTTTGTTTTCTTACTTAAAACCTTTCTTTATATCCTGGGGAAAAGAAAACATATAAAGGGTGAGATCAAATGCTCAGTAAGGGTAAGCATGGAGAAAATAAAACAAACCATATATATTTGACCATAAAAACATGAACATAATGTTTAAACATCGAAATCTTGGGCAATGACATAAAACATGGCAGTACGTAAGGCATAGATCATAATGGAACATCAATGACGGTAAAATATCATGGGAATAAAACATGTAATCGTGGAAACCATTAAGCACATGTTTTGATTTCCATAATAGCCAAGGCATTGCTTCCATGACCATCTTAGTGGACAAAGCACTTTTCTGAATCGAGTTCACTCCTCGTTCAAGTCCTGTAACACTGAACCAGATTAACTTACCATTCCAGCCATGTCTATCTCATGAGATATAAATCTTTACCCAATGAATTTGAGGGAGATATAGGTCCCACCCATCTCATAATGAAGTCATTCTTACCTGTGACACAAAATAAACTTAAAACATTCATCATAACCCAAATAATAAAATGGGTTTCATAAACATCCTCCCAACATAACATAATTAATATAAAACAAATGGATATCATTTCATCATAAGTAAAGTGAAACCATGTAAATCATAGAGACATTATACATGAAACATAAACAGGCTAATTAATGTCATCTTAGAGGGAAAATGGTTTTGATAAAACACTTGAAATGAATTCTTGAAGAAAATATCATTTCTTCGTCAAAATAATTTTCTTTTCACAAAATGTCACACAATTTTAAAAGAAAAGGATTTTATTGAAAATAACCATGAAATATTGTAGAAGAATCATCATTTAAATAATCCATTATGAAACCATAAAAATCCATTCACGCCGTATAAGTTAAAAAACATTATTCTCATACTTTTTCCGGAATAGTCAAAAAGTACCTCGTATGCTGAAAAAAGAAAGATTCCTTACACACCATGTAGTAAAAGTCAAAAATGATTAAAAAGGACTTTAAAAATAAATGAATCCATTTTTAGAAAACGGGTACATGGATGATAAATATAACCCCAGTAAATACTTACGAATAAACAATCTCAGATAAAAACGAGATTGGAAAGGTTATCCCTTACCGTAGGTCCGATATGCTTCGTATGTATCCGAACCTCCTTTATAATGATTTAAATAATGTCATTGAATTATTACAGAATCATATTCATTGTTATGATATCATATATGGTTCATTTATTACTTTATATTACCCGTTCTTTTGTAAATTTCATGTTAAAGCAGCATTTTGGGTAAAACGTTTTATTTATCGTACGTGTTTAGACTTGTTGTTCTTGATATTATTATTACTTATATCATGATTTAATTACTTCCAGAATGTAAATCATGATTTATATATCATATATATTCTGTATATATATATATATATAACAGATAGATAAATTAAATGAAATACACCGTTCATGGAGACAGTAGGCTGTACGTACGCATGAACGCTGTTTTCTTTTCCTTATTGACTTGAATGGAAGTAAGTAGATGACATATATATATATATATATATGTATACATAAATCCAGTTGATTAATTATGTTATATATTTCATTATTATTCATTTTATATACTTTATAATCATTCTTGAATGGTTAATCATGGAAAATTAATCTCATCGCGTTCGTGGAGACGGTAGTTCGTACGTAAGCACGGGCGATGATATCATTCCCATGATCGTGGAATTGTATTGAAGTGTATGTATAATATTTAGGAATAGATATAACTTTAAAATAATAATATGTAGTTATTTATTTACACCATTATACCCATCCTAGTAAGGTGGTGGTGGAAGATAGATTACACCACGACGTGGAGACGGTATTCTGTACGTAAGCACGTGCGGTGATTTCATTTTCCATAGGATGGATAGAAGGTGAAAAAAGGTTGTTTCATATTTATAATAACATATCAGTATATTAATGATACTGATGTCATTAATCTATGATGAAACATATAAAGAAGAAGAAGTATAAGAAGAAACAAATTGGAAAGAATCGGTAAAGGATATTACCTCTTCTTTGACGCGCCTCTTATTATCCTCCTCTTAGGGCCCTAGGGTTGGTCTTTTGAGGAGACCAGAAGCTCTATAATGTTTCTAGGGAAGATTATAAGGGAAATGGGTAGGGGTTGTCCGAGATTAAAGGCTCAAAATGGTGTGAATAGAAGAGGGAAGGGGTGTCGTTTTTATAAGGGAGGAGAGGGGCACCTTAGGAAAACGTAAAATATTATTTTATAATAAAGTCATATTCTGTTTTTAATAGCTCCAAATTGATTTATTTAGAAGCTAAGGTTGTGATAGGTCGAAATAATCTCAAAAAATAGGTTTTAGACAAGTTTAGGTTACTATTTTATCATTATCATTTAGATTTAACTCTAAGTTATATAATTTAACTTTTACCGTGTCTTTTTGTTTTCTTACACTGTATGGTTAATAAACTTACTATAATAAGACAAAAGAACCCCAAGTGGTTAATTATTAATATATATATCTTTATCTAAGTTATTTGGCAGAGCCTTAGATTTTTAAGAATAAAATAACAATTAATAATATAATATTTATTTTAAAAACTATTTATGTCAATTTTGACACTATTTGGTACTTGATTTTTTTGAAAATCATAACAGCATGATTAGTTAGAAAACGTTAATTAAATCAATACTAACATGTCATATTAACCTATAAAATTATTGAAATTCATAAAAAGTCTAAAAGTACATTGATTTGGGTATTTATAACATCAATTATGTTAATATTTCATTAATAAGGTAATTATTGCATCATCATTGTTTCATAAATAAATTAAATTATTTAATGGTTAAAAATAATAAATAAAATAAAATTATTTAAGAAATCTTTTTATATTTCTAATTAATATTTATAGTCTAATTTATCTTATGTATAACCCTATATTAAAAATGATTTAGTTACTAAACTTTGATTTTATCTATTTTAACCCTTCTTTAAATAAATTAATAATAAATGTCCTAATCTAATCCAAGTGGACCTAAATGGTCATATCTTATTCCTAAGGTGGTTCTCGGTCGAATTAAACTTATCCAATAGAATTAGGACATGTGTTAGGGTAATAATAATATCATTTTTACCCTTAATTACCCTATTTAATTTTAATCGTGGTAAATAAAAGTAAAAAAGTTACTATTCACCAAAAATTATTTTCATCTCATTGAACCAAATTTTAGTCCTTGATATTAACCGTGTATCTCAGATTTTCGAAATTCCACCCATAGAAGTGGTAAAATTATGTTTTATGTGATTTTCTAAATTCTACTAGAAGGTGGGTAAAAGACGGTGAAAAGTTCAATACATGTTTTATATATCTAAAATTATTATAAAATGACTCCAATGAATTACATTGAACATATATAGGTATTATGTAACTATTTTGACCAAAAATAAATTTAAATAAAATAAATAATTATTTAAATAAAAAGTCTGTTCTTAAATAGTAACCTAGTGTTTTCATTATTCATCAAAAATTGAATGTCTTCAGAAAAATACAAAAAATTCACTTTAGGCTAATTTCGATATTCCGAATCCAAAACCGAAGTCCATTTAGAAAGGTAAAATTTGTAAAATTTCAAAAAGTGGGTATTTCTATTCATAACATCTAGTTTATATAACATATCGCAGTTTAGAGAAACTCAGTATTGTGTACAACACACGCTATCATGGAAGGTCACGATTGTGTGTAATGAAAGCCAATTCAGGGATGCATGTAGTGAAATATCCTTTTGGTGTAGTGTACAACACAAGACATCAATGAAATTAAAAAGAATAATTTTCATAAAATCTCAGGGTGTTACATTCTACCCCCCTTAAAATGAATTTCGCCCTCGAAATTCGTTGGGGTTATTAATGGCTTACCAGTCGAATGGTTCTTTAATAGAAACCCACATTGTAAAAGGGAATACCAAAACTTATCTTTAAAAACTAAAGTATGAATCTTAACGGTTACCCAAATTAACTAATCACTGCGTTTCCACAGAGGAGAACATATGTGAAAATATGGATATAGAAAAGAAATCTAACAATTATGTTATGATGGAGAGTGGTAGAGAACATAGATATGAACAATCCAACAATCACAGAGCCATAAATTTTCAATGATCTAAAGTACCATCTTATTCATCATATATAAGGACATTATGACAACATTTTTTTGTATTCAAGATCATTTCCCTAAAGTTGAAGAATTTTTGAATTTAAAGAAATACATACTTGATTTTGGTAAAATATTTCTATTGTTTGTGCCTTGAACAATTTCCACTTCATATCATAAATAAATGAAGTTGAATTTATCTTCCATGAAGTGTTAGTAGATCATGCGATAGAATGATAGGTCATTCCATATGTCTCAAACAAAAGGATTGTAAAAGTTATTAAATATACATAAGTCCATATATAGTGAGATTAATCGTATATGGTTCCCAAAATGGACTTATACTTCATATATGATACCGCTTAATATAATAAAACAAGCTTCTACTAACCAGGGACTTCCTGTAGGCTAGTGGTAGGCGATAAAGGCCTGTCACACTTCTGTTGTGGGTTTGATTCCCAAAGCCTTGTCCGATGCGATGGGTTGTCGCCCGTCCTGCAGTGTGTCCCTTTTTCTAAAACTACATTATTCCTGCAATAAAATAGAAAATATTTCTAGCCTTAAACAATAATATCTTATTTCAAACTTAATTCATTCCAATATTTAGGCTTATCCAATATACTTCTGTCCAAGCTCATTGTATAAAGAAAACGATTACTAGAAATGTCGTCTACCGAGCATGTGAATACCATCATTTATCACCCTTATATCATACGGTATATCTTGTTGGTCACATTCCAAACATGTTAACACCTTGATCATGTATTCTCTTGAACCATAGTGAAAACATGAATATTTTCACAAGGTAAATCTTTGCATATACCAAAATCCCAAAAATTCTATATACTCAAATCATGATATCACTTTTTCCTTATATTAGTCATGAGCTCATTAATACTATCAATCATTTCATTATCTCCTTATCCCTTCTTTATGTGCATATTAGGTGCTTTCCAAAAATATCTGAATAACCTTTCAAGGTTATTGGTACCATTCAACACATACTTTCAAAACTCAAGCAAAGGAAACAGTCTAACAATTCTTAGATTTTTCTTTAGTCCATAGTACCATACATTATTATTGATAAACATACAATCATTACACTACCTTCTTAAGTCACTGACTAAGCTTCATCATTTCTTACATCTCATATGTCATTTGTAGTCTCATCATCATCATCCACATAAATACTACCCATACGACCATGCTGATTCTCTTTATGAGATTTTCCCTTAGGGAATTGGTTTGCATAATGCCCGTACATTCCACATTTAAAACACTTAACCATTTTTGATGTCTTAGCAATACCATTATCCTTGTCCATGGTGTTAACTGAACCTTTTCCTTTACAATTACTAGCTTTGTGTCCTTCTTTTCCACACCCAAAGCATCTTCCAGTTCCTTTGAATCATTATCCCTCATGCCTCTTCCCACATTATTTACATGAGGGAAATTGAACTTTCTTTCATCTATGATCATCATGAAACTCCATCTTTCTCTTATTATCTCAGTCAGGAAACTTACCAAAGTTTATATTATTGATCATATTATGATATTGCTGATTAGGCATAATAACGATGTTTGGACATACAAATCCCGTTTCATTTGGTTTCTCACGAAGAATATCATTCCACTGTCCATTATATTCTCCATTAACATGAATCCTCATGTTTCCTTCCATTTCTTAAAACCCAAAAAGAATATTGTTAGAGGTAAAAATCATAATCAAGGGGAAGTAACTTCAATATCTAACATCTTAGGTTTCATTATAATAATGTAACTGTAATTATAGGACTATAACCTATACTTATACTTAACCTTAGGTGCATCCCTAGATATACCTTAGAAATATCTCTAGGGATCTCACTAAAGTTTTCGCATCCGAGTTTCCAAAGGTTAACTAAAACTTTCCTCTGATACCAACTTTAGTAGCCCAAATCATGACGTACATGGATATTAAATTACTTTTTCGGAATACTTAATACATAAAAAAAAACAAACACCGAAGGACTGTAATAGCTTAGTGTCTTTGGAAACAAAGAACATAATCTTCTAATCACGGTGAAAGATCTTCAACATCTCCCATAAAATCTTCCCCTTTTGTTTTCATACCAAAAACCATTATTTATATCATAGGGAAAAGAAAACCTAAAAAGGGTGATCTCAAATGACCAGTAAGGGTAAGCATGGAGAAAATAAAATAAACCATATACATTTGAACATAAAAACATGAACATAATGTTTAAACATTGAAATCTTGAGCAATAACATATGACATGACAGTATGTAAGGAATATATCATAATGGAACATCAATCATGATAAAATAGCATGAGAATAAAACATGTAATTGTGGAAACTAGTAAGCACATGTTATGATTTCCATAGTAGCCAAGGCATTGCTGCCAAGACCATCTTAGTGGATAAAGTCCCTTTCTGAATCGAGTTCACTCCTCGTTTCAGTCCTGTAACACTGAACCGGATTAACTTACCGTTCCAACCATGTCTATCTCATGAGATATAAATCTTTACCCAATGAATTGGAGGGAGATATAGGTCCCACCCATCTCATAATGAAATCATTCTTACTTGTGCCACAAAATAAACTTAAAACATTCATTATAACCCAAAGAATAAAATGGGTTTCATAAACATCATCCCAACATAACATAATTCATATAAAACAAATGGATATCATTTCATCATAAGTAAAGTGAAACCATGTAAATCATAGAGACATTGTACTTGAAATATAAACATGCTAAATAATTTCATCTTAGAGGGAAAATGGTTTTGATAAAACACTTAAAATGAATTCTTGAGGAAAATATCATTTCTTCTTCAAAATCATTTTCTTTTCACAAAATGTCACAAAATTTTAAAAGAAAAGGATTTTATTGAAAATAACCATGAAATATTTTAGAGTAAGCTTCATTAAAATAAGACATTATGAAACCGTAAAAATCCATTAATTCCGTATAAGTTAAAAAAACATTCTTCTTGTACTTTTGCCAGAAAAGTCAAAAATTACCTTGTATGGTGAAAAAACAAAGATTACTTACACAACATGTAGTGAAAGTCAAAAAAGGTTAAAAAGGACTTTAAACATACATGAATCCATTTTTAGAAAACAGGGACATGGATGATAAATATAACCCCAGTAAATACTTACGAATAAACAATCTCGGATAAAAAGGAGATTGGAAAGGTTATCCCTTACCTTAGGTCCGATATGCTTCTTACGTATCTGAACCTCCTATATAATGATTTAAATAATGTAATTTAATTATTAAAGAATCATATTAATTTTTATGATATCATATATGGTTAATTTATTACTTTATATTACCCATTCTTTTGTAAATTTCATGTTAAAGAAGCGTTTTGGGTAAAACGTTTTATTTATCATATGTGTTTGGACTTGTTGTTCTTAATATTTTTATTACATATATCATGATTTAATTACTTAAAGAATGTAAATAATGATTTATATATCATATATATTCAATATATATATATATATAAGATAGAAAAATGAAATTAAATACACCGTTCATGGAGACGGTAGGCCGTACGTACGCATGAATGCTGTTTTATTTTCCTTATTGTCTTGAATGGAAGTACATAGATGAAATATATATATATATATGTATACATAAATACAGTAGCTTCATTATTTTATATATTTCATTATTATTCATTATATATACTTTATAATCATTCTTGAATGGATAATCATGGAAAATGAATCTCATCATGTTCATGGAGACGGTAGTCCGTACGTTTGGACGAGCGATTATATCATTCCCATGATCATGGAATTTTATTTAAGTGTATGTATAATATTTCAGAATCAATATAACTTTACAATAAAAATATATTGTTATTTATTTACACCATTATACCCATCCAAGTAAGGTGGTGGTGGAAAACAGATTACACCAAGGCATGGAAACGGTATTCCGTACGTACGCACGTGCGGTGATTTTATTTTCCGTAGGATGGATAGAAGGAGAAAAAGGGTTGTTTCATATTTAAAATAACATATCAGTATATGAATGATAATGATGTTATTAATTTATGATTAAAAAAATAATTAAGAATATGTAGAGGAAGAAACAAATTGGAAAGAATCGGTAAAGGATATTACTTCTTCTTTGATGCGTCTTTTCTTATCCTCCTCTTAGGGACCTAGGGTTGGTCTTTTGAGGAGACCGGAACCTATATAATGTTTCTAGGGAAGATGAGAAGGGAAATGGGCAGGGGATGGACGAGCTTCAGGACTCAAAATGGTGTTAAGAGAAGAGGGAAGAGGTTCCCTTTTTATAAGGGAGGAGAGGGTCACCTTAGGAAAACTTAAAATATTATTTTATAATAAAGTATTATTCTATTTTTAATAGCTCAAAATTGATTTATTTCTAATAAAAGGTGGGTATGGGTCTAAATCCTCTCAACCAATATGTTTTAGACAAGTTTAGGTTACTATTTTATCCTTATCATTTAGATTTAACTCTGAGTTAAATAATTTAACTTTTACCGTGTCTTTTTATTTTCTTACACTATATGGTTAATAAACTTACTATAACAAGGAAAACGAAACCCAAGTGGTTCATTATTAATATATATATACTTATCTAAGTCATTTGGCTGAACCTTAGATTTTTAAGAATAAAATAACAATTAATAATATAATATTTGTTTTAAAAACTATTTTATGTCAATTTTGATACTATTTGGTACTTGATTTTTTTGAAAATCATTACAGCATGATTAGTTCAAAAAAAGTTCATTAAATCAATACTAACATGTCATATTAACCTATAAAATTATTTTAATTTATAAAAAGCCTAAATTACATTTATTTGGGTATTTATAACATCAATTATGTTAATATTTTATTAATAAGGTAATTACTTCATCATCATTGTGTCATAAATAAATAGAATTATTTAATGTATAAATTTTTTAAATAAAATACCACTATGTATGAAATATTTATATCTTTTTAATTAATATTTATAGTCTAATTTATCTTATTTATAACCCTATATTAAAAATGATTTAGTTACTTAACTTTGATTTTAACTATTTTAACCCTTCTTTAAATAAATTAATAATAAAAGTCCTAATCTAATCCAAGTGGACCTAAATGGTCATATTTTATTCCTAAGGTGGTTTTTGGTCGAATTAAACTTATGCAATAGAATTAAGACAAGTGTTAGGATAATAATAATATCATTTTTACCCTTAATTACCCTATTTACTTTTAACCGTGGTAAATAAAAGTAAAAAGTTACTATTCACAAAAAATTATTTTCATCTCATTGAACCACATTTTAGTCCTTCATATTAACTGTGTCTCTCGGATTTTCGAAATTTCACTCACAGAAGCGGTAAAATTATGTTTTATGTGAATTTCCAAATTCTCCTAGGAGGAGGGTAAAAGACGGTGAAAAGTTCAATAAAATTTTTATATATCTAAAATTATTATAAAATGACTCCAATTAATTACATTGAACTTATATATGTATTATGTATCAATTTTTTCCTAAAATAAATTTAAATAAAATAAATAATTATTTAAATAAAAAGTCGGGTTTTAAATAGTAACCCAATGTTTTCACTATTCATCAAAAATTGAATGTTTTTAGAAAAATAACAAAAAATCACCCTAGGCTAATTTCAATATTCTAAATCCAAAAATGAACTCCATTTTGAAAGATAAATTTGTAAAATTTCAAAAAGTGGGTATTTCTATTAATAACAGCTAGTTTATATAACATATCGTTGTTTAGCGAAACTGGGTATTGCGTACAACACACGCTAACCTGGAAGGTCGCGATTGCGTGTAATGCAAGCCAAGTTAGGGATGCGTGTAGTGAAAGATCCTTTTGGTGTAGCGTACGTCACAAGACATCAATGAAATTATAAAGAATATTTTTCATAAAATCATAGGGTGTTACACCTATGTGGACGGTCGATTCCTCTTGTGCGCATTCGTTGGGAGCACAAGAACCTCTAGGAGAGCACATGGGAGTGGGAGGCTCAGATGTGTGCACAATACCCTCATTTTCTTCCCTAGTTTTATGACGTAGTTTTATGGGGACGTAAATCCCTGAGGTGAGAGTAATGTAAAGAATCGGAAATTTCAAAGAAATTTTTTTCTTAAATTCTTTAGAATTTTAGAAGCACGTAGTTTCTGACGGCACCAGATTCCAAAGCCCGCTGTGCCTGGAATCAATTTTCAAAGTTTATCTCAGGTACGTTCAGTAAATGAACGAGTGGGTTTTTATATCTTTTGAACCGGTGCTCGGAATTGAAATCTAAGGGCACCGATGAACTCGCAAAGTCCGTATTTTCTTAAGAGGACTTTTACCATAGATGCATTTGCACGGGAGAAGAAGTTAAATTTTAGGGTTTAAATAAGAAGTAAATAAAATTGTGTAAAATTTTATTTTATTATACTTTGAAGTTAAAATCTCTCATGGGAATTTGTTTGTGGGGTCCACAACCACCAATCTTCCCATGTGTGGTTATGTTGGAGGTGGGGCCCACATGAGCCCCACCCTTTTCACATTCCATAACCCCTTAACTCCCTTTGAACTCCCATGATAATTACATGACAACTCCCAATTAATTTTGTATCCTTTAATTGAGTAACTCTTCCTCTCCCCACTCTCCCACTTTAATTCTTTCCAACACACACTTAATTAATTAATTGAACCTTATCAATTAAATCAATTAAGTGTTTGAATTCTAAATTTTTAATTCATGTAAAAATAAAATAAAATAAGGAGTAGCCTTATTTTATTTTGGTTAGAATTGTTGTGTGAAGAGGATTTGAGAGAACTCTAGTTTTTTTGAAGAACTTCATCCCCAACAAAAAACGTCAACTCTCCGACGAAGAAAATTGCTCAGCGACCCCGGTTTTTTCCATCCTCTTCTTCCTCCACGGCAAGGGAGGAGACACCGACGCATGAAATCGCTAGGGACGACACGTTTTCTATTATCCTCTCCGTGATAAAAGAAAATACGTCACTTCCTTGAGTGCATACCGACGACGATGGAAACGAAGACGTCATCCACGACGCTTGACAACGACGAACTTCTTTTCGAGGTAGGGGTTTAAACATGAAAGTGGATATTTACATACCCCGTTCTTGTTGGAAATCATTGTTGAATATGGCCGATTACTATCATTTTACGTGGAGGGTGCAGGACAAACGAACATGGACCGACAACCCTCCGTTGTTCTCGTTTATTTATTTTTTGGATTAACAATTGATGGAGGAAGAAGCACGATGCTATCGCGCCGTGCCGGGAACGAGACAAGGGGAACTGGCGCCACTGCGCTGGTTGTGTGGAAAGAACCGCGGCCCGCTACACGGCCCGCTTCGGCAGAAGAACCGGCCAGCTGTCGGCAGGCTGAACAAAGAGGAGCCGCGGCGCCAGGAGGGCGCCTTGCTAGAGGACCGGTGGAACTGTAGGCCTGCCGTGAGTGCCAGAGGGATGGCCGGCCTAGCCGGTCGATTTGGGAAGGGGCGGCGCCACCTGGCACCGCTAGTGTAGAAGACCAGGGGGCCCGTGCCCCCTGGATCCCGCTCGGCTTCGGCCATGAAGGTCGGCCAGACGGCCAAGCCGGGCCGAGCCGATCAGGGCCGCGCCAAGAGAGGCCAGGACGTACCCCACCGGGCCGGGCCTTGCCCCGCTGGGCGGGGCCATGACCCACCGGGTCGGGCCGCGCCACATCGGGTCGGGTCGTGCCGCTTCGGGAGGGGCCGCCCCACTTCGGGCCTGGCTGCGCCCCTTTGGGCCGAGTTGAGTAATTTCTTCAGACCGGTCCAGCACCCCTGCGGGGTCGGACCCGTCAAACTGGGTCAACCCGACCTGTCGGCCCACTAGGCTAAACGGGTCGGGCCTTGTTATTCACTTATACATAAATAACTTAAGGACCGCGTGTCCGATCGACGTGCCGTCTGCAACACTGGGACTCTTTCGATGAGACAATCCTTTTGTGATACTCTATGTGAGTTTCAGATAAACCTGGATATCGGCCGGGTTAGAAACGAGCATGTTTTTAACTGGGCCCCTGGGATGGAAAAGCCAATATCTCTCAGACCGGACGTCCGATTGACGCGCTGTCTGTTGCATTGAGTTCGTATTGATGAGACAGAACTTTGGGATACATCAACACTAAACTTACTGATTGTTGATGTATTGACCCCCTTGGCTTGTGGAGAGGACCCTCCCGGAATTGAGCGTACTGTGTGCAGGAACCTTAGAGCTGGATGCGACTGCGACGACGATGACAACTGTACTTGGATCCTATGTGGGTTCAGCAGTGAGGAAGACTGTACTTTGATCCTCTGTGGGTTCGGTAGTGATGACGACTGTACATGGATCCTACATGGGTTCCGCAGTGATGGTTACTGTACTAGGATCCTACGTGGGTTCGGTAGTGACGACTGCTGTATTTGGATCCTACGTGGGTTCGACAGTGAAGATGATTCAGAGGATACATCTATCATCTCTACCCCTCTTCTTGAGTTGTATACCTGTATGATCTGAGTCTTGACTTTCAATCAATATCATCGATATGATTGACTTACATTCCTATGTAGACTGGGTTGTGTTTTTCTGTGTGCACTGGGTTGAACTTGGGTTCTTGAGTTGGAGACGAACTGGAAATGATGACTTAGGTATATTTATTGGCATATAACAAAGTAGAGTTGGTTGATACTTCGTGTTTATATCTTTTCTTTATGGTATATCCTTTCTGGATTCTGGGAGACCATCGGGAGTCTCAGAGTCCCTACGGAGTGTTGTATACTCACCCCTGCACAGGCTACGCCCGCACTACGTTTTGTTGGATGTAGATGATAGACAACAATGATCGAGGTGGATTTTAGTGGAGTGGGACGGTACCTGGAGGTGGACCACTTGGTGGGACGTACACGGAGCGGATGGCCAGACCCGAGGAGCTGAGGAGACCATATGTACCCACCCTTTAGGTGGGATATCCGGAGGATGACTCAGTGGTTGCTGGTTTACATTACTCCAGCTGTTCTTTCTTTACTTTTGTACTATATTTTCAGTTGGGTTTGTATTCTGGCCCATTTTTTTTCTAGCACTTACATTTGTACTCATTTTACTTAGTGTTTACCTCAGCTTGCGTACTCTGTTGTGTTTGTTTAATTATATAAAGGCAATTCCTTCTCTTTTTATCAGGATTTACACCTTTGGTGCTAGTCGCCAGCCCCTGGACTATGGAAGGCGGGCTTGGGGTAGTCACGGCATGGGCCCTAAGGATGGGTCGTGACAGTTCCGTGGAGCTCGGGTCATAAAGGACCATCGTGCGACATATGCGTATCATAGATCAGACTGACGAATTGATGATTTCTTCCCATAGGTTGGACAAATTTATGTTTTTATCCAAAATACCAATATATTAATATTTTTTAAGTCTTAAATCCTATTTGGGGTTGTTGGTAACCCCTAGTGGTTCTATATGTAGCTTATGTGGGGAAATTAGGAATTTAAGGTCGTTTTTGGGGCTTCCCTTGAGTAGAAACCCATGTACGTGGAATATAGTTTAATGGAAACATGATATGTGTTATTATTTTTTAGGGAAGATGAGTTTTTAGCGACTAAAAGCAATGTTTCAGGGTTACAAACCATGTATTGGGCTTCTGGGGTGTTACATGGTATTCTCCCAGACACCCTGGGGCGAGTACATGGCCATGTAGAAGTACACAAATAGTCCCCATATTGGGTGAATGATTTATAGGTGTACCAAACCAGGAAGGGTACATGGTTAAGTATATGAGTGGGAACCCATACGGGGTTAGACATAATTTAATGGTGGAACATTCCATTAACTCAGGAATTTTACGCGATGAGTAAGAACCTTGTATTCGATAGTGTGTATGAAACATGACATCAAACATTTAATGTAATATAATATCTTTATACTTTATAATATATTTACTATTTAAAATATATTCTATATATTTCAATGCATGAAAAATCGAGATAGTTTCAATTCATGCGACACTAGGTTAGCATAAATCATACGCAACAACGACCTTCCTCTATATCTTGTGTTACATGCAAAGGCGGCCATCTTCGATGGCTTGCTTTATACGCAATACCGAGACTTACCAAGAAAAAATCTACAATTAAAACATTATTATTTAATATGAACTAGATTTTATGAATATTATTAACTAAATTATGAAAATGTAAGGTTTATACAACTATATAATTGATTAAAAATAAATAAAAAATGAATATAAGAACCAATTGAATATTAAAAGGATATTTTTTTATAAAAAACTATTTTTATGTTCACGAAGTTGTTTTACCCTAATATATTGATTTAATTAAAATTAGTGAGTGGTATTAATGTAATAAATATGTTCCATATTTGATCAATTCTTTTTTATATTCATCCAATATATTTGGTAATAATAAGGTAAGAGAAACGTCGATATTTCACATAAAAACCTATTATGGCATTTTACCACCTTTTAATAGAGAACCTATTTTAAATAAAATTTTTGATACATTCACTAATTTAATTTGTTAAAATAAATTTCATTTTTGAATTAAAAATTTCAAAATTATATTAGGTTGAATTTTTGTTATTTTTTTGAGAAGCATCATTTTTGGATAAATAGTGAAAAATAATACATTTTAATTAAAAACTGCCTTCTTGTTTACATAATTATTACCATTAAATTAGATTATAAATTTGTTTTAAAGTCACGTTGGATAAATTATACATACATTAATATAATTTAGTTCGTTATAATCTATATAAACATTAAATTGAATATAAAAACATAACCATCTTTTGAACATTTGGCTACTAAAATCGGTTAATCTGTCTGTCTGTGAGATTAGAATTAATCCTAATTTTTCCATTTTTGTGATATGAATTTTGAAGAACCAATATAAAAAATGGTAATAAAGATAATATTTTTGATCTAATAAGATCAAATTAACTTTCTGACAAAAATAATTAGTAAAATTGATTAAAATTAATCACAATAGTTAAGGCTTAATTTAGATCAATTAGGGACCAAACCATAAAATTAAGGTCCCAAATTTCCCAAAAACCTATCCGATACCCAATGTATTCCAATATTTCTCCTATTAAACATCCATTAATTTTTTTATGTGGTTTGTTTTGACTTTTAAATGGTAAGAACATGTGAACTCCTAACTTCTTTTCAAAATTACCAAGAGATTCCTTTTTTCCTTCCCTATAAAAGGCCAACACCTCTACCCGTTCGTCACACATTTAAAACCTATTAAGTTCTGAAAATAACTGAACAAATAGAATACCATAATTCTTATAAATAACCTAGAATCATCCCTTTTTTCATAAACCCTACCAACAAATCATTTTGGGTCAAACCAAAAGAAGTTACTCGATTAAAAGGTAAGGTCTTTTCTCAATCTCTTTAGTTTCATTTCTATTCTCCAACCCCTAAAATATCCTTTTTATGTTATTGTATAAAAAAACCAGTATAAGTAATATAATATGACGTTTTTATTCTGAGATTTTAACCTACAATTACACACACCACCATCTAATGGGTAACAAACATAATGTTTCTGCGTACGATGAACTACTGCCTTATGAAACAATGATTGTTCAATTTTTCCCTACCTCCTCTCATTGTAGACATTATGATGGAAAATCTATTTATATATGTTATATATAATATTTATTGTGTCTTTAGACTCCTGTAATCCTTTAATTACACCTACCATTAATACATTCCGTTTTTTGTTAATACGATAACATCAATTGAGGAAGTGTGGACTACCGCCCCCTCAAAGCATTGCGATTCGTTCCCAATAAACATGATACATATAAAGGATGGTTTTAATTAAATATATGATATGTAAATAGTATATATATGATATTATGAAATTTTTATATTTTTTTTAAATATAATATTCATATATATATCATCTCCATTATTACCCTTTCACAATCTTTAAAAGAGATAACGTCGTTTATGGATGTGTGGACTACCGCCTCCTCCACACAATGTGGTTCCTTTTACATAATTGAATTATTTATATAATTATGTATGATTAAATAATATTTTATTAATTATATTATGACCATTCTGTAAATATATATTGTTACATAACTTCTTTTCATAATGACCATTGAAAAATGGCAACATTACTCTTGCATACATACAACCTACCATCTCCATGATTTTGACGCTAATTAAATTTTAATAACCATATTTAATGATTGATTTAAAAATTAAAACTAAAGTATAAATATGATAATTATTTCATTATTATTATTCTAGAGATGTTATATAATTAACCCTATGATCATAGTTGACCAATAATAGTTATTTTCACGCATAAACCAAATTTGATCAAAAACACCTGATGCAAACTTAATTTTTTGAGTAGTCATACAAAATATGGTAATAAGTGAAATAAAAGTAATTATAAGAATGAAAAAGGTTCTGAATAAATTATGAAATTAACATAAGTTTATTTTATAATAATTTAAAGGATGTTTACTTGAAAGGAAACACAAGTTAAGGGATTCTTGTCTCATTTTCATTATATGAGGCATAATTAATAATTGTACACCCAATTTGTTATATATGGTGTAATTAATGCCACATTGACATATGAATTCATGAATTATATTATCTTAATATTATATAAATGTTTTATTTACGCATTATTAACTTTTGGTTTTCAAGTCAATTTGTTACCACATAAGTATGGATTTTGATCTCATTTTTTACATCTGTGAGATAAATGTCATTTTCACTACTTACTTATTTTGTGTGATTTACCTTATTACCATATTGATATATTATATAATGAATTCATTTTAATTTAATGTTATTCAATAATTTTATTTAATTATATTCTTTTTTGAGGTTTCTTATTTAAAAATGATTCAAAGTGGTATGAGACACATTTGAATCTTTAATTATTATTTTCCCCAAGACTAATCCTAATGATCTTTCAATGTAATTTTAGTTTGAGAAAATTATATAACCATTGTTCAATAATCCATGTCATTATTCTATGGTTATTCATGACAATTTTCAATTATTAGTAACATTTTCCCACTCTTTAGTAATCAAAGTGTTTTAGAAAATGTTTTCTAGAAAACATGACTTTATTTATCTCTTTTATAGAAGAACCTATTTTCTTATAAAAACCATGTTTTATAAGAATGTTTTCAAAAATTATTTTAAAATGATTTAGTAAACACACTTTTACCCTTTTTCCCTTTTTCCAATCTCTTTGAAGGAATCTTCTTGTCTCTTTCCAAATGAGTCATTTTCTAACCTTTTTCCGTACAAAAAAATATTTTTTACCTCATACGACATGTACTGATTTATCCAATATCATTTATTTGAATCCTCATTCTCAATGTTTTCAAAAATGGATTTAAAATTAAAAAAATTTCAAAAGCAGTGGATATTTTCCTCGAGAATAATTTTAAAAGTTACTATTTTATTTCTTTAAAGACAATAACACTATATTTTACTCCTCCTGGGATTGTTTATATTGATACCACCCTTATTTTTCCTTTTCGATGGTTTATTATTAATTTGGAAAAATCTAGTATTAACATTCACTTCATTGATTTATTTGTTAGTCTTATTAAAATTATTATTCCCTCATGATAATTTGAAATTGAATTTCTATTAATTTATCCAATTCATTTATCATTGATATTAATATTGCTTAAATGATATACCTACTAACATACAATGTCTACTTTGACATTCATTTTATTATTTGGGGAAATGATTGTAAATATATATTCTTTATTGAATAATGATATTTTATGTGGCATATTATTGATTTTGATTATTAAATATGAATGTTTCTTTGGACATGCAGCGACAGGAGGAGCACCGACTTTATATATCTCTTTGATGCATCAATAAGTTCTCATTATAATAACCAGCTGTAGAAATTAAATTTAGGATAGATCCATTGTTTTAAACTATGTAAAGGGTATATCTTGATAGTAATAGGTCCTCATGTTCCTTAGACAAGATGTCCATTGAGAAATCATTGTACTCATATTAGTTTCAGTTATTATTCATTCATGACATTTTGCATCGATATATCTATGGATAAAATTCATTTTAGTTCATTGATTATTGGAATGTGTATTAGTTTCATACCTTTCCATATTTCTTTTTTCCTTATATAGTTATTTACATGGAATGTGTGTTCAGTTATTTACCTTTGCATATTGACTATTCATATAGATTCATTATTTCTTCCGTTATATTTTTCACTTATTGAGGGTTTGAGATCACCCTTATTATGTTTCTTTCCTCAAGAATCCAAGAAGCATACTATGAAAGAAATGAGGGAATATACTAGATGTATTATAGTTATCCGCAAGATATTTATTTGTTTAGAATATTTTTTTTCGTAAATATTTTATACATTTGTAATGAAATACTCATTAATGTATCACATTTACCTAGAATACTAAACTGATCGATCCTACAATGCTTAATACCTTGTAATAATTCTAATGTAATTGATAGTAGACACCAACTCTGGGCAATCTAGCGTTGTGTCATTACAGTTTTGTACTATGAGATTTCAGTCAAAATAATTCCTTGATGTAAGGTATCAGAATACTCCTACAGGTTTTATTAGTGATCTATGAGACCAGGGTGAGGGTTGTGAGCTTAGTGACCATCCTGGATTGAGTGTTCTATAGTGATTTTTTTGAGGTTCTTTTTATATATTTCTAAATATGAGATTGAGTGGTATCTCCAATGAGATCATTGTTTTTCCCTGTGTGATGGGACTAATTGCTTGAGGTTAGAGTTGTAGATGTTTATCTCTTATGTTCATGGATAAGAATTATTCGAGGCATTGGGAAGGTATGATCCCTTTGGGTGAAAATTATGGAAGAGTACAGTTGAGCTATTGGGATGATTCTAAAGGACTGCCAAGGATTACATAGTCGGTTGGTTACAGATCAAGTGATCAATGGTTTTTGTTGTCAAATATTTAGGATTCATGAGTGGCATGGTGTTATTTGAATGACCTTGTGGGAAAGTTAGTCCCAATGGATTGGTACCTTTCTGGGAAGGCTGGCTATGATTATTCTTGTATAACTTTCCCATGATGTTTTTTATGACAAGGATCTATGGTGGATGGTTTATTTCTTTTAGATGGTTAGGTGGACTATTGTGAATTCCCAATTTATAGGTATTGTTATTTTGGATTCCCCTTTGGGTGTGCTGTTGATATAGGATTTTTTGGGGTCCCCTAAGGTATATTTGGTATGTTTCATCACCGAGCGAGTCTCGTGATTTTAGATGATCTAGAGGAACCTCTCATAGGGTATTCTCCTTTGGTTCTGGACATTTTGTAGGTTTAGGTGGTTTTTGTGAGTGTGTTCTAAGAGTATTGGTGTAGAAGGGGAGTCCCATGGTGTATGCCACTTTACACTACAGCCCAAGGGACCTTGGGGGCGCTGAGTTTGGTTTGGACTTGATGTCAGCTAGGGAGAGCCTATGGCTTCTATTTAGTTTGGATACTAATATCCATGGGGGTCTACACCACCATAAAAATAGTTTTTCCTGATACCAACCTTTATCTGTGCTAACGAAAAAGTGCTGATAAAGGGATCCCCTTTATGAGTGTTTTTGAGTAGCGCTGATAAAGGGAGGCCTTTATCCGCGCTTTTTTTAAAAGCGCTGATAAAGGGTCGACTTCAAAAAAAATTTAATTAAAAATAATATATTAATATTTTAATATATTTATATATTTATATTGATATAAATATAATATATAATTTTTAAATATGTTTTAGATAAGTATAAATATACATTTACACTTAATATACTTAATATATAAGATATTTAGTGAAAATAGCTTATAAAAATTTTAAAAAATATTTTTAATTAATAATTTTCTAATTATTATAGAGTAATAGTAATTTAATAATCATTGGAAGACTAAAAAATTTTTAAAAAAAATTAAAAAAGACCCAAAATATGTTGGAAACACAACTCGAACTTCAAACGGTCATAAATTTGGATCTGGGTGTCCGTTTGAGCTCTACCACATATAAAATCGAATCCTACGACGATATATAAACCCATGTGACTTGGGGGGACCCCGATCAAGGTTTTATAAAGGCTAAAATAGGCCCAGAAGTCGGGATACCCCAATTGTTTAACATTTTGTCGATTTTCAGCCTCGTTTAAGGGGGTGTTGTTGGATTTTTTTGGTGGGGACTAAATTTATTCCAAGGTATGAAATTCATATTGATATTATGTATTTTAAATTTTATCGTTTTTTATAATGGGCTTCTATTTATAATCAAATATATAACTATATGTACATATTTTTTATATATTCACACCTAAAAATTTTATTTTTTAAACAAATAATTAAACATATTTACATATAAAATATATTAGCTTTATATAAATAATAACTAATATCCATTTTATTTAAAATACCAATATATGAATATTTATATAACTATACATTAATATAATTATATATATATATTAATATAACTATATATATATTATTATAACTATAAATATATATATTAATATAACTATATATATATTAATATAAGTATATATATATATATATTAATATACCTATATATATATATATTAATATAACTATATATATATATTAATATAATTATATATATATATTAAGATAAATATATATTACTATACGAATAAATATAACTAAATATATATATAAATAAATAGATATATCATAAATAAGAGAACAAATCAATATCGGGGAGTGGCAAAGGCTTCAGGCGCACAAGGGGGAGGTCTCGAAATCAAATCCGGGTGGAGGCAGGGGCGTGCGAGAAAGGGTGAATTAGAGGGTCTAGCATTGATAAAGGTGGGGTATAGCATTGATAAAGGGTGTAGGCGGTGTGTGCGGGCATTGGAGGTGCGGGAAAGCGCTGATAAAGGGGTGATCAAGCACTCTAAAAAGCCCCCCTAAGATTGGAAGTATTTTTTCTATTTTTTTTATTGCTAAAAAAAGCATTGATAAAAGGGGTCTTTTATTAGTGCTAAAAAGAAAGCGCTGATAAAGGGGACCCCCCCCCCCTTTATCTTTGCAGGCTTTATCAACGCTTTTCTAGCACTGTTAAAGGCCATTTTAGCACAGATAAACGGGGTATTTGTAGTAGTTCTAGGAACCCTGTTCTTTTTGGAATATAGTGGATTGGAATTGATAGTTCTACTATTCGGATAGTGGTCCCATGTTCGATTATCCAACATTTGATTTTCCTTTGATCGTGAAATTTGAGAAAGTTTCTACTCAGGACTGTTGTTGGGGGGGGGACAACCTTCAGATATCTTAGATCATGAATTGGAACTAAGTGTTGATCATTATCTATCCACTATTTGTGGTTGGATTTGTTAGATTATCATAGGGAGATATTATAATAGTTGGATGAGGAAACTACCCCAAGATTGAGGGCACTCCATGTATAGGTGCAGTTTTATTTATCTTGGATGTTGTTGCGCTCCAGACATTGTGTATGGAGGCCATGTGGAATCGCATCCGTCAAGTCTATGTAGATGGAGCATATAGGGTAGTGAATCTATTGGATCCAAGTGGTGGAAATCATGTTATGTTTATGTACGTTTGGGACATAATAGATCTATGACATGTGGTGGGGAGGTTATGTTACCATTTTCAACTATGCCATCAGAGTCCTAGATCATGGTAGATGTGACTTGTCATGATAATTCTTATTGTTATACAATGGTTCACGTGCTGTAAATCATCTAGAAAGAGCTAGAGAAGGGGTATATTTACCATTTGTGTCAGGCTAGATCCCACTGTTTGGCTATTTTCTTATATTCATTTCCCCCTCTTATAAATTTTTGTATTTTATATCAGAATCTATTAGTTTTTATCTAGTCTTGGTATATAATGTGTGCATGCACATTTTTTGACTACAAATTTATAGGTTCACCATTGGTGGTGGCATGATAATATTTTTTTCTCACCCTCTATATCTTCACCTCGGTGTTCGTGAATCTCTAATGTATACTTTTTGGTTGGAGAGCATGTTGTGTGATGAATGGGGCCAAGGTCTAGTATTGATTTATTGATTGGAGCTACTCATGTGGAGTTTCAAGATTGGGCTGGTGTAGCTCTATCATCGTGGATAATGGGTATGTGATTTGGATTGGTGTTGGTAGTAGAACATATTTTATTTATTTGTAATTATTTATTTGGTATATGGGGTCAGCCCAATGGGAGAAAAACTATTATATTTGTTTCATGATTTTGAGTCTTTATTACCACATGTTGTATTCCATTTATTATATAATTATTCTATATCAATTTTTTATTTTTTAACCATGATTTTGATTCTTGTGAATCAGTTCGGTAAATTTCATTTTTTTCACACTGATTAGTGGTTATAGTCCCCCAAATACACATTATAAAATCTCTCCATTAGTCATAAACCTTTGGTATTTAGGGAGGTGTGATTGAGGCATTGGGGAAAGCAATATCAGGTGACTTGTTAGGTTTCCTCTGGTTGGTTCATTACAATATGATATCTGAGGATTTTGGTTTTATGATTTGGGGAGTTGGTAGATAGATGGTATAAGAATGTGTTGGAACTTTTGATGGATATTTGGCTGCTACAACTCAAAAACCATTTCTGATAGGAGGTCTATGTTCCAATGGAAGGATATTTCTAGTCTTGGATTAAATTTTTTGGGTTTAATGATTTCACCTACTGTGATGCACTTGGGTGTGTGGATTTTTTGTTTATTCTAGTTTTTTGTCTCCTAGGCCACAGATAGGAGGCCAATTTCTTGAATTCTTATAAGGATGTTGGATTCACCTGAAATATTCTCTTAAATGGTGTTTTAAATTATATATTCCTATTATGATTGGTATTGTCGATCATGTGGTGAGAGGTTCATCAGTGGTAGAGATTTAGTCCCTTCGATGAGGGATCCATGGAGACCCCAGTGCGTTGGAATTTTTCATTGAGTTCACTATTTGTAGTTTAATGAGTGATAGGATGCCTAACAAATATTTGTATTGGTATTGAGCCACCTAGAGCTGGGGGTTCCTCTGAAGTCCAACGTTTGTGTTCCTTAGGAAGGAACTATTCACGCCATCTCTTATCTACTAGGTCATACAATGGGGGTCGTGTGCCTCCTATCACCAAAGGGTTGGGTGAGAATGGGTTTTTCCTTAGTGGGGATATTGTGGTCAACTATCTTCTAGATGTGGTCAGGTATGAGGATTCATGGTGTTTGAGAAGTGGTGTTTTTTGAGTGATCCTTGTCTCATTTATATATTGATAGGGAAGGTTTCAGTTGACCCCTAACCCTGTTCATTTTCATTTAATCTAGGGTAGTATAGTGAGAGCGTGGTTTAAATGCATGTGGTTTCTAATTGACATTCGAGTGGGGGGGTGGTCATGTGGTTGACCATGTAAGTGGGAGATGCCTTGTTTCTAAGAGGTGTTCCAAGGGTGGTTTGAATTGTTGGAACTAACCTGTGTGAGGATAATGGATAGAATATATAGGTGAATTAATATAATTTTTAGGGATTTTCCCACAAGATTGTGAGTCATGTTGCGATTTTGTGAGCAATGTAAGGAAATCCTTGACTTTTGGAGTTCACTATAGGTTGTTGGAGGTTAAAAACCCTATTAAATTAGTTTATTAAGTGTAGTTTTTATGGTTTTTAATAATTGTTCATAGGTCTGATCATTTTGGTTGTGTCTTTCCAATATGTTAGGTTATTGAAGTAGTGCGGTCCATGTAGTTTTCCATTGGGAAGTGGAGCAGTGATAAATATCCTCTTATGTGGGGAGAATCACATCGATCACTGGTGAGTATATCTCATGTTGAGATAAAGCTAGGTATACTCTAAGACGATTCATTGGATAGTTGAGATAGAGTTTTATGTACTAGTTCTTAGAAGAGATTATGGTTGTTGGTTGTCTACCAAGGATTCTTTTTGGTGAGAGGATTTTTTTGGGGAGTTTATAATGACCATAATCATAAAAGGTTGTGAAAATCTAGGGAAATTTGACCTTTTTGTTCCCGAAAGTGTTCCAAGTTAAAAATATTGATTCCTTCTATAATATTATCTCAAATAATTTTTTAAATAACTTCATTAGTCCCATAATTATATGTTTACACAAGGATAAAATTTTATTTGAAATCCGAGCCGTTCAAAATTTCATCGAATATTTATTATTAAATTAATTAAATATTAATTTATTTTGGAATGTTTCTTTGGTCATATATTATAAAGTAATAATCATATTGAGATTCAGTCTTAGTGGTTGAATCTGAAATGGGGTTTTTTCCAAGGTGAGGCCTAACCATTCATCAGCATGAAGGATGGATTCAAGCCCCTTTTTTTTTAATTTTTCCAATTCTTTTTCACCTATTTAAATTTTATTTTTTTATTTTTTTACTTTTATACATGGTACTGTCTCACATTACCAAGGGTTTAATCCTTTTGGATATTTGACTAAGATAGGTATAGAGATAGAAGTGAGGAAGTGGGAAAGGAGGAAGTGCTATTGTAGAGCTCGAGTGAAACCAGATCGTCATGCGGTAGCTGAAGATCGTAGATCGGACCAAGGCATCAGCAGTTCCACCTAGAGGTAGGATTTTTTTATGATTTATGACCTAAATCCCCATATATTATGTTTTTCTATGTTTTAAATCTTGTTTTGGGTTGGTGGGGACCCCTTGTGGGTCGATCTATGATTTTTGTGTGGAAATCATGGGTTTCATGCTACTTCAAGGGATTATTATTTAGGAAAACCGATGTACATGAAATTTCTTTCAAAGAAAACTCATCATGTTTTATTTCTATTTACGAAAGAAGATTTTTTGGGGAGTAAATTCTATTTATAGGGGGTAAACACCATGTAGTTGGTTTTTGGGTTATTTTCGAGTACTAGGTCCGATGCCCCAAGTGAGGGATACTTGTCTATGTATGATACATAGCCAATCCCAATGTGGGGTGAATGATATATAGGAATACACACCTAGGAAGGGTACATGGATAAGCACACAATAAAGGACCCCGTGTGGGGCAACATGTCATGTACTAGAATTACATTCCATGTACATCGACATTTTACATGTCGAGTGGGGATGTGGTAGACAAGATAGTACCCATGTTGGTGTGTATTCCATGTATAAGGATCAAACTTCATATAGTTTTAATGGAACATATCGAGTGTCCATAGGAACATGACAATTGTGGATCTCTTGGTTTACACTTCGTGTATCCCTTAGTGCATACCATGTAATTTTCCATCCCTAGTCATGTTTTTTATATTTTTGACCCTGATGCTGGGGTTGGACTTATGAGCAGTCCATTCTTAGTGTTTTTACACATATATCATAGTGGTGATATATTTTTAGTGTTTAGAGACTTTCTAATGTTGTTTTTTATTATGGGTGTTTAGTTGGAGTATTTACTTGAGGTTTGGTTTCATAATATGACTACGGGTTTGATTTGTGAGCTACGAGGCACAAGTGTGGATTATGGGCTCTATAGTCATCCTAGTTTGAGTGTGCCATGGAAAATTAGTTGATTTTATTTAGAGAGATTTAGGAATATGGAATAAAATGGTATCTATAAGGAGACCTTGGTTTGTTCCTGTGTAATTGGACCAATTGCTAGAGGTTAGAGTTATTGAGGTTTAGCTTCTATGTTCTTGGATCATATCTATTAGATCCTTTAGGCTGGGTTGACACCTTGGGATGGTTGTTTTGGATGGGTGTTACTGAAATAATAATATGATTAAAATGGAATATTGAGGATGACCTAGTGGGATGGTTATTGATCATGTGATCATTGGTTTCCATAATCGGCTCTAGAGGTTACCTGAGTGGCATGGTTTTGTATGGATACACTTGTGGGTGATTTGGTACCTTTGAATGTGTAGTATTCTGGGAAGGAAGACTGATCTTTTCTTGTGTGTGATTTTCCCTAAGGTTTCATTATGTTAAGGATAACCAATGTGGGTTTTATTTCATTATGGTGGTCATGAAGACAATTGTGAATTCCCCTATTTACAGGGTTGTGATTTTGGATGCCCCTTTAGGAATGTTATTTATTGATCATTAGTTGGAGTCAATTGATAGATGTTTCAGAGGTTTTAGGATTGGGTGATTCAAATTATTTTGGATATTATAGAGGAATCCCTCATAGGGTATCCTTCTCTGGTTGTGGCCTTTGAGGCAGTTGAGGTTGTTTTTGCAGGAATGGCCTGAGAGCTTGGGTGCAACAGGGGAGTCCCATGGTGGATACCACTTTATTCTATGTCCCTAGGGACCATGAGTGTATAGGGAACCATCCTTAAAAATTATATATTCTTGAGGTATTGTCAATAAATTACTCTAATTCACTTTGAGGTTCTTTTCAGGTTTAGAGTTTTAGATAACTAGGTTAAAACCCATACATTATAAAACTATAATAAATAATGTGCACACTCTCTTTTACTATCCATTTTCCCATAATTTTAAAATTTTATAAAAAATAATTATTTATTTTCAAATAAATTATTTAAAACTTTCAAATTGACTTCTTTTTTTCCTTAACCGTTATAAAATCCTATGAAAAGTTATATAAAAACATGTGATGAGCATGAAAATCTCAATAAGGGATACAAAAAGACAGTAAACCATTAATCTTGTGAAAACATGAAATCTCATATGAAATTTATTTTTATCATTGAATTTCATTGGGAATATAAAATAAATAATTTTAACATGAAAAAAAGACACATTTTTTATCAAATAAAATCATTAAAGACCATAATAAGAAATTAAAACCTTTTTTCGTGACTTATATCATCATATTAATAAAATCCTTTTAACAGCATTTTAATCGGAATAACTATTGGACCAAATTACAAAATAATTATTTCCGAATAAATTGGAGCACTATCTACATGATCCCATAATTTAATATATAATGTTATCAACTAGTGATATCTTGGCCACCCCATTGTTTAACTATAATGAACTAACTTAGTGATATATTGTCCTTACCATCATATAAGCTGTAACAGGCTCACCTAATTCTATTTGGGTGGCCCCATCATATTATTTATAACAGGATCACCTAAAGAAATCTCATCACACCAATTTCTCATCTATAAATCTCAAGTAACATAACATGAAGAATTTTTTTCCCATTCCTTTTAAAAAACTATTTTAAACTCATAAAAAATCACTTTTGGATATCAAAATACTGTTTCCTTTTGATATCCCAATTTTAATACCAAAATAAATTTTTCTTTTGAAAACCATTTTCAAAACCAAATTTCCCAAAAAGGGGAAAAGGTTTTTCTTTAAATAAAACATGAATGTTTTTAATGGAAACTATAAAGAAGATAATGGTCATGGTGGAAAAAATCATTTTCTCTATGTACCTTAATTATTGAAGATTTCTTTTTTAATTTTTAAAAATGTTATGTATAAAACACATAAAAATATAACATTTTGAAAACCATTAAATAATGTAAATAATAAATAAAATGTACTTCATATATGTTTTATATCCATATTAAAACATTGATAAAATAATTTTAAAGGCACGTACATGGAAAAAGGATGATTTGGAAGGAAATCATTAAAAGATATTTTTTAATGAAAATTCTGTCATCACATTGAAAAAATTTAACTCATAATACACCAAAAATAATTGTATTAAAAAACTATAAATAACATGATAATATATTAATTCATGGTATAATTTTTCAATGGGGTTGTATATACACCTTATAAATGAATATATGTGCATGATATCACAATACACCTTAATGAAGTGAGATGGATACAAAGTCCCTTAGCTTTAGTCTGACTTGTCACGAATATATTTATCATCCAGAATAATAAGCATATTTTAATTATTTAATTTCTTGAGAACCTTTTATAGGTTTATAATTACTCTTACTACATAGATTAACAAGTTATGTACAATTACTTAATTAATTATTCTTAAATCAGATGTTTTGACCATATTCAGCCTATGTGTAAAAAACGACTTTGGTAGGTTGACTATAATCAAGTATATAATTTTTTTTAATATCACTAGAATAATAATAGTTAATTAATTATAATATTTTTACATTAATTATTTTTTTAAGACTATCAAGAAATACTCTTATGAAAATTTAACTAACGTTACGATCATGGAGACGGAAAGCCATACGTACGCATGAGTAACATTTCTATTTTTACAATGATCATTATGAAATGAAAGTTAGAATCATTAAAGTTTATATAAATATAATAATACCATAAATATAATATTATTTTATTATTTATATTTATATATACATTCTTGCGATGTGGTGATAAGAAAAATAACCACATTGCTTTGAGGAGGCGGTAGTCTGCACATCCACAAATGACGTTATCATTTTTTCAAGTGAGTGAAAAGTTAAAAATAAAATGATATATTATATTTAAAGAATGATAAATATGTAATTAATATAATAGATATTTATTTTATATCACATATATTTATCATATTTACCTTATTACCTTCCATATAACGCATTTTTAAAAAACGAATCACATCCCTTCATGAGGTGGTAGCCCACCATACACACGAGTGACATTATTTTCTCTCTCAACGAATGAAATGTAAAAGGGTATATATGATATAATTAATTAATATGAATAATTATGTAATAAATATAATATATAAATTAAGTATCCATCATCATACAGAACCATGAATGGTGGTATTGGAAAAATGAAAAACATCGTTTCGTGAGACGGCAGTCCACCGTATACATGAATAATGATTTCACAACCTATTTGATGGAAGTGTGTATAGTTGTCAGTCATAAACTTAACATAAATCATATAATTATTTTTAATATACCTATGAAAATATATTATTATTATAATAATAATAATTGAGTTGGTGTAGGAAGAAATAATATAAGAGCACATGTTGTGTAACGTCAACTCTTTTCCAGGTATCTCCTTTTGGTTCTCACCAAATGCATCCATTTTTTGGATTTATGACAAAATATAGGATTATAGTATTATATTATTTAATTTTATATGTTATTTGGGTAGTTATTGTCCAAATAAATTGTTTTCTTAGTGTGAAGAGAGGAGGAGAGTGGGTGGTCTTTTATAAGTGGGATGAGTTGCACAATTGATTTTTTTTTGAAATAGTGAATTAAAACCACATTTTTTGGTGTAACAATGATCCAATAATGTACCATTACTAATAATATAAGTTATAATGTATACATACGTTCATAAAAGTGTTTTTGGACAAGTTTATAAATCATTTTAACCTTATGTTTAATGTTAAATCCCTATGTATTCTTGTTTTTACCTTAACTATTAGGATTAATTTTACATGTTTTCATTAATCAATTTCGTAAAAAATAAATTTAAATTAATATAAATTTTAAATTATTATAATTAAAAATATGGATTTTATTTTTTGAAATTCAATTCACTAAATTCCTAAAATTAAATTTAATATTAATCATGCAGTCACGTTGAGACATCAAGTTTTTTAAGAAGAGTATTTTTTTAGAAAAATTTGATTCTATATTAACTATATGACTACTAATAATAATTATATGAAACTAAATAAATATTTAATTTTATGAAATATATATTTTTCTAATACATTCCCCATAGGGGATTATTATAATTAATCAAAAACAAAAAACATTCTACATTTTATAAAAGTTTTTAGAAAAAAAAACAATTTTTAAACCTAGAAACAAAATTATTCTAAAAAAAATAAGGTCGATTAAAAAATAAATAAGTTGCCTAAAAATTCATAAATAATAATTATTTTACTTAAAATCATATTCAAAACAAATTAACACTTTTATGTTACTAAATTTATTAATTTTTTTTATAAAAATCATCATGTTTCACTATTCATAAAAAATGAAGCTTTTCAGAAAAATACCAAACATTCACCCTAAGATAAATTTGAAATTCTTATTTAAAAAAATTATATTATTATTTTTAATTAAAATTCTAAAATTTCGAAATTAAACTTTAAAATTAATCATTAAAATAGAAGTGTTTTGTTTGAACCATTTCCTTTTTTGATTTTTTTTATAAAAAAATTACATAATATATTTATATTGAGAATAACTATAAAAATCATATTAAAAAACTAAAGGGGATTTATTATATCCTCACGTGGGTTGTTAAATTCTTCCCCCATTTTTGAAATTTCATCCTTACAATATTATTCACTTATTAAATAGGTGGGGATATTTTTCCCTTATAGTATTTTCAAATTTAAATGTTCTATATTCAACCATATGATTTTTCCATAAAACCTTAACTTGGTGTATCACCTAATTCTAAAACACTTTTCCTCTATGGTCATGAATCAAAACCGGTTTTTACTTATGAGAAAGTTTCTATTTTATTTGAACTTCTTTCAGTCTCAAAACATGATATGAATTCAGGACATATTTCCTTAACATTGAACCACAAATTAATTTGTGTACCTGAGATAAACTCAGGGAAAATCCACTCAGTAGGAAACTAATACAAATTTCTCATGTATTTCATAGATTCAAATTAATTTTGGAATTAGATTTCCCTTTTTAACAAAATATAGAACACTTTTCCATTGAGAAACTTTTACAAACACTTTATCAGCTACATTAAAATAAATATCTTTCCTATGGTTATCAACATAAATTTTCTACTTTCTATGACCCATCCTCATATGTTTCGGAATAAATAGTAACTTATCATCCATTTATACTAATATATCTTTTCCCATTAACTTCTTTTCTCCTAATTCATCCCAAAAATATAGGTTGGGATCTAATTTCCATATAATTCCTCAAATGGTTCCATCTGTACACTGGAATGAAAACTGTTGTTATAAGAAAACTCAACCAAAGAATGTTGTTGATCACAAAAACTACAGTAATCCATCAAATAAGAAAAATTCATATCTTTAATTTTCTTAATCCTCTACTCGTACTATCCCTTTTATTAAGGATTTACGAAATATTAATTTAGTCCCCAATGAATTCTGAAGTCCTTTAAAAATGTTATATGGAAACCTTATACTGTAGTCTGAAACAATAGGGAATAGAAATCCATGTAACATGAAAATATCCTATAGATATAATCAAGACATATAATCTAAGTACATTGTATCTTTAATGGGAAGTAAATGTGTAGATATATTTAATTGATCAACCAAAACTTAAATTGTATTGTTTCCTCCTAATATACTACAAAAGCTCACCATGAAATCCAGGGATATATTTTCCTATTTTCACTGGATCACTGGAAGTGGTTGAATCATTCACTTTAGTAGTTTTAATTATTATTTAACCAGATTAAATTAAAAAACATCATGGTAAAGTTAGTAATGTCTCTTTTCATTCTGTCCCACCAGTAATACTCTTGAAGGTGTCTATACATCATAGTGCTGCCCAAATGAATGAAAAAATCGTGAGCTTCAATCAAAGACTCTTTACTCAATTGGGAATATAAATGAACACAAAATATTTTACCAAATCATAAAATACCTTCATTATTGTTGGGAAAAAATCCCTTAATGTATCATTGAAGCATTTTTTAGGTGATTGTGTTTGTTGATAAAGTGGAAATCTATGTTGTGATTGTTGACAATGAAAACTATGATGTACAAATTTGTTGAAAAAAGGGATTTCATGGGGGAATTTCGAGTTCAAGGGATGTGGTTAATGATCCATGATTGATTCAAGAACATCAAAAAAGTAATGAATGATTTGGAGGTGGTACAAAAACAGCAGATACAAGGTGGCACCGTTTTTTGAAAAGGGACTTGTGTGCCATTGTCTTGAAGGAGAGTAAACTTGTGCACCACATGTTTTAAAAGATCTGAATATCAAAATATGGGAAAGGGATAAGGGGCGGACATGTTTTAGGTTTGGTCACGCAAGTGACTTCCACGGAAGAGACTTGAACGCCGAGACTTGCGTGCCGAGGGGAGACTTGCATGCCGTCCAGCAGGGTTTCCAAATGCCTATAAATAGAGTTCAACCCCTACGCATTCGGTACAAGTTCAACACTTAGAGAAAATCAGTGCTCCCGTCATGCAAGTGTGGTGGTCGTGCAAGTGGTGCTGTGGTCACACAAGTAGAAGTTGCGCACCAGTTTTTTGATGCGCGTCTAGTGTGGTTTGGGAAAGAAAGGAAGGGATTTGCCCGAGTTTTGAGTTGATGAAGGGGGTGTCGTGCAAGTGGTTTGGTGACACTTGTGCGCCAAGTTTTTAAGAAGCGTGATAGTTTATGGTTGTGCACCAATATTGGTTTGGGCATAAAAGGGTGTGAGTCACGCGAGTTTGGATTTGCAGAAGCTTGTGTCGTGCAAGTGGTTGAGGTGGACTTGCACGCCAGTTATAACTTGTACGCCGAGACATGCACGCCTGCTTGGATAAGGGCACCAAGTATGGTTGAAGCATGATAGTGATTCAGTGCTGCGTGAAAGCTGGAAGATTGTCCGATACCTTTGGTGAAAAGATAGATTCATCTTCGGGTGAAATTTTTTACTTTAACAGATCATCCACATACAACAGAGGATGTATTTATTAGTGATAATGAAGAGTCATATAGGTCTATAAACATTGAGAGGATCCTTTCTAGAGCAGTGAGTGAAGGAAGAGGAAGGAGGTGATCCTCTCCACCGGTAATGAGCCAGAGAGAGAGAGAAATAGGGTGTGACCCTTGTTAAAGCAACGTGCTGACCCTAAACATTGTAAAGGCAGTGAGCCTGGGCATAGAAGTGATCTATCCTGAACTATGTAAAAAAAAAAGTGGGCTTATAGTGGATTTGATACATCAACACATTGCCGGTGTATGCTCCTTGGACGTAGCCCAGTGAGGGTGAGCCAAGTAAAATTGATGTGTCCTATGCATGCTTTACTTTCTGTTTATATTGTGCAACAAGAAAGAGAGAGAAGAGTGTTTTTCTTAATAGTGAAACAAAATCAGAAGGGGCTTTAATTTCAAATTTTTCATACCATGATTGACCCCCCTCTCAGGGTATTCAGCCTAGTAGACCTATCAATTATCAATATTAAAATCATTAGACATTCCCTTCTTAAAAGATTCTACTTGTTCCTATATAGATTGATCCTCCTCCTAAGCATTTTTAATTATTTATAACCAATTCGACTACATAGAAACCTGAAAAAAATTTGAAGTTGTAATTGCATCTATTATTTATAGGAAAAATTTTATAAAATAATTAACCGAAAGTCCACTTTCCAAATATTACAAGTTTAATGTAGAATTAATTTTTTATCTCAAATAAGTTTCCAGTTTGTTTTCTTTTATAGGATGATAATGAGTCATTCCATTATAATCCATGACTAGTTCTACCCATCTTCTTTGTATGATGATTAATTATTTTTGAGTGATTATATAATTAAAAATTTTGTGATCAGTATATATTTTAATATTAACCCCATATAACTGATGCATCTAAAATTTAAAAGAAAACAAGAAAACAACTAACTCAAAATCATGTGTTGGATAATTTAACTCAAGAGGTTTCAATTGACATGAAGATTATACAATTACCAAATCATTCTATATTGTGACACGACCAAGTCCTTCCAATGAATAATCACTATAGATTCAACATTTAAAATTTCTAGAAGGAAATGATAGAATGGGGGAATTCATATATATTATTTTCAATTCCTAGAAAAAATATTCACATTCTATTTTCCAGATGAATATAATTGATTTTTTAGTTAACTTAGTTAGTTTTCTATAAAATTTAGAAATGTTTTCAACAAGATACTTTTATTAGCTTTCTAATCCAAGAAAACTACAAATCTTAATGAAAGTTTTAGGTATTTTCCATTATCAATTTTTTTATTAGGCTCAATATTTCATATTTAGAAAACATATATCCAAGGAATGGAATTTATTTCAACAAAAACTTACACTTTAAAAATATCCCATCAAGTTTATTTTATTTTATGGTTTAAAAAAAAACCCTTAAGTGTCATTAAAGTTCCCACTCACTTTTAGAATATACCAAATTTTATAAATAAACTCAACCACAAAAACATATGAGGACTCATGAAAAGATATATTTATAAGGTCCATAAATAAAGTTGGTATATTAGATAACCTAAAAGACATAACTATAAACTCATTATGCCCATTTATAGTGAAAAATGTCTTTATAATGTCTGATTCTTTCACTTTCATTTCATGGTACCATATAATCAGGTAAACCATTGAAAATTACTGATCTCTTGGATCAAATCAAACAAACCATTAATATGAGGGAAATAATACTTGATATTAACAATGATGTTATTAAATTCTCTGTAATAAATGAAAAGTCTCATTGAACCTTTTTTTATTTTTAATAAAAAATAGGATCAGACCATGTTAATGTGGTAGGTTGAATGAAACCATTATCTAATGAATACCATAATATATTTTTCAATTCTGAAAGTTTCAATTGATTCGTAAGATAAGGGGTCCTGAAATAGGCTTAACAATAGGTACTAAGTCAAAAGTAAACTCAAGATGCCAATATATAATAATACCTGGAAAATCATCAGGATATATATCGATATATTCATTTACTACCAGGGCATCACTAGTTTGAACAATTTCATTCTTTTAAATGATGTGATATAAGAAAATTTCACTACCACCTCTAAATAATTTCTCAGCTTAATGATAAGTTATCAATGTTATGAAATCATTGAACACTAATTTTTAGCACTGGAATCTATCTTTGTATGATAAATTGAAATACAATCCATAAAAAAAATTATATCATTCTACAATACGGATAGTTCAACAAGATTTGTTTAAAATACCATCACACTCATAACAATGGGAAGATTATGATAAATCTCAGTTGCATTAATGTTTCTAAACAGAGTTTTCACAAAAGGTTATATCTTGATTTTTTAAGGTTATATTCCCAATTTACATGAAAATTTATCAAAAATTAAAAAATTTGATGATCCAGAGTCAAATAGGGTATTGCCAAAATTCTAATACACAAGTAACTTACTTTTGGACCTTTCATTTTATATCCCAACGTCAACTGTAACACTAGAAAATGAATTCAATACACCTATATGTTTCAAATAATAATGATTTATATCCTATAAAACTAAATTCAGACATAGATTAGCATAATGACCCAATTCGTTTCAACTAGAACATCTCAACAATTATTATTTATCACTTACCCCATTCTTTGGTTGTTCATGACTCTTGTATTTAAATTCACAAGCCATATGACCAAACTAACCACACCAAAACACTTCCCAGATCATATCAAACATTGCTTGAGATTTATTTTCTAAACAAATTCCATTTTTATGGAATCCCTATATAATTATTAGTGATTTTTTTATTTGTTTCCTACTACCTTGAGATTTTATTTCTATTGTCTTCTCGAAGAACAATAAAATTTCTAATTAATATTAAATTCTCATGTGGGTAATGTTATTTATAAACTTGGTTTTAACATTGAGTAAAATATAATAATTTTACTATCACTGCCTTAAATAAAATTCTGCATGTACCTGGGTAATCTTGTGAATTTTTCTTCATATTCTGCTACAGAATCTTCAAAATTATTCCTCAACTCAATGATTTTTTTCTATAATTGTGAAAAAACATCAGGGAAATATTTCTCATGGAAAATATCTTTGAATGTTTCACATTTCATGGATTCAAGATAATATTTTCTATGGTATTATTAACTAATCACCACCATCGATCAATATAATATTCAAAATGATAAATTGTAATAGTTAACATTTGATGTTCCAAACATTACACGACTTCAAATATCGTCTCTTGGGAATTTATCCATACTTCTACTATTGTGGGGTTAGATCATCCATTAAATGATGGGGGATTTTTTGTCATGAAATGATCCATAATAGACATGTTCCTTCAAGGTAGATCACATAACTCTCTCTCATGGATAACACCAACATTTATAGTTTGTCTCATTTGAGACATTACTACAGAAAACTATTCTGTTCTGATTAAAAGGATATCAAGATACTGATTTGGAAGAATATTTTCCTCTTAATTTCTTCCAAGTATGGGTTATCTATTCCCTATGTGGAAATCCATTCAACATAGAATTAATTTAGTTAATGAAACCTTGTAATCTTTAAATACTGTATCATTTTAACTTAACTATAGGGTAAAATATTTCAAGGCAATGTTTTTTAAAATTATCCTAACCTATAATGTTATATATTCCAACCTATGATACCTTATATAAGGACCTAAAATTAAACATTATATAGTATTTAGTATTAGTCAAGAAATTACTTTATTTTTAATGACGAATCTTGTCTGGTTTAGAGTTTTAGAGAATTTGGTCACTACTCAGACATTACAAAACCATAAAATATAATTTTAACACTTCGAATTGGAATTAATTTTTCTATTAATAGAGGAATTTTAATATAAAGAATCATTTTTTCAGGTAAAATATTTATGATTTTCAACTTGGCTTCTTCTTTTCTTTGAACCATCCTTAAAAACATCCCAAAAATATTTTAAAACTTTGGATGAGCATGAAAATCTCATTAAGGGATTTAAAAAGAAGAAAAAACTTCATTAACATGAAAACATGAAAACTTAAATGATGATTGCCTCTATCTTTATTTATTTGACAAATTTAAATAAATAATTTTAAATAAAAAAAATATTTTTTCTCATAGAAAATAATTAAAACCCCTAGAAAGTAATTAAAATGTCTTTTAGGTAACTTAGGGAATCATATTCATAAAACCCTTTCAAAACCCTTTTAATTAGAAAAACAACATGAAAAAATTCTAATATATTTTTTATCTGATTAATTGAAGTGATATATTCGTGTACCCACTATTTAAGACATAATGGTCTCACTAGACACCATTTGGGATGCCTCGTTACATAGTTATAATGGGCACACCCGACACAATCTGGGACACACCATTATATAAACTATAATAGGGTCACCAAGAATTATCTAGGAACACCCATTTCCAAGGTATAATTTTAAGGTACCATAACATTAATAGAACATTTTCATGCTTTCACATTCGAACAAGTATTTTAAAATCATAAAAAGTCACTTTTGTATACCAAAATGTCATTTTCTTTTAAAACACAATTTTTAAAACCAAAATACACTTTTCTTTAGAAATACCACATAAATAAAAAAATATTGAAAAATGGTATATATGTTTTATTTGAATACAACATGAAATTTTGAAAAGGAATCTTAAAATCAAATAATAGTCCGGAGGGTGGAAAAGTTATTGTGACCGTGTGTGTTAAGAATAAAAACTTTATTTTATCATTTCTCAAAATGTTCAGTATAAAATATATATAAAGATTTCTTTTTCAAAATAATTTAGATAGAGTAAAAGTGGAATAAAATGTACATTATAAATATTTTGCATACATATGAAAACATTAATATGATCATTTTAAAGACATAGACATGCAAAGAGAAAGAGTTGAAGAAAAACATTAAAGGATATTTTTTTAAGGAAAACTCCATTATCAAATTGGGAATATTTGAATCACATTCCACAAGAAAGAATATCATTGAATAAAAAAATAAATACGATAATAATAGATAAATTCATGATATAACATGACAAAGGGTCTGTATATACACCTTATAAAATAATATTGGTTTAAAACATAAAAATTTCCCTCAAATAAATCATATTGAGATATAGTCCCTTACCTTGAGTCCAACTTGTCATGTGTTTCTTTACCTTATTGAATAATAAAATTATTTTGATTAATTAATTTCTAGAGAAAATTTTAAATTTTATTATTAATTTTATTTCAATTATTCCCTTGTTACATATAATTACTCAGTCAATCATTTTTACGTCGGATGTTTTGATAATATTCACTATATATGTCAGAAATGAATTTGGTAGGTTTAATATGGTCAAAGTGGTAATTATATAAAAATTTGAATAATAATGATCATGAAATGATTATAATATTTATTCATAAATTATAATTTTAAAACTAATCATGAAATATGGTTATGAAAAATGAACTAACGTTAAGATCATGGAGATTTTAGGTCATACGTATGTATGAGTAACATTTACATTTTCAAATGATCATTATGAAAAGAAGTTAAGTGAAATTTATCTTTATATAATGATAATAATATCATAAATAAAATTTTATATAATTATATATACTGATATTTATCATTATTTGTATGTGGTTCTGAAGAAAATAATCAAATCACTTTTATGAGGTCGTAGTCCACATGTCCAGAACCAACATTATCATTTTTTATAGTGAGTGAAAATGTACAAAAAATGACATATTATATTTTAAAAATGATAAGTATTTCAATAATATTATAATTATACCATTTATATGACATATATTTGTTATCATTAGCCTTATTACTTTAAATTTATTGCTTTTGTGAAAAATTAATCACCTCGCTTTGTGAGACGGTAGTCCACCATACACACGAGTTACGTTATCATATCCCTTACAGAATAGTGAGAAAAATGTTATATATGATATAATGACCTTATAGGTATAATTAAATTTTAAATATAAAATATAAAATTTATATCCATCATCATACACTTCCTTGAGAGGTGTTAGAGGAAAAATTAATGACTTCGTTTTGTGTAGCGGTAGTCTACCATACACATATATGATGATTTTTTAACCCATTTGATGAAAATTTCCATGGTTGTACATACTAAACATAAAATTAAAAAATCATATTATATTAAATACATTTATCATATTCAATAACAAATATATAATAAAAATTAAAGGGGGTGGAGGAATAAATAAAGAAAATGCTTGTTGAAAAATGTCACCTCTTACTCATGTACCTCCGTTTGGTTTTAACAAAGTTCTTCCCTTGGTTGGATTTATAACAAAATTGATGATTCTGGGATGAGATTATATAAGGGTAGATTTTATTTGTATATTTATTTGTGTAAATAATTGGTTTTGAAGGTGTGAAAAGAGGAGGAGTGTGGGTGGCATTTTTTAAGTTGGGTGAGTTGCACAATTGTATTTTTTTGAATGAGTGAATTCCACCCATGTTTTTTGCCTACCACCAGGCCCAAATAATGTTACATTATTGACAATAGAAGTTATAAGGTCCAAATATGATCATAAAATTGATGTTTCTTAAGTTTCTAGTTCATTTAACCTAATGATTAAAGTATAATGTCCTCGTAAACTAATTTTTACCTTAATCGCTGTGATTAATTTTAACTGTATTCACCAATGAATTTGAAAAAAATTAAGTTGAACATATTATAAATTTTATATTATGAGGATTAAAAATATGAAATTCTTTTTTACAAATTCTATTCATATAATTTTAAAATTTTAATTTAATGTTAATCTCGCAGACGATGAGTGACAACATGTTTTTAAGAAGAGTATTTTTTGAGAAAAAGATGATTATATTTTAAATATATGACTAATAATATCCATTATATGAAAACTAATTAATATTTATTGATATAAAATATATAAATTTTATTTAAAACATTCCCCATTGGGATTTATTTTATTTAATTAAAAAGGAGAAACATTTTTTATTTTAAAATAGTTTTTATAAAAACCCTTTTTTAAACCCAAAAACAATATTGTTCTAAAAAATATATCAAGTTGATTAAAAAGTAATAAAGTGGATTAAAAATAACTTTGTAATTCTTAAGTTACTATAAATCATATAAAAAACAAATTTTTACTTTTAAATTAGTTAATTTATTAAAAAAATAATTTTTTTTATAAAAAATGATATTTTTCATTATTATTCAAAAATAAAATTTCAGAAAAATCCAATAAATTTAACCAAGGATAAATTTACCATGATAATTTAAAATGTGATATTATATTTTCAAAATTATATTTCTAAAATATATATATTAAACTTTAAAATTAATTTTTATAAGATACATGTTTAGTTAGAATGATTTACTTTTTTTTATAAAAAAAGTTACTTTCTATTTTTATAATGAGTATAACTATATTATTCATATTAAAAACATGAATTTGTTTTATTATATATTTACTTGTGTTTTTATAGGGATCCCCATGTTTTTTTTGGTGCTAAGGTGGGTCATGGATAACTCATGATGGCTGTTTTGTTAGGATGCTGAGATCCATGGAACCATGGGGGCCCCATGCTCGTTGACTGAGAGTGGATCAATGCTACTAGTTCTACTGTTTGGATAATGGGGTTGAAGCACAGTATTCCCATCTATGTTTGGCCTTTGAAAATGAAATTTGAGCCATTTTATGCTCAAGACTATGGTTTGTTGAGGAGACCCTTGGGATATCTTGTATCGAGTGCTTCCTAAATTATTAATATGGTTCTCTCATATGTTTATTAATAGATATGGTTATATTTTCATAGGGTGATAATTGATGATCTAGATGAGGGTAGAACCCCCAGATTGAGGGTTCTCCCTAGCTAGGGGTGGTTTGATTTGTTCTGGATGCTATTATGCTCCTAACCTTATATATGTAGACCATTTGGCATTTCTTCTGTCGGGTCCATATGGATGGTTCCCATATAGTGATGTATCTATGGGTCAATGTGGTGGAGCTCGAGTCATTGTACAACAATTTCAGGACATGATATATCTCAAATGTGTGGCAGGGAGATACGATCACTATTTATGATGATCTATCATATTCTTAGCTCTTAGTAGATGTGCTTTGTCACGTTGATTCCTATCAGTATGCCCTAGGTTCCAAAAATTTTTCCTATTGAATTTGGAAATCTTTTATCTCTAGTGTAGACCAAACATATATGGAAGTTGTCATGTGTTTGGGTGATCGATGAACAAAAAATCCTCGGAGATTACATATCTTGTATCTAAGTATCACTGATAGGTGGAGGTGGTGAATCAATGATAGCCTTTTATTTTGAGTTTCATTTATTTTTCTAAAAGAATTCACCTCCGGTTAAACAGTTATGTATTTGATGAAAACAAAAAAAAATCACAAATCTATAGGAACACAAAAATTTACATGGTTCAATAAAAAAAAGTAGCTATATCCATGGTATGGGTTGAAAACAGTCCAATAAAACCAAATCCACTAGAAAAAATCTCTTTTGTGTGGATGCAACAAGTAGGATATGCCCTTACAATATTGTAGTAGTATGATCAATACAACAGTGTATGTGATTCAAGTAGAACAAAATGATGTAATAAAATTGTTCTAACACATTTTGAAACATTCACCAGTTTCTTAAAAACTAGTAAATGTGTTTTCTTATCAACTTTCACAAATATTATCTTCAAAACAATACTTCACGTTTCAACCATGTAGTAGGGAATAACTTATCTAGACATCATATTGATACTGATTCTGATTCCCTAATCTGATTCACTAGTTCTATTTCTACATCCAATAATACATATCTTCCAGAAAACCACTAAAACAATTCTGAACTATCTATGTATCAATCTGCAAATACCACCCTTATTTCATTGTCCGATATTAAAACTCTGAATATGATTTTCATTTTTCTTCTTCTATCTGGAAAAAATCCATAAGAATTGTCAATCCATAAATTCCTCTCTAGAAAATTTTAGCACTTCACCTTCTCTCTTCACCCATGAAAAAAATAAGTTTCAAAAAGTAAAAATTACTTTATACTATTTATAGGTTCTCCAAATGTGAGTTATGAAGGATTATGAAAACTGTTCCTCCATAAAAAATTTCAAAAAATTATCAAATTTCCCTTAAACATCAGCTCAATTTTTGAATTCTCCAATTCTCCTCAACTCTCCAAAATTTTTCTCTAATAATCTAAAATCATATCAAAACCCGACCTTGCTTCATATTTTCAAAAAACTCTTCATTTTGATTATAATTTTCACTATGATTTCATCATTATGATGAAGAATAAAAATTAATTATTAAATATCTTCACACCAATTGAAATATATAAAAATAATTTATCTTCTCATTATGATTCTCGAAACCAATTGAAAATAAAATTTTTATTCTGATGCCCTGCACAAATAATTGGAAATAATACATTGAAATGATTATTCCACAAACATTTTTTCTAATTTTTTAGCCCTCAGTCTCCTTTATTTTTCTATAAACATAGTGGAAAGTTAAAAATATTCTGGAACTCCTCAACCATACTTATTCATTAGATTCAAAATTACTTGAAAAACCTTTTTAAACATCAAGCTCTAATATCACCCAGAAAATACTTTTTTTTATATTATATATAGTTCTCAATTTTCTTCTTTAAATTAAACATATTATCTTTCATCTGATGAAGTTATTGGTGTCATATTATATATGAGGGATATGTACTTACTTCACTATAATGATTAGTCTCTGCTCTAGTCTAATGGATCTTAACCCAAATGATAAAAACATGAGACAATTTTATATCTTGGACAAATTGATAACATATTAGAGTTATTCTATAATTCTTGACCTAATTGAAACAAAAAACACCAACCTAATAAAAAATGGTTGACTATATTGTTGATTGGTCTCAAATCCCATTTTTCATCAGTCACAAAAACTTTCTTTCTTACCAGTATCAAAAAATCCAAAAAGAACTATTCTTCCTTTGATTCTATTTAGTAACCATCATCGTAAATAATGATATGTTTAGTATTACTCTGATAATTAGTGGCATACCACATCTGATGGATATCCACAATTTTGACCTCAATAACTTATTTCCTTTTTTTTATTTTGATTCACACCAACTTCTTTCTTTGAAAATTTCTACCTCATGGATTGTTGGTCTGATTGAATACCATCATCTTCATCTTCACACATTCCAAACAAAAATTCTTAGATTTTGAATAAATATACAACTAGTATTTTCACACGGAAGAATTGTGACTTAAAATATTTAATTTCAATAACAATATTATTCTATAAACATCATCTTCTATAAAGAATTTCATGATTTTGTGAACACTTAAGATTGAATTACAACCATAATACTCATATTAGGAAGTATTAAAAATTCACATACTTCAAAAACGATATTTATTTCCAATCTGAACCTAAATATGATTGGAATCACTTTTTATACAACTTTCCTTCATAAGGCCTGCATCAAAAGTTTCCCCGATAACATATGATTTATCAGAACTCCATGATCAACAAATAATCATTATATTTTCATTAGATCCATGTAGACTCCAGAACAGCTTATTATTAGGATTGAACCTTCCATTCCGGACCCAATATTAGTCTAATGAACCTTTTCTTCCATAAAATAGCCTATTAATATGATGTAATTTCTTAAGCATTGTGTGTTTGGTCTTATGATTACAACTGTGAGTCTTAGCACAAAATAATACCAAGTAAAGTGTTTGAATTTTTTGAGTTGTCATATATGATTCTAATATATTTTGTGCCTTTGATATATCTGAAAATTATTTTTCCAGAAAATAGAAGTGATTTTCTTGGAGAACATTGAAATATTTCTCATATGTTAACTATATAAACAATAATATATCTTTAAGATGTAAAAACAAACATACAATCAACTTTCAAAACAATTTAGAGTCAACTTCCTTAACTTCTCCATATTTAATCAACTTAGTTCCCACTAAAATCATGGTGGAGAAAGATTTTATATTATCCACTCTAAAATTATTAAGAAGTTCTGTAGCATACATTTCATGAGAAAGAAAAAAAGTTATTTATCTTTTGCAAGATTTGTAACTGATGAAAGTATTTAATTTTTTTCAAAAGGGAAATTTTAAACCACTATTTCATCTCTTTATAATATCTTTGATAGGTTCTTTCATTGTAACACACTGAGATTTTATGAAAAATATATTTTTTTAATTTCATTAATATCTTGTGTTGTACGCTACACCAAAAGGATCTTTCACAACACACATCCTTGACTTGCCTTGCGTTACACACAATCGCGACCTTCCTCGATAGCGTGTGTAGTACGCAATACCGAGTTTCACTAAACAACGATATTCTATTATTAAAACTAGCCGTTATGAATAGTAATAACCAATTTTTGAAATTTTGTAAATTTTATTTTTCAAAATGGACTTCATTTTTGGATTCGGAATATCGAAATTAGCTTAGGGTGAAATTTTGGTACTTTTCGGATAACTTTCATATTCTGATGAATAGTAAAAATTATTAAATTTTAATTAAAAACAACTTTTTTTAATTGAAATAATTAATAGTGATAAATTATTAATTTGAGTGGTTTTAAATTATATTTAGAATATATTTTTACAATTTAATTCAATGTTGTTCATTGGATGTAATTTCACATTTAAACCAGACATAAACAAGTGTCAATATTTTGATAGTTATTATCTTTTAAAAACACGCAATTTGTTTGGACGACGGGAATTAATTTTTAAATTAGTTAATTTAAATGATATGTATTGAATTTGGTAAAATAAACACCATTTTTTAATTCATAATATCAAATATAGCTTAGGCCATATTTTTGGTATTTTTCTGGAAACTTTCATTTTTTGATGAATAGTGAAACCACTAAGTGGTAGTTAAAAAAACTGAATTTTTCATAAAACATATTTTTACCGTCTCTGTGAGTAGAATTTCGAAAATCCGAGAGACATGGTTAATATGAAGGACTAAAATTTAATTCAATGAGATGAAAATAATTTTTGGTGAATAGTAACTTTTATTTTTTTTACCACGGTTAAAAGTAAATAGGGTAATTAAGGGTCAAAATGATATTATTATTACCCTAAAACATGTCATAATTCTATTGGATAAGTGTAATTCGACCAAAAACAACCTTAGGAATAGAATATGACCATTTAGGCCCAAACAGATTAGATTAGGACATTTATTATTAATTTATTTAATGAAGGGTTAAAATAGTTAAAATCAAAGTTTAATAAGTAAATCATTTTTAATATGGGGTTATACATAAGATAAATTAGAATATAAATATGAATTTGAAAGATAAACAAAGTTTCCTACATAATGGTCTTTTATTTGTAATTTTTAGACATTAAATAATTTAATTTATTTATGACACAACGATGATGCAGTAATTATCTTATTAATGAAATATTGACATAATTGATGTTATAAATACCCAAATAAAGGTAATTTGAGACTTTTTATGAATTAAAATAATTTTATAGGTTAATATGACATCTTAGTATTGATTTAATTAACTTTTTTCGAACTAATCATTCTGTTATGATTTTAACAAAAATCAATTACTAAATAGTGTCAAAATTGACATAAAATAGTTTTTAAAACGAATATTATATTATTAATTGTAATTTTATTCCTAAAAATCTACGGTTCAGAAAAATGACTTAGATAAGGTTATATATATTAATAATACACAAATTGGGGTTCTTTTGGATTATTATAGTATGTTTATTATCCTTATAGTGTAAGAACACAAGAAGACACGGTAAAAGTAAAATTATTTAACATAATGTTAAATCTAAATGATGAGGTTAAAATAGGAACCTAAACTTGTCTAAATTCTATTGGATGAGAGGATTTCGAACCATCCCCACCTTAGCTTCTAAATAAATCCATTTTGAGCTATTTAAAACCGAATTTGGATTTATAATAAAATAATATTTTTAGTTTTTCCAAAGGTGCCCCTCTCCTCCCTTATAAAAGGGCACCTTCTCCCTCTCTTCCTCACATCACATTGAGCCTTCAAGCTCGGAAAACCCCTGAAAATTTATTCTCTCCACTTCCCTAGAGACATCCCAGAGGTCCTGGTCTTCTTCAAAGACCAATTTTAGTTCTCTAAAAGGAAGTCTCAAAGAAGCGCTTCAAAGAAGAGGTAATGTCCGTTACCGATTCTTTCATCTTTATTTCTTCTTCCACTTCTTATTCATTAGTTGTTTCATTATGAAGTAATAACATTAGTATCAATCATATAATTATATGTTATTATAAGTATGAAACAACCCTATTTTACCATCTATCCATCCTACATAAATTGAAATCACCGCGCGTGCGTACGTACGGAATACCGTCTCCACGCCGTGGTGTAATCTATTTTCCACCAACACCTTACTTGGATGGGTATAATGGTGTCAAGAATGAATATATATGATTATTTTAAATTTATATTGATTATGAAATAGTATGAATACACTCCAATACAATTCCACGATCATGGGAACGATATCATCGCTCGTGCGTACGTACGGAATACCGTCTCCGCGACGTGATGCGACTCGTTCTACATGATCTTCATTGCATAATGATTATATAATTGAATTGAATGAATTGAATGAATGAATTAATCTGATATATATTACACTAATACCATTCTATAAATGAGGTATCTATAACCTAAAAAGAATAATAAGAATTTATTCGACAAAACACGCATAAGAACAAAAAGTAATAAACACCCGAATAACAAGTAAAAATGAAATATTACTAATAATAAGATAAGAATATGACCATATATGATATCATAACAATGAGTATGATTCTGGAATAACTCAATAACATTATTTAAATCATTATACAGGAGGTTCAGACACATATGAAGCAAATTGGACCTAAGGTAAGGGAAATATCACAATCTCATTTTTATCCGAGATTGTTTATACTTTGAAATTTACTGGGGTGTATTTTATCATCCACATCCATGTTTCCTCAATATGTAATATTGTTTCCATCCACCAACAATTGTTTAAATCCAATTTTACCTTTCTCTGAGTTTTTAGTCAAAGATATGAAAGGAATCTTTTGTCGTTTTTCGTACGAGGTACTTTTTGACTTTTCCGAGAAAAGTACGAGAAGAATGTTTTTTTAACTTATATAGCATGAATGGATTTTTAAAACATTATTTCCAAGAAGCTTCCTTTACAAGTTTTCAAGTTTATTTTTAATCAACTTCTTTTAGTTTAAAATGGTAAAAATGTTTTTTTGAATTAGAAAGGATATTTTCCTCAAGAATGGAGTTCAAGTGTTTTATCAAAATTATTTTCCATCTAAGATAAAATAGGGTTATGTTTCTATCCCTATTATTACATTGATTTGATTATGTTGTGATGGAATTATTTTTATGAATTCCTTTATCTTATATGAATTGTTTTATGATGTCATGTTGTTTAAGAATCCTATTTTTATTACATGGGTTATGCAATGATGTATGATTTGTGATTTTGTGGCACACATAATAATGGTATCATTATCAGATGAGTGGGACCTATATCTCCCTCAAATTCATTGGGTAAAGATTTATATCTCATGAGATAGACATGGCTAGAATGGAAAGTTAAACCGGTTCAGTAATAAAGGACTGGAACGAGGAGTGAACTCGATTCAGAAAGGGACTTTGTCCACTAAGATGGTCTGGGCAGCAATGCCTTGGATACTATGGAAATCATATCATGTGCTTAATGGTTGCCACAATTAAATGTTTTATTCCCATGATAGTTTATCATGATTAATGTTCCTTTATGATCTATGCATTATGTACTTCCATGATTTATGTCTTTGCTCAAGATTTTAATGTTTAGGTTTTATGATCATGTTTTTACACTCAAATGTTTATGGATTATTTTATACTATCTATGATTACCCTTACTAAGCATTTGAGCTCACCCTTTATATGTTTTCTTTCCCCCAGGATTTAAATAATGTTTTTAGTTAAGAAAACAAAAGGGGAAGATCTTTATGGGAGATTTTGAAGATATTTCACCAAGATTAGAAGATTACGTTCTGAGTTTCCAAAGACACTAAACTATTACGGTCCTTGAGTTTTGATTTTTTTTATGTATTAAGTATTACGCAAAAGTAATGTAATGTCCATGTATGTCAAGCTTCGGGTCTCTACAGTTGGTATCAGAGGAAAGGTTTAGTCAACCTTTGGAAACTATGATGTGAGAACTTTAGTGTGATCCCTAGAGATATTTCTAAGGTATGTCTAGGGATGTCCCTAATGTTAAGTATACGTATAGGTTGTAGTCCAAGAATTACTCTAAAGATCAAAGAATTAAACCTAAGATGTTAGATATTGAGGTACTACCCCTTTATTATGTTGTTTTCCCTAGCATGATTTTTACCTCTCACACTATTCTTTTTGGGTTTTAGAAAATGGATGGAAACATGAAAATTCATGATAATGGAGGATATGACGGACAATTGAATGATATTCTTCATGAGAAACCAAATGAAACGGGATTTGGAAGTCCAAACATCGTTATTATGCCTAATCAGCAATCTCATAATATGATCAATAATCTCAACTTTGGTATGTTTCCCGACTCATATAATAAGAGAAGGATGGAGTTTTATGATGATCATAGAGGAAATAAAGTTCAATTTCCCTCATGTAAATCATGTGGGAAGAGGAATCATGGAGATTGTTTCAAGGGAACTGGAAGATGCTTTGGGTGTGGAAAAGAAGGACACAAAGCCAGTAGGTGCAAAGGAAAAGGTTCAGTTAACACCATGGATGAGGATAATGGTATTGCTATGACATCAACAATGGTTAAATGTTTTAAATGTGGAATGTACGGGATTTATGCAAACCAATGCCCTAAGGGAAAGTCTCATGAAGAGAATCAGTATGGTCGTATGGGTAGTATTTATGTTGATTATGATGAAGAGACTAAAAATGATATGTGAGATGAAAGAATTTTTGAAGCTCGGTCAATGGTTTAAGAAGGTAGTGGAATGATTACATGTTTATCAAGTGTAATGTTGTATAAGTAATCTCATGGTACTATGGAATAAAGAGACATCTAAGGATTGTTACACTGTTGTCTTTCCTTGAGTTTTGAAAGTGTATGATTAATGGCACCAGTATCCATGAAAGGTTATTCAGATATTTTTGGAATGTAGATGATATGCGCATAATAAAGGGATAAGGAGAAAATTAAATGTTTTATAGTATTCATGAGCTCATGACTGATATAAGGAGAAGGTTATATCATGGTTTGAGTATATAGAATTTTTGGATTTTGGTATGCGTAAAGAGTTATCTTTTGATAGCATTCATGTTTTCACTAAGGTTTAATGGGTATTAATTTTTCAAGAGAATAGATGATTAAGGTATTGACAGGATTGGAATGTGACCAACAAGATATATGGGAGATAAATGATGGTATTCACATGCTTGGTTGATGACATTTCAAGTAATAGTTTTCTTTATAATATGAGCTTGGACCAAATTATTTTAGATAAGCCTAAAGATTGGAATGGATTATGTTGGACATATGTTAGTATTGTTTAAGGATAGAATTTTTTTCGATATTATTGATGGGATGTTATAGTAATATAGCTTTAGAAAAAGGACAACCTGCAGGACGGGCGACAGCCCATCACGTCAGACAAGGCTGTGGGAATCAAACCCACAACCGAAGTGTGACTGGCCTTTATCGCCTACCACTGGCCTTCAGGAAGTCCCTGTAGAAACTTTTTTTATTATATTAATCATCATGATATATGAAGTATAAGTCCATTTTAGGAACCATATATGATTAATCTCACTATAGACGGACTTATGTATTTTTTGATAACTTTTATAACATTTTGTTTGAGACAGATGGAATGACCCATCATTCTATCACATGATCTGCTAACACATCACAGATGACAAATTACAGTTCATTTCTTTAATAGATGAAGTGTAAATTGTCCAAAGAATGACCAATGGTGAGACTATACCAAAATCACAAAAGTATTTCTTCTAATTCCAATTTCATCAACTTTAGGGAAATGATCTTGAAAACCAAAAATGTTGTCCTAGTGCTCTTATATCTGTTGAATCAGATGGTACCTTAGAACATCACAAATTTATGGCTCTGTGATTTCTATTTTTCCATATCCATGTTCTCTACCACTCTCCATCAGAACATGGTGGTTAGATTTCTCTTCCATATCCATATTTTCACCTATGTGGAAACCCAGCGATTAGTTTATTTGGGTAACCGTTACGTTTCATACTTTTGTTTTTAAAGAATAGTTTTGGTATTCCTTTTTACGATGTGGGTTTCTATTAACGAAACTTTCGAGTAAACCATTTATAACCCCAACGAATTTCGAGGGCGAAATTCATTTTAAAGGGGGGTAGAATGTAACACCCCGAGATTTTATGAAAAATATTATTTTTAATATAATTAATGTCTTGTGTTGTACACAACACCAAAAGGAGCTTTCACAACATGCATCCTTGACTTTCCTTGCATTACACGCAATCACGACCTTTCTCGATAGCGTGTGTAGTACGTAATACCGAGTTTCACTAAACAACGATATGCTATTATTAAAACTAGCCGTTATGAATAGTAATAACCATTTTTTGAAATTTTTTAAATTTTATTTTTCAAAATGGACTTCATTTTTGGATTAGGAATATCGAAATTAGCTTAGGGTGAAATTTTGGTACTTTTCGGATAACTTTCATATTATGATGAATAGTGAAAATTATTAAATTTTAATTAAAAACAACTTTTTTTAATCGAAATAATTAATAGTGATAAATTATTAATTTGAGTGGTTTTAAAGTATATTTAGAATATATTTTTACAATTTAATACAATGTTGTTCATTGGATGTAATTTCACATTTAAACCAGACATAAACAAGTGTCAATCTTTTGATAGTTATTATCTTTTAAAAACACGCTATTTGTTTGGACGACGAGAATTAATTTTTAAATTAGTTAATGTAACTGATATGTATTGAATTTGGTAAAACAAACATCATTTTTGAATTCATAATATCAAATATATCTTAGGCCAAATTTCTGGAAACATTCATTTTTTAATGAATAGTGAAACCACTAAGTGGTAGTTAAAAAAACTGAATTTTTCATAAAACATAAATTTACCGCTTCTATGAGCAGAATTTCGAAAATACGAGAGACACGGTTAATATCAAGGACTAAAATGTGGTTCAATGAGATGAAAATAATTTTTTGTGAATAGTAACTTTTTACTTTTTTTTCCACGGTTAAAAGTAAATAGGGTAATTAAGGGTAAAAATGATATTATTATTATCCTAACAAATGTCCGAATTCTGTTGAATAAGTTTAATTCGTCCAAAAACAACCTTAGGAATAAAATATGACCATTTAGGACCACTTGGATTAGATTAGGACATTTATTATTAATTTATTTAAAGAAGGGTTACAATAGTAAAAATCAATGTTTAATAAGTAAATCATTTTAATATGGGGTTATGCATATGATAAATTCGACTATAAATATTAATTTGAAATCTAAAAAAATTTCCTACATAATGGTATTTTGGTTGTAATTTTTAGACATTAAATAATTTAATTTATTTATCACACAATGATGATGCAGTAATTATCTTATTAATCAAATATTGACATAATAGATGTTATAAATACCCAAATAAATGTAATTTGAGACTTTTTCTGAATTACACTAATTTTATAGGTTAATATGACATGTTAGTATTGATTTAATTAACTTTTTTCTAACTAATCATTCTGTTATGATTTTCACAAAAATCAATTACTAAATAGTGTCAAAATTGACATAAAATAGTTTTGAAAACAAATATTATATTATTAATTGTTATTTTATTCCTAAAAAACTAAGGTTCGGCCAAAAGACTTAGATAAGGTTATATATATTAATAATAAACATCTTGGGGTTCGTTTGGCTTGTTATAGTATGTATATTAACCTTATAGTGTAAGAACACAAGAAGACACGGTAAAAGTAAAATTATTTAACATAATGTTAAATCTAAATGATAAGGTTAAAATAGGAACCTAAACAAATCTAAATTCTATTGGATGAGAGGATTTAAACCCATCCCCACCTTATCTTCTAAATAAATCAATTTTGAGCTATTTAAAACCGAATTTGGATTTATAATAAAATAATATTTTTAGTTTTTCCAAAGGTGCCCCTCTCCTCCCTTATAAAAGGGCACCTCCTACCTCTCTTCCTCACACCACTTTGAGCCTTAAATCTCGGAAAACCCCTGAAAATTGCTTCTCTCCACTTCCCTAGAGACATCCTAGAGGTCTTGGTCTTCTTCAAAGACCAATTGTAGTGCTCTAAAAGGAAGTCTCAAAGAAGCGCTTCAAAGAAGAGGTAATGTCCGTTACCGATTCTTTCATCTTTATTTCTTATTCCACTTCTTCTTCTTTAGTTGTTTCATTATGAAGTAATAACATCAGAATCAATCATATACTGATATGTTATTATAAGTGTGAAACAATCCTATTTCACTATCTATCCATACTACGGAAAATGAAATCACCGGGCGTGCGTACGTACGGAATACCATCTCCACGCCGTGGTGTAATCTATTTTCCACCACCACCTTACTTGGATGGGTATAATGGTGTAAAAAATGAATATATATGATTATTGAAAATTGATATTGATTCAGAAATAGTATGCATACACTCCAATACAATTCCACGATCATGGGAACGATATCATCGCTCATGCGTACGTACGGAATACCGTCTCCATGATGTGATGCGACTCGTTCTACATGATCTTAATTGCATAATGATTATATAAATTAATTGAATGAATTAATATGATATATATTACACTAATAAAATTCTGGAAATGAGGTATCTATAACCTAAAAAGAAGAATAAGAATTTATTCGACAAAACACGCATAAGAACAAAAAGTAATAAACACCCGAATAACAAGTAGCAATGAAATATTACTAATAATAAGATAAGAATATGACCATATATGATATCATAACAATGAGTAGGATTCTGGAACAAGTCAATAACATTATTTAAATAATTATACAGGAGGTTCGGACACTTACGAAGAAAATTGGACCTATGGTAAGGGAAATATCACAATCTCATTTTTATCCAAGATTATTTATACTTTGAAATTTACTGGGGTGTATTTTATCATCCAAATCCACGTTTCCTAGATATATAATATTGTTTCCATCCACCTACAATAGTTTAAATACAATTTTACCCTTCGGTGAGTTTTTAGTAAAAGATATTAAAGGAATCTTTCGTCGTTTTTCGTACGAGATACTTTTTGACTTTTCTGACAAAAGTATGAGAATAATGTTTTTTTAACTTATACGGAATGAATGGATTTTTAAAACATCATTTACAAGAAGATTCATTTACAAGTTGTCAAGTTTATTTTTAATCAACTTCTTTTAGTTTAAAATTGTAAAACTATTTTTTGAAGTAGAAAGGATATTTTCCTCAAGAATGGATTTCAAGTGTTTTATCAAAACTATTTTCCATCTTAGATAATATAGGGTTATGTTTCTATCCCTATTATTACATTGATTTGATTATGTTGTGATGGAATTATTTTTATGAATTCTTTTATCATATATGAATTGTTTTATGATGTCATGTTGTTTAAGAATCCCATTTTTATTACATGGGTTATGCAATGATGTATGATTTATGATTTTGTGGCACACATAAGAATGGTATCATTATGAGATGGGTGTGGCCTATATCTCCTTCCAATGCATTTGATAAAGATTTATATCTCATGAGATAAACATGGCTGGAACGACAAGTTAATCCGGTTCAGTAATACAGGACTAGAACGAGGAGTGAACTCGATTCAGAAAGGGACTTTGTCCACTAAGATGGTCTTGGCAGCAATCACTTGGCTACTATGGAAATCATATCATGTTCTTAATGGTTGCCATAATTACATGTTTTATTCCCATGATAGTTTATCATGATTAATGTTCCTTTATGATCTATGCTTTATGTACTTCCATGATTTATGTCTTTGCTCAAGATTTTGATGTTTAGATTTTATGATCATGTTTTTTCACTCAAATTTTTATGGATTATTTTATGCTATATATGCTTACCCTTACTGAGCATTTGAGATCACCCTTTATATGTTTTCTTTTCCCCAGGATTTAAAGAATATTTTTAGTTAAGAAAACAAAAGGAGAAGATCTTTATGGGAGATGTTGAAGATCTTTCATCAAGATTAGAAGATTACGTTCCGAGTTTCCAAAGACACTAAACTATTACGGTCCTTTAGTTTTGATTTTTGTTATGTATTAAGTATTCCGCAAAAGTAATGTAATGTACATGTATGTCAAGCATCGGGTCACTACATAAACAAGTGTCAATCTTTTGATAGTTATTATCTTTTAAAAACACGCTATTTGTTTGGATGATGAGAATTAATTTTTTAATTAGTTAATGTAACTGATATGTATTGAATTTTGTAAAATAAACATCATTTTTGAATTCATAATATCAAATATATCTTAGGCCTAATTTTTGGTATTTTTCTGGAAACTTTCATTTTTTGATGAATAGTGAAACCACTAAGTCGTAGTTAAAAAAACTGAATTTTTCATAAAACATAATTTTACCGCTTCTGTGAGTAGAATTTTGAAAATCCGAGAGACACGGTTAATATCAAGGACTAAAATCTGGTTCAATGAGATGAAAATAATTTTTGGTGAATAGTAAATTTTTACTTTTTTTTACCACAGTTAAAAGTAAATAGGGTAATTAAGGGTAAAAATGATATTATTATTACCCTAACACATGTCTTAATTCTATTGGATAAGTGTAATTCGACCAAAAACAATCTTAGGAATAAAATATGACCATTTAGGCCCACTTGGATTAGATTAGGACATTTATTATTAATATATTTAAAGAAGGGTTAAAATAGTTAAAATCAAAGTCTAATAAGTAAATAATTTTTAATATGGGGTTATACATAAGATAAATTCGACTATAAATATTAATTTTAAATATAAAAAAATTTCCTACATAATTCTATTTTATTTTTAATTTTTAGACATTAAATAATTTAATTTATTTATGACACAACGATGATGCAGTAATTATCTTATTAATGAAATATTGACATAATTGATGTTATAAATACCCAAATAAATGTAATTTGAGACTTTTTATGAATTCCACTAATTTTATAGGTTAATATGAAATGTTAGTATTGATTTAATTAACTTTTTTCGAACTAATCATTCTGTTATGATTTTCAAAAAAATCAATTACTAAATAGTGTCAAAATTGACATAAAATAGTTTTTTAAACAAATATTATATTATTAATTGTTATTTTCTTCCTAAAAATCTAAGGTTCGGCCAAATGACTTAGATAAGGTTATATATATTAATAATAAACAACTTGGGGTTCGTTTGGCTTGTTATAGTATGTTTATTAACCTTATAGTGTAAAACACAAGAAGACACGGTAAAAGAAAACTTATTTAACATAATGTAAAATCTAAATGATAAGGTTAAAATAGGAACCTAAACTTGTCTAAATTCTATTGGATAAGAGGATTTAGACCCATCCCCACCTTAGATTCTAAATAAATCAATTTGGAGCTATTTAAAATGGAATTTGGATTTATAATAAAATAATATTTTTAGTTTTTCCAAAGGTGTCCCTCTCCTCCCATATAAAAGGGCACCTCCTCCCTCTCTTCCTCACACCACTTTGAGCCTTTAAAGCTTGGCCAAACCCTAAAAATTTCTTCTCTCCACTTCCCCAGAGACATCCTAGAGGTCCTGGTCTTCTTTAAAGACCAATTTTAGTGCCCTAAAAGGAAGTCTCAAAGAAGCGCTTCAAAGAAGAGGTAATGTCCATTACCGATTCTTTTATCTTTATTTCTTCCTCCACTTCTTCTTATTTAGTTGTTTCATTATTAAGTAATAAAATCAGTATCACTCATATACTGATATGATATTATAATTATGAAACAACCCTATTTCACCATCTATTCATCCTACGGAAAATGAAATCACCGCGCGTGCGTACGTACGGAATACCGTCTCCACACCGTGGTGTAATCTATTTTCCACCACCACCTTACTTGGATGGGTATAATGGTGTAAAGAATGAATATATAGGATTAGTGTAAATTTATATTGATTCTGAAATAGTATACATACACTCCAATACAATTCCACGATCATGGGAACGATATCATCGCTCGTGCGTACGTACGAAATACAGTCTCCACGATGTGATGCGACTCGTTCTACATGATCTTAATTGTATAATGATTATATAAATGAATTTAATGATTTAATATGATATATATTACACTAATACCATTCTGGAAATGAGGTATCTATAACCTAAAAAGAAGAATAAGAATTTATTCGACAAAACACGCATAAGAACAAAAAGTAATAAACACCCGAATAACAAGTAGCAATGAAATATTACTAATAATAAGATAATAATTTGACCATATATGATATCATAACAATGAGTATGATTCTGGAATAAGTCAATAACATTATTTAAATCAATATACAGGAGGTTCATACACTTACGAAGAAAATTGGACCTAAGGTAAGGGAAATATCACAATCTCATTTTTATTCGAGATTGTTTATACTTTGAAATTTACTGGGGTATATTTTATCATCCAAATCCATGTTTCCTCGATATGTAATATTGTCTCCATCCACCTACAATTGTTTAAATCCAATTTTGCCCTTTGGTGAGTTTTTAGTAAAATATATGGAAGGAATCTTTTGTCATTTTTCGTACGAGGTACTTTTTGACTTTTCCGACAAAAGTACAAGAAGAATGTTTTTTTAACTTATACAGAATGAATGGATTTTTAAAAAATTATATCCAAGAAGCTTCCTTTACAAGTTTTAAAGTTTATTTTTAATCAACTTCTTTTAGATTAAAATTTTAAAAATGTTTTTTTGAAGTAGAAAGGATATTTTCCTCAAGAATGGAGTTCAAGTGTTTTATCAAAATTATTTTCCATCTAAGATAATATAGGTTTCTTTTTCTATCCCTATTATTACATTTATTTGATTATGATGTGATGGAATTATTTTTATGAATTCATTTATCTTATATGAATTGTTTTATGATGTCATGTTGTTTAAGAATCCCATTTTTATTACATGGGTTATGCAATGATGTATGATTTATGATTTTGTGGTACACATAAGAATGGTATCATTATGTGATGGGTGGGACATATATCTCCCTACAATGCATTGGGTAAAGATTTTTATCTCATGAGATAGACATGGCTGGAACGGAAAGTTAAACCGGTTTAGTAATACAGGACTGTAACGAGGAGTGAACTCGATTCAGAAAGGGACTTTGTCCACTAAGATGGTCTTGGCAGAAATGACTTGGCTACTATGGAAATAATATCATGTGCTTAATGTTTTCCACAATTACATGTTTTATTCCCATGCTAGTTTATCATGATTAATGTTCCTTTATGATCTACACATTATGTACTTCTATGATTTATGTCTTTTCTCAAGATTTTGATGTTTAGATTTTATGATCATGTTTTTTCACTCAAATGTTTATGGATTATTTTAGGCTATCTATGCTTACCCTTACTAAGAATTTGAGCTCACCCTTTATATGTTTTCTTTTCCCCAAGATTTAAAGAAAGTTTTTAGTTAAGAAAACAAAAGGGGAAGATCTTTATGGGAGTTGTTGAAGATCTTTCACCAAGATTAGAATTTTACGTTATGAGTTTCCAAAGTCACTAAATTATTACGGTCCTTGAGTTTTGATTTTTGTTATGTAATAAGTATTCCTCAAAAGTAATTTAATGTCCATGTATGTCAAGCTTTGGGTCTCTACATTCATCATAATTAGAAAAGATAATTTCATCAACATAAATTATTAGAATGAGAGAAAAGCACTAACTTTGATGTATAAATTACTATCAACTATTACTTTCTTAAAACTCATCTTTTTTATACCGGTATCCAACTTGGAGTACTATTCCCTTGGTGCTTAATTGAGTCCATACAAGTATTTATTTAATTTTCACACATAACCTTCATCCTTCCCAACAAAAAATCCTTGGGGTTTCCCAAGATACACTTCTTCATCAAGATCACCATTCAAAAACGAGGACTTCAAATCCATCTAAATTTTTCCATAACTTCATTGTGTAGTAATAGAATGAAAAATTCTAATTGTTTCTAACATTTCCACTTGAGAAATTTTTTCATCAAAATCAATGACCTAAATCTCTGAGAAACATTGTGACACTAATATTTCTTTGTTTCTAATTACTTCACTATATTCATTCATATTTTTCATGAAAACGCACATTGTACTAGTAATTTTTTTTAATTTGTTTTATGTATGAGTTCCCTAGTATCATTCGTTTCTTTCTGATCTAGATCTTCATTCATTTCCCAAAACCATTCTAGATGCTCAAAAGCTCTATTCACATATTTCATATCAAGTTTTGAATACAATGAATTATGTGTTATTTCTATTGATGTTATTCTGTTTTTCACCTTTTGATGTTGATACCCAATAACATTTTGATCATCCACTTGCTTCCTTAGCCTAGGATGTGATTTTAAGATACTTCCTTATCACTAGAATCAACTAATTCAAATTATTCTTCTTGAGTTGGGTTACCATTTTTGACCTCCTTATTAAATTTTTTAACAAATAGTATTTTATACTGTTTCTATTCCTTATTAGAATTAGTTTGTTTAGTGTCTTCATTAGAATTTTAAATTACTTTAACATCAACATATTCAACTAATCTTAATGTCTCATTATTGAAACATCTATATCCTCTTCCTTTGAGAGAATAGACAATAAAAATTTCATCTTTACCTCTATATTCAAACTTAAAAAGGTATCCACACTTATTTTTTATAATCTGTGGATTCCCAAAAACTCTTAGTTTTGTCACACTTGGAGTTTTTTCCTAAAAGAATTCAAATGGTTTCATATCTGAACGTGGACTATAGAAATTTTTTTTTGAATATACATAGCAGTGCTCATGGCTCAAATCCAAATGTAATGAGAGAGAACATCTTTGAGTAATATGGTTCTCCAAATTTCACCCAAACTTCTATTTTTTATTTTCAAAAACACCATTTTGTTGAGGATTATATGCCAGACAGAACTCATACTTAATTCCATGCTTCTCTAGATAGATTTAATTTTTTTTATTCTTTTATTTACCACCATTTTCTATTCTCAACTTCTTCACTGAATACTCACATTACTTCTCATCATTTATCTGGAAACTTCTAAATTTTTTAGAGCATAAGACTTATGTTTCATATAAATTACATAAGTAATGTGAGTAAATTCATCAATGAATGTAATGAAATAAATATTTCCATGTGTTTATTATTTACTAATTTGACTAAAAAAACTATAATGAATAATTTCCAAGGGTTATTTTGAAATGTTTCTAAATTTCTATTAAATATAGTTAGTAATATTTCATTTCATAGAAATTATACAACACCAGTCTATTATTCTTAATATATGAGTAATTCCATTGATAATGAATCTCGTTGATAACTTTCTCATTTTTATATGAATCATGTTTCATAAAATTTTGTTCAATAAATAATTACCTTCTATCATACTCATGTAACAAGAGTTTTAAAACCCCCCAACATGGAAAATATTCCCTTTTGTACATTGGCCTCTTTTAACTATCTTCCCATATTTCTATATTAAAAAAAACCCGTATTTTCTGAATTTTTTTTACTTCCTTCATTACAACGTTTTGAAACAATTAGCAGGTTATATTTCATCACATCAGAAAACAAATATGTATTGTATTTAAACTTTTCTTCAACAATGATGGATGATCCAACAACTTTAATTCTGAGAGATTCATCATTTCCAAATTTCATTGTTCCTTCCTTTAATTCCTTCAAATTATTAAAAAAATTTAAGTCTCCTATCATATATGAAAAAAACACACTATCCAAGATCCAAGATCATTATACTTTTGTGGATGTGAGAGTAGTTTTAACAGAAATAAGTTTTTATTTCCCTTTATCTTTTTTCATAACCATATTTTGAGAATTGATAAGAAACTTTTTTTCTGGAGGTTACAAAACATGAAAACCTTTCTCAATATGTCAAGGTTGTTCACATCTTTCACAAATAGTTTCCAATGGTTGGAATCTATTTTACACTTTCACACCATCCTTCTCAGTTTTCTTCAAAACATCCTTCTTAGACTTCTTCCTCTAAGAGGATTGACCCCCCTCAAACATAGCCTTCTACAATTTTTGGAATAGTGGTAATGTTGTTGACTAAACAAAGACATATTTTCTTTATGTATGAATCCACCATAATAACAGCAGTATCCATAGAAAGAATATTTTCATCTATAAATTTCATACTTTCTAGAGTTTTAAAAATGTTTCTCAAATACCTTCTTATTAGAATATTGTTGACCACCTACCATTCCATTATTAACCGGATTATTTTTTAGGCCAGTTTTCTTTTTATCCTTATCAAAACAATAAGTAATAAATACTTTTTCAAACTCGGATTTTTTAGAATATTTTGACTCATACACTTTATTTTTTTTGAATACATGCATAAATTTTTCATATTTCTTATCAAAATAAATTTCAACTTTATTATCATCCTTTGAGGGAATATTTTGATCTTTCTTAGAATTACCCTTTCTAGATCTTTCAACAGCTTCACAGATTGAATTTTTGAAACTTGTAAATAAATTCGCATCTTGATAAGGTTTTTATTGGAAGAGTTCTAAATATTCTAATTTTTTCCTTCAACTTTACATCTAGATTTACATTCTTATTACTTTATTCATCAATAGATTTCATCAAATACACATTAAATTTTACTACATTCCTTTCTAATTAGGAAAAAATTTGTGATTTTTTTTTGATGCATGTCCATTTTTAAATGTCCTACTTTCTTTCTCAAGTATTCCAATGTTTCTTATATATTATTTTAATTATTCATTTTTATGAAATTATAGTTGATTTTATTTCTCTTCAAAACTATAGTTTCTGAAGACTTAATTTTAAACTATTTCAATAAAATTATTTTCTACAGATTTCTCAGTAGATTCAGAAAAATTATTTTATTCTTGATCATCTTTAGAAAAAAACTTCTCCTTTTGTATTTGGAGATCTCTTTATATTTATCTTTGGAATAGGATTTAAAATTATCTTTCATTTTCTTCCATTAAATTCTCATCCTTCTATTGTCTTCATCAATGTCCTCTTATTTATTTCTTTAAGGTAAATTATCCACAATGTTCCCAAAGGATCCATATTCAAAACATTTCAAGGGATGTTTTCCATTATATTTACCTATGAATCTTGTCACATTTTTATAAAACAAGGATAAAAATTCATCAATACATTTACATACCTAATTTTTGGAATTATAATATCCAAATTATTTTTTGTTAAGAATTTTATTCTTCCATTTTGAATTATAATCCTTGAAAAACATTTCTCATTAAGCTTTTGATTTTTCTTTCATTACATTAACCCATCTCATTTCATATGTAATGATATTACTATAAAAATAATTCATTGAAATTTTTTCTAGATCTCTATATTCTAGAAAGAAAACTTTGGCATTAAACCTTTCAGGAATAATTCATATGTTTTTTCAACAATAGTATAATCTTCCAAATTTTCTCCAAGAGACTCATATTTACCCATTTTAAAATCTTCATACATTAGCCTATAGATTTGTAACTTTCCCTTCTTAATCTTTGTATTGACTTCATATATATATTTTAGCTTATCATAGAGACCTTTAACTGTGGTGACACCCTTAAATTGTAAAAACTCACTTTTAGAAAGTGATGATTGTAATGAATTCATAGCTCTTATATCCTTTTTAGGATTCTTTTTTTTCTACAGATGTGAGAGAATCCTTTTCATTAATGGAATAAAATCCATCAGTTGAATCTTCAAGAAAATCATATCTAAGAGACCATAGATAAAGAAATATTATAACTTTTCATATTTGATATTTCATACCTCTAAAGTCCAAAATCACTTTACTATTCACACAACTCAAATTCTCCCTCAAAAATTATCTTCAAAAAAATGTCTAAAGAGTAAATGAGGTGTACCTTCCCTCTGATATGAATTGATATTACCCATATAGAATCTAACTATCATTGAGAGGGGGAGGGGGTGGATTAGTGATAACTATTTATTTTAAGATTCCTTCATTTTGAAAAACACTTTACCTCATGTTAACGAGTTATGATTTTTTTTAAAATAAAAACAATCACACATCAAAAGAAACATGAAAATTTACAAGTTTAACTACTCAACAAGAGCATATAAATCCTTGGTATGGTTTGGAAATAATCTAATACCATACAATCTACTAGAAATCAATCCTTTTGTGTGTACACAACATGTATGATTTTACCTTAAATGTTTGTTTCACTATGATCAATTCAACAGTGCATGTTCTTTAGGTAGCACAAAATGATGTAATAATTTTTTTGTAGCATGTTAATAAGATTTAACCAGTTTCTTAAAAACTTGAAACTATACTAACTTGTCAAATTTCCCAAATATGATATTCAAAATAATAATTACTTTTCCTTCCTAGTAGTAGGTAAGAACTTATCTTGACTTTATAATGACACTCAATCTGATTCGCCAATCCAATTCACTAGTCTGATTACTTTGTTCAATAAAATAAGTATACCGAAAACCAATTAAACAAATTTGAACTACTTCAGTATCAATTCTAAAATCCCAGTCTGATTTCTTAGTCCGATCCGAAAACTATAAATGTTATCTTCTTTAGTTTATTCTTCTTTTGTCTACACAACTTCCTCATGAATGTCCAATATGAAAACTTATTTCTTTCTAAAATCTTTCAGCACTCTACCCTCCCTCTTCACCTGTGAATAGAACAAGTGTCATAAATTACAAAGTAAGTTTCACTATTTATAGGCACTCCAAATGTGGTTTAGGCAAGATTCGGGAAAACTTTCCATGTTAACCAAATTTCGCAAAACTTTAAATTTCCTTTAAATCTAAACTCCATTTTTGACTTCTTTAATTATAATTAACTCTTCTCAATTATACTCGAACCTTTAAAATATTTTCACAACATCATATCATTTAGGCTTTCTAAATATTATTTAGTCAAATTATGATTTTTGACTTTGATTTTCTCATTATGATAAAGATGACATATTTTTTATTACGTTTCATTACACCAATTAATTAACATGAAAAGAAAATATATTATCATTATGATTATCATAACCAACTAATATAAAATTGATCATTTCGATACTATACCCCAACTATTATAAATATGACATTGAAATCATGTTTCCACACAATTGTTTGCTACTTCCTTACACTTGTTTCACCTTTATTTTTATAAAATCATAGTGGAAATGAAAGATTCCAACACTTCCTCAACAACACTTCATCATCAGCTTCAAAATTATTTGAAAACATTTTTTATGAACTTCAAGTTTCAAGATCCCCTTGGAAACAATTTTGTAACAATTTTATATAGTTATACCATTTCTTCTATTCTTCAGATCAATGATCCTGCATCCAATGAAGTTATTACTATTAGCCTACATCATATCGATCAATCTTGGATTCCTATGACGATTGGCATCATATTCAATCAGATGACTGTAAAACTAAATTAAAAAAAATAAGAAACAAACTTTTCTTTGTCCAATTGAAAACATGTTGTATTTCTTCTTTCATTCTTTAAATACATGAAACAAACAATATAACCTAATAAAAAATGGTTGAATAAATTGTTGATTGGTCTCTGATCTATTTTTTCATCATTCCCAACAACTTTATTTCTCATTAGTCTTAATAAAAACCAATAAATCAATTCTTCCTATGACTCCCTTTGGAAACCATCACTGTATCTGATGATTGGTTTAGGTTACTCCAATGACCAGTGGAATAACGTGTTTAATGGAACAATTTTAAAATCTTCAACATTAGAAACATATTTTTTTTATGATTACGATTCAGACCAAAATATTTCCCTAAATATTTAGAACTTGTGGTTTTTTTGTCTAATTTAAAACCAATATCTTTATATTTGAACTTTCCAAACAAATATTATCATCCTTATAACAAATATAAATCTGATAATGCCATAATGATCTGAGATTGGAAAATCCTTGTCTTCACTATATTTATTCTTCTAAAAACCCCATATTGTATCATGAATTTTAAATATCTTGAAAAATTAAATCCACATGTGTTTCAATTTCAAACCCTCCACACTAGAAAACCCCTTCCCATGAAGGAATCACTATAGAGAAATCCACAACCAGGATGTTGGTATTACCAGTTGTGATGGTAGAGTGTCTTGAAGGGTGATGGCCTAATTAGTGATGGTTAAACATATAAATTTGTAAGAACAGGTGGGTCGTGCCTCATTTTACCCACCCATCCATGAATCAGGTGACCCGATATATTAGTGTCTGACTTACATTGGGATGTATTATTACATCCCATACTTCTAGAAACTTATTTAGTTCTAATCTGAAGCTCAATACGATTGGAAATATTTGTTCTACAACATTATTTCCCAAGTCTTATATCATAAGTTTCCAAGATAACTTATGATTAATGAGAACTAAAAGATTAGTAATGCATCATTATATTTTCATGAGATCCATAAATAAATTGAATCAACTTCTCATTATGATGAAACCTTTTATTACAGTCTTGAGATGAGACTGATGAACCTTTTCTTCTTGAAAATATATTCCCAATCTGATGAGCATTCTGAAGTATTGAACATCCGATATTCTGATTACTATTTTGAATTCAATCATTAAATTTAACAAAGTGAGGAGATTTAATTTTCTTTTACAATAAAAGAATATAATTTTGAGTGAAAACATACTCCATTGTCAAAAAATACTTCTATTTAACATGGGAACAACATCCTCCATCGTGTTCTAGAGAAGGGGACGATTTACCAAGGGTGTCAATATAGAACCCACTGGTTGGATACTTTCTTGTTCTTGTTACCCTCTTTTTATATAGTTTTTTCATTTTGATAAACAACTACAGGTTTTGGACTAGGATGGTAATATCATGTGTGTATTCAGTTGTTGTGGAAGTAGATTTTTTTGGTTCATCATTGGTGGGGGAATACCATGGTTTATTTGTCACCCCCTATACATGCACCTTAGTTTTTGTTAAAACCTAATGCATGCTTTAAGGTTGGATAATAGAGTGTAAGATAAATGGGGTAGAGGCCTAGTGCTACTTGATCATGTGGATCAACTCTTGTGATGTTTCAAGATTAGTTGCATAGCGATTTAGCATCATGGATACTAGATATCTAGTTTGGTTCTTTATTGGTAATATTGCATGTTGTATTTGGTTGTTTATTTTGTAACTTAGTGGGTGAAAAACATTTATATGTGTTGCATTCTTATGAGTACGTATAAATGTATAATGCATTCTATTTAGTATAGAATTATTCTATTAAAAATAATTTTTATCCATACTTTATTGTTGATCCTTGTGCGTGAGTATGTTTATTTTTAGCAATTATTTATCTTTAACAAGAGGGTATAGTCACCCCATGCACCTTATCGAACCTCAACACTATTTGTATTCCTTTAATGTTTAAGGAGGAATTTTTTATCCCTTATTGAAATCCATATCAGGTTATATGTATGTTATACATTGTTTGGTTCCTTACATTATACACAATTGAAGGTGAAAAAAGATGAAGTAAAAAGAAGGAGCTCGGTGAAGATCATTACCTTCACTTAGAAGAACCCTCTTTAGATATCTTATTAAGGACTATAAGGTGGGAATTTTGGAAGGAAAAAAAGATAATGAACGTGGATATGGATGTGGGGGAGATATTTTTATGGGTTTAGGTTAAATCAAATGTCTTGATAGCTACGAATAAGTGGGGGGAGGGGTGCCCATTCAAAATTTAGGAGTGGCATTTTTGTAAATATTCAAAACAATTCAATAAGGGGAAGTCATTCTAAAGACAAGTGCCTACATAAATAATATAATAAAATAGTGGAGGAAAGATAAGTCTTATACGCACTTATAAAATTCAAAATAATTATCTTTTAAACATGTTATTTCATTTCACTCAAAGGTAAATCGATTTTTACCTTTTTAATTTTTGACCATATTAACTAGTTTTCACTATTTTTTCTATTCATTATGATAGAAAATTTAATTTTCCATATAATATAATAAAAATAATGATAATAATAAATTTCAAATTTATTTTAAAAAATTAAATTCATATAATTTTTATAATTTAATATAAAATAAAACGCATAAGCACAGTGAAAAAAATGTTCCGTATAATGCATTTTTTAGGGATAAATGATTTTACATTTAATATATGACTAGTAATATTAATTATATGAATTTTAAATTTTAAATATATATATATAATCTTTATGTTTCATTTATAATTAGTTTATATTTTTATTAATTAAAATGGATAAACATTATGCCCTTTCGAACTATTTTCTGAAAAATGTGTATTTAATCCAAAGAGTAAACTTATAGTAAAATCTAGTATAAGGGTGGTTTAAATATAATTATCTAGATTAAATATAAATAAATTATACTAATTTTAACTTCAAATAAAATTAAAATAATGATTAAAATTTCAAATTATTTAATTTATTTAAAATAAATGACACTTTTAAAAAATTGTTATTTTTCACTATTCACCAAAAATTTAATATTTTCTGAAAAATAAAAAAGTTTTACACTATGTTAATATTAATATAATAATTTCATATAATTATTTTAATTTTATAAAACAAAATTTATAAATTATCCAAAAATTAATTATAACATTTTATTCACAAATATATATAAAAAACATTTTTGAAAATGTTATTACTAAGAATTGAGTTCTTCTTTCGAGAGTGTTTATAAATAAATTTATATTGATTATAAAATTTATATATATTTTCTAAATTAGTTAATATTATTAATTTCTTCCAATTTAATGGGCTGTTTATAATGATTATTTTTAAATAGTAATATTTTAATAACATTCCCTAGTTCTCTTAAACGCAATGTTCCTTGTTGATTACGCATTCAAATGTGGTGTTATTTTAAAATTTATGGGAATTAAATTCTACACCCTTAATTAAATTTCAACCTCTCAATTTTATCTTGTTCTTAGAAATAATTGGTTTAAATTCAAAAAATTCTTTTTTGGAAAACTAACATTCTAATAGGGGTTAATAAATCCTCTTCTTAAAAAGATGGATAAGGAAATATGAATGTCATAACATAACAATGTTTCCACATTGTATAACATTGGTGAGAAGTGAAAATATGTATTTTTAAAGAATCTCCATTTTGGATATAACATTATACATTTTTTTGAGAGGTGATACCATTGATTATCAAAAATGAATAACAGCTTTATTCATGGTCCTTTTCTAAAAGTTGAGGGATCCCTTTACAATATTGATTAAGATCATTTGGAAATATACTTACATGAAGAGTATAATTTTATAATTTAATAATTTTTCACGACAATATCATATATTCATATAAATAATGACTATTCAATTATATTTTTTAATGTCTCGATCACTAAAATTAACTTATAACAGATCCTAAGATTCCATAAATTGATACTAATATATTACTATTTTCTTTCCACATTAACAAAAAGCAAAAATGGTTGACATATGAAACTTTTATATAAACAAAAGAATTTTAATGTATTAGTATCAAAAGTTATACTATAAATTTTTTTTAGCATAGATAATTCCTTAAATTAATAACCCAACACCCAAAACAACCATAATAACCTCAACGTTAAAGAAGGTTTTAACCTCAAAGGTTATCTCATACCCTTGAATTTACATGTCTAAAATCAATATAGGATTCTTCCTAAAGAGTCCTTTATATTAATCCTAAATGTTATATATATTACAAACCAACAAATGTTCTCCCAAAAAATCATTAATCACCACCAAATCATAAAAATTAAAAAACACTTAATCCTCTAATATGTTTCCAAAAATCCACTTCATATTTATTATCCAATAAATTTATATGAAAAAAATGTCATACTAATCAGTATATCACATAGGATAGTGGATGTTACACCCTTACCTACCTTTATTCATTGGTTATTCCCCACAACCTTTACAGATACTATGAGTTTTCACCCAACTTATGTGTTGTCCTTTTTCTAAAACTATGCAAAAACTTATGTGATAATCGTATTCAAAATTCTTCTTGATCCTATCACATTCTAATGAATATGATAAACATATTAAAAAATAAAATTGGAAGCCAAATTAGTTTTTTGTTAACCTGTATGTTTTTATATCATTACCATCCTTTTCTACAAAAAAACTAATTTTAATAAACTATTTTAAGGACCTAAAATTATAAAATAAGAACTTTATATTAGATATCATGTATGGCACACAACACCAGAACATTTGAGAATGTAATATTAAAATAATTTAAAATATAATTAACATTTAAAATAAATTTAATGTTATATATGAAATTCCTGAAATTTTGAGTTATATTGCATTTCACAGAACAAATACATTCTTCGACAGCTTTCTTTACATGCTAGACCAAGTTTTACCAAGCAACAATATTTTTTTAAAAATATAATTATTTAATATAATAAGATATAACCACACCATTAAATTATATTTTTTGAATATTTTTTTTTAAAATATACGGTTTAAAAAAATCTAAAATTATTTCATCGGTTAAAAATTAATTAGAAATGAATATATGAACCCATTAAATATATAAATAATGTTTTTATAGAAAACAATTTTTGTTCACGCAAAAATATTTAATCGTAATAAATTAAATTAATTAAAGTTAGTGAGTGATATTAATCTAATATAGAGTTTCTATATTAAATATATATTATTTACATTAATCCAGTATATTAAATAGGCACATAATACGAATAAAACCTTATATTCCACAAAAAAATTAATATTTTTCGAAATACACTTTTACCACCTTTTAGTGGAGAACCTATTTTAAATCCAATATTTTAAATTTTATAAATATTATATGTAAATATAAACAACATTTATTAAAAATTAATGTTAAAATTATCTAGGGGTGATTTTTTGTTATTTTTTGAGTAGTTTTTTTCATGAATAGTGAAAATTAGTGAATTTTAATTCAAAACTACTTTTTTGTCAAATGTATTTATAAATATAAATTATATTTCAGATAGGTTTAAAGGTAAAATTATATCAATTATATATAAATTATTCTAATTTAGGTAATTGGAATGAATTTCACTTTTAATGTGGATATTAAAACATAATAGACTTATGAATATTTTTACTTTAAAAACCCGCATTGTCATCCTGTTTATGGGATTAAAATTAAATTAATTTCAAAATTTTATGAGATTAAAATTTTGAAAAATGGATACCATATTTTTAATCCTAAATTTTTTATTCTCTAATGAGGTCAAATTTGTTTTTTATAAAACATTTTAGTGAATGTGATTAAAATTATCTACAGTGATTAAGAGAAAAAATTATCTTCTCAAGGTACCAAGCCTTAAATATGAGGGCCAAAATAACTTAGATACCCACCAAAAATACCTTTTATGGAAATAATTATATCACATACTCAATTTTATTGAATTTGGTTTATTATTTGATCCACCATTCATTGGGAAAACATGGGTGGAATTCCCTTCTAAAATTTTTACCAGAATGTGACTCCTCATCCACTATAAATATAAAATGACCCCTCCTACTTCCCTACACACCTCAGGACACATTGGTTTAAAAAAACAACAACAAACATATCTCCTTAAAATCCCTTCCCTCATCCCATAATTCTCGTCTCATGCATAAATAAAGCCACATAATCCCTTTGGTGAAAATCAATAGGATTTACCTGAATTAGATGTTACGTCAATCCTCAAGCTCTTTGTTTTTTATTTTTCTTCTCCACACCCTCAAATATTATTATTTATTTATTATAAAATAACCTCAATATCCTCAATATAAATATATTTTCTTATTATATTTTTTCAACCTACTCTTATAAACACTTCCATGTAATGGGTAACAAACTTACCATTTATGTGTACAATGAACTACAACCTCGCAAAATGATGTCGTTCATTTTTTCTTATACAGCCTATCATGGTTGGAAATAATAATGAAAAAAAAATTATATTATATATTTGGTATTTTTAATTTATTTATAGTTATATAATTTTTATATAACATATACCTCCATGCTTTCGATTTTGTGGTAAGATGATAACATCATTTTTGGAAGTGTGGACTATTTCCTCCTCAAAGCGATGTGATTTTTTCATGCTATACAGGTAATGTAAAAAGGATTATTTTAATAAAAATATTATAAATGTAATAAATAAATATTACACTATAATAATAAAATACTTATATATATAAATCATTTAGTTTTCATTTTTTAAAATATGATATGGAAGTAAAAGTAGATTCATGCGTACATACGACCAATCGTATCCACGAATGATGCATTTCCTTTATTATCTATTAACTTCATGGATTATTATAAATACATGAATAATGAACATATATAATATTTAAATCATGGTGTACATTATTTATATTATAAAACAATGATTCGAACAACAAGTATCAAGTCAAAACATACTTGAGAAACTAGGTAATTAGCACCTGAAATAGTAAAAATAACAAAATATTACAAACAAACAAGTTATAAGATATTATAAATAGATAATATATGATATCAAAAATATTAATATGGTTCTAGTATAATTTAGTGACATTTTTGAACCCTTATAAAGGAGGTTAAAGTACATTCACCGTAAAAGGAAACACACGGTTATAGATTTTTATCTCACTTTTTACATATGTGAGATAAATGTCACATTCACCACTTACATATTTTTTGTAGTGTATATATTTACTGTTTTGATATATTATATCTTGAATTATTTTAACTTCACTATATTTTCAGTTTAAATTTTAATTAATTATTCTAAGGGGATTTGAGTTAAAAGTTACCAAGTGATAAAGAACTTCATAACCCAATTCCTTTTCATTGGGTTATATTACTTCCTCATTGTCTTTAATATTATGTGTGTGATCAATTTTTTACAATATATATTGTTTTATCTAAAATTTTTACGTGGATTTACACTTTACATACATATTCTACTAATTTATTTATTCTCACATCGACGTTATGATATTTTCATGGATTTACTTCACTATCTTATTTCGTTCAGGATTGTTTATAATTCAATTTAGATTAGGGGAAATTATTTGATCGTTGTTTAATAAGACCATTAATTTTATTATGCTATGTTTATTCATGATTTTTTGAAGTAATAGTACCATTTTTGGACTCTTTGGTACTCAAAATATTTTATAAAGTGTTTTCAAGAAATCCTGACTTCTTTTATCACTTTTGTTGGAGAAGATATTTTCTTCTAAAACCCATGTTTTATAAAATGGTTTTTAAATTTTTCTTAACCTTTAAATAATTTTTTATTAAATACATTTTTACCCTTTTTTTGTTTCCAAATATTTTCAAAAGAATCTTCTTATCACTTTCGAAACAAGTTATTTTTCTAATAATTATACCATACAAAAGTAGTGTTCATTTTACCTTGTACATAATGTAATATTTTTCCCACCATCATCTCTTAAAAGCATCTTTTTAATGTTTAAAAGTATTTTTTATAAATAAAATATTTTCAAAAGTGATTTTCAAAGAAAATTATTTTCAATTTTTTCCAAAATAAAAAAGCATATTTATCTCAAGACTATTTTTAAAAGATATTTTTATAGTATTTCCATTATACAGTGACATGAACCCTTTGTTTTTACTCCACTTTGGATATGTTGTATTGATACCGTCTTTATTATTCCTCTATATAGTTTAAAATTGATTTGTGAAAGTATTTTATAGAAATTCACATCCTTGATTTCTTTTTTAGTCCCCTTGAAATATTTAATTTCCTATATCATTATACATTGAATTTACCCCAATTATGCATATCATTTATCATGGTTATGTTTATTTACTAAACCATATATCATTTTTACATATTATATTTATTTGATTGTCATTTTATTATATTAGTAAATATACATAAATTTGTATTCTGTATTCAAAACAAATATTTGTTTCAATATATTGTTTGTAAATTAAATTGATTACTCAATATGAGGATGTATTTGTATATTCTGTGAATAGTGGGGTAAAAATTTTATATATCCCCTAGATGCATCGACATTATATCATGAGAAAAATTAGTATTGGAAATTAAATAGTTTTCTACCAGTATTTTTAAACTAGTAGTTGAAAGGTGTTGAAGATATATGTTTTCATGTGCCTTAGAAATGATATCCAATAAATAATAATAGAATTCAATTTGATTCATTATTTAATATCCATGAGATTTTAAAAATGTAAAAGTATATATATGAATATATTTAAAATTTTATTGATTAAGAGGAATGAGTTTTCAGTTTCTCACATTTCCATATTGAATTTTCATTATCTAGTTATTTCAATCACATGTGTCTTCATTTATTTAACTTTCCATATTTTTATGAACTTCATTCTTAATTTATTGATTTGACGACATGTGCCTTTAGTTATTACCTTGAAATATTTACTATTTTCACTCATAAATTATTTCTTCCACGATATGTGGCCCTTACTAAAAATTTGATATCCCCGTTATTTGGTTTTCTTTCCACTAGAATCAAAGAAGTAAACTATGATAGTCACAAAATTATACAATAGATGGAATAAAGTTGTTATAATCAAGAGAAAAAAAAATTTATATTTCAATTAGTGTATTTAATTGTAATAAAATAATCGTGTATTTATTTGGTTTACCGAGACTACTAAACTCATTGTTCTTTAGAGATTTGATTCCTTGTAATCATGCCAATGTAATGATAAGAGAAACCAACCCAGGGTTTTCTAGGGCCAGGTCGCTACAGCTATAATGACATCCAAATCAATCACTTCTCCAAGATTATCTTTTCCTCAATCATGTGTTTTTCATAGATTATCGAATTACCATTAAATAAACTTTCAAGGTCATTATTTCTATTTTACATATTCCTGATAATATTTAAATAAATCTGAAATAAAACAATCCTTATAAAATTAATGTTTCTTGTAACCAGAATACCATTGATAAAAATAATTCAACAACATTATTCTTGAGTTACAAACCCTAAAAACATTAAAAATTTCACTTAAATGATTTTCATAGAATAGATCCTTCATACTTAATATTTTTATTCAGGAATTTACAAAGATAATGAACAAGTTCAACACATTAATGACATTAATATGTTAGTGGTGCCTTAGGTTTAACATTATTTACCTATGTCTTGTTAACAAGTTTATTTATTTTTCATTAGAAATAAGATATATTGCTCCTTTATTTTCAAAAACTAAAGAGACTTCTAGTTGTTTTAAGGCATTTTCCATGGTGCCTTTTCCCCATTTTTCACTTATAAAAAATTGAATCTTTTTTTATTTTTCATCTATGACAATTGAATTTCAAGAAGACACCATCCTTCTATTATTTGGGATTTTTGGGAATTAAACTATGTTCAAGAGGTTAATAATATTTAGATAAATCTAATTTTTCATTATCATAAGAAGTATAGCTTCCATTCCCATTAGTTTAGGAATTTCATTATGAAATCATTACATTTACTATCACATTGTTTGTTGGAATGTTTTATCTTACTTCCTTCCATTGAGTAAATAAATAAACAAATATTATATTATTTTAACAAAAAATGAAAATATATAAAAATAAAATAAATAACATATAACTAATAATTTTATCCCAACTTATGTGTTTATAGGTTTAAATCTAGGTTATCTATGATATTGATGACTATAATATTTCATCGGCCTCTGAGCACTGTATTCACACTTTCTCTATCACACCAGTGTTTCTCCTTAGTGGTAGCTCAGAGTGGGGGAGGCCTTTTCATGGTCCCCCATCATATATCCCCCTCTCCTTTTCATCTTTCACTCATTTTTCCTTGTATTGTCTCTGGAGGTGGCTGTAACATCTCAGACCCGGGTGCCACGCAATGGGTGCCCTGAGCCCAGTTCGCCATGTGACCTCAATCACATTTCCCCAAATGCCAGAGGCTGCCGACTAGAAGCGAGGGCCCAGGTATGATATTGGGGAAACTATGCCCTCATTTGTCAAAGTGTAGCGCAGCGGAATACCAAAATAAACATATAACAAACAATGGAAGAAGTAAACATACACAACTGAAATAACTACAGAAGTGGACATAACCAACAATATATAAGTGATGATGCTACATGTTTCAAGTTATAAGAAAACATCCAGAACATGTTATACATCAATACAGTACAGCAGAATACAGAGTACAACAAAACAGGAAAATCAGCTGGCAGCGGCATCATGAGCCTAGGTTCGGTCCCATGCCCTCCTACTCCTCATCAACAGTCAAGTACTTGTATAGGGACTCTTTCCCCTATCTACACCTACAACAAAGTAATCTGTTTGGGCCGAAAATCATGACCCAAACAGGGTGTGAGAAATATATCTCAGTAGGCACCCACCAAAGGCCCGTGCCCAACTGCGTGTAAGAATGCAACAACAGTGTGTAGTAGTAAAATGAAATAAAGTAAGAAATACTCATAAGTAACTAATTACCAGATATATTGCCATTTTATTATCCATTTAATTCATTCAACTTAGTAACATTCTTGTTCTCAACAGAACCAATCCCTCAGGCCAATGAGAACCGTGCCCTCAGCCTAAAATAGTAACCACGCCCTCAGGCTTGCCCTCAGGCCACACAGAATCCAACCCACAGGTATTGCCCTTGGGTGTAACAGAAATTTCCCTCTGGCGTAGGAAGTGTCTCCCTCAGGCACAGAAGTCAAGTCCTCAGGCATGAATGGTTTCCCTCAGGCGGAATAACGACAACCCTCAGGCTAAAACAGTCACGCCCTCAGGCTAAAACAGTATAGTGCCCATAGGGTAATCACAACAACGCCCTCAGGCTAAACAGGTAACTGGGCCATGCCCAACAGGTAAACAAGCAGTGACAAGCAATTCCTCTCATTGCAATTCTACAATTACTACTTTAAAGGCATACCCTCGGGTATCCTGTCCAAACGGCTAAACAGTGGAACACACCCTCGGGGTGGTTCCAGATCCAAGAAACGATCCCAATCAGCATTTTATTATCACAAATAAATACCTAATCAATTTTAGGTATTAAATATAGCAACGCCCTCAGCCACACAACACCCCAACATGGGTTAGTGGCACAAAAACGCACAAAACACACAGCAGTTGGAAAAATAAACACAAAGCCACCTACCTTATACGCCAACGAATGCTATACCCAAACGCCGACTCCAGAAACGCCCAAGAACGGCTTAGATCTGACGAAGAACAAAACTCATTCAAACGTAGATAACTAACGTTAGGAGAATAATTGGAAAGAATGGTACCCGGAGAGGAGAGGTCTTACCTGTGCGGTTCCAATGAGATCGTCCGAAGCCGAAACGGATTCCAGACGAACGCCCGGTGGATCTTCCAACATCTGGCCTCCTCCTTTGGCTCCAAAATGACTCAAATGCCTCCGCTGCCAAATGAGGAGGCTAATGCCTGTTTTAAGCCAAAAAAACAAAGTACACGGCATGTAATTCTTTCATTTAACTGTTCATTTGGTGGCACCGCCACACTGTTCATCCGTCGACATGAGTACACGGCGTGTACTATCGTCCAGCTGGCGGCGACACAACCACCTTACTGTTTAAGCCTGGCGACTGACTACACGGCATGTAAGGTACCACTACACGGCGTGTAGTCATTTCCTACACCCTTCGTCACCGGCATGGCTACACGCCCCATGTACTCATCCCAACACGGCCAAAATTACATGACATGTGGATAAAGTACACAGCGTGTAGTTCCAAAATTCAGGATTTTTCCCCATTTTCCATATTTTGTCAAAAACACTTAAGGAAAAGGAAAAGAAGAAGCCCGTACCTCTTAAATAAGAACTGGGTTCTTACAAACTTCCCCCCTTATAGCAATTCGTCACCAAATTTCCCTTCCAAGGGTCGCGAAGAGAAAGCTTAGAACAGCTCTGGCCACTAAGCACGTACGTCGGCCTCCCGCTCCCAGGTCTCGTCCTGCACTCAGCCATGCTGCCATAGCACCCATACGAGAGGAACCGACCGGCCTCGGAGAACCTTCATGCTCTTGTCAACAATACGTATCAGATCTTCCTAAAAGGACGCATCATGCTGTAGCTCAACCTCCTCTGGCTGCAAGGTGTGAGGCAGGTCTGAATGGTAGCGACGCAACTAAGAGACGTGGAAGACGTCGTGCATGGCTCGGTACCGCTGCGGTAACTGCAATCGATAGGAAACCAGCCCCACTCTCTCCAGAATCTCAAATGGTCCCACATACCTCGGTGAAAGCTTACCCTATCTCCTGATCTGTTTGTGTCCCAGACTCGGCAAAACACCCAAGAAAACCTGATCTCCGACCACAAACTCCAAAGGTCATCTACGGCGATCAGCATAAGACTTCTGACGAGACTGCGTGGTAGCCATCCGCTTCCGAATCAACTGGACCTACTCAGATGTCTCCTGCATGAGCTGCGGCCCCAGTAAAGCTGCCTCACCTAGCATAAAGGTGATCAGCATGTCCTACCATATAAAGCCCTGTATGGTTCCATCTCAATAGTTGCTTGAAAACTATTGTTATAGGCAAACTCGACTAAGGGTATATGTTGCTTCCAAGAGCCCCCAAAGTCTAGTACACATGCATGCAGCATGTCCTCAAGCACTTGTATCGTACGATCAAACTGGCCATCTGTTTGAGGGTGGTATGCTGTGCTCAGAAGCACCTGTGTACCCAGCGCCCTCTAAAAACTCCGCCAGAAACAAGACATAAAGCAGGCGCCCCTATCTGAAATGATATAACGAGGGAACCCCTGAAGACGTACAATCTCTCGGATATACAGCCTTCCGAGCTCGTCCACACCGAAGGTCTCCTTGATCGGCAAGAAGTGAGCTACACTCGTGAGTCTGTCCACAACAACCCACACGATGTCATTTCCTCGAGGTGACCTCAGCAATCCCTTCACGAAATCCATCGTGACATCATCCCATTTACACTCTGGAATGTGCAATTGCTGTAACAGCCAAGCTGGTCTCTGATGCTCTGCCTTCACCTGCTGACAGGTGGAAGACCTTGTAACAAAACCAGCTATCACTCTCTTCATACCCGGCCACCAGTACTGACGTCTCAAGTATCGGTACATCTTGGTAACCCCGGGATGAACTGCCCAAGCTTAAGAATGAAACTCCCACATCAACTCCCCGCGTATATCACATGGAACCCATACACGTCCATGGAAACGCAAAACCTCATCATCGCCTATCGTCCAACCGGGAGGAGGGTCCCCACTTACCACCGACTCCCATAGAACTAGACCTTCTGAATCCGATAGCTACCTCATCCTCACTCCGTCCAGGAGGGTAGAAGTCATAGCTAATGAGGAAAGATAATTCTTCCCCTGACTGTCATGCACCTCCAGATTCGTCTCAGAGATCAAAGCCATAAGCTGTCACTCACCACTGGACTCCTGCACTGCATGTACCTGAGTCTTCCTGCTCAGTGCATCAGCTACTGCATTGCCTTTACTAGGTGTATAGGCAAGCTCAAAATCGGAGGACTGTAGGTACTCGACCCACCTTCTCTGCCTCAGATTCAGTTCACGCTGAGTAAAGATATACTTGAGGCTTTTGTGGTCGGTGAAAACCACAAAATGCTCTCCCAACAGATAGTGTCTCCAACAGCGCAACACATGCACAACTGCAGCCAACTCGAGATCATGCATGGGATATTTCTTCTCATGTGGCCTCAACTGCTGAGACCCGTACGCCACATCTCAGTCGCCCTGCATCAAAACGGCTCCCATCCCAATCCCTCATGCATCACAGTAAATTGTATAACTCTTCCCCTGATCTGGGAGTACCAGGATCGGTGCTGATGTCAGCCTTCTCTTCAGGTCTTGAAAAGCTCTCTCACAAGCTTCTGACCAAACGAACTTCACACCCTTCTTAGTTAGACCTGTCAACGGTGCTGCTAAGCGGGAGAAGTCCTGTATGAAGCTCTTGTAGTGACCATCCATCCCTAAGAAACTCCATATCTCAAACACATTCTTGGGCTACTCCTAGGAAACTACTGCTCTCACCTTCTCTTGGTCTACTGCAACTCCTGCCTCTAAGATGATATCACCCAGGAAGTGAATCTGGTCCATCCAAAAGTGGCACTTCCAAATCTTAGCATATAGGTGATGCTCTCTCAGTGTACTCAATAAGATCTCAAGATGGGGGGCATGGTCGTGTCCAGTGTGAGAGTAGACCAAGATGTCGTCCACGAATACTACCACAAATGAATCATGATACGGATGAAACACACGATTCATCAGAGCCATGAAAACTGCTGGTGCGTTCTTCAGTCCGAACGACATAACGGTATAGTCATATAGACCATACCTACTCCTGAAAGCTGTGAGAGGTATATCAGATGGTCTAACGCGAAGCTGATGATATCCGGATCTCAATTAAATCTTTGAGAACACTCGTGCTCCACGAAGCTGATCAACCAAATCACCTATCCTCAGCAAGGGATATCGGTTCTTAGCCTTCAACTAGTTCAGCTTCCGATAATCCACGCAAAGTCTGAGGGTACCATTTTCCTTTTTTGAAAAAAGGATTGGAGAACCCCAAGGAGAAGTACTGGGTCGGATAAAACCCTTCGCCTGCAGCTCCTCTAACGGCCTCTTGAGCTCCTGCAACTCAGGCGTCGCTATCCTATAAGTAGGAATGGACACCGGTGCTGCTCCTAGAACAAGATCGATAGAGAAATCCACCTCACGCACCAGAGGTAGACCTGAAAAGTCGTCTGGGAAGACATCCCTGAAACGATCAACAAATGGAGGGAAATCTGTCTGACAAGTCCCCTGATTATCCAAATATAAGCTCTCTATCTGGGCTGTGACTCCACCTCTGCCATGATGCTCTGGTCCAGCTCGACTCGCCTGAACATCCCATTCGCCCTTGTATAGAAACACTCCACCCTCTGGTGACGTGAAACGCACCCTGCGACGATAACATTCTACAAAGGCTCGGAAGGGAACCAACCAGTCCATCCCGAGAATGACATCATAGATCGTCATCTCCAAGACATAGAGGTCCCAAAGGAAGCGACACCCACCGACCTCAAGGGGGCACTCCTTGCACTGACACACACCAGCCGTTCTAGTACCCAACGGAGTGTCTAGCGTCATGATATCAGAAGAATAAGAAACACTGAGCCCAAGGCTATCCATAACGGGTATGGATAGGAAACTATGCGTAGCAACCAAATCAAAAAGTATTGAAGACAAGACAGAAGCTACTAGAATAGTACCTCTGACTGTAGAAGGTCTGGGATCCTACTCCTACTGGGTCTATTGCACCGCATATTCCTGCCCAGTGTCGCGGCCCTGTGACACAGCCTGGCTACCATGAGCTATCCCGCCTTGCTGCCTCTGCGATCCTGGTGTCTGGATACCACGGCCACGACCACCATCTCTGCCTACACGCCCTGACGTGTTCCTGTTCCCAGACTGATAAGAAGCCACTGGTCCTGCTCCCGCACGCAGAGTCTGCACAGAACCCCTCTCACTAGCTACTGGTAGAAACGCCCTGCAAAAGTGCTGAAGATGACCCATCTTTCCGAAAACTCGGCACTCCACTGGGTCTCGTGGACACTACGGTCTCTTGTGCCACTCTCTGCCACACTGGTAGCACCTGATCGGGCCACCTGAAAAAGCCACCTGGCTGGTACTTCCACTCTGAGAGCAGTCCATCTGTCTCTTCCTCTTGCAAGTAGAAATAGTACCAGTAACTGCTGCTGAACCGCCCTGGCCCACACCACTCGATTCTCGTAGGTTCCTCTCTGTACTCAACGCCTGGTTCACAATCGTGTGTACAGTAGGAAACATGAAAACATTCACCAGCACTCGGATTTCAAACCAATGACCATCCTCAAAACGTTTGGCTCTCAACGTCTCATCACCCACCAACACGGGTGAAAAATGCTGAAGCTCTGTAAAACAAGCAGAGTAGTCTATCACCGACATAGCACCCTGCTGTAGATTCATGAACTCTCGAGCTCTATCTTCCCTTAGCGTCTCGGGAAATAAGTGTAACGACCCAAAATTTCATTAATGGAAAATCCCTCTTGATCCAGTTAAATGTTTCTTTATGTTTTTATAGGATGTCAACTTCTTTAGTTTAACGTTAAGATTTGTGACCGTTACTTTTTTAGCCGTTGAACAGTGATCATCTGGGTAGTTTAAATATAAGTCTTTAACGAACCAATTTTCTACTCAGACAAAGGAAGCGATGGCCTCATCCAGTAGAATTGCCCCTTACGAAGCCCATTTGTCGGAGCTCGGAAAGGAGGTGGCGTCTTTGGGCTTTGCCCTTGACCAAGCCCAAGCTGAGCTTCATCAAGTCAAGCTCGAACGTGATCGTCTACGGGAAAAATGGAAGTTGATAGAGATCACCACTCGAGCGATGTTATCCGAGCAGCCCCAAGAGTCTGTCACCATCGCGCACCTTACCCTTAGGTCTTATGCGGCTATTTTAAGGGGTTATGTAACAAATAAGTAGAACCATGTTCATGTACATTATTTTTTTTATATATAATAATGAATATAATTTCTAGTCATTTTTGATACTTTGTAATTAGTTTTTAAAGTACAAACGGTGTTTTTAGTTATTATTTAATTAAGAATTATATTTTATTAAATTAAAGGATTTTTGAATTAAATAATATTTTAATAAAATATTATTATTAATATTAAATTAATTAAATATAAATGATCTTATAATTTTATGAATGCAATTAAAATTTTTATTAAGGTTTGAAAGCCATTTCTGTCAAAACCCGTGAATTTTTTTATAAATGTCGGTTTTTATTTTAAAAGTGAAAATTCACATATTTAGAAAATTATTTAGATAAAATAAGTATTATTTTTGGAATCAGGACGTTGAAATTATCCAACGGTGAATTTTTCATAATTTTCTGAGACAGTCAAATTTTTGGGTAAAAATTAAATACCATTTAAATATATAATGTGTTTTATGACATCATAATGACCCAATGGTGATGTAATAAAATACCATAATCCTTAGTTTCGGCCAATATATGTTTTATCATTAAAATAATGAGGTTTTGGGTTTGTTTGACTCACTTTTCAAAGCATTAATGGAGCCCTCAAGACTTATTCAACACTTTTCCTTTTTAAATTAATTTCCATGGGAGTGTGACTCACCTCCACATAAGCAACCCTAATTTTTTAATAAGTTCGGACCTTGGCCTTATAAAATATTATTTTCCTCTCTCCTTTTCCAGAAACCATGGGCAAATACCATGGGATGGTTTGTGGTTTGGATTATTTTAATATAAGGGGTCCCAAACCTAAATAATAAAGAATTCTCTCACCTTTCCTATATAAACCCACCCAAGCTCCCACTTCCTCCTCACTCAAAGCCCTTGAAGTTCGTCCAACCTCTGCCCTACTCTCTCTAGAATCCTCTCAAGGTGCCCCAAGCTCCCAAGAAGCCTCTCACAAGCCTCTCTCTAGCCTTTGGAAGCACACTTCCAAGTAAGGGTTTTTCTTCCTTTCTCATTTTTGTCAATTTTCTTTAAGTTGTATTGCCTTTTTAATTTCAATTATGAATGTTGGGGTATGGTTTCGCACCTCCCCCATACTGCCCTCTTATTGTTTGAATGATGGGAGACCCCTTTCTCTCTCATTAAATGCCTCCCATGTACACCCGTTACTATGCCGAAATTCCGAAAGGAGCTTCTCTCTCTTCTTTTATATTCAAGCAATACTTTTGTATCATGAATCTAAATTCCATTTCTATTGTTGGGACATGTATATATATGATCTCCTTACTGTCCATTACATGTAAATATTATGAGGAACCCCTTTCTCTCTCATCAACCTTTTTATGAATTCTTATGTCACGCCGTTACGCCGCCGAAATCGCACCGATTTTCTAAGCCAATGTCTTTGTGTAGTGAATACCATGCCCATTTCTCCATCAAGGGTATTCACCTTTATGCACATTTACTTATTGATTGTAAAGCTTCATGTATGAATTCCACATTCCTTTATCGTGGAATAAATGATTATGTTTTATGAATCCATGTTTTATGATCCATGTGGCACACTTATGCATGAAATGAAATGTTTAAGAAGGGTGCGCCCTGATAGCGCTCCAATGCATTGGGTAAAGTATAGTATCATGATACGTCATGTGCAATGAGTGTTGACTCATGCTAATTCAAGTGCAACGAGGGTTTACTCGTGCTTCAAGTGCAATGAGGGTTTACTCATGCTCCATGTGCAATGAGCCTTGGCTCATGCTAATTCAATGTTAAGTGTTGTTGCCACATTTCCATGTTATGATTATCATGCTTTATCATGCCTTTATGTTCATGTCTCTCTTATGCTCTATTGATATGCCTATTGCCTAACATGTATTGTACTCCTCATGTTATTCATTATGTACTCCCTTACTGGGCTTTATAGCTCACCCTTTTCTTATGCATGTCCTCAGGTTATCCCATGCAATGCTAAGTACGAAGGAATGTAGTGGTCATGTAAAGGAAGTTTTCAATAAGGATGTTGTATTTCAAGTTTAAAGTTTTTATGTAATTATCCTAAGCCCCAAAGACACTAAACCTCTCGATCTTCTTTGTTGTATCAAGTGAAGTTTTATGTAATAAAGCATGTTTATGTTGTAATAAAAAGCAGGGTTGTCATAGTTGGTATCAGAGGATAGGTTTAGTTATTTTTGGGATTAGGAAACCCTAGTAAAGCCTTAGATACAAGACTAATAATAATAAAAACATCCCTAAGTTTTGGTAAATACTAAGTAAGTGGTTTATCAAACAAATACATCCCTGTCTGGATACGAGCAGGTAGAGGCGGCTCTGGCACAGATGTATCCTAGGGGTAAAACCCGAAAACACCGCTTTGAGCTAGACTCGAACGGGAACTGGTGCACGACAACGGGCCTTGCTGCACTCTTGGTTACGACACTCCCGGGGGATATGTTTTGATAAATTCGCAATCTTAGTATGAACCCTTATTAAGGGAAAAATGCCCCTAAGAATATATGTTAGAAGGAAGATCATGAAAAGCCTGGATTGAATCCTATAGACTCATGAGTTAAAGAGATTAAAGTTTATTTATAAGTCATCAACTTTTGTCTTTGGATTACCCTTTATGTGTTACCCCTAACTTTCCTTTTATTCCAGCCAATGGCCGGTAATAGGAGAACTCGGGCTAACAACCGTTGTGAAGATCAGTGTGAGGATTGTACTAATGAGATGCCCAATCCGATGGGAGCGGGAATCACGAACTTTGTCACGCTTCTCTCTCAGCTAACTCAAGTTTTGAATAGAAACACTGGTCAAGAGGAACGTTCAACCCCCCCTAAGAAAGAACAAGTCGCTATTGAAAGCTTCATGAGACAAAGGCCTCCTACTTTTAGTGGATCATCTGATCCCATGATCGCTGAACAATGGATCAACTCCATTGAGAAGATATTCTCCATCCTCCAATGCTCTGAAAAAGAGAAGGTTCTCCTGGCGGCTTATCGTATGGAGGGTGAAGCTGATCAATGGTGGACGTTGATCAAAAATACGAAGCCTGAGGAGGAGATCGAGGCTTTGGAATGGAAGGTATTCCGGAAGATGTTTTTCGATAAATATTTTCCACGCACCCTCCGTCTTAAGATGGAAAGGGACTTCCTTTCCCTCAAGCAGAAAGATGAGGAATCTGTGGGAGCGTACGAGGAAAACTTCACAAGGCTTGCACGATACGCTTCCGGCTTTGTCGTTACCCCCGAATGCAAGGTTGACCGCTTCTTTGGTGGGCTGAAGCCTAGCTTGCGGAAAGCATTAGCGATCCGTGACTTCGACAGCTATGAGGAAATTGTCCGATGTGCCCTCAAGGTTGAAATGGAGATCGGAGAATCACAGGGGTATCATGGGGACAAGAAGCGGAAGGTGGACTTCAATGCTGGTGGTCCGATGGATAAATCCAACGGCGCTAAGAAATTCCAGCACCCCACTTGCCAAAAGTGTGGAAAGAAGCACCCTGGGAATTGCCTTAGGGGGACAAGAAAATGCTTCAAGTGTGGAAGAGAAGGGCACCTAGCTATTAACTGTCAGCAAGAAGGACCCGCGGCTGCGACGGAGGGGAGGAACGCTCCGTTCGAACCTCAACGCGTTGTTCAATGCTTCAAATGCAAAGAACCGGGTCATTTTGCGAATCAGTGCCCTAATCCAAGGGTTATCGGAGGCAATCAACAACCTCCAAGACAGCAAGGAAGAGCTTTTGCCATCACTTCTGCCGAAGTGAACCCCGACAACGAAGTGGTGACAGGTACGCTAGTTATTCATTCAAGAATAGCGAACGTACTTTTTGATTCAGGTTCTACGCATTCTTTTATATCTCAAAAGTTTAGTAGAATAATCCCTGCACCACCACAAGTCATGGAAGTAAAGATGTCGGTGAGTACGGAAAATGGGGCAATCATTGCATCCCATGAGTATAAGTCCTCCCCTGTTATAATCTGTGGATTGAATTTCCCGGCGAACCTCGTCATACTCCCTCTGGTGGAATTTGATGCAATTCTTGGCATGGATTGGCTTTCCTTATATAGAACCAACATAAATTGTCGGGAGAGGGAAATCACACTCCATATGGAGAATCGACCCCCGATTCTTTACAAGTGTCAGGAGGAAGATGAATCTCCTTTAGCTCCATCATCTCAAGCATGGATATTACTGCCTTATGAGCACGCATATCTGGCTCAGATGATTGAGTCCAAGGAAGAAACCACCCTTGAAGAAATGCCTATTGTGAGGGAATTCGCTGAAGTATTTCCCGAGGAACTTCCTGGTCTTCCTCCAAGAAGAGATGTTGAGTTCTCAATTGAACTTATACCTGGGGCGCTACCAATATCCAAGACTCCATATAGAATGGCTGTTGTTGAGCTTGAAGAGCTGAAGAAACAACTACAGGAGAATCTGGATAAAGGGTTTATACGCCCAAGTGCATCACCATGGGGTGCACCAGTCCTCTTCGTCAAGAAGAAGGATGGGTCAATGCGGCTTTGCATCGATTATCGTGAACTTAACAAAATCACGATAAAGAACAAGTATCCTCTCCCAAGAATCGATGACTTGTTTGATCAGCTGCGTGGAGCACAATACTTCTCCAAGGTCGACTTGCGGTCGGGATATTATCAAGTAAGGGTGAAGAAGGAAGATATCCCCAAGACTGCTTTTCGTACAAGGTACGGGCACTATGAATTCATAGTAATGCCTTTTGGACTCACCAATGCTCCAGCAATATTCATGGACTTGATGAATAGAGTCTTTAGAGATTACCTAGATAAATTTGTGGTAGTCTTTATAGATGATATTCTAATATACTCCAAAACCAAGGAGGACCATGAGGAGCATTTAAGAACTGTACTGGAGACTTTGCGCAAGGAGAAGCTCTATGCCAAGTACAGCAAGTGTGAGTTCTGGTTGAAGGAGGTATCATTCTTGGGCCATATCATCACAAGCAATGGGATATCTGTGGACCCCTCCAAAACAGATGCAATTGAGGGATGGCCGAGGCCAACATCGGTAACTGATATCCGTAGCTTCTTGGGGTTAGCTGGATATTATCGACGATTTGTGAGAAACTTCTCACGATTGTCCAACCCTCTTACCAAGCTAACTCGAAAGGGAGTAAAGTTTGCTTGGAGTGATGAATGCGAAGAAAGCTTCAAGGAGTTGAAAAGGAGGCTTATCACTGCACCTGTGCTCACTTTACCCACAAGTGGGGAGCTTTTTGTGGTATTCAGTGATGCTTCGAAGAAGGGCTTAGGATGTGTGCTGATGCAGAATGATAAAGTGATATCCTATGCCTCAAGACAGTTGAAAATCCATGAGCGAAACTATCCAACACATGATCTGGAGTTGGCGGCGGTGATCTTTGCCTTGAAAATCTGGCGGCATTATCTCTATGGAGAGAAATGTGAGATATATACTGACCACAAGAGTCTTAAATATATATTCACACAGAAAGAGCTTAATATGCGCCAGAGAAGATGGATAGAGCTCATAAAGGATTATGACTGTTCAATACATTACCACCCTGGGAAGGCGAACAAGGTAGCGGATGCCCTAAGTAGAAAGGATCCAGCAATTCTATCAATGATGAGAATTGAGAAGGATCCAATCTTCTTAGACTTGATGAAGATGGACGTGGGAATCATAAAGAAGGGAACATCATCAATCCTTTCACAAATGATTGCTCAACCATCTCTTTTGGAAGGGTTAAAGGATGCTCAAAGGGATGATGCGAGAATCCAAGAAAAAGTGGAAGCTATCAAAAAGGGAAAATCCTCAGAGTTTAATGTTAATGAAGAAGGAATTGTGCGGTTTGGGAAAAGACTATGTGTCCCATCATGTTCGGAGCTGAAGAAGGAACTTTTGGATGATGCACATAGTTCAAATTTCTCTATCCACCCAGGGAGCACAAAGATGTATCGAGATCTCTGAGAAAACTTTTGGTGGGATAATATGAAGAAGGAGATCGCCGAATATACATCAAAGTGCCTGGTGTGTCAGCAAGTGAAGGCAGAGAGGCAGAAGTCTAAGGGGATGATGCAACCATTGCCCATACCAGAATGGAAATGGGAGAACATCACCATGGACTTCGTCACTGGACTTCCAAGGACATCCAAAAGCAACAATGCAATCTGGGTTATTGTGGATCGTCTTACAAAGACTGCACACTTCATTGCTATTCGAGAGGATTTCTCTTTGGACCAACTGGCACGGATATATATCAGGGAAGTGGTACGGTTGCATGGAGTACCACTATCTATTGTGTCGGACCGAGATCCAAGATTTACCTCTAAGTTTTGTAAGAGTCTTCAACATGCTCTGAATACTGAACTGAACTTCAGTACGGCCTATCATCCTCAAACTGATGGCCAATCCGAGCGGACTATCCAAACACTTGAGGATATGTTGAGAGCGTGCTCAATGGACTTTAAAGGAGGATGGGATCAACATCTTCCCCTAGTTGAGTTCTCTTATAATAATAGTTTCCACTCGAGCATCCAAATGGCACCATATGAAGCCCTGTATGGGAAAAGGTGTAGAACACCGGCATGTTGGGATGAGGTCGGTGAACGTAAGCTGCTTGGACCAGAAATGGTCGAAGAAATGGTGGAGAAGGTGAAAACCATTCAGCAGCATATCAAGGCAGCCCAAAGTCGACAGAAGAGTTATGCAGATAATCGTCGATGAGACCTTGAGTTTAAAGTCGGAGACATGGTGTTTTTACGCATATCTCCGTGGAAGAAGGTCATGAGGTTTGGAAAGAAAGGGAAGTTAAGTCCAAGGTACATCGGCCCATTTGAAATTCTTGATCGTGTTGGGGCTGTGGCCTATCGACTAGCACTTCCACCTACTATGGCCAAGGTGCATGATGTCTTCCATGTATCCCTCTTAAGGAAGTACATACCAGACCCTTCACATGTACTCTCTTCCGAGGTGGTACAATTAGAAGACGATCTTTCTTATGAGGAGCAACCAGTGAAGATCTTAGATCGTAGAGAAAAAGTTCTACGAAATAAGACAATGCCCCTCGTCAAGGTGTTGTGGAGAAACCACAAGTTTGAAGAAGCAACTTGGGAGTCGGAGGATATGATGAAGCTAAGTTACCCACATTTGTTTTAGTGTGGGAAAAGGAAAATTTCGAGGGCGAAATTTCTTAAGGGGGGAATGTTGTAACGACCCAAAATTTCATTAATGGAAAATCCCTCTTGATCCAGTTAAATGTTTCTTTATGTTTTTATAGGATGTCAACTTCTTTAGTTTAACGTTAAGATTTGTGACCGTTACTTTTTTAGCCGTTGAACAGTGATCATCTGGGTAGTTTAAATATAAGTCTTTAACGAACCAATTTTCTACTCAGACAAAGGAAGCGATGGCCTCATCCAGTAGAATTGCCCCTTAGGAAGCCCATTTGTCGGAGCTCGGAAAGGAGGTGGCGTCTTTGGGCTTTGCCCTTGACCAAGCCCAAGCTGAGCTTCATCAAGTCAAGCTCGAACGTGATCGTCTACGGGAAAAATGGAAGTTGATAGAGATCACCACTCGAGCGATGTTATCCGAGCAGCCCCAAGAGTCTGTCACCATCGCGCACCTTACCCTTAGGTCTTATGCGGCTATTTTAAGGGGTTATGTAACAAATAAGTAGAACCATGTTCATGTACATTATTTTTTATATATATAATAATGAATATAATTTCTAGTCATTTTTGATACTTTGTAATTAGTTTTTAAAGTACAAACGGTGTTTTTAGTTATTATTTAATTAAGAATTATATTTTATTAAATTAAAGGATTTTTGAATTAAATAATATTTTAATAAAATATTATTATTAATATTAAATTAATTAAATATAAATGATCTTATAATTTTATGAATGCAATTAAAATTTTTATTAAGGTTTGAAAGCCATTTCTGTCAAAACCCGTGAATTTTTTTATAAATGTCGGTTTTTATTTTAAAAGTGAAAATTCACATATTTAGAAAATTATTTAGATAAAATAAGTATTATTTTTGGAATCAGGACGTCGAAATTATCCAACGGTGAATTTTTCATAATTTTCTTAGACAGTCAAATTTTTGGGTAAAAATTAAATACCATTTAAATATATAATGTGTTTTATGACATCATAATGACCCAATGGTGATGTAATAAAATACCATAATCCTTAGTTTCGGCCAATATATGTTTTATCATTAAAATAATGAGGTTTTGGGTTTGTTTGACTCACTTTTCAAAGCATTAATGGAGCCCTCAAGACTTATTCAACACTTTGCCTTTTTAAATTAATTTCCATGGGAGTGTGACTCACCTCCACATAAGCAACCCTAATTTTTTAATAAGTTCGGACCTTGGCCTTATAAAATATTATTTTCCTCTCTCCTTTTCCAGAAACCATGGGCAAATACCATGGGATGGTTTGTGGTTTGGATTATTTTAATATAAGGGGTCCCAAACCTAAATAATAAAGAATTCTCTCACCTTTCCTATATAAACCCACCCAAGCTCCCACTTCCTCCTCACTCAAAGCCCTTGAAGTTCGTCCAACCTCTGCCCTACTCTCTCTAGAATCCTCTCAAGGTGCCCCAAGCTCCCAAGAAGCCTCTCACAAGCCTCTCTCTAGCCTTTGGAAGCACACTTCCAAGTAAGGGTTTTTCTTCCTTTCTCATTTTTGTCAATTTTCTTTAAGTTGTATTGCCTTTTTAATTTCAATTATGAATGTTGGGGTATGGTTTCGCACCTCCCCCATACTGCCCTCTTATTGTTTGAATGATGGGAGACCCCTTTCTCTTTCATTAAATGCCTCCCATGTACACCCGTTACTATGCCGAAATTCCGAAAGGAGCTTCTCTCTCTTCTTTTATATTCAAGCAATACTTTTGTATCATGAATCTAAATTACATTTCTATTGTTGGGACATGTATATATATGATCTCCTTACTGTCCATTACATGTAAATATGATGAGGAACCCCTTTCTCTCTCATCAACCTTTTTATGAATTCTTATGTCACGCCGTTACGCCGCCGAAATCGCACCGATTTTCTAAGCCAATGTCTTTGTGTAGTGAATACCATGCCCATTTCTCCATCAAGGGTATTCAACTTTATGCACATTTACTTATTGATTGTAAAGCTTCATGTATGAATTCCACATTCCTTTATCGTGGAATAAATGATTATGTTTTATGAATCCATGTTTTATGATCCATGTGGCACACTTATGCATGAAATGAAATGTTTAAGAAGGGTGCGCCCTGATAGCGCTCCAATGCATTGGGTAAAGTATAGTATCATGATACGTCATGTGCAATGAGTGTTGACTCATGCTAATTCAAGTGCAACGAGGGTTTACTCGTGCTTCAAGTGCAATGAGGGTTTACTCATGCTCCATGTGCAATGAGCCTTGGCTCATGCTAATTCAATGTTAAGTGTTGTTGCCACATTTCCATGTTATGATTATCATGCTTTATCATGCCTTTATGTTCATGTCTCTCTTATGCTCTATTGATATGCCTATTGCCTAACATGTATTGTACTCCTCATGTTATTCATTATGTACTCCCTTACTGGGTTTTATAGCTCACCCTTTTCTTATGCATGTCCTCAGGTTATCCCATGCAATGCTAAGTACGAAGGAATGTAGTGGTCATGTAAAGGAAGTTTTCAATAAGGATGTTGTATTTCAAGTTTAAAGTTTTTATGTAATGATCCTAAGCCCCAAAGACACTAAACCTCTCGATCTTCTTTGTTGTATCAAGTGAAGTTTTATGTAATAAAGCATGTTTATGTTGTAATAAAAAGTAGGGTTGTCATAAGAAGAATTCATAGAAGACTGCCTGAAAATCTTCCCACACCATGTCCATGTCATGCTCTGACTGGGTGGTAACATCCCACCACCTCTTGGCGGAATCACGCAGCATGTAAGTCGCGAGATTGACCCTTCGCCCTGGAGGCGTCTCCAGATGCTCAAAAATAGTCTGCATTGATCCTAGCCAAGACTCTACAGCCTATGGTCTGCCATCCCCTGAAAATGTAGGCAGATGCTGCTGGTGAAAGATACACGTCAGCTCAGCCATAGATATGGCAGCCTGCGGTGCTCCCTGAAAGGTCTGCATGAACCGCAATAAACCTTCACGGAACTGCGTCTCCACGCCTGTGTTTGGTATAACAGCTGGCGCCGCATCTGGATCTGCTGGTGGATCAACTGGTAGCCCATGGCCCACCATCTCCGGAGTATAATCATCGCCACTCTCCTGGAGAACAACTCACGGTCGTCTAGGCGGCATGAATCTACAAGGTCAAAAGCATGCCTCAGATTCAATATTATTAAGACTTAAATGAAGGAACCACAAAGGAACAATAGGAATAAGGAGTTTCAAAATTTTCAAAACAAGACTACGCGGCGTGAACACTGACTACACGGCGTGTACATGACTTCCTTTCCCCTGCCCGGGTCCTTCTACACAGCTAAGCCACACGGATTCCATTTAAAAAAAACTACACGGTGTGTATAATATCTACATAGCGTGAATGGTGTTATTTTCCAACTGTACATTTCGTCTGTGACACGACCGACTACTCGGCTTAACACTACAGGGCATTTTACAACCGCACACGGTGTGTACACCATCCTGTTTCCCAGCCACACGGCTAACTCCACACGGTCTGTCCTCGGACACGACTACACGGCGTGTCCCACAGGTACACGACGTGTTCAGGGAGAGGTGAAACCGACCCGTGTTGTTAGTTACACGGCCGAGTCCCAAGGTCACACTACACGGCGTGTTCTGTCAAGGAGTTCACCGACCTGTGTTGTTAGTTACAAGGCCAGACTCCGGGTCACACTACACGACATGTACTTAGACTACACGACGTGTTTTACCCAAGCCCTTCCCTACCCCATGTTGCCGCCCACACGGTTTGTGACACGGGAACAGACTACACGGAGTGTACTCGGGGTACACGGTGTGTACTCAAAAAGTTCATTTTTCTTCCCGAATAGAAGAACACACACGGCGTTTATGAGGTCCTTCACGGTGTGTATTCTGGGTTTTCTGGATAGTATGCCTCAGAAACATCCCCGGAACCCAGAAAATACTAAAAACCAACACCTAAGTGTCAAATTCTGATCCGTGAGGGGCCATACTCCCCACGAATCAATGTTTGACATCTTATCTGTGTTATAAACAATAAACAGTAAATGATCCACCAAATTCCAGTCAATGGGGGCCCATACTCCCCAAAAACCAAAGTTTTTTTTCCATTCTATAAACAAGCTCAAACAAACATACCATATCACAAGGAAGGTATTTATCAAGAAGCTATCACAACAACATGATTTATTAGCACAACAACTATCACAACAACATGAAAATTCTAATGCACCTACGTGGCATGGAAACTATGCATGGCATGTGATATCTAGAATGTGCCTATATGATGCATGAGACGACATACCCTCATCTCATCGGGTTGCAACTAAATAGAACCCATAGATAAAATATAAACAGCACAATCCAAGTGCATCACCCAATGGTGAAAACATATTAACCGTAAAATTGCAAAATCAAAATAATGAAAAATACGAGGTAGACTGGCTTTTCCCTATACACGAGTCAGCTACGCCCGGGAACATCTTATTTCCAAATACCGTTCTATTCTATCCCTGACTATGACTCCAAATAGTAAGTCAAAGAAAAGAAACTCCCTCTGATACCACTTTGTAACGTCCCGGACCCGGGTGCCACACAACGGGTGCCCCGAGCCCGGTTCGCCACGTGACCTCAAGCACATTTCCCCAAACGCCAGAGGCTGCCGACTAGTAGAAAGGGCCCAGGTCTGCAAGTGGGGAAACTATTCCCTCATTTGTCAAAGTGTAGCGCAACAGAATACCAAAATAAACATACAACAAACAACGGAAGCGGTAAACATACACAACTGAAATAACTAAAGCAGTGGATATAAACAACAGAATATAAGTGATGATGCTACATGTTTCAAGTTATAATAAAACATCCAGAACATGTTATACATCAATACAGTACAACAGAAAACAGAGTACAGCAAAACAAGCAAATCAGCTGGCAGCGGCATCGCGAGCCTAGGCTCGGTCCCATGCCCTCCTACTCCTCAGCAGCAGTCAAGTACCTGTATAGGGACTCTTTCCCCTATCTACACCTGCAGCAATGTAATCTGTTTGGACGGAAAAGCATGACCGAAACAGGGTGTGAGAAATATATCTCAGTAGGCACCCACCAAAGGCCTGTGCCCAACTGCATGTAAGCATGCAACAAGAGTGTGCAGTAGTAAAATGCAATAAAGTAAGCAGTACTCAAAAGTAACTAATTACCAGTTATATTTCCATTTTATTATCCATTTAATTCATTCAACTTAGTATCATTCTTGTTCTCAACAGAACCAATCCCTCAGGCCAATCATAACCGTGCCCTCAGGCTAAAATAGTAACCACGCCCTCAGGCTTTCCCTTAGGACACACAGAATCCAACCCGCAGGTATTTCCCTCGGGCATAACAGAAATTTCCCTCAGGCGTAGGAAGTGTCTCCCTCAGGAACAGAAGTCAATCCCTCAGGCACGAAAGGTTTCCCTCAAGAGGAATAACGACAGCCCTTAGGCTAAAAAAGTCACACCCTCAGGCTAAAACATTACAGTGCCCACAGGCTAATCACAACAACGCCCTCATCCTAAACAGGTAACCAGGCCATGCCCAACAGGTAAACAAGCAGTAACAAGCAATTCCTCTCAAGGAAATTCTACAATTACTACTTTAAAGGCATACCCTTAGGTATCCTAGCCAAATGGCTAAACAGTGGAACACACCCCCGGGGTGGTTCAGGATCCAAGAAACGACCCCAACCAGTATTTTATTATCACAGTTAAATACCTAATGAATTATAGGTATTAAATATAGAAATAGCCTCAGCCACACGACACCCCAACATGGGTTCGTGGCACAAAAACGAACAAAACACATAGAAGTTGGAAAACTAAACACAAAGCCACCTACCTTATACGCCAACAAACGCTATTCCCGAACGCCGACTCCAGAAACTCCCAAGAATGGCGTAGATCTGATGAAGAACAAAACTCATTCAAACATAAATAACTTACGTTAGGAGAAGAATTGTCAAGAACGGTACCAGGAGAGGAGAGGTCTTACCTGTGCGGTTCTAACAAGATCGTCCGAAGCCGAAACAGATTCCAGACGAACGCCCGGTGGATCTTCAAAGATCCGGCCTCCTCCTTTGGCTCCAAAATGGTTCAAACGCCTCCTCTGCCAAATGAGGAGGCTACTGCCTATTTTAAGAAGAAAAAACAAATTACACAGTGTGTACTTCTGAGTACATGGCTTGTACTTCTTTCATTTAACTGTTCATTTGGCGGCACCTCTACACTGTTAATCCGTCGACATGAGTACACGACATGTACTCTCGAGTACACGACATGTACTGTCGCCCAGCTGGCGGCGACGCCACTTCCTTACTACTTAATCCTACTGACTGACTACACGGCATGTAAGGTACCACTACACGGCGTGTAGTCGGTTCCTACACCCTTCGTCGCCGTCATGGCTACACGCCCCATGTACTCATCCCAACACGACCAAACGTGCACGACGTGTGGATAAAGTGCACGGTGTGTAGTTCGAAAATTCATGCTTTTTCCCCATTTTCCATATTTTCTCAAAAACACTTAAGGAAAAGGAAAAGAAGAAGCCCGTACCTCTAAAATAAGAACCAGATTCTTATAGTGGCCTCTTCTTATGATTTGGTGTTTTCTGATTTTAGAATCATTCTCTTCCTTGAAGTCTTGAAAAATGTTTGTTTCTATGGAATCCCTTGGATATCATTTCCTTCTCTGACCCCTAGTACCACAATATTTTTTCAAATCAGATTGTAAGCAATGGAAACCTAGAGGTTTTGGGTTTTTAGGTACAGATGCCAAGGGGTTCCAAGAACTACTAAGTCAGTTTACCTTTGTTTGGTTGACTACTAGAATTTTGCCTCATTGACTGGGCTAGTGCTTAGAGCCCTCCGACGCTCTCCCTCCTCTGGTATCTCATTCTTCTCTTCCCCTCCAAGGAAGATTGATAGAGATATCAATGTTGAGACTTTGGGATGTGTGTTTTAGTGTCCATTGGTGAGCCTGGCACGACCTTTCAATGATGACATTTTTTGAATGGAAATGACATAGTGAAGATTCTGGTTTGTTGATTTTGTTCAGTGTTTCCTCATGCTTCAGTGATGTTTCTTTGGGTTTTTATGCATTTTTGTTTGGTGAGATGTTTTCCTAGTCCTGGGTATCCTTCATTTCTCATTTTGGTTGTTTCCATTCATTTCAATGATGGAGAGTTTATGATGGGGTTCTCCCGTGATGGTGGTTTGATGAAGTGGGAGAAGGTTTTTTGATTTGATGTTTGATATGGCGACGACGATGGTCGATGTGTTCTCGCCAGTGATGTGTGTTGGAGGTGATTATGGTGGTGATGAGGTGGTTATATATCAGGGGGTGTGTCTTAGGGAGGATCTATGATCAATGATTTATTCCCCGAGGCGTCCCAATGTTGATATGTAAATGATTTTGATTTTTGAATCAAAAGTGGAATTTTTTGAAGCAGTTTTATGTTCTTGGTGATTTGGTTTTTTCATGTTGGTCCTAGATCCTGTTCTCCGAAAAAGAGGTTTTGAAAAATCAAATAAAAATATAATTTTCAGCCAGCCAGGTTTCCCAACAAAACAATGCGTTCAAGTAATTCATAATGTGTTATAAAGAGTTTGTGAATTACAAAAACATATTTCTTAGGAGTGAAAAACTAGATACATAGTAAGTCCCTTGTCATGTTCTCGATAATTATTATGTAAATCCAAAATCTGTTTTCATAGTTATTATGACTATATACACCTATTCTTGAACCAAATCCACATGTTGTGTTCAGATAGTGATGTAATTTCTTAGAAACTTCTCTCTCTATACATTACCAAGATTCCATGATATTTTTTCTACACTCAGTATTATCGTTAGGCTTGTACCTTGGGTTATCCCTAATGTTTTCTTATCATATTTTCAAATGGTTAACAGAACACTTTCTCTCATACCAATTATAGTGACATTATCCTTTTATATATATCATTACATGATTTTTAATAAAAACATATATTAAGTACAACCCAAAGATAATGAGGCCTATTTTCATTGGAAGACTAGTTTTATAATACATCAAACATAGAATAAAATAAAAATTATTTATTTTATTCTCCATATTTTTATCCTAAATCTTTTTGACCTCAAAAAAAATCATGGAATAACCTAGGGAATACATTAGAGAAATGGGTCTAATAGGAATCCAATTATGGAGATAAAATTTATGAGAAATATTAACATGTGATTCAAAGGTATAACTTGATTTTTTTAAAGAGAAGGAACATGAGTAATCAAATTAGAGAATATAATAAGGATAATGGTATAATAAGATCATGGAAACATAGGAAAATGTCAATGAAATAAGTAATTATGTAAATATAATTCAAGGGTAACTATTGAGTCAACATCACAAGGTTGATATAGTCACATAATAAACTACGTTCACTCTCTAAACCTATATATGGCCTCCCCAGAGACTAAAACATTACCCAACGTGTTGGATGGATATATAATTCTCATCCCACCATTCACATTAATTTAATTTAAATAAATATCAATGATATTAAAAAGAAACATGTTTTAAACATGTTATTTCATTTACCTCAAAGCCTACTTTCATTTTACAATATTAAATTTTTACCATAGTAAAAAGTTTTTTACTATTTTTAAAATTCATTATAAGAAAAAAAATTAAGTATAAATAATTATGAAATATAAATTATGGTAATTAAAAGTATGAATTCTAGTTTATAAAATTCAATTTATTAAAGTAGAGTTATTTAATTTAAAACTAAACCCACAAGTGTGATGAAAAGCGGTTTTTCAGAAAATGATTATTTCAAGGAGAATATGATTTTACCATAACTCTCTTACTAGTAATATAAATTATAATAATTTAAATTTATAATTATTTGTATAGTATTTACATTCCATTTAAATTATTCCTTATTCAGAGTTATTTTTTACATAAAATAGAGAAATATTATGTACTTTCAAGGAGTTTTCATAAAGATTAATTTTAAGTCAAAGAGTAAACATGTACTAAAATCTAGTATAAATATGATTCTAATTTAATTAATTAGATTAAATATAAATAAATAATATTTTATTTATTTTAAATCAAATTAAAATAAAAATGTAACTTTTAAATAACTTAATTTATTAAAAGTAAATTAAAATTTTATAAATTTTTTTTCGTCGTTCTTTGAAAAATTTATATTTTCCAAAAAATCCCAAAATTTCTCCCTAATTTAATATCAATATAATAATTCTAAAAATTTATTTTCATTTTTTAAAATAACATTTCTATAATATCTCTAAATTGAGTATAATATTTTCTAAAAAAACAAATAAAAATCATTTTTTATTTTTTAATTAAAATTATGTTATGATATTCTCTGAGTTTATAAATACATTTGTATTGATTATAAATTATATATATATAAATATTTTATAAATTAGTTAAGAATATTCCTAACTTCTAATTTAATAGCAAGGTTATAACTATCATATTCAAATACTAACTTTTAAATAATATGTCGTTATTCGCTAAAAATCAATGTTCTTTTTGGATACAATATTGAACATAGTATTTTTAAAAAAATGATGCTAGAAAAAAAATTATATTTAAGGGTGATTTTTTGCAGTGAATTTTAAAAAAACACCAAAAGATTAAATAAAAACTAAAAAATGTGTTCCTTCTTAACCCCCTTTTCCAGGATGATCCTCCCCATCCTTTCAAAGCACCTTAGCCCCCCTCAAGGACTATCCTTCACCAGAATCCTATTTCACCCTAGTAATGTTCTATATTTCTGTTGAGGTATGGGTTATACAATTATGTGTGAGATATCTCGTGGTGTTTTACCCTCCCACCCGGGGATTCTTGATTCCAATTTAGGTTGAAGGTATAAAATGTTTTAGAGATAAATACCTAAATTTTTATGTACTAAATTTTTTTATATTCAATAAATTATTTTATTTCCTTTGAAAAAATATATAATTTCTTCATATTTTTTTTGATAATTGGAAAATTATTTCCAACTACTTAAATATTACATGGTAAATATTCTTCCATATTGAAAGTGTTGTCCAAATTTTCAATAGTGGTCAATATTTTTGAAATTAATCTATGATAATACTAATATGTTAAAACAATATTTTTGGTGTCTATATGATTTTGGAAAATTTATATAATAATGATTAGTATATGTTTTGTTTTTGGATCCAATATGTATCCCCATAATATGGGAAAATTAAATAAAAATATCAAATTATATCAAATAAGAAATAATAATTTAAAAGGAAAAAATAAAATTAATCTCTATTTATAGTTGTTATACTCATCAGGGTTGATTTTTTATACATTTTCAATACATGTAGTTAATATTCAATACATTTGAGATTGTTAAAAATATTTTGAAATGAGTTTTGAAAGTATTTTTATTTGTATTGATAATGATGGATTTCGTAAAAGTGAATATCTCTATAATTTTAAAATACATGTAATATCCTAGTGTTAGGGGGAAACTTGTTATGGTTATAAGAAAAACCTCATAGTGAATATTTCAATGAGTTCTAGGGAGTTAACATTTTGAGAAGTAAAAATAAATTTGTGGCAAAGGGAAGGCTAAAATATGATACATATCATCCAATAAATGGTATGTAATAATTTTTTGAGTATATTTAATATCTCCTAAATAATATATAATGTTAAATTTTAGCACAAAAAATATTAAAATTTAAATATAAAATATTAAATCATAAGTTATAGAGATTATATATGGAAAATTACAGGATACACAAGACTAAATATAAGACTCAAAATAATATATAAGAAGTATTTTTATAATGTAAGAGTAACTTTGATTATCCATAAGAGTAATATGAGGATTTCAAAGGATACAAAATATCCTTCTATTGATGCATAATTTAAATTTATTTCCTCTTTTGAAAAGTAATGTAAATTATGTTGATTTTGTATTGTTATTAAGTGAATACAGAACTTGATGCTTGATAGATTAATATAATATTTATATTGAGATTAGGGTTGATATTTAATCATAAATATTAAACTATGAGATAAATAATTTTACTATGACATCATTATTTCACGTGATCGTGAAAAATGTTTTAATAATGATGTCCTAATTAAGGATGTTTGAATGAGGAAGATATAAAGAAGGGTTGATATTGTTTTAAAACTAATTGTTGTTGACTTTTATTTTTTGTTAGTAATAATTATTTCAAAATTTATGATGTCATATATTGATAATAGTAGCATAGAATGAGTTAAGAGTAACCAATAATGTTTATGATAAAATTTTTAAATTTGGGAAGCAAGGTATAATTATATGTTTAATTAAAAATAATTAATGAGGATTTAAGAAACACATTGGAGATTAGATGATTTTTTTTCATTATTCATATAATAAATGAAGATATTTCATTTAATATTCTTAGAGATACATTCCCATAAGGGATAAGAAATATTGGGTTATTTCTAATGATTCATAGAGTCTCTTGACTAATAATGATGGAAAATTCTATTTAAAAGTATAATTTGTTTCTTGAGGCTTCATGTGTAAAATTATTTTAATTATATTTAAGGATGTTAATTTACCTGGATTATAATGATTTATCGATACTAAATCTCCTAGAGGAAGTTGGTAAATATTTTTTATGATGACCCATTTCTTTTAGCCATACTATTGTATGATTCTTAAAGTTAAATACATTAATAAATCAGAAGAATAGTAAAGGCCTAGAGTCTTTGGGGGACTAGGTACATAATACCTAATAGAAAACTTAAGTATGGAATTATTATTTTATTGTTACAAGTGAGATACTATAATCAATTTGAGCTCCTAAAACTACTTGGGATAATTTTTGGAATTCATAAAGAAAGGGGGAGCTAAGAATACCACTAAGGGAACAAATATGATAAGAAAAAATAAAATTAGAGTCAAAGGTATAACATGATACCATAGATGGTATGTATGATAAGTAATTTCATGAGAAAATATCATAATTAACATGCTATCATAAGTCCATATGATCATAGGAAATGTGGAAAAATCCCTTAACATTACAAAAACACGAGTTAAGGATAATTACCTAGACAATATCACATGGTCGAAAAGGTCTCATAGTGGATAAGGTTTATTCTTTAATCCCATATAGGGAGACTCATGAAACTATTTCTTTACCCAATGCATTTGAGCTATATTTGGGAACAAACATAAAAACATGTTCACGATCTATGTGTTCCACATAAATTAATAAATCACAAGGCATTAGAATTACCCATGAGAAGAAAATAGGCTACATAACCTTACTTTATTTAAAAATCAAATAAGATTTCTTTATGATGGAATTTGAAAAATGATTATAAGGAATGTACTACCACATAAAATTTAGGGTGAATAATAAAGGAATATAATATAGATAAATATATATAAAATTTATAATTATTCCATAACATTAATGATAGTGATAAAACGAGTTAAATAGAGAAACTAAATAATTTAAAGGAAATGGTGGTTTAGAGAAATCCCTTACAAGGTGCCCAATTAGTCATGTTCATTATTAATCTCCCTAAATAACAAACACAATTTAACTATTTACTTAACTAATAACATTTTAAATAATATTATTCCTTTTATTTTATTCATTAGCATTTCAAATTAAATGAAATCATAATTTTGGTTCATGTTAGATGTTTTGATGTAGTTCGACTCCTATATCCGAAATCCCAATTGTATGGTTAATAAGGTTAAATAGAGTATTAATTAATAATTAAAATAATATTAATAATGAAATGATTATAATTTTTAAACATAAATTATTCTTTAAAAACCAACCATAAATTATGGTTATGAAAAATGAACTATGTTACAATCATCGAGACGGTAGGAAATCCGTATGTATAAGCAACATTTCCATTTTTTGAAGATCATAAAGGAAAAAAGGTAATAATTATTTAATATTTTTGGTATTATCATAAATATAATGTTATATTTTTAATTATCCTTACACATACCATCCTTATAATGCAGTCATAATAAAATAGAAAAATGAATCACATCACTTCACGAGGCGCTAATCCACCGTACACACGAACGACATTATAATTTTCAATGAATTGCAAGGTCTGTAAATATATGATATATTAATTTTATATAATGGTTAATATTTCAATATTATAATATATAAAAACTAAATTAATCCTTATTACCTTTCCTGATAATTTTAAGTTAAAAATGAATCATATCGCTTCGTGGGGTGGTAATCTGCCGTACACATGAGCGACATTATCATATTCTTTACGGAATGAAAATTAAGGGGGTATATATGATATAATAATTATAGAGGAATAATTATAAGAAAAATATTTTATATATACATTAAATATATCATTATATTCATCTATGATAATCAGTGAGGGAAAACGAATTATGCTGGTTCGTGGGGTGGTAGTCTGCTATACACTTGATCAACAGTTTCGTTTCCCATTTGAGGGAGATGGAAATAGTTGTAAGTCAAGAAATTTTTATTGAATATATAATTATATGAAATATAATTAGGTTATTATATTATCATGGTTTAATAATATTTTAAGGAGGTAGAAGTAGAAATAAAATAAGACGCTTAGCTAAGGATGTTACCTCTTCTTCGAATAACTTCTTTTGGTTTGCACCAAAAGTAGTGTGAGGTTAGATTTATGACCAAAAAAAGGATTATAAGATAAAATTAAAGAATTTGGGACGTTATTTGGGTTGTTATTGGTTAAAAAAATGGCGTTCTAAAGAGTGAAAAGATGGGGAGCGAGGGTTTTCTTTTATGAGTAGGGGAGAGGGAACACTTGGAATCTTTGAGAAGAAAGAATTAAACCCACAATTTTCGCATGAAAAAAGTATCAAAAGTTGATAAATTTTAAACATTTCAAGATATAAGATCTAAATATGAAAATAAAATCAGTAATATACATGTTTCGGTCATTTTAATCCCTTATCCTTATAGTCTAACCCTTGGTAAACATGTTTTTAGCTTTACTATGATAAATAATGTTTTTAGTATTCATTATGGTAATAAATTAAGTTTAGATTAATATATATAATAAAAATTATTTTTATTAAAAATATTTAAATTTTTTTTCAAAATTCATCTCATATAAGTGGTAGAATTTCATTTAACATTAATCCCAGAGACGTTTTGAAAAACAGTTTTCCAATAGAAAAACTTATAAAACAAGAAATAGATTATATATTAATATTCAATATGAAATTGATTAAAATGAATTAATTAATATATAATGTAAATATTTTTACTTTTAAAACCAAATTAAAATAAAATATAGCTTTTAAATTCTTTAAATAAAAAGGATTTGTTTAAAAAAATCTGTATTTTTTTACTATTCATCAAAAAATAATAATTTTCAGGAGAACTGAAATTTTTTTCCATAATATTATATTGATATTATGATTGAAAAAATGAAGTTAATTTGGGAAAATAAATTTTATAAAATTAGTGAAGATTAATTTTAAATTATTTTTTCAAAGCGCAACTAAACCACCCTTTTTTTAAAATATGGGTTTTTGGAAATCACTTCATTTTCTTTCAAATGGAACTTATTTTTTTTGTAATCAGTATATAAAATTTTTTCTTTTTATCTATTTGTAAAACATATATTTATTCATAATTTATTTATAATTTTTCATACCCTCCAACATAATGAGTAGGTTATAATGTGTATGTTTAAATAATAATATTTTAATAGAGTATCATGTTTTATTTAAACTCAGTGTTGCATACGTTGAATGATATCAAAGTGATTGAGTTTATTTAAAAAGAAAAATATCTTGAAGTATGAGACACCCTTAGATTTTTTGAAATAGATTCTTTTTAATTCTATTGATGTCTTATGTTATATGATACACAATGATTAGCATACGCTATACCCAACACTGTATTAGATTACAGTATACGTAACAATATTCTTGGATTGTGTTATAAAAAATTTAAATTTATTTTGATATAATTTATTTCATTCAATACCAATTATAAGTGATTAATATATATTATATCCTAGTTATTATAATATAGGGTGTGAATAATATTACCTTCTTTAAACAAAACTATTTAAATGAAAATAAGTGAGTCTATAATATAATAAAATCAATCTTTATGGATTTTATTATCGAAATATATGGGTAATATATTCAATTTATTTTTTTAATTTCATCTTATATGTTATCTACATATGATATAAGAAAAAATTCAGTTTTTCAGATAAAAGAAGTATTTTTCAAAAAATAAATACAGTTTTACCGCCTTTTGATAGACAACCATTTTTTGAACTAGTTTTTGACAATTTTATAAGTTTTATTTTACATAATAAAATTTTTCTTAGTAATTAGGACATCAAAATTTACGTTGGTTGAAATTTCTGTATTTTTATGATGAAATTTATATTTTAATGGATAATAAAAAATACTATATTTTATTTCAAAACAGTATTTTCATCTTATTTATTTATATAGTTATATTATCTTTTAAATTAGTTTTAAATTTTATTTGGATTATTTTTTATACTTTTATCCAATTTTAGTCAATGGATTCAATTTCACATTTTAAAAACCCACTTTCTGGTTTTGACAACGAGAATTAATTTTAAATTAATTTCTACCAATTATGTGTTTTGAATTTGGAAAAATGGATTCAATTTTGGAAACATAAGGTCCAAATTTTTTAATTATTTAATTTTTATTTTTGGATATTATGAATATCAACTTCAGTAATTATTTTTATTACCATTAAAGGGTAAATTAGATAAATAAGGGTAGAAAAATAATATAATAATAATATAAAACTACCCTAACATGTGTAATAATCCTATTTTATGAGTAATGGGAGAACAAAAAATACTTAGGCCAAAATTTTGTCCTTTGAGAAACATTTGGGTGTGAAAATGACATATTATAATATTTAATTTAAAGCAAAGAGAAATATAACATAAACTTGTATCTTTTTACTAAATAATATTTATGGTGGGGTTGTATAGTTGATATCATTGAATACGAATATTAATTATAAATATAAAAATATTTCCTAAATCATGGTATTTTATTTATAATTTTTTTACATTAAATAAATAAATTTATTTATGAGACAATGACGATGCATTGATTAACCTATTAATGAAGGATTTAAATAAATGATATTATAAATATTAAAATAAATATAATTTGAACATTTTGATGAAATAAACGATTTTTTGTATAAAATTGACATGTTAGGGATGATTTAATTCCTTTTGTTCGAAGGAATCATGTTTTTATACCTACAAAAGTCAATTATTAAATTTTGTCAAAATGGAGATAAATGTGTTTTTTAATACAAATACTATTTTATTAGATGATATAATAGTCCTAAAAATCTAAAATTTGTCCACCTGAAAAAAATTTCATTAATTATCCACTTGTGTTTCTCTTGACATTTTATAGTAACTATAATAACCATATATTATGAAAATACTAGAAGACATGGTAAGAGTTATTTTTTTAACTAAGGGTTAAAGATAAATGATAAGGTTAATGTTTTGACCTAAAATTGTCTAAAACATATTTTTTGAAATTATTTAGACACATAATCACATTATATTGGAAATATATTAGTTTGGGAACTTTATATAATGAAAATAAATTTATAATAAATTAATAATTAAAACTTTCCTTAAGTACCCCTCAGCTCTCTTATAAAATGGATCTTGTCCTTCTATTTTAATCAGACGGATAATGGACTTTTTCATATCCAAAACCTACCCATTTCCTCTCCCTACTTCCCTAAAATTATTATTGAGGCCACAAATCTGCCATAAAGTCATTCTATGTGTAACATTTGTTAAACTCAAAAGGAGATACTCGAAAAAATGGTAATTGTCTTATAACCTCTTTTAAAATTCATTTCTTATTCTACTTCATATTATTATGTTAGTTCATTACTAATGTAATAAATCCAATATCTTATAAATTATTATATTTTATTATGATTATGGGACAAACTTATACCTCCTTTTATAAATCCTATGAATAACAACATCACCATGCGTGCAAACGTATGACTTACCGTCTCCACGTCGTGGTGTAATTTGTTAATAAATAATACATAATTTGGATGGGTAAAATAATGAGAATAATGGATTTAAATAATGAATATAACTTCATAATTATTCTTTATAATTAATATAACATGAAATACCATACCGTTTGACTATTAAGTGAATGCTATCGTTGCTCATGCGTAGGTACGGCCTACCGTCTCCACAATGTGATGAGATAAATTCTCCACGTTATCCATTTAAGAATGATTATAAAGTATATATAATAAATAAGCATGAAATATATGACATAATAATTCTAATATATTTATGTATATATATATATATACATGTTCCATTTACTTGCTTCCATTCAATTCAGTAAGGAAATGAAAACAACGTTTATACCTACGTTCGAATTACTCTCTCCATGAACGTTGTATTAAATTTAATTTATCTATATATTATATATAATTCTATTATGAATTTATATGATATATAAATCATGTTTTCATTATATATGTATTATGATCAAGTTTAAAAATTTAAAACACATACTATAAATAAGGAGATTAATACTCGAAACGTTGCATTATCATGGAATTGTTTATAAATGAGTAATATAATGTTAGAAACCAATCATATATGATATCATAAAAATGACTATGATTATGGAATGACTCAATAAAAATATTTAAATCATTATACAAAAGTTTCAAATATATTGGAAGTATATCAAACCTAAGGTAAGATATAAATTTTCAATCTCATTTTTATCTGAGATTGTTTATATTATGTATTTACTAGGGGTATATATATCATCCATGTTCATGTTTTATAAAAATGTTTTCATAAAATGTTTAATATTCTTCTATTTATGTTTAAATTAATTTTTTCCTTTTTTGACTTAAAATATTTTGTATGGAAGGATTATTTTTTTTCTATTTTCCATACAAGGTAATTTTTTACTTTTCCTGAAAGAGTATGAGCAGAATTATTTTAACTTATATGGAATGAAATGATTTTTGCGTCTTCTTAACCCCTTATTTTCATGAATCTTAATCTACGCGATTTCAAGTTTATTTTCAACTAAATTATTTTCTTTTAAAATTTAATGACATTTTGAGAGAGAAAATATTTTTGAAGAAGAAATGATATTTTCCTCAAGAATTAAGTTCAAGTATTTTCCCAAAATTAGTTTGCATCTCAAAAGACACTCTTTAAATTGAATTTTATTTCTATCCCTATTATTACCATGATTTTATTACGTTAAGAACAGAATGATATTTTGACATGGATTATGTTATGATGGAATCATGTTTAAAAAACCCATTTTATTTCAAGGGTTATGATAGGATGAATGATTTATGTTTTTGTGGAACATGTAATAATGATTTCACTATGAGATGGGTGGGACCTATTTATACATCAAATAAATTGGGTATAGATTTATATCTCACTAGATAGAAGTGACTATAATTGTAAGTAAATCTGGTTCACTAATACAAGGGTGGAATGGAAAGTAAATCTCGTTTAGTAATACATGGATAAAAAAACAGGTAAACCTGGTTCAGTAATGGACTTTGTACACTATCATGGTCTTGGGAGAAATTCCTTGGATAATATACAAATCATATTTGGTGCTTATTTTCCTTCCACAATTCCATGTTTTATGCCAATGTTATTTTATAAGGGTTTATGATCATTTATGATTTATGACTTACGAACTCCCAATATTTATTTCAATGGCTCTCGATTTTGATATTAAAAATTTATGTTCTTGTTTTTACATTCTTATGTTTACATTTTGTTTGATTTTGTTCATGTTTAACCTTGCTGATCATTTTTTATCTCCCTTTTTAGTTTTTCCCCTCTATATAAATAATGGTTTTTGGTTGGAAAACTAAAGGGGAAGATCTCTATTGGAGATGATGAAGATATTTCACCATATTAGAAGAACGTGTTCTGAGTTTCCAAATCACTAAACAAATGCGGTCTTTGGGAGTTTCTTTGTCTCATGTATTAAGTATTCTAAAAAAGTAATGTAATGTGTATATATTTTAATCTTGGGTATTTATAGTTGGTATTAGAGTGAAGGATTAGTCAACCTTTGTAAACTAGGATGCGGATACTTTAGTGAGATACTTAGAGATATTACTAAGGATATGTCTAGGGATATACTAAAGACATGTCATGTATATGTTACAATCCTAGTGTTTTTGTTATAATTATGATTAAATAGGGTTAAACCGGAGATATCATAGATATAAATATCATAATCAATTTACCTTAAATATTTTATTTTAATTGTTTATATGTATTTATTACAATTTTCTTTCTGGTCTTATTCAATAGCCAGAAATATATATAAAATATTTAAACATTGAATGTTTCAGATATGGAAATTATGGGACTTATAAAGATCGATTTCCTATGTGATAATATTATGATGACAATCATGATGATGGAATGATTATTGTTCATACTACTGTAGATAAAGAGACTATAAATGCCATGTGAAAGGTATGTGATGTTCTTCTAGTTTTGTTTTCATTAAAACTAAGAAGAATTAGGTTGAGAAACCTTAACACATGATTTATATTTTAGAAAAGATGTAGATGATGGATCCTGATTAATGGTTTAAGAATAAATTTGGATGATTGAGGTGTATATGTTTTGGATTTCAAATCTTTTGTTTTATGAATCATGATATGTATAAGTGTTTTCAGTTTTTTTTTCAATTAAGGATTGGAAAGGATATTTTGAATAGTTATAAGGATACATAAAAGTGATTTAAGGGTAAGGTAATATACTTGGATAACACATGATTAAAGTAAAATAACCCTTAATATGCCCCTTATGTTATGGTAATGTTTTTTGGCTAAAGATATGTTGTATTTGAATAGGTAAATTAAATAATTCTTGTTTCTTGAGATCTAATTTGGGAGTTATTTCCATGAGGTTTATGTTATCATGGATAAAGTTTATAGATTTTCGAGACATAAGGAAAATATCCAATAAGTTTTGGAATAAGGAAACATTCATGTTTTTAATAAGGATATATAATAATTCAGGTTGTTACCATGACTCAAAAGAATACATTATGAAGGTGTTCACATTTTTGAAATGTGACCAACTAGAGATATGTTATGATATATAGGGGATAAATGTTAAGTTCTATTTGTGAACCCTTTTCTATAGTTTTGGATTTTCATCTTTCAGAAGGATTTTAGGTTATTAAATTTTTGAAAAGTTTATGTTAAACATCAGAAGATGTTTTAGTGAATAATGTACTATCTCAAGATATATGGACATCTGCCTGTTTGATAACAAGTGATAACCTTTTTTCCGAGATAGATGTAATGACTTATAATTCTATTTATGGATTGTATGATCTTCTAACACATTAGGAATGAAAAATTCAACATCATTTCATTGAATAAGTGATTAAGTAGAAATTGTTAAAGGTATGACCAATGGGGATATTATACGGAAATCAAGTAATTATTTCTTCTCATGTTCTTTAACATTAAGTAAAGGATCTTGAAAACCAAAAATGTTATCATAGTAACTTCTTATCTAATGAATCATATGACCCATAGGTCATCATAGATTTATGCATTTATGATTGTTAAGATTCTCCAAACCTTGTTCTCTATCACTATCTATCTGAAATTAATGGTTATATTTTTCTTTCATATCAATTTTTTCACTTCCAACATACGTTCTCCTATGTGGAAACTCATTTATGAGTTACTTTGGGTAACCGTTATGTATCTACCTTTCCTTTTTAAAATGATGTTTTAGTATTCCTTTTTATGATGTGAGTTTCTATGAAAGAAATTTTAAATAAGTAAACCTTTTATAACCCCAAAAAATCTCAAGGGTTAAATTAATTTAAAGTGGGGGTATAATTTAACACATTGAGATTTGATGAGATATATTATTTTTAATTCCTTTGATATCTGGTGTTGTATGCTACACCAAGATTAGCTTGCGCTATACGCAACACTATATTAGCTTGCAGTATATGCAACACTATTCTTGGCTTGTTCTACCCACAATTTCAAGTTATTTCGATAGAATTAATTTTACACAATACCATGTATAAGATAAAACTAAATATTATAACCTAGTAATTATAGTGGTGGGTATGAATAGTATTAACATTCTTCTAAAAAACTACTTAATTGAAAATAAATGAGTATATAAAATAATATAATCACTATTTATTGATTTTATTAGTGAAATATATATATAATATATTAAATTTATTGCTTTAAATTAATCCTACATGTTTTCTAGATATAATATTAGAACAAATTCAATTTTTGAGATAAAAAAAGTATTAAAAAAATGCAGTTTTACCACCTTTTGATGTAAAACACTTTTTAAATCTAATTTATGAAAATTTTTAAAGTTTTATTTGACATAATAAAATTTTTTATGGAAGAAGTTCATCAAAATTTATAGTGGTTGAAATTTTGGTATTTTTTCGAGGAAATTCATATTTTAATAAATAATGAAAAATACTGTATTTTAATTCAAAATGGAATTTTCATCTAATTTATTTATATAGTTATATTATATTTTAAATTGGTTTTAAAGTGTAATAGGATTATGTTTTTACCATTTAATCAAATTTTCATCATTGTATGTACTTTCCATTTAAATCGGATATAAACACTTGTCAATCTTTTGATAGTTTTTATTTCTTAAAAACCAACTCCCTAGTTTTGACAATGAGAATTAATTTTAAATTAGTTTCTTCCAATTTTGTGTTTTTAATTGAGAAAAATGGATTCTTAATTTGGAATCACAAGGTTCAAATTGAGTAAATATGAACCTTTTATTTTTGGAGATTATGAATAGTAACTTCTGTAATCATTTTTATTTACTATAGTTGAACGTTAAATCATGTAAATAAGGGTAAAAAAATAATATTATAATACTATAAAACAACCCTAACATGTTTCATAATACTATTTTACGAGTCATGGGCGTCCAAAAAAATCCTTAAGCCAAAATTGTGGCATTTTAGAACCACTTGGGTGTCAATGTTACATGCTATAATAATTAATTTAATGCAAAGGGAACTATCACATAAACATGTATCTTTTTAATAAATAAATTTTACGATGGGGTTATATAATTGATATATTTGACTATTAATAGTAATTATAATGAAAATAAATCTCCTACATCATGGTACTTTATTTATAAATTTTAGACAATAAATTAATAAATTTATTTATGGTAAAAAGATGATGGAGTGATTATCTTATTAATGGAGGATTCAAATAAATGATATTATAAATATTAAAATAAATGTAATTTTAGCATTTTTATGACATAAAATAATTTTTTTAATTCCATTTACGTGTTATGGATTATTTAATGCTTTTTTCTATGTAATCAAGTTGTTATGACTTTAAAAAATGAATTACTAAATAGTGTAAATTTGAAATAAATGAGTATTTAAAACAAATACTATTTTATTAGACGATATAATAGTCCTAAAAATATAATATTCAGCTAACTGACATATATAATGTTAAAAATTTCATTAATTATCCACTTGTGGTTCTATTGAAATTTTAATTTTACTATAGTAACCATATATTATGAAAATTCAAGAAGACGTGGTAAGTGTTAATGTTTTTAGAAAATGGTTAAAGCTAAATGATATGCTTAATTTGGTCCTCTAAATTTGTCTAAAACCTATTGGTTGGGAGTATTTAGACCCATAATCATATTATATTTAATATAAATGAATTTTATACCTTTGAAAACCGAAAATAAATATATAATAAATTAATATTTAAAGACTTTCCTAAAGTTCCCCCCAGCTCTCCTATAAAAGGGAATTTCTCATTAACTTTTAATAACACCACTAAGGTAATTTTTCTTGGCCAAAACTGGCCTATTTATTCTCCCTAAATCCCTAAATTATCCTAGATTCCACAATTTTAGATGAATGTCATCCTAAAGATACCATTTGTAAAAATTAATAGGAGATACTCGAAAAAGAGGTATTTGTTTTATCACCTCTTTCAAAATTATTTTCTTCCTCTACTTCATTTTATCATGTTATTTACATACTAATGTAATAAAATATTGTATATAATACATTCTGAGATGTTATTATAATTATAGTACAACCTTATACTGCCATTTATCCATTCTACGAATAACAATATCACCGTGCATGTATACATACGACTTACTATCTCCACGTCGTGGTGTAGTTTGTTATAAAAAATAATTAATTGGTATTGGTAAAATTATTTTTATAATGGATTTAAATAATTAATATAACATTATAATTATTCTATATAATTAATATAACATAAAATTCCAAACCATTAACCATTAAGTGAATGATATCATCACTCGTGCGTATGTATGACTTACCGTCTCCGTGACGTGATGGGCTTCAGTATCCACATTAAGAATTAAAGAATTATTATAAATTATATTTAATAAATAATAATGAAATATATGAAATAATGATGCTACTATATATATACATCTCTTTTACTTTCTTCAATTCAATTCAACAAGGAAACAAAAATAGTCTCCATGAATAGTTCATTCCATTTCATTTATCTATATATTATATATATTTGTATTAAGAATATATAGGATATATAAGTCATGTTATCATGATCTATGTAATATGGTCAAGAATAACAAGTCAACACACATGTGATAATGAATGTGATTAATACCCGAAATGGTGCATTAACTTGTCATAGTTAATAAATGAGTAATATAAAGTTGGAAACCAATCATATATGATATCATAGAAAATGAATATGATTATGGAATAATTAAATACCATTATTTTAATCATCATACTGTAGTTTCATGTACATAGGAAGCATATGAGACCTAAGGTAAATGATAATTTTTCAATCTCATTTTTTTCTGAGATTATTTATACGTAAGTATTTACTAGGGGTATATTTATCATCCATGTCCATGTTTTCTAAAAATGTTTTTATAAAATCTTTACTATTATTCTATGTATGTTTAAAGTAATTTTTACCCATTTTTATCGAAAAAACATGGTATGGAAGGAATCTTTTTATTCATATTTCTATAAGAGGTACTTTTATGAATTTTTCAATACGAGTATGGGAAGAATGTTTTTTTAACTTATACTACATGAATAGATTTTTACATATTATAAAATACTTATTTACATGAATATTACTCTACATTATTTAAATTTTATTTTCAATTAAATTATTTTCTTTTAAAATTACATCGCATTTTGAGAGAAGAAAAGACTTTTGAATAAGAAAGGATATTTTTATAAAGAATTAAGTTCAAGAGTTTTATCAAAATAATTTTCCATATAAGATGATGCTATTAAAATAGGTTTATTTTTATATCCCTATTATTACTATGATTTTATTGTGTTAATGAGGGAATGATATTTTATATGGATTATGTTATGATTTAATGATGTTTAAGAAACTCATTCTACTTCATCAGTTATGATATGTTGAATGATTTATGTTTTTATGGAACATGTAAGAATGATTTCAATATGAGATGTGTGGGACCAATATCTCCCTCCAATACATTGGGTAAATAATTATATCTTATGAGATAGACATGACAAGAATAAAAATTAAATCCCATTCAGTAAATTATGACTGGAATGATAAGTAAATCAAGTTCAGTAATAAATGGCTAGGATGACAAGTAAACCCAGTTCAATAGTGGACTTTAACATTATGAGGGTCTTGACAGTAAGGCCTTGGCTACTACGGAAAACATATTATTTTCTTATTTTCATTCCACAATTCCATGTTCCATATTAATGTTTTTTTCCATGGTTCGTGATCATTTAAGATTTATGCCTTAAAAACTGTCAAGATTTATTTCATGACTCAAGATTTTGATATTCAAAATTAATGTTCATGTTTTCACATTCTTATGTTTGTGTTTTATTTTATGCTTTTCATGTTTACCCTTATAGAGAATTTGAGCTCACCTTTTTATGTTTTCTTTTCCCCAGGATATAATGAAAGGTTTTAGGTATGAAAAATAAAGGGGAACATCTTTATGAGGGATTTTTTTTGATCATTCACAATGTTAGAAGAATTTGTTTTGAGTTTCCAAAGGAACTAAACTAATATGGTTTTTACGTATCTATTTATGACATGTATTTAGTATTCCGAAAAATAATGTAATGTTTATGTACATCAAGCTTCAGTCTTTATAGTTGGTATCAGAGTGAAGGTGTTGTCATCCTTTGGAAACTAGGATACGAAAAAATTAGTGAGATCCCAAGAGATATTTCTAAGGATACATCTAGGGATATACTAAGGATAAGTCAAGTTTATGTAACAACACTAAGGTTTTTTCTGTTAATTATGACTAACCTAGTCTTAAACTGAAGATATCATAGATTGAAAAATTATAAGTAATTTACCTTACTTATGTGTTTCTAATCTCTGATATGTATTTATCACACTTTTTATTATGGTCTTAGTCATTAGAAAAAACTTTATATAACAAAGTTAACCATTGAATGTTTGAGATGTAGAAATTATGAGAATTATAATGATTTATTTCCTAAGTGGAAATACTATGAAGAGAATAAAGATGTTGGTATGAGTATTGGTCATCTTACTGAGGATAAAGAGATTGTAAACGACTTGTGAAATGTATGTGTTGTTCATAGAGAAATGTTTAAATTAATCCTAATAATTTGGAGGTTGAAAAACCTTATGAAATGATTTATATTTTTGGAAATACGATGATTATGGATACTGATTAATATTTTAAGAATATAGTTGGATCATTGAGGTGTATATGCTTCCAGTTTCAAAGCTTTTGTTATATGAATCATGATATATATATAAGTGTTTTAGGATAAGTTTTTAATTAATGATCGGAAATGATATATTGAATAGTTATATGGAGAGAGAAATGAAATTTTAGGGTAAGGTGATATACTTGGAGAACACATTATTAAGGGGAAGATAACCCATAATATTTACCTTATGTTAACAAAATGATACATGGATAATGATATGTTGGATTTGAATATGTAAATTGGATAATGATAGTTTATTGGGACTTAATTATGTAGTTATTCAAATGAGGGTTATGTTATCATGGATGAAGTATGAAAATTTTCAGGACTTAAGGAATATATCCAATATGTTTTTGAATAAGGAAACATGGATGTTTTTAAGAAGGATATTAGATAATTCCGGTAGTTACTGTGACTCAAAAGAATACATGATGACGGTGTTAACATTTATAGAATGTGACCAACCAGATATATCTTTTTATATATGGGAGACAAATTTTATGTCGAGTTTTGAGCCCTTTTCTATAGTTCTGAATTTTCATATTTTAGAATGATTATAAGGTTATCTAATTTTTGGAATGTTTAAGTTAAACATCAGATGATATTTTTTAGAATAAACTATTATCTAACCACATATGGACTTATTCATGATATATAACATATGATTACATTTTTGTTGATACAGATGGAATTAACTATCTTTCTATTTATAAATCATATGATCTTCTAACACACTAGGAATGAAAAATTAAACTTCATTTATTTGAATTAGAGATGATGTAAAAATTGTTCAAGCCATGTTTAATGGTGATATTTTACTATAATAAGGTAATTATTTATTCTTATTTTATTTAAATTTATGTAAAGGATATTTGGAACCAAAAATGTTATCCTACTACCTTCTTATCCAATGAATCAAACAGCTCCTTAGATCATTGCAGATTTATGGCTGTATGGTATTAACTTTCTCTAAACCTTGTTACCTATCTCTATCCATCAGAACATGATGGTTATATTTTTTTTCTATATCCCTATTTTCACTTCCCACCTATGTTCTCTTATGTGGAAACTCAATGATGAGTTACTTTGGGTAATAGTTATGTTTCTGAATTTTCTTTTTGAAATGATGTTTAATATTCCTTTTTATGATGTGGGTTTATATAAAAGAAACATTCAATTGGTAAAGTTTTGATAAACCCAAATAATTTGGAGGTAAAAATAATTTTTAATGGGTGTTTAATGTAATGAACATGGATTTTATGAGATATATTCTTTTTTAATTCTTTTGATGTCTTATGTTGTATATTACACCAAGATTCGCTTGCACTATACACATGACTGTATTAGTTTGATGTATACACAACACCATTCATGGATTGTGTTACACACAATTTTAATTTTTTTATAGAATTCATTTCACTTAATACCGATTATACGTGATTACTAAATATTTTAACCTAGTCATTATAATGGTAGGTATGAATAGTATTAACATCCTTCTAAATAAACTATTTAATTGATTATAAGTGAGAATATAAAATAATAAATTCACTCTTTATATATTTTAATATGGAAATATATATGTAATAAATTCAATTTAATGTTTTAAATTCATTTTATATGTTTTAGAGATATTATATCAGAAAAAATTCAATGTTTTGGATAAAATAATAATTTTTTTTTTCAAAAAAATACAGTTTTACAACGTTTTGATGGAGAACCCTTTTTAAATCTAGTTTTTGAAAATTTTATATTTTATATTTTAAAAAATAAACTTCTTATATAGAATAGGGATATAAAAATTTACCTTGATAGGAATTTTGGTATTTTTCTTATAAAATTCATATTTTAAGGAATAATGAAAAATACTGTAATTTAATTCAAAATTTCCATTCTATCTGATTTATTTATATAGTTTGATTACATTTTAATTGATTTTAATTTGTAATTGTATTATGTTTTTATAATTTAATCCATTTTTTTAATTTTATCTAATTTCACATTTAAATTCGACATAAACACATTTCAAAATTTTGATAGTTTTTACTTCTTAAAAATACATTTTTTTGGTTTTGAAAACGGGAATTAATGTTAAATTAATTTCTGACAATTCTTTTGTTTAAATTTGGAAAAATGGATTCCACAATTGGAATGATATGTTCCAAATTGTGTAAATATGTACCTTTTATTTTGGGAGATTATGAATCATAACTTCAGTAATAATTTTTATTTACCATGGTTAAAGGGTAAATCATGTAAATAATGGTAAAAAAATAATATTATAATAATATAAAGCTTCCATAACATGTGTTATAATCTTATTGGATGAGTCTTGGGCGACAAAAAAAATCCTCAGTCCAAAATGATGGCATTTTAGCACCACTTGAGAGTAAAAATGACATGTCATAATAATTAATTTAATGTAAGGGGAAATATGACATAAAAATGTATCTTTTTACAAAATAAACTTTCAATGTGGGGTTATATAATTTATCTCTTTGAAAATGAATTATAATTATAAATCTAAAAAGTTTTCTTACATAAAGGTATTTTATTTATGTTTTTTAGACTTTAAATAAATAAATTTATTTATGAAACAATGATGATGTAATGATTACCATATTAATTAAAGATTCAAATAAATTATATTATAAAAATTACAATTTATATATTTTAAACATTTTTAGGACATAAAATAATTTTTTGGAAGAAATATACAAGTGGGGGATTATTAAATTCCATTTTTTGATGTAATTAAGTTGTTATGACTTTTACAAAAATCAATTACTAAATAGTTTCAAAATTGACATAAATTAGTTTTTAAAAAAATTCTATTTTATTAATATAAATAATAGTCCAAAATATCTAATATTTGAGATATTAAATTATATAATGTTATGAATGTCAGTAACGACCCAATTGTGTTTCTATTGTCATTTTATAGTAACAATAGTAACCATATACTATGAAAATACAAGATGACATGGTAAGAGTTAATGTTTTTAAATAATGGTTAAGGATTAAAGACAAGATTAATTTTGTGACCTAAACTTGTATAAAACCTATTGGTTGAGATTATTGAGACCCATAATCATCTTATATTTGAAAGAAATGAGTCTGGGAACCTTATAAACTGAAAATAAATTTATAATAAATTTATTTTTAATGACTTTCCAAAAGTTCCCACACCTCTCCTATAAAAGAGAACTTCTCCTTCTCATTTAATAACACCTATAAGGATATTTTTCACCTCAAACCCTTTCCCATTTCCTCTACCAACTTCCCTAAATTAGACCTATAGGCCCAAATTAAGGCATAAATACATCCTAAGGATACATTTTGTGAAAATCAATTGGAGATACTCGAAAAAGAGGTAATTGTATTATCACATATTTCAAAATTATTTTCTTCTTAGACATTATTTTCTTAGGTTATTTACCTAATAAAGTAATAAATCCAATATATAATACACTCTGAGATGTTATTATATTTATGGTACAATCTAATACCTCACATTATCCATCCTACTAATAACAATATCACCATGCGTGCATGCGTACAACTTACAATCTCCACACTGTAGTGTAGTTGGTTACTCAACAATACTAAATTTGGAATGGTATAATGATTATTATAATATATTTATTTAATTAATATAACATTATAATTTTCTGTATAATTAATATACCATCCAATTCCATACTATTTAACCATTTATTGAATGATGTCATCGCTCGTGCATATGTACGGCCTACCGTCTCCACGACGCGATGAGATTTATTCTCCACATTATCCATTAAAGAATGATTATAAAGTATATATTATAAATAAGAATGAAATATATGACATAATAATGTAACAATATATATATATATATATATCATTTAATTTCTTCCATTCAATTCAATAAGGAAACTGAAATAGTGTTCATGCATATTTACGACCTACCGTCTCTATGAACGGATTATTCCATTTCATTTATCTATCTATTATATATATTCCTATTATGAATATATATGATATATAAATCATTTTATCGTTATCTAAGTAATACAATCAAGAGTAATAAGTCTAAACACATACAATAAAGAAAGCTATTAATACAAAAAATGTTGCGTTAACTTGGAATTGTTAATAAACGGGTAATATAAAGTCAGAAACAAATAATATATGATCTCTTAAAAATGATTGTGATTTTGGAATGAGTCAAAAAAATTATTTAAAACATTACATAGGAGGTTCAGATACATATGAAGAATATCAGACAAATGTTAAAAGATAAATTTTCAATCTCATTATTATCCGAGATTGTTTATATGTAAGTATTTAGTAGGGGTATATTTATCATCCATTTTCATGTTTCATAATTTTTTTCATAAAATGTTTACTATTATTATATGTATGTTTAAAGTTATTTTTAATCATTTTTTTAGCTAAACTACATGGAATGGATGGAATCTAATTTTTTTTCATTTTCTATACGAGTTACTTATTGACTTTTTCAGTAAGAGTACCAGAAGAATGTTTTTCAACTTACACGTCATGAATGTGTTTTTACGTGTTATTAATGCCTTATTACATTGAAGATGCCAATAAATGATTTAAAGTTTATTTTATAAGAAATTATTTTCTTTCAAAATTGAATGGTATTTTGAGAAAAGAAATCATTTTTGAAAACAGAGGATATTTTCCTAAAGAATTAAGTTCAAGTGTTTTATCAAAATTATTTCCCCTCTAAGATGAAGCTCTTTAAAAAGGGTTATGTTTATATCCCTATTATTAAAATTATTTTGTGTGTGTTAATGATTGATTGATTTTATATTTTATGATGTTTAGAAAACCCATTCTATTTCATGGGTTATGATATGATGAATGATTTATGTTTTTGTGGTACATGTAAGAATGATTTCACTATGATATGGGTGAGACCTATATATCCATCCAATGCATTGGGTAATGATTTTTATCTAATGATATTGACATGAATGGAACAATAAATAAATACGGTTCAGTAATATAGGGCTGGAATGACAAGTAAATCTTGTTCTGTAATACATGGTCAGAATAACAAGTAAACATGGTTTAGTAATGTACATTGTCCACTATGATGGTATTGGAAGCAATGCTTTGGCTACTATGGAAATTTTATTATGTACTTATTTTGTTTCCACTATTTCTTTTTTATACCAATGTTATTTTATAATGGTTCATGATCATTTATTATTTCTTCCATAACAACTACCATGATTTATTTTATAACTCATGATTTTGATATAACAAATTTATGTTATTGTTTTTACATTCTTATGTTTATTTTTTTTTATGTTCTTCATATTTACCCTTACTGAGAATTTGAGCTCACCATTTTTATGTTTTATTTTCCCTAAGATATAAAGAACGATTTTAGGTTAGAGAACTAAAGTGGAAGATCTTTTTGGGTGAAGTTGAAGATATTTCACCATGTTAAAAGAATGTGTTCCGAGTTTCCAAAGGCACTAAACTAATACAGTCTTTGGGTGTCTTTTGGTGTCATGTATTATGTATTATGAAATAGTTATGTAATGTTAATGTATGTCAATCTTGGGTCTTTAAAAATAATCCTGATGTTACATTATTACCCCTTTAAATAATTTATCCCTAAAAATTTCATATTACATAATAGTATTAAAAAGGTGAGGGTACTTTGGCTTCATCACCTCTTGCAGTTTCTCTATTGGTTCCTCAAGCTTGAGGTTTCTTCAAAACACTTTTATCAGGTGTGTTGAATTATTTCATAAAACTTTTCTCTATGATCTAAGTCTTGATAAGATAATCTGCACATTAAAGTTCATTCTACAGTGATACCACCTTATGATTTATTACATGATCGGGACTTAGGAAATAGAAAGGAATTATAGAAAAAGAATTAAAAATAAAAAACTTATAAATTGGTATGTCTTAGAAAATGATCAAATACATCCAAAATTACAATCAAGGAACCACAAAGGGTGAAGATTTGATCAGGAACCCTCAATTCCGTAATGGATTTATAAATAATGAAATTAGATTCTTAAACCCCAAAATTCCCATCATTTATGAAGACAAAACATAGAGATAAAAAATAAAAATAGGATGAATAGAGAGATCCAAGACCAAAATTAAGATTAATTTACCAAATTATGAACACTAGTTTGATCGATGCATCGATCCACCCAAAAATTTGAGTTGAGATATCCAAAAACACCGAAAATGTCTCTCTAAGTTGATTTAGATTAACTAGAATTTATTGGGGTTAATTTATAATTAATATGGACATATTTGGTGGTGTAAATGAGATAGAAATTTTCACTTTCATGACCTATAATACCACCACTTGCAAGATGGAGGTTTTTACAGATTTGTAAAATCTAATAGATTTAAGATTAACTAGTAAGTGGTATCACATTAGTTGGACATTTCTTTTGGAATAATGTTTGTACATATGGACATCCCAGCATATATATGGACGTCCTCATGTATGGAATCACTTATTCTAGGATTCCATGAGCTGGCTGGAGGCCCTCACTATCTAGACGAATGACTAATAGCTCTTACATATATAGGTTCAAGTTTAAATCCATACCTATGATACAAAATAAATATATATTTCTCAAACATGAATTAAGAACTCATAACCACCATTCAGTCTAACTGACACCAATGTAAACACAAAGGAAAAAAAATTAGAAACACCAAATATAAAAATAAAACACGAAGGAGTAGTTTAGTACATAATAAATTCTGTGTGATGTAACAATTTTATTTTCATGGATGTCTAATGTATAGTTCCACCATAATAAATTCGTGTTAATGATGATACTTTTTGTATTATTAATCTTCATGTTAGGGTTAAAATATTTCAAAATACATGTTCTTGATACCTAAAAACTAGTTTCTAGCATGTAAGGATTAAGAACACCTTTTAGGACCTCTCATGGGCTAACTTGGGTACCGATATGAGGGTTGTACCAGGTTTTTTGTTGAAACTATTACTTAAAAGATATTGTGATGAGTCATTTTAAGAATACTTGGGAAAGTTGATAACCTTACTGTATGATAATTGTTGGTTACTGAATCTCTAAGATGATGTTGAGAAATATTTTTTTAAATTACCATATTAGGAATAATCATTTAGTGAAAATGTTTGTTACGTAGATAAGATATTTGGATTTTGTTTATAGATTCATTGAATAGGTTAATGTAGGGGGATGTCATTAAATTTTTTAATGACTATTTATATGCTTCATAAATATTAGACTTATAACTATATTGATTGAATTTGATTTTAGGGTATTCCATTATAATTTAAAGAGTTAAGATATTGGGATGAAGTTGGGAGAAGGTTTGTGAATTTTGTTTTGTAGTTTTTTTTGTGATTTGAGGAAGTACTTGATGTATAAGTTTCAATAATAATTTTCCATCTATACATAATAATCACCTATTAAATTTAGAAGAATATGTAAGAGTCACTGACCCATACAAAAGAGTTTTTTTCGGTTTCAGAATGTGAATTTTTCAAACTATTTAGATGGACTAAGATATGTAAGCTTAGATGAGAGATTCATCATGAAAAATAAGGGTTTCCTAGAACTAGGATTTTGAAATTTTTATAAATTCATATGTATGGTTTTAAGTAATATGGGTATACAGATGATACTGATGATTCAGAACAAAAAATTAAAAAGTACCATAGCTCATAGTGATACATAATAAATTTTGGATAATATGAAAGATCTTTCAAATCACACATTAGTTATTTAATTTAATACATACAATATTTTATGTTTATGGAACATATTTTATGAAGAAAAGTGTAATATAAGTGATTTAGTTCTTGTAGAAGATATGTTTTAAGTATCAGATTGAAATGTAAAAAATTAAAGAATGCAATTTGAACACATAACATATGTGGGATTTTAGGCAATATATTTTGAGAGGGTATATAGGAAGGTTCAAAATTAATTTTTTAAAAAGTACTGGGATTTGTAAAATAATGCGGTGATTATTACAGTGGTTCATATGAAATTTACTTTTTATATATGTTGATAATGGTTGATAAATGTGATATTTCAATGATTTCAATGAAGAAATAAGTATGATGATTATATCGAGTTATTTAAGTAATAAAAATAATAATTATTCAAAATAATTTCAATCAAAGTGGAAATACTCAGTTGAAATAAATGAGAAGTTTATGTTGTGACAAAAATCATCATAATGAAACTTCTTGTTCATGGAATCATGAACTCATGAAATAATTACTACAAATTTTTTGGAAATGTGAAGGAGAGTTGAAACGATAATTAAAGTGAATGTGAAGAAGATTTAATACTGATTTTTGAGGAAGAGGTAAATATTTATGGAAATTAATATGTGGAAGTTTTCAATATTATTGAATATTATTCTATATTTTTTTCAATATTTAAAGGATGAATGTAAAAGAATAGATTGTCAGTTAAATCCCATGTAGTTCAATTATTATTTTAAAAATTATAATACCATTATCTACAATCTTTAATTGGTGTTTTCCATAATTTAATTATGATAATTTATTATGTTTATGGGATGATAATATATTACATAAAACAATGATGAAAAAAATGAGTGAGAGAAAACAGATTATGGAATAATTCTACTATTTACTTTATTTGAATATCATAGAGAGAGTGACTTAGAACCATAGTATCTAAACTTATCCTTTATATCTATGAAAAAATAAATCCATAATTATTTTATAAAAATAAATTTAGTGTCTTGAATAAAAAGGAGAGAAAATTGGGATGCTAATGCTGCATCTACTATATATCCTGATTATTAAATAATAGAGAGAATTGTGGAATATGATTAATATATATAAGAATAACCAAGTTAGTGAGAAAAATCATTTTTGATTATTGTGCAAGAGGAAAACGTGTATGATTGACAGAAATTGAGATATATGTTTAAGATCATCTAGCCGAAATATAAATGAACTATATTTTGAACAAAATTTAGTGAGGAGAGAACTGAATCTAGTACTTGGAAAAAAATTTATGATTGATTCATGATCCTAAAGATATAATGTAAGTTATTACATGTAACATGATTTGTACCAGAAGTATAGTTTCAAGGATAAACTATTTCTCAATATTTATCTGGATAACAAAACAAAATCTATGTGAGAGTGGGATAAAAACAACTATATAATTGAGATAAATTAATCCACATTAGTTGTAAACCACATTATCAATTTTTGGAATTCCTTGTTAGTTTTCTTTTAATATCATATCACTTGCATGAATATGATGTTACGTTTAGAGATTTTTTGAGAGAAAATCATTGAATATGTGGAATGGTGAAAGAGAGGGTAAAATTGATTAATTTTTCCAAATTATTTCCCACTAATTAACCCCCTCTCAGCATGTTTTCACTAATAATTGTGGAATCATAGATTTAGTGGAAGTTAAATTATGAGATTTTATCTTAATATATAGTCCAAATTTTTTATTGGTTTTATATAGTAGTATTTAATTTTTTAAATGTATGACTATAAAAAAGGATATCAAGGGAAAATTTTAATCAGTTGATTAAAATTTTAATAATTATAGAAATAGACATTGATATTAGGTGAGGATTCCAAATAGTGTGTAGCTCTATTCTTAAAATTAAATTAATATTGAGGTTTCTATGATAATAGCGTGAGGGAATTTTATCAAAATTCTATATAGAGTCTTAGAAGAATATGACAACACATTTGGATTACTAAACATAAGAGGAGGAATAATAACATAAATATAAAATCCTTCCTAGTCCAAGGATACTAAGTGGTACTTGGATAGGGGATTACACTAATGAGTCATCAACCATGAATCCATTTATTCTATAGGATGCTTAATAGTAGTGGGGGTATAGGGTTTTTCCAAGGAGAGACTATAACACCATATTAGAGTAAAAAATTTCAGAAACATACCAAACACAATCCATAATCAGTAATAAAACATCAAACTACACATAACAAAAAGAAAATTACAATGCTATAATTAATGAACACGTGGAATCATACATTTCTACAGAATCATGGTCACACTTGTACATAGATTTATTAACCATTAATTTAATCATATACATAATAAATAAATGAATAAAATATAATTAGTTTCATCCTCCATCCAAATCCTCTCTTAATGGAAACCTCTAATCCTATTGGAGTTGTATCACTTGATCAAGCTACTCTAAGCCTCTCCATTACATGAACCTACAATCAATAAGGTCTTATTTGATATGAAATTACCATGGAAAATCATGAATGGTGAGATTATTACTCAGTAAGGAACCATAATTATAGTTCCATATATTAATAGTAAATTTATTATTTATACATTTTAGTCTCATAATAAATTAATATATAAACTGTAGAATCATAAATAAATGACCACTAATGATCCTTAGGTTCTCACAGAAATCCATGATCAACCAAAACCTTCATCAACCAGTGAAGAAGTGTCTTTGATAATGTCACAAAACCATGTCGACCAATATCCATCCCACAGATGATATTTAGGAGTGATCCCTAGGAAATATAGAAATATCAAGCTCAACAAATGATTGCTTGGAATATTTCCTAGTAAATCCAAACCAATAAATTGCAAGACAAATCCAAGGAAAAATGTATAAGGAATTCTATCCCAAATACCCATCAATTGAATAAAAAAACAATCTCTATGGAATTATAATCCCATAACCAATTTATTAATCTAAAGAGCCAGTCCACGGAATCCCAACTTAAATAACCATGCTCTAAATCTATGGATTGTGTCTAATAAATTCTAAACTAAAAATTAATGAGCTAAATCTATGGAAAATTTCCTAGGAATTCCATCCCAAATTACCATACAAATTCATGGTTCATGTCCATGTAATTCCAAAATCACACCCATAGGACACTAGGAGGGTTGTATCCCCAATTCACGATTCCATGGATCAAATCTGAGTTAATCCAAACTAACATCACTCAAGAAGGTTAGATCCAAGTAGAATGAAAAATTTATCCCATGTATCTCAATACATCCTATGTGGTAATATATCACACCTTAACCACCCCACATGTCATAATCGACTCGTGTTATAAGTTGACGCAAAAAATAACTGCTGCCCATTTACCTAACACAAACTATCTAAGGTCAACATATCATTTAGGACCCCTATTTATTATCCCACCCTGGACACCTCATAGGGGTCCCTCTTTCCCAATCTATTATCTTGATCAAAAAATAACCCCTCATAAGTTATGACATCATTCAATATCATCATCACCATTCAACAAACTCATAGAATAACAAGACATGGCTCAATGGAATCATTCCCAAGAGATGAAAAGGATCCCATTTCAATATCCAAGTCATGAGTAGGTTGGTACTCTTTCTACGGACCTACTGAGAGTATGCACTGGGAAAACCCACATGGGAACTAACATCTCATAGGGGGAGGAACACTTTCCCCTTACATATCTCAAATATAAAAAATTCATCATGTCATCTCAATGTCTACTATGAAAGACTAAGGCTAATCAGTCCACATACATCACCCTCCACAAAAAGGTGTTTACAGGCATCATAATTGAGGCCATTATATTCTCATTTTTCATTTAATTATTTCCCTTCATGGTCTATGTGTCACATAGAATACATTTATGGAATCATTAATTTTTAAAATAAATAGTGAATCACCTTCCATGATGAGAATACATATCACGTTCCACAAAGAAATTAATAATAATCTTGAAAATATATAAGTCTTTACCTACATCAATCCATAGTTATTCCATTTGAAAATTACCCTAAAATTCTCTTCTGATATTATCCAAGTCCAACAGGCCACCTATCATCATGATGAGTGAGACGGCCTAAGACCCAGACTCTTGAATCTATTATGAAAAACATGATGCATATTTTATTTATAAAAATTACAACTGAGTAATGTATAGTCCGCTATACACCCTAGTAGGTTTTTGGTTTAGATTTTGGAGGATTAGGAATAACCTTACATCATATAAACGTTTAACAAAAAAAATTAGAATCAAATATCCAACTTCACTTAAAATATCTCCTCAAATGAAACTAAACCCCTTCAGGATATCTAATAATCATATAAAAATAATTTTACAATGTTGGGTGACTATGAAATTTTCAAGTAAGGTTTTTTAAAAATAAGGGTAAATTACTTTTATAATCACTATAATATTGTTTTGAAGACTTTTAATTTTATATCAAATACAAAACATTTTATATAAGAAATAAATTCTCCCCAAATTTAATATTGGGATTCAAAAAATCCATAATGAATACAGTGATACTTTTTTAAAAGTTAAATCACTTTGAAATACCATTTTTTCAAAATACAATAACATTTGATATAACCATTGAATTCTCCATGAAAATTTTAAATCATTACATTGAAAATAAAAACATTCTTTTATAAAATAATGATATGTGGTAAACATTACGGAATCAATGAAGATAATATAAGTATCAATTTTTAAAAAATATCCACTTGTGTCCATGGGTTCACTTACAATTACCCATCATCACATTTGATACCCAAGTGGTGAATAATTTTAAATTTTTTTTTTCAAAGAATTCATTTCTCATTAAAATTACAATAACACTAAATTTTAAAAACATGTAATGTGATTTATTTTTGAAATGAAAATAAATAATATTTTTCATAAGTTTACTTATGGAATAATATGAACCTATAAAATAAATCCATACATTTAATAGTAAATTTTATAAATACTTGATGAAAATTTTACTTAAATAAATGCTTTCAAAAATACACATTGAATTTTAGTAATAACTACAATTCATATACATACATATAATCATGAATATCATTCTTTTTTTATAGAGATTTTTTTGTGTATATTGATATATTTAACACCAAAATCAAATTTTTATATAAAATTATTGAAATAAAATATTCTAGGAAAATGGATTTCAAAATTGAATAAATAATTTTCATATATAAATAGGGTTATAAAAAATTAATATGATGTTTATGGAATTTATTTTTCTATATAGAAACATAAATAAAACATTTTTTAGAACGGTTTGGAAAATCATGGAAAATGAATTTTAAAATATATCTCCTTACAAGAGTATTTTCAAATCTTTATAGTAGATGTTTAGAAATAAAATTCTTTTACATTAATCTGATAAATAAAATGAACTTAGGTAGTGCCTTCATTTCCTATTTGGAATCAAAAGGATGTGAAGAAAATGATAACCATAAAAAATTATTTTTATAAAGAGTTAACAAAATTCATTTATATATAATTATATGGTGTAAACTTTTTATTTTATTATTTATAAACAATTACCATTTTAATTGAAGTTGGAAATGTGATCTCTAAATTTTTTTAGGATCTTACCCAATATCTCAGGTGAATGATTTCTTTATGATTTCATTATAATTATAAAATGATGGATTCAACTTGTTATGATTTATTTGTGTTTATATATATACATCATCATTAAATTGGAAAAGAAGTTGATTGGGAAATCTTCATCAGCTTCATGATTTCATGTTAATATCACCCCGATTTAATGAAGACTTTTTTACTTTTACACATATATATTATATACTTATTGAGAATGTATGTACATATATATATATATATATATATATATATATATATATATAACTTTACACTCCCATTAGTGTGATTTGCAGATAAGAATTGACACCGAGAAAATCTACCTAAACTATAATCTATATAAAGGTTTTAAATGTGATTTTTATTCATATGTATAAAAACAATATTTTTAAAAATCATTTTAATCAGTCACATAGAGAATATTCATGAACATCACTATATATAACAACACATTCTAATTTTTTTGACCTTGTAGAAGATTTGGAATCTTGAACGGAAAACACGATGTATTAAATGATATTGATGATATTTACAACTATAGATAATCATGTAGCTAAAATGGTATAGTTATTTATATTAAGATTCATGAGTTAAAGTGCTGTCATCAATGAAAGATGACATTAGAGAATGTGGGTGATGTGGGGATGGGAATTTATTTCATAGTTAATGATGAAGTCTACTTCAGAAGGAATAGAATAAGATGACTTGGTTACTTCGGTCAAGAATGAGGTTTAAGATAGTCCATCTAGAAAATCGGATAGCTTTGGTACATCTGACCGGATGAACATAATTTTAAGCGTATAAAATTCAGGTAGAACTACAATTCCATTGTGTCTTAGTCACACATTGAACTTTTAATCTTTTGGCAGTCCTATATATGATAATTCATCCCTCTGATCACATGATCTAAGGAATCTAGTTCTTCACCTAGAAAACATGCACACCATTCCATCACACCATAGTGTTGACCTTCCCGATAGTGCCGACAACTATTCACATGCTTGTGAATTCTTTTCTGGAGCTATGTGATCATACCAGTGTATCCTTGTAGGATCTATTATCACCCATGTTCATGCTAAAACCTTATTATATAGGTTCTTACCTTTCTTCTTGTGGTATAGAAACATTGACCTTCTTTCACACCTAAGAAGTGGTTGCATTGGTCCTTGAATTACCAATGTGTGGGCCATATTTATTACAGTAGGTGAATTTAAAACTATATACATAAAATAGTTGTAAAATATAATAATATACTATTTTCATCATATGTATATATCAATTTAATCCTTGTAATAATTTTATTATTATTTTAATTATGTTAGTTTTATATTGTTTATTAAAATTTTGACACAAAGTATTCAGGTTATGAAGTGCAATGTGTTGCATTTGTTGTCAATGAGGCATGAAGTTGTCTTGGAATGAATGGATGTCAAGGAGTCAAGATGTGAATGTCAAAGGATGTGATGGTGATGGTGATGAAGGATAATGGCCATGGTACTTAGAGGAATGTCACTTGGGAGATTCACTAAGTGGCATAGGAGATGTGGTTGAAACATTCTCTAGTGAAATCAGACGATTGTTGAGCTGATCTTTACATTCATAGAACTTGTATCATGATGATACAATGTCACAACATTGTTTGAAGACCATGCATTGTACTGACAATGCATGAGGAGATGAAAGAAGATCCATCCACAACTTCTAAGTGGGTGAAGTGGTTTAATGAAGTCCATGCACTAACACTTAGTGCATGTGAATCTGAAGAAGCCCCAATTTGATCTCCGATTAGATCAACGAAGACATTGAAGATTATATGTGATTAAGGAGCTCAGTTGAAGATGAAGACCCTTCGGGAATTCCCTCCTAAGTGAAGATTATTTGTTTAAGAAGAATGGAGGAATTCTAATGAAGAAGAAGAATAGAAATGTGGGAGAAGAGGAAAAATGTAGAAGAAGAATGGCTTAGAGGAAGATGGCTTGGCATTTAGAATTGGCATTTTCTTTTATGGAGGACTTTGTTTTTAACAAAGTCTTATTCTGTCCACTTGCCAAAAAATATGGCCAACCCGTGAGCACCTTGTGGGTTCAACCCCAAGGCTCATGTGGGCCTAAGGCGCCACGCCCAAGGGGGAACCCATGGGGCGAGCTCAGGGCGGCAGGGGCGCACCCGCAGACACCACAGAGGCGCTGGGGCACGCCCGGAGGAGCGCAGGGGGCCGTGTATAAGCCCCCGAGGGCACGCGGTTGTGAAACCCGCGCGCCGGAGGAGCATAGTGGGCGCTAGGAGCGCGCCCGCAGGAGCAGAGAGTGGGCGCAGAGCACGCCCGCAGGGAGAACACGGTGCGGGGCAGCACCGTGGAGGGAGAAGATTCAACTGGCGGGTTGAGGCAGCGCCAGGGTTATAAGCCGCGGCAAAATCCCGCGCCGATTCGATGTGGGACGCAGAATTTTCACCCGGGAACGATCCTGGCGGCACGATCAATCGCGCGCCAGATCTCGGCCGCCCATCTAATCTGCCGCAGCCCAACCAGATCGCGGCCGTCCGATGTATCTCCATCGTTTGATCCGACGGCCGTGGCTTCGTCCTTTTCCCCGAGCTCAGCAGAGGTCTCCCCGCGCCTTCCTGCGAGCTCCGCTCGAACCAGAGGCAACCTGAAGCCGGTTTTCGAGTTCCCGGACACCTCTGAAGGATCTAAGACCTCCATTGTGATCGTCTGGCCATAAAGAACCGAACCATGCTTAAAAATATACATGCATGCAATGTATGGAGAATTTCGAATGAGGCCGAGGCAAACGGAGTTGCCGAGGCATCGGGGTATTCGTGTTTTGCATGGATCAGCCTAAACCGAAGGCTGTGCATGCGTTATGAGTCGCATGCACGTAGAGAAAAAATAAATGGGAACCCGCGTGGAAACAGAGGAAAGAAATTAAGATTTGGAAAATCTTGATAACCCGAAACTTTCGGGAGTTCAAAGATTTATCACGCGGAAGTTTTGAGGATTCTCTGCCTATAAAAGGAGAGGCCGAGACCTCATTGTCGCTTGCTGATCCTTTCTTGAAAATCAGAAGTCCCGTGAAGCTCTTTGCCTCGCGAAGATCTGCCCCGCGCATCCCACTTGCGCGGCAGTGTGTTCCGGTGCCACCCGAGGCCCGAAGGAGTTCCTTTCGCGCACCCCATGCGCAAAAGAGGTGAAGAGTCCCCTGCGCGCTAATCCCTTGCGCGGCAGGAAGAACCCAGGGCCGCAACTTCTTGTGCCCGCGGTTGGTCGAGGCCTTGCGTGGCTGCTTGGCTTGCGCGGTTGTGACACTTGCATGCCCCTCGGCCAGTGCACCTTGCGCACCAGAGGCAGTACCACCCTTGTGGCTTGCGCGACCGAAGCCCACCACACCTTGTGCGGCTGCCCCTTGCACCAAGTGTGCCTTGCGCTTAGAAGAAGGCCCTACGGCCGTGTGTGCTTAACAAAACAAGAAAAGGCAGTAGCCTTGTGTGTGTGCAAGAAGGGAAGGAAAGGCCTTTGTGCCTTTGTGTGCAAAAAGAAAACAAGTGGCCGTAGCCCTTGTGTGTGTGCCCATATTGAAGAACACATAGTGTGTGTGCTAAGTGGAGAAGAAGTACCCGAGGCACTTTGTGTGCAATTTGAAGAAGGAGGCCGTAGCCCTTGTTGGGTATGCACACTTGAAGATTAAAAGAGAAAGAACAAATTGTGTGTGCAAAGGAAGTGAAAGGCCGTAGCCTTGTGTGGGTGAAGTGAAGACCACACCTTAGTGTGTGTGTGCTAAATTGAAGAACCACCTATGGGTTAAGTGTGTGCAACAACAATAAGAACACACTTTAAGTGTGTGCATTTGAAGAGGCCGAGGGCTGTGACCTTGTGTGTGCATACCTTGAAGAACAAACTAAAAGAACACTAAAGTGAGTGTGTGCAACAAGAAGAGGAGAATAGGCCAAGTCTAAAGTGTGTGCAAAGTGAAGAACTTGTGTGTTCTTAACAAGTGAAGGCCGAACCTAGTGTGTGCACTAAAAGTGTGTTCACACTTGGAAGAAGAAAGAAGTGAAAGACCCACACTAAAGTAGAACACACTCTAAGTGTGTAAACCAATTGGATAAAGTGTGTGAAGTTCAGTGAAGGTGTGTGCTTAAAGTGACTACACCCTTTGTGGGTCTACTGCACCAAGAGGAAGAAAAGGAGAGTGCATGCATGCATGCATGCACGTGCACACGTGAACAGTGCTAAATCAGTGGTGTGCAACTGAGACTGGACCAGACCAAAGATAAAGATATTATTTGTCTGAGCATTCAGTAATTGGAGAGAAGCCGGGGCATCCTTAGAAGAAGGTGATAAAGCCCGAGCTAGACGAGAAGACCTGTTCACCACAAGTGATCAGAAGAAGAGCAAGGCCAGCAGCCTTTATCCCAGGCTGCTGAGGATACTTGAAGAAGCTTAAAGTGAAGAAGAGCTACTCGTGCGACTCGAGGAGCCAGGAGAAGACCCTGTGGGACTCAGGGAGAAGAAGTCTTCAGTGGGATTCTGGAGCAGGCCAGTGGGACTCTGGTAACACTGTGGGACGCAGTATAAAGACCCTCCTGTGGGACTCAGGAGAGATACAGTGGGACTCTGTATCGACCATTGTAATTTTAACAGGTTATAATGGAGAATCCATGCTTGGAGAGCATGGCAAGGATGTAGGCCTTTGGTGCCGAACCTTGTAAATCCTTGTGTCCTGTGCCTTTTCATTACTGCATTATCCGAGAAAGGTTGAGAGATACAAGAAGAGTGGATCGAGGCTTTAACCAGCCATAGAGGTTTAATTGATTAAGAATCAATTAGTAAAAAGTTTTAAAGGATCACTGATTCACCCCCTCCCCCTCTCAGTGATTCACACTGATCTGGGCACTTCAATTGGTATCAGAGGTAGGTTACCTCTAAAAGATCCAAGGGAGTCTTTATGAAGTGCAGATTTGAGGAAACGATCAACCAGCCTCAAATGGAGATATCTGCCAAGACTCAGAAAAACAGAAAGAAGAAACAGGCCAAGAAGATGAAGAAAGCCTGTCCTAGCTGTGATGAAGTTGAAACAATGAATGATCTTCAGAGTGCACTCAAATATCTTCAGAAGACAGTTCCCATGGAAGTGGCAAAGTGTATAGCTACAGGCATCCATGATCTTCATGAAGAAAAATCACAGTTAGAAGAAGAAGCCAATGCTATGGAAGATCAGCTGGCTAAAAGGGTTGGCATAACCAACACTCTCAGAAAGCTGGTAAATGACAAAGATGAAACAGTATCTCTTTGCAATGAAAGATATGAAGACACTGCTGAAGAATTGCAGAGAAGCCTTTCTGAGAAAGAATTCTTTAAAGTATTGGTCAAAGAAGTTTTCCATGCACTGGAAAAGAGGCACAAAGTGTCAATGGTTGTCAGAGATGATCAACTAGAAGACAAAGTCAAAAGTGTGAAGACTGGTGAAAATGGGACTTCTCGGTTGAGAGAATCTTCTCAACCTTGTTGTTCACGTTGATGAACCAAGGAGGTTCCATCTTATTCCCTTATACTATTGGTATTTAAATGTGCTGACATTACAGGGAAATGAAGATGATGATCATTCTCAACTGGAGGATGATTTGGAAAGAATGGAGTGCACCCCTTGAGGGGAAGCCAATCTGAAGAAGATGGGATTCTGAGATCAATACCATCTTGAGAGAAGTGAAGGTATTCCAATCATACTTTCATCCCTTGTTTCTTAATTGCATTCATCATGACAATTAAGGGGGAGTATGAATTGAAGACAAATGGAAGAAAGGGGGTGCTTTATCTTTGCACTGAACTTTCTAATGAGTTTTGTGAAGTATGTGCAGGATTCAGCAATTCATTGAATATCTGAAAAAATTCAACCCCTAAGCATGATCTCACATGTGTAGAGAGTTATGGACAGCATTGAGTACCTTGGTTACATCACTCTTGTTTTCTACACCGGGTTAGCCCAAGTAGACTTAGAGTTGATCTACTAAAGGTTCTTTGTTAAAGAAGAACATGTGACATCATCCCTCTCTCAGTGTTTTTCAAGAGAATACTATTTATAAGGGAGGAAGAGATTTTTGAAAGTGAACCACACCACACCTTTGCATTTGATTGCCAATAAGGGGGAGAAAATATTGGCACACATATTGACCCATTCATATGTGCTAAAGGAGTGTATTGACAACAAATACAAAGGGGGAGATTGAAGTGCAATGTGTTTCATTTGTTGTCAATGAGGCATGAAGTTGTCTTGGAATGAATGGATGTCAAGGAGTCAAGATGTGAATGTCAAAGGATGTGATGGTGATGGTGATGAAGGAGAATGGCCATGGTACTTAGAGGAATGTCACTTGGGAGATTCACTAAGTGGCATATGAGATGTGGTTGAAACATTCTCTAGTGAAATCAGACGATTGTTGAGCTGATCTTTACATTCATAGAACTTGTATCATGATGATACAATGTCACAACATTGTTTGAAGACCATGCATTGTACTGACAATGCATGAGGAGATGAAAGAAGATCCATCCACAACTTCTAAGTGGGTGAAGTGGTTTAATGAAGTCCATGCACTAACACTTAGTGCATGTGAATCTGAAGAAGCCCCAATTTGATCTCCGATTAGATCAACGAAGACATTGAAGATTATATGTGATTAAGGAGCTCAGTTGAAGATGAAGACCCTTCGGGAATTCCCTCCTAAGTGAAGATTATTTGTTTAAGAAGAATGGAGGAATTCTAATGAAGAAGAAGAATAGAAATGTGGGAGAAGAGGAAAAATGTAGAAGAAGAATGGCTTAGAGGAAGATGGCTTGGCATTTAGAATTGGCATTTTCTTTTATGGAGGACTTTGTTTTTAACAAAGTCTTATTCTGTCCACTTGCCAAAAAAAATGGCCAACCCGTGAGCACCTTGTGGGTTCAACCCCAAGGCTCATGTGGGCCTAAGGCGCCACGCCCAAGGGGGAACCCATGGGGCGAGCTCAGGGCGGCAGGGGCGCACCCGCAGACACCACAGAGGCACTGGGGCACGCCCGGAGGAGCGCAGGGGGCCGTGTATAAGCCCCCGAGGGCACGCGGTGGTGAAACCCGCGCGCCGGAGGAGCATAGTGGGCGCTAGGAGCGCGCCCGCAGGAGCAGAGAGTGGGCGCAGAGCACGCCCGCAGGGAGAACACGGTGCGGGGCGGCACCGTGGAGGGAGAAGATTCAACTGGCGGGTTGAGGCAGTGCCAGGGTTATAAGCCGCGGCAAAATCCCGCGCCGATTCGATGTGGGACGCAGAATTTTCACCCGGGAACGATCCTGGCCGCACGATCAATCGCGCGCCAGATCTCGGCCGCCCATCTAATCTGCCGCGGCCCAACCAGATTGCGGCCGTCCGATGTATCTCCATCGTCTGATCCGACGGTCGTGGCTTCGTCCTTTTCCCCGAGCTCAGCAGAGGTCTCCCCGCGCCTTCCTGCGAGCTCCGCTCGAACCAGAGGCAACCTGAAGCCGGTTTTCGAGTTCCCGGACACCTCTGAAGGATCTAAGACCTCCATTGTGATCGTCTGGCCATAACGAACCGAACCATGCTTAAAAATATACATGCATGCAATGTATGGAGAATTTCGAATGAGGCCGAGGCAAACGGAGTTGCCGAGGCATCGGGGTATTCGTGTTTTGCATGGATCAGCCTAAACCGAAGGCTGTGCATGCGTTATGAGTCGCATGCACGTAGAGAAAAAATAAATGGGAACCCGCGTGGAAACAGAGGAAAGAAATTAAGATTTGGAAAATCTTGATAACCCGAAACTTTCGGGAGTTCAAAGATTTATCACGCGGAAGTTTTGAGGATTCTCTGCCTATAAAAGGAGAGGCCGAGACCTCATTGTCGCTTGCTGATCCTTTCTTGAAAATCAGAAGTCCCGTGAAGCTCTTTGCCTCGCGAAGATCTGCCCCGCGCATCCCACTTGCGCGGCAGTGTGTTCCGGTGCCACCCGAGGCCCGAAGGAGTTCCTTTCGCGCACCCCTTGCGCGAAAGAGGTGAAGAGTCCCCTGCGCGCTAATCCCTTGCGCGGCAGGAAGAACCCAGGGCCACAACTTCTTGTGCCCGCGGTTGGTCGAGGCCTTGCGTGGCCGCTTGGCTTGCGCGGTTGTGACACTTGCATGCCCCTCGGCCAGTGCACCTTGCGCACCAGAGGCAGTACCGCCCTTGTGGCTTGCGCGACCGAAGCCCACCACACCTTGTGCGGCTGCCCCTTGCACCAAGTGTGCCTTGCGCTTAGAAGAAGGCCCTACGGCCGTGTGTGCTTAACAAAACAAGAAAAGGCAGTAGCCTTGTGTGTGTGCAAGAAGGGAAGGAAAGGCCTTTGTGCCTTTGTGTGCAAAAAGAAAACAAGTGGCCGTAGCCCTTGTGTGTGTGCCCATATTGAAGAACACATAGTGTGTGTGCTAAGTGGAGAAGAAGTACCCGAGGCACTTTGTGTGCAATTTGAAGAAGGAGGCCGTAGCCCTTGTTGGGTATGCACACTTGAAGATTAAAAGAGAAAGAACAAATTGTGTGTGCAAAGGAAGTGAAAGGCCGTATCCTTGTGTGGGTGAAGTGAAGACCACACCTTAGTGTGTGTGTGCTAAATTGAAGAACCACCTATGGGTTAAGTGTGTGCAACAACAATAAGAACACACTTTAAGTGTGTGCATTTGAAGAGGCCGAGGGCTGTGACCTTGTGTGTGCATACCTTGAAGAACAAACTAAAAGAACACTAAAGTGAGTGTGTGCAACAAGAAGAGGAGAATAGGCCAAGTCTAAAGTGTGTGCAAAGTGAAGAACTTGTGTGTGCTTAACAAGTGAAGGCCAAACCTAGTGTGTGCACTAAAAGTGTGTTCACACTTGGAAGAAGAAAGAAGTGAAAGACCCACACTAAAGTAGAACACACTCTAAGTGTGTAAACCAATTGGATAAAGTGTGTGAAGTTCAGTGAAGGTGTGTGCTTAAAGTGACTACACCCTTTGTGGGTCTACTGCACCAAGAGGAAGAAAAGGAGAGTGCATGCATGCATGCATGCACGTGCACACGTGAACAGTGCTAAATCAGTGGTGTGCAACTGAGACTGGACCAGACCAAAGATAAAGATATTATTTGTCTGAGCATTCAGTAATTGGAGAGAAGCCGGGGCATCCTTAGAAGAAGGTGATAAAGCCCGAGCTAGACGAGAAGACCTGTTCACCACAAGTGATCAGAAGAAGAGCAAGGCCAGCAGCCTTTATCCCAGGCTGCTGAGGATACTTGAAGAAGCTTAAAGTGAAGAAGAGCTACTCGTGCGACTCGAGGATCCAGGAGAAGACCCTGTGGGACTCAGGGAGAAGAAGTCTTCAGTGGGATTCTAAAGCAGGCCAGTGGGACTCTGGTAACACTGTGGGACGCAGTATAAAGACCCTCCTGTGGGACTCAGGAGAGATACAGTGGGACTCTGTATCGACCATTGTAATTTTAACAGGTTATAATGGAGAATCCATGCTTGGAGAGCATGGAAAGGATGTAGGCCTTTGGTGCCGAACCTTGTAAATACTTGTGTCCTGTGCCTTTTCATTACTGCATTATCCGAGAAAGGTTGAGAGATACAAGAAGAGTGGATCGAGGCTTTAACCAGCCATAGAGGTTTAATTGATTAAGAATCAATTAGTAAAAAGTTTTAAAGGATCACTGATTCACCCCCTCCCCCTCTCAGTGATTCACACTGATCTGGGCACTTCAGGTTATATAAAAAATCCACCTTATGGAAATTTTAATAAATTAACCCCTATATATACTAGAATTCTTTCTTAAAAGGATGGTTCTTATTTCTTCACTACTATGTATCGTTATTCTAATACTCTTTGGTGGATTCCTAATTATGGATGACCCTAATAAAGAAAGCTATTATCTTGATGTTATTAAGTTTATTAGTGGTTATCCTCTCTTATTACGGATGATTGTTTTAGGTTTAGTGTTTTGGGATTATTATTCTAAAATACATGTCTGAAGAGTTTTTCTTATATATATTTTTTTTATAAAATTTAATTCATATTTTTTTAAATTTATAATATTTATATTATTTATTTTTATGGTCATAGATACAATAAAATTCTTGGATGTTACATTCTACCCACATAACGAAATTTCAACCCCATAATTTATTTGTTTTAAATATTTTTTTCAATCTCAATAATAGAATAGAAAATGTTCATTTTTCTTAATAGTTTCATAGAATCTAATTATATATAACCTTAAAATAAATTATATATATTAAATTACCCCCAAAATAAGACAACCTAATGACCAGTGTTATCATAACAATTTTTATGATACCAAATGAGATAGCCCAAGACCCACACTCTCAGATCTGATTCTATAAACATGTTGTATTTATTTTTTATTATAAAAACTTACAACTTAGTAACATAAAATCATATACACAACCGAGGATATTTTCTGTTTTGTTTTTTAAGGATTATGAAAGACCTTACAACATATTATAGATTTTCAAAAAAAAGAAACAAGTATATGACTTTATTCAAACTATACTCTTAAAAGAATCCAAACATATTAGAACCTTTTATATTCCTATGAAAATCATTTTGAAATATAATTTTAGTATAAAACTTCTAAAAAATGTATTTTAAAACATGAGGTAAAATACATTTATAAATACTATATAAATTATTTTGAAATAATTTCACATTATATCAAATTGAAAATATTTTAGATAATAAATAATTCTCCCAAAATATAAAACTATAGTTTTAAAACAAAAATTGATACATAATATTATACATAATTTTTTATAAGAAATAATCAATTTGAAACAATATTTTTAAAAAAATATAATAACATTTAAAATGAACATGGAATTCCCCTTAAAAAATTTATAACTTTACTTTGAAAATAATAACTTTACTATCTAATATCATGACACATAGAAGACCATAAAAAATACATGAGGCTATTAACATTATCAATTTTAGGAAAATTCACCTTGAGAGTGTCATTTCTGTCCTTGTTCGTCATTATCACATTTGATAAGCTAGTGCAGAATTTTTAAATATATTTTTTGAAATGTATTACTTACTACTTATAATTCCATTAATAATATATTTTTAAAACATGTAATTAAATTTATATTACAAAATAAAATAAATATCTTTATCATATGTTTCCCTGAGGAAAATAATTACACTTAGAAGAAATCCATATATTTATAGGGAACATTTAAAAACACTTCCTGAGAATTTAGATTATAAAAATTATATTATGAACATTCTTGGAATGGTAGTAATAAATATAGTCCATATATATACATATAATAATGAATAAAATTAATTTATAATGCTTTTTTTGTATAAAATGATTACTTTAAAACCTACTTTGAATTTGTAAATAAACTTCTTAATATAAAATCTTTAATCAAAAGGGATTTAAAAATGAAAAAAAATCATTTTCTCTCAAAATAAGGGTTTTAGAAAAATAATTTGATTTTGAGAAAAACCTTTTTCCATATAAAAAATCAAGTAAAATATTTTTATATAAGTATTTTGAAAATCATGCAAATAGTGTCTTAAAATATATCTACCTTACGATAGCATTTTCAAAACCGGAGAGTAGAAGTTTAAAAATAAACTTACCATACCTAAATATAATAAACAAAATGAGATTAGGTACACTTTCCCTTTGGAAACAAACGTATGGGACAAAAATTAGAATACATGGTAGAAAATGTTGGGCTTTCTGAAGAGTGAGGCCAATGTATTTATATTGATGTATTGAGTATAAACTACTTATTTTATTGTTACTAAAAATTGTCAGATATAAATATAGATAACATTGTGATCTATAGAATATTTTGAGGATCTTACCATGTATCATAGGAGAAGGATTTTTGTATTGTTTCATTATATAGATAAAATGGCGGCGTCAAATTTATATGAATGTTTTGGGAATATATATATACATCAGTGTTCAACTAGAGAAAAATTAAACTGGGAAATAAATAGCCTCCTTAGGTTTACATGTTCATATAATCCCAATTTTTAAATGAATTTTTACCTTTATACATATATATCATACACTGATAGAGAATACATAAATATATATATATATATATATATATATATAACTCATTGCTTCCAATTGGGTGATCTAGTGAGAAGACGACACAGTCGATAAATCTACCTAATTTTTTGTCAATCAAATGGGTTTAAATGTGACCTTTAATAATATATATATATATATATATGCATGTATATATATATATTAAAACAAGTTTTATTAATTTTCACTGAGCTTCTTCACGATGATTTCCAAAATCTAATACCACTACATGTATTTTTTACCTAGAAATAGGTTTGGAAGGTACAAAGGAAAACATGAAATATTAATTGATATCAACATGTGTTACTACAATAGATCATTTTTTCAGATGAGAGGTCTGAGATCATTGTTTGATGATTCAAGAGTTATAGCCCTATCCCTGAAGGAAGAAGACTGTAGATAATGAGAGTAATGTTGGGTTGGGACATGCCTGAATAGTTGAGGATGAAACCATATTCTGAAGGAGAAGGATAATATTCCAAGGTTATATAGGTTATATGTGAGGTTGAATATGATCCATTGTTATTATCAGATGTCTCTAGTATATCTAATTTGATTACTATTATTTTAAGAATATATTTTAAGGTGGATCTACAATGCCAATGTGTTATGATTCCATATCAAACATTTTATTCATTTTTTCACTTCTATATTTTATAACCAATCCATTCAACCACTTGAGACAAGGTACCAGGGTCATTAAAATGAACACCTAAGCACCACATCATCATTAAATTATGCCAACCCAAATGGTGGAATCAACAGGCTTGGGAATTCCTATGCGCACTTTTAAAGTGTTATGCAATGACACCTCTATATCCTAGTGGGATTTATGCTAGACCATTAGATCAATCCATAATAACTATGTAGATAATTAAATTTTTTCTTATGGGTAGGTCATGTTTAACTACATGTTCATCTAAGTTGTGGTTTAATAGGTCCATGTCTAGCCAATGGGTGGGCCATATTCTTTACACTATGTAAATTTAAAATTATGCACCTATAAGAATTCTAAAATATATTAGTATAATATTATTAATATATGTATCTTTTTATTTAAACATTATAATAATTTTATTCATGTTTTAACTATGTAACATATATATTTTTCATTAATAATTGTTACACAAAGTATTAATACCAATTTTATAAATAGTAAATATTATCATTAAATGGTAATCACATTAAAAAAGGTTTCTAATGTATTTTTTAACAGTGGTCATATTCTCATTCTTTAAATACACCACTTAGGAGACATTTTAAAAAACCAATTCTTTGTATTCCAAATTTATCACTTGTAAGGATGGTTCTTATTTTCATATATTATGCATCCTCACTCTCATCCTCGTTCGTGGATTCATACTTATGAAATATTATAATGAATAAACTATAATTTTGTTTAATTTTATTTCTTGGAGGATATCCTATTTTATTTATGATTATTTTTTTAATTCAAGTATTTTAGGATCCCTAATTTGATATAGATGTCTGAAGATATGTTCTGGTATATTATTTTCTACAAAAGATAATTTTACTTGTTTTAAATTCATTGGATTTATATTTCTTAAAATACATAAATACATTAGAATTCATAAATGTTACAATGAGGCCCTAACTCATTCCAATTCCTATAATTTAATTAATTATAGTCAAATTATAATAAATTAAACTATTAAAATGAATTTTCTTATTTAATATAAATAGGAATGACACCTAAAAAAACAAATCCATCATCATATCATTGAAACCATGAGAAAAAGGGGGGATCCACTCACAATACACACCCAAACACAAGACACACTAATGAACCATTTTATGAAACCATTCCAAATGGATAATTTAATTAAATTTAACCCAAAACAAAATGGAAAATCACACCTTGTTTAAAGTGAATCGAAATATTGATCAATATCATTGAGGAATATATGTGATATATCATCAATACATTCCAAGAAAAATCCCAATCAAGTGAGTTGATTTACACTATGATCCAATTAAAATCACTAAAAAACCAAACAAGAACATTAAAAAATAGTATACTTGGAAGGGATACAATAAATGATGACAACTGAGAAATAATTTACCTTTTATCACTGTGAACTTGTCCAAAAAACTCCACTCACATCAAAGGGGTTCAAGAGAGGAAGATAAGACAGGTCTCACTAAAATTGCCTCGTGTATGAGGCTCATTTAACCACGAAAAAGAGGTGCCTAAACATATTCTTATGGGTCTACCCATTACTAGAAAATCCACATGACATTATTCATAGTTTGTAATGGAGGTTCTCATTGAGAAATTCTCATGTAGTGGGATCTCACTATCAACAAAAATCTATTAATGATCTGAACTATTGTTTACATTATGAAAACTTTGATATAATGGGACACCCTCCTTAGCCTTCCCCATTAAGTATGTGAACCCCTTGATTAATGACATTAATAGTTTAAAAGCTGAAATTTTAGTTATTGGGCCACCCTACACTTCTATGATTATCACATGACTACTCATATCCCAAATAGTCTCAAACTGTATAATAATGAAACAACTTGAGATGTCCGAACACCCATAAATAAAAAAAACCTCAATTTTAAAAACAAACATATCAGTAAAAAAACAATCCAATTCCATCATAAATTCACATAAGAAAATTGTATATGGTTTTATATCCTCCAAACCTTATAACATATCGTATAGAAGAAGTCTCAATTATCTTTAAACCATTAATCATAACACAAACTGCTCTGTAAATCACAATTAATTATCTATGTTCTTCCCAAAAAGAATGAATGTGATTTTGTTTTCAAACAATAAATACAAGGGTTCACCATCAATTAAGAATCAATATATTTATTTAACCCATAAACAAATCATTGAGATTACTCTTACCTACTCCCTTCTAACCTAAGACACTGTGGAGTCATCAAACCCTGCATTATCCTCATTACGATGCTCCTCACCATAATAACCAAATAATAAAAGTCAATTATTAACGCATGGTTCTACACATCATGATAATTTACTATATAAATTCATTACCAATGGTACAATGACCTAATTAGTGTAGTTCACCTCTCACCACATTTTATCATATGGAAAAACCATTTGAAATTCAGTACTACTCAATGCATCCAATTTTGTGAACCAATAAAAATGTGTCTCTATTGTATATTCACAAGACCTAATTTTCTATATTTTCCATGACAAGCCATGGTTGATCACTAAGTTAATTTATTCATACCTAACATGACATACCTATGTAGTTTATGACCCACCACATCAAATTATATTCAAAGGCACCAGTCCATCCTCCTCTGTCAGATATTTTATTGAAATGTTTAGCCATACCCACCAATGCGCTATCCCCATCACATTACCATGATTCCCTGAAACAAGTAGTAATAACACAAACATTAAAAAAACTATTGTATAAATATGATATATATTGTAATTCCATGGTTGGATCCTTTACAAACCATACCGCTTCGATTATCTCAATTGAGCATCAACGTACAATTGATCCTACTGACTAACGAATCATGCACAAAATATATTGATTCTAATTCAAATTATGAAACTCCAAACAATACCACATCTAAATCAAAAATTTGGTATTTTATATAAAACTAAATAAAACAGTTTCTCCTGCATACCTACATCCAATAGCCACGAAAATTTTCTAATGATCTGCCTCATTAGATCTATGACCCCACTAACAAGAGGTTGAAACTTTATAGCCCACAATCCATCCATTCCCCATATAACTAATCCCCAATATTAAAGATCAACAATAATCCATTCTCAACTGATCCAAAATATCATCCTTCAATTCTACTAAATTTCCATCCATAATGTGGGTCACACCATGCGATGACCCCAAAAATTAAATTAATAACTTGTGTTTCTCACATATATATCCATGCCAAGCCACTAGAAACACTTATCAATATCCATACATTTTACATTTGTCATATCATAGAGGAGGCACTCTTTATTCCTATTAAAACATTAGACATTTATTCATACCAACATTTCATCAAATCCATATATCTGTAACTTGTATGTAAATAATCATTAAACGATAAGTCAATAGATAACATGCATAACCATTATGTGTTGTCTCAATATCATATAAACTCAACAGGTGTATGACCTCACTCCACCAAATATTATACCCCACCCCACACTCCTATGAGTCGTGTGTCATCAAAACAAATATCACACACCTAAATCACGGACCATGATCATAGTTTTGTTTATCCCATCTATCCAAATGCACAGATAATGATCCAATTAAAAATTAGTCATTTACACTATGCCACAACCAATCTTAAGACCACCAACCAACTAATGTCATGTTAAAAAAGAAGTTCCTACCCACACACTAATCGTCCTAGATAAAATAATCTAGGATAAAAAATCTATCACGTCTAGAAACATGATCAAAATATACAAGGTTTGGAATTAAACCTATCCCACCCATAAAACCACACCTTGATACCTAAAACTGACACTAAAGATGATTTACTGATAAACAAATACAGTATAATCATTCTTATACCATATATAGTATCACACATGTGTATTGATACTAAAACAAATCATTTTTTCAAGCTTCATTTTACTAAGGTATTAACCATTTTGAGAAAACTCGTCTCACTTAGGATGCCCTCACATATTATAATTCATGTCATCCATTACTCTTGGCTCACATACCATGGGACACATCTGAAAACACTAGGATCTACCTCCTTACCAATAAGTCATATCTCATATAAGTCATAGTTCATGAGGATTGCCTCTCTATCCCCTAATAAAATATCACACTGAAACTCAGGTGGAAAACTACCAACTATATGGTCTTATACACACAATAGGAATGACATTCCATGTCACTAACCTCCAGGTGTGTTGATTCTAATTGGGTATCTACCTACAAGGATACCCCCTAAAAAATCACACTCTCAAACTAATCCCCATAGAGCCTCTATTTAATAGAGCCTCTCACTTTAGGATCTAATTTTCATCCATTAGAATTTATTTATATAATGACATCATGAAGGAACACCTGTGTTTAGAAAACTATAGTAATATATTTTCGTTTTGTATAATTCCACCACAAAGGTATTTGGGAACAAAAAATTTATGTTCTTATTGATAGATTAAATAATTGAACCTTCTTTTCTCTAGGAACTAGTCCCATAATCACCAAAATGGGTTTTCCACTGTGGTTTCAAGTTCTTATACTAATATACTAGGGTTACTATAGATTCCCAAAATAGACGGATTATATATCCATCATCATGGAGAATTCCACCATAGAATCCACAAGACCTATCATCAAAATAAAACACACTATGGTTTAGGTGAGAAGAATTCCACCCCTAGCTAATATGGGAAATCACTTTATAAGTTATTGTTGACAATTTAAAAAAAAATAAATCCATAATTATGGATATCAATCATAATCATGCACACATATTACTAGTGAATCATACATGAAAATATCATGCATGTATCCATCTTTTTCCCACAAACCATGAGCCAAAACCCTATAAATCATAAATACCAAAACACTCAAGTGTGTTACATGAGGTGAAATCATACAAAATTAAAATAAAAAAATAATAACTATAGTCCCATATCCCAGGTAACTTGTGATTCCTACTGACAATGGGTTTATGATGCACCCATCCAATATCCATCACTAGATCCAACATATTAGTATGTCATCTATCTACCACATCCCTAAATAGTAATACAAAATAAGAAATATTACACACTATTATGATATAAGTAACATAATATCTGATACAAAATTTTAATTTCCTCATTTGGAAGGTGTCCACTAACCTATTCTCCAAATAGAGAAGTTGCTACTAGGACCATAGGCAAGTATCCGTATATACTGGAGGCAGATAATTAGCATTGGGGCTCTTTGATGTCACTGTAGAGAGACTATAAACCCTTATTATATTTTTATACCAAAAAAACCGAAAACCATCCATAAAAAATAAATATCCATAAAAGTATGCATTAAAAATAGATATTAAAAATGTTTTAATAGATGAACACATTTAAGGATACACTCATATAGGCTCCTGATAATGGAATAACTCACTGACAGATCACCTACTAGGATTATTATAAAAAACTTACAAAAAAGAAAAAATTACCCTAATGAACCACTTCCATACCATATCTTATACTACTCTAAATATCCAATCTTATATGAGTTTTCCTACTCGAACAATGAATCTCTGATCCTATACCAAACATGAACCATTCAATAGGGAAGTATAACCGAGTACCCTAGTTCCACAGCCACCTATATAAAATGAGAGTATAAATTAGTTGGTAATGTCTAATTAGGTCCTATATATAACCAGTTAATGAATTTTATACATGTGATATTCTTAGAATAAATAATTACATGAATTGTGGAAGAATACTTAAGTAACAACTATCGATGCTCAAGTTCTTGAGTGAAATCCTGATTAACCCAAACCAACTACAAATAGTTTTAAAATATCTCAAATATTTTCCAAAAATCCATGCCAACCAATATAAATCCCATATAAAATTACTTGGTTCAATTAAAATGTAGTTTGGAAACATTATGTTCAATAACTGATTCGGAGGATCATATCCTTTTAAATCGAAATCAACCAAACACGGGTTGAATCCAAGGAGTGTTTCCAAAGAATTCCAACCAAAATAACCATGATTTCAATAAAAGGATAATTTATAAGTAATTAAATCTTAATAAACATGATATGAATCTAATGATCATGTCTAAGGAATTACAACCTGAATTACTATGATCCGAATCAAAGGATCTTGTTTAAATTATTCGAACTCAAATACCCATGTGATGAATCCGAGAAGATTTTCCCAATAATTATAACAAAAATAAACAAAAAAATACAATAATCATTTCAATGTAATTCTAAACAAATTCTGGTAGGCCACTGGGAAGGTTTCATTCCCTATTTATAATTCCACAGATCAAATTTATAGTCGTCCAAACCAATATCAGCAGTGAATTCTAGATCCAAGAATCATGTATAAGGAATCTCTTGTATCTCAATGAATTTTTCTAGGAAATATACCCCACCCTATCCATCTCATGTGTCATAATCAATTAGGGTTCTATGGTGACAATTGTAATCATCAATACCAATTTCCAATACAAACTTTACCATCGGGGAAAATCTCATAGGGGTACTAACTAGCGTCCTCTATGTCTCATCCCAGCCTGGATACCTCATAATCATCAGTCAATTTCATTCTTTCCTCTCATGTAAACACTTGTTACTTAAATTTTATATTTACCCTTAATGTCATCATCAACATGACATATCCTCACTAGACTTATAAAATTTTCCTTAACAACATCACTCCAAAGAATTTTCATAGAGCCCATTTCAAAACCTAAGTCAACACTAGGTTTGTCCTCCAAAACCATACCCATTCAGAGTCTTCCTAGGAAATAATCACCTAGATACCCACAACACATAATGGTAGTAACACTCTTCTCATGAAAATATAATAGTTTCTTAAGGATTTAAAGCATCTCAATTTCCACAACCGACTACATGGGCCAACCACCCATAATACACCACCTTCTTATACTAGTATTTGTCCAAGGTAACCAACACTAAGATTACTATGTTCTCATATTTCATTTAATTCTCACCCCTCATATTCTAAGTGGAACAAGATTTTTTTTATGAAGATGTACTTAACCATCAGTGGCTGAATCATATCAATCGAACACAAATTGGTCCATCATTGCCCATGGGTGTTTGTTCAATTTTTCTTGGAATTTCATTTTAATGTAACAATTAATCTACAAATTATAATTTCAATCATCTTCTATGGGGAAACGACATATCAAATTTCATAATACCATTGAGAATATAAAAGGGATAACTTAACTTAATATAGAGTTATTCCATTTGATAATCACTTAAAACTCTAACCCAAGGTCATCGATGTCAAACTAGTCATCAACCATTTCCATGGGGCCCTAAATCATGACAAAGAATCCAAATTTATTTTCTATAATCAAATTATGATTAATTAAACAATTATAATTAATTTTTAAAATTTAATAAAAATATAAATAATACGAAAATAGTAATTGGGAATTATATATTCATCAAAACCATGAGCGATGCGGGTGTGGTCTACAAAAAAAACACCCTAGCCTATTACATGATAAAGATCCAATTTATATATATTTTCCAATAACAAAATTATTTTAATTTAACCAAAAACACTTGAAAAAAACATGACGTTGTACCTTAGTAAAAAAACCCGAAAAAGTGTGTATAAATAATTCTATGATTCGATATATCCATCCTGTGATAAATCACCATCAGGTGAGATAATTTCATCCATTAATTTTTTTAAATAATTGATAAATCATAATAGAAACCATCCAAAAATAATCTTCTAGGAAGGGTTTATAAGAAAATTTGCATGGAGGAAATAATTCCCATGGATTAGTATGAAATCACCACAACCCCATCCCTAAATGAAGGGGCACAAGAGTATGAAGAGGAGGCGGGGGGGGGGGGGGGTGGTGGTTCACTGAAATGAACTCCCTTCTATGGATCCTTTGGAAAATAACAACATGGATTTGAACATTAAATTATTGGTCTTCCTCTCTTGAAAAAATACATCCATCATCATTAAAAGAGAGAATATGTGGTTCATACTATGAAATACATAGGCATAGGGTTCCCACCCTTATCCAAACCACATCATTATATGAACCATTTTTATACCATGAAAACCAAATTATATAGGTTTGAACCACTCAACTGACCCCATTCAAGGCATGACCCCCATGGTTCACAACATGAAAGGATATAATTGTTTAAATTTCAACTATCGATCAATCAGATCCTTCTATGACACTCACTAGATATTTCATACCACTGAATGAGTCTTAAAATTCATTCCCAAGACACAAAATGAGATATATCGAAACTGAAAAATCAACTATGAAAATAAAATTTTAAAAATATCCTCTTAGTAAAAAAAATTCAATTGTTTTTGGAATTCACATCTTAAAAGGTTGTGGGGGTTTAAAGAAAATAATTGATCATATGTGTGAATTGTAATTATAATGGTGATCATTCATAAATGAGTTTGTATTTCTATTATTCGATGTTAATAGGTAATGTATGTTTAAAATTAGTTAGGTGTTGTTTTTAGTGAGTTAAATTACATACCCATGCACATAGATATGTGTGTTGGGGATAATTACTTTCGTACACTATGGGTATAGTCATCCCCGTTGGAGGGAAACCTCATTAATAAATCTACTTGGACAAATATTCTTTACTATATTTAATAGTGTTTGATATATCTGTATAAAATAATTGGGAGGTTGTTTGATATTTTAAAATAGAAATTACTAATATAGATTCACTCCCCTCAAAGTGTTTTTTCAGATCAGTAAGTGATCCCAAAAAGTGGTATCAAATACCAATTTTATCTTGAGATATCTATTGAATATTCAATGGATCCTAAAAATTAGTTAAAAAATTAAGGGGTTCCAAATTTTTATGGAGACAATTTTCATACTTAGAAGGATCATATTTTCCCCAACTTACCCCCTTGGAAATTATATCCTCCGATCTTCACATCAAGGTTTTTCAATACCATGTGAGATTACTACATTGTTTAAATATGATGTGATGAATTTTAAGAGTGATGGGAAGGCATATAATGTATTTTCAAATTCACAATTAGAGAAAGAGATTACCTATTTTAGGGGATGTAAACGTTTTAATAAAATCATGAGAAACATCCTAACATCTATGAAGGACATACGAAGGTGAAAAAGAAAAATTACCAATTTTCATAAATCAACTTGAAGATATAAGAATAAAAAATATGAATCAAAATATGATTTCAACGTCAATGTAAAAATGAATTTAAATAACCTTAGAGGATATAGAGAAATAATTTAAGAATATTTAATTGTGAAGAAATTAATGATAACTTTTCTTGAAAAATTGAGGCCCATAATTCAACTCTTTTTGATAGTGATATTGCTATTTTCATGTTTTATAAGTTATACATCACACTATTTAATTTTGAGATGAGATGAGGGGTTTCTATAAAAAGATCAGGAAGCATAAAAAAATTACATTTAAATATTTCTATAAATTGAACATTGAAGATGTTTAGATTAGTTTTGATTAATACAATAATATATCTGGATATGATGAGATTTTATTCATGACTTTAATAAAAATAAAATGTGGGAAAATTAAATATCAAGGTAAACTATCATTCAAATGTATTAAAAGAGATAATATTTTCCATTTCTCAACCAGGTATCCTTTTAAAATTATTTGTGAATGTAAAGAGAATGGTGGAAGAGAAAAGGAAGAGTCATTCAAGAAAAATCAATATTAAACAAATTATAATAATAATATGTCGTCTAGATATTTTAGTAGGATCATTATATCTCCAGGGATGTAATGTTCTATAATGAATATACCTATAGTGATGAGGAAACTTATAGAAAATGAAAAACCCAAATATTTGAAGATATAATTCCCTCTATTTTTTATATCTTTTGTATACGCAACAATAGGTTTAAATGAACCATGATATACAATTAAAATATTTTTATTTAGTGTGATATATTTCACATAACCATTGGATTTGTGGTTATGAATAATACTAACAAAATTATTTTGAATTAATGGATTATATATAAATAAAATGAATTCATTCGTTACCAATGGAAATAAAAATCATTTGAAAGTTATTGATATGTATTTTTGAAAAAAATCTATTTTTATGCCCACAATGTGTTTTTATCATAATAAATTAAATAAATAATTAAATCAGAAATATTTTAATTTAATTCGAATATTATATATTCAATTAAATGTTTTAACATTTGTCTAATGTTTTTTCTAAGAATGTGATAGGAATACATTAAGTGTTATGATATAAATTTATTTTTCTAAAAATGGGTTTTATCTTGTTTTACGAGCTTATTTCCAATTTTGGTAAACTATTCTGTATTATTTTTAGGCGTTATAAATATAAAATGTGGAAAATTTTATCTTCTTAGTAAATAGTAAATTGGGTTAAGTAAGATTAAAACTAAATTTTAGGGTCACCATTTTTCATATTAGTTATTAGTTTATGAATTATCATACAACCTTATCATCATAGGCTCTAAATTTAAATTTTGACGGAAAAATTATCTTTAAAAATTAAAAATATAAAAATTATAAAGAAGTAAAATAAAAAATATAACCACCTTTCTTTTATATATCTCTTATGTTTTCACATTGGGAGAAAGAATGTTTTGAAATTTTCATACTTGTTAGTTTTGGCTAAATAATTAATTTATTATATATTAATCCTTTATGAAATTCTATGAGTTCGCCTCCCCTCAATAATAAAAGGGGACCCTGACTATCCTTTTTTAACACCACTTTGAACCATCTATCTCGAAAAGACCCTGAAAATTTATATTCTGAAAATAATTATCCAAATTATAAAGGTGTTGGTCTTCCAAAAATACCTACCATAAGACACTTAATAGGATATCTAAAAGGGTTCTTTTAAAGAAGATGTAATCGATATAACTGATCAGTTATATATTTTTTTACATAATATCATCTAAATCATTGTTATTTTTACTAAAATAATAAATTCAGTATCTTAAATATTATGAAATTTTATTATAACTACGAAACCACCACAAAAAACTCATTTTCCCATCAAATAGGAAGTGAACGTATTGGTCCAGGGCACACACGAATTACTATCTCCACATAGAGATACAATTAATTTTCCAAAAGAATATTTTATATATGGTTGTTATGATGGATTTAATGTTTTATGTGATATTTTGGAAATAATTATGGGTTTCAGTGATAATATCATTTCTAAATTCCTACCTTCCATGTTTTTGAAAAAATATTATTTCCCTCATGAGAAGGTGTGGGCTACCACATCCCTGAAGTAGTGGGATTTTTTTTTCATTTACCTTTTCCATAGAGGGTAATAAGAAAGTATCTGATTAATATATTTGATTTATATGATGAAATTACTATTTTGGAAAGATAAGTGTGTGTCCAACTATGTTAAATAAACTGAGGAGGGGGGGGGGGGTGAATCAGGGTATAAAAGATGAAAAACCCACCCATTAGAATCTTGTTTTTCTCTAAAAAACAATATTACATTCCTTTCGCATAGAAATGTATGAGTGAAAATTAAATAATACAGGAGACACAAAAAATTTACTTAGTTCACCCACACTTGTCTATGTCCAAGGAGAATACAAAATAATGGCATCTATTAACTAAATATATTAAATAATATTGTTTTTACAAAGATTATAGGAGTCCCACTATACCTTCGGGTTTCCAACCAGTCAGAATTTGAAAGATCAATTCCCTAAAAAATGATTTTTTTTCACTTCTCCATTATAATATCCTTCAATTATTTCCTTGAGTTAATATTGTTTAAAGCTACATCGGTTTATCATGAAGCTCATCATTCACCCACCTTGGGAATTTAACTTTACCACTGATTTATTGGGAAATATCTTCTGGTTCATGTTAGATTTACTTTCACAAAACCCTTTATTAACTTTTGTGAATCATAAAAATTATTCACAAAACCATTTAATTTTATAAAACCGAAAACATGCATAAAACTCACTATATTCAAAATGCTCACAACTTTTATGTAGCTCACAACCTTTAAGAAGCATACATAGATTTCATGAATTTTTTTTTCTTAGTAAAAATGACGATCTTATGAAAAAATTCACATAAGAAAAATCCTTCATGAAACGACATCATTAAATAAGAGTCTCTGTTTTTTTATGAATTCATTTATAAAACTAAGTGGGTAAATTCCCATTTATATACATTTCTAAACATTCACGAATATTTAAAAATCACAAAATCCTTTTTGATAAACTATTCATTCTTGTTCCAGAAACACCCTACCTTCGAGATCCTATAGTAAAGTTTTTCATTTTTGAATATTCACATAATCATGAATCTTATTATCATTCATTAAAAAATCATCCATCTTTTTTGAAACTCAAAACATTTACAAACCACCAAACATTTTCCAAAATCTGATCCTTTGTGAAATAAAAAAATGTCATGAATTCCAAGCCTTTTCAATATTTTCATAAGGAATCCTTGGGAATATATATTTTGTGAAACTCTAGGAATATTCCTAAATTTTTAACCTATAATTTCTGAAAACATTTAATAATTTCACCACTTTGGGCCCCAAATCTGTTGTACCTCATCCCGTGATTCCATACCTTCTTCTCAAATCTTGTAAAACATACCTGGTAAACAATGGAATTCAATCCCACAACTAGCCTTATCAACCTTTTTTTGAAATCAATCATATTATGTCCAAAATAATACAATGTAACCTTGATTGATTTTTTTCTGAAAGTATGTTATTATTTGAATTTATTTCATTCAATCTGTTCAAAAGTGAAAATTATGTTCATGCATACGTACGACATACTATATCAATGAACAATGTAATTCATTTTTCAATCAATATATTCTATGGATTAATATAAATATCTATAATGAATATATATGATACTTATAACTTCTCTAAAATTCGAGATATGATGGAACCATGATCAAAGTATAAGGAAAAAAACTATCATTCAAAAATTCTTATGAATAAATGAAAAATTTAACACCCCAAAATGATGACTTTAAGAAGTAATTATTTATAAGTAGGTCTTGAAATTTCATAATGTCATAATATATGATATTATAATTATTTAGATGATTAATTTATATAATTATAATAAATTTATGTTTATTATATATGATAAAAGTACTCTTTCAAAGAATGTGTGTCTCGAGGTAATGGTTTATCATCTAAAATTGTTTTCTTTAGGACCTATGATGTGTTAAGAGCCAATATTTGTTTATGATTTGTATTTTTTTATCTTATGTTAAATTTTTTTGTCAAATAAGACAATATGTGTTGGTGGATTATGTGGAGATTCTTGGAGAATTTTTGTGGATTCACCTAGTGGAATTAGATGTCATGCTTGGAAAATTCTCTTTGTAACTCTGAAGATTGGTTGTGTAGATCATAAATTATAAAGAAAAGTGTTAATGAATCATTATTTATATTTTTTTTAAACTATTTAATACCATGTAATATTAATTTCATATTCCAAGAAGTGAATAAGAAGTTCATGTAAAATATATTTACATTTTACATGAAAAATAATTAAAGAGAAGGTGAGAATGGATTGAATATAAAAAATCCCCGACTAAGAATTATATAAGTATAATGGTGGGATTATATAAAAAATAGAACAACTCAAAAGCTACCTAGTCCACTCAAATGAGAGAACATATGGGACCCAAATATCTATCATGCCCAAGGGAGCTATCTTGGTAAGCCTGTGGGAGAAAGGGTGCATAGTTCCCACTAGAGGAATGTGAGATCATGTGTAATACCCACACAACACTTTATCCGTAACAATTATAGTTTTTTTCAGAATCCTATAGGTATGAAACTCAGTGGTGGGTGTGTTAATGTGGAATGAGTGTTGAATCCATTAGCTGGATCAAATGAATGACAATAACTATTTAGATTCTATACCAGAGTGGTGTTCAGGGGAATTTTCGATGTGGGACAAAGACACTTTATATACCATTCCTACATAGTTCATTGTGAAATGTGCATCCATGATAAAACCTTGTCTCATGAAGAGTTTATGAATGATCCATTTCTTGAAAATATGTTCAGGAAATAACCTTCAAGCATGTATTATCCTCTGAATAATCTATTGGACGTACATATAGTGTCTCAGTAAGTACATCTAGAAACGAAACCACATAATTCATTCATGTTATGGAAGAGGAATTTGTGGACACCTCTTATCTTACAAAGGTGTTGAGATAGACCCGAAAACTGCACTTCATTTCTTGAAAATTTGTTTGATAGCAATAAAATATACATACCAAATAATTCAATAAGTAAACCATGTAAAACACCTTGACTATGAAAATTACTATAAAAAAGAACACTTTACATTGTATTAACACTTCTTTCCAAGGAATGGGGAGAATCTGTGAGGCAACTTGGTTCACACGAAGGTAGTGAGAAGATCACGTATAAATTGATAGATCCTTCACGTCACATATTTTAAAAGATATTTAAAACATATAAATATCATTGAATATGTTTCTTGAACCACTTGAACACATATTATTGAGTTTGGGACCTTATAAATAAGGATCCATATGCTGAGAATTTGTTACATTGAGGAAAATGATCAATTAAAAGTGATCAATGATTTGTGAGAATGACCATAAAGATTTTAAATGGTTCCTAAATAAGTGTGTGGGAAAGTGTGATCTAGTACACTCATGGATTAAAATATATATATCATACTATAGTGGATCATTCCTTAATGAAATATTAATTTTCTCATGTGGATTTAGGAGCACAATTATCTAGTGTGGTGTCTGGAGTAGGCTAGTGTTGATTCTAATAAATTTGGGTGATGCAGTATAAAGATCCACTAGTGTGGATTTAGGAGAGGTACAATGTGAATCTATATATACCATTATAGTTTTTAAAATATTACAATAGTGAGTCTATGTTTTGCAGAATAACCAATATGATATGTAATAGGTCTTTGTACTAAACATTTTAAATCATTTTTTTCAGTTCCTTTGTATTTTCAACAATATTCAAGGTATGGCTGAGAGACATAAGAATAATGGATCGAGGATTTAACCATATGGGGAGGTTTAATTGAAAAAAAAAAATTTAAAAAATAAATAAGGATCACTAATTCTTCCCTCCCATTCTCAATGATCCCATACTAATCCAGAAACTTCAATTGGCATTAGAGTGAAGGTAACCAGTGAATGATACAAAATAATTTTGAGGATGGAGAATAAAATTTTAGTAAAAAGTAGTGTTATTCAGATCATTAATGGTGAGAACTATCACATATGAAAATTATGATATTATTTTATAAACTATCACTTATGTAAGAAGTGTTTGATGTAGTTATAGAGAGATATACACTATACCTTGAGAATGATCCTCTGACTCTTGTTCTTATTTGGAGATGGATAGAAATTTTGAAAATGAAATATTTATGGATTTATTAGAAAAGGTATTCAATAAAGTGATGGGTCTTAAAACCACCAAGGAAATGTGTGATAAAATGAGAAGAAGTTATTAAGGAAAACATAATGTCATGGATGCTAAGATATGAATTTGGAGACGAAAATTTGAAGATATTAAAATTGGTGATAATGAAAGTGTTTATTACTACCTTATTAGAGAAAATAATATTTTTAGTAGTATCAGAATTTTTGGAGTGAAGCAGTATAATTAAATCATTGTGAAGAATATAATGAGAAACATTATTGTTATATTTGACTCAAAAGTATCTAAATTGGAATACGAGTAAGATATATCACTGGATGAAGTCTATAACATTCTACATTCTTATTAAATGATAAAAATACCAAATTTTTATAAGAAAACAAAAGATGAGATAGATTTTATGTTCATCATAACAGGTAAAACAAGAGTCCAAGAGAAACCATAATCAAGTGATTCTAAGGATAAGGAAGTTGAAGAGGGATACAAACAAATGATGACCTTATTATACACAGATTTATTTTAAAAAAATGAAAAAAAATAATACACTAAATTTATTCAACTTTTGTGCATTTGGAAATTATCTATATGAATATCCAAAGAATAAATCCAATGTCACCAAATCATTTTTTAAATAATACTATTTCAATATAATGTATATTAAATATTAAAAGGTTATTATGAGAGGAAAAAGAATAACTACTCAAAGAAAAATAAAAGGAATATGATGAGTAGGGAAATTGAAGAATATTTGTCATCATGAAATGGGATATAAGATAATTGAAATTATATAAATTAGATGTGTTTTATGGGAAAACCAAAATTTCTAAAGCCACATTTGAGAGTGAATTAGGTGTATAGAGAAATTATCAAGAATAGAAAGTGAAATATAATTTAAAAGATAATCTTACAAATAATATGAATCTCAAAAAGGAGAAAAGAAAATTGTTAAAGGAAAATGAAGAACATTTCAGGCAGGATGAGACACATATTAGTGAGATATGTTTATATTTTAATAAGGTAGATGAGCTTAAAATGAAACTAAAATAATCTAATGAAAGTTATCATAAATGTTAATAGTTCAATAATGACTACAACACTATCATTGAAGAGAATAAACAAAATAGGTTGAAGATAGATGAAGATGATAATATAATAAATGATCTTGAGGAAAAACATATTATGAAAGATGTTGAACTATCTAAGACATAGTCTTTGTTTATTTAATCTCTAATTAAGTTAAATAAGAAGAAATTATATTTCTCCAATGATGTTGATCTTAAGGGTTATTCTTATAAAGCTGGTTAGGTGAAGGGTCCATAGAATAGGGTTGCTTCATAAACTAAAGAATCCCAATGTGAATTTATTATTTTTTACAATATAGGCCTAATAGAAAAGAATAAATCTTGATGGATCAAAGTAAAAAACGAGAAAAAATATTTCACAAAGGAATAATGTACTAATTCATCAAGATGGTTTTGGACGAAGAATAAACAACCAAAATCATTGAAAATACAATAAGAATATTTAGATAAGAATTATTATTATTATGAGATATCAATTTTATAGGGTAATACTGGTGTTGTTGGGTGTTTGTTCACAAATCTTATTCATTCTAGTATAACATATCACTACCAAGAATAAGGATTGAATCACAGGGGTGTGAATGCAAAAAAAATGAGATCAGTTTATCAGAAAGAGAGGACTGTGACCTAGAAACAATATAAACTATCAACATACAAAAAATTTTAATGCTTGAAGGTAGTTTATGGATGAAATGGTCGATATGTTAAAAAAACATAGAAATGAAAATTTATCTCATCATGTGAAATTTCACATAGTGATAATATGTACAGAAGAGAATTGGTGAAGGAAGGACCATCAACCGGTGTATCAAGTGTGAATCTCAAACAATCTGAGAATAATAGGAATGAATGTTTAGTTATCTGGAGATACAACCATTCAAAGTATAAAAAATGGATAAAGAATAAAAACTTTCTATGGATAGAGGAAATCAGGTGGCATCAATTTTAGAAGTAAATGATGAAAAAAGCAATCTACATGTGAGGTATTGTAAATAATTAAGTGAGAGTTGTGTGAACAAAATGGTAATGACATAAGATATCGTACATTAGTTCTACCATCCCTGTAAGAGAGAATAAATTATATAGAATGTAAAAAACAAGTAATTTGATACTAAAATGATAATAACATCCATATTAGATGTGAAAAGTGATGAGGAATGATCAATCAAAACTTCTAATGAATCTAAGAATTAAAAGAAGTCAATATTAAGAGGAATGTATTAGTATTAATGTTATTTCAAATAATCCAATAGGTCCCCCCTTATTCCATTATATATTAATTATTATGTACTAACAAGTAGATAATTTAAGAAGAAGGATGAATACCTTGAGGGGGAGCATTGATGAGGTGAAGACGTCAAATATTCACTACATAGTGAATGTGAAACATTTAAAAAACTTTATAAAATTTGTAGTTGAGTTACTCAAATAAAACATTCATACATTATTGTTAACAGGATTAACTATATCAATTAAGGGGTGTGTATAGTTAATTATAGGATAAAACAAAGGGGTATCAATCTATTTCTCACTTAAACATTATAATGTGTTTGTGGAATTATGTGAATGATTTATCATTACATTGTCAAATTTAATTATTTACAATCCCTTTAACGAGAATAGGGAATTTATGAGCATGATTTTTCATGAATGGTATTTTAAGGATAAAATAGGCTATATTGGTCATATCTCTCTTGTTTTATAAATAGGGTTCTCCCCTGTGTACTTAGAGTTTATTGACTAACGTTCTTCGCAATTAGAACCATGTGAGATCATTAATATCTTATAATCAAACATGAATTTTTTTTATAATGGAGATGATAATGTTTTTGAAATGATAATGAGTTGAGAAGACCCAATTTACCATTTGAATATTTATTTTCAATAAGGAGGTGAATATTTAGAACCATATATTGGCTTATAATATGAAATTATATTGAAAAAAACAATAAAAAAGAAAATATTGTTGGGTCTAGGTTTCATTTTATGATCAAATAAATAAATATGTGTTGGTTGATGAGGTGGATATTCATAGAGAATTTTAATGGGTTCTTCTATTCACATTGGATTTCACAGTTCAAAAATTCTATTTTTAGCTCTGATTATTGTTTTTACTAGTAATAAAATCCATGATATGTGTTAAGAAAACATTTTTTACGAAAAATTTGGGATGATCAAAGATGTCCATGCAATATGAATTTCATATATCAGAAAGTTAAGAAGAAGGAAAAGTAAAATGTATTTACATTTTACAAGGGGAATGGGTATAGAGAAGTTAAGATTGACTTTTTCATGAATAATCTTGTACTTAAAAATCCATACATATAAAGGTGGACTTATAAAAAAATAGTCCAAATCACATGCTACATAGGAAACTAAATTTAGGGAACATATGTGACTTGAAGGTATACTATTCCCAAGAAAGAATCCTTGGAAATATATTTTGTGTTAGGGTGTACACTACCCAATTAAGGAAGCATGACCCATTTTTGATGCTCGTAGAGGTCATGCATCATTGCATGAATAGGTTAGGCCAGAAAACCATAGGGCATAATCTCGGTGGAATTGTGTACATGTGGAGTGAGTTCCAAACCCTATAGATGGATTGACTGAAAGGTGGTCACTGTTTATCTTATAAACCTAGTAGAGTTCAGAGGAACATACGTTGTGGGACACAGAAACTACAAAGACTATTCAAGCATCTAAAAAGTTTATAAATGAAATGGTCTATATAATGCGATTGATATGAGGAAACCATTTTATCATATTCTTAGAGTATTTTAAATAATCTACCATCATATATCATGCACACCAATATTTCAAAATAAACCATCTATAATTTGAATAGCTCCACCATCCTTATCATTTTAATAAGGATTTTACCCGTACGAGCTCAAGAATATAGAATGAATCCACTAGACATGTCAAAGGATTGAGAAATATGTAATAAACAATTAAAAATCATTTAAATTCATCATTAAAGTGGACAATAGTCATGAAGTCATCACAGTAATCCTCTCATAAGATGGATTGGCATCATAAGAAGCTGTCATAAGAATCCAGCAACCTATCTCATGATGATATTAAGATCAAGAAACCCAATAGTGATACTCTATAAGAGATCAAAACAAGGTTCTATAATAAAAATATACTTTCACTAAGACATAACATCATCAATGAAGTGATCATGTGATGAAGAACGAGATATCACTTATATTGAGTGATCATTCAAGTGAGAATATGAAAGAATCAACATTCCTGATATCATATGATCCTCATGAGGTTGAATATGTTCCAAACACACGCTAAATATTAGATATAGGAGGTTTCAACATTTGAACATAAATAGAGGCATCACTAAAGGAAAATATTTCTACAACATTGAGATAAAAAGATAGGGGTAGAGAGATTTTATTTAAACAGATCAGTCATATGATTTGATCGCACAGTGGTGTATCCCACAAACCACACAGGATTCACAAAGGTGAAGGAGTCTGTATAAACCTTTTATGCAAAAGAAAATTTACACAAAGTATTTTTTATCATTAGAGAGTGAATTTTGTGAATTTTGTCCCTATTAAAACCTTATCTCATGAGTATTTTTAGACAAATCCATGTACAATACCTCTAATCCCATGAAGGGTCTAACACCTATTGTCTTGAAAAGAAGATCCAATGAGGAAATAGGTATTGAGAAGAGATTTAGATACTAACATGTGGACACCTCTTATTATATAAAGATACTCACGAACATACAACTAGTTTCCTATGAAGGCCATCTAGCATAGAACCCACATGATTTATTCATGTGAAGGAATATGAATCATCAGACACCTATTGTCTCATGAGGGGTTGAGACAGACCTCAATATTGCAACTCATATGTTGAATGTTTCTTGAGAATAAATCCAAGTTCATACCTCCTGTATCACTAAAGAAACTTTTGACAACACCTTGATATTGAGAATGACGAAAATAAATAACACTTGACATCACATAAACCCTTAATGTGATGGAAGGAGGAGAACATGAAAGCAACACTTGGGTGATGTTAAGGTAATGAGAATATCATAAATACTTACATTGATATTGATATTTTCATGATATAATTAATATGGGAGGAATAAAATTCTTTCAAGTAATTCATGCGATACATTTTATGCAATACTTCAATAAAATATAAGAAAACATGCATACCCATTCACGTTTTTTTGCAAGAAAATAATTCATTAATCTTCACAATGCATGATAAAATTATCATGGGAATGATTACCTGGGAATTTGACATACTCAAAACAAAATTCATAAGTACATATTAATAAAATTTATAACAAAGTGTTAAAGGATAATAATTACATTAAATCGATGCAAGATGTGTGTTAAATTCAAGAGTAAAGATGGTCAAAATATTAAAAGATCCTATATCCATGCTAATAATGTTTGAGAATTCAATAAGATAGACCAATATTATATTTTGAAAGATCATTCATGCATGTAAATATTATTGAATATGTTGTGTTCACTAATTTCCAAATATTAGTGAGACCTGGAATTCAAAAATAAGGAATCATATCTTAATATCATTTTTCGATGAGGTAAGTGATCAAATATATCTGATTATAGATTTTTGAGACAGGAAAAAAACATCCGTAAAGGTAATTGAATATGGAAATTGGACTTCATAATCCAACAAGATCATGGAGGAATATCAATAGACAAACCTTCAGTAGATCAAGAATTGAAAAATGAAGGAATTCTATCATGTGGATTTGGGAGTATATGTATATAGTTAAGATTTTAGAGTAATCCATTATTGATTCAAGTGACACTCTGGGATACAACATAAAGAACCTACTAGGTGGATTTAAGAGAGATACAGTGTGACATTATATCAACTATTGTAATTTTTTAAAAGATTATAGTGGATATTTTATATTGGGGAGAATAACCAACATAACAAGGTGTAGGTATTTATTTGAATCCTTTTAAATCCTTGTGTTCTGTCCATTTTTTTTTATAACATTATTCGTGTAATGTTAAGTGACACTAGAAGTGTGAAGAATGACTTTAACCATCCTTATAAGTTTAATTGTAAAGAAATATTTTGTAAAAATGGAAAAGGGACTACTGAATCACCCCCTCCCCTCTCAATTATCTCCCACTAATTTGGAAACTTCTTTATGTACTTCATATTATCATGTTGTATTAGAAATTTTTAGATATTCAAGATATTTAATGTTTCATTTGAATTTATTATTTTTTGGGGTTTATGATTTAAATGTTAACAAATATGTAAGGGTTTTACATTATAATCTCATTTTTTATTCATACTTTTTTATGATGAAGTTATGATAATGAAAAACTATTGTATACCTATCATGAAAAATTTGAATATTAAAATCCTCTAGTTATTTCTAGGAGTTATATTTTTTCCATTAAATATTCACTATTTTTATAATCATGATATCTAAATAACATTTTTATTTAAAATATAACTTATTTCTATCTTTGGTCAGAAATTGTTTTTCCATCTGTCATTACCATTGATTTATTTATAAAATCAATTTCAAGATTCCAATAATTTTGTAAAAACATTATTTCCTTAATATTTAGATTTTTTAAAATGGAAATTTCCATGTGAAAAGGACATTTTTGTGCAGAAAATTTCCATAAATATTTTAAAGGATGTTTTCATCTATGATGACATCCTTTGATGTCACATAAATTTATATTGGGGATATGATCAATGATTCTATAATTTTTAATTCTTTTTATGTTTTATGATTATGATAATAAGATATTTATTGAAACACATTTATTTTCCATGGGTTATGATATGATGAAATGATTACATATTTATGAAACCTATTTCCTTTCCACGTGTTATAATATGATGGAATATTTATGAAACACGTTTATTTTATATGGGTTATGAAATGATTAATATTTTATAATCCTTTGTAAAAAATATAAATTATTTTAATTATGAAACCAGTGGGATCATAATTATATACCTTTCAAATGCGTTTCATAAAGATAGATATCTCATGATACAAAGAGGATTGTAATGAGGATTAAACCCATTTCAATAAGAGGCTCTATCCAGTGTCAATGTCTTGCGAGTGAACATTTATAACTATTGTGGAGTGGTGTGTAAAACCAATCAATTATGATATTATTGGTAGTGAGTCTTGACTAAAAAAGAATAGATTTGATATTGTTGTGTGTATGATACAAATATATGTATTATGCCAATGAAATTATGTCATGTCTTATGTTCTTGGATTATTTTATGATTAGTTTCCTATGAAATTACATGATTTAAGGTATGAATCAATATTAAGATCTGTGACATGTAGGGTATTGTTTTCAAATTATAATATCATGTTCTTATAACCTTTTCTTGAGTTATTCTTATGAGATCCTTGATATCTACCCCTTTTTCCCTTACTAAGAGTCTAAGAACACCCTTATGTATCGTATCCCTAGGTTATTAAGAGATATTTTTGTATGATATGACTAATAAAGGTGCTAGTTATAAAGAACTAAGTGGGAGAATATATACATATATATATATATATGTCATGAACTAGTTTCTTATCTTTCCATGTTTCCAAATTTTCTACTCCTATATGATTATGTCAAGGATTGTTATGTTATGTATTACATATTCATCTATTAATATGTGAAATATATGTATGAAATGTATACATCACTATAGTTGTAATTATAGAAATACTTAGCTAACTTTGTAAACTAGGATAAGAAAACATTAGTATGAACCCTTAGGATAATCTTATATATTGGAGAACAGCCTATGTTATGGTAATGAGAGGAGCGTGATTTTCCTAGAAAATATCCCCATCGAGATGCTATAAATGAACATGGTTTTAACATAGAGGCATTAAGGGGAAATTATTATTAAAAGACTAGTTCAATTATATTTCAACCACAATTCTAGTGAACAGTTATTATTCACTTACTATACACCAATTTTGATAATTTTGGGGGATTTTTAGGGGTTAATTCACATTTTCATTATATACCATTATGAAAGATTCAAATAGATGATAACCATAGATGAACTTGGTTAAACATAAGGATTAATAAGACTAAAAGTAGATTTCATGATTTAGAAATCCTATAAATTTTTTTTCATCATTGATAAAATTGATCAATAATTTATTATAGTGATGCTAACCATTTTTTTACTTATTGATTAAAGATTGAATGATGTTGTTGTGGTGGCATTAGGTATGTTCAAATATTGAATTACCCTATTTGAAAATATTTATATTAATTTTTATGTATAAAATTAGGTATCAAATAATGTTAATTCATATCCTCAATTATTAAATTTTTAGTTATTAATGAATCCTCATTATGGTATTATGATCACATATCTATTCTGTTATTATTATCTGATTGTTTTCTGCTAGAATGCAGTTCATGAAAATCTCCTTATTTTCCCTGTAATGAATTCCAATTAATTTTTTGATTGGATTAACACTCATAAAATAAATCCAACATCGAATTCTAGGGAAGGGGAATCATGTTTAATATTACAAACAAACTCTTGATGTCCTATTGGCATGATGATAAATATTAACTTCAAATAGAAATTTCACCAGTTTAATAGGTCTTTATTCCAATTCAAAAAGTTTGTTTATCTTATATGGATTGATAGAAAATAAACATCAATGATATTCCTATATAACTATATTTTGTTAATATATTTCTAGAATAATTTTTTAGACTTCCTCTAAATCATGAACTTGATTTTTCAACAGGACTCATACGTGGTGTAACACCTATTTCAAATACTCTATATAAAGTGGCCCTAGTTGGGATACAATAATTAAAGAAGAAAATCTAGGAGAATACTGATAAAGAATTAATTCAGCCAAGGGAAACGCCTTGGGGTTCACCTATACATTTTGGTAAGAATAAAAATAGATGAGTGCGTATTTGTATTGATTATCAATAACTAAAAAATATCACAATTATGAAAAAAATAATCTACCAAATAAAATTGTTTTTTGATCAATTATAATAAGATTAATAAATTTCTATCATTGAACTTAATGATGGATATCTTCATTTGATGGATAAAAAAGAGTATATACCCCTGAAAACATTTTGTATGATGTATAGACACTGTTAATTAATAGTGATTTTAATTTTTCTTACTATTTCCCACACAATATTCATTGATTTAATGAATATAGTGTTTAGATATTACCATGATTAGTTATTGGTATTATTTATATATGATATTGTTTTTTATTAAAATAGTAAGGATGTACATTAATATAATTTGAGGATTGTTATAAAGAGTCTATGCAAGAATAATTTGTTTTAAAAATTTATAAAGTGTGAATTAGGCCCAAAGAAAGTTACTTTTTAAGGTCATATAATCTCAAGAGAAGGTATATTAGTATACCCATCAAAGATGAATGTTATTGAACATTGTCCTAGACCAACCACTATGATTGAGATATATTGTTTTCTGGGTTTGGTTATATATTATCAATTCTATGTAGATAATTTTTCATGATTATCTAATTCAATCACCAGGATAACTCATAATGGATCCACCTTTCATTGGATTGATGAAATTTTTTTATAATTTCAAGTAGCCATATTGATGGTAAATCAATGAAACTATGATTATAATATACTAAAATGGAGAAATGTTTGTGAACTATAGTGATACATCAATGAAGGCACATGGATGTGGCCTTTTTCATAATGATATGGTTTTAGATTATTATTGATAACACCAGATGTTTTATGAGAAAAATTACCCAATTCGAGATTTGGGGTTAAGTGTGGTAATTTTATTTATTAATGATATGAAGGGATTGTCTTTATTGATTAATATTTGATATATATACTGATAATAAAAGAATAAATTTTATATTCAGATAGAAAGAGTCAAAAAAATCACCAGAGAAGATGGTTGGAGATGATTAATTATTATGAATTCTTAATAAATTACCACCATGGGAAGGAGAATAAGGTACAAGATGATCTGACTCGAAAGAATCATACTAGAATATATATGATATGGATCTCAAGAGATCAAATATTTGTAGATTTGAAAAGAATGGATATGATTATATTTAAGGTTGGGGACCCATTATCAATTTAAAATGAATGTTCAACCATCTATCCATGTAGATATTAAAGATGCGTATAAGGATAATGTAGAACTAAAAAAGATGATAAATATTACCAAGGTAAACCATTATTGGGAATGGATTATATGGTTTTGTAATTGTGCCTATGTTCTATCCATACCATATTTAAAGTAGGATCAATTTGATGAGGACTACAGGTCATCATTCTCTACACATCGTGCACGTATGAATATGTATAGGGACCTAAAAGTGTATTGTTAGTGGGGTAACATGAATACAGATATTATAGAGTATGTATCATAGTTTTTATTATCTAATCATGTTAATATTGGGAGACATAGGTATAAGGGGATGTTATAATAATTAAAAATATGAGAACAAAAATGGGAAAAACCAACATAGATTTTTTTGGACCCCCCAAAACGTCAAAAGGTCATAATTCTGTTTGGACTATAGTCAATATCCTTATATAGGTAGCACACATAATTGAAATTTTAGAAGATATAACCCATGATAATATTTATAGGATATATATTAAGGAAGTGTCAAGGATTCATTGAGTACCAAATTCTATTATATCATGTTAGAATATGAGGTTTCCATGATGTTTTGGTGATGTCTTCAATAAGATTTAGATATAATGTAAAGTTTTAGAACTTCTTATAATCTAAAGAAATATGTTCAATCTAAGAGAATAATTCAAACACTGGAATGTATGTTGAGATACTTTTATATGGTTATTTAAGGGAGTTGGGATTAACAACTTCCTCTCATCAATATTTCTTACAACAATAACTTTCACTCAAGAATTAAGATGACTCCTTATAAATCCCTTTATGGAAATAAATGTAAAAATTATATGTAATGGAATGAATTTAGAGAAATAAATAAATTTGGACATAATATATATTAATAAAATGAAGATAAATTAAGATACATTAAAAAACACATCAAGGAAGCTCATTGGAGGAAAAAGTTTATGATGAAAATCATTATAATAATATAGGATTCAAAGTGGTTGAGAAGTTATTTCTATGAATTTATCGATGGGATAAGGTTATGAGATTAAAAAGAAATTTAATGTTGAGATCAATTTATTTTTTCCCTTTTTATATTGTTGATCTAGTTAGGTCGATAACTTATCACATAGCACTTCCACCAAACCTCTCTCAAGTTAAAAACATGTTCTATATATCTCTCCCATGGAAGTATACACTCGATCCATCATCTGTACTAGACACATATGTCATACCATGGGTGGATGACCTTTCAAATGAATAAATAACAATATAATTATTTTATTAGAGAGATAAATTTTTATGGAATAATAATTATCACCCGGTTAAAGTTTAATGGGGGAATCCAAAAATTCAATGAAGATACATAGGAAACCCAAGATGTGATGATATAGAGACATCTTCATTTATTTGTATCAGAGGGATGAAATTTAAAGAGAAAAATACATTTTGGGGGGGGGGGGATAATGTAACACCATATGAGTTTATGCTATAATTATCTATATATTTTTATAGCTTTATTTATAATAAACACCATGTATAAATAAACCTTGAGATACCATTAAAATATTATCATTTAATGCAATAGATATTGACTAACTTCTAGATTGGTGTGTATGAATAGGGAATAATAAACTATAAAAAATTTATGGTGTACATATATATAAAATAATTCATTGGTTATTAATGAAAAAGATCATTTGAGAGTAGAAGAGACATTTTTCTAAAAAAATATATTTTTTGCGTGTAATGCATTTTTTTCTTAATAATCTAAATTAATCATTGATAGAGAATTATTTTAAGTAAGTGTATATATTATTTATTCAATAATTTTTCTGAAAGTCTTTTTTTGTTTTTTTTAATCATATGATAGGAAGAAATTAAGTTTTATGCTTAAAAATGTATTTTTAAAAAAATGGGGTTTGTCATGTTTTCACACTTATTTTAAAATAAATTTATAGTACATATAAAATTTTAATTGTGAAAAATGGATATCATATTAGGAATAACAAGTTCTAGAGTTGGTAAATATTTCCCTTTTAATTTTAGGCATTGTAAATAGTAGTAATGGTAAGAGTTTTCGTATCAGTAAAGGGTAAATCTGGTTAACCTAGGTTAAATCTAAATATTAAGTTCATCATTTTTCTTCATAATTATTATTAGATGAAATTAGATAGATAATATTAACCATTTTCTCAAAACGTAATATTTTAAGAGACACATGTCCATGAAATTTCCATATATAATATTTGAGGCAAAGGAAAATACAAACTGTCACTATATTTATTTTAGATATATATTATGTGTTCACATGTTGAAAAATTAGGTTTTTAGTGAATATTAATGATTAAAATCCAAATAATGATCTAATTTTCACTATGAAATTTTATTCCTAATTATTAGTAATTATATATTAACCTTAAATGCTAATGCAATCATACAAAATATTTCTTCAATTAATAAGAAAACTAAAATAATTTTTTTTAAGAATATTAAAATTAATATAATTTTATTTATTTAGAGTTTTAAAAACATTTTATTGATTAATATATAATTTTTTCGGTTTTTAAAGTATTACATTAAAATTGTATATTTATCTTGATATCTTTAGTGTCAAATTAAAGGAATAGTGTAAAAAAGAACATTAATGATATTTCATGAAAATAAAATTTTATTAAACTATTATAAAAAATAAAAATATTTTTAGGGGACAAGTTGGATAATATAGTGTAGAAAATTTCAAACCTTTTCCATTTATGATCTAATTTTCACCTTATAAGTAAAATTATAACCCTTTAAGTGTGAAAATGGTTCTATCACGGTTAAGGTTAAAAGAACTTAACTAAGGGGTTGAACCCTATGGTAATGCTTAAAAAATATCTTACACTGATCCAAAATTTATTAGTTATTCTGATTTATACTAAATCCAACATTATCTTCAAATATCTATCAATTTAGAAGAATTTTTATAGAAAATGAATTTTTTTAATATTTTAAAATTTTAAGAAATTTCAAGAGTTCCCCTCCCCTCATGTATAAAATGGAACCTCTCCTGTAACTTATTTACACTACATTGAGCCTTCTATATTAAAAATACCTATAGAATTATCTTATAAAAATAGTTATCCAAATTATATAGTTTTTGGTATTTACACAATAAAAACACTTGTATCATTAATTAGAGATCTAAAAGAGTTATTTCAAAGAAGTTGTAATCTAAATAACTAGTCAATTTATTTTTTATTTCTTCTTTCATTTAATTGAAATAAATTAAATTTATAAAAAAATTATAAATTATAAATCATAAATATAATTAAATTTTATTATTATTATGATACCACCATTATGTACCCTTTTTTCTATCATATGGGAAGTGAAGTATCATTTGTGTGTTTGTATGACATACCATTTACACATAGTGATACAATTTATTTTTCATCACCATGTCTTTGGTGATGGTATTATGATGGTTTCAATATTTATATATTATATTTATGAAATAATTATTATTATTTAATAATAATAACATATCTATATTCTTACATTCAAATCTATTGGGAAGTGATAACGTCACTTGTGCGTATGTGTGAAATTCCACTTCCAAGAAGGGATGTGGTTAATTTTTCATTTATGACATCCATTGATGGTAATAAGGATGGATTATATATATATATATATGATTTATATGACATAATAATGATTCAATAATGGTTAATTTTTATTTACCTTTATTTCAATCCATATATCAAAATTTGAAAACGTCATTCAATCATATGTATAACCTACCATCTTCAGGAACAATGTAATTCATTTTTCTATATGTATAAAAATAAATATACATATTGAATATATATGATATTTTTATCATTATTACTACTGTGGCTATTATTTAATCATGACTGAAGTACAAGGTTTAGAACAACTAATATGATACTCTTATGAAAAAATAGTTAACACCTAGAAATAATGATTTTAGTAACAGAATAATGAAACATTGGAGTTGAAATTTTATAAATGTACCATATATGATATTATAAGTATGTAAATTATTATTTTATATAAATATATTAATTTTAAGTTTATTATATTGGAGAATATTGATCTTTTAAAGAATGTGGAACTCAAGGTAAGGGTTTATCATCTAAAATTATTTTCTTGGAGACATATGTTGTGTTATGAACAGATATTATTTTATGAGGTGTTAGTAATTTATGTTGAAATGTTATATAATTAATTTATTGATATTTAATCTTTTATTTTAATTTTTTTCTTTCTTGAGTCTTACATTTTAAAACATACCAAAGTGGTAAGGGTTTTATGTTTCAATCTCCTTGTTTATTAGGATTATTTATGATTAAGTTATGGTAATTGAATATTATGGTCTACCTTTCATGAAACTCATTAATTTTATAATCCTTTGGTTATTTTGGGATATCATAATATTTCATTTAATTTTACTCTCATTATATACTAAAGACACTAAATGATTTTTTTAAGGAAAATGAATTTATTTATCTATTTTGTCTAAAACCCTTTTAAATCCACTTTTTTATTTTATAAATAAAATATAATTAATTTTTAATATATTATTCTCCTATGATTGTTTTAATTTTTTTACCCAGTATTTTACATTTAAAAAATGGGTAAATAATATTATTTTATGGGAATTTTTCATCAATGATCTTATCCTTTGATGCTGCATAAATTTATACCAGGGATATGATTTAGTGCTACCGTCCTTATAACTTATATGGATCTTTTATCATTATAATTAATTTTTTTATGAAACCCATTTATTTTAGCTAGGTTATGCTCTAATTTAAAGAGGAAAATTTTAATAAACCAATTTATCTTCCCTCAGTTATGCCATCATAAAATATTTATGAAACCCATTTCCTTTTCACATGTTCTGATATAATGGATGTTTCATAATTGTGTGGCGCATTCTATTTTATTTTCAATATATTGTGGTTAGGAACAAAATTATATACCACAAAATTAATTAGGTTAAAATAGATATATAATGATATTAATAGTACTATAGTGGGGACTGAATCCGGTTTAATATGGGACTTTTTCTACAATTAAAATATTTGGAGTGAACCATGACTACTATAATGGAATGGGGATTGATCCCAATAATCTATGATAGTCTTGAAAGTTATCATTAACTAATAATAAAATTATTTTCTATGCTTATTTTTATTCCACAGATATATGTCTTATTTTAGTGCTATTATGTCATGGCTCATGTTATTCGATTCCATTATCATTCATGTTTCACAAAATTCCAAAATTTATTCAATGAGTTTTGATTATGGTATTTTATATGTAGAGAATGTTTTTCAAATAGTTCTCCCATGTTCTGATTCCATAATGGACATGTTGTACTATGTTAACCTTTCTTATATTCCTTATCTACCCTTACAAAGAATAAGTTCTCACCCATTATTTTGGTTCCTATCCATAGCTTTTGAAGAAATATATTAAAAACAATATGTCTATGATGGGTTATAGTTATGAATAAATATGTTAGATATTGTTTATATATCTTATGAATAATTTTATTTTGTGTCAAAGTTTACCAAGACTATCGACCATTTTTTTTAAATGGATTATTTTTCTATATAATGAATATTCATCCATTTTTATGTAATATATAATGACCTATACTTTACGTACATGGTTGTTACTTCAGAATTAAAGCGTACTTATTACAACATATAACAAAACCATGATAGGACCGTATAGGTATAGTGTCTTTAGAAACTGGGAAACATAAACAACTGGTTCATAAATCATCTATATTATCTCTTGTTTATTTCATCATACCTAGAGTCCCATTTGGCATATCCTACTAAATACCCTTTTTCTTGACCTGGGGAAAAGAAATCATAAAAAATGGTGATCTCAAATGCTTAGTATGGGTAAAAAAAGAAATATCAATCAAATCATATTCATAAGAACATAACATTTTGAAATTCTTAAACAACAAAAGAGTTCATAATATCATATCATGAGTTAAATCATAGTAGTGAAATGTAATCCCAATAATCATAACATAAAACATGAAACTTTGTGGAATACACACATATTCATAGAAAATCATTTCATATTAGTCAAGGCTCATTTCCAAGACCATCATAGTAGACAAAGTCAATTATTGAACCAAGTTCACTCCTCGTTCCAGTCCTGTATGACTGAACAAGATTAACTTGTCGTTCCATCCATGTCAATCTCATGAGATTAAATCTTTATCCAATACATTGTAGGTAGATATAGGTCCCACGCATCTCATAATGAAACCATTATTTTGCATGCCACAAAATCATAAATCATAAATCATAGCATACCCATGTAATAAAAATGGGATTCTTAAACATCATGCCATCAAAACAAAATCCATATAAGATAAAAGGACATCGTAAAATTATTTCCATGATAACATAATCGAATAAATGTAAAAATAGGGATTGAAACAGATCCCTATATTATATTAGATGGAAAATAATTTTGATAAAACACTTGAACTCATTTCTTGAGGAAAATATCCTTTCTACTTCAAAAACATTTTTCCTTTCTTAACATGTAACTAAATTTTAAACTAAAATAAGTTGATTAAAAATAAACATGAAAACCGGTAAAGTATAATTCATTTAAATAATGTTCTATGAAATCATAAAAATCCATTCATTTCGTATAAGTTAAAAAAACATTCTTCTCGTACTTTGGCTAGAAAAATGAAAAAGTACCTCGTACTAAAAACAACAAAAGATTTCATTAAAATATTTTACTAAAAACTCACCGATGGGTGAAATTGGATTTAAAAAATTGTAGGATGATAGAAATAATATTACATATTAAGGAAATATGGATGTGGATGATAAATATTCCCCATTAAATTCTGAAGTATAAACAATCTCGGATAAAAATGAGATTGCGAGATTTTCCATTACCTTAGGTCTGATTTGATTTGTACGTATCCTAACCTCCTATATAATTATTTAAATAATGTCATTGACTTATTATAGAATCATATTAATTGTTATGATATCATATATGGTCATATTCTTATCTTTTTATTAGTAATATTTCATTGCTACTTGTTATTTGGGTGTTCATTGCTTTATGTTCTTATGCATGTTTTGTTGAATAAATTCTTATTGTTATTTTTAGGTTATAGATACCTCATTTCCAGAATGGTATTAGTGTAATATATATCATATTTATTCATTAATTTCATTTATATAATCATTATTCAATGAAGATCATGTAGAATGAGTCGCATCACATCATGGAGACGGTAGCCCGTACGTACGCACGAGCGATGATGTCATTCCCATGATCATGGAATTGTATTGATGTGTATGTATACTATTTAAAAATAAGTATAACTTTAAAATAATCATATATAGTTTTTATTTACACCATTATACCCATCCATGTAAGGTTGTGTTGGAAGAACAGATTACACCACAGCGTGGAGACGGTATTCCGTACGTACGCACGCGCGGTGATTTTGTTTTTCATAGGATGGATAGAAGGTGAAATAGTTTTGTTTCATATTTTTAACAAAATATCAGTATATGATTCATACTGATGTTATTAATTCATAACGAAACAACTGAAGAAGAGGAAGTAGAAGAAGAAATAAATTTGAATGAATCGGTAACAGATATTACCTCTTCTTGGACACGCCTCATTGAAACCTCCTTTTAGGGCACTAAAAATGGTATTTGAAGAAGACCAGGACCTCTATTATGTTTCTAGGGAATTTTAGAAGGGATATGGGCAGGGGTTGGCCGAGCATTATGGCTCAAAATTTTGTGAGGAGGAGAGGGAGGAGCTGCCCTTTTATAAGGGAGGAGAGGGGAACCTTAGGAAAAACTTAAAAATATTATCTTATGATAAAGTAATATTCGGTTTATAATAGCTCCAAATTTATTTATTTCTAAGATAAAGTGGGTATGGGTCTAAAGCCTCTAAAAAATAGGTTTTATACATGTTTAGGTTACTATTTTAACCTTATCATTTAGATTTAACTCTAAGTTAAATAATTTAACTTTTATAGTGTCTTCTTGTTTTCTTACACTATATGGTTAATAAACATACTATAACAAGACAAATGAACCCCAAGTGGTTCATTATTAATATATATAACCTTATATAAGTCATTTGTACTAACCTTAGATTTTAAATAATATAATATTTGTTTTAAAAACTATTTTATGTCAATTTTGAAACTATTTGGTAATTGATTTATGTGAAAATAATAACAGCATGATTAGTTCAAAAAATGTTAATTAAATCAATACTAACATTTCATATTAACCTATAAAATTATTTTAATTCATAAAAAGTCTCATATTACCTTTTTTGGGGTATTTATAACATCCATTATGTTAATATTTCATTAATAAGGTAATTACTACATCATCATTGTGTCAGAAATAAATTAACTTATTTAATGTCTAAAAATTATAAATAAAATACCATTATGTAGGAAATATTTTTATATTTATAATTAATATTTATTGTCAAATTTATCTTATGTATAACTCTATAGTAAAAATGTTTTAGTTATTAAACTTTGATTTTAACTCTTTTAACTCTTCTTTAAATAAAAATAATAATAAATGTCTTAATCTAATCCAAGTGGACCTAAAGGGTAATATTTAATTACTAAGGTTGTTTTTGGTCGATTTACACTTATCCAATAGAATTAGGACACGTGTTAGGGTAATAATAATATCATTTTTACCCTTAATTACCCTATTTACTTTTAACCGGGGTAAATAAAAGTAAAAAGTTACTATTCACTAAAAAATATTATTGTCTTATTGAACCAAATTTTACTCCATGATATTAACCATGTCTCTTGGGTTTTTTAAATTCAACTCATAGAAGCTGTAAAAATATGTTATATTTACATTTTCAAATGCTCCGAGGAGGTGGGTAAAAGACGGTGAAAAGATCAATAAAATTTTTATATATCTAAAATTATTATAAAATGACTCCAATGAATTAAATTGAACTTATATAAGTATTATGTATCTATTTTGACCTAAAATAAATTTAAATAAAATAAATTCTTATTTAAATAAAAAGTTAGTTTTAACCAATAACTCTGTGTTTTCACTATTCATCAAAAATTGAATGTTTTCAGAAAAATACCAAAATTCCACCCGAGACTAATTTTGATATTCCGAATCCAAAAATGAAGTCGATTTTGAATAATAAAATTTATAAAATTTTAAAAAGTGGGTATTAATATTCATAACTGCTAGTTTATATAATATTTTAATAGCATATCTTTGTTTAGTGAAACTCGATATTGCATACAACACACGCTATTGTGGAAGGTCGTGATTGCGTGTAAAGAAAGACAAGATAGTGTTGTGTGTAGTAAAAGATTCCTTTAATGTTGCATATAAAATAGGACATAAAAAAATATACTTCTCATAAACTATCAGGGTGTTACATTCTACCCCCCATAAAATTAATTTTTCCCTCAAAATTCATCACTTATTAACAAACAGATGAGGATACCTCTCCGTCATCATATCCTCAAGCTCCCATGTAGCTTCATCTAAATGGTTGTTCCTCCATAAAAAATTCACCAAGGGAGTGGTCTTGTTCCGTAGCACTTTTTCACTATGATCCAGAATATCTATAGGTTATTCTTCATATAAAGATCTTCCTCCCGCGGTACAACTTCTGAGCATAGTACATGTGAAGGATCGGGTACTTACTTTTTCAGGAGAGATACATGGAACACATTGTGAACTTGAGAGAGATTCGGTGGAAGCACCTATCGGTAAGCTACCTTCCCAACATGATCCAGTATTTGGAAAGGACAAAAATACCTAAGGATCAACTTTCCCTTCTTTCCAAATCTCATTACTCTCTTCCATGGAGATAGTTGTAAGAACACTTTATCACCCAATTCAAACTCTAAGTCTTTTCTTCAATTATCGGCAAAACTTTTTTGTCGACTTTGAGATACTCTTATGTGTTGTTGAATAGATCTGACCTTTTCTACCATCTCATCAACAAGATCTTGTCCTAATAGCTTTCTTTCCCCAACATCATCCCAACAAGTTGGCGTCCTGCATTTCTTTCCATATAGAGAATCATAAGGAGCCATCTGAATACTGGAGTGAAAGCTATTATTATAAGAAAATTACACTAAAGGTAGGTGTTGATCCCAACCAAATTTGAAATCCATAGAGAAATATCTTAACACATCTTATAGAGTTTGAAATGTTCTCTCAGACTAACCGTCTATTTGAGGATGATAAGCAGTGCTGAAACTCAACTTTGTATCTAAAGTATGCTGAATACTTCAGCAGAACATTGAGGTAATCCTCGGATCCCGATCAGATATAATCGAAATTGGTAGTCCATGAAATCTGACAACTTTCTTTACATATATCCTGGCAAGCTGATCGAGAGAGATATATTCTCTAATAGTAATGAAGTGTACCGGCTTCATAAGATGATCGACTATGACCCAGATAGCATTATTGCCTTTGTATGTTTTAGGAAGTCCGATGACATAGTCCATTGTGATGTTTTCCCATTTCTATTTGAGTATGGGTAATGGTTGTAAAATCCCATTAGACTTCTGTCTCTCAGCTTTAACTTGCTGACAAACCATGCTTCGAGAGATATATTCAGCAACATCTCTCTTCATTCCATCCCACCAGAAGTAATCATTCAGGTCCCTATACATCTTCGTGCTTCTAGGATGAATAGAGAATGAAGAACTATGAGCCTCATCCAGTAGATCCATTAATTCTGGGATGGGTGGAACACAAACCTGATTCCTGTACCTTATTATCTCATCACAATCAAGGTTGAATTCAGGAACATTTCTCAACTTCTTTTGTAACTCTACATATTATTTTTGTTCTTCATTAATCTTCACATGTATAGATGGTTGAACATTAATTTGAGAAAGATACGATTTTCCCCTTCCATTATAATTCCAAGATCCAACCATTGTAAATCCATAAATACTGGATCTTTTGTGATCCACATCATGGATAAGCTAGTATGGTTTTGTTGGATTAATGCATCTACCACCTTATTTGCTTTCCCAGGGTGATAATGAATTGTGTAGTTGTAGTCCTTAATCAACTCCAACCATCTTCTTTGGCGCATATTTAGCTCCTTTTGTGTGAAAATATACTTTAAACTTTTATGATCAGTATAAATATCACAACTTTCACCATAAAGATAATGCCTCCATATTTTTAATGCAAAGATTACTGTGAATAACTCCAAATCATGAGTTGGGTAATTTTGCTTATGGATTTTCAACTGTCACGAGAGATAAGCTATCACCATACAATTTTTCATGAGAACACACCCCATTACCTTCTTGGATGCATATATTTAGATCACAAATATTTTTCCACTACACGGCTGTGTGAGCACAGGTGCACTGGATAACCTTCATTTTAACCTTTTGAAATTCTCTTCACACTCCTCTGTCCAAATGAACATAACTCCTTTTCGAGTCAACCTAGTGAGTGGATTAGATAACCTGGATTTTTTTTTCACAAAACGTCGATAATATCCAGCCATACCAAGAAAACATCAGATCTCAGTTACTGTTATTAGTCTCGATATCTTTGGATAACCTCTGTTTTTGTTGGATCCACAAATATACCCTATTTTCAGATTATGTGACCCAAAAATGAATATTTTTTAACCAAAATTCACACTTGGTAAATTTTTCATAGAGATTCTCATTTATTAGGTTCTTCAATACAGTTCTCAAGTGATCTTAATGTTCTTCCTTGATATTTGAATAGACAAGAATATCATCTATAAAGACTACCACAAACTGATCAAGATAGTTTCTAAAGACTCTATTAATTAGATCCATGAAGATACCAGGGGAATTAGTAAGACCAAATGGAATCACTATAAATTAATAGTGCTCATACCTTGTACGGAAAGCCATCTTTGTTATATCCTCTTTTTTGACCCTTAATTGATGATACCCTGAATGAATATCAAACTTGGAAAAGTATTGAGCTCCACATAGTTGGTCAAATAATTCATCATGCGTGGGAGAGGATATTTTTCCTTGATAGTGATCTTTTTAAGTTCTTGATTATCAATGAAAAGTCTCATTAATCCATCATTCTTTTTAATAAATTTAACTGGTGCTCCCCAAGGTGACGCACTAGGGCATATGAATCCTTTATCAATATTTTCTTGGAGTTTCTTCTTCAATTACTAAAACACAATTGGGGCCATTCTATATGGTGTCTTTGAAATAGGCATAACACCCGGTATGAGTTCTATTGAAAACTCTACTTCACGATTTGGTGGAAGACCTGGAAATTCCTCAATAAAGACATCATAAAACTCCCATACAATGGGTATATTCTTAATAGTGAGTTTCTCTCCAACCATTTGAGATAAATAACTTTCATTTATTGGAATCAAGACCCATAAGAAGGAATAAATTTTCACTGGAAGGTTATATTCATCCTTTCGTCGATAGATGATAGTAGATTGATCCGGAAAATTAAATGTGATTTCCCGTCTTTGGAAATTGATATGAGCTCCATATAAATAAATCCAATCCATTCCAATAATCACATAAAATTCCACTATAGTAAGGATCATAGGATTTTCAGGAAGCACTTTCCCACAAACTTTAATCAGAGAAGAATTGTAAACTTCTTATGTGACTATTATGGAAATAGGGGTTGTTATAGCTTACTCTATATCTAACTGCTGAGGTAATATGGCGATACCCATAGAAAATTATTCATAAATAAAAGTGTGGGTGGATCCATAATCAAATAAAACATTTCCTAATTTAGAGTGGATGGTAAGTGTGCCTTTCACCACTTCGTTCTCATACTCCACATCGATGATAGAAATTGCATGTGACTTTCCTTTGTCTTTGGCCTTAATAGTTTGTTGACATCGATCGTCATCAATAACCCTTGGATTAGGGTATTGATTGGCACAATGGCCCATTTCCTTGTACTTGAAACATTGAAGTGTAGGAGGTGAATTTTGTGTATCCCTTTCTTTGTTCACATCATTAGACATATTCTTCCCATTATTTCAACATTCAACTTCCAAATGACCTTATTTTCCACACTTAATACATTTACTCGTCCCTTTAATACAATTACCTCCATGTTTCATTCCACACATTGAGCATAAGGGAAAACTCATCTTATTTTCAGTTTGGTCTTTATATTTTCTTTTAAATTCCATTTTCCTCTTCTTATCAAACCCATATGATTGATGGGTTAATCCAGTATCCATTTCAACCTTGAGATCACATCGAAAAATTTCCTTGTAGCTATTAAAGTCCCTTATGGCTAACGCCCTTCGAAGACTTGGTTTTAAGCCACTAATGAATCGATCGATTTTACTCTCAAGTTGGATAATAATTATGGAAGCGTACCTTACAAGTCTTGTAAAATTTTCATCTTAGGTACCAACAGATTCATCATCCTTTTACTTCAGTTCAAGAAACTCCTTCTCTATCATTGTGTGAAGAATACAAGGGAACTACTTATTTAAAAATAAGTTCTCGAACTCATCCCATTCCATGGACTCAATTTCATCCCTTTTCCTCATATTCTTAAAAAGATTCCACCATTGATCAGCTTCACCTTCTAAACGATATATTACTAAGATGACTTTATCATGTTTAAAACAATGTAGAACTAAAAATATCTTTTCAGTGTTACTAATCCATTGTTTAGCCACTAATGGATCCAAAGACCTACTGAATGAAGGTGGAAGCTGCCTCATAAAGGATTCAACAGAATGTTGCTCCTTTATTTCCTCATTTGGAAGTCCAGTATGATTCATAGCTTGATAAAGTTGTGTGAGCATGGGAACAAGATTTTTCATTCAAGCTCCCATAACATTTGTTTAATATGGGGGAGAATCATTGCATTTCCCGTCACATTCAGCATTAACACGGTTCCTTCGGGTTCGAGCCATTGAATAAAACCAAGAATTATAGTGTGAGAAACACTAATCATAATAGGAAAACCACATAATGAAGAATAAAATTTCACACTTTAGGTCTTATCATAGGTTGTTCATGGACATTTCTAAAACAGTAATATTGTATTCTATGTTTAGAAATATCCTTAGAGTTCTTACTAAGGCTTTCACATCCTAGTTTCCAAAGGATGATTATACCTTTCCTCTGATACCAACTATGGATACTCATACTTAACATACATGGTTATTAATTCAGAATTGAAGCATACTTATTACAACATATAATAAAACCATGATAAGACCATATAGGTATAGTGTCTTTAGAAATTGGGAAACATAAACAACTGCTTCATAAATCATCTACATTGTCTCCTGTTTATTTCATCATATCTAGAGTCCCTTTTGGCATATCCTACTTAATACCCTTCTTCCTGACCTAGGGAAAAGAAAACATAAAAATGGTGAGCTCAAATTCTTAGTAAGGGTAAACAAAAGAAATATCAATCATATCATATTCATAAGAACATAACATTTTGAAAATATTAACCTACAAAAGAGATCATAATATCATAACATGGGATAAATCATATTAGTGAAATATAATCCCAATAATCATAAATTAAATCATGAAACATTGTGTCATACACAAATAATCATAGAAAATAATTTCATATTAGTCAAGGCTCATTTCCAAGACCATTATAGTGGAAAAAGTCCATCGCTGAACCGAGTTCACTCCTTATTCCAGTCCTGTATCCCTGAACCAGATTAACATGTCGTTCCATTCAGGTCTATCTCATTAGATATAAATATTTACCCAATGCATTGGAGGGAGATATAGTTCCCACCCATCTCATAATGAAACCATTTTTATGTGTGCCACAAAATCATAAATCATATATCATAGAATAATCCATGTAATAAAAATGAGATTCTTAAACATCATGCCATCATAACATAATCCATATAAGATAAAAGGACGTCATAAAATTAATTTCATCATAACATAATCAAATCAATGTAAAAATAGGGATATAAACAGAACCCTTTAAGATCATAGATGAAAAATAATTCTAATAAAACACTTGAACTCCATTCTTGAGGAAAATATCCTTTCTACATAATTTTTTTCCTTTTTTAACATGTCATACAATTTTAAACTAAAAAAAGTTGATTAAAAATAAACTTGAAAACTTGTAAAGGAAGATTCATGGAAATAATTTTCTATGAAATCATAAAAATCCATTCATGCTGTATAAGTAAAAAAACATTCTTCTCGTACTTTTTCCGGAAAAGTCAAAAATTACTTCGTACTAAAAACGAAAAAAGATTCCTTTCATATATTTTACTAAAAACACACCATTGGGTAAAATTGGGTTTCAAAAATTATAGGAGGATATAAATAATATTAAATATTGAGGAAACATGGATGTGGATGGTAAATATTCTCCAGTAAATTCTGAAGTATAAACAATCTCAGGTAAAAATGAGATTGCGATATTTTCCCTTACATTAGGTCTGATTTGCTTCATATGTATCCGAACCTACTGTATAATGATTTAAATAATTTCATTGAATTATTAAAGAATCATATTCATTGTTATGATATCATATATGGTCATATTCTCATCTTTTAATTAGTAATATTTCATTGCTACTTGTTATTCAGGTGTTCATTGCTTTATGTCCTTATGCAAGTTTTGTCGAATAATTTTTTATTCTTATTTTTAGGTTATAGATAACTCATTTATAAAATGGTATTAGTTTAATATATATTATATTTATTCATTAAATTCATTTATATAATCATTATTCAATGAAGATCATGTAGAACGAGCAACATCACATCGTGGAGACGGTAGGCCGTTCGTACACACGAGCGATGATATCGTTCCCATGATCGTGGAATTGTATTAAAGTGTATGTATACTATTTCGGAATAAATATCAAATTACAATAATCATATAAAGTTATTATTTACACCATTATACCCATCCATGTAAGGAGGTGTTGGAAAAATAGATTACACCACAACGATGAAAAGGTATTCCCTACGTATGCACGCGCGATGATTTTTGTTTTTCGCAGGATGGATAAAAGGTAAAATAGGTTTGTTTCATATTTATAATAACCTATAGGTATATGAGTGATACTAATGTAATTACTTCATAATGTAACAACTTAAGAAGAGGATGTAGAAGAAGAAATAAATTTGAAAGAATCGGTAACAGATATTACCTCTTCTTCGACACGCCTCTTTGAAAACTTCTTTTAGGGCACTAAAATTGGTAATTAAAGAATACCAAGACCTCTAGTATGTTTCTAGGTATGTTTCGAAGGGAAATGGTCAGGGTTTGGCCAAGCTTTAAGGCTCAAAATTTTGTGCAGAGGAGAGGGAGTAGGTGCCCTTTTATAAGAGAGGAGAGGGGAACCTTAGGAAAAACATAAACTATTATATTATAATAAAATCATATTTGGTTTATAATAGATCCAAATTGATTTATTTCGAAGCTAAAGTGGGTATGGGTTGAAATAATCTCAACCAATAGTTTTTAGACAAGTTTAGGTCACTATTTTAACCTTATCATTTATATTTAACTCTAAGTTAAATAATTTAACTTTTACTGTGTCTTCTTGTTTTCTTACACTATATGGTTAATAAACATACTATAACAAGACAAAATAACCCCAAGTGGTTAATTATTAATATATATATAACCTTATATAAGTCATTTTTCCTAACCATATATTTTTATGAATATAATAACAATTAAAAATGTCATATTTTCTTTAAAAACTATTTTGTGTCAATTTTGAAACTATTTGGTAAATCATTCTTGTGAAAATTATAACGGCTTTATTAGTTCGAAAAAAGTTTATTAAATCAATAATAACCTGTCATATTAACATTTAAAATTACTGTAATTCATAAAAAGTCTCAGATTACCTTTATTTGGGTATTTATAACATCAATTATGTTAATATTTCTGTAATAAGGTAGTTACTCCATTATTATTGTGTCATAAATAAATTAACATATTTAAAGTCTAAAAATAATAAATAAAATACCATTATGTAGGAAATAATTTTATCTTTCTAATGAATATTTATAGTCGAATTTAGATTATTTATAAACCTATATTAAAAATGTTTTATTTATTAAACTTTGATTTTAACTCTTTTAACTCTCCTTTAAATAAAATAATAATAATTGTCCTAATCTAATCCAAGTGGACCTAAAGGGTAATATTTTATTAATAAGGATGTTTTTGGTCGAATTAAACTTATCCAATAGAATTAGTACATGTTTTAGGGCAATAATAATATCATTTTTACCCTTAATTACCCTATTTACTTTTAACCGTGGCAAATAAAATTAAAAAAGTTACTATTCACAAAAAATTATTTTTATCTTATTGAACCACATTTTACTCCTTGATATTAACCATTTCTCTCGGATTTTCTAAATTCAACTCACAGAAGTGGTAAAAGTATGTTTTATGTACAACTGCAAATGCTCCTAGGAGGTGGGTAAAAGACAGTGAAAAGTTCAATAAAATTTATATATATCTAAAATTATTATAAAATGACTCCAATGAATTACATTGAAATTATATAAGTATTATGTATCTATTTTGAACTAAAATAATTTTAAATAAAATAAATTATTATTTAAATAAAAATTCGGTTGTAACCAATAACTCAATGTTTTGACTATTCATCAAAAATTGAATGTTTTCAGAAAAATAACAGAATTTCACCCTAAGCTAATTTTGATATTCCAAATCCAAAAATGAAGTCCATTTTGAAAGATAAAATTTATAAAATTTAAAAAAGTTGGTATTACTATTCATAACAGCTAGTTTATATAATATTTTAATAGCATATCGTTGTTTAGTGAACCTCGGTATTCCGTACAACACATGCTATCGTGGAAGCTTGCGATTGCGTATATAGCAAGCCAATCTAGTGTTGTGTGTAGTGAAAGATTCTTTTGATGTTGCGTGTATCATAAGACCTAAAAAAATATACTTCTCATAAACTATCAGGGTGTTACATAATAACTATATATAAAAAGTATGGGAATTGTAATAATTGAATTCATAAAAAAGAAATCATGTTTACAGATGAATCTGGTGAAAAGATGCTATCTGAATTAGGTGAAAAGTATGAATAAAATTATAATCCTACTCATATCTAGGGAGATAAAAAAAATATCTCCACAACAACCCGAAATTTTTAAATAAGAGATCCAAAAGGTGCTGGTGAAATTATCTCATTGGATGTCTAAAAATGTGTTTGGATAAAAAAACCATGAAATAAAATAATTTATCAAATAAGAATTTTTTAGGGATACTGCTATTGTCATGGTGTGTCTAGAAACAAGTCTTACAATTACTGGTATTACGTGTATCTTCATAGAATAATGATTGAGAATGAGCAATGATCGAGACAATAACAACAAAGAACAAGTGTTTGGGAATAACATTTTGGAACCTAATGATTTTTAGAATCTAAAGGATGTTTATGGAAGATGTGACTAAGATGAAAAAACGTTATATGAACATATTAAAATCATAATATCTTAATTAAATCTATCTATTTGATTAGAAATAAATTAAAATAAAGAATCAATTCAAAAAGCAAGAAAATATTTTTAATGTTTCTTTCAAGGCATGAAAATATAAGATTACATGTATTATTGGTAGTCGATTCTCCAATGAAATGACAGGTGAATTAAATAACCTAAATAATATTTAAATATGTGAATAATACTCTATTGACTTTTTCAAGTGCATCGCATTTATGGTCAAATATTTTGAAAGGGATTAAATTGATGGGAAAAATAAAATCCAAAAATATGTTATTTATAAATAAGATAAAACATAATCTATCTAGTGAGTAATAAATTTGAGATGATAGAAAAGAGGTTATTTTTATAATAATTTTATTTTAAATATTATGAATGATGGGGTAGTAATATCAATATTTTTATGAACACATCGTAACATGTTTCAGGTTAGATAAGACAAATATGATTACTACATGAGTATACCAGATGACAATAGCTTGTGGAATATAAGACTTAGTCATCATAGAAAAATTCAAATAAATATTTTTGTTTGATAATAACCTATGAAAATAAATCTATTTTTTAAATAATACTCTCTCACAATTTTCAAAAAATGTAAAAAATAGAACATAGTGAATAAAATTCACAATGTAGTTGAGATTTAAATTAGAAGACCAGTCGCCTTAGTTATCTCAAATGTTTATGATCCAATGAGACTGATGTTAATAATTGTAGAAAGTTATTTCATCAAATTCAATGAATAATTCTCTATAATTACATGTATTATTGTTTTGTCTCATAAATATCAATATTTGTGCATTTTTAATTGTTTCACCAGACTTGTTTAGAAGAAAAGTCTTATTTCATTGACGTGGTTGAGATTTGATAATGGAATTGAGTATTAAAATATAAAATTTTCATAATATCATAAAAAACATACAATAATATATAATTTTTTTTCTACTTACATGCTACAAAAAATGGATTAACTAAAAGAAAAAATATGATCCATGTTGATATGACTAGATATATGGCATGTAAATAATACACTTCAATGTATTTTTAATAGAAATATGTCACTAATAATATATATATTAAATAAATATTCTTAATGATTCAAAATTTAGATTTGACATCATATGAAATGTGGATCAAGGTGAAGAGAAATCTAAAAAACTTTAGAGTGTTTTTGAGTCCATTCTTGATAAAAAATATAGAAAAAATTCATGGATGATTTTATGGGAAATATAAGGATAGATTATTTATTATCTATAAAAAAATGGAATCTGATAATGATGATAAAATACAAAATATAAGAGGATTACCAATTTTGATGATATGGAAGTATTTTAAAATGAAGATGATATCATGTAATCTATCATTACTGACAATGAAGATGATATCTTCATTTTTGGACAATCAATAATGTTCCAAGAAATTGTATAAATCCTAGGGTGATGAACATTATTCTTATTATTGTGATGAGGCTAATGATTTAAAAATTACACAAAAAAAATAAAACACTTAGAAGGTATACAAATTACTAAAATTTAATTATAGATCAAAATAATATTATATAAATAATAAGTGTGATTTTAACATCTAGTTACAATCATTTTTTTTAAATTTGATCCAAAATTAGAAGATTATAAATTTGAACCCAAATAATATTTTACATAAAAATGAAGATATATGTCAAATTGAAAGGAATGACACATCAATCCTTCTAACCAGGCCTAAATAAAATAATACCATTGTCATAAAATGGTTTTTTAGAAAAACAAAGTGAATGAAAAAGTGAGGTTTCTATTAACAAAGAAATATTGGTTTTTAAATCATGATTAAAAATTTAAGGAATCAATTTTAATGAAATATGTTCCTTTATATACATAATTAAGACCATAATAATCCCTCTTTCATTATTACTCAAAGGAATAATTAAATATATAAAATATATATTAAATCATTTTTCTGAATGGCTAGTGGGTAGCAGGAATTTCTATAGATAAAAATGATGAATTTAAGATTGATAAAGAAGACATAAATGGGTATAAATTGAGGAAAAAAATATATCTCTTAACTAATTCCATAATCACTTAGTATTTAATGTTTTATGTGTACTTGAAAAGAATGAAATGTTTTTTAAGGACAAGTGTACAACAATTTGAATATGAAAAAGAGGGTAACTTCATCACATATTATGATTATATATTTGGATGATATTATATTTAGTATTAATGAAGAAACCTGATGTGAAATATTTTTCATAGAAAATAATAGAATATTTTATATTTCTTTGATTGGTGAGATAAAATTATTTTTGGGGTTATAAATTAAAAAAAAAATCCAGTTGTTTTTTTCTCTTAATATAAATATGTCAATGAGTTTATAAAAAGGTTTGGTATGAAATATTAAATAAAATTTTCTATAAAAATTCACGTAAGAATTTTTTTATAGTTTTCGATGGGAATATTGTTAATGTGTAAGAATATGAAAAATTAATTTTTTTTTCATATATATAAGACTTCCTCAAAGAAAAATATTGTGTTTTTCTTCACATTATAGGATAGGTATCAATATAACAGAAGGAATCACCTATCATTAATTGAAATTTAATTTTAATATACAAGAAAATAATTTTTGTTTATATATTATTGTTTGATTATAAATGTGAGATTGATTTATTGGGCTTTATGAATACCAACATGCCTAGTCATGTTGATGAAAAAATGTACACATGAAAAGGTTCATTCTTTATTGGTGGAAGATGCATGGAATGGGATTCAAAGAATTAATCATCAATAACTTTAAGATCCAATGAAGATTAATATGTTTCTATATTAAAATTTTCTATTTAAATTATATGTATAATGAATAAAATTAAGGATATGAAGGTTATAGTTGAGTTTCTATGGGTCATTGATTATTTTAAAATTTTTAAATATTTTCACAAATCCATTAAAACATAAAAGAAAAAAAAATATATTGATATCATGTATAATTTATTAAAGGATATAGTGTCTAAAAGAATTTTTAAACTGTATTTTTTTAAATGTGAGGAGAGTATTGTTGATTTTTTCACTAAACCACTAGTAATTGATGTTTTTGAGAATTTAATACTAAAAACTGTTATGAAAACCATTTCATAACAACATTGATTATTGTTTTTGATTTACCACAATATTAAATCATGAATTTGTCAAGAATAAATTGAATATATAATTTTTGAAGTGTGAGGAAAAAATTTGTTTGAATGTTTTAATCATTTTTTAATTGTGTGATGTAAATTATTTAAAAATATCATTGTAAATTCCAAAAAAACATTGGTTTTTTTATCTTTCTAAAGAAACTAATATATATAATTGATGTCTTATTGGATATCTATTTTTTTTTGAATGAGGTTAGGTCATGTATAATTAAATTTAATGCATTAATGTCTCTTTTATTTGATAATAATGATATAATGCCTATCAAAATCATTAATAGTTATTGTAAATAAATGAAAGAAAAAGAGGAACGTTTTAGTTTCTTTGATCAAAGAGAGAAAATAACATTTATAATGAAGAAAGGTAGTTAATTTTAATTTTACTAAGATTCAGTTCATTGAAAAAGTTCCAAAGGTGGATATTTTTATCCCATTTTAAGATGACATTGTATTTAATTTAAATATTAGTTATTATGTGTTAATACATTTTTTATGGATAAAGATATTTGATAGTTAGTTTGAAAGGATTTATTAGTTTTTCTGAGATGGTTGGAGTTCAAACATATGAATTAATATAGTATTTTATTTGATAAATAATATATCAGTGTTAATTGTTAAATGGAAAAGGAAATTCAAAATATCTTTTAGAGAATATTTGGAAAAAGTTTTAAAGAGCTAACAAAATTATATGTATGTATACATCTTTGGAAAATGAAATGAAAAATTATGATACGTAAGATCATAAAAATAATGATTACATTCTTTTTAAGCATGTAAATTCTCTCCTAGAGAATAGGTAATATTTACTTGGAGAATACAAATAATAAAACCAAAATATTTAATGATAAATCCGATGTTCTAGAGCATATGTTAGATAATTTTAGGATATATTGGGATAAATATGATATTATGGAGAACTTTTAAGAATCATTTTTCCTCAAAAAAGAGAATATATAATGAGGCATAAGACTAACCAGATGAGTTTATAGAAAACTTAGTATCCATATATTAATATTTAAGATTATATGTCTATTCTTAGGTGACAAGTAATATTATTTATGATTATGGTTCAAAAATATTCACTGAATAAAGATCAAAATACATGATGAATTAAGTTTAGATTGAACATAATATTTTTAATGACATAATGTTTCACTGAATATTCTATTTAAATAAACAATATTTTAAATAAATATTTTCACAAACTATACCATACTAAAAAAAATGATATATTTTGAACATTAAATACAACTGTTGAAAATTTTCCATTAAATATGATAGTGTAAATTATAGTAACCAATTAAAAAAATTAGTAAAAAAATAGGATGAAATTTAATACTGAAACCAAATTATTCCATATGAAACCCATTTTAATGAAATTTAAAGGGAGGTATTTTAACTAGGGATTTCCTTAGACTATTTCCATGATGAACTCATGAAATTATGAATACAGTGAAATCGTTTAAAAGAAAAGATTAAGCTTGCATGAATCACTCTGAAATCATATCTATATGAATCCCCAACCAATACAATAACTTCAGGTCGTATTACTCTTATATTTTAAGCATTTTTTAGGGAGTTTTTTATTTATAAATTTTTATGATATCAATATGTAATTATAGTCTATAAAATAAAATGAGCTTATTAATATAAGTCATTTTTAGATTAATGAATTTTGTTTTATATGTTAAGAATTACTATATTAAAATTAACTTATTTGAACTTTAGATATGAATTTAATATATATAAAAATAATTTTCCATTCATCCAACATTTACATGTAAATATTAAATAATAATAATATCAAATTATATATATAAAATATATTTTTATAAAAATTATTATTTCTCCATTTGATCGTTTATACTGTAAATTTTTTTATAAATTTTATAATTTTAGATTAGTAATATCATATTCATGTTTTGATTCAAAATATTTAAATTTTCACAGTTTTAATTTTTGATATTTTTTATAAAATAATTAATTTTTAGGTGAAGAGTGGAAGATACCATTTATTCTAATAGTGTCACTTTTTTGTAGATTAAAATTATTTTAAAAAAATTTACGATAAAAAATATGTATTTATAAAGTAAAATATTGAATTTAAAAATACTATGTTAATTTTTTAATACTAATTAATATCATTTTAGAAAATATATAATTTTACGAACACTATTTTTTTATTCCATTAATTAAATTTAATATATGGGGAAAATATGTTTTAAATTTATTTCAACAACAAATAACTCTTCTTTTAACAATAATAATATTTTTTATATCATTATAATCAATAAAATTGATAATTTTTTCCAATACATAAGCTTTATGAATAAAAATACTCTTTTATTAAATACGAGTTTTTACGCATTACATGCGCTAGTGTTAATATTAATATTCCTACGCATAGAAAGTTATTTTATTAATGTTATCATTATATTAGATATCATAATTTTCATATCATTTAATATTTTCTAATTAATTTTTAGGCTTAAAATTTATATTATTTTGAATAATACTAATTATCACAATAATGGCGAGACAATTATTTTTTATAATTGCCTTTTACAAATATAATGGAATTTATATCAAATAAATTAAAATAAAATCAATTAAATAATTAATGATATATTATTTTTAAACATAAAAATTAATATATTACTACTTATTTAATTCTTAATTGATGCTAAATAAGTTTAAGAATTCATAATGGTCAAAATACCATTTTTTCTATAAAAATAATTTTTGTACACATTAAATGTTTTCAAAATTTAAGTTAATTTTATAGTATTTAGAAATGTCATTTCAATGAATAGAAGTATATTTTGGTTCAATAACACCAAAATTTCTTTATATGGGTTTTGTTATGTTTTTAATAAAACATAATATCACTTCCTTACAAACTAGTTACCTTGTTTAAATGTAAAAGAGTAAAGTGTAAAAAATAATTGTAAAAACCCACAAAAATGATTAAAACGTATATGAAAGGACATGGTAAGGTCATTATAGATGAAAATACAACCTCAATCCATTATTTTTAAAATTTGAGCCATTGACATTGGGATAGTGTAATGACATTATTAAAATACCATGGGTGTTTCCAAAATTTCCATTTTCTCTCTTATAAAAAGGGGCCACTTAAACCATTTAAAATGAAAACATCAAATTTTAAATTTCCAAAAACTATATACAAAAAAATACTACAATATATTTCCATCACACTTTCTAAATACCATGTCCACACTATACTATCCTAATCCCATTAATTCCACGTTGTTTTCCAATGAAAGGCTAAGTCTCCAATGTATGTATTATCTCATTCTTAATGTTTTATCCTTAATATCTCTCTTCAAAATATCATATATACATAATAATATAATGTCATAAGTGTATTGTTTATAATTATATGTTATTATATTAGCGGTATAATTATTTTTTATTCCTATCTATTCATATAGAAGAATAAAAGTGTCGTTAGTGTGTTATGTCGACTACGGCCTCCTAAAAGTGAAGTGTTCTGTTTTTTACCACTACCATTGATGGTTGATAAAAATGATGTAATTTAGGAATAAATATTATATATAAAATAGAAATATGATTTTGAAATTTAAAATTATGATAAAATTTATTTTCTTCTCATTCATTGGTAAATGGATACATTAGACACACATAAGTGAAAATTATCGCCTCCACCAGCAATGAGTATCATTTTTTATCAGCAATGATAATGGATTGATTTAAAAATATATTTAATTTATAAATCATATTTATATAGAATTATAATAATTATGTATGTTAGGAAACTATTTTAAAATTCTTTTTACCATTATAATAATATATAAGGGGTTATAAAAAATCGACCGAAAAAACCACATAAAACCAATGCTAGTAAGAAAATTATATTATATATAAATACTATATGATAGACATACGGGATTATAATATGAAATATATATTAATAAGGTTCTTAGGTATATGTAAAATTAACTTAGCCTAATTATTTTTGAAGTTATGTGTAGGTGAAGAGTACTTTAAGACACAGGTATGGGTTTTCATCTCAATTTATTTTTATTGAGAGATATGTTAATACTATGAACCAATTATTTATTTGTATGTTTTACATACTACCCATGAATGTATTTTTTCCTGATAAATGATTAAATATATCATTTTCTAAATCTTATATTAACTTATGTTTCAAAAATTTCTACATGTGTAAGGGATTCATCTTAAACTTTTTTTTTGAGACATATTTTATTTTATTAACAAAACATTATTTAAATAGAATTTATAATTACATTTTGATATATAATGACATGAATTATATTTATTTAAAATATTTCAACTTAAATGTTAATATTTTTCTCTTTCAAGGGGTTTTATTAGAATGTTCTTTAAGGTGTAAGGGTTTTGGCTCAAATTCTTTTCATTGACACATGTTTTGATTTTTGAATAAATTTTCCTTTTGATAATGTGTATGATTAATATTTGTAATATAATATAATATAATTATATTATATTAATGGTATTTAATGATTAATTTGAAAATATATATCTTTAATGTGTTTTTGTGGGAATTTTACTCAAGTCAAAAGAGATCTTACATACCTCGTTTAGGACTTTCCAGTTATAAATCCCCTTTATTTTCTATATTTAAAGAAATATTATTATAAAGTAAATATTCTATTCTTTTATACATTCCACCTTTTCGTATATATATTTAAATACACTTATCATTTCTAGGGTGCTAAAATTTTCCAGTTTCTTTATAAATTCTCACTTTTAAGTAGAGCCAATTTTACAGAACTTTATTATTTCATGTTCCAAATCGATGAACACCCCCATAATTTTTTAAACCATGAATTGATTCTTACAAATAAAATTTATTTAATATAAAAAAGTATAAGTTAAATTATTGTATTATATAATAAAATAAGGTATTTTATTATTTTAAATGATTCTTTAATAATATCATAAAGCACCGCCCTTGTGGTTCATTTATATTCATTGTTCTCCTAGATAATTATCATGAATTATCCACATCAGATATCTATGTTCAAGACCTATATACCATTTTCAATTATGAAAGTTAAAATGAATGAATTTCTTATTTTATTGTGAGTTCTTATGATTTAATCATCACTTTTTCCTTGAATAAAATTTATTAGACCCACATTCTGATCAAGGGTTTGAACTTTCTTATGATTTCTGTATGGTTTTTTTTCTCATGTGGAAAACATATGTATGATATTCATTTATGTGACAATTTTTATTGGAATTATATAGAACTAAAATTCCTTATGTTTTTGTCATTGAATTTATGTTACGGGTTTAAGCATTGAACCTAATCCACAATGGTATTTTTCCACTCTGTATGGTGCACGAGTTGTGAGTCTAAGAACAATAAGTAATTTGATTGGTGGGGTTGGAATTATATATCCCTAAAATCCATTGGGAAATTAATTATATCTAAATAGATACTATATAAAGTATTAGGGTGTGAAACTAAATCTATCATGGGATATTGTCTACTTTTTGATGATTGTAATGGTAGTGACCCTTGACTTATGTTTATAAAGCCATGTTTTATGATGGTGCAACTGTATGTGATTCCATTATATTATGATATCATTTCACTATTCCATGACAATAAGTTTATAATCACCATCTTTTTGATAAAATATTATACATTTTTCTATCATATTATTATTTATTTCCATATTTAATACCTTAAAGGTATTGTTATCTCACCCTTTTCCTAATGAATTTTCCCAGAGATATCTTATGATGTTTTAGAAGAACCCAATTTGTTTGGAGAACTATGTTGATTTTTTTGTAAGAATACGATGTTTTTATGTTTATGTTGATGTTTTTTTATGTTAAATCCTCAATATACAATATACCTCTCAATCCTTATTGTGGTATTTTTTGAAATATTTGTTAAGAATAATGATATAATAAGTGTATATGGTTTGTATCACCACAGTTGGTATCAATGGATGGTCAACTTATTTTTATATATATGGATGAAAAAACCATATTTAATTTCATGGGGGAATTTTTAAGGGATAATCCTATGTTTTGGGGAACATCCTAAAATTATATTAATGTGATTATTATGTGGTTTTCCAAGTAATACATCCATGTATGTATACTATAAGTAAATGTGATTTTTGTAAAAATGAATATAGAGATAATAACACAAAATAGATATGATCTAGCATATCTCAACCATCATTATGGTTCATGGTGAAGTGAAGATTATAGAACACCATGTTTTACGCTCCAAGGGATATGATTTGGTAATTTATATTCTATATCCAAACAATTTTAAAGGATTTTTTTATAGTTACTTTTAGTGACTTGGTAGACAAGTATAAGATAACCCAACTTAAATTAACCTACTTTCAACCCCTAGAGTAATAGGATGAACCATGTGTGACATTGCTGTAATGAAAGGATGATAGGTTTAAATGATGGTGTCATTGGAGAGTAAATCTTGGGATTTAGATTTAGTATTCATATGACCATTCAATCTGATTATATTAATTACATTATGGGTTTTTAAATTTGGTTGAAACATGGTCGAGGAAATATAGTCGGGAAATGTTTATTCCTAGAATCCACTATGGATTATCTCTAAATAAGGGATAATTCATAAATAGTTTAGAATCTTTGTAGAAAAATTTTATGATGGAAAATGAAAGTTACTTATTCATACCTAAGTAAAATTGGATGATATCTTAATAAAAATTATATCTTGATAATCCAAGTAATTTTTATAAGGAAGTGATATTATAAATGATATTCGAATACATTTTTAATGATATTTGTAACATCCTAGGTAATTATAGAATAATACTTTTTTATATTTATTAATATATATGAGATATATTTTACCTTAATTGGACGCTATATCCAGTAGCATACCCAACCCGCAATAGTGGGTTTCTCTAAAAACATACATTGCAAGAAAGAACGAGTTTTAGAAAAAAAAAATATTGTAATATTATTATTTTAAATGGTAGTTATCACCTTTCCATTAGAATGGCTGGAATGAACAATTTTAACAAGATTTTTTATTTTTTTTATATAAGTGTATATAATTATTCATTGGATGTACAATTAACTATAAATGAAACTAAAAACCAATTAAACATAAAGGATACAAATCAATGAAAATCTTTTTAATTGTGTATAGTTCCATTAATAAAATAATAAAATCACTATTGTTGGATTAACATAATGAAATATAAATTCAATATAATTTGTAAAATTTACCTCATGTGATTTATAGACATTATATATGAGTAAATACAATTTTATGGATTGAAGAATAATTTTTCTAAAAATGTATTTTTGCCATATTTTAATTTTGAATAAATTTTAAATATAATTTTTAACACTTTTATAAGTTCTATTTTTTTAAAAAAACTTATTATTTGGATGTGGGAAATGGAAATTTACTTTGGATCAATTTTTGGTATTTTTCTAATAAATTTCAAATTTTAATGAATTATAAAAATACAATATTTTAGTTCAAGAATACATTTTTATCTAATTTAGTTATATAGTTAGATTCTAATTTTAATTATTTTTAAAGCTTCATTAGTTTATTTATTTCAATTTAATCCAATGTAGTTCATTATAGTTATTTTTACATTTAAATAGGATATAAAAACTCCGTGAACTATTCAACATTTTACTTTAAAAACCCTTTCACACAATCTTTCAACAAGATTAATTTTAAATTTATTATATTAACATATATAAATATAAATTTTAAAAATGGAAATAAATATATATAATTAGTATTAAAAATATCATCTAATAGGATTTAATTAAATTTTGATGAATAGTTACTTTAGTATTTTAGTTGATACGGTTTAGGATAAATTGGGTAATTAGGGATAAAAATAATATAATAATATTATGAAACTACTATAAAATATGTACTAATTTTATTGGATATTTTCTTTTTGACCAATAAAATAATCGAGGTGAAATTTTTCCCTTTTTAATTCACTTGGGTGTGATTATGACATTTATAAAAAATTTATTTAATGTAAAGACCATGATATTATAATCATCTCTCTCATAACTATAACAACTTTGATATAGGGTTATATAAGTGATATATTTTACTAAAATTGGTCCTTTTAAATAAAAAATGAATACCTGCATCACAGTAATTTTTATGTAATATTTAATTAAATGAAATTGTGACACAATTTTGATGCAATAATATATATATTAAAGGAATAATACAATAAATGAAATTAATAATATTAAAATAAATATAATTTGAAATATTTGATTCCAAAAAATATTATTATGAATAAATTATACATTTTAGGGATGAGTTAATGTAGTTATTTTAAAGTAATCAAGTTGTTATTATATTTTTAAAAAGTCAATTAGTGAATTGTGTCAAAATGACAGTTAGGTAATTTTTAAAATAATTTATATTTTATAAAATGATATAAAATTTTTAAAAATAAAATATTCAACAAAATAGTTTTTATAAGGCATATAATATAATAAATGACTCATTTATGATTATGTTTTCTTGTTGTTGTGCTTAGTTTCACCATCAACCTGTAAATTATTGATAAAATAGAAAGAATTAAAAAGGTTAAATAAGGGTTAAAAAAAGAAAAGTTTAAAAAAAATACCTATATAAAAATTATGGGTTGATATGATTTAGAATTGTACTTATATAATATTTTAAATAACATAATTTTGAGTCTATAAGAGATAAAAATTAATTTATATTAAGAGGAAGAGGATTTAGGTGATGATAGTTATAATCAATTATATGTGGATAGTTTGGAAGGAATTCAAGGGAATGGTCTTCACATACCTAGAAGTAAGAAAGGGAAAAAGTAAATAGAGATTGAAGGAAATGTATTGTGTTCAAGGGGAAATAACAAAGGGACACAAGGATTATTCACACATCCCTAAACTAATGCAAACTAGGTCAGCTAAGAAAGGTGGAAACCAAGAAATACGGAACTCTCAGAATGGGGAAAGTGGAGAACAAAGAGGGGGAATAAGACCAGTTGAGAAAGAAGAAGGGGAGTTCTTGAAGCTCATACACCATTCAATGGAAGAAATACTTGAAAAAGATGTCAGGGTAAATGCTCCAAAAAATAAGATTGAAAGAATATATGAAAGAAGGATGCCAGTTGAGGCCAAGGAGGTGCAAGAGGCATGGATAGACAAACATGACCAAATCCTGGCTCATGGATTCATCCAAGGTAAAATAAACTCAGAGGAATTCACACAGGTAGTGGACTGAATTACTACTCACCTTGAAGAGCTCATTAGCGTTGATCCGGACACCTAGGTTAGTACATTTCAGTAGGAATTATATAGACTGTCAAATTCTTATAATCATAGTATCATGTTTAATGATTTTGTAAGCTCTTTGAGCATGTAGGGGTACACCTGTTTTGTGAACCTTGGTTTCCCACTTTTTCCTTTAAAGTTTCATAATTAAAATTTATGTTGGAGGTTAAAGGGAACACCTCTCCTCTCTATAAAATAGGCACACATTCCTCTCTCTTACTCACACATCAAAAATAATTTTTATCATCCAAGATCTACCCTAAACCCTTACTATAATACTTATGATCCGTCTTGAATCCATATTTTTGGAATAAAAACCTCCTTAAAGCTGTTAAGGTGTTAAGAAATGTGATCATCTGAAGGGAAGGTAACATTTTTTATTAAGTATTTCTATTTTTTTTCTTCATCTTCCATCAAATATTCATCCATTGTTATGAAATAATAAATATATTATAATAAATATACTGAAATGTTATTTTTTTAATATCATTACCTAAATCCTTCTTCAATTCCATAAAATGGGAAAATAATTAATCACTAATGTGTAAGTGTGAACTGTCTCCTCCACAAACAGAAATAATTCATTTTCCCTAACCATCTCTCATTATGGGATATAATGAAGGAATTATTGTTAATTTTGGATATTCATGAAATATTTGTAATTATAAAAATAATAATATATCTATTAATTTATTACATTTCATACACATAAAAATGATAACTTTGTTTGTGTGTACCATCGAACTATCTCCTCCACGAAGCCATGTGATTCATTTTTATTCACTAAATCACTTGAATTATATATATATATAAGTTTTTTTAAATTATTAATATTATATTAATTATTTTATTGGCATTATTTAAATATAAAATAAAACTTATCATATTTCCATAATGATCAATGAAAAATGAAAATTTTACTCATGCATATATTCAACCTACCGTCTCTATGATTATAACATTGTTCATTTTTCATAACCATAATTAATGGTTTTATGTAAAAGTGTAATTAATGAATAGAATTTATAAATATTTAAAGAATACTATATTAATATTATGGGATTATAACTAAATGGAATATTTACATCAAAAGAAGTTTATATTCAACACAATTTTGGAATATCGACAAAACGTCTGATATGAACTTAAATAATTATGTAATTATTATAACATGGAAATAATTGATATAAAGAGAATAATAATATTGAAAAATGTTGTCACGTGATTATAAATTAACCTATTATTATTATCCATGACTATAAATAATTTATAAGATAAGTTGAACTCAAGGTAGGGGACTTCTAACCTTAAAAGCACATTTTAATGTTTTGATGATTTATTCTTTAAATATTTAGATTTTATTTAAAATATTTCTAAATGGTTTTTATGAATGTATTTTTATGGACAATAATTTTTTAATATGTTGAATATTTAATTTCTCTTAAATGTTTTCATAAAAGGATCCTTATAATAGACTTCATCTCTTTCTCATTTCATAGAGGAATATTATGAAGTAATACACACCAAGATTTTAGAAGTTTAAAAATCAACCCCTTTAACTTTTAATTTCATTAAATAGTCTTCAAATATAATAATTTTATATAAATAATTTTGAAAAATAAAAAAAATAATTTTTTTAACATATATAGTGACAACTTCTCCACCCCCGTAACCATTTTTTGATATTTGGATTATTATATAAGACTTAATGTTTTTAAATAAAAAAGAAATAACATATTCTATTTTTTGGGTATTTTGATATTTAATATGGTTTTGAAAATGGATTTATTATTTTAATATCTTGAAAGTTTTTATTTTGATAGAAAATGATTTTTTTGGGTGAAATATTGATTATTGTTAATTTTTTTATGTTGTTATTATGTATTGGAAATTAGACATTTGAATAGTTGTTATATGATAAACCAAGGATGGGTTATTTCATTATAATCCTTGGGAAATTGGTTAAATTATATTCTCTAATGAATTGGGTATTTAAGTCAACCATATGGTTATTCCATTATTATGAGTGATATATCAGGGAATTCACCACCTGGTTATTCCATTTATATATGATTAAGTACTACGTTACCTTTATATATAATATTTTCTTTACATAGGTTTTATAGTAATCTTTTGATGAAAAAAAGGTAATCAGTGAACTCATTATCATAGGAATCTATTTACTACATCATTAAGCTGAAAATTATTACTTTATGATACACTATTAATCATTTACATGTTTTTTCAAGACTAATAGTTTTCCTTATTTATGAATACCTTACTAAGATTATTATGATCATCCCTGATATAAATTTTTTTCATATGATTTATGGGAGAATAGAGTCATGGATGGGATCATGGAAAAGTTATGATGTTTCATTTTAGTAGATTTTGTTTTATTAAAGAATTGGATATTGTTGGAAGTTTCCACTTTTTATTTCTATGGTTTTATTACATATGTATTGTGGACTAATTATCTAAATCTATAAACAATATAAGATCATTTTTGTAAAATAGTCTAGAATTATTTACTTCTCTCAATATTATGTAATATTCTAGGTTGGTTCCTAATAGTTGGTACAAAAGGAATTTTTATATAACTATAGGGGTTAGGATGTTATCTAGGTATAGGTTACAGATCCCATTTAAAAAAGAGGGTTATTATCATATAGAATATTTTGGAGGATTATGGTAAATTATGAGGATTGGATAAAAACATAAAAAACTAAGAAATAAGGATGCTGATGAATTAGAGTATTATAAAAAATTTGTTATCTTTAACCTATAGAAAATTATTATTTTAATAATTCATTTCTTGTTTATGTGATGATTCTTTTAAAGTGATTATGGATCATTTCTATATATGGAAGGAAAGATATCATTCACAACCTAATTATCCATCCCAGATGATTTGATCAGCACTATAATCACAAAATATTATTTGAATGATTTTGATAGCTTCATGGGCATTATAATCACCTATAAGTAATTATTTGAGTTATTCAACACCTACTCTTTTATAAAATAATTTTATGGGTCTTGGTATCTCTTCCATATGTTTTTATGATCTCAACTCCTCCATGTATTTAAAAAGGTGAAATACAAATATTGGTGAGAAATATTAATTTTTGAATGTAGGAAAACATGTTGATTGAGAAAATTATCCTCCAGAATATCTTGAAATTTTAATTCAACGAATGAATTATCATATTATCCCCAAAGTATGAAACAAGATCTGATTGATATTTATTAATTATGAGGATATAATTTATATATTTTTTTATGAATGAGGTTTTAAGATATAAGTTGTAAATGTATATTTAATGGATTATGATGAATGTTGAAATATTAATTTTTCTATATATAACGGATTTAATAGTTATTGTATACTTAAGGATGTGGAAATGATTAAATGTATTTATAATATTTTGATGATGGGGTAATTTTTGAAGATTTTTTAGTTGTGTATTATGAAACCCATACGTTTTTATTTAAAAATGTTATTTGAGGATGAATTATATTTTTTAGAAATAATTTTAGTGTAATGAATAACCTTCATACGATCTTTCGTTTTTGTGGTAATTAAGGGTTATTACATTTTTGGATGAAAAGGGAAAGGTATAAAATAACCTTTGAGGTTAAAAACATTTATGGTTATTTTTTAGTACCATATCATATTTTGGGAATGTTATAAAAATTATATAGTTTTATAGAAAGGATAACCCATAGGAATGGTGACCAACCCATCACATCAGACAGGGATGTAGGAATAGAACCCACAAATGAAGAGGAAAAGGATTTATCTTCTACCACTTTTCTATGTGATTTCCCTGGTTAGAATGATATTTTATTTTTACATAAAATAGTTTAAGGAATAATAATAGGTTAACTTTTGGATATTATGTTTTATGAAATGGATATCCTTTGTATTGGAAAATGATTTCGGGATTAAGTGGTAAATGTTATTTGGGAAGAAATTCAAAATTTTTGGAAACATTATATGATTAAGGTAAATAGAATGGTATTAGATTTTATTTTTATAGAATTTTATAATTTTTATTTTGTTAGAATCTATAATTTTATTATGCACTTATAGCCTTTTGGGTCAGTTATAGAAATTCTTTACCTATCTTGGAGAATATGTGATTTTTGAAATTACATTTTTGGTATGAGACATTAAGATTTATCGATGTTATTTGGTGGTAAATGTTAAAATTTATATTGGAAGAGAATATAATCAAATTATTCTATGTTTTGGGTTTCAAACATTGTTTGGATTATTTTGAGGGATTTTGAGGACAATATTTTTGAAGGGCCTATGTTGAACTTTTAGAATAAAAGTTGAATTTTGGAGATTAAAAGTAGTTTTTCACAGTCCAATGGATTATCCATTTGGAGAATTGTTTTATATTATCCAAAATATATTAGTTTGGAATAATGATTCAAGATAAAAAATATAGCTAATATTTTTTGATATGTGATTCTCTAGAAGTTGATTATAGTGATTTATGTGTGAAAAATTCAACTTAAATACTAATTTTTTGGAGAAAAATATGAATTTATGGCTGAAATTTATCAATGGATGAAACTTTTATTCTCAAGTAAGTATATTTATTTATTTTCTTAGTATAAATAGTAAAAAAATTCCTTCAATTTATGAAATGTTTCTTAATTTTTTTTTCTATTTAGTTTACTACTATTTAATCAATCTGTGTTTAGGCCATCATAAATTTATGGTTTTGTGATTGTTAACTTTCTCCTACCAATGTTTTTTTATCACTCTCCATTAGAACATGATGGTCAATTTTCCCTACCATATCCATTTTTTTTCTACATATAAACCTTGTGTTTGTTATCTCGAGAGATATTTCAATGAAGTAATTTGGAAAAGTGAAACCTTTGTTACCAAGCACAAATTTAAAATTTTGAGGACACAATTTATAATATGGGGGAAGGATGTAACATCCCAGGTAATCATTGAATAAGAATTTTAAATATTTATTAATATTTATGAATTATATTTTTCCTTAAAGGGACATTGTATCAGATTTCTTTTTTGACATGCAACAATGAGTTTCTATGAAATCTTATATAGTCGGAAAGACTGAGTTAAACCAAAAAAAACATTGTAATATTATTATAATAATTGGTAGTTATTTGATGTATATTAAAATGGTGGTAATGGAAAATGTTAACTAAATTATTAAATTATTTTTACACATGTTTATGTATTATTCATTGGTTACAAAATTAACTAGAAAAGAAACTAATAACAAATTGAATATAAATGATATATTTCATTGAAAAAGTATTTAATTGTGAATAATTCCATTTAAAAAATAAAAAAATCACTCCCAGTGGATTAAAATAATGATATATGAAATCAATAATTTTTTCAAAATTCATCTTTTGTAATATATAGACATTATATAAGAGCAAAAACGATTTTTTGGAAAAAAAGTATTTTTCTAAAAATATAGTTTTACCATATTTTGATGGTGAACCCATTTTAAATATAGTTTTGACTCTTTTATAAGTTAAATTTTTTAAAATAAACATAATATTTGGAATTGGAAAATCAATATTTACTTTGGATAATTTTTTAGTATTTTTATGAAAATTTTCATATTTTAATGAATAATGAAAATACTGCTTTTTATTTCAAAACTTCATTTTCATATAATTTATTTATGTATGTATATTATAAATTTAATAGGTTTTAATGTGTAATTAGATTAAATTTTTATCATTTAATGGAATTTTGTTCATTGGAATCAATTTTACATTGAAATTGGATATAAAATCTATGTGCACTTTCGAACGTTTTACATTAAAAACTCATTTTCTCAATTCATCAATATGAATAATTTTAAATTAATTATATCCAATTATATGGATTAAATTATAAAAATATATAAGTATGGTTTTTATTATTATGAAAAATATGATCAAATAAGTTTAATTTATTTTTTCATAAAAAAATTCTATTATTTTATTTTCCACATTTTAGGTTAATTCGGGAAATTAATGGTAAAAATAATACTACAATATTATGAATATATCCTAAAATTTGTCCTAATATTAATTTATCAGTAATTTTAGTTCAATAAAATCATTATGGAAATATTTTGGTCTTTCTAAGCTACTTGGGTGTAATTATGACATTTATAATCATTTTTTTTATATGAAAGATGAGATGTCATAATCATGTCTCTCATAACTATAACAATTTTATTATGCCGTTATATAACTGATATCATAGACTCTAAATAGTCTATATAATGAAAAAATATTACCTACATCATGGTTTTTTATTTTTATAAATAAATAAATTAAATTGTGACACAATAGTGATGCAAAAATAAATTTATTAAAGGATGAATCGAATAAATGATATTAAAATTATTAAAATAAATATAATTTAAATATTTGGGGCCACACACAATTTTTATGGATTAATTTTACATGATAGTGATTATGTTATGTAGTTTTTTCTATGTAATCATGTTGTTATGATATTTTTAAAAAGGAAATTATTGAATAGTGTCAAAATTGACTCCTTGGTGATTTTAAAAGATTTTATATTTTATTAAATGATATAAATTTTATAAAAATCCATGATTCAGAAATATTTTTTGGATATGGCATGTAATATCATGGATGAATCATTTATAGTTTTTTTGGCATGTTAAGGTATTTATTGTAACCTTCAAAGTGTAAATTACTTGGTAAAAGGATAAGAATTAAAAAGGTTAAATAAGGGTTAAAACAAAAATATAAGTTTAAAATAAAATCAATACATGTAAAAAAATTATTGATTAAGAGGATTTAGAACCATCTATATTTTATATCAGAACAAAAATAATTTGTAGGAACTTTTAGTTAAAAATTAATTTATATTAACTTAATATTTTAAGAGATTCCAAGGGTGCCCCTCTCCTCTCCTATAATAGGGAACTCATTCCTCTACATTACACACACTTAAAAAATCTTTTTTTCATCCAATATCTACCAAAACCCTTCTTATAATCTCTGTATACATTCTTGAAGTCTTAATTGAGGCATAATACCCTTTTAAATGTATTAAGATGTTAAGAAATGTGATCATCTAAAGGGAAGGTATCATTTTTTATTAAGTTTTTATATTTTTTCTTCTTAATATTTATTCAAATATTTTTCTAACATGATGAAATCATAACTACATTATCCTCAATATAAATATATTTTATTATTTTAATATCATCACCTAAATACATCTCAAATTCCATCAAATGGGAAAATAATTAATCAGCTCTGTCTACGTGTGGACTGTCACCTCCAAGAACCGATATAATTCGTTTTCCATAAACATCTCTCATGACTAGTTATAATTATGGAATTAAGGATAATATGTGATATTATTATCATATTAGCCATTATAAGATAATAATATGTAAATTACATTCTTACATTCCATTCACATAAAAATGTTAACCTCCTTCGTGCATACGTGTGAACTATCACCTCTATGAAGCGATGTGGTTCATTTTTATTCACTACATCACTTGAATGATATATATAAGTATATTTAAATGAGTAATAGGAAATTAATTATTTTATGATCATTATGTTAATAAAAAATAATAACTAACTTCTTTCTATAATGATCAATGAAAAATAGAAAATGTTACCCATGCGTATGTACGACCTACCATCTCCATGATTATAACGTTGTTCAATTTTCATAACCGTAATTAATGGTTTGATTTAAAAGTATAATTAATGTCTAAAATAGTTAATTATTTAATTAGTAATATTCTAGAAATTATGTACTTATGACTACATGGACTATTGAAATTATACAAATTTCATTTTCAACTCAAGTACAAAATATCGACAAAACATATGATATAAACTTAAATAATTCTGATATTGTTAAAAAATAGAAATAAGTGATTTATAAGGAATAATAAGATTGAAAAATGTTATCAGTCAAGCAGAAAGGAACAAAGTTTATTATTCAGGATGATAAGGAATTTACAAGATAAGTCAGCCTCAAGGTAAAGGACTTTTTAATTCCAAACATTGTTTTAATGATTTGATGATTTATTCTTATAGAGATTTCTATTTTATGTCCATTATTTCAAAATGGTTTTATGAATGTATTTACCTGGATGTGAATGTTTCAAAATAAGAACTTATAAATTTCTCTAAAATGTTTTCATAAAGGGATCATTACAAGGGACTTCATCTAAATCCTCTTTCATTGAGGCATATTTTGAAGTAATACACTACCTTCGTTTATAAGGTGTAAAATAAAACCCTCAGAATTATAATTTCATAAAAAGGTCTTAAAAAGGAATATTTCTATATAATGAAATTTACCAAATAAAAAGAGAAATTTCTTAATGTATATGGTGATAAGAACTTCTCCACCGACATAACAGTTATTTGATATTTGACTTCCTCTATAAGAGGTAATGTTTTTAAATGGAAAAAAATCACTTATTAAATTTTATTGGTATTTTTTTATTGAATACGGTTTTGAAAATGGAATTATTGTTTCAATATCATGAAATGATTTCCTGTTATTTCAAATGAAATTTTATGGGTGAAATGTTCATAATTGCAATTTTTATTTGTTATGACTATGTATTGGTACTGAGAAAATTGATGGGAGGTTACGTGATGAACCAAGGATGAGTGGTTAATTGATAAACCAATGATTGGTGCTTACACTATAACTATAAATGCATTGGGTATGTAATTCAACCATATGAATTTTCTATTTTTAAGAGTGAAATATATGGAATTCAACTGCATGGTTATTCCATATATGTATGATTATGTCCCAAGTTAACTTTATATGTTATATATTCTTTATATGGGGTTTGTGGTTATATTTTTATTAAAAAAGGTTAGAAATGAGATTATAATCATAAGAAATTATTCACTACTTCTTTAAGGTGAAAATTATAACTTTCTGATAAATTTTTCATGGTTTACATGTTTGTGATAATATAATAGTTTTACTTCTTGGTGTATCCCATACTAATATTCTTATTCTAATACCATGTTTTAAACATTTTTTAATAGTATTTAAGGGAGAATGGAGTTGAGTATACAATCAAGGAAAAGTTATGGTGTTCCATTTTAAATTTTTTTATTTTATGAAATAAATGGAGACTGTTGGAAGTGTCTAATTTGTATTTCAATGGTGTTGTTATGATTGAGTTATGTAATCATTCTTTAAATATATAAACATAAAAAGATACTCAATGTATAATAGTCTAGAATTATGGAATTAACCCAATATTATATAATTTTTTAGGAATAGTTCTTATAATAAGAGGGTTATATGAAGAATCTTTGGATTTTTCTTGATTATTGTTTCTTTAAAATTGTTGATACATATAGTAATTTTTATAAATAATACTAAATAAATATGTCATGATAATGTAATATTTTTTGGGATAACTATTGGAGAAAATAAGTTTGAGGTTTGAATAACTATTTGGAAGAATATATTCATGGTGTTGAGGTAATAAAGGGTTGATAGATTTTGAGAATGTATGTCTGAAAGTATTATTAACTCTGAGATTAATAATTAATGATATTTTTTATAATGTGTATCTAATTTTTGTGATTATAATATATATATATATATATGTGTGTGTGTGGACTAGCGTATGAATTGTGAATTGGTCGTTAATAATATTTTAGGGTTAATGATAATGTTATTTTCTAAAATAATATTTTTTTGAAAGGTTCAATGACATGAATATGAAAATAATTTTGGGGAAGGTATAAAATTTAGGAGATAGGATTAGGGTATATAAATAATGGGTTACATTATTATATGAATGATCAATGTTTTTTGAGGAAATATAATATGATGGTCATGTAGGCAAGATAAAAAATATCCATTATCAGGATAATTAGTGGTTTAAAATAAATTTAATTACTATATCAGAGTTTAAAGTCAATTTAGGGTAAATTAAAATAAATATGAATAAGATATTTTTATAGTTTTTTAGATAAAACTGATCCTAATATTCTCTTTACCCATCTTAAACTTTTAGAGAGATGACACCTACTCAAAATGTAATATTACAAGTAATTTTGAACATATGGATTCACAACCCATTTGTAAATATTTTTTCCCCTAGGAAATTTAACCCAAAAATAACATGCCTTTTATATAGTAAGTCATACCCAAAATAATACTACATTTTTCCCTTAAGGAACAGCACATAAATTCATGACTTTTTCTCATGGATCCACAACTTAAATATCTTCTACATTTTATCCTGGTGGCACAAACTAAACATAATACTATTGTAAAATAAAAACCCACACATATGTAGATTTTAAAGAGGTAGTATAACCCATATAAACATTAGCACAAAATTTATAAAAATAATTTAAGCACTATGAAAACAAATGAACACTTCAAGGTCTGAGTGTTGAGTCTACAATGAACTCTCTAGTTTAAAGGATCAAATGATTTTATTTTAGATAAGAGTAATTTTTTATCACCAATTTATGTATCAGTTTTAAATATTAGGAATTTACTTAAACTCATCTCCTGAATTTGATATATCAAACTCTTTATATATAGTTCTTCTATGAACCGTAGCTTCCATGTATGATGCCTGGTGTAGTTTTTATTTCCTAATACATCATGATATTCATTATTGAATGAACATGAAAAATAATCACGTGTGGGTGAATTTGATAATTAGTAACATTAAAATCATGGTGTAAAATGATAAAACGTTAGTATAATTAATAAAATTCCAATAAATAATTATAATCAACAATAAAAGTCTCTTGAAAAAAACCTTTGAATTATGTGATATAAATTATTCAAATTACATCTATATTAACTTTAAAACTCCTATTATCCCTAGATAAAAATATTAGAGATTAACGAGAGGGATGAATATTAAAACATAAAATATATTTTTCTAATTAAAACTCATTAGTATTGAAGTAATTAATAAATTTTTGAGAAATAATTAAATCAAGATAAAAATGTGAAATAAACATGTAATAATTAAAAATATAAAATTATATGTAAAATAGAGTTTATTTTGTTCAAAAATATTACAAGGGAATTAAGTGACCTTGGATACCTCATAAGGTAGTTTTAACACTTTTACAAATTTAGTCTTGCAGTTCCATCAATTTTATTTATACAGTTTCTTCATGACATTGGAAAATTTTCACTTATAGTCGCTTCATTTTTATTTTTGGAGCTTCTTAATGACATATAGTTTATATATTTCAACATACGGTTGATTTAATTTTTTTTTTCAAAAAGCCAACATGCACACAATATTTATAAAATAGGTTGTGCGGTCAATTCAATCGATTTCTTTGAAAATTCATTTTTCATAGGTCATAGAAGAGGAAGATTTATACTCCATAAAGGTACGTTTAACACTACATAATGGCATGTTATATTCCCATGTAAAGTTAAAATATATTTTCAATAATCTATATAGTGGCACCTTTATGATTACGTAAAGGTAAATATAAAATTACAAGACATGTGTAAGGGTAAAACATAACTTGCATAAGGGTAAATAAAAAATTAAGATATGAAAGGTCAAGCTAAAGAAAATATTTTGAAATTTTTTTTACAAAATATTTAGAAAGAAATATTAAGACTAATAAGAAGAACAATTAACGGAAGATAAAAATTAAATAAACAAAAAAGTGATTCCTAACCAAAAAATGAAGTTATAATAAATTTATATTATCAAAAACATGAAATAAAAATGTGGAAATGAACCAATCTAAAAATCTTCTTTCATTTGGATAATTAAAAAAAATTAATTATCAATTTTATAAGTTCTCCTCCTTTTTTGTAATTTATTAGAAAGAAAAAGAAATTAAAATATCATTTTCTCTTAAAAATTAAAAAACTTGCATGATAAGAACCCCCCCTAGATTAATGATTCTCAAAATATCTTTTTTTAAAATTATCCTTGAAAAGAAGAGATATAATATTCTATATTTTTTTGAAAATATGGGAAGAATTAAATAGTTAATGAATTTTTAAGTACATTTTAGTGAAATAATAGAATAAAATAAATACAATATTAATAATGGCCAAAAGAAATAGATTTACAGTTTTAACATAACATTTGAGTGAAAATACCCCTAAATACATGTATTATGATTAGGTTTCCATCATCCCAAGTTTAGATTTGTTTTTTTCCATCTTATTAATGTCTTGGGGCGCAATTATAATATCAATTAACTATTATTTATGAAGAATAAAATTTCATTCTAATATTCACCTTTTGAATATGGTCTCTAATAAAGTAATATGTAACATCTAAATGTTTATTCCCACATTTTTGTAATATATTTTTGGATGTGTAAATTAAAAAATTATTCTCATATAGTACAAGAATACAATAAATATCAAAACAAAAATAAGAAAGCCTTTAATTAATTCCAAATAGTATAGAAAAAAAGATGTACCAGATTTGTATTTAGTTTAAATGGTTTAAATAGAAACATAATTTTTTTATTTATAGACCAAGAAGCTAAATAATTGTCCGTTTAATGACACATACAAAAATTTATTTTTATATTAGAATAGCATCCACCAAAATAACAATCAGAATATAATTTTAAAAAATAGTTATATTATGGTAGGATAAACCAAGATATATATATATACTTTGATAAGTCTAATAATCATATTAACAGATATTATGTGACATTCCATTGGCTCACCTCAAAATCTAACACACATGAATACTAAAAAAAGTAATTCAGGTCTATAAGGAGTAAAATATAGAAAACATACCATAGTGCCTCTATATTTTATTAATATAATTGGATTTTATAGATTTATTTAAATCTATTTTTCAATCATTCCTTTGGGATTTTTTTGACTTTCATAAGATTCTAACCTAAATTACATAACATTATATTTAATATACATTGATCGATCTAGTAATAAACATTCATTTATTTGAAATATTTACAGATCAAAAAGGAATTTCAACTCACCCATAATACTCATATCAAATTTATGAATGATTAATTCCTTGTATTCATTAGAAATATTTTCTTTTCAAGATCTAAAAATAATGTTATCAAAATAATTTTCCATAATAAAGATTTCATGAAATCATTTCTTAATAAATGAAGTAAGATAAAAAATTCTATTATAAAAATTGATTTTCAAAAGAAAACTAGTTAACCATTCATACTAAGATTTAGGGTATTTCATAAACAACATAAATTCTTAAAAATTATAAAAACATGATCATGATAATTTTAAATTTCAGAACCATGGGTTTTATGATTTATAATTTTTCAAGAGTATATCCTTTTAAAGCTAAGATTTGGGAACCCTTTTATTATAATTTATGTCAATATAATGTAATGTAAGATAATAATGTTATAATTTATTCTAATCAATAAACATGTGAAAAATATTCCTCAAAATCAATACCTTCTTCTTGATAATATCAATGAGTAACTAATGTAACATTATTTTTAACTATATTTCTTGATTAATCGGGATTATTTATAAATATAAATTTTTCAAATAAATGAGAGTGATTTAGTGGAATGACTAAAGATCACACTTTATTTATATAAAACTAATTTAACTCATATTGAATTTCCAATATCCAATTTTGATCATTTATTGCATTATCAATATAGTTAGGTACAAATTTTTAAAATAATACAGGATAAGAAAAAATATTAATAACATATTATCTAGTCTAAATATTTAATTCAACATTTACAATCACATTTCCATCAAGATGATCCCAATAAGTATTCCAAGATCTTTTATGAATAGGTTTATATTGAATAGAAATATTCTCCCACTCAATATTTTCATCATTATTATTAGGTTTTTCCTCTATAAATTCATCCTCAAGTAGATCAATATCATTATCCATTTTATTCAATGATTTTTCATCAAACATGACATGAATGGATTCATAAAAAACCTTGTTTCTTTTATTATTTACTCACAATCTTTGAAATTATTTTTTAATTATTTTATTTATACAAATATATTTCTCACTGTTCTTAGGTTTCATACAAAATCAGGTTAGATATAATTTTTTGGATTTCCATCATAGATGTATTGTTGGTGACCAATTAGTTGACACCATGAAAAAACTAGGTGATGGTGTATATGACCTTAAAAAATATGACCACATGTCAAACACATCGTTTCATTAACTATGCATCCTGAACTTATAGGGTTCCCCTTGTTTTCTAGCGTTTGGTTCACTGCTTCCTTTTTATTCTTCAATTTTATATTCTCCTCTATTGATCATGTGCCATGGGCTGACCCTAATTTTTTTGGGTTTATTTTTATTATGTTATTGGTTCTTAGGGATTGTGGGGTTCAATTGAGCACCGTTCCTTCATAACCGTTGAAGGCAGTGAATTCTCCATTGATTTTCGATAGTTTTTTTAATAATAATATTATTTGGTCTAATTTTAATTACGGATTCTATGATTTTTATCTTCCATTTTATTCTCACGGTTTATATAGAGATCCATATCATAAATATTTTCCACCATTTTAAATGGTGACATGTTTTGAGGTAGGTTACCCTATGTCCAGGGCATTAAATTAAGAACAATGATTTCTTTATTATGAGAAAGTATTTTTTTTGTAATTATATATAGTAAATATGTTTTGAAAAATTATTTTCATTCTCAAAAATGGTTTCTCTCTTATTTTTCATATATTCACTACGCATGTATCGAAGTATTTTCTTTTTAAATCATATTTATAAGCTTTTTCTAAATTATGAGAACCTTATTGGTTCGAAAATTTTTACAAATGGTTTTAAATGTGTGAGTTTGAATTGAATAGAGATGTTTTGGTATTTCGATCAGTTTTCTATAATCTCCTAATATAATGATTAGTTCCCAAAGAGCTTCTAGATGGTTTCAAATTCTCTACCATATTTTTAAATATGTCTTATATAAACTTACAAACACATATATATATATATATATGTATCCTCTTTTTACATATTAAAAAAATTGTATGAATACGCACATTGGGTCTAGGGGTATATATATATATATATGTATTGCATTGCAAATGTGTCATAGTGTACAGAGTGTAATTAGATTTCAAAATTTTTTGGATTCAAAATGGTCTGTAATGATAGATGTTTTCTTGAAATAATAAGGAACAATTGGAAACTTGAAATCAGTATTTGATATTTTCCTTGGTTTTGGAATTTCATTTTGAATAGAAATATGTCTCCTTGGATGTGATTTATAATTTTCATAATGCCAAGGCCAGGTTGGTACCATTAAATTTTTTCTTAAATTAAATGAATACATTGATTCCCTCTAGATGAAATAGGAACATACCATGGATGGTTTTGGTAGGTATACTAGGTCGATTAGATGGTTGTATATAGGAATTCGACTACGGTATTATATGAAGGCCACATCACATCCCACATCTACTAAATTCATGGAATCTTCTTCATCATTGTAAGGGAAGAGTGATGGTTTTATTTTAGTCCTAATTGGATGGAATAAATACCCTATGGTGGGAAACTTTACACCGTTTATAGTGTTACCTCTGTGGCTAGTTTAGGGGAACCAATTGGTTATATACAATAGATCACATTTTTATATAGGTTCATGGATTCAAAATGAGGACCTCTAGGGTATCTTCATTTATTGAATAGGAACATACCATTTTTACTATTTTTTGGGAATTCTACTTTACCTAGATTATATATTCTTGTTTTTATAAAATTATATCAATATTTATTCTTTTACTATAAAAGTTAACATCATAACATGTTTACATTTATTCTGATTTCCCATGTTCCGGTAACAACTTGTGATTTTATTTTCACAACTTATTTATCACTACGATATTTTATTTCATGGTATATACATTATTACAAATAGTTTTTGGGGAATTCTTTCATTACTTAGAAAATATTTTTATAAAATTCAATCTAAAATGTTTCCTTTGAGATTATTAGATTTTTACTTTTATTGAAAGTAAATAAAAAAATTATTTCTGTATATGTATATAAAACTACAATAAAATTATTTCTTTTTGAAAGGAAAGGAATGTGGATTTATTTTATTTTGCAATCCTTAATGATAATCATAGTTCTTACACCAATATATCTATAATTTTTTATTTTCACCTATATTATTATTTATTTTCACCTTCGGGTTCCTTTGATTATTTTTTTATTCGGTGTATCTAGTTTGTTTTATTTTTGTTCTTATATTTCATTTTATTATTATATTTTTCTATCTTCTACAACCATAGGTGTATAGATTTTATAATTTTCAAGGGTATGAATTTAATAGGAATATTTTCCTTATAGGATAGTGATACTGTGGTGGTTAGGGAGGTATTTAGTGCTTGGTATTATTTACCGCTTTTCAATCTTAATATTAGATTATTTGTTTTGTTTTATTTTCAATGGTTTGGATGTCCAACTTTTAGATGATTCATGCTAGAATTTTAATTTCTTTCCACTTCTTATTTAATTAATATTTATGTATAAAAATATTCTCATGTTTATGGTTTTTATTCCCCTTCACTAGTTTCTAGAATTCAACAATCAAGAATACCCTTTATCCCTTATCACGAGATGTTTTAGGTGTTCTAAAGTGGGATGAATCAGGTTGGTTCATGAAAAAATTGTATCATGAGATCCCTTTATTATTTTAAGCATCATGTATATTGGAGAAAGGATTATAGAGACTTGGGAGGATGGAATGGGAATGGAATCATGAAATCATACTGATCGTGATCCTCGACATACCAAGGATGGATGGATTTTGAGTCTTTTATTTTGTGAGTTTTTATTTTTTTGGTGAGTTGGGGATGACATTGGGGATTTAATTTATGTTACTTGGTGAGCCTACATGGCATTAAAACCCATGTTTATTCAAATTACATCGTTAGTGATGATAATATATTCAGATTATGCTATTATAATATGATCCACCAATCCATGCGACTGATATATAGATTGAAACTAGGCCCACTTGAAATTAGGCATTGGAATTGGTTTATTATATAATATTTTGATTATGGTATGTTGTTTTGTTTTTTGAAAAGTTTTATTTGTAATTAATTAATTACTAATTAATAATTTGTGATAATTTATAATGGAAATAAATGATATTTTATTAATTAAACAGTGGGAAATATCAGTTTTTGATTTTTAATGAACTGTTTCCTTAAATAAATAGATAATTGAATTTAAATGGATATAATATGATTTAAATGTTGTAAAATGGATGTATGGTAACCCATTTTTATGTATATATTGGGATATATATAGATATTTTGAAATGTAAAGAGGGTTTTAAGAGTAAATGGCATGTTTTAAAGTTGAAGAGTGGGTTTCTAAAAAATTCTAAAATGCTGTTAGTTTTTTGGAAGTTCATAAATTTTTTAATTAAGGATTTATAAAATTATAAACAGATTTACATGTGGAGGATTTGAGAAATTGAATTATTTTATAATTAAAAGTAATTTGGATATTTATAATTAATGAGTATAGTTTTTCATTTTAAAACAATGATGTGGATTTTTTAAATTGATTTATTTTGGGATAATGGGGTTTTATATAAGTTTTTGAATAAAGATAAAGTAGATTCAACCAATTTCTTATATTTTTTTTATTAACCTCTCATAAACTATTGGGCGAAATGAGTGATTTACTACCGTATGGAGTGTCTTCATTAGGTTGGGATATCTAGGTGTATCCATCCTAGTTTGGTGATGGATGTCATCTTTTGGACACCTTTCATTGTCAAACTTAGTGTAGAGAGATTCTATGGATTGGTTCTTGGATATCATGTCTTTTAGGAGACCCTTGGTTGATATTCTCCTTCATGTTTTTCCTTAAATCTCTCAATAATGTGATTATTTCCTTGAATAAGACTTTTCCTCAACGATCCATTGTATTTCATGGTTTTGATATGATGTTAGCCATCTAATGCGATAATTTTTGTTAGATGATAGAGAGTGGGAGTATTGGGTTCATTCATGAATGAATGGGATGGTTGTTACCCCTAGTGTAGGTCGTACCCTATATGGTTATTTACTTGTTTCATGGGATTCATTGTGGATTTAATGATTTAGTTCTGATTCCCCCAGATACATCCCCTTTAAACTGTGTTATAATGTTAATAAATATTTCTCTCCTTTGATCATATTTCATTTGAGGCAATTCTATTCATTCCTTTCCTTTTCTCATTGGTTCTCCCTTTACTTTCTTATTTGTAATGTGGACCATAGCCAGTTCTTGGAGATTGAGTTTATTATGGTCTTTATGGGGTTTTGGAAATGTTTTATCAAACCTCCATCCCTTACCTAGACTGTTATGAGACTTTTATGGTATATTCGGTACCTATTTTCCATGTAGTGATCATGTTCTTTCTTGAATCTGTGAGTGGATGGTTTTATTGGGGAGTTGGAGCTTTATTGGAATCATAATATTGTGGGTATATAGCCATTTTTTGTGCAATTGTTCAAGTATTTTATTCTTGTGTGTGTTTCTAAATTTCTAGGTTCAAAATTATTATATGTTTAGGGGACCACTCTATTATTTTTCCCAAACATCCCCACCCAAAAGAATAAATTTTATTAATGGTTTTTTAGTAGCTCTCCTCTCATTATTTTTTCCCTTTAGTTGTTTCGTTGGTGTTGTGGGTATTTCTTATAGAATCTGATTTTTCCTCCCTAAGAGTTCCCTTCATGTTTGGGATCCGTCACAGTTATTTGATTTAATTTAATTACTAAATTGAGTTATTTACCATTTTTTTATTGTGGATGACTTCTTCAATTATTGCTGGTAATTTTAATTGATAGTCATGTTTTTCTAAATCAGGTTTTAGTGTGGTAGTTGTAACTCATTTATTCTAAACACATAATTTCATCCAAAGGATTATAGGGGAAAGAAGAAAGATGGTGGGGATAGTTGTCACACCCAAACCCTATTATAATAATATTATTTAATTATTCAAATACATTTTTCTTTTTTCTTCTATTTGGGGATGAACTGGGTTATATTTTAAATTGTTTGGAATTTCCATCATAGGTGCCTAATTGACACACAATTAATAGAAACCATATTAAAAGCACATGAGGTTGTATATTACCTTTATAGAGATGACCACATAGTCAGTGCACGGTTTCCCTAACTGTGTTCCAAAATCATTTGTTGTTCACTAGACCATTTAGTGTGGGGAACATGGTAGGATTACTATTTGACCAACACTACTACCAAACCGTGCAGAGTGTCGAAACCCTTAAAATGGGGGATTTTAACACTTTTTCCTCCTCTATTACACCTATACTATATTTCTTAAGACTCCCCATTCCAATTCTAATTCAACCCACTACCATCTAGGGTGATCTATCTTATTCCACCCCTCCTCCCATATCCCATCCTTAGGGGTTTCTCTCACATTTTCTATAAGTCCCCAACCTTAAACCTTACTTAATATTGAATTAAATGAATAAATCAAAATGAGGATGTTTTCATGTTTAGAGTTTTAGAGAATTAGGACATAAATATTACATCTGAAAAGATTACAAAGTTGACACTTCTACTATGTTTCCGTAAAATAAAAACTCTTAAAAAGAAACATGTCTAGTTCCATGTTTTAGATAGCATGACTTTTCCTTGATCCCATCCTTGATCCTATTCCATATTAAGTCCTGTGAAAAACATTTCAAAAACTTGGGATGAGCATAAAAAGCTCAGTAAGGGATATAAAAGTATGAAACGAAAACATTAGTCCAAGTATGAAATCATACATTACTCATAAAACATAAGCATTTTAACATACCTTATCAAATCATGAATAAATAATAGAAATCATAAGACATAAAGGTAACATGAGGAATTCATAACATTCTTACATAGGGAGTAACCCTTATGGTTACGTTTGGAATACCCATCACAGTATATTCCCTAAAACTCTTTGGAGAAACCATAATGTTTAACTCCTTCATGTTACCCAATTCATTGGAGAGCTATATCGGGCTCACCCGCCCTTAGATTATCATGGAACCACCCATCTTCATAACAATTCCCAAGAACCATAACATAATCGTATCACGTAAAACATGAATAAAGGAAACATAACATTTCCACATTTCAATCACAAGATATCAATACAACACATTGATATAATAAAAACATTATGAAAACCATTTTCAATACCAATATAAAAGAAAATTAGTACATGGTATTTATTTTTCATTTTTAAAAAAGTTAGGTTATGGCTTGTAGAGGAAGCCGAAACATAAATAATGGTCACAGTGGTGGAGAAGTCGTTGTCGCTGCATTCGTATGAAAAAAAAAACATTCCCTTTGTCGTTTAGTAAAAAGCTTCATATAAAAAAATATTCCTTTTGAATAAGAATAAAAGTAAAAGGGGTTTATGCACAGTATAAAAGAAAGTTGTGTATAAAACAAAATATGCATCAATGAATGGAGATTGAGACGAAGTCCCTTACCTCGTGTCCGACGTGACTCGATTCCTCTTTAATCTACGGAATAATAATCTTGATTTAATTTATACTTTCTTAAGAACATTTTCAAGTTCATTATTCCTTTTATATCACTTATTACCATGTCATGAACACTATGAAATTATTTAAGTTAATAACAGTCGTTTTAACGATCATTGGTACTTGAGTCAAAAATAAACTCTTTATAATTACAAGTTGATCATGTATCCATTATATCCATAGTTATATTAATTATTTAGATTTCATATATTACATATATATCCAGTATATACATGAATTTATAATATTACATAACATTTAGAGGTAAGAAATGAAATGCACCGTTCATGGAGATGGTAAGCCGTACGTACGAATGAACACTACTTTCATTTCTATTTCGTATTTTATGAAATGGAATCATAATAACATAATTGTATATTATAATTACAGTATAATGTGATATATAATATCATTAAATCCATCCTTTATACGTCCCACATATGGCATTAACAAATCAAATCACTTTGAGGGGGCGGTAGTCCGCACTTCGTAAAATGAAGATATCGCGTATACCCATAATTGAAGCCATAAAGGTATGCCATAAATGAAACATACAGAAGTTTAAGGAAACCATAAACATATTATATATCATATATAAATATAGTGTCATCTTAATGGCCACCTTTGACGGTGTTAGAAGAATATTGAACAATCTTCGTTTCGTGAGGCAGAAATTCACCATCCACGGAAATAGTATGCTCTTTAACCATTAGAGGAAGGTGTGTGTAACTGTAGAACTAATATTTATCATAACAAAATCCTAGTATATTGAAGATAATGTTGTTGTTGCAAAATAAAGGAATAAAAAGAGTTTAGGGGGTTGGAGAAGAATAATAAAAGATAAGAACACAAGAGAAGACACTACCTTTAAAACAGGTAACTATTATTTATTTGAGCTCAAAGGCTTCCTTGGAAATACTTATGCCCAATGTGAGGATTATAGGAGTAATATAGGGATTTTTAGAGACAAAATGGGCAGGTTTTGGCTGATACAAAGGCTTGACAGGTGTGGGTAAGGTGGTAGAGGTGGGGGCCTTTTATAATAGGAGAGGAGGGGCACTCTTGGAATGTTATAAAAGGTTACATTATTATAAAATTATTTTCGGATTATAAAGGTCCAAAAATTATAAATTTCGAGGATAAGGTGATAGGATTTAGAAATCCACCCATCCAATAGGTTTTGGACATGTTTAGGTCTTATATTTTACATTATCATTTCATTTTATTTAAATCGTCAAATAATGAGGTAATCGTTGCATCATCATTGTGTCATAAATAATTTAATATATTTCATGTCTAAAAATTATAAAAAAATATCATGATGTAGGAAATATCTTTATATTTCTAATGAATATTTATAGTCAAAATTATGTCTTGTATAACCCCATTTAGAAATTGTTTTAGTAAAACAACACATGTTTGTGACATTTTTATTTTAACATTAAATAAAAAGTTATTAGTGTCATTTTCCTACCAAAGTGGCTCCATGGGGTCCCCAAGATGACCCATGGATTGTCCTGGCCGGCCATGACACATCTGATAAGGGTAGGACTTGTGTCAAGGTCATTTTATATTATTAAAACATTATTTTTACCTTAAATAACACTAATTACCTCTAATCGAGATTAAAAACATAAAAGTTACTATTCACCAAAAAAAATATTTTAATCCCATTAAACAACATTTTACTTCCTAATGACAACCATGAATGTCAGATTTTTGAAATTCAAAACACAGAGGTAGTAAAATTTCATTTAAATGAAAAATCAGTTTTTTTAAGTACACCTTAGTGGTTTCACTATTCATCAAATATTGAAGTTTTTCAAAAAAATACCAAAACTTCACCCTAAGCTATATTTTATTTTCTGAATTCAAAAATGATGTCTATTTTGAAAAATTAAAAACATATAAGTTACATTAATTAATTTAATAATTAATTTCCACTGTCAGTACAAATAGCGTGTTTTTATGAAACAATATATATCAAAAGATTGACACCAGTTTAAGTCCAATTTCAAAGTGAAATTAATTCCAATGACCACTATTGGATTAAATGGTAAAAATATATTCAAATTTTACATTAAAACCAAATAAAAAGATAATATAATCATATAAATAAATTATATTAAAAATAGATTTTGAATTAAAATACAACATTTTTCACTATTCATTAAAAAAATAAACTTTATCGGAAAAATACCAAAAATTTACACAATGTAAATTTCGATGTCCTGATTCTAAAGAAGAATTTTATTTGGTCCAAAAGAATTCATAACAGTGACCAAATCTATATTTAAAGAGGGTTCTCCATCAAAATGCGATAAGTGGACCTTTAGTGAAAATTAGAGTATATATGCCTAAAATTGAATTCTTTTCGTATTTTAAGCCTTAATCTTTATTGGATAAATGTAAAAACATTTAACAAACATATATAATCATATTTTAGTTATTTATTTTCATTCCATCCAATACAACGGGTACATGTCAACTACCATTTAAAATAATATTATTTTATTACTAGTGTGCAACGTAAGATTTCAAAGAAACTCTTTGTTGCATATCGGGTACGCTATCGAACATAGCAACCCATTTAAAGTAAAATTAATATTTAATTTTTAAATATTAATAAGAATGAAAATGTATTATTCTTTATTTACCTGCGATGTTACATCCTTCCCCCCTTTTGGGAATTTCGTCCTCACAATTTTATTCACTTATCAAAATAAGTGGGGGTATTTATCCCTCAAAGCATTTTTTGATTCCCACATTGCATCTTCAACCATATGGTTTTTCCACAAAACCTTTACCTGATGAATTACCTTATCCCGCAACACTTGCTCTCTATGGTCAAGAATCTGGGCTGGTTGTCCTTCATAAGCGAGATTATCTTCCAACTGAACTACCACTAGGCTCAAAACATGAGATGGATCTGGCATATACTTTTTCAACATCGAAACATGAAAAACATTGTGTACCTGAGATAAAATCGGAGGTAAAGCCACTCGATAAGAAATGGATCCAACGTTTTCCAGAATTTCATATAGTCCAATGAACATTGGACTCAGTTTTCCTTTCTTACCAAATCGCCTCACACTTTTCAACAGTGAAACTTTGAGAAAAACATGATAACCTACCTCGAAAGAGAGATCCTTCCTCCGGTTATCCGCATAACTCTTCTGCATGCTCTGAACTGTTCTCATGTGTTTCTAAATCAACTGAACTTTTTCTGCCATCTCTTCTACCAATTCTGGTCCCATCAGCTTCCTTTCACCCACTTCATCCCAAAAGCTGGAGTTCGACACCGCTTACCATATAATGCCTGAAACGGTGCCATATTTATACTGGAATGAAAACGGTTATTATATGAAAATTAAACCAATGAAAGATGTTGGTCCCAACTTCCCTGATAATCCATCGAACAAGCACGCACCATATCCTCCGAAGTCTAAAATTGTTCGTTCTGACTGCCCATCTGATTGAGGATGAAAAGATGTACTAAAATTTAATTCAGTAGCCAACGACTTCTGAAGGCCTTTCCAAAAGTTAGAAGTAATCCTGGGATCATGATCATATACAATGGATAGGGTAACTCCATGAAACCTGACTATCTTTTTAAGATACAATCGAGAAATTTGATCTAGAGAGAAAGTATCTCGAATTGGAAGGAAATGAGAATATTTAGTCAAGCGATCAACAACAACCCATATTTCATTATTACCTCGAGATTTCTTCAATAATCCCACAACAAATTCCATGGATATATTTTCCCATTTCCACTCTGGAACTAGTAATGGATGAATCATCCCTTTCTGTAACTGCCGCTCTCCTTTAACCTACTGTCAAGTCAAACACATCATAGTAAAATCAGCAATATCTCTTTTCATTCCATCCCACCAGTAATACTCCCACAAATCTCTGTACATCTTAGTACTATGAGGATGAACTGAAAACAGAGAACTATGAGCTTCACATAACAACTCTCTCTTCAACTGTGAATCACAAGGCACACACAATCTCTTCCCAAATCTCAATACACAATCACTATCAATGTTGAAGTCAAGTAACTTACCCTTATGAACCAAGTCTACCTTTTTCTGTAACTCAGTGTCTTGCTTCTGTGCTTGCTTGATTCTATCTGATAGAGAAGATTTCACTGATACCTGAAACAAAACAGAAGGACATCCTGCACCAACAACTTTTATGCCAAATTTCATCAAATATTTAACCAAAGGATCACATTCCAAATGCAACATTGTTAATGAAGCATTACTTTTTCGACTCAAATCATCAACCACTTTATTTTATTTTCCCGGATGGTAATGAATTATACAATCATAATCCTTGATTAATTCTAGCCATATCTTCTGTCTCATGTTCAATTCATTCTGAGTGAATACATTCTTTAATCTTTTTTGATCGGTATATATTTCACACTTTACTCCATATGAAAGATGCCTCCAAATTTTTAAAGTGAAAACAACAACAGCTAATTCTAAATCTTTTGTAGGGTAATTTACCTCATGACTTATCAACTGACGTGAAACATATGAAATTACCTGATCATTCTGCATAAGGACACATCCAATTTCCTTCAATGAAGCATCACTGTATATAAAAAACTCACCATTCTTGGAAGGATGTGCCAAAACATGAGTATTCACCAATCTTCTTTTCAACTCTTAAAAACAATAATAACATTCTTTTGTCCAGATAAACTTAACACCCTTCCAAGTTAGCTTAGTCATCGGCCTAGATAACTGTGAAAAATTTTCAACAAACCTTCGGTAGAAACCTACCAAACCAAGAAAACTACGGATCTCAGTTACATTTGTGGGTCTTGGCCATTCTTCAACAACTTTTGTTTTTGACAAATCCACAGTTATTCCATCTTTAGAAACAATATGACCAAGGAAAGAAATCTACTGCAACTAAAAATCACACTTGCTGAATTTCCCATAAAATTTCATTTATTTTAAGGTTTGCAAAATAACCCTTAAATGTCTTTCATTCTCCTCTTTACTTTTAGAAAACACCAAAATATCATCAATGAAAACAACCACAAACTTATCCAAGAACTCATGGAAAATTCTATTGATAAGGTCCAAGAATACAGTAGGTGCATTGGTTAGCCCAAAAGGCATTGTTACAAATTCCTAATGGCCATATCTTGTACGAAATGTGGTCTTTGGAATATCTGATTCCTTTACCTTCATCTGATGGTACCCCGATCTCAGGTCAATCTTTAAAAAAAACTGAGCTCCCTGGAGCTGATCAAACAAATCATCGATATGAGGCAAATGATATTTTTTCTTAATAGTGATGTTATTCAAGGCTCTATAATCAATGTAATGTACCATTGAACCATCTTTATTTTTAACAAATAATACAATAGCACCCCATGGTTATGTGCTAGGTCGAATGAAACCTTTGTCTAATAAATCTTGCAATTGCCCCTTAAACTCTAAAAGTTCAGTTTGAGCCATTCGGTAAGGGGGTTTTGAAATTGGATTAGCATCAGAAACTAAGTCAACAGTAAATTAAACTTCCTGATCTGGTATTATTCCAGGAAACTCATCAAGAAAAACATCAGGATACTCATTTACCACTGGCACATCATTAATCTGAAGAGTTCCCTTGTTTTCAACGATATGTGCAAGGTAAAATTCATTTCCATCTTTTACAAGTTTCTCGGCCTCTTGATATGTTATCAACAGTAACGGTTCATTCTTGTACACAAACTGAAAGTCTTTCTAAAAAGAAACATCTTTATCTCAATAGTCAATCATAGCAAGGTAAATAGAGAGACAATCCATACCCAGGATAACATCAAACTCTACTAGAGGTAAAACAATAAGGTTTTCAAGTAGGTTATTTCCACAGATAAGGATAGGAAGATTCTTATAAATTATTTTTTCATAGAAATTTCTCCCAGGTGTTTTTACCACAAGTTCAGGAGGCATTTATTGAGATGGTACTCCCATTTTACTAGAAAATTTTTTAGAGATGAAAGAATGTGTAGACCCCAAATCAAAGAACACACTGGCATAATATGAAAAAAAACAAAGTACCTAAAACAACTTCATTTGATGGCCCGACATCTGCTGAAGTAGTTACAAAGGATTTCACCACCCCTTTCTGCTTGTAGTCTAACTACTTCCCATCACTCGAGCTCATTGTCGGACACTCATTTTCATAGTGACCCATCTCATTTCACTTAAAACATTTCACTAACTATAAATCAAATTTAGGCTTACCATAATTTTGATCTTTTTAAGTGCAATAATGAGCCTTATGTCCCATTTTACCACATCGGTAGAACTTTCCAGAATTCATAATACATTCCCCAGCATGCTTGTTACCACATTTATCACAAACTGGAAACTTATTTTTCTTACTGTAAGACATTTTTGATGAATTCTTTCGTTTCTCCTACCACCTCGGTCTCTTTTTCTGCTGGTTGTTATAGAACACTTGATCATCGACAAACTCCATTTCCACCTTCTCATCACATCAAACAAGATTTTCATAACTTTTAAACTCATGAGAAGCTAAATCCCTTTGATATTTTGGATTTAATCCTGAGTAAAAACGATTGATTTTACTATCAAGTTCTTGAATAAAATTTGGAGCATTCCTTTCCAATCGAGTGAACCTTTCTTCATAGGCAGCCACTGAGTCTTCCTCTTGCCTCAATTATAGGAACGGTTTTTCCATCCTAATTCAAACAGCCTTAGGAAAATACTTCTCAAGAAACATACCTTTTAATTAATCCCAGTAGAGAGCATCAATGTCATCATCGTCCTAGGTATTTTTAACCATCGACCACCACTTATTTGCTTCACCCTCCAAACGGTAAATAGGAAGACTAACCTTTTGATTTTCTGAACACCCCATGACATTGAAAATCTTCTCCAGTGCTATAATCCACCCTTCAGCTAGGACAGGGTCCGATGATCCTCTTGATGATGGGGGATGTTGCCTCATGAAATGTTCCACCACTGACATGTTCCTCTGCGATTGATCTGGATGATCTCGTGCATGGATACCACCACCATTTATCGCTTGAGTCAACTGCGCCATTACTGAAACAAACTGTTCAGTTCCAATTCCGACCATCTAAGGATTCTTATTCGGAAGTTTATTTCCTTTTGTATGCCTTCCTAGCACTGCTTCCCTGTTTCCTCTGCGGAAAACCATTCTGAACAAACATGTCTTAGATGAAGCAACATGGTGATATTCAAATGCTATATCATTTCAATTTGACCATAAAAAAATATTTTTGGATAATCATTTAACAGAATTCTAACTCCTAAAGTTATCTAAACCGACCTCTGATACCAACTATAAGGCCCCGACCTTAAACCATAATATTGAATTAAATGAATAATTCACATTGAAGATCTTTTCAGGTTTAGAGTTTTAGGGAATTAGGACATAACTATTACATCTCAAAAGATTACAAAGTAGAAACTTCTAGTAAGTTTCCATAAAATAAAAACACTTAAAAAGAAACATGCCTAGTTCCATGTTTTAGATAGCATGACTCTTCCTTGATCCCATCCTTGACACTATTCCACATTAAGTCCTGTGAAAAACATTTCAAAAACATGGGATGAGCATAAAAAGCTTAGTAAGGGATATAAAAGTACGAAATGAAAACATTAGTCCATGTATGAAATCATACTTTACTCATAAATCATAAGAATTTTAACATACCTCATCAAATCAGGAATAAATCATAGAAATCATAAGACATAAAGGTAACTTGAGGCATTCATATCATTCTTACGTAGGTAGTAACCCTCATGGTTAGGTTTGGAATACCCATCACAGTATATTCCCTAAATCTCTTCGGAGAAACCTTAATGTTTAACTCCTTCGCGTTACCCAATGCTTTGGAGAGCTATATCGGGCTCACCCTCCCTTAGTTTATCACGGAACCACCCATCTTCATAACAATTCCCATGAACCATAACATAATCGTATCATGTAAAACATGCATAAAGGAAACATAACATTTCCACATTTCAATCACAAGATATCAATACAACATATTGATATAATAAAAACAATATAAAAACCATTTTCAATACCAAAATAAATGAAAAGTCATACATTGTATTTATTTTTCATTTTAAAAAAAATAGGTTATGGCTTGTAGAGGAAGCCGAAACTCAAATAATGGTCACGACGGCGGAGAAGTCTTTGTCGCCGCATACATACGACAAAAAAAACATCCCTTTTGTCATCTAGTAAAATTCATCGTATAAAAAAATATTCCTTTTGAATAAGCGTAAAAGTCAAAGTGGTTTATACACCGTATATAAGAAAGTTGTGTATACAACAAAATATGCCTCAATGAATGGAGATTGAGACGAAGTCCCTTACCTCATGTCCGACGTGACTCGATTTCTCTTTAATCTCCTGAATAATAAACTTGAGTTAAATTCTACTTTCTTAAGAACTTTTTTCAAGTTCATTATTCCTTTTATATCACTTATTACCATGTCATGAACACTATGTAATTATTTAAGTTAATAACGGTCATTTTAACGATCATTGGTACTTGAATCAAAAATAAACTCTTTATAATTACAAGTTGTCCATGTATCCATTATATCCAAAGTTATATTAATTTTTTAGATATCATATATATCACATATATCCAGTATATACATGCATTTATAATATTACATAACATTTAGAGATAAGAAATGAAATGCACCATTCAAGGAGACGGTAATCCGTACATACGCATGAACGCTACTTTCATTTATATTTAGTATTTTATGGAATGGAATCATAATGAAATAAAGGTATATTATAATACTAGTATAATTTCATATATAATATCATTAACTCTATCCTTTATACGTCCCACATATGGCATTAACGAATCAAATCACTTTGAGGGGGCAGTAGTCTCCACTTCCTAAAATGAAGATATTGCATATACCCATAATGGAATCCATAAAGGTATTCAATAAATGAAAAACGAAGAATCTTAAGGAAAACATAAACATATTATATATCATATATAAATATATTGTCATCTTAATGGCCACCTTTGAAGGTGTTATAATAATATTGAACAATCATCGTTTCATGAGGCAGAAATTCACCATCCATGGAAAAAGTATGCTCTTTAACCATTAGATGAAGGTGTGTGTAAGTTTAGCTCTAATTATTCTCATAAAAACATCCTAGTATATTTAAGATACTATTGTTGTTACAAAAGAAAGGAATAAAAAGAGTTTAGGGGGTTGGAGAAGCAAAATAAAACATAAGAACACAAGAGAAGACACTACCTTTAAAACGGGTAACTCTTTTTTATTTGAGCTCAAAGGCTTCCTTGGAAAGTCTTCTGTCCAAAGTGAGGATTATAGGAGTAATAAAGGGATGTGGAGAGACAAAATAGACTGGGGTTGGCCGATCTAAAGGCTTGAGAGGTGTGGGTAAGGTGGTAGAGGTGGGGGCCTTTTATAAGAGGAGAGGAGGGGCACTCTTGGAAAGTTATAAAAGGTTACTTTATTATAAAATGCTTTTCGGATTTTAAGGGTCCCAAAATTATATATTTCTAGGATAAGGAGATAATAGTTTTAAATCCACCCATACAATAGGTTTTTGACAAGTTTAGGTCTTAGATATTACATAATCTTTTCCTTTTATTTAAATCATTAAATAATGAGGTAATCGATGCATCATCATGGTGTCAAAAATAATTTAATTTATTTAACGTATAAAAATTATAAAAAAAGTATCATGATGTAGGAAATATTTTTATATTTATAATGAATATTTATAGTCAAACTTATGGCTTTTATAACCCCATTTAAAAATTGTTTTACTAAAACAACACATGTTTGTGACATTTTTATTTTAACATTAAATAAAAAGTTATTAATGTCATTTTCCTACAAAAGTGGGTCCATGGGGCCCCAAAGTTGACCCATGGATTGTATTGGTCATCCATGACACATATAACAAGGGTAGGACATGTGTCAAGGTCATTTCATATTATTAAAACATTATTTTTGCGTTAAATTACACTAATTACCTCTAATCGTGATTAAAAACATAAAAGTTACTATTCACCAAAAAATTATTTTAATCCCATTGAATCACATTTTACTTCTTAATGACAACCATGAATGTCATATTTTTGAAATTCAAAACACAGAGTTGGTAAAATTTCATTTAAACAAAAAATCAGTTTTTTTAAGTACCACTTAGTGGTTTCACTATTCATAAAAAATTGACGTTTTTTAGAAAAATATCAAAACTTCAACCTAAGCTATATTTGATATTCCGAATTCAAAAATGATGTATATTTTAAAAATTTTAAAACATATATGTTAAAATAATTAATTTAATAATTAATTCCCCCTCTTAGAACAAATAGCCTGTTTTTATAAAATAATATATGTCAAAAGATTGACAGTAGTTTAAGTCCAATTTCAAAGTGAAATTAATTAAGAAGACCCCTATTGGATTAAATGGTAAAAATATATTCTAATTTAACTTTAAAACCAATTAAAAAGATAATATAATCATATAAATAAATTAGATTAAAATGAGTTTTTGAATTAAAATACAACATTTTCACTATTCATTTAAAAAAACATTATCGGAAAAATACAAAAAATTTACACAAAGTAAATTTTGATGTGCCGATTCTAAAGAATAATTTTAATTGGTCCAAAAGAATGTATAATAGTGACCAAAAATATATGTAAGGAGGGTTTGCCATCAAAATGCGATAAGTGGACCTTTAGTGAAACTTAGAGTATATATGACTAAAATTGAATTATTTTCGTATTTTAAGCCTTTATCCTTTATTGGATAAATGTCAAAACATTTAAAAAACATATATAATCAAATTTTAGTTATTTATATTCATTCCTGGCAATACAAAGGCTACGTGTTAACTACCATTTAAAATAATATTATTTTATTACTAGTGTGCAACGTATGATTTCAAAGTAACTCTTTGTTGCGTATCAGGCAGGCTATCGAACATAGAAACCCCTTTAAAGTAAAATTTATATTTAATTCATAAATATTAATAAGTATGAAAATGTATTATTCTTTATTTACCTGGGATGTTACATTTTCACTTGAGATGTTCACCTGTAATGGTTTCTTTTCCTATACTCTTCTCTATTTCCTTTTTCTTATTGTGTTTCCCCTATCCTACTCTAATAAAAATCCATGGATGAAACAAAATAAATTTTTGGGTTTATTTTTTGTTACTTTTAGGTTTTTAGGGTTTGTGGGGTTCGATTGAGGCTCGTTCTAGCAACGACTATTGAAGGCGAGGACTTATCTATCTGTTTCATGTATGGGTTTTCTGTTTTTATTGTTTCACTAAAATAAATATAATAATTAATTTAATTTTATTATATGTTTTTTATGAAACCATTTTTAAATAATAATTTTATATTTTACTTATGGGTTTTTGAAAACAAGCACTAAACCTTTATTGATACTAAAAAAACACTTGTTTCCCCCTCCCCTAAATTCATTCCCCTAGATCCAAACCTTCTCCCATAAGACCTCTCCGCCAAGCCCTTATGCCCCAAACCCTTACCATCAACACCCTTCCAACAATACACTAAGTCCTCACCACCGTAGCTATTTCCCTTTCCCTCACTCCCGACCTCATAGTCTCCCTTGTTCCCATTCCCCCCTTCGAGCCCCCATTTCCTATAATTGATTTATCTTCACTCCTATTCCCTCATTGTAAATACCTTAATTCCACTCCTAAGTCCTCACCCTTTACCTTGGGGTTTCCATGTCTCCTCTTTACCCATCCAATTCCCATATCCCCTTCAATCACAACACTTCATTAACCACTTTTCTCACCAGCCAAGGGTGAGTTTCATAATCTCTCATTTTTAGTTTTATATTTTTTTACATTTAATGTATTTTATTATTATCAATCCCAAATTCCTTCCTGTAAATGTATTAGGATTTTCTATTTTGGCAATTTTTTATTTTATTTAAGAATTCATGAAAACTAAAGGTTGGTTTTATCCAAAACTCACATGATTATATAATAATAAATGTGTGTACATTTTAGGGTTGTTGAAAAATTGGAATTTTTTTAACATCATAATATCATGTCAATTTCATTGAAACATATTAACGTACTTATAGTCATGTTGCAATTTTTCTATTATTTATACAAATTCAATTTAAAATATAATAAAAATAATGTTTTACAAAAATGTAATAAAATTAATCCGTAGAATGAAATTTTTATATTGTTTATTTAAAATAAATTAGTAATTGTTCAGAAAATAACATAATATTTTTTATGTGTTATAATTTTATTTAATAATTTTAGGTAATTTTTGATATATTGATAAAATTAATAACAAATTATTGAGTAACACACCTCATTATGCAAAGGGTTTGGAGAATTTTTATATTTTTCAACTTCTAATTGATCCTTTAATAGGATAATAATATGTCAATTCATTAAATGTAAATTTTAAATTTGGTCTTAGAGACATGAAGTTTATCAACCCTTGATATTGAAGGAATTACCTTCTCAATATTTTTGTTGGATTTGGAAAGGAGATAAAAATGTTCCAAAATGAAACAACAATGATGTTAGTCAAAAAATGAGCCCCCAACTTCATCAAAAATGGATAATAAAATGAATAAATTCATACATTATTCTTGAAGGATTTACAGGCAATATCATTTGTATGAAAACATATTGGTACAACCATTTGAGGGTATGCTAAATAGTAACATTAAAGTTGATGTTTTTGGTACTATATGAAAACAAATTCAATATTGTAACATATACTTGGATCCAATTATTAAGGATGGATAGAATAAGTTAATAGACAACTTAAATGAGTTGAAAAATGTGATTCTTGACTCACTTGAAGTTGTAAATAATGATTTGTATAGATAATGTATGAAATATTAAAAAAAATATTTTATATTAATGTTCTACTATATAAAATGCCTTCAAAAATTTTAAAAAAAGGGGATGTACATGATATATTAATTTTTTGTGATACATTTTATAAAGATAATATTCCAAATACTTTTAGGGAAAAAAATGTTGTGAAAGGGATTATTCCAAATTATAATAAAATACATTATTGTCCCAAAGGTTTTTTGATTTATTTGGGTGAGTTTTAAATTATATAGGATTGAAAACAATTCCCTTCTAGATGGAAATAAATAAAAGATGTTGGTATTTATAATCAACATACTACTCTAATGAAGAATAAATAGATCAATAATCCAGTAGATTACTATTACTACTCTTTGAAACCTTGATTTTAAATATTTTATATATTATCAAAAATCACCCAACATGTAGATAACAACTATGATGGGTTAGTGGGAAAACAAAGAGATTCAAAATCATGGATGATATTTGATTCATTACATCCATATTTCTCATCATATATTAGGAATGTGGGATTGGAATTGACAGTTGATGGATTCAAACAATTTAGTAATATCAGTTCTAGTTATATAACTTGGAAAATTATTTTTTCCCTTGAAATCTAAATATATATATGTACAGGGAAAAAAATCTATTTTCGATGATTATTCCTATAAAACATACTTATAAATTATATTGATGTATATCTGAAGCCTCTAGTTGAATAATTATTGGAGTTTTGAAGCAATAATTTTTAAGCATATTATGAATCTTATAGAACAATTTAAAATATTCACAATTCTCTAAAGTGGAACATTAGTATATTCTTAAGATTTACTAATTTATCTAGGGAGAGAAATTACATGGGTTTGAAATTTTCAATTTGTAACTTCAATTTTGAGCCCAAAAATTTGCCTTATAGTAAGAAAATAATTATTCAAGGGTCATCACATATTTCCTGATGCAGATCATATATTTTGTAGAAAATGTTAAAATCCAAGGGGTATATTGATCATATATCACCTCTAAATTTGCTGGCTGGTTCTAATATTATTAAATAACTACAAAATGATTTAAGATAATTTTGGAAGTTTTATCATTTTAATGATAGTGGGACATGATTATGAAGTGCATCATCTGTTGAAATAGAAAAAATAGATAAATAGTTTATTCTTAAAACTTTCATATTTGGAATTTAATTTTTTCCAAATAATCATGATTTTAATATTATTTTGAAAAATATTTGTGACAATTTTATCGTCACATTCCATAATGAGAATGAAATATTAAATAACCACATCAATGATCATAATAAATTACAAAAAGTGAATATAAATCATGATCTATACACAGATGAAATTGTAAAATATGATCCACCAATATTTTTAATGAAATATTGTGATAAAAATATATATTCATTCAAATTTTGATAAATTTGGAATTATTTGATGATTATTAAAGTATTATGGAAAGTTTTGTTAGCTTAAAAAGATAATTGTTTACATTGATTTAAAGTTATGATTCATAGATTCAATTATATAATTTACTCTATTGGCATTGCGTATAGTATTACATAAAATGGTAGCTGTATTTGTACACTAATTCTATAAATTCATTATAAAACTATGGGATAATTCTCTATAGCTAGCTATGATTGAAAAAATTAGGGATTGATTTTACAAACACTTTGTGCAATGGAGATGACCATTCCTCTATCATTTTTCCCTGTCATGATGCACTTCATGGATATTTGGTTGAGGAAACTAAATTAGGATGTCCTATAAAATATATATGGTTGCATCCAATAGAGAGGTAATTTATTTATATGTTTTTATAATTATGTGAACCATTGGTGATACTTCATTAAATACATAACTATGTTTTATTCATTTTAACTCACAAATATCAGGGTAATATAAAATCATTTGTGAAAAATAATGCTCGACCTAAAGGCTCTACTTATAAAGGATATTTAAAATGGGTGTGCATTACCTTTTTTATAGATGATTGGATTATATTGAGATAAAGTTCAATTAAGTTGGAAATTTTGATGATATATTGACTCAATATCCACTACATGGGAAATAAAAAATCATTCATACTATTAACAGATCAGTTGGGAGGATCTCAAATATTCCCATGATAGAAATTAAATTTTTACAAGCACATAGATATGTGAAACTAAATACTGAAATTTTATATTAATTCATTGAGGAGATATTGATACAAACAAAGAGGAACATGAGAGGTCAAACAAAAAATGAGAAAGTTATAACAAAATCTACTAATGAAGATCCTATAAAATGGTTTTCAAATCTTGTAAGTTAATAAATACATAAATAAACATCATTATTTTTTTGAAACATATATTTTGTAAATATAAAAATTTATATTAAATGTTTTAGATCATGAATTCTAATACTCATGACATTTTTTCATTATATTTGACATTTCATTCTTGAGGTCCTCTAAAACAGGCTAGAATATTTAATTCATACAATGTGAATGGATTCAAATTTCATACAGTCAATTAAGAAGAGGGTTTAAGAGTAATTAATAGTGTTATAATTATAGTTTCAAAATTTGGTTACTATGGAAGTTTACTGATTTTATCAAATTAAACTACCACAATCATTGTTCAATTGTTTTATTCATATGAAAATGGGTCAATATTACAAGCGGTTTTAAATGAGATTAATTGCAATTTACTTATGTGATGTTTTCTATGTTGATGGATATCATTGACTATGAAGTATATGATCTGTAAATATTCTCATCAAAAGAAAAAATGGTATATTTTTTGTGTGATGTAATGGATGATTTGTGGAGTATAGTTATTCAAATAAAACAAAGATATTATAATGTTATGGGTGATGAAGTGGAATATTTGACATATGAAATTAAATTCCATCAAGAAAAATAAATTGAATTATTTTTTCATATTCATATTAAAAATATTAGTCATTCTATAGTGTATGGAGTATAAAATGTTATGATAGAGCTAGATAATGACATTATTGAAGGGAAAAATGATTTAATGTGCAATAATCCATCAACTTATCAACCACCTATGTTATATGCAATTCATTTCTAGTACTATGGATTTGTTTTTTGGATTGAAATAATGAATGAAGATACTAATTGTAGTATCTAATGATGTTATATATACAAGAGGGGGTGAATGGAATACTTTAAAAATTATATAGGAACATTTATAGTTTGTTAGGATCCTTTCTATTATTTAAAATGTTTAAACAAGGTAATTAAAAAAACCTCTAGTTCTACACACTAGATGGATTCCAAAAATACGATTCTGAGAAAGCAAATCCAGAAAAGTGATTCTGAAAATGAATCTGATCAAAAGTTTACAAATACAAAGATTATACCTTAACCCGTATACAATCTAACTAAATCAGAGTATACAAAAGTAAGGAAGTATAAGATAGTTATACTTTACTCAACAATATAAATACAGTGGAAAAATTTTAACAGAACAAGTAACAAGTATTAAAACTTTTATCCCAAAGAGAAGGGTATCCAACAAAATTGGATAATGGTCCCTTGATTTATACTTTCAAGAAAGACTATCTTACCCACACCAGGGTAATCCCTCGATACAGATATCAGAGTTTGTCTTTCTATCCCCGCAAGACCTCAACTTCAAGGTAGTCAAAACCTATGTCTACCTCAACAAGGAAGCCCTCAACTTCAATGTAGTCGGCACCTCTGTCTTCATATTCTCGGAAGCCCTCGATTGTACAGAGAAACAATCGGAGTCACACAAAGAAAATATGAACAAGAAGTTAATTACGCACAAATAAATGCGAGTATCTCTCTTTAAATCACTTCAACAACATGTCATCTCTAGAGTCATAGAACAGTGTTGAGCTCTTTTCAAATGAGCTCCGATTTATAGGTACAACACCAACGGTCGACTCCCTCTTCCAAAAATCATATTTTCCTTGAATTTCAGAGGGAACTGAAAACGTGTCACTCAAACAATGGTTAGTTAGTAACTAAATGCACGACATATTTTTATAACAAAAACAAGGATACCTAAAAATATGGTTACATAACTAAAATCAAATATTCAGAATGTAAGAAAATAAAAAGTTCGGAGTCTAACCAAAAAAGAATTTAGAGTCTATAATACAAGGATATTCGGATTCTATTTTCTATCGAATTCAGAACCCGATCATACAATGATTGGAGTTTGAATTCATTATAATTTGGAGTCTGAACTCACAAAGTTCAAAGTCTGAATTCATTAGAATTTGGAGTCTTAACTCACAAAGTTCAGTGTCTTAATTCATTAGAATTCGGAGTGTGAACTCGCAAAGTTCGAAGTCTGAATTCATTAGAATTTGGAGTCAGAACACACAATGTTCTGAGCCTAAATTCATTAGAATTTTGAGTCAGAACTAAGAAGAGTTCAGTGTATGAATTTAGAGAACTCGGAGTTCGAAGTCATAAGAGTTTGGAGTCTGCATTTAAAGAAATTAGAGTAAGAACTCAAAATATTCTGGAGTCTGAATTCAGAGAACTTAGCGTCAGAACTCATAAGAGTTCAGAGTCTGAATTCGGAGTTTGAAAACAGAATGCTATTTATCTAAGAATTATATGATTCTAAGGTTTCCAATATGAAACTAATGTTTACATTTAGTCATGATAATGAAAAATGAAAAACATGGTAAAGATAAATTTTATTGGGAAGAAAAATTTTCCTTATAGAAGTAAAACATAGGGTAAATTGAGATTTTCCATGAGATAAGGTGTTTGTGAATTTTAAAACAAGAAGGAATGGTAAAGTCATAAAGAAACCTTATTGACTGAACAATCTCCCCCACGAATGAAGGAATGGAAATGACATAAGGAAACCCTTATTGATTCAATAATCTCCCCCTTTTTTAGAAAGCACAAACATCATTATGAAAAAGAATAAAAGGACTTTGACAATATTTTTATAGACTTTGAAAATAAAACTTATCTCGCTTTTCACATGGAAAAAGTTGAATATGAATAACTCCCACATTGGATTTGGAACACTAAGGATCGTATTCTAGATTTCTGGAATGATATTTCATTATCTTGAATATGAAAATCTCTGTAATGAAAACTCCCCCTTAGATAAAATCCCCCTTACTAAGGGATATTTATTCTTTTCTTAGCATTATTTTTCTTTTATCCCCCTTTGTGATTTTCAAAATTTAATTTGAAGGAATGTATAAGAAATTATAGTACCTTAAATATTAGTAAAATTCATGCAAACAAAAACGAGCAACCAAAATTTCGTTAAGATAGGATGAATTTGTAAAAGGAAGAAAAAAATACAACAAAAGATCAAGTTGGATCAATTTTCCTTCCTCCTCCTTGGATATCAATTTCTTCACAATGGTTTTTAGATTTTTGAGTTCGTTGTGGTTTTCCTCTACTTTCTTAATGAGTTGATCCTGATCCTTGGATTTCTTCTCCGAATCTTTGATTCTATCATCCTAAGACTTGAGAGCTTCTGCATGAGCCTTCATCAGTTCATCTTTCTTGACTAGATTCTCTTCGATCTAGATTCAAAGATCCCTTTCCCTCTTCCAGATTTGGGAAACAGAATACAACTTTGCTTTTAGATCCTTGACCTTTTGAATTCAAGTATTATGCTCTAGAGTTAGCTTTTCCTCAAAGTTATTTGTGAGATCCTTGATTTTACCATATTCAGTATCCAAAGCATCATTAACATCATCTTGAAATTTATCAAGCTCTGTCAAATCAACAACCATATTCATTGAGCAACCGACCACTTTCTTACAAGATTTTTTGTGGGAATCGTAGTTGATGAGGATGTTCTTTTAATCAGCCTCAATCTTTACACACTTATCTATTACCATGGATAACGAATCCGATTTTTGATTCAAGTTGTGTTGGAGAATTTGACATCTAGATTCAATGCTTGGAAAGATCATAATGGTGTCAACAAGCTTCTTCAATTATTGAATGACGAAATCATCTCCTAAGGCTGATGATTCTGAATATGAAACATTGCTTGGTGAGGTTTATTACTCTAGCTTGCAATATTTCTCTTATAAGATGCACCGACTTTCTTCTACCTTAAGAAAACAATAGTTGGTGTCTTAACAAACACCTGTTTACCCTTATTGGTTCTCGGAACAACTTCTTCATCTGGATAGTCATGCTCACTGTTAGATAGCTGAACAATTCTATCTTCATTTATCTTCTCCTTCTCATCTATAGCCTCATCATCTTCAGGATGTGTGAAATGATGGTTTGAACTTTCTTCCTCAGACTATTTATTAACTTCTTCTTCACCATTCTCATCTTCACCTTCCCCATCCTTCCTCGGAGTTTGGATCTTTGAAGACTATGCTTCATAAGTTCATATTGATAGTTTCTCAGAAGGGGTTTCCTTTTCATGATAATCTCCAACTCTCTTTATAAGATCTTCAGTGCCACCACCACTTTCTTCTTTTTCCACTTCTTCGACAATTTCCTTTTCATCAACAATATTTTCATGGACTTTTTCTGGAGTGAGTAATTCCTTACCCGGAGTCTCAGTTAAAGCCTCAACCATGGAAAATTATGTTGAGGGATATTCTCATATGCTATTTCAGTGGCCTTCAAAAGGGATGGGAAAATTTTGGCCCCAGAAAATTTCTTCATCTACTTCTTTTCGTTGTCTTGTTTCTCAAGCTCATCGACTACCTTCTCTTTCAAAGATTTGGCCTCTGTAGGATCCAATCCAAACTGTGGATCTCTTTCCTTTTTATTTTTCTTGTCTTCCCTCCATTTGGATACAACCTCATCCAGATAATCTTTGTTCTTTTAGGGATTTGGAGGTGCGGATTGAGTTTCCTCAGCTTTTGGGGTTTTCTCTACATCTTCTACCTCTTCCAATTTCTTCTTCTTTCCAGCCTTTTTCAATGGTTTAACCACTTATTTTTATTTCAGAAAAGTTTCAACTTCCTCTTATGTTAGATCATATAATTCTCCTGATTCCATAGAAAAACCAACTTTCATCCTTTTGAGAGTATCGTCACTAATCATCTTGACTTTTCAATTCCTTAACTTTAATCTGCAATGTATTTTCAAAGAATTCAAGCATTGAACAATAAGCCTGTAAATAATGGATGGGTACACAAGAATTTATGATTTCAAGTTCCTATACTAAATATTCTCCATCATAATGAGAATATGCTTCATCAAGTTGATGTTCCATTGGTTTACTATGAAATCCAAGATATACATATCACTCTTCTTTATGGTGTCCTGGTCACCCTATCTTGAAATGATAAACCCTTGAACCCACAATTAAAGGATCCAATTATTTTTATAGAGGTGAGAAATCTTCACAGTATTGGCATCTATAAGTCCAATACACTTCATAGATTTTACCTTGAAAAAACTTCCTTGAACATTGGGAAGCTTATGGGAACTAAATTCAGCTTCCCCTTGGAATGAAACTCCAACCAAACTAGCTGACTTTGTATAAGATAGAGCATAGATCTGTTCATAGCTTTTGAATGAAAACTTCCCTCTGCCTTCTTCCTTAAAGAAACTAACTGACTCATAAAACTCCATAAGCAGATCCAGATACACCAAGTCTTGATCCCCTAGCTTCGATATGAAAACACTTTCCCATCTATTATGCTTGATGTTCATGGATATTATATAATCATATTTATTGAAGAAAATTGGATGCACCAACCTTTAAATATATAATTTCAACTCTGGAATCGGCTAGATAGTAGACATATCTTTTTGAGAGGATTCTTCTGCAGACATTCAGACTTGGGAAAACTATGAGAAGTTCGGAACGAGCTTTTGTATGGGTGCAGATTTTCGACACAAAAAGGCTTGAAATCGATGGGGGACAACCCTTTAGGGGTTGTTTATATAGGTGTTTGATGTTACAATTTATCATCCCATCTCAATCCAACGGTTGAGAAATCTCTTGATTAGATCTGACAGTTGAAATTATAGCTGTAAGGAAAATTTGGCAGGATCTGATCTTTTGAGGTATTTAAATGAAAACATTTGGATTTAAGGAAACTAGAATCAGAGAAATTTTAAAAGAAACAAAAGAAACTACCAGCATGTAAAAGGTGATTACGAAAAACTTAAGAAAGAATCATACCTTTCGGATTTCTATGATGATTATTCGTAATAGGTGTTATTCTTCTAGAAGAACTTCATATTAAAAAATGACCATGAAAACATCCATTATGAAAAAAAATTGAGTACGCAAATCTTCATTATGAAAGTTTCAATTACAAAAATATTCATTAAGAAATCTTCAAGTACAAAAATCTTCATTACCAAAATTCCATGTATGAAAACCTATATTACAAAAATTTTGAGTAAGAAAAAAATTCATTAATAAAATTTGAAAAACTAACTATGAAAATTTTCATTTCGAAAAATTTGAAATACTAACTATGAAAATTTTCATTATGAAAAATTTCAAAAACTAACTACGAAGATTTTCATTATGAAAAGATTTAAAAACTAACTATGAAATTTTAAAAGAATTCACTCCCCCTATGAAAAAGAAGTTTATAAATTTAAGGATATTAGTCCAACATGAAGTTAACATAGAAGATTACCTTACAGTTATCATTCCTAACTTCTGTTTAATATATTCAAATCTATCCGAGGGTAATGATTTAGTGAAAATATCAACATGTTGATCTTGCATTCTGATAAATTGAATAATGATATCTCTGTTTTGTGTGTGATCCCTAAAAATGTGATTCCTAATATCTATATTTTTTGAACAAGAGTGATGTGCATGGTTTTTTCTTAAAGCAATGACACTAGTATTATAAAAAAATTGTGTTTCGGTAAAACTCATACCATAGTCTGTGAGTTTGTGTTGCATCCATAACACTTGAGCACTAAAACTTCCAGCTACAACATATTCAGCTTCATCAGTGGAAAGTGCTAATGAGTGTTGCTTCTTTCATGACCAGGAAACTAATGAATCTCTAAAGAAGTTACAAGTTCCAGATTTACTCTTTCTATCCATTCTACATCCACCAAAGCCAGCATCTGAAAAACTTTTCAAAACAAAATCATTTCCAGAAGTCTAGAAGAGTCCTTAATCCATGGTTCTATTTAAGTAGATAAAAATTCTTTTTAGTGCCTTTAAATAAGATTCCATAGGATTGGATTGATATCATGCACATAAGAATACTAAAAACATTAGGTTTGGATGACTGGCTGTTAAGTATTGTAAACATCCTATCATACCCCTAAAAAATGTTTGATCTATTGGTTTCCCAGCTTCATCAAGATCAAGTGGGTTTTTGGTACCAATGGGAGTACTAATACTCTTAGTTTTGTCATATCCAAACTTCTTAAGAAGATAATTAATATACTTATGTTGGGATATATTGATTCCTTCAGGTTTTTGAGAAATTTGAAAATCATAGAAAAATGTAACCTCACCCATCATAGTCATTTCAAACTCATATTTCATTAGATCTGCATAGGAATCAGTTAAAGATAGCTGACTTGAGCCAAATATAATGTCACCAACATAAATTTTAATAATCAAAACATTTTTCTTATCTTTATTTATAAAAAGGGTTGGATCTTCATTTCCCTTGACAATGTTATTTTGAACAAAAAATCATGCATGTCTATCATACGAGGGTTAAGGGGATTGCTTAAGTCTATACAAAGCATTGGTAAGTCGAAAAACGTGATCAGTATAATTTGTATCTTCAAAACCAGGAGGTTGTTCAATAAAAAATTCTTCTTGAACATAACCATTAAGGAAATCACATTTCACATACATTTGAAAATGATTGAAATTGAAGAATGCTATAAAGGAGAGTAGGATACGAATGGATTCAATTCTAGCTACTAGAGCATAGCTTTCTTCACAGTCTATTCCCTCTTGTTGATTATAGCCTTTAGCATGTAATCTAGCTTAATTTATCACTATGATTCCATTTTCATCACACTTATTTCTGAAAACCCATTTAACAACAATAACAAAGGTTTCCGTATGACTTTAATCCAAGGTCAAGACTTTATTCCTTTCAAATTCATTTAGTTCATCTTGCATATATTTAATCTAATCATCATCACCTAAAGATTAATCATTGATTTTTGGTTCTAATTGGGAAATATATGCTAGATATTATACTTCATTTATTAAGTAACTTCTAGTCCTTACAGGTTGATTCACATCACGAATGATACTGTCACTAGGGTTATTCTTTAAAAACAAATAATTTGGGTTTTTTAAAACCTTTTCATCAACATATGGTAGAAAATCATCTGGGTTAAATTCTTCAGAAACATTTTCTTGTGCATTTTCCTTATCAGAAGGATCATCTAACAAAGGATGAATATAAGTTTTTGAAAACACATCCGAAGATATAGGTTGGGGTAGTTTAAAAACAAAGGGATCAGTTTAATCAAATGTCACATGTACTTTCTCTTTAATAGTACAAGTGTTTTTATTAAAAACTGTATAAGCCTTAGAAGTTATGGAGTAGCCTATAAAAACTCCTTCATCAGATTTTGGTGTGAATTTATATAGATTATGTTTAGTATTCAGAATGAATACCATGCAACCAAAAACCTTGATGTATGAAATTCTAGGATTTCTACCATTCTGTAACTCATAAAGAGTTTTATTAAGAAAAAGTATAATCAAGGATCGATTTATAGTATAAAAAGGTGTACTTATAGCTTTAGCCCAAAAATGTTTGGCTATAGAATATTCACTCAACATGGTTCTTGTTATCTCTTGAAAAATTATATTTCTCCTTTCGAAAACACCATTTTATTGAGGTATTCTAGGTGCTGAGAAGTTATGAGTAATGCCTTTTTTACTACAAAAAGATTCAAAATCAGAAGTTTTAAATTCTCCACCATGATCACTATGAATAGTTTTCAATTGATGTTTTTCTCATTTTTATAGAGGGCTCTAAAACTATTAAAATAAGATAAGGATTCAGACTTCTTTGATATAAAATATAACCACATAAATCTAGTGTAATCATCAACTAACACAAATATATAATAATTTCCTCTAATGATACCATTTTTATAGGACCAAAGAGATCCATGTGCACTAACTATAATGCATCAGTAGTTGATACTTCACCGATTTATTTAAAACTTGATTTATGTTGCTTTCCATATTTTCAAGGATCAAAAAGATTTGAAGAATAAAATATAAGCTTCGGTAGATCCTTAAATAATATTTTATTAGAATGTTTTCATAGGTTCTTAAGATTACAATGAACTAAAATTCTATGCCAGAACCAATAATGAACTTCCGTTTCACTAAGGCATGGTAGATCATTGATCCTAATGTCTTCTATGTTTAGTGTGTATACATTCCCTTTCCTATAGGTAGAAAGAATAAACTCTTCCTTGGAATTGTGTACAAAGCACATGTCATTCCTATAATTCACAAGGTATCCTTCATCACAAAATTGGATAATGCTTATGAGGTTGTGCTTAAGACCGTTAACAAATAATAAATTTGAAATAAATGTTTTCCTAAGAAGAACGATGTTAAATATACCAATAATTTCTCTCTAATCATTATCTTTGAAAGTTACTTTTCATCCTTTCGTCTTAATAATCTTTTAAAAAAGGTTTTTATTACCAGTCATATGTTGGGAAAATTCACTATACATGTACCAAGTATTACTACTGGTACTCTCTCTATTTTCTTGAAAACAAAAGAGTTAGATTTTCGAAACCCAAATTTTCTTGGACTTGGAAATTTTAGAAATCAAAATTTTAGGTACCCACATTTTCATAGAAAAATAGGCTTTTGATATCCTAAAGACTAGGTTTTGTTTAAGGAACAATTTTTTTGTAAATACCCGTAAATTTCAAGGGAATTGTTTTCTTAATTTTTTTTGGAATTTTACAAGAACGCAGTTTCTGACGGCACCTAATTCCGAGGCCCGATGTGCCCGGAATTGTTTTCCGAAGTTTGGCTCGGGTACGTTCAGTGAACGGACGAGCGGGTTTTTCTAACAATTGAACCGGTGCCCGGAATCAAATTCTGAGGGCACCGATGGAATCGCAGCGCCGATATTTTCTTAGAAACGCCTCTTCCGGAGTTGCGTTTGCTTAGTTGTGGTTTTTAATTTTCGGGCTTAAGGTTATGAAATAAAATAATTGTACGACAAACTTTATTTTATTTCACTTAAGCCACTTGGAAGCCACTTGAAGCCACTTAAAAGCAGCTTAAAATGAGTTCAAACGGATAGGCTACTATCCAAAAAATATCCTACCCTCTTGGTAGAATATTTGTGAGGTGGGGCCCGCACGAGCCCCGCCGTTTCTTTTCTGCTAAGTAACGCACCTGCGAAAACCCGTCATTATGAAAGTCAACTGACACGTTTTCTTAAATTCTTAACGCACCATTTAATTGTGCGGTTTTATTCATGAATTAAATGGGCGGTTTATTTCGTTTAATTAATTCTATGAATTAATGGGTCGTTACTTACCTTTTTTTCATTTGTTGGCGTAATAATAAAATAAGACCAACGCTGACTTTTGGAGGATTACACGTTGAGAGGCTTTGACAGAAGTTCTTGTGCCTTTACCCATCTTCGTGAAGAACGTGAAGAACATGAAGAACGCGAAGAATGCCTGCCTTCGACGAAGAATGACGAACCCGCAGAAATCGACGACGCGACGTCGTGTGCCGCGACGCCGACATTTCCTTTCCTGCAACGTCCTTCTGCGACGTCTCTTCCTCCGCAACGAAATCTTCGATCACCTGTTTGAGGTAAGAGTCTCCGGGTTTCTATTAAAACTCTTTTGTGGTGTTTAACAAAGCACAAATTTAATTATTATTAATTAAATCTTTTTGTTCATGAAACTCGGAGTTCATCGACGCGACACCCTTCCGCGACGACACGACAATCACTTCCTTCCACGACGATCAAATCCGCGAAGAACCCGCGTGCGACGACTTGGCGATATAGGGGTTATTGTGAATATTTTATATTCCCGTGAACGTTTCTTTCAAATTAAAGAACCGGATTCATATGAAAAATTTTAATTTATTAAAATTGTTGTTTCAAGTGTTGAATAATTCTCCCGTTGTTTTTATCTAACGCGGAGGGTGCGGGCCAAACGAACACGGCCCAAAAACCCTCCGTCGTTCTTCGTGGTTGTGCGGATTTGGTGGGTGACGACAAAACATGACGCAAGGACGATTTGACGATCCCGCAGTGAAGAATGAAACTTGGGAAGAACAATGGCGCAGACAGGAAGGAAAACGGACAACCGGAGCAACTCTGGTTGCCCTCGAAAGCGGCCGACGGCGGCGGCCAGCGGACCCGCGGCCGCACCGGTTCGGATCTCCCACACGGGACGCGACATAAGCCTCGTCCGTTTGGTCCAGTGCGGCCCCACACAGGGCCGCGGCACCTCCAATCCACGGGTGCAGCGCCCTGCGGCGTCCAGCTGCTCTTCCGCGCGGCCGAGCCGAGACGGGCCGGTCCGACCGGCCGGGCCCCGCCCTGGCCGGACCGGACTGAGTCCAGCTAGGTCGGACCGGGTCGGGCCGACCAAGTTCGGCCGACCCAGGGGGGGTCGGGCCGGGTCAGCCCGAACCCAGACCCCCCATCTTCGGACTGTTTTCGGTCTTTTGACCGTAACATGAGCTACATGCCTCTGAACGACGCGCCGTTAGTGGCAACGCGATCCTTGGATCGAGGCGGTCGTTTCGGTATATCGCACTCAAGGGTTCGGAATACTTTGGGTTCGGCCGGGTTGGTTCGTACACGAAACCAACCGGGCGCTCGAATCGGAAACGCTCATATCTTGAGCTACGGACGTCCGATTGACGTGCCGTCTACTTAGTTGGATTCCTCTAAGTGAGACAGATCTTTTGGATCACTCCGCCTGAGGTTTGGACGCATGTGGAGTACGGTCGGGTTGGTTTTTCCTTAAAAACCAACAGGGCCCCTGGGACGAAAAAGCCAATAACTCTCAGACCGGGCGTCCGATTGACGCGCCGTCTGCGACGTTGAGTTACTGTTGACGATACGGAACTCTTGGATACAACAACTTCGGACTTTGTGTCAGTTGATGTATCAGCCTCTCGACTCGTGGAGCGGACCCTCCCGAACGAGCTTGCTCTGTGCGGGTACCCTAGAGCTGGTTGCGACTACTACTTCGACAGCGGCGACTATGCAGAGATCCTCAGTGGACTACGACGATGACTGTGCATAGATCCTCAGTGGACTGTGACGACTACTGCACTCAGCGATCCTATGTGGATCAGTGCTACAGGTCCTATGTGGGGCTGATCCTGTGTGGGTCCGATCCTGTGTGGGTCAGCGCTCAGCGGTTCTGTGTGAGCGAGCGCCTACAGGTCCTGTGTGGGCCCGATCCTGTGTGGGTCACTGCGAGGGTTAGTTACCTATCGATCCTTTGTGGGTCTGACGACTTAGATTGATCAGTGATCATCTTTATCGTCATTCGAAGAAGTATACCTGTGTGAGCTGAATCCGGTGTTACTCTCCTTTGTGGATTGTGTTGAGCTATCCTATGTGGATTACTGTTTACTCTCCTTCGTGGATTGTGTTGAGCTATCCTCTGTGGATTTATTGTTTACTCTCCTTGTGGATTGTGTTGAGATATCCTATGTGGATTACTGTTTACTCTCCTTTGTGGATTGTGTTGAGCTATCCTGTGTGGGTATACGTTTGTTTTCCTGTGTGGACTGGGTTGTGCTTCGGCTCGGATGTTGGAGCCGAACGAGGATTGATGACTTAGGTATATGTATGGGAATATACCTAAGCAGTGTCGGTTGTTACTTCGTGAATGTTTTTTTCCTTGTGGATTATCCTTTATGTATTTCGGGAGACCTTCGGGGGTCTCGGGGTCCCTACTGAGTAGCTTATACTCACCCCTTCATGGGCTATGCCTGCACTTCGTTGTGTTGGATGCAAACGACGGACAACGCTGATCGTGGTGGAGGCTTGCGGTGAAGGATGGTACCTGGAGGTGGACCACTGGGCGGGACGTACTCGGAGCAGTCAGGTGGACTCGAGGAGCAGTGGAGGCTATCTGTACCCACCCTTCAGGTGGGACTTCCAGAGGATGGCTCGACACTGCGGCTGTTTTTTTCAGTTGCTGTTTTCCCCTTTCAGTTGTACTTTACAGTTGGGCTTGTATTTCCGGCCCCTTTTACTTTCAGCACAGCTTGTTACAGTTTTTACTTAGTGTTTACTTTTCCTCTTGCTTACTATGTGGTGCTTGTTTACTTTTCAAAGGTAGTTCCTTCCCTTTTTACCAGGATTTACACCTTGGTGCTAGGCGCCAGCCCCTACCCTTTGGAAGGCGGGCTTGGGGTAGTCACGGCATGGGCCCCGAGGGCAGGTCGTGACAAATTGGTATTAGAGGCGGTCGGTTCTACCACAGAATCTGATATTTCTTCTATGTGAAGCAATAGTGTTTAGCGTATTGAGTGTGGTTATCAGTCCAGGTAGTCCAGTGTTGGTGCGGCGGCAGACGTATCCGTACACCAGGACCCTAACTTCTGATTTCTGACTTAATGCAAGAAAACATTGATTGCATGTGTGGTTAAAGTTTTCTTTGTGATTACTTGTGTCAGCGCACCAGGTATACTGTTCTGACCATGGCGCACTTGTTTCCATTCCAGGATGGCCCCACAACGGCAGCCAACTAGGGTTCCGATAGTAGAGCGCGACGACAGCCCGTCGAGCGACGAGGCCTCGGTACAGGGCCCGTTGATAGCAGAGGCACCGACGGTACCTTCACCTGCCGAGCCCCCGATGCTTCCAGCACCGACCGCTGACGATGCACATCGCCTCGGAGCTCTGCACGAGTTCAATCACTAGAAACCACCCATTTTTGTGGGGAGATGGACCCCCAGGCAGCCGAGGACTGGCTGGAGGCGGTCGTACGAGTTTTCAGGCTAGTGAGGACACCAATAGACCTCATGGTGATCCTCGCTGCGAGCCTGCTACACGCAGCAGCAGGACGATGGTGGAGCTTGATACTCCAGGTGCACGATGAGGCGTATCTTCTCTGGACGGACTTCAAGAGCCTTTTCCACTCAGATTTCGTCCCGACCACCCTCCGAGCTGTGCGCATCCAGGAGCTTCTTCAGCTGCGGTAGGGCAGGTTGACGGTCACCCAGTACACGGCGAGGTTCACCGATCTTTCTCGCTACTCGACCGACATGGTACGGGACCCCTTCTTCCAGGGCTGAACCTTTGAGCAGGGTTTGAGACATGAGATCAGGGCATCGTTAATCTCCCTCAGTATCCCGACCCAGGCAGGAGTGCTAGAGCAAGCCCTTCTAATCGAGATCTTTCTGGCTGAGTCCACAACGAGACCTACCGCAGGGCGGCATGTAGAGGAGTCTTCGGCAGCAGGTAGACGACGGATGACTCAAGGTTCCAGGCAGACCAGACCCTCTCGTAGACGACCTCAGGACACTAGCTCAGCAGTGCGGGGCACACAGCGTGGATCCCGTCTTCCGAGAGGCAGGCAGTGCTACGCCTGCGGCGGGCAGGGCCACATGGCTCGTGACTGCCCGACCCGCCGTACCGAGGAGCAGCAGACGGTGGAGGGGCCACCCAAGAAGAGGCAGAGGGTCGACCGTGGCGGTCCGCAGGGAGGAGGCGGGCGAGGCAGAGGAGCTGGCCGAGCAGCAGGTGGTGGGCGACGCTTTGAGGCTCTGCCACCACCACCACCAGGAGGTCTGCCCCGACCACATGGAGCTGGGGGGCAGAGACAGGCGTAGCTCCATGCAGCGGAGGCCTACGACCTCAATGCACCAGATATGATTCGAGGTACGATCTGTGTCTATTCCACCCTTGCTGTAGCTCTTATAGACATAGGAGCAAGTCACTCTTTCCTAGCCGCTACCCTTGTTCGGAGCTCGGAGATTCCGACAGAGCCGTTGGCTCGATCCTTACGGCTAGAGACCCCTACGGGAGCAGACTCGATGATTACGCACTGGTGCTGGCAGTGTGAGCTTACTATGGGAGGCGAGAGCTTCGGCTGTGATCTTCTTGTAGCAGCATCGAGGCCTTATGACGTCATCTTGGGCATGGATTGGTTATCTACATTCCATGCTCAGATTGACTGTTTTAGGCGCAAGGTGCGATGTGTACGCACTGACGGGAGCAAGTTCACCATCACCGACGAGAAGGGAGCCTTTGTAGCACATGATAGACTTCCACAGAGGAGAGGAAAACCCTTCACTCATCATTTGGCTAGCCTCATCCTAGGAGCAGTTGATGTGCGGAGTCCTATTTTTCCTGCAGTGGTGGATCAGTATGCAGATGTCTTCCCTGACGACGTTCCTGGGCTACCTACTCGCAGAGAGTTAGACTTTTATATTTATCTGTACCCCGAGATAGCCACGATATCCACTCCAGTGTATCGGATGGCCCTCTCTGAGATTCGAGAGCTGCAGGTACAGTTGGAGGACTTGTAGGGCAAGGGGTCCATCCGACCCAGTGTTTCACCCTGGGCTTCCCCGATATTGTTTGCCAAGAAGGCAGACGGGAGCTTGCGACTATGTGTCGACTATCGTCGCTTGAACCAGGTGACAGTGAGGAAAAAGTATCCACTACCGAGGATTGATGACCTCTTCGATCAGCTCAATGGAGCACTATGGTTATCGAAGATAGACCTCAGGTCAGGCTATCATCAGCTCAGAGTTCGAGATGAGGACGTGCAAAAGACGGCCTTTAGGTGTCGGTATGGCCACTATGAGTTCTTGGTTATGCCTTTCGGCGTAACCAATGCTCCAGTAGTGTTCATGAGCATCATGAACAGGATCTTCCAGCCATACCTCGATCGATTTGTCGTGGTCTTCATCGACGACATTTTGGTGTACTCGACCACGGAGGAGGAGCACACCTACCACTTGCGGGTTGTACTAGACACACTCTAAGAGCACCAGCTTTATGGAAAGCTCTAAAAGTTCCAGTTCTGGTCATGTGAGGTCCACTTCTTGGGGCACGTCATTTCTGAGGCGGGAGTTGTAGTGGGTCCCGCGAAGATCGAGGCAGTGCTAGCTTAGGAGCCACCCAGGAGCGTGACGGAGGTGCGGAGTTTCTTGGGCCTAGCCGGATACTATCAGAGATTTGTGACGGACTTCTCCAGAGTTGCGGTGCCACTCTCAGCTTTGACGATGTAGGGGAAACCCTTTGTGTGGTCGGACAGATGTCAGCAGAGCTTTCAAGAGCTGAGATAGAGATTGACCAACGCACCTATCTTGAGGTTGCATGAGGAGGGAGTTGGATACGTAGTCTACTGCGATGCATCAGGGACCGGACATGGTTGTGTCCTGATGCAGGAGCAGGCTGTGATTGCCTATGGATCACGTCAGTTGAGGCTGCATGAGCAGAACTAGGCTACCCATGACATGGAGTTAGCAGTAGTGGTCTTCGCTCTGAAGACATGGCAGCACTATCTGATGGGCGAGCGCTTTATAGTCTTTTCTGACCACCAGAGTCTCTTGTACATCTTCTCTCAGAAGGACCTGAATCTGAGACAGCGGCGATGGCTCGGGTTCCTCCAGGACTATGACTTTGAGATAATCTATACTCCTGGGAAGGGGAACGTGGTAGCCGATGCCCTCAGCAGGAGGACGGGCATCCAGCTACTTGAAGAGGCGACAGAGCAGATAGCCTCTTTGTAGATATCCTTCATGGATATAGATGAAGCAGCCTTCCTTCAGTCTCTCACAGTCACCCCTCCACTACTGCAGCGGGTCAGAGAGGCACAACATGGGGACGCCGACTGTGAGACGCGGCGAGCACAGTTATCCTTAGGACAAGCACCTGATGGCTTCTCCTTTGGAGCAGGGCACGACATCCTTTTATGAGGACATACCTTGGTACCAATATCTTTACTAGAGGAGGTGCTGAGAGAGTTTCACACTTCTCCTTTGGCGGTACATCCTGGAGTGGTGAAGATGTACCAGGATCTCAAACGACAGCACTGGTGGCCGTGCATGAAGAAGGTTGTGGCAGAGTTCGTTTCTTGATGCCTCACCTGCCAGTAGGTGAAGGCAGAGCATCAGGTACTAGCAGGCTTGGTACAGCCCTTGGAGGTCCCAGAGTGGAAGTGGGACGGCATATCTATGGACATCGTGACTGGACTTCCACACACTTCCAGAGGTCATGACTCCATTTGGGTGATTGTTGACCGACTCACCAAGTCGGCACACTTCTTACCCATCAGAGAGCAGGGATCAGTGGATAGCTTGGGGCGTCTCTACGTTCAGGAGATTGTACGGGTTCACGGCATTCCATCGTCTATCGTCTCTGATCGGGACGCTTGCTTTACTTCCCGTCTTTGGAAGGGGTTGCAGGAGGCGTTCGGGACGCGGCTACGTCTGAGCACCGCCTTTCACACTCAAACGGATGGTCAGATGGAGAGGACTATTCAGACTCTCGACAACATGCTCCGCGCATGTGTCCTTGACTTTGGTCGCGGCTGGGAGGATCACCTACCCTTGGTGGAGTTTGCGTACAACAATAGCTACCACTCCACCATCAAGATTACACCATACGAGGTGTTATACGGCAGACCTTGCAGATCTCCTTGTGCTAGACAGACCCTGGGGAGTCAGCACTTGTGGGACCAGAGATGGTCCGGGCCACGACAGAGAAGGTCCAGGTCATCCAGGAGTGGATGAGGATAGCTCAGAGCCGGCAGAAGTCTTATGCTGATAGGAGGCAGAGGCCACTAGAGTTCGAGGATGGAGACCATGTCTTCTTGCGTGTCTCACCTCGACGTGGTATGCGGAGATTTGGCCGAGGAGACAAGTTGTCTCCAGGCTTCATTAGACCATTCCAGGTCCTCAGCACGATTGGCGAGGTGGCTTATCGCCTGGCTCTACCACCTCAGTTGCGCCGGGTGCACGACGTCTTCCACGTATCTCAGCTGAGGAGATATGTGCACGACCCAACGCACATCATTGACTATGAGGAGCTAGACGTGGATGATGGGGTGACTTTTACGGAGGTCCCAGTGGAGATAGAGGATCAACAGGAGAGGGTCCTACGTGGGTGATCTATTCCTCTTGTACGCATCATATGGCAGCACGGGAACCTCCAGGAGAGCACATGGGAGCGGGAGGCTCAGATGCGTGCTCAGTACCCACCTTTGTTTCCCTAGTTTATGATGTATCTTTACGGGGATGTAAAGCCCTGAGGTGGGAGTAATGTAAAGACCCGTAAATTTCAAGGAATTTTTTTTCTAAATTTTCTTTGGAATTTTACAAGAACGTAGTTTCTGACAGCACCTAATTCCGAGGCCCGGTGTGCCCGGAATCTTTTTCCGAAGTTTAGCTTAGGTACGTTCAGTGAACAGATGCGTGGGTTTTCCTAACTTTTGAACCGGTGCCCTGAATCGAATTCTGAGGGCACCGATGGAATCACAGAACCGGTATTTGCTTAGAAACGCCTCTTCCGAAGTTGCGTTTTCTCGGTTTTGGTTTTTAATTTTCGGGCTTAAGGTTAAGAAATAAAATAATTGTACGACAAACATTATTTTATTTCACTTAAGCCACATGGAAGCCACTTGAAGCCACTTAAAAGAGGCTTAAAATAAGTTGAAACGAATAGGGTACTATCCAAAAATATCCTACCCTCTTGGTAGGATATTTGTGAGGTGGGGCCTGCACGAGCCCCGCCGTTTCTTTTCCGCTAAGTAACGCACCCGCGAAAACCTGTCATTATGAAAGTCAACTGACGCGTTTTCTTAAATTCTTAAAGCACCATTTAATTGGGCAGTTTTATTCGTGAATTAAATGGGCAGTTTCTTTTGTTGAATTAATTCTATGAATTAATGGGTCGTTACTTACCTCTTTTTCGTTTGTTGGCGTAATAATAAAATAAGACCAACGCCGACTTTTGGAGGATTACACGTTGAGAGGCTTTGACAGAAGTTCTTGTGCCTTCACCCTTCTTCGCGAAAAACGCGAAGAACACGAAGAACGCGAAGAATGCCTGCCTCCGACGAAGAACGGAGAACCCTCAGAAATCGACGACGCGACTCCGTGTGCCGCGACGCCGACGTTTCCTTTCCTGCAACGTCCTTCTGCGACGTTTCTTCCTCCGAAACGAAATCTTTGATCAGCTGCTTGAGGTAAGAGTCTCCGGGTTTCTTTTAAAACTCATTTGTGGTATTTAACAACGCAGAGATTTAATTATTATTAATTAAATCTTTTTGTTCTTGAAAATCGGAGTTCGTCGACGTGACACCCTTCCGCGACGACGCGGCGATCCCCTCCTTCCGCGACGATCAAATCCACCCGCGTGCGACGACTTGACGAGGTAGGGGTTGTTGTGAATATTTTATATTGCCGTGAACGTTTCTTTAAAATTAAAGAACCGGATTTATATGAACAATTTTAATTTATTAAAATTGTTGTTTCATGTGTTGAATAATTCTCCCGTTGTTTTTATCTAACGCGGAGGGTGCGGGCCAAACGAACACGGTCCGACAACCCTCCGCTGTTCTTCGTGGTTGTGCAGATTTGGCGGGCGATGACAAAACGTGACGCAAGGACGATTTGACGATCCCGCAGTGAAGAACGGAACCCGGGAGGAACAACGGCGCAGAAAGGAAGGAAAACGGACCACCGGAGCAACTCCGGTGGCCCGCGAAAGCGGCCGATGGCGCGGGTCACCGCCGCGGCAATGCCGGTAGCCGGAGGCGGCGATGCCCTGGCGCGCCACCGGACAGAGCCGCCGCAGCGGCGGCGGCCAGCGGACCTACGGCCGCGCGGGTTCGGCTTGCCCGCACGGGACGCGACAGAAGTCGCGTCTGCTTGATCCAGCGCGGCCCCACGCGGGGCCGCGACACCTCCAATCCGCGGGGGCAGTGCCCCGCTGCGTCCAGCTACTCGGCCGCTCGGCCGTGCTGAGCCGGGCCGCGCCCTGGCCAGACCGGACCGGGTCGACCCGGTTCGGGTCGACCCGGGGGGGGGGGGGGGGGTTCGGGCCGGGTCGGCCCGGGCCCAGACCCCCCATCTTCGGACCGTTTTCGGTATTTTGACCATAACATGAGCTACGGGCCTCTGAACTATAAGATGTCAGTGGAAACACGATCCTTGGATCGAGATGGTCGTTTCGGTATATCGCACTCAAGGTTTCGGAATACATTGGGTTCGGCCGGGTTGGTTCGTACACGAAACCAACCGGGCCCTCAGAGCGGAAACGCTCATATCTTGAGCTACGGACGTCTGATTGATGTGTCGTAGACTTCGTTGGATTCCTCTAAGTGAGACGAATATTTTGGCTCACTCCACCCGAGGTTTGGACGCAGGTGGAGTACAGTTGGGTTGGTTTTGCCTTAAAAACTAACCGGGCCCCTGGGACGAAAAGGCCAATAACTCTCAGACCGGGCGTCCGATTGACGCGCCGTCTACGACGTTGAGTTCCTGTTGACGATACAAAACTCTTGGATAAATCAACTTCGGACTTTGTTTCAGTTGATGTTTCAGCCTCTCGGCTCGTGGAGCGGACCCTCCCGAACGAGCTTGATGTGTGCGGGAACCCTAAAGCTGGCTGCGACTGCTACTTCGACAGCGACGACTGTGCAGAGATCCTCAGTGGACTACGACGACGACTATGTAGAGATCCTAAGTGGACTGCGACGACTACTGCACTCAGCGATCCTACGTGGATCAGTGCTACAGGTCCTGTGTGGGCCCGATCCTGTGTGGGTCCGATCCTGTGTGGGTCAGCGCTCAGCGGTTCAGTGTGAGCCAGCACCTACAGGTCCTGTGTGGGCCCGATCCTGTGTGGGTCATTGCGGGGGTTAGTTACCTATCGATCCTTTGTAGGTCCGACGACTTAGATGGATTAGTGATCACTTTATCGTCATTCGAAGAAGTATACCTGTGTGAGCTGAATCCTGTGTTACTCTCCTTTGTGGATTGTGTTGAGCTATCCTATGTGGATTATTGTTTACTCTCCTTTGTGGATTGTGTTGAGCTATCCTCTGTGGATTTATTGTTTACTCTCCTTGTAGATTGTGTTGAGCTATCCTATGTGGATTACTGTTTACTCTCCTTTGTGGATTGTGTTGAGCTATCCTGTGTGGGTATACGTTTACTTTCATGTGTGGACTGGGTTGTGCTTCAGCTCGGACATTGGAGCCAAACGGGGATTGATGACTTAGGTATATGTATGGGCAGATACCTAAGCAGTGTCGGTTGTTACTTCGTGAATGTATTTTTCCTTTTGGATTATCCTTTGTGGATTTTGGGAGACCTTCGGGGGTCTCAGGGTCCCTACTGAGTAGCTTATACTCACCCCTGCACGGGCTATGCCTACACTTCGTTGTGTTGGATGCAGACGACAGACATCGCTGATCATGGTGGAGGCTTGCGGAGCAGGACGGTACCTGGAGGTGGACCACTGGGCGGGACGTACTCGGAGCGGTCAGGTGGACCCGAGGAGCAGTGGAGGCTATCTGTACCCACCCTTCAGGCGGGACTTCCAGAGGACGGCTCGACTCTGCGGCTTTTCATTTCAGTTGCTATTTTCCCCTTTCAGTTGTACTTTACAGTTGGGCTTGTATTTCCGGCCCCTTTTACTTTCAGCACAGCTTGCTACAGTTTTTACTTAGTGTTTACTTTTCCGCTTGCTTACTCTATGGTGCTTGTTTACTTTTCAAAGGCAATGCCTTCCTTTTTTACCGGGATTTACGCCTTGGTGCTAGTCGCCAGCCCCTGGCCTTTGGAAGGCGGGCTTGGGGTAGTCACAACACGGGCCCCGAGGACGGGTCGTGACATTGTTTCCTAGTTTCCACCACACTGACACTTAGTACAGAATATATCACTTTGAGGGACAAAATAATTGTTTCTAAAAATCTGTTTAGAACTAGTATAACCAAAACCAGAACTATTCCTTAGAGGTCGAATTTGAGAATACATCTTATGAAAATTTTCCTTACCTAAGGTAAAGTTTCACAAAGACTTCCTCAAGGAAAATGTTTCAGATTTTAGTTTAAAAACCATTTTATTGACTTCTAAAACATATCATTTGGAACTAGTGTTAGGTTCAAAAACCGTTTTCTTAGAAATTACATTTTCTAGATCCTTAGAATGTTTATTCTTCTCAGAATTTACTTCCTCACGATTTTTTTGAAATACATTCAAAATAAACAATTTTCTTTTCATGATCTTTATAATGATCTGATATTACCTTTGTAAGAATAGTATTCCTAGAATTTTCCATATCAATATTTTTCATGTGTTTTGAATTATCAATCTCAAGGAGTTTGACAAACCTAGAAACTTCTTCATAGGAAGGTAAAATATTATCTTCATCAGAAGAAGATTCTTCATTCAGTGATTCATAATATTTATCATAAATATAATTTTCATTTAAAGAAACATTGGTCATTGATTCAACATTGTGTACCTTATCCAATAAGCAATGATTGTCAATAGGTAGTCTGGCTATTATACCATGATTCGTCTTTCTGGAAGATTTGTAATCTGATGAATTATATGAAGAGTCACCACCACTGGAACTCCAGGTGTCGTTAGCTTTCAAGAATTTCTTAGCTTTAGCATTGTAGTAATTCTTTTTGTTTCTCTCAGAATGCTTTTCCTTTCTTTGTTTTCTCTTAAGAACAGGACAATTAGGCCTTATATGTCCAGCTTTCTTGCATTCATAACATGTAACTTATGAATCTTTCTTGTGTTTCATTTACTTCAACATATATATGGATTGAATTTTCTTTTGTCCAACAATTTTGTTCATCCTTAGAGACGGATTTACTAACACATTTTCTGAAGAATCACTTCCACTAGATTCAGATTAGATAATAACCATCTTAGATTTTGATCTAGTAAATCTCTCAGAAGTCTTAACTTTTATATGATTTGATTTTGTAGAAAAGCAACATTTCAATTCCCATTCTTCTTCTTAATGTTATCATCATCTCTCTTCATTCTAGTCTCATGTTGAAGAAGAGTTCCAAAAAGTTAATCAAGAGAAATCTGAGTAACCATTCTATTCTCATCAATATCTATTCTCTTGGATTTCCACTCATTCGGCACGATGTCTATGATCTTATCAACAAGTGATTCATCATATAATCCTTTCTAACCCATGTATTTTAAACTATTCCCAATAGTCATGAATCATTGTTGCAATTTACATATGGGTTCTTTATAAGGAAAGCAAAAACCATAATATTCAGCTCTACGCATGGCTCTTCTTGTTTCAATTACTTTGGAAGTTCCAAAGTAGGTAACTTAAAGTTTCTTCCAAATACAATTTGCTTCTTCACAAGATGAAATTTGGATAAATAAATATATTTCTAGTCATGGAGAAAATCTAAGTATTGCATACCTTATAATTCAGTTGATATTCATGCTTTTCTTTGATTAGTGAAGGTACTAGTTTCCCTATCAGGGATTTTATATCCTCCATCAAGCATAACAAAATTATCAACTCCAGTATTGATAATAAAAGTCATCATGTGATCTATCTAATATTCATAATCATTTCCATCAAAAATAGGTATTCTTGTTGGATTGAGATTGTCTATGGAACCAACATTGATTCCTACCATTTTAATGAAAAATTTATTTCCATACAAACATTTTATCAATAATAGTTTGTAAACATGGAAAATATTCATCCGCAAGGAAAATAAAACTAGAGTGATTCTAATAAAAATATGAATCTGAACTTTATGATTCTGAAAATATGATTCCGAAAATATAAGAAGACGAATAATTCTCTTCTGAATATAATCGTGAGATTAATTCAGACTGGACCAATCCTGTGATACCAAATGTTGGATCAAAATAATGAATGAAGATACCAATTTTAGTATCTAATTATGCTAAATATACAAGAGGGGGGGTTAATTTTATGCTTTAAAAATTCTTTAGGAACTTCTGAATTTGCTTAGAAACCATTATATTGTTTTACAAGGTTATACAAGGCAATTCAAAAAACTTCTAGTTCTACACACTTGCATGATACCGGAAATATGACTCCGAGAAAGAAATTCTGGAAAAGGGATTCTAGAAATGAAACTTATCAATAGTTTACAAATACAAAGATTATAGATTAAAGAGTATAGAATTTAAGTAAATTAGAGTATACAAAAGTAGGGAAGTATAAGATAGTTATACTTTCCTCAATAATATAAATGCAGTTGTAAAATTTTAACAGAACAAGTTACAAGTAGTAAATCATTTAACCCAAAGATAAGGGTATCTAACAACCTTGTATAAAGGTCCCTTGATTTATACATTCAAGAAATTTTGTCTTTCCCACACTAAGGTAAGCCCTTGATAAAAAGATCATATTCTATCTTGAAATCCCTACAAGCCCTCAACTTCAAGGTAGCCAGCACCTCTTTCTTTCTCAGCAAGAAATCCCTAAACTTCAAGGTAGTTGGCACCTCTGTCTTACTATCCCCAGAAGCCCTCGATTGTACACATCAACAATCAGGGTTGCACAAATTAAATCTGAAAAAGAAGTTCAGTACGCGCAATGAAACAAGATTCTCCCCTTGGAAATGACCTCAACAACATGTTATATCTAGATTCATAGAACAATGTTGATATTTTTTCAAATGAGCTCCTATTTATATGCATAACACAACTGTTAGATCCCTCTTCCAATGGTCATATTTTTCCATGGATTTCAGAGGGACCTGTACATGTGTCACTCAAACAATGGTTAGTTAGTAACTGAATGCACGACATTATTTATAACAAAAACAAGTGTAAGTAAAAATATGGTTTTATAACCAAAATCAAATATTCGGAATGTAAGCAAATAAAAAGTTTAGAGTCTAACAAAAAAATAATTCAGAGTCTATAATACAATGATATTTAGATTCTGTTTTCTATGGAATTTGGAACTTGAACTTACGATGTTCGGAGTCTGAATTCATTAGAATTCGGAGTCAGAACTCACAAAGTTCAGAGTCTGAATTCCGTAGAATTCGGAGTCAGAAGTCACAATGTTCGGAGTCTGAATTCATTAGAATTCAGAGTCATAACTCACAAATTTTAGAGTCTAAATTCATTATAATTCGGAGTTAGAACTCAGAAGAGTCCAGAGTCTGAATTCAGAGAACTCAGAGTCTGAATTCATAAGAGTTCGGTGTCTAAATTCAGAGAACTCGGAGTCAGAACTCATAAGAGTTCGGAGTTTGAATTCAGAGTCTGAAATCAGAATTCTCTTTATCTAAGTATTATATGATTCTGAGTTTTGAAATATGAAACCGAATTTTACACTTAGACAAGATAATGAACAATTAAAAACATGGTAAGGATAAATTTTCTTGGGGAAGGAAAATTTTCCTTATAGAAGTAAAACATAGGGTAAATTGAGATTTTCCTTGAGATAATGTTTTTGTGATTTTCAAAACAAGAAGGAATGATATAGTCATATGGAATCCTTATTAACACAACAATCTCCCCCAAGTATGAAAGAATGGAAAATTCATAATGAAAACCTTATTGACTCAACAATGTTATCATATAGATTTTTTTGTATGAGTTATATAATTTTGAAAAAGAAAAAGTTATTTTCGTTTGTATGTGTTGTCATACATTATCATACCTATGTATATCATATTTTCCTGTATTATGAATCTGTTATCATTTTTAAATTTATTTTGACTCAAAAATATTTCAAAATATCTGTTATAAAGTTATTTTTGCATATTTAAATGACATTAATTCCATGGAATAATAGATTCACTTATCTGAGTACACTCTTTGTTGATTTCATCCAACCATACAGATGTCATTAGTGTTACTAGATGATCCCATGGGATCCCTCACAGTAAAATTTGGGGCTCCCTATATCTTTCTATAGTATAATCTTTCACATCCCCTTTCTACCTCCCATTAATGTCTGGAAGAACCTATATTTCCCTCCCATCATCATCTTTAAAACATCCTTTTGATTTAGTATGTTCATCACACAAAAGATTTATAGTGAGGGAATAATGGGACACACCAATTTTTTTAGGAGGATATTGGAGGGTTACAATTATAGGTATAAATTTTATTGATAATAAATTTATTTCACTTTTTATAAAAATAACCGTTTTTTATAAAATAAAAAAAATGTTACTAACAAGACAAATATTAATAGTTTATATTTGTATAGTCGAAATGTATTGAAGATATTACCCCCTTTTATTATTATGGAATCTCCATAGATGAGTTTGTGTGATTACTTGGATAGATTCTAGAATGGTTCATAGTTGATCCAGTTAACTTTATGATTAAATATTTTTACTATAATCATATGCCTCAACCTTGGAAGAATATATTTTTTAAACCCTAGATAAAGTTAATTTTAATACATTATGGCTTAATTTAATTTCCTTATTTAATGAAATTATAATATTTTAAAAAAAATATATGTATATATATGCAATTCATCTTTATCATTGCAGATATAATCCCAAGAAAGTAGGCATTGAAAATTTTTGGTAAGAAAAGGAAATTATTTAAATGAAGATCGTGGAATGAATTCCATGATACATCATTGAGGACTCAGTATTAGTATCATAAGGTACATTAAGGGGAACATAGAGATAAGTGTAATGAGTTCATTGATAACCATCGTCATTAGAAGAACATGATGTTGTAAAATATAACATTATATTAATCTATTTTTACATGTATTCATTTATATTATAAAGATATGAAATTTCATACATTACTATTAAATTACATATAATTTTTTTAAAAATGTTTCATAAAAAATGTTTGAGTTTGAGAAAGAAAAATCATCCCCTACACTACTGGTTCAAATAATTTTTCTAGAAATTTATCTACTATAGAAGTAGTTTAATTAGTTAAAATATTTATATGAAAATATTTTCTAATTAATTTATAATTTTTTTGATTTAACCTTTCTTAATTTAGAAAAATAAATTTGTTAAGAAAGTCTATCTGAACAGATGATTTTTATATTATCTTATAAAATTTAATGGGTTTTATGTGAATAATCCTCCCAAATAAGTTTGGGTATGGATTATTTTGCCATTATAAAAACTTATTACCATTTAACACTTTTTTGAAATTTATTAATTTAAATTCAACTGATATTTATTTATAGGTAAATATAAAAGAACTATGGGATTCCAATCCAAAGTAACCTTTCCTGGTCTCACAGGATTATCATGTTGGTCAACTCCTTGGGATGGATTATCCTTGTCGCATACATGGGATGAGTTTAGGACTATTACTATATGTGGTATTTGGAAGTTCACTAAGGATTTTAGAAGCATCTACTACAGTTTTTAGTCACTCTATACCTTTAGATTCCAAAAGGCAGTTAATTGTAATTCCAAACATAATTCAACAATAGGGTAGCATAATCCAGTAATAGGGTACTCATATAAAACTGTAGGATGTTAAAGAAATTTCTCTACATTAATATTTTTGATGAATTATATCATAAAAGTATTGGATATTTCCCATTGAAATTTCATCGATGGATGGTTTGAGTCAGTCGGTAATTCACACAACTTACAAATCATTATGTACATAATATTTTACTAGTTTTAATATGAAAATTAAACATATATCAATACTTAATTTTTACGAAAATTTTCATAGAGTTTCTCAGAGAAGATAATAAAGATAATTATAGAGGAAGAGATGATCTTAGTTAATTATCTAGTGATGGGTATTGAAATTGGATTTAGTGGTGGGGTTTATTATATAAATTCTTGATAGAATAACATAGTTATATAGTGATTAAGAAAACTTTTTGTGGTATATCTGAATTTCTTTACTTTTTTGAGTTATGGGATATCTGTATATCGATTCCATTACATGAAATTGATAAGCTTGGTTGATTTTCTCTATTTCATCCAATATTTCCATTATAATCATCATTATTAGGCTCTTTGGTGTAATTTTTTTTAATTTTACCATGTAATGTTTTGCAATATAGACTGATAAATGTTTTCCTTTTTGTGGTGGAGTAAATGGATTGGAATAGTCTTGGGGTATTCAAAGTAGGCGGGAAATTTTTGATGGATGTTGTGAACCACTTCTTGGTGTTTTTTTGGAAGTTGATTTCTTTACTTTATTCTTTTGATACTAATATGAGTAATATGAGGATTTTATGTTGTTATATTTTAATATTGGGGAGGGGTGTGGAAAAATAAATGAATTTGGGGTTGTATTTATCCCATCGAAGTGATATTTTTACAGTCATAGTTCTGTTTTTCAGTTATGGGTTATATATGATAATGTTTAATCCATTTATCTTTTTCTTAAAAGTTATATTAGAGTTGATATGGGTTTTTTATGAATTTTGTAATTATATAAGAGAGTTTAGGTGGCTAATTTTAGGGAGAATATTTAGGTTTTCCCATATAATGATAAGGTTAGGAAGTATTTCATCGGTGGATAAATATGGGGTTATATATATTATTTCTCATTTAGACATTGTTATTATTTTTTGTATTGGTATGGTTTTTGGTTTTGAGAATGAATGTGGGGTTTTAGTGGAAATTTTATTCTCTTTTATTGAGTGGTGGAAGATTTTTTGGATCGAAGAAGGAATGGTCGACGAGATTATATGGGAGTATTTTATTGTTGTATTCTTATACGGATGTCTTGTTGATGGTAAAATTAATATGGTAATTGGGTACATTTTTTTTGATTTTGGGTGTGTTAGAATTTTTTTATTGAAGGTGTCATAACAATTTATGAGGATGTGTGGTGGAGGTATGTAGTGATATTGTAATATAGTGATATTTACCGTTGTAGGGTTCTATATATTTGGTGGAGTTGTGTGTTATGTGGTTGTTTGTAGTGATGTGATTAAATTGTGGAATGTATTTATATTTAGAAATGAATGAAGTGGAAATATGATGAAATTTGGGTGTGTGATATGGTAAAATATTTTAATAACAAGATATGTCGGTATAATTTCGTTATTGTTTTATTATCATAATATGTGTTACTTATCAGTTTGGTATTTTTTTGGGGTAGTAGCTTCTGTAGGTTTCATTTTTTAATAGTGATATATATATAGTTTAAACTACATATTTATATGATCAATTTTTTAGAATAAATTTAAACCACGATCGAACCTTCTCCACTTTTGATATAAAAAACCACCACTAAAAAACAAAAAAATTAGCTAAAAATAATATTTGGACACTTACAAATAATTTACACTGAATTAGTGAAAATTAATCTCATAAATTGTTGATGCAATCATTAGTATTTTAAAAAAAACATTATAGAAACATTTATTATCTATTTAAACCATTACCAAATTAAAAAACCACCTCTAGTTCCCTATTTTTATTATTGTATTTGGATTTATTCTAATTAAATATTTTGTGGCTTTTAGCTTCCCTTTTATTAATGACTCTTCCTTAGAACTTCATGAGGTGGATTTGAACAACCATTTTCAAAGGAGATAAGTAATGAGTTTAGTTACCCTAGGTCCATGCATTTAAATTGAGAAATTAAATTTCTTTATTGTTTGTAAGTGATTTTTCAATTTTATATAAAGTAAATTTTTATTGGAAAATGAATGTGATCCTTGTAAATGGTTTCTCACTTTTTTCATATTTTTTATATGATTACATAATTTATTTCTCTCATTAGAGAATGCTTGTAATATTTTATTTAAATTCCATGAACCATGGGTGTTGTAATTTCTTTCCAATTGGTTTTAAAATTGTGAGTTTGAAATGAATATGTATGATCAAGTCTCCCGAATGGTTTTCCATAAAGATATAATGGCATGTTTGGTTCCAAAATTGCATCCATATTGTTTCAAATTCTCTCCCATATTTTTAACTATGGGTTACACTCATATATATATATATATATTATTACTCTCATCATATATATTCAAACAAAGTTGTTGGAATATGCACATTTGGTGAAGGGGTATTTACATATATTTATGTCCATATATGTGTATGTGTAAATTGTGTCATTAGAACTCAAACAGATTTGGATTAAATATGTGTTAAAATGATAAATTTTTTTCTAATTACTTGGGCTAGGTTGGCATTAAGAAAATTGATTTGATGTATACAATGGGTTTGGAATTATATATTCAAATGAAAGGTATTCTGTTGGATGTGATTTATAATTTTCATAATGATATAGCTCAGTTGGAACCATTGAATGTTATATTAAAGTGAACACCTCCATGGAATACCTCTAGAAAAGGTAGGGTCTTTGTATGGATGGTTTTTGGAGGTGTGATAGGAAGATGAGATGGTTATATGGGGGAAATCAATTGAGGTATTATATGAAGGCCACATCACATCCTTTTTTTTATAAAATTTATGTGATACTAGGAAACACAGTGAGGGTCATGTGATGGATACTATTTGAGACCCAATTATATAGGCAATATCCCCCATTGTAGGTGGATGGAAATGTTGCGATAATCAACAAATGAGGCTATTTTTGGTTAGTCTATTGGTTATATATTATGGATCATATTTGTATATAGATAGATGGTTCTGAACCGAGTACATATAAGGTGTCTTATCATTGTTTCATCTATGGTCTGTGTTAACTATTTTCAGGTTTTCTAATTTAAATTATCCTTTTATGAATTATTTATATATAATCATTTAAACTGATATTCTTTCACTGTAATCTCTTACAGCATCACCTATTAACATTTATTGAATTTTCACCTGTTTTGGTAGAACTATTTGATATGCCTTCCATTTCTTAATTTTCACTAATATATTTTCATTCACCACAAGTTTCTTATTATAAGGTGATTTTTTAATGTATTATATTATTTAAAAACTATTTTCAGAAAATGGAAACGAAAATTATTCTATTGAAAATTTTAACTTTTTTAGTTATTTGAAAAGGGAGTGAAAACCTTATTTTAGTATATTTATGTCAAAAAATATTGAAATGTTTTTCTTTTAGAAAGTAAAGTAATAGTTTGTTGTTTCCTTTTTGTATTCATACTACACATATTGATGCCAAACCCTATATCTTTATCATTTTTTAGAGGTAGGAATCTGCTTATCTATTCTCACCCATAGTGAGTTTTGGTTTCTTTTATAGGAAGTGACTCGTATAGTCTTATGAAGGAATGTATGTTTATAGTTATTATTTTTGGTTATTTTTTTAATAATCCTCTAAGGTTTTTTATTTATTTTATTGTAAAAGGTGTAAAGATATTTTTGTGTCTAATGATAGGAATTGTGTGGGAGTATTTTCAATTTAGGATATGGAGACCATGATGGTGAGAGAGGTTTTAGGTGCCCAGTGCTATTTACCAATTCCATAGCTTGATATTACAGTTTGTTTTTGTTTTTTTCACTAGAATGGACACATGATATTTAGATTGGTTAATGCATAATTTTTTTACTTTGTAATGATTCTTTTATTAATTTTTTTGGGGGAAACTATTCCAAAGTGTGATTCTATAATTCATATGCACTATTTTCTAACCCACGGAGAACAAAATGTCCCTTCAAGCCATGTCATGAACAATTTCATGTTACTGATAGAGGAATGACTTGGTTTGTTCTGTGAAATATAATTTATATTCATTATTATGCTTCAATATCCTATGAATATTCCCTTTAATTTTTTTCTTAAAATATATATAAATCATACTCAATATCTAGATTGAAAACATTGAAAATATATAAATTTTTGTTTTCATTACATCCAACTATTATAAGGTGTATTTTTCAATTAAGGTCTTAAAATAATTTTATTTTTAATGTTAAAAGATGTTTTCAAATATTATACACAAAAATATTTACATTTATTAAACTCATTCAACATGGTACAATCCATTTCATCAAGAGTTTTAGTTTTAATTTACACTAGAAAATTATGGTTTGTTGTTCTATGTGTTGAAATGTTGTGAAAATACCAATTTCATTCCCATAACTACATAAATTATAGATTCTATAATTCACCACCATGATCAATTTTAAATGATTTATTTAAGTTTCCTTTACCATCTAAATGAATTTTCCAAGGGTGTCAAAGATAAGTAAATTTTCATATCTGAGTGTAACAAAATAAACCAATTTCTATATCATAAAATTATTAATGACACTAAAAAAAATATCTCATATCACTGAAAATAGTTTTTTTCATTGGTCAAAGTAAATCAAAAGGAATAATATTAAGAGGCCTTACAATTTGAACTTATTTAATTGACTTGAAATTACTTATTTATCTTTTATCATTCAATCAAGATTCACAAACGAAGGTGTTGTTATTTTTAATTTTATATAATTATAGAACTATTTGGTTCATGGATATATTTTGAATCGACATTATATGAACATATACTGAAATCCTATTCCAAATGATTTTTTCTAATTTTATTGAAATGAAATGTTTGAAATTTTTATCTGTTAATTTATAAATATTAATTGAATAATTTTTTTCCTTTTCATTTCCATAAACCAACCCATATTTATCTTTAAATACAATGAATTTATCATTTTAAAATTTAACATACATTCCATTATAAAATAGTAGTAACATTAGTGTTAAATAATGTTTTAATCCTTTGATATATAAAACATTAGAAATAATATTAATAATACAATTTTATATTCCAACCACACCGAACCCTTTTATCATTCCTTTAAAATTAACACCCAAAGTAAACTTACCCCTATCAAAATTGATGAATGATAGAAATTTGGATATTACACCAGTCATATTTCATAAAAATCTACTGCCCACAAATCAATAATTCCTTTTTATGCTTCCTATACACATTTCACATAAAAATGTATTTTTGAATGACTCAGTACCCATGAAAATTTGTGTATAATTGTATTAGAATTTGAATTCTTAGGAATGCCAAATAATCTCAAATAATTTTTTATAGGTAATACACAAGATAATGATTTAGAAATGAAATCACTAGTATGTGTATGTGTATGTAAAAATCTAATGGAGTGATTATTTAAATAAATACAATTGGTTTGAAATTTAAATCATTTAGTAGTAGATGTAATTTAATTTTTCTTATTATAATAATAATAATAATAATTTTTTCATATTTTTTTATTATAAGTATTGACTATTATATTTTTGTTTATTATATTAAAACTCATCATTTTATCAATTCTATATCCACTTTTAATGAATGTGGACATATTTCAATTTAAAAAATCAATTTTATTTCATATTTTTTTATTATCTTTTAGAATAGTATCAAATTTCAATAATTCCACATTATTTAATTATGACGTGATATTAATTTTTCTCTTTTTTTTTTCATTTTTTATATCAGAATCATTTAGATTTTCTTCGGTACATTTCTGTTATATGTGTGTATTTTTTATATTTTCATTGAAATATTTCTTTAAATATTCATTTCCCTTATATATTTCCTAATGTTTAATTTTAACATTATTATATTAACAAAAAATCTTTTAAAATTTAGGATCAAGTCTTGAAACTTATTTACTAAGTTCTTATATATTTTTTTCAATATATATTCAATGGATGAATAACAATTTGAGTCTCTCAATAGATTTGATATGATCATTAAGAAAAAAATTCCTGATTCTAAATAAACATGCTTCCTCATTAGAAATTGAATACTCTATGAAAAACCACACAGTAACCATTTATTTAATTTCTTTATTGTATTCATTCCACTTATTTTCCTTTTGAATCTTGGGAAATCAGGCTTCAGGTGCCCCAATTTTCTACTCATAAAAAATTATATATTGAGAATCATTAAAAATAAAAAAAAAGATTTCATCTTCTCCTTGAAACTATATTTAGCGTATTATTTTCAATATAATTATTAATGAAATTTCTTTATTTTATATCATCCCTTTGTAAAATATTTATTATAATTCCAATCATATCTTAGTAAATCTGAATTATAATTGTATGTTAAAAATTGAATTAAAATAAATTCCCTTTATTCTCTTAATTATCTTCTTCAATGATGTTTTGAATCATTAACTCAAATTTTAATAATGATCCATAATTCTCCTCAAGAGTATATTCTTTGAAATTTTTACTTCATCTATAACAAATTTTTTATCATTCCAGTTCTTTTGTTGTGCTCCAAGTATTCATTTAAAAAGAATATTTTTCTCTAACGTTTCTCTTAAAAAACTAATACCATTCACAATAATACGAAATACATGGGAAATTTGATTAATTTTTTATTATTAACCAATTTTAAATTATTTATATTCCTCTATTAAGATGTTTAACATAGTTATAATGATATTTTCTAAGCTAAGATGAGTAACAAACAACATTTTTTGAATTTCAGGTGTATTTTTACACGTAGGTACAAGACTAAACTAATTTTATTTGTTAAATAATATAAAATATTCAACACCTTACGATTCATCACAAATATTTCTACATCATTACCAATTAATGATTAAAGTTCACATTTAGGCATTTTTTATGTGTTTTCCTTAGTTGTCCAGCGATCAATGTGATGTTGTTTAAATAATAATTCCATCTATGATTTTCAGTGTCCATAATCAATGACATCAAAATATTGTGGTATTTATTGTATCCATACTTCATTCAATTTTTTTATTATTACTTAAATAGATATTTTAACTTTGATGGTCAAGTCATAAAATGGATATCATAAATAAAAATTTATATTGATCTAGGGGTGAATATCTAATAATTTTTTTTCACATGGGTAATATAATAGAATAGCCAATAGGGGTGAATTAGTCATTTTAAATAAATTTAAATATTATATAAAAATTTTAAATTTAATATATAAAAAATAAAATAAATAGGTACACAATATTTTTATAGTAGTTCAGATAAAATTGATCCTAGTCCACCCTTCACACATCTCAAATATAGAGAGATATGACCAACACTAACTGTGGAATATTACAGTAACATTTACACAAATAGAGTAATAAAAAAAATTCTAATAATATTTCAAATAGATAATTAATCCAAATATTGGTCTACCATTTTTTTACATTGATGCACAACCTAAATAATACTTATTTTTCCCCCTAGAGGCTCTTCAAAAATAGCTTTTAATTTTTCACCAAGTGGTAGAACTAAAAATTCCCACCATGTGTCTTGATTTTGATTTATTGAACAACTTATATAGGGTTTTTCTATGTTGATCTGATTAAAATTAAGAAATTCCTTTCTATTTATCTTTCTCAATGCATTATGGTAGTAATTCAATCAGTGCGCATGAACAATTTATCAATGTAGGCCACTTTTTTATTCTATAACAATAAAATCGTGTTGTGAAAGTAAAACCTATTATTATAATTAATTCAACAACATCAAATAAATATAACCAACATTAAAAGTCCATTAGAAAACACTGATAACTCATGAAAGATAAACAGTTAAAATTCAGACCATATTAAAATTCAAACTCAACTTTTCCAAAGAAAAAACCATTATATTTTAACCCTCATAAATATCATTAAATCTTATATAAAAATTTTCCAAATAAATTTAATTATCATTAAAATAATTAAAAAATATTTTAGGAACCTTTAAAGAAAAAAAACAAGTGAAATAAAAACTAAGTTATTTAAAAATAAAGAGGTATAAATAAGAAATATCAGGTTTCTAGAAAAAATATGTAACATCCCCAAATGATAAAGGGTTAAATGACAAAATGATATAACTCATGTCAACAAGGTGCACCTTCCTTTTCGGGAGCCTGACTGATTAGAACTCCACAGTTAAGCGTGCTTGGCCTGGAGTAGTGATCAGGATGGGTGACCTTCTGGGATGTTCCCCAGGATGTGTGTGAGTGAGGACAAAGCACACTGGAAAGGACAAGTGTTGGCCTGTGGGGACTGTCATTAGTCAGATGACCCGTTCAGGCATGTGGGTAGACTCTAGGGTGGGCCCCACATGTCTGCGGGGCAACTGGGGGTACCTGGTGGGCAAGGACCCGACGACCATGTTAAGGCTGGGTGGTTGTGCTGTCACCGGGACCCGGTTGTCACATTTGGTATCAGAGGAGGAACCCAGCCTTAAGTGCATGGTGCACTGCCTGGGTTGAGATGTAGGGCCCACAACGAAGGCGTTGTGCTCTAAAGGGGGGGTGATTGTAACATCCCCAAATGATAAAGGGTTAAATGACTAAATGATATAACTCATGTCAACAAGGTGCACCTTCCTTTTCGGGAGCCTGACTGATTAGAACTCCACAGTTAAGCGTGCTTGGCCTGGAGTAGTGATCAGGATGGGTGACCTTCTGGGAAGTTCCCCATGATGTGATCAGGATGGGTGACCTTCTGGGAAGTTCCCCATGATGTGTGTGAGTGAGGACAAAGCACACTGGAAAGGACAAGTGTTGGCCTGTGGGGACTGTCATTAGTCAGATAACCCGTTCAGGCATGTGGGTGGACCCTAGGGTGGGCCCCACATGTCTGCGGGGCAACTGGGGGTACCTGGTGGGCAAGGACCCGACGACCATGTTAAGGCGGGGTGGCTGTGCTACCCCGCGGCACCCGCGGGTGTCCAGGGTGGCACCCCGCGGGTGCCGCGGGGTTGTCAGGCGGCACCCCGCGGGTGTCCAGCGCGACACCCCGCGGGTGCCGCGGGGTTGTCAGGCGACACCCCGCGGGTGTCCAGCGCGACACCCCGCGGGTGCCGCGGGGCTGTCAGGCGGCACCCCGCGTGTGTCCAGCGCGACACCCCGCGGGTGCCGCGGGGTTGTCAGGCCGCTCGGCCGAGCCGAGCCGGACCGGCCCTGGCCGGGCGGGGTCGGGCCAACCGGGTCGGACCCGGTTCGGACCGACCAAGGGGGGTCGGGCCGGGTCGGCCCGGACCCGGACCCCCACGTTTTCGGACCATTTCGGTCAAATTCACATATCTTGAGCTCCGGACGTCCGAATGACGTACCGTCAGCTTTGTTGAATTCCTCTCAGTGAGACGGAACTTTTGGCTTACTCTTCTCGAGTTTTGGATGCCGACGGAGTACGGTCGGGTCAGTTCGTACACGAAACCAACCGGGCCCCTGGAACGAAAAAGCCAATAACTCACAGACCGGGCGTCCGATTGACGCGCCGTTTGTTTCGTTGACTTCCTCTTGATGAGACGGAACTTTTGACATACTCCGCCCGAGTTTTGGATGCAGTCGGAGTATGACCGGATTGGATTGTACCCGAAATCCAACCGGGCCCCTGGAACGGAAAAGCTGATATCTTTCAGCCAGGACGTCCGTTCGATGAACCGTCAGCGGCGTTGGTGATTGCGTTGAATAACGGTCCCTTTGAGTATACCCTATGGGAGTTCAGGGTACAGTTGTGATACGGCCGGGATTGGTTCGCACACGAATCCAACCGGGCCCCTGGGACAAAAAGGTTAATAACTCACAGACCGAGCGTCCGATTGACGTGCCGTCTATTGCGTTGAGACCCCTATGATGAGGCGGTCCTTTGAGACACTCCTTTGTGGGACTTTGTGATACTTGGAGTATCGACCAGTAGCTCGTGGAGCGGACCCTCCCGGAGGCGAGCGTGCAGAGTACGGAGACCGTGTAGCCGACTGAGACCTGACGACTGCTTGACCGACTCGACTTGGAGTGAGTCGACTAGCCCAGTGGACGGAGCGCCCGGTATTTGGCGGCAGACCCACGGAGGACGGAGCGCCTGGTAGTTGGCAGCAAACCCGCGGTACTCGACAGGAGGAGTACCTCAGTAGGCTATTTAGGTGAGCGCCTGGTATTTGGCGACAGACCCTCAGCGGATGGAGCACCCGGTAGTTGGCCGCAAACCCGCAGTACTCGACAGGAGGAGTACCTCAGCAGTCTTAGGATAGTGAGCAGTACCTCGGAGTCGTGACAGGACCACTGTACACTCTAGAGACGGAGCTCCTCAGTAGTTACGGTTTCGATAATGAAAATCCTAGTTTGAGCTTAGTCAATGAATCTTTGCGTTTCCTCATGATTGAGATGGGTCGCTTGATAACTTAGGTATATGTATGGGCATATACTTGGGTGATGGTTATCCGTTGATTTCATGATTTTTGTGTATCCTTGTGATTGGATGGGTTACTTGATGACTTAGGTATATGTACGGGCATATACCTAAGTAGAGTCTGATGTTACTTCGTGATTGCTGTCTTTACTTTGTGGATATCCATGTTGGATTTAGTGAGACCTTAAGGGTCTCGGGGTCCCTACTGAGTAGCTTATACTCACCCCTGCACGGGCTATGCCCGCACTTCGTTGTGTTGGTTGCAAACGACGGACAGCGCAGATCGCAGTTGAGGCTTGCGGAGCAGGTCGGTACCCGGAGGAGGACCACTGGGCGGACGTACCCGGAGTAGACGACAGGACCCGAGGAGTAGAGGAGCTATCTGTACCTACCCTTCAGGTAGGATCCGTGGTGGACGATCCAGGAGCTGAGCCATCTATACCTACCCTTCAGGTAGGAATCGAGGAGGACGACCCAGGAGCCGCTTCGTTCTTCCAGCTGCTGTTTTTCCCTTTCGAGTTGTACTTTACAGTTGGGCTTGTATTTCTGGACCTTTTACTTTTCTTCGCTTGTGTTTACTTTTCCGCTTGCTTACTCTGTGGTGTTTGTTTTCTTTTGTAATGGAAATGCCTTCCCAGTTATCGGGATTTACGCCATTGGTGCTAGTCGCCAGCCCCTGGCCTATGGAAGGCGGGCTTGGGGTAGTCACGGCACGGGCCCCGAGGTCGGGTCGTGACAAATTGGTATCAGAGGAGGAACCCAGCCTTAAGTGCATGGTGCACTGCCTGGGTTGAGATGTAGGGCCCACAACGAGGGCGTTCTGCTCTAAAGGGGGGTGATTGTAACATCCCCAAATGATAAAGGGTTAAATGACTAAATGATATAACTCATGTCAACAAGGTGCACCTTCCTTTTCGGGAGCCTGACTGATTAGAACTCCACAGTTAAGCGTGCTTGGCCTGGAGTAGTGATCAGGATGGGTGACCTTCTGGGAAGTTCCCCAGGATGTGTGTGAGTGAGGACAAAGCACACTGGAAAGGACAAGTGTTGGCCTGTGGGGACTGTCATTAGTCAGATGACCCGTTCAGGCATGTGGGTGGACCCTAGGGTGGGCCCCACATGTCTGCGGGGCAACTGGGGGTACCTGGTGGGAAAGGACCCGGCGACCATGTTAAGCTGGGGTGGGGCCAGAGCTAGGCGTGCCAGAAGCAGACTGTGTTACTCTTGCGGCGGAAAGGGTCACCTGGCACGTGACTGTCCGACGCCTCGTACAGATGATGCGCAGGTTTTGGAGGAGCCACTGAGGCAGAGGCAACGTTGAGCGCTTGAGCAACAGCCGAGCAGTGGACGGGAGCGGAACTAGTGGATACGTCTCTTGTACTTCTAGTTCCATGTTTGATGTTGTATTCGTGTCTTTGTATTATGAGCTGCAATAATAAAGAAGACACTTATCTCTTGTGATGTTTGCCTTCCTGTCCTCTTTTGTGATGTTACTGAGTGGTCCCGGTTAAACTGTTGACTTGACCCTCACTTTCAAGATTTCAACTGGAGCAGACCCAGTGACCTCACACTGATGCCGACAGTGTGACTCGACCCTTGGAGGCGAGAGTGACATTTGGATCTCTTAGTAGTTACGTCGAGGCCTTACGACGTCATCCATGGCATGAATGCATCCTTCATGCCAGGATTGACTGTATTAGGCAATGGGCGTGGTTCATCTGGAGAGGGGATGAGACCAGGTTTCTCTTTTCGGCAAAGGAGAAATTTTAGCAGCTCTTCCAGATCATATGCAAAGGAGGTGCAGTTCATCCAGGAGCGGATGAAGACTGCACAGTGCAGTAAGAAACAGGAAACCAGTGCCAGTCTTAGAGACTCGGGCGTGTTAAATGTTTCAAGAAGAGGAAGCTTAAAGGACAGATGAATCTGCGGAGTAGCAGACGTGGAAGTGGGGCCTTGAGAGCAGCAGGTGGTGGTGTACATCTCAACATGTTACAACCACCCGCCTTTGAAATCCCCGCCAGGCTCAGGGAGCAGGAGGGCTGGGAAGGAGAGTAGCTGCATGCGGTCAAGTAGTGTGACCCAGGGGCTCTATGAATGATTCGGGGTACGGGCTATGTCTACTATGAGCTTCCATATCTTTAGACATAGGTACCAATCATTCTTTCCTTCCACGAATCTTGTCCCAGACCTAGAGGTTCCGGGTAAGCCGTTGACTTGACCCTCACGTCTGGAGATACCTTTGGGAGGAGACTCGATAATCCCACTTACGCCGACAGTGTGATCTGACCACGAGGCGAGAGTTTCGGTTGGAATCTCTTGGTGGCAGCGTCGAGGCCTTGCGACGTTGGTCTGGTTATGGATCGAATTCACAGATCATACCCAGGTTGACTGTTTTAGGCTAAAAGGTTGTGGTTTATCTACAACGTTGGGATAGGTTTTCCTTGGTCAGCGAAAAGGAAACCCTGGGCAGCTCAAGATAAACTCATGCACAGGAGGGTGTAGCCGATCATTCTTGGGTCGACCCACCTTACCTTCATGGCAGCAGGAGTTTTGAGTTTCAGTTCTAATCAGAAATGGAGACCTCTGGAGTTCGAGGATGACGACCACGTCTTCTTACGGGTCTCACCTCGACGAGGTTTACGGAGATGTGGCCTGGGAGGCGAGTTATCTCCGAGGTTCAACGGACCTATCTAGGTCCTCAGCTGGGTAGGAGAGGTGGTTTACCGCTTGGCCCATCCACTTCAGTTGCACTAGGTGCATGACGTTTTCAACGTATCCCAACTGAGGAGATACGTGCTCGACCCCCCTTCGCATATCATCGACCATGAGGAGCTAGACGGTGGAGATGAGTGTCTTATACGGAGGTTCCTGTGGGGATCGGCGATCGACAGGAGCGGATCCTAGGAGGATGGTCGATTCCTCTTGTGCACTTTCTTTGGCAGCGCGGGAACCTCCAAGTGAGCACATGGGAGCGGAAGGCTCAGATGCGTGCTCAGTACCGCTTTGTTTCCCTAAGTCTGTGGTGAAGCTTTACGGGGACGTAAAGCCCTGTGGTGGGAGTAATGTAAAGACCCGTAAATTTCAAGGAAATTTTTTTCTTAATTTTCTTTGGAATTTTACAAGAACACAGTTTCTGACGGCACCAGATTCCGAGGCCCGGTGTGCCCGGAATCATTTTCCGAAGTTTTGGCTCGGGTACGTTCAGTGAACGGACAAGCAGGTTTTTCTAACTTTTGAACCGGTGCCCGGAATCGAATTCTGAGGGCACCGATGAAATCGCAGCTCCGGGTTTTGCCTAGAAACGCCTCTTCCGAAGTTGCGTTTGCTCAGGTGTGGTTTTTAAATTTTGGGACTTAAGGTTAAGAAATAAAATAAAGTTGTTACGAAAACTTTATTTTTATTTCACTTGAAGCCACTTGAAAGCCACATTAAGCTGGTTAAGCTTAGTTGAAGCGGATAGGGTGCAACTGAAATATCCTATCCTCTTGATAGGATATTTGTGGGTGGGGCCCGCACGAGCCCCTCCATTTCTTCCGCTAAGTAACGCACCCGCGAAAACCCGTCAAAGAAACTGAAAGTCAACAGACGCGGTTTCTTAGTTTCTTAACAGACCATTAAATTGGGCTGTTTCTTTCGTCCAATTAATTGGGCGGTTTCTTTGGTAAATTAATTCTTGGAATTAATTGTTCGTTTCTTTTTTTTTATCGTTGCTTGTGCGTTAATAAAATAATATTACTCTTATTTTATTTTGGGTGGAAGCTTGTGGCGTGGGGAGAATTTGGAGGAGAGCGTTCTTCTTCGGCGAAGAACGCGAAGAACGCCGGCCTCCGGCGAAGAACGCCGAAACCGCGGAAATCAACGACGCTTCTTCCGCGACGTTTCTTCCGCGACGATCATTCCTTTCCAAGCGACGTTCTCCCTTCGGACGCACCTCGATGACAACGGAATCAACGACCTTTCTCCGGCGACGTTTCTTCCGCGACGATCGTCCTCTTCCGCGACGAACTCGCGAGCGACAACGCTTGAGGTAGGGGTTTTAAACCTTTTTAAAGTTGTTGATCTTTCCTTCGATCTTGAAGGTTCTTTTTTTTTTGTCGGCCCTTGTTCTTGAATCTTTTTATTTATTTTTTTTAAAAAGATTGTGATGGTTTATCGTTCTAGAAAGGCCGATTGTTATCAATCTAATGCGAGGGGGGTCGGGCCGCACAAACACGGCCGAACCCCCCCCTCCTTTATTCTTGTTGTTTCTTGCGGATGGAGCGAGATGGCGTGGTGCCGCCGCACCATGCGGGAATCGTACGACAACTATTGAGCGGCGCCGTCGCGCCGCGCTGTGGAACGAAATCAAACAAGATCGAGACACCTTCGCGCCACGCCGAGAAGTCGTTCAAGCACGCGACGTCGTCGCGCCGCGCCAAAGATGCCGCAGATTAAATTAATTTTATTTTGTTCTTAAGCGCAGATTGACGGGCGTCGACAAACGAGGCCGCAAGTTAATTTTGAGGCCTCCGCAGTGAAAGTCGGGTCCCGGGATGACCGTAGGCGCAGACGGGAAGCAAATCGGACCACCAGAGCGTCTCCGGTGGCCCGCGGAAGCCGGCTGCGGCGCGGGTCGCCGGCGCCGGCGGCCGGAGGCGGCGGCACCCCGCGGGTGTCCAGGGTGGCACCCCGCGGGTGCCGCGGGGTTGTCTGGCGACACCCCGCGGGTGTCCAGGGTGGCACCCCGCGGGTGCCGCGGGGTTGTCTGGCGACACCCCGCGGGTGCCGCGGGGTTGTCTGGCGACACCCCGCGGGTGTCCAGGGTGGCACCCCACGGGTGCTGCGGGGTTGTCTGGCGACACCCCGCGGGTGCCGCGGGGTTGTCAGGCGACACCCCGCGGGTGTCCAGCGCGACACCCCGCGGGTGCCGCGGGGCTGTTAGGCAGCACCCCGCGGGTGTCCAGCGCGACACCCCGCGGGTGCCGCGGGGTTGTCAGGCCGCTCGGCCGAGCCGAGCTGGACCGGCCTTGGCCGGGCCAACCGGGTCGGACCCGGTTCGGGCCGACCCAGGGGGGGTCGGGCCGGGTCGGCCCGGACCCGGACCCCCCCGTTTTCGGACCATTTCGGTCAAATTCACATATCTTGAGCTCCGGACGTCCGAATGACGTACCGTCAGCTTTGTTGAATTTCTCTCAGTGAGACGGAACTTTTGGCTTATTCTGCTCGAGTTTTGGATGCCGACGGAGTACGGTCGGGTCGGTTCGTACACGAAACCAACCGGGCCCCTGGAACGAAAAAGCCAATAACTCACAGACTGGGCGTCCGATTGATGCGCCGTCTGTTTCGTTGACTTCCTCTTGATTACACGGAACTTTTGACATACTCCGCCCGAGTTTTGGATGCAGTCGGAGTATGGCCGGATTGGATTGTACCTGAAATCCAACCGGGCCCCTGGAACGGAAAAGCTGATATCTTTCAGCCAGGACGTCCGTTCGACGAACCGTCAGCGGCGTTGGTGATTGCGTTGAATAACGGTCCCTTTGAGTATACCCTATGGGAGTTCAGGGTACAGTTGTGATACGTCCGGGATTGGTTCGCACACGAAACCAACCGGGCCCCTGGGACGAAAAGGCTAATAACTCACAGACCGGGCGTCCGATTGACGCGCCGTCTGTTGCGTTGAGAACCCTATGATGAGGCGGTCCTTTGAGACACTCCTTTGTGGGACTTTGTGATACTTGGAGTATCGACCAGTAGCTCGTGGAGCGGACCCTCCCGGAGACGAGCGTGCAGAGTACGGAGACCGTGTAGCCGACTGAGACCTGACGACTGCTTGACCGACTCGACTTGGAGTGAGTCGAATAGCCCAGTGGACGGAGCGCCCGGTATTTGGCGGCAGACCCACGGCGGACGGAGCGCCTGGTAGTTGGCAGCAAACCCGCGGTACTCGACAGGAGGAGTACCTCAGTAGGCTATTTGGGTGAGCGCCCGGTATTTGGCGACAAACCCTCAGCGGACGGAGCGCCCGGTAGTTGGCCGCAAACCCGCAGTACTCGACAGGAGGAGTACCTCAGCAGTCTTAGGTTAGTGAGCAGTACCGCGGAGTCGTGACAGGACCACTGTACACTCTAGAGACGGAGCTCCTCAGTAGTTACGGTTTCGATAATGAAAATCCTGGTTTGAGCTGAGTCAATGAATCTTTGCGTTTCCTCATGATTGAGATGGGTCGCTTGATAACTTAGGTATATGTATGGGCATATACCTGGGTGATGGTTATCCGTTGATTTCATGATTTTTGTGTATCCTTATGATTGGATGGGTTACTTGATGACTTAGGTATATGTATGGGCATATACCTAAGTAGAGTCTGATGTTACTTCGTGATTGCTGTCTTTACTTTGTGGATATCCATGTTGGATTTAGTGAGACCTTAAGGGTCTCGGGGTCCCTACTGAGTAGCTTATACTCACCCCTGCACGGGCTATGCCCGCACTTCGTTGTGTTGGTTGCAGACGACGGACAGCGCAGATCGCAGTTGAGGCTTGCGGAGCAGGTCGGTACCCAGAGGAGGACCACTGGGCGGACGTACCCGGAGTAGACGACAGGACCCGAGGAGTAGAGGAGCTATCTGTACCTACCCTTCAGGTAGGATCCGTGGTGGACGATCCAGGAGCTGAGCCATCTGTACCTACCCTTCAGGTAGGAATCGAGGAGGACGACCCAGGAGCCGCTTCGTTCTTCCAGCTGCTGTTTTTCCCTTTCGAGTTGTACTTTACAGTTGGGCTTGTATTTCTGGCCCTTTTACTTTTCTTCGCTTGTGTTTACTTTTCCGCTTGCTTACTCTGTGGTGTTTGTTTTCTTTTTTAATGGCAACGACTTCCCAGTTATCGGGATTTACGCCATTGGTGCTAGTCGCCAGCCCCTAGCCTATGGAAGGCGGGCTTGGGGTAGTCACGGCACGGGCCCCGAGGTCGGGTCGTGACAAAATATGAATAATAAATTAAGTAACCAAGGATAAGTTAGATGTTTGGTTCAACTCATTTCCAAATTTCAACCTACAACCACTTTATTTTTGTTTATGAAGGTGCATCATGAATTTCTCAAATTTTCACTTAGGGCCACCTCCATTTGTACATAGAGTCACATTATCACTTATATTTGTAAAATTTTAACATTTAATTTATTCAATATTTTAGAAAAAACCAGAATTCATTCCATAGGTAGAAAATATACTATGCATTTGATTAAATAGATTCCCACAAAAATGAATTTTTCATCGGTTGAATAAGAGTAAAATGTATCATGGATAAAAGTATGATGAACACTACATAATGGTATGTGATATGCTTAACTAAAGGTCAAATATATTTTCAATAATCTATGTAAGGGTGACTCTAAGCATATATAAAGGTAAGAATAAAACAATAAGTCATTTGTAAGGTTAAAACAAAACATACATAAGAAAAATAAAAACAATTATCACATGATATGTAGGGGTAAATAAATTACATATAAAACAATTTTTTTCACAGGAATTAAAAAAATATAAATACTAATAAAAAATTAGAATAAATGATGAAAAGATTAATGAAATTTTTTAATTTAACAAAAATTAAAATTAAAATTTACAAAAAACCTAAAATTTTTAGATATTTTTTATATGAAAAACATAAAATAATTGATGTGGAAAGAAACCAATCCTACATACGTAACACTGTATAATCTATTATATTTATGAATATTTCATATTAGAAGTTATATCTTAAATATGGGATTTGATAAGAATATCCTCACTTACTTTTATTAGTCAGGAGTGCCTAAAATAATATGGATACAATTTATTTAAATGGGAGAATGTAATGACCGGAAATTCTACTAAATATTCTCTTTAAATAAATAATATGTTCAATATCATGTTTCATATTCTATAACTTACTAAAAGCATTGATATATTTTGAAAATAACATGTGGTTGTTGAAACATAAACATTAAATTCATTGTTATAAATTTATGTAACAATATTATAACATGAATAAATAAATTCAGAATAAATGGAATATAGAATTATATTTTATTTATAAATTCCATTTTTTTGATGTTGTAATGGATTTAATTTCACAAATGTTTTCATTATACCAAGACCAATCTGAACTCATGAAATTATATAATGTGTCAAATAATTTGTGGTAAATCATTTAGCTTGTAAAAATTACTTTAAAATATATACAATTTGAATCACCACATAAGACTATCACTAATAGTTATCCTAAAATTATATCTTATTTAGAGGTTATATATAGATTTAATTAGAAATTAGTATGACATCAACATGTAATTATTATCTATATAATCAAATGATTTAATCAAAATAAAAGTTATTTAAATATTAAAAACTTTTGGTTTAAAGTTATGAATTCATATATTAAAATGAATTTATACAACTTTAGTTATGAACTTAACAAACACAAAAACAATTTTTTATCTATCCAGAAAATATTTATTGACAATGAATAAAAATATATTCACATTATAATTAGAAAATATATATTTTTAGAGAATTATTCTCATTGTCCCTTTAAATTTATACTGTAAAATATTTATTAGAATTTATGAATTTGAAATTAATAAAAATTAAATTAATTTTGAGTTATTTATTTCAATATTTACATATTTCAAATTATTCTCATTTTTCAAAAATATTAAATTTTTAGGCAAATAGTGAAAAATATATATTTAGCACATATCTTTACTTTTATATGATATGTAATTTTATAAAACAATTTTCATATAACAAATAAATATTTATAAATTAAAATAATTATTTTCAAAATGATATGTTAAATTTATAAATCCCATGAATATCATTTTACTAGATTTAATGTTAATGAATACTATTTCCCTTCTATATCATTAATTAAGATTGAACAAGTGGAAGACCAGTTTATATATTAATTTAAATTTAAAATAACTCTTCTATGTTCAATTATATTCTATTTAATAATATTATAATAAAAAATTGAAAATTTGTTCCTAAATTTAAACATAATGCTTGAAAATAATTTTTTCATAAAAACCAGTTTTTACATGTTCTTTGTGGTAACGTTAATATTATTATACACAAAATATAATGTGAAATTTTAAAAAATATTATCCTATTTTTGATAAATAATTTTATAATTTTTTATTAAGGAAAGTTTCATTTTTTGGTATAATATTTAGATTATTACGATTAGTGATAATATCCAAAATAATGGTGAAACAATTATTTTTAAAATTATTATATTATTAATATCATGGAATTTATATCAAATAAATTAAATAAATAATTTAAAAAATGGATATTAAATTATTCATAAAAATATTAATAAATATATTAACACTAATTTAATTTTTAATCAATACCTAATTAGAATAAGAATCCATAGTGGTCAAAATGCCATTTTCTCTACTAAAACAATTTTTTTGCATATTAAATGTTTTTATTTAAAAGTTAATTTTCTTATAATTAGAATTTTAATTGGAATAAATATATGATTGATTTATTTATATTTCACAAAAATTTAATTACAGGGGTTTGGATATGTTTTTAAAAAAATGTAAAAGCACTTCATTAAAAAATAGTAACCCAGATTAAATGTAAAAAATAAAAATGTAAAAACATAATGGTAAAAACCATATATATGTTTAAAAAGTACGTTTAATGAATTGTTAGAGCCCTAATAGACCGAAATACAGCCCCCAAATAGAATATTTAGAAAATTTGGAATGATTTTCATTGGAATTATGTCATGGAATTATTAAAAATATAAAGTGTGTTTCAAAAAGTTTTGTTTTCCAATCATATAAAAGGGGGTCACTTACACCCTTTCAAACATATACTTATCAAGTTTAAATTTTCTTTAATCTTAGACAAAAAATAATCTCCTAGAATTTCATCACACATTTTTATGATCATACTCACACTATGCTTGCTTATGCCCTTCTATTTCTAGGAGTTTTTCTATGGAATGATGAAGTCTCTAACATAAGTATTATCACATTCTTGTGTTTTTAACCTTAATATTTCTATTATAAATATACTATATACATAAAAATATAAGGAAATATATATCATTATTATTTTAATATGATATTATATTAATGTAATTACTGTCATTTATTCCTCTCAATCTCCTAAGAAAAAAAGTGTCGTTAGTGCGTTGCACAGACGACCGCTTGCACAAAGCGTTGTCTTCTATTTTTAAGGACATCCATTCATTGATGACAAAAAAGATGTAATGGATTAAAAAAATTTATATCTATAATATAAATATTATTATAAAAATTCAAATTATCATACAGTTTATTTCTATAACATTCATAGAGAAATGGAAACATTAATCTTGCGTTCGTATGAATTATCTACTCCATGAGAAATGAGTTTTATTTTTTATAGCCACCCAACATGGATGAATTTAAAAATATATTTACTGTATGAAAATTACTTCCATAACACAATTATAATTATAGATATTATTAAAATATTTTATGATTATTTCTATGATTGTCAACATACATATGGAGTTAGGAGAAATTGACTGAAAGACCTCAAGTAATTGAGCTAGGAAAGAAAACTATATTACAAATAAATTACAAATAATAATTAAGGGAATATAAAATATCAAATATAAATGAATAAATATATTGGGTATATATCAAATGAAATTAGTCTATTTATTCAGGAAGTTATGTGTATGTGAAGAGAATTTTTAGAAATAGTTAATGGTTTTCATCTCATTTTCTCTTCATGGAGATATTTTTTAATGTTATGAGAAATTTATTATTTATATGGTGTATATAACAACCAAGATTGTATTTTTGAATTATCAATTTTTTAATTAAAAGAATTCATAGATCCATTTTATTTTCAATCCTCCAATGACATTTTATTTAAAAATAACTAAAGATTCATGGTTATCAATTCGACATTTAACTTTATGAGATATATTTTATTTTATGCACTTAATTTAATTTAAATGGTTTTTATAATAAAAATTGTCTATATAAAAAAATTAATTATAATATAAGAAATATAAAAAAAGTAAATATTTTATTTACTGTATTTGAGATTAAATTTTAATGTTTATCTCTTTTAGGTTATTTTAATAGAATGTTCCTCTAGCCGTAAGCATTTCGATTTCAAATACCCTTTTTTGAATCATTTATTTATTTATTCACCAATTTATGTATACCCCATCTATATAATTCTAATTTGACTAATTATATCTTGAATTAACTTATATTCATGATATATTAATTTAAATTTAAAAATCTCTCTCTTTAAAGTGTTTGGATACGAATTTTATTAAAGAAATAACTGATCTTCTAAAAATCTTTCCTGACATCCCAGTTACATATTCTCTAAATTTTCATTAATTTTTTATATTTTATTCTCATATACCTCTATTATTTTTCTATAAATTTCCCTTACATGTATTCCTAATTAAATATCCATTTTACTTATAGGGTTATTTAGGTTTTATTTCCCTTCAAATATCCAAATACTAGGTATACCTAGTTTAAGGGAGCTTTCCTATTTCTTGTCTCGCATCATGCATCTACCCTATCAATTGTTTTTAAACAATGAATAGATTATAAAAGCATTATTATTATATAGAAAAACCATTTAATCCAATTATGGTTTTTTGGAATACGATAATATATTTATTTCTAAAAAAATAGACTTCACTTATTTCATAAAGCCCCACCCAAGTGGTTGGTTTTTATCTTTTCTTCTCATAGATCATTCTCATGAATTAAAAAATTATATCTCCATGAACCATATACCATTTTTAATTATTAAATTTAAAATGAATTAATTATTTCTTCTCTAAGGATTCATTATTATTAAGCCATTAGTTATTCCTTGAATCTTAATTATATAACTAAAATACTTATTGTGGATTTTATTATGATTATGATTTATTTATGGATTATTTTCCTAAATTAGAATACTTATATTTTATTTTTATTTATGTAATGGGTGAGATCAGATTTATATATCCTTCCAATGTATTTGATAATGATTTATATCTCATGATATTTTATTTATGGGATTAAAGAGTGAACCTAATCCATAATGGGGCATTGTATAATATGTATGGAAGATGTGTGTTTAGGTTATGAAAACTATGTTATGTGATGTGTGGTGTAACAACTTAGACATTAGAAAACCATACCATAAATTTATATTATTTTATTCATACAAATTAAAAGGGTTCTTGAAGGACTAAATAATTTATTAGTCTTCAAAGAACGTATAAAAAAATACATTAAACTTTAAATTTTTTGAGACAACATGAATATATTTTGAGAAAATTATAATCCCTTCCATAATATCTCTGAAATTTACACATAGTCCACCACTATGGGGAAAGGAAGAAAAGGGTGAGGTCAGATGTTTAGTAAGGTGTAACATAAAATATACGATTATATAACATAAACATGTAATAAATGATATTAAAATTAGAAATAAACAACCTGAATCCATAATCAATTAAAATTGCTACCATTCTATATCCATGACAATAAATTAAAACATATAAAATATATTCATTGATATGATACAGATTGAATTCGTAATTCTGAACAACCAAAACATAATATCAAGGCCTTGTGCTAAGTAAAATCACTTATTATTGAGACTAAAATCAATACATTATCATGTCATGGGAAGAGGTATAAACTATATCTCAACCTTTTTATCTCATGAGACCCATCAATCCGTAGAGGTGAAATATATTGTTGGGCCCTCCCATATGCTTGTTTAAGTGTAATAAATTTATCAAAAGAGTCATCAGGGCCTTTCATAATATTCCCTAAGGAAGTTATTTCTAAAAAAACATTAATTTAAATATATTAGATAATATAGACATCAGATTATTCCCCATTTAATTAAATAGTATAGATTTCTTGGAGATCAACCTAAACTAACTTTGAAGCCACACGACATCATCGATATAAAAAGAAGTAACATTATCAAATAAATATAGTGGATAGGGTACATAGAATGTGTTATATAATCCATATTATATAGTAATTGGATCCAATAGATTACATTGGAATTAGACCAAGTAAATGGTAGAAAAAATCCTTCATCATGGATCATTAAGAATATGAAAATATTCAATAGTAAATCCCAAGGAGTGTCTTGTTAGGTGTGCACTCTAATTCACACTCTTCATTCATCTCAGAGATGATTGAGTCAATTATCCACCGAAAACATTTAGGGTACTTACCCATTGTTTAATCTATGCCATAGCCACATCCACATTCTATAATCCATACAAGAATGTATTTCCTAGGAAATTAAACTATCTTTTACTTTATCAAAACATAGGATGCATTTTGACCATGAAAGTGGTAACTATTGAATAAAAATAATATGAGAGATGGCTTATAATATATACATATAAATCCTATAAATTGAATTATTAACCATGAAATCTTTATTCAATGGAAATGTGTCTCCAAAACAAAAGATAATAGGTGGTGATTATAACATGAGTCCTAAAGAATGAAAATTGAGAAAGAAGAACACCACTTATGTATTGGGTATCAATTCAATCATATTTTTTTTAATTGAGTTCTTGAAAATGATCCTCAAGTATCATGAAAAAATTAATTTTATGATATAGAATCTCAAATATATAGTATGTACACCACGTAAAAGAAATTAGGTGCACACTGTAAATTATGTCTCAAGGGTGGTAATTTTTGGTGGAGAAACCCTTACCTCTTATCCTAAAATCCATGAAATTAATTTAACATCGTTTATCATAAAAATAAAAATATTAATAACTTTATTTATAACATTAACCACTTAAATATTTATATATAGTTTTCATAAATAATTATTATGTACATGAATCATTTTGATTTCCCCATCGATTTTAATAATTTTGATCATTTTTACTAGTTTCATATTATCAATTTTTATAATCATTCATTTTCTAAAGATTATTATTTATAGGTCATTAATGTTACTATTATGGATGATTTATAAAATTTTATGATGTTTCAGATAAATTTTTTGAATGTTTTAGACATCATCCTGGAAGATAAGGTCGATAATATGAATGTTTTGGTGATTTTTGAAAAATGAAGGTTGATTACTTAATTGATGACATAAATATTGATATAATAGTTACAAAACTAAAAAATCATCATTTAAATGAACCCAAATCTATTAGCCTAGATTCGGTGGTTAAATTATTACATTAGAACAAGATATGTGGAATCAGATCCCAAATAAACATATAGATTACTATTCATAGTAAACTAGATACATACTTGAATATCATATCATGATTGAAAACATAAAATAGAACATATTTTTATTATTTTATTATACAATTTATCCCTTTAACAAATTCATAGATATCAATAATTATACCCTTCCTGGAAGCCAAGATAAATGAAACATAAGAAATGTGTACACTCTAACGCTATGTTAGGATATACATACGAAACAAGCTATCATGAAAAAATAATTAATAATTAATACATAATGTTATATAAGTAAAAAACCATTCAATTTTATCCATAACTTGAACGTGAAAAATAATATTGTAGGAATTAATGATAATATAATAATTCCTTATAAATAATCATATGAGCTTGAAACTTATCCATGGACATTAGAACTAATAAGATAAGCACATGGATGTCAATAAATAATTTTATAATAATGGAGTTCATAATGATGGAAATAATAAAGAGACTCTAAATGTCACAATCCATCACAATGGTGAACATGCCATAACTCCCAAAGCTCTACTCCAATAGGATATGGGCTGGTGGTGAGTATCACTGAGTAGGCATATCACTAACATATGAGGCCTCACTAATGTACATGTACACATTAACACATATCCAAGCCACAAATGATGAAAAATAAAAACCACAAATAAACACAATTCATGCATACCACTAAACCCTACCAATATAGTGTGACAGTAATATAAAGTGTATTAAAGTAAACTAGGATAGAATAAAAGACTACAAAATGAATGATTCTAAAAACTAAAAAGACCAACCTATAAAAAAGGTACTGGGACTACTACTGAAAGTAGTAGGATCACATTAGAATATTTTAAATTAAAATGCACAGTCTGATCCTGGTCTTTCCTAAACTCCATCAAATAGTCGCTCATATATACAAGACATGACACGTGTAGGAAGATCTTGTGTAGGGGCGAGTTTAATAATACTCAATAGGACACCCCAAACCAATGATAATTACAAAATGTAAAGGAACACGCTATTGGAAAATTGGGCTTTAGATATAGTAAAAAACCATTGCTATAAGCCATATCCACAGTTCTAGTTGGAGGTGGTACGTATTGGCATGGCTATAGCCCCCATAGCTGTCCACCATGGTTGTTGGGATATAGCCATAGTTTTACACCATGGAAATAGGGGTATAGCGATGATTTTTAATCGTGGATATAGCCCAAGTAAACAGTTCCTATAGCCTAAAAATTAACTAGATTCAATCTCTCTACCTTTGCTATGTGCACCGACCACCTTTAGAAAACACCATAGATTCCTTTGTGTGTGTATATATATATAAATTGTTTTATATATTATTAATAATTTTAGATAAAACATATAAACTGTGGTTATAACCCTTCCTGCCATTTTTTCACGGGTTAATGTTTTTCCTCGTGCAAGGGCGGGAGACCAATAGCCACAGTTTTGAAAAATCTTGGCTATATAAAATAAAAAAATTCTATATTTACACAATTTTACACAAACTATGGATATATGCCATGAAAAAAACTCTATAGCCACAATTTTACCAGAACCATTGCTACAGCCCTTGGAAAAATAATCTATAACCATAGTTTACCAAAATAGTGGCTATTTCCCTTGGAAAATAACCCTCTAGCCATAGTTTTACCCAAAATATGTCTATATAATTTTTAAAAAGAACCTATATCCAAATTTTTACCAAGCTGTGGATATATCTCTAAAAAAAATCTTATATCCACACGTTTATATAAAACTGTGGCTATAGCCTTGGTATAAAAACCTATACCCATGGTTTTGGAAAACTGTGGCTATTGGTCTATGGTTACTGCCTAGTTTTCTATTAGTGATAGTCATATCTACAGAGTATATTATTAAAGTAAATATAATAAGAACATATCTAGATATAATCAAACCATGACCGTATTCTAGATGTAAGTGATAACTACCACGTTACCATCATAAGTGATTTATTCTAAAGCATCTAAAAAGCAACTCATCTGGGAGAATACTCTCCTGAGTTATAAAGCACCAATGAAATCCGCCTAAGAATTACTATTCATCATGAAATATTATTAGAGAGATACACTGATCGATTTGAAGAGAGATATGATACACTCACTCTAGGAGTACTCACTCAATGATTAGGGAAGATTACAATACACATATGAGGATCTCTACCAGGGCCATGGGGTGATACTAAGACTCAACTGGATTTACCTTGTAAGTATATGAACAATATCTTGCAGTATTTTTCATGCTTATACCAAGAATATAATTAGGTAACAAGAAGAAATAGAGAATCCTACTATGGGACTCTGAGAGGGGATTCCAACTACTCTATCAAGAATATCCTGTTGAAAGTATCATACTACTTTGAATTGGAAACGACACCAACTAAGCTTCATGGGAAAAAGGAAGGGAACCAAACCTAAGGAAACTAGTCTGAGATTGGATGGAAATGAAATTCATTCCATGTAAGAAGGTAAAAACATTGTGTAGTATGGTCACCTGCATTTTCCTACTATCCAGGGTCTACCATGTACTTTTTATGTGTGGTAGTACATAGTGTTAACCTATGTTCATCTTCCCGGGAACCAGTACATGGGGTAACCCCTAAACCCAGTGTCGATCTGGCCATGTTGTAGGGAACATGCAATGTACTCAACCCCATGTCTATGTACCTCTCGAGAAACACACCGAGTCTTGGGGAGGGCCCCAGACAGTGTCTGACAGGATTCACATGTCGTGTGACACTTTTCTACCACCCAAAACCCTAGCCGCCTCTTAGTAGTGCCCCACACCATGTAGTTCGGAAGACATGCCATGTTTTGAAGAATTTTCTAGAAACCATTGTTCACACTTCATCATCTCTTCCACAGGTCTGGTCGTCACTTCCGAGCATGCCTATTTGGGAAACTAATGATTTAGGAAAAAATGGTCCCTCTATCAAAAAATCAATATGAATTGATCCTTGATTCATCTTAGTAAACAAGATCATCATCATTCTTCATTTCTGATGAAAAATGTAAAATCAACACCCATTGTCATTAAATATTTTTCCACAACCATCATCGCACCTCTGTCGAGTTATACTAATGCATGATCTTCAATTTTGGATCATTTCACTATGAAACAAAGTAACAATGATCATTTGTTCATAAAACACAATGAACGTGAAGAAAAAAAAGAATGCAAAGAATCTCATAGGAGAAAAATCACATGGAACCACCAAGAAAATAAGCATAGAAATTGTTTGTTATAGACATGATCCATTCCATAAAAACAATAAAGATGAAATATAGTATAATCATCTAAAAATCCCCATAATCAAACACTCCAATAGGAACGATCAAACCACGGGTCAACTTGTTCATTAGTTGATCCGCGTTCATCCTTAATTATATGAATGTGGAATGATGGAATATAAATAGCATTCCCTACCTCATTTTTGTATCCTTCTCTGAATAGTTTTAATTTCTAAATTTTCATCATTGGTGAGATTAATCAAGAATGGTTCACATCAATCTATGATCCAAGAACATTCATTATTTTCCATCGATAGAATAATCCAGGTTTTCTCAAGAGACTCTATGATGTTCTAGGATTATGAAAATATCCCTATATACCTATTTACAAGGATAATTAAAAGAAATGTTTTTTTCCACCATGAAACATTAAAATATATAAATAAAATTTTAATTTATTTTATCCTTTAGATTGTCGAAAAATTATTTTTGCAGTAGAACCTTGTTAGCTGGTGTTAGGAATCACCTAGGGTAAAGTTGTTGGTCTGAATTCAATGGTACCCTCGGATTTCTTATCATGAAACCTTTTTAGAATTAATTCCACTATTTTAGGAAAACCATTCATATGCACTATTAAATATATTTCACACATTTATTTCAGTCACACCAGACCTCATTATTCCTTGTCATCTTAGCTCATGGTCTTGAAATAATTCAATATATTATTTAAAAATAATACACAGAAAAATAAAGGGAATTAAATTCCCAGACCTTGGTTCTTTAGATGCCCCAAAATCCAAAAACAAAGGCTATACAAAAACATGTGGGTACTTCACGCAAATATGATCCTCCTACTTCTAGATGCTCTAATAGATATTCACATGATACCACCAAAAATTCCCTAATGGAATTTATGTACCATGAAGGATACTATCTTATGGACCCTTGATCTCCATTAGGTAATCAGAAAAATTCTAACAATTTTTAATGTCCATCATTCCCAAGTCTATGACGTGCCATGGGTTGGAAATGTACCTCCTTAGTTGGGACACGAGGAAGACATCATGTAACCTGTCCGATTGTGGTGGTACATCTAAGTGATAAACCAGCTTTCCAAATGTATGTGGTATCTAATAAGGTCTTATAAACCTTGGAGATAACATTACACCCTTGAAAAATCTCCATAACCCGCATTGGGATAAGACCTGAAGGAATACATGGTCTCCTTCCTTGAACTACAAATGAATCTTCCATCCATCAGCATATGATATTAGATTATTATGTGAAGTATTCATAATCTACTTGATTTTCTCTACCTTCTTGGTATTAGATCTCACTAATTACAGGTCCATCAGTGCTTACTCTCTAGGGCCAGTCCTACGTAGGGGTGGCTAGTAGGGTCACCCGTACAGAGCCTCAAATAGTTCCATACCAACAGTGGAGTAGTAGCTATTTTTTTTCACAAACTCCACTAGTGGTTGGTGGTCCTCTCCACTATAACCGAATTATAAGCTGCAAGCCTGAAGCATATCTTCTAGAACCTGACTGATCCTCTCCGTCTGTCCATACTTCTGTGGATGGAATGTTTTTCTCATGTGTAACTATGTCCCAATTTCCTCCTATAATCCCTTCAACAACCGAGATGCCAAACAAGCATCACGATCAGAAACTATCATTGATGGGACTCTATGGAGTTGAACTATATCCTAAATGTAGGGGCATCCCAAACTCTCTACTGAAATATACTCTTGAATAGGTAGGAAGTTGGATAACTTGGTGATTCGGTGAATGATCACCCATATGGTATCATGTCCCCTAGATGTATTTAGTAAACCGATCATGAATTCCATCGATATCTTATCCCAGTTCCATTCCGGAATGTCAAGGGGTTGAGTCAATACTACTGGAACCTAGTGCCAATCCCTCAACTGCTGGCATGTGAGGCATCAATAAATGAACTTTCCCAATTACTTCTTCATCCTTGATGAGAAAAAATGACATCATAGGTCCTAGTACATATTCACAACACTACAGTGTACCACCAAATGGGATGTATGAAACTCACTCAAAACCTACTCCTATAATTCCATTGGTACAATTGTGCTCCCTCTAAAGAGGAAAATGTGCTCCCCACAATTTCAATATCCATCAAGTGCATGCCATGTGGAAATATGAACATATAGGGTCTTATAGTTGGTATCCCCCAACTATGCCTACCCAACTCGTTGTGAAAGTTGAGGTGTGACAACCATAAATTGGAGGCAATATGCTACATCTCTATTAATGATTGATAATTGAAACATGACCATCTGCTCTGATGTATTGTTCAATAACTGTGAACAAGATCTCTTGCTTAGGGAATCTACCACTATGTTCCCCTTACCAAGATTTTATTAAATCTCAATGTCATAGTCCAAGAGGAACTCTATCCATATCTTACGTCTCAAGTTCAGACCCTTCTAAGAGAATATATACTTGAGACTCTTGTGGTCAGATTTTATGATAAACTGCTCATGCATCAGGTAGTATTTCAACATCTTAAATGTCAAGACTATCACTATTTTTTTTCTCATGTGGTATCCACATTTGTGAACCATAGAAAATCACCACTTTCATATGTATCAAGACACAACCTAGTCTAGTTCTCGATGCATCACCGAATAATACATAATCCACACCCTCCTCTAGAAATATCAGGATCCGAACACTCGTCAAACTCTTCCTCAACTGATGGAAATACCATTGGCACTTCTCTATCGATACTAAATTTTTCTCTTTCAGTTCTAAGATGTCATAGGTTCTGATATCCTGGAGAAATCTGGTATGAATATCTGTAAACCAATTTCCAGCCCAAGGAAGCTATGTACCTCTATCAATATCCTAGATTTTTTCCATGCTAACACATCCTCTACCTTGACTTGGTCCACTGGAACATCATTTATGGAGAAACCATGTCCCATAAATTGGACTCCCTGAATCCATAGAAAACACTTTGAGAATTTCCCATAAATATTGTTCTATAGAGTATGTCTAGAACCATTTATATGTGTCTCCAATGCACCCCTCATAGAATGAGTAGATAAGGATATCTTCAATGAAGGCTACAGAGAACTAGTCTATGTAAGAATTAATGATTTGGTTCATGAGTCCCATGAGCACTACTCTAGTATTTTTCATGCCAAGGGGAATCACTTTCTACTCATAAATACAATAACAGAATCTGAAATCTGTCTTCAAAATATACTCTTCCCATACTCACAGCTAATGATATCCTGATCGAAGTTCAACATTCGAGAACCCTTTTTCTCATCTCAAATAATAGAAGAGTTCATCAATCATCGATAGTCAATATTTATTCTTCACGATCTGCTCGTTAAAGCACCAGTAATCCACACACAACATCAAGCTCCCGTATTCTTTCTTAGCCAAAAAAAAGTGAGGCTGACTAGTGTGAAACACTGGGACTCACAAATCCCTTCCTCTATAAGTCCTCCAACTAGACCCATAGCTCGTGGAGCTCTAGAGGAGCCATATTATATTCTAGTGGGGATATCGGTGCCTTCCCAGGGTGTAAGTCAATTATGATGTCAATATCCAAATGGGGATGTAATACTAGAACAAATTCAATAAATATTTCTTTGTAATCTACCACTACTTCTAGTAATTGAAAGACCATAACATCTGCTACTCTAAGGGTAAGTCTACCCAAATCATGAGTGATTTGATGCACCATACAACCCATGATCCCATAATGTACTTCTTGGGTTTCAATTTTTTCCAACAAAGGAAAACTTCATCCCATTTATGCGAACACACCACACCTTTTTCAAGAAACAATAAATCTGGGAATGAACTAATGGTAGAAAATTCATATCAAGAATGAAATCATAAGACCTCAACCCTTGAACTAAGATGTACCAAATGAAACTCTCACCTCCGAGGTCCAGGACACATTTTTGGAACAAGTGCGTGAACATCACATCTCCTCTCGTAGGTGTCTCAAAGAAGATGGGCCAAGTCAATATTTCTACAGGAATCTCAAGGTCTTATACAACGAATGTATAGATAATATAATGACTGTACTTAGTGTCTATATGTATGGAAAATAAGGTAGAAATGAAACAGATCATACATCAGATCATCCTTGGAGTCCTTGGTCATATGCCTCGACCGCATGTAGCTTCTTCTCCCCCATCATCTAGCTCCCTAAGACCGGTGTGGACCTCATAGGGTGGTGGTGGTAGTATGTCAAATCAACTAAGACCTCGCGTAGATCTCCCTGCTCCTATTCCTCATCCACTGACTAGAGAATAAACATGTTCTACAAATTACCTCTACCTTGATGGTTCTTCCATCGTACCCCTTATTGTAACTTGACAAGTTGGGAAATATCTAGTGAGATTTCCCCTATCGTTTCATGTGTTAAATCACTTCTCCCATCGAAGACTGGATCTATCCTATGAGATTGGAATTGCATATCCTCTTTTTTTGTATCTCCTGTAACATCTCCCACATTATGGTCCCTATGTCTGATGTTATCTCCCTAATACAGAGGTCTCTTCACCTGGATCCCTATTACTGACTATCACTAGATGCATCTTTTCAGTCAAGAATCTCTTGGCCACCAAAGTTCTCAAAAGAAATTTAGTATGAGTCAGAATGCATAGAGGTATAACACTAGCTTATATGTCTCGGAATTGTCTGTGCTTGAAGGTCTAATCCCAGAAGTACTAATACATAACCATGTTAATCAAGTACATTGAGATGTTAGTGAGCCTCAATGAATAATCCACCACTATCAAGATACCCTACTAGAGGTGAAGAAGCTCATGTATATGAATTTATCTCAATGTGAACAGGGAGAACTCCTCTATAAAATCACTCTCAAACACTGTTTGTGAATGAGTTTCCTCATCATGAGTTGGCATGGTCAAACTCAACCATCTCCCTGAAGAACCCAGAAGAAGGCTCTCCATCAGGATCACCATCTGGTATGCTGGTGTCCTCACTAGATGGAAAACTCTAGTCATCACCTCAAGCTATTCCTCAGCCACTTGAGGATCAGGTCCACCTTGGAAGCTAAGGGGTCTCATTCTCTAAAACCCATGGAGCACACTCAACCTACACTCCTTGTATTCATGTAAAACAGGTACCACGTGATACTCCACTGGTGGTGGTATAACTGGTGCACCACCAAGAGATACCATTAGGGGAACCTGTCCTTGTACTGAATCTTCGTCACTGAGGGGTTTATCCCTGTGATTGAGCTTCTGAATTATATATGGTATGCATCTTAGAAGCATCCTATATGAAAACAAGATGTTCCATGATCAATAAGTATATTTAGAGATATAACTCAATAAGGACATAGAAATACAACTGATTCCTATATGATTAATGTAACATTATTTTCTCTACAATCAGTGTTATCTTGTAGTAAGTCAAAAAGGAGGATATTAGAGTCATGTTGTATCGTTTTCTCAACCTCTCGTAAAAACTGTAGATTCCTTGGCCTGAAAGATGAAATCGAAAACATACACTGTTTCTTCAAACCTATCTCAAAAACTCCTAGTATAAAGGTAAAACTGAACACCTTATATAGCACTCTATTACGACCTGTCCCAGGGGGCCCATTCCACGACTCCCCATGACCAACTACAATAGTCCAGGGGCTGGTGACTAGCACTATGTAGGAATATCACTATCATGGGAGGCATTTCCTAGGTACCTGTATGCACGCACACATCTATATGCCAAATATGCTGAAAAGTAAAAACTAGTGATGAAAAAATGCATTTATTCAACAAAACCCAACTAACAGAGTATGACTTGAATGTAAATAGTGGTAACTTAATCTAGGCCAATGTACATTCCCACTAAACGAAATATTCTAAAAACTACATACTTCAACCTGTTATCAAAAGGTACTGGGACTACTACTCAAATATATAGGAACTCTTCGGCCTGTTTTAACTCACAATGCTTTGTTTTGTCTCGGTCCTCCCTAGAATCCATCATGAGGTCACTTGTCTACATAAGACACAACATTTGTTGAAAAATATTATGCAGGTGAGAGCATGAAAATACCGAGTATGACACCCTAGAACCATAAATTAATACACAATGTAATGGTACAGTTAGATCTACAAATTTTATTCCTATATTAAATATAATAAGAACTTATCTAGATATACTTGAACCCCAACCTAAAGTCTAGATTTATGTCACAACTATCGCATTACCAACACAAGAGAATCAGTATAAAGATTCCACAAATAAACGCATCGGGGAGAACACACTCTTGAGTCTGATAGCACTTATGACATCCTCTCAGAAAGTACTGTTTGTCAAGAACATTCATGAAAGATATTTCCATGTCAATATAAAGGGAGATATGATACACTCTCTTTGGGAGTACTCACTCCACATGTCAGGAAGATAAAAATATATATATGAGGATCACTACCATGGACATGGGTAAATACCACAAATCATCCAGATTCTCCTACTAAGTTGGGAAGAAACATCCAGTAGGATTGGTCGTTCCAATAACATGACTCTATTTAGTGAACAAGAAGGGATAGATGACCCTACTCTGGTCCTCTTGGAAAGGATTACAATGAATCTACCTATAATTCCATGTTGAAGGGATTATACACCTATGAATATGAAATGAAACTAAATGACCTTTGTGGGAATGAGCTTGGACACCAACCGTAAATAAAAGTTTCTAAGATATGGTGGATATGAGATTCAAGCCATGTTGGAAGTGGTGCACAATGTTCCTTAGGGTCACACTCTATGTCCCTTGTCCTCGAGGAATGACCATTGTTCAACGGTCCACGTCATCCGAACATCACATATTGAATATATATACATGAAATTTACAAAAGATCACATGATGGGTACAACTTTCCAGGGTTCACCAATGTACATTGGTAGTGTTCCAGTACATGGTGTCAACCCATGTTTGTCTTCTCATCTACCAATACATAGGGTTACTCATGCACCCCATCTAGGTCTAGCCATGTGGTAGGGTACATGGTGTGTAGGAAATCTGTGTACTCCACCCCGTGTCCGTGTACCTATCCAAAATCACACCAAGTCTCAGGGACGTTACCACACATCGTGTGACATGGTTCACATGTCATGTGGCACATTAATACCTCACGAAACCCTACATGCAACTTAGTGGGGGACACACACCATTTAGTCCGGATTACCCGCCATGTTCTATGGAATCTTCTAGGAACCTTGGTTCATGATCTATCATATCTTCCATTATTCGAATCTTAATTTATAGCCATTCCTTGTCTAGAAATTCAAGATACGTGTTGGTTTGTTTCAGCCATTACCAAATCAGAAAAATTCAAGCCTTGAATAAACATGGAAAACAATATCAACATTGTTCTTCATCTCTAATAAATAATAATAAATCGAAACCCACTGTCATTTTATATTTTTCCTCAACCATCATCACACCTCCATCGATTCGTACCAATTCGAGTTATTAATTTTCCTATTATTACATTGAAAAATGAAGGCACAACGATTGTCATTTTAAAAAAAATATAATGCGAAGAATGGAATGAATTGTACGAGAGAAAAAATATATAGAACAAACTAATGAAATAATGATATACTTTGTTTGTTCGATCCTCGATCAATTCTATAATAACAATCAAGATAATAAAATATTATAATCATCCCAAAATTTCGGAATTTAAACCCTCCCACAAGGATGATTGAACTGTGGGTCGACCTATTCGGGGGTTTATTCATGTTCTTCATTAATTATTAGAATGGAGAAATAAGGGATTGAAATAACAATCCATACCTTGGGGTAATATTTTTCACTGATTATTTTTGATCACCACATCATCACCATTGACAAGATTCATCTAGAATAGTGCCCACTGATATTTGATCCAAGACCCATTGTCATTTTTTTTAAAATAATTCTATAGGTTCTCTCTAGAGCCTCTAGGATGTTCTAGGGTTAGATGCCAAAATGTGGATCCCTGCAAAAAAGGATAATTAAATGAAATATAATTGCATCACTCCAAAATGCTAAAATGATAAAATTAATTCTTAATTTATTTTATTCTTTAAAATTTTCAAAAATTAACTTTTATATTCATCCTATGCCGGTTGGTGTTAGGCCTCACCTAGGGTAAATTCATTGCTCAAAAAGCAATGGTGCCCCCATATTGTTGAACTAGGCACCCATTTAGACGCTATTCCACTATTTCATGAAAAATTCTTGTGCACTATTTAATTTATTTAGTAAATTTTATAAATTTATTTCGGGCACATTGGGCCTCAGAAATGGACACCACCTCAGCTCCTGGTCTCAAATTAATTCCATATAATATTTAAAAATAAAACATGGAAAAATCCATGACACTAATTTAATAGCCTCATGCTAAGACATCATACACAAATGGGTATGTCCTCAGCCAATACACAAGATAGTTTGTCTCATAATACATACCAATGTATTGATGGGATATAGAGGCCCCCTTCTATCCAGAAATTTTCCCATTTCATTTGTTATAAGAAATGGGTGAAACATAATCCACATAAATATTAACATTTTAAAAATAATATGAAATATTAAAAATTCACACAAGAAATGAACCTAATCATAACCAACAAAAAGTAATTTGTAGATTTGTATCAAAATATTACTCCCCATGTAAGAATAATCATAATACATTCAATATATTATAGAATATGGTATCATTGTAGATTAAAATGAATAATTAATATTTTTCAAAAAGGACGTTAAAATATATAAAAATAATTTAATAACACAATTGATAAATTGTTAAGTAAAATAAAAATTTTCCCTTTGAAAACACATAACATTAAAAAACTACAGAACTATAAAATAAAAAAGTTTCTTTGAAATTTATCCCATAAAATTTGGAAAGAGCATTCAATTAAATGGGCTGTAATTATGGTGGTAAATTTTTATCATGTTGTATACGTTAAAAAAACTTCCTTTATTACTATTTTAAAAGGACATCATTTCTAAAATGACAAAAATATTCCTTTTATTTTTTTATAAAAATTCAAACATGGATAAAAATTAATCTTTAAAATAATTTATTTTTTTAAAATAGTTTAAGAAAACATGTAATAAAATTTAAAATATTCCCTAGTGGATACATAATAATAAAAATTACATGATAATTATGAAATTTTGAGAAAAAAAACCATTACAGATTTGGTAATTTATGAGTCAAAAGATGAAGAGAGAAATGAAAGCTTCCAGTTATGATAATCCTATCTTGGGGGGTGTGGGTGAATCCGTGATTCCTTTTTTATGTTTACCTGCAATTTAAAAAACCTTCACCTCCAATTAATTATTCTATAACCTTTATAAAATAATTCAAAAACACATCTATAGGAACAGAAGTAATTACATGGTAAAATATTCAATAATAATATCTGCGTGCTTGGTATGGTATGAAAATGATCCAATAACAAAAAATACAATAGAAATTAATACTTAAATTACAATTATTTGAATAGAATCGTACCCTTGTGTAGCACTATGTATTGAATTATAATAGTGCTAGTGAACCCTCTTAACACAAATAAGAAAAAAAATATTTGTGTAATAAAAAATTATTCCTCTAATTCGTTTCTATTATATAAATGTATTAAATTGAAACCACTTGATCAAAATCTTACCCAGAAGATGGTGAAAGCTTCAGGGAATTTATTATGAAATACTAAATTCGATTTTCCAAGTATGTTTTTTACAGTACGATTCCTCCAAGTATGATTATCCTCTGTATGAATCTTCCCAGTACAATTATTCTAGGTACAATTCTCCTAAATATGAAAAAAGGAATTTTATAGAATATAACAACGATGAATTGAAACCAGTTCTATTATGAGTAAGGAAAACTCAGTATGAGTTACATTTATTTTATTATCCTGCCTGATTTGATATTCAATTGAATATAATTGACACGATGAATATGATAATCATCTAAGTACAGAATTTACTATGTATGATGATCAGCTCAACCCAACATTGCGATCTTGTCTCTTTTCTTTCACATCAATATATCAGAACTTTTTCAAAAAAAGTCTTAGTAGGAAAACTTCTTCTTCCCTATATCAAACTCATTTCATCTCTCTATTCTACAGTGAACAGTATATTAGTCAATAGAAAAGTACAATTTAATTTTTTTCCTTTAATTAGTGACCCCTAAGGATTTTGTTGAGAATCCCAAAATCTTTACTTCTCACAACAAATAACCCAAATATGAATTTCCCCTAAAATATCATGTGAATTTATGACTTCATGAATTATTCATAAAGATTCTCAATTATTATACAATATTCACTTCCATTTCCAAAATTCCTTTCATTTTCTAGTTTGATTTCAATTAATGATTCTAACATTCTATGTCGATATTCTTTAAAACAATACTCTATATTAATTGACTGTATGTTTATGAAGAAATAAATACGTCTCTCATTGATGAAAAACAATGATATATTATCAATTTTATAAGATTATAAATTTTAATGTTTCCATCACCCTTGATAGCATATTTAGCAAGCTCCTTCATCTTTTCTCTCAAAATACATGATTGATAAAAAAATAAATTCAACCGCTATTAAATGGTTAAATAAATTTCCAGTTTTCTTCTTTTCTTTTCATTGTAAGCATCAGTCTGAAGAAATTATTCCTCTAAATATGATAGAATACCATGTTAGATAAGAAATTTCATTCTTTTCGGAATAAGATACCACATAAAAATTATTTCTCTTTTACAATAAACATGATTATATTTCTTCTGAATACATTAAGGATCAGATGTTGTAGTTCATGACTTACAATTAAAAGCATTGAAACATTCCAATAATCTGGAAACATATTTATATCCTTCTTAGTTCAAATCCAAATGTCATGAGTATGATATTTGAGAGTCAATTAGCATGGATATTTTTATATAGATAATTATGTGTATGATTATCATGGATATGATTATCCTGGGTGTGATATTTTTATTATGATTCCTAGAAACATTTTCTTTTCCAAATAAAATAATCCGGAATCTTTTTCACTCTGCATTTCATTCAATGATTACATCATATGTTCTCACAATAACATATGATTTTGAAATTATAATTAGTAAATCATCATAAAATTTAAATTTTATCATAACCATAAATATAGTAATATGATCAATTCATTCATACCAGATCCGGAGTGTATCTAATGACCTTTTAAATTTAGTAGGATTAATTCTCCATGCGATCGATTCTCTCATTCCAATTAACGATGAATTCCACATTATGATGTTCTCCCATTCTGGACCAAAGGTGAGTCTAATAAAAACCATTTCTTCTAAATAGATTCTTCTCATTTTGATTGAAAAATTTAGTCTAATTCTTTGTAAAACACGAGTCTGATTGTTTTTTAAACAAATATCAATAATATTTTCACAAAATAAAATTTCAGGATAATTTCTTTCTTCAAAAAACATTCTTTGACACTAAAATACAACACCTGAAAACAATCACCTTCATCATCAACATATTCCTAGAAATCCCCAGTTAGGATTTTGTTGTCAACCATGTTTCATAAATCAATGCACTTTGTATCATCATTCAATGGATCAATTTTCAATAACTATATTTGTATATTTGCTGAATTATTATAGGAAACAATAATAATTGACAGTAAAATCATGGTTTCTAAAAGCAGTGATAATGATAACTTTTTTCTTTTTCATTATTCATATATTTTTAATCCATATCTTTTTTCTATCCTACATGGAATACAAACCAATTTATTTTCCAACAACCACTCCAACAAATAGTTATAATTTTTTACTCATAAAATAATGTTGAATTCACAGCTTACCCAGGTTCAAATTCAATCTAGAGAATGATTCATTTGTTAAATGTTTTGAAAAAATATCTGTGACTTGTTCTGATACTGGAAAATACTCCAGATTTAGTTCATTCATCTCCACATGACATTTGATTAAATAATATTTTATATCGATATGTTTTGAAAGATAGCATTGAATAGTATTTCTAAGGAGATTTATTGTACATTTATTATCCTAACCTAAGAACTAGGGTAACTTAACCTCAACATGTAAGTATTAAAAATGTGTTTTCATTCACCAATGTTGAGTAGTGTCTTTAGTAGTAGAAATATACTACACTTCATACATATTGAGAGTTATTAAATTTAGTATCTATGAATGCTAACTAACATAATTCTATCCCAGAAAGAGTACTCTACTAGATGTGGATCTTATAAAATCAACATTTCATGCCCAATAAGAATATGAATACCCAAAAAAATCAATATTATATTAGCTTCCATACCTAATTTTGAATTATATTCTGCCATTGATGTATCAGAGAATTATTCTTCTAGAAAGTAAATGTTATTATTTTAGATAACTCTAAAATCATGAATATAAGGGAACAACATAAACAATGTCAGTTATTGAGGTTGTCAAATATAAAAACTACCAATAAACATACGGAATTTGTTCTGATCAACTTATTTTCCTTCTACATCTATTAATGTTTTTGTTCCCACAGATATCAGTGTGGAAATAGGTTTTGATTTTTACATGTTTAACCTCTTAATAATTTCTATGGTATATTTTTCATGATAAAGAAAAATTAATTCTATCCTTTAATTTACTTATAACACAATAAAGTATTTCTTTTCCCCTAGAATGAATATTTCAAATAAAAATTTAATTCCTTTATTAAACAGTTCAAAACTTCTTTCCTAATTCATAGAAAAGATAATGGCATCAACATAAAAAATCATAATGAGGGAATAATAATGACCTCATTTAAGGTAGAGATGAAATACACCCATCCTTTCATGGAATTGAACTTCCTTAAGCATGTCTATAATTTTGAGTACTAGGACCTTGGATCTTGTTTTAGGCCATACAAGGCTTTCCTTGATCTATATACATAACTTTCAACTTTCCCAACAAAAAATACAAAAAAAATTTCAATGAAAACTTCCTCATCAAGATCGCCATCCAAGAATTCCAATTTGAAATCCATTTGGAAGATATTGTAACCTTGTTTTCAAGCATTAGTAAGAAAGTTTATATTTTTTTCAATCGTGAAAATAGATAAAAGGTATCATCCCAATGAATAAATTCAATTTGATAATAACATTTTCACACCAATATTTCTTTGTTTCTTTTTCCTTCACATTCTTTATTCATCTTCTTCTAGAAACCCCACATTGTTCCAGTTCTGTTTTTATTGTTTTTCAGGGGTATGAGTTCCCATGTGTAATTAATTTCAATTTGATAAAACTCTTCATTCATATATTAAACCCATCCAGATACTCAAAGGATCCTTTTATGTCATTCATCTCCACTTTTGAATACAATGATGTATGTGTAATATAATTGGTTGTTCTTCTTGTTTGAACATTTGGATGTTGATCACCAATAATATTTTGAGATTAAACTTTATTTATCATCCTTGGATGATATATTCATGTATCTTCCTGATCATTATAAATGGATAGGTTTGATTCTTCCACTTGAGTCAGAATAAAATTGTCTATATCCTTATAATAATTTTTTTCATCAACTTCCTCAACATCCTTTCCCACATGAGTATGTTTTTGTTTCTCCCATTTTTAAATTACATGCACATAAATAGAATCAACAATTATTTTTGTATCTTTGTTGAAGAATATATATCCATTACTTTGAGATTATATCCATGAAATATTATATCTTCCCCTTTTCCTCACAAGCATTCCATAGTTTCCTACTTTCTTCTTTATAAAACATAGACCCTAGAAAACTCTAAAGTGTTTCAAACATGCATTTTTTCCATAAAACAATTTTTATGAAGTCATATCTTATTGAGGCTTGAATAAACAATGGTTTAGGATATAAATATAAGTACTCATGACTTTCCTCCAAATGTAATGAGAAAGGCCATGTTCGAGTGACATAGCTCTTCACATTTGCACCAAACTTATGTTATTTCTTTCAACAACCTAATTTCAAATATGTGTGTATGAGGAACAATAGTAATGTCAAATTCCATGGTTCATTAGATAACATTAAAATTCTCCACTTTTCTATTTTCCACCATTATTGTTTTGAAACTTATTCATATAATACTCACATTCCTTTTCACATTTCCTTCTAAAACATTTAAACATTTTCAAATCATCTGATTTATGTTTCATATACATGACACATGTAATGAAAGTAAAATAATCAATGCATGTTATGAAGTAATTATCTTCTTTTTTGACTATCTTCTCATCAGTCCACAAATATTATAATGAATCATCTCTAGTGGTCATCTTGAAAAAATCTCAACTTTTTTATGCTTTGAGTTGGTAATATTTTCTTTTTGAAAAATATTACAACACCAATATCTTCTTTTTGGAAAATATGGGATTTCATGGACACTATATCTCCTGGATAAATAGATCATGTTTCTTTGACACATGATTCCTAGCCTTTTATGCCACAATTGATTCTCTTCAACCATACTCATGTAATAAGAGTTTTATATTTCACCATCTTGTAATAAGTTTACTTTTATACATTGGTCTTTTGTAAAAAAAATCCGATCTTCTTCAATTTTCATATTAAACCCATATTTTATGAAGATAATTTTGTCACTCTTATCAAAAAAAGTGAGACACATAGAAAGTTGTGTTTCATCCCATCAAAATATAATGAATTAATGGATTTTAACTTCTCTTTTCCAATAATGGAGGAACCAACACCTTTGATTACCAGGAATGAATCATTTCCAAATTTTACTATGCATTCTTTAAAATGTTTCACATTCTTCGACAATTTTAAATCTCCTAACATATGAGAAGAACACTAACAATCAAGAATATATGGTCATTTTTTTAATATTTCAAAGCTATTTCAAAAATAATAGCCTTATATCCTTCATTTTATTTCTACACCTACATCTTTTGAGAATTTTTAAGGTACATTTATTGAGTCGGTAAAAAAAACAAGACATACATTTGCAAGATTTCCAGGTTGTTCGCATCTTTCAAAAATAGTTTCCAGGTGTTGGTACCTATTTTAAATTTTTTACTCTTGTATTTTAAGGTTTATTCACAACAACCTACTCAGAATTATTTCTTTGAGGATATTGACTCCCCTTCATCCTTTTTATTTTATAACCTTTGGGATAATAGAAATTTTATTTGTTAAACAAAAATATATTTTCTATATGTCATAAACCAACATAATACCAGTAATATCTATTAAAAGATTATGTGCCTATAAAACTTCTTTTGTGGAAGAAATTGTGAAAACATATCTTATCCACCTTATTCCATTTCTTTTGTAATCTACGAACCTTTCTTTTATCAGTCATAGCTTCCTTTTCATTTTTTATTATCTAATCATGAAGTATTTGACACTTTTCTGGATTCGGATTGTTTCAAAACTTATTTGGACTAATGGTTCTATGAGAATTCTCAATTCAAAACTTTTTCAAACATTACCAAATAAATAACTTTACCAGCCTTCATCTTTAAAAAATGTCCCATCCTTGTTTTCATCCATTAATGATAAATTTTGGTTATTCTTTAGAGGTTTATCTTTTCATGAACATTTACCAACATCGAAGAGTGAGTTTTTGAAACATGAATTTCATTGTTTAGATTTTGATTATTTTTTCTTAGACATAATTCAAATATACGTATTTTTTCCTGATCTTCACTTCCAAATGGTCATTATGATTTTTTTCTTGCTCAATTTTTTTCCTGAGATCATTAATCTATTTTTCCATATTCACTTTCTCATTAGAAAAACATTATTTATTTCTTATTGTTGTGAATTTATCTTCCAACCTTTTTTTTCATTTCATGTCATCTAATATTTCTTAGAAATTATTTTTTATATTCTTTAAAATGATATTCAAGTTGAGTTTCTCCATCCTCATAACTACTGATTTTTGAATTCTTTATCATTCAATATTAAAATAAAATTATTTTCAATATCGTACGCAACTGATTTTTCTAATTATGTATCACTACCTTCTTCTTCTTCTTCTTTAGACAAGAAACTTATTATTTTATATTTGAATAATTTGATTTCATTCCCTATGGAATTGAATGTTCATTTGTCTCCTTACTACATCCATGATATTCATGGATTTCTTTCTACTTCATCACTATACTCTTCTTTATTTCTTAAAGAAAAATTATCCGGAAAGTGACCAATGACTCCACATTAAAAATATTTCAAGGATATTTTCCCTATGTATTTTCATATACCACATTGATAATTTTTAAAATGCATGGATAAAATATCCTGAGGATTTTTAAATACCTCGTTTATAAACTCATAATCTCCAGCACCAACTTCAATAAGAATATTTTTTTTGACTTGTCTTTCTTCACAACATTGAAATAAATTACTCTATCAACATTTTTTTTCCTTGTCATAGATTTCTATATTATCATTTAATAAGTCATGAGAGTGATATATAGATCATTAAGAGATAGTTATTTAAGGTCATTGTCTAACAATGAAGAAAATTTTTCATCAAACCTATTGGGAAGGATTCTCAACATTATATAAACAACTGTAGAATCATCTATGTTTTCACCATGATAGCCAATAGTACTCAGAATTCCATTTACCTATTAAAGATGAAACCAATAGATTCAGGCTCACCTATATTCGAATCATCATATTTAAATCTACAAATTTGTAACATTTCCTTCTTCATCTTTTTATTTTGTTCATATATGTTTTTCAATTTATCTGATATTCCATTGGTTGCGGAAACTCCATTCACTCTTATGAAATAACATTCAAAATGTCATGATAATGTAGAATTATTTTCCATTATATCTTTCTCATGATTATTATTATCAATAGATATAAGAGGATAATAAAAATCAACCAGTGGAACCACATATGTTACAGATTCAAGAACATTATATTTAATAGACAAAAGATAAGGAAATATTCAATGTTTCCAGTTATGACAATTCTTTCAATTGAATAATACAATACCTTTACAATTCATAAAATTAAAATTCTCCATCTATAAAGAATAATGGAAGGGAAACTACTGATTTGATACGAGTAGAAAGTTCCTAGTAAAGATAGTTTTATCACTGAGAGTGGGAGGGGTGAATTAGTGATACCTTTTTTATGTTCGTTGTAATTGAAACAACGTTCGATTCCTGTTGAAGATTCTAGTCCATACTGAAACAATTAAAACACACATCCAAAGGAACACAAGTATTTACAAGGTTTACCTTTCAGTATGAATAGCTACGTCTATGGTATTTTAAGTAAATGATCCAATATCACACATTCTACTGGAAAAAATACTTTTATAATAATGAGTATGATAAACCCGTACACTCATTTAGGACTATATAAATAATTCTAATAGTATGTGCACACTTTACTATAGTAAATAGTGTAAAACATTATTTTTGTAACAAATAATGTTACTTGTGCTTCTCCTCCATTTTCCAAATGTATTTAACTTAAAAAACTTCTTCAATTTCTTACCCATAAGTTGGTAAGAAAATCTTGTACATTGTTACAAAAAACTCAGTTTGATATCTCCAAGTACATTTTTCCTAGTTTGATTCCACTGAGTACGATTCTACTCAGTATGATTCTTTAGGGTCTCATTATTCTAGGTACGATTATACCCATTATGAAAAATATTTCTTCGACATAATATGGTAAAGATGAATCGACACCACTTCAATTATGAGTATGGAAAACTACTTACAATTCTCCCTAATCTGATTATCTAGGCTTATATGATGACCCACCGAATACTATTGAAAACAAAATATGGTAGTCACCTAATTATGAAAATTACTGATTATAATGATCACATAAATAAAACATTGTGATATTATCTATTCTCTTCCACTTCAATCCTTCAAAAACAATTCAAAAAATGCTTAGTACGGCAAATTATTCCTCTCTCTAAGAAACTCAATGTTTCTCTCTATTCTACAGTGAAAAATACTTCACTCATTATAAATGTAAAATTTAATTTTGACCTTTTATAGGTAACCCATAAGAGGGTTTGGTGGGATTCCCAAAACAATTCCTTGTCACATAAATTAACCCAAATATCAATTTACCCTAAAAATATGAGGTGCATTTATAACTTCATCAATGCTTCTCGAAGCTTATCAATTAGTCTACATTCTTCATTTCAACATCATACTTTAATTTTAATTTCTAGTCCTATTTAAATTTAGGAGTATGATTTTAAAAATATGATTTCTTCAAAACAAATATATATATATATATATATATCAATTGAGTGAATGTGTATATAGAAATGTGTACTAATATGATAGATGAAAACAATGCTCTATGATCAAATTAATACAATTATTATTTTGAATGTCATGATCCACATTGATAGTATATTCAGAAAGCCCAATCATATTTTATCTTGAACCACTTGATTTAAAAATAAATAAATCAACCCCCTTTTAAATAGTTGAATACATTGTTGGTAATCTTATATTATTTTCTTTGAATTCATCGGTAGCAACAAATTCTTCCTCTGATTACGATGACATACCGAGTATTCTAAACAACTTATTTCTTTTCGGAATACATTACCACTTAAAAATTTATTCTCTTTTCCCATCAGCTTCATTATCCCACCTTTTAAAAAATTGTATATTGGATTTTATAATTCCTGACTTACAATTGAATGTATTTATGCTTTCCAATATTCTAGCAACATATTTCTTTCCTTCTCATCCCTAATCTAATTGTCATGAGTATGATATTTACGAGTTTAATTGTCCTTAAAATCATCATTCTGATCATTATGGGAATTATTATACAAGGTATGATATTTTTAGTAGTCTGATCATTATGGGCATGATTATCCAAGGTATGATAATTTTAGTAGGATTCTCAGTAACCTTTTTTTCTCAGAATACAATCATGCTAAATCTTTTTAACCCCATTTCTTTCACCATGGTTGCATCGTAATTTCTCCCATTAACTTTTGATTTATGAAATACAAATTTGTAAATCATCATCACATTTATATTTTATCATAGTCATGAAGAATTTGATATGATAAATTTTTTAATACCATATCTGTAACACCCTAGGTAAATAAAGAATATGACATTTTCATATTTATCCATATTTCTGAATAAAATATTAATATGACATTAAAGGGGACGCTATGCTCGATGGCGTACCCAACACGCAACAACGGGTTTGTTGGGAATCTTACGTTGCACTCTAATAATAAAATAATATTATTTTAAATGGTAGTTAACATGTAGCCATTGTATTGGTGGGAATGGATATAAATAACTAAAATATGATTATATATGTTTTTAAATGTTTTTACATTTATCCAATAAAATCTAAAGGCTTAAAATACGGAAAGAATTCAATTTTAGGCGTATATGCCCTAGTTTTCACTAAAGGTTCACTTATCGCCTCTTGATGGCGAACCGTCATTAAATATAGTTTTGTTCACTCTTATAAATTCTATTGGACCATATAAAACTCTTATTAAGAATTGAGACATCAAAATTTAATTTGTGTAAATTTTTGGTATCTTTCCAATAAAGTTCATTTTTTTAATGAATAGTGTAAAATGTTGTATTTTAATTCAAAAACTCTTTTTAATCTAATTTATTTATATGATTATATTATCTTTTGAATTGGTTTTAAAGTGAAATTAGAATATATTTTTACCATTAAATTCAATATTGGTCGATGGAATTAATTTCACTTTGAAATTAGACTTAAACTAGTGTCAATCTTTTGATACTTATTGTTTCATAAAAACACACTTTTTTGCTATGACAACGGGAATTAATTATTAAGTTAATTAATTTGACTTATATGTTTTGAATTTTTTAAAATATTCTTCATTTTTGAATTCGGAATATCAAATACAGCTTAGGGTGAATTTTTGGGATTTTTCTGAAAAACATCAATTTTTGATGAATAGCGAAACCACTAAGTGGTACTTATAAAAACTCATTTTTCCGTTTAAATGAAATTTTTCCATATTTGTATTTTTAATTTCAAAAATCCAACATACATGGTTGTAATTAAGAAGTAAAATGTGGTTCAATGGGATAAAAATATTTTTTTGTTGAATAGTAACTTATTAAGTTTTTAATCGCGATTAGAGGTAATTAGTGTAGTTTATGGTAAGAATAATGTTTTAATAAAATGAAATGAACTAGACACATGTCCTACCCTCATTGGATGTGTCATGGCTGACCAAGAAAATCCATGGGTCAGCTTGGGGACCCCATGGTGCCACTTTGTTTGGGAAATGACATAAATATCTTTTTATTTAATGTTAAAGTAAAAATGACACAAACATGAGATGTTTTACTAAAACAATTTTTACATTAGATTATACATGTCATATTTTCGACTATAAATAGTCATTGGAAAGATAAAAATATTTCCTACATCATAGTATTTTTTTATAATTTTAGACATTAACTAAATTAAATTATTTATGACATCATGATGATGCAGCGATGACCTCATTATTTAACGATTTAAATAAAATGGAAAGATAATGTAATATCTAAGACCTACACAAGACCAAAACCTATTGGATGAGTGTATTTCGAACCCGTATCACCTTATCCTCGAAATACATCAATGTGGGACCTTTAAAATCTGAAACTCTTTTGAAAATAAAGTAAGATTTTGTGACTTTACAAGAGTGCCCCTCCTCTCCTCTTATAAAAGGCCCCCACCTCTACCTCCTTAACCACACTCCCAAAGCCTTTGGCTCGGCCAATCCCTACCCATTTTGTCTCTAAAATTCCCTCTATTACTCCTTGAAGCCTCACTTTGGGCAGAATCCTTTCCAAGGAAGCCTTTGATCTCAAATCAAAGGAAGTTACCCGATTTTAAGGTAATGCCTTCACTTGAGTCCTTTTGTTTTATTTTACTTCTCCAACCCTATAAACTCTTTTTATTATTTTATTTAGTAAAAAATCCAGTATCATCAATATACTAGGATATTTTTATAAGAAGGATTCGAGCTACACTTATACACACCTACATCTAATGGTTAAAGAACATGCGGTTTCCGTGGATGGTGAATTTCTGCCTCCCGAAACGATGATTGTTCATCATTCTTCTAACACCTTCAAATGTGGCCATTATTATGACACTATGTTTATATATGATATCTAATTTGTTTATGTTTTACTTAAGCTTCTAAATTTTTCATTTATGGCATACCTTTATGGTTTCCATTATAGGTAAATGCGATATCTTCATTCAAGGAAGTGCGGACTACCGCCCACTCAAAGTGATTTGATTCGTTAATACCATATGTGGTACGTATAAAGGAAATATTTAATGATATTATATTTGATACCATACTGGAATGAAAATACTATTATGTATCATTATGTTTTAATTCCATTAAATATGAAATAGAAATGGAAGTACCGTTCATGTGTACGTACGGCTTACCGTATCCATGAACGGTACATTTCATTTCTTATCTCAAAATGTTATGTAATGTTATAAACACATATATATAATGGAAATATATGTAATTCATTACATCTAAATTATGGATATCATTATGGAATTATAACATATATATATATCTCTGTCATTTTGTTTTAATTCCATTAATATGACAAAAAAATGAAAGTAGCGTTCATGCGTACGTACGACCTAGCGTCTCCATGAACGATGCTTTTCGTTTTTTATCTCCAAATGATATGGAATAGTAAAAAATGAATATTTACTGGATATATATATGATATTTTAATCATTAATACTATTCTGGAAATTATTTACTTATAACTACATGGGTAATCTTTTTTCCAACAAGTTCAATTTTTGACTCATGTACCAAACATCGACAAAAACGTCTGATATGAACTCATATTATTAACCAATTATTATAACATTACAATAAGTGATATTAACTGAATAATAATCATTATATTGGGTCCTTAAGAAATTATAAATTGACCAAAGTTTATTATTCAGGAATATAAAGAAACGAACAAGACAAGTCGGACTTGAGGTAAGGGATCCTACACCTCTCTTTCTTTTTAAGTACACTCTTTTATGTCATTACTTTTAAGCTAATATTTCTTTTGATTGTGATGTTATTTTATATTAATCATACTGTACTTATTACTATCATATGATGAGAGGCCCTATTTCTTCTCATCAACCCATTTTGGATGTTTTGAGTGGCGCTGTTAGGCTGCCAAATTTTCGTAAGAGATCTAACCTCCCTTTTTCTTTTTAAGTCCTCTCCTTTATGTCACTTCTTTTAAGATCCTATTTGTTATGTTGGGGGATGTTATTTTATATTACTATTTCTGTAAACTTTATGTTTATACTATGAGAGACCCTATTTGATCTCATCAATCCATTTTTGGAAGTTTTATGTGGCGTCGTTAGGCTGCCGAGTTTTCGTAAGGGATTTTTCATCTCACTTTTATTCCCGTGAGATTTATGCTATATTTGCCACAATTTCCTTTGAGTGGTGTATGTACTACCCATTATTTTACTCATTGTGTAATATAATTTCTTTTATGAGTATTTACATCAATGTTGTATTGTCCTTCTTTCATGAGGTGTATGTTTCTAAAGATACCCATATCGGTAAGGGAACCTTTCACCCTCCTCTTTTTAAAAGACTTATTTTGTTGGGTCTTTTAATTTACATATAGTTATGTTTGGATATGTTCTCATATATCCTTATTTATGTAAATTTTATGTCCAAGTGATGATATACCCTTATTTTATCTCTCATCAACTCATTTTGATGTGACGACGTTAGGCTGTCAAGGGAACTTCTTAACCCAATTTCTATTTCTTTGGGTTCAACATGTAGTTATTGAATATGTCATCCTTTGAATATGTGTGAATGAACTTTGATTATTTTACACTTAATATCAAATTATATTTGGTGTATTCTTTTGTCACACATAAATATGTAATTGATTTATCCTTAAACCAAGGATATCGTCTTTGTATGGGACTTCATATCAATCTCCTTTCATTGAGGCATATTTTTTTTATACACAACTGACTTTTATACGGTGTATAAACCCCTTTTACTTTTACGATTATCAAAAAAGGAATCTTTTTTATATGAAGCATTTTACTAAACGACAAAAGGGAATGTTTTTGTCGTATGTATGCGGCGACAATGACTTCTCCGCCGCCATGACCATTATTTGAGTTTCAGCTTCCTCTACAAGCCATACCTTTTTTTAAGAAGAAAAATAAATACCATGTTTTTCTTTTCTTTTATTTTGATATTGAAAATGTTTTTCATAATGTTTTATATCAATGTGTTGTATTGATATCTTGTGATTGAAAGGTGGAAATGTTATGTTTCCTTTATTCATGTTTTATGTGATACGATTATGTTGAGGTTCTTGGGAATTATTATGAAGACGGGTGGTTCCGTGATAATCTAAGGGCGGGTGAGACCGATATAGCTCTCCAATGCATTGGGTAACGCGAAGGTGTGAAACATTAAGGTTTATCCGAAGAGATTTAGGGAATATACTATGATGGGTATTCCAAACGTAACCAAGAGGGTTACTCCCTACGTAAGAATGTTATGAATGCCGGAAGTTACCTTTTATGTCTTATGATTTCTATGATATATTCATGTTTTGATGAGGTATGTTAAAGTGCCTATGTTTTATGGGTAAAGTATGATTTCATTCTTATGTATATATGAACTCATGTTTCCTTTCCATATTTTTTTATAACCCTTACTGAGCTTTTTATGCTCATCCCAAGTTTTTTTGAAATGTTTTTCCCAGGTCAAGGGAAAGGTACATGATTTGATGATAGTGTTAAGGAAGTGTCAAGAAAGAATCCATGTTTCATTATAAATATGTTTCCGTTGATGGGAAAAGAATTAATACTATCATTTATGTAACCACTTTGTTTTAATGTGGAATATAATGCAAGTTTTATGATCTAATTCTCTAAAACTCTAAACCTGAAAAGATCCTCAACGTGTAATCTTGTAATAACTCATGATTAAGTAAGGTTTAAGGCTGGGGCTTTATAGTTGGTATCAGAGGTCGGTTTAGATAACATTAAAGGTTAGGGTATTCTCTAAGCACAAGTGGCATTACCATAATGGTTAGGATTTCAGAAAGAGTCCTAGTTTTAGATAAAGTGAATGAGTAAGTATATCTTAGTGTTTATCTTCCTCATTAGTACATGATGGTTATGTTGATATACTCACACTGACCTTTTTGGTTTTAGTAAATGGCTGGATCTAGCAGGCACCAAAGTGACAATGGGTTTGAAGGAAACTGTGGTGGTTCTCTGATTAAGAGACTGGATGAGATGGGGGGATTCAATGAGGAATCTCATGGTTGTTCTCAACCAACTTTCAAGGAGTAATGATCAACCACTTCAACCATGGTGATTTCTCTAATGCATCATGTACGAGATGGAAAAGTCGATGTGGAAATTCCAGTAATAATTATTAAGGTAACCATTAGAGTTTATATGATCCTTACTTTTAAGGTAATTATGGGTTATTATATGATATGCTGGAAAATGAAAGGCATGAGATAAACTTGAGGTTAAAATATGTTATGATTATTTTTGAAGATTTTATATCGTTTTGGAGAATGTTTTAAGAATTATATTGTTTTGGAAAAAGGACAACACGTAGACCGTGTGACAACCCGTCACGTCGGACAAAGCTGCGGGAATCGAACCCACAACCAAAGTGCGACTGGTATTTATCGCCTACCACTGGACTACGTGAAGTCCCTGGTTAGTTTGACTGATTCTTTTTAGTTATATGATTTTATGAATTAAGAGTAAGTTGATTTTGGGTTATTTATGAAAATTATTAACCTATCATGGAGGATATGTGATTAGGTTAATTACTTTTCAATACGAGAGTTTAGGAGAAACTGATGTTGTTTGGAGATAAATGTTACGATTTAACTTGGAAGACTATGTGACTAAATCCTTAAAATATATGGGTTTCAATCTTAGTTTGGTTTACTTTGAAGAATTTTATGGACAAATTGATTATAGAATGGTCCTCGTTGAACTTTGAGTTTTGTTGGACAAATTTTGGAGATTAAGAATAGATTTTCTTTTTATAAAGGGTTATCCTTTTATGGATTATCTGATCTTGTACTAACCTTTTTGGTTTTGGTTTTGGTTAAATTCTAAAGACATGGGAATTATATAGTTCTCTTTTATGGATTAGGTGACTCTCTAGAAGTTTATTATAGTACTCTTAATGCGAACAAATCTCCCTAAATACTCGTCTTTTGAAAAAAAATATGTGTTTGATTAAGGAATCTAGTAAAAGTTGAAAGTCAATATGATAAGTGATTATGTTTCCTTATGAATAAAATCCTCAATAAAAAGTAACTTAAAACAAAAATGGTGTCTAATAACTTTTTCTACTGGGAAATCGAATACCGTTTAACCCATCAGAAGTTTGTGATTTTCTTATGGTAAACTTTCTCCTAGACATGTTTACTATCACTATCCCTCAAGAACATGACCATTTTTTTCTTCCATGTCCATATTTTTCCTCATGGAATCCTAGTATGAGTTATCTCGAGTCCCCTCTATACATATCTTCCTTTATTTTAAAGTGATTTTTTTACCGACTCTTGTTCCGATGTGGGACTTTCAAGGATGTTTCCAAGCTCAATTTTAAAAATTCCGAGGACGCAATTCCCAAAAAGGGGGGAAAGATGTAACACCCCAGGTAAATAAAGAATATGAAATTTTCATATTTATCCATATTTGTGAATAAAATATTAATATGTCTTTAAAGGGGACTCTATGCTCGATGGCGTACCCAACATGCAACAACGAGTTTCTTGGGAATCTTACGTTGCAGTCTAATAATAAAATAATATTATTTTAAATAGTAGTTAACATGTAGCCGTTGTATTGGCAGGAATGGATAGAAATAACTATAATATGATTATATTTGTTTTTAAATGTTTTTACATTTATCCAATAAAATATAAAGGCTTAAAATACGGAAAGAATTCAATTTTAGGCGTATATGCCCTAGTTTTCACTAAAGGTTCACTTATCGCCTTTTGATGGAGAACTATCATTAAATATAGTTTTCTCCACTCTTATAAATTCTATTGGACCAAATAAAACTCTTATTAAGAATTGGGACATCACAATTTACTTTGTGTAAATTTTTGGTACCTTTCCGATAAAGTTCATTTTTTAATGAATAGTGTAAAATGTTGTATTTTAATTCAAAACCTCTTTTTAATCTAATTTATTTATATGATTAGATTATATTTTGAATTGGTTTTAAAGTGAAATTATAATATATTTTTACCATTAAATTCAATATTGGTCGTTGGAATTAATTTCACTTTGAAATTAGACTTAAACTAGTGTCAATCTTTTGATACTTATTGTTTCATAAAAACACGCTTTTTGCTATGACAGTGGGAATTAATTATTAAATTAATTAATGTGACTTATATGTTTTGAATTTTGTAAAATAGAATTCATTTTTGAATTCAGAATATCAAATATAGCTTAGGGTGAATTTTTGGGATTTTTTTTGAAAAACTTCAATTTTTGATTAATAGTGAAACCACTAAGTGGTACTTATAAAAACTGATTTTTCCGTTTAAATGAAATTTTGCCATCTTTGTGTTTTGAATTTAAAAAATCCGTCATACATGGTTGTCATTAAGAAGTAAAATGTGGTTCAATGGGATAAAAATAATTTTTTGGTGAATAGTAACTTATTAAGTTTTTAATCGCGATTAGAGGTAATTAGTGTAGTTTATGGTAAGAATAATGTTTTAATAAAATGAAATGACCTAGACACATGTCATACCCTCATTGGATGTGTCATGGCCGACCAAGAAAATCCATGGGTCAACTTGGGGACCCCATGGTTCCACTGTGGTTGGGAAATGACATAAATATCTTTTTATTTAATGTTAAAGTAAAAATGACACAAACAAGAGATGTTTTACTAAAACAATTTTTACATGAGGTTATACAAGTCATATTTTAGACTATAAATAGTCATTGGAAATCTAACAATATTTCCTACATCATAGTATTTTTTTTTATAGTTTTTAGACATTAAATAAATTAAATTATTTATGACATCATGATGATGAAGCGATGACCTCATTATTTAACGATTTAAATAAAATGGAAATATAATGTAATATCTAAGACCTAAACATGCCCAAAACCTATTGGATGAGTGTATTTAGAACCCGTATCACCTTATACTAGAAATAAATCAATTTGGGACCTTTAAAATCCGAAACTCTTTTGAAAATAAAGTAATATTTTGTAACTTAACAAGAGTGCCCCTCCTCTCCTCTTATAAAAGGCCCCCATCTCTACCTCCTTACCCAAACTCCCAAAGCCTTTGGCTCGGCCAAACCCTGCCCATTTTGTCTCTCCACTTCCCTATATTACTCCTTGGAGCCTCACTTTGGGCAGAATACTTTCCAAGGAAGCCTTTGAGCTCAAATCAAAGGAAGTTACCCGATTTTAAGGTAATGTCTTCACTTGAGTCCTTTTGTTTTATTTTACTTCTCCAACCCCCTAAACTCTTTTTATTATTTTCTTTTGTAACAAATCCAGTATCTAAAATATACTAGGATTTTTTATAATAATTATTCTAGCTGCACTTACACACACCTACATCTAATGGTTAAAGAACATACGGTTTCCATGGATGGCGAATTTCTGCCTCCCGAAACGATGATTGTCCAACATTCTTCTAACACCTTCAAAGGTGGCCATTAAGATGACACTATGTTTATATATGATATCTAATATGTTTATATTTTATTTAAGCTTCTGTATTTTTCATTTATGGAATACCTTTATGGTTTCCATTATAGGTAAACGCGATATCTTCATTTAAGGAAGCGCGGACTATCGCCCCCTCAAAGTGATTTGATTCGTTAATACCATATGTGGTACGTATAAAGGACATATTTAATGATACCATACTGGAATGAAAATACTATTATGTATCATTATGTTTTAATTCCATTAAATATGAAATAGAAATGGAAGTAGCGTTCATGCGTACGTACGGCTTACCGTTTCCATGAACGGTACATTTCATTTCTTATCTCAAAATGTTATGTAATATTATAAGTACATATATATAATGGATATATATGTAATATATTACATCTAAATTTTGAATATCATTATGTAATTATAACATACATATATATCCCTCTCATTTTGTTTTAATTCCATTAATGAACTCATTTAAGGTAGAGATGAAATACACCCATCCTTTCATGGAATTGAACTTCCTTAAGCATGTATATAATTTGGAGTACCAGGACCTTGGATCTTGTTTTAGGCCATACAAGGCTTTCCATGATCTATATACATAACTTTCAACTTTCCCAACAAAAAATACAAAAAAAATTTCAATGCAAACTTCCTCATCAAGATCGCCATCCAAGAATGCCAATTTGAAATCCATTTGGAAGATATTGTAACCTTGTTTTAAAGAATTAGTAAGAATGTTTATATTTTTTTCCATCGTGAAAACAGATAAAAGGTATCATCCCAATGAATACATTAAATTTGATAATAACATTTTCACACAAATATTTCTTTGTTTTTATTCCTTCACATTCTTTATTCATCTTCTTCTAGAAACCCCACTTTGTTCCAGTTCTGTTTTTGTTGTTTTTCATGGGTATGAGTTCCCATGTGTAATTAATTTCAATTTGATAAAACTCTTCATTCATATATTCAACTCATCCAGATACTCAAATGATCTTTTTATGTCATTCAGATCCACTTTTTAATACAATGATGTATGTGTAATATAATTGGTTGTTCTTCTTGATTGAACATTTGGATGTTGATCACCAATAATATTTTGAGCTTAAACTTTATTTATCATCCTTGGATGATATATTCATGTATCTTCCTGATCATTATAAATGGATAGGTTTGATTCTTCCACTTGAGTCAGAATAAAATTGTCTATATCCTTATAATAATTTTTTTCATCAACTTCCTCAATATCCTTTCCCACATGAGTATGTTTTTCTTTCTCCCATTTTTAAAATACATGAACATAAATAGAATCAACAATTATTTTTGTATCTTTGTTGAAGAATATATATCCTTTACTTTGAGATTATATCCATGAAATATTATATCTTCCCCTTTCCTCACAAGCATTCCATAGTTTCCTACTTTCTTCTTTATAAAACATAGACCCTAGAAAACTCTAAAGTGTTTCAGACATGCATTTTTTCCATAAAACAATTTATATGAAGTCATATCTTATTGAGGCTTGAATAAACAATGGTTTAGGATTTAAATAGAATTACTCATGACTTTCCTCCAAATGTAATGAGAAAGACCATGTTCGAGTGACATAGCTCTTCACATTTTCACCAAACTTATGTTATTTCTTTCAACAACCTCATTTCAAATATGTGTGTATAGGGAACAATAGTAATGTCAAATTCCATGGTTCATTAGATAAAATTAAAATTATCCACTTTTCTATTTGACACCATTATTGTTTTGAAACTTATTCATATAATACTCACATTACTTTTTACATTTCCTTCTAAAACATTTAAACATTTTCAAATCATCTGATTTATGTTTCATATACATGACACATGTAATGCAAGTAAAATAATCAATGCATGTTATGAAGTAATTATCTTCTTTTTTGACTATCTTCTCATTAGTCCACAAATATTAGAATGAATCATCTCTAGTGGTCATCTTGAAAAAATATCAACTTTTTTATGCCTTGAGTTGGTAATATTTTCTTTTTGAAAAATATTACAACACCAATATCTTCTTTTTGGAAAATATGGGATTTCATGGACACTATATCTCCTGGATAAATAGATCATGTTTCTTTGACACATGATTCGTAGCCTTTTATTCCACAATTGATTCTCTTCAACCATACTCATGTAATAAGAGTTTTATATTTCACCAGCTTGTAATAAGTTTACTTTTATACATTGGTCTCTTGTAACATTTTTTCGAAATTCTTCAATTTTCATATTAAACCCATATTTTATGAAGATAATTTTGTTACTCTTATCAAAAAAGAGTGAGACACATAGAAAGTTGTGTTTCATCCCATCAAAATATAATGAATTAATGGATTTTAACTTCTCTTTTCCAATAATGGAGGAACCAACCCCTTTTATTACCAGAAATGAATCATTTCCAAATTGTACAATGCATTCTTTAAAATGTTTCACATTCTTCGTCAATTTTAAATCTCCTAACATATGAGAAGAACTCTAACAATCAAGAATATATGGTCATTTTTTTAATATTTCAAAGCTATTTCAAAAATAATAGCCTTATATCCTTCCTTTTATTTCTCCACCTACATCTTTTGAGAATTTTTAAGGTACATTTATTGAGTCGAAAAAAAACCAGACATATGTTTGCAATATTTTCAGGTTGTTCACATCTTTCAAAAATAGTTTCCAGGTGTTGGTACCTATTTTAAATGTTTACTCTTGTATTTTTAGGTTTATTCACCACAACCTACTCAGAATTATTTCTTTGAGGATATTGACTCCCCTTCAACCTTTTTATTTTATAACCTTTGGGATAATAGAAATTTTATTGGTTAAACCAAAATATATTTTCTATATGTCATAAACCAACATAATACCAGCAATATCTATTAAAAGATTATGTGCCTATAAAACTTCTTTAGTGGAAGAAATTTTGAAAACATATCTTATCCACCTTATTCCATTTCTTTTGTAATCTACAAACCTTTCTTTTATCAGTCATAGCTTCCTTTTCTTTTTTTATTATCTAATCAGGAAGTATTTGACACTTTTCTGGATTCGGATTGTTTTGAAACTTATTTGGACTAATGGTTCTATGAGAATTCTCAATTCAAAACTTTTTCAAACATTACCAAATAAATAACTTTACCAGCCTTCATCTTTAAAAAAAGTCCCATCCTTATTTTCATCCATTAAAGATAAATTTTGGTTATTCTTTAGAGGTTTATCTTTTCATGAACATTAACCAACATCGAAGAGTGAGTTTTTGAAACATGAATTTCATTGTTTAGATTTTCATTTTTTTCTTAGAAATAATTCAAATATACTTATTTTTTCCTGATCTTCACTTCCAAATGGTCATTATGATTTTTTTCTTGCTCAAAATATTTCATGAGATCATTAATATATTTTTCCATATTCACTTTCTCATCAGAAAAACATTATTTATTTCTTATTGTTGTGAATTTATCTTCCAACCTCTTTTTTAATTTCATGTCATCTAATATTTCTCGGAAATTATTTTTTATATTCTTTAAAATGATATTCAAGTTGAGTTTCTCCATCCTCATAACTACTGATTTTAGAATTATTTATCATTCAATATTAAAATAAAATTATTTTCAATATCGTACTCAACTGATTTTTCTAATTATGTATCACTACCTTATTCTTCTTCTTCTTTAGACAAGAAACTTATTATTTTATATTTGAATAATTTTATTTCTTTCCCTATGGAATTCAACGTTCATTTGTCTCCTTACTACATCCATGATATTCATGGATTTCTTTCTACTTCATCACTATCCTCTTCTTTATTTCTTAAAGAAAAATTATCCTGAAAGTGACCAATGAATCCACATTCAAAATATTTCAAGGATATTTTCCCTATATATTTTCATATACCACATTGATAATTTTTAAAATGCAAGGATAAAATATCCTGAGGATTTTTAAATACCTCGTTTATAAACTCATAATCTCCAGCACCAACTTGAATAAGAATATTTTTTTGACTTGTCTTTCTTCACAACATTGAAATAAATTACTCTATCAACACTTTTTTCCCTTGTCATAGATTTCTATATTCTCATTTAATAAGTTATGAGGGTGATATATAGATCATTAAGAGATAGTTATTTAAGGTCATTGTCTTACAATAAAGAAATTTTTTCATCAAACCTATCGGGAAGGATTCTCAACATTATATCAACAACTGTAGAATCATCTATGTTTTCACCATGATAGCCAGTAGTACTCAGAATTCCATTTACCTATTAAAGATGAAACCAATAGATTCAAGCTCACATATATTCAAATCATCATATTTAAATCTACAAACTTGTAACATTTCCTTCTTCATCTTTTTATTTTGTTCATATATGTTTTTCAATTTATCTAATATTCCTTTGGTTGTAGAAACTCCATTCAATCTTATGAAATAAAATTCAAAATGTCATGATAATGTAGAATTATTGTCCATTATATCTTTCTCATGATTATTATTATCAATAGATATAAGAGGATAATAAAAATCCACCAGTGGAAACACATATGTTACAGCTTCAAGAACATTATATTTAATAGACAAAAGATAAGGAAATATTCAATGTTTCCAGTTATGACAATTATTTCCATTGAATAATACAATACCTTTAAAATTCATAAAATTAAAATTCTCCATCTATAAAGAATAATGGAAGGGAAACTACTGATTTGATACGAGTTGAAAGTGCCCAGTAAATATAGTTTTATCACTGAGAGTGGGAGGGGTGAATCAGTCATAGCTTTTTTATGTTCCTTGTAATTGAAACAACGTTCGATTCCTGTTGAAGATTCTAGTCCATACTGAAACAATTAAAACACACATCCAAAGGAACACACGTATTTACAAGGTTTACTTTTCAGTATGAATAGCTACGTCTATGGTATTTTAAGTAAATGATCCGATATCACACATTCTACTGGAAAAAATACTTTTATAATAATGAGTATGATAAACCCGTACACTCATTTAGGACTATATAAATAATTCTAATAGTATGTGCACACTCTATTATAATAAATAGTGTAAAACAATATTTTTTTAACAAATAATGTTACTTGTGCTTCTCCTCCATTTTCCAAATGTATTTAACTTACAAAACTTCTTCAATTTCTCACCCATAAGTTGGTAAGAAAACGTTGTACATTGTTACAAAAAACCCAGTTTGATATTTCCAAGTACATTTTTCCTAGTTTTATTCCACTGAGTACGATTCTACTCAGTATGATTCTTTAGGGTCTCATTATTCTATGTACGATTCTACCCATTATGAAAAATATTTCTTCGACATAATATGGTAAAGATGAATCGACACCACTTCAAATATGAGTATGGAAAACTCCTTACAATTCTCCCTGATCTGTTTATCTAGGCTTATATGATGACCCACCGAATACTATTGAAAACAAAATATGGTAGTCAGCTAATTATGAAAATTACTAATTATAATGATCACATAAATAAAACATTGTGATCTTATCTATTCTCTTCCACTTCAATCCTTCAAAAACAATTCAACAAATGCTTAGTACAGCAAATTATTCCTATCTCTAAGAAACTCAATGTTTCTCTCTATTCTACAGTGAAAAATACTTCACTCATTAGAAATGTAAAATTTAATTTTAACCTTTTATAGGTAACCCATAAGAGGGTTTGGTGGGATTCCCAAAACAATTCGTCGTCACATAAATTAACCCAAATATCAATTTACCCTAAAAATATGAGGTGCATTTATGACTTCATCAATTCTTCTCAAATCTTATCAATTAGTCTACATTCTTCATTTCAACATCATACTTTAATTATAATTTCTAGTCCTATTTAAATTTAGGAGTATGATTTTAAAAATATGATTTCTTCAAAACAAATATATATATATATATATCAATTGAGTGAATGTGTATATAGAAATGTGTACTAATATGATAGATGAAAACAATGCTCTATTATCAAATTAATACAATTATTCTTTTGAATGTCATGATCCACGATGATAGTATATTCAGAAAGCCCAATCATATTTTATCTTGAACCACTTTATTTAAAAATAAATAAATCAACCCACTTTTAAATAGTTGAATACATTGTTGGTAATCATATATTCTTTTCTTTGAATTCATCGGTATCAACAAATTCTTCCTATGATTACGATGACATACCGAGTATTCTAAAAAACTTATTTATTTTCTGAATACATTACCACTTAAAAATTTATTCTCTTTTCCCATCAGCTTCATTATCCCACCTTTTAAGAAATTGTATATTGGATTTTATAATTCTTGACTTACAATTGAATGTATTTATGCTTTCCAATATTCTAGAAACATATTTCTTTCCTTCTCATCCCTAATCTAATTGTCCTGAGTATGATATTTATGAGTTTAATTGGCCTTAAAATGATCATTCTGATCATTATGGGAATTATTATACAAGTTATGATATTTTTAGTAGTCTGATCATTATGGGCATGATTATCCAAGGTATGATATTTTTAGTAGGATTCTCAGTAACCTTTTCTTCTCAGAATACAGTCATGCTAAATCTTTTTAACCCCATTTCTTTCACCATGGTTGCATCATAATTTCTCCCATTAACTTTTGATTTATGAAATACGAATTTGAAAATCATTATCACATTTATATTTTATCATAGTCATGAAGAATTTGATATGATAAATTATTTAATACCATATCTGTAACACCCCAGGTAAATAAAGAATATGACATTTTCATATTTATCCATATTTGTGAATAAAATATTAATATGAAATTAAAGGGGACACTATGCTCGATGGCGTACCCAACACGCAACAATGAGTTTGTTGGGAATCTTACGCTGCACTCTAATAATAAAATAATATTATTTTAAATGGTATTTAACATGTAGCCATTGTATTGGAGGGAATTGATAGAAATAACTAAAATATGATTATATATGTTTTTAAATGTTTTTACATTTATCCAATAAAATATAAAGGATTAAAATACGGAAAGAATTCAATTTTAGGCGTATATGCCCTAGTTTTCACTAAAGGTTCACTTATCGCCTTTTGATGGAGAACCGTCATTAAATATAGTTTTTTTCACTCTTATACATTCTATTAGACCATATAAAACTCTTATTAAGAATTTGGATATCAGAATTTACTTTGTGTAAATTTTTGGTATCTTTCCGATAAAGTTCATTTTTTTTAATGAATAGTGTAAAATGTTGTATTTTAATTCAAAACCTCTTTTTAATCTAATTTATTTATATGATTATATTATCTTTTGAATTGGTTTTAAATTGAAATTAGAATATATTTTTACCATTAAATTCAATATTGGTCGTTGAAATTAATTTCACTTTGAAATTAGACTTAAACTAGTGTCAATTTTTTGATACTTATTGTTTCATAAAAACACGCTTTTTTCTCTGACAGCTGGAATTAATTATTAAATTAATTAATGTGACTTATATGTTTTGAATTTTTTAAAATATAAATCATTTTTGAATTTGGAATATCAAATATATCTTAGGGTGAATTTTTGGGATTTTTCTAAAAAACTTCAATTTTTGATGAATAGTGAAACCACTAAGTGGTACTTATAAAAACTCATTTTTCCGTTTAAATGAAATTTTTCCATATTTGTATTTTGAATTTCAAAAATCCAACATACATGGTTGTCATTAAGAAGTAAAATGTGTTTCAATGGGATAAAAATATTTTTTTTGGTGAATAGTAACTTATTAAGTTTTTAATCACGATTAGAGGTAATTAGTGTAGTTTATGGTAAGAATAATGTTTTAATAAAATAAAATGAGCTAGACATATGTACTACCCTCATTGGATGTGTCATGGACGACCAAGAAAATCCATGGGTCTGCTTGGGGACCCCATGGTGCCACTTTGTTTGGGAAATGACATAAATATCTTTTTATTTAATGTTAAAGTAAAAATGACCCAAACATGAGATGTTTTACTAAAACAATTTTTACATTAGATTGTACAAGTCATACATTCGACTATAAATAGTCATTGGAAAGATAAAAATATTTCCTAGATCATAGTATTTTTTTATAATTTTTAGACATTAACTAAATTAAATTATTTATGACATCATGATGATGCAGCGATGACCTCATTATTTAACGATTTAAATAAAATGGAAAGATAATGTAATATCTAAGACCTACACATGAAAAAAACCTATAGTATGAGTGTATTTCGAACCTGTATCACCTTATCCTCGAAATAAATCAATGTGGGACCTTTAAAATCTGAAAATCTTTAGAAAATAAAGTAACATTTTGTAACTTTACAAGAGTGCCCCTCCTCTCCTCTTATAAAAGGCCCCCACCTCTACCTCCTTAACCACACTCCCAAAGCCTTTGGCTCGGCCAACCCCTGCCCATTTTGTCTCTCCAATTCCCTCTATTACTCCTTGAATCCTCACTTTGGTCATAATCCTTTCCAAGGAAGCCTTTGAGCTCAAATCAAAGGAAGTTACCCGATTTTAAGGTAATGCCTTCACTTGAGTCCTTTTGTTTTATTTTACTTCTCCAACCCTATAAACTCTTTTTATTATTTTATTTAGTAAAAAATACAGTATTATCAATATACTAGGATTTTTTTATAAGAAGGATTCGAGCTACACTTATACACACCTACATCTAATGGTTAAAGAACATGCGGTTTCCGTGGATGGCGAATTTCTGCCTCCCGAAACGATGATTGTTCAACATTCTTCTAACACCTTACAATGTGGCCATTATTATGACACTATGTTAATATATGATATATAATATGTTTATGTTTTACTTAATCTTATAAATTTTTCATTTATGGTATACCTTTATGGTTTCCATTATAGGTAAACGCGATATCTTCATTTAAGGAAGTGCGGACTACCGCCCACTCAAAGTGATTTGATTCGTTAATACCATATGTGGTACGTATAAAGGAAATATTTAATGATATTATATATGATACCATACTGGAATGAAAATACTATTATGTATCATTATGTTTTAATTCCATTAAATATGAAATAGAAATGGATGTAGCGTTCATGCGTACTTACGGCTTACCGTATCCATGAACGATACATTTCATTTCTTATCTCAAAATATTATGTAATATTATAAGTACATATATATAATGGAAATATATGTAATTAATTACATCTAAATGACAGATATCATTCTGGAATTATAACATATATATATATATCTCTATCATTTTGTTTTAATTCCATTAATATGACAAAAAAATGAAAGTAGCGTTCATGCGTACGTACGACCTAGCGTCTCCATGAACGGTGCTTTTCGTTTTTTATCTCCAAATGATATGAAATAGTAAAAAATGAATATTTACTGGATATATATGATATTTTAATCATTAATACTATTCTGGAAATTATTTACTTATAACTACATGGGCAATCTTTTTTCCAACAAGTTCAATTTTTGACTCATGTACCAAACATCAACAAAAACGTCTGATATGAACTCATATTATTAACCAATTATTATAACATTACAATATGTGATATTAACTGAATAATAATCATTATATTAGTTCTTTAAGAAATTATAAATTGATCAAAGTTTATTATTCAGGAATATAAAGAAACGAACAAGACAAGTCGGACTTGAGGTAAGGGATCTTACACCTCTCTTTCTTTTTAAGTACACTCTTTTATGTCATTCCTTTTAAGATAATCTTTCTTATGATTGTGATGTTATTTTATATTACTCATACTGTACTTATTACTATCATATGATGAGAGATCCTATTTCCTCTCATCAATCCATTTTGGATGTTTTGAGTGGCGCTGTTAGGCTGCCGAATTTTCTTAAGAGATCTAACCACTCTTTTTCTTTTTAAGTCCTCTCCTTTATGTCACTTCTTTTAAGCTCCTCTTTGTTATGTTGGGTGATGTTATTTTATATTAATATTTATGTAAACTTTATTTTAATACTATGAGAGACCCTATTTGATCTCATCAATCCATTTTTGGAAGTTTTATGTGGCGTCGTTAGGCTGCCGAGTTTTCGTAAGGGATTTTTCATCTCACTTTTATTCCCCTGAGATTTATGCTATATTTTCCACAATTTCCTTTGAGTGGTCTATGTACTACCCATTATTTTACTCATTGTGTGATATAATTTCTTTTATGAGTATTTACATCAATGTTGTATTGTCCTTCTTTCATGAGGTGTATGTTTCGAAAGATACCCATATCGGTAAGGGAACCTTTCACCCTCCTCTTTTTAAAAGACTTATTTTGTTGGGTCTTTTAATTTACAGATAGTTATGTTGGGATATGTTCTCATATATCCTTATTGATGTAAATTTTATGTCCAAGTGATGAGATACCCTTTTTTTATCTCTCATCAACTCATTTTGATGTGACGCCGTTAGGCTGTCACGGGAACTTCTTAACCCAATTTCTATTTCTTTGGGTTCAACATGTAGTTATTGAATATGTCATCCTTTGAATATGTGTGAATGACCTTTGATTATTTTACACTTAATATCCACTTATATTTGGTGTATTCTTTTTTCACACTTAATTATGTAATTGATTTATCCTTAAACCAAGGATACCGTCTTTGTATAGGACTTCATATGAATCTCCTTCCATTGAGGCATATTTTTTTATACACAACCTTCTTTTATTCAGTGTATAAACCCCTTTTACTTTTACGATTATCAAAAAAGGAATCTTTTTTATATGAAGCATTTTACTAAACGACAAAAGGGAATGTTTTTGTCGTACGTATGCGGCGACAATGACTTCTCCACCGCCGTGACCATTATTTGAGTTTCAGCTTCCTCTACAAGCCATACCTTTTTTTTAAAAGAAAAATAAATACCATGTTTTTCTTTTCTTTTATTTTGGTATAGAAAATGGTTTTCATAATGTTTTATATCAATGTGTTGTATTAATATCTTGTGATTGAAAGGTGGAAATGTTATGTTTCCTTTATACATGTTTTATGTGATACGATTATGTTGAGGTTTTTGGGAATTATTATAAATACGGGTGGTTCCGTGTTAATCTAAGGGCAGGTGAGACCGATATAGCTATCCAATGCATTGGGTAACGCGATGGAGTGAAACATTAAGTTTTCTCCGAAGATATTTAGGGAATATACTATGATGGGTATTCCAAACGTAACCAAGAGGGTTACTCCCTACGTAAGAATGTTATGAATGCCGCAAGTTACCTTTTATGTCTTATGATTTCTATAATTTATTCATGTTTTGATGAGGTATGTTAAAGTGACTATGTTTTATGGGTAAAGTATGATTTCATTCTTATGTATATATGAACTCATGCTTCCTTTCCATATTTTTTTATAACCCTTACTGAGCTTTTTATGCTCATCCCAAGTTTTTTTGAAATGTTTTTCACAGGTCAAGGGAAAGGTAAAAGATATGATGATAGTGTCAAGGAAGTGTCAAGAAAGAATCCATGTTTCATTATAAATATGTTTCTGTTGATGGGAAAAGAATGAATACTATCATTTATGTAACCACTTTGTTTAAATGTGGAATGTAATGAAAGTTTTATGATCTAATTCTCTAAAACTCTAAACCTGAAAAGATCCTCAACATGTAATCTTGTAATAACTCAATATTAAGTAAGGTTTAAGGCTGGGGCCTTATAGTTGGTATCAGAGGTCGGTTTAGATAACATTAGAGGTTAGGGTATTCTCTAAGCACAAGTGACATTACCATAATGGTTAGGATTTCAGAAAGAGTCCTAGTTTTAGATAAAGTGAATGTGTAAGTATATCTTAGTGTTTATCTTCCTCATTAGTACATGATGGTTATGTTGATATACTCACACTGACCATTTTGGTTTTAGTAAATGGCTGGATCTAGCAGGCACCAAAGTGATAATGGGTTTGAAGGAAACTGTGGTGGTTCTCTGATTAAGAGACTGGATGAGATGGGTGGATTCAATGAGGAATCTCATGGTTGTTCTAAACCAACTATCAAGGAGTAATGATCAACCACTTCAACCTTGGTTATTTCTCTAATGCATCATGTACGATATGGACAACTCTATGAGGAAATTCAGGTAATAATTATTAAGTTAACCATTAGAGTTTATATTATCCTTACTTTTGAGGTAATTATGGGTTATTATATGATATGCTGGAAAATGAAAGGCATGAGATAAACATGAGGTTAAAATATGTTATGATTATTTTTGAATATTTCATCTCGTTTTGGGGAATGTTTTAAGAATTATATAGATTTGGAAAAAGGACAACACGTAGACCGTGTGACAACCCGTCGCGTCGGACAAAGCTGCGGGAATCGAACCCACAACCAAAGTGCGACAGGTATTTATCGCCTACCACTGGACTACGTGAAGTCCCTGGTTAGTTTGACTGATTCTTTTTAGTTATATGATTATATGAATTAAGAGTAAGTTTATTTTGGGTTATTTATGAAAATGATTAACCTATCATGGGGGATATGTGATTAGGTTAATTACTTTTCAATACGAGACTTTAGGAGCAACTGATGTTGTTTGGAGATAAATGTTACGATTTAACTTGGAAGACTATGTGACTAAATCCTTCAAATATTTGGGTTTCAATATTAGTTTGGTTTACTTTGAAGAATTTTATGGACAAATTGATTATAGAATGGTTCTCTTTGAACTTTTAGTTTTGTTGGACAAATTTTGGAGATTAAGAATAGATTTTATTTTTATAAAGGGTTATCCTTTTATGGATTATCTGATCTTGTACTAACCTTTTTGGTTTTGGTTTTGGTTAAATTCTAAAGACATGGGAAGTATATAGTTCTCTTTTATGGATTATGTGACTCTCTAGAAGTTGATTATAGTACTTTTAATGCGAACAAATCTCCCTAAATACTCGTCTATTGAAAAAAAATATGTGTTTGATTGAGGAATCTAGTAAAAGTTGAAAGTAAATATGATAAGTGATTATGTTTAGTTATGAATAAAATCCTCAATTAAAAGTAACTTAAAACAAAAATGTTGTCTAATAACTTTTTCTACTGGGGAATCGAATACCGTTTAACCCATCCTAAGTTTTTGATTTTCTTATGGTAAACTTTATCCTAGACATGTTTACTATCACTATCCCTCAAGAACATGACCATTTTTTTCTTCCATGTCCATATTTTTCTACATGGAATCCTAGTATGAGTTAACTCGAGTCCCCTCTGTATATATCTTCCTTTATTTTAAAGTGATTGTTTTACCGACTCTTGTTCCGATGTGGGACTTTCAAGGATGTTTCCAAGCTCAATTTTAAAAATTGCGAGGACGCAATTCCCAAAAAGGGGGGAAAGATGTAACACCCCAGGTAAATAAAGAATATGAAATTTTCATATTTATCCATATTTGTGAATAAAATATTAATATTTCTTTAAAGGGGACTCTATTCTCGATGGCGTACCCAACATGCAACAACGAGTTTCTTGGGAATCTTACATTGCAGTCTAATAATAAAATAATATTATTTTAAATGGTAGTTAACATGTAGCCGTTGTATTGGAGGGAATGGATAGAAATAACTAAAATATGATTATATATGTTTTTAAATGTTTTTACATTTATCCAATAAAAGATAAAGGCTTAAAATACGGAAAGAATTCAATTTTAGGCGTATATGCCCTAGTTTTCACTAAAGGTTCACTTATCGCCTTTTGATGGAGAACCTTCATTAAATATAGTTTTCTTCACTCTTATAAATTCTATTGGACCAAATAAAACTCTTATTAAGAATTGGTACATCACAATTTACTTTGTGTAAATTTTTGGTACCTTTCCGATAAAGTTCATTTTTTAATGAATAGTGTAAAATGTTGTATTTTAATTCAAAACCTCTTTTTAATCTAATTTATTTATATGATTAGATTATCTTTTGAATTGGTTTTAAAGTGAAATTAGAATATATTTTTACCATTAAATTCAATATTGGTCGTTGTAATTAATTTCACTTTGAAATTAGACTTAAACTAGTGTCAATCTTTTGATACTTATTGTTTCATAAAAACACGCTTTTTGCTCTGACAGCGGGAATTAATTATTAAATTAATTAATGTGACTTATATGGTTTGAATTTTGTAAAATAGAATTCATTTTTGAATTCAGAATAACAAATATAGTTTAGGGTGAATTTTTGGGATTTTTTTGAAAAACGTCAATTTTTGATGAATAGTGAAACCACTAAGTGGTACTTATAAAAACTGATTTTTCCGTTTAAATGAAATTTTGCCATCTTTGTGTTTTTAATTTCAAAAATCCGATATACATGGTTGTCATTAAGAAGTAAAATGTGGTTCAATGGGATAAAAATAATTTTTTGGTGAATAGTAACTTATTAAGTTTTTAATCGCGATTAGAGGTAATTAGTGTAGTTTGTGGTAAGAATAATGTTTTAATAAAATGAAATGACCTAGAAACATGTCATACCCTCATTGGATGTGTCATGGCCGACCTAGACAATCCATGGGTCAACTTGGGGACCCCATGGTGCCACTTTGGTTGGGAAATGACATAAATATCTTTTTATTTAATGTTAAAATAAAAATGACACAAACATGAGATGTTTTACTAAAACAATTTTTACATGAGGTTATACAAGTCATATTTTAGACTATAAATAGTCATTGGAAAGCTAAAAATATTTCCTAAATCATATTAATTGTTTTATAGTTTTTAGACATTAAATAAATTAAATTATTTATGACATCATGATGATGCAGCGATGACCTCATTATTTAACGATTTAAATAAAATGGAAAGATAATGTAATATCTAAGACATACACATGCCCAAAACCTATTGGATGAGTTTATTTAGAAACCTTATCACCTTATCCCAGAAATACATCAATGTGGGAACTTTAAAATCCGAAACACTTTTGAAAATAAAGTAACATTTTGTAACTTAACAAGAGTGCCCCTCCTCTCCTCTTATAAAAGGCCCCCATCTCTACCTCCTTACCCACACTCCCAAAGCCTTTGGCTCGGCCAAACCCTGCTCATTTTGTCTCTACACTTCCCTATCTTACTCCTTGGAGCCTCACTTTTGGAAGAATCCTTTCCAAGGAAGCCTTTGAGCTCAAATCAAAGGAAGTTACCCGATTTTAAGGTAATGTCTTCACTTGAGTCCTTTTGTTTTATTTTACTTCTCCATCCCATTAAACTCTTTTTATTATTTTATTTTGTAACAAATCCAGTATCTTAAATATAATAGGATTTTTTTACAAGAATTATTCTAGCTACAATTACACACACCTACATCTAATGGTTAAAGAACATACGGTTTCCGTGGATGGCGAATTTCTGCCTCCCGAAACGATGATTGTTCAACATTCTTCTAACACCTGAAAAGGTGGCCATTAAGATGACACTATGTTTATATATGATATATAATATGTTTATGTTTAATTTAAGCTTCTGTATTTTTCATTTATGGCATACCTTTATGGTTTCCATTATAGGTAAACGCGATATCTTCATTTAAGGAAGCGCGGACTACCGCCCCCTCAAAGTGATTTGATTTGTTAATACCATATGTGGTACGTATAAAGGACATATTTAATGATACCATACTGGAATGAAAATACTATTTTGTATAATTATGTTTTAATTCCATTAAATATGAAATAGAAATGGAAGTAGCGTTTATGCGTACGTACGACTTACCGTCTCCATGAACGGTACATTTCATTTCTTATCTCAAAATGTTATGTAATATTATAAGTACATATATATAATGGATATATATGTAATATATTACATCTAAATTATGGATATCATTCTTTAATTATAACATATATATATATCTCTCTCATTTTGTTTTAATTCCATTAATATGACAAAAAAATGAAAGTAGTGTTCATGCGTACGTATGGCCTACCGTCTCTATGAATGATGCTTTTTGTTTTTTTATCTCAAAATGATATGGAATAGTATAAAATGAATATTTACTGGATATATATGATATTTTAATCTTTAATACTAATCTGTAAATTATTTAATTATAACTACATGGGCAATCCTTTTTCCAACAAGTTCAATTTTTGACTCATGTAACAAACATCGACAAAAACGTCTGATATGAACTCATATTATTAACCAATTATTATAACATTAAAATATGTGATATGAACTGAATAATAATAATTATAGGAGGTCCTTAATAAATTATAAATTGACCAAATTTTATTATTCAGGAATATAAAGAAACGAACAAGACAAGTCGGACATGAGGTAAGGGATCCTACACCTCTCTTTCTTTTTAAGTACACTCTTTTATGTCATTCCTTTTAATCTCATCTTTCTTATTATTGGGATGTTCTTTTATATTACTCCTAAGGTACTTATTATGTTTATACGATGAGAGACCCTATTTCCTCTCATCAATCCATTTTGGATGTTTTGAGTGGCGCCGTTAGACTGCCGAATTTTCGTAAGAGATCTAACCTCAATTTTTCTTTTTAAGTCCTCTCCTTTATGTCACTTATTTTAAGCTCCTCTTTGTTATGTTGGGGGATGTTATTTTATATTCCTCTTTCTGTAAAATTTATGTTAATATGATGAGAGACCCTATTTGATCTCATCAATCCATTTTTGGAAGTTTTAAGTGGCGTCGTTAGGCTGCCGAGTTTTCGTTAGGGATTTTTAATCTCACTTTTATTCCCGTGAGATTTATGCTATATTTTCCAAAATTTCCTTTGAGTGGTGTATGTACTACCCATTATTTTACTCATTGTTTTATATAATTTATTTTATGAGTATTTACATCAATGTTGTATTGTCCTTCTTTCATGAGGTGTATGTTTCGAAAGATACCCATATCGGTAAGGGAACCTTTCACCCTCCTCTTTTTAAAAGACTTCTTTTGTTTGGTCTTTTAATTTACATATAGTTATGTTGGGATATGTTCTCCTATATCCTTATTGATGTAAATTTTATGTCCAAGTGATGAGATACCCTTTTTTTTTTATCTCTCATCAACTCATTTTGATGTGACGCCATTAGGCTGTCAAGGGAACTTCTTAACCCAATTTCGATTTCGTTGGGTTCAACATGTAGTTATTGAATATGTCATCCTTTGAATATGTGTGAATGAACTTTGAATATTTTACACCTAATATCCACTTATATTCTGTGTATTCGTTTGTCACACATAATTATGTAATTGATTTATCCTTAAACCAAGGATACCGTCTTTGTATGGGACTTCGTCTCAATCTCCTTTCATTAAGGCATATTTTGTTTTATAAACAACGTTCTTTTATACAGTGTATAAACCACATTGACTTTTACGTTTATCCAAAAAGGAATCATTTTTATATGAAGCGTTTTAATAAACGACAAAAGGGAATGTTTTTGTCGTACCTATACGGCGACAACGACTTCTCCGCCGCCGTGACCATTATTTGAGTTTCGGCTTCCTCTACAAGCCATACCTTTTTTAAAAAAGAAAAATAAATATCATGTTTTTCTTTTATTTTATTTTGGTATTGAAAATGGTTTTCATAATGTTTTATATCAATGTGTTGTATTGATATCTTGTGATTGAAAGTTGGAAATGTTATGTTTCCTTTATGCATGTTTTATGTGATACGATTATGTTGAGGTTCTTGGGAATTATTATGAAGACGGGTGGTTCCGTGATAATCTAAGGGCGGGTGAGCCCGATATAGCTCTCCAAAGCATTGGGTAACATGAAGGAGTGAAACATTAAGGTTTCTCCAAATTGATTTAGGGAATATACTGTGATGGGTATTCCAAACGTAACCAAGAGGGTTACTCCCTACATAAGAATGTTATGAATGCCTCAAGTTACCTTTTATGTCTTATGATTTCTATGATTTATTGATGATTTTATGAGGTATGTTAAAGTGCCTATGTTTTATGGGTAAAGTATGATTTCATTCATATGTATATATGAACTCATGTTTCCTTTCCATATTTTTTATAACCCTTACTGAGCTTTTTATGCTCATCCCATGTTTTTTTGAAATGTTTTTCACAGGTCAAGGGAAAGGTACATGATATGATGATAGTGTCAAGGAAGTGTCAAGAATGAATCCATGTTTCCTTATAAATATTTTTCCGTTGATGGGAAAATAATGAATACTATCTTTTATGTAACCACTTTGTTTAAATGTGGAATGTAATGCAAGTTTTATGATCTAATTCTCTAATACTCTAAACCTGAAAAGATACTCAATGTGTAATCTTGTAATAACTCAAGATTAATTATGGTTTAAGGATGGGGCCTTATAATATCCAAAGTGAATCTGATGACCATTTACTTCCAATAATATACATTATCCATGAGATTGTTTCTTTTTTTATAGATAACGATCAATTTCTCATTACAACCTTCGTCCATTCTATACCCAATGCCAGTTCGATGAAAAAAATTTCATCCAAACAAATTCTTCTCATTAAGATGTGAAAAGTAAGTATGATTATTTTGAAAACACGAGTTAGATGGTTTTGAAAACAACAATCAATATTATTTTCATCAAATACAAGGATAGGTGATTTTCTTTCTTCAAAAAAAGTTACTTGACAACAATATACAACACTTGAAAACAATAACCATCATCATTACCTAGTCCTTAAAAAGAAAGAACATAAAATGAAACTTTTAATACCCTTAATATAATGTTATTGGTTATATAATAGATCAAATAGGTATTTTATAGACCACAGAAAATCAGTAATTGATGAAAATGGAATATGTCTCACATAAGTGAAAGTGAGATGAGAAACCCTTACCTGTAGTTCAATTTCCATTATATGAGTTTGAACAACCTATATAATAAGTATATCTTTATTATACATATATTAAAGAACTGAAAACTTATATATCATACCATATAGGATTTACATATAATAATATATTTCTTGTTTTTTATAAATTCATTACTTAAATCACTATCTTGGGTGGTAACTACATCATTTTTCATGTATGTATTAATTCAGTAGTTCATGTAATTATCATTTATCATAGAACCACAATCTATAATATATTATTTTTAGTATAAATATAATATAATATATATATAGAGAGAGTTATCCATAAATATAGAGACAGAAAAACTAATCTCACCATTCATGGAGACGGTAGGGTGTACTTATGCATGAATGATGTTTTCATTTTTTCATCAGGGGAATGAAATAAAGGTAAATTTTAATTAAACATTAAAAAATATTATTTAATATATATCATATATATTCATTATTCCAATGTGGATTACCATCCATGTAAATTGGCGATGAAAAATTAATTACCCCACTACATGGAGATGATAAGTCATACGTACACACATGTTATTTTTTTTGGTTTTCTTAGGATGAAAACGAGTGGAATAAATTTGTATAATAATCATAATAAAATGTCAATATATTTGAGATATGAGAGTAATTATTTATGATGGTCACAACACATGATGTGAAATTAATATAATAAACAAACATGAAATAGTCAACAAATATGACCACCTCTTCTTCAATGGACTCCCATTAGACCTCTTAATAAGAGACATATGATTTATTTTTTATGGGTTTAAACCACATTAACTTGGTTAAGGATTTTAAGAAGAGAAAATTTTAGTTTTTTTTGAAATATATTTCTCAATGTGGTGTAAAGAATTTAAGGAAGGGGTTCCCTTTTATAATTAGGGAGAGGGGTACTTATGGAATTTCTCATAATATGAAAATATAATAAGAATATTCTAGAGATAAATTCTTCTAAATGGAATAAAAATACCAAAAATATTTAATTTTCAACCATATATTAACTAATTTTTCCTTATTTAATATTCATAGGTTTTTTAAATACCTTAATAAAATATTATTTTCATAAAGTAGCATCACAACTAGAAATATGACCTATACCAACGGTTCTGGACAAACCATTGGTTTAAGTCACTAATTTGGACCTATAAAAATGGTTTGTCCAAAGCCATTGGTATAGGCCACTTATAGAGCTATAATTTTTTTTTGGCCAAAATCATTGGAATGGATCCAAAATCAAATAGCTGTTGGTATAGGTACACATATTTATTATAGAATATTTCTTCAAATAAGATAAAATAAATCAACATTTAAAATACTTATGAATAAATAAATAAATAAATAAATATATATATATATGAAATTATGTTCCAAAAATTCAAGTTAGGTTAGTGTTTAGTTTATTGGATTGTAAACAGAAGGTGATGCGATCAAAACCAAGTCAGGTATTTTTTTTGAATTACCTATACCAACAGTTTTATGAAACCATTAGTATAAGTTTTTAATATGAAATATACCAATGGTTTTCCCAGAGCCATTGGTATTGACCAATCCCAATGAAAAAAATAGCCAACAGTCCTTCAAAATGATTGTAATGGATATACTAATTGTTTGGAGACTTATACTAATTGTTTTAAATCATTACTATAGGGTATTTTTATATTAGTGCACTATTGTCCATTTTTACCGTATTCATTACATTGAATTTAATGACATCAAAAGATATTCAAACCAAATATTTTAATCTATCCCTAAAATTTAATTTTAATATATAAAAATCATGAATTACTTTAATTATCTATAATTATAGTAATTTTAACATTTCTAATATTATTTTTTTTTCAATCAATTGAATAATTACCGTGTTAGCATTCTGTAAGAATTTAAGGTAATTATTTCTTAACTAAAAACTAAAAAAAATTACCAAGATTTAGATAAATAAATTAGATATTAAAATAAAATTTATATTTGAAAATATAATTTTTTTATCATCATATTAAAAATTAATGTTATTTAGAACTAGATCATGACATGTATGACTTTTTTTCAAAAAAAATTCTATAAGGGTCACATACTTATCAAAATGGACATAAAAATAAATATATATGAAAATTGGTTGATTATTCATGAATTTTACACATAAAATATTATTAAATAATTTTTAGGGACATTTTATATTCCTTAGTATTTTATTTTTTACTTTAATCACATGATTTACCCTTTACTATGGTAACAAAAATTACTAAAGTTACTTTTAATATTCACCATGATTAAAAGGGACCTGTTTAAAAAAATTGTACCTTATGAATACAAATATGAATTCAATTTTTTATTATTCAATACATATTAGTGGAATAATTTAATTTAAAATTAAACTGGAAAAACACAATGCATACAGTTTTTCTGAAAAAAGTACTTTTATGTATAAAAATGTTTTCATTCAAAAATTAACCTTGAAATTTATCCCAATGAACATTGAAGTATAATTAATAATATAATATAAATAATTTGATTTGAAGCTATTTTAAAATTAACTTAATCATTTCAAATGGTAGAGAAAAAATGCAGTTTCAATAAAAATCAGTATTTTCACTATTCACTAGAAAATCAATATTTTCAAAAAAATTCAAAAAATTAAGACTAAGAAAATTTTAATATGTAGTTTTTTGAATTAGATTATTTTTATAAATTAAATTTTATAAATGTTACAAAATTTTATTTTAATATTCACTCATAAAAAACAAGAGAACCCATTTTTGAAGAAAATGTATTTTCGAAGCATAAAATAATATTTATAAAATGTTAAAAAACATTTCCTAAGAATTGATAATTTAATGTTTTGAGTATTTACATTATATATATATGTATGCATTTAATTATTTGGTTAATAGTATTCATACCCAAAAATTAAACGTACAGGTTATAATGGTCAAATTTAGATAATAATATTTTTGGGTTCATTAAAGCTCGATGTTTTGTGTTGTATGCACTATCAAACATAATGTTATTTTAAAAATTCATTTTGTAAAATTATCCCATACAAAAATAAATTCTACCTTTAAAATTTTATCCTTTGATCGGCAATCAAGGTTTTTTCTTTTGAAAACACCACTGTGGAAAACCCATATCGTAAGAAGGGTTAATAAAATGTACCTTCATAAAAGATAATGAAAAGTAGGAAGGTATCCTAGAATAATAAAATAAATATATTCAATAGTAGGATAACATAGGTGTGAAGTAAAGATATAGACGTGTATGAAAATAATTCTTCCCAAATAATGATTGTGGGTAATATCGGTCATTGATCATAAGAATGTGAATGATCTAGAGAAATTCAAAACCACAAAAACACAAATATGTGATCAATCAAAAGACCATTAAATATTATTTAATAAAGTTTATAGGATAATTTTTATTTTTTTAAATTCGTTTGCTATCATTTTTAATTCCTTTACAATTAATCTAAGAATCTAAGGAAATATTGTGGTTTTATATCATTCTATTTCATACAAATATTTTCATAATTTGGATGTGATTTGATGAATTCCCATTTCATCCTGTACTATATGAAAAGAATATCCCAAAAGGAATTTTATTTTTAAATATATAAAATATACATTTAATAGATCATCAGCTGAATAAAATAATAAAAAATCATTCCTCCTACCTGAAGATATTTTTCATGCTCAAAATATTTAACATATGTTTTCTAACAACACCCAAAGTTCAACTTAATCCATGCCCAAAATAGTTTACCACAAATCTCATCCAAAATATGTGTGTCCAAATTGAAAGTCCAAAATATTATAAGTAAGGTCCCTAAATCAGCGTGACATTTGATTCCCCTAAAAACATAATATAGTACATAATGTCACTAACACAAAATATGAATACATTGACCACCTTAAAACCATAATGGAAACATAATTTTTTCTAAAAAATGAAATATAATGTTGTAAAATATATTCCATAAAACCAAACATGTAGTAAAATATATCAAAAATAACATAAACCATCAAATAAATTACTAATTTTATAGTCACCAATTCTATCCTATATTCAAATATATATCATAATTATGTCAAAATTAATCATATATTAAAGGATATCTTTCATCTATAATGTGTTTTAAAAATGATAACCTCGCCACTAAATCAATTTTATTGGTCATTTACAACATTCAAAATATTCTCTCAAATCTGTAAAAGAAAATAGTAAAATAGTAGAATAATTATAAATCTCATAATTCTAGTTACCAAAATATAATTGAAAAAATATGTTTGTAAAATAATTCATCAATTCAAATACATAAAAACATTAAGAATTTTCCTTCATTCTTAAACCAATATCTAGGATTATTCATCTTATTCTTTAATAACTCATTCCTTTTATATTTCATTTGTAGTCTCTTAATTATCATCAATATAACCCAGATTCACAAAATCATATTTATTATATTCACCAGAATTACTCATAGATAATATATTTTCATCACTCCCATAATCCTAACATTTTAAAAGTTCAACAGTCAAAACTAAATTAGAAAGACTATTATTTTAATCAATTAAATTAACTGAAATTTTCATTTTTGAATTACCAATCACTTGATTTGTGTCATTTATTTCACACATAAAAAATTTTTATTTTCCTTTGAGACACTCTCCTAAGTGTATCTTTCCACATTTTTGACAGTAAGTATATTGATCCATATTTACTCCAAGGTATTCACTTTTCATGTTCATAGTGGACTTCATCATTCTCTTTTTTAGTGAGTCTTAGAGTTGGTTAAAGTTGAAATTATTAATTATATATAACGATAACTATGTAGAAATAATCACATTTTCTTATACTCTAGTCATCAATACATTTTTCTGCTCACCAACACACAGTCTATCACATTCAATGTTAACCCAGTTCATTCTGGTTCCCACTATTGACATAAACAAAAAATAAACATGTAAGAATCAAATTAAAATAATCAATGTGAGATATCAAATAATTATGAAATATTATTCAAAATATTCCTAAATTAGAACACATTTTTATCATTCTATGAGCCCTCAGGTTTAACATAGGTTATCCATGGTCATTTCCAAATCTATATGATGTTATCCTATATATATACTCAACCTAAAATATTTCATAGGGCTATATTATTTAATATAATTTTTCATATGTCTTGAACTGATGGGTTATAATAAAATTTATATGATACCAATTATAAAGGCCTTAAATACCATAGCCTAGAGTTGGTTCTTATTTTATATCATTGGCATTATATACAAGGAAGATCATCCATAAGGAACAAAATGTTTAGTAGTCTTGGTAAAGTATATTTTTTTGAAGACCAAGACAAAATTTATTTGAATAAATAAAGGAACTATATGAGAATGAAGTAAGGAATCTAATTAAAATCCCTTTCATAATGAGGGATAAAATCAATAGGGAGGTCTTTCCCCTAAGTAATTCCCTGGTATATTACTATTTTAGCAAGACCGTCTACAACCATGTTCGCTTCACAAATTTTATGAGTGAAATTGTAGTTGATATCTAAAAGAGAAGAAAGGAATCTAATCCAATGGGTAGTAATAGGACCTTAAAGATGATCCTCACTACTCCAAATAGCTTGGATTATAGTGGTTGAGTCACTTTCAATTCAAATATTTCTTCTGCCTTTTTTCTTGATGAAATCTATAACATGAATCACACCCTTCTTTTCATCCTCCAGAGATGAGGCTGTACCACAGCTGCCAAAGAAGCATCCATGAAAGATACCAATAAAATCACTGAAAATATCACCACAACCTGCAGGTCCTAGATTTCCTTTAGAAGCTCCATCAATATTCACATTAATCCATCCTAGGAGTGGTGTTTTCCAGAACAACTCAAAGGTGCACCTCAGTTGTCTATAGAGACTATCAATTCTAAGATGATAAAGGATCTCGAAATCTCCAACAGTGTTGTCACAATGAGCTTTCTGAATTGAAGCAGCATTTCTAATGGTAATGAGAATTCACATCCGATCTGCATTAGAACTAAATGATCAGTTTTTGTGGATAATGGAATTTCTATCATACCAGATCATGTGGAGGAGATAAGAAAGCATATCTAATAATAGATTCTTGATTTTCTGTGGAGAATCAAGAACCACACAACGCTTTAATTGTGAACGAATAGATTAAAGTAGTACCATCTAAAGCCAAAAAAGTCAGTATTATAATTCCAAAGGGAATAAACTATATCCCAAGACAAAAAAAGATGGTTAATATATTCTATATTCTGGTTAAACAAGTGTCACTTAGAAAAAAGTTGTATCCCGAATGATTGAATAAAACCTCAGTAGGGACACAGTTCTGAGAAACAAACCATACAAGGTTGATTCTCGAGGTTTTAATCTGGGGGTTGTTAAATGATTTCAATCAACCAAAGTTATGATCAGAGATAGAGATAATGTAGTTGTAAAAACATTTGGAATAAAGAACACCATTGTGGGTAGGCTCCTAAATAAAAAAATCATCAGCATTAGAATAGAAATAATTATTAATAATAGGAATGATGTTATCAGGAATGTTGAATTTATAAGATTGAATGACATACTTAACAGTGAAGTTGGTGTTTTTTTAGGGAGGAATTTGGAGGTAACATAGAAATTTATGGGGAAATAGTCTAGTTATCCAGCAAAACGTTCCCGGAAAAGACAACACTAACCATTCATCTATAATCAATCATGATGTTTTCAAAAGATTGTCTAATGTAAGTCCAGATAGAAGAGTTAATATAGATCAAATTACTCTTTGTTTTCATCACAAGGAATCTTTTTATATGAAAAGAAATGGATTCATAGTTATTGTTGATCATTATCCAGGTAATCTAGGCTTGAAGGGCATCGTTAAAGAGTTTGAGATTTTCTATTCAAAGTCCACCATTATTTATTTTTTTGTGACATGAATCCCAGGGGAAGATCACACGCTTTCTTTCAAGAATACTGCCAGTCCAAACAAAATTCTTAATGTAAACATTAATTTTCTTAATGAGACCAGCATTCCATTTTTAAACCTTTAAACAATTAGACTAAATTAGAATCAATTTTAGATTACACCAGACAGATCCTGCCAGCCATGGAGAGATATTTACCCTTCCAGGAGGACAGTTGACTAATGACCTAGTCCAAAATAGTGGAAAAGAACATGGATTTAGGCCATCCCCAAAAAATGGGAACTCTCGGGCAGGTGAATGGGAAGGATACTTCGTTGATTCCTAGACTATTTATGATGATAATCTTTTTAATAGGAGAAATAAATTTTCCAAATAAAAAAGAAAATTTATTCCAGCTTATCGGTTGACCATAGATTTCTTCATTATAGGAAAAGTTACTTTTTAGATTTCTTAGATTTCTTTTATCTCCTTTAAAAAACAGGATGATTTCATTGGCATATAAAAAATGCATAGGAACACCTACATTTCTGGCTGCCTGAATGAATTTAAGATTGTTCTGAGAAACAAAGAGAGTGAGCAACCTGGTAAGGTATGCTTCTGCAATGGTTAAGAGAATGACAGATAATGGATCAGCTTGCTTGAAACCCTTGGTGGATTTAAAAGAACCCATAGGGGATCTATTAACAATGATGGAGATGTAGGCCAATTTTAATAATTAATTTATCCTATGGATGAAAGTATTTTTGAATGCAAAGGCATGAATAACATTGAAAATGAAGTTCTAGTCCATGTTATCAAAGGCTTTTATAATGTCAAGTTTAATGACAATATTACCTCCTTTTTTATCTATGTTTAGAGTGTTGGTGCATTCTAAGGCAAGGAAAATGCAATCTTGCATAGACCTTCCTCTGATAAAACCAAATTGATTCCAACAAAAAATTTTATAACATAATGTATAAATTCTATTGGCAAGAATTTTGGTTATGATATTATAAAGTGAGTTAATTAGAGCAATGGTCTGGAAGAGAAGAATTTCACAAGCATTTTCCACATTAGGGATTAATGTGAGAAATTTAGTATTAAGTCCATGAGGAAGAAAACCATTAGAGATGAATAATTTGACGAGTTTTCAAACATCTATGTGGATAATATCCTAGAAATGTTGAATGAAACCATTATTAAAGTCATCAGGAACTATAACACTATTATGATTAAGGCTAAAAACTGTATATTTAATTTCATGTTCAATAGGGATTCTTAAAAGAAAAATATTGTCATCCTCATTCACCATAACCAGAATGTCCTTTGGAAGTAAGTCCTTATTTAAATTTGGGCCATTGAAAATGATTATCCAAATATGTGACCACATGAGTAGAAATGGGCTACTCAGAGTCAATGAGGGTTTCATTATCCCTAAAGAAGAATAGAGGACGACATACTTTCCTAATTACTTAGAGAGAGTTATAAAGAATAGTTTTTTTAATCACAATCCGAAATCCATTTTGTTTTGAATATTTTCTTACAAATTTTGTATTTAAGGACAAGAAGCTTATTCATTTTCAAGGGGGTTTTGATTTCATGTAGAGGATCCGAAGATAAGTAAGTGTTAGTGGCGATGTTTTGGAATTTGGGTAAGTTCATTCTCAATGATGGAGATTTCATAGCCAAATTGTTTGTATTTATCACTACACCATCATTTGAGACAATATTTGAGGTGTTTTAGCATAGTAGTACAAGAAGAAGAATCATTGTAATGTTTCAAAGAATCCCAACAAATTTTAATTGATTTAGAACATTATAAATCAAAAGACCAGGCGTTATTAAATATAAAAGGGAGTATGGATTTCATTTTTATAGAGATAATTCTAACAAGGATAGGGTGATGGTATGAATAATGATTGGGTAAGGTAATTCTAGAGATGGTGTCCTGATTGTCCAATGCTGGTGTCCTGTTGTTGAATATGCTAGAAACTAACATATTGTAGTTCCCTATATACCATGGGTACTTAGAACTAGTGAAGTTAATCTCAATAAGGATACAATATTCAATAGTTTTTCTAAATTCTCTTGATGAAATGGAAGAGTATGATGTTCCAATATTTTCAATGGATGTGGGAATAACATTGAAATCACCTATCAAAAACTAGGGATCATGACCGATGTTAGATAAAGCATAAAGATTCTATCAAAGAAGAATTCAATTCTGATACATATTCTTAGCATAGATTATAGTACAAAATATATACACTCCATCAAGAAAAATGTTACATATAAACACATTTTCAGAGGAATTGAAAGCATTAACATTTTGTAAAGATTCATAATAAAAAACCTATAGAGATTCAATAGTTCGACCATCTTTGCAAGAACAAAGAAATTAATAACCATAAGAACAAATGTCTCGACATTTCATGGAAAAGTTGACTTTTTGTTCTGTAATAGAAAAAAAAAATTAGGCTTATGAGTCAAAAGTAATATTTTGAGCATAAAAATTGTGTCAATGTTCCCAATGCCCTGACAGTTCCAAAATAATAAATCCATTAAAACCTCGTGATGGGGCTAGAACCCACCCCCCTTTATTTTTTGATCTGCGCGATCCCTTCTTACTTCGTGATCTTCTAACATTTTGGGAAGTGGATGGACTTGACTTCTTTTCCAATTTACTCATAGAAGAAGCAACAGTTTTGTTAGCATCACCAATAATAGGAATGCACTGATTTATTACAGGTGTTTCAACATTCAAAGGGGTGGCCAGGTGACTATCCCTTAAACCCATTGGGAGATTCTCAGCTTGAGTGACAGTGTTCAGCCCAAGAGGCTATGTTCCCACTTTCACTATCAGTTCATTGGATAGAGACACTATATTTTGTTGAACCACACCTAAATTATCATATAGGAAGCCAAGAAGGTGGTAGTGCACTTATCTAGTGTAGTTTTTCTGGTGTAGTTTGTATGCCCACTGCCAGTGAGATTTGATTTGCAGAAGTTAAGATTGAGAGTGGAGTCTTACTTGAGTTCATATCCTGGATATCCAATTCTGGAGAGTCAATGGAAGGCTCCATGTGAACAACTTCCCCAAGGCCTCACTTTTCATGTTTATCTGTAACACCAGCTGGCTCATAGCCATTGGAGGTATGTCCATCACCCTTTGGAGCTACAGGAGACTCATGTTGCAGTTTATGGGATGTGATATCTTTTCTTTCCAAATTTTTATCATTGATACTACAATATAAAGTGTCTGCATGGGAGAAAACATGTCCAGTTTCAATAGATATAAGTGGATCTAAGTCACATGAAAAAAAATTAACCTGGTGTTGTTCATAGGCATCAATAACATGTTGTTCAATTTCCTCAAGGTTACACTATTCAATGTTGGTGTTCTCCTCTTATTCCACCAAATAATCCCAAGTATTACCCGAGATCTCACCCAAAATGGTTTCCTTCTTCATCCAAACAACATATTTTTTCTTGGAGGGATCTCGGATACTGGAGACAGATTTTTTCTCCTTTCGATGCCATCAAATTTCAGTCCATCTGTCATCAATTGGCTGTGAAACATGGATTTTAACAACTCTACATTTAAGCGAAGTGTGTCCCACAATTTTTCAGAGTTATAAATAAGGATTCATGCGTTCAAATTCAATTATCAACTCAGTTTTATGGCCATTTTCATTTAATATTATGACATCCATGAGTTTATAAGAAATATCAACTTCCTCCATCACCCTAAAATATAAACAAATCCCAACATTTAAGGTTGTTTGATTGATTTTAAGAGGGGTACCTGTGCAGGATGCTATATCATTCAAGATCATGGGAAGCCAGAAGAACCAACTATGTCTCTTTATGCTAACCCAGATTTGAGCCATTTTTTCCTAGAGGTAATATGATTAAAAGAATAATCCCATTCATAAATGAGAAAGACACCATGTTGGAGTCGAAGGTTCCCAATCTTCTAGATGTGATCAAGATCCTCCTATGATCCTAATAGCATATCAGAATAACCCTTTCCAATTGGCACTTGTTTCCATTTGGTGATACCTGAGACATGTGAGACCATATACCTTAGATCTGAATTAGACCAGGGTCTATCACCATTGACATATGAAATGCAGCCCATATGAGAGAAAATAAAAAGTTGAGAGCGTTGTCGAATCACCTCAGGGTAGGCCTCAATTGAAAATCGACCATCTTCAAGTTTCTTACATAGAGAAGCCTTTGTTGAGGTATCTTTTCACAAATCATAACCTTTTAAAGCCCCCATGATAGAGATCCCTTTAGGTATTTAGACCAGGAGGGCTTGATCACTGCGTAGTTTAAATTCCCAAACATCATAGGCACTTTCCCATTCAGGATCCAAGGCCACCATGAAGCTTCATAGCCAAATGATTTAGTAATAAGCATTACGAGTGAAGAAGGAAAATCCTAGGAGCCACATAGAGGCCGAGAGCTCTCAAGTCATTTTCATATCAACTATCTCTTGGGAAATTATATACATACATTAATTTAAAATAATAATTTAAAACGTAAATGAAAATATATTATTTATTATTATACACAATTATCTCCATTATAATATCCCTGAATATCAATTATAATACACTTCCTGGAATCCTGGAGAATAGAAATATAAAAAGGGTTGAGCTATAATGATCAGTAAAGGTATGTGTAGATCCAAAACTATCCTGAATAAAAAAAGAAATAACAAATATGAAATGGTTAATATTTAAAAACACGTTACATTTAATCAATACATGAACATCATGAACAATATGGAATGAATAAATGATGATCAAATAATTCCATATAAATAATGACATTATCTTCGTACATATCAATGGATGTTCTAACTAATCAAATAATAATAGGGACACTAATATAGAAGTTCAAAATTATTGAATGCATAATTTATAACATCATAAACAATCCTTTGAGGCCTCATGTGAATAAATATTACATAAATGGTTAAGGTATCGACAAGCACCAAAGCTTGTTTCTCTCATAAGAGATAACGATGTAGCAAGGATATATAGCGGGACCAACCCATCACATACTAAATCCAATTAATTCTTCATAAAAATGGGGTGAAACAAAATAAACATTAATGGAATTATTGAAACTAGATTATGAAATTTTAATAATCTCCCAAATTAATTATCATATTAAAAAACCATCCAGATTAATATGGTTAATGGTTTAAAAAATATATACCGCCAGTATAATTGATCAAAAACTGTTAATTTTTTTTGTAGATGAAATTGTAAGTGATAAAAATCAATGAATTGTAGGATTAAATAAAGGATTCAAACATAGTCGAAAATACTTTGAAATATCATTGAAAATTTCATTGAGGAAAATACCATTTCACTTTAAAATAATATCATTTATAAAAAAATTCCTTATATAGAATATTTCAAAATTTTAAAGTATGATTTGTTTTCTCATAATGGAGGTAAATTTATTTAATTCCATATAAGTTAAAAAAATTCCTTTGGTACTATTTAAAAAGAACCTACTTTAGATAACGAATAAGAATTATTTTTAACACTTTTAAAAAAATCAAAACTATGTTTAAAAGATATAAAATTAAATTAATATTTTTTAAATTACTTTTTTAAATTATGGACTAATAATTGAAATATTTCCTAAAAGATATATAAACATTTACAATCTTGAGAATAGAAAATAATGTGAACAAAATTCTTACCACTTTAGTAAAATTTGAATCATATTCCACATGAATGAATAACTTAACATAAAACATTAAATACCATAAATATAAAGTTATTTGTGATATCATACATCCTATAAGTAGTATATACATAAGGACTAAACCTTAAACATTACATAATCTATTAAATTCCATTATAATCCAATTACTACATTCCCAAATATGTTTTTTGTTTAGTGTTTTATAGAATTTGGAAACAATATATATCAATCCACAACCCTAAAAATGGATACTACTAAACAATCATCAATTTATTCCATATTAGTTTTTAATTAAACATGATTCTTTTCATGATTTTTTTTCAAGATGTTCAGCTTGACTTCTTTTTTTCTCATACCCATCCTTAAACCCTATGAAAAAAATATAAAATCTTAGTGTGAGCATAAAAAATATCATTAAGGGACATTAAAAAGAAATGAATAATTATTCTATGAATACTTATAAATATCTGAAATCATTTTCACAAGTTTTACATATCGCCCTTAATGTATCATATACATTGTGAAAACAATAGATTTCAACGAAATTATGAAAACATAAATAAAAAAATATAGTTAACTTGGAATATTACATAATTAAGACTATATCCCTCCCATATTAACATGATTTTTAACCCTCAATGATACTATAAAATGTGACTCTGATGGCTAAATTATAATGTAACCCTCATGATTAGTTTTTGATGTAAACATCACAATTACACTTGGACTAACCATTATGGTCGACCACCATCTTAAACATACCAAATGAATTTGAGGGATATATATTTACTTGAATAAATCATAAAAAATTCCTAAGATCTATAAAATAATCATAAAATAATAATACTTGCATAAAAAAAATCCATTTGAATTTTGTAAAAATATAAATTTAAAAGAGGGGTTTTAATGATAAGTCATTTACCTCGAGTTCACCTTACTTTAAATTAGTTCAAATATCTTTCATAATTGTTTAAAGAGTGATATTAATTTATTAAATAAACATATCCATGTTTAATGTATATTATATGACTATATTACAATAAATTTCTTCCCATTTATATATAATATTTTGTAATTTCCATTGTTTCTAGTGCATTCTTTTGATGGTTTCCATGGTCGGTTCAATGTGGATTTTATTATCAAATAGAATAAAAACTACATAATTAGATATAAATTATATTAGAATATTTAAGTAATTTTAAATAATACTATATCAATTTTTTTATATGAGTATGAATCATTCAATAAAACATTAATTAAAATGTTTTAGTTTATTTTGGCGGTTTTTAAGGACATCATGTACTTATATATTTTTATTTTATATCATATTTATATATTAGTTCCAAAACCTTATATAAAATATAATATGTATTATATAACCATATATAACCACACAAATATTTTTTTACCATCCTCGATTTTGGTAATGGAAGATGAAAGTGTATCTTCCCTGATTGTGGTAAATCGACACATTACATGTCGTGTTTTCATTTTTAGAGAAAAGGGAGAGGATAAAGAGTTTGAGGATGAATATTAAATTAACATGATAAAATTATAATATATCTATTATAATAAATTTTTCATCAAACTTGGATTTTGGGATATGAGGATAGAACATGAAAATAAAATAAATAGAAAGTAAAATAAAAGAAAATAAAAGAGGGTTTTACCTCTTGAAATCGTCTCCTTGAGAACCTCCTAAAAGAACATAGTTTTGAAATTTTGGTGATACCATAAGGTCTTGGAAGTATAGGAGAGTAATTGAAATCTAATTGGGAATACATTAAAAAATATACAGGGCTTTTAGAAGTTAGGATAAGAGGATGTGAGTGGTGGCATTTATAGTGGAAGAGAGGAGTTATTTTTGATTATTTTATTAATTATTTTTTTATTTTGTCACAAGAATTAGAATAGTTTGAGTATTATCACCAAATTTATGGAAATAAATAATGATATATCGATATTGTGGGATTACATCATCCATACATCATCCAATACTTAATAATTCTTGTAATTTTCTTATACTGTTAATTACCGTATTTAACAATTCACAAAAAAGTCAGCTAATTTAGAAAAATCAAAAAAAATTTGCGATAAAAATTTACCAATGTTTATAACTAAAAAATGAAGTCCAATATTGGAAAATAGTGTTCTAATTATGAGTTATTTAGTTTTTAACTAAAATCCTAATTTATTAAAAATTTACCAGTTTTTAAACTATAACTAATTTTTTAACTCTTTGAATAATTAACAAAGGCATTAAAAAATTATATAATAATCCTATGAAAAGAAAATTTTAATTTATGAATCTGTTTTAGGAAAATTATTTTTCTTTTAAATGCTTAAATTTATTATAAAATTATAAATAAATTTTTTAAATACAAACTTTTTATCTGTTGTTTTCAAAAAAAATTGTTTATTTAATCATTGGTATAAATATATAATATTTTCAATTATAATATTTATTAATTTTATTTATATTTTTATAGGTGATGTTACTATTCTATTAGTTTGGATTGCCTAATTTAAATAAATACAAGTTCTTTTATTATTTATTTATAATTAATTTAACTATTTATTTCTAGAATAAAATAATTGTTTTATAAGTTCATGACATGTTATATTCTCCATACTTCTAGAAATTGAATCCTAATAGTTTATTTATTCACATATTAAAAAACTACAGGATAAATTTTCCATCTTAACATTTTAAGATTCCCATTATTCTTTTTTTGACAAAATGGTTTCTCTACAATAACTTAATTACATAGTAATGTCTCTTTCCGATCAATAATCCGAACTAGATTTTTTTCAAAAGAAAAGTTCTTTTCCAAAAAATATAATTCTAGAATCAAGACATGAGATAAATTTGGCAGATACTTTCTGAACATTTAAATATGAAATACATTTGGTACCAGAGATATAATCATAGGAAAAGATACTTTGTAGGAAACTAATCCAGTATTCTCTAGGATTTCATAGGGTCCAACGAACGAGGGACATAACTCTCCTTTAATTCAAAAAATGAATCACACTTTTTCATGGAGAATCTTTGAGAAAAAATGACAACATACAACTAAATAAAGAACCTTCCTCTGGTTATCTGCATTACTTTTCCACCTGGTCAGAGAATTCCTCATATTTTAATGTAAAACCATTACCTTTTCATCAAATTCCTCTACTAATTATGGTCCCATCGACTTCTTTTCCCAAAATTCAGTGCAAAATGATAGAGTTCAACAACCCATTCCATTCAATGCCTTAAAAAATTACATCTATATACTAGAATGAAAATTTTATTATAATTAATCTCAAATAAATATTGGTGCAAATACCAACATCCCTGGTAATCCTTTGAATAAGATTCAAGAATATCCTCTAATGTATCAATTGTTTTTTCTGTTTATCAATATGATTGATGATGAAAGGTTATGATAAAATTTAATGTAGTTCCTAACTATTTCTAAAGGCCTTTACAAAAATTATAAGTGAACCTAAGATCAAATTAATATACAGTGGAGAGAGGAACTCCATGTAACCTGACATTCTCTTTGTGTTACAGTGGAGGAAACTGATCAAAAGTCATCATATCTCGAATTGGATGGAAATTCTTAGATTTAATCAGTCGATTAATAATAACGCAAATCAAATTTTATTGACCAAAAGTCTTTGGAAGTCGCACCATGAATTCCATGTATATATTATCCTACTTCCATCATGGTACTAGAAAATGATGAAGAAACCCCATTGTTAGTTGTCATTATGCTTTAACCTATTCAAAATTCAATCATTTAATTGTAAATTATTCAATATATCTTTAAATTCTATCCCAATAGTAATAATCCAAAAGAACCATCTGCATCATAGTTCTTCCATCATGATCTAAAACTAATGTACTATGAGATTCACCTAATAACTATTTACTCATCTTTTAATCATAAGGAACAAATAATATCCTTCCATGTCTAAAAAAATGTCAATGTTAAATTCATTAAATATAACCCCTTTCACAAATTCTACCTTTTTTTGTAACTTAGGGTCTTCCTTTTGTGATTTCTTAATTCTTTCTAAGAGAGACAAGTTCACTAGCACCTGAAATAAAATAGAATAATTTCTTGCACAAAAAAAAACCATGTCAAAATTCATCAAAACATTAACCAATGGGTATTGTTCTATAAATATAGTAGATAATGTAGCACAATGTTATTAACTCGAAGAATCCATCACTCTATTGGTTTTTCCAAGATCGTAATTGGTCAAGAAATCATACTCCATTATTAGTTCCAAAAATCTTCTAGGCCTTATATTCAATTTCATCTGACTAAATATATACTTCAAACATTTATGGTTAGTATATATTTCACATTTGGAACCATATAAATTATTCCACTAATTTTCTAAATTAAAAAAATAGAAGTATATAATTCCAGTTCATGGTTAGTATAATTTAACACATGAGGTTTTAGTTTTATTGAAGCATAAGAAATTATCTTGTCAGTCTACTTCAGAACACAACCAAGTCCACTCATTGAAGCATCACTGTAGATGACTAGATAACCATTTTGGGAAGGAAGGACCAAAAATGGGGCATTCACCAATCTCTTCTTCAGTTCCTGAAAATAGAATTCACATTATTCTATCAGAATAGATATAATTACTTCTCATGTTGGCTTAGTTAACAGTAAAGATAACTGTGAAAATATTTTGACAAGAAGTTGGTAATATCTTTCTAATAAATGAATACTATGAATCTCAGTAACATTTTTAGGTCTTGGCCATTCATCGACCACTTTTGTTTTTGTTGGAGAAACTATTATGCCATCTTTATTTAAAATGATCCTATGAAAATAAATCTGTTGAAAAAAACACATTTACTAAATTTCTTCTATAACTTGTTTAATTTTATTATTTGAATAACAATACATAGATGTTTTTCATAATCCAAAAAGAATTTTCATAATCCTATAATATCATTGATAAAATAGAAAACAATTAACGAAATATTAATGTAGGATTCTATTCATAATATCCATATATTCAACAGTGTATTCTTTCAAAAAAAGGCATTAAAAACTCTTAAAGCCCACATTTAGATCATAACACTGTTTTTGGAATTTTATTTTACTTTACCTTCAAATCGAGGTACCTAGTTCTCAATTCCATCACAGAAAAATACTAAGCTTCTTGAAGATGATTACAAAATTATCTATATGAGGTAATAGAGACTTATTTTTAGTATCAATGTTATTCAAATATGTGTAATCAGTGAAAAACCTTATGGAACCATCTTTATTTTTAATAAAAATAGCTAGAGAACCCCATGGTGAAGTTCTTGGTCAAAAAAACCTTTATCAAGAAACTCAATCAATATAATTTTCAATTATATAAGCTACACTTGATCCATTTGATAAGGGGGTTTTAAAATATTTTAAGCATAATGAACTAAGTCAATAATAAATTCAACTTCCCGATCAGGTATTACTCTAAGAAACTCATTTGAAAAAACATTCAAATTTTCATTTACCAATGACACATCATTAATAAAAATAGTTCCCTTACATTCAAATATATTTTTTGTATATCTTTCATTTATATATTTTAATATTTTCTTAGCTTCCTGATACGTTATCATTGGAATAGGTTTATTATTGTTTACAAAATGAAAATATTTCGAAAAATTAAATTCTTTATCTCTATAATCCATCATAGCATGATAAAAATAATTCCATTCCCTACCCAAAATAAAACAAAACTCAACATAGTCTAAAAAAATGAAGTTTTCAGGTAATGTATTTCCACATAAAACAATAGGAAGATTTATAAAATGTTGTTTTACCTTAATATTTACCTTTGTGTTTTAACTATATGCTCTTATTTCATTTTCTGGAGGTGAAATTTCTAATTCAACATATAACTATTCAGAAATAAAGAATGTGTTGACCCCATATCGAACAATACATTATAAAAATATGAGTTAACAAAAAATGTACTCGATACCACTTCATTGGATGTCCTAACATTTTCTAATGTAGTTACAAAGGATTTCACAACACCATTCTACTTATAATGTAGCTTCTTTCCTTCAGTCAGATCATCCTTTTGGATGGTATTTTCATAATGACCAATCTCGCCACATATAAAACACTTTATAGTTTTAATTTTTTGAATTAAACATAAAATCCCTATAACATTTTTAATTTCCATCTCCAGCCATATGTCCAAACTTACTGCATTGGAAACACTACCTGTATTTTTTAAGGAATTCCCAATGATTCTTTTTACCACACTACACAAAAACTAGAAATTTATTTTTCTTACCATCATATTTCTTTGATTGAGTATTTCCCATAAAATTCCGTATGGAAATCTTCTTATTTTTGTTTCAAATTACATAGGATCATCGAGAAAATCCATTTCTACCCTCTCATCAAATCAAAAAAGTTTCTCATACCTTTTGAATTCGCAGGAGGAAAAATCCACTGTGAATCATGGCTTCAATCTTGGGTAAAAACAACTAATTTTTACTATCAGGATCCTAAATAAGATTTAGAGAATATATTTACAATTAGGTAAAGTTTTATTTATACATTGCCACATAATCTTCCCTTTTTTCAATTTGAGGAAAAACATTTCAATCGAATATAAAACCATTTTAGTAATATATTTTTCTAGGAAAATATTCATAAATTTATCCCATTCTGAGGTGTAAAACAAATCTATGTTAATATTTTATATATCTGTGAGAACTACATTGTAGAAAATTTATTTTCATGGGTTTTAATCCATCCTTCTGTTACCAGTGGGTTAGAAGATACATGAAATGATTTCCATTAAATGTTCTACTATCATCATGTTCCTTTGTGGTTTCCCTAAATTTTCCCTTATGTGGATGCCTCTACAACTAATATCATGTATCAATTGATCCATAATTGTTAGAAATTTCTTAGTTATAATTCCCCACATTTCAGGTTACAAAATTCAGAAAGATATCATCGTCTCAGTTCCTTCCTACTTCAACTTCGCAATTTCTTCTACAAAAAAAATTCTGAATAAATATATATTAGATAAGGAAACATGTAAATCTCAAAATTAAATATCAATTAAAATTAATTTCAGTGTAAAAATATCTATTCTATTTTTTAACATCATCATAATTCCAAAATTTATCTAAATCTTTCTTTGATACCAACTACAAAGACCCTGCCTTGAACTTTACAAAATCTAGGTAAATCAACTAGAATACATTTATAACATTCCAAAATACCTTTTCATATTAGAGTATTAGAGAATTATGATAAATTAAAAAAAATTACAATAAAATAAAAAGTGGATACTACTTAAAAAGTGTCAATTTCATACATATTACAAATGTTTTTAATAAAACCCAATTTTTTTTAAGAATGTTTTTCATGATGTTCAATTTGGATTCCACTTTTCTAAAAATAATCATTAAACCCTGTGAAAAAAATTTAATAACCTATGATAAGAATAAAAATATCAGTACTGGGAAATAAAAGGGAATGGTACCATAATTCCATTAATTTCTATAAACATTATAAATAATTTTTATAATATATACATTTCACCATAAAAGTATCACATAATTATTCTGTGAAAACATGAAATTTTTATAAAACATAGAAAACAAAAATATCATCATATAGGAATGTTGGGGAATTACTTAATTTAAATTGTAACCCTCATGGATACCATATTATTTATAACCCTCAAGACTCCTTTAAAATGTGAGCCTCAAGGATACCTTTTGATTTCAACCTCACGAATACCTAATGGTTTAGCCTTCCTAGTTACATTTGGAGTAACTATTACGGTCAACCTCCAATTTAAACATACCTTGTGAATTAAAAGAAGATTCAGGTCCCACCATTCATCATCAATAATACCCAAGAAACGAAATGTAATTATAAAATAATAATACAAGAATGAATCATTCTTTTTGAATTTTGTAAAAAAAAAATTTAAAGAGAATTTTTAATGAAACTTCCCTTACCTTAGGTTGTCCTTACTTAAAATGAGTTCAAACCATATATATAATGGTTTAAAGTGTGTTATTTTTTTTCCAAACTATAACTTTATTGACACTATTTTATATTACCACATTATAAAAACATTAGACTTATTTATTAACAATATTTTGAATTTCTATAGTTTCAGGTGAGTTATTTTCATGGTTTCCATGGTCAGTTGATTATGGATTATTTTACTAAATGGTAGAAAAACATAATATGTGGAATGAAATGGTATTAATATGTCTCAATAATTTTAAATTATACCATATAACTTTTTATTTTCTGATATAAAGATTATTAATTAGATAAAACTTTAATGAAAATTATTTACTTTATTTCAGTGATTTTTACAACCATCGGGAACTTATATCATTTTATTTTAAATCTAGTATATATATTTATTCATGAAAATTATATTACTTATATTATATATAATATAATATTTTTTTAACCATAATAACTTTTTATGGTTATCCATGAATGTGATAATGGAATACGAATGTGTATCATCCATGATGGCGGTAAATCAACTCATCAAGGATGATGTTCTCAATTTTAGAATGAAAGAAAGAGAAGAAGGATTTTGATGGTGAAATTTTACATTAACATGATAAAATTCATGTATATATAATTTAATGGAGCTTTTATTAAAATTGGATAAGGGGAGGTGATAGATAAAAATAAAAGGAAATAAATTGAGATGAAAATAAATGTAGATAAAACAAGACATTACCTCTTCAATTCTTCTATTTGAGAACCTCCTTAAAGAACATGGTTTTGCCTTTTGTGACACCCGAAGGTCTAGGATGTGAGGAAGAGTCTTGGGAATGGAATTAGATTTAAATTAAACAAGATATAGTGATTTTAGGTGTGAGGAGAAAATGTGGTCAGGGGTGGTATTTAAAGTGTTGTAGAGGAGTTTATTTTGATTATTTTATTAATTAATTTATTTTTTTGGCACAAGACTATGAACATCGTGATTATTATCAGTAAATATAGTAAAATAAAGAGGATAATTATATATTATGTTCTTACATCAGCCATAAATCATCCATGACTCAAAATTTTATGTATTTATCATATTTTGTAAATTAACATAGTTCACTATTCACAAAAATTCACGTATTTTAGAAAAATCCCAAAAATTAACCCTAACCATTTTGGACATGTATAATTGGAAAATGTTATCCACTATATGAAAATAGTTTTATAAATATGAGAAAACTAATTTTCAAAAAAAACTATAATATATTCCAAAAATAAAAAATTTAAAAATATAATTGATTTTATAACACTTTGAAAAATTAATTAATTTCTCATTAAATTATCTTTTAATAATTTTATAATAAAATATTAATTTATTAATCTATTTTATGAAAAGAAATTTTCATTTAAATCTTTAAATAAATTATAAAATTATAAATAAATAATTATATTTTAGAAAAATACGAACACTTAATTTATAATTTTCAAAAGTTTTATTTACCTATTTCCGGATACAAATATAACATATTTTCCACTAATAAGATATATAATCTTTATTTATATTATTATTGGTGAGGTTATGATTCTATTAGTTTTTTTCCATAATTTATATTAACACCACTTAGTTTATTATACATTTTTAATGAATTTAACTATTTAATTCCATAATGAAAAAAATTATAAGTACCTGAGTTGTTACAATATACACCAAAAAAATAAGTAATTGGTTAATATGGAAAGTGTCTCACAAAAGTAAATGTGAGATCGATAACCCATATATCCAGTTTGATTTACATTTAACATGTTTTATCATCATATATAACAAATATATATTTATTATACATATAGTACTAAACCATATTCATATATATCATAACATAAATTATTTACTTATAAAATTTTATCACCTTTTGTTTATCAATTGATTATTAAAATCATTGTTTCGGGTGTTGGTTGCTTCATTTTCCGTCTTGGTTTTGATTTAGTATTTCCATTCCTTTTATATTTAACCAAATTATGTTATATAAAATTATAATTTTTAGTTTAAATAAATAATATATATATATATATTCATCCATAAAGATAGATATAGAAAAATTAATTACACCATTCATGGTGATGGTAAGTCATACGTAGACATGAATATTGTTTTAATTTTTTAAGGGATGGAACTAAATAATGGTAAATAATAATTAACCATTATTGAATCATTATTATGTCATATATATGAAAAATATATATTTATATCAAATCCATACTTATAACCATTAATTTAAATTGGCGATGAAAAACAAATTACACCACTATGTGGTGACGATCATCCATATGTACGCATAAGCAATGTTTTAAATTTTCGTAGGATGAAAATGAGATAGAGTATGGTTGTACCCTAATAATAATATCTTATGAGTATATTAATGATACTTATTTTATTTAGTTTGATGAGTAAAACACATGAATAGGAAGTATAAGGATAAATAAACTTGAAAGAGTTTGTAAAGAAGATTACCCCTTGTTCGGTGGACTCCCTTTAGATCTATTATTAATGTACCTAGGATTTATATTTTGGAAGATCCAGAACCTCAATAAGTTGTATATGAATTATTAAAAGAGGAATGTGGATGGGTTGGTCAATATACAAGGGTCAATGAGGTGTAAAAAAGTTATGGAAGGTGCACCCTTTTATAATTGAAGTGAAGGGGCCATTTTGGAATTTCTCAATACATAAACATATTATAAGACTATTCTAGAGTAAAATTCATTAAAATGGAATATAATTGTACAATTTTTGAGTGGTTTGAATATATATTATCCCCATTTTTTGTGTAAATTGTTTTTTGATTTTTAATTTATTTTATAAAATATTATTTTCAAAAAATATAATTATTTCCAATTTGGACAATAATCATTAGATTTAATTTAATAAAATAAAAAATGAAATATAAATTGAATTTTTTATTGAATCCCTAAAATTACATGTGAATCTATAATACTTTTGGATCACATTAATTATATCAATTTTTTTTATTTTTAATATAATTTGTTTGATTTCCCCATTAATTCAATAAATACTTTTTCTGTGTTGTGTAGGAATTTAATTTAACTATATCTCCACTAAAAGTTATAAATAAATTATTTTGATTTAGATAAATTATTTATATTTAATAATAATATTTATAGTTGACCATATCCCTTTTTAACCCCATATTTAAAATATTATAGTTATTAAAAATTAGAGTGTGGCATGTTTGGCTTTTCATTAAAGAAAGTAATTTAAAGGTCATATTGTCATTCAAATAGAAAAAAAACATATAAACTATTATTTAAATATAATTTAAGAACTTCAATCATAAAATAAGATTAAGGAATGTTTTAGGGTCATTTTATAGTTCTTATCATATTATTTTAAACTTTAATTACATGATTTTCCCTTTACCATGGCAACAAAAATTACTAACATTACTAATCGTATTAACTAATATTTAAAGATTCATATTTAATTAATTTGTTACGCATGAATCCAAATAATTATTCTATTTTAAAATTCAATATGAAAAATCAGTAATGTTTAATGAAAAATTAAACCTTCAAAATGCGGTGAAAAATAGTTTTTTAGAAAAATTCCCCTTTTAAGTATAATTTTTTTATATTGAAAATTAAATAATGAAATTTATAATAATGGAGTTAAATAAATTATTAATATTATAAAACAACCTATTTTACAACTAATTTTTTTTAAAATAAAAAAATATCTTTTTAAATTGTTGATAAAAAATAAAACTCTCAAAAAAATCATAATTTTTCACTATTCACTATAAAATAAATCTTTTTTGAAAAATTCGAAACATTAACCCAAGGAAAATTATAATATAATTATTTAAAAAATTATCATATTTTTATAAAATAAAATATAGAAAATTTTTATAAGTTGATAATAATTTTCACCCGTAGAAATCAAGAAAACTTGTTTTTTAAAGATAAATTATTTCTGAAGCATAAAATGACCTTACAAAAACCTCAATATATATTTAATTAGAATTAATAAATGAAGTTATATTGACTAGTTTCTTCATATATAAATATACATATCAAAAATATTTATATTATTTATACCTTCTGATTTAATAGGCAGGTTAAAATAGTCCTATTTAAATAATAGTATTTTAGGTTTGTTTAAGCACGATGATGCATATTGTATAAATTATAAATCAAAGTTCTCAATTAAAGAAACAAGGTGTTAAAAAAATAAAAATTCATATAATTTTATACTAGTAAATAATTTTTAAATTTCATTCATATCATAAATGTGTATTGTTATCAGAATATGTGGTTAAATATACCCAAACATGAACTTACCAAGATTAATGGATGATTATGAGATGGTTTATTTATATTATTATTATGAGAGGATTATAAAGAAAATATTTAGTGTTTATTAGTGTGATATATTATAATTATTTGGAATTGGAAGGATAAATAATGGATACAGAAACATTATGGGATTCCAATAATAGATTATCCTCTTAGAACATTTACTGTTGATGATTAAATTCTTAATGATTGTTTATAGTTCATATAATTAATAGGTTCTTAAATTTTTTACACAAGAAGATTAATTATATCATAAAAAACATATTTATTTTTTAATTCTATCCTTGGAAGGTAGTTAAGGAAAATTAAGCACATATCCTCCGGGAGGCGGTAGGTCTAACATCACAGGAAAAATTAATTTTTTATTAATAGATGTGGTATATGAATAAATAATGATAATACCATCCATATTGTAACATAAAATTATATGAATTTTATTTATATCATTATTTTGTTTTTGACAGAATAAATTTTAAAGACTCTAATTAAGGGAAAAATTATATAGTTGATAATACTCATGTTGGGTATATGATTTTTCCTTAGATGTATCATATAATTTGATGAGATTATGCTAATTATAAGTGACCATAGGATTAATTTATTAGGATATGGTTCTAGGTAGAAATAAACAAAAAAAATTTAAGATGATATAATAATCGTATGTGTGTCTTGAACTAATGAATTTCCTTCTCTATTATAATTTAATGGAAGGGTTGTTTTTAAGTGAATTAATATTTTTAAATAACGAAAAGGAATGAGTCTAGTTAAAATTGATCAAAAAATGGGAAAACATTAGGTGTAACATGTATTGTTTGAGTAAAATATCAACCAATCAATTATAAGAATTCTTTTTTAATTATTTTAGAACTTTTACACTAGGATAATCTCAATTTTCACCTTTTACTTATATGTTTGTAATTAATTTATAAAATTTTAATTAATTTTAAAGACTAATATTGATGATTTCTCAAAATTTGGTACTTATAGTTTAATATTTTTAAATAATTTTATCAAAGGGAATTTATAAAAGTGTAAAAATGTAATTTTAAAATAACTACACATAACCCTGTAAAAACATTTTTCATTGAAATAATGTTCTGTGGATTTAAATTTATATTTAAAGTAAAATAATTTTGGTTAATGATTTTAATTCGATGGAATTATTAATTATAAAATATATATATTTCTCAAGGATTTTAAGACAAAATAAAAAACAGAATTTTACATAGAAATACTTTATTCACTGAAAAGATAAGAGAATAATTTTTATATTAAAGAAATATTGTCATTAGTTCAAAAAATGTTTTATTGAGGTTTTCTAAGTTTAAGAAATATTATAGAATGTATAATTTTATACCCTAAATTTATATTTGATTACATAAAGTTGATTCTAAATTTTTGTTGATTATTATATAGTGGTAAAGTCATAAAAATTACAAGTTTCATAAAAATTGAAATTTTGGAATAAAAACTAAACATTTAGTAAAAAGATAAAAAATTAATACTAAGATGATTTAAATAAGATTAATTTATAAATTCAATTATTTTGTTCAATTTAAAATTGGAAAAATAAATTTTTTGAAAATGTGTTGAATAAATTCTCTTTAAAAGAAGAATTTATTCAACAGTTCATGATATAGTATTTACCTAACATATAATAGTATCTAGTGTTAACTTCCCCATACACCCCAAAAAATTTCATTCAAAAATTTTGTGATTATGTCTTCTATTAAATATTTATAGATAATTCTTCCATGTCACATATTCAAGATCATGTGATTCGTATTTTATTTTGAAATTTCTCAAAAGGGTTGTCTCCAAAATGTTTTCCAATTTTCTAATACTTTCTCCCTCATTTAAATAATTAGAAGTGTATACTTAGTATAAAATATCAAAAAATACAGCTAAATTCCTTATAATTAAAGCACATGTAATGGATCTAAAATGTATTTCCTCCTAAATTATCCCAGACGAAAATTAGGTTCATTAAAAAGTTTGGGTGGAATTTCCAATAATTAACCCACAAGCACAATTATTTATAATATTTCCACATAAACAGTGTACCTATAGATTATCTTCCCTTTTTCTCAAATATTATGACTCCCTTTGATGGTGAGACCTTTTAAAAAACATGATCCCCAATCCAAAATTATAGTTCATTCCTTCAATCATCTACATAACTAATTTTTTCTTTTTTGGGATGATTTAAGGTTATCTTAAATTGGTTTTACATTAATAGTATTATCCACTATAATATTTGAGCCAAAGAACCTTATTTATCTTACATCATCACAATAAGATGGATTATGAAACCTCTACCATACAATATATCATATAGGGCCGTCATGATTCTTGAATAGAATCTATTATTATTGGAAAATTTACACAAATGTATATAATAATATCACATAACATGGAAGTCAATATAACACGATCTTGGAATGTCTTCCAAATTATAGATATTTATTTTAATCTAAGCATCATTCCTTGGATGATAGGTGGTACTTCAATGTATCTATATTTTGATATCCCTTTGTTGAATCTTATATAATTTTAATATGAACCGAGTTTCATTGTTAGGTACAATATAAAGAGGCTCCCCTAAAACCTCATAATTTCATTTATATAGAGTTATAGAAGGGTTTAAATTGGTATATCATCTATTATTACAATGAAATTATCATACATGTTAAGATGATCAGTGATGACCCGTTCATAATTATTCTTCCTTAGAGCCTTCGGGAGTCCATTAAAAATTCGATTGTAACATTGCCCCACATTCAAATAGGTATATACATAGGTTTAATAAATCCCTTATAATTTTGTGTTTTATACTCTAACTAATATAATAATAACAATCTCGACACCTAATATACAATTTCCCTCTTCATACATTCAGATAAGAAATGTTCTATTCAGTCCCCACACTTTTGTGTGTTACCCGGTTGAATAGAGAAAATTGATCTATGGGCTTCATCTAGCACTCTCCTTTTCAATTATGATATGAATGGAAAATATAAAATATTAAAAATATTCAATTATTCATATATATAGATGAAATATATCAATTTACCATCACTCACTACTCTAACAATCCTTAATATGTTTTCATCATCTTCTTGGTACTTCCCTATCATTTCAAGAAATGGTGGTTTAACAATTTATTATAAAATGAGTCAAGGATACCCTTTCTGATAAATAACTACACCTATCACTAATGAATCAACATATATGGGATACTTGGGAATCCTCATCAAGGTTAGAACTCCATGGCCACTTCTACTTAATTCATTAGTCACCATGTTTACCTTTTTAGGGTGGTAGTGTATCGAGTAGTTATAGTAAATGATTAGTTCAAACTATATTCTTTTCCTCATATTGAGGTCTATCTAAGAAATTATATACTTCCAACTCTTATTATTGATTTATATCTTACATCATTATGAATATTGTAGTGTCTTCATATTTTAAATGTAAATATTATTACTCCAAGCATAAGGTTTGGAGTTTTATTTTTATATTCTTGGGTTTTTAATTATCCTGATTCATAGGAAATTTGAATGCCATTCTATTTAAGGAAAAATCCAATTTCTTTATTTTTTTCATCATTATAAACTAAAAATCTATCCATATATGATCGTAGAGTAAAAAATCGTACACAAATGATACTACCCTTTAACTCTTCAAAGTATTCCATACATTTTCTTTACTATGTCAATTTAACCACATTACATGATAAAATGGTTAAGAGGTGGGAAATTAGGAATAATATTGATCAACATTGATTGTAACTAGATAATCCCAATAAACATTATAGATTATTTATGTTTATCAATTATGGTCATTATTTGACTATTTTTTTTTGAGTATTTACATATATCCTATCCTTAGAGACAATTTAGAAAAGAAATGAAAACTCATTGAGAAAAAATGCACACTTGTTATACATCTCATATTATTATTTTTCTCTAAGGTTCTAAAGAAATATTTGTAGATGACTCTAATTATATTCCTGGATATGAGATTATATTAGTATATCATCATTATATACAAATAAAAAGTTATCTATATACTCATTAAGTTATATATTCATCAATTCCATAATAATATATGTAACATTATATATTACAAAGGGAATTATAATAAACTCATAATGTCTGTAGAATGTTTGGAATATTTTATTTGGTATATCATCCTTCTTCATCCTTAATTGATTATAACCAGAGTGATGATCTATCTTTAAAAAATAATGCGCTCACTAAAGTAGATTAAATAATTCATCAATTTTAAAAAAACAATACTTATTCTTTATAGTGATTTCATTGGTACCCATATAATCAGAGGACAATCTCATGGACCTATAATTATTTTTCATTAATAAAAAGGGCTCTCTATGGTGAAATTATTAATTATATTATACCCTTTATCACTCAACTCTTAATATTTTTTCATTAAATTAAAGATATAAACTAATAGGAATATATAAGGAGTTTGAGAGAGTGTATTGTTTTGGTAATGAGTTCAATAGATAAATCAAATTTAAGTTCTAGTGGATGAATATTTAAAATCTCTACAAAAATGAATCAATAAAATTTTATATCATGGTTAAGACCTCTGTTGTTAAGATACCTTTATTATCCAAAGATCACACTTGATATTCCTATTTTCATATAATTTCATAAGGGATAGCTATTTTGGGGGGATCAATACCTGAATTATATGATTATCTTTTCCCTGTAAATATAAGTGATTCAAATTCACATTTGGGGATGAACAATAATTTTTTTTCATTATAAATGTACATTCAGTCTCTACCGAGGATCTTATCAAATAAACAATGGTTAATACAACAAATATTGAAAATAGGGTATTGTTATACATCATAATAGGAACTACCAGGAATATATTAGTTTCCATAAGCCTCCCACTTGGTTTCTAAGTTGATAGCTCTCATAGAATACATCATGGAATATAACTAATGTTTTTGGAAAAAAGGAATATATAAAATAGTGTAATGTTTTGAAATCAAATAAAACATTATCTACTTTTGATTTAATGATAAATGTTCCAATCCCCACATCATTAGAATCATCCAATTTAGCAAGGGTAACTACATAATCTAGGCCTTTTTCTATTGGCCTTTTCTTTAAGAAAATTCATTGATGTTTTGGGAAATGTTTCACATAGTGTAACTTCTCTTTATACTTAAATATTTGAACTTCAATAACTTATATGTTTCCAATGAAATTTTGAGTTTGTTGGATTTTTCCGTTGTAAGAAAATCTCATTCCCTTCTCAAAAACCCCAATGTGCTCCTTCCCACTGTTTCCACGTGTTGTAAATACCATCCTTCATTTCTTCCCATTTTCATTATTTTCATCTTATTAATTATATCAAACATCTTATTCTCCTGATATCCCTTGAATACATATATTATAGAGAACTGCTTTTCTTTATTAATAGTTCTTGAGACCACATACTCATGTGATGAAAAGATCTGAGAGAAAAATTAAATTTGAAATAATTAGTTTAACCCATCAATAAATGATAAATTTTTATTTATGGTTATATATAGAGACTATAGAATGCATATATATCCTTTTAATTCCATCCTCACCCTCAAAAACCATTCCCCCTCCTTTTTTATAAGATTGGGAAAATTCCATTCCATTTTTTCTCTTTTCACACAAGGAAATCATTTTTCATATACTACCTCTTTGAAAGATCCCAATTCTAGGAATTTTATATCATATTTCACTTTACTTTTTAAAATTAGATACCACTATTGGTTTTTATCTCCCATCATAAGAAAAACCACGATGCTGAAATTATTCATTTCACTACATCCCAAATCATGAAATATCTTATATAGTGAGTTGATCTTTTGTTTAACTATCAATAATTTAGTATTTCCTAAAAATTATGCATTCCATTTTTCTAAAGAGATATAGCATAGTTACACGATTTTTTAGATTATAGAGACACGTTATGTGGACTAAACTATTTATCACAACATGTGTCAACTGCCCCAATACAACTATGAACTGATTATCCCAAACTCTAGATTCATTAACTTACTTATGGGGAATATCACAACATCGACTATGGATATTGATAAGGATCCTAATCCTCTCGATATTGTTCATGTTTATACAATGACATAAAGATAAATATCACATTACAATTATTTTTAATATACAATTACTATATTTTTTTCAAGATATTACCTTATAAATATTAATGGATTTTCATTTTACATGCTCTATATTAAATTTTTTATATAAATTTAATCCAAATGTTTGAAATTAAGCTTCCTTTTATACCAAATATAACGTCTTAAAATAATGAATCCTAAAGTCGGTAGTTATATTACATTATTGGAATAAATTACAAGAGTTCTTGAAAGATTTAATAGTTTAGTAGTCTTAGAAGACTAAATACATTTATAATTGAAAATATAAGATACAAAATGAATATTTTTTGAAAAAATTACTATACCTTCCATCATATCCATAAAACATACACATAGTCCACTTTTAGGTTTCATGGGGAAATGAAAAAATAACAGTGATATCATATTTTATATAAAGAGTAAAAATCGATTAAAATATTAAAAAATATAAACATGGAATAAGTGATATGGTTAGAATAAATAAACAACATAAACATGAAATCAATTAAATTTGATGGTATGCTTTATACATGACAATATATTAAAACATGGTTAATAATAATCTCTAATATTATAATGATCTAATTCATAATGGAAGACATTAAAAACATATTGTGAAGACCTTGTTTCAGGACTCTTTACTTTTCATTTTGAATTCAATTTAGTATTTATATTATTATGGGAAGTGGAATAAACAAAAACTAGACATGTTTTGTCACATGATACATATCAATGCATTGAGCGTCTATATAAGGTTGGGGATTACATATCACTTGTTTAATTCCAATGAATTTACCATAATAGTCATCATGAACTTTCATACCATGCCTTTGTAACCTATTTCTAAATAAAACATATACCTATATATATTGAAAAACATAAACATCAAATATTTCTCCCTTAAATATAATAGTTTTGTTTTCTAGGAGAACAATCCTGAAACCACATGTAATCTATGGGGTATCATCAATGAAAAATAAAGTACCCTTATCAAAGAGATATAATGGATAAGGTATATAAAATACGATAGGCTATCCATGGAAGAATATTATAAGATTATATTAATATCATTGGTTCAAGACCAATACAATCATTAAAAAATCCTACATCATTGTATATTAAGAGTGTTAATGTTTTCCATATAATATCCCTCAAGAGTGTCTCACCATGTTTTCAGTGTCAATACCTATCATCGTGAATCCGGGTAATGACTACATCAATGACCAACCAAAAATTTTCATTTTGATTAACCCTAGGTTAATATACATGGAAACCACATGCACTTTCTAGTATTTAGATAAGAAATTATTATATAGGAAATTAAACACATTTTTACTTCACCAAAATGTAGGATGATTTTCCCACCAATGAAAAGTTACCTCTTGAATAAAAAAATAAGGGAGAGAGATGAAAATATATAATTTTAACTCCTATGACCATCATGATTAAAATGGAGAAATTTTACCCATTTAAGTGCATGTACCCGAAAAAAACATGTGGTTATTATAACATGGGCCCCAAAAAATAAAAAATGAGTCTGACCAACCCAACTTATGGATTTTTTTTGAAATACAATCATAGAATCTTGGAAGGGATATCTCAAAATTGACCCCCCTAATACCATAAATAAAGTAATTTCATAATATAATATGTAAAATTTATATTATATACACCACATGAATTAAGTATTCCCATAATAAAATTCATGTCTAAAGGATTGGAATTTAAGATATAAAAACCTTTACATCCTATCATGAATTATATGACCTACATTAACCTCACGAATCAAAAAAATATCTATATAACTAAATGAATTCATAACCTTAATAATATATATTTTCATATATAATCTTCATAAATAGTCATTATCTTTATGAATTATTGGGATTTTCCACAGAGGTGTCTATAGTTTTTTATCATTAATAAAATATTTATAATTGTGGTGTCAATATTCATTATTATTACAAATTTAATTATTAAAAATTAAATAAATTTAATATTATGGATGATTTATAATAAATTATTTATAGTGTTCTATATATTATCCTTTAATAATATTTTGATAATAATCATGTCTTGGAGATTTTGGTTGAATGAATTATTTCTCCTTAATTGATGAATTTGATATCGATATAATATCTTCAAAACAAAAAAATTAAATATTTAACAATATATAACATATTACACGAGTAAATATGTTCTCAAATTCATCCATGACAAAATTTACAGTGTTGTTCAAGAATATGGCTAAACTGAACCAAACATGAACCTACAATGATTATTGGAAGATTATGAGAAGATGTAGTTATAATATCATTATGAATATAGTATAATTTTATTATTTAGTTATTATTTATGTTTTATATAATAATTATAATTAATTTTAATAATAATTATGGATATGAAAACTTTATATAATTTGAATAAAAAATTATCTTCTTAGTAAACTTATTTAGAAAGATAAAACTAATCATGTTTGTATATTGGTTATATCATTAATAGGCTCTTAAATTTGTTAGAGAAAAACAATAGAAAGATCATAAACATATTATTTATCCATTATTACCATCCATATATCCTTAATTGTAAGGTAGAGAAGGAAAATGAAACATGTTACATCCTGGAGGTGGTTATCTGCACAATACACAAACAAAAACATTTTTATTAGTGGATGGGGTATATGAATAAATAATGATAATAACATAATTATTGAAATAATAAATTAAATAAATGGTACTAATTTAATTATATTTCTATGTATAGAATAAATTTTAAATAATATTATTAAGAATAAAACTATGTAGTTTACAATAGTCAGGATGTGGACTTGATTTTTCCTTGGAGGTATCAATAATTTTGAACAGATTATGATAAATATGACTGATTAGGGGAATATTATTTGGGATATGTTTCTAGGGAAATATAAATAGATTAGTTTCATGGATAAATTAAAATAGCAGCTGTTTCATAATGTGTTCAAGGTGTTCTCCTTTTATAAGTGATGGAAAAGATTGTATTTGATGCTCCTTTAAAACATTACATTATTCCATAAAACTATTCCAGGTTAAATGGTTTAAAATAGTAAAAAATGTATATTAGATATATTTTTGTAAAAAAATACCAACCATTCAAATTTATCCACTTTGTTATAAATGTTTCAGATCTTTTACACAAAGTTAAACACAATTTACTCCTTTTTATTTTAGCTTGGTAATTAATTTCAAATATTTGTATTTTATTATAATGATTATGATTGACCATTCTGCCTAATTTGTAAAAAATAAGTTTATAGTTGAGAATTATTTTGACAATTAAATATTATAATGGTTTTAATGATTAATTTTAAAATAAATATGCTTAATCATGTAGAATTTTTTTAGAGAAATATAATTTTTAGATTCAAATTTATATATATTGTAAAATAATTTTTGTTAATGATTTTTATTACCTAAATTTATTTATTCTAAAATAAAAACAATTATTTTTTATTTCAATGAAATCCAATACCTAATATCCCTTGAGAACACCGTATTGAATGAAAACACTAAAAAATAGTTTTTATATTAAAGATATATTTTAATTAGTTCTAAAAATGTTTTCAATTGGTTTTATAAGTTGATAGAATATTCTAAAATATATAATTTTATTAAAAAAATTAATATTTTATAACATCAAAGGTTTTATGAACATTTAATTTTTATATAATACTATATTTATAAAAAGTAAAAGTTTTTTAAAAACTACAATTTTCTATTGAAAACCGAATTTTTTTAGAAATCTCAAAAAATCATACTAAGATAATTTTGATATAATGAATTAAAAAATGGAATTGTGTTTTCCAATTCCAAAATATAAAATATAAATTTTAAATAAAGTATTTAATAGGGTATATTTAAATGAAAAATTTGTAAAATACTTTATGAACTGTTATTTACCTACTACTCTATGGCTTGGGTGCTACACGTCGGACCAAATATATATATCCCTTCAATGCATTGGGTATTAATTTATATATTATGAGATATTGTTTAATTGAGTATGGTGTGAAATTAAATCCATAATGGTAGTTTTTCTACATTATGATGATGGTTTTGGGAGTGATCATTGAGTGATATTTATGATGTCAAGTTTCATATCATTGCCACATGTTTATGATTCCATTATCTTATGAAACAATTTTATTGTTCCGTGTTTATATGATAATGAAAATCCTATTTATTATATAATGTTATTATTATTTAACCACATATTATTCTTTATTTCCTTGTTTATTCTCTTACTAGGATTTCTAGTTCACTCTTTTACTATTGTATTTTACCCAGTATATCAATGGATGTTTTAAATGATCCATGGATTTTTGGATAAATTAGGGGAGGTTAAATAAAAATGATGTTTTTATATTTATTTTTTGTTATTTTTATGTATAATATTTAAAATAAACAAGACCTCTCAATACAAATTATTTAGTTTTTGAAAATATATATTAAGAATATATAAATAAAATGTTTTTCTTCTTTGGGTCACTATAAGATTTTTATGATATTAAATGGTGATGAATACAATGTGAGATGAATATCTAAACAAAAATATTTTTCCATGTGATCCTGAAAATAATGGAAATAAATATTTTGGAATCGTGAAATTTTTAATGAATAAGACGTTAAGAAGGAGTTTATATTTAATTAATGTCAAAGATAAATATTTAGCCTTAACAAAAAGTAAACATTATTTAATGATTTTATATAACTATATTTTTTTTAATTTAAACGATATTTATTGAGGAGATGATAGTGGAAAATTATAAATCAATTTCTCATGAATTTAATATTAATTTAAATGGATTGTGTGATTAGATATAGATTCGGATAAAAGAGGACTGTAGTTCATTTAATTCAATTAAAAGTAGAGATAGTGGATATAAACGTGTTGTTATATTTAGTAGGGACTGTGATGAATAGGACAATACATCGGGATTGTTTAATAGAAGAGGAGGCATATAATCATAATAATTTAGTCTATTGATTAATTGTGATTTTGGTTGTTATAATTATTCAACAAGGTTTTATTTATTATTCTATATAATGAGTTCGTTCTTATTCAAAAAAATTTCATTCCAATATTATATTAATTTCAAGGAATCTACATTGATCATAAATTCATCTAAATAATAATAGAGGATCATTGTGTGGGGGAGAAAAAAAATAATTCACTGAGATAAAATTCATTCACATAGGAATATAATCACATTACTAAATCAACTATATCATATATTTTTAGTTCACTATATTTTATTTTAGAGATATGTGATGAATAATTTAGAGGTAAATTGATACTTTGAAGGAAAAAATATCAATAGAGATCCAACATCCTCCAAATATTGACCATGTCACCAAATAATCCTAAAAATATTGAAACACCAATGGTTGGAAAAATTTAATAGCTGATTTTCTTCAATTAAAAAACATTATTTTTACTCTTTCTATCTCTAATTCCTATAGGTATTATAATGGAAATTTATTTCATGAAGTATTATTATATATATGTTAATTAGTGGTTATTAATTCTTTTTGTTTATAAAAATAATATCTTATATCCTATTAAAAAAAGTTTTTTCCTATAAATAACATTTCAAATGTTAATTCACAGAACAAAAAAATCAATAGAACTTGTGGAATACTATTATAGATTGACCTAGGGTTGGAAGTGAATCCCCCGTTACTAGCACTCACCCATTAGGTGGGTGGTAAGAACTCCAAAAACAATAATATATATATCCAATTGAAAAATAAATATACTTTTGATTTAATCGTTATTTAAAACCAATTAGTGCAAGCCCTAAATATTAGTTATACCATTTAAATTATATACATATTATATATAGTTTTTAAATTATTAATTATTGTTTATGAATAATAGAAATTAAATATTTTTTTAAAAATAAATTTTAATTATTTTGTACACATATAGTTTTATTCATTTATAAATTGAAATTAATTTAATATTTAGATAAGTAATAAAGGGTTCATGTTTTTTACACTAAATAGTAACTTTTAAAAAGTAAAATAATATGTTTTAAACTAAAATTATGATATAAAGTATTTATAATATTTGATTTAAAACATAATTTCTCATTTGTATAGTGTATAATTATCACAACATAGACATTATATTAGGATATTATTTTTAGTATAAATATTATATTTTAACTGAAATTGAATTTAACTAAAATGTATATTGTTCATCATAATATATTTCTTTCAAATATATTCATTTAACTGCTAAATTTCACTTAATTTATGAATCAATTTCATAAAATTTATACATTTTTTATCTATAAAAAATTAAATATAAATATATGACACTTGTAAATTTATTCCCAAAATCATATAAAATATATTCAAAATAAATATAAAATATAATAATATATTTTTCAAAATTATTTTGTAAAACATTAATTTTTATATTAAAATTTAATGATCTATTTTTAAATCATATTTTAGTAAAAAATATTTAATGATTAACTATGAATCATATATTAATTAATAAAAAATTACAGATAACAATGTTATTACTTTCAAAGAAATAAGGGGTATTCTTGAAATAATATAGTTTTCCCACCTATCTTATGAATTTATTTAAATATTGAATTTTTATTATTTAGAATAAAATTTTAATAAAATAAAATTAGTTTTTTAATATTAATTTTGATACTATCTTGGGGTGAATTTTTGATATTTTTCCTAAAAAATTGAGTTTTTTGTTGAGTACTAAAAACATTGTTTTTTTGAATACTATATATTTTACGACATCACCATGAAATAGATATGAATTTAAATTATATAGGACGATTATAAAAAACTAAAATGTCTTTTGATAAAAAATAATATATTCAAAAGTAATAAGTTTAATTTATAATATTATATTTTAAATTTTAAATGCTATTGTTATATTTTATAATATTATATATCTATTTTTAGTTTTTTACCATTAATAAAGTATTTTAAGTATTTCATTATTTAATTGAATGAATTATAAATTCAAATAAACCTTATTTTTAATAAAAACAAATTTAAATCCATAGAAATAAATATTATTAAGAATTTTTAAACTATATAATATTATAATCAATACTTGATGTACCCCTCCCTAGTTGGATTTTAAACAGCCATGCCCCACCCCTTTTCTCCAGTTACGAAAGGCTTTATTTTAAAAAAAATCACTTAAAATTACTATATTAACTCCCATATATACTCCCTTAATCCAAAGGGGTGATCCGAAGCACCTCCACCAATGGGTTTAGGATCATGGAAAAGGAGGAAACTTTTAGTTGGGGTAAAGGGTTTCAAAATCCATGTTTGTATTTCTATTCATCACTAAACCATTTTTGTAAAATGAAGTAATGTTTACAAATAAATTTGAAATAAAAGATTTTATATAATTTAATTTTTTTTATAAAACAATTAGATCAACTAATTTACCTCTTATTTTCATAACTTTAGTTAAAAAATCATTTCACCCGTGGTAATTTTATACAACCAATGTAAACAGTGATATTTTCTTTTTCAATTAAGAATTTTATAGATATTCTTATATATTTATTTATTTATTTAATGTATAATAATAATTTAATAACATAATTAGTAATATTTTCTAATGTTTAAATATTAATGGTGATAATGATATTAAATATAAATTATAATAATCATTTTTTTCTATGAAATACAGGTTTACGAAGGATGATTCAGTGAATTTTAACTATATAACAGTTTATTGAAATCCCTAAATTTTGCGGTTATATAAACTATATTACAAGAAAATTCTGAAGATTATCGAACAATTATACATTTCCCTTCATATTTTTCCACTAAATCAAAGTAGTTTTGGGACCATGAAGAGAACATTGTTGAAATGATTGATGTGGATAACATAAACTTAATCAAAGAATAACCACAAGAAAAATGTTCAATAACAGATTAATAAAGAATGAATAATTTTTTAGTAAAATATTTATTTAATGAAACATTAATATTTTTGATGTTATATGTATATCAGAAACAATTTATTACTAGAGTTAAGGGTTATTTCTAATTATTCTAGGTTTTTCAAGACTTGTTCTCTGTCACCCTCCAGGTATTAATACTCCTCAATTTAACTTTATAATATTCATTTGTTATGTCATTTTTTAATCATGTTTTTTATTATTATTTGGTTATATTAATTCCATTATTTTTCCCTTTGTATGGTTTCCTTAAGTCAAACCTTATAAAACGTATGAGGTAATCTTTTCTAGTTTCTCTCTCTTTACCCCTAAATTCTCCATACAATGTCCATGTATAATTAATATTATTTTCTCACAATGGTTTCCAAAATCTGTAACTATTATAGAATACTATATTTTTTATTTCTTGTTTTATACAAAATTTATTTTTATATCCCATTTAAATATGATTATCCATTTTCATAAAAGTTAAATAAAAAGGGCTCTATTTCATGGCAACTTTTTCATCTTTCTTTTATTTTTTTTCCTTTAATTTCAGTACCATTTTCATAAAAATGTGGTATTTTTTATAATGAATGATATAGATTCCATAATGCCTTATATTTTTTTCCTACATGATACATCAATTGTGAATGATTAATAAAATTATTATACCACCCATCAGTATTTTTTTCATGTATATGCTTTATACATGTTTCTTTTCTATAAGGAACAAATATGCATGATATATTTTGCTGATAAATGGGAAAAAAATTATATATCCCCCCAATTTATTTGTTAATTATTTATTTCTCATGAGATCCTTAAACATGGGAATTTTCTCCTAATCATTATCTATAATATAATGTATTATCATGATTTCATTAGCATTTTCCCAAATATTATGTATAATCATGATGTGTTTTTCTTATACAACAATATTATGATGTATTGGTTGTGATCTATGAATTATGTTTTTGGTTCCAAGTCTTACACTTTTTACATATTTGTTAAATTTATTTGTTACCATGATCCAATTATATAACTCTCTTATTCCATGATTTTAGATGATATTTTATGATCATTCCATTATTGTTTCCATGTTGTGATTATTGATTCTCATGGAATCTATTTATATTTTATTATTTTAACCATTACATTGATTCATATATCACCCATTCATTTAAATATTTCCCTTTGTTTTCCCTTAATAAAATAAGTGCAAATTGATCTCTATAAGAAAGTTATCAAGATATAAATAAAATATTATTTTATATTTTTGATATATTTCTTCATGCACATATATTTCCAATGATTCTGGTCATCTAGAAATCATAGAAAATTTTATATATAGTTTTGATAAAAAAGATTTAATAATATGTGAATGGTATGTGAGTCATTATAGAGTATATCAAATAAAGATAAAGTTATTTTTGTTGATTAAGTTGGAGAACTTATTGGGAAATACAACATAAATAACCTTTATAAAACCAGTAGTATTATAAGTTGAACTTGTTTTCCCTGATATCATATATATATATATGTTGTAAGTGTGTGACTGAATTATAGGTTCAAAGGGAGTAATTTTTTCTACTCTGGTATTCAGTTTATTTTCTGTTATATGTTCTTATTAATTTAGAGTATATAAATAAAACACATAGTGGAGAATAAATAATATTAGGTAATGAAAATTAATAAATATAAAAGATATAAACTAATAAGAATATATAATCAGAAAGTTTAATAAATAATTCATATAGTTACACTACTTCAAAAATGGGTGAGGGAAGCGCTACCCCTTTATCAGCGCTAAAAAAAAGCGCTGATAAAGTCAGCCTTTATCAATGCTAGAAAAAAGAGCTGATAAAGGGGACCCCATTATCAGCACCTCCTTTAGTAGCACTCATATAGGGGGGCTTTATTAGTGCAGAAAGAAATATATTTAAAAACAATCATGAAAAATGTTATTTTTTTATAAGTATATTTTTTCTTATATAAATATAATATATATTTTTTTAATATGTTTTATATACATATAAATATAATATTACATTTAATATATTAGAAATATAGTGTAAATGGCATTCAAATATTTTAAATAAAATATTAAAAATTAATAATTTGCTAATTATTATCGATTAAAAATCATTTACTAACAATTTGAAGACACCAAAATCAAAACAATTAATAAAAGATCTTAAATAAGTTGAAAATGTATCTCAAACTTCAAACGACCATAACTTTTGATCTGGGTGTCCATTTTAGCTCTACAACATATAAAATAGAATCATGCAATGATCTCTACGCGATAATGACCAAGGAAAAGCCTCTGTCATATTTTTTGAGCTCAAAAGGCCCAGAAGTCCTCCAAAACTGAGTTTTTAGTCAGGATACCACGATTTGTTAACATTCAAACAAGTATAACTTCTGATCTGGATGTCTGTTAGGCCCGTAGAACATATCATATCGAATATTGTTTCATTTTCTTCAATTTGACTGGTTGGGGTGTTAAAACAAGATTCTAGATTATAAGTTATGGTTGTTTTAACATTCCATGGCTTTTCAAATACACATATATGTGTATTTATTCGTAAATATATATGTGTTTGTGCGTGTTTGTTTCTGTGTGTGTGTGTCTGTGTTTTTTATATATATATTTATGTTTGTATATATGTATGTATTTATTTAATTATAAACACACATACAAAACATTTTATAGAAATGTATTTAAAACTAATCATATAAGTATATATCAATATAAAAATAAATATACAGATAAAAAATTATAACTAAAACTATATATATAAATAAATAAATATAAATATATACTAATATACGAATGAATATATATATATACTAATATATGAATAAATATATTTATATTAATATGAATATATATCAATATATGAATAAATATAACTATATATAAATATATATAAAGTGATATATCATTAAATAGAGAAAATAATGAAATAACTTAGTGGTAAAGGAGCAGGTTTGAAATGGGGAGGTTGCGGGTTCGAGTCCGGGTGGAGGCTAATGTAGTGCACGTGTGTGAGGATGTGCAGGAAGGGAAGCGCACGGGAGCCCCCTAACATTGATAAAGGGGTGGCCAAGCGCAGATAAATGCTCCGCCCGTGCATTATTTAAATTTTTTTAATTTTTTTTAATTTTTTTGACTTTTTTCAGTGATTTTTAAAAAGCGCTGATAAAAGGGAACCCCTATATTAGTGCTGATATTTACAGTGCTTTTTTACCACTATTAAATCCCGTTTTGAGCGCTTATATAGGCCGTTTCTTGTAGTAGTGTTAATTATAATATAACTTAAAAAATGTGTACAAATACCCTATACTTAATCAAAAGTCATTGTTTAGAATCATTATACTCATAGCCTTATTGTCTCAAAAATATCAGTGATCATAATTAGTATATTACTTATTTAATAATCAGGATCTTGAAGACTGCAAAATTTACAATTAAAAAGATGAAACTATAACAGTTACAATGAAACCACAATAAATGGCACCCCTTAGTAAATATCCCTAAATTAAAAAATTTGAATCAGTCTAGGAAATAATAAAATTCATGATTTAAATTGATTAAAAGTATTCTAGACATATTTTGTTCCTTTATGTCTAAATATTATTTATAGAATATGGAATACCAAACTTTAATAATCATATTTTGAGATCATTGGGTTCATAAGAAATAACACCATAATTCTAATAGTATCTTCTAGTATATATTTCTTTAACACAGGATGAATTAATTTTTTATGAAATCCTAATTTTGTATAATGTTATAAATTGTGTGTGGGTATCCTCAGTTGAACTTTACATCTATTCCAATGTTAATATCTACATATATAAAACTCAAAATAATAAAACAAGTTAAAATAAAACACAATATCATTTTATTGTGATAATAAAAATATACTATATAAATTTCTTTGAATGATAGAATAATCTCCCCATTAAGATGACCATTCACTTTAATTTTTTATAGAATCTCTATGACTTTATTGTCCATAATATTTATATTTCTAAAAACATATGTTATTTTATCAAGATTTCAAATAAAAAATAAAAAACATTGGTAAAAACAATATCCTTCTCTTTAATCTATGAAAAATCATATTATTACAACATTTATATTCCCCTTGTGATTTTCAATACGATGGCCTTGTAATGATAAACTAATGTGTACAATATTTAAAGAAAAAATTAAACAGGAATAAATATTTCCATTTTTATTCAAAAAATATACTCCTAGAACATAAATATTTATTTTTTATTTTCATTGAATGAATGGATATAGAAATTTATTCTTTATAATTTTTTATAATCTCCCCTATAATAAACATAAAATGATAAGGAAAAACATTATTAACATTTGATATAATCATAAAAATTTAATAAATTTCCCAATATTTCACCTTAAATAAAAATGTCTATAAGTAAATGCTATATTATTTCATATCAATTTTTATTTTTACTAAAATTGGGAAATGAAAGGAAATTTTGACTTTATTATATTGTGTTATATTCCTACATGAACTTATCCAAATTCTTAATCCTCTTATTTTTATCTCTTGATAATATTTTGAATTCCTATAATTGTCTTTTACATTCTTCAAAAGATTTTTTTTGGATTTAACCAATTGTCCATTACTTCTTCTATTGATTTTCCCAAATTATCTAATTATCTATTATATTATTATATCTTTTTCCTATATCCCTTAACATTCTATTGATTTTTTTGTATAATATGGTATTGATGATGAGTATAATTCTTACTATGTGTAATTATTTCCATCAGGAACCATTTTTGTTAATAAAATATATTTTTTGGCCCTGAAACTATATATTAATTTTCATTATCTTTGTCTTATGGACGTATATCTCTCAATATTCCATAAATTAGGATTAATAAAACCTTCATATCAACTAGTTAATAAATTTACTTCATTACTATTTTATAGGTTTTTGAATCCAAAGTAATATTTTGTAAAATACAGAAACATAAAATAATCTTGTGGAAGGATTGATATGGTGTTTGATAACAAATAGAGCTTCCCTATCAACAATCCATTTGGTTTTTAAATTTAGTTGTTTCTAGATAAAATTTTCAAAGAACTATAGTTCAAAAAATTACCTAACTCAAATATAAAATAATTTGATTTATATGAAATTTTTAGTTACTCATTCTCCAATAATAAGATATTCATGATGTCTAAATTATTAGAGGATTTACCTTCATCAAATTTGATAAAATATATTCCATTATAATCCCAAATAATTGACTATTTTTCTCTTTTAAAGATCCCCTAAACATAAAATTGTCAACACAATCACCCATAGAATATTTCAGAAACATATATATTTATTATAAGATGTTTTTTGTGTCTTTCAATATTTATTTTTCAAATAAATATAGGTTTTTGTGGAATTGAAAGACAATGAAAAAGAAATTTCAGATTATGATGAAAATGATTCTTCCCAATTAAGTGTGGGTCAAAGGGTGTCTTCAAGAACCACCTTAACTTATATAAGGTTACTATATTCCTTATCCAATGGTGTTAGATAATAAAAGGATGATTGATATTCAACTTTTATTAGAATACCGTTTTCTTTTAATATTGCATCATTTTAAAATTATAACATTTTCTTTGATATAGTATAAACCTATTTAGAAGGCACTATAATAGTCACTTTAGGTAAGAAATATTGAGTATTCATGATTTTTAATTAATATTTTTTATTCCATAAATTTATCAATAGAACTTTTCCTCATTTTGTTCCTTAACATCAGATTTATAAAAACCAAAAGCTTATTTCCCCAATTTCCTTTCTTCAAGATTATGTTTATATTCATTGGATTTTTATTCCAATCATCACTATATTTCTCAATTATTCTTTCAAAATCATTATTAGATATTTTATTCTATTTATATGGGTAGGATTTAACTATCAGAACATATTTTGATACATTCTATTCATTCTTAATAGTCTTCTTGTTATCTTTAGAATCTTTTGAAATTTTCACTTTATTAATCTCTTTATGAGATTATTTTTAATCTAAGTACTGAATTGTTTCATCCATAATATATTTTTCGAGTTTAAAAGATTTTTCATAACTCTTTGTGGTGGTAAAAAATCAATGATGTCTTCTATCTTTGGAATTTTACTAACCATTCGATTCAGTATTTTTACATATAAAAGGATATTTAGTTTAAATGAACTGGAATATATATGACTTATAAGTATTCTCAAATAAAATTTAAAATATTTATCTCTCTCTTCCTATGGATAAAATATGAAATAAAAATGTATTAAACCTTGATTTTTTCCTCATAACCTTTTCATGATCATAAAAATACTTTCATTCATTGGAAGAAACTTATCCCTTCCCGAGGATGGTTACTCATCCTGTGAACCTTTTTCCTCACCTTGAACAGGGTTTCGCATGCCTTTTTTTAACTAAATGTTTTAGAATCTTCTTGAAGATTATTTAAAATAAATAACAAATTCCATTCTAGTGGATGTATAATAGAATCTAGAAATTTCTTAAGTATCATAAAAAACTCATGTACATAAATAAAAAAATAACATTTTCACTACTTCCTAATTAATAAAAATAATTTTAGAGTAAAATAATTATAAAATTTAGTGATATAAAGGGTTTGGTTCCTCAGTAAAAAGCTTTACCTATTCCCAGTTTTAGAATTTTAAAATTCTGTTTAGTAAATATTCACTATATTTATACCAATCAATGTCAATTATCCTTTCTCAAATTATTTTTCTCATTAAACAATCTACATTTTTTTTGATGATTCCATTTTATGATTTATAAAATAGTCATATAGATCTATAATTTATGATTTGAGAGAGATAAGGCATCATAGTAAAGGAAGAAAATTAGATAAATGTTCACATAACTATATATAGTTATTCCTCACAACCACTGATCTAAAATGACATAAATGTCTAAAAAACATCCCACCATTAAATAATAATGATATAGGTCATAAAAGAATAATGTTCTATAAAAAATTCAGCTACCCACTGATAAATTAATGTGATTAAATTAGAATTCATGTATCCTTAGAAACTTACTAAAATATGAAAGGGATATAAAAATATAATTTTTACTTAATGATTATATATGACAAGTGTAAAATACATATAATTCCCAAAAATTATCATTTGAGGCATGTGTCCTATTTAATTCCATAAAATATCATTTTAGAAATTATTTTATATTAATATTTGTATATTCTCTTGTATTTATTAGTGTATAAGAAATATTTACATATAACTTATACAATCAAAATAACTCATCCTCAACTAACATGTAAAAGTTTACATAAAAAATTTAATTTATAAGAACTTATGAAAAAATAAAAACCCAGTAAAATAGTAAAATTTATTAAGCAAAACAACTTTATATAAGTGAAAATAAAAGATAATGTAAGAATAATAAAAAACTAACATAATATTTAAAATGTATAAGTTTTGGAATACATTAAAATTAGAAAATTAACTCATAAATCATTCAAATAACATAAAAATGTAAAATTAAACTTTTTCAAGGAACTAAATAAAAAATTTAGTTATTTCCATACAATAATATTCCTTTAATTTGAAATTAATTTAATTTAATCCAAACCTAACTTAGTCAATATGTGCTTTTAAAAATAAATCCCACATCTAGATAACTACTCTATATTATATCTAAAAGTTTCTTTGAAACCAAATCCTTCAAAGGAATGGAATTTTTTTCAGATATCTATTATTCATCCCTTTATCTCCTCTTTGGAATTTAGTGAAAAAGAGTAAACTACTAATGATAGAGAGGTTTTTGTGGTTGTGTGATATACCAGCAGACTTGTGAAAAAAATCAAAAGTTTCACATCCCTTTCTTGACTCTCTGTAGAGTTTCTCAAAACAATTTATTATAATGGTAATGTTTTAAGGTAACTTTTTTTAATTTTTTATATCAAAATCCAAATCATCCACTTCACTCATATATTTTTAAGATAAAAGAAAAGTAAATTAATTTTTTATTACAAATTATCATTGAAATATTAATTTTAAGCCAAGGAAATAATAAAATAATTTTAATATTTTCAATCAACATCTTAGTTATCTCATTAATAGACATAGTATAATCATATTTCATTTCGGAAACATTATAGTTTTTTCCTAATTATTTCATTGATTTTTTTCAAGATCTATTTTATCTTGTTCATAATATTCAATTATACTCTAATCTCTTTTGTCTGGAAAAGTCACACACCTAACCATATCATCATGTTATAGTGTATTATCCTAATTATTCAATGAATAATTATTATTGCAATAATCAAAGGTAAATGAAAAATTGGCATCATGAGATTGCTATGAGCGTGTATAAAGAGTCAGCTTTCTTATAAAACACAGGCCATTCAATGGATCCTTTTTATAAAATCTAAAAAGCACACAACTATCATAATTTTAAAAATTAATGATAATATGATATGCTAGATAATCTTTAGAATGTCATGTATAATTAATATCACTGAAATATTTTATCTCTTTTTTAATTTGATTATTTTTCATCCATATTATTTTTCAACATCCGAGGATAGTCATGTTTGATATGGCTTTTTTTTCATTCATAATATTTTTTATATAATTATTGAATCTCATCAAAATTTTTGAACCCTATCCTTTGAAAGATGTTTCTATAATTCCTTATTTCCCATGTATCTATTCATTCACCTAGAAAATCAAGTATTTTAACTTTCACTGAGTTTTATATAACTATTATGTGAATTTCATCATTAATATAATTTGTACGTTCTCAGATTTGATTTTTTATTTTTGGAATTGAATTCCAAAGAAGTTCATTAAATACCTCTCCATTATTCCTCCTTTATTTCTCAGTATCCATCTTGATTATATTCTCATATTTCTGGGGAGTTCCCACAACATTGTTTAAAATTGACATTGTCATATTTTTAGAATCATCCATTGTTATTTATTTTTATCCACACTCTTTTTGAAGTATTATTATGATTTCTATAAGAGTTTGTCATACTTTATTTCACATTATCCATGGAATTAAATATTATTATTGATATTCATAAGTCATTTATTCATTTGAGAAAAAAATTCACCAAGTAAAAAAATCTGATTATTCTCTCTGAGCATCAAAAACTATATTTCTAAAACATTTAAATTTTTCAAGTTAGTTATTTACCAATTTTTTTCAATTTTGAATATATTTTTATTTGAAAAATATAAATGTAAATACTTTTTTAAACATGACACAATATAGTTTTTATTACATGAATGTTCAATTAAAATCCATATTTTTCAACACTTTTGGAAAAAAGAAACTTATTTTTATGATATTTTGTATTTTCTAGTAAGAATAAGATAATTATCTATGTTAGTATTTAAAATATATGTTACTATTTAGTATCACAAATATTCATAATTATTCCTATATAGAGAATAGTGGCCTTTTTAGATTTAGATTGTTCGAACTTCTGACTAAATAAATACCTATCATAACTAAAATTGACAAAAAAAATTTCTCTACTACATATTCATGAAAGGTAAATTATAAATTTAAAACCAATTATAAAAACAAAGAGACTAAAAAATGTAGATTCTATCTCATATATCAAGATAATCACTCTAACACAATATACATATATATATATATATGTGTTATGACACAAGAATTATTACTAATAGTTTTCCAAGATATTCAAGCTATTACAACTACAAGGGAGGGTGGTAAAGTGTAGGTATACAAGAAATATTTTCTTCCATAATCTAATATTATCTTTATAATAAGTCTTAAGTTATAATCAAATCATATTATACCAAGTAAATACTTAAAAATAAAATTTTAGATTTAAAACAAGTTAACTGAATCAAAATACAAAAACCAAATATAATATAAAATAAATAAACAAGATAAATAATGAATGGAGTTAAGGATAAAAATCCCTAACATCATTAATGAACATTATGAACATATAATTCTAATGAATGGAAATACTCCCATGTAAAACAAATCCTTAAGTAAATCAATTGGCGGGACCTAAGGTGTCCAAGTTCTAAATATATGACATCCTTATGAAATATTATTGAGAACAATAATTTCTAGCCTTAAAAATATTCTGAAAAAATGTCAACAACAAGTAGCATTAGTCTTGACTATATCTATTATAATGAAAATCAATAGCAATTCCAAGTACTCTAGAAATAAATAAACATCAATTTTATAAAGCATCATAACCTTAAACCCAAATTCTCATCAAAATTAATTATCCAAAGTTTTAGATTCCTTTCCAGAATATCATATATATTGAAGATTTTAAAATGAATAAAATACTAAGGGAAAACTATGATTCTAAAATGAATAGTCAAAAAATGGTACCATATTGAAAATTATAGTAATAGTAAAAATTATTTCATATTACAGTTGGAAATGAGGTGAAGAAATATTAAACTGGATTAATAGTATCACTGTGATATTCTAATCCTCAATTCCAAAGTTGAATTTATATACCATGGGGTGACAAACATCAATAGTTATATTGAAATATTCTATGATCGGGTGGAAACAAAATCATAAGAAGAACTCAATCTTATAAAAAATATATCTCCAACTTGAGATAAAGAAATTCTTTATGCCATAAAATTTCCCCCATCATGTTATAGTAATTTTTTTAATAACTTTAGTCCAATAGAACATGGAATTAAAAGTTAAAATGTTCACATAGAAAACTAAAATGAAAAAATTCATGTTAAATTTAGAAAAACAATATTATATTGTGATTTTTAAATCAAATTATGTAAAATTAGTTTAGTCATTCATAAATATCCCCAACAAAACTAATGGTGTCATAGTGTAAGATAATATAGATATATTTTTTTATTGTTGTTTTCTACTATTTTGTCACAGTTAGTTTTTATTATATTTGATATTTATGGATCATAATGAGGCTGGAATGATGTTTGATGAGGATAATGTTGCTTCCTCTGAACATGAAAAGGACTCTAGTGACCCTATTGATGATTCCCCGGATGAACCTATTTAAAAGGAAAAAATTGATGAGGATGTCCTTTTGAATGTTTCTACATTAAAAGCTAATAATACAATTTTTAATTTATATGGATTTGTCACTACCCATTTTAGAAAGACTGAAAATCAAGTTGATTATTCTAAATTTCAATGAAGCATTGTCGTAATATCCTTAGGATTACATCTAATGGAAACTAATCAACCTCCATATCCTAAAGGGAAAAAGAAGGACAAAATTCATAGGGCTAACCCCATGATGAAATATAAATGCCTCTATTAATCTATTATGGTTGAGTAAGAATATACCAATTCTAGTAGTGATGATACAGAATATGGTTACCCCATGATAATGATTTAATGTTTGGTTATGTATGAATTTGGGGAAGGAATAAAATCTTGTAATTATGGAAAATATTTAATTATGTTAAAAATGATGGAGAACTCATGATAGTGGTTTATATTATAATAAAAATATTTATTTTCACTCTAATGGAGGGTTAATTTAAATTAAATTTTAATTTTAAATTTAGATATATTAGATGGAAATTGTTTTGATATTTATCTTCTCATATATGATGTTGGATACCCAAATATATTTTGTTGAATGGTGTAAGATGTTTAAATTAATTCATGACATTAATGACCTAGTGTTGATGAAATATACTAATGACATTTACTTGTTTTCATAGAGGTTGACTAACTAAGATTTTTTATTTTTGTGGTTGTTTGTTAATGATGGTTTTAGGTAGTTGTTTTATCTATTATATTTTTGATTACTCAAGTTTTTATTGTAGTTTTTGTGTTATATAAGGGGTATTTTAATGTATTTATTTATTTATTTGCGTTCTTGCTGCAATTGGATGTAATTCATCTTACGAATCTATGTTTAAGTTTACTATAGACCTATGGGAAATCCAATGTTAAAATCTATCATAGATTTAAAAATGATATTGGGGATTATAATGTAAACTCGACATGATACTTTTCATTATTTCTATGAAATTTGTTATCTCTAGATAACATGACACTCATCACTCATAGTATGATTTTACATAAAGTGGGTATTTTTAAGGCTGATGAGTTTTTGGCCTCTTAGTACAGTGGTATTAGAGCTTGGATGAAGGATCAAATTATTTCTCATGGGTAATACATTCAATTTAATGAATGATCCTCATAAACTTTTTGTTTTCTCTTCTGAATGATTTTTTATTCATGCTTGTGATGTATGATGCACTTTTTTGGATAGGTATGATGCACATGTTTTCAATTTTTTCACTTTGTTTTGTACCTACCACAATTCCCTATGGTGTAATCTTGTTACAACTGATGAATATATTATTATTATGATTTTATTTAGTAAATTTATTTTGGACATAATTTGGGTAACCAATTTATGTATCATTTTATTAGGAAAAATTCCATCTACACATATTCCTTAATATTATGATTGACCATTGAATACTTTCAGTCATATTTTAATCAAAACCTCCACAGTATTTCTCAATTTGTAAAATATTATATGAGAATTTATCATGTTTTCACAATTTCATAAATATAAAAATGGATTTCAATTTTATATTTAGTTGCAATGGTGGGTGATATTCTAGGATATTATATGATTATTTTAAGGGTTATTTTTTTAGATATTATAAATGCCAACAATTATTCTAAATAATCAGTTCTATTTGTAGCGTAAGATTTTATGGAATGTAAGATTGATGTGATGCTCCAATGCATTATATTAAAGTCAAATTTAAAATTTTTAGTTTTTTCAATAATAAATTTCAATAAAATTGTAACAATTTTATGAGGATGAAAAAAATAATGAACTAGAAAATTTTATAAATCATTCTTTCAATTTATGGACTCTTGCTGACACAAAATGAAATATTATTCATCAAAAAATTATAGTCACTTAGTAATATATATTTTAAAGGTATGCAAAAAATTCCCCATATATAAAAATGGAGAAATAATTGTGAGGACACATTGAAATTAATGGTGGAAGAAAGAAATATCTCAATGTTTAAGTGTACATGTATTTCTTTTGTATCATAGTTAACATTTATAAATAACATGATTAGTTTTCTTCCCCATTTATTTTAAAATAAATAAATTCATTAATAATGTACATTATAGATCAACGAATGAAAATATAACCATTATATCATAAATAATGGTTAACTATATACATATACAAATCCTGATAAAAGTAATATGATAAAACTTATCTTAAGATTATTATATTATGGTATATGGGTTACATGTTTATTATATAACCATTTCTCATATAGTTATTAATATTATGCAATTGTTTGATAAAAAAATAGTATAACACAAAAATATAAATTAATCCTTATTAATGAAAATATTGTTATAAAAAAATTCAATTATGAAATTGTAATTAAATATTGTGAATATATATATATATATAATAGTTTTATAATAATTATTTTAATTTTTTTAAACATTTAGTTATTTTTATAACTAAATTATTGGTTTTATCATCATAGTTAGATATAAATGAAAATTTATCTATTTTAATATAATAGGTAACCATATATGACACAACCTTCCATAGTCACATAATTATAACACATAACCATGAATATTAACACATATAATTTTGATTTTATATGATATGTTTTATGGGAAACATGTGGAAAAATTTGAGAAATTATATTTTTACACTAAAAAATTATTTTTTGATAGTAATTTATAGTTTTATATAATTTTGATTTTCAGTTAATTAATATCAAGTGTGTATTTTTTTACTCTATAAATTTTCTTTTTAAAATGTCAAATAACATTTTTTATAATTCAATAATACGATGATGTATTTATTATAATCACTTGTAAATATAATTGGTCATTTCCAATTATCAAAATATAGAAATAACATTTGAAAAAGTTTGTCACTAAATATGTATGTGTTTGAAATGTGTATATAATTAATTAATAATATTAGAACCTTATAAAATTATTTTTCAAATTATATATTTAGAAATGAATCCTTAGAAAGCCCGGAGCTGGTGTGATGAAACCATTACATTTGAATTATTACTGGGAATAACATATTGATGGACTGAAGAGTTTAGTAGTCTTGGTAAACCAGATACACATTTGAGTATTTTTTATAACTGAATATAAAAATCACAACAGATATTTTTTTCTTTCCTGGATACTAAATTTCTTATAAATACAATATTCTTGCATATCTTTCCAAGTAGACTTCTTGAATTCCTGGGAAAATGAAAAAAAATTAATCGTGAGTTCAAATTCTCTTTAATGGTAAGGTAAATCTAATGAAATAATGAATTAATAATAGTATTAAAAATAGAAAAGCAATAACTGAAGACACATGTCGTGTAATTAATAAACTAAGAAGGATGTGGATCAAGAATATGATAAGGTAAATTACTAGAAACACATTCCATTCAAATTAATAGATAAGGTAAAATCAATATGGAATGACTAATAACTGAAACACATGACATTTATCAATGATATATTAATTAAATGAATCTATAGATATTTCGATTCAAAATATAATTGATTAATAATAACTGAATCAAAATAAAGGGAATGATTAATTATTGGACAAGATGTCTGAGGCACATGAAAACCTATATCATCAAAACCTTTAACAAGATGGTTTGAAGAAATAGATTGAAAACTTTTTAATTTGTGAAACTAATCTGTCTCATGAGAAACAACTAATGCGTCAAGGGGATATATAAAACATATTCCCACCCATAATTTCCTTTCTAAATAATTCTTCATATGGAATAATATATTTAATTTATAAATAATATTCCTTATAAATTATTTGTATTGTGTAAAGGATACATTTTTTTTCAATATTTCCCCAGATATACACAATACTATCAAGGAAAACACCATATAAAAAATTTTATATAGTTTACACAATAAACATAGCCCTGATAAATGATTAGGATAATTAGGGTAAATCCAATGTTAAATAATTATAGGAAATTGAATATTTCTAGTGGCCAAATAAAGGAATCAAGGAAGTGAATGTGAATACTACCCTTGGCTAAATCAATCATAAATAATCTGAAGAAAGAGTTATGATTGTATCAATACAATATATCTAATATTGATTAGGAATAAATTGTTGTTGTCATTGATGAATAGAAATACTCCAAAAGTAATTTTAAATACATTAATGTGAAAAGTATTCTTTTTATTATATTTTTTTCAAAATAATTTCTGTTAAAAATTACTTTTAAATAAAATTATTCCAAAATTAAATTTTTTTACATAAAAAGGAATATTTGATGGAATTAATGTGGGTATATCTGTATATTCCATATGAGGTTAAAGAAACCTTTCCTTTTGTATAGTAAAACATTAAAATATGACTTGTTTAGAAAGAGAATGTAAGACTCCTTTGAAAGAATTAGTAAAAGAAATAATGGTTACAATGTATCTAATAAATATTTTTGGAATTGTTAAAATAAATTTTTAAAACCTTTTTAGAAATCAGGGTGTTTAGTTGAAAACTGGTCCTTTGAGTAGCTGAGAAATATATTTGTGTTTTCTAATAAACATTTTCTAAAAATATTGAGTACCATAGATCAGGAAAATATTACTCTTACTTGAAAAATATCATGAATGACAAGAGAGGTATAAAATGAAAGTGTTTTTAAGAAAACGATCTAATAATTTCATCGAATGGGATTTCATGTGTAAACAATCATGAATAAAATGATATTGTGATGTAAACCCTTTAAGATATTGTATCACTGATGTTAGACTTAACCAAGGAATATATTATGCATATCAAATGTAAATCCACATAAAATAAGTGGAAATAAATCAAATGGAACTAAAAATTGACTATAGGAAAAAATATTATAATATTAATGAAAATGAAAAATTAATATTACCTAAAAAATAAATTCGGTTATGAAATTATTTTTGACTTGGTAATACTTAATTTAAATCCCCTTAGTTGAAATTATTCAAATGAAAACACAAAATATAAGAGATAATTAATTCATAATGATATTGTAGGTCCATGTAGATATTTTTATTCTATATATTTGAAATTAGATGAAAACAATAATGTATGTCTCGTTTAATAGAAATACCTTGGAATATCATTAAAATTATTCATGAGGAAAATAATATTTAAACATTCCAAAGTGTCCCATACCACTTTGAAACATTTGAATCATAATCCTCATGAAGTAATAAAATTAAAATAATGTCTCAAATACCAATAAGATAAAATAATTCATGAGATAATATATTAAAATAGTTAGTATATACACCACATAATTAAATAATCGGTGAAAATGACATTTTTATCACATATGTAAAATGTATGATAGAAATCCAATACCTTTCACTTTCTTTTCTAGTGAATGTTCCTTAAATTAATTTATAATGGTTTTAAACATGTTACTTAATTATTAAATAACCATATTATTATTTATGATATTATATATGTTCTTCTAATGATATATTACTACCTTTTTGTCAGTAAACATTCATTATTTTGAATATTTCATATTTTAATTTCCAAGTTCTTCAAGTATGTTTTGACATGTTACATGTTGTTCCTCCAAGTAGTTTACGATTTAATCATATGAAGAATTTAATCCCTGATATAATTATCATATAAATTTATTATATATGTATTTATAATAATCCCTAATATTTTGAGATAATAAATGAAATGCACTATTTATTGAGATGGTTGGTCGTACTTACACATGAATGCTAATTTAATTTCTTTGTCATATTAGAAGAATAAAACATAAAAGGATATATATGTATATTTTAATTAAATTATTTTTTTTATTTCATGTATGTCACATAGTTTTAATAAAGATATCCTTTATATGTTACATGTATTGTTTGACTGAATCAAATTTCTTAGAGGGAGAGTTAGACACCAATTGCAAAAAAGATCTTATCATATTTACACTAAATATAAATACTAAGGGTATATGATATATATAAATTAAAGAAGTCGATATACATAATAAATATCATATATATCATATATAAATAGTTTTTATATCGTAATTTCCAACCATGATAGGCAGTAAATGAAAAAACAAACAACATCATTTTAGGTGGTCGCAGTTCGCCGAACACATAAATGGTAGGTTCGTCACCCATTAACTATAATTGTGTGTAAATGAAGATGGATACCATAGAATCATTTATATATATATATATATTGGATACTGATTTCATTATATAATCATGTAATAATAATATTTTAAGGGGTTCATAATGAAAATAAACATAAAGAGCTCGATGGATGCTGGTATCTCTTATTCAGGTAACTCCTTTTAGTTTGCACCAAATGGATTCAATAGATTGACATATGAAAAATTATGGAGTTTAGGATTAGGGTAGCTATATTTGGGGTTTTATTTTGAAAGATATTTTTCTAGAAAAAGTGGCTTGATAGGTTTTAGGAAGAGGGAGGAGTGTGTGAATTTTTATAGTCAATAGGGAGTGGAATTATTGTAAATATTTCAAAACGGAATTCCATCCAAATTTTTACAATGAAAATTGCCTAAAATAAGAGATAAAATTTTTTAAAATGGATTATAGGGACTATATATGGACATAAAATTGATTTTTACAAGTTTTTGGGTCATTTTGTCTCTTGTTTTTAAGAATTAGTCCTTTGTGAAGCCCTTTTTTCTCTTAATCTTTGTAATTAATTTCAATTACATTCAGTAGTACATTTGGTAAAAAAATAAAGTTTAAATTATTAGAAATTAGAAATTATTATTATTGAAAATATGGAATCCATTTTTCCAAATTCTAATCATATAAGTGGCACAAATTAATATAAATTTATTCTTGTAGATGATATGAAAAAACACGATTTTATGTAAATTGTTAAAATATTTGTTACATTTTTATATTAAATTTCAGATTGAAATTTATTCAAATGGCCTTAATTTTAATAATTTATGTAAAATTGATCTATTATAACTTTAAAACCAATTGAAAATATAAGTTATCCTGATAAATATGTAATAAGAAAATGCAGTTTTGAATTAGAATTCAATATTTTTCAATCTTCATAAAAAACAACATTGAAAAATAACAAACATTCTACTAGATATAATTTTTATGTTTATATTATAAAAATGAGGTCTAGTTCAACTTTTAAAATTTAATAAAGTTCTAAAAATTCTTTTAAAGTAGGTTCTCTATTAAAAGGCCATAAAACTATCTTTATAAAAATACAGTTTTTCATGCATAATATTGGGTTTGTTCTTATGTTATGCCCATAAAATATATTTTATGATTATAAACATATTTAATTAAATAGATAACTTATATATTTCTTTTATAGCAGTCACTAATTGTAATTAATTTAATTAATTCACATAAAAATGTTTTTCTAGAACACAATATTTTCTTTATAATTAATTGGTTTTTATATTCGTTTCTAATTAATTGGTAACCCATAAAGTCAATTTATATTTTTATAGACCAAATACTTTCATTATTTAGTTAATACTATTCATAATAGTTAATTTAATTACTCGGTTATATCTTATAATATCAAATGCTAATGTCTTATTAATATATTATTGTTCAACAAAACTCAGTGATGTGTGTAATACAGATCATCGATAAAACCCGTTATTATTTGCGAAGCATGGTAACTCAGAATCTCATTCATTTCAAGTTATATAATAGGACAATTTTATTAAAATAAAAATTATATTATTAGGTATTTGGATATTATATTCCATTATGTGCTTGGTTTTGCGTCTCATACACTTTATTCAATACAATGTTCTTAGTTTTTAATTTTGGGGTGTTATAATATAGATTAAAATAATAATATGAAAATGTATTATAATACATATTTTTAATTATTTAATAAAATAATAATTTTTATTATTTGATTTAATTATATAATTTTGGTAAATATTTGTGTTAAAGTATAAGATATAGTTTGTTACCAATCAAATAAAAATTAAGAAATAATAAAAAATGAAAAAGTGATCAATAATAACAAATTAAATAGTATTTATTCATAGGATTCATACGATTTGATTTAAAATTTAAAATAATTATATTTAGAATTATTATTTTTGAAATATATGTTAAATTTAGGAAATAAATGTGTGTAAATTAATATAGGTTGATTTTATCAATAAAAACAATTTTTTATGAATAGTAATATATAAAAAAATTTTGAATACCATTTGTTTTATGACATAATAATTATATAAATAAAACATACAAATTTTTAGAATCCTTTAATAAACATAATAATTTTTTCTGAAAATTAAATTTAAAAATATGCAGTTGAACTTATAAAGCAATATTTCAGATTTTGAACCCTATGTGATATATGACTCTAATAAAAAATTATTTTTTATTCTCTATTATGAAATAGTATTTTAAAAATTACATATTTTGAATGGATTGTAAATTCTATGAAACCTTATTTCTGTTATCATAAATCAATATAAGTTATTGAAATTTACACTATTCTTATCTCATGTCCTAACTAATAAAATAATTGATACTTTATTTTAAATTAACCATCCATTTGTTGTATAAACACCCTGAAACACCTTTTCTGTCACATATAAAACTCTTTTATTTTCTATATATGAAATTAAACCCCTCTCTAACCTCCTTTAACTATGTCCCAAAGGAATTGGTTTGACTAAAAGTCATTCCACCTAAGGCTTTAGGCTTAATCTAAAGGACGTGCCTCAATGTGTGAGGTATGGGTTTCAAAACCCATGATTACCTTTAAATTCTCATATTACCCAATATGTATCATTCCTTAGTTAATAATATTTTTAATTAAATATTTTTAGAATATATTTTAATTTTTTTGTAACATTATATGATCAAATATTTTACTTATACTTTTTTTAAAACTATATTAAAAACATCATTACAAATGTTGTAGGTTTATGAAACATAAATGAGAATGATATTTGTTTTTCATGACCCGCCTTCACCAAAAGGAGGGAAGGGTCAGCAGATTTCTAGGCCCTTTCTTCTTTAAGTTGAAGGAGAGATAATGACCCCCGAGACCCGCCTTCAATATGTCCCGGAGTGGCGACTAGCACCAAGGGTATAGAAATTTTTCAAAAATGGAAGGCATTACCCCTTTATGTTTTATAAGATCGAGAGATGAGATGATGAAACTAAACAACACCAAGGTAAAAGAAAAGTAAAACCAAAAGAAATAAACCATTCCCACATGCATGTTCTAAAAGTAAAGCCACAAAGTACAAAGGGTGACTACAAAGGAAAGTACCAAAGAAGAAAAAAAGCAACTACAACTTCCCAAAAGGTCTGAGCTAGTATGGTCCTTCTTGATCCCCGATGTCCTCCTGGAAACCTAAAAGCAATTTTATATACGTAGGGTGAGCATACAAGTACACTCAGTAGGGAAAACCAAAAACTCTCATGCATAAGTGGGGGAACGTACTAAAGTCCCGTGATAAAAAGAGTAAACCAATCACCTAACAAGGCAAACTATCCACCCCAGGCCTCCCCAAGGCACACTCCCCAAATAATGCAAGTCAAGTAATATATATATTAAGAGCACATCGATGTTTGGGTACCCCACGCCACTTTCCCACTGGTTATTGAGACATCCTACGCATCAAACCAATCCCGCCATTCTCACCACAGTCCCACTGTCACACCCGCTCGCACACACCTGGGCCACAACCACACGTAGTCCCACTGCCGAAATCCTTCCCGCACACACCTGGGCCACAAATGTCACATGTAACCACGCCTGCAAACACCTAGGCCAGAACAACCACCACCACGCCCGAAAACACCTGGGCTAAAGGATCCATTGCCTGGCCCGAAGACACCTGGGCCTCATCCCAAAGACACTTGGGATACCACCTGCCGCACACACCTGGCCAACCACCACACTACCCTGCCCGAAGGTTCTTGGGCTAATAATGGACCTCATTCCATCACATCCTACCCGAAGATACATGTGCTATCCGGGAAAGGGAGCAGAAAAGGAGCTAATAACCAGCCACTAAGAATAGTGTTGGAAAAAACACACTCCCCCATGAAATGGGGGTGTTTGGAACTAAGTGCTTAACTTGGGTGGGGTGAAAATAAGAAACACAAAGCTACAAGTATATATATATAGGTAACAAGCACTCACCCAAGCTATGTTTTTCTTTAGACATCCTACAGATCACAACAACACTCAAGTCCGAGTCACGACTCACGCTAAAAACCCATTTGTCCCCTTTCTTATTTCAAATTCAGTAATAATGTTTATGTTTAAGCACTACTGGGAAACTAGTAGGCATAGGAATAAGTCCAGGAAGGTAAAAATTCAAGAAACAGCCATAACGCCCATACCCGGTTCTCAACAACAGAGGATTCCACCCCAATTTGTGATATAAAAAAGTATCCACCCGGTCATAAAACTCACAACCACCGAATCCATACCAATAAGAGATCTCATCCCCAAATTTCACACAACCACTGAGGGTACAAAAGAACAGGGGATCCCATCCCCTCCCACATCTCCAGCAATCAGCCTGAAAGGAAAACAACCAACTACCACCACCAACACAACTCAGGGATTTTCAGATTTAAATGACTTAACACACTCCATGATTCAAATTCTGTTTGTTCTAACCGGGAGTTATCACAGAAGGGTTCATCATGGTGCTTTCAATTTATTTAGTCAGATATACCTGATTAACCAATTACTTTTCACAACAAGAGTTTACAACCACAACAAGCCATTTAAAACATCAGCAGGGTTCATTAGTGCACAAACAACGACCACCAACGGCCTCGATTTTCAATAGGCATAAGCAAGCACAACTCAACAAGATGGTCATAAATGAAACAACATCAAAATATAAGACAACATAAACGATCACAGCCCCCCCCCCCCTTATTTATAGAATTTGTTCATTATCTTTAATTAGGTCTGGTTTATCCAATCCTACAGAATCAAAAGCACACCCACCCCGCATGATACACAAAATAGAGAGGCAAAGGAAAAATTCCCTACTTGTTGATAGATGGTCGACGTTTTAGGTCAGGCGCGGAACTTTACGGATAACGATGCGGTGCACCCGATGCACCAGAAGTTGTTTGTGAAAATCCATGATCGAGGAAAGGAGAAACCACGACTAACCCTTAGTTTATAAGAGCCGCAGACGGTTGAGGTGAGAACGCGTAACCGCGTAAGGTGCGGGGGTCATGGGTTGACCACGCTGCTGGGCAGTTCCACAAGGAGTTCCCTCTGGATTTTTAGGAATTAATTATGGGCTTTAAATGGTTTTAAAAGGAGTAAAATAATTAATTTATGTCGAAACATACGTTGCGGGAGCGGAAAAGTCAGGGTCATGAAGAAGAACAAAAGGCTCGATGAGGGGACACGGTGTCACCCTCACGGTGCCACCGTCACAGTGTCACCTTCAGGGTGCCACTATTTTGGTGGAACCTCACTTTGGAAAAGTAATGATCCAGGAGGGTCCGGGCCATTACATTAGATACCTATTAAACGATTCTCATCCTCAAGAATCAAAACAAACCAAGAAGGAAATAGAGGGTCCGAACAACCACCTCGAAAGATATCTCTTAGAAGTGAACCCATGCTAACCAAAAACAATTCTCTATCAAGAACCAAGCAATATACCATGCCAAACTGCCCAGGCATGTGGGTTGGGGAGTCTCCTCCCCCCATGTCAAGATATTATCCGCTTTGGGCGTCACTGGCTCGCCCGCACGGGTTTAATCACATCCACCTTAATGCGTCTTTATCAGGGGTCTGGTTCTCTCCTCCCCCATAGCCAGGGCTTTTCACACACATCCAGAGGAAGAAAAACCAGTACATTTCATATCAAAAAGACAAAACGTTCTATCACAACATGTACGACAAGGAACAAAACTTAAAACAACTCTAAGTACTAGGTACGCATCTATAATTCCCTCTCCCACGTACTCTCCTCAAGCCCACCATGTCTCCATAACACGTGAACCAAGGGAATGGTTCACCCACGAAGCACCTTCTCCTTGTGATCCTCAATCATCACTAGTCTCTCCACAAATGTCACGTCATCATCGATGTCTAGCTCACCCCAATCGAGTACGTTTGAATCATCGTGCAGATACCAATGGAGCTGGGACACATGGAAGACACCATGTATCATCAGTAGCGGCGGTGGCAACGCTAGCTAGTAAGCCACCTCGCCGACCCGCCGCAATACTTCGAAGGGTCCGATGAACCTAGGGGAAAGCTTACTCCCCTTTCCGAACCTCTACTGCCCACGCCGAGGGGAGACCTTCAAGAACACGTGGCCCCCATCCTCAAACTCCAAGGGCCTCCTCCTGGTATCAGCATACGACTTATGTCGTTCCTGGGCCGCCTTCATCCTTTCCCGTATGAGATGAACCTTTTCTGTTGTGTTCTTCACCACCTCCGGGCCAAGGATGTCTGCCTCTCCTACTTTGGCCCAACACATAGGTGAATGGTATGGCCTCCCATACAGGGCTTCAAATGGGGCCATTCCAATGGTAGAGTGATAGCTATTATTGTAAGCGACCTCTACCAGGGGTAGGTGTCACACCCATGATCCTCCTGAGTACAGAACACATGCCCGTAGCATATCCTCCATGGTCTGGATGGTGCGCTCTGTTTGTCCATCTATCTAGGGATGGAAAGCAGTGCTAAGGCATAACTGGGTGCCAAATGCATGCTGAAATCCTCTCCAGACTCGCGAGGTAAACTGTGCATCCCTATCCGAGACTATAGACCTCAGAACTCCATGAAAACTTACCACCTCATCTACGTACTTTCATGCCAAAGCATCCACAGTACTCGACTCCCTGATTGCCAGAAAGTGAGCCGATTTCATCAACCTGTCCACTACCACCCAGATGGCGTCGTATCCCCTTTGGGCCTTGGGTAGTCCCGTGACGAAATCCATTGAGATGTCATCCCACTTCCACTCGGGGACATCTAGGGGCTGTAGTAGGCCGCCCAGAACTTGGTGTTCGGCCTTCACTTGCTGACACACTAAGCACTTGGCCACAAACTCTGCCACCGCTCGCTTAACTCCGGGCCACCAAAACTGCCTCTTAAAACCCAAGTACATCTTGGAAACTCTTGGGTGTACCGCCAGGGGTGAGTTGTGGAACTCACGGAGAACCTTGCCGCGCATCGCCTCTGGGACAAAAAATCTTTTATGGAAAAGCATCTGGTTCTGACCATCCTCTGTCCATCCTTCCGGAGCATTTCCCTGGTCAACACGGTCTCACAACACTTCGCACTTCGGGTCTCCCCACTGAGACTCCTCTACTTGTCGAAACAGAGATGACCACACTATCATATGATATAGGCAGCCTATGCCTCTATCCATCTTCGCATCCAGGTGTAAGGCGGCCAACTCCTCCATTGTCTTCCAGGCGTCCACCGACTCTCGGACCGCATCCTTCTGCGTCCTCCTGCTCAGGGAATCGGCCACCACATTTCCCTTGCCCTCAGTATAAGAGATCTCAATGTCGTAATCTTGGAGTAACTCCACCCATCTCCGTTGTAGTAAGTTTAAGTCCCGCTGGGAGAAGATATACCTCAATCTTTTGAGATCCGTGAAGACCACAAAGTGTTCCCCGATGAGGTAGTGCCGCCACAACTTTAGCACAAGAATGACCACTGCAAGATCCAGGTCGTGGGTGGCATAATTATGCTCATGGGAACACAGCTGCCTGGACCCATAAGAGATCACCCCTTGTCGCTACATCAGCACGCATCCCAGACCCTGTCCAAAATCATCACAGAACACTTCATAAGACACCCCTTCTTCTGGTAATCTCAGCATTGGGGCACTGACCAACTTCTCCTTCAGATAGCTGAAGGCTGACTGGCACTGCTCACTCCATACGAAATCCTGGTCCTTCTTGGTCAGAGCCGTCAAAGGGGCCGCAACTCGGGAGATGTTGTGAACAAATCTCCGGTAGTAACCCGCCAGCCTGAGGAAACTTCGGACTTCCGCCACATTCTTGGGTGCTTCCCAAGAAAAAACCTCCTCAACTTTTGATGGGTCGGCCGCCACCCCCTGCTCAGACACTACGTGCCCGAGGTAGTTCACTTCTCGTGTCCAGAACTTGCATTTCTACAATTTCCCATAGAGCTAGTGCTGTCGGAGGACCTCTAAAACTGTCCTCAGGTGCTCTGCATGGTCCTCTTCTGACCTCGAATAGATCAGGATATCGTCGATGAACACAACCACGAACCGATCCAAGTACTCCCGGAAGAAGGAGTTCATAATCCCCATGAACATAGCCGAGGCGTTCGTAACACCGAAGGGCATGACTACGAACTCGAAGTGTCCATACCTTCACCTGAACGTTGTCTTCGGGATGTCGTCTCTTTCACCCTTAGCTGGTGGTACCCATACCACAGGTCTATCTTTGAGAACCATCCTGCCCCTTTCAGCTGGTCGAAAAGATCATCTATCCTTGGAAGAGGGTAGCTATTCTTGATCGTCACCTGATTCAGCCTCCTGTCGTCTATGCACAACCTAAGACCACCATCTTCCTTCTTTGAAAACAAGACCGGAGCACCCCACGGTGATGCACTCGGACGATCATAACCCCTCTTCATCAGATCGTCAATCTATATATGCAACTCCTGTAGCTCCGAAGGTTCCATCCAGTAAGGAGTCATCGTGATTAGACGAGCGTCGGGCTGTAGGTCTATCCCAAACTCGATATCACGTCGAGGGGGTAGATTCGTCACCTGCTCAGGAAATATGTCCATAAACTCACATATGATCTCTAGAACTTCCACCATTTCAGCATCTACTGACCCCACTGTCAGCTCGGTCAACAAGAAGAGGAGAGGTTCCTCTCTCCTGTTTCCCTTCGGACTGCTCCGCTCGCCGGTGAAGGTAACAAGCCGGCTATCCAAGAATGAGAACAACACCCTTCTTCGAAAACAGTCGATGACGACGCACACAAAAAATAGCCAGTCGATGCCTAGGATGACATCATATTGCTGAATCTATAGAAGAAGAAGATCCCTAACTGACTGATGTGGCCCTAACATCAGTCTACATCCCCGACAAACGAAAAACAAGTCGGTCTGACCTCCGACTGGTGTGCTCATCACCAGGGACACTGGATGTCTCTCGTCATCAAGACCCAAGGCACGGGCTAGACTCGGTGTAAAAAAGGAGTGCGAAGCTCCGGTATCAAACAAAGCATAAGGAAGATTGCTAAACAGAGTGATAGTACCTCGAACAACCTCTGGCCCTGCTGGAACTACTGCCTCTGCGGCATGCAACTACCCATGCCCAGCTCCCCTGCCCCTCATCTGTCAGTCACCTCCCCGACCACGCCCTGGTTGAGGTCCCTGTGGAGCGCAATGAGGTCGGCCTCCTCCTACGTCTGCCCTCGGAGGAGTGGGAGCTCGCTGCTGCTGCTGGAAAGTTCTGGCTGGAAGCTGCTGCTGGGGCGGGTGTTGGGGCTGACTGCCACTGCGCTACTGAACCCAGTCGGGGAACTAACTCCCGAGATGCCCAGGGCTCCCATAGATGAAGCATCGCGGTCCCGGGCCCGAAGGAAAAGGGAGAGGGCTGGGGGATTGAAAATGAAACTGTTGCGGCCTGCTCCCTGCGGGTTGGTACCTAGAGGGTCCTGATGCTGGAGACCTTGTGCTGACGGCCTTCCCTTTCGATGGTCCCAGATGGATCCCCTCTTGAAACACTCCTTCTAGAGCATGCATCCTCTCCACCACTTCGGCCTTCTTCTGGACCTCCAAGTACGTCGGCAGGGTAAAGGGGGTAACAACATACTGGAGGGAGGGTCGGAGTGCCTCCTCTAAACGTCTTTCCTGAGACTCCTCGTCGGGAAAGAGGTCCGGAGCAAAACATAGGAGGTCCATGAACTTGATCCCTAGCTCCCTCACGGACATACTCCCCTGCTGTATGGAGATTAGTTCCTGCCCTTTTTCTGCCTTCATCGTCGAGGAGAGGAATTCCATCCGGAACTCCCTCTCAAAATCCGCCCAAGCCACCTCATACTCTCTCCTCTCCCCCAGGTAAAGCGTCCACCACTGACGCACCACTCCCCACATTTGGCTGACGGCCAGAGGAACCCAGAACTCGGTCGGGGCCCGAATCAGGCCGAAGGCTATAACTAGCTCCTCTAGCCAACCTTCTGTCTTCATATCAGAGGTGCTGCCCTCATACTTCTCGAGGGCATATCGCTGGAAGGCCTGAAGAGTCTTCTGCCACTGGTCGTCCTCTTCCTCTCGATCAGCTCTCTGCCGATCGGTGAAAGTAGTCTATGGGGCCTCGATCGCCGGAACCACACGCGGTCGCCTTCTAGGTGCCATAGCTGCAAGGTAAACAAGGAATGCCTAAGCCCAAGTAGTGCAGAATATCATTCTTAAAACTTCTTAAAATTTAATTTACTCTTAATTCCCAAGACATCCTAGAAACACAAGAACACAAGTCATTATGATGCACGTACCATTCCAAGGGACTCTACCCTGAAATCAGTGTGGCCTCACTTGGTCGTTCGGTAGGTCCAGATTCCTTGCATCGGATCACGGGGGGCCCTAAAATCCCGTGTCCTAGCCGGTCTTCCCTGGCCTAATTCACGCGCCAAGGTCACCCAACACTATTGCCTTACCATCCCATGCAATCCTCACTATGCCGAACTCCAGACTCCATCCTATCTCTCAACCATCAGCCTCGGATACCATTCTGTCACGACCCGCCTTCACCAAAAGGAGGGAAGGGTCAGCAGATTGCCAGGCCCTTCCTTCTTTAAGTTGAAGGAGAGATAATGACCCCTGATACCCACCTTCAATAGGTCCCAGAGTAGCGACTAGCACCAAGGGTATATAAATTTCTCACAAATGGAAGGAATTACCCATTTTTGTTTTATAAGATCGAGAGATGAGATAATGAAAATCAACAACAACAAGGTAAAATAAAAGTAAAACAAAAAAAAAATAAACCATTCCCACATGCATGTTGTAAAAGTAAAGCCACAATGTACAAAGGGCGACTATAAAGGTAAGTACCAAAGAAGAAAAAACGCAACTGCAACTGCCCCAAAGGTCCGAGCTAGTACGGTCCTGCTCGATCCCTAAAGTCCTCCTGGAAACCTGAAAGCAATTTTATATACGTAGTGTGAGCATACAAGTACACTCAGTAGGGAAAACCAAAGACTCTCGTGAACAAGTGGGGGAACGTACTAATGTCCCGTGAGAAAAAGAGTAAACCAAACACCTAGCAAGGAAAACTATCCACCCCAGGCCTCACCAAGGAACACTCCCCAAATAACGCAAGTCAAGTAATATATATATTAAGATCACATCGATGTTTGGGTACCCCGCGCCACTTTCCCACTGGTTATTGAGACATCCTATGCATCGAACCAATCCCTCCATTCTCACCGCAGTCCCACTACCACACCCACCCGCACACACCTGGGCCACAACCACACGTAGTCCCACTGCCGAAATCCATCCCACACACACCTGGGACACAACTGTCACATGTAACCCCACCTGCAAACACCTAGGCCAGAACAACCAACACCACGTCCGAAAACACCTGGGCTAAAGGATCCACTGCAACACCCGAAGACACCTGGGCCTCATCCCGAATACACTTGGGAAACCACCTGCCGCACACACCTGGACAACCACCACACTACCCCGCCCGAAGGTTCTTGTGCTAATAATGGACCTTAGTCCGTCACATCCTACCCGAAGATACTTGGGCTATCCGGGAAAGGGAGTAGAAAAGGAGCTAATAACCAGCCACTAAGAATAGTGTTGGGAAAAACACCCTCCCCCATGAAATGGGGGTGTTGGACACTAAGTGCTCAACTTGGGTGGGCCGCGAATAAGAAACACAAAGCTACAAGTATATATATATATATATGTAACAAGCACTCACCCAAGCTAGGTTTTTCTTCAGACAGCCTACAAATCACAACAGCACTCAAGTCCGAGTCACGAATCACGCTAACAACCAATTTGTCCCCTTTCTTATTTCATGTTCAGTAATAATGTTTATGTTTAAGCACTACTGGGCAACCAGTAGGCATAAGAATAAGTCTAGGAAGGTAAAAAATCAAGCAACAACCATAACACCCATACCCGGTTCTCAACAATAGAGGATTCCACCCCAATTAGTGATATAAACAAGTATCCACCTGGTCTTAAAACTCACAACCACCGAATCCATACCAACAGGAGATATCATCCCCAAATTTCAAACAAACACCGAGGGTATAAAAGAATAGGGTATCCCATCCCCTTCCACATCTCCAGAAATCGGTCCGAAAGGAAAACAACCAACTACCACCACCTACACAAGTCAGGGATTTTCAGATTTAAACGACTTAACACACTCCATGATTCAAATTCCGTGTGTTCTAACTGGGAGTTATCAAAGAAGGGTTGATCCTTGTGCTTTCAATTTATTCAGCCGGATATACGTGATTAACCAATTACTTTTCACAGCATGAGTCTACAACCACAACAAGCCATTTAAAACATCAACAGGGTTCATTAGTGCACAAACAACGGCCACCAACGGCCTCGATTTTCAAGAGGCATAATCCATCACAACTCAAAAAGATGGTCATAAAAGAAACAACATCAAAATATAAGACATCATCAACGATCACAGCCCCCCCCCCCTTTCTTTATAGAATTCGTTCATTATATTTAATTAGGTCTGGTTTATCTAATCCTACAGAATCAAAAGCACGCCCACCCCGCATGATACACAAAAGAGAGAGGAAAAGGAGAAATTACCTACATTTTGATAGATGGTCGATGTTTTTGGTTGGGTGTGGAACATTACGGATAATGATGCGGTGTGCCCGATGCACCAGAAGCTGTTTGTGAAAAGCCACGATCGAGGAAAGGAGAAACCACGACTAACCCTTAGTTTATAAGTGACGTGGGCGGTTGAGGTGAGAACGCGTAACCGCGTAAGGCGCGGGGGTCATGGGTTGACCACGTGGCTGGGCAGTTACACACGGAGGTCCCTAGTGATTTTTAGGAATTAATTATGGGCTTTAAATGGTTTTAAAAAGGAGTAAAAGAATTAATTTACGACGAAACTTACGTTGTGGGAGCGGGAAAGTCAGGTACTGGAAGAAGAATGAAAGGCTCGGTGAGGGGACACGGTGTCACCCTCACGGTGCCACCGTCGAGGTGCCACTGTTTTGGTGGAACCTCACTTTGGCAAAGTAATGGGCCAGGAGGGTCCGGGCCCTTACATTGGTTGTCCAAATATGACTTATATTTATATTTTAAAAAATTGATAAAATTATTTAATATATAAATACTACTTAATGAAATAATTTCTATGATTATATAATGATAAAATTTCTATGGTAAAAATGGAATTAAATATATACAATCACTGTTATTTTTAACCATTAAAGACATGTATAAAAATGCAAATTCAATGAATTGTAACTATACACAAGTATATTGATTTCCATAACTATTAGAATTATGTGAACCATATTACATTACAATTATGAATCTTTTGGAATTTTTTTATAGTTGTCTTTGACATTTACCATTATAATGAAGTCATTTTGAAACCATGGACAAAACCACATCCAAACACTCAACATGAATAATATAGATTTTTAAAATGGTTTAAAATTATAAAAATTAATTATAATAGAATATAAAATATTAATGAGGTTTTAAAAAATCAATTAATGAAAAAAACATACTATTAATAAATTTATTGGATTACCCATAGAATGTCTATATTTTAGGTAAATGTTATTTCCCACTCTATCTTGTTTTTGAAGATATATTCTCTAGCACACTATCTCTCTATCACTATCTTACTCTATGTACATATCTAATATGATTACGTTATTTCCTTTTTTTATTTCTTTCTTTTTTGGTGATATTCATGAAATTATGTCACCCTTTTTATTAATTCCTTGTCTCAAAACTAATGAAGCTTATACATAGAAATTTTCAAATTTCTCTATCTCTATTTTAATATATTCTTCTTACGATATTTTTATCTTAAAAATATTATTGTATCCTTTTTGTAACAACCTGGGATTTTGATAAAATTTATAGTTTTTATATTTAATGAATATTCAAAATATAAAATTATATTTACTGAAGAAATATTTATTTTAAAATTTCAATATATATTTTCCTTGTCAAATATGTTATTACATAATAAAAAATTATATTAAAAATGTGTTTAAAATTATTTTTTTTCTATGTTAAGATAAAAAAATGGTTTTATTTATGGGTTATTTATGATTTCTAAAGCTCACATCTTATTATGATCAACATGAATAAATATTTAATTATTAAATTTTTATAAATGTACATTTATCTTAATTATAATATTCTATATTGATATTTACCATTATAATAACCATATGAATTATTTTTTCAATGTAAGAAAATAATTTGGTTTTTGATTTGATAAAATGAATTGTTTTCATTCAAAAGAAAATGTCTTGCTATAAACTAAATGGTTTTAAAAAATATATATTTTCTAAATTTTACAATTTTAATTTGATAAAACTAAATTAATTTTGGGAATCATAATATCTAAATTATCTTATGGTTTTTTTGTATTTTTCAAAGGAACATGAAATCATAGTGCATTATAAAAATTATAATTTTTTTACTAATACTAAATATTTTATGAAATTATTATGATATAAATGTGAAATAGAAGTTGAGTAAAATTATTGAAAATATATTAATTGATAATTTAATAAAAATATTATTCAATTGATATTTATTAATTTTTATGATAAATAAAAAAACATTTATTGGTGTTGACAGAGTGCTTGTGCAATATTAAAAATCCAAAATGAATTCTTTTAGAAAATAATTTAAATATAATAGTGAGATGATATACTTTAAATCAAAATTTTATGACCATTAAATTATTTTTCATTGTATTTTTAAATTTTAAATTTATTGACACGATAAATATAAAAATTCTTACCCCATACTTATGTATGCTAAAAAAGTAAAAATTCTTATATTAATAACATCATCAGGATATAACTGATAAAAAAATATATCATGAATATAAGGTGATGAAAATAATTATGAATAATAATTTTTTTATTTAATTACCATTTTTTAAACATTTAGATAATATAATAATTTTCATAATTGATTATATTGATACTATAATACTTGTTAAAATTAGAGAAAAGTCAAATAAGTGTTTTTGAAAGAAATTAAACTGATTAGGTTAGGATTAATTAGGGTAATTCATGAATTTTATGGATAATTTATAAATATAAATAATTATATAAATACAAATTCATGAATTTTATAATTATTTATCAAATTTCAATATCCAATTATAAGAATCACCCCTAGAATGAATTTAAAGATCATTTAATACTAAAAATGATTTATTAATTAAAAAATAAAAAACCCTATCTTAAGTCAATTTTTTAGGGTTATTGGTAACTAATATCTCATATTTTCCATTTATGATCCACTTTCCATTTTAAAATTAAATTACTAACCATGAAAGATTGAATATTTGTAAAACCACAATCAAATTTCGCCTATAAAAGGGGACCCATTATAAACATTAAAAAAATAAATTTCATTCTATATTTTCCCTCCATATTCTACAAAAATACTTCCATTAATATAACCTTACAAATTTATATGGTCATTTCATTTCCATGTTTTCATTATTCAGATGATTTACACTCAATCTAAAAGAGGTGGTTCAAGAATAAAGGTAATGGTTAGCAAGCCACTTTATCCTTTATTATTTATGATTAATTTTATTAAAAATCTATTAAAAGTACTTTTATTTTTCAATAATTTATTCCATCTAATTTTCTTATCTTTTTGATCAATAAATGATGATACTTCATCCATTATGTCCCATAAAACGTTTTTCATATGTTGTATCTATATAAAAATATACATTTCTCAAAAATTATGTTTTTCATATCAATTCCTCCATTACACTATTAAATAATTAATGTAATCCTTAAAATTAACCCTAAAATGATATCCTTGTTACAAGATAACTTTTTTATGAAATAAGTTGTTTTATTCTATTTTGAAACACATGGAAATCGTGGATGGCATACAGTACTTTGGTAAATTACGATTTTTTCATAAACATGAATCATCTATCTATAAACCAAAATTGAGTTTACTATTTAATATGAAATTAATATGAAAATAATTTCATTATTATGATTTTTGAATATTTAAAATATCCATTATGTTAATAAAAATAAAAATAAATTATCATAAAACTTTTTTAACTGTCAAAACAGGATTATCTAGGATGATTCTCTCAATGATAACTATTTAATGGCATATGTAAATCCTATATTTTTGAATTATACTAACAAAAAAACTTTATTATTATTTATATTATGGAATAAATGTAAAATAAAATTGTATATTTACAATTATAATAAAAATATTAGGGATTTTGAATTGAACTACTGCAGAAAGGCAGATGTGAGAAACACCAATTTGTTAAAAGAATGTAACAAAACAATAAATGAAATAAAATGAATAATAATAAGGAATTAGGAATTGTAATGGTTATTTATCATGTAATTAATTAATATCATTTTAAAATTATAGAGGTTAGAGGACATATGCGGTTAGTCGGGACTTGATGTAATAGGTTCCAACACATAATCTCATTTCCTTCAGTCATAACCTTTATTCATTGACTATGTTATTTAATATATTTTTCATTGTAATAGATGAATTTTTTATATTTTAGTTTCAATTTTTATATTTATTTTCAACAATTTCACTTTATATCTTCGTTCTTATATTCTTACTCCATATGTTTTAATATTTTAAAGGTGTTATTATCTAACTTAACTTGAATATTGGGATTATTTTTGTCCAAGAATTAATTGGATGAAATTATGTGTTTTTATCTATAAAACATAATATATTTTCTTATAATTTAATTATTATAATACTATACATATAGTTTTAACATTTTACCTCAATTTAGTTCATAATTCAATCAAAAGTATATTTGTAAGTAGTGTCGACCTTATTCATTGTTTTTTATTATGAATATTTCTAATCCAGTTTTTTATTATTTCTATTTTTTTGTGTACTTATATATAATAATATGATTTCTTACATTGTATTCCTATTTAATTTTTTTTTAAAATTTTAATGAAAAACTTTTTAACATTTCATGTATGAGTCACTTGGACATTCATTAAAATAATTTGAATATAATCTCTATTTAAAAAAAGTTCTTCATGTTCAAATTTCTTATAAAAATATTATTTTACATGTTCATATGGTTTTTTGGAGTGATTTTTATTCTCATTATTTTATAAGTTATTATCCGTTTAATAATAGTTTTTAAAATCTTAAATGAAATTTATTTGTTTTTTTGAAGTAATTTAATAGTTATATTACAATGTGTTTTTGAAATATATTATTATACATTTACATTTATTATTCCTTTCTAGGGATTTTATCTAATGATACCATATAGCATATATATTTATATGAATTATGATAATGTTTTGTTGAAATATTTTTGAAACCCATTTATTTTTTATAGGTTAGTTATGATATGAAGGTATTGTAAAAGTTTTCATATTGATATAGAACACATATATATGGATTGTAATTATTTGATATGTGGTTCCATTATATCCTTCCAATGAATTAGTAAATATTTTATATCTCATTATATTAAGATGGCACAAAGGTGGTTATCACATGTTTAAAATTTTATCAAGTGTGGGTTGTTATCTCAATTACAGTATGTTATGGGAAGATGGTTAACCTTGTAAAATACAATATAAATTTCTTACTACTTAATAATTACATATTTTTTGAATTTTATTTTTATGATTATAAAAAATTATTATGTTATGTAATACCCTTATGCCATTCTTGTTGATTCATGTTTCTAACCTCCTAGGACTCATGTATTATTTTTTTCCAAATCATTATATTATGATTAATGATATATGATCAGTGTTTTATTGGGAATGTTTTTCTTATGAAGTATCCACTAACCATGGTTATATTATCATACTCACATGATTATATTTTTTCTCAATTATGATATTCAATTTTTATAATTTATTTTTACCCTTACTGAGTGTTTGAGATTAATATTTCTTATTTTTTTGTTATTTTCCAAGTAAAGAAGATGTGTATTTTTGAATGTTTTTCAAAAGGGTTTCATATGTGGATAAATTTGTGATATGTGTTTAAAAATATGTCAAATTACATTATATAAGGTTTTACCTTTGAATGAATCAATACAAACACTTAATAAGTTTAGTTTAATACAAACAATTCCCATTTAGCTGGAACATTAAGTGTTTTTTATTATAATGGAGTTTCCAAATTCTCAAAAACAATAAACCTAAAAGGTATTGGGTAAGTAACAAATGAAATATTTTAAATAAATTCTGTAAATATGGGATGGTTAAGCTCATACATTCATAATTAATAACAATGAAGGGTTTAAATATATTTAGAGTACATGATGTTTTCTATTGAGGATAATTTAAGAGTTGTGGATATCATCAAGGGTTGATATGTTTAAAGTGTTTCAGTAATTAAATCCATAAATCCCCTATTTCGGAAAGATGAAATTGGATTTCGTGGTGATTAATGATATTTTGTGAGGCATTATATGATTTTTGGTAGAATACATGATTTAGGTGTTGATAACTTTTAGGTCTAGTAAATGACTTTATGTTGAATTAGTTATAGTAAATAGGATAAATGGTTCTTTTATTTTGGGAAAATAAGTTGATACATAAAGACATGGTTTAAATTTAGAGGTATTGTTTTTGAATGGTTGATTTAGGTAAAGTTTATAATATTTCAGGGATTAGGTTATAAATTGGAAAGTGTGTGATTTTATGTCAAAATACATATAATATTTAATTGAAAAAGAATGTGTTAATTTTTTGAAACATATATGTTCAAAGAGATCATTACTTCTAAGATGATAAATTTTAACTAATTTTTATAATTGTTGGGGATCAATAATTATTTATATAAAAGTAATGTTGATTGTATTGGAAAAACATTTTATCATGTTTTTATAGATTTTAGGAATTTCTTTATAAGTCTCCATTCTTTCTGCATAATGTTATTCAATTTCAAATTTTCTACTCTATTTTTAATGTAAAGGATCATTTAATGAATACTTTTCTCTTACATTTACTTTTTATTAATATATGATCTATTATTTTATTATGTATATATAGTTCACAAAATCATTATTCGAAATGGGTTTTCATGACTCAATCTTTTTTTATTGACTTATAGTCTTTCTTTTTGGGCCGTTTTACTCAAGGATTGATTTATTTTTCAATTCTAATTCTCAAATGGAATATCTAATTTAACGACAGGGAAATTGAATTTTCATATCATTATATTTTTAATTGATGAATTCTTGTTTCAAAGAGGAAAATCGTTTTTAAGAATAATTACACTCCTTTTTATTAAATATTAATATTCTCTATATCCTTGTTTTATCATAAAAAAATTATTTATTTAATTATTTTTCATGATAAATATACTTATTCTTTTTTCAACAATTTATATTTTAAAATAACACTATTTAAAATTTATTATAGAATTTCATTTATCCATATGGGTTTCTATAAAACCATATAAAATTAATAAAAGTTATTTATTTCCAATTCTCTCTATTTATTTAATCTTCCACTCAACATTTATTTTCATTTATATATTAGAATTAATTGCATGCCTATTTTGGATTATTTTAAAAATTATGGTTTTTGTAGTTCATTTTCTCCCATAGAAATTTTTTTGATGATATTTTAATGTATTCCCACACATCATAAAGCCTTTCCCATAAAAAACAATGCCATAATATAATTTTAGGATTTTTTATAAATTTAGGAATTATTTTAACAACAATTAACTTATAGTTGCGTTTTAAAACCATTATTAGATTCATGTTGGTAGAATTTTATTCTTTATGGTGTAATTAATGTATTATGGAATGAGATGTTAAATAATTATTAAAATATTATGGAGGTATATTCTTAAAGGGTTGGAAACAGTGATCAGTTTTTCAAGAAGATAAAATTACAATGATGTGTTTTTTAAGGTTGGGGGGGATATAAAAACCTTATAAATATAAATAAAATATATAAGATTAAATTTTAACTATTATTCAAGATATAAATTTATATTTACTCAAGATATATTTTTTACTGGGTATGTATTTTTTTATAATTCATAAAATATATTATAATATCAAATTATATTCTAATTATATTTTAAAAATTAATATGTTTACTTTAAAATATTAAAAAATTTATTTTTAATGTTTGTTGTTTTATATTTTTTACATCGGTTCTTGAGGAAAACTATTTTAAGGAGAAGTTATATATATATATATATATTAATGTTGATAATTAAAAACAACCTTAAAAATGTAGTTTTTTTATTTGTTACATCAGTTTTTTAAATACTGACATGAAAGACCATGTTACAATTGATCATTTTTTACATAATGATTCAAAAAATGGATGTGAAAATAGTTCATTCATGTATGTTCTTAGAAAACTGATGTGAAAAATATTTTGTTTCAAAAAATATTATTCATCTCGTTTTACACAATCCATGTAATTAGACAATTGAAAAAAAACCAAATCATATAAACCAAAAGAAATCCATAAAAATTACATACTTGATATAATTTTCAAGATTTTTTATGTCTTAGTGGATATAAATATATCATTAGGAATGATCTCAGGAGAAAAAAAAATTCAGCTTTGAAAAAATCATAAAATATGAAGTAAGATTTGTAGTTTTATGATGATACAAAAAATTATTTCTTAATATTAAAAAATTAGAATCATTAAATGGTATATCGATAAAGAAAAATAATCCAAAAAAATCATGGAGAAGTAATAAAAAATATAATGATGAGTTCACCGAAATAAGAAATCATTGATTGATGGTAAAGATACAAAGACTTGATTCTATGGAATAATGATGATCGAAATAATTGATTATGAAATTAATATATGTGGGGTGTAAAAACATATAAATTACATGGTAAAAGATTAGATGGTATTATAAATTTGTGGTGGTAATAAAAAATCTCCATATCTTGCTTTAAAAAATTGGAATTCCACATTTCTACAATATTAAATTCATTTTTAGGTCGGTTTTATAATAACCAATGTGAAAAGGTATATTTTAATGTAAAATTTTCAAATAACCAAAATTAGAAGTCATTTATTACATTGATTTTTAAAATAATTAATGGTAAAATTGTTTAAAAACAAGTTTTTAATTATCTATGATTCTATTTTATGGGCCGTAGAGCTCAAATGATGTTACCATTAAAAAGTTAGGAAATGAGATAAAAGTTTCTATACTTTTTTAATATTATTTATTTGAAAAACTTAGGTGAAAAGGGACTTCTAACATCCATTTTTGAAAAATCGACAACAAAAGTTTTCTATAAGGAATTGTGACATCAATTTTTCAAAAACTGATGTTTAAAGTCATTTTTCACATTGTTTTTTCAAATAAATGATCTTAATATTGTTTAAAAGTTTTCTTTCTTAATTCCCAATCTTCTATTATATTGGTCGTGAAGGTAAAATGGACATACAGATCAAAAGTTATGGATTTCAGAAGCTAATGATCTATAAAACATTTCTTAGAGATTTGCAACTTATGATGATCATAACCTTTGATTCATAACTCTTTTTGAGATGAAAAATTAATCAAATTGATGTTCATAAAATGAAATACAAGTTTTTAATCATTTGAAGGTTATTTATTTGAATAGACAATTTAAAAAATGAAAATTTTAACATTTTTTCAAGATGGTTATCATTAAAAACAATGAGGAAAATTATATATTTAATATATTTTCATGATTATTTTCAAATAACTTATGTAAAAAGGCTTACATGGGGACTTTTCTCATTGGTCATAAAAAATGATGTGAAAAATAATAATTTTAAAAACATTTCACAATGGTGATTAAATAACTGATGTTAAAACCCATCCATGATGACTTCAAAAGTGGTTACTATATAAAAAAAGTTGTAACCACTCATAGAAGTATTTTAATGTTTATCTTATAGTGCCAACCTTAAAATAGAGACATTAAAAATAATTTTTCCTGTAGTTTTAAGAAATAAAATATATTTTATTTAAGGTTTAATTATATTTTCTTAAATTTATTTCATATTATGATATTTTTAAATATTTATTAAATTATTTTATATTTTTAATTTAGATTTTTTTTAATTATAGGGTTTTATATTGACATTTATTATTATTATAATCATATAAATTTATACCAAGGTATGAAACAAGAATTTGGTTTTTTAATTTGGGTAAGTAGAAATTTTTTAATAGAAAAATTTTGTTTTGATGTATTATATGGAATTTAAAAAAATAGTATATAAATTCAAATTTTAATTTCATATAATGTCATTAATTTTTATTATTCTCATGTAAAAATTATCATCAGGTGAATTTTAGGTATTTTTTTAAGAATTCTGATTTTTTGCTGAATATAAAAAAATATATTTAGTTATAAAAAATACAGTATGTTTTATGAATACTCATGATATAAATATGATATCAAAATATAGGAAACTTATTCAAGATATAAGGCCCCAGCCTTAAACATTACTTAATCTTGAGTTATTACAAGATTACACATTGAGGATCTTTTCATGTTTAGAGTTTTAGAGAATTAGATCATAAAACATTCATTACATTCCACATTTAAACAAAGTGGTTACATAAAAGATAACATTCATTTTTCCCATCAATGGAAACATATTTAAAATAAAACATGGAGTCTTTCTTGACACATCCTTGACACAATCATCATATCATGTACCTTTCCCTTGACCTGTGAAAAACATTTCAAAAACTTTGGATGAGCATAAAAGGCTCAGTAAGGGATATAAAAAAATGGAAAGGAAACATGAGTACATATATACATAAGAATGAAATCATAATTTACCCATAAAAAATAAGGACTTTAATTTACCTCATTAAATCACGAATAAATCATAGAAATCATAAGACATAAAGGTAACTTGAGGCATTCATAACATTCTTACGTAGGGAGTAACCCTCTTAGTTACGTTTGGAATACCCATCAAAGTATATTCCCTAAATCTCTTTGGAGAAACCTCAACGTTTAACCCCTTCGCGTTACCCAATGCATTGGAGAGATATATCGGTCTCACCCGCCCTTAGTTTATCATGGAACCACCCGTCATCATAACAATTTGCAAGAACCATAACATAATCGTATCACATAAAACATGCATAAAGGAAACATAAAATTTCCACTTTTCAATCACAAGATATCAATACAACAAATTTATATAAAAACATTATGAAAACCATTTTCAATACCAAAATACAAGAAATGTAAAACATGGTATTTATTTTTCTTTTAAAAATAAGGTATGGCTTGTAGAGGAAGCCGAAACTCAAATAATAGTCACGGTGGCGGAGAATTCGTTGTCTCCTCATACGTACAAAAAAAACATTCCCTTTTTTGGTTTAGTAAAACGCTTCGTATAAATAGATCACTTTTTTATAAATGTAAAAGTCCAAGGTGTTTATACACCGTATAAAAGAAAGTTGTGTATAAAACATAATATGCCTCAATGAAAGTAGATTGAGATGAAGTCCCTTACAAAGAGAATTTTTTTTGAAATAAATCTGTTATGTGTATTCACTATAAGTACACATAAAGAAAGTACAAATAATATATAGGACATAATAATATCATGACATAATTTGATAGTAGGAGATTAACCCAAAGAATAGAAATTGGGTTAAAAAGTTCCCTTACCTCGGGTCCGACTTGACTCGATTGTTCTTCAACGTCCTGAATAATAAACTTGAGTTAATTTCTACATGCTTAAGAAACTTTTTCAAGTTCATTGCTACTTTTATATCACTTATTACCATGTTATAAACATTATGTAATCATTTAAGTTAATAATGTTTTTTTGTCGATATTTAGTTCTTAAGTCAAAAGTGGACTTCTTACAATTACATGTTGTTCGTGTGGTCAAAGTTTCATTATATCCATAATTATATTCATGATTTGGATATCATATATATCATATATATCAAATATATACATGCATTTATATTATTACATAATGTTTAGAGGTAAGAAATGAAATGCATCGTTCATGGAGATGGTAAGCCCTACGTACGCATGAACGCTACTTTCATTCCTATTTCGTATTTTATGGAATGGAATCATAATGATATAAAGGTATATTATAATTCCAGTATAATATCATATATAATACCATAATTACATCCTTTATACATCCCACATATGGCATTAACGAATCAAATCACTTTAACGGGGCGGTAGTTTGCACTTCCTAAAATGAAGATATCGCGTTTACCCATAATGGAAACCATAAAGGTATGCCATAAATGAAAAATACATAAGCTCAAGTAATACATAAACATATTATATATCATATATAAATGTAGTGATATCTTAATGGCCACCTTTGAAGGTGTTATATGAGTGTTGAACAATCATCGTTTCGTGAGGCAGAAATTTGCCATCCACAAAAACAGAATGTTCGTTAACCATTAGATGTAGGTGTGTGTATGTGTAGCTCTAATCCTTCTTATAAAAACATACTTGTATATGTAAGATACTGGTTTTGTTAAAAAAGAAATTAATAAAAAGAGTTTAGAGGGTCGGAGAAGAAAAATAAAACATAAGAACACAAAAGAAAACACTACCTTTAAAACGGGTAACTCTTTTTGATTTGAGATCAAAGGCTTCCTTGGGAAGTCTTCTGCCCAAAGAGAGGCATATAGAAGTAAGAGATGGATGTGGAGAGACAAAATGAGCAGGATGTTTGCGATCCAAAGGCTTTGGAAGTGTGGGTATGGTGGTAGAGGTGGGGTCCTTTTATAAGAGGAGAGGAGGGGCACTCTTGGAAAGTAAAGAAATGTTAATTTATTTTAAAATGATTTTCGGATTTAAAAGGTCCCACATTGATATAATTCTAGGATAAGGTGATAAGGGTTAGAAATATACCAATAAAATAGGTATTTGACATGTGTAATTTATATTTTTAACATTATCTTTTCATTTTATTTTAATCCATTATTAATGAGGTAATCGATGCATCATCATGGTGTCATAAATAATTTAATTTATTTAAGGTGTAAAAATTCTAAAAATATACTATGATGTAGGAAATATTTTTATCTTTACAATGACTAATTATAGTCCAAATTATGACTTTTATAATCCCATGACAAAATTGTTTTAGTAAAATAACTCATGTTTGTGACATTTTTTACTTTAACATTAAATTAAAATATATTATTGTCATTTTCCTACCAAAGTGGCTCCATGGGGTCCCCAAGTTGACCCATGGATTGTCTTGGTCGGCCATGACACATCCAATAAGGGTAGGACATGTTTCTAAGTCATTTAATATTATTAAAACATTAGTTTTAACATAAACTACAGTAATTACCTCTAATCGCGATAAAAAACATATAAGTTACTATTCACAAAAAAATTATTTTAATCCCATTGAACCACATTTTACTTCTTAATGACAACCATTTATGTCAGATTTTTTAAATTCAAAACTCAGAGGTGGTAAAATTTCATTTAAACGAAAAATCAGTATTTATAAGTACCACTTAATGGTTTCACTATTCATCAAAAATTGAAGTTTTCGAGAAAAATACCAAAACTTCACCCTAAGATATATTTGATATTCCAAATTCAAAAATTATTTCTATTTTAAAAAATTCAAAACATATAAGTTACATAAATTATTTTAATAATTAATTCCCGCTGGCTGAGAAAATAGCGTGATTTTATGAAACAATAAGTTGCAAAAGATTGACACTAGATTAAGACCAATTTCAAAGTGAAATTAATTACAATGAACTCTATTGGATTAAATGGTAAAAATATATTCTATTTACACTTTCAAACCAATTAAAAAGATAATCTAACAATATAATTAAATTAATGAAAAAGCAGTTTTGATGTAAAATGTAGTATTTTTCACTATTCATTAAAAAAATAGACATTGTCGGAAAAATACCAAAAATTATCCAATTTAAATTTCAATGTCCCAATAATAAATAATTAGTTTATTTTGACAAATAGAGCTTATAAAATTTTCAAAATTTTGATTTAAAAATGGGTTGCCATCAAAAGGCAGTAAAACAATCTTTTAAAAATATTAGTGTATTCCATGCTTAAGATTGGATTTATTCTCATTTGAAGCCTCTAAAACACTATCTAATTCATTAATAGACATAGATAAAAGTATATATTATTCATTACTTACTTGGGATGTTACACAACATCTCTTACATTATATTGTAATCAAAACATTAATTAATATTATTTAATTAATATTTATTAATTTTTTTTATTAACAGAAATATAAAATAATTTACTAGTGATAGAGCAGTACTCACAAAACATTGGAAAAGTCAAAATTGATGTCTTTGAGGTAATATGTTTGTGTCTGTATGCCAAAAAATAAATTGGTATTTGTTTTTATTAAAATTTTATAATGTAGATATTTATTTTTGAAATTTTGAATTTATATACACAGTACATGCATATGGTGATAAAAGTGAAAACTTCTATATTAAAAATCCTATAATATTATAAATGGGAATAAAAATATATTTTCAATGGAACTATATTAAAATTATTACGAAATATAAATATCACCTTTGTTTGAAATTTATTTTTAATTTAAAATAATAGAATAGTTTTCTTAAACATATTCACAGCTCAGCAGACCATTTGTGGAAGATGTGAAAATAAAAAAAAATTATTTTAAAATCATTTAAAGTTATGATGGTCGGGTTGATTCGGGAGTTCCATGAATTTTATAAATAATTAAAAAAATATAAGTAATTATATAAAAATTAAATCATTAATTTTATAATCATTTTGAAATTTTAATAATAAATTTTAAGACTAATTCTAAAACTATATTTTAAGTATATTTAATATTATAATTTATTTACAAATTCATAAAATATCCTAAAACCGCATATTAATTCTAGAGGTTGTGTGGATGTTTTTTATCATATCATCGATTTTGAAACTATGAACCATATTCCATTTTAAAACTATATACCTGACACTTAAAAATTTATTATTTTTGAGAAGACAATAAATTTATTCTCTTAAATGGGAACTAATTCAATCATTTCCAAAAAATATCTCATGTTCTATTTTCTCTCCACATTCCACATATTTTATTCTATAAAAATTATTTTTCCTTTTTATGTTCAAAAATTCATTTCTTTTAAGGTTTTAAAATCGATCTGAATGATGTGGATCGAGGAGCATGGTAAGGGTACCCAAGTGCCTTTCTCCTTTAAAATTTATGAATAATTATGTTGAACTATTTTAAAAATACATTCCTTCTTCCTAAATGAATATATTATAATGATATTATAATTTAATAGATTCATCAATGATGACATGTCACCTATTACCTCTCATTGAAATATTTTTATAATATTTAACTACATTAAAATATTAGTTAAAAATGGTGTTTTTATTTCAATTATTTCCATAATATTTTCAATAACATTATTTGTCTTAAAAAATACCCAAAAATAATATTTTAAATAATTCAAATATTTATTGAGTTTTACCTTCTTTTAAGCATTTTAAATATACATTTCATATCTTTGTTGGTTTGTGCTACCATTGTAAATGGTGATGTTTTCGTAAACATAAACATTCACAGATAGTGCTAAAATTTGATTAAAAATTTTATCTCGAAATTAATATTCAAGTAATTTTATTATTTTTATTATCTAATAGTTAAATATATATAATTAAAATGAATATAAAAGTGATGAATTATAGTAATCATTAACCATAAAAATAGGATTATCAAGGAATATTATATAAGTGATAACTACTTCAAGATAAATTGACCTCCATTACTAATGTAATTATATTTATACCATAACATCACACTTATAAATACAATGGATCTTTTGGAAAATTAAATTTTACCATTAATATTATACCGTAATTGTTTCAGTGATCAAGAAAAACAAGACAGAAAAATTACGAACATGAACACAACCATTTTAAGTGATTCAATCATAACAATAACTACAATAAAATGAATGATAAAGCGGTTTTTAGAATAAAAAATGTTTTTAGTAATATATTCATTGAATATGATATTCTATGATTTCATGAGTTATATTTAATAAATTATTTTATGTTTTATATTCATTTTTATGTGTATTTACATTTCTTTCAAATAATCTCTCCCAATGGCATATTCTAAATTCATATGTTATGATCATTGTATGGTTTTATTTTCTAAGACAACATTAAATAAATATTCTCTATTAAACCCCATTTATTTTCAGATACTCTTATTATTTTTAGGTATTTCATGCCTTTTTTTCTTTTATCCTTCAATTGCTTCGTAATTAGACTGGAATGTTGTTTATATGTAGAGTTTATATTATCCTTTGGTCTAGAATCATTTTATACCATGTTAATATCATTTATATTATTTTACAAATATCATTATCTATAATTAAATTATTTCTTCTGTTTATTTTAAATTTATATTGAATTTATTTTCACATGTGTTACAGTAAACTATTATTCATGATTTCTCATCATTGTCTCTAATTTATTCTGTGAATATTCCTTTTAATGTTTTTTACGGTTTTACAAAACATATTATTATTCTCGTTGTCTAATATGTTATTTTCTTTGAAATAATGTTATTAAAAAAAGTGTGTTTCCTATCATATTTAAAAGTACATTTTTGATTAATATAAACTGTTTTTCATCTAGGTGAACATCCTATAACACTTCTTATGTTTCACTATAGATATGAGATAATGATAACATCCAAAAAAATTCTTTGAATGGCTCATGATAATGTTTTGTGGAAATGTAGTTGAAAAACATTTATTTCTCATGACATAACTAAGATATAATAGGATTATGAATCTTTTAATGTTTATGTGGCACAAATTTGAATTTAATATAATTATGGGAAAATGGGTCCATTATTGTAATTCTTGGAAATTTTATAATTAATTTCCAATTAGATAAATATAATTTTTTTTATTTTTTTTAACACATAACATTGTAAAAACATAAAATAGAGACACTTTATAATAAAATTTATAAATTTTACAAATATGATATATCATTTAAATAAGAGGGTGTAAATAAAAGTAATCACACTATGAATGATATGTAGAAAGGGGAAATAATAGAATCAAGTATCACAAGTATTCCTTAAACACTCCCCTACTAGAGAATGGAATTTAGGGGGAGTCACTACTATTTAACATATAACAATCCCAAAAAGAACAATACAAATTTCAATTTGGGTGAAAACTTTTGTGAGAGAAGATCAATATTGTGTAAATATACATAGTATTCATTTTTATTGAACCTCGAACCATGACTTACACTAGATATTATCTTATAAATAGGTCTTACACTAGGATATTTAGTGGTTATTTGAATAGAAGTTACGATAATAAAAAATGAAATTATTGATGAATTATCTCATTTTTTATATCAAATGTATTATATACATTTCACATTTTTTCTTTTAAATAAATAGAAATTTATCTTTAAATATTAATTATTATATTTATTTCAATTAGTGTAGATAAATAATTGATAAAATCATTCTATGCAATAAAAAATATTTTACTAAAAATTCACATTTTATATTCTATGAATTTTATTTTATAAGGTTTAAATTATTATTTTAATGAAATATATATATAATATAAATAAATAAAGTTACCATAAACACATTATTTATTAATAGACACTAAATAAATTCATTTTATGCTTAGAAGATACTTTTTTTACTAAAATTGTTTTTATGCGTTATACACACTTACAATAATATTATGTTTGATGAATTTTTGAACCTAATTTCTATTAAATAATTTTAATATTTGTAATCATCTAGTTTAAATTATTTAATAAGGTAAATCTTTTTTTAAGTCTAAAAAATATGTTACTCAGATTAATGTTACTTACCCAGATAATGATAAAAACGACATTTTCAAATAATTATTTTCTCAATATTTGTTTAATTATTATATGAATAAATCAAATATATCTCTTTAAAATAATTAATCTAATTTTAGGTTTAATTAAATGAAAGATATATTAATATTAATTAAATTTGTAATTGAGAAAAATGAAGAATATGAACAATTGATATTTAAAAAAGTCATCTTTCTAAAAAATAGATTTAATATTATTTTATGCTTCGATTTGAAATTTAAATTTCAAAACTTTAGAATTTTAATTTGAAAAACATAAACTCATTTTTTGTATTCATAATAAAAATATTATGTTATGATAAATTTTTGAGATAATTTTTGGAAATATTTCTTTTTATTTTAATATTATGAAATATTATTTTTACTAATGTCGTGATTTTTTATCATTGGTATAATATAATCATGAACTATAAATTTATGAAAAAATTTATGCAAAATATATTTATTTTATAATTAAAATTATACATTTTAAAAATATTAATTTTTATTTAAATCCCTATATTTTTCATTTTTTAACATAAGTTATATTTTTCTATAAAACTATTTTAAAATTGTTATACATTTTCTATTTTAAATTTATTTTTTAAAATTTATAGAAATTTTATATAATAAAATGGGTTTTTTTGAATCAATATTTCCAAATTATTTAACACAATTCATTTTAGTTTTATTCTTAAAAATGAATTACTTTGGAAAATATTTGTTACCATCATAAAATCCCAAATCATTAAATGGTAAAAAAGGGTAAAAACATTAAGAATGTATAAAAACTATCTCTAAATGATTTTTGAGGGGTGTCTCAAGAAACAATAATCTCCTCACCATTATTTATTAGTTTCGGAGCCAATTTCCCTGTGTAGTGCCGCAGTTATTACAATAATGCCACTTCTCTAACATATATAAGGACCCCTTCACCACACCATTTATAATCACAAAAAAATATCCTTAAATATTGAAAATATTAAATTAATCCCTCCCAAAAACTATTATCCATATCCTAAAGTATTTATTCTCAAAAATGGACCACCCATCAATGCCTTACCCAATTTTCATACGAGTTATTCCAGGGTGTATTACAAATACTCCCAAATCACTCCTTTTAATTTCCATGTCATTATGTTTTATTATTCTACAACAATGTCTATTATAACATCCTAAATAACAAAATAATTATCATTTTTATAAGGAATTTAAATATATATATAAAGTAGACATTATTTACACTGCCACTTTTTTAGGAATATGAAAACGTATTTTCTATGTATGGAAGGACTATCTCCCACAAGAAGTGATGTATTTAATTTTTCATAACCAGAACACATGGTTGAAATAATGGATGCATTTAATGAATAAATATAATAAATATAATATTATTAATATTATTAATGTTCATATCAATTTCTATATTTTCTCATTCTACGAAAAATGAAAAAAATCATTCGTTTATATGTGTGGACTACTTCTTCCATGGAGAAAAATTTTACATTTTTCATCACCACCCTACATTTAATATTCAAATTAATATATGATGAAGATATATAAAATTTAAGAGTAATATATTTCATTAATATGGATCTAAAACAGTAAAATAAAAATAATTTATCATTATAATTTAACATGTATATATTGATAAATTACCCAAAACAAGATCACTATAGATTATGTTTTGATGGACTATTCGAGAAGTTTATATTAAGTGAACATGGGGATGAATAAATAATTAAAAACGATTTAACTATAATTTTTAATTTTAGAATGATAAACATGGTTTCAAATAATGAGGTTTGATAAGGCTATCAGAAAAAATATTTGAAATGATCAAAATTAATAACAACTGATAATAAAAATAAATAATAACTATATAATGAAATAATATTGAATTTCTATAACTGAATATTATAAATGATAAAATATATGAATATGTTTCTAAATTTGATGAATTTATTGGTTAGCTATATGACATTAGAGAATAAATAAATTTAAGGAAATTCAATTTTATAGGTAAAATTTTTTCTGATCATGATTATCTTTCTGAGAGATATATTCCATATTCACCAATTGTAAAATTTTGGTGGTGTATATACCACACTATATTTTTTTGTCATTATAAAAATGAAATTATAATGACTTTAAAATCCATAATATGTTTTATTTCTCAATAATTTTTCAATTAACTTATTACAAAAGTCAAACTAGGATTTCTTGACTCAACTTATTTTCTTGAGTCATAATTATTTCTCATTGATTATTGTTTTGGAATAATTTTTTTATCCTAAAAATATTTATATTTTCATTATTTATTATTTTATATGGAATTAAATTATTATATTAGTAACTTCTTCTATGATGTATTTAAGTCTTCATAAATGTTTTGTATGTTAAGTCTAATTCACATCCCCTTAAAATAAACTCTTTTAATTCCATGTGCATGTTACACCTTCCAGTAAATATTCTCCTTTATTATTTTGAAATAAAAATATATATTATTTATTCTGATAATAAAATTTATCTTTTCCAATTTTCAAATTTTATATTTATGACTCTTTTTATAGTGTGGTATTAAGAAATATATTTTAAAAATTATATTGAAAAGTTTTTTATTTTAATGATTTTATATATTATCCCCCACTCCACATTTCCATTGGATAAGGATTATGTATTTTTTATGTATCCATATTTTATGACCCCCATCCACTATTACACCTCTTGACTAGAAATGAAGAGGAGTGACCCTCAATAACTACCTCCAATGTTCCATGGGATAGAGAATACAATCATGGATGTAAGAAATATGATTGGGGAAACATCCATCATAATTTAAAATTAAGAACAACATATTAGAGGAGAAATAATAATCCGAACAATTACATGTAAAATAAAACAAGATCAATTAAAAATGAAACAATTTATTTTGTGTCATATAGAATTAATATCCCAAAATAAAATTCCAATACAACTCCTAACTAGTAACACCAAATATAATCTCTATATAAAACCTAGTCTAGTCCAGACTAGTCTCCAAATCCTTCATAAACACCTAATATATATATATAGTGGTGATAATATCCTTTAATCTTAATAGGATCCTCCTCAATACATATCTTAAAAATGTGATAAAATCCTACTAATACTCAAATGGGTAAAGAGTAAAAACAACATACACCTATTAGGTAAAATACACATTTTTATACTTACTAAGCATAACTCAACATGTATAAAATAAAATTATATTAAAATAATATACAAATAATATATATATATATATATAATAACATTGCAAAAACTTATTCACTAGTTTTTTTCTCATAACCTAATGTCAAATGTATTATTCTCCCATCACTTCGTGTTTGATATTGGTTTGGTCACAACCCACCCTACCCCAAATCTCACAAGGTCCAAAAACTCATATTATAATCAAGGAATAATCTACATGTCCCATCATCACATTATAACCACTTGACATCGACATCTATCACCTCAAAACTAGAGCATTTGGTTATTATCAACATGAAGTACATCCACTTCATTAAATATTCATTATATTTATATCCCATTCTATAAATACATCATTACCTCATCACCACATCATCAAGTATAAGATATAACACTCATATAACTTGAATGATCATACCAACATTAGAATTACAAAACCAGTCTATTACTCATGGTAGAGTAATGAAGTTGGGGAAATCAACTATCTATCCTCACCGAGAATGACGTTCAGAAAAGAAGTTATAACCAAAGAATTTTGTGTTAGTATAAAATACTATTCTCAGGTGGGATGAATGATGAAGATACAAGAAAATACATGAATGAATATCCTCACAATGATCATGGCATACGAGTTACACTCATAGAAAGATAATTTAACTCATATATTACACTATTTCATCACTACCCATCCATAACCATAACTGTTTATATAGAAAAACACTATAAGAAAACCATACAAAATATCCTTATAATAACCACTGATTCATATTTTTGTATTCATTAAAAAAATTCCATATTTTACATTCCAAGCAAATATTTGATCCATAATTCCATTTATTTCCCTTATTTAATATCAAACAACTATCAATAATTGACCATATATATTACATCCATTATTCATTTATTTAATGGATTTATTTAAATATTTCAGCATGGGTCTATTTATTTTAGTATTTTTACTTTTTAGATTATATTATAACCTACCATCACCATTATTTCATACACATCAGTGAGTTCAGATTTATTAATTCGATAATATATCATACTACCTACTATCACTAACAAAACATATATAATATACCAACCACCATGTATTTCCCATCCCATAATGCAATAATAAAAAGTCCTATTTATAGTGAAAAAAAGATGGGTTAATTTCTACATAATTCAAGTATCTATTAATCAAAAAACTCATTTAATAAATAGTTTTAGTTATTATTCAATTATGTATCATTTTTATAGAAAATAAACTTAAAAATAATTCATATTTTTAGTGGTAAAAAACTCACATAAATAACGGGACATACACTAACACATAAAATATATAACAAACACCCTTTAGATTAAGAAGTCTTACATTTCATAAAAAATATCTAGAATCATGAAGCACATTATTTCTATACATTTTCCATCCCTTTTACTACTATATTATACTTCATTATTCATACTTTTGTATTTAAGAGAGTAGAAAAAATACCAATATAATACATAATAATGTAATATAAATATAATACACGTGCAATACACAACTTTTTAATTTCTATATTTCCGGTCATTATATTTCTTAGGATAATTTCTACCAATTACTAATGGAATAAAAGGCATTATAAACACATTTTATAAATAATTAAAATGGATAGGGGGCCCTCAATCATATACATGGAATAATATTTTCTTCACACTAAACCAAAATGAAGGGATTCAAAGAAGATATGCACACTATACCAAATATACAAGAAGGACCACATTGGACTCAAAAACAATGATTTGATAAACTATACATAGGCAAAGTAGGGAGCCTGAAAATGTTAAATAAAATTGCTTTAGATTAATAGATATGTTTTGGCCAGATATCCCCCAAAACACCATAAAGAAATACTATTTTTTATTAAAATTAATTTATTTTCCATTTAATTATATCCTAAGACCCATTTAAAACACCTATTACTTACTATGACTAAATATTGTTTCCATATTTATCATAATAGATTTAAAATCACAGTTTTCATTTAATATTTCCTCATTTCTCATAAAATTAAGTAGAATCATCTATAGAGATATCACTAATTTTCTACATGAAAAAACAACCAACACTGGTTAAAAGGTGTTGGGTAAGGGTAATATGGTTTACCCTTACATAAGGACACCCATACATGAGAATTAGACCCACCATAAAGACCATAGAATAAAAATTACTCAATTTATATAATTGCTAGATTACCATGAAAAAAATAAGGGATCTACCCACATAATAATTTAATACTACCATTATAAGGGACACAAAAAGAACCATATGACCCTCATATGAAACCCATCTACACGTACACAACTTTAGAAACTACACAGGACCTCCATTATGACGTACACTATGACATAGTTGATGGAACCTAGATGTTTTGGCATGATGAGATAAATATGACAATTTAGATACGTGACACACAATATTTTTTCTCTCAATCATGTGTTCATCCATACCATACACTTGTTAATTGACACTCCTAATGCCCCTGCTGTTTTCCACTAACAATTTCAAACAGTTGGACCCCCTTAAAAAACAACGACCACAATGGGAGTTTCATTTATCTTGGTATGCCTATAAACTTAATAAATTTACTTATTCCTATTCTATTAAATTAGGTCCAAATATCCCAGCACCACACCATATTCTATAGAATTGAAACTCTCCATTTGGAAAAAATTCCCCTCTAGTTTCTAGAACACCGTCAATCATTTGAAAATTAAAAGTAATCAGTTGTAAGAGTCTGTACCACTACACCGTTGTCAAAATTTACTTCCAAATAATATTTTGAGAAATTATTCATTTCAATTTTAAAAAAATTATTTCTTTAATAGTAACTCAAAACTTCTCCTCAATTTGATATGTTTTAAAATTATTTCTAAATAACATTTTTAATTTTTTTCCTTTCATTTTTCTCTTTTCTTAATATTTTTATTTCTCTTAAGGATTAATATTTTAATGATCCACCCTATAAATTTCAATTTGATATACTATTTTGGGTTGCTAAACCTTTTTTATCAATTGATATATTTCTTGAAGCCATTTTATGTGATACTATTTCATAAATTTTACAAAACATATTTTCTTTCTTTGAGTTATTTATAATATGATGAATGTTTTATTTCAAGTGGAACACATATGTATGGGTGGTGATATTTGAGAAATATATAGACCTCAAATTCTATGGTCACTGATTTATAACAAATGATACTAGTATTTCTAGATATTATTTTTTCACAAGGGTGGTTATGATTGGGTGACTCATGATGGTGATATTTCCTTGTTATTATGTTTGTCCCATATTTATTTATTATTTTACATTACTATATTTTCTCTCATGATTCAATATTACTATTATATGATTCCAAATCATGTTATAAATACTATTATTCCTTGATGACCATTAAATAGTCTTATGATTTTTTATGATAAACCTAAAATATCTGATGAGTTTTATGATTATAAATTCTTTTTACATGATCTTTTTAGTAGGATATTTCCACCTCGTAGTTGTTTCATCACATGTTTATGATCTATTATTAGGATTATTTGGTAATTTTTCCCTTAAAAACTATTGAAGATTACCCCTTCTAAATGTTTCCATAACCTAGGTTATAAATATTATTATATTCTATGAGAATTCTAGATGGGGGGTCTATTTTGGTTTAATAACAGAGAAATTGTCACAAGTATCGTAATGTAATTTTCTTGTTTAGAGAGTCCATTAATAAATTGAACATTTTATTCATAGTATTATAATAATATTTATAAGAATTAATATTAAGGTTATGGATGTCATGCAAAATTAAGAAAATTTTATCTTGGGACACCTTAGTTGGTGTCAAATCCAATGTAAAATGAAATTGTATTTAGTATTAAATCCAAGAGTTTTGGTTTTGGGAACATCACTTATATCCCTCTAATAAACTATATATTTTTTATCTCATGATACCATGGCGGTACATGGGTGGATGACCCAAGTACAAATTATTACGAGGTTTGAGTGTTTACCCCAGTCCAAGATGTTATAGGATTGTGGGTCATTTTCCCATGTATACTATTTTATATAATGGTGGTTAAGAGTTTTATTTATTATTTGATTTATTAGTGGTTGAACTTTTCATATGTTCTTATTTCTATGACTTTATTTCTGAAATATTTTAATGTTTTTAAAATAAAATTATAATTATTAAATCATGTTTCCACACTCTTATAAATCATGCCTTTTGTTATGAAGTGAAATTTATTTAATTATTCATTATTTATGATCCAAGTTTTATTTGGAATTATTTTATTATGTTATGTTTGTAAACATTGGTAATTCTTTCTTACCCAAATGTTTAACTTCTTCTAACTTATGATCTTGGATTTTTATCACTAATGTTTATGAGTACTATGAATTTGTGATAATCTTTGTGTTGTGTGGGTCTCAATTCTATAGATCTAGAGGAAAATGGTGACTTTCAACATATAATGAGAGTAAATTTTTTATGGTGGCGGAGGAAAAATAAAAAAAGGAATAAACCCTTTTAGATGATACCAATGTTTTCTCATCGATTGAAATACCAATAGGAATTTACGTGATTCTCTTAAAGGTATGGATCTTTCTAGAACTACCCTTAAAACCCCACATTTATGAAAAAACTTTGATGATGGCCATTTTTTGAAAGAGGCTTATCCTAAGGCCCTTCAACAGCATATGAAAATGTGTAAATTTTTTTTATGGGTCGTAATTCATACCCTATGGTAGATAAAATGTGGATTTACACTAATCTTAAATGAATAATCACTCTATGTTGGGGTTTATTCGATTGGAAACTGGTTCCAATAGGTTGTGATTATTTTAATATTTTTTTTAAAATAAATGGATGAGTTAGTTTGTGTCTATATATTAATGAATATTCATCTTAAACCTAGTCTTCTTCAAATTTCATAATGGGATTTTTATTTAAATCCTCATACACACAAGAACACAATAGAATAAGTATGGGTTCGATTGCATGGTCTTAATTGGTTCTTCTAAAACCCTATAAAACTGAATGATATAGTATCCTATATAGGTACCCCAATAATATTGATCAATGTAATCTGTTTTCTAAATTATGATTGTCTGCACGAATCATGGTGGAAGTCAACCTTGACTCTAAACTCCCAACGGTTATTATTTTTAATGAAAATGATTACAAAACATAAGTTAGGATTTAATATGAATGAAATCCCCCATTTTATGAGTTATGAAAAAGAGTGGTACATTCCATCCTAAATAGTATGGTGGTGAAAACCCAAGAAATAAATCTAAATATTAATGACTAGACATAGGATAGAAGAAACCAAAGAGACAAGGAAAATTACATAGGTAAACCCAAGCCTCCTAAGAAAAGTAATGAAGTATGGGTAAATAAATCAATCTAATCAAAACAATTATGTGAATGCTCAGGTAAAACATGGGGCTAGGTTTTGGAAGATGAGGATAATCCCAATGAATATAAGTATATCTTAGAATATATTGAAAATTTATTTGTGTAGGCCATTGAAAAATCCCAATATGATCAATTATTTGAGGATCCCCACAAGGACACCTCTAGAGAACCCAAACGTCAATGTATTTTTGCCAAATATTCCACTATAGAACACACTACTAAAATCCTATGCTAGTATGAAATTATAGTGGATATTATTGATAAGGATAATGGATATCAATGAAATAATACTTTTTTGATAAATGAAAATTAAGTAGACTCTTCTACCCAACATACTGCAGACACATCCCATGAGAAACTTACCAATATCCCTTTGGAGATAGGTTGAGGGTCCCGAATCCCCCAAGTATTCTGGGAATGCCTCGGCTCAACCTGGACCTTATGCACTAGTTTCATCCCTGAATTGTGTCTCTTAGACCCAAGGGGAAGGCTATATTAAGTAATTGATTAATATCAGGGAAGAAACCCATCTTCTCCCCGTGAAACTGGTTGAAAGAAATGGTACCAATATGCTGAAGCCTATTATTGATGAGACAGATTATATTATTTAAGGTTATACTTCAATTATGGATCCAACACCTTCAAATTTTTTACATGCTGATTTCTTTGAGATAGTAGGCACAATCAGAAAAAATTCATTTATCAATTCGGATGAAAATAACCAAATTTCATTAAGTGGAAGAACAACAGTAAATCCATTAAAGAATGATTCACTTAATATAACTAATAAGGATATGAATACAGATGCTGCTAATGTTCTCAATATTTATTCTTAGGGTAAATAGGGAAAAAACATAGTCTTATCTCAACCCAAAATGTCAGAAGATCCTCTTTGTGGAAGATAATTAGAAGTAAAAAAGGGGGTTCCTCCAAATCCAGGTTCCAATGAATTTTCTATTTTGTAACTATTGGGGTATTGAAAACCATGACACATTTGTTGTTATTAAAATATTTTATAATACTCATCATCCAAAGATATTTTATATTATTGAACCTAATGTTAATTTCCCTTCAGAAATAATTCACCTTTACTCTTATGGTTAAAAATTTTTAGGTTCTTTAAAAGAGGGTGTTTTTGTTGAACCCCTTTTTTATTTTATCACTCCTCACTTAAAAATGTGAATCATTTCTATGTTTCATAGGAGATTTTTAATTATGAATTTTAATTTTACAGTTCACACATTTTTTATTCTATTAACTATACTAAAAACAGATACCAAGATAGAATACCGCTCTGGAATGACCTTTCTTTATTATTATACACTATTCACAATCCTTGGTTTTTGATTTGTGAAATCAATTCCATCCTCACCTCAAGTGATAAATTGGGCCCAAATCACTTTTTTATATCTTCATGAGAGTTTAAATATTCGATTGAATATATTAATCTTGTAGAAATCAACCTTACGGGTTCCAAGATCATTTGGAATAAAAGGCACTACAATAGGGTTATTTCATGTAAATTAGATAGATCTACCACAAATGAATCATCTTTGAACAATTGGAATATCATCAATAGCATAAACCTTCCCAGTTGTAACATTGATCATATCCCATCCTTGTTAGTCTTAATATTAAAATCATGAAACATACCCTTCCTTTCAGACTAAATAATGCCTGGTCTTCTAATCCTGTGTGTTTTACTGTTACAAAAAAATATGGATGTCTATAGAACATCATAATGAATCTTTTTCTTGTATTATCAAACACATACATCATAAACAATTCCTTAAAGGTCGATTTCTAACCAAATCCAAACAAAATGATAGTGACATGGCCTCTCTATAAAGTGAACATAGCCGACCTAAAAACTCTGACAGTAGTTTTAACTTCACTTGGGATCCTCAAAAATAGATTAGTAATTATATGAAACTAAATTCATTTCTTGTCTTTAAAGATAAAACTAATAATTATTTTCAAAACTAAATGGATACCGGATGGTGGTAGGAACACTAAATTCTAAAATTCTATAGAAAGAATCAGGAATGTTAATAAACCTCTAACTTTTCATATAGACAAAGACAAACTCATTGACACTGAGGAAGACATTGAAAATCATGTTGTCTATTGTTTTGACAATAATTTCAATTGTAGTAAATTAAAGAAATACATTATACTTGATTTCATTCTAGTATTGATAAATGAGAACACAACACTTATCATTTAAGAATTACTATTGACCATGAAATCAAAGGCACATTCTTTAGTCTAAAATCAGACAGTTCTCCGAGTCACGATGGATTCAAAAATGGACACTATTAGAAATTATTGGAAGTCATCCATTCTGATGTTTGAAAAATTGTGGAAAACTTTTTTCCCAATGTTCAGCTTCCCCATGGATTGAATATGAAAATTTATTTATTAATTCATAGATACAACAATTCATTTTATATTACTCTTTTTAGACCATCTTCACTTATTAATTATCTTTATAAAATTAGGAACAAACACTTTTCTGGTAGCTCACTGAGATAAGTAGTAGAATTGTTTCATAGAATCAAATTATCATCATCAAGGGTAGGTCAATACAAGATTGTATATTTCTTGCCTCTTAATATACTAACACTATGAATAGACACACTACAAGAGGTAATATTACCATTAAACATGATATTAGGAATGTTTTTGATACAAATGATTGTTGTTTTATTTTCAATGTTCTTCATGATTTTTGTTTCAATGACCCCTTCATTAGAGGAATAAAATTCCATTAAATTCAGTTACTATTTCCATCATCCTCAATGGTCCCCCAAGTGTTAATTTAAATGAAACAAGGGTATTAGACAAGGGGATCCCCTCTCTTCCATTCTTTTCTATATTCTGGGAGATTACCTTAGCAGATTTCTTATATTACTTGTCGTTCAGAACATGCCTAAATATATTCATGCTTCAAAAAAATTCAATGTTCCCTCACATCTCCTCTGTTCTAATGATATTATCCTCCTTTTACAAGTTGATAATAACAACATTCATTGTCTCAAAAATCCACTTTCAAATTATGAAGAAATCTCTATCCAAAACATTAACTGGAAGAATTACTTCATTTGATTTAGTAAATTTTTTCCATCTCTTAGAAAAAGTACCATAATTAGTCTTCTAAATATCAAAGAATGTTACATTCTATTCACTTATCTTGGAGTACCCATTTTTAGGGAATACCTTAATCTAGTTACTTTTGGAACATTGTATACTAAATTCTCAATTAGATCTCCTATTGGAAGGGTAAATCCCTCTCCATGGCTGGCAGAATCTATCTGGTTAGATATATGTTTGTCTAAAAAATGGTCTACTATTTGATAGTCTACAAATGATCTGATTGTCTACTCAATAAATACAAGTCAATATTAAGATTTTTTTGGATTGTGAGAACCCGCGAAAGAACCCTTGTGACCATCCCTTGGAATTAGTGTTATAAGCCTTTCGGTATTGGTGTACTTGGCATTAAAGAGCTTTATCTTTTCAATGAGGCCTTAAAAGCTAGACTAACAAGGAACATCATTCACAAAGACTCAGACTCCATTTCCATTCTCAAAAAAATATTCCTTCACATGTTAAAGAATGGAAAATTGAAATATATTAGCTTTTCTATTTGGCCATCCATTAGACGACCCTTTGCTGACATTAAGATTAACTCGATATGGATGGTTAGTAATGAATGTTCGTTGAATTTTTGGTTGGAAAACATAACTCGTACCCCTTTAATCTCCATGTTGACTCTATATAATTTACCAAAAAATAATAATTGTACTATTATGGAGGTGTTAAATTCCCATACCTCTAACCATCCTAAAAAAATTATTCATTTGATTGATAATTATACCTATTCCATCTCAGATGAATTCCTTATTTGGGAACCTTCTCATAATGGTGTTCATGACTCCAAATTTTTTTTATAATCACATCATTCAAAATTTGGATAACATTTTTAGTTGGTTAATTTTTTTAGATAAGACAGGGATTGCGCCCTCGAGGTTTACTCTTATTTTCTATATTGAAAACAACAGAGTAACCACTGATGTTTTTAATCAATCTTTTGGTATTAAACATTGCTTAATATTTAAATTGTGTAACCAACATAGAGAATATACTATCCCTATTTTAATATCCTTTTATATGGTTTTTCTCCTTGGAACTATATTTTTTACTTTCATTATTGTATATGGAATTTTTTTGACTCTATTAGCCAAAAAATAAAGTGATCTATTGAAATTGAAACCTCACAGCAAATTAAAAATCATTTCTTAGATTCAATTGCTAAGCTCATCCATGTGATCTATTTTTATAGATTTGATATCACTCATAAAAATTCCTCATTTAGTCAAAAGTTTCTATTGTTTATACTTAGGTAATCTCTTTTTTTAATATAATAATTTGTGTCCTGGTCATTGACCATGGAATCACCTCTCAAAAAAACAATGAATTTGAGCCCACTAATTATCATGTTTACAATTCCCCATTATGGATGAATTTTATTATATTTGTTTTTTATAAAAGGTTATATTATGTGAAAAACATTGTGAAAAATGATGGAAACTATTTAAATAATCTAAATATGTGGTTTTAGACTTGAATATATAAAGCTCAACCATAGATTAGTATTCCTTATAAGAAAAATATCCTTTCTGTAGGTAGGTCTGGGTTTATTTGGGTAATGGATTCGTTCTAATTTATTAGAGATCAATTATAAAAAAAATTGTTATATAAATAAGGAAATATTTTTTATGACTCATTTAGAAATGAGATTTTATGTTTGGGTTATTACAAAGAAACTAGATGTCTTGGTTTCTCAGAATATATTTTGTATATTTGTGATCAAAATGATGCAATAATATGTGTATGAGGTTCACATGTTATATTATAAACATATATAAAATCCCCAAGAAAATATAATATAATAAAAATAAAAAAACAACAATGAAATTAAATAAACACGTGAAACTAAGTCATAAAATGTCATCAAAATATCATCACGTATTCTACTAGATATCAAAAATAGAGGCATAATCCAAATATCAGGACATGAATCAAAATTTTCATAATATCCAACTATTTAATAGTTATAAATACTTTATAGTGTAAACTTATGTTATATTTAAAATTATATAAAATATTCTTATGTACATTAATCTTTGTTTCTATAAAAATTTATGCATTGAAAACTCATTAATTATAGTTGGAATCTTAAAACACAATAGAAAATAAATTATATATGATATTAAAAATAGAGTTATGAATTTTTTTTATAATTTACATTCTATTACTATTTTAAAATATATGTTTTTTAAGGTTTTCAATTATATTAATGATAGAAATATCAATAAAAAATAATTAAATGACACTAATATATTGAAATATGATGGTCTTCCATCCATACACACATAATTGATATTACAAGAAACTTGTTTATATTTATTATCTAAGACATCCTCTATCTCCCTCCATACAAAATCTTACACATTATCCCACTCCCTCATCACATCACTAGGAACAATTCTAATAGATTCATCTAACTCATTAGTTTGTTGTTGTTGTCTAGGTTGTTTATTAGATGGCTATTACTAACAGAGGATGTTGTGGGATTATTTTGTTTTATATTGGACTAGGTGGCCTATGATACAGTGAACCATCCCATTATTCATTTATATTATATACATTCACCTCGATCTTAGAATAATGTGGTACTCAATACATTTGTTGAGTTAGGTTTAGTAAATCTATCAATGTTAATTAATGTTTATGTCATTATGTATGAAAATTATAATAATTTAATGAATGTTTCTTTGATTATGTTTTTCAATATTACTATTATTAATTTTTTCACATATCGATGTATATTTATATTATAGAGTAACAAATAAAAGCATATTACATAGATAATGTGGTGTGAGTTAAATGACACATCACAGACCACTCATCAGGTGTATAATAATGTAATGGTAGGTGTATCCTATGACACCCCCACATTAATGTATTTTAATGACTATTGAGTGGATGTAATTTAATATTTTATTATTTATTTTTAAATTATGTAGTGGCTAGTTATATTTTTATATGTTTTTGGAGAAGGGATCAGATGGATAATAATGTTTTGGATTTATGGGAATCACCACACTATGGTGGAGATCCTGGTGTGGTCCAAGGTCCAACAGGTTTTGGTGTTGTGGGTGTGGTGAGAGATTACTATTGGATGAGGAAATTATAATTCCATTAATATAAGAAGTTTTTTGGTGAAATTCATCAATGGTTTCTTTATTAGAAATAAAATGTTTAATTCATCCATGTTAGTGGGCGTTGTGGATGTATTAAGGTTTGTTTGACCATTTCCAAGTGTTTTTGAAAATGATGACGGAGGATAAACTATTCTATGGTCCTTACCATGTTGGTCCAAAAATGGATATGTGTATTTGACATTGTCATGGGGAAACTCTATAGGTAATTCATGGTTGAGGTCACTATAGACTTTTTAGGGTCCAACATGCTATGGGGATTGTCATTTTTTATGTTTTAAAATGGATTAACTAATCCTTAGATTTATGGGGGAGATATATTAAATAGAAGGAAATGATGTATAACATTTTTGGGGTTGATAAATTAATATTCTGGCCTAATTAGATATCTTGAAATTCCAACATTCATAACTCCATGTATCTTTCCAAATAATATTTTTCTACGAGTTATTTTTGGGCAATTCTATTCATTTATAATCTTTTCATCTTGAATTCTATTGGATAATTGTGTTCTAGTTAAGTGTCCTCTCTCCCACTCTACTATTTTTAGAACTTGATGGATTTTGTTTTTTGTAGTTGAATGTGCATGTTAATTTTGATAATTACCTTAAAAATGAAATCAAAATTATAAATACACCATATTATTATTCTAAAAATATTATTTTGGAATGATACGACAAATATAATTTGGTTTATAATATTTTGTTTAGTAGTGTTTAAAATATACATTTTCATGGGTTTTTTGGCATTTATGACATACATCTGTGCAACCTTATTGGTTGAAACAAGGTATATAGTGCTATATTTAAGGCTAAATTAGATATTAACCACTAAGTAATGATTGGGTCATGTATAATAGTGTTATACTTGTGTATTTTGTGTATTTAGTGGGTATAATATAATATAGATTCATTGGTTTGAACTCGTGGATTTCAAAAGTGAGTATTGGTGCTTTGCATGAGTTATTTACATTATAGTTCGTTCATTATATGTATCTTGTTCACTGGTTATTAGGATTTCTCATGATTATTCATTTATTTATTACAATTTTACTTCTTCAAGTCTTATTGGCTTATGTGGGTATTCTTAGGGGATTACTAATTAGGTTGTATAGTCACACCTTATATATGAACCATGATGCATATACATATGTTTTTTCATTATATAGGTATGTTGAAGTCCTATTGATTTTATAGTGTAGAACCATGATGTAGTTTTCATGGATATTGGAGGATATATCTTAGAGGTGATGCGAGGATCAAGTATGGGGTAATGAAACTTTTGGAACCAAAATTTTCCTTAGGAGTCTGGTCTTGTGGAAAAATTTCTTTTATTATAGAATGATGTAACTTTGATCAGTTTCAATTAATGTTTATAGGGTTTGGCTTCATTTTATTCTTACACCATTGTTTTATTAATTCTATATCACATTTAAATAATCCTTGATTTTATTATGTGTTTTAATTTTTATAAATACAATGTTAAAAATAATGTATCATATATAACACCAAATTAAAATACAGCATGATATATTTTATAGTGAAAGATAAACATTAATACATCATGAAACTAAAATATGAAATATCATGAATCAAATATACATAAGTGTAAAGCCTTAAATAAATTTAAATGGTAAAATTATTTATTTAAATTACTGACATATTATTGTTGTTGGTATAAAGATTAATTTTATGTTTTCTAATACCAATTAATTGAATAATTTTTTTTATTAAATTCAATGGGAAGTGATTAAAGTAATTTTATGTTAAAGATATTATTTATTAAAGAATTATTATTATTATTTGTTTATTTTTCTCTAATTTAATTAAATTGAAATTTTATGAAAAATTATTCTAAACTCTGATATATGATAAAATAAATTCCATTTACTAAACTCTTTTATCCCATACAAATATTCGACAAACCTTTAATATTTAATATTCCTTAACAGATTTTTTCCATTATTTCAATAAATAAATCAAAAATGAAATAAATAAATAAGTTCAATAGTTATTATTAAAAACATTAAAAATATTCAATTAATTAATTTTCATGTTATGCTTTAAACTTGAACATTACTGGGTCCCTTTCTACAGGGTTCGTAATTTCCTAAAACTCCAATTAATTATAATTAGACAAGTTTAGGAATAAATTTTTTATACAGAACTCAATATCCTAGTATAACTAATAGTGATTACCTCTCATAGTCTAAGAGTTGGGTCTAGAAACCCATGAAGGAACACATAGAGACAAGGTATAGTCATAAAAACAACAACCTCATATTTACAGATGTTTTTTAATTTTATCTCTTTTAATTTTCATAACTCGTAAATTTGGATGGACACTACATTTGATCATTCTTTTTTTCATATTATTCACCGGCATTACATGATGGACTTACATTAATCTACCATGGAAATGGATTTATATAAGTTACTAGCATCCTACTTAACTAGGCTCTAAAAATCTATTCCTTTCAAAAATTAGAAATTATATCATGACCATTAAACCAATCTAATACCACCAATGACACACCCAATGAAATCAATATTACCACACAAAAATTCTAGGTTTTTTTCTTGAATCAAATCATGTGATCGAATGGTAATCATTGATTTTCATCTCATGATGAGATACCAACACACATGTTCATGGATAGGAACAAACAATAACAGCTAAATAATATGGTGTTCTTAATGGAAGATTAGTCTTCGTGATCTCCTCAACTTAATATCACAGTGTGAACTTCATAATACATTGTCTTAATTTTTGTGATCCCCCATTACCTGGTAGATATACATCATCCTTATCTAGTCAATATGATGTATCTTTACCAGAGGACAAATGTTTATGTTTGTTATCATAGTATACTGATGTTTTAATTGTATCTATATAAAACTAATACATGGTGTTATGAAAAACAATATATTTAAATTACCTAATAACTAATAAACTCAGAAATACCAACACAATTATTTAAAGAATGGATCATACAAAATTCACTATGTATGTTATGAGATAATAAAAAAGTACATTTAAAGTTCATTATAGGGAATCCAATTTTACAACAGACCAACTTACATAAGATTTAACTTATTATCCATCATCCAATTACCTTTCAAATGAAAAAACAATTCTTCTTCAGAGTTATGGATTTAGTCACTTGGCCTACCAGATTTACTTACATGTATAATTTATTCTCTACAAGTTCAATAACTTGAGTAAAACTAAAAAACAGATGATATCCCTGAGTATATACTTTTTCCTCATTCTAGAATCTAAATATTTTCTAGTACAATGATATTAATAACATCATTTTTTATATTATGATAATACTTTACGCAATAGGTTTGATTCCATGAAATTGAATTAACTGTTATGAATTTATAATTTCATATTCATTAACATTAAGAGGCAAAACATAATCATTATTTGTGCATATGACTAAAACTATCTTGAATCATATTATATTTATAATAAACTTATCTTAAGTATAATATTAGTTCTATATAGATCCATAGAAAGACTATTTTTTATCCCCTTATAACTAGTTTTACTTCCTTTCCATGTACAACTAATATATACCTTGTAAATTCTCAAGTACGATGGATAGTTATGACTGATTCCTTTAAAGTCGTCATTAATTTTTATTATATTTTTCTACACAAATGTATATGTTTATAATACCATACCTATTACAGGGAATTAAAATTGTGATAGATCAATTTATTTTTCTTATAGAATTCCATTTTCAACTAGAATATCCTCCTTTGTTTCACACATGTCTTCTTAAAAAGATTTATGGATGTTGATATTGACAAAAATTTCAAAATAAAATTGCTAAAACATTAAATTTCCATTTAATTTTTAAAATATATAATTTTTCTTTGTCTAAAATCCATTAAATCTACATTAATAAATAATTTTCCTAAAATATATGTCTCTAATTCAATTTTATATTTTGAGAGTTATATTCATTTAACTTAAATTAAATATAAGGATAAATAATAATTTTACACAAGTTATCAAAATATTTTTCAGATAAAATAATAATGATGCTTATTATCTATTATAGGAACATAGTAGACTTTTATTCCAAGTGAATTTTATAAAAAAAATCCCACATTAATTTGAGAATGGATCATTACAGCTTTTGTACCTTATTGGGATTCTATACTGTTACAAACCCTTTTGGGTTACATTTTATTGAAACATTTCATGATTGGTGGTCTTGATAACCTATTCTATATATAATTATCATAAAAAATAGTCATGATGAGGGTAATTGAGATAGATGTAAGCATTAAATTAATTTAAAAGGTATTTGTATTATATTTTGTCTACATATTTTCACTTAAAACACTGAGTTATAAATCATGTCTAATTGATCTCAAAATGACTATCCATGTAAAAATTTTCTCTAATTCCCCATAAATTATAATGATTTTAGACATTAAACATATGAAGCACCTAAAATTTGGTACATGGAATCTATTATTTTAATTAAACTTTTCAATCTTATCATGTTTTGATTCACTTCTTGTTGGATTCATTATTCTCATCAAAATTTATATCAATTATCAAAGTGAATATAATACCACCACAATGGTTTTAATTTTTTTATGAAGTATGTACCTTTGTAACATTTCATTCTAAAAGATCTCTTAAATCTTGTATATATACAAACTGCATATGCATCTCTAACATTGAGATAAAACAACCCAGTCTGTCTCCCACCAACTCAAATAGAGTTATTCTCCCTTTTATAAAAATATAGTCATTATATTTACTATTACTTTTATATATTATGAATTTAAATAATATCATATAATAACATTGTAATAGTAAATTATTTTCACTTTGGGTTTTTATTGATGAAATTTTTTATATATCCTTAACAAAATCATTTCATATGAACTCCAGTTATTATGAAATAATTGATTTAATTCATATTATAACTCACATGATATCCATTTTCAATTATATTTTGAATATGGTTGTTATATAACAAGCTTATTAATGAATCTTGTATTGAAAATTTAATGAAATATTTTTTGAGGCCTATGAGTCTCATCATTGATCCCCCTTTTACTGTCATATTAAATTTCATGTGTACAAGAAAACGACTATTTAAAAATTTCTCTATGAAACATTTTAATGATCATTTTTTCTATATAGGTATAATAATTTAACTTCTTTAATTACATCAAAAAATTAATTTTCATAAGGAAATATATGTTTAAGAATTAACACACTATTTATTTTAATAGTTGATCAAATCATGGTTGAGATATTGTTTAGATCACTTGATCAAAGAAACTCATATTTTCCAATCACGCGTCCCCCTTACGCCACTTTTACATTCTATAAAACACTTAAGGAATTATCATAAAGTATATAAATTTACCTCTATAATCTCCATGTAATAGTTCCCTCTATCTAACTAGACTAATTCCAAATGCTTCGTGGCTTAGAATTATTATTAAATGTGTATCTCTCCCAGAATTTATAAGTGAATGTTTGTTTAATACTACTGGTTTTTAGATCCAAGTAGTCTAAAAATAATAATAGTTATATCCAAAACAATTAAATTTAGTTTTTATAAAAAATGAATTACCTTTCTACAACTATATTTTGAAATCTTAAATTTTATATTCCTTATGTATTTCGAATGATTCATTTATTGTTGAATAATTTTTTGTGTATGAAATACCTTAATCAATACTCATTTTTTTGTGTTATTTGATTTAGGTATCATCCATTCTCAATTATTTTATTGAAAAAACATAGCTTATAGTAATGTTTCTAGAATTTCATCATTCTATAAACTAATATACATGGATATGTTGTTTCTAATATATAAGGAGTATAAACGAACTATTATATTTAATGATTAATATATGTGAATTAGAAACTCATGCTTTCTTATTATTTATTTCAGTACAGTTTCTCTTCTAGTGGAATATCTTTCCATATATGAAGAAAATAACCTGTTATTCAATGCTTTCCCTCTTTATATTTATCCTCTTAGAAGGATTTTTTGAATGTTGTTGTAGTTTTGTATATGTAGTTACCATTTTACACATTAATTTATTATTTTTCTCCTTAATAATGATTGATTTAAGATTCTTTAAATTCTAATTTTCTTGGTGAACCTGCCCTAAAATATTTCAGAGTGGTTTCCTGAATCTATTCATTTGATATATTTTAAAGAAACTATTGAAATTTTTTGTAAATATTATTGAATTATATGAACAAAGTCTTCTTGATTCATTTTGAATATCGATTTTATAGTTAATCAATATTCTCTGTAATCATCTCTACTTGAGGACAATCATGATTTACATATTTTAATATACAAGTGAGCAGTGTGATCATAATATCATTGATTTCTCACTTCATTTAATCTTCATATACCTCTCAAAGATAATATATCTTCGTATAACCACTCATGTCTCCATATTTCATTTGATACTCATTATAAATTGATCATATAATTAACATAAATAAATGAAATTCATCATTCGTGAGTCACATATAAGAATCATTCTCATCCTCAAAAGCTCCTTGGAGAGACTGATCAGGTAGTGGGTACTCCAACACATATGATTTCATTTCATATAGTAATACAATGCACAAGTATATACAAAACTCATGGAAATATATACTGATGATGACACATTATTGTTTCTATATTGATCACAGTGTATCTATGGATACTTGAAAACTCATCTATTATTATGGTTGGATTCTGACTCAAAAAATGAATTAACTTGTTGATCCCTGATTTGTTGATTTCATTTCCACCTCTTATAAAGGATTACCAGGATAACTCAATGCATGACTCTAAAATATTAACAAGATATATATGGAATCTTTTTTAATACCAATTTTAGTTAATCTGACCAATAAATATTATAATAACTCTCTAAATATTTCAGTCACCCTCAACTATTGTAGATGAGAAGCATGTACAACCAGTTTTGTTCAAACTTAATAGATGAAAGGCTTCAATGTCATTGATTTTTTTTAATTTTTCTTTGTGTATATAATATATTTCTATTTTCTATGTATTTTTCTTCTTGAAAATGATCATATAATTAAAATTATATAAATATAAAAAAATCACTATGCATGTTCCTTTTTTCTATGATTTCTTTTGTACTATTCTACGTGACCACAGACATATGCACATACAAAAATAATAAGAAACCATGAATAAATAAATTAAATAAATTAACGATCATGAGCGTTTACCCAGGGTTGATCCATTGAGCATAAATATATCTACAATGACAATTGGAATAATTATCAAGTCATTTTGGGAACATTCCATCATATTAATGCCATTAATTTATTTGTTTAACTTCTTCATAGTTTATATATACTCACAAAAAGTCATGTTTTTCTTGCTAATGGTTTACACACATTCAATATTGATCTCATGGAAAAGAAGAAACATATACAAATAATTTTGAAGGAATATGATGCATAAACCATATAACTTATTAATTAAATGTCCCAAACAATGACTGGATGGAATAATTATAAAAAAATCAAATTCAAAATTACAATGACCAATCACTACTCTTGATTAGTCGTAATGAAAAATAAATGGGAAATTGAATAAAATGCATGATAAATTTTTCCCAAAATAATTAATAATGAATGAATATTATTTTTTCTAATTTTAATTCACTTAATATAAGTCATACGAGCTATGAATTAATTTAAAATGTTTCCAAATAATTAATTTTTGTTTTTATTTTTTAAAAAATATTGGACTCCATGAGTGGCTTGGGATCCCCTTTAAAGGATTTTGGGGCCTAAAGGGGTTTGGGTGGGTCCAACAGGGTTTGGCCAAGCCCGAATCAATTTGATATCTTGACTGGATGGCAACCACAACCAAGTGAGATCATGCATAGGAGGGGAGAGGGTTCGATAATGACCTTGTGTGTTAAAACAACAAGAAATTATATTTTGTTATAAAATGTCGTCTCCCTCTATAAATGGGTAGATTTGTCCTTAAAGTCCCCAAACATTATGGGGTATTGTAAAAATGAGGTTAATTTATTTACCACTAATATTTTTTATTATTATATTATTTTCACTTGATTATCGTGTGACTGACATTAAACCCCCACCGCTATAATTTTTAAATTTTCTTTCAAATTCCTAATTTTAGGTTTTGAAAAAAAAGTCTTTTAATACCACAAATTTTATGAATATTTTCCACTATAAAACACTATTCCAGTGCCTAGTGAACTAGAATCATTAACCACAAATGGAACCCTTTATAAAAAAATATGTAACCTTTTAAAACCCAAAAAATAGTTTTGATCAAATTTAAAAACATCATATAATCATAACATAGCATACATGATAATATTGATGTGAAATTTATTACATGGGGGTTTTAATGATTACCTATATTTATTTAATTAAAATTTTATATTAACTAGATTATTAAAACAGAAGGTCCCCTTTATACCAATTCTTTTAACTTAGCACAAAATAAAATCTATATAAATATGTAATTTAAATACATTATAAAACTATAGATGTTGGGATTACATAGTCTATGTAATCGAAACCTGGTTACAGCCCAAATAACATATAAAATTTAATGTACGTAAAAAAATAAAATTGAAAACGTACCTCCTCAAATTTTTATTTCTACGATTTTACATATGTCATAGTAGATTGTGGCTCAGAGGAACCAAACATAGAACCCTCTATATCATCCACTACCATTCAAAAATCATGATTATTCGTCGACCATTAATTTATAGGCGATATCATGAATAATCGATACCCCTTCAGTGATATAGAGATATTTGGAAATTTTCACTATAATCAGAGAATGATACTTGCATTAGGGTTGTCTAGGAATCACTTTCACTGTCTAGAATATTGGAGAGCTAATAGAGACACTCTAAAAATTATAGGTGGAATTTTTTTTGGGAATAATAACATAAATTTTCATAAAAAGTAGTTTTCATTTAAAAAATCATTTTTGACCATTTAGAAATGAAACCCTTTAAATGAAAATGTATTCACCACATATTCTACAATGAATGTATCAAAAGTATCACAAATATTTTATCACTTCTAACATATAAACTAGTTTATGTAAAAAATTTGGAGTCATTAACTCCACTTAGTTCTCCAACATAAATATTTAATAATCCTTGAGTATATTTTATTCATTTGAAAATATATTTTTCCATCATATTCAATAAATAGATATTGAATATAATAAGTAAATTAATTCAACTAATATTATTCCTAAATTGAATAATATTGAATTTATTTTATTCCCTTGAAATCCATTAAACTGATACCACACTCACCCCAAAGGGGGCCACAATGTCCTAAAACTCAACATAAATAGATATTCCAATGATTTTGAATACACATTGTGTATGACCAAATTTATCCTTATCTCGATGGTAGTGAGTAATACTTATAGTCCCTGAGCGGGATCTAAAAACCGATAAAGGACCTTATGGAGATAATGTGTTTTCATTGTAATGACAAACTTCTATGACCACGTGTTAGTTAATATTTTACACAGTTATCAGATATCACTGAAATCAGGATGCACTCATCAAGCCATAATATTTTTTTACTTTATTATTTATTGATATTACTGAATCCATTTAATTTCTACTACTACAAAAATTTAATTACAAAAGGTACTACCATCATGGTTTGTTTTGATTGACATATAACTTCCTTTTGAAAATGAAAAATTCTATCATGACCATTATACCAATGTCATGTAACTAATGATGTACCCAACAAAATCTACCTCGTTTCAATATAAATTTAATGATTTTCAACTTGTATCATAGTACCTCATCGAATGATATAAAATTATAATGACCTCATGTGGATATATAAATATAAATTCTTATAGATAGTAATATCTAATGGAACCCTAAACATGTGGTGTTTCTATTGGTGGGTAATTATGTATTGACTCGAACCATTGAGGCCCACCTAGATATTGGAATGTCAATTCATCTCAACCTCATGCCTTGCTCTAATAGGTTAGGTACTGGAGACAATTTCTATTAAGTCATAAAGTAAATGAAATCCATTTTTCTAATCTAACGGTATATAGGCACCCTATTGTCTCTATGAATATGTGTATAAGATTAAAATAATGATTGTAAAATCTAGAGAAAAACCCTGAATGTTATTTCCTCTAGTGAATAAATATATGTATAATACAATAAAAATAGTGTGAAAATGTAGAAAAAATACATGCCCATATAGAAATGATACCCAACCTGAAAAAATTAGAATAACGGAAAATTGAGATAGCATTTCTCCTGATCTCTAAGTTAAACCACCGTATGTGTTTATTGAACCTAGGTAACACTATCCTATTTAGATATCAGCACTGAAATTTCCATCACCTAAAAAGTACATGAAACATCTAGGAAAATACCATGTAGCGGTTAGTATATATATAAAAATTTGGATGCCCTGAAAACCATAATGGAAAAAATATGAAGAAACAATAAATGTCAGATCATCCCATAACAAGTGGGAAATTAAACCCATCATAGATATTTGATCAAAAAATAAACCTATATGGGAGAGGATGGGGTTCTCTATGTCCATATTCCAGTAAAGGGTGATGATTCAGCCTATTGCTCCAAATTTCCAGAATCTTTCCATAAAATCTCACAAATCTTTTAGAGAAATTAATATAGAGGACCTAAACAGCTCCACTACTCCACATATTGTGGGGAAAAAATATCTAATTGTGTAATTAGGACATATTTTTATAAGCTAGTTCCACTCAATATAAAGATAAAAAATACCCTAGTTTGATAGGGGTTCAAATAAATAGATTAATGACCCATACTCTGGTGTGGAAGGGGATTCCTCGCAATAGATAGAGAACCAACACCCTGGTGTGATAAGGGGAACCACTCAATAGATAGAGGACCCATACCGTGGTGTGACATGGGGTTTCCATCAGTTGTTAGAGGACCTAGACACAACTTTTTAGTGGGGTACTACTCAGTAAACATAGGTCTCATACCCCATCACATTATGGGGTGCCACTAAGTAGATAGAGGGAAAATATCAGTACCCTCTCCCAACCATGATGTGGGGGGGCGGGGGGGGGGGGGGGTCCAACCCTGACATGTCTCAAATGATCCTGTCCTGATATCTACCATCTTCAAGTGTCTCTTAATGAATATTCAAGATCTAAAAACCACACATAATATCTTGTATTCTAAAATTAATACCACCATCATTTTATATACATAAAAATGGTAAAATTTGAGTCCTGAAGAATGATGTGCGAGAGAACAAAGTTCTTAGGGTAATACATGACATGTGAATTCACCTATATTAAGGGATGTTATCTTCCATAGACAATTATTGGAAAGATATTCCATGCCATGGTGTGTGGATGGATAATTAACATGTATGTCAACCCTCTGTCCAAGGCATGTACACATGGTACATGGCTCAACTACCCATGTATAGCCATATGATGTGTTCTAATGGTACACGGTGTGTATTTCCACTTCGTTCAATTACTCGAAGATCACAATGTGTCCTGAAGATCCTCCCATCATCGTTTCTACTCATTATCCCATATCCCCAAAACATTACTAGTAAATCATCCTAATTCCTTCAAAAAATAACTACTTTTTAAATTGTGCATACAACCACCATTAAACAAAGGGGTTTGATCACACTCCAACATTCACTAGAAATTTCAAATCATGACCACATGGTCCAATAAAGAAGTATGTAAGGAATGGGTGGGGGGAAAGAACAAGAACAAAGATGAAACCATCATTGGAAAGGAAATATTTTCCAACGATCATGTAATTAAGGACACCATGTGTGTTGTAATGGCATAACAATTATAAATTGAATTAAAAAATTTAGTTATCCATATTGGCTCAAGGAAAGGATATGAGATATCAGATAAATGAAAGATGATAACATTTTGTGATCAATAATTTAATCAAAACTAAAGAAATGAAATTTAAAGAGACCTATATAAATTTGGATAGATCATTTTTGAAGAACACATTCATCGGTGATGTAGAATACTCTATATGTTCACTTACTCTCGATCCACATTGATTCCATCAACCGCCTTACTCCTATGTCAATCAAAAAATGAAGTATTCTCCCCTCTAATCCTCCCTGGGTTATACGACTTAATATAGAAAAAATTCATAATAAAATATTTATTATGGGACTATGGTTATTCCATATATTAAATAAATAAATAAATAAATTTTTATATTATTTAATGAACCTTCTGGAGCTAAAATAACTTGACATATAGTTTGAAACAACTTTATGTTCTAAATAGTTTAAAATCCCCGTATTAGGATCAACTTTGGTATCATATTTTCAATTAGATGTCCAGAAAAAATTAAAAAGAAAAATAATTGAAATGATGCATGTTCCAGATTGAAAAAATATTAGTATTTTAAATATATAAATTATGGGGTCCCATGAAATAAAAACAATATGTTGACTACAAGGATAAATCTACTTATATTAATAGAAATATTCATAATAAATATCTAATAAAACCAATGAAATTAAATTATCCCCTTCCTCAAGTATTTTCATCTTGAAAAGAATAAGCTAAATGAATTAGTGGGAGTTCTGATCCTTAATTTATCTCTTATACTCCCAAGTGCTTTATTAAATTCTCTCAAGATTCCAAATCACATAAACCAAAGGAATGGTGCATCCTCACAATATCCTCTACTGCAAATCCTCGATCACCACCAGGTACTCTGTGATGGTTCATCCATCCCTAATGTTTATCTCTACCTAGACAGTAACTTGTGTAGGGTCATGAACATATCTGTTTAGCTACAATAAATGGAAGATTTTATGTTCCAAATTAAACAGTACTGGAATGAATTATATGTAAACTTATATACCCATGCTTCTCAAACAAAGACATTAATTTTTTTAGATGAGTGTTAATTATATTATATTGACACATTCCACTGAACAATAATATTTTATTGTGTTTCCAAATTTGGAACAAAATCTTCTTAATTCATAAAATATATTCCATGTCTCTATAAAATAACATAACCATTATTACTCCTATATAAAAAATTTCAATATAACATGGGAAAAATAATCATAAGAAATGGTTTGTTCATATTCTCTTTAAGGGTAAAAATGGTGATAAATAAGCTAATTAATAATATGAATGTATGACTACATGAGTATAACATTTGAAAACCATACCTCGTATATCAAAGATCATAATCCTATGTCATGGCATAAGGATCAGGTGTTTATAATACATCAATAATAATATAATTAAAGAAAATGATTCATAAGAGATTAAAATTTCAACAAGATGTAGAATTGTGACATACACATAAGAAAAGAAAATCATTTTCTTATTATTCAAGGATCATTGAACATATAAAGGAACTCAATGGGAAGCTATACCTCCTAAATAGGACACACCACCATCCCTAGTGGTAACCCTTTCCTTACAGTGGAATGGTTTTATTACCTAGATCATCATAGCTGTCTAATTTTACTCTGAATACCATCATAGCAGATGAAGTCCGCTATTGAATCAAGTTCACACCCTATTGTATTCTTGTCTACCACACGAGCTTTAAATCATTACCCAATAAATTAGAGGGTGATATATGTCCCACTAATAGTTGGTTATAAAATAGAAATTGTATATGGTAATAATGTTATGATTGTCATTATTTATAATTTTACAAACATCATATAATGAAAATTATACACATGTGTGCACAATATAATAAAACATTAATCATATAAATACCCTTGAAATAAAAAGAGATTCCTAAACATTTCATTATATCATAAACTATTGAAAATATATAGGGTTTATAATCATTTCCTGACTTCATCATAGCATACTACATGGAAATAAGTGTGTTTAATAAGAGTTATATCATAGTATCACACATAGAATACAAATATGATCCATAAATATATTGTCATCATAAAGATAAACCATTAAAATAATGAATAATAATATTTTCCTTTATTCATATTCTTTATAAAGCATAAATTATTGCAATAGATGTCATCTTAGATGGAGAATTATTTTCAAAGATGACTTGGAGCATTTCATAAGGAAAATAACCTTTCTTTGAAAGTAATTTTTTAAAACATAAAACATGTTCAAAATAACTTTCCTTGAAAATAACATTGAAAATATATAAATAATGATTTTGAAATCATTAAAAAATTCATGAGGAAACAAATATTTCTTTTTTTAAAAACACTTTATAAATCATAAATCATTTTGAAAATACTTTTTTTAAAATAACCTTTATAATTTATAATGGTTTCCCTAATGAAAATAACAGTCATGATAGAGGTAAATTACATTCATTTTGTACATGTTAAAACAATTTTTTGTCTCAATTTTTTTGTAAAATATAAAGTCAAATTGTTTGGAAAATGTCATGAATATTCCATTGAAACAAAATTGTTAAACACTCAAACATTTGTAAATAATTATTTTAAAAAACATTGGGTTAATGTTTTTTTGGAAAACCACGCTTTAGAAAAAATGGGTTTTTTGATCAAAAATATGATTTTTATTAAAAACATTCCTTTTCGAATAATGATTTCATTAAAAGAGGGAAATTAAGGGAATCTGTATATTCTCATGAAAAAACCATAAGTGTTTAAAATTCACTAGTTTCATGAGAAATATATCATAATATTTCATCATTGGAAGAAAAAGGACAAATATTCCTAATAAATGATGTGATTGTAACATAAAACTCTTACCTCTATGGTGACATTGAAACATAATCCCCGTTGAGGAATAAAATTAATTGAATTATAAAATATCACCAGGATAAAGAAATTCAATGTATTGAATGCCAAAAGGGTCTTTATGTATACATTGTAATATATTTTAGGTGTATAACATAACATATATATTAATGATAGAATATTGAGACAAAAATATCTTACCACATTAGTAACCCTTGAACATTAAACACCATGAAATAGAGAACATAAAATTTATATGTAAATGACCATAAATTTAATGATTATAATCATAAAATACATTCATGGGAAGTATACTCACCACCTAATATAAATAATTTGTGAGTATATCATGTCTCTCAAAGAAGAAAAAATCCAGACAAAAATCCCTTACCATATGTTTTGACTTCCTTCATACTAATGTAATCACCGAATATAATAAATATATGATTATTTTAATTATATTAAAAACAATAATTATATATATAATTCCATATATTATTTATATAACACCTTTTATTACCAATTTATTAACAATTTATTATTAAAATCACATTTTATATAATAACCACTTTGTTTTGCATATTCGTTTTGATTTTTTATTTTCATTACTTGTAAATTAATCATGGTTACATAATATAGGGAATAAAATAAGTAAATAATTACCCTATTTATACATAAATTATAATTTACCACCAAACATGAATGATGGTTTTTAAAATGATGTTTTTAATGATCATGGGGACGGTACACCATACTACCGCATGAGCAAGATTTCCATCTTCAATGATCATTATGAAAGGATGTTAAGATATGTATTGTCGTTGAATCATTATAAAAATATAATAAATACCATATTATTTATTTTAAATATAATTTCCCATATCATCAATGTGGTGTGGTGATGAAAAGAGAGAGCTGCATTGCTTTGTGAAGGCAGTAGCCCACATGCACATGAATGATGTTGTCATATTTTAATGAGTGAAAAGGTATGAAATAAATTGATATATTTTACAGTAATAATGATAAATATATCATGAATAATATAATTATTTCATCTATATCACATATATTTATCCTTGTGATATTACATGTAATGCTTTAAGGAAAAACGAATCACATAGCTTCGCGAGGGGGTAGTATGTTGTGAACTCGATAGACATTATTTTATGTACTGTTGAATGGAATTTAAAGAATGTATATATGATATAATAAAAATAATAAGTTATTAAATAAAATATATACAATATTATAACCAACATCATACCAAACATTGAGATGTTGTATTGGAAAAAAATGACATCGGTTCGCGAGGAAGTAGTCTTCCATAAACACCAATTATGATTTCATAACCAATTTGATGAATGTGGAGATAGTGGTATCTAATTAAATTAACACAATAAATAATTATATATAATATACTTAGGTTCTTATATCATCATGTTATAATAATAATTGAGGGATTTTGAGGATGAAATAAAACAAAAAAGGCTCATTAATGAACATTACCACTTCTCTGGGTATCCTCCTTATGTTTGAACCAAAATACATATATTATTGTATATATGTGAAAAAATAATATTTCAAGGATGGAAGAATATAATTTGTAAATATATTTTTTAGTTATTTTCAGAACCAAAAGCGTTTTAAGTTGGGGATAATATAGGATAGGGTGAAACCATTCAAAATTATGGTGTGTGGAACAATTTTAATTTTTAAAAATAATCAATCATACCTACGTATTTATAATTATAAAAACCTAAAAAATGGAAAATTACCAAAACTAGAATAGATAAGGTTTAAATATTTCTAAACAATGGGCTTTGGATAAGATGGTTTTCCATTTTAACCCCTATATTCTATGTTTAACCCTCATTAGATCCATTTTTACCATAACAATGATAATTATTTTTTACTATTTTCACAACACATTTTGGTCAAAAACTATGTTAAAATTATATGAAATTATAAATTATTCTGATTAATAAAATGGATTCATTTTTCAAAATTCAATTAAAATAAGTGGAAAATTTTAATTAAAAATTAATCCTATAAACGTGATGAGAAAGTTCAGTTTTAAAAAGAAAATGTTCAAAAGATTAACATGTTTTAGTATATAATTTTAATATAAAATTTATTAAATGAACTAAATTAGATTAATGGATGTAAAATTTTAATAATTTTACATTAATACCCAATTAAAATATAATATATCTTTATACATAATTAAATTGAATATTCAGTTTTCAATTAAAATTCATCATTTTTTACTATTAAAAAATTACTATTTTCATAAAATTATTAAAAATTAATCATTAATAATTTTTCAATTATGATTAATATAACTAAGATTATATTTTAAAATAAATTTTATAAAGTTTAAAAAATTAAAATCAAAATTAAACCCACTAACACGATTTAAAAGTAGGTTTTCAAGAGAAAATTTTTTTAAGCACACAATGATTTTATATCAACTCTCTATGTAATAGTAATCATTGAATTAATGTTAATTACAATTTACAGAAATATAATATATAAATTTCATTTATAAAATTATTCAATAGGTATTATTTTAATTAATTAAAATTGAGAAATATAAAGCACTATATAACAGTTTTCAGAAAAACCCTATTTTAAGCCCAAAAATAAACATGTACTAAGATCCAGTATAAAGTTGATTAAAAAGTAACTGAGTGGGTTAGAAATTAATAAAAAACTACTTATGTTTATTTTGGAAATAATTGTGAATTTGAATTACATAATTTATTGAAGAAATGATAGTTTTAGGAAAAATTGGAATTGTTTACTCTTTATAAAAAATCAATATTTTCTGCAAAATAAAACAAAATCCCCATAAGTCACTTATGGATTATTATTCCAAATATTATTTTATTTTATAAAATAAAATTTATAAAGTAAATATAAAATAATCATAATATTTTATCATAAAAATAAATTAAATTCATATATGGAGAAAACATATTTTTGATGAATATAATTTCGTTACCAAAAACTGACTGATTATATACTAAGAGTTTAAAAATAAATTTATATTGAGTAGGACATAGATATATGTATATTAAATAAAGTGGTATATGTTATTAATACAAACTTATTTTATGGCTAGTTTATAATTTTCATATTTAAAGTAATATTATTTTGTGGTTTACTAAAGCTCGGTGTTGCATGTCATGTATACTATCGAAGAGAATATTTGTTGAATGTAATGAAAGATAAATGTAGAGTAGTTTAAAACTCAATATATATAAATATTTGAATGTAAAAAATAATATCATAACAATTAAATTCATTTGAATTTTTTTTTTTCAAGAAATCTCAAATTGTTACTGGAAAAAACCTCATCAACCATACATATATGCCCAAATGGATTAATGAGCCTCGAAGATAGATTTACTCCATAGAAAAACCTCCACAATACTCACCATGGGGAGAGTATCCGAAAAAGTTTTCTCCCAAATCAAACTTCAAGGGCCAATGACATCGACCTTCTTAAGATTTTATATACTCTAAGGAATATACATATTAAAAACATGTTCATTATTTCATATTTATGTATTATATTAAGTGATTTGGGGTAAAATTACAATTAAACACACACCCCACACACACTTAGCACTGAATGGGAGGTCATAGCCCCCCATGGATTAACCCATCCAACCAGATACTTTATTACATTATATATTTATGTCTTGAATTCCCAATGGGAATTGAATAAAATTACATGGTGCATAGGCCCACAATTTGATAAAAAAAATTCATTCTTTCATCATGTCATTGTCACCACCTGCACAACATTCATACAATACAACCCTATTGATGGTCAGAAAGCGCAATGGACGCAAATCCCATTCAATATTAATAGTACTACTACTAAAGTACCCCTTTATAGTGACACAGTTCCTTTTACAACACTGTTAAAGTACCTATAGAAATTGTTTCCCACCCAGATTTAAACATGGGACATATGCAGGATTAGGGGAAGCCATTACCACTCAGGTAATCCCCCATCTGTATTTCCTATTTATACATGATTTGTTACATTAATGTACACATTATACAACCTGATGGATATAGAAGTCCAGTATCATTAGGAATTATGTACATATCATAAAATATTGAACATGGGATTCCATAACATTATTAAAAACCTCCTTCACATGCTTTTAAATTTCCATGTATTTTAAAACCGCATGGGATAACCTTGCTGAAAATATAAGAAATGGGTGACCTATAAAACCCAAAATGAGAATAAACATTGAATAAGTTGGTAAATGTTATACAATTGGAACTTAAATGGAGTATAAGAAGAGTTTGAATCATAAACATGAACATTGATAGATGACATTGAATGATAATAGTATCATGGGAAATTCAGAAACACCATAAAACACTACATTATAAACATTGGTCAAAGACAAAAATCCAAGACAACATGGTGGGAGGATTTCAATAATGGAATGAGGTTCAATCCATATTCCAACATGATATTTCACATGACTAAAAATTACCCAATTAACTAGATAGTTATATAATTTCGGGTGCACCTGACAGTTTCATTTCATTCTTAATCTTATTTGTGCCACATATATCATACAACATGCATCCATTTATTATCATAATTTATTCCATGATAAAAGAGTGCGTAATAAATATATATAAGTACCCAATAAAAATATATATGTCCATAAATTTGAACACCCTTGATATGAAATGGGTATGATATTCACCACCAAATTGTTCTGGCGTTGAAGATTTTATTGAAATTTCAGCAGTATAAGGATATCCCATAAAGATTAATAAAAATTTCTTGATGAGAGATAATGGGTTATCTCATCACATAGACATAAAATATCTAGTAATATGTACTTGGAAAAAAATATCCCAAAATTAGAAATAGGAAATTTATGGAATAATTTAATGAAAAAACTTGAATAAAGTTAAAATCCTAACTATATTTCGGCATGGTAAGAGGTGTATATAATGGATCATGGGATGATTAATGAAAGTGAAAGAGGGATATCATCATTTATAAATTAAATTCCCAGTATGGGGAATTTTTAATAACATATCGTAATGTAATCTAATGTTATTTATGATATATAATATAAAAGAAGCTCTTGAATGAAAATAAAAGGATAGAAAACCCTTAAAAGCGTGTATGAGTCCAAATGTGTGGTAGGGGATCAATGAGAGCATAGGGTAACCATGGTAGGACTCTATAGAGTGGATATATGAATATTTAGGTTATCCATAGAGTTTTAGTTAAGATAAAGGGGATCTTGGTTGCATATATATTGTAAAAACTGAAAATTTCATTATTATTTTGGTTTTGGACTGTACGTCATAAAATAAAAATGACCAAAAACCATAAAATAATTTCCCATATTTTCTTTCAAATTGTTTTTATTTTCATTATTTTATATGTATAGGGTCTAAAATTAATAAAACAACACCTTATATTATGTGAAGGTGAGTCATACTCTTAAAGAAAGTATTTTAAAACCTTAAAATATATTACATGTTTTGATGAATTCATAATTTCTTTCTAAATTTATTAAAATAAACATAAAATCACATTATTTTTACTGTAAAATATATATTTTCTTTTGGATACCATTTATTTTATTTATTAAATCACTTTTGGGTCATTATGATACTATAATATATAGTGTATATTTAGATGATATTTAATTTTTACCCGAAAATTCAGTTGTCTAAGAAAATTTTGAAAAATTCACCATTGGATAATTTTTATGACATAGATCCAAAAATAATATTCATTTTATCAAAATAATTTTATAAATTTTTTAATTTTGACTTTTAAAATAAAATCCCCATTTATTAATAAATTCTGGGTTTTTTCACAATAACAGTTTTCAGACCCTGATAAAAATTACATTTGACTTTATAAAAATTATATCATAATTAATATTTAATAAATACTATATAATAATAATATTATTTTCTTAAAAATTTATTTATTTCAAAAATACAATAATTTATTTAGACAAATTCCTTGATTGAATTTGAATATTACCTCAATTGTTTTTGTATTTTATATTATAAAAATTAAAATCAATTATAAAGTAAAAAATTTGATGAAAATATATTCATTTTTATATATAAAAAATAATTTATATAATAATATTTCTAGGGTATTTATTCATATATATTCAATACACCATTAAACACCCTATGAGTAAGGTGTGTGACTGTAATTATTTATAGAGTTGTTTAGCGAACATGATTTGGGTCTAGATTACAATGAGCTTGAACTTCTCCCATAAAAGATTTCATTCATGCTTAAGTTTCTTGATCTCAACATGGGATTTTTCAAGGGAAAATCCCTTTGATCTTGTCACCCTTATAAAATTCAAGGAATGTGATCCATAGGGTATGATCTTTCAGGTTGAGTCCATCACTTCTTTTTTTCAATTGAATTTGTTAAAACCCTATATTTATACTAATCATGTGATAAATGTTCAATGACTACATTATAAATGGTAAATATTATTAATATTTATTTATATCAAATGGGATATAATAAAACGAAATATGTGAATTTTATTTATATATCCATATTACACAATTAGATATTTAATTAAATTGTAGAGGAAATTTTTTTAAAATAGTTTGGTTTGTTATTATCTTCCCCCAATAGAAATTTCTCCCAAAATTTTTTATTTACACACACTAAAACTAATGAGGGTAACAATGTTTCATCACCTCCTCCTGTTCCCATGCCACTTCTTCCAACTTTTGGTTTCTCCGCAACACTTTGACAAAGAGTATTGTCTTAATTTATAGAATTTTTCTCTATGAAAAAATATCTTCATTGAATTATCTTCTTTGGAAAGGTCATTCTAAAATTGTACCACCATTATATTGATTACATTGGAGAGTTTTGGTATGTACATTATCATGATGGATTCATGGAATACATCAATTACCCATGATAGGTTAGGTGGGAGTGTAAGTCGGTAGGCCATTGCTCTCATGCGATCATGGATATAAAGGGAGAGATGTATCTGGGACTAAGCTTTTCCTTCTTACCAAATCTCATGGAATTATTCCATTGAGATAACGGGATTAATATCATGTCTCCAACATCATATAATAGGTCTAATTGATTATTTTTAGCGTAGATATTTTTTTGACTCTTAGAAGCCTCAATGTGTTGTAAATGGTCTTTGTATTCCCCACCACAGCCTCAACCATTTCAGGATATAGTAATTTTCATTTTTGAAATTCATCCTTTCATGACTTTGTTCTTCAACTATTCCTATAAAGGGTTTTATAAGTGGATATTTGGATGCATTAGTGGAAAATATTTTTTTATAGGAACTCAAATAGAGGATTATGTTCATCCCATTATCCTTTATTGTCCATATAATAGGCTGAAAACATGTATTCCAATGTATGTATAGTTCCCTCAGATTGGCCATTAGTTTGAGGTTGATAATCTGTGATGAAGTTCAAATCAGTGTTTATAGTACGTTGAATATTTTTTTATAACATGGAGGTGAATCTTTTATCTCGATCATAAAAAATTGATATTGGTACTCCATATAGTCTTCCTAGTTCTCTGATGTATTCCCATGCATGTTCACCCAGTGATAAATCTTCTCATATCACAATAAAGTGTATTGTATTTTTATGAAGATACACCACAACCCATATCTCTTTATTCCCCCCTCTATGTATTCATTAGACTACTGAAAAATCCCATGGAGATATTTCCAATTTCCCGGTAGGTACGGGTATTGGTTTCATCAGCCCCTTGGATTTTTGAATTTACACTTTCTCATGATGAAATTCAAGACATTGTGATGTATAATCCATGATCTCTATCTTCATATTGTCCCACTAATAGTGTTATCAGATATTTTCATACATCTTTTCACTTCTGGGGTGGATGGATTGGGTTGAGATATAAGCATCATCCAACAGTTCCTTCTATTACTCAGGATACGATGGTACACATATTTGTGACCCAAATATCAGAACTACTTCAATAACACTAATATCAAAGTATTTTCCTTTTCTTATAGTTTTCACTTTATTTTAATTCCCACATCATACCTTTGTTAATATTTTAACCTCTCCCGAAGGGAAAATTTAAGAATCATTTGTGAAATGATTAATGATGTTCCTTTATTTACAATTCCCATGTCAATTCTGTTCATGTATAAATATAATAGATCCTTTTCAATACTCATAAATGATAATATGGGGGTACGTTTTACATAGAGAGTATTCCAATTTATTCACCTTACTAGTATGGTTGTGAATTGATAAATCATAGCCCTCGAACAGCTCTGAGAATCTTCATTGGCACATATTCAACTATTTCTGTGTGAAAATATTCTTGGGGATTTTGTGATCTGAATATATTTTACACTTCTCCCCAAAGATATAATCCCATCAAATTTCAAATAGAAGATAACTACTACTAACATTAAATCGTGCATTTGGTTTATGTCTACATGAACATTCAACATCCTTGAATTATAGGCTATCAATATTTCATTTTTCATTTATACACATCTGAATCCCTTCGTTGCAGTGCCATTGAATATGATGAATATATCTATAGTTATGGGTAGCGTGAAAATAAGTGACGTTATAATCATTCATTATAATTCCATGAATCTCTGTTCAAATTAATCATTCCAAGAAAACATCACTCCATAATGATTTATCTTGTTTAGAGGTTTCTATAATGATGATAAATTTCACACAAATCTTCAACAATACCCAGCTAATCCATGGAAACTACAGATATATTTCAATGATGTTGGCCACAAATATCCATGAGATGATTCTATATTTCAAGGGTCAACATATATAACATTGATTGTAAAGTTATTCTAAAATAATGAGACTTAATTCAACCAGAACACACATTTTTTATAAATGTAATAAATATTATTCTTTAACAGGGGGTTTATCACAGTGTTCAGATGCTTCTCATGACCCTATTTTGTTTTGGAGTATATTATAATATCATCTATAAAGACTACTGAATTTTTTTCAAAGTAATATCTAGAGACTCTATTCATCTAGTCCATGACGATTGTTGGTGTATTACTGAGTTAGAATGGAATGACTATGAACTCAAATTCCTTTTACCTTGTATGAATAGTTGTCTTGGGGATATCATTCTTCTTCACCCTTACAAAATAATATCCAAACCATTGACCCACCTAGGATAGGTATTGTGATCCACATATCTTTTAGAAAAATTTAACAATGTGTTTCATCATATACATTTTCTTTATATTGATCTTTTCGAGCTCACGATAATCAACACAATTGTGTATTGACCCATCCTTCTTATTGAGTAAGGGGACTGGTGCACCCCACGGTGAAGCACCTGGGTGTATGAACCCCTTATCGAGATTCTCCTATAGTTGTTTATTTAAATCTTAATTTCAGACAACATCCATTTGAAATCACATCTGGGATAGTGGAAATGACACATATATGATCTCGATTGAAAATTCAACCCCATAACTACGTGGAAGACTAAGAAATTCCTCGAAAAACACATCATCTTATACCCAACAATGGTCATCTCTTCAAGGATAATTTGATCTTTATACTGAATAATTTTTTTAGATATGATTTCCCATAGGTAAATAATATCCATTCTTGATATTTTAGTTCTAAATAAGATTAATCATCATCCTTCCACATTTATATAATCGGGAGTCGATTCGCAATATGGAGAGTGGTTTCTGTCTAATGCAAATTTATGTTGACTCTATATAAGGAAAAAAATTCCATCGCCAAAATTTCGTCAAATCCCACCAAAGGGAGTTTGAAAAGGTTCAGTAGTAATTTTAGACCACCAATTTTGATAGAGGATGAGTTATATACTAGGAAATAATTATCTCCACCTTTTCCAATTTCAACAATAACCCCTCTTATATGATTTATGGCCGCCTTAGAATTTTTCTTCTAAAGATTAATGATATGAATGAATTCACAGAACCATAATCAAAAAGTATGTTTCATATTCATAAATTAATAACTATAGTAACTATCACCACTTCATTTTTTGGATCTACCTAATTAGTTGTGATGGAAAATACTATCCCTTTCTTCCATGGAAATAGTTGGTTGACTATGAAAACCATTGTCTTAGTTCATTGGTTCGAAAGGTGAAATGGATCCTAAAATTTATTATAATGAACAATGCACTGATAGTTGATCTAAGAATTCCTCTCCTCCATAGTATTAGTGTGTTTCTCATCATGGAAATCACCTATGAGGTTCCCTTCTTTCCCAAACCAAAATCTTTTCCTCATCCCCCTTATGCAATTTTACGAGTTCTTTTTTCCTCACCATTGGAAAATAGGATGCCAAAATTTCATGTAATTATTATATTTCTCCATCGAACCACTAGAATTTAACTCCACTATACAATAATTATCCCCATTATCCCATTTGGATTCCCTAATAACCAATTTGAATTTGAGGGCACATCAAATGATTTCCCCATAGCTATCAAAGTCACTGATTTCCTGGAATATTTGTAGACCTGGTTTTATCCCACAAAAGAAGCAGTCAACCTTGAATTTTGGGGAGAGGACCAAGCTAGAGGCATATTGGGAAAGTATTGTGAATTTTTCCTCATACATAATGATTGATTCATGGCCTTTTTTGAGGTAATGGAAATCCCTTTCAATTTAAAGATTGAGAGTGCAAGGATCTTATATAATGTAAAACATTTTTAGGAATTACTTCCACTCCATCACTTCGATCAATTATCAAGGATCTGTATTCTGGATAAATTTCCACCACATATCTTCTTATTCTTCCATATTAAGATCATCTAGTTAATCATTATTTTTGTTCGGAACATTGAAGGATGGAGAAGATCTTCTCAATTGAGTTGATTAATTGTTTTGCGATTAAGGTATTAGATTATACATTAAAAGTTGGAGGCAATTTCTATATGAAGCTCTCTATTGAGGCTTGTTCTCTATTAGGGGGTGGGGTGTTGGGAACTAATTTTGATCAATGATTATATTTGTAACTAGAGTCATGTGATAGAGAATCATCATAATGTTTGGGATTCTTAGTCCCCTTGGGATGGTTATCTACTTTGGGATGTCCTTACTTTTCTTGTTGCATTGATTATTTACATGAATCATCCTATTTTTTTCATTGTCTAGAATACAGGGAAAATTAGGGATGAGTATTTGTAAAATATTAAACACATAAAGGGGTAATACAATGAAATTAAAGGGATATCTTATAAATTACATTTATTTATTTAACTTATGAATTTCTAGGATATAATCTATTTTATCCATGATTTATTTTGTAACATGTACTCTTATGGGTATTTTATTATTACCTTAATAATAGTTCATAATGAAAATATGAATTCACTAAAGAATACCCCTCAAGAGTGTGAAACTTGGTGCATAATAATGCATTATTTTGTGTACTAGGTTATACTGAGTTAGGACCAACACACATTTTTGGAGTTGTTATGCTTAGGTACATCTGTTCTAGAACCCCTTCGACTTGTAGTATCCAAAAATAAATGTCTTTTATTGAAAAACCAATTACAACATACTTACCAAAATTTTGGTATGTTTTATTATTCTCATTATTATTCTGAATTATTTTGCAATATTTTTCTAATCCTAATCCCAAAAATAACTAGACATTTCCATTGATACCGACTATAAAAACCACGTTCATTATTTTCACATTAATACTTGAATTATTACATTAATGTACACATGATAAAATCTGGAAGATCGAGAGGTGTAGTGTATTTGGGAATTGCTTACATATAATAACATCTTGGACATGGTATACCACAACATTATTAAAAACTTCCATAACATGCTACTAAAATTCCACTACTTCTAAAACTACCTGGGATAACCTGGTGAAAAACATAAGAACGGGGTGAGATATAAATACTAGTAATATAAAAAGCATTGATAAGGGGATGTGTTTTAGATAATGGGTACATAAATGGGGCATAAAAAATAGTAATAATCATAAACAGAAACATTGAGAAATGATATTACATGATAATCATAACATGGGAAATTTTGAAAAAACATAAAACACTATATCATAAACATAGGTCTAGGATAAAATCAAGAAATCTTGGTTGAAAAAGTAAAATAAATGAATTATGTTCATTATATATACCAACATGTTGTATCATAGGACTAAACATTACCCAATACATTGGAGCACTAAAAAATTTTGGGTGTACCTCTCACTTTCATTTCATTATCATGATTAAGTGCACCACACACTGCAAAAAAGTGACATTTACCAATAGAAAATTATCGACATATAATATATTTGTCAGTAAAAATGATCAATTCCAACAGATATTAAATCATGTTGATATTAATTGGAGGTACTAGCAATTTTTTTTACCAACAAATATATATGTTTATATTAGTAGTTCAATACCAACAAATCTTTTACTAACATTTAAATCTGTTGTCATATCATAATAATACCTACAATTGATTTACCGATAAATGAATATGTTATTATAAATTATTATTTCAAACAAATCTATTTCCATTATAAAAATCTATTGCAATAAAAAATTTAATAATTTTAAATATTTTACCAAAAACCGAATATATTGATATATATATATAATTATATATACATACATATATGTATACATTAGTCATTACAAACATATCATTTTTCATATATGGGTATATATATAATAAAAATAGTTATAAATTTATATATAATTTATAACTACCTCTCTGTTCTCCTCTACCCTACCTCCCTGTTCTCCCCTTTCCCGGTCGGGGGACCTTCCCCCCAACCCCGACCCAACCTTTTTGTTCTTCCCCTTCCCAGTCGGTGCCACCCTCTAACATCAGCACCTCCCTATTCCCCCCCTTCCTGGCTGACGTCCCCCTCCAACATCCGTACACGAATCACCCTCCCTATTCCCTACCTCCCCCCTGACATCATCACGTGAACCCACCTCCCAGGTGTTCTAAGACATCATCCCCAATCTCGACCACCATAATCCACAACATTTTATAATGGTGTCCCCATGAGACCGATTTCTCTATGATGCCCTAGATTAATCCTAGCCATCCCTGGGATCCCATCCCATACCTCACTATCATTCCTTCCCTCGCACTGTGGATTCTTTTGATTTTAGTTGTCGGGATCGCATCGAAGAATTTGTATTTTTATGGGAAGGAATAAGTTCAGACGATGTTGGTATGATTCCACTGTGACTGTCACCGAATTATATGTAAGCTCATTAAATCTTCTAGACTAATTATTTTTTTGAGATTTTTCTGGTAGAAACCACTCTTCACCTTGTGCCAGGTTCTATATGTTAGTGCATACTGGAATTTTCCATTCGCATCTTCTCATATGGGGGTTTACTGGGATTCTTTCCTTTTTTTGGTTTCTGATGTGTGGATTCTTTTAATTTTAGGAAGGTATTGGTTCTGGTGAAGTTGGTACTTTGGGATTATACCGGGACTGTCACCGCTTTCTATGTAAGATCATCAATCTTCCAGACTGATTATTTGTTTTAGATTTTCATATCTCTATTCTTGATTCAATCATTTTTTTCATGTTAGGGAAAGTGGGATGAATCTCTTCTTATTTGTGTTAATTCATTAATGGGTCCCTCCTCCTCCTTTTAATGTATTCTTTTCCTTATAGGGCGAAGACAACATCGTGTTTCCCTTTATTTCACCTACTAGGGTCATTACAGTCTAGTGACTCTATTGGAATCTACTCGAAGTATCTGTTATGCATATATTTTAATGGGTTGATGTCACTTTCTGGTTATTTGTACAATAATTATATAGAACTATTGCATGGGTTCCTTTTATTTATTCACTAGTGTCTAATTTGTAGTGCATTCAATGTGGTAGATGTCACCAGACTTGAGTTTCTGGGAAGCATCAGTGGGGGGCCTCTTCTGGTTCAGATGAATGTGTATGTTAATAGATAAGGGAACCGGGAGAAAAGGATAGAGCTCTGGTTCGACCCCACTGTGGATTTCCACATGTACTCTCTTCATTAGAACCTTGTCTAAGTCATGTAATGCTTCTTTATCTTTTTATTCTGTTTATCCATTAAACCATATTCTTTCTTTATTTTTTTTATTCACATTTCATTTCTTATGTTTATTCAATAGGGTAAGAATTAAATGATTACAAAATATAATGTCTTTTATTGTATATGATACTCTATGATCTGATTAAGTGTATGTATTAAAAAATCTGCATATAATTATGCAGTTTCAACACAAATGCATATTATGAAACTTTGAAATTATATGTAGGTTCATCATGCATTTAATCTGCATTATTCTCTATAATATACCTTCAAAAAAAGTTATTATAAGTTTGATTTAGCATTCTTTGTCTTGTATAGTTTCCAGTACCACTATGAAATTTCAATAACACTACAATATACAGGTTCAATATGTATTTTTTGATCCATCTACTAGGATATACTATGCATTCAGTAGCCTTTGTAATGTACAGTTTCAATATTCCTACATATAATTATAAAATTTTACTATGCAGTACTATTTGATTCTTTATAATATGCATTGAAAATTTTTACTGGAAGTTATATTCAATAGCTTTTGAAATGTACAATTTCTAGTACTATCTACTTTCATCTGATTGATTGAATAATTTTATTCAATGGAAGTAAATTAGTATCATTATCATGATTTTTTCGTATCATTCTTGGTTGGCTTATATGCTTTGGGATCTTAGTCTCATGAATTATTTCTCTTTTTATTTTGATGGTTATGCAGACTCTTCTTGGTTTTTTGAACATCAAACATTATCATTCTTTGTCTCAATATATATTTTTATTTTAAGAAAATCCTCTTCCTAGGTTAGGTGGGAATCCCAAAAACACAACCATCAAAAACCTAGACACTAGGAATCAAACAAGACCAAAATAACGCAATAAAAAATAGGTTAAGAATATAAAGGGATGACCTAGTGCTCTCATGAAAAGGCTTTAATTCCTTGATCAGGATGAATTCAAAGACATCCATTGATGTTGTAAGTTAAATAAAATAGAGGCACTAATAATATCTCATAAAGATAAGCTGACCTTGATCATGCTTATGAAATTAACATCTAGATGGAAGTCAAGTTACGCACACAAGTCAATCTTAAAGACATGGGGGCATGATCAGCTAGACATCTCTCCTACTCCATAGTTGTGTCTAGGATAAAACATCAAGCCTCCCGAATTTCGTCACCTGTGGCTTTTCCAAAACAATCATACATTTCTATCATTTTTCTAATGAAATGAGGTCAGAAAAGTTCCATGGAGACCTGACCTCCTAGGAAGACTTCTGTCCCTTGGACATCAGGCTACAACTTCTCCCCAGACCAAATAGGGACTTTCTAAGCCTCGCCAACTCCTTTTGTGTCTTCCACTGGGCCCTTAGATTCTTGAAGAGTATGATGTTAAACTGTTAAGACCGCACTTTCTTTTCTTACTAACCTTTTCCTCATGAGATTATGAAATCTGGAGGAATATTTTCAATGCCTTTACTTGTTACCCAAATTCAATGGATAACCCCATCTGTGATTAAGGATTTTTAACTTTTTTTCAATCCTGAGAGAAAGTTTCCCTTTTCACTGATTACTTCCTCATTTTACATGGAATATTCCACCACCCTATCCTTGAAGACCTGTTGCCTCTTCTTCATAGGCTGTACCATTTTTCACCCCTCATTATCTATTTTTGACCTCCTATAACTTCTAAAACTGGTTTCTGAGCTCCATTCTAGGATGGATTTCCTACATTGGATACTTGTTGCATATCTTCCCTTCAAAAGCCTGCTCACTGATTTTTCAACCTCTACACAGGACATGAAAACAGACTCAGCCTGGTCATCAATAGAGGTCACTGAAGGTGATATAGAAGACTCTCCAACAACTGATACTTAGAGTTTATATGATGTATTAAGAATAAAATCCACATATGAAGCATGCTAAATTATTAATACTGAAGGTGACTGATCAATTGATCCAGTCTAAAAACACATTCCTTCATTAGCTGAAGGATTTAAGACCTGTGCGTGTACTGTAGTTTCGAAATCATGCCTCAACCTAGAAAATATTCCATAGATAAGTGGATCTGGCTGCTGAACACTCTCCATCCTCCCAGCTGCTGAGATCCCCTACTTCAATGCATTTGAAGTGTAGCCATAGGAACCTTACTAGATCATCTTGGGTTGAATATTGAATTGTTATTGGTGACGATATCACCTTCCTATGGAGCCAAAATTTCTTCTTTTGAGAGAGTACTGGGAGAACTCTCACTATCCAGAACATCACTGGAGGGGTTGAGATAAAACTCAACATTAGCATGAACTTCCTTCTTCGACTTTCCTACAAAGTAAACATCATGGGAAGTACCTTTCCTAGGAGTTTGCAGATAGGCAATTTGGGCATGACCTAATTGATTAAATGGATAACATAAGTCTACCCCAGATTAATAGCACACCTATTGCTTACATTGATGCTCCCCTTTAATCTCAATCCAAATATATTCCATAGAAACCTTTGAAATGTCATCCTCAACAGAAATCTGATGAGAAATGGGATGACTAATAAAATGAAGACTGAAAAGACTTATTTCAAAATTACATTTTCCTTCCCATACCGTGTATCCACTAGTGTGAAAAACACTTTCAATTAGGAAACTCAAAACTTTATATAATGTTTCATGCTTATTATATAACGTTTATAACGTTATAATGTAATATAAATGTTACATAATGTTTTTATGTCTGATATTCTTTGTAACATTTATATTTTAACATTCAATTTCATCACTGTTATGTGTTTCTAATCTATTTTGATCACTTTAATATGATTTTTTAATTGTATTTTTTTCCATTCACCGTCATCATGTTGTGTTCTTTTTTATTATGTTGAATCCACTGTAAATGTGTTTCAACTTAATATTAATAGGATGTCATATATGTTACTATATTGTTGGTATATACTCTTTTTATGATGTCAACTACATTACCATGTTGTATTTTTGTGTCTATTAAATAAGAACCTGGAGGTAAATTTTCTATTGATGCTATTATTTTTTGTTATATTACTATTGGTTATGAATAAGGAATGTAGTCCCACCTATTTCATAAAAAATTATTTTCAATTTCACTTCTGTGATCTCATTTCTTCTAGTTTATGAAATGTGACATGATACTATGTTTTAGGAATACTCATTGTGATTATTTTCATTTTTTAAATCTAAAATAGTAAAATGATTTTTTGAGAGGGTGGATTTTTTTTATAATTTCAAAACTACACTTTCAAAGTGTGTGTTCTGCATGTGTTTCTGTATATATATATATATATATATTAGTTATATAAAGAATCCAATATTTGTTTTAATGATTGAGAATTTTTTTTGTTATAGTTATTTTGAATCTACCATGGAATTAAAATTAACTACATTTTTGAATTTATATTTTGAAGCATGTCATAGAATTATAAGTGAAAGTAATTGTCTTTCACTCAAAAGAATGAATAAAGTCTTGGGTTTCCATTTTTTCTTGGGTTGGGTTGATTGAAAGCTGCACAGGCTACCTTTCTGAAGGTAGCTACTAGTTTTCCTTTTTTTAGATCAATTACAAGGGAGATGTTGAAAGTGTTTGTGTTGTTTCATGGAAATGGCTACAACTTTTCATATGGTTGATATTGAGTCTGATCTAAAATTATTAAAAACACATACTTTTTTTAACCATGTTTCTGATTTAGATTGAGAATGCATGATTTTTTTCTCACCATGGTATGTTTTTTTGAGCCCATTATATTTATTCTTACAATTTAGAAGTATTATTATATTTTCATTGACTTTGGAAGTGTTTTCTTTCTAAAAAAATCCTGAATTATATCATTCACCTTCACTTAATTTTTTTATACATTAATTTATTTCTATTATGGTTTCAATTTATGCCGATATTTTTCACGGATTTTTGGGTATACAATTTGGTCATTTGTGGTGCGGATCATGGAGTTGAAGGGTGTGGCATATCATTGACTTGAGGTTTCTCACAGGTACCAGAGATGATTTTATTTGTTGAGATGTCAACAGAGATGATGAATAAAAGATTCCCATTCAATGTAGATCAATTGTTTATATTTTCATTGATTTTTATTTTAGTTACAATTCATGTAGATATTTTTGGAAGATTTGTGGGTATGTTATTTGGTTTTGTTGTGTTGATCTTGGAGCTGAAGGGTGTGGAATGGCACCTACTTGAGGTTCCTCACTAGTATTGAAAAAATGATCATTCTATGCAGATTATTTTTTTATAAATTTTTTTGCTTCAATTCTTGCAGATATTTTGCACTGATTTGTGGGTTTTCTATTTGGATGCGTGTGGTGAAGATTTTGGAGCTTAAGGGTGTGACATAACAACGAAATGAGGTTGATGATATGAGATTCCTTTTTTCCTTTGTCGGAGGTAACTATTACTATACCATGATGGGTCCTAGAGGATTTCATTCAAGAGATGACATGTCCTTTTTTTATTTGGCAGAAGTAACTATTATTCTACCAGTTTACCATGATTGGTTTTGGAAGAGAGAATTCACAAGACGACATGCCCTTTTTTCATTTGGTGGAAGTAACTATTATTCTACCATTCGACTATGATGGGTGCTAGAGGATTGTATTAAAGGGAAGATGTGCCATTTTTTCATTTGGGGAGAGGGGGGTAAGTGTTGGTAAGCATCTGCGGCTGCATGGATAGATCTTGAGTTCTTGTGTGTTTATGATATTTTTATGTATTAATAAACTTCAACTATGTATGATTCATTTTGTATTAAATTTCACTTAATATAATTACTTTTTTTTCTATTTCTTCATGTGTTAAAATCATCATTGGTTTGATAATTTAAGCAGGTGTTATATATGAAAATTAATAAATATTATATGAAATTTTAATATTAATTGAAATTTATAATTTTTATTTAAATATAATTTATAAATCAATATTATATGTTGATAATATTATTACCAACAGAAATATTTGTCATATAAATATGTTGCTAAATTTTTTGACCAAAACATATATTATCTGTTGGTATAATTATATTTATTACAGAAATATTTTATCTGTTGCAATAACATTTAGCGATAGAGTTTTTACTGACAGTTTAGTGACTGGAAAATTTTTGTTGGTAAAATTTTATACCAACAGAAAAGACACTTTTACCAACAGATATACTCCTGTTGGAAAAAGTTAATTATTTTGTAGTGACATAGATCAAAAAACATAGATTAATTAATCCTTATAATTAATTCAAAGATAATGTAAAGTATATTAAATTTATGTAAAACCAAAATCAAAAATTAAAAGTTCATAAAAGATAATACCCTTGTTTTGAAATGGGTATGGTATTCACAACACAATTGTTTTGGCTTAGAAAATTGTTGTGAAATGTGAGAATCATAACAAAGTTAATTAAAGATTGATAAAAATGGGTTGATTAGAGAGAAGGGGGTCCCTCATAAAATTTAAACAAAACATTGTGTAATATGTTCATGTAAAAATATATCCCAACATTAAAAATTTTAAATTGAAGGCATAAGTTAATAACGAATCCTGAATAAAGAAAAGAATCCTGACTATATATTTGAAACAGTAATGGGTATACATAAAATATCATGGCTTGTTTAATGAGAGTGGAGGGGATTATCATAGTTTATAAACTAATTATATAGTAAGGGGAATATTTAAGAATATATCCCTATAAAAAAATGGTAATTAAAGATTCATAACATAAAAGAAGTGCTTGAATGGAAGTAATAAGAGGGAAATCCCTTACTTGAGTGTGTGACACCAAATGCTTGGGGGCAGAATTGAGATCTCAAGGGAACCTTAGGAGGATGTATAGAGTGTATTATGTAGTATAAATGGTATCCAAGTATTTTTAGGGATGATATATGGGATCTTCGGTGGGTTTATATATGAAAAGGGGGGGATATCTTCATTATTTTGGTTTTGGAATCTACATAATAAAATAAACATAAAATAGACCACACCATATGTTTTACCATAAGTTTATGCCAAATAGGATTAGCTTATATTTCTTTATAAGTTCAATGGTCTAAAATAATACAATAATACCCTTCAATATGTGGAGGTGAGTCACAATCTTAATGAATGTATTTTAAAGTCCAAAATTATATTAAATGTTTTGGAGAACTATTAATGGCATTATAAAATTAATAAAATTAACATAAAATCAAATTATTTGAAAGGTGAAACATTTATTTGGTATTTTATAACATTTATATAATTTATTACATCACTTTTGGGTAATTATTATGTAATAAAACAACATTTATATTTATATGTTATTTAATTGCTACATGAAAATTCAAATATCTCAAAAAATTATGAAACATTAACCATTGGATAATTTTTACATTATAATTTAAAATATTATATTAATTTATATAAATAGTTTTATAATCATGTGATTTTTAAAAAACAAAACAAAATTTATGTTTATTAATAAATTCTCTGTTTTATGACAATAACAGTTTTCAAACCCTTTTAAAATTTACATTTGAATTCATTGAAATTATATGATAATTTATATTTAATAAAAATTATTTAATAATATTATTTAATGAAAATATTTTATATTTCAAAAACCCATTATTTCATCCAAACAAATCCCTTGAATAATTTTGAATATTACCCAAAAGTGTGGTTTTTGTTTAACTTTATCAAAATAAATAACATTCTTAAAGAAATAAAAATTGGATTAAAATATTAAATATTTTATAAGAAATATATTAAATTATAATATTTCTTTGGTCTTGATACATATCTATTTAATAAACTATAAACCACCCAAAGAGTAATGTGCGTTACAATCAGACATTTATGGGTTCGTTCGAAAAACATTGTTTCGAACGTGATCTCAATGTGCTTGAACTTCTACCATAAACAGATTCACCCATGCTTTAGTTCTTGGATCACATCATGGGTTTGGTCATTGTAAAATCCTTGTGATGTAATCTCCCTTAGAATCTATAATAAATGGGATTCATAGGATAAAATTCTACTAGTTGAGGCCCTACCTTTCTTTTTATGTGTTAATTGGATTTGTTGAACCCCAATATTTATACTAATCATGTAAAGTTCATTCAAACACTGTTTTTTCAACGGAAAAGATGCTTAATATTAATTTATATGAGATATTATAGAGTAAAACTAAATATATTCCATTGTTTTTTACATGTATATTACATAATAATAAATTTTATTAAATTTAATGGGGAGTTTTATTTATAAAAGTTTGAAAATTTACAATACTGATATGCTCACGTATCACTTTTTCTTTCCCCATCACCACATAAACCATCTCGATCCCAACTAGATATGCCTAACCCATCTCAGTGTTGCATAAGGGTGACCTAAAAGATCTCCCAGATGGAGCCTCAAATGTTGACATGCCAATAGTATAGTGATAGTGACTATTATTGTAAAACTCTATAAATGAAATGTGATTCCCACATCTCCAACTAAAGTCCAACACAAATACCCTTATCATATCCTCTCCCACCAAGATAATCCACATTATTTAGCTATCCATTAGGGGTGATATTCCATACTCTTCCTAAAATGGGTCCCAAATTCCTCTTTTAGGGCTCTCCATAATCGTCATCTAAATGAATAATAATGGTTAGAGAAAATCATCAAGGGTACCCCATGTAGTAAAATGGTCTATTGCATATAAAAATTATGGAAAATCATAACTCAAATCTCATCTATGATGGAAAAGAAGTGTGCTAACATGATAAGTCAGTCAAAAAACTACTAGATGGAAACATAACATCTTGTTATCTGCAGAAGCACTTTCATGAATTCTTTAAAAATTTCATCCCATTTCCACTTTATGATCTCAATTTGTAGTGTTAAACCTATCAAAACCTCATTCAAAACATTTACCTATAGACATTTGAGACACGATGGGATGAATTCAGAAACACATTATATCATTCTATTCCAACAAAACATCTCTTTAATGTCTTTATACATATTCAACACACTAAGATGAACAACCAAGGGGGAAGTGTGAAACTCTCTCATAAAATCCTCATGAAATGTGACTGGAACCATTGTCCATCAATGGAATAGAATGATGTGGTCCCCTATTTTATAAAATCTATACATCCCAACTCCTAAGGATATAATTTCTTCTAGAACCTCATAGTAGATATATCTAAACTAATCCCCTCTCACACGATGATTAATTAGAGGAGTCTACTAAATCAGTTGAAGAAACAATGTACCCCTATCTTATACCATGTTGATATTTAATGAAGGAAACTACTTAGAAGCATACTTCACCAAGCGAGAATGGTACTTACTTATGAGGGAATGCACACCCCCTATGTTCACCTTCCCAAAAGTATAGATTATATTGATGTCATAGTCCTGATGAAACACTAACCAATGCCTCTACCTCAGGTTAATATCTCTATGAGTTTAGATATACTTGATTCTCTGTTGGTATTAGAATACAATAATTTTCTCTCTCAAAAGATAGTGACTCGGCATCTTTAAGACATCTTAGTTAAGGTAATCATTATCCCTTTCCATGCCAGGGAGGTCAAAGTGGTTACTATCCTAGTGAAATGAAGAAGTAATATTTGGCGGTACCCCACTATGCCTTGGAAATTATTAACCTCCACAATTATCATAGGTGGATCCCAAGTGTGCAATATATCAATATTTTTTGGTTCAAAGGTAAATCTTGTTCATCAACGAAATCCAATGAATGTGAACCTTATATATCCAAAGCTAACTCTTCAATGGATTACCATAAAGATGGTTTTGTGAAAGAAAGTCTAGGAAAAATATCAAAATCTCAATATATTCCTCATATGATTCAAGGTCAATGAGTATTTCATCAATAAAAACAACCAAAAATTGTTCCATCCTGGACTCATCGATCCATCTCATAAGAACTGTAGACATTTTGGGCGTATTAATCACATAAAATTTTAAAACTATAAACAAATATAATCCATAGAAACATTTGAATATTTTTGGAATATTATCCTCACAAACCCCCAATTGTTCGTAGTTGGACAAGATATTGATCGTGAAAAAATAACTCATGCCTCAAGAATTATCAACTTGTTCAGAAATCCTCAGAAAGGGGTACTTATTATTTATCATTACCTGGTTCATAATATGATAATCAATACAAATCCTAATTCTCATATCCTCTATTTTTAGGAAAAACAATAGAGATGCCCAATGAGGCCCACTGGTTATGATTAAACCCATTCAAAGGACCCCCAACCGCTCACACATATTCTAAAACACAATAGTTTTCATCCAATATTCCATAGAATATATCTATGTGGTCATGGGGTGAAATTAAATGAAGATTTCCATCGACCTCATCAATGTTAGTCTTAGTACATCCTCAAGGAAGAAAACCATAATTTACTCCACTACTGAATGAATTTGGATTCCTGAAGATCCCACTGAACCTAGGGATAGGCTCTCCGTCTGATTGGCGATGGTTTGAAGACTCATACATGCAATACCCACTTACTATCCAATGAGATATATCATACTTGAAATGTATAATCTCATAATATCAATCGAGAGAAATCTAACTCACATGAAATTAGAATTTTTTTGGCCCAAACTGTAAACACCTATCCCATACCATGATGATGTGTAATGGTTAAAACAAGAAGACCAAGATGTACAATGAGATACTATTTTCACAGTGTTCCATCATGCACTACCGATTGATAAGAAATATCAAAGAACCATTACATATCGAAACTTATATCCAATGTTGCAGGGCTAAAAATTCATATGGAATCTCCAACTCTTGCATGAGGTACATATAGATGAATGATTAAGTAGAACTGGTAACTGTCAATATCAGAGTAGTGGTAGAATAGATGTAGATTATACCTCAGATCATCTCGTGTGTAGAATGATCATTGACTTCTAATTCTAGAAACAATATGAAGCCCTTATGAACATCTCGATGAGAACAGAATGGGACTCATGGTGGTGGTCCTGGTTGGAGTACCTCCTAGAATAATCTGTCAAAAATAAAACCCAATATAGACTTACACTAGTTTCTCTTACAACATCATCTCCCTGGGGGCTTCACTGGTTGTGCATTGAAGATCCCAAATGATAATACCACCTCAACGATGCACGTAAATCTCTTTATTACCTAAATTAATTATCTCTAAGGGTCAAGAAATTTTTATTTATGTGGTTATCCCTCTCAAAAGAATTGTATTTCCCCTCTAGGGGCTAATGGAAGCCGATTCCTGAACCTTGCACTATATTATAACATGACTGAGTCTAAACACAAGAAGTTATCCTAGGACAAGGCCATGCTGACTGGTTCCTACTTCTTGTTACAGATGTCTCATCCCCCTAACTCCATCTACCAACTCCATATAACATTTTTACAAAATCTAGGAATCTCTCTGTCACCTAATCCCAGTATAGCACTCCCAGATAAGAGGGAGTTCACAAGGGGACCACACTGAGAAAAAATTATCTTCATAGACCTTGGTCAAACTTCAAACCCCATATGTAACAAACCCACACTATGTCTATGGAATATCTTTTAAGGTTGGTGAAACATTTGGAATACAGAGAAACTGTTATACTACCCTGATGCACCTTAATAAGCTCTTTAATCATAGATGAGCACAAGAAATATGGGTAACACTCCTCATAAAATAACTACTAGAATAATTAGCATGAGAGTTTCATCACATCGTGTGTATACATGACTACACTCCACTGGTTTCCTACTACTCAATAGAAAATACTATCTTCCATCACATCAATATTAATATTTGGGCTTTTGATGAGCCGAAATACTTAGCTCCCAACTCAAGATAATCGTCCAATGCCTGTGGATTCATCTCGCTGTGGAACCTAAGATTTTTTTGATATTGGAACTCGAGTAGTATGTTAAGAATACACACATCCTTAGAATTACCTTATGGTACTCTCTGCTAAACGAGTGTTGGGTGTTCTACTCCCCACCATCCTAGAAGAAACACCCCAAAAGATGGCCCCTGAACTAAGACATTATTAGTCATCAAACCATCATCATGATCTAGTAATGGTACCCTGGTTTGATGGAATCAAGGATTCATCGTGAAAGTTATCAATGTCTCCACATTTATATTAGAATACATTTATGAAGAGGTAAATCCAGAAGTAAAGTAAAAGGTCACAATCCTATATGATTCTTGAACCATTGATTCCTACAGCCAATTTCTCGGTATGCAGATTTGACAAGAATGTAATCATTGTCCTGGTGTACTGATATGTCAGCCTCCTCCCTAACAATAGGTATCCTCTCCTAAACACTGCACTCGAGACACTCAAAATTGTTTCCCCATGTCCAAAATAATACTCATAAGTAGAAAACTCCAAAAATTATCCCACGTAATTAAATACTTTGACACAAATCTATAACAACCCAACCCACCAAGGCCAACTTAGTCAATGGTATGTCGATCATTCCAACAGCCAGACCAACTAAAATAGGCTAGGGTCTAGTAACAGGTTCCAAGAATTTAAAAATATGATTGGTGGAATTATATTATTGTATATTTACAAATACACCCAACCATCCCCCTAAAAAGGTTCAAAGGAATAAAATAAATATAGTAACATCTAGAGAAAAACAATACATTTAGTAAAGTGTAAAAAGTTTATCTATGTTCAATTGAATAAAACCAATGTAAAAAGGGAAAAAGAAAATTTCCAAACAAAAATGAAGTCCCAACCTGAAGAATCTAGAGTAATGGATAACTGAGAGTTCCTAACTCTTGATCTCTATGTCCATCCATCGTACATAGTAAATCCACCCAAACAAGCTCCACTAATGTCACTTTTGAAATTTCATTCATCTATATAAGACATTAAACATGCAGGAAATGCCCATGTTGGGGTGATTGTATACATAACCAATAATATTAAATGAAATACACATATGGATAATTAAAAAGATAGAAATATCATATAAACCCATAAAAACATGGAAACAAAACTCATAAAATATACAATTAGAAAGAGAATCCTAGACAAAAGAGATAAGGAATATCCATCTCCACAGTCCAACTGTGGATGATGAGTCTTCCTCTTACTGAAAAGTTCAATCAACAATGCCAAACATCTCATGTTTCAATCCAATAAATCCAAATGAAAGAACAACACCTCACCAATATTCCATAGCTGGAGGGAGAACAATATCTAACAGAAGACTCATGCCTTAGTTTGATAAGGTTTCTCTACAAAATAGATAGAGGGTCCACTACTAGATGTGACAAGGGGTTTCCATTTAATAGATAAAGTAATAACACTCTGGTTTTATAGGTTTTTCCAATTAATAAATACAGTACCCATGCCCGGGTATGATATGGGGAATAACTTAATAGATAGAGGACTCGTTCCATAGTGCGACCGGGGGTGCTAGTCAGTTGGTATAAGACCTTCACACTAGTTCATAAATGGGGTACCAATGAAAAAATAGAGGACCCAAAACCCAATGAATCTATTTTTACTAAAATATTTTTGGAGTTGAATAATATTGACACCCACCCTGATGCCATTAGGGGGTTTCTAACCCGACATATCTCAAATGATCCTACCCTAATCACTGCCTTCATGAAGTGTCGCCTAAATAATGGTCTCATTCAGAAAACCTCATGTCATACCTCATGTTCCTAAATAAAGTCCAACATAATTTTATACCTTGAAAAACATTCAGTATAGACTAATATTAGTTGAAAATTCAAGTACCAATGAACGTGATATGAGATGAATAAGTTTTTTAGGGAATACACAACATGTATGGGGGTCTACATGTTGTGTGACATCAACACACTGCATTGAAATGATTTCCCTTGGACATATCTGGAAATTTATTTCATAAAACATGTAGTTGATCATGGTTAAAGGACCTATGTGTCATCCTAAAGTCCCATTCATGTACACCTAGCACATGGGCCAGCAGGAAACATATATCCACACAACATCTACTCCTGTGAAACAATATGTATGACCACATGGAATCCCTATTATATACTACGGGCACCTTTCTATATACCCTAGTAGGGTAACCTAGCGAGTGTTCTCATACATATTTCATGTGATTCTTAACTCAACTGAAAACTAAAGCCGCCACAGAAAGAAGAAGTACATACCTTACCTTTTTCCACACTATATGGATTGTAGTCATGTTTTTCATTGAATCCTTTTATTTTTTATGAAAGTTTTTGATCCATAGATTCTACTAAAAATACAATTGTTTTATCACCCAATATATAAATGGGGATTCCTTAGAACATAAATTCCCAAACTCCAGTGGTCAAAAATCAAATTTTGATCATCTTTCTAAATCCCACAGTGTGTCTCAAAGCAGTTCCCATCACTATTACCACTCTGGATTCATGATCCAAGAATAATCCCCCAAATCTTAGCCCGATCAATATATAAATCCCCAATTTTTTCATCAAATAGGAATACACCATGATTTTTTGGGTTTGATTAAGCTCAAACCCGCCCATACAATATTGAAATTTGATGCCATGGTCCAACAAAGAAGTACACGAATAGTGGATTGGGGAAATCACAATAAAAAATGTAAAACCATCATTTTAAAAGACTTATTATTCAATGATCACATAATCTAGGAAACCATGGTAGTTAAAAAGGCCAAAAAAGAATAAATTTATTTAAGATTTTAATTTATCTTGATGGTCTCACAAGAAGGGTGTAAAAATGTACATCAATAAAATAAAATAAAAATCTATGCTCAATATTTTTTTAAAAAAATTGAATAATCCAAAATTAATGAAGCATACTTTGATTTTTATTGTAAATTAATGAAGAACTAGTTTTACAATGATGTAAAGGACCCAGTACATTCGCTACCTCTCGATCCTCTATTATATGATAGCCCGTCAAACATTGTTGTCAAACCGCTAAAGAAAAAAGCTCTCCTCTAATACTCTCAAGGATATGTTTCTAACCCTAGGGAAATTTGGTAATAAAATATTTTCATATATAATTTGGTTGGGTAATTTAATGAAATAAAAAAATTATTTATATTATTAAATGCTCTAGCCAACGGCTACCCCAACCAGATATCCAACGACAACCAATATTAGGTCTCACCTAAGGTAAAACCTATGTTTCCGAATCAACCATTATCTTTGAAATCCTATTTTAAGTTTAAAAAAAATTAAACCCAAAAACAATGAAGTCATAAATTTTTGGGAATTAAATAATGTAATATTTTTATATATTAATTTTGTGGAATTGAGACACCCAAAAAACATACCCACTCTGAGGATAAATTTAGATACATACATACAAATATTCAAAAAAATAAAATAAAACCAATTTAGTTGAACAATCCCCATGATACCCCTTACTCAATATAATCAATTTTTATCTTCATGAGTATAAGTATCAATTTTTTTGATCCCCCAGCACCTAACGGTTAGAAATAATATATTTCTTGTCAACATGATGTATATTGACTACATGAAATAGGTTTATGATTACTATCATAGTACCCTTTGGTTAACAAAATAGATGGAAATAACTATATCATATCGATATGAAAAATAATCTTTGTAAATTTACATGTAAATTGTGGATATATATATATATATATATCAAAACTATTATGGTAAGAATATTTCATGAACAATTCCTTAAATGCATGACATAATAATTGTAAATTATTATTCAGGTTGGTTCAAGGGAAAAAATTTGTATATCAAAACTTCATGTTGAAAAAATATATTTTTAATGTGTAAAACGTTTCATTTAAGAAAAATATTTTGAATTCAGGAACTTATTCTTTTTCTTTTTTAATTCATGTAATATTATATTCAAATAAAAAACTATTCCTCACCATTTTTATTTAGATAAGTATTTCATTGATTCCATTTATATTTTTTCATTGAATATAAATTAATTTTATTTTGTTTAATTATAAACCAATAAATATTGTTTGAACCAATAATTTTAAATAAATTACCTAATTGATAAAATAATCAATAATTTATCACAAAAAACCCTCATATCAAGTATAAATACACCCCTCTTTTCCTTTGGTAAATAACATTCCATCCACTAATAAAATCTCATGATCTACCCATATCCGCTGTATTTATCCTCATCATGCACTTAGGTACATTTCGGAGTTACCTAACCCTAATCCTTTATGGATTTATAAAATGCTTAAATCTTTACCTTAGAGGTAACAAAAATTATCCGTCATTATTTCTCTCTTCTTATTTCTTCTCCCTAGATAAATTTATGTTCTTATAACATTATCATGAATTTAATATAAAAGTATATAACATATAAATGAAATTATTATACTATTATACCTATTTAAATATATTTAAATAAAATACTTTCTCTCCCTTCACTTTCATCTCATCCCAATAATTACTAGTTCCATCCATTTATGAGCAAATTTTAAATACTTTACTTATCACCACCTACTTGGATGATTAGTTTATATTTTGTAATAATTTTTTTAATGCATAATTATTTAATTTAAATAATTTTACAAAATTATTAATTAAAAATGATCAAAAATAAGAAATTAAAATAGAAGAAGATATTTTAAAAGAAAATGTGTCTCAAGCCATTTTCTCCTTAAAATAAATTATGATAAATAAATTATAAAGATTGTAGTTGATCAAGAATGAAAAATGGAATAAAATTCACTTCATAATTAATTTATTTATTAAAATATGTTTATTATACTAGAATAAATACATTAATGGAAGAAAATAGGACTTAAGGCACGATTTCATTCTCTTAATCTCAATTCATTCATACATGTATTATCGTGTGCTTTATGTTATCTTTTATTTTGTCTATTTATTAAAATATTGAAATCATTTATATTTAAAATAATTTCTTCATGATATTGGAACATATATATAAGGATCCCGCTATATCTTTCTTTTGATTCATATAATACCAATGTTTAAAGGGTTTCCGATCTGTAAATTATGTTTTTTAATATAGGTTTTCTGTTATGATACTTTTTTATTTTATATGGTTTATATAATACTTATTGATATGTAATACCTTTGTTGTCAATTTATTTTGGTTTTTAATATACCCTTTCAATTCCCCTCTTTTATGGGGTTTGGAATTAACAGTTATCGAAATTGTAATATTTGTTTTTGATACAATATTCCTTTCATTGGGTATAAAATTTCTTCCTAGATTATACTCCATTAAGTTTATTTTATTTGGTAATATTTCTATTATATTTGTTATTTTATCTTTACTTCTTGGTAAATTACATCTTCACATAAAAATAATATTATTTTATTAATTTCATTTTCTTTAAAAATATAATGTTGTTAAAAATAATTTTTATAATGTTTCGAAAAATTCTCTATACATAATTTTTTTATTTTAATTTTAAAATAGATGTTATATTTTTTATAAATTTTTAAAGTGAATTTCATAGCATTTTAAAAATGGGTAATTTTTTATTTTCTTTACAAATTCATAAAATGAATCTCAATTTTAATGTTTACTCTATTAGAACCTTTTCCCACTTTTATAACTATAATTCATTATGAAATTTAAGTTTAACTTTTCCATGATTTTCTATAGAAATTTATATTCCAATTTCTTGGGTATGTTTTTTTAGTCAAAATAAATGGTATTTTTTGACGAATAAATATAAGAGTTTAATTACACTTATGTTTATTCATATCTTCCACTCCACATTTCATAACATAAGAATTACTTATTTTCAAGGTTTCAATATGTTGATTTTTTAAAAAATTAAATCCTTCTATTTCATCCTCTTATCCCTTTTAAATTGATATTTGATGTGATATATAATTTTTTTTCAACCATGTCACAAAATCTGAATGAAAATTATTTTTATAATTACTCTTAAATTTATATCTAAAAATATTGAATAAATAACACCGCTATAGTTATGATTCATTTTTAAAACTCTAAATAAACTTATGGATTTATATTTCATGACTCAGTTTGTTATTTGGGATTATGTTATATTTCACCCATTATATCTATCTTGAATTTATTTTTCTCCTTAATGTATGTTTTCATCGGTTTAATAGATATATTCTATATCAATTCAATTGTTTTTATATTATAATTAAAATTATTGAAATTACCATATACCCATTAATAAATGGGATTTATAGGGTTATTACTAACAAATTTATTTCATTTATTTATTAAGTAAATATTAATATTCATTATACTTGTTATTTCAATATAGATTTTTTTATACTATTAAGGCATATTGGTTATCAGTTCGACTATTTATTATTTTCTCTATATAATGATTTTATTTGAAATAATTAGTGAAAGGTGGAGTATATAATTATATATCCCTTTTATGTTTCAATTGGTCTCATGAGAAAAGCTAGCTTGGGTATTTTCTGTAATCCTAAACCATTTATGTATAATTTCAAGAAATGACGCCTTGAAGATTAGTTTATGATGTATGTATTTATTAATTTAATCCCTAATATAATATTTATTAGTCTCTGTATGATTATTTACAATGTTATAATATCCAAGGATATTTTACATGTTTCTGTTATTAATTAAATTGAATTATTTTATTATTATTTATTCCTATCATATTTTACATGACTTGTTTATTACATGATAGTTTCTATTTTATGCTAACTTTTACTGAAAATTTATAGGAGGTGATAGTTTTTCATGATCCCTTCCATTGGTTTTTTAGGTGATTGGTGTTGTAAGATAATAGATAAATTAGATTTAGTGTTTTTGCAGTTATATTTCCACTAAAAGAGACGTATTTCTGCCTAATTTTATAGGTTATAGTGTGGTGTGGTCTCATACATGGACATTGTGGCTTGTTCACACCTCAACCACATTAAAATTTGAGATGAGTGATTTAGAAGTTATTCCATTTTGGACACCAATATACCCTAAATCTGTAGTTATTCCATGGTTCTATGGGATGAGGTTCTATATCACTATTTTCCTAATTTTTAATATGGTGTGATTGATAGGTTGCACCCTAGAAACTCCAAGGTCCTAATTACTTTATTTAACCTATATAATGGTGCATATGTTGTGGTGTGTTGGTAGAAAAGTGTTGTCTTGCGGATAAAGCACCATGGACTTATTAATGTTGTGACACATGAATCTTGGTGTCACAACTACATTGACTTATTACCCAAGGTTTTTGGCAATAAGGTTTTGTCTAGTAATTGAAAGTGGGGATTCAGAGGGATTTTTGTAGTGGATTTCAATGGGTATCTTTGAACAAAACCATTGTGGTGTTTCCATTACTTTTTCACTATGATTTGGGTAAAATACCTAACCATTAATATAGTGACACATTCTTATCACACATTGACATTACATTATTTTTTTATTAATATTCATCACATTACACAAACACATTCTTCAGGACCATACTAGTTTACTGTCTCTAGAAACATGGAAACACCAATAAATAGAACAGAGGTAAATGACATCATCACCAACCAGGATATTCATAAACATGAAAAATAATAGAAATACATACAAAATATATTTCATAATAACCATGTTAAAGGAAACAAAGTAAAGGGTGAGAAAAGATTCTTGGAAATGGGAAACATCTGAGATAAATAAGCATTCCGTGATCTTAAGGGTATCAGAACATGAGGATAACATTTGAAAACTGTATAATTTATATAAAATATTATAAAATTTATTCATGGAATAAATATTGGTAGTTCATAGGACCTGAATATTAATTGAATCACAGAATAGAACCATGAGATAATAACATTGGAATAATACATAAATTTGGGTCATACACAGAAAAATAGGAAATAATTTATATATTAGTGAAGGATCACTTTCATGGATATTGTAGTAAAATGTGTAGAGTCCATAAACCCTTATTGTAGTCATGGTTCAATTTGGAGACCATTATTTTGGCTAAATTACCTGAATAAATTGGATCCACTCAATTTTCAAACCAAATCTTAATGATGATATATAAATCACAATTCAATTCATTAGAGGGATATATATCTCCAACCTGTATCATAATGAAAATAATATTTATGTATTCACCAATATCATAAAACATTCATAAAATAATAACCCATAAAAAGAAATGTGTTTCATAACCATTTTATAATATCACAACCTATATAAATGACATAGGTTTTATAATCATTTTATCATTTCATCATAACATAACTCATGGAAAAGGAATTCAGTTTCATTATAATTATATCTTTGTATAACTCGAGGAAGATAAAGAAGTTTCATAAATATAATTCCATCATAAACATAAATCATTATGATAAATAATACTAATGGTGCCCTAGGATAATATCCCCATTAAGGAATAGGTAACATCAATAGATGTCATCTAATATAGAAAATAATTTTGGTCAGTCATTTAAAACAATTCTTGAATAATATTTGCGTTATTATTTGAAAAATAGTTTTTAAAACATAAATCAATTTGAAAATAATTTTCTTTCAAAATCACTTTGAAAAAATTTAATTTATGATTCAATGAAAATAATTTCCATAATTATGGGATTTTCATTGAGGTTATACATATTAAAATATTGATTCTTTTCACATTTTTGAAAAATTCCAAACAATAATTTGTTGGAAAAAATCAATAAGTTTCCTTTAAAAAAATTATACAAAAGTCATACATGACAATTTTAAAAATCATAAGAGATTAATAAAAAAGTATTTTTTAAAACATGTTTTTGAAAGAAAACAATTTTTTGACCGAGCAGATAAATAATGATAGATTTTCTAAAAAAAATTGTTTTAAGATCCAAATATTTTATAAATGTATCTATTACATTAAAATTTCATGAATAATCAGAGTGTAATAAAATTAGATAGTTTATTTAGATATGGATCATAATAGTTAATCATTATAAACATAATCATAAAAAACCTCTGATAAACTATAAGATTATAACATAAATCATTACCACTTTGGTAACTTTGAATCATAATCCCCATTGAAGAATAACATAAAATTGAACATAATATATCATTAGGATAAATAATTCTATGATATTAAATTTAAAATTGGCTTTATATGTACCTCGTGAAATTATATAGGTTTATAACATGACGTACATATCAAAGAAGGTGAATTAAGACAAATATCTCAAACCTCAAGTCTTAACGTCTATCATACACCATAAAACCTATTTTATAATAAATATAATTTTATAATAAATATATTGTAGAAAAATATATATAATTATATGTAAATTTATATATATATATTAACATATATGATTTTCTTACTGATTTTTATTAACATTTTATTAACAATTCCTTGTTAAAGTTTTGTTTTGGATAATGATATTTTTTTATTTCATATATGTTTTAATTTTATATTTTTCATCCTCTTAAATTTATAATTATTTATTCACTTATAGATATTTTAACATGGTATAATTATCTTATATATTCATTATATATGAATTTATTGTAATCCATAAAATTTATTGAGAGAAAATAAACAAGAGCTTCTGTGGAGATGGTAGTCCATATGTACGCACGAACATTGTTTCTATTTTATTATTTTATTGAAATAAGGGAAGATAAATGATATATTATAAATAAATAATTAATTTTTTATGTTATATATATCACATATGATCATTAAACTTATCCTTATTTCCTTCAACGTAAGTCATGAATGAATCGTATTGCTTCGCTCAGTGGTAGTCTATCGTACACACAAGCAATGTCATTATATTCCCTCAATATAGAGAGTATGAATTTATGTGTGATATAATAATTATATAAGTTTAATAATATTTAAAATATCATATATAAATAATAAATTCATCATTATATCCAGCCTAGATAAGTAATAAGGGAAAAAAATATACATCGTTTCATGATGCGGTAGTTCTCCATACTCACGGATAATGACTTCGTAACCCATTCGATGGAAGTGGAGATGGATATAGGTAATTAAAATAACATAAAAAATCTATGTATATGGATGATACTAATATTATTTTTTTAGAATGCTATAATAAAAATTGAATGATATGATAGAATAGATAAAACAAAAATGCTCATTGATGAACGTTACCTCTTTATTGGGTATCCTTCTTAGGTTTTCCCCCAAATACATAATTTGTAATCATTATGTATAAAATAAGGATTATAGGATGAGTGGAAGAAATTTGGTAAGGGATTTTTTCAGGTATTCAACAAACTGAAAGGGTTCGAATGTGTGAAGAGTAAATGAGAAGGGATGGACTTTTTTATGTGAGGTGAGTGACACACGTGTAATTTTTTGAACGAATGAATCCCACAAATGTTTTTTTCATGTTCCAGGGAACCAATAGAAAAACTTTTCAATAAAAGAATATAAAAGGTATTAATATGGTCAAAAAATTAGTTTCTGACAAGTATTGGGTTATTTTTATGCCTTATCATTTAATATTAACACCTGTTTAACACATTATTACCTTAACTAATGTAAATAATTTTTATTATTTTAACTTGTCATGTTACAAAAAAACTAATTTTCCCATGATTGATAACATAAATTATAATCATTCAAAATATGGATTCCATTTTCATAAATTCAATTCATTTATGTATAAAATAATAATTTAAAATTAATCTTGCAAACGCGATGACAAAAAGGGGTTTTAAATAGAAACTTTTCAAATGTTTACAATGTTTTTGTATCAAAATTAAAAATAAAATTGATTTAAATGACATAAATTGGATTAGTGGATGTACTATTGAAATAAATGCACTTTAAAAATAATTTAAAAAATAATTTTACTTTTAAAATAAATTAAATGAAAATCAAGTTTTCTATTTTAATTCAATATTCTCAGTATCCATCAAAAAATGGAACATTTAAAAGAAATCCAAAACATTCACCTGAAGATAACTTTGATTAGATAATTTTAAAAATTAATTTTATTATATAAAATTAATTATCTAATATGGTGAAATAATAGTTTTATGAGTTTTTACATAAATAAATAATTTTTTTTATAAAAAAAAAATAGAATTTTGAAAACATATAATGAATTTACCAAAAATTTAGTATTTTATTTATCAATATGTTTTTTAAGTAAAAAAAATTAATTTTTAAAATGTATTTATTACTAATAATATCAGTATTTTTAACGACTTGTTTATAATTGTCGTGTTTAAATGAATATATTAATAATATATAGTGGTTTTGATAAAACTAAGTGTTGGTTATAACACAAGCTAAACTAGTGTTCCAAGAAGCATGAGATATACTTGTTTTTTCATAAAATTAAATCAATCAATGAAATTTAATTTATTTTAAAGAATAATTTATAAAAACGTAGGGTGCTACAATAACAACATGCGTAAGGGGATTACATCATGGTTATTTTGTTTTGTCTAACATATGTAAATTTTGTGGGCCATTTTATTTACTCTTATTTTATCCATTTTAATAGAAACCCCAAGAGGATCCGAGATATCATTAATATATTTTGACTCTCCGATTCTAGGATGTATCCCCCCAAATTTTTATATTTATTTATGTGTGATATAATGTTTATTTTACTAGTTGTCAATTATTTTTCTCTCTTTTTTCTATCTGGTGTCCTTTTACAACATCATTACATTTTATTTTCATGGATGTTTTATTGATGTTTGATGAATGATTAATGGATGGATATATATAGTGATCATGAGTTCTTAAAATGGATTGGTTTTGGAGATCTACTCTTTTCCACTTGTTCTTTCTCATAGAACATTAAAAGCATTATAATAATGTAGGTAATTGAGGAATTATCTTTTTTTTATGTCTCTATGTGGGATTAACAAACCATATAATCTTTAGGTAATGGTTGGATCTTCCTAATGGTGATAAATCATTGAAATTGTGTATGAATGATATATGGAATGAGGAATGGTGATAACAAGTTGTTCATGTTTTTTTGGGTGCCTCTTGAGATTTTATAGATAGTTTGAAAATGTATTTGTATGATTATTACTCATCCATGGAATGGATGATATACTAAAGATAGGTTAATTAATGTATATATTGTCAAATAATGGAAATTATTGATGAGTCATGGGAAATTAATATCCATTATTCCTTGAAAATATGTGAATTTATATTAATGAATGATGCATTTTATGGTTTATTTATTGATATTATTAGCTACTTAATTTGGGACTTTCATTTATTCAACATACTCATCATGAAATTTTTAATCAATGATTTTAATGGAAAATATTTTTTATTAAATTAAATACTTGGGTAGTTTTTCTACACATAATTTCATATTAAATTAGGGTATTAATTTATGTTAGAACCCTATTCCCATTTTAAATTTTCTATAAAAAATGTTTCTTTTTTACATATATACATTAACATGGAATATGGATACTTTCTATGATTCGATGCAAGTTATTTGTTATGTCTATGATAAATGACATAGTTAGAGATTGGTACTTTTTTATTTAGTAAATCTTCATGATAATATTGTTGAAGGTTTTCTAGATTCAGGTTAAAATTAGGGATTTATTTATTTTATTTTTTTCTTGTTGGTTGTTTTTCTGAATGGCCAATTGTTGTGGTTCCAACTAGGTGATGCAGTTAACCTGTGCATTTTGAGTTCATATTCCTTGTGTAATTTTCCTATTTTTTCCTTATGAAGAGCAGGTTATATAATATTTAATTGATTATAAATGAACACATGGGGATAGGTACTAATGATAGAGGTAATGATATATTAAATATAAAACATTTTATTGACGGATAAATAATCTAAGTGCATCGAATGGAAATTGATAAATTTTAATATTAATTATAAAATCATTATATTGTGATAGAATGTAATGATTAAACTAGAAGTTATAATGGATAAAATGGATTGTGGTCAATTTTTGATATATCTCCATGAAAATGTTTAATGATTTGTAATCATAATGCATGTATTCTTATAGGAAATTAAGATTTCTAAACATTAGTGATGGAAATGAGGTGTCATGTGGGAAAATTACCAAATTTGAGTCTGTGTTGATGTTTTTTTCCCAATTTATGTCATGTTATATAATATATAATACATTTTATGATTTCCTATGTTCCATAACATGAGTTAGGTGTTCAATTGATGAAATTATATTTTTTTTCTTTGTATTTTCCCAAACATCCAGATCGGTGAGGGAAAAAGATGGTTGACTAATTCATCGCCCACTCACTCTTGTTAGATGTTGGTAGAGGAATATGTGTATGTAGTTTATCATGATTTATGGTATTGGTTATGTGTCTAAATGGGTTGTGATGGATATCAATTTTTCTATACATGTGTGTGAGTGATGTAGTTCCTTGAGTTTATAACACACACATATATATTGGTTGTAGTGACTATGGTTACTATAGGTTTTTATGCATCAGTTGTGATGGATTGCAACATTATAAAATATAAAAAGGATATAATGGATTTAAAATATTGTATTTAGAAAAGAGATTGTATTGGGATATATTTTCACTTGGTTTAAAATGAGATAATGATATAGTTATGACATTGATGACATTGAGGTAAGATGAATTATATAACAGATTATAAAACAAGACATTTGGAATTAGAGAATGGGAGAGAAAAACCAGATAGTAAGTTGATGCAAGTTACATTTATTAATTATATTATATTGATATAAATGATGTAGTAATATGTGCTACATGGTGAGAAATATTTGACGGTGATTAGATATAGTTTTACCTGGTTAGGTAATGATTTGTTTTCTACAATTTTATTACTAGCCTTTATTATAATTGTTATTATTTTACTTGAGAGGTTTCAAGGTGGATCCTATTGAGAATACCTATATTCTCAACCCCTCCCCCCCAAATACACAAATATATATATGTATATACATATATATATATATATAGTGAATTTCAAATATAGGGACTAATTGGTAATTAATATAAGAATTTCTATCTCAAGGATTTATTTTAGAGCCTTTGGTGTTTATAGTCAACACCTAGGATTGTTCTTGGTAATTTTCATTTATTTCTTCTTCTATGAAATTACAATCATGTATTCGGACATTTAATCTATTATTCATTTTATATAGTTGGGTGGTCACGAAATATTTTTATTTGAGAATACAGTTGAGAGATAGGATAATGTTTGTGGATATGCACTAGTGTCGATTTATGGGTTGGCAGTAAAATAGTATCATAAATTAATTACATGTGATGTAATAAATGAATATCAGATGGTATAAAAAATATAGGCCCCATATAATTTGGAACTAATAAATTCTATTTACTAAATTTACTATGTAATGCGATTCTACTCATGTGTTAGATATCTATATAGGGATCACGAATCGTGACTATCTTCACTAGTTATCGAATATGTATTATAATGTGAATTCTGTTGAATATTAATCAAATAACCTTAAAATAGAATTTTTTGGTTTACATAGTCCCAAATGGTTCACACTTTTATAGTTATTTATCTTGGTTAAAATCCATATATGGTTAGTTTAAACAATGTCTACTAGGATGTTCCAACTGATTACTATATATTTGAAATCAATAATGATAATTCTTTGAGTAATATTCTTCGAGAGATTAAATTATAGATACTGTACAAGTATGAGGCCTGTATTTTAGATCATGTGAAAGAGGTTTTGTTATAGTATTTAATGATTTAGTTTATCATGATCCCTTTTGGGGGATTATTGAGTTCTATTAAATGAAAATATATTGCATGGTCTACTCGATATTGGTTGGTTTTTGTTTTTAGGGGATTGTGTGGAGCCAGAAATTTCATTGCACAAGTTTCATTATCTATTTCTTGCAGTGTTTATTTCATCAATATCTAATATGGATGCTTATTAGGGGATTATTACACTACTGAAGGGGTGTTCTTGCATGTGATAGTTCAGTATATTATATAAAAACCACATTTTACACATTAGATCTTCCTTTAAATGTAGAGAATGTGGAGTGGAATTTTAAGTTGGATTTTTATCTTGAGATTCTTTTCCAAGTCACCTTGTTCATGTTCGCAACATATAATATGGTATTGGATATGGTTTAAATCATCAAGAGAATACCAGCATGGACTTATTCGTCATGGGATGGGAGCCATTATAACTCTTCATGGAGAAGTTCATTATACATAATTTTTTGGTTTCATAGTAAGATAAATTATTAAACACTATAGATTCAGTTCAATTATTTTGTATCACTTATCACAAGATCTGGTAGTTTTGATACCACATATACTGGATCATAAATTGGGTTTTTTCTTACATAGGTCATGAACCTCAAAAGATGGAGTTCCCATCCTTCATTGATAATAAAAGTAGAGATAGGGGCCCTCTTCCCGATCATTAGTTTTATAAATATCCTCCAATGAAGGAGTTTCTTGGTGATCTATATATGGACTTGTAGAGAGGGGATTGGTAAAATATAGGACTAATCCATCCGGACACTCATGCATAGGGAATGTGATAATTTTATAGACATAGAGACAGTCTCCATTCGGGATAAAGAGGATATAGAGTTGGTCATGGTTCAATTCATACTTCAATGATGCTTGAACTAGGAAATCCAGATGTTATACAAGGTCTTATTTCCTTATATTCGACCATAATGTTTGATTTTTTTTAAAATTAAACATCTATATACTCCTTCTTTACACATTCCCTAGTCTCTGTTTTGGGGCCTGAGGTGGGGGTACTTCTAATTTCATTGGAACTAATTGCACTGGTTGGAGGTTGAACTTGTTTGTGTGATGTTTCTTGAGATTGTGAGACTATTTGGGGGAACATCACTCTTTTTTATATTAAAATATGTTTATGGATACAACCATATGAAATTTTCCTCAACATGGATTGACTATATTTAGTGTAGGATATTGTAGATTTATATAGGAGGTATGTTATATACTGTCCCAAAAATAGAGATAATTTTTTGGTTTTCTGTGAGAGAGATCAATGAATGGGTTGTAGGTGTACAAGTTAGCCATATTACATAAATATTGTGCATATATTGACATTGGAAGAGGACCAGATGGTGGGGTTTCTCATGTTTGTGAATACATACTCTGATGTCTTTCAAAAAGAGTTTTAGACTCAACCCCTTCAACAAGAAATAAATTATTTGACACAGTTACTAATGGTTATTTCTCATATATCAATTTCACCATATAGGATTATGTCTTTTGTGTTAAAGGAGATACAAATTTCTATTAAAGACATTTTACAGTGAGTTTTTATTTTTCCCAGTGTGTCATCTTGGGGTACTCTAGTTCCCTTTCCAAGGAAGGAAGATGGTATATTACATTTTTGTATTCATTATCATTTTATCAACCAAGTGACAGCGAAGAAATATTATCCCCTCCCAAGTATTTATAATGTATTTTATTTTTTAAATTTAGATACCTTGTTTCCAATAAGTTATTTTTGGTTAAGATATCATAAAATTTAGATGATCAATTAGGATATTACAATGACTAATTTTAGATCTAATTACGAGAATTATACTTATTTTTTAATGTCTTTCAATGTAATTAAATCTCATGTTGTTTTCCTAGGATATATGAATTTAGTGTTCTATGATCATCTACATTGTTTCATAGTGGTGTTTATTTAGAATATCATGGAATAATTTAAGTTAGTGGAGTATCATACAAAGTATCCCTGAGGTATTTTGGTAGATCTTTTATGTCATTATCTGTTTTTGAAGCTTTATTTTTGTAATTTATATCTCCTTGAGTTTCATTTCTTAATATATATTAGTCTTAGTGTAGTGTGATAATTAATCCTAAAAATATTGAGGTTGTAAATTCTTGTGTAGCCCAAAAATATTGGAAGGTACTATTTTTCCTTTTTCTGTTTGATTTTTATAGAATTTTATTTTCTAAATTTTATTTTTTTTATGTTCCAATAACAACCATGAAAAAAAGGAAGAGGATTTTACAAGGACTCAACGGTTATAATATACTTTTGAGTAATTAATCTATAATGTTTTTAGTTATCTTATTATTCTTTAATAAAAGGAATGTATAGTGTTTAAGGTTTATTGTGATGATTCAAATATTGTCTTATGATGATTATTTATAACCTAAAAAGCAATTATATTCTATGGGTATAAAAAATTATAGACTCAAGAATGTTACTACACTGTATATGATTTTGATCTTGCTTTAGTTATGTTTTCATTGATTTTGTGTCAGAATTACCTCATCAATGAGTTCTTTGCGGACTTCTTTAGTCCTTAGATATTTAGGGATCACTTTTTTAAGTATGATCTTAAATATTGATAATGAAGATGGATGGAATTTTCAAAGGACTAATATTGTGATATTCCATATATGGTTGGGTAAATGGAATGTTTTGTTTGATGATTTTAGAAAAATGTTAGGGGGATGTTTCATGTTAGGGAATAGATATTTTTTTAAGGTTATGGTATATATTTAAATATTTAACCATCTTAAAATTTTATTTTATGGTAGAGGGTGTCTTCAAATGAGTATGGTTTATTCCCCTTTGGTTCACTAGGAGAATGAGACTCCACTAGAGGATTTCAAGTTGGAGGTCTGGTGAGATCATGTTGTTTGGAGTGATTTTTCGTAGGTATCATCTAAGGATGATCAGTATCATGTATTAATCCAGGGGATGATCTTCAGTCCAAAAGGGATTATAGATTTGTTTCTCTATGAGTTAAAATGTTCTCATTTGGTGGTATATTTTATTGTCTAAGTTTCATCATTCTTTGAGTGTTTATCTTTTGGGTTCTATGAATAAATTTTTATTTTTAGATCATGTGTAAATATTTTTTCTTTTCCAAAGGGTGAAGCATGATAACTATGTTCCCAGTGGGTTACTTCAAAATGTTGATATTACTTGAGGTAAGTTGGAGTACATATCGATGGAAATCAACACTAGTTTTATTGGAGCCCAAATTTGATGTGATGTTGTATTTGTAATCATAGACATAGTGAAAAATAAATCTCATATCACGGAAATTAGGGATTAAAATTTAGTGAATGTAATCTTGAGGTAGTATACAGAAGAGGTATTTTGGAATCATAGGTTTCCAAAGATGATTATATTTTTTTGGGATTCTCTTTTCATATCCAAATTTCAGTTGGGACTCAAGAATTCTTCTAGTTCTCAGTTATACCTAAGACTTTTTTTTGTCGATAGATGGATTGTTAGAAAGATTTTACTATCTAGAAATTTTAAGACATAGTGTGTGGATGTGTATATAATTTTATAGCATCGTGGGTAAGGCACCCACCCTGAGTGGTGTTTTATATATTAATTTTGATTACTGAAATATTATCAGGGATCCATTAGAGGTGTTTTTTGGATTAACATATCAATCTTGGTTTTGTTAGAATGAATTTTGGGAGTTAGTTGTTAATGGAACAAATTTGTTGTTCAGTATGATTGAGAAGGTTTGGGTGATTTTTGAGGATATGAAGACATGGAAGGATCTCTATAAGGCCGATGTCAGTAATAGGATATGGACTTTGGATTTGGTAATTAGTGATCAAATTTTCTTGAAGATATTTTTGCATCATTGGAAGTGAAGGTTTGATAGTCAGAGTAAGATATATCCTATATTTTTTAGATATTTTAATGTTTTAAAATATGTTGGAAGTATTCTGTATAAGTTATATCTACACCCACATATGATCCAGATTCAAGAAGTATTTCATGTGTCCCAACATCACTAGTATCTTCTTGACAATTTCCATCATGGTAAAATTGGATGTCAAAGACGATGAAACATTTTAATAATGGAATTTTTATGTCCATGACCATTAGGAGAGGATTTTTCATGGGATTTTCATTCCTGGGGTTCATGTCCTATTCTAGAATATTAACTTATAGGAGAGTATATAAAAGAATGAGTCACATACACATTCTCAATATCTCATATTGTTTTTTAGATGATATGAAATATAATAATGTATTTATGAGATGATTTTTGAAGTTGTTTGTTTATGAAATTTTTTCATTTTATATGTCGTAGGTGTTCTTTTTATAGATCGGTCATTTTGAGGTATCTCATGGGGTGGTTGTTTTATTCCCCCCTGAACTTTCTTTATAGTTTTTGGTTAAAATTCTAGATGATAATAATTTTTTCGAGGTATTTGATGTAACAGACCTGTTTTTCTCAAGGAATAACATTTTGTTTTTTGGTACTTGGAGGTGTCTAAGAATATACATAAGAGATGATGTTTTTTAGAACAAATTTTCTAATAATAGACAACCATTTTTAAAATCATTGGTAGTTTTTGTAGTGGTGTGATCTCAAATATTTCCCTTAAGGTGTGGATTTTCCCTTATGGTGTAGGGTCTCCAAAAAATGGTTTTTAAGTTTTTTACATTTTAGAAACCCCTATGTTGTGGTGGATTATCTATAATATGGATATTGGGGCCAAGTTATAGCTATTTTTTTCCTAAGGGTTTCTGTGGCATGATGTGTTGGGTTGGTTATAGAATCCCAAAGGAACAAATTCGTTGGTTCTGTCTATTTAAGGTTACCTATAGTGTGTTGTAAATGATACATAATGGTTTCCTGGGAGTCAAGCCCCATGTATTTTTTGATTCTGAGACCTATTTGTTATGGAAACATACACTCATTATAGTTTAACCACAAGTTTTTATGATTCAAGTGTGATTATGTTTTGTAAAGGGGGGGTGATTCCACATCCACACGTACTATGATTCATTTTTGTGAAAGAAATATCCTTTTAAATGTTTTTAATGGGGTCTATCAATTTTCAAATGTTTAATCAAACCACTATAAATACATAGGTACATTATATTTCCTATAATTTACTTTTAAACCTAGAAATCCTTATGACATTTTTCTAAGATATTGTTCTCAATTTTATAGGATTTAGTTTTAGCTTCTAGTTTCCAAGACCATAACGGTTGTAGTTAGGTGTCATGTATATTAATAGATATAATTGATTATATGTCTAGTTAGTTTATCTTAGTTTGGTTGTATGATATAATATTAATAAAAATTTGTGATTTTTCCTGCTCCACCACCAATGTTGAGTAGGTATCTGACACCCAATCATATTTAATTCAAGGTTTTTTTATTTAATATCTTGGTCAGTTAGGGGAAAAAATGTTTGGTTACTCCCTCTTCCCCACTCTCCCTTTAAATGTTTCAAGATGTGTTGGAATGTTTGAGAAGGGATAACATAAGGTATGGGGTACATGTCAACATGGGATCTGATGGATCTTAGGTTTGTTATACATGTATGTGTCCACAATAAAGGGTTGGTATTATAACACGTACATGCATTTTAGAGGTATAAATTATGTTTAATATTTTTGTAATTTCATTGGATGTAATGGATTGTGTCATAGAATTGGATGATTGATGTTGGGGCATGAGAGTGTTATACTAGTGTAGAAGTAGATGTATGGTACATTTCTCATGTACATGATTTTGAAAAAAAATTACATGATTTAATTATTGACTTTGTAAGAGAGATCCAACATGGATTAGATATATTTTTACCTAATTATTGAAAGAGTATGTTTAAAAAAATTCATTATTGGGATTTTGTTTTACTTCTTTCAAATTTTAAAAAGGCATTTTTGGGAGGATCTTATTATGTATACCTCTATGATCACCCTATATATATAAAATATGTTCAATTCCACATGATCTATTTGGTGATTGGGATGGGAATTACTATCTCATGGATCTTTCTAAGAGATATTTGGGTTTTTGGTTTCTATGAAGGCTTGTTACTAATACGTTTTAGTTATTTATGATTTCTTGAAAATAAATTTAGTTATTATGATGTTTTATATTTTATTCAGTTGATAATATTGGTTGGTGTAACACATATCTTGTCACTTAAATTTATATATTTAGGGTAATACATCCAATTTTTATAAATTTTATATCCCATGTTCTAGTTAATTACCCATGTTCTATTGGAGGTGGGATTCAATGGTCATCCTGCTCTTCACATCCAAATATAAAGGGCTTCCAATGGTGGGAGTGTTGTGAAAATTTGAGCTCATTCTTCATGAATATTTATTTTTGATGGATTACGAAGTAGAGTATCATGTAAGATGTGTATATATTGGTGTCATGTGTGGAGAATTTTTTTGGGTAATGTTAAAGACTTATTATAAAATAAACAATCCTTAGTTGAGTAGTAAAAATATCCATTTTAGGGTAAAGATATGTTTTTTATTTGTTATAGGATATTTATTAATTTTATAAGAAAAATAAATCTAAAAGGGATTGGGTATATAAATGAATCAAAGTTTTCACTACTCTGGTAATGTTGGTGGGTACATTTTGGTTCACTTTAGTCATTATCAAAACTAGCATTAAATGGATAATTTTTTAGCACCCAATCATGGTATGTGGATTTGGGGAGTCTTAGGGGGTATTAAAGTAGGGTTTAGATATATTTAGGGGTTAGGATGTCACTAGATGAGGATACTTTTAGCGTTTTAGATACCATCATATCATAAAAATATTAATGTTGATGATATGTTTTTAGTCATAGATAACCCTTTTGATATCGTATGTGATTATATTTTAAAGTGTATAATGGTAGTTTGAATATTTTCATTAGGATTGTAGGAATAATAAATGATGGAAATATAAATAACCCTTTTGGTTGATATGTGATTTAATTTTGGTTATTTTAGGTCAATTGGGACAGTGGGTCAATTGTTTCTAGGAATATTATGAGTAGTATAGTTAACCTTGGGGGATTCAAGTAATTTGGTGAAAAAAAATTAAATTATTTTGGGAAAATATTTTTATTTTTGATGGAGTACATATATGTTCAATGTATATATTGAATGATTTTATATTTTATAGTTTTTTTGGAAATTATACGTTATGTTTATTTCTAGGAGTATAGGTTTCTATGAATCTCTGGTTTGGAATGTATTATAAAATTTCATGATAAATTTTTATTTAATTTTTATTTTAAATTTATAATATGTTTTAATAGTGGAACCCTAAGGGTAAATATAAATATTGATCAAAATACTAAAATATTTGCGAGGAAATAAGTATGTAGATCCTTAGTAATTAAATCCCTATCTAGATATTAGAAGATGATACTTGTTATGGCTCTGATGTACCTTGTGGAAGTAACCCTATAAAATATTTTTTGGGTATTAACCTGATATTTACTCAAATCATAAAAATAAGGTCAATGTTCACACCATGTTTGACTGTCACGAGGTATATGATCTGGATGTTTTACATTATTTTTAAGAGAAATTATTAAGGATTTCCATACATTTTTATATTGTGATTCATTACTATATAATGAATACCCTAAACTATTTTCATCAATGAGGGAAATAAATTTTTTAATGATTGTATTTATTTAAGGGGGTATAATGTAACACCTTCGTAATTTTTATGCATTTTACTTTTAAACAAAATACAATGGTCAATATCTTGTATCATACAGAATATTAAACAAAAATAAATAATGAATTAGTTTATAATGTGTTATAAACTATAATACAACATGAGAACAAAACATTAAATATAATTAACTAAATTATAGGAAGTGTAAAATTTCATGTAAATAAAATGACATTTAAAATTATTATTTTTTATTTACATATTATTATTCTTATTTTGAATAATATTTTGATGATTTATAATTCTAGTTAATTCAATATCTTTAATTATTTAATTAAATTTAATTTTATTTAAATTATTTAGTGTTTAATATTTCTATTTCTCAAGAATTTACTTTTTCTATATACTGTATAATTTTATTATAATAAATTTAATTTAATAATTTATTTAAAAAATCTATAATTATATTTTTTAATTTATAAAATACAAAATAGTAACTCATTTAATTAGAAATTTTTATGAAATAATATTATGAAAACTTAACCATTAAAAATTATTTTTTATTTAATCAAAACACCTTTTTCATTATATTATATAATTTCATTTAAAATTTAAATTATTAAATGTTATAATTTTTATTTAAAAAATTAAAATTTATTTTTGGAATCAATATATTTAAATTATAATCCAGTTGATCTATTAAGATTTTTCTAAGGAAGTTTTTTTCTCATGGATAGTAAAAAATATATTTTTTTTACAAATACTATTGCTTTGATGACATCATCATGATATAATCATTCCTTAACAAATAAAAAACTTAATTCTAAACCATTATTTATGTAATATATTAATTAATTTAAAAAAATATTTTGGCTTTTCAAACCAATGTTTTATGTTTTTAAACTTAAGATATATTTTATAATAATAAAAAACTACTATTGATTCTTTACATTTAAATAGACATTCTTGGATTGTATTAGTTTTTTTGGTAGTTTGGAATGTGAAATGAATATAATTTATTTCATTATATATTAATAAATCTTATTTTAGTCAATAATATTCAAGAAAAGTTTGTCCTAATTTGGAAAATAATCAACATTTAACTAAAAAATTACCCTCTCCTAATGTATTTGTATGAATCTATTTTCTTATAGAAAATCACTTCTCATACACATCTCAAAGCATGATCTTTTTCCATTTATCCCATATTATTCCATGTCAGACCCTTATTTATGTTCTATTTTTACCCAACTTCTAGCCGTAAGGTCTGTATAAAAGGGTTAAATATTCAACGTAGGGGTAACCCAAATTCTCATTTATTGTCTCTCTCTTCTTCTTTCTACTCCCCACTCTGTTTTGATTTTTTATAATTATAAAAATATTTCATATACTTGTATATAACATATTAATTTAATTATGATATTGTTATAGCTATTTTAATCAATTTATAAGATATACTCTCTCTCTCTCCCCCCTTTCATTTGACACCACCCAATAATGATCGATTTCATCTGACTATTAGGACGTTGTCAATAATTTACATATCACCATCTAAATTGATAGTTATTTTATATTATTAAATATAAATTTATTCTATCATATTCTAATATTTTTTGAGTAATTTGACATAATTATGAATTAAAAATAATCAAAATTGTGTAATCAAAATAAGGCGAGATAATTTAGAAGAAAGATAACCTTTAATCTATTCTCTCTTAAAAAAATAGTAAAGAATAATTCTAGTGATTATAAATTATTAATAATGAAAAAAGGAATAGAATTTAATTTTAGATTCATATATTAATAAACATAATTATAATTTAAGATAGGTGGAAAAGTGATGAAATATAATGGTAAAATAAGGGTTCTATGTCAATGTTTCAAATCTTTAAGACTTGTTTGACATTTTGAATAATGTCTTTTTATATTGTGTAATTAATTTCATATTGTCTACATAAATAATGAAACACATTTAATTCATGATATTTCAAAATATTTATCATGATATCCCTTTTTTGTTCATTTGATTCCTTGATTACTAAAATAGTAATTTTTACTCGTTTCAAAATTTCCTTCTTTGGGACAAATTTTTTATTATGTACATATTTTATATTATATAGAGAATTTATTATCTCTTAAAATATTATATCTTTATTATCTCTTTATTAATGTAAATTAATGTTCTGATTCAAATTTCATCATTTAATGGGTTTGGATTCAAAGGTTACCAAAACCATATGGGTATTAGGTTCTCAATTTCATTTTTATTGGGTCATAAAATTTATTCCTATATTATTGTCTCATAAATTTATTTTATTATGGAATATATTTATTTTTATGGTATATTATATTTTTATCTGGGTTAATTGAATCTTTATATCAAAATATTATTCATTGATGGATTTAATTCTCCTTAAAAATACAATGTTGTTAATAAAAATTCTCTTCCTTTCTAATGGTTAATTTTTTTCCATGTTTTTATTTGATATAATTCTTTAAAAAAATTCATCTCCACTCATTAATGATTATTTATTGTCTTTTTTAGTCACATTTTATTTCATTAATTTTTTTTCAACGTAATCTTTTAAATGTTTTCCACATAGAGTTCTCTTAATATTCACAAGAAAAGTAAGAAATCAATGTCATTTTTAATGGTTTCTACCTGATCACCTTTTCCATATTTTATAAGCATAATTATTTGAGAATATTTTATTCTATGTTCTCATTTTATTAATGAATAATTTATATTCACATTTTTTGTAAATTTTTTACTTTAAAAATTATAGATAATATTTTATAGTGATAAATAAAGGTATTTAGTTTGACTTATTTATACTTTTATCCTCCTTGTCAAATTTTTTATCTCAATTTGTTTTTTCAAAATTTCAATTTTTTGAATTATTTTAAAGTTAATTTCGTCAATTTCCTTCTTTCAACCATTTGAAATGTGTTTTTAAGTTGACATATAATTTTAATTTTCAACCATATTAATAATGCTATATGAAAATTATTTTGAAAATTTCCCTTCAAATTTCCTCTCAAACTGTAAAAGATATATCTACTTTAGAGTTCTGTTTCATGCACGACATACTAAATGAACTTCTGAATTTTTTACCCATAGCTCTCTTTATTCCTAAGCGTTATGTTCTCTGTCAATATTTATATAAATATTGACATTATTGTTCTTCTTCATGTGTATACTATTTAATTTCACAGATATATTTCATATCAACTAAAAAATTTGTATATTGTGATATATGGTATTGAATTAACCATATACCCATTATTATATATGGTTTAAGGGTTCTTACCAAGATACTTATTCTAGTTATCAGCATGGGAAATATTTATATTCTATGTACTAGTCATTTCAATATGGGTTTCTATTCATTACTATAGAATATTTTTAATTTTTCCTATATTTTATTTATTTGTTCATATGATTAATGAAATTTAATTAATTTTTTATTGGTGGGAACTGAAATTATCTATCCCATTAATGCATCTTTAAGTCTCATGAGATAATGTAACATGGGTTTTTGGTGCAATCCATACCTATTTATGTATTTATTTTGGCATGATGCCTTAAATATGTGTTTAGGATGCCTCACATTATGAATTAGATCATTAATAAATCACTTATTATTGTCCACATTTTTATTTTAATTTTTTTTATACATTTATATATTACATGCGCATGTTACCCGTTATTTGGAATTATTTGATAATTATTTATTTTTCACATATTTTCACCACTTTTTTATTCAACAATAGCTTCGGTTGTGCACTAATCCTCATTGAGAATTTTACTTAACACTTCTTTTGATTCCTTTTCCCTAGGTTATATATATAATTATTAGGTATAATGGATCAAAAATGGTATTATGTGTTGAGAATTTTTTTAGTATATTTTAAAAAAATATTTTTTAATAATGAATCCTTGGTTCAGTATAAAAAAGACTATTTGGTGGGAAGGATATGAGTATTGTTATTTATAGATTATTTCCTAATTGCATAATAAAATAAAATAAAAATTTGTATTAGATATTTTTGGGATAAAACATTTTTTATTCATGTTATAATTATTGATGGTAATGTTTGGGTAACGCCATTCAACATCAAAACCATTTTTAATGAATGTTTTTTAGCACAAAAACTGAGAATACATATATGAGGTGTCTCATAAATTTTGTTTTTGTTAGTGTAATATGTGAGGGTAAATTTCCCCCCATTTATACCATTTAACCATGGGTTTTATTCCAACCATTGTGGTCTAGGTGATGAACATAATTCTTGTGGAATTATGGTCATTTCAAAAATAGTGGGTTGTTTCAAGGATGTAATAAATGGTATCAATTCAGTATGCTCCATTAGTGGGAATGGTATTTATGGATATTATATGGATTGGGATATTAAATATAGTGTATAAAAGGTGTAGATAATAAATTTCTATTAAACATCATGTTACCGTGGTATTCCAGGAAAGAAATTTGTGTTGAATAATTATAGGCATGTCATCACCTCATTATTATTGGTTTAGGAAGTGAGAGTTATATATCATGAATTAGTTATGTTACACACCTTAATTTATGGTTAACTATTTTATTTTTTAATATTATTATTTTATTGGTTTTTCCCTATAAATTTTTATGCACGTGACTAGAGTGAGGGTAGTGACTAATTGGTGATTTTTATTATGGATATAAGAAAATTCCTCTGGTGAGGAGACATAGAAATCAATAAGACAGATATACTAAGAATGTGGTTTAGTTGGAACAACATGAAAAAACATATCTTTTTAGAAGAATTCTATAAATAAATTTGTCTATAAAAAATATAAATTGGACTTATGAATCATACATTATGGATATTTCATTTTAGTTTCAAAGGTAATACACTCTGATATTTACAGGGGATTAGGACCTGAATAGAAATAGGTGTTTCTAATAAGGATAATTTGGAACTTTAATTTTCTTCGAGCTCTATTCAAAATTTATGTGAAGTTAGTGGTGTGAATTATCGAGGATATGTAATGATAGTGGTGTGAAATACATGTTAAATGTAAGGTTGACCATTGCATAACATGGACATTATTTGAGGAACTATTTAATTAACAATTAAATCCATGTAACATTCATGTGTCATGGATAATAGATTTATTTTAACATAAGAATGTAAATCTACCAATCCTGTACTATAGAGATTGATTTACATACATAACCTACATTTATATGGAAGTGGTAGCTATAGAGTCTCCCGAAGAACACATATTCAATGTTGTTTAATGACCGAACATCCACTATATAGTGAAGGTTTTATTCATTAAAGACTACATAGACTTGTTGAACAAGGTGATGATGGGGTAAAAATATATTGATTAAAGTTTGGTTGTGGTAAAACCATTAACCAATGAGACAAATTTAAAAAAATCAGTGTTGGAAACAAACAGAAAAATGAGAGAATCTCCCAAGGTATAATAGAAGTAGAGAACCAATCTTCAGGGTCAATTTCACTTCCTCCATATAATAAAAACTAGTCAGTTTTATTATCATGTGACTATTGAGACAACATCAAAATGAAATATATAATACCACATTATAAGTGCCACAAACTTTGATAGATAAGGAAAATTAAATGATTCTAATATAGTATTTTGAGTTTGAAAACAGATATGGTTGAAATGTGACTCATGCCTCCAATGATCAAATAATGAAATCGCTTTAGAGAAGTTACCACGATCAAACTCAATTTATCTAGGGTGATTCAACGAATATAAAAACATCCCAGAATGAAACATCACAACATAATAATAGGAATCACCCTAGTGGAATTTATCAAAATTAATTCACTATTGATAATATTATCCCATGTAAAGAACTAGAACCCTTGATGATGAGAGGTATATTTTTCTCAATTTAAATTTATTGAATATTTTTATTGAGACTAGCACATCTCAATCATTTATTGATCTTCCTGTGGTGTATCATATGGTGTCTCGCATGGAAATTCTACTTCATGTCATGAGCTCCAAGAAACATATTTGGGAATGCGATTGCAGGGATTATGGAGTGTATAAGGTTTTATTCCACTGTAGTAACCAAGTTTTTCTAAGAGATCACTATCTTGTACATAGAAATATTTAAGATAATCTTGGAGATGGACTGATTGGTTGGAATCGGATATAATACCGAAGAATATTATCTTTTGGTTTATTTTATACCACATGTTGTGATAATACATCTTTTCAAAGTGGAATAATTTATGAATGATGAATAATTATAAACTATATCAAACTTTTTTGGAAACATCTCATATATTTTGGAAAAAATTTACTGGGGAGATATTTATGTGACCAATAATAGTGATCTCCAAAAAATATTAGATCAACACCCTGATTTATTTTAAAAAAATTCTCTTGGTTTACAATTGAAATGTGTGTTTAATTTTCAATAATCCTAGATCTTGAAATGACTCAAATTTCAATTTCATAAGTAGGAGTTTAATTTTTCATCAATATGAAATTATATTCTTGGTAATAAAATATAGTGACACATAATGGATTTTTATTTATTCATCATCAAGATTTATATGTGAACTTTCTTTATCTCCAAGGAAATTAATAAAATGTGTTTTTGGGAAATGAAACCCAATTAAAAATAATTATAAGGAGAGTTTTGTGTTTCCCAAATCAGGTAGTATAATGAAGGTGCATATTATTTTAATGGAATGCTTCTGTATTAGAAGAAGTGAAAATATTTTGAGGGATCATCCAAAAATTTTACTGACTGAAGATGATGTGAACATGTGAAAAATAATTATGGGTAGTTTTATTGAAATTATTCGAGTGGTTGAGAAGTCCTGGGGAAAAGTTGAAGGTGTTTAGAATTAATTTTAGGGAATTTAGAAGTTGTGTGTAACTAACTCTAGGTTTTTCAAGGCATTAAAATTTTTAATGAGGATTTATATTACTTTTGTAAAGGTAAATGATGAATTATATAGCCATGAAAAGGTAGTTGAAAATATAAGGATCTACATAAAGTTTATCTATGTTTCATAAAGATAAATAATGTAGTACCAATTTAATGGTTAATGTAACTTTATAATTAATTCATTTGAATTATTTTTAAGAGGAATTCACAATATATGTTTTGAATTAGGGGATAATATAAGAATAAATTCAATCAATTCTTATATTGAGATTCATTGTTCACATATCACAACCAATCATCTTAATCACAAACATTGTCTAGAATAATATATGATCTCACCACTGAAAAAGCTAGAACTAATACTGGGAACAGCTCCATGATGAGGATAAGGTGAACACCACATATAGATTCTGAAATAAAGATGCCAAACGACCATAATGTACTATCTGTGGGTGTTTTGATGGTCCTGGAGTGTTTTCAATCCACCGATAAGAAATGATGAATTTACACTTCATTGGATAAGTCATATTTTATCATGAATTCATGTTGTTGTGGGGTATTTTTGAATATAAAATAGATTATGGGTGAATTATTATGTGATAATTTTAATATCTCATGGGAAAGGGAACAGTTGAGTCTTTAAGAATATGTCTAATGAATAAAATCCGATTAATTCATTAGATGATGAGAAAATGATACATTAATATAACATGTTGTAGGAATTAATATCTAGTATTTTGGAGATTAAGTGATTTCTAAAATGAGAGAAATATCCCTTAATTATCTTGGATTTCCCATAATTATTTAGGAAACAATATCATCCCTAATAAATTCATAATATCATGTATGCTAATGATTGAAGGAGTTTCTAAATTCAACTAGAAAAATATTCATCACATTCTTTCATTTTGTATATATATTTCCTACTTCTAAAGGTAAATCTAGGGATAATAATTAACAAATGTAAAGAGATATTTTGTGATATAATTATGATAGCTCTATTCACTTCAATATCAATGAATGTGAATGAGTTCAAATTTAGAAGTCTTACATGGAAACAATATTTTTTTTCCGGAGTATTTAATGATATGGGGAAAACTAGTTCATGAAAAGAGATATAGTCTTTATCATGTTGGATTATATATCATTAAGAATTATTGGGTGTTCAAGACTTTAGGAATTGTATATGTGAATACTATATAATCAATCAACTTGTGAGGGAGTACTATCATCAAAAGGTTTCAAGTAAACTATATGAATGTTACATGTATTTATTTAAAGGATCATCTATTTAAAATAGTTATAGTACATTCCAGTGAAATATGGATGGAAAGGGAGAATATTGTACTCTATGTGGTAGATGATTTTTTAATATAGTTGAAGAGTTTATTATGAGTGAGTTAAACAAATCATGAAAATGAATATGATATTCAAGAAAAACAATAAAGATAATGTGTTTTTACACCCCTATAACTTTTATTACTTCTACACATGGGGTTGAATTTTGGGGTTAAATTTAGTATATTGTGAAACATAACTAATCCAACAGGATAAATTATGATGATTCATAAAATTATACCACAGATTTTATACCCCCCCCCCCTCACCACCACCACATTGATTGGTTAACTAGAATTGGGGCATAAAAAATTGTATTAATGAATCCATGTTCCCTATTAATATCCAAGAAATAAGTAATTAAATAATGGATAATAATAATTCAATGAGGAATTGTGGAATACCTTTCTTTGAGGGAATAAGCTATCATAGTTGGAGGAATAATATTCCAACTGACCTCCAGTCACAAGTCCTTGATGTTATATTTTCTATTACATTGTGGTTTAAACCCATTAATGAAGGTGGTTCTATGAATCAATATGATAATAGGAATACTGATTTATATGGAAAGGATCAAAATATCGTCTTGATATCTCTCTCAAAAATGTTCAAAAAAAAATAAATTGGCCTTAAAATAGAATCTGAGATATGGGAAAAATTGAGAAGTTTATATGAATATAATGTCAAATTCAAGGAGTTCAAACATAATATGTTGAGTAATATGCTTGAGGATATTAAAATGGTTAATGATGAAGATATTAAAAGCTATATCACCTATGAAAATGTGATAGTCTATAACATTCATGTATTTTTTGGGAAGCTAAAGGATACTACCATCATAAAGAATATCAATAGAAATTTCCAAAAATATTTGATTACATTGATTCTTTTTTGAAGGATAGGGAATCACTTTTTCCAAGATTAATATAAAAATAACATCATTTCATGCATTATAATAAAGGCACCACATGTTAAGAAGAAATAAAATGATGCAACAACCTTTCAATAAAATATAAAAATGTAATGTTAGATAAAAAGAGGTTATTGAATCCTATGATTTAGATGTTTTAGATTATGAAGACATAAAATGAATTTTATCTATTATATTTAAGTTATTAATATTGAAAAAATGGAAGAGAAAACATATGAAATTTATCAGGTGATATAATGGTTATGATATGTTTCATATTTCGAAACATTTACCAAAGAAGGGGGTTAAATATTCTAAATTAGACGACTTTGATGAGAAAAAAATTCAAAAAAGGGTCTAAATTTGAAGAATAATTCCATTAAAAAAATATTGTTATAAATAAAGACAAATATGAATTATCTAACTATTTAGATGATCAATTCTATTCATTTTTTCTTTTTGAGAATGTATCTGTTTAATCAAGCAGTGATTATGATGGGGAAAAAGGATAGAAAATGAGTATGAGAAAAAATGGAAACTATAATATTCTATTGATTATATTAAACAATCAACAAATAATAGAGGAAGGCATTAATGATAAATGGAAATATGGGTGAATAAAAAATAGGAGATGATAAATAAGGAAGCATCCTATGTTTATCATACCATTATTCACAAATTATGGATAGATGAACTAGAAAATATGGTGTGTGATATTGATGGAAAATTCAATTATAATGATATATAATGGGATAATACATCATCCATATATCTCATAGTTCAAAATTATTTCAAAATGATTATAAAATACATCACTAAGGATATTGAGGTAAAAGTGTAATCTTCTCATTTTTATGAGATCAAAAGTTCAAGGGAACATGGTAAATTCATAACTAATAAGATATCAAACAAATATACAATATATAATTGTTTAGGTGTTAAAAGAAAATATCTGGAGGTTTTTTCAATGTAAAATGAGGGGAAATATTCAGAATTAAATGTAGAACAAAAATGGATGAAAAGAAAAATACTCCCTAGGAAATGGATGTGTTATCATACAGGAGGTTATCCAAATATCATTGAATAGACTTATCAAAAACATGGAAGATAAATGTTTTGTGGGTTACAGTCCTATTATTAAATATAAAAAATAGATCCTATTTTAATAGTAATATATTACATTCATATTAGAGAATAAAGGGTGTTTGCTGTGAATTTGATGAAAATTTTAAAGAAGGGGAACGAAAATGTCTTGGAGTGTCTGATAATACATTTAGACAAACTAGAAAAATAAAAAAATAGAGATGGAATATGCGAGCACTAAGGGAAAATGAAATAAATAGTCTCAGAGGATAATGAATCTATTGGCGGTGACTAAAAAATAGAAAATATGTGTGAAAGGATTGGAACAACGTTTCATTATAAACAAAATTGTTTGAAAATATTATTATCCAAATATGAATTCATAAGTTGGAGGACCTGAGCATCAAATAAGAAAACTTCCCTGGTAGCTAATGTGCAGGAGACATGTCACTACCTATCCCCCAGGGCCCATGCCATGACTACCCCAAGCCCGCCTTCTAAAGGCTAGGGGTAGAAAACAAGCACCGAAAGGCATATTCCCTAAAACCTGGAAGGTATTGCCTTTATAACATGTAAAAACACGCAATCAAGCACACATCAAGATACAAACACCACTCAACTGTATATAAAAAAGAGTTTTGAAAGTAAAATGGGTGTAGAATACAATCCCAATAGTAATGGTACATGTACAATAGAAATACAATAAAATTGGAGAAAAAGAAACGCGACTACTGGGTCATCCTCTGAGGGTCCTACATGAAGGGTAGGTATAGATCGCCACCTCGGCACTCCACATCTTCCCGTCTCCACTACATACCATCACGCCATACGGTCCACCTCCGGGACCCATCTAGCCCTGGTACCCTCAGCCATGATCAGCGATGTTCGTCATCTGCACCAAACACTACAATGTACTGGCATAGCCCATGCATGGGTGAGTATAAAAATACTCAGTACGGACCCCAAGACCATCATTGTCTCACAAAATCCACAAAGGATAAACCACAATGATTGAAGTCAACTTTCAACCCTACTTAGGTATATGCCCATACATATACCTAAGTTATCAAGTATGTCGATCTCAATCAAGAGGAAACAAAGTATCCAACCCAAAATCCAAAATCCCAACTATTCCACAAAGGAAATAATATGGTGATGGTATGTACCACACAGTTATGCCACATATAAGAATACCACCAAGGTATTACCACAATGGAAATTACCAAATAGGTATGAATGTAGCTCACACCATGTACAACTTAAGTACATTAGTAGAGATGATTAAATGTTACTACTGAATCATCTTACTCTATTGAGAGGCAAACCCATGAAGGATACTAGTACATTTCAAGTACATAGTTAGATCCAAATTGGTTCTCTAGGTGATCACCCACTGTGGATCACTCGGTGCTAACCCATAGAGGATCACTCGGTGATGACCCACACATGATCGCTGGGTGCTGACCCACACAGGATCGCTCTGTGATGACCCACACAGGATCGATCTGTGATGACCCACACTGGATCTCTCAGTGCTGACCCACATAGGATCTCTCGGTGCGGACCAACACAGGATCGCTCGGTGCTGACCCACACAGGATCACTATTCATTCATCACCTCACGGCCATCTACTGTGTTCCCGAGCTAAGCTTGTTTGTCTTTGGGAGGGTCTGCTCCTCAAGCCATATGTCGAAACCCCAGCTTCCATGAAGGCCCATGAAAAAGTATCCCAAAGGACTGCCAAATCATAGGTGTCTCAACAAAATAGATGGTGCATTAATTAGATGCTCGATCTGTAAGTTATTTGCCTTTTAGTTCCGAGGGACTAGTTGGATTCATGCTCGATCCAACCATACTATATCCCAACTTTATCCAAATCCCAATTGGGGTATACCAAAGGGATTGTCTCACTCCAATGTTTATAGCATTGTTGATGGTTTTTTAAACAGAATTCTTTTTCCGAAGTTATGGATGATAGAGGGGAGAGATGGAAGTTGACTCAGGTATGGTCCGACCTAGCCAGGGATGACCCGACATGGTTCGGGTCGACCCGGACCAATGGGTCGAGTCTGGCCCGTTGGGTCCGGCTGGGCCCGCAGGGTCCGACCGAGCCACACAGGGCGGCCCATCCCGCATTGGGCGGAGCAGAGGCCTGAGGGCTGTAGAGGCTATGGGTGATGCGGAGGCTATGTGAGGCCATAGGTTTGTGAGGTCATGGGGGCCATGATAGTCGTGGAGGCTGCAAAGGTGGTGTGAGGTCGTGGGGTGGAGACGAGGGTCATTGGGTGGCGAGGCCACAAGGCGTGGCAGAGGGCCACAGGGCGACATAGGGGGCCACAGGGTGCAACCGTGGGTTGTGGGGTGCGAGTCCGTGGAGCGGAATGTCCATGGGACAGTGTGGGAGCAGGGGCTGCGAAGGCAGCGCGAGGCCGCAAGGCGGCAGTGAAGGTCGCAGGGCGTCGCGGAGGCCGCATCGTGAAGAGGAGCCGTGGGGACATCGCCTTCATTATGGCCAAAGGTGTGCCGGTCGCCGCATTAGTTTGTCACCATGGCACAAAGCTGCATTATTCCATTGAAAAGAACACACCATTCAAGAAGAATGGACGAGGGGTCGGGCCATGTTCTTTCGGCCTTCACCCTCTATGTTATAGTGGGAGCAAGAATCTCCACAAAATCTTGAATGAATAATGTCAAACCCTACAACATCCTACACTAATTTTTACAAAACATGAAAAAGAAAACATTCGCAGTTCAACTAGAGAAAGAGATAATCTGTGTTCTTTGTTTTAGAAGGGACGAACATGGGAAACCATAATCACACATAATTATAAACCATACCTCAATGATTTTTTGAAGAAGGTCACGAGGAAGGAGATGACGTCATTGGGGTTAGATGGATGTTAGTGACATTGGTATTTCCTCAATCGCCAGTTCATTGTCATTGAAGACGTTCCTCATTGGAAAGAATGTACTTCATTGGGGAGTGCATTCTTTATTGGAGAACGCGTTCTTCATTGGAGAGAATAGTAACCTAATATCTCTCCTCTTTCCAACCCTTACCTCCAAATTCCACCCAAAATGAAAAGTATCCAATATGATGTGTTCCATCAATTTAATTGATGGCACAAAATTAAATGGGAATCATTAATTACGACTAGGTTGCCATAATTAATTTAGAGGAAACCTAGGGTCACCCCCTCATTAATGAGGGAGTTGAAATATTTCCTCCCATTAAAGGGGGTTCGGGTGGTCCCCACCTCTAAATTCAAAATGGGGTTAGTTAAGGTGGTCCTCACCTCATAACATTCAGAAGGGAGGTTTAGGCTTGGGTGTTCCCCACCACCATAACCCAGGTTTAGGGGGTTTCTAAAATAAAAATGTTAGACATTTTTATTTTATTTAATTCCTTCACGAAAAGAACAAAAAAATTAACTTTCACTCTCGACCCACTGAGTTCAAGGTGAAGGTCTCATTAAGAGAATACCAGCATTGCGAGTTCAATGGTGCCCTCGAATTTCAATTCTGAACACCGGTTCAAAAGTTATAAAATACTGCTCTCACGTTTATAGAATGTACCCGAAAGAAAAGTTCAGAAATTCATTCCGGGCACACCGGGCCTCGGAATCACATGCCGTCAATTTTTGTGGACTCATAAAATTCCCATATAAAAAAATTACATGGAAATTACAAGTCTTTACATTCTCCCCACCTCAGGGCTTTGCATCCCCTTAAGCCACAACACAATCTATGGGAACAAGTGGGGGTATTGAGCATGCATCTAAACCTCCCGCTCTCATGTGCTCTTCTGGAGGTTCCCGTGCTTCAATCTAATGCACACCAGAGGTATCGAACACCCACGAAGGACCTACCCCCGACGATCCTCAATATCCACTGGAACCACCAAAAACATCACCCCATCATCGATGACTAGCTCATTGTGGCCGATGAAGTTAAAAGGGTCATGCACGTATCTCCTTAGCTGGGATATGTGGAAGACGTCATGCACCCGATGCAACTGAGGTGGAAGAGCTAAGTGGTAAACCATCCCGCCAACTCTGCTGAGGACTTGGAAGGGTCCATTTAACTTCAGATATAACATTCCAACTCGTACAAATCTACGCAAACCTCTTTGGGGTGGGACCCATAGAAATATGTGGTCACCATGTAGAGGCCCGAAGCTTAACGTACATGGACATTACATTACTTTTGTGGAATAATTAATACATAAAAAAACAGACACACAAGGACCGTAATAGTTTAGTGTCTTTGGAAACTCGGAATATAATCTTCTAATCATGGTGAAAGATCTTCAACGTCTCCCATAAAGATCTTACCCTTTTTTTCTTACCTAGAAACTTTCTTTATATCCTAGGGAAAAGAAAACATATAAAGGGTGAGATCAAATGCTCAGTAAGGGTAAGCATGGATAAAATAAAACAAATTATATACATTTGAAATTAAAAACATGAACATAATGTTTAAACATCAAAATCATGAGAAATGACATAAAACATGGAAGTATGTAAGGAATAGATCATAAAGAAACATTAAGCATGATAAAATAGCCTGGGAGTAAAACATGTAATTGTGGCAACCATTCAGTATATTTTATGATTTCCATAGTATCCAAGGCATTGCTTCCAAGACCATCTTAGTGGACAAAGTCCCTTTCTGAATAGAGTTCACTCCTCATATCAGTCCTGTAACACTGAACCGGATTAACTTACTATTCCATCCATGTCTATCTCATTAGATATAAATCTTTACCCAATGCATTGGAGGTAGATATAGGTCCCACCCATCTCATAATGAAATCATTCTTACTTGTGCCAAAATATAAACATAAATCATTCATCATAACCTAATGAATAAAAATGAATTTCATAAACATAATCCCATAATAACATAATCCATACAAAAAAATGGAAATCGTTTCATCACAAGAAAAGTGAAACCACGTAATTTATAGAGTCATTATACTTGAAACATACACATATGAAATAATTTCATCTTATATGGAAAATGGTTTTGATAAAACACTTGAAATGAATTCTTGAGGAAAATATCCTTTCTTCTTCAAAATCATTTTCTTTTCACAAAATGTCATCCAATTTTAAAAGAAAAGGATTTTGTTGAAAATATTCATGAAATCATTTGGAGGAATCTTCATGAAAATAAGGCTTTATAAAACCGTAAAAATCCTTTCGTTCCGTATAAGTTAAAAAAACATTCTTCTCGTACTTTTGCCAGAAAAGTCAAAAAGTACCTCGTAACGTAAAAAAAGAAAGATTTCATACATACAATGTAGTAAAATTCAAAAATGGGTAAAAAGGACATTAAACATACATGAAAACACTTTTATAAAACATAGACATGGATGATATAAATGACCCCAGTAAATACTTATGAATAAGCAATCTCAGATAAAAATGAGATTTGCAAAATTATCCCTTACCTTATGTGTGATATGTTTCATATGTATCCGAACCTCATGTATAATTATTTAAATAATGTCATTGGCTTATTAAATAATAATATGCATTGTTATGATGTCATATATGGTTTACTTATGACTTTATATTACCCATTCTTTTGTAAATTCCATGTTAAAGAGTGTTTTGGGTAAAATCGTTTCATTTGTCGTCTGTGTTTTGACTTGTAATTATTCATATGATTACTTAGATCATGATTACTTAATTCAAAAATATAAATAATGGTTTATATATAATATATATTCAGAATATACATATATATAATAGATCGATAAATGGAAAGAAATACACCGTTCATGGAGACGGTAGGCCGTACGTACCCATGAATGCTGTTTTCGTTTCCTTATAGATTTGAATGGAATTAAGTAGATGAAATACATATAAATAAATACAGTATCTTTATAATGTCATATATTTCATTATTATTGCTTATATATACCTTATAATCATTCTTAAATGGTTAACATGGAGAATGAATTGCATCGCGTCGTGGAGACGGTAGTCCGTACGTACGCACGAGCGATGATATCATTTCCATAATTATTGAATTGAATTAGAGTGGATGATACAATATATCATAATCATTATGATTTTATAATAACAATGTATAGTTATTATTTACACAATTATACCCATCCAAGTAAGGTGGTTTTGGAAAAACAGATTACACCACGACGTGGAGATGGTATTCCATACGTACGCACGTGCAGAGATTTCGTTTTCCATAGGATGGATAGATTATGAAATAGGGTTGTTTCATAAAAATAATAACATATCAGTATATGAGTGATACTGATGTTATTACTATATAATGAAACAACTAAATAAGAAGAAGTAGAAGATGAAATAAAGTTGAAAGAATCGGTAACAGAAATTACCTCTACTTTGAAGCGCCTCTTTGAGACCTCCTCTTAGGTCACTAAAATTGGCCTCTGAAGAAGACCAGGACCTCTAGTATGTTTCTAGAGAAGTGGAGAAGAGAATTTGGTAGGGTTTGTTCATTCTTGAAGGCTCAAATTGGTGTGAGGAAGAGAGAGAGGAGATTCCCTTTTATAAGGGAGGAGAAGGGCACCTTTGGAAATATTAAAAATATTAATTTATAATAAATATAACCCCACCTAAACACCTCCAAAAATGACTCATATTCGAATATTAGATGATATAGGGTTGTAATATAATCATCAAATAAAATTTAGACATGTTAGGAATTTATTTAAAACATTATCAACTTGGTTTATCCTTATTTAATCAATTTTATTTTATTTGTTGTAATAACATTTTAAATTTAAAATTATAACAAATAATTACTTATTTGGTGTGAATTGTCCAAAATTGGTTACTTTATAACATTATAGACCATATAAATTTAAATTTATAATTTTTAAATATTTTTGTGATTTTTAAACAATTTTATAATATGTTATTTTTATTAAATAACAATAGGGTCAATTTTGACACTATTTATTTATTTGAACTTAAATAAACTATATACGAATATATGTTCTAACTAAATGCTTTAATAGATTAATAAAAGTTCATATGTATCTATAAAAGTAGTGGAGCACATTAAATAGTTCATATAATATTTATTTTATTGTTTTTAAAATCATATATTTTTTTATCTCTTAATAAAATAATTTCTACCACATTTTTGTATAATTATTTAATATACTTATTTGTTGCATAAAAATTAAAAATAAAATCCTATAATAAATATAAATCTATTACCTTTCACAATAATACTTTTACAAGAATTTAGAATCTTAAAATAAAAATATTTAAATTGTTATATTTATTAAATTATGAAGGTGACAACTTTGGCATCATTTAAAATAAAATAATATAAGTGTCATAATTGCTTTTATAAGACTCTAAATGGTTATATATTAGGTCATTGGATTATTATGGTATATATATACACTACCAATATGTTTTGCTCAGGTTTTTGGTCCTTTTAATGGGTATTATTATTTCAATAAAAACTATATTACTGATTTTTCACTTAATAAAAAATTTCTACATCATTAATCTATCACCATTAGTGACAATTGTTTAATCTCTAAAACTTCTAAATAAATTATCATGATATAGATAATTTTATCAGATTTATGGAGACTATTCATGTTCTAAGTTTTATGATGTTTATCCCTAAATTAAAATTATTATACTTATAAGATTTAAGAGAGTGACATGTTGTCACTTTCTTTGGTTTTAATAATAATTAAATTATTTTCATGGTCAAAAGTCCATAAAATGAATCTAATCTGACACTTAGGTGATATGGGTCTACTTTTAGCCACACAATAGAATTTTGGCACGTGGTAGGGTAATTTTATAATATTATATTTACCCTGAATTAAACGATTTACCTTTAACTATGGTAAATAAAATTTACCGTTGTTAGTATTCATAAAGTCCAAAAATAAAAAGTAGTCTATTAATATAATATGTACCCACTAATTTCAAATTTGGAATCCATTTTTCGAAATTCAATACACAGATGTTGCAGAAATAAAATTAAAATTAATCTCGTTGTCGAAAGAAAATGGGTTTTTGTTTAAAACATTGCAAAAGATTGAATTTATTTAACCTACGTATTCAAGGTAAAATCAATTCTAACGACATAAATTGTATTAAATGGTAAAAATATATTCTATTTATACTTTAAACCATTCAATAATATAATTTAACCACATAAATTATTACGATGAAAAAAGTTGTTTTTAATTAAAATATTGCATGTTTTTACTATTCATTAAAATATGAATCTTATTAGAATAATATAAAAATTTTATCCAAGGTAAAATTTTATATCCTTATTCCAAAGAATAATTTTATTTTGAAAAATTTAACTTATAAACATGTCAAAAAATAGATTTAAAGTGGGTGCACCAGCAAAAGGCGGCAAAACGGCATTTTTTGAAAAATACTTATTTTACCCGAAATATTTATTTTGTTCTTATATCATGTTCTAGAAAATATGTAAGATGAATAATAATGTAATAAATTTAGAAATTTAGTTAATACTATTCATAATGGCTAGTTCATAATAATATTATAATAACATATCGTTGTTTAGTAAAACCTGGTATTGCATACAACACACGCTTTCGAAGAAGGTCGCGATTGTGTGTAATGTAATTCATGTCAGGGTTGCGTATAGTGCAAGACTCCTTTGTTGTTTTGTTATAACAGAATCCAACAATTTTTCATTTTTACATTGAATATATATATATATATACACTCAATGTTGCATAGAATAACTTCTATCAAATGAACTTGAAATTGTGTATAACACGATCCAAAAATTGTGTTGCATATATTGAAAGCTAATACGATGTTGTGTATAGCACAAGATAATCTTGGTGTAGAATATAACAGAAGATATGAAAGAAATTAAAATGAATATATCTTATAAAATCTCAGGTTCTTACATTCTACCCCCCTTAAAATGAATTTCTCCCTCGAAATTCGTCGGGGTTATAAATCGTTTACTATTCATAGAAACCCACATCGTAAAAAGGAATACTAAAACATAACTTTAAAATAGAAAGTTAGAAACGTAACTGTCACCCAAGGTAACTCAGCATTGGGTTTCCACATAGGAGTGTATAGGTGAAAATATGGATATGGAGAAAAAATCTAACCATCATTTCTGATGGAGAGTAGTAGAGAACATGGCTATGAAATAGCCAACAATCACAAAGCCATAGATTTGTGATTATCTAAGGTACCATCTAATTTATCCGATATAAGAGCACTAGGACAACATTTTTGGTTTTCAGGATCATTTCTCTAATGTTGAATAATTTTCAAATCAAAAGAAATACTTACTTGATTTTGGTATAATCTCACCATTGTTCATTCCATGAACAATTTCCACTTCATCTATTAAAGAAATGAAGTTGAATTTTCCATTCATGAAGTGTTAGCAGATCATGTGATAGAATGATGAGTCATTCCATCTCTTTCAAACAAAAGGTTAGAAAAAGATATCAAATATACATAAGTCCATCTATGGTGTGGTTAATCGTATACGATTCCAAAAATGAACTTATACTTCACATATAATACCGCTTAATAAAATAAAACTAGTTTCTACTAACCGGGGACTTCCTGTAGGACAATGGTAGGTGATAAAGGCCAGTCGCACTTCGGTTGTGAGTTAGATTCCCGCAACCTTGTCCAATGCGATGGGTTGTCGCCCGTCCTGCAGGTTATCGTTTTTCTAAAACAATACTATTATAACAAAAAGTTCTATCCTTAAACAATACTATCCATTCCAATCTTTAGGCTTATCCAAAATACTTCTTTCCAAAATCATTTAATAAAGAGAATGATTACTAAAAAGTTCATATAACAAGCACGTGAATACCATCATTTATCCCTCATATATCTTGTTGGTCACATTCCATTCATTTGAATACCTTAATCATGTATTCTCTTGAAAAATTAATACCCATTGAATCTTAGTGAAAACATGAGTGCTGTCAAAAGTTAACTCTTTTCACATACCAAAATCCTCGAAATTCTATATACTCAAACCATGATATCACTTAGTCCTTATATCAATCATGAGTTCATGAATACTGTCAAACATTTCATTTTCTCCTTGTCCCTTCATTATGTGCATGTCATCTGCTTTCCAAAATATCTGAATAACCTTCCATGGTTACCGGTACCATTCAACATATACTTCCAAATACATAGGAAAAAACAATAGTGTAACAATCCTTAGATGATTCATTATTCCATAGTACCATATATTATTCTTTATAAACATACAATCATTCCACTAACTTCCTAAACCACTGATTGAGCTTCATCATTTCTTTCGTATCATATTTCATTTGTAGTCTCTTCATAATCATCCACATAAATACTACTCATATGACCATGCTGATTCTATTCATGAGATTTTACTTTAGGGAATTGGTTTGCATAATGTCCATACATTCCACATTTAAAACATCTAATCACTGTTTATTTCGTAGCAAAACCATTATCCCTGTCCATGGTGTTAACTGATCCTTTTTATTTACATTTATTGGCTTTGTGTCCTTCTTTTCCACACCCAAAGCATCTTCCAGTTCCTTTGAAACAATCTCCCCGATGCCTCTTCCCACATGATTTACATGAGGGAAATTGAACTTTCTTTCCTCTATGATAATCATGAAACTCCATCTTTCTCATATTATCTGAGTCTGGATACTTACCAAAGTTGAGATTATTGATCATATTATGAGATTGTTGATTAGGAATAATAGTGATCTTTAGACTTCCAAATCCCATTTCATTTTGTTGCTCATGAAGAATATCATTCCATTGTCCATTATATCCTCCATTATCGTGAATCTTCCAGTTTCCAGCCATTTTCTAAAACCCAAAAAGAATAGTGTGAGAGGCAAAAATCATGCTAGGCAAAACAACATAGTAAAGGGGGAGTACCCTCAATATCTAACATCTTAGGTTTAATTCTATGATCGTTAGCGCAATTCTAGGACTATAACCTATATGTATACTTAACCTTAGGGGCATCCCTAGACATACCATAGAAATATATCTAGGGATCTCACTAATGTTTTCGCATCCTAGTTTCCAAAGTTTGACTAAACCTTTCCTTTGATACCAACTGTAGAGGCCCGAAGCTTGACGTACATGGACATTACATTACTTTTGCAGAATACTTAATATATAACAAAAATATACACACAAGGACCGTGATAGTTTAGTGTCTTTGGAAACTCGGAATATAATCTTCTAATCGTGGTGAAAGATTTTCAACATCTCCCATAAAGATCTTCCCCTTATGTTTTCTTACCTAAAACCTTTCTTTATATCCTGGGGAAAATAAAACATATAAAGGGTGATCTCAAATGATCAGTAAGGGTAAGCATGGATAAAATAAAACAAATCATATACATTTGAACTTAAAAATAGGAACATAATGTTTAAACATCAAAAGCTTGAGAAATGACATAAAACATGGAAGTACGTAAGACATAGATCATAATGAAAAATTAAGCATGATAAAATAGCAAGGGAGTAAAACATGTAATTGTGGCAACCATTCAGAAATGTTATTATTTCCATAGTAGCCAAGGCATTGCTGCCAAGACCAACATAGTGGACACAATCCCTTTCTGAATCGAGTTCACTCCTTGTTTCAGTCCTGTAACACTGAACTGGATTAACTTACTGTTCTATCCATTTCTATCTCATGAGATATAAATATTTACCCAATGCATTGGATGGAGATATAGGTCCCACCCATCTCATAATGAAATCATTCTTACTTGTTCCAAAATATAAACATAAATCATTCATCATAACCCAAAGAATAAAAATGGGTCTCATAAACATCATCCCATAATAACATAATCCATATAAAACAAATGGATATCGTTTCATCATAAGAAAAGTGAAACAATCTAAATCATAGAGTCATTATACTTGAAACATACAGATATGAAATAATGTAATCTTAGATGGAAAATGGTTTTGATAAAACACATGAAATGAATTCTTGAAGAAAATATCCTTTCTTCTTCAAAATCATTATCTTTTCACAAAATGTCATCCAATTTTAAAAGAAAAGTATTTTTTTTGAAAATATTCATGAAATCTCTTGGAGGAATATTCATGAAAATACGGATTTATAAAACAGTAAAAATCTGTTTGTGCCGTATAAGTTAAAAAAACATTCTTCCCATACTTTTTCTGGAAAAGTCAAAAAGTACCTTGTAACGTAAACAAAAGAATGATTTCTTAAATACCATGTATTAAAAGTCAAAAATGGGTAAAAAAGACTTTAAACATACATGAAAACACTTTTATAAAACATGGAAATTGATGATAAAAATAACCCCAGTAAATACTTATGAATAAGGAATCTTGGATAAAAATGATATTTGCAAAATTATCCCTTACCTTATGTCTGATATGCTTTGTATATATCTAAACCTCATGTATAATTATTTAAATAATGTCATTGACTTTTTACAAAATCATATTCATTGTTATGATATCATATATGGTTTACTTATGACTTTATATTACCCGTTCTTTTGTAAATTCCATGTTAAAGAGTGTTTGGGTAAAATCGTTTCATTTGTCGCCCGTGTTTTGACTTGTAATTATTCATACGATTAATTAGATCATGATTACTTAATTAAAAAATATAAAACATGATTTATATATAATATATATTCAGAATATACATATATATAATAGATCGATAAATGGAAAGAAATACACCGTTCATGGAGACGGTAGGTCGTACGTACGCATGAACGCTATTTTCGTTTCCTTATTGAGTTGAACGGAATTAAGTAGATGAAATACATATAAATAAATCCAGTATCATTATAATGTCATATATTTCAATATTATTTCTTATATATACTTTATAATCATTCTTAAATGGTTAACATGGAGAATGAATCTCATCGCGTCGTAGAGACGGTAGTCCATACGTACGCACGAGCGATGATATCGTTTCCATAATTATTGAATTGAATTGGAGTGGATGATACAATATATCAGAATCATTATTTTTTTATAATAACTATGTGTATGTATTATTTACACCATTATACATATCCAAGTAAGGTGTTGTTGGAAAAACAGATTACACCACGGCGTGGAGACGGTATTCCGTACATACACACGCGCAGTGATTTCGTTTTCCATAGGATGGATAGATGCTGAAATATGGTTGTTTCATACTTATAAAAAAATATCAGTATATTAGTGATACTGATGTTGTTACTTCATAATGATTCAACTAACGAATAATAATTAGAAGAAGAAATAAAGTTGAAAGAATCAGTAACGAACATTACCTCTTCTTTGAAGCGCCTCTTTGAGACCTCCTCTTAGGGAACTAAAATTGGTCTTTGAAGAAGAACAGGACCTCTAGGATGTTTCTAGAGAAGTGGAGAAGATAATTTGGTAGGGTTTGGACAAGCTTTAATTCTCAAATTGGTGTGATGAAGAGAGGGAGGAGACGCCCTTTTATAAGGGAGGAGAGGGGCACCTTTGGAAATCTTAAAAATATTAATTTATAATAAATCTAAACCCACTTAAAAAAAACTAAAAATGATTCATATTTGAATATTATATGAGATAGGGTTGTAAACTCATCAACCAATAAAATTTAGACAGGTTATGAGTTTATTTTAAACATTATCAATTTGATTTATCCTTATTTAATGAATTTGATTTTATTTGTGGTAATAATATTCTAAATTTTAAATTATAACAAATAATTACACATTTTTGTGAATTGTCAATAATTGGTTAATTTAATAAATTCTAGACCATATAAATGTAAATTTATAATTTTTAAATATTTTTGTGATTTTTAAACAATTTTATAATATGTTATTTTTATAAAATGACAATAGTGTCAATTTTGACACTATTCATTTATTTGAACTTAAATAAAATATATACAGAAGATATGTTCGAAATAAAAGCTTTAATAGATTAATAAAAGGTCATATGTATCTAAAAAATTAGTTTAGAACATTAAATAGTTCATATAATATTTATTTTATTATTTTTAAAACCATTTATTTGGTTTATCTCTTAATAAAATATTTTCTACAACATTATTGTATAATTATTTAATATTCATATTTTCGAATAAAAATTAGAAATAAAATCCTATGATGAATATTAATCTATTAAATTTCACAATAATACTTTTACTTTAATTTATCATCTTAAAATAACAATATTTAAATTGTGATATTTATTAAATTATGAAGGTGAAAACTTTCCCATCATTTAAAATAAAATAATATAAGTGTCATAATCGCTTTTATTAGACTCCAAACGGTTATGTATTAGGTAATTGGATGATTATGGTATATATATACACTACCAATAAGTTTTGGTCAGGTTTTTGGGCCTTTTAATGGGTATTATTATTTCAATAAAAACTATATTACTGATTTTTCACTTAATAAATAATTTCTGCATCATTAATGTATCACCATTAATGACAATTATTTAATCCATAAAAATTTTAAATAAATTATCATGATGTAGATAATTTTATTATCTTTCTGGAGACTATTCATGTTTGAAGGTTTATGATTTTTATCACTAAATAAAAATTATTATACTTATAAGATTTAAGAGAGTGACATATTGTCACTTTCTTTGGTTTTAATAATAATTAAATTATTTTCATGGTCAAAATTCCATAAATTGAATCTAATCCGACCCTTAGGTGATATGGGTCTACGTTTAGCCATCAAATAGAATTTTTTCATGTGTTAGGATAATTTTATAATTTTATATTTACCCTTAATTACCTGATTTACCTTTAACTATGGTAAATAAAATTTACCATTGTTACTATTCATAATGCCCAAAAATAAAAAGTAGAATACTAATATAATTTGGACCCACTGATTCTAAATATGGAATCCATTTTTCCAAATTCAATACACAGAAGTTGCAGAAAATAAATTAAAATTAATCCTGTTGTCGATAGAGAACGGGTTTTTGTTTAAAAAATTGCAAAAGATTGAATATATTTAACCTTAGAATTCAAGGTAAAATCAATGATAATGAAATACATTGTATTAAATGGTAAAAATATATTCTATTTATACTTTAAAACCATTAAATATTATAATTTAACCACATAAATTATTATGATGAAAAAGTTGTTTTTAATTAAAATATAGCGTGTTTTTACTATTCATTAAAATATGAAAGTTATCAGAATAATATGAAAAATTTATCCAAGGTAAAATTTTATATCCTTATTCAAAAGAATAATTTTATTTTGACAAACTGAACTTATAAACATGTCAAAAACTATATTTAATGTGGGTGCTCCATCAAAAGGCGGCAAAACTGGATTTTTTGAAACATACTTATTTTACCCGAAAAATTTATTTTGTTCTTATACCATGTTCTATAAAATGTGTAAGATGAATAATAATGTTATAAATTTCAAAATTTAGTTAATAATATTCATAACGGCTAGTTCATGATATTTTTATAATAACATATCGTTGTTTAGTAAAACCCAGTATTGCGTACAACACACGCTTTCGAAGAAGGTCGTGATTTCATGTAATGCAATCCAAGTAAGGGTTGTGTATAGTGCAAGACTCCTTTGTTGTTTCGTTATAATAGAATCCAACCGTTTTTCATTTATACATTGAATATATATATATATATATATACACTCAATGTTGCGTAGAATAACTTCTATCAAATGAACTTGAAATTGTGTATAACATGATCCAAAAATTGTGTTGCGTATACTGAAAGCTAATATGGTTTTGCGTACAGCACAAGATAATCTTGGTGTAGCATATAATAGAACATATGAAAGAAATTAAAATGAATATATCTTATAAAATCTCGGGTTGTTACACACCATCCTCAAACTATAAAGATCTTCGTCTCCTGTAGGGATAATGTAACACCCTGAGATTTTATGAGAATTTTTTTTATGTCTTCTGTTATACACAACACCAAAGGAATCTTTCACTGCACACAATACGGACTTGGCTTGCATTACATGCAATCGCGACCTTTCTCGATAGCGTGTGTAGTATGCAATACCGGGTTTCACTAAACAATGATATATTATTATGGACTAGCTGTTATGAATAGTATTAAATACATTTTGAATTTTATAACATTATTATTAATCTTACACATTTTCTAGAACATGGTAAGAGAACAAAATAAATATTTTGGGTAAAATAAGTATTTTTCAAAAAATGCAGTTTTGCCGCCTTTTGATGGCGCACCCACATTGAATATAGTTTTTGATAGGTTTATAAGTTCAATTTGACAAAATAAAATTCTTCTTTTGAATCAGGATATAAAAATTTACTTTGGATAAATTTTTGATATTTTCTTGATAACTTTCATATTTTGATGAATAGTAAAAATACACTAATTTTTAATTAAAAACAAATCTTTCCATTGCGATAATTTATATGGTTAAATTGTAATATTTAATGTTTTTAAAGTATAAATAGAATATAATTTTAACATTTAATATAATTTATGTCATTACCATTAATTTCATATTGAATTCATAGGTAAACACATTTCAATCTTTGGCAATGTTTTAACTTCTAAACCCCATTTTCTTAACAAAGGGATTTATTTTAAATTCATTACTACAACTTATGTGTTTTGAATTTTGAAAAATGGATTCCATTTTTGGAATAAGTGGGTCCAAATTAGGTTAATATGCTACTTTTTATTTTTGGGCGTTATGAATAATAACTACGGTAAATTTTATTTACCATTGTTAAAGGTAAATCGGGTAATTAAGGGTGCATATAAGATTATAAAATTACATTAACACCTACCAAAATCCTATTGGATGACTATAAGTCGACCCATATCACCTAAGGGTCGGATTAGATTCATTTAATGGACTTTTATCAATGAAAATAATTTAATTATTACAAAAAACCAATGAATGTTACAACATGTCACCTTCTTAAATCTTATAAGTATAATAATGTTACTTTAGTGATAAACTTAATGAATCAACGAAAATGAATAGTCTCCGGAAAGATAATACAATTATCTATATCATAGTAATTTATTTATAATTTTTAAGTATTAAATAATTATCATTAATTATGACACAATAGTAATGATGAAATTATTTTATTAATTAAAGTATCAAATAAATGGTTTTAAAAATATTAAAATAAATAGTATATGAACTATTTCAAGTTCTCCAATGATTTTCTAGATACATATGACATTTTATAAATCTATTAAAGCTTTTATTTCGAACATATCTTTTTTATATATTTTATTTAAATTCAAATAAATGAATAGTGTCAAAATTCACACTATTGTTATTTTATAAAAATAACATATTATAAAATAGTTTAAAAATCACAAAAATATTTAAAAATTATAAATTAAAATTTATATGTCCGATAATTTCATAAAGTGTCAAATTATGGAAAATTCACAACACATATGTAATTATTTATAATAATTTAAGATTTAGAATATTATTACCACAAATAAAATTAAATTGTTAAATAAGGATAAATCAAGTTGATAATGTTTAAAATAAATTCGAAACATGTCTAAATTTTATTGGTTGATGATATTACAACCCTATCTCATCCAAACTTAGTATATGAGTCATTTTTGAAGTTTTTAAGTGGGTTGGGATTTTATATAAACTAATATTTCTTATATTTCGAAAGGTTCCCCTCTACTCCCTTATAAAAGGGAACCTCCTCCCACTCCTCCTCACACCAATTTGAGCCTTCAAGATCGGCCAATACCTACCCATTTCACTTACCCACTTCCCTAGAAACATCTTAGAGGTCCTGGTATTCTTCAAAGACCAATTGTAGTGCCCTAAGAGGAGGTCTCAAAGAGGCGCTTCAAAGAAGACGTAATGTCTGTTACCGATTCTTTCAAATTTATTTCTTCTTCCACTTCATCTTATTTAGTTGTTTCATTATGAATTAATAACATAAGTATCAATAATATACTGATATGTTTTTATAAGTATGAAACAACACTATTTCACCATCTATCCGTCCTACAGAAAACGAAATCACCGCGCGTGCGTACGTTCGGAATACCGTCTCCACGCCGTGGTATAATCTATTATCCATCACCACCTTACTTGGATGGGTATAATGGGGATAATAAATAACTATATATTATTATTTTAAAGTGGTATTGATTCTGAAATAGTATACATACACTCCAATATAATTCCATGATCATGGGAACAATATCGTCGCTCGTGCGTACGTACGGATTACCGTCTCCACGATGTGATGCGATTCGTTCTACATGATCTTCATTGCATAATGATTTTATAAATGACTTGAATGAATAAATATGATATATAGTACACTAATACCATTTTTTAAATGAGGTATCTATAACCTAAAGAGAAGAATAAGAATTTATTCGACAAAACACGCATAAGAACAAAAAGTAATAAACACCCGAATAACAAGTAGTAATGAAATATTACTAATAAGATGCTGATAATATGACCATATATGATATCATAACAATAATTATTATTCTATAATAAGTGAATAACATTATTTAAATCATTATACAGGAGGTTCGGACACTTATGAAGTAAATCAGAACTAAGGTAATGGAAATATCACAATCTCATTTTTATCCAAGATTGTTTATAATTTGGTATTTACTGGGGTGTATTTTATCATCCACATCCATGTTTCTTCAATATGTAATATTATATCCATCCACTTACAATTTTTTAAATCCATTTTTACCCTTTGGTGAGTTTATAGTAAAAGATATGAAAGGAATCTTTTGTCGTTTTTCGTATGAGGTACTTTTTGACTTTTCCGAAAAAAGTATGAGAATAATGTTTTTTTAACTTATACGACATGAATGGATTTTTAAAACATTATTTCCAAGAAGCTTCCTTTAAAAGTATTCAAGTTTATTTTTAATCAACTTCTTTTAGTTTATAATTTTATGACATGTTAAGAAAGAAAAGGTGTTTTTGAAGTAGAAAGGATATTTTCCTCAAGAACGGAGTTCAAGTGTTTTCTCAAAATTATTTTACATCTAAGATAATAAAGGGTTATGTTTCTATCCGTATTATTACATTGATTTGATTATTTTGTGATGGAATTATTTTTATGAATTCCTTTATCTTATATGAATTGTTTTTTGATGTCACGATGTTTAAGATTCCCATTTTTATTTCATTGGTTATGTTATGATGTATGGTTTATGATTTTGTGGAACACATAAGAATGGTATAATTAAGAGATGGGATGGACCTATATCTCCATCCAATGCATTGGGTAATGATTTTATATCTCATGACATATGCATTTCTAGAACGACAGGTTAAAACGGTTCAGTGAAACAGGACTGAAACGAGGAGTGAACTCGGTTCAGAAATGAACTTTTTCCACTAATATAGTCTTGGCAATGAGTCTTGACTAATAAGAAATGATTCTCTATGATTATGTGTGTATGGCACAAAGTTTAATGGTTTATGTTATGATTATTGGGATTACAATTCACTACCATGATTTATCCCATGTTATGAAATTATGATCTCTTTTGCATGGTATGGTTTCCATTAGTGGCTGAACAATGGATCAGTACCACTGAAAAGATATTTTTAGTTCTTCAATGTTCTGAACATGATAAAGTCATCTTAGCAGTGTATCGTTTGGAAGGTGATGCCGATCAATGGTGGAATCTTATTAAGAATACGAGGCAAAGGGATGAAATTGAGTCCATTTAATGGGATGAGTTCAAGAACTTATTTTTCGATAAGTATTTCCCTCATATTCTTCGAACAAAGATGGAGTAGTTTCTTATGCTGAAGCAAAAGGATGATGAATCCGTTGGTACCTACGAAGAAAATTTTACAAGGCTTTCAAGGTACGCTCCCAGAATTATTATCAAACCAGAGAGTAAGATCGATCGATTATTTAGTGGCTTAAAACCAAGTCTTCGAAGGGTGTTAGCCATAAGGGGATTCAATATCTACGAGGAAATTGTTCGATATGCTCTCAAGGTTGAGATGGAGATTGGTCTAACCCATCAGTCACACGGGTTGGATAAGAAGATGAAACTGGAATTCAAAGGAAAATCTAAAGAACACAGTGAGAAGAATATGAGTTTTCCCTTATGCTCAATGTGTGGAAAGAAACATGGAGGAAATTGTCTTAAGGGGACAAGAAAATGTTATAAGTGTGGAAAAGAAGGTCATTAGGCAATTGAATTTTGAAATAATGGGAAGAAGATGTCTAATGATGCAAACAAAGGAAGGGATACACGAAATGAACCTACTACACTTCAATGTTTCGATTGCAAGGAGATGGGGCATTATTCCAATCAATGACCAAATCCAAGGGTTGATGGTGATGATCGACATCAACAAACTCTAAAGGCCAAAGGAAAAGGAAAGTCACATGCAATTACTATCGGCGATGTTGAGTAAGACAACGAAGTGGTGAGAGGTACACTTACCATCCACTCTAAAGTAGAAAATGTTTTATTTGATTATGGATCCACCCACTCTTTTATTTCTGAAGAATTTTCTAAGGGTATCGTCGTATTACCTTAACAATTAGATGTTGAGTTGGCTATGACAACTTCTAATGGCACAAGAGTCGCATCAAAAGTTTACAATTATTCTCTGAATGATGTTTGTAGGAAAGTGCTTCCTGTAAATCTTGTGATCCTTCCTATAGTGGAATTTGATGTGATTCTTGGCATGGATTGGATTTCTTTATATGGAGCTCATATCAATTTCCAAAGAAGGGAAGTCACATTTCATATTCCATATCAATCTATGATCGTCTATCGATGAAAGGATGAACATAACCTTCTAGTGGAAATTTCTTCTATCTTATGGGTCTTTATTCCACTAAATGAAGGTTATTTATCTCAAATGGTTGGGGAGAAACTCACGATTAATAATATTCCCATTGTATGGGAATTTGATGATGTCTTTCCGGAGGAATTTTCTGGTCTTCCACCAAATCGTGAAGTTGAGTTTTCAATAGAACTCGTACCGGGTGCTTTGACTATTTCAAATACACCTTATAGAATAGCCCCAATTGAGTTGCATGAATCGATGAAGTAACTCCAAGAGAATCCTGATAAAGGATTCATATGCCCTAGTGTGTCACCTTCGGGATTACCTATTCTGTTTGTTAAGAAGAACGATGGATCAATGAGACTCTTCATTGATTATCGAGAAATTAACAAGATCACTATCAAGAACAAATATCCTCTCCAATGCATTGATGACCTATTTGACCAACTATGCAGATCTGAATACTTTTCCAAGATTGATCTTCGTTCAGGGTATCATCAATTAAGGGTCAAAAGGGAGGATATACCAAAGACGCATTTCCGTACAAGGTATGGACAATATGAATTTATAGTGATGCCATTTGGTCTTACTAATGCCCATGTTATCTTCATTGATCTGATAAATAGGGTCTTTAGAGACTATCTTGATCAGTTTGTGGTAGTCTTTATAGATGATATTCTTGTCTATTCAAAGATAAAGTAAGAACATGAAGATCACTTTAGAATTGTATTAAAGACCCTAAGAAAGGAGAAGCTTTATGCCAAATTTACCAAATGTGAATTTTGGCTTCAAAAAGTTGCATTTTTGGGTCACATAATCTCAAAAGAGGGGATATCTGTGGATCCAGCAAAAATAGAGGTTATCGAAAGATGGTCGAGACCAACAACAGTAACTGAAATCCAATGTTTTCTTGGTTTGGCTGGATATTACTGACGTTTTTTGAAAGATTTTTCAAGGTTATCTAACCCACTCACTAAGTTGACTCAAAAAGAAGTTATGTTTGTTTGGACGGAGGAATGTGAAGAGAATTTCAAAGAGCTAAAAAGAAGGTTAGCCAGTGCACCTGTGCTCACACTACCTTGCAGTGGAGAAATGTTTTTGATCTACAATGATGCATCCAAGAAGGGAATGGGGTGTGTTCTCATGAAAAATGATATGGTAATAGCTCATGCCTCACGACAGTTGAAAATCCATGAGCAAAATTTCCCAACTCATTATTTGGAGTTATCTGCGGTAATCTTTGTAATAAAGATTTGGAGGAATTAACTTTATGGTGAAAGGTGTGATATTTATACTGATCATAAAAGTTTAAAGTATATTTTCACACAAAAGGAGTTGAATATGCATCAATGAAGATGGTTGGAGTTGATTAAGGATTACGACTTCTCAATTCATTCCCACCTTGGGAAGGCAAACAAGGTAGCAGAAGCATTAAGTCGACAAGACCATACTAGCTTATCCATGATGAGGATCACAAAAGATCCAATATTTATGGATTTAAAATGGATGGATCTTGGAATTTTAATGGAAGGGGAGAAATCTTATCTTTATCAAATGAATGTTCAACTATCTATACATGTGAAGATTAAAGAGGCACAAAAAGAAGATGTCGAGTTACAAAAGAAGGTGAGAAATATTCCTGAATTCAACCTTGATTGTGATTGGATAATAAATTGCAGGAATCAGGTTTGTGTTCCTCCCATCCCCGAATTAAAGAAGGAGCTGTTGTATGAGGCTCATAGTTCTTCATTCTCTATTCATCCTGGAAGCACGAAGATGTATAGGGACCTGAAAGAGTACTTCTGGTGGGATGGCATGAAAAGAGATGTTGCTGAATATGTTTCTCGATGTTTGGTTTGTCAGCAAGTTAAAGCTAAGAGACAGAAGTCTAAGGGGATGCTACAACCATTAACCATACCAGAATGGAAATGGGAAAACATCACTATGGACTTTGTCACTAGACTTCCTAAAACATCCAAAGACAATAATGTTATCTGGGTCATAGTTGATCATCTTACAAAGTCTGCACACTTCAGAGAGGATTTCTCTCTATATCAGCTTTCTAGGATTTATGTAAAGGAAGTGGTAAGATTTCATGGAGTACCACTTTCCATTATATCTGATCAGGATCCGTGGTTTACCTCGATGTTCTGGCGAAGTCTTCAGCATACTCTGGATACAGAGTTGAGTTTCAGCACTGCTTATCATCCGCAAACAGACAGTCAGTCTGAGAAGAAAATTCAAACTCTAGAATATATGTTGATATCTTTCTCTATAGATTTCAAAGGTGTTTGGGTTCAACACCTACCTTTGGTGGAATTTTCTTATAATAATAGCTTTCACTCCAGTATTCAGATGGCTCTTTATGAAGCTATCTATGGAAATAAATGCAGGACTCCAACTTGCTGGGATAAATTTGGGGAAAGAAAGATATTAGGACCTAATCTTGTTGATAAAATGGCAGAAAAGGTCAGATCTATTCAACAACACATAATAGCAGCTTAGAGTCGACAAAAAACTTTTGCCGACAACCGATGAAAAGACCTAGAGTTTGAAGTGGGTGAAAAAGTGTTCTTGCGAATATCTCCTTGGAAGAGGGTCATGAGATTTGGAAAGAAGGGAAAGTTGAGCCCAAGATATATCGGTCCTTTTGAAATTATGGATTGTGTTGGGAAGGTAGCTTACCGATTGGTGCTTCCACCGAATCTCTCTCAAATTCACGATGTGTTCCTTGTATCTCTCCTGAGAAAGTACATACCTGATCCTTCACATGTACTCAGTTGAGAAGTTGTACCGCTGGAGAAAGATCTTTCTTATGAAGAATAGCCGATAGATATTCTGGATCGTAGCGAAAAAGTCCTACAGAACTAGACCACACTCTTGGTGAAAGTTTTAAGGAGGAACCACCAAATAGAAGAAGCTACATGGGAACATGAGGATATTATGAGGGAGAGGTATCCTCATCTGTTTGTAATGAAGTGAAGAATTTCGAGGGCGAAATTCATTTTAAGGGGTGTGGAATGTAACACCCTGAGATTTTATGAGAAATAGTTTTTTATGTCTTATGTTATACGCAACACAAAAGGAATCTTTCACAGCACACAATACGGACTTGGCTTGCATTACATGCAATCGCGACCTTCCTCGATAACGTGTGTATTACGCAATACCGGGTTTCACTAAACAACAATATATTATTATGGACTAGCCGTTATGAATAGTATTAACTAAATTTTGAATTTTATAACATTATTAATCATCTTACACATTTTCTATAACATGGTAAGAGAACAAAATAAATTTTTCGGGTAAAATAAGTATTTTTCAAAAAATGCAGTTTTGCCGCCTTTTGATGGTGCACCCACATTAAATCTAGTTTTTGACACTTTTATAAGTTCAATTTGACAAAAAAAAATTCTTATTTTGAATCAGGATATATAAATTTACTTTGGATAAATTTTTGATATTTTTATGATAACTTTCATATTTTGATGAATAGTAAAAACACACTAATTTTAATTAAAAACAACTTTTTACATTGAGATAATTTATATGGTTAAATTATAATATTGAATGGTTTTAAAGTATAAATAGAATATATTTTTACCATTTAATATAATGTATGTCATTATCATTAATTTCACATTGAATTCATAGGTAAAAACCTTTCAATCTTTGGCAATGTTTTAACTTCTAAAACTCGTTTTCTTACCAACGAGATTTATTTTAAATTAATTACCGCAACTTATGTGTTTTTAATTTTGAAAAATGGATTCCATGTTTGGATTCAGTGGGTCAAAATTATATTAATAGGCTACTTTTTATTTTTGGGAATTATGAATAATAACTATGGTAAATTTTATTTACCGTAGTTAAAGGTAGATCGGGTAATTAAGGGTAAATATAAGATAATAAAATTACCCTAACACCTGACAAAATCCTATTGGATGACTAAAAGTCGACCCATATCACCCAAGGGTCGGATTAGATTCATTTAATGGACTTTTTTCCATGAAAATAATTTAATTATTACTAAAACCAAAGAATGTGACAACATGTCACATTCTTAAATCTTATTAGTATAATAATTTTAATTTAGTGATAAACTTAATGAAACTTTGAACATGAATTGTCTCCAGAAATCTAATACGATTATCTAAATCATAGAACTTTATTTATAATTTTTATGGATTAAATAATTATAAGTATAAAACAACCCTATACTGATATGTTATCATAAGTATGAAACAACCCTATTTCACCATCTATCCATCCTACGGAAAAAGAAATCACAGCGCGTGCGTACGTACGAAATATCATCTCCACGCGATGGTATAATCTATTTTCCATCACCACCTTACTTGTATGGGTATAATGGTGCAAATAAATAACTATATATGATTATTTTATAGTGGAATTGATTATGAAATATTATACATACACTCTAATACAATTCCAGGATCATGGGAACGATATCATCGCTCGTGCGTACGTACGGAATACCGTCTCCCCAATCTGATATGATTTGTTCTACATGATCTTAATTGCATAATTATTATATAAATGAATTGAATGAATAAATATGATATATAGTACAGTAATACCATTCTGGAAATGAGGTATCTATATCCTAAAGATAAGAATAATAATTTATTCGACAAAACACGCATAGGAACAAAAAGTAATAAACACCCAAATAACAAGTAGTAATGAAATATTACTAATAAGAAGCTAACAATATGACCATATATGATATCATAACAATAATTATGATTCTGGAATAAGTCAATAACATTATTTAAATTATTATACAGGAGGTTCGGACACATACGAAGCAAATCGGACCTAAGGTAAGGGACAATCTCACAATATCAATTTTTATCCGAGATTGTTTATACGTCAGAATTTATTGGGGAATATTTATCATCCACAGACATGTTTCCTCAATATGTAATATTATTTATATCCTCCAACAATTTTTTAAATCCAATTTTACCCTTCGATTAGTTTTTAGTAAAAGATGTTAAAAGAATCTTTTGTCGTTTTTTGTACGAGGTACTTTTTGTCTTTTCCGACAAAAGTACGAGAAGAATGTTTTTTAACTTATATGGAATGAATGGATTTTTAAAAAATTATTTCCAATAATCTTCCTTTCCTAGTTTTCAAGTTTATTTTTAATCAACTTCTTTTAGTTTATTATTGTATGACATGTTATGAAAGGATAAATGTTTTTGAAGTAGAAAGGATATTTTCTTCAACAATGGAGTTCAAGTGTTTTGTCAAAATTATTTTCCATCTAAGATAATATAGGGTTCTGTTTCTATCCCTATTATTACATTGATTGGATTATGTTGTAATATTTTTATGAATTCCTTTATCTTATATGAATTGTTTTATGATGTCATGATGTTTAAAATTCCAATTTTTATTACATGGGTTATGCTATGTTATATAGTTTATGATTTTGTGGAACACATAAGAATGGTTTCATTATAAGATGGGTGGGACCAATATCTCCCTTCAATGCATTGGGTAAAGATTTTATATCTCATAAGATAGACATGGCTGGAACGCTAGGTTAAACCGGTTCAGTGAAACGGGACTGAAACGAGGAGTGAACTCGGATCAGAAATGGACTTTGTCCACCTAGATAGTCTTGGCAATGAGTCTTGACTAATAAGAAATGATTCTATATGATTATGTGTGTATTCCACAAAGTTTCATGTTTTAATTTATGATTATTGGGATTACATTTCACTACCATGATTTATCCCATGTTATGAAATTATGATCTCTTTTGCAGGGTAAGATTTCCAAAATTTTATGTTCTTATGAATTTGATGTGATTGTTGTTTCTTTTTTTTACCCTTACTGAGCATTAAAGCTCACCCTTTTGTATGTTTTCGTTCCCCAGGTCAGGAATAAGGTTATTAAGTAAGATATGCCAAAAAGGGACTATAGATATGATGAAATAAATGGGAGACAGTGTAGTTGCTTCATGAACCAGTTGTTTATGTTTCCCAGTTTCTAAAGACACTTTACCTATACGGTCCTTTCATGGTTTTGTTATATGTTGTAATAAGTACGCTTCCATTTTGAAGTATTAATCAAGTATGTAAAGTATGGGTCGCTATAGATAAGAATTCTTCCTACTCTGTGAAGTCTCCATCCTCTCCTAGATGGTCTGCACTTTCTCTGTGGTAGCCCATACCATCATTGGTCCCACTAGTGTTGACTCCCCTAGGTCAGTCTAGTACAAAGGTGATCTGCAAGGTTTCCCGTACAATTCCCCAAAAGGTGCCACCCCAATGGTGGAGTGACAGATGTTTTTGTATTCCAACACAACCAAAGGAAAGTGATCCTCCCAGCTACGACCAAAGTCGAGGACACAAGCACACAGCTTGTCCTCAAGAGTCTGAATGGTCCACTCAGTCTGGCCTTCCCCCTATGGATGGAAGGTGGTGCTCAAATGAAGTTGTGTCCTGAAAGCCTACTTAAACCCCTCCCATATCTGGTAAGGGAAACATATATCATGATCGAAAAAAATAATCAAGGGTACTCCATGTAGCCTCAAAATCTCTTGCACATAGAGACATCCCATGATCTCTACTGAACCCTACTCTCTGATCAGTAGAAAGTGTGATGACTTGGTGACTCAGTCGATGATCACCCATATAGAATCATGACCCTTGGATATATGTGGAAGTCCTATAAAAAAGTCCATTGATATGCCATCCCACTTCCACTTTGGGACCTCTAAAGGCTGATCCAAGCCTGCAGGTACCTGATTCTCTACCTTCACATGCTGACATGTGAGTTATCGGGAGACTATCTTTGCTACCACATTAATTATCCCCGACCACCAGTGCAGTCATCAGAGGTCCTTGTACATCTTCTCCACTCCGGGATTTACTTCTAGAGGGGATGTGTGGAACTCTTTCAACACATCCTACTGATGTAACACTAGTACCCTGGTATGTCCTCTGAAGAGGATGACGTGCTCCCCACCTTCATAAAATCCATCAGGTTCTTTTTCCAGTAGATATCTGAGCACGTCATTCCTCACAGTTAGTGTCCTTGCACTGCGCCTCCCTGACCCACTAAAGAAGCGGGGGAGTGACTATAAGAGACTGAAGGAAATCTGCTCCATCTTGATCAAAAAAGGATATCTACAAAGCATACAGCTTCTTCGTTGCCTCACCTAGCAGCAATATACCATTTTTTCTTTCTGAGTGCATCTTCTACAACATTCCCCTTCCCATGAGTATAGACTAATTTGAAGTCATAGTCCTGGAGGAAATCAAGTTGACTTCATTGTCTCATGTTCAGGTCCTTCTAAGAGAAGATATACCTGAGACTCTTGTGATCACATTAGACTGTAAAATTCTTTCCCATCAAGTAATGTTGCCACATCTTCAAGGCGAAGACCACTACTGATAACTCCAGGTCATGGGTAGAGTAGTTCGACTCATGTTGTCTCAGATGTCTAGAACCATATGTGATCACTGCTTGCTACTACATCAGGAATCATCTGAGTCTGGTCCCAAATCCGTCGCAGTAGACTACGTACCCTACAGCTGCCTCTAGTAGCCTCAAGATGGGTGAACTAGTCTGCCTCTGCCTCAACTCTTGAAAACTCCACTGGCATCTCTTAGACCAAACAAAGGGTTTCCCCTTCTTCGTAAATTCTAATAGTAGTGCTGCAACTCTGGTGAAATTTGGCACCAATCTCCAGTAGTATTCGGCCAAACACAGTAAACTTCGTACCTCTGTCACACTCTTGGATGGTGCCCAAGAAATTACCACCTCAGGCTTCACATGATCTACTACAACTCTAGCCTCTGATATGACATGTCCTAGAAAGTGAAATTCCCGGATCCAAAACTGGCACTTCGAGAGTATACCATAAAGATGGTGCTATTGGAGTGTGTCTGGTACTACCTAAAAATGACAGGAATGATTCTCCTATGTTGCCAAGTAGATCAGAATGTCGTTGATAAAGACTACTACAAAGTGATCAAGGTATTGCTGAAAGATCTTATTCATGAGTCCTATGAACACTACTGTAGCATTGTTCATGCCCAAAGACATGACCAAACCCTCGTAAGGACCGTACCGAAACTGAAATGACGTCTTTTGTACATCATCATTTCATACTCTGAGCTGGTGATAGCCTGATCTGAGGCCTATCTTCGAGAACCATTGTGCTCCCTTCAGATAATAATAGAGATCGTCAATCCTCGAGAGTGGTTACCTATTCTTCTCAGTCACTTATTTTAGGTGCCGATAATCGACACAAAGTCTCAAGACCCCATCCTCCTTCTTGGAAAAAAAATTGGGGCTACCCAAGGAGAAACACTGGGCTGAATGAACCCATTCTCTTGTAAGTCCTCCAGCTATACCCACTCCTCAGGATTCTCTATGGGATCCTTCTAATACACTGGTGTAGATATCGGTGTCGTCCCGGGGTACAAGTCAATGTAAAAGTGCACCTCTCAGCAAGGAGGTAGACCCAGCGCATCATTAAGGAAGACATCCACGTACTGGTCCACCACTACAAGACAACTTAGACTCGCCACATCAACTGTTCCGAGGGTAAGGCTTGCCATCTAATGAGTGATTGGATGTACTTTATTTTGGGTTAGTCCATCCTTTGCTTCAAAGGCTCTCTTCTCGCAGGTGAAGGTAAACTTAGTCTTATCCATGCAGACACACCACACTTTGTGCCCAATACAGTTAATCTGATCATGGACTATAGATAACCAGTCCATACCCAAGATGACATTGTATGTCCTCGATGCCTCTTCTAGGAGATCCCAGCTAAAGATCTCTCCTCCTAGAGTAAGCTCACAATGCTGGAACCAGGGCGTAATCATCGAATCCGCTACCATAGGAGGTTCTAGCGGTAAGGATCAAGCCAACGGATCCATCAGAATCTTCAAGCTCCGAACGAGGGAAAGGTAAATAATATAATAACTGGAACCTGTGTTTGTAAGTATTGCAGCTAAGGTGGAGTAGACACATATCATACCTCGTATCATCTTCGGAGCAATTTGATCATAGGTATCAGCTTCCTAGAGATGAGATCACTGATTTCCTCTTACTCCCTGTTGTCGGGGTGGACCACCTGGTGGTGGTGGCAGTAACATCTCAAATCGTCGCCCACCACCAGCTACATGGCCATCTCCTCTACCACGTATTCTTTCTCCCTGCAGACCTCCTCAGTCGAACCTCTATCTCTCCCTAGGAGGTCCTTCGACCATCTTCTGATAATCCATACGGTGGGTCAGATAGTCATGAGTAATGTGACCCTTCCCGCCGCATGAGTAACACTGCCCACTCCTGGAATGACTGGATTTACCTCGGGTGCCCTGTACAACCGACCCTGAATCCTACGGTCATCCACCTGTAGGTATGGTCCTCTTTAACCTCTGTGTCATCTGATTGCTTCTTCCTACAGAAGACTCCGCCACATTATGACTAGTGGTGGGTCTCTCTACTGGCGACTGCTCAGTAAGAAAACTCTCCACTAAGAGTGCTCTATATAACACCCTCACCTATGTCGGGATGCTGAGTGAGATCATTGAAGCCCTGATCTCTTGCTGGGGTCCCTTCTGAAAGGTCTAGTCCCTGAAAAATGTTTCCTGCACCATATTTGTGGAGTACCAATAGAGGTCATTGAACCTCATTGAGTACAGAGCCATAATCATACAGCCCTGTTGCAGATGAAGTAGCTCCTGAATGCGCACTGCACAAAGAGTTGTTGGGATAAACTCTACTCAAAATAGGCTCTTGATGTCTTCCTAGAGAAGTGTCACCTCATCATGAGCCTTGAGCATCAAGCTCCACCATCTGCCTACTACTACCTATGGAATACTGGCGTTAAGGATCACCATGATGTAGGGTGTTGTCCTTACTAGTGGGAAGACTCTCACCATGGCCTCCGGCCAATCAACAGCCACCTGTAGGTCCATCTCTCCACTGAAATAGGGTGGCCTTTTGTGGTGGAACTCATGCAATGAGCTCAAGAGGCGTGCAAACTCTACTGCTAGGGCTAGTGGAATCAATGGCCCAAAAGTTAATGGTACTATTGGAGCTTCTACTAGAGGAGGGCCCTCCACCGAGGCCTTATCACTCGGTGGGATATTAGTGTGTACAATATCTGGATCCTTAGCTGGCTGTCTCCATGGAGGCATCCTGAAAAGAAAAACAGGTGTGCCACGGTTAAAAAGTTATACCTGGTGAGATGAAAAAAAAGATCACAAAGAAAACTCTTGAAAACAACCATGAAATCATGGGTTTTCCTGCACTGAGTCGGAAATCAGAATACAGGGTCCTGGTGTATGGATACGTCGGCCACCGTACCAACACTGGGTTCCCTAAACTGATAACCACACTCTCTAAACATAACACTATTGTCGTTAAAAGAAAGATTAAATTCCTATGATCTATGGTAGAATAGACTCATCTGATACCAATTTTTTCACGACCTATCCCCTGAGGCTAGTGTTTGACTACCCCAAGCCCACCTTCCAAAGGCTAGGGGCTGGCGACTAGCATCGAAAGGTGTATTACCTAAAATTGGGAAGGCATTGAATTTATAACTAGTAAAAACACGCAATAAAGCACATAAAAAGATAGGAACACAAGTCAAATATATTGAACAAATGGTGTTTAAGGTAAAAAGGGGTCGGGATACAAGCCCAACAATAATGGTACTAGTTCAACTGAAATACAATACAATTGAAAAAAAAATCCAACTATTGGGTCATCCCACGAGGTTCCTACCTATAGAGTAGGTACAGATCGCCTCCTCGGCACTCCACGTCCACCCGTCTCCTCTATGTACTGTCACGCTGTATGGGCCACCTCCAGGCCTCGTGTAGCCTTGGTACCCTTAGCCTCGATCCACATCGTTTTTCGTCTACACCAAACAAAACAAGGTGCAGTTATAGAACATGCAGGGGTGAGTATAATGATACTCAGTAGGGACCTTGAGACCCTCATGGTCTCACAAAATCCAAAAAGGATAAACCACAAAGCATGAAGTCAACTGTAGGCTCTACATTGGTATATGACCATACATATACTTCAGTTATCAAGTATACCCAACTTAATCAATAGGAAACACAGGGTCCAACCCAAAATCCCAAATCTCAATTGTTCCACAATGGAACGAATACCGCAAAGATAAGTACCACATAGGTACGCCCGATGTAGACCGATAAAGGATCCTAGTACATATTCAGTACATCATTAGACCCACATAGGATCTCTAGGTGCTCGCCCACACAGGATCATTTGTTTTTGACCCACACAGGATCACTAGGTGCCGACCCACACAAGATCGCTCGGTGCTGAATCACACAGGATTGCTAAGTGCTGACCGAAATAGGATCACTCGGTGATGACCCACACAAGATCACTAGGTGTTGTCCCACATAGGATCTCTAGGTGCGGACACACACAAGATCACTCGGTGCTGACCCACACCAGATCACTATTAATTCTCCACGTCACAACCAATAATTGGGTTCCCGTGCTAAGCTTGCTCATCTCTGGGAGGGTCTGCTACTCAAGCCACTAGTAGATACCCCAACTACAAGGAAGTCCTAGGAAAAACTATCCCAAAGGACCTCCATTTCATAGGGGTCTCAATGCAACGTACGATACATCAATCGGGCGCCCGGTCTGTAAGTTATTACCCTTTTAGTCTCGAGGGCCCGGTTGGATTCGTGCTCTATCCAACCCGAACATATCCCAACATTATCCAAATCTAAAGTGGGGTATACTAAAGGGACCATCTCGCTCTAAAATTAACAGTGCCATTGATGGTTTGTACAACGGATGCCTAGTGCCAAAGTTACGGCTGATAGAGAAAAAAGCTCAAAGTTGGCCCGGGTCTGGTATGACCCGGTTCAACTCGGGCTGGGCCAACCCGACCTGTTTCAAATCGACCAGGCCCGCTGGGTCTGGTACTGCCCACTGGGTCCAGCCGAGCCTATAGGTTTGGCCCGTCCTACTGGGCCCGACACGGCCGCGCTGGGCAGCCCGGCCCACCCCTAGCGGCACGGAGGCCGCGAGGGCCGTAGAGGCTGTGGGGGCCACAGAGGTGGTGCGGGTCTGCTACGGCGGCGAAGGCCATGGGGGCCACGGAGGCATCGCGAGGTCACGGGTCAGTGCAGAGGGCCACGGGGTGGTGAGGTCGTGGGGTGGCAAGGCCACGGTCTGCGAGGCCACAGGGAGGCACGGAGGGCTGCAGGGAAGTGAGGCCACAGGGCGCCACAGAGGCCACGAGGCGGTGTGAAGGGCCTTAGGGCTGTGTGACCGCACGGAACCATGGAGGATACAGGGTGGCGAGGAGTCGCGGCGCCATCACCTTCGTTACGGCCGATGGAGTGACGGTCGCCGCATCCGTTCATCACCGTGGCACGAAGCTGCATTCTCTATCTTTAAGAACACACCATTCATGAAGAATGTCAGAGGGGTTAGGACATTTTTTTTCATCCCACACCCTCCACGTTAGAGAAGTATTAAGCGGATCAACAAAATCATGAATGAAGAACATCAAACCCTAAAACATCTCCCAATGATTATTCCCAAACCCACAAAAGAAAATATCTGTGGATCAACTCTATAGAGAGTTGATCCGTGTTATTTTTTGTAGATGACAAGAACATGAAAAACAATGATCACACATAATTTAAAACCCTACCTCGGATATTTGCTGATAGAGTTCGTGAGGAAGGATACGATGTCATTGAGGATAGACGGATGTCGGTGATGTCAGTGTTTCCTTGATCATTGGTTCATTTTCATTGAAGACATTCCGCGTTTGTGAGAATGTTCTTCTTTGGGGAGAACCTTCTTCGTTGGAGAATACATTCTTCATTAGAGAGAATAATCCACCAATAGCTCCCCTCTTAGCAACCCTTTCCTCCCAATTCCATCCAAAATGAGAACTAGACAATATGATGTGTTCCATCAATTTAATTTATTGTAGAAAATTAAATTGGATTCATTAATTACCACTAGGTTAAAATAATTAATTTATAGGAAACCTAGGGTCACCCCCACCCCTCATTAATGAGGGAGTTGAAAGGTTTCCTCCCATTTAAAGGGCTTTGGGTGGTCTCTGTCTCTATATTCAAAATGGGGTCAGTTCAGGTCGTCCCCTCCTCTTAATATTCACATGGGAGGTTTAGGCTTAGATGGTCCCCACCACTATAACCCATGTTGAGGGGGTTTCTAAAATAGCAATGTTAGATATTTTTATTTTATTTAATTCTTTCATGAAAAGTACAAAAAAAATTAACTTTCACTCTCGACCCACTACGATCAAGGTGAAGGTCTCCTTAACCGAATACCGACGCTTTGACTTCAATGGTGCTTTCGAATTTCAATTCTGGGCACCGGTTCAAAAGTTACAAAAACCCTCTCACATGTTTAATGAATGTACCTGAAAAAAGTTCAGAAATTAATTCCGGGCACATCGGGGCTCAGAATCACACGCAATCATCTTTTGCAGACTCGTAAAATTCTCATATAATAATAAAAAAAATTACATGGAAATTCCGGGTCGTTACAAGACAACTCCATATGATGAATCTAGTAATTTCAATTAAATAAATTGACAAAAAATGGGGGATATAAACAAGGAGAATAATAATTCCCTTTTTGATTATGGAATTAATGATATGGAAATGATGAGAGGAAACTCTAACCCTAAATGTTTCTTTCAAAAATATACACAGGTCCCACATTATTCTATATTGTTTTCAATTTTATTACAAACTTTAAATGAGTAAATGAATATTATTTGAGGCTATCACTTATGGATAATAAAGAACACTATCTTTTCATTAAGTTTCAGTGGTGAAAACATTCCATTATTAAGATAAAGAAAAATAATCCCTTGAGGGGTGAGGGGATATTTTAATGAGTTTTCATACATTTAATTTTCAGTAACTCTATAAATTTTTGGTAGCATAGAGAAATGAATGAATGATGTATGAAAATAAGATTTGTAACACATTTTTGTTATCAATTTCATCACATTTATGAAGAGGGGTATTGGTTGATAAAATGTTGATATAATGGGGTATTTATTTCTCACACAAATTAGATATTTTGATGGTTTTTCGACATGTGTAAATTTTCATTATTTTTCATGATAAATATGTTTAAAATATAAAATAAAACTTGTTTTTATGCATGGTAACACATGTATGGTGTTTTATAGACATCATTTATGATATTTTTTATATTAACCATATTTTATAAATTAGGTTATTTCACATTCCCCTAGAGTAGACTAAATAAAAGATATTTGTTAATAAAAACATGTGGTGTAATCCTTATATAAATAAGATAAATTATTCTATTCATATTTTAAAAGGGGAAATACTACTCAATATAGAGAGTTTTTTAAGGATTAATGTTAGAATATAAGGTAACATTATTAACCATTTCAATTATTTTCAATAAGGTGGGGAATTAAAAATCCATAGAGATGAAAATATTTCCATAAGTGTGTATTGGTATAGAAAAAAATAGAAATGGGGAGATCAATGTTCCCAAATAACCATTTATTTTTTTAACATGTGAATATTTATTACAAAAATGAGAGTGGTTATGTTTGGTGGACTGCTACTGATACATCATCAAGATTTATATTTCATTATTATTTTGCCGATATTCATGAAAATTAATGAAAAGTGTTACTAGGTAATGAAATTGGGATAAACCAGGTAATTTTAACAATAACTCAATTTCATTTATTATTAATTTTTAAAATTATAATTTTTAGACTCATATTTAATATATCAATTTTATGTAATTTTCATTTGAAACATAAATAGTCTTATTATAAATAAATTATTTTCTGTGTATTAGATTATTTCTTAATCGTTTTTTTTAATTTTTGGATTTTAAACTGATTAAATGCAATTAATTTTTAATATCATCAGGTTAAAATTATCTTATGATGTTTGTTTTGGGAAATTTTATAAATATTTTTTTAGATGAATGGTGAAAATATGGTATTCTTAAATAACATAAAATTTCCTATTATTAGGAATTTATAAATTAACTTTATGTATCTAATTTATTTTAAGTAACAGAACTCTCCTTTTTTGTTCATTTACCAAAAAAAACTGGGATTAATTCTATACATGAATTTGGGTTAAAATAATTTTCTATCTTAAAATTTGGTTTTTTTAAGGTTTTTTCACCGTGTTTTCCAAATATATATTAAAATTAATTTTTCTAACATCCCACAATTGAATATTTTAAATGTGGAATAAAAAATTGGAAATATCTTATTTAAATTCTATAATAATTTCCATTACATTATTAATCATAAAATTAATTTACCATAGAAAATGTTTGTCACCGTAGTAGGGGATAAAAGGTTTAACAATAGGGTTAAACTTTGGGATATGGATTAAAATGTATGTGAAAAATGTATTCATTTTATTGGATGAGTGGATTCCAACCTTACCATTTCCTATCTAGGAAAATTTTTCTATTTTTTTCTAATATCCCTTAATAAATACATTTATAATATTTTAATGTCAAAATTATTTACAAGAGTGTTATGCATGTCACTTATAAATGGATCCCTTCACCCCTCACACACAAAATTCCATAAGTTTATCTCAACCAAACCCAATAAGAAAACCTTTCAAAAATAATTATCAATATCCCATAGATTCTTTTCTTCCCAAATTACCTATCCATGAATCCTTAATGTTTTTTCCATTTGAGATTATCCAAGTAAGAGTTGTATGTTCTAATAAAGATCATTCAAGATTATTTCTTCTTCCACTTACTCAAATAATTTATAACCATCATAATATAATAAATTTAATATAATTTAAATACATAAATTTATTATGTTTATGGGAAAAAAAATTTCAACCTTATTTCCATCCAATGGAAAATGAAAACGTCACTCATGTATATGTGCAGACTGTCTCCTCAATAAAGTAATATATCTCATTTCTCATCACTGCCACACATGGATGGTTATCAAGATTTAAATAATAATTATACATTATATTAATGATATAATTATAAATATAAAAAGTTAAACTATTATCTAATTTCCTTCTCTTCTATCTTTGGAAGATGAAAATGTTGATTGTGTGTACATTCAGAGTACTACCTCTATAAAGTGAAATATTTCATTTTTCATTGCATAAAAAGAATGAAAGTTCTAAAAGTATATTTAATTTATAAAAATAATAATTATGGAATTTTAATTATTATAAATATTATGGAACTAAGTCTCATTTCACTATGGTCATCCAGTCGAAGATTATTTAGATATTATGAACCAAATGACCTCAAAAAGTATAACGTGACCAATGATGACTTACTAACAACATAAAATATAATATTAAATGAAGTAATAATAATAATAATAATATAATGAATATTAAATGGGTTTTTTAAAAATCAAATTAATAAATAAGGTTTATTATTCATTAAAGTAAAGACGTATGTGATTATTCAGGGCTCGAGGAAATGGGTTGATCTTTAAAATATAATTTTAAATGTTTTATTCACTTTATCATTTATATCCATGTTTAATGAAATATTAAAATATTATTTTTATTTATACGTAATGTATTTATAAATTTGATTTGTTTCAATTTTCTAATTTCTTTATAATGATTTATAAATAAATCTTTATAACATTTTCTCTAATTGTCTTTTTTTCATTATAAAAGTGCATAAACATTTTCTTGACATATACCATATGAGAACCCTTTCCCACTATCATAACCACTATCAATTATAAGAAAATTCTAAACTTTACTACTTTATTTTAAATAAGAACATATTTCCATTATTCTAGGATTTTTTGTTTTATAAATTTTTAAAGTGAAAATTAAATTTCATCTCATTTTTATGAGATTAATAATGGTACATTTGGTTATGGGATCAAATGATATTTCTTATGTGTTTTATTATCAAAATACAATATTTTATGTGTATTATTCATGTTACAATAATTTAAAATTGCATATAATTATAGGTGGTTCAAATATATCCTCCCAATGCATTAGTTCATGATATATTCTCCAAAGGAGGCAAGTTGAAATTAACTCGGTAGGTTGTTCAATTATAAGTGTTCAATTAAGGCAGATTTTTTGGATAATTTCCTTTGTTTCCTACATATTTAATCTATACATTATGCGGGTTTTTTTGGAAACAATTTTATTTCATCATATATGAAAATGAGTTTAGGGGTAAGAAAAAACTTTTGAACTAATAAAGGTGAATGGTTTGATTTTCTAGGAAAAAATTTCATGAGTTATCATGTTTTCCCATTATACTAACATGGTTATTTTTTCCATAATTATTTATATAAAATGTTTTTTGAAAAATATTAAATGAATTTTATTTTATATAAAGTACAAAATTATTACAGATTCTATGGTTTTTATAAGGACTAATTATTATCAATTTTGATCGCTTAATAGGATTTAATTTTCACCTCTCAAACTTCTAAATGTTTTTCACAGGTCCTATGGATGTATGTGAACGATATCATTTTCAATGGGGACATATCATGAATTAATACGAAAATTATTTAATAAAACATGAGTGTAAACATAAGATCCCATTTTTTTCAAAAATGTATATAGTGTTGAAGTATCCACTATATTATACATGGGTTATTTAATTCTGAATTACTCTAAAACTTAATTATCCATGAAATGAAGGAATGTGAAAATGTTATTTTAAATCATGTAGTTATGGTTTGATTATGATATGATTTGTTATAGAAATATTGTTTGAATTTTTTTTAAGATAAGAGTAGTACTAGGATAATAGGGTAGTATATGTATAGTAGACAGTGGTTAAAGGATGTATTTGAGTATTTAAATGATTTAAAATGCTTTGACATATCCTCTAATGGGCGTGGAGGATTAAATCTAATGTGAAGATGTGAAGGAAACTTGTCTATGGTCTTTCTAAATTATTTTATGTCCCTAAAATGGCATGGAGATAAGTTATATAGATTTTGGAATAAATTTTATGGGTTCGGAAGCAGTGCATATTTATATCTAGGGTTTTCATGGTTGTATGAATGTAAATAAAGAATTATAATACCTGAATAAATGTATATAAATAATCTAAGAGATGCATAATTGTATATTAGAATGTTATTATCTATGTAAGGTTGATCTGACATGTTTAAATATATATAATCCAATACATTCTGTAGGGTAAATCCATATGAATATTTTTTTAGAACGATTTTTTAACAAAAAATTAGAATAGAAAGTCTGAATTTATATATAATATAAGGTGTAATTAATATGATACTTATATAAATATTCATTGTTCAAATTTCCTGATCATCTATAATGGTCATGGTAGTTTAAATAATAAAATATGAATAAAAACAAAAGAAACTTGAAGTGAATTTGAGATGTAATCTATACTAAGGAGGTGGTGAACATGACATAGGGAACTTGAAATGATAATTTCACCACAAAATAGAGTATTATATATGGTTTTAAAATTTTATGGTGAGATTCCAATCCAAAAATGATGAATAGTAAAGTTATACAGTGTGGGCTAATGTTTGGTTCCCCATAAATTCATAAACAAATGTAGGAATTTTTTATATAATGTGGATTTTAAGGGAAATATTATGTGATGATATTAGTATCATGTGACATTGGAAATGAAGAAGTATTTTTGAATATTAATAATTAATTAAAATAGACATATTCTTTGGATATTGGGGTTGTGACACTTTTATATCACAATAGATAGTAAATAATCCTATGTATTTTGGTTAATAAATAAGTTTTGAATGATATGAATAAAAAAATATTATTATGCAATTTACAAAACTATTTTTCAATAGTATCATCCATTTTTGAAATAAGAATATTTGTCATATCGACGACTGAATTAACATCCAAATTGATATGGAAAAAAATATTCACACTACTAGTTTGCTAATATATATTTCACATGTTATAAATAAGAATGTGATGTGAATAATTAACAACTCACAAACACTAGAGTGTGTGAGAATTTTGAGTTCCTCATTCAAATATTTATCAAGGATGGAGTATGTGTTTATAGATTGGATTTTTTAGGGAACAAGAATCCACATGGGCCCAAGTATTTGATGATATGAGTAAAATAATTTCTTGTGAAGTTAAGGTGGACATATCAAGTTGATTGAACACATCATTGAGAAGTCTTGTCTGTTCAATAGTTGAATAATTGTACATCTATAGACCTGCACTACATCTACTCATAGGTAATCACTAACATAACGGGATAAATAATACACTAGAATAATGTTATAAGTCTTTGTTTATAGGATCATATTTATTGAATAGTTTTGTTATCTACCTGTAGACTCTATATGTCTTGGGGGAATAGTGGAATATTTGTTGTAGACTATTAGAATAAATAGTGTAAGTATCTATTATAGTGGAGGATAAAAAATCATGTAAATGTGTATTTTATTCTGGTTGAACCTTCTAAAACATTTGTGCTTGTACCATTCATTTATTTCCACTACACATGAGTTAATTTTTTGCGATTCAATTCAGTAAAAATAGAACCACAACAACTTCATGATGCTGAATTATAATCATTCATAAAATAAGTCCACTAATTCACACCGATTGATTGACCATTATGTGGGCATAACAATATTTCTCTTTCATTATACAGGATGGTAGTGAAGAAACTATGTGAAAGAAATGTAAAATTAGATGAGTTAATAAGTAAGAGTTTTATAACACCAAGTACATCATCTTTTCCTGTTCAAGTTTTATTTTTAATGTAGGTTGATTTTACTATTCATATTTAAATTTATTATATTAAAAAATTTATTAAAATAATGAATTGATATCATCTTCAAAGAAGTGGTGATATGTTTGATCATTTTAAGGGAGACAAATTGTTCTCAAAGATTGAACTATTATCAAGTGAAAACAAACTTCATGTAAGTATGGTGAAATTTATATGATACCATTCTAAAGTTATTATGACCACTAATAATACACAGTTATTCCCTCTGTTCTTAAAAATGAACCATCAGACATCATGGAATTGATAATCTACATCTTTCATAGGAAGCTAGAAATCTTTTAATTATGAGTTCTAGATTTAAGTATTTTGATTATTCAAATATGTAATTCCTATCAATGGAATATTAGTTCATATTTCAAGAATTGAGGCGATCATTTCATGGAAATCACAATGAAATATCAATGAGTTGAAAATCGTTATATAGTTGGTAGGTTGTTTCCATCACATTGAGTATGGTTTCTCCTTTCTCTCTTCCAAAAATAATGGTTTATAAAAAAATGGTATTCCAATCTATTGGTGAAGTGACTATCATCAACCCATCAAAGAGATAGTGTCTGTTCTAGCATTAACACAAATCCAAATTTTACCAAAATGGAGAAATGGTCATGTGGTCTATTGTGATGTATCTGCATTTGGATTGGGTTGTTTTCTCATATAAGGAGACCATGTAAAATAATATATATCTTAATAGATGTGGTGATATAAAACACTACCCAACACATGATCAATAATTGGATATAATGATCCACATAATAAAAACATGGTACTACTATATTTTGGTGAGAAAATCAATATGTTCACTAATCATAAAACACTGAATGAAATATTTTAAAAATGTAATTTTATCCAAAGTAAATGAATTTGGATGGAGTAACTCTACATTTTTTTACATTTAAATGGTTTATATGCCTACAATGGGGGATTCAATAGGTGATTCATTAGCCTCCCTAGAACCACAGTCTCAGATCTTGTGATAAAAATATATTCTTTATATATTTCATTAAGGGTTTGAATATTAAAATTTGAAAAATCTTGAGCATGAGATAAATATTTTATTAAATTAACATGGGAAAATAAGATATATCCCCAAGACATATTAGAATGAATAGTAGTCTTAGATGATAAAAAATATAACATATCATTGGGGAGTAGAAAAATGAAACAAGAAACATTATTTCGGTAGAATAAAAAATATATATATAATAGAAATTAGGAATAAGTGAATACATTGGAAAAAAAACTAGTATTGTAGGCATTTATATCAGATTATCGTAACATTGTAGGAATGGGATGAAAACCTATGTACCTTCTTAGGCTTGGGATACTACATATATACTATTTTTGTCTTGCGATACATTCTGTGTACCCACATTTGATTGGGGTGCAACCTGTGCACCCTCTTAGGCTAGGTGATAACCCATTTACCCACTTTAACATCATATATTACCTATTTACCTATTGGGATTAGGGTGCATCCCATGTATTGTTTTGGGATTGTGATACTAACCATGTAGCCTTTTTTATATAATGATATATAATTTCTCAACCAATGTACTAGAAGGTGATATGGGACCCCAACCATAAATAATTTAAACATTCCTGTTACACATGTATATAATAATTAACTAGATTAGAAAAAATGTATGGAAATGAATTTTTTTGTAAAATATTCACATGATATCACCACAGTTTTTGAAAATAAGGTAAACTGTTGATGCCATAAATTTAACCATTAAAAATAGTATTTCATAAGAACACTAACATGGTGTTGTATGAAAAATAATTTCTTCATAAATATAAAATATAGAGAAAAATTAGAGAGTTGTAGAGAAGAAATAAAAGAGTTTTTTAAATATAACTTTAACATTGATATAAAATAAGAAGTTATAGATCACATTCAAAATCCATTTTGCAAATGGTAATGTTTTTTTCTTTTAAAAATTTTCTTTTACAAATATATTCAAAAATAGATCCATGAAAAGATAGAATTGTTTTAAAAATTAAATGTGGGGTGCAAGATAAAAATCATTATTAAGAAATTGTATAAATACTTTTTATCATTCAAAAACACCATTATTGAAAAGTCCCATCATAAAGAGTGTAAAAAACTTTTTTCATCAAATAGGAGAATGGAAAATTATGTTCATAGAAGATAACACATAATTGGTTTTCCATATAAAGTGGAGAATATTAGAATGAAAAGTGAATACAGACAAGATGGGGAAACCATTATAAAAAGGATTAGATTTATTTTAATCAATGATATACTTGGTAGAAATAAATTTATCATGTTAAATAATTGAATTATAAATTTCAATTTACCTAGAGAGAGAATTAATTATAGTATCATAATTTAAAATAATAAATCCATATCGTTAATCCATGGTAAAAAATTAATCATAATGACTCAATAAATGACGTCGGATCAAGAAGAACATCTTACCTCATCGTTATCATAAAAATTGAATACCCATAAAAGGTAAAATAAGAGATGATTTTTTAGATGCCATATAATTCATTTAGAATTATGATAAAATAAAGACCAATATATTCACCAAAAAATGAAACAAGTGGTGAATACACATCACATATCAATGAAGAAAAATTGAGATGTATAAACCCAGATATGAATGGAAATGTAAGAATAAAAATAAAATAAAAGGGAAACCATAAAGTGGACATTAAAATATAATAAAATTAAATAGGGTCATAATTATTGATGAATATTGGTTCATTAAAACACCATATATAACAAAATATGTGGTGTAATATCCAAAATGTCTCATGAGAAAGAAAATAATGAAAAATAACCCTTACATCAATGGAGTACATTGAATCCAAATCCATTTAATGAAATAACACTATAAGGATATTCAATATTAAAGAATCACATGAATATTTTTAATGAATTTAATTTGGAATTAATCAAACCTAATCAAACATATCATGATATATAACATCAATGATGTCTCAAGAAATAATTTGTTTTCAAGAAACACCTTAGGCGGTGGTAACATAGGACCCAAACAAATTTAAGACTGTTACCATAAAATATACATTCAAATATCATGAATAATATTATCTTCATTTTATATAAATTCAATCATAATTTTAATAAACTATATAAAAAATGATGTTGTGCGATATCGAATAACTCTCACAAAATTGATAACTAAGAAATAAATGCCTTACCTTAAATCCTTATTAGTTGAACGTGATCTAATATTAGGTAAAATGAATTTAAATATATTTTTTACTAATTATATATACTTATTAAAATATATTTACTTTCTTAAAAAACATTTATAACCATAAATAATGAATATTTTTCATGGTTATATCTAATTTTCAACAGTAGATGTTGGTATTTTTTATTGTTTATTTTATAAATGTTTTGAGGTGACGATGTTTATTATCACTTATTTGAAAAGTGTTAATAATTTTAATATTATTAAAGATATATAATAATTATCTTTCAATGATTCATTATTTAAAATTTAATTATGTTATAGATATGGATATGTTTTATGAAAAAAAGAAATCGTTATTTACTAGTTTTTGTTTGTTTAACGATCAATGGGTGTTCTATTAACTAATATATTAAATATTAATAAAACCATAATATAAATTTTAAACCATATTTCAAAAAAAATTTATAATATATTAACATTACATGAAATTACATAATCATTTATAATCTAAAAATTAAAACATCTTTCACTCACGAGCTAAAACTGACTCAAACGAGAGCGTGTTATAATTATTTAACAAGTAAAAACATGTTTTTATAGAATTACAATATTAATTTAACATATTATTATACAAGTAATGAATATAATTTACCAATATTAAATTCATTCTTATAACAATCACTGTATGTTGGTGATAAAAATTGAAAATTTTCATTCATAGAGGCGGTAAAACACGCATTTAACAATTACATTTATCAAAAAATGAGACGAAACAAAGGTAGTTGGTAAATAATTATTTCTAAATTTTAATTGGTAAATATTGAATATATTAAATCATAAAATACACACTTTTTATGATGAATTATTGGTGGTGGTGAAAACAAATCCACATTTTATCATGTAGGTGTTAGCCAGATTGTACGCACAATCGATGCTGTTTTGTTTTTATTATTGGGTGGAAAGGATTGAATGATGGTTGATCCGTTAATTTACAAACAACTTAATATGTAAATAATTATTATGTAATAAAATTATTATTTATATAATATTATTTTTTAAAAAAACAATTAACTAGAAAATACAACATAGTAAGAAATACTCATGTTGAGAACTTGAGAATTCTCTTTGAAATATCCATGGAAATAGAGGCCTTATGAAAACTAAATTAGAAAAAGAATCATATAAAAATGAGAAAGGATTATAGTAGTATAAAAATAAAATATTTTTAGTATGAAATTATATGGGATAGGTGTATCATGATGTTTTGTAAGTGATCCCTCTCATAAACACACTATTAATTATATTTTTGGTTTTTTTAGTTTTTACTATAAGTAAAAAATTGTACCTATTTTTACTTTTTCCATGATAATTAGTGATTTTATCCATTGTATTCAATTTAATTAAAAAAATTTAATTTTTTTATTATTGAGTAATTTGATAATGATGATTTAAATTATGGAAATAATTTTATTAAATAAAATATATATATCCTTTATAAAATTTAATTTCAAAATTAGCGCACAAGATAGGTAAAAATAGTTTTTAGAAAAAATGTTTTTTAAGAATTAATTTTTTTGGTTAGGATAAAATTATAAATGGTATTAGTTACCAAACATAAATATGATTATTATGAAACAAATAATTTTTTTCGATTTAAAATTTAGAAAACCCATAATTTAACAACAAAAAATTTTAATTTAAACGAAAATTTTGAAAAGTTTTCTTAAATAGGAATATAATGTAATTTAATCTATAAAAATTTAACCCAGGTTTTATAAGTTCAAAAAAATATTTTCAATTAATAATTTTACTGTATATATATATATATTTAATTTATCAAAATTTATAATTGATTTCTATATCGTTATTATATAATGACATAGTTATAGAATTTATGATTTTAGTAAAAATGAATTTTTCACAATTCACTTAAAAGTGAACTATTTATAAAAATCCAAAACATTAACCCTAATTTAATATTTACATTCATAATAAAAAAATCAAGTTAATTTTAAAAAAAATTGTTGTATTGTAATATTTATCATTTAAATGGAAAGAACTATGAAAGGAAATTCCATTTATTAAATATTCTCTTTTAATAAAATAAGTGTTCAAAATGAAATTTTTATGGGTTTATAAATGTTTAAAATATTTTTTATATAATATAAGTTATATTATTCTAATATTTTCTTAATAATTATTTTTTAATATATCATGCCTTATTTTAGTTTTTTGTTTCGTGTAAATGAATATATCAAAAATAGTATTTTTTTTAAAGAAAAATATATTCAAAATCATTGGGTGTTAAAATTAATTAATCCATAATTCATATAATAATTTATCATAGTAAGATAGTGGTAATTTTACATTAATAGGGGTGATCACTAATATTAATTTTTATTGTTTGGAATTGAATTTTTCGAAGGATTTCTTTTTTTTAACCCATGTTTCTAATTTGGTTGAAAAAGTCATGAAAACTCATAAGTTGGATCTAGACTACCTTAACATTAGTTCAAACCTCAATGGTATAAAATTCATCGATATATGGATAAAGCTCTATAATGTTGTGATACACTTTCACAGTTGGATTATAGTTTCTCTTCCATACCCTAAACATGTCCTTTGTGCATGTTTTCATTCTATGTGGGTTTCTCAAATAGGGATTCAGAAAATATAAAATTCAATGAAGGACCATTTTTTAGGTCAATTATAGATTGTAATAGTGCTTCTTTTTAAGAAATTCCCAATCTATCAATTGTTCTAGGTTGAACATAAACAATTAGCTTCCTTGTTGGAGTTGTTACCCATATTCATATGGAAATGGGTTATATTACTAGGAATTTTGTCACTTGATTACCAAGGATGATTTAGAAGTAAAATGATTTTTTTAATTGAAAATTAATTAACACATCGGTGAATTTAATTATAATATGAAAAACCAATCCAATTAATTGGTTTGAGAAGTTGTATATCTGAGAGGTAGTGAAGTTTCATTGGCTACCAATTTTTAATTGTCCTTTATTGATACCCTAAATTTACCAGGTAATGTTATAAGTCTTTTACACATTATAATTGAACCCAAGTGACCTTTTGTAGTGATTCAAGATCTATATACATGGATATTACATAATAAATGATTCAAATTAATTTCATTGTGCAAGAACAAATATGAGGATCATAATGGTTTAGTTTCTTTACATACAGGGATACATAATCAACTAGTTGATAAGTGAACTACATCATTTACCACTATGTTCTTCGTAAATATCACCCTTATTATACATATTATACCTAATACCTTTGTACATAAAAAGGGTAAAGGATACATAATAAAGGGTGTGATCATATTCACAGTAAAGGTAAACAAGGGAGATATCATTATAACATGAGTATAAGGTCATGAGGACACGAGAATAACATTTAAAAACCATATCTTTTATATCATAGATCATAAACATGAGTAATTACAAAAATATTGATAATATATAAGTCATGTATCATAAAGGAATCAAAGAAAATACAACATGAGAGCACAACATTGACATAAGTCATAGATTTATGGTATACACGCATATATATAAACTCCTATATTATAGCTACCCACTATGATATTCATAGCATGTTAGGCTTGTGAAAACCACCTCGTTTCTACATAGGTATTTAGATAACCACATGTGCACCCTATTTTTTGCTTTAAATAACCTCATATGTGACCTCTTCTTTCATTCTTAGTAAAACCTCTCTTGTAACCTATTTTTCACTCTTGGTATAACCACCCATGTACCCTTTTGATTCAGTCACGGGATAACCTCATGTGTACCAACTTATTTTGGGCTTTGGATAACCTCCCATGTTCAGTATGAGTTCATGGAACAATAATCATTAGTAAGTGTATTAGAGGGAGATATAGGTTCAACCCATCATATAATACACCATTTTTGTGCCATAAGATCATAAATATTTCATCATATCGTATCTCATAGAAAGGAAATGGGTTTCATGAACATTTTATCATGGGAACCCCCATAGAAAGGAAGTTGGTTTTATAATCACCTTATCAATTCACCAAAGAAAAACCCTCAAAAAGGGGCTTGTATGAATAATCATCGCTTCATCATAATCATATTACATACATTGAAACAATAATTATGGTACAATTGGATCATATCCCCAATAAAACTAAACTTACCCAAAATGATATCATATTATAAGAAAATAATTTTCAAAGATCACATGGAAAATTTTATAAGGAAAATATTCTATATATTCTGAAAACACTTTATAAAAATATTAAGGAAAAAATTATTCAAAAATAACCTTGAAAACTTTTAAAGATATATTTAAATCATTGAGTGTCTGTGATGATAGAAAATAAAATTCATTTCATTCAAGTTAAAATCAATATTACATTCCAATTTTCTGTAAATATTTTAAACAACATTATTTTCCTGATAAAATAATAAAATAATTTCTTGGGTAGTATATATACCTCACAAAAGAAACAATTGGTGAATATGGAATTTTTCCCATAGAAAAAAAGAGTGAGAAGAAATATCCCTTACACATTCCTCGACTTCCTTATTACACATTTCAAACACATTTATAACAAATATAGGTTTACAATACATATATTTTAGAAATTTACTTATATATATATAAATATCATTACAAATATTATTTAATCATCATCTATTATTCCATTTTTATTAATATTTCCTTATTAAAATCATGTTTGGGGTAATAAATGATTCATTTTTCATGTATGTTTTTGTTTAGTATTTTTGATCAATTTCCCTTGATCATGGTTCAATAATATCAATAACTTTTAACATAATATTTATATAATATTTATTTATTATATATTTATTTATATATACCAATTAATGTTTGGGATAGAAAATGAATTACCCCATTCTTAGAGATAGTGGGTCATATATTCGCAAGAAAAATATTTCCATTTTCTCAACTCGTGAAAAAAATAAAGGAAAATAATATATAACATTTATATATTCATTATTAATTCATATATTTTACATTTATTGATTAAATATTTCATTATTACCTTTAATATAAGCAATAATTAAAAACTATTTTCATTTCTTCATGAAAACGTTAGTTGTCGTACACATGGGTGACGCTATAATATTCCCAAAGAATGGAATGTAAGAAGCTATATGGCATATTATAATTAAAAACAAATAATAATTTCTTTAATATCATATATATATATATATAATTTATATCCATCATTATAAAAAAAATTAGAGGAGGTTATGGAAAATGAATTACATCACCTCACGAGGCGGTAGTCTGCCAGACACACAATCAATGATTTTGTTTCCCATATGACCTAATATTATATAGATGTTAACCATTACATTAAAAAAATAAAATCTAATTATATATGTAATAAACAAATATTAATATATAATAATTTATTAATAATATTTTAAATATTTATAAGATGAAAGAAAATGAAAACTCATGGTTATGGACTATACCTCTTCTTCATAGAAGCCCTTCTGGTTTACACCTAAAACCATCATAGAAGGGTTTCCAAATAAAAATATGGAATATAAGATGTTGGAATGATATTAAGGAATGTAATTTGGTTGGTATTTTCTATATCAATATTTCTTAAAAGTTTTTTAGGGTTGGAGAGGGTATTCCCTATATTAATTTTGGTAAAGGACACACTGGAACTATTTTAAAAGAAAAAGAATTAACCGTGATTATAAACACATTAAAAGATAAAACATGAAAAATTATCAGACTATAGATGATTTTTTGTTGAATTATTTCCATATGATGGGATTTATATAATTTTATTTTTCATTTTACCCCTAATAGTTTTAGTTTAACCACCAAAAATCCAATTTTAACATTAACCATAGTTATTAAATTTTTCAATTTTTACTATTCGTTTTGACAAAAAATTAAGTTTAAAATACTATATAATTTTAATTATTATTACTAAAAATAATAAATTCATTTTTAAAAATTATATTCACTTATGCTTCAATATTTAATTTAAAAATAATCTCGCAGATGCGACGAAAAAATGATTTTTGAAAGAGATGATTTTCAAATGTATAGAAGGTCATAGTATCAAAATTCAACATGAAATAGATTATAATGAAATAAATTCAATTATTAAATATATAATTGAACTAATTTTACCTTCAAAACCATATTAAAGTAAAATTTTTCTTTTCAATTCCTTAAAAAATGATGTTTATAGTAAAAATCTGTATATTTTTTCTATTCATCGAAAAATTAATCATTGATGAAATTTTTAAAAAATTCACTCCAAGATCATTTTGATGTTAAGATTTAAAAAATGAATTCTATTTTCAAACCAATAATTTTTAAATGTGTAATTGTTTTTATTTTTCCTGAAATATAATAAATTTTTCTTTGAGAATATCATATTTTCAAAACATATAAGGACTTTACTAAAAATTAAGTACTTTTTATCAATAGGATTTCCTTATATATATCAAAATATACTATGTTCTTTTAATTTTTTTTATTCCTATTCATATAACCATATTTAATGGCTAGGTTATAATGATCATGTTTAAATAATAATATTAATACTATATAATGGTTCATTAAAACATAGAGTTGTTTGTAACAAAAAATATAAAATAAATTAGATTTATTCAAAAAATATTTTTCATAAAAACTAAGGCTGACACATTCAACCTCCCTTAAAATAAATTTCACCCAAAAAATTTATCACTTTAATAAAAAAATGAGGATACAACTGGATCCTCATGTCCTCAGGGTCCAACGTAGCTTCATCAAATTGCTTGTTTCATCACAAAAAATTTACAAAGTGAGTGGTATTGTTTCATAGAAAATTTTCATTATGATCCTAAATTCTCAATGGTTTTCTTGATAGTAAATATTATTTTCTAGTGGTATGACCACTGAGTTGAATACATGTTATGAATAAGGTTTTCACTTCCTCTTATGAGATACATGGAACACATTGTGGTCATGAAAGAGGTTCTTTTTAAGTACCGATCGATAATATTCCATCCAGACATGATCTTTTGTTTTAATGGGATAGATATAAAAAGGGATTATTTTTTTATTATTTACAATTCTCATTACCTTCTTCAATGAAGAAATTCTTAGTGATACATTTTCACCGACATCAAATTCTAGATCATGCTGGTGATTTTCATCATAACTTTTTTATTGACTTTGTGTTTCCCTTAGGTTTAGTTGAATAGATCTAACATTATATCTATGTTCTTCAAAAATATCAGATCCAAATAAATTTATTTCTACAACTTCATCCAAGTACATTGGATTTATACTCATCTTTACACAGAGGAAATTATAATGATTCATCTAAATTATTGAGTTAAATCTATTGTTGTACAAAAACTCAACCAAAGATAGGTATTGATACTAAAAATATTTTAAATACCTAGAACTAGATATAAAAATATCATTTATGGTTTTAATTGTTCTATAAGAAATACTATCGCTCTGAGGGTGGAATGTTGTTCGGAAAATCATCCATGTATAAAGATCTTACTGAAGAGTTCACCTGGATATCGAGGAAATGTTAAAATCCCAATTAGAAACAATATAATGTGGTACTCAGTGAAACCTTACCAATTCTTTATTTTATATACTAGAAATACAAAATAACGAAAATTGTTCTCTAAAAAAATATGATGTGTGTTGACTTTGTATGGATATAAATTACTACTTATATAAAATTATTCATTTAGATCTTTTGGGGAGGATAATAATAAAATTACTTTTGATGGTTTCCCAATCCCATTATAGTTTGGGTACTGGTTTTAACATACCCTTATAATTTTCTTTCTCATCCATAAGTTGTTGTAATTACATGCATTGAGATACAAACATTGTGACATATATATTCATTTCATACAACCATAAATACTCCTTCAAGTCTTGATATATCTTTCTACATCGAATATTAAGAGAAAATTAATAACTATGGTCCTCTTATAAATATTCATTCATTAAATCTGGTATGGAAAAAACACATACATGTTTCTGGAAAATTATCATTCAATCAAAAACAAGATTGATCTTTGGAGCACTCCTCACCTTCATTTAAAACTCTAAATCATTTTTAACACCTATTTTATACTGACATGGAAAAATATTTGAATACTTATTTGAGAAAAAAATATTTCTCCCCTTCCATCTAGATTACAAGATATATTCATTGAAAATATCTAAATGTATGATCTTTTTTCATCCTAATCACGGAAAATATTTCAAGATCCTTTCAACTCAAAGAATTTTCAACATTGTCCCTTTTCCTTGGGTGGGTGTGTATTGAGAAATTAGAATCTATAATATTCTAAAACAATATCTTGGGTCAATATTTAACTATTCATATTTGAATAAATACCTTAAAAATCTATGATCGTAATATATATCACAAATTTCTCTATAAAGATAATGGAAAAATATCTTTAATTAAAAAATACAATATCTATAATCAATTCTTGAGTTGGGTAATTTTTTTCATGAACCTCGTATTTTTAGGATACATAAGTTAACACTATATAATTATTGATATGAATTCTTCCAAATACCTTTTATGACTCATCACTGTATATTATATACCCATTTCCACTATATGTTAACGATGGAATAAGAGAACTCAATAATCTCCCCTTTAGTTCCATTAAATTTTCCCCACAATCAACTATCCAAAGGAACTTGGATCCCTTATGTGTAAACTCAGTGAGTAGAGTAGATATTCAATAAAAATTAGCTACAAACGATCAATAATAAAAAGTTATCCCAAGAAAATTAGAGACCTCAGTCACAGTGGTAAGTTAGTTCCAATATTCAATTTCCATCAACTTTGATGGATCCACCGATAATCCCTTTCTTGGTATTATATGACCCAAAAATGAATTTTTTTAAAATATTTTATCAACTCAATCACCAATGATAATAGGGGAATATTTTAGAAAAAAATTGAATCAGTATAAACTAAGATTTTCCATTTCTTTTATGAAATGATATATTTGGTATATTCCAATAATTAATGATATCTAAAATGAAGGAAATTCTTGTAAAATTATTTATCTCCATTAATTTTATCTATCAATCCATTAATATAGGGTAGGGGATACTTTTTCTTGACTTTGACCTTTCTTATTTATTGATAATCATTTCAATGTCTTATTGATATATCTTATTTCTTAATAAAAATAACTGGAGAAACCCATGGTGGCACACGTGGCTGAATGAATCTCTTATTAAAATTCTCTTAAATATTCTTATTTAATTTACACATATCAATCAGTTCAATTTTATATGTTTCTTTTGAAATATGTGATGCATTAGGAATTAGTTATATTGAGAAATAAACAACTAATTTCTTTTAGGACTATGAAATAGTTATCAAAATACATCAATAAACTCCCACAGAATAATAATATCATCGTTATTATGTTTTCCACCATCAACCAGAGGTACAAATTATTTTTATAATGGGAATCAATACTCATATAATTGATTTAATATCAACTGGAAGTCAAAATTTATCATTTTACAAATATAAGATCATAGGTAGGTTTGTAATAACAAAAAACATGTCCCTTCCTCAACAATTGAAGTGGTATTATTATAGAGAAATCAATTCCATGCCTTCGGTAACATAAAATTCCACCATAGGTAGAATAAATAGATTCAAAATAATCCATATCCTATAAACATCAACTAGAGAAGAATCGTAGGATTGGAATGTGATCATCACACCATTAAGGGTTTTTTACTTCCAATTCAATATTTAATCATTTTGGTTGTCATATGATAACCATATAAAATTATTAATTTATAAAAGAGTCGGTAGATCTAGAATCTAATTAAACATTAGAAGGTATAGAATGGTAAATAAGTGTAACTTTCACCATATCCTTATCATACCCCTAATCAGAAATTATAATCTCATGATATTTCACTTCGTCTCTCATCTTAGTAGTTTTCTAACATTGATCATCATCCTTAACCATCATATTTGAACACTAATTATAATAATTCACATACATCTTACAATTGAAGTAATGGGGTCTGTATGGTGAATTTTATGGATTTTTTTCTCTATTCATATAATCCAATAACATCTTCCCATCACATTGATATTTATCAGCTCAATGAACTAAAATTCTACACTTAATACATTTAGTAATCATCTCAAAATGATTTCATCCTTGTTTCCATCCACACATCGACCATAAAAAAATTTCATCTTCTTCTCTCTATTGTTTTTAGAGTTTCTTTTTAATTCCATCTTTCTTTTATGATCAAAAAAATTATATATAGGGGTAACTCCAATATCCAATTCCAATATGATAGTGCATGAAATAATATCATTATAGTTACTTGTGTCACTTATGGGTGATGCCCTTCAGAGACTTGGTTTTAAGCCAAATAATAATTTATCAACCATAGATTCATGTTGGATGATAATAAATTATAAATAATTCAAGAGAATTATAAAATTTTTCCCATAGTTAGATATAGATTCTTCATCCTTATATTTTAGATCACGTAATTTCATCCCCATTTTCACAAATAAAATTTGAGGAATGTGATTTTTGAGAAACACGATCGTAAAATCATCCAACTCAATGGTGTTAATTTCATCCAATTTCATAATATTATTTATTATATTCCGCAATTGTTCATAATGTTTGTGTGAATTTCCAATGCATATCCCGCCAAATTGTAAAACCAGCAGTGTAATAATGGTGGTTTTCATAAGCCAGGTTGTTATCATGTCAAATTACAATGCACCTTTTTGGAGTTATTATCCATGAATATATCTATTCCATAGACACATACACATGTTTTATCTAGAGAGGTATGTAATTTCATTAAAACCACTCCCTCTATAATTCACCAAAATTCTATTACATTTTCCTATACCTTGACAAGTCCTTAGGTTTTCCACTACTTTTTTCTTATCCTTGTTTCAAAGATTAATTAAAAATTTTGTCTAAAACCAACTTCAATGGCCTAGTTTTTACATACATGGAAATTAAATCCTGAAATATGAATTCTATTTTCATTATTCAAACAAAAACTCAAGACCAAAATTTTTTAGTGTCTTTGAAATCTAGGATACATAAACAACCGATTCATTAGTGAACTAAATGTAACAACCTAAAATTATATCAATGGAATTTCCCATTTTAAATTTTTTACATAAAACTGATGTGGCACATAGATATCCCCATAAAAATATTATTCTCCAAAATGAATAATTAAATAAGTTATATTTAGAGAAATTAAGAAACCAAGACTGTTTGAATATAAAATAGACCGTTAGAATAGTGATATAATCATTATGAATTGTAAGTTGGTCAATCGAATATTATCCTCACTTGTGAATGTATAAATAACATTTTCATATCTTATAAATGAAAATATGACATAATTATGTCATGGGATAATTAAATAAGAGGTTTAAAATGATAAATTAAGAGTTGGTATTTATGTTAATTTTAAATGTATATTTACAATTTTATATTTAATATATTTATTAAAAATAAAATTTATTTTCATAAAATAAATTCATAACATAATATTTTTTTATTGGAGTATTATTATTTTTTTAATGGGGCCTCATTAATTTTTCTAAGAGTTGTAAAATCAATTATTTTAAAAAATTCTATATTTTCCAAAGAATAGTGATTTCAATTAAAAATAAAATTACTCATATTTAGAAATTCATTTTAACAAAATGGATCCAATAAAATAACTCTATATATCTAAAATTGATTAGGGTGATTTTTGGGATTTTTATAAAATAGTTTAATTTTTGTTGAATTGTGAAATGTAGTATTTTACAGTATAAGAAAAATACATGAATTTTGGAGTCATGGATATGTATATATGATATAAGGACCCATTGGTTCATAATTTACAAAACCATTTTCGATATTTTGTCTTAAAAATAAATACTATTAATAATCATGATCCCAAAATAATAAACAAATTAATATAATAATTTCAAATACTCCTATCCTCCCCTTATAAGTACCATCCTTCACGAAAACTTATCCTAAAAAATTCCAAGAAATTTATATTGTCTATGTTCTTCAAATTTACCTTCCAAATCAACTATCCTTGAATAAGAGTTTTTTTCTCAAAAAAATTCCAAACCCATTGTCATGACCCCTCCCCGAGGCCCATTCCGTGAATACCCCAATCCTTCCTTGCATAGGCCAGGGGCTGGCAACTAGAACCAAAAGAAGTATCCCTAAAATTGGAAGGAATTTCCATTAAACCTGTACAAACTCACAGAGTAGAACAGAACAATAGGAAACCACATGGACTATAATGAAAAAAAATAAACTGTGAAGAAAACTAATTTAGTAAAGAGCACTGAAAAGAAATAAAGGGGGAAGAATACAAGCCCAACAGGAAAGTACATGTAAAATTTGAAAGTACAAGTAAAACTAAAAATAAATCCAATGAACACCCTCCAAGGATCTTACCTGAAAGGTAGGTACAACTCTTGAATGGTCGTCTCTTTGGTATGCCTCGTCTATGGTTTACCTTTGAGAATCCTCCATTCCTGGTACCCTCGTCCTCTGCCAGCGTTGTCCATCTTCTACAGAAGACATGAAAAGATGCGGGTGTTGCCCATGTTGGGGTGAGTACAATCATACTCAGTAGGGACCCCAAGACCCCCAATGGTCTCTCAAAATCTAAAAAGGATAATCTACAAATCATGAAATCATTAGTCATCCCTATATAGGTATATGCCCATACATGTACCAAAGATATCTGTGATACCCATCTCATTAATGAGGAAACACAAGGCCCAACTCATTATCCCAAAGTACAACTATTCCATGAAGGAAAGGATACCATCAAGGTAACACCATGAAGGTATGTACCACAAAGGTAACGCCACATATAATAATACCACAAAATTTTCACCACATAGAAGAATACCACAAAGGTAAAGACTCACCTCACACCAGGAATAACATGAGTATGGAAGTATAGATTATTAGTTCTATTGATATATCATATTCATTCATCGAGAAGATTTGATTTTAACCCACACATGATCAAATATGACCCACAAAGGATCTGAATATGACCCACACAGGATCGATATGTGCTGACCCACATAGGATCGCTAAGCGCTGATCCACATAGGATTGGTATGCGCTGACCCACACAGGATCGCTGAGCACTGACCCACACAAGATCTGATGATGACCCACACAGGATCTGGAGAATACCCACATAGGATCTAGAGATGACCCATATTGGATCTGTAGATGACCCACATAGGATCTAAAGATGACCCACACAGGATCAGTATGCGCCGACCCACACAAGATCGCTCATTACTAACCTCTGTATGATTTGTCTCCAACCACCACATCACTGCGAGCATAAGACTTCTGCCTACTCTGTGCAGTTTTCAACTACTCTTTGATTATCCACACCTTCTACGTGGTATCCTGTCCCATCTCCGGTCACATGAGTACTAACTCCCCAGGGTCAGTCCAATATAGAGGTGATCTGCAAGGTCAACCTTACAACAACTTGAATGGTGCCATTCTGATAGTGGAGTGTTAATAGTTGCTGTATGTGAACACCACCATGGTAAAGTGATCCTCCTAGCTATGGTCGAAATCTAGGACACAATCACACAACATATCCCTGAGGTTCTGAATCGTCATCTCTATCTGACCATCTATCAGAGGATGGAAGGCGGTTCTCAACCTAAGTTGTGTCCTAAATGACCCCTCCAACCCCTTCCATAGATGGGAAGTAAAACATGAATCACGATCATATACAATCACAGATGGAACCCCGTTAAGTTATACAATCTCTTTCATGTGGAGGCATCCCAGGACCACTACTGAATCCTACTCTCTAATAGGTAGGAAGTGGGCCGAATTGGTGAGTTGATCAATGATCTCCTAGATAAAATCATGACCCATGTTTGTGCGAGGAATTAATATCACAAAGTCCATGGAAATTCTATCCCACATCCACTCTGGCACCACTAGTGGCTGATCTAAACTTGATGGAACCTAATGCTCTACCTTCACTTGGAAACAAGTGAGTCACCGAGGGACAAACTCTGCTACTGCTTTCTTCATTCCTAGCCACCAGTACAGACATTGAAGGTCTTGGTACATCTTCACCACTCTTGGATGTACCGATAGAGGGGACATATGAACTCCCTCAACACTTCCTCCCTTAGCACCACTGGTACCATAGTACGTCTTCGGAAGAGGATAACGTGCTCCCCACCTTCAGAAAATCCATCAGGTGCATGTCCTATGGATATCTGATCATGTCGAGCCATGCAATTAGTATCCCAAGCTGTGCCTACCTCACTCGATGAAGGAGTGGGGGAGTGACTATTAGAGAATGAATATATGATTCTCCCTCTTGATCCATGTAGGATATCAGAAAATCTGCTAACTTCTTCATCACCTCACTCAACAACTGTACACCGGATCACTTACTGAGTGGATCTGCTACTACGTTCCCCTTACCAGGATTATAAACTATCTCAAAGTCATAATCCTGAAGGAACTAAAGACAACGTCGCTATCACAGGTTCAGGTCCTTCTGATAGAATATATACATGAGACTCTTGTGATTAGAGTAGACTATAAAACATTCACCCATAAAGTAATTTTTCCACATCATCAAGGTGAAGACCACTTTTTCTAACTTCAGGTCATGGGTATCATATTTCTTCTCATGCTATCTTAGTTTTCGAGAACCATATGTGATCACTGCGCACTCCAGAATTAGGACACATCCAAGCCCAGTATCTGATGCACTGTAGTAGACTACATACCAAATTCACTCCTCCGGTAACCTCAAGATGGGGGAACTCATCAGCCTCAGCTCAGCTCCTTCAAAGTCTGCTTTCATATCTCTGACCACACGAAAGTTTTCCCCTTCTTCATCAATGCTGATAAGGGAGTTGTAACTCTGGAAAAGTCAGGCACAAACCTATAGTGGTAACCAACCAAACCCAGGAATTTCTACACCTCCGTCACACTACTAAGTAGATCCCAAGAAAGCGCAGCCTCAATCTTAGCTAGATCAACTGCAACTCCAGCCTATGAGACGATGTGTCCCAGAATGTGGACCACTCGTATCCGGAACTAGCACATTAAGAATTTACAATAAATATGGTGCCTTTAGAGTGTATGTAAAACTATCTTTAGATGATATACATGATCCTCCTCTATAGCTGATTATATCTGGATATCATCAATAAAAACTACCACATAGTGATCGAGGTATGGCTTGAATATCTTATTCATGAGTCCCACTAACACTGTTGGGGCATTGGTCATGCCGAATGGAATAACCAAGAACTCATAATGGCCATACAGACATCTGAATTTCGTCTTCTTCACATCCTTATCTCGTACCCAAAGCTGGTGATAGGATGATCTTTGGTCTATCTTTGAAATAAACCATGCTCCCTTCAGCTGATCAAAGAGATCATCAATTCTCGGGAGTGGGTTCTTTTTCTTCATGGTCACCTTGTTCAGGCACCGATAGTCCACACAGAGTCTTAAACTCTAATCTGTCTTCTTGGCGAACAAAATCAGGGCTCCCCAAGGAGAAACACTGGGTCTTATGAACCTCTTTCCCTGTAAGTCCTCCAACTGTACTCGCATCTCTTGAAACTCCGCATGATCCATCTGATATGCTGCTTTAGATATCAGTGTATTCTTGGGGTACAAGTAGATATAAAATTCCACCTCTCTGTGAGGAGGTTGACCCATAAAATTATTTGGAAAAACATCAGTGTACTGGTCCACCACTACTGGATATCCCGAAATCTCTACATCAACCGCTCCAAGGGTAATGTTATCCAACTGAGGTGATATCAACTAAAACCTCCTTCAGTTATGTCCATAGTATTCTTCAAAGGTTTCGATATTTCCTGTGACGGAAAACTAGGTCCCATCCTCGCGGACACACCGCTCTTTGTGCCTCACACAATCGATCTGAGCATGGACTGTAAATAAGCAATCCATACCCCAGATGATGTCTTTAGGCCCCAATGCCACTACTATAAGATCCTAGCTGACGCTCTCACATTGTAGAGTATGCTCAAACCACTGTCACTAGTCCGTAATCATCGAATCTGCTCTCGTAGGAGTCTCTAGACATAAGGTTCGAGCCAACAGGTCCACCAGAATCTTTAAGCTCTAAACGAGGGTCGTGGAAATGAATGAGTGACTGGAACCTGTCTCTATAAATACTGCAGCAGGGGTTGAGTAGAAACAAATCATACCTCATATCATCTCCAGAGTTCCATGGTCATAGGCCTTAACTACTTGAAGTTGAGCTCGTCCCCGTCCACCTGCTCCCAGTAGGTCGGGGTGGAAGTTTGTTTTCTGATTTTTCATGGGAGAGTTAAAAAAATAATAAAATAATAAAATTATGTTTTATTTTTTATTTAACTAAAACATCATATTTGGAACTTGGTGGTGGGGACCACCCGAACACTTCTTTTAATGGGAGTTTAACTCTTAGAATTAACCCAATTAATGTGACATCATTAATTTAATTAATTAACTTAACTCAATTAATGATGGATCATCACCTCTCGTCGTGTGGTAATCATTCAAAAAGTAAATAATTGGGATAAACTTTGGGAGAGAATCCTCCAACGAAGAACGAAACTTCGAAAAATATGATGCATGAGCTCGAATCGGGAGCGTGTCGTGTGAGCGATGAATTTCGGTGTCTTCATCATCTTCATATTCTTCCTCATGCCATCTCCAACGATCGAGGTAGGGGGTTTCTTTTGAGATTCGATAATTTTATTTTTGTTTATTAATCATATCCATGATTCTCAATGATGATGGCCAAACGAACACAGCTATGAATCCGCTAAAATACGTTGATAATTACTTTTTTTTCTTCGCGTATTCTTTGTGCGTTCTTCAATGACAAATAATTAAGTGTGCTGAAAAGACAATTTTTTGTTGGGGAGGACATATGGACATGGAGATCTCAACCTGAGGATCACAAATATGTGGTTTTCATATTTTTTTGGTTTTAGAATGTAGCTTTGGTGACACGCAAAAAAGTAGGGTGGCTTGAAACTATTTGACCGTGGTTCGAGCAGACGATGATGGAGGACGGTGGCTGGCATGGCGGCCGACACGTTGTCTGGTCATGTGGAAGTGAGGTGGTCTCTGCTTGTGCCACCCGTTGATGAAGAGGTTTTGAATTCTTAGCTGCGGTAGTGCACCCGGAGGGCGGTCGGCACCCGGCTGGCTGTGGGCGGACATCAGGGTCGTTGCGCTGCTAGGAGGAGAGCCGGCCGGAGCCCTGGCTGGCCGTGTCACGCCGAGTGGGACCGCTCTGGTCGTCCTTCATGCGATAAGGGAAACCAAACAAGCCTTGTTTCATTCAGAATACCAAGGAGCGCCTCCCCCTAGGGTAACAGCTAGGGCGGCCCCCGCCACGGTGAAACACACCCTGCCCCGCGGGCTGCACTGTAGCGGGTCACGACTAGCGGGCCGCTCCCAACATGCCACCCCCTTCGCGGGCTGGGCCGAATAACAGCCCTGCTGGCCCGGGCCTACTGCATCCCAACCTATTCGGCCGGACCCAGACCGAGTGACGCGAATCGGGCCAGGTCGGCCCCTTCCGGGTCAGACCGGACCCGGGCCCATCTGGACCCCGATACACATTTTTTTCCATATCTTGAGATCTATGTGTCCGTTTGACGAACCATTTGTAGAACCAAAATACTTGGATCGAGATGTTCCTTTTGATATAATCCACTCGATATTTGGATAATGTTGGATTACGGCCAGGTTGGATCGAACTTGAATTCAACCAGGCCCTCCGAATGGAAATGCTAATAACATACATACCAGGTGTTCGATTGACATGTCGTCAGTCACGTTTGGTCTCATTTTACGTGATGGACCTTTTTTATACATCTTCATGGGAATTCATGGTAGTTGATGTATCGAACAATGGGTTGAGGAGAGGAACCTCCCGAAATGAAGCAAGCTTAGTGCGGTAACCCTATGGCTGGCTGTACTTGAGGAGTATTTTGATCCTATGTGGGTCATCTTTGGATCCAATGTGGGTTAGAACTCAGAGATCCTATGTGGGTCAGTGCATAACGATCCTGTGTTGGTAATCTCCAGATCTTATGTGGGTCAGCGCTCAAAGATCCTATGTGGGTCAGCGCATACCGATCATGTGTCAGTCATCTCTAGATCTTGTGTGGGTCATCTCCAGATCCTATGCGGCCCATCTACAGATTTTGTGTGGGTCATCTTCAGATCCTCGGTGGATCAGTGATCTACTATCCCATGTGGGTTAGCCCATACCAATCCTGTGTGGGTCAGCGCTCAGCGATCTGGGGTGGGTCAGTGCATACCGATCTTGTGTGGGTCATCTTTAGATCCTTAGTGGGTCATCCTCAAAACCTATGTGGGTCATCTTTAATCATATGTGGGTCAACAACAGAGCTTCTCGATGAAGTAAAATGGTCTAGAAATAGTGCTTATCATCTATTCTTCCGTACTTATGTTATACGTTGTGTGAGATGATTGTTTACCTTTTTTTGTATTCTTCTATGTGGTGATACCTTTGTGGAATTTTTCTATGTGGTGTTACCATTGTGGTACTTTCCTTTGTGGTGTAACCTTTGTGGTATTATTTCCTTCATGGAAGAGTTCTTCTTTGGGATAATGAGTTGGGCCTTGTGTTTCCTCATAAATGATATTTTTATACTTGAAAACTTAGGTATATGTATGGGCATATACCTAAGTAGGGTTGATTGTTGTTTTCATGCATTGTGGGTTATACTTTGTGGATTTTTAAAGACCTTCGGGGGTATCGACATCCCTAGTGAGTATCATTACACTCACCCCTACACAGTCTATGCCTGCACCTTGTCGTGTCTTGTGCAGATGACAGACATCATTGAATGAGGATGAGGGTACCAGGACTGGAGGCTGCTCAGAGGTGGACCTTAGAAGGGGCATACCACATAGACAACTATTCGAGAGTTGTACCTACCTTTTAGGTAGGATCCTTGGTGGGTGTTTACAAGATCTGTTTTTAGTTATACTTGTACTTTCTGATTGGGATTGTATTATGGCCCCCTTTACTTAATGTACACACTATTTTTACTATACAATTCACCTTGTGATCATATCTTGTTGGTGCTTAGTTGTGTGAGTTTATAGGTTATATAGGCAATGCCTTCCCGATTTTAGGGATATGCCTTCTCGGTGCTAGTCTCCTGCCCCTGACCTATGTAAGGCGGGCTTGTGGTAGTCACAGCACAAGCCCCAGAGGATGGGTCATGACACCCATGTTCCCTAAGGACGTTCTGAAAAATAAAACATTCCAGAGGTAAGATCTATAGTTTTTCTTTTCTAATTTCTTTTTTTCTTATCCTCTCCCCAACTACCATATCCAAAGTGGCATGATAACTCCAATATCATATATATACTTGTATTTTCCTATGTTAATGGAATATTCATCATCAAATCTATTCTCTTCTCTATATATTTTAAAAATAAAAACATCCTATGTGATGTATTGATTCATCGCCTTTGTGGTTGATATGTTTTTAGTCTTCCATTTCCACCTTCAAGGATGGTCTTAAAACAATTATAATGGTACAAAAAATATTTTAAAATTTATATTATAACAATTTTCATGTTCTGAAATCAATATATATATATATATAATATTTAATAAAATAATATGAATTCATGATGGTCATAAAAATCGCCAAAATAAACAAATCATTTTTAATTAACATTTTATCTTATGTATCATTATCATATATAAAAACAAAATTATATATGGGAACATTTAAAATTATTGAAGTATAATAATATTGTTCCATTAAAAATATTTTTTTCCCTTTGATTTTACAGGGACTCCCATAATTATAATCAAGCCAACCGACTATAAAACCACGAATTTAATGCTCCCAGAACAAAAAAAATTAATCATTAAAACCCATATAAATTGACATAAATGAACATAATAAATATATAATAAATAAAATACATGTATTAGGGGTTTTAAATTATGTAATTGATGAATCTAATTTTATTATGTAGTATATTATGTGCATGTTTGGTAGGCATTTAGATATAAGGTAAGGGGATTCTCAAACCCCCCTCCGTTTCTTTGGAATATATTTCGATCATTCTAAATTTCAGAGCGGATATTCATTTAATATTGCATAAATATAGTTTCATTTTTATTTAATTATTTGTTTTCGCAATATACATGTTTCTAACAATTATTTTAAGAAAAATATAATGATTTATCCAATGAAATATTCATTCCTAAATACATCTTGATTCCACCTGAGTTGTTTCTTCTTCGCTACAAAGTGATGACTTCTTTACCAAATATTTTATTCCGTTTTCATTTCATAACCCAATGATTATTCGTTAAATTTTTATCAATTAAATACTAATTAAACCCAATCCTTAACATGGGTTAATTCATTACAATGATTTTAATATGTTGTATGTGGAAAGCCTGACTATGTAAATATTATGATGTGATTGGTGGGAAAATGATTATTTACCCTTCCAATTCATTGGTTAATGTGATGTATCTCATGAGACAATGTGTATTAATCATGAACATGATGATTCATTTTTTCACAATGATGATTTTTTCATTATGAACATATTTTTTGCATGAACACAATTCTATCTTTATTCAAAACATTGTTATTTATTTTACAATTGAGACATGTTTTTTCATTTTTAATAATTTCCACATTCAATTAATTTATTCAATGATTTCCTTAATATGTTGATGATGATCCTATTCTTATGTTATGATGATGATTATTTTGATCACTATTGCTTTTATTGATACATTCTATATATTCATCCCCTTATTGGGATTTTAGCTCACCACTTTTATTTGATGTATATCTTCATGTCACTAAATTTACAAAAGAGAACATGAGATTTATAAGGATAAATAAGACTATTTTAAATAGATTTTTGAGTTTTATTATTTTAAATGTTGTGTGCGTTTTTAATTTTCCTAAGACACTAAACCTTTATATCCTATATTCTACCACCTTTATATGGTTTATCTAAAAATGATGTAATGGCCAGGTAAAAAATGTAGGATATCTTTAGTTAGAATCAAAGCGTGGTTTATTTAATTTGGGAATTATTATTATTGAACATTAGCGAAAAACCTTAGGATAATACTAAGTATATGTAATAATCCATGATGCTTTATTTTAGAAAAATTATAAACATATGTATAGAAAAATATATTCCCTTAGAGATAATTTCCAAAAAGAATAAAATATTTATCCATTACTTGATGAATTATGTATTTTTCAAAAATTTATATTTTAGAAAAGGGTGGGAACCTAGTGAAACCAAGACAGTAATTCATGTCATCTAATATTCAATGATTTCTAGAATGAAATTCCCAATGCATTGGGAGGTGGAGTTAAAAACCTCATGGATATTTATACATAGTTTTCCTATGCTATGGATAATACCCTGAACCAGGAATAATGCCCTCCAACACCCAAGAAAGATAGAATATCCATTCATTCCATTTTGTGTCAATAACCACAGATATTTAGTTTATGTACAGATCCATTTATTGTAGAATATTGGGATAAAACAATTAAAAAGATGAATTATGTGCACCACTATTCTAAGATGGTTAAGGTGAAAAAAAAATCTATCATTTATAGGTATAATCCAATCAATTGTGGTAATTGATAAAGAACACCATTCCAAATAATGACATTTCAGAGATGGAGTTGGAAGAAATTAATAAAATATTTCATAACAACTAGTTCCTTCAAACCCTTCATACAATGATAGAGATATAATTTATACAGTTGCAGAGAATGAAAGGTTTATCTATCATGTATTATGAAGAAAACATCACAGGGCTTTCTTAATAGGACTGGGGTTTTCTTAGCAACAATGGGAGAAAAAAAATTGATTCTATAGTGGCTTAAAAACAAAAATTCAAAAGGATCTAGTTATATTAGACAATGAAAGTTATGAATAGGTGGTTAAATGTGATATTAAAGTAGAGATGGAGTTCAGATAATGGTCACATGGTTATTGATATAAGAAGAAAATAATGGAGTTTCTAACTAGTGGGTTAAATGAAAAAGTAAGACAAATGATTAAACCACCCAAATGTCAAAAATGTGGTGAGAATAATTATGCTATTTTCATAAGAGGAATAGACAAGTGATTCATATATGGGAGAGAAGGCCACCAAGCCCATTAATTTAGAAGAGACATAAAAAATTCGTCCAACATGATGGTGTAAAAGAGATAACCACCCATGGTTCATTTCATCAAATACAGAGATCAATGGAAATATGTAATCCATGAACTAAACCTTCAGTCCTTGAGGGTAATCAACTTACAAAATAACCAAAATAAAAATAGCAAGGTAAATATTATTCCATCACAAATACTGATATGGAAATAGAAATCAAAGTCATACAATGTAAAATACCAATTCACATAAGAATGCAAAAAGCATTATTATAATATACTTTTATGCATTCTATTATATCCTAAAACAGTGCTTGGACTATTTAATTGAATCCTGGAACCCTTGAAGTAGAGATATCCCTAAAATAACTAAGTGGAAAAATAACTTCATCCCAAGTGTTATAATTTTCTCATATTAGTGTATGTGAGAGAATTCTTCCGTTGAATATCATAATACTTCCCTATATAGAATTAAATTCTATTCTGGGCATCGATTGGCCCTCCATATATGTTGAAAATATAAAATTTCTAGAAAAGTAAATATATTTTTATATTCCAATCCATCCCATTATCCTCTATAAATGTATGGAGTAAGATAAATCCACTTTGGAGAATACCTTAATAGTGTGGGTATTGATTCTCTGTTAAGTTGAAAAAATTACTTAAATAGTTGAGTAGAAGGAAGGTATCAACTTGTAGGAATTTCCCACTGTGAGGAAATATGGTAATGAATTTCATGAGGAGATACCTAGAATTACCCTAGATCATGAGGTAGAGTTTTCAATATAAATTATAACTAGTACCACACCTATCTAAAACATTCCCTACTAGTTGGCCTATATTCAACTAGAAGAGTTAAATAATAATCTATAAAAGCATTTAAAAAAGGGTTCATATACCTAGTTCATCACCTTGGGGAGTTCTAGTGTTATTCATAAAAAAATTGGTAGAATAACGTGGTTTTGTATGGATTATTTGGAGCTTAATAAAATCACAATAAAGAAAAATTATCATCTTCTAAAGATTTATAACTCTTTAGATCAATTATGAGTACCTCAGTACTTCTCAAAGGTGGATATCATTCTGGGTGTCATTAACTAAAGTTGAATAATGAATATATCTATTAGAATATTTTTTGTACACTCTATGGGTATTATGAGTTCTTAGTGATTCCCTTTATGTGTTATAATTCCCATGAAATCCTTATTGATTTGATTAATAGAGTCCTAAGAGACTACCTTGCAAAAAAATTGTAGTTTTTATTAATTTCATTATTATATACTCCTCATGAAAAAAGGAACCTAATGATGATATGAGGATTGGTTTATTGGCATTAAGGAATGATAAATTATATACCAAGTTCAGTATGTATGAATCTTGGTTGTGGCACATCCCATTCATGGGGAACATGATCAAAATATATGGAATTTCTATGGACCCTTCAACAAAGGATATTGAGGAATTGTCTAGACCTAGTAGTGTCATATAAATACATTGTTTTATTGTCTTATTACTATACTAAGGTTGTTTTGTGAAAAAATTGCAACTATTTTATTGACCAAAAACTATGTTTGTTCAGAAAGGATTTTAATATTTATGGATTGAAAAATATTAGGAAATCATTAAGGACCTCATGCAATGGGTAATAATTGTACCTATACTCACACTACCTACAATTGAAGATGTTTTTGTGAGACACATTGATGCATCAAAAAAGGATTGGGTTCTTTACCGATGTAGAATGATAATGTTAAAGCATATTCCTCAAGATATTTGATGATACCCAAGAAAAACTACCCAACTGGTGATCTTGAGATAGATACTATGATTTTTTCCTTGAAAATATGGCAACACAACCTCTATAGTGAGAAGTGTTACATATATATTGATAAAAAGAGTCAAAATTATATTTTCACATAGATGAACTAAAGATGCATGAAAGATGACGGTTAGATCAAATAAATGACTATTATTGGTCTATAAAATACTATTTAGGATACTCGAACAAGGATGTTGATGTAATTTATAGAAAAGAACCTTCTACCTTATCAGTGATGTGAATTGAGAAAGACCCGATCTTTATGGATATTAAAAAGGAATGATTTGAAAACTATAATAATAGAGAATACATCATATCATTCCTAAATTATTTCTAAACCATAAATCCCTGATAAGATCTATATGGAACAAAGGTATGATCATGAACTATAAAATAAGGTGAAAGTGATAAAGGAAGGGAAGCAACACGAGTTCCACATTGATGATGATGGTGTGATTCTGTTTGAAACTAAGCATTGTGTGGCTTCTTCGCCTATGATAATGAGGGAGATATTGTATAATGAATATATCTCATATTTCTATATCCATACCATAAGTTCAAATATGCATTAGGATCTAGAAGAACCATTTTAGTGGGATAATATGAAGGCAACGATTTCAGAGTTTACCTCAAGATATTTTGTATTCCGAATAGATAAAGAAGAGATATATAAGTCCAAAGAGAAGGGGAAACTATTCCCTATACCCACAAGTATATGACAGAGTATCACTATGTACTTTATCAATTGTCTCCCAAATACATCCAAAGGAAATAATGTGATATAATATATAGTTGATCAACTCACTGATATTTCCCACTTTATTTCTTTTCAAGAAGAGTTATCACCTAAAAAAATTCCAATATAAAAATTAAGGAAGTTGTGAGGCTGCTTTGGGTTCCAATTTCAATCATATCTATTCATGATCTAATATTCACATCTAAATTTTTGATAAGTCTTCAATATTCATTGAGTACAAAATTGAATTTATGCATGGCTTATCTTACCCAAACTGACATCTAATCTGAAATGGCTCTTCAGACACTCAAGGACATGATAAGAGCCTACTCAATGTTATTAAATGTTTGATGGGATAAACATATACAATTCATTTATTTATCATACAAAAAACAATTTCCAATTGAGTATTCAAATGGCTCCATATGATGCTCTGTATGGGAATCAATATAGAACTCCAAATTTTTGGGATGAATTTGGTAAATAGATGAAAATTCCACCAGATATTTTGAAAGATATGACTGAAAAGTTTTATGCGATCCAAAAACATATAAAATATTCACAGGTTCAGTAGAATAGGTACATTAAAAAACTGTCGAAGGCACATGGATTTTGATGTGGGAGAAAAAATTTTCCTTCAAATATCACCAGATAAGAGTGTCATGTGGTTCAGAAATAATGGTAAGCTTATCCCAAGGAATGTTGGCCCCTTTGAGATCCTTGATCACAAAAGTGCAGTAGACAATCAGATTTAGCATCCATAAACTATTGCCACATTTCATGACATACTCAACATATCCCTCCAGATGAAGTAAATTATAGATACCTCACATGTACTAAACCCATATGTGGTACAATTGGAGAATGATATAACTTTCTATGAGCAACTGGTGAGGACATTAGACTATAGAAACAAGGTTCGAAATAACATGACCACTAACTTGGTGACGGTTATATGGAAAACCCATATGTATTAAATAGAAATATGAGATCTGAAGGAAGAAATAAATGATAAATACCCTCACCATTTTCACTATAGTGTGTTAATAAAATTCAACTAAACAATTTCATAAGGGGGAAGAATGTAAAGGCCCAAAATTTTATCAATAGAATTCCCCTTTTTATATATTTTTCATAAATTTTATGCATCACATAGAGAAAACAATAAAAAATGTATTCTAGTAAATGAATAATGAAATAAGCGGTATTTATAATAAAATAATAAACTAATGTCATTGGAAATGTAAACTGAACTTCAGAATATTAATATAACTATTAGGAGTAGTATTCTCTACTATAAAATAGTAACCTCGCCTATGGATTTATTAATTAAGTTTAGTTATCCAATAAATGAAATTATGTGTCACGACCCGTCCTCGGGGCCCGTGCCGTGACTACCCCAAGCCCGCCTTCCATAGGCTAGGGGATGGCGACTAGCACCAAGGTGTAAATCCCGGAAAAAGGGAAGGCATTGCCTTTGTAGAGTAAACAAGCACCACAAAGTAAGCAAGCGGAAAAGTAAACACTAAGTAAAAACTGTAACAAATTGTGCTGAAAGTAAAGGGGCCGGAAATACAAGACCAACTGTAAAGTAAAACTGAAAGGGAAAACATCAACTGAAAAGAAAAGCCGCAGCGTCGATCCGTCCTCTGGAAGTCCCACCTGAAGGGTGAGTACAGATAGCCTCCACAGCTCCTTGGTCTAGTCGTCTGCTCCGAGTACGCCCCGCCCAGTGGTCCACCTCTAGGTACCATCCTGCTCCGCAAGCCTCCACCACGATCAGTGCTGTCCGTCGTCTGCAACCAACACAATGAAGCGCGGGCATAGCCCGTGCAGGGGTGAGTATAAGCTACACAGTAGGGACCCCGAGACCCCCGAAGGTCTCCCGAAATCCACAAAGGATAAACCAAAATGGAAAGATACAATCACGAAGTAACAACAGACACTGCTTAGGTATATTCCCATACATATACCTAAGTCATCAATCCTCGATCGGCTCCAACATCCGAGCTCAAGCACAACTCAGTCCACACCAGAAAGCAAACTTATAACCACACAGGATAGCTCAACACAATCCACAAAGGAGAGTAAACCATAAATCCACACAGGATAGTTCAACACAATCCACAAAGGAGAGTAACACAAGATTCAGCTCACATAGGTATACTTCTTGTATGACGGTAAAGATGATCACTGATCCATCTAAGTCATCGTACCCACAGAGGATCGATAGGTACTAACCCCCGCAATGACCCACACAGCATCGGACCCACACAGGATCAATAGGTAACTAACCCCTACAAAGACCCACACAGGATCGGGCCCACACAGGACCTGTAGGCGCTGGCTCACACAGAACCGCTGAGCGCTGACCCACACAGGATTGGATCCACACAGGATCTGTAGCACTGATCCATGTAGGATCACTGAGTGCAGTAGTCGTCATAGTCCACTGAGGATCTCTGCACAGTTGTCGTCGCAGTCCACTGAGGATCTCTGCACAGTTGTCGTCGCAGTCCACTGAGGATCTCTGTACAGTCGTCGCTATCGGAGTAGCAATAGAAGCCAGCTCTAGGGTTCTCGCACACAGCAAGCTCGTTCGGGAGGGTCCGCTCCACGAGCCGAGAGGCTGATACATCAACTGACACAAAGTACGAAGTTGATGTATCCAACAGTTCCGTATCGTCAACAGGAACTCCACGTCGCAGACGGCGCATCAATCGGACGCCCGGTCTGAGAGTTATTGGATTTTTCGTCCCAGGGGCCCGGTTGGTTTTTAAGGCAAAACCAACCCGACCGTACTCCACCTGCGTCCAAACCTCATGCGGAGTGAGACAAAAGATCCGTCTCACTTAGAGGAATTCAACAAAGTCGACGGGACATCGATCGGACGTCCGAAGCTCAAGATATGAGAGTTTCCGCTTCGAGGGCCCGGTTGGTTTCGTGTACGAACCAACCCGACCGAACTCAAGGTATTCTGAAACCTTGAGTGCGGTATACCGAAACGATCGTCTCGATCCAAAGATCGTGTTGCTACTTACAGAGAGTCGTTTGGAGGCCCTTAGCTCAAGTTACATGCAAAAGAACGAAACGGTCCGAAGATGGGGGGTCCGGGTCCGGCCAGGGCGCGGCCCGGCCGGTCGAACCGGCCTGGCTCGGCTCGGCCGAGAGGCCGAGTGCGGCAGCCACGGGGTGCCGCCCCCGCGGGTTGAGGATGTTGCGGCCCTCGAAGGGCCGAGCTGGACTTCACCGGACGCGGCATGTTGCCGCGTCCCGTGCGGGCGAGCTGGACCCGCGCGGCCGCGGGTCCGCTGGCCGCTGCCACCGCGGCTTCAACTGCGGCGGGCTCTTCAGGCGGCGCGCCAGGGCGCAGCCGTCCCCGACCACCGGAGACTTCCGCGGGCCACCGGAGTTTCTTCGGTGGTCCGTTTTCCTTCCCGTCTGCGCCGCTGTTCCTCCCGGGTTCCGTTATTCACTGTGGGATCATCAAAACGCCATTGCGTCACGTTTTGTCATCGCCTTCCAAATCCGCACAACAACGAAGAACGACGTAGGGTTGTCGGGCCGTGTTCGTTTGGCCTGCACCCTCTGCGTTAGACGGTATCAATCGGGAGGATAAAACAACATATCCAAAAACAATTTTAATAAAATAAAATTGTTCATAAGAATCCGGGTTCTTTATTTTAAAAGAAACGATCATGGGAAAATAAATCATTTAAATAAAACCCCTACCTCGTCAAGTGCCGCACGCACGTTCATCGCGGAATTGATCACCACGGAAGGAGGCGATCGTCGCGTCGCGGAAGGTGTCGCGTCGTCGCAGAAGGAAGTCGCTTCGTCACGGAATACGGTGCGCGTCGACGAACTCCGAGGTTCAGGAACAACAGATTTAATTATAATAATTAAATCCATCTTGAGTTAAAAACCACAATGGAATTTAAATAATTGAAAACTCTCACCTCAACGGATGATCGAAGATTTTTTTTCGCAGAGGAAGGAATGTTGCAGAACAACGTCGTGGAAGAGGAATCTTCGGCGTCGCGGCACACGACGTCGCGTTGTCGATTTCCACGGTTTCAGCGTTCTTCATCGAAGGTCGGCGTTCTTCACTTTCTTCACGTTCTTCGCGTTCTTCGCGTTCTTCACGAAGAAGGGTGAAGGCACAATAATTCTGTCAAAAGCCTCTCAACGTGTAATCCTCAAGAAGTCATCATTGGTCTTATTTAATTATTACGCCAACAGATTTCAAACAGGTTAAGAAACGAATGAAATTGATTCATAGAATTAATTTCAACGAATAAACCGGCCATTTAATTCAACGAATAAAACTGCCCAATTAAATGGTGCGTTAAGAAATTAAGAAAATGCATCAGTTGACTTTCATTAATGAGGAGTTTTCGCGGGTGCGTTACTTAGAGGAAAAGAAACGGTGGGGCTCGTGCGGGCCCCACCTCACAAATATCCTACCAAGAGGGTACGATATTTTTGGATAGCACCCAATCCGCATCAACCCAGCTTAAGCAGCTTTAAGCGGCTTCAAGTGGCTTCCAAGTGGCTTAAGTGAAATAAAATAAAGTTTGACATACAATTATTTTATTTCTTAACTTTAAGCCCGAAAATTAAAAACCACACCCGAGAAAACGCAACTCCGGAGGAGGCGTTTCTAAGAAAATACCGGCGCTGCGATTCCATCAGTGCCCTCAGAATTTGATTCCGAGCACCGGTTCAAAAGTTAGGAAAACCCGCTCGTCCGTTCACTGAACGTACCCGAGCCAAACTTCGGAAAATGATTCAGGGCACACCGGGCCTCAGAATCAGGTGCCGTCAGAAACTGCGCTCTTTTAAAATTCCAAAGAAAATTAAGAAGAAAAAATTTCCATGAAATTTATGGGTCTTTACATTACTCCCACCTCAGGGCTTTACGTCCCCGTAAAGATACATCATAAACTAGGGAACAAATGTGGGTACTGAGCACGCATCTGAGCCTCCCGCTCCCAAGTGCTCTCCTAGAGGTTTCCGTGCTGCCATCTGATGCGCACAAGAGGAATCGATCTCCCACGTAGGACCTGATCCTGTCGATCCTCTATCTCCACCGGGACCTCCGTAAAAGTCGCCCCATCATCCACGTCTAGCTCCCCATGGTCAATGATGTGCGTCGGGTCGTGCACGTATCTCCTCAGCTGAGATACGTGGAAGACGTTGTGCACCCGGTGCCACTAAGGTGGTAGAACTAGGCGATAAGCCACCTTGACAATTCTGCTGAGGACCTGGAAAGGTCCGATGAAGCGTGGAGACAACTTGCCGCCTCGGCCAAATCTCTGTAATCCACATCGAGGTGAGACACGCAAGAAGACGTGGTCGCCATCATCAAACTCTAGTGGCCTCCGACTCCTGTCAACATAAGACTTCTGCCGGATCTGAGCTGTCCTCATCCACTCCTAGATGACCTGGACCTTCTCTATCGTGGCCCGGACCATCTCTGGTCCCACAAGTGCTGACTCCCCAGGGTCTGTCCAGCACAAAGGAGATTTGAAAGGTCTGCCGTACAACGCCTCGTATGGTGTCGTCCCGATAGTGGAATGGTAGCTGTTGTTGTACGCGAACTCCACCAAGGGTAGGTGGTCCTCCCAGCTGCGACCAAAGTCGAGGACACATGCGTGAAGCATATCCTCGAGAGTATGAATGGTCCTCTCCGTCTGACCATCCGTCTAAGGGTGAAAGGCGGTGCTCAGACGTAGCCGCGTCCCGAACGCCTCCTGCAACCCCTTCCAAAGCCAGGAAGTAAAGCGAGCGTCTCGATCGGAGATGATAGACGATGGCACACCATGAAGCCGTACAATCTCCTGAACATAGAGACGCCCCAAGCTCTCCACTGATCCCTACTCTCGGATGGGTAAGAAGTGAGCCGACTTGGTGAGTCGGTCGACAATCACCCAGATGGAGTCGTGACCTCAGGAAGTGCATGGAAGTCCATTCACGAAGTCTATAGATATCCCATCCCACGTCCACTGCGGGACCTCCAAGGGCTGTACCAAGCCTGCTGGTACCTGATTCTCTACCTTCACCTGCTGGCAGGTGAGGCATCGAGAAACGAACTCTGCCACAGCCTTCTTCATGCCTGGCCACCAGTGCTGTCGCCTGAGGTCCTGGTACATCTTCTCCACTCCAGGATGTACCGCCAAAGGAGAAGTGTGAAACTCTCTCAGCACCTCCTCTCGTAAAGCGACCGGTACCATGGTACGTCCTCTGAAATGGATGTCATGCGCTGCTCCAAAGGAGAAGCCATCATGTGCCTGTCCTGAGGATAACTAAGAAACTCGTGCCTCATAGTCAGCGTCCTCATGCTGTGCCTCTCTGACCTGCTGCAGTAGTGGAGGGGTGACTGTGAGAGACTGAAGGAAGGATGCTCCATCTCTATCCACGAAAGATATCTGCAAAGCGGCTAGCTGCTCTGTCGCCTCCTCAAGTAGCTAGATGCCCGTCCTCCTGCTGAGGGAATCGGCTACCACGTTCCCCTTCCCAGGAGTATAGACTATCTCAATGTCATAGTACTAGAGGAACTCGAGACATCGTCGTTGTCTCAGGTTCAGGTCCTTCTGCGAGAAGATGTACCTGAGACTCTAGAGGTCAGAAAAGAATGTAAAGCGCTTTCCCATCAGATAGTGCCGCCATGTCTTGAGAGAGAAGACCACTGCTGCTAACTCCAGGTCATGGGTAGCGTAGTTTTGCTCATGTGGCCTCAACTGACGTGATAAATAGGCAATCACGGCCCGCTCCTGCATCACTACACACCTGATTTCGGTCCCTGATGCATCGTAGTAGACTACGTATCCAACTCCCTCCTCAGGCAATCTCAAGATAGGTGCGCTGGTCAATCTCTGCCTCAGCTTCTGGATGCTCTACTGACATCTGTCTGACCACACAAAGGGTTTCACCTTCTTCTTCAAAGCTCAGATTGGTGCCAAAACTCTGGAGAGGTCTGGCACAAATCTCCGATAGTATCCGGCTAGACCCGAGAAACTCCGCACCTCCATCACGCTCCAGGGTGGATCCCAAGCTAGCACTGCTTCGATCTTTGAGGGATCCACTGCAACTCCCACCTCAGAAATGATGTGCCCCAAGAAGTGGACCTAACGTAACCAGAACTGGTACTTCGAGCGCTTGCTATAAAGCTTGTGCTCTCAGAGTGTGTCTGGTACAACCTGCAAGTGGTAGGCGTGCACCTCCTCCGTGGTCGAGTACACCAAAATGTCGTCGATGAAGACCATGACAAATCGATCGAGGTATGGCTGGATGATCCTGTTCATGAGGCTCATGAACACTTCTGGAGCGTTGGTTACGCCGAAAGGCATAACCAAGAACCCATAGTGGCCGTACCGACACCTGAAGTCTGTCTTCTGCACGTCCTCGTCTCGAAATCTGAGATGATGATAGCCTGACCTGAGGTCTATCTTCGAGAACCATCGAGCTCCCTTGAGCTGATCGAAGAGTTCATCAGTACTCGGTAGCGGATACTTGTTCCTCACTGTCACCCGGTTCAGGCGACGATAGTCGACACACAGTTGCAAGCTCCCGTTTTCCTTCTTAGCAAACAATATCAGGGAAGCCCAGGGTGAAACACTAGGTCGGATGAACCCCTTGCCCTGCAAGTCCTCCAACTGTACCTGCATCTCTCGAAGATCAGCAGGGGCCATCCGATATGCTGGAGTGGATATCGGGGCTGTCCCGAGGTACAGATCAATATAAAAGTCTACCTCTCTGCGAGGAGGTAGCCCTGGAACGTCATCAGGAAAGACGTCCGCGTACTGATCCACCACTACAGGAAAATTAGGACTCTGCATGTCAACTTCTCCTAGGATGAGACTAGACAACTGATGATTGATGGGTTGTTCTCTCCTCTACGGAAGTCCGTCCTGTGCTACAAAGGCTCCCTTCTCGCCGGTGAAGGTGAACCTGCTCCCATCGGTGCATACAGATCGCACCTTGCGCCTAAAACAGTCAATCTATGCATGGAATGTAGATAACCAATCCATGCCCAAGATGACGTCGTAAGGCCTCGATGCTGCAACAAGAAGATCCCATCCAAATCTCTCACCTCCTAGAGTATGCTCACACTGCCGGCACCAGTGTGTAATCGTCATGTCTACTCCCGTAGGAGTCTCTAGCCGTAAGGATCGAGCCAACGGCTCTGTCGGAATCTCCGAGCTCCGAACAAGGGCAGCAGCTATGAAAGAGTGACTCGCTCTTGTGTCTATAAGAACTGCAGCAAGGGTGGAATAGACACAGATCGTACCTTGAATCATCTCTGGCGCGCCGTGGTCATAGGCCTCTGCTGCCTGGAGCTGTGCCTGTCTCTGCCCGCCAGCTCCCTGTGGTCGGGGAGGACCTCCCGGTGGTGGTGGTGGCAGAGCATCAAAGCGTCGCCCACCACCTGCTGCTCGGCCAGCTCCTCTGCCTCGTCCACCTCCTCCCTGCGGACCGCCACGGTCTACCCTCTCCCTCTTCCTGGGTGGCCCCTCCACCGTCTGCTTCTCCTTGGTACGGTAGGTCGGGCAGTCACGAGCCATGTGGCCCTGCCCGCCGCAGGCGTAGCACTGCCTGCCTCTCGGAAGACTGGCTCTGCGCTGTGTGCCCCGTACTGCTGAGCCAGTGTCCTGAGGTCGTCTACGAGAGGGTCTGGTCTGCCTAGAACCTTGAGTCATCCGTCGGAGAACTGCTGCCGAAGACTCCTCTACCTGCCTCCCTGCGGTAGGTCTCGCTGTGGACTCATCCAGAAAGCTGTCGATCAGAAGGGCCCGCTCCAGTACTCCTTCCTGAGTCGGGATGATGAGGGAGATCAATGATGCCCTGATCTCGTGTCTCAAACCCTTCTCAAAGGTCCGGGCCCGGAAGAATGGGTCCCGTACCATATCTATCGAGTAGCGAGAAAGATCGGTAAACCTCGCCGCGTACTGGGCGACCGTCAAGCAGCCCTGCCGCAGCTGAAGAAGCTCCTGGATGCGCACCGCACGGAGGGTGGCTAGGACGAACTCTGAGCGGAAAATGCTCTCGATGTCCATACAGAGAAGATACGCCTCATCGTGTACCTGGAGCATCAAGCTCCACCATCGGCCCGCTGCTGCGTGCAGTAGGCTCGCCTCGAGGATCACCATGAGGTCTGCTGGTGTCCTCACTAGCCTGAATACTCGAACGACTGCCTCCAGAAAGTCCTCGGCTGCCTCGGGGTTCGTCTACCCACTAAAACTGGGTGGTCGCTGGCGCTGGAACAAGTGCAGATCTCCGAGGAGACGTGCATCGTCAGCGGTCGGTGCTGGAAGCATCGGGGGCTCGGCGGGTAAATGTACCGCCGGTGCCTCCACTGTCAACGGGCCCTGTACCGAGGCCTCGTCGCTCGGCGGGCTGTCGTCGCGCTCTACTCTCAGAACCCTAGCTGGCTGCCATCGGGGGGCCATCCTGAAAAGGAAACAAGTGTGCCACGGTCAGAACAGTATACCAGGTGAGCTGATACAAAGTAACCAGGAAGAAAACTGGAAAACACACATGCAATCAATGTTTTCGTGCATTAAGTCGGAAATCAGAAGTCAGAGTCCTGGTGTACGGATACGTAGGCCGCTGCACCAACACTAGAATCCCTGGACTGATAACCACAGTCAATACGCTAAACAATATTGCTTCACATAGAAGAAAGAACAGAGTCTGTGGTAGAACTGACCACCTCTGATACCAATTTGTCACGACCCATCCTCGGGGCCCATGCCGTGACTACCCCAAGCCCCCCTTCCATAGGCCAGGGGCTGGCGACTAGCACCAAGGCGTAAATCCTAGAAAAAGGGAAGGCATTTCCTTTGTAGAGTAAACAAGTACCACAGAGTAAGCAAGAGGAAAAGTAAACACTAAGAAAAAACTGTACCAAGCTGTGCTGAAAGTAAAGGGGCCGGAAATACAAGCCCAACTGTAAAGTACAACTGAAAGGGAAAAACAAAAACTGAAAATAAAAGCCGCAGCGTCGAGCCGTCCTCTGGAAGTCCTACCTGAAGGGTGAGCATAGATAGCCTCCACAGCTCCTCGGTCCATCCGTCTGCTCCGAGTACGCCCCGCCCAGTGGTCCACCTCCAGGTACCATCCTGCTCCGCAAGCCTCCACCACGCTCAGCGATGTCTGTCGTCTGCAACCAACACAACGAAGTGTGGGCATAGCCCGTGTAGGGGTGAGTATAAGCTACTCAATAGGGACCCCGAGACCCCTGAAGGTCTCCCGAAATCCACAAAGGATAAACCACAATGGAAAGATACAATCACGAAGTAACAACCGACACTGCTTAGGTATATGCCCATACATATACCTAAATCATCAATCCTCGATCGGCACCAACATCCGAACCCAAGCACAACTCAGTCCACACAGGAAAGAAAACATATACCCACACAGGATAGCTCAACAAAATCCAAAAAGGAGAGTAAGCTGTAAATCCACACAGGATAGTTCAACACAATCCACAAAGGAGAGTAACACAAGATTCAGCTCACACAGGTATACTTCTTGTATGACGATAAAGATGGTCACTTATCCATCTAAGTCGTCAGACCCACAGAGGATCGATAGGTACTAACCCCCTCAATGACCCACACAGAATCGGACCCACACATGATCGGACCCACACAGGATCAATAGGTAACTAACCCCCGCAAAGACCCACACAGGATCGGGCCCACACAGGACCTGTAGGCGCTGGCTCACACAGAACTGCTGAGCGTTGACCCACACAGGATCGGATCCACACAGGATCTGTAGCACTGATCCATGTAGGATCGCTGAGTGCAGTAGTCGTCGCAGTCCACTGAGGATCTCTGTACAGTCGTCGCTGTCGAAGTAGCAGTAGCAGCCAGCTCCAGGGTTCCCGCACACATCAAGCTCGTTAGGGAGGGTCCGCTCCACGAGCCGAGAGGCTGATACATCAACTAAAACAATGTCCTTAGTTGATGTATCCAAAAGTTCCGTATCGTCAACAGGAACTCAACGTCGCAGACGGCGCGTCAATCAGACGCTCGGTCTGAGAGTTATTGGCTTTTTCGTCCCAAGGGCCCGGTTGGTTTTTAAGACAAAACCAACCCAACCGTACTCCACCTGTGTCCAAACATCGGGCGGAGTGAGCCAAAAGATCTGTCTCACTTAGAGAATTCAACGAAGTCGACGGTACGTCGATCGGACGTCCGAAGCTCAAGATATGAGTGTTTCCGCTCTGAGGGCCCGGTTGGTTACGTGTACGAACCAACCCAGACGAACTCAAGGTATTACGAAACCTTGAGTGCGATATACTGAAACAACCGTCTCGATCCAAAGATCGCGTTTCCGCTGACGGAGAGTCGTTTGGAGGCCCGTATCTCAAGTTACGGGCAAAAGACCGAAACGGTCCGAAGACGGGGGGTCCGGGTCCGGCCAGGGTGTGGCCCGGCCGGTCGGACTGGCCTGGCTCGGCTCGGCCGAGCGGCCGAGCGCGACAGCCGCGGGGCGCTGCACCCGCGGGTTGAGGATGTTGCGGCCCTCGAAGGGCTGCGCTGGACTTTAGTGGACGTGACATGTTGCCGCGTCCCGTGCGGGAGAGCCGGACCCGCGCAACCGCGGGTCCGCTGGCCGCCGCTGCCGCGGCTTCACCCGCGGGGCGCCGGGGCACCGCCGGCGCCGCCAGAGACTTCCACGGGCCACCGGAGTTGCTCCGGTGGTCCGTTTTGCTTCCCGTATGTGCCTCTGTTCCTCCCGGGTTCCGTTCTTCACTGCGGGATCATCAAAATTCCCTTGTGTCATGTTTTGTCGTCGCCTGCCAAATCCGCACAACAACGAAGAACGACGGAGGGTTGTCGGGCCGTGTTCTTTTGGCCCGCACCGTCCGCATTAGACAATATCAATCGGGAGGATAAAATAACATATCCAAAAACAATTTTAATAAAATAAAATTGTCCATAAGAATCCGGGTCCTTTATTTTAAAAGAAACGATCATAGGAAAATAAAACATTTAAATAAAACCCCTACCACGTCAAGTGTCGCACGCGCGTTCTTTGCGGAATTGATCACCGCAGAAGGAGGCGATCGTCGCGTCGTGGAAGGTGTTGCATCGTCGCAGAAGGGCGTCGCGTCGTCGCGGAATACGGTGCGCGTCGACGAACTCCGAGGTTCAGGAACAACAGATTTAATTTTAATAATTAAATCCATCTTGAGTTAAAAACAACAAAGGAATTTAAAGAATTGAAAACTCTCACCTCAACGGATGATCGAAGATTTTTGTCACGGAGGAAGGAACGTTGCAGAAGAACGTCGTGGAAGAGGAAACGTCGGCGTCACGGCACACAGCGTCGCGTCGTTGATTTCCGCGGTTTCGGCGTACTTCATCAAGGGCCGGCGTTATTCGCGTTCTTCGCGAAGAAGGGTGAAGACACAAGAATTCTGTCAAAAGCCTCTCAACGTGTAATCCTCAAGAAGTCGGCATTGGTCTTATTTTATTATTACACCAACGGATTTCAAACAGGTTAAGAAACAAATGAAATTAATTCATAGAATTAATTTCAACGAATAAACCGCCCATTGAATTCAACGAATAAAACTGCCCAATTAAATGGTGCGTTAAGAAATTAACAAAACGCATTAGTTGACTTTCATTAATGATGAGTTTTCACGGGTGCGTTACTTAGAGAAAAGAAACGGTGGGGCTCGTGCGGGCCCCACCTCACAAATATCCTACCAAGAGGGTAGGATATTTTTGGATAGCACCCTATCCGCATCAACCCAGCTTAAGCAGCTTCAAGTGGCTTCCAAGTGGCTTATGTGAAATAAAATAAAGTTTGTCGTACAATTATTTTATTTATTAACTTTAAGCTTGAAATTTAAAAACCACATCCAGCAAACGCAACTCCGGAAGAGGTGTTTCTAAGCAAATACCGGTGCTGCGATTCAATCGGTGCCCTCAGAATTCGATTCAGTGCACCGGTTCACAAGTTAGGAAAACCCGCTTGTCCGTTCACTGAACGTACCCGAGCCAAACTTCGGAAAATGATTCCGGGCACACCGGGCATCGGAATCAGGTTCTGTCAGAAACTGCGCTCTTGTAAAATTCCAAAGAAAATTAAGAAAAAAAATAAATTTCCTTGAAATTTAAGGGTCTTTGCATTATCATATAATTATATAATGCTATAAGTAAATACATGTATTAAAAATGATAAATTAATTTATGGTTTTTTATGAAACAGAAATATTTGTTTTCAATATTTTAATTAATATAATGATTTAAAATAAAATTTATATCCACAAAAAATATTTATAATTTAATAAATTTTTATTAATACTATAAGATAATTTTATGAGACCTATTTTTTTGAAGGGTCATAAAATCAATTATAATATTAAAATCTCCATTTTACGAATAAATGATGATTTTAATTAAAAATTTAGTTTTTAATATTTAGAAAATTTTTCATAAATTGGATTCCATTTTTTAAAATTTTATGTCAAAAAATGGTTTAGGATACTTTTATATTTTTTCTAAAATAATTGAACTTGTGGTGAATAGAGAAATACGTCTATTTATGGTATATGATATATACATGAATTTTTTAGACAAGGATGATGTATGGGTTATGTAAGATTCCATTAGATTAAACTCTCATAGACTAGTTACTTTATTTAGTCATATAAATAATAACATTTTATAGTATTTTTCGATAATAATAAACTAATGTATATAATAATAAATAATACCACTCTTTTCCACCTATAAATACCTTCCATCACCACCCCTTATCCTGATAGCTTATAAGACTAATTGCATGCCTATGTTCCTCACAATTCCCTTCCAAAACCTCTTCACTACTTCTGAGATCTACTAATCTCAACAAAAGAAAAAACCCAAGGTCCCTAAGGATTTTCTCAAGGATCCAACATTCAAGCAGTAAATGTCTCAATTTTTCTCTTTTAATTTCTTTCCTTTTAATGTCATCTCTTGACATGCCATATCCAAAGTTTACTGAAAACTCTAGTATCATATATATAATTTAATTTTAATATGGTAATGGAATATACATCATAAAATATCTTATCTAATTATTTTATTCTAAAAATTAATACATCATCCATGATGTGTCGATTCACCATCTTTGTGGGTGATGAGTTTTTCATTTTCCATTTCCACCATCAAGGACGGTCATAAAACCATTTTAATGCTTTAATAATATTTTAATATGTATATTAAAAAAATTAATGTTAAGGAACAAATATATATATATATATATATATTACATAATAAAATAATACAATTTTGTGATGTTCGTAAGAAATGAAAAAATAAATTTTTCATTTTTCATCATTTATTTATGTAATGTTCATTATCATATCTAAAAAAATGATATATTGGACAATATAAAATTATAGAATTATATTAAAAATATTTTAACCCACTTCTATATTTTTTCTCTCATTTGAAAGGGACTCCAATAATTATACTCAATGGAATTAATAATAAAACAATGAAACAAACACTCCCAGAAAAATGAATTAAAAATTTTAACCCATAAAATGGGAATAAATGAATTTAATAAAATTTTAATAAATCAAATAAATTTTTAATTGGTTATGAATTAAGTAATTAGTGATTCTAATTTGATTACATAAGGTATTAATTGAAATTTTGGTACACATTTAGATATAAGGTAAATGGATTCTCTAACCCAACTCTCTTTCTTTTAGTTATCCCTGCATCAAAAAAAATTTGCGTGTGGATATTTATTTAATATTTCATAAAAGTAATTTCAATATTATTCACTTTCTTAGGGATATAATTGTTTTGAGACTTGATTTTATGAAAAATATGATGATTTTCCAAATGAACTATTCTTTCTAAAATACATATTGATTCCGCTTGAGTTATTTATTATTTACTCAAAAGTGATGATTTCTATACCAAATATGTTATTGAATTTTTCATTTTAAAACCGCAATCTTATTAGGTAAATAATGATATATGAAATCCTTCTAAAACCCATTTTCTATTGGTTAATTATTTACTATGATTGTAATGCGTTTTATACGATATGCATGAATATGTAAATATTATGATGTTACATGTGAAAATGAAATTATATAGACCTCAAATTCATTGGGTAATGTGATGAATCTCTTTACATAATGTGTATTATGTGTTAAAATTATTCTACATATGTTCTGATTGATATGTTTATGATTATATACATATTTTATGTCTGAACATGATTCTACCTTTGTTCAAAACTATGTGTTGTATTTTGACACCAAGACATGATGTTACATTTTTATGAATTTCCACATTCCACTCCATTATCAAATTTTTTCCCCATTATTTTTATGATTATCATATTCTTATGTTATGATAATGATGAGGATTATTCTCACTCACATTTTATTGATTTATTCACCTTATTCATTATCTACATAATATTTTAGCTCACCCCTTTCCGTTGATGAATATCCTCTGGTGAAAACTTATACTTATAAGAAAGTGATATTTACAATGATAAATAATAATATTTTAAATAAATTTGTATATTTTTTTATTCGAGAATTTATTTCTGTTCTAAATTTTCACAGGAAACAAAAAATTTGGGTCTTGTATTATATCACTTTTTTATATTTTTATCCTAAAAATGATGTAATAGTCATTTAATAAAATTTGGGTCACTATAATACAACATATACCTCTATATTCTTAATAAATTGAAATATAAGATGAGAATAAGGTTATGGTAACATTATAATAAAATCATAAAACCATACCATGAATATCATAGATCAAAAAAATTTAATCACATAATAAATCTTCATAGTTCATAATACTAGAATCATAATAGATTAAAATAACAACATCCATGAGAGTATAAAATAATCATAAGTCATTTATTTGTGTCATACACATAAACATACAAAATACTCTTTAATGGGTACACACCGAGATATTAAAAACATGGTAGGCTTGTCCAAACCACTCATGCCTCTACTTATGTCTTAAGATAAACTCTCGTATAATCTTTTTTTTGTCTTGGGATAACATCCTATGTACCCTCTTATTTTTTTATTGAGATAAAGTCTTGTATACCCTTTGATATCATAGAATATAAATTATTATCCAATGAATTATAGGGAGATATAGGTCCAAACCATCACAAAATCTATACATTCTTGTTCCAAAAAATCATAAAACATTTATCATATAAAACCCCCTATAAATTTAATTGGATTCTTAATAATTTCCTAAAAACTTAACCCAAATAAGGGAAATGGTTTTCATAATCATATCATCAATTTTTCATAGAAAAATACATGGAAAAGGAATGATATTCAAAAAAATATATTCATAATAATCACAATCCATACATATAAATAATAAATATGGTACAATTTCATCACATCCCCCAAATATATTTGAAACACAAATGGATATCATCTTCGGTGGAAGATTATTTTGAAATATCACTCAGAATATTTATTGGAGAAAATTTCATTTCCAATTTGTAAACACTTCTTTAAAATCTAAAAAATTTCAAATATTACAGAAGAAATCATCATTTATAATAGCCATGAAAACATTTAATATATGCTACAAATAATTTAATGGTCATAGTTAAGGAAAACAATTCTTGTCACACATGATAAAATGAGATTTCCTTTCATATTTCCTGTAAAATGAAAAGAGGGGATTATTTTGAATAAGATAAGAAAATTCATTTTAAACCATTGTTTGAAATTAAAACTTTTGTAAACAGTTATTTGAAATATAATTGTATACTAGTTAAAACATTCTTTAAAACATTTTTAGAAAACGTGAAAATGTAATAAAAAGTGTTTTCAACTGTAGAGATAAATTTATTCACTTTTTACTTCAGAATATTCTCTTATAATCTTATATTAATAAAGGTAGTAATATGAGTGGTAAAAATATAACTTCAATAAATAACTGTAGTATAATAAAATTAATAATTTTTGTGAGAGTTATATAATATGATCTCATCATTATAATCGTAATCATAAACAATCGTGGTAAGAAATAAGGTTATATCATTAAACATGTACCACTTTGGTAACTTTTAAATCGTAATACACATGAAAGAAAGTACATTATATGGATATATATATAAAAAAATAATCATTATAATAATCATAATACACATGAATTAGATGTATATAAACCATAGAAAATAAACTATTGGTGAATATAGATTGTGTCCCATATATATATATGTGAGATTGACAATCCATTACCTTAAGTCTCGATTTATTTTGAAATTTTTTATCTTAATTTATAATAAATTTAGTTTTATTAAAAATATATTAAAAATATTATTTATATATACCATAACATATATTATTTACTTATGGACTCTTTTTAGCATTTTAATAACAATTCCAAGTTAAAATCATGTTTCTTGAAATACCTGCTTTGTTTTTTTAGGTTTGTTTTTTTATATTCAATCCTTCTATATTGATCATGGTACAATAATATCCAAATTATTACACATTATATGAATATCATATATATTACTAATATAATTAGTTATATTAATCCTTTAAATATCGGTATAGAAAATGAATTACACCGTTAATAGAGATGGTATGTCGTACGTATGCTTGATTATTGTTTCCATTTTATCAAAGGATGAAATGAAATTAATTTAAAAAATATATAATATTTTAATATTAACTATTATATCATATATATAACATATATTCATTAAATTTACCCATATTAACTTCCATTTAAATCATAAGTGAAAAAAATCACATCGCTTGGCAATGTGGTTGTCCTCCGAACACACAAAAGATGTTATCATATTCCCAAGAAGTTTAAAGTAAGAAGATATATTTGTTACAATGATTAAATTAGTATAATAATTACATTAATATAATATATATACAATAAATCTATCATTTCAACCACCCTTGAGAGGCAGTGATGGTAAAACATATTACATTGGCTCCTGAGGTGGTAGTTCGTCGTACACACAATTGACGATTTCGCTTCCAATTTTATGGAATACGAGAAAGGTGAAGTTTATTAAATTAACATAATAATATATGAGTATAATTTTTATACCTATTTTACTATATTTAAATATTGTAGTTATATTTTAAAGTGTTAGGAGAAGACATAAAATTCAAATACATGGTTAAGGACTATTCTTCTTCTTCCGAGGAATCATTTGGGTTTACCCATAAAGGATTGATTGTATGGTTTAATAAAAAAATATGGGATCTAAAATTTGATCAGGGAGTTATGTGATGTATTTTTTTAGGTCTTGGCTAACCAATGGGTTTTAGAATTTTGTAAATGGGAAGATAGGTGTGCCCTTTTATAAGTGAGGGAAGGACACACATGGAATTTTGTAAAAGAAAAATCATTACTAATGTCTTAAACATTCAAAAGGCTCAAAATGGATCATTTATGAACCTTATAAGTTATATTGATGAAAAATCTAAATTCAAATATATTTGGAAAGCTTTATAAGTAATTTTTTCCATTATCATTTTAGCTTACCCACAGAAAACCCATTTTAACATTAAAAATTGTAAAACAATTTAACTTTTTGTTTCTATTCACTATGAATATAAATTAATTTGAAATTATTATATAATATATTATATTTTTTCATAATATGGAACCAATTATATAAAAATTAATTAAAAATGATTAATATTGTAATTTGAAGGTTAACCCACAGACCTGATGAAAAGGTGGGGTTCCAAATGGAAAATTTTAATAAGTATAAATAGATTTAATATAAAAATTTAATAATAAATTTATTCCAATGAAAAAAATGGATTACTAAATATATAATAAAAATAATTCAATGTTATAACAATATTATAATATAATATATCTTTTATATTAATAAAATAAAATGATTTTTTAAATTAAATCAGCATTTTTTAATATTCATTGCAAAATTAATATATGAAAAAATTATCAAAAATTCACTCCAAGATAACTTTGAGTGTAAAACTAAATAATAAATAATATTTTTTTGAAATATATTTTCTAATATAATAATAAATTACTATTATCATTTTTTCACAATAACCAATAAACATTTCTGGAGAAAATATCATTTTGATAACATATAAATACTTTCATAAAAAGTATTTACTTTTCATAAATATGATTTATTTATATAAAACCACTATACATAATTTCCAAAATATGGTTATAACTATTCATACCAACAAGATTAATGGATAGGTTATAATGGTTTTTTTATATAATAACATTAATAGTATGTTGGGATTCATTAAAACATGTTATTGCGTGTAATACAAGTAATTGAAGAAATTAAATTTATTCCAAAAAAACTTGGGGTTATACACCATAAGAATTTCATTCCACCCTCAAACTAATGAGTTATCCAAGATGTATAAATCAATGTTTTTAGGATATTCTCAAATCATTTGTGATATAATTTTTTGTCTCAAGGGAAGACCATTTACCATTATTGGACTTCATATATAATAATAACTATCATATATTGTCGAAAATGGCTATATTTAAAGCAATGTATGACTAATATTATCGATATCTATATTATTGTATAGATTATGGAAAAAATCACTGAATGAAGATATTTTTTTCCATGATACAACAAATAAAATTCATATCATTATAAAATGGATGGAAACATCTTATATCCACCAAAAATCGAAAGTGCATCATTGTCATCACCATTTATATTTTATGGTGGGTAAATAAATTTTCTAGATAGTATCTGCAAGGTTATGGAACCATAATAAAGGTTATATGGGAAAGTTATTCCCTCACTATAAGGGGCCCTTAAAAATTCTTGAGATCTTTAGTGAAGTTGATTATCTACAGGCTTTACTATATTGATTTAGTTCAGTTAATATTGTATTCCACATATCTAATCTGAAGAAGCACCATCCAGTCCCTAATGATTTTATTTTTGGGATCATCTTTTACATAAATGGGATATTATATTCCTTCAAAACATAAAAAATAGTTTTTATATAAAACAAAACATCTTATAAGTATGATGCATCACTTTAGTGAGTATACTACAGAAACATGGCCTGTTTGAAAAAAAGACATGGGTATGGGAAAAGTTTATCTATGACCAATGGCCAAATATCATCAATGACACCACCAACCACCATCTCTTTTAGTATGGAAATAATAATTATGGGAAGAATTTTTTCCCAATTTTGAGTTATTTAAGTATTCAATTATGCATATTTAATTTATTAGGAGGGATAGTTTAGTTTTAGGATGTTTTATTATGGTGATTTTATGCAGAATGAATTTTTGGGTCTTTATGCATCACTATTACATTGTAAATAATGTGGTGTAGTTTTGTGTCCTACATGATTTGGTGTTGTGGTCATGGTGACATGGCCATTGTATAGGGACATAAGAAAACAATGAGCCTTTTCATTTTGTGGGCGTAGTGCTAGGAGGGTTTCTGTATCAGAAACAAGAAGGCTAAAAAACAATGTTAGTGGGAAAAGATTTTATATTGATGTTTTATCGACCATGGGAAGTTTTTTTGAAAATTGTGACGGAGGATCCACCTTTTCATGGTCCTTGTTTTACTGGTATATTAATATAAAAAGGAATTTCTCTATTTCATGGACATATGGTGTGGTGAATTCATAAAAAATATCACCATGATCAGGTTTAGGGAAAACATTTTGTGGTGATGATAAATTTCATGTTTTAGAATAGTCAAAACAACCATTGGATTTAGGGGGTCACATATTCCCTATAGGGGAAACTGTCGGTTTATAATTTCAAGTGTTGATAAATTTAATTTTTGACATAATTATATATCTATAAAATCTATCATTATTTTTCTCCACATTAGGGAACTTTAATTAGGGGTTTCTATATGTGATTTTGAGTTAACTCACTTATTTCCATATCTCTTCCTCTTATGTTCTTTTGGAAAATCATGATGGGGGGAGGTGGTTTCTCTCCCATTATTTTTGGAGAAATTGATTGAGTTTTCTTTTTCTTTTTCAATTCATGTTACCATTTTTTTTCACTTGGTACATCCCCTTAAAAGTATAGATGTATTTAACAACTAGTTTGAAATTATTGTTTGTAAAAATTCATGAGATCTGTGTTGTATTAAAATAATGGATTTTAGTGTGTCTAAAATCTATATTTTTATGGTTTGGTGTGTGTCCAGGACATAAAAGTGATAGGCCTCATTGGGTGAGACTCAGTTTTAAGTGATGAATTTTGGGGTACCCCTAATATGCACCACCAAGTATGTATTTTCTTCCATGAGAATGGGGTTTCACCCATTATTATGATTAACTTAGGGGATCCCTTTTGATAGGGTTTTCATTGTTTTAATGACATAGATTCCATAAGGGAGTGCATTTCATGAGTTAGTTACACTATATGCTATATATATATATATATATTCATAACCAATCATTATGATTTTTCCCAATTTTGTATATATTTATCAAAGGGAAATTGTTTTTTGCAATTTAAGAAAAGTATTAGTGGGACTACCTATTGTGTTTTATAGTCACCCTAAGTCTATTTAGTTTGGGGAACATTTATATTTCTTCATGAAATGGGTCACTTGAATATCAATTACTTTTATAGTGGATCTCCTTTCTGTTGTGGTCATGGATCCTTGGGGATAAATACTTGAGGGTTTCATGGGATGGAGTATGGGGAAGTTCCACATTAGAATTATATTTATTAGCCAGATAATTTTTTTCTTATATATATAATTTTTTTGTTATATCACACTAATACTTTTATCAGTTTTATATTATATCATTATATTTTGGTGTTTCTTTTTTTAGACATAACGTTTTTATTATGTCTATATCATCTGTTGGTAATGTTTGAGTTTTATATTATTGTAAATCGTCCCCCAATGATATCATATAGTCTTGGAATTTTTTCTATTCTTTGGTATTGATGGGATGAAGCATAGTTTTATGGTATTCTGGTAATGTGAAAAAAATGTGTTGAGTTCAAAATGATATGTACCTTATGATAATTGGAAACATTATCTTGATATTCATCACCTAGGGAAGAAATATGGTATCCAATTATCAATTATTATTATTTGAATATCATTCTAAAAAGTAAACTTATATATTTTATTAATTTAACTTATTCTAGTTCTGGAGGTGTACATGAAAAAAATATTAAGGAGTGTAATATAGGTTATCCTCCCACATATTTTTCAAAGATATTTTAGTGAAAAAAATAAACCATGGATATAGTTTCATGAATTTTAAAATTTAAAATTTTAGTTTTTAATTTATATATATATATATTATAATGTTAATTTATTTATTTTTCATGAAGAAGAGGGAAATAATGTGGCAGTTTTGATAGAAAAAATTCTATTCAGAATTATATAAAATAACTTTGATTACTTTTATGTGACTGATAATATAGAAGATTCTGGAGTACAAATCATTATTTTTTGTTAAATTGTTAATTTTTATTTTACTGTAATTTTATTTACTTTTATTATTTTGTAAATATAAGATAATTGTGGGATGAAAACCCAATAAGTATGTACTCACCCTATAAATAAGATCATATTGGTCATGTCCTTTTGAATATAAATTTAGTTCATATGCATGTGATAGGTTCTAAACCATCCCCATCATAGGCCTTTGACATGTCATCGAGAATGTTTTTGGAAACCATATCTATTCTAGGTTGTGGTGCTTCACTTCCTTTATATGATTAGAGAGAAATTATTATAAGGAAAGAAATCATGGAGCAACGGAGTATGATCCAATAAAATTGGATTCATATAAAAATCCCAGATGTGAAGGACATAGATCTCGGAAAATAATTAGTTTCCTTATATTATAAGAATAATAGAAATAAATAATATTAGAGTTCCTTTATTGTGATAGTGATTTTTCAATTACGTTTTTAATTTTAAAAATTATTTTTAATAATAATTTTTAATATTTTAACTCAAAAACATTATATAAAATATTTTTTCATTCTAAATTAAATTATAATACAAATTAAAAAAATAAGGATTTGAGATGGGGATAGTAAGAGTCGCTCATAGGGAGGTAGTAAAAAGTATGACTGATTTTGAACATTATAATTCGAATGTTACAGTATATCTAAAATTATATTGTTTTCCTAAACCTATTTTTTGTGTTGTCAACACTTATTTATGATTTTACATATTTTACATGTTTTCAATACGTATTTTCATGTAAATTATTCATATTTTTAAACTTATATGTTATTCTAAATTTTTATTACACGTGTTTACCAATATTTTTTTAAAAAGATGATTTTCATTACTAAATAGGATGAAATATAATTTTCTAGTTCGAATAATATAAATTTTTTTATGGAAATAAATATTAGTTATTTTTAAAAAATAATAAAATGTTTATTATGATATTATAATTTTTGATTTTTCATTGATATGAATATTAAACCGTATTTGGATGAAATTAGTTTCAAATTTTAAAATACTTTCTAGGAGTATTTTGGTATAAAATAATTGTGATTATACATTTAGTAGAGAATCCATGGTAGGTTATTTTAAAATTATATGTGTTTTTATTGAGGAATGGTGTTAATCTGATTTGATTAATATTTGATAAACCTTAATGTATAATTAATTTCACAATTAATATTTTTTATGTCTTGGTCACTCACATTAATGATTTATTTGATTTTTTTGTGAATGATTATCTAATGAGTACATGGATATATTGTTTTATATATCCATTCCTACATGGTTTATGCCTAAGGACTTCTATTAAAATACATATATTAAAAACCTAAAACATGATTTATTTCCATGACTATTATTTTGTGAAATGTGAAGCACAATCATGTATTAAATAATCTTCATTTAAAATACTAGAAACTGAAAACACGCCAATAAGGAAATTATTTTATTATATTATATGTGTACATATAACAATATTGTAATTTGATAAGGGTAATTAAAGTTATCTAAGGTTAGGTTGATAATAGTTAATAATGAATACTCTTTGATTGGTGATGACATCTTGTCATGTACATTTATCTATACCTTATTATTAATACTTGTGTTATTCCTAGTTAAATTATAAATAGGGGTATATTAATCTTCAATGACATGAAATTATTTTTTTATGAATTTAAATTAAAAAATTCCAATAAATATAAAATATTGTAGATAAAAAATGAATTAGGTATATATAAGTTTCCATTTTAAAATACTTTCTAAAAAATATGATAGAAACATTATAAAAATAAGTTAAATTATTTTGGCACTGAAAATATTTTAATTATAATATATATATTATATATATAATATATAAATGAAAAAATTCCCAGTTTTACTTTTCTAATATAGATTAAAAATATTTAATGAGAACAATATAGTATAGAAAATATTAAATACAAACAATAAAATTAAATAGTATGTAAGGTCCATGTTTGATATTATTCCTCCCCATATGAAAATGAACCACATGTGAGCATGTTCAGTGTATCCAAATATTAAAATCCATAACCTCGATTGAGTTCTAATTAAGAGAGTTACACATATGGTAGTACAGGCTCAACTTGGACACTTACACAGTTCTATATGGGATAATTGAAAAAAAAGTTTATTAGATTACACCTCTTTGTAGTACATGATATTTTCTTATATATATATATAGGATAAATGAAAACAGCACACAATGTAATTTAAAATAGAGAGAGTTATGTGATGTTCGATGTGCCTCAACCTATGGTAAATATGTTTTGATCAATAAGGTTTTATTCCTTGTATGACCTTATAGAAATATTAGGAATGAGAGTTTAAGTTATTTTTCCTTGTTCATATTTTTTCAATATCAACTAGAAAACAGATTATCTTAGTTTAGAAGAATTTAATAATAGAGATCACTTGAAATCCCCACTAGTCCATCGATTTACATGAGTGAGGCTTCCTTAAAATTTTATAACACTCTACTTTATACAGTTCTTTTCCAATAATAATCCGTACATCTACTCAAACTGGCATGTCTTAACCTCTCTTGTTTGTCTCATTGAATTTCAAAAAACAACCATTTGGGTCATGTACTTAGACACATTAGGTATGAAAACTCAAGTTTGATCAATAGGTATCTCTATTATGGTGGTTTGTCGAAATCAATGTTTAGTGGAATCATGTAGCAGCATTACCTTTATATTTTTTATCATTGTAAATAAAAAAAAATTCATCCAGATGATTGGGTAAGAAATTTCAACAAAAGGTCTTTTTCTTTTCGATAAAAAGGATAGATAATTTTTTACTATCCTCCATGGTTGATGAAAATTCTTCATGAGGTAAGTGAGTTTATTTATGAGGTAACTACATCAATTAGAAAAAATCTCAATGGACCTATTATGCCTGAGTCAATTCCATCATGAGGTCTATAAAATCTTTTTGTGGTAGCATTGGATTGTAGAACCCTGACCACAGAATCCCCAAAGCTGGTGTTTCCTATCAATTAAATTGGAATGATTACATGGAATAAAATATTAATGGAATGATAGTTTAATAGTCATCACAAACCAGATACGCACATGAGAAAATAATACACTAATTACAACACAATTATTATCTTCTTTCAAAATAAATAAATTTGAGAATAATATTATTCCATCTCGTAAATCCCTATATATCTTTCATAGCACATTTCATAGATTCATAGGGAATGAAATAAAATGAGGGAGAGATAAAATTATCTGAAAGGGGAAAATATAGCTAGATAAATAATGTTTCAATGATAATAGTCAATATAGAAATATAAATAACTAAACATGCATTCCATGTAATAAATAAAATAAATAGAAGTACTTGAACAATGAGGAATGGTAATAACTGGACACATATTCCATTCAAATAACATGAAAAAGAAAACTAAATATAGAAAGGTATGAAAATAAAACACATTCCATTTAATTAATCAACAAAAACTGAAACAAATTCGATGAAAAATATCATGGATGAATAATAACTGAAACTAAATGAGAAAAAAGATGAATTATTGGATTCTATGTTTCCTTGGTACATAGTACCTTTACCATCAAGACATTCACAAGATAGTTTAAAAAATACCCGGTGAAAACCAATATAAGGTGTCTATCAAAATGACTCATCCCAGGAGACTACTGATGCATCGAGGGGATATCTATAACCAGGCCCCACCCATTTTTTACCAGTCTAAAATATTTTTCATATATAGAATAATTGATTTCAAAATCTTCCTTATCAAATATCCATATAGATTAGTAGAAAAAAATTTATCAATAATTCCACTGTTAATAAAATAAATATCAATGTAAAAACAATATGTAAAATGTTATATAGTTTATGAAATACTAATATACATTTTAAATTATATGGATACTTAGGGGAAATTCATTGTCAAATGATCATAAAAAATTGTACATTTTTGGGGGACTAAATGAATCATCGAAGTGAATTTTAATACAATCTTGGGATAAATCAATTATAAACCATCCAGGGGAAGATTAGAATGGTATCAATAGAACAAACCCCATGTGGATTAAAGAAAAGGGTTGTTGTCTATGATGAATTTAAACATTGTAAAGATATATTTTAAAAATATTCTTGAGCAAAATATCATTTTATTATGAAATTACTTTTGAAAAATATTTTGTTTGACAATAACTTTTAAAATTATTTTCTTTATAATTTATCATTTTAAACATTAAAATTAAGCTTCAAATAAATGATGATGATGAAATTCATAAATATAATATGAGGTAAGAAAGACATTCATTTTTTACATTTAGAGGTTATAATGATTCCTTATTTAGAAAGAAATAAAAAAAATTCATAGAAAACCATGGTAAAAGAAAAATTCTAATTTATTTACCAAATAATTTTTATGCATTTTCTAAAACATTTTAATAAAACATGGTTTTTATAAGAAAATATGTTCTCCATCTAAAGAGAGAAATAAATAAGGGTTTTCTTAAAAATAATTATAAAACATTTTGAGTACCAACATGTGGAAAATTAGAACAAATACATAAAAATTGTCATGAATAAAAATAGTAGAATAAAATGATTTATGGAAAAATTGTTATTTATTTTCATCAAATGGAAATACCATTGAAATATTGTTAGTATTATTTTTGATGAAAGTAATCCTAAATCATTCTAATGTTTCCAATACCAAATTGAAACATTTTTATTCTTGAGGCTCATGAAGTTCTAATATTTAATGAAAGTAATAATAGATTGAGAATAAATTGATTCATTATATGGCATGTAAAAGTTAATATATACCCCAAATAAAAGAAACTAACTTCATAAGAACAATTAAGTCTCAATAGAATGTAAATGGGGATGAAAATCCAATAATAATGTGGGAACAGGTGAATTGGAAAACCCAAAGGTAATAAAAATATTAATAACATGAATAAAATAGAATTCATGATATTATATGTCAATGTGGAAGTAGGTATACAATATATAAGATATTATGTGCACATTAATTATGTATTCCTCACAAAAGGAAAATGAGGCAAGAAACCATTTCGTTGTGTTTCATATCGAGTGAACATCCATTAACCTCTTGTATAATAGGTTTAAAAAAGATACTAACATATAACAGAACCATATTAATATTTATTACATCATATAAAATCCACTTTTAATATCTTATTACTGATTTGTTAGTAACCTTTTTTTATTATAACTATTTCAGGTGTTAATTTCCTAGATAGTCAATTTTATTTTAACTTGTTATTTTTTTCTCTTATAAAAATATTTCATGGTTTCATCATCCCCAAAATGAAATACATGATTTTAATATCATATATATTCATTATATATTTATATATAACAATCTATAAAGTTTGGAGATAAGAAATGAAATGCATTGTTCAGGGAGAGGGTAGTCTGTAGATATCCAAGAATGCTACCTTAATTTAATTTTTGTATTTTAAAATAATGAAAAGTAAACGATATATATATATACAAAAATATTATTATTAAACTACCATATTTAGGAAATATATTTCATTTATTTTTATTAAAATTATTTATAATACATTCCATGATTAGTTTGAACGAACGACATCTCTTTGAGGGGCGATATTCCATACTTCCTCAAATGATGTTATCGTATTAACGCCAAATGGAAATAATTAAATGTATGTGTTATTAAATGATTAAATAATAATAAAAACATAATAAATATTATATATAAACATATATAAACACAGTTTTCATCATAATGTCCAATTATTGCGATTGGTTTATAAAAAACCTCTTTAAAAGAGAGAATATGAAGTACAAAGGTCACATAGACTACCATTTAAATAGGTCTCTAAGTAGTATAACATTAATGGAAATTTTAAATACATACTCAGTGGAAAAATTATATATATTTATAGGTAGTGAATGATTTAATTAATCAAATAAAAGTCAATGATCAATATAAAGTTTATGGCCTTGAAATCTATAAATCTTCAATGATTAATGAGACCATTGTTTCAACAGAAATTAATATATTTGGACTATATTTTATTTCAAAGTCATTTTTATATTTTTGGTTTATTCTTTTACTAACACATAATATAACGAAATTTTCTTAGTTGATTGGTTTCAATTTCATATAAACAATATTAAATTTTGATTGTGCTTCAATCAAATTTTAATTCACCCTTTTACTACCCGAAATTAATTAATAATAATGAATTGTCATTATGTATAAAGCTCTAAAAGTAACTTTTAAAGGATCATATGTCCGATAAAACGGTGAAAAGTTTAACTATTTGTCCTTAACTCTCTTAAAAACCCAATAAGGGTAATAGAATAAACTCTAATCCTTGAAATTTATACTAATGGTTCATCATTAACATTTATTCTTCAAATTGATTAACTAAAAATAATGAAAATTTAACTTGGAAATTGCATAGGTTAGTTGTTATAGTGAAACCTATATCGTCGTTTGGTCATGGGTTCCAAACCCAAGGCATTGTTGGATTTTATTAATTGTCACCTGACTTAGAGGTTGTCCATTTATAAAGCTATATAATATAATTACTAAAAAACGATTGATATTTTTGAAATAAGTTTGATCAATAAATATCCTTCTAACTAAGGTTCTCAATAGAAACCTAAATACTTAAACACTTTATACATTTATTTTCCACATAGGTCCTTCCATTATCTAGGGTTTATCCATACTATAAATTACAGTATTTCAAAATCATTACTCCTTATTTCCAATCTAAAAGATATTAGGATTAAATTGGAATATTGATTTTCATTGTGTATTTAATTTATACAACATGGTTTGAATGGAAATGTGGATTATCATAAGAAAATTCCATAATAGTGTCAATCCAGGTTCATAGTAAGGAATTTTTTCGTGTACCTGGTTACCCTAAGTCAAGCTCAGATAACCTTTTATGAGTTATTAATCCTTGGTACGTTTTATCCAAGATCACATTCACATGTAATATCCATACATAGATAAATTTCTAATAATACCCAAATAATCTCTACCTTTAAAAAAATTCTATGATGTTCTTCTATACATATCCTCGAATTCTACTTTAGGGTTCTATTCTTTATCCCATGTTTTCCTAAATCTAGTTCCCATAGATTCTACTAAACTTCCTGTGATACTTACTATAGCACCCCGTTCTAAGAAGCCCTGGATCCAGTGTCTATTATCAATTAAATTAGCATGATTAAAGGGAATCAAATCTCAAAGTAGTGAGATTTTAGTAGTCTTGGTAGACCAAAAACATATATGATAAAATAATACACTAATTCCAATATAATTTTTTTCATCTTTTTAAATAAATAACTTTAATCCATCTAGTGTGTCAATTTATATATTTCATAGTACCCTTCATGAAATACAAGGAAAATAAGCATAATATGGGTGATCTCAAATACTCATTAATGGAAAAATATACCAAAAGAAATAAATAATCAATGAGAATATTCAATATACCATGGTAAATAATTGAACACATATTACATGTAACCAATAAACTGAATGGAAGTGCATAAACGATATGTAATAGTAATAACTAGAAACACATACAATTAAAATAACTATATAAGGAAAAATAAATATTGCAATGTAAAAAACTGAAACACATGTCACTTAATCAGTGAATAGTAAATGAAACTGATCCATAAATATGTTCATGCCAAATATCATGGATGAATAATAAATGAAATCAAATGAGGGAAATGCTCAGTTATTGGATTCCATATTTCTTAGGTACATGGTACCTTTACCGTAAATACCATTAACAAGATGGTTTAAAAAATATAATGTTAAAACCAATCCAAGTTGGTTGTCCAAATGACTCATCCCATGAGACTACCGATGCATCAAGGGGGTATCTATAATCAGGCCCCACCCGTGTCACACCCATCCAAAACATTCCTCATATATTGAATATTTGATATAAAAATGTTCCATATAAAATATCTATTCGGATTTGAAGATACAGATCTATCAATAATTCCTTTGTTAATAAAAGATATTTAAATTTAATCACCATATATAAAAATGGTATATGGTTTAGGAAATAATAATATTAATGGTAAATGATGTTGATACTTTCGGTAAATTAAATGTCAAATGATCATTACAAAATTAATTTTTTAGGGGGCTAACAGGAATCAAGGAAGTGAATGTCAATACTATCCTTGGATAAATAAATCATAAACCATCAAGAGGATGATTAAGGACGTTATCAATACAATATACCTCAAGTGGTGTAAAATAAAGTTTTGTTGTTGTTGATGGATGGAAACATTATAAATAGAAAATTTTAAAACATTCATGATGAAAATATCATTTTATTATGAAAAAATATTGAAAATCCATTTCTTTGAAAACCACTTTTGAAAATATTTTCTTTATATTGTATCATATTAAACATGCAAAGTAATATTCAAAGAAATGACAGTGGGTAAATCTGTACAAGCTATATGAGGTAAAATGGACATTTCTTTTTCAAGGTTAAAGGTTAGAAAGATGACTTGTTCAGAAAGAGACAATAATATTCATTTGAAAAACATGGTAAAAGACAAAAATATAAAGAAAAAAATATTTACCAAACCATTTTAAATTCATTTTTTTGAAACATGCTAATAAAAGATGGTTTTTATAAGAAAATAAGTTCTCTGACTAAAGAGAAAAATAACATCAGGTTCTCTTAGAAACATTTTTAAACATTTTAAGGACCAAATATTAAAAAATTTGAACAAATAAATGATAATGGACATTAATAACCATATTAGAATAAATGTATTTATAGAAAAAATGTAATTTATTTTTCTCAAATAGAAATACAATTTGAAAAAGTGTTTGTATTATTTTTTAGGAAAATAGTCTTTAAACATTCCAAAGTGTCCCATACCACTTTGAAACATTTTTAGTCATAAGCCTCATGAAAGAAAAATATTACACAAAAATTATAATAATATTATAACCAAGGGATTAATTATATAACATGTAAATGGAATTATATTCACCATTTTCAATAAAAACTGGGTTCATAACAACAATTAAGTCTCAATGGAATATAATTTGAGACCGAAATCCCATGCCAATGTGGAAAAAAATGAATTGTAATACCAAAAGGTAATAAAACTAAAAATATAATTATGATATTATATTATAATTTGGATATAGGTATAAAATATATAATAAATTAGGTGGACCTTAAATAATTATGCCTCACAGAAAGAAAATGAGACAAGAATCCCTTACATTGTGTTTCCTTTCCGTTGAACGTCCTTTAACCTCCTGTATATGGGGTTTGAACATGCTTTTGTTTATTAAATAACTATATAAATCTTAATTATATACTATATAATTCTATTCTAATTTCTTATTACATGTTTGTTAATAACCTTTCATTATTTTAACTATTTGGTTTATTAATTACATAGTTTGTCGAGTATGTTTTAACATGTTATTTTTTGTTCATATTCAATATATCATGGCTTCATCATCTACATAATGAAAACCATTATATTAATACCATATATATCAATATTATATGTATCTATAATAATCTATAATTTTTATAGAGAATAAGTGAAATTCATCGTCCGTGGAGATGGTAGTCTCTACGTATGCATGAATGCTATATTCATTTCATTTTAATATTTTAAAAGAATGAAAATTAAATGATATGTATAAAAAATTATATTAAAATTCAAATAACATTTTTATCTAATCTATTTCATATATTTTTATTAAAAATATATTTAATACATTCCATGTTTAGTGTGAATGAATCACATCGCTTTGACGGGGTAGTAGTCTACACTTCCTCAAACGATTTTATCGTATTAATGCAAAATGGAAAGTATTGAATGTATGTGCTATAAAATTATTGAATAAATGTAAATAAATAATAAACATAATATATAATATATATAAACATATTTTCTATCATAATTCCAAACCATGAAAGTTGGTAATGGAAAAATGAACAATCATCATTTTGGGAGGTGGTAGTTCACCACACATAGAAACAATAAATTTTTTACCCATTATAGGAAAGTGTGTGTTATTTTTGAAAAAACCTTAATAAAATAACATAAAATTATAATGATGATATAGGTATTATTATATGAATACAACGTAATAATATTTTATGTCGTGGAGTAGTAAATGAAATAAAAGTGATCATTGAAATGGATGGCCTTAAAATCAGGTAACTCATTTTAGGGTATACCAAAGGGCTTCCTTGGATGTATTTCATCCCAAAGGGAGGCTTATAGTATGAGGATATGGATTTTTGAGATCTATTTATTGTATCTTGTTCATTAAAATATTTCTTGAGAAGTGTTATTAAGTGGGATGAGAGGAGGTCCTTTTATAGTAGAGGAGGAGTGGCAGGATTCTATTATTTTGACATGGGAATTCCATGAATGACTTTCATGTTGCAAGTAGATCTAATAATGGAAAAAAATTATCTAAGGAAGGATGGGGTCTAAATATGTCTAGACAATAGCTATTTGACAATTGTATTTGTCATTTTGGGTCTTAAGGTTAAAAATTTGTCTCTTAATGAGCTTAATTAATCTTTAATCACAGAAATTAATTTTAATTATTTTCACTAATATTTTTGTTCAAAAAAGGTCTTATTTTAAATTATAAATTATGATGATTCCAAAAATGGAACCCTTTTTTACAAATTAAAATCATATAAGTGAATAGATTAATTTAAAATTTATCCAGCATGTGGGACAACAATGCATGTTTTTAAAGAAAAAATATCGGATAGTTTTCTATATTTTTATAACCAATTTACAAATGAAATTGATTCGAATAACATAAATTGAATTAATTGAAAAAAAATATTATATAATTAAACATTAAAACCAATTAAAATTATAATTAATCCTTATAAATGAATTAGATGAAAAATCTATTTGAACTAAAATTCAGTATTTTGAACTACTCATTAAAAAATAAAATGTTTCAGAAAAACATCAAAAATTTACTCTAACCTAATTATTATTTTTCTATTTCATAGATAAATATTTTTTCTAAATATTAAATAATTTAATATTTAAAATACATATTTTAAATGGCTTCTCAATTTAGAGGCTGTAAAATTGAATTTATAAAAATATAAGATTATATGTGTAAAAATTGTTTGTTCTTCTATTTTGTATACCAAACCCGATGGATGGATATAAAATAATATTTCAATGAATGTATAACATATATATTCCTATAAAATAAATCCCTAATTGAAATTACTGTTGTTTATTATGATAAAACTTTTTAGAGGCATAAAAATAATAATATTCCTTTCTATATCCAATTGTTTCTTATTTTTATTTGAAATTAATTGGTAACCAATGAATTAATTTTTAATTTATATAATCCATAAAATATCATATCATAGTTAATTATTTTAATAAAATCTAACATAACATATAGGTTATATCATATATTTATATTTGAAAAATACATTTTTATTTTGTGAAACTCATTTTGCGTGTAACACCAGCTATTGAGGAAGGTTGCTCTTGCTTGTAGAACAAGATAACTTTCTGTTTCATTCTTTACAAGATGAATCATATATTGGATATATTTAAAATAGTAAATATATAATAGATTATTGGAGTATTACATTCCCATAAGCACTTGGTGATGTGTCTCATACACACTATCGAATATAAAGTTGTACTTTTTAATTTCAGGGTGTCCAAAGGATGTACATGTTGTCAGGGATTTTTTTCACGTGTTTGTTTCAAAACACAAAACATTTTCCTACGATAATCCTCATGTTCGATCATCTATAACATTGTATCCTCGATTCACTGTGCAATCACTTTACTAGAAAATGTGGTTGATCTAACATATAGAAAAAATTATTCACTATCACTTCATTCCTGATCATTTTCTCTATATTTGTTTATATGGTCTACTTGATGGTCATATGGCTGAACAAGTTCCTTGTATGGTCAATCAAGAGTTAGAATATTATTTTCAAATAACATTCATTTATAATAAAACATAGAATTCATTAGTATTATAAGAATCATTATTTTGGATAATTGTAGAATGGAATGGTTTCACTAATCAAATAATCTTACCCTTTTTGATGAATATGGAACATTGTAGGATAAAATATTAAATAAAAAAACAGTTACATTGAAAATAATTTATTTACTTCATTATCACATTACTCTACATTTTTTTGATAATTAAAAAAGTTAAATATGGTATTGGAAATAATCAAGAATATATTGAAGAAGAGAATTTAAGTAAGATAAGAATGAATTGCATTCATTGATAAGAAGTTAAATATATAAAATATAAAAAAGGTTCATGATTTGGTATCCTAATCATAATATGATTTAAAATCCTCCATTCTAGTGGATTTAGGATCTATATGATGTTTTTACGTTTCATTGTAATGTTTTAAAATAGGAATTGGAGTTGGAGTAGAAGGTTCTCCGAACATAATCCTCCATGTAATTGGTCTTTAGGGTTTTCTAGACTAATCATGTGTAAATATTAATGGTGAATAGGTAGGTAATGAAGTCCCTAAAGTAGAATAATATGATGGTGTTACATGAGGGGTTTATGAGGGAATCCCCAAAACTATGTTTTCAACATCAATAAGTAATCATTAGCCAGGTGAACTCGCTAATATCATGTGATACATTAATTATAGCCTAAAAAATGAATATTTTATTATATAAAAAACATTTATATATGTGAAATGAAATTGAGTTGATCCAATTTATATTTGAAAACCTTATAAGCATGATGATTCATAAGGTTTATATACAAATTATAGAACAAGGGTTTTAGGTTAGTCTTGGTAAAAATCCATATCAAATAATATTTGATGGCCTTAGTAGTTATCTCACTATCCCTACAAATTGTCTTTTCATAAACAATTACATGATCAAAAAATCAATGTGGGTAGAATATGAATATTTAATTATAACCTTAGTCTCCAAAAATAATTCAACATTTTTCTTATCTCATTCACTGTAATCATCTTAATCAAACATTCATTGATAGAGGTAGTATGAATAGTTTCTCTAGAAGTTTAATCCTATGAATATATGTAGGGGACTCTATAAAAAATATGAATATTAATATCCTCAAAATCTAAATGAAAAATTCAAAACTATTCCTACAACCTTGGAATTTACTTTTCCATATGACCAATATTGTTAAACAACATTGGTTGGATATTCTTCGTAATGACAGAAAACAACATTAGCATCCCCGGTTCTATAGAAAACTCAGAGCTGCTTCTGAAATCCAAAAAAACATTTAAACATATCCAATAGAGCCCCTGTAAATTCATTCAAGTTGTCCAAAGTCATGAAGTATAAATAATAATTGATAGGAAGAGTTGATAGAGCATCCAATTCAAAAGTGTATATTCTACAAGCCTCTTCTACATCTTCTAACAAAGTTTCACATTCATCAAGAATATTTTATACATTTCAGTCCAACACTATAATTTCATTACTAATAGTGATTAGAAAAATAAATTTCAATAATTTATTTCAGGTCTATCTAATCCCAAATGGATCCTTTAACAATAACAGGGCCAACAGGGATGGAATGTGAAAAAAGGAGGAATGTCCACCATGATCAGATGGATTGCCTCTATCATTATGGTCATCACCATAAGAAACTTATCACTCTATGAATATCAGAGATTTATGGGATATATCCCCCTAATAAAATAGAGTATCAATAATATATCCTCCCTATATCTCTTACACTAGTGGGGTCTCTTTTCTTACTGGCCTAGTTAGCATCTACACTTTCATCGTTTCATTTAAATGATGAAACATCGTCCTTAATAGATTCATCATTATCATCAGAATCATTAACTATCATTCTATTTAGTGTTCATTTAGGTTTAATATTAGAAGAAAAAAATTAAATACCTTATTCATGAAAATTCTAGGACCCAACAAAATCAAGAGTTCTATATGAATTTTTTTTATCTATGGTCCATGGCATAGATACAGGTGGATAAACTTCCATTAAAAATGGATTCCAAGGAAATATTGAAAAAATCCATAGGATAGGTACTCCTATAATCTTCCTCATCTCCCATAGAATCATTATTTAGATTAAATATTTCTTGTTCTATAACAATATTTGTATTAGAACTACAATAATTCAATTCTTCCTCAAACAGAAGTGTGGTCTCATCCTTTTATATAGCCAATTTTTATTCAACTAAAAACTAAATAAATTCATCAAGTTACAGAAATGGATCAAAAATGTCTTTTAACATTATAAAATCTTAAATAAGATTAAACTTTTACTCAGTTTCTTAGGGTTATCCAACCATATCAGCTTTAAATAGTTCCAACTAATCCTTGTCCTATTTGAAATAAATTGATTCAAATATTTCTCAGTAATATTTGTATAATTATTATCCCATCCTAATGAATAAGTCCCTAGAAAACAAGAATCCCAAAAATTAGCTTAGGGTGTAGTAAAGGGTTAAATCTAGAATATGGGTTTAAAATTTCCTCCACATTCCAAATGAGATTCCTATGAAAGTTGATAAGTATCCTACACACTCCAACTATTTTCATTGTAATTGTTATCCTTGTAAATCTATCACTACTCAACTCAAACCTAGAATTCTTAAATTGAATCCCATATGGACAACTTGATATTAACTTTTACAAACCCCAAAATATGCATTATAAAGGGAACTCATTAACACTTTTACAACTTAATAGATGAAAAGAAAATATCCTCACAATTTTAAAGGATTGAATGAATTCCTTATTCAATCCATCATTAATTTCTATATCCATATAGAAACATTTTACCGATCATGAAATGATTTGATTACCATTATCAATGAACCAATATTTCCACTCCTATTATTGAATTAATTTAAAAAATAAATGCATGCTTAGTATGACCCAGTCATCAATGATCTATTCTTCAGGTACACCCAAAATATTGAAGAGATTCACGTTGCAAGGCTCACCAAAAGTACTCAATATTTCTTTATTCTTCTTTAAATGTTGCTTCAATACATGACATTCGAAATGAAATTTACTCTGCATGGAAACCATCTCATATAAGTTTAGAGGTTCGAGATAAGAATAATATTATTTTTATTTGAGATAGTTCATGGGTTTGAGTGTACTCAATAATTATATATAAATCATTTTGAACTATATTTTTTCTTACCTATATAATTTTTCTTGTGGTAAATAGGAAATAAAATAAAATAGTATAAATTAATATAATACTATTTAATATAAATAAATCAAGAAAAGTTAGTCATCTATCTTAACTTGTCAGATAGTTACTAAAAATAGAAATGAAATTTTGCCCATCGCATGGATAATTTCATTGTATCTTGGGAAGTCATGGTATCTAAACACACTTCATAACTGTTCCTCATAGTTTACTAGTCCATATGGTCACTTTTTAACTTTTTGAAAAAACATATTTCTTATATTAATAAAAATCAGGATTAATTAATTACACCTAATTCCTGTCTTATATAATTTAGTTAGTCTAAATTGATTTAGAAATAGTAAATTACATAAAAAAACTATAAATTGATTTATATTTTTATTTCTAATATTATATATCTCATAAAAATTCACCTTTTATAGAATACTTTTTAGAGCCCAATTATTTACATTGAAATTTAGGTCTACAAATTTAACCCAAAAGTAAACAGGTAATTATTACTCCCTAGGCGTTGCTCAGTAAATCTAATAGAGTGTTTTATTTCTTCTTTCACTAACTATAATTCTTTAACATGATCGAGATGCAATGAAATGTTTTCTATATCATTGTTATGAATATAATGTTTTAAAATCATGATTTTGAAATTCAAATCAATGATAACTTGTAATGAATTTTACTCTAATTCCACTAACATTTTCTCTAAATTTTTAATATATAAAAATATTATAGAGTTTAACCTTTGGGAGTTAGGAAAAGTACCCATGGGTATCTTAATCATAAATCATATCCAAATAATTCCAACCACCTAGAATAGAGAATCTAGAAAGACCAAATTGATCTATGTAAACCATATAGAGTAGTTGAGAGTTAGATATATTTTTATGTTGTTTTAAAAAGTGTTAATACTTACCCTTTTGATAGAGATTTCATACATTTTATTTTCTGAAATGAAGCTTAGGTAGATCCTTGACTAATTGTTTCTTATCTATATTTATAATTCATGTTTAATTATGGTGGGTTAGTCTCCAATTACACAAAAAATATTCTCTATGAATGTAACATAATATAGAAACTTTTCTAAAAATAAAAAATATTAATTAAAAAAATAAACAATGTAATTTTTTTAAGGAGTAAAAATGAATCAGGTCAAGACTACAAAATCATAAATGAATTATTTTTAAATTTAACATGGTATACATCATCATGAAATTGATAAATACTAAAAATATTATAATTTAAATGTGTAAAAATATATAGAAATGATATTTTATTCAAAATTACCCATTGTTCCAAGATCAATTACTTTTTATTTTCCATGGTCACCAAAATTGACATATCAACCATCCTCTTTTACTAGACTATATAAGTTAGAGTTTTATCCACTCTTAAGATAATAAAATCCATATTCTTGAAACTATAGAATATTTATGGTGAAGATCAAGAACATTACATTTAAAAAATCAATAATGAAATGATTTCGGTAGCTGTACTTTCATTGGTTTAATGAAGTTGGTAATAAATATTTTGGAATTCATATTTATTTTTCGGATTTTTTATCATCATAATTTGTAGGCTTTGATAGAAATCCTTCATAGGACTATAAATATTTGATTTTTTCTATAACATAAAGTCCATTCATTCTTACAAATTATGTTCTTATTATAAAAACATGAAACAATGTAATTCATATTAAAAGATTTAGATTTTTGTTGGTTTTGGGTTCACAAAAATAATATTCATGTTAATTATTCCATTTATAAATTTTTACAAATATTTTTGAGATGTTAATTTTCAAATTTAAACTCATTTTTTTCTTTATAAAAGTTGAAATTCGTTGCTTTTTAAATACTAAGATCACTCTAACATTAGAAGATAAAAAATAATCATATTTTGACTCTTATAATGGTATTTAATTTCATTAAAAGAATATCCATTTTTAGATAATTATTCAAAGGGTTAATATTTTTTATTTTTTAATTATTTTATAATAAAATTAATATAAAAAATAGAGGTAGAAGTTTGTACCTCAGATGTACTGGCCATGAAAAATAGGTTTTCGTTTTCACATGTATTACATTTTTACGAATCACTAGAGCTATCTTATAAATCACTAAAGGCATCACTTATTTTTTCATTCATTTATTCTCTCTATAATAATATATATATTTATACTCTATCATTATACTTTCATCCTAGATGTTTCATTCACTTTTACGTTTAGAGAAGGTAATTTAACCAATGGTGTTATCCTTTTTTGGTCATTCTTCCGGTTTCTATTCTTGACATATCTTCATTTGTAATTTGAATTTTTGAAACAAAATTAATCAGAAATAATTTTTTAAATATCCTAGATAAATGATCCATATTCACATCACAAACATATTTTCCACTAGAATCATTACTGGTTATTCCCTTTGATTTAGACTCATATTTCCTAAGTGTTGCATGTTTCCATTTTAGTACAATAGATTCACTGGGTAATTTCAATTAATCTTCAAATATAATTAGAATTAGAATTTTATTATTTATTTGGATCTTAATAATGTCATGAGATTATCTAATGGACATAATTTTTCCCCTTCTATCTGATATACATTTTAGATGTCTGAAATTTTTATGTTTATCTTTCAAAGGCTTTCTAAGTGCTTCATACTATCGATGATCTCATTAAATCAATAATACATTTACAATATAGAGTCACCATTTTCATTTTAAGAAAATAATATTCTATATTTTAGGTCATCAATCACATTTATTTAATATTTTAGGTTCTTTTATGAGTTTGAGCTACTGTATACAAAGGTTCAAAAGTAACAGCATGGGTAAAAATGATATTATATTCGTGTTCTCTGAATTCATAGAATAAAGAACTCATATCTTTTTAATTAAAATAATACATAGACGTTTTCCTAATCACTATAATCTTTTCATGGAATTTTTGGTTTTTCATAGTTATTGTCAATTGTGTCCCAGATATCAAATCTTGTGATTTTTAATAGATTTTCATTTATATTTCTTATTAAGAATTATTTTTTCCCATAAATAATGGATTCTAATAGATAAAATGAAATTTGGTTCTAGAATCCATAATAACAAAATATTAACTAAAAAATTAATAGGTCTTTCCCTCATGACTTGTTCATGGTAAAAAGTAAACAAAAATAGTAAAAAAAATTGATCTTTAAAAAAAATAAAAACTCTAATGAAAAATGTTGTTTCCAATGGAATTCTCATCATGTGGGTTATTTCAGCTTCTATGGTAAAAAATTATATTTAAAAAATAATTTTTTTTTAAAAAACAATGATATTAAAAAAACTAGTTTAAAAACATAATAGGATTATATACTTTTAAACATTAGAAAACATTCTCAAAGTTGAGATCAAAACTAAACAAAAAAATAGTTTTATTTCAACAATGAAAATATTTGACTTATATTAATATATATATATATATATATATATATAATTATTTCTGATTCTTTCTCCAGGGGTGTGTGATCTCCACATTTGTTTCCCCACATTTCCCGATTCCAGAGACAGGTGTATTTCATATATTTTATCATTAATGCCTAATAACTAATAAAAATATGAAGGTGGGATACTAGTTTTTCCATTGATGGATTCCTCAATAGATCTTGCTTCCTCGTCTGTATACCCCTTATAGATCAAGTCATGTTCATGGCACTCATTTTTTGTGCCATCTCAATATAGACACTGGTTTATTACACTGCCTCTCTATTTTATTGGTAGCAAACTTCAGTCAGGGGAGTTGTCACTTTTTTCAATCTCTATGAATGTTTAGACATTGTCCACATTTTTCACCTATAAATCTTCATCTTGGGAGGTAATCTCATATAATTCACCAAAATTGTAGAACTAAAGGAATATTGTGTCGATCACAAGGTAATAAACACTAGATAAGTAAGTATTCCAAGAATCATTACCATAATAATCTCAAACTTGTACATGGGGTAGGTATCTTAGATCAGGTCATAAGTTATATGTCTAGGGAAGATGGGTCAAGATTTCTGGTAGAGACAGATCGGGGTGAGATTTTAACTCGGTTTGGATACAGGTTGACTGATCTGAATTCCTCATGGAGGTGGATCATAGAGGTGTATCCTTAGGAGGTAAGGTATCATTTATGGATAGTTTTCCAATGGATAAAAACTTCCTATAGGGGATGATCCAAGATGTGTATCCCTATGAGGGAATATGTCACACTAGGATAGTTAACCAATGTATCAAAATTCCCCATGGAGGTAGATTTGGGAGGTTCATCCATTGGAGGGAATATGTCACACATTGATAGTATACCATTACTAGAATTTAACCCCATGGAGGTGTCTTGTGTACAATATTTAGAAGATAAGGATAAAAATCCACATAGTTTGATGTCGCAGTATATGGTCATGTGGTAGGACCGATCTATATAGTTTAGCATCGTGAGGTAAGGAAACATGTGTTGTGAAATGAGGTTCAATTAGGTATTGTGTGGGTATTACACATAGAACCTATTCCTCTCTATAAGATATTTAGTGGGTAAATGGTGTGGGAATTATTCTTGGATTGTACCCATCATAAAGGGTTTCATCCCACCTAGAGACATGACAATTTAGGGAATTCATGTTGAATTGACCCTAGAGAGATGTTATGTGTTCTGTAGTGGGAGAGGTTAGAATCCCATAATGATTACACATGGTCCATTACATGTTCGTCATATAAGTTATGGCTATGATTTTACATAACATGTTGAGGATGTAGTTGTGCAGTTTAATGTCGAACGATTATCATGTCGAACTATGAAGTTTTACATCATGAACCTTATATGTGGGAGGACCCACTTCATATCCCTAGGGTTTACATGACCACCACTCATGGTCCTTTAGAAGTGGAATATCATTGTCATTTCCATTTACGACTATTAAATCACTCAGTTTACAATAGAGTTCCCATTCATAGAAGTAAAAGGTGTTCAATTACCCATTATTTGAAGCATTAGGAATACTGGGTGATTGTGACACACTTAGAGTGGGTATGTTGGACACATGATTTGGGGTAATCTCTCACATAGGATCTCATGGTGCACCTAAATTGGTCCTAGATTGATATGGGGTTCCGGGGTACTCGACCTTCATGAAGGGGTGTCATAAATAGGGATGCACCATAAAGAGGCCCCAAAGAGACGTTCTAAAAATCTCAAGACCTCACAAAGATATGATTCATGATGATTAGGTTCCTAATAGATATTAGGGGCTTCACAAAGGGTTATTCTATAATAAATAGGCTTCCTCTACCTTGGATTGAATCCTTTATTCAGAGGGATAGTAATTGTAAAATGATTAATTCTTCACAAATCCTCAATTTTTACAAAGGTCATTCATCTTCCATAAAGTGAATTTGACCTCATTAAAGGAATCTCTAATTTATGTGGAGGAAATAATGAACATAATTGATGTTGTTTCATGATTATTGGATACCTTGGGTGATCCATGTTCTCATTCATTCACAAAGATCAGGTGGATTGTGAATTGTGAGTGATTTTCATAAGTCTAGAGGTCATCATCCATCCCTAAAAATTAGAACTCAAATGGATATTTATATGGTATGGGTTTCACAATGGTTAGAGAAATTCATGAGGTTATATGAGCTTTAAAAATTGGTGTGGATCTATGATTCCAAATTTTTATTTTGAAAATTTTACCTTCAACCATTCATGAGATAGAAAATAAATACACATCTCTAAAATGTTTTTGCATAGTGGTTATCATGAGACATTCACACACTCATGAAGGAGAACCAAGTCCCTTGGATGATGTCTTGTATAGATTACCACCACATTTATGGGGCCATTGTAGTCTCCTTCCATTATCAAAGGTGGTATATTTGAAAAAGAGACCCCTTCTAGGGACTTTGGACCATTTTTGCTTTAATTCACCTTAAATCAGTCAATCCTTCCTTGATTTCGTGTGTTTCGGTGTAAAAAAATCATCCCCTTTTAATGTGAGCCAAAGGGAAAATGAGGGTCATATTCTGGGGGTGATTCATTGAGAATTGGTAATCAACTCCCTTTCACGAAGGTCATTCATCAAGCACATTCGTGTTTCCTGCCCTGTAATGCTCGTCATGAATTAGTGGGTGGCTATATGCCTATAAATAGAATAGGGTCCCATTATTGGAAACACTGACAGTTCCCAAAGAGAAAACCCCATGCTATATTTTCCCGAAGCATACCCCTTCATTATTTCTTTACGATTTCGATCCCCATATATAAGGCCCTGGCCTTAAACCTTACTTAATATTGAATTAAATGAATAATTCACATTGAGGATCTTTTCAGGTTTAGAGTTTTAGAGAATTAGAACATAACTATTACATCTCAAAAGATTACAAAGTAGACACTTCTAATATGTTTCCATAATAAAAAAACTCTTAAAAAGAAACGTGTCTAGTTCCATGTTTTATATAGCATGACATTCCCTTGATCCCATCCTTGAACTTATTCCACATTAAGTCCTGTGAAAAACATTTCAAAAAAACTTGGGGTGAGCATAAAAATCTCAGTAAGGGATACACAAAAAAAATGAAAACTGTTAGTTTTTCAAACATCAAGTAAACCATGTATACTCTTTCAAAGTAATACCTTCACCTTCATGAAGTTGTAAAAACTATTCACTGAATAAAGTATCATTACTTACCTTTTTGTAACCAAAGTATTACCATAACACCCATAAAAAGAACACATAACATATATAAAGGTAACTTGGGACATAAACATACTTAAGTGGAATAACCATATGGTCGACTTCCACACATATCACTTAATGGAATAGAAATACGACCAATTTCCATACATACTTAATGGAATAGCCATACGGCCAACTTCCATACCCAATTCATTGGAGGTTATAACGTAACCACCCGTCCTGGTATTCACGGCACCACCCGTCATATGGTTTATAACGTAACCACCCGTTAAACTGTCCAAGTACCAATATAAAATCATAAAACATAAAACCAACATAAAGGAATGATAACATTTTCACATTTCAATCACAATATATCATATATATATTGACATAATAGAATCCTTTATCAAAACCATTTTCAATACCAAAATACATAAAAGAGTATATGGTATTTATTTTATTCCAAAAACATTACGGCTTGTTGAGGAAGCCAAAGACCAAATAATACTCACGGCGGCGGAAAAGGTCGTTGTCACCGCGTAAGTTAAAAAAACATTCCTTTTTGTTGTTTAGTAAAACGCTTCCTAGAAAAAGATTCCTTTTGTATAAAAGTAAAAGTCAAAGGGTTATATACACCGTATAAAAGAAAGTTGTGTATAAAACGAAATATGCATCAATGAAAGGAGATTGAGACGAAGTCCCTTACCTCGGGTCCGACTTGACTCGATCGTTATTTAATGTCCTGAATAATAAACTTGAGTTAATTTCTACTTGATTAAGAACCTTTTTATAGTTCATTATTCCTTTTATATCACTTATTTCCATGTTATAAACATTATGTAACCATTTAAGTTAATAATGTTTGTTTTGTCGATATTTGGTTCTTAAGTCGAAAGTGGACTTCTTACAATTACATGTTGTTCATGTGGTCAAAGGTTCTTTATATCCAGAATGACATTCCTGATTTGGATATCATATATATCATATATATCCAGCATATACATGTATTTATAATATTACATAATTATTTAGAGGTAAGAAATGAAATGCACCGTTCATGGAGACGGTAAGTCGTACGTACGCATTAACGCTACTTTCATTTTCATTTCATATTTTATAGAATGGAATCATAATTATATAAGAGTATATTATAATTCCAGTATAATAACATATATAATATCATTAACTTTATCCTTTACACATCCCACATATGGTATTAACGAATCAAATCACTTTCAGGGGGCGATAGTCCGCACTTCCTAAAATGAAGATATCGTGTTTACCCATAATGGAAACAATAATGGTATGACATAAATGAAAAATACAGAAGCTTATGGAAAGAATAAACATATTATATATCATATATAAAAATATTGACATCATAATGGCCACCTTTGAAGGTGTTAAATGAGTATTGAACAATCATCGTTCCGGGAGGCAGAATTTCGCCATCCACGGAAACCGTATGTTCTTTACCATTTGATGTAGTTGTGTGAGAGTGAAGCTCGAATAAATCTTATAACAAAATACTAGTATATTGGAGATACTGGTGTTGTTACAAAAGAAGTAAATAAAAAGAGTTTAGGGGGTTGGAGAAGCAAAATAAAACAAATGAACAAGAGAGAATGAATTACCTTTAAAAGTGTAACTCCATTTGATTTGAGCCGAAAGGCTTCCTTTGAAATTATTATTCCAAAAGGGAATCCTCTAGGATGAGGATAGGGATGTGGAGAGAGTAAATGGGCATGGGATGGACGAGCCAAAGGCTTTAGGAGTGTGTGAAATGAGGTAGAGGTGGGGGCCTTTTATAAGAGGAGAGGAGGGGCACTTTTGGAAAGTAAAAAATATTACTTTATTTGAAAATGTGTTTCGGTTTTAAAAGGTCCCACATTAATATAATTCGTGGAGAAGGTGATAAGGGTTTGAAATCCATCCATCCAATAAGTTTTTGACATGTTTAGTTCATAGATTTTACATTATCTTTCCATTTTATTTAAATCGTCAAATAATGATGTCATCACTGCATCATTATTATGTCATAAATAATTTAATTTATTTAATGTCTAAAAATTATTAAAAAAAATACTATGATGTAGAAAATCTTTTTATCTTTATAATGAATATTTATAATAAAAAATATGATTATCATAACCCCTTATAAAAATTGTTTTAGTAAAACAATTTATGTTAGTGTCATTTTCACCTTTATTTAGAAAAATGCATTAAAGTCATTATCTCACCCAAGTGGCTCCATGGGGTCCCCTAAATCGACCCATGGATTGTCTTGGTCGGCCATGACTCACCCAATAGGTTTAGGACAAGTTTCATGGTGTTTTCACATTTTTATAATATCATTTTTACCTTAAATTACACTAATTACCTCTAATCGCGATTAAAAACTTAATAAGTTACTATTCACCAAAAAATTATTTTAATCTCATTGAACCACATTTTACTTCTTAATGACAACCATATATGTCGGATTTTCAAAATTAAATACACATTAGTGGTAAACTTTTATTTAACTGAAAAATCAGTTTGCTTGATTACCACTTAGTGGTTTCACTATTCATCAAAAATTGAAGTTTTTCAGAAAAATACCGAAAATTCCCCCTAAGCTATATTTGATATTTAGAATTCAGAAATGAAGTCCATTTTAAAAAATTCACAACATATAAGTTGCATTAATTAATTTAATAATTAATTCCCGCTGTCAGAGCAAATAGCGTGTTTTTATGAAACAATAAGTATCAAAAGATTGACACTAGTTTAAGTCCGATTTCAAAGTGAAATTAATTCCAACGACCACTATTGGATTTAATGGTAAAAATATTTTCTAATTTCACTTTAAAAACAATTCAAAAGATAATCTAATCATATAAATAAATTAGATTAAAAAGAGGTTTTGAATTAAAATACAACATTTTACACTATTCATTAAAAAACGAACTTTATCGGAAAGATACCAAAAATTTACACAAAGTAAATTTTGATGTCCCGATTCTCAAGAAGAGTTATTTTTGGTCCAATATAGTTTGTAAGATTGATCAAAACTATATTTAATGACGGTTCACCGTCAAAAGGTGATAAGTGAACTCTTAGTGAAAATTAGGGTATAAATGCCTAAAATTGAATTCTTTCCGTATTTTAAGCCTTTATCCTTTATTGGGTAAATGTAAAAACATTTAAAAACATATATAATCATATTTTAGTTATTTTTATCCATTCCTGCCAGTACAACAGCAACTTGTTAACTAACATTTAAAATAATGTTATTTTATTACTTGTGTGCAACGTAAGTTTTCAAAGAAACACATTGTTGCGTATCGAGTACGCTATCGAACGTAGAAAACCCTTTTAAATAAAATTAATATTTAATTCATATATATTAATAAATATGAAAATTATTTATTCTTTAATTACCTGGGATGTTACATCCTTCCCCCCTTTTGGGAATTATGTCCTCGCAATTTTATTCACTTATCAAACTAATTGGGGGTATTTATCCCTCAAAGCATTTTCAGATTCCCACATTGCCTCTTCAATGACATGGTTTTTCCAAAAAACCTTTACCTGATGTATCACCTTATTATGTAACACCTGCTCCCTGTGGTCAAGAATCTGGACTGGTTGTTCTTCATAAGATAGGTTCTCCTCCAGCTGAACTACCTCTGGACTCAAAACATGAGATGGATCTGGCATATACTTCCTCAACATTGAAACATGAAAAACATTGTGTACCTGAGATAAACTCGGAGGTAAAGCCACTCGGTAAGCAACTGATCCAATTTCTCCAGAATTTCATATGGTCCAATAAACCTTGGACTCAGCTTTCCTTTCTTACCAAATCTCATCACACTTTTCCAAGGAGAAACATTGAGAAAAACATGATCACCTACCTCGAAAGATAGATAATTCCTCCGGTTATCCGCATAAATCTTCTGCCTGCTCTGAGCTGTTCTCATGTGCCTCTGAATCAACTGAACTTTTTCTACCATCTCTTCTACCAATTCTGGTCCCATCAGCTTCCTTTCACCCACTTCATCCCAAAATGCTGGAGTTCGACACCGATTCCCATATAATGCCTCAAATGGTGCCATCTGTATACTAGAATGAATGCTGTTATTATAAGAAAACTCAACCAAAGAAAGATGTTGGTCCCAACTTCCCTGATAATCCATCGAACAAGCTCGTAGCATATCCTCCAAGGTCTGAATTGTTCATTCTGACTTCCCATCTGATTGAGGATGAAAAGATGTACTAAAATTTAATTCAGTACCCAACGACTTCTGAAGGCCTTTCCAAAAGTTAGATGTGAACCTGGGATCACGATCAGATACAATGGAGAGGGGAACTCCATGTAACCTGACTATCTCTTTAAGATAAAAACGGGAAATTTGATCTAGGGAAAAAGTATCTCGTATAGCAAGGAAATGAGCAGACTTGGTCAAGCGATCAACAATAACCCAGATTGCATTATTACCTCGAGATGTCTTCGGTAATACCACAACAAAGTCCATGGATATATTCTCCCATTTCCACTCTAGCACTGGTAAAGGCTGAAGCATCCCTTTCGGTAACTGCCGCTCTGCTTTAACCTGCTGACAAGTCAGACACTTCACAGTAAAATCAGCAATATCTCTTTTCATTCCATCCCACCAGTAATACTCCCGCAAGTCTCTGTACATCTTAGTACTGCCAAGATGAACTGAAAACGGGGAACTATGAGCCTCACATAACAACACATTCTTCAACTGTGAATCACAAGGCACACATAATCTCTTCCCAATCCTCAAAACACAATCATTATCAATGTTGAATTCTGGCAACTTACCTTTCTGAACTAGATCTACCTTTTTCTGCAACTCACTGTCTCGCTTCTGTGCATTCTTGATTCTATCTGATAGAGAAGATTTCACTGATACCTGAAACAAAACAGAAGGACTTCCTGCACCAACAACTTCTATGACAAAGTTCATCAAATCCTTAACCAAAGGATCATGTTCCAAACGCAACATTGCAAATGAAGCATTACTTTTTCGACTCAAAGCAGCAGCCACATTATTTGCTTTTCCGGGATGGTAATGAATTGTACAATCATAATCCTTGATTAATTCCAGCCATCTCCTCTGTCTCATGTTCAATTATTTCTGAGTGAATATATACTCTAAACTTTTGTGATCAGTATATATTTCACACTTTACTCCATACAAATGATGCCTCCAAATTTTTAAAGAAAAGACAACAGCAGCTAATTCCAAATCATGTGTAGGGTAATTTACCTCATGAGTTTTCAACTGTCATGAAGCATAAGCAATTACCTTATCGTTCTGCATAAGGACACAACCAAGTCCCTTCAACGAAGCATCACTGTATATAACAAACTCACCATTCCTGGAAGGAAGTTCCAAAACTGGAGCATTCACCAATCTTCTTTTCAACTCCTGAAAACAATCATCACATTCTTTTGTCCAGATGAACTTAACACCCTTACGAGTTAGCTTAGTCATTCGACTAGATAACTGTGAAAAATTTTCAACAAACCTTCGGTAGTAACCTGCCAAACCAAGAAAACTACGGATCTTGGTTACATTTGTGGGTCTTGGCCATTCTTCAACAACTTTTGTTTTAGTAGGATCAACAGTTATGCCATCTTTTGAAACAATGTGACCTAAGAAGGAAATTTTTTGTAACCAAAACTCACACTTGCTGAATTTTCCATATAGTTTCTTTTCTTTTAAGGTTTGAAAGATAACCCTTAAATGACTTTCATGCTCTTCTTTACTTTTAGAAAACACCAAAATATCATCGATGAAAACAACCACAAACTTATCCAAGAACTCATGGAAAATTCTATTCATAAGGTCCATGAATACAGCAGGTGCATTGGTTAACACAAAAGGCATAACTACAAATTCATAATGGCCATATCTAGTACGGAACGCAGTCTTCGGAATGTCTCCTTCTTTTACTTTCAACTGATGGTACCCCGACCTCAAGTCAATCTTCGGAAAATACTGATCTCCCTGGAGCTGATCAAACAAATCATCGATATGAGGCAAAGGATAATTATTCTTAACAGTAATATTATTCAAGGCTCTATAATCAATGCAAAGTCTCATTGATCCATCTTTCTTTTTAACAAACAAGACAGGAGCACCCCATGGTGATGTGCTAGGTCGAATGAAACCTTTATCTAATAACTCCTGCAATTGTTTCTTTAACTCTAAAAGTTCAACTTGAGCCATTCGATAAGGGGGTTTTGAAATTGGCTTAGAATCAGGAACTAAGTCAACAGTAAATTCAACTTCCCGATCATGAATAATATTAGGCAACTCATCAGGAAAAACATCAAGATACTCATTTACCACTGGCACATCATTAATCTGAACAGTTCCTTTATTTTCAACAATATATGCAAGGTAACATTCATTTCCATCTTTTACTAGTTTCTCAACTTCCTGATATGTTATCAAAATCAAGGGTTCATTCTTGTACACAAACTAAAAATCTTTCTGAAAAGAAACCATTTTAGCTCTACAGTCAATCTTAGCATGATAAACAGAAAGCCAATCCATCCCCAAAATAACATCAAAATCTACTAGAGGCAAAACAATAAGGTTTGCTGGTAGATTGTTTCCACACACAAGGATAGGAAGGTTCTTATAATTCCTTTTTGTCTCAATGTTCCCTCCGGGTGTTTTTACCATAAGTTCAGGATTCATATCTTGGTATGGAATTTCCAATTTACTAGAAAACTTCTCAACAATGAAAGAGTGTGTAGACCCTGAATCAAACAACACATTGGCATAATCTGAACAAACAAACAGTGTACCTGATACCACTTCATTCGATGGCCCAACATCTGCTGAAGTTGTTGCAAAGGATTTCACCACCCCTTTCTGCTTGTAGTCTGGCTGCATTCCCCTATTTTAGTTCTTCGTTGGACACTCGTTTGCATAATGACCCATTTCATTACACTTAAAACATCTTACCGTTGGCTTTTCATTGCCTGCTTGATCATCTACCTTACAGTTATGAGCAATATGACCAGACTTACCACAACAAAAGCACTTACCAGACTTGGATAAACATTCTCCAGGATGCATTTTACCACACTTCTCACAGTATGGATATTTGGTTTTCTTACCTCCTTGCTTCTTTGATGAATTCTTCCCCTTTGCCTGCCAACTAGACCTCTTTTTCTGTTGTTTGTCATAGAACACCTGATCATTGGCAAACTCCATTTCCACCTTCTCCGTACATCGAACAAGTTTTTCATAACTTTTGAACTCACGAGAAGCTAAAGCCCTTCGATACGTTGGCTTTAACCCTGAGTAAAAATGGTTTATTTTACTATCAAGATATCGTATGAAGTTTGGAGCATACCTTGCCAATCGAGTGAACTTTTCTTCATAAGCAGCCACTGATTCATCCTCCTGCCTCAATTCTAGGAACTGTTTTTCCATCCTAAGACGAACCACCTTAGGAAAATATTTCTCAAGAAACATACCTTTGAATTCGTCCCAGTGAAGATCCTCAATCTCATCACTATCCCTGATATTTTTCACCATCGACCACCACTGATCAGCTTCACCATCAAAACGGTAAACAGCAAGACCAACCTTTTGATGTTCTGAACACCCCGTGACATCAAAAATCTTCTCCAGTGATTTAATCCACCCTTCAGCTTGCACAGGGTCAGATGATCCTCTGAATGATGGGGGATGTTGCCTCATGAAATGTTCCACCACTGACATGTTCCTCTGCGGTTGATCTGGCTGATCTCGTGCATGGATACCACCACCATTTATAGCCTGAGTCAACTGTGCCATCACTGCAACAAACTATTCAGTTCCGATTCCGACCATCTCAGGTTGCTTATTTGGAAGGTTGTCTTCCTCCTGATGTCGTCCCAACATAGTTGCTTTTTTTCCTCTGCGGAAAACTATTCTGAACACAAAAATATCTTAGGCGAAGCAACATGGTAATCTGTAAATGCTATATCATTTCAATCATATTATAATTTAACACTTTTCTAACTCCTAAAGTAGTCTAAACCGACCTCTGATACCAACTATAAGGCCCCGACCATAAACCTTACTTAATATTGAATTAAATGAATAATTCACATTGTGGATCTTTTCAGGTTTAGAGTTTTAGAGAATTTGAACATAACTATTACATCTCAAAAGATTACAAAGTAGACACTTCTACTAAGTTTCCATAATAAAAAATACTCTTAAAAAGAAACGTGTCTATTTCCATGTTTTATATAGCATGACATTCCCTTGATCCCATCCTTGACCTTATTCCACATCAAGTCCTGTGAAAAACATTTCAAAAAAACTTGGGGTGAGCATAAAAAGCTCAGTAAGGGATATACAAAAATAATGAAAACTGTTAGTTTTTGAAACATAAAGTAAACCATGTATACTCTATCAAAGTAATACCTTCACCTTCATGAAGTTGTAAAAACTATTCACTGAATAAAGTATCATTACTTACCTTTTTGTAACCAAAGGATTTCCATAAAACCCATAAAAAGAACACATAACATATATAAAGGTAACTTGGGACATAAACATACTTAAGTGGAATAACCATATGGTCGACTTCCACACATATCACTTAATGGAATAGCCATACGGCCAATTTCCATACATACTTAATGGAATAGCCATACAGTTGAGTTCCATACCCAATGCATTGGAGGTTATAACATAACCACCCGTCCTGGTATTCACGGCACCACCCGTCATATGGTTTATAACGTAACCACCCGTTAAAATGTCCAAGTACCAATATAAAATCATAAAACATAAAACCAACATAAAGGAATGATAACATTTTCACATTTCAATCAAAATATATCATAAATATATTGACATAATAGAATCCTTCATCAAAACCATTTTCAATACCAAAATACATAAAAGTGTATATGGTATTTATTTTATTCTAAAAACATTACGGCTTGTTGAGGAAGCCAAAGACCAAATAATACTCGCGGCGGCGGAAAAGGTCGTTGCCACCGCGTAAGTTAAAAAAACATTCCTTTTTGTCGTTTAGTAAAACGCTTCGTAGAAAAAGATTCCTTTTGTATAAAAGTAAAAGTCAAAGGGGTTTATACACCATATAAAAGAAAGTTGTGTATAAAACGAAATATGCCTCAATGAAAGGAGATTGAGATGAAGTCCCTTACCTCGGGTCCGACTTGACTCAATCGTTCTTTAATGTCCTGAATAATAAACTTGAGTTAATTTATACTTGATTAAGAACCTTTTTATAGTTCATTATTCCTTTTATATCACTTATTGCCATGTTATAAACATTATTTAACCATTTAAGTTAATAATGTTTGTTTTGTCGATATTTGGTTCTTATGTCGAAAGTGGACTTCTTACAATTACATGTTGTTCGTGTGGTCAAAGGTTCTTTATATCCAGAATGATATTCCTGATTTGGATATCATATATATCATATATATCCATCATATAAATGTATTTATAATATTACATAATCATTTATAGGTAAGAAATGAAATGCACCGTTCATGGAGACGGTAAGCTGTACGTACGCATGAACGCTACTTTCATTTCTATTTCGTATTTTATAGAATGGAATCATAATGATATAAGAGAATATTATAATTCCAGTATAATAACATATATAATATCATTAACTTTATCCTTTACACATCCCACATATGGTATTAACGAATCAAATCACTTTCAGGGGCGGTAGTCCGCACTTCCTAAAATGAAGATATCGTGTTTACCCATAATGGAAACAATAATGGTATGACATAAATGAAAAATACAGAAGCTTAAGGAAATAATGAACATATTATATATCATATATAAAAATATTGACATCATAATGGCCACCTTTGAAGGTGTTAAATGAGTATTGAACAATCATCGTTCCGGGAGGCAGAATTTCTCCATCCACGGAAACCGTATGTTCTTTACCATTTGATGTAGTTGTGTGAGAGTGCAGCTCGAATAAATCTTATAACAACATCCTAGTATATTGAAGATACTGGTGTTGTTACAAAAGAAGTAAATAAAAAGAGTTTAGGGGGTTGGAGAAGCAAAATAAAACAAATGAACAAGAGAGAATGAATTACCTTTAAAAGTGTAACTCCTTTTGATTTGAGCCTAAAGGCTTCCCTTGAAAGGATTCTTCCCAAATGGAATACTCTAGGTTGAGGATAGGGATGTGGAGAGAGTAAATGGTCATGGGATGGCCGATCCAAAGGCTTGAGGAGTGTGTGAAATGAGGTAGAGGTGGGGGCCTTTTATAAGAGGAGAGGAGGGGCACTTTTGGAAAGTAATGAAATATTACATTATTTGAAAATGTTTTTCGGTTTTAAAAGGTACCAAATTAATATAATTCGTGGATAAGGTGATAAGGGATTGAAATCCATCCATCCAATAAGTTTTTGACATGTGTAGTTCATATATTTTACATTATCTTTCCATTTTATTTAAATCGTCAAATAATGATTTCATCGCTGCATCATTATTATGTCATAACTAATTTAATTTATTTAATGTCTAAAAATTATAAAAAAATACTATGATGCAGAAAATCTTTTTATCTTTCTAATGAATATTTATAATCAAAAATATGATTAGTATATCCCCTTCTAAAAATTGTTTTAGTAAAATAATTTATGTTAGTGTCATTTTCACCTTTATTTAAAAAAAATGCATTAAAGTCATTATCTCACCCAAGTGGCTCCATGGGGTCCCCTAAATCGACCCATGGGTTGTCTTCGTCGGTCATGACTCACCCAATAGGTGTAGGACAAGTTTCATGGTGTTTTCAAATTTTTAAAATATCATTTTTACCTTAAATTACACTAATTACCTCTAATCGCGATTAAAAACTTAATAAGTTACTATTCACCAAAAAATTATTTTAATCTCATTGAACCACATTTTACTTCTTAATGACAACCATGTATGTCGGATTTTAAAAATTAAATACAGATTAGTGGTAAACTTTCATTTAACTGAAAAATCAGTTTGCTTGATTACCACTTAGTGGTTTCACTATTCATCAAAAATTGAAGTTTTTCAGAAAAATACCGAAAATTCACCCTAAGCTATATTTGATATTTCAAATTCAAAAATGAAGTCCATTTTACAAAATTCACAACATATAAGTTGCATTAATTAATTTAATAATTAATTCCCGCTGTCAGATAAAATAGCGTGTTTTTATGAAATAATAAGTATCAAAAGATTGACACTAGTTTAAGTCCGATTTCAAAGTGAAATTAATTCCAAAAACCACTATTGGATTTAATGGTAAAAATATTTTCTAATTTCACTTTAAAACCAATTCAAAATATAATATAATCATCTAAATAAATTTGATTAAAAAGAGGTTTTGAATTAAAATACAACATTTTACACTATTCATTAAAAAATGAACTTTATCAGAAAGATACCAAAAATTTACACAAAGTAAATTTTGATCTCCCTATTACCAAGAAGAGTTATTTTTGGTCCAATATAGTTTATAAGATTGATCAAAACTATATTTAATGACGGTTCACCGTCAAAAGGTGATAAGTGAACTCTTAGTGAAAATTAGGGTATAAATGCCTAAAATTGAATTCTTTCCGTATTTTAAGCCTTTATCCTTTATTGGGTAAATGTAAAAACATTTAAAAATAGATATAATCATATTTTAGTTATTTCTATCCATTCCCGCCAGTACAATGGCTACTTTTTAACTAACATTTTAAATAATATTATTTTATTACTTGTGTGCAATGTAAGTTTTCAAAGAAACACATCGTTGCGTATCGAGTACGCTATCGAACGTAGAAAACCCTTTTAATTAAAATTAATATTTAATTCATATATATTAATAAATATAAAAATTCTTTATTCTTTAATTACCTGGGATGTTACACCATCTATCTAGAATCGCAACTTCTCTGGGACCAGTTCTCCATGAATAGTTCTTTATGAGAACTATTTTCTGAACATCACCTTCACGACCTAACCTCTATAAAGTTTATATTTATGAATGAACTTCATGGTAATACTTCACAAACCTGACCCAAAAAAATATAGTTCATTAATAAATGTCCCCTCAAGATTTCGATGGTGCTTCCACTCGTTAAGAATAATTAGATGAGAATATAATAATTGGAGACAACATTCAAAGCACCTCTGATCTCAAGTCTCTTACAACGCTACTAATAGAAACACCAAAGGAGTATCTTATACGAAAGAGGCTACCAATCTATGTATTCTATTTGAGGGATGATGTATTCATCTGTATGGAAATTAGCAAAGAACTAACCTACTAGTTCAGAATTATGCCAGGGAAGAAAACGTAGTATAAGGATTCTGTGGGTCATATCCATATGGATCTTGTGCTAATCATAAGGAATAATATCTCAACAACATCAATAAAAATGATGTATAGAAACATTAATATGAGAAATCCACCATCAAACTATTATGAGATGATTCTCAAGTTGGGTTTATGGAATCCCCTTAAGGTGTGGTTGGACAACTGGGATTTGTTCCATGTAGGAAAATTTACCAATCAACAGGCCTCGACCAATTGGGAGTGTGCATCATTCCATGAATATGAGGTCAATATTAAGTGAATGTGTCTCTTTGAGGTTACATGGTCATCATAGTTTCACATTTACCTCCACCTGAACATCGTACAGGAGATACTGAGCATATGGTCTCTGGGGACAAACCCTTCCAATTTTCACCATGGGGAGGTTGTAATCGGTCTTTTATATCTTTACCAAATCGATGGGATCCCAGTACAGGGGGAAATATATGATGAGTTCCTAAATGAATAATATATGAGGGAGGACCGATAACAACTATTAGCCCTAGAAAAGGAACAACATGATCTAGTTTGAGGTACCAGTGAAAAGAATCCAAGTATGAGGGGTATCCAATTAAAGCAATAGTTTGGGAATTTCAGGAAAAAACAAGTGGAGGAGAAACATGAGCAGGTGAATAAGAAAATATGCTATAGGGGATGACACACACATTACCTCAGACATTCTTGCAGGGAAAGAAACCATCCTACAAATGGATCATAGTGGAAATATTGTAGTTTTTGTCTGGATACAACTTCAAGCCTGATATTGTAAAGGTTACTCAAAAGGGCTTCATTACCACGTTGATTTTTGGCCAGATTCTCCTTTTGAGGGATTTATATATGGGGGGTGTGCCAAAGAACCATCATTATGGGGGAGATTATAGTGATGAAGTAGTGTGTCCATCTTGATGTCCCAGTATTGGTGAAGCTATATAAGGTTCCCCTCAACATCAATGAAGGTAATATTCTAATCTATATATTCGGCCCCCTCCACTTCTTGTAGAGTTGGACGTTTACATGCATGGGGCTATGATTAATCAATCCCAATCTCTCCTCCCAGCACAAACTTCTGGCCAGTGATCCAAAACACTGTTAGGAGTTACCCACCCAAGCTGGGAACTGTTTATGTGTTCGAAATGGTTGGTCTAGTAGAAAAATTTATATTTCACTCATTCCCCCACCCCCTAAGCGTATAGTGACCGATGATGGTACAACAAACATCAAGAAACAATACTACTTCATGCATTTCAATAGTGGGGTAATAGTGGGGACAGTTTAATGAATACCAATATGCAAGTCATATAACCCACATCGATGAGAATGGATTTCATAATACCTGTAATGGATAACACTAAGGTTTTTGGTAAGAATACGAATCTTCATTTTTGGAATTGATCTTTCTTTTCGGATGTTTTTGATAAAAAAGGAAGAATTTAGAAAGTTTTTTAAGTACACATCACGTACTCTTTAATACATGTCGTGTAACTGGTTGATATTCATAACTATGTACTAGTCATGTAACGGCCGAGTATATGGCCGTGTAGGTGACCTGACAGACCGCCTAAAGTGGGAGACAGTTGAGGCTAATACACAACGTGTTTATTTAATTTACACAACATATACTATTTTTGTAATTCACCATCCCAGTTACCTGGAGTGAGTGAATTATTTTAATACATTGGCATGCTTATAAGGAATCATGTCATAGAGGACCGATCAGTTTAGTAGTCTCGGAAAATTGATTATATATAGGAATTTTATATTGGACTTCATAATATAAAACACATCATAAATATTCCTTATAGTACACCATTATTCCTTAAGCATAACCTGACATATTAATCGTAATACATTTATTGGGATCCAAGTAAAATAAATCATAAGAAAGGGGTGAGCTTAGATTCTCATTAAGGGAAAACAATTTAGTGGAATCCATAAACATTTAAGGATATATGTGTAATAAAAAAACCATTTTAAACATAAAAATGAACATAATGTGGAAAAATTAATAAATAATTACCAAATAAACATGCCCATTGAAATTCTACTCGTCGAATAATCACATGTAATAAATAATTTCATAATGAGGGAATTCTTAATACCGGACATCATGACCACATAGTCAAGGTCTCATGACAGGACTACAAATAAAAAAATTTCAAGGCCTTGTTCCAAGATACTAGTTTATCTAATGAGACCTATCGATGTGTCGAGGAGCTATATCGGGCTCCACCCATCACTTCCAAAGTCGAATGCATTCCTCATATGAAAATGCTGAAACATAACTTAAACAGTCATATTATACCAACCAAACAAAATTTCAATACATTAACCATAAATCATAAATGGTATAATAATAGATCATACATAGTCAAACATATCATAACTCATTCACCACAATATGGAATATTTTTTTATAATAAATCAACCACAATATGGAATAATATCTAGAAAAAGATGTTGACATAGTTGAAAATGATCCGTAAAACTCTTTGGGAGAAATATATCTTTTTGTTAAATCATTTAAAAGTCAGGAATTTATAAAGGAAGATGTTTAGATGATATTTTTGAATCATTGTTTCACATACCACTTTAAATCCTTTCAATGGAATTACAAATTTAAAAAAATCATTTCTATTTAAATAAATATTTAAAACCATTTTTAAAACATGGACAATAATTAAAAATATTTAGAAAAATAAATCATCAAATCATTTAAAATGATGATTATGATAAAAAGTACCATCCAAAAAACCATAAAATATTCATTTTAAAAACTTTTTTATAAAACTTGGACATGGTTGATAAAAATTTCCCAATAAATACTTACACATAAACAATCTCCGATAATAACGAGATTGAGGAATTAACGCTTACCTTGTAATTTTCTTTGGTCGAGGGTACGTATAACCTCCTATATAATGACCATTGTATGTTTTTGAATTATTAATGAACCATATTCCAATTTATGATATCATAGATGATTCATTTATAGATTTATACTACCCATTTAATAATTATTTCTATGTTGAAATCTCATTTTGGGTAATAATCACTTTCTTTATCTTACGTGTTTTAAGTTTTTATTCTTGATCGTATCACTTATATCATGATTTAATTGATTCTAGAATATAAAAAATTATTTATTTATCATATATATTCAGAATATAAATATGTATAATTGATAGAAATATGAAATGGAAAACATCGTTTATGGGGACGGTTGGTCGTACGTACGCATAAATGTTGTTTCCTTATTCATATCATATGGAACGAAAGTAAGTGAATGAGATATATGTATATATATATATATTTTAGAATTATTATTTCATATATTACATAATTTTTAGTAATATATATTTATAATTATTGTTTAATGGTGAACGTGGAAATTAATCACATCGCGTCTTGGAGATAGTAAGTCATACGTACTCACGAGCAATGATATGATTCTATTGATGGTGAAATAGTATGTAATTTGATGATATATTATATATAAAGAATAATTAAAATCTTATATTTATTATTTTCAACAATTATAGTCATTATTATACCTATTAAATTAATGAAGTGTTGAATAACAAACTAGACCACGATGTGGAGATGGTAAGCCATACGTACACACGTATGATGAATTTGTCATTCATAGGATGGGCAGAATAATGAATATGGTTATATCATATTTATAATAATATCATAGTATTCAGAAGTTACAAGATTTATTATTTTGGTAGGGAAAAAAATAGAAGTGGAAGTGGAAGAAGAAATGAACTTTGAAAGGGGTGACGAAATAAATACGTCTTTTCCGGGTTCTTCCTTTTGATTTGAACAAAAGCGCTCCTTAGGTTGGCTTTCTGATCAAAGTAATGACTCTAGATAGAATTGAGGGTAGTTGGGAGGATATTTGTGAAGGTTTTGGCCTAGAAAAATGGTTTTGGAGGTGTGAAATTAAGATATGGGGAAGTAACCTATTATAAGAGAGGTGAGGGTCACTTTAGGAAGAGCTTGAAATGTAATTTTATTTTAAAATCATTTTCGGTTTCTGATGGATCCAAATGGATTTAATTCAAGGATAAGGAGGCTATGGGTATAAAGATTCTCAACCAATTGGTTTTTTACATGTTTTGGTCACCATATTAACCTTATCATTTAGATTTACCTCTTAGTAAAATAGTTTAACTTTTACCATGTCTTCTAGTATTTTTATATTTCCTGGTTAATAAACATAGTATAAAATTCCAAGAGACCTCAAGTGCTTCATTAATTATGTATATATCATTATATAAGTTCTATGGAAGAGACTTATATTTTTCTGAATATTATATCATTTAATAATATAGTATTTGTTTTAAAATGTCATTTTTTCAATTTCGACACTATTTAGTATTTGGTTTTTGTGAATGGAAACAAATCTTGATTACATAGAAAATATACATTAAATCATCCCTAACATGTCATATTCACCTAGAAAATTCGTGTATGGCATCAAAAGTCCCAATATACATTTATTTTGATATTTAAAATATCAATTTTTTAATCCCTTATTAATAAGGTAATTATGACATCATCATTGTGTCGTAAATAAATTTAAATATTTAATTTCTAAAAATTAAATATAAAATACCATGTTGTAGGAAATATTTTTATATTTATAATGAATACTTATAGTTGAATTTATCTTATATATATATCTATATTAAAAATGGATTAGTTAATAAACATTGAATTTAAAACTGTTTACTCATAATTAATAAATATATAATAAATGTTCTAATCTTTCCCAAATGGATCAAAATGATCTTATTTTTGTCCTAAGGTTTTTTGTGGTCGAAATAACCTTATCCAATTTAATTAGGACATCTTTTGGGGAAATTTTAAAATTATTTTTACCTTTAATAAGATTATTTGCATTTTAACGTGGTAAATAAAATTGAAATGTTACTATTCACCATTAATTATTTTCATATTCTTGATCCAAATTTTACTTTATGATGTTAACCATTTCTCTTAGAATTGTTAAATTAAATTCAAAGAAATGGTAAATTTACATTTTATGCAAATTTCTAAATGTGCCTAGAAATTGGGTAAAAATACGTTTAAATGGTTTAATAAAATTTAATATATTTAATAATATTATAAAATCAATCCAAAAAATTAAATAGTACTAATATATGTATTATGTATCTATTTAAAGATAAATTTATAATTAAAAATGACTATTTAATTGAAAAATTCAGTTTTTATGTACTGCTCATTATTTCTCACTATTCATCAAAAATTGAAAGTTTTCAAAAATATACCAAATATTCACACTATTATATTTCGGATATTCTGAATTAAAAAATAATATATTTTTAAAAAATTCAAAAAATTGATGTTTCATTAATTAATTTAGAATTAATTTCCACTATCAAAACCAGAAAGTGGGTTTTTGAGAAGTAAAAACTATCCAAATATTGATATGTTTTTATGTCCAATTTAAATGTAAGATTCCTTCCAATGACCAAGATTGATTAAATGATAAAAATATAAGCTAATTATAATTCAAATCCATTAAAATTTATATTTTATCGAAATAAATTATTTTTATTAAAAAAGTTGTTTTCAATTAAAATCGGGTATTTTTCACTATTCATCATAAAATGAAAGTTATCCGAAAAACACCAAAAAATTATCCAAAATAAATTTTTATGCCTTTAATCTAAAGAAGAAGTTCATTTTATCAAATTTAATATATAATTGTGTTCAATATAGTATTTATAAAGGGTTCTCCATTAAAAAGATATAAAACTAATATTTTTAGAAAAACACTTCTTTTACCTGAAAAATTGGATTTGTTCTTATATTAGATTTAAAAAACAAATAATATTGATGTTAAAATTATATGAATTTTATAAAATTCAAAATTCAATTAATAATATTCATAACAAACTTTTAAGAAACTAATTTGGTATGTTGGGGAGCACTCGAACTCATTGTTGCGTGTGGAGGAAGCTATTGAATTACTTTAAAGAGATAACATATTATGAAATCATGGGGTGTTACATTATCCACTCCATCAATAAATTGTGTCCTCACAATTTCAAATTGTACTTCGGAAATAAATTATTGAAAATAGAAAATATAGTTGTGGAAAACCCACATCGAAAATAAGGTCACTAATATTTAGTATTAATAAGAGGGAAATTGAAAAGAAAAAGTTAGCACCAAATTAGGATTTTGAAAATGAGAACATAGGGGGTAATTTGAGGCACATATTTGGCGGAAAATGTAAATATTTATAGGGATTGATTGATGTCATCAATCACTAACAATTGAACAATAAATAGAAAATTTAGGGCCTCAAAGCCATAAATCTATGATGACTTAAAGTATTATTGGTTCATTAAAACACAAGGTACAAGGATAACACATTTTTGGTTTTAAAATCCTTTACCTGTAGTTAATGAATTAATTACTTCATATAATAATAAAAAAAAATAACATGTAGTGTTCCATCCTTTATCTAATATCGACCACAAACTCATCTTTCACTCTATAAGATAATAAAACTCTAAAATATTCTATTTATTCTAATCGGATTGTGTTGAAAAAAAAAAGAAATAATAATTAATCTATAATATAATTCAAAAAAAATAAATTATACAAACCAGGAAATCATGTATGCCAGTGTTAGGTGATCCACCCTTGCCGCCCATCAGTTGCGGGTTCAATTTTCGCAGCCTTGCCAGACTTAACGGGTTGTCGCCCGACCTTCAGGTAGTCCATTTTATAAAAAAATCAAATAAAATTCATTAGAAATGTTTTAACATTAAACCACAGTATCCACTGTCCAACATAATCAATTCCAACATTTATACTTATCCAAAATACTTGTGCCTAAACTCATAGTCCAAATCTTTTAAAGTAATGTCAGCATAACATAATAGAGATCTCTTTTTTTTCCACATAATAACATGTGAGTACCTTCATCACATATTCTGTTAAAACATGGTAACACTCAGAATTACAATAAAACCTTATTTATTACATTAATTCTCCCATATTACTTATAGAATTCTAGATATATTCATTATATCAAAAAAAATCATACTCTAATGATGATGGAATAAACAAACCATTTATCATTTTTAAGGTAGTCAATAATATACAATATAATTTATCCATATCAACAATCTCTTATTCTGAAATCACTACCTCAATATCAGGACCATATTATGGTTTATCTTTCCTCCAAGCATGTATTTTCCAAAACGTTTAACTTCTTTTTCAGTCTCATTACCTAGTACCATATAATCTCAAATCCTCAACGAAAAAGTACTGAAGTACAATCGATATATAATTTATAATTCTTATAACTGGTACATCATTAATACAGTACTCGGATGACACAATTATCTAATAAATACCTAGGAACACTAATCATTCCTCTTTATTTTTGGTTGTATCATAACTTGATTATTATCCAATAGCATCATTTGGGATATACTCTGATGATTGGGACATCGATTCACTTAGTGTCCCAACTCCTTACAGATGAATCATTGTACATTTTAAAACCTTTTCGTACCCTTTCAATAATGTACTTTGTGTCATTTTTCTCCACACTTATAAAAAACTTTCATTCCCTTCATGCATTTACCAAGGTGATTCTTTCCACAGTTATCACATATGGGAAAATATTTCATTCCCATCTTCCCTTTATCCATATTTCCCTCTACCATCCTCTTCTTCTATACAATCCCTTCAAAGCCATATGACTCATAGAATTCTCTATGTATTTTATTATCACATGATAATATTTCTTTATATTATGAGAATACATGGGAGACTATTTCCCTTCTAAATGTTATCATAAGACCATGAATGATATGACCCTCTTACTTTTCGGATCATGTTTATTGCTAGAGTTATAATTCCTTCTACATGGAACCATTTGTAAATAATAACATACACTAGGTTATTCTATGAATCATAATATATAATTTCAAACATGTAAAATACCTAATGTAAATTGAATAGTTTATGCATATAATCCATAATCATAAAAAAAAATTCTTTTAAAAAGTATTTACTCATAAATTCGTCATAATGGCTTGTAAAAAAATTGTATTATCCTAAGAATATCTTTTGAGAGTGTCGTAACCAAGAGTGTAGCAAGGCTCGTTGTCTTTTACTAGGATACCGTGGGACAAGCCCAAAACTCCATGTCTAAGTTTTTAATCCTAGGTACATCTGTTCCAGAACCACCACTACCCTCTCATATCCAAACAAGGATGTATTTCTTAGAAAACTCACAAAATCTATACATTACCAAAATTCTTGGAAGTTCTTCTATACTAATCTTCAAATTATATCTTAGCTTAATTTTCTCAAATCAGAGTTTTTCTAAATAGAGTTTCCATGGTATGTACTAATCATCCTCTAATACAAACTATAACGACCTGACCCAAGTTACTCGGATCTTGTGAATTATTTTAATACATTTGCATGATTACAAATAATCAATTCCTGAAGGACCAATCAGTTTTGCACTCTCAGAAAATTGATTAAAAAAATTAAGGTTACATCACACTTTAGAACATACAAAACAACATAAATAATCCTTCGAGAACACCATTATTCGCATTGAATAATCATGTATGTTAGTCCTAATACCATTCTTTGAATCTTGGGAAAATAAACTATAAGAAAGGGGTGATATCAGAGGCTCAGTAAGGGTAAATAATTTAGCAAAAGCTATCAAATTTTAAGGAAATATGTTTAATAAAAATAAAATACTTTTTAAACATAAAATTGTACACAATATGGGAAAATTAAATCAAACATTTCCATATAAACATGCATATGGATATTATACTAGTCGAATAATCACAAGTAATAACTAATTTCAGAACGATGGAATGAATACTTCCGGACATCATAACCACATATTCAAGGAGCTAAAGTGGGCTCCACGCATCACTTACTAAGTCCAATGCATTCCTCATATGAAAATGTTGAAACATAACAAAAACATTCTTATTAAAACTAGAATAAAAAATGTCAATACTTTAACCATAAACCAATAATGTTATAAAAATTGCACATCCATAGTCAAACATATCATAACTCATTCAATACAATATGGAATATTGTATTATAATAAATCAACCTCAATCAAGAACAATATCCAGTAAATGATTTTGACATAGTTGAAAAATGATCAGTAAAACTATTGAGAGAAAAATTCATTTTTGTGAAATCATTTAAAAGTCATGAATTTGTAAAGGGACTTATTTAAGAGATACTTTTTAATAAAGGTGTTTTATACCACTTTGAAACTTTGTAATTGAATTAACATTTTAAAACAATCATGCCCATACAAATAAATTTTAAAATCATTTTTAAAACATGGACTTTAATTTAAAATATTTCAAAAAATAAATCATCAAAACATTTAAAATACTATTCTTGATAAATAATTACTTCCAAAAAACCATAAAATATTCATTTTTCAATTTTAATATGAAACATGGACATGGATGATTTAAATGTACCTATAAATACTTACACGTAAGCTATCTTTGATAATAATGAGATTGTGGAATTAACCCTTACCTTTTACATTACTCGGGTCGAGGGTATGTTTAACCTCTTATATAATAACCATTGTGTGTTATTAAATTATAACATTACCATATTAATATATATGATATCATACATTATTTGATTATGGATTTATTCTACCCATTTAATAATTATTTCAACGTTAAAATAACATTTCAGGTAATAATCGTTTTCTTTGTCTTACCAATTTTAACTTGTTATTCTTGATCATATCACTTATATCATGATTTCATTATTTCTAGAGTATAAAACATTATTTATGTATCACATATATTAATAATTTAAATATGTATAGTGTATAATTATAGGAAATGGAAACCACCGTTTATGGAGATGGTAGGTCGTACGTACTCATAAAAGTCGTTTCTGTTTTCATATCGTATTGAATGGAGGTAAGTAAATGAGATATATGTAAATATATATATATATATATCGGTGTGTGTGTGTGTGTGTTTGTAAATATATTTTTAGTAGCATCATTATTTCATATATTACATACTTATTAATAATATATATTTATAATCATTATTGAATGGTGAACGTGGAAATAAATCACATCGCCTCGTGGAGATGGTTAGTCGTACGAACGCACAAGATATGATATCATTCTATTGATAGTTAAATATTATGTAATTGGATGGTATATTATATATATAGAATAATTAACATGTTATATTTATTATTTACGTCAATTATACTCATTATTATACCCATCCAAATAATGAATTGTTGAATAAGAAACTACACCACGATGTGGAAACGGTAAGTCGTACGTACGCACGTATGGTGAATTTTCCATTAAAAGGATGGATAGAATAATGAATATGTTTGTACCATATATATAATAACATCACAATATTTAGAATTTATTGTAGTTATTACTTTATAATGGAAAAAACAAAGAAAGAGGAAGTGGAAGAAGAAAAGAACTTTGAAATGGATGATGAAATAATTATCTCTTCTTCAGGTTCTTCCTTTTCATTTGAACAAAAGGGATCCATAGGCTGAATTTATTATCAATTAAATGTCTCTAGTTATAAGTGAGGGTAGTTGGGAGGATATTTGAGCAGGGGTAGGCTGAGTCAAATTACTTTGGGGTGTGAAAATAAGAGAATGGGAAGTACCCTATTATAAGAGATGTGAGGGTCACTTTAGGAAAAGATTCAAATATTATTAAATTATAAAATAATTTTCGGTTTCTAATGGATCCAAATAGATTAATTTCATGGATAAGGTTGGGATGGGTCGAAATATTCTCAACCAATAGGTTTCTGACAAGTATAGGTCACTATATTAACCTTATATTTTATATTTAACTCTTAGTAATACAATTTAGCTTTTACCATGTCTTCTTGTATTTTTATATTTCATGGTTAATAAACATACTATAAAATGCAACGAGAACCTCAAGTGGTTCATTAATGATATATCTACCATTATATAAGTCCTTTGGCCTAACAATAGATTTTTATGAATACTATATCATTTAATTATAAACTTTTTTTTTTTAAATTTCATTTATATAAATTTTAACACTATTTAGTATTTGGTTTTTTTGAAAGTAAAAAAAATGTGATTACTTCCAATAAAATACATTAAATCAACCCTAACATTTCATATTTACCTGGAAAATATGTGTATGGAATCAAAAGGCTCAATTTAATTTTATTTTTTTCTTTATAATATCAATTATTTTAATCTTTTATTAATAAGGTAATTACTACATCATAATTGTGTTATAAATAAATTTAATTTTTTTATGTCTAAAAATTAAAAAAATACCATGATTATGAAATATAAATATATTTATAGTAAATAATTATATATCGAATTTATCTTATGTATATCTCTATATTAAAAATGGTTTAGTTAATAATCTTTGTATTTAACACTTTCAACTATTCTTTAAATAGAATATAATAAATATCCTAGTCTATCCAAAATGGATCAAATGGTTATTATTTTTGTATTAAGGTGGATTTTGGTCGAAATTCAATTATCCAATAGAATTATGAAACGTGTTGGTGTAATTTTAATATTATTTTTACTTTTAATTAGTTTATTTACTTTTTACCGTGGTAAATAAAATTCAAAAGATTCTATTCACAAAAAATTATTTTCATCCTATTGAACCACATTTTACTTACTTATGTTAACCGTGTCTCTTAGAATTTTGAAACTCAATTCACAAAAGAATTATATTAACATTTTATTAAAATTATCAAATGCCCCTAGAAGGTGGGTAAAAATACGTTAAAATGGTTCAATAAAATTTTATATATTTAATAATATTATAAAATCAGTCAAATGACTTAAATTATACTAAAATATGTACTATGTATCTATTTTAAGATAAACTACTAATTAAAAATAATTATTTAAATGAAAAATTCAGTTTTTATGCACTATGTTGTACTTTTCACTATTCATTAAAAATTGAATGTTTTCAAGAAAATACAAAAAATTCAACCTAAGATATTTTTGATATTATGAATTAAAAAATGATATATATTTTAAAAAATTCAAAACATAGAAGTTTCGTTAATTAATTTAAAATTAAATCCCATTGTCAAAACCAGAGAGCAGGTTTTAAGAAGTAAAAACAATCAAAAGGTTGATATGTGTTAATGTCCAATTTAAATGTAAAATTACATCCATTGACCAACAGAGGATTAAATGATAAAAATATAATCTAATTATACTTCAAAAAAATTCAAATGTATAATTTAACAATATAAATTTTTTTGATTAATTTTTTTTTCAATTAAAATTTAGTATTTTTCAATATTCATCAATATATGAATGTTTTCAGAAAAACACCAAAAATTTATTCAAACGAAATTTTTAAGTCATGCTTCTAAATAAGAAGTTTATTTTTTCAAATTGAATATATAAATGTGTCAAATATTGGATTTAAAAAGGATTCACCATTAAAAGGTGGTAAGATTGAATTTTTTTTTAAAAACACTTCTTTTATCTATAAAATTAGATTTTTCCTTATGTTATGTATAAAAACACATAATATGGAAGTTAAAATTATATATAGTATATGAAATTTAAAATTTAGTTAGTACTATTCATAAATTCTTTTTAAACGTTTAATTTGGTATGTCGTGCAGTGGTCGAACTCGATTTTGCGTGTGGCACAAGCTATTGAATTACTTTAAGGAGATAATGTATTATGAAATATTGGGCTGTTAAATTTATTTTTATTTGTTATATTAGACTTAGGATGCATCTCATCTCCAGAACTTCTTTTATCTACCCGTGTCTCATGCAAGAGAGCGACGAAGGGCCAAGAAACATCTAGATCCTCTCGTTCCTCCGTCCAATCTCCGATTGAGATGCCCCTAGGTTCGTTGGATTCCCACTAGTGAGTAATTTTTTTCCCTAGATCGTCTCTTCTAGATTTTTACTCTCTCTTGAGTTATCTATTGTTGGATTTTTTTGACCCTTTTATAGATCTATGTAATTCTAGGCTGATTCGAGAGATGACGTTTGAGGGTATTCATCAGATAACATCCAAGTGGGTGGTATGTGCATTTATTTTGTTGTATTTGGATTTATTTGCTTATTTTGACCATATACCCATGTTGGAGTATTGCCTATTTTGGATTTTTACCCTATTTATTAAATGTTATGGGTTTGTGGATTGATTTATGGTTTTTTCTTATGCATAAGATTGTGTAACCTTGTTTATGGGCCACCCCATAGGTGCATTCCCTTATTTGACTGTTATCAGTCATTTGGACTAGGTTTCCTATGAGCCATACCATATTTCCCATGCCTTGAGTTATTGAGGGTGGAGTTGTTTCGTTATATATGATTCCTATTTTATGATTGAGTAATTATGATCCGTGTAATAGATTGAATTACATATAGAGCCTTTAATGAATGTTGTATGTGTGCTAATGTTCCTTGGAACCTAAGAGCCTTGGTCCAGGAAAATTATAGGGGTTTACATGTTTATATATATATGACCGTAAGAGACTTGGTGTAGACTTTGAACCCGGGGTATTGACTATGAGAGATATCAAAGAGGCCATTTATGATTATTTATACTATGTTGACCCATGGGGTAGTGACAGTGACCGATACCAAGAGGTATAGTATATTTTATTAATGCAATGTGGATCCAGGGGTATCGATTATGAGATATTCCCAGGTGGATGTTTGATTTTAATTAGTTCTATGATATACCAAAGGGGTTAGACCGCGAGAGCTTTCTTAAAGGGTTGTTGTTAATAACAGAATGATTTTGGAAAGTCTGTAGAGCCAAAGAACAAGCTTGGAAATGATCTTATTTCTTTGTTTAGATGGTCTTCTCAGACATTTTTTGTTACTATTAATCATTGTGATGCATAGATTAAGCTAGATCCTGAAGTTATATTATTTAATGGTTTGAATAATTAATTAATTAAAATAATGTAATTGGAAATTTGTAGGATTGTTTAATTTGAAGTACTCCCTAGTTTATTACCACTTTTTGCACATTGCCTGCAATATATATTCACTGATATTTAGGCACCAATTTTTTGGTGTTTTCTTATTTTGATTCATCTCACACCTTATTAGGTTCATGATTTTGGACCCAAACAGACTATATGGTTACATGCGTTGATAAAGTTATGCGCCCTTCTTCATCAGGTACTTGATTTCTGTTGGAGCTGGAGAGCATGGGACCAAGCTAAGGCATGAAATTCTATTGGAGTTTACTTACATTTCAGTACATGGTTTTAGTATTGTATTTCTAGCATTGTGAATTTTTTTCTTCTTTCCTAGATACATGTGACATCATCATTACCTTATATATATGATGTAGGTGTTTATATTATCAGTCTTCCACAGTTTACTTTTTTTGTATAGTAATACTACTTTCATTATTGATTATTATTGTTCATTCCACTGTGTATACTCTTCTAATGAGGTCATAGTTTCCCCAATATCAATCCTCATCACTCAATGCTAGTTGGAAGCCTCTGATGTTTGGGTAAATGCACCTGAGGTTGTGTGAACAACCGGGTTCAGGGCACCTTTTGGCGGTACCCAGAACCAGAAAGTTATAATGTTGTATCAAAGGATTCATTATTTCTTATTATTTGGAACCTATAGATTGGGATAAATAGGGATGGGTAGTTGTTCTTAAGCTCTGCATTGGAGTAACTAACCTGTGTATAGGGAAAATCCCATTTACCTTGATAATTTCAATTTTCAGTTTTAGAAATTGTTACAGCTGATTTGATTTCACTGTTGGATGACGTACTTGTTTTGTGCTATTTTTGTTTATATCATTGTGGTTCTATTTCTATTTCAACCCAATGATATGAGGTAATTCCATCTCATTCATCATATAGGCACTTTCTATAGATCGCATTTCAAGGATTCGTTTCATACCATTTAGGAAGCATTACTGATTGCATGTTATTGTGATGGATGTTGTCCTTGATATGCATGTTCTTATGATAGATGACATGATATAATACCTACTATTTTGATAGGTTATTGGAAATTTTAAAGTTTCATTTGGATGGACATCAATATTTGGTCCCTAATGTGTTATGGGCCCTCTTGGATTGGAATTTAGTTGATGATATTTGAACTTAAGTTAAATTTTGACAAGTAATGATGTGAATAAGGATGAAAAACTTTGATTTCTGAGATTATGGACTCTCACGGGTTGTAATTTTTCTTTTGTTGGACAAAATTTTACGTTTTTAGGGGTTACAGAGAAGTTTTAGAGGCATAATTTATGGAATCCTAGACAACAAGACGTGTGTTGTTATGAATAAACACCTTGTGTTATTCTATTCTAGAAGAAATAAATTTTATGATGTACACATCATGTACTGTTTGCATATGTCGTGTTGTCTTTACCTGCATGACTGACTTTGTGAGAAGAGACATAAGGTTGATAAAAATTGGTAGAACATTCCATGTACGAGGAGTAGACACAGTTCTATAAATAACCATGTATCTAGTCATGTGACCAACAATAGGGGTGGATGAAACTTCGGTTATACATGTCATGTTCTGCTTGTGCACTCCATGTAGAGTTATCCCTATGTTCAGTTTTTTGACTAACAAAACAGTTGGTTGGAACTTAAGTATTACACTTCATGTATAGGATGAACACACCGTGTTTTCTTACCAAAGAGAGAACCGTGTAATTCTATCCTTGTAGAGGAACATAAGCAATAGAGAAGATTCAAGTACACATCATCTCTTACTAGAAACATGTTGTGTGTATTGGAGTAACATGACCAGTTTTGGCAGAGGTACATGCCATGTTAAAAAAATAAGGGAAGTCACTGTGAAGGGGTTATACACGCCGTGTAACACTATTTTGTAAAACTTATATTTTTCATCTCCAATTCGTTTCATTCATCCTATGTTTTAGTCATTGATAATCATAATCTGAGGTGTGTGCTTGAACTTGTAGAGTCATGCGGCCAAGAAGTCCTCTAATTGTGAACCAAGTTCAGGGCAATGACCATAAACTAGAAAGGATAGACTAGGGACTACCAGTAGATCATCTCATCATGCCATTCTTGGAACCATCTATTATAACGAACACAGGTTCTGATGAATAGTTCCATGAAGGCTTTATGGGGATGATTCAGAATTTCTTGGGATCACCACATCCTTACCTGACCATGGAAGAGTTTACGAGGGTGTTTAAAAAGTAGCATCCTCCCTCCTTTTATGGGGTTAGAGGACCACGGGCTTCAGAGTCATGGTTATAGGACATGCTTTCTATCATTGAGCATTTGGAGATGCCTTCAGAGTGTAGGTTGAAGCATGTGACTTAAATGCTATGTGATTCCGGAATGATATAATGGGATGTTATCACACAGGTGGGACATCATTAAGATATGGGTTAGGTGGAGTTTAAGAGGGCCTTATATGACTATTTCTATCCCAAGACATTGAGATCTGATCGAGCCTGAGTGTTCATGAATTTTGAGGAGGGTTATCTTTCAGATATGGAGTAATATTCTCATTTCACAGAGCTTCAGTGCTTCACACCTTCATTGGGAGGTGATGAGTTATCACTTGCTAGGAGGTTTGAGGATGGTCTCAGGTATGACATACGATAGCAAGTGAATGTCTTTTGGCTGGAATTGGTGATGGCTATAGTGAATCAGGTGCTGATTACTAAGTGCAATCAGGGGGAGTTAAAAGCTATGAACCAGAGAAATTAAACATCCAGGGTTGGTACACCTTCGACTAATAGCAGGAGGTTCTGCATGGAGCCTTAATGTGGTGATTACAATAACAGAGATGTATCGAAAGGTAGCATGGTGAGGTGCTACCAACGTGGGAAGAGTGTGCACATGAATCCTCTGTTCTCGAGAGACCCAGTTGAATGTCGAGCTTGCAGTGAGATGGGTAATCTTCTGCATTTTTTCAGGTTCTTCTAACCATCATCTTGTGAGTGGGGATCAATTATGACTCCATGTTGAGGAGAAGGACCACCAGTTTCTTAGTAGTCTGGGAACCACAGTTCATCTAGCCATTCAGGCTGAGGAGGAGGTCTTGGTTGTGGTATCTAGTCAGTAGGATTTCAGTGACAACATGGTGGATCATATCAGGGTAGTCTGGTAGGGTCACAAGGTCATAGTTAATGTCATACATTTATAGAAGAGCATATCTAGTGGTAGTAGGATTTTGGACCCTCTACAGTTAGAGGTACGATTCTAGTTGCCTCTGTTTTAGCTTCTCCACTCTTTGATTTAGGGGATTCCCATAGTTTTATATCTTTTTCTATTGTGGGGGACCTCCAACTCTATATATTTACTTCTATGGATCTTATTATGATAGAACCTCCATTGGGGATTTGGATGGCTAGTGTACGTTAGTTCATAGACTGCCCTCTTGAGATTGGTGGGTATCACTTCTTATGGGACCTCTATCACTAAGAGGTGATAGGTTTGGATTTCATTCTCAGAGTGAACTAGTTAGTCTCAGTTCAACACTTTATTGACTGTTATCATTGTAGGTTGAGTTTCACAACACCATAGGAAAGGTCTTTTCTACGCAAGGGAGATTGGGATGTCCAGGAAAGCATAGCTGGACCCAAGAAACTTCGGTTAGGAGGAATTATATCTAGATTGCTAGTTTATATCTAGATGACTATAGGACTTCATATAAGTACATTCCTCCAGTGGTGGATTGTTTCAGACATTCCATTCCAGACATATTTTCAGGTTTACCTCTAGAGAGAGAGGAGTAGATATCTCTATTTAGCATGCTCCAGGAGCGGTACTGATGTCTGTTCCTCCTGATAGTATGGCTACACCAAATTTATAGGATCTCAAGAAACAGTTGGAGGAGTTGCTGGTAAAGGGTTTCATCTGACCCAGTACATATCCATGGGGTTCGCATGTATTTTTTGTGAAGAAGACAGATGTTACCTTTATACTCTGGGTGGGTTATCGGATGCTGAACCAGTTTATGTTCAAGAACTAGTATCCCATGTCCAGGATCGATGACATCATTGATCAGCTTTGAGGACCCCGAGTGTTCTTGAATATTGAATTTAGATCTGGTTATCCTTAATTTCACATTAGACCAATATATATATCTCTTATATCCTTTTGGAGTACGTATGGTCTATACGAATATTTGGTTATGCCGTTCAGTCTCATGAATGAGCCATCATTTTTCATGGCACTGATGAACCGAGTGTTCCATAATTACATGGATTCACATGTGGTAGACTTTGTGATTGATATCTTGGTGTACTATCACACTCTATAAGATCATTTCACCCATCTTGATATCATTTGGAGTACATTGATAGAGCATCAGTTATATTCTATGCTCTCAAAATACCACTTTTGGATAGATCTGATTCACATCATAGGTTATGTTATCTCAGAGACTGGAGTTTCATTAGACCTAAATAATGTGATAGTATTAGTTTTCTAAGAGTAGTTGAATAATGTCTTTGAGGTATGGTGTTTTATGGTGTTGTTTGGTTACTACAGGCACTTTATACAGGACTTCTCAGGCTTAGTAAGGCCACTGACGAGCCTGACTAAGAAGGGTTTGAAGTACTTGTGGATAGATTCCGGAAATTTATCCATTCATGAGGAGAAAGGGAGATTTACATCAGCACCGATCTTGATTTTTCTAGAGCCAGGAAAGAGTTACACCATTTATTATGATGCTTTAGGTATCGATCAGGGGGTAGTGCTTATGTAGGGGGAGGAGTCGTTGCATACATGTATCAGTAGTTGAGGCCACATAAGAAGAACTAACTGCACATGATATCGAGTTTCCTATACTAGTTCCTGATTTAGTTTATTGGAGAAAATATCTTTTGGGAGAGAATTTTTTGGTGTACACTGACCAAAAAATCCTCAAGTATATCATTACTCATCTTGACCCGAATTTGATACAACAAAGGTGGGTTGATTGCCTTCAGTATTTTGACACTGAGATTTCCTACATGCCTAGGAAGGGAAACGAAGTGGCTGATGCATTGAGCTGGTGGACTCAGATATAGGCAGTTTGAGAGACCAACAATTAGTGGAAGCTCATGGATCTATTCTATAATTTTTTTTGGAGGTGCACGAGAGATGAGGGAAGATGGTTCTTACTTCTATTGTTATCACCTATACTCTACTAGATCGAGTTTGAATGATGTAGTTATCAGATTCTGAAGGACTAGACCTATAAGAGAGTGTGTAAGGCAAGGATCCTAATCTTGGGTGGATAGTAGGTGATGATGAGATATTGGGTTTTTAGGGGAACGTATTGGTGTGAATAGACATATGGGAGGAGTTTATGTGAGATTTTCATTCCTCATTTTGGGATGTTCATCCAAGTTTCACCAATATTTATCAACATCTACACTATAAGTATTGGTGGCCTTGTATGAAGATGGATGTAGCTAATTTTGTTATGATTTTTCCACCTATCGCAGGTGATATTGGAGCATCAGGGACCAAAAGGGATTTTACCACCGTTACCCATTCCTGAGTGGAATTTGAATAAGTTTGCAATGTATTTCATGATGGTTTTACGAAGGTCTTTTCGAGGGAGTGATGCAGTTTGGGTTGTTATTGATAGACTCATAAAGGTTTCACATTACCTTCCAATCAAGGAAGCCTTCAGTGTTCTTGTTCTTTGAGGGTTGTACATTCGATAGATTGTATGTTTTAATGGGGTTCCCCACTCTATCATTTCATATAGGGATACTCGAATTACTTCTCGTGTCTGGAAGGGACTATATAGGTCATTGGGTACACTAGTACTTTTGAGTACAACTTAACACCCCCGGAAAGATGGATAGTCTGAGGTCACAATATAGGTTTTGGAGGACATTCTCTGAGAATGCATTCTATATTTCAAGGGTGGGGGTCACGGGAGAGACATATACACCTAGAAAACTTTTCCTACAATTACAATTTTCAAGCGACAATTCAAATGGAACCTTATGATGCTTCGTATGGTAGGCCATGCCTATCACCTCTAAGTTGGATGAAGGGAGGAGATGAAGAAATTATTAAATATCATCTTGTCCAGAATACCACCGATAAAGTGGATTTGATTTGAAAGAGGATGGATATTGCAGAGTCTCATCATAAATATTACGCTGATCGACAGAGACAACCTCTAGAGATTGAGTTTAGTGATCAGGTTTTCTTACATGTCATAACGAGGTTGGGACACAAAAGGATTTGGTTACAGTAGAATTTTTCACCGAGATACGTCGGATTGTTTGAGGTACCAGAGAGAGTTGGGTAGGTTTACTATTGGTTGAAGTTTTCTCAGAGGTGCCAAAATATAAACAATGTCTTTCACATTTCTCAACTATGGAGTTACTTTTATAACTTGTCTCATGTTTTACAGCCCAATGAGGTTAATTTAGAGATGGATAAATCCTTTGAGTAACACCCTATATGGGTTGTGGATCACAACACGCTGGTTCTCTATGCCCAGTATGTTCCTCTAGTATGGGTTCTATGACAGCACATGAGAGTATTGAATGAGACTTGGGAGAGCGATGCAGACATATGATCACAGTTGGCAGAGTTGTTTTGTGTTTCTTCTTCACCACTGTTGGAATGTAAATCTGGTGACCAATTTCTTTAAGGGGGAAGTTTTTAAGAACCCGAATCTTCATTTTAGGCCTGGATCATTATTTCAAGTTGTTTTTTTAGAAAAAATGAATAATTTATACATTTTTCAAAGTACATTCCATGTACTCTTGAATACACATCGTGTACCATGTTGTCGCACAAAACTATGTATTGTCTATGTAACAGCTGAGTACATGGTTGTGATGATGACCTATAAGACTGTCTAAGGCAGGAGCCCATTGAGGATAATACATAGCCTGTTCATTTAATGTACACACATTTTATTATTATATTAATTTGTTATATCGATCATGGGTCACGTCTTATCTCCAGAATTTCATTCTTCTTCATGTGTCTCGTATTGTAGAGAAACAAACGGCTAAGAAACTTTGAGCTCCTCTCATTCCTCCGTCCGAGCTCTGATTGAGAAACTTCTGGGAGTGTTGGATTCCCATATTTGATTTCTCTCTTTCTCTATAGTATCTCTTCTTAATTTCCCTTCTCTCTCATGTTATTTTAGTTTGAATGATTTTTACCCATTTATAGATATACATCATTCTTGGTCGATTCAAGGGATCAAGTTTCAAGAGTATTTATCCTAAAACATTATGTTTGGTGTTTTATGCCTTTATTTGGTTGTATATGGGTTATATATGCTTATTTTTGAAGAATACCCTTGGTGGGGTATTATGTATTTTGGATTTTAACCCGGTTTAATACCTTTCATGGGTTGGTTGATGGATTAAGGGTTGTTTCCTAGGCATAAGATTGTTTATATATGATGCATTTTTTGTTCATCAGTATTGTTGATCCATGTAATAGTTTGAATTTAATTTAGAGCTTTTAATGAATGTTGTATGTGCGCTTATCGTCTTTGGTCTGTGAGAACCTTGGACAAGGAAAACTATGGGGGATTCCATGTTTATTTACATAGGACCATGGGATACATCGTTTTGACTATGACTCAGGGTTACTGAATTTAAGAACTACCCAAGAGGTCATTTATGATTATTTATACTATATTGACCCAGGGGGTATTGATCATGAGAGCTACTCAGTGGTTATGTACATTTTATTGATTTCATATGGACCTAGGGGTATATAATGTGAGAGCTACCTAGGGGGTTATTTTTGTTTGATTAGTGCTACGTTTAATCAAAGTTCTAAGACTGTGAGAGTTGTCCTAGAGGGTTGTTGTGAATAACTGAATGATTATGATGAGTCTTCCAAGAAAAAGAAAAAGGTTAGACTCGATCTTATTTGTTGGTTTAGATGGTCTTCTGAGACATATATTGTCACTATTAAATAGGTAAATACACAGATTATTCTATATTCCAATGTTATATTATTCAACAGTTTGAATAATTAATAAATGTAAATGAAGTAATTGGAAATTGTATGATTTTTTACTTTTGAGTATGCCCTAGTTTATTAATTCTTTTCCCATATTACATGATATATATATTCACTAATAGTTAGGCATATATCTTTTGGCCATTTCCTACTGGGATTCATCTCACACACTATTTGGGTCAGGATTTTGGACCCAAACAGACTATATCATTTCAGGTGTAGATAAGGGAAATATCCCTTGTTCATTAGGTACTTTATTGTTGTTGGAGTGGGATGGAATGAGATCAATATGAGGCTTGTGATTATTTGGGTGTTTACTTACTTTTTCATACTTGGTTGTACTATTGTATTTCCAGTATTCTGACTTGTTTGGCTACATTCCTAGATACATTTGACATGAATCATTTACATATATATATATATATATCATATAGTTATTTATACTATCTATCTTCCACTTTTTACTTCTGTTTTATGGTATTACATCTTTATATTTTGATATTTATTGTTATTCCACTATGTATAATCTGTCAATGAGGGCATAGTTTCCCAACTATCATACCTTGTCCCTTGCTAATAGTCAGAAGCCTTTGGCATTTGAGGAAATGTGCTTGTCGTAATGTGACCAACCGGGTTCGGGGAACCTTTGGGTGACACCTAAAACTGGGATGTTACATTTTACATGAAATTACACCATGTGTTTAAAAACTAATCCATGGGGAAGATTCACCAAATTTTCATGCATGAGGATGTAAGATGTGTGAATGATCTTCCACCTCCTACTTCAACCTATGGGGATGTTAATGAATGTGAACTGAGTTGGGAGTGCACATATCCTAGAGATATTTTGATGCACTGAACCACATTTTCGGATGAAGGAGTGTCCCTATTATGGATGGGTTGAAGGAAAGTGGTGGTCGGTTAACATCTCTAAGGACTCGACCTTAAACATTACATATTCATTAATTTAATGGATAATTCACATTGAGGATTTTTTCAGGTTTAGAGTTTTAGAGAATTAGGCCATAACTATTAAATTACATATCAAAAGATACAAAGTAGACACTTCTACACAGTTTCCATTTTTTCAAAAAATAAAAACTCTTTAAAAAAGTCATGTCTAGTTCGATGTTTTAAACAACTTGACTTTTCCTTGATCCTATCCTTGACACTGTTCATATTTAGGTCCTGTGAAAAACATTTCAAAACATTGGATGAGCATAAAAAGATCAGTAATTGTTATAAAACAAATAAAGATAAAATTATTTCGTCAATATATATGTAACATAGGCTCTTTAACATGCCTCATGAAATCATATAATTTACATAGTAAACATAAATCATAATAGTAACTTGTGGAATCCATAACATACTTCCGTTGTAGCTTTCACAGCTACGTAGGGAGTTACATTTGGAATACCCATCACAATATATTCCCTAAATATCTTAGGAGAAACATTCAAATTTACCTCTGTCATGTTACCCAATGCATGGGAGAGCTATATCATGATCACCCACCCTAGTTTTATCACGGAACCACCCATATATGTAATCACTTCCCAAGAACCAAAACACATAAAACAAGCATAATGGAATGATAAAATTTCCCCATTTCAATCACAACATATCATTTCAAGATATTGAAATTATAAATTCTTTCTCAAAACCATTTTCAATACCAAAATACATAAAATAAGTATATGGTATTTATTTTCCTTTTAAAAACATTTCGGCATGTTAAGGAAGCCAAAGATCAAATAATAATTGCAACGGTGGAAAGGTCATTGTCACCGCTTATGTTAAAAAAACATTCTTTTTTTCATTTAGTAAAACTCCTCATAGAAAAATATTCCATATTAATGAAATGAAAAGTAAAATGTGTTTATATAGCATATAAAATAATGTTGTGTATAAAACAATATATGCATCAATGAATAGATATAGAGACAAAGTCCCTTACCTCGTGATTGACATGACTCATTCGTACTTTATCCTCGTGAATAATAAAATAAAGTTAATTTATAATTTATAAAGAAACCTTTTCAAGTTTATTATTCCTTTTATATCACATAATACCATGTTATAAACATTATGTAATCATATAAGTTAATAATGGCCATTTTGTCGATATTGGGTACTTGATTCAAAAATGAACTTCTTATAATTACAAGTTGTTGATGTGGTAAAAATTACATTATATCCAGAATGATATTCATTATTTAGATATCCTATATATCATTTATATCAAGTATATATATGTATTTATAATAGTACATAAAATTTTGTGGTAGGAAATAAAATGCACAGTTCATGGAGATGGTAAGTTGTATGTACACATGAACGCTAATTTCATTTCAACTTCATATTTAATTGAATTAAAATATAATGATACAAAGGTATATTATAATTCCAGTATAATTTCATATATAATTTAATTAACTCTATCCTTTATGTGTTCCATGTAAGGCACAAACGAGTCATATCACTTTGAGGGGGCTGTAGTCCGCACTTCCTAAAATGAGATTATCATATTTACCAACTATAGAAAGCATAAAGATACTTCTTAAATGAAAAATACAAAAGCATAGAAACAATATAAATATAATATATATCACATATAAATATAGTGACATCTTAATGGACACCATAAGAGGTGGTATGAGATAATTGAACAATCATCGTTTCGTGAGGTGTTAGTTCGCCGTCCACAGAAACAGTATGTTCTTTACCTATTAGACGGAGGTGTGTGTAAGTCTACCTTGAATACATATCATAACAAAAACCTAAAATATTTAGGATACTATTTTTTCTATAAAATAAATTAATAAAAATAGTTTAGGGGTTGGAGAAGTAAAACAAAACAAAATAATTTAAGAGAAATTGTTACCTTTAATTCGGGTAACTTCCCTTCGGTTCGTAACAAAAGGACTTCTTGAAGATCCTTTTGCATATGTTAAGGCTTTTAGGTGTAAGATAGGGATTTTTAGAGCATATTTGGACAGTGTTTGGATGAGGCATGGGGCTTGAGAAGTGTGAGGATAGGGTTAGAGGTGGGGGGTTTTTATAAGGGAGAGGAGGGGCTATTTAGGAATGTGTGAAAATATTATTTTATTATATAATTATTTTCAATTTCTAAAGGTAAAAAATTTATTAAAGTAGAAGATAATATAAATCATGATCGAAAGGAAATCAATCAATAATAATTTAATAGTTTTTGGATATTTTTTAATAATTATAATATTATTTATTGAAATCGTTTTTTAATGAGGTAAACACTACATCATTATTGTGTCCTAAATAATTTAATTATTTGAGGTCTAAAAATTATAAAAAAATTTACCATGATGTATTAAATCTTTTTAGGTTTCAAATTCGTATTTATAGTTGAAGAGATAACTTATATAACCCCATGTAAAAATTGATTTACTAAAATATATTTCTTCATGTAATTTTTTCCTTAACTTTATGTTAATTAAAATAAAGTTTCATTATCCCTACAATGTGGCCCCATGACGTCCTAAAATAGACCCAAAGATTCCCATGGATAGACATGACTAATACAGTAAGGTTAGGATAAGTTTTAAGGTAATTTTTTATTATTATGATATTCTTTTTACCATGAATTACCCTATTTATCTTTAACCATGGTAAATAAAAGTCAAAAGATACCATTCACCAAAAAAATATTTTCATATTATGGTACCACATTTTACTTACTAATAACAACCATGTATTTCATATTTTCGATATTTAATTCCTAGTAGCAATAAAATATCATTTAAATGAAAAATTCAGTTTTTAACTACTACTTAGTGGTTTCACTATTCATCAAAAATTGTATTTTATCAGAAAAATACCCAAATTTAACCCAAAGAGAATTTTGATGTCCCGATTCTAAAGAATAATTTTATTTGGTCCAATATGACATATAAAAGTGACCAAAACTATATTTAAAGAGGGTTCACTATTAAAAGGTGGCAAATCGAGCTTTTAAAGTAAATTAAGATTAAAATTAGATTCATTCACGTTTTAAGACTCTAACTTTTATTGGATAAATGTAAAAACATTTAACAAACATGTATAATCATATTGTAGTTAGTTATATTCATTCCTACCAATACAATGGCTAGGAGTTAACTACCATTTAAAATAATAATATTATATTAGTAGTGTGCAACGTAATATTTAATAGATACTCATTGTTGCATATTGGGCACACCATCAATAATTGCATCCCTTTTAAAGTAAAATTAATATTTAATCCAAAAATATTAATAAATATGAATATGTCATATTTATTTATTTACCTGGGATGTTACAACATCAAGGAGGTAGGATTGTTCAAGTGGAAAGATCTGTAATTTTAGATGGAGGATAGTCCACATGCTTGGATATCATGGGAATTTGATCGCTAGAGGAAGCCAAGCCCTCCGAGGCTATCCTCTGGGTGGATGTTGGGGCTCTGGGGAAGGATCTGTGTCATATGAATATCCCTATTTATTTAGTCTTTCTAGATTATTGGGATAACTAGGGGATCTTTAAAAATTTCTACACACTCTATAGGATGTGTCAAGACCTCAAGTGACATGGGGTATTCCTTAAAGGGTTCTTCCAAGCCAAAGATAGTTTTCATGTTCCATGTTGAGATGAATTATTATACATCAAGGATCTTGAGGGTCATATAGACACTTAGGGCATGTAATGTCTACTAACCAACTTGGAGGAAGTTTTGATGGGTATGACCTCCTTCTTGGAGATCTCAACCAATGATTTGGAAGCTCGTGTACATCTTCAAGGAGACTCAGATGATTCATAGGGAAGTGATTCCTACTAGGACTCTCCCATAGTAGTATTTCCTATGGTGGACTAGGTAAAAAATATTATCTCATTCTCTTTAAAGGATAAAAAATCCCCAATATTTTCGTGCAACTCTTCTAGAATATGTTTATGGATTGATAAGAACAAAGGATGAAGAGGACATTCATGATGAACCTCAAGTAGTGGGAAAGGGAACCTCTTCCATTAAAGGGTAGAGTGAGAGGGATAACCTGGATGTTGTGTCTATGGGTGGATATCCATCAACTAAAGTAGTGCATGTTACTATAAAATCTGTGGTAGAGTGAATTACCTTGTCAGTGGGATTTATTGTGAATATTTCTGAGATTGTCAATAGACTTTAATAATCACATAATCCTTTTATCCTTATTAGGTTTTTCTTTTCTCCCTTTCCATTCCACACTCAAAATAATTATATTTAAATATAATTTCAAAAAGTTTTTCTGCCTCATCTTCCAACATCATCATTAGTTTTAGTGTCATTGTAGGCCAAGGTGGTAACCAAGAGTGCTATTTTCTAGATTTAGATAGTCTGGGAATCCATGGTGGTCTGAAAAACATAGAGGTGCCCTTGGAAGGGACATATGATACCATTACATCAATGGAGGGGGCTGAGATTATTCCCACGATGAAGAGAGATGAATGATCTATGGTGGAAAATCCAATGGATGTGGTTCCATCAAAGGTGATTATTAGAGATAAATCCATAATGGAATAGTTGAAAATTATACCGGTAATTGGGGATACAAGAAAGGGTGTACTAGATGCACCTAATTCGAAATTTCTAATGGTGGTGACTATGGTAGTTGAGGGAAATATTGTGGCACCATATGGGGCATCCGAGGAGGATGGAATAGTCACATCCACCTTATACATTACACAGGCAGTACTAGAGGCTTCTACTTTAATTAAGGGGGATGATGAGGATCTATTACTAGGAATAATACTCCATCTACTCATGCACTAATACCTACACATAGATGATATATTTGATGATTTATTAGAGGTATATTGCCCCCTTGATCATGCACTGCCTAGAGATTTGATAATTCTATCTTGGATTCCATCGAGTAGAATCAGATTGTTCATTGCAAGGTATAAAGGTATGGGTAGAGTTTCATCACCTGCACCCACATAGATTAACTACCATGTCGGGTTGGATCTCTCCACCACTAGCTAGTCATATTTGGGACCATAGGGGTGGACTCTTATATAATTTATAAAATTGATCAAAACCTCTATGTCGAGTGAGCATGAACTGAAGGAAAAGTACTCAAAATCACCTGGAAGAATCACAAGAATGGGGGTTCCATGTCTCTTGAGGTATCTTAAGAGTAGATCACTCACCTAGATGGGATAGTGTATAATCTTGTATTTTTTTTCTACTAATCAAGCTGAGATCATAAATAGTCTAAAGTCTGAATTGGGTATGATCAAGGAAAATTTGATGGAGGTGACATCCTTGGTGGATGAGTGTCAAGAAAAGTAGAACATGATGTGGATTCGAGATGAAGATGTCCACCAAAAATCCAATGAAAATAAAGAATATCTAGTTGAATGTTAGTGGACCCAAGAGGCCACCCAATAGAGGCTTCCTGAGATCAAATGCCTAATTTGTGGGGTTAACATTTAGGTGAATTTTGAAAAGGATAGGTTCCAATATATGGATAACCCTATTAAATATTGGCTAGATTGGTTTAAAATCAGACATTCCCGAACATGTTTATTTTTTTACTGTAACATCTCAAACATATTTATGAGATAATCGACAACCAATCCCTAAGATAGTGTAATTCATTATTGGTGTAAGAAAAAAAGGGATCAACATGTCATACCTTATTTATATGAGAGTTCATAAAATCATCAAACACTTAGGGTTTGATTTTTTTGAATTAACACTAGGAGTTCCTAGGCTAATAGGTGATGTGGCAAGATTACGATATCTCTAATGAACTAGCTTGATTTACCAATGTGTCCCATCATGTGAATGGGACAATTCCAGTGGCATTTAATTATACCTAAATAAAGGGGAATGGGGGGGTCACAAATCACGATGCTCGATATCGAAAACACAAGGGGGGTGGGGTAATGATACATGATAACTACTGACCATGTTCGAAACACAACATCCATACCTCTTAACCAATGATGGAATGTTCAAATTTGTTCCAATAGTCCTAGAATTATACCAATATGAATTGTAACACATATGTGCTGGTGTATCAATCTGAATAAAGGTCAAAATCCCCTTCCATGGGGAGATTCATCTCAAATTCATAATGAAAGTATAAGAACATGTATTATGTGGTAGGCGACTGACACTAAAGAAAATGGTTTTTCATGAGGGGTTAATGGTATCATGAAATTTTAAATCATGTAATGTGGATTATAGATACATAATTTAACCTCATATTGTAAGGACATTTGATAAATAGTTTAACATCAAAAGGTATTGAAAATATATCACACACATTCACATCATGTGGTGAGGACACAATATGTGGAGCTCATGTACTGAGCTTCTAATCATATCTTCCTCATTTCTGGTCAGAAGTGATTTCCATGACTATTTCATTAGGTAGAGTTTCAATTAAATTTCATCTAAAATAACATATAAACTAGTGTGAGTAAGAAGCCTTGTAGGACTAGATAGATAGAAAATCCTAGAGGCACTTTTTATGCACAAAATTTAAGGTCATCATGCAAGGAAAGTGGATTTTAGTTTATGGTCGTAAATCCTAGACCATGAGTTGTGATCCGCAAATAAACATGTATAACATCATAAGAGTTAACCAATATGAATTGACTTTATGAGGAGGAAACCTAATTCCAAAAAAAATTCCTCTAAAGAAACTCAAACATAGTTTAAGGTCATAAATATATTACCTTTAGTTGGTATCCTAGTAGAACATGTGTAACATGATAGAGTGACAACATGATGTGAACCGTTGTCCAAAGAGGCCCAACACTACATAAAAAATTCATGGGGTTATATAAATATAGTTTAAATTCATGATTTTTTGAATTGGTATCTAATATTAGATTGATATCATAGAGTGTTGACCACTGATTTTAGTTTAAGTGCCCAATGTTTGGGTTATGGGGATGATAATTTCAAGAAGAAACATTTGGGTTGGTATGGTGACAAACCTAACTTGAAAGGAGGGTTAGGGGATCCCAATATTACATAAATAATTACTAAGAAAACTTCTACATAGTTTAAGGTCAGGAATCTTGGTCCCATAATCATAGGTTAATGTCATAGAGTTCGAACCAATCACTCAATTTTATCAACCTTGACATGAGAAAAACTCCCTTTATTCACCTAAGCCTACATGATCTGTAACACCCTGAGATTTTATGAGATATATTATTTTTAATTTCTTTGATGTATTCTATTATACACTACACCAAGATTGGATTGTACTATACGCAACACCTTATTAGCTTGCAGTATACACAACACTATTCTTGGCTCGTGTTACACACAAATTAATGTTCGTTTTGTGGAAATTATTCTATACAACATTATGTATAGATTTTGTTTAATGTTTAAATGAAATAAGTTTTTATTAGGTTATAGGAAACACCAAAGAGATCTTTCACTACATGCATCCATGACTTGTCATTCATTACACGCAATCAAGACCTTCCTCGATAGCATGTGTAGTACGCAATACTGAGTTTCACTAAACAACGATATGCTATTAAAATATTATTAAAACTAGCCATTATGAATAGTAATACCCACTTTTTGAAATTTTATAAATTTTATCTTCCAATATGGACTTCATTTTTGGATTCGGAATATCAAAATTAGACTAGGGTGAATTTTTGGTATTTTTCCGAAAACATTCAATTTTTGATGAATCGTGAAAACACTGGGTTACTATTTAAAAACAGAATTTTTATTTAAATAATTAATTATTTTATTTAAATTTATTTTCGGTCAAAATTTATGCATAATACTTATATAAGTACAATGTAATTCATTGGAGTTATTTTATAATAAATTTAGATATATAAAAATTTTATTGAACTTTTCACCGTCTTTTACCCACCTCCTAGGAGAATTTGAAAATTTACATAAAACATAATTATACCGCTTCTATAAGTGGAATTTCGAAAATCTGATAGACACGGTTAATATCAAGGAGTAAAATGCGGTTCAATAAGATAAAAATATTTTTTTGGTTAATAGTAACTTTTTACATTTTTTACCACAGTTAAAAGTAAATAGGGTAATTAAGGGTAAAAATGATATTTCTATTACCCTAAAACAAGTCCTAATTCTATTGGATGACTGTAATTTGACCAAAATCAACCATAAGAATAAAATATTACCCTTTAGGTCCACTTGTATTAGATTAGGACATTTATTATTATTTTATTTAAAGAAGAGTTAAAATAGTTAAAATCAAAGTTTAATAAACAAAACATTTTTAATATAGGGTTATACATAAGATAAATTCGACTATAAATATTAATTAGAATTATAAATAGATTCCGTGCATAATGGTATTTTATTTATAATTTTTAGACATTAAATAATTTAATTTATTTATGACATAATGATGATGCAGTAATTACCTTATTAATGAAATATTAACATAATTGATGTTATAAATACACAAATAAATGTAATTTTAGACTATTTATGAATTACACTTATTGTATAGGTTAATATTAAATGTTATTATTGATTTAATTAACTTTTTTCGAACTAATCATGCTGTTAATATTTTCCCAAAAATCAAGTACCAAATAGTGTCAAAATTGACATAAAATATTTTTTAAAACAAATATTATATTATTAACTGTTATTTTATTCCTAAAAATATAAGTTTCAGCCAAATGACTTAGATAAGGTTATATATATTAATAATTAACCACTTGGGGTTCGTTTTCCTTTTTATAGTACGTTTATTAACCATATAGTGTAAGAAAACAAAAACACACAGTAAAAGGTAAATTATTTAACTTAGAGGTAAATCTAAATGATAAAGATAAAATAGTAACCCAAACTTGTCTAAAACCTATTGGTTGAGAGTATTTCGACCCATCCCCACCTTAGCTTCGAAATAAATCAATTTGTAGCTATTAATAACCGAATATGACTTTATTACAAAGTAATATTTTATGTTATTCCAAAGGTGCCCCTCTCCTCCCTTATAAAATGGGAACCCCTTCCCTCATCTCATAAGACACTTTTGAGCCTTGATGCACGGCCAAACCCTGCCAATTACCCCTCTCAACCACTCTAGTTATTTCATAGAGGTTCTGGTTTTCTCAAAAGACCAACTCTAGTGCCCTAAGAATAACATTAAAGGACGTGCGTCGAAGAAGAGGTAATCTCTTCTAACGATTCCTTCAAATTTCGTTCTTCTTCAACTTCTTCATATTTAGTTTTTTCATTATAATGTAATAACATCAGTATTACTTATATACTGATATGTTATTATAAATATGAAACAACCCCATTTCACCTTCTATCTATCCTACGAAAAATGAAATCACCGCGCGTGCCTACGTACGGAATACCGTCTCAACGCCGTGGTGTAATCTGTTTTTCCACCACCACCATGCTTGGATGGGTATAATGGTGTAAATAATAACTATATATGATTATTATAACATCATACCAATTATATGATATTATATAATCCACTCCAATACCATTTTATAAACATGGGAATGATATCATCGCTCGTGCGTACGTACGGATTATCGTCTCCACGACGCGATGAGATTCATTTTCCATGTTAACAATTCAAGAATGATTATAAAGTATATATAATAAGTAATAATGAAATACATGACATGATAATGCTACTGTATTTATGTATATATATATATATTTATGTCATCTATTTAATTACACTTAAGTCAATAAGGAAAGGAAAACATCATTCATGCGTACGTACGACCTACCCTCTCCATGAACGGTGTATTTCATTCCGTTTATCAATCTATTATATATATGTATATTATAAATATATATTATATATAAATCATGTTTTATATTCTGAAATCAAGTAATCATCATCTAAGTAATCATATTAATATTTACAATTCAAAACGCGTACGATAAATGAAACGATTTTACCCAAAACGCTGCTTTAACATGGAATTTATAAAAGAATGGGTATTCTAAAGTCATAATTGAACCATATATGATATCATAACAACAAATATGATTCTATAATAAGTCAATTACATTATTTAAATCATTATACAGGAGGTCCAGATACCGACAAATCATATCAGACATAAGGTAAGGGATAATTATGCAATCTCATTTTTATCTGAGATTGCTTATACGTAAGTATTTACTGGGGTTATATTTATAATCCATGTCCAAGTTTTATAAAAAAAAATTCATTTATGTATAAAGTCTGTTTTACCCATTTTTAAATTTTACCACATGTTATGAAAAGAATCTTACTTTTTTTACCACATGAGGAACTTTGTATCTTTTCCAACAAAAGTACGGGGAGAATGTTATTTTTAACTTATATGGCGTGAAAGGATTTTTATGGTTTTATAACACCTCGTTTTCCTGAAGCTTCCTCTACAAGATTTCATGATTATTTTCACCCAAACCCTTCTCTTTTAAAATTTCATGGAATTTTGTGAAAAGAAAATGACTTTGAAGAAGAAAAGATACTTCCCTCAAGAACTCGTTTCAATTGTTTTGTTAAAACTATTTTAAATCATAGATGACATTATTTAGTATGATTTTGTTTCAAGTATAATGTCTTTATTAATTACATGTTTTTATTATTCTTGTGATGAAATGATGTCCATTTGTTTTATATGGATTATGTTATGATGTGATGATGTTTATGAAACCCATTTTATTCTTCGGGTTATGATGAATGATTTATCTTTATTTTGTGGCACAAGTGAGAATGATTTAATTTTGAGATGGGTGGGACATATATCTCCCTCCAATGAATTAGGTAAATATTTATATCTCATGAGATACACATGGATGAAACGGAAAGTAAATCTGGTTCAGTGTTATAGGACTGAAACGAGGAGTGAACTCGATTTAGAAAGGGACTTTGTCCACTAATATGGTCTTGGCAGCAATGCCTTGGCTACTATAGAAATCATAACATGTGCTTAATGGTTTGCACAATTACATATTTTATTCCCATGCTATTTTATCATCATTTATGATCTATTAAGATCTATTCCTTACGTACTGTCATGTTTTATGTAATTGCTCAATATTTTTATGTTTAAACAATATGTTCATGTTTTTATGTTCAAATGTATATGGTTTGTTTTATTTTCCCCATGCTTACCCTTACTGAGCATTTGAGATCACCCTTTATATGTTTTATTTTCCCCAAGATATAAATAAAGGTTTTAGGTAGGAAAACAAAAGGGGAAGATCTTTATGGGAGATGTTGAAGATCTTTCACCATGATTAGAAGATTATGTTCCGAGTTTCCAAAGTCACTAAACTATTACGGTCCTTCGGTGTTTGTTTTTGTTATGTATTAAGTATTCCCTAAAATTAATGTAATTTCCATGTATGTCAAGATTTGGGTCTCTAGAGTTGGTATCAGAGGCAAAGGAGGGAGGAATGTATCTGAACCTTGGGAACTCTCACAAGTGAGCGTTAAATGAAGCATGGATCTCGGCCCAAGGGATTCATGAGGCAATGGCTGCCACTGGGGATGGTGGTGTGTCCCGCCCAGGGGTTGTAACCACCCATGTAGTGCCCTGATAGGTATCAATTATAGTCTACTGGAATTAATTCCAGACCTCTATAGTTGGTATCAGATGATTGGTTTCGTCAACCATTAGAAACTAGGATGCGAGAACTTTAGTGAAATCCCTAGAGATATTTCTAAAGATGTCCCTAAGGTTAAGTATAAGTATAGTTTATAGTGCTAGAATTATGGTAACGATATTATAATTAAATCTAAGATGTTAGATATTGAAGGTACTCCCCCTTTATTATGTTGTTTTCCCTAGCATGATTTTTTCCCCTCACACTATTCTTTTTTATGTTTTATAAAATGGCTAGAAATACTAAGATTCATGATAATAGAGGATATGATGGAAAATGGAATGATATTCTTCCTGAAAAACCAAATGAAACGGGGATTTGGAAGTCAAAACATTGTTATTATACCTAATCATCAATCTCATAATATGATCAATAATCTCAAATTTGGTAAGTTTCCCGACTCAGCTAATAAGACAAATATGGAGTTTCATAATTATCATAGAGGAAAGAAAGTTCAATTTCTATCATGTAAATCATGTGGGAAGAGGCATCAATGAAATTTTTTCAAAGAATTGGAAGATGTTTTGGGTGCGTAAAAGGACACAAATCTAGTAAGTGAAAAGGAAAATGTTCACTTAACACCATGGATAAGGATAATGGTATTGCTACGACATCAACAATTATTAGATTTTTTAAATGTGGAATGTATGGGAATTATGAAAACCAATTCCCTAAGGGAAAATCTCATAAATAGAATCAGCATGGTCATATGGGTAGTATTTATGTGGATGATGATGAAGAGACTACAAATGATATATGAGATGAAATAAGTGTTGAATCTTGGTCAATGGTTTAAGAAGGTAGTGGAATGATTGTATGTTTATCAAGAGTTATGTTGTATAGGTATTTTAATGGTACTATGGAATAAAGAAACATCTAAGGATTGTTACACTATTGTTTTTCCTAAATTATTTGAATGTATATGTTGAATGGTACTGGAAACCATAAAAGGTTATTCAGATATTTTTGGAAAGCACCTAATATGTTCATAAAGAAGGGATAAGGAGATAAAGAAATGTTTGATAGTATTAATGAGCTCATGACTAATATAAGAAAAAAGTGATATCATGGTTTTAGTATATATAATTTTTGGGATTTTGGTATATGGAAAGAGTTACCTTCTGACAGCATTCATGTTTTCACTATGGTTCAAGAGAATACATGATTAAGGTATTCACATGTTTGAAATGTGACCAACAAGATATATATTATGATATATGGGGTATAAATGATGGTATTCACATGCTTGGTATATGACATTTCTAGTAATTGTTTTCTTTATACTATGATCTTGGACTAAAGTATTTTGGATAAGCCTAAAGATTGGAATGAATTAAGTTAGACACAAGATAGCATTATTTAAGTCTAGAACATTTTTATATTTTATTGAAGGAATGTTATAATAATGTAGTTCTAGAAAAAGAGACAACCTGTAGGATGGGCGACAACCCATCACGTCAGACAAGGATTTGGGAATCAAACCCACAACTTAAGTGAGACATGCCTATATTTCCTACAACTGGCCTACAGGAAGTCCCTGGTTAGTAGAAACTAGTTTTATTTTATTAAGTAGGATGATAGATGAAGTATAAGTCCATTTTAGAACCATATCTGAATAATCTCACCATAAACGGACTTATGTATATAACTTTTGCTAAACTAATGTCTGAGACAGATGGAATGACCTATCATTCTGTTGCATGATCTGCTAACACTTCGCAAAAGACAAATTCAACTTCATTTCTTCAAGAGATGAAGTGGAAATTGTTCAAGGCACGAGCAACGTTGAGATTGTACCAAAATCAAGTAAGTATTTTTTTAATTAAAAAATTCTTCAACTTTAGGGAAATTGTCATGAAAGCCAAAAATGTTGTCCTAGTGCTCTCATATCTGATGAATCAGATGGTACCTTAGATCATCACAATTTTATGGATTTGTGACTGTTGGATATTTCATAGCCCTGTTCTCTACTACTCTTCATCAGAACCTGATGGTTAAATTTTTCTTCCATATCCATATTTTCACCTATGTTCTCCTATGTGGAAACATAGTGATTAGTTAATTTGTGTAACTGTTACATTTCATACATTAGTTTTTCAAGATAAGTTTTGGTATTACTTTTTACGATGTCGGTTTATATTAAAACTTACGAGTAGTAAACTATTTATAACCCTGACGAATTTCGAGGGTGAAATTCATTTTAAGGGGGTAGAATGTAACACCCTGAGATTTTATGAGATATATTATTTTTAATTTATTTGATGTCTTGTATTATAAACTACACCATGATTGGCTTGTACTATACACAACACTGCATTAGCTTGCAGTATACGCAACACTTTTCTTGGCTCGTGTTAGACACAAATTCAAGTTCATTTTGTGGAAATTATTCTAAGAAACATTAAGTATAGATTTTATTTAATGTATAAATGAAATATGTTTTGATTATGTTATACGCAACACCAAATTGAGCTTTCACTACCTGCATCCCTGACTTGTATTGCATTACACGCAATCAAGACATTCCTTGATAGCGTTTGTAGTACGCAATACCGAGTTTCACTAAACAACGATATGCCATTAAAATATTATTAAAACTAGACGTTATAAATAGTAATACCCAATTTTTGAAATTTTATAAATTTTACATTTTAAAATGGACTTCATTTTTGGATTCATAATATCGAAATTATCCTTGGGTGAATTTTGGGTATTTTTCTGAAAACATTCAATTTTTTATGAATAGTGAAAACATTGGGTAACTATTTAAAAACAGACTTTTTATTTAAATAATTAATTATTTTATTTAAAGTTATTTTAGGTCAAAATTGATGCATAATACCTATATAAGTACAATTAAATTCATTGGAGTCATTTTATAATAATTTTAGATATAAAAATTTTTTATTGAACTTTTCACCGTTTTTAACCGACCTCCTAGGAGAATTTGAAAATTTACATAAAACATAATTTTACCTCTTCTTTGAGTGGAAATGAAAAAATCTGAGAGACACGGTTAATATGAAGTAGTAAAATGTGGTTCAATAAGAAATTTTTTTTGGGGAATAGTAACTTTTTACTTTTTTTAGCACGATTAAAAGTAAATAGTGTAATTAAGGGTAAAAATGATATTTATATTACCCTAACACATGTCCTAATTCTATTGGATAAATGTAATTTGACCAAAAAAAGTTAGGAATAAAATATTACCCTTTAGGTCCACCTTTATTAGATTAGGACATTTATTATTATTTTATTTAAAGAAGAGTTAAAATAGTTAAAATCAAAGTTTAATAACCAAAAAATTTTTAATATAGGGTCATACATAAGATAAATTCGACTATAAATATTAATTGGAAAGTTAAAAATATTCCATACATAATGGTATTTTATTTATAATTTTTTGACATTAAATAATTTAATTATTTATGACACAATGATGATGCTGTAATTACCATATTAATGAAATATTAACATAATTGATGTTATAAATACCCAAATACAAGTAATTTTAGACTTTTTATGAATTCCACTAATTTTCTAGGATAATATGACATGTTATTATTGATTTATGTAACTTTTTTAGAACTAATCATGCTGTTATTAGTTTCACAAAAATCAAGTACCAAATAGTGTCAAAATTGATATAAAATAATTTTTAAAACAAATATTATATTATTAATTGTTATTTTATTTCTAAAAATATAAGGTTCAGAAAAATGACTTAGATAAGGATATATATATTAATAATGAACCACTTGGGGTTCGTTTGGCTTGTTATTGTACGTTTATTAACCATATAGTGTAAGAAAACAAAAACCCACGGTAAAAGTTAAATTATTTATCATAGAGTTAAATCTAAATGATAGGAAAACATAGTAACCTAAACGTGTATAAAACCTATTTTTTGAGAGTATTTCGATCAATACCCACATTATATTTGAAATAAATCAATTTTTATCTATTAAAAACCGAATATGACTTTATTATAAAATAATATTTTATGTTTTTTCAAAGGTGCCCCTCTCCTCCCTTATAAAAATGGCACCCCTTCCCTCTTCTCTTCACACCCTTTTGAGCCTTTAAGCTCGACCAACCATTGAAAATTCCTCTTATAAACCTCTATATTTATATCACAGAGGTTATTGTCTTCTCAAAAGACCAACTCTAGTGCCCTTTGAAGATTTTTAAAGGAGGTGAGTCGAAGAAGAGGTAATGTCTTTTAACGATTCTTTCAAGTTTCTTTCTTCTTCAACTTCTTCTTATTTAGTTGTTTCATTATAAAGTAATAACATCAGTATTACATATATACTGATATGTTATTATAAATACGAAACAACCCCATTTCACATTCTATCCATCCTACGGAAAACGAAATCACTGCACGTGCGTACGTATGGAATATCGTCTCCACGCCATGGTGTAATCTGTTTTTCCACCACCACCATACTTGGATGGGTATAATGGAGTAAATAATAACTATATATAATTATTATAACATCATAATGATTCTATGATATTATATAATCCACTCCAAATCCATTCAATAAACATGTGAATGATATCATCGCTCGTGCGTACGTACGGATTATCGTCTCCATGACGCGATGAGATTCATTTTCCATGTTAAAAATTCGAGAATGATTATAAAGTATATATAATAAGTAATCATGAAATATATTACATAATAATTCTACTATATTTATGTATATATATATTTATGTATGTATGTCATCTACTTTATTCAACTCAAGTCAATAATGAAAGGAAAACAACGTTCATGCGTACATACGGCCTACCGTCTCCATGAACAGTGTATTTCATTTCATTTATCAATCTATTATATATATGTATATTATGAATATATATTATATATAAATAATTTTTTATATTCTGTAATTAAGTAATCATGATCTATGTAATCATATTAATAATTACAGGTCAAAACACGTATGATAAATGAAACGATTTTACCCAAAACGCTGCTTTAACATGGAATTTATAAAAGAAAGGGTATTATAAAGTCATAATTGAACCATATATTATATCATAAAAATGAATAAGATTCTTTAATAAGTCAATGAAATTATTTAAATCATTATACGGGAGGTTCGTATACATACGAATCATATCAGATATAAGGTAAGGGATAATTTTGCAATCTCATTTTTATCCAAGATTTCTTATACGTATATATTAACTGGGGTTATATTAATCATCCATGTACAAGTTTTATAAAAAAAAATCATGTATGTTTAAAGTCCTTTTTACCTATTTTTAAATTTTACCACATGTTATTAAAGGAATCTTACTTTTTTTACCACATGAAGAACTTTTTAACTTTTCCAACAAAAGTACGAGGAGATTGTTATTTTTAACTTATATGGCGTGAAAGGATTTTTATGGTATTATAACACCTCATTTTCATGAAGTTTCCTCTACAAGATTACATTATTATTTTCAACAAAACCCTCTTATTTTAAAATTTCATGGCATTTTTTGAAAAGAAAATGATTTTGAAGAAGAAAAGATATTTTTCCTTAAGAACTCATTTCAGGCGTTTTTTCAAAACTATTTTCCATATAAGATGAAATTATTTAGTATGATTATGTTTCAAGTATAATTTCTCTATTATTTACATGGTTTTATTCTTCTTGTGATGAAATTATATCTATTTGTTTTATATTTATTATGTTATGATTGGATGATGTTTATGAAACCCATTTTATTCTTTGGGTAATGATGAATGATTTATATTTATTTTGTGTCACAAGTGAGAATGATTTCATTATGAGATGGGTGGGACCTATGTCTCCCTAAAATGAACTGGGTAAAGATTTATATCTCAGGATATAGACATGTCTAAAAGGGAAAGAAAATCTGGTTCAGTGTTACAGGAATGAAACGAGGAGTGAACTCGATTCAGAAAGGGACTTTGTCCACTAAGATGGTCTTGGCAGCAATGTCTTGGCTACTATGGAAATCATAACATGTGCTTAATTTTTTCCATAATTACATGTTTTATTCCCATGTTATTTTATCATGATTTATGTTCCATTATGATCTATGCCTTACGTACTGCCATTTTTTATCTCATTGCTCAAGATTTCGATGTTTATACATTATGTTCATGTTTTTATGTTCAAATGTATATGGTTTGTTTTATTTTCCCCATTATTACCCTTAATGAGCATTTGAGCTCGCCCTTTATATATTTTATTTTACCCAGGATATAAATAAATGTTTTAGGTAAGAAAACAAAAGGGGAATATCTTTATGGGAGATGTTGAAGACCTTTCACCACGATTAGATGATTATGTTATAAGTTTCCAAAGTCACTAAACTATTACGGTCCTTAGGTGTTTGTTTTTGTTATGTATTAAGTATTCCACAAAATTAATGTAATTTCCATATACGTCAAGATTTGGGTCTCTACATGATCCATGCTCGATGTAGGAAATAAGATCTTGTTTGGAGTTCCCATAGCTCATTGGGGAGAACACAACAAGGGGCTGAAGTGGCGGAAAAATCCCAAAAGGGAAATTGTAACTCATCAGAATTGGATAAGAAATTATGATTAACTATAAAATAGGGAATATATTTCAACCACGTTCGAGACTTAGGTTCTGTAGTCTAATTAGTTATATATGAGTAGATGATGGTTAACCATATCAGGAAAACTACATAGTGAGGGAGACATAGTGTAGTATGATATCAAAATTGGTAAAGTGGCATCCTCTCTTGGGAGGATATCATATTGTATCACATTATGTGGAATCCCAATGATGTATGGGGTAATGAGTGATTCATATCATATTCATCATATGAGGCATCGTGATTTGAAATGGGATAAATGACTATCCAAAACTGATTATATGAGATATCCGTTTTTTGCAGGGTAAGGAAATATTTTAACATCATGCATTGAGGGAATTGGTCTTGGCAGTTTAAAGTCATATAACTTTTCCTATAGAGGCTATTTCTAGTTTATATTAACATAACATTGAACAAGGGGTATGGGAGTCCCAATATAGTTTTCCAGACATTGAAAAGTGATAACCTATTGTAAATGGAGGCATAAAATGACCATCTACCTTTAAAAAATTGACAAACATTACCTTGGGTCAACAACACAAAACATGAGGAGAGGCCCCTACAGTTAGTCGAAAAAGGGGGATGGACCAATGATGAAATATTTGGGTATCACTACATATGACATGAATATGAGAATCAACCCACACATAGTTTTGGAAAGAGGGTGGAATAATGTACTTTCTATAAAATAAGGGTGAAGCAGACAATGCATATGAGGGGTCAATGCACACAACTTAGGGTCATAGTACTTGGACCAGTGGGAAATAGTATAAGGTCATAATTCATGCATTGCAGAGACCATATTTTTTCCTTTTAAGACATTATAATATATCTAAAAATATTTTCAAATCTAGGTACTGAGACGATGTGAGATTCTAAGTACCAAAGTGCCCAAAATTAATTTTATAAAACTATTAAAAATATTTTATATCACATGGACATGATTTCATAAAGATAATGGGATAAATTTTTAATGGAGTATCAGATCCAAAATATGAGATGTCATTTGAATCCAAAATGTGAGTTATACCCTAGGAGTGACCTATAATTTTTAGGCATAGGGTGTTCAGATAAAATGGTCTTTGGAACATAAAATCAATGGATTAATTAAATTGTTAATTTTATTAATTTATTAAATGACATATTTATATTACCTTCTTAAAAATACGATTATGGTGGATCTCCAAAATTATAATAATAATCCAATGACTATTTAGAGGAGTTTTATTCCATCTATAATTAGTAGATTGAGATCAGATGACAACAAAACTCTGGATCCCAGTGAATTGAGGCATAGTAAATGCAACAACTTCTCTCATTTGTTGGAAGGTGTGTTCTTCATCAACAATTGATACAAATTGAGTTAGGACTCATAAATTTATGAATTCTACACTAATAAATTAATATATTGAGAATTATTAAATCAATATCATGATTTTTGTTAAATCAAGCCTTTTCATGCACATATATACCGATTTTGAATTGGTTATTCAGATTTGAAACCCTTGAGAATCTAAATATGTTTTTGTTGGAAAGAATACTTAAAAAAATTATTTTTTTAACTTTTTGGTGTATTTTTCTAAATAATTATTTATTTTCGTCATTAATTGGCTTATGAGGTCTCGATTCAACATTTCCAAGAGAGATCGAGCCCAATCAGATCCCCATGTTCCTGGAAGAAAGATGATTGGAGAATGGTTGGGTGAAGTAGGGATGGATTTGGAGGATTGGTAGGCTTTGGAGGATTGGTAGGCTTTGGAGGATTTTTTTATAGATATCATATCTACAGTGGAATTTTTTGTGCATGGGAAATATATGAGGTTCATAAAATGTTGAACATGTGGATCTAAGATCTTTTTTCTATCCATCAATGGCCATAAACGATAAAATATGGCTTCCCCTTCGATTTTTGGTAGTCAGGAGGTGGGATTTGAAGTAGTGGAGGTGGATCTAGAACACATAGGCATAGATCCATGTTTTTGTAAAGAAAACAAATATACAATGTGTATTTTGCAAGAACATGTGATTTGTTCCCTAAAAATCCATGATTCTCTGATTTTGTGAGATTATAAGTTTCACACGCCATGTGGGATACCAACATGCCATGTGACCCATGGCTGATGACCCAGTGTGTACTCCGAGTGTACATAGACATGGGAATAGCCAGGAACATTCCATGTACTGGAATAATTATAGGGTATAGAGACATGTTCCAATGTAATTTGGAAGGACCTTTGTGGGAGGTCACACCATATATTGGAGTATAGAAATATGGGCATGTTTATATAGATGCGACCGAGAGCATGGTCATAACATCAGGTGGATGAGAAATTCAATAATTTACCTCCACACACTGAATATGGATACATGGGTAGTGATCTTTGTAGTGTTAGGGACATGTTCCAGTAGTGGAGCAGGACCGCCAATTGTGTGGGCCCCACTACAGACCATGAACCACTACTTCCTTTTTGATGAAACTTATATCTATCATTTCACCATCGTTTGGACTTGCATTTTGTCATGTGATTTTCCAATACTATGTTTGTTTCCACCTATAACATGATGATATCATTCATAGTGTATTTTTTGATATGATTTGAGGTGTACGGAGTGTAGATCCTTTTTAGGAAGAACTTGATGATCATAGTGATCGTGTAGGATCATTGAAGTGGAACCCCCTATGGCATTAGGATGCGAGTCCTCAATCTACTGATTGGTACCCCTATTGAATTAGGCTAAGGTTCCTTTATCTAGTGATTGGTACCCATATCAAATTAGGGTATGTGTCCTCTTTCTAATGAATGGTACCCCTATTCCATTAGGGTCCATGTCCTCTATCTACTGAGTGGAACCCCCAATGGCATTAGGGTGAGAGTCATCTCTCTACTGAGTAGTACGACCCTATTGCATTAGGCTATTGGTCCTCTATCTAATGAGTGGTATCCCCCCAATAGGATAGGGGATAGTTCCTCCTTACATTGAGTATTACCCATTTAATAGTCAAGGGAATGGGTCCTCTATCTACTAAGTGGTACCCCTTATCAGATAGTGATTAGGTCCTCCTTACACTAAGTGGCACCCCACCCCCTTACATAATAAGGTGTGGGTTTTTTATCAAATATTGTTCCCCATTGACTATTTTTAAATATGGTATCTGTGGAATCTCCACACTATTACTCATATGCATAATCATAAGAGATGATGGGAATCATCGTTGGAACATTTGGAACTATTGGCACTCTTTTACAGAGATGGGATATGAGATAGAGATATCATTTCTCTCTTTTTTTGGATTATATTGTTGAGAATATATATATATATATATCTGTGTGTGTGCGTCTGTGTGTGTGTGTGTCTGTATATATACATGTCATTGTATTTCTTTTACTCTCTTGATTTGGGTTTAAATGTATTTTCCTATTATGTCTCTTACTATTCCCCCGTCATATTTTGGGGCATCGTACTGGTTATGTATATACTCTTCCCTGGATGAGATTAAACCACATATGTCATTTATTAAATAGAAGAAAGAAATTCTTGCGGTGAGTATAGAGGATCAAAGGGATACCTAGTGTATCTGACCATGTATGGCGGTCAGGGAATGGAGATCTAGAGTAGGGATCTCTAAGAATTCCAATTCTCTAATTTTTTCAGGTTGGAAGGTCTTTTATTGTGTGTAATTTTTTCCCCATTTATTTTCAATTTACATTCTTCTACTCTTTGTATTCCTTAGATTTTTTTCATGCATGGTTATTACTCATGATGTTTCATGGTTTTCTTTTATTCCTTTACCATTCTACATTTGGATCACTGGGTGTGTGCATAAAAGTAAATTCGGTAAAGGCCTCCCATTCTCGATAATCCTATTGGTGATTTCCACCCACCCCTAGCCTATAGAGGTCATCTTGGGGTAGTTTCGGCTTGAGACCCATTAGGTTGGGTCATTAAAAATTGGCAACAGAAGTGGTCCATTCCTTGGGAGAGTGTTTGGAGTAGCCCCTTCAGACGATTTGGTTGGTATATAGGTTAAAATTGTCAAGGTTTCAAGATTATAGGTCTTAGACTAGGGAACCTAGTGTTGGAGTAACAACCAACATATCCATACATTCAGACTCTAGTTTACTTCTTCTCAACTAGGAATATGGAGACATATGTTGTAAGGAACATTGGTATATGCATCATATAGTATTGAATCATTTGAATGTACTTATTGAGTCATCTACCAATTATATATATATATATATGTGTGTGTGTGTGTGTGTGTTTGTGTGTGTGTATTATTTTATAACCATACCAAGTATTGATTAAATTGTTTGGGTGGAACTGCAATGATATCTATATACGATATCCATTTAAGATCATAATGAAGATCTGATGAGTGATGAGGCCTCAATCTAGGGTCCATTTCAAGATATTCTTCATCTTGGTGGAAAGGTTGCATCACCCCCACCTATAGAGAAGCATATCATACCAGTAGAGCAGATTGAGGTTTCACACATGCTTAGCACACTCTATGAGTTCGAGGACTACAGGAAACTAACTTTCCATGGTGAGACAGATCCCCAGGCATCATAGGATTGGTTAGATTCAATGGTCTATGTTTCCAAGATTATCCATACACAGACCAATCAGGTGGTTTCATTGGAAGCTATAATTTTCTATAGAACTACTATGAATTGGTGGAATATTTTTTCATAGATTCATGATGATTAGATAGTTTGATGGCCCAAATTCTAATATTTTTTATATGAGGAGTACGACCCATCATTCTTGCGTGAATTTGGATTCAGGAGCTCCTGGTGCTGCACCATGGTAGGGTGATAGTTTTAGAGTATATCGGGAGGTTCATAGACCTTATGTGGTACAAAATTAACATGATTTAGTATGGCTACTAAATTTCTTGGAAGACTATGCAGGGTCTATATAGAGATATATGTTCTAATTTAGAACCCATTTACATTCCCACCTATGATAGGGTGTTGGAGTGGGTGATGGTGATGGAGACATTCCTATTTGAGGGACACCATGTAACTGGTGTAGGTTATGGGCGTTTTATGGTGGAGTCTTCTATTGCAGATAGTAGAGGCCAGTGTGCAGTATCTTGATTTATGAGACCTCTACATGATAAGACTTAGGCTTTTGTTCATGCAACATAGTGACAACGTAGAGGAACAGGGTAATCTCAGAGAGGGCTGGCGCTATTAATGTGACAGGTGAGGTAACATGGAATGTGAATTCCTGGCTAGATGTCCGGATGAGGGTTAGAAGATAATATGAGGTCCTTCATAGGAGAGGTTTCCCCATGATCATGGATCTCCCATGTGAAGATAGTTTACCCATAGGGAGTTGAATCTGGTAGGGGATCATGTGGTGTTCATATAGGAGGTGTTGTGGGGGTGGAAATGATATGTGATCCTTACAAAAACACCACTAGGAGTCCCATGTTAGGATTAGGGAGATGATGGTCATTACTAACGATGATTCAGGAAATATATTCGAATGAACTAGTAGCACACAGGAGGATTATAGGTGCAATATTTGTTTATTCTACTCCTACTTCAGTATTAGTAGAAACTTGGGTGATTCATTCCTTCATCTCTTTACAACTAGTGTGAGAGATGTAAACCATGGATACGTATGACCAAGTAGCTTTGTCTTGAGGTTCGTATAGGTAAAACTTATCCTATATCATTTATATGCTGACAATCCCAAATATTTCTTGGTGGATAGAGGTTCTTCTGGGACCATTTTTTCATCACGATAGAACTCTTTGATGTATTATTGTGTATTTATTGGTTGTCCATTGTTCAAGCCCAGGTTTACTGTCACCCAAAAAGATTCATCTCTATTTTCAATGATGGGATGATATTCTCCATTATTTATGAGAGGTATATCATGGCTAGAAAATTGGTTTTTTTGAGTATGATGTTGCAGCATATTACCCATCAGTTGGAAAGTGTATTCCTTACTGTGGATGAAATTTCAGTCATCTAAATTCCTTCAGTAACTTAGGATTTTATGGATTTTCCCCAAGTATGTTATGAGGAAACCATCGAGGTGTGAGAGGAATTTTTCATAAACTTGTATCTCAAGACAACTCTGATATCATCTAAGGAATATTGGATAGCCCCTACCGATCTCTCAGAGTTGTAGTTGTAGTATGAGTAACTTTGAAAAGAGGGTATTATTGGACCTAGTGTGCCCCTAGGGATGCTCTACTGTTTTCCATAAAAAATAAATATGGGAGAAAATGGATTTTTTTAGATTATGATCACTTAAACCCAGGAAATATAAATAAAATGTACCCATTTTTGAGTATTCATGACCTATTTTATTTATTAAGAGGTGTGATATGGTTCTTGAAGATCGATATTAGGTCAAAAAACCAGAAATTGAGAATCAGCGAGGCTTATATTCTAATGGTAGCATTCTGATATCGTAGTGGATACTATGATTCACTGGTGATGACATTTGGTGTGATGAATTCCCCTAATGTATTTTTGGTTTTGATGAATCAAATTTTCAAACCACAAATGGAGTGATTTGTGATTATCTTCTTTGATCTCATATTCAGATACTCTGCATAGTTGGAGGTGCAAGAAAACCCTAAGAATATAAACCTAGATTTAATTCAGGAGTGCCATATTCATGGGCAGTTCTCAAAGTTCCAATTTTGAATCCAGAAGTTTCACTTTATAGGGTATGTCATTTTTACCTATGTATTAGTTATAGACTCCATGAATATTGATGCAGTGCTTTCTTGGGAGCCACCCAAGAGTCGTATGTCTAGAGTTTTCATGGCTTAGAAAGGTACTAAATGATGTTTTTAGAAAAATTGTCCCATATTTCATCACCTTTGACCTTTATATCCTAAAAAGGGTATCCATTTTCCAAGACTATATAGTGACAGAGTACCTTCTAAGAGTAAAGTCTGAGGTTGATGAGTTCTCTTATTTTGAGACTACCAGTGGAGGCCTAGAGTACGTAGTGTATTGTGATTCTATAGGAGAATGGATCATCAATATATTGATTAATATATAGGTATTTATCATATATGGGTTAGAGTAGTTGATACCCCATGAGAATGAGTACATGAATCATGACTTGTAGCACACATTGGTAGTATTCGCTTCGTGAATTTGGAGGCACTATCATCTTATAGAATGATTTATTTTTTACTCATTCCATCAGAACCTTAGGTATGTCTTCACACATAGAGACATTAACTTGAGGAAGAGCCACTGGTTGGAGTAGTTTTATATCTATGAATAATAGATAGTATATAAAATAGGTAAGGGACACATTGTATAATATTCCCTTAACATGAAGTTTCATTCTTGTTTGGTGTAGGAGGTATCAGAGCAGTTGGTTTCCTCACATCTGACCATGGTTGAGTAGGAGGGTGAGGTTTTTCTCATGCCAATGATGATGACTCGAATGATCCTCCTACATGTGGGATAATACCAATTGGGAGACATTGATTATGAGGTCCTGTTTGAACATATATCCTAAGGATATTCCCTAGATAGATATTATGAAATTGGTAATAATGTCATCTATTTTCAACGATAGACAGTGGTCTCTATACTAATGTGAGAGTATGTGATGAGAGAGATCCACGCATCTCCCTTGTGTTACCATCATGGTGTTGTGAAGATGTTTAAATAATTTTTGTGATAATTTTGGTGTTACGGAATGATATGTAGTGTGGTTATGATCATCTCATTGTTCCTCAAAAATCTATATATGACGGCTAAGAACCAGGTTTCAACAATATTGCTACAGCCCCATGAGATCTCGAAGTGAAAATGGGATGGAATATCCAAATAATTTTTGATAGAGATTCCATAGATAGAGAGAGGATATGACAGAGAAGGTCCATTTCATTCATGAGCAGATGTGGATAGCTCAAAGAAGGATGACATCTTATGTATATCAATTTAGTTTGGCCTTGGTGTAAGAGAAGGGAGATTACATTTTCCCGAGAGTCTCCCTGCGATGAGGATTACATGGGTTTTTTCCAAGGAGGCAAGTTAACCTTGAAGTTCATTTGGATGTTTGAGATTTAATAGAGGGTTGGAGAGGTTTCATAAAACCTCACCCTACCCCCACAGTTTTATCATGTGCAGGAAATATTCCATGTGTCTTAGATGAAGATATATCTGTATAAACCCAAACAGCATATTGAATGGTGTGAGATAGACATTGATAAGGGAGCCACTTCTCTAGAGAACTCATTGGTGATAGAGGATAAACATAAGAGAACACCTATATGGATAGAGAATTCCCCCATCTCTTATGTTGTGGAAGTGTTAGAGCATACATGAGAGAACTTCGGAGTAGGAGAGCCAGAAGACAGCACAATATGCAGAGTTTTTTGTTTAGTTCTTTCATTTCAGGGATAAAAGGATTGAATGTGGGAATAATTTAGGGAAATTATTTTTTACTTTCGAGATAGTGGGATGTATGTTGAAATATTTTCAAACTCATAAACTATGACGACGTGCGATTTTGAGGCCCGATGTGGCTGAAATTAATTTTATAAAAATAAGAAATATATTTAATATCATGTGAAGATGTTTTCTTAATGAAAATGGGATAATAGATAAATTAAGTCTTGGATAAAAAAATATGATACTACTATTAAATTTGGAACATGTGGATTACCCTATCCTTGACCAAATATGGACCAGTGTAAGATTTCAAATAAAATAGCTATTGGCAGGAACATTCAGTAGATTAATTAAATGATTTATTTAATTAGTTTCTAAAATTATTTCATTATATTCAACCATTAAATTTCACATTATGGAGTATATCTAAGGTTACAATCATAACCCTGTGATGGTTGAGAGGATTCTTCTTCCACCTCTCATTAGCAGATCGACATCATATGATAATGAAACTTTGAATCTAGGAAAATCAATGTGTATTGAACACACAAAATATTCTCTCATTCATTTTTTAGCACATTATTCTTTGATAGATTATCCAAATTAAGTTAGTAATCACTAATTTTTTATGCTACCCCACTTTATTGAATATATTGAGTATCATCAAATCTATCTATTGATCTATGTTAAATCCTACCAATTTATGTTGCTATGTGCCAGTTTTAATTTGTTTATACTAATTTCTCACCCCATGCATCCCAATTTGTATTTTTTTTCAAATAACACAAGTCCCATGGTTTTAGAACAATTTTTCATGTGCTTTTCTCCCAATCATTTACCATGTTCATTTCTGATTACCCTATGGGTCTTGGTTCAACCTTTTTTGGTGGAATCTAGCCTGATTAAACCCCTGGATTCACATCAGAATTGTATGTGTGAATGGTTTTTTTATTACGGACAGATTAAGAGGATTTTTGGGTTTTCGATTATTTCTTCATAGATATGGGATCCATAGTGGTATTTCTAATGGAAATGGATATGTATGAGGTGCATATGGTAATTATCTAGTGGATTAGATATTTTTTATGGCTAGCGAACAATCGTAAATAGTAATCAAAGGATTACCGTTAGTTTAATGATGGTCTAGAGATGAGATTAAATGTGGTTGAGGTGAATCTAGAATGTGCATGTGATTACTTGATTTTATATGAAAAAACCGACTACATGTCACATTTTTTGGAAGAAAACATGGAATGTTCCTTGGAAATCTATAGTGATGGGGTACCCTGATAGGTTATGTATCATATTACATGTGGGATCCTCATATTATGTGTGACCCAGTTCTAGTGACCTATCAGTTACTCTGGGTGTAAAAAAACATGGGAATGCCCAAGCACATACCGTGTACTGACTCAGAACCAAATTACATGAACATGCCGTGAGGTACATGGGTAAAACCCTATGTGGGGTAAAATGATGAATACTAATGTACCTGTCCATGGGAATATTTAAATGGACTCTCCATGGATAATGAGCAGGGCCCTGAGTGGGTGAGGTATTCTAGTTAGTACTTATACATGTTCTGTAGGTCTTCATGGGAATTTATCCGTCTACCAGAAAGGAAAAAACCAGGAAATGAAGTGAGACCACATGTAGTTTGGGTCCCCTCACATGGAATGTACCCAGAATTACTTTTTTAAGAAACATGTACCTCTTATATATCCTTCATTTAGACTCATATATTGGCCCACGTGTAGCCGATCTAATGTTTATTTCAACCTAGAATATTATGGTGTCCAATGTAGTGTAATCTGAGATACGATGTTATGTTTTCTATGTGTGACTCATCTTTAGGTGATGCTCACTGACTGTAGTGATTGGGTAGGATCATTGGAGTTTTACTATACTATGGACTTAGGGTACATGTTCTCTATCTACATAGTGGTATCTCCTTATAGAATTAGTGTAGAGACCCAAATCCTGACGTAAATAGACATTACATTACTTTTTCAGAATACTTAATACATGAAAAAAAACAGATTCCCAAAGACCGTATTAGTTTAGTGTCTTTGGAAACTCAGAACACAATCTTCTAATCATGGTGAAAGATCTTCAACATCTCCCATAAATATCTTCCCCTTAGGTTTTCTTTACTAAAACCTTTCTTTATATCCTGGGGAGAAGAAAAAATAAAAAGGGTGAGCTCAAATGCTCAGTAAGGGAAAGCATAGAGAACATAAAACAATCCATAAACATTTGAAGGCAAAAACTTGAACATAAAATCTAAACATCATAATCTTGAGAAAAGACATAAATCATGGAAGTACGTAAGACATATATAAAAAAGGAACATCACTCATGATAAAATAGCATGGGAATAAAACATGTAATTGTGGAAACCATTGATCACATGTTACTATTTCCATAATAGCCAAGGCATTGTTTCCAAGACCATCTTAGTGGACAAAGACCCTTTCTGAATCGAGTACACAATTCGTTCCAGTCCTGTATCAATGAACTAGATTAACATACCATTCCAGCCATGTCTATATGGTGAGATATAAATCTTTAACCAATTCATTGGAGGGAGATATAGGTCCCACCCATCTCATATTTAAATCATTCTTACATGTTCCACAAAACAATCATAAATCATTCATCATAACCCAAAGAATAAATTGGGTTTCATAAACATCATTCCATCATAACATAATCCATATAAAACAAATGGATATAATTTCATCATAAGAAATGTGAAACAATATAAATCATAGAGACATTAAAATTAAAACATAGACATATGAAATAATTTCATCTTATATGGAAAATGGTTTTGATAAAACCCTTGAAAATAATTCTTGAGGAAAATATCTTTTCTTCTTAAAAATAATTTTCTTTTCACAAAATGCCATGAAATTTTAATGGAAAAGGATTTGGTTGAAAATATTCCTGAAATATTGTAGAGTAATCTTCATAAAAATAAGGCTTTATAAAACCGTAAAAATCTATTCATGTCGTATAATTTAAAAAAACATTCTTCTCGTACTTTGGACGGAAAAGTCAAAAAGTTCCTTATGTGGTAAACAAAAGTAATATTCCTTTCATAACATGTGGTAAAAGTCAAAAATGGGTAAAATGTAATTTAAACATTCTTAAAAACACTTTTAGAAAACATGGACATGGATGATAACAATAACCCCAGTAAATACTATTGAATAAACAATCTCAGAAAAGAATGAGATTGGAATAATTATCCCTTCCCTTAGGTCTGATATGCTTCTTCTGTATCCGAACATCCTGTATAATGATTTGAATAATTTCATTTAATTATTACAAAATCATTTTCATTGTAATGATATCATATATGGTTCACTTATGACTTTATATTACCCGTTCTTTTGTAAATTTTATTTTAAAGCAGCGTTTTGGGTAAAATCGTTTCATTTATCGTATGTGTTTCAGCTTGTTGTTCTTGATATTATTAATTATATCCTGATTTACTTAATTCCATAATTTAAAACACGATTTATATATAATATATATTCAGCACATATGTATATATATTATAGATCGATAAATGGAATGAAATACACTGTAAATGGAGACGGTAGGCCGTACATACGTATGAATGTTGTTTTCGTTTCCTTATTGAATTGAATGGGATTAAGTAGATGAAATAACTATATATATAAATAAATACAGTATCATTATTATGTCATGTATTTAATTATTATTAATTATATATACTTTATAATCATTTATTAATGGTTTACATGGAGAATGAATCTCATCGCGTCGTGGAGACGGTAGTCCGTACGTACGCACGAGCGATGATATCATTCCCATGATCGTGGAATTGAATTTAAGTGTATTTACAATATTAAAAAATCAATATCACTTTACAATAATCATATATAGTTATTTATTTTCACCATTATACCCATCTATGTATGGTGGTGGTCGAAAACAGATTACACCACATCTTGGAGACGGTATTCCGTACATATGTACGCGCAGTGGTTTTGTTTTCCATAGGATGGATTGAAGGTGGAATAGGGTTGTTTCATATTTATAATAACATATCATTATATTAGTGATAATTATGTTATTACTTCATAATGAAACAACAAATTAATAGGAAGTAGAAGAAGAAATAAATTTGAAAGAATCGGTAACAGATATTACCTCTTCTTCGACATGCCTCTTTGAAAACTCCTCTTAGGGCACTAAAATTGGTCTTTGAAGAAGACCAGGACCTCTAGAATATTTCTAGGGAATTATATAAGGAAATGGGAAGGGGTTTTCTGAGCTTGAAGGCTCTAAGTTAAGTAAAGATGAGAGGGAGGAGGTGCCCTTTTATATGGGAGGAGAGGAGCACCTTTGGAATCCTTAAAAATATTAGTTTTATATAAATTCAAACCCCACATAAAAACCTCCCAATATGACTCAATTATATGATTAGATTAGATAGGGTTGTAATATCATAAACCAATCAATTTTATACATGTTTTGATCTTATTTTAAACCATATAATTTCTATTTATCCTTATTTAATCTATTTAATTTTATGTGTGGTAATAAAATTCTAAATTTTAAATGGTTATAAATAATCACTTATGTATTGTTAATTTTCCATAATTGGATACTTTATGAAATTTTAGACTATATAAATTTAAATTTATAATTTTAAAATATTTTTGTGATTTTTAAACAATTTAATAATATGTTATTTTTATAAAATAACAATAGTGTCAATTTTGACACTATTCATTTATTTAAATTTAAATAAAATCCACACAGAGGATATATTCGAAATAAAATATTTAATAGGTTTCAAACATGTCATATTCATCTATAAAATTAGTGGAGCATGTTAAATAGTTCATATAATAGTTATCTTACTATTTGTAAAACCATTTTTTGATACTTCTCTTAATAAAATAATTTCTACAACATTTTTGTATAATTATTTAATATAATTATTTTTTGCATAAAAATTAAAACTAAAATACTATGATGAATATAAATCTTATAGATTTCATAATAATAATTTTAGTCGGATTTATATTCTAAAACACCCAACTTCTAAAATGTTATATTTATTAAATTATGAAGGTGACAACTAAAATAATATAAGTGTCATAATCACTTTTATAAGGCTCAAAATGGTCATATATTTGGTCATTGGATGATTATAGTCTATATATACACTACCAATAAGTTTTGTTTAGGTTTTTAATCCCTTTAATGGGTATTATTATTTCAATAAAAACTATATTACTTTTTTCACTAAATAAATAATTTCTGCATCATTAATGTATAATCTATTAGGGTAATTAAATATCTTTTAAAAATTATAATTAAATTACCATGATAAATAAAAACATTTAATATTTCAAATGAGTATTTATAACCAAATTTATATTCTGTATAAACTTATATTAAAAATACTTTAATTATTAATGTTGAGTGAGACATATTTCACTTTCCTTTAAATAAAATAAACTAAAGGTCTTAATCAACTCCAAGTGGGTTCCAATGGATTCCATTTCGACCCAAATATGCCTTACGAAGAAATATAATCATCCAATTATATTAAGACAAGTGTTTGGGTAATTTTATAATATTATATTTACCCTTATTTACCCGATTTACCTTTTACTATGGTAAATAAAATTTACCGTAGTTACTATTCATAATACCCAAAGATAAAAAGTAGCCTATTAACATAATTTGGACCCAATAATTCCAAAATATTTATCAATTTTTCTAAATTCAATACAATAATGTTTCAAGAATTAATTTAAAATTAATTCCGTTGTTAAGAAAATGACTTTTAAAAGTTAAAACATTTCAAAAGATTGAAATGATTTTACCTATGAATTCAATGTAAAATCAATTCTAATGACATAAATTATATTAAATGGTAAAAATATATTATATTTAGAATTTAAAACCATTAAATATTATAACTTAACAATATATATTTTTGTGATGAAAAAAGTTGTTTTTAACTAAAATATAGCGTGTTTTTACTATTCATTAAAATATGAAAGTTATCCGAAAAATATCAAAAACATTATCCAATGTAAATTATTATATCTTGATTCAAAATATGAATTTTATTTTGTAAAATTTAACTTATAAACGTGTCAAAAATTATATTTAAAATGGGTGCGCCATCAAAAGGCGGCAAAACTGCATTTTTTTTAAAATACTTATTTTACACGAAAAAATTATTTTGTTCTCGTACCATGTTCTATAAAATGTGTAAGATGAATTATAATGTCATTAAATTCAAAATATATTTACTACTATTCATAATGGCTAGTTCATAATAATATTATAACCATATATCGTTCTTTAGTGAAACCCAGTATTGTGTACAACACAGGCTATTGAGGAAGGTTGCGATTGCATGCAATGCAAGCCAAGTCAGGGTTGCGTGTATTGCAAGACACCTTTGTTGTTTCATATAACAAAATACAACAATATTTCATTTATACATTGAATATATATATATATACACACTCAATGTTTCGTAGAATAACTACTATCAAACAAACATGAAATTGTGTGTAACACGATCCAAGATTAGTGTTGCATATACTACATGCTAATACAGTGTTGCATATAGCACAAGATAATATTGGTGTAGAGTACAATAGAATATATGAATTAAATTAAGAAGAATATATCTTATAAAATATTGGGATGTTACATTCTACCCCTCTTAAAATGAATTTCTCCCTCGAAATTTTTCGGGGTTATAAATTGTTTACTATTCATAGAAACCCACATTGTAAAAAGAAATACTAAAACATAATTTTAAAAACTATAGTATGAAACATAAAGATTACCCAAAGTAACTCAGCACTAGGTTTCCATATAAGAGAACATAGGTGAAAATATGGATATGGAAGAAAAATATAACCAACAAGTTCTGATGGAGAGTGGTAGAGAACATGGCTATGAAAAAGAAAACAATCACAAAGCCCTAAATTTGTGATGTTCTAAGGTACCATCTGATAAATCAGATATAAGGGCACTAGAAAAACATTTTTTGGTTTTCAATATCATTTCCCTGATGTTGAATATTTTTTTGAATTAAAATAAATACTTACTTGATTTTGGTACAATCTCACTATTGTTTGTGCCTTGAACAAATTGCACTTAATCTCTTAAATTAATGTAGTTGAATTTGTCTTCCGTGAAGTGTTAGCATATCATGCGATAGAATGATAGGTCATTCCATCCATCTCAAACATAAGGTTAGAAAAAGTTATCAAATATACATAAGTCCATCTATAGTGATATTATTCGTATATGGTTCCAAAAATGGACTTATACTTCATATATACCGCTTAATATAATAAAACTAGTTTCTACTAACCAGGGACTTCCTGTAGGCCAGTGGTATGCGATAAAGGCCTGTCGCACTTCAGTTGTGGGATCGATTCCCACAGCCTTGTCTGACGCGACGGGTTGTCGCCCATCCTGCAGGTGGTCCTTTTTCTAAAACTACATTATTATAACATCCCATCAAAAATATTGAAAAAAAGTTATAGCCTTAGACAATACTAATTTTTTTTCTAACATAATCCATTCCAATATTTAGACTTATCCAAAATACTTATGTCAAAGCTCATATTATGAAGAATACAATTATTATAAATGTCATCTACCGAGCATGTAAATACCATCATTTATCCCCCACATATCATACGATATATCTTGTTGGCCACATTCCAAACATGTGAATACCTTAATAATTTATTCTATTGAAAAATGAACACCCATTGAACGTTAGTGACAACATGAATGCTATCAAAAGATAACTCTTTCCACATACCAAAATCCCAAAATTTAGATATACTCAAACCATGATATCACTTTGTCATTGTATCAGTCATAAGCTCATGAATGCTATCATACATATTATTTTCTCCTTATCCCTTCATTATGTGCATATCATATACTTTCCAAAAATATTTGAATAACCATTCATGGTTATTGGTACAATTCAACATATACTATCAAATACTTAAGAAAAAAATAGTGTAACAATCCTTAGATGTGTCTTTACTCCATAGTACCATTACCTATACAACATAACTCTTGATAAACATAAAGCATTCCACTGCCTTCTTAAACTATTGACCAAGCTTCAACACTTCTTTCATCTCATATATCATTTTTAGTCTCCTCATCATCATCCACATAAATACTACCCATATGACCATGATGATTCTCTTAATGAGATTTTCTCTTAGGGAATTGGTTTTCATAATGCCCATACATTCCACATTTAAAACATCTAATCATTGTTGATGTTTTAGCAATACCATTATCCTTCTCCATGGTGTTAACTGAACCTTTTTTTTTGCACTTACTGGATTTGTGTCCTTCTTTTTTGCACCCAAATCATCTTCCAGTTCCTTTGAAACATTCTCCTTGATTCTTCTTCCATCATGATTTACATGAAAGAAATTGATCTTTCTTTCCTCTATGATCATCATGAAACTCCATCTTTCTCTTATTAGCTGAGTCGGGAAACTTACCAAAGTTGAGATTATAGATCATATTATGAGATTTCTGATTAGGCATAATAATGATGTTTGGACTTCCAAATACCATTTCATTTTGTTTCTCATGAAGAATATCATTCCATTTCCCATCATATCCTCTATTATCATGAATCTTCTTGTTTCCAGCCATTTTCTAAAACCCAAAAAGAATAGTGTGAGAGGTAAAATTCATGCTAGGGAAAACAACATAATAAAGGGGGAGTACCGTCAATATCTAACATCTTATGTTAAATTCTAAAATCGTTACCGTAATTCTATGACTATAACCTATATGTATACTTATCCATAGGGAAATCCCTAGATATACTTTAGAAATATCTCTAGAGATTTCACTAAATTTTTCGCATCCTTGTTTCCAAAGGTTAACTAAACCTTCAATCTGATAATAACTTTAGAGACCCAAAGCTTGACGTACATGGACATTACATTACTTTTTCAGAATACTTAATACATGACAAAAATAGATGCCCAAAGACCGTATTAGTTTAGTGTCTTTGGAAACTCAGAACGTAGTCTTCTAATCATGGTGAAAGATCTTTAACATCTCCCATAAAGATCTTCCACTTTGTTTTTCTTACCTAAAACCTTTATTTATATCCTGGGGAAAAGAAAACAAAAAAAATCCTGAGCTCAAATGCTCAGTAAGGGAAATCATAGAGAATATAAAACAATCCATAAACATTTGAATGAAACAACATGAACATAAAACCTAAACATCATAATCTTGAGCAAAGACATAAATATTGGATATACGTAAGACATATATCAAAAGGAACATCAATCATGATAAAATAGCATGTGAATAAAACATGTAATTTTGGAAACCATTGAGCACATGTTATTATTTACATAGTAGCCAAGACATTGCTGCCAAGACCATCTTAGTGGACAAAGTCCCTTTCTGAATCGAGTTCACTTCTCATTCCAGTCATGTATCACTGAACTGGATTAACATTCCCTTCCATCCATGTCTATCTCATGAGATATAAATCTTTACCCAATGCATTGGTGGGAGATATAGGTCCCACCCATCTCATATTTAAATCCTTCTTATGTGTGCAACAAAACAATCATAAAACATTCATCATAACCCAAAGAAAAAATTGGGTTTCATAAAAATCATTCCATCATAACATAATCCATATAAAAAAATTGATATAATTTCATTATAAAAAAGGTGAAACCATATAAATCATAGAGACATTATACTTAAAACATACACATATGAAATAATGTCATCTTATATGGAAAATGGTTTCAATAAAACACTTGAAAATAATTATTGCAGAAAATATACTTTCTTCTTAAAAATAATTTTGTTTTCAGAAAATGCCATGAAATTTTAAAGGAAAAGGATTTGGTTGAAAATATTCATTAAATCTTATAGATTATTCTTCATAAAAATAAGTTGTTATAAAACCGTAAAAATCCGTTCATGTCGTATAAGATAAAAAAACATTCTTCTCGTACTTTGGCCGAAAAAGTCAAAAAGTTCCTCTTGTGGTAAACAAAAGTAATATTCCTTTCATAAAATATGGTAAAAGTAAAAGATGGGTAAAATGGACTCTAAACATACATAAAAACACTTTTAGAAAATATGGACATGGATGATAACAATAACCCCAGTAAATACTTACGAATAAACAATCTCAGATAAGTACGAGATTGGAATAATTATCCCTTACCTTAGGTCTGATATGCTTCATATGTATCCGAACCTCCTGTATAATGATTTAAATAATGTCATTGACTTATTAAAGAATCATATTCATTGTTATGATATCATATATGGTTCACTTATGCCTTTATATTACCAGTTCTTTTCTAAATTTCATGTTGAAGTAGTGTTTTGGGTAAAATCGTTTCATTTATCATACATGTTTCAACTTGTTGTTCTTGATATTATTACTTATATCCTTATTTACATAATTCCCGAATGTAAAACATTATTTATATATAATATATATTCAGAATATACATATATATATGATAGATCGATAAAGGAATGAAATACACCGTTTATGGAGACGGTAGGACGTACGTACGCATGAACGCTGTTTTCGTTTCCTTATTGAATTGAATGGAATTAAGTAGATGACATATATATATATACATACATAAATCCAGTATAATTATTATGTCATATATTTAAATATTATTCATTATATATACTTTAATATCATTAATGAATGGTTAATAGGGAGAATGAATCTCATCGCGTTGTGGAGACGGTAGTCCGTACGTACGCACAAGCGATGATATCATTCCCATGATCATGGAATTGTATTGAAGTGTATTTATAATATTTAAATATCAATATAACTTTACAATAATCATATATAGTTATTTATTTTCACCATTATAACCATCTAAGTAAGGTGGTGGTTGAAAATAGATTACACCACGACGTGGAGACGGTATTCTGTACGTACGCACGCACGATGATTTCATTTTCCATAGGATGGATAGAAGGTGGAATAGGGTTGTTTCATATTTATAATAAAATATTAGTATATGAGTTATAATAATGTTATTACTTCATAATGAAACAACTAAATTAGAGGAATTGGAAGAAGAAATAAGTTTGAAAGAATCGGTAATGGATATTACCTCTTCTTCGACACGCCTCTTTGAAACCTCCTCTTAGGGCACTAAAATTGGTGTTCGATGAAGACCAGTACATATAGAATATGTCTAGGGAAGTTGATAAGGGAAATGGTCAGGGGCTGGCCGATCTTGAAGGCTCAATGATTTTTAACTATGAGAGGGAGGAGGTGCCCTTTTAAAAGGGAGGAGAGGGGCACCTTTGGAATCCTCAAAAATATTAGTTTAATATAAATTCAAACCCCACATAAAAACATCCAAAAATGACTCAACTAGAATATTAGATGATATAGGTTTGTAATATCATCAACCAATCAAATTTAGACATGTTTTGATCTTATTTTATACCTTACCATTTTGATTTAACCTTAAATAATCTATTTCATTTTATTTGTGGTAATAAAATTCTAAATTTTAAATGGTTATAAATAATCACTTATGTATTGTTAATTTTATATAATTGGATACTTTATGAAATTTTATACTATATAAATTTCAATTTATAATTTTTAAATATTTTGTGATTTTTAAACAATTTAATAATATGTTATTTTTGTAAAATAACAATAGTGTCAATTTTGACACTATTTATTTATTTGAATTTAAATAAAATCCACATAGATGATATATTCAAAATAAAATATTTAATAGGTTCTTAACATGTCATATTCATCTATAAAATTAGTGGATCACATTAAATAGTTCATATAATATTTATTTTACTATTTGTAAAACCATTTATTTCATACTTCTCTTAATTAAATAATTTCTACAACATTTTTTTATAATTCTCAAATATTCTTATTTGTTGCATAAAAATTAAAAATAAAATACTAGGATGAAGTTAAATTTTATATATTTCATAAGAATAATTTTAGTCATATTTATATTCTAAAACACCTAACTTTTAAAATGATATATTTATTAAATTATGAAGGTGACAACTAAAATAATATAAGTGTCATAATCACTTTTATAAGACCCCAAACCATCATATATTCTTTCATTGGATGATTATGTTGTTATATATACACTACCAATATGTTTTGGTCAGGTTTTTGAGCCTTTTAATAGGTATTATTAGTTCAATAAAAAATACATTACTTTTTTTCACTAAATAAATAATTTCTGCATCATTAATGTATAAGATATTAAGGTAATTAAATATCTCTTAAAATTTATAAATAAATTACCATGATAAAGAAAAACATTTTATATTTCAAATGAGTATTTATAACCAAATTTATATTCAATATAAACTTATATTAAAAATACTTTAGTTATTAAAGTTGAGTGAGACATATTTCACTTTCCTTTAAATAAAATAAACTAAAGGTCTTAATCACCTCCAAGTGGGTTCCAATGGATTCCATTTCGACCCAAATATGCCTCAAAACGAAATATAAGAATCCAATTATATTAATACAAGTGTTAGGGTAATTTTATAATATTATATTTACCCTTAATTACCCGATTTACCTTTTACTATAGTAAATAAAATTTACCGTAGTTACTATTCATACTGCCCAAAAATAAAAAAGTAGCTTATTAACATAATTTAGACCCACTAATTCCAAATACTGAATCCATTTTTCTAAATTAAATACAAAAAAGTTGCAAAAATTAATTTAAAATTAATCTCGTTGTTAAGAAAATGAGTTTTAAAAGTTAAACCACTGCAAAAGATTGAAATGATTTTACCTATTAATTCAATGTAAAATAAATTATAATGACATAAATTATATTAAATGGTTAAAATATATTCTATTTATACTTTTAAACCATTCAATATTATAAATTAACCATATAAATTATTATGATTAAAAATGTTGTTTTTAATTAAAATATAGCGTGTTTTTACTATTCATTAAAATATGAAAGTTATCAGAAAAATATCAAAACATTATCCAATGTAAAATTTTATATCTTGATTCAAAATAAGAATTTTATTTTTTGAAATTTAACCTATAAAATTGTCAAAAATTATATTTAAAATGGGTGCGCCATCAAAAGGTGGCAAAACTGCATTTTTTGAAAAATACTTATTTTACACGAAAAAATTTATTTTGTTCTCATACCATGTTCTATAAAATGTGTAAGATGAATTATAATGTCATAAAATTTAAAATGTATCTACTACTATTCATAACAGCTAGTTTATAATAATATTATAACCATATATCGTTGTTTAGTGAAACCCGGTATTGTGTACAAGACACGCTATCGAGGAAGGTTGTGATTGCGTGTAATGTAAGCCAAGTAAGGGTTGCTTGTAGTGAAAGACACCTTTGTTGTTGCGTATAACAAAATCCAGCCATATTTCATTTATACATTTAATATATATATATATATACTCAATTTGGCATAGAAAAACTAATATCAAACAAAATTCAAATTGTGTGTAACACGATCCAAGATTAGTGTTGCGTATACTGCAAGATAATACGGTGTTGCGTATAGTGAAAGATAATCTTGGTGTAGCGTACAAAAGAATATATGAAAGAAATTAAAAAGAATATATCTTATGAAATCTTGGGTTGTTATAATTAGGGTGTGAGTTTTATATTTACTCAGTGGTTCCCCATATGGTATTAGTATGTAATTCCTCTATCTACTAAGTGGTACCCCCCATGGAATTAGGGTTAGGTTCTTTTATCAATTAACTGAGAACCTATATGGAATTAGGGTGCAAGTCCTCTATCTACATAGTTGTACCCCCACCCCCTTTTCAAATATGGTGAGGGTCCTCCTTACACTATGTTATACACCCCCCTGATAGACCAGTTTAAGGGTCCTCTATCTACTGAGTAGTACAACCTATCAAATAAGTAGTGGGTCCTCCATAAAATGTGTTTCACCCCCACTGCAATGCACTAGGGTCAGGTTCTTCGACACATAGATTATTCCTACTTCACTATTTTTCATGGTGGTGAGGTGTAGTCCCTCTGCAGAGTTACTCTAATGGATTGAAATGAAAGTTGTGTTGCATCATCGATGGACCTTTGGAACTATTCGAACTCTTTTCCAGGGCTTGGATTTGATATGGAGATCCATTTTCTCTCTTGTTTTGGATTCTATTGTTGATCATATATAAATATATTTTTATCTATGTAGTGGTATTTTTTCATTCCATTTATTTGGGTTGAGTTTCATATTCTTATTTTTCCTCTTACTGATTAAATTTCAGATTTTGGGGTTCCCTATTGGGTATTTATATACTCAAACCTGTATGTGTTTATCCACATGTGTTGTGACTTATTAAAATGATGGAAATGTCAACTGCGATTACATTAGAGAATAGGGAAACCAGGCACATTTGACTGTGTATGGTGGTTTGAGCTTGGAGATATAGAGCTCATTAGTCATAGTATTTTACATTTCCTATTTTTTTGGATTGGAACTATTTCTTGTATGACATGTATTTTTACCCGTTATTTTTCAGTTTACACTATCATACTCTTTGAAATCCCTATGGGTTGAAAATACAAAGGTATTACTCTAAATATTGAATCATTTACTTTTAATCCTCTAAACTTCTTAATTATTATAGTTAGTTGTTTGTGTATAGTTGCATTAGTAAAATTATTCAAATCCTATATATTCACATTAGTGATTTTCACTAGTCCCTATACTATGATGGTGGGCTTGGGGTAGTTGCAGCTTTAGCCCCGTTGGTTCAAGTCATGACATGATCTAGGGGAAATTCTATTTAACAGGTAATTTTTTATAATTAATGAGGTAAAACCTAATGTGAATGGATATAATAGAGGCTCTCACACCACACAAGTACCAGAAAAAAATGGAACATGAGTTTAGGTCATAATTATTTGACCATGGAAAATGTGGTAAATAGCATAACATCGTGATGCTTGGGCTGGTGTGATGTTGGTATCAAGGGTGACTATGTGGAATTTATGAGGTAAAACCCACTGTGAAAAAAAATCGATGGAGGCTCATGTATCAGGTTCACACCTTGATATGAACTTCACAAATTTTGGGACATGATTTTGGGACCACAAGTGGTGAAAACGGGACAAAGGGCTATTAAGTTTGTGTCTTGGAATAGAGATGAGAAATCCAGGTGTCACTACATATCTAGTGTGGATGGGAATCATGACACACATAAATATAATACATTTCATAGTAGGATATGAACATCGACGTGGGAAATCCTCTACAGAAAGGGAATTGTGGCATCCCATAATTATCTTGGGGCATCCAATGTTTGAGGCATGGGGAATGGTTTTTGACAATCTATTACCTATTGAATGACGAATCCCAATTATATATGGGGTATGACTTCTTGCATCTTAACATAAATGTCCTACAAGGAATCCCAATTATAGGTGGGGTAAACCATCTCTTATTAAGAGGAATCTCTCTTTTAGATTGGATAGAATCAGATATTAATATCATGTGCCAAGGATGTCATGATTTATATTTTATAGTTACACCACTCAAACTATAAGGGATTCCAATAGTTTGAGGTCATAATACATAGACCGTTGTGAATAGATTAATGTTGTGCTACATAAAATATGGATATGTTATTAGATTATGGTCTTAAATCTCAGGTCGTGAATCTTATTTTAATGTTTTGGAGTTTTGGAAGATGGTCTCTTAGTTTAAGGTCATTAATTTTATACCATAGGTGATAATCTCAAACAGATATGTGTAGTGATGTGGAGTGAAAAAAACAGCTTAAATTGATGGAAAATGAGGTTGAATGCCACCCAAAAAAATAATCAAAAGGATCACACATTGTTTAAATTTATGATTCTTATACTTGAATTCCTATTTTTTAGTTATAGAGTTTAGACCCATGGCTCTCTACTGACATGAAGTTTTTCATGATAAAATTGGCACTTGTGGGAGTTATGATATTCTCCCCATCCGTTGTGATCAAAGAGTATGATCCATTTGAAAAGGCCTTATGAATTTTATATGGCCCTTCCAATATGGGATCTAAATTTTCTATATTCATTCCAGGTAACATTGTTGTTCTAAGAGCCAACACTATTTCACCCTAGAGAAAATATTGGAGGTGAACCTTCATGTTGAACACTCTCTCTATCATATTATGGCACCTCTCTAGATCATGAAAGGCCTGAAGCCTGTTATCTTTGAGGGTTTCCAACTTAGCTAGATGATATTTTTCAATTTATTAAATATTACATTGGTCATGGATGGATATTTAGATAAATGTAAATTGAAACTTTTTGGAAAATATTGTCTTTTTTCTATACAATAGGGAATATAGAGTCACTTAGTTGAAATTATGATTCATCTTCTGATTAGACCAGAGGGAATTGGGTAGTTTGTTAGGAAAACTATTTTTCATGACCGCTATCTTCTGAAGGTTGTTATATAGGGTATATTTGAATGCCTTAGTCTTCCCATTTTCCTGTTCATAGTAGTGGGATGTGTGGTGGTATTGGAAATGATACATGGCATACAATTTCTTTAACTCAGCATCCTTGAAGTTGGTGTTGTTATCTATATGAATAGTTTGAGTAAATCTAAATAGATAGATGATATGGGAGCTCATGAAATCAACTGCAAATCCGGTCCTAACTTCCTTCAGAGAAATTACTTTTATTCAATTTGAAAAAAAGTCTCTCATTATCATGGTTAACCTAAACTGGAAAGCTATCATTGGTGGGAATGTCCCCACAACATTAGGTCCCCGCAAATAAATAGGCCAAAATATGTGGCGATGTGGAGGATCTCTAATAGACAATAAAAAAATTGGCATGAATTTTTCATGAATGACACCTATTTTCATATTCGATGTAGTGTTGGACAATGGTGAAAAAAATAACCCATCATCGAGATTTTCTAAGAGAACATAAATTATTCCTAATGGGAATAATAAGACCCAACATAGAATACCTACATAACATGTGGACACTCATCTCCAGGGATAAAATAGAGGAGAATTCTATTAAGCCCATAAATATAGAGGGTTCGTTCTAGGTTAGGTCCACTATATAAGATAAACTGCACTACAAGCTTATTGATTCCCATTTTCTCAGCCCGGTATAGTGGGAGAATTATATTATGGAGATACTAAATGAAGTGAGCTGTCCATTTTGGAATTCCTTTACTATGGGTGAACTTTAGGGACTTAGTATGTAGGAACCAACAACCACTTGGTTTACCTATTGTATACCATCATCACTTGAAAGGACTAGAGTTTTGATCCTTTAATGAGCCATGTCAATAACCAGATCATCATGGTTGGGTTATGAAAGAGACACAACTAAATTGGATAAGGAATTATCTCAACCATTCTGTTATGGATGGACATAATTCACTTATAGATGAGCAGGGAACTGGGCCATCAGCTAATGAGTGCACTTCGGGAAGGGAATAAGCTCTATATTTCTTACTATGTCGTAACAATTAATTTTTTTGATTACAAATTTGGAGTCTATCGCCACATGATAGTTAGGGAAATCAATCTTAAGGGCTAACTCTAGACCACTAATGGGAGCCAGATGTTCTTACACATTGTTGGTAAAACCTTCTAGTAGTAGGAATGAGAATGAAAGGAATACCTATGTATGAGTGATGAAGACGTTCCTCAGACCAACTCTGTTGAGATTCGCATCGTTGATCCTTCTACTGGTTAGGCTCTGGGAGACACTATTAGAATGAATCTTCCCATACTACATGACCTAATTTCTATAAATAGTATATTTATCATGGAAATAATTATCTATGAGAAGTTATTTAGGGGACAGATGGGTGGCTAGGAAATCTTCAAATACATGGACATTGATGGATTTCTAAAGAATGAACCTTATGTAGAACTACTAAAGGATCACTACATAATGTGCCAAACATTCTACCAATATTGGGAGATTGAGAATATACTTTTTTAGGTGTACTCCGGATACCAGATGTATCTCATGATTTTGTACATAATGTATCAAGATATGTACTATAAAAACTATAATGAGGTTGTTATTCTTGATGGGGGCATATCTAGTCTCCTTTTCAATGAGCGTACAACTGATATATAATATATTATTTGCATTTACCTTATTTTTCTTCAGGATGAGAAGGTAGATGAGGGATCATTATAACGTGATCACATAGAGGACTAAGGGATTCTTTGAGATTGGGGGAATCAGAACTGAAGGTTATATAGGGACCTTTATGATTTCCTCAAACATGTTATGGCCTTCCTCATACCATTAATAAATAATTTACTTTGTTAATGAGCCTCAAAATGGGATACACATTCCATCAAAATTTTATATAAATTGTTGTATGTAGGATAAGTAGCCTTGGAGGCCTCAGAGCTCTCAGAGGTTTATCAAGGGAGGAATATCACTGAGGACATTCATCTTCCTTGGTCAAACTCAATTCTTCTATATCTTATGATGATGACAAGAAACTTCCTCAAGGTAACCTTGAAAGCACACTTCAAATGGTTCATCTTCAAATTTTGGGAGTGGAGGAAGTTGAACACGTTCCAAAGGTTTTTCAGATAGTCTGGAAGATGGAGGTATATGAACACCAATTCATCCACATAATCATTTCGCCACCATAACAATAATAATTTTAAATATGTAGTGCTTGGCATGTTGATACACGGATCTCACATTTTTTTAGGTTAAAGGGAAATAGTTAATAGAAGAAGATCCCTTGCAGTTCCATGAATGTATTGGACTCCTCTTCCTGGGGGGATGCAAATCTAGTTGTACCCATATTATCCATCCATGAAATAGATGGATTAGAACACATATATAGAGTTAATTAATAACTGTATCACTAGAAGTGGAAAATCATCATTCAAAAATTAGTTGTTCAGGTACTAGAAGTCGATACAGACATTGATATGATCATTATTGTTCTTAGCTGGTATAGTGATAGGTATCCATCCGAGGTACTGGACATCGATGATGAATTTTTCATTTATAATATTTTTAACCTCATCCTCAACCATAGAACCATGAGAGGGGTTCATATTTCTTTGAGCCTATGCATTTCTGTGATGGATCACTAGGATACCAATACAATGGATGATAACATGAGGGTCCAACTTAAGAATTCCATCATTCCTCTAGGGTAATACTTCATATTTCTACTTTAGGAAAGTCATGTACTACATTTTTTCCTCCACAAACATGACTGCACTGATTAGTGTCAGCCTTAGATATGCCTCAGTACCAAGGTTCACCTAAATCAAATAATCAATGATGATAGAGAACCCATGTTAAAATGTATTAGTGGAATATTCCAAGTATTCTTAGTCATCAATGTCGTGTGAATCACTAGGAGGAAGCAACTCTTCTAGGATAGACGACTCATGGGAACCATTAGTGCCAACTTGGGTAGGCACGAAATCACCATTGGTGGGTTCCTACTCTTCTGAAATTGTGGTGAACAAATTCATTGAACAAATTCCATTTGTCCATCAACTATGGGGTTCATTCATGATGTAAATGAAATTGTGGAAAATATGATCCCATCAATAATAGTTTTTCTAAATAACATTATATTACGTTGTAAAATGGAGGCCATATGGTATACCTCTTGGTACTTCACAATAGTGGGGGCCCCTAGTATCACCTGGGAATATCCAATGTAAGAGTGTGGGCTAATCTATAGACATTCCATCTTTTTAGGAATGTTGAAAACCTTTTTCATGGAGAAAAAAATTCATCCTCTTAGATTCATAATTTCGGGCTTCAACCGCTGAATTGATAGAATAGAATCATCTTCAAATTCTTCCCATAGATTGGATTCAGTGGTCACTAGATCATTGGTTTGATCAACCCCATTGGTCTGAACCAGTTTCCCCCCTCTCTTGTAGTAGTATTCATATAAATATAGGTAATAACATTAGTCAAAGTGATATTATTCACCCTATAATACCCAAATCAATTATTGAGGGAGAACATGAGCCATTGGTAATATGTGGTAAGGACAGATTCATGCAGATGAACCCATGACCTATCCAATAGTGCATTGAATATGGTATCCTACAAGACTACCAAAAATATTTTTATTTCAATAAAGCCACCAAATTGGTTCTTCATCCAAAAAAATCCAAATATATACCTTTCACTACTGTCATAACCCATGACTATTATGTCAGAGGGAGTCAAATCTTCTTTAGTCAGACACAACCTATGGAGTGTTCAGGTCGAGATGAGGTTGATCGTAGAAACTATGTCCACCAGGAAGTGGAATATATCCATTCAATTGAGATAGAATGTAAAATATATTGGTTCTATTTTCCCATATACGATGACACCTTAATATTACCCATAAAATTAGACAACGAATTGGAATTCCACTTGCTATTCCTCCTGAATATTGTAGGCCTTTGCGTAGCTACATCAGCATCAAAATGGATTGAGATATTCTAGGCTTCTTCCATGGTCTCACAAAATTATTTAAAAAATATGATTTCCTTGAAAATTGTGATCCTTATGGATATTCTTGATAGGTCCTTTAATATATATTACTTCCAAGCTAAAGGAAACTTCCCCCCATAGGGGTCTCTCTTTTGCAAGGGGTATAACTGGTGATGATGGATTAACCAATGGGGTCCATTTGTACTAGAAATATCTTGTTTCTGAGTAGAGGAATTTCTCTATACTACAATCAAGTGACTACCAATTGGATGAGGCCTAGCTCTAGATGGGGACAGGTAATCACAGTGGGGTTGTGACTAAGCTTCTCGACCGACTAACATTATTGGCTGTAGAGGCTTACATGATGATACTTGATGGGATGAAATTTCTTACTGAGATATTTGAAAAACCTTCATTCTAGACACATTATCATGAACAATACAACATGTGGTACTATCTGCAGCATTTTTGATGCTCACAAGTCCTCCTCCTTTCCCTTGATAGTGTCGAATAGAGGCACCCTGGGGGTTTTCATGGAATTCCACATCATTGATATTTTTGATGAAGTATAGCAAATCCATGTAATTCTTGAATTCATACTCCTCCTCCATATCAGTGACATATCCAATGATAGGAAAACCCATGATTTAGTTCCCAACTTAGAAGGAATGAATTGGATGATATTGTTAGATAGGTTTGGCACTAGTGCAAGACCCATATTTCCCCTGTTCTATCCTCACATGTTCTTTGCAGATCTAGAAGGATCTGATGTGGTTAAAGAGGAAGTAGTTTTAGGAGGTTCAATAACCACGTGAGGTTCTCGCCTCCCTAGGTTAGTGCATATGACACCATGGGAATGAGAAACTACCGTATGATCCAAATAGTCATCATACCTCTCAGTTATGTGGTTAGAAGCTCATTTCCATTCACTGAAGCCTTTACTTGTGGTGTTAGGATCATTAAATATATGAGTCACCTATTCATGTAATTCACCCAACACTACTAAACCATGATCCAAAAGGTCTTAGATCCAATCCATGAAGAAATATAATTATTTGATGGTATGTCCAAGGATCCTATGGTGTGGTAAATGGATAGGGAATTCAGTTTGTTTAGATTCCAAGGTATTATTGCACTCTGGTAGCTTTAGAATCCCCTTATCTAGGAAAAATATTAAATTACATGGTAAAAATAATTCCCAGAATGAATTGATCCATTTCCATATATTTATAAGGGAACCCTATGAGCTTAGAATTGATGACTGCATAGAGCCACATTTTCTAGTCTAGGCAGTTAAACATGGTGGAAAGTGCCTTGCGGTTCTTCACCATGTGTGGTTATGCATGATATGGGTATCTAGGAAGAGGTTACTCTAATAAGGATAAACTCAATGAGGATACACTAGAAAATTTATGAATAACTCTACCAGATCAGGGGCCTTTACCTATATGACATCAAAATTCTATACTTTGGCAGTCCTTCTAAAGGGAGTTGGAAGAGAAATGGGCGTCAATGTCTATTCAACTAAAAAACTTCCTCCAGATGATGGTATTTATTAGAGAACTCCAAAAACCTCCAGGAATGTGGATCTTGAGGAGGGTATGGGGAAAATGTAGTCCTGAAATTCCCCCACACACATTATTTGCAGCAACTCTTGTGTTATTTCCAAGTCGAATGAAAACTTATGTCCTTTCCACCAGGAAAAAACATCTATGACTCAATCATTAGGCATATTCGTTCCATTGAAGTGGTTTGAAATACTCTTCTTGTGCATGGCGGAGATAACATAGTAATGTAACTACCTGTGGAGGTCATACAAACAAGTTATAGACACTATGAGTTGATATATGTACAAGAAAAATGTATATCATTCAAGCATCTAAATAGAAAACCATTTCTTGAAATCCTCATACTATTATAGATGTTTCAACATTAGTCTTCATAATGAGATGATGTGGTTTAGTGGGACACACATCATACTGAATGAGGTGAATTTAAGATTTCTAAACTTCAGTGGTCCTCATAAGTTGTCCACCCATACCGAGTGCAGGTTTTGGTTAGATGGGACCACCACCTGGCATGTCACTGAAGTCCTAAGGGGAGTGGTGAGAGAAAAAATCCTGTCATAATGGTGTGGGTCTCTGTCTTGACAATGATACATGCAAAAAAAATTGTTGAAATACTCATTAACTCAATGAGAAGGCTTATCAACTAGAGGGCCGACATGGATTCGATCTTGAGTTGGATAATTAAGCTACTCGGGTGGGTTCTTTGACTCATACCCCATCCTCTTACCATATACTCATGCCTCTAATCTACCTTCATGTGTGGGGTTACCAATTTATACTGGGGGAATACTTCCAATGTGGTCTTATTTCCCCACTTTAGGAGAAATAATTTCACATCAGATGGTTTCATAATCTGGGAAGTGATAAAAAATGAGAACAATGTTGATTCTATTATTCTCTTCAATCAGATGAAGATAGGAGAAAACCAAAGGATCCTCCATGGATTTCAGTTCAATATCTAATGGATTGGTGGTCTCATAATTATCCTTTAACATTTTTATATTCTAGTAGGTATAAATAAATTACTCATTGGAGGTACCACTATGGACATTTGTCTCCCATTGCTGACAAGTGATGACACCTATCTGAGGGTCTTCTTAGTTTTCAAACACCCCTTGATGTGGGTTTTTTCCATCAAGAAATATGTTGAAGTAAATATTATCCTAATCATATTGAAGTTTGGTGATGGCCAATATTACCATAAAATTAGCTGAAGTAAACCCCTCATCATTAGTGGGTAGATCAGGAAATTACAAGATAGAGATGAAATGGAGAACAATGTATTATATCTATCCTTTGATCTGCACATGAATAAATGCCTCTTCCATAATCTATATGACCATTGTGAGGCACTTGATTCATCTCTATTGGATTGTTTGGCTATATCCAGACAAGTCAATGAGAAGATACATTTGGAGTGATACTATCTCAATATTTCAGCACTACTGTTTGATGGAATTGAGGAGCTCATGGATTCATGGGTAGGCTATGGTTGATTGTGGTGGCGGTGAAACATCATCCAAGTGATTTGGAAAAAAATGCATTGAACCTCAGTAAGGGACTATAGGTTTCAAAAAATTTGTGTTTTTGGCAGCCATAACACCATATTCAACATTTCAGTTTCTAGAACCTCCCATATGAACTCTTGCTCAGATGAAGGGTCATGTTCTTGATCAGACCATGGTCTGATCAGTGTTATTTGAGATATGGGTGGACGCACAGATGTTTATTGGTTTTCTATATGGTTGGACTATGGAAGAGACACTGAGTGAGTCAAATGTTTGATTCTTGATGAAAAATATCTTAGTAAGGGCACAACTACATCATCTCATCCCTACAAGTTGGGTTATCCACCACTTCCAAATGCACAAGGTAGACATCACTCATCTATGGATCAAAATAATTCTCAAAAAATGAATGTGACAATCCTGACACTAAAAAATCTCCAACTTTCTGGGTAGAGGTTGATATGTAGGAAACATATAGCAACATAGTAATATTTAATGTGATCCCCTTGAATGGAGGTAGGACATACCCCACCTAAAAATACATGTAGTGGTAGCTAGGGATCCTATGGACCTCAACTTCTGATATTGGAAACCAAAAATTTCATGCTTCTTCCCTAGACTCTAAAACCAAGGTGAAGAATCCATCATCAATTTATATGTACCCTTGAATTATTAAGGGTCAATGAGGTCTATGATTAATTATAATTTTCTATGATTTTACCTCTGACAATGATTTTTAGGCCTCCAACCATGAGATGGCTCATTAGGTTAGGTTATGTCTACAGCATGGGGAGGACCACCATGCAGGTTGGATATAAAGACGAGAGGGCCTCTACAACGATAATCTGGGACACATATAGGACATCTGTGTAGAGTTTCATTGGAGTGGGGCGGACCTTTGCTCTAATTAGAAGAAATACGAGGATGAACTCCACTTTTATAGGTAATAGAGTCAGGAGGGAATCCACTCTATTTGGTAGGAACCTGGGGAGGTTAACTGTAATGATTTTTAGGAACACAAGGATTACCTTTGTGTTGCGATGAAGGATTATGGGTATGGACTTCATAATAATTGTCAAAATAGAAGGGAAAAATTTTACTCTGGTTGTCGATGAAGTGTGGAGGAGCTCCACTTGGGTTGGTGCTAGAGTTTGGGGGACCCCCATTTTGGCTGGTAGCAGCATGGGGGGACCTCCATGTGGGTTGTTTAAAGAGCATAGAGGACCTATGTCTGGGTAGGTAATGGTGTGGGTTGGGCCTCCACCTAGAATCAAATCGTCATGGGTTAGCCCATAATGTCAATCAGTAACACTGATGATTCAAAGAGTTGCAACACCCTGAACCCAGAAGCCAATAGTGAGTGCATTAGTTTATTATTTTGGCATGATTACAAGGAATAAAATCCAAATGTACTAATAAATTTATAAATTCTAGAATTCTAGATTAAATTCATGAAACCCATAATGCAATGGGAAATATGAAACAAAAACATGATACATAATAAAATTAAATAAAAATCTTACAGAAAATATTATTCAAATGTTTCCTCATAATAATTTGATGAAAGGAAAAAAATTAAGTTTGAGCTAAAATGATCATTAAGGGAATGTATAATAGAATAAATGAATAATTTATGAGTTTAAGACAATATGGAGAGGTAAATAACTAATAAAATCTTCCAATAAAATAAACATTATAAGGCATAATCAATATGGAAATGTAAGAAACTGAAAAACATGAAATTTTATCAATAAACTGAGAGTAAAATGCATTCATTGATATTTATATTAAATAATAAAATAGATAATAATAATAAATGAAATCTCTATAAAGTTAATTATTAATTATTAGACGTCATGTTTCCTAGACACATGATACCTTTACCATTAAGAGATAGTTTAAAATATTTTGATTTCGAAAACTAATTCATCTCATGAGACTGCTGATGCATCGAGGGGATTTAATTAACCATTCCCCAACCTGTAGGTCTTTCCTTAAATAATCCCAACACAAGTATTTCATGTCTCGAGGATTCATCATATATTAAATAATTTATTTTGTTTAAAAATAATGTTATATATCAAAATGTTCCATATTGAATAGAACATGCAGATTTATCAATAATTATTCTTTGGAGGATATATGACAAGAATGATTTTTGACATCGATGAATAGAAATAACCTTGAAATATTATTAATTTTTTTGATGAAAATAACCTTTAAGCATCCCAAATGTGTCCCAAATCACCTTCAAAAATTGGAATCATAAGCACCATAATTGAAATTATATCAAATTAATCACTAAATACAACGAATATAAAATACTTCTTGATATAATACATATAAATGGTCATTATATACATAACATAAAATTAAATTTTAAATGATGGTGTATGCCTCACAAAATAAAAAGTGAGACAACAATCCATTACCTCGAAATTACTTTTGGGAAATAATCATTTTACCTTCTATGTAATAGTTTTAAGAGTGTTAATAACATACTATAGAACCATATTAATATATATGTTTTCAAATATTATTATCTTATAATATCTTGTTACATTTTTCTAATATTATATCATTATGTTCACAATATGAGGTGTCAATTACTGAGAATCTTGATTATGTTTTGACTCCTTATTTGTTGTTTCGATTACATAGATCAATATTTCAACATCTCTTGAATTTAAAACATGAGTTAATTATAAAATATATTTATTAAATTTTTATTTTTAATAATCCATACTATTTTTAGATAAGAAATGAAATGCATCATTCATGGAGATGGTTGATCATATGTACCCTTGAACTCTACTTTTATTTCTTTATCGAATTGATAGAGTAATACAAATGTACATTATAAATACAGTTCAATATTAATGTCCTATATGTCACATATTTTTATTGAAATCATCTTTAATATGATCTTTATATAGAATGAAAAACTCACATCTCATTAAGGAGGTGGTAGTCAAAATATCCACAAATGATGCTATCGTATTTACACAAAATGGAAATTATAAATGTATATGTCATAAAATATTTATAGAAGAATATAGACATAAAAAGTATCATATATATCGTATATAAATATATTTTCCATCCTAATTTTCACCATGATATGCGGTAAAGTAACAAACGAACAACATCGCTTCATGAGGTGGTAGTTCGTCGTACACAAGAAACGGTAAGTTCATTACATATTAGATGGAAGTGTGTCTAATTTAAGTTCAATCAATTAACATTAAATAAATCCTATTATATTTATTATACTGATATTATTATGTAACCATGTAATAATAAGAGGCCAATTGGTGGTGACTGAATTAATACTAAAGAGCTTTAGCAAAAATGTTACCTCTTTTTTGGGTAACACCATTTGATTTTCACCAAAGGTATTCCTCAAATGGATTTCTACACAAAAGTAGGATTCTAGGTTTATGGGAGATATATTGAGGATCTATGTAGTAAGATATTTTTATATCCATAGTGGGTTGAGATGTGTATGGTATTGGGAGTTTTGAGGGCCTTTTTTTTGTGGAGTAGTGACACTCTAGTTAATTTTGGAAAAGGTAATTCCACCCATGTCTTTTCATATATAGTGAATGAAATAATGTTATAAATTATTTAAAATGCAGTATAGGGTCTAAATATGTCTATAAAATATCTTTTGAACAAGTTTCTAGGTCATTTGTTCCTTAAGATTAAGGCATGGTCCTTTGTTAAGCTTAATTTCACCTTAATTGTTCTAATTAATGTTAATCACTTTTAATAATATTTGAGATAGAAAATAAGTTTAAAATATAATATATTATAAATTATTATGATTCAAAATATGGAATCAATTTTCCAAATTCAAATCATATAAGCGTACAAAATTAATTTAAATTTATTCTTTTAGATGGGATGACAATGTGGGTTTTCAAAGGTAAAACGTTCAAAAGTTTGCTATCCTTATCTACCCAATTTCATAGTGAATTTGATTATTATTTCCTAAATTTTATTAATTTATGAAAAAATAATCATAATAAAATTTAAAACCTCGAAAAAAATTTTAACATTATAAATAAATTAGTTGAAAAATATGTTTTCAATTAAAATTCATTATACTTCACTATTTACTAAAAAAGAAGCATCACAGAAAAAATTTCACAAATTCACCATAAAATAATCATTATGGTTCATTTAAAATATCAATTCTATTTTAACATATAATATTTATAAAGATTCCAAAAATTGAATTTAAAATCAATTCTCCATTAAAAGGTCGTAAAAGTGTCTTAAAAATATCGTTTTTTATGTGAAGTAATGTGTTTGTTCTTATCTTATGACTATAAAATATAATGGGTGAATTTAAGAAATATTTTATTAAATATATATTATTTTTGTCTCATTAATATCATACAACAATTTTTATATTTTTTATATAATATTTTACTATAGCTTTTTGAGTGTAAAAATAATAATAATAATTTTTTTTATATTAAATTGGTTTTCATATTTATTTTTGATTAATTTGTAACCAATGCATTTGTTTTATATTTGTGTAAAACATAGATTTTTAAAATTTACCTAATAGTTTCCATAACTAATAATTTAATGTATTTATTATATATTATTATATTAAAAAAGAATAAATTAATAATATATTTTTGTTCGGTAAAACTCGGTCCTACATGTAACACAAGACATTAAAAAAACTTGTTGTTGGGTGTGAGACACACTAATATGGTATGACATTCCTTGAAAGATATGTTATAGATTTAATTTATTTAAAATATTAAATACATTTTAAAATCTTGGGGTATTATGTTCCCAAATGAACTTGATGATGTGGGTGTTATATGTTAATAAATTCAATGTTATTAAATTAGAATTTTGAGGTGTTACAAGAGTCCACATAGACTTCCTTTGAAGAGGATGGGGTCTTCATCCAAACCAGGATAATATGGATCCTGGTTCTCCCACTCTAGGGATCTGGTAGGATGTGAGGGTAGTGTCAGGGTACTATTGAGCTATAGAATATTCCCCTTGTCAAAAAACATCTTGGTCCTACCCTTGATGTTTGAGTCGGGTGCATCGGATCGGGGTTGAAGTAGTAGGGGTCAGTCCACCTGTTCTTTGGCATGTTGGTCTAGATGGTTCTACTAAAGATGAGTCCTAGTGGGATCCCTTTTTGTATACTCTTGGGTATTAGTCACAAAATGTGTGATTTGATCATCTCGTACCTCTTCAACGTAGGGGAGTGAATCTTTAGAGAACATTGGTGAGGGGAACCCAAAGCAATTTTCTATAGAAATTCCGGTGGTTTCCCCCTGCATGGAGCTCAAGGGTGATGGTTTCATTGATGATCTAATTACTTTAGGTCCTAGTAGGTAATTTCACTTCTGAGAATGAATAGTAATTGATTATATTGTAGTATGATAGTGTCGATCACCCTCCTTGGGATGATCTTAAATGGTGGGATGAGGTGTGGGTGACCATTTTCTAATTTCAAGTGAGAAGTGGAGTTATGTAGTATTATCACAGCAATGTTCCTCCTTTCCAGGGGACTATAGGTAATGGGAATTGATTCCCATTAGCATGGGTCCTATAAAGTTGGTTAATTTAGCAATCATTACAGGTAAAAGGAATGTTACTCTAAATTTTCTGATGTTACTAAATCTTCTGAAGAAGATAAAGCTCCATGCTAAAAATGTTTCAAAAAAGGATGCCCCAATAAATTGGTGAGTCTCCTTTTGGGATCACCATTAATCCGGTGGGACCAGGTGTAGAATATTTCAATATGATGACATGAAAATATGTTGATGTCCCAAATGCTACTATTCCTTGTGTTGTGGAAAATATTTTTACATCAGGTTCACTATTTCTATTTCCAATGTTGTAATCAAGGCAAAGAGATGAGTGATTTAGTTTTATTTCATTTCATATTTCCAAAAATTTGTGGATTTCATCACTTTTATTGGTGATTTATACTACATTATATAAATTAGATAGTGGAATTTTGGTTCCTCCTTCAATGGATTCATCTGTGTATCTAGTTTCCCAATCTGCATCTCCCTTATATATTATGTAATGTTCATAGAACTCATTCCTAATTACATATATATGTGGAAAACAATTAAAAATGATAATTATTTCATGATATGGTATTATCCTTTGGTCATTAGAGTTGTCTCATTTGGGAATTCCTAGGTAGTTATGGACGTTTGGAACATTTTTCACCTATAAATATTCCTATTGGGAGGGAATATTATGTGAGGAATCATTAGAATGGATCCCATGTCATCCCATGGTTATCACGAGGTAATAAACACCAATGGTGTATTTTTTCAGAGGATTTTACCACATAAATATTACACTTATTCATGGGGCATGTATTCTTCGTTAGGTCACAAGATCATTGTCCTATGGAGATGGATCAAAACATCTAGTAGATATGGATTGAGGCATAGGTTTAATGTCTTGTTTAGTGGGTTTGATAGATTCAAATTATCCATGGAGGAGAATCACGGATATGTGTACTTATGAGGTAACATTTCATTCTTGGATAGTTTACCAATGGAACAAATGCCTCGGGGAGGTGGATCTGAGAGGTTCATCCCTTTGAATAAATATGTCTCACCTAGATAGTTTACCAATGGATCAAAACTCCCCATGGATGGGGATATAGGAGGGGCATATCTGGTATGGAACATTTCACACTTGTCTCAAAATTGAACCTCAAGTAGCTGTCCTAAGTACTCTATTTGGAAGACACTAATAAAAACCCACATAATTCCATTCCAATGTTTAAGGTTGTGTCGTAGGACTGATCAATGAATTTTAGCATCATGCAGTAATGATTCCCATGTCATTAAAGGAGCATCAATGAGGTATAGTGTGGGAATTACACATAGTTTTTTCCCATCCCAAAAGGATTTATATTGGGAGAATGGTGTGGGGATTACACATGGAAATTCCAATCAAAAGGCGTTTCATCCCACTTGGGGAGAGGAAAATTTGGTGCATAAGGGTTGGACCACTCCAAGAGTAATGTTCTAGGGTCTGTAGTGGGAGAGTTTACTATCCCATGACGATTGTACATGGGGTTTCCCATGTTTGTCACATAGGGAATCGAAACAATTAAAGCCATGTGTTGAGAATATTGTAATTCATTTTAAAATTGTATGACTAAGATTTGGAACATGGCTGTTTTACATCATGATGCTCAGACATGGGGGGACTCACTTCTTACCCCAAAGGATTCTGTGATTACCACTTCAGTTCCTTTCGGTGGGAAATAGAATTGGTAATACTATAAATGAATGGTCAATCATGAGGTTTATATTAGAGTCCCCATGATTAGAATAAAAATGGTTTAAGGTAACCATTAATAGAAGAAATATGTAGACTTTGTGCCCATGAAACACTTGAAGTGGAGTGGGAGGACATAGGGGTTGGTGGCACCGACCACATAGAGACATGAGGTGTAGCTGAAACAGTCATCGATTGCTATGGGCGTCCTAGGAACTCGACATTAATGAAGGGGTGTGTGGAAAATTGAGATACCATTTAGAAGACAACAAGAGATTTTTAATTAAGCTTAAGGTTGTAGATATATTTTATTAGAAAATATCAGGTGCCTTAGGGGAGTCATGGGCTTCATGAAGGACTATGATTTTTGAAACAGGGTGAGCCTACATTGGAGTGAATTTTTTTATTGAGAGGGGGATTTCTTCATTAAGGTTGAATGCTTCCTAAATACTCAAGTTCCCCATAGGTAATATTCTTTAGTGAAGGAAATTTTACTTCATTAAAGGAATATACACATTAATTGGAGGCTCTCAGAAACACATGGGAGGTGGTTTGGTGATAATTTGATACCTTGGGTGTTAAATGATTGCTTTTGTTGAAATAGATCCAGTGGTTTGTGAATAGAGAGAAATTTTCAGAAGTCAAAAGGTCACTATTAATAACTAAAAGGTCATAATTTATGTAATATTTATAGGTAATGAGTTTCATGAATATTATATAGGTTTGTGTAGTGGTTGGGAATTTGTAAAGGGGCACAAATCTACAATTCTGAGTGTTTCATTTTCATAGGTTATCCTCCAGCATTTATGAGGTCATGAAAGAGAATATGAAATTTTGATGTGAAGAGTTTTTCATCAATCCATTTCATCATCATGAAGGAATGATGAAACTAGGGCTAGCATTTCATGGAGCTTACCATCATGCCTCCACATTCCCAAGTCCATCATAATCTCTCTCTCTATTTTTGATGGTGGGAGCCTTGCCCAAAAGACCCCTTTGAATTATTTTGGTCTCTTTGGCTCGAATTCTCCCAATAATAGCAATTAATTTATCTAATGTTTTCATGGTACATGTATTTTGGCCTCAAAAATCACAAGAAAATGCTAAATGTCAGAAGTTTACTTTAAAAATACAATGGGAAAAATAAATTTTGATAATAAAGAGGTTATGGAAATGGTAAAAAGACACATTGGAATTAAACAAGAAGGTTTCACTATACTAGAACATTGTAATATTCACTTGAATTTTAGTCACTACCATGAACATTTATTAAAATTAAATAAACAGATCCACAACAAAGATCATGCATTAACAAATAAAGTCATATACAGAGAAATATAGGCTCAATTAATCCTCATACATAGTTCTAAATGGGTTAATATGAGTAAATAAAAATAATAAAGGAGTATTATAAGTTTTGATTTTATAGTACAAGATATGTTATATCTTCTATACAAGGAAAACATGCATAACTAAAAATCGAATGTATAATAGAGAGAGCGGTGAAATTAAGAGTTCAATGTAGATCCATCTATGATTGAATTTGGTTGTTCGACAATATTCTATCCCATGGATGATCATATAGTAGTATAAGAATTATTTTTTGAAGTTAGTTTCACCTTATTCATAGTTTTTGGAATATCAATAAGAAAATGGAGTGTCCTAGTGTAGAATAATACTAGCACAAAGAGCACTTGAATGCCTCACCAATACTTCTTTTTACACATGATATGATTCCTATAATTTGTATAACAATCTCATCCAATTATAAATTTCCCTATAATAATCCTATGGTCACCTTAGATAAGATATTTTAACTAATCTAATAGGTCTAATTAAATAAAATAAAAATAGTAGTTGGAGTTCAATACTTTGACATATTAGGATTTAATAACCATCGTCAATCTGTAAGAAACTAGAGTGTTGTAGTTGGATGACTTCAAAATTTGGTATGTATGTGCTGTATCACTACATTTACATAGGATTCCATGGCCAATCAATAATATTCATTATGTTTGTTGGATGATCACAATCAATAAAAAGACTTCATGAAGTCGATTAAACAATTTGGAAATTCCTTCTATCTCCCATGATTGAAAGACATTATTTGTTTAGTTAGTGATTTTTTTGATGTGAAAGTATCATCGTTTTATAAAATTCAATGATTCTACAATGATTAGTGGAATTACTTATTTCAGTTGATGTAATCATATTAGAGTATCACGTGATGAACATACTATATCAAATTTTATTCACGTGATAGGTCATATAATTAAAAAAGTTCTAAATTTATTCCTCATGGTTGGACATATTATTTATGGTATCTTGGATTAATGTTTCATTCAATTTACTAAAACATATGATTGATCTTACACTTAAAATGATTCTCTATTATTACTTCATTTTTTTACATGGTCAGTCTAGTCGTTAATATAGTCAGTTGTCTGTTCTAATGGTCAATCATGTGCACCACACAGTTGATCAAAACATATCATATTTTTACCAAAAAACATACTTCTATCATAAAACTCATAATTATATAATATTATAGGAAACATGATATTGTATCACTTTGAAATATAATTTTGGATAAATCTGATAGCATGTATACACTGTATGTTCTTAGGTAATAATAGCTTTTGATGACCTCACTGAGTATTATTTCTCACCCCTTCATGTACACTTTCATATTCTTCTGTTATTTCTTTATAAACCACCTTATATGGACGGTGGATAGTCTCTATTATTAGTGACGGGAAGGGAATCAGATAGTTTTTGTCTTGGAGTTTCATTCTGATGACCCATTTTGATTCATCAATTTTATTACTCAGATATGTTTGGGATGCACAATTTATATATAATGATTAATTTGTATTATTAATTATTTCCTTCTATGGATAATTTTTTATATGAATTTTTATATTATTATACATGTTTATTTATTCATTAATTTCATGGTTCATTTTATTTTACTATAGTAGGTGACAAGTTATATCAAGAGGTAATGCCTCCCAATTTTTTTTGGGATACGTCAATGATGGTTGCTATCCTATGGAATACTGGAGGTTGTCTTCATGATTCCACCTAATATTATAGTAGCACATGACACAATAATTACTTGTTTTTTATAGAGTACCACTCTATATTTTTCAATTTCCAACCACAAAAAACATAATTTGGGTATTTTAACCCATAAGTATACCACTAAAATACACAATAAGACCATTATATGATAGTACAAAATTCATATTATTTATCAAAATAAAAATTTCCATGTGCACCAAGTCACAAAAATGATGATATAATAACCCTCCACCTATTACACCAATATGTTAAGTAAAGGCACATTATACAAGTGTAAGAAAAATATATATTAATGTTTTTGATGTGGTTTTAATTGAAAAAGTTTGACAAAAACCATCCAATGAATCACATTGATTTTAAGAAATAATCAAATGGTATTTATAAAAAATTATTGGATGGAATATGTGTTTTGGTAAGAGAAAAAATATATGTCCATATTATACATACATGGTCATAGAAAAAATACTGGATTGGAAAAAATTCATTGAATGAATGTTGGAAGCTAATAAAAAATTATATAGATTTTTTTGATTAATTTATTTCCTACCAAAATCAAAAACCACATCATTGTTTTAATCAAAGTGAGAAGTGGATTTTTTGATGTTTCTATAAATAATGGAAAGAACCATTCTAGAGTTGAGGATTCATTTTAGATGATTTAAAAAATGTGAAATGATATGGTACTATATTATGTGGTCTATGAAGATTATTGGAACAACATAAGTGGCCTTATTGGAAATAATTTTATATTTTTTAATTTATAGCTTCTAAAAACCCCAATAGGGGATCTTTCATGTTAAATTTATTATTAATTTATTTCTATTTGGAAGAATTGATTACCGTGAATTAGGATGCTTCTATAGATGATATTTTTGAACATATATTAAACCATTTAGGATTAACTTTACTGTGACATAAGGATTCTAGTGTATAATCCCTCTAGCGGTCATCCACACATGTTCCATTAATATCCAAGGATTTCCAATTTATTTCTAGGATGTTGTGAATATAATAAAATGTCTTTAATTATTTTTCTTCATCTCCCCATGTTCCTTCAGGATTGAAGGATTTATTCTCATTCTTGAGAGGAGCAGAGGATAAACTTTAGAGGGGGAGAGGGAGGGAGAGAAGTCCTTTGTGTTCAATGATTCTCTATTATTAGTTTTATATTAAACCTATAAAATAGACATAAAAATATATTTATAGAGCTAGTGTATAGGTTAAAATATTATTTAGTTTCATATCGTCTCCTAGATAAAAATATATACTTTAATAAACCCCATGCTAAAATAGAAATAATATTATTTTTATTTTATGGTGTGTAAGATAACTTGTGAAATAATTAATATTATTTTATAGGATTGTAAATTAATATTTATCATTAGAGACAATCTTGTACTGTTTAAACTATTTAACATATATTATATACACAAAAAATTAAATAATTAAATAGTTTATTCTTCAATAAATATTTATGATCTATATAAAACTAATAAAATTATTCTTAGATCTAGAAAAAATATTTATTCTATTAATTAATTTGTAATAGAATTTTATAAAGACCAATAGATACACATAGTGCGTGACCCTCTATGATTCTTTCTTGTTTTCATTAGGTTAGATCACTTAATGTACGAGATTATTATCTAGAAATATTTCATGGGGCCCAAGAGAAATAACTTAATATTGAAATTAATGAAACCATATGTAACCACTCATTATATAATATAATCTATTTGTCACATTATATTGACAACAATGTTTTAGATCTATTTCATCATGTTATATGCTCGATACACAATTCTTTGACTATCTCAAAATAAAAAAAAAGTCATTTGAGCTTCTCCCTAGAATTTAATTTTATGATTATCTTCCAATAAAAGGGTTAAGATATAAGATTACATGAATATGGAAGGGAAAGATCCTTGCTCATCTAGTCCATTAATAACATTTAATTCATGATGCTACCATCATTCCATACATCCCATCAATATTTGGAATGACTATTTTTGTTAGTAAATATATCTGCATGATTTGTAACATGGATTAATGAAAATATTAAGTTATAATGATCCTTAAATGGGCATATAGATTTGAATATCTGATGAAACAAGGATATGCAGAATTACTATAAGTGGGTTTATTCTAATAATCACTCATATTTGAAATTACTGAATGTGAACTTCATGAGAAGAAGTCTCATCCACTTAAGAGTATTCAAACCTCATAGTCACCTTGTATTTTCCCATCTTTGAAATTTATCAATCATTAGAATTATGTTTATTAAAATAATCATGGAATTTTAATTTATCATCATAGTAGTGAACTTCTATGACCATATCAATAAAAAATACTCAGGGAAAATATTACATTAATTTTATGTTGAAAAATGGGAAATATGTAGTAATATATTTACTAATATTTAAATCATTTAATATACATATAATCAAGGAAAAATACTTGTTCCTAGGACACCAACTCCAATAAAACTCACACATGTACTATAGAGTGTTGCCTATGACTATTATTATTTTAGACCAAACATGATAATAGTTTTTATAGAGAGACAATACTTTATTCATTGAGTCCACCAAATTTTATCCCATGGAAATACTACTCACTACAACCTTGCCTAAATGATAAAAATCCTTCCAGATATGATACATCTAATGTATGTTCTTCATCTGCTGATATGACCATGGATCCTTTAGGAGATCCACTGCTACAGTGTTACAACAATTGTGTGTGATAAGATCATTGATACTAGGTGATAAGTCATGATATTTGGTTAATTCATGTATCCAAACTTATTCTTTAGATATATCATAAGCCACAACATGCTCAGACTCTCCTATAAAATCCCAAACTACATCCTTCTTTAAAATCGTCCATCTCACTACACCTCCATTCAATGTTAGGATGTATCACATTTGTGATTTCATATCATCTATATCAATTAAGAAAGTATAATCTACATATAATATTATGACTATTTCCTCATCTGCTCCATGGACCAGAAATATATCCTTAGTATGCATCATATAATTAATGATAGTCTTAACTTCCATCTAATGGTGTTCATCGGTGTAATCTTGATATATTCCTAAACCCCTCAATGTGTAGGTGACATCCAGAATAATACATATAATATCATACATGGATGAAAAAATCATAAATTCATATGTAATCCTTATAACTATATTACTTTCCTCATGTGTTTGGGAATACATTCTCCTGGAAAGGTAAATTTCATGCTACATTGAAAAAAATCCCCTCTTGGATTGTTCCATACTAAAACTCTTTCGTATATTATTGATATATATAACTTGAATTAGTTGGATAAGTCTAATGGATCTATCACTTTATATATTTATCCTAATAATATATGCTCCCTTGCTAAGTCATTCATGGAGAAGTGGTTATCAAACCATGCCTTAATATTCTATAAGACTAGTATTTCGTTTTGAATAATTAATGTTTCATCGATATATAATATTATTAAAACAATTTAACTCCCACAAAACTATTTTTTGACACAAATCATGAATAAATTCTTTATGAAACAAAAGTGGACTGTGGATTCTTCAAAATTGAATTTTTAAATGACCTAGATTCTTGATTTATTCCCAAAATGTTTTTTTTCTATTTTTATATCTTTTTGGAATCCTTTGGAGTCAAAAAAAAACATTTGGGTTGTTCCACACAAACATCATACTAATGGTTAAAATTCAGGAAGGTTGTTTTAACATCAATTCACCAAATCTCATAGTCATGGAAGGTTGTAATGGAATGTATATTACCAATTGATTTCAACATTGAAAATGGGGAAAATATTTCACCATAGTCAATTCTTTGACGTTGTTTAAACACATTGAACACATTCATGTGTTATAGGTACTTAATTTCTATTCAATGTATATTGTATACTTGTATACCCAATTATAGAAAACAAGATTTTCATCCACTAGAGGATATACAAAAATTCAGAAATGGTTTTAATACCTATAATCCCATTAAAAATTCTGGGATTCATTTTACATGGAAGCATCTATGTCACTTAATACTTCCTTGTAGCTTATAGTGTAATTATCATCAAGTAATAATGAACTAAAATCCTTAAATACAATATAACCATACCACTGTAGTTATCTAACCTATCTTATACTCCTACAGAGTACTTATATATTTGGAACAGATTAATATTCTATGTATCTTTTTAGAATTTATTCCTATAAAAACCATGTATACCTTAAGCCTCAACTTAATCACAATAAATCTCACACCCACTATCACATTTGTAGATGTTCTCCCTCTCAATTAATTTGGTGTGTCTTTCCACTATTTCCTTTTTTCTGAGTGTCTGTATAGATAATATCCCCTTATTTCCTTGTGGTGGCTTATAAAAGTAAAATTTCAGCCTCAGGGTACAAGTTTGTTTCATGAGGAGTCCTTAAAAATGTTTTTCAATCCCACACATCTAATAATTAAAACACAATTTTCATTCCATTCCACAATTGTTATGGGATAACATCTACCAGTTTAGTTAGAAGTTGGATTAGTATTTGTGTTGTTTTATGTAATTAATGTACCCAAAAGGATAATGGATGATTCACATGACTCATCAATGTTCTCACTATGTCCAACAAGGACTTATTCCTCCTTTCTATTATGTAATTACTATGAAGAATATATGTATGTGTAAGTTGGGATATGATTCCAATATCTAGTAAATTATCAAAGAATTATCTATTACGATAATCTCTACCACGGTCTAAATGGAGTTTGTTAATCTTTTTACCAAGATGGTTCTCTTCTTCATTCTATTGTTCCATTAATATCTATAATGAATATGACTTATACCTCATTAGGTCGACATATCCAAATCTAAAATTTATTAAGTATGAGTACCCCCTCCCCTTCTTACTTTAATGAAAAATGGTTAAAACACATCAGTATGAACTCATTCAAGAAGATCTTTTTCCATATCTCATTTTCCACTAAATGGGACATTGGTAATCCTTCCTTGTTAATATGCATGACATACACCAAGTAGTTTTAGTTAAAAATTATCTAAATATCTTTATTGTTATAATTTTGTAAAAAAAAAGTTTTTACATGGCCTCAATGGTGATTCCATAATTGGGTGTGGTGTTAGTCATGTAAAGTAGATTCATAATCGATTTCCAATACATGGTTCATGTAAAATAACACATAATGACTGCTATATAAATCCATCATACCATAAAAATTATATATTTATAAAATAAGAAAAAATTGTTATAAAAATTGAATATAAATCCATCCATATCATGCTTGGATGTGGAAATAATGTTTTTGATAATAAGTGGAACAAAAATCATTCCTCTGAAACCAAGACCATTCTCATCGGTAATGTGTGGCGATAGTCCACAATAGAAACAAAAGCTATTTTGGATATACTAGAAGATATTAGATCCACCTCCCCTGGGTAAATATTCCGGAATATATATGGTTTCTATATTTGAATACATATTTTATCACTACAAGGAATATAAAATACCCAATTTATAGAAACATTTAAATTGAACTCGATAAAAAATGAACCTGAATCTCAATGTTTCTTCTTAGGTAAGGTTAATTTATACCTATAATGGACCTTATTTCTACATTAAAAAAATAGAATCTTTCTCCCAATCATTATCCTTCATAATTCTTTTCGTGGAATGGTGTGAAGAAGGATTTGTCTTATATCCCTTTCCATTAACATTTTAATTTTTCACAAAAATGTATACAAGATTTTTGGGCTTTGTCTCCCTATCAAAATAGCAAAGAATAATGACAATATCTAGAAGTGGATTATCGATGTTGCTTATATTAAAATTAAAAACAAAACTATATAATCTCTTTATAAGTGACATAACAATGAGATAGGTGCATAGTTCTTTAGGGATTTTAAACCCTAGAACTTCATGCCACACAGTGTATCTAATGATCATGATTATGTGAGGTCTATCTGGCGCACATTATATATTTATTATATGGAGGATTTCATTGGAAATCTAAAACTATTGTTGTCTTGATCTGTTCAGATATACTCTTTGGAGATGCGCCAATATCCTATATTAATCCATGATTTCATGAGACTTCATGTGTTAAGTATGTATAGATGATAGTATCCGACATTTAATGTTGACCGCGTCATTCATATGTTTTTTAAAGACAAGGATATATGCATCGCTCACCTCATTAAACGGTGGATCATTAATTGAGGATTCTAGTATGTAAGATCTACATTCATGGAGAAACACAACCTGAAGGCACCTGAACCACATTTGGAAGTCACAACCATTGAGGATATGGAATTTCAACAATATAAATCATTGAGATTATTTGGATGATAAACTTTTCATTTTCTACAATTATAGAAGCGAATATTATTTGTAATTTTATTGATTATTTTTTTTAATAAATCATAATATTTAGTAAAATTAAATCTCCAATTATTTTATCATTTCTCCACATCCATCACCACTAAAATTAGAATGTCTAGTTTCTAGGATATTCTAGTGAAATGATTGATATCTCATTCACATCACACCAATGAGGGTCTATTGAGATACTTAAGGGTATTTAGGTAATCATGTCTTTACCAACTGTGGTATTGCACCTCATTAATTCTTTGATTTGACTCCCCAATCCTAAAATACTAAATTTTATTTCCTCAAAACTAGCCTCTAGGTTTATTTAATTCAAGAATGGGAAGCTTATCTTGATGTAAGATGTTCAATTCAACCCATAAACTTCTTAAAAACTCTACGTTAAAAGTATGTTTCCCAATGAGGGTTGGTTAGACTCTTAGTTCTAAATCATTCATTACAAATCAAGTAATGGATGGCTAATTTTGACTAAATAAATATTTTTTGGATTATAATTTATTATGAATAAATGTTATATTATTTTTTCATATACGCTACTTGTTATAATTAAGTGGATTTACTTAATTAATTAACCATTTTGGATAAACCAATTACACATAATCCATTTAATTAAATTCTATCTTTTCACATTAATAAATTTATTAATTTGATAGTAGTATTTCATATATAAAATAAATAACACATACTAAAGAAGTAGTTAAATAATAATTGAATTGTTCATGAGCATATATAATGGAAGATTTATTGAGTAGATAATAAAACAATATTTTACATTGGGGATAAATCATTGGGTTCATCTTGTCAAGAGTTATAATATTCCACATGTAAACCCATGTATTGACTAGGTTGGTTCATATTGGTTTCATCTTGAACCGCAACCATTCACCTAGAGATTCTACATTAATTAAAATTATTTATATCATAAATTTATGTGAGGGGAACAAATTGATTGCTTAATGGGGATTACATTAATAACTATGACACACACGTCCAACATAATAATAGATGGAGGGATGAAATATATGATGTCAAATTTAATTAAATATTAAATAATTAAAAACCCATGAAATATATTAAATTAAAACATTTAAAACATTCACAGTTCATAGTCAAGATCATGAATTGTCATTGATAAAAAGAATATGAAAATGAAAACTTGTTAACATTAATTTCTATTCCTCTTTATTATTATTATAAAATTGTTTGTATTAATTAATTTTATAATTATTTAATTGATTCTCTTTCATCATAATGGTCCTTTAAATTCTCTTAGAGATAAACATCTTAACAGCATTCAGATAAAATATATGAAAAACACAATTATTATAGATTATTATAATAAATTAATTGATAATTTCAATATAATTTAATACCATTATTAAATTTTCCTAAAAACTAGATCCAATCAATAAAATAATTTATTATTGTTCCAATTATGAATTTTATTTAATTTAATTTTGTCAGTATTTTAAATAGTACACAACATTCACATATGAGTTACATGTCATGTAACTCAGTATTCATGCCCTAGGGTAACATGTTTGGGGAATCATAATGTACATTGTTCAGACTCCATGGCATGTAATAACTACCACATGCCACATATGCCACTTTTTATGTGTCTATACGACCTTCCAAAGGATTCAGTGTGTACACTGAATGTATTTCTACATGAAATGTACATGCTATCTACACACCATGTATATCACATTTCATGTTTCATCTGTTCTTGACAAATGGATCAATTCTTTCTTCAGATGCAGGAAATAATTACTTTCCTTTTGTGTACATCCCCTACACGTTGTGTACTCCATTATGAAATAGTATTTCAATCATACACATTTTTTAACATGTATAATTACCAAACAGGTTTCATGAATTTCACTACTAACAGGTGTAGACTACACAGTGTGTAGGCCAACTACATGCCATTAAATCTGACATGTCATGTTCTAGACAACCACTATCTACACATTGTGAATAAATTCATTTACTGAAATAACTAATAATTACATCATGAATCCCAAAACATTAATAGGTTTGGTTCACTTTGGTACACAACATGTACTCCGACTAAATTTCATAGTATCCAATGTTGTATGTGCTAGTTCCTTGATGCATCCTGATAGAATCTCATGTCACTCTTCATCAATTTCTGGGCCTAAAAAATTTTGAATCATGAAAACATTTTAATTCAAATTGGATTAAAGAATTAATTATAGGAAACTAATGATTCAATGACGATTACATATATTGATCAATAATCAAATAAATAACTATTAATTTAAAAAGTAACCTAGATATAATTAAACATGAAGGTTCTAGGTGTAGTAAAAACACCATGGGTGGGTGTTAAATTAAAATTTATTTAACTTAATGTTTCTCAAAACCCTAATATAGTATCATTCATGTTAACTATATAATTAGATTATTTTGATCAAGAAAAAATAATTATATCATCATAAAATACCTTATTCAATGAAATTTTTTATATTATGATAAACCCTTTCAGATTAAAATTGTTTCACTATAAGGATTCAAGTGTATAATCCCCCTAGCATGGATCCACATGTGATCCATTGATCAATGAGAAAATCCAACTGATTTTCTGGTTATAACATGTTGAATAAAGTTTCTTGTGCTATTCTTCTTAATCACTCTAAGATTCTTTAGGCTTGATGGTGTTTGTATCATTCTTGGGAGATATAAAGGACGAAATTCAGAGAGATAGAGATAGAATTCTATTGTTTGTAATGATTCTCTATTATTGATTTTTTATTAACCCTACACAATAGGAATAACTATACATTTATAGGGATGGGGTTTAGGTTAAGATATTATTTAATTAAATAATGGCCTTCAATAAAATATAGACTTAAACAACCCCAATTCCAAAATAGATATAATATTATTATTATTTATGGATTGTTTGATAACTTGTGAAATAATAAATATTACTTTATTGGGTAGTAATTTAATATTTATCACCATAAGAAGTATTAGTTCATTCAAACTCTTTGAATTTTATTTAATTTCCAACTAAATATTTAATACAATATTTCATTCATCAATAAATATTTTCGATCAGTATAACATGAATAAATATTTTCCTTGATCTTGAGAATATTATTAATTAAATTAATTAAATTCTAATAGAATTTTATCAATATCAGTAAAAACACTTAGTGTCTCCCCATTGGAATCTTCTTCATCGGAATTTGAAAGGATAAACTACCTTCCAATATTATAATCAAGCAACGGGTCAATGAACCTATGCTAAAGAACATAATTTCCTAACAATGAAAACCTCATCTTAAAGCCTACTATGTAACAATATCCCTTTTTCTCAATCTATTATCAAGCAGGATACACATCCGTGTCATCAAACTGTCTACTAGATATGTCTTTCATTGAATTTATAAAATAAATATGCAGTTTCACCTTGTCCATATAATTTAACATGAATATTATATTCGAATAAAAGGGTAAAGATATAATCTTCCCTCAAAATGGAAGGTAAAAACCCTTCTCTGACTTATCCATTAATAACATGTCATTTATAATGCACACAATTTACTCCAGATCCCATCAACATATTGCATAATGATTTTGGTCAGTAAGTCTCATTACATGAGTCATTAAATACATCAATGATAATATTCATGTCTATGTACCATTACACAAGCTCATATATTTGAATCTATGTTGACACAAAAATGTTCACAATTCCTATGATTGGGTTTACTGTCATATTCACCCGTTCTTAGGATTGACAATTGAAAACTTCATGAGTAGAATCCTCATCAACTTATGAGTAAATTCTCTTGATAGTCACATTATATGAGTCCCATCATGGAACATTATCTGATCATATTCATAGATTTGAGAATATCATCTTGGAATTTCAATGTTCCCATTATAATTGAGAACTTCTATTGCATTATCAATATGATAGATAATTTAGGACATTATTATATTAAAGTTGCATAGAAAATTGAAAAATATTTAAAAAAATATTTTATTAAAATTAAAATAATCAAATATACATGTCATCAAATTTAATATATTTCTTCCTCGGACGCCATCCCAAACAGTTTAAGAATTTCAAAGATAATTCTCAATATAGATCTTTTTATAGAATTTAAAGTAATAAACTACATCATAATTAATGAAATTAATATATATTTTTACATAAAATCCATTATTGAAATGTGAAGTCTCACATTATTTTATGATTTAAGAGGGATGTTTTATTAGATATATAGACTTGAATTTTAATAACGAACCCATCTCAGAAATTTTAGAAGTCTATGTCACAGTTTATACCAAATATAAATTTTAAAAGAATAGAATGAAGAAAAAAATAAAGTGGATGGAGATATGAGAACTATGGTTTCACATGAATTTTTTTGAACATGTGAACAACTTTATGGTGTATGGGACCACTCCATGGTTTTTTTATTTAAATTATGATTTAATAATTCATTTACCATTATGTATAAGAAAAACATGGAATCTAATGAAAGATATTATGTTAGGTTTTTAATGTATATTTGGTATGAATTAACAAATTATTTTCTGAGGATTATAAATATAATAATTAGGAAGACATGGGGATCTAATTTAATATATAACATTATTACAAAATTGAAATTAAATAAAATGAGAGACATGTTCTAGAAATAATATATAGGGAATTGACACAACATGTTATTTTATACAAAATAAGGGAAAATGATTATGAATTTCATTAATATGATTAACATGAATATTAAAAATACACTTTTTAAATATAAATATATATTTCATATGATTAGTAATGGTAAAGAAATTAATTTATTATTGAAAGTTGGTCTTAACTTGTGAAGAGAGTGATGAAATTTTAAGAGCGAGGGGTTATAATCCCAAAGGTAATGTTATTACTATCTAAAAATTGATGTATGTAATTATATAAGTTATTTTAATACAACATAAAATATTCATTCTATGATCCTTAGATATAATCTAGTGTTGGTGAACCATGTAATTTTTTTACTATTTTTTATAACATTCATACAATATGAGGATGAGAAATAAATTCACAAATAATTTAATTAAAAATGTTGAAAGGTATTTTATAAAATTATAAAATCATAGTTCACCCTCAACAAATAATATTTATGAAAAAATAGCATTGGAGTTTATTTCTCTTATTTAAAAACCAATAAAGGGACATTTTATTTAACACAAACCCATGTATAAATAAATATGATATATATATATATACATTAATTGTGAAACCCCATGATAAATGACAAATTTTAAATAATTATTTTTAAATGAATAAACATTTCATTTCATAAATGGTTTTACAAACCAGAGGACTGGAGGTTTAGTGTCTCAAAGGATTAGCTATAAAAAATTCTTATTTTAAAATACTCATTTGCATCTCATTAGAACATTACTATATTACACCATCTTATAAAGTATAATAATGATCTCAAAAGTTTTTAATTAATAACAACTCTCAAATATGGGACAAACATTATTATAGGGAAACATTTATTTCATGACCCACACCAACAGTTCCCATGAAAACAAGAAACTAAAACATACTCGAGAATCCTTTTATCATGTGATATCAACTATAAAAAATGTTTTGGATGGGGTTATAGGATTCCAAATTCATTAATCCATACATATTTGTTCCTTAAGAAATAATTCATTCACCATATCATAATGAAAATATGTAAATAAAATTGGCTACATTCAACACTTTATAAAGAACCCATGGAAAGAAAATGGTTTTCATTAATCACACCAAGAAACCCCATGGAAATAAAATGGGTTTCATTTTATTTTCAATTAGATACATATAAATAAATCATTATTAATTAAATAAATAATTATAGACCCATGTAAGATATATTGGTATTGAAAGATATTCATAAACATTATAGTTAAATTAATATCAATCAAGATAATGAATCATATGTTATTTATACCATATAGATAAAGGATATAAACATAAGTTATTAATTTAAAAATCCAATCAATTTATGGAATATTTATGAACAACCATAAATAAAATGGAGGAAATATGTCATCGAAATAAAAATAAAGCCTATTCACAGTGGATGGTGAGGAAGGAGAATGGTACATATGGATTATACCATGGGCAGAAAAAAATATCACATAACAAATATAGAGATATAATGTGAATGATATGATTTTATTAATAACCTTCATCAAACATAAGATATATCAAATTAAAATTTCATAGATGAATGGAAATTTTTGGTGCTTTAAAAAATCATTTGGAATTAATAAATATCCTTGATCTTTTCAAATAATTTTAAAATAAGTATATTATAAAACAATGAAAAAAGAAATCCTTTTAGAAACTAGGAAAATTTTGAGATTAGTTTTCCAATAAAATGAAATTTTTCATTCAAATATGTGTTCACTTGTGAAATGTTAAAACAGATTCTTTTCAAATATAGACAAAAAAACCCATACAAAAAATTATCGATTATTTTAAAAAGCATTTTATGAATTTAAAATAGTAAAAATAACCATAATCAATTATTTTGGAATATTTAAGAGACTTATTAAGGGAATTTATTTAATTTGTACATGGAAAAGGGTTTTCCAAACCAAAAAAATGATATGTGGTCAGTTTCACTTACAAGAAACACTTTGGGTAAATTACGAGTCAAGGGGAAATGAAATTTTGAGGGGAAATATAAAATCATGTGTATGTAACACCCTAAAACAATAAAATAATAACTATTTTTCTGAAATTGTATACAACAAACAACAACAAGATTAAATAACCCATGAGATAAATTTCATTAAATTTAATTTCTTTAATATATTTTAGAACATACACCATCGAGTCAAAAATGAACCATAATATAATGTACCATTACAACATAAACCTTAAATTGGAAGGCATTTATAGTAAAAACTAAATTATAAAAATAATGGGTTTCTATTGAAAATAAATGAAATAATAATCATATAAGAAAAAAGAAATGATTAATGAAAAAACTGTATTTTTTCTATATAGAAGTTTAGTCATCCTATGCAGACATAATTTAACATTAATTTTTAATACATTTAGAAAAATTATTTCAAGAAGAAAATTATTTTCTAAAATTATAATGTCCAAATTATCTTATGGTGAATTTTAGTCATTTTTATGAAATATTTTTTTTCTTGATGAATAGTTAAAAATAAAAATATTAATTGAAAACTACCATTTTATATAAAGTATTTGGAAAGTGAAGTTATATAATATATTAGATTAAAATTAAAATTAGTTCAATTATATATTAATTAATAAAAATTTTTCATCTTCAATATTTTCATTTTTATTTTTTATATAAAAACATTGTAACTTTATGAAAATTTTCACTTTCAAAACCAACTTTCCCACTATGCCTGTCAGATTAATTTTAAATTAAATTTTTCCACTTATATTTTTGGAATTTAAAAAAATTGTTTAACTATTTGGAATCACTATAATTTATATTATCTAAAAATTTCTAATTAATTAGTTACTAAAATGAATGATAAAAATAATAAAAATAATTCATTGTAATTAAAGAAAAATGGATTTCTCAGGGGTTAAACTAAAAGGATATGGGTTAAAATGACATAATAACCTATCTAAAATCACTTTTATAGAAATATTTAGGCCATTTAATGTCTAAATATCTAGAATAATTTATTTTTTACATTTTTTATTTGTCAATAAACTTTGGTATGCCCTTTTCCTTTCAAAATTTAGAAATGTGTCACTCACCTCAATTATAAAAGGCCACCCTCTCCCCTCTTCACCACACCAAAAAACACTATTTTCTAAAAAAATACCGGACCAAATACCATATAAAATTCCCTAATATTCTCCTATAAGTATTATTTATGATATAAATCCATTATTTTAATGATTTTGGTGAAAACATAATGAGGTTACCCAATGAAGACGTAACGTACTTCATCAAGTGTTTTTAATTTATTTCTTCATCCACCTCCATAAATTTTAATTAAACCATAATTATATAATAATATAATTATATTAAATATAATAAAATTTATTTATTATAATTTAATGACCTACAACATTCTACAAGTATATAAAAATGGGTTATGAAAACATCATCAGTGTGTGTTGTGGACTTCTGCCTCATAACCCAATGTCTTTCGTTATTCCTTTACCACCTCTCACTATTGGGTATGAGGAAAGATATAAAGTATATATTTTATATTTATAATATAATTATACCTATGGAGTCATTAAATCATATAAACCATTTTAAACTCCATTCCATAGAGGATACAATAAGGGCACTCATGTGTATGGCTGACGACTGCCTCACAAAGTGATGTGATTCGTTTTTCACTAACTATTTACATGGAGAGTAATTGGGATAAATTTAATGAATATATATGAAATTAATGAAATTATTATGATATTAGTCACGTATTTATAATTCTGAAATTATAATATATAATTTTATTTATTATATTTTCACCCATTTAAAGATGATCACATTGTTCATGTACATGTGGACTACCACCTTCATGAAGCGATCTGACTCCATTATCATCACTACACCGCATTGATGATATATATAATTATATTTAATAAAAATAATTTTTTATTTATTCAATTATCATAATTATTTAATATTAAAATGTTATGTACCTCTTTTCCATAATGATTATTGACAAATGTAAATGTTACCTATGTGTACGTACAACCTACCGTCTCCATGATCATAACATATTTCATTTTTGAAAATATTCTTTCATAATTGTAATTAAAATTAAGATAGATTCACAATTATGATAATTATTTCATAATTATTTTTTATTATATGTTTAAATTATATAATATTCATAATAACTAGGACTTTCATGACAAAGCATGAATGAGAAACTAATTCATTTAACACTGGAAACAATTATAACGATGAAATATTATTAACGAACAAGTGATAAGATGTTATAAAATTATCATATATGATATTATAAATATCAATATAGTTGTTTTATAATTTATTAACATATTTAAATCCATAATAAAGTAATTTTATATCATTTTCATACAAAAAGAATAGTGAGGTATGGGACACATTCTCAATTTGTCTTCATTGAGCTATAATGAAATGTTACACAAATAATTACTTTCATATAGAGTATATTATACCACATTGAAAGGTAATATCATGATTAATTAATAATTCAATTTATTTTGTGTTCCCAGTTTAATTATTTCTTCCAAGTAGATTTTATAAGATAATTATCGAGTGGTAATGAACTTTATAACTCAATTTTATTCATTGGGTTATATTACTTCTCCATTTTCCTTTGATATTATAAGATTATGTGTATAATGATTTTTTATTATATTTTGTTATATTTCAACTTTTATATGTGTATTTATATTTTATACACATAATATATTCACTAATTAATTCTAATTTTAAAGATATCATAATTGTAATGGTTTATTTCAAAATATCATTCCAATCAAGATTGTTTATAATTTAATTACAACTAAAAAATTCTTTTATAATTTTCTAATAAACCCATTTAATTTTATACTCTTGTAGTAATTCGGGATATTATATATTAATAGTAAAAATTCTCCAACTCCTTCATTCGTAAAATAATTAAGATTTGTTTTCGGAAAATATGAATTCATTTATTTCTTCTATCAGAAATATGTTTTCTTCCATAACTATGTTTTATAAAAATGTTTTAAAAAAGTTTTTAGAATATTTAAAATGGTTTATTAATCTATGTTTTACCAATTATTACTTTTTTTAAAAAAATTGATAAGGATCTTCATATAGTCTTTAAAACAAATAACATTTTTATTTTTCTAAAAAATTGAATGGAATTTTTTTCTAACACATACCACATGTATGGAATTTTATGTCATCTTAGGAACTAAATATTTTAATGATTCCTTTATAATATTCAAATATTATTTTCAATGATATTTATTCTCAAAATGTTTTATGAAATCTTAGTTTCAAAAGGTGATTTTCACAATGAAAATGATATTTTCCTCGGGAATGTTTTTAATAATATTTTTCAATTACTTCTGTTTATCATAAAAAACAACCCTATATTTTACATATAACCCACTAGTGGTTTTTTAATTGATAACATACTTACTATTTTTATGTATGGTTTAAGATCATTTTGACAAAGGAATGTATTGACAATCACTTTCCTGAATCATTTTTCTTGTCATTGACTATTCCATGAAATATTAACTTTATTGGGAACACGAGACAATAAATTTCCAATAAATATTAATATTATTTATCATGGATGCTTTTATTTTTTAACCATATTGAAATTTTACAAATTCTATTCTACATTAAATGTTTTTTTAATTTGGGAAAATGTTGATTAATCCATATTCATTAGTTAATTCTAATATTTGAGGATAACACACGTTGTTCGTGAATTAAACCAATTATTTGATATCTGAGGAATGATTTGGACATGTAGTGTTGGTTGGGGCCTAAAATTATATATCCCCTTGATGCATAAGTGTTATCATTAGGTGATTCTCTAATCTTTCATTAACTAGGTTTCTACCTATAGTTTGAAAACATTTTTTCCAATGTATTGATGGTATAATTATCATGATTCCTATGATCAAGGCATCTAGTAATTAATCATTTCATTTAGTGAGAATTTAATTATTAGAATGTCTGAAATTTTTCAATGATATTATATATAGAATCATCTTATTCCAATTTATTTATTAAAAGGCAATTGTGATCCTTTATTTACCTTTCTATATCAATTATGCATCATCTTATCATGATAGTCAATTTAATTAAATGTGATGGGTGTTAAAATTTTTAATTTTCCATGCAATTTATGATTATTGATTTTAGATATCTTTTTTTGTACATAACCCAAACTGTAAATTTGATCTCTTTATATTTTTTGCTTTCCCAAGGATTCCATGAAGTGTACTCTGGTTTATGTGCTAGGACATACTAGATTGAATAATAGTATTCTTGAAAAAAATATTTTTTAAAAATTTAATATGGGAATAATATATGAATCTATTTTCCCAATACTAATAAACTATTTTGTTATTTCAAATATGATTACTTTAAAATTTTGACAATACAATAAAGAATACATAGGATCTAGGCTACTATGGTTATGGTCGCTATAGTTGGTATCATAGATTTTTTTGTAAAACCTTGGGAATTTGATTAATGAAAATAAGGATTAAGGAATATAACACAATGATATACATTGAGGATATGTATAGAAGAAAATAATAATGTATTGGAAAGGTATTTATTATATGAATTTTCATTCCAATAAAACATTGTCAACAAAATTCAATTTTATATCGTCACGGAATATATTTTCCTAGGTTTAATAACATTGAAAGGGGCGCATTGGGCTTGACCTGATCATCACCTAGTGTATGAAAACGAGTATTAATACACACCAATTTTAACAATAATGGGGGATATTATTTGTAAAATTCAGATTTTTTTACAAACCTTTATGAGTGATTTGAATAGATAATGGAAATGAATGACCCATCTTATCTTAGATTAAAAAATGTGTCCTAATTGAAAATTTTCATAAATTATTATATCGTTTTCACAATATGATTATTGTTATTTAAACAACACTTTTTGGATTTAGAAGATATATAGAACCCCGAATAATCTTGTTAATATTTAATATAATGTTCATGGTAGTGATTATGAGAAATTAAATTGATGAATAAAGGGGTAAAAGATATTGTGATTATTGTAATTTAGTTTTCCTAAAATGTGATCAATAACATATACCATAACCAACTTTCAACTTCAATAATTAAGATAAGTATAAAGTTATCTACAAGATCTTTTGGTTGAGATCATGAAGGAAAGAATTATTGATTTACTTCATGATGGAACTATGGAAAGATATACCCAATCAAGTGTTTTAAAGGAATTGGAAATGTATTTATCCGTGGGAAGGAAAGGAATAATGAAAATAATTTCCATGTTAAAATGAATAGTATAATAGAAGTACATGAATTCTATCCTGGGGATTCATTTATAGTTCATTTTCTTAAATATGGGGTATATAGGAATTCTTTGAGTCAATTACCTATTATAGTGGTTAAACCAATCACCAAGGAAATACATATGTGGAAACACAATGGATGATGTATTTATATATCCATATTCAATAATTAATTTAACAAAGTATTTTTTACATTGGGGTTTCTGTGATAAGAATTTTGTAACATCCAAGGATTGGGTTAAATTTAAAAATCATATATATATTTATTAAATTAAGGGTTATGGATATCATCATAAGTTTAGAATTTTATGGTTGATCCTGAGTAGAAATTCTTAGACACCCCTTTTGAAATTTTTTGTGGTAGGAATATAACATGATTAATGATATTTTTGGAAAACAATTATTGGAATAGGACCCATTAGTTTAGAATATGAAAAGTTATTTAAGGAAGAATGCATTTATATTTATGTGGAAATAATATTAATGATATTGGAATTATTTAAGGTTTATGTTATATTTGATGATTTATTAATCACTAGTCTTCACAATTTGGGAACTTTATTTTAATAATATTAATATGGTTTTGGAAAAAAGGACACCACATATGATGGGTGACAACCTCCCATATCCAGAAAGGTTGTGGGGTATGAAACCATGACCAAAGGATGATAAGTATTTAACACCTTCCACTGGATTATGTGATTTAAGGGTTAATCATTCTTTATTTTTAGTTAAATTATTTGAAAAATAAATATTAATGAAGAACCAGTGCTGGTACTTTTGAGGTTTAGTAATTAATGTATTATAGTAGATAACTTATACTAAACATATTGGTTTTAGAAACTATTTAATTCTAGATAGAAATACTTTTCATTATTATCTAGATATTATATTCTATTAAAATTGAATTTTAGTTCCCTAGGTATAAAAAATTCAATTTTGGATACTCATTGATCGAGTAAGATATGATATGGAAATTGATCGAAGAATAACCAATGGATGAAATTATTATTATGAAATAGAAACATATCAAATAAGTATATTTAATTTTAATATTAGATAGTAAAATAATTCCCCAAATATTGAAAATTGATCTTGAAAAAAATGTTATCACATCATGTTCATATCTACTGAATAAAATAGACTTTTTAATAATCATGGTTTTATAGTTTTTAGGTCCTTAATAATAAAATTAATAATTCACTTTCTTGTGATCAATGACCTATGTAATTCTCTATAATTATTTACACTTTCTTTCTTTTCTGTATCACACATTCATAAAATGTTCTACTACATGGAAACCAAGTAATGTGTTATTCCACAGGAACTTTTTACTTACCTTTATCTGTTTTAAGTGTATTTTTATAAACTATTTTTATGTTGAGGGTTTTCAATAAAATAATTTTAAAATATAAAACCCATGATTATCAAAATCATGTTCAAATTGTGAGAACATGATTTATTTAATGTGGTTAGAATTTGAATCACAAAAATTTTAAAATAATAACAATGTATACAATAAACTATATGACACAAAACACTGAGCTCAAAACCCCATGAAATATATTTATTTAAATTTAAACTCTTGGATAGATTATGGAATAAAAAACACCAAGTCAAAATGAACCACAATATAGTATAAAATTACCACCTAACCACTAAATTATGGGGTATTAATAGCACTAAAAAATTATGAAAATTATTTTTATTTATTGATTAGAAATAATATATGAATCATTTAACTGAAATGGAAATGTTTTCTAAAAAACTATGTTATTCTAAAAGACAGTTTAGTCATTCTTTGTGCACATGACTTAAAATTAAAATTTTCCAATTGTATAAAATTAATTTTAAAAATTAAAATTCATTTTTTAGATCATCTTACCATAATTAAATTATTTTTTATTTTTGATATATACCTAAAATATTTCATTTTTCGATTTATAGTGCATGTACTAAATTTTAAATGAAAATTTTAATTATTTATAAAGTTATATTATATATTAATTTTTTTTAAAAGTAAAAATAGATTAATTAAATTTTAATTAAACCATTTTCGGTCATTGAAGTAATTTTCAGACTGAATTTTGATATAAATACAAATGTAACTTTTGAAAATTTTCTCTTTGAAACCAGTTTTCCCAGGGCTTCTACAGGATTAATTTCAAATTACATTTCGAAACATATGCGATAGTTATTTGAATATTGGATTAAATATTTTAAAAAATTATAATTTAAATTAACTAATGAGTTCAAATTACCTTTTTACTATAATGAATAGAAAAAATTTTATGTTTTATTTAATGCATTTTTTGGAAAAAAATGAAATTATCGGGGGCTAGAATAAACAGTTATTGGAAAAAATTTATAAATTATATTATCTTCAAATATTGGGACCCTATCCTATCTAATTCTAAATAATACTTAATTTTTTACCCTTTTGGAATTTTAAATACATCAGTACACCTTTTTCTATTAAAATATTACAATTGTTCCACTCACCACATTTATAAAAGGCCACACCTCTCCTCTTTTATTTACACCCCAAAACCCGTTGTGTTTTCCAATACATACCGAAATAACTTCATAAATTTAATAACATCATCTAATAAGCCTTATATTTGAAAAAAATATAAACTTGGACAGATTTTGATTCAAACATAAGGATGGTACGCATGAAAGAGGTAAATTTCCTCATCGAGTGTTTATAATATATTTCATTCACCACCTTATTAAATTATTATTATACAATGATTATATAAAAAATAATTATCTTCCATATGTTGAGATATTTTTATGTTAATTGTATGACTTAAAACCATCCTCAATTCCCTCAAATGTGTTAACAATTATGTTGACCTCACCTATTTTGATAATCCCAATTATGATTTCACATACTATGATAATCCCGGTTAATGTTTATCTATATTCAAATTATCTCAATATATGATATTATGTTATCAAGATGATAATAATGTTAAAATAATTCTTGAGATATTTTAATCAATGGTTATTTATGTTTATATAAGTTGTAAATTAATTCTATCCCAATCGGATATGTGTTTCATAAAACAGATAAGTGTTTCTCACTGATATGCATATAGCTACTGATAACAGAGCTACTGGTACTTAGTCTACCAAAGATAGAGTCACCGATAAGCTAAGTCTACCTATATGTACAGAGCTACTGACAGAAATCGAGCTACCTATAGAACAAGTCTACCGGTATGCTTAAGTCTTTTATTATACACTTGATCGATGATATGTACAGAGCTACCGATATGAAGAAGTCTACCGATAGAACCAGTTCACAGACAGTTACCAATAGAAGTCTGCAGATAGAGTAAGTCTACCGATATGAGCTAGCGACCGGCCTACTGATACACATACTAGAGACTATTATGAAGCGATTGACATAGTCTACTGATACAAGTACATAGTCACCGATACATCGAGATACTGATAACCCAAGAGCTACTGATGGATTCAGAGCTACTGATGGATTAAGAGGTACTGATAAAATGAAGTCACCGATATATGTAGCTATATATATAATTTCAAAAGAGCTACCGATAGATGGTCATGCAACAAAGAGTCCATTGCACACGTCTACCAATAGAAGGCTACTAATGATTGACCAACCAGTCAAACTCTATTCCCTCAATACTATTTATTTATTAAGCTAACGGTTTAATTTGATGTTTTTAATGCAGTTAATGGTATTTAATGATATCTATTGACATGTCAGGGAACCGTACCTAGTACCCATGAAAAAGGTAATCATTCGTTTTTGCTGGAGCTGAAATCTATAGAAGGGAAGATAAAGACCTAGCCGAGATAACACAGAGATAGAAAGTGAAGTGGATGCATACAGAGAGTACAATAAACTAATAGGACTCAACAATATTCAAATGTGGTTCATTCACATAAGGCTTCATCCATACTCCAAGTATCCTGGATATATTTGAAGCCACTCTTCTGAAGGAAACCACAAGTTTCATCTTGAGTGAGTAACTACAATAAACACTTCATTCACTCAAGATAATAAGATGATAAGTTGTACCTGGAACAAAGAAGAAAAGGACACTCTATTTTTCAGGGAAAAATAGAGAAGGACTCAGAAGATTTTATGACCAATTAAACAAGTCTAGAGCTGCACTGCTGATCACTAAATATTTTATAAACTCATTCACATTTTCTTTAGTGATTCTTTCTTTACATTTCTACTAGTGTGTTTACTCTGTTTATTTTAAACACACAATGTCACCTAACCTAAACTGGAGGATTTGTAAATCCTCACTCAAACTCCATAACTCTTTGTTTCCCACTGTGGATAGTGGTAGAGGTCGAGTAAGACCTGGACATCTGTGAGGTGTTGTTTGTTTTCCCACGTAGAACTGTGGTACAAGTCCTTGTACTGGGATAGCGTGTTAACTGTTGTTTACCCCAATCCAGGGTGTGGATCATTTTATGTAAATTGCTGAGAGGACTAAGTCTTGGCTTGATTTTGAACCTCTTGGTTACATCCTCTATTCATTTTAGTTTAAATCATAAGTAAACTATATATATATATATATATATCATATTCCATTGAAAACTCCTTTGAAATACAAAACTATTTTAAATCTACTTTGATAGTTAAATTAGAAAGTGTTTATACTTATTGTAAACCAGTAAGTTAGTTTCAAAAGTTAATTTCATCTTCTGATTAAGTTAACTGAGACCTAATCAATATTTGAGAAACTAATTGATCATTTACACTCTATATAAATTCACTACAGTTTAAATTTTTTTTAAATAGGGAGATTTTAAGAGAAATATTTTTAACAGAAATTTTAATTGGAACTCAATTCACCCCCCTCTTGAGTATCCACTCTGACCAACATTTGGTATCATAGGACTGTTTATTAATAAAAAATTTCAAAACATTCTGTTTTTCAGCTGTGTTTTTAGTTGTATCTTTAAAGATATTAAATTTCTATTAGTTCTAAATTTTATCTCTTTAAAACTATTTTCTAAAATCTAGTTATGGAAAATAGACTAGAGGTTTCTGCTACTAACTGGCCTCCTTTATTAAATGGTACCAACTATGCCCAATGGAATCTGAAAATGAAAATACATTTAGAAATTATGGGTTTGAATATCTGGACTGCCATAGAATCTTAATATAAAATTCCAGAAACTGAAAGAACAACTTCGTATGAACATACAAAGACTGCTTACAATAATAATTTTAAAGATATGAATGCCCTGTACTGTGCTCTAGGAGATGAAGAGTTTAATAGAATTTCTGCCTGCATAACTGATTATGAAATATGGGATACTTTGGGTGTTTCTCATGAAGGAACAACCAATGTTAAAGAAATGAGATTAAATACTTATTCTATTAAATATGATAATTTTAAAATGAAGACTGGTGAACCTATTTCTGACATGTTTCTATGGTTGAATGAGATTGTCAATACTATGAGTTCCCTTGGAAAGGTTGTTCCAACAAAGGAACCAATCATGAGAATCTTGAGATGTCTACCAGATCGATGGAAGGGCACTTCTATTTCAATCAGATAATCATGTGACATTGGTGATCTCCCTGTAAAAGAGCTTATTGGAAAATTAATGATGTATGAGGAAGAACCTAAGGTAAATAAAGAATAAGATGACGAACCCAAGAGAAAATCTGTGGCATTCAAGTCTACTACTTCAAAGTGAAAAGACAAGGAGAAAATGCATGAACCTACTGAAAGTTCAACCAGTGAAGATTCGGATTCAGATAGTGATGATGAGATGGCTCAAATAGCTAGGAGATTCAAGAAGTTATATAGGAAGAATAAATTCTTCAGAAAATTTAATTACAAAGGAAATTATGAAAAAAGGGTCATTGGAAGAAGGATTGGAAGAAATCTGATAAGTAGGATAATATAGTCTGCTATGAGTGCAAGAGGAAAGGGCACATCAAGGCTGACTGTCCAAAATTAAAATTCAAAAAGAAACATGATTATAAGGACAAGAAGTACAAGAAAGGCATGAAAGCAACTTGAAGTGCTTTGGAGGACATCATAAGTGAATCTGAAGTTTCTGAATCTGAAAAGAATTGTTCCAACATGTGCTTCATGACTAATACCTCTGAGGTACCTGTTTCCCCTATGTTGAATGATTATTATTCCGGAAATAACAGTGATTCAGACAATGATGAATATATGTCTAAGTCTGAATTTTTTGAATATTGTAACATGTTAGATGAAACATGTATTGAACATAGGACAAATATAAGTCATTAAAGAAACACCATTCTCTTACTGTCAATGTTAAATCTACCTTTGATATAGAAAAAGAAAGGAATTCTCAACTGTTGAAGGAAAATACTGAACTGAAAATGACCAATGAGAAACATATAAAGGACTTAGAAAACTTCACAAAGGGAAAAGATAAACTTACTCAAATTTTAGGTAAGAAAGATGCACCTAAATACACTGCTGTTTTGGGATACCAACCTATCCAGAGACAGTTCACTAAAACACGATTTATTCCTAATTCTGGAATTTTTTTTTCTTTTTCTGGTTCTAGAAATTCCTATGATTTAACAAGTTATTCATATGGTTATAGATCAAATAATTTTTATCATTCAAAATCTATTGATTATGTAAATTATATGAGACCCATAAGACAAATATGGGTAGCTAAAGCATTGATTTCTAACCTTTATAGACCCAATATCTGGGTACCAAAATCATTTTTGGTTTAAATATGTTTTGTAGAAGACCTCATTGAATATTTCTCACAAAAAGGTATGGTACTTGGAAAGTGGATCTTCAAGGCACATTTCTGGAGATTATTCATGCTTCAAAAGCTTAAAAAAAGTTGATGGAGGCCATGTCACCTTTGGTGATAATTATAAAGAAAAAATCATCGGCCTAGGCCAAATTGGTAACACTAATTCAGTTATAATTTCTAATGTTTTATTTTTTGATGGACATAAGTATAACTTGTTATGTATTTCTCAATTATGTGATGATGGTTTTAATGTTAAGTATGAAAATGATTCTTATAATGTTTTTAATTTTTAAAAATGTTTTAGTATTCTCTACCTTGAGAAATAAAAATGTTTATGATGTTGATCTAAATTCCTTTGCTAAGAGAAATGTTACTTGCTACAATTCTATTCATAAAGAATCATGGCTTTGTAACAGAAGATTATGACACTGAAACATCCACTCACATAGAAAATTGACTAGGAATAACATATTTAGAGTCCTATCTAAACTTGAATTCCCATCATACTAAGTTTGTAATCCTTGTCAAAAGGGAAAGCAACATAAAGTTTCTTTTAAATCAAAGAAATAAGTTTCAACTTCTCAACCTCTCAAGTTGGTTCACATGGATTTATTTGGACCTTCTAGAGTTTCTAGTATAAATGGGAAGCACATTGTCTATGTTCTAGTAGATTAATTTTCTAGATATACTTGGGTGTACTTCTTCGCTCACAAAAGTGAAGCTTGTTCTTACATTATCAAATACTCCAAATATGTAGAAAACCTTAGTGGACTTAAGATTAAAACTCTAAGAAGTGATCATGGCTGTGAGTTTGAAAATCATGAGTTTGAATCATATTGCTTAAACAATGGCTACAGTCACACCTTTTCTACTCCTAGGAAACCTCAGCAGAATGGGGTAGTAGAAAGAAGAAATAGAACCCTTCAAGAAATAGCTAGAACCATTCTTAATGAGTATGACTTGCCTATATACTTTTGGGATGAAGCTGTGAATACCAATTTTTATATTATTAATAGGGTCTTGGTTAGACCTGTTCTTAAGAAAACCCCATATGAACAATGGAATACTAGAAAACCTAAAATTAGTTACTTCAGAGTCTTTGGCTGCAAAGTTTTTATTTTTAATACAAAGGATAATCTTGACAAGTTTTCTCTTAAGAGTGATGAAAGAATTTTTCTTGGTTATTATTTAACTAGAAAAGCCTATAGAGTCTTTAATAAAATAACCAAATGTGTGGAAGAATCTGTTCACATCAAATTTGATTAAATTGATCCACATGAGCCTAAAACCTCTCTAGAAAATCTTGAAAAAGATTTTACTGTTCTTGACCTCAATGATAAATCTAAAGAACCTGCTGTAAAAACATCCAGTTCTAGACACATTCCAGAATATGCTTCTATAGATCCTGAACTTAGAGAAGAAATTGAAATTTCTAGTCCTACCTTTACTAGATCAAATAGGATTATAAAGAATCATCCTTTGGAAGTTGTTGCTGGTAATCTTGATAGAGGGATACAGACTAGAGCTTCTCTAAGAAACCAGGTTGAACATCAAGCTTTTCATTCACAGCTAGAACCTAAAAATGTCAATGATGCTATCAATGATAAATTTTGGGTAATGGCCATGTAAGAAGAGTTAAATCAATTTGAAAGAAAAAAAGTTTGTGAATTAGTTGACAGACCCAAGGACACTTTGAAAATAAGCACTAAATGGGTTTTTAGAAACAAAGTTGATGAATCTGGAAACATAGTTAGAAACAAAGCTAGACTACTTGCACAAGGATATAGTCAATAGGAAGGTATAGACTATGAGGAATCATTTGTACCAGTAGCTAGATTGGAAGCCATTAGAATTATACTTGACTATGCTGCTCATCTGAATTTCAAGTTATATCAAATGGATGTCAAACGTGCTTTTTTAAATGGTCTTATAATTGAATATGATTTTATTGAACAACCACCTAGATTTACTAATCCTCATTTTCAAAGTCAAGTTTTCAAACTTTCTAAATCTGTATATGGTTTAAAACAAGCTCCAAGAGCTTGGTATGATAGACTTAGTAATTTTCTTATTTCAAAAAGTTTTACTAAAGGGATTTCTGATCCAACTCTTTTTATTAAAATAATTTATAAAGATATTTTAATAGTTCAAATATATGTTGATGATATTATTTTTTGATCTTCTAAACATTCTTTATATACTTTTTTTTCAAAGAGTATTCAAAATTAATTTGAAATGAGTTCAAATGGAGAACTCAAATATTTTCATGGATTTCATGTTTTTCAAAATGAAAATGGTATTATTTTTTAATCAAAGTAAATATACAAAGGATATTTTAAAATGCTTTTGTCTACATAGTATTAAGGAAAGTGATACTCCTATGAGTACCATTTGTAAATTGGATGCATATGAAACTGGGAAACCGGTGGATCAAACCAATTACAGAGGTATGATTGGAAGCTTACTCTTCCTTACTACTAGTCGACCAGATATTATGTTCAGTGTGTGTATGTGTGCAAGATTTAAAGATAATCCAAAAGAATCCCATTTACTTGCTGTTAAAAGAATTTTTAAGTATCTTCAACACACTATAAACTTAGGTTTGTTTTACCCAAAAGGACAATCCTTTGGTTTAATGAGTTATTCAGATGCTGACTTTACTGGTTGCAAGTCGGATAGAAAAAGAAAATCAGGAACATGTCATTTATTTGGAAAATCCTTAGTATCTTGGTGTAGTAAGAAGATGAATTATATAGCATTTCCACTGCCAAAGCATAGTACATAGCTGCTGGTAGTTGATGTGCACAAATCCTATCGATGAAACACAATCTTTTGACTATGGATATGATTTTAAGCATGTCTCTATCAACTGTGACATCACTATTGAAATAAACATCTCGAAGAACCCTGGGTCTCAATCTAGGATCAAACACATTTTTGTAAGGCACCATTTCTTGAGATATCATTACCAAAAGGGTGATATTACTCTTGAGTTTATTGGTACTGAACATCAATTAGCTGACATTTTCACCAATCCATTGATTTCGGATAGGTTAAGTTACATTAGACATGAGTTGAGAATGATTAACCTTGATCAGTAACTACCTCACCGATGTAAATTCTCACCGATGTAAATTCTCACTGATGTAAATTCTCACCGATGTAAATTATCACTAATAGACCCTACTGATGAGTGCGCTGTTTTAAACTTATGTCTGTCGCCAGAATATGAATCGTTTTAACTTTATTTCATTTTATTTATTTATTTTATGATTCATAAATGATAGAAACAATGTTTGATCTACTTCTGAATCCACTGAGCCTCAAACCCTTTACCCTCAAACCTTAACTCCAGAATCTTTTGAGAACCCCAAATCCATTGTATCTGAGATAGCAAAAACCAAAATCCCTTTTGTTAGAGATGTTGCTGATGAGCCTAAGGCAAAGTAGCAGAAGGTCGAGCCAGAATAAAGTTGTAGTGCTAGAAGATCAAGATTAGGAAGACGACAAGTAAATCCTTATTTGCATAATAGAGTTATTGTGATCGAAAAAGAGCTGTGCATGGAATGGCTGGTGGAATGTAAATTGTTAGTGGTCCAAGTACTGAAAGATAAAAATTGGGTAGATTGTTTTTCTAACAATAACGGTCCCTTCTATCTAATGCTAGTGAAGCATTTTTATGACTAATTATGTTTTTAGAAATCTAAAGATGAGAACTGAGTAACTTCATTTGTGAATGGAAAGGATTTGTCATTTTCATCGACTAAGTGGGATGAATGTCTCAAAGTTCCCCACAAAGGAGTATCTAGATATGTCTCGAAAGCTATGCCACCTAAAAGTGTTATTTTAGATTATGAGATTGCTTTGGAAGAGCTTACTGGTGATGGAAATGAAAGACAATTAGTAGCTTCATAAATGGATGGAGAGAACAGATTGATGTTCAAAATTTTTCAGCATGTCTTAATACCGAGGAGAGGAGACATTGTGAATTTAAGATATTAGGATAATTATCTCCTGCATCTTTTGAGACATGGATTCAAGGTGAATCTATGTATATTTATGATGAATCAAATGGAGGATATGATTAGACCCAAGTCAAAAACTAATGCCTTGTTCTTTCCCAAGTTGATCTCAATAATGATCAAAGTGAAAGGAATATCAGAATCTCATGATGAGACAGTGGTAGTAAGGAACAATTTATGTGTCACCAGTACAGTTTGAAAATACATGAAAACAAATTGGAACCCATGGTGAGGATAATGGGATACTTATGACAAGAAGGTGTATGATAAGTTCAATCCTGTGGATCATCCTTCAAGACTGAAGGATGTGAGGGATCCAGGTCTGGGACCTGATGAAGAGGAGCCAGAATACAGTGATGATTCAAAAGAGGAAGAGTCCTATGCTGATGAAGGAGGAGACCCTGACTTACCTCCTTTCCCAGCTCCTGAAAATCTAGATCAACATAAATCAGATAAGGAAGAAGCTTCTTTAGAGGATGTTGAAGTTACTGCTATAGAGAATGAAGAAGATACTAATTAAAGTGAAGCATCACTGTCAGTTGATTTGAGCCTTAGTACAGTGAGTGGATAATCTTTAGTGCCTTATAAGGATGCAAATGAAGTTGACATACCCTTTCGTATTTTGGAAGACACTCCAACTATTGTAGAGAAATAATTGATAGTAGAAGATTCTCCTGAAAAAGGAAGACATGATGATAATTCTACTGAGAATGTTTTTGTTTTACTTGAGGATGCACCAGTTGAGGGGGGAGCATCAAACCATGTTTGGAAGTGTTACGGTGGATGTTGATATTGAGGACTGGGCAGAAGACCCAGGTTTTGTGGTATGTGGTTTAGACTATACTAATTCTTACAATAAAGCATCCCTCAATAGACCAAAAATCGTTTATGATGTTGAAAATGAGTTTCTACCTGAAGATGTGGTCAGAATGCATGACCTGGATATTTTGAAGAAAAAAATGAAGGATAGTTTTGTGGAAGAGGTAAAGAAGATGGAAGTTTCTCTGGTATCTTCAATTCAATCGATCATGACTGACTCAGTGGACAGTTTAGAATCTGAAAGAGCATCTGTTGTAGTTTCTCCTACTGATATGATCACCAAGTCTGACCTTGAATCCTTAAAAGATGAGCTGAAAGAATTTTTTAGTGCCACAGTTGCTGAAATGAAACATTATTTTCTTCAAGAGATGATTATGTTGCAAAGATATTTTGAACTCTCTCTAGGTTGTAATTTGTCAACCTTTATGGTATAAATAGTGTATGAAATAAAATATTTCCAGACTCAAGTTTCTAGACTGGAAGCAGATCGAGAAACTCTAAAGAAATCGGTTATCTCTTTGGAATCTTATATGAGCTCAAAATCCCAAGCAGACAAGGACTTAGCCTATGTCAAAAGTGTTGTGAGCCAGATGGTTTCAGTATTTTAAGGTTTTAAAACCTCCATGAAACATCATGTCAAAACCTAGGATTCTAAATTCCAAATTCTTATCAGTGGGTTAACCAAAAACTTCAAGGAAACAGTAACCTTTTCTATTTGTTCTGTTTCATCTAAACCCTCAGTGGATTTGAATCAAATTCGAGCTGTGATGAAGGAGGATCTTGGTTCAGCTTCAACCAGTGGCTCTGTGGACTCATCCAAACTGATCAAAGTTTTTCTTGCTACTAGAGATTCATCTAGAAAAATAAGGAAGATAGTCCAAGACTATATGATAGAATCTTCTTCCTCTCAGAAAGAAGTGAAAGATAAGGTGGAATCTTATTTCCCTAATATATTCACAAAGCATCAAATCAACAATCATTTCAAACTTCTCTTGGAAAACCTGAAGATACCTCCTGTAAATCAAGCCTTCAGAGAGAAAGTCATCAAACTAAGGTAATTGACTCCAGCCCTGGACAAATTTATAGAGAACAAGGATGACTTCATATCTTCTATGGAGAGAGGAGGAGGAATAATTATGGATTTCAGAAATATGTTGTTTCCTTTCCTGCATGTGGATGCTAGGCCAGGGATTATACCTCCAGCCTTACTTGCCTCAGCCTATACTGCTTCTCCTAATCAGATGACTCCAACCCAAGCCGTTTGAATCCTCACAACTATGATCACTCAAAGGACTCCTCATTACAGGCCCGGAACAATTTCTGTGGCTCAGCCTCTTAGGATCATTTTCGGAATTCCTAAGCCATCACATGAATCCACACTACCTGAATCCTCTTCTAATTCAAAGGGAAATCTCAAATTGAGGATGTGGATTGAAAACGTGTCCAGGATGTTTGATAGGAATCCCTTGTATTTTGTTTTCGTTCTACGTACCTTTTTACAACATATAATACAAGTTGATTTCCTTTCTTTTTCATTGTGTTCATTTCTCTATTTTTTATTGTTTCTAACTTTTTGATTATCACAAAGGGGGATAAATATTCTACAATTATTCTATAAATGGGGATAGATATTTACCCAGGGGAAGAATAAATAATGGGGAGAAAGTCTCAAAGGGGGAGAAATTTTATCTAAGGACGAACTATCATGCTTTTCCCCTCTGATACTATTACATTTCATTCTCTGATACCATTTCTTTTAATTCTACCTCTGATCCATTATGTTCAATAACATACTATTTCTATGAGATAATTTCATTTAATGGTATATCCTCTGATACAACCTCTTTTTGTTTTAAACAATATAATATCATAAGTTGTGATTATCAAAACGGGGGAGATTGTTGACCTCACCTGTTTGGATAATCCCAATTATGCTTTCACATACTTTGATAATCCCAATTAATGTTTATCTATAATCAAATTCTCTCAATATATGATATTATGTTATCAAGATGATAATAATGTTAAAATAATTCTTGATATATGTTAATAAATGGTTATCTATGTTTATATAAGTTATAAATTAATTCTAACCCAATCGGATATGTGTTGCATAAAACAGATAAGTGTTTGTCCCTGATCTGCATATAGCTACTGATAACAGAGCTACCGGTACTTAGTCTACCGATAGAAAGAGTCACCGATAAGATAAGGCTACTGATTTTTATAGAACTACAGACAGAAACCGAGTTACTAATAGAACATGTCTACCGGTATGCTTAAGTCTTCTAGTATACACTTGATCGCTGATATGTACAGAGCTACCGATATGAAGAATCCTACTGATAGAACCAGTTCATAGATAGTTATAGATAGAAGTCTATCGATAGTGTAAGTCTACTGATATGAGCTATCGACAGGCCTACTGATAGACCGACTAGCGACTGTTATGAAGCAACTGACATAGTCTACCAATACAATTACAGAGTCACTGATACATCGAGCTACTGATAACCCAAGAGTTACCGATGGATTAAGAGCTACCAATGTATTTAGAGCTACCGATAGAATGAAGTCACTGATATATATAGCTACCGATACAAGTTCAAAAAGCGACCCATAGATGGTCCTACTAAACAAAGTCCGCTTCAAAATTCTACCAACCGAAGGCTACTAATGATTGACCAACCAGTCATACTCTATTATCTCAATACTATTTATTTATTAAGCTAACGGTTACATTTGATGTTTTTAATGTAGTTAATGTTATTTAATGATATCTGTTGACATGTCAGGGAACCGTACCTAGTACCCTTGCAAAAGGTAATCATTCCTTTTTGCAAGAGCTGAAAGCTATAAAAGGGAAGATAAAGACCTAGACGAGATAACACAGAGATAAAAAGTGATGTTGTTCCATACAGAGAGCACAATAAACTAAGAGGGCTCAACAACATTCAAACATGGTGCATTCACACAAGGCTTCATCCATACTCCAAGTATCGTGGATATACTTGAATCCACTCTTCTAAAGGAAACCACAAGCTTCATCTTGAGTGGAGAACAACAACAAACATTTCATGCACCAAAGCTGATAAGTAGTACCTGGAATAAAGAAAAATATGACACTCTATTTTTCAGAGAAAAATCATAGAAGGAATCATAAGCTTTTTTGACCAATTAAACGAGTCCATAGATACACTGTCGATGACTAAAGCTATTCTAAACTCATTCACATTTTCTTTAGTGATTCTTTCTTTACATTTCGAGCAGTGTGTGTACCCTATTTATTTTATACACACACTATCTCCTGAGCTAAACTGGAGGATTCTTAAATCCTCACTCAAACTCCATAACTCTTTGTTTCCCATTGTGGATAGCGGTAGAGGTCGAGTAAGACCTGGAGAGTTGTGAGCTGTGGTTTATTTTCCCATGTAGAACTGTGGTAGAGGCCTTTGTACCTGGATAGTGTGTTAACTGTTGTTTACCCCGATCCCGGGTCTGGATCATTTTATGTAAATTCTATAGAGGACTAAGTCTCGGCTTGAGAATGAACCTCTGGTTACATCTGCAGTGCATTTTAGTTTAAATCATAAGTATACTATATATATATATATATATATATCATATTCTTCTGCTAACTACATTGAAATACAAAACTATTTTAATGATACTTTGATAGTTAAATTAGAAAGTGTTTATACTTATTGTAAACCACTAAGTTAGTTTCAAAAGTTAATTTCATCTTTTGATTAAGTTAACTGAGACCTAATCAATCTTTGCGAAACTAATTGAGCATTTACACTCTGTATAAATTCACTACAAATTAACTTTGTTTTTAAATAGGGGGATTTTAAGAGAAATAATTTTAACAGAAATTTTAATTTGAACTCAATTCACCCACCCCCCCTCTTGAGTATACACTCTGACAAACAATTTCATCATTCAATTATACGGTGGACTACCGCCTCACGAACCGATGTTATTCAATTTTTCATTACCACCCCTCATAGTTAGGTATGATAATGTATCTCAAGTCTATATATATATGTGTGATAATTATAACATAATTAAACATATATTGTTAATATATCATATAGACTATTTAAATATCTATTCCCTAGGGGTTATGATAGTGTCCCTCATGTGTACTGTGGACTACTGCCACGCGAATCGATGAGATTTTATTTTCACTAATTTTGTACATATAAGATAATAAGGATAAATTTAATGAATATATTTCACATAAATGACAAAATTATGATATTAATGACATATCTATCATTCTTAAAAGTTAATATATAATTTTATTTCATTCCGTTTCACTCACTTTAAGATGATAACACTATTTGTGTGCGTCTGGACTACCACCTCCACTAAGGGATGTGACTCTCTTTTAATCATCAAACAACATGTATTATATATATCTATATATTTAAATTAAATATTATTCTATTTATGATATTATTATCATTATTTAAAAATAAAACATTACATACCTCATTTCTATAATGATTGTTGAAAAATGGAAACATTACCCATGCGTACGTACGACCTACTGTCTTCTTGATTGGAAGATACTTCATTTAGAAAAAAACTATTTGATGATTGGTATTAAAATTATAATTGATGTATAAATATTATACTTAATTCATGATTATTATGAAGAAATTATGAATCTATATAACATTCACAAGAATCAAAACATTCATAACAATGCACGAATGACAAGATTATGTAATTAACACCTTAAGCAATAAAAATAATGAATGATTGTCAAAAAAACATGTTATTATATAATATAAAAGTATAATATAAGATATTAAAACTATTAATATTATAATATTTTAAATTAATAATATATTAAAACCAATATACAGTATTTTAAATCATGTTCAAACAAAAGGTAGTGTTAGGTAAGGGACATCATCTCAATTTCTCATCATTGTGAAATATTTAAATGTTACAAAACTAATTACATTTATATCATTTATATACTACCCCATTTATAAGTAATATTCTAGTTATATAATAATTCATGATATCTTATATTTTAATTTTAATTAATTCATCCAAGCGGATTTGACATGAAGGTTTCCAAGTGGTAAATAATTTCATTGCTCAATTTGTTTTCCAAGGGTTATTTTACTTTTTCATTGGCCTTTGATATTATAATATGATCTATAAAATAATTTTTTGATATGTTATACTGAATTTAGACTTCTTATTTGTGAATTTACATTTTATACACATAAAATATTTGTAACATCCCCCAGCCATGTACTCTCTCACAAAGCAAACCATGCCAGTTATCTGACCTCAATCGCATTTCCTCATGTGCCATAGGATTCTGACTAGAAGTGGTGGTGGAGTGAATGTAGTGGGGAGAATATGACCCCCTAATTTAGTGATTAAATAGATTGTAAAATATATAAATTTCAGAGTGCGTAAATTACAAAATCCATATAATATAGTGGGAAAAACAAACAATAAATACCACCTAAATAATCCAATAAATAATAAGAGAATAATTTAATGATTGGTTTGAATGTATCTAAAAGTATTTCTGGAAGTAATACAAATAAAATACTAGAATATTAAAATGATGACTCAAATGACCCCTGTCTAAAACCCCTTGTTGGTCCCATCTCAATGCTCTAACCCATCAACCAAGAAATAATCAACTATAATGTATTTTCCCCTTATCAAAACCTATATTCATATAATCTCCTCAGGTACCTAATTGAGACCCAAGTAGGGTGTGAGTAAAACTCTATAGGACCAAACCACCATGTATAAATATAAAATTCTAATAATATGATCATGAAATAATGACATTAACAGTTGTATAAATTAATTTAGCAATTATCCTAGTACACTAATCAAGTTACTTCAGCACCATACCCTAATGTCACTGTGCTTGTAGAAAAACAAGGCCAACCACAACCAAGAAACCAAACAATATGCTTCAGCACTATTTCAGAATATCTCTAAGATTGTACCAAAACCATTCCAACCAAAAATTTATACACATGGTATAAAATATCACTAGTTCCATCCCTCTATATAATCATATCCGCATGATAGGGCCTAGCCTCGAATATAAGAATCATTAAATGTGGTATGAATGATCCCAGTATATAATAATCACAGATTGTGTCAGGGCCTAGCATGGTATAGAAGAATCATTGAATGTGTCAGGTCCTAGACCAGTATATAATCATAACAAAATGCTTCAGTGCCTATATTGTTTTATAAGAACACAACATGTGTCACAAGTATATATCAAAACAGCAAGCATATCACAGTATAAAAACATAAGAATGAAATGATAATTTTGTAGTTGCGATTTTCCTTTCAATTTACCCATTTATTAAATTAATCAAATAATCTATTTTTTAAAGTGAATATATAACATGAAATCATCAGAATCACTAGTCATGATAATATCATATATGTTCCATTTCCAATTCGTTATTTTCACAGGAAACCCCAAGCCAGGTCACATATCAACAGACTCTAAGGGATCCAAGGAGAAATAAAATTACATTATTATCATTTATAGTTAATGCATTAATTAATTTACAAGTAGTGTTTGTGAAATCATGTATATGTCACAGAATTTATTAAATTAAATAAGACCATAGGGTTTGGTCATAGACCCCTTCCATTAAACAATGATTAACAATGCTTCCAACGGAAGATTACAACATAGTTGAAGGAACATAAGATCACAAAAAGATCCAATATCAGCCTAAGTTAAGATCATAATAGAAAATATACGTCATCAATATATTTACACTGCAATGGATAATGGAATGATAGAAAGAGGAGGGAAACCTAAGAAGAAACACTTATTTGAATTCTAGATTTATGGATGGATTGAGAGACTCCAAAATTTCAGGGAAATCATCCAAGGGTAGAGATGACAGGGATACATGTGATCAATGAAATTTTACATACACAATTTCCACATAAAACTGCCAGGTATAAGGAATACATGGCATCTAATACTTTCACATGTTGTATTTCCTCATTTTTTTTGTTAACCTGAAAACCCCATACAACTTGGGTTAATGTTTACCTCAGTCGATATTTACATGATGTTAATTATGTTCATGAAATTTGACCATATCACACAATGAACTATTTCATGGGATATGATGGAGGTAGTTACATGTCTTTTAACATGTACATAACTTGTGAATTCTCTACATAAAATTTTCAACATATTTCCTACATAAGGACCAGATCCACATCAAAAGACTTTTATACCATGGACACCCTCATAAACTCATTTAACAAATCTGTACCTAGACTTACTTAATTTAAGTAAACATGAATATATTATTTTTTATAATTTAACCAATAAATTCCCTATTTATTCGAACAAGACTTCAAACACCATGGTTTAAATAAAAAATCAACGAGGAACACAACTATAAAAAGATGAGATCTTAAAACCTCCCCAATATATAACAGCTCATCCTTGAGCAACTCAAAACATTACTATAGGGTCTCGATGATAAATTCCTGGGACTATGACCACACATCAAACTCCCTCTCTCAAGTATCATCCTAAACACACCCCTAATTCCACTACACTAAATCTAGAGTTATAGTCCTACCCTAGATATACTTCTCACTATCGTTCAAATTTCATATCAGATGCTTCTCAAAGGAATAATCATAAAAAATCATGATATCCTCGAAATCTAACACATGATAAGGGTTGGGATAATAATGATGAATATACAACATGTAAAAAATTTCTTGCATGGAACTATGGAGTTATGGAAGAGTTAATTGGTATTCTACTAGACTAAGCTTATACAATATCCCAAATGGCCCAAAACATATGGGATGTATATTTACTTCCTTTATAATATGTCTCTCCCCATCCTAGTTGACACCTGAAATAGAACATAATGGCCCACCACAAGCTCCAAAGGATGTCTCCAATGGTCTGTGTTTGATTTATGCATGCTCTTCATGGTCACAAACTATTTTCTAATCAAATGAACCTACTCATTCATCTCCTACATGAGATGAGGAAAAAATGTGCTGACACACTTTACTCTCACCAAAAAAGAGGAAAATAGAATTAAATTCCATATAGGTCCATGAAACAATCCATTTGTATTGATTAGTAAAAGTTTTTATTTCAGGAAGACTCCATGACTTCCAAATTCTTTTACCATGAACCACCAAAATCCAAATGACAATATTGTAACATATCCTCCATAATCTGAATAATTGTAACACCCCGAGATTTTAAGAGATATATTATTTTTAATTTCATTGATGTATTATATTATACACTACACCAAGATTAGATTGTACTATAAGCAACATTGTATTACCTTGCAGTATACGCAACACTATTCTTGGCTCATGTAACACACAATTTCAAGTTCGTTTTATGGAAATTATTCTACGCAACATTATGTATCGATTTTGATTAATGTAAAAATGAAATAAGTTTTGATTATATTATAAACAACACCAAATGGAGCTTTCACTACACGCAGCCCTAACTTGGGTTGCATTACACTTATTATTATTTTATTTAAAGAAGAGTTAAAATAGTTAAAATCAATGCTTAATAACTAAATTTTTTTTAATATAGGGTTATACATAAGATAAATTTCAATATAAATTTTTATTAGAAATATAAAAAGATATCATACATAATGTAATTTTATTAATAATTTTTATACATTAAATAATTTAATTTATTTATGACACAATGATGATGCATTAATTACCATATTAATGAAATATTAACATAATTGATGTTATAAATACCCAAATAAATGTAATTTGAGACTTTTTATGAATTAGACTAATTTTCCAGGTTAATATGACATATTATTAATGATTAAATTTACTTTTTCAGAACTAATCATGCTATTATTATTTTCACAAAAATCAATTTCCAAATAGTGTCAAAATTGACATAAAATAGTTTTTAAAACAAATATTATATTATTAATTGTTTTTTTATTCCTAAAAATATAAGATTCAGCCAAAAGACTTAGATAAGTTTATATATATTAATAATTGACCACTTGGTATTCGTTTGGCTCTTTATAGTATGTTTATTAAACATATAGTTTAATAAAACAAGAAGACACGGTAAAAGTAAAATTATTTAACTTAGAGTTAAATATAAATTATAAGGTTAAAATAGTAACCTAAACTTGTCTAAAACCTATTGGTTGAGATTATTTCGACCCATAACCACTTTATCTTAGAAATAAATCCATTTGGAGCTATTATAAACCGAATATGACTTTATTATAAAATAATATTTTATATTTTTCTTAAGGTGCCCCGCTCCTCCCTTATAAAAGGGCACCACCTCCCTCTTATCTTTACACAATTTTGAGATTTCAATATCGGCCAACCCCTGCCTATTTCCCTTATAAACTCTCCTAGAAACATTATAGAGGTTCTAGTCTCCTCAAAATACCAACCCTAGTGCCTTAATAGGAAGCTTAAAAGAGGTGCATCGAAGAAGAGGTAATCTCTTCTACCGATTCTTTCATGTTTTCTTTCTTCTTCAACTTCTTCTTATTTAGTTGTTTCATTATAAAGTAATAACATCAGTATCACTAATATACTGATATTTTATTATAAATATTAAACCACCCCATTTCACCTTCAATCCATCCTATGAAAAACGAAATCATCGCGCGTGCGTACATACGGAATACCGTCTCCATGTCGTGGTGTAATCTATTTTTCCACCACCACCTTACTTGGGTAGGTATAATGGTGTAAAGAATAAAAATATATAGTTATTATAAAATCATAATGATTCTCATATATAATATCATCCTCTCTAATTCTATTCAATAATTACGGGAATGATATCATCGCTCGAGCGTACGTACGGATTACCGTCTCCACGACGCGATGAGATTCATTCTCCATGTTAACCATTCAAGAATGATTATAAAGTATATATAATGAATAATAATGAAACATATGACATGATAAAACTACTTTATTTATGTATATATATATATATATTACATCTACTAACTTCAATTCTAGTCAATAAGGAAAGGAAAACAGCGTTCATGCGTACATACGGCGTACCGTCTCCATGAACGGTGTATTTCATTTCATTTAACTATATATTATATATATATATACTGAATATATATGATATATAAATCATGATTTAAATTCTATAAGTAAGTAAATCATGATATAAGTAATATCAATATCAATAACGACAAGTCCAAACACGTACGATAAACAAAACTATTTTACCCAAAACGCTATTTTAAAATGGAATTTACAAAATGACAGGTAATATAAAGTCATAAGTGAACCATATATGATATCATAACAATGATTATTATTTTTTAATAAGTCAATGACATTATTTAATTCATTATACCGGAGTTTCGGATACGTACGAAGCATATCAGACCAAAGGTAAGGGATAATTTTGCAATCTCATTTTTATCCGAGATTGCTTATACATAAGTATTTACTGGGGTTATATTTTTCATCCATGACCTGGAAATGTTTTTCATAAAGTGTTTAATACTCTTCCATGTATGTTTAAAGTCATGTTTACCCCTCTTTGACTTTTACTTTGTGTTATGGAAGTAATCTTTTTTTTGTTTACCATACGAGGAACTTTTTGACTTTTCCGACAAAAGTACAGGGAGAATGTTTTTTAACTTATACGGCATGAATGGATTTTTATGGTTACATAACGCCTTATCTTCATAAAGAATACTCTACTAGATTTCATGACTATATTCAAAAAAATCCATTTCTTTTAAAATTTCTTGTCATTTTGTGAAAATAAAATGATTTTGAAAAAGAAAGGATATTTTCCTCAAGAATTCATTTCAAGTGTTTTTTCAAAACTATTTTCCATCTAAGATGAAATTATTTAGTATGATTATGTTTCAAGTATAATTTATCTATTATTTAAATGTTTGATAATTTTTATGATGAAATTATATCAATTTGTTTTATATGGATTACATTATAATGGGATAATGTTTTTGAACCCCATTTTATTCTTTGGGTTATGATGAATGATGTATGATTGTTTTGTGGCACAAGTAAAAATGATTTCATTATGATATGGTTCGGACCTATATCTACCTCCAATTAATTGGGTAAAGATTTTTATCTCATGAGATAGATATGGTTGGAACGACAGGTTAATCTGGTTCAGTGATACAGGACTGGAACGAGGAGTGAACTCGATTCAAAAAGGGACTTTATCCACTAAGATGGTATTGGCAGCAATGCCTTGGCTACTATGGAAATCATATCAAGTGATTAGTGGTTTTACACAATTACATGTTTTATTACCATTATATTTTATCATGATTTATGTAACTTAATGATATATGCTGTACGTACATCCAAGATTTATGTCTTTTCTCAAGATTTTTATGTTTAGATTTTATGTTCAAGTTTTTTCTTTCAAATGTTTATGGATTGTTTTATGTTCTCTATGTTTACCCTTAATGATAATTTGAGCTCACCCTTTTTATTTTTTTTCTCTAGGATATAAAGAAAGGTTTTAGGTAAGAAAAAAAGGGAAGATCTTTATGGGATATGTTGAAGATCTTTCACCAAGATTAAAAGATTATGTTCCAAGTTTCCAAAGGCACTAAACTATTACAGTCCTTTGGTGTCTGTTTTTTTATGTATTAGGTTTTTTGAAAAAGTAATGTAATGTCTATGTACATCAAGATTTGGGTCTCTACAATAGTATTATTATATTTTCCATTATTTTGATGATGGTAGGTTGTACTCAAAAGAACCAATGATTTCAAATACTTTATAATACCTTTACAAACCCTATAAGTGAAATGAGTATTTTGATCCGAAATTATTGACCTTGGAACATTGTATAACCAAACAGTCTCCCACACATATAGGATATCTAGATCATCAATGGTGAAGTTATCCCTAATAGCGAATAAGTGATCTAACATCATCAATAGATTAAAAATAATCCACACTACATCATTCATGTGAGGTCTCCTAGGTAATGTTTTTATAAAATATATAGTGACCCAATCTCATTTCCACTCCGAATCGGTATGAGGCTATAAAATTCTAATAGACTTCTAATACGCATACATCACCTAATGATATGAGAGACACTAAGGAAACAATTGTCTACATTCTTACACATTCTTGGAAAGAAATATTGTCTACAGAGATCACGATACATCTCTGTCAACCCATGATGTACTTCCCATATAGACACATTAAACCCTTTCATTATCTCTAATCATGATCCCATAGAAAACCATACTCTTCCAAAAAAAAGATAATTTTCACTTCTATGAGATCATATAGACGGTGTGCCTCCACCATATATACTATTCCTTAGAGAAAAACCCTAGAGAACAAAAAACTTCTTTGTCTTGATACATTAAAGAATCACTTGAATGATAGTTGTTGATGTTATGGACTCTCATCCCAGGGACTCTTAAACATCAAGAAGCATATCTACAAAGAGTTATATCAGTCACCACTCATTGGAATATTCTTGCACTACCTCTCTACATGTCTTTTAACTCAAGAAATTATCAATGAAATTTCCATTTCCTAGGGTAGAGGCTAGTATTATGTTGGAAGACATAAGATACACACCCCACCTCCTCTTCTGAAAGTTCATGTCTCACTGAGAAAAGATGTACATGAGGATCTTTTGGTGTACACCACATACTTATCACCCAAAAGATACTATATCTATAATCATAGGGAATGTACCACTGTTGTTAACTCTGTATAATGAGTTGAATAATTCTTCTCATGTAGTCTCAATCATATGGGTCCATAAGAGACCACACGGTCATCCTATATTAGAAATTTTGTGATTCCAACTCTAGATTCAACACGGTACAAGGTATAATCCTTATCAGACTCAGGGATGGTGAGGATAGGTGATGGTGTAAGACATAACTTCAAATCCTTGATAGATCTCTTGCAAGAACATATCCATATAAAATTAACCCATTTCTTATTCAGCCCGGACATCGGTGATTCCATATGGGAGAATCATTGGTTGAAGAACTGGTAATAACCTAACAAACCAAGAGAACTCCAAATTTTGAACACATTCTTGTTTCACTGCATAGATAACATAGATTCAACCTTTTATGGGTCTCTTCAAACTCCATCATCTGGTATATCATGCCCAAATAAGTGCACAATTTCAATCCAAGAACTACATTTGGATATCTTGGTATAAATTCCATTCTCTCTCAATGTACTCAATATGATGTTAAAATATTGGGAATGATTTTCTACTAACTAGGAGTATACTATGAATTTTTCGATAAAGAAAATACACTAAGATAATCCAGAAAGGATTGGAAGATCGTATTAATCAAGGGAATGATGAATGTTTTTGAGTTCATCAAATAAAATGAAATCACTATAAACTCATATAAGCCATAACTTCTCATAAAATAAGTTCAGGGTATGTTTGAGGGTCTCACAATCTACAAGTTGAACCCGTACACCACATCGATATTTGAGAAAAAAGTGTCACCCCTCAGATGATTGAAGAGATCATTAATGAATGGGATTCGAAACCAGTTATTTAATGTCATCTGGTTCAGTATGTGATAATCCACACATATTCACAAAGTCCCATTATCCTTCATAGATAAAAGAACTATAGAAACCCCATGGATATGTACATGGCTATATAAAACAATTATCAACTAGATCATCTAACTGATCTTTCAATTCATGTTACATAAACGACGTATTTTAAAGGTGAATTTCATTTAATTTCCATTCATGCTTTGTTTTGGTAGTTTCCCAAGCTTTTATAGAGGAATGGGTTAGTTTTAATGAATTGGGCCAAACCGTGAGCCCAATTCCAGATTTAAAAATAAATTTTTATTCCTATATAACTCCTTAATTTTTCAACATTTTTAATCCATTATAATTTCTACTTGTCATCCCTTCAAATATTAACAACACCATATTAATTTCAACCATTTAGGAATCCATAATCATAGTGGATATGGGTTTTTTAAGGGATTGGGCCTGCACAAAATCCCATTTCCTTAATTAAAAATATTTTATAATTATTTAATATATCCTTCACTATTTACGTTTTTTTAGTGATTCTGACTCTCCCCCGATCCCACATAATGAAGGCGTTCCCCAATGCAGTCTTCCCCCCTCTTTAGAGCTTAGCTTCATAGAGAATTTGGATGAATCTTCTCTAAATTTCTCAAATCGCCCATATTTGAAGAGGTAAATTGATTATTTCATAACTCCTTAATTTCACTCTCTTTTCCCCTATTCCAGTTCCTAAATGGTATCTTCAACCCTATTTGAATCTTCCTTGAATGGTTGGAAATTTTCAAATTCAGATACTAGGGTAGTTGGTGTGATTTCTTCAATATTTTTCAAAGTGATTTCTTCTTGGTTTCTTCCTTTTCCCTTAGGGTTTCCTACCTCATTCATTATGATCTAAAAGGTCCAGATGTTAGGGTTCGAACCTAGGGTTAGATTTGGTGTCTTTGTGGTCAAATATTGTGGTCTAGGGCTGTATTTATCTTCATTGTGGTGTGGCGATGGTACAATTGATTTTTTTCACCATGTTTTGAGGGATTCGACAACTTTGGTAGGTGATTCCATGGTTAACCATTCCATGATGAGTTATTTTTCTTGTTTTACTTGTTTTTCATGTTCCCCATATGCTTTTTGTGGTGAGAAAACCATTTTTAAGGGATTTGGTAATACATTTAATTTTATAATTTCAATTTTCATGAAGTTGGGAACTTTTTTAATGTAACAGATGTGGTATCTATTGTGGTAGTTTTATAAAATAAGAAATTGATTTATGAGTATTTGAAAGGGGCTGAAATATCTTTTTTGTTAATTACATAGTGTCATGTGGTCCTTTGAAATGTGTTTTTGGAATAGGTTTGTTGTGTAAAACTTTGTTATACTTCCGGAGATCATTTTTTGAAAATGGGTGTTTTCATTTGTATATTTCATGGTATTATAAAAGGTTATTTTATAACACTTGAAAGTGGTTTCATAAAGATCTATAGGGATACCAATTATACATTGGTAGTGTTTTGGTGTGGTTTGGTCCTTGAAATATGGTTTTGAAATGGGGTTTATGAGCAATTATTGGGTATACTCTTTGGAATTTTTTATGAATGATTTGAATGATTTAATGATTTATGTAAGTGGTGAAACCCTATTGGAAAAATGTTTTGGATTGTGTATATTCTGAAATGGTGAATTTTAAATGTGATAGGGGCTGTTTTTTTTATGTTTTCCATATTGTAAATGTTTTACAATTTTTTTTAAGGATTTACTAAAGTGTGAAAGAGATATGAAATTAATGTAGGATGTTTTGTGTGAGTGTAATGTGCGAAATGGATTTTGGTTATGAAAAATGGTATTATGTAACATGTTGGTGGGCTATTATGTGAGTTTTAATATATTGGAATGGTTTTATAAATTTTTTAATGGATTTGTAGAAGTGTTAATGAAATGTGAAAAGTGTTGTGGGCTATTTTGGTGTCAGTCAGATTTCAAATCAATTTGAATGAAAAATGGACTTTTGTGGCTTTTGTGGTATAAATCTGTGATTTTTGGTAAATTATTTATGAGTAAATTATATTTTCATGTGAAAATTATGTTTCTTGAATGGTTGAACTTTTTTGTTCACAAAGGGAAAACCCGGGTATCTAGTAGGTTGGACATGTACTAGTATGCTAGCGAATCAATGGGGTTTGGTGTCAGTTTCACATAGTAAGATTGACACTTAGAACTCCAACTAAACTATGATGATGATGATTGGAGACCTCTAGGTTATGGGTATGTTCCCCATAAGTGGCTCGTGCACGAGAACAAATATTTTTTATGGTTACTATCACCGAGATACAAGGTACCTGGGACCCACAACAAGCTAGTGCCTAGAGGTTATTTCCTATTGCTTGTGGTCATTAGATACTCTATACACACCATCATTATATCATATATTTGGATGTAAAATTCAGTAGATTTGGAATTTATTTTAAAATTTTTTATTCTTTAAATTACCCCACCTGAATACTGATTTTTTTAAGTTTCATCTTTTGGAAGTTGTAACTATAAATTACATGTTTTTGAAAACTTCCATGATTTTTTTCATCGAATGTTTATCGCATGGAATATCATAGTCGTGGTATCCAATAGGGAATTGGATCACACCCTACTTAAACCCTTGAGTTTAATTAGACTTGGTTATTTTTGTTGTCCTGTGTTGGGTACAGTTTTTAGTTCTAGTGGTTCAGGTTTCTAGAAGGTCCTTGGTGGTTAAGTCTTATGGAGAGGGCGTGAGGGCGGTTCCCCTTTCCACGAGGTTTCATGGGCTGTTTTATTTTGGTATTATACCTTTTTTCTAGTCTTGTTGAGTTGTTTTAAAATATTTAATTCAATTCTGATTTTTTGTAAAAGATTTTTTGGTTTGAAAAATCCAGATTCGTTTTATTGGATTCTTTTGACGTTTTAAGTTTATAAACTCGGGTAAATCATTCACAATTCTCATTTTATGATACCTGGGCACTTGTTCCATCCCATGGGGATTAGTAATTCCCTTTATGCCTTGTCACGGTTTAGGGTTGGTGCTGATTTGGGTGGCTACCATATTTGGTTCATGACAAAATGGTATCAGAGGAGGTTCGCTCTCATTGGGTAATATTATTTGGGGATGTGTCGGGATATTCTGGAGTTCGGATTTTCGGGACTTGGAATTCTGGTAAGGAGTAGTGTGGTTGATCACCACACCTCATTATGGGATTCATGTCGCCCTGGGAAGTTGATACTTTTCTGAGACATTTGGTTTTCTTTGTTTCATGATGATTAGTGGAAATGAAAAGAGAGTTGGGTTAATGGTCTCAGTGAGCTCGCAGGGTTAGGAAAGCCATGTGGAGATAGGGATATTTTATAGGAACACACTCTATGATGGTGAAGTGATTGGAATATGGCCGCTAACAATATTTCCATTTCACCCACTAAAACTAGTTTCCTCTTTCATTGTCCAGGGTTCTTTAGTTTTGAAATCTTCGAAATTTGGTTTTAAAGTGACTTTGTTTTAAGAAGTGTAAAGTTTTTATGAAATTATTATCTACTAGAGAGGGAATGGTTGTATTTTTAAAAATAGAGAAGTGAATTTTCATAATTTTATTGGAATGGAAAATGGTGTGGTCTCACCTCTTTTGAAAGCATGAACTATGTCAAGGTTGGTTTTGAAAAAGTGATTCCAATAGTATTTTCTAAAACTATTGAAAGGTGTTTCAATGGGATGATATGTTTTGAAATTGATGTGAATAACTTGAAAGTGAGTTTTCATTGGAATGATTGTATCTTAATGAATAGTTTTTTTAATGCGGTAATTTGGGTTCGATTTTGTGGCTGGTGGTCTTGATAAAAAGGAAATATTGGTTGAATTTTTTCTATTTGAAAATTAGAATGAGTTTTTGTATTAACCATTGGTATTTTCATGAGATAATATATTCATGGATTTATATGGGAGGATGGATGGTTAATGGAAGTACTGGATGTGTTTCGGGATGGATATGAGGAGGGTGACAAGTGTGGCATAGAAACATGCATGTGTGAGGCCCATGGGGTACCAATGGTCGTTACCATAACCGATGAACCGTTTTTTTCAAAAATATGATTTTAATGGAAAAACATGATGTCTTGATGACTAGTTTGGGATGGTGTTTATTGTGTTTTTTAAAAAATGTTGATGTTGTGGGATGTTTTGAGTCCAAGAACCCCTCCTGTTTGAACTGTGTTTTGGGATTGTGTTTGGTTGGTAAGATGTGTTGAAGGGCAGGTTAGTGGTCTCTTCTAAGAAATGTTTTGGGATGCCTTTATGGTGGTTCCCATTATGTGTTTGGATATTTTTTGTGGTATATCATGACCAATGGACCATATTGGTTGGGTCCTTGGGTTCAATCGTTGGATAAGTTACTCCGCATTAAGGGTTGGAGCACAACTGATGTGAAACCCTGATTATTTTGTAGTTTGAAGACCCTCCAGTTTATCAATATAAAGAATATTTTCCTTGAGATTCTTAGATTGAGTCTACACCCTTTCCATTATTGGTTTGGTGTATCCTCTTGTAGCCCATGAGTGATCATGGAAGGTTGAAAGAGACCTTATCTTCTTATGTTTCCTGATTTGATGAAGGTGGAAGTGGTATGGGATTGTTATCAAGGATGAGTATCTTGATGGTGTCTAAGAGGTCCTCTTGGTCCTTCGTATTCTCATAGCAGAAGGATTTAAAATTAAACTACGAGTGGGGGAAATCTGGTGATGAGAGGATATTGTGGCCACTTTCTAGAATTGTGTGTTGTTTTGGGATGTTTAATAAGGTCCCTCTTGATGAATTGTTTATATCAGTCGCAATTGTCATGTTCGGTGATGCCTTATGATGTCATGTTCTCGATTGACCGTAACGGTGAAAGTATTGAAATACTCTGAGAGTCTATGTTGTGTTGGGAGAATTTATCCCTTGGAAAAACTTCAAAATCATCCATTTTAGACGAGGGTGAGTGTAGGTGTTCTTTACTTCTATTGTTTCTCACCTGAAGAAACAAGGAGTGACGTGTGTGCATATTCTAATTACTTATTTTAGTGAAATATCAGGCTAGGGTAATGTGAGTTAGGAATTTATTATGTCTTGAAATATTATCAGGGATTGAAATGTAGTTTTTTGTGTTATTGAAAGAAGAATTCTCATTTAGGGGGTTTTCGAAGCATAACTGTGAGGCTGAAGATGCTTCAATCATTTGAGCTCCAGCCATAGGTCTCAGAGAGAAGCTGGCTCATAGTCAGGGGAAATCCCAAGGTCATTTAATCCCTTGTACAATTTCATATCCTCATCATTAAATATAGTAATAGTTTAAACCTCCAGTGTCATCATATTTCTTCTGTAGATCCCTTTCGGTGGAAATAGGTGGATGGACTTGTACCCATGTAATATCCTAATGTCATTCCCTCACCCTTGGGTTTCCATTGAGTCATTAGAGAGTGGTTGGAAATTTGGATAGACATTATCAGGACATAGTTTGTGCATTATTATTTGTGATTGTGTGCCCAGAAGCCATACAGAAATAATGATATGAATAGTTAGTGCATGGTTTCCCAAATTGTGCAGACTAACACTGCGCCCTTCCCAAATCTTTAAATTTTATTTGGTCTTTCTATGTCATCCCATGCTGGTCGGGTAAGTTGGTCGGTTCTTTTGGTGGGGATAACCACTATGATTCTCATGTATGTTCCTTCATAACCATTGAATGGAATTATACCCTTTGTACTAGAGAGTCTTTTCAAGCCTCCCCTATTAGTGTCTTGATTCTGTCTAAGAAAAATATAGGTTGTCTCTTATGGTGGGGAGCCCATTTCTATCCCCCCGTACCAATAACACAAATTTATCCATGGTCTTGTCTTGGCGTTAGGTATTATCGTTCAAAACTATCTAGATTCCAACATTGTCCTTGAGTAAAATTTGGTATTGGAGAGCACACAATGGTTTACATAAAGTAAGGTATGTGTAACATCGTTCAAATTTGTTGTTTGTTTGGGTAATTACTTGAGTCTTGTTCGGATAGTGTTTGAGGAGTTTTCATTTGGGATAATATATGAATGTGATTAATCATTTCAGGAAATTGGTGTATGTTTTGTTTGTGAGATTAATACTTCTTTAATTGATCACTAGAGGTGTTATGGGCCTTGGGGTGAAGCTTGGAAAATAAGTACATCTTGGTTTATCAGTTGAGTTTGGTTTTGGTATTTTTTCTTAGTGTGGATTTCCAGGGATGGAAAGTATTCACGGTGGAGATAATTTTAACATAAATGACTTATTTTAAAGGTAAATTTCGTTTAATTTCCATTCATTGTTTTTTGGGGGGTTTCCAACGCTTTTATGGAGTAGTTGGTGAGTTTTCATGAATTGGGCGAAACCGTGGGCCCAATTACAGATTTAAAAATACATTTTTATTCCATTGTAACTCCTTATTTATTCAAAAAAATTCAACCATTAGAATTTCAAATTGTCATCCCCTGACCTACTAACACCACTATATTAATTTGTACCATTTAGAAATCCATAATCATGGTGGATATGGGTTTTTATTTAAGGGATTGGGCTTTCCCGAAAGCCCATTTCCTGCATTACAAATAATTTATAATTCTTTAATATCTCCTTAAACATTTACGTTTTTTTTGTGATTCCAACTCTCCCATGAGGCCATATACCCAAGGCGATCCCCCATGCTCCTCTACCCATCTTTGGAGCTCGGTTTCATCGCGAATGTGGATGAAACGTATCTAAATTTATGAAATCTCCCAGATTTGAAGAGGTAAATTGATTATTTCATAAGTCCAACATTTATCTCTCTTTTACCCCATTCCAGTTCCTAAATTATCACTTCATCCTTTTTCAAATATCCCAAGAATGGTTGGATGTTTTAAAATTCAGATATTGGTGAATTTGGGGTTATTTCTTTAATATTATTCAAGGTAAGTGATTTCTTCTTGGTTTTATCCTTTTCCCTTAGGGTTTCCTCCCTCTTTCATTATGTTCTAAAATATCTAAAAGTTAGGATTAGAATCTAGGGTTTTTTTGTCCTTTTGGTCAAATATTTTGGTCTAGGGCTGGATTTATTTTCTATGTGGTGCAGCGGTGGTGCAGTTGATGTTTTGCACCCAGTTTTGAGGGATTCGACAATTTTAGTAGGTGATTCCATGGTTAACCATTCCTTGATGATTTATTTTTCTTCTTTTACTGGTTTTTCAGGTTCCCCATATTTTTTTGTGGTGTGAAAACTGTTTTTGAGGAATTTGGTTATGTATGTAATTTTATAATTCCTTTTTTGTTGACGTTGTAAACTTTTTGAATGTAACACATGTGGCATCTTTTGTGGTAGTTTTATAAAATATGAAATTGATTTATTAGTTGTTAAAAGGTGCTAAAATATCTTTTTTGTTAATTAATTAGTGTCATGTAGGCCTTGGATAAGGATTTTTGGAATATGGTTGTTGTGTAAAACATTGTTATACTTATGGAGATCATTTTATGAAAATGGGTGTTTTCATTTGTATCATTCATGGTATTATCCAAGGTGATTTTATAACACTTTAAAGAGGTTGTATAAATGTATATAGGGATTAAAATTATACTTTGTAGTGTTATTGTGTGGTTTTTCCTTGAAATATGGTTTCAAAATGGGCTTTACAATAAAAGATTCAGTATACTATTTGGAATTATTCTATGAAAGCTTTGAATGATTTAATGATTTATGTATGTGGTGAAACCATATTGGAAAAATGTTTTGGAGTGTTTATATTCAAAAATGGTAAATTTTAATTTTGAGATGGTATTTTTTGTGATGTCTTCCATATTGGAATTGTTTTACAATATTGTTTGAAGGGTTTACTAAAGTGTGTAAGAGATGTGAAAGTTATATTGGATGTTTTGTGTGAGTGTGATGTGCGAAATGGATTTTGGTAATGAAAAAGGTTGTTATGTAACATGTGAGTGGGCTGTTATGTGAGTTGTAATATACTAGAATGGTTTTATAAAATATTTTAATGTATTTTTGATGTGTTAAAGAAATGTGAAAATTGTTGTGGGCTACTTTGGTATGAGTCGGATTTCAAATCAATTTGAATGAAAAGTGGAATTTTGTGACTTTTGTTGTATACGTGTGGGATATTTGGTGAATTTTTGATGAGGAAATGACATTTTCATGTTCAAATTATGTTTCTTGACTTTTTGAACTTGCTTTAGCATAAAGGGAAAACCTGGTATTCTAGGTGGGTGTACGTGTACTAGTATGCTAGTGAATCTGTGGGGTTTGGCCTCAGTTTCACTTAGAAATATTGATACTTGCAACTCTAAATAAACTATGATGATGATGATTGGGGAGCACTAGGTTACAGGTATGTTCCCTAATAGTGGCTCATCCATGAGAATATATATTTGTGATGGTTACTCTCACCGAGATAAGAGGTACCTGGGACCCACAACGAGCTATTGCCAAGGGGTTATTTCCTATTTCTTGTGCTCATTAAATCATTTATACTTACCATCAGAATATAGTATATTTTGTTGTAAAATTCATTAGAAATGGCATTTTTTTAAAAGTGTTGATTCTTTAAATTAGACCAATTGAAAGATGATTTTTTAAGTTGCATCATTTAAAAATTGTAACTAGAAATTACATGTTTTGGAAAACATTCATTTTTTTGTATTTAAATTCTTATTGCTTAGAATCTCTTAGTGGGGGTATCTTATAGGGCCTTGTATCACACCCTACTTACACCCTTGGGTTTAAGTATACTTGGTTTTCTTCATAGGTTGGGTATAGTTTTTAGTTCCAATGGTTCAGGTTTCTAGCAGGTCCTTGGTGGTGAAGTCTTATGGAGATGGATTGAGGGAGGTGCCCCTTGCCATGAGGGATCTTGGGCTGTTTCCTTATGGTTTTGTACAATTTTTATTCTTGTTGAGTTGTTTTAAAATATGTAATTCAGTTCTGAATTTTTGTAAAAGATTGTTCGGTTTGAAAAATCCATATTGGTTTTATTGGGTTTTTTTGTTGTTTTATGTTTATAAACTCAGGTAAATCATTCATAATTCCCATTTTATGATACCCTGGAACATATGCCAACCAGTGGGGATCAGGAATACCCTTAGGGCCTTGTCATGGGTTGGTTTTGGTGCCAATTTCGAAGGAAACCAGATTTGGTTTGTGACAATTCATGAATCTGTTCTTTTGAAAATCTATATGGTGGGACAAAAAAATGATCAACTCTAGGAACCAACATAATCGTGAACTCAGTCTCCTACCCAGGTGGTAAGTCAAAGAATAATTCCCTATAGAGTTCCTACAAATGATCCAATAATAGAGTAATTTTACCATTCTTCATTCCATAATTTTATAGAACATGACCTTCTCTCTGATCCACCATAAAATCCAATCTATACTGAACTCCTCTTACATGACCCGCCTAAAGATCCCACTCACTCTGGTGAGAATAAGTATTTACTTATGGAGATAGAATGAAAACACTCCTCTAGTAACATTTTATATGATCCTATTAAATTAAAAACAAATCCATACCAAGAATAAAATCTAAACCTGTCAATTAAAGATCCAATGGATCCAACCATAAATGTTATCCTCTAATCTCTGGAGAACACACCTTGAAACGGTTGATATTCTATAACTGTTCTCCCATTATTATGTTAACTATAAATTACCCTTAAATTCTCTCCACATACATACCAGAACTATTTTCAAAAGGATAAGAAATAATGGAATGGGATTCCCCAAATTTTAAATCAAATAAAATATAAGGTTGAAGTCACAATAATATTACCTCTAAAAGTGGAAGGACTTACCTAAAAACCAATTATAGAAGACTATGTCGCATGTATCTATCATACCCCTCTACCCCAGCTTCTCGTGCGACTCACCAATATTTTTTCCTATTAGCGGTATGACCACTCCTATACTAGGTACCACTTTCCCTACCTAGCTATAAATGGATAGTGGAACACAAGCTTCCTGTCTTCTAAGGGATATATGAGATACTTCTAGACTTAGGTATCTATCTTGATCCCCTACCTCTAATTTTTTATGAATATTTCCAACTAAACATATAAATGTGTACCATTTTTTCACAAGAATGACACTCTAAATCAGGGTACATACACTAAGGATTCCTGTGGAAAAACATTCCACACTGATATAACTATAACATAAAACATCATAGATATGGATTCCCACATCCCTAGCTGATTTTTCCATTATTTATATAGTAAAAACAATCATTGTGCTTCTTCTTGCCACAAAAAGAACATATCCTAGTTTTCCCTACTAAAACAACCTGGCTACTAATTGGGGACTCTCTCAAATTTCCTTCTATGATGAGTTCCTTATTCATAACTTTCACAAAACAAAGAAACAAAAAATGTTCACCTATGACATGATTTTTTAGAGGATTACATCTTGAAATCACCACTCCCTAAAAACCTCATCAACAGATAGATATGGAATAATGAAATTCTATTTGGCTAAAAATATAGTATAATCCATCACTGACATTCCCTCTTATTTGTGGTGCATAAACTCTTGATCCTTCTCATCCCTAGACAACTCAGAACATAATTATATTAGGTACTTTCTCATGAATTCCATTCAAGATAACTCCTCTTACTACCTAGCCTTAACCAAAAATTCCCAACAAAGGTTGCACTACTAAAAAAATCCTATATCAGCACTAAAAATAGCCTTTAATAGTGCTAAAAAAGAACTTTAAAGCTCAGCGCTAATATAGGGGGGGGTCCCTTTTATCAGTGCTCCAAAAAGCGCTGATAAAGGTCAAAAAAAATAAAAAAATTAAATAATGTGGGAGTTCTTTTATTAGTTCTTGACACCCCCTTTATCTGCACTATGAGATCTCTCGTGCGATGCCCTTCCCACACATCCTCATAAGCATGCACACCCCCTTCGCTTCCACCAGAACTCGAACCCGCGACCTCCCTCCTTTTGCGGCTTCACCTTTACTACTAATCAATTACGTTTTTTCTCTATTTAATGATATATATATATATATAGTTATATTTATTCATATATTGATATAGATTCATATTAATATAAATATATTTATTCATATATTAGTATATATATATAATCATCTGTATATTAATATATTTATTTATATATTTTTAGTTATAATTTTTTTATACGTATATTTATTTGTATATTAATATATACTTCTAAGATTAGTTTTAAATACATTTATTAAAAAAATGATTTTTATGTGTGTTTATAAATAAATAAATACATACATATATATATATATACAACACACAAACACACACACACATAGACACATATATATTTACGAATAAATACATATATATGTGTATTTGAAAAGCCATAGAATGTTAAAACGACCATAACTTAAAATATTAGCTTTAAATACATTTATGAAAAAATATATTTTTGATGTGTGTTTATAAGTAAATAAATAAATACATACATATATACATATATACAACACACAGACACACACATGGACACACACACACACACATAGACACATATATATTTACGAATAAATAAATATATGTGTGTATTTGAAAATCCATAGAATGTTAAAAAGACCATAACATATATTCTAGAGTCCCGTTTCAACACCACACCCATTCAAATCGATGAAAATGAAACTATATTCAATATGATATTTGGTACAGGCCTAATGGACATCCAGATCAGAAGTTATACATGTTTGAATGTTAACAAATCGAGGTATCCCGACTAAAAACACTATTTCGGATGCCTTATGGGCCTTTTTTGGTCTCAAAAAATTTGACATAGGCTTTTCCTCGATCTTTAGCATGTAGAGCTCGTCGTAGGTTTCGATTTGATATACTATAGAGCTCAAACTGACACCTGGATCCAAAGTTATGGATATTTAAAGTTTAAGTTGCATTTTCAACATATTTTAGATCCTTTGTTAATTGTTTTGATTTTCTGTGTATTCAAATTGTTGTTAAATGATTTTTAATCGATAACAATTGAAAAATTATTAATTAATAAAATATTTTAAAAATATTTTAAAGCCATTTTCACTAAATTTCTTATATATTAAATGTAAGAGTCTATTTATACATATTTAAAAATATATATATTATATTTATATATGAATAAATACACATATATAATAATATATTATTTTTCATGAAAAAATAATTTATTTGAAACATAAAATTTATTAGCGCTAGGGAAAAGTGTGGATAAATCCCCCCTTTAACAGCACTAAAAAAGCGCTGATAAAGGCCGCCTTTATCAGTGCTTTTTTTAGCGCTGATAAAAGTATAGCGCTGCCTTGCCCGTTTTTGTAGTAGTATTGGAAGGTCCAAGAATAATATATGATGAAAGCTTCACCCTTTTATATGTTGGTGTCTCCATGTTGGTAAAGATTATCTGGACTAAATTGATCCAAAACATGGCTACCTAGAGGCCTCAGTACCATGTGAACATACATAGATTCTAGTTTAGCTACATTATGAGCAAACTGATTCCCACTAACATAATTCTTAATTAAAGACGGCATAGATTCATTTTCTATATAATATAAAAACACCCCTTATAACATAGGGTGAACAAAGTTCATCCCCAATAGGTGACAACAACAAAGAACCACCAACCCATGGTGTCTATAAACATGGAATAAAAGTGTTTTATAATAATATATCATTTAAATTCATTTAATTTATCACATATAAAAGGTATCTAATTTCGATGTTCATGCAGGAATTATATAAGACATGCAACAAATATGTCCCTATCTGGAATAATTATTGTGAATATATATCCCTATGTTTCTATCATGATGCATGCATACCCATATCATTCTGTACCATGTAATGAGTGGAAATCATAATTGAAAATAACATCACCTAACATGTGAATCACCCAAGCTGATATAACATTAAACCATAACAATTTAACATAATGAAAAATAATCTCAACCTTAGGAACTTGGATTTTCCCTCATACATTTTTTAGATACTCCCATGAACAAAATCATGACCAAGTCTTGAAAAATTCTAATCTTCTTTTGAGATTTCTCAAATCGTAAAGAAATAGAAAATAAACATGTTCCTCTTATACCACTTTGTACTATCCCCCGACCCGACACTCTATGATGTGGGTAAACTGAGTTGGTTACATGATCTCAAGCATGCCTCCCTATATGCAAGATGTTGAAAACTAGTATTGGAGGTTTGGTGAATGTAGTGGTCAAACTATGTCGCTTGGTTTGCATTAATGAAAAATAATAATATACATAAATATAAAAGTATGGAAATAGAGGAAAACAAAAAAAACAATGGATAAAAATAAAAATCAATGAAAAAAAAATATTTCAATTAATAATAAAATAATAATTTAATAATAGGAAGGAATGTATCTAAAAGTCATGTGGGAAGTAATACTGATAAAAGAATTGGAGGCTCATATAATGACTCAAATGTTCCCTATCCCAAACCCATTCTTGAACCCTCTCCCAACTCTGACCCATCCGACAAGCAATAATTAATATCAAGGTCCTTTTTCCTTGTCCAAATCTACATCCATGTAATTTTCTCAGGTACAAAATAGTGGCATAGGTATGGTGTATATAACACACAATAGGTCGACACCATCGTGTCTATAAAAATCAGTCTAATAATAAGGGCATGAAATAATGAGATAAAAAGGTGTATAAATAAATTTAACAGTCAATATAATATACTAATCAACCTACTTTGGAACCCTTCTAGGATGTCTATGAGCATTTAACAAAACTAGGCCAACCACAACCATGAAACCTAACAACCTAGTTTGGCACCATTCTATAATGTCTCTATGAATTTATCACAATCATGCCAACCACAACTTTATACATGTGTTATAACATATCACTAAGAAAATCCCACTATATAAGTATCTGAACATGTTTTTAGGATATCCTAGTATATAACCATCACACCATGTGTCAGATCCTAGCTTGATATATAATCATCACATCACATATTGGGGCCAAGCTTGGTATATAAGAATTGAAAACTGTTTTAGGGACAGTACTGGTAAATAAGCATCATGGTATGTGTTAGGGACTATCCCAGTATATAATTATCATATAAATTATCACTATTGTATATCACAACAATAAGAATATCACAATATAGTATCATAATTTTAAAATATTAATTCTCATATTTACATTTTGACATTCACTTTAACCATTTATTCAATTAATTAAATATGACATTTTCCAAGGTAAATCTATAACAATCAATCAACTAAAACACATGTCATGCTAAAATATTATTTAATTCATTCCCAAGTAATTATTTTCAAAGTAAACCTTAAGCCATGTCACATCCCAACAAGACCAATGGGATCCAAGGAGTGATCCAATTACATGTTTATAATTTCTAATTAATCGATTAGTTAATTCACATTTTCATCCCTGAAATAAAATATATTTATTCATCATAGTAATTGAAATAAAACCAAAAGGTTAGTTTTCAGACCCACTACCTCTAACTGGTGATTTAGAAATAATTCAAATGGTAAACCCCCATATGGATGAAGGCATATATGATCACAAAAAGAACCTAGATAAACCCAAGTCAATATCAAAGCCAAAAACAAAGCCATAGAAAAGATATTATGGTTGAAAAAAACTAGTAATTACTAAGAGATGAGGAAAACCTATGAAGGAACACTAAACATGGATCAGATGTGAGTTTTGGAGGTTTGGAGGGAATAGGGGTCTCCAAAATTGCTGGTAAATTATCCTTAGGTCGATATGATATGGTTATACATTATGAATGAAATTTATCATACATGCTTCCCATTGAAAACCATTGGGTCCATGGAATACAAGACATGTAATCCTTTCATGTCTTGTATTTCCTAATTTTAATTTTATGAAAATACAATATCCACATCTTGTTAATATTTATCCAGATCAATATTTACAATGTTTGAATTAGGTGCATGATGTGTACCACTTTATATCATGAATCAATTCATGACTTGTGTTTGGAATCAGTTAAACATCATTTAATATATTCATGGTTTTTAAATTCTATGTAGTCAATTTTCATCCCTATTTCAATATAAATACACAATCCACCTCTAAATCCTTTAATACCATGGAAATACATCATAAACCCATTTTACATCATTATATCCTAGCTCAATTGATTCCAATAAACCCTCATCCCATAACATTAGGTCATTTTACCCAAAAATGTCTTCGTCACCAAACAAGATATTAGAAACAAAGGTCCAATGAAAAAAGGGGAATGTACATATAAAAAAAATTCAAAACTGTTGGTATAGGACATTAAAAATTGTTTTGAGAACCATTGGTATATGGAACCATATTTTTATGGAATATTTCTTGAAATGAAATTAGTTACATAAAAAGATAACATATTTGTATCTATATATATATATATATATATCGATATCAAATTATTTTCACAAAATCCATCATAGCATAATAATTAGGTCGTTGGATAATAAATGGGAGGTACCGGGATAAAAACCATGTTGGGATTTTTTTTAAATTAAGTATACAAATTGTTTTGAGAACCCATTGGTATAAGTTTTTCATATGACCTATAATAATGGTTTTTCAAAATCATTTTTATAGGTGTTTATCAACACCAAAATATCCAACACCCCCCCCCCCATAAACCATTGGTATTGGATATACAAACAGTTTAGAGGAATATACCAATAGTTCCAAAATATTGGTATAGGTTGATTCTAATAGATCGTGAAATATTCACTTTCCTATGAAAATTGGAAATTAAATTTATTCTAAATATCTAAATTATTTATCATTGATATGTTTAATTCTTAATATGTATACCATTTCTATATATGGAGTTCTACATGGTATTTTTTTTGTTTATCAGGGGAAATATTGATAAATCTATAATCATTACAAAATATAGATATTTGATGTTAAAGCACATTTTTCATTAACTAAATTCATTATTTGATATATTATGAATGATTATGACGTGATGTGATGTGGAAAACATTTTATAGCCTGTTAATGCATCAATAGTCTCATGAGACAAATCAGAAATCTGACATTAACAAGGTTTCCACATATAGTTTTAAAAGTCTTGTGAAAGGTCTTTAAATTCATGGATTCCTGATTCCTATGATCATAACATCCCATAATTAGGAATTTACATCAATGATAATTCATTTTTATGCATGATATTCTCAAAATAATATTATCACTGGATGCATTTCATTCTTAGTTATTGGTTAAATGGAATGTGTCTTCATTTATTTATATTTTCATATTGATAATGTATCATATTATCATTATAGTCAATATATTTAAATATCATGTGTGTGTAGTTGTTTACCTTTACAAGTCATTTATTCTTGTTGTTTCCTGATAACTTCTTCTATAATTAACCCTTACTGATAATTTTAGTTTATCCCTATTTTTATTCCTTTCCACAAGACTCTATAAAGTATACTATTATATATATGAAAAAATATTCTAGAGGGAATAATATTTTTCTTGGGGAAAAAATTGTATTTTTTTCAAATGTAACATGTGAATCATGTTTTATCAATTTCACCAACTCTATTAAATAATTTGGTCCTTTAGGATGTGATTCCTTGTATCTTATGCTATTATTATAAATAAGACACTAGATTCGGGATAATGGGGATGGGGTTTCGACAATTAATATCCAATTGAATGATCATGGGTTTTGGAAAGATTTAAAATTACTTATTTTAATTATCATTATAAATAAATATTGATTTCAAAAAATAAATAAATATGAAATTCCAACAATTTCAGTACCAATTTAATTTAAAAATGTTAAAATCTTGTATATTTTTTTATTGAGATCCATTTAAAATAGAACATGATATGCCTCTTTAATCCTGATAAATTACATGAATATATAAAAATGTTATTTATTATATAGTAATCACAATATATTCAATATATCAGTGTTGACACCAAGAATTATGTCTCAATAAATTAAATTCGAAATAAGAAAACCCCTTTCATTTATTCTTGATTTAAGAATAATTAATTTATCCTCATGTATAATCAAGATAAATATCTTAATTACCTATTTAAGATCCATATTCACATATATAATCATTTATAAATATAATTTAATATTATTCTCAACATTTATATTATACATTTCTTATACAATTTCAACATCGAGTGTGATTAATCATGATCATTGTGAACTAGTTTTTAAATTTCACTCTTGTTATTTATTATTCACCCGATGTTCATAATTACTAGATAATAAAATTTAACTAAATTTATGATTTATAATTATTTATAGTGTTACATCTTCATTCTATGGTTGTTTTGGTTAACATCAATAATGATAAATTTGGAAATCAGGAAGTTCTGATGATTCATAGAGAATGAATATTTTTTGTTAAATAATTAGTTAAATTTTATAATTACAATTACTATACCAAAAAACTAATCATTTACTTATTTATATGATATATTACAAGGAATTATATTCCTATAGTCATCCCTGATATAGATTAATAGAATTGATCAAGTATATGGTTAAACTAATTAAAAAAAAGAACATTCAATAATTAATGGATGATTATTAGTTAAAATTTAATTATAATATAAGTATAATTATATTATACAGTATTTATTATTTTGATATATCGTAACTGGAAATAAGCATAAGAGGAAGATAACTTGTATGAAGTTTTTACATAATAAGATGAAATATTTTTCCATTTTAATATACTCTTTTGGGATGATTGAATATGAAATTATTTCTTTTATCTTATATTTTTTTATCCCTTAAACCCGATAAAAGAAAAATATAATAAATTTTGTAATCAAATATAGAATACATTATTCCATGATGGTGGTAGTATACACTCATTCATTGATAGTTATTTTTTCCACAGAGCAAGAGAAATATAAAATAAAGTTTATTATTTCATAACTAAAAACCATTTATAGATATCATACTTATATATTAAATTCCCCAAAAGTACCACACTTTTAATATGGTGAAGGAAAATTAGATTTGGTGCATCATGGAGGTGGTAACCCACACATTCACATGATTGAGGTTTCTTTTTTTTCATAAGGGAATATGGGAATATGAGGATTATATATATCCATTAAAATTAAAAATATATTTTATTATAGGTTATACTAAGGGGAACATTTCATAATGGGTAATTTAATTTTAATGAAAAAATATTGGTGAACCAAATGTACATACATTTGGATTTTGCACATTCTCTTGATGTACTTATCAGAAATGGAATATTTTGGATTATCTATTCTAAAAAAAATCTCAAGGGAGTGAAATTAGATTCTAGTGGAAGAAAATATTTTTGTTTTTTAATAGGAAAATTATTTTTTATATTCATCTTGAAGGGGTTATGAGGGGAAACTTTTATATGTTCTGAGACGGATTTTTTTGTAATTATATCCATTTATTATAAAGAGGATACATGCTAACCATGTCACGTGGATCCAAATTTAAAGACCCAAAAATCCAATTGATTTTTTTAAAAATACATGGGATTTTTACGAGTCCGTGAAAACTGACGACTCGTGATTCTGAGGCCTGGTGTGCCCGGAATCAATTTTTGAAGTTTTTTTCGGGTACGTTCAGTAAACGTATGAGTGAGTTTTAATAACTATTGAACCAGTGCTTTGAATTGAAATCTAAGGGCAGCGTTGAACTCACAGCGCCGGTATTCACTTAAGGATACTTTCACTACGACGAAAGTGAGTTGAGAATAGAAGTTAATTTTTGGGTTTTCCTGAAAAAAATATTAAAATAATGTGTGTAATACTTTATTTTATTCGAGACTCCATGTAAGTGTGGGTGGTTAAATCCTCCTCATGTAATTTGATGGTTGGGCCACCAAAACATAACCTCCCATGTGAGGTTATGGTGGTGGGGGCCACCCGAACTCAACCTCCAATGTGAGGATAAATGAGTTGGGGACCACACGGGGCTTAACCCCCTAATAGTGGGAAGATAGGAAAACCTCTCAACTCCCCACATTAATGAGGGGGAATCCTCTTGACCTCCGCATTAATTAATAGAGACAACAAATAGTTTATTATGCCAACTTCACGCCAATAATTAAACGTGTCATCTCATTTAATTAATCGCTACAATTAGAATTTTAAAATCAATAATCTAAAATAAATAACAATATTTTATTTGGAGGAGTTAGAATTTCATTTGATGGAAAAGGAGGATTAGAGGATCATTGGGAGAAATCTACCAACGAAGAACATTTCTCCCAATGAATAACCCCAACAATGGTATTCCACGGACTTCTTCCTCGGACTTATTTCCCGGACACCTACCGGCGTGAAGCGTCGTCCACAACCGTCGTGTGTATTCGGGAGTGGAAGAATGCGATGGACGTGATGAGCGAAAACTCCATCTTCATTCCGCGACTTCACCATCAAAGACCGGCAATAAAAAGGTAGGGGGTTTACTTTGAGTAATATACCTTACTTTTCCTCATCTTTGTTTGAAAGGAATCGATGCGAAGGTTTGTAAGAAATTGTTGTTCATCATTCTCCTTTGATTAACCAATTGCTATCACCTCTAAACACTGAGGGTGTGGGCCAAAATAACATGGCTCGACTCCCTTAGACGATATTTTGTAATTTTTCTTTGGCATGGCGATCAGGCGACGATGACGAAGGTGACAACGACAAAGGCTGTGCCCCCGCGGCGCACCGATTCTTATGGCCGAACACTGTCAGCCCGCGCTGGCCATATCCGTGCAGTCCCGGTGTGCCAGGCCTACCCGCGGCCTCCTGATCGCCCCACCAGCCTACCTGCAGCCTACCGGCGCACTCCCCACACCCCGCGCGGCCTTCCGAGCACCCTGATGGCCTGCCCGCGCCCTGCCGGCTCCCCACCTGCCTTCCCGGTGCCCCGTCGGCCTGCCCTTGCCCTACACGTGCCCCCCGCGGCCTCCCGCGTGCACTGCCCAGCACCCCACCGGCCTGCTCGGCACCGTGTCGGCCTTCCCCACACCCCACGTGGCCTGCCTCGCGCCTTGCACGGTGCCATGTCGGCCTTCCTGCACCCTACGCGGTTGAGCAGTTCCATGCCCAATGCCCCGTCGGCTTTCCTGCACCCTGCGCGGCCTCCCAGAGTCTTGCTGGCCTCTGGGGCCGAGCCGCCGAGCAGCACCCCTTGTGGCGTTGGCCGAACTAGCCCTAACCTCTAGGCTGAGCCACCTACGCTACGACCTCCGGGCCGAACCGCCCCTGAAGTCCGCTGTGTCGGGCCGAGCAGACCGGGCTGAACCTAGTGGGTTGACCTACCCAACGGGCTGGGTGAGACCTAGCAGGTCTGACCGGGTCGACCCAGACTATGTCGGTCCAATCTGGGATGGGCCAAGTCAGTCAGACCGGGTCGGATCGGGCCCAGGCCCATTATCGACCCCTTTAGTTTCTTTGGCCATATCTTGGGCACCAAACGTCCATTTGATGAACCGTCCTTGGCGCTAGTATTATTGGAACGTGACAGTCCCTTTGAGTATACCCAATTGGATTTTGGGGTAATGTTGAGATACAGTCAGGTTGGAACGTACACAAATCTAACTGGTCCCCCGGGACTAAAAAACTTATAACTCATAGACCGGGGGTCTGATTGATGCGATGTCCATTGATTTGAGACCCATATGATGAGGCCTACCATTGAGATACTTCTACATGGGACTTCATGATAGTTGGAGTATTGAACTATAGCTCATGGAGTGGACCCTGTCGGAGACGAGCGAGCAGAGTATGGAGACCTAGTAGCTGGCTAAAACTTGAAGACTTCCTGACTGATTCGACTCGAAGTGATTCGACTAGCCCAGTGGGGAGTGCTTAGTGGTTGGAAGTATACCCATGGTAGGGGATCACCTGGTAGTTGGTGGCATACCAGCTATACCCGACAGGAGGTGTACCTCTACAGGCAATTAGGGGGAGCGCCTGGTAGTTGGCGGCAGACCCACAGTGGGGAGCGCCTCTGTTTGAGCGCAGAAAACCAATGGTACTCGACAGGAGGAGTACCTCCACATTCCAAGGTTAGTGGGAAGATTCTGGTAGTCGGAAACAGGGCCACTGTACTCGACAGAGGAGGAGTTCTCCTGCAACCGTTGTTTCGACAATGTGAATAAAAATCCTGGTTCTGCTAAGTTAGTGACTTTTGTGTTTACCTCATGATTGAGATGGATTACTTAATAACATAGGTATATGTAAGGGCATATAACTAAGGGGGGTTATCTGTTGATTTCATAATTTTTGGTTTATCCTTGTTGGATTTTGTGAGACCTTGAGGGTCTTTGGGTCCCTACATAGTATCGTTATACTCAGCCATGCACGGGCTATGCCCGGAACTCATTGTGTTGGTTGCAGATTATGGAAAACGCTAACTGATGATAAGAGTAGCAGGACTGGACAGTACCCAAAGGTGGAACTCACGATGAGTCAGTACATGGAGGATACTGACAGACGTGGATTGCTAAGGAGGCTATCTTACCAACCCTTCAGGTAGTATCCATGGTGGATGATCCAGGAGATTCTTTCCATCTTTTGTTCAGTTGTACTTGTTTTTCAGTTGTACTTGTACATTCCTGTTGAGCTTGTATTTCCATCCCCTTTTAATTTTAAACTCCTTTGTATACAGTTTTCCTTGGTGTTTTACTTCCATCTTGTACTTTGTTGTGTGTATTTACACTTTATAAAGGCAATTCCTTCCCAGATTAGGGATTTATGATGCTGTTGCTAGTCTCTATCCCCTGGCCTATGGAAGGAAGGTTTGGGGTTGTCACATCACAGATCCTGAGGACGAGTCATGAAAAATTGGTATCAGAGGAGTCGGTTCTACCACAGAACCTAGGACTCTGATATTTCTTTTCTGTGAAGCAATATTATTAAGGGTACTGAGTGTTGTTCCTAGTCCATGGAGTCCTGTGTTGTTGCAGCGGCCGATGTATCCATACACCTAGACCCTGACTACTGATCTCCGAATCAGTGCATGAAAACATAGATTGCGTGTGTTTTTTCAAAAGTTTTCTTTAAGTCAGCTCAACCATGTCAGCTCACCAGGTATAAATTTTGACCATGTCACATCTGTTCAGGATGCCTCCACGCAGACAGCTAGTTAGAGTTCCGAGAGAGTACACGATGAAGGCCCATCGGGTGATGAAGCTCTGGTACAGGGCCCTCTTACTATGTTGACACCTTCGGGTGGTATACCAGTATCACCACCTGTTGGGCAGCCGATGCCACCAACTGCATTGGTGGATGGTGCATGCTGACTGAGCATGTTTCACGAGTTCCAGCCGTAGAGGCCTTCGAGGTGACGTGGCAAGACAGATTTCCTGGCAGCAGCGGACCGACTTGATTCATTTGCTATGGTTCTCCACCTAGATGAGACACTCGTAGAGAAGATAGTGATATTAGCTACTAGTGACTTCCAGTGAGTGACCATGAGGTTAGTTCACATAGTGATGAGGCTTCAGTATGTGGACCATTGCCCGAGATTGTACCTTTAGGTATTGTGTTAGCTATATCATTTTCTGTTGGTTAACAGTTACAACTGTTGGTACTGGTAGATGAAACATGTAGGCTTAGTGCCTACACATATTTCATCATCAAATACCCCTCAGGTTTCGAGGTGAGCCTGACTCAGAGGCGGCTGAGGACTAGACTGAGAAGGTAGTTGGCAGTTCTCTAGAGCTTGTACTGCTTCGTTGGAACGACATGTCAGTAGCTGAGTATTCATTGAGGCATACCAAGCGTTCCCAGTACTTGATAAATACGATATGATTAGTGCTTTGGGGCTCGGACTACCAAGAGAGGTGTGTTTTAGGATATCTGAGCCAACACCTTTTCTCTAGATGCTATAGGGAACCTTTGTGGTTGAATTTTCTTTGGATGAGCAGATACAACCAGTGAATGTTAGCAGTGGGATAGAATTAAACTGGCACTAGTCTCAGAGACTTGGGAATATAAAGTGATTCTAGAAGAGGAAGTGTTAAGGATAGATGAATCTATAGGATAGCAGACGTAGAAGCAGATCTTGGAGAGCAGCATGAGGTGGTGTACATTTCGACATGTTACAACCACCCACCTTTGTAGTCCCCGCCATGCTCAGGGAGTTGGAGGGTAGGGGAAGAGAGTAGATGCATGCAATCATGGAGTGTGACCCAAGGGATCTAGTAATGATTCGAGGTACGCTCTGTGTCTACGACTAGCTATTGTATCAATAGATATAGGTACCAATCATTCCTTCCTTCCATGAATCTTGTCCTAGACGTAGAGTTTTCGGTTAAACCATTGACGTGACCCTCACGTATGGAGATACCTTTGGGAGGAGACTCGATAATCACACATACACTGATGGTGTGATCTGACCCTTGAGGCGATAGTTTCTATTGGAACCTCTTGGCGGCAGCATTGAGGCCTTATGATGTTAGTTTTGGTATAGAATGTGCAACCACAGTTCACACACAGATTGAATTTATTAGGAAAAAGGTTGTGGTTTATCTACAACTTTCAGATGAGGTTTTCCTTAGTTAGCGAAAAAGGAAACCCAGGAATCATAGTTTAATGTAATTCATAAGAGGGAGTAGTCGATCACTCTTGAGTCGACCAACCTTACCCTCATGGCAGTAGGAGTTTTCAGTTTCCAGTTTCAAACAGGAGTGACAAAACATGGGGACATCTTTTCAAAAGATGATTCCAGGTTTACCCCCCCCCCCAAGGGGGGAGTGATGTCTACTTTGGCTGGATACTACCGGAGGATTGTTCCAGACTTCTTGAGAGTTTCAACACCACTATCGTCTTTGAAAAATAAGGGGAAACCATTCGTGTGGTCAAAGAGATTCCATTAGATCTTTCAGGAACTAAGGCAGATGCTGACTAGTGCCCCCATCTTGAGGTTTCCAGAAGATGGCGTAGCGTACCTAGTCTACTGTGACTCATCAGGGACAGGACTGAGATGTGTCCTAATTCAGGGGTAATATGTGATTGCATATGGTTCTCATCATCTAAGACAAAATGAGCATAACTATGCTACCCATGACTTGGATTTAGCTGTAGTGGTCTTCGCCTTGAAGATGTGGAGACACCATCTGATGGGTGAGCATTTTACTGTGTACTCTAATCACAAGAGTCTCAGCTATATCTTCTCTCAGAAGGACCTGAACCTGAGACAACGACATTGAATTGAGTTCCTAAAGGACTATGACTTTGATATAATATATACTCTTGGGAAGGGGAACATTGTTACACATGCACTCAAGAGGAGGTCTGGTATATAGCTGCAAGGACAGGCGACAGAGCACCTGGCGGCGTTACAGATATCCTTCGTGGATAGAGATGGAGCATCCATCCTCCAGTATCTTACATTCACTCCCCCACTTCTTCAGCGAGTTAGGGAGGTGTTGTGTGGAGACACTGATTGCGATACACAACATGCTCAGATATCCACAGGGCAGACAACTGATATATTTTCTGAAGGTGGGGAGCAAGTCATCCTCTACAGAGGACGTACCTAGGTACCAGTAGCACATCAGTAGGAAGTGTTGAGGGATTTCCACACTTCCCCTCTAGTGGTACATCCAGGAGTGGCGAATATGTACCAGGACCTTCGATGACAACACTAGAGGCCAGGTATGAAGAAGTCAGTAACCGAGATTGTCTCTCGATGTCTTTTGATGTATCACTTGTCAGAAAGTGAAGACGGAGCACCAGGTACCAACAGGCTTGGTAAAAATTTTAGAGGTCCCAGAGTGGAAGTGGGATGGGATACCCATGGACTTCGTGATGGGTCTTCCACATACATCAAGGGGACACGACTTGATTTGGGTGATCATTGACTAACTCACCATGTCGACCCACTTCCTACCGATCCGAGAGCATAGCTCAGTAGAGATCTTGGGACGCCTCTATTTTCAAGAGATTGTGCGGCTACAGGGAGTACTTCTTCTATTGTCTCTGATCATGATGCATGCTTTACATCCGGGCTATAGAATGTGATGCAGGAAGGTTTCGGGAAGAATCTTCATATGAGGACCACCTCCCATTATCCGAAAGATGGACATACTGAGTGGACCATTCATAACCTCGAGGATATGTTGGGTGCTTGTGTCCCAGACTACAGTCACAACTGGGAGGATCAGTTAAATTTGGTGGAGTTTGCCTACAAAAACAGCTATCACTCAACAATAGGGTTGGCCCCTTTTGTGGAATTGTATGGGCGACCTTGCAGATCACCCTTGTGCTCGAAAGACCCAGGGGAGTCTACACTGGTGGGACTAGAGATGATACGGGCTACCACATAGAAGGTGCAAATCATCTAGGAGAGGATGGAGACTACACAGATTAGGCAGAAGTCATACGCTGATAGGAGAAAGAGGCCTCTAGAGTTCAAGGATGGTGACCACATCTTTCTACGTGTCTCACCTCGACGACGTCTAAAGAGATTTGGTCGAGGCATCAAGTTATTCTCAAAATTCATCGGACCTTTTCAGGTCCTTAGCAGAGTTGGAGAGGTGGCTTACCACTAATCTCTTCCTAATCAGTTACACCGTGTGCACGACATCTTCCACGTATCTCATCTGAGGAGATATGTGCCCGACCCTTCTCATATCATCCACCATAGAGAGTTGGACATTGATGATGGGGAGACATTTATGGGGGTCCCAGTGGAGATTGAGTATCGACAGGAGTGGGTCCTATGTGGATGGTTGATACCTCTAGTTCGTATTCGCTGGCAGTACATGAACCTCCAGGAGAGGACATGGGAGTGGGAGGCTCAGATGCGTGCTCAATACCTTTATTTGTTCCCTTAGTTCGAGTTGCAGCTTATGGGGACTTTAATCCCTGAGGTGGGGAGAATGTAATGACCCAGAAATCCCGTGGATATTTTTCTTAAATACATGGTATTTTTACGAGTCTGTGAAAATTGATGGGGCATGATTTCGAGGCCTGGTGTGCCCAGAATCAATTTATGATGTTTTATTGGGGTAAGTTCAGTAAACATATAAGAAAGTTTTAATAACATTTAAATCGTTCCTTGGAATTAAAATCTGAGGGCACCATTGAACTCGTAGCACCAGTATTTGCCTAAGGAGACTTTCACTTTGATGATAGTGTGTTGAGAATAGAAGTTAATTATTGGGATTTCTTGAAAAAAATTATAAAATAAAGTGTGCAAAACATTATTTTATTTTAGACGCCAAGTAAGTGTTGGGTGGTTAAAACCTCCTCTTGGAATTTGGAGGTAGGGACCCCACACCTTATCCTCCCATGAGAGGTTATAGTGGTGGGGGCCACTGGAACTCAACCTCCCATGTGAGGATAAATGAGATGGGGACCACACGGGGCTTAACACCTCTATTAATGGGAGGAGAGAAAAAACCTCTCAACTACCCACATTAATGATTGGAAGAGCCTCTTAACTCCCCATTTATTAATGGATCAAACACATTGTTTATTATTCCAACTTCAATCCATTAATTAAATGGTTCATATCATTTAATTAATCGCTACAATTTGAATTTCAAACTCAATAATCTAAAATAAAAGACAATCTTTTATTTGGAGGGGTTAGCTTTTTCATTTCTTGGAAAAAGAGGATTAGAGGATCATTGGGAGAAAGCTCCCAATGAAGAACCTTTCTCCCAATGAAGAATGCCGAAAATGATCTTCCACAGAATTATTCCTCGGAATTCATTATCGGACACCTACCGACGAGATGCATCCTTCCACAATCGTCATGCGTATTCGAGAGTAGAAGAGTGTGGCGGACGCAACGAGCGACTACTCCATATTATTTCCATGAATTCACCATCAATGACCGGTAATCAAAAGTTAAGGGGTTTACTGTGAGTAATATACCTTTCTATTCCTCATCTTCTTTTGAAATGAATCGATGTGATGGTTTGTAAGAAATTGTTGTTCATCGTTCCCTGTGGATGAAACAATTGATATAACCTCTAAATATAGAGGATGTGGGACAAAATAATATGGCTCAACTCCCTCCATCGATCTTTTGTGATTTTTCTTTAGTATCGAGATGAGGTCATGACGACGAAGGCGGCAACGACAAAGGTTGTGTCCTCACGGTGCACTGATGCTTCCTGTCGAACACTACCGGCCCGTGCTGGCCTGAGCCGCACCGAACCGGCCAGCCCGGCCTACCTGTGGCCTCTCACGTGCCCCACACACCTACCTGCGCCCTGCCAGCCACCCCAGAGGCATGCCTGCGCCTACCTGTCCCCTACACGCCCTGTGTGGCGCCCCTCCGTCCTGCCCGCGCTCTGCCCACACCCTGCCCGGCCTCCAGCGCGCCCTTCCCTACACCCCGCCGGCCTACCCAGTGCCCTTCCAGCTTGCCCCGCGCATCGCACGGCCTACCCACGCCTGCCTGTCTCCCTTACCATCCCCCTTCCTGCCTACCCCATGCCCCGCACGGCCTGCTTGTGCCCTGCCCGGCGCCCTACTAGCCTTCCCGTGGACTGCGCGGCCTCCCGGCGCCCTGCCGACCTCTCGAGCTGAGTCGCACCCCTCACAGCTCTGGCCCAACTAGCCCCGGCCTCCGGGCCGAACCGCCCCCGCAGTTTGTTGGGTCGAGCATAGCAGATCGGGACGATCCTAGCGAGCTGACCCACCTAATGGGCCAGGTGAGACCCAGCGGGTTTGACCAGGTTGACCCAAACTGGGTGGGCTCGGTCTGGGTTGGGCCGAGTGGGTCAGACCGGGTCGGACCGAGCCCAGGCCCATTACTGACTCCCTTTACATTCTTTGGCCATATCTTTTGCACCAGACGTCTGTTTGACAAACCGTCGATGACGCTGGTATTCTTTGAATGCAAAAATCCCTTTGAGTATACCCAACTAGAGTTCGAGGTAAGGTTGTGACACGTTCGGGTTGGATCATACACGAATCCAACCGAGCCCCCGGGACTAAAAATCTTATAACTCACTGATCGGGCGTCCGATTGACTCGCATTCTATTGCCTTGAGACCCCTATGATGAGGTGGACCTTTGAGATACTTATACATGGGACCTCGTGATAGTTGGAGTTTCGACCTGTAGCTCATGGAGCAGACCCTCCCTTAGATTAGCGAGCGGAGTACGAACACCTAGTAGCTGGCTGAGACCTAATAACTACTTGATTGATTCGACTCAGAGTGATTCGACTGGCCCAGTGGAGAGTGCCATGTAGTTGGGGGTAGAACCATGATGGAGGAGCGCCTGGTAATTGGTGGCAGACCCACGGTACTCAATAGGAGGAGTACCTCTACAGGCTATTTGGGGAAGCACCTGGTAGTTGGTGGCCGACCCACAGTGGGGACGACCTCTTTTTGAGCGCAGTAGACCCACAGTACTCAACAGGGGAAGTACCTCAGTAGTCCAAGGTTAGTGGGAAGCGCTTGGTAGTTGGCGGTATGCCCATTGTACTCGACAGAGGAGGAGTTCTCCAGCAGTTGTGGTTTCGACTATGTGAATAAAAATCCAGGTTTAACTGAGTTAGTGACTTTTGTGTTTACCTCATGATTGAGATGGATTACAAGATAACTTAGGTATATGTATGGGCATATACCTAAGTGGGGTTATTTGTTGATTTCATACTTTTTGGTTTATCCTTGTTGGATTTTGGGAGACCTTGAGGGACTCGGGGTCCCTACTGAGTATCGTTATACTCACCCCTACACGTGTTAGGCCCGCACCTCGTTGTGTTGGGTGCAAACGACAGACAGTGATGAATGAGGATCTAAGTAGCAGGACTGGATGGTACCCGGAGGTGGACCTCATGACGAGTCGGTGGACGGAGGAGACTGGTGGACATGGTGTTCTGAGGAGGCTATCTTACCTACCCTTCAGGTTGGATCCATGGTGCACAATCCAGGATCTACTTTCCATCTTTTCTTCGGTTATACTAGTTTTTCAGTGGTACCTGTACTTTCTGGTTGGGATTATATTTCCGAACCCTTTTACTTTTAAACACTCCTTTTTATACAGTTTTTCTTAATGTTTTACTTTCAACTCGTACTCTTTTGCGTGTGTTGACACTTTATAAAGGCAATGCCTTCCCAGATTTGTGACTTACACCTTTTTTGCTAATCGCCAGCCCCTGGACTACAGAAGTCAGGCTTGGGGTAGTTATAAAATGGGTCCCGAGGACAGGTCATGAAAAATTAGTATCAGAGGAGTCAGTTCTACTGTAGATTTTGGGACTTTGATCTTTGTTTTTTTTGAAGCAATAGTGTTAGGGGTACTGAGTGTGGCTCTCAGTTCATGGAGTCCAGTGTTGGTGTGGCGATAGACGTATTCAAACACCAGGAACCTCACTACTGATCTCTGACTCAGTGCACGAAAAAACTGATTGCGTGCGTGTTTTCAAAAGTTTCCTTCAAGTCAGCTCAACCAGGTCAACTCACAAGGCACAACTTTTCGCCGTGTCACATTTGTTCAGGATGCCTCCACAAAGACAGCCAGTTACAGTTCCGAGAGTGTACAAGACGATAGCCCACCGAGGGACAAGGCTCCATAGTAGGGCCATCTTCCTATGTTGGCACCTTCGGGTGGTGTACCAGTAGCACCATCACCTGTTGGGTAGCAGATGCAACTAACCGCATTGGCAAACGGTCCATGCCGACTGATCGTGTTGCATGAGTTCCAGCAGTAGAGGCCTCCAAGGTTACGAGGAGAGACAGATTCTCAGGCAGTAGAGGACTGGCTAGAGGTGATTTCTAGAGTTCTCTGCCTATTTGAGACACCTATAGAGAATATAGTGGTCTTAGCTACTAGTGTTTTCTAGTGAGTGACCATGAGGATGGTCTGAATAGTGATGAGTCTTTGGTACATAGACCATTTCCTGAGATTGTACCTTCAGGTAGTGTGTCATCTATATCACTTCTTGTCGGTCATTAATTACATTGGTTAGTATGGGTAAATGAAACATGTAGGCTTAGTGCCTTATAGGTATTTCACCCTCAGATACCCCTCAGGTTCCGAGGCGAGCCTGAATCACAGGATGATGAGGACTGGCCTAAAGAGGTGGCTGAGAGTTCTCAAGAGATTGTATAGCTTCGTCAGGATGACATGTCAGTAGATGAGTATTCATCAAGACATACTGATCGTTCCCAGTACTCCATAAATACAATACGATCAGTTCTTCGGGGATCAGAATACTGAGCGATGTGTGTTTTAGGACATCTGAGCCAACACCTTTTCTCTAGATGCTAGAGAGAACCTTTGCGGTTGAATTCTCTTTGGCTGTGCGGATACAACCAGTTAATGATAACAGTCAGAAAGCATGAAACATGAGCCAGTCTCAGATATTTTGGCATGTAAAATGTTTCGAGTAGAGTAAGCGTTAAGGACAGATGAATCTGCAGGGTAGAAGATGTGGAAGTAGAGCTAGGAGAGCAGCATGAGTTGGTGTACATTTCAACATGTTACAACCACATGCCTTTGTATTCCCTGCCAGGCTCAGGGAGCTAGAGGGCAGGGGAAGAGAGTTGCTGCATGTGGTCAAGGAGTGTGACCCAAGGGCTCTAGGAATGATTCGAGGTATGGTATGTGTCTACTACTTTTTGTCATATCAATAGAAATAGGTACCAATCATTCCTTCCTTCCACGAATCTTTTCCCAGACCTAGAGTTTCCGGTTAAACCATTGAATTTACCCTACCATCTAGAGATACCTTTGGGAGGAGCCTTGATAATAACAATTATGCTAATGGTGTGATTTGACTATTGAGGCAAAAGTTTCTCTTGGAACCTCTTAGTGGCAGTGTCGAGGCCTTACGACGTTAGTTTGGGTATGGACTAGGCAACCACAGTTTATACACAAATTGACTGTATTAGGAAAAAGGTTGTGGTTTATCTACAACATTGGGATGAGGTTTTCCTTAGTCAGAGAAAAAGGAAACCCAGGAAGCACAGGATAATCACATGCATATGAGGGTGCAGTCGATCACTCTTAAGTTGGCCAACCTTACCCTCGTGGTAGTAGGAGTTCTGAGTTTTCAGTTCCAAACAGGAGTGATAGAACATGAGGAAATCTTTTCAAAAGCTGTTTCTAGGATTACCCTCCCCCCCCAAAGGGGGAGGGACGTCTGATTTGGATGGATACTACCAGAGGTTCATTCCATACTTCTCCAGAGTTGCAGCACCACTAACATCCTTGAAAAAGAAGGGTCAACCCTTCATGTTGTCAGAGAGATTCCATCAAAGATTCCAGTAGCTGAGTCAAAGGATAACTAGTTCCCCCATCATGAGGCTTTCAGAGGAATGTGCAGGGTATGTAGTCTACTAGGACGCATCAGGGACCAGACTCAGGTGTCTCCTAATGTAGGAGAAAGCAGTAATGGCATGTGTTTCTCGTCACCTGGGAAAACTTGAGCAGAACTACGGTACCCATGACCTAGAGTTAGCAGTAGTGGTATTCACCTTGAAGACGTGGAGACACTATCTTATGGGAAAGCGTTTTACCTAGTACTCTGATCATAAGAGTCTCAGATATATATTCTCTCAGAAGGACCTGAACTAGAGACAACGGTGTCGACTTGTGTTGCTCCAGGACCATGACTTTGAGATAGATTATACTCTTGGGAAGGGGAACGCTGTTGCAGATGCACTCAGTAGGAGGTCTAGTATACAGCTACTAGGAGAGGTGACAGAGCAGGTGACTTCTTTACAGATATCCTTTTTGAATAGAGATAGAGCAGCCTTCCTCCAGTCTCTTACAGTCACTCCCCTAGTTCTTCAGTGAGTCAGGGAGGCGCAGCGTGGGGATGCTGACTGTGAGACACGACGTGATCAGATATCCATAGGGCAGGCACCTGATAGATTTTATAAAGGCGGGGAGCACATCATCCTCTTCATAGGACGTACCTAGGTACCAGTAACACTTCAAAAGGATGTTTTTAGGGAGTTCCACACTTCCCCTCTAGCGGTACATCCAGGAGTGGAGAATATGTATCAGGACCTTCGATGACAGCACTGGTGGCCTGGTATGAAGAAATAAGTAGTGGAGTTTTCCTCTCTATGTCACACATGTCAGCAAATGAAGGCGGATCACCAGGTACCAATACGCTTGGTACAGCCGTTAGAGGTCCCAAAGTAGAAGTGGGATATGATATCCATGGACTTTTTGATGGGTATTACACGTACATCTAAGGGACACGACTCAATTTGGGTGATCATTGACCAACTCACCAAGTCAGCCCACTTCCTACCGATCAGAGAGCAGGGCTCTGTAGAGAGCTTGGGACACCTTTATGTGCAGTACATTATGCATCTACATGGAGTACCTTCTTCTATTTTCTCTGATTGTGATTCATGCTTTGCTTCCCGGGTATGGAAGGGGTTGCAGGAAGCTTTTAGGATACATCTTTGTCTGAGCACCACCTTCCATCCTCAGACATATGGCCAGACTGAGAGGACTAGTTAGACCCTCAAGGACATGCTATGTGCGTGTGTCCTTGACATTAGTCACAGCTGGGAAGATCACTTACCTTGGTGGAGTTTGCCTACAACAACATCTATCACTCCACCATATGGATGGCCCCTTTTGAGGCATTGTACGAGCGACCTTGCAAATCACCCTTGTGCTAGACAGACCAATGGGTGTCAGCACTACTGCGACAAGAGATGATACGTGTAACCATAGAGAAGGTGCAGATCATCCATGAGAGGATGAAGACTAGAAAAATTAGGAAGAATTCATATGCTGACAAGATACAAAGGCCTCTGGAGTTCAAGGATGGAGACCACGTCTTTATATGGGTCTCACCTCGACGAGGTCTACAGAGATTTGGATGAGGTGGAAAGTTATCTCCAAGATTCATTGGACCTTTTCAGGTCCTCAGTAGAGTTGGATAGGTGGCTTAATTCTTAGCTCTTCCACCTCAGTTACACCGGTTTCACGACATCTTCCATGTATCTCAGCTGAAGAGACACATGCACGACCCTTATCATATCATCGACCATGGAGAGATGGACATCGACGATGAGGTGACTTTTATAGATGTCCTAATAGAGATTGTGGATCGACAGGAGGGGGTCCTACACGGACGGTAGATACCTCTAGTGCATGTTCATTGGTGGCATGGGAACCTCTAGGACAACACATGGGAGTGGGAGGCTCAGATGCGTGCTCATTACACCCATTGGTTCCCTTAGTTCGAGTTGAAGCATATGAGGACTTAAAGCCTTGAGGTGGGGAGAATTTAAAGACCCAGAAATCTAATGGATTTTTTTTAAATACATGTGATTTTTACGAGTCCTCCAAAACTGACGGCGCATGATTCTGAGGCCTGGTGTGCCCAACATAAATTTCTGAAGTTTTTTTCGTGTACATTCAGTAAATGTACGAGCGAGCTTTATTAACTCTTGAACCGGTGCTCAGAATTGAAATCTGACGGCACCTTTGAACTCGTATCACCTGTATTCACCTAAGGATACTTTTACTTCGACGATAGTGAGGTGAGAATAGAATATATTTTTTGGGTTTCCATGAAAAAACTAATAAAATAAAGATTGCAACAATTTATTTTATTTGAGCCGCCAAGTAAGTGTTGGGTGGTCAAAACCTCTTCTTGGATGTTGGAGGTGGGGTCACCACTCCTTAACCTCCCATGAGAGGCTATAGTGGTAGGTCCCACCAAAACTCAACCTCCCATGTGAGGATAAATGAGATGGGGACCACACGAGGCTTAACCCCTCTATTAATGGGAGGAGAGAAAAAAAATCTCAACTACCCTTATTAATGATGGGGGGAGCCTCTTGACCGCCCCATTAATTAATTGAGCCAATGCATAGTTTATTATTCAAAATTCACCCCATTAATTAAATATATCATCTCATTTAATTAATCGCAACAATTTGATTTTTAAAGTAAATAATTTAAAATAAAAGACAATATTTTATTTGGAGGGGTTAGATTTTCATTTGATGGTAAAAAAGGATTAGAGGATCATTGAGTGAAATCTCCCAATGAAGATCCTTTCTCCCAATGATGAACGCCGACAACGATCTACCACGGACTTCTTCCTAGGACTTCCTTCCCAGATATCTACTGAAGTGAAGCATCTTCCACAACCATCGTGCATATTCGGGAGTGGAAGAGTGCAGAGGACTCGATGAGTGACAACTCCTTATTCTTTCCGTGACTTCACCATCAATGACCGATAATCAGAAGTTTGGGGGTTTACATTGAGTAATATACCTTTATCTTCCTCATCTTAATTTGAAAGGAATCAATGCAATGGTTTATAAGAAATTTTTGGTCATCATTCTCCTTTGATTAAGTAATTGCTATCAGCTCTAAACGCGGAGGGTGCGGGCCAAACTAACATGACCCGACTCCCACTGTTGTTCTTTTGTGATGTTTCTTCGGCATGGCAATAAGGTGATGGTGACGATGGCGGCAATGACAAAGTATGCGCCCCCACGGCGCAGCGATGCTTCCAGTCGAATACCGCCAGCCCGCGCCGGCCCGAGCCACGCTGAACCGGCTCACCCAGCCTGCCCGCGGCCTCCCGCGCGCCCAGCCGGCCTTCCCGCTCCCTTCCATTGCCCTGCCCAGTGCCTCGTGTGGCCTCCCGCGTGCCCTGCCCGGTGCCCCGCTGGCCTGCCTGGCGCCCTGCCAACCTGTCTGGTGCCCCTCCATCCTCCCCGCGCCCTGCCCGTGCCTCGCGCAGCCTCCCGCGCACCCTTCCTAGTGCCCCGTCGGCCTGCCCGTTGCCATGTCGACCTGCCCTGTGCCCCGCGCGGCCTGCCTACGCATGTCTGGCGCCCTACAGGCCTGCCCGGCTCCCAACCGACCAGGCCCGCGCCCCGTGCGGCCTGCCCGTGCCCAGCCTGGTGCCCTGCTGGCCCACGAACGCCCTGCGTGGCCTCCCGGCTCCCTTCCCGGTGCCTGGATGACCTGTCTGGGCCCCGTGCTCCCTCCTGGTGCCCTGATGACCTCCTGGGTAGAGCTGCTGATCCGCACCCCTTACGACGTTGGCCAAACTGGCCCTGACCTCCATATCGAGCCACCTACACGATGAACTCTGGGTCGAACCACCCCGAGAGTCCGCTGGGCTGGGCCCAGCGGACCGGGCCAAACATAGCAGGCTGACCCACCCAACGGGACGGTGAGACCCTGCAGGTCTGACTGTGTTGACCCAGCCCGGTTCGTCCCCCTCTGGGTTGGGCCGAGTCGGTTCGACTGGGTCGGACCATGCCCATTCCCATTACCGACCCCCTTTACTTTCTTTGGCCATATCTTTGGCACTGGAAGTCTGTTTGACGAACCATCGGTAGCACCGGTATTCATGGAATGTGAAGTTTCCTTTGAGTATACCCAACTAGAGTTCGGGGTAATGTTGAGATATGGTTAGGTTGGATCGTACACAAATCCAGCTGGCCCCCGGGACTGAAAAGCATTTAACTCACAGACCGAGTGTCCGATTGGCGCGCCGTCTATTACGTTGAGACCCCAATGACAAGGCAGACCTTTGAGATACTTCTATGTGGGACTTCATGACAGTTGGAGTGTCGACCTATATCTCGTGGTGTGGACCCTCCTAGAGATGTGCGAGCGGAGTACGAAGACCTAGTAGCTGGTTGAGACCTGATGACTTCTTGTCTGATTTGACATTGAGTGATTCGACTGGCCTAGTAGGGAGCACCTGGTAGTTGATGGCAGACCCACGACGGAGGAGTTCCTGGTAGTTGGCGGCAGACCCACGGTACTTGACCGTAGGAGTACCTCTGCAGGCTATTTGGGGGAGCGGCTAGTAGTTGGTGGCAGACCCACAGTGGTGAGAGCCTCTGTGTGAGCGCGACAGACCCACGATACTCAAAATGGGGAGTACCTCAACAGTTCAAGGTTAGTGGGAATCACCTGGTAGTTGGCGGTAGGCCCACTCTACTCGACATAGGAGGTGTACTTCAGCAGCTGTGGTTTCGACAATGTGAACAAAAATCCTGGTTGAGCTTAGTCAGGGACTTTTGTGTTATCCCATGATTGAGATGGATTACTTGATAACTTAGGTATATGTATGGGAATATACCTAAGTGGGGTTATCTGTTGATTTCATACTTTTTGGTTTATCATTGTTAGATTTTGTGAGATCTTGAGGGTCACGAGGTCCCTACTAATTATCGTTATACTCACGCCTATATGGGCTATGCTTACACCTCATTCTATTAGTCGCAGACGATGGACAGTGCTGACTAAGGATCAGAGAAGCAGGACTGGAGGGTACCTAGAGGTGGACCTCACGACGAGTCGGTACATGGAGGAGACTGAAGAACGTGGAGTGCATAGGAGGCTATCTTACCTACCCTTCATGTTGGATCTGCGGTGGAAAATCCAAGAGATGTTTTCCATCTTTTCTTCAATTGTACTAGTTTTTCAGTTGCACTTGTACATTCCTGTTGGGCTTGTATTTCCATCCCCTTTTACTTTTCATCACTCCTTTGTATACAGTTTTTCATAGTTTTTTACTTTTAACTCATACTCTTTTGTGTGTCTTTAAAATTTATAAAGGCAATGCCTTCCCAACTTAGGGATTTACGCCTTTAGTGCTTGTCGCCCACCCCTGGCCTTTGGAAGGCGAGCTTAGGTTAGTCACGGAAGGGGTCCCGAAGATGGGTCATGAGACTAAAAATGGACTTTAATGGAGACATTGTTTATATGTGGTCAATAATATCTCAAAACTCAATTTGGAACCAGTTTTTTAACATGATTCAGTCACCTTATAACCATATTTATTTACTATTACTATATTACGTTTTACCAAGATAATTGATTTTGGGAATAATTAATTTATCGATAGTGACAAAAAATAATGTGTTTATTATAAAATAATTTGAAATAAATTATTAAGAATATTATATTAATATTATAATATAAAATATAAATTTTTATGAAAAATCCTTCTAAACCAATAGACTACGTAATACATAAAACACTGTTTTAATAACTAGTGTATTTTGAAGCATAAAATTTATGTGTTCGGTAAAATTATACATGTATTTTATTTTCATGATATAAAATAATTTATTATAAAATTATCAGATTTTATGTGGAATTAAAATAAGTCAAAAATTAATTTACCAAAATAATAGATATTTATAAGAAATGGAGAAAATAGTTCTTATGGATAAATATTACATAAATTTATAATATATTAATAATATGTTTTCAAAGTTGAAATAATATTTCAAAATAAATAATTTTATTCTTGAAAAACATATTCAATGTTTTATAAATTTATAATTCAACAATACTATTGGAAAATTTAATAAAAATACAGTTTTTGGTAAAATAGTTTTTTCAGTATTCATAGTCATAATAAAAAATTTTCAAAAAATCACCAAAAAATAATAATATAAAAATATATATATTATAAATAAAATATGAAGTTCATTTTTATAAATTAATATTTTATATTTTACTAATTTATCTTTAAAATCGAAAATTAATATATAATTATTTTTTTAATAAAATCATAGTGAAGCTAAATCATTACCAATTTTGTTATAATAATATTCATTAGGTTGACTTCCAATAACAACTATAAATTCCCAAATAAGAACATTATATTCGATATCATATGTGAACAAAATACCAAGATTAAACAACCCATGAAAAATATTTATTTAAATTCAATCTCTTTGATAGCTTGCGGAACATGCAACCCTCAGTCTAAATGAACTATAATATATTATAACACTATAAAATACCTATTAAATAGGTGTGTATGAATAATACTATCTAAATTATAAAATTATTGTTATCTATTTTTTATAAATAAAATAATAATAATTTAAAATAAAAATATATATTTTCTGAAAAACTATATATTTTATAACAAACGGTAAAGTCCACATTGTGAAAAATATTTAAAATTAATTTTTACTGATTATATAAAATTTATTTGAAAAAATAATTTTTTCTATAAAATCATATGAAAATTATCATAGGGATAATTTTCAATATTTATCTAAAATATTTAATTTTTTAATGATTAGTAAAAATGTTGGATTTTAATAAAAAAATAATTTCCATTAAAATTATTTATTATGTTAAATTATATTTTAAATTTATTTTAATGTAAAATTAGTAAATTTATATATCTAGAAATTCAATTTACTCTATTATAATCAATTCCCTTTTGAGTTTTGAGGAACAAACATCTTAATCTTTTGAACATCTTCTCTTGGAAAATCTGTTTTCTCGTCTTATCTATGAGAAAAATTTTAAATAAAATTTCGAGACATATGGAAATAGAATTTTAAAAAATGGGCTCCATATTTTTAATCATAATAATTTATGTTATCTAATAATTTCTTCTTAATTTTTTACCATAATTAATATTAAAATAATTAAAAAAATATTTACCGTGTTTAAGGTAAAAATGGATTTACTAGGGGCCAAACTAAAAATATAATAATTTAAATGACCAAAAACCATACCCTAAAAATATTTTATAGAAATATTTTTACCTTATAATTTATAATTATCTAAAATAGTTCATTTTATCCCTTTTTGTCTGTGAAAGACATGTTTACACATTTTACTTCTCAAAAAACACAACTGCCCCACTCACATCACTTATAAAAGGCCACCCCTCTCCTCTCCACTTCAAAACATAAAACCATTTTTTTGAAACCACTAAATACCCAAATAACTTCAAAATTTTCGTCCAATCATCCTATAAACATTATTTTGGGAAGAGAGACAACCTAGGAAGGCTTTCAGGGCAATCTTATGGAGGTCAGCTAAAGAAGTGGTAACGTTCCCCAAAGAGAATTTTTGTTTTATTCCTTCCTCCACCTTCCTAAATTATTTATAAAACATAAATATATATTAAATTAAGTAAATTAGTTATAATAATATTTTTTCTGTTATGTTCATGACCTAAAACGATCCCCACTTTCATAAAATGGGTTACGAAAACATCATTTTTGTGTACGGTGGTTTACCTCCTTACAAACCGATGTCATTTTTTTCCATTACCACCTCTCAAAAATGGTTATGATGATGGATATAAAGTATATATCTGATATTTATATCTTAATTATAACTGTTTAATCATTATATAATATATAACTTTTTTTCTTTCGATTGCGTAAGGTATATGATAACATCGCTTGTGGGTATGTGTGGTCTACGAACTACATGAAGCGATGTGACTCCCTTTTCATCAAAACACCACATGATTGATATATATAATTATATAAAAATAAATTAAATCATACTATGATAATTATAAAAATTTAAAATATTACTTAACACCTTTCCATAAGGATTTCTAAAAAAATAAACGTTACCCATGTGTACGTATGACCTATCATCTCTATGATCGTAACATACTTCAGTTTTCAATAAAATAATTAATGATTTGTATTAAAAGTATAATTTTTTTATAAATTTAAAAATTATGTAATGATTATTATTTTGGATATTTTTTAACTATAAAATATCCACAAGAATCAGCACTTTCATTACAAACCACGAATGAGGAAACAAAGAATTTACACACGAAGCCATGAAAATAAAGATTGATTATCAATGAATGGGTGATAAGATGTTATAAAATTACCATATATGATATTATAGATCTTTAAATGGTTGTTTTATAATTTAATACCAAGTTTAAAACAACTATTTAGGAGTTCAAATAATTTTCCATCAAAAGGAAGCATATGGTAGGGTATTCTCTCTCAATTTCTTTTCATTGAGGCACATTTTTATATTATGAACTAATCCCTTTATATGGTGTTTTCACATCCCATTTCACAAGTAATATCATTAATAAATCATAATATATGTTATTTATGTTCCAATTTAAATTTTATAAACCAAGTGGATTTAGTATGAATATTACCAAGTGGTTAGGGTCTTCATCTCCATTTTCCTTCATTGAGGAATATTGTAATGTTAGCCACCATGTTTATTTCATATGTTATATATACTAACCCTTTAACAAGTAATATAATTATTCTAAAATAACTTTTGGGATTCTATGTATCAATTTGAATAATTTTCAACCAATGGATTTTCAATTAAAATATACCAAGTGGTAGAGAATTTCATAAGTCAAATTCTTTTAATTAAGTAATATTATTTATTCATTATCATTAAAATTATAGGATTATATGTGTAAATAATTTTTAATATATTATGTTGTATTCAAACTAGATGTATTCAAATTTATATTTTATTCACATAATCTTTCACTGATTAATCCCCACATTAATAATATGATCTTTTAAAGGGTTTATTTCACAAGCTTATTTGATCAAGATTGTTTATAATTGAGTTTACATTGAAGGAAAATATTTAATTATTGTCCAAAAAACCACTATCATTTTCATCTCTTCTAGTAATAAATTATTTTTCATGTAACAATACTATGTTTCCAACATTTTTACTTTAAATAATTGAGAAAATATTTTTATGAAAATCATACTTCATTTATCTCTTTGGTCGGAAATCTATTTTCCACCAAAACCATATTTTCTGAATTGTTTTAATTTTTTAACCTTTTTTAAATTACTTATTAAATAGAACTTTACAAATTTATTCATTTTTTACAAAAATTAAAACAATCTTCCTTTATTTTTCAAAATATCGCTCGTTTGTATTTTATTGTAAAATTGATTGGAATGTCTATTTTATCAAGTATAACATAAATAGAATTTATAGCCATAATAACAAATAAGTTTTTTATAATTTATCTATAATTTAAATGGTTATTTTCAATGAAATGTATTTTTCAAATGATTTGTGAAATTCTAGTGTAAAAAGGATGTTTTGAAAGTGAAAAGTTTATTTTCATATTGAGTTTATAAAAGAATCATTTCAGGGAATTTATAATCATCAACAACAAAATACCATACACCACTATTGATCCACTTGGTAATTGTTTTATTTATTCCATACATATTCATTATATGGATATTTTATGATCATTTCTAAAAATGAAATTATTGAAATTCAAATTTTTGATTCATTTTTCTAGTCATTAACGTACCATTCAAATGTTCAATTTCCTATGATCATTAGAAATTAAATTTACCCTAAAATATAAATATTATTTATCATGTATATGTTGATTTGTTGAATCAACAAAAATTTTTAGAAGTAGTTTTATATAGTGAACATTATTTAATTATCAAGAGAAGTATTGATAAATCAGTATTCATTACTCTATATAGTTATTTTAAGATAAGGAATATATATATATGAATTAAATTAATTATTTTATATATGAAAAATGATTTGGACCTAAAATAAAGAGTGGAGTCCAGAATTATACGACCCTTTAATGCATTGATAATCTCATGAGGAGAATTATTAAGCTAGAATTATATGGGTTACTACCTATATTATTAAACGGTCTTGTGTTAGGTCTTAAAAGTAGAGGTATTATGATGGAAGAGATAAGTATTTCCTTCATTAAGAATTCATTTAATACTATCTATGATATTTTAAAAATGATATTATATTTTTATGTATTTCATTCTTAGTTATTGATTACATGTCTGGTGTTTTTAGTTATTTACCACACCATATTGATTATGCCTTATCTAGTTATGATTTTCATGTTATTGATTACATGTCTGGTGTTTTTAGTTATTTACCACACCATATTGATTATGCCTTATCTAGTTATGATTTTCATGTTATTGATTAAATGTAATTTATATATATATATATATATTCATATTGATAATTATCCATGATATTTTGGCATTAATGTTATCTCTGGATGAACTTAATCCTAATTTTGTTGACTAAATGGAATTTTTTTCAGTTATTTAACATTCCATATTGATTATACATATTGATTCATGATAGCTTCTATTGTACTTAAACTTTACTGAGTATTTGAGATCACCCTTATTTGGTTTCATTACCCAGGAATCTAGGACATGTACATTGAATTATATTTCAATATATTATAGGGGGGATAGTGTTATTCTCAATAATATTATGTTTTAATTTTTTTGAAATTTAATACAAGACTCAAGTGTGTATCTAGTTTACTAAGACTAAAAAAAATTTGGTCCTTTACGATGTGATTACTGTTATATTATGACAATGTAATAAAGAATATACCATCTCTTAGATACTAGGGTTGGAGTTTATATGGTGGTTATTTCAGGAATTTTATTAGAAAACCTGGGAACTATATTTAGGAAATTATATATTATTGAAGACAACCCTTTGATAGACTGTAAGGATCTATATGGAAGAACATTCTAATGTTTTGGTAAGGAATATATTATTTTGTTTTTCCATTATATACATCCATATCTGGATACTAAAAGATGATGTCGTTATAGAATAGATACACCTAGGGGTAATAACCCTAAAAAGGGTGCATTGAGCTTGACCAGATCATAACATGGGGTGCAACAATGGGACTTACTATGTTCCTAGTTTTACACTACTAAAAGATAATTTTTTTATAATTCATATTTTATTCACAAACCATTATAATATATTTTGATAGATGATTATGTTGAATTAATATATTTAAAATTAAGGTTCTTAGATTGAAAAGAAGTTGTCTTAAAGGAATGTGAAAATTCTTTTTCTGTGGAAATAAGGAGATAAAGAAAATAATTTCCAAGGTAAAATGATTTTCATGATAGAGGTAAATGAATCCCATTATTTAGATCCATTTATAGTTCATTGTATTAAATTTGTAGAATATGGGAATTAACCAAGTCAACGAACTCTTTTAAAGGTTAATCGCTAGACCAATGAAGTAGCTATGTTGAAATAAAATGGTCTAAGTATTTATGTATCAGGAATCAATAATTAAATTATGGAAGTATTTCTACCATTAGTTTTTTAATCATAAGAATATTGGAACATCTAAGGCTTTTGATAAAATTTAGAATCATATATATCTTTATTAATGTAAGATTTATTGATACGATCATGGGTTTATGAGTTTAAGATTGATCATAATATAAAGGTCTTAAACACCCCTTTTTAGGTATTATGTGATTTGTGTCTATCAATATTAAGTATATTTTTGGAGAAATTTATGGAAATTAATCACATTGATTTGGTATAGGTTTTAGTTAAAAATTATTTGAGGAATAATTAATTTAAATTTTGTATAAGTATTTCTAAAGGTATTGATAACCTTTAGGGTTTATATGCTCAATCATGAAATTGTAATTATAGTAAAATATGATCAGTAGACTTAGTGATGTTTTTAAAAAATAAGTTATATTGAATCTTTAGTAAAAAAAAAATTATTTAATTATTAATTTTATTTCATGGATGTCCATAATATTTTTTTGGGAATGTTACAATAATTATTTTTATATAGTTTTAGAAAAATAAAAACTCGCATGTTAGGTGACATCCCATCACATCTAAAAAGACCATGGTAATAACGGCCACAACCTAATGAGGATAATAGTATAGTGCCTAAAAAGGGAAACATGATTTGATAGTCAATATTTAATTAATTAAAAGATTTGATGAATAAATATTAATGATGATCCAGTGGTGTTACTACTGAGGTTTATATATTATTGTATTATAATTGATATCTTGTGCTCACAATTTTGATTTTGGGAAATAGTTAGAGAGAGAGAAAAGGTCTTTTCAATATTTTATGGATCTTATAATCTGTTAAAAGATAATTTTATTGATTTGGTAATAAAAAAATAATTTTTGGATATTCATTTCTTTGAGTAAGAGATTAATTGGTAATTGATTCAATCACAATGAATTGAATATAAGATATGTAACACATTAATTAAAGAACCCGTGAAATATATTTCTCTAAATTCAATATCTTCAATAGTTTGTGAAACACGGAACCCTGAGTGTAAATGATACGTAATATCATATATAATTATACAATAGTTTTTAAATAATAGGGTATGAATAGTAATATCTAAATTATTAAATTTGGGTAATATAATTATTATAAATTAAATAATAATCATTTAAAATAAAGATAATTCTTTTCCAAAAAACAATATTTTTCTAAAAAACGGTTTAGTCAAGCTTGACACACATAATTTAAAATTAATTTTTGAAACTACTAGAAAATATATTTGAAAAAAATATTATTTTTTAAGTCATCATTTAAAAATTATATGAGGGTGACTTATTTGGATTTTTATAAAATAATCATTTTTTATGAATAGTGAAAAATAATCATTTTTAATTGAAAACGTCCATTTCGTTTAACTTATTTATAAAGATAAATTTTATTTTCAAATGGATTTAAATTAAAATTTGATACATTATATACCTATTGATCCTATTTTTTTCTTTGTAATCGTTTTCATATTTTATTTTGAAGTACATCTTTGTATACTTTCGAACATATTTTCATTGTATACTTACTTTCCCTTGGCATCTGCATGATTAACATTAAATTAAATTTTCCCACATATGTAAATTGAATTTTGGAAAAAAAGTATTCCATATTTCGAATCAGAATTATTTTTATTATCACATAAGTCCAAATTAATTTTTTTCCTGAAGGAATAGTAAAAATGTTAAAAATTGTTTTTTGCAGGTGAGGTAAAAATGGATTTCTAGAGAGGTTAAACTAAAATTATAATGTTTAAAATGACCTAAATAATGGTATTAAATATATTTACTAGAAATATTTAGAACCTATAGTTTCTAGGTCACTATATAAAGGTGAAACTTTATCTCCAAAATTACAAGTGTTTCACTCACCACGCTTATAAAATTTCATCCATATCCCAGCCTTTTAAAACCATACAAACCTATTGGATCATCCAATACCCTACCAAATAACTTGAAATCATTCCTCATATCATCCTATAACCCTTGGTTTTTTTGGAATGAAATCCTATAAAGGCTTTTGGTGTATTCCTAAATAGGTTTCCTGAAAAAGAGTTAACATTATTCAATGATCATTTTTATTTTATTTATTACCCCACCACATTAAATTATTATTAAAAAATGATTATATAATAAACTCAATATCTTCAATATGCACAAATTTTTCTATTGGTTTCATGACCTATGACAATCACCACTTCGATAAAATGGCTTATGATATCATCATTCATATGTATAGCAGATTATTCCCCTGTGAACTGATGTCATTCATTTTTCCATTTCGACCCCAAAATTTTGTGTATGATAATAGATATAAAATATAAATGTGATATTTATAACATAATTTTACCCATGGATTCATTATATCATATAATTTTTTTTATATTCCATTCTACAGGTGATATGTTAATGTCACTCGTGTGTACAGTGAACTACCTATTCACAAAATTATGTGATTCATTTTTCATGAACACTTTACAGAGAAGACAATAATTGTAATATCCATAAATATATGTGATATATATGACATAATTAAGATATTAATGACATATTTTTTATTCTTAATGGAAAATATATCATTTTATTTCATACCTTTTCACTCACTTAAAGATAATAAAATTATTCACAATTGTGTGGACTACAACATTCACGATGTGGCATGACTCTCTCTTCAGCACCACACCACATTGTTGATATATATATGTATATTTAAGGAAATAATATTATAATATAATCATTATATTATTATTCAATATTACCGACCTCTATTCCATATTGATTGTTCATAAATGGAAATGTTACTCATACATAGGTATGACCTACCATCTCCATGATCATAACATAATTTATTTTTTGAAAACAATTTTTTATTATAGTTATTAAAAGTATAATTTATGTGTAAATATTATAATTATTTCGTTACTATTTTTGAGGTTATTATAGAACTATATAATGTAGATAAGAACCATAACATTCTAAAAAATGAGGAATTAGAAAAAAACGCATTTAATACCCTAAAGAATGAAAATAATGAAATATTATTAATCAATGGGTGAGAAGATGTTATAAAAGTATGATATTTGATATTATAAATATTAATATGGTGTTTCTATATGTTAATGAAAAGTTAAAACCACTATAAAATAAGTTAAATAATTATCACCCAAAAGGATGTGTTTGGTAGGATATTTGGTCTAAATTTCCATTCATTGAGGCACAATTGTGTGTTATAGAAATATTTATTTTATATGGTGTATTCGATATCCATTTCACATATAATATCATATATACTTTATACTAGATGGTATTTCATTTATCAATTTGAATAATTTCATCCATTTGGATTTGGATTGAATATTACCAAGTGGTAAGGGACTTTGTCTGAATTTACCTTTATAGAGGCATATTGTAATTTTATACACCTAATTTCATTTATAGGGTGTATATACTACCCATTTGACATCTTATATAATGATTTCCTATTAATTCATTATATTATGTTTTTTTAATTGAATTATTTAATCCAAATGATTTTTGAATTAAATTTTATCAAGTAGAAAGAAAGTTCATAACTCAATTTATTTTTATTGGGTTATATTACATCTTTATTTCCTTTAAAATTCTCTAATGATGTGTTCAAATATTTTTTACTACATTATATTTTGTTTTGAATAACTTTATTTTCATTTTAATTTGATATGCATAATTAATTCATAGATTAATCCTCACTACAACATTATGCTCACATTCAGGGTTTATTTCACTGCCTCATTTAATCGAGACATTTTATTATTGAGTATCCATTGATTGAAATTATCTGATCACATCCAAAAAACCCATTTATTTTTTTATAAAATATTTATTATAAATCTATTCTAGTAGTAGTTCCATTTTCCCACTCTTTGGTACTTTAAATAATTTAAAAAATGTTTTTAAGAAAAAAAACCGTATTTATCTCTTCTATGAGAAAAATATAATCATCCAAAACCATGTTTCCTTAAAATATTTTAAAAAATTATTTATCCTTTCCATAATGTTTTATTAAAAATTTTATCAACCATTTTTATGTTTTATAAATAAAAAAATTGAATCTTCATGTTATTTTCATAAAAAAGATCATTTTTATTTTACAAAAAACGTGAAAGGAATATTTTTTTAACATGATTGGCATGAATAAAATTTTTTGTGGACAAAACCACACCAATTTCTTAAATATTAATCAATTAGTTTCAAAGGATATTTAAAAAAATCAATATCATTTTTCAAATTTTAGTTTTACAAATTTATTTTCAAAGTTCAATATTTATTTTCCCTATTAATATTTTGAATGAACTTTTCACGATATCATTATTCATAAACTAAAAAACCCTTATTTTACATATATTACAATGGGAATATATTTTATTGATACCATAATTATTCATTTTATGAATGGATTATGACAATTATTTTAGGTAAATTATTGAAATTTTCTTAATTATTTATTTTTCGTTGTCATTTACTTTCTAATGAAATATTCAATTTCTTGTGATCAGATGACATAAAATTTACCCTATAATATCCAAATTATTTCTTATAGATATACTAATTTCATAAACCATATAACAATTTTATATATGTTGTTCTATATTGAAATTTATTTTCTTATCTCAAGACATATTAATAAATCTCTATTCTTTACTCAATATAGTTATTTGATGATAAGGGATACAATTCCAGAATTAAATATATCATTAAATATATGAGGAGTGGTTTATTCCTATAGTGATAGGTGAGTTCCTAAATTAAATATTCCCTTGATGCATCGGTAGTCTCCTGAGGAAAATATACAAGATACTATTAAAAAAAATTTACCATTAAATTTAAATTGACTTATAAAATGTATTCATAGAAGAAGTATTATGATGCCTGAGATCATGACATCTAATAGTTAAGTATTTCTTTTAGGAAGATTTATATTATTATTGTCCATAATTTATTTTCATTGGTATTATCTCTATATTCATTTAATTATAAATTATTGATTGTATGAAATGTGTTTTTAGATGTTTAATTTTCCATATTTATTATGAATTATCTACTTATGATAGTCATTTTATTGATTAAATGGAATGTGTTTTCTGCTATTTACATTTCTATATTCATCAATATCTATGATCCATACAAATATTATCTCTGTATACACTTACTTCTTAGTTTATTGGTCACATGGAACGTATGCTTAGTTATTTACCTTTTCAAATTAATTATTCTTATTGATTCATGTCATATTTCAGTTTACATAACCCATACATTGCATTTGAGATCCCCTTTATTTTCTTTCATTTTCTAGGCATTGAGGAAGTGTACTACGACTGATATGTAAGGAAATGATATTTGTAACAATAATATTCTCAAAAAAATTGTAATTTGCGTTTTCAAATGTTAATAAAGAAACAAGTATGTATGTAGATCACCAAGGCTAATAAACTATTAAGTACTACAGGATTAAATCCTTATATTTTATGAAAATTTAATTAAATAATCAGTAGCTATGAGATACAGGGGTATAGTTCACTAATATTACACTTCCCAATTGCAACACCCATGTATTTTATGATATAGTTCATTATAAATAATTTTTTAATCTATCTTTATAATCAACAATGAGTTTAAATGAACCATGAAATACTATTGAAATATTATTACTTATTGTGATACTGATTTCCTAGTAGTTATATTGGTAGGTTAGAATATGACCAACAAAATTAATTAAAAATTATTATTTATACATGTATAAATTTAATTATTGGGTCATAAATTTATTATAAATGAAAATTAAAATCAAAAAAAATATATTTCATTAAGAGAATAAAAAAAATACGTCTGAAATATTAGTTTATGATAAAAAATTAATCTAATCACTATTAGTGACTTATTTTAATAAAATATCCATAAGTTATATTCTATCAAAATTATTAACATTCATCTTAATATTTTTCTACATATGAAATAAGAATAAATCCAATTTAATTCTTAAAAATATGTATTTTTTAAAATGGTTTTCATCACATCTTTCAGAATTATTTTAAAATAAATTAATTCCAATTATATAAATTTAATCTTAAAATATTTATCTCATATTTTTAATTAATATATTAAAATTTGATAAATAGGCCCCTTTATTTTTTGGGGGTTACGAATAGTAACCTTCATAATTTTTTTTCACCTCAATGAGTGTAGGGTTAAAAATATGTCTTAGGGATTTAAACTTACAATAAAACATGTCTTTATCATTTTTTATGAGTTTATTTCTAACATTATAATCAAAATTTCTAAATTAAGGAAACTTCATGACATTTTTCTTTAATTATTACCTTTATTTTATGAAAAGGATAAATAAAAAATGTCACTCTCTTGACTTTGATAACTCTAAATATTTATTATAAGGATTCCAAGAGGATAATCACAATTATAAATGTTTATTTCAAATACTAATTATTTTTTATGATGTTAATTTATTTCATATTTTTGGTGATTGAATAATTACCTATAATTCTTACACAACGTTGAGAAAATAGTTTTTCAATTAATTAAAAAATAAAATAAATGATTTTAATAATAATAAAAGTAATTAAATTTGGGATAATTATTATCTTAAAAGAATTTTTTAGAAAAATTTATCGTTTTTCCAAAAAATTTAATGTATTTTATTCTAATTCTATAACTATAATGATGACCTTAAATTTAGAGTTAATTAATAGTGTCAAACGTGAAAATATAGAAATTTTATGTTAAATAATATGTTATTAAATTATTTAAAAATAATAAATAATTTAATTAGACTATTAATGTTTTTATGTGTCTAAAACTGATTTTCTTGTCCATTTAAGAGCTAATTTTCAATTTATAAGTAAATTTAAAACTCTCTAATATTAAAATTTTATTACTACGATAGAGAATATATTTGGTAAACCAAGTTTTTATTCCAATAATAAGGTATAAAATGACTCCAATACCTTTATAAGTTTAATTTTATTGTTTTTTTACGTTATTCCATTTCTATTTTAATATTTATACCTTTGGATGAATTTTAAATTAGAATGACTTAATTTTATTCCAATTTTTTTGTAATTCTATGTGTTTCCTTCCCCCCCTTTTAAAAGGACACTCCTTCTATCTTTTCCTTACACCATATTGAGATATCATGCTTAGCAATAACCTATTAAATTATCTTATAAACTTCTATATACAAAAATTCAAGGGATTTTTTTGCTGAAATATCATTTCAAGGGCCCTTAAGGAAGGATCTCAAGGTGGTCATCTGAAGTATAGGTAATAATCTTACCTATCCTCTTTCAATTTATTTTTTATTTTACCTACTCTAAATCTATGGTATCAATCAAAAAACAGTTAATTTAGTATCCTAAAAATAATAAAATAACATTATGAACATAAAACCACAATTATCCTCCCAATTTTCATCAAATAGGATGTGAAATTATCTCTCATTAAAATGTGTGGAATTCCACATCCACATAGTGATAAAAATTAATTTTCTATCACCGTATTTCAAGGATGGTTATTATGATGGGTATAATTTTAATATATTATATTTATAATATATATTTCATTAAAAATATTATACAAATGTGAATTATAATTAACCATGGTTTATTACCTTCTGTCAATAAGTTAAAACAATTTCCATTCGTGAATACAGCCTACCGTCCTCATGAACGTTGAAAGTCATTTTCATAACTCCAACTTTTATCAATAAAAATAAATATGTATATAATGAATATATGTAATATTTAAATCATTAATAACATTTTTTATGTGGTTTAACAGTGGTCAAAGTATAATTACTGAAACTACTAAACTGAAATTCTCATGAAAAACAGAACATTTAACAACCAAAAATGGTGATTTTAATAAACAATTACTACTAAATGGGTGTTTAATAGTTATAAGTGGATCAAATATGATATTATATGTATATAAATTACTCTATTATATAATTATAATAATTTTAGATTATTTATATATGATTTCATATTACTTTATAATAATATTGAACATGAGGTAAGGTACACTATATATCAGGATTACTTAGGATCAAGCTATTGATGATGGAATTTTATGAATAATATCTCAATAATAACATCTTTTTATAAAATAATTATTTCACAATATTACATGTTTTCCTTTAATTTTATTCTATTTAGGAACTCAACACATCCAATATGTTATTTTAAGGAAAACTTAATATATTACTAACTTCAGTGGAATGCCATTTTTCTTCCATATCCAAATTTTATAAAAATATTTTCAAGAATTTTTATATATTATCCTATTATTTTTAATGTAATTTTCTTCCAATGAATTAATTGTTATAAAAAAATTAAAATGAACTTTCTTATCATTTTTTGGATGAGATGCATTTGACTTTTCCAAAATAAATGTGAAAGGGAATTTTATTTTAACATATATGGAATTAGTGAAATTTCTTTCTATAATGACCAATAAATTATAAGATATTTCCTTAAATGTTTAATAAAGAATTTATAAAAAAAATCCATTAATATTTAGTAAATTTTTAGATTTTAAATAAGTGATTTCAAAGCAAAATGATTATTTTATTCAAAACATGTTCTAGATATATTTTAAAGGAATTTTTTATCTATGATAAAATAATTAATGTTACTTATAGTTTTCCAATGATATTATCCAAAGATACCATCCATTTTAATTCTTTAGATATCTAATTTTGATTATTATATAATTATAATTATAGGAAACTCATTTCATTCAAATAGGTTAATTATGTTATGAATATTTCTTTATTAAACCCACTTCTTTTGAAAGGATTTACCATAAGGATTTTTTGGATCTTATTGAATTATTTTTATGATTTCCATTATGTGTTAGGTGTTAATATAATTATATAATCTTATACTCCATTGGTTAAATATTAATATTTTATAAGATCGATGGGTACACAGGAGGTTATCAAAAGAATAAAAAAAGCGGTTACACTAAAGGTTATTTGAAGCCCGAAAGAGGGTTAAAGGGGGGCTATACTGGAAAAGATGTAGGTACATGGGTGATTATAGAATCCTTAAATATTATTAATTTTTCTGTTGGAATACTAGATACAATACTTGTATGATAATGTTATTGAAACTATTTTTTGAACTGATCATATGCTAATGTTTTGTTCACATGGATCATGTTCATTGATCCCTTTATGACTCATGTCATTTGAACTACTGATATTTATTTAATGACTCATTTTTAGGTTTTAATAATTGATGGTTATGATTTTGAATGTTTATGTTCATGTTCTCATAACCATTATTCGCATGTTATGTTAATATTATCACTAATATACCCCTTTCTTACACATAATAAGAATTTTATTTCACACTTTATTATATTTTATTTTACCCATCATATGAGGAAATATTTTATGTATGAAATTTCCAAGAACGGTTCAAGTTGTGAAGAACTTTGTGGGATACGATTTATATATTTTATGAACTAGCTTTTTATGTATCCATGTTTCGAAAGACACAAACATTTCACAATTTTTCCATGCATCAGAATGTTATGTAATTAATTCTCATCTATTAAGATCTAATATTTATGTATGAAAATACTGGGTACCAATTGATAGTATCAGATAAAGGTTTAGTAACATTTGGAAGCTATGATAATAAAAAAATTGGTAACTATTTGGATATTATTTTTTAAAGGATAATTTCCTATGTTATGGTAAAGAAAGTAGCATGGGTTTCTTATAAAAACATCGATGTTAGGTTACTATAATTGTAATTGGTTTTGGAAAAAAATGAATATAAGGTTAATAACCATAACAACAGTTACTCTTGTATATCTTTGACATAATATTGGAGTATGATGAGTGTTCCCTTACTAGACACAAGGTCTGAAACTCCCATAGGATATGATTATGTTAATTCAAATTCTACTTATGAACATCCATGATGTATTTTAATAGATGATAATAAATTATTCCCTAGGTTAAACCTAATGTATATTATACTATTAAGAATATTCCACTGTTTAGATGTCAAAAAATTATTTTTCATTATTGACTGGTTTCTTACTATGATTATGGTTTATCACACAATGATTTTCATATTCAATGGCTTGAAACTGAAGGAACCAAGTAAATTTTAAAATTGATGGAAAATTAAATGATTTCCCCCGTGAGAAAAAAAGGTTATTTGTTTTGGAAGACAAATTCTTATTACTATGCTTAGAATACATTCTCAATCCATGAATCATTATAATCTTCCAAATGGGAAATGGTGGGATCTATATTCTATATATTACTATTCAAGGAAACATCCACCTTATTTTAGTGGATATTTTGATCAAATATTTTCAATGAAAAAGATTATTACCATTGAAAATATATTTTATGTTCTCCATTGTTCAATATATAAAAAAGTTTTTTAAAAATCTATCATCTGGAAACTGAAATAGATTGGTAGTGGAATCCCATAAATAACATGAGGCAACAAAGATAAATTAACTCTATGAAGTGGGATAAGTTTTTAAGGTTGATTTTCATCCATTGCAATCTTTATAGGAATATGAACATGGTTTTATTAGAGAAAATGAATAATGATGATGAATCCATTAGTGCATATGAGGAAAATGAAATTTTACTTTTAATGAATTCTTTTAGTATCATAATTGAACTAGAATGTAATATTTGAAGATTGTTTAGTGGATTAAAACCATGTCCCAGAAGAAAGTTTACCATAATGGACTTCCATAGTCATGAATAAATCATTTTATGTTCTAACAAGGTATAAATGTATGCTGGATATTCCTATTAATCTGATTGTTTTTTCAATAAAGGAAAGATACAATTGAAAGGAAATTATAACAACAAAAACCATGGAGTAAAGAATATGATCATTCCATTATACTTTAATTGTGGAGGGAAACATCGGGGAAATTATCATAGGGGAACTAGTAAATTATTTATTTTAGAAAAGGAAGATCATCATGAAATTGAATTATAAAGTGATGGGATGAGGTTAGCTAAAGATGGTGTAAAAACAACACATAACTCGCCACACACACTATATTTTTTTCAAATCCCTTTAGTATAAGAATTATTCTAACTGGTGTATAAAATTGAATTTTAATGATTATGATTGACATTGAAAACCTCTTAAGCCTAGATATAAAGGGAAATCTCATGAGACCATTATTTATAATCAGTGTTGGGATAATAATGTCGGGAAAGGTACACATACCATCCACTCCAGAACATATAATGACATACAAAATTCTAGACATACCCACTCTTTTACAACTTAAAAAATTTACAAGGGTATAAAAATAACAACAGAATGATTAGATGTTAAATTATTAGTGGAAATATTTAATAGTATGATGATTTCTTCTCAGGTTTTGATTCTTCTCTGGTTAAATTTTATTCGAATGTGCTTCCTTTAAATCGCATTCCTCTCCCCCCAGTTCAATTTTATGTTATCTTGGGCTTGGATTGGATTTAATTACATAAATATCATATCAATTTCTAATAAAGGGAAGTAACATTAGATATTTATAACCAACATATGATTGAATATTATTTTGACAATAAATTGGAACATTTAATGGAAATTACATCCATGATATGGGTCTTTCATCCAATTCAAAAGGGTTGTGCATATCAGATGGTTGGTGAGAAATGAAACAATGAATATATGTATATTGCCCGAGATAATTTTTTATGTCTTTTTAGAATATTTTCCATGTCTTCAACCAAATCATTAACATGAGTTTTCAATTTAACTCATTCCTTTTAGAAGACATATTTCAAAGACTCTATACTAACTAGTCCCGATTAAGGTGCAACAATTGAAGAAGATACTATAGGGGAGTGTTGACCAGACATTCATTTTTCCAAGTGTGTCAAAATTGGGTGAAATATTTATTTTATTTTCAAAAGTCATCAATAAAACTATGTATTGATTATAATTAAATTTATATGATCTCCATCAGATCAAGTATCCCCCACCCCATATTGTTTATTTTTTGATCAACTGCATCGATCTCAAAACTTGTATAAGATTGATCTTTATTTTTTATATCATCATTTTATGGTTGATGAAGAATATATTTCCCAAGAAACATTATGAACAACGTATAAACACAATGAATTTATAGTGATGTAATATTATCTCACTAATACCCCATTTTTCTTTATGGATTTAATGAATAGATTCTTCAGAGATTACCTCCACCTATTTGTGGTTGTCATTAAAAATGTTTTTATAATATATTTAATGATAAATTAAGAGAATTAAAATCACTTGGGGATTGTACTAAAGACCCTAATAAAAATTATTCTATTTTAAAATTTATAAAAGTGGTTATTTTATTTATAAAAAGTTTCATTCGTTGTTCATATAATCTCAATCGAGGGTATATCTGTGGATAAATAAAATATGATAGTTATTTAATGTTAGACTAGACCAACCAATATGACTGAGATCTTTAGTTTTCTTTGTTTCTATAGATATTATCAAATATTTTTGGAGAATATATTAATATTATCTTATATATTAACAAAGATAAATCATAAGGGATCTATGTTCCTTTAGATTGATAAAGGTGAATAAAATATCCAGGAACTGAAGAGAATATTATTTTGTGCACATATGCTTATATTATCACATAGTGGGGAATGTTTGATTATCAATAATTTTGGATCAAAAAATGTGTTGGGATGCATCCTCATGCATAATGATATGGGGATAGCCTATGCCTCACTCCAATTAAAGGTTTATGAGAAAAATTACCCAACTCATTTTTTGATGTTAGATATGGTAATTTTTGCATTAATGGTATGGATACATTATCCATATAGACAAAAGGTATATATATATTTATAATAAATCATTAAAATTATATGTTCACTCAAAATGAGATTAATATTCACTAGAGAATAAGGTTACAATTGATTAATTATTATGAGTGTTCAATACATTACCACCCTAGGAAAGTGAACAAGGTGGTTGATTATTTAAGTTGAAAGGATAATACTTGATTAAATATGATAAGTATCACAAAGGAATATAATATTTATGGATTTTAAAAGGAAATGTATATAAATATTTAATAATGGGTGGAAATATTATCATTTTCAAATGAGTGTCCAATACACTATCCAAGTGAGGATTAAAGAGGCACAGAATGAAGATGTTGAACAATAGAAGAAGGTAAAAAATGTTCCAAAATAAAACCTTTATTTTTAGAGGATGATAAGGATCTAGAATTTTTTATATATCCCAAAAATACCAGATTTGGAGAAGGAGTTAATGGATGGATTTCACTGTTCAACGCACTATATTTTTTCATTAAGTATAATGATATATATAAATCTGAAAGATTATTTCTGGTAAGTCAATATAATGTGAGATATTGCAGATTTAATATCTTTTTTCTTAGTATACTATAATTTATATACTGAGAGATAAGTGCCTAAGGGGATGTTAAAACCATTTCTAATTCCAAAATGTAAATGGGAAATTATAAAAATGAATTTTTTATCAAACATCCCAATATATCTAAATTTCATAATGTTGTTTGGGTTTTAGTCAATCTAATTACAAAGACAACACACTTAATTACTAAAAATAAATTTTTTCTCTTGATTAGATTTATGGAATATGATTTATATAAGTGGAAACATTTTATGTATTACCACATTTTGTTGTATTTTATTGGGATACATGTTTTACCTTGATATTTTCCCAGTCATTAGCATGATTGGGATTCAAAGTGGTGCTTTAGTACTAATTTTAACCAATAGACTTATGGATTGTCTATGTGAACCATTAAAACAGTAGAGGATATAAAGAGATCTAATTCTATGGATTTAAAAGGGGTTTTGGATCAACATCTTCCTCTAATCAAGTTTTCATATAATAATATCTCTCACACGAGCATTCAAAAGACTCGTTATGAATCCCTCTATATAAATAACTATTGTAATCTAATATATTAGGATAAAGTTAAATAAATAAGTCTATTGGGATATAAAACAACTGGGGAAATGGAAGAGTTAGTTTAATTAATTCAGTATCAAATCACGTAAACTTGAGTCGATATAAAACCTATAGTGACAATCATAAGTGAAATAATGTATTCAAAGTTGCTGAAAAGGTATTTCTATGAATGAATCTATATATTAGGGATATGATATTTATAAATAAAGGAAAGATGATCCTTTGGTATATTGGATTCTTTTATATTTTTGATCTATTAGGGAAAATATTTTATCTCTTGGATATTACACCAAACCAATCTCATGTTCATGATGTATTCCATGTATCTCTCCTAAGAATCTACATACCTGATCCAACACATATACTGATTATAGAGACAATAACCTTTGAGAATGATCTCTCAAATGAATAAAAACCTATATAAATCATGGATCTTATAAATAATGATACATGGAACAAGATTAATCACCTAGTTAAAGTACTCTAGAGGAATCAGAAATTCAAAAAAAATACTTTGAAAACTTCTGGTGTCATGAAAAAGAATATCCTCCTTTATTTATATTGGAGTGAAAGAATTAAAATGGTTATATTAATTTTAAAGTAGGTATAATAATTGCAAAAAAATATTTTATGATATATTTCTCGACAAATATATTTTATTTCTTATATATATTTCTTTACACACAACACTATGTTTAAAAAAAGTTTGATAAACTCTTGGAATAATATTATGTACTGTAAATAATATCTCTGACTTATTAGATTGGTGGGAATGAACAGGACTAACTAAATGATGACATATTTATGGTTTACACATGTATAAAAAGAATCCATTGGATTCCAATTGATTGTAAATTAAAATAAAAATCTTTTTAATATAAATGAAATGTATTTCAGAGAAAATATTTTTCTACACACAATGTTTTTTATCTTATTAAATTCTATTAATCACTATTACTTAATTATTTTTATGAAATTTATATATTATATATTTAATAAAATGTTTTAACATTCATATAATTATTTTTATGCAAGGTATATGATTAAATCCATTTTTATGCTAAAAACTATTTTTGTTAAAAACTATTTTTGTCACATTTTGGGAAATCATTTTAAAATGAATTCTGTCAAATTATAGAAATTGAATCCTGAAAAATGTATTAGACCTTTGGAATTAAGATATTAAAAATTGGTAAATATGACCCATTTATTTTTTTCCATTATGAAAAATAAAATTGTTAAATTTTTTCACCACAGTATTGGTGAAATGGTTAAAATATGATTAAAACATTGGGTTAAGGATTTAACATTCATCCAACACTTTTGTGTTACTTATTGGATGAGTTTAGTTAGATAATTATCATCCTATTTGTGAATATATCTCCACTTGTTTTTATTTCTTCTTAATTATGAATGTAATGTTATTTTATGAAAATGATAAATACAAAATGTCACTCTTTTTAATTTAATAATCCTAAATATTTATTAATAGAATAAAATGTTGTAAATTTCAATTAATTTTTTCTATTCAAGATCAGAATTTATTTCATGTTAATTTTTAATGATTTAATTATATCCTTAAATTATTAAGAAACACCAACAAACTATTTATTCAATTAATATTAAAAGAAAATAAATTATTTTAAAAATATTAAAATTTATATATTTTTTGTGGATTATTGTTTCCTAAATATTGTATAAAAATATAACATGTTTAGGGATTCACTAAAGTTTTATATTCTAATTCCATATCAATATTTATTCCCTTAAATACAATGCAAATGAATAGTGTTAAAAATGAAATTAATTATATTGTATGTAATATAATATTTAATTTATTTATTTGAAAAACGTAAAAATATCTGAAGAGTGAAATTTTGATGATATATGTAAATAATTTCATCCTTCTTTTCATTTATTATTTATGTGTTAATTTATAAATGATATTATTACCGTTTAATGTATAGATAATTCCTTACCATAGTTATGAATAAAATTGGTTAACGGAGGGGTTAAACCACAAGATAAAGTTTAAAATGATTGAAAAACATTTCAAAATTTCATTAGATGGTGATATATTGACCTTATCCAATTTTTCATTGAATCTTTTTTCATTTTTAATCATTTTTTTGAGTAGTTACATAATTTTTTTTATCATATTAGTAATTCCATGTTGGTCATTTTCCTCATTTATATATGAACACCCCCATATATCTTTTCTTTACACCAATTTAATATTTCTATGATAACAAACCAATATTATAATATCTTATAAAATTACCTAGACACAAATTAGGGGTTTTTGTTTTCTAAAAATATCATTCTAATGGTCTTTAAAAATGATCTAAAGGAGATCCCCTTAGGAAAAGCAATCATCTCACACAACCTATTTCAATTTATTTATTCTATTACCTCTAATAAACCAGCAATATTCATTATAAATTAATAAATTTTTTATGATACATATAATTAAATTTTATTATGAAAAATAAACAATGATTATCCACTCCATTTTCTGTCAAATGGGATGTGAAAATATTGCTCGTTAATAGGTTTATAATAAAACCCCAACATAGCTATACAATTCATTTTCTGTAACAATCCTTAATGGATGGTTATTATGATGATTTTAACGTTTATATATTATATTTATGATATAAATGGTTTGATAAATATTCTTTAATATTGGATTATTATTTAAATTTATTTATATTCAACTATCAAAAAGTGAAAATGACGTTCATGCGTATGCATGACCTACGGTCTCTATGAAAAGTGTAAATCATTTTTATAACTCTAACTTTTATGGACTAATATAAAATGTATATAAATATTATATATGATATTTAATAAAAAAAAATTATTTATATGGTTGTATCATGAATGTGTACAAGTACTTGAACAACAGAACATAAATTTGCATGAAAAAAGAAACATTTAACACCTATAGAAGATGATTTTAAAATTGAATTATTAATAAATAGATGTTGGAATGTTATAAGTGGTTTATGATATTATAGGTATGTTAATAAATATGGTATATAGGTATAAGAAATTTAAATTTATTATAGTAGAGATTTATGTTCTTTTGAAGTAACATGAACTCGAGGTAAGGGGTTTATGTTACAATATCATTATTTATTAGAATATTTTTTGTCATGTTTCTAAGAATTCCCTTTTACAAATTATATATATAAAATCCCATGAAGTTTTTTCTCCGATGTTTACTTCTAAAAATTAAACTTTCACTATACATTATGTCCTCTTTAATAAATTAAGAGACTAGGAAAAGAGACATTATTTCTCTATTCAGTAGAAAATAAATTTTCCTTCCTAGCCATGTTTTTTTTAAAACAAAAATATTTTTATATTTCCATAGAATATTTTATATTCATTTCAAACAATGATTCAATTTTTAAAAAATTGTTTAAAAAATAATCTTTTTGTCATTTTTATAATGGCGTGGTTTTAAATTTTTACAGAAAATTAGAAAGGTATATTTTTTTAACATAAAAGGAATGAATAGAATTTTCGTTTTTCATGAATAATAAATGATTTGAAGATTCAATTATAGGTTCCAAAATTTATTCTCAACGGAAATGTTTCTTTTAATATTTGGGGTATTTTTAGTTATTAAATAAGTGGTTTCAAAGTGAAATGAATATTTTTCTCTAGAAATTTTCAAATTATATTTTTATTGACTTTTTCATCTATAAAAACATCCTTGATATTAATTATTATTTACTGGGAATATGATCCAACGATAAAATAAAATTTCATTATTGGGAAGTCTTATGATGATGATGAAATAAGATTTATTTTATGAAACCCATTTCATTCAATTGGGTTATTTATCTTATAATGACACATTTTTGAACCCCATTTCCTTTCCAAACATTACGCTGTGATGTATGTTTTTTGATATCAGGGGATGTAATGACCCTTGTTTTTTCAAATAGTGAAATTCACCTAATATTTTAATTTTTTCTTCTAGTATATCGTGACGTATAAAATGGTCATTTTTTCATAGAAGATGATCCAAGATAAATTTTCTAACCACTCTATTGGACCTAGAATAATGTTTTTAACATATTAGAGAATTTTGGTGGAAATCTAAGTCATTCAAATTTTTATAGAACACACACTAATTAATAATAAATTTAATATTAATTTATTATCATAGTTTTGATCAGTGATATAATTTTAATGAATCATTGGATTGAAATTTTATCTTATCCATTGAGTTTTAGTGAAGTTTTTTTCCTAGTTGAGTCATAAATACATGACGAGGACCATGGTCAGGGTTGGGACCCCTTTCGTTTTTCCTTTTATTTTCTTTTCTTTCATTTCTTTTTCCACTTTTATTTCTTCTCCTCCTCTATATTCTCACATACTTAATCTATGAGATTACCCTTTATATGAAAGATAGATAAAAAAGGATATTAGGTGAGACTATTATAGGGAGGGAGAAGAAGAGAGGTCCTCTCATGGAGCTTGGGTGGAGTTGGATCATTATATGGCTGATGTGGATCATGGAAAAGGGAGAACCTTCTATGGATTCCACCCAAAAGTAGGCCTTTTTTATGTTTTTCTATAAATAACTATATATTAACAATTTTATTCATTTAAGAACCTATAATTATTACTTAGGTACCCTTTAGTGTCAATCCATAGTTTTTTGGAGAAAATTTGGATTTTAGGTTATTCATACGGTTTTCTAATTTCAAAATCTTGATCACACATTATGTAGTTTTTGAACACATGCATATTTTATTGCTATTCAAGAAAAATAACTTTTTATAAGTACATACCATGTACTGGGAGTAAACTTCATTTACTATTGGTTAGTCGTGTTGCCGAGTAATATCTAGATAGCCCGTGTTGAGGCACTCAACCATGTAGGGTACACTGATAGACATCATGTGGGTTTTTTCCATTTAAGAGTAAATTTTAAGGAGGGAACAGATTTTCAGTCCATATATGGAAGGTAACCCATGTAGGGTACGCACTGGGTATGTGTTTTTAAACCCAATGTACTAGGGTTTTACAAGACAATTTTGGCTAAAGTACATGCCCTAGTGGGGCTTCAATAGTACACGACATGTACTACGGCTTACACATTGTGTACTAGTGTATAGATGTTGTGTAATTCTCCTTTAATAACCCTTAGAGTTTCTTTTAATGTTTTTTATCCTTCATGTCAGAATTGGTAACATGATTAGTTGATTATGATAATTTTTACATTTTATCATAATCTTGGAACTCTTAAGGTGATTCAGGGAATCCTAATTGGAATTTTTCGATGACTGATATATTTTAGAGAGGTGCTTCCTCTAGTAATTTTTTTTATTTATCTAATGTTAATGAGATGTTGATTTTAGAGGGGTCATGAACTTTATCCCTTGAAATATTCACACATATTTATTCTCATGAAGATATATCCCTTTTAGTATGTTAACTTCTGTCCTTGGAACCCAAGATAAATTTTTAATGAGGTTATGGGATGTATTACCCAAGATATATTCATGATCTTGTATCTATTGTAGGATACCTCAGCCAATATCTGGACAAAGAGGACCCTTTATAGGATGCCTCTAATTATTTCATCTCGATATCTCATGTTGGATGCCTTCGCTTAATATTTCTAAGGATCTCATGTTGGAATCATTAGCTTCCTCTTTCTAAGGATCCCATGATGGATACCTACGATTATATTTCCAGCTATAAGATCATGTGTAAGATGGCTATGCTTATTTCATTTTGAGGATCCCATGTAGGATTCTTCAGAATACTCTTTATAAGGATCCAATGTTGGATTCATCCTCTTACTCTTTATAAGGATCCCATATTGGATTACTGTTGCATCTCGCCTTTTTATCATATAAACTTTCATTACATTTTACAAAACTGAGGATCATTAAGGTTTAGTGTCTTGGAAACCAGGAACATAAAACATGAAAATATAAAACATTATTCATAAACAAATGAAAGGATTCTCCTTATGATCATCCTAGGTTCATTACTTCATCTCATAACCTAGGTACATACATCAAAATAATGGTTGAGTAGAAGGTCCATTAAGGGAAACAAGGGGAAACATTTAACATGTGAAATTGAGAAACATCAATAAAGTCATGAAAAAGAACCTTAAGGCATGAGAAATAAATAATGAGGACTATAATAATAAAAATAAATTATTTCATAGCTTGAATATGTGGCTACAAAATTTAATGTAGAAAATCATTTCTGTTTCACAAAGGTCCATCCGCAAGGTGCCATTAAAAATTACCAAGGTTATTCACCAAGGCGTCGTTAAAAATGGCCATCTCTAGTGATTAATTCTTTACCCAGTGCATTGGAGTGCTATCATGGCGCACCCTTAAATTTTCCTTTGTTATCATGTGATACACATATATCGTCATCATACATTTCATAAATAACCCATATAGAATAAAAGAAATGGGTTTCCTTTCATAATCATAACGTTTTAAAAACTACATTAAAGACATGATCTTTATGTCACTTTAAACGTACAGAAAAGGAAAGTGGGTCTCATGTATGTAAATCCCAGAATTTAAAATAGAAAACTTGGGTATATATTTGAATACTACTTTAGAAGAAATATCTTTGAGTATTCACTTAATAAAATAAAATAATTTGAGAAAAAGAGAGAGACATTTTGACATAGAAAATTGGCAGCATAACGACTATGTTGTAGGGTTTTAGAAAACATTGAAAATAGAGGGGACATGGGTAACCCACTCATAAATGATCCATAAAACAGTAGGGGGAAAAAATATAAATGAATTAAGAACATGGTAATGAAATTTTAAAGATATACGATATGAAATGAACAACATGAAAGGAAGACAAAAATAAGATTTCATCTATGAAAATTCGGCAGCCTAACGGCGTTACTTAAACTTCAAAAAAAACATTGATGAGATCAAATAGGGTCTCTAATAATATGAAAATAAAAGATAATTATGATAGATATATATATCATACCCCAACATAATAAAAAATAACATGAAATACTTGATAAGAAAATAGAACTTGAAAATGAGAAGGGTGAAATAATCCCTAAAACATTCGGCAGCCTAACGATGTCACTTAAACGTCAAAAAAATGAATTGACGATATCAAATAGGGTCTCTAATCATATTAACATAAAATATCAGTATGATAGATATAGTTATAATACCCCAACATAATAAAATGTAACTTGAAATACTTGACAAGAAAATAGAACATGAAAATGAGAAGGGTGAAAGAATCTGTTACAAAAAATTCGGCAGCCTAACGGCTCCACTTAAACATTCAAAAAATGAAATGATGAGAGTAATAGGGGATATCTCATCATATGAAAATGAAAATGTAATTAAGAGGAATATAAAAGAACATCCTACACGATAAGAACATGAAGCATAAAATAAATGACTTAAAAAATAGTATTTGAAAAGAAAGAGAGAGGTTGGATCCCTTACCCTAAAACGCAACTCTTGAAACTCAATGGTTGGGACCTTGAGGGCTTGGGGGAACCTTGGGAGGACTCATTGGGAGGTAATGAGACCATATCTTCGTTGGGAGAGAGTTGGGAGTGAAAACTAAAAGAGGAAAGGGTGAGTATTTATAGGGAAAGTGAGGGGACAAGACATTAATGGCCAAGGGACACCTCATTGCTGGTTTTGGCATAACCATGGGCTTGCCCATGGTATTTTCACATGGTTTTAGCCACATGAGACCCCTAATAAAATAATTCATCCCCTTTAGTCGGTAATCCCTTAAAATATATCATCACATCATCATGATGTAGTTATGATGTCATTAAACAACCGTAACTTAAGAACCGTATTTTCACTATTAATCGAAAATTCAACATTCTCAGAAAAATCCCATAATTTCACCTTAACCAAATATCGATGCTATGATTTCAAAAATTAACTCTATTTTATAAAAATAATTTTCTAAATATTTTTAATTTAATTTTTAAATAAAAACACTATTCAATGAAAATTCATTTTTCAGAAAAATCCCCAAAAATTACCTTAACATAATATCGATGCTCTGAGTTCAAAAATAAATTCCATTTTATTAAAATAATTTTATAAATATTTTTAATTTAAATTTTAATTAAAAAACACTATTCACCCGAAAAAACTAATACCTGACAAATAATTTATGAAACCATTATTTAACCATTTTATTGAATCACATTACATAATCACGGTGCCTAAATTATATTAATACTTTCATTAAGTTAGAATAATAATCGATTTGGTCACATTACTAATCTTAAGCATAAAATCACTATTCATAATTTACTATTCATCAAAAATTAAGTTGATCTTATTAGACTCTAAATTTCGTTCTAAAAAAAATTGTAGAAAATTTTTTTTTGAAAATCATTACAAATAATTAATTATCTAAGGTTTACATAAATATTTTCAAATATCCTTTTTGTAAAATTCATCAAAAATATGCATACTATATTTATCCGGACATTTGAAAATTCATAAACTTTATCATAATAAGAAATCACAATTTTTATTTAAAACAAAGGATTACACAAGGCAGTTACGGTCTCCTTACATAGCCCCTTATAACCCCAGCATAGGACCTAAGTGTAAGGTGTGCTAAGGTGAGAGAATATGAGGGCGGCTCAGTCAACATCACACGAGTAGTAATTTCTATTAGCTTGAACTTCTCATGAAGTCGATTCCGTTCCAGCTTCACACGATAAAGTTCGGCTTGGGTTTGGTCCAGAGAAAAGCCCAATGGTTTTACCTCCTTCCCAAGTTCTGTTAGATGGGTTTCGATTGGCCCGAGACTACTGGATGGGGCCATTGAATCTTACTTCTATATTAATTAACCAAGATCACTTGTATTTAGATACAATAATTGGAACCTCTAGTTTCCAAAGTTCATATTGATCAATGTTCATAAAACAGTCAAAACCCATCAACATTATTTTAATTATACTAATGTTATCAAATGAAACAGTTTTGTCGAGTATAAAAATAAAATAACACACAAAGTTTAGGAAACAAAATTTATTCAAAATTTTGGGTCGTTACAATCTCCCCCCTTGAGAAATTGCATCCTCACAATTTTAAAATTGGGCTTCGAAATTTCGTTGAAAGTCCCAGATCATAAAAAGATTCAGTAAAAATATTACTTAAAAAGAAATGAAGGGAAGTACAAAGGTCACCCAGGTTAACCCATACTATGATTCCATGTAGAAAAACATGGATATGGAAGAAATAACAAAGAGTCAAGTTCTTATGGAGAGTGATAGAAAACATGATTAGGAGAAAGTTAACAATAAGAAAATCACAAACTTATGATGTGTGTAAACATTCTTCGATTACCCAGTAGGAAACGTAAACCAACAATGTTTTTTTTCTTTCCCTTTCATAATTTTGAGGAATTAATTTACTACATAGAATAAAAACATATGGAAATACACCAACCCTCAAGTATAGTTTCATCCTTTAATAAGATTCTACCAAAATTAATATTTTCTCCAAACGATGAGCATTCAAAAACATGTGGTCTCATAAAAAGAACAAGAATCATCTTCTATAGAATAAAATAATACACAAAAGATTAACTATCTATTTATTCTATCTTTAAAAAAATCCCAAAAATAGAAAGGGTAAGATAAAACAACTCTTCAAAAAGAATTAACTCTATAGGAAGGGAAACTACTTCTAAATATTCAAAAATCTATGGTACTACCCAAAGTTCAACATTGAACATTCCATAAATAACTATCCTTAAAATTCCTCAAAATAAACCAAACTAAGATTGAAACCCAAATATAAGAAGGATTTGATTACATAGTCTGAAATTTATCGTGTATCTCCGAACAACCTCAACCACTCCTAACATCCTTTAATAAAAGTAACTAACCTAAACATATTTTCCCCAAGATTGGTTAATCATTTCCATAAGTAACCTAAATTAAAATATGTTCACCTTAAATCCATTGATTCTTCAAAATATAAGTCAACCTTTACACCTCAAATAAAATACCATAGTAATATATTTACCTCAATCATATAGGGTTCCCAAAATAGTGAACATCTTCCAAAATAATAATCAGCTTTTAATCCCCTAATCACCCCACACTTAAAACATCTCCCGGTTCCTTTGTGACATTCTCTTAGGTGCCACTTTCCACAATTTTTTCATAATGTAAATTGGGTCTTCTTTCCCTTACCAACATTATCAGATGAACATCCTTGAGACTTCGTCGTCTTCTTCCTTGATGAAGTTGGGAATTCAACTCGGTACCAATTATTAATTGTGATTTTTGATAACTGGTTTTGCATAATCATAATATGTTCAACTTGATCTCTCGTCATCTATGTCACATTAATAGGAAAATCTTCACATTTCCAATCACATTGGTTGTTGGGACATGTTCTTCTATTTCCCGCCATTAACTAAGAAAAGAAATTATAATTAGGGGCATAAATACTTTGCCAATAATCGTGAAAAGGAAACTTTAAGCATAGAAGGATAAACTTGTAGAAGAAAAGTATATCCAAACTTGTGATCCCCTAGGCTCCAAACTAGGTTATCCATGATCATATATTCTTATGTGAATCCTTATTTTATTTTATCTTTATTCTTTTAATAATGGTTCATACTAAGCTTATGAATTTACCCAAGCATATCCCCCGGGAGTTTTGTAACCAAGAGTGCAGAATTGCCCATTGTCGTGTACCAATTCCCGTTCGAGTCTAGCTCAAAGTGGTGTTTTCGGGTTTCACCCCTATGTACATCTGTGCTAGAGCCACCTCTACATACTCGTATCCAGACAGGGATGTATTTGCAGGGAAACCCCTTACTCAATACTCACCAAAATACCATGAAGATTTACTATATTTAAACTTTTCTATAGGGATCTTACAAGAGTTTTCATATCCTAATTTCCACAAATAACTATTCCATCCTTTGATACCAACTATAGCATCCCGCCTTTTTATCACATAAACTTTCATTACATTTTACAAAACTGAGGATCATTAAGGTTTAGTGTCTTGGAAAACAGAAACTTAAAACATGAAAACATAAAAAATTATTCATAAACACTTGATAGGACTCTCCTTATCTTCATACTAGGTTAATTACTACATCTCATAACCTGGGTACATAAATCAAAAGAAAGGGTGAGCATAAGGCATAGTAAGGGAAACGAGAGGAAACATTTAACATGTGAACTTGAGATACATCAATAAAGTCCTGAAAAGAACTTTAAGGCAAGAGAAAGAAATCATGAAGAATATCATAATAAAAATATCATATTTAATAACTTGAAGATTTGTCTACAACATATTACATAGAAAATCATTTCTGTTTCACCAAGGTCCATCCCCAAGGTGTCATTAAAAATTACCAAGGTTATTCACAAAGGCATCGTTAAAAATTGGCATCTCTAGAGGTTAAGTCTTTTCCCAATGCATTGGAGTGCTATCAGGGTGCACCCTTAAATTTTCCTTTTTTATCATGTTATCCACATATATCATCATCAATAATTTCATAAATAACCCATATAGAATAAAATAAATGGGTTTCATTTCATAATCATAACGTTTTAAAAATTACTTTAAAAACAAGATCTTTATGTCACTTTAAACCCATGAAAAAGGAAAGAGGGTCTCATGTATGTAAATACCATAATTTAAAATATAACATTTTCTTATATATGTGAATAAACCTTTAGAAGAATGATCTTTGAGTATTCACTTAATAAAATAAAAGAATTTGAGAAAAAGAGACAGACATTTTGAGAGAGAAATTCGGCCGCATAACGGCTATGTTGTAGGGTTTTAGAAAACATTGAAAAGAGAGGGGACATGGGTAACCCACTATTAAATGATCCAAAAAATAGTAGGGGATATAATATAAAGGATTTAAGAACATGGTAATGAAATTCGAATGATATAACATATGAAATGAAGAATATGAAAGGAAGGAAAAAAATAAGATTTCTCTTATGAAAATTCAGCAGCCTAACGGTGTTACATAAACTTCAAAAAAATTAATTGATGTGATCAAATAGGGTCTCTAATCATATGAAAATAAAAGATCAGTATAATTGATATAGAGATCATACCCCATAATAATAAAAAGGAACTTGAAATACTTGAAAAGAAAATAGAACTTGAAAATGAGAAGAGTGAAAGAATCCCTAAAAGATTCGGCAACCTAATGGCGTCACTTAAACTTCAAAAAAATGAATTGACGAGATCAAATAGGGTCGCTCTACATATGAACATAAAATATATGTATGATAGATATAGATATCATACCCCAACATAATTAAAAGGAACTTGAAATACTTGACAAAAATAGAACTTGAAAATGAGAAGGGTGAAAGAATCTGTTACAAATATTTTGACAGCCTAACGACGCCACTTAAACATTCATAAAATGAAATGATGAGAGTAAGATGGGATATCTCATCGTATGAACATAAAAATTGTAGTAAGAGAAATATAAAAGAACATCCTCCAACATAAGAACATGGAGCATAAAATAAATTACTTAAAAGTGATTATTTGAAAATAAAGAGAGAGGTTGGATCCCTTACCTTAAAATGTAACACTTAAAACTCAAAGGTTGGGACCTTGAGGTCTTGGGGGCACCTTTGGAGGACTCATTGGGAGGTAATGAGACCATATCCTATTTGGGGGAGAGTTGGGAGTGGAAACTAAAGGAGGCAAGGGTGGGTATTTATAGGGAATGTGAGGGGACAAGGCATTAATGGCCAAGGGACACCTCTTTGGTGGTTTTGGCAAAACCATGGGCTTGCCCATGGTATTTGCCCATGGTTTTATCCACATGGGACCCCTCATACTATAATGAATCCCCTTTACTTGGTCATCCCTTAATATATCTCATCACATCATCATGACGTAGTTATGATGTCACTCAACACCCGTAACTTAAGAACCGTATTTTCACTATTCATCGAAAATTCAACTTTCTCAGAAAAATCCCAAAATTTCACCTTAACCAAATATCGATGATCTGGTTACAAAAATGAACTCAATTTTATAAAAATAATTTTCTAAATATTTTTAATTTAATTTTTAAATAAAAACACTATTCACCAAAAATTAATTTTTTCAGAAAAATCACCCAAAATAACCTTAACATAATATCGATGTTCTGAGTTCAAAAATAAAGTCCATTTTATTAAAATAATTTTCTAAATATTTTTAATTTAAATTTTAATTAAAAAACACTATTCACCCGAAAAAACTAATACTTGACTAATAATTTATGAAATCATTATTTAACCATTTTATTGAATAAAATTACTTAATCAAGGTGCCTAAATTATATCAATACTTTCTTTAAGTGAGATTACTAATCAATTTGGTCACATTACTAATACTAAGGGTAAAATCACTCTTCAAAATTTACTATTAATCAAAAATTAAGTTGATCTTATTAGACTCTAAATTTAGTACTGAACATAATTGTAGAAGACCATTTTTTTTAAAATCATTACACATAATTAATTATCTAAGGATTGAAAAATTATTTTCAAATATCTTTTTTCTAGAATTCATCAAAAATATGCATACTTTATTTATCTGGACATTTGAAAATTCATAAACTTCATCATAAGAAGAAATCACAATTTTTATTTAAAACAATGGATTTCACAAGGCAGTTACGGCCTCCTTACATAGCCCCTTATTACCCCACCATAGGAGCTAAGTGTAATGTGTGCTAAGGTGATAGAATCTGAGGGTGGGTCGACCAACATCGCACGAGTAGTAATTTCTATTATCTTGAACTTCTTGAGAAGGTGATTCCATTCCAGCTTCACATGATGAAGTTCAGATTGGGTTTGGTCCAGGGAAAATCCCAATGGTGCTACCTCCTTCCCAAGTTCTGTTAGATGGGATTCGATTATCCCGAGACTACTAGATGAGGCCATCAAATCTTCTTTCTATATTAATTAACCATGATCACTTGTATTTAGAGACAATAATTGAAACATCTAGTTTCCAATAGTCATATTGATCAATGGTCATATAACAGTCAAAACCCAACAGTCTTATTTTAATTATACTAATGATATCAAATGAAACAGTTTTGTCGGGTATAAAAATAAAATAACACACAAATTTTAGTAAAAAAATTATTCAAAATTTCGAGTCATTACAATCTTCCCCACTTGAGAAATTGTGTCCTCTCAAATTTAAAATTGGGCTTGGAAATTTCGTTGAAATTCCTACATCGGAAAAAGAGTCAGTAAAAATATTACTTCAAAATAAATGAAGGGAAGTACAAAGGTCCCCCGAGTTAACCCATACTAGGATTCCATGTAAGAAAACATGGATATGGAAGAAAAAAACAAAGATTCATGTTCTGATGGAGAGTGATAGAAAACGTGATTTGGAGAAAGTTAACAATAAGAAAATCAGAAACTTATGATGTGTGTAAACAGTCTTCGATTACCCAGTAGGAAACATAATCCAACAATGTTTTTTTTCTTTCCCTTTCAAAATTTTGAGGAATTAATTTACTACATAGAATAAAAACATACGGAAGTACACCAACCTTCAAGTATAGTTTCCTCCTTTAATAAGTTTCTACCAAAACTAATCTTTTCTCCAAACGATGAGCATTAAAAAACACTTTGTCTCATCAAAAGCACAATAATAATCTTCTATAGAATCACATAATAGACAAAATAATAACTATCTATTTCTCCTATCTTTAAACATTATCCCAAAAATAGAAACGGTATGATAAAACAACTCTTCAAAAAGAAAGAACCCCATAGGAAGGTAAACTACTTCTAAATATTCAAAATTCCACGGTACTACCCAAAGTACATCATAGAACATTCCATAAATAAATGTCCTTAAAATTCCTCAAAATAAACCAAACTACGATTGAAACCCGAATACAATAAGGATTTGATAACATAGTCTAAACTTTATTGTTTATCTCCAAACAACATCAACCACTCCTAACATCCTTTAACAAAATTAACTATCCTAAACATATTTTCCCCAAGATAGGTTAATCATTTCCATAATTAACCTAAATTACTATATGTTCACCTTAAATTCATTTATTCTTGAAAATATAAGTCAACCCTTACTCCTCAAAGAAAATACCGTAGTAATCTATTTACCTCGATCATATAGGATTCCCAAAATAGTGAACATCTTCCAAAATAGTAATCATATTTTAATCCCCTAATCACCCCACACTTAAAACATCTCTCGGTTCCTTTGTGACATTCTCCTGGGTGCCACTTTCCACAATTTTTGCATAAAGGAAATTTGGTCTTCTTTCTCTTACCAACTTTATCAGATGAACATCCTTGAGACTTCGTCTTCTTCTTCCTTGATGAATTTGGGAATTCAACTAGGTACCAATTATTAATTGTGATTTTTGATAGCTGGTTTGGCATAATCATAATATGGTCAACTTGATCTCTCGTCATCTCTGTCACATTAATAGGACAATCATCACATTTCCTATCACATTGGTTGTTGGGAAATGTTCTTCTATTTTCTGGCATTAACTATGAAAAGAAAGTATAATTAGGGGATTAAATACTTAGTCAATAATCGTTAAAAGGAAAATTTAAGCATAGAAGTATAAACTTATAGAATAAAATTAAATCCTAACATGTGATCCTCTAGGTTCCAAACTAGGTTATCCATGATCATATACTCTTATGTGAATCCTTATTTTATTTTATCTTTGTTCCTTTAATTATGGTTCATACTAAGCTTATGAATTTACCAAAGCATATCCCCCGATAGTGTTCTAACCAAGAGTGCAGCAAGGCCAGTTGTCATGTACCAGTTCCCGTTCGAGTCTAGCTCAAAGCGGTGTTTTCAGGTTTTACCCCTATGTACATCTGTGCTAGAGCAACCTCTACCTGCTCGTATCCAGACATGGATGTATTTTCTTGGAAACCCCTTACTCAATACTCACCAAAATAACAGGAAGATTTCCTATATTTAAAATTTTCTATAGGGATCTTACAAGAGTTTTTATATCCTAATTTCCAAAAAAATAACTAAACTATCCTTTGATACCAACTGTAGCATCCCGCCTTTTTATCACATAAACTTTCATTAAAATTTTCAAAACTGAGGATCTTTAAGGTTTAGTGTCTTGGAAACCAGGAACTTAAAACATGAAAACATAAAACATTCTTCATAATCACTTCAAAGGATTCTCCTTATGTTCATACTAGGTTCATTACTTCATCTCATAACCTGTGGACATACATCAAAAGAAAGGGTGAGAAGAAGGCCCAGTAAGGGAAAAAAGGGAAAACATTTAACATCTAAACTTGAGATAAGTCAATAAAGTCATGAAAAAGAACTTTAAGGCATGAGAAAGAAATCATGAGGATTATCATGATAAAAATAACGTATTTCATGACTTGAAGATGTGGCTACAACATATAACATAGATAATCATTTTCGTTTCACGAAGGTCCATCCCCATAGTGTCATTAAAAATTACCAAGGTTATTCACCAAGGCATCGTTAACAATGGTCATCTCTAGAGATTAAGTGTTTACCCAATGCATTGGAGCGCTATCAGGTTGCACCCTTAAATTTTCCTTTTTTATCATGTGATACACATATATCATCATCAATCATTTCATAAATAACCCATATAGAATAAAACAAATGGGTTTCATTTCATAATCATAACGTCTTAAAAACTACTTTAAAGACATGATCTTTATGTCACTTTAAACCCACAGAAAAGGAAAGTGGGTCTCATGTATGAAAATATGAGAATTTAAAATAGAAAATTTTGGTATATATGTGAATAACCCTTTAGAAGAAAGAGCTTTGAGTATTCACTTAGTAAAATAAAATAATTTGAGAAAAAGAGAGAGACATTTTGAGATGGAAATTTGGCAGCATAACGTCTATGTTGTAGGGTTTTAGAAAACATTGAAAAAAGAGGGGACATGGGTAACCCACTCATAAATGATCCATAAAACAGTAGGGGCAGAATATAAAGGATTTAAGAACATGGTAATGAAATTTTAAGGATATACCATATGAAATGAAGAACATGAAAGGAAGACAAAAATAAGATTTCTCTTATGAAAATTCGGCAGCCTAATGACGTTACTTAAACTTTTAAAAAATGAATTGACGAGATAAAATAGGGTCACTCATCATATGAAAATAAAATATCAGTATTATTGATATATAGATCATACCCCAACATAATAAAAAGGATCTTGAAAGACTTGACAAGAAAATAGAACTTTAAAATGAGAAGGGTGAAAAAATCCCTAAAAAATTCGGCAGCCTAACGACGTCACTTAAACATAAAAAAAATGAATTGACAAGATCAAATAGGGTCTCTGATCATATGAACAAAAAGGATCAGTATGATAGATATAGATATCATAACCCAACATAATAAAAAGGAACTTGAAAGACTTGATAAGAAAATAGAACATGAAAATGAGAAGGGTGAAAGAATCCGTTACAAAAAATTCGGCAGCCTAACGGCGCCACTTAAACATGCATATTAGGAAATGATGAGAGTAAGAGGGGATAAATCATCATATGAACTTTTAAAGGTAATTAAGAGGAATATAAAAGAACATCCTCCAACATAAGAACATGGAGCATAAAATAAATGACTTAAAAGAGAGTATTTGAAAAGAAAGAGAGAGGTTGGATCCCTTACCTTAAAACGTAACTCTTAAAACTCAATGGTTGGGACCTTGAGGGCTTGGGAAACCTTGGGAGGACTCCTTGGGAGGTAATGCGACCAGATATTCGTTGGGGGAGATTTGGGAGTGAAAACTAAAGGAGGAAAGGGTGGGAATTTATATGAAAAGTGAGGGGACAAGTCATTAATGGCCAAGGGACACCTCATTGGTGGTTTTGGAAAAACCATGGGCTTTACCATGGTATTTGCACATGGTTTTAGCCACATGGGACCCCTCATACAATAATTCATCCTCTTTACTCGACCATACCTTAAAATATCTCATCACATCATCATGATGTAGTTATGATGTCACTAAACACCTGTAACTTAATAACCGTATTTTCACTATTCATCAAAAATTCAACTTTCTCAGAAAAATCCCAAAATTTCACCTTAACTAAATATCGATTCTCTAATTTCAAAAATGAACACTATTTGATAAAAATAATTTTCTAAATAATTTAATTTAATTTTTAAGTAAAAATACTATTCACCGAAAATTCATTTTTTCAGAAAAATCACTAAAAATTACCTTAACATAATATCGATTCTCTGAGTTCAAAAGTAAAGTCCATTTTATAAAAATAATTTTCTAAATATTTTTAATTTAATTTTTATTTAAAAAATACTATTCACCCCAAAAAACTAATAGTTGACTAATAATTTATGAAACCATTATTTAACCATTTTATTGAATCACATTACTTAATCAAGGTGCCTAGATTATATTAACACTTTCTTGAAGTGAGATTACTAATCCATTTGGTCACATTACTAATCCTAAGCGTAAAATCACTATTCATAATTTATTATTCATCAAAAATTAAGATGATCGTATTAGACTCTAAATTTCATACTGAACATAATTGTAGAAGACCATTTTTTTGAAAATCATTACACATAATTAATTACCTAAGGATTACATAAATATTTTCAAATATCCTTTTTCTAGAATTCATCAAAAATATGCATACTATATTTTTCCAAACATTTGAAAATTCATAAACTTCATCATAAGAAGAAATCACAATTTTTATTTAAAACAAAGGATTACACAAGCCAGTTACAGTCTCCTTACATAGACCCTTATAACCCCAGCATTGGACCTAAGAGTAAGTTGTCCTAAGGTGAGAGAATCTGAGGGCCGCTCGGCCAATATCGCACGAGTAGTAATTTCTATTAGCTTGAACTTCTTGCGAAGGCGATTCCGTTCCATCTTCACACGATGAAGTTCGGCTTGGGTTAGGTCCAGGGAAAAGCCTAATGGTGCTACCTCCTTCCCAAGTTCTGTTAGATGGGGTTCAATTGGCCCGAGACTACTGGATGAGGCCATCAAATATTCTTTCTATATTAATTAACCAAGATCACTTGTATTTAGAGACAATAATTGAAACGTTTAGTTTCCAACGGTCATATTGATCAATGGTCATATAACAGTCAAAACCCAATGGTCTTATTTTAATTAATTTTATGTTATCAAATGAAACAGTTTTATTGAGTATAAAAATAAAATAACATATAATGTTTAAGAAACAAAATGTATTCAAAATTTCGGGTCGTTACAATGACTATGTCAACTTATAATTAGATAATCCCAATAGGGATTCAATCACTTGTATGTAGACACTAGGATACAATGTAGGGTTCCTATAAAAGGTTTTTTAAACGATAGACCCAATGGGTTCCCTATTGTTTTATGAAATATGATCTAGTATGTTGGATTTGGGTAGAGATGGTTGTGGTTATCACCATACAACTCGTACTAAAAAATTATGTCGTATAGGTTATGTAAGTAGTTTTGGGTTTAATCATTTAGACATCCTAAATCATTATTTATACATTAATATAGTTACTATTGGTGTAGATATGATTTCTGATGGTACTTTCTGGTTTTTTGATGATGTGGAAAACATGATGTGATATATGATGGGGATTCCTAGAGTTACTTCCTAAGATCTAGAATCTAATCTTATTTTATATTGATTGTTATTCTATTGGGATTTTCAGACATACATCCTAGTTTCTATCTATTGATCCTCCTTGTTTTCTAGGATGCTCAGACATACTTCATAATATTTTTCTATTGATCCAAATTTTTTTGGATGCTTATATATACATCCAGGGATCCATTTTTTGAGACTAGTTGTCTATTGGGATTCCCAAACATACTTCACGGGATCTATCTTATATTCCTTACGTGGTAGCAGGTTACCATTTCAAGAAGTCCCATTATCGCTAGGATTTATCCCTCATTTAGGGTTTTAGATGTAGGTTTCTTATAATGTATCAGACCCCCCTTTTAGATACTCAAGGATTATTCCACTCTCTTCAAGTGACACATAGGATTATCCCTAGGGTCGAATGGTTACACAATTTTCACACTCAGTAGACTTGTCCGGGAGTGGGTTGTTGAAATTTTTTATTAAATAGATTCCAAGAATGTACTTGGATATAGATATAATACATTAAAAATCACATAATATACATCCCTATAAGGATAATCCAAGTTGTAATGTCATGATTTACCTATTGGACGAGACCGAGGAGTCAGACATGGGTCTGAATTTACATGGCTTGAGCTATATGGAATCCAGCTCACTGTCTTACATAATGTACATAAACATCATGAAATATTCTATTATAGTGATTTGAGGTGAGTTTGGGTTAACCCATTGTTTGAAATTGTATCCCTCCATGTAGACATTTCATTCTCAGAGATATATACAACATTGGTCAAATAATGTATTGTAGACTGGGATTACATTCCCCATGAGAGACTTGATTATAAGGGCCTTGTGTGGAATGACTTGAAGATAAATACCATTTTAACAGGAAGTCTAAACAATCATTATCACATACCCACAGATTGGTTGTGGTTTCATTTTATTCTCATTATTTGTCTCCTTCATATTATTTTAGATGTTTCTTGGATAGGATGAACATATTTCATGAGCATGCACTTATAGAAGATGATTACTGGTGCCCCATAGGGGGTGGCGTATTGAGATTTATTTTTCACCTCATGTATATTAACCTCAATGTTATATTAGACCTTATGTATACTATTTGGTTGATAAAATATGTTTTATGGATAGAGATGAGGCCAGTGGGAGTTTTATTGAGTGGATCCACTTGAATGGATTCTTATGTTTGGGCTGCAATCGCTTGATAGTGTCATGTAGATCGTTTATGTGTCTTGGATTAGTGTTAAAATAGAATCCATGTAATTTTATTTCAGTTTCAGTATGTACTATTTTATATGTGATTGAGCCAACAAATGATCATTTTTGTATATATGACACGTACGTCTAGGCCTGTACTACAATTAATTTTACAATTATAGATTTATTTTATTTACTTCTTTAACACTCTATACATTTCCTATTATGGATGATTCTTGATTATTTTCATTGTTTTATTACATTCTTATGTGGTCATAGTCTCCTCACTAACACACCATATTCCATCATTTCAACTAAGAACCATCTGGAATATGAGGAGGTACACTTGAGGCCTTAAGGAAAACAAGCTCGATGTACTAGTTTAGTTGCACCCTGGTTAGGATGATACAATGTTGTATCAAAGATTATCTTCCATTTTTTTGAAATAGGGGATATGGTAGATAAGATTATTTGGAATGTTTTGGAATATGTGATATAAAACAGACTATTAATTTAATAACACTTATTTCATTGATAATTTCTAGATTCTAGGGCTATGGGATAACCATATTTATCTATGATTTTACCATATTATATGACTTTTATTTTGTAAAATTAACATTTTGTGTGGATTTAATGATTTATTATTGATTATTATTGAAACAAAATTCTGTCACAAGGTCTAAAAATGAAAAAGGCAAATAGATTATAAAAAAGAGGATAAAACACATGAAGAAAATCAAGGTTTTCAAGGGTCTGAACATTGGATCACCCTAGTCTAGCCAAAACACCATCAACGTGCATGGTACTTGAGTTCCACAATTTGGTATGCAAGACACTTGTTCTCCCAAGCTCCATTCACCTAGGGTCCAATTTTTTCCCATAAATAGACCCTTGGGGACTTCATTTGTATGGATGAATTTCCTCGAAGCCTCATTGCTGCTCTGGTCACCCTAGTGCTTTGCCCAAGTCTTTGGAAACTTTTAAGGCAGTTCTTCAACACCTAAAGTAGAGGAATTTATGGAGGATCATAGGACTTAAGTCCATTTAGTGTTCAAAATCCATAACACTTGCACACCTAAAGAACCCAATCTCCATAAATCAGGAAATACTTTTGTGCCACCTATTCCTCTCATAGGAACATGAGTTCCCCACTTCTAAGAATACCTGTGAATATTATTGAGTGCTTGAGTTAGGTCTCTCCCAAGTATTAACATCCAAGTTGTTCATCACCTAAGTGAAAATTAGGTCGCCCAATCCTACTTCCAAACCCATACTTACGCACCACTACCTACATGGGAACCCATATTTGATTCCCCTACACTCTTCAGTCTACAAGTCATCAAGACCCCCTCAAAGCCATTAATGGAAAGGGTTCTTCTTTATTGTCTCCCTTGTTTGAAATGGATTCTATTGAGACCTCCAACAAAACCTCTTGACTTATCAAACCATTGAGAAAGACACATTAGGGTGTATCCTATATGGGTTTTTATATCAGTAGTGAGTGGTTTACTGCATTTGTTTCACAATGGGGTTAGGATTCATAGAGCATCTGTGGGTTTTAATATTCATAGTCACATGGACCTTTCTCCTATGAACAGTGTTGGGAAGTTTCAAGTTAGGAGGACTAGGGTTTGGGTTCTGTCCTCCCTTATTTATCTCTAAGTCCTAGAACCATAGGTCTCTGCTTGGTATGGTATTTTTCACACTAGCTTTTCCATGCAGGAAAAGGAGAAGTCTCCCTCCCCTACTATGATCCACAAGGGAAGCCATCATAGTGTAAGCCCCTAACCTTTCAAGTATGAGGTTTCAGTCTTGCTCCTCTCTAATTCTGACACCTTCACTCCTTATTTACATTGGACCCCTGTCCAATGTAAAGTGAATAGAGGGAATGATCATCCCTTCTCCCTCTTCCCTAGTCGCCTCACCCTTATCTACGGTTGCCGCCATTGGTGCGCCCTCTTCCACCAGTAGTGTATGAAAAGTTTTGGTTCCTTTGTTGAATTTTTTTCATCCTCTGGTTTCTCACACTGAGCATGACTCACGTGGGATTAGAGATTTTTCATGATCAAAATATTTGCACAATCTTGACATAAACTATAGTAATGCAGATTCCTATTTAAACGAGGATACGTTGGATGCCTTCTTGAAGGCTGGATCTCAAAAGGGTGACCATCCAAAAGGGTTCACCCAAACATTCCCCCTCAAATGGGTAGCTCCCATTTATAAATCCAAAAAAATGAATAAACTATGAGATCTCTCATTCCCACCAATATTGGGATACGTAGTAAGCCTTAATCAGGGATCGAGCTCCTACAATATCCTCTTTAGAAATCCAACCCAAATTCCATTAATATGGGCATCTTCATAAGGGTTAATCCCAATATTAATCCCCCAAATATTCAAGGCATACTTTTTAGGAAGTAATCCCAAAATCATTTCTCTAAAAGGACTATACTCTCCTATGAGACTCATCTAACTATGTAGACTTCGATTCCCATCCTCATTGGATACATAGGAAGCCTCCTTGAGTTTCAAAACAAACATTTCAAATCAATCCTTCTCTTCTTGGGAGAAATTACCAACATGGTTTAATATTAATTGGAAACCAATATTCTTTCCAAGTTTCTTGAGTTACTTCTTAATAAGTCCCACACCAAAATTTGACTAAAAACCTTTCGCTTATATGTCATTACCACATGATATTAAATTATATTGATAGGTCCTTATCACATGACCTTAAAAGGTATGACATGTCCCATTAAGTAGCACTGAACTACAAGGGTTCAGATTCCATTCACACGTATACAATGGTAGCACATTTTTTGGGAACAATCCCATATATCAAAACAATCATTCATCTCCCTGGACGACAATAAATTAAATAGTGTCCCACTGAGTGGATTAAAACCAATATCATCATAAAAATGATTAAAATAATATCTATATAGTATATGAGAGGATAACATTGAGGGATAACCTTGAATATATACAAATATCTCGATTAATTAAGATCCTCTGATACATATGGATGATTCCAAATTTCACACATGTTAATAAGTGACGGAAAATACCGAGGGAAACCTATGTTGCATGTGGTGAATTAATAATGATTCATGAAAATATCTTAAATTTATAAAGAGTCTCAGAGTAGACAATAATTCCCCCAAAAGGGTGTGATGAGTCTAACCTCCCACCCTCTTGACCAATGCATGTTCTTAAGTATCGTAAATGTTCAAACTTAACAAACTCCTAAATTTGGAAAGAAGGTCCCTTTTGGATAAAGAACTATTGGATATTTCTACTTCCATGAATAAATCCAATGGAAATTGCCTAGAAGTAGTGATTCTTAAACTAGAAAACACATTTCAAGCAACTACGAAACAAAATTGGTTATCCCAATGTGAATCCTCAACCGGGTTACTAATGTTACCCACTTATCAATCCCCTATAAATTGATAAGAGAAGGCCAAAAAAAGAAATAAATCAAAATTGTATCCATCCAATTTTTTTATTTAATCGATTTTATTTTTGTTTTCTTGTTTTTTTTCTCAGAACTCGCTTTACTCAAAAATGTCATTCTTCAAGACGACATCTGCGAATATCCCAACCACTACTCAAGATGGATCCTCAACCACAAGAAAGATGTAATAACCCACTCAGTGTATTCAACGATGGGTCTAAAATGTGTAGGTAATGGATTATTGTAAGCATAATACAATCCCGACCTTGGAGTCTACCTGATAGGCTATCCAGTTTAATAAAAACCCCCGATTTTCGGGTCAATGGTGACCGATGATAAAGAAACAGATGGTTCCATCCACCGTATTCAACCGTTTTGGGTCCTTATCCCCAGAATACAACTACCATTACCACCCATACTATAGGGAGGTTGATCAAGTGGTCATTCATGGCCTCAATTAAAATATGTATTGGTCCTTCCTGAGGACACCCACCAATAATCATCGCCAGTAGGATCATGCGGTAGGGAACACCCAACATTACGAGGGTTTTTCCTCTAGACATTCGGCCCAGGTCCCTCAAACCCATGCATGCAAGAAGAACCTATGGGGAAAATTTCTTGTAAATATGGAGAAGGTTTTTACCTTTTCCCCCTTTGGAGACTCTCATCAACCTAACATGATGGAAAATAATGAGCAGACACATACACCCGTCTATCTTAATTCTGCCTCCCAGCAGACTCTTCAGAAGGTGACCCACCAATCCTTCCAGGAAAATCTGATTGAGTACCATAAATAGAAAAATACACTTGTTTACTAATTATCAGCAAGTTAGTAGACTCTTCTTACTGCATTTAAGGAATCCCTCCAATCAAATGTGGTGGTAATAGGTAAATAGGATCATACACCTACTTACACTAACCAATTATGTCATTAGTCTCTTCTTCCAGCATTAAAAGAATTTTTCCAACCATATCTGATAGAAAATAGCATGTAGGTACATATAACATACCATATGCATCATTCCTACCAACAATATCATTTGGTAGCACCCAAAGATGTTAGTTGGAAAGCTCCGATGAAAAATCTAAGGTAAACTCATCTCTCATCCCCCAAACATGAGTACTGTCAGTATCAACTGACAGGAATGGGAGGATAAGAGTAGGTACATACACCTACTACCGATACAGAATGGTCGTATATTCCCTTTAAGGCCTCTAAAATCACCAAAAATATCTTAGAAATAGTGAAAGAGAAGACAAAAATTTTTCCTGTATTTTAGAAGCATGCTAGAATATCAATACAAAAACTTCATTGGTACTATGCGAACATACACATAAATCGATCCCCTCACCATGGATGAAACATCAACATACCATCACAAAGCAGATACATACCTATGTTCTAGTTTGGTAGGGTTATGTTGCATACTCCCTCATATCATACGAACAAGAGGATCAAAAACATACAACCTTTCCCATTGGAGGTAATTGGCCCATTCTGATAACCACTCCAAGGTTGGTACATACACCTAACTTTGATAACCACTTCTCCCAGCAAGTGGCCTCAAGTAAGTGTAAGAGAGCATCCAAGAATAAGTATTTCCAAGAACAGTTGGAAAAACAAGAGCCAAGCTGCAATCTGGCTCCAATTTATGCTAGATTTCTTATATCCCTTAGAAATATATCTATTATAGCTCAATATCCTACCCTCTCATTACCAAATTATGGGAGTAGTAGTAATAATTCTTAATTTCTCCATCAGAAACATCATCGTGAAATATTTCTTCATGAGACTATAGTCAATCAAGAGAGCATATCTCCTGATTAGTGCCACAGAAACCCTAAATGTGTCCCGAATACCAAGGAGCAAGAAGCTTTATCCCTTGTTATAATCCATAGTGGTGGTCCTCCTCATGATGGATTTTTCTTCGAAAGTTCTCTCTATAGTAGTGTCTCACATTTTCAAGATAATTCTATAATTAACAATGTTTTAATGATAAAGATCTCTTATCTCGAGGGCCATCCAAGTATGATTATTTATTATTAACATGTGAAATAATTTCTCAACTAAAAGACATCATAAGGGAACAATCATTCTCCTATCCTCCCTTGGATAATTTCTCTTCGAATACATTAGAGGAAAAAACTATTTGATTCCATTGTTTTTAGTAAAATAATCGAGAATCATCCACTTTGGTCATGCCAAGGGGATACAACTCTAGGGAAAGATGATGAAGAAATGTTAAACATGAGAAAACAATTGGCTAAAGGAGATGTAAGAGTTCTGTTCTGGCCTTTGGAAAACTCTCAATATAACATTCCAGAATTGATAGCAGAAGATTGCATTCATGATGTCTGCCACGACATATGGAAGACTCTTCAACATTTTCAAATGAAATTATTACCATAAGATGAATATCATATTAATGTAAAGGTAATAGAAGAATTGCAATCCCAAATTGACTTGGTATCTCTCTCGTTTTTCCTGACATTCTATGGTTGAAAAGAATAAGAGAACCCTTCAACGTTCATGCCTCAATGCTCTAAAGAGTCTACCCAAGTTAATTTTTGATACCCCATCTAGTGTTATTATCAGAGGATGGGGTTTACATTGAGTATTGCATTACACTACACTCTAGAATTAGTAAATCCCTCAAAAAGTGGTCTCATGCAATTTTATTGCCTATGGATTGCTAAAACCATCATATTTTGTATGTAATCAAGTCTACGGTCAAGAACAGGCCTCAACTATCTCTCATTAGAGACAGGCTAAAAGAAAGAATGATGTTGGGACACCCTTTCATCATGCATCTGAGAATCTTCATAAGGACTCCCTCTTAGAGGATGTCAGTAGTAAGATGGCACAAATTATTGAAATAGCACCGCGTTCTTTCGAAATATGCGATTTGAGTGGTGGTCGGATAATGCACCCAACTAATTTCTGAACCAAAATTCACAAAATTAGAAGAGCATCTACTTGAATATATACTTTAGAATTTCAAGAGAAACCCCAACCTATATGGATGGGGGTTTGTTTAATTCAACCTTTGGATTCAATAAAAAAGGTTCAAATGTTTGAAGAAGAAGAATAAGAACATAAAAATCTTACGGGGATGGGGTTTTTTTCACATCTAAAATTCCCTCCTTGACAGAAGTTAGTTTTCTCCCGATTAGGGAAGAAGCCACAAAAAAAAGAGAACAACTGAACTATCCAAGGATTCCCGTCATGTAACTGTCTGTTAAACTATTCTTGTAAATTCATCATATAGGAGAGCAGAGTATCATTAAAGATACAGTAGAAGATGATCTTCCAAAGATATAGAAAAAATTCCATCAATTCATTATTCATTAGTAAATTTCATTAACAACATTGTATAAGATCCTCGAGAAAATTATTCTAGTTTAGGGTAATAAGATGATGATGTTTGATCTAACATAGGGTACACATTGAAGAAAATAAATGATGTGTGTGTACCCGAAATCAGAGGCTTACCAGAATCTAGGTATTCACTAAAATTATCATCTTCCACCACATTAAAAGGTATCTATCAATGGGAAAGGTAAAAGTTAGATCACATCTCACTTTTCCACTACATAAGGTCAATCTCCTTCTCTTGAAGAATGACTTTCATGGAAATAAGAGGAGACGAGAGATTTGAAAAGACTCAATACAAACTTAGTTTGAAAACCAAATCTCTATTAGAAATTATTTCCAAGTATATCTTTCACATTCACATCTAGTTGGAGCTCCTCACTAAAGAAGATTTTTTGTAACTAAATATTTGGATAATGAATTCCCTCCATTGGGTACACATCCAAGGAAATATTAAACACATCCTTATAGGCATGTCCCCATGAGTTATCCAAGAAAAATACCCGCACCATCACATATGTTTTTTCCAGTTGTTGAACTAGTTGAAGCCCTATATATTGTATATCTATAGTTCCTTTCTCATCTAGATATTCCTGAAATGTTTATGAACACAATTGAGGCATTAACAAAGAGATTGGAAGCTACAAAAAATGTCATTATTCAGTTCAGCCAAAAAAGAATGATTACCTAGAGTGGGTGGATCTGATCCCACCCCCACCAATTTTCATCAATATTACATTCCCATTCAATAATGGTTTGGGATATCGAGAAAAAAACTTAACAAATTTCATTTCTTATTGTGATCCTATGATTGGGACTCCTCAATAAAAAAATAGATAAAGATTATGATTTTTTTCAGTCATTAAAGGGAATAGGTTTGTCATGGTATACAAGTTTTCAATCTCATTCAATTATTATAAGGGAAGATCTTTGTTAGAAATTCCTTCTTCAATTCAGAGCAAAGCTGCCGAAGGAAACTAGTTTTGATCATAAAAATTGCAAGGAAAGGGAAAATGAAAGAGTTTCATATTTCATTACTCGATGTTAAAGATTAACATTTTAAATAAATATGGAACTCCATCAAGATTAGTTTCTTCCAATTTTTGTGGAAAATCTATGTGATGATTTATGTACACCACTGATCCTTGTAAAATTCACAAGAGGGTTTCGAGACATTGATTCAATTTCCCAACAGGTTGAGGATTACATTGTGGATACTTAAGCCAAAACTCGTGTAATTCCATCAGCTCTCGGAAAGAGAACATGGAAAGAATAGGCTGCTATAGTCACACTCAAGACATCCCATATACCTTCTTCCACTTAAAAATTATCATCAAATTGAAGGGATCTACCTCCGGTGCATTAGCAGAAACAACTACCTCATCAAGATGATCAAAGAGATCAATGGAAAAAACAATTTTAGGAGTTAAAGAACAACATTAATTTCATCTGGAATGAACTTGTTATTGGTTACTTCATCTCATATCAGTAGAATAATTTGGTTCAGATTCCATGGTTGAAGAAAACAAATAAAGAAGGAGATGAATATCTTTCGAACTATTGTCCCTTTCACCAGATGTTGGGGCATCCCATTCAGGAGTGTTTTGTTTTCAAATAACTCCTTCAAAAAATGGTGGACTCTGGACAAGTGATGTTGAAAAGTTCATTTGTCTAAGTATCATGTGTTACTGCTACTGATTCAGAGGAATAAGGTGAATGGAAGGATATCCAAGGTAAAAATCCACATAAATATGTTGATTGGATGATCAGGAGAACAATCAACCAAACTCATTACCTTATATGAACGCAATTGAAACAACTGATTGTGTCTAATTCCACTCCTATAAGATCATAACCACCTTCATCAAAAGATCAGTCCTCCAAAGTTCAATCCTCAAAGAAGCGATGTGATCTGAAGGAAAAAGTGTAGTCAAAATAATACGATCTCATGTCAAGGCCAAAGATCTATTTTACTGTAGTAGATTTCATGGAATCTATTTCAAAAGCACATGCACTGCCCGAAAAATGCAACAGTCAGAACTGATCTATCGAGTATAATCTTCATCAGGTGAAGAATTGATTTTTGGTTCCATCAATGTTATCTTTTTAACAGATCACTATTCTGATGGGGATTATGGTTATAATGAACCTATGTTCCCTATACCTAACTAGGGAACATGAACAATAAGCCAAGGTCAAGGATATATGGTAAGACGTGGGTATTCTAGAAGTCATTATTATAACTCTACCCCAGATCGAACCATATACATGGTATAAACTCATGGGAGAGCCCTTTAGAGAGCTCAAAAAGAATAAGAAGATTATTCCACGCATGATAGTTTCATTCCTGATAGGATTATTTTTGATATCTTATTAGTGGTTAAACTATCTTTCCCTCAGTAGTTAGATTGAACTAGTTAGTATAATCTACTAATTACAGGCGTATTTGTAGTTTTTGCTTCGACACCTGGTACATCTATATTAGAAGCATCAACTTCCATGGCACCTAAAAAACTGCATCTCTGTATAGGGAAATGAGGACCTCTGGACCAAAAGTATGATGGTTTTAAATATTTGTCCCATGTAACGGCCAATTTATTTATTTTGGATTCCTTAAATATTTAAAAAATATTCGAGAAGCACCAATTGAGGCTTTGTCAAGTCCTCAAGTGTTTGAAATTGATGCTACTGCAGATGAGGTTTACTGTATAGCAAATGACCCTACTGAATTTCATGAAGTTATATATTTTACGGATGAAGATTAAGATCATGTCATACATGGACATATCAGGCCCTTTTATCTATCTGATAAGGTCAATGACTTAGACATCTAAAAAACCTTCATTGATAATGGATCTGGAGTCGACCTCATTCTTATTCGAACACTCCATCGATTGGGACTCACTGAATATGAAATATCTCCTTCCACATTAAAGATGCATAGTTATGACAAGAATGGGCAAGAACTTCTAGGTCATATTACACATGGAACTCCGTTTGGAGGTCAAGTGTCTAATTCAGATTTTATGGTTATCTGTCAGGACACAACCTTTAACATTCTACATGGTTGGCCTTAGTAACATCAACATGTATCCATACCTTCGTCATTACTCCAATGTCTCAAATATTGTTAGAATGGTAAAATTGGAACATTTCATAGTGAGAAGGATCTATTCAAACTGTTTAAATATTAATACAATGTGGCATAATTTTATCACATAAAGGGAATGAGGTCCGTGATAAAAGAGGTAACCAAAATCAATGCTCTAAATGGTCTGGAAAAGATCTCATAAAACCCACTCAAACATTTGAGTACAGATTATGTGTTTATTATCCATCAAATTTAAAGGATAAACCCAAATATAAACACTAATTTGGTGACTCTTATAATGTCAATTGCAGCAATCGAGCCTGAAAGCATGGGAGAAAATGATGATTCACCATGAAGTGGTGAAATATTAAATGGAGATGTCTTCATTTCATCCACTAAACATCAGCATGTCTGTAAATCACCAATCAGACACAGAGATTTTGTAGAAATACTAGAGGAAGAAAAGGATTTTGATTCCCAACCCATTATATCCAATAAAATCATCTAGAAAGACCCTTCATCTTTAGTAGAGTCATAAATGGTGGCCTCTTCTTCCAGATGTTCAAATACCGACTTCTCCCTTAGCTCTGAATGTTTTACTTCATCACCTACAATGTAAGTAGTAGCATAAGAATTGAAACATAAGGAATAATAATAATAATATTTTAGGGATGATCCTCCCGAATTTGAGGTAGGTTTCTGTACCACAGGGCATGAGCTCAAAGAATTAAATCTGGTTATAGAAACATATCCAATCCCCACTCTAATTAGTGCAGCCATAAATTATGAAGATCAAGAAATGAATACATTATTTCTAAAGAAACATCGAGATATATTTTATTTGAATTATACATAAATTCAATGTCTTAATCCTAATGTAGACACTCATCATTTGGGTTTTCCATAAGAACATCGAGGATTCAAGTAGATAGCAAGAAGAACACACCCAACTCATGCCTCTAAAATTGAAGTTGAAGTTGATAAGCTTATCAAGGCTAACATTCTTAGGGAGGTTCAATATCACAAATGGATTTACAACACTGTCCCACTGAAAAAGAAGAATGGTAAAATTAGATTTTTCTTCAATTTCAGATATCATAACATGAATTTTCCTAAAGATGTTATTGCATTTCCGATCATAGATCTTTTAATTGATGCAATAGCTGGCTAAAAATATCTTTCCTTCATAGATATCTACAATGGGTACAACCAAATCAACATGTCCCTAGAGGATAGATAATAAATAGCCTTTATAATCCCTCAAGTTGTGTTATTCTATTGGGTAATTCCCTTTGCGATAAAGTATGCAGGTGCAATGTATCAACATACTATGCACCATATCTTCAAAACCTTCTTTCGAAAATTTTATTGAATGTTATGTGGACGATTTGGTGGTTATATTGATACTAAATTCAAAGAACTTGGAATATCTGGAGACTATATTTAGTAAAATTCAACAACATAATTTTAATATGAACCCCTTGAAATGTGCTTTCAGAGGAATCATATGAAAGTTCCTTAGCTTCATTTTATTCCATTGTGGCATCAAAGTAGTTCTTGAGAAAAAAAAATAAATCCATTGAATGTCACTGACCTAAAATTTTAATGAATTAAGAAGACTCTAAGGACTCATGACCTATATTTGGTTCTTTATCATGAATTTGGTAGGAAAGTGTTTTCCCTTCATTATATTAATGAATAAGGGAGTCATCTATCAATGGAATGAAGATATCTAAGAGGAATTTGATACCCTCAAGAAATATCTTGTGATTCCACTGGTATTAACTCCACATGATGAAGGAATACCACTTATTCTCAATGTGAAAGTTTTAGAGTGGTTACTGGGTGCCTTCCTTTCCCAAAATATTGATGTTAGGAATGAAAACAACCCTTACCATCTCAGTCGAACTATATTTGATATAGGAACACAGTATTCAAGTATTAAGATGTGATTCCTAGAATTAATCTTTGCAGTTCATAAATTGAGGCACTACTTGAAACATCATGAGGTCCAATTGGGGTCTCTCAATACCCCACTCAAATATATCCTGAGTCTTCCTATTCTTACAGGGTGTTTTGCATGGTGGGAAGTTATTTTACAGTAGTTTGATATCCATTTTGTTCCTTAGAAGGCAATAAAATGCCACGCATTCGCCGAATTCTTTGCCGAACATCGATCTATAGAAGATACATAATTGAATACTATACTTCCTCATAAATAGGCCTTCTCTATTCTCTATAATCACTAATCATGGGAAATATACTTTTATGGTACCTCTAGAAGCCCAACAAATAAGATAATGGAAAACCCTAAACTCGAAAAATATGGGTTAGGAATTGAACTTATCTCCCTAGAAAAGGTAGTGTTGCCTTATTCTTTCCAGTTGTCAGAAGGTAGTATGAACAATGAAGCGGCATATCAAGATCTCATAGTAGGTCTGAAATTTGTGCTTCAGGTACAAGTGAACCACATGAAAGTGAAGGTTATTCAGAGTTTGTAATCAAAAAAATCAATAGGGATTATGATATCAGAAAACAATAGTTAATCCATTTGGGTGATTACGTCAGAGGGTTAAAGGCTGAATTTTCCTATGTGATAAAATTGTCTTATGTCCCACGATCACAAATTTTCCAAGATGATGCACTAGAAAATATAGCCACAACCCTTGACGATCGAAATCGGGATGATACAATCATCAGTAGTTCCCATTTTCAAATGGTTTCACCTTTTCTAAAAACTATAATAGAGTAAAATAATTAAATTATCCCTATTTATGAGCCATATGGTCATACCACAAGATAGGTGACACCAAACATGGAATACCTTCAAAATAGAGTAATTCCTCTAGATAGAGCTGAAAAAGAATAGAACTGACGACGAGTGTCCAATTTTAATATTTATTATATCCAAGTTCACTAGAAGATTTTCTACAAATGAGGCTTTGAGGGAATCCACTTGATGTGTATTGATGGAGAAGAAATTGCCTCTCTCATGAATGAAGCACATTCAGGAGCTTGTGGTGCTCGCCAGTCTGGGCATATTCTTTCTTATCAAATTTGATGTCCTGGAAACTTTTGGCCTTCAATGACACAGGATTTCATAGATTTCACTAAAAAAATTCCATCCCTACTAAGTGCATTCCCAACTTCATTCCTCAACCGTAAGAGTTTCTAGATAAGGATAAATACTCTTGGCCATTTTCCACTTGGGTAATAGATGTTTTAGGGCCTTATCCTCCAGCTACAACTAAGCAGTTCAAGTATATTCTTACTACTACAAAATTCTTCTTCTAATGTGCTGAGGAAATACCTCTCAAATAAATTTAAACCAAATGCATTGTTATCTTTCTCAAAAATCTCATCATAACTAGATTTGGTGTCCCTCAACTATATTGATAGAAAGGGACACCAATTTCTAATCTATTGAGGTAAAGAGTTATATAGGTAGAAAAATATCAAATCTAACCATTCATCTCACTATATTGCAGCAGCCAATGGACAAATATAGGCATTCAATAATACCTATAAAATATAATCTAGAAGATGGTGGATAAAGATAAGAAATCATGTCCAAATAAACATTTGTATCCATTATGTGCTTATCGGACTACTACCTGTACTGCCACTCTAAAAACCCCATATTCATTATTTTATGGCATAGAACCATTTTGTCCAATTTAAATTAAATTTCCATCACTTAGAGTTCCAATCTTTGACCAGTTCTCTATATATGATAATTCATAGAAACTATTTGATGATATGGAATGATTAGATGAAAAAATATTGAAAACTTCGCATCATTTAGAAGTATATTAGAACAAAATATTGTGAGCCATTAATAAGAATGTTCTCCTCCATTAATTTCCTCATAGAGAGTTGGTATTGATCCTCAGGACTCCAATGATTCTAGAATAGAAACCTCCAAATCTTGAGCCAATGTGGGAAGGACCCTATTCCATACATAAGGTCTACTCAAATGGAGCTTATACCTTAATATCAATGGATGGAGAGCTTAGCAAAACTCCACCCAATTCAAGATTCTTGAAGAAATACTTTGTGTAACTTCACACAATTTCCTTGTTGGATGACTCTAAACTGCAAAACAAAAAGTCATAGTTTCAAGGCATTATACTCCAAAACAACCATAATCATCCATGCTGCACGACGATAAAAAGCATTGCATCATTTTTTCTCGTTACATGAAATTAAACAGTATGGATAATGTCTTGTCTATTTTACATTAAGTTCTTCAATATGCAAGCATAATTAATATCATTACAACTCCTTAGTGACACATGACTTCCATTCCTCCATATGTTTGAGTCAGATCTGCATGGTGGCCTAATTTCAAGAACTATGTGTGGCTTGATTGTCATTTGTATAAGATATATAGGGATTCCTAGATCACTAATCTTGGGATCAATCGCAAGAAAAAAAATATTTCCCTGTCCCTCCTCCTGTATATGAATTAGATCTATATAGAGTGTTATTTTAAGATATATGGTTTTTTTCAAACCATCTTGTGTATTAAATTTAATCATTCTTCTAGAATGTGTTTAAATCCCCTCTCCCCCATTAAACTCAATTGGTGTCGGAAATTATTGTGCAAGAACTATGTTTGGCTTGATTGTCATCCATATGAGATATGTAGATATTCCTAGATCTCCAATATTTGGCATATCCACAATAAAAGACCTCATTTATTCTCTATGTGAGAATCAACCCAGTATATAGAATGTTTAAAGAACTACATATGGATTGATTCTCATCCATATGACATACGTAGTGACACCTGGGATTAATTTTTTGGCCTAGACACAATATTTTTGTTTTACGTCAGAATCACTTAATGTCCTAGCAACATGACTCAAAACTGCACAACATAATATTTATTCATAGGAAATAATGAATGTCTTCATTTTACATGCGAGTCGGATCTATGTAAATTAATCCAAACTCATGTCCAGTATTGATTCAAATATTTTTTTTGTGTATTGAGAATCACCCCCTTCTATATTTCACACTCTTAATCTTGAATATTTTCAAATTATCATAATCATTCTTATTGATTTTGGTGGCAGAGTTTCTAATATCTTATAACTCTTTTGTCTGACTATGATGTATGTTCCCTTAGGTGTCCTTCCATAAGATGCCTATATAACAGGTATGTTAGTCAAATGATGTCACTATTTGGATATGCAGTTCATAACCCAATTGGCCCTTCATAATAAAACCCCTATAATAGGTTTTTCAAATAATTGTAATTTCTTTCTTATTTAAATTCCCTTTTGTAGCCTTCAAAATTTGATAACAATATACAGGAATCTATTTCTTAAATAATTCATTCATGTATATTTCTCCCATTAACTTTCCTTCAATCTGAAACTCTTCAAGACCATAGTTTATACATTTCCCTCTCCATGTGTTCAAAGAAATATGAAATAATCTTTGATCATTTGACCACATATCATCTACTATTTCCATTTCTGGTCCTAGTCGTATGACCTAAAAACTACCAACACCATACTTCCTATGTTTGTGTCAGTCCTTCGTAGAAATCAAATTCCTCCGATTCTTTGGAAACCATTATTGGAAATACCCTATCAACATTCCGGTACCTTTCATACTAAACAAAACTATGTGATTTTTAAAATTTCAATCTTTATAAACTCTTATTGTCTTTTAGCAATAGAATGTAAAACATTTGATAGATCATTTTCCTGACTATGCAGTATGTTCCTCTAGATGTCCTTGTATAATGTTTGCCTATATAACAGTTCTGCCAATCACAAGATGGCACTATTTGGCAATGCATCATATGCCCCAGCCGACCCTGCATAATACAACCCCCATAATGGGTTTGTCAAATAATGGTAACATCATTCTTGAAAAAGGTTTCCTCAAATACCTTTATCCATTTTTATTCCCATATCATTATTCAAATTCATAAATTTTTAAATCATGATTTACAATTCTTCCCTTCCATGCATGAATATGATAGTATGCTTCCAAAATATTTATCATGAAATTATAAGAATGCCATAATTTTCGTCAAAGATATAGACCATAAATTAAATCCACACAATTTCACCACTGTATAACTTAAAATTGCACAGGACAATGTCCTCACTGCATGACATAAAACTGCATAGTATAATGTCCTCACTGTATGACTTAAAACTAAATAGTTTGATATTAGAAATTTAATTTTTAGACAAATTTTACCCATTCCTCAGACACCAAATTTGTGTAGAAGTGTTTTTCCTATTCATGAAATATTTTGGCATAGATAACCCTTTATTATTAAAACCCCTTTCCTAGTAAAAACCACCCACTATGGTCTCGAGTCACCCAAATATTATTTTTCATTGTCTATCAAAAGTAAAATGTTAAATTCATAAGAGCTCTTTTTCTTGACTATGCAGTTCATACTTTAGTTGGTATTGCATAAATCTCTCTTAAATAATAGGTCTTTCAGTCAAAATATTCCATTATTTGGCTATGCAGCCCATGTCCTAGTTGACCCTGCATAACACAACCCCCATAATGCGTATTTGAAATAATGGTAACCTAGTTATTGGAAAATAATTATTTTAGGTTTATACACTTTTTAGATTTGGTGAATATAAAAAATCATGACTTAATATTCCCCTTGGAAATATTTAAAGAATATTATAGAAATTCATAGCCATTGAGTCTTGTTTGGGATCTAATTTCAAAATTTATGGTCAAATCTATTCGACCTTAAAAAATAGCCCTTTATAGCCCAACATACATGACTCTAAACTACCCACAACAAGAGACATGGTACTCACCAGATTGGAAACCTGCAAAGGCCACTCTAGATAAAAGTCAAGTCCCATCTCATTAAACGTACATTTTTTATGATTTTAAGTAATATTGAAAAATGAAAAGTCAAAAGATAAAATGTTTGTGGGTTGTCTATATAACACAAGTAAAAATAAATCTACGTTTACTAAACCCATATTTTTGGTAAAAAAATCTATCAAGAAAGAAAAATCATACGATTAAAGATAACATTCTTTTTCATTTGATAAAAAAATTCTTAGAGGTGCATCCCAAAAATGGATTCTCTCATCTGTCATAAATTAAAAGAGGTTTTGTACATATATTTTCATTAGGGTAATGACATCTTGATCCCCATCAGTGGAATTTTTATGTTCATTTAGCCGAACAACATCATTATCTTCAGCATAGATAAGAGATTCCTTAGAATGAACAATGGATTTTGAACCATCCTTTTAGAATTTTCTGATGGAATCATGAAGCTGGTCAAGCTCCCATGTGATAATATCTAATTATTGTTGAAGACGCAGTCTTTGAACAATATTTTCTTTAATATTCTACTTTAGTTCTATTAACATTGCAGTATGATTGGCCTCAGCTCAGGACAACACTTCTTGGAATTCTTCAGTGTCAATCAACAGTTTTTTTTATTAGATCATAGCGAAGATTATTCTCTTGCTCCCTCTTTCGGAGAATCTCTTTCACTGCTGTATGAATTTCATGGTATTTAAAACCGCCAAATCTCATCATGATAAACAGAGATGAAAGTCATGGAATTCATGAAGGATGTTCCTCAAGGGGAATTTTAGATATTATTTTCCATATATTTTTTCATGCCTAACGACATGAAAGACGATTGGCCTTTTATCTTTATGGGTCTGATTCAGAATCACTGTCGTAAGGAGGGACATATTATGGGATTAATGTACTTAAATAAGTTCCACGTTATGCTCTTATCTTGATAGTGTTTAACGCCCCGACCCCAGAATCCTTGATCCAGTGAATTATTTGAATACATTTCCATGATTACAAGTAACCAAGTCCCTAAGGACTGATCAATTTAATAGTTTTCTAAATTATATTACACACATGAACATTACATTACACATTCAATCATATAACACAATATAAATAATCTATTCAGAAAGCCATTATTCCCCAAGATTAACCATTCATGTCAAACATAATACACTTCATGGAATCCTAGGAAAACAAAACATAAGAAAGGGGTGGGATTATATGCATAGTAAGGGTAAATAATTTAGCGGAATCTATAAAATTTTAAGGCAAGATGTGTAATAAAAATAATATCCTTTTAAAAAAACATCAACATATTATAGAGAAAATAAATCAAACAGTACCATATAAACATTCATATTGATAATATACTAGTCGAATAATAACATGTAATAATTAATTTTCTAATAAGGGAATTCCTAACACCGAACATCATTACCACATAGTCAAGGCCTTGTGCCAGGACTACAAATAAAATTTTTGCCAAGGCCTTGTTGTAAGATAATAGTTTGTCTCATTAGACCTACTAATGCATTGAGGAGTTATAGCAGGCTCCACCCATCACATACTAAGTCCACTGAATTCCTCATAAGAAATTGTTGAAATATAACATAAACATTTGTATTAGAACTAGCATACGAAATGTCAATACTTTATCCATAAAACATGAATGGAATAAAAATAGCACATTCAAAGTAAAACAAAACATAACTCATTAAATACAATATGGATGTTTGTACTATAATAAATAAACCATAATCAATAATGATATCCAGTAAAGGATACTGACATAGTTGAAAATGATAATTAAAACATTTTGGGAGAAATATCCATTTTGTGTGAAATTATTTAAAAGTCACACATTTATAAAGGAAGTCATTCAATAGATTTTTTTATTCAATGTCTCCCATATCACTTTGAAACTTTTGAAAGGAATTAACATTTTAAAACAATTATGTCCATATAAATAAATCCTTAAAAACATTTTGAAAATATGGACATTAATGAGAATGATTTAAAAGAATAAATATTTAAAACATTTAAAATGATGTTTTAGTAAAATATTTTCTTAAAAGAATAATTTTGAAATGTATTTTATAAAACATGGACATGGATAATAAATATTTCATAGAAAATACTTACACATAAACAATCTCAGATAATAAATATATTTAGGAATTTACCCTTACATTGCACTTTAATTCTGTAGAGGGTTAATTTATCCTTTTGTATAAGGACCATAGTATGTTATTAAATTATAATAGAACTATATTCATATTTATTATATCATAAATGATTCATTTAAGATATTATACTACCCATTTAATAATGATGTCCATGTCAAATTAACATTTGGGGTAATAATCGTATTCTTTATCGTACGTGTTTTGACTTGTTATTCTTGATCGTATCATTTTGATTTTGATCTGAATAGTTACATAATAGAAAAAATGAATTATATATAATATTTAATTATAATATATATATGTATAACAGATAGATATATGAAATAGAAAACACCATTTATGGAGATGGTAGGTCGTATGTATGCATAAACATTGTTTCTGTTTTCATATCTTATTGAACGAAAATAAGTGAATAAGATATATACAAGTGCATACATACATACATAAAAACATATATATATATATATATATCTCCATTAGAATTATTGTGTTATATATTACATACTTATTAATAATATTTTTTTTATAATCATTGTTTAATGGTGTACCTGGAAATGAATCTCATAGCGTCATGGAGACGTTAAGCCATACGTACACACGAGCGACAATATCATTTCATTAATGATTGAAAGGGTTGGAATTGGATGGTTTATTAATTTTACTAAGAAAGTATCATGTTATTTTCATTATTTATATACATATTACTCATCATTATATCCATCCAAATAATATAGGGTTGAATAATAAATTACACCACGGCGAGGAGACAATAAGTTGTGTGTACGCACGCATGGTGACATTATCATTCATAGGATGGATAGAATAATAAGTATGGTTTACCATACTTATAATAACATCACAGTATGTATAATTTAATGGATTCATTATTTTGGTATGGAAATAATAAAGAAATAGAAATTTTATGAAGAAATGAACTTTGAAATATGTGATAAAATAATTACCTATTCTTTGGGTGTTTCCTTTTGATTTGAAAAAAAAGGCTTCTTAGGTTGGATTTATAGTCAAGGTAAGGCCTCTAGGTTGAATTTAGGGAAGTGGGGAGGATATTTAAGAAGGGGTCGGCCGAGGAAAATGTCTTTGTAGGTGTGATTTTGGGAGAAGGGGAAATTCCCTTTTATAAGAGAGGCCAGGGTCACTTAAGGAAATGTTTAAAATATTAATTTATTTTAAAATAATTTTTGGTTTATAATGGCTCAAAATCCATTTATTGTGAAGATAATGTGTTGATGGGTCTCAATTATCTCAACCAATATTTTTTATACATGTTTAGGGAACCATATTAACCCTATATTTTATATTTAACTCTTAGTTAAATAGTTTAACTTTTACCATGTCCTATTGTATTATTATAATAAATGGTTAATAAACATAATATAAAAAACCAAGAGAACCCCAAGTGGTTTATTAATGACATATTTATCAATATATAAGTCCTTTCGAAAATCCTGATATTTTTAGGAATATTATATCATTTACTAACATAGTATTTTTTTTAAAACTCATTTATGTCAATTTTTACACTATTTAGTATTTGGTTTTTGTGATAGTCATAACAGCGTGATTACTTTGACCAAAATTCATTAAATCAACCCAAAAAATTTAATATTAATCTAGAAAATTCGTTTATGGCATAATAAGTTTCAATTTACATATATTTTTATATTTACAATATCAATTAGTTTAATATTTAATTGATAATGTAAATATTGTATCGTAATTGTGTAATAAATAAATTTAATTATTTTATTTCAAAAAATTATAAATAAAATAACAATATGTAGGAAATGTTCTTATCTTTCTAATAAATATTTATAGTCGAATTTATATTTGGTATAACCCTATATTAAAAATGGTTTAGTTATTAAAATATTAATTTCACACTTTTATCTCTTCTTTAAATAAAATTATAATAAATGTACTAATCTAATTAAAAAGGGACAAAATGATCATATTTTATTCCTAAGGTCGGTTTTTATCGAAATACCCTTATCCAATAGAATTAGGACATGTTTTGGGAGAATTAAAATATCATTTTTAACTTTAATTACCATATTTACTTTTAACCATGGTAAATAAAATTCAAAAGTTACTAATCACCAAACAATATTCTTATATTATTGAACCAAATTTTACTTAATGATGTCAAACATGTCTTATATTTTTAAAATTCAATTCACATAAGCAGTAAAATTTCATTTTATGCAAATTTTCAAATGTGCCTATAAGGTGGGTAAAAGACGTTAAAAATTTCAATAAAATTTTATACATCTAATTTTATAACAAAATGACCCCAATAAATTTCATTAAAATTATATAGGTATTATATATATATTTTGACTTAAAATAAATTTAAATAAAATAAATAATTATTTAAAAAAAATTCAGTTTTAAACAATAATGGAGTGTTTTTACTATTCATCAAAAATTGAATGTTTTTAGAAAAATACCAAAAAATCACCCTATGCTAATTTTGATATTCCGAATTCAAAAATGAATTCTATTTTAACAAATTAAAAAAATATAAAATCAATTAATGAATTTAAAATTAATTCCCGTTGTTATAACCAAAAAGCGGGATTTTAAAAAAATTAAAAACTATCAAAAGATTGACACGTGTTTATGTCAACTTTAAATGTGAAATTACTTATAATGGACTAAATTGTATTAAATGGTAAAAATATATTCTAACTATGCCTCTATACAATTAAAATACATAATTTAACACTATAAATTGTTTCTATTAAAAATGTTGTTTTTAATTAAAATTTTGTATTTTTCACTATTCATCAAAATATGAAAGTTACTAGAGAGTACCGAAAATTTATCCAAACTAAATTTTTATGTCCCACTTCTAAAGAATAATTTAATTTCATTAAATTGAATATATAAATGTGTCAAATATTGGTTTCAAAAAGGGTCATCCATTAAAAGGTGGTAAAATATCATTTTTCTTAAAATACTTCATTTATCTAAAAAAATTAATTTATTCTTATATAATGTATAAGAAACCCATAATATGGATTCTAAAATTATATGGAGTTTATAAAATTAAAATTTTAGTTAATACTATTCAAAACCGCTTTTGAACGACTAGTTAGGTAAGTCGTGGTGCGCTCGAACTCAGTGTTGCATGTAGCGCCAGTTATTGAATTATTTTGTTGAAATATTGTACTATGAAATATTGGGGTGTTACATTCTCCACTCCTTCAATAAACATCAACCTTAAAATTTTAAATTGTTCTTTGAAATAAAAGGATAAAAATAGAAAAAAAACATTGTGGAAAATCCCCATCGAAAATTGGGTTAATAAAATTTAGCCTTAATAAGAGGGAAAGAGAAATTAAAAAGTCACCTCCAAATTATGATCACAATTAAGAGAGAATTTTTTAAAACTGGGGACACATAATTGGAAGGAAAATGTAAATATTTATAGGGAGTGATTGAAGTCAACAATCACAAACAAGTGTAAAACTGAGGGCCTTACAGACTTCAATCAATGATGATTTAAAATATCATCGGTTAAACAAAACATAAGGTATTAGGATAACACTTTTTTTGGATTTAAGATCCATTCTATAAATTTCAAGAATTAATTTATTCATAGAATAAGTGGAAAAAAATATAATTGACAAGTATAGTTTCATCCTTCAAATAATTTCTACCACAAACTCATCTTTCACACCAAAAGATAATAGAATTTAAAAATATTCAATTTATCCTAATCGTATAGGGCTACAAAACAATGAATTTATAATTAATTTATCCGAATATTTAAAAAATACATTATACAAACTAGGACATCATGTAGGCCAGTGGCACGTGATGCACCTTTGTCTCCCTTTGGTTACAGGTTCAAGTATCAAAGCCTTGCCGGATGTGATAGGTTGTCGCCCGACCTCCAGGTTACCCTTTTTATAATAATCCAAAATTAATCTTAAGAAATGATTTAACCATAAAAATAGTTCCAATGTAAAAATTAATCTATTCTAACATTTAGACTTATCCAAAATACTTTTGTCCAAACTCACAATCCAAAATTTATACGAAAGGTAAACAAAATTAATATCTTTTTGGCCACATAATTACATGTGAATACCTTCATCATGTATTCTTTTAAAAGAAGGTAACACCATGTATTACCATAAAACCTTATTGATTACATTTATTCTCCCTTATTCCTTATATTATATAAGATACACTCCTTATATCTAAAAATTTTGTAAACTCCAACAATAATGGAATATATAAACAATTAATAAGTTTCAAAGTAGTCTATAATATCGAATATAATTTATCCATATCAATCATATCTTATTCAAAAATCACTACTTCAGAATCAGAACTATATTAAGGTTTATCTTTCCTTCAACCATTTATTTTTCAAAAAGTTTCACTTGCTATTGAGTCACTTTTCAAAGAGTCATATAATCTCAAATCCTCAATGAAATAGTACTACAGTAAAATCCTTATTTTTCTTCATAATTCATATAACTAGTACATCGTTGATACAACACTCAAATGAAATAATTATTTAATAACAACATAAGAACACTAGTCGTTCCTATTCATTTGTGGCATTATCATAACTGGATTATTATCGAATAGAATCATTTGGGACATACTCTAATGATTTAGACATTGATTTTCCTAGTGTCTCAACTCTTTGAAGATGAATCATTGTGCATTTGAAACATTTTCCATACCCTTGAAATCACGTACTTGGTGTCCTTTTTCACCACACTTATAAAAAACTCCCATTCCCTTCGTGAATTTACCAAGGTGATTATTCCACAGCTATCACGTATGGGAAAATCCATTTTCCCCTCCTCCCTTTATCCATCTTTCTCTCTACCATCATTTTCTTCTCTTTCTTCCCTTAAAAGCCATAGGACTCAGAAAATTATTTACTTATCTTATTAACACATGATACTATTTCTTCATATGATGATAATACGTGGGAGAATATTTCCCCTCTAAATACCAGCTTAATACCATGAAAGATATGATCCTTCTTTCTATTTGGATCATGCATATTGCTGGAGTTCACATTCTTTCTACTCGGTGCAATTTCTATACAATTCCATAAACTCAGTTAGTTTATGAATCGCAATACGTAATTTCAAAAATGTAAAATTCCTAACGTAAATTGAAAAGATTATGCATATAATAAATAATCATAAAAAATGGTTTTCTTTGAGGATGTATTTACTCCTAAATCCTTCATTATGGATTATAAAGAAAATGTGAATTATCCTAAGCATAGCCCTCGAGGGTTTCATGAACAAGAGTGCAGTAAGTATCATTTTCATGTACTAGGATACCCTTCATCAAACCTGAAAATCTTTGTCAGTGTTTCCACTCCTTGGCACATCTGTGCCAGAGCTGCTGTCACGACCCCCTCCCACCAAAGATGCACCTCCTGAGCTGGCAATGGTGAAAGGTAGATAATGCCCCCGATTCCCGCCGCCAGTAGGCCCCGGGTTGGCGACTAGCACCAAGGGTATAAGTTTTCACAAATATGGGAGGCATTACCCTTTTATTATTTTAAGATCGGGAAATATGAAAAGCCAACCACGAAAAGGGAAAAGAACAAGTATGTAGAAATAAACCCAAACCAAGCCCACATGCATGTTTAAAAAATCTTATAAGAAGGTACAAGTACAATAATGCTCAAAAGTACAATACCAAAAGAAAACAAGAGTACAAAAACTGCAACAACTCCAACTGTCCGACTAGTAGGGTCCTACACGGCCATGGTAGTCCTCCTGGAAACCTGAACGTTAACGTAGGGTGAGCATACAAGTATACTCAGTAGGGAACCCTAAAGCTCTCGTGTGCAAGTGGGGAGACATCCTAATGTCCTGTGAGAACAACAGAAGAAACCTAGAAAGGAATTCTATCCACCCAACCTCACCAGCCACACTCACCAAAACACAATCACAACAGGTAGTAGTAGTATAGAAGAACAAGATTATTGGGTACCCCGCACCATTTCCATTAGTTAGTTTCTCTTCCTAACGGCGAACGTCCTGACGCTGCCACACTCTCCCAGCCCGCACACACCTGGGCCTCACAAACCACACATCTCGCCCGTACACACCTGGGCATCACAACCATGTATCCCGCCCGCACACATCTAGTCCTCACAACTGTGTATCCCGCCCGCACACACCTGGGCCTCATCCCGAAGATTCTTGGGAAAAAAACATCCCCAAAGAGTCTTGGGCCAAACCACCCCAATCGAAACCAACCTGAAGAGTCTTAGGTGTAAGGTCACCTCAAGCCATCACATCCTAGGGGAGAAGGAGCAGGAAGGATCTAGTAACTAAGGGAAAAACACCATCTCCCATGAAATGGGAGTGTTTGGCACTAAGTTCTCAACATGGGTGTGGTGCGATAAAACACAAAAGATACAGATATATATATATACACCAAACAATCAGCCCAACCTATGGCTTCTAAACAGAGAAACTGAGCACGTGCCTCGACACTGCTACTACGAATCATGCATAAAAAAAACAACCCCTACCCCATTTAGGTTTTCACGTTTCAATAGAATCAGCTTATTAGTTCCTTAACTAATGGGAAACTATCCACATCCAACCACATCGATCGTTCATAAATCATATCCCTGCCATCCACAAATCAAGTTACGAAAACAAAAGCAATACAACCAAGTCCCTTCTTATTAACCAGCCAACCCACTGATTATTATTCCCATTCCACAATCATGCCCCACCATTCAATAACTTTTCCACTTTTAATAATCACAACCCATAGTTCATTCACATTCAAACTCATCCTTGTAGCCCCACCAACAACCACCATAACCACAACTACACCGTACATCATTATCCCTTTAATACCACTTATCGCAGCCCCGCTGCCCATCACCAACATAGCATTCACACCAACCCAATACTAAGCCAACCGCAGCCCCGCTTCTCACCAGATCCACAATAACCCACAAAAACACCCCCCCCCCCCTTCACATAATTTAACCCCAACAGCACCGACATGTTCATTATTTCAGTTTAGTTCAACTGAGGTGATCATAAAAGGGTTCCAGATATTTAATTAGCCAACTTTTCGTGATTAACCTATTTCCACATTCCATGAAGTTTCAATCCATAAATGGTCTAGAAAGATCGGTCAGCATTTAATTTCCCAAGAGAAGGCCCCCAATGGTCGTTATTTTCAGTAGGCATAAGCCTATTCATTTCACAACATAATATCACAGGATATAAAATAATGTATCAACACTCACAAACTTCCCTTCCGCGTTATATAAGCCATTTATTATCTTTATTTAATGGTTGAACCATTTCTCGTGAAAACAATAGGATACCCACCCCGCATGATGCACAAATTATATAGACGAAGGTAAGATCCCTACCTCAACAGGTTCTAGTCACAACGCTCCCTCGGATCAACTTTAGAAGACGTCCGTCAGTGTCCGTCACTTCTGTCGAGTTCGGGAAAAACCTCCTCGGGTGGAATTCGGAAAGGAAAGGCTGAAGGAAAGATAACGGATCCAAGCTCAAAAGTTCATCCTCGTCGCTACAATCCTGTGGCCGCTGACGGATCGTAAATCGGATCTCGGACGAAGAAGTTATGGAAGAAAAATGAGACTTCGAGTCTCTAGGGAGAGCTCTGCTCAGAGGAGAGGGGAGGATATGGGTGTCTTGAAACGGAGGAGGGGACCCCTCTCTTTATACGTGAGAAATGAAAAAGTACATGGTGTGTTCTTTATGGTACACGGCATGTACTCGGTTATTTCACACGGTCTCCACGCGGCATCCAACACGGCTCTCCGGCCGTTGACGGGGAAACACACGGTTTGAGGGTAACACATACGCGGGGAAGGACTACACGGCATGTAGTTTGGACACACGACATGTACACATTTACTATACATGGAAAAGACACGTCCTTCCACACGGCACACGGTCGTTGACTGGTAACGCGTACGCGGGGAGGGACTACACGGCATGTAGTTTATGTTACATGGCGTGTACCCATTTATTTCACACGTCAAGGACACGACCTTCAACACGGGGTATACTTGGAAAAGGGGTACACGGCGTGTACTCAAACTACATGGCGTGTAGTTTCAAAATTCTGGAAAGTGTGAGAAAAGTCCATTTTACCCTCCAGAACACTCTGTGGACTTCTCTTTGACAAAGGAATGGGCCAGAGAGGTCCGAGCCCTTACATCAGATACCTCTTAACACATTCTCGTCCCCTAGAATTCAATGTACAACCCAGACGAACCAAAAAAGATACCTCTTAGGGCCCTTGTTATAACAGGAACCCAACCATAAACCCTAATTATAGGTGTTAGGAATTCCTTCTCCTATGTCGAGATATTATCCTCTTTAGGTGGTACTAACTCGCGTACACGGGATCAATCGCATCCTCATTAATGCATCTCGATTAAGAATCAGGTCTTCCCACTTCCATACATTAGGATTTTCAACTTGCACTGCCCCCAACACCGCACAACCCACACATCCGGACATGATACACACTTCCAGAGAACAGTAAAAAAAGTTCTCATAACCGATAAGCCTTGCATTCCATATATCAAAGGTACATAGTACAAAAACAAGCTCAGAAGAACATGGAAAAACACAAGTCAAAACAACTCCGGATACTGAGCACGCATATGGATCTCCTACTACCAAGTGCTCTCCTCGAGGCCACCATGCCTCCAAAACACATGAACCAAGGGAATGATTCGTCCACAGAGCACCTTCTCTTTACGATCCTCGATTCTGACTGGTCGTTCCTTGAAGGTCACTCCATCTTCCATATCTAACTCTCCCCAATCAATAACATGAGAGTCGTCGTGTATGTACTGACGAAGCTGTGAGATGTTGAAGACGTCATGATCCTTCTCCAACTGAGGTGGAAGGGATAGCTAATATGCCACCTCGCCGACTCGCCTCAGCACCTCAAAACTTCCAATGAACCTAGGGGAGAGCTTACTACCTTTCCCGAACCACCGCTGCCCCCGTCGAGGGAAAACCTTCAAGAACACATGTTCTCCCACCTCGAACTACAAAGGCCTCCTTTGGCGATCAGCATAAGACTTCTATCGGTCTTGAGCCGCTTACATCCTCTCACATATAAGCTGGACATTCTCTGTGGTGCTCTGCACTACTTCTGGCCTAAGAGAACCTGTCTCGCCAACCTCTTCCCATAAAATGGGTGAACGACATGGTCTTCCATACAAAGCCTCAAATGGTGCCATGCCAATAGTAGAGTGGAAGCTATTTTTGTAGGAAAACTATACTAAAGGAAAGTATCGTACCCATGATCCTCCAAAATCCAGAACGCATGCTCACAGAATGTCCTCTAGCGTCTGGATAGTCCGCTTCGTCTGCCCATCGGTCTGGGGTGGAAAGCAGTGCTAAGGCATAGTTGGGTGCCAAAAGCATGATGTAACCCCCTCCAGACTCGTGAGGTAAACCGAGTGTCCCAATATGAGACGATAGTCTTTAGTACACCATGCAAACGCACCACCTCATCTACGTACCTCTCTTCTAAGGTACTCACCGGGCCAGACTCCTTAATTGCTAAGAAGTGAGCTGATTTTGTCAAACAATCCACCACCACCCAGATAGCATCATACCCTACCTGAGCTCTGGGTAGTCCTGTGACGAAGTCCATCGAGATGTCATCCCACTTCCACTCAGGGACATCTAAAGGATGCAACAAACCACTGGGAACACCGTGTTCATCCTTCACTTCCTGACACACTAGGCACTTAGACACGATCTCTTCCACTGCTCGTTTCACCCCAGGCCACCAAAACTGTTCCCTCAGGCCTCGGTACATTTTTGAAACTCCTGGATGTACTGCCAAGGCTGATCTATGGAACTCACGGAGAACTTCCTCACGCATCGCCTCTGGAACAAACAACCTTCCATGGAAAAGCATTCTATGTCGGTTTTCCTCTGACCATCCCTCTAGAGCGTTTCCCTGATCGAAGCGATCCTGCATTACTTCCGGCTCAGAGTCCCCCCCATTGAGACTCATCCACCTGCTGCAATAAGAAGGATTGCATCGTCATCTGAAACAAACAGCTTCTAACACCTTCTGCCCTTGCATCCATGTGCAAGGTGGCCAACTCTCGCATCACTTTCCTAGCATCAGGGGATTCTCGAACCACTTCCTTATGCGACTTCCTACTCAGAGAATCAGCCACAATGTTTCCCTTACCTTCAGTGTAAGAGATCTCGATGTCATAGTCTTGGAGAAACTCAACCCATATCCACTCCCGTAAGTTTAGGTCACGCTGGGAGAAGATATAACGCATGATCTTATGATCTGATAAGGCCACAAAGCGCTCCCCAAAGAGGTAATGTCACCATAACTTCAGTGCGAACACTACTGCTGCAAGCACTAGGTTGTGGGTGGCATCGTTATGCTCGTGGGGGCGTAACTTCCTAGACCAATAACAGATCACTCTCTTCTTCTGCATCAGCACGCACCCTAGAACAAGGCCAGAAGCATCAAAAAACACCTCATACAACAACCCTTCCTCTGGAAACCTGAGTACGGGAGCACTGAACAACTTCTCCTTTAGGTATTCAAAAGCCTCCTGGCACTGCTCGCCCTATAGGAAGACCTGGTTCTTCCTAGTCAAATATGTCATTGGAGCAGCAACTCGAGAGAAGTCCGAAACGAACCTCCGATAGTAACCTACTAACCCTAGGAAACTACGAACTTTTGCCAAGCTCTTGGGTGCTTCCCAAGAAACAACTGCCTCCACCTTCGACGGATCCACTGGCACTCCATGCTGAGACACCACGTGCCCAAGGATGTGTACTTCTTGCGTCAAGAACATTCACTTAGACAATTTCCCATAAAGCTGGTGGTGTCGTAGGACTTCCAAGACTACCCTGAGATGCTCAACGTGCTCCTCCTCTGATCTTGAGTAGATCAGGATATCATCGATAAACACAACGATGAACTGGTCCAGAAACTATCGGAAGACAAATTTCATAAGTCCCATTAACACAGCCGGTGCATTCGTAACTCCAAACGGAATCACTACAAACTCAAATAGCCCATACCTGCACCGAAAATCCATCTTCGAGATGTCATTGTCCTTTACCCTTAGCTGATGATATCCCGATCATAGATCAATCTTAGAAAACTAGCCTACTCCCCTCAGCTGGTCGAAGAGATCATCTATCCTTGGAAGGGGGTAACGGTTCTTGACAATTACCTGGTTTAACCTTCTGTAGTCTATGCATAACCTGAGACCACCATCTGCCTTCTTCACGAACAAAACTGGAGCACCCCATGGTGGCACCCTAGGTCAAACAAAACCTTTCTCCATCAGATCATCAATCTGAATCTGCAACTCCTGCAACTCCAAAGGTTCCATCAGATAAGGGGCCATCAAAATCGGACGGGCACCAGGCTGTAAGTCTATCCTGAACTCAACGTCACGTCGGGGGGGGGGGGGGTAGAGTCACAACCTCCTCAGGAAAAACATCGAGGAACTCCCCAAAAAACTCCAGGACATCCATCATTTTGCATCAGCTGGAACCACTGATAACCCGTATAACAGAGAAAGGAGAGGCTCCACACGCCGGATTCCCACTTGATAGCTCCTCTCACCAACAAAAGCTACACGCTTCCCGTCCACGTTGGAGAACACGACTCTTCTCTGGAAGAAGTCGATAACGGCACAAACAGAAAACAACCAGTAAATGCCTAGGATGACATCGTATGGTTGCATCTATAACAGAAAAAGGTCCCCACTAGACTGATGGGGTCCCAACGTCATCCCACATCCCCGAAAAACACAAGATACGCTGGTCTGGCCTCGAACTGGTGTACTCAGCACCAAGGTTATAGGACGTATCTCTATGTCTAGTCCCAAAGCATGGGCAATACTAGGTGAAACAAAGGAGTGCGAGGATCCTGAATCGAACAAAGAAAAAACGAGAGTGATGAACAAACAAATCGTACCTCGTACCACCTATGGTCCTGCTAGAGCTGCCAACTCTGCTTCGTGCAACTGTCCACACCCAGATCCTCTACCTCTTTGATGTCATCCACCTCCCCAACCACGCCCTGGTCGAGGTCCCTGAGGAGCACCCTGAGGTGGGTGCTGAACCTGCCCACCTCCACTGTACTGAGCTCGGGTCGGGAACCGACTCTGAACGTGCCCGAAACCTCCACAAGAAAAACACTTCGGTCCAGGGTTTGTGAAAAAGGGATGAGGACCTGAATATCTGAACTGGAGCTGTTGGGGCCTACTCCCCACTGGCCTGAACCTAGAATGTCCCATCGCAGGAGACCTTCTACTGACTGCCTTTTCCTTAGACGAGCCCAACTGAATCCCCTCTCGTGGTGCACCTCCCAGCGAGTGCATCCTCTCTACAGCCTATACCTTCTTCTGTACCACCAATTACGTCGTAAGGGTGAAGGGGGGTGACAACATACTGAAGCAAAGGGGGAAGCTCCACCTCCAAACATCTCAACCGAGACTCCTCGTCTGGAAAGAGATCCGGAGCAAAGCGCGGGATATCCTTGAACTTGATCCCCAAATCTCGTACTGACATACTACCGTGCTGATGGGAGAGTAACTCCTTCCGCTTCTCCTCCTTGATCATAGAAGAAATTAATTCCTATTGGAATTCCTTCTCAAAGTCAACCCATGGAACCTCTGCATCAATCGTCTCTCCGAGGTAGAGCATCCACCACTGTCGCGCCGCACCTCTCACCTGACTGACTGCTAGGGGAACCCAGTACTCCCTCGGTGCACGGATCAAGGTAAAAGCGATCCCTAGTTCCTCAAGCCACCCCTTCGTCTCCGTATCTGAAGTACTACCCGCGTACTTTTTGAGGGTCTGCTGCTGAAAAGAATGGAGAGTCTTCTACCACTGGCTATCTTCCTCCTCTCTGTCAATACTCAATTGATAGACCGCCTGAATCTACTGAGCCTCATCCATCTGAACCACTTGGGGATGATTTCCAGGTTCCATATATGTACGGTAAACAAGTATCACCTAAGCCCATGTAGTAAGGAAAAATTTTCAAGGTTTTATTTTATCACATTAATTTCTTTCCCAGAATTCCAAAATCAAGTAAAACACAATTATGATGATGCATGTACCTTCCCTAGGGTCCCTACCATGTAATCAATGTGGTCTCACATGGTCGTTCGGTAGGCTCAGAGTCCTTGCATCGGATCATGGGGGGCCCTAAAATCCCGTGTCCTAGCCGGTCTTCCCTGGCCTATGTCACGCACCAAGATTAACCAACACTGTTGTCCTACCATCCCATGCAATCCCCACTGTTCCTAACTACATACTCCATCCTACCTCTCAACCATCACCTCTAATACCATTCTGTCATGACCACCTCCCACCAAAGATGCCCCTCCTGAGCTGGAAATGGTGAATGAGAGATAATGATGCCTGAGTCCCACCTCCAGTAGGCCCCGGTTTTGAGACTAGAACCAAGGGTATATGTTTTCACAAATATGGGAGGCATTGCCCTTTTATTATTTTAATATCGAGGAATAGGACAAGTCAACCACCAAAATGGAAAAGAAAAATTGTATAGAAATAAAACCAAACCAATCCCACATGCATGTTTAAACAATCTTATAACAAGGTACAAGTACAAGAAAGCTCAAAAGTACAACACCAAAAGAAAACAAGAGTACAAAAACTGCAACAACTCCAACTTTCCGACTAGTAGGGTCCCGCACGGCCCTGGTAGTCCTCCTTGAAACCTGAAAGTAAACGTAGGGTGAGCATACAAGTATACTCAGTAGGGAACCCTAAAGCTCTCATGCCCAAGTGGGGAGACATCCTAATGTCCCATGAGAACAACAGAAGAAACCTTGCAAGGAATTCTATCCACCCAACCTCACCAGCCACACTCGCCAAAACACAATCACAACAGGTAGTAGTAGTATATAAGAACAAGAGTATTGGGTACCCCACACCATTTCCATTAGTTAGCTTATCTTCCTAATGGAGAACATCCTGACGCTGCCACACTCTCCCCGCCCGCACACACCTGGGCCTCACAAACCACACATCCCACCCGCACACACCTGGGCCTCACAACCACATATCCCGCCCACACAAACTTTGGCCTTAGAACCAAGTATCCCGCCCACACACACCTGGGCCTCATCCCGAAGATTATTGGGAAAACAAACCTCCCCGAAGAGTCTTGGGCCAAACCACCCCAATCGAAACCTACCTGAAGACTCTTAGGTGTAAGGTCTCCTCAAGCCATCACATCCTAGGGGAGAAGGAGCAGGAAGGAGAAAGTAACTAAGGGAAAAACACCCTCTCCCATGAAATGGGAGTGTTCGGCACTAAGTGCTCAACATGGGTGGGGTGAGATAAAACACAAAAGATACAGATATATATATATACACACCAAACACTCAGCCCAACCTATGGATTCTAAACAGAGAACCTGAGCACGTGCCTCGGCACTGATACTACGAAGCATGCATACAAAAAACAACCCCAACCCCATTTAGGTTTTCACGTTTCAACAGAATTAACTTATTAGTTCCTTAACTACTGGGCAACTATCCACATCCAACCACATCGATCGTTCATAAAGAATATCCCTGCAATCCAAAAATCATGTTAGGAAAACATAAGCAACACAACCAAGTCCCTTCTTATTAACCAACCAACCCATTTCTTATTATTCCCGTTCCACAATCATGCCCCACTATTCATTAAATTTTCCACTTTAATTAGTCACAACCCATAGTTCGTTCACATTCAAACTCATCCTTGCAGCCCCACCACCAACCATCATAACCAAAACTACACCATACATCATTATCCCTTTAATACCACTTACCGTAGCCCCGCTTCCCATCACCAACATAGCATTCACACCAGCCCACAACCAAGCCAACTGCAGCGTCGTTGCTCACCTGATCCACAACAACCCACAAACCCCCCCCCCCCCATCACATAATTTAACCCCAACAGCACCCACATGTTTATTATTTCAGTTTAGTTCAACCAGGGTGATCATACAAGGGTTCCAGATATATAATCAGCCAACTTTACGTGATTAACCAATTTCCACATTCCATGAAGTTTCTATCCATAAATGGTCTAGATAGATAGGGAAGCATTTAATTGTTCAAGAGAAGGCCCCCAACGATCGTTATTTTCAGTAGGCATATTCCTATTCATTTCACAACATAGTATCACAGGATATAAAATAATGTAACAACATTTACAAACTTCTCATCCCTGTTATATAATCCATTTATTATCTTTATTTAATGGTTCAACCGTTTCTAATGAAAAAAATAGGATACCCACCCCGCATGATGCACAACTTTAGAAGAAGTCCTTCGGTGTCTGTCACTTCTGTCGAGTTCTGGAAATACCTCCTCGGGTGGAATTCGGAAAGGAAAGGCCGAAGGAAAGACAACAGATCCAAGCTCGGATGTTCCGCCTCATCGCTATGATCCTGTGGCCACTGACAGATCATAAATCAGAGCTCAGACGAAGAAGTTATAGAAGAAAAAGGAGACTCCAAGTCTCTTGGGAGATCTCTGCTCAGAGAAGAGGGGAGGAGATGGGTGTGTTGAAAAGGAGGAGGGTACCCCTCCTTTTATAGGTGAGAAAAGAAAAAGTACACGACGTTTACTTTATGGTACACGGCGTGTTCTCGGTTATTTCACACAGTTTCCACGCGGCTTCCTACACGGCTCTGTGGCCGTTGATGGGTCAACACACGGTTTGCGGGTGACACATACATAGGGAAGGACTACACGACGTGTAGTTTGGACACACGGCGTGTACACATTCAATTCACATGGCAAAGACACGACCTACAACACAGCACACGGCTGTTGACTGGTAACGCCTACGCATGGAGGGACTACACGGCGTGTAGTTTAAGTTACATGGCGTGTACCCATTTATTTCACATGACAAGGACACGGCCTTCAACACGGGGTATACCCAGCAAGGGGGTACATGACCTATACTCAAACTACATGGAGTGTAGTTTCAAAATTCTGGAAAGTGTGGGAAAAGTCCATTTTACCCTCCAGAACACGAACACTTTGTGGACTTCTCTTTGAAAAAGGAATGGGCTGGAGAGGTCCAGGCCATTACAACTGCCTCTACCTGCTCATATCCAGATAGATATTTATTTTTTGGAAAATTCAAAAAATCTCTACATTACCAAAATTCATGGAAGTTATTCTATACTAATCCTCAAATTATTTCTTATGGTAATGTTATCTAATTAGAGTTCTTCTAAATCTAGTTTCCAAGGTTTTTACTAAACTTACTCTAATATCAACTGTAACACCCTGACCCCAGAAACCCACAGTCGATGCATTATTTTAATACATTGGCTTTATTACAAGGAATCAAGTCCCGAAGGACCGATCAGTTTAATAGTCTTGGAAAATATATTATATACCTGAACGTTACATTATACATTCAAACATAAAACAGAACATAAATAATCCATTGAGAATTCCATTATTCCCCTATATTACCCTTTCATGTCAAACCTTATATACTTCTCTGTAATCATGGGAATACAAAACATAAGACATGGGTGAGATCAGATGCTCAGTAAGGGTAAATTATTTAGTGGAAGCTATAAAATTTTAAGGCAAGATGTGTAATAAAAAATAGACTTTTAAACATAAAAATGAACATAATATAGAGAAAATATATCAAACATTACCATATAAACATTCACATGGATATTCTACTAGTCGAATAATCACATGTAACAATTAATTTCATTATGAGGGAATGCCTAACGTCGGACATCATTACCACGTAGTCAAGGACTCATTCCAAGACTACCAAATTTTTTTTCTTGGTATAGTTCCAAGATGCTAGTTTGTATCGAGAGAGATATTTATGCATCAAGGAGCTATAGTGGGCTCCACCTGTCACTTACTAAGTCCATTTCATTCCTCATATGAAATTATTGAAGCATTACATAAAGATTCATATTAAAAGTAGAATATGAAATGTCAATACTTTTTCCAAAAACCATGAAAGGTATAAAAATAGTACATCCACAGTAATACATATAATAACTCATTCAATATAATATGTATGATTTTATTATAATAAATCAATCTTAATCAAGAATAATATCCAGTAAGGGTTGCTGACATAGTTGAAAATGATTAGTAAAACTTTTTGAGAGAAATAACCCTTTTTTGAAATAATTTAAAAGACACACATTTATAAAGGAGGTAATTTAAAAGAGATTTTTTAATCAAAGTTTCCCATACCACATTGAAACATTTTAAAGGAATTAACATTTTAAAACAATTATGTCCATATAAATTAATCATTAAAACCATTTTGAAAACATGGAGATTAATGACAAATATTTATAAGAATAAATATTTAATACATTTAAAATGATGTTTTTGATAAAGAGTTCCTTAAAAGAATAATTTTGAAATTTCCTTTATGAAACAAGGAAATGGATAACAAATATGTCCCAGAAAATACTTACAGATTAACAATCTTGTATAATAATGTGATTGAGGAATTAACCCTTACCTTGAACATTCCTTGGGCCGAGGGTAAATTTAACCTAATTTATATTGATCATAGTATGTTATAAAATTATAAAATAACCATATTCATATTTATTATATTGTACATGATTCATTTATGACTTTATATTACCCATTTAATAATTATTTCCATGTTAAATTAACATTTTGGGTAATAATCACATTCATTATCATACGTGTTTTAACTTGTTATTCTTGATCGTATCATCTAGATCGGGATTTAAATACTTCCATAATATAAAAAATTATTTATATATTATATATATTTATAATATAAATATGTAAAATAGATAATTATATGAAAGGGAAAACCCATTTATGGAGATGGTAGATCATATGTACGCATAATCGTTGTTTCTATTTTCATATCGTATTGAACAGAAGTTAGTGAATAAGATATATGTAAGTATATATATATATCCAGTAGAATTATTATGTCCTATATTACATACTTATTAATAATAAATATTTTATAACCATCATTGAATGGTGAACCTGGAAATGAATCTCATCACATCATGGAGATGGTAAGTCGTATGTACACACGAGCGACTATATCATTTACTTAATGATTAAAAGCGTTGTAATTGGATGGTATATTAATTGTACAGATAAATTAAGATGTTATTTCCTTTTTTATATACATATTACTCATCATTATATCCATCCAAAAAACATAGTGTTGAATAACTAATTACACCATGGCGTGGAGATGGTAAGTTGTACATACGCATGCATGGTGATATTATCATTCATAGGATGGGTAGAATAATAATTATAGTTCTACCATATTTATAATAACATCAAATTATGTACAAGGTACTAGATTAATTATTTTCGTATGGAAATAAATATTAAAGAAAAAGTGGAAGAAGAAAAGAACATTAGAAGAGATGAAAAAATAATTTCCTCTTCTTTGGGTGCTTCCTTTTGATTTGAGAAAAAGGGACATTTCGGATGTCTATCTACTAAAGTGAAGGACTCTAGGTTGAAGTGAGAGAATTTGGGAGGATATTTCAGTAGGGTTTGGCTAAACCAATGGCTTTGGAGGTGTGATTTGGAGAGAAGGAAAAGTACCCTCTAATAAAAGAGGTGAGAGTCACTAAAGGAAAAGTTGGAAATAATATGTTAATATAAGATAATTTTCGGTTTTTAATAACTAAAAAGTGATTTATTTCTAAGATAAGGTGGTGATGGGTTGAAATCATCTCAAACAATAGGTTTTATAAATGTTTAGGTCAGAATATTAACCCTATCTTTTAGATTTAACTCTTAGTTGAATAGTTTAACTATTACCATGTCCTCTTTTATTATTATAGTAAATGGTTAATAAGCATACTATAAAAAGACAAGGGAACCCTCAGTGGTTTATTAATGAAATATTTATCATTATATACATCTTTTGGTTGATCCTTTGATTTTTAGGAATATTATATCATTTAATAATATAGTATTTGTTTTAAAAACTCATTTATGTCAATTTTGACATTATTTAGTATTTGGTTTATGTGAAAGTCATAACAGCATGATTACTTCCAAAAAATTTCATTGAATCAACTGTAACATGTCATATTAATCTAGGAAGTTCGTTTATGGAATCAAAAGTCTCAATTTACATTTACTATTATATATATAATATCAATTATTTTAATCTTTCATTGAAAAAGTAATTACTACATCATCATTGTGTCATAAATAAATTTAATTATTTAATCTCTAAAAATTATAAATAAAATACCATTATATAGAAATATTTTTATATTTATAATTAATATTTATATTCGAATTTTTCTTAGGTATAGCACTATATTAAAAATGGTTTAGTTTTTAAAATATTAATTTAACACTTTTAGATCTTCTATAAATAAAATAATATTTATTGTCAAAGTCTAATACAAGTGGACCAAAAGGATCATATTTTATTCCTAAGTTTGGTTTTTATTTAAATACACTTATCCAATAGAATTAGGACTTGTGTTGAGTTAATAATAATATCATTTTACCTTTAATTACTCTATTTACTTTTAACTGTGGTATATAAAAGCCAAATGTTTCTATTCACCAAAAATTGTTTTAATCATATTGAACCACATTTTAATTACTAATATTAACTATGTCTCTCATATTTTTGATATTCAGTTCAAAAAAGTGGTAAAATTTCGTTTTAGGAAAATTTGCAAATGTGCCAAGAAGGTGGGTAAAAGACGTTAAATATTTTCTATAAAATTTTATACATATAATTTTATTATAAAATGAATTAAATGAATTAAATTAAACATATATAGGTATTATATATCAATTTTGATTTAAATTAAATTTAAATAAAATAAATAATTATTTAAATAAAAAGTCTGTTTTGGACAATAACGCAGTGTTTTTCACTATTCATCAAAAATTGAATGTTTTCTCAAAAATACCAAAAATTCACCCTAATCCTATTTTGGTATTATGAATTCAAAAATGAATTCAATTTTATCAAATTAAAAAAATAGAAGTTGTATTAATTAATTTTAAATTAATTCTCGTTGTCCAAACCAAAAAATAGATTTTTTTCAAAAAGTAAAAAATATCAAAATATAGACATGTGTTTATGTCAAATTTAAATGTAAAATTACTTTTAATTTCCTAAATTATATTAAATGGTAAAATATAATCTAACTATACCTCCAAACCACTCAAATTAATAATTTAGCACTTTAAGTGATTTCGATTTAAAAATATGTTTTCAATTAAAATTTAGTATTTTCACTATTCATCAAAATATGAATGTTATCAGAAAAGTACGAAAATATTATCCAAACTAAATTTTTATGTACTGTCCCTAAATAAAATTTATATTTCATTAAATTGAATATATAAAAGTGTCAAATATTGGTTTTAAAAAGTGTTCCCCATAAAAATTCGGTAAAATTGCATTTTTATTCAAAAATAATTCTTTTATCTAAAAGAAGGAATTTATTCTTATATTATGTCTTAGAAAAACATAATATGGATTCTAAAATTATATGGAGTATATGAAATTTCAAATTTAGTTATAACAATTCCTAAACACTTTTGAACATCTAGTTTGGTAAGTCATAGTGCGCTTGAACTCGGTGTTGTGTGTAGTGCAAGTTATTTAATTGCCTCGAAGATATAAAGTACTATGAAATCATGGGGTGTTACATAGTGGTTACTTCACCTTCGAATATTTTTTGATCTAATGCATAGAAATCACCTCTGGACCTATCCATTGAAATTGATAACCCTATACGGTGAATTAAATTATGGTTATGGTTAGTTTCAAGGCACAAAAAAGTGAGTAAAATCACATTAATAGTGTCTCTTACCTAAAAATAGGTCAGAAACATGCAAAGAATCCTCCCCAAAATTTTCAGTTTCAACAGTTTTGTTTGATGTCTCTTGGTGAGGAATTCTGTCTTTAATTTTCCCAGGATCCTCAGAATAAATCTCAGTAAGATCATTTGTTCTGAAGATTCACTTAAGCCAATGTCATTGAAATGGTAGGGTTGACATTAATGTCAAAAATTCATTCAGGCATTGTCACAGTAAAAGTTTCATTATATGGAACTGCATATTTCAACCATCCATGGTAATAAATTTAATCCTTACAACATTAATAGGACAAATAAATAATACTCACATACAATTGATTCTATACAAGGAAATTTTAAATCTTCTAAATAATTTGGTACATAAACATGTTCTAATAGTTCTTCAAAAGACATTCCATGGTTCATCATGGCATCCAATGATTTCCTATATCGTAGGTTAGTCTCACCTGTGGGAGCACTCGGGGTGTTTGCTTCGCATCCTTCCTCCGACAACCTTTGACCCCGAAAAAATTCCTCATTAATAGTTGTGGGGTCACCATAAGTCGTCATAGGCTGTTCTAGTGCATGTGATAAACCAAATGTATCACATGATGGAAATCAATTGTTTTCACATTTGATATCTTGTAAAGAACTGTTGATTTACCATAGGCTTCCTCTCTTCTGATAACAGAAACATGATAATTTCTACGAACAGTTGTTGGTTCCTTGGGCCTCAATGCCTATTTAGGAACCACCAGGTTAGCTTGAATCTGTGCCTGTTTAAGAGAACCCTCCATAGTTCCTTGACGATTATTGGTATTTTCTTTTAGAGAAGAAACCAAATATTCTCCTACAATTCCAAGAACTTTAAATACCTTTTCATGAATAAGGCTAAAATTCAAGTTATTGGGAAGTCTTACCACTACTGAGAAATTATTTAACTGTGGTATTCTTGCATCAATGATTTTGTTTCTTCTACTTCATAGAATGACATTCATCACCATCTCCAAAAATAGGTATTTTTTATTGCAATATTGTTTCTATCTCTTCCTCGAAGGCCTGTTGTCCTGGAGATATTTCTCCTGATTCACGGGGTGATCTAGTAGCTCCAAGAGAAATACTGTTGGGGATGTATCATAGGGATGGATCTTTAGTTGATTTTCCTTTATCCAACAACATTTTTAGATGACATTTACCCGGAGTAACAATTATTTGATAAAATTATAATAGGAAAGCAGAAATGAATGTGAGAAAAATCAAACATACATCTTCATGATCCACAAAATCACACCATTAAGCGTCTAATGAATGATCAATCCCTTTAGTAGTACCATGATCTATCTCACCCGATTCATGGTGGTCAATTATTCTTCAGTTTCATATATGAGAATTTCTAGCTCTCGGGTGTAAGTTCTCACTTCATCAATATTTTTCTTAAATAGAGTATCACAAGAAGCATTAGATCCCCTATTCTTGGAATATTCATCCCTTCACATAGATCTATCCACATGGTTTCAAGGTCACAGTATAATATTTCCCATCATTGAAGAGCCTTTGGTCATATATATTCAGATTTCATGCTAAAGGGTTTTGAAGAGGATCTTGTAGTATTGGATTTAAATTTACTCCAAATTCCCATTGTCACAGATGGTTGATGAGCAAATGGGACTCGTCACTCTTCAAAATTTTGGTGACTGGATCACCTTGGTGTAGCCTTATTAGGGATTTATGGGGTGTCTATCTTAACTCTGCCATGTGGATTATATCTTGCACGAGGTCGCTTCGGTGAATTTAGAGCCTCATCACCTCCACCCTCTAACCCTTCTGAGTCGGCCCCTGGTGATGAAGAATTACCTTATAAACAAATGGGTTTCTTCTTATAACCTCTATGTATCCTCACTTTAGGGACAACATGGTTTAATACACCTTTAGGGTACGATTCGACCTAGTTTTCTACATACCAGACAATCAATATTATTATTGATTTAATGTCAATTAAATTAGATATTTCCATTGTCTTATACATAGATTTCAACAACCATATTTGTCAGGAAACCATCAGATGTTTCTTTAATCTGACATGCACCAAGGGGATATAGTAATTTGTGGCATATATTTGAATTGATGTGAAAATATATATAGAGCATAGGCCACACATATTATTTTTGTGTCGATCCTGGTGGCCAGTATTCCATCTCTATAATTTAAAATGTATGCTCTTAGCTCTAAATTGGTTTTCCCATCAACAATAAATCACCCTGTGGGATGATTCCCATAAGGGAAGATATGAAATTCATTATCCAGATTCAACCTTCCCTGGAAATCGTAAGTGTTCAAAGACAAAGGTTAAATACCAAATAAATCATAAAGATATTGCCAGAAAGAACTTTTGAAGAAAAGTACCCTAATTTTCACAGCATAAGTCCTAAAATGAATAGAAATCCACCCCCAAAACACCTGAAATGGCGTGATTATTCTAAAATGAGACTTCCCTCTATAAATATGCAGTAAGATCCTATGAATATTTCCCAAAACAGGAGTGGCCAACACTACCATCCTTCTCTCAACTAGTTTGGTTGCGATAACAAACGATCTTGGCCTCATGCTTTCTTTGGAATCTCTGATTGGTAATAAATACATGCCAATACACATGTCTAGGAAACCTACCAGATGTGTCTTTGCAGGAATTTCTGAATTGACTTCATATCCCCACTTTTCAAACTCTCCTTTCTCTAATGTTTTCCAAAATGTTTCAGGTTTACATCTCTTCTCTTCCTTTGGACAACTTTCTAGATGAGTGAAGGTGGGACCTTTTTCATTATTCTTTACCAGTAATATTTTAATCCACACCTCTAGATGAATATACCTTCTTGTTTGGGACTTCATGGTGGCTTTATTCATGATTTTATAAAATATTTTCTTCAACTCACAAACCAAGGGTGGTGTCTTCTCTGAGTGAATCCATGTCACCATAGGTGGAATAAAATCATCAGGCATATCTCCAAGGAGTGGACCATCAGAGATATTGTAGAAATCCCACAAAATGATTCCTAATTCACCATGTGTCATGTGGAAGGAGTTAGTTTCTAGACTCCATCGGCATAGTAACTCCGGCACAAAATCATCATTGATGTACACATAGGTTTTCCCAACCCATATATCCTCATAAATCCAGACACCTTTTAAGTTAACTGTAAATTCAGCGCATGTCTTCCACATCCAATATGACAACATCCATGCAGGTTTTACACCCCCTCCTGGGATGAAATTCCAACTTTTATTCCTTCCATTGGATTTATCCGTCTAAGAAACTCAAAATATTGATGAATAAGAGTGTGGATTCATCTTGGGTGTGTGTGATTTCAAATCTGGATCACATTATCTATGATGCATGATATGAGCCTTCTCTAATATCCTAGAATTAGCATATGATCGCCAAATAGAATCATTGGAAGATGAGAAGTGAGTATAGTCTTGAAACTAAGAAAGTGGAATATTGTTCTTTGAATCTAGAATTTTAACATCCTGCAGATGAAAAAAACTATACAAAGGAAAATAATTTCTCTGAGGAAAATTGAAATGATATTTCATCAGATTTTTTCCATGTCTAAGAGTGTGGTGTCACAAACGCCAAATTTTTCATAACCAAAAATGTTAATCATGTAATAAATCCTCTTACTAGACAATTCATCAAAGTTATGATTCTTTTGGGAGCCATTGAACCTGAAAAAGAGATAAAAAAGCATCACAAAAGTATGTTCATTTTTAATGTTTTAAAAAAAGAACTAAGAAAAATTGAAAAAGTCATTAAGGTGTGCAATTATACAACTTTTCATGCAAGTATAAAACTAGATATCAAGTGTGGTTCCCCAGATATAGCATGAAAATAAAATATATATAGATTAAGCATGACTAAATAGTATAATTAGTGTGAAATAAACTTGCATGGAGATAGCTGGATTTTCATAAGTTGGGAGAATTTTTTCAAAAGTGAAGATGATATATTTAAGCAATGAATGACCCCTTGCACACCCTAATCCTATGTGCTACCAACTTGCACACCCATTTAACTTGCACACCCATTTAACTTGCACACTGCAACTTGCGCACCACAATACACTCATTTTTTCTTATTTCATTACATTACCTTAGTATAGGGTCCTCTTTTTATTCTGGATCCAATTCTCTGGGGGTGATTTTTTTGACACTTTATTCCATCACATAGCCTAAAAATGACAAAGGGAAATAACTTAGAAAAAAGAGGTGAAAACCTATAAAGAAAATCATGGATTCCAAAGGATTGACTATTGGATCTCCCCAATATATCTGAAACATCATCAGCACACAAGGTACATGTGTATCATAATTTGGAGTGCAAACCTCTTGCACACCCAATCTCATTTCGCAAAGGGTCCTATTTTTTTCTATAAATAGACCATTGGGGCCTTCATTTGTACAAAAAAATTTCACTGAATCCTAATTGCGGATTTGGTCACTAGAGTGCTTCTCCCAAGTCTCCAAGAACATTAATGGTAGTTCTTTAACACCTAAAGTGGAGGAATTGAAGGATGATCAAAGGACTTATTAGTTTTTGAAATCCACAACACTTGCATGCCAAAATCACCAAACCTCCCTAAATAAGAAACACTTTCACACAACCTATTCCCCTCACAGGAACATGAGTTCCCCAATTTTTATAATACGTGTGAATAATATTTAAGGCATGAGTTAGGTCTAACCCAAGATTTAACATCCAGGTTGTTCATCACTTAAATGAACATCTGGTCTCCCAAGCCTATTTCGTACCAGTACCTACTTGGTCTCCCCGCTTTTAGTCACCTACTCTCTTCAGTCTATAAGTCCTCAAGCCCTCCTCAATGCCATTAATAGAGACGCATAATCATCATTGGCTCCCTTCTCTGAAATGTATTTTGTTGATACCACCACTAAAACCTCTAGACTTATCAATTCTTTGGGAATGGAACATCATGGAGTCACCTATTTAGGTTTTTATATATGTAGTCAGAGGTTTCCCACATTTGTTTCACAATTGGTTTACGATTCCTGGAGTATCTATGGTTTTGTATATCCGTAGTCACATGGACCATTCTCCATGGAACAATGTTGGGAAGTCCCCGGTTTGGAGGATTACAGTTTGGGTTTTGTCCTCCCCTTTTCATCTCTACGACCTAGAACCTCGGGTCTCTGGTATGGATGGTACGGTTCACACTTGCTTTTCCATTCATGTATAGGAGATGTTTCCCTATCCTACTGAGATCCACAAGGGTATCCATCATGGTGTAACCCCCTATCCTTTCAATTAAGAGGTTGTGGTATTTCTCCTCTCTATTTCCTTTAGCTTCAGTCCTTCCTTACGTTGGAACCTTTCCCAATGTAAAGGGAATAGAGGGAAGGATCCTCACCTCATCTTCTTCCCTGGTCACCTCACCCTCGTCCACTATTGCCGCCATAGGTGCTCCCACTTCCACCAACAAAAAGGAAAAGTGTGGGTGACTTTGTTGTATTTTTGACATCCTCTTGTTTCTCACACCAAATATGACTCATACGGGCATAGGTATTTTCCATGGTCACAATATTTTCAAAATCCTAACTTGAAAATTGAGAAAGCTAATTCCACTTCAAAATAGGATACATAGGACGCCTACTTGAAGGCCTGATCTCAAAAGAGAGACATTCCAAAAGGGTTCACCCAATAATGTCCCCTCAAATGGGTAGCTCTCGGGAACATGTCCAAACATAATTAATGAACTATGAGATCTCTGATTCCCACCATAATTGGGATATGTAGGAAGCCTTCATATAGGCTCAAGCTCAATGGATATACTCTTCAAGAATACAACCCTAACTCCCTTAATCTGGGTATCTTCCTTTGGAGTATTCCCCAAATTAAACCCCTATATCATCAATGCATACTTTTTAGGAAGTAATCCCAAACTCATTTCTCTAAAAGGACTATAATCAGTTATGAGACTCATCAAACTACATGGGATTTGATTCCCATCCACATAGGATATGTAGGAAGCCTCCTTGAGGTTCCAACCCAACACATCAAATCAACCATGTTCTTCCTGGAAGATAATCCCAATAGGGTATAATCTTACATGGAATTCCATATTCTTTGCATGTTCCTTTGACTACATTGGCATAATTCTCACACCAAACATTGATTAAGAACACTTCATATAGATGTCCTTATCACGTGAATTTAAATTGTACGGATAGGTCCTTATCACATGATCCTAAAAGGAATGATGTGTCCCATTCAGTGGCACCGAACTACAAGGGTTCTGATTCCTTTTATAATGATATCTTGGTATCCCATTTTATGGGTATGATCCCCATATAAAAATAAACCTTTGTCTCCCTGGATGACAATAAATTCCAGACTTCCCCACTGCGTGTCTTTAAAACCAATATCATCATAAAGATGATTAAAAAAATCTCTAAATAGTATGTGAGAGTATTCCATTGATGGAGAACCTCAAATACATATGGATATATCCAATAATGAAGAACCTTGAATACATAAAGATGATTCAAAATTTCACATATGTTAATAAGTGATTGAAAGTTCAAGGGAAACCTATGATATACTTTCTTAATTAATAAGGATTCATAAAAATATATTAAATTTATAAACAGAGTCATAGAGTAGACACTAATTCCCCCCCAAAAGGGTGTGATGAATCCAACCTCCCATCCACTCAACCAATTCATGGTCTTAAGTATCATAAATGTTCCAACATAATGAATACTTGCCTTCATAAATCAGGTACCTTTTTTATAAATAACTATTGGATATTTTTGGTTCGATGAATAAATCCAATGGAAACCACCTAGAAGTAGTGATTCTTAAATTAGAACACATGTTTCAAGGAACTACGATACAATTATAGATCTCATGACATTCTCGAAAAGCCATTGATTGATTTTTACTCTTTTATTTAAAATTTAAGAGGTGCCTCATGAATCATATTTAGCATGCCAAGAAATAATTTTAGAAGCCTACTAGTGTGTGGTTATTTCTAACGATAGAGGAAAATTGAATAAAGTGTCAAAGATAACAAAAATAGTGTTTCATTATATAAGTACATGGTAGAATATTAACATTTGGGTCGGTATTAATGTATATTTTCTTTTCATGGTAGGTTATGTGGATCTAAAATGAGACGTTAGATAGTGAGGTTGATGACTCTATCCTCAACAATATGAGGTGAAGTGGCCCTAATAGATTGATTAGGAAAATTATTCCTAGTGATGTACCCCTATTATAATTCTTTTACTAAGTTTGGATATTTATTATGTCAATACCAACCTATTTTATGTTTTTATATGTATAATTGAATAAAATTATACTTAACTGAACTGTGTTCTTAGTATATGACACAGAACATTAAGGTGATGTCGTGTGATTATTGTAAAACATCATTGGTCAATGTTTGTAGTTTTCAACATAATTAAAATTTTTTATGGTGAAGTATTTGTTAACACTATTGATGATCATTAGAGTTATTTAGGATTGTTGATACTGATTTGTTATAATTAAATGGGTTTCCAATTACAAAAAAAATTGGTGTTTCCCTCTATAACATGGATTTAACAAATGATATAATTGAATCCTTGTTGAAAATTAAAACCACCAAATATAAGTTTCATACCTACCCCTTTTAGACTAGGTTGATATGTTTACAAGATTCATCACATTCAAAAGGGTGTATGGATGACACCCCATCTGAGGTGACCTTGGTATGAGGTTGGACTAATAGGAAAGGTGGTAGGACCTACTAACCCTATTATGAGTCTTGATCTGTAGGGATAGGTTGGAGACCTAGAGGCACTTAGTTGTGACATGGAACCATTTTGTTCAATAGGTTGTTTCATCAAAGGAAATCTAGGAATATAGTTAGCCCAAGTTTATGGTTTCCATTTTATGATGTCAAAATATTTTTATTCTTATTTTGAAACTGATGCACTGTAGGTTCTAGTGTATTGTGATATAGGTTGGTTGATTCCTTCTATTTCTAAGAAATCACCATGGTTGACTATGTATCTTGATTGTCTTCCGAGGGTGGGAATATTTGGGTGTTGGGTCTCATTGAATAGTAGATTCATGGTTGATTCCTTAATATCAAAAAATTATATCCTGAGATAAGAGATCATGGAATAAATCATGTTTGAGGTATGGTATTCAATTTTGAAGAGGAGTTCCAATGGATCTTCAAGATTAATGAGAATGGAATTCCATGTAGCATGGATATCATGGCCTTACAGATGGAAGGATTGTGATAGCATGAGTCAGTTGATAATGGCACATATCGATTCTGTGAGATACAATTTGAATAACTAAATTTGTCAGTGGTCATGTGTCAGATGAGGACCAATGGTTTCAAATAAATTTAGTGGGAACGGTCTATCAGGAATTAATATGTGTTTATAAATTTCAATCTGTAGAAGAGGAGACATTCATAATGGATCAGATGTTGTGGATGATTAAATATGGTGAATTCGAGTTAGGTATTGATAGCATCGTGAGTACGGTTTGGAGAATGTTATTAATTCCAATCCATGAGATCATGGAATACTCTTATTTAGAGATTATAATTCCCAATATATGGAAATTATCCTGAGTATTCTGAGATATATTCAAAAATCTATTGAGATTTATATATATATATTTTTCTAGTTAACGAATGAACTCCCCTGTGGTTTCACCCAAGGATAAGTATAAGGTAATCCTAATGGTGGGGAGTTCATATTTGGATGTAAGTGGGTGATGGCTCATGTTATGAAACTATTCTATGGAATTCATAATGGGATATTTTTTGAGGCCTTTCTATAGGTTCTTTGGTATGAGAGGTTTTGATTGTTCCATTCATCACATTTGGTGATGGATGAAGGGTGGGACTTTGAGATCAAAATTTAGTTCCGAGGTAAAGATATGGGTTCTCCCATGGGGGGGAGTATTATATCAGTCATGGTTACAAAAATTCCTTATGGGGTGATTTGTTAATTCTATGAGATCAGTCATCAGACAATCAAGATAACATTGTTTTATTGATTCTTGTAAAGATATCATGGATTCTTATTGTCCAATAAGGTTTCTTGGGATATGAATGGATATGGTGGGGAGGTTATAATGATCCTTTTTTACTATAATATTCAGGATAAGTTTAATTTTTATCTCACAGTCTCAGAAGGGGTAAAATAGTCATTTTCCCCTAGAGTAAGATCTTAGATAATATCTTTGACCACTCGGTTGCTTCTGTAATTCCGTTTTTACCCTTGGAATACAGTTTTTTGTAAATATAAGCCATTAAAATTTTCATGTAATAATTAATAATTAATATATAATTAATTTAATTTGTTTTTTTCACACACACTCGATCAATTATATCATTTGAATAAAGTGTCAGATAGATATTATTCATCGACTATTAAGTCAATAGTGGTGGGTTTTCTTAAGATAGGAATAAAATCATGTTGGTCATCAAGTATAGGCTCAGGGACCCATTAATTAGTATTTTTATTTTATTCCAATTCATTTTCCTCTTTTATTTCTTCTTATCCCCTAGATTCTCATGTACACCACCTATGGGTTTCCCATTTACATGATAAGAAAATAAAATGGATATGAAGAGAGACAGATAGATAAATGGAGAGAATAAGAGAGGTGCCTCTATAGATCTTGAGAGGATATATATCATCATATGAAAAATGTGGATTTTGGAAATGGGAGATGCTTTAGAAGATTCCATTTAAAAGTATACCATTTTAATATATTTTTTCAAAAAAACATAACAACCTCTTTCTTTATTACACATTAACACACTATTTATTATATTATATTACAAATAATAGAACCAAAAATATAGAGACGTATATTCTCTATGGGAATTAGGTACATAACATAACATCTTGAAAAATGGATACACCAACATTATTAATAACTTCCTTAAAATGATTATAAAATTTTATGGCATTTAAAATTTCATGAGATGGTCTGGGGACAAACATAAAAAATGGGTGAGGTAAAAAATATAGTAAGTGAATAAACATGGAATAAGGTGATACGTGTTAAAATATAAAAATTTAAATTGGGCATAAAAAGAATAGGAATCATAAACATGAACAATGATACATGATATAGCATGATAATAAAAATATGGTAAATGTGGGAACAACTTAAAAAACACATCATAAACATAGGTCAAATATAAACCGCTAAGACAACATTATGGGAAAAGTCCAATAAAAGAATTAGTTTTCCTCTATATTGCAAAATGACGTCTAATGAGACTATGTATTACATAATTAATTGGAGTGCTATATAATTTTGGATTCACCCATCACATTCACATTATTCTTATTCTTATTTCCGCCACATAGATCATACAACATGGCTTCATTCATCGTCATATTTTAATCTATGATCAGGGATTATGGAATTAATAATTGTATATACAATGAAAAATAGGTATAAGTGTGTAAATGTGAATACCCTTGATAGGAAATGAATATGGTATTCACTACACAATCATTTTCGTATGGAAAATCGTGGTAACATTTTGCCAGCAAAACAACATCACATAAAGATTCATAAAAAGGGTAGATGAAATAGATCTGGGTATCTAATCATTTGTACATTAATTTTAAATTATGGGAATAGGGAATAAAATATTCCATCATAATGAAATGAATATGAAAGACATAAGGAAAAGAAGATACTTGATTAAAGAGGAGAAATGAAAAGATGTTTCACTTAAGTGAGTTACTCAAAATTCTTGGGAGGGGATTCTTGAGAACTTATGGGTGCCTTGCGAGGAATGTAGTGAGTGTAGAAAAGAGTATGTACATTCTCAAATGATTTTTAGTGACGATAAATGGGATATTGGGAAGTTTTATTGAGGAAAATATAGGGATTTCATTATTATTTAGGTTTTGGACTCTTATAATAAATTACCAAAAACCCAAACCATCATGTGGTTCATTCCCATGGTGTCTACCCAATGGGATTGGTTATTATAATTTTATAAGTAAAATGGCCTAAATTGATAAAATAATAGGCTTTCTTATGTGTATTTGAGTCATACTCTTAAATAAATGGTTTTGAAACCATAAAATATATTAACATTTTTGGAGGATTCATAATAGATTTATAAATTATAAAAAAATACATTAAATCACATTATGTAAATTTTAAAAATACATTTGATCTTTAATACCCTCTATAGTATTTATTACATAACTTTTGGGTCATTATGGTGTCATAATACACAAAGTATATTTATACGGTATTTAATTTTTACCCGTTAATTCAATTATCTCATAAAATTTTGGGTAATTTACCATTGGAAAATTTCAATGTTCTGATTCCAAAAAATAATATTCATGTAATATAAATAATGTTCTCAATTTATAATTTTTATTTTTAAAATATTAATCTTTATTTGTTGAGAAATTCTAGTTTTTTTAAATAATTGTTTTTTAATCCTTATAAAAATTACATTTGTCATCATAAAAATTATATAATGATTTATATTTAATAAATATATTTCATTAAAATAATTTTTATTTCTAAAACCCATTAACTAATCAAAATAAATTCCTCAATAGAATTGGAATATTAAACAAAAATATTATTTTTGTTTTATTGAATAAAAACCATTTATAATGTAACAATAATAGGATGAAAATATATTTATTTTTATATAAAAAATATTTTATATACTTATACTACTATGGTCTCAATACATATCTCTTTAATACACCAGAAAACTCCCTAATGTTAAGGTGTACGATGGTGGTAATTTAATGGGGTGGATCAACGAACATGGTTTGGGGCGTGATCTCAATGAGCTTGAAATTATCCCTTAAATGGTTTTACTCATTCCAAAATTATTGAATTTCTACATAGGCTTGTTTAATAGAAAATAACAGTAATTATATCTCCCTTATAAGATCTGATAAATGGGCTTCATAGTGTATGATCATACTAGTTGAGGCAACATCTCCTTTGTCTATGTCAATTAGATTTTTGAAAACCCTATATTTATACTAATCAGGAGATAACTTTTCAAAGGCAATATTATCTACATTAAATATGCTTAGTGCTCATGTATAGATGATATAATATAATAAAACCACATATGTTCATGTGTCTTATATATCGAAATTACATAATAATGAATTTAAATAATCAAAAGGGGAATTTTATTTATAATAGTTCGGGTCGTAACTATCTTGCTCCCCCCCATAATAATTTTTCCCTTGGGATTTCCATTTCCCACACTAAATTAGATGAGTATAACACTATTTCATCACCTTCTCTAGTTCCCACATCACTTCTTAAAACATGTGGTTTCTCAATAGCACTTTGACCATGTGTATTGTCATATTTCATTGAACTTTGTCTCTATGATCTACAATCATCACCAACCGATGTTCAAATGAGAAACCATTTACAATAGTAACACATATATATTGAGTAAATGTGAGGGGTCTTGTATGTACCTTATCAAGGGTGATACATGGAATACGGTATATACTTCGTATATGTTACGTTCGAGTGCAAGTCGGTTGGCCAACACTTTAATGAGATCAAGGGTATCAAAGGGGTTGATGTATCTTAGATGAAACATTCCCTTCTTACCAAATCTCATTAATTTATTCCATAGAGATATATATAGGAATACAATGTCCCCAACATAAAACTCTTGGCCTCGTCGAAAATTTTCATTATAGCTCTTATGTCGACTCTAAGTAGCCTTGATGTGCTGCTCAGTGGTATTTACCTTTTCCTCTATATCCTCGTCCATTTTAGGACTTAGTAGTTTTCATTCCCCAACTTATCCTAACATTCAGGAGTTCTACATCTCTACCTATAAAAGTCTTTATAGAGGTCATTTGTATTCTTGAGTGGAAAATATTATTGTATAAGAACTCGACCAAACAAAGATATTGGTACCATCCTCCTTTGAAATCCATAATAAAATGCTCACATCATGTCTTCGAGTGACTGGATAGACTGCTCAAATTGACCATCAGTTTGAGGATGATAGCTCGTACTAAAGTTCATCTCAGTGTTTAGAAAATGATGGAGACCTTTCCAAAATTTAGAGGTGAAGCTCAAATCTTGGTTGGATACAATCGATAGTGGTATTCCAAGAAACCTTTCCACTTATATGATGTATATCCATGAAGTTGATCTTATAATAAATCCTCTTGAATTATAATAATGTGATTTTTCTTTGTAAGATGATCTGCAACAACCCATATAGAATTTTTTCCCCTAGCTATCTTTGTAAGTCTGGTGACAAATTCCTTGATGATTTTTTCTCATTTCCATATTTGTATGAGTAATAGTTGAATCATCCACTTATACATGTGCCTTTAATCCTTCACTTAATGACATGTCAGACACATTTATGTATATTATGCAATATACTTATTCAAAATTTTAAAACCAATAGTGCTCTTATAGATCTTGATAATTCTTTGGGCTTCCATTGCAAATGGAGAAAGTCAAACTATTTGTATCTTCTTTCAGTTCCTTCTTTAACTCACGATTTTATAGTACACATATTCAGAACCTAAATCTCACAACATCTTCTTCATTAACACTGAATTAAAATAATTTCTTTTTTCTCATAATTTCCTCTTTCTTTTTAATTTCCACATTATCCCTATGAGTATCTTGTAACCTATTAAAAAGGGATGGTTGAGGAATCATTTGTTAAAATATAAATGATGTTCTTTACTTTATGATTCCCATGTCCATCCTTTTGAATATTTTAAGATCAGATCCTTCTTGATTCTCATTAATAATAAAATTTGGTTGATCCTTTCTATTTAGATAATCTTCCAGTTTATTCAATTTATCAAATATTAGTGAATTTAGAAATCATAGTCCATGATCATCTATAACCATATTCTTTGGTTCGTATTCATCTCTTTCTATGTTAATATATACTTGGAGATTTTTTCTATATATATTTCTGACATCTCCCTAAAGAGATAGTGATGTCATATTTTCAAAGTGAAGATCACTGCATCCAACTCCATATCATGCATTGGATTGTTCTATTCATGAAATTTTGACTACCTTGATACAAAGGACCTGACTTTGTCATTCTATATTTACACATAGCACAATCCCTTCATTGAATCGTCAATGATTACTTTGAAAAATTCACCACTTCAGGGTAGTGTGAGCATAAGGGTAGTGATGACGCTTCTTTTTTATCTCCATTAAGATCTCTTACCATTTTCCATTCCAAGAAAACTTAAATCCCTTTTGATTTATCTTGTTTAGAGGGTTTTACAATTGCTATAAGTTTCTCACAAATAGATGATAATACAAATCTAATCCAAGGAAAATACATATATCTATCATATACATTAGCCTTGACTATCCTTAAATTTCTTTCTCTTTTAAGGATATATAGATATCCTATTACTTGTGATGATATGACCCAACCATGACACATTCTTCAACCAAAAATCACATTTTTGGTGCGTTTCATAAATCTTACCCTTCTCAGGGTCATTTACATAGTGATCAAATGCTCCTCATGATCCTCCCTATTTTTTTGGAGTATATTCCAATATCATCTATAGAGACTTCCACAAATTTTGCATGATTATAATTAAAGAAACTATTCTTGAAGTCCATGAATATTATTGGATAATTACTAAGACCCAAAGGTGTCACTATGAACTCATAGTGCCCGTACATCATATGAAATGTACTTTGGGGGATATCCACCTTCTTCACCCTAACATGGTAATATCTTAACCACAGAACAACCTTTGATATTTATTTTTCTCCACTTAGCCGTTCGAAAAGTTCATCAATTTGTGGAAGAGGATACTTGTTCATTATCATGATCTTATTGATATCATGATAATCAGTGCAAATGTACAATGACCCATCTTTCTTCATGATGAAGAGGACCGGTGCCCCCCATGTTGAAGCACATGGGAATATGAATCATTTACCCAGATTCTCCTACATTTGTTTCTTAAAATCCTCATGTTCTACAATATCCATTCTATATAGAGTTTTGGATAATGGTATTTCCTTGAGTATAAGATCGATTTAAATTCCTTCTTATCTACTAGGAGGAAGACCATACAATTTCTTAGGAAATACAATAGTGTACTCCAACAAAATAGGCATGTATTCAAGGATGGTTTTTTTCTTAGACTCAATCATTTGATCTCGATATGATTTCTCAAAGGGAACTAATATCTATGATGGAGATGTTAGTGCTAATGAAGATTCACCCTCCTCATTTAACTTGTACAAAATCTAGGGTCAATTTGTGATATAATGAGTGATTTCATTATCAAAGAAATTTTTGGTGGCTCTATATAGTGAAAGCTAATCCATGCCCATAATTGCTTACAATTTTACCAAAGGTAGTATGAAAAGGTTAGATGGGATGTTTATCCCACAAATTATTATAGGGGATGAATTATATACCTGGGATACAATAATTTCCCAATTTTATGTTTTCACTAATAGATATATGTCCATGTTTTGAGGTGGTATATATATAGTTATACTAAACATTTGTGATATGAATGAATACATAGAACTAGAACAAAATTTTATGGTCACAATCCATAAACGAATTACATGTGTACCTTCCACCATATCATTGTTGGGATCCACCTTAGTGGTTGTGATGGAAAAAGCTCACCCTTTGAAAAGTCAGTTGGTTTCTCAAAGTTCATGAAATGAACTATGTGTTGATGGTAAAATTGATAATTTTATTCCTTCGTCACATTAGTAGTTTTCTCCTATCATCAATCGGTAACTAGATTCCCTTCCATCCCGTACCAAATATATTTCCTTACACCCTTAGGAATTTTTCGCGGTACTTATTTCCAATCTTTTGACAACTGGGATGCTAAAATTTCAAAGCACCATTTTATTTCCCCATTGGACACCCATAATTAAACCCCACTTCCTTCTTCTCATCCCCATGATTTAAAGACCCAGAATTTCCTTGTAATTTTTTAATTATACGGGAATTTTACGAGTTCGCAAAAATTGATGATGCGTGATTCCAAGGCCTGGTTTGCCTGGAATGAATTTCTGAAATGTTTTTTTGTGTAAGTTTAGTAAACATGATACTGGGTTTTTGTAACTTTTGAACTGGTACTCGGAATTTAATTCTGAGGGCACTATTAAACACACAATGCTGATCTTCTCTTAATAATACCTTCACCTCTACCGTACTAGGTCGAGGGTAGAATTTAGATTTTCAACTTCTCGTGAAAGATTAGGAAAAAAATAAAAATATTTAACAATTTTTATTTTTATTATAAACTCCTTTGATTTATGAAGGTGGGGTCCACAAAAATTTTAATTCTATAAATTTTGAATTCAATATGGGGGCCACCTGACTTTAAACTCTTCATTTATTGAGGAACATTAAATTAGTGGTTACACAGAAAGTGTAACCACCCATTTAATGGTCTTTTTGATTAGATGATTTTAATGACTTATGTTAAGATCTTATTATATATCCACTTCTTGGAGTAGAGTTTTGGGTTGGAAAAGAAGTTCCATCGTGGGAGAATGTTCTACGATGAATAACAACCTTGATCAAAGAGCGATTATCTGACAAACCAACGAACGAGCCTGGGATCAGAGGTGTGTGTTGGTCATAATAATTGTCGACATTTTCGACTTCTTCCTTGTGCCAACACCAACGAATGAATGAGGTAGGGTTCTATCTTTTTTTCTTCATGAATAATTCATGAAATTCTTACTATTTATCTAAGGAAGAGGGTATGAGCCAAATGAACATGGCATGATGCCTCCACATCATTCCTTTTTTACGTTTTCTTCACACCATGTGGGAGAATGTCTGTATGAACCCGCACCGCCAGAAGAAGGGAAGGCCGCAGTCTTCGACCCGCGGCGGTGCACCCAAAGGGCGGCCGACACCTGGACGACTGTGGTTCGAGCAAGAGGCACAACAGAGGGCAGCTGGCGCACCGGCCGGTAGCACGGCAGGATGGCGGTAGTGACCGCGCCACCACAATAGGGAACCACGACCAAGCGGCTGTGGTGGAAACCAAACAGCGGTCGGTGCTTCTATCAGCCATGGAAATAAGGGTTGTGTGACCGCACACCATCGTCGGAGCAAATGGTCGCGGCCCGCATGGACCTATTGGAAGGATGAAGTCGTCCGGCGTTCGTCCAGCCGTGGAGGGGCAGCGTACGATGTTCCAATGGGAGGAGAAGGTGCCGGCCAATTTGATGGCCGATTTGAACAGAGCGGGATCCGCAGGTCCCATGTGCAACTGGAAAGCGAACGGTCGAAGGTCGTTCGGTGATTGGGGTGGGGGCACGCGATTCCCCCTACATTTGGCCATGCCAAGCCCCCATCACGGGCTAGGCAACCCAACGTGGGTCGGGCCGGGCCAGACCTAGTGGGACGGGATAAACCCATTGGGCCAGGTTGACCAGAACCTAGTCGGGTCAGACCAGACCGGGACCAACTCTGTCCCATTTTCGCTCTTTGGACCATGACATAGGAACAAGACATCCATTTGAAAAACCATCTATTGATATGGAAACCTTGGAGTGATATGGTACTTTTGGTATACCTCACTTGAGATTTGGATAAAGTTGGGGTACGGTCGGGTAGGATCGAGCACGAATCCAACCGGGCCCTTGGGACTAAAAGGCTAATAACATAAAGACCGGGAGTCCGATTGATGTACTGTATATTGCATTGAGACCCCAATTACATGAAATTCCTTTGTGATACATCATTGTGGGACTTTGTGTTAGATGGATTATCGACCAGTAGCTTGAGAAGCGGACCCTCCTGGAATCAAGCAAGCTTAGTGTGGGTACCCTGTAGCTAGTTATATCATGATAAATGGATCCTTTGTGGGTCTGTATTTGAGGATCCCACATGGATAATTACTAGGAATCCATGTGTGGGCCTTCTATACTAGGATCATGTGTGGGTATGATGATGTACTAGGATCCTGTGTGGGTCTACTGTACTAGGATCCTGGTTGGGTCTGATGATGTACTAGGATCATGTGTGGGTCTACTATATTAGGATCATGTGTGGGTATGATGATGTACATGGATCCCATGTGGGTCTGATACCATACTAGGATTCTGTGTGGGTCTGACGATTTACTATGATCCTTAGTGGGTCCAATGATGATTTAAGATCCTACGTGGGTCTTCCACTTAACGGAGTAAGATAATTCAGTGGTTATATCTAATCATATTTACTACCGTAGTTATGTTATACCTGGTATAAGTTAAGTAATGTCCTTTGGGGTGATACCTTTGTGGTATTCTTCTGTGTAGCATACCTGTGTGGTACTTTCCGTCATGATGATACCTTAGTAGTATTCTTCTGTGTGGCATACTTATGTGGTATTTACCATCGTGGTATTCCCTCCTTTGTGGAATAGTTGAGCTTTGAGAATTTGATTTGGACCTCGTGTTTCCTTGTGATTGAGATGGGTTTAATTTATAACTTAGTTATATGTATGGGCATAAACCTAATTAGTGTTGTCAGTTGATTTCATGCTTTTTGGTTTATCTTTTATGGATTTTGTTAGACGTTGAGGGTCTCGAGGCCCCTACTAAGTATCATTATACTCACTCCTGCACAAGCTATTCCTGCACCTTTTTGTGTTTGGTGTAGATGACAGACAATGCTGACTGAGGACAATGGTACCAGGGCTAGAGGTAGCTTGGAGGTGGACATTAGACGAGGCGTACCACAGAGACAACCCGATCGAGAGCTATACCTACCCTTTATGGTGGATCCTTGGCAGGTGTTCACGTGAGTTTTTTCAGTTATTCTTATACTTTTTAGTTTTTCTTGTACTTTATAGTTGGGCTTGTTTTCTGGCCCCTTTTCCTTTCAGTATGCACCCCTTTAACTGTACAGATTTTAATTGTGTTTGTATCCAACTGTTTTCTTGGTTGTGTGTGTTTACAGGTTATAAAGTCAATGCATTATCAGTTTTGGGGAAATATACCTTCCGTTCTAGTCACCAGCCCCTGGCTTATAAAAGGTGGGATTGGGGTAGTCATGGAATGGGGCTTGGGGGATAGGTCGTGACACATGATACCCATGAGATTCTCTAGTCTCCATTTCGACATTGAGGGGAAATTAGACAATTTCCTCATATATATAACAAAGACACTGATCATTAATTATTTTCATAGACTAGATTTTATCCCACCAAGGAAGAGGAAACACTTGAATTTTTGAATATTGAAAATACCAGAGGCATATCATTAATGTCTTATAATGATTTCCTCATAATCCCTGATAGATTCATCATCGTTTTTCATAATGGAAAGGAAATACATTTCTATTTTAACAGATAGATTGGAAGGAGAATATTTTTCTAAAATCATTTTCTAAAATTCATTCAACAAAATCAATTTGATTTAATTCTCAGGATTCATATTCTTGATCAATGTCCACCACTGATCAGATTCTCCATCCAAATGATAAATATCCACTAGATCCTTCTCTTACTCCGAACATTGAAGGATAAAGAAGATATTATCAATGGATTTCGTCCATTTTTTCCACAGCTAAGGGGTCAGATGATCCACTGAATTTATAAGGGATTTATCACATAAATTTATCAATAACATTTTTCTCTCTCTTAGGTGGATTTGGAAGATCCCACTGACCCATGTTTCTATTCAAAATCTGATTTAGTTGAGTGACTATCATAATAATTTTTTTATTACTTCTCCCATCAGGTTGGGAATCTCATTGGGAAAGTCATCACAATGCTTGTTGCACTGATTGTTTACCTGAATCCAATTATTTTCAGCTACTTTATAATTGAATAAAAATTAGGAATGATTAGTTTTAAGCTTTTAAACACATAAATGAGAATTTCAGGACATTTAAAGGATACCATATAAATTATATTTATTTCTTAACTTATAAATTTCTAGGCTTCAATATATGTTATCCATGATCAATTTACTAATATATAATATTATTTGGAATTTTCTTCCATTAATAATGGTTCATAATGTGTTTATGAATTTTCAAAAGAATATACCCAGAGAGTGACAAACTATGTGCACATTAAGGAATTTTTCATGTACTGGGTTACACTGAGTCTTTCTCGGCACACCAAGTTGAAGTTGTAACGAATAGGTACATCTATGCCATAACCACACCCATGAGTATTATCCACAAAAGGAAGTATTTGACTGATAAACCAATTACTTTATACGTACCAAAAATTTATGGATTTTTCTTATACTAAGTCTTATCATTATGGCTTTTTCTAACGTTTTCTAATCATAATGCCCAAAATAACTAAACTTTTCCTCTAATATCGGCAATAACAACCCAATTTTTTATTACAGATTACTACATGATTTATTACATACAACTAGACATAATACCACCAAAAAGATAAAAACGTATAGTTTCTTTTGGAATTAGTTGTATATCACAACATCTTGAACCTAGGATATGACAAAATTATTAAAAACATCCTTAACATGCTTCTAAAATTCCTTGGAATTTAAAATTTTATGGAATAACCATGGAACAAACAGAAGAAATGGGTGGTCCAAAAATCCTTTTAAGGGAATAAACATCTAATAAGGTGATACATGTAAGAAAATTGTCATATAAATGGTGCATAAAAGGAGAATGAATCCTAATCATGAACAAAAAGACATGATATACCATGCTAATAATAACAGAGAAAATGTGGAAAAAACTGAAAACATTGCATCATTTTCATAGGTCAAGGCTAAAGCTCCATGATATCAGGGAAAACAATTCCTATAAAGTAATAACAATCACTATATATCCCAACATGAAATATTATGAGACTAGACCTTACTGAAATCATTAGAGTGATATATAATTTAGGGCACACCCATCACCTTCATTTCAATCTCATGATTTATACTGCCACATATATCATACAACATAGATTCATTCATAATTATATTTTATTCCATGATAATGGAGTGTAGAATAAATAAAAGTATGTTCCATGTAAAAGTTGTATAAGTTTAACAATGTTAATACCCTTGATATGAAATGGGTATGGTATTCACTACAAAATTGTTTTGGCATGGAAAATCCTAATGAAATTTCATTAACATAACAACATAACATAAAAATTCATATAATATGGTTGATGATATAAAAAGGGTTCTCTCAGCATTTTTAAAATAATTTAAAAGTAAGGTGGAAATGTAATAACATGTCACATAATATGTAAATGAATATAAAATACATCAGCTAAGGATAATACTTGAATGAAGTGGGGAATGGAAAAGATTCCTTACTTTATTATGTGACTCCAAATTGTTGGGAGGGGCTTCTTAAGAGCTTGGGGGAACCTTTGGATAACTCTAGAGATTATAGGTAAGAGTATATATGTGATAAATGGAGTTTTATTTTAGATAAATTGGATCTTGGATGGGTTTATATAGAAAAAAATGGGGATTTCATTATTATTTAGGCTTTGGAGTCTATATAATAAAATAACGAAACCCACAAACCGTAACATGGTTTCTTCCCATGGTTTCTGACGAATGGGAGTGGTTCTCCAAATTTTATAATTTCAAGCTCCTACATTAATAAAATAATACCTCTGTATATGGAGAGAAGAGTTGTACTCTAAAATAAATGGTTTTTAAATCATAAAATATATTAATGGTTTTGGAGGATTCATATGGTATTTATAGAATTAATCAAATAAAAATATAAGTAAATTATTATTAAGTTAAAAATATTTTTTTTATGGATACCATTTTTTGTATTTGTTATATCATTTTTTTAGTCATTATTATTTCATAATAGAAAATCCATATTTATACGGTATTTAATTTTTACCCAAAAATTTGATTATCTCGTAAAATTATGAAAAAATCACCATTGAATAATTTATACATTCTGATTAAAAAAATATCATTTTATTTAAATAATTTTATAAATTTGAAAATTTTAAATTTGAAAATTTTAAATTTTAAAATCGCTATCGGCCTTTATTGATAAATGTTGGATTTTTTTACTATAACTGCTTTTGAACACTTATAAAAATTTCATTAGACTTCATAAAAATATATAATCTTTTTTATTTAATAAAATATATTTAATAATGACATTTTATTAAAATAGTATTTATTTAAAAAATCTATTATTTCATCAAAAGTGGGATTCCTAATCTTTTGTGTGGACTCAAGGATCCCAAGTTGGGTTCCTCTCCATGGTTTTGCCTTGAGGGGCCCATAGGGTTCCCCTTTGTTTGACCAACCCTATGATAATATGTTCGGTTTGGGTAGTGATGGTAGTGGGTGTCACCTTAGAAGCTGTATTGAACATTTAATCCCAAGGGGTTGTGATTGTATTTGTTGTTTAATGTTTTCAGCAACCCCAACTCCTTATTTATACATTCACATGGTCAATTTTGGTGTAGTTTTGATTTCTAGTTGTAATTCCTAGTTTTTGGATTCTTAGAAACACATGATAAGATATATGATTGGGGTCCCAAAAATTACTTCTTAGTATCTATATTTTGTGGATTTTTATGTATTTTTATATTACTAGGTTGCTCATAAGTACTACATGTTGGATAGTTTTTGAGATAGCATGTTTTTTGTAATTCTCAGAGTACTTTCTCATATTTTTCTATTAAGACTACATTTTCGACACATAGACAAAATTATGAGTATCCATCTTTTGAGTCCACAAAACTATTGGGAATCCTATATGTACTTATTGGGATCCATATTGTGAGACTTACATGGAAATAAGTTACCATTTTAGGAACTCCAATTATCCAGGATATCCCCCCCCCAATTCAAGGATATAGAGGTATGTTGACGATGATGTATCAAAAGCCTCTTTCAAATACTCAGTGATGATACCACTCTATTTAAAATATGTGATGTATGTTCCCTAGGGTTAGGAAGATACCCCATTACTTTACTTTAATTACATATCTAGAAGTGGGTTATTGAGCCTCATTATTAAATGGATTTTGGTCATGTAAATGGATCTAGGGAGAATTCCTTATATGTCATATAGGGTTCATCCCCTTAGATATAATAAATTATACTATGTAGTAATTTAATAATGATTTGTTACCAATAAGGTATACATTGTTCGGGATTTACATGGTTTTAGTTATATAGAATCAGCTCAGAGTTATTTTTTGGATGTCCAAATCCTTCCTAGAATATTTTATAATAATGATTGGATGTGAATAAATGTGAACACAGGGTTAGTACATGTATCTACCAATGTTGAAGTATATTTTTCATAGATATATTCATCCATGGATGAATAATGTTTTGACAATTAGTATTACAAACCCAGGGATCGAATTCATTTTTCATTGCTTTAGTTATATGACATCCATCTCATTTCTTTTTTCATAGGATGTCCATAATATCAGGATCACAGACCCATGGTTTGGTTGTGGTTTGAGTTTATTCACATAATTTTATTATTATTATTATTATTCTAGTTTTTTCTTGTCTAGGATCATCCATAAATCATTGTTTTATAGGTTCACCATTTTGGTTCTCCAAAAGAGATTTATCTACCACCCCCTATTTAAGAACCTTGGTGTGGATGTAGACCTTTTGTATTATTTCAGGTTTAGAAAAATACATGATGTATAGTGTTAAGGCCAATTGTTTTAAGATTGAGAAGAGCCACCCATATGGACTCTTATGATTTGGTTGGGGAAACTAGGTGGTTTCATGGAGACTGGGTATGTGGTTCATCTTAAAATTAGGCATAGATCCATTTACAATTATTTAAGTTTCTTTTAAGAAATTTGGTATATTTGATCATAAATATGAGGGATCAGTGTTGTGTACATGAAATATTTGTTCATTCCTTTACTTCCTTCCATTTTACCATTATGGACTTATTATATTTATTTCTCACATCCTCTATTTATTTACATTTATGGATTACATTTGGATATTTATGATGTTTTCATACTCACATATGATGTTATAGTCTCCTCATAAACACAAACTAGTACTATATCTTTAGTTATCCACTTTATTGTATGTAGATTTACACATGAGGCCATGTGGTGAACTAGAAGAGGACACTAGTTTAGTGGAATTTGGGCCAGGATTTTACATCGAACACATATGAATGATTTTAATTATGTAATGGGTGGTCCCAAAATTATATATCCCTCCAATACATTGGGTAAAGTTTAATGTCCAATGATCATAAAGTGTATAATTAATTTATCAAAATACCATAAATGAGGGTACATTTTAGGGTATCCAAGGCCCAAAATATGTTACACTGGAGGTTATCCTATGACCGATGTAGATAAACTGGTAGATACTGAAGCCTTATATGTTTTTAATGTCATAGTGGGTAGCCTTGACATAATAATTATATGATTATGATTATGAATGACTGACCCGAAGTCCTTCATTTTTTATTCAAATTTTGATAATCCCCCTTTTATGGGTTGAAGGGGAACAATTAAATTATATTTTTTGTTGGCTTCATGACATTACATGACCTAGTTGTATTCAAGGAAACATCCCATACTATGACTATTTGAAACTAGCAGTCCCCATAATCAATATCGTGATCAAGTCTCCACCTTTACATGGAGGATTGGCTAGTTTTCATATGCAGAGATGCAATGGCCAAGTACTGATGGAAAATTCCATACCCTCTCAATCTTCCAAATCTAATATCTCTACATTGGTAAGTGTACATGATCTAAATCATCTTCAAGAGATCATTTCTTTTAAAATTTGTGTGATTGAGTCTTCCAATCAGGTTTCTTGAATGCCTTGGGATGCCCCAAAGGCCATGAGGTGTCTTGAAGGCCATGATGTGGCCCAAAGGCTTGAAGGTGGCCCAAAAGGCTAACTGACCCAAAGGCCCAGGTGACCCAAAGGCCTTAAGGACTCTAAGGCCGAACTAGTGTCTTGAAGGTGAGTAGTTTCAAAATTAAGCACCCCTATCTCAAACCGGTTTCCCATGATTACCCTTTCTAAGAATATGATATCACCCTTTATGGTTTTTTCTTTTCCTTAGGAAATGATGTAATATTTTATGCATTTTATTTCTTAGAAGGGTTAAAGTTATAAAGAACAATTTGAAAGATAATATATATCTCTTATGCACCAATATTTTTGGAATCTAGGTATATAAATACACTAAAAAATTATGGTTTTTAAATGTATCATAATGTTATGTAATGAATCTTCATCTATGAAGATGAAATATTTATTTATCAAAATCCTGGATTAATATACCAAGGCCACTTCTTTTTGTCTTGGTCATATATTTTTTAATACAATTTCATCGTCTTAAAACTATTAATTGTATGTATTTATTATAATGATAAAATTATATATTAAGATACCACTATTTCATTTTTATTAAATTGTGTGTAAATAATTAGTTATTATCATAATATTTATAAAATGAAAGTTTATAATTAATATTTAGATTGCTACATCCTCTCAAATAAATTGTTCCCTAAAAATATAATGTATTTCTAACTAATGAAATGGTTAATGGTGTCCATAAGAAATAAATTGATATTGGTTTAATTTCAAATGAAGTTTGATCCTTTCTATACATGGTATGAGTAGGTAATTCGTATATTTCCTCAGGATAGGAATATTAGTAATCTTGAGTTTTTAGTCAATCATCTCTGCTAAATACCACAATATAATGGGTGTAATTATTCATAGGTAGTTTATAATCATCCTTGTATTAGTAGGTGGTCATAGATGTATTTTTATATGTGATTTTCCTATCTTTACAATTATCATGTCCTCTATTTAAAGAGATCCATGCCTAGTATCACATCAAATTTGACTAAAATAAGAATAATTTGATTTCATAAGAAGCAAATTATTATAAAAAACTAATAAGGAGTAATATAATTTGGATAAAATAATCATACCACTGTACTTTTATTATTATTAGTTAAAAATAGGGTCATATGGTGATGATTTAATGATCTTAGAACACAAACTAAGTTCAAATTATTGTTTTTAATAGCACACAAACAAAACAATCATAATCCTTGAGTGGAAGATCGGCTTTCTTCACTCTACATCATTCTCAAAACTCACAAATTTAGTATTTGTTTTCTATGCCTTCTACTATTCCCATGGTCATGGAAATTTATGATTCCTATCATCATTATGATCCATTTTATTAGTTAATTGATTTTATTACTTACCAAGTTGTTCACATTTAAGACATTGAACTGTCATTATTACCTATAGGTGAACATTATTTATTTTCTCAACGTCCACTATGATCTATATTTTTTTAGGGAAATTTGTTTCTCTATTCCCCTATTTTACACATAAAACATATCCCATATCCTTCAAAACATTCTTTTTGGTGATTATTACCACATTTTTGGAAAAAATGAAGTTAAATATTTTCTCCTCCATCATCTTTGTTACCCAAACATCCATGAGACCCCTTTCTTCTCCTATTTTATGTGTTTGGGATTTTAACTATCTTTAAATCATTAATCATAATTTGTGATTACTAGTTTGTAATTATAATGATATTTCTCAATCCAGCCCTTATATGTTTAGGTTGTTCAACTAGAGAATATCCACATTGTCTTTTTCACCCACTGTTAACTTGATTGAGTTTCTCTTTAACAATTACTCAATCCAAAAGTGTTACCATGAGGGACGAAAATTATCAGAGAATTATAATAAATAATTAAAAGAAAATTATACCTCAAGATATCTCTATTTATAACACTATAATGGTATCTAATGGTTCTCACTATTCAACATTTAACAGACTTGGGTCATCCTATATCACTTTCATTTTAACATATTATACTATTGATTCAACCTAGGTTACATTGAGTTTGGTATTTTGTATAATTATCAACCGAATCCTCCAAATAAAGGCCCTAAATTACCCTGTTCGTTATCAAAATAGTTTAAACCTGAAAATAAGTTAAATAAGTGATCATAAAATAAAATTTTCCTTTATACAAGAAAAAAAATATCAATTACTCTGTACCTCAACTTATAAATCTATATGTCTCAATCTAAAGTCTCAATTGTCACTTTTTTATTATTTTATCTAACCTATATATATTAAAAATCCCCATAATTTTTTAAAAATGGAATGTGAATAAATCAATGAATATCTCATGTGGGTGTCAAACTAGGTGTATAGTAAGGCCTCTGGGTCATGCATCAGGTGAATATTTAGTTAACACACAACACACCCTTTTTAGGGTTATTACCCATATGTACATATAAGCTTGATCTTATATCCACTAATAGTATCCAGATAGGGTTGTTTTTTCTTGGAAAATAACACAATATCTACTCTACCAAAACATCTATATGTTATCTAATAATAAAAAATACTCCATAGTATTTTCCCTTGAGGTTTCACTCATGTTGTATAAATTAATTCCCAAAATAACTAAATCCTACACTGATAGAAACAATAGAAAACCAATCTAAATAATTTTTTTTAGATTATTGTAAAATATATCTCATTTATGGTTTCACATACCATAGGACCATAGATTTAGTGTTTTAGAAGACTAGTTAAAAAATATTTGAAAATACCTATAAATAGTTATTTGTATGTGCACCATACTAGACCACCTTCTAAAAGTCCCATTTTTAAAACACATCCACATAGCATGATAAATGAAAAACATAAAAAAAATTGGGCTCAAACACTCGGTAAGTGATGGGAGAACATTACATAACGGTTGAGTTCAGAAATATAATAAAAAATGAGAATAAGAGAAATATCATGTCTTCCTGAGTGATAATCATAAAACATAAGTTATCTTTAGAAGGCATGTCCTATGAACTTTACACCACAAGAGATCAACATTGAAATCAAATTTCCTTAACATGGATTATGTACATTTGACATAAACCAAGAATCATAAGAGGATAATATCATAATGCATAACATCTTTCAACTATCTAAAAAAATTATCATATAGAAACATCACATTCACATGCCACAACATCAGTGCACATGCTTACAGGAAACTATGTCATACTCATGCAAGAATTTATCAGGAGATATCTACTTTTCACCAATTTATTAGAGTAATATATAGTACCCCACCAATCCTTCATCCATACTTATGTGTGGAATAAGAAACCAATCATTCATCTTGTCATAAAGTAACCATGTAACAGAAATGGGATTTATTCAACATATCTTAAAGAACCCTTGGAAAGAATATATTTTTAATTCATCACATCCAAAAGAACACATGGAAACAAAAAAATTAGATTTATTTCAAATAGATTCACATAAGAAAATCAATCATAATTCCATAAATAATTATAAACCTATAGAATATAAGAGGGTATCTAGATAAATTCATTAGCTTTATTGGTATATACCATTCAACCAATAAAAAATTTCATATTATATATACACTATATAGATAATGGGTATATAGTTAAGTGTGTATTGAATATAGGAAAACAGCATTCAATAAAATGGATAAAATGTAGAGTTTTCATAATTCAAATACAATGGAAGAAAAGTTATTCCTATTTACATTTGATGGCTAGGAAAGATAAAAGTAGAGATAGATCATATATTTGATTGAAAATAACTGTACACAATCCCCCTAGATAAAGAAGTTGGATGGTGACATTTTATGAACATAGTTTATCAAATATAATATATATCAACGAATAATTAATTTTATGAATAACAATTTTTTAGGATTTTAAGAAAAATCTATTTGGAAATGGTAAATATCTTTGATCTATTGATATAATATTTTCATAAATTTTCCATGGAAAAAACTTCATTAAGAAAAAATGTTTAAATAGAGATAAATATTCATATAAGATGAAACTTTTTGTTGAAATATGTGATCAAATATAAATTTTTTAAAAGTGATACTTTTCAAATTTTGATGAAAATGACCCATACGGAAAATGTTAAAAAAATCAAAAGCAGTTAAAGAATATAAATTAGTATACAATAAACTTAATTAATTATTAATTTATATATAATAATGTTATAAAATTAATCTAATTAATAATAATATGTAAAAAAATATTATTTGATCAAAAAAATAGATGGGGTTGGTTTCAATTATAAGAAAATTAATGGGTAAAATACGAGTCAAGAAGAAATGATCTTTTGAGGGGGCTTAAAAAACCCCATAAATATCCAATGAAATTTATGAGATTTTTTATAAACAATAAAAATTACCAATATAGATTTTATTTCATAAAAATTCATTATTTGGAAATATGATTGGCAATGAAACCCTTATAGTCTGAGTAACAATTTAATCAAAATCCTTTTTTAATTTTCTATCTTTTGAGTCAAAATCCATTAAGAATAGAACATGATATGGTAATTGAATCATCCTGAATTAAATGAATATGGTAAAAATTTATTCAGTAGATATTAATAACAACATATTAAGGATATCACTCAATTCAGTTTTATGTTTCAATCATTTATGAAAAGTTTTTCAATAAGCATGTTTTGATGATTCTTAGTGAATGAATGGGGTTTATAAAATTATGAGTTGAATTTTTATATTGTCACTAATGAACCAAAAAATAAAATATTTACCTATTGATATCATATATAACCAAAACATTAATTCCTATATTCATTCATGATATAAATTTATAGTAGTGTTGAATTTTGTTATAAAACCAACCCAAACATGAACATATCATAATTAAAATATGATTATGAAGTGATTTAGATGTAATATATTCATCCTAAATGAATAATGATAATATTTAGTGTTTATTACTATATTTTTTTCAAAATTTTAAATAGTTATAATAATAATATATCCTATATTATTACATAAGACACAGTTTTATATAGGCGGTATTCTACTTGAGCCTATGGATGAGGATTTAGTTTTCCATAGAGTGGGAGAAATGTATAATTTCGTTTAATATTTTTGAACCTAATTTTTTTTATAAATATCATATTTATATATTAAATCCAACATTATGACTATACTTGTATGATGGTGAAGGAAAGATCATGGTGTGTCGTGGAGATGGTATTCCACACATACGCATGATTGATGTTTTTCCTTTTCCTATGGGAAGTGGAGAAAATATAGATAATTTAACTCCAAAAAATATTTAAAAAAATTAATCATATAGGTAATGACTTATTTATCATTTCATAATGGGAAACATAAGTTTAAAGGAAAAATTGGGAAGGAAAAAATGATTAGAGTGTGGGAAGTACTTTCCTTGAGATTTTGAACTTTCTATGGAAGTATTTCTTAGAAATGGAGGACTTCGCCATACATATTTTGAACAGAAGACAAATTTAGTGAAATATAATTATAGGGGATGTAAATAGTGTCTATTTTCAATTGTAATCCTATTTTATATAGTGATATTGATTGGGTGGTGAGAGGCCACTTTAAAAAGTGGTTGGAAAGATATTTTTGTAATTAATACCACTTAATTTAAAGGGAGTTCTATTTTAACAATTTAAGTCACTAAAAAAATGGATATTATAATTATATAAGTTTACTATTCTCTTAAAAAATATTTTTAAAACATGTTTTAATCCCCTTACCCCTTGAGTTATTACTTTTAGTATTTTAGATTTTAACACTCTAAATAGTTTTTACATAAGTAATTTATCCTTTGTGACTATAAATAATGTAGTACTTATTAAATAATTTTAACATACTAATTTATATCATGTGATCCATTTTATCAAATAAAATTTCTATTTGTAAAAAAATAAACTTTAACATTAACATCTATAATGCATAAAAACTCATTTTAAAAAATGTGTATTTTCAACCATAAATTTTTTACGTAGGATAAAATTGAACATGTATTTAATATTCATCGTATAAATTAATTTATTATTATTGAACAATGTACTTCAAATTTTTAATATTTCAATCATATTATTTATAAATTAAACTGAGTATATTTAAATTCATAATTTTTGTTCCACAAATATATTTTTTTTTTATAAATTTATAAATCAGTATTACCTAATGATAATGTCATAAAATTTATATTTTTTGTAAAAATATTATTTTTAACTATTTACATTATGAAATAAACTATTTTAGAACAAGTCCAAAAAAATCATCTTCAGATAATATTCATATGATAAATCCAAAAAATGAAGTTATATTTTTAAAATTAAAATACAATATTTTGCTAATTTAACTATTAAAGGGAAAATTAAATTATAATGATAATTATTTTAAATTGGAAAAAAACAAAAAAAAAATTAATATTTTTATTATTATTTCCTTAAAATAAATATTTAAAGTACTATTAATATATTATTAGTATACAAAATATATTATATAAATGATATATTTAGTTTATTAAAATATAAAATACAAAATCAGAAATCAAGATTTAGAAAAAATACATATTAATGGATAAGTAAATTAGGTTTCTTTTTAATTAATATTTAAACATGTAAATATGTAAAATATATGTGATAAATAACTTATCACATTAAAAATTTCTTGATTATATCATATTAATTAATCGTTACATAGAATATAAATATATCCAAATAATATATATTAATAGGGTATTCTTTTTTGTAGTCTAGGATTGTGATTTTACGTGCATAGATCTTGTATAAATTTCCATGAGCATAAATTTATCTCCCATATGATTTATGTCATACCGTATTTTCTTGATTTCAACTTGGGACAGGTTAACGTAAAACCCATGTGAACCGACACCTTTTCCAAGCTTGGGTAAATGAGATTCACAAGGGAGAACACTACTACCAGATATCATTTAATTCATATTTTATTGATTTTATAAAATGTATACTTCCTTTTATACATTATATTTTAACGTTTATATTATAATTTTAAATTTTAATTTTAACATATCACAGTTTTATTTTATTTTAGAGTTTCATATAAAATATTACACTAATATAATATTTCTTTAATTAAAATATATAGTGAAATATGGGGTTTTTAGATTAATCATATATATATATATATATGTTTAATAAAGGGTGTCCTTTATAATAAATATTCCTTCTTAAATGTAATTTATATAATAATAAATATATATTTATATTAAATATATTTATATATACATATATATTATATATATATATATACTTATTTATTTATATTTATAATTATATATGTAACATCCCAAGTAAGTAAATTAATAATAGATATTTTTATATATGTCTATTAATGATTAAGACAGTGTTATAGAGGCTTAAAATGAAAATAAATACAATCTTATGCATGGAATACACTAATATTCTTAAAAGATTGTTTTAGTGCCTTTTGATGGCAAAACATTTTTGAATCTATATTTTGACAATTTTATAAACTATGTTTGTCAAAATAAACTTATTCTTTATGATTGGGACATCAAAATTTACCTTGTGTGAATTTTTGGTATTTTTCTGACAATGTTCATTTTTTAATGAATAGTGAAAAATACTGCATTTTACATCAAAACTGCTTTTTAATCTAATTTATTTATATGATTATATTATGTTTTGAATTGGTTTTCAAGTGAAATTAGAATATATTTTTACCATTTTATCCAATTGTGGTCATTGGAATCAATTTCACTTTGAAATTAGACTTAAACTGGTGTCAATCTTTTGATACTTATTGTTTTGTAAAAACACGCTTTTTGCTCTGGCAGCGGGAATTAATTATTAAATTAATTAATGTGACTTATATGATTTGAATTTTTTAAAATAGACTTAATTTTTGAATTTTTAATATCAAATATATCTTAGGGTGAATTTTTGGTAATTTTCTGAAAAACTTCAATTTTTGATGAATAGTGAAACCACTAAGTGGTAATCAAGCAAACTGATTTTTCAGTTAAATGAAAGTTTACCACTAATGTGTATTGAATTTTGAAAATCTGACATACATGGTTGTCATTAAGAAGTAAAATTTGGTTCAATGAGATTAAAATAATTTTTTGGTGAATAGTAACTTATTAAGTTTTTAATCGCGATTAGTGGTAATTAGTGTAGTTTAAGGTATAAATAATGCTTTAATAACATGAAATGACCTAGACACATGTCCCAACCTTATTGTTTGTGTCATGGCCGACCAAGACAAGCCATGGGTCAACTTGGGGACCCCATGGAGACATTTTGGTTGGGAAATGACATAAATAACTTTTTATTTAATGTAAAAGTACAAATGACACAAACATAATATGTTTTACGAAAAAAAAATTTACATGGGGTTATAAAGATCAGATATTTGATTATAAATAGTCATTGGAAATCTAAAAAGATTTCCTACATCATAGTATTTTTTTTATGATTTTTAGACATTAAATAAATTAAATTATTTATGACATAATAATGATACAGCGATGACATCATTATTTGACAATTTAAATAAAATGGAAAGACAATGTAAAAGCTATGAACTACACATGGCCAAAACCAATTGGATGAGTGGATTTAGAACCATTATCACCTTATCCACGAATTATATCAATGTGGTACCTTTTAAAACCGAAACAAATTTTCAAATAAAGTAATATTTCTTTACTTTCCGAAAGTGCCCCTCCTCTCCTCTTATAAAAGGCCCCCACCTCTACCTCATTTCACACACTACTCAAGCCTTTGGCTCGGCCAACCCCTGCCCATTTACTCTCTACACATCCCTCTCCTCATCCTAGAGAATTACCTTTAGTCATAATCCTTTCAAAGGAAGCCTTTAGGCTCAAATCAAAAGGAGTTACACTTTTTAAGGTAATTCATTCTCTCATGTTCATTTGTTTTATTTTGCTTCTCCAACCCCCTAAACTCTTTTTATTTACTCCTTTTGTAACAACAACAGTATATTCAATATACTAGGATGTTGTTATAAGATTTATTTGAGCTACACTCTCACACAACTACATCAAATGGTTAAGGAACATACGGTTTCCGTGGATGGCGAAATTCTGCCTCCCGAAACGATGATTGTTCAATACTCATTTAACACCTTCAATGGTGGCCATTATGATGTCACTATTTTTATATATGATATATGATATGTTTATGTTTCCTTAAGCTTCTGTTTTTTTCATTTTGGGCATACCTTTATGGTTTCCATTATGGGTAAACACGATATCTTCATTTTAGGAAGTGCGGACTACCGCCCCCTCAAAGTGATTTGATTCGTTAAATACCATATGTGGGACATATAAAGGATGGAACTATGATATTATATATGATATTATACTGGAATTATAATATACCTTTATATCATTATGATCCCATTCTATAAAATACGAAATAGAAATGAAAGTAGCGTTCATGCGTACGTACGGCTTACCGTCTCCATGAACGGTGCATTTCATTTCTTACCTCTATATGATTATTTATTATTATAAATACATGTATATGATGAGTATATATGATTTATATGTTATCCAAATCATTAGTATCATTCTGGATATAACGAACCTTTGACCAAATTAACAACATGTAAGTGTAAGAAGTCTATTTTTGACTTAAGAACCAAATACCGAGAAAATGAACACTATTAACTTAAATGATTACATGATGTTCATAACATGGTATAAAAGGAATAATGACTTGAAAAAGGTTCATAAGCAAGTAGATATTAACTCAAGTTTATTATTCAGGAAATTAAAGAACGGTCGGGTCAAGTCGGATACGAGGTATGGGACTTCGTCTCAATCTCCTTTCATTGAGGCATATTTTATTTTATACACAACTTTCTTTTATACAGTGTATAAACCCCTTTGACTTTTAAGTTTATTCAAAAAGAGTCTTGTTTATACGAAGCGTTTACTAAATGACAAAAGGGAATGTTTTTGTCGTACGTATGCGGTGACAACGACTTCTCTACCGTCTTGACCATTATTTGAGTTTCAGCTTCCTCTACAAGCCATACCTTCTTTTTAAAAGAAAAATAAATACCATGTTTTACTTTTCTTTTACTTTGGTATTGAAAATGGTTTTCATAATGTTTTTATTATATAAATGTGTTGTATTGATATCTCGTGATTGAAATGTGGAAATGTTATGTTTCCTTTATGCATGTTTTATGTGATATGATTATGTTATGGTTCTTGGGAATTATTATGAAGACGGGTGGTTCCGTGATAAACTAAGGGCGGGTGAGCCCGTTATAGCTCTCCAATGCATTGGATAACGCGAAGGAGTGAAACGTTAAGGTTTCTCCGAAGAGATTTTATGGAATATACTATGATGGGTATTCCAAACGTAACCAAGAGGGTTACTCCCTACGTAAGAATGTTATGAATGCCTCAAGTTACCTTTATGTCTTATGATTTCTATGATTTATTAATGATTTTATGAGGTATGTTAAAGTGCCTATGTTTTATGGGTAAAGTATGATTTCATTATTATGTATATATGAACTCATGTTTCCTTTCCATGTTTTTTTATAACCCATACTGAGTTTTTATGCTCATCCCAAGTTTTTGAAATGTTTTTCACAGGTCAAGGGAAAGGTACATGATAAGATGATAGAGTCAAGGATGTGTCAAGAAATAATATATGTTTTATTTTAAATGTGTTTCCATTGATGGGAATGAAGAATACTATCTTTATGTAACCACTTTGTTTATTTGTGGAATGTAATGCAAGTTTTATGATCTAATTCTCTAAAAATCTAAACCCGAAAAGATCCTCAATGTGTAATCTTGTAATAACTCAAGATTAGGTAAGGTTTAAGGCTGGGGCCTTATAGTTGGTATCAAAGGTCGGTTTAGATAACTTTAGGAGTTATAATTCTATTAAATGATTATCCAAAAAATATATTTTTTTTAAATGGTATAGCATTTAAAGATTACCATGTTGCTTCATCTAAGACATGTTTGTTCAGAATGGTTTTCCATAGAGGAAACAGGGAAGCAGTGCTAGGAAGGCATACAGAAGGAAATAACCTTCCGAATCAGCATCCTGAGATGGTCGGAATTGGAACTGAACAGTTTGTTGCAGTAATGGCGCAGTTGAATCAAGCGATAAATGGCGGTGGTATCCATGCACGAGATCAGCCAGATCAACCCCAGAGGAACATGTCAGTGGTGGAACATTTCATGAGGCAACATCCAACATCATTCAGAGGATCATCTGAACCTGTGCTAGCTAAAGGGTGGATTAAAGCACTGGAGAAGATTTTTGATGTCATGGGGTGTTCAGACAATCAAAAGTTTAGTCTTGCTATTTACCGTTTGGAGGGTGAAGCAGATCAGTGGTGGTCTATGGTTAAAAATATCAGGGATGCCGATGAGATTGATGCTCTTTACTGGGATGAATTCAAAGGTATGTTTCTTGAGAAGTATTTTCCTAAGGCTGTTCGACTTAGGATGGAAAATCAATTCTTGGAATTGAGGAAAGAGGAAGACTCAGTGGCTACCTATGAAGAAAGGTTCACTCGATTGGCAAGGTATGCTCCAAATTTTATCCGAGACCTTGATATTAAAATCAATCGTTTTTACTCAGGATTAAAGCCAAAATATCAAAGGGAATTAGCTTCTCGTGAGTTTAAAAGTTATGAAAAGCTTGTTCGATGTGCTGAGAATGTGGAAATGGAGTTTGCCGATGACCAAGTTTTCTATAACAACCAGCAGAAGAAGAGACCGAGGTGGCAGGAGAAAGGTAAGAATTCTTCAAAAAAGTCTGATGGTAAGAGAACTAAGTTTCCAGTTTATGATAAATGTGGCAAAAGGCATGCTGGGGAATTTCTTCTGAATTCTGGGAAGTGCTACCGATGTGGTAAGATGGGACATAAGGCTTGTGATTGCACTGAAAAGGATCAAGGTGAAGGTAATAACAAATTTGACTTACAGTTAGTGAAATGTTATAAGTGGAATGAGATGGGTCACTATGCAAACGAGTGTCCGACAAGGAGCTTGAGTGATGGGAAGCAGTTAGACTACAAGCAGAAAGGGGTGGTGAAATCCTTTGCAACTACTTCAGCAGATGTCGGGCCATCAAATGGAGTTGTATCAGGTACTTTGTTTGTTTTCTCAGATTATGCCAGTGTGTTGTTTGATTCTGGGTCTACACATGCTTTCATCTCTGAAACCCTTTCTAGTAAAATGGGAATACCATCTCAAGAAATGACTCCTGAACTTTTGGTAAAAACACCTGGGGGGAATGTTGAGGCAAAAATAATTTATAAGAATCTTCCTATCCTTATCTGTGGAAAGAACCTACTTGAAAACCTTATTGTTCTACCTCTAGTAGAGTTTGATGTTAGCCTGGGTATGGATTGGCTCTCTATTTACCATGCTAAGATTGACTGTAGATCTAAAGAAGTTTCTTTTCAGAAAGACTTTCAGTTTGTTTACAAGAATGAACCCTTAATTTTGATAACATATCAGGAGGCCGAGAAACTTGTAAAAGATGGAAATGAATGTTACCTTGCACACGTCGTTGAAAATAAAGGAACTGTTCAGATTAATGATGTGCCAGTGGTAAATGAGTATCCTGGTGTTTTTCCTGATGAGTTGCCTGGAATAATACCAGATCGGGAAGTTGAGTTTACTGTTGACTTAGTTCCTGATGCTAAGCCAATTTCAAAACCCCCTTATCGAATGACACAAATTGAACTTTTAGAGTTGAAGGAGCTATTGCAATATTTATTAGAGAAAGGTTTCATTAGACCTAGCACATCACCATGGGGTGCTCCTATTTTATTTGTTAAAAAGAAAGATGGTTCTATGAGACTTTACATTGATTATAGAGCCTTGAATAATATCACTGTTAAGAACAAATATCCTTTGCCTCATATCGATGATTTGTTTGATCAGCTCCAGGGAGCTCAGTTTTTTTTCAAAGATTGACTTGAGATCGGGGTACCATCAGCTGAAGGTAAAGGAGGCAGATATTCCGAAGACCGCGTTCCGTATGAGATATGGCCATTATGAATTTGTAGTAATACCTTTTGGGCTAACCAATGCACCTGCTGTATTCATGGACTTAATGAATAGAATTTTCCATGAGTTCTTGGATAAGTTTGTGGTGGTTTTCATTGATGATATTTTGGTGTTTTCTAAAAGTAAATAGGAGCATGAAAAACATTTAAGGGTTATCTTGCAAACCTTAAAAGAAAAGAAACTGTATGGGAAATTCAGCAAGTGTGAGTTTTGGTTGCAACAAATTTCTTTCCTTGGTCACATTGTTTCTAAAGATGGAATAACTGTTGATCCTGCAAAAACAAAAGTTGTGGAAGAATGGCCAAGACCCACAAATGTAACCGAGATTCGTAGCTTCCTTGGTTTGGCGGGCTATTACTGAAGGTTTGTTAGAAATTTTTCACGGTTATCTAGTCCAATGACTAAGATAACTCAGAAGGGTGTTAAGTTTATCTGGACAAAAGAATGTGATGGTTGTTTTCAGGAATTGAAAAGAAGATTGGTGAATGCTCCAGTTTTGGCACTACCTTCTAGGAATGGTGAGTTTGTCATATACAGTGATGCTTCATTGAAAGGACTTGGTTGCGTCCTAATGCAGAATGATCCGGTAATTGCTTATGCCTCACGACAGTTGAAAACTCATGAGGTAAATTACCCTACACATGATTTGGAACTAGCTGCTATTGTTTTTGCTTTAAAAATTTGGAGGCATCATTTGTATGGAGTAAAGTGTGAAATATATACCGATCACAAAAGTTTAAAGTATATATTCACTCAGAAAGAGTTAAACATGAGACAGAGGAGATGGCTAGAATTAATCAAGGATTATGATTGTACAATTCATTACCATCCGGGAAAAGAAAATAAAGTGGCTGATGCTTTGAGTCGAAAAAGTAATGCTTCATTAACAATATTGCGTTTGGAACGTGATCCTTTGGTTAAGGATTTGATGAACTTTGGCATAGAAGTTGTTGGTGCAGGAATTACTTCTATTTTGTTTCAGGTATCAGTGAGATCATCTCTATCAGATAGAATCAAGCAAGCACAGAAGCAAGATAGTGAGTTGCAGAAAAAGGTAGAGCTGGTTCAGAAAGGTAAGTTGCCTGAATTCAACATTGATAATGATTGCGTTTTGAGATTTGGGAAGAGATTGTGTGTGCCTTGTGATTCACAGTTGAAGAGAGAGTTGTTATGTGAAGCTCATAGTTCTCCATTTTCAGTTCATCCGGGCAGTACTAAGATGTATAGAGATCTGCGGGAGTATTACTGGTGGGATGGAATGAAAAGAGATATTGCTGATTTTACTGTGAAGTGTTTGACTTGTCAGCAGGTTAAAGCAGAGCGGCAGTTACCAAAAGGGATGCTTCAACCTTTACCAGTTCCAGAGTGGAAATGGGAGAATATATCCATGGACTTTGTTGTTGGATTACCAAAGACATCTCGAGGTAATAATGCAATCTGGGTTATTGTTGATCGCTTGACCAAATCTCCTAATTTCCTTGCTATACGAGATACTTTCTCTCTTGATCAACTTTCCCGTTTGTATCTTAAATAGATAGTCAGGTTACATGGAGTTCCTCACTCCATTGTATCGGATCGTGATCCCAGGTTTACTTCTAACTTTTGGAAAGGCCTTCAGAAGTCGTTGGGTACTGAATTAAATTTTAGTACAGCTTTTTATCCTCAATCAGATTGGTAGTCAGAACGAACAATTCAGACATTGGAGGATATGCTACGAGCTTGTTCTATGGATTATCAGGGAAGTTGGGACCAACATCTTTCTTTGGTTGAGTTTTCATATAATAACAGTTTTCATTCCAGTATACAGATGGCGCCATTTCAGGCATTATATGGGAAGCGGTGTCGAACTCCAGCTTTCTGGGATGAAGTGGGTGAAAGGAAGTTGATGGGACCAGAATTGGTAGAAGAGATGGCAGAAAAAGTTCAGATGATTCAGAAACACATGAGAACAGCTCAGAGTAGGCAGAAGAGTTATGCGGAAAACCGGAGGAAGGATCTATCTTTCGAGGTAGGTGATCATGTTTTTCTCAAGGTTTCTCCTTGGAAAAGTGTGATGAAATTTGGTAAGAAAGGAAAGTTGAGTCCAAGGTTCATTGGACCATACGAAATTCTGGAGAGAGTTGGATCAGTTGCATACTGAGTGTCTTTACCTCCGAGTTTATCTCAGGTACACAATGTTTTTCACATTTCGATGTTGAGAAAGTATATGCCAGATCCATCTCATGTTTTGAGTCCAGAGGTAGTTCAGCTGGAAGAGAACTTATCTTATGAGGAACAACCGGTCCGGATTCTTGACCACAGGGAGAAAGTGTTCGGGAATAAGGTGATTCATCAGGTAAAGGTTTTGTGGAAAAACCACATGATTGAAGAGGCAACATGGGAATCTGAAAATGCAATGAGGGATAAGTACCCCCATTTATTCGATAAGTAAATAAATTGCGGGGACACAATTTTCTAAAGGGGGGAAGGATGTAACATCCCAAGTAAGTAAATGAATAATAGATATTTTTATCTATGTCTATTAATGATTAATATAGTGTTATAGAGGCTTAAAATGAAAATAAATACAATCTTATGCATGGAATACACTAATATTCTTAAAAGATTGTTTTAGTGCCTTTTGATCGCAAACCATTTTTGAATCTATATTTTGACAATTTTATAAACTATGTTTGTCAAAATAAACATATTCTTTATGATTGGGACATCAAAATTTACCTTGTGTGAATTTTTGGTATTTTTCTGACAATGTTCATTTTTTAATGAATAGTGAAAAATACTGCATTTTACATCAAAACTGCTTTTTAATCTAATTTATTTATATGATTATATTATGTTTTGAATTGGTTTTCAAGTGAAATTAGAATATATTTTTACCATTTTACCCAATGGTGGTCATTGGAATCAATTTCACTTTGAAATTAGACTTAAACTGGTGTCAATCTTTTGATACTTATTGTTTTGTAAAAACACGCTTTTTGCTCTGCCAGCGGGAATTAATTATTAAATTAATTAATGTGACTTATATGATTTGAATTTTGTAAAATAGACTTCATTTTTGAATTCAGAATATCAAATATAGCTTAGGGTGAATTTTTGGTAATTTTCTGAAAAACTTCAACTTTTGATGAATAGTGAAACCACTAAGTGGTAATCAAGCAAATTGATTTTTCAGTTAAATGAAAGTTTACCACTAATGTGTATTGAATTTTGAAAATCTGACATACATGGTTGTCATTAAGAAGTAAAATGTGGTTCAATGAGATTAAAATAATTTTTTGGTGAATAGTAACTTATTAAGTTTTTAATCGCGATTAGTGGTAATTAGTGTAGTTTAAGGTATAAATAATGCTTTAATAATATGAAATTAACTAGACACATGTCCCAACCTTATTTGTTGTGTCATGGCCGACCAAGACAAGCCATGGGTCAACTTGGGGACCCCATGGAGACATTTTGGTTGGGAAATGACATAAATAACTTTTTATTTAATGTAAAAGTAAAAATGACACAAACATAATATGTTTTACGAAAAAAAAATTACATGGGGTTATAAAGATCATATATTTGATTATAAATAGTCATTGGAAATATAAAAAGATTTCCTACATCATAGTATTTTTTTTATGATTTTTAGACATTAAATAAATTAAATTATTTATGACATAATAATGATATATCGATGACATCATTATTTGACGATTTAAATAAAATGGAAAGACAATGTAAAAGCTATGAACTACACATGGACAAAACCAATTGGATGAGTGGATTTAGAACCCTTATCACCTTATCCACGAATTATATCAATGTGGGACCTTTTAAAACCGAAAGAAATTTTCAAATAAAGTAATATTTCTTTACTTTCCAAAAGTGCCCCTCCTCTCCTCTTATAATAGGCCCCCACCTCTACCTCATTTCACACACTACTCAAGCCTTTGGCTCGGCCAACCCCTGCCCATTTACTCTCTCCACATCCCTCTACTCATCCTAGAGGATTCCCTTTGGGCAGAATCCTTTCAAAGGAAGCCTTTAGGCTCAAATCAAAAGGAGTTACACTTTTTAAGGTAATTCATTCTCTCATGATCATTTGTTTTATTTTGCTTATCCAACCCCCTAAACTCTTTTTATTTACTCATTTTGTAACAAGAACAGTATATTAAATATACTAGGATGTTGGTATAAGATTTATTTGAGCTACACTCTCACACAACTACATCAAATGGTTAAAGAACATACGGTTTCCGTGGATGGCGAAATTCTGCCTCCCGAAACGATGATTGTTCAATACTCATTTAACACTTTCAATGGTGGCCATTATGATGTCACTATTTTTATATATGATATATGATATGTTTATGTTTTCCTTAAGCTTCTTTTTTTTCATTTTGGGCATACCTTTATGGTTTCCATTATGGGTAAACACGATATCTTCATTTTAGGAAGTGCGGACTACCGCCCCCTCAAAGTGATTTGATTCGTTAAATACCATATGTGGGACATATAAAGGATGGAACTATGATATTATATATGATATTATACTGGAATTATAATATACCTTTATATCATTATGATTCCATTCTATAAAATACGAAATAGAAATGAAAGTAGCGTTCATGCGTACGTACGGCTTACCGTCTCTATGAACGGTGCATTTCATTTCTTACCTCTAAATGATTATGTATTATTATAAATACATGTATATGATGAATATATATGATATTTATGTTATCCAAATCATTAGTATCATTCTGGATATAACGAACCTTTGACCAAATTAACAACATGTAAGTGTAAGAAGTATATTTTTGACTTAAGAACCAAATACCGACAAAATGAACACTATTAACATAAATGATTACATGATTTTCATAACATGGTATAAAAGGAATAATGAAATTGAAAAAGGTTCATAAGCAAGTAGATATTAACTCAAGTTTATTATTCAGGAAATTAAAGAACGGTCGGGTCAAGTCGGATACGAGGTATGGGACTTCGTCTCAATATCCTTTCATTGAGGCATATTTTATTTTATACACAACTTTCTTTTATACAGTGTATAAAACCCTTTGAATTTTACGTTTATTCAAAAGGATTCTTGTTTATACGAAGCATTTACTAAACGACAAAAGGGAATTTTTTTGTCGTACGTATGCGGCGACAACGACTTCTCCGCCGTCTTTACCATTATTTTAGTTTCAGCTTCCTCTACAAGCCATACCTTCTTTTTAAAAGAAAAATAAATACCATGTTTTACTTTTCTTTTACTTTGGTATTGAAAATGGTTTTCATAATGTTTTTATTATATCAATGTGTTGTATTGATATCTCGTGATTGAAATGTGGAAATGTTATGTTTCCTTTATGCATGTTTTATGTGATATGATTATGTTATGATTCTTGGGAATTATTATGAAGATGGGTGGTTCCGTGATAAACTAAGGGCAGGTGAGCCCGTTATAGCTCTCCAATGCATTGGGTAACGCGAAGGAGTGAAACGTTAAGGTTTCTCCGAAGAGATTTTAGGGAATATACTATGATGGGTATTCCAAACGTAACCAAGAGGGTTAGTCCCTACGTAAGAATGTTATGAATGCCTCAAGTTACATTTATGTATTATGATTTCTATGATTTATTCATGATTTTATGAGGTATGCTAAAGTGACTATGTTTTATGGGTAAAGTATGATTTCATTCTTATGTATATATGAACTCATGTTTCCTTTCCATGTTTTTTTTATAACCCATACTGTGTTTTTATGCTCATCCCAAGTTTTTAAAATGTTTTTCACAGGTCAAGGGAAAGGTACATGATAAGATGATAGAGTCAAGGATGTGTCAAGAAATAATATATGTTTTATTTTAAATGTGTTTCCATTGATGGGAATGAAGAATACTATCTTTATGTAAGAACTTTGTTTATATGTGGAATGTAATGCAAGTTTTATGATCTAATTCTCAAAGAATCTAAACCCGAAAAGATCCTCAATGTGTAATCTTGTAATAACTCAAGATTAAGTAAGGTTTAAGGCTGGGGCCTTATAGTTGGTATCAAAGGTCGGTTTAGATAACTTTAGGAGTTAGAATTCTATTAAATGATTATCCAAAAAATATATTTTTTTAAATGGTATAGCATTTAAAGATTACCATGTTTCTTTATCTAAGACATGTTTGTTCAGAATGGTTTTCCGCAGAGGAAACAGGGAAGCAGTTCTAGGAAGGCATACAGAAGGAAATAACCTTCCGAATCAGCATCCTGAGATGGTCGGAATTGGAACTGAACAGTTTGTTGCAGTAATGGCGCAGTTGACTCAAGCGATAAATGGCGGTGGTATCCATGCACGAGATAAGCCAGATCAACCGCAGAGGAACATGTCAGTGGTGGAACATTTCGTGAGGCAACATCCACCATCATTCAGAGGATCATCTGACCCTATGCTAGCTGAAGGGTGGATTAAAGCACTGGAGAAGATTTTTGATGTCATGGGGTGTTCAGACAATCAAAAGGTTAGTCTTTCTATTTACCGTTTGGAGGGTGAAGCAGATCAGTGGTGGTCTATGGTTAAAAATATCAGGGATGCCGATGAGATTGATGCTCTTGATTGGGATGAATTCAAAGGTATGTTTCTTGAGAAGTATTTTCCTAAGGCTGTTCGACTTAGGATGGAAAAGCAATTCTTGGAATTGAGGCAAGAGGAAGACTCAGTGGCTGCCTATGAAGAAAGGTTCACTCAATTGGCAAGGTATGCTCCAAATTTTATCCGAGACCTTGATAGTAAAATCAATCGTTTTTACTCAGGATTAAATCCAAAATATCGAAGGGCATTAGCTTCTCGTGAGTTTAAAAGTTATGAAAAGCTTGTTCGATGTGCTGAGAAGGTAGAAATAGAGTTTGCCGATGACCAAGTTTTCTATAACAAACAACAGAAGAAGAGAGCGAGGTGGCAGGAGAAAGGTACGAATTCTTGAAAAAAGTCTGATGGTAAGAGAACTGAGTTTCCAGTTTGTGAGAAATGTGGCAAAAGGCATGCTGGGGAATGTCTTCTGAATTCTGGGAAGTGCTACCGATGTGGTAAGATGGGACATAAGGCTCGTGATTGCACTGAAAAGGATCAAGGTGAAGGTAAGAACAAATTTGACTTACAGTTAGTGAAATGTTATAAGTGCAATGAGATGGGTCACTATGCAAACGAGTGTCCGACAAGGAGCTTGAGTGATGGGAAGCAGTTAGACTACAAGCAGAAAGGGGTGGTGAAATCCTTTGCAACTACTTCAGCAGATGTCGGGCCATCAAATGAAGTTGTATCAGGTACTTTGTTTCTTTTCTCAGATTATGCCAGTGTGTTGTTTGATTCGGGGTCTACACATTCTTTCATCTCTGAAACCTTTTCTAGTAAAATGAGAATACCATCTCAAGAAATGACTCCTGAACTTTTGGTAAAAACACCTGGGGGGAATGTTGAGGAAAAAAGAATTTATAAGAATCTTCTTATCGTTATCTATGGAAAGAACCTACTTGGAAACCTTATTGTTCTACCTCTAGTAGAGTTTGATGTCATCCTGGGTATGAATTGGCTCCCTATTTACCATGCTAAGATTGACTGTAGAGCTAAAGAAGTTTCTTTTCAGAAAGACTTTCAGTTTTTTTACAAGAATGAACCCTTAATTTTGATAACATATCAAGAGGCCGAGAAACTTGTAAAAGATGGAAATGAATGTTACCTTGCACACGTCGTTGAAAATAAAGGAACTGTTCAGATTAATGATGTGACAGTGGTAAATGAGTATCCTGATGTTTTTCTTGAAGAGTTGCTTGGAATAATACCAGATCGGGAAGTTGAGTTTACTGTTGACTTAGTTCCTGATGCTAAGACAATTTCAAAACCCCCTTATCGAATGGCACAAATTGAACTTTTAGAGTTGAAGGAGCAATTTCAAGATTTATTAGAGAAAGGTTTCATTAGACCTAGCACATCACCATGGGGTGCTCCTGTTTTATTTGTTAAAAAGAAAGATGGTTCTATGAGACTTTGCATTGATTATAGAGGCTTGAATAATATCACTGTTAAGAACAAATATCCTTTGCCTCATATCGATGATTTGTTTGATCAGTTCCAGGGAGCTCAGTTTTTTTCAAAGATTGACTTGAGATCGGGGTACCATCAGCTGAAGGTAAAGGAGGCAGATATTCCGAAGACCGTGTTTCGTACGAGATATGGCCATTATGAATTTGTAGTAATGCCTTTTGGGATAACCAATGTACCTGCTGTATTCATGGACTTAATGAATAGAATCTTCCATGAGTTCTTGGATAAGTTTGTGGTGGTTTTCATTGATGATATTTTGGTGTTTTTTAAAAGTAAAGAGGAGCATGAAAAACATTTAAGGGTTATCTTGAAAACCTTAAAAGAAAAGAAACTGTATGGGAAATTCAGAAAGTGTGAGTTTTGGTTGCAACAAATTTCTTTCCTTGGTCACATTGTTTCTAAAGATGGAATAACTGTTGATCCTGCAAAAACAAAAGTTGTGGAAGAATGGACAAGACCCACAAATGTAACCGAGATTCGTAGCTTCCTTGGTTTGGCGGGCTATTACCGAAGGTTTGTTAGAAATGTTTCACGGTTATCTAGTCCAATGACTAAGCTAACTCGGAAGGGTGTTAAGTTTATCTGGACAAAAGAATGTGATGATTGTTTTCAGGAATTGAAAAGAAGATTGGTGAATGCCCCAGTTTTGGCACTACCTTCTAGGAATGGTGAGTTTGTTATATACAGTGATGCTTCATTGAAAGGACTTGGTTGCGTCCTAATGCAGAATGATCAGGTAATTGCTTATGCTTCACGACAGTTGCAAACTCATGAGGTAAATTACCCTACACATGATTTGGAACTAGCTGCTGTTGTTTTTGCTTTAAAAATTTGGAGGCATCATTTGTATGGAGTAAAGTGTGAAATATATACCGATCACAAAAGTTTAAAGTATATATTCACTCAGAAAGAGTTAAACATGAGACAGAGGAGATGGCTAGAATTAATCAAGGATTATGATTGTACAATTCATTACCATCCGGGAAAAGCAAATAAAGTGGCTGATGCTTTGAGTCGAAAAAGTAATGCTTCATTAAAAATGTTGCGTTTGGAACGTGATCCTTTGGTTAAGGATTTGATGAACTTTGGCATAGAAGTTGTTGGTGCAGGAAGTCCTTCTGTTTTGTTTTAGGTATCAGTGAGATCATCTCTATCAGATAGAATCAAGCAAGCACAGAAGCAAGATAGTGAGTTGCAGAAAAAGGTAGAGTTGGTTCAGAAACATAAGTTGCCTGAATTCAACATTGATAATGATTGTGTTTTGAGATTTGGGAAGTGATTGTGTGTGCCTTGTGATTCACAGTTGAAGAGAGAGTTTTTATGTGAAGCTCGTAGTTCTCCGTTTTCAGTTCATCCGGGCAGTACTAAGATGTATAGAGATCTGCGGGAGTATTACTGGTGGGATGGAATGAAAAGAGATATTGCTGATTTTACTGTGAAGTGTTTGACTTGTCAGCAGGTTAAAGAAGAGAGGCAGTTACCGAAAGGGATGCTTCAGCCTTTACCAGTGCCAGAGTGGAAATGGGAGAATATATCCATGGACTTTGTTGTTGGATTACCGAAGACATCTCGAGGTAATAATGCAATCTGGGTTATTAATGATCTCTTGACCAAATCTGCTCATTTCCTTGCTATACGAGATACTTTCTCTCTTGATCAACTTTCCCGTTTGTATCTTAAAGAGATAGTCAGGTTACATGGAGTTCCTCTCTCCATTGTATCGGATCGTGATCCCAGGTTTACTTCTAACTTTTGGAAAGGCCTTCAGAAGTCATTGGGTACTGAATTAAATTTTAGTACATCTTTTCATCCTCAATCAGATGGGCAGTCAGAACGAACAATTCAGACATTGGAGGATATGCTACGAGCTTGTTCTATGGATTATCAAGGAAGTTGGGACCAACATATTTCTTTTGTTGAGTTTCCATATAATAACAGTTTTCATTCCAGTATACAGATGCCACCATTTCAGGCATTATATGGGAAGCGGTGTCGAACTCCAGCTTTCTGGGATGAAGTGGGTCAAAGGAAGTTGATGGGACCAGAATTGGTTGAAGAGATGGCAGAAAAAGTTCAGCTGATTCAGAAACACATGAGAACAGCTCAGAGTAGGCAGAAGAGTTATGCGGATAACCGGAGGATCTATCTTTCGAGGTAGGTGATCATGTTTTTCACAAGGTTTCTCCTTGGAAAAGTGTGATGAGATTTCGTAAGAAAGGAAAGTTGAGTCCAAGGTTCATTGGACCATAAGAAATTCTGGAGAGAGTTGGATCAGTTGCATACCAAGTGGCTTTACCTCCGAGTTTATCTTAGGTACACAATGTTTTTCACATTTCGATGTTGAGAAAGTATATGCCAGATCCATCTCATGTTTTGAGTCCAGAGGTAGTTCAGCTGGAAGAGAACTTATCTTATGAGAAACAACCGGTCCAGATTCTTGACCACAGGGAGCAAGTGTTACGGAATAAAGTGATTCATCAGGTAAAGGTTTTGTGGAAAAACCACATGATTGAAGAGGCAACATGGGAATCTGAAAATGAAATGAGGGATAAGTACCCCCATTTATTCGATAAGTAAATAAATTGCGGGGACGCAATTTTCTAAAGGGGGGAAGGATGTAACATCCCATGTAAGTAAATGAATAATATATATTTTTATCTATGTCTATTAATGATTAAGATAGTGTTATAGAGGCTTAAAATGAAAATAAATACAATCTTATGCATGTAATACACTAATATTCTTAAAAGATTGTTTTAGTGCCTTTTGATGGCAAACCATTTTTGAATCTATATTTTGACAATTTTATAAACTATGTTTGTCAAAATAAACTTATTCTTTATGATTGGTACATCAAAATTTACCTTGTGTGAATTTTTGGTATTTTTCTGACAATGTTCATTTTTTAATGAATAGTGAAAAATACTGCATTTTACATCAAAACTGCTTTTTAATCTAATTCATTTATATGATTATATTATGTTTTGAATTGGTTTTCAAGTGAAATTAGAATATATTTTTACCATTTTATCCAATGGTGGTCATTGGAATCAATTTCACATTGAAATTAGACTTAAACTAGTGTCACTAGTGGAAATACGGGCTTTAACGTCGTCGTAATAACGTCGGTTTTTTAAAAACCGATGCGAATAGTATGTGCGGGGAATTTTTGGCGTCGGTTTTACAAAAAACCGACGCCAAAAATAATTATGCGTTGATTTTTCGCGTCGGTTTTTAAGAAAACCGACGCGGAAAATATTAGTATACATATTATCCGCGTCGGTTTTCCTAAGAACCGACGCGAATAATATTATGCGTTGATTTTTCGCGTCGGTTTTCCTGAGAACCGATGCGGAAAATAAATTTTTAAAATGTTTCGGCGTCGGTTTTCATGAAAACCGACGTCGAAACTCATAAAAAAAATATATTCCGCATCGGTTTTCCTGAGAACCGACGCGGAAAATAAATTTTTAAAATGTTTCGGCGTCGGTTTTCATGAAAACCGACGCCGAAACTCATAAAAAAAAATATATTTCGCGTCAGTTTTCCTGAAAACCGACGCAGAAAATAAATTTTTAAAATGTTTCGGCGTCGGTTTTCATGAAAACCGACGCCGAAAATCTTAAAACAACATTTTGGCGTCGGTTTTTCTTAAAACCGACGCGAAAAGTCTTTTAAAAATATTCACGGTCAGAAACCCTCATTTTGTTCGTCCGTCGAAATCGAGTTCTGCTATGGCGCTTCGGACTCCCGACGACCTTCGAACTTGATTTGCGATCTTGGACGGCCATTGTTGAAGGTTTTTTGTCGTCTGCACGATTTTGGGTATGTGTTCTTCCTATTTATCTCTTGTTTCATATCCCATTCTCTTGTTTCATATCCCATTGTTTATTTCTTTATCAATAACCCTATTTTGCGTGATTTTGATTATTGGTTAGATTTTAGTTGTAATTTATCATTATTTTTTGTTTGTATTATCATTGTTGGTGTAGATTTGATATTGTTTCTTTTTGGAAGTAATTATACCGGTCGCAGTTTGGATTTAACATCTCCATTCGGGTTGAACTTCAAATTTTTTGTTTGTATTATCATTATTCCTGTTTAAAATGATCTTTCATTACATTATGAAGTACTATATTTTTAATTCCATTTCCATTTTAATAAATTCTTCTTCAAAAAAATAATTTTATTGTGTTAAATGAATTCACTCACATTTTTGCATGTAGTTTGTTGTTATTTCATTCCTTCTTGAGATTTACCATGCCAAATTCCTCAATTCTTTTTGGTTCTCATCATTTAACTAAGACATGAATAATTACCACAATCTATTATGTTAAAAAAATTTGAATAATTATTTTCATGCCATTATATAATAAATAATTTTTCTTGCAATGTCCATAATACGACTAGAATCATAATGTATTGTAATTACTTCTTCGTAGATAATAATATAATCATTATCCCTCTATTAATGTTCGAAAATACCTTTCCACTTTCATATGTGGGGTTAGATTCATGCATTTTTAATAAATGTCCTCTTAAACTAATCTCATTCCATTGATTATATTTATTCATCTTTCTCTCCCTCTAAATTATAGTCATGAAATGATTTACTTCCCCCTCTAAGTCATAGGCTGCAAATAAAACATTCTCATGATCTAATCTTTCATGGATGGATAATATATTTCTCTTCATGTTGATCCATTCCTTGACATGTTTTGCTGCAATAGACCCATGGATGGGGATGTAAGTTGTCATCTACAATATGCAATGGAATTTTTATCCCTCCATAATGAATTTATATGTTCATAGTTCCCTATTATAAAACTCATGGATTGAGGGAGTTGAGTTATCATAGTCACCAAAAATTGTATCATGTCTCTTAATACACATTGTCTTAAATAAGGATAGTTATTGCACTATTTTTCACATTAATTTTTCCATGATTCATTCATGTTACATCAAATGAATAAAAAAATAAATATAGTGTGATCAATAGTAGTCATAGTGAGAAATCATATTATCTTGTATGTCATTCATATAATATTTATATCATAAAACATTATTTTCAAAAAATTAAACCTTTGATTTAACCATTTTGTCCTTGTATTTCAATATAACACACATGTATATAATATTAAAATTAAATGTTTACTGTATTTGTAAACGTGTTTCATATCTGATGTCTTTTATCTGATTATCAATAGTTTTTATGGAATATGTTTTTGTTTACAATTTATCTGATAGATATTTAAATGTTTTTATGTTTTAATATATTCATCAATTATATTATGATATCAGGTATTAATGGATCATAATTGGATTTATCTACGAAGAACTACTAGTGAATATGAAAGAGGAGTTGACAATTTTTTGGAATTTGCTAAACGGCATAATCAAAATATTGATTTGATTTTCTGTCCATGTGTGAAGTGTGTAAATATGAGAAAGTTAAACTTCAGAGAAATCAAAGATCATCTCATTTGTTATGGTTTTAGCCTTAATTATACACGTTAGATCTTGCATGGTGAAAGAACTGAAAATTCAACATCCAATGTTGATGACGATATTCATAATGAGGCAGAGGATCGTATTGAAGAATTAATTCATGATTTAGGTGTTGAAACCATCGAAAAAACACCAACTGTTGAACGATTGTTTGGAGATTCTGAGAAACCATTATTCCCAGGTTGCAGTAAATATACAGTGTTATCAGCAGTTTTGAGATTAGTTAACTTAAAAGCAAAAAATGGGTGGAGTGATAAAAGTTTCTCCAGTTTACTTGAGCTTTTAAAAGAGCTTCTTCCAGAAGGCAATGGGCTTCCAGATTCCAATTATGAGGCGAAGAAAATATTATTCCCAATGGGATTGGGGTATAAAAAGATACATGCTTGCCCCAATGATTGTGTACTGTATAGGAAAGAAAATGAACATTTATCAAGTTGTCCTACATGTGGAACATCGCGCTATAAGATGGATGAGAAAGTCAACTCAGATTCATTTTCAGGTGATGTCATGTAACGTTATGAAAAATCAATTTTTTTACTTTCCAATGATATCATCCAATATTTTTTTCAAACAATTCTGATAATTCAATTCTGATTTATTTTTAGGTACCAAAATAAAAACTCCATCTAAAGCATTTTGGTACCTTCCAATTATTCCTTGTTTGAAGCGTCTATTTGCAAATTCAAATGATGCAAAAAGGTTAAGATGGCATTCAGATGAGTGCATTTCTGATGGTAACTTACGTCACCCTGCCGATTCACCACAGTGGAAGAGTTTTGATAAAAAATTTCATGATTTTGGAAGTGAAGTTAGAAATCTCAGAATGGGATTGTGTACTGATGGAATGAATCCATATCGGTGCCTCAGTAGCCAACATAGTTCATGGCCTGTTTTGCTGGTACTTTAAAACTTGTCCCCACATCTATGTATGAAGAAAAAATATGTTATGATGAGCTTGATGAATTCTGGACCAAAACAACCGGGAAATGATATTGATGTGTATCTTACACCATTAATTGAGGATTTAAAACTGCTATGGGAGAAAGGTGTTATAGTTTTCGAGGAATACAAGAAAGAGTATTTTCTTTTGCGTGCTATGATAATGTTCACTATAAACGACTTTCCTGCGTATGGAAACTTATCTGGATATAGTGTTAAGGGACATAAAGCATGTCCAATTTGTGAAGAACAAACTTCATATTATCAATTGCAGAATGGAAGAAAGACAGTGTACATGGGACATCGAAGATTTTTGCGAATTGATCATCCTTATCATAGATTGAGAAAAGCATTTAACGGTTTACAAGAATACAACCTCCCCCCTCAACCATTGTCAGCTGAAGAATATTTTGACAGAGTGAAAGATATTGATTCAACATTTGGAAAGAGAAAAGGTTCTGGTTTACAAAAATATATCTGGAAGAAGCAGTCTATTTTTTTCGAACTACCTTATTGGAGATTTTTAGAGATAAAACATAACATTAATGTTATGCATGTTGAGAAAAACATATGTGATAGTTTTATTGGAACTTTGTTAGACATAAAAGGAAACACAAAATATGGATTACATGCTAGATTGGACTTGATATTAATGCGAATACGTTTGGAGTTAGCTCCCGCTGTGAAAGGAAAAAGAACATATTTACCTCCGGCTTGTCACACATTAAGCAAGATTAAAAAGATGAATTTTTGTCAGTGTCTTCATGGTATTAAATTACCCAGCAGTTTTTCTTCAAATGTGAATAATTTTGTGTCATTGAAGGATTGTAAATTAATAGGTATGAAATCACATGATTGTCATGTGTTAATGCAACAAATTCTACCAGTAGCAGTGCGTGGTATATTACCGAAAGCTGTCAGGAAGACAATCATCAGGTTATGTAATTTCTTTAAATCCATTTGTAGCAAAGTCGTTGATCCAAATTTGTTAGATTTGTTGGAGAATGAAGCAACTCTTATTCTTTGTCAACTAGAAATGTATTTCCCACCCACATTTTTTGATATAATGGTTCATCTATTGGTTCATTTGGTGCGTGAGATAAGAATGTGTGGGCCTGTTTATTTAAGATGGATGTATCCTTTTGAAAGATATATGAAAATTTTGAAAGGATATGTTAAAAATCCTTATCGACCAGAGGCCTCTATTGTTCAAAAATATGTATCAGAAGAGGTGATTGAGTTCTGTACTGATTATTTGAATGAGGTGGAGCATATTGGTCTCCCTCTATCTCGACATATGACAGTTGACAGAGAAGGTAGAGGGGTTCAAGGCTTAAAGGTAAAGTTCATTCCACGTGATGAAGTGATGCAAGCACATTTATACATTTTGAACAACACATATGAGGTTCAACCATATATATCCTCACATATTGCTGAATTAAAGTTACGATATCAGAAAAGAAATGAAAAGTGGTTGATGATTGAGCATAAGAAGACATTTGTTTCATGGTTTAAAGAGAAAGTCACCTCAGATATATCTGTATCAAAAACATTGAAGTGGTTATCAGGGGGACCATCTTTTAATGTGATCACTTGGTCTGGTTTTGATATCAATGGCTACACATTTTACACAAAAAACCTGGATGACAAAAGTACCGTTCAGAATAGTGGTGTGATGGTATTCGCTGAAGCAGTGCATTTTTCGAGTGCCAAAGATAAAAACCCAATTTCTGCATCAACATCATATTTTGGAGTTATTGAAGACATATGGGAAATTGATTATATTAAATTTCGAGTCACTATTTTTAAGTGCAATTGGGTTGATAGTAATAGTGGCGTGAAACATGATGAATATGGGTTTAAACTGGTTGATTTGAAAAGATTTAATCACAATGAGGAACCATTTATCTTGGCGACACATGCAAAACAAGTATTTTATGTCATTGATCCGTCGAATGATCAGTGGTCAGTTGTTTTGCAAGGGAAAAGATATCATTTGGGTGATGATGATGATTCTGATGATGCTTGTGATTTACATGAGCGTTATTCATCTATTATGCAATTTTCAGATGATTACAATGAATATAAGACAGACATAGTGCATGCAGTACGTACCGATAATGATGAAGGGACGTGGGAAAACACTAAATTAGTCTCCTAATTTTTCTGGTAAATATTTATATTTTGTGTCTATTTTTAAAACTTACAAATGCATGCCTCTATTTTTACATATTTATTTTTCATTTCCTTATTTCTAATTATTCAGTTTTCTAATGATATGCAGGTACCCAAAATTTCATTACACTTTCTAGTAGCAATGTCAAATACAGATAGAGATGAGCAGTTACCGAGGTATATCTATTTTGACATATTATTAAATATTCAGTAATATACATATTTAATGAAATAAAACTGTTAATTTATTAAGAAAAATTGCAGGACTACTGATGCATCCTCGGCGGAGGAGACTTCTCCAGTTACTACTGAAAAATCAAGTTCTCTAGTTGGTAAACGTGGTATTACACGTTTACCAAAACTATCACTCGCTCGTGATGATAACAAATTACACATCTGTTTTGATGATAATAATAATGCAGTTGGCCCAAATGCAGTTCAGTTTGTCAGTTATATAGCGATGTAGAGCCGTTGCAGGATTAGTATTTTATATCCTGATTGGAAGTCAGTGGACAGGACGGCGAAGCAACAGCTTTGGGAGGCCGTGACGGTAAAATATCTTTATTTATTTATTTTATCTCATTTTTTTAATATTATATAGTTTAAATGACATATTTAATTTTTTCAATTACAGATGACATTCAATTTTGAGGAAACCAAAGAAATTAGGAAAAGACATCTCTCTTTAGCGGCGGTTCGATGGAGAGATTTTAAAAACAAATTGACGAAAGATTATGTTTTTGGAAAGAGAAGGTTTGAAAGCCCATGTCTTAAGTATCCATATATAGATGAAGAAACATGGAAGCGATTTGTTGACAGTCGTCAGGAAGAGAAATTTCAGGTATTGTAATTGTTTTATATTTTAAAATTTGTGCTATATTTTCCTTATTACTTATGTGTTTATTTTTATGTAACAGGACTCCATAAGATTGCATCAGGAGATCCAGTTGAAAAACGTATACCCTCATACTTTATCACGTGGAGGATACTCGTATTTGGAGCAGAAAATTATTGAAGAAAAATTTGAAGCATTAAGAGCTCGATCAAGTAGTGGTTCAGAAGAGGTCCAGTATGGTCCTCCATCTCCTCCCACTCGCCATGAGAAATGGAAATGAGCAAGAAGAAGAAAAAATGAACAATATCTTACAGACGAAGCTCATCAAGTGGCTGATAGAATTGTAAGTAAATATTAATTCTTTGTTAACAATTTTCCTTTTTTATAATTTATAAACACTAATATAAATTTTTTATTTTTCATTTCAGGATGAACTTCAGGAGAAAGAGACACAGGGCTCTTTTATCCCCGAGGGTAGGATGGATATCCTAGCCACTGCTTTGGGAAAGACTGAACACCCCGGACGTGTTAGAGGATATCAGGCGGGTGTTAGTATTCAGAAGGTTTTTGGTAAGAGTAAGCAACCAAGAGACCCGGAAATCGAATCCTTAAAAGAAGAGCTGCAGGATATGAAACGGTCTATGGGTGATCAAATTCAAGCAGCAGTACAGAAGGCTTTATTAGAACACTTGGCAAGACAGTCACAGTCTGCTCATCCTTCCAAGGTATATTATTTACTGTTAACAATTTTTCTTTTCTATAAATTATAAACACTGATATAACTTTTTCATTTTTCAACATTCTCAGCCTACTCACTCAGACTATCATGCCTCATATGCTTACCCAACACCGTCTGGGCAGCCTTCCGAGGTATATTATTTAATGTCATCAATTTGTCTATTTTATAAATTATAAACACTGATATAACTTTTTCATTTTTCAACATTCTCAGCCAACTCACCCGGACTACCCTACCTCATCTGCTTACCCTGCCCCGTCTGCGCAACCATTTGAGGTATATTATTTTATTTAATTTTTAATCAATTTTTCTATGTTATAAATTTTAAACACTAATATACCCTTTTTATTTTTCTGACTTCTCAGCCTTCTCACCCTGACTACCATGCCCCACCTGCTAACTTTGAGCCTCCACCTCCTCCATCGGATCGAACTTTATATTGTGAGTTGTTTGCGGGAGATCCTCATGTACATATTGTTGCGTTAGGACAAGTGTATTTTTTGGGGGACTCGGTACATCATCAGCCTATGCAGATGGGTCAGGTTAGAGTATCAGTACTTGTTATTATAGATCCTACTGCTCTACTACCATTTCCTACTGCGGAGATCACCAGTGTTGGGGAATGCATGGGCCATTTTTTACTTTGGACAACTGCACTTCTTCGTTATATTTCACATGCGGTATGAGTTTTTTTAACTTGTAATTAGAAATGATTCCAAATTACTTATAATGTTTTCTGACATTTAACTTATATAGGAATATCTGAAAGCAAAAGAAACTGTACAAATGCAGCAAAATGTTCAGAAACAGTCGGCTGTAGATACTTCTGATATTTCTTCTGGGTTGAAAAGATTATATCAGTGCTCTTCTTCCTTGAATTTTATCTATGAGTTTTGGATGACGTCTGATATATGTGGAAGAAATTATAAATTTAGAATATTGAAAGAAGATATCATGAATTTAGTTAATTTTGAAGAGATCGGGCTGAATGTGGTGCAGTTGTTTTCCATGTAAGTAAATTGACGTTTGAATTGCTATTTCTTTAATAAAATATTGTTATGTCATTGACTAACTATATTTTCTTTTTAAATTAGGTATCTATACAGGATTCTTTTACAAAATGAAACTACAAGCATTTATAGCTTTATAGATCCAGAGTACATTTCCTTGGAAGTCAAACATGTGAAAAATGATGAAAGAGTTCAATATATATCCGAGAGATTATCACAAACAGAGATTCAGTGCTGGTTTTTGCCATTTCTTGATAAGTAAGAATATCAACATAATTTTGAAGGCATGATCATTATAATGTCATTAATTATGAACTTTTTGTATTATAGGGGGCATTGGATGTTAGGTGTATTTTGCCCAAATGAATGCACCTTATATTGGTTTTGCTCTTTATTAGGAAAAGTGCGTAAACTGTTTCCAACTTATTAAACAGGTAAGTTGTTTTTTTTATTTTTAGAAGTTTGTTATGTTTAATTTTAATTGTTTACACAAGTTTTATTAGTTCTTATATAAAAAAATGCAGTTCATGGAAACATTTTACAAATGAAAAGAAACCAACGAAAATCAAATATGTGGAAGTACAGGTAATTAGTTTTTATATTTTTGTTATATGTTGGGTTTCATTATTAGTTAAATGTTTTATAACTGCAGTGTCATCGCCAAAATGGAAGCGTTGAATTTGGTTATTATATTCTACGATTTATGTACGAGATAATCACAACTGGGGAAACTACTGATTTTCATAAGGTTAGTTGTATTAACTTTTTTATATATTTTCATCCACTTTCTTCTATTTATTAATTTCATATCATTCAATATTATTGTATGTATTCAATGATTCACAGTCATATTCTCAATCTGATATGATTCATATTCAATCTACTTTTGCGGACTATTTGTTAAGTCTGATTAAGATTTGAGGTATGTATACTAATATTTATAAATAATAATATATATGGGTTTAAAAAACTAACTCTTATGATATATTAGGTGTTTGAACCTACTAATAATCAAATGAATGCTTCAACAATAACAAACAATGAGCATGTCATATATTTCAGGTACGTGTATTTTAATTCTGCTTTACTGAGTTTTCTCAAGTGCCTCTGCAAAAACTGTTTTATTGAATCTACTAATAATCAAATGAATCCTTCAACAATAACCAACAATAAGCATGTCGTATATTTCAGGTACGTGTATTTTAATTCAGAATTAGTTATTATATTTCTTTTCATTGTTATTTCTTAAAATCATTTGTCTGTACAGTGACAGATCTGTAGGGTGGTACTTGGATCATGAACATAGAGATTCGTATAGCGAAATAACATTCACAAACACTAAAAATTGTCTCCCTTGAATGCACAACAATATCTTCTAGGCCTTTTTATTTTTTATGCAAATAAATATCGAAAAATGATTGCCGAGAAGCATATCACATAATACCTGAAACATCGCTTAGTGGGTTTGCACAAAGATAAAATAGAAGGCGTCAATTTTTAAGGTATGTTTCTTTATGTCTCTTCAATCTGCATTTGATTTCAATTTTCTAACCTATTTTTTGCACTCAAACTTATTTCTCTGTTATTCCATAACTTAAACAAATAACAATAGTGAATGGGTAATGCACGTCTATACAGAGAAAATATAAAAACCTGAGGTTGGGGGTGGTGGGGATCCTATGGTGAAAAGACACCCCCAACATCTTCAGTGGGGGAGGTGAGGAAGAGGTTGCATCGGCTGAGTGTTCCTGGAATTTTGATCAGGAGTCGTAACATTTCATTTTGGTAATTTACTTTGTGAAAAAATGAATGATTCAAATAAATTACACATTTTCATTTAATGTTTATTCATTGCACGAATATCTTGGATTGATTTTTTCACGCACATCTCCTTAGTTTCATTACTGTTTTGACAGGATTGGTGCTCTCTATGGGAGGAAACTTACAATGATTGATACTGAGTATGGTTAGATTAAGAAAATGCACCATGTAGGTATGTGTATTTTAATTCTTCTTTACTTTGAGTTTTCTCAAGTACTTCTGTTAAAGCTGTTTAATTGTTTTTGTATACTTCATTATTTTTTTTCAGGGTTCCGATTTGTTTGGATAAGAAAATATATGTATTTTATTTAAAAAAAATAAAAAATTTACGACGTTGGTTATTTTAAAAACCGACGTGAAAAATGTATTTTTAACGTCGCCTATAAAGACGTCGGTTTATAACCGACGTTAAAAATTAAAAAAAACCGACGCGAAAAAGTGTTTTTGCACTAGTGTGTCAATCTTTTGATACTTATTGTTTTGAAAAAACATGCTTTTTGCTGTGGCAGCGGGAATTAATTATTAAATTAATTAATTTTACTTATATGATTTGAATTTTGTAAAATAGACTTCATTTTTGAATTCGGAATATCAAATATAGCTTAGGGTGAAGTTTTGGTAATTTTCTGAAAAACTTCAATTTTTGATGAATAGTGAAACCACTAAGTGGTAATCAAGCAAACTGATTTTTCAGTTAAATGAATGTTTACCACTAATGTGTATTGAATTTTGAAAATCCGACATACATGGTTGTCATTAAGAAGTAAAATGTGGTTCAATGAGATTAAAATAATTTTTTGGTGAATAGTAACTTATTAAGTTTTTAATCACGATTAGTAGTAATTAGTGTAGTTTAAGGTATACATAATGCTTTAATAATATGAAATGACCTAGACACATATCCCAACATTATTGGTTGTGTCATGGCCGACCAAGACAATACATGGGTCAACTTGGGGACCCCATGGAGACATTTTGGTTGGGAAATGACATAAATAACTTTTTATTTAATGTAAAAGTAAAAATGACACAAACATAATATGTTTTACGAAAACAATTTTTACATGGGGTTATAAAGATCAGATATTTGATTATAAATATTCATTGGAAATATAAAAATATTTCCTACATCATAGTATTTTTTTATGATTTTTATACATTAAATAAATTAAATTATTTATGACATAATAATGATACAGCGATGACATCATTATTTGACGATTTAAATAAAATGGAAATACAATGTAAAAGCTATGAACGACACATGACCGAAACCAATTGGATGAGTGGATTTCGAACTCTTATCACCTTATCCACGAATTATATCAATGTGGGACCTTTTAAAACCGAAACAAATTTTCAAATAAAGTAATATTTCTTTACTTTCCAAAAGTGCCCCTCCTCTCCTCTTATAAAAGGCCCCCACCTCTACCTCATTTCATACACTACTCAAGCCTTTGGCTCGGCCAAACCCTGCCCATTTACTCTCTCATCATCCCTCTCCTAATCCTAGAGGATTCCCTTTGGGAAGAATCCTTTCAAAGGAATCCTTTAGGCTCAAATCAAAAGGAGTCACACTTTTTAAGGTAATTCATTCTCTCATGTGCATTTGTTTTATTTTGCTTCTCCAACCCCCTAAAATCTTTTTATTTACTTCTTTTGTAAAAAAACAGTATATTCAATATACAAGGATGTTGTTATAAGATTTATTTGAGCTAAACTCTCACACAGCTACATCAAATGGTTAAAGAACATACGGTTTCCGTGGATGGCGAAATTCTGCCTCCCGAAACGATGATTATTCAATACTCATTTAACACCTTCAATGGTGGCCATTATGATGTAACTATTTTTATATATGATATATGATATGTTTATGTTTTCCTTAAGCTTATGTTTTTTTCATTTTGGGCATACATTTATGGTTTCCATTATGGGTAACACGATATCTTCATTTTAGGAAGTACGGACTACCGCCCCCTCAAAGTGATTTGATTCGTTAAATACCATATGTGGGACATATAAAGGATGGAACTATGATATTATATATGATATTATACTGGAATTATAATATACCTTTATATCATTATGATTCCATTCTATAAAATATGAAATATAAATGAAAGTAGCGTTCATGCGTACGTACGGCTTACCGTCTTCATGAACGGTGCATTTCATTTCTTACCTATAAATGATTATGTATTATTATAAATACATGTATATGATGAATATATATGATATATATGTTATCCAAATCATTAGTATCATTCTGGATATAACGAACCTTTGACCAAATTAACAACATGTAAGTGTAAGAAGTCTATTTTTGACTTAAGTACCAAATACCGACAAAATGAACACTATTAACTTAAATGATTACATGATGTTAATAAAATGGTATAAAAGGAATAATGAACTTGAAAAAGGTTCATAAGAAAGTAGATATTAACTCAAGTTTATTATTCAGGAAATTAAAGAACGGTCGGGTCAAGTCGGATACGAGGTATGGGACTTCGTCTCAATCTCCTTTCATTGAGGCATATTTTATTTTATACACAACTTTCTTTTATACAGTGTATAAACCACTTTCACTTTTACGTTTATTCAAAAGGAGTCTTGTTTATACGAAGCGTTTACTAAACGAAAAAAGGTAATGTTTTTGTCGTACGTATGCGGCGACAACGACTTCTCCGCCGTCTTGACCATTATTTGAGTTTCAGCTTCCTCTATAAGCCATACCTTCTTTTTAAAAGAAAAATAAATACCATGTTTTACTTTTCTTTTACTTTGGTATTGAAAATGGTTTTCATAATGTTTTTATTATATCAATGTGTTGTATTGATATCAAGTGATTGAAATATGGAAATGTTATGTTTCCTTTATGCATGTTTTATATGATATGATTATGTTATGGTTCTTGGGCATTATTATGAAGATGGGTGGTTCCGTGATAAAATAAGGGCGGGTGAACCCGTTATAGCTCTCCAATGCATTGGGTAACGCGAATGAGTGAAACGTTAAGGTTTCTCCGAAGAGATTTTAGGGAATATACTGTGATGGGTATTCCAAACGTAACCAAGAGGGTTACTCCCTACGTAAGAATGTTATGAATGCCTCAAGTTACCTTTATGTCTTATGATTTCTATGATTTATTCATGATTTTATGAGGTATGTTAAAGTGACTATGTTTTATGGGTAAAGTATGATTTCATTCTTATGTATATATGAACTCATGTTTCCTTTCCATGTTTTTTTTATAACCCATACTGAGTTTTTATGCCCATCCCAAGTTTTTGAAATGTTTTTCACAGGTCAAGGGAAATGTACATGATAAGATGATAGAGTCAAGGATGTGTCAAGAAATAATCTATGTTTTATTTTAAATGTGTTTCCATTGATGGGAATGAAGAATACTATCTTTATGTAACCACTTTGTTTATATATGGAATGTAATGAAAGTTTTATGATCTAATTCTCTAAAAATCTAAACCCGAAAAGATCCTCAATGTGTAATCTTGTAATAATTCAAGATTAAGTAAGGTTTAAGGCTGGGGCCTTATAATATATATAATTGTAATTATATATTTACAATGTAAAGTAAGGAATTATATAAATAAATAGATAAATAAATGAAATCTGAAAGAGATATGTCCTAAACCAACTTGAATGTGACATATATTATCCATATTGAATTATATGATATGTAAAAGTAATATTTTATGACTGATGTGGATTTTGAACAGGTATTGTAATTAATTTTCTATGATATTTTTCCACTTCCAAAAATATTATGGGTACACAATAGTTATATGACAACATAAATATCTCTTACCATTAAAGATATCATTAATAATGTGTTCCATGTGATGAAATGCATAGATTTTGGTTTGGTAATTTGTTTAAAGTAGTTTTGTAGCATCCATAACTCATATACTCTATAATATATTAGTTAATTTATAGGTTCATCTAGAACATCTTGTAGCCTATATAAAAATTTAGTATTATATTGATAGGTTTGTGAGACTCTTGATTGTATCCTAAGTAGGTACTCTGCCACTACCATAGCCCTCATCAGATATCTCTCTTTACTTTTGGTGGATCTATCACACCGTAATAGGTTGGATACACTCTCTCGAGCATCAAGTGAGTCAAAAAGAACATGGATACACTACTAAGGACAGATGCCATAGAGTTTTTTCTTTTGTGATCTCTACCAAGATCATACAGTGATGATACTAGTTTTGGCCATCTATTGTTTAAAGTATGCATGAGAAAATATTTTCATAATTTTATATACACATGGTTTTGTTATTTTTACATGGTTTTTCCTTATTTGTGTTTTCCAAATAAATTTCACTTCTTTGTTTAATTGTTAAGTTATAATTAGAAACCCAATAGATGAATCAAATAAAAGGATAAAAGGTTATCCAATTCCTGGTAACTCTTAATATTGAGTGGTGATGAAGTGAAACACCCCACTTAATGGCTCCATTACTGATCCAAAAAGATTCATAGCCAAAATGTTGGGTTAATGGAGTTCTTTGATGTTATCATATGGAACTCACAATGTAAATTTCTATCTAAGGGAATGTGTTATCTCCAAATAATGGTGTTAGTTAGTTACCACGCTTATTCAATCACAAAATCATTTGATTAGAAAGAGTATTCGAATTTTGGTGAAAGAATAACATTTCAGAAACAAGATACATGGTTTATCATGCAAGATGATATCTAATAACTAAGGGAAGTATCTCTGCGTATGATAGGAGATAGGTTATTATTAATCATTTATAAAATTATAACTTAGTGATAATTTCAAGCAAGGTGATGTGGTTTAATTTGACTTGATCAATTCTTTGATAAATATTATTTTTCCTATGATATCTTATACCAGTGACTCTCATGAGAGATTAATAACCTTATTAAAACCCATGCTACATGGGATTAATCATACATAATCATATATAAGATCCAATTTCAACTTATGATAAACAAAGGTTTCATTTGATACTGAGGGACTCATTCCTACAAAAGGAATGACACTCTAAATAAATATGAATTAGCATGGAGTTAATGTCACTTAGAGTGGTTCCATGTGGGATTAAAGCTATATAGAATCCACTCATTAGCTATGATTACCATTTGTATAGCAATGTTAACCCTATACAAGGGATTTCCCATTCCGTTATTGTCTTGACATGATTGTATTATTATTAAAACGTCTATATTTATGTTGTGTTAATATCACTCATGGTACACTCTCATGAAGCTTCCCAAAATAGATTTAATCTGACATAATCCGTTGTTTTAATCATAAGCATGGCCTGTGTAAATTGTTAAAAATGATACACTTATAAAAAAATGATTTTTTTTTTAATTTTAAATTATGAAATTCATTAAATAATTTATGAAATGTTTATAACTTATTAAAAATGGTTAAATATGTTATTTATTAATTTATAAATATATTTACAAATAATTAATAAAATTTTAAAACATATGTTAAATAAATATATGTAAATAATAATTGATAATATTTAAATTCATTTTTAAATATTATACATCATGACATATAATATGGATATAAATTGCATATATTAAAATTGTAAGTGTATTTGATAAATTTTTCATAATAGATAATTTTAATCATTCAAATTAAGGCCTTATTAATGTAATTTTTTAAACCAAATCTAAATTAATTTTGATGATTTATATAATCAATGTCTAAATAAATTGTAAATATATGATATTTTTGTTACATATATAATTTTTTTATATCCAATATTTTTTCATATATTTGATGTTATCACCATATAATGAACAAGTTGAATTAGGGTTCCTATTAAAAATGAATATAATGTGTTTATATTTTATATTATAATATATCAATAATGTTAACTAAAATTATAAAAATTCTCTAAGATATTTTATTTATGAATTGTTCGAAAATTTTTATATCTTATTTAAATACTTAAAATACACATATATCTGTTTAACCCCATAATTATTCTGGGATATAAATGTTATATTATGATCTTTTTATATATTCATTAGTTAAATATTATTAAAGGACTTGTAGATTTTATCATACATGCATATAAAGAGTTACATTCAAGATATGATAATGGTTTTATTTTTTAGCTTGATTTTGATTTTATGAAGTTATAAATTTTAATTAATAAGTTAATTATGATTTTTAAATAACATTAATTTTTTGAGATACCTTATACATGGGATGTATTTTTGATATGTATAAATATATCAGTGTCTTAATTAGGGTTAGTAACATGAGAAACAAGTTTTGTAATTAGTTACCCATCAATATGATTTAATCATATTGATTTATTCAAAAGGGAATATGATGCCAAAATAAATATCTAGAAATATTTTTTATATAAATAGAATATAATGTGTTTAGATAGTGATAATTTAATACTATTTGAATATACAAATGGTTATATTCCATATAACAAATCAGTTTTTAATAACTCGATCATCAAAGCATGTAGGTCATGCAAAAGATGGGTTCCCATGGAAAATTATATTCATAAAAAAAGTAATGGGTATCCTTAATGGAATTAGGTGTTGACTCTTGAAATTTAATTTTAGAAACACTCAGTTGGAAGTCCCTTAAAAGATTTGGATACCAGGGTAATAGAGTTATGATTCTCCATATGATTGATACGGTAAAGAGTTATTCACTGAACTATCTAAGAGTAAATAAGAAATCATTGGGATTATTTTCTACCTAAAAAACAATGTAGGGTGGGAAATAAAAAACAGACTCATTATATATTGAAATTTGTATCCTGGACAACAAATGGGTGTGAGGAGAAGAATAAAATGGTAAAATTATTTTTTCAAATGAATTATCTTCCAAATCACCTAAGGAACATTAGTTTCTAATCATATACTCTATATAATTAAATATTTTAATGAATTTTTTATAAGAAAATATATTCTCAAATTCTCATTCTTATTAAGGAAATAATATGTTTTAATTGATAGATTCTTTTAGACATTGTGTATGAGTACCAAAAATTTATATTTATTAGAAAAGTGTTGAGAAAATATTTAATGAACATATGATGTTGAGTTTTTAATGTTCTATAGGATATAAAAGAGGGGAAATAATCAAAATAGAAGAATAAAATTTAGTTAGATATTCCCATGATGATTCTACAAATAATTCAGCAAGTTCAATGAATGTAATAGTTATCTAGTAAGAAGGAAATTATTTCCATATGATAGGACTATCTGATATACATGAAGAGGTTTTTGTGACTTCAATGGATGACCATGTTAGGTACTCGTGTTATAGAAATTAATTCTTATGTTTTAAATGGTATGTGATACCGAAGGTATATTTTAAAAATATTGTATATATAAAGGTTTCTAAAATCTATGAAAGACTTCATAAATATATTAATTTTCATTCAATATGTAAATAAAATCATAAATATATAAAACACTTTAATGTAAAGGAATATATGCAGCATATATTGAACTATGTAAAGAATGTATAGCTTCTCTTATTTGATAAGAAGATTTGTTTTCTACCAAAAGTTATTCAAAAAAATATGAGTTTATATATATGGTGTATGAATTATCAATCTCAATAATATTTTGTAATAAAGATATCAAGGATAAATTTTTTTATCTAGGATAAAAGAGCTAATCCATATGTTTTTCAAGTGTGAGGAATTGTGATTCCACCAGTATTGGTAGAATATTTTTAATAATGGTATTTATATCAATAGAATTATCTTAAAAATATATTTTAATATAATATGTGGCTAAAATAATTTATTTTTTAAATATTCCTACAAAGAGTAATGACCTGTTATCTTTTATCAAAAAATATTTTTCCAGTCTTTCAAAGGTATTGTGAAACAAATATAATGTCTAAGAATCATGATGGAATATATTTAGAGAAAAAGAAGTTCAATGGTAACAAATATTTTACTATAACTGTAAAAAAATATTAACTTTTCTATAAATTAGGTATTATAAATGATTTAATGTATGTTAGTGAAGAAAAATTCAAAGATTTATGTTTAGTTACAATAATTAAGTCAATACCACCAAATTCTAATGGATATTAGGATATGTTAGTATTTTAATGATGTATATAGATACCTTAGTTTCCAAAATATTTCAAATAATATTTTTAGGAAAAGGTTAAAAGAATGATGATGATATACTTATAAATAATTCTATTTAGGAAAAATAATTTAACAACATTGTATCATTTAATATTGTGAAGTTAAGTAGTTTGAATAAGTTAGAGGAATTGAGAAATAGAAATAGGATTCCAATGACACCCCATTATAAAAATTATTTCTCCTTATAGATGATACACATTAGAATTTTACTGTGATAATTTTACAAGATGATCACATACAGATGGGTATAGAATTATATAGATATGTAATGAGTTTAATAAAACCTCTAAGAGTTCAGTAAATAAAAAGGGTGATTTAGGAGCCTATCACATATGATATTTTATACAGCCTCTTTGTATGCTTTTTAAAATTATTCTTAATGGATCATATGGATATGAAATAAATAATAATATACAATGTAAAATCTCCACTTTATAATTATATCATATTAGATGCATATTTGTATATATTCATACACATGTCATGAAGTGTAATGAGAATTTATCTCACAGCGTATGACATTGATTTAACAGATGTTATTCAATTATTATTAGAGGTGATTATTTTATAAGGTTAATATGAGTATGATTATAATATATGGACATAAAACATGCTCATTTGGCTCAAAATATGTTTTGTTCACAAAAAGACAGTTAAGTATACCACATGAGGTTTCATGCACAATTTCACTTGAATAATAGTGGTGAATAGTTCATATTAAGAGTCTCCATTACCTGAGGTTGGTGAGATACTTTTTATCCCTCAAACACTGATAACTTTTTTAGGAAATTCTCTTGTCTTAGATAAATGGTGGTGGTTAAGTATGTTGTTGATCGTGTCGTTGGTTGGAGCTCAACCAATAAGTAATTTTTCCTTTTAAATTATGTTTATGAAATCCATTCCCACGATTGAGATATATTGAGGAAGTGTACAAATACATTTATTGAGAACTTATGATGTGATTATCTATTTATTTTTGCATAATGTAATGTTACCATCAATAATGGTGAATTACATGTGATGTATTCATCGACCTGGTGAGGCTATACTCAAAGAATTGGGAATGTATGAGTTGGTTATATAGTAATTCCATAATTTTCACATCATGTTTACTCAATGTCTTAGATAAATGGATAAAATAAAAATTTATGTTTTCATATGATACAAGTGGTTAATATAGGAATAAAGATACTTATTTTGGATAGAGACAATGTCATATCACATTCAATATTGAGTAGCATTTATTCCTTTCTAGAGGCTTCTCTTTTCAAAATTTTATGGATTGGTTTATTAAAACTTATTTTCTATGACACAAAGGACTGTGGGAACACAATTTTTGGTTAACTGAATAGGGTCAACATTTGAATCAAAAGGGAATGACTAAAAAATTTCAATTACTTATAGAAAATTTGTTTTAAAACGGTTTTTAACAAGATATTTTTTATGATATGATACAAGAAGTACTTAATGATGAGTTTTTGATATTATTTTCAAAGATATCCAAAACTTTTGGATATGGTTTCACACTTACTGTATATCTTATAGTATAAGGTCAAATGACACAAATACTAAAGGATTTAATGAAACTATGTATTTTAGTGGATACATGACTAAAACCCGCTTTTATGTGTTTTCTATTAGTTCTTTCTTAATCTACAATACATATAAGTTGTATTTTATGAACCGTGTTGATAATTAAGGCATTTCATAACGCATGGTATATGATATCTTCCCACCGACTATGAATTAATTGGAATAAAATATTTTATGATAACATATGGTTTTGTTATAGTTATTTAAATCATTAATAATGAATTTTATATGGTGAAACACATGATTGTTGGTTCAAATAGGGGTTATAAGTAGTTTTTAACAACATTAAAAATGATACAATCTATAAAAACTCATCTCTTTATTTAAAATTTAAGCATGATTTATTACATAGAAATTCTCTTAATACAACTAATAATATCAAGCTTTCAAGTGTCTTTTGAGTTTATAATAATTAAATAAAAACCTAAAACATGAAATAAAACATCTTTATTGAATACTTCATTCACATGGCCAAAAAAACCTTTCATACTTAACACTATATGGGATAACCTGAGCACATACATAAGAAAGGGGTGATCTATAAATCCCACTAAGGGAATAAACATGGAATAATATGAGGATAATAATTAATTTTAGATGAGGAATATTAGTGAGGCATAAAGGAACATGAATAATAATTCATGATATAGCATTATAATCATATCATGGAAATGTGTAAACAACTTAAAACATTGCGTCATAAACATAAGTCAAAGATAAACCACCAAGACTTCATGGAATAAATATACATAAAAGAATCAGTTAAACCCCCATCCCAACATGATGTATCAAGATACTGAACATTTCCCAATTCATTAGATAATTATCTGGGAACACCCTTATTAAACAATTTAATCTCATGCTTAAGTGAGACACATAGATCGTATAACATGGATTAATTTAACATCATAATTTACTCCATGATCAAGGAATGTTGAATAAACACATTTCAAACCCCAATTAATATTTATTTGTGAAAATAGGTTAATACCATTGATATAGAAATGGGTATGGTATTCACTACAAAATAATTTTGGTATGATAAATCATGGTGAAATTTCAGCAGAAAAACGACATCATATGAAAATTCATAAAATTGGTTGATAAGAGTGAAAAGGGTATCTCATCATTTAGATTAGAAATGGAAAGTAATAGGGAAATTTAAATACATTATTTAATAAAATTAATTTTAAATAAAATGTGTAACATGATATATAATCTCGAATAAAGAGAAGGAAGAAAAATAACCCTTATAAATTTTCCGCATGGTAACAGGTGTATGTAAAGGTTCTTAGGAAAATTATGTGAGAGTGAAAGGGGATATCATAATTTATAAAACAAATAGTAAATTGATTGGGGTAAATAAGAATGTTTCCCAATATAAGAAATTAGAAATTAAACAGGAATATCATAAATGAAGTGCTTGATTAAAATATGAGAGAGAGAATCCATTACAGAATTTCAGCATAGTAACATGTGAACATGAAGGATTATGTGGGGATAAATGAGAGTTAAAGTAATATATCAAAATTTATATACCATATTTATAGAAATGGGATCATGTAAAATCAAATCCAGACATATGAAAATATAATTTAATAATTAAAATAGAAAAGAAGTGCTTGAATGGAAATGAGAAGAGAGAAACCCTTTTAGAATTTCGATATAGTAACATATTAGATAAGGGCCATAATTAGAGGGAATAAAAGATATATCATACAAATAGAATAAATTTTAAAGTAATTTAATGATTAAAAATGAGTGAAAATACAAGCAATTGAAATCATAAGAACTAATCTCAAATAAGGTTCTTGAATTCAAAGGTGATGAGATAAATCCATTACATCGATGTGTGACTCTGAAGGATTGGAATTGGATTCATGGGAGATTAGGGTGCCTTGGGTGGACTCTATAGAGTATAGGGAATAATGTGGATGATCCTCTAGGAGTTTGAGTTAATATTAATGAGATTTTGGGTGATTTTATATAGCAAAGGAGGAGGATTTCATTATTATTTTGGTTTTGGCCACTACATAATAGAATATTCAATACCACAATCCATCCCATGGTTTTTTCCAATGGTTTTTGGAAGAGGGGAGTGTTATAAATTATTTTATGGGTCTAGGAACTGAAGATACTAAAATCATACCCTTTATTTTGTGGAGGTTAGTCACACTTTTAGTAAAATGATTTTAAAATCATAAAATATATTATATGTCTTTGAGGAATCACTATAGATTTATAAAAAAATAAAATAAACATATAATAAAATTATTTTAATATATATATATATATATATTTGGCCTAATATTCCTTTTATATTATTTATTGCATCATTATTATGTCATTATGATGTCATAAAACACACCATATATTTATACAGTATTTATTTTTTACCCAAAAATTCGAGTGTCTCATAAAATTATGAAAAATTAACCATTGGATAATTTCAATGTAGATACCCAAATATTTATGTACATAGAAATTACATTACTTTTTCGGAATAATTAATACATAATAAAAAGAGACACCAAAGGACCATAATAGTTTAGTGTCTTTGGAAACTTGATATATAATCTTCTAATATTGGTGAAAGATCTTCAACATCTCCCATAAAGATCTTCAGATTATTTTCTTACCTAAAACATATCTTTATATCCTGGGGAAAAGAAAACATAAAAAGGGTGAGCTCAAATGCTCAATAAGGGAAATTATAGAGAACATAAAACAATCCATAAACATTTTAATGCAAAAACTTGAACATAAAATCTAAACATCAAAATCTTGAGCAAAGACATAAATCTTAGAATTATGTAAGGAATATATCATAAAGGAACATCAATCATGACAAAATAGCATGGTAATAAAACATGTAATTGTAGAAAACCATTAAGCACTTGATATGATTTCCATAGTAGCCAAGGCATTGCTGCCAAGACCATCTTAGTGGACAACGTCCCTTTCTGAATCGAGTTCACTTCTCGTTTCAGTCCTATAACACTGAACCAGCTTAACTTACCATTCCAACCATGTCTATCTCGTCAGATATAAATCTTTACCCAATGCATTGGAAGGAGATATAGGTCCCACCAATCTCATAATGAAATCAGTATTACTTGTGCCACAACATGAACATAAATAATTCATCATTACGCAAATTATAAAATGGGTTTCATAAACATCATCCCATCATAACATAATCCATACAAAAAAATGATATCATTTCATCACAAGAAAAGTGAAACCATGTAAATCATAGAGACATTATACGTGAAACATACACATAGGAAATAATTTCATCCTAGATGGAGAAATGGTTTTGATAAAACACATTAAATGAATTCTTGAGGAAAATATCCTATCTTTTTCCAAATCATTTACTTTTCACAAAATTCCATGCAATTTTAAAAGAAAAGGATTTTGTTGAAAATATTCATGAAATCTTGTTGAGTAATCTTAATGAAAATAAGGAGTTATAATATCGTAAAAATACATTCATGACGTATAAGTTAAAAAAACATTCTCCTTGTACTTTTTTCGGAAAATTCAAAAAGTTCCTCATATGGTAAACAAAAGAAGGATTCCTTCCATTTATTTTGTAAATTCGATGTAAAAGCAGCGATTTGGATAAAATCGTTTCATTTATTGTATGTGTTTCGACATGATGTTCTTGATATTATTACTTATATACTGATTTAAATAATTCTATAATTTAAAACATGATTTATATATAAAATATATTCATAATATACATATATATATGATAGATCGATAAATGGAATGAAATACACCGTTCATGGAGACTGTAGGCAGTACGTACACATGAATGATGTTTTCGTTTCCATATTGAATTGAATGGAATTAAGTAGATGAAATATATATATATATATATATAAATAAATAAAGTATCATTATTATGTCATATATCTCATTATTATTCATTAAATATACTTTATAATCATTCATGAAAGGTTAACATGGATAATGAATCTCATCGCGTCGTGGAGACGGTAGTACGTACGTACGCACGAGCGATGATATTTTTTCGATGATCGTGGAATTTTATTGAAGCGTATGTATAATATTTCAGAATCAATATCACTTTTAAATAATAATATTTATTTATTTATTTACACAATTATACCCCTCCATGTAAGGGGGTGGTCGAAAACAGATTACACCACGGCGTGGAGACGGTATTTCGTATGTACGCACGTGCGGTGATTTCATTTTCCGTAGGATGGATAGAAGGTGAAATAGGGTTGTTTCATATTTATAATAACATGTCAGTATATAATTAATAATGATTTTATTACTTTATAATGAGACAACTAAACAAGAATAAGTACAAGAAGAAAGAAACTTGAGAGAATCTGAAGAAGAGATTACTCTTCTTCGACGCACCACCTTTAAGACTTCTCTTATGGATGTTGAGTTGGTATTTTGAGAACACCAGATCCTCAAAAATGTTTCTTGGGAAGTGTAGAAGAGAAATGGTCATGGTTTGTCCGAGAATCAATGCTCAAAATGGTGTGTAGAGAAGAGGGAAGGTGTGCCCTTTTTATAAGGGACGAGAGGGGCACTTTAAGAAAAACTTAAAATATTATTTTATAATAAAGTCATATTCGGTTTATAATAGCTCCAAATTGATTTATTTCAAAGATAAAGTGGTTATGGGTAGAAATAATCTCAACCAATAGGTTTTAGACAAGTTTAGGTTACTATTTTAACCTTATCATTTATATTTAACTCTAAGTTAAATAATTTAACTTTTACCATGTCTTCTTTTTTTCTTACACTATTTGGTTAATAAACTTACTATAAAAATCCAAATGAACCCCAAGTGGTTCATTATTAATATATATAACCTTATATAAGTCATTTGGACGAACCTTATATTTTTATAAATACAATATCAATTAATAATATAATATTTGTTTTAAAAACTATTTTATGTCAATTTTGACACTATTTGGTAATTGATTTCTGTGAAAATCATAAAAGATTGATTAGTTCTAAAAAAAGTTAATTAAATCAATAATAACATGTAATATTAACCTAGAAAATTAGTGGAATTCATAAAAAGTCGCAAATTACATTTATTAGGGTATTTATAACATCAATTATTTTAATACTTCATTATTTTGGTAATTACTGCATCACCATTCTGTCCTAAATAAATTAAATTATTTAATGTCTAAAAATTATAAGTAAAATACCATTATGTAGTAAATCTGTTTATATTTCTAATAAATATATATAGTCAAATTTAACTTATGTATTTCCCCATATTAAAATTTTTTAGTTATTAAACTTTGATTTTAACCATTTTAACTCTTCTTTAAATATAATAATAATAAATGTCCTAATCTAATCCAAGTGGACCTAAAGGGAAATATTTTATTCCTGAGGTTTTTTTTGGTCTAATTACACTTATCCAATAGAACTAGGACATGTGTTAGGGTAATAATAATATCATTTTTACCCTTAATTACCCTATTTACTTTTAACCGTGGTAAATAAAAGTAAAAAGTTTATATTCACCAAAAATTATTTTTGTCTTATTGAACCACAGTTTAATCCTCAATATTAATCATGTCTCTTGGATTTTCGAAATTCCACTCATAGAAGCGATAAAATTAAGTTTTATTTAAGTTTTCAAAAAGCTCCTAGGTGGTAGGAAAAAGACGGTGAAAAGTTCAATAAAAATTTTATATCTAAAATTATTATAAAATGACTCCAATGAATTAAATTGAACTTATATAGGTATTATATATCAATTTTTGCCTAAGGTAAATTTAAATAAAATAAATTGTTATTTAAATAAAAAGTCGGTTTTTAAATAGTAACCTAGTGTTTTCATTATTCATCAAAAATTGAAAGTTTTCAGAAAAACACCAAAACTTCACCCTAGGCTAATTTTGTTATTCCGACTCTAAAAATGAAATCCATTTTGAAAGATAAAATTTATAAAATTTAAAAAATTGGGTATTACTATTCATAACGGCTAGTTCATAATAATATTATAGTAATATCTTGTTTAGTGAAACTCGGTATTGCGTATAACACACGCTATCGAGGAAGGTTGTTATGGCATGTAACACAAGCCTAGAATAGTGTTTGCATATACTTCATGCTAATATAGTGTTGCGTATAGCGCAAGTTAATCTTGGTGAAGCATACAAGGCATCAAAGAAATTAAAAAAATAATTCTCATAAAATCTCGGGGTGTTACATTCTACCCCCATTAAAATGAATTTCTCCCTCGAAATTCGCCAGGGTTATAAATGGTTTTCTACATGAAATTTTCTTTCATAAAAACCCACATCATAAAGAGGAAGAATAAAACATAATTTTAAAAACTAATGTATGAAACGTAACAGTTACCCAAATTAACTCATCATTAGGTATCCACTTAGAAGTATATAGGTGAAAATATAGATATGGAAGAGAAATATAACCATCAAGTTCTGATGGAGAGTGGTAGAAAACATGGCTATGAATAATCCTACAATCTCAAAGCCGTAAATTTGTGATGATCTAAGGTACCATCTGATTTATCGGATATAAGGGCACTAGGACAACATTTTTGTTTTTTAAGATCATTTTCCTAATGTTGAAAATTTTGAAATAGAAGAAATACTTACTTTATTTCGGTATAATCTCACTGTTGTTCATGCCTTGAACAATTTCCACTTCATCTCTTAATGAAATGAAGTTGAATTTGTAATTAGTGAAGTGTTAGCAGATCATGTGATAGAATGATGGTTCATTCCATATGTCTCAAACAAAAGGTTAGAAAAAGTTATCAAATATACATAAGTCCTTCTATGGTGAGATTAATGGTATATGATTCCAAAAATGGACTTATACTTCATCTATCGTACTGTTTAATAAAACTAGTTTCTACTAACCAAGGACTTCCTGTAGGCCAGTGGTTGGAAATAATGTCATGTCGCACTTCGGTTGAGGATTCGATTCCCACAGCCTTGTCCGACGCGATGAGTTGTCGCCCGTCCTGCAGGTTGTCCCTTTTTCTAAAACTACATTATAATAACATTCCTGTAATAAAATAGAGAAAAGTTCTAGCCTTAAACAATACTATCTTATGTCTAACTTAATTCATTACAATCTTTAGGCTTATCCAAAATACTTCTATCCAAGATCATAGTATAAATAAAACAATTACTAGAAATGTCATCTACCGAAAATGTTAATACAATCATTTATCCCCCATATATCATACGATATATCTTGTTGGTCACATTCCAAACATGTGAATACCTTAATCATGTATTCTCTTGAACCATAGTAAAAACAAGAATGTTGTCACAAGGTAACTCTTTCCATATACCAAAATCCCAAAAATTCTATATACTCAAACCATGATATCACTTTTTCCTTATATTAGTCATGTTCTCATTAATACTATAAAAGATTTCATTATCTCCTTATCCCTCATTTATGCTCATATTAGGTGATTTACATAAATATTTGAATAACCTTTCATGGTTACCGGTACCATTCAACATATACATTCAAAACTCAAGCAAAGGCAACAGTGTAACAATCCTTAGATTTTTCTTTATTCCATTGTACCATACATTATTCTTGATAACCATACAATCATTACAATAAATTCTTAAACCACTAACTAAGCTTGATTATTTCTTCCATATCATATATCATTTATCGTCTCTTCATCATCATCCACATAAATACTACCCATATGACAATGCTGATTCTCTTTATAAGAATTTCCCTTAGGGAATTTGTTTTAATAATGCCCTTACATTCCATATCTAAAACACTTAACCATTGTTGATGTCTTAGAAATACCATTATCCTTGTCCATCGTGTTAACTGAACCTTTTCCTTTATAATTACTAGCTTTGTGTCCTTCTTTTCCACACCCAAATCATCTTCCAGTTCCTTTGAAACATTCCCTTTGATGCCTCTTCCCACATGATTTACATGAGGAAAATTGAACTTTCTTTCCTCTATGATCATCAAGAAACTCCATCTTTCTATTATTAGATGAGTCGCGAAAAATACCAAAGTTGAGATTATTGATCATATTATGAGATTTATGATTAGGAATAATAACGATATGTGGACTTCCAGATCCAATTTCATTTGGTTGCTCATGAATAATATCATTCCATTTTCCATTATATCCTCAATTATCTTGAATCTTCATGTTTCAAGCCATTTTCTAAAACCCAAAAAGAATAGTTTGAGAGGAAAAAATAATAATCAAGGGGGATTAACTTCAATATATAACATCTTAGGTTTAATTCTTATATCATTACCATAATTCTAGGACTATAACTTATTCTTATACTTAACCTTTGAAACATCCCTAAACATACCTTAGAAATATCTCTAGGGATCTCACTAAAGTTTTTGCATCCAAATTTCCAAAGGTTAACTAAACCTTTCCTTTGATACCAACTATAGAGACTCAAAGCATGACATACATTGAAATTACATTACTTTTGTGGAATACTTAATACATAACAAAAAGAGACACTAAAGGACCGTAATAGTTTGGTGTCTTTGGAAACTCGAAATATAATCTCCTAATCTTGGTGAAAGATCTTCAACATCTCCCATAAATAACTTCATTTTATTTTCATACCTAAAACCTTTCTTTATATACTGGGGAAAAGAAAACATAAAAAGGGTGAGCTCAAATGATCAGTAAGGGAAAGTATAGATAACATTAAACCATCCATAAACATTTGAATGCAAAAACAGGAACATAAAATCTAAACATCAAAATCTTGAGAAAAGACATAAATCTTGGAAGTATGTAAGGCGTATATCATAAAGGAACATCAATAATGATAAAATAGCATGGTAATCAAATTTTTAATTGTGGAAAACCATTAAGCACTTGATTTGAGTTCCATCGTAGCCAAGGCATTGCTTCCAAGACCATCTTAGTGGACAAAGTCCCGTTCTGAATCAAGTTCACTCCTAGTTTTAGTCCTGTAACACTGAACCGGATTAACTTACCATTCCAGCCATGTCTATATCATGAGATATAAATCTTTACCCAATGAATTGGAGGGAGAAATAGGTACCACCCATCTCAGAATGAAATCATTCTTATTTTTGACACAACATGAACATAAATCATTCATCATTACCCAAATTATTCAATGGGTTTCATAAACATCATCCCATCATAACATAATCCATACAAAAAAATAATATCATTTCATCATAATAAAAGTGAAACCATTTAAATCATATAGAAATTATACTTTAAACAAACACATAGCAAATAATGTCATCTTAGATGGAAAATTGGTTTTGATAAAACACTTAAAATGAATTCTTGAGGAAAATATCCTTTGTTTTTCAAAATCATTTTCTTTTCACAAAATTCCATGAAATTTTAAAAGAAAAATATTTTCTTGAAAATATTTATAAAATCTTGTAGAGTAATCTTCATGAAAATAAGGTGTTATAAAAACATAAAATTCCATTCATGTCGTATAAGTTAAAAAAAACATTCTCCTCGTACTTTTGTCGGAAAAGTCAAAAAGCACCTCGTATGGTAAACAAAAGAAAGATTCCTTCCATACGATGTGGTAAAAGTAAAAAGAAGGGTAAAAATGAATTTAAACATACATGGAATAATATTAAACATTTTGTGAAAACATTTTTAGAACATATGGACAAGGATGATAAACATAACCCTAGTAAATACTTATGAATAAACAATCTCGGATAAGAATGAGATTGGAATAATTATCCCTTACCTTATGTCTGATATGCTTTGTATGTATCTGAACCTCCTGTATAATGATTTAAATAATGTCATTGACTTATTACAGAATCATATTCATTGTTATGATATCATATATAGTTTACTTATGACTTTATAATACCTGTTCTTTTGTAAATTCGATGTAAAAGCAGCGATTTGGATAAAATCGTTTCATTTATTGTACGAGTTTTGACTTGTTGTTCTTGATATTATAACTTATACCCTGATTTAATTAATTTTATAATGTAAAACATGATTTATATATAATATATATTCAGAATATACATATACATATATATATGATAGATAGATAAATGAAATGAAATACACCGTTCATGGAGACGGTAGGCCGTACATACGTATGAAAGATGTTTTCGTTTCCTTATTGAATTGAATGGAATTAAGTAGATGACATATATATATATGTATACATAAATCCAGTATCATTATTATGTTATATATCTCATTATTATTCATTATATATACTTAATAATCATTCATGAATGGTTAACATGGATAATGAATCTCATCGCATCGTGGAGACGGTAGTCCGTACGTACGCACGAGCGATGATATTATTCCGATGATTGTGGAATTTTATTGAAGTGTATATATAATATTTCCGAATCAATATATATTATCAATAATCATATATAGTTATTTATTTACACCATTATACCCATCCATGTAAGGTGGTGGTCGAAAACAGATTACACCACGGAGTGAAGATGGTATTTCGTACGTACGCGCGCTCGGTGATTTCATTTTCCATAGGATGGATAGAAGGTGAAATAGGGTTTTTTCATATTTATAATAGCATATCAGTATATAATTAATACTTATGTTATTACTTTATAATGAGACAAATAAAGAAGAATAAGTAGAAGAAGAAATAAACTTGAGAGAATTGGAAGAAGAGATTACCTCTTCTTCGACGCACCTCCTTTAAGCCTTCTCTTAATGAAGTAGAGTCTGTATTTTGAGAAGAACGGAACCTCCAAAATGTTTCTATAGAAGTGTAGAAGAGAAATGGGAATGGTTTTTCCGAGCTTTAAGGCTCAAAAGGGTTTATATAGAAGAGGGAAGGTGTGCCCTTTTTATAAGGGAGGAGAGGGACACTTTAGGAAGAACTTAAAATATTATTTTATAATAAAGTCATATTCAGTTTATAATAGCTCCAAATTGACTTATTTCGTAGATAAAGTGGGTATGGGTCGAAATAATCTCAACCAACAGGTTTTAGATAAGTTTAGGTTATATTTTAACCTTATAATTTAGATTTAACTCTAAGTTAAATAATTTTACTTTTACCATGTCTTCTTGTTTTCTTATACTATATGGTTAATAAACATACAATAACAAGGCAAAAAAACCCCAAGTGGTTCATTATTAATATATATAACATTATCTATGACATTTAGAGTAACCTTATATTTTTAGTAATAAAATATAAATTAATAATATAATATTTTTTTTAAAAACCATTTTATGTCAATTTTGACACTATTTGGTAATTCATTTTTGTGAAAATTATAAAAGATTGATTAGTTCAAAAAAAGTTAATTAAATCAATACTAAAAAGTCATATTAAACTATAAAATTAGTGTAATTCATAAAAAGCCTCAAATTACATTTATTTGTGTATTCATAAAATCAATTATTTTAATATTTCATTATTTAGGTAATTACTGCATCACCATTCTATCATAAATAAATTAAATTATTTAATGTATAAAAATTATAAATAAAATACCATTAGGTTTGAAATATTTTTATATTTCTAATGCATATATATATTCGAATTTATCTTATGTATAACCCTATATTAAAAAATTTTTATTTATTAAACTTTGATTTTAACCATTTTAACTCTTCTTTAAATAAAATAATAATAAATGTCCTAATCTAATCCAAGTGGAACTAAAGGGAAATATTTTATTCCTAAGGTTGTTTTTGGTCGAATTACAATTATCCAATAGAACTTGGACATGTGTTAGGGTAATAGTAATATCAATTTTACCCTTAATTACCCTATTTACTTTTAACAGTGGTAAATAAAAGTAAAAAGTTACTATTCACCAAATATTATTTTCATCTTATTGAACCAAATTTTACTCCTTTATATTAACAGTGTCTATCGGATTTTCGAAATTACACTCAGAAAAGTGGTAAAATTATGTTTTATGTATGTTTTCAAAAAGCTCCTAGGAGGTAGGTAAAAGACGGTGAAAAGTTCAATAAAATTTTTATATATCAAAAATTATTATAAAATGACTCCAATGAATTACATTGAACTTATATAGGTATTATGTATCAATTTTGACCTAAAATAAATTTAAATAAAATAAATAATTATTTAAATAAAAATTCTGTTTTTAAATAGTAACCTAGTGTTTTCACTATTCATCAAAAATGGAAAGTTTTCAGAAAAATACCAAAAGTTAACCCTAGGTTAATTTTGATATTCCAAATCCAAAAATGAAATCCATTTTGAAAGATATAATTTAAAAAATTTAAAAAAGTTAGTATTACTATTCCTAATGGCTAGTTTATAATAATATTATAGTAATATCTTATTTAGTGAAACTCTGTATTGCGTATAACACACGCTATCGAGGAAGGTTGCTCTGGAATAAAACACAAGCCTAGAATAGTGTTTGCCTATACTGCATGCTAATACGGAGTTGCATATAGCGCATGTGAATCTTGGTGTAGCATACAAGACATCAAAGAAATTAAAAAGAATAATTCTCATAAAATCTCGGGGTGTTACATTCAAAGTCCTAATTCTAAAAAAATATTCCTTTTATATAAATAATTTTCTACATATTTTATTAATAACTTTTATATTAGAAACATACATTTATAGAAAATTTATGTGTTTTTCGACAGTATAAATTTTCAAACCCCAATAAAAATTACATTTGACTTCATAAAATTTATTTGGTCATTTCTATTTATAAAATTAATTTAATAAAAATATTTATTTAAAATACTATTTATTTCCAAAAATCCATTAATTCATCAAAAAATATTTTTTAAGTGAATTTGAATATTAACCAACAAAACTATTTTATATTTAAAACTAATTTAAAAAGTCTCAATAATGGGATGAAAATATATGCATTATTCTATAATAAATAATCCACATAATCTTATTTCTTTGGTCTTAATACATATCCCTTTATTACCCTTGGCATATTCCTTAAGAGGAAAGTGTGCGATAGTGGGGCTTTCTAGGGGTCATTCAGTGCACATTATTTAGTCTATGATCTCGATGTGATCAAATTTATCCCATTAACTATTCAGATTATGCATAATTATTTCGATCATATATTGGGATTGGTCTATGGAAAAGCCTAGAAATTCTATCTCCCTTTAATCTCTAACAAATGGGCTTCATAGGGTACAATCCTTCTGAATGAGGCCATCACTTCCATTGTCTATGCCAAAAAGATTTTTTAAAACCTTATATTTCTAGTAGACTAGTGATCACAGTTCGAAAACTATATTATAAATGGTAAATATACATAATGCTCAATTAAAATATAACTGGATATAATAAATGAAGTGCATGTTTTTTCTATATCCAAAATATATTAAATCAAAATAAATGGAATTTTATTCATAAATGTTCCAGTCATTACAACCATACCCCCTTTAGAAATTTCACCCACGAAATTTCCTTTTCCCACACTAAATTATATGAGGGAAACTTTTCTTCATCACCTCCCCCGGTACCCATGTTGCTTCCTCAAACTTTTGGTTTCTCCACAACACATTGAAAAGGGAAATTTAATTACTTCATAGAAATTTTTCTCTATGATCTTCATTGGATACTCCTAATATGAATGTTCATTCTCCAATGGTATCACCTTTGGATTGAGTACATGTGATGGGTCCGGTGTGTAATTTCTTAAGAGAAACACATGGAATACATTGGGTACTTGATACATGTTCAGTTGGAGTGCTAGTCAATAAGACACTTCTCTGATGCGATCAAGGATCTCAAAAGGGCTGAAGTACCTTAGACTAAGCTTTCCCTTCTTCCAAAATATTATCAATCTCTTCCGTGTAGATATGAAGAGGATTACCGTGTATCGGAAATCAAACACTATGTATCATTAATGATTGTTTTCATAGCGCCTTTGTCGACTCTATGCATCTTTGATGTGTTTCTGTATGATCTTAACCTTCTCCACCATTTCATTGACCATTTAATGACCTAGATGTTTTCATTTCACAACTTCATCCCAAAAATTTTGTGTTATTCACCTATTCCCATAATAGTCTTCATAGGGTCCATTTGTATCCTTGAATGGAATCTATTGTTGTAGGAGAACTCTATCCAAGGAATTTGTTGGTCCCATCCACCTTTGAAGCCCATTTAGAAATATATCAACATGTCCTCAAGTGTTTGGATAATCTAATCTAATTTTGAATTAGTTTGTGGGTTATAATCAACACTAGTGTTCAAATTAGTTTTTAGAGAATGTTGGAATATTTCTAAAGTCCTATAGGTTAATCATGGATCTCGATCATACACAATCGATAGTGGTACTCCATGCAACCTTACCACCTATCTGATGTATATCTATGGTAGTTGATACAATGATAAATCCTCTTGAATCATGATCATGTGTGAAGTGTTTGTAATACAATCAACAATAACCCAGATATCGTTCTATCCTTTGGATGTATTTGGATGTCTGGTGATAAATTCTACGAGGATGTTTTCCCATTTTTAAGTTGGTATGGGTAATGGTTGCATCATCCCCTTAGTCTTATGCTATCCAGACTTCACATTTTGTCATACCAGGAACTTAGATGTATATTCAGAAATCTACTTCTTTATATTATCCCACCAATTGTTCTCCCAGAGATCTTAGTGTGTCTTTATGTTTCCAAGGTGAAAGGAGAAATTCAGATTATGTGCATTATCCAAAAGTTATTTCTTTAACTTAGGATATTATGGAACACATTTCTTGACCCAAATCATATAATTCTATCTTCATTAACATTGGAATCCTATGATTTCCCTTTACTGATAGTTTCCACATACTTATGAATCCCCACATAATCTTTTTGAGCATCCTTTAACCTTTTAAAAGAGATGGTTGGGAAATCATTTGTGAAAGGATTGATGATGTTCCTTTCTTTAGGATTTCTATTCCCATCCTCTTCAAATCATAGAATATGAGATCCTTCTTAATTATCATCAATTATAGAATTTGTGGGTCCATTCTATATAGAGTATCTACTACCTTGTTTGCATTCATAGGATGCTAGTGGATTGAGTTTACGTAATCCTTGATAAGCTCCAACTATCATTGTTGGTGCATATTTAGCTCTTTATATTTAAATATATATGTGAGACTATTGTGATCCAATTATATTACACACTTCTCCCCAATGTGATAATTCATCCATATTTTCAATTTAAAGATCACATCCGGTAACTCCAGATCATGTATGTGATAGTTTTTCTTATGAATATTCAACTTTATTGAGGCATTGGAAATAAATTTGTCATTTTGCATCAGCACACATCCCAATCCCTTCTTTGAAGCGTCACTGAAAATTACAAAAAGCTCCCCACATATGGTTAGTGTGAGAACTGGGGCAGTGGTTTTCCACATTTTAAAATATAAGAATATTTCTTCACATTCATCATGAGAATTATATTTGACCACCTTTCTGAGTATTCTTTATAATATTTTTTGAAAATCATAATGAATTTATCAGAAATTGATGATAATATCCATCTAAAAATATCCATCATAGATTTTGGTCTTGTCCATCCCTCAGTTGATTTTGTCTTTGAGGTATCCAAACATATATCATTTCTTGTGATGATATGCCTCAAGACATAGACTTCCTTCAACCAGAAGTCACTATTTGTATACTTTTCATAGAGCTTCTGCTTTCGCAAGGTTTGTAGCATAGTTCTCAGATGCTCCACATCCTCCACCTTGGTTTTTAAGTACATTATAATATTATCTATGAAGACTACCAAAACATTGTTAAAGTGGTCTATAAAGACTCAATTTATAAATTCCATTATGATTTATGGAGAATTAGTGAGTCTTAATGGAATCATTAGAAACTCATAATTCATGTACCTTGTACAAAAAATTAGCCTTAGGGATATCTTCCTTCTTCACCCTTACTTGGTTATATCCCGAATATAGATCCACCTTAGAAAATTACTTTTCTCCACATAGTTGATCTAGAAAGTCATCAATTCATTGAAAATGAAACTTGTTCTTTATAGGGATTTTATTGATCTCGTGATAATCAGTAAAAAGGCATATTAACCCAACCTTCTTCGTGATGAAGAGGACTGGTGCACCCCATGGTAAAGCACATGGGTATATAAACCCATTATCCATATTTTTATATAATTGTTTCTTCAGTTCCTTAAGTTCCAAAATTGAAATTCTATATGGAGTAATGTATATTGGTATTTCCCCTGGTATAAGATCAATCAAAAACTCAACCTCTTTTCTAGGAGGAAAACCATGAAATTCCTCGAGAAACACATCTACAAATTCCCTCACAATATGAATGTATTTGAGAATGGTTCTTTATTTAATCCTAATCATTTGAGCTTGATATGATTTATCATAGGGAAATAATATCCATTCCTAGAATAATGGTGCTAGTGGAGATTGATCCTCCTCCTAGAACTTATATAAAATCTGGGGTTGAGTCTCCACATGGAGAGTGATTTTCCTCTCACAAAAAAATTATGTTGGCTCTATATAGGGAAATCAAATCCATTCCCATAATTGAATCAAATTACAAAAATTTAAGAATGATAAGGTACACTAGGAAGTTAAATCCCCAAATTGTGTTAGGGAGGAGTTATATACATTGGTTGAAATAATTTCCCTTTTTTCTGTTTTCACTGACATCTCAGCTTACATTCTTTGTAGTGGAGTTTGAATAGTTCTACAAAAATTTAATGATATAAATGAATGAGTATACCTATGGATGATAACCCCATCTTTTACATTTTTTCTAGTTCTATTTATTTACTTCATCCAAAAGGACATGCAGATGATATTTTTTTAACAATTACACACAAAAAGGGAAATCTAGTGACACTAAAGGGATAACATATAAATTACCTTTATCTCATTAACTTATGAGTTTCTAGGATTTAGTAAACGTTATCCATGATATTCATACTAACATATATTCTGATGGTAATTTTTTTGTTAACTTAATAATGGCTTGTAAAGAGCTTATGAATTTACCCAATAATATCCCCTAGGAGAGTCAACCATGTGTGATGTAAGGCCCATTATTGTGTACCAGATTACCAAGAGTCAATCCTGGAACACCTTGTCATAGTTGTTACTCATAAGTATATCTATTCTCGAACCACTACCACCTGTAATATAAAGAAAATGATATATTTTTTGATAAACCACTTAATCTACACATACAAAAATTTAGGGATGTTTTTTTACACTTAGTCTTTTCCCTAAGGGTTTTCACTAGGGATTTCAAATCATAATACCAAAAATAACTAAACATATCCTGTGATACTATCTATAAATACACTACACTTTATTTCACATTTACTTATGATTTTTTACATAAACATTCACTTAATACAACTTAGTATAATAAGAGGTCTAGTGTATTTTTGGTTTATGAACATTACATAACAATATCAAACATGAAATACAACATCTTTATTAAAAACTTCATTGACATGATCAAAAAAATACATTGTACTTAACACTGCATGGAATAACCTGAAGACATATATAATAAGTTGTTGAGAAATAAATCCGAATAAGGTAATTAACATGTAATAACATGAGGATAACAATGCATGATCATACAGGAATATCAATGAAGCATAAAGGAATATGAATAAAAATGCATGATATATCATCATAATCATAACAAGTAAATGTAGAGACAACTTAAAACACTGCATCATAAACATATGTCAAAGTTAAATCACTAAGACTTAATGGTGAAAAAATTCTACAAAAGGAATATGGTAAACCCCCATCCCAACATGACGTATCATGATACTAAACATTTCCCAATTCATTATATCGCTATCAAGGTGCACCCTTCTTAAACCTTTCAATCTCATACTTAAGTGTGCCACATAGATCATACAATAGAGATTCATTAAACAATATAATTTATTCCACCTTTAAATAATGTGAACTAACCACATGAAGGTACCCAATAAATATGTTTTTTAAATAAAAGTTAATACCCTTGATAGAGAAATGGGTATGGTATTCACTACACTATTATTTTTTTATTGAAAATTGTTGTACAATTTCAGCATCATAAAGACGTCATATGGGATTTAATAAAATGGTTTGACGATAGTGAAAGGGGAATCTCATTATTTTGATATGAAATTAGGAATTTTCAATAAATGGTATAACATGATAATGAATATGGAAGAAAGAGGAGGAAGCAAAATAACGCTTACACAATTTCCTCATGTAACATGTGTACTTAATGATTCTTATGATAGTTTAAGGATAGTGAAATGGGATATCATAATTTATAAAACATGTGTAAAGAAACTGGGAAAGGTTTGAATGTATTCCAACATAAGAAAATTGAAATTAATTAGGCATATTATAAAATAAGTGCTTGATCAAAAGAGGAGTGAGGGAATACCTTACAGAATTTTGGCATAGTAATAGGTGCAAATGAAAGATTATAAGGGGAATAATGAGATTTAAAGAAATATATAATAATTTATACATATAATTTATAGTAATAGGAACATATAAAATCATATCCCATCATATAAAAATGTAATTTAAGAAGCATACAATAAAATAAGTGGTTTAATAGAAATGAGAAGAGAGAAACCCCTTATGGAATTTCGGTATAGTAATGACTTAGGTAAGGGACCAAAAGAGGGGAAATAAATGATATATCATGCTAATAAAAACAATTTCACTATAAGTTAATGCTTTATAATTAATTGACATATGTAGAATTGAAATCAAAAGAACAAATCTCAAAGAAACTTCTTGAATTCAAAGGTGAGGATAGAAATCCATTACTCCGATGCGTGATTACAAAGGATTGGGAGATGATTATTGGTGACTTAGGTTACCTTGGGAATGCTATAGGGGCTAGATTTAAGAGTGTCGATGGGATTCAAGGTGTTTTAGTGAAGAAAAATGGGATCTTCGATGGGTTTGTACAAGAAAGGATGGTGATTTCTTTTTTATTTTGGTTATGGACACTATATTAAAAAATATTCAAAACTGCAAACCATGCCATGGGTTTTTCCATGTATTATAGAAACGGTGGTCGGAATACATTAATTTATGAGTCCAATGGCTTAATATAATAAAATATCTCCCTTTCTTATGTGGAGGTGAGTCGCAATTTCAAATAAATAAATTTAAAATCATAAAATATATTATAAGTCTTAGAGGATTCACTCTAACATTATAAAATAAATCAAAGAAATATATAGTAAAATTATTTTAAAGGAAAAAATATATTTTCCATAATATTACATTTATAGTATTTATTATATAATTATTTCTCCATTATGATATCATAAAACACACCGTATATTTATACAGTATTTAATTTTTACGCAAAAAAATAATCATCTCATAAAATTATGAAAAAATTCCCATTAGATAATTTCAATGTCCTGATTCAAAGGAAAATATTCATTTTATCTAAATAATTTTCTAAATATTTGAATTTTACTTTAAAAATAAAAATGGACATTTATTATAAATTGACTGCTTTTCTGATAATATGAGTTTTAAAACCCTATTAAAAATTAAATTTTACTTCATAAACTCTCTATTATCCCTTATTATAAAAAATAATCATTTTATAGTAATTTTTTACTAGTATATTATTTATTTCATAAAATCCATTAATTCATCAAAAGATGTTTCTTAATTGAATTTGACTGTTAACCACCTATACTAGTCGGATTTAAAAATCATTTATAGAGTGATCGTAATAGGAAGAAAAATATATTAATTATTCTATAAAAATTAATGTATATAATATTATTGTTATGGTCTTGATACATATCCCTTTATTACCGTAGCATATTCCCTAAGTGTAAGGTGTACGATGGTGGGGCTTCCCTGTGGTCATTTGCTTAACATAGATTGGGTTGTGATCTTGATGAGTTTGATCTTCTCCCGTAAACAGTTACACTCATGCTTAATTTGTTTCATATAGGATTGAACATGGTCTACTAAAATCCTAGAAATGATATATCCCTTCGAAGCTCTGATAAATGGGCTTTATAGGGTAAAATCCATCTTGATGGGGCCATCACTTCCTTTGTTTTTCCCAAAATTATTTTCTAAAACCCTATAATTGTACTAGTCATGTGATCATTATTAAATGGATATATTATTAATGGTAAAGATACATAACATTCATTTAAAATCCATTTTCATATAATAAACTAAGTGCTTGTGTTTTCTATAACCATAATACATTAAATCAAAAGAAAGGGAATTTTATTAGTAAATGTTCATGTCGTTAGATGATCAATAGTGTATGTTTTAATGCATGGTTATCTCAAGGATTTATCATGGACAGTATAAAGAGGTTTTATCCATTTCATGGGTGGTTGGTACTCTTTCATGAATCATAGGTCGGAACTCTCCCACTCCCATAATTCTGACAATACATATCTCTTTACTTCAGGATACACTTCCATGTTGTGAATGTTTTGAGACTCCAACATGATTTATGGGTGATTTCCTCCATCCTACATATATATCGTAGAGGAAGGATTCCACTTGGATGAGACTTTTGTAATCTTCATCATTCTCTATAATAAATATATTAGCAGGGGCCACATATGGTTCATGGTATACATGACAATAGATATTCTTTATTTAATATATGCAAAATTTCATTATTTAGGCATGGTTATTCTGGGTTTGTGGGTTTCAAATAACTTCCACTTATTAGTTTAATTGCGATGATGTCCTAAGTTACCTAAAAAATTATAATTCATATTAATATTTATCTAATTATTTTCAAATTTTATATTTTATAATATGAAAATGTTTTTATAACAATATGTACATGTTATTTTATGTATATTTATTTATCTATACAAAAAATATATATAAATATGAAGTATTTATAAATAAATATATATTTATGTAGAAAATGTATTTCACAAATATATAGATTATATTATACTGAACATTTATTTATGATTTTTTATATAATTTATGCAAATAATATTTGTAAATTTATATTAATAAATATGTATATTTTATAATAATTTAAATACATTTGAAAAATGACTACGAAAATTTAACATATTATAAATAAATCAAAATTCATATATATATATATATATATTATTTTTTAAATACATTATATAAATACATAATAGAAATTCATTTAAATATACATATAAAAATGCATTAAAAATATATAAATATATATAATTTTTTCATATATGTATATAATCACAAATGTACTGTAATATCCCGACCCAGGTCCCACACATCGGTGCCATGAGTTAGTTGGTAACATGACCCCATGTGCAGCTCCTTGTATGCTAGAGGCCACTGACTAGCATTGGGGGTCAATATTGATCATGGGGAGACTATACTATCATTATCAAAGTAGAAAAACAACATAAAAATTTAAGAATAACCAAATATTATAACCATAAATAGAATAATTATAATATCACATGGTCAAAGTAGAAAATACATTATCCAAAACAAAACAGTATATATGTCCAGCCAATATGTGTCAAGTGTCAATGTACAAACCTAAAAAATAATGGCACTGAAACCCCCCCCCCCCATGAAGTTCCAACAACACGTCCAGTTACCTCATCCATGATCCATCCTAACTCAGCCATTTAACATAGGTCCCTATACCTTAAACTATACTAACACCATGAAATCTATTTTGGTACCGATAGGGAAACCTGAGTAGTGTGTCAGTACAACAAAGTGGGCCACCACCAACAGTGTCTAAAACAATATCCATTCAAAATTGTGTATAGAGTTTCATAAAAATAAATAAACTAAATAAAGTAAATATTTTATATTTATTCAACTAACATTTATTTAACAACATATCCTAGGGTTACTGATGACACATGATCTCTCAATAGCTACATCAACACGTAGAGCTGAACCATTTGACATAATTAATTAAAAATTCATTATAAAAAATGGGATTTCATTATCCATTTCATTTCAATTTATAATATGGATAATTATAACCATATTTCAATTCCAATAGTTTGGGTCTAAGTTTCCATTCTTAGGACCCCGTGGGTTTTTAAATCAATATTCTGTATCCCAAACTCATTAATCAAAAAATTTATCACTATGGTATTCATAAGTACCAGAACATGTCCCACACATGTTTATCAGTCAGTTTAGCACTATGTGATTTGGAAGCAATAGAGAATGCCCCACATATGTTTATTATTCGGTTTATCACTATCAGATTCGGAAGTAGTAGACTATGTCCCACACATGAATATCACAATCACACATATACCACATATACCAAATCAATAAAGTTTAACTAACATTAACCTTATTATATCATTTTACAATGAAAAAAATCCATTAATTAATTAAAATTTTAATTAATCCATTTCAATCAGTTGTATAATCAGAAAAATTCCCATAAATTAATTCAAAAACAAGTTAATCTTATTCAACATTCAATTTCATAATCCCAATATCCCAATAATTAATTCAAAAATTAATTAATTCAATTCCACAATTCAAAAATCTATTAATTAATTAAAAAATTATTTAATCCATATTTATATTCAATTCCACAATAATAATATCCCATTAATTAATTCAATAATTAATTAATTCAATTCCTCCTTTCAATATCCCTAATTAAATTAATTCATTACCAATTGGAAATTTAAAAAAAATCTATTCAATTGTCAATAAAACATCCCAATGATATCATTTTCAATTTATCGAATTACATACAATTAATTAAAAAATATTTTATGATATTTTAATTTAAAGCACCTTCCTCAATTCCTTGACAAGCGATCGTCCAATACAAATCCCCAATTTAAGCCAAACGATCAAGAATGTGATGAAGAATGATATCTAGATCTGAATACTACATCCATGATAAATCAAATCAAGATCCATTATACCTTGATCTATATCCAAAAAGAATATAATAAAACATCCCCTTAAAGAATTAGATAAGAAAGGGAAAACATGACAGAAACCACACGAGATAAAACCCACTTACAAGGAAAGTTGAATCTTTGATATAGTCTTTGAATAGTGAATAAAAGAGTTTGAGAGCATTCATAATTCATATAGGATCCCCCAAAAATGATACAATTTTATTCGGTTCATTTTTAGGTTAATATTCAGTTAATACGTGGGTTTGGGAAATTTTATAAACTATTTTTCAGTTAATTAAAACTCTATGCACAGTTTTTTGGAAGGGGAACATGGTTTGTCGCACCATGTCCTTTAATCATGGTTCTATTCTAGGTGGATCATGGTTTCTCCTAAAAGGGTTCATAGTTTGACAGACTATCCATTGTCCATCTGAATCCCCTCTCTTTTGGATTGCATCATTTTCTAGGATGGGCACCCGATTTGGGAAAATTGTGCGCCAAACATCTACAACCCCTATTTCCTCCAAATGAATTTTATTTTTACCCAAAAAAATCCATGTTAAGAACCAAAAAAATTATAATCATAAAAATGAAAAATAATTCTTATAAAGAAGCTCGATATATCTCAAAAAAGGTATGATCTTACAATCAACCCACCTTATTATATTAATCATCAAGCTACACTCTCAAGAATATATAATATTCTGATTCAAAATGATCAGGCCATTGTTCCCTCAAATCTGCTTCCCTCTCCAATGTTTTCTCTTAAACACATCCATGTTTCCACAATACAAAAATTATCTACATAGTCTTTCCTCACAAAACATTCTCACAACAATCCAACACACATATTAGATGTTCCATAAAGGATGAATCCATCTAAAGCTCAACATCATCAACAATGATCACATGAGAAGGTTTATGGTGAAACCGATGAAGTTTTTACACAGGAAAAACATCATGCATAGAACTATGCCTCTGTGGAAGGTAAAATTGGTATTCCACCATCCCAACTATCTCTACAACCTCAAATGGTCAAACATACCTAGGCCCCAACTTTTGGTGTCCCTATATCCTTTGGTGACCCAATATTGTCAACCACTTACGGAAAACTTGATCACCATAAATAAACAATATGGGTAATCCGTTTTTTTCAACATATTTCTTTGGCTTACTCTAATACATAGCCATACATTTTTTAATATGCTGAAGTAGCTCTGATGTCTTCTACTTGGGACTCGATCCCAATAACAATGACTCCACTACCATCATTCATCAAAGAGTTGATCTCCAAGGAATACCATAAAGTGCATCATAATTAGACATCTAAATAGTCTCTTGGAATCTATTATTATAGGAGAACCTCACCAAATCTATGTTCTTCTCATATGACCTACCAAGGTCCATGACACACACCCAAGGAATTTCCTCTAGAACTTATATCATATGCTTAGACTACCAGTCTCTCTATGTGTGAATAGTCATACTAAATAAAACCTATTTAAAAATCTCCTTATATATTCCCTTATATAAATTTTAAGTAAAATTTGGGTCTCTAATAGAAACAATGCTTTGTGGCACCCCATGCAGATAGACTATCGCCCGAATGTACATGTATCCCAACTTCCCCACTGAGAAAGTCCTCCGTACTAGTATGAAATGTGCAACATTCATCAAACATTACACAATAACCCAAATTGTTTCATTCTTCTATAGCATCCTTGAGAGACCCACCACAAAGATTATGGTAATATTATCCCAGCCTATTCTGGAATGGAAAATGTTTTTAGTAAAGCACAGGGTCATTAATGCTCATCCTTCACCTGTTGATAGGTGTAGAATCATATCACAAACTGTGCGATTAACTTTTTAATGTTTGGAGACCAAAACAGTCGATGTATCTCATGGTACATTTTGGTTACACCCGGATTCATCACCCACTTCGGGCTAAGAAATTCTTACATCTGCTCTTCTCGCAAGTTCATTAGCACAACAACCCAAGTCATGACATAGATGCTCTCATCCTCATCTATGATCCAATATAAATATGTCTTCCCACCATCAAGTATTTCCCTTAAGTCCATGATTTCTGGAGCCAAATACTATTATCTATTATCTGTCTCAAAAGTGTAGACACCATTAAAAATTATACAAGATTCATCTTCTCTTGACACTTATGAACTATGACATGCTTCTCAACCAACAACTTCATTATCTTCCACTCAACATTGGACTCTTGAACCACCTGATTTTGAGTTTTCCTACATAGAGATTCAAACACACTATTTCCCATCCCAGACATATATTCTAGATCAAATTTAGAAGGATTTCTATACTCAACCCCACTCTGCTACCATATATTCCAATCTCACTATGAAAATATATACTTTAAGATATTTTGATTTGTATACACATTAAACTTCTCTCCAATAGATAATTTGACCAATGCTTCAAATCATAAACCAATAAATCCAACTCGAGTTCGTGTATAGCATAATTCTATTCAAGTGTCCTCAACTTCCCAAACCCATAAACCATAACATGATCTTTCTACATTAACACTAGTCCAAGAACGATCCTAGAAGAATTGTAAAATTCTATATACTCCTCACCAATCTCAGGTAGGATAAATATTGGTGTCATTGTCAAATACATATTCAGTTCATGTAAGGAATTATGACATGCTTCAAACCATTTGATCATTACTTATTTCTTGTTCAGGTTGGGAAGAGGTGCGACAAATTTTGAAAATTATTGGATGAATCTCTTATAGTATCCCACTATACCAAAAAAAACTTCAATGATTGAAAACATTAATGGTATAGTCACAATAAAAAATTTCCTATACTTTCTATTGGTCCATTGACAAACATTCCTCTGATATTGTGTGATGAAATAAGTGTACCTAGTTGGTAGAAAACTAAAACCTAGATACCGTTGTGTATATATGATGTTCTCCCAGTGTAATCAGGATGATGTCAAGATGTTGGGCATGATCATCATAAGTCTTGGAGTACACCAAGATGTTATCCAAATACACTACCACAAAATGATCAAGGTACAGATGGAATATTTTGTTCATCATATCCATAGACACAACATGATCATTCATCAACACAAACAACGTTATAAAGAAATCATAAAGGCCATACCTTCTTCTAATGTAGTCATCATTATATCAGAAGTTTTTCCTCACAACTGATTATACCCCTACATCATGTCATTTTTTGAGAAGAAAAAAGATCGTCTCTAATAGTTAAAATTATTGACGATGTGTGGAATAGGATACTAGTTCTTCACTATCATGTGTATCAACTTATGGTAGTCAATATATAAGAGCATAGTCATGTCAGACTTCTTTGAAAACAAGATTAGAGAACCCCATGGTGACATAATGGAATGGATAATTTCGCTATCCTATAACTCTTCCAGCTATGTTTTGAGCTATTAACAGTCTGATAGTGACATTAGGAATTCTGGAATAGAAATCATCTCAGCCCCAGACCTAACATAAATGATAAATTGAACATCAATCTTAGGTGGAAGCCCAAAAAATTCTTCTGAAAACACATACTAAAACTGGTCCACTATGGGTGGAAATACATACAACTTTATACCTTGGTCATCCAGCAATAGAATAGAAACTTGGGTGTTGATCTCCACTTATTACTGATTAACTAGCTCTGTATGGCCTACCTTGATATTTGACTCTACTCAGTGAATATATTATTACCGTAATGGATTCAAAAGTCAATCTCATATTGTAACAATATATGTTGTCTTAGTAGGACACTAACCAGTCCTTTCCCAAAATTAGGTTAAAGACTGACATGTGAGTAATATAAATATCCCATATAAAAAGATAATCCCCAATCTTTAGATAACAACCATTTCACAAAAAGATATATCTATACCATACTCACAAGTTGTATCGATCATCAACACTCCACTCACAAACTACACCTCCAAGACCAAACCATTCATAATATTATCATAAATAAAGGAATAAAAGACACAAGTATCAAATATAAATTAATAAAGTTTAGAATCAATAAGAATATTACCTCTAACTATCTATGGTCCATCCTCTATATCCACTTGTGTAGGTTGAATGTCATTTAACTATCCTTCCCCTATTCGCTATGATTTATTCTGAGTCCCCTGAGCTTCACCACTTTGCTGAAATGACTTCTCTTTCCCAGAATCTCTACACCAACTGCCTCTACAACCATGAAATATAGAACTCTAAATTATATACTGATAAGGTGTAGAAGATCCCTTCCAACAATATGGCTCTTTCTCACTTATCCAACATTCCCTTTCTGTCATAGGTTCCTACACAACCACTATAGATGTCCCATCTATCGATGCCTTAGCACTATACTGGTGGTCATGGGAAATGCCTCTAAATGTGACCCGACCTACCACATTATAGAAATATCACATGAGCAAGGTCCTATGTAACTGGACCTTCCCCCTGGATACTCTTCTTTAAACCACCTTCGTATAACATTTTTACAAGGACTCTTCTTACTCTCGAAAGTTGTACCACATAACCACCCAGCAAAAACCACTTGTCCTCCATTGGAATCCACCTTCAGTTTTCCCTCAGATATGAGATCTTAATTCACCACTAAAAAAAACATATTCATCCTAAAAATATTAAACTTTTACTTAATTTCATATTTTAGTCTATAAAAAATCATTTCACTATAGTATCCTTATCCCCTTCCAATGCTTGAGAAATGGATTGAAAATCTGTATAGCGTCCATCATAATCCACTGCAGGCATACACCTCTATGTAAACTACCTGAACTCAATTGTTCTCTCCTACATCAATATGTAGGGATAAAAGATCTCCACAAACATATCCTAATGTTCCTTCCAATTAATAGTCTATAACCTTTCATCTTGAGTTTGTATGTCCCACCATCACTTCACTTTACCACATAACATGTCATCAACTAAATTAACTCTCTTCTCAACGTGAATCTATATGTGGTGAATAATGGTTAGGAGAGACTCAATCATGAACTCATCTACCCCTAGTCCACCCTATCTAATAAAAGATAGAGGTAACTACAACTCGAACTCCCTCTTCATATCAGACATTCTTTTCACAATCCACACTAGGACACCTTCCCTAAACTGCATGGAGCAAGAAAATTTCTCTTGGAACTTCTCTCTGACTTCCTTACCCAGTACTGATGGTTCCTTGAGTTCCAATACAAGTGGAACATCTCCATCCATGTCATCATGTTGTCCTCTCAACAAGAATAATCATAGAGGCATACCTCTACAATTTAAAACACATAAATTAGAACACATAACACATATATAAAACAATTAAGTAATAAGGAGTCAAAATATTCAGAACAATTCATTCCCCCTCATTCCACCACACCGTCACCACCATGGTCCTTTTATAAACCTGAATCATCCTAAATCTAGGTTATCATTAATAGAGGGTAAACACATTCTCATTACTCAAATTTCACATTATACACCAATTTATTCAAAATTTACATCATTTCACAATTCCATATTAGGTAAATTTTATATTTCTATTATATGGGATAGGTAAAAAATTTCAATTTTTAACAACTTACCCAAAACATATTTTCACATGTGTGCCTAAAATGAAACATGTAACAAAATAATCTTGAGTGTCTTGAATGATACATGCATACAAAAATATCGTGTCATTATATAACAACCCGACTCATTATTACACCCTAAAACATGATTTATTACATATATATGAACTTAAGACAACATTGAGGATTGAGAGGTCTGGTGTCATGGGAAACTAGGAACATTACATAACAAATTAGAACATAAAATACACATCTTTATGGAAAACATATTTTATATGACCACACTCATTCCTTCATTCTTAGAATTACATAGGATAAACTGAGGCCTTGAATAAGTAAATGGTTATATATAAATCCCATTTTGGGATTAAAAAAGAAATAAAATAAAGAATATAGTACATGTTAGGAAATAGGAATATCAATAGAGCATAAGAGAAACATGAACTACAAGTCATGATATAGCATGATTATCATAACATTGAAATGTGGCGTCAACATTTTACCTAATATTCACATGATGCAAGGCTCATAACACAGGGATAATGAGTAAAACCTAATTTAACATGAATTATCATGAGTAAACCCTAATTTTCATGAAGTATCAGGATACTAATCTTTACCCAATGCATTGGAGTGCTTTCAGGGTTCACCCTTCTTAATTATTTCATTTCTTGCATTAGTGTGCCACATGGATCATATAACATGGATTCATTAACCATAAATTTTGGGATAAATGAATATGGAATCCATATATTAAACTCAATAATAAATTATTAAATGTGGATAAATTTGAATACCATTGATTGATAAATGAGTAAGGTATTCACTACACAATGACTTTGTCTTGGAAAATCACAGTGCAATTTCAGCAGCATAACAGCGTGAAATAAGAATTCATAAAAATGGCTGCTGAGAGAAAAGGGATATTTGATAACATGTACATGAAATAGACTATAAGGGTGTCATATAGATACATGTCCCAAAATATGTAATGAAATTTTGATTCAGAATGCAAAATAATTGCTTGAATTTAATGTGGACAGAGAAACCCCATAAGGAATTTCGGCATGGTAATGGGTGTACATAGTAGGAATTAATGAGATAGATAGTGGTATCTCATCATTTAAACATAATGAGGATAGTATATGGGACGTGAAAAATAATACCCCAACATTTTAAATTAAAAAAATGGTATAACAACAAAATGATATTTGGACAAAATGAGAAACGAATAAATCTCTTACATGGAAGTGTGATCCCAAAGACTTGGGAGAGGCTTTTTGGGAGCATAGGGTGCCTTGGGAGGATTATAGAGAGAGTAGGGAATATTTTGGGAGAGCACCAAAGGCTTTGAGTGAACAGGAAGTGTGATCTTGGGTGGGTTTATGTAGGAAAAGAGAGGGTATTCCTTATTATTTAGGTTTTGGACACCACACATTAAACTAATCAAAACCACAAAACAAACCTTGATTTTTTCCAATGATTTTTTCCAAAGGGATTGTAAAATATTATTTTTTTAGGAAAATGGTCGAACTTCCTAAAATATTAGGCTTTCTTATGTGGAGGTGAGTCATACAGTCAAGGAAAACATTTTAAAATGTTAAAATGTTTTATAAGTATTGGAGGGTCCACTAAAGATTTGTAAAATAAATAAATAAAACCTATAATCACATTACTTTAATGATAAAACACATAATGGCCGAAAATATCACTTATAGTATTTTATTATGACACTATTTGGTAATTATATAGTCATAAAACACATTACATATTTAAACAATATTTATTTTTTTACCCAAAAAATAGAATCTCTCAAGAAATTTATGAAAAATTCACCATTGGATAATTTTGATGTCCCGATTCCAAAAATAATATTAATTTTTTATAAATAATTTTCTAAATATGTTAATTTTTACTTTTAAAATAAAAACCTACATTTATCGACAATGCATGGGTTTTGACAAAAATGGTTTTCAAACCTTCATAAAAATCACAATTCTATAGGTAAAAATTATATGATCATATATATTTAATAAAAATTAATTTATTTATAATATTTTACTAAAATATTATTTAATTAAAAAATCAATTAATTCATTAAAATATATTTTTTAATTGAATATTTAATAAAAATACTATTTATACTTTAAAAACTATTTACGAAGTAACAAAAATGAATGTATATTCTTTATTATATAAAACAATAATGCACATAATAATAATTATAGGGTCTTGTTAAATAACCCCTTATAACACCTGTATATGACCTAAGGGTAAGGTGTGTAATGGTGACAGACTCTTTTGGTGGCTTGGATAACATCACTCAGGTGGTAATCTCTATCAACTACCACTTATCTTGTAGGAAGTTCTATTCGAGATTATCATGTTGAATCTTGGATGGTGATTTGTCAAGAGAAAATCTCAACTATTTGACATCCTTTTTGAGCTTAGAAAAATGGGATTCGTATGGAGAAATTCTGTTAGATGTGGTCATATCTTCCTTTTTCAGAGTAAATGGGATTTTTAAAGCCCTATATTTGTATTACTCTTGTGATCACTGTTCAATGTATATATTAGAAAAGGTTTTAATTTTTAATGGTATTTTGAAATCAAAAAACATAAAACTTTAGAATTTCATATGTCTTATACAACCATCTTACAAATAATACATTTAATCATATCAAGAGTAATTTCCATTAGTAAAAGTTTGGGTCGTTATAATCTTCCCCCATTAAGAAATTTCACCCTAAAAATTTTCTTTTCACACACTAAAATAGATACAGTTAAACTCTGATTCATCACTTCCTCTGTTTTCCATATTGCTTCTTCAAACTTGTAGTTTCACCACAACACCTTGATGGGTGGAGTTTTCTTATTTCATTGTTAATTTTCTCTATAATCTAGGATCTTCACTGGATTCTCTTCATAAAAGAGGTCATTCTCCAATGATACAACCTCAGAATTGAGTAAATGAGATGGGTCAGGTATGTACTTCCTCAAGAGTGATAAATGGAATACATCATGTACTCAAGATAAGTGCGGTGTGAGTTCTTGTTGATAAGTCACTTATCCAATGCGATCAATGATCTCAAAAGGGCCAATGTACCTTGGACTATGCTTTCCTTTCTTTCCAAATCTCATATTTCTCTTCCACGATGATATGCAAAGAAATACCATGTCTCTAACATGAAACTCTGGGCCTTGTCAATGATTATCATCATAGATATTTTGTGGACTCTATGAATCTTCAATGTACTATTGGATGGTCTAAACATTCTCCACCATTTCTTCAACCATTTCTATACCTGGGAGTTTTCTCTCCCCAACCTCATCCCAGTATTCCATTGTTTTGAACCTTTTTCCATAAATGGCTTCAAAAGGATCCATTCAGATGCTGGAGTGGAATTTTTTTGTAAGAGTAATCAAATAGAGGGAAATGTTGATCTCATCATCCTTGGAATTACATTGAGCATGCTCTCAACATGTCCTCAAGAGTTTGGATATTTCACTCAGATTGGATATCAGTTTGAGGATGGTAAGCCATACTGAATTTCAGCTCAATATTAAAAGCATGTTGATGACTCTTCTAAAACATATAGGTTCATCTTATATCTCAATCAGATACAATAGATATTTGTACTCCATTCAGCCTTACCACATCTCTGATATATATATGTTCTAGTTGATCTAATAAGAATTCAATCTGAATTGCAATGATGTGTGCAATCTTTGTAAGACAATCCAGAACAACCTAGATAGCATATTTTCTTTTGGATATCTTCGAAAGTCTATTAACAAAATCCATGGTGATGTACTCCCATTTCCATGATGGTATGGGTAGTGGTTTCATCATCCCCTTAGACTTCTTCCTCTTAGCATTTGCTTTCTAACATACCAGGAACCTCGATGTATACTCAAAGATTTCCTTAATCATGTTATCCCACCAATAATTCTCTTGGATATCTCGATATATCTTTGTGGATCCTAGATGAATAGATAAATTTTAAGAAAGTGAATCATCAAAAAGTTATTTCATTAACTCTGGATTTGATGGAACATATATTCTCTACCCAAATATCATAATTCCTTCTTTATTAACATTGAACTCTGAGGTTTTCCCTTTTATGATAATTTCCACTTTCTTTTGAATTCCCACATCATTCTGTTGACCACCCTTTATACTTTATAAAAGATTTGGTTGAGCAATAATTTGTGAAAGGATTGCGGATATTCCCTTCTTCATGATTACCATTTCCAACTTCATTAAATCTTACAAGATTGGATCCTTTTCAATTCTCATTAATGAGATAATCGATTGGTCCTTTCTACATAGGGAATCTACCACTGAGTTCACTTTCATAGGGTGGTAATGGATTGAGTAGTCATAGTATTTGATGATCTCTATCCATCTTCATTGGCACGTGTTCAACACTTTCTGTGTGAATATATACTTGTGGTTTTAGTGGTCCGTATATATTTCACACTTCACACCAAAGAGGTAATGTCACCAAATTTTCCAAATGAATATTACTAAAACCAACTAAAAATCATGTTTTAGATATTTTTTCTCCTAAAATTTAAATTTTCTCCAAGAATATGTGATGAATTTTTCATTTTTCATCAACACACACGGAATTCCCTTCTTCGAAGCATCACTGAATACCACAAAATGTTCTCCACTTTTGGGTAGTGTGAGCACGAGTGCAGTGATAAGACCCCTTTTCAACTCCTTGATTCTCTCTTCGCCGTCATCAATCCAATGAAAATTTACTCCCTTTAGAGTCATATTGGTAAGAGTGGTGGAAAATTGTGTCAAATTTATCACAAATCAGTGATAATATCCAGCTAGCCCCAAGAAGCTACAGTTGTTCATTACTAATGTTGGTATCAGTCATCCCTCGATTGCAATTGTCTTGGGGGGATCTACAAATATCTTATTGCTTTTGATTATTAGACTCATTAATGAGAACACCTTCAACTAGAACTCAATCTTTCTTTACTTTTCATAGAGATTATCCTTTCGCAAGGTCTCTAGTGGAGTGCTTAGATTCTCCTCATGCTCATCCTTGGTTTTGGAGTATATTAGAATATTGTCAATAAAATCTACCTAGAATTTTTGGAGGTAATCTCTAAATAATCTATTCATCAAGTCCATGATGATTACTAGATCATTAGTGATTCTGAAAGGCATTACTATGAATTTATAGTGCCCGTATCTTGTACGAAACCCAGTCAATTATTCGGGAAACACTTCAGCAAATTCCCTCACAATATGCATGTATTGAAGGATATTTGGATCCTTAGACTCAACCATATGGGAAATAAACGTGTGATTATTGGGTAGTAATATATATGCTTGAGATGATGGTTCTAAGGAAGATTCATCCTCTTACTTTCACTTGTACAGAATCATCTGTTGATTCTCCATATGGAGAGTGATTTCCCTGTCACAGCAATTTATGTTGTCTCTATATAAGGAAAGAAAATCCAAGCCAAGAATTACATCAAATTTTACCTGAGGAAGTATGAAAATTTTCTCTAGGAATATTAATCCAAAAATTATGATAGGGGAGGAGTTATATTCATGGGTTTTATTGATTTCCCCATTTCTTGTTCTCACTGAAATCTTGACTTCCATGATTTGTGGTGTTGTTTGGATTGTTCTACTAAATTTATTGTATATAAAAGAATTAGTAGAACCAGAATAAAAAATTAGATTCACTATTATTTAATTAATAACTAGCGTAATTTTCACCACTTCATTGTTGGGGTTCACTTCAGTGGTAGTGATGGAAAAAATCTCACCCTTATTGCCTTGGAGGTTGTTTGTTGCCTCCAAAAATCCATGGTTTAGGGAACTGGTTTATAAAGTGCCCTGTTTCATTCAAGTTTAATTAATTAACAACACATTAAGGGTTGAAAATAGTGTTCCTTTCCTCTATCATAGCCTCATTTTTCACTTTTTGGAAGTTAATAAGAATGTGCCCTTCTCATCCACACCTAAATAATTTCCCCGTCCTCTTCATGCAATTTTCGGGGTGCTTCTTTGTGCACCTTTATCAAGTGGGGTGCTAGATTTTCATAGAACCATTGGATTTATCCATTAGACTGCCAGAATTAAATTCCACCTTATGCTTCTTATTTCCATGATACCCAGGAGATTCATCAATCTCCAATTCAACATTAAGGGAATATCAGAAAATTTTCTCATAGATCTTGAAGTCACAGATCACTATGGATTTCTGTAGGATAGTTTTTATCCCACCTAAGAAGCATTCAACCTTGTATTCAGTGGTAATGAAGTAGTCTAAGGCATATCCTGAAATCCTTTTGATGTTTTCCTTATACGCTCTGACGGATTTGTCATCTTTTTTATTGGGGGCAAGGAAGTCCATTTCTATCTTAAGTCAGAGGGTGTGAGGAAAATATTTATCAAAAAATATTGTACAGAAATCCTTTTATTCCAATGCCTCTATAACCTCCTTAGGCTTGGTATTATTGATCATTGTCCACCATTGATCAGCTTCATCCTCCATAAGATAAGCATCCAGAAGAACATTCTCTTGTTCAGAACATTGAAGGATGGAAAATATCCTCCCAATGGAGTTGATCCATTGTTCGGTGATTGAGGGATCAGATGATCCATTAAAATTAAGAGTCCTTTGTCTCATAAATCTCACATTGGAAAATGTTTCTTTCTTAGGGGGGTTTAATGTTCCTTTTGTCCCATGTTTCTATTCAAAAATTGTGTTAATTGAGAGAGTATTGTGAAAAATTTCGCAATTCCTACTCCTATTGGAATGGGCATCACATTAGAATAGTCATCACATTGATCTTCATATCGGTTTTTTGGATGATTCATCATATTACCATCCATTGGATGGAATAAAACGAATGTTAGGGGTAACTCATAAAGGGTAATCCAAAGACAAAAATATATGACTTGTAAATTAATTATATTTCCTTCACTTATGAATTTGCTGGCTTCAATCTATGTTATCCATGATATACTTACCACCATATATCCTTAGGGGAATTTTTCTATTCCCTTAATATTGGTTCGTACTAGGCTTATGAATTTACAAAAGAATATCCTCCAGGAGTGTCATAACCAATAGTGCAGAAAGCCTTGTTGACGTGCACCCGTTCCTATTCGAGTCTATCACAAAGAGGTGTTTTCAGGTTACACCCCTAGATACATTTATGCCAAAGCCACCTATACTTGCTCGTATCCATTCTGGGATGTATTTTCTTGATAAAAAACTTACTCAATACTGACAAAACTTTAGGGATGTTTTTATTATACATAGTCTTATCCCTAAGACTCTCACTTGGGTTTTCTAACCCTAATCCCAAAACAACTCAACTTGGCTTTGATACCAACTATAACAACCTTGCTCTTCATTTCACACTTAAACATGATTTATTACATAAAAATGAACTTATGGAAACTTAAAGGTTCTAGAGGACTAGTGTCTTGTGAAATTAGAAACATTATATAATAAATTAAAACATAAAATACACATCTTTATTGAAAACTTATTTTACATGACCACACACATTCCTTCGTACTTTGCATTGCATGGGATAACCAGAGGTAATGCATAATAAAAGGGTGAGCTATAAAGCCTAGTAGTGGATAAAAAATGTATAAACTGAAAAATATAGTATAGGTTAGGCAATAGTCATATCAATTCAGCACAAGAGAAACATGAACATAAAGACATTATATAGCATGATTACCATAACATGGAAACGTGGAATAAACATTTAACTTGATATTATCATGATCCAAGGATAAATGAAAATGGAGAGTGATTAAATTCTCATTTAACTACAATTATCATGATTAAACACTCATTGAACTTGACTTGTCATGATACCAATCTTTACCCAATTCATTGGTGCGTTATTAGGGTGCACCCTTCTTAATCATTTCATTTCATGCAAAAGAGTGCCACATGGATCATATAACATGGACTCATTAAACATCATCATGTATTAAATGATAAAGAAATGTGGAATCCATACATGAAACTATATAATCAATTAGTAAATGTGCATAATGGTGAAAACCTTATATAGAGAAATGTGTGTGGTATTCTCTCCATAATGACTTTGGCTTGGAAAATCACTGTGTAATTTCGGTAGCATAACAGCATGTCAAAATAATTCATAAAAATCAATGATGAGAGATAAAGGGGTGTCTCAACATATGTACATGAAATGGAAAATAAGGGGGTCATATAGATATTAGTCCCCCCATATTTAATGGTATTGGGATTCATAATAGAAAATAATTGCATGAATGTAAATGAGGAGAGATAAATCCCTTACAAAATTTTCTCATGGTAACATGTGTACATGGGAGTCATTAATGAGAGGGAAAATGGTATCTAGTCATTAAAACATAATGAGGGTAGTATTGGGGAGGTACACAGTCATACCCCAACATTTTTTAATTTTAAAAAGAATTTATAACAACATAATGAAATTTGGACAAAAAGGTGAAAGGAAAAAATCCCTTCCATGGAAGTATAATCAGAAAGGCTTGGGAGAGGATTAAGAGAGGCTCCATGGGATCTTTGGGTGCTTTGGGAGGATTGTAGAGATAGGATTCTAGATTTTGTTCAAGCACCAATGGCTTTGAGTGAAAAGGATGTGGGAGCATTGGTGGGTCTATATTGGAAAAGGGAGGGAATTATTTAATATTTAGGTTTTGGAAACCACTTATTAAACTAATCAAAACTACAAACCATCCCATGGTTTTTGCCCATGGTTTTTTTCAAAGGGGAGTAGAATTTTTTTTATATGTCCAATGGCCTAAATTATTAAAATATTATGCTTGATTATGTGGAGGTGAGTCATACTCTCAATGAAACCTTTTAAAAGGTTGAAATGTTTTATATGTCTTGGGCGGTCCACTAAATATTTGTAAAATAAATCAAACAAACCTAAAATACCATTATTTTAATGATAAAACTAATATTGGACGAACATATCATTTATAGTATTTCAATACATCACTATTGGGTCATTATGGTGTCATAAAACACATTATATATTTAAACAATATTTAAATTTTTACCCAAAAATTTGAATATCTCAGAAAATTATGAAAAATTCACCATTTTATAATATCGACATCCTGATTCCAAAAATAATATTCATTTTATCGAAATATGTGAATTTTTAATTTTAAAATAATAACATACATTTATCCAAAATTCATGTATTTTGAAAAATATGGCTTTAAAACCTTAATTAAAACCACAATTGTATTCATAAAAATTACATGATCATTTATATTTAATAATTAGTAATTCAGTAATTATATTTTATGAAAATATTATTTAATTCAAAAATCCATTAATTCTTAAAAATTGATTTCATAATTGAATATTAACTAAAAATACTATTTTTTCTTTAAAAAATATTTACAAAGTAACCAAAATGAATGTATATTATTTATTCTATAAAAAAATAATGCACATAATCATAGTACTAGGGTCTTGTTACATAACCCCTTATAAAATCCGAAAAAGGCCTATGTGTAATGTGTGCGATGGTGAAAGACTCTTGGGGTGGCTCGGATAACATCGCTCATGTGGTAATCTCTATAAACATCCACTTCTCCCATAGGTGGTTCCGTTTCAGCTTAAAGTGTTGATTCGTGACTTGGAATTGGTTAAGAGTGAAGCCCAATGATGTCACCTCCTTTTAGATATCTAACAAATGGGCTTCGTATGGATCAATTCTACTGGATGAGGCCATCAATTCCTTTGCCTGAGTAAATTGGATTGGTTAAAGCCCTATATTAGTACTACTCATGTGATCACTATTCAAATACTATATTAGAAACTGTAACAATTCGTAATGGTAATTTGAAATCCAAAAACATAAAAAATATGATGTGAATATCTCTTATATAACCATCTTAAAAATATTACATTTAATTAGAACAAGAGGAATTTTCATTAGAAAAGTTAGGGTCGTTACACATACTGATCCATGAGTCAAATCTTATAGAATCCTAGAAACAATTTTCACATCACCCAACAATTGGATCACTTGTCATGAAATAGAGTCAATGTTAATACCATACCTCACTAAAAATAATCCCACCCTAGGTAGTTGGATTTTATGTGCGTACGTGGGTTTGCTATCCTCATGGATGTGCTCTTATCACAAGATAAAACATGTAATACAATATCAAAAACTAAATAGTAGATATGTCATGCCAACACATGTCTTGTTTCAATGTACAAACCCAAATTAAATAAAGACACTGAAAACTCACATGTGGGTCCCGAATCAAGTATGGTTCCCTCATCCGTCCTCTATCCTGACTCATCCATCTAACATAGTTCCATTTCCATTAACATTTCATGAAACCATGAAATTTTTTTGGGTATCGATCAGATAGCCCGAGTTGGGTGTGAGTATATCTCATTAGGCCGCAAGAAAAATCATCTAAAACAATATATAGTAAAACATTGTGTCCATTTTTACAAAGAATAAATAAAATAAATAAAGTGAAAATTTTATAATTACAAAATTACTCATTATTCAACCACTTAACCATCAACTTCCCAAGGACACCCTAAATCTCAATACCTAATTCTTCTTGTTTTGAAGTCTAAATAAAATCACTTAATTAATTCACAATTCATTAAAAAATGGGCTTTTTATCCATTTAATTTCAATTTATAATACATCCAATTGGAACTATAGTGAAATTTCAATAGTTTTGGTCAAGGTTGTAAGGCCTAGGACCCTGTGGGATTTTCAATTAGTTTATTTTGTCCCACACTCATTTATCAAACAAGTTATTGCAATGGGATTTGAAAGCATCAGACTGTGTCCCACACACATTTAAAAACAATTTATTTATATGGGATTTGGAAGCAGCAGACCATGTCCTGCACATGTTTATCATTGAATTTATCACTATGGGATTTGGAAGTAGTAGACCATGTTCCACACATTAATATCTCAATCATACATATATAACATATATCACCTCAATCAAGGGTATCCAACACTAAAATTCTTATCACATTTCTTAATCTAAACATCTATTATTTAATTCAACAATTAATTAATCCATTATTTCTATCAATTTTATTTTTACAATAATTCCAATAAATTAATTCAAATTTTTTTTATCCAATTCAACATTCAATTTCACAATCCCAATATCCCCTTATGTAATTAAAAAATTATTTAATTAATTCCCACCATTCAACAATCCATTAATTAATTTAATAATTTTTTAATCCAATTTCACATTCAATTATACAATCCCAAAGTCCCATTGATTAATAAAACAATTAATTAATTCAATTCCACCACTCAATTTCCCCAATAAACCTAAATTGATTACACTAGGAAATTAAAACAATTCATTTCAATCATAAATTAAATTTTCCAATCATGGAAATTGAAATTATCATAATTAAATACATGTTATAAAATCAAGAGTATTGTATTGGAATTTAGACCACCTACCTTATTTTTTTGACGGTTGGCCACCCAATAGAAATTCCCAATTTATGAAAAACGATCAGTAACACAACAAAGAGTGATATGTAGATCCAAATCTAAGATCCAAGATTAAAACGATCAAGATATTTCAAACCCAGATCTATATCCAAAAATTATATGAAAATCTCCACTCAAATAATGATAGAAAAACGTTAAAGAGGGACCAAACCTCAACGGACAAGATAGACTATCTGGGAGATGTATGTATCTTTGATATAGGATAATAATCATAAATTCTAGAGGTTAAAAGAACTTATAATTCTTACATTGGACACTAAAAATAATATAATTTGATTAGATCTATGTTGGGGTCAATTAATGGTTAATATAAGGGTTTGGAAAAAATTTAGGCAATTTTTTGTGTTTATTAAAACTATATTCAAGGTTTCCTAGGTATGGGAACAATGTTTTTCCAACCATATGCCTTAACTATGCACTAATTTTAAAGGGAGGGGGTGTACAGTTACTCCTAAAAGGTTACGCAGTTTGAAAAACCATGCGATGACCATGCACATCCCCTCAATTTGTGTTTGCATTGTTTTCTAGGAAGGGAGCACGGTTTGGGAAACCCTTGCGTCAATAGTGCACAACCCCTATTCCCACTAACTATATCTAAGTTTCTCCCAAATTCACCTATGTTAAGACCCAAAAAAATACTCAAAATAAGTCAAAAAAATACATATAAATGTGCTCAATACATCACTAGAAAAGGTTATAATATTAAATGTATTTAATAATATTTATATTAATATATATATATATATATTAAAAATATACACACACATATATAGATATTTATCCATATCATTATATAATAGAAACCTGAACTATTGGTTTGGGCACTTTTTGAAAAAATGGAGGGATATAGTTTAGCTCCTTGATTAGTGTGAGATCACCAAGATGGGGAGGGTTGAATGAGTAATCCCATTATTTATCGATTATTCTTATAACTCATCCTCAAAAACATTCTAGAGACATGATCAACTCTAAGATATCTATCAACCGTATCTTGTATGTAGTAAATATAAATAAATGGATCATCTCACAATATTTACAAGGTTTCGTTTAAAGATATAATCCATTGCATTTTTGTTATCCCGCACAAGAATGATTTTTTAATAACTACTTTTAAGATTTTAATGGAATAATAAGAAACTGGCTTTACATCCCAATAGCCATTCCCCTAGTTAACCTAGGTTCTACCACCTGACAATCAAATCTTTTGTCATACCCCTCAACTATCTTTAAAATTTTTCGTTCCTTCAAGACTGGTTATATCCCCCATACACATTACTTTTTAACAACTACTTATACCACAAAATATAAGTTATTCGTCCTTCTTCATTTCTCCCTTAAGATTTTTTTCCCTTCAAAATGTTTTCCCCTAATAGAAAGTTGGATCACCTTTTATAGTGTCTAACTTGCTGAAGATTTCTAATAGCTCATTCATGATTTTTATTCTCCCAAAACATCTTCCTCTTCCTAAAGGAAAAATATAAATTGAAACTCACCATTCTAGAACATTGTACCAAAATATTCTTCCATAAAGTCAATATGATAATTGTAACATCCCAAACTAGAGGCTAATAAAAGGTGCCCCAATATGGTGGGTCACATGGCCTCATGTGAACCTTAAAATATTCCATAGACTTCTGTCCAGCTTCAAGTGCATATGATGTGTCAATCAGGAGATTATACCATGTTATCATGGTGTATCACAATAGTATTAATCAAAATTGTCAAGTGGAAGAAGATAAATAACAGAAAGGAGATAAACATCCAAAACACTGAAAAAATTAATAAGACAGAATTAGTACTATATAATTTGATGATAATTTCATATAACTAAAAACTAGAAAATATTTATACCATAATCTTGTCCAATAAATGTACCAAAAGTTAAAAAATACTAAAAATGACTATATAAATATAAATTCATGATCCTAGCTTGGTCTTGTTCTTCCATACTCCTAAGCATAACCAAATAAAGCATTGTATTTTTGGTGCTTTCCCATATCCCTACTTGTATTAATGAGGTCTATCCGAGTACCCGATGGTGGGCTAAAAAATGTGCAAGATAAAACTTTGTAGTTTAACACCATTTATGTCTATAACAATCTATTCTAAGTGATATAAATAAAATAAGTATGTGGTATACCACATGTATAATAGTAATTTAAATAGAGTGTCAACTTATATATGATCTTTTCAATCCCAAAATTGATCCCTGTGAAACAACAATCATGCTCCCACAGCCAGCATAGTACAAAGTCATTAACAAGCATGTCGTACTATCATGTCTACCCACTATATCCAAATACCCATACCAGGGATACCTTATAATCATAAAAACATTATCCACAATTTCTGCACCGTGTCATAAAATATGAAACATCCACAAGATCCACACTATGTAATCTATTTTCAGACCATGAAGGATCAGATTTGAAGTATAGAAGACAAAGGAATCCTCATTGACTCGTAGAGGCATCTTGAAGGAAACTCATCATTTACATGGGTTGAGTCCAAAGAGAATGTCAACAGAGAATTTCCAATGTTAGTCCATGAAATAAATATCCAAGTAGTAGCAATACCCATAGAATCCTAAGAAATACATATCCAATGAGTAAATAGGTCTAAGGCTTCCACTAACATAAAAAGTCACATGTAGAAGATATGTCCATGGATTCCTATGGAATTTGGATCCAAGGTACCCTAACCATGGCATCAACATCCATTCAATTCATAAATCACTATCGTTCACATCCAATGAGTAATTCCAAATCATTCAATAATTCCATCAAATACATTTAACCATGTACAATAAATAGAACAACATTAAAATGAGGAAACAACCTTATCCTATAAATTCAATTCAAACTATTCCTTTCACTTACAAATGGACTGGTAAAACATGGTTCTAATAACCTTAACCAATTCATTTAATTATCATAATATATGCTAAAAACTTTTTCTAGATCACACACATCCGAAGGGGTGGTAAAAAAGGGTGAAGATACAATAAAACACTATAAAGGGTGGCCTAGGTTGGGGATAATAACCTATAATAATCAAATGTGTTTTATCGATAAATATTAACAGGTTATAATAATTTATTTAAATCATTAAGTTAATTTTTGGGGAAACATCGAAAAGACTGACGTGCAGCACAAATGTAACAATGCATATAAAACATAAAACATTAAGGGATAAGAATAGGCAGATTACTATATACATTTGGTCTAACAATATTCTTGTATTAACCTCTAATTCTATCTAGATAATAAGAAATATAAAAAATGGATGAAAATCATGGAAATAGGGAATTTGAGCTTGCGCTTAGAAAACTCCACAGATTTGAAGACAAATGAAAAATGGTATAAGATGAATGAAGAAAATATCAATACATATCCAAAAAGACAAATAGTTCTCTAATCCAAGTCTATATGAATAATAAGGATCAAAATCCATGGCATCCCACATTTTTATATCATAACTTAACATGAAATTATTCAAATATAGTATCTTTTAATGTTTAGTGTCTTAAAAATAAAGTACATAAAACATGAAAACATAAATCATTATTCTATTAAGCATGAAAGTCTTCTTCATGTTTCTTCTTAAGTACACATAGTTCATCTCATGACTGGGAAAAATATATCAAAGGATAGGGTAAGAATAATGTCTGATAAGGGAAAACAAGTGAAATGGTTTTCATGTGAACTTGAGTAATATCAATAAGAACATGAGGAATATCGTAATGGCATGAAAAATATACATGTCATAATAATATATTGAATAATAGAGTTAAAATTTTGCTAAAAAAATTAATTTATATATTCATAATAATATCACCAAGGACCACCCCTAAGGTTTTATAAAAAACTACCAAGGTTATTCACCAAGGTATCGTAAAACGTGTCATCTATAAAGATTAATTTCTTTACCCAATGAATTGGAGTGCTATTAGATCACGCCCATAATATATATTTACTTTAATGTGAGATACATATATCAATAATCAAACATTTCATAAATAACCCAATGAGATTAAAATAAATGGGTTTCTTATCAAAATCATGGCATTTAAAAAGTGCTTAAAACCTGATCATCATGTCATTTATAACCCACAAAAAAGGAATGAGGGTTGTATGTATTTAAATTATAAAAATAAAATTAATAATTTTCATTTATTGATGAATTACTATAGAAATGAATATTTTTGGGTATTCAGATAAAAATTAAAATGCTTTGAAGAGAAAAACATAGAGATTTTGAGAAAAACAATTTACATCATAATGGGTATAAAACATAGTTTTGTAAAACATTAAAAAGAGAGGTTACATGGGTCACCCATTCATAAATGACTCATATTAAAATATTGGCATAGAATAAAATGAATATAAGGAAAAGGTATGTGAATTTAAAATACATACCCCACAAAAGATAACATGAAAAGAAAATAGAATTTGGGATATCCCATACGAAAAATCAGCAGCCTAACGACGTCACTTAAAAATTTATAAAATGAGTTAATTCAGAGAAAATGGGTCTCTCACAAATTATACATAATATTGAAAGTAAGGTTATTTGTAATAACATATCCAAACAAAATAATATTGAATTTAAAAAGGTATAAGATAAAAGGAGTACCTGAAAAGTGACGGGTTGTAGATTCCCTTAGCTTGAAGAGTAACTTATAAAACTCAAAAATTGGGACCTTGAGGGATTAAAGACACCTTGGATGACTCTTAATAAGTAAGAATAGCATAAATTTATTGATTATGAATTTGGAATTAAGAGAGACAAAGGGATAGGGTCTATTTAGTATAAAAGAGAGGAAGTTTTTTATTAATTTCAAAGGATACCTCATTAGTAGTATTTCCAAAACAATCGGTTTCTTAAGGTATTTTCAAATGTTGTCAGCCAATTGGGACACCTTATATCAAAATTTAATCCCAAACTGTTGAAAAACATCATATCTTACTCATTAAATCATTATAACATAGTTATGATGTCATTAAACATACAAAAAACTCAAAACTATATTTTTATTAATCATTGAAAAACCAAATACTTCCAAAAAATAGAAAAAAAACACCCAAAACATTTTTCTACGTGAAAAATTAAAAACAGAACTCCATTTTAAAAAAAGGAATTTCATTTTAAATTAAATTAAAATAATAAAATACTAATAATTTACTAATAATTTCTAAAACATTTATTTACTTATACTATGATATAATTATATAACATTACCATTGAATAAGAAAACTATATATTTTATCTTATTTAAGTGGGTTTACTATTCCATTAGTCAAATTAATATTCATAAGGGTAACATTACTATTCGAAAGGGTCAAGTTACTATTCACGAAAATATTAAGTTGATCCTATTAGAATCTAAATATCTTACTAAGAATCAATTATTTAAAAAAATATTCTTTTTAATATCCATAAAAAACAATACTATTAATAAAATACTATTAAAAAAAATACTATTCATCAAATACTATTCATTAAAAAATATTAAACTCCATATAAAACTAATAAAAATTCACCTAAGATTAATTTTGACATATGTAATTCAAAATGTTATTTATTTCACCCTAACAATTCTCTATGTATGATAAATCTCTTGAAAGTAAAAAACTTTTCTTCTAAATTCAATTCATAAAATTTGTCTCAATTAAATTTATATTTTATTAAGAAAATCTATTCTTCAAATGGAAATGGTTAAATAAAAATTTTATTAAAAAAATGGGATTACATTTTAAGTATCTAGGACCTGGAAACATAACCCCTTAAAACACCTGAATGTTACCTAAGGGTAAGGTGTGTGATAGTGATGGAATCCTTGGGTGTCCTAGATAACATCTCCTGAGTGGTTGTCGCCATTAACCTGAACATCTCCCATAGGCGATTTCGTTCATGCTTAACATGTTGAATCTCATGATGAGCATGGTCCAAAGTGCAGCCTAGTGATGCTACATCCTTCCCAAGCTCTAAAAAATGGACTTCATATGGCCCGAGCCTACTAGATGAGGCCATCTACATTTCTTTCTGCATTATTTATACATTATCATTTCTATTTATAAACAATAAATTTGACATTAAAATTTTATTATTGTTTACAAAGTATATATTAACCAGCAGTCATATAATGGTCAAAACACGATGGTCTCATTTCATTTATACATTTTATTGCTTATGACATAGTAAAACATGCATTTCTAGCAAACAACATATTATTCAAAAGTTAGGGAAATTATATCCCCCCTTATGAAATTTCAACCCCAAAATATCAAATCATACCCTTAGAGGAAAAAAGGTGTGTGTGCTTATATATCATAGTCTTGTCCAGTTCCCATGTGGCTTATCCATATTTGTGGTTCCTCCACAACACATTAATAAGGTGGTAGTCTTGTAACATAAAACCTTGTCTCTATGATCCAAGATCTCCACCAGATTCTTCTCATAAGAGAGGTCGTCTTCCAATTATACCACCTATGGGTTCAATACATGAGGAGGGTAAACATTTTACTTCATCAAGAGGGATATGTGGAATACATAATGAACTTGGGAAAGATTTGTATGAAGTGCAAGCCCAAAGGCCCCTGCGCCTACATGATCAAAGATTTAATAGGGGCCAATGTACCTTGGGATAACCTTCCCTTTATTCCCAAACCTCATAACTATCTTCCATGGAGTCATTAAAAGGAAGACCATATCACCAACATCAAACTCCAAGTCCCTTCCATGGTTTTTAGCATAGCCATTTTGCTGACACTAGGAATCCTCAATGTGTTGTTGGATGGCATGAAACCTTTCTATCATCTCTTGCACAATATCTAGCCCAGGAAGCCTTCTCTTACCAACTTCATCCCAACAAGTAGTAGTTCTACATCACTTCACAAATAGAGCTTCATAGGGTGCCATTTGAATTCTCATTTGGAAGCTATTATTGTAAGAGAACTAAACTAATGGGAGATGTTGATCTCATACATCTTTAAATTCCGTTTTTCATTTTCTCATCATGTCATAGGGTTCTTGAATAGTCCTTTCTTATTGGCCATAAGTTTGAGGGTTATAAGTCGTAATGAAATTCAATTAGGTACACATACCATGTTGAATAATTCTCCAATATTTTTATTTGAAACTTAGGTTAGGATCAGATATTATAGAAAGTGGAACTCCATGAAGACATAGAACTTCCTACACTTAAATCCTAGAAAGTTGATCAAGAGGTAATTCTTCTCCAATAGAGATCATATGGTTTATCTTAGTTAGAAGGTCCACTATAATCTATATAACATTGTTTCCTCTGGATGTTCACTGGAGACCAGTGAAAAAGTACATAGTGATATTGTCCCAATTCCATGCTGGTACTGTAAAACCCGAGATTTTTATGAGAAATATTTTTTTATGTTATATACATCATCAAAGGAATCTTTCACTACACACAACACTATCTTGGCTAGATTTACACGCAATCATGACCTTCTTCGATAGCTTGAATTGTACACAATACCTCGTTTCACTGAACAACGATATGTTATTTTAGATTTACACGCAATCACGACCTTCCTCGATAGCTTGCATTGTACGGAATACGTCGTTTCACTAAACAACGATATGCTATTAAAATATTATTAAAACTAGACGTAATGAATAGAAATACCCAATTTCTAAAATTTTGTACATTTTATCTTTCAAAATGGACTTCATTTTTGGATTTGGAATATCAAAATTAGCCTAGGGTGAATTTTTGGTATTTTTCTGAAAACATTCAATTTTTTATGAATAGTGAAAACACTGGGTGATTTTTTTAAAAACCGACATTTTATTTAAATTATTATTTATTTTAGGTAAAAATTGAAACATAATACCTATATAAGTTCAAAGTAATTCATTGTATTCATTTTATAATAATTTTAGACATATAAAAATTTTATTTAACTTTTCACCGTCTTTTACCCACCTCCTATGACAGTTTAAAAATTTACATAAAACATAATTTTACCGCTTCTCTGAGTGGAATTTCAAAAATCCAAGAGACATGTTTAACATCAAGGAGTAAAATTTGGTTCAATAAGACAAAAATAATTTTTGGTGAATAGTAACTTTTAACTTTTATTTACCACAGATAAAAGTAAATAGGGTAATTAAGGGTAAAAAAGGTATTATTATTACCATAACACTTGTCCTAATTCTATTGGATAAGTTTAATTTGACCAAAAAAAACTTAGGGATAAAATATTACCCTTTAGGTCTACTTGGATTAGATTAGGACATTTAATATTATTTTATTTAAAGAAGAGTTAAAATAGTTAAAATCAATGTTTAATAACTAAAACTTTTTTAATACAGGGTCAAAAATAATAGAAATTAGACTATAAATATTCATTCTAAAAGTAAAAAATATTTCCTACATAATTGTATTTTATTTATAATTTTTATACTTTAAATGATTTTATTTATTTATGACACAATGATGATGTAATAATTAAGTTATTAAGGAAATATTAACATAATTGATATTATAAATACCCAAATAAATGTAATTTGAGAATTTTCATGAATTACACTAATTTTATAGGTTAATACGACATATTAGTATTGATTTAATTAACATTTTTTGAACTAATCATGCTGTTATGATTTTCAAAAAAATCAATTACCAAATAGTGTCAAAATTGACATAAAATAGTTTTTAAAAAAATATTATATTATTAATTGGTATTTTATTCCTAAAAATCTAGGGTTTGGCCAAATGACTTAGATAAGGTTATATATATTAATAATGAACCACTTGGGGTTCGTTTGGCTTGTTATAGTATGTTTATTTACCATATAGTGTAAACAAAAAAAGACACGGTAAAAGTTAAATTATTTAACTTAGAGTTAAGTATAAATGATAAGTTTAAAATTGTGACCTAAACATGTCTAAAATCTATTGGTTGAGAGGATTTCGACCCATCCCCACCTTAGCTTCGAAATAAATCAGTTTGGAGATATTAAAAACCGAATATGACTTTATTATAAAATAATATTTTAAGTTTTTCCTAAAGTGCCCCTCTCCTCCCTTATAAAAGGACACCTCCTCCCTCTCCTCCTAAAACCACTTTTAGCCTTCATGCTCGGCCAAACCATGAAAATTTCTCTTCTAAACTTCCCTAGTAATTTTATAGAGGTCCTTGTCTTCTTCAAATAACAACATTAGTGCCCTAAGAGGAGGTTTCAAAGAGGTTTGTCGAAGAAGAGGTAATATCCATTACTGATTCATTCAAATTTATTTCTTATTCTACATACTCTTATTTAGTTGTTTAATTATAAAGTAATAACATCAGTATCACTCATATACTTATGTTTTATTATAAATATTAAACAAACCTATTTCACCTCTTATCCATCCTACGGAATACGAAATCCCCGCGCGTGCGTACGTACGAAATAACATCTCCACTCTGTGGTGTAATCTATTTTCCACCACCACCATACTTGGATGGGTATTATGGTGTAAATAATAACTATATATGATTATTGTAAATTGATTTTGATTCTAAAATTGTATACATACACTTCAATAAAATTCCACGATCATGGGAACGATATCATCGTTCGTGCGTATGTACGACCTACCGTCTCCACGATGTGATGCGACTCGTTCTACATGATATTCAATGCATAAGGAATATATAAAGGAATTGAATGAATAAATATTATATATTACACTAATAACATTATGTAAATGAGGTATCTATAACCTAAAAAAGAAGAATAAGAATTTATTCGACAAAACACGCATAAGAACAAAAAGCAATAAACACTCGAATAACAAGTAGCAATGAAATATTACTAATACGACGCTAAGAATATGACCATATCTGATATCATAAAAATGAGTATGATTATAAAATAAGTCAATAACATTATTTAAATCATTATAAAGGAGGTTTGGACACGTACGAAGAAAATTGGGCCAAAGGTAAGGGAAAATCTCGCAATCTCATTTTTATCCAAGATTGTTTATACTTCAGAATTTACTGGGGGAATATTTATCATCCACATCCTGTTTCGTCAATATTTAATATTTTTTCTATCCTCCTAAATTTGTTTAAATTCAATTTTACCCATTGGTGAGTTTTTAGTAAATGATATGAAAGGAATCTTTTTCCGTTTTTAGTACGAGGTGCTTTTTGACTTTTCTGGCCAAATTACAAGAAAAATGTTTTTTAACTTATACGGCTGGAATGGATTTTTATGATTTCATAGAAAATTATTTCCATGAATCTTCCTTAATAAGTTTTCGAGATTATTTTTAATAAACTTATTTTAGTTTAAAATTTTATGACATGTTAAGAAAGGAAAAATGTTTTTGAAGTAGAAAGGATATTTTCCTCAAGAATGGAGTTCAAGCATTTTATCAAAATTATTTTCCATTTAAGATAACATAGGGTTATGTTTCTATAATTATTTTTACATTAATTTGATTATGTTATGATGGAATTATTTTTATTAAGTCCTTTTATCTTATATTATTTATGTTATGATGGAATGATGTTTAAGAATCCCATTTTTATTACATGGGTTATGATATGATGTATGATTTATGATCTTGTGGAACACATAAGAATGGTATCATTATGAGATGTGTGGGTCCTATATATTCCTCCAATGCATTGGGTAAAGATTTATATCTTAGGAGATAGACATGGCTAGAACGGCAGGTTATTCCGGTTCAGTGATACAGGACTGAAACGAGGAGTGAACTTGGTTCAGAAATGGACTTTGTCCGCTAAGATAGTCTTGGAAATGAGTCTTGACTACTAAGAAATGATTCTCTAAGATTATGTGTGTATGTAACAAAGTTTCATGTTATGATTATTGGGATTACATTTCACTACTATGATTTATCCCATGTTATGAAATTATAACCTCTTTTGCAGGTTAAGATTTCCAAAATGTTATGTTCTTATGAATATGATGTGATTGATATTTCTTTTGTTTACCCTTACTGAGCATTTGAGCTCACCCTTTTGTATGTTTTCTTTTCCCCAGGTCAAGAATAATGGTATTAAGTAAGATATTCCAAAATGGACTCTAGATATTATAAAATAAAAGGGAGACACTGTAGATGATTTATGAACCAGTTGTTTATGTTTCCCAGTTTCTAAAGACACTATACCTATACGGTCCTTTTATGGTTTAGTTATATGTTGTAATAAGTTTGCTTCAAATTTAATGTAATAACAATGTATGTAAAGTATGGGTCGTTATAGTTGGCATCAGAGGAAGGGTATAGTCAACCTTTGGAAACAAGGATGTGAAAGCCTTAGTAAGAACCCTAAGGATATATCTAAGCATAGAACACAATCATAGTGTTTTAGAAATGGCCATGAATAAAATATGATAAGACCTTAAGTGTGAAATTTTATTCTTGATTATGTGGTTTTCCTATTATAATTAGTGTTGCTCACATTATTCTTCTTGGTTTTAGTCAATGGCTGGAACCTGAAGGAACCGTGTTAATGCAGAATGTGATGGGAAATGTAATGATTATCCCCCTAAGAAACCAAACGTTATGGGAGCTGGAATGAAAAATCTTATAGCCATGTTCACACAACTTTCTCAAGCTATTAATCATACAAGACTTCCAAATGAGCAAAGGAAGGAGAAAAATTATATTGAATCCTTCATGAGGCAGGTTCAACCCTCATTCAGTTGGTCTACTGATCCATTAGTTGTTGAAAAATGGATCAGTGCTACTGAATAGATATTTTCAGTTCTTCAATGTTATGAACATGATAAAGTCATCTTAGTAGTTTATCGTTTGGAAGGTGAAGCTGATCAATGGTGTAATCTTATCAAGAATACGAGTCAAAGGGATGAAATTGAATACTTGGAATGAGACGAGTTCAAGAGCTTATTTTTCCATAAGTACTTCCCTCGTATTCATCAAAAAAAGATGGAGAAGGAGTTTCTTGAACTGAAGCAAAAGGATGATGAATCTGTTGGTACCTACAAAGGAAATTTTACATGACATGCAAGGTATGCTTCTGGGATTATTATCCAACCTCAGAGTAAGATCAATCAATTCTTTAGTGGATTAAAACCAAGTCTTCGAAGGGCGTTATAAATAAGGGACTTCAATAGCTATAAGGAAATCGTTCGATGTTCTCTCAATGTTGAGATGGATATTGGACTAACCCATCAGTCATATGCATTTGATAAGAAGAGGAAAATGGAATTCAAAGTGAAATATAAAGATCACACTCAAAAGAAGATGATTTTTCCCTTATGCTCAAAGTGTGGAAAGAAACATGGAGGGAGTTGTCTTAAAAGAACAAGTAAATGTTTCAAATGTGGAAAAGAAGGTCATCGGGCATTTTAATGCTGCAATTATGGGAAGAAGATGTCTTGTGACGCGAACAAAGAAAAGGCTACACAGAGTGCACCTCCTACACTTCAATGTTACAAGTGTAAGGAAATAGTGCATTATGCCAATCAATGCCCTAATCCAAGGTTTGTTGATGATGATCGACGTCAACAAACACATAAGGCAAAAGACATAGGAAAGTCACATGAAATTTCAATCAGTGATGTGGAGTATGATAAAGAAGTGGTAAAAGGTACACTTACCATCAAATCTAAAGTAGAAAATGTTTTATTTGATTCTGGATCCACTCACTCTATTATTTCTAAAGAAATTTCTAAGGGTATCGCCATATTACCTCAGCAGTTAGATATTGAGTTAGCTATGACAACCTCTAATGGCACAACAGTCGAATCAAAAGTTTACAATTCTTCTCCGATTTAAGTTTGTGGGAAAATGCATCCTGAAAATCTTCTGATCCTTCATATAGTGTAATTTTATGTGATTATTAGCATGGATTGGATTTATTTGTATGGATCTCATATCAATTTCCAAATAAGGGATGTCACATTTCATATTCCGGATCAATCTATGATCGTCTATCGATGCAAGGATGAAGATAACCTTCCAGTGGAAATTTCTTCCATCATATGGGTCTTGATTCCACTAAATGAAGGTTATTTATCTCAAATTGTTGGAGAGAAACTCACGATTAAGAATAATCCCATTGTACGGGAGTTTGATGATGTCTTTCTGGAGGAATTTCCTTGTCTTCCACCAAATCGTGAAGTTGAGTTTTCAATAGAACTCGTACCATGTGCTTTACCTTTTTCAAAGAAACCGTATAGAATGGCCCTAATTGAGTTATAGGAATTGAAGAATAAAATCCAAGAGTATATTGATAAGGGATTCATATGCCCTAGAGCGTCACCTTGGGGAGAACATGTTCTGTTTGTTAAGAAGAAAGATGGATCAATTAGACTCCATATTGATTATCGAGAACTTAACAAGATCACTATAAAGAAGAAATATCCTCTCCCATGCATTGATGACTTATTTGACCAACTAAGAAGAGCTCAATACTTTTCTAATATTGATCTTCATTTAGGGTATCATCAATTAAGGGTCAAAAGGGAGGATATACCAAAGACAACTTTCCGTACAAGGTATGGACACTATGAGTTTATAGTGATGCCATTTGGTCTTACTAATTCCCCTTCTATCTTCATGGATCTAATGAATAGAGTCTTTAGAGAATATCTTGATCAGTTTGTGGTAGTCTTTATAGACGATATTGTTGTCTATTGAAATAGAAATGAAGAACATGAAGATCACTTGAGAATTGTATTAAAGACCCTGATAAAGGAGAATCTTTATGCCAAATTTACCAAGTGTGACTTTTGGCTTCAAAAAGCTTCATTTTTGGGTCATATAATCTCAAAAGAGGGGATATATGTGGATCCAGCAAAAACAGAGGTTATTGAAAGATGGTCGAGACCAGCAACAGTAACTGAGGTCCGAATTTATCTTGGTTTGGATTGATAATATCGACATTTTGTGAAAGATTTTTCATGATTATCTAACCCACTAACCAAATTGACTCGGAAAGGAGTAAAGTTTGTTTGGACCGAGGAATGTGAAGAGAATTTCAAGGAGTCAAAAAGAAAATTATCCAGTGCACCTGTGCTCACACTACCTTGTAGTGGAGAAAGGTTTGTGATCTACAGTTATGCATCCAAGAAGGTATTGGCATGTGTTATCATGCAAAATGATATGGTGATAACTTATTCCTCAAGGCAATTGAAAATCCATGATCAAAATTACCCAACTCATGATTTGGAATTAGATGCGGTAATATTTGCATTAAATATTTAGAGGCATTATATTTATGGTGAAAGGTGTGATATTTATACTGATCATAAAAGTTTAAAGTATATTATCACACGGAAGGAGCTGAATATTCACCAAAGAATATGGTTGGAGATGATTAAGGATTATGACTGCTCAATTCATTATCACCCTGGGAAAGAAAACAAGGTGGAAGAAGCATTAAGTCGACAAGACAATGCTATATTATCCATGATGAGGATCACAAAAGATCCAATATTTTTGGATTTACAAAGGATGGATCTTGGAATTATAATAGAAGGGGAAAAATATTATCTTTCTCAAATGAATATCCAACCATCTATACATGTGAAGATTAAAGAGGCACAAAAAGAAGATGTAGAGTTTCAAAAGAAGGTGAGAAATGTTCCAGAATTCAACCTTGATTGTGATGGGATAATAAGGTTCAGGAATCGGGTTTGTGTTCCTCCCATCCCATAATTAAAGAAGGAGCTACTGGATGAGGCTCATAGTTCTTTATTCTCTATTCATCCTGGAAGCACAAAGATGTATATGGACCTGAAAGAGTACTTCTGGTGGGATGGCATGAAAAGAGATGTTACTGAATATGTCTCTCGATGCTTGGTTTGTCAGCAAGTTAAAGCTGAGATACAGAAGTCTAAGGGGTTGTTACAACCATTACCCATACCTGAATGGAAATGGGAAAACATCACTATGGACTTTGTCACCGGACTTGCTAAAACATCTAAAGGCTATAATGCTATTTGGGTCATAGTTGATCATCTTACAAAGTCACACACTTCATTGCTATTAGAGAGGATTTCTCTCTGGATCAGCATGCCAGGATATATGTTAAGGAAGTAGTAAGATTTCATGGAGTACCACTTTCAATTATATATTATCAGGATTTGAGGTTTACCCCAATGTTTTGGTGAATTCTTCAGCATACTCTAGATACAGAGTTGAGTTTCAGCACTTCTTATCATCCTTAGACAGACGGTCAGTCTGAGAGGACAATTAAAACTCTAGAATATATGTTAAGACCTCGCTCTATGGATTTAAAAGTCGGTTGGGATCAACACCTACCAATGGTGGAATTTTCATATAATAATAGCATTCACTCCAGTATTCAGATGGCTCCTTATGAAGCGCTCTATGAAAAGAAATACAGGACTCCAACTTGTTGGGATGAAGTTAGGGAAAGAAAGCTAATAGGACCTGATCTTGTTGATGAGATGGCAGAAAAGGTCAAATCTATTCAAAAACACATAAGAGCAGCTCAGAGTCGACAAAAAAGTTATGCCGATAACTGAAGAAAATAACTAGTGTTTGAAGTGGGTGATAAAGTGTTCTTACGAATATCTCCTTGGAAGAGAGTAATGAGATTTGGAAAGAAGGGAAAGTTGAGCCCTAGCTATATCGGTCCTTTAGAAATACTGGATCATGTTGGGAAGGTAGCTTATCGATTGGAGCTTCCACCAAATCTCTCTCAAGTTCACGATTTCCTCCATGTATCTCTCCTGAGAAAGTACATACCCGATCCTTCACATGTACTCAGCTCAGAAGTTGTACCGCTGGAGCAAGATCTTTCTTATGAAGAACAACCGATAGAGATTCTGAATCGAAGAAAAAAAGTCCTATGGAATAAGACCACTAACTTGGTAAATGTTTTATGGAGGAACCAACAATTAGAAGAAGTTATATGGGAGCTTGAGGATATAATGAGGTAGAGGTATCCTCATTTGTTTGTTACAAAGTGACGAATTTTGGGGGGGAAATTAATTTTAAGGGGGGTAGAATGTAACACCCATGATTTTTATGAGAAATATTTTGTTTTTATGTTATATAATTCATAAGTTAAATCTTTCACTACACACAACACTAGCTTGGATTGCTTTACACACAATCGTGACCTTCCTCGATAGCTTGCATTGTACGCAATACTGAGTTTCACTAAACAACGATATGGTATTTAAATATTATTAAAACTAGACGTTATGAATAGTAATACCCACTATTTGAAATTTTATAAATTTTATCTTTCAAAATGGACTTCATTTTTGGATTTGGAATATCTAAATTATCCTAGGGTGATTGTTTGGTATTTTTTTGAAAACATTCAATTTTTGATGAATAGTGAAAACATTGGGTTACTATTTAAAAACTGACTTTGTATTTAAATAATTATTATTTTAGGTCAAAATTGATACAAAATACCAATATAAGTTCCATGTAATTCATTGGAGTCATTTTATAATAATTTTAGATATATAAAAATTTTATTGAACTTTTCACCGTCTTTTACCCACCTCCTATGAGAGTTTGAAAATTTACATAAAACATAATTTTACCGCTTCTGTGAGTGGAATTTCGAAAATCTTAGAGACACGGTTAACATAAAGGAGTAAAATGTGGTTCAATAAGATAAAAATAATTTTTTGTGAGTAGTAACTTTTTACTTTTATTTACCACGGTTAAAAGTAAATAGGGTAATTAAGGGTAAAAATGGTATTATTATTACCCTAACACATGTCCCAATTCAATTGGATAAGTGTAATTCTACCAAAAACAACCTTAGGGATAAAATATTACCCTTTAGGTCCACGTGGATTAGATTAGGCCATTTAATATTATTTTATTAAACGAAGAGTTAAAATAGTTAAAATCAATGTTTAATAACTAAAACATTTTTAATTCAGGGTTATAAATAAGATAAATTAGACTATAAATATTAATTAGAAAGATAAAAAAATTTCCTACATAATCGTATTTTATTTATAATTTTTAGACCTCATATAATTTAATTTATTTATGACACAATGATGATGCAGTAATTACCTTATTAAGGAAATATTAACATAATTGATTTTATGAATACCCAAATAAATGTAATTTGAGAAATTTCATGAATTACACTAATTTTATAGGTTAATATGACATATTAGTACTGATATAATTAACTTTTTTCGAACTAATCATGCTGTTATACTTTTCACAAAAATCAATTACCAAATAGTTTCAAAATTTACATACAATATTTTTTAAGATAAGTATTATATTATTAATTGTTATTTTATTAATAAAAATATAAGGTTCGGAAAAATGACTTATATAAGGTTATATATATTAATAATGAACCACTTGGGGTTATTTTGGCTTGTTATAGTAATTTTATTAACCATATAGTGTAAGAAAACAAGAAGACACAGTAAAAGTTAAATTATTTAACTTAGTGTTAAATCTAAATGATAAGGTTAAAATAGTAACCTAAACTTTTCTAAAATCTATTGGTTGAGTTTATTTCGACCCATCCCCACCTTAGATTCTAAATAAATCAGTTTTGAGCTTTTAAAAACTGAATATGACTTTATTATAAATTAATATTTTATGTTTTTTCTAAAGTGCCCCTCTCCTCCCATATAAAAGGGAACCTCCTCCCTCTCCTCCTCACACCACTTTGAACCTTCAAGCTCAGGAAAACCCTTCCAATTTCCCTTCTGAACTTCCCTAGTAATATTATAGTAGTCTTTTTCTTCTTCAATGACCAACATTAGTTCCCTGAGAGGAGGTTTCAAAGAGGCTTGTCGAATAAGAGGTGATATCTGTTACTGATTCTTTCAAATTTATTTCTTCTTCTACTTCCTCTTCTTTAGTTGTTTCATTATAAAGTAATAACATCAGTATCACTCATATACTTATATGTTATTATAAATATGAAACAAACCTATTTCACATTCTATACATCATATGGAAAATGAAATCACCACGCGTGTGTACGTACAGAATACCGTCTCCACACCGTGGTGTAATCTTTTTTCCACCACCACCTTACTTGGATGGGTATAATGTTGTAAATAATAAATATATATGATTATTTTAATGTGATTTGGATTATGAAATAGTATATATACACTTAAATTCAATTCCACGATCATGGGAACGATACCATCGCTCGTACGTACGTACGACCTACCGTCTCCACGACGTGATGCGACTCGTTCTACATGATCTTCAGTGAATAAGCACTATATAAATGAATTTAATGAATAAATATGATATATATTACACTAATACCATTATTTAAATTATTTATCTATAACCTAAAAATAATAATAAGAATTTATTCGACAAAACATGCGTAAGAAAAAAAAACAATAAACACCTGAATAACAAGTAGCAATGAAATATTACTAATACGAAGCTAAGAATATTGCCATATATGATATCATAACAATTTTTAAGATTTTATAATAAGTCAATAACATTATTTAAATCATTATACATGAGGTTAGGACACATACAATGAAAATCGGGTCTAAGGTAAGAGAAAATCTCGCAATCTCATTTTTATCCGAGATTATTTATACTTCAGAATTTATTGGGGAATATTTATCATACACATCCATGTTTCGTCAATATGTAATATTATTTCTATCCTCCTAAAATTGTTAAAATCCAATTTTACCCATTGGTGAGTTTTTAGTATATGAAATTAAAAGAATCTTTTTCCGTTTTTAGTACGAGGTACATTTTGACTTTTCTGGCCAAATTACAAGAAAAATGTTTTTTAACTTATACGACTTGAATGGATTTTTATGATTTCATAGAACATTATTTCCATGAATCTTCCTTTATAAGTTTTCAAGATTATTTTTAATAAACTTATTTTAGTTTAAAATTTTATGACATGTTAAGAAAGGAAAAATGTTTTTGAAGTAGAAATGATATTTTCCTCAAGAATGGAGTTCAAGAATTTTATCAAAATTATTTTCCATTTAAGATAATATAGGGTTCTATTTCTATCATTATTTTTACATTAATTTGATTATGTTATGATGGAATTATTTTTATAAAGTCCTTTTATCTTATATTATTTATATTATGATGGCATGATGTTTAAGAATCCCATTTTTATTACATGGGTTATGCTATGATGTATTATTTATGATATTCTGGAACACATAAGAATGGTATCATTATGAGATGGGTGGGACCTATATCTCCCTCCAATTCATTGGGTAAATATTTATATCTCATGAGATAGACATGGCTGGAATGGCAGGTTATTCCGGTTCAATGATACAGGACTGAAACGAGGAGTGAACTCGTTTCAGAAATGGACTATGTCCGCTAAGATAGTCTTGGAAATGAGTCTTGACTACTAAGAAATGATTCTCTAAAATTATGTGTGTATGTAACAAAGTTTCATGTTATGATTATTGGGATTACATTTCACTACTATGATTTATCCCATGTTATGAAATTATGATCTCTTTTGCAGGTTAAGATTTCCAAAATGTTATGTTCTTATGAATATGATATTATTGATATTTCTTTTGTTTACCCTTACTGAGCATTTGAGCTCACCCTTTTGTATGTTTTATTTTCCCTAGGACAGGAATAATGGTATTAAGTAAGATATTACAAAAGGTACTCTAGATATAATAAAATAAAAGGGAGACAGTGTAGATGATTTATGAACCCGTTGTTTATGTTTCCCAGTTTCTAAAGACACTATACCTATACAGTCCTTTCATGGTTTAGTTATATGTTGTAATAAGTGTGCTTAAATTTTGAAGTAATAAGAATGTATGTAATGTATGGGTCTTTATAGGTACATGTAGTAGTTGCAATACCCCCTTAGAAAGTGGTCTCTCTTCCATCACTTGTTGACACACCAGGAACCTTTTAGTGTAGTCAGCAATCTCCTTTTTCATTTTATACCACCAATAATGATCATGAAGGATTGTATACATTTTCGTGCTTCTAGGATGTATAATGAATGTAAATCTATTATATTAATCCATTAGATCCTTTATTTCCATAATATATGAAACAGATAATTCATTAGGTAATTTTATTACACCTTCTGGATCAATGTTTATCTCAAGAAACATCCCATCCTTTACCACCTCAAATATATTTTTGTTACAAAGGATCTTATTTTTCGACTTTCTCTATCTTCTCTAGTAATGATGGTTGAGAAATAATTTGGGATAGGGTTGATGATGTACATTCCCTTACGATTCTGATGTACGGTTTTATTAGGTCTTTGATCAAGGGATCTCTTTGAATCCCAATCATTTCTAGAACAACATGGTCCTTCCTACTTAATGTATCATCTACATTGTTTTCTATTTTATGATGATAATGTATTGAAAAATAATCATTTTTTAGATGTTCCAACCATCACCTCTGCCTCATATTCAATTCCTTTTGTGTGAAAATATATGTTAATCATTGATGGTCTATGTATATATCACATTTCTCCCCATAATGATACTGCCACCATTTCATTATAGAAAAAATAATCATAGCCGGATCAAGATCATGTGTCAGATAATTAACCTCATTATTGTTCAACTATCGAGATGCATAAGAAATAACCATGTCATTTTTCATGAAGATGCACGTAATCCCTTTCAGATATTCCTCACTAAAAATAATGAATCCTTCTCCAATTAGGGGTAGAGTTAACATGGGTGCAATATCCAATCTCGTATTCAGCTCTTGGAAACTTTTTTCACACTCCTTTGTTAATATGAACTAAAATAATTTTTTAATCAACCTAGTTAGTTGATTAGAAATTCATGATAATTTTTCCCCAAACCTTCTATAATATCCTACTAAACCAAGGAAACTAAAAATCTCAATTACTATTGTAGGATGAGGAAACTCCTCCAAAACCTTTGTATTTTTAGGGTAAACTAGGATTCCTTTGTTGGTTACAATGTTCCCCAAGAAAGTTTCTTATTATATACAAAATTAACACTTTCTAAACACTCCAAATAACATCTCATTCCTCAGAGTTTTCAATATAACCCTTTGATGATCTTTTTTCTCTTCCATACTTTTGGAATATATCAGAATACCTTCAATAAAAAATACCACAAATTTATCAATGTAGTCATTATAGACTATATTCAAAAAATCCATAAAAATAGTAGGTGAATTATTCAATCCCAAGGGAATAAAAAAACTCATAATGAAAATATATAGATCAAAATGAGGTATTTGGAAAATATTCTTTCTTCGCCCTCAATTGATGATAACCAGACCGAAGATTAATCTTGGAGAAGAACTTAGCCTGATGAAGCTGGTCAAATAAATCATCAATTCTTGTATTAGTTTACTTGTTCATTACTGGGATTTTATTCAGTTCTCTATAATCAATTCATAACCACATTTATCCATCCATATTCTTCACAAAGAGAATAGGTGATCCCCAAGGATACACACTTGTCTGGATAAACTGATTCTCCAATAGATCTTGGAGTTGTTTATTTAATTCCTCTAACTCCACATTCACTATTCTATATGGGGTTTTTGAATCATCTTCGATCTAGGAATAAGTTCAATAAAAAAATGTACCTCTCTTTTTGGGGGAGGTCTAGGTAACTACTCAGGAAATATGTCAATGTATTTCTGAATGATGGGAACATTCCCTATCTTATAATCCCATTTCCTTCTTCTTCTTCACCGATTAACCCCATAAAGAAGGTGGTGCTTCTAGATAAAGTTGAGGTTGAAATATACTTCCTAAGAAGATAACTATATGTTTTCCATTCAATAATACTAATATTTCCTTGTTTCTGCATTTGATCATAGCATTATACAATAAGAGCCATGCCATCCTTAGAATAATATCAAATTCCAACTTGGTAATGTTTACTATGTTTGCGATAAGATTGTGCTATTTAAAGTAAATACTATAGTTTTTAAACACTTTTCATGCCTAGAGAATACCTCAAGGAGTCCTGAATAATAACTCTACTTTAATAAGTTTAGGAATTGATTATATATTCTTTTATATCATGGAGGAAATAAAAAAATTCTTAGAACTAGAATCAAACAAAGTACTTGCTAGCTTTGAGAGAACAAAAATAGTACCTACCACCACATCATTTAGAGCCTGAACTTCATCCATCATGATAAAAAAAGCACAACCATTCTTCTATGACCTTTTTAGAGGCATATGGTGATTCAAATCCATTTCCCTTAGATTCAAACAGTGTTTGGAAAAGTTCACAAGCTGTCCACACCTGATGCATTGCACTTTAGATAGCCCCCACACCATATTCCCTTTTTTGTCAGCGTTGGGAAGTTAAGGCTTCACATCACTATGATAATTCCAAGAATTATGGCCATCTCTCTAAAACATGTAACACTTCCCTCTCCCGGTCAGGTAGTACCCCAAATGCTTATTCCTGCATTTATTACACATGGTAAGTTTCACTTTCTTTCCACCTATTCCCTTATCAATGATCCTCCCCAATCTTTGATCCATTGATCTCTTATTTTCAATGGATTTATGGGACCATTTCATCTCACAAAACATGATTTAGACATTTATAGAACATGGTACGATTTCCTCATATCTTTCATTATCTTGGTTTTCTAGATTCTTCCGTAGATGAGGTCTTAGTCCACTGAAGAATCAATCAACCTTACCATTAGGATCCAAGAAAAAGCTAGAGGTGTTGTAGGAAATCCATGAGAATTTCATCATGTCACTTACCACGTATTCTTTCTCCTTCTACATTATCTCAAGAAATTCCTTCTTCATTTTTAGTCTCGTCGAATGAGGGAAATACATACTGAATATGATACCTATAAACTCTTCCCAATCCAAAGCTTCAATCTCCCATATTGACCTCATTTTTTTAATCGACTCCAACCAATGATCAGATTCCCCCTCTTAGTGGTAAACAGCCAAGGTGAATTTCACTTATTCAAAACTATGAAGTACCGAAAAGTTATTTTCTATAGATCTTATCCACTATTCCATAATAAATGGGTCGATAGATCCACTGAACATTGGTGGTCATTAACACATAAAGGACTCAACAAAATTTTGTTCCCTTCTAAGTGAAATCAGTCTCTCAGCTTGATTCATGTTATTTCCCATAACATGAGTCATTTGATTCACCATTCTCAATAATGCTTCCATTCTAGATTTCATTAGAGGGTCATCAGTTCAGGGTTCATTTAAGTCACCATTTTCATGGTTCCTCCTATTTACTTTCATTTTCTAAAAGAAGAAAACTTTAGTGATAAATTGTTTTTATTTATTAATATTATTACTCAAAATGATTTTTCTATTTAAAAAACATTCTTAAACACATAATTCATTATCAATAAATACATTTTCTATATATCCTTTATAATAGTTCATAAAAGTATTGTGATTAACCAAACATATCCACCATGAGTGTCAAACCAGGAGTGAAACAAGGGTCATTTTCGTTCACCAGTTCCCTTTTGATTCTAGATCAAAGCGGTGTTTTTGGGTTTTACCCATAGGCAATTTTGTGTCAGATCCATATCCAATTTTTCTTATATTGAGAGGTATTTATTTATATATAAACCACTAATTAGTATTTTATGAAAATACATGTTTTACTATACTTAATATTTTATATTGGGTTCATCCTAATGTTTTCAAATCCAAATTTCCAAAAATAACTAAACTATCTTTTGATACCAACTATGGCATCCCGTCTTTTTATTAGATAACTTTACATGACATTTTACAAACAGAGGACATTTCGAAGTTTATTGTCTTGAAATTAAGGTCCATAATACCTTGAAACATGAAACATTATTCTATTCCACATGAAATTATTATTCAAGGTTCATCATAAGTACACTTATTTCTTCTCATAACCTGTGGAAATACATCAAAGGAAAGGGTGACTAGAAGTCGCAGTAATGGAATACAAGTGAAATAGCTTACATGTGAACTTGAGAAATATCAATACGAACATGAGGAATATTGTAAAGGCATGATGAAAAGGAATATCATAATTATATCTTGAATCATAACATGAAAATTTGGATAAAATATTTAATTTAGACATTCATAATCATATCACCAACCTCCATCCCCAAGGTTTCATAAACAAATTACCAAGGTTATACACCATGGAATTGTAAAACTTTTCATCTCTAGCGATTAATTTATTTGCCCAATTTAATGGTGTGCTATCAGGGTGAAACCTTAATATGTATATATTTTTATTTGATCAAAAAATTTCAATAGTCCAACATTTCATAAATAAACCCAGTAGAATAAAAGAAATGGGTTTCATATCCAAATTATGGGGTTTTTAATCCAAATGAATCGACCAGAAGATTATCTTACTCATTACATCATTATGGCATAGTTATGATGTCATGAAACATACTAAAAACTCGAAACTAAATTTTTACTGTTTTTTGAAAATTAATTTATTTCCGAAAAATATAAAAAAGTCATCCTAACCATTCATTGATGTGTAGAATTAAATAATGAAGTCCATTTTATGAAAATTAATTTCATTTTCAATTAAATGAAATAAATTAAATAATAATACTTAATTAATAATTTATAAAAACATTATTTATTTATACAATGATATAATTATATCACATTACCATTTAAAATTACTAAAATAAATTTATACATCCTTAGGTGAGGTTAGTATTCCATTTTTAAAATTACTATTCATAAGGGTAAAAGTACTATTCCAAAGGGTCACGTTACAATTCACCCAGAAATTATGTTGATCCTATTAGACTCTAAATGTCTTGTTGATCACAACTGTGTATGTACAATTTTGAAAATCATTTCACAAAATCCTTTTTTTTAATATTTTTTAATATTCATCAAATATAATACTATTCATCAAATAATATTCATCAAAATACTATTCATAGAATACTATTCATCCCAAAAATACTATTCATCAAATAATATTCCCAAAAATACTATTCATCGAAAAAATGAAACTCTATAAAAATACTAAAAATTCACCGTAGATTTATTTTGACATTTGGAACTAAAAATGATGTTTATTTTAGCTTAATCATTCTTTAATTATGGGAAATATCTGAAAAGTACAGGTTTTTTCTTCTAATATCTATTTATAAAAAATTTCTCAATTAAACTTATATTTTATCAAGCAAATCTATTCTTAAAACAAAAATGATGAAATAAAAATGTTATTAAAAGAAACCTATTAAATTTTATATATCTAGGGCCTTTAAATATAACCCCTTTAAACACCTTCATACGACCTAAGGGTAAGGTGTGTGATGATGATGGACTCTTGGGGTGTCCCAGATAACATCACCTAAGTGGTAATCTCCACTAACGTGAACTTCTCTCATATGTGATTTTGTTCAAGCTTAACATGTTGAATCACAACTTATGATAGATATAAAGAGAGGCCTAGTGACTATACCTCCTTTCCAAGATCAGAAAAATGGTCATCGTATGGCCTGGGTATACTGGATGAGGCCTACACACTTCTTTCTGCATTAATTATACATTATCATTTCTACTTATAAACAATAATCATAATGTTAAGAAAATTATTTCTGTTTTTAGCAGTCATATTAACCAACGGTCATATAATGGTCAAAACCCAATTGTCACATTTAATTTATAATTTTTATTGATTTTGAAATAGTAAAACACACATTTCTAAGAAACAACATATTATTCCAAATTTTGGGTTGTTACATTCTTCCCCCCTTAAGAAATATTGTCTATGAAATTTCAACTCATACCCACATAAGAGAAAAGTAGTAGGTACATCTTTTTCATAGGCTCCTATGGTTCCCATGTGGTTTCTTCATATATTTTTCTCCTCCGTAACACATTAACAAGGTGGGTAGTCTTGTTGCGTAGAACCCTATCTCTATGATCTAAGATCTACATCGTCTACTCCTCATAAGAGAGGTTGTTTTCGAATTGTACCAACACTTGATTCCATACATGTGAAGGGTAAGTTATGAAAATATTCAATAGGGATACGTGGATTACATCATGAAAATAAGATATATTTGGAGTAAGTTCATACCCATAAGACATTACGCAAATGCGGACATGGATTTTATATAGACCAATGTACCTAGGGATGAGTTTCCCTTTCTTCCAAAACCTCATCACTCTCTTCCATGGATAAATTATAAGGAGGAACCTATCACCAACATCAATCCCCATGTCCCTTCAATGGTTTTCGACATAGCTCTTCTACCAACTGTGATCATCATTAATGTGTTGTGGGATGGCATGAACCTTTCCTATCATTTCTTACACAAGATCAGTCCAAATAATCATTCTCTCACCAGCTTCATCCCATCCAGTTGGAGTTCTGCATCGCTTCCCATATAGAGCTTCATAGGGTTCCATATGAATGTTTGAGTGGAAATTTTAGTTCAAAGAGAACTCAACTAATGGGATATTTTGATCCCATCCACCTATAAATTCCATTGAGCATGTTCTCAGTATGTCTTTGAGTTTCTGAATAGTCCATTCATATTTTCCATTAGTTTGAGGGTGATAGGCTGTACTGAAATTCAATTCGATACACATAGCAAGTTGAATACATTTCCCTAATTTTTATGTAAACCTTGGGTAACTATCAGATATGATAGAATGTGGAACTCCATGAACCCTTTCTACTTCCTCCACATAACTCCTGGAATGTTGATCAAGATAGAAATTTTCATGAATAAAGATAAATTGGCCAGCCTTAGTGAGATGGTCCACGAAAACCCATATGGAATTGTTTCATTTGGAAGTTCTTAGGAAACTAGTGAAAAAGCCCACAGTGATATTGTCCCACTTCCATGTTGGTGAGGGTAGTGGTTTTGATACCCTCTTATGATGTTGTCACTCTTCCATCACTTGTTGACACCCTAGCCACAATATAGTGTAGTTTGAAAAATCATTTTTCATGTTACCCCCACCCCAATAATGATAATGAATGTCCCTATAAATTTTTGTGCTTCGAGGATGTGTAGAGAATGTAGAGCTATAATATTTATCCACTAGGTCCTTGTTTACTTGTAGAATAGATGGAACACATTTCCCTGCATGAAATTTTAGTACACCTTCTTGATCAATGCGGAACTCCGGATGCTTTCCATCATTTAGATCCTCAAACTTCTTCTATAACAAAGAATTTACTTTTATATCATTATTGATATTCTCTAGAAATTATGATCGATAAATCATTAGGGATATGGTTGTTGATATCCCTTCCCTTATGATCCCCATATCCAGTTTCAATAGGTCTTTGATCAAGGGATCTCTTTGAATCCTCATCATTACTAGAACAACAAGACCCTTCCTACTTAATGATTCAGTGACTTTGTTTTCTCTTCCAGGATGATAATTAATTGAAAATTATACTCTTTAATATGTTATAACTATCTTCTATGTCTCGTATTCAATAAAGTATTTTTAAAAATATATATCATACTTTTATGGTCTTTGTGTATATCATATTTCTCCCAATAAATATTGTTCCTCAATATCTTCCAAGAAAAACAACTACAGTAAGATCAAGATAATTCAGAGGATAATTATTCTCATGAGGATTCAACTATCTAGATACATAAGAAATAACCTTGTCATTTTTCATGAGGACACACCCAATCCCTTTTATAAATGCATCACTAAAAATAATAAATCCTTCTCCGATTGAAATTAGAGTTAACACGGGTGCAGTAAAAATTCTTTTCTTCATCTCTTGGAAATTGTCATCATACTCATTTTTCCATTTTAACTTGAACCCTTATGAGTTAACTTTTTTTGTGGATTAGAATATCTTGAGATGTTTTTCGCAAACCTTCTATAATATCCTTTTAAACCAATGAAACTAGCAATCTTAGTTACTATTGTATGATGAGGTTATTCCTCCACAACCTTTGTCTTTTCAGGGTCAGCTGAGATTCCTTCATTGGTTAAAATGTTCCACAAGAAAAAAAATCATTGTAACAAAAAATCACCACACCTAAACATTCTTAATAACTTCTCCTTATTTAGAGATTTCAATAAAACCCTAATATGATCTTCATGATCCTCCTGAATTTTGGAATATATCATAATATCATCCATAAAAACTACCACAAAGTTATCAAGGTAAAAGTTAAATACTATATTAATAAAATCCATAAAAATAATTGGTTCATTAGTCAATTCAAAGTGCATCATAACAAATTCATAATTTCTATATCTTAATCAAAATGTGGCCTTGGAAATATAATCCTTATTCACCCTCAATTGATGATAACTAGATCGAAGATCAATATTGGAGAAGAACTAATCCCCACAATTCTGTTAAAATAAATCCTTAATTATGGGAATACGATACATGTTATTTAATATGATTCTATTTGGTTCTCAATAATCAATCCACAATCACATTGATCCATCCTTCTTATTCATAAAGAGAAAATGTTATCCCCAATGAGATAAACTTGTCTGGATAAACCCCTTCCCCCAAAGATTGTGGAGTTTTTTATTTAATACCTTTAGCTCCACATTCTCTATTTGATACGGTGTTTTTGAAATTGTCTTGGATCCAGGAATAAGATCAATGGAGAACTCTACCACCCTTTCTAAGGAAAATGTAGGTTACTCCTCAATAAATACTTTAATTTATTATTGAATGATGGTGACATTTTCTATCCTTATAATCTCATTTACTTCTTCTTCCTCACCAGCCAATCCATAAATAAGGCAATAAGAGGTTCATCCAGACAAAGATTTGGTCAAGATATCTCTCCACGGAAGATAGCTGTAGGTTTTTCATTAAAGACTACTGAGATTGCCTTTCTTCGGAATTTGATTCTAGAATTATACATTGAGGGCCAATCTATCCCTAGTATAATGTTTAATTCCATCATGGTAATGACAACTATATTTGTAATAAGATTGTGCTCGCTAATGTAAATTATAGAGTTTCTGAACATTAGTGATGCTTGGATAATCCATCCAATAGTCTCTCCAAATAAATATACTTTTATAATATTAATAATTGATTCTTTATTCATTGTAAACAAGGAGGAAATAATGGAATACATAGAACCAGAATAAAAAAAATTCTTGATAGATTTCAAAGAATAAAAATAGTTCCTTCCACCACATAATATGGAGCATCATCTTTAGTCGTCTTGATTGAAAAATCATGAAATCACTCCCATCTACTATGATGATGCTATTAGTGACTCCCCTCCACTACCCTCGGATTTGGAAAATTATTGGATAATTTCCCAAGAAATCCACACATTAAGCATTGAACTTTAGGTGGCACCTTCACCATCTTCCCTATGTCATTAGTGTTGGGAAGATGAGGCTTCAACTCACTATGAAAATTCCATGTGATATATCTATATCTTCCATACTTGTAATACTTTATGCTCCCAAACTGGCAGTTCCCAAAATGCTACTTCCAATATTTATTACATGTTCGGAGATTCACTTGGTTTCCATGTCTTCCTTATTATAATATGAATCCTAAGATTGGATACATTTATCTCTTATTTTCTTTGAATATAAGAGACCATTGCATATCACTAAACTTCAGTTTGACTTTCATAGCACTCTATATGATCTCTTCACAACTGTCATAGTTTTGGCTATCTATATTCATTCGTAGATGAGGTATTAGTCCACTGAAGAATATATCAAAATTACTATTAGGATCCATGAAAAAGCTATACGTGCTATGTGAATGATTTGTGAAGTTCATATTGTAGATTCCAATAGATTCATTCTCCTTCATCTTCAGCTCAAGAAATTCCTTTTCTATTTTTTTTCTCATCAAATGAGGGCAATAAATATTGAAGAAATCCCTCAAAACTCTTCTTACTCCATGGATTCAATCACCCCTCTTGGCCTCAAGTTTATAATCAACGCCCACCAATAATCTTGAAGTGACGCTAGCCTTTTACATATAACATTACATGATTTTAATAATAATGATAAATCAGAGTACAATCCAAGGATCATTATGTCTAATGTCTTGGAAGACTAGGTACATAAAACATAAAACATGGCGATAAAAAAACACTTCTTTATTTAATCTCAAGAAAAATATCTTAACGTCCTTGGAGACCTTAAATATGAATAGGTTACCTTAGGGAACACTTGAACAAATGGATGAGATAGGAAATCACAGTGAGGGAAAGAACATAAGGATACATCTTAAGCACATGAGTTAAGAGGAATGCCATAATGATATCCAAATAATGGAACATATAAAATCATATCATATAATCATGGGACCTAATAAACATTTAATAATATAAATGTGGTAGAATCATAAAACATATCTTTAGTACTGGTCAAGACTAACCTTTATTCATGTTTCCCATTTTAGTATGGGTCATGGCTAACCAAAAATCAAATTTCCCATTTTAGTATGGGTGAAGGCTCACCGCCAATCCCACTTCACATCACATATCATGAGACTTTACTTTACCCAATTCATTGGAGCGCTATCTGGGCACACCCATCTCAACATTTTAATGAATATTATTTCCACATAAATAATCATACATAATCAACTTTACATAAACATTAGGGTGCCCATGCAAAGAATTGGGTACCACAATCATGACATAAAGCATAATCTATGGGTGTATCATGAATCTGTCCCTAAAAGAAAGGGATTAGAAAATACATGGATTTTTATATGGTAAAATAGTGATATAAAATGGTATTTTATGTCCAACTGAAGTAACCACATATAAGAAATGTATTTGAGAATAATTTTCATTAAAACATTTTTGTCCGGTTTTAAGGAAAATGCTATGGAGCCTTTAAAATAGAAAAGAGGAAAATATTCTATATAAATTCAGAATTGAACCAAGATGGTTTTTATAATAAAAATATTGATTTTATAAATGAAATGGAGGCTTAAAAAATTTGATATAGTGCACCTAAAATTGGGTAAAAATTCGGGAAGTTCCCTAAAAACAGGTTATCTTATCAAAAAGATCTAAGGAGGGAATATTTTTTAAAAATGTATATCCCCAAAAGAGAGTGAAGAAAGGGTATTCATAAATGAATTTTTTATAACTAAACAACATTTAAATATGTAAATAAACATATAGGATAACTCCATTTTAATTAAAAAACATAAGTCAACTTGAAAGAACATATAAGGTTCGTGTAGAATTCCTTACATTTTATTGGCATAGTGTTAGGTGTACCTAAGTGGGATTTATGAGAGAAAAAAATGGTTTCTCATCACTTGTAAATCATTATATTCATATGGGTGGGTTTGTAATAATATCCCATACTTGGGGATTACACATAAAAAGACACAGCATAGAGGACATTCTAGATTAGGAGTAAAATGGAAAGGATCCCTTACATTAAATCTGGTGGTGTTCTCCACTTGTTATTAATTACCTAAATAAACAAATTTGGTTTATTAATTAATAATTCCTAAAAATATTATATATTTAATTTATTTTTTGAAACCCTTTATAGTTAATACAATACCCTTTTGATTGGTTATAAGGTTCAATTTCATTGTGAAGGTTCGCTTGCTTCCGTGGGTTTAATGATCGACTCATGTTCAGATGAACACGAATGATGAAAGTGATTTTCCCCAAATGAAGTTTAATGTTATTAGTGAACATATGGGAGATTATGTGGTTAAAATTTTAATTTTTTTTCTTAGATTGAATCAAAATATAATATATAAAACTATAGCGATAACCATTTTCGTTAATCGATGGGTTTGATTATGAAGAACATGATTTCAATTATAACTTAACCCCATTTTTACAAAACAATTATAGAACCAAAAATAGGATATATTACATATATAATGTAAAAAACCGGTTCTTATCTTTGAGGTACAGGTTTATTATTTTCTCATTTCCTTAAGTGTTTTAAGAAAATAGGAAAATGGGGAAAATTCCCAAATTTTGGAAGTACACGTCATGTACTTTTCCACATGCCATGTACTTCTGGCCGTGTGGGATGAGTACACGGGGCATGTGGCCATAACGGGGATGAAGGGTGTAGGAACCGACCACCCACCATGTAGTGGTCCTTTTACACGCCGTGTAGTCAGTCGGCAGGTGAATAGTAAGGCGGTGGCCAGCTGTGGGGTAGCACACACCATGTACTCATGGAGACACGTCGTGTAGTCATGTCGGCAGATGAACAGTGCCATGCTGGCGGGAAGCCTCTAGAGGAACAGTTTAAAAGTGGGAAGTACACACCGTGTACTCGAAAGTACACAACGTGTACTTTGTTTTTTTCTCATAAAATGGGCAGCAGTCTCCCATGTTTACAGGGAAGGCTTAGAACGGGAAGAGAGCTCAGGGGAGGAAGGCCGAACCTTCAAGGATCCGCCAAGCGCACGTTCAGAATCTGTTTCCAGCTCAGACGATCTCGTTGGAACCAAACGGGTATGCCCTCCACTCTTCTTTAACCATTCTTCCCAATTCTCCCCCTAACGGGATTTTTTTACATTTAACCGAGAATTCTTTTACCTCAGATCTATGGCGTTCTTGGATTTTTTAGAAGGTGTCATTCGTGTATATCATTCGTGGGTGTTTAAGGTAGGTAGTTGGGTGTTTATATTCCATCTGTCATGTGTTTTGTGTGTTTTTAGCTACGAACCCATATTTGGGGTGTCCTGTGGCTGATGTTGTCACTATTTTAAATAACTAGAATTGTATAGGTAATTAAATATGATATAAAAATGATGTTTGGGATCGTTTCTTGGATCCAGGACCACCCTGGGGGTGCTTCCCTCTGTTTAGAGATTTGGCCAGGATACCCGAGGGTATGCCATGTTTAAATCATTAACTACTTTTTCCTTGAGAGGAATTGTATGTAAATTTAATGTTTATATGTTGGGAATTGCTCGGTTACTTATTCCTGAGGGCGGTGCTTTATTATAGCCTGAGGGCGTGACTGTATTAGCCTGAGGGAAACGTACTATTTTGCCTAAGGGCAACCATTCGTGCCTGAGGGATTGACTTCTGTGCCTGAGGGCGACACTTCGTATGCCTGAGGGAAATTTCTGTTACGCCTGAGGGAAATACATGCGGGTTGAATTATGATTACCTGAGGGTGAGATTTTGTTTATTTTAGGACGCTGTCTATTTACTTATAATATTCACGGTGGTGATATTTTAATTTAAATGATTAAGTGGATATTAAAATGGAAATATAATTGGTTAAGTTAGTTACTTTTTAGTATTTCTTACGTTATTTCATTATACTACTGCACACTATTTTCACTTGTTTTACACATAGTTGGGCACAGGCCTTTAGTGGGTGCCTACTGGGAATTTATTTCTCACACCCTGTTTGGGTCACGCTTTTTGGCCTGAACAGATTACGTTTCTGCATGTGTAGATAAAGGAAAAGGTCCTCATACAGGTACTTGATTTCTGTTGAGGTGTAGGGGAGCATGGGATCGGGCTCAGGCTCGCAATGCCACTGGTTGTTCTGTTTTTCTTTTCTGTACTTGAACTTTGTATTGTATTGTACTTCTATGTAACATGTTCTGGCTATTTTCTTTGAATTGTAGACATGTTGCATCATATCTATATTTTTGGTTGTTTATATATACTGCAGTTATTATTCCAGTTGTGTATGGTTTACTGCTTCTGATGTTGTTGTATGCTTATTTATATTCCGCTGTGCTACACTTTGACAAATGAGGGCATAGTTTCCCCACTATCATACCCAAGCCCTCTCTTCTAGTCGGCAGCCTCTAGAATTTGGGGAAATGAGCTTGAGGTCACGTGACGAACCAGGTTTGGGGCAACCATTGAGTGGCACCTGGAACTGTGACGTTACAAAGTGGTATCAGAGGGGTTCTTTTGTTTGACTTACTATTTGGAGCCTTAGTTAGGGATAGGAAGGACCGGTAGTTGGTAATAAGTTGTGCCCAACAGTAGCTAACCCGTGTATAGTAAAAATCCAATTTACCTCGTATTTCAATTTTACTGATTTTGCAATTTTATAGTTGAATTGATTTTCACCGTTGGGTGACACACTTGTGATTATGCTATTGATATTTTATCTATGGGTTCTATTTAGTTGCAACCCGATGAGATGAGGGTATTCCTCTCATGAATCATTTAGGTACATGCTAGAAATCACACGTCATGCATAGTTCTATGCCATGTAGGTGCATTAGAAATTTCAGGTTGTTGTGATAGTTGTTGTACTAGAAAAGCATGTCGTTGTGAGAGCTGCTTGATAAACACCTTCTATGTTATAAGGTATTTTGTGTGAGCCTGTTTATTAAATGGATGCCAAATGTTGGTCTTTGGGGAGTATGGGCCCCCGTTTACCGTAATTTGGTGGATCATTGACTGTTTATTTCGTTATAACACAGATAAGATGTCAAACATTGATTTATGGGGAGTATGGGCCCACACGGATCGGAATTTGGCACTTAGGTGTTGTTTTTAAGTGTTTTCTGGGTTTCACGGAAGTTTCTGAGGCATAATGTCCTGAATTCCAAGTATACACACCATGTATTACCTTAAACACGCCGTGTATGTTCTTCTGTTCGGGAAGAAAAATAAACTTTTTGAGTACATGCCGTGTACCCTAAGTACACGCCGTGTAGTCTCTTCCCGTGTCATAAACCATGTGGGCGGTGACATGGGGAAGGGAGGAGCTTGGGGCGAGAACACCGTGTACCGGATGTACACGCTGTGTAGTGTTGACTTGAAGACTTGGCCGTGTAACTAACAAACACGGACCGGTGTAAGCGTTTCTTGAACACACCATGTCAATGAAGAACATGCCGTGTAGTGTGACCTGGGGACCTGGTTGTGTAACTAACAACACGGGTCACTGTAATCCTTTTGTGTACATGCCGCGTGTATATTGAACACGCCGTGTAGTTGGAGACCTATATCCGGCCGTGTAAAAAAAAACACAGGTCGTTGAAGATCGTCAAGTACACGTCGTGCACCGGTGGGACACGACATGTAGTCTTGTCCGAGGACAGACCGTGTGGACATAGCCGTGTGGCTGGGAAGAAGGTGTAGTGTAAACGCCATGTGCGGGTGTAAAAAACCATGTAGTATCAAGCCGAGTGGTTGGTCATGTCAAAAACGACACAGGAAGTTGGAAAATAACACCATACACGCCGTGTAGATGCTATACACGCCGTGTAGTTTTGTTCAAATGGATGTCGCGTGACTTAGCCATGTAGAAGGACCCAGGAAGGGGAAGAGGAGTCAGGTACACGCCATGTAGTCAGTATACACTCCGTGTAGTCTTGTTTTGAAACTTTTTATGCCTTCTTCCTCCTATTTCATTTCAGTTTCCTTTGTTTTTGTTCATTGTTAATCTTGATCTAAGGTGTGTGTTTCACCTTGTAGTGTCACGATGCCGAGACGACCGTGCGTTGTTCACTGGGAGAGCGGCAACGAGATTAATCAAGAGTTGGTGGGCCATGGGTTACCAGTGGATCCTCCAATAGAGCCAGATGCGGCACCAGCTGTTATACTGTACACTGGCACGGAGGCGTAATTCCATGAAGGCTTATTGTGGTTCATGCAGACCTTTCAGGGAGCACCGTCGGATGCCACAGCTATAGCCAAGCTGACTCGTATCTTCCAGCAGCAGCATCCGCCTACGTTTTTAGGGGATGGAGGACCATAGGCTGTGGAGTCTTGGCTGGGATCGATGCAGACTATTTTCGAGCATCTTGAGACGCCTCTAGGGCAGAGGTTCAAGTTTGCGACATACATGTTGTGTGATTCCACCAGGAGGTGGTGGGATGTTACCACCCAATCAGAGCATCATAGTGACATGGTGTGGGAAGATTTTCAGGCAGTCTTCTATGAATTCTTCTTCCTAGAGATGCGGAGGGCAGATAGGTCTTGAGAGTTCATGAATCTACAGCAGGGCACTATATCGGTGATGGAATATTCTACTCATTTCACTGAGCTTAATCGCTTTGCACCCGTAATGGTGGGTGATGAGACACTGAGATCTAGGCGCTTCAAGGATGGTCTTCAGTATGAAATTTGAGCACTGGTGAATTTTTTCAGGTTTCCTACTGTACATGCTATTGTGAACCAGGCACTGATTACATAAAGGAACCTGCTGGAAGCTAGTGGTGTGGGTCAGGGCGGTTCGGCATCAGTTTCTGGTTCTATTTCTGCCGCTAATAGAAAGCGACATATTGATTTATCTCACGGTGGCAGTATCAGCCATGCAGTTTCTTCAGGTGTCCCAATCAGGTGCTACCAGTGTGGTAAGGAGGGGCATAAGAGACCGTAGTGTCCATAAGACCCAATGGAGTGCCGAGATTGTGGCAAGATGGGTCATCTACAGCGCTTTTGCAGGGCGTTTCCTATGATGGCTAGTGAGAGGGGTTCTGTGCAGACTCTGTGTGTGGGAGCAGGACAAGTAGCTTCTTACCAGTCAGGGAAGTGGAATATGTCTGGGCGTGCAGGCAGAGAGGGTGCTCGTGGTTGTGGTATCCAGACACCAGGATCTTAGAGGTAGCAGGGTGGGACAGCTCAGGGTAGTCAGGTTGTGTCGCAGGGCCACGACACTGGGAAGACATATGCGGTGCAACATACCCATCATAAGCAGGATCTCGGGCCTTCTACTATCAGAGGTACTATTCTAGTAGCTCATGTTTTGTCTACAATACTTTTTCATACGGGTTCTACACATAGTTTCATATATGTGCCCGCTGTGGAGAGCCTTGGGATCTGTTTTTCTTCTTCTTCTAATATCATGACGCTAGACACTCCGTTGGGGATTATAACGTCTTTTGTGCGTCAGTGAAAGGGGTTCCCCCTCGTGGTTGGTGAGTGTCACTTCCTTTGGGACCTCTATGTATTAGAGATGACAGTTTATGACGTCATTCTCGGGATGAACAGGTTGGTTCCCTTCCGAACCTTTGTAGACGTCTATCGTCGTAGGGTGTATTTTAGGTCACCAGAGGGCGGAGAGTTTCTATACAAGGGTGAATGGGATGTTCAGGCGAGTCGAGCTGGACCAGAACATCATGGGTGAGGTGGAGTCATAGCTCAGATTTCAAGTTTATATCTGGGTGAATAGGGGACTTGTCAGACGTATTTCCCTCCAGTGGTTGATCGTTTCAGGGATGTCTTCCCAGACATCTTTTCAGGTCTTCCTCCGGAGTGTGAGGTGGATTTCTCTATTGAGCTTGTTCCAGGGGCAGCACCGGTGTCCATTCCTCCTTATAGGATGGCTACACCTGAGTTGCAGGAGCTCAAGAGGCAGTTAGAGGAGTTACAGTCAAAGGGTTTCATCTGACCCAATACTTCTCCTTGGGGTTCTCCTATTCTTTTTGTGAAGAAGGCGGATGGTACCCTCAAACATAGTGTGGATTATTAGAAGCTGAACCAGTTGACAGTTAAGAACCGATATCCTTTTCCAAGGATTGATGATCTTTTTGATCAACTTCATGGAGCACGAGTTTTCTCGAAGATTGACTTGAGATTAGTATATCATCAGTTGTGTGTTAGACCATCTGATATTCCATTCACATCTTTCAGTAGTAGTTATGGTCTATACGAGTATACGGTTATGTCATTCGGACTCACGAACGTGTCATCAGTTTTCATGGCTCTGATTAACCGTGTGTTCCATCCTTATCTGGACTCTTTTGTGGTAGTATTTTTGGACGATAACTTAGTGTACTCTCACACATGACCTGACCATTCCACCCGTCTTAAGATCATATTGACTACAATGAGAGAGCATCATCTATATGCTAAGCTCTCAAAGTGCCACTTTTGGATGGACTAGATTCACTTCATGGGTCATATCATCTCATAGGCCAGAGTTGTCGTGGACCTAGAGAAGGTGAGAGCAGTAGTTTCCTAGGAGCATCCTAAGAATGTGTTTGAGATACGGAGTTTCTTGGGGATGTATGATTACTAAAGACGCTCCATACATGACTTATCCCACTTAGCAACACCGTTGATGGGTTTGAATAAGAAGGGTGTGAAGTTCGTTTGGTCAGAAGCTTGCGAGACAGCCTTTCAGGATCTGAAAGGCAGATTGACCTCAGCACCGATCCTGATACTCCCAGAGAAGGGAAAGAGCAATACAGTTTAGTGTGATGCATCAGGTATTGGGCTGGGAGAAATGTTGATGCAGGGCGATTGAGTTGTTGCATACGAGTCTCAGCAGTTGACGCCACATGAGAGGAATTACTCGACGCATGATCTCGAGTTGGCAGCAGTTTTTCATGCATTGGGATATTGGAGACACTATCTATTGGGAGAACATTTTGTGGTTTTTACCGATCAAAAAAATTCTAAAGTATATATTTACTCAGTGTGACTTGAATCTGAGGCAGCAAAGGTGGGTCGAGTACCTTCAGTCCTTTGATTTTGAGATTTCCTATACACCTGGTGAAGGTAATGCAGTAGCTGATTCACTGAGAAGAAGACTCATATACGGTCTGTGTAGGAGGTCAGTGGTGAGTGGAAGCTTATGGCGTTGTTCTCTGAGTTGCATTTGGAGGTTCATGATAGTCAGGGGCAAACTTATCTTTCATCTTTAGCTGTGACTTATACCTTCTTGGATAGAGTGAGGATGAGACACCTATATGATTCACAAGTCCTAGTACTACGGGAGTCGGTGGCAAGTGAGGACCCTCCTCCTGGTTGGACGATAGGTGATGGTGAGGTATTGCGTTTCCTTGGACGAGTGTGGGTTCCAGGGGATATACGCGAGGAGCTGATGTGGGAGTTTCATGCTTCAGCTTGGGCAGTTCATCCCGGGGCTACAAAGATGTACCGTGACTTGAGATGCCAATACTGGTGGCTGGGTATGAAGAGTTAAGTAGTTGGTTTTGTTACGAGATGTTCCACCTATCAGCAGGTGAAGGCAGAGCATCATAGACCAGCCGGACTGTTACAACCGTTACCCATCCCGGAGTGGAAATGGGATGATGTCATGATATATTTTTGTGACGGGGTTTCCGATGTCACCTAGAGGCAATGATGCCGTGTGGGTTTTTGCGGACAGGCTCACGAAGGTATTACACTTTTTTCCAATCAAGGAGACCTTCGGTGTTGATGAGATTAAGAATTTGTATATCTGGGAGATCATACGTCTTCATGGTTTTCCTCGTTCTATCATTTCAGATAGGGACTCCTGTTTTACGTCTCGTTTATGGCTGAGTTTTAAGAGGGCATTGGGTACACAGGTGCTCCTGAGCATGGCTTACCACCCTCAGACTGATGGCCAGTCAAAGCGTATGATAAAGGTACTTCAGGACATGCTGCGTGCATGTGTCCAAGACTTTGGGGGCTCTTGGGAGAAACACATAACCCTAGTCAAGTTTTCCTACAATAACAGTTTTTAGGAAACTATTGAGATGGCGCCATACGAGGATTTATATGGTAGGCCATGCCATTCAACTTTGTGATGGTCAGAGGCAGGTGAGGCAGCTTTGTTGGGACCGCGTCTCGTGCAGGTGACTTCTGACCATGTCCAATTGATTCAGAAGAGGATGGCTACCACTCAGTCTCGTCACAAGTCTTATGCTGATCGCCACAGAAGATCTTTAGAGTTCGTAGTCGGGGATCAGGTTTTCTTGCGTGTTTCATCGAGGCTGGGACACAGGCGGATCAGGAGACAGGGTAAACATTCACCGAGGTATGTGGGGCTATTTGAGATTTTGGGGAGAGTCGGGCCAGTTTCCTATCAGCTGCAGTTACCTCATAGGTATCGAGCCATGCACGATGTCTTCCATGTATCTCAGTTGCGCCGTTATCATTCATACCCGTCTCATGTCTTTCTGCCCTAGGACGTTGATCTTGAGTTAGATGTTTCCTTTGAGGAGCATCTGATTCGTATCGCTGATAGGAGCATGGAGGTTCTTCGAGGCCGGTCAGTTCCTCTCGTACGGGTGCTATGGCATCATGGTCGTGTGCAGGGCGAATCCTAGGAGAGGGAGACAGATGTACGTGCTCAGGGGACAGATTTTTTCATGGCTTTATCTTCGCCACCCTTGGTAGGGAAATTCGGGGACACATTTCTTTAAGGGGGGGAAGTTTGTAAGAACCCGGTTCTTATATTTGAGTTACGGGTTTCTTCTTTTCTCCTTTCCTTATGTGTTTTTAGAAAATAGGAAAATGGGGAAAATCCCAAATTTGGAAAGTACACACCATGTACTTTTCCACACGTCGTGTACTTCTGGCTATGTGGGATGAGTACACGGGGCGTGTGGCCATGCCGGGGATGAAGGTTGAAGGAACTGACTACACGCCGTATAGTGGTCCTTTTACACGCTGTGTAGTCAGTCGGCAGGGGAATACTGAGGTGGTGGCCAGCTATGGGGCAGCACATGCCGTGTACTCAAGGAGACACGCCATGTAGTCATGTCGGCAGATGAACAGTGCCACACTGGTGGGAAGCCGCCAGAGGAATAGTTTAAAAGTGGGGAGTACACACCGTGTACTCGGAAGTACACACTGTGTAATTTGTTTTTTTCTCTTAAAATTGTAAGTAGCATCCCCTGTTTATAGGGAAGTCTTATAACGGGGAGATATCTCAGGGGAGGAAGGTCAAATCTTAGAGGATCCACTGAGCGCACGTTCGGAATCCGTTTCCACCTCGGACAATCTCGTTGGAACTGTACGGGTAATCCCTCCACTCTTCTTTAACCATTCTTGCCAATTCTTCCCCTAATGGGAGTTATTTACGTTTAAGAGAGAATTCGTTTCCCTTAGATATATGGTGTTCTTTGACATTTCAGAAGGCATCGTTCGCATATATCGTTCGTGGGTGTTTAAGGTAGGTGGCTTGGTGTTTATATTTCAACTGTCATGTGTTTTTTTTTGTTTTCGAGCAACAAACCCATATTTGGGATGTCGTGTGGCTGAGGTCGTTGCTATTTTAAATACCTAGAATTGTATAGGTAATTAAATATGATATAAAAACGATGTTTGGGATCGTTTCTTGGATCTAGGACCACCCAGGGGGTGCGTCCCTCTGTTTAGCCATATTGTCAGGATACCAGAGGGTATGCCATGTTTTAATTATGCACTAATTTTTCCTTGAGAGGAATTGTATGTAAATTTCATGTTTATATGTTGGTAAAGGCCCGGTTACCTATTCCAGAGGGTGGTGCTTTATTATTGCATGAGGGCGTGACTGTATTAGCCTGAGGGAAACGTACTATTTCTCTCGAGGGCAACCATTCGTGCCTGAGGGATTGACTTCTATGCCTGAGGGCGACACTTCGTACACCTGAGGGAAATTTCTGTTAAGCCTGAGGGAAATACCTGTAGGTTAGATTCTGATTACCTGAGGGTGAGATTTTGTTTGTCTGAGGACGCTACCTGTTTACTTAGAATATTCATTGTGGTGATAATTTAAGTTAAATGTTTAAGTGGATATTAAAATGGAAATATAATTGGTTAAGTTAGTTGCTTTTTAGTATTGCCTACTTTATTTCATTTTACTACTGCACACTTTTGTCGCATGTTTTACACACAGTTGGGCACGGGCCTTGGGTGGGTGCCTGCTGGGAATTTATTTCTCACACCCTGTTTGGGTCACGCTTTTCAGCCCAAACAGATTACGTTTCTGCAGGTGTAGATAAGGGAAAAGGTCCTTATACAAGTACTTGATTGCTACTGAGGTGTAGGGGAGCATGGGACCGGGCTCAGGCTCGCGATTCCACTGGCTGTTCTGTTTTTCTTTTCTATACTTGTACTCTATATTTTATTGTAATGATATGTAACATGTTCTTGCTTTTTTCTTATAATTGGAGACATGTTGCATCATATCTATATTTATGGTTGGTTATATCTACTATAGTTGTTATTCCAGTTGTGTATGGTTTATTGATTCTGTTGTTGTATGTTTATTTATATTCCGCTGCACTACACTTTGACAAATGAGGGCATAGTTTCCCCACTATCAGACCTGGGACCTTGCTGCTAGTCGGCAGCCTCTGCTGTTTGTGGAAATTCTCTTGAGGTCATGTGGCGAACCGGGTTTAGGGAAACCATTGATGGGCACCCAGAATGTGGACGTTACAAATTGGTATCAGAGGGGTTCTTTTCTTTGACTTACTATTTGAGCCTTAGTCAGGGATATGATGGACCGGTAGTTGGTAATAAGCTATTCCTGGGAGTAGCTAACCCGTATACAGGAAAAATACAATTTACCTCGTATTGCAATTTTACTGATTTTCCAATTTTACAGTTGAATTGATTTTCACCATTGGGTGACACACTTGTGATTGTGTTATTGATATTTTATCTATGGTTTCTATTTAGTTGAAACATGATGAGATGTGGGTATACCATCTCATGCATCATTTAGGAACATGCTAGAAATCACATGTCATGCATAGTTCTATTCCATGTAGGTGCATTAGAAATTGCATGTTGTTGTGATAGTTGTTGTGCTAGAAAATCATGCGGTTGTGGTAGCTTCTTGATAAATACCTGCTATGTGATAGGGTATTTTGTGTGAGAATGTATATTAAATGGATGCCAAACTTTGGTCCTTGGGGAGTACGGGCCACTATTTACCGGAATTTGGTGGATCATAGACTGTTTATTTCATTATAATGTAGATAAGATGTTAGACTTTGATTCGTGGGGAGTATAGGCCCTCACAGATCGGAATTTGGCACTTAGGTGTTGTTTTTCAGTGTTTTATGGGTTTCCGGGATGTTTTTGAGGCATACTGTCTGGAATTCCCAGTATACATGCCATGTAGTACCTTAAACACATCGTGTATGTTCTTCTGTTCGGGATGAAAAATAAACTTTTTGAGTACAGGTTGTGTACCCTAAGTACACGCATTGTAGTCTCTTCCCGTGTCACAAATTGTGTCGGCGGCGACACGGGGAAGGGAAGAGCTTGGGGCGAACATGACATGTACCAGATGTATACGCTGTGTAGTGTTGACCCAGAGACCTGGCCATGTAACTAACATACACGGACCAGTGTAGGCGTTTCTTGAACACACCGTGTCAATAAAGAACACGCCGTGTAGTATGACCTGGGAACCTGACCATGTAACTAACAACACGGGTCGGTGTGATCCTTTTGTGTACACGCCATGTGTATATTCAACACACCGTGTAGTTGGAGCTGTGTATCCGGCCGTGTAAATAACAAAACGGGTCAGAGAAGCTCGTCTAGTACACGTCGTGTACCAGTGGGACATGCCATGTAGTCTTGTCCGAGGACAGACCGTGTGGACTTAGCCAAGTGGCTGGGAAGATAGAGTAGTGTACACGCCTTGTGCAGGTGTAACTCACCGTGTATTATCAAGCCGAGTGGTCGGCTGTGTCAAAAATGACATGGGTAGTTGGAAAATAACACCATACACACCGTGTAGATGATATACACACTATGTAGTTTTTTTCAAAAGGAAGTCATGTGGCTTAGCCATGTATAAGGACCCGGCCAAGGGAAGAGGAGTCAGTTACATGCCGTGTAGTCAGTATACATGCCTTGTAGTCTTGTTTTGCAAATTTTGAATGCCTTCTTCCTCCTGTTTCCTTTCGAGTTCCTTTGTTCTCGGTTGTTGTTAATCTTTATCTAACATGTGCGTTTGACCTTGTAGAGTCATGCCACCGAGACGACCGTGCGTTGTTCTCCAGGAGAGTATCAACAAGAATACTCCAGAGATGGTGGGCCATGGGATACTAATGGATCCTCTAGAAGAGCCAGATTTGGCACCAGCTATTATACCGGACACTGGCGCAGAGGCGCAGTTCCGTGAAGGCTTATTGCGGTTCATGAAGACCTTTCAGGGAGCACCGCCGACTGCCACATCTATGGACGAGCTGACTCATATCTTCCAGTAGTAGCATCCGCCTATGTTTTCATGGGATGGTGGACCATAGGCTATGGAGTATTGGTTGGGACCGATGCAGACTATTTTTTAGAATCTTCAGACGCCTCTAGGGAGGAGTGTCAAGATCGTGACATACATGTTGTGTGATTCCTCCAAGAGGTGGTGGTATGTTACCACCTAGTCAGAGTATCACAGAGACATGGCGTGGGAAGATTTTCAGCCAGTCTTCTATGAATTCTTCTTCCCAGAGATGCTGTGGTAAGATAGGGCTCAAGAGTTCATGAATCTACAGCAGGGCGCTATGTCGGTGATGGACTATTCTGCTCGTTTCATCGAGCTTCAGCGCTCTGCACCCGTACTGGTGGGTGATGAGATGCTGAGAGGCAAGCTCTTCGAGGATGGTATTCGGTATAACATCCAAGTGCTGGTGAATGTTTTCAGGTTGCCTACTTTACATGCTATTATGAACCAAGTGCTGATTACTGAAAGGAACCTGCGAGATTCTAGTGGTGTGGGCCAGGGAAGTTCGGCACCAGTTTCTAGTACTATTTCTGCCACTAAGAAGAATGGGCAGATAGATTTCTATCATGGTGGCAGTATCAGCCAGGAATTTTCTTCAGGTGGCCCGATCAGGTGCTACCAGTGTGGTAAGGAGGGTCACAAGAGACCGAAGTTTCCACGAGACCCAGTGGAGTGCCGAGCTTGCGGCAAGATGGGTCATCTGCAATGCTTTTGTAGGGCGTTTCCTCCGATGGGTAGTGAGAGGGGTTCTATGCGGACTTTGTGTGTGGGAGTAGGACCAGTGGATTCTTACCAGTCAGGGAACTAGAATACGTTAGGGCGTGCAGTCAGAGAGGGCAGTCTGGTCGTGGTAGCCAGACACTAGGATCTCAGAGGCAGCAGGGCGGGGCAACTCAGAGTAGTCAGGCTATGTCATAGGGCCGCGACACTAGGCAGACATATGCGGTGCAACAGACACAGCATGAGCAGGATCCCATACCTTTAACTATCATAGGTACTATTCTAGGAGCTTCTGTTTTATCATTAGTACTTTTTGATACGGGTGCTACACATAGTTTCATATTTGTGCCTGCTTTGGAGAGCCATGGGCTCTATGTTTCTTCTTCTTCTGATATCATGACACGAAACACTCCATTGGGGATTAGAATGGCTGGTGTGCGTCAGTGCATGGAGTGCCCCCTCGAGGTTGGGGGGTGTCACTTCCTTTGGGACCTCTATGTCTTAGAGAAGACAGCTTATGACATCATTCTCAGGATGGACTGGTTGATTCCCTTTAGATCCTTTGTAGACTTCTACCATTGTAGGGAGTGTTTCACATCACCAAAGGGCAGAGAGTTTCTATACAAGGGTGAATGGGATGTTCAGGTGAGTTGAACTAGACCAGAGCATCATGGGTGAGGTGGAGTCACAGACCAGATTGTGAGTTTATATCTGGACGACCAGGGGACTTGTCAGACGTATTTCCCTCCAGTGGTTGATCGTTTTAGGGATTTCTTCCGGGACGACTTTTCAGGTCTTCCTCTGGATCTTGATGTGGATTTCTCTATTGAGCCTGTGCCAGGGGAAGCACTGGTGTCCATTCCTCCTTATAGGATGGCTACACCTGAGTTGTAGGAGCTCAAGTGGCAGTTAGAGGAGTTACAGTCAAAGGATTTCATCCGACCCATTACTTCTCCTTGGGGTTCTCCTGTTCTTTTTGCGAAGAAGGCGGACGGTACCCTCATAATCTGTGTGGATTATCAGAATCTTAACCAGTTGATGGTTAAGAACCGGTATCCTTTGACAAATATTGATGATCTTTTTGATCAACTTCATGGAGAACGAGTGTTCTCTAAGATTGACCTGAGATCAGGATATCATCAACTGCGTGTTAGACCATATGATATATCTTTCATAGATTTCAGGAGCAGGCATGGTCTATACGAGTATACAGTTATGCCATTCAGACTCAGAAACGCGCCAGCAATTTTCATGGCTCTGATGAACCGTGTGTTCCATCCATATCTAGATTTTTTTTTGGTATTATTCCTGGACAATATCTTAGTGTACTCTCACACTCGACATGACCATTCCACCCATCTTGAGATCATATTGAGTACACTGAGAGAGCATTGTCTATATGCTAATCTCTCAATGTTCCACTTTTGGATAGACCAGATTCACTTCCTATGTCATATCATCTCAGAGGTAGGAGTTGTCGTGGACTCAGAGAAGGTGAGAGAAGTAGTTTCCTGGGAGGATCCTAAGAATGTGTTTGAGATACGGAGTTTCTCGGGGCTGGATGGTTACTACAGATGCTTCATACTAGACTTCTCCCGCTTACTAGTGCCATTGATTTGTTTGACTAAAAAGGGTGTGAAGTTCGTTTGGTCGGAAGCTTGTGAGGCAGCCTTTCAGGATCTGAAAGAAATATTGACATCAGCACCGATCCTAATACTCCTAGAGAAGGGAAAGAGCTATACAGTTTACTGTGATGCATCAGGTATTGGGCTAGGAGCAGTGTTCTTGCAGGGCGATCGAGTTGTTGTGTACGGGTCTCAGCAGTTGAGGCCACATAAGAAGAACTACCCGACGCATGATCACGAGTTGGCTGTAGTTGTTCATGTGTTGCACTGTTGGAGACACTATCTATTGGGGGAACATTTTGTGTGTTTTACCGATCAAAAAAGTATCAAGTATATCTTTACTCAGCATGACATGAATCTGAGGTAGCGATGGTGGGTCGAGTACCTTCAGTCATTTTATTTTGAGCTTGCCTATACACCTGGTAATGGTAATGTAGTAGTTGATGCACTGAGCAGGAAGACTCAGATACAGGCTGTACAGGAGGCCAGTGGTGAGTGGCAGCTTATGGCGTTGTTATCTGAGATGAATTTGGAGGTGGATGAAAGACAAAGGAAAACTTATCTTTAATCTTTAGCTGTGACTTCTACCCTCCTAGATAGAGTGAGGATGAGATAAATATATGATTCAGAAGGCCTAGTTCTACGGTAGTCGGTGGCAAGTGAGGACCCTCCACCTAGTTGGACGATAGCTGATGGTGAGGTATTGTGTTTCCATGGATGAGTGTGGGTTCTAGGGGATATACGCGAGGAGCTGATGCGGGAGTTTCATGCTTCACCTTGGGCAGTTCATCCCAGGGCTACCAATATGTACCGTGACTTGAGACGTCAGTACTGGTGGCCGGGTATGAAGAGTGAAGTAGCTGTTTTTGTTATGAGGTGTTCCACCTATCAGCAAGTGAATGCGAAGAATCAGAGGCCAGCCAGACTGTTACATCAGTTATCCATCCCAGGGTGGAAATGGGATGATGTCACGATGGACTTCGTGATGGGGTTTCCAAGGTCACCTAGAGGCAATGATGTCGTGTTGATTGTTGTGGACAGGCTCACGAAGGTAGCGCACTTTTTTTCCAATCAAGGAGACCTTCGGTGTTGACGAGCTCATAATGTTGTATATCCGAGAGATCATACATCTTCATGGGGTTCCTCATTCTATCATTTCATATAGGGACTCCCATTTTACATCTCGTTTCTGGTAGAGTTTTCAAAGGTAACCGAGTACACAGGTGCTCCTGAGCAGGGCTTACCACCCTCAGACCAATGGCCAGTCAGAGTGTACGATACAGGTGCTTGAGGACATATTGCATGCATGTGTCCTTGACTTTGGGGGCTCTTGGGATAAAAACATACACCTAGTCGAGTTTTCCTATAATAACCTTTTTCAGGAAACTGTTGAGATGGCACCATACGAGGAATTATATGGTAGGCCATGCCGTTCAACTTTGTGCTAGTCAGAGGCAGGTGAGGCTGCTTTGTTGGGACCACGTCTCGTGGAGGAGACTTCTGAGCAGGTCCAGTTGATTCAAAAGTGGATGGCTACCGGACAGTCTCGTCAGAAGTCTTATGTTGATCGCTACAGACAACCTTTAGTGTTCGTGGTTGTGGATCAGGTATTCTTGCGTGTTTCACCAAGGCTGGGACCGAGGCAGATCAGGAGACAGGGTAAACATTCACCGATGTATGTGGGGCCATTTGAGATTCTGGGGAGAGTTGGTCTGGTTGCCTATCGGCTGTAATTACCTCAAAGGTACCGAGCCTTTCATGACGTCTTCCGTGTATCTCAGTTGAGTTGTTATCATTTAGACATATCTTATTTGTTTCAGCCCAAGGAGGTTGAGCTTGAGTTAGATGCGTCCTTTTAGGAGCATCCGATTCGTATCGCTGATAGGAGCAAGAAGGTTCTCTGAGGCTGGTCAGTTCCTCTCGTACGGGTGTTATGGAAGCATGACCAAGTGCAGGATGAAACCTGGGAGCAGGAGGCAGATGTACATGCTCAGTGGCTGGAGTTGTTCATGGATTTATCTTCTCCACCCTTGGAAATGAAATTCGGGGACGAATTTCTTTAAGGGGGGATGTTTGTAAGAACCCGATTCTTATCTTTGAGGTACGGGTTTCTTCTTTTCTCCTTTCCTTAAGTGTTTTAAGAAAATAGGAAAATGGGGGAAAATCCCAAATTTTGGAAGTACACGCCATGTTCTTTTCCACACGCCATGTACTTCTGGCTGTGTGGGATGAGTACACGGGGCGTGTGGCCATGCCGCGGATGAAGGGTGTAGGAACCGACTACATGTCGTGTAGTGGTCCTTCTACACACCGTGTAGTCAGTCGGCGGGCCAATAGTAAGCCGGTGGCAATCTGTGGGGAAACACACATCGTGTACTCAAGGAGACACGTTGTTTCGTCATGTCGGTAGATGAACAGTGCCATGCTGGTGGGAATCTGCCAGAGGAACAGTTTGAAAGTGGTAAGTACATTCTGTGTACTCGGAAGTACACGCCGTGTACATTGTTTTTTTTTTCTTAAAATGGGCAGTATCCTCCCCTATTTATGGGGAAGGCTTAGAACAGGAAGAGAGCTCGGGGGAGGAAGCCCGAATCTTCGAGGATCCGCCGAGCGTATGTTCAGAATCCATTTCTGCCTCGGACGATCTCGTTGGAACCGCACGGGTAAGCCATCCACTCTTATTTAACCGTTCTTGCCAATTCTTTCCCAAATGGGAGTTATTTATGTTTAAGAGAGTATTATTTTACCTCAGATCTATGGCTTTCTTGGACGTTTCAGAAGGCGTTGTTCGCGTATATTGTTTGTGGGTGTTTACGATAGGTGGCTTGGTGTTTATATTCCAACTGTCATGCGTTTTGTGTGTTTTTGAGCTACGGACCCATATTTGGGGTGTTGTGTGGCTGAGGTCGTGGCTATTTTAAATACCTAGAATTTTATAGGTAATTAAATGTGATAACAAAATGTTGTTTGGGATCATTGCTTGGATCCAGGAAAACCCCGGGGGTGCGTACCTCTATTTAGCTGGTTGGCCAGGATACCCGAGGGTATGCCATGTTTAAATTATGCACTACTTTTTAAATTGTGCACTACTTTTTCCTTGAGAGGAATTGTATGTAAATTTCATGTTTATATGTTGGGCATGGCCCGGTTACTTATGCCTGAGGGAGGTGCTTTACTATATCCTGAGGGCATGACTGTATTAGCCTGAGGGCAACATACTATTTCGTCTGAGAGAAACCATTAATGCCTGAGGGCTTCAATTCTGTGCCTGAGGGTGACACTTTGTACACCTGAGGGCAATTTATGTTATGTCTGAGGGCAATACCTGCGGGTTGGATTCTGACTACCTGACATTGAGATTTTATTTTTCTAAGGACGCTATCTGTTTACTTAGAATATTCACTGTGGTGATATTTTAAATTAAATGATTAAGTGGATATTAAAATGGCAATATAATTGGTTAAGTTAGTTACTTTTTAGTACTGCTTACTTTATTGCATTTTACTACTGCACACTATTGTCACATGTTTTACACACAGTTGGGAACGGGCCTTTGGTGGGTGCTTACTGGGAATTTATTTCTCACACCCGGTTTGTGTCACACTTTTCGGCCCGAACTGATTACGTTTCTACAGGTGTAGATAAGGGCAAAGGTCCTTATACAGGAACTTGATTGCTACTGAGGTGTAGGGGAGCATGGGACCAGGATCAGGCTCGCGATGCTTCTAGCTGTTCTATTTTTCTTTTCTGTACTTGTACTATCTATTGTACTGTATTGATATGTAACATGTTATGGCTGTTTTCTTAGAATTGGAGGTATGTTCCATCATATCTATAATTCTGGTCGGTTATATCTACTACAGTTGTTATTCGAGTTGTGTATGGTTTACTACTTCTGCTATTTTTGTATGTTTATTTATATTCTCCTGCACTACACTTTGAAAAATGAGGGCATAGTTTCCCCACTATCAGACCTGGGCCCTCGCTGCTAGTCGGCAGCCTCTGGTGTTTGGGAAAATGCACTTGAGGTCACGTGCCGAACCGGGTTTGGGGAAACCTTTGAGTGGCACCCGGAACTGGGAAGTTACATATAACAATCTATTTAAACCATAACACAAATGGTTTCATGGCCATTATAAAAGATGATAACAAAAATTGATAAACCATTGTCCATGAATGTGCTAAATTTGCACATCTCAAATTGTGCTTTCATTTCATTCAAATAAAATATGGGGAATGGAGAGATGGTAATGAAATATCCCACTAGCATAAATAAAATTCCATCACATGTATGTTACTATATTTATCATACTATTTGGGTGAAGGGAGGTGAGTAAAGAGATATGAAATGAAAAAAATTTAAAAGAAATTATTGATTCTGAAAGTGGAATTTACCTCTTGAGTTTATCTCCTTTGAGAACCTCTTAAGGGGAGAGGTTTTGGTATTTTGAAGAGACTATTAGACTTTGGACGTGGGAAAGGATATTGGGGAGTGATTTGGGATGAATATTGGAAAGTCACAAAGATTGAGAGGAGTGAAGATAAGAGGGAGTGAGGGGGGTTATAGTGGAGGAGAGGAGGGTTTTCATAATTTTATAATGATTTGTTTATTAATTTACCTCAAGAACACAAATAGTGATGATTCCATTTCCAAGAATAGTAGTAAATGCATGTTATTTCGAACTAATTGGGCCTACATCATCAGATCATTATCAATGACTCAATAAGTCCCTTATTTAACATTTATCATAAATTGTCATATTTTACTATTCATCCAAAATTCAAGTATTTTAGAAAAATAACCCAAATTCACCCTTACTATTTTTCAACATGTAAAATCATAAAATTAAATCCATTTTGGGAAAAAAATTATAAATATTATTATTTTAATATTTAATTAAACACATAGTTTATTATTAAAAAACCAGTTTTAAAACATTCATTTACTTATTCTAAAATATAGGTACATCATACATTCACTTGAATATTATCTTCATACTATCACAGATAAGGTTAATATTCATTAGGGAATATCTCCATTCATAATGGTATGTTATTATTCATAAGGTTTGGTCACTATTTACCAAAAATTATGTTTTTCTTATCGGACTCTAAATTACCTACTAATTGCAACCGTGTTTGTCATGTTTTCAAAATTCCAAACACAGTAGTGACAAACTTAAGTTTAAAGATCACATAGCACTTAGAAGTTCATTATGTTGGGATTTAATGACATATTTATAAGAAATGAATTTCCATTTATAAAACATTGGGTCATTACAGATCATTTTCTCTCCCAAAGTGGTAGGTCACAAATTTTACTATCTCTTTTTCAGAACTACATAGTACATAAAATATCATTTCTATAGATATTATCCATTATACCATAATAAATGGGTTAGTATATCTACTATATTTTGGTGGTCATTGATGTATAAAGGATTCAATGGAATATTCATCCCTTCCTAGTGAAATAGGTCTCTCAGCTTCATTCAAGTTATTTTCCATAACTAGAGTCATTTGATTCATCATTCTCATGAATTCTTCCATTTTGAATTCCATCAGAGGGTCGTCAACACATTGTCCATTGCGGTCCCCCTTTTCACAGTTCTTCCTATTTCCCACTATTTTCTAAAAGAAGAAAATCATAGTGATAAAATTGTTTTATTTAAGAATATTATTACTGTGAAGGTTTTTTATGTTTTAATACATAATTATCAAACACGTTATTCAGTATAAACAATTACATTTTCTATACATCCTTTATAACGGTTTATAAAAATCTTGTGATTGTCCAAACACTAATGTAATGTTCACCTATTCCAATGGTTCTAAACTGTTGGAATAGCCTCTAAAACCACTGGGATAGGCTATCCAAACGGTTTCGCAACCGTTGGTTTGTGGGCCTTTTCAATATCCCTATACCAACGGTTTCTAGAGAACCGTTGGTATATACGTGGTGAAATTAATCTTACCTAACAGTTTATGTAAAACCGTTGGTATATATGTGTACCAAAGGTTCAAAACCCTTTTGTATACATACCATCTAGCATATATACCAACGGTTCAAAAACCATTGGTATCTATTCTATCCCAACGGTTCCATTGAATCCATTAGGATATATCCAACATTTGAATACCAACTATTCTATGAACCATTGTAATATGATGCCCAAGATATTAAATACCAATGGTTATATGAACTGTTGGTATATCCTATACTCCCCATCTCAGCACAACACACATCAAAGCAGCAAACCCGCACCTACAACTCTACTCCCCAACAAACATCAAAGCTGGGAAGACATGTAAACCCACTTCGAGCAGTAAAACTGCACATCTAAACCTATAAAACCTAAGCTGGGAAAACATTTAAACCCACATAGAGCAGTAAACCTACACCTCTAAACCTGTAAAAGGTGCACCTCTAATAGACTTCCAAAGCACACTTTAGACATATTAACCTGCACCTACTTTAAACATGCACCTATAAACCTGCACCATCTTGCACCTCAACTAGAAGTAGCTTCTACTGATGAGTGGGAAAATTCACTAGGTTTTTTCATCTATGTTTATACTATTCAGACTCAAAAAATGTTATAGAAGATGCTGGAGAGCATAGACATTCTCAGGTTGGTTTTACCTTGGTAGAGGATGAGGTACCATGTATGGGGGATCCCTCCTCTGGTTCCAAATTATCTAGACTATCATATTCAGACTCATATGGAGATAATGATGGTGATGACCACAGTATTCCACCAGATCATGGTGGACCTACTATCTCATTTGGAGTTGGGACATATCCTAAGGGATCCTTACATTGGTACATTGTCCAAGAAGTTGATCTTGAAGCTTTTCCATTAGATGTACCTACCAAATAATAACTTGTAGGGGATTATTTACCTAGTGTTAATAGATTTGTTTCCCCATTGGCTTCAGATTTTGCATCCATAATATTTTTATAATATTTTAGAGAAAGAATTATTTTATATTTCAGTGGAATTTTGAGTTATCAGGAACCTCATGTCACTCAGCTTAGAGAATCAGATTCTAGACACCTTTTTGAGATGGTTGTATGTCATATTCATCCGAAAATGATTTTTCATATTCAAGAAGTTATGATTTAAAATTGAAGGGTGGACAGTGATATAGAAACCATTTGATCTATTATGGAGGAAATGAGTACCTCCTTTTTTTTCTAATCTAGATTCCTTATGGAAGATATTGAAGAATGTTTCTATTATTTCATCTATATATAGTGCTCCACCTCCCTCAGCTTTAGTTGATGTTGATTCGATAAAGTCTATAGTCAAAGAGTATCTCCATGTTCTTATAGGTAATTTACATTCATCTCATCAGGATTAATTGAGGCAGATTCTTTAGAATGGGTTTTCAAGGAATAGGTTGACCAGTTGAAATTGATGAAAACTCCACTCAAGCTATTCATGGAGGAGAAGAAATATTTATTTAGTAGTATGAAGAGAAGGGAAAAAATTATTAAAGACATTTTCAATCCTACAAAGAGTTTCTTATAAGTGTCCAACACTATAGTGGCTTCTCTATAGGTGAATCCCATGACATCCTTCACCTCTGATTCTTCTTCTAATCTTTTGCCTCCTAAATTATAGCGATTTGGTATGTCTTCGGTTTAAGCTGTCTAGAATCGCCAACCTATTGTGATCCAAAAACTTCCTACCTCAACATCTATACCTTCAACCTCTACCTCAGTGTCTACTTCTTCTGGAAATGGAAAGCGCCCTACTGATCACCCCACCTGAACCTTGCCCTGCAGACCCCCCCCCTGGATAGCTCTTGGACACCCCACCAAGACAGCCCCTCTAAAACACCCCACCTGCACCCTCCCACCTTCCCTTCAGACCCTCCGACACCCCCCGCCCAGACAGCCCTTGGACACCGCACCTGGATAGCCCCTCCTAGAAACCCCACCTACACCCTGACCTACAGACCCCCCGAATAGCCCTTTGACAACCCCATGGATAGCCCCTCCTAATAATATTGTTACCCATGAATTATTTTGGGGATACCATCTTGATTCTGGGGTTCCTAGGTATGTCTTCAAGATCGATTTATTCAAGGATTTTGATTCAGACAGGTGGGACTTCTTATGGGATGCTTTCGATCTGTTCGGCTTTCTAGTTAGGTTATCGTCTTGGGTAAAAATATGCATCTCTACCCCCATGTTCTTGTTCAACATTAATGGTAGTTTACATGACTACTTTTCTAGGAAAAGAGGTCTTGGGAATGGGTATCCACTTTCACCTTTCCTTTTTGTGATTTTCATGGAGTTTTTCTCACGCATCCTGGACTCCCTTATTTCATCTTCATATACTTACTAGTTTCATTGGCGATTTTTGGGATGGAATGAAGGTGGACGGGGGATGGTAGGGGGCTGGTGCGTGTTGGAACAGGTGGTATGGGTTTGTTTTGTAGGTGGCATGGGGTTGGTGCGGGCTGGAATGCAGGAGGATGGGGGTTGGTGCAGTGGATGGTGCGGGCTGGAGTGGCTAGTGAGGGCGAGAAGGCATGTGTTAGAGGGAAGGAAATGGGATGGTGTGGGATAGAATAGGTGTAAGGGGCTAGAGTGGTCTAGATTGTAGGTGGCTAGGGGTTGTTGGGCATGTTGGAGGGCTGGTGTGGGTTGGGATGTTGGAGGTCGGGTGCTGGTGATGGTTGTAACTGGTGGTTGGGGCTGTTTTGCAGGTGGCAGAGGGCTGGAATGAGAGTTTTTTAGGAGTTTGGGGGTGGGGGTGGTGTGGTGGATGGTGTGGTGGCTGGTGCGGGTAGGATTGTAGGTGGCTGGGGGCTAGTGCAGGCTCGAATGTAGGTAGAAGGGGGCTGGAATGCTGGAGGAAGGGGGATGGTTGCAGGTGGTGGGGGGATGGCGTGCGAGCTGATTCGAAGGTGGCAAGGGGCTACTGCGAGAATGAATTCTGGTGGAACCAGCCTGAAATGAAGCTGTAAGGGGGCCAGAGTGGGCTGGATGTGGCTGGTGGAGGATGGATTTTGGTGGTTGTGGCTAGATTGTGGTGGTTGTGGTGGCTGATGGTTCATAGGTGGACTGTGGTAGCCTACTTGTGTTGGTGGTTTGGAGTGTGTGTTCGTGTGGTTGGGTGCGCGCATGTATTTTTGAGTGTGCGTGTGTGTGCTCCCTATGGGGTGGGTGTGTGGGTTCGTGTGGGTGGGTGTGTGCGTTTTCCACTTGGTTGTCGCTTGTGTCGAGTGGACCTTGGTGACTTCAGGACAACGGGGGTAGTTTCGTGTGATTCTCGGGTCTTCGGTTGGATGTTCATTTGATGTTTGTGTGTTTCTTCTATGTCTCTTCGTGTGGGGGATGCTTATCTGCTGCTGGTGGCGGGCTGATGGTGGTTATTGCGGTCCTGACCTAGAGTAGGGCCAAATAATAGGATTACCGTGTCTTGACCGCGACATGATAGCGGCGTGTTGGCCATGTCCAGCGACATCAGTGGGGGACCATCTTCCAACCAGGAGTGAAGGGAGCGGGAGGAGGCGGGGAAACATTCTGGTTATCGCCTCCCTTCTCATTAACTATGGGTGGGTAACCTATCTAAAACTCTTTATAGGTATCATACATCGAATTCTGAAAGCACTACGAACAACAAGGGGGTGTTGTCCTAGAGTAGGGAAAAATCACGGCATTACCACATCTTGACTACGGTGTGACCGCGGCATGACTGCGGGATGACCACGGTATGACCGCAACATGTTGGCCCAGTCCAGATATATCTGCGGGGCATCATCTTCGGGCCAGGAGTGAAGGGAGTGGGAGGAGGCGGGGAAACATTCCGGTCATCACCTCCCTCCCCATTAAGTATAGGTGGGTAATGCATCTAAAACTCTATCTAGGTATCATAAATAGAATTATGATAGGGCTTCGAACCGTCGTGGGGGGTTGTCCTAAAGCAGGTCCAAATCACGGCATTACTGCGGTGTGACCGCAACTTGACTGCGGTGTGACTGCGGCGTGACTGCGGAGTGACCGCGACATTACCGCAGTAAATTGGCCCGGTCCAGCGATATCTGTAGGGTAGCATCTTCCGTCCAGGAGCGAAGGGAGCAGGAGGAGGTGGGGAAACATTCTAGCTATCACCACCATCCCCATTAACTATGGGTTGGTAATGTATCTAAAACCCTATCTAGGTATCATGCATCAAATTCCGACAGGACTACGAACCGCCACGAGGTGTCATCCTGGAGCATGGACAAATCATGGCATTACCGTGGCATGACCGCGGTGTGACCTTAGCATGGCCACGGAGTGACCAGAGTGTTACTGCGACATGACCGTTGTCTGACCGCGGCATGACCGCGACATGTTGGCCCAGTCTAGAGACATCTGTGGGGTAACATTATCTAGCTAGGATTCTAAATAAATCATATGTAGTTTTCCTTCACATTATAGAAACCGATCTTATATTATAAAAAACTCTTGATTTGGGATTGGGGTATGATAAAGATGTATATTGTATATTTATTGTTTTTAAAAGTGGTAATTGGAAGTTGAAACTACTGATTGAGAGTCAAATTATGCAGGTGTATTACATATCAATGGAATATGCATTTCTTGGAACATGAATAATAAAACTTCATTCACCTTGAGAACAATAGAATTTGAGTATGTTTTAACATCTCAGGATGCAACACAAATCTTATGGGAGAATTCATTTACATAAAAAATAGATGGGCATCGAGTTTAGGAAAACACCCCAAATGGTGTTAAGATGAAGCTTATGGTGGGGAGCACCATAATCCTGACATGTGTTAAACAATGACACAATCAGCGTTTTTAGATATATAGGTCCAGGTAAATACCCAAAGGGGTGGCCAAGACGCTAGGAAAACACCCGAAATGGGTTTCTCCATACGATAAGGTCACAAATGACATGATATAACAAATCAACTGTTAAATATGTTATAACAAGGGATCTTCGGAAGGTTGTTGTGAGCTTCCCAATGACACAACGTCTAAATGGAAACAAAATGACAGAAACGAATCATACACCCTAAACAATCACTGTGAGTATTCACAGACAGCACACCTCCTTTGGAGGGGACTTATTATAAGAACATGAATTTATTTATCAAATGAAATAATTATATTAAAGAACACTTATTCATGGTATGAAATTCAATGTAATTAAGTAGAATTAAGAAAGAAGTTGAATTCAATTTCAACCATTCTTATATTAAAGAGTCTTCGAGAGGGACTCTACCTCAAGGTGAAACCAAGACATCCACTTTGTCTCTTAGAGCATTCTAATTAAAAGATTTTTCTCCTCCACTGGGTATATGCACCTTCACAGACATGCAAGGACACCTAGCCCCTATGCTCACACCTGTATGGCCATGAGCATGTGAAAGGGGATCCTAGCACATATGTTTATATGCATATACCAGTCCCCACTCACATGTGTATGCATTTATATATATATACATGGGAACACCTATCTCCATATGTGCATAATCACTGCCATGGGTGACTATACACATAACGGGGGAACCCACAAACATATACTTACTTACCTATGAACACACAGGCGAGTCCCCCTTGACTTGGAAACTCGAAACCAACTATCAAGGATCAACGCACTACACAAAGGATATTAATAACCTTAAAACACATGAAGGACACTACATACCGAGTGAGAAACCAACCAATGGAATTAATCCTTACCTAGATTGGCAGCGGAGAACCAAATTCACCTGAACCAACACAAAACGATACAAAACCCTACCAAAAACATAATATGGAGTCAGAAACACTAAATACCCTAATACATGAGGTTTGGGATAAGTAGTAACAATATAATATTACATCGGATCAAATCCAGTGGACTAAATCAATATGAACTCCTTCTGGCCCCCTTCGCAAAATATAACTACCCTTTGACGATAGAAAGCAGTCAAAGATCTAAGTTACCAATGCAACAAAGAAAATAAAATGAAAACTAAACTAAAACATACCTGTCTCCTGTGACTATACGTGTCACTACCCAACATATAAGAACTGCAATACCCCATGGGTCAAATCTTGTTCCTACAAGCAAAGTAGAAATAGATCAATGTTTCAAAACGATACTATCAAATAGGATATTCCTATTAATTAACAATTACTCTTCCTATTAATGATATATAGTCATTTTGGCCCAATTTTCAACTTAGTTTGGTTTTTTCGATGCAAGGGATGAGGTATTATTATTCTTCATTTTTATGTTTACACTTGAGATATTTATTTAAAAATGATGCTTGTATTTGGCGTTATTATTTATGGTTTTAGTTTTTAGCCTATTTCCATGGGTTATATACACATGAATAATTCTTCGAATGTATGGTTCAGTTGACATTTATGCACTTTAATGTGATTTATGTCACTAAAGATGATGATTTAGTTCAATTAAATTATTCCTAAGAGGATTGGGATTTGTAGTGATATGTGTGGAAATTGTACATCTAGCATTTGATGAGTAAATGCTTATGAGGTTGAATTGGAATCTTGGTAGGTTCTTAGAGTAGTATGATCCCTCTAAGTATATAAAATTGTTTATGAATGTTTTTACTCCATTTAATGATTCAAGAGTTCAACTAAAGAGATAAAGGATTGGATGCTAGTGTGGGCATTGGGTATTGTCAGACAGATTGGCATTATAATGCCAAGAGTCTTGGTGTGATTTAGATTACGATGGAACATGGTTAGTGAGGCTGGGTTATAATATGTGATTTTGATGAAGTTGTTGACCAGATTATTGAGAATATAATGTATATGGGTTTTACATGGTGTGATTTAGTGACTAGGAAAATCATAAGGTGAATAATCCTCTTTTTCTAGTTTGATGATGATATGTGCATCGAGGCATGGGATAATCCTTGAGAGATGAGTCTAGACTATGTGACTGTGAGAGGATTGGGTGAGTGGCCAACTCATGCGAGGATGATACGATGTATGGAGACACATAGAGACACATGGGGTTATTTATGCTATCTCATTGAGATACTTGAGGTTATTTCAAGACTCCATAATACTCTAGAAATGTTCCCACACAATGTTTTAGAAAAACAATTCCATCTCAAGGAATTACCCAATGCTCTTCTAGCTTCCAATGTTTCCTCACACTCCCACCTCATGGTATTAAAGTATACAATTGATCTACATCAACTAGTCAGAGAATTATCACTACCCTTCATCTGTAGAAAGAAGTAAAATACCTAAGTGGACAACGTGATAAATAAAATAAAATAAAAACTAAACAAAAACATACATGTATCCTATGACTATACATGTCACTACCAAATATATAAGAACCACAATTCCCCATGGGTCAAATCATGTTCCTGTAAGCAAGGGGGAAACAGTTACATTTATTAATCTCTTCATCTTTCATTATGTTCTTTATATAGCATGTTGTTGGAAATACCATACTAGTACACTTAACCATTGAATATGCACCTATTCTACATTAGTTGAGTTGAAGATTGTTCACATAACCCTCTTCACTATGGAAAGAACCTTAGAGGAACCACAATCAATGTTTAGTAGTTGATCCTACTCATGAACCTGGTATGGCACCGGTCCTTGAACCAGATGGTCTACTTGGGCATGAGGGTGTAAACCATTTCATTATACTATTCTAAAAATAAAGGTGTTGGTATCTTTTCTACCAGCAATGGGAATTTATCAAGGCTTGAGTGCTAATCAACTTCAGTTATTAAGTTAATGGCCCCTTAACTATCTGTAGATGTCAAGGGGTGTCTACCATGGGTGTCCTGTGGTGTGTAGTGTATATCTACGATTTTTGTGCCTCCATATTGTGGGAAATGTGTTTTTCATGGTCAGTTTAATAAATACATTGGTCAACTGGAAAATACACCCATATTCAATAGAGATATACCAACTTTTGATAGATAATACCATCCAAATAACCATCTTGGAAATCCGAGAACAACATTTTACATTACCAATTCCAATTACATAATATATGTAGCACCAACTTTTGTTTTATGAAACAATCAATTAAAGGGAAATAAACTCCTCACAATAACCCATAAAATCTCATATAGCATCACTCACATCCAATTAACCCACATAATTTCACATCTTAATGACGATACAAACTCATCACATATATATCATGATAAAAAAACAAAATCCAACACAATATAAGGTCTAATAGTAGTCTATTGAGGAAAATATGAGGTTTTTAAAAAATCATGAACTTTTTATTGAACGCACTATTCTAATGAATTGAATACAACCTATGAATATAACCCTACAGTTCTGGAAGACTCTATTTTGAAAAAATACACAATTTACCCAATAATTCACCACACCATGAGTTGTTTACTACCCAAAAATCTAGAAAATGCCTGATTAATATGAATGGTTATCCAAAGAATGAATTCCTTGTTGCCTAATTTTTTAAAGACGAATAATAATTCATACCTAGAAGTAACGATCAAGAACCATGGTGGTAGGAGAGGGATCTGAGAGATGGGGAAGTCCTGCGGGGTATTCAGCCATGGGGGGTCTCGTGCGCAACTGGAGAGGGGGCCAGGGGATGTCGGAGGTGGAGATTGATCCAATAGGGGAGGGGGATAATTCCAGGAGAGGGAGACGAGAGGGGAGGGGGAACGTTGTCGGGGGCCGCGTGGGGAGGGGGACGTCCTCATCCAAGAAGGAGCAGATAGGGGAAGGGGTACATCACTGAAGGAGAGGGAGGGGATCGGGAGGTGGAGGATGCGGCTGGGAGGTGGAGGAGGAGGTCGAGGTCAAGAATGGAAGGAGTGTGTTAGGTGGCGGATGAAGGGTTCACGTGGGGATGAAGTATTAGGAGGAAGCCCTAAATTGGGTTATTTTTTCCCAACGGATAATAAAAACCGTGAGTACTAGTTTTCTTTCCCTACAATTTTGTTAAAACATTGGGAAAACCCAAAATATAAGAGACTATGCCAATAGTTTACTAGAACCGTTGGAAAAAAAGTGTTGGTATAGGCTGGATTTCCAAGAGTGAAACATATCCCCTGGGAGTGTCAGACTAGGAGTGCACCAAGACCCGTTGTCGTTCCCTAGTTCCCATTCGAGTCCACATAAAATAAGTGTTTTGAGGTTTTACCCTAGGATACACCTATGCCTGATCCCCATACACTTTTTATATTTAGATAGAGATTTATTTTTATAGAAAACACTTACTTAATATTTTACCAAAATACCAGGAAGTTTTCCAATACTTATAGAGTTTCTATAAGGTTCTGTGAAAACTTTTCATATCCTAATTTCCATAAATAAGTTAACTATACTTTGATACCAACTATGGAATATTTCCTTTTTATTACATAACATTACATGTCATTTTAAAAACAAATCATCTTTTATGGTTTAATGTCTTGGAAATAAGGTACAAAATACATGAAAACCTAAAACATTATTAAACTCCACATGAAAGGATTCTACAGGTTCACACTAATTACACATAGTGAATCAAATATACTAGGGATATAAATCAAAGGAAAGGGTGAGAACAAGGCACTGTAAGGGAAAACAAGTGAACAATATACATGTAAACATGAGCAATATCAATAAGAACATGAGGAATATCCTAAAGGCATGATAAAGAGCCATATAATAATAATAACTTGAATCATAAATTGGAAATGTGGCTACAAAATTTTAAATAGATATTCATAATCATGTCACCGTGGTCCATCCCCAAGGTTTAATAAAACATTAACACTATGATTCACCATGGTATCATTAAACTTATTATCTCTTGAGATTAATTTATTTTCCCATTTCATTGGAGCACTATCTGGGAACACCCTTGGTATGTATTTATTTTCTTATGATACACATATATCAATAATAAAACATTTAATAAACAAAGCAAGGATAATAAAACAAATTGTCTCCATATCAAAATCATGTTATTTTATAAATTACTTAAAAACATGATCACTATGTAATTTATACCCCTTAGAAAGGGAATAAGGGTTTTATGTATTTCAATTACAGAATAAAATAAATAATTTTTATTCCATGATGAATACCTCTAAAAATGAATCTTTTTTGGGGATTCACATAATGAAAATAAAAGAATATCGTGAGAAAAATATAGAGTTTTTTTGCTCGAAAATTTTACAGCATAACTGCTTTAAAACATTTTTTATAAGTCAATAAATGTTTTTGAAATTATTAGTTAAGTATTTTTATTTAATTTACTTAATTTAATTTAAAATTAAATTCATTAATATAAAATGGACTTTATTTTTGAATTCTACACCCCAAAAAATTGTTAGGGTGATTTTTTGGTATTTTTTAAAATAATTGAATTTTCGGTGATTATTAAAAATATAATTTTGAGTTTTGGTATATTTAATGACATCTTAACTAATTAATAATGATGTAATGAGTAAGATAATATTCTGGTAAACCCTTGTGGAATAAAATATGGTATGAGGTGTCCCATGTGGCCAATACTGTGGGAAAATACCACTAATGAGGTGTCCTTTGAAATTAATAAAACACTCCCTCTATTTTACTATAAATACCCACTAATTACTTCATTTTCCTTCATTGAAAATTCATACACCACAATTTTATTTTAGTTCTACTTCTTAAGGATCCCACCCAATGTATCCTTGAGCCCTCAAGGTCCTGATCATATAGTTTTAGAAGTTACTCTTCAAGGTAAGGGAATCTACCTCCCTTCTCTTTTTCATGCACTTCTTTTAGATCTATTCCATTGGCCATATTATTTTTCATAAGGGTAAAATTACTATTCCAAAGGGTCAATTCAGTATTCACCCAAAATTAAGTTGATCCTATTATAATCTAAATATAATATAGATAGCATCTATGTATGTCCATTTTTGAAAATAATTTCCTATAATCAATTATTTTAAAAAAATTACTATTCCTCAAAAACAATACTTTTCATCAAATACTATTCATTAAAAATACTATTCATCCAATAATATTTCAAAAAAATACTACTCATTGAAAATTTTAAACTGCATAAAAAACTAATAAAAATTCACCCTTGATTAATTTTGACTTTTGGAATTCAAAATGATGTTCATTTTACCATAATTATTCTCTATGTGTGAGAATTATCTGAAAAGTAAAAAAATTTACTTCTAAAATCAATTTATCAAATTTTTCTTAGTTAAACATGTATTTTATTATGTAAATATATTCATAAAATGGAAATGATGAAATAAAAAATTTATTTAAATAGTGGGATTATGTATTAAGTATCTAAGGCCTTGAAACATAACCCCTTAAAACACCCGTTTATGACCTAAGGGTATGATGTGCGATGGTGATGGACTTTTGAGGTGTACTGAATAACATCTCTCGAGTGGTAATATTCACTAACATGAATGTCTCTCATAGGAGATTTTGTTTGAACATAACATGTTGAAGCCCATATTGGGCATGATCAAGATCTAAGCCTTGTAATTATACCTCTTCCCAAGCTCCATAAAATGGGTTTTTATGGCTCGAGTCTAATAAATAAATTCATCAACATTTCACTGGGAATTAATTATCCATTTTCATTTCAATTTATAAACAATAATTTCAATGTTAAAAATTTATTTTTGTTTCCAATGGTCATATTATCCAACTGTCATATAACAGTCAAAATATGAAATTCACATTTCATGTATAATTTTTATTGTTTATGAAATAGTAAATCGTACATTTCTAGGAAACAACATATTATTAAAAAATTTGGATCATTACAAAATCATTGATTTGAAAATTAAAGGATCTCCAAAATGATCAGGATGATCTCTACTAAAAATAAGAAATAGATATAGGTTATACGATATTTCAAGATAAAAAATATAATTTTGAACATTTTAAACGGGTCGCACTGTTTGGACACATGTTTGGATAAACTCTATGGGAACCATGAACCCTTCTCTTCCTTAAAGGATATCTCACATGGATCATGTGTTTAGTTTGATAAACCTAGAGAAAATCATTCTACATTCCTCTATAAAAACTTGTAGGTGGCTCCCATGGGCAAGTTCCCCTAGATGAATTGTTTCCTCAAATAGTGGGGTTTCTTTCTTCCCTCTATCCATCCACACATGGTTTCCTCAAAACATGTTTCCTAGGTCACATGGTTTCTACAAACCATGAAACCCATTGTAATTTTCAAAAATCAGACATTTGGGCTCGAAACAGTCCATAGACACCCGTAAAATTATAGTGATCTCATTAGACACTCATATTTGGTCAAAACCAAGCTGTTAAAACAAAAACAAAATGATTCGTACCTCATAATAAAAACAAGGATCATAAAATATTCCCCTAATAAAGTAATTCCCCACCAAATTTCCCTTCTAAGGGTTTTCATGATTTATCTATGAATAAACTATACTATTGAGAATGTACTCTTACTTACCAATCCTCTGTCTCAACCTTTAAATATTCATGCTTCCATAGAACCCATAATTGAAAAACTAACCATCCTTGGAGAGCCTTAATTCCCATATCAACAATATGAATAGGATACTCCTTGAAGGAAGAATCCACCTATATCTCAACCTCATCTAGCTACATAGTGTCAGACAAGTCTAAGTGAGGTGAATCTGAGATACTTGGTAGATGTTATGCACGACTCGATACCTCTATGGTGACTACAACTGATACGATACTAGCCAGACTCTCACCCAAATCTCTAACTTCCATACATATCACTACAAAGTCATACCCTGACTCCTAATCTATCTATGTAACAACCTTGGCGACATATGTAGAAAGACTCAATCCTTGACCATGAATTATATAGGTTAGTGAACATGATCATCGTAAGATTTCTGTCTCAACTATCAAGTAGCCATCCAATATTGAATCAACTAAACCTTCTCTGAAATATAATACATTAGATAATATATGAGAAAATATATATCTCCTTCACCTAACTAGTATAGGGGTGATCGACATGGCCTACCTTGAAAGGCCCCATAAGGTGTCATTGGTATCATTTCTTGATAACTATTTTTGTTGGGTAATTCAACTATGGGTATTTTCCTCTCCCAAGATCCCAAGAAATCTAGGATTTTTCTTCAATGAATTTCCTCAAGTACTAATATAGCGAACACGAATGGGATATCATTATGAGGGTGGTATGTTGTTCTTAGTGGAACCTATGTACCGAAAGGCCACTATAAGATCTTTATGAATCAGGAAGTAAATTTGGAATCCAAATCTAATAAAATAGTCTGAGTAACCTCATGAAGGGGAACTATCCATGTATATATGACCTATAATACTCGACACCTAAAAAGGTGTCCATAATCATTTCGGAATGAGTGACCTTCATGGGCCGTTCCAAAATAACCCAAACAAAAATGCTACCTGAATGTAACCTCAACAAATCTATAATGAAATCCATTGAAAGATCTTCTTATTTTCACTCGGTAATTTGTAACATCTACAAAATCCCAACTGGTCACTTCTTTTTTGCATTCACCTGCTCATTGGTGGAACACCTCTTAACTAAGCCTAAAACCTCCCATTTCATCCCTGATAACCTGTATTGATGGTGAAAGTCATGATTCATATTTTTAATGTAAATATTTAATTCCTAAACTAATGCATGAAACTATCACATCAACACCACATGTATTTATAATGGAACCCAAACATGATCATGAATATGAATAATTTCATCCTTTCACTTGGTCTAACCAAGATGCAGGTACTTAGTTGAAACACTTTTAGAGAACCAGTTTTCTCCTTGTATGTTTTTGAGATATATATATATATGTTTCTAGATTTAGGCACTAAGATAGTGTGCAATTACAATGCTCTATGTTCCCAAAATTATTTTTATAAAAATATTAAATATATTCTTTTTTATGTTCACACAATTCGTGACGAAAATTGGATGAATCCTAAATGGTAGCTCAGATCATAAATCTAAGAGCATAGTTGAGTATACAATGTTTTGTTTTACATATATGTGACATAACTTAGGTCAAAATGAGGCATTTGGGCACCTCACCTATTGGAGATACGTTTATTGGGTAAATTAATTATCTAATAAATTAAATTAATTCATTTTTACCTTAAAAAAATTATTATAAATATACTTCTATGGATATGTTCCCAAGGATATCCTCATAACCCTAGGAATGTTGATCAATTATCCTTCCACATTCTATTAGTAGATCACATTGGATATAAAAAAACACTAGATGGGTGCATATTGGGACTCAACGGACACAATGACTTCCTTCGATTTTTGGAGAGCATGTTCGCCAATGAAGAATGATAAAATCTCTAGGTAGGACTCATCTATTTGTGTTTTACTCTTTGACCGAATTTATTGATTAGATCAATCTCTTATATTTATATTCTATAATATATAATCCTTGGAACACTCCCATATATAGATTAAATTGTTTATTAACTTTTTTTTCAAACATGGATATTCCCATCCTTGATCGTTGGCCATGAACTCTTTGAAACAGTCATTTAATTTTTTTTTTCATTTTCTCCTTTCCCCATAAATTTCATGACGTTCTTCACTTGTTGGACCCTATGGTCCTAATTGGACATTTTTAGGCAGTATCAAGCATGATCAGACCCGTAAAATCGCAATATATTCATAGGCGAGGGACATATTGTAGAATCAGGCATAGATCTAGGACAATTGTGGGTTGTGGATTCTATTTTTAATGATCAAAGATTGAATAATCAATTTTGGAAGGATATTGAGGTACTTAGAACATGTGGAATATCACCGTGGATTTATGGAATCTGATTTATGGTGAACAACGATAGGAAAACATGATCCATAGCCACATCCACTATTTTATGGTGGAGATAGAGATGAAATCGCATCGGTGAAGCATGATTTAGGGCACAGATCAAGGTACTATAATACTATGAAAAGCGTGACTACATTCCATGTACCATGATGAACACAAAACATATATCCCCTAACTATAATGACAAGGGTTTTAGTGGATTATAAATATGGAACATCATTTATTTCTCCTACACATGTCTTACCTCATCCCTAGATAGACGAGTTGTGTGATGGATCACATGGGATGGACTATGTGTGGGATTACATTTCCATGTACATAAGAACAAGTACGTAGATAGAGCACACTGGTGTTACCGCCTGTGAACCGACACATCAGGTTCCAAAGTACATAGACAATGGTTCATGTACATGGACATCATCATAAGGACATTTCCCAACCATGGATCGTTTACAAAAACCATGTAGTCCACCTGCACAATGTTTAATCCTACATGGATTAGGATTCATGTTTTGGATAGGGACATAGTATGGTAGTTGGGTGGGACCACACACCTAGTGGGTCTACTCACACATTTTATACTAATTGGTTCCTATAAGGAAACATCAAAGATACATATATAATTCATTTGAACTAATTATTTGGCATCTCAATAGAATATCATGAGTGTTTTCACATGTATATCTAAACAGTTACCATGAATGTGGATTCTGAGATTTTATTTGGAATGTTCTGGGCATGAAACGTATTGGATGTGATGCCCAAAAATGACAATGATCTGGAAGTTTCACTCGATGATTACTATAGAGTAGAACCCCCACCCATCAACATGGGTCTGGGTCCTCTACTATCGAATTTGAACCCCGTATTAGATGGGACACGAGTCCTCCACCTTCAGAGTGGAACCCCCAATTAGATAGGGAAAATATCCTCAATGATTACAGTGGAACCCCATATCATACCAGTGTGTGGGTCCCTAACCTATATAGTTGAGTCCCCCATCATCTTGGGTTCATGTCCTCTACTTAATTACTGGAACCCCAATTGGATAGGTAGAGGTCCCTCGATTACCAAAGTGGAACCCCCACCACAATAGGGTGTGGTTCCTCATGACACAAGAGTGGGACCCCCAATCGGCTTAGGCATGGGTTATCTACTTACTAAATAGATCCCCTCATTCAAATAGGGTGTGGGTCCTCAATGACTAGAGGGGAACCAACTGTCACACCAGGGCCTGGTTCTTCAAGACACTAGAGTTGAACCCCCATCAGTATGGACACGGGTCCTTTATATATACGTACAGAGTGGTACCCCCTAACCTATAAGAGAACATGTCCTATATAAGAATTTTATGACCCCTTGACTACGTGGAATAGTGAAGATGCATGGTTTGACTTGGGCGGTTGCTTCTCGGAATATTTGAGGGATGCTGACAATCATTGATGGACTTTTAGAATTATTGGTGACTCTTATTCTTGGTGTGATCGGTGAGATGGAGATATATTTTCTATCTCATTTGGGATTCATTTACCAGAGAATATATATATATATATATATATATATAATTTTTTATCCATATCGTTGGATTAGGTTACTCCCTTTCCATGAGATGTGAAAACACAAAGGGTGTGCCACATTATTTAAGTGTTTACAGTCTCATGGATGGATGATTTTACTACTATGATATAGGTGGAAAATAATTTATGTGTAGTTCATCTATAAACTGTGTTAATACCATTGTGTATGGATGTGGTTACTCTCTCTTGGTTTTTGTAGAGTTGTTCTCTTTCACTATATCTTGTATCCTTTGTCCGATCTATTGTATTTATATTTTTATGTATCTATTACTGCTCCCCCTTTATATTTCCGAGAATCAAAACAATAAAAAAAAGTGTCCTTTATCGACAGAAAATTTCTATCATATGATATATCTATTGGCAAAAAGATTAATTCCAACAGATATTAATTTCTGATGATATTAACTTCAGGCACCAAAAAATTTCTTTACAAAGAGATGTATTTTCTTATATTAGTAGTTCAACACCAAAAAATCATTTAGCAACATTTAAATATGTTGGATCATCATAATAATACGAAAAATTTATTTACTGATAAATAAATTTGTTGTTATTTATTATTATTACCAATAAGTCATTTTTCATTATAAAAATATGTTGTATTAAATTATTCGAAAACATCAAATATTTTACCCAAAAATTGAATGTATTGATAGATAAATTACCTATTAAAAACATATCATTTTGATAATAAAAATATATAATTAATTAAAATATCCATAATTTTTAATTAAAACCCATAAAATTATATTATTATATATATACAAACATAGTTTTTATACAAGATAATATTTCATATAAATTATATAGAAATTAGGAATCAATTATGGAAATTAAGAACCCCATGCAAGGGCGGTCGGCATCCCCACGACCCCCTTCCCCAACCCTACCTCCTCTTTCCTCACTAGCGTTCTTCGCTGGAATTCCTCAAAAAAATCCTCACATCATGGTAACCCCTCACAGTTACCGGTTGGTGTTCCTTATTAAAATATTTACACGAACCCCTCTCTATTCTTGGATGACATCCTCATGTGAAACCCCTCACTAGACCTTCCATCCAAGGTGTTCCAACCCATCGTCCCCGCTCGACCTACATTGTCGACATAATTTTTGCTTGGTATCCCTGCACGACCCCTCTGTTCTTGGTGCCTTAGCTCGACCATATCGATCCTGGAATCCCTGTCCATCCCCCACAGTCACCCCTTACCTCGCATTGCAGAACCATGTCCACTGCTCACTGATTTGGAGGGTTTTCAGAGAAAAAAATCTACACATTTCTTTCAACACTGGTGTAGCTTGCTGGTTGCTAATTGGTGTTGGGTTTTATCTCTAAGATTCTTTTTCATGGTAGATAGATCTTCTACAATGTTTGTCTTTATCCTAGTATGTATTTTTCAGTTCTTATTTAGCATGTACATGTTTTTTAACTGGATTTATGATCACTATTTTGGATATAACACTAACCATTGTTATATTTTTTGAATTTCTAGGCATAGAATTTTGTATTTTCTCTTTGTTTTTTCACTAGTAGGAATATAATTTTCATCCATTTTTTTGATACATATCATATTTTTGTGTTTCCTACATATAAAATTGCTAAATCTTCTGAAGGTAGTGTTTCAAAGGGATATTCATGGTATTGACTGATTGAATTTCAGTATTTTTTAGGCCTCCTTTACCATCCCTTTTTAATCCATGTTTTATTCCTTGTTACTTGATTTTGTGATATAATTTTTTTAGATTGGTCATTTTTTATAGTTCTTCCTCAACATTGGGTCTGTGATTGTTTCCATTGCTAGAACTAGAGAAAACATTGTTTTCGATGTCAGGAAATTTAATTGTTTATCTTTTATCCCCTTAATTAACACCGAAAAGATTTTTATTCTTTTCAATATGTATGGTGACTACCAATTTTTTTGGTTTTCATGTCATAATTTATTTTGGGTAAAAATCCATTGACATTATGTTTAAACTTTCATCACAAGTTCACTTTATTAATATAAAATTACATTTTCATGAGACTTATTATTTTGGGTTCAAAGAAGGATATTTGTTTCACCAGTGACATAAATCCACTGTAAAAAGTGGGAATAAAACCTCATATATGAATGTGGATAGACATTCCAATAATGATGAGCTTATATTATGTTTTGTTGCATCATTCAATAGTTGTAGTAGCTTCTTATCTCTGTTGTGGAAGCACAGCTGGTCGTGTGAAGCCTGAATCCCATCTCCCCCTATCTTTCATAAAAAAAACATGCTCCTCTTATGCTCGCATATCAGAAATGGAAAGGGCCTTGGGTAACACAACTTCTAGGGAAGGCGGCAGCGGTCGTAAGGATGGCTGGATGGCTTCGATCGCCATCAACTCTCTCACCAACTCCAGGCTGCCACATGGATGAAGACTGAAAAGAGATGGTAAGAGGGTCTGATAGATTCATAATAATTGATGTCTAAAATATTTCAACCTCTCCAAAAACATCGAATTATCCTCAGAGTTCTTTAGATGGTCATCCCACTACTCATACTATTCTGGTTGAAGAGACTGCTACCCCTATCTAAATTTTAAAGAAAATGTTCAGCTGCCTTCACGACCATGATTCTCTCTTGGTTAGTTGGCCCTTATATGGTGAAGGAATTAGAAATCAGTGGAAAAAGAGAGAAGAATGTGGTTCATATAAGTAAATGCATGTTTATGGAGGAATCATATTTTTTAGGTATGTGAACCATCCTTTGTATGATTCCCCAAGCAGTAGTAGAGGACCCAACAATGAGATAGCCATGCTATAAACTCTGTAGAGAGAAGGTAAATCACAATATGAGTGGTTCAGGTGGTGTCCACTCAGTAATTAAAGACGGGAACTCCCACTGATGGTTGGTTAGAAATTTGAGTGGCTCACCAACCTTCTATGAATTGGAATCTCTTTTTCTTTCATTTCCTTCTTTAGGGATTGATGGTATGTGCTTTACTATTTGTTGCCTTTGAATATACAAATCAAATTAAAACATACAATAAAAATATATGATGAGCTTATATTATGTTTTCATTATTATATAGAATTCATTCATTCATTTCCATTGACAGGATTCGGAGATCAGATGGGATAATGTCATCTATGTTGTAAGGAACATTGCAACATTGACCGGGTCTCTTTTTACACTGCATGTTTCTCAAATTCATACTGATATGCCAATTCTTTATAATAAAGATATGCAGTATATTTTTTATTAAGTTGATCCTTTTTCTCTTTTCTATTATAATTATTTGTTAAAAATATATCCCATTTTCCCACATTTTCTATTCAAAACAACATGTATTCATACATTCAATTTAGTAGAAGTGACACCAGAGGAATGTGATGAAACTATTCAAGGTTTAACAATAAGAAAAAATATAAGTGAAGAAGTTAATGGAATACCAGAATATAGTGGGTCTATTCATTAAATAACTATGGCTAAAGAAAATGACTTTACATGGGTCTATACCTTTTTATTTAGGATGAGGTAGCCAATATGCGATACATGCTAGAATTATTATATTATTCAGAATGTGGGTCATGTCAAATGCATCAATATACATCTTTTCAGATGTTTTTAGATAATGCGGTCTATCCTTTTTGTAGTGGTGGTTTTATAGTTCATAGTTAAAAGCTATCTTAGATTATTAGAAACGATTTACATTTCATTTGGGGGACCATGGTTTAGTCACCATAGTACCAGTATATGAAAACATTGATTTAGTAATGACTATTTTTTTGACTTACACATTAATGGAAAACATATTTTTCTATCAACATCTCTTATGATAAGACGACCAGCCCATGAATACTCACACTTTTAAGAAGAACATATTGTTACTCTGATATAATAGGGTGATAAATATTAACAATATTATTATTATGAATTTTAATAATGATTTTATATGAGACGTTACATTGATTATTATAATGATAAACTCTGAAAAGAAATAGATGGACAGTATTGGGAATAAAGAAAAGTGTTGTTACTTTTGTAGCTATGGGTATATTCCCACCACTAAAGAATTTGAGCTTTGATTTAATTAGATAATTTTTTATTGTCTCGCATTCTACTACATTAAAATATCATATAAAACCATCAGGGCCTTGTGCACATTAGAGTTGTAGAATCTTTACTTATCCCAATATTACCACTTTATCATAAATATTAATCATATATGAATTATGATGTTCTGTAGTTTTCATCCCACTCTTCAAAGGTTCCTAGACGATAAAACTTGTACCCTATACACTGGGTGTTAAAGAGAATGCTGGATGTTTGGGCAATCACCTTCACCCCTCTAGAGGTGATGAACTTAATGGCCATCATTCAAGACTTTAAATAGATGGGAATTTTTTGTAATGTCCCATTCAATTATGGGAACAATGTGATTTTTGTGTTTTAATTTTAGTTGTTATGAGATTCCACTTATTTGGATTCTTATTTAATTGAAAAAAATGCACCAGATTTACAAAAATAAAATGATGGTGAAGTCACTGCCGAATTTTATCATCAAACCAAAGAATGAATGCTTTCTAAAATGGTGGAAGAACTTAAATGAAATCCTATGTTTAAATACAGAGACATTACATGGAAATGACTACTTATCTTATTTTTTGATGGTCTCATCAGGATTTCCTGATGGATCAGAAGCAGGGATGAATTTTTTTTAATGGGGAAACAATTCCTAGATCTCAGTACTATCAAGATACCAATTTTTCAGCATTTTGATGTGATTTATCTTCATTTGAACGCTTTTTTTAGATAGAACTCACTAGTATAAATGTCTTATTGTTTTTTCGATATTTATGATGAATTTCAGATGATGGAACTTCAACTGATGCTGCTGAGTGATTCATTAGTTTTAAAAGTGAATTTGTTTCAAGATGTTTTCTGGGATTTTTCGCATTTGTGAGCAGTGAAGGGCTCCAAAGATTTTTTTTATTCTGAGTTTTGGTGAATGGAATGAGCTTTCAAACCCCATTTTTGGTCTTTTTGGGGTCTTATTTTTTTCTTCGTGTTTGATTTGTCTACTTCATATACAAGTGCTATCAATTAGAAGGGAATTGCACTGAGTTCAAAGAAAAGTTACATGATATTGTGTATGACGACACGGTTTGAATATGGTTTGATAGTACAATATTTTTGGTATTGTTGAGATCTGAGATTTATAATTCTTCTTGATTTAGTTTGCTGACATGATGAAAACATGTATTATATCTTGTTTTACCTGGGAAAACTGAGTCATGATGTCCTTAGATCAGGATATTTCCTGATCTGATGGACAATTTTTTGGAAGTGCCATCATATTTATGAGGGCCTTTATATTCTGGATCTATAAATGTAGAAGTATTATTTATTTGAGGATGAACTGATTCATTTCTCATTCACTTCTTGGTGTATTCCTCTACGTTCATCAAAATTTTAAGAGTTTTGGACTACAATGAATATTTCTTATTGTTGTAAACTAGTTCTTCTAGTATTTGTTCTACTGATATGTTGATTCAGCTTTTCAGTGATAGTTTGGATTATGGATGGACTGTCAAAGCATAGATCCATATATACTATAGGCTGGATTTCTTTGGAGATGATCTGGTCCATTTTCCATAACGTCTTTGTGTATTTTTATAATAATTTTCAATTTCATGTTTGTGTAACCTATTTACACCTTGTGTATTCACTGCAAATTTTGTTTTATTTAATAATGCTTCAGAGGTATGAGTTAGGTTAATTTCTCTTAAATTTTTTTGGTTTCAATTCATGTAAATAATTTTCATTGATTTGTATGTACGCTTTTTAGTTTTTTGTGATGTAGATATTGGAGCTGAAGGGTGTGGCATATGATTTGAGGCTTCTTACTAGTGTTGGAACTAGATCGATTTGTTTTTGAATGGTGTTGAATCTGACTCGCTGGTCCTAAGGCTTGGATGTATCACTGGTGCCGGTGTGCTGAAGGCTTTGGTATAGCTGGAGTTGGCTCGCTGGTCTTGGGGAATGGATGAGTTGCTGGTTTTGGAGCTAGGTCAGCGGCACATGAATGGGTTTATGGTACTTGGGGGAGGGTGATGCATCCCGGGTGATCCTGGGGGTGGCATGGGGGATCTGCATTTTTTAATCATCATTTTGTATTATATTAAATTGTTAATATAATTAATTTTTTCCAAGTTTTAACATTATATCAATCATCTATGGTTTAATAATTAAAACATATGAATTATATAATATAAATTCATAAATATAATTTTTTTTTAATTTTTATTCAAATGTAATTTATAAATAGATATTTTATGTTGGTAATATTAATACCAATAGAAAAAAATTTCATAATAATTTCTTGTTAACCAATTTAACCAACATATATATTATCTATTGGTAATATTATAATTATAACAGAATGATTGTATATATCGCAAAAACATTTAGCGACAGATTTTTTACCAACAATTTTGTGATAGGGACACATGTGTTGGTAAAACGTTTTACCAATAGATAATGTACTTTTACCAAAAAATATTCTCCTGTTGGAAAAAGTGAAATATTTTGTAGTGAAATGGGTATGTATATACTCAACCTTTCATACAATTTTATTTCATGTATTGTGTCTTATGAACATGTTAGAAAGGTCAATTGTGACTTGAGAGGAGCTTTGGGATACATGATACTTTGTACCACATATAATGGTCACATCTTAGTGATTTGGAGCTGGGATCTCTTAATAGTTTCAATTTATAGTTTTTTCATGATAGAACATCTATTCTAGTTGGTAATGTATATTTCCATTAACTTTTTATTTTTACACAACCATACACTTGTATTTTCTATAGGTTTTTTTGTATGATTTTCCCTTGGATTTCTACTTCTTTTACTTTTACCCCAACTACATTTTTTCATCGATATGGATGTTTTTTTGGGTACATGTACTTAGGAAAATTTCTAACCATTTTAGTTATGCATTTGGCGCTGGTATTCATCCCCTGGCCTAAGGAAGCATGCATGGGGTAGTTACAGCTTGAACCCCATCTTGGGTTGAGTTGTCAAAGATTAGTATAAGAGGTTGTTCGATCCATGGGATGATGTTTAGAATAGTCCCCTTTCAATTATTTAGTTAGTATTGGGGAAACAATTTTAGATTTTATCGAGGGTGGCTCTCAAGCTAGGTTATCTAGTAAAGGTGAGGGAATCTGATGTATCCATTCAACGAGACCCTAATTACCTTCTTATCAACATAGACAACTGAGACCCTTTGGCATGGATAAATGGTACACGAATAGTATTGAATTGTTTTATTGAATTAAATTCTTGTGTTAGATCCTCATTATATATTTATATATAATTAAATATATATAATCTCATCTGATCGTGGTATATATTGAAAAATTTCCGGATTCCTCTACGACAACAACTGACCACGATACCAGTTCCAGATCCTAAAAACGATCTGATGAGTGAGGTGGCATCAGTTCAATGTCAATATAATTTTATTCTTCCTTAGTATGGTTATTTTGCATCACCTACACCTATAAATTACCAGATCATCCTAGAAAATTAGGTTGAGGACATTTTCATTCTTAGCGCACTTTGCGAGTTCATGTGCCATAGCCTATTGAGGTTCCACAGTGAGCCAGATCCTCAGGTACTAGAGGATTAGCTACAATTGGTGTTATGTATCTTCATTATCATATGGAAACCAATGTATCTATTGGTTTCACTAGTATCTATCATTTTTAATTGATTATTTTGGAATTGGTGGATCCTTGTTATGCATAGGAATGATGATTTGACACTCTCATGACCTGACATCCAGTAATTGTTTCGTGAGGAGTACTCCCCCTCCTATTTGTGAGTAGTTCGAATCTAGGATCTTCTAGACCTATAGTATGGTTCTATGATAGTTTATGATTATAAATAAAGGTTTAAAGACCATATAAGTAACTCCCTTGACATTATTAGGGGTGGCTACTTCTGGGGAAGAATGTTTTAGTTGGGACTCTGTAGTGTGACTAATGTCAGTGTGGTTCCCTTATGCATCACCATCTCTATCGAGATGTTGGATTAGGCACTAGTGATAGAGATATTTATATATGAGGGACACTATAAAATTGGTTATGGTAGTGGTAACCATATAGTTGAGTCTTCGGTAGTAGCTAGTAAATGATAGACGCTAGGATCTCGACGTGGGATACCTTCTCATGATCAGACTCAGACAGAGGGTCAAGGGAAGCATAGGGGGACAAAACCTCCTAGATAATGGTAGAGTTTTTCTTTTCATGGGTGAGGTCACATAGCTCGATAATTCTAGAGTATATGTGCTTTACATTGAAGGTAGATAGATAACCGACCACCATGATATATGTAGTTCCATGATAAAGGATCTCCCCTGTGAGGGAAGGGTGGCCCCTATTGTGGTGGAGTTGGAAGAGGAGAAAGTAGAGCTATGGGTGGTGGATGATTCAATGAGATCCATACACCAACATCACTGGGAAACCAATTCCAGGATTATGGTGATTTTGGAAATGGTTGTAGAGAGATATGGGTTAATGAGGCCTATGACACCAAAATTCATCGGATGATTAGAGGTAAGATATGTATTTATTATACTTTTGAATCAGTATTAGTAGATAAAGTGTTCAATCATTCTTTCATCTTTGGAATCCTAGTGGAAGGGTTGGTGCTCCCAATTGAGGTTCTATCCTAGCAACTTCATCTTGAGGTTCCCACTAGAAATTATTCTTATGAATATTTTATCTGCTTGAAGGGTGGGAAATCACATGGTGGGGAGAGGCTTATGTATAATTTTTTTTCATCCAAAGGGGTCCCTATAAAATCATCTGGGATATGTATTGGAAGTCCATGGTCTGATCTTTGATTGACTATCACCACATATTAGTCAGACCCTTACTCATTAATGGGTTTATATTCTCCATTTTTGTAGAGAGAGATTTCATGGTATGGAAAACAAGTTTTACATGTATGAGGCTACAGACCATAACTCATTAGTTGGAGAGTTTATCCCTTGGTAATGTAGGATACTCAAGAATATAGATTCATTTTTTGTAGAGGATTATATATAAATATTTTATGACTCTATTCTAATACTACCTTTCAGGTGGGAGATGGTGATTAACATCAACATGCATCCCGATACTGCACCGATATATTCTATGGCATATAGTATGGCCCCTACCGAGCTTCGTGAAATACAATTATAGTTAGATGAACTTCATGAGAAGGGTTTCAACAAAACCAGTGTGTCCCCTAGGAATCACCATCATTTTTCATGAAAAAGATAGATGGTAACTTGCGTCTTTGTATGCACTATTGTCACATAAACTGGGCCACGATAAAGAAAAAGTTCCCTTTTTTAGAATTAAAGACCTATTTGGCTATTTGAAAGGTGATAAATGGTTCTCTAAGATCAATACCATGTCAGGATTCCACCAATTGAGGTTTCAAGAAGTTCCTATTCCCAATCTATAATTCTAATGTCACTATGTAAACTATGAGTTCTTAGTGTTTTCCTTTGGTGCGATGAATTCCCTCCCCATGGTTATGGATTTCATGAACCTGGTCTTCTAACTATACATAGACCTATTCATGGTCATATTCAATGATGACATACTCATATTAACTACATCATATGTGCATTATATGGAGATTTTCTAGGATGGTTCTAGATTTTAATCGAGGGAACCAACTTCATGGGAGACTTTTGATGTTCTAGTTTTGGATTCATGAGGTTAAGTTTTTTGGAGAATATAATTTTTAGTAGGATTTAGACATGGAACCTAAAAATATAGATTTAGTGCCTTTTTGAGAGACACCCCGGTGTGTTTTATAGGTGCTTAACTTTATTTTCTTCGAGGTAAATTTCAAATGATTTTTGATAGACTTCTCTAGAGTTGTAGTCCCTTATACCAACTTGACACAGGAAGGGAAGCCATTAACCTAGGCTGAGTAATGGTAGAAGTCATCCAAGGAATTGAGGAAAATCTAGATGTTTTTTATGGTGTTGAGACCAAAGGAGACTGTGGAATAATTATTTTATTGAGATACCTCAGGAGATGGGATCGACTACGGGTTGATGTAGCAGAAGATTGTTATTACATACATGTTGAGATAGTTCAGACCCCACAAGAAGAACTATGTGACTAATGAAATAGACTAGGAATATGTTTTTTTTCATGAGGATGGTGATGAAATTATCTCTAGAAGATGGATTTATGATTTACTCATATAATAGGAGTCTCGAGTAAGTATTCATGCTGAGAGAGTTGAACTTCAGACAACGACAATGGTTGAAGTGACATTAGGACTATGACAGCGAGATAGTATATACTCCAAGGTAAAGAAACATATTAGTAGACACACTTAGTAGGAAGTATTGGGATTGTTTTTGGAAGGTGTCTTAGGAGAAGTTTGTCTCCCTAAATATGACCCTGGTGGAAAATGAGGGTACATGTTTTCTACATTTAATAGTGTTGAATCCTCTACCTCTCAATCATGTGATAAAGTCCTAGGTGGGATATATCCACTGTGAGGTCTTTTGTGACATGATATACATATTTAATTCACTATATAGATATTATAAATGATTTAATCTTGTTATATTTTCAAAATGGTGGAATGTGGTACGAGTAATGATATGGTAGATGATGATGTGAGAGTTCCACGCTTCTCACCTAAATGTACATCTCAGGGTGGGGAAGATCTATAGAGACCTTTATAGGCAGTTTTGGTTGTCTCCTATGAGATGGATCAAAGCTAAGTTCATCCCTCAGTGCCTCACCCATCATCAAGTGATGACTGAGCACCTAGTTCCTAAATATATCTTTCAGCCCCATGAGATCCTGTAGTGGATGGAATGACATATCTGTAGACATTTTGAAAGGGATTATGTGCACCATGAAGTTCCATGATGCCAACTAAGTGATAGTGGACTGACTCAGGGAGGAAAACTTACTTTCTATCATTGAGAATAGTTCATGGAAGTGTTTAGATTATTTTTATGTATAAGTGATCATTCTCCATCATGGGAAACCCTCAATATTTTATCAATTCATGATGCACGATTTATGTCACGGTTGAGAAGAGGCATGCTAGAAGAATTCTGGACCCATGTAAGGATGTCAATATAATTTCACTCCCAGAATGATTGGAAGACCGAGTGTACTATCCATGTGTTAGATCATATACAGATGGAAATCATGTTGGACTTTAGCCAGATCTAGGAGGATCAGTTGTCTATAGAAGAGTATTCATACAACAATAGATACCACATTACTATAGGAATTTCAACTTCTGAGGACTTGTATGGGAGAACCTAAAAGTCACCCATTTGTGGGATAAATATTTTAGAGACATCCCCTGTGGTCCTATAGATGGCTAATATGATGATAGAGAAGATCCAGGTCATCTGTGAGAAAATGAGGATAGGATAGAGTTGACAGAAATCTTATACAGACCACCATCATAGGCCCTTAGAGTTTGAGTAGTTATACCTTGTTTTCCATATATTCTCCCTAAGAGGAGGATTTTAGGTATTCTCTAGGGACCCAAAACAATCCCAAGGTTCATTGGGACATTATGTAATTCCCTGACCCCAGTTACCCAGAGTCGGTGCATTATTACATAACATTGGAATGATCACAAAAGATCAAGTCTCGAAAGACCGATTATTTTAGTAGCCATGGAATTACTTGATACATTCATAAAGTTAACATTAAATCATAAAATGAAAACTAAAACAACATATTCTCCATAGTACACACTCATATCCCCTCATACTATTCCTGTAGGTAATTCATAATATACTTCTTCACATCCTTGGAAAAATAACACATAGAAAGGGGTGAACTCATATGCCCAGAAAGGATAATAATATAGCAGAAACATTCATAAATAATCATAAACATTTAAGGTAATGTATAACTAAAACAAATACCTTTTAAACAAGAACTTCAGCATAATATGTCAGAAATAAAACGAAATAATGCCATTTAATTATTCACATGGATATTCTACTAGTCGAATAATCACATGCAATATCAATAACCACTTTCATAATGATGGAATGAAAAATGCCAGACTATCATAACCACATAATCAAGGCCTTGTGTCAAGAATACAAATAAGATTTTGTAAATTTTTATTCCAAGACACTAGTTTGTCTCATGAGACATACCGATGTATTGAGGAGATACAGTGGGCTCCACCCATCACTTATTAAGTCCAATTCATTCCTCATATGAACAGGTTTAAACAGAACATAAACATTCGTATTAAAACTAGCTTATGAAATGTCAATACTTTATCCATAAAACATGAATGGTATAAAAATAACACATCCACAGTCAAACATATCACAAAACCTTCAATACTCTATGGATGTTTTGTAAATCAACTTTAAATAAACTTAAAATCCATCAAAGGATGTTGACATAGATGAAATAAAAACTATTTGAGAGAAATATTTATTTTTTTGAAATCATTTAAAAGTAACATAAATATAAAATAAAACATTTACTTTGAAAATATTCTTATAAGTTAGTAAGGTAAGCTTCAAAGATTTTGTAATGGCGAAAAATATCTGCACCCGACGTATAAGTTAAAAAAGATATTCTTACCGTAATTCTCTCAAAAAGGTTAAAAAGGACCTTGTTTGGAAAACGACAAAGAGATTACTTTATGAACTTCTAATAACAAGTCAATAAGGGTATAAATGACTTTAACCCATACTCTATAAAATAGTAATAATTATTTGAAATACATTTTTAAGAAATATGGATGTGGATGATAAAGAGGTCCTAATAGATAATTACGTATAAACAACCTCAGATAATGAAGAGATTGTGAAATAAAACCTTACCTTGTACTTTTCCTTGGTTGAGGGTAGGTTAAACTCATGTATAATGGTGAAATAATTGTTATTAAATTATACAATAATCATATACATTAATATGATATCATATATGATCTTTTAACATTGATTTTTTAATAGTATCTTAGTATTATCATCATTTCAGGTGTTAACAGATTCGTTTTCCTTTGTATTATTCTTTATGTGAGCCATATTTTTTATGGATGGAATGTATATTATTCATAGCCAGAATGATATCATGTCTCTAAAAATTATTTTTAATCATCAAATGAAATTTATTCTTGAATGGATACGATGGGGAATGAATCTCATCGCGTTCGTGGAGACGGTAATCCGTACGTACGCACGAGCGACAATATCATTCATTTGAAATTAAAATAATATATAATTTGATGGTATATCATATATACAGAATCATTATCATGTTATATTAATTATTTACATGAATTACACATCATTATTATACCCTTCCAAATAATAATGTATTCAATAACAATTACACCACGACGTGGAGACGGTAGGCCGTACAGACGCACGTATGGTGACATGTCATTCAAAGGATTGTTAGAATACTGAATATGGTTGTAGCGTATTTATAATAACATAATATTATATAAAATGTACTGGAGTTATTATTTTAGAATCGAAATAACAAATAAACAAGAAGTTGAAGAAGAAAGGAACATGAAAGAGGGTGGTGAAATCATTACCTCTTCATCGGGTTCTTCCTTTTGATTTGACCAAAGGGATCCTTAGGTTGGATTTATGATAAAAAAAGGCCTCTATGTTGAATTGAGGGAATTTGAGAGAATATTTAGGCAGGTTTTGGCTAAGCCAAAAGGCTTTGAAGGTGTGAATTAGAGAGAAGGGGGAGTTCCCTTTTATAAGAGGGGTGAGGGGCACCTTTGGAAAAGCTAGAAATATTATTTTATAATAAATTCATATTCGGTTTATAATGGCTCCAAAGAGGATTATTAAAAGGTTAAGGTGGGTATAGGTTGAAATTATTTCAACCAATATATTTTAGGGAGGTTTGGGTCACTATATTAACCTTATCATTTATATTTAACTCTTAGTTAAATAGTTTGGCATTTACCATGTCTCTTTGCATTTTTATATTATATAGTCAATAAACTTACTATATACCTCCAAGATACCCCCAAATGGTCCATAATGATACACCTATCATTATAAAAGTCCTTTGTCCGAACCTTAGATTTTTAGGAATATAATATCAATTAATAATATAATATTTGTTTTAAAAACTCTTTTATGTCAATTTTGACACTATTGGGTATCTGGTTTTTGATAATTTTATAATAGCATTATTACTTCGAAAAAAATTATATAACCAATAATAATAGGTCATATTAACCTATAAATTAGTGTAATTCCTAAAATGTCTCAAATTACATTTATTTTGATATTTATAATATCAATTATTTTAATATTTCCTTAATTGGGTAATTACTGCATCACCATTGTGTCATAAATAAATTAAATTATTTAACGTCTAAAAATTTAAAATAAAATAACATTATGTATGAAATATTTTTATCTTTAGAATTAATATTTATAATCTAATTTAACTAATATATATCCATATATTAAAAAAAATTAGTTATTAAACCTTGATTTTAACTCTTTTAACTCTTCTTTGAATTAAATAATAATAAATGTCCTAATATAATCCAAGTGGACCTAAATGATAATATTTTATTCCTAAGGTTGTTTATGGTCGAGATACACTTGTCCAATAGAATTAGGACATGTGTTATGGTAATATTAATTTCATTTTTACCCTTAAAATCCCTATTTACTTTTAACCATGGTAAATAAAAGTAAAAAGATACTATTCACCAAAAATTATTTTTATCTTATTGAACCACATTATACTCCTTGATATTAACCACCCCTCTCATATTTTTGAAATTCCACTCATAGAAGAGGTAAAATTAGAATTTATGTGAATTTACAAATTCTTCTAAGAGGTGGGTAAAAGACGGTGAAAAGTTCAATAAAATTTTTATATATTTAAAATTATTCTAAACTAACTCCAATGAATTACAGTGAACTTATATAGGTATTATGTATCTATTTTTACCTTAATTAAATTTAAAGAAAATAAATAATTATTTAAATAAAAATTCGGTTTTAAACTATAACTCAGTGTTTTTTCACTATTCATCAAAAATTGAATGTTTTTAGAAAAATACCAAAAATTCACCCTAAGATAATTTCGATATTCCAAACCCAAAAATGAAGTCTATTTTGAAAGATAAAATTTATAAAATATCAAAAAGTGGGTATTACTATTCATAACTGCTAGTTTGATTGGTTGTGGTGTGTTAGAACTCAATGTTGCATACAACACATGCTACTATATTATTCAAAGAGAAGCGTACCACGGAAGCTTGGGGTGTTAAATTCTCTACATCAAATAATTTATTCCTCGAAATTTATAGAAAAATATCGCATGAAAAGACTCGGGTGATTCTTCATTATAATTTCCTTGGGCTCCCACGTTGCCTCTTCCATTTTATGGTTTCCCCACAGAACGTTTACCAGACAAGTCGTCCGGTTTCTCAGCACTTGTTCTCTTGTATCAAGAATCTAGACAGACTCTTCATAATAAGACAAATTAGGTTCTTGTTCAAATTCATCGTAAGTAAGTACATGCGTTGGGTCAGGCATGTATTTTCTCAACAGTGATACACGGAACACATCATGAACTTTTGAGAGACTTGGTGGCATTGCCAAATGGTAAGCTATATTCCCAATTCGTTTTAGAATTTCCAAAGGTCCTATGTACCTGGGAATAAATTTACCTTTCTTACCGAAACGTATAACTCCCTTCCATGGATATACCTTCAAGAAAACAAGATCTCCTACCTGAAATTCCAAATCCTTTTTTTGGTTGTTGGCACAGCTCTTCGGCCTACTTTGGGATGCTTTGATGTGGTTTTGGATTACCATTACCTTTTCCATCGTTTCCTCCACCAGTTCTGGGCCTACAAGTTTTCTTTCACCAACGTCATCCCAACAGGATGGTGTGCGACATCTCGTTCCATATAAATCTTCATATGGTGCCATCTGAATACTTGAATGGAAGATATTGTTATAGGAAAATTCTACCAGAGGTCAATATTGAACCCACATACCCTTGAAGTCAAGTGAGCAGGATCTCGAAATTTCTTCTAAGGTTTGAATAGTCTTTTCTGATTTTCCATCTATTTCAGGGTGGTGGGCAGTGCTCAAACGAAGTTCAATATCCAAGGCCTACGGAAGACTCTTCCAGAATCATGATGTAAAATGAGGATCACGATCAGAAACAATCGATATGGGTACTCCATGAAGTATCACAACTTCATTAATATATATCCTTTCTAGACGTTCAAGTGGTAAATCTTCCCTTATAAAAGGAAAATGTGCTGACTTGGTAAGACAATCAACAATGACCCATATTGCATTGTTCCTTCTATGAGTCTTTGGCAGTCCCATGACAAAGTCTATCATGATATTATACCATTTAGACTCAGGTATGGGAAGAGGTTGCATTACTCCTCTAAGTTGTTGCCTTCTAGCTTTCACTTTTTTGAAAAACCATACATCTTGACACAAAATCAGAAATCTCCCTCTTCATGTTGTCCCACCAAAAATGTTCCTTCAAATCCCTATACATTTTTGTGATCCCAGTGTGTATAGAGAAATTGGAATTATGACCATCATCCAACGATTCCCTTTTTAGATCAAGTACATTGGGAACACAAAGTCTCTTCCCAAATTTCAAAATTCCATCTTCATACACAAATTCAATCAATCTCCCATCATTGACAGCTTTAATCCTCTTTTTAAACTTTCCATCATTGGACTGAGAACTCTTTATCCTTTCCAGTAATGATGGTTTGGAAACCATTTGAAAATGCATTGATGTTTCACATTCCATGGTAATTCTAATATCCAAATTTACAAGATCCATGAAAATAGGATCCATCTCAACTCTCATCTTGTTCAAAACTCCATGATATTTTCTACTCAAAGCATCTGCCACCTTATTTTCCTTCCCTGGGTGGTATTGTATCGTGAAATCATAATCCTTGAGTAGTTCAAGCCATCTCCTTTGTCTCATGTTGAGTTCTTTTTGTGAGAAAATATATTTCAAACTCTTATGATCGGTATAAATCTCACATTTCACACCATAGAGATAGTGTCTCCAAATCTTCAAAGTAAATATTACAGCTGCTAACTCAAGATCATGAGTAGGATATTTCTAATCATGAATTTTCAGTTATCATGATGCATAGGCAATAACCCTATCATTCTGCATAAGGACACAACCAAGTCCTTTCTTCGATGCATCACTATAAATAACGAACCCATCATTCCCTGATGGTAGTGTCAATATAGGAGCATTGACTAATACTATCTTCAATTCTTCAAAATATTCTTCACAATATTTTGTTCAAACAAATTTAACCCCTTTACATGTGAGCTTCGTTAATGGGTTAGCTAATCGGGCAAAATTCTTGATCAAATGCCGATAATAACCTGCCAAACCAATAAAACTGCGTACCTCAGTTATACTCGTAGGGGCTGTACATTCTTGAATTTCCTTGGTCTTAGAAGGATCAACAGATATTCTCTCTTTGGAGACAATATGGCCAAGAAAAGAGATCTCCTCAAGCCAGAATTCACACTTACTAAACTTCCCATATAATTCATGTCTTCTAAGAGTTTTCAAGATAATGCACAAGTGTTTTCATTCTCTTCATAGATTTTGGAATATACCAAGATATCATCAATAAATACCACTAAAAAATCATAGTGATATTCCTTGAAAACACTGTTCATTAGATCCATGAAAATAGAGGGTGCATTAGTCATCCCAAAAGGCATTACTGTAAACTCGTAATGCTCGTACTTGGTTAGAAATGTTGTTTTTGGAATGTCTTCTTTCTTCACACATAGCTGATGGTATCCAGATCGAAGGTCAATCTTTGAAAATTATTGAGCTCCATGAAGTTGGTCAAATAAATAATCAATGCAAGGTAGGGGATACTTGTTCTTCATTGTTATAGCATTGATATACCTGTAGTCGATACATAATCTCATAGATCCTTCTTTCTTCTTAACAAAAAGGACAGGGGCTCCCCATAGAGAAATGATAGGGTGAATAAATCCCTTATTACTCAATTCCTCTAGTTGTTTCTTTAGTTCCACTAATTCCATAGTGGCCATTCTATAAGGGGTCTTTGATATGGGCCTTGATCCTGGAATTAAATCAATGGAAAACTCAATATCTCATTCTGGAGGATGTCCAAGTAAATATTCTGGAAACACATCAACATATTCTCTCACAATAGGTACATCCTATATTTGAACATTCCTTTCTTTACCCATAGTTATTTCATTCTCTTCGTCCCTAATAATTGAATTTAGTTGAGCTACTGGGGGTGGATCTAGGTAAGAATTAGGTGGTGACGATTCTGCTCTAAAGATAAGGCGTTCTTTATCATCATCATCAAAAATTGGAACCTCCTTCTTCTTACAATAATTCATTGCATCATGGTCTGAAAGCGAATCCATACCGAGGATTATATCAAACTCAATCATAGGTATGACAATGAAATCAGTAGATAAAGAACATTTATATGCCCTAATGGGAATAGATCCATAGAAGTTTGTAGCGATGATACTTCCCTTAAGAGTTTTAACAGATAACTCCCTTGTTAGATAAAATTGGAAATATCTAATTTTCCTAGCAAAATGGGAAGATATGAAACAATGTGATGATCCAGAATCAGATAATACATTTTCTAAACCTGAGGAAACCATTAAATTACCTACCACCACGTCTTTCAGAGCTTCTAACTCAGTAGTAGTGATAGCATAAGCTTGGCTTGATCCCTTGTCCTTTTCTGAGGTAAGTTCCATGGATGCTTAGGAAATTTATTTCCATAATGACCCATCTCCCAGCAATTGTATCATTGAACATTGGTAGCTTCTTTCTTCCCTTTGTAATCATGAGCTGGGTGGCCTTTTTCAACACACTTGTAACAGACACCCATTTCCTTCAAGCAAGTATCGGGGTGTTTCTTCCCACATTTACTGTAGGATTTATATTCAACCTTTCCCTTCTTCCCCTTATTTCCATTTCCAAAGTGATCAATAGATCTCTTCTTCTCTTGCTTTTCTTTAAAGTCATAAGACTTGGAGAATTCCTTTTCTGTCTTGATAGCAAATGAGACAATATCTCCATACGACGAGAAGGATTGTGAGACTAATGCTCCATGGAGAAATGGATTTAACCCATTAAATAAATGATAAATCTTACTCCTTGGGTTACGTATATAATCTACTGCATGACTCGCTAACCTTGTAAAGTTTTACTCATACTTTGCGACATTCTCATCCTCCTTTGGTCTTAGACTTTGAAATTGTCTTTCCATATCTGCTCGATGGTCGCGAGGAAATTATTTTTCTAAGAAAATCTATTTGAACTCCCTCTATTACATATTTGATACTTAATAATCATCCTTTTTGTTTTGAATCAATAACCACCATTGATCAGCATCTCCAATGAGGCGGTAAACTGCCATGATAAATTTTTCCCTGTCACTACTCCCCAAGGCATGGAATATTTTCTCTAAAGAATTTATCCATTGCTCAGATACTAAGGGATTTGTACTCCTATTTAATGTTGGTGGTTGTTGCTACATGAACTGGTCTAACATTGATCCTCTATTCTGTGTATCAGGGTGCAACATACGGGTAAGGTTATTATTCATAACCTGAGTGAGTTTTCCCAATATGGTGACTAGCTGATCAGCACCAGTTGCATCAACAGCTCCACTATAATTATCTTGATCAAGACGGAAATCCATACATGGAGTGTGTGCATTGATATGGTTTCCATGTCTTCCACTAGGCACCATTTCTAAACAATGGCATACACTATATTAGTTTATGAATCATAATACATAAATCTAAAATTGTAAAACAGTTAATATAAATCGAACAGTTTATGGATATATTCCATAACCATAAAAATGTTTTCTCTGAGAAAGTATATACTCATAAAACCTTCATAATGGTTTGAAAAGAAAATGAGAATTATCCTAAAAATATCACCTGGGAGTGTTGTAACCAAAAGTGCAGCAAGACCCATTATCGTGCACCAGTTCCTGTTCGAGTCTAGCTCAAGGTAGTGTTTTCAGATTTTACCTTTAGGTACTTATGTGCCAGAGTCACCTCTACCTGCTCGTATCCATACAGGGATGTATTGCTCAGAAAACTCACAAAATCTCTACAATACGAAAATTCTAGTAAGTTATTCTATACTAATCCTCAAAGTCCATCTAAGGTATATGTGCTCTAATCAGAGTTTATCTAAATCTTGTTACCAAGGATTGTACTAAACTTCCTCTAATACCAACTGTAATTCCCTGACCCTAGTTACCCAGAGTCGGTTCATTATTACATAACATTGTCATGATCACAAAATATCAAGTCTCGAAGGACCGATTAGTTTAGTAGCCTTGGAATCACTAGATACATTCATAAAGTTTACATTACATCATAAAATGAAAACAACAACAACACTGTTTCCATAGTCCACACTCATATCCCCTCATACTATCCATGCAGGTCATTCATAAAATACTTCTTCACATCCTGGGAAAAATAAAACATAAAAAGGGGGGAGCTCAGATGCCTAGTAAGGATAACAATATAGCAGAAACTTTTATAAATAAGCATAAACATTTAAGGCAATGAATAACTAAAACAAAAGCCTTTTAAACTTGAACTTCAGCATAATACGGTATAAATAAAATGAAATAATGCCATTTACTTATTCACATGGTTATTCTACTAGTCGAATAATCACATGCAATATCAATAACCACTTTCATAATGATGGAATGCATAATGCCAGACTATCATAACCACATAGTCAAGGACTTGTGCCATGACTAAAAATAATATTTTGTCAAGGCCTTGTTCCAAGACACTAGTTTGTCTCATGAGACCTACCAATGCATCTAGGAGCTATAGCGGGCAGCACCCGTCACTTATTAAGTCTAATACATTCCTCATATGAACAGGTTTAAACATAACATAAACATTCATATTAAAACTAGCATATGAAATGTCAATACTTTATCCATAAACCATGAATGGTATAAAAATAACACATCCACAGTCAAACATATCACAAAACCTTCAATACTATATAGAAGTTTTGTAAATCAACTTCAAATAAACTTAAAATCCACCAAAGGATGTTGACATAGATGAAATCAAAACTATTTGAGAGAAAAATATCTTTTTTTGAAATCATTTAAAAGTCACATAATTATAAAATAAAACACTTACATTGAAAATATTCCTATAATCTTGTAAGGGAATATTTGATGATTTTATAATGGTGTAAAATAATCTCACTCGCCGTATAAGTTAAAAAATACATTCTTACCTTAATTCTGTCAAAAAGGTTAAAAAGGACCTTGTTTGGAAAATGACTGAAAGATTCCATTATGAAATTATTATAAAAAGTCAACAAGGGTATAAATGAATTTAACCCATAGTCTGTAAAATAATAATAATGATTTGAAATACATTTTTAAGAAACAAGGATGTGGATGATAAAGAGGTCCCAGTAGATAATTACATATAAACAACTTCAGATAATGAATAGATTGTGAAATAAACCCTTACCTTGTACTTTTCCTTGGTTGAGGGTAGGTTAACATCTTATATAATGGCTAATTAATTGTTATTAAATTATACAAGAATAATATACATTAATATGTTATCATATATTATTTTTTAACATTGATTTGTTAATAATATCTTAGTATTATCATCATTTCGGGTGTTAACAGATTTGTTTTCCTTTATATTATTTGTTATGTGAGCCATATTTGTTATGGATGGGATGTATATTATTCATATCCAGAATGATACCATGTCTCTAATTATTTTTTAATCATCAAATGAAATTTAGTCTTGAATGGATATGATGGGGAATGGATCCCATCGCGTTCGTGGAGACGGAAATCCGTACGTACACATGAGCGACAATATCATTATTTTGATATTAAAATAATATATAATTGGATGGAATATCATATATACAGAATCATTATAATGTTATATTTATTATTTACATGAATTACACATCATTATTATACCCATCCAAATAATAATGTATTGAAAAACTATTACACGACGACGTGGAGATGGTAGGTCGTACGTACACACATATAGTGACATGATGTTCAAAGGATGGATAGAATAATGATTATGGTTGTACCATATTTATAATAACAATAGTATATAAATTTACTGGAGTTATTATTTTATAATGGAAATAATAAAAAATAAGTAGTTGAAGAAGAATGTAACTTGAAAGAGGGTGGTGAAAACATTACCTCTTTTTGGGTTCTTCCTTTTGATTTGATCAAAAGGGATCATTAGGCTGGATTTCTGATCAAACTACGGCCTCTAGGTTGAATTGAGGTATGTTGAGAGAATATTTGGGTAGGGTTTGGCTGAGCCAAATGGCTTTGAAGATGTGAATTAGAGAGAAGTGGGAGTGCCCTTTTATAAGAGGGGTGAGGGGCACCTTTGGAAATGCTAGAAATATTATTTTATAATAAATTTATATTCAGTTTATAATGGCTATAAAGTAGATTATTTAACATTTAAGGTGGGTATGGGTTGAAATCCTTTCAACCAATAGGTTTTATACAGGTTTGTGTCACTATATTAACCTTATCATTTATATTTAACTCTTAGTTAAATAGTTTGGCATTTACCGTTTCTCGTTGTATATTTATATTATATAGTTAATAATCTTACTATGTACATCAAAGTGACCCCCAAGTGGTCCATTAATTATATATATGTCATTATATAAGTCCTTTGGTCGAAAATTATATTTTTAGTAATAGAATATTAGTTAATAATATAATATTTGTTTTAAAAACTCTTTTATGTCAATTTTGGCACTATTGGGTATTTTGTTTTTGATAATTTTTTAACAGCATTATTACTTAGAAAACAATTTATATAACCAATAATAATATTTCATATTAACCTATAAAATTATTTTAATTCATAAAAAGTCTCAAATTAAATTTATTTTGATTATTATAATATCATTTATTTTAATATTTCATTAATTAGATAATTACTGCATCACCATTGTGTCACAAATAAATTAAATTATTTAAAGTGTAAAAATAATAAATAAAATACCATTATGTATGAAATATTTTTATATTTATAATGAATATTTATAATTGAATTTATCTTATATATAACCCTATATTAGAAATGTTTTAGTTATTAAACATTGATTTTAACTCTTTTAACTCATCTTTGAATTAAATAATAATAAATGTACTAATCTAATCCAAGTGGACCTAAATGAAAATATTTTATTCCAATGTTTGTTATTGGTCGATATACACTTGTCAAATAGAATTAAGACATGTGTTAGGGTAATATTAATATCATTTTTACCCTTAATTACCCTATTTACTTTTAACCGTGGTAAATAAAAGTATAAAGTTATTATTCACCAAAAAAATTATCTTATTGAACCAAATTTTACTCCTTGAAATTAACCATGTCTCTCGGATTTTCTAAATTCCACTCAAAAATTTGGTAAAATTACGTTTTATGTGAATTTCCAAATTCTTCTAGGAGGTGGGTAAAAGAGGGTGAAAAGTTCAATAAAATTTTTATATATCTAAAATTATTCTAAACTAACTACAATTAATTACATTGAAATTATATAGGTATTATGTATCTATTTGGACCTAAATTAAATTTAAATAAAATAAATAATTATTTAAATAAAAATTTGGTTTTAAACTATAACTTAGTGTTTTTTCACTATTCATCAAAAATTGAATGTTTTCAAAAAAATAGAAGAAAATCACCCTAAGCTAATTTCGATATTCCGAATCCAAAAATTAAGTATATTTTGAAAGATAAAATTTATAAAATTTCAAAAACTGGGTATTACTATTCATAACGGCTTGTTTGATTGGTTGTGGTGTGTTAGAACTCGAAGTTGCATACAACACACACTACATTATTATTCAAAGAGAAACATACCGTGGAAACTTGGGTTGTTACACATTAGAGATCATGCATAGGGTTAGTGAGGTTGCATACAACCTCACCCTACCCCCACAGCTAGAACGGGTGCAAGACAACTTATATGTGTCATAGTTGAAGAGATAGATGCATTAACCCCAGATATCATCAACTAGGGAAGGCTATAAATCGAGTACATATCCACCTTTGTGGGGAACCTAGTAGAGATTGAGGATTGGAAGGAGAGGACTCAACATGGATGGAACATCCCCATGGTTTGCGTGTTTTGGTAGCATGGGAACATTTTGGAGATATCATGTGAGTAGGAAAACCATGTATAGGATCAGTAACCTGAGTTTTTTTATTTTAACTAATGAAAATATTGAAGTACGGAATTATAAAGAGGACTTTTTTTACCTTCTTAAGACATTGAAATATTTTTAAATATATTTTCTGAGATGTTTTCTGAGATTGCATGGGATTTGGAGGCCCAGTGTTCCCAAAATTAATTTTATAAAAATATTAAATATTTTTATATTACAAAAAACATTAAGAAAAATGTGATAACTCTAAAACAGAATGAAAAATCAGATATCTGAGACAACGTTTGGGTCTAAAATTTAGATTTTACCATGTCCATCAAATAAAATAGATCAGTGCAGGGAATTTGGAAACCTCTCTCATTGGTGGTATGTTTAGTGGGTTAATTTAATATTTAATAAATTAAATTAATATATTTTATCCTAATCAAAATGATTCTAATTTTACTTCTATTTTTACTTTTCTAGTGTATGACTCAAAACCTAGGGACCAATGAGAAATTATCCTTCCTCCATCTAATAAAGAATTACATCAGACGATGATGAAATGCCGGATCAGAGTAGATCGGGATGCAGTGAATGAAATGCCTTTCCACAGTTGTTGGATATTGTGTTCTTTGTTGACGAATGAACTAATATCCTGGTAGGACATGTCAATTTTTGGTTTATTCCCTCTTTGATTAAATTTATTTATCATATCAATTCCTTCAATTTAATGGCACTAATTATCAATCTCTAGATGCTTCCATGTACCAATTAAGTTTTTTATACATATTTTTCTAACCTAGATATCCCTTTTCTTGATCATTGGACATGAATTACTGGAATATATGATTTGACCCTTTTTCTTATTCATTTCACCCTAGATTTCTTCATATTCTTCACCGGTTAGACCATGTGGTATGGATTCGATGTTTTTGGGAGGTGACGAGCCCGATAAGACCACATGAATCAAAAAAGATTTGTGAGATAGGTATGGATTGATGAATCAAGAACAAGTATTGTATGGTTGGGTGTTATGGATGATCATTTTGAAGAGAAGATATTGAATAATCTAAGGTTTAAGGATTACAGGGTGCAGGGAATGTGCAATATATAACCTATTATCAACAGATACGAATTTATGAAAGGTAATGGTAGGAAAAAATTATCCAGGGCCAGATCCACTATTTTTAGGTAGAGATAGCATCGAAATTGAAGTGGATAGGCCAGATTTGAGGTGTAGATCACTAGCTTGGAAAACTATGAAAACTCCGACTACATAGTGTACCATGATGAACAAATGGACTGTATCCCACTGGATATGTCAGCTAGTGTTTTTTAGGATTATAAATATGGAACAATGTGTAGCACTCTACATGCCACCTACTTCATCCTTGGATGGATAAGCCATGTGATGAGTCATATGCGCATGAATCTATGTGGGAGTACAGGTCCAAGAACCCGGCCATGTGCTGAAGTACATAGACGTGGACAGAGCACATGGTCGGTACCTAGTGGGAAGCAACACATAATGAACGAATGTGTAGTGACATGATATCAAGTACACATACACAGATAGAAGGACCAAGACCAGTCCAAGATAGTTTAGACACACCTTGTATTCCACCATCACAGCATGTACTCATACATGGATCGGGAGACAAGTGTGGGCCAAGGAAATTACCAAGCATTAGATAAGGACCAAATATCATGTGAATCCCCTTATATGTCATGAACCACTTGTTTCTTTCTGAAGAACCATCATGGTTCTGTATCTCTTACATTTGAAATCAAATTTTTGCATGTGAGTACCCTAACATGTATGTTTTTTAATATAGAATGCAATAGTTATCTTTAATGTGTATTTATATATAAATGTAAAAGGTTCTAGGAATGTATCTTGTTTGAGGAGATCACCAATGATGGTAGTGATTATGTGGGATCACTAAATGCTTCTTATATAGTGGAACCCCCTTCATCATGGGCATGGTCCATCTACCTTCTAGTTGGACCCCCCCCATCAGATAGGGTGTTGGTCCTTAATGGATACAATGGACCCCCCCCCCCCATCACACTAAGGTGCATTTCCTTGAAATATAGAGTAGAACCCCCCCCCCACCCCCATCATCTTGGGCGGGGATCCTCTACCTTCCGAATTGAACCATACTATTAGAAATAGTGTGGGTCCATGATGACTAGAGTGGAACCCCTAATCACACTAGGTCATGGTTCTATATCCTATAGAGTAGAACCCCCCCCCCCATCATCTGGGGTGTGAGTCCTCTACTTTCTAAGTGGACCCCCTATTAGATAGGGTATAGGTCCTCTATGACCATAGTGGAATCCCCTTGTCACACCAGGGTGTGGTTCCTCATGAAACTAGAGTGGAACCCAACATCATCTTGGGAATAGGTCCTCTATATCCCTTGTCTAACCCTCCGCCCCAAATTAGGTAGGGAGAAGGTCCTCGATGACCAGTGTTGAACCCCCCATCACCCCAAGGTGCATATACTCATTATACTAGACTAGAACCCCCCCCCCCCATCATTAGGGGTTGTGGTCCATTATGGATACTAAGAGAGTGTAACCCCTAAATGTATTCAGGTTAGGGTCCTCTACTTGAATTTCTTGTCCCCTCGACTGTTCATCATGGTGACTAGACATGTTTGGACTTAGATTGTAACTTCTAGGAATATTTTTGAGATACTAGGCATCATTTATGGTCTTTAGGAACTGTTGTAAACACTTCATATTATGACCTACTATGAGATGGATACCCCCTTTATCTATGGTTCATTAATATTTTGATTGAGCATGTATATATACTTTTATATCCATAACTTTGGATTCCATTACTCTCCTTCCATGGGATGAAAAGACGTGTGAGGTATGCCACATGCCTTATTTATTTATCTTCTTGTGGTTGGATGACTTTACTCTCCTTCTATATGTGGAAAATACAAGATGTTTAGTTTTTCTACACATCGTGTTGATCCCCTTGTGTTTGTATGGGGTTACACGCTCTTTGTTTGGGTGGAGTTTTTCTCTTTCATTGTATCATCCACATTATGCTCTATCTATTTTCTTTCTATTCATATGTATCCCTTAATGACCACCTTCATCATTTGGGGTTCCCTTATAGGTATGTATATACTCACCCCTTCATGGTATTTTCCAACATGTGTCATGTCTTATGCAAATTAAGGACACATCAATAGTGACTTTAGAAGATCTTAGCGATACCCAGTACTTTGGCATGCATATGGTTGTCACGGCTTGGAGATCAAAAGATGAGCTCTCTTATAAATTTACTTTTCTATTTTTTTTAGTTTGGGACATGTTTTCTGGTTGGGAATTTATTTTTTCCCTTTACTTTTCATCTTAAACTACCATAATCTTGTATGGTCTATAGGTCTTCCATTCATGGTTATTCCCTTATCTTTCATCTTGTTTTACATTTAATATATTTTCACTTATTCATTGAGATTGATGTGTTTGTGTTTTTGTACAAGAACCTGGGTAAAGGTATCCCCATGTTAGTTATGCCTTTGTCATTGGTTGCTAGTAAATAGCCTATGAAGATGGGAATGGGGTTGTTATGGCTCGATACCTAGATTGGTTTGGGTCATGAAACCAATCTACCCTAGGAATAGGCCCTCGTAATCTAATAACGATCTAATCCATACTCTAACTAGAAGTGTAGAGCTCATTACTAAAGAATAAAGGAATGTTTTCACCTAACTATCCTGAAAATCCACGTGCATATTTGAACACAAGTCAATATGATTCCACACTATATTGTCTTCCTGAACTATCTATATCTTAGGCCTCCTCTTAAATTCCATAGAAACTGCTTTTACTTTTCCTAACATGTAAGCAAGATCAAAATAAAAAAAGTATAAGTATTCAACCCACCTTTCCCCCTTCTACTCAAGTTACATTTTGAAAATATATACAAAAGGGTTAGTGTTTTATGTACACCACGAAATGCTCTCCTGGAAAATAATTCCTCCAAAAACAAAAGGAATGTATCACATAGACTAACATAAGATCGTGTGTTAGGTAGTTATTCTTGTTTGAACTCATTAATAAATACTTATACACCATGAATTTCTCCTTCTCCCTCATGACTGCTCTTAGGAAAATACATGATGCTTCATTAAACATATAGCAACCTCTACTTTGCTATGGGAAAATTAAGAATAATGCTGAAATCAGTCTCCATTTCATCTCCAAAAGGACGTCTGATCAGTATATATCTATAAAAAATTTGAACCGTTTTTTTTCAATCCCATAAGAGGTGTTGGAAAGGGTAATAATTCATATATGAAATGAATATAATATCTATATATACCTAAAAAATATGTTTTTCAGAGATGTTCTTGGGATTATCCCAGGAAACTATAGCTCTCGACTATTTTGGTACCATTGATACAATTTTCTCTAAGATAATATAACATAGGATGTGAATCTTATCCATCCAAAAGTGTCACATTGTCATCTTAGCATAAAATTAGGATCTCACAGTGTATCAAAAATTATATCAAGATGTTTGGAATGTTGGTATTTATTTTGGGAATATAAAAAGATATTATCCATGAATACCACCATAAATGAATCTAGATATGGATTAAAACTCTATATATCAGTTCTATGAAAACTATTTTCACATTTTTTAAATCGAAAAACATAGCCAGATACTCTAAATGACTATACCTCCTATAAAAAGTTGTATGATGTATGTCTACAGGTCAAAAATTTACTGATTGATAACCCATTCTCAAATAAATCATTTAGAAACCCTAATCTACTTGAAGCTATTATAAGAGATATTCTATTTGCGATATAGGATACTGGTACTTAATCATCAAATGGTTTGATTTTTGATAATTTACGCATAGTCTGAGGGTTCCATCCACCATTTTCACAAAAAAGACCATTGAACCCCGCATAGAAGTATATGGTTATATAAATCCCTTCACTGATAGGTCCACTAGATTCCTCCTGATCTTATGAAAATATGTATTATCCATTCTATAAGGACTAATTGATTCCATTGAAACTTCTGGAACTAGATGAAAAGATAACACCACCTCTTTCTAATGAGGTAAACTAGAAAAGTTATCTAGGAAAACTCCCCTGAAACTATCATCCACTAGAGGGAAATCTTCATGACACGTTGCATGATCATAAAAATATAATATAATAGTTTGGGTTGTCATTATACTAATCCCAATATGTTTAGATCTATCTCAACTATGTTGGACATCCCATTCACATTTTTTTATAAACACTCCAACCACTGGTAATGTGAAGGTCAAAATCTCATGATTTCAATTGACATGGGATTGATATGGAACTAAAAAATATATTTTGAGTATGATATCAAACCCTATAATCTTGAGGAAAACATATCCCATACCAAGTGACACACAAATCTCAAAGATAACTCCACAAAGTAGTTCACACTCTATGTTATGATTCCCAATACAGTGTTGAGGGTGATGAAGCCCACATGAAACTGAACAACAAGACCAAGGATATCCAAAATAGGTAAAAAATATCAATCTATGAGAATTACATGTATCAAAAACAGAAGATACTATAGTAGAGTCTACGACAAATATAAATCTCAACAAATATGTCTCAATGCTCTGCTCCCCTAATGTAGCTTTTAAAAAATATATCTTTCTGGAACTGCATCCTTGTGAACAAACATCACTACCTGGAGTTGGCCCACTCTACTATCTAGGTGTAACTGGTGTCTGGCTATCTCATCCATGAACACCACCTTTCCTTAAAATAAGGAGACAACCCCACATCCTATATTGATGTGGAGTTGTGAATCTTGATCCCGGTCCTGGAGTTTTGGTGAATCCCCTTTCACTGACCACTAGAGGTAAGGTATTGAAAAAACTTTTTCTGTGTCACATCCAACTACTATATTGAGACTTGATTAGGTCTCGATCACACTGATTCTTCATATATTCATATCTCCCACACTGCTGATAGAAGACAACACTACCAGCACTGACAACCGAACTTGTAATCCCCTCATGAAAATCCTCAAAAATTTATTTCATACCACAGGATTTTGAGCCACTAGGATAAGAGACTGAATGTCCCTACTATGTGCCCCCAAATTCCCTCATGTATTTTTCAATAATAAGTTTCGGTTTCACAATATCTATAATAGTTTTCAACTGAAATATATTTTTTGTGATCAAATTTAATACTTGATACATTCCATGAAGTGTCTCACCCATGATGGATGATCAGAAATATATATCAGCATAAGAGACATAAGATCTATAAAGCATCTCTACTACTCTATGATGGTCATATCTCCCTTCTCTAAACACTAAAAGTCCCTATAAATCTTCTCTCTTAGGGTATTAGTAACTAAATAATCATAAAACCTTTATTTTAAATCCATCCAAATCATATATCTCAACCTATCACCGAGGTTAAAAACAACCAACCAGTGCATAGATTCTCCCAAAAACATATATTTCATGAGCTTCACTGTCTTTCGAAAAGTGTATTTGCATGATAAAATTTATAAAAAGTAGTTACAAGACATATCTAAGCATCCTGTGGACCTGCATCCCCTGAAAACATGGTCAGATTCATCTTATGGATCGCACACATTAACTCTTCCATATATGAGGGTGGTTTTGTTCCTATTAGAACATTCTTAATAAAGCACATAAAACATTCACAAAACTATGTCTCATTACCCATATCTGGTACTACTACTAGTGTCCTAGCTATAAATACAAAATGATATATTGGTATCTCAGGTCCCACCACCTTTTAGGCATGATTTTTTCCACCCTCCTTGTGTATGACTGGAGATCATCATGGTCCCATGTCTCTACAATTCCAAAATCAGACCATAAAAAAGGTCAAATATGAAAACAACTTAAGTATAAGTTTATATAAAGGAAACGACTTCCTATAAATGATAATCACTCCTTTACCTACTCCTAAATCTAGGATTTGGTTAAAAGAAATTTCCATAAGAATCACCAAGGACACTTCTAACTTCCCAATCCAAAGTTGGGTCATGTTCAATTTCTTTGATTCACAAATTTCAATTTTATATAAATTCATATCGATTTTTTCAATTCCATTTAAATGGATGAACAAAATTAATCACCTCTTCTAACTTATATGGTCCCATAAACCATATAAAAATTTTTTTGATGTTCACTTAATCTGTACCATATCACATACCATTCCATGCGGGCAATGGTACATGAATCAACATTCCCAAATTGGATTCTTAGGGTTTTTGTTGTTGCCTATGTAGGGAAACATTGTTTAGGTTACAAATGATACTCTATGTACCAATCAGGTTTTTCAGTTCCCTGATGAAATCATTATTCAAAAAACTAGTATTACACTCAATGGATGCATAATAATTTCATGAAATCAAGAAATTCATCCTATATGGCATGAGATATTGCATGGAATATGAATTATAATTGGTTCTTAAAATGATACATAATATCAATATCATCCTCTCGTTAAAAAAAAAGTAAAATCTATAATCATGTGAAACATAAAAAATTAAGCGTGTCACCCAATGATTGAATCAAATCAACTGTAATACGAAAAATCTTGACATCAGAAATTTTCAATCTGAGGAAATTTGGATCTTTCTTACACATCTACTGGGAACTTATCACTATTAAATTACAATACCTCCTTATATCTTATCTATTGTCTTGAAATATTAAACCGACAATTAAATACACTGAAACCACTCTACAATATCCTGACCCAACATCCACTAAATGGTTCTCCAAGATGGTGGGTCACGTTAGCTCAAATTCAACTCCTCATACACTATACGCTGCCGAAAAGTAGTGAGGCCTAGATTGTATCTTTTGGGAGACAATAAACTCTTATGATAGTGTAGGACAATTGTTATAATCACAATATAAAATAGAGGAATGAAATAAATAGCTATCAGGAGATAAACATCAATAAGACTGTAATAATAAATAAGCGAGAAGAAATCATGTTCAATATGATGATCATTATATGTCTCTATAAAAAAAATAGGTATTTAATCATCAAGTATAATACATGTATCAAATGGTACAAATATCTAAAAGTACATTCTCCGAATAGCTTCATGAGTCTAGCTAGGTCTTGTGCACCTCTTCTCCAAAGCCCAACCAAGTCTGGAATATTACAGTGGAATCTTTACCAAATCCCTAGAGGTATCCCAAAATTCTATCAAGGTACACAATGGTGGCTTCAACATGGCGTGAGATAACACTCAGTATAAAACCCAAAAATGAGTTCAATAAAAACCTTCTCGGTGTGACATAAAAATATATATGTCGAGTATATTATATGTATAACAGTAATGTAAATAATCTGAGAAAGCAGAAATGATCCCATCTAAACAAACATGGACCCCTGTGAAACAATAGTCAAAATCCCAAAATAAGGGTTGTGTTAAAATGAAAAATGGAATGTGATATTATCAAGTGGACCCACTTGAGTCAAATACCCATAACAAGGCTACATATAAAGCATAGAAAAAATATCCCCAAATTCCAGACCAGGAATTAAAAATTGAAACATCCATAATGTTCATGACATTTAATCTAGTTTCTATCCATGATGAAAAAATTCTAGGTTATTGAAGACCAAGTCATCCACATTGAGTCCTATGATCATCTTGATATAAACTTGGTAATGACTTGGTTAGAGTCTAAGAAACATGTCTAATGTGATTCCAAGAATGTTGGATCCAATTGGTTGGAAGGCCCATGGTATCCTTCAGAATCATGATCCAAGGAGTAAATAAGTCTAATGTATCCACTACCGTAAAAAAGAACCATAGAGTATAAATTTCGATGGATTTCTACGGAATTAGGATCCAAGGTACGTCAACTAAGTCATCCACTACCATTCATTTTGTCCATATTTATTAGTCACATCCTGTAAAGACCTTTAAATTTCAAGGGAAATTTTTTTCTAAATTTTCTAGGAGATTTTACTAGTATGCAGTTTCTGACGGCACCTGATTCCGAGGACCGGTGTTCCCGGAATCATGTTCCGAAGTTTAGCTTGGGTACGTTTAATGAACGAACCAGCGGGTTTTCCTAACTTTTGAACTGGTGCTCGGAATCGAAATCCGAGGACAACGATAAAACTGCAGTGCCGATAATTTCTTAAGAACACCTTTTCCGGAGTTGCGCTGGCTCGGGTGGGGTTTTTAATTAATTGGGTTAACTAAAAAATAAAATAAAATATTGTGCTACAAATTTTATTTCTATTCTAAGTAGTGATAACCTAGGCATGGTGGTTGTAATGGGACCCACTAATATCCTAACTTCACTAGGTAGGATATTAGTGAGGTGGGGCCCACATGAGCCCCACCCCCTTTATTTCCTTTTAACCTCCCAACTGCATTTTAATTTTGTAACTCACCCACAACCCCCTTTTAAATTCCAGGTCAACTCTCTTAATTAATGAATTGAATTAAGTTATTCAATGTAATCAATTCTTGAATTCATTTTAAATTTCAAATTGAATGTTGTCTTGTGTGTGTTAATTAAATAAGATAAAGTCTTATTTCATTAAGGATTATTTTGTCGTGCGAGAAGGTTGGAGAGAAATTGTTCAAGCCTTGGAATCTTCATCTCCCTCCTTGAAGAACGTGAAGAAGGCACCGTCACCGACGAAGAATGCCGGCCTCCAATGAAGGATGACGAATAACGCTGATTCCTCGGAGATCGACGACGCGACGTTGTGTACCGCGATGCCGACGGTCCTCCTCTCCGTGACGCCATGTACCGCGACGCCGATGATCCTCCTTTCACGACGCCGTCTTCCGCGACGTCCCTTTCCCGCAAAAAACCTCGTTCGACAACTTCATCAAGGTGTGGGTTTGATTTTGGTTCATGAATATTCTTTGATCGTCCAAACGTCAATTTCTTAACCGGTTGATATTGGATTAACGGGAGGGGGCCGGACCGCACGAACACGGCCGACCCTCCTCCCCCTTTGATGATGTGTTTGTCGTGGCACAAACAAAGGTATCGCAGTGCAACGACACCGCCTAGAAACAAAGAAGAACGGGTGAAGAAGCGTGGTGTCGTCACGCCGCGCCGTTGAGGCCGAACAAAGCCACCGCGCCATCGCGTCGCGCAGGAGAACCACGAAGAGGCCACGACTAGAGTGGGGCCGTGGCAGAGGGGTGTGGCGCCGTAGCATCATGCCGGTTGGACAAGGCCATGGCTCAAAGCCGCAGTGGTGCAAGGCGGGGTGGCCGAAACCGCTGGCCACTGGCACCTCGAAGGGGCGGGACCACGGGGTCTCGTGGCAGCAGCACCGTCCGGCCGGACCGGGCCAACCGTTTCGGAAGGAAGATCGGGGGTCGTAACCCCCGGCTGGCAAAGGAGCGGCCCCATGTGGGGCCGCAGTTTCATTCAAGGGGGGCAGCCGCCCCCCCCCCCCTTTCGCTCGGCTTGGCCAGCGCTGAGATGGCCTCACCGGTCTGTGCCCGCGCCAGGCCAACCGGCCACACCGGGCCGGGCCGCCCAGGCCGGGTCGGGCCGCACCGGCTTGGCCGGGCCGCGCCGGTTGGGTCGGCCCGCGCCCCCCGGACTGGACCGCTCCCACCAGACTGGGCCACGCCCTAATGGGCCAGACCCAGACCCGGTTCGGGTCGCCCCGATTTGGCCCGACCCAGGGGGTCTTGGGCCGTGTCGGTTCGGGCCCAAAACCCCCTATCTTCGGAAAGTTCTGTTCAAACGTTCGTATCTTGGGCTACAGACCTCCAATCGACGAACCGCCAGTTGCGATGAGATCCTTCAATAGATACCGTCGTTTTGAAATATTACACTCATGGTTTAGGATAACTTTGGGTACATCCAGGTTGTTTCGAGCATGTAACCAACCGAGCCCTCGGAGCGGAAACACTTATAACTTGAGTTTCAGACGTCTGATTGATGTGCCTTCGACTTCGTTGGTTTCCTCTTAATGAGACGGACCTTTTGGATTACTCCGCTCGAGGTTTAGATATAGATGGAGTACGTTCGGGTTGGTTTTGACTTAAAAACCAACCGGGACCCTGGAACGAAAATGCCAATAACTCTCAGAACAGGCGTCTGATTGACGTGCCGTCTGTCGTGTTGAGTTCCATTTGTTGAGACGGAACTTTGTGATACATCAACTCCGGACTATGTTTCAGTTGATGTATCGACCCCCTTGGCTCGTGGAGCGGACCCCTCGGAAATGAGCATGCTGTGTGCGGGAACCCTAGAGCTGGCTGCGACTACGATGACGATGATGACTGCACTGAAATCCTCTATGGGTTCGGCAGCGATGACGACTGCACTGAAATCCTTCGTGGGTTCGGCAGTGATAAAGACTGCACTGTAATCCTCTGTGGTTTCAGTAGCGATGAAGACCGTACTGAAATCCTCCATGGGTTCGACGACGATGAATGTTGTTCTTGTATCCTACGTGGGTCCGGCAGTACTGCTGTTCTTGTATCCTACGTGGGTCCGGCAGTATTTGAATCTGTTCTTGTATCCGACGTGGGTTTGGAAGAGTAGCTGGTCTGTATCCTATGTGGGTCTGACAACTTAGCTGGTTCAGTATCCTACGTGGGTCCCATCATAGATGAATCAGTGGCTACATTTGATCATCTCTATTATCTTACTAAGAAGTATACCTGTGTGAGATGAGTCTTGACTTTCAATCATTATCTTCGATATGATTAACTTGCATTCTTATGTAGATTGTGTTGTGCTTTCCTGTGTGGATTGGGTTGTACTATCCTGTGTGCATGTGATCGAACTTGGGCTCGGATGTTGGAGCCTAACTGGAATTGATGACTTAGGTATATGTATGGGAATATACCTAAGTAGTGTTGGATGTTACATCGTGATTGTATCTTTCCTTTGTGGATTATCCTTTGTGGATTCTGGGAGACCTTTGGGGGTCTCAGGGTCCCTACTGAGTAGAGTATACTCACCCCTACACGGGCTATGCCCACACTACGTTGTGCTGGATGCAGACGACGGACAACGCTGGTCATGGTTGAGGCTTGTGGAGCAGGTTGGTAACTGGAGGTGGACCACAGGGCGGGACATACACGGAGCGGACGGCTGGACCCAAGGAGCTGAGGAGTCTATCTGTACCCACCATTCAGGTGGGACTTCCAGTGGACGGCTCGACGTTTCTTCTTTACTTCCAGTTATTGTACTTTCTTTCCAGTTGTACTTTACTTTAAGTTTGGGTTTGTATTCTGGCCCATTTACTTTCCGCACTTTATTTTGTACCCAGTTTTACTTAGTGTTTACTTTTGCTAACTTACTCTATGGTGTTTGATTACTTTATAAATTCAATGCCTTCCCCTTTGTTGGGATTTACGCCTTTGGTGCTACTCGCCATCCCCTGGCCTATCAGATGCGGGCTTGGGGTAGTCACGACATGAGCCCCGAGGAAGATTCGTGACAAATTGGTATCAGAGGAGTTTGGTTCTACCGCAGAACTCAGGACTCTGATCCTTCTTCTATGAAGAAATAGTGTTATGGGTATTGAGTGTGGTTATTAGTCCAGGGATTCCAGTGTTGGTGCGGCGGTCGACGTATCCGTACACCAGGACCCTGACTTCTAATTTCTGACTCAATGCACAAAAACATTGATTGCATTTGTGTTTCAAAAGTTTTCTTTGTGATTTGTTTGTGTCAGCTCACCAGGTATACTGTTTGACCGTGGCGCACTTGTTTCTATTCAGGATAGCCCCACGACGGCAGCCAGCTAGGGTTACGAGCATTGTGCAAGACGACAGCCCACCGATCGACGAGGCCTCGGTGCAGGGCCCTTTTTCAGTGGAGGTACCGGCGGTACCTCTACCCGCCGAGACACTGAGGCTACCATCCCCAGCCGCTGAGAGTGCATGTTGCCTTAGAGCACTACACGAGTTTCAGTATCAGGGACCACCCAGGTTCCATGGGGAGACGAACCCTCATGCAGATGAGGATTGGCTAGAGGTTGTGGTTAGAGTTTTCAGGTTAGTGGGGACACCAGCTGACCTCATGGTGATCCTTGCAGTGAGCCTCCTGCACGTGGGAGCAAGCAGATGGTGGATCTTGATACTTCAGGGCATGACGAGGCATCACTCCCCTGGATGGACTTTGAGAGCCTCTTTCGCTCAGAGTTCGTCCCAGCCACACTCCATGCGGTGCACATCTAGGAGCTACTATAGCTGCGGCAGGGTAGCATGACGGTCGCCCAGTTCTCGGTGAGATTAACCAATCTCTCACTCTATTCGACGGATATGGTACGGGAACCAGTCTTTCGAGCTCGGACCTTTGTGTAGGGACTGAGACACGATATCAGGGCATTGATGATCTCCCTCAGCATTCCTACATAGGCAGTAGTACTAGATAGATCCCTTCTCATACAGAGATTTCTTGCTGAGCCTACACCAGCAGCGAGACCTACCACAGGGTGGAATGTAGAAGAGTCGTCTGTAGCTGGCAGTCGACGATTGTCACAGGGGTCCAGGTGGACCAGACCATCAGGCGGACGACCTCAGGACACTGGCTCAGAGGTGCGGGGCACCCGGCGTAGAGCCAGCCTTCCGAGGAGCAGATATTGCTACGCATTCGGCGGACATGGCCACATGTCTCGTGACAGCCTGACCCACCATGCAGAGGAGCAACTGACGGTTGAGGGGCCACCCAGGCAGAGGAAGATGGTCGACTGTGGTGGTCCGCAGGTAGCAGACGGATGAGGCAGAGGAGCTGGCCGAGCAGCGGGTGGTGGGTGACGCTTTGAGTCTTTACAACTACCACCACTAGGAGGTCCACCCCAACCACAGGGCGCTGGCGGGAAGAGGCAGGCTCAGCATCAGGCAGTGGAGGCCTACAACCATGGTGTTCCAGAGATGATTTGAGGTACTATTTGTGTCTACTCCACCCTTGCTACAGTTCTAATAGACATAGGAGCGAGTCATTATTTCATTGTCGATGCCCTTGTTCAGAGCTCTGAGATTCCAACGGAGCCGTTAGCTCGATCCTTACGACTAGAGACTCCTACGGGAGTAGACTCGATGATTACGCACTGGTTCCGGCAGTGTGAGTTTACTCTAGGAGGCGAGAGCTTCGGCTGGGATCTTTTTGTAGCGGCGTCGAGGCCTTATGACGTCATCTTGGGAATGGATTGGTTATCTACAGTCCATGCTCAGATCGACTGTATTAGGCACAAGGTGCGATGTGTTCGCACTGATGGGTGTAGGTTCACCTTCACTGGTGAGAAGGGAGCATTAACAGTGCAGGATGGACTCACACAGAGGATATGATAGCCTATCACCTATCAGTTGGCTAGACTCATCCTAGGATCAGTTGACGTGCAGAGTCTGAGTTTTCCTGCAGTGGTGGATCAGTATGCGGACGTTTTTCCTGATGATGTTCTAAGACTACCTCCTCATAGAGAGGTAGACTTCTATATTGACCTATACCCATGGACAACCCTGATATCCACTCCAGCATATCTGATGGCCCCCACTGAGTTTTGAGAGCTACGGGTATAGTTGGAGGACTTGCAGGGTAAGGGATTCATCCGACCTAGTGCTTCACCCTGGGCTTCCCCGATATTGTTTTCCAAGAAGGCGGACGAGAGCTTGCGACTGTGTGTCGAATATCGTCGCCTGAACTAGGTGACCGTGAGGAACAAGTATCCGCTACCGAGGATGGACGACCTCTTCGATCAGCTCAAGGGAGCAAGGTGGTTCTCGAAGATAGACCTTAGATCAGGCTATCATCAGCTCAGAGTTTGAGACGAAGATGTGTAGAAGACGACCTCAATATTTCGTTATGGCCACTATGAGTTCTTGGTTATGACTTTTGTCATAACCAATTCTCCAGTAGTGTTCATGAGTCTCATGAACATGATCTTTCAGCCATACCTCGATTGATTTTTCATGGTCTTCATCGATGACATATTGATATACTCAACCACTAAGGAGGAGCACGCCTACCACTTGTAGGTTGTACTGGACACACTCTAAGAGAACCAGCTTTATGGAAATCTCTCGAAGTCTCAGTTCTGGTTACGTGAGTTCCACTTCTTGGGACACATCATCTCTGAGGCGGGAGTTGCAGTGGATCCTGCGAAGATCGAGACAGTGCTAGCTTAGGAGCCACCCAAGAGTGTGACGGAGGTGCGGAGTTTATTGGGGCTAGCTGAGTACTACCAGAGTTTTGTGCCAGACTTCTCTAGAGTTTCGGCACCACTCTCAGCTTGGATGAAGAAGGGAAAACCCTTCATGTGGTCAGACAGATGTCATCAGAGCATCCAGAAGCTGAGGCAGAGATTGACCAGTGCACCTATCTTGAGACTACCAGAGGAGAGAGTAGGTTATGTAGTCTACTGCGATTCATCAGGGACCGGGCTTGGATGTGTCCTAATAAAGGAGCGGGTAGTGATCGCCTATGGATCACATTAGTTGAGGCAGCATTAGCAGAACTATGCTACCCATGACCTGGAGTTAGTAGCAGTGGTCTTCGCTCTGAAGATGTGGAGACACTATCTGATGGGTGAGCGCTTTACAGTCTACTATGACCACCAGAGTCTCAAGTACATCTTCTAATAGAAGGACGTGAATCTTAGACAGTGACGATGGCTCAAGTTACTCCAGGACTATGACTTTGAGATATCCTATACTCATGGAAAGAGGAACGTAGTAGCTGATGCTCTCAGCAGGAGGATAGGAATTCAGCTACTCGGGGAGGCGACCGAGCAGCTAGCCGCTTTGTAGATATCCTTCATGGATAGAGATGGAGCAGCCTTTCTTCAGTCACTCACAGTCACTCCTCCACTACTGCAGCGGGTCAGATAGGCAGAGTGTGGGGATGCTGACTGTGAGACACGAGGTGCACAAATATCCTCAGGACAAGTACCTGATGGATTCTCTATATGAGGAGATCACGACATCCTTTTCATAGGACGTACCATGGTACTAGATGCTTTACAGGAAGAGGACCTAGGGAGTTTCACACTTCCCCTTTAGCGGTACATCCGAGAGTGGCGAAGATATACTAGGATCTCAGATGACAACACTGGTGGCCGGGTATGAAGAAGGTTGTAGCTGAGTTTGTTTTTCGATGCCTCACATGTCAGCAGGTGAAGGTGGAGCACCAAGTACCACCATGCTTGGTACATCCCTTGGAGTTCCTAGAGTGGAAGTTTGATGGGATATCTATGGATTTCGTGACTAGACTTCCACGCACTTCCAGAGGTCACGACTCTATTTGGGTGATTGTCGACTGACTCACCATGTCGGCCAACTTGTTACCCATCAGAGAGAAGGAATCAGTGGAGAGCTTTGGACACCTCTATATTCAGAAGATCGTACGGATTCATGGTGTTCCATCATCTATTGTCTCCGATCGAGATGCTCACCTTACTTCCCGACTTTGGAAGGGGTTGCAGGAGGTATTCGGGATGCAGCTACGTCTGAGCACCACCTTTCACCCTCAGACGGATGGTCAGATGGAGAGGACCATTCAGACTCTCGAGGACATGCTCCATGAATGTGTCCTCAACTTTGGTCGCATATAGGAGGAACACCTACCCTTGGTGGATTTCACGTACAACAACAGCTACCACTCCACCATCAGGATGGAACCATACGAGGCATTGTACAGCTGGCCATGTAGATCACCTCTATGATGGACAGACCCTGGGGAGTCAGCACTTGTGGGACCAGAGATGGTCCAGGCCACAACAGAGAAGGTCCAGGTCATCCAGGAGCAGATGAGGACAGCTCAGAGCCTGATGAAGTCTTATGCTGATAGGAGGCGGAGGCCACTAGATTTCGAGGATGACAAACACGTTTTCTTGCGGGTCTCACCTCGACGTGGATTAAAGAGATTTGGCTGGGGCGGCAAGTTATCTCCGCGCTTCATCGGACCATTATAGGTCCTCAGCAGGGTAGTCAAAGTGGCTTACTGCCTGGCTCTACCACCTCAGTTGCACCGGGTGCACGAAGTCTTCCATGTATCTCAGCTGAGGAGATACGTGCACGACCCGACGAATATCATCAACCAGGGGGAGCTCGAACTTGACAATGGGGCGACCTTTGCGGATGTCCCAGTGGAGATCGAGGATCGACAGGAGTGGGTCCTACGTGGGTGGTTGTTTCCTCTAGTACGCATTAGATGGCAGCATGGGAACCTCTAGGAGAGCACTTTGGAGCGGGAGGCTCAGATGTGTGCTCAGTACCCTCATTTGTTCCCCTAGTTTGTGATGTATCTTTACGGGGATGTAAAGCCCTGAGGTGGGAGTAATGTAAAGACCTGTAAATTTCAAGGGTATTTTTTTCTAAATTTTATTTGGGATTTTACGAGTATGAAGTTTTTGACGGCACCTGATTCTGAGGCCCGGTGTGCCCAGAATCATGTTCCGAAGTTTTGCTCGGGTACGTTCAGTGAACGAACGAGCGAGTTTTCTTAACTTTTTCACCGGTGCTCGGAATCGAAATCCAAGGACACTGCTGAAACCGCAGCACCGGTAATTGCTTAACAAGACCTTTTCCGGAGTTGCGTTGGCTCGGGTGAGGTTATTAATTAATTGGGTTAACTAAAGAATAAAATAAAATATTGTGCTACAAATTTTATTTCTATTCTAAGTAATGATAACCTAGGAATGGTGGTTGGAGTGGGACCCACTAATATCCTAACTTCACTAGATAGGATATTAGTGATGTGGGGCCCACACGAGCCCCACCCCCTTTTATTTCCTTTTAACCTCCCACGTGCAATTTAATTTTGTAAGTCACCCGCAAGCCCCTTTTAAATGCCAAGTCAACTCTCTTAATTAATGAATTGAATTAAGTTATTCAATGTAATCAATTCATGAATTCATTTTGAATTTCTAATTGAATGTTGGCTTATGTGTGTTAATTAAATAAGAAAAAGTCTTATTTCTTTAAGGATTATTTCGTCGTGCGAGAAGGTTGGAGAGGAATTTCTCTAGCCTTGGAATCATCATCTTCCTCCATGAAGAACGCGAAGAATTCACCGTCACCGACGAAGAATGCCGGACTACGACGAAGGACGATGAATAACGGTGATTCCTCAGAGATCGACGACGCGACGCCGACGGTCCTCCTCTTCGTGACGTCGTGTAATGCGACGCCATGTACCGCGACGCTGACGATCGTCCTTCCGTGACGCCATCTTTCGCGATGTCCCCTTCCAACGACAAACCTCGTTCAATGACTTCATCGAGGTAGGGGTTTGATTTTGGTTCATGAATATTCTTTGACAGTCCAAATGTCAATTTCTTAGCCACTTGATTTTGGATTAATGGGAGGGTGCTGGACCGCACAAACACGGCCGACCCTCCTCCCCCTTTGGTGATGTGTTTGTCACGAAATGAACAAAGGTAGCACGGTGCAACGAAACCGTGCCAAAACAAAGAAGAATGGGAGAAGAAGCGCGGCGCCATCGCGCCACTCCGTTGAGGCCGAACAAAGCCGATGCGCCATCGTGCCGCGCTGGAGAACCACGAAGAGGCCATGGCCTAAGCGGGGCCATGGAGGAGGGGCGCAACGCCGTTGCGCCGTGCCGGTCGGACAAGGCAAGGCTCAAAGCCATGGCGGTACAAGGAGGGGCGGCCAGAACCGCAGGCCGCCGACACCTCGGAGGGGTGGGACCACGAGGTCCCGTGGCAGCAGCACCGGCCGGCCGGACCGGGCCTGCCGTTTCAGAAGGAAGACCAGGGGTCGTAACCCCCAGTTGGAAAAGGAGCGGCCCCACGTGGGGTCGTGATTTCAATCAAGGGGGGCCTCCGCCCCACCTCTTCGCTCGGCTCGGCCAGCACCGAGCTGGCCACACTAGGTCGTGCCCACGCCAGGCCAACCATTTGCCCAAGCTGGACCGGCCTCACCGGGTCGGGCTGCCCAGGCCAGGCTCGGTCGCACCGGCCGGGCCGGGCCGCGCCCACCGGACCGGGCCGCACCCTAATGGGCCGGAACTGGACCCGGTTCGGGTCGCCCCAGTTCGGGCCGACCCAGGGGGTCTTGGGCTGGGTCGGTCCGGGCCCAAAACCCCCCTATCTTCGGACAGTTCCATTCAAATGCTCATATCTTGAGCTACATACATTCGATCGACATACCGTCAGTTTCAATTAGGTTCTTGGATCGAGATGGTCGTTTCGATATATTACACTCATGGTTTAGGAGAACTTTGGGTCTGGCCGGGTTGTTTCGAGCACAAAACCAACTGGGCCCTCAGAGTGGAAACACTTATAACATGAGCTCCGAACGTCCAATTGACCTGTCGTCGACTTCGTTGGTTTCCTCTCAGTGAGATGGACCTTTTGGCTTACTCCTCTTGTGGTTTGGATGCAGATTGAGTACGGTCGGGTTGGTTTTGACTTAAAAACCAACCGGGCCCCTAGAACGAAAAAGCCAATAACTCTCAGATCGGGCGTCTGATTGACGCGCCGTCTGTCGTGTTGAGTTCCCTTTGTCGAGACAGAAATTTGGGATACATAAACATTCGACTACGTGTCAGTTGATGTATCGACCCCCTTGACTCGTGGAGTAGACCCTCCCAGAAACGAGCATGTTGTGTACGGGAACCCTAGAGGTGGCTGCAACTGCGACGACGATAATGACTGCACTGAAATCCTCCGTGGGTTCGGCAGTGACGACGACTGCACTGAAATCCTCCGTGGGTTCGACAGCGATGAAGACTGCACTGTAATCCTCCTGGGGTTCGGAACCAATGAAGACCGTATTGAAATCCTCTATGGGTTCGATGACGATGACTACTGTTCCTGTATCCTACGTGGGTCCAGCAGTACTACTGTTCTTGTATCCTACGTGAGTCTGGAAGTGTTTGACTCTGTTCTTCTATCCTACGTGGGTCTGGCAGAGTAGCTGGTCTGTATCCTATGTGGGTTCGACAGCTTAGCTAGTTTATTATCCTACGTGGGTCCCAGCTTAGATGAATCAGTGGCTACATCTGATCATCTCTATTATCTTACGAAGAAGTATACCTGTGTGAGCTGAGTCTTGACATTCAATCATTATCTTCGATATGATTGACTTGATTTCTTGTGTGGATTGTGTTGTGATTTCCTGTGTGGATTGGGTTGTACTATCCTGTGTGGACGTGAGCAAACATGGGCTCGGATGTTGGAGCTGAACTGGAATTGATGACTTAGGTATATGTATGGGCATATACCTAAGTAGTTTTGGATGTTACTTCATGATTGTATCTTTCCTTTGTGGATTATCCATTGTGGATTCTGGGAGACCTTCGGGGGTCTCAGGGTCCCTACTAAGTAAAGTATACTCACCCCTGCACGGGCTATTCTTGCACTACGTTGTGTTGGATACAGAAGATGGACAATGCTGATCGTGGTTGAGTCTTGTGGAGCAGGTCGGTACCTGGAGGTGGACCACTGGGCGGGACGTACACAGAACGGACGGCTGGACCCGAGGAGCTGAGGAGGCTTTCTGTACCCACCCTTCAGGTGGGACTTCCAGTGGAAAGCTCGACGTTGCATCTTTACTTTCAGTTGTTTTACATTCTTTGCAGTTGTACTTTACTTTCAGTTTGGATTTGTATTCTAGCCCATTTACATTCCGCACTTACTTTTGTACCCAATTTTACTTAGTGTTTACTTCTACTGGCTTACTCTATGGTGTTTTTTACTTTATAAAGGCAATGCCTTCCCCTTTGACGTGATTTACGCCTTTGGTGATAGTCGCCAACCCCTGGCCAATGGGAGGTGGGCTTAGGGAAGTCACGACACAGGCCCTGAGCATGGGTCGTGACACATCCAATTATTTCTTCCAAATCATTCAAGAATTCCATAAATACATTTTACCATCTAAAATAATTGTAACAACAAGGAAAGGAGGAAAAAATGTTCTCTAATCAATTAAAAAAATCCCTTCATTTTAAAATAAATATGTAAAACCAGGTGCAAACAACCTTAAAAAATTCATTTAATTCTCTTTAAGTCACCCACTAAAATTGGCAAGCTCACATACACCCAAAGGGGTGGTAAAACAATGGGTTACTACAAGGTCACACCCCATGGGTGGCCTATTTTGGGGATAATGGCCTCTATCAATAACTATGTTTGTATTGGGAGAACTTAACATGTTCCAAACCATTTAATTCAGACATTAAATTAATTTTTGGGGAAACTCTAGAAATTTCTGTGTGTGGAATAACTGTACCAATTCATATAAAACACCAAACCTTGTGGGAATAGTATAGGCCACCTACCGTATACATGTGGTAGAACACACATGTAGTATTTAACTCCCATTTAATCTATATCACAAGAAAAAAAATGAAAAATGAACGAAATTATTGGAAATAGGTTATATGAGCATTCACCTAAATAACTTCCTTGATATGAAGAAAAATGAAGAATAGAATAAGATGAATGAAGAATATATCGGCACATATCCATTAATATAAATGGTGCTCAAATATGTATTCAAATGATGAATCGGGACCAAAATATATGATTTTAGGTTTAATATAACTCCAAAGGTTTTAGGAGGTTCTCCACTAGAAGAGAGAAAAATAGATTTAGGTTACAAGGTATTTCAAGGGAAAAAGGAAATTTCACATGTTTAAAATGGGTTGCACAGTTTGCCCACATGGTTGGAAAAAATAGGCTCCAAACATCCTCCCTTATCTTCCTCATGGGAGATGTTACAATTTTCATGCACACATTTTGGGAAACTATGAACCAACCATGCAGCCTGGGGCGGATGGTTACTACTAACCATGTGGCCGACCTTCTTTTTCCAAGAATTGGGCCTCCATACAACAAACAATCCCCAAACACCCCACCCCCATAAAAACATCCATGACCTCATTACATACTCACATTAGGTAAAACTAAGGAGTTAAACTAGAAAAAAATTATCTCATAGGAAAAAACTAGGATCTTACAATAATGATATATCTACTTCTCCTTGGTCCATAGTGATCTATCTGATACACCCCATATAAAACTCCTCAGGTTTTTGTGATCTATCTAATTCACTGGGTGTGGATAATCGTGTACTGATTCTTCTATATCCAAATAACCTTTTTATGATATTCCTTGTACACATATTACTCCTACCATCCAACTCTTCTCTTCTTATTCAATATAATAGAATCTTCATTGAAAACTCACATTTTGGGGGCATAAAAACATCAGTTCATCCACTTCATTTAAAAAAAAGAAAAAATAATCATAATACCAATATATCATCCTTCTATAGGAATATTTTCCATATAAATTACATAAATTAAAGAAGAATAATGGGATCTAACATCAATTTCCCTCTCAAATAAAACATCACTCTGTTTCTTTCAAAGACACTGAAGGTTTGGAGTCATCAATATTTATATGAACATCCTTAAATTTTTGATTCAAGGCCTTATTGTAGTATTCCTTAAATATAAATTATATTTATGAACATTGAAATAACATATTAGCATTATCACAATTATTAACATTAAAAATATTTTTAATGTTTCCAAAACCTATATTCAGGGTTCAAACATATAGTCCTACTTTTATTGATGAGATATATTTTTTACACGTTCATTTATCTCTATATATTGGAATTAAAAATCTATTATCTATCATATATACCATTATATGGTTCCAATTTTATTTGAACCAATTATCTGATGGACTCATTATTTTTCTATCTAATGGATTTTTAGTTCTCTGTCTGATGTCGTCATATTTCATCACCAGATAGATCATTTAAAATTTTATCTAATGAACATTCATATGGTGATCATTAGATAAATCTATCTAGTATTATTCTTAATTATGTATATAGAATACTAATAAAATCTTCCATTTCATTAGTTAAGAATATCCATTTGTACATTACTTGTCTGATCACAACATAAAATATCATGTCATGTATAATTTCAACTTCATGAATTTATAACATTGATCTTTGTAAAGTTTTCATCTTTATCACTTTACAACATAAACATTATAAAAACAATATTTATCCCCTAAATAAGGTTTCATACTCCTCTAAAATCTCTATCTCTTGATCTTTGGATATTTCTTATATATGGTACCATTTCATATAGCCACAACTCCATATTTGTAACTAAAAAATATACAACATTTATATTAGGAAATTTATAACAATGTACCATTACTCTAGAGAACTACATCTAATAGACACATTCTATTAACCCCAGTCTGGTGGCCACTACGCTCCATAAACTTTCTTCCTTCTAATAATTTCATATAGGAATCATGAATAACATCCCGATAATTGATACTTTGAAGATTAGTAAATAATTGTATGAAATTACAATGTTTCCATAAACCTAGAATCAACTATTCTCTCCAAATTTCCAAGAATATTCTTCTAATAACAGAAATTGATACATTTAAAAAAAATTAACCAACACAACTTGGGCACAACAATCTCCCACTTGCTGTTTTTGGGAACATCCCCATTTTGGAGTGGCTTCCCGTAAACAAAATACATTGTACTTTATATTTCATGAATATTAGAATGTGTGAATGTTAATATAAATATATTATCACATATTCATTTTTATTCTTCATAACATTACTTTGATATTGTCTGAGAATATCTGTTACATTGATGAGGTCATATAAGTTCCCATTTATGATGAGAACCTTGAAATTCCATCACGATATTCTTCGAAATAGTTCTATAGTCTGACAAAGTACTATGGTAGGGAATATATTTTGTATATCTCTAGGAGGAAGTACTCATAATAGTATGAGGCATATCCTCATAAATTTTTCACTTGGTAATTTCCATAAAGGGATATTATGATAACAGACCACCAGTAAGAATTCTTCATGTTTTGGTGTCATCAGATATTCCAATATTTGAGTGTATGTAATGGTCCTTAGACTTTAAGATTATTATTAATGTGGGTTATGACTCATGAACTTTTATGTATTTCAAAAACCATGACAATGATAGATCATGGAGATATTGGGTAGGTTTTATGTGACATGAGTTACATTTTATCAATGACTAAGAAAAGTATGGATTTTCCCAATCCGTATTTATGGAAGATTATATCTTGGCCCATTTATTGGAATAAAAACCTCACATTAAATTCCATGGTAATGGTGTAACAACGTGTTTATTTTAGATAATCAAAGAAACATGCATCGACCACAAAGGTCAATAACAAATATTGGAAACCTACTTGATGTTATATGGCGGTAAATGGATTTTATTACATACTAAGAATTCTTAGGTGGTTTTCATTGTTACAACATTAAAATTTTTCTCTTTTTTTCCTTGAACGATTTCAGAATATTAATCTTAGACATTTGGTGATCATGTCTAAATGAAATGATAAAGAATCCTATAGGGTCACACACTAATTTTTTCCACTCATATGGATTAAATTATAATTGTATTTAATTAATGGAATAAATATTATTCTCAAGATCAAAGAATAATTTTATTCATGTTTAATCCATCACATATATTAATTAAATATTTATTCTCTAGATACTAAATAAAATATATTACATTTATTTATTTAATATATATAAAAAATTATTCACAAGTTTGTGAATGAAATATTTATTTAAGTGAATAAAATATATCTTCAAGTATTCAATAAATTCTCAGTATTTTGAACATATAAAGAAGGAATTCGGTTAAAAATATTAATGTTCAGGTGAGTTAAATAATATTTTTGATCGAACAACTTAGCATATGCACCATAAAATAATAATAATAATAATATTATTATTATTATTATTATTTTGGCATGGGGTTTAATAGATATTATTTTATTTAAATTTTTACATGAAATTAAAAAATATTTTAACATATACTCTATCTCTATAAATAAATGGTAATTTCTATTGTGTAAGGTAGATCAAAAATTGAGAATAGAGAATTGTTGCACAAAATAGACTTCTCTCACAATGTATCAAACTTATCCTATAATCCTCTCAATAATAATAATAACTCATTCAAAATAGGCGGATCTAGGAGTGATCAAGATGTAAAATTCTCTATTAATGATTCTCTATGTTGTAACATGAAAATACATCAGTATTTCTCAATGATCCAAGGATCACGCGTGGATCCCTACTAGTGGAATTCTACACTTCGATCCTTTAACTAAAATGAAGGAAATCCTAAAGGGTATTTATAAGATTAAAAATTTCATTGAATAATATATCCTAATATCAGGTAATAATTCTTTCAAATAAAAAATAAATAATTGATAAATTTAGCATTCAAGATCTAGTATTGGGGTTTCAAGAAACTCTAAATTAAAAGAAATTTTAATTTTACACCCACCAATAAAACTTATGTTATTCCCAAAATTAATAAATGGAATCAAAGAAGATTGGTTTTAAATTTATAATTTTGTATTTTATTTTTGATCAATATAGAAAATCATGGTTGAATTTTTTATTTCATATTATTCATTCTTTATACTTATTTGAGTTAACTTGTTTTTAACATTTTAATTTCTTTGTTCAAGTTTCGTTTTCTTAAAAAATTAATAATATAAAAAGAATTAATTGATATTCCATCGGGAAGTGACATATGTTTTGGCTAGTATGAATGGGTTACATGAAGTGTAGTAGGATTACACTCCATGTACCGACGTAAACTACAAAAAGATGCGTCATAGGATATACAACATTCCAAGAAGAAATTGTACGCAATGCATTTATTTCAAAATTTTCATAGACTAAGCCATTCTAGCACATTGAATTTTAGATTAAATAGCGGGTAGCTGTTGTGAACATCATGTAGTCCACATAGGTTAGTTGTGAAATTTATGAAATCAGTTTTGATATTATTCATGGTCAAACCATGTGAGACTGATAGAATGGAGCATAAATGATATACACCATGGGTATGTTTTGTAAACGATGTGTAGTTTATTATTTCAGGTGCCTAAAATTCACACTGATATATTCATTGAGTATTTTGGACACACGACATAAAAAATACAATGTTTATTGTTGATCGGTACACATCATGTAGTCACGACAGAAGTACACACAGAGTTCTTCCACAGGTCGTGTGGATACAGAACAAGAGTGATCCAAAACATGTAACAGGCTTGTTCATGCGGTTTAGTCTAGCCAAGGAACATGACCACAACCTAAGGCATGTAAACCAAGTACACTAAAGCTAAGGTAGATGGAGTAAAACTAGCAATTATAGGTCATGTATTCTCATAGTTAATGGAAGAATTAAATTACATTAAATAGAAAACAGGTGCATAAAAACCTTATCTTATTGATTGGAACCTAATGTGTTTGAAAGTTTAATAATTGTTTTAAATAATTTTAAATGATAAATTAATTTATTTTATTAAATCTATTATTATTAGTTCTTCTCTCTATTTTCAATGAATTACATTAATGATGGGTATCTCTAAATGAATTCTGATGGTCATTGAGATGAAATGAAAATAATTGATTAATTGATTGATTAATTAATTCCTGCATTTATATTTTAATAATAATAAATGTGTAATAAATTAATGTTACCTAGTTACTTATACATATTTGTTTCAAGTTTGAGTGATCATGAGATTAACCAAGACCTATGAATGTGTTAGAATTAATTTATTTTATTTTATTTCATGGGTTTGAAATAATTAATTATTAAATTAATTTTAATGTAATGTATGTCATCTCTCCCTCCATTATTATATAGTTCATTTTTATTAAAGGCTATTTATGTAATCCATATTAAAAAATACTTTTGTTCCTCTCACCTTCATGTGACTTATAAACAGTTACAATTAATGGATTATCCCAAGGCCCATGGAAGTGGTTCTTGTAAGAACCATAATGATGCAAACTCAAGTGATACGTACAAGTGGAATGTTGTAACTCCTTCCAAGACCCGCACAAGAAATTTTCACCTATGTAAATGGTTGATTTGGTGTCTTCTAAATATCTCAATAATTCCAAAGGCTTATTCCCATGCCATTTATTATATATTTATTTCTATCATAAGGATTATTTATTTTATGTATACAATAATTCAATCAAATAAATAGATGGATTGGTTTTCAAAGATTGAATTTAAATAAATGGATTGGGCATTAATCTTATATCAAACATAGTTAAATAATTAAGTAAAATACACTTAATATTAAAAAGATATGTAAAGAATGAAAAGATAAAATTTATACACAATATATAAAATCCATCATTGTAACACCCCAAGCTTCCATGGTACGCTTCTCTTTAAATAATACAGTAGCGTACGTTGTACGCAACTTCGAGTTCTAACACACACCACCACCAATCAAACTAGCCATTATGAATAGTAATACCCATTTTTTGAACTTTTATAAATTTTATCTTTCAAAATGGACTTCATTTTTGGATTTGGAATATAGAAATTATCTTAGGGTGAATTTTTGGTATTTTTCTGAAAACATTCAATTTTTGTTGAATAGTGAAAAAACACTGAGTTATAGTTTAAAATAAATTTTTTATTTAAATAATTATTTATTTTATTTAAATTTATTTATGGTCAAAATAGATAAATAATACATATATAAGTTCAATGTAATTCACTAAAGTTATTTTAGAAAAACTTTAGATATAAAAAAATTTTATGGAACTTTTCACCGTCTTTTACCCACCTCCAAGAAGAATTTGGAAATTCTCATAAAACATAATTTTACCACTTCTGTGAGTGGAATTTAGAAAATCAAAGAGAAATTGTTAATATCAAAGGGTAAAATTTGGTTCAATAAGATAAAAATAATTTTTGGTGAATTGTAACTTTTTTACTTTTATTTACGACGGTTAAAAGTAAATAGGGTAATTAAGGGTAAAAATGATATTAATATTACCCTAAAACATGTCCTAATTCTATTTAAAAAGTGTATCTAGACCAAAAACAACCTTAGGAATCAAATATTATCATTTAGGTCCACTTAAATTATATTAGGACATTTATTATTATTTAATTCAAAGAAGAGTTAAAAGAGTTAAAATCAATGATTAATAACTAAAAAAATTTAATACAGGGTTATACATAAGATAAATTCAATTATAAATATTCATTAGGAAGATAAAATGATTTCATACATAATTGTATTTTATTTATAATTTTTAGACACAAAATAATTTAATTTATTTATGACACAATGGTGATGCAGTAATTACCGAATTAATGAAAGATTAAAATAATTGATATTATAAATATAAAAATAAATTTAATTTGAGACTTTTTATGAATTACACTAATTTTAATGGTTAATATGAAATATTAGGACTGATTATATAAATTGTTTTCGAAGTAATAATTCTGTTATGAAATTATCAAAAACAAAATACCCAATAATGTCAAAATTGACATAAAAGAGTTTTTAAAACAAATATTATATTATTTATATATATTGTATTCCTAAAAACCTAAGGTTCATCCAAGAGACTTAAATAATTATATTTGTATCATAAATAGACCACTTGGGGGTCTCCTGGAAGTTTATAGTAAGTTTATTGACTATATAATATAAAAATACAAAGAGGCATGGTAAGTGTCAAACTAATTAACTAAGAGTTAAAACTAAAAGTTAAGGTTAATAAAGTGACCCAAACCTGTCTAAAACCTATTGGTTGAGTGGTTATAGACCTATCCCCTCCTTAAACTTTAAATAATCCATTTTGGATCCATTAGAACTCGAATATGAATTTATTATAAAATAATATTTCTAGCTTTTCCAAAGGTTCCCTCACCACTCTTATAAAAGGGCACTCCCCCTTCTCTCAAATTCATACCATCAAAGCCATTGGGATTGGCCAAACTCTTCCCAAATACTCTCTCAAATATCCTAAATTCATCCTAGAGGCCTTAATTTAGTCATAAATCCAACCTAAGGATCCCTTTTTATCAAATTAAAAGGATGAACACAAAAAAGATGTAATGTTTTCACCACCCTATTTCAAGTTCCTTTCTTCTTCAACTTCTTCTTTCTTTGTTATTCCCATTATAAAATAATAACTCTAGTATCTTCTATATAATTTTATGTTATTATAAATATGGTAAAACCATATTAATTATTCTATCCATCCTTTTAATGACATGTCACCATACGTGCATACGTACGGCTTACCGTCTCCATGTCGTGGTGTAATTGTTATTCAATAAATAATTATTTGGAATGGTATAATAATGATGTGTAATTCATATAAATAATAAATATAACATGATAATGATCCTGTATATATTATATACCTTCCAATTATATATTATTTTAATATCAGATTAATGATATTGTCACTCGTGCGTACATACGGACTACCGTCTCCACGAACGCGATTAGATTCATTCCCCATCATATCCATTCAAGACTAATTATCATTTAATGATTGAAAATAATGTTTAAGGACTTGATATCATTTTAGATATGAATATGATACGACCTATTCATAACAAACACGGCTTATGTAACAAAACATATATAGGAAAACGAGTAAGTTAACACCCGAAACAACGATAATACTAAGATATTATTAACAAAGAACTGTTAAAAGATCATATATGATATCATATATGTATAAATGATTCTTTTATAATTTAATAACAAATATTTAACCATTATACAAGAGTTTAACCTACCCTCGACCAAGGAAAAGTACAAGGTAAAGGTTTATTTCACAATCTCTTCATTATCTGAGGTTGTTTATACATAATTATCTACTGGGACCTCTTTATCATCCACATCCATTTTCTTAAAAATGTAATTCAAATCATTCTTACTATTTTACAGACTATGGGTTAAATTCATTTATACCCTTGTTGACTTTTTATAAGATGTTTATGAAGGAATATTTCTGTCATTTTCCAAAAAATGTACTTTTAACCGTTTTGACAAAATTAAGGTATGAATGTCTTTTTTTAACTTATACGGCAGGTGAGGCTATTTTCTGCCGTTATAAAATTGTCAATGCTTCCCTTAAAAGATTATAAGAATATTTTAAAAGTAAATGTTTTCTTTTATAAATATGTTACTTTTAAATGATTTCAAAAAAAGAGATATTTCTCTCAAATAGATTTGATTTCATCTATGTCAACATCCTTTCATGGATTTTAAGCTTATTTGAAGTTTATTTATTATGATACAAAACATCCTTATTTTATTAAAGGTTTTGTGATATGTTTGACTATGGATGTGTTATTTTTATACCATTCATGGTTTATGGAGAAATTAATGACATTTCGTTTGCTAGTTTTAATATGAATGTTTATGTTATGTTTAAAACTATTCAAATAAGGAATGCATTGGACTTAATAAGTGACGGGTGGAGCCCGCTAAAGCTCCTCGATGCATTGGTATCTCTCATGAGACAAACTAGTGTTTTTCACAAGGCCTTGACAAAATATTATTTGTAGTCTTGGCACGAGGCCTTGGCTATGTGGTTATGATAGTCTGGTATTATGCATTCCATCATTATGAAAGTAGTTATTGATATTTCATGTGATTACTCAACAAGTAGACTATCCATGTGAATAAGTAAATGGAATTATTTCATTTTATCTTTTCCATATTATTCTAAAATTCATGTTTAAAAGGATTTTTTTTAGTTATATATTTCATAAAATGTTTATGATTATTTATAAAAGTTTATGCTATATTATTATCCTTACTGAGCATCTGAGCTCACCCCTTTCAATGTTTTATTTTTCCCAGTATGTGAAGAAGTAATTTATGAATGAAATGTAGGAATAGTATGAGGGGATATGAAGACAAGATGTTGTTGTGGTTTTTTTACTTTATGATGTAATGTAAGACTTATAAATATATCTAGTGTTTCCAAGACTACTAAACTAATCATCTTTTTAAGACATGATCTTTTGTGATCATGCCAATGTTAGGTAATAATGCACCAAATCTGGGTAACTGGGTTCGAGGTGTTATAGTTGGTATCAGAGGAAGTTTAGTACAAACCTTAGAAGCTAGATTTAGAGAAACTCTGATTAGAGCACATAGCCCTAAGATAGACGTTGAGGATTTTTATAGAATAACTTACTGAAATTTTGGTATTGTAGAGATTTTGTGAGTTTTTAGAGCAATGCATCCCTGTCTAGATACGATCAGGTAGAGGCCGCTCTGGCATAGATGTACCTAGGGGTAAAACCTGAAAACACCACTTTGAGCTAGACTCAAACGAGAACTGGTGCACGACAACGGGCCTTGCTGCATTCTTGCATACAACACTCCCAGAGGATATGCTTAGGATAATTATCATTTTCATTAAAAACCATTATGAAGGGTTTATGAGTATATACTTCTTCAAAGAAAACATTTTTATTATTATGGATTATATCCATAAATAGATCAATTTATGTTAAGTGTTTTACAAGTATGGAATTATGTATTTTAATTCATAAACTAATATAGTTTATGCCATTGTTTAGAAATGGCACCTAGTGGAAGAAATGGAAACCGTATCAATGCACGCAATCCATGTAGGGATTTACCTCCTCTTTAAGATAATTATAGTGGAGCTGGTGATGCAACTGGTGCTGATCAGCTAATCACCATACTGGGACAACTCACTCAATTTATAAATAATAACCTTACCCGTATGGAGCACCCTGATCCACAACATAGAGGATCAATGTTAAATTGCTTCATGAGGCAACAACCACCAATGTTCAATGGGAGTACAAATCCCTTAGTAGCTGAGAAATGGATAAATTCCCTAGAGAAAATATTTCAGGCATTGGGAGTAGTGAAAGGGATAATGTTATCATGGAAGTTTACAGCCTCACTGGAGATGCTGATCAGTGATGGTCCTTGATTCAAAACAAAAAGGATGAAGAGGAAGTATCAAATATGGAATGGAGAGAGTTCAAAGAAAGTTTCTTAGAAAAATACTTTCCTCGTGACCATCGAGAAGATATGGAAAGGCAATTTCTAAGTATGAGACAAAAGGAGGATGAGAATGTCGCAATGTATGAGGCTAACTTTACAAGGTTAGCAAGGCATACTGCATATTATATACGTAAGCCAAGAATTTAGATTGATCGTATCTTTTATGGGTTAAAACCATTTATCTGTCGAGCATTGGTCTCACAATCCTTCTCGTCATACGAAGATATTATCTTGTGTGCTATCAAGACAGAAAAAGAATTCTCTAAGTCTTATGACTTTAAAGAAAAGAAAGAGAAGAAGAGATCTTCTGATCACTCTGGGAATGGAAATAATGGGAAGAAGGGAAAAGTTGAATATACATCTTGTAGTAAATGTGGTAAGAAACACCTTGGTTCTTGCTTGAATGGAATGTGAGTCTATTACAAGTGTGGTGAAAAAGGCCACCAAGCTCATGATTTCAAGGGGAATAAATAAGCTACCAATGTTTAATGCAACAACTGTAGAGAGATGGGACATTATGCAAATGAATGTCCTAAGAATCAGGGACACTTACCTCAGAAAAGGCTAAGGGATCAAGGCCAAGCTTATGCTATCACTACTACAGAGGTAGAAGCTCTGAAAGACATTGTGGAAGGTAATTTAATGGTTTCCTCAAGTTTAGAAAATGCTTTATTTGATTCTGGATCATCTCATTGTTTCATATCTTCCCAGTTTTCTAAGAAAATTAGATATTTCTAATTTGATTTAACATGGGAGTTTTCAGTCCAAAATCCTAAGGGATGTATCATTGCAACAATTTTTTGTGAATCAGTCCCCATTAGAGCACATAAATGTTCTTTATATTCTGATCTCATCATCATACCTATGATTGAGTTTGATATAATCCTCGGTATGGATTGGATTTCGGTCCTTGGGGAGAATATTTATTGTAATAAGAAGGAGGTTACAATTTTAGATGATGATTATAAAGAACACCTTATATTTAGAGCAGAATCATCACCACCTAATTCTTATCTAGTTCCACCCCCAGTAGCTCAACTAAATTCAATTATTGGGGAGTAAGAGAATGAAATGATTGTGGATACGGAAAGAAATTCTCAAATAGAGGATTTACCTATTGTGAAAGAATATGTAGATGTGTTTCCATAATATTTACCTAGAAATCCTCGACAATGAGAAATTGAGTTTTCAATTGATTTAATTCTGGGTTCAAGGCCCATATCGAAGACCCCTTATAGAATGGCCACTGTGGAAGTAGTTGAACTAAAGAAACAACTAGAGGAATTGAGTAATAAGGGATTTATTCTCCCTAGTGTTTCTCCATGGGGAGCCCCTGTTTTTTTTGTTAAAAAGAAATATGGATCTTTGAGGTTATGTATCGACTACAGGGAGATCAATGGTATTACAATAAAGAACAAGTATCCCCTACCACACATTGATGATTTATTTGATGAACTGCATGGAGATCCATACTTTTCTAAGATTGACCTTTGATCTAGATATCATCAATTGTGTGTGAAGAAGGAAGACATTCCGAAGATAGCATTTCGAACTAGGTACATGCATTAAAAGTTTACAGTAATGCCTTTTGGATTGACTAATGCACCCTAAATATTCCTGGATCTAATGAATAGAGTTTTCAAGGAACATATCAATGAATTTTTGGTGGTATTTATTGATGATATCTTGGTATAATCCAAAAGCTGTGAAGATCATGAAAATCACTTGTGCATTATCTTGAAGACTATGAGAAGATATGAATTATATGGGAAGTTTAGCATATGTGAATTCTGGGATCAGGATATTTCTTTTCTTAGACATATTGTCTCTAAAGATGGAATATCTTTTGATCCTTCTAAGACCAAGGCAATCCAAGAATGGCCAGCACCAACGAGTATAACTGAAGTAATCAGTTTTATTGGTTTAGTAGGTTATTATCGACATTTCGTCTAGAATTTTTCCTGATTGGCTAACCCATTAACAAAGCTCACACTTAAAGGGGTTAAATTTTTTTGGACAAAAGAGTGTGAAGAATGTTTTGAAGAACTGATGAGAAGATCAGTCAATGCCCCTATTTTGACTCTACCATCGGGGAATGATGGGTTCGTTATTTATAGTGATACATCAATGAAAGGACATCATTGTGTCCTTATGCATAATGATTGGGTTATTGACTATGCATCACGACAGCTAAAAATTAATGAGCAAAACTATCCTACTCATTATATTGAGTTAGCTGCTATAATATTTTCTTTGAAGATATGGATAAATTATCTCTATGGTGAAAATGTGAGATTTATACTCATCACAAGAGTTTGATGTACATTTTCTCACAGAAATAACTCAACATGAGGCAAATGTGCTGGCTTGAACTACTCAAGGATTATGATTTCACGATACACCACCACCCGGGGAAAGAGAAATAAGGTGGGTGATGATTTGAGCAGAGAAGATCATGGAGTTTTGAACATGATGAGAATTGAAATGGATCCTATTTTCATTGATCTAGTGAATATGGATATGGGAATTACCATGGAAGGTGAAACATCGATACTTTTTCAAATGGTTTCCAAACCATCTTTACTAGAAAGGATAAAGAGTTCTCATACTAGTGATGAAGAGTTTCAAAAGAAGATTAAAGCTGTTAATGATGGGAGATTGAGAGACTTTGTGTATAAAGATGGAATTTTGAAATTTGGGAAGAGCCTTTGTGTTCCCGATATACCTGATCTAAAAAGTGAATTGTTGGACGATTCTCATAGTTAGAATTTCACTATACACCCTAGGAGCACCAAAATGTATAGAGATTTGAAGGAACATTTTTGTTGGGACAACATGAAGAGGGAGATTGCTGATTTTGTGTCAAGATGTATGGTTTTTCAACAAGTGAAAGATGGAAGGAAACATCATAGAGGAGTATTGCAACCTCTTCCCTTACCGGAGTGGAAATGGTATAATATTACGATGGACATTGTCATGGGGCTACCAAAGAATCCTAAAAGGAACAATGAAATATGGGTAATTATTGATTTTCTTACCAAGTCATCACATTTTCTTGCTATAAGAGATGATTGACCACTGGAACTTCTAGAAAGACTATATATTAATGAAGTTGTGAGACTTCATGGAGTACCCCTATCGATTGTTTCTAATCATGATCCCCATTTTACTTCAAGATTCTGGAAGAGTCTTCAAAAGGCCTTGGATACTAAAATTCTTTTGAGCACTGCCTACCACCCCCAAACAGATGGACAATCAGAACGGACTATTCAAACCTTAGAAGACATGTTGAGATCATGCTCACTTGACTTTTAGGGTATATGGGATCAATATTTACCTCTGGTTGAATTTTCCAATAACAATAGCTTCCATTCAAGTATTCAGATGGCACCATATGAAGCGTTATACGGAAAGTGATGTCGCACACCAACCTTTTGGGATGACGTTGGTGAAAGAAAACTTGTAGGCACAGAACTGGTGGAGGAAAAAATGGAAAAGGTAAAAGTAATCCAAAACCACATCAAAGCAGCTCAAAGTAGGAAGAAGAGCTATATTGATAACCGAAGGAATGATTTGGAATTTCAAGTAGGATATCATGTTTTCTTGAAGGTATCTCCATGGAATGGAGTTATATGTTTCAGTAATAAGGGAAAATTGAGTCCCAGGTACATCAGACCATTCAAAATTCTAGAATGAATTGGGCCAGTAGCTTACCATTTGGCAATGCCGCCAAATCCCTCTAAAGTTCACGATTTGTTCCACGTATCACTGTTGAGAAAATAAATGCCGGACCCAACGCATGTACTCACCTATGAGGAATTAGAACTGGAACCTAATCTGTCTTGTTGCGAAGATCCCATCAGGATTCTCGATACCAGAGAACAACTGCTGAGAAACTGGACGACTCATCTGGTAAAACTTCTATGGAGAAACCATAAGATGGAAGAAGAAAAATGGGAAACCGAGTAACATATGATGAAGAACCACCCAAGTCTTTTCATGTAGTAGTATTCTAGAAATTTTGAGTATGAAATTATTTGAAGGATGGGATAATGTAACACCCCAAGCTTCCACGGTACGCTTCTCTTTGAATAATACAGTAGCGTGCATTATACGCAACTTCGAGTTCTAACACACACCACAACCAAGAAAACTAGCCGTTATGAATAGTAATACCCACTTTTTGATCTTTTATAAATTTTATCTTTCAAAATGGACATCATTTTTTGATTTGGAATATTGAAATTAGCTTAGGGTGATTTTTTGGAATTTTTCTTAAAACATTCAATTTTTAATGAATAGTGAAAAAACACTGAGTTATAGTTTAAAACAAATTTTTTATTTAAATAATTATATATTTTATTTAAATTTAATTAAGGTAAAAATATTTAAATAATACCTATATAAGTTCAATGTAATCCATTGGATTCAGTTTAGAATAATTTAAGATATATAAAAAGTTTATAGAACTTTTCACAGTCTCTTACCCACCTCATAGGAGAATTTGGAAATTCTCATAAATCTTAATTTTACCGCTTTTGTGAGTGGAATTTCCAAAATCCAAGAGACACGGTTAATATCAAGGAGTAAAATTTGGTTCAATAAGATAAAAATAATTTTTGGTGAATAGTAACTTTTTACTATTATTTACCACGGTTAAAATTAAATAGGGTAATTAAGGGTAAAATGATATTAATATTACCCTAAAACATGTCCTAATTCCATTGGAAAAGTGTATCTCTACCAAAAACATCCTTAGGAATAAAATATTATCATTTAGGCCAACTTGGATTGGATTAGGACATTTATTATTATTTAATTCAAAGAAGAGTTAAAAGAGTTAAAATCAAAGATTAATAACTAACACTTTTTTAATATGGGGTTATACATAACATAAATTCAATTATAAATATTAATTAGAAAGATAAATAGATTTCCTAAATGATGGTATTTTATTTATAATTTTTAGACACTAAATAATTTATTTTATTTATGACACAATGGTGATGTAGTAATTACCTAATTAATGAAATATTAAAATAATTGATATTATAAATATCAAAATAAATGTAATTTGAGACTTTTTATGAATTAAACTAATTTTATCGGTTAATATGACATATTAGGACTGATTATATAAATTTGTTTCTAATTAATAATTCTATTATGAAATTATAAAAAACAAAATACCCAATGGTGTCAAAATTGACATAAAAGAGTTTTTTAAAAAAATATTATATTATTAATTTATATTATATTTTTAAAAATCTAAGGATCATCCAAGAGACTTAAATAATTATATAGTTATCATTAATGGACAACTTGGGGGTGTCTTGGAATTTTATAGTATGTTTATTGACTATATAATATAAAAATACAAAGAGACATGGTAAGTTTCAAACTAATTAACTAAGAGTTAAAACTAAATGATAAGGTTAATAAAGTGACCCAAACCTGTCTAAAACCTATTGGTTTAGTGGTTTTTGTCCTATCCCCACCTTAAAATTTAAATAATCCACTTTGGAACCTTTATAAACCGAATATAAATTTATTATAAAATAATATTTCTAGCTTTTCCAAAGGTGCCCCTCACCCCTCTTATAAAAGGGCACTCACCCTTCTCTCAAATTCATACCTTCAAAGCCTTTGGGATCAGCCAAACTCTACCCAAATATCCTATCAAATATCCTCCCTTCATCCTAGAGACCTTACTTTAGTAGGAAATCCAACCTAAGGATCCCTTTTGATCAAATAAAAAGAAAGAACCTGAAGAAGATGTAATGTTTTCACCACCCTCTTTGAAGTTCCTTTCTTCTTCAACTTCTTCTTTCTTTGTTGTTCCCATTCTAAAATAATAACTCCAATATCTTCAATAAATTGTTATGTTATTATAAATATGGTACATCTGTATTCATTATTCTATCCATCCATTTAATGACATGTCACCATACGTGCGTACATACGACTTACTGTCTCCACGTCGTGGTGTAATTGTTATTCAATAAATTATTATTTTGATGGATATAATAATGATCTGTAATTAATTAAAATAATAAATATAACATGATAATTATTCTTTATATATGATATAAAATCCAAATATATATTATTTTAATATCAAAATAATGATATTGTCGCTTGTGCGTACGTACGGACTACCGTCTCCACGAACGCGATGAGATTCATTCCCCATCATATCCATTCAAGACCAATTCTCATTTAATGATTAAAAATAATATTTAAGGACTTGATATCATTATGAATATGAATACGATACAACCTATTAATAACAAATATTCCTTATATAACAAAACATATAAAAAAATGAGTAAGTTAACACCCGAAACAATGATAATACTAAGATATTATTAACAAAGCAATGTTAAAAGATCATATATGATATAATATTAATTTAAATGATTCTTGTATAATTTAATAACAATTATTTCACCATTATATAGGAGGTTAACCTACCCTCGACCAAGGAAAATTATAAGGTAAGGTTTTATTTCACAATCTCTTCATTATTCGAGGTTGTTTATACATAATTATCTACTGGGACCTCTTTATCATCCACATCCATGTTTCTTAAAAATGTATTTCAAATCATTCTTACTATTTTACAGAATATGGGTTAAAGTAATTTATAACCTTGTGGACTTTTTATAAGATGTTTATAAAGGAATCTTTCTGTCATTTTCCAAACAAGGTACTTTTAACGTTTTCGACAAAATTAAGGTAAGAATGTCTTTTTTTAACTTATACGGTGGGTGCGGCTATTTTCCGCCGTTTAAAATCGTCGAAGCTTCCCTTACAAGATTATAATAATATTTTCAATGTAAATGTTTTCTTTTTAAAATTATGTGACTTTTAAATGATTTCAAAAAAGGATATATTTCTCTCAAATAGTTTTGATTTCATCTATGTCAACATCCTTTGATGGATTTTATGCTTATTTGAAGTTTATTTATTATGATACAAAACTTACTTATTGTATTGAAGGTTTTGTGATATGTTTGACTATGGATGGGTTATTTTTATACCATTCATGTTTTATTGAGAAATTATTGACATTTTGTATGCTAGTTTTAATACGAATGTTTTTGTTATGTTTAAACCTGTTCATATGAGGAATACATTGGACTTAATAAGTGATGGGTGGATCCCCTTATAGCTCCCCGATGCATCAGTAGGTCTTATGAGACAAAATAGTGTCTTGGCACAAGGCCTTGACAAAATCTTATTTGTATTCTTGGCACGAGGCCTTGGCTATGTGGTTATGATAGTCTGGCGTTATGCATTCCATCACTATAAAAGTGGTTATTTATTTTGCATGTGATTATTATACTAGTAGAATATCCATGTGAATAAGTAAATGGAATTATTTCATTTTATCTTTTCCATATTATGCTGAAGTTCATGTTTAAAAGGCTTTTGTTTTAGTTATACATTGCCTTAAATGTTTACGCTTATTTATGAAAGTTTCCGCTATATTGTTATCCTTACTGGGCATCTAAGCTCACCCCTTTCAATGTTTTATTTTTCCAAGGATGTGAAGAAGTAATTTATGAATGACCTGTAGGAATAGTATGAGGATATTTAAAGACAATATTTTGTTGTAGTGTTTTTAATTTATTATGTAATGTAAAACTTATGAATATATCTAGTGTTTCCAAGACTACTAAACTAATCGGTATTTCGAGACGTGATATTTTGTGATCATGCCAATGTTATTTAATAATGCACCGCCTCTGGGTAACTGGGGCCGAGTGTTACAATCATGTTAATATTAATTTATAGATCCTTCTATCATGTGAAATAAATATTTACTCAATGTTTATGTGTCGGTTCTTCCACTATTGGTGGAACATTTAATTATCTAGAAGTATTCACTATAATAGTGGTTCGACATAACTGAATATATATTGAGTTTAATGGTCTTAATCTATCTAGGAAAAATTTGGGGGCAAGTGTTGAGGAAATCCAAGTTAAGGTGTTTATATTTAGGAGTTCACTCAATATATTAATGAGGTACAAGCCAACTATTGGAAAGATCTCTTACCTAAAAACATTATAGTAATTTCCATGTCCTCTATCTAGATTATAAAAAGGGAATACAAAATCATAACACTATAATTTCAATGTAACTAAAAATTAAAAGTTAAATTATGATGGATATTGATAAAAGATAAAATAATATGATATTTAATAAAATTTATTTTTATTATTACTAAAATAATTTATAATCAAGGAAAGTATTAATAATATGTTTTATTATTAAACATAATGGAAAGAAAAAACCATGAAAAGGGTATGGTATTTCTATAAAATAGTGTATGTACTTACAGAAAACAAATTTTCGGATATGGTATAATTTTTTATGAAATTAATTTTTACAATAAAGTTTGTACTTTGTGTTGTAATCCCTTATTCTTACTCTTACATCTTAGCTGTTGAGTGAAGATGAAATGGAAGCCTACAAAATATATGTTGATGTTTCTTCTAATGTTTATTGTATTATATTGTCAACTATATTAAAATATGTTATGATATAGAATAAATATATACTTTCTTAAAACTTAATATCACATCTCTATTATCTTGATAAAGAGAATTAATGTCTAAAAATAAATAGGATTTTCAATGCACTATATCATTGTATATAGGAAGAAGCTCATTTAGCTATAGATCATGCATTAAAAATTATGGGGTATATTGATCAGTTATAAAAATTAGTTTTCCACTTGGATAAATAAAATTATCCATTAATCTTATGTAATTATCCTTACCATAATGTTTATCCTTATTTATCCATACCCAAATAAATGAAATGGATAATTCACCCCCAAAAACATTTTTACATACCTCACCAATAGGATAAGGATTAGTTGAAACCTATTTCTACACCCCCTATGTGGAATGTATTGAAGGATAAGGTTGAATATCCCATGCATAATATAAATCGAAAAAATCTTTCCCAATTTCCTTTAAAGAGACAAAATATTTGAATTCATAATAACTAATAGGATGGTATTTTTTCATATGTGAAAAAATGGACACTAGAAATGAAAATTAAAATAAATTGAAGAAGAATGAAGTTTTGTAGGATAATATCTTCATCAAGTATTTATTTTCCTTCTGTGTATTTAATAAACATTCCTTACAACATTAAACTATTTAAATATAATAAAAAGAAATAATCTAAGTTTATAGAGTGAATGAAAAATGAGATGAGAAAGGGTGATTTTTATTTCATCCAAGGGGGGATCACTATTTATCATTTATTTTTTTATTTATTCAATATTTTAAATTAGTGAGTTTAAAACATTTATCTTAGTGGCAGGATTGACACAAAGAGACATTATTTCATTTTTAGATTAATTTTTTTGGTAATGAAATTATAAACTAATGGTTTATATACTACTGAATCATAAATATTGATTTGAATAAATGATGAATAAAAAAATATGACCCTTACATGATTTTTGAAGGATAATTCTTTTTAAAATGAAACTAAAATTAGTTTTCATGTTTATATAAATAAAAGTGTTTTTGTCTCAATTAAGCTAAAATATTGGATACGAAAAAATATCATTTTTTAGATAAATAAACCATTATAGATTAAGGTACATCAAAAAAATTATATTTCAATCAACAAGGACTTGTAAAATATTCTAAATATAAATGGATCTTTATATTCTTTATGATATTTCTTTATTAAATTTTAAAAATACTCAGAAAGGTAAATGAGTGAACTTAGTAAAGTTTGATAAATCTCTAAGATGTATTGTATTAAAACATCTTATCACTGTGATCATTGATTATACAAAGGTAGTAAATGTTATCAATAACTTAAATATCCCCATATATATATATATATATCATTTTCATGATTGTAGTAAAAGGATTGTCAATTATGTGTTATATATATATATATATATTTAAAATCATCCATCATTTCTTCTAGGAAGTGTTTTGAAAATAATGTTACAAAAACTAACCATATGAAAAGAAAAATTTATAATGGATATATATTAGTTGTGATATGGTAATAATCTATTGGGAAACTAACAAAAGTATTTTTATACTCATATTTTAAAAGCTGGACTTAGCTTCCAATGAGCATGAAAGAACTAAGGTGCATCTGATTTAATGATCCTATAGCAAGTAAGGATATTATCCAATATTTAATATTGAATACATTTCCATAAAAAAGAATATTTCCTTGAATATAGTGAGAGAATACGTAACATATATCTGTTAAGGTTTAAGATGCATATGGGTTGACATAGGAATATTGGAATACACTAAGCATGGTAGGAGGAGTAGTTCTAGAGACACATACTGTGTAGTATTATATATAACCACAGAGGAAATTTATGTTCACCATGATGGGTGGTATGTATATTATTCTTTCATAATAAATATTCCTACAAATAAGTAGTAAATTATAATATGCTAATGCTGACAGGTATGTATAATTTCATGTAATAGACGCTATATATAAAGATTTGGGGACTCTATAAATTTAATATTTCAATGAATTGATACAAATGGTGAGTATTCAAGAGAAGTTGGACATGGATATTAAATTAAGGTACTATAATATAATGATATATTGTTAAATGGTTTTTCTAATAACAAAAACATATTCACAAATAAAAATGACTAAAATACTTTATAAAATTACTTGTGAATGAAAATTTATATTATCATAATATTGGGCTAATGATTGTCATGGAAACATCATTTAAAGTAATAAATATGGAATATTACCATATCATGTGACCAAAATAATACCTCATTGTATGTTTCTACTATGAATAATTGAATGGGTCGATGATATCAACAAATTCGAGTAAGATATGATGATTAAATAAATTCATTTAAAAATAAATCATGTATAGTCATCGTAGTATATTTATTTTGAAATAAATTATTTATATGTGTCTCAAAAAATTTAGTGGAAGAAATATAAATTTTCAAGATACATTTATTTCCAACCTCTGAAAATAATTGTTCTATGTTATTAGTTTGTTTATACTAAGGGATAAATTTTCTGCATGTTTAACTTAATGTAGAAACCTTTTTTGGGGAATAATATCTTTATAATTAATCTACGAGTTTTCAAAATATAGTAATATTACATATATTTTTATAGTATTGAAAATGTTTGTTTCAAAAAATTCAATACCAAATTGTTATTGGTGTATAATCCTTCGAATATAACATGCATTGTCACAGGAAGAGATTACGAGGATTAATATAATTTCATAAGATTATGTGCTAGGAATTTGTCTCATATTCCATCATATGTACTGATATTTAATATTACTGATGTATAAATTATAATAGGTGAATATCAAACAAATCCTACATAATTACATAGATTTGTATTTAGAACTATCTGTCAGTACTTAGAAAGGTAAACCAGACGAGTTCCTAGTGCTAGAGAAGTGAGAATACTAGTAATAAATATAATTGAATAGTTTTCTACACTTTCTCCAATTTGATCTAGTATTATAGGAAATGATAAATTAATATGCAAGAGATACATATTACAATTAATGGTTTCCATATATACAATATCCATGTACATTTTGGATTATGATACAGGTTTGGAAGAGGGTTTAGAAATGTCATGTTCTGATATTTGGTAATACAAAAATTAATAAATTTGTCAGTTTGTGACAATATTTGACTATGTGTTTATTTAGGATGTCAGTATTCTGAAAAGGGAACAAGAGGTGGATACTTTGTTATATCACTACTTGAGGGAATTTCTCAAGATAGGTTTTTGTAGTAAATTGATTTAACACATAGACATATGGATTTACCAACACTATCCACATAAATGTGTTAGGCCATGAAACTATAACCATACTAAATAGAATCTTGTTTTTCATTATAGGAATTACCAATTTTTTAAAGGGAAGGTTCTATGTGCATTGGAAGTGACAAATGGGGCATGACCAACCCTTCATTTTCATCGTGATCGGTGATTCATATGAGATTTACAAAATGATAAATGTTATGATCAATTGAATGAATTAATGAATATAAAATATTGAAAAATATTGGAACAAAATTGTAGGTAATAACATATTATTTATAATTAATTTCATTAGTCAATAATATCCTTAAAAGTAATTATTTCATTGTTGATGGATCTTCCAACGTCTCTACAACATACTATCATTCAATTAATAGAATCAAGAGTAGATTATCTCCAGGGGTGAACCCCTTGTGTTCCACGAACCTTTTAAAATAACCATATGAATCATTCTATGTTATCGTGATAGATTTGGATGTTTACATCAATCAGGTTTGATCTCCCCAAGAATCTCTTTAAGGAATGTTTTTCTTTGATCTCTCTAGACTTGAGAATAGTAGAGGAGGTCTAAAACATCAGGATTTTTTTTGAAATTTTGTTTTCAAGTGAATTTAATATTTTTTATTTTTTCAAAAATAACATTGTGTTTATCTAGTCTTACATAGAACAATAAGTTTAAATAAAACACATCGTACTATTAAAATATCATTATCTAAAATGGTTGTTATATATGAGATGTTAGAATCACATGTATGAATAAGATTAAATAAATTATGAAAATATATGGTTAAAAAATTTATATAAAATGAATCATTTTCTGACAAATTAATTAAAAATTAATATAAATATAATTTTAAAATAAATGAATTTTTTCTATGAAAAACTAAATTTTTTGAAAAAAAACGTTTTATCTCAATAAATTACACAAATCAATTTTAGAGACTAATTATTGTGAAATCTATATATTATATATTTAATAAACATTTTAACATTCATATTATATATTTTTTAGAATAATGATAATAATAAATTCAACTTTATGCTTAAAGCTATATATTTCTCCAAAGTAGTTTTGTCGCATTTTTGCATACCTATTTTTAAAAAACTAATTGGCACTTTTAAAAAAAAAATTACCTAAAATAAAATTATTTTATTTTTGAAATGAGCATGTAAAAATTATATTTGGGTGAAATTTGGATAATTTTCTGAAAATATTTATTTTCGGAGGGAAAGTGAAAAATACTGAATTTTAATTTAAAAATAGTTTTTTGAAGAAATTATTTATAATGTTGAATTATTTTTTAATTTTTTTAAATTAATATTATTTCAATTATATATCTATTAATACTATTTAGGTCATTTTAATCATTTTCATATTGATGATTTACATAAAAAACATGTAAATTTTGAACATTTTCTCTTGGAAAACTTTTTTTCTCATCACATTTTCTAGATTAATTTTAAATTAAATCTTTCCACTTTCATTAATGTAATTTATAAAAATATATTCCATAGATTTAATTGGAATAATTTATATTATCTAATACATTAAATTAAATGTTTTAATATATTGAATAGTAAAAATAGATAAAAAAATGTTTTCCCTAATTAAGGTAACAATGGGTTTATTGGGCATTAAACAAAAAAGTCAGAGGATAAAATGAACTAAAAACTTGTCTAAAATCTATTTTATTGACATATTTAAACCATGTAATTTATAAGAATCTATAATACTCTATTTTATGACCTTTTGACATTTAAAAATTGTGGGTACACCTTTTTATTTTCAAAGATTACAAGTGTCCCACCCACCTCACTTATAGATGGATGCCCACTCTCCCATACTCTAAAGACTTTTAAAACCTATTTTTCCAGACCATAACTTCCCAAATAGATTCTAATAATCACACATATTTTCCTATAATCAATATTTTTGGATCAAAACCAACAAAATAATGCCTTTTGATCAAAACTATGTAGGTTACTCGAAAAGTAGGCAATATACTTACATAAGTGTTTTTAACATATTTCTTCATCCACCTCATTAAATTAATATTTAAAATTTTTTATATAATAGCCTTATAATATTAAAAATACTGATATGTTTTTATTTCAATTTAATTACCTACAATCATATCCATTACCATCAAATGCGTTACAAAATCACCATTCTTGTGAACACTGAACTACCGCCCCACGAACCAATCCCATTTATTTTTCAAACACTCCCTCTAATAGTTGGGTATGATGATGGATATATTATATATATTATATATATGAATTAATAATACCTATTTAATTCTTATATATTATATACGTTTTTAATTTCCATTATATTTGGGATACGATAATGTTGCTCGTGTGTAAGGTTAACTACCACCTCGCAATGTAGTGTGATTATTTTTCAATGACCCTTAAAATGGATAATTATAAAGGTAAATATATTGAGTATACATATATAATTATTATATTAACGAAATATTAATCCTTTATAAAAGAAATTATATCATTTTATTTCTTACCTTTTTACCCACTGAAAGATGATAACTTCGCTCTTGTACGTGGGGAAAATCGCTTTCACAAAGTGATTCGACTCAATATTTTCATCACCACACCACATGGATTATAATAATAAGAAAATTTAAACAAAAAATGTATTATCTAGAATATTATTATCATCCTTTAAATATAAAACATTACTTTCCAACTTTTTATAATGATCAATAAAAAATGGAAGCATTACTCATGTGTGCGTATGTCCTACTATCTCCATGGTCATAACATTCTTAATTTTTCAATAACATATTTCATGATTGGAATTAATATTATAATTTATGTATAAATATTATAATTATGTTATTATTATTATTATTCTAGATATTATTTAACCATAAATAAATTAATAGGACCAAAAATAAAAAATCAAAACATACATTAAAGCCAAAGTTATTATTACCCAAAATGAAATTTTAATAAGAAATTGGTAAAAAAGAGTAATAAATAGTAATAAGTTAATAATATATTGTATAATATATAAAATTATGGTTCAATGATTGATTTCTAGTAAATTTATATTTATTAAATAAAATTCACAAATTTGTATGAAGGAATTCAAGACTTAAGGTATGGGATTTGTATTCTCTCTTTTATTTCTGGGTGACATATGAAAATTCATCACTCATTCATTTTGTGTAGTATAAAATTACCCTATTACATTTTATGTCAAAAATTGCATAATTTTCATGTTATTAATTTTTTAATTTTATTTAATGCTTTATTTTGGTGTATGATTAAATAGATTACTAAAGAGGTGATGGATTTATATATCACTTTTTACTTCTATGAGATAAATTCAATATTCAACACTTGTTTATTATATATGGTGTACATACTATACATGAATTAATTTTATGTTTAGTTATAAAAATTATGTGGATTAAAATATCCAATTGTGTATCTCTCTTCTATGAGGTTTACTATTCAAAATATACCCAAGGGATAATGGATCTTTAAAAAAATAATCTTTAAGACATATGTTAGTTATGCACCGGTTTTCTTTATGTGGAGTATATAAAGCACCTTCAACTACAAATATCATAAATTTATTTATTCTCTTTATATCCTGAGTTTCATTTAATGTTTTTCTTTCAATGTGGCATACAATTCAGAGTTACCAATGTGGTAAGGTTTTTATGTTACGATCTATTAGATTATCTGTATTTCTCATGAAAATGATTCCAATGATTAAATATTATGACATACCTCTCAATAAAAGTATTTATTTTCTAATATTATTATTATTATTGGAGAATACGTGTTTTCTCTTAATTTTAAACACTTTATGTACTCAATATTTCAAAATAATTTTTTTCTGAAAAGTCATGTTTATCTATCTCTTCAGTCAAAACATCTTTTTTATCAAAAATCATGTTCTCTAAAAAGGTTTTTGAAATATATTTTATAACTAAAAAAATTATATTTTGAAGACATTTTTAAACATGTTTTATATTTTACCCAAAAAAATTTAAATGGAGTCTTCATGTAATCTTCAAAAAAATACCAGTTTGGAATTTACTGAAAATGTTAAAGGAATATTAGTTTTAATGTATATAACATGAACATTATTTCCAGTTATCATGACCATTATTTAATTCGATGCTTCAATTACATTTTTTAAGGATATTTTCAAATTTAATTATTTTTAAAATGTTTTATGTTTTAAAAAGTGTTTTTCAAAGCAGAAATGATATTTTCCTCAATAATTGTTTCATATTAATTTTGAATGATTAAATTATAAGTTTTCATGTTTATTTAAAAATAGAATTATTTCCAAATTATTTTATGAATTTTTAGTTTTAAAAAATTATTTTCAAGGAAATTACATTTTCCTCAGTAGATATTTCCAAGTGATTTTTATTTCAAAATCATTTTCTATATAATATTAAATCATCTAATGTAAATAATTCTTTACTGTAGATATAAACAAATTATACCATTATTATTATTTTTCTAAATGGATTATGATAACAGCATGTTTATGAAAAAAATTCATCTTCCATAGGGTACACCTTGATAAAATTCTTATGAAACCCACATCTTCCTCCACGGGTTATGCCATGATGAAATAATGAAATTATTATGAAACCTATCTCTTTTACAAGGGTTATGATATGATAAAATGTTTATTAAAAAATAATTAATTTCATGGGTTATTGTGTGATGTTTTTTTATTATATTTTAGAACACATATATATGATTTTCATTATGTGGTGGTGGATAAATTTTAACTAAGGAAAATGGTTATGTTATAACCAAGGGTAATGGTTACATTATAAATAAATATTGGTGGGACTTTTACCACCATACAATATATTGGGTGAAGATATATATCTCATGATATATATGATTGGAATGAAAATTGAACCCAGTCTTGTAAGGTACTTTTTCCACTATGATGGTCTTGGGAGTAAACCTTGACTACTATTATGGTTTTGGGAGTAAACTCATTCCACAATGATAGTTTTGGAAAATATCCTTTAATTATAAAGAAATGATTTACTATTCTTGTTTTTATTCCAAAATTTCATTTCTTCTGAAAATGTTATGCTCTTGTGGATCATGTTCTTCAATTACCATAATATTCATGTCTTATTAACATCCATTATTTATGAAATGCCTCAATATTTTCATCTTTGATATGTGGGGTATGGTTTTAAAATGTTATTCTCATGTTCTCATACCCTTATATTCATGTTATTCTTATGTATCTCCCTTGTTTACCCTTACAGAGAGTAAGATCTGCCTCTTTTTTATGTTTCCTCTCCCTAGGTTTTGAATAATGGTTTTAAGAAGGGTTAATTTATAAATAATACTAAAGAGGAAGATCTCTATGTGAAGTGTTTAACATCTTTTAACAAATTATAATATTGTGTACATAGACACATAATGCACTAAACTATTACACACAATATGATTTTTATTATTTAATTTATTGAATATTCTTCTAAAAAAAGTAATATCTATGTGTGAAGATCCTAGTTTGTTATAGTTTCTTTCAAAGAACGTTTTAGGTAACCATTAGTAAATAATATGTAAAAAAATATTGACATTCCTAGGGATATTTATTAGGATATGTTTAGGGTTTTATCTAAGGATAATTATAAAGAAGAGTTAAAGCATTGGAATGTTTTCAATAAATTTTATAAAGGATAGATAATGTTATTTCAAAAAATTACATCTAGTTTGGGATAATAGAAGTGGATATGGATTTGGTACATAGTAACCTAGGGGTAATATCTTAGAAAAGGGTTAATTGAGTTGTACTTGATCATTACATGGTGCATGAAAATGGGCCTTAATTCCCACTTGGTTTCATACTCTTATAGGATACACTTTGGAAATTCAGAAACTCTTTATAAATAATCATAAAGTATTGAAATAGATGAACAAAGTTGAATGAACTAGGATAAACCTAGGGTTTCATAGATTAAAAATAATGTGTCATGATTTGGACATCCTATAGGTGATATTTCATCATTGTGTAGTTCCACGATGTGGTTATTATTGCTCAAACTATGATTTTTTGTTTTATTTGGTAGAAATTACAAGATGGAACTCAAATAAAATTGAATGTGATAGAAGGTGTGTTGATGAGAAATCAATTTGTATAATAACTGGAGAAAAAGATATAGATATTATGCCGAGTAAGTTATCAAAAAACATGATTAATAGTTTTCACATTTACCAAATCATAGACTCAAAAAAGTATATTAGGATAGAGTTTTTCAAGAGTTATGGTGGTGGATTATATGGAAGAAAGAAGATTTAGTACCCTTTATATCAAGAATGTAGAAAGAAACACTTAAGGTAATTTATCAGATGGTTGAGAAGATGATTTGGGTATGTAAAATAATGAATCAAAAAAAGTAACTACAATAGAAAAAATTAAAATTTTTGTTGATTAAATGGAAGATAATAATGGTCCTCCTATGGTATTATTGACTGTTGAATGTTTTAAATAATTAAATTTTGGGAATTATGAAAATTGATGTCCTAAGGGGAAATATCTGGAAGGGAATTGTCAAGGTTGTTTGGGTTATGGTTATATGGATGATGGTAAAGATACTAAAAATGGTATATGAAAGGAAGGAAGTGTTAAGGAATAAAATGGAAAATCGATGTTAATGATATGAGATGGAAGTGTGATGATTGATGTGATTATGTAATGAAATTCAAGAATTATGTTATATAATTCGTGAAACAAATAAGGATTGTTCACTATAATATTTTCATTTAGGAAATGATAGAATCAGGTCAATAGAACTAATGAACTAGAAAATTGATATAATGGTAAGGTAATATTTTTTGTAAAATGAATGATTAAGGGAAGATAACCGTTAATATTATTAGTAGGTTGATAAAATGTTGTGTAGTTTGGATCAATAAATGATTGATAAGAATAAAGTAAATTGTATAGTATTAATGACCTAAGAAATGTTAAATTATTTTTTGAAAAATTGGTTTATGTTATCATTGATGGAGTTTGAAACATTATTGGATCTGTAGAAAATGATCAATAATATTTGGATTTATTCAAGGCATGAGGAAAAAATGAATGTTATAATTAGGCTTTTATGATAATTATAGTAATTACCAAGATTTAGGGGAACATATGACCAAGGTAATCACATATTTATCACGTGGTAATTAAGATATGAATAATTATATTTAGAGGATTAATGTAGATTTTTGTAAATTTTGTCTTCTTTTTTTGTAAATTTCAAATTTTGGAAGGGTAGTAAGGTTATCCATCTATGTAAAGGTTTCAGAATAATTATAGAAGATGTTTTAGTGATAATCATATTACTTCACTGTATTAATATTTATCGATATTGGATAACCAATGTTAATTTTTTCTTAACTAGAGATAAAAGGAATGACTTATCATTATTTTATGGATTTTATTTTGAACTTCAGACATGAATTTTTTTCTCTTAGAGTATGATATGAAGTAGAAATTGATCAAGGCCCAACAAAATTATTAAATTGTTCTTATTAAATAATATATAGCAGGTAGGTACATCATCCAACATTCTTAGTCTAGATGGAAAATGAATTCTTCTATATTAGGAAAATGATATTGAAATAAAAAGTTGTACTATTATCATAATTCTTTATGATATCAATGAAAATTTTCAAACCTCTTTGATTTATGTATGTTTGGACATTATCTTCCCCTGCCCTAGTTATTTATCACTATCCATCAATATTTGGGGTTAGATTTCTCTTCAATGTAAATGTTTTCACTTACCACATATTTTGTCCTATTTTAAAACCTAGTATGTGTTTTTCCAGATGAATTTTTCACATCCATTTATTTATTTATAGAGGTTGTTTTATTAGCATTTTTTAATATTATTTTTTCCATGAAATAATTTTAAAATTTTAAACCTTTTAGGACTACGGAAAATTTCAGGGGAGAAATTAATTTTAAGTGGGTTAAAATGTAAAAACCTATGATTTTGGGAAGATTTTTTTCAAGTGAATTTATATTTTTTGATAGTTTTTGTTACACATAACACTTATTTTATCATTAGTTACTCCCAATAGATATTTTAAATGAAATATTTAATTTTATTAAAATATTATTATTTAAAATGATAGATATCTCATAGCTATTAGATTGGGGATTATACATGGAAATAAATAATTTAGGAAAATATACGGTTCCTAGATGCATATAAAATTAATTCTTTATTAACTAATTAATTAAATAACAAAATTGAAGAACTATTTGAAAATGAAGGATATCATTCTCTGAAAAACTATTTTTATTCAAAAAAACAAATTTTACCTCAATGAATTGAACAAAACGCTTATTAAGAATTATTTTAGTAAAATTTATATATTATATATTCAATTAACCGTTTAAAATTCATATTATGTTTTTTATGTAAATTGATAAAAATAAATAAAATTTTAATATTAAAACTATATTTTCAAAAAAGCAGTTGTGTCACATTTTTGCACACTACTTTTAAAAAAATGAATCTTTTGGAAAATATATTTTAAAATATACAGATCATTTTTTAAATCTTCAAGTCAAGTTTCTCTAGGGGTAATTTTTTTAAAATTTTCTAAAGACATTAAACTTTTGATGAGTAGTGACAAATACTGAATTTTAGTTGAAAACAACCATTTTAATTAAAATAATTATAATTTTTAGATAGATTTTCAATTGGTTTTTAAAATTAATTCAATTATATATATGTTTATATATATATATATTAATTCAATTTACTTTATTTTAATCACTATCATATGTAACTTTTATATAAAACCTTTGTAATCTTTTTAACAATTTCTTTTTGAAAACACGCTTTCTCATCACATCTACTAGATAAATATTAAATTTAAATTTTACCCATATATGAATAGAATTTGAAAAAATGAACCAAATATTTAAAATCATAATAATTAATATAATATTATAATCTCAACTTAATTTTTTACAGTAATGAGAAATAAAAACAATAAAAATTATTTACCATGTTTAAGGTAAAAATGAATTTTCCAAGTGTTAAACTAAAACGATAAGAAGATAAATAACCTAAAAAATTGTATAAAATCAATTTATTTATATATTTTAACAATATAAATTATAATTATCTATAATACTATATTTTTTACCATTTTGGAGTTGGAAAAGCATGGTTACACCTTTTTCTTCTCAAAAATTACAAGTGTTTCAGTCACCTCACTTATAAAATGCCACCCCTATCATATTCTCTTCACGCAATAGAAAATTTTTCGTTCAGTCAAAAAATGGATAAATAACTACCCAAAATCCAACATCTCAACATATAATTATTATTATTTTGAATAAATCCATCCTACGAAGGATTTTGGGGCAACGTTATGGAGGATACATGAAGAAGAGGTAAAATTCTTTTACAAGCGTTTTTATAATATTTTTTCCACTAGATCCTTAAATTATTATTAAACCCGGATGTTATAACAAAATTAGAATATTAAATACTTATATTTAGAAATTTAATTGTAATTACATACAAATATGTCCACTTCCATCAGAATGGCTTCGAATTTATCATTCGTGTGTACGAGGGACTACCGCCCCACGAACTAATGTGATTTATTTTTCCATTACCCCATATAATAGTTGGATATGATTATGGATATAAATTATATATATTATATTTGTTTCATAATTATACCAATTTATTTTTTATATCACATATAAATTTTAATTTTTCTTTCCATAGGGGGCACTATAATGTCGCTCGTGTGTACGACGGACTACCAGCTCACAAAGGGGTGTGATTAATTTTTCACTAACTCTTTACAGGGAAGATAATAAAGAAATATATACATAATATATGTGATATATATGAAATAATTATTATATTAATTAAATATTTATCATTTCTAGATGATAATATATAATTTTAATTCTTATTCATTCACTCATTGAAAGATGGTAATGCCATTCATATATGTGGGGACAAACGCCTTCACGAAACGATGTGACTCCCTCTTTTCATCACCAAACCACATGTTTGATATTTATAAGTATAGTTAAAATATAAAATATTATTTTTATGATATTATTGTTATTATTTTATTATAAATTATTTATTACCTCCTTTCCATAATGTTCGTTGAAAAACAGAAATGTTACTCATACAATCGTACGTCCTACCATCTCTATGATCGTAACATACTTAATTTCTAAAAAACATATTTCATGATTAGTATTTAAATAATAATTAATGTATAAATATGAAAAATATATTATTATTATTATTCTATATATGATTATACCCTAAGCATACTAAGAGGACTGCAAATAACAAATCAAAACATATAGGAAAAAAAATGATTATTACCAGAATGTAATTTTAATGATAAATTGGTAATAAATGGGTAGTTAATGGTAATTGTTAAATCATATATCATATAATATATATAATTACGATAATATAAAAAATTTATAATATACTTATATTTATTATATAATAGTTTCAAACAAATATGATGAAATCTGATACTTAAGGTAAGGAATATCTATTCTCTCTTTTATTTTTGGGAGACATATACAAATTCACCACTAGTTTATTTTATGTGGAGTATAATTCCCCATTTAGATGATATATCTAATTAATCATACTTTTATTTATATTAAATGTTTCATTTGATGTTATGCATTATTGGGTCTTATGATTCGAAAAATTATAGATAAGGTAATCGATTTATATCTCACTTTTTACTTCTATAAGATACATGTCATATAGTCCAATTTCTTATTATATGTGGTGTATATAATATACATGAATTTCTTTTTTATTTAATATCATCCAAATTATGGGGATTAAAATTTCCATTTTAGGATATATCTTTAATGTGTTTTACTTTTCAAAGGATACCAAATCGATAAGGGATCTTTGTCATAATTTTCCTTCTTTGAGACATAAATTATGTTACGCACCTGTATTATTTATGAGGTTTATATACATAAAATTTTACATGTAATATCAGGAATTAATTTATTCTTTTGATATAATAATATTCATTTAATTTTATTATTCCATGGGGTTTATGATACAACATTACTAAGGTGGGAATGTTTTTATGTTACAATCTTATCATTTATTCAGATTTCTTAAGATTACACTTCAAATAATGAAATATTACGATATATCTATCATGAAACTCATTTATTTTCTTAAAATCTGGTTATTTTTTTATAATACGCATGTAACCTGAGTTTTAAACTTCTTATTTACTTAGGAGTTCAAAATAATTTTTTTAGGAATACCATATTTATCTCTATCTATGTTCAAAAATCCATTTTTATTCTAAAACCACGCTATCTAAAAATGTTTTCAAAAGTTCTTTTAATATTCTCCAAATGATTTATTAAAAACTTTTTTACCCATGTCTTACTTTTTATAAAAAAAATTGAACAGAATATTCATTTCTTTTTCCAAAAAATTCTTGTTTAGATTTCACATAAAATGTTAAATGAATATTAGTTTTAACATGTATGGTATGAATTAAATTTTCCACCATCAGAACAATTATTTACTTTAAAGATTCATTTATAAATTTTTTATTTTATTTTCAAAGAAAATTATTTTTCAAATGTTTTATTTTTAAAATATTTCTTTCAAATTGAAAAGAATATTTTCCCCAAGAAATGTTTTATATGATTTTTAATAGCTTTATTTATAAATTTTGATGTTTATTTTTTCAAAAAAGCATTTCAAAAACATTTTATTATTATTTTGTTGTAAAATTTTATTTTCAAATAATATTTATTTTCCTCATGAAGAAATACAAGTTATTTATCATTAAAATTTATTTTACACCTAATATTACATCCTTCGATGTAAATTATGCTTTACTATAGATATAAACCAATGATACCATTATTATTCTTTCTCTATATGGATTTTGATGAAATTATGTTTATAAATTTCATTTCATTTCCATGGGTTATAAAGTGATAAAATTCTTAGGAATCCCATTTATTGTTTCCTGGGTTAAGATACAATGAAATGAAGAAATGATTATGGAACCTTCCACTTTTTCATAGGTTATGATATTGTGAAATGTTTAGGAAATACATTTCATTTTGTGGATTTTGATATGATGAATGTTTTACGATATTGTGGAACCTATATTTTTGGTTTTTATTATGTGATGTTGGTTGCATTATAACCAAGGGTGCAGAGTGAACTCTATTCAGTAAGGGTATTTATAAGCTATAATGGTCATGGGGGTGAAATTAGACTACTATGATGGTTTGGGGAGTGAACAGATTCCACTATGATATATTTAGAAATGGTCCATGAATAATAAGGAAATGATTTTCTATACTTATGTGTATGTCACAATTTTATATATTATGATAATGTTATATTCTCAGGGATTATGTTTTTTGATTCCCTTGTGATTAATGTCCTATGAACCTCCAATATTTATCCAATGAATCAATACTATCATCTTTGATATATAGAGTATGGTATTCAAATGTTATACTCAAGTCTACATACACAAATATTAATGTTATGGTTACATATATCCCTTGCTTCCTTTTTCTGAGAATTTTTTATCACACTTTCTTATTTTTCCTTTGACTAGGTTATAAAGAAATTTTTTAAGCTGTGTATATTTGTGGAGAGTACTAAAGAGGATGATATTTATGGGTATATTGACGATATTACACAAAATAAGAAAATTTTGTGCCTAGTATCCAAAGACACCAAACTATTTCATTCATCGTGTGTGTGTTTGTGTAATGTATTGAATATTAATATAAAATAAAATAATATTTATATTTGAAAATATTGGGTTGTTATAGGATGAGGATTTATCTTTTTTCTTGATATATTTCTTGGAGACTAATCTCTATCATGACTTGTGCTAGTGGAACCTGAATTCTAAATCCCGATGCTTTCCTCCAATAGGCCAGGGCCTCAAAACTAGAGTTGAGATGGTTAATCACTAACTTGGGTGGCCTTAGCCTAAGTACATGTACACACACACATATACAACATTATATAATGAAAAAATGTAAAAAATATTGAACAATTATTCATTAATAAATCTAAATCTCACAACCAAAGTATGATATAAATTAAAAGAAAATTAACAAGAAAAATACATGCCCACTAAAAAGAGTTTGAAACACAAGTGCAACCTAAAATTAATACTGGGGTTATAGTCTGAATACAATAGGAATGAAACTCACTCTATCCGGTCTCACTAAAAATCATAGAGTCCTAGTTCATCAAGGACTATGTTAAATAGTCGATCATCTACATAAGACATGAAACATGCGGTAAAAGCACGTGTAGGGGTGAGTATAACAATTCTAAATGGGAAATACTGAATCCGCAATGAATAAAACAAAGGAAATGCAGTCATATATATATTGTTATATTTATACAACACATATGAAACTAATATCCAAATATACTCAATTGAGACACATAGTTTGGAGTTAAGTCCAAATCATAGTTTATTAGCATTTTATTCTAGCACAATTATTCCACAAAGCACGCATCCCAGATAATAAAACCCTTAGTTTGATAGAATTGGTGATGTCCATCTTAGACGTAGTTCTTATCGGGTCTCACCATAGGAAGTACATGCTAAAGGTGTGAATAGATATGATACATAAATGAGGATTACTCCCAAGGTCATTGGGTGAGACCAATAACTAAATATGGATTAACCTTATAATTATAAGATTGGACCATGAATATTTTTTTTCATGATTATACCAATAACTCCACCTAGGGTATGAATATGAATAGAGGATCTCACTCTAGGTCTCTTAGAGGGGTTCCAAAGAATCTATCCAAGAATTATTACAAAAGGTATTATAGTCCCTATAATAGGAGATGATTTCATAGAAACCCTTAGGTAGAGGATAAGTAGAATTAAACCTAATGAAACTTTTCCAAGATATTAAGGAAATGGTATTTAATCTTTCAATAAAAAATTGCATGGTTTGTAGAAGGGTTAAATGTCATGTCCCTTGACCCCCAGTCTTTCCTACATAAACGGCCCATGTAAATAGAATGTGTCTCTAACCAATGCACATTTAGAAGTACCCGACATGTAGGCTACCCATGTTGTCTACCTGTGTTCCAATAAATGGCTCTCACCCATGTACATGGTCCCATGTACCAATACGTGGATTATCCCAAGTACTTGGTCTAGGTCTTATCTGTGTGGGGGAGTACACTGTGTACTTCAACCCGTGAACTCCAACCCATGTCTATGTAACCAATTAGGTTCATGTTGAATCACCATGGATGGGACACACACCATGTGAAAACTACTACCCAAAACCCTAGAAATTAGAAATGGGTCCCCACATGTCAGGTATATATTTATTACACATTGTCTAGAATGAGATTTCACCTACATCTAGATCTAGCTCTACACTTCTAGACCATTACTCATGCATATAATCTAATGATTGCTTCTCCAAAACAAAATATATTGATCCTTTTCATGTCATTCCATGACAAAATCAACATGATTAGTGCCTTGGATCCACTTAGAAAACGGGATCATCTTTGTTCTTCCTTATGCGTAGAAGAACATGAAAATTGGGTACCAACATCATCAGATTCATTTCCATATACATTATCGCACCCCCATAATGTCATATTGATCCTAGATCGATGATAATTTATATTTTTTCTATGAAACTGGTGAGAAACAATAAATTGATTGGGATATGTCAAACCCCATTCTAAACTTTGAATGTATGAAGTGAATGATGAACCAAGGCATAAAAGAAAAAGGAAAAATGTAATCAATAAACCTCAATTGATATTCATGTCGATATCAATTCGTTTCAATGATTACTACAATTAAGAAATCAACAATTCAAAGTAATTGTCTGATATCACCATGCAATAAACTCATCCTGAAAAATACGCATGATCAATGGATCAATCCATTGGATGATTGGTTTGTGTTCATCATAGGAATAATGAACATAGAAGGATAAAAACATCCCTACATTAATTCTAAAAGATCATTGATAAAGAATAATGTTTTTTCTTTCTCATTAGTGAGATCATTCGATTCCATCTTATTCCAGATATCGACATTTGATCTAGCTGTCATTCACTAACTAAATATCATTCCACGCTATCCAGTCGATCTGTTAAAATTTATAAGGTTATGAGGATAACCATAAATATTTTCCATAATAATTCTTTTAAATATTCAAATTAGGTCATTATGTCATCAAGAAATACAATAATTCATATAAATTATTTTATTCATTTAATTCATTCTTCTCCTGATACATACTTTTGAAAAATTACCCATGTCGACAATGTCTATATAGTGCCTAGTGTAAAATCTACATTCTGAACTCAACGAGGCCATTAGATTTCTGATCTGAGTGAAAGTTTACATTTTATTCCACTTTTTCTTGAAAAATGTTTGTGCATGATATTTGATATATTTAATATATTTCGAACTTTTATTTTGGGTACACCAGGCCTTAGAATCATATTCTATCTTAGAACCTATTCTACAAAATAATCCATACAACATCAAACAAAATACATTGAAAATATGATTCATTACATTCTCCCCTCCTTAGGGCTTTACATCCACCAAAATCCAAAACATAGTCTTTTGAAAAATATATGGGTACTAAGAAATAATCTGTGCCACACGATTCAATGTTCCTTCTTGATATTCTCAGGCTACCAATACGCAAGACCTAAATGAATTTCTAAGCCATGGAGGATCCTCTCATTCCAGTACTCATTCTCTACTAGGTACTTAATAAATGTCTCTACATGCTCTATGTATATATCACCCCATTTTAAAGCATGTGATCGGTCAGATACATACCTCATCAGTTGTGACATGCTAAAGATGTCATGTACACGAAAAAATGTCGGATGCAGTGTTAAGTGATATGACACCTCACTAACTCAACATTGAATCTGGAAAGGGTCAATGAATCTTGAATATAGAATACTACACTAGCCAAATCTCTGTAATCCATATCGAGGTGAAAACCATTGGAACATATGGCCTCCATCCTCAAACACCAGATGCCACTTTCTTCTATCTGCATAAGAATTGTCATGGATCTACGTTGTGCTTATTTGGTCATTGATGACCATCACTTTGTCTGAAATTGCATGAACCAACTCTGGGCCCATCAATGATGACTATCCTATGTTAGTCCACAAAGTGGTGACCTTTAGGGTCTCCCATACAAAACCTTGAATGGATCCATACTGATGGTAGAATGTAACCTCTTATTTTACACAAACAACACCAGTTGTATATGATCCTCCCAACGATATCCAAAGTCCAACACACAATGTTGTTGCATGACCTATTGAACCAGAATAGTCTACTCAGTTTGGTTATCATTTTGGGGGTGAAACACTATTCCCAAGCGTAATTAGATCCCAAACCCCTCCTTCAATCCCTTCCATAACCAGGATGTGAAGAAAGAATCATGGTCAGAAATGATCTTCAATGGAACTCCATGGAATCAATCTATCTCTTGAATATAGAGGCATCCCATTTCCTCTATTGAACTCTATTCTCATATAGAAATCAAGTGGTCCAACATGGTGACACATTCTACAGTCACTCAAATGGAATTGTGTCCCCTATACATACGTGGAAAACCTGACATAAATTCCATGGATATTCCACACCACATTCATTATGTCACCTCAAGGGACTAATCTAATCTGGTAGAAACTTAGTGTCTATTCTTTATTTGATGACAAGTAAGTCATTGAGAGAAAAATTCAGCAACTCATTTCTTCACCCCTCACCATATAACATGATATTGGAGGTCCTAGTACACCTTTTCCACATAAAGATGTTACTATAAAAATAGTGCATGAAAATCCCTCAGAAACTACTCCCACAACATCACTAGTACCATTGTGTGTCCTTTGAAAATAACAATATAATCCCCACATCTATAATATTTATCAAGAGTATGATTATTAGATATATGAGTACTTAGGGTCTCAGAGTCTATATCCCTAATCTATACCTCCCTGACATACTGTAAGAGTGGAGGGAAGACAACCATTGACTTGAGGTAAGCCGGTCCATCTCCATCCACAAGAGATAACGACGAAGAGGAAAAATTCTTCAACACCTCATTCAGAAATGGTGAAAATGCCTCTTACAAAGAGAATCTTACACCACGTTCCACTCCCCAAGAGTATATACAATTTTTATGTTATAATCCGAGAGTAATATTATCCATAACTTTTATAATAAGTTGAGATCATTCTGATAGAAGATGTAATTGAGACTCTTGTGATTAGAGTAGAGGATAAAATGCAATACAATTAGGTATTATTACCACATCATTAGTGTAAAGACAACTGATTAAAAATCATGATCGTGGGTCTCATTTTTCATATCATGCGCTATCAACTGGATTAAACCGTAGACAATGATTTCCTCTACATTAAAACACAACCAAGACCAGTTCCTAATGCATCATAGAAAACTATGTACTTAACACCATACTCTAGAAATATCAAGATAGAAGCATTCATAAAACTCTAACTCAACTAATGAAAATCATGAAAGCACCTATCTTTCAATAAAAAATTATTCCCCTTTCAAGTCAAAGCTATCATGGGAGATGATACTCTAGATAAATAATTTATGAATATCTGGTAATAGTTTTCTAAGAGAGGGATTTTCTATACATGCGGATAACTTTTTGGTGGCTCACAAGATAACACTACATCGACCTTGGATAGGTCCACTTCCACTCTATATACTAAGATAACGTGTCCCAGAAAGTGTACCACCTGAATCCATAAATGTAACTTCAATAACATTCCATAATTCTAGTGCTCTCAAAGTTAACTTAGAACTATCCTCATGTGTATCGCACTGTACTCCTCAGATGCTGAGTACATAATGATATCATTAATGAATACTTCCATGAACCAGTCTATGAATGGATAAGAGATCAAGTTCATGAGCCCTATGAATACTTTTAGGGAATTCATGATGCTGAAAAAATAACCAAGTACTCATAGTAACCATAGCTATATATGAATTCCATATTTGGTTTATCCTCATCTCATACTCATAGCTGGTGATAACCTATACTAATATCAACCTTAGATAAACATCGTACCCATATAAAAAATATATTTCATCTATCCTTAGTATTGGATACTTTTTCTTCAAGGTCACATTGTTCAAGCACTAATATTCCACACACAGCCTCATGCTTCATTCAACCTTCTTAGAAAAAAAAATTGGGATTCCCAAGGTGAAACACTAGGTCTAAAAATTCCCTTCCTTCAAAGTTCCTCCAACTATACCCTCATATCGAAAATCTTTATTGGAACCATCCGATGTAATGGAATAAATATTATTTCTTTACAAGGGTTTACATCAATGCACAACTCTATCTATTGGTGGGGAATTAAACCCAGAATATCCTCAAGGAATATAACCTTATGCTCTGCCACCACAATTGAAAATTGGGAACTCCTAGAATCCACTACACCAAGGGTTGTACACAGAAAATGATGGTTAATCACCTACACCATCTTATGCATGAGTCCTTCCTATACTATTTGGGTTTCCTTTTCACCAACAGAGGAAAACCTACTTCCATTACTACAAAAACGTCGCATCCTTCACCTAAAATAGTCAATCTGGACATGAAATATAGAAAACATGTCCATTCCAAGAATGAGGTTGTAAGGCCTCCATGCTTCTAACAAGATATTACAATAGAAAATCTCACCTCAAATAGTCGGGTCAAACTATTAGAGCAAGTGTGTGATAACCGAGTCCTCTCCAGTTGGAGTCTCTAGCTTTAAGGTTCGAGATAAGGGCTCAATTATAATTCCTAATTCCCATAAAAGTTATGTGGAATGAAAGGAATTACTATAACCTATGTATATCAATACTAAATCTATGGTAGAAAGACACCGTTTATGTATTGAATCATTCATGGATCCTCTGGGTCATAAGATTCGACCGCCTACAACATTCCCCGCCAACATCCTCCATCTTCCTGATCATGGCGTGGACCACCTAGGTGTGGTGGTGGAAATAAGTCAAAGTATAGACCACCTTATTATTCTCCCACATATCCTCTTCCACTATATCCACCATGAGAACCTATCTTCTCATACCGCTACCTATGACTCAAAATCCCATCTACAGTCTCTATTTCTTCTATACGGAGGACCATACTATCATGAGAAATATTCCCCTACCATCACATGAGTTGTAGAACCTCTATTTAGGTTGAATGGACCAAACCTATGATCCTTGAACAACAGAACCTCTATCATGGGACCTCCTCCTAAAATTTCATGCACTTGTAGGTCCCTGAGTCTGCATCATCTCCCTACTACCAAGGTCTCTCCAACTAATTTCCTACAGCTCGAAACCACTAGTTATATGTTCTCATCCAATAAACATTCCACCACAAAATTTGGGTATATCGCCCCATCATAAATAGGAATGAATTGTGGAATAATACTGGATCATATGTCTCTAAGATGACATTGGATGATTATTTTATCTATGAAAAACTAGTGACCGACTATATCCATTGAGTACCTGGAGAGGTTGGTAAACCATGATGAATACTCAACTATAGTTTGGTTTCCCTACCGGGGATTTAGAAGCTCCCAGATATGTATATAACATTGTGTAGTAAGTGAAAAATATTCTTTAAAAAGGCACTCAAAATTTGAACATGATGCGATCTTATCATCATAATACAGGGTCACTAACCCCCACTAACACCCTGTTGATCCGTGAAGAAAGCTCACTACCAGAACCACCTTCTGATCTGCTGGTGTCCTGACCAAATGGAAGACTTGGGTCACTATATCCAAACATTCATTAGCCAATTGTGGGTCAGGATCACCTCATAAATTTAGGGATCTTTGTCTCTTAAAAATTTGAACCATTATCAACCTATGCACCTTATCCACTAGTACTGCAGGAACCATGCGCTACTCATTAGGTGATGGTATAGTTGGTGCACCACCTAGAGGTAACATATCTGGAAGTATTCCTTTTTTTGATGCCTCGTTATTAAGGGGATCATCCTTATGATCATGGTAAATCCTAGATAGCATTAATTTTGGAGGCATCCTAAAACCAATCAATATGTACTGTGGTCAATGAGTATATCAAGAGAGTTTAATCAATAAGTACATTGAAACAAAAACCCATTCCAGTAAGATATTTGTAAATTTCTTTTCCCTACAACTAATACTCTCATGTACTGAGTTGAAAAGTAGGTGACCAGATTATGGTTGTATTAATATGTCAGATGGTGCACCAACAATAGAATCCCTATCATGAAATATGAACTCAAAACCCTTAACATTTCATCCCCAAACCAATCTAAAAAAATCTAGTCCTAATGTCAAACTGAAGAGCTCTAATACCGCTCTTTCATGAACTATCTATGTGGGGATCATTTTGTGACTCCCTAATCACAACTCCAGTGGGCCTGGGGATGGATACATATGCTGAGAGGGCTTATCACTAACATGGGAGAACATTTCCTAAGTACCTGTACCCATAGACAACACTCCAATCCTATAAAATGATAAAATGTGGAAAATAGTTGAACCACAATGAATAGATATATCAAAATCCCACAACCAAAGTATGACAAGAAGTAAAATAAAGTAAGCATACCAAATAAAATCCCACCAAAAAGAGTATGAAACACAAGTCCAAAGTGAATGTAAAACTGGGAATGCTATCAGAACACTATAGGAACTCACCTCGATACGTCTAGTCTCACTAAGAACCAACTCATCTTGGACCATCAAGAACTATATCAAATGGTCGATCATCTACACAAGACACAACATATGAAGTAAAATCCTATATAGTGTGAGTATAAATATACTCATTATGACACCCTAAAATCACAGAACATACAATAAATAAATATATTAAGATATAAAAAGGTATATGTATATGTCACATATAGATAGAATATTTAGATATACTCAACAATGACACACAGCCTAGATGCACTTCACAACCATAGTATATCATCCACATATTTCATACCAAGAATTCCAAAAATAACTCTTCTAGGAAAACACAATCATTAGTATGATAGAACTGATGAAGTCCATCTGATAGTTAGTACTCATCGGGTCTCATAATAGGAAGTGCACCTTGATGGTCATAAAAGTTACGATACACATATGAGGATCACTCGAAAGGATGTGGGGTGATACCAACTCAATCGGGATTAACTTGGTAAGTAGAAGATTAGTTCTGGTGTAGTGTTGGTCATGATGATACCAAAAACTCAACCTTGGGTATGAAGATGAATAGTGGATATCACTCTAGGCCTCTCGGGGGGACTCCAATGACTCTATATAAGATGTAATTTTGAAGGGATCATTGTACAAGGAGTAGGAGATGATTTTATACCATCCTTCTGGGAGATTATAATGTGAAAAATCCCTAATGAAACATCTCTAAGAAATGTTGGAAATGGGATCCAATCCACGTATAAATAATTACACGCCATATAAAATTCTTACACACCGTGTTCATTAACCCTGGGCCCTACCCATTTAACAACATGTGTCACATACCTATGTCTGTGTATAAGTAAACAATGCTTAGTCTACCTGTCTATTCTACCTATGTTTCAATATATTTCTCTCACCCATGTACGTGGGATTGTGTACCGGTATACAACTTATCTTGGGCGCTTGACCAAGATTGTATCTGTGTGGGGGAGTACAGGGCATGCTCCAACCCTTGTTCATGTACCCTCCAAGGTATATAATAAGTCACCAGGGATGGGTAACACATCGTGTGACAGGGTCACACACCATGTGATCCTTAAATCCTACCCAAAACCCTAACATCCACAAATGGGGCCCTACATGGCTTGTAGATCGCAATTACATGATGTATACCATGATATTTTCCAGATGTCTAGATCCGAATCTGCACATCTTGGTTGTCATTTCATCCATGAATCTAGAGATTTATTTAACAAAAAAAACATATATAAATCCTCATCATGTCATGTCATCACAAAATCAATAAGATTCTGGTGTTTGATCCACTCAGAAAAGGGGATCACAATAATTCTTCGTTGTGCAATAAAGAACCAAAATATTGGTAACCTATGTCATCCAATTCACTTATATATTTTTGTTGCACAAAATTCATGTCATGCCAGTCCTATATCTATGATATCGGATCATTTCACTAAGAAACAGGTGCTCCATGATTGATTGATCGAGATATGTCAAAATCAGGGCCAACTGAAGAATGTATGTGGTGAATGAAAAACTATGGGAGAAAATCACAAGATGAAAGGAGAGGAAAAAACCTCAATTGATATTTAGGTTGATCTCAATTTATTTCCATGTGAAAAAAAATTAAGAAATAAAAATTTCAAAGTAATTCTAAAAAAACCTTGCAGTAAACCTATCCGGGAAAATATGCGCAATCCATGGACCAATTCATGGGTTAATTATTCTGTGTTCATCATTAGAATAAAGAATGGGTAATTTAAAAAAATAATCAACTAACCTACCTCAATTTGTATTGATCATAGACCAAGAATGAACCTGCATCATGTTTTTTTTCAAGATCCTTCAATTCCATTATTTTATAGTTCTCTGTCCTCAATTCAGCCATCATCCACCAATAGAATCTCATTACACACTATCCAACAGCTCCACAATGATTTACAGGGTTATGAATGTATCCCAAACAAATTTCCATAGTAATTCATTTAAATAAGGAAATTCGGTTTCTGCATTATCAAAAAATAAAATAATTCATTTAAGTTATTTTATTCATTATACACATGCAACGAATTTTGCTCAAACAACCCACATTGACTAAGGTAAAGTCGTGTCTAGGGTAAAACCTAAATTCTAAACTCCACAATTTTCTCTAATTTTTTATCCACACACCTATTTAGAATTTATTACACTTTTTCTAGAAAACAATATTTTTGTTCTATTTAATATATTGAATATAAATAATATATTTCAATCATTTATTTTGGGCATAACCGGCCTTAGAATAACATGTTGTCTCAACTCCTGGTCTGGAAAATAATCCAAACAATTTAAAAAAAATAATACATTGAAAGTATAATCCATTAAGATATCTCTAGGGCTTTTAGTGGATTGTCTTTCATGTTTTTGTGCACAAAAAAATGAATTGTCTCTCTTAAGAAAATAATGAAATTGGGTTTATATGCCTATAGAGTAAGAAAATAATAATTACACATGTTCCCTTATTATTTCCATAGTCCCTATGGAACACCATTTCAATAGTAATAATAATAATATTATTATTTCCGGACATGAGATAATATCACGACTTAAATTAAATATTAGTTATTAAAATAATATTCAATATATATTATTTATCACTGGACCATTAAACTCAACCCGTCATTATTTTACAATATTTATCATTCATTTTATAGTGAAAATTTATTTAATAAATAAATATCATTTCATTATTCTCAAATAATAAAATAAATAATATATTCACTATATAGAAAATAATTATTTTTCTAAATATTTGGCTTAAAAAATATTCTCTCAAATAACTAATGATAGAATATATGTTATAATTAAAAGATGAATGATTAATAAACCATGTGTGGGAATAATATCTATCAAACATGCTAAATAATTTTATTATTTAAATAATATATCTGATACACATAATGTGTGACCCTCATGTGGATATTCATATCAGGTAATATAATCTATTTATCATGATATATCTAATCAAAAAGGTTGCATGATGGTTCCATCAACTTATGTGCCTGCTGTATCTTTGTTTGACTATCCAAAAATAAAACTCGTCTATGTAACACCATAAATAATGATTTATTTAAGCTATATATTTCCCATCAATATGTCTATTATTTCAATATCTATTAATGAAAATAATGGATAAATCCTTTCTCATGTTATTGATTAAATAAATATTACGGGTGACACACCCAACATATCCGACCTTTCTGTAAACACACGTCATCATTATTTTCATCAATATATCAGAGGATGTGACTCAAAACATCCGTTAAGAATAACAGTTAATTCTAAAGATAGAAAAACATCCATATATAGGAACATCCAATAACACATATAAATATGGTTTTCCTACTAGTGGGTCTAATTCTCATAATACCCTACACTGGATATTACCAAGGGAAAACATCATGTGAAGGTACCTCAACTCCCAAGGAGTCTACACAACTGATAACCAGAATCATTTGTGTCTTTAAATTAATTTCATTCTACTATAGAACATATTTTTAAGAATAATATCATGTCACTACTAGGATCTCATAATAGTGGGAAGATTTTATGACCTTTCTATGTAAACGATACTATTATGAAATTATCACATACAATACCATGTAGAAGAACAATCATGATGTTATTATTTGGTTACTAATATTAAAAAATGAATATTTGATATCATAATGAACACACAAATTTGTTACCAGGCACCAACCCAAATAGAATCCTACTTCTACTAGAGCCAACCTCAAATAATATTCCGTACACTAACTATCAAATTATACTCATGATTCTGGGAGATAGGCCTTTACTCAAGAGGTCCATCATATTTTTTCAATGGAACTCTACTTACTACAACTTCACCCCTTTGAGAAAAATCCCTCTATAGGTGACATTTTCATATTATTTTCTTTATTCATTTCTGTGACCTTGGATATTTTTCAAAAGGAACCACTATAATATTATCACAATACAATGTGATAGGGTCCTTGTAGGTAGGTAAGACATTATGATCCAAGACAAATATTCATAACCAAATAAATTCCTTGACTACAATTGAAGCCACTATATACTCCAAATCCATTGTAGAATCAATGAAAATGTTTGTGTTGAACTATTCCAGCTTATAACTCCTCCACTAAGACTAAAAATATATCATGACAATGACTTTAGATCATCCTGATTTGTTTTAAATCTATCATCAATATAACCCCTGATTACTACCTCCACATCTCCTCCATACACCAGTACCATATTCTTAGTTCATCTCTGATAATTAATGATAGCCTTAATATATGACCAATGATGTTTTCCTAGATCATATTGATATCTTCCCACATTGTTAAATTCCTAGGAAACATCATGTTTATTACATAACATGGAATACATGATTGATCATATCACTAAATCGATGGGTCTTACTCATTATCTCTTTCACTTATTGTGTGTGAGGTGACATTTTCTTATAAAGATTTGTACCATGTGACATTAAAACCAATCCCATCTTCGACTATTCCATACTAAATCTCTTTAGTATCTGGTTAATGTATGTACTTTGACTTAGTCCACAAAATCTCTTGGATCGATCTTGAATGACGTTGATCCCCAAAATACTTTCGAATTCACTTAAGTCATTAATGGATAAACACATTTCTAACCAACCCTTACTAAATAGTATTAATGGTATGATGTTTCCAATAATTAATATTTCATCAATATATACTCTTGTGACAATGACCACATTCCCACTAAACCTCTTGTAACCATATAGCTCACATTTACTCTTAATGATACTAAATTATTTTATAGATTAATTGAATTGAATGTTTATTGACATATATGATTTCTTCAATCAAAAAATGGATCTCAACAATTTGAAACAAAATTTTCCTACATGGGGTCAAAAAAACTCAAGTTATGTCAAACAGACATCTTACTATAGGTTCCCATTAAGGAATAAAATTTTGATTTCCATCTTAAAAATTTCATAGTCATGGTCACCTACTATAGAAAATATAATTCAAATGATTTTGAACATGGAAACCTGTGCAAATGATCCATCATACTCAAGTCGATGATGATTTTTAAGACCCCGAGCCACTATAATTTCTTTATAGGCATTTACATTACATTCCATGTTCAGTTTTCTCTTGAATACCCATTTTGGGATTTACATCAATTGGTGCCTCAAATAAAACCCATACATAGTTTTGATAAATAGAATTCATTAAATAATTTACGTATTTATTCCATCATGCAACGTCTGAAATATCTAGAGCCTATTTTTAGGAGATAGTGTCATTATTTTCAACCAATAATGAGTCACCATCATCAGGTTATATAAAACTATATCTTACTAGTTCTTTTACCTCTCTTGTGATCCTATGTAATATCTATGTTAAGTAAGTACTTCTTCTATGGGAACTTTTGGATTTTTTGTAGTGATAACTATTGTGTATCTTGAGCATCAATGTCATCAAAGACAATCATGCCCCCAATATCCTTTTGAGTATATTCTCCTTCTCAATAAAGGAATCTTTTTATGTGATGGTCACTTTCTTGTCTAATTTTTTGTATAGATAATATCTCTTCGTTTCCTTAGGACACCCTATAAAGATACAATTTGTGAACCGAGGATCCAGTTTCTTTCTTGATAAGGACTTAAAAATTATATTCCACCCCATTTACTTGAATGCAGTAAAATGGGTTTCCTTACACCCAAAATCTTGAAGGTAATCCCATTTTCCACTTTATTTAGTACTTGGATTAATATATATTCTGAATTTTGTAATGTATATCCTTCAAAGGATAATAGATGATCTGGATGACTCATCATCTACATTACCATGCCCAAGAAGGTATAGTTCCTCCTTTAAATATCACCATCCAACATTGTTATGTAGGTGGAGTGAGTTTAGATAGAATCGCAAACTCCCATGAAAGTCCCTAAACTATTACTTAAAATATTCACCACCTTGAACTAATTGAAGATTCTTTATATTATTACCATATTGATTCTCTAATTCATTCATTAGTTCTTTCAATTTCTCAAAGGACTCATACATATAACTCATTAGGGAGACATATCCAAATCCACTCAAGTCATCAAAAAATGATATGAAGTAAGAATACCCTCCTCTAGCTTCCACTGGAAATGGGTATCATACATCTGTGTTTACCAATCATAGAAGAATATTGTCCCATTAACCATGTCCACCAAATGGTGTTTTGGTCATTTTTCCTTGTTAACAAACATGAAAGATGTCATGTAATTTTAGGTTAAATGAGTATAAATATCTATATTGATAGATATTTTTCAAACACTTCTCATTTACCTGATATAAATGGTGATTCCATAGCTAGGTATTATATGATTCATGTGAACACAATTCTCTATCTATTCCCAATTCATTGTTTGCCAAATTTAATACATAAATACTATTATTTAAATGTATTAAACCATAACATATGTTGCCTTTATAAAAGGAAAAAAATTATTTCCAAATTTGAAAATAAACAATCTCAATATTGAAATGCTACTAAAATTATATTCTTGGTAAATGATGGTACATAAAAAAATCCTTAAAACCAATATCACTCATTGTAGAAATGAATTTTGGATGTCACCAACGGATAGAGAAGCCAACCTCCCGCCAGTGGTAGGTAGATAATCTACCCCTCCTCTAGAAATATTTTAGAATCTTATCAGTTCTTTAATTTGGATACAGATATGAGAACCAAAAGAATAATATAAAACCCAATTTGTAGAAGTTGAAGATCGTTCTCAATAATTAATAATCCACTAGCTTAACCTTTCACCCAAGTTCAATTCCTCTTCCAGTTTCCTCAGTTGCAAATTGAAAAAAAAATATTTCTTCCTTTCACCTTCCCAACATTTGGATATTCCCTATCTTGGAATTAGGGTCCCAAGATATTTAAACTTTTTGTGAGTCTTGGGCTTCTTATCCTTATTTTTCATTTTCTTATTCATGATTATTAAAAAAACATTTCTTCCCCATGACCTTTGGATCTTGGGTAATCAAAGAAAGAAGTTAAAAAAGCTTATTTTCATTATTTCTCATGTTATAATTCATAATAAAATTGGATATAGACTAAGATAATAAGTAAATTATGAGATCATTGTGCAAATAATATGGTAATTTAATCACTAAGATGACTAATCATTCAATTTATCCAACAATCATGACTACATGAGGTCCAGTCAACACAAACTCTCCAATATTATTTGTAAATATATAAATAGAGATCATGTATCACTCTTGTACCTCCTTCTCTTAAAATAATACCCAAAGGTGAGACATCATGCTATACACATTCATGCCCTCTTGTTCCTTTATAATCTCATTAGTCATGGAAAATATCTTAAAACACTAAAAAACAATAGCATTGTTCAGATGATTCTTATATAGAGACAACTCTTCCTTACTAGCTTCTTTACCAGAGTCTTCCAGAATAGGTTCTTCAAGCACGTATAATTTTCTTTCATGGAATATGATAAAGTGTAATCACATTTTTCACTTTTTGTCATTTGTGCCTATGTGAAGTTTATCCTTCCCAATTTTGAATCAAAATGACATGTTTGATGTCATTTTTATTTTCATTACTATAAACAAGAAGAGATAAAATTTAGTACTTTATCTAATAAAATTTCATAATTAAATATATATGATTTTTTATTAATATCCTCATATTTTATCAAAAGCCAATATACCTCTCCATCATTTTATAATATCCTCTTTCTTGGACATTATAGTGGAAAGGATCTGTATTCCCCTTCTCATAATCTAAACTTTTTTATGTAAAGAATTTTTTTGGTTTTTAGTTAGGCATTCAAAATTCAAACCTCTTGACTCATAGTTTCCTAATATGTTGATTGGGTTCCCAAATCTTTAAATCCTTAAATTTTATTTCCTTAACCTTTTCCTCTTAGTTACACCAAGTCCTTCTTTAAAAGTTATCCCTTTATGTGAACTACGTTATGTTAACCCAAAACTTCATGTTAGAATTACCTAATAATTGAAAGCACCCCAACCATGGTTTGTCAAACAATTGGAACTATGGTTCTGTTTTAACTTATGTAGCAGAAGGATATATAGACATAATATATATAATTGAGGTATTTTATCTTTTTTTTTCTAAGTTCCCAATTATTATCTTTATTTAATTCTTGTTAACATTAAGTGGATTTACTGAAGTGATTGAAAATGTTTTGGATAATGTTTACATGCTTATGCCATTATATTTTAGTTATATATTTTATGTTTATTAGTTCATTATTTCATGTGATTTAAACAAGTATCCATAATGTTATAACCATAAAACATGATAGGAAAAAAAATAAAAAATTGGTAATTTCTTAATATTTTATAAATTGATAGTTAATCTAGAGTATGATAAACTAATCATCATATTATGGGAAAACAACATGAACCATTTATGGTTTCTTTTGATACTTTCCATATATCCACCAATTTATCTCTCTCACATTGGTTTCCCCCAAACTTTAAACATGAACCACCTACACTAGCTTGGGTACTCCATCCATTAAATTTTCTTTTACTCACATGCGGGTGAGTGGAATAAAAGGATTGGTTACGGGGTGTTTGTAAAAAAAACCTTTCTCTGTATGCCCTAATATAAAGATAGGGGTGATAGAACACATGCCTAAAATTTAATTTATTAAAAAAATTAAAATAAACCAGTCATATAAAATTGTCTTATATATTATCATGATCATCCATACACATGAAAATAATAAAAAATTTAATAAAATTATAATTCAATTAAAATAATCCTTATTAAATATAAATCATGTTCAAGTAAATTACATCCGTTTATTATTTAGTTTATTATTTTACATTAATTATCATAATAATGTTCCTGATATTCTCATCAGTCTTTATTTTAAACAAATTAAATAAGTTTATTTAAAATTAACTTTGTAAAAAAATATACTTGGGAGGAAACATGGTGAGATCCCACATGAACTACCCCATGTATATTATATTCACATACTATCTACTAAAATGACATAAAATATACACGACTTATCATACAATGTCATGGTGTGAAATATCGACTTAATGACCATAAGAAACAAATTGTATTTACATAGCATGTAATATTTCTATGCTTTCAGAGTAATAACTGTATTACAACTTATACACTATATGCACCACTAAACATTATATAGAAAATTAATTATATATTTAATATATTCAAAACCTATTTCATGACAAGTACTATCAACTTAGTGACCACAAGGAACACATGTTGGTAATGTTTAAGGAGTGTAAATAATAATTTTTTAATTCTTCATTATTTGGTAAAAGTAAATAGCATGTGAATTCCCGCTACACATCATGTATAATTATCACCAAATATCTTCATCAAACACCTAGGGACTCAACATGTAACCATTCCATGGAAAATATTAGAGTACAAAATGTCTAAATGGGCTTCACATTTTTTAGGTATTTGAATATCATGGAATCTATTCTTGTTGGTTCTGTAATAAGAAAAATGGAATGTCTTAGATTAAAGGATTACACATCTCGTATACAAGTTAAATGACATTTACTCTAGCTGGCCATATACCATGATGTCCCAATAAGCATTCAGTGTCCAATTAAATACATCGTATTTAATAGTTTCACATGGATCAAATTAATCTATAATTAATTAAGGTGCATTAAACATGGGTACACAGCATGTACCTCTGGGTTACCTGGTGTGTACTATTGTGTTGTCCAACCAAACTTTTCAACACCTCTGGATGAATTCTATGAATGTGTTTCATTCTTAAAATTAATCAATTTGATTATATTTTTAAAAATAAATACTATGAAAGAATATTTTATAATTCAGATTAATGAAGGATTAAAATAGAATTGAAGACTAATGAATTTTTTTTAAAATAAATCAATAATATTTAAATAATAGAAAATAATAATGTGACCTCCATTGGATACAACTTTATGGTTCTATTTGTAGTGGAAGTGATAGATGGGGCATAAAAACCCACATTTGTTTCATGATTAATGATGAATATGAGATTAACATGATGATAAATGAAGTGATCAAGTAAATTTAATCAAAGAATATAGATGATTAAAAAACACAAAAACTGAAGTGCATGACGCTAACATATTATTTATAATTAATTTAAGTGTTTAAGAATTTTATTTTTGAGGAATTATTTCTTTGTTAATGTACATTACATTGTCTCTACAGCATATTTTTATTGCATTGTAGGAATCAATAGTAGATTTCCTCTAGTGGGGATCCACAAAAGTTCCAAAAAACTCTGAACATCGTTATAGGAACTTATGGGTACTACCATGATAGATCATGATGATAAAATTGTTTGTGTTTTTATTCTACGATAATATCTTCCCTGAAGGGTTCTCTTTGAACTATCTATAATTGAGAGAGGTGGTAGAGGAGGAGAACAATCTATTCTTGAGGGATTTCAATGATAGGTTTCTCTCAAGGGATTCTTGATGATTCTATCTGGACGTCTTAGAAGAATACAAAAATGAACTAGATCTCTTAATAAAATAATATTATTGGGTCTATATACCACTGGGGTTAGAAAAAAATAATTTCACATGTACCCATATTATTTCCATATTCCAAGAATAACCCCATGTATAATAGAATAATAATAATATTATTATATCTTGAAATTCACTAAACTGACAAATTAAATTGAATATTTTTATTCAATTATTATTTATTTTAGATTATTTCTCACTAGACTATTAAAACTAATCCTCCATTCCTCCAAAAAAATTATTGAGCCTTGAATAATGACTATTTACTAAATAAATAAATATTACTCTATTGTTGACCAACAGATATATAAATATTATATTAATTAAATATAAGATAAATATTTATTAAATATTATTCTCACAAAATATTTACATAAATAATTAGTGAGAAAATATATACGATCAAGAAAAAATGAACAATTATTAAACCATGTGTGGGAAAATATTTATTCAACTTGCTAAATAATATTATTATTTTAGTGAGATTCTGGATACACTTACTATGTGACCCACATTTCTTACTTTTGAGTAGAATTAGGGGAAGAATCCCAAATTCCAAGTTTAGCATCATGAGACACACCAAGGAACCCCTACAGAAAGTATTAAAAATAAAAATGACATAATAGAATTTTTGGATGCTTATTGTGTAATATAATGCCTTTATCATGATATCACTGATCAAGCTAGTTGCATGAGGTTGTCATCAACCTATGTTCTCGAGTTCGATTTCCTAAATTTTCAATAATTAAGACTTCCTTACAAAACATCATAGTCATCGATTTATTTATGATATATATTTTCTGTCAAATGTCTTATGATATCAACTTCCATTAAAGTATATAAGGGAAAATCCTATCTTAAATTATTTATTAATGAAATATTACACATGATTTACTCCCCATATCCTAACTCAGTGTGAACATATTTCTTCATATTTTTCATCAATATATACATGTGCATGAATGATAACATCCATTAATAATAATCCTAAATTCTAAGGATCAATACACAAGTCCAAAGGAATAAAAATCTAGTGACACATATAAATATGGATTTCCTACTAGGGGGTCTCAATTTCATAATATGGTACAATTGATATTACCATGTCCATACACCCTAATAACGTACCTAAAATTCCTTTGAGTATCAACCCTTGATAACCTATATCATTTTTACCTTAAATGATTTCATATAACTATAGAACATATTTAAGAATAAATTCATGGAAATTCTGGTTTCTCATCATAATAGGGAACTATTGGGACCTTTTATTGTGAAAACTACTATTAGGATATAACGACATACTATTATGTGGGGAAGAACAATAATTATGGGATTAGTAGGTTATTAATATAAAAAAAATGAATACATGTTATCAAAAATTATATAAAAGTTAGTTTTAGGTTACCAACTCTAATAAGAAGTTGTATCTAGTCAAAGTGAGAGTTTTTTTGAGTTTGTTCCCTAGAACCATCTATTTTAAATTTGGATTACATTATTATTCATAGTAGTGTATAATAATATAAATATCTAATCATATATTGATTTTTCTTCTACGTAACATTGACGTGATAATGTCAAAGATTATCTGTCGAATTGTAGAGTTCATAGTAGTCCCCCATTATGATTAGATCCTTGAAATTCTTGGACAATATTCTTAGAAATAGTTCTATGGTTAGATATGGTAATATGATAGGGCACATAGTATATATATTGAAAGTATTCAGTACTCATAAGTGGATGAGGATTCTTCCCATGAAGATTTCACTTAGTAATATCTAATATGGGAGATTATAATGATAAAATTGCCAGTAATAATTTTAAATATTTTTGGGTCATTGAATATTATTATCACCGAGAATCTGTAATGATCCTTATACTTTAGGATTATTATTAATTTAGGTTATTAATTTCATATTTAGATTTATTTCATAAAAGATAATAATAACAGTTCACGGAGATATTGGATACCTTTGGTGTTTTAGGAGTGACATGTTATCATTTTATAAGTCAAGGAAATATTTTCCCATACCATATTTATGGATTTTTATATATCAACCCTTTGATTGGATTATATACATCACATTAAATTCCTTGTTTTATGGTGTAATGTTGTGTTTATTTTACATAGTCAAAGAAATAATTATCAATCATATAGATTGATGATAAGGATATTATACCTTCTTAATGATATAAGGAGACAACAGTATTATATTATATAGTGAGAATTTATATGTGGTTCTCATCATTGTGATGTTATATTCTTTATCAGGGGTTCCATGAACCATTTCTAGACTATAATCTTGTACTTTAGGTGATCCCAAATAATAAAAATGATAATGAATCCTATATGGTCACACACTATGTGTGTAACATCCCACTTATTCTCATTTGTTTGAGGGTGGTGAGATTCTACTTAGCCTTAAGAGACATTCCTAAGATACCAAACGCTAGAAATAAATTCCGATGGGATTAAAACTCAAATGGGGGACAATTTACCATTTATGAAATTAAACCATTAACCCAACAAACCATAACCAAATAACTCACTATATGATGTGTCAATAAATTTAAAATAACTCAACCACTTCAAATATATATAAAAACAAATTCTTAAAAAATTGAATAAAAACTGAATACTCTAATATTTACAAGACTCCATGCTCTAACATCACTAAACAACCTAGGTATCATGAAGTGGTGCTGAAAACCTATGATACTTTACCTTTTCCCATGTCTGGGATGATAACATCCACAAAATCCCCAAAGTGCCAAACAAGGGGTAATTATAAAAATCATTAGGTTTCCCCTAATGAATTCCCAACTCATGCCACTAGGATAAAAAATTTAGAACCATATATATAAAACTATTTATATAAAATTATTCTATAAAATAGTTTTTAACTCAACATAAACAAGTTTCAAAAACCCAATTATAATTAACAGTAAACAAGTGATATTTCAAATAATTTTATAGAAAGTGACATTTCTAGAAAAAAACCAAATAAGGCATTAAAACCATTTCTCAATATCAGTTTGGCACAACCATTCCACTTAACGTAGCTTCGAACCAAGTGTGGAACTAAGACCTACCTCTACTGGTGAGCGGTGATATATCCTTCCAACAATTCGCCACTTAGTGGAACACTTTTAGGGGGTTAATTCATTCCCATATCCATACAAACCAATTTATGTGGGTCATTCATGCCCTTATCCATCCCAATACATATGAACACAGACTAAAACCCATGCCAAACCCATGCCAAAACCAAGTGTGTTAATAAAATTCAATAAACTCGTGATTTTATTAAAAAATAAATAACCAAATCAATAGAAACTAACCATTTAATTTCAATAAAAACTTTTATTTTATTGAACGTAATTTGACAAAATCCATGTGCCATAATTTCAAAAAAATCTGAATTCTAAAATTTACATTTTAAAATCGAGAACCGAAGCACGTTTTCAAAAATACCCAATTTACCATATTTCTACAATTTTCCAAACTCTCACAAAAGAGGGTTTCCAAAAAATTTAAAATAGAAAATTCATGATCAAATTGACATTGGATAATCAATTTTAGATCATACTAATCAGTTCTACTAAGAGGAGTCAAGAGTGAAGCCACCTACATCAACCGTTTTTTGTGAAAATAGAAAATGGAAGAATAACGCTTAAGAAACCATGTCAATTCATTATGAAACCACCGTAGATCTCATCCCCTATCAACACCAAAGATAAATCCTATCATAAATGGAATCCAAAATCATATATTTACCCACTGCGGGTGTAGATCTATTGAACTGAAAATTTTGGTGAAGTGGATCAAAGAAAATGTAAAAAGAATGATGAAGAACATGCACTTACCACAAAAATTAAGCTTATAAACACCAAAGGAAGGATCTAGATTGATTCCAATTAACTTGGAAGAGCTTATCCAACCTTTAATGGGAAATAATCCTAGTTTATAACCCTAAAGGAGAAAAAATGAAGGATTTAGAGTCAAAACATGCGAGATCCACATTTTAAGGATCTCACTTTGACCTCGTGCATGGTTAGTTCGCACAGTTAGAGAAAATGTGTGCTAATTGTATGTTAGATACTATCTAGGTAGACCCTCACATGGACTCCTTGTATGGTCTCATTGATAGAATTCACATAATTCCAAAGCTATTATCCAACATCTTCCCAAGTGCATGGTTTCTCCAAGGATTTCCGCACAGTTTAGACAAACTGTTCACAGCCCGTGCGCTTCCCCTTTATCACTGAAAACTCATTAGAAGTTTCTAACACTCTCACATCCATAACCCTTATAAATTATATACATAAAAAATATTAAAGGGTTACAAACAATAAATCAGGTCTACTATATCTTCTCCACCATTGGACTTTCCATCGTTGGAAAGTTGAAACACATTCGTGCCTGAAAAGAGTTCTGACCACTGCACTTTCATTTCCTTCTCGTGTTCCCAGGTCTCTTCCTGAATATTAGAATGTTTTTATAAAACCCATAATCAAATAATTATTTTTCAACCCAATACTATATCTTTCCTATCGATAATCTAGACATGGATATATACAAATAAATCACACAACTATAGGTCAATATGACCCCATTTGATCACATGGAGAGGATCAGGTCGATACTTTTTCAACTGAGACTCGTGGAACACATTATTCACCAAGCTGGAATATGGTGGTAACAATAACCAATATTCCAACTCTCTAACCAATTCAGGTATCTCAAAATTTTCAAGGTATCGAGGATATAACTTACCGTTCTTTCCAAAACAATGGTGTCCAAGCCATGGAGAGAGAGCCTTAAGAACATTTGATAAGTCACTGTAAATGAAAATGGTCTTCGAAGATGATCTAGATATGATTTTTGATTACTCTGAGATGTATCTATTCTATATATATTTAAAAAAATATTCTCAGTTGTCTCATGGCCAATTTTCATCCAAAATAATGAATTCCCCCCAGTTTCCACCAAAGAAAGTGGAGAAGAGATATGGAAGCCCATAAAATTATTCAAAAGGATCCATGTGTTCCAATACTTTATAACTGTTATTAAAAGAGAACTCGACTAAGGGTATATGCTCTTCCCATGAGTTTCAAAAATTAATTACATGAGCCTAGATGATTTCTTCAAAAATTGTTATCTTTCTTTTGGATTTTCCATCTGTCTAAGGAAGATACTCTCTACTCAAAGTCCAATGAGTCCCAATGGATTTCTATAAGGACTTCCAGAAACGAGATGTGAACCTCAAATATCTATATAAAACTATTGAAACTAGTATTCCATGCCTCTTTACCAATTCTTGAATATATATTTTGGATAGATATTCTACCATATGGGTTTCAGGAATAAAGATAAAATGATCCAACTTAGTGAGCCGGTCCATTATCACCCATACAGAATCCTATTTCGGAACCGTTCATGGTAGAATTATAAGAAACTCCATGGCTTTCTGCTCCCATTTCCGCACTCGGATAGTCAAATAATGAAACATAAATTCTCCTCATTGATGTTATTATATAACATTTCACAAGTTATGCACTTTGGAACAAACTCAACCACCTTCCATTTCTTGAAAATCCACCAAAATTATGACTTCAACACCTTATACATCTTCTACATTCTTGAATGTACATACCATCTTGAATGGTGGTAATCATGAATACATTGTTCCTAAAAACAAATAGGTACTACCATCTACTCTCTAAACCATAAAACCAAACTCTCATCAGGTTTCTACCATCAATGGTCTCCCCACCATTGATTTTTGAACTCATAACCTGACATTATACATCGGATGTTTGTACCTCTTTTACCATATTTACCAAATCAAGAATCACTGGAATAAAAAAGAAAAAAACAACATCACCATAGTCTTCACAATCAACATGCATATCGATTAGGAATGAAATAAACTACCACTCATCTAAAGATTCTTTTTTCAATTGATTATATGTCTTTTGGCTTAATGCATAAACTACTGAATTACCTTTCCGAAGTGTATACATCAAGTTAATGTCAAGCATATTAAGATACTCAATTCATCTCCTTTTCCCTATATTAAATCTCATTGGATGAAAATATGTTTCGAGCTCTTATGATATGTGAACGCAGTAAATTTACCACCAAGGAGATAATGATGCGAAGTATTCAAGCCATGGATGATCACAGCTAACTCCAAATCTTGTGTTTGGTAATTATTTTCATGCACACTCAAATTCCTTAAACCATAAGCAACTATATTGCCTCATTTTTTGGGGACACAACTCAACCCAGATCCCAAATCATCATAATACACCACATACCCCTATCCAGATTCCAAAAAAATCCAGATAGGTGTTGATATCAAGAGAACCTTTAACTCTTGAAAAGACTTGTTGAATTCCTTAGTCCATCAGAATGGAACATTATTCTTTTTCAATGCTATCATAGGCAATTATAGTAATGATAAATCATGAAAAACTTTCTAAAATAACCTAATAGACTAGGAAATAATCATATCTTAAAGTCATTTTTCAGTGGTTTCAAAGATATAATAGCTTTTATCTTTTCAGGATCCACTAAAACACCTTTTTTTATAAATTATCTAGCTAATAATACGTAATTATTGTATTAAAAATCAAACATTGATATATTTTCATACAACTAATGATATCTCTAAATTCCAAACACTATATCCAAGTGTTTCTCATGATCAACCCTTGTTCTTGAATACACCAATATGTTATCCATAAGCACCACCAAAATTGAATTCAGATATCTTTTAAGTATTTTATTCATCGATGTCATAATGATTGTGGGTGTATTTTTAAGGCCAAAAGGCATGACTATGTATTCTTAATTTCCATATCAACATTGGAAATATATCATCACAATATCCTCTTTTAGAACTCGTAACTAGTGATATCCTAATCACAAGAAAATTTTATAGAACCACTGAGCTCCCTAGAATTTTTCAAACATGCCATCAATGTGTGGAAGTGGATATCTATTATTTATCATAACATTTTTTATTATCATTCACACACAACCTTATAGTTCCATATACTTTCTCATGAACAAGACTGGTTTGGCCCATGCAGACATTCTTGACTGAATGAAACCATTGTTTTTTAGCTCTTCCAACTTCACATTCAATCCCCTTAACTCTGTCGGTTCCATCCAATAATATGGATGTGAAATAGGACTGGTCCCTATGATTAAGTCAATCGTAAAAACCAATTTTTTTATAGGTCCTAACCCTAAGAAGTTATTTTGAAAGACATCTGTAAATTGACCAAAAGATTCTAGAAAAAATATATCCTTGATATCTTATATTGATTATGTGGTCAACACCGCCAACTGGTAAGAAATTAATCCCACTGCCATTGATTACAAGCCTGTTGTACCTATCTTTAGAACCCTTTTCCCCCTGAAGAGATGCTCCACACATTCCATGTTGTAAAACTAAATGTTTTATAATTATAGTCGATTTGGGCCTTGAATACATTCAACCAATCCATACCCATGATTACATCAAAGAAATCCATGTCTAACACCAAGAAATACCATTTCGAATCAGCTCCATCAATATTTATAGAACATTCTCTACATACAAAGGCTCGACATTATATTTTAACAAGAAGAGTTTGTTGTTTTATTAGATAAGGAATCATCATGAGTTTTAAACATATAAAATCAATATCATGAGAATTAATGAAGTAATGAAATGCACCAGCATCATACAACATTTTCATAAGTGTAGAATTAAATAGAATAATACATCCCACCATAGATGGTCTACCCTGATCATCTACAATCACATGCTCACTTCTATACAATTTCATTGTTTCTTTACTTTAATATTTGTTTAATTTAAGATATTTCCCTTGATAGGTAGTATTGGGGTTCCTAGAAACTCCATGGATATCTCTGTTCTACTTATGATATTGATTCTTTTATCCTCTCCCTGTTGAAGCATATGATGCTTGAGACACTTGAGAAGGGTCTCGAACTCCTTACCTCAGAGCACAGAGACAATAGCAATGAAGATACGCCATATTCTTGCAGTTACGACATGATCCAGGTTGTTTTTTACACTCTCTCTTTATCTTTTCCAGAAAACCACATTGGAAAAAACCCTCTTTGTGCTTTGGTTGTGGAGGAAGCTTCACCAATCCAGCCATCTAATTTTGAGTCTTGATCCCACCTTGAGAATAGGTGTCCCTCTTCTGTTTTCTCCCATCATTTGAGTTCCCCCATTTCCTATAGGTATCATCAAACATCCTCCTCCCATATTTATTGAGATATCACATTCATCCACTATCTCTCTATTCACCATCTATAAAAAATCCATATCACAGAGTACCACATTATTATATCTAATCTCTTGTCTTAGCCCTAATAAAAAGATGTGTGCCTTTAAGGTCACACTCGCTGCAAGTTCAAGTTAAAATCCCAATAAATTCATGAATTTAGATTCATATTATGTGATTGAGAGATTTTCCTACTTTAGGACGAATATGGGAATAATTCACTGGATCTTGAAGGTGTGAGGATATAATTGTTTATTGAACAATTCTGAAAAATGATACCTACTAAGGCCTTGATCCAATTTCTCCTCAACCGATAGGTCCCACCATTGTGGTGAATGATCCTCAAACATATATGTTTCCAATTTGACTTTCAACTCATCTAGTGTGCTAATGAAATCTAAGATACAATTAATCAAAATCAACCACACCTCTTCCTTTTTGAGTTCAAAATCACCCTAGAAAAATGAGGCGATTCTACTTCATGAACTTAAAGGAATTATCCAAATGTCTTGGTTTATCCCTCTTGTTCCCTCTGTTAAAAACATAGAAAACTTGGATGATACTCTAAACCATCTATTGGTTCAAATGTGGTTTAGGTGAAACCACATTCTACACAACTTCTTCTGGTTGGTTTCTACGACTCCTAATGTGTGCCATTTTCTAAAAAAACAAAAAACTATATAAAGCTCAATATTTACCAAATGGAGTCTTTGAATGTTCAAATTATCTCACATCAACTATAACTACATTTATTTCTAAAATCAACTTTTTCCAAGTTCAACCATTTGAAAAAATCATTTCTTTCTTTGGAAAATAAACCCATTTTTAAAATTTACAAATTATGCCCATTTCAAAATATTTCATTTGAAAACAAAATCTGACACTTTTCCAAAATCAAAAAAATTCATCACATCATATACCATATTTTCATAATTAAAATTTCAATCGTAGTGGGAATTCATTCCTATAACACATGTTATGATCATTTAATTGGTTAAACCCATTACTTTGAGATTTCTATAGTCCTATAAGTGTCTCCAAATCAGTTCTGTACCCAACTCCCTAGTAACTTCAATTTCAGCATAAAAAGGTTAAATACTTCTTTTTACGCTAAACATTTCAATTCCCGACCATCCTACTACTTTGTAATATTCCAAACCAACTAATAGATAAGAATGAATTTTACACTATGACAAAGAAACTAGAGACCACATTATTGGAAAGGGAAGAACAAGATGATACCATTTGTTACATCCCACTTATTCTCATTGTCTTTGGGGTGGTGAGATGCTACATGACCTTAAGAGACATCTTGAAGATGCCAAAGGCTGGAAAAAATTTAGAAGGGTTTCAAGCATAAGTGGAGGATGATTTTGATTTAATCTTTAAGAAATAAAATCATTAAATTAGAAAACCATGACAAAACAACTCACTATATGATGCATGAATAAATGAGATAAAATTCAACCACTTAATTTATATCAAAACCATACCAAATTATACTACAATGGAAGAAAAACTAAAGACTACAAGATGAAAAAACTTCATGATCTATAAGCTTCATTCCCCCAACATCACCAAACTGCACAAGAATCATGAGTTGGTGCTAAAAACATGTGATATTTACCTTTTCCCATGTAATTGAAGATAACATCTAAAAAAGAACCAAAGTTCCAAAGCAGGGGTGAGTATAAAACTCAGTATTTTTCCCCCAATGAATTCCCTAATCAAAACAGTTTGATAGAAAAGATTGCATCATTTATATAAAACCATTTATATAAAACAATTCTCTAAAATAGTTTATAACTAAATATAATAAAGTTGAAAAGTCTATTTATAACCAAGTGTAAACAAGATCTATTTAAAAAAAATTCCAGTAAGCCGTGTTTCTAGAAAAACAACCAAAAATGGCTTTAAAACAATTTATCTATATCTGTTTTTCATAACCACTCCACTTAACCACACATACAACCATGCATGAAACCTGGACCTCTCTATACACACGAGCAGTAAGCTATCCTTCCACTAAGCTGTCACTTAGTGGGAAACTTTGACAAGGGTACTTGAGACACATATCCTTCCAAACCTTTTCACTGGGTCATGCATGCCTTTATCCATCAAAATTTATATGAACAAAAACCCCAACCCATGTCAACCCCATTCTGAAACCAGGTGTGTTCAAAAAATTCATTAAACTCATTCTTTTATTTAAAAACTATTTAACAATCCAGTCCGAATAATTGGTATATTAGAAAGTGTTTTCGTTGATCTTAATTAAATTCAATTTGAATTAAATTAATGGAAAATATATTATTATAAAGAGTGAGAAATAATTTTATTCCATTTTCATTGATCAGAGAGATTAATGAAATATTTATTCATTGGATTGTAACTAAAATATATTTTTTATTATTAAATATTTAATAAAAATTTATCTACTAGTTTAGGAATAAAATATTTATTTATGTGAATAATATACAGATTATAGTATTTAAAAAATGTTTAGAAGTTTTAACAAACCAAGGACACATTTAGTGAAAAGTGTTAATTTACAAGCTAGTTGATTAATATTTCTTTTTGTGTATGTCATCTCAAGTACTAAAAAATAATATTATTTTTACTATTAATTTGGAATGGGGTTTAGTGAATATTTTTACATTACTTGTGAACCACATAAAACTAAATAGAATTTTAACCTAAACCGTAGTTCTATAAATAGATGGTTATGTTTATTGTGCGGGTTTGGTCAAAATTAGATAATTGAGAATCATCACATAAAATGGACTTCTCTATCTTTATCAAACTTCTCATGTCATTTTCTCAATAATAAAAATAACTCCTTGAATCCCAGTGTATCTTAGATAATTCTATAAGAACAATGAATGATTATTGATTCTCCATCCAATCAGTTGAAAATCAAACATCATTTTTTATATATAAAGGTAGAACATGTGACTCAATTCTAAAGGGATTCTACACTTGGATACTTAAAGAGAAATAAAGGTAATCCAAAGAGAGTTTTTAGATGATCAATAACATCATTAATGAATGGATCCTAATATGAGGTAATCATTTCATGTCATCATAAATAAATTGATTATAAATCTAACATTAAAGATCCTATATTGGGGTTTCATACAACACTATATTAAAAGAAATTGTAATTTTACACCCCCAATGTACTTCTTCTACGTCGGGAACCAACACCTCAAACATCTTCAGACATCTTCAAAGTCAATATGTGTACTCAATTATTTCTCCTCCATTTTTATTTATATTTTCATTCTCCTTCTTATTAAAAATAATAAGAAATGGGTGATATATGGTTCATCATAAAACATCTTCCTAAAAATTTTCCCGAAGATAAGAATATTATCAAATGAATCTTTTAATAGTGAGCCTTTTATCTGAAAACTCTAAATCTACATGGGTGAAAAAGATGTTGTAAACAAGAGTGTATAATCTGAGTGATCAATGTTGGCCAAAATAATTATTCTATATAATACTTTCTTAAATATTATTCCATCATCTTCATATTAAGGGTGATATGATTAACTATGTTATGATAAAACGTACGCCGATATAAATAACCAATCAAAACAATTCAATTTTTTAAAAAAAATCCCTCTATATATCATCTTTCTAAAAAATAATCACTCCTTGAAGATTAGTTTGATTCAAAAATGGATATTGTGATATTAATACCTCAAATTAAATTGTTCTTTCCCTAAAGGGTAGAAAAACATCCTTTTATTATAGTGATAAAATTAATCGATGATCTATATGTCTTATTTCATTAAAATTTCTACATAGTTCAGGGTTCTCTTTTACTTATACTCATATAATTCCATATAAGTTAGTATAAATAAACAAGAATAATGGGAATAAAGATGATCCACAATCTTACTCATAATTAATTTCCTATTTGAGGTTCTTTTCTCATCCAAGATTTTTTCTACTTATTTGAATTATAATTGAATTTTATTTGTATCCTTTATTCATCCTTCATATGTTTTATAATAGATTTCTTCTAATCCATTGAGTCTTTAGATAGAGATACCATATTATTTTTAGTTTTCAAAGTATCTTAATACCCTTTAGTTTGAAACAACATTTTAATTATATCCCCTTATCTACGTAAGATTGTAATATAATATTTAGTACCATTGAAAAATTTACCACATATCTAATATTTATTATTAATCATAAAATAATTTTTTTTGGATTCTCATAATTAACTTTATTCTAATATTTTGAAGCTTTTATCTTTACTTTTTATTTTATAGGATTTAATGATACCTCAATATTTCATGACAAGGCCATTTTTTATATGGAAAAATTACTATGAATTTTTTTTCTCTACTCAATATTCATGAGTTTATCACAGACCTCACTTGAAAATTTATCACTCTTCACCTTAGGAACATTATTTTCTTCCTCATCTTTCCTTCATAAAAATATTATTCTTTTCTATTTATAGTAGTTATCCCATGATTTATAACTCTATAATTTTGGATACATATTATACCATCATGAGTACAGTTTTCCTCTAATGGAACCACAATACCATAAGTGATCTATGAATATTGATCTTTACTTGTGATAATGGTTATTCTTATAAGTATATTGTTGTTTTATCATTGAAAAACATGGGTGTATTTGTTTATAAGAAACCCATCTTGATGTATTCTACTAATTATTTATAGAAGATGATTTAATATTCACCTTCTTGGACCATATTGATTCCATCCTATCTTTCAACCCTGAATTGTTATTAAAGGTAGACGAAAATTGATATTGTTTAGGGAAATAATCAAATTTCTTCTATGGACCCTTATTTTCACCAACTTGAGAAGATTCATCATTAACCACAACAACATTGGTGAAGTCGTATCTAATATTCTTCACCTCAATTTTTCTATACTAAATATTCATTGTGTCTTTGAAAACAATTAATTTTTCAGAGATAATATTTTCTCAATATATTTTATCATTTTCTTAGACTCAACCATCATCAATCTATTTTTATTACATTCCTCTACAATTTTTGTCTTTACATTTTGATCTTCTCTTATCAGGAAGGTTTATCTTCATAGTCTTTTATCTTATTTTACATCTCATTTTCTATCACTTTATATATTCTTATCTCATTAAGTAGTGTCACCTAATGTTTTATACACTAATCATTCTCGAAATATATCTCATTATGTAATTTCACCAACTACATTATATTCTTCTTGAGCTATGAAATTTTCTAAAATATGCTTCCAAATTCTACGTTCGAATATATTCTATTTTTCTTCTATTTTATCCATCATCATCACTATTTAATGATGTAATCCCCCTTTTAAAATGATCTCATTACTTGAACTCACTATCAGATTTATTTTTGGACGATGATTCAGCATTCTCTCTACTACTCCAAAAATTATTTTTATTTGGTATAAAAATTTTCTTCATATTTCTTCCACTTTAGTTTAAGGGACATAATATCATCTTTTTAAAACTCAAACTCAACTATCTACTTCTTAGTAAATCTTTGAAAAAATAGACCCCAATCTTTATAATTCTAGTACTTAATAGTTTTTTACCTTTTCCTTTATAAATTACCCTTTTCTATCTCTTATAAAGAAGAGAAATTATTTTTTAAGTCCTCCTCATCCTCCTCAACATCTGAATCAGTTGATTCTTCCTATTTTCCTTCATCTCTAAACATTAAATTTAACCGATGGTCAAAATATATTTTTTACTTTTAATTTTTCTTAAAGAACATTTCATTTTTCCTTTCATATCAAAAAATAATATTATATAGTTCATCTAGAGATAGATCCTCATAATCTTTAACATCCAAGACCGTGGCTTAAAATCTGTCTATAAATTATCCTATTAGGTTATTAAAAATAGTTTAATCTTCATTCCTCTCGCTAAACCAAAAGTATTTATAGTAATATTAAGTACACTTATAAATTAATCATCAATACATTCATCATCTTTTAATTTGATATCATTGAATATTCGCCTCCATATTTGTAACTTACCTTCAATGACTTTCATGTTTTGTTCATATTTATTTCTAATTGTATCCCAAATTTCATTGGAAGTTGGAAACCCCAAAATTCGTTTATAATCATAGTCACAGACAACCATAAAATTAAAATTTGTGATTCTCAATAAACTTATAAATTTCAATTATTAGAAGAAGTCATAGAAACCTCATTAATGGGAGGAAAACCCACTATTACAGCATCTTGACTTCTATCCAAAGATATAGAAGGTAGGGTAACAACACATTACTTAAATTGTGATAGTTTCTACCATAATATAAATTGGAACACCCCCATTATTAACTGAATTTATTTTCTTCAATCTTAGAAGATAGTTGGATCTTTTAAAGGCAACCTACACTATGATACCAATTTTAGCTCCCATGTCATGGTGAGATCACTGATATGGGGAGGGGTGAATCAGTGATATCATTTATTTATGAACTAATCTTAGAACTCACTAATTAAAACTTGTTAATGTTTTGATCCACTCAAATATATCTCTCATCCTCACCTCAAATGTTGTAACTATAAATAGAGAGATCATTGAATAATATTTACAATTTTTATTCCAAAGTCTCATTCATTTCCATGTTTGTTACCCCCCAAATTAAATTATTTTATAACTTATGTATGGATTAAAAAAGTAATTAAAATAAATTGGTAATACACCCCATTAGTAATTCCTCTAATTAACCCTGGTCATACCCCTCAACAATAAACCATTCCTCTGTAGTTGGTTATACCCCCCCCCCCAACTCTCCTTCTTGATTCCTCTTACATAAAATTCGTAATACCCCTATCCAAAAACCTTTTTAGAAACTAGTAACAACCTCAAGATAAAAAATCTTCCTTCTAATTTGATCCCCTATAAAAGGTTCTTATTCTTAATATTATCTTCCTCCACAAGAATGTTGGATCACCTATTGCTTTTAAAAAAATTCAAAATCATCAATAGCTCTCTAAAGGGCCTTTAGGCCTTGGAAATTTCTCCTGGCCATGATGTATCTTGATAAACTCACACTCTCCTTCCCATAACTATTACTAGAAAAAATCCTCCGTAAAAGTCAAAATAGTGATTCTCCAACTGGTATGTTGTTTCTGAATCTCCAATATCTGGTACGATCCCTCAAACGTAACCCATATAGAAGTACCCAATTATTTCTACTCTATCTAAAGCACCGTGTCTTATAAACCTTGGTACGATGATCCTAAAAATGAATCACCGTAGTTTTTTTATCCTTATTCATCTAATACTCCATAAATTCACTCCCCTCTTCTTATTCAGCCCAATAGAATCTCGATTTAAAACTCAAATTTTACTCTCACAATATATAGATATATTTTTCTCCTTTTTAACACAATATACAACTATAGAACTAAATGATAACTCTCACCTTTTCTAGTAAAAATTCCTCTATAACTTAATGAATAACCATGGGTGTTGATATAAATTTCTCATTAAACTCAATATTTATTTTAAAACCTTCAAATCCCTTGAAACATTGGATTCAAAAATATTCAATTAAACATACTTAAATCTTAATATCAATGATCTCTTAAAATATTCTTTTAATCTCAACAAGATTTAGGAATTTCCAAGAATAACACTGCATCCTCAAAATTATTGACTTTAAATTTTTTTTGTAATGTTCCACCAACCTCTGACTAGTGAACAAGCATAAAGGACACCTTTGTTTGATGAACTAGTTCTAATACACCTTTATCATTATGTATCTAATGGAATACGAAATAAATTATATTTTTTATAAAATAACATCTTTTTAAACATTGTTATGAACTCTCTTTCAAATGGGCTCAACATTTAATTATATCATGATTTTATAATAATCCATATAATTACATTATATTTATTTCTTTAATAGATCTATCGAGAGTCGATCCAATAATCCTTAGTTTGGTGATCATCATATCCCTATATCTGGTATTTTTATTAATTAATTATTAGTTAGAAAGACGAAATCTTCTATAGCATGAGTTGCAAAATCGTTTTCCAACCACTCTGTGTTTGATTGAAACTTCCTCGATCAAGCTTAATATAGTTGCAACTCCAAGATATCATAACTTCAAAATTTTTATAGTTTTCAATTTCATCACTTTATAACATCAACTATGTTAAAATTAAATCTATCAACCAAACAATGTATGGTTTTATTAAAAACATTCCATCTAGTGATCTTCAGATACTTCCTTTATCTGGTACAACTATGTATAGCCGCAACTCCATCTTTATATCTTGAGATTTCGAAAAAAATTATAATTGAAACCTTTTAAAACCATAACTTCATTATAGATAACTATATCTGGTAGAATCATTTTTTAACCTCATTATTATACCAACCATCTTCCACCAATATTCTTTTTTTGAACATCTTTAGCTCAAAATTAGGAATAACTTCTTGATATTTGGTAATTTGAAGATCGTAATAGAATTATATGACTTAATAATATTTTCCTAAATTTGGAAAAAAAATATTCAATACAAATTAAAAGGAAACATATTCTACAAGCACATTTTTAAAAATTGAAAAAAAAACAAAACCAAGAAAAAATGGGTACAATAGAGGGTTAAAATATCACCATACATGAAATAACTAAAAATAGAATAGATTTGGTCTGATTATCTTAGGTGGAGAATCACAGTTCTCTATGCTGACATTTTTGTAGTTTCCATCCATATAAATATTTTTAAAATATTTCAAGTCCCCATACCACTAATAAAAAATATATTTTATAAAGGGAAACATTTTTTGCCACTATAAATGTTGATAAACACTTACCTTTATCAATACTAATTGAGTACTGATCAATGATTCCTTTTAGCTATTCTTTTCTTTTGGTAATAAAACCACTTTGCCTTTATTATAAAACACATTATCAACACATTAAAGTCCTTAAAAAGTCCCTTAAAATAAATTATACAAGTTAATTTTGTTTTATTTCCCTTAGGTTATACATATATATTATTCCTAGAAGAATAATATGAGATATAGTTTATTTTTGAAAGATTTCGATTACTAAATAGTGAATATGGAAATGATCATAAACCAAAAATTAGTTCCAAAATTACATAGAAATTTTTTTAATTATAGAAAAATTAGATGAAACACTAATTTATATTACCTGGAATGGATGTGTACACTATTTATAAACATTGAATTTTTATAGGCTTAATATAGAGTGATCCACCACATAAAGGGGGTGAACTAGTGGATAACATAACACCAACTCTAAAACATACATTCTATCATCATTTACTCATTCATTAGATCATAAATGAATCAAAGAGATGATGAGATAAAGAATGAGAAAGTACCCAAATGACATAATGGTTTTAATATGGTCTGCACGCCATTATTTTTCAGTTACTAATCCCTTGTCCACTTTGGTAGTGACCATGATATCCATATTCTTATCTTATTATAAAAAAAATAATGAATAGATTGGGAATTTTTTCGTGAACTCCATCTGCAATATTTATTTATACAAGTGTTAATAAATTGATGCATATTTTAGTCTAACATCATGTTCCTTCATAATTTGGATCATGTGTGTAGAATTATTCATTATGTCATTCCCATATAAATCCTTGTTATATTTTACTATATAATTTTTAGTTGGTAATCTAAAAGTTACATCACACTTTTACCTGGGTAAGTTACCTTGTTTTTTAACTCTTTATGAAACACAGTGTGATGAACTATGTTATGGTGGGACCCTAGGATCCATAATACTCATCCTATATATATATAAAATTTCCAAAAATAACACTCTAACATTTATGAATAATTATGTTTGTTGTGAAATGATCTGTATGTCTATTTATATAGAGAGAAATCACATTAAAGTGTAACAAAAATTAATCATGGTGTGAGATACCCAAATAAAAAAATCACCACCCATGAAATTTACAAGACTCAAATAACTTATTTCAGGATCGAATTGTTTTACAATGGTGAATTTAATTATGGTGTGATAGGCTTTAGATCCCACAGATACTTCCACACTAAAAAACCATGACTTCTCGTTTTGGTTTATACATGACCCAAAGATTCCTCAGATTAAACCCTTTAAAATAAAATATCTTAGAATATGGTGTGACATGCCTTTGTAAGAGTATAATACCGTTTTTTATAAAATAAATCATTGTAAAATTAACTCCTTGGTTAAAAAATATTATCTACCATAAAAAAATCTCTATTCATTTCCATCATCATATATTAAATCATATTTTAACTCAACCTTGAGAATGTTTTTAAAAACTAAAACATTAATACTTCTCCAAAAATCATCAAAAATATGTCTCAAGAGTCTAATCATATCCTGATCCCAATGTGGATTTTTTCGATAATCTAAACCATGTGGTGGAAGGATATTTGGGACAGTTCATCAAATATGAATGTAATAATTAATACTATGTTAAACATGTCTTAATTGATATCAACACAAAACTCCCCCTTTTTCTATTTATGTATTAAGGAATCATTAATATCATAATAAGTTATCTTAAATATATTTATTGGTATTTTTTATAAATATTAAAAAATAACATATGATTTATTCAAAATGATTCCACTACCATATTTTCATGTCACCCCCTACAAAAAAACATCATATATTATTCCCCATCGTCATCACCAAAAAAAATAAAGAGTGTCTCTCCCCCATGAGAAAAAGAGATCCTTAACATTCTACCCATTTATTAAAAAATTAAAATCAATGAAGGAAGGTAAGTAAATCAAAAAAAACATATAGGGATTTTGGGAGAGAATACACAACCCTGAACACTATCATGTAATGAAAGGTGTCCTTCTTTATGTGATTTATAACAAAATCTATCACATGATACTTATTTGAAACATATTAAAATAAATTAAATCTGTGTCCCACATTTTTTTGATGAATAGGTACATGGTATAAAAATAATTTAACCTTAAGAACTATACCTAATTCATTGAAAATGTGATTAAAATTTGGTAATCACACCCAATGACCAAAGGGTATAAAAAAATCACCCCTAGGACTTCAAAATGTGATGGAATATGCATAATTTATGTTGTTTCTCATTATTCCACGACATTATTATATTACATTTTTCTTAATGAGATTAATTTTTTCATCATATTGTGCCAAGAAACACATTTTACTCTTAAAAATACTCTATCTCTATAAGTAGACTTTTGATAACTAAAGTAACCTTCCCAATGTGTAATAAAATAACTATAAATCTAAAAATATGTTTTCCTATCATATTTCAATTAATAATAAATACTTACTTTGATATAGTGAAAGATAATTTTCTATTTAATAAGATTAAAATACTTATATTTACATTGGAATTATTCACAAATGGAAACCTCAAAAAAGATATATGTTATAGACATATAAAGGTATATTAGTATGATAATATTCTCCAAAAAATATATTTAATTATACTTATTTCCTTATTTTTCAAAGGACTTCATGGTCCCTAGTGTTATTGGAGTAGTGAACTCTCTCTTGTTTTCATTCCAAAATTCTTTTAAAAACAATCTAGTATACTTTTTGTGATTTAAAGACAAAAACTACAATATTTCGTACTTATAAACCCAAAAATAATTTCATCCTACCAATTATTTACATCATGGATTGTTTTTACATTTCTGTAGTAAATATTTATAATTATCCTAAATATTTTCATAACAATGATGTCATCAATGCATAGAATCATAATAAGTGAGATTGTGTAAAATCACAAGATATATATAATTCTATCCACCTTGAATTAAATGAATTATATACTTCTAGAGTTTCTATCAATCATTTTTAAATTTATGAGGCACTTATTCTATCCTACATATCTATTTATTCATCTTACACACTCAAGAACCATCACTATCAAATCTGAAACCCTCTGTTTGTTTGATGTAATCCTCTTGAACCTATTCCACATTTAATAATGTATGATTTACAACCCTTTGGAACAACTTTCATTTTATTTGAGAACATATCACCTAAAATATTCAGATTAATTTAGGCATTGGGTGTGGAGAGAAATTCTCATCAAATTCTATACCCTCTCCTAGAGAGTATCCCCAACAAATAAGACAATATTTGTTCTATTATACTTCTAACTAATCATTGATATTATTTCAAAAAACCAAATTAATACATACCAAATTCATACCATTGGGATATTATACCAATTAACATGTTTCATTTTCTCAATCTGATTAATCTATTATCAATCACTACAATCCAATCCACATGTTCCAATGCCGCTTTAACAGTTTTTTTTCAACTTGTGATATCAAGATAGTGTGATAAATTTTTTTATACATATCATGATTTAAACAAAAAAAAATTAATTCTTTGAATCATAGATTCGGTTCAGTTTGGGACATACTCATTACTTAATATTTCAGAATCAACATGGTATATTTTAAAATCTATAAAAAAAAATTAAATTTGTCTCCTAATGTCAAATTACATATAATTATTCTTCATTAAAATCATCATCAATAGGTAATTATTTTATTTATTATTTTTTTTCTAAGATAATAAAATTATCATTATTAATAATTTTACTCAGATTTTTATTTTTCTGACTGGTGATCTTTCCATTATGTTTATATCTATGAAATATCTATTTTTTGTCTCTCTCTTCAAACCTTTTGAAATGGATTTTTTAATATTGATATAAAAAGTGCTAATTAATACGTATAGGTTTTTTAGGTTTCTCTTATTTTCAATACACATATTATAATATGTGTAAACTCTATTTTTTCATAGGAAGCACCGATTGATAATATAGTTAGTTATAGTAGTGGATTCTCTCCAAAATTAATTTAATGCTCTAGTATCCAATATCATGGTTCTCCTCATGTCTAACAATAAATGGTTCTCCCTTCCAATAACATTATTTTTTGATAGTAATGGTAGAATTGTATTCATTTTTAATTTGATATATCTCAATATATACTTCAAAGTAATATTTCTTATATTTAGAACCATTTTTAGAATAAAATTATTTTATAGAACATCCCATTTAATTTTCAAAACACCTTAAAATTTTCTTCAACGTCTCAAGATATTATGAGTTACCCATTATAATATAAAAATTATCCATTTTATAGTAATCATAATGAAAAGTAATGATATAATTACATTCATTGGCTGAATTAAAACTCATTAGACCACACAAATCTGACTGTATCAACTTAAGAGGTTTATTCATTTTGATATCCACTACATGTTCACTATAATTAACCATTTTTTATATAATTACATGTTTTTAAGTATTTCATGATTAATATTTTTAATATTACTTATAGATTCATATTTTAAAATATTACACATTTTCAATGACCTAAATGAAATAGTCATCAATTATAAATAAAAATAATCAATTTCACAATTTTACAATGAGTATTTTAATCATTGTGAATGCTAAATAGATTTTAACTTTTTTCAGTATCCAATCATGATGGTAGTGTCATCCTAAAAACTTCTTATGAAAATATAATATTTAAAAATGAAAATTTAATGTCATTTTCATAATGTTTATAATTGTTTAGGATATTGTCTCTCAACTCATCACACCTCATCCCATTATTTTTTTTCAATCATTTGATATTGTGTAATACATTGTTTCAGAAAGTTCAATTTCCACTATCATGACTTTAGAGTAATTTCAAGTATTTATTTTCTTCATTCTTGTTTGATAAGAAGCCTATATCAAGTATTCAATAATTTCAACATTATACTACTTTTTAATCCACTGAAACCTCTAATTATTATATTTGATGACCCAATTCATAATTAATTGCATTGGAAGAATAGTGAGACACTTATTACTATTGTATTCATATTTATCGCATCTTTAATAATTTTCACCGAGATTATTAAAAGTGTTATGTTATTATACCATATATTTTTTTATCACCAAACCTTGACGAATTTTAGTCTAAATCCATATCAATTCATATCCTTTATTCAACTTATAGATTTAAAGATTTTATTAATACATGAAAGATTTATATCTATAAACTCTACAGTAAAAATATCTTTTATCCATGTGATATCTCTATGATTAGAAATATGGTACAAAAAAATTTCCTATTTGATATTCCTTTTCATTTTAAATCCAAATATTCCTTTTAACTTCCTAATTAGTAGAAACATCGTCCTCTACTTTTGATTTCCCTTAGTCTAATCATAAATAATCCTATTATTCTACAATATAATGTTCTATAGATTTTAAATACAACACCTTGGACTTATATATTTTCTTCTTTTTATGTGAAGTGTTCATTTTATTTACCTTATTATTGATTTTATTACTATTAAAGTTTTCATATTATGTGTTGAAAAGAATAGGTCAAGGCACCATATGACAAGATCCATGTTTCTTTGTAGTATCAACAATTTTTTATCTAATTTCTAAATTTCACCAAAATCCATGATATTTTTTAAAAATCAAAGAGATTATTCTTCTAGGAGTTCTCAGTATTATCTAACTTCACCTCAAGAACCTTAAACTCCTCATTTTTAGCAATTAGATTTTAAAATTAATACCATGAACATTATAACTTTTTTGATGTATTCCATTTAGATCATCCTTCTTCCAAAAAAATTGGTCATTGATGTCATTATTCTATTTGAGGTATCAAAATATTTTTTAGGTGATTCATTTTTAATTCTTACATTTTTTAACCTTTCATGTTTCATGATTTCTTGTATACCAACTAAATATATATCTATAATTTCAATTCCTTTTGTTTCTCATAATATTCACATTACATGTTAGTAAACCTTTATTCATTTCTCTATTATTATTCAATAAATAGTACATTAGACTGTTTTTATTAGACTAATAATGCTTTTATTCCTTCCCACTTGGTAATACCTTATTCACTTATTCCTTACTCTTTATTATCTTTGAGATTAACTATTACTTTCAACTTTATTATTCCTATATGTGAAACTATATGAATGTTTTTTAATATTACACAAAATTAAATGCCTAGAAAAGTTTACCATTATATATGCCATTTTATTTTTATATTAAATTTTAAAATAATGATTTAAATTCATTTAAATTATTCGTATCTTACTCAGCATCAATTTCCTCTTCATGATATACACATTGTCCATATGTTTTGAACCTTCCAAATCATTAAAAGTTATCTCATTTTAATATCTTCATTTCCTCCTTACAAATGGACTTCTCATCATCTCAAAGGATACTAAGGAATTATGGAGATTATCAATGGCCAATTAATTTAAATATTAATCCAAAAAGGAAAAACTTATTTTCATCAAATAAATTGAGGAGAATCCTTATTAGTTTCTTCACCACTATTGTATCCTTAATTATTTCAACATATAATGGAATTAATCTTGCAGGTTTTTCACCCTAGTGTACAACCCCTCCATTGATTCCTCTTATCCTATTAAAAACTCTTAAATTGAGGCTATACTATTTATAACCCTAATAGATTTATTTTATTTTCAACCACATTGACATCATAGAGTTTTTTCATAATTTGAATAACTATTTTTCACCCATCATTTGTGTAAACTCCTTCTCTAAGAGGTATAATAATAACACATTGAGAAATATTCCACAAACTCCATTATTCTTCTTGTCCATTTTGTTATAGGTTATCAATATGTTTACAATATGTACACCACTCCTAACATTAAGAACATCCAGTTCAAGTGAAATGGGATATATATGAAAACTATCCTTCCATAGATAGAATCCCTTATCATTGAATATAGTAACTCATTTTCTTATGTTATTCATGATATATATGTAATTAATTAACAAAAATTATATGAAAAATAAATTACTAAAATACATACTATATAAATTTATTAAAATATTTTTTCTAAAAAAAAAATAATGACATAATAAGATAATGAATTGATATAATTATGGACACCTACGATACTGAGGGATACCCCTATGACAGAGAAAACCACAAATGAGAGTGGGGCGAGTCAATAGTTACCAAAACATGAAATTTCATCCAAATTTCTTTTTAAAATAGTTAGTATATAGAATTATTAAGTAAACAAAGAGATGATGAGACATAGTCTATGAAAGAACATAGATTGAATAGGTTTTATTACAAGGCTCACTCACTCTTGTTATTGAGTGGCCAATCCTCACCATACAAGGGTTGTTTTCCCATTATCAAAAATTTGTACCTTATTGTCTATAATAAGTAGTATTAGAGTAAAAATATATTATTGAACTCTGTGTATAAGAAATATCATGATGAGAATCAATCAGTTGATCCAAATTTTCTTTCCCCATAAGTAACTCTAGAATTAGGATCATGTATGCACCCTTGCCTTCTCCTTAATCTTATCTGAATAAACCTTATAATAATCTATGAATTATATAAATTATTGTTTCAGATTTTAATCACACTTATATTTTTTAATCCACATTATATTTATAAAATATTTCTATATCAAGATATGGAACCATTGACCAAGGAATAACCCCAATATTCTTTCTCCTCAGCCTATATACCTTAAAATATCTATAGAGATAACTTCACAATAGCAAACTTAATATGAAGGTAATGATTTGAGCTTTAAATATATTTTATCATAGAGAATATTTCTTTGGTTTGACCAAAATCGTTTTTCCCTGATATATTTATCCTCACATACAATTTTATATGAAATTTACATGGCCTACCTCATTGTGGTGTGACGGAAAAAATCATGGTGTGTATACTTGTGTCATGATAGACTGCATATATCATGGATTATATCACACCAAAAAACTCATAGATTCTAAATAATAAATAAACCTAACCCTATAATTCCTTATAATAAACCTTTATTGGGGAAATATCATGGACTATAATGTTGTATTTATATGTAATATTAGAATACTACATTTGTCTCTATCCATCACATCATAAAGACCTTATTCCTTCCATAATTTTCTCCATCCCTAAAAATATACATTTTTTTAATCATATTATATTAAATATGTGTCCAACTCATCTATGTTAATGTGGTTAAAAAATTCAATGGAAAAAATTTTAAAATCATGAATAAATTTTCTCAAAAAAATCAATTAAACGATCCTAATGTGGAAGTTATCTAAACATGGAATTATACGGTAGGATGATGTTTAATAGGGTTATCTAACAATTAGCATAATAATTGGAACTATATTGACTATTTCTCCATTGATATCAACTCAAAACTCTCTTTTTTAGTCTACTTCATGCTAGATATTAAACATCCCCTTAAGAACACTTTATATGTCAATCAACATAGAAAGAAAAGAAAATTATGGAGAAGGATCTCATTGAGTAAGACAATTACACCAAAGGAATAAAGGTTTTTGATGGGCCGTTATCTAATGTTTTTTACATGAATGTGATATCATTCAATCAGTTATAGACTATATGGGATAAATTTATAAATATTTATGAATTTGATTTAAAGTGAAGGAGGCCAAGCATCATGTTCTATATAACAAAAAAACACCTGATAATGCATGTTATCAAAATATTTATTGATTTATTTAATTTTTTAAATGTTATAGTGGAGGAAATTTTTGTAAATTGAGGTACCATTGAATATATGATAAATATAAATCATATAATGTAAATTCTACCAAATAATTTAAAAATTAAGGTATAGGTGATTAATGAGTGAGATCCTAAGATAGTACCCTTAAATGATTTTTATATTTTTTATGATATAATTGTGATGATTATGAATGTGTTAAAAATTATATAAAGTACATATCAAGTGAAATATCCTTAAAATATATTAAGAAAATTACCAAAGGGGGTGACCATGAATAAATGGATGCAAAATAATTTATTTTTTTACTTTCCTCAAACTATAAAAAGGGAAATGAAATTCAAAGGGGAGGCTTCCACAAACATTATTTTAATATTTAAATTCTCAGCACTTAGCTCAAAAACATTTCAAGAAGATGCGAGATGATTAGAAAGATAATACAATGATGAAGAAATTCTTTTTTATTGGAAGGGTAAGAGAAACTCAAACAATAATTCATTCAAAATGAAGGACTTTATCTCAAAATACAATGTTGTCCTAGAAAAAATATATGTTAAATAAATTAATAAATTTGAGGTCCTTGATAATAAAAGTCATTTTATTTCATTGATAAACCTAAAAATTAATAAAATGTTGAATAATTAAAAGTTAATGTAAATATATTTGTCGACATCAAAGTAGAATTGTATTCTTCACATGAAGTGATAAATGTTAATGAAGTTCCCAATCAGGATCCAAGTATCACTGAGAGGTGGAGGGGTGAATCAGTGATATCTTTTTCTTTTTAGTTTCCTCCTTTTGAAACAACCTTCGCATCCTATTAAAGAGTTTCTTCCCTGCTGAACACACACATCCACATGAACACAATATTTACAAGGTTCACTACTCAACAAGAGTATCTACGTCCTTGGTATGGTACGGAAACAATCCAGTACCACACAATCCACTAAAAAACAATCCTTTGATGTGGAATACAATGAGTAGGATATACCCTTACACTCGTGCAACACATTGCAAAAAATCCAATAGTGTGTGTGGTCCCTCTTAGCACAAATAGGGTAACACAATGTTTCAGTGCTTCTTTATAATTGAACAGATGTATTCTCTGAAGTACAAATCTTCACTTTCTTACGCAGAAGCCGGTAAGAACTCTCTTATGCACTGCTGAATACGTGTGAAGACCCCAAAAATTCCGCACAGCCATTAGGGTGCCTTGCGCGCAATTCAAATGGATTGCGCCTAAAAATACCCTTTTGGCGCGGAAATCATTTTCGCACAGCTTCCCTTTTTTCGCGCAAAGTTTCTCTTTTCGCACAGCTTCCCAATTATTCACGCAACTTTCTTTATTTCACGAAAACCTCTTTATTTTCGCGAAACTCACTTAGTGTAAGATTTTACGTGCACCAAACCTCTAAATTTATTCTATGTGTTGAGAATTAACAAATGAGAAGGGTTATCCTCATATTTATTAGCAACTTTGACCCCGCGTGAAAAACACTAATCCACGCGTAAAACCTCCTTCATGCGCGTAAAAACTCTTTTATGCAACTTCATATTTTGCACCATGCTTCAATATATTGCCCACCTTATTCCCTTGCCATTTTTCATCCTTCTAAGCATGAAGCACCAATTGTGCGCAAACTTGCACACTGCATTCCATATTGCGCGCAAATTCATCCTTTCACTCGACATTGTATTTCGTGCAATGATCCAATTTTTCGCGTAGCTCATGCTTTTGAAATTTTTGAGCTTCTGATCTCGAAACATCTTTTGAGCGAAAAACATAATTCCTCTATTTCGTGCATCCCGTAGATATTTCGCGCAACCAGCTACTATTTTTCACACCACTTTATTTTTTCGCGCAACCTGCCTAAATTTCTGCACTCTCCATGCCATTGTCATTTTTCATTGTGCTGACCTTGAATCATGCCTTGAATGAAAACAAAATACAACACTCTGCAAAGTGAATTGATTTATCTTCTTTGAAAACAAAATACAACACTCTGGAAAGGAAAACTCTTCAAACTTTCTTCTCCATTCAACTTGGTCCCAACAGTTTAGAGATTGAAATCAATGAATTAAAACATCGTGGTATAAAACCTTAAATAATATATATAACTGAAATAAGAAGAGTATGATTAGTTGAATTCCAATGTAAAATATGTAAAATATAAAAAACTATTGAACTTAGAGAAGGTTACTGAGATAAATTTTAATGTGGATGGGAAACAAGGATATTTAGTGGTATAACTGCTATGAAGATAGAGAATTACAACCAAGTTGGAGAGGTTGAAGAAGATGTTGTTGACATGAGGGAAAATATCAGTGATAAAAAAATATAAACTAACTATGACAAGATATATGGTAATTATATTAATATCCCAAAGGATATGTTTAATGATAAATTTGATGAATAACCAAAGAAAAATGGTGAATTCCAATAATAGTAATGATCAAATCAAGAATCCAGGGTAGGGTTGGGGACTAATGTTAAAAAAATCATAAATTTTAAGCAAAGAAGAATGTTTCCACAATAATATGAAAAAAATTGGGTGAAACCCAAAATATCATTGTACCAATAATGAATAAACTCAAAATTTACTGTTATTTTTATTTAAATATGGGGAAAATCAAAATATATCTTTCACAAAAAATAAATAATTAAATAAAAAAGGGAAACAAAAAAAATTAATAATGAACAATCTCATTATTTTTTACATGATTTTTTTGCATTCACAATCTATAAAAAATCAACATATTTATCATTTAATAAATAGTGTCTTTCTAAGGAGAGAAAAATTTGAATAAAGATAGAACCCAATAATTTAACTAGTCAGATAAAAATTGTAGATAGATTTTTTATTTGTAAGATGATGAAGAACCGTCAAATTTATAATTATATATTTGTCATAAATGAGACACAGATTTGGAAAAACATGATTGGATAAATAATAAGTGGTTTTGTATGGCTTTAGTAGTAAAAACATACCAAAAAACAAGCGATTGAACCCGATTATTTATTATTGATGAATGTTTCACATAAAAGAAGATAGGAAATCAGAATTATTTAAATAAAGATACCTAAAAGGGTAAGGATTCATACTATTTGTAAATGATTAACTCCTAAGGGTCATTAGCTTAGGAAAATCCAAAATTGATGGAAAATACATGAGAAATATATATGCCTTTATAGTGGAATGTCTTAAAATAATTTTACTATTCATAATATAATTATCTTACTAAGTCCGTTAGATTCCATATACCAAAAATATATATATTTTAATGAGAAAAAAGGGGAATCATTATGTAAGAAAATAAAATAAAGAGGTATCTCTACCTTTTCGTAGGATAATAAGAGATGAAATTTGTTAATAATGATGAAAAAATAAATTATAGGGCAATTTTATTGGCCACATGAGCCAATAACTCTTTGAAAAATTAATTATTTTTGAAATGATGCATGATGTGCCTTAAATAAATTGTATTATTACTCATAATTGTTTAGTTGTCAAAAAAGTAACAATTCTTACAAATATGTGTAATCTAGATGAAAATAAGTTACTATGAATATCGATGTTTGTGGGCTGATCACCCCTTGTTAAATTTAAAATACCTAATTGGGAAATTTTGGAAAGTAGTGGGCATAATAGTAATATATATCTAAAGTAGAGATATGCTATGTCTTATATTAGAGAAGATCTTGTATGAGAACTAAAAGAATTTTTAAAATCATTAAAATAAAATAAATCATTCTTTATGGAAAATGAGAATGTATTAGAATAAAATAATGATTAAATAATTAAAGAAGATAATTTAAAAATTATAATTTTAGGGGGACCTCAAAATTAATTCATTGCTTATAATGATAACATGAATGTTGATAGTCAAAATTCAAATTCAATGTCCCTATGAAATTCTATAAAAAATATAAAATTAATGAAACACGTTTTTTAATAAAAAATGTTCGATTGAAAATATTAAGGATGAATTATCCACATTAAAAAATACTCTTATATCTTATTGAACTAAATATTTTTGGTGAAATTTCCTAAGATGGGAATTAGGTTAAATATATGGATAGAAAAATCGCACTTGGGTGGTCATTTCATGAAAAAGTCATGAATATTATCAAAACCAAATGAATTTTTCAAAATAAGTTGAATAAAAAGACATGGCAGAATGAAATACATCATGATTGGTATGAAAGTAATACTTATAGATTGATTAATTGATGATGATGAGGAATTTTACCCTCTAGAAATATCAGATAAATATAGATATTTAAGGTTATCGCAACGGAAAGAATGTAAAAGGTTTGATTAATATATATATAATCATATTTTCTACCTGTAGACCTTTAAGATGGGTTTTATTTTAAATATAGAGAGTACTTTCTTAAACATGAAGATGAGAATATTTTTTTATTAAAGAATTAATTTTGTATAATAAATTAAGGACATGTCGCATGATATTCAAGGACAGAACAATTCTATAAAAACTAAAATTTCAATGAGGCGGATTTGATCCAAACCTTTATATTAACAAGGGTTATGTAAAAATGATCATGGTTCCAATATATGACTTTTAAATAATCATTATAGTCCCCAAGGAATCTCAATGAAACTATTTCTCAAATTTTATGAAGAACAAGTTCGACATTTCAATGATTATTGAGTTATCCATTTTTCTTAGTTTGAAGGTTACTCAATCAAATATCATAGTTTTTATTTATCAAAAAAATTATATGAAAGGGGTATTGAAAAGGTCTGAAATAGAGGATAGTAAGCCAATTGTGAAACTTATTACTAGCTAGATAAAATATTCAAATAATTAATGGGAAAAGGAAATTAAAATTTGGGGTGTATTAAAACTTTTAAAAAATTATTGTACATAAAAATAAGACCAGACACAAAATTTTCCATATGTAAAATAGAAATATGTCAGAGTGATCCCTATAAGATCCAAAAAAATGTAATGACATTAATACTAAATTATAATAAAATCAATTTTGACATCTAATTTATCTATATAGGAATAAAGTGTTTGTCCCAATGGATCATACAGCTGCATTGAGAGTTAGGGGGGATCAATGTAGATGAGTTTTTAATGAATAAAAAAACAAAAATATTTTACCAATTTTATGTTATTCATAGATATGGATGTGTTAGGATGTATGGATAAAATATTTTCACATCACCAATTATAATCACATGAAATGAATTAAATTAAAGAAACATAAGAACATAAATTTTCTTAAAGGGTTTGATTGCTATGTAGGAAACCAACTCCTTGTTATCTTGAGTTATTTTTTAATGAGGTACATTCTCTACTAATAATATTATCATCAATTATAAGTAATTTGTATAATTTATCATCATGAACCCATATTGCATCATGCTATGGCATAATATACCACAAAATTCATGAAATTTCCAATATTGGTACCACAATTCATTATATGTTATTTCTAATGAACCCATGAATATGTCCCCAACATCCAATTTTATCTCTTGGTAAAATAGTATGCACGTAAACCTTGTTCTTCATTTTCTATAAACGTAATTTATAGAGATCTATATTTTAATTAAATTAACATATGAAACGTTTGTAGGTTGGAACTAAATTTTGGTATTTCTTACTATCTTTTGGTTCTGCATATTATGGAAACATCTTTTAGTTTCATTACATTTTTATGTTCTTGTCTTCCCAATTTCTTGACTGATTTAACCATATTGTTTGTTTTGGTCGACATCTCCTCTTTATTTTATTTTCTCAAAAATTCTACAAAAACATCTATATTTATCCCCACATCACATGAACAGTGTTCCTCTTTTATATAACCATTATATCATATATAAATGTGGGGAAAATAGGCTCTATATTTGAAAAAACAATTGTATCTAAAAGTCTTCAGTAATATAAATTATATACCTTTGAAGATATAAAATATTTACTTCTTTGAAATATATAAAAATTATGGAATCCTTTAACATTAACTCTTTTGAAAATCTTAGCTAGAATCATCAAATTTTCTTTATTAATTTTGAATATTTTAATGTCCAATTCAACATCATGAAATGAGTTGGATTTATTATTAATATAAATTCCCCCAACATCTTTTAGTCTTCTATCTTTCATTCCTTTATTTATTAATTCTCCCTAGTCCCCAGTAAACTTTAAGTGAACTTTGGAATTTCTCCCTGATATCTAGTAAAGAAACATACCCTACTCCAACACTTTAATTATTCAATATGATAAATCTCATAATAACTTCATACATATTAGGACTCCTCTTTATTTTGATACATATATTTCACATAATTTTTATGAAATTTTTGATGAATCTATATCCAAAATGTGATTTAAATAAAAATTAATTAATTTTATAGTACGTGAAGTAGGGATGTATGTGGTGGAAGACTTATAGTTTGGAGTGCAAGGTAGTATGCAGTGGAAGAAGTGAAGTACACAGCGGAGTAAAAGCAGTTTTTAGTGGAATCACTCATGATACGTTGTGAAATACAGTTCGTAGAGGAAGGAGTTTAGTATGTAGAGTAATAGTTTGGGAACTAACAGGGCACAAAAAATTAGAATACACCTACAGGTGAAAACATGACTTCAATATATCTTCTATCTATAGTTGAGGATGTGTGATTTAATAAAAACCCATTGAAGAGACCTTTAAATCGATAAACTAAGTTTAGATTCTTTAAAACACAGTGAGAAAGTGGGAATCAATGGAAGTGATCCGAGGGACACATTATGCAATCCTTAAAACCGTGTAAAGGTAGTACTCCCGGCACACAGTGATAGTGTTAAACATTTGTAGTCCACAACTACTGAATATTAATGGTTCTTTGTATGACCGGAACACTAGAGGTATAAGCCCCATGTACATAGCCCTTTTTATTGAACCAAGTAAAATTATTGTGTCTTTATTTTTCATGTGATTGTTTATGTTATGCACATTTTCATTTGACTAATTTAACAGGTTCCTACCAACATGGAAATAAGATCTCTCATATTCAATGAAAAATTTGACACTCTGATTCACTTGTTCCCTCTCAGGGAGTTATGGGGTCCTTTATAATTAGGGTTAAAATTTTTTTTTTATTTTAGTAAACTATTATTGAACTATTATTTTGTCATATTTTGTAAAACCTATATATATTTGTTTTTAATATTTCAGAAATTTCCATGGTTTTATCATTAATATGATTTGTTGTCATTTATTTGGAATTTTTTATGATTTCAATTTATTGAAATTTATTTTTTAATTTTAAATTTATGAATCTCAAAATTATTGTGTTTACTTTGTATATGGTCCATTTTTATATTGTTGAAAACAACTTCATTAGTGATCCACAATCATAATCTATTAATCTTAATAAGATTCCACCAATTTTACAAATTCATACTAATTGAAGGATTTTACAAGGTATCCTATATACAGTACCCATTATGCACACCCAAGTCTCTTAATAGAGTTCCCATTATATCTTTTTATGGACAAAATAAATCCTCCAAAAGTTTATTGACCATATTTCATAAGTTTCATCTGTCTATACACATCTAAAGTATTTATTTATCTAAGGATGACCAATACTGAATGCTCGACAAAATATTGACCAATATCAATATCGATCTTGGCTAAATATGGGATTTGGTTCCTCAATTGAAGATCCTCAAATGAGGAGAGGATTTGAAGCTGGAATAGATGATTTGAACTAAAATTAGACCTAAATTAAACAAATATATTAATATGAATGTGATATCTATGAATCATGTTCAATAATGTATAAAGGATTGATCAATGCCAAAGTCTAAACTCCATTGTCTTTATCCTTGAAAGACTTTCCCCACTATGTTTTCCCTAAAACTCATAAAAACTTAGAGGAATTATATTTTGTATGATTAAGGGAAGACCAAGGTCCATATGTTGTTATAATGAAATAATATTGATAATATATCGATGATGAATACGTGAAAGCATCAAATGGAGAATATTATTCTGTGCATAAAGAAGATAAAAACTTTGGAGTTGTATTAATGTAAAGAATTGTACTAATATTAGAGATAATGCGCTTCCATTATGAGATTAACCAATCAAATTATAGATGGGAATGTGTTGGTTCACTCACTGATTTTTGTTTTCATTACCAAATCAATGAATAAATAAGGGATCATCAAAGTCCCTCCTATTGTGCATGTGATGACATATATGGATACACACTATAAGGATAAAAAGATCTATGGGAGAAACTAAATCCAAAATCATTAGTCAATTTAGAAATCTTGGTATCATCACATATTAGTTTTAATGTCTATGAAACATGGTAGAGAGATGATGATGTCCCTAAGACTGAATTCATATAATTGGGCATATAGATTTTTTAACATTTTTTGAAACTGGGAAAAATCGAGGTTGGGTCTAGGACTTATTCCAAAATAAATCTAGTCACTATTTAATAAATTGAATTAAATCAAGAATCTATGTCGAGACAAATATTGGAGTTGTTGTTGTCAGTTTAGTGAAACATAAATTTCCCAAATAAAAGAGGATTGGCCACATGTCTGTAGTGGTGGATTTTTATACTGGTGAAAATTTTCAATTATTTAAATGTAAATTCGTCTAAAGAAAATGTATTTATGGTGGTTTCTATAATATGAGGTGGTGGAAACAATTATAAGTTGGTAATGATTACTAATTAAAAATATATGTGTAAATAGAAATAAATAAAGATTCATTATTTAGATAAGAGGAGGACCAACATTCAAATTTAAATTCTATATCATTTTAAGAGATATCAAAATCTTCTTGGTGAAAGAATATTGAAGATTAATATAGGGAATAAATATCCTTTCTCTAAAAATAATAACCTATTTTTTCCTATTTTTTCTTCTATTATATCTCTATTAATTTTTTCATATGATGTATTGTTTTACATGAAGCAATATAATATTATTAATTCTTAGAGGGGATTATAATTTTCATTATTTTTTCATATTTTCATGTAATAGATTTAATTAATTGATATTAAATTTCATTGTTTTTTGGAATTTTCTTACTTTAAATTCTATTCTTTTTATTGGTAGATATGTCAAATTAAGAAAACTGGCTTCAATATGGATTGAAAAATGGGACTTGTTGAATTGATATTCCCAATTGAATGATAGTTTAATTTTGAATGAATTAGACATTTTCAACTCTAAATGAACCCTTTTCAAGAGAAACACGTTTAAGAGGATGATATAAAGAAAAATCCCAACCAATATATTTTTTTACTTCTCTTACACATACCGGTAGTTTAAAACATTACAAACACATCATTCTCACTTCTATGGAACCATAATTTGGCATGAACATTATTCTCATTCACCATTATTTTATATACTCATTTTAAATAGTATATGTTTATTAAATCCCTTTGAACATAAACCTTCATTCCCCCAGTTTTTTCCATATTTTATCAAAAGAAAAGTATGACGTAGGTCTAGAAAAAAATAAATTGATAGTATAATAACCTATAAAATTTATCACCATTGTTGGTGAATGACGGGAATTTATATAATTTGGGTTTAAATAAATAATAAATAGATAATCAAAATAACATATAAATTATTCTTTTTTTTCCTTCTTTTGGGACTGAAGTTTAGAAACATGTTCATGTTTTTTTATGTGTTCAAAACTGAAAATAAATGATTTTAGATATTATTTGAACTATTTAAAGCTATTGTATTTGAATTTTTGGGTTTTTTTCATTTTTAAGGGATTATTTTAGGAACAATAACCAAAAAATACCAGAATTATTTTGTATATTGAGGCTTTGATGGTAAAAATGTTTGGTAGTGTAACTATAACTAGCTATGGGAAACTTATCAAATTAAAAAAACCCAAATATATAAGGAGCCCAAAACTAAATAAGATTCAATTATAAAACAAATGATAATTCAAATGATAATAAAAATAAACAATACCAATAATACAAAGAAACTATAATTAAATGTTTATAATACAAAATTTGGAAGCATGGAGGACAAAAGAACAACAAAATAAACAAGAATTTGAAATCAGTAATGAATAATATAAATTAGATGAGTTCTCCAATGAGGATGTTTTATAATGTGAAAAAAGATGTCATAAATAGTGTAAAATATTTTTATGATGAGTAAATTTTCCAACAAAGACTATACCAATACATTCAAATAATTTCAAAGGTATAATAAAAAGAATATTTTGTCGTTATATTTTTAACTGAACAACAATAAAATTAGAGTATTTAAGGAAATGGTAGACTGGGTAGTGAAAAAACATGGAAAAAATATATTTTAAAAAAATATGAACCTAATTTTTTGAAATTTTAAGAAATCCACTAATTATGGATGTTTGGGAACTTTTGGAATAAAATGGAACTTTCAAAATCATAGATTTAAAAAACATTTAAGTTGTACTTAAATGTTATATTCCCCATTTTAAAACTATAAACCCAATAATGTTTCAATTATTTATAGTGTAAATAGATAATGAAGTGTATATTTAATTTAAATCAATTGAATAAAACTCATTCATTGGTCCCTTCACTATTTATTTATTCTTCAATTCAATGATGATTGGGACTAAAATATCAATCAATTAATCATGGGTTACTAGAATATGGAAATTTCATTATTTATTTTTAATGGTACTGAATTGGATTTCTCCTCTCATAAGGTAGATATAGAATGAATATTTTTCTGAATTTTTATGGGGATGATGATATAGAACTTGAAACAAAATATGAGTAGAAAATATTTGAAACAAGTAGAAAAAATTATCTTTAATTACTAACTTCTAGTTTTCAATTCTCAATTGAGTGATTTTTGGAAGAAAATCGAGGATTTATAAATCCTGAATTTGAATTCTTTTATAAGTGGTGATGTAGTATCCAGAATAAGATGACCCTAAATATATAGTTACACCATATATATTTTATATAGAGGAACTAATATAGTATAAATTTTAGTTCACTATAAACCTGATCTTAGACCTCATAACATTTCTACATTTTCTACTAGATATTGGAATGCTAGATAATCCATTTAAAGGGAAATTTTCATAAATTATTTTTTTCTATTATGCATTTCTAGTAACTAAACATCCAAATCACCTATCCATTGATATTAATATAGAAATAAAATTCACATTTCATTATTTAGAAGTTTTTTAAAATACTTTCATAGAAGAAAAATCAAAATGATTTAAGGGTGAATTTTAGATACCACTAATTGAACATGGTGTGTATGACTATTAAATGAAAACATGGAGTGAGGTTAATGATTTAATAAGTAGTATATAAGAAGATAAATTTCCATAAATATAAAAAAATATATTTTCATTATACATAAGAGACACAAATAATCTTTATTGACATCCATTTTTTGAAATATTATAGTACAAATAAATTAAATTAAAAATATTTTAATTGAAAATAACGTTTATTAACATTATATTTTCTCTAATCATTGAATTATTGAGAAGTTTAACAAAACTATGTAAAATTACACATGATTTTAAGATGATAAAAACTCTACCTAAAATATTTTCCATTTCAGCGTGAGAGAAACTTTTTTAGGAAGGTAACAAACAAATAATCATGGGACGAACATTATGATTGAACAGATTTATTTGAGAAAAAGAAGAAAATTGAATGAACATTTATGTGTAACGATGAATCAAATTTTAGAATAAGCTAATCACAACCACTCTTATTTTGAACATTCAGGTGAGTTTTAGGGTATATTTTTTCCCATGAATGAAAATGATTATGTGTCAGGTAGATTTGATGGTAAATTTCATAATTTTTTATTACTTTTAATTTCTAATTTTCTCTAATGTTTTCATTATTTTTGGGTAAAAATCAAAATTTTTGTACTTTATGAATAAATTGGTAATTTATTATTAATAATATATATAACATATAATTTTAAATTATTTAATCCCTTTTTAATTTACTTATACACTAATTTCACTTTAAAATAGAATTATTATTGAATTTCAGAGGAAATTTTTATATAATGAATACTAAAATGAAATTACTATAACAACAATAGATTTTCAAATAATAACATTATCTTTGATATCATATATGATAAGAAACAATGCGCTTAAGCATCCCTTGAAATATATTATTTAAATATAACCATTATAAACTAGCCATTGAGTTGGGGCATATAAATATGATTAATATAATAATGAAATATATATATATACCTAGATCCTAATAAATAAAAATTTATTGATAAATTCTTAGTAAATAATCACTCAACTTAACATAAAAGATATTTTATGTTTCAAAATATATTTTCTTCCAAAATAGTTTTATCTTTTGTCTTGTGTTTGGGAATTATAATTCATTTTTCCCAATTTTTTGAAATTTTATTTTATAAAAATAATTCCATTTTTGAAATCATCATATAAAAATTATCTTAGGGTGAAATAATGTTATTTTTTTAGAAAACTAATTTTTAAATGAATAGTGAAAAATAATGTTTTTGTAAAATAAAAATACTTTCAATAAGTTAAGTAATATTAAAGTAACACTATAATTTTAATTTGATTTAAAATTAAAATGAGTTTTATTTTTTATATTTAATATAATAAATTTCATTTTAATCATGATTATATTGGATTTGGGGATAAGTTTATTTTTATGCTAAAAAAGAGCATTTTTCATAAACATGTTTTTAAATGTATAATGTCCCTCCATTTTAATTAATTAAAATAACCATTATTAAGTAAAATATTGGAATATTATTTATCAATTATATATATAATTTATCTATTATATATATAAATATATCAATTTAAATCCAAATCAATATAATTACTATTCATAAAGTTATACTAACATCATCATATGCTTGAAAATTGCATTTCTTTAAAAAAAAAATTCTAACACGATTTATATGTTAACTTTGAAATTAAATTCTACCAATTTTCTGAATAGAAATAAATAAAATATATTATATATTTATAATCACCACATTTTACATTATTTAATAATTATAACTTTGTTTTGTAATAGTTAGTAAATGAAAAAAAATTGATTTACCATGATTATGGATAAAACGGGGTTTTGTGCATTACCTGTGCTTGTGTTAATATTAGTTTTCCCAAACAAATTTATTTTTATTTTATAAATTGGATTAAATATTAAAAATCATTGCTTCCAAATTATCTAAGATGGATAATTTTACTTTATTCGCAAATAATAAATAGCCTGCATAAAAAAGCTAATTCCTTTGGTGAAAAATAAAATAATAAAAGTATGTAAACATTGAGGATAAGGAATAACTTGTTAAATAATTTTTTTTAGATTTTATCAACCATAAAATACCAAATATTCATTATTTATCAATTTTGGAGGCGCATGAGGTGATATTGACTTTCCATTATTGAATAGTTTTGGTTATTTAAAAAAATGCCACTTCTCATCAACTATAAATAGACACTCTCTTCCCTCACATATTTACACATATCAATCCATTTGGATCATCCAAAACCTACCAACATCTATAATGAATATCATTACACACAATCTAGAGGTTATGGTATTCACAAAATATCAATCTTAGGGCCTTCAATAATTGATCCAAAGTAAGTTCTTCTAAATGATGGTAATGACCTTTACTAAGATCCTTTTTACATATTCTCATTTACCATTCAATTATATCATAATAATTACAATATAATAAAACCCTTATCTACCATATTATAATAAGTTATTATATTTATGGCATAATATTTATCATTATCCATCTCTATTAAATGGGATATAAAACCGTCTCTTGTTTTTATGGTGGACTACCATCACATGAACTAATGTAATTTATTTTCCACAACCAATTAACAGGGATATACATACTTATGTAGATAAAGAATATAAATGATAATTATTACATTATTTTAATTATTTAAAATTTATAAATCTTCCAATTCCATAACATTTTACCAATTAATTCAATGACGTCATGACTCGTACGAATGTATGACTTACCATCTCCACAAACTAATGTAGATAATTTTCTATGTACAACTTCCATTAATGTTTTTAAAATGTTTCCAATGAAAAAATATGTTATTTAAACCATTAATATAATATGGGAAATTATAGATATATATCCTGGACACAATAACCATAACTTCCATGATAGAACATGCATGATAAAACAAAGCATTTAACACCCAAAATAGCACAAATAATAAAATATTGTTAATGAACGGGTGAAAATATATTTTAAGAGGATAATATGTGACATTATAAAAACAAATATGGTTATTTTAGAAATTAATTACATGTTTAAATCCATTATATAGGATTTTAAATCATTTTCATCTAAAGTGAATCAGGGGGTGGGGTATTTTATTATAATTTCACTTTTTTAAATCATAATTTAATGTTGTGCAACTAATTTATTTTTTAGGGTGTATATACTACTGGTTTTACATATAATATCAAGAATTGTTTTTATTTTTTATTTTAAATATTTCATCCAAGTGTATTTGAATTGAATTTTACCATGTGGAAAATAATTTCATAACTTAATTTCTATTCATTAGGCTATATTAGTACTTCATTGTCTCTAATATTCTAAGATTATTTGTAATGAATTTTTATAATTTTATGTTTTATCTTCAATTTTCTAATTTACATTTGATACACATAATTAATTCATTGATTAATTCCCAATTAAATGGTATCATTATTATAAGATATTTCATCTCAATTTCCACCCCATTGAGAAATATTTAGTATTATACACTAATTTATATTTATAAGTTGTATCTACTACCCTATGTTATGTTATATCATGAATATTCTTATATTAACGGTAGTTAAATTTACATTTCAGGTTATTTATTTCAGGGGGTTTATGATTCAAAAGTTGCCATATTAGTAAAGGTTTATTCTTCAAACACATTTTCATAGGGATTATTTCAATTTACATTGAAATAAATTATTTATCATTATCTAATAAGCCCATTAAATTTGATCTTCCACTATTTATTCATAAAATATTCATATAATAGATCTATTTTAATCACTATGGTACTTAAATTGATTGATAAAATGTTCTCTAGAAATTCCAGATTTATATCTATCCTGCATCGAATATCGTTTTTCTTAAAAATACATGATTTCTAAAAAATGTTTTCAAGAATGTTTTTAGTATTTTCATATTTTTTTAATATCATGTTTAACCATGCTTGGTTTTTAAAAAAAATTAAAATTAAACTTCCTTTTATTTTCCAAACAATGTACTTTTTTATATTTCATTCAAAAATGTGAAAGGAAAATTTACATTAATAGACAAAACATGAATGAATTCTATCATAATCATGACCACCCATTTATTTTAATTTTACTTTAAACGTTTTTTTTCAATTATTTTTTTTACCTAATTCTAGGAATCTCTGTTTTTAATAAGTGATTTTCAAAGAGAAAATTGTATTTTCTTTAAAAAGTTATCCAGAACCTTTTTACGGTATTTCTTTTCATCAAAAATTATAAACCATTATTTTCCATATACTCTACTAGAGATATATGGTAATTATATCATCCTTATTATTTCTCAAAATATTTTATGATCATTTTCACCCTGGAAAGTATTGAAATCCCATTTCTTCATTACTTTTGTAGTTGTTAACATTCTCTTATAAGATTCAGTTTTCTGTGAACATTGGACATTACATTTCACATAAATATCTATATTATTTATCATGGATATGATAATTTATTAAACCATATATCATGTCTAAATATTGTTTTTTACATTGAATATTATGTGATTGATTTGGGAAAATGTTGATAAATCTGTATTCTTTACTCAATACTGATATTTATATATACAAAAAAAAATTATGAATTAAATTGATAATTTGATATATGAGGAATTAATAAAAAAATCTGTTATGTGTTGGGTGAAGAATTATATATCCCCTTGATGCATCGATATTTTGATAGGTGAAACAGAACACTATAATTAGATGGGTTTTTTGTATACATACACATTGATTAGCCTATCTTGGAATAAGTTCATTGAGGTATAAATGTCATGATGTCTAATATCACTAAATCCAATATTAAGAAGTTATTTTATTTGAATTTTTTAATTATTATCCAAGATATTATTGCATTGATATTATTTATGGATAAATTTTTACTAAATTTATTGATAAAATTGTATCTATGTTCTGTTATTATCCTTTCCATGTTGATTTTTCCTTATATAATCATGATAGTAAAGTTATAAATTTAATGTATTGTGTCTTTTTTTATTTACCTTTCCATATTTATTTTATCTTATTGATTTATAATTTCTTCTACTATATAAAACTCTTACTTAGAATCTCTTCTCGCCTTAAATTTTTTCCTTTCACTAGGGTGTGAAGAAGGAATATTTGAATGTGCTCAAGGTTGAAGAAATTTTCCCATTATTATGTTCTATTTAATGATTTCAAATGTAAAGTTATATTAAATTATTTTTATAGAATACTAGTACTAATAAAATTTTCAATAATTCTTGATGTAATTGTTTATATATTAAGAAACATTAGTAAAGCAACCACCGGCTCAGGGATACTGGGGTTTGGGTATTTACAATAGGTATCATAAGAATTTTTGTATAAACAATGAGAACTAGATTTAGGAAAACATATATTATGGTATATAACCCTATGATATAATTTGAAGATAATTATAGAAGACAATCATAATAACTTTTAATGAAGAGATTGTGTGGTATTTTAGTGAAATTTTATCCCTATCAAGATAGTACAAGTAGACATGTTTCTAAAACTGTTGTACCTAGGGGTAAAAAATTAAAAAAGGGTACATTGTGATTTAACTCTATCATCACCTGGTGTAAGAAAATGGGCCTTATTATTCTCCTTGTTTGAAATTCATGAATTATATTCTTAGGATAATCCACATTTTACTTAAAAACCATAATAAAGGAACTGAAAAGAAATATATCCCCTAAAGAGGCTAAGTTTATTATCCATATGAGTATAGTTTATTATTTTTAGGTTCCATCATGGGTTAATAATTAACAGTATGATTATAATTTTAATGTAATATATACCACTTATGAGGTTTTATATGAGGGAAGTACCATGGATAAATTTTTGTAGTTTTAATAGATGTTTCAGGTATATGTAAACCTTATGTATAATTTTTTTTCTAATGAGAATGTTATTTGAGGAATAATTATTTTATATTTTGTGGGAATATTTTTAGAGGTATTTATCACCTCTAGATTTTATATGATCATTAATTATAATGTAACAATATTTAATTAAAATTATTTTGTTTGTTGGAAAAAATATGTTTTATAGAAAACATTGTGGTTAGAAAGTGATTTGATAACTAATGTTATTATTTATGATTTTCATTATATGACTAGAAATTTCATATGAATCATATTAATATGCTTTTATAGAAAGGACATCCCATATGTCGTGTGATAAACCATCGCATCTAGCAGGCCATGGGACTTGGACCCACAACTGAAGGGTGACAAGGTTGTAGTTCCTACCACTGGCCTTTATGATGTACTGGTCAGTATAACATTATTTTTACTAAAAATATTTTACTGATAGATAATTATCGAATGGATTAAATTGAATTTTTAGTGTTATTATTGATGTTTTATTGATTAATATATTATATTAGATAACTTGTTATAACCATTTTGGTTTTGGAAATAATTTTTAGATATATGGAAATTCTTTTCAATCATTAATATCCCTTTTGATCCATTAATAGTAAATTTTAATTCTCCAATTAAAATAAATTCAAATTGGAAATTATTTTCTTGGAGTAAGAGGTCAAGTGTAAATTCATTGAAACACAACCAAATGATGAAATTGTGTTTGTGAAAATAATAATACATCATGTTTGTATATATTATGGTTCTATTTATCTCAATAGTAAAATAACCCATCAACTTTAGGAAAGGGATCATGAAAACAAAATCATAATACCTTCATATCTAATGAATCAATGGTCTTTTAACTCATCCAAAATTTATGGTTTTGTGGTCATTTCATTTCTCTTAATCATTCACTTTCTTGTGACCAATTATCTTTATCAATTTAGATAATTATTTTCCCATTTCATCCATGTTTATATTTTTACTTCCCAACAATTTTCTCTAACATGGAAAAAAATTTATGTGTTATTAGAAATGAACTTTTCATTTTAATTTACCTCCTCCAAGATGAAGTATTATTAATTATTTCTATTATGTAGAATTTATATAAAGGAATTTTTCAATATAAAACATTTTATTTTTGAGTGAAAGTTCATATTGGGTGGATAAAATTTATTTAATGTGGAGAGGATGTAACACGCTGATATTTTACATTAATTTCATCGTGTTTGATATCACATATGACATGGAACACTAAGCTTAAATTACCCATGAAATATATTATTCTAATAATATCATTTCAACCAAGATTTTAAATTGGTGGGTGTGAATAATATTAACCAAATTATGAAATATATATTCATAGCTCTTAATAAATTAAAATTTATAGATATATTCTAAGTAAATGTTTACTCAAATTTTTATTAAAGTAATTGTATGCATCAAAACACATTTTCTTCAAATATGGTTTTATTTTTAATTTTATTTTTGGGGATTATAAAAAATTTATACTAATTTTTGAAGATATAAATTATGACAAGAATATAATTTTGGTAATAATAATACCAAATTATTTTAGGATGACATTTTGAGATGTTTCTTAAAAAAGTAATATTCATCGAATAATGAAAAGAACTGCCTTTTATAAAAATGTCATTTGTTTTTAATAAATTAATTATTTAAAAGTGTAATAATGATTTAAATTTTATTTCAATGTAATAGAATTATTATTTAATTATATTTAATCTAATTAGTTACATTTGTATCATCTCTATGACATATTTTGGTATAATATTATTTTAGGCTTGAAAACACCATTTTCTTAAAACTATTTTTAAATGAATAATGTTCCACAATATTAAGTAATTAAAATAAATAAAATAAATAAAATATTTCAATTAAATTTATATATTATAAAAATAAATATATGAATTTCAAACCATCTCATGATGATTACTATTCTTTTATTTAATGTAAGGTCATGTTATTCTTGAAAATACATCTCTTGAAAAATTGTTTTCACCCAATTTGTGTGTTTATTTTTTAATTTAATTATACCAATTATATGAATTGAATTTCACAAATTGGATTAAAAAATTTAAATCATACAATTTTATATTATATAATAATTTCAACTTAATATTTTCCCATAAGGACAAGTAAATACTGTAAATTTTATTTACCATTATAATGATTAAAATGTGGTTTAGCACATTATATGTTCTTGTGTTAAAATTAAATTTCCAACAAAAATATAATTTTTATTTGATTATTTATATTTATTAATAGTAATTATATTGTGTAAATTATCTAATAATTTATATTTTAAAATATTGTCAAAATTTCAATTACCTTGTTTAAAAAACTACTTATCATAGTGATAAATAAAATGGTTAAAATAAGTTTACTTATAGGATAAGAAATAAAATGTTTAAAACATATTTTTTGTGATTGAGTTGTTTATCAATAACTAATTCCATATAATTCATTATTTATAAATTTTTTAGAAAAATGTTTGATACTTACTTCCCATTGTTGAATAGTTTGGGGTGTTTATAAAATTGTCACTCCTTAATTATAAACGGCCACTCCCTCCTCTCACTTATTCACACATATCTAGCCTTTTAGATGGAGAAACCCCAATAAATATATCTCCACAAAATCCTTATCCATATTAATGAGTTTTTTTACTCCCAGAATACCAACCTTATGTCCATTAATAAAATAACCAAAGTAGGTTCTTCTAAGAGAAGGTAATTTCTTTCACTATGCTCCTGATTTGTAAATCTTCTTTTTCAACTTTCAATTTTATCATAAAAATTTCCAAAAAAAATAAACCCATTATAAAAAAAATTAATTAAAATTTATTATATTTATTTCATAATATTTATGCATATCCATATCCATCAAATGGGAAACAAATCAATTTCTTATGTGTACAGTGGTATACCACCTTATGAACCGATTTAATTTGTTTTTCACAAATGACACACATAGATATTTAGAATGGTGGTAATAATGAATATATAATATACATATGAAACGATATTAATACTTTAAATTTAATATATCATCCACTTCATTTACCTTTCACTCGTTAGATGAATGATATCGTAGCTCAAGCATATGTATGACCCACTATCTCCACGAAGAGATTCTATTCATTTTTTATTTCAAAAATTAATAAATAGCTTTAAAATACATCCAATGAATAAATATGATATTTTAAATATTAATATAATTTTTAAATTTATGTATTTATTTCCTATTGAATTGAACTAGAACATACGATATAAAATTTGCATGATAAAACAATGAATTAGACCACCAAAATAGAGGAAATAATAAAATATTCTTAACTAATGGGTGATAATATATTATAAGAGAATAATATATGATATTATAATTATGAATATGGTTCTATTAAAAATTAATTATATTCTTGAACTTTCTATACAATAGCATAATGCGTGATCAGCTAAAAAGAATTGTGAGGTAAGGGAATTCTTCTCAATTTCCCTTCACTGAGGAATATTTCAATGTTATGCATCTAATTTATTTTATATGGTGTACATAAACCCCATTAAAATGAAATATAATAAATAATTAATATTTCATGGTATTTTAAGTTTCAATTTGACATATTTCATCCAAGGGGATTGTACATGAATGTTTCCAAGGGGTAAATAATTTCTTAACCATATTTCTTTTCATTGGGTTATATAACACCATCATTGCCTTTGATATTAGAAGATTATGTTTGTAACATTTTTTTGATGATTTTATGCTGCATATATGACTTTTTATGTGGATTTCAATTTTATACACCTAATAAACTCATGGATTCAACCCCACTTCAATGGTATGACCATTGTAAATGATTTTGTTTCAATTTCCACTTCATTAAGACATATTTTGAATGATAAAACTATTTATTTTTATAATTTATATATACTAACCCTTGGATATGTTATATCATAAATCTGTTTATATTAATGGTATTTTTTGTTTCTTTGGAAGTTATTTATTTCATGGGGTTTATGATTCCAAAGTTACCAAAGCGGTAAGGGAATATACTTTACTATCATTTTAATTGGGATTATTTATGCGTAAATTTCCATTAAATGAAATTATATGATAATTTACTATTAAACGCATTTTATTTTATTCACCTCTATTTATTCATGAAATTTTTAGGTAATAGTAACATTTTATTATATTTTTTAATTAATTTCATTGTGAAAATGTTTCCATGAAATTCCATATTTATTTCTCTCTTTGATTAAAAATGAATTTTGTCCCAAATCCATGTTTTGAAAAAATGATTTCAAAAATGGTTTTTATATTTCCTGATAAATTTTTAAATTAATTTTTACCCATGATTCATTTTTTTACAAAAAAAAAATAAAATTAATATTATTTTTTCTAAACATGGTACATTTTTTACTTTTAATACAAAAATGTTAACTGGATATTTACTTTAACATACTCTACATAAACAATATTTCTTATCTTCATGACCACTCATTTAATTGATTATTCATTTGAAATTTTACTGTATTATTTTTAAGCAAAAAAAATTCTTTAATATTATAGAAATTCATAGCTTCTAAAAATAATTTTCAAAGTGAAATGCATATTTTAATCAAAAAATTTCAAGGGTATTTTTATGGTATTTTTTCATTAATGTGGACAACCCATTTATACTAAATTGGAGATATATTTTAATGATACCATATTTATTATTTCTTTGGATGGTTTACAATCAGTTTGACCTAGTAAATTATTATCATCCACTTTATCAATTAGTTTTTTTGTTATTAACTTTATCTTGAAATATTCACTTTCATATGATCATTGAAAATTACAAATCCCTTAAATATCTATATTTTTGTATCATGGACAATCTTTTTACTTAAAACATATATCAATTCAACATGTAGTGTTTTACTTTGAATGTTTTTTGATTATAAAGGGATATTGTTGATAAATTTGTATTCTTTTATCAATATGGATATTTTTTATGAGGAATATTGTTCATGAATTGAATTGATAATTTGATATATGAGGATTGAATTGTCCATGTAGGGAAGGGAGGGTCATAGAAATATATAGTCCCCTAATAAATCGATAGTTACATGATGCAAATTAGTATACTACTATTAAATGGTTTTTCGGTGTATACCTACTCATCATTTAAACTATATTAGCATAGGGTCTTGGAGGTATAGATGTCCTGATATCTGGAATCAATAAATCCAATATTAACAATTTCCTTCATTTAAATTTTAGTTATTATTTAAGATAATATTTCATTGATATTATCAATGGATTCATTTATTCATAAGTTATCGATTAAATGGAATGTGGGTTATCTTATTTACCTTTATATATTTTTTATTCCTTATATAATCATGATAGTGAAGATATAAATTAAATGTAATATATGATCATTTATGTACTTTGAAATATTTACTAGTCCTTATAGATTCATTATAACTTCCATTTTATATAACCCTTATTGAGAATCTGACCTCACCCTTATTTTTTTCCCTTTCGTGAGGATATGATAAATAAATCCTTGAATGAGTTGAAGGAAGTATAATTTCTACCTTCACTATGTTTTATTTAAAATTTTTAAATATAAAATGATATTTAAGTTTGTATATAGTTTATCATGATTGATAAACTATTCAATCCTTCAATATGTGATTTCTTGTCTCTTATGACAATGTAGTAATGTAGCCACCAACTCTGGGCTACTGTGATTAGTGTCTTTACTATTATGACTAGTTTTATATGATTAAATCAAATTTTTCAAAGGATACTTGTGATCATTCTAATGTAAATCCAACCATTTAAGGTAATTTATACTTTACGTCACATGAAAGTGACTAAACCATTCTATATACCGGTTACGTTGGATTAATATACACATAGCATGGGTTCTGTCAGATTAAAACCTATAAGTGAGTGATAACAAGAGTACATATATGGGTAATGTTTATATATATGATTAAATTGAAATATTCAATAGAAAAATTAGACTAGTTCACATCTATATGATGATTAACTAGCCACACCCAATTCTAATGTTTGAATAATCATATATTTTAGAATTATAAACATATGATACCATGGGATACTTCAAGTGTACCCCAAATGACTAATTCACATGTCATATTAATTGGAAGATGTGTTTTCTATTTCAAAATCACCCATTAAATCAAATGGTTACATAATATTAAGATCCCATGAATATTCTTGAGTGAAACTAAAATCCCACATCTTTACCTACGTAAGAGATTCCAAGAGATACATAGAGGTTTTCATCCTATACTATTTGTTTATTTTGGGATACGTAAGAGATTAGACTAAGTTATATGTAAATGTTACACTATGACCGAAGTTATACATAGGAGTAACTAATGGATGAGATGTTACGTAATAGTTCTTATTTGGAATATAAGAGCTGCCAAAATATTCTTTGTAAATGAGATTATTAATTTTATATTGTAATAAAAAAAAGTTGTGCGATATTACTAAAGTGAAAATACCCATTTGGGATAAAACAATAATATTTAATAAAAACAATCCATAATAGAAAATCAATTTCCATATTCTCCTCACATTCCCTAATTATGAAATCACTATTTGAAGGTATCATGAATATTTTTATAACTGTAAAAACTTGAGAAGAAATCCTTGATGAAGATTAGATCAGGATTAGTAGATATTTTTACAACTACTTGATTTTGAATTAAAAAAATCATCGAACTCTCAATGTAGAAACCATAAATAAAGAAGGGAGTATTTTTTATCAGGGTTATTGATTTCTAAATCTTAATGAGTGGAAAAAATGGGGAACCATGAATAAATATAGGGTAATCCCATAATTCATAAGGTTGCCTAATGGGATATTTTCCTAAGAATTTATATATATTCTCATTTTTTATTTTTTATTTTATTAATTATCCATCTGGTTTTTTTCATTTTTCTCACTTATCCATTATTTATAGTTTTTTAACCATGATCTCCAAAATTTATGGTAATAGAGTACTAACCTTAGAGTTTGAATTCTGATGGGTGGTCTAGGGTTACCAAAACACCAATTTGTATTTCTTAATATTACAATAAATTCTTATAGGGAAATGTTTGAGTTTTGGGACTAGTGTAGTGATCATCCACCTTCTATATCATTCTCCCTAATCATTCAAACTTATATTAATCCCTTATCCCTATTTTATCCAATTTTTATTTAAACATTATGGAATAGAGTAGATTGCGTAATAACCAATGAATTATGTTGTTGGGTATAGTGTGCTTATATATCAACTACAGTATAGTGTTCATCATATAAAAACCACATAGGAAGTGATATTTCATATGCTTAGGAAGTCTCTAAAAGTTAATTGGTTCTTATAGTATCAGTAAAAAAATGGGGATTCACAAATATTATTGACTTAATTATCAATTATATTATAAAAAAATATATGGAAAATTAGTTATACTATAAGAAAAGCTGAGGTTTCACCTCTTTCCCAGCTAACATTGTATTTTACTACTTTTATTTAATTTTGATGGATTCCAACACACCTTTCCTCCACATGAAATTCCATTATATAGAACTTTTATGACTCTAAAAATATAAATAAGTTGTGAATAATAAATATTGTCTATGAATAACTCTTTGAGGATAAACTATTGTCATCTACAATGTTTTGAATAAAGTATTTTAAAATTCTATTTTGACAATAATGTGATAAATATCCTAGCAGGTGCATCATAATTAAAGTAGAAAAAACTATACCCAAAAACCTATTGAGAAGAATGGAAATTCATCATCACTATCTGTCCTATGGATAAATGTCCCACATTTAGGTCTATAAAGTATAAAAAACTATTATAATAGTAAAAACATTCATTATTGGTACCCCAACCATATAAGAGTCTCTTGATACATTGACATTGATTATCATTAGGTTTCTCCTGATGAATCGGTTTAAAATGGGATGGTGAATTTCAACTTTTTTCAAAAACACCACCATATTCTCTTATTTCAACTCAAGGTACACTTTTAAAAAAAGAAAAATAAGGTTCATTCCATTTTAGACTCCTTTAATTACCATGATTTTAATTGCATTATCATGTAATTAGTGACTTTTTTCCCTTTTCAAGTGTAAAGGTGAGGTCAAAGTCAATTGTTTTCAAATACTATACCCATCGCATTTTAATGAGGTTTTGATCATTTTTGTAATAAAATGTAAATATGACTCGTGTAATTAGTTTAAACCATAAAATGTTCATCAAATAGTTAATTTCATCAATATTTTTAAGTCATGAGTAACTAACTTTATATAAAGGTAAGGGTTTAGAGATTTTTTCAAATTCAGTCACAATTAGAAAGAACCATTCTCTACCACATTGTCCCCCAGTATAAGCTCATTTTCAAGCCCCCTACATGATACACCAGATATGAGATAAATCCCCCTATAATCCTCATAATAACCAAAATATGATTTTACTCCAACCATTGATTAAACTCATCCACTGATTTTATAAATTCAAGGCTTCACTAAAATTCCACTCCTTGGCAAGTGAGGGCCATTGGAAGCGACAAAATCTTGTAAAAATCCTATATGTACCATAATTAATATCCAAAAGTGACACCTTATAAATTATATATATAAGTCATGGTCCCATAAAATACACTAATCAATATTCATATGATAGTAATTCCTTAATTTATATATTAAATAGAAGAAAAACACATCAACCAAAACCAAGAAAAAATATTTGAGTTTGAGATTAATTATTTAATTCATAAAATCCATAAATATTGTGGGTGAATTAATCCAGAAAAATGGAATTTAAAAGTACTCAATGTGACCATACTTTCCTTAGAAGGTTGAATTAGGTGTATCAAACTTCTTTAAATTGAGATGATGAAATCCTAACTAACAATAAATTTGGAAATACCACTTTTCCCCTTTAAATTAGAAAAACATATTATCTTCACATCTAAAATGATATTTATTCTTTATAGACACTAGATTTAATTTTAAATAGAAAAAACATGTGAAATATTATGTTATCCATATTCATAATAAGCATATAAAATACCTATAGAGATACAATAGTATGTATAAACCCATTTGTTTCAAGGTTATCTTGTGTGGTTTTTAATTATTTCAACTCATATAGATCCATTTAAGATGAAGAAAATGATATGGGTTTCATCCCAATAATCATATCAATAAATATTTTGACTTATCTCTTTGAAGGTAAACCAAATAAATCATCATGAAACATCTTATGAAAGACACATACCATGGTAATAAATTCATTTCTTAAATTACCTTGATCAAATTATATAAAGAGATAAGATACCTACATATCACATCTCTACCATTGGGAAGAGTGGGTCCTAGTTAAATTGATCATAGGTCAAATTTACCATGAAATACGTGATAAATCCCATCATAAGAAATTAATACAACCAAATGATGATAAAAATCAATAATAGATCAAAATTTCACCATATAATCCATTATAATAAAACCATTAAAGACATTTTTTTTAGAATGAGAAATTACCATGATAACTCTACTTTATAAATAATTATATGGAAATATAAACAATGAACCCTTGTTTTTCCTCTTTTTAAGGGTAGATGGCAAGTCTTACATATATTTTACAGGTTCATATGATATATTTAACAGATCAATAATATGAGAATATATAAAAGAGTGAAGGAACTTGTATAAAATAATTCAATAACAACAGACAATGAAATGGGTATTATAAGTCACACTATGGTAGGTCAATCTTCAAACATAATAAGGTACATTTCTACAGTACATAATTTCCCAGATATATTCTTATTCTACAACCTCTTGATAACCTAAAGAATGATCATTAGTTGAATTTCCCCACGTGAAGTACCACGTTAGTCTCTTTTCTTACAAGGTCAGCATCCTATAGCCTTTAAATCGTCTAACAACACTTTCTATCACTTTGGAGTAGAATACCTATATTTCTTATTAGAAGAGTCTATTTTCCAAAAAACATTTGTAGATATCCAATTTATTCACATGCATAAAAACTCATGGGAATATCTTAATGTGAGTTCATATATTATTTGAAATTGTTACACAAATGAATTATTGGATGGTGATTCCCCACATGAGTTAGAGAGGTTGATTGAGATAGATTTTTTAAGACACTTTCACCTCCTCATATGAAATAAACGTGTATCCATATTCCTCTCATGTAAACCACCATTAAAAACACTTGTAACATAGGACGAGGTTCCATCCATTCCAAAAAATATAATGAGGTCCATCTCCATAATAAGAGGATTGCCATCCACATTATACAATGTATGTAACTTAAATAGAAATACCTTAAAGTATATGACAAGGAGAAGACCCATTTAAAATAACATATCCTTCGATGAATAATTATATATCATTTTTTGGTAAAATTAATATGCTCGATGAAGAAAATCACACACTCCATCCCTAATCAATGGTTTTTTTATGGTATCCAAACTCCCTTGATTCTACATTACCATCATATCAAGGTAGAACATCAAACTAAAAATGGATTTGATATATTTAAATTAAAAATTATTATACAAAATTTATTGAACATTGAAATCCAACCAATTATCGTAAGTCCTTTCAATAATCAAGGTATCACTCTTTACATTGTATGATTTAGGAGTTTCACATAATTTTAATATTAGTTCGATATTATATAAAAAATACTCAACTTTATGGAGATACATAAATACACAAAATGATGGAATTTTATTATGGAGGAACTATTGAGAAAAAAACCAATAATGATGAAAAAAATGTTTGGATTCTCATTATTTATCCTTGATTGTTTGGCCTAAATCCTCTCTAAGACATCAATCAGTGGGGAAATTTTACATATGAAAATTAAATATTTCTTCTTATAGTGTGTTTACATGGTCTCTTGTAGGAGTAATGGAACTATAAGAAAGAAATAACAAATAAATTCACTTTAAAAACATTTAAATATAGGTAAAATCTTATAAATAATATCATATTTGACCATAAAAATTCCACAAGGAAAATATAATGGTATTAGAGGATTTTAAAGAAAAAATTAAAAGAAAAAAATTAAATACTATATAGTTTTTTTTTATTTTCCATGAGTATATGAATAGGTTATATATAATTTACTAGGAACCTAGAAAACATATTCAAAGTCTCTATGTATGGTTTTTATCCCAGGTAAAATAGCTATTAACCTAGGAATTTCCCTTGAAATTTCTATTTTCAAACTACAATTCTATGAAAATAAATAGTAATATCAACTTGAAACCAAATGTATATATTACTTATATCCCCAAAAAATTCATGGTTGATTATAAGAAGTGTTTTCTAGAAATGTATTGTAACATACCCCTTAAGATGCAATGATCGTGTCTCTAATCAACCCTAACTTCCTAAATAATATAAAATAAATAGGTCTCTGAAAGAATTTTGTAATGAACCAACCCAGTTTAAATCATCTCAGTATCCATGTGTTCTCATAAAAATAACCAATTTTTTTTCTTGATCACTATGTAAAAAAATTAGTGTTCATATATCATAATTATTCCATTGATAAAAAATTCCTGATAACTATAAAACAGAAGTAAGTGGTTTCCATTAGGCTGGGGATTTTAGGATAAAACTAAGACCCCAATTGCATTGGAAGTAACCAGACTTCTCCATATTAAGCCTGCATATAATAGTCCAGGAACTCATGACTAGTTCCATGAATTCATAAAAAACACAAGGGAATCCATACCCAAATAAACAAACCCATAACCATGTATTTTTATAATATAAAACAACAATTCATAACCAAATATAAGAGCCATATGTATCACAATATATTTTTGAAACATGCTAATCATACATAAAATTATCAAAAATGAAACACTAGATTGTAAGGGAATAAAACAAGACCCAATATATTAATTAAATATAGATATAATGTTTTTATAAAGTAAACTTAACATCACAACATCTCCTATAGCACGAACATCCACAACAATCATCACCATTGGGAACCATAATTTATGGATCCCCCTTCTGTATGCCTATTATAGTCACCTTAGAACTATGTTCCATTTGAATTGATATAAAACAAGTGGGAAAAATACCATTTATGGGTGAGTATAAAAATAACCATTTGTATACACACTTAAAACAAGGGAGGATAGGGGTACAAGTCAGCTTAAAACCCAATATGGGGAAAACATAAGAAGAATAACAAATATTCTAAAGGGGTTGAGACAAAAAATATCATAATAGAAACCTTGAATCATGGAACATCTATATGTTATAATTCAAAGGTTACCACACTTTTTTTAAAAGTAACAACACTATTAGAACCCAAAACACAAATATTCTTTAATATTCCATTAAAATTATTACTATTTATAGTGGGGGAATGTGTTGTAGTTTTCCTCCCCAAGAAATTCTTATCGGTGACCCAAGACAGTTTCCCAAGTGACCTCAAACATGCCTACACATATTCCATAGGCTTCTGACTTGAAGTGAGGTCCTCTGGTGTGTTTGTGGGGGGTCGATTTCCTCACGAGTCAGAGAGTAAATAGGGGTAAATAATAAACATAATCAGTTGACAGGGGATAGAACTTGTAGGATAAGAATAATAATGATAAATCATTCAAGATAATTAAATAAGTAGATGATGTATAATTAATAGTTAAAAAATGTTGATGATGATCTTTCCAGGTAGCAATGCAAAATAATGCACATGGGATATAGGGGACCATGCTTATACCAAAGGCTATAACTAAATAAAAACATGAAAAAAACTATAAATACTAACTTCATGAGAATATGATTGGCGCTTTCATCCTGTAATCCATCCTAATATTCTGAATTAAACATTAGAAGATAGATTATTCCAATTATCTACACCTAAAACAATTAAATTTTCTTAGTTACCATGGGTGGTCCAAGAAGGGTGTGAGATATACATAATAGGACACCACAAATGGTGTCTACATCAATCAAGTTCATGAATATAAAACTATATTGTAAACAAATTAATAAATTAAAGTCAATAAATAAATAAATAAATACATTTTATCGAGTTCCTCTAGGGATACATATCCGAATCTACCTACTTTTTCCTATATCGGATGTCTCTGAAACATGTTGATCTATGCAATTATGATATATGGTTTAATTGATTATCATGAGTAATTATAAAGATATCGATCATGCCTATGAATTTGATTTGGTTTGGAAGACTCAACCTATAATTAAGGGAATTAACATTTCTGAATTTAATAAAATTCACCTCTTGTCTTTAATTAAGATTCATCCTTTTCCCATACGTGGTGAACCATATCAAGGAACCCATGTATCTAGACTTGACAGAAATAAATACTCAACATCATAGGTGTTTGCCAATATATATCCAGAAATTAAATCCTTTATATCACTCCCAACAAGTGTTAAATACAATCCCATCTGAGTTTACCTCAATATCACATATAGGGGATCAAGTATTACAAGTGGTCTAGTATAACAATCTATAAACTGATCTTGTCCATAGTGTCTCCTGTAGGTAAATTTTACCACTCACATGTTTGTAGAGAAAATTCATGGTGTTCCCCACCAAGACATACCTTGTATCTCTCCCAATGTATGGGAAACTCATATTTAACTTTAATTATAGATCATTATAATCTCATCAAAGGTGATCCATATATGGAGTCCATTGTATCGCCATCAGAAAAGTATGGTATTATGGATTAGTAATCATGATTCAATACATTAATAAAGGACTGAAATTTATGATACTTTAATCAAATTAGATGAGTTAATTAATCAATAAATTCAATTTTGAATGTATTTTAGGGGCCTAACTCACAGATTATGAATTATCATTAGGTAATTATACATTACTAGAAATTTATTTCATGGGAACCACACCTCAATAGTGATTTAATAGTTTATAGTTGATGAAATTATTCCTTTAAAGGAAGGTACACCCATTAGGGTGGCACAAGTTATGGAAATACACCAATTCATTGATTCACATATAGCTATGACCATATAGGGCATGAAAAAACAATCAAATTAATTTATTATGAATTTATGAGGCATCTACAAAAGGGTCTGGCATGCAACAAAATAGCACATGTTATAAATGTAACTAAACATTAGGAAAATAATCTAGACCACATAACTTAGGTTCATAATGCTCTTCTAATCTGGTGTCAGACCTTGAATCCAAATAGACTGAGAGAAATATGAAGAATGGTCAAATTCCCTGAAGATAGGGAAAATTAGATCGCACCCAAATAGAACAACATGTGGGAAGATAAAATAATAGTAGTATGGATAAGAGTGTAGATCTTAAAAAGAGGAATATAATACACCTACTAGAAATGAAAATGGAGTCTGAATGTGTGAGTAATCTGAATACCTAATGTAGGTGGAGGGTGAGCTTCATGGGGGAAGAAATAAGGGGGTTGTCAACTAGAGTGGAAAGTGAAAATAGGGGTGAGGATTAACTAGATTTAAAGGGAAAAATCATAATTACACCCCCAAAAATGGGTTCACATAGTTTTTCCACATGATTGGTGAAACCTTGTTCCAACCTTGTTACCTCCATTTCCCATAAACCCCGATCACATGGGATTAGCATAGGGTTTGTAAAACCCTATGCAAGACAAGAGAAATGTCTCTTTCAAACATTTCTATAATTCTAGATGGTTGTGTGGCTAGAATATCATTGTTATAGGAAACCCGAGTGGCCTCCCTTATGCACTATATTACATTCATAGTTTATTTGTATAGTGGGATCTAAAAGTGTGTTAACCATGTAGCTAAGTATGCCTCAAAAATTCTAGATCTCTATGATTCAAAAAATCATTGTTCTCTTCCAAACCACTCCTTAGCCTTTATAGTACATTAATAGAATAAAATCAGAGGTTTTTTAAAATAACATAAGATTTTGTAACTATTTGAAAAGTTGGTATGTTACAACCTCCCCTTTTTATAATAACTTGTCCACAAGTTTCCCTTATATAGGTCGCTAGTGAAAATCATTATAAGAAATTTTCCTAGACTGAGAGATAGAAATATGTTTTGGAAATAGTTTCAATTTCTTTAAGTCTCCTAAATGAGATGGTGATCTGGTAGTGCTGCCTCACCTACATCTAACCAGCACAAAGGTGAATTAAATATATTACCAAAAAGGGCATCATGGGGAGCCATATGAATCATTACTGAAAATTTTTTATTGTTGGAAAACTCAATAAGAATTATATATTTTCCCCCAAAAACCCCTTAAATTAAGGATGTATTCAAAAATCATGTCCTTTTACACCCATATCTTCTAATCATACTTCAAGTTAGCATGATCATGGTACATTGTACTCAAGATAACCGATAAACCTAGTGACATCTACAACCCCTACCAGAACCATGATATAAACTGGTAATATTGAATTGATATGATAGAAAGGTAGACATATTAAAGGAAAACTATCCCTAAGATATAAATCTACCCAATATCATCAAATGATAAGGTCTCTCGGATTGGTGGGAAGTGTGAAAACTTGGTCATCCTATTGATGATCATTCACACTTCATCACTTCCTCAAGATTGTCTCCGAAATACCATCAAGAAAATCATGGTGAAATCATTCCATTTACAATCAAGAATGTTCAGAGGCTGTAGAATTTGAGTAGGTAATTTTTTCTATTCCATAACTTGTTGACATATGGAGAACCTCATGATGAAACATAAAATATTCGTCTTCATACCCATCCACCAATAGTTTTGACTTATGTCTCTATACATCATGGTAATCCTTGGGTGAACTGCCCAAATAGAGGTGTGATATTCCGAATTAAACTTTTCTTGTATATCAGTAGGCACACATACATGCCCCTCGTAGATCATGATCTCATTCTCATCCAAAACCCAACTCGGAGGTGGGTTCTCACTTAAGACACTCTTCCTCATGAAGAGGCACTCAGGGTCTCATATATGCCTCATACACACCAACTCCATATAAAAGGATGCTACTACTAGAGATACTAAAATAGACTTATCATGATATTCATGAACCTCCAGGTGCATATAAAAAAATCAACTAATTCACACTAATGGCCTCCTAGATGGCCCATGTTTGAGTCGTCCACCTATGGATGTTAGCCAGTACATTACTCTTTCTGGGCGTGTAATGAAGATCAATGTCAAATGACTGCAAGTATTCTAACCAAATGTACTGCTTAATATTTAGTTCATGATATGTTTTGATGTGATTGAGACGTTTTTTATATGTCTAAGAAATAAAACACTCACCAAAAAAATAATCGCACTAACAATTTAAATCATGAACCATTTATTCTAGCTCAAGGTAATGTATAAGATAATTCCACTCATAAGGTCTTAGTTGACGGGACCCATATGATACAACCCAATAAACCAAAATCAAAAATACTACTAACCCAATCCCTGATACATCAAAGTATGTGGTATTGATTCTACCTAGTTCTGCTAGAATCAAGATTGTAATTGAATCTGATCTCCCCTTCAACTCTTAAAAATATTTCTCATAAGCTTCTAACCATATGAACCTCACACCATTTTTTCAATGTCTTAAGAATAACATAAATGCAAGAGAAGTCCTGAATGAATCACTTATGATACCTATATGTCCCCATGAATCTACATATGTCATATAAATTCTTATGATTCTCCTAGGCGACTATGTCGCTCACCTTCCCCAGGTCAACAGATATTCTTTCCTATGATATTATATAACCCATGAAGTTAACCATGTTGATCTAAAAGTGGAATTTTTTAAGGTTAACATATATTTTATTCTATCTCAATGTATTCATCATGATCTCAACATGGTTAGCAAGGTCATACATATAGTGATAAGACACCAATATTTAATCTATGAAGTCTACCCCAAATTAATCAATGTACCTGTGGAAAACTCAATTCATCAAGGCCATTAAAATGGATGGTGTGTTCATATGGCCAATTGGCATAACCAGGTAATTGTAAAAGTTGTACATGATGTGAAACATTGTATGTGGTGTGTCTAATGGTCTGACATGTACCTAAGGGTATCCTGACCAAAAATCGATACTATAGAAAAAAAATTCTCCTTAGAGTTGGTTGAATAAGACATCTATATGAGGAAATTGATATCAGTTCTTTACATTTACCTAGTAAAACTATCGGTAATCCATGCACAACCTGAAATTACAAACCACCTTATTATTTAAAAGTATAGTTTAACCCCACAAGAAAGTACTATGTCATCTGAATCCATTTTCCTCTAATTCTTCCGACCTCTTCTTGAGTACATTGAGCACAGTAGTCGCCATTTTTTAAGGAGGGATAAACATCGATACCACTTTTAGAACTATATTTATTGTGAACACAACCTCTAAATCATGATGTAAGATAGAGTAATAATCAATAAATTTATCCCTGAAATGATCCACAAAAGGAGGTAATTCCCGAAGTAGCATTCCTTGATCATTAATAATGTGACTAGTCATCTAGGTCATCACTCCACCCATCCCATGGTACTCATGTCTAGATTAACTTTCCATGAAATCCCATTCAACCATATGGATATAGATTCTTCCCTTGATTGATGTAAAAGACACCATATAGTAATATAAATCATCAAGTACTTTATAATTTACTAGACATTCCATACCTATAATGACGTCGAAGCTTATCATCTCAAGGATGAAGTAATTCCGCAAGAATTAATACCCACCTATCTCAAGGGGAAATCCTTGAACAGAAATATACTCTCTAATCGGATCCCAAACTATGCGTTGATAGTTAACATTCCACATAAATACTCTATTTCTAGGACCATATTCCCATAAGTGTAGTAGATATGAAGGTGTTTGATGTACCAATATCAAATAGGGAAGAAACTAAAGTAGAGCCTACCAATATAGTACCTGGTAAAGTAGATGGCCTTAAATTTACACCTAAGGTTTACAACTCACTTCATAGGTATGGGATGGACCACGACCCTGAGATTCTACTTGACTAACAAGGGAAGGTCCGCTCTGCTCGCACTAAACCTCGGAAGTCTAATTACCTCATCTATGACCACCTCCTAAGCTTGATCAGTTGGAAGTATACCCACTCCCATCCTTACATGGAGTTTTTGATCCAATACCTAAAATATTTAAAGCATAGATTCATTATCACTAGATATTTGAGGGATGGTTTGGTGGAATAAATACAGGTGAAACATCCCACTAAAAGATCGACACTCAATCAAGATCCTCAAACACAATGGATTTTTAAGCCCTCCCTTGATACACTAGTGAAACACTACATAGTTTTCAGTGCATATAATCTACTTATCATTTACCCCATGTACACCCTAGAAGTGACGCTTCCTACTACTAGATAAACTATCTTTCTACTAGGAAGACAATCCTCTCTGGCTAACAATTCCACTTTCCCTTCGGTTCTCCTCTGTGGTAAGGGCATGGTTCCGAATATTCAAAATGGTTGTTAACTGAAAAATGTTCAACTATGATTAGATGGTGTATAAAATCCCATACTCAAAAATTTTCATAGTTTCCAACTCATCATCGGTAAGGGTCTGTGAAAAAAGATGAAGCTCAGTGAAATGTGTCGAGTAATCCATCACTAAGATGGAACCCTACTATAGTTTTATAAAATCTCAAGTGCAGCCATCTCGTAACATATGGGGAAAGATATTATCATAAAAGGATATTTGGAATCCCACTCAGACCATACCCTAATGGATTCAGTCTTGGGTAATGACATCCCACAAGTATTTACCTGGATTGTGAAGCATCTAAGTTGAATGTTTAAACCTCCACTCTAGGGGAACATCCAAGTGATCAAAGATATATAACATGGCCTTGAGCCATGAATCAGAAACCTAAGGACCTCCATATGACAAAAAGGTAGTTAGATGTTGTTTTTGGAATTCCCATGTTAGATATAACATATTAGAGGAAGTTCAGGAAGAACCATATATAGAATACATAAAAAAAATTATAAATTATCTCTTAACTAAACATCAATGCCGGGTAAAAAATCAAAAGGATGTACCTTATGTGGCACTATAAGAGTCAATACCGGTGGATAAGGGCCCACCACCTATAGAGTAAGATCATATCCACCCACATGGTATATGATGTGAGAACATCATGGAGTAATATCAATGAAATTTACAAGTGAATTCCTCAGATAAAACATATGGTAGATAGAAAACATGAAATAAAGGAATAGAAGGTAACAAGGTATTCCTATGAATGGGTCACACCCCTCTGCCTACTCCAAAATATAGGTCAATGTGATAAAGGATATCATTATAGAACAGAATAGACACAGCCTACTTCCTACTACTTTATTTGGGTTAGGGACAAGGTCTAATACAACATTGTAGAGGTCCCAAAATCTGGAGTGTCAATTGAAAGGTATAGAATAAAAACCCCTTTACATTGAAATTTGAATCTCTATTTAGTGGTATCCATTTATTTTAAAAAAATAATTAATCAATGTTCATTATTATTTATATGATTGTAGACATCTAATTCCAATTTAATGTGTAGTGATTTCCAATTTATAAATTCACATACTCTTTACAAATTAAAATTTGTACTCCAAGTAGCTGTAATATGACCTTTATGTACCATATAATAATTAAATAGGTAATGTATACTGACTTGAGCATATTAAATACCATTCCCAATTTATAGAATTACTTTCTTCATAAATTAAAATTTATATTCATCAATTAAATCAACTAATTTTTTATCTCGTATAACTAGTGGTTCATGGATCATTCATGGAATAGTTTGTTTATTAAGGTGTAATCATCAATATAGGAGGGAAAAATATTTCAATTTAGATATAAACATTAATTAATCAAATTTTTTTATTTCTATATGAAATGATTCCACATTTTAGTATATGACAATTGAGGAACTCACAACAAGAACATGCAATGCAGTCAATTCCTAAAAAAATATAAATATGGCATGGTATAACTCATGACTTGTGTTTCCAAAATTTCCTAATATGATGCATGAATTCATTTTCCCTCATGTTATTCATCCATGTTAAAAAAAATTAATCATACAAACATCAATAGTTATAATATCACACAACATGTGATTCACCCCTTGGTTAAATCAATACACCCATAATAGGAACAAACTCGAATAGAAATAATATATCCTCATTAATTTGGGTTACACTTGTATCTAGGTCAGATACTCCCAAGAATTAGATCATTACCAAATTCCATTACACCCAAGAATTTTATCTAATACTAAAAAAAAATACAACAGGAAAAAATGATCTTTGATACCACTTTGTAGAATTCTTCCCTAGGATCCTGTGAGAAGTTCTCACATATTGTTGTGACATGACCTCATGTGAGACCATAAAATAAGAAATTTTCAAATAATAGATAGGGGATAGGGTGTGTCTATGGATAGACTAGACCTCATGAGTTAGACTGTAAAATAACGTTAAATAATAAGCATATTTAATAAAAAAACAAAATTAAACCAGATGCAGTGGAATATTTATTGATAAATCATTCAAGATAAATAAACATGTGAAGGATGAATAACAAATAGATACAAAATAATGATGATTATCATGTTAGGAAGCTATAAAAATTAATGTACATGATATATAGTGGATCAAATCTATACCACATGTCATAAAAAAGTACAAAATTTCCAAATGCTGTCACTAAAAGTATCATGAGCATTATCTCAATCCCATACTATTATATTGAATCGTAGAACTCAGAATCAAACAATAGAAGCTAGATGCTTCCCTTTATCTACACCTTCAACCATGAAGTCTGCATGGGTTCTAAGGGAGACCCAATAAGGGTGTGAAATATACTCAGTAGTACACCAAAAATGGTGTATAGATCCATCATGAAAGTGTATATAAAATGAGTAATGTTCCTATAATAATAAATCCATGTAAATGAATAAATAAATAAATATATCAGGTTGGGTTCCTCTTGAGATACACATTTGACTTTACATGAGTTGGCCTAATCCATATGTCCCTGAACTAAGTAGGCCTATGAAAGTATGATATAAGTTATAATGGGTTGTCATGAGTATTGTTTAAATAAATGGATCATGACCCATAATATGGTTTTCCTTGTGGTGGCTCAATTCAAGGAAATTGACAAAGACATTGATTCACCGCTATCTAGGATTGTATAGGTTATAGAGAACCAATAAAATTAACTTATTTATCAATTATGATCCATCACCAGAATGGTTCAACGAAAAGCATAATGGTAAATGTTAAAAAAACATATAAACATGATGGAATAAAACATGGCCAACTACCACAGGTTCATAGCACTCCCATCATCCACAATTGGCCATTGAATTGATCTAGAACTAGGGAAATCAGAAGAGTATTCAACTGCCTGGAAAATAGGGGAAACCATCTCACAAAAAAAATATCACCAGAGGTGGGAATATAAAATAAGAATAGAAGTTAGTGGAGTGTAGAGATTACCGAGATAAATCCAATGCAACTAATAGAGATGAAAACAGTGTCCATATATTGGAGTTATCTGAATCCCTAATGAATGTGGAGGGAGAGATCAACTGGATGTTAAAAAATGGGGTTTTCTTCTAGAAAGGAAGTGAAAAATATGGGTGACTATTAAAAACATTTTGAGGGAAAATTCATAATTTCACCCCCCATGGGTTTGAAAGTTTTGGATGTATGGTTTCCCAAATTGTGCGCCAATCATGATGCCTTCACTACCCATGAACCCCAATAACAAATGATAGTTTCATAGTTTTCATAACCATTGTAAGTCTATGTAAAATGTGTGTATCAGGAATGTATAAATTTTTATAAGATCATACTGCTTGAATCACAAAATTTTAGACAAACTATGCAGCCTCACTTATGCACTGGGTGAATCACATTGTTGAGTTTTGTAATTAGAACTAATCATGTGTTAACCAAGTAGTTCTCTTTCCCCCCTTAAATTCAGAAGTTTTAAGCTCCGAATGAGCCATGGACTCTCCCAAATTACTCCATATCCTTAATAGTACATTACTATAATAAAATAATATGTTTTTATTATTAACAAAAGAGTATGTACATATCATAATATCAAGTATATTCCATGTACCTCATCGTGGAATATAAATGTTTCTCATGGGAGTACTTCACCCTTAGGTGTTAACATTCTTGGACACATGGGGGAGTAGTATCTTCAAGGATGGAGGATCATTCCTTGATACATGGGAGAGTTCCTAAATTACATCTGTCATATGCGTGATCAAATCCTATAAAGGCTATTCTACCAGGGGAGTTCATAAACCACATGCAGTGAAGACTGTACTAATACACATGGGGGAGTACCCACTCCATGTCTCCTAGACCTAAATATAGTAATCATTCCCACTGAGATAAGATCATAAAATTTATAAAATTCCTTTCTAGTAGTCTCTAATTATAAATTTTATTAGAATATATTCATCTATGTGGTAAAATTATTAAAATGAACTATTTATTTTCCTAATTCAAACACCCGGTTGACACGATATAAAAACACAAAATGGAACATGGTACATAGTATGTACTCTACTAGAAACTATTTCTAAGCCTCTAATAAGATTTAGGAATGTATTACCATCATTATATCATGTGGGATCTACCAACATAGATTTTATTACATGGTTACATCACATGTTAGACTTGTTTGATAGACTTATGTGTACCAGGGTAACTAGAGTCATATTTTTTAATCAGATAAGACATGTTCTATGACAAAAAAAAACTGTATTATAGGCGGTATTTTATCACCTACTCCAGTTCAACCCTAGTCATGTTACCAATTTTAAAAAGATGCATGATCCAGAAGTATACATCGTGTGATGTTTGACACAATACTAATAACATTATCCATGTCTTGGAACAATAAATGATGTGTGTTTTAGTAATATCAAGTTATTTTGTCACAAAAATGATTTTTTGGAACTCTAGACACCTAAAAAATATTTAACTCCATCAGTATCTTCTACCTCATTCATTTACGATGAATTACATTAAAAATAAATTAACAACTCCCAATAATCTAGTGGGAACACATGTTGGACCTCATCGGTGGTATCACCTTCTACTGATCCACGATGCACAATTAAATTCCTTATCAAATATATACTCAACCCACCACATAATGGTATTTCTTTATAGTAATTTTTTCAACATTCCCCACAATTATAACCCTTTCACCACTATCAATCCCCATCAGTGTTCTTCTTTCTAAAAACCACCCATTCTATCATCCTCAGCCATCATTGTTGAAATTTTAGTCATTTTTTAGGTTGAAAGTAACTATTAGATATGGAAAATTCAAAACTAAGATAAATGTTAAGAATTGTGGCTTTCGGTGATCAAGTGGTTGTTCATTTTTCATTGGTCATATCATGTCAAACATGATTTCATATAACAATAAAATTGATAATGATAATCATATAAATTTTTTCATAGTATTTTGAAATTGAAATAAAAAATAAAGAATTATTTATTAAATAATTAATAAAAATTAATCCATTACATAAGTATTTTATAATAACAAAATTAGAATCAATAAGGCATAAAGAGTAAGGTATTAAAGGAAAAATATTCCTACCATGATGGAAGATCGCTAGTTCTTTGATGATTCCTTCTTATTCTTAAGAATTAATCATCACCTCTATAGTGAATGGATTCATCAATATATTCATATGGGTTAAGGATAACATTGATGACTCTATCCCCAAATTATATGATTATCATCATAGATAATCATAAAATATATGTCAACTAATGTAAATTTTAAACACTATAAATGTCTCTGTATGGGAACTGAATCCCAAATCTGAAAATTATACCTCACCTAGGTACTAATCCTATTTGGGACACATCTACAATGTTCGGATTCCCAATAATTAATCTATTTAAGAAGTATTAATTTTTCTCACATTTTCTGGTTAAAAAATAGTTAATATATTTATATTTATATATATATTGAAGACCTATTGTGCTTCCAAAAACAGACCATTTACATGACCACCTTGAGAAATATTATTAAAACAGTAAGAGGGGATAAAGGGAAAGTCTGGGTCACTATATCCTCACCACTATAATTTATTTTCATTCTAAAAATATTAACTCACCAAAATAGGTAAGGGTTCTAAGGTTTCATATGATTCCCATTCTCCCATGATCCCTATCAACGATTCCCATGATACCACAACATTTTCACTAAGGAAATTACTCAACCATGTAGGGTTTTCTCCTATAAATCATAAATTTACATAGGTTATTATACTAAAGTGTTGTAATCCTTGATATCTAGATAACCCTAGTTGATAATTTTTTAGAAATTATGAACATATATCCTTAACATAGACATGTGGACAATTTAATCCACTCAAACCTCCTTAAGTCACAACATCATGAGACCATTAAAATGCATGGCCTTAATCCTAAGACTCTAATATCCTCCATCATTTATCTATATAGAACTTCTGATGGCTTCGATATTTTCCCATTATCACCTAGAACACCATAACCTTCTTTATCAACACCCACGTTAACTCAGGGACCATGATAAATTATTGAAAAATATAAATCTTCTAAATGAGTGACCTAAAGTGTCTCTCGTGCATAGATCATAAATTTTCCATTATAATATTATATCATTATTTAATGTTGTATATAAACTATATAAATGATTAAAGAATAACCCGACTCCTAAAAAATAGATCATATATGCCTAAAAAATATTCCCAAGATCCTAAATGGTCGTATATATTTGGAATTCAATCTGGTGGTGGAACACCATATTCATCCAAAACAAGGTTCTTAATACCTTCTATAATATACTCAATAACTGATAAATAAATTTATCATCTCAATAAAAAATGATTAAAAAGTTACATCAGGAAACATTACAATATCATCTAAGTATAGTCATGTCAGGGTCTCCAATGAATTCATATCTCGCCAATAAAGGAAGTGAGTTAATATAGTCAATCGATCAATGATACCCTATACATCATTAGAACCATTTGGAATCCCTATAATGAAATCCGTCAACATATTATCTCGAACACACTTTATAGCCTCTAGACGTTGGACAAAACTAGATGATACATGGTGCTCGACCTTCAACTGTTGAAAATTTAAGCAATATGAAAAACACTCTAAAACCCACATCTTTATAATTTACCACTAATACTGGTGATTAATTTCTAAATACAAATTTATCACCCAAGGATGAATTTTCAAATTAGAGGTGAGAAGCACCCTCAAAACCTCCTCATATATCCTAATGGGGACCACTATCTGACCTTGGAAGTGGATAACATACTCATTAACTTTAGAAAATCCTTCAAAAAAATATTATAAGAATATTTTTTCATGAAAATAAATCTAAATAGATATATCAAAATTCGGAATCCCTAACTTAGTGAAGAAATATAAGGGTTGTGACTACCAATCAATGGTAAGAAATAATTCCCTCTTCCACCAAGGACTACCACATCAATGAAAGTTTCTTATATTCCACACAAATAAAATGAGTGTTTTATTTACTATTGATGTTTTTAGATACCATGTTTATTTATTCTATAATATAGAATATACCAAATTATTACTCATATAGTAAGTTTATTGATCACAATTACCTAAAGTTAAGATCTCATAAGGAAAAAATATACCTAAGACTATTTTCATTCATTTAAACTATGAAATACTCACCAAAAGGTTGTGTATATAAGTCATCAAGTAAAATAAAAAACATTCTGGGTCCAAATCATGATTTCTATAATTTTAATCATGGGGTCTAACCTTCTTATAATCCTAATTAATTACTTATTCCCTCTACATCACTACACATACAACCTCAAATCTAGAGGTATCAGAGAACATCATGTACTCAAATCTATTTTATAGAAATCATAATACAAGATCATAGGTCAATATATATGGGGTCAACTTCTAATCCACTATTTGTGACTATGTTCCCTTATAAATGGACTTCTAGATTATAGAACATTCACTTTTAGAACATACCATACAACTGGTTATTTTGAATCATGTCTAACACAATCCTCATATAATGAGTGTGATTATCATCCCTCTAAGAAAAGATAAGGCTTCACCAGTAAGAATCACCATAAAACAATCCATGAAGGGATGGAAAATCTAGTTCATGAGTCTAATGAACATATTAGGGGAATTAATCACTCTAAATAACATTATTAAAAACTCATAATACCTCTAATGAAACCTAAATTCTATGTTAGGGATTTATTCCTCCTATACACAAATTTTATGATATCTAGAACTAAGGTCTATCTTTGAAAACCACCTCTTTCCCTTTGTCTATTCAAAAAGGTTGTCGATTTTGAAAAGAGGATAGTTATACGTAACAGTTATCAAGTTTAGGTAGTGATAATTAATAAAAATCACCAAGATCGTATTTTCCTTCTTAGTAAAATATTTCTTGTTACCCAGTGGGACACGCTATGCCTAATGGAAACTTTCCCCAAAAGGTCCACCAACTGCACCTTCTGAACATACAAATCAGCTAACACAATTTGAAAGACTATTCAAGATATAAGTTTGGTCCTGGGATTTAGGTTGATACAAATATCAATATCCCAATAAGGATTAACCTTGAATCATTATCTAGTGAAACATTTATATTCTCCCCCATGATAGTGGGAGGTTATTCCCCTAAAACATCTATAGTTAACAAAATTAATCTCACCAACTGGTAGGTAATCAGCTTTAATTACCTGAGTGGTGGCCCTTATTGTCCTTACTCTGTATCTCAGTCCCAAATTAAGGTAACCTAGATCCATTTTATTCATTATAAATTACCATGGGATGATAACAATCCACCCAATCCTAGAATGTGGATAACTAGTCTCTATCATGTATGGAATCATATGAGCTTTTCATTAAATAAATTTATTGTTTTTTGTTTCCTTTTTATATTGTGTGTTTTTTATTGATAGTTTAATATTAAATTGTAATTTTTATAATTCTTTGTGTATTAAATAACATACTAATTATTTAAATACATGAAAATACTTTAATTCATTCAATATAAAATTTGAATCAAAATATTTTAATGTGAATCGTTGATTTTTTGAAGTACTTGAATGCAAGGGAATGAGCTTCATAATATAATTCACAAGAAAACAGGTACTAAAGACGAATAAAAAAAGAGTTTTGTAATATTAAAATGGAAAGGAATTGAGTCATTGAAGAATAAAATAAGTACTTCCTGAGATTAAATTCAAGAGGAATTTCAATTCATTCGAATAAATATAATATGAACCATTTATATAAGAATGAATCAATTAATAAACATATTGTTGAAGGGTTTAGTGTGAATTAATTAAATATAATTCTACCCAATCTTCATTCTTGATATTATATTGGTTCCCAATGTAATCACATTAACATCAAGATGAGGCTACTTCTAATCATCATTAATTTTTTCAACAACTTATCAAGGATACTCAATATCAAGCATAGAAAGGGGAAGTAACATAACATTTAATTGATACGAACACAATGTCACAAAACAAAACATATATTACATCCAAGATGGAACATAACATGGATGGATAACACTTCATATGAACATAATCTCATCCCCTTTTTACTGTGATTCCCTATTTTTGTTAATCTTAAAAATTTGAAGGATGGGATTATGTTTCCAAGACAACATAGGTTGACTAAAGTCCCATTGTGATTCCTACACCAGTATGACTAATTATACTAGTAAAGGGTTTATAAAATTTCCAACATAATGTCAAGAATCCAATATAGGATACACCTACATTCCATCACATTGCAGTTCATAAATGTGAGATTTCATTGTTAATAAAATTAAATGATAGATCCCAATATATGATCCATTGTCTCAAATGTACACTTAGGAAAATAATTTTATAATTTCTACAATTTAACTAGTGATTAACATATATACACCAAAAGTATACATGTGTAAAAAAATCACTATAAAATACTCTAAAATCAAAACCATGCTAGAATTAAAGAGGATCAACAATTAGGGGTTGTCGATCTATAGTGATTCATTGTGGATAACAAATATATATCTTGGGGACAAATATTCCTATAACATTATTTCATAAAAAATATTGAACTATGTTAATAAGCTATCCAATCCAAGGGAGAGATAAGATAACCCACAACGTTGTGGCGGTAGAGCTTCGCCATAGAAAAATTATGTTTTGCACCATATGGATTGATCTCGTCACTCACTATCCATAGGGTAATATCATAAATGAAGTGAAGAAGTACTATCTTGAGATCCCTCACATAGAATAAGGGATCAGTTACTTTGGACCTAAATTTTCCTGGAGATAGAGGGTGTACGAGTTGTGATATTGAGACAATTGGAGGAAGATGCATCATTGACTATTAGAGATTTTTTTTAAACTCAAGACACTACTATAGTAAAAAAATTACTCATCATAATAAATATATCACAATAAGCATTATATTGTTTTTTTATAATGGTAAAACACATAGTGATACTCAAAACAATAAAATTATATTCACCATTTTATTACAATTAGTAAAACTAAGTGCATTGAAATATAAGGCACCACTATGACCTTGAACTCTATTTATTCATACTACAATAAGAATAAAATTTATATGAGATGAATTTATTTTTAGAATAAAATAATAAAAAATTGAAATAGACATCATATAGGAACTATGAGAAGCATTCAAATGATTATTAGTGTTAGATTGTAATGTATAAAACATGTAATATGACTTTTAGAATCTAGATTTTTGGAATATATCCATTGTAATATTTCTGTCAGAACTTGACCATCGAGAATATGACCATTAGAATAGTTATATTACTATTATAAAAAGAAATTTACTATAAAATTCATAAAAACATTTGACAGTAATATCCTTAATAATTTATAATAATTAATATTGATAAATTAATAGTCAAAAAAATTTATACATATATTTTAGAATTAAAGTAATAGAAAAAAATGTGGTTTTAAATTTATAGCACCAAATTCATGGTTTTCAAATACACTAATATTTTTACTTAATAATTAAATTTAATATACATATATATATATATAATTATTTTCATAAAAAGCCTTTAAATTTGAAATCATTAAGTCAAAATAGTCCAATGGTGAATTTTTTAGATTGTTCCTACAGAGTAAAACTTTTATGTAAATAGTAAAATATGATATGAATATACAATAAATGTTATAACATAATAATAATATTATTTTTATTTAATGATTAATATAGGTTAATAAATGACTAAAAATAAGTTATTTTCTTAATAAAATGTATTTTAATGAATTAAAATAAATTTCCAAAATTTAAATATACTTTGTAAATAACGGAAATTAAGAATTTAAAGACATTATTTTCAGGAAAAAATGTAATTAAATTGCCAATGTAAAATAAAATAAAATTGGATGGTTATAAATATTAAAATGTCATAAACCATGTCTGATATTTCAAAAACCATATGCTAAAATCATGGGTAATCCAATGGATTTTAACTTTACAGAACTTATATTTTCAAGGAATATATTTAGTAATTAGTAAAAAAATCCAATATTTTTTTCAAAGTAACCACTCATACACTAATTAATCTTCACAGAAAAATAATTTTCCATGGTAATCATCTCACTTTCCTTCTCAGTAATCCCACCAAAGAGTTTTTATAATTTTATGGGTATCTTATCAATCTTTAACAGGTAACCATTTAATATAAGGGTTCACAATCCTCATAATTCCATTTCAATTGAAATAATTTTGTTATAATATATTTTTCAATCACTATTCATATATTTCCTTATTTTTAAGTTCATTTTATTATCATCAATTTGACATATTTTCAATCTCTAATTACTTATATATTATTATTGAATCCCTTTACTAATCCATTATTGTGTCGAAGTAAGGGTTCCCCATCCTCCATTTTTTCATTTATAAATTTTTTATTGTGATATCATTTTAACTACCTCTTCATAAATTTTCAATATTTATTTACATAGTATTATTATAAATTTGATATATTTTAAATGTGAAATTAATAATTCCCTGTTTCGTTTTGGATTTCGGCATAAAAATGCCCAACAGCTCCATATCCAATGATTGATGGACATGCTTTCCAAAGGTAGGTGTTCGCCGGATGGTCTGACCAACGACTCTTAAGAAATCTCATTGGTTGAGAGGATGGGAAGTCGGGCTCATCACAACCTTTCTTGGGGGCAATTATTACTTGTTTTGGGACTCTCTTATAGATTTAAAACGGATTCATATGTTCACGAATCTTTGGTTTATACCCAAACATAGTATCCACGGATTTAACCATGGTGGGAAATGGTCATTTGGATGCAGGGGATTCAAAATAATTTAAGCTTGAGGTTTACCATCCCTCGTTGGATTAATGACCACATGGATTCTGGACTCATTGAAGCGATGCTAGAAGCGGCTCGGTGAACCGATGTGAAGACAGCAGGATCGACCGGTTGTTGGTCTTGAACCTCTTCGAGGCTTCCTACGTACCTTGTCTAGGTGGCAGGGATCAAAGTCCACATAGTGCGCATTATCTTGGGGCTTAAACTCTGGGGCAGCCCAGAATGATGGATTGGGGCTTACACTCTGAGGAGGTCCATAACAACAAAGCTCAATGGGAGAGGGGAAGGGGGTGCTCATGTGCCCATCTCCTCTCTTGTAGTGCATGAGGGAATCCTTCTGATGGCTGTTTTACCATCTTCGTGGAGACCTTGACAAGTGGAGTGGCAGAAAAGGGATTCTCGAGCTCAGACTCCGCATTACCGTGGGAATGTGAACCCAGGCATGCTTCTGGAATCTACTCAAGGGTCGGGGAAACCCCTTAGCCTCAACTTACCATGGGTATGTGAACACAAAATGTCGTGCTGATGCACCTGAGGGTTACACCACATGGGTCCGGTAGCTATGGTGGAGGCCTCAGCTCGGGGCTGATGAGTAGGCCCGTGAGGAAGTCGTTGAGGACTTGGCTGGATCGGAAGTATTTTATGCAGCTCGAGGAATGGGAACTCTGGAGGTGTTGGTACCCTTTGAGTAGGGAAGTGCTACGCAGCTGGAGGGGTCGTCCGCGAACTGGGTGGTCCGCAGACTGAGAGACCGTCCATGAACCAAGAGGGTTCATGGACTGATTAGTCGTCCGTGAAGTAGGATAGTCCATGGACTGATTGGCCGTTCGCGAACCAGGAGGGTCCGTGGACTGATTGGCACCCCACGAACCAAGATGGTTCACGGCTCCAGGTTCGATCCGTGAACCAGGGTGGTTCGTGGAGGGTTCCAGGCGGGTAGCGGCGACCAAGGGCGATGCCGGTTGGAGGCTCGTAGGTCAGGGCTTCTCCCGCATAGGAGAGTGCTACGCAGTGCGACAGATGGGAAAAGTGAAATTAACTCCCTGATCTGTGGAGAATTCATCCACAGAGGGGGTATGGTTCGTGGTTTTCCTTATTTTTGTTATTTTAGGTTGTTGGTTAACCAAGTTATTATGTTTTTTCCAATTCCTTGTTAATTTGTATACCTACTATGGTTCGCGAATGGGAATTTCTCTATTTGCGAAATTCAGAGCCTTCCTTCAACCGATATCCTTCCAAATCTCCAATCCCTCTGAATCCAATTCCAATTATCCGACCTATTTTTCTTTCCCCCTTTGTCTCCATTTATAGAGTGGGTAACGGGATGTATATGTGGCCACGTGGCACCTTTTGCGGAGGCCCATAACCAAATACCCCGTTTACAGCTGACTTGGTCAATCCGCAGTTCGCGGTGGGTATTAGATGCCCCCCCCCTGCGAGGCGAACTCAGGGAGTTCTCCGCGACTGCGAAGGGTTCTGACTCTATTCTGCAAACGACTGCGGGTGCGGCCTGAACCGATCGACGCGTTCCACGGTTGGGGAGGCTCATGATGTTGAACCTGACTGGCGCCCATCCTGCCTCGTGACCGCGGAGGCTCTCCGCCTCCATTTTGCGATTGAAAATGGTTCGTGGAGGGGGAGCTTCGCGGGGCCTGGCCACGTTGCATTTCCATGGGACCGGTTTGCGGACTGGTCCTGTTTGTGTCCCTTCTTTGATTATTTTCTCCAATTCTTTGGGGTATTTGGGTAGAATCTCATTTTCAGATTTTTCAGGACCCTACAAATGCCCCCCATCAGAATGGGGTCCGATCGGAACTAAGAGGAGGCCATTTCGATGCAAAGTGGTCATGCAACTGAGATGGTTTGCAGTAGAGAGGTGGACCTGGTAGGGGATCACACCTATAAATATGGGGAGCCCTTCATTTTTCCTTTACTGAATTCCACGTGAAACCAGAGTTCCTTCGCCTCTGTGTGGTTTCTCCTTCGCGAAGTGCCTCGTCCGCGAACCGACAGTGACCTCCACGAACCATTCCTTCTTCGCAGTTGCCTTCACATGCGGACCAACTTCTCAACCGCGAACCATTACTCTTAATTAATTAAAAATTATGTGATGAAGGGATACAGAGGAACTTTCTTCGTGGTTTCGATGCTCCGCAGACTAAAATCTATTGAACTTTAGAAGTGTCTGAGTCTCCCTAACTTAATCACTTAAACTCGGGATTGAAATTCCACAGAGAGACTAGGTTAGTGGTTTCCTGGCCAACGCTCCGTAGTCCAGGGTTTCGTGGACTGATATCACGAAGGGCTGGTTCGCGGGATGATGTCATTGTGAACCATCCTCTGAGGCCTCCTTGCGGGATTTTCTTATGAATTCTCCTTAGACATATATCTGGATATTTTTGTCCAGGTTTTTATTCCGGACTAACCAGTTGTTGGCTCTCATTATGCAGGGATAAAATATGGTTCCCCCTTATTTTTCACCAAGGCCTAATGCAGAGCCCCTCTCAACGGGTTCAGGGAGACGTTTATCTGTGATTTGAATAGCGGAGGGTGTCAAAGAAGACCTTGGTCGGTCCATCATTCCTGATGACGGTGTATTGAAGAGCCTGCTTTCTCCGAATATTCTCAGTTATCCATTATCAAATCAGATCCCTCTCTACAGCTATGGTCTTCAGGATGACGTCCCTATCCCCCCTACTTTCTCAGGTCTCCCTTCTCCTTTCCTGGAAGTGCCGTCAAAATTCATTCAGGCAAACCTTACCCAATCCTGGGAGATAATCTCTAATTCTAGTCCAAAAAACACGTTTATTATGAGGGGCTCTGTCTGAACCCAAAGCGATCAGTGCACTCAAGACTTTTCTCCGAAACTTTTCCTTAAGGAATAATATTCTATTATCAACCTTTATCAAATGTATCATGGCGCGGGGTGAGTTCCTAGGTGGGATATTCGGTCTGGTGGGCTCTTCTCAAATGATTGGGCCTGGGATTTCTGGGTCCATCATTATTGTCGGGAGTCTCTCGATTCACTGAACGTGGTCACTCTATACTCCGCAATGTGGGCTTCCCAATTTTTTTTTACCCACCATCTTCGATCTTGCTCGACCTGTTCAACCACTGGTGTTCAAGTACTAATACTTTCCACTTTTCCCACAGTGAAGTCGGTATTACTCTATGGGACATCTACCAGATAAGAGGACTGCTGATTACTGGCAAGATGTATGATGAATTTTTTCCCACTCTTGACGCATGGGACGACATTGAAAATGTGCCTTTATTGATGAAGGAGCTGCTGGTAATGGAAGAGCAGTCATTGGGTCATGTGTTGCGTGTCCGATCTCTTATTCCCTATGGTACCTGGATAGGGTTATTTCTGAACACTACTAGTCCTGTGCTGAAGATCAAGTGCCCCAGGACACATCCTTCTCAGCAGTCACAAACCTCCCCAAGTTCTTACTGGTTGGTTCTATAGGCGGGTGAATACCTTTTATGGGGTTACGAGGTGCGCCCTGGTGTGTCTCCTATGCTCTGGTTGGCCGGTCTGTTTTCTATGTTCTTGAGCGGGTGGATATTTCCTTCTCAGGATGTTAACCCAGGTGTATGGGCCTGCACTTTGATGATGGCGTCTGTGTTCATAGAGGGCCGCCTAGTGAATTTAGTCATGCCCACTTTGGCCCGTATCTATGAGCTACTGAGCCATATGCAGGTGGGCGGGTCACACTACCGTTTAAGTGATCCATTTCTATTTTTGTGCGGATGGGTGGCAGATCATTGTTACTGTTATGAGTATCGTCACAACATGGCCATCAAGATTCCTTCCTTTTGGCCTACCCTACTGGATATAGTCGGAGTTCTATTGAAGTCCCTCAGCTCTAGTGAAGTCCTCGAGCTTCTAAGAGACGTCTCCTAGTTCATCTTCACTCCCTACCCCACCCCTTCTGGCGTCTTAGTTGACAACCGCCGGGGGATCCTAGAGGAGAGATCTTACCTGATCTCTCTGTGAGATGTATTTTTGTCCACACTGATCGATGGGGTTTATCTGTGCGAGCTGTATGTCCCGTATGGTTTTTCTCATCAGTTTGGGTGCATGAAAGTCCAAGCTTCCCTTCACCCTACTCGGGCTCGAGGACTGCACTCGGCCATACTTCGTCAGTGGTGGCTGATTATGACGTGGGAGGGATCTGACGCAAGCATTCCCCTGCCTGATACATGGGCCACTGCCGGCCCTTCGATGGAGTATGCAAAAACATGGGTAAAATACTATCCTGATGGGATACTAGGGAAGGTTGTCCCGCAAGTTCCCAAATCAGGAGGTATGGTGGATGATGCATCTACAACACCTTCCTTATCAGCTTTAAGGGAGGATCGACTAATGGCTCATCGATCAAAGAGACTCAGAGAACTTTCCACTCCCAGCCCTGCGGTGGCCGCAGTTCAGAAAATTTCATCCTTCTTGTGCGTGGATGAGGGTGACCTATGGTTTCGGGTCCCAGCGAGACCATCCTAGAAATTCCACCAGTCGATATCGGGCTTAGCAACTTGGTCCTCAATCATGAACCGGGGTTTGAGGCTCCAAACTTTCCAGCTTCAGAATCAACTTCTAAAGAGCACACGTATGTACGGGATGCCATGCCAAACTTCGTTCTCGTGTTGTCCAGTGAGGATACCAAAGATCCTCACACTATGGAGGACCACCGGGTAGTGTGTAGGTGGGCCTGGCCCCGAATATGTGAAATCATCACTAAAACCCATTTAGAAGAAATGACAACTAAAACCGAAGCTCTTCGTCAGCTCTTCCTGGGCTTGGGGTTAGGTGGCTTTGACTATCGGTAGTTCCATTCTCTTGCATGTCAAGTTGTCCTGGACCGTGAGGAAGATTTCACTAATTAATGCAATCTTGCTCACTTCGATTCCACTCATTGTGGGGCCCGAACCTTGGAGGAAACCACAACAAAGCTCTATAAACTAATAGCATGGGAGGTGATCTCTTGAGATCAGGCGGCCACCCAATCCTCCGAGTTGCATGAATGCGATGAAAGGGCCGTGATGCTGAGGGATCAGTTATCGGCTATGACAGGTCGTCTTGAAGCCACCAGAAAAGGGATCAACGACCTCAAAACTGTATTGGAGCGTATCCATCTGGTGGATGAGGTTGAAACCAGGGAGAAGGCAGTGCTGGAACAGTCCTGCAATGGCCTTCGCTACACAGTCACTGATCTGGTGGAGAGAGAGAGTCAGAATCCTTTGTAACTATCGGAGCCACTTTTGTATCCTCTGTTTTACTTACCCCTCTTCCCCCTCTTTTTTTTTGTGTGATGGAGAGACCCCAGCTTGTGGGCGTCCTCCCTTTTTTTGTTCGAATGAAACACAGTCTCTGGTAATCACTTGTTGATGTTAAATTTGATCGTTACTTAGAACAATTATCGTGTAAATAACAATTCACTGAATCAGAATTAATCATAACTCAAGAAAACAATCTCTTACTTTTTCCAAGACCATGGGGTCCAGCGAGCATAGTTTGACTATTTCTAGGGTTTTTAGGAAAAACCCTACAAAAGTTTTGTCTTTTTTTCTTTTAATGCCCTGATTTTTCCTAGGCCCATTTAGTGTGGACCCAGCATGTATAACCCAGCTTTTTCATAGGCCTCCCTTTTCAGGTTTTCATCCTAACAGGCTTTGTGCCTCTTTCTTTTGTGATCCGTTTAAATTCCCGCCGTCAAGACTATCATTACTGATATTTTAGGTCGAATATATTTGACCAAATATGGTGGGAAGAGGGTCCCAATGAGGTTTGATTGACTAAAAGATGTCTCAATACTCTTCAGATGCACGTGGGGGAAATCATGTTAAAATTTGAACGGCATGCAGGGCATGCCTCAAGGCATGGGAGCCGCGTTGGTGTACAGAGGTAGGAAGAGAATTTCCTAAGGAAAACTTGCCTTTGGTAGACAGGCCAAGGGCGATCAATACGCAGAGACGCTGAGGGAATGGTATGCTTAGTCATGCAAAGGTGTCCTTAAGTCAATGACTATCCATTTATGAGGGCCAGGGGACTTCAGGGAAGTCCAGCTCATGGAAACCACGATGGGTGGCTTGGAAAATTATGAAAACCACCAGGGGTGGCATAGAAGGGGAGTGTGACATATGAAAGGGTTTTTGGAACATCCATACTAACCATGAGTGTAATCAAGAGACCACTTCCCTGCGCATTTAGTTTGCATAAGGGATGGTTGAGGCTTGGCACAATTTTATGTCATGTAGCAGGGACATCATTTAAAATGGAACAAATTCTCCTGGTTCTCAGTAATCATGTCAAAGACGTTCCACCATATTCAAGCAGGGTTGTGAAAGAGGTTGGTAAACTGTGGCTCAAAGGGTTTATGAATCCCTGGATAGAAATGGGGTCTCAAAGGCCAAGAGTCGTACGGAGAGAAGCATTGCCTAAGGAAATCTTGCCTTTGGTAGACAGGCCAGGGGCGATCAATATGCAGAGCCGCTGATGGCATGGTATGCATAGTCATGAAAAAGGTTTCCATAGGTCAATGATTTTATTCCCATGATAGCCAAGAAACTTCAGGGAAGTTGATATTTGGAACCACCAGGGGTGTCTTATGAGAGTTTGGCTTTTTCTGAGCACAGAGTATGTTTTATGATGAGAAGGTTCCTGGATATAGGGGAAAAATCTAGACTAAACTTCCCAAGAATGGGTGAAGTAATCCCTTATCATGTGGGTGTGAGATGGTGACTTTTTCTAGTCTGACTCGTGCACTGAAGGACAGAGAAAAGTCTTTGTTCCTTACTGAACTCATGGTGGGTTTGACCGTGTAGTTTATCATCTTGTGGTTAGGACATATTCCATGCAGTTTAGCGTCATGCGGTAATGACGAGGGGAATTATTTAATGGTTGATGTGCAGTTTAATGTCATACCGTGAGGATGAGGGGAATTTTTATTTCCTTTTCCAATGCTATGCAGTTTAACGTCAAGCAGCAAGGATGATTGACCATGGAGTTTAACGTCATGCTGGGATGACGTAGTTGAAAAGGCCTTTCTTGATTAGAATGTAACTGGGCCCGAGTATCCTGGCATGTCCAAAACGTGGAGGGGGTTGATGGTGTAAATCATGGTTCTAGGGCTTCTTGGATCAGGAGAGATGTCATGGAGGCTTTGAGGCCGGTAAGCATACGAACCTAGGAAGAGTATCGCCCGGGGAAATCTTGCCTTTGGTGGATGAGCCAGGGGCTATCATTATGCAGAGAAACTGAGGTCATGGTATGCATAGTCGTACAAAGGTGTCCCCGGGTCGATGACTTTCCACTTCTGATGTCCATGAATGGTTATGAGGATCCACAATTATCTGGGCCACGAAGTCTGTTGCCGAGGAAGGAAATGTCTGAACATGTCGGGCATACTCGGCCCTGGTTGCTGTTAAAGCTTAGAGAGATCCATGCGCTGGTTTATCTTGCTCACGGGAGCATTCCTTCACTCCATATAGTTTAACGTCATACGGTAAGGATGAGATACTCCTAGTTTAGCAGTCATAGAGCTCGGACCATTGGGTGACTATTACTGCAGTCACTCGAAGGATAACTGAGTCAACATTTTCTGATATACTTGGAACAAGGTGGGGGATAATGCTTGTAAACTGCAACATTGAGTTTTCCTGAATCAAGAGGTGTGGTGTGGGGGATTTGAGGCCAGTAGGATTACAGAGCTAGGAAGAGTACCGCCCGAGGAAATCTTATCGTTGATGGACAAGCCATGGGCTATCATTATTCAGAGCCACTGAGGGCATGGTATGCATAGTCGTACAAAGGTGTCCCCAGGTCGATAACATTCCACTTCTGATGGCCATGAATGATTATGAAAATCCTTCATCTATTTTGGCAAGAATTTTCTTGTCAGAAGAAAATCTGGTATTATTAATTACCTGGGTATCAAGGAGGGTCTCTTACCTTTCACCTATCTGGGTGTTCCTCTTTTTTGGGGTCGTCCCAAAGCTACCTATTTCTCTAATATCCTTGCTCATATCACAAATCAACTAGCTAATTGGAAAGGGAAGTCTCTCTCCATGGCTGGGAGAATCTGTTTGGTCAAATCGACCATTGTTTCTGAAATGGTTCATTCCTTTATGGTATATAATTGGCCCATCGGTACTCTTAAAAAAATTAACACTTACATCAAAAACTTCATCTGGTCTGGAAGTATTTTTGAAAAGAAGCTGGTTACTATTCCTTGGAATACTTGTTGTAAACCCATTGCTAATGGAGGAATAGGCATTAAAAATTTAAAGCTGTTCAATGATGCCTTACAGGCCTGCCTTACATGGCGCATCATTAACTCCACTTCTAAAGCTACTGATTTTCTAAAACTTAGATTTTTTTCTAAGCTGTCCAAAGGTAATCTTAATTTCATTAACTCTTCTATCTGGCCTTCCATTCGGGACTCCTTTCACAAAATCATGCAAAACTCTAGATGGATTGTCAGTGCTGACTCCTCCATTAATTTTTGGTGTGGTAAATGGTGTGGTAACCCTCTGATCTCTTTGTTGCCTCCGGATCTTCTTCCTGATGATACTCAACAATCTATAAAGGAGGTCTTACAATCCTCTGACTGGGATTTCCCAGATATCATTATGCAAGCCATTGAAAACTATGCTTTTTCTTCTGCTGGTGATTTCCTTGTTTGGGAGCCTTCTCCCAATGGCATCCTGGATTCAAAAAAATTTTATAAGCATAATTTTTCTATTTCTGAATCCTTCTTTTCTTGGGTGAATCATTTCAATAAATCCTACATCAAGCCTTCCAGACTCATCCTTATTTGGCGAATTGCGCACAACAGATTACCCACGGAAACTGGCCTCCAATCTTTTGGCATCTCTCTTTGCTCTAAATGTCGTATGTGTAACCAACATAGGGAAGATGCCAATCATCTTTTTCTATCTTGTGCGACGGCCTCTGCCCTTTGGAATTACATCTTTGATATTTTTAACTGCAGATTGCCCATTACTGATTCTATTCACTTGTTTTTAATAAACTGTACTAGACATGTTGCCTCTCTGCAGGTTAAAAATCTCTTTCTGGCGGCAGTGGCAGAACTTCTTCATGAACTCTGGTATGTTAGAAATGATATTATTCACAATAATCACTCTTTCTATCTTAATGCAGGGAAATCCCGAATTCTCCTCGCGATTCATGAAGCAGCCTCAATTCAAAAAGACTGTTGCAACAACTCGGTTGGTGACCTTATGATCCTCCGTCATCTTCACGTTCCTGGTATCTTCCCAAAGCCAAAATGCCTCTTTGAAGTTTTTTGGCAACCCCCGATACCAGGATGGATCAAGGTGAATGTTGACGGCGCTTCCAAGGGTAACCCTGGTCCTTCCAGTTGCGGTGCTATCTTCAGGGACACAGCTGGGCATTTCCATGGCTGTTTCTTTGTTGGTTGTGGCCACTCTTCCTCTCTGGAGGCGGAAATGCTTGGCGTTATTCATGCTGTTGACTTTGCTCTTCAAAGAGGTTGGAGAAAGCTTTGGATTGAAAGTGATTCAACCACCATCATTAATGCCATCTGGACTGGAAGCATTCATCTATCATGGTCGCTCACTGCTCGCTGGTTGAACTGTCTCAATCTTCTCTGTGGGATCGAGTTTATAGCTACTCATGCCTATCGTCAAGAAAATGCCATTGCTGATGCTCTAGCCAACAAAGGTGTCCATCAAAGCATGACTTGGATGGACTCGATCCCCCCTGATTTATTTCATCTTTTGGATAGAGATTGTAAAAAAATCCCGTCTTTTCGCTTCATGTAATCTCTCTTTTGTTTCAATAAATTTTTGCTTTGGTCTTTGACCAAAGCTTCATTTTAAAAAAAATTGTCCGTTGAGTTAAAGTAGTCTAGTCCTTCCTTGATGTTTATTGATGCAGGTCGCTATGTGAACCACCAGTGGACACATTGGCTAGACAGGTAGGGATACCCTGGCAACACTTGTATGTGGAGAAGGGATGAACTTGTAAACCACCTCGCCATAAACTTCTGGATCAAGAGGTATGGTATGGTGGCTCTAAGGCCGGTAAGCATACAGAGATAGGAAGAGTGTCGCCTGTGGAAATATTGCCTTTGGTAGATGAGCCAGGGGCTATCATTATGCAGAGCCGCTGAAGGCATGGTATACATAGTCATGAAAAGGTGTCCACGGGTCGATGAATTTCCACTTCTGATGTCCATAAGTGGTTATGAAGATCCATAATTATCCGGGTTGTGGAGTCTGATGTATGTAAAGGATGCATAAAAATGTGCAATGAGTATCTCCATCTCGTATCGCCATGTGTCTTGGGTGGGTCGCGACGAAGTCCGTACAGTTTAACATCATACGGTGAGGACAAAGTCTGTGTAGTTTAACATCATGCGGTGAGGACGAATTATACACCCTGTGCCAGTCTGGTTCGCACATGGGGGGAAAGGGAATTTATTTCTTTTATTCAGGGGGCTGGGCCAGGACTAGGGATCCTGGCATCACTATGTATCCTACGAGGGCAGGAATCAAGCCGTACGTAGTTCTATGGAATAATTACACCCCGTGCAGGTCTGTCCCATACCCTGGGGAATGGGGCCTTTTTTAATTTTTTTTATTCAGGGGGCTGGGTCAGGACTGGGGATCCTGGCGTCGCTACATATCCTGTGAGGACAGGAATCAAGCCGTACGTAGTTCTCTGAAATCCATGCAGTTTAATGTCAAACGGTGAGGACGGAGTCCATACTGTTTAACATCATGTGGTTAGGACGAGGGGTATTATTAGATTCCATTCAGTTTAACGTCATGCGGTGAGGATGTGATACTCCTAGTTTATGGTAATAGAGTTTGGACCGTTGGGTGCTTTGCAGTTTAATTTCATATAGTTCAGACAGTGAATACACCCCGTGCATGTTTGGCCCGTACATAGGGGGAAGGGAGCATTCTTGACTATTATTATCCGTGTAGTTTAGCTTCCTGTGGTAAGGACAGACTCCATGAAGTTTAACGTCATGCAGTGAGGATGTGAATACACCCCATGCATGTCTGGTCCGTACACGAGGGAGTGGGAATTTTTGGTTTTTCTTTTTTAGGTGGCTGGGCCATGGTGTGGAATTATGTCGTCACTATGTATCCTGGTACGGTAAGAATCAAGCCTCACGTAGTTCTCTGAAAGACGATACACCCTGTGCAGGGCTGCTCCGTACACAGGGGAAGAGGGCATTTTTTAATTATCTTTTCTGGGCAGTTTAATGTCATGCGGCGGGGATGAAATAATCTTAGATTAAGGTCATAGAGTTTGGACCGTTGAGTGCATGGAAGTTTCACATCATCCAGCTCGGATGATGAATACATCTCTTTTTTTTTCTTCGTCCGTGCAGTTTATCGTCGTGCGGTAAATACGAGATACTTCTTGGTCTCTATGCGAAATACTTCTTTAGGAATCTTTCATTGGTAAGAGCTGTGGTGAATTACCCATCAATGGATATTAGGGAATATGCACCGTTGGAGTAGACCTTGTGTACAACATATGGTCCCTCCCACATGGGCTCCAGTTTTGGAGGCTTCTTTCCATGTATCATTGGGGTTCGGAGGACCAACACTAATTCTACTTCCAAGTAATACCGGAGGCAATCCTTTTTGTTGAATGCTCATGTGATCTGGTTCTGGTACACCTCCAGGTGGTGTAGAGTGTGCAGCCACTTCTCGTCTAGCTATTCCAATTCACCTAGCTGCTTTTCTGATTGCTCATCATCAGATAATTGATCACAGATGGCAACATGGAGTGAGGGATGTTAGAGTTCAATGGGCAGGACCGCCTTTGTGTCGTACACCAATGAGTACGGGGTAGACTGAGTAGTGGTGAGGATTGTGGTTCGATAATCCCAAAATGCATGGAGGAGTTTATCCAACCATGAATTCTTGTCTTTGTACACCATTTTCAGGAGGATGTTGGACAGGTTCTTTTTGAAAGCTTCTATCTGTCTGTTGGCCATTGTATGGTAGCGAGATCAGTGGTTAGCCTTGATACCATACCTGTGGTATAGCTTTTCCAACTCATTAGAGTAGAAATTGGTGTCGTTGTCCATTATTATGGTATGAGGGACACCAAATCTGGTGATGATATTGGTCTTCACGAAGCTGGAAATATTTCTTGCCCTGACTTCCATGAGGGGTATGGTTTCTGCCGATTTGGAAAAGAAGTCGGTTGCCGTGAGGATATACTTCAGCTGTTTGGCCGTGGCGGGAGGGTATGGCCCCACGACGTCCATCCCCCAGACGGAAAATGTCTAGGAGTACTTAGCTTGATGAAGTAGCTTCGGGGGTTGGTGTATGAAGTTGGCATGAATCTGTCATGAGTGGCATTTTACGGTAAAACGCTCGCAGTCTCATGCCACTCTAGGCCAGTAGTACCCAAGCCTTTGAACCCGATGGGACAGCTTGGTCCCTGATTGATGTGCTCCACACACTCCTGCATGTACTTCAGTCATGACGGAAGCAATTTCTTCTCCGTCAATGCATCTGAGGAGTACTCCATCGAGGCCTCGTTTGTAGAGGACCTCTTGCTGACCCACGCCACCGTATAGGACAAAATTGATTTCCCTTCTCCATATTTTCTCTCGTTCAGCCCTGTCTGATGGAAGCTCTCCCCGTTGAAGGTAGTTCTCTATGGGGATCATCCAGCTGGTGGCAGGAGCATATGGCTCGAGGACAGGACTGACTTCATGGATTTTTTCCATCTTAGCTAGAACAAATGGCAATACCATTTGATGGTGAGCAATACTGATGACCGTTTCATCCCGGTCTGGGTCGGCTAGGTCAGTGGCCCCATTGGCTAACACATCAGCCTAAGCGTTATGGGACTGGGGAATATAAGTCAATATTGGTTCTGTGGAGAACTCCACCATTAACCCTCAGACATGGTCAAATAGGGGGCTCAGATCCTTCTTTTTAATAGCATAGTCACCATTGACTTGCTTGATGACCATCTCCGACTCACCTTTCTCCTTAAGGTTCTGTACTTGTGCCTCGAGTGCGAGTTCCAGGCCGGCAATGAGGGCTTGATATTCCAATTCATTGTTCATACATCCTTCTGATAGGAGGAAGGAATATGGAAAGACTTCCTTCTCTAGTGACGTGAGTATTATCCCCAGACCTACTTTTTTGAATCTAGGATCCTACATCCTCTTCCTGGTTGGGCTTCGGGACGCGCCGTCAAAGTACATTTCCCATGCTAGGAACTCTTCTTGAACCGGGAAGATATCTTCATCAGGTACCTCGGTATCCAGTTAATTGGTCCCTGTCGAAGGGTGATCTTCCAAAAAGTATGATAATTCCTGACCCTTGATGGATTTTTTGAGGCATGAACCAGATGTCGAACTATTGCAGGATGACGGCCCATCAGGATAGGCATCCGGTTAACATCGGGTGACTGAGGAAGTACTTGAGCGGGTTACTTCTCAAGATCAAATGGACATCATGATGCTGCAGACAATGTCGTAGCATTTTCACCACGAAGACCAAGGCCAGACAGCTCTTCTCGATATTTGAGTATCGAGTCTCAGTGTCAATCATGGTTCGACTGAGGTAATAAATACTTTTTTCGCTGCCGGCATCGTTATTTTGTGCGAGGAAGGCTCCCAGTGACCGTTCTAAGGCCGTCACATATAGAATGAGAGGTCTTCCTTTTACCGAGGGCATGAGCAATGATGGTCTTAAAAGGTACTTCTTCAACTTGTCGAACACCTCTTGGCAGTCCTCCGTCCATTGGTACATGACCCCCTTCTTCATTAACCTAGTGAAGGGAAAACATTTTCCTGCCAGGTTCGCTATGAACCACCTAATATAGGCTAGGTTTCCTTGGAATCCCCTCGTCTCAGTGAGATTTCGATGAGGTGGCAGGCTTAGGAGAGCCTTCATCTTCTCAGGGTCGACTTCGATGCCATGATGGCGTATGAAGAAGCCAAGAAATTTCCCTTAGGTAACCCCAAAGGCACATTTCAAGGGGTTCATCTTCAAGCTATGCTGTCAGAGCTTGATGAAGATGGTCTCAAGGTCCGATAGGTGATCCGAGCGCTGCCTGGACTTGACCACTAGGTAATCCACGTAACATTCAATGAATTTACCTAGGAATGGCTTAAAGATCCAATGCATGGCACGCTGATATGTGGCGCCATCATTCTTGAGACCAAAGGGCATAACCCTTTAATAGAATACCACTTGAGGGTCCCTCAAGGCAGTGGATTCTTCGTCTTCTCAGGCCATCCGGATTTGATTATATCCAGAATAGCCGTCCATGAAGGCTAGAGCCTCATACCTGGTCGTTGCATTAATTAACAACTCAGTAATTGGAATCGGGAAGTCATTTTTCAGACAATTCCAATTAAGGTCTCTGAAATCGTTGCAGACGCGAATTTGTCCGTGCTTTTTCTTGACAGGGATGATTTTGGAAAACATAATGGGGTACTGGACGTCCCGAATGAAGCCTTCTTCAATGAGCTTATCGACTTCAGCCTCTATTTTGGTAGCATGTGAGGGATGTGTCCACCTAGTGGCCTGTTTGTATCCCCAATGGTCTTCTGGAAGACCCAGGTGACAAGTCGGTACCTCAGGATTGAGTCCTGGAATTTCATTGTAATTACAGGTGAAGACATCTCAGTGTTGCCTTTGGAAGGAGGTATATACCTCGTGTTCCTCGAGAGACATGGCTTCACTAATGAGAGTGGGCCTCGGGTCTTCCTTGGAACCCAGGTTTATTTCCCTGAGTTCGTCCATAGTGGTGGAGATACCTTCCTCAAATGCGGGACGTGCATCCCTGAGACCTCCCTCCTATCCTTCTCCCAAGTCCTCATCTACTTGATCCGATGAGGAGGGAGCTCCTCGCATGGGTTCTTGGGGGTTTGAAGGAGATGCATCATGGGCATCCCCTCTTGAGTATTCGTCCCCAGATTGAGGGTTGGCGGACGTTCCTGCATTGTTGTGATTGGCCATCATGGCTGAAGTTAGGAGGATATCTGAGTGCATGTCCATACTTGAACTCCTACTCTCAACATGGTTGATGGGCAGGACATAATCTCTACTAAGCTGCCTGAGGGGGTCATCAGGGACCATCTCCAGGCCATTTGGAGTGGGTATCCAATCGACACCATCGATCAAGGTCTTCCTTTTCTTTTTCTCGTAGAACCCGGCGTCAATGTAATGTGACTCGGAGAGCTCCAAAGGGGCATTGTCGACGTGCAATGACCAACTTTTTCCATTAACGCAGTACTTGATACAATAGTGATAGGATGAAGGAAAGGCAATGTGCTTATGGAGCCATGGCCTTCCTAGTAGGGCATTGAATGTTGTGCTCTTCCGGACCACCAAGAATTCCGTGTAGGATACTAGGTCACCAAAATGGGTCTTTAGCTTGATTTTTCCCATTGGTTTCTGCTCACTCTTGTCGTAACCCAACAGAGTTGTGGCTGAGGGTGTAAAGACCCGTAAAAATTCAAGGGAATTTTTTTTTTCTAAATTTTCTTTGGGATTTTACAAGAATGCAGTTTCTGACAGCACATGATTCTGAGGCCCGGTGTGCCCGGAATTTCTATCCGAAGTTTAGCTCGGGTACGTTCAGTGAACGAACGAGCGGGAATTTATAACTTTTGAACTGGTGCTCGGAATTGAATTCTGAGGGAACCAATGGAACCGCAGCGCCGGTAATTTCTTAGGAACGCCATTTTCGGAGTTGTGTTTCCTCGAGAGAAGATGATAAAAATTGTGGAAGTTTAATTTATAATTTAACTACAATTTTTATTTTCTTTAAGTGATTTAAGGATTTGGGTGGAAGTTGGGTAACTACCCAACTTCCCAAGGGAGGTTATGAGGGTGGTGGGGCACACACGAACCCCACCCCTTCATATTCTTCAACCCCCCTCAACTCACCATTAACTTTTGATAACATAAATATTAATAACTTATGTTATTAATTAAGTGAGTTAAGTGTGGATGTTTGAATTTCAAGATCTTGAAATTCAAAAGTTATGTTATGTTAATAAAATAAGAGGTGAGATTATTTTTTTGGGGGTTGGAACCTTGTGGTGGAGTTTTTGGGAGAAAGACTAAGGATTTGAGGAACTTATTCGTCATCGATGAAGAACGCGAAGAACACATCAGTCTCCGATGAAGAACGCCATGTTCTCGGAAACCGATTACGCGACGCTATGTACCGCGACGCCGACGCGACATCCTCCTTCCGCGACGTCTCTTTCCGTGACGGTTTTTCCACGACGAATCCTCATTCGACGAACCACCGTTCAAGCTCGCATGAGGTAGGGGCTTTATTTGAGAATAATATTTATTCCCATGATTATTTCCTTCTAAAACAAAGAACCTGGATCAACTCATCATCAAGTTGATCCACGTTTGTTTTTATATGCGGGATGAGAATTTTTATTTACGGGAGTTTCTTTTTGGGAACTAGGTACAATTTTAATATTAAAATTGTGCCTTCTTATGCTTTCATGTGTTGAATATTATTCCCAATTGTTATCACCTAACGGGGAGGGTGCAGGCCAAACAAACACGGCCCGACAACCCTCCGCAGTTTTTCATTGATGCGTGGATTAACGGCGTTTACGAAAGGGGACTAGAAGGGAGATTGGAGGCCTTCGCGGAAAAGTTCGGATCCCGAGAGAGCCGTAGGCGCAAACCGTAGGAAAAACGGACCACCGGAGCAGGTCCGATGCTCCGCGGAAGCCCCCGCCGGCGCGCCACGCCGGCACGGCGGCGCCGGAGGCCAGCAGTGGTCGGCCGCCAGGATGCGGCGGCGCCCAACGCGCCGCCGGGAAGACCCTCCGCAGCTGAAGTCGCGGCGGCGATGGCCAGTCCTGCGGCCGCGCGGGACCGCGGAGGAGGGACGCGGCTTAAGCCGCGTCTGGGTGTCACGGAGCGGCCCCCCGCGGGGGGGGGGGGGGGGGGGGGGGGCGCGGCTACCTTGTGCGGCGCCTGGCCAGCACCAGCACGCCGGCCAAGCCACCCAGCCAGATAGTTGGGCCAGGCCGCGCCCTGCCGCGCCGGTCGGGTCAGATCTAGACTAGGGTCGGGTTGACCCGGTTCGGTCCGACCCAGGGGGGGTTGGGCCAGGTCGGTCCGGGCCCATACCCCCCGTTTTCGGACCATTTTCGGTCTTTTGCTCATAACTTGAGCTACGGGACTCCGATCGACGCACCGTCAGCAGCGATGCGATCCTTGGATCGAGACGGCCGTTTCATTATATTACACTCAAGGTTTCAGAATACTTCAGTTTGGCTGGGTTGGTTCGTACACGAAACCAACCAGGCCCTCGGAGCGGAAACACTTATAACTTGAGCTTCGGACGTCCGAATGACATACTGTCGACTTTGATGGATTCCTCTAAGTGAGACAGATATTTTGGATTACTCCACCCGAGGTTTGGACGTAGGTGAAGTACGTTCGGGTTGGTTTTGACTTAAAAACCAACCGGGCCCCTGGGACGAAAAAGCCAATAACTCTCAGTTCGGGCATCCAATTGACGCGCCGTCTACGACGTTGAGTTCCTGTTGATGATACAGAGCTTTTGGATACATTAACTCTGGAATATGTGTCAGTTGATGTATCAGCATCTCGGCTCGTGGAGCGGACCCTCTCAAACAATCTTGCTGTGTGCAGGAACCCTAGTGTTGGCTGCGACTGCGACTGTGACAATGATGAAGACTATCATACTACAATCCTATGTGGGTTCGACGATGAAGACTATCGTACTGGAATCCTATGTGGGTTCGACGATGAAGACTATCGTACTAGAATCCTATGCGGGTTCGATGATGAAGACTATCGTACATGAATCCTATGTGGGTTCGACGATGAAGACTATCATACTAGAATCCTATGTGGGTTCGACGATGAAGACTGTCATACTGGAATCCTATGTGGGTTCGACGATGAAGACTATCGTACTCGAATTCTATGTGGTTTCGGCGATGAAGACTATCCTACTGGAATCCTGTGTGGGTTCGACGATGAAGACTATCGTACTGGAATCCTCTGTGGGTTCGACGATGAAGACTATCCTACTGGAATCCTATGTGGGTTCGACGATGAAGACTATCGTACTGGAATCCTATGTGGGTTCGACGATGAAGAAAATTGTACCGGAATCCTCTGTGGGTTCGACGGAGATGACTATAGTGCTTGTATCTTACGTGGGTCCCAGTAAGATGAATCTGTGATTACATTTGATCATCTCTCTTACTTTACAAGTGATGTGTACCTGTGTGAGCTGAATCCTGTTTTTCTTTCCTTTGTGGATTGTGTTGTGCTATCCTGTGTGGATTTTTGTTTTGCTTTCCTGTGTGGACTAGGTTGTACTTGGGCTCAGATGATGGAGCCGAACGAGAATTGATGACTTAGGTTTATGTATGGGCATAAACCTAATTAGTGTCAAATTTTATTTCATGATTGTATCTTTCCTTTTTGGATTATCCTTTGTGAATTCTGGGAGACCTTCGGGGGTCTCGGGGTCCCTACTGAGTAGCTTATACTCACCCCTGCATGGGTTATGCCCGCACTACGTTGTGTTGGTTGTAGAAGACGAACATCGCTGATCGTGGTTGAGGCTTGCGGAGCAGGACAGTACCTGGAAGTGGACCACTGGGCGGGACATACTCTGAGCGGTTGGCTGGACCCGAGGAGTAGTGGAGGCTATCTTTACCCACCCTTCAGGTGGGATTTCCAGTGGATAGCTCGAAGATGCGGCTTTACTTTTCAGTTGTTGTTTTCCCTTTCCAGTTGTACTTTACTTTCAGTTTGGGTTTGTATACTGGCGCTCTTACTTTTTCGCACTTACTGTTGTACTCAATTTTTACATAGTGTTTCTTCTGCTTGCTTGCTCTGTGGTGTTTGTTTACTTTACAAAGTCAATGCCTTCCCTTTTTACCGGGATTTATGCCTTGGTGCTAGTCGCCAGGCCCTGGCCTATGGAAGGCGGGCTTGGGGTAGTCACGGCATGGGTCCCTCGGATGGGTCGTGACAGATTGGTATCAGAGGAGTTCAGTTCTACTGCAGAACTAGGGACTCTGATCTTTTTCTATGTGAAGCAATAGTGTTTAGCGTATTGGGTGTGGTTATCAGTCCAGGGAGTCCCGTGTTGGTGCGGTGGCCGACGTATCCGTACACCAGGACCCTGACTTATGATTTCCGACTTAATGCAAGAAAACATTGATTGAATGTGTGTTTCATATTTTCTTTGGGATTACTTTGTGTCAGCTCACTAGGTATACTTTTCTGACTGTGGCGCACCTATTTCTCTTTAGGATGGCCCCACGACGGCAGCCAGCTAGGGTTCCGAGATTTGTGCGTGACGACAGCCCACCGAGCGATGAAACCTCGGTGCAGGGCCCTTTGACAGCTGAGGCACCGGGGTTACCGCTACCCGCCGAGCCACCGATGCTTCCAACCCCAGCCGCTGACGATGCACGTCGCCTTAGTGCACTGCACGAGTTTCAGCACCAGCGACCGCCCAGGTTCCGCGGGGAGACGGACCCTCAGGCTGCCGAGGACTGGCTGGAGGTAGTTGTACGGGTTTTCAGGTTAGTGAGGACACCAGCAGACCTCATGGTGATCCTCGCAGCGAGCCTCCTGCACGCGGCAGCAGGCAGATTGTGGAGCTTGATGCTCCAGGTGCATGATGAGGCATCTCTCCTCTAGACAGACTTTGAGAGCATCTTCTGATCTGAGTTGTCCCAGCCACCCTCCGTGCGGTGTGCATCCAGGAGCTACTACAGCTGCGGCAGGGCAGCAAGACTGTTTCCCAGTACTCGGCGAGATTTACTGATCTCTCGCGCTACTCCACCGATATAGTACGGGATCCGTTTTTCCGGGCCCGGACCTTCGAGCAGGGAATGAGGCATGAGAACAGGGCCTCGATGATCTCCCTCAACATTTCGACCCTGGCAGAGGTGTTGGAGAGAGCCCTTTTAGTGGAGAGTTTCCTCACCGAGCAGGCACCAGCGGTAGGACCCTCCGCAGGACGACCCGTAGCGGAGTCTTCTGTAGCTGGCAGTCGACAGGTGACGCAGAGGAGCTGGCCGAGCAGCGGGTAGTGGATGACACTTTGAGGCCTTACCACCACCACCACCTGGGAGACCACCCCGACCGCAGGAAACAGGTGGACATGGAAGAGCTCAGCTTTAGGCAGCTGAGGCCTACGATCATGGAGCTCCGAGAGCATATGGACAGGAGCGGGACTAGCTCTAGACCTGGAGACTTATGTTCATGTTGCTTCTAGCTCTATTGATGTTTGTTTGATGTTGCTTTGTGTCTTTGTACTTTGAGATGCAGTAATAAAAAGACACCTTTCTTTTGGCGTTTACCTTCTTGTCCTCTCTTTGTGTTGTTACTAAGAGGATCCAGTTTAAAAACTGTTGACTTGACCCTCACTTTGAGATACCTACTGAGGAGACCCAGTGACCACACACGGATGCCGACAGTGTGACTCAACCCTTGGAGGCGAGAGTAACGGTTGGATATCTTGGTAGTAGCGTCGAGGCCTTACGACGTCATCCTTGGTATGGGATTGTATCATCCATGACGGGATTGACTCTATTAGGTGAAGAACGTGGTTCATCCAGGGGATGAGACCAGATTTCTCTTCTCGGCAAAGAAGAAATCTCAGCAGCTCGAGTAGGACCAAAAAGTTCTAAGTCATCCAAGATCAGACGAGGATAGCTCAGAGCCGGTAAAAATCTTGTGATGACAGGAGGCGGAGACCACTAGTGTTCGAGGATGGCGACCACATTTCCTTACGGGTCACACCTTGACGTGAGTTACGGAGATTTGGCCAAGGCGGAAAGTTGTCTCCATGCTTCATCGGACCATTCCAGGTCCTCAGCAGGATTGGTGAGCTGGCTTATCGTCTGGCTCTACCACCTCAGTTGCACCGGGTGCACGACGTCTTCCATGTATCTCAGCTGAGGAGATACATGCACGACCCTACGCATATCATTGACCATGGGGAGTTGGGCGTTGATCATGGGGAGACTTTTGCGGAGGTCCCGGTGGAGATCGAGGATCGACAGGAGCGAGTCCTATGTGGATGGTCGATTCCTCTTTTGCGCATTATATGGATGCACGGGAACCTCTATGAGAGCACATGGGAGCGGGAGGCTCAGATGCGTGCTCAGTACCCGCATTTGTTTCCCTAGCTTATGATGTATCTTTACGGGGACGTAAATCCTTGAGGGGGGAGTAATGTAAAGACCTGTAAAAATTCAAGGAAATTTTTTTTTCTAAATTTTCTTTGGGATTTTACAAGAACGCAGTTTCTGACGGCACATGATTCCGAGGCCCGGTGTGCCAGGAATTTCTATTCGAAGATTAGCTCGGGTACGTTCAGTGAACGAATGAGCGGGAATTTCTAACTTTTGAATCGGTGCTCGGAATCGAATTCTGAGGGCAACGATGGAACTGCAGTGCCAGTAATTGCTTAGGAAGTCCATTTTCGGAGTTGTGTTTCCTCGAGAGAAGATGATAAAAATTGTGTACGATTAATTTATAATTTAACTACAATTTTTATTTTCTTTAAGTGGTTTAAGGCTTTGGGTGGAAGTTGGGTAACTACCCAACTTCCCAAGGGAGGTTATGAGGGTGGTGGGGCCCACAAGAACCCCACCCCTTCATATTCTTCAACCCCCCTCAACTCACCATTAACTTTTGATAACTTAAATATTAATAACTTATGTTATTAATTAAGTGAGTTAAGTGTGGATGTTTGAATTTCAAACTCTTGAAATTCAAAAGTCATGTTATGTTAATAAAATAAGAGGTGAGTTTATTTTTTTTGGGGTTGGAACCTTGTGGTGGAGTTTTTGGGAGAAAAGACTAATGATTTGAGGAACTTCTTCGTCTTCGATGAAGAACACAAAGAACACATCGGTCTCCGACGAAGAACGCTGAGTTCTCGGAAACCGATTATGCGATGCCATGTACCGCGATGCCGACGCGACTTCCTCCTTCCGCGACGTCTCTTTCTGTGATGGTTTTTCCACAAAGAATCCTCGTTCGACGAACCTCCATTAAAGCTCGCATGTGGTAGGGGTTTTATTTGAGAATAATATTTATTCCCATGATTATTTCCTTCTAAAACAAAGAACCCGGATCAACTCATCATCAAGTTGATCCGCGTTTGTTTTTATATGTGGGACGGGAATTTTTATTTATGGGAGTTTCTTTTTGGGAACTAGGTTCAATTTTAATATTAGAATTGTGTGTAGTTATGTTTTCATGTGTTGAATATTATTCTCAATTGTTATCACCTAACGCGGAGGGTGTGGGCCAAACAAACACGGCATGACAACCCTCCGCAGTTTTTCATTGATGCGTGGATTAATGGCGTTTATGAAAGGGGATTGGAATGGTGATTGGAGGCCTTCACAGCAATTGTCGGATCCCGGGAGAGCCGTAGGCGCAAACTGTAGGCAAAACGGACCACCGGAGCGCGTCCGGTGGTCCGTGGAAGCCCCCGCCGGTGCACCACGCCGACACCGGCGGCGCCGGGTGCGCCGCCGAGAAGACCCACTGCGGCGGCGCTGGCTGGTCCCGCGGCCGCGCGGGACCGCGGAGGAGGTACGCGGCCGCGCGGGACCGCGGAGGAGGTACGCGGCTTACGCCGCGTCCGGGTTTCACAGAGCGGCCCCCACGCGGGGGGGGGGGGGGGGGGGGGCTACCTTGCGGGGCACCTGGCCAACGCCGGCACGTCGGCCGAGCCGCTCGGCCGGACCGCCGGGCCGCGCCGCGCCGGTCGGATCGGATCCGGACCCGGGTCGGGTCGACCCCGGTTCGGGCCGACCCAGGGGGGTTGGGTCGGGTCGACCCGGTTCGAGCCGACCCAGGGGGGTTGGTTCGGGTCGGTCCGGGGCCATACCCCCCGTTTTCGGACCATTTTCGGTCTTTTGCTCATAACATGAGTTGCGGGCCTCTGATCGACACACCGTCAGCGGCAATGTAATCCTTGGATCGAGACGGTCGTTTAGGTATATTACACTCAAGGTTTAGGAATACTTGGGTTCGGGCGGGTTGGTTCGTACACGAAACCAACCGGGCCCTCGGAGCGGAAACGCTTATAACTTGAGCTCCGGGCGTCCGAATGACGTACCGTCGACTTTGATGGATTCCTCTAAGTGATACGGCTCTTTTGGATTAATCCACCCGAGGTTTGGATGCAGGTGGAGTACGGTCGGGTTGGTTTTGACTTAAAAACCAACCGGGCCCCTGGGACGAAAAATCTTATAACTCTCAGACCGGGCGTCTGATTGACGCGCCGTCTGCGACGTTGAGTTCCTGTTGACGATACAGAACTTTTGGGTACATCAACTCTGGACTATGTGTCAGTTGATGTATCAGCCTCTCGGCTCGTGGAGCGGACCCTCCCGAATGAGCTTGCTGTGTGCGGGAACCCTAGTGTTGGCTGCAACTGCAACTGTGACGACGATGAAGACTATCGTACTGGAATCCTATGTGGGTTCGATGATGAAGACTATCGTACTGGAATCCTATGTGGGTTCGACGGAATCCTATGTGGGTTCGACAATGAAGACTATCGTACTGGAATCCTATGTGGGTTCGACGATGAAGACTATCGTACTGGAATCCTATGTGGGTTCCACGATGAAGATTACCGTACTAGAATCCTATGTGGGTTCGACGATGAAGACTATCATACTGGAATCCTATGTGGGTTCGACGATGAAGACTATCGTACTGGAATCCTATGTGGGTTCGACGATGAATACTATCGTACTGGAATCCTATGTGGGTTCGACGATGAAGACTATCGTACTGGAATCCTATGTGTGTTCAACGATGAAGACTATCGTACTCGAATCCTATGTGGGTTCGACGATGAAGACTATCGTACTGGAATCCTATGTGGGTTCGACGATGAAGACTATCGTACTAGAATCCTATGTGGGTTCGACGATGAAGACTATCGTACTGGAATCCTATGTGGGTTTGACGATGAAGACTATCATACTGGAATCCTATGTGGGTTCGACGATGATGACAATTGTACTGGAATCCTTTGTGGGTTCAACGACGATGAATACAGTGCTTGTATCCTATGTGGGTCCCAGTAAGATGAATCAGTGATTACATCTGATCATCTCTCTTACATTAAAAATGATGTGTACCTGTGTGAGCTGAATCCTGTTTTTCATTCCTTTGTAGATTGTGTTGTGCTATCATGTGTGGATTTTCGTTTTGCTTTCCTGTGTGGACTGGGTTGTACTTGGGCTCGGATGTTGGAGCCGAACGAGAATTGATGACATAGGTATATGTATGGTCATAAACCTAAGCAGTATCGAATGTTATTTCGTGATTGTATCTTTCCTTTTTGGATTATCCTTTGTGGATTTTGGGATACCTATGGGGGTCTCAGGGTCCCTACTGAGTAGCTTATACTCACCCCTGCACGGGCTATGCCCGCACTACGTTGTCTTGGTTGTAGACGACAGACAGTGCTGATCGTGGTTGAGCCTTGCGGAGCAGGACGGTACCTGGAAGGGGACCACTGGGCGGGACGTACTCGGAGTGGTTGGCTGGACCCGAGGAGCAGTGGAGGCTATTTGTACCCACCCTTCAGGTGGGATTTCCAGTGGATAGCTCGATGATGCAGCTTCAATTTTCAGTTGTTGTTTTCCATTTCTAGTTGTACTTTAGTTTCAATTTGGGTTTGTAAATTGGCCCTCTTACTTTTCCGCACTTACTGTTGTACTCAGTTTTTACTTAGTGTTTCTTCTGCTTGCTTGCTCTGTGGTGTTTGATTACTTTACAAAGTAAATGCCTTCCCTTTTTACTGGTATTTACTCCTTGGTGCTAGTCGCCAGCCCATGGCCTATGGAAGGCAGGCATGGGGTAGTCACGACACGGGTCTCGAGGACGGGTCGTGACAGAGGGAATTAGATCGTCCTCACTGTAGCCCAACTTACGGAGTGTCCGTAGAGGAAGGAGGCTAACTCCGGAGCCATTGACTATAAATAATTTCTAGATATCAATACCATTCAGCATGCCAGACACATATAGTGGTCTGATGTGCCCCTGCATGATGGAATCTTCATCCTGATCGGTGAAGGAAATCACCGCATTGCAATCATATGGGTCAGTCTCTGTCTGGTAAATCTCGGCGGCAGATACCTCGGATTGAAATTCATGGGGGCTAATCAAATCTTCGATAAGAACCTCCCTATGGTCTGCGGATAGACTTAGGGAATCGAGGATTGAAATATTGGCTGGTACTTATGCCAGCTGATTAAGGATGTCGTATTTCAACTCCAGCGGCCAATGCCTCTCTATTGGCGCGAGAGTATTAGCGTGTTATTTGGGAGCTGGAGCATTTGACGAGGAGGGACCAGCTGCGGGGACATATGTCGATGGTTTTCCTGCGTTTTGAGGACTTGGACCGGCTAGTCTGTTTTTGCGCACTAGGCAGTCAGACACTTGTTCCTCCTCTGGATTTTATCATAGAACAATAGGGCCAGAGTGGGTTCTTGTGGAGGTAGAGGGGAATTCCTTCTTCTGTTAATTCCTTTGAAGGGCCCTCCCACAGGTTTTCGAGATATTAACGGTTTGGGCCGGGGTCCAGTCGTAGGGTTGGTTTCGGCCGCTGTTGTGCCTCCCCTGGTATCCTCTGCCCTGCGATTCCTCCTCCCGGCTCCTCGTGCAGGGAACTCGGGTTCGTAACCATACCCTTAGTCAGGGAATGATTCCATGAGATGTATTACGTTGATAGAACCAAATATTTCCTCTTCATCCTCTGATAGGTCAACCTGGTCGGTTGTCCCTGATGGTGTCGTTGGAGGGTCGGTGCCCATGGCGCCAAGTTTGAGGGAATAAAGTCTTCCAGGGTCAGGACTAATTTTTGCCCCATCACGGACTGCTCCTCTTGTGATTGTTTCCTCCTCCTTCGATTACACCCTAATGACCGGCTCGTGGAAGGTTGTGAGGCCGATGTTGTCGGTTGTGTGGCTTCAGGGGATGTTCGTGGAAACATCGGCTGCTGTAGTTGAGCTCGGAGTATGCCCTGGGCTCAGTTGAGAGTCTTCGAAGTCATCCAGTTGTCAAATTTCTACCCTTTCTTTCTGGTGACTTTCTTCCACCCCTCCTCTTTGTCGGAGTCAGTGGTAGAGATACATGCCACATGTGCTGTGGGTGGTCCCAGCTCAACCTTTCCGGAGTGTACCATCCTTTGTAGGAGGTATTTGAAGATGAATAATTCTCGGATATTGTGCCCCAACATCTGATGGTAGGGGTAGTAATCTATAATGTCATCGCGGCCGACCTCTTCAGGTCTCCTTGGCTCCGGGAGGTGGATCAAGTTGCAGTTCATGGCGGCAATGAAGTAGCCACAGACTTGATCATCTCGGAACGAGTATAATTTTTGTCTTCGTTCCTCAAACTGGTTCTGCTTCGGTCCTCTCTGATCATCCCGTTTAGGTAGGGGTGGCCACTGATATGGAGGGGGCCCTTGACGATTTGGTGGAGGCCTGAGTGGTGGAGCGGGCACATGGTTCGTCTTGAGTGTGACAAAGGACGCTTCAGCTCTAGGGGCTCTTTTCGCAGGATCCTGTGAGGCTCTTCGGGACTTTGAATTTGTCCGCTACATGGAGTCCTCAATTCCTTGAACAATGGAAGAGAGATGGCAGAAGCTAGTGGTGCACTCCATCGGTATGAGCGGTGTCCGCATCTCATCTCTAAGATTATCGATGCATATGGATAGCATCTCATCTTGAGGCATTGGCCTGTTCAGAGAATAGGTCAGACCTTTCCATCTGGCGATGAAATTTGAGACCCTCTCGTTCTCCCCCTTCTTGTAGTTCATGAGTTCGCTGACTGTTGTTTTAGGAAACGTTGAGCTGAAGTGGAACAGGAACTGTTTTTGGAGGTCCTCCCAGCTATTTATTGACTGGGCCGACAGACTCGTGTACCAGAAAAAGGCAGATCCTTGCAAGGTCCGTACGAAGAATCTGAGTTTCACTTCTTCTTCTTGTTCCGTAGTTTCCATCATAGGGTTGCGATAGGATGCGTAGTGCATTAAATGATGCTCTGGATCACCTAATACATTGAAGATGAGGAATATAGGGATCCTGAAATTTTGTGTGGGTGGTGTGTTGGTCACCCAATATGGGTAGGGTTTCTGCTCCAGCTGTATCGGAGTGTGTCATCCTTCCATCACCTCCAATAGAGCTGTTAGTGCCTCGATGGTGTGGGTGAGTCCCTGGTTTACATCCTGTTGGGCCCGGTCCTAGGCAGGCGTATCCTAAGGCATTGCCTGAGAATCCGGATTGGCCGGCACCAAGGGTGCGTGTGCCGTTTGTGGCACCTTCGGAGGGTTCAGGCGTACTCTCTTCGGTTTCTTCCTGAGTGGAGGTAAATCTTGGTATTCTTCCGGATCCACTTCTAGGTAGTTGGATGTGCCAGGCACCCCATTGGATGGGAGCCCTAACCATATTTCATTTTCTAGGGAAAACCTTAGCCTTTGAGGTTCACTTTCTGGGAGTGCATGATGCGGTTCCACCTGGGATGCACTTTCAATAAGGCGGTTCCTCTGGAGTAGATCAGCATTAAGCCATCTCAACTCCTTCGTCTCCTCTTCCTGTCAAGCGAACCTCTCTTCGAGTGTGAGTGGATCATTTTTGTCGAGAGAAGGAGGAAGGTTAAGGGTAACCAGTCCTTTGTTCTTATCTTTGTCGGAAGATCACTGGGTTTGTGGAGGAAGGTTAACTGAAGGGGAGGCCATGTTTAGGGTGGCCCTCTGGTTCCGGGTGTGCACACCTGGTGGTTCGTTGTGAGTCACAACCTGTCTGGAACTGTCATTTCCAGATCCCTCCTGATTTGCAGTATCTCTGGTGTCACCCATGGGGTTAACCTCTATGATGTTGATAGATGCATATCGTGAGGCTGAGAAGTTTTCATCCTCCATATGAGAAGAGGATCCCCCGTGTCTTCTGCTGAACTTCCCTTTTGTGTCCTGGGATTTCCATCGGACTTCTTGACGAAGGGTGACGCAGAGAGTTCTTTGATGGGACCTCACGGTGTGCCTTCCTCTCGGAGGGGATGCTGATTTAGATGATGGGATAGGACGGAAACATCCTCTTCTGACTATCCACCCTAGATGAGAGAGTACTGATTCTCATGGGGGAGGTTTTTGTTGAGGGGGTAATAATTCCCCCAGCCCGGAGGGCTGGGGTCAGCATCGTTCCTTGGATATTGAGTCTCTTCCTGGTTTTATTGGTCTTACGGGGGCATTTGTGGTTAAAAATTCCCCCAGCCCTGCAGGCTGGGGTTGACCCTAGATTGCGGCAGTGGCTACTGCTATCGCGGCCTGCCTGATCTCATGTACCCCCATTTAGGGATGAGCTATATTTGGTGCTGAATTCACCTGTGGTTTAGTCCCTTCTGGTGAGGCAGGAAAAGATCGCTGATTGGCCTCTCTTAGGCGAGAGGCCTGCTGTATGCTCTCGGTGGCCGGATCTAGGAGTTCTTGAATGGCTCGTTCCCATCGGGCCTAACGCTTCTGGGACTTACTCAGGGCCTGACTCTACTGGGTGTGTTTCTTCTCCTGAACAGGAAGACCATTCGATCGCCATCTTGACGTGATGACGTTGCAAGACACCATGCCGAACAGTTTCTTCTGGGCGGGGAGCAGAGTGAAATGTAGAGCTCCATGTTCTCTCTATCCCCTGATATGGACTCTTGTCGGAGCTTCACAAATGAGACGGTGCAGTTGGTGTATCACACGGAGGCATGCTATCTCCATGTTTCCTTTACGTGTCTCGGGGCGTTTTTGTCGTGCTGAAGAAAGAGCATCTAGGTCGATGTGACGCAGGAGGTCTCATATCGTCTTGAAATGGTCTACATACCCTTCGTAGGGTAGGCAACTTGATTTCAGCCTGCGGAGGGTCATCCATATATTATGCCTGATGTCGTGCATGCATTCTTCCGACAATTCTCTGGGTATGTCAAACTAATTGGTGGACGTAGGCCAAAAAATAACTGGTATATCATCCCTAGACAGTCGTTTCCTTAGGCGCATCATATCGGCATACTCCTCCACTAGTGACTCTTCTAGCTGGTCATCCCAACTAAGACGCTCGCTACCAGTGTGGTCGATGGCGGTGGAATCGGTAGGTGCTGAATCATTATGTGGGCGATTCCAAGGTGCTTCAGAGGATGAATGAGGCCCTGGACTATCTCCTAATTGCAGAAGGATGTCGTCGGTGACTAACTGGGGATCTGACATGCTTGATCCTGTCCTTCTGAGTGCCTCAGTATACGAGGGATTTTCTATGCTTGATTCGGCAGGAGGAGGACCTTCATGTTGATACGATACGTCATCGCGTGGAGGACCTCCGCAATGACGATTGTAATTGTGAGGACTACCATTAGTGCTTGATGCTTCACCGCATAGAGGACTTTTGCAGTGCCCACCCGGGGGAAGACCTCCATGGCGTGTCGCAGCAAGGGGAGGGCCTTTTGGCTGTGCAGCGTCGTTACAGGGAGGACCTTCGCAACAACTTCCATCATGATGAGGAAGACCATCATTGCTTAACGTTTGACGTGCATCCTGGGGAGGACCTTCAGGAAACACCGTGAAAAGGGGAGGACCTTCTTGTAGCTTAGGGCCATTGTGGGGCGGGCCTTTGCAATGGCGGCCTTGGTGGTGAGGACTACCATCACAGCTACAGAAATGGCGAGGACTACCATTACTGCTGCCATAGGGAGAATATCTGCGGGATATATCCTGGGGAGGGCCTCCAAAATGTACCGCCACGAGGGGAGGGACTTCTCGTTTCTTGGCGTCTCTACGAGGAGGACCTCCATTATCAGGGTGGAGAGGACTACCACCGTGATCTGATGCCTGACTGCGTGGAGTTCCGTTGCAGCGTTACCTTTGGGTAGGACCTTCAGGGCAGGCCACGACAAGGGGATGGCCTTCTTGTCGTGATGAGACGTCACTGCGGGGAGGGCCTCCTCATTTGCGACTATGATAGCGAGGACTAATATCGCAATCTTTGGTCCCACTGCATGGAGATTGATTGCAGTGTATACCCCAGGGAGGACCTTTAGGGTGGACCACTGCAAGTAGAGGAACGTCTTGCTGCTCGATCTTCTGGTCACGTGTGCTTAACGGCGTCGGGAACCTCACCTTCTAGCATAGTGGAGTCATGAACTCCCTCTTTATTTTCCGGTAGCCTTCGGCATGTTCAGGGTGCTCTATTGCGGGTAGAAGGCACCGACTACTGTTGAAAATGGCCTTCACCTTTGGGTCCCTATCCAATTGGGTCTCGTGATGTCGTCGGGATACGCCGACGAACTTCTTGACTTTTAGTAGGGATATATGCCTGCTCTGGAGCATCCACCCTGATGGTCGGGTGCCCCTAGTTGGAATGAGTGAAGCTGCTCAATCTGGATGCCCTTGTGTCACGAAATATGGTAGTGGACCTTACTGGGCTGAAGCAGGGATGCAGATCTGCTCCGAGACGGCTATCTCATCTCTTAGATGAGTCGCCTCAATTGTGGAGATGGGCTCGCGGGCCCGAGTCCTTGTTGTTGATGCTGATGCAATTAAATTTTGGAAAGTCTGAAAGATATGATCTAATATTGATACTTGCTCCTCCATCATCTCCATGATATGTAGAAAGACATATTTGGCTGGAACGGGTATGAAGGCCCATTCTGGTATCAGAGCAGGAGTATCCTGCTCCAGTCCTCCAGTGGTCAGTGGGTACTGACAATTCTCCTATGTTGGGGCAGGTGAATGAATCTGCCCCTATACTAGGATACATCGGTTTAACTCTCCATTTTCCGCCACCTCGGGGTGGAAGACTTTACTTGCATAGATAGAGAGTTGTCCCTGCATATATTGGTTTCCCACTGTATCGAGTCGGTGGCCTTTGTTGGACGGGAGACATGCCCACCTATGAGTTGCCGCCACATCTGCGTGGCGGGCTTTGTTGATCGCTACCATATCAGGATGGCGAGCGTCAGAAGCAACTACTAGGAGATGGTCCTGCAGGTGCTGGTGGGCTTCACAACCCTAGGTAGGGAGAGGTGCCTGCCGAGTAAGTGTCGTCCTTCGTGAGCGACGGGCATGATGGAGCTAGGTGGGGATGTGTGCCGGATCTTGTGATGCCTCCATGTTTAGATGGCAGGATTGGGAGGAGTGAACAGGTGTAGGTACCTGTTCGTGGTACGTCTCTATGGCTGGGCAGCGGATCTCCTCCTCAGGGACCAGGGTGATGACCAGTCCCCGATTGTACGTCTGCCACCCTCGTCAGGTGGTCTGAGGGGCTGGAGCTCGGGGATCGTGGGCCTAAATCATCGGGGAGACATCCTCCTCAACATGAAGCTATTGAATCTCAGTGTGACCGTGATGGCGTCTGCCGGCGGGGGCCTTGGAGAAGAACCCCCATTCGATGGGGATGAAGTCCTCAACGCCAACCTCACCTGCCTCCCTAAGATAAGGGAGGTACGCATTATCCCGTTCTGGCGATAGACTCCTGAAACGATTGGAGATAGTGATAGGGGCTATCTGGATCTAAATTTGCGGCCGCAGCTGGGCAGGCGACCAGTGAGTTCTGACAGATTGGAGGGTGTGCATGGCCGCCTCCACCGTTGGGAGAGTACCGTTAACGTGGTACTCTCGAATCAACGCATCCGAGACCCAGCGCTGAAGACGCTGGGTGGGTGACGGGGTCCTCCGTAGGTGAGGATGTCCAATCCTTGTGTTGTTAGAAACACGCGCTTGTGATTTCCTTCGGGATGCCATTGGATCGAAGGGAGTTCTGTGTGGTACATATAATATATTTTAACAAATACAAACAACAAACCCATCCAAGTAGCATCTCATGATCCAATGCATATTTAATGACCTTTCTTGGCCTTCTTTTAGAGAATGAGGGGGAACAAGGTGTGATTAGGTTAAATTCGTCATTTTTGGTTAAATATTCATGTCAGATTCATCATTTTTTGTTTCGTTTTGGATTTCGGCATCGAAATGTCCAATGGATCCGTATCCAATGATTCATGGACCTGCATTCGAGAAGCAGGTGTTCGCCGGATGGTCTGACCAGCGACTCTTAAGAACTCTCTTTGGTCGAGAAGATGGGAAGTTGGGATCATCACACCCTTTTTGGGGTGGAATTATTTCCTGTTCTAGGACACTCTTATAGATTTAAGACGTATTCATATGTTCGCGAATCTTTTGTTTATACCCAAACATAGTATCCACGGATTTAACTCGGGTGGGAATGGTCATCTGGATGCAGGGGATTCAGAATCATTTAGGCCTAAGGTTTACCATCCCTCGTTGGATTAATGACCCCGTGGAGTCTGGACTCATTGAGACGGTGCTAGGAGCAGCTAGGTGAACCGATGTGAAGACAGTCAGATCGACCGGTTGTTGGGCTTGAACCTCTTGGAGGCTTCCTATGTACCCTGCCTAGGAGGTAGGGATCAAAGTCCATGTAGTTCACATTATCTTGGGGATTACGCTCTGGGGTAGCCCAGAATGATGGATTTGGGCTTAAACTCTTTGGAGGCCCATAACAACAAAGATCAGCGGGAGAGGGAAAGGGGGTGATCATGTGCCCATCTCCTCTCGTGTATTGCATGAGGGCTTCCTTATGATGGCTATTTTATAATCTCCAAGGATCCCTTCACAAGTGGAGAGGCAGAAAAGGGATTCCCGAGCTCATACCCTACATTACCGTGGGAATGTGAACCCAGGTATGCTTCAGGAATCTTCTCAAGGGTCAGGGAAACCCCTTCGCTTCTATTTACCGTGGGTATGTGAACTCAAAATGGCGCGCTGATGTGCCTGAGGGATACACCACACGGGTCCAATGGCTCTGGTGGAGGCCTTATCTCATGGTTGACGAGTAGGCTCGTGAGGACGTCATGGAGGACTTGGCTGGATTGGAAGAATTTTGTGCGACTCGAGTAATGGGAACTCTGGAGGTTTTCTTGCCCTTCGTGTAGGGAAGTGCTACGCAGCTGCAAGGGCCATCCACGAACTAGGGTGGTCCGCGGACTAAGATACCATCCGCGAACTAGGAGGGTCCGCGGAATGATTGGCCATCCGCGAACCAGGTGGGTCCGCGGACTGATTGGCCGTCCCCGAAGCCGGAGGGTCCACGGATTGATTGGCACCCCCAAACCAAGATGGTTCACGGCTCCGGGTTCAATCTACAAACCAGGGTGGTTCACGGAGGGTTCCAGGTAGGCAACGGCGGCCAAGGGCGGCTCCATTCAGAGGCTCATTGGTCGGGGATTCACCCATTTAAGAGAGTGCTACGCGGTGCGACGGATGGGAAAAGAGGCATAAACTTCCTAGTCCACGGGGAATTCATCCGCGGAGGGCGTATGGTTCGTAGTTTTCCTTGTTTTGGTTATTTTAGATTCATGTTTCAGCAAGTTATTATGCGTTTTCCAATTCCTTGTTAATTCGTATACCTGCTTTGGTTCGCGGATGGGAATTTCGCTGTTTGCGAAATCTGAAGCCTTCCTTCAACCGATCTCCTTCCAAATATCCAATCCCTCCTTATCCAATTCCAATTCCCCAACCTCGTTTTCTTTCCTCCTTAGTCTCATTTTATAGAGTGGGGAAAGGGATGTATCTGTGGACATGCGGAACCTTTTGTGGAGGCCCATAACCAAATACCCGGTTTACAGCTGAATTGGTCAATTCGTGATTCACAGTGGGTATTGGACGCTCCCCCACCCCCCTACGAGGAGAACTCAGGGAGTGCTCCGCAGCTGCGGAGTGTTCCGCCTCTATTCCGCGAACGACACTGGGTGTGGCTTGAACCGGTCGATGCGGTCTGCGGTTTTGGTGGTTCATGATGGTGAACGGGACTAGCGTCCATCCTACCTCGCAACCACGGAGTCTCACTGCCTCCATTTCGTGAAAGACAATGGTTCGTGAAGGGGGCGCTTCGCGGGGCCTAGCCACAATGCGTTTCCATGGGACAGGTTCGTGGACTGGTCCTGTTTGTGTCCCTTCTTTGATTATTTTCTCCAATTCTTTCAGGGATTTGGGTAGAATCTCGTTTGCGGATTTTTCAGGACCCTACATTCCCTCTCATTATATACTTTTCTGAGTAGTTATTATACTATAGTAACGGTTCCTAATCTATTATTATCCTTTATTTGTGAAATTGAATCCAATTAATTTCATTTATAAGTGAAATATAATTATTATTTATCATTATAAATTAATTATAAAGTTATTATTGATAGATAAAAATTACTAATCATTGTATTTCCTTCATAAGTCAGTATAATGATCAAAATTTTGAGAAAACTCAATGGATAAATCTAAATATATAAAATACGATAAATTTTGTTAAATTTTTCAATATATAGTTTCATAGGAAAAACATCCCTATCTGGATACTATAACTGGATATTTTATATAGGTAATAAGCACATATGGGTATTAATATTGAAAATTGCTGGTTGGGTGTTGACTCAATCTTCACTCTGTGCACAAAAAATGGGCATAACTTCACACCTAGTATTACACACTTGGGGGATATTTTTTGAATAATTCACATGCTATTATAGACCATAATGAAGGATTTTAATATAATTATAAGGTGGGTTATTGAATTTTCAACTTTTACAACTAAATTATGTTAGTATTGGACCATGTCTTGAAGTGTAATTTGGGGTTGATTTTTTCATCGCTTCAATCACCCACCACTAAAACTATTAAACTCAATGACGATTTCCCATTTATATCCTTGTACCAAGAAACTACCATTGATATAATTAATTTCCATTACATTTAGATTATCATATAGATTCAAAGTTGATTGTTGGGTATTCACCCAGATTGATATATTATTTAATCAAATGGGTAAATATTTACATTCCAAATATTTTTTTATATATGTAGACATATTGATTATTTATCCATTATTATGTATGTGGTTCTTTAGGGAACATTATGATATGTATTTTTTTATCAATTCTATTCGTATAATGGATTCATTATTCTTATATTGTGGTGGGTGGGGCCCAGAATTATATAGAACCTTGATTCATTAGTGGGTATCATGAGATAAACTAGTTTGGGTATTTTGGGTATTCCTTTCTAATTTATCTATAAATTTTTCTGATGAGACCCTAATGGTATATATATGATGTCCAAAATAATGAATTTCATTACTATGATATTCAATTTTTTTAATTATTTGTTTATTAATATTTATGCTATCTATGAATATATTAATTATCAATGTTTCATTTTTTATGTAATTATTATATTTATTTATTTTGTAATATTAGTCATTAAATGCATATGTAATGACATATTTTGTAGAACTATACCCCTTTATCAGTGTTTAGGATCCCCCATTTATATTAATTCCCATTTCCCAAGGAAAACATTAAGAACAAAACATGCTACATAAGGACTTGAAAGGGGGAATAATAACATGTTCTTATATTTAGCTGATATATTTTATATTTCAAAGTGATTTAATGTTCATTTATGCATCTAATTTTCTAAGTCTGATAAACTATTGTATTATTTACTTTGTGACCAAGGTATTATATACCAAATGTAATAAGATGACCACTAATCCTGGGGTAATGGAGTTGCGGTTGTTATAGTTGTTATTAGATAATGTTTTATATAAATTTTAGGAATTGGATTTAGAAGAATATAGATAGATAAGATTACCCAATGATAACCCCTTAGGATATTCTAGAGATATTCCTAGATTTCATGGCATGAATTTATAATCAATTCATAGGAGTTATATGTCATGATTTATAATTGAATGTTTTATTCATGAACTAATTAAGAATATTCCATTATTTAAAAATGTCTCATAATGGAAAGATTGGAATCCATTTTAACACCCATAATGAGTATAGAGATTTCAGACCCAATCAAGATAGTGTTGGGGATAAAAATATTAGTAATTTATTATGTTAGATAACTTGGGTAATGATAAATAACCTTGATAGTATAAAAACTTCTGGTACACCCCAACATGGTATCACAAAATTGATTTGTTTTATAAGTTTGTAGCCTGTAACTTATAATGAAATTACTAATACATCAGTGGTTGAGACGTTTATTAGGTATTTAGAGAATATAGTCCTCTCTTTGTAATTTAATGAAATGGAGAAGGGGAAATATCATAAATTTAGTATGTGTGAATTTGGGATTGATCAGGATTATTTTATTGGACATATTTTATCTAAGGCTAGAATATATATTGACTCTACAAAGAAAATTGTAGTGAAATAATGTCCAACACTAATGAATATAACTGAGATACATAGTTTCTTTGGATTATCTGCTTACTATTTGTGTTTTTTTATTAAAATTTTTAATTATATAATCCATTAACCAGGTTTTCCCATGAAGGGTTGAAATTCAATTGTTAAAAATAATTTGAAGAATAGTTTTAGTAATTGAAGAGCATGTTAATTAATTCACCAGTATTCACCTTACCATTAGCAATGGAATGATTTTTTATATATAATTATGCATCAAATAAATGACTAGGTTGTTTTATTATGAAAAATGAAATGGTATTTTCTTATATATAAAGGAAATTAATGAATCATGAGAAAAAAATACAACTCATGATGTTGAGGTGATAGTCATGATCTTGGAAATAAATCAAGGGTGACCCTATAATTATTTTGAAATATCTGTCCTGTATACATGTCATTAAAGTTTGAAGTATATATTCAAATAGAAAGAGTTGAATATTATAAAAAATGATAGAGTTTTAACAACTATTGTATTATAGTTGTATAACACACAATCACTCTAGGAAGTCAAATAATGGTGATGGCATACTGATTGAGAAGGATCATATACTTATGTCCATGATAAGGATTGAAAAGGATCCAATATTCTTACATTTAGTAAAGTTGGATATAAAAATTATTAATAAATGAAAACCCTTATTCCTTATCTAAGTCATTTCAAAACCTTATTTATTCAAGAAGATAAAAAATGTCAATATGATGAAATGGTATTCTATGTAAAATTAATTCAATGGAATTTTTATAGTGACCCTGGCTTTTTTTAAATATATATTATAAGTTTTTAATAATATTTAACATATTACACAAACACATGTCTGATGACCATAATATTATCGTGCCTTTGGAAACATAGAACACAATATTCTTAACTCAATAAATAATTGAAACGTATACCATTAAGTTATTCCCATTTATTATGCTTTATATACATAACATACATAACTCCTTTCTTTATAATATAGAGAGAGGAAACATAAGAAAGGGTAATCTCAAATTCTTATTAATGGTAAAAAGGAGAGATATGAAAGCTTAACATGAACAATAAGGTGTGATAAAATGAGCATAACATTTTAAAACCATACCCTTCATATCAGTGGTCATAATCTTTAGTCCTAGAATAAATATTGGAAGATAATAAGACATAATAAAAATTAAATAAAATTACATGATCCTGGAGATAATAAAATCAGTATAAGACATAGATTTGGGGAATACACATAAAAATAGAAAATCATTTCTATAGTATAAAAGGCTCATTTCCAATGATATCATATAAGAATGGGTTTACTCTCCAAACCATCATTGTAGTCAATATTATCTCATAAAAACACAATAAAAAATTCCCTTACTGAATATGGTTTACCCGTCACTCCATTATTTTATATCATAGGAGATTAAAAACATTACCCAATGCATTTGAGGGAGATATATGTCCCACCTTCCTCATAATGAAAAATATATTTATGTGTGATGTACGATCATAAATCATCAATAATATAATAACACAAGCATTTAAATAGGTTAAATAAACATTTCACCATATCGTAACCAATATAAAAGTGACACTTTGTAGAATCATTTCTTCATTTTATCCTATAATAAATAATCTAAAATGAAGATTGTTTTATAATAATTTTATCATGGTATTACCCACGGGACATAAATGGGTTTCCAGAACATCTTTCTAACATAAACATAAAACATTCAGAGAAATAATAACATTGGTATCATTGGAAAGCATACCCATTAAATCATAGGTACCATCAATAAAAGTCACCTTATATAGAAAATGATTTTTATTGATCATTTTAAATATTTATCAAGTAAAATATCCTTTCCTATTTAGAAAAAACTTTTAATGACATAAAACATTTTGAAAATATTTTTCTTTGAAAATAAAATTTTATAATTAAAAAGGAATATTAGAAGTAAATATTGGTCATTATATTCGAGAATTATGTTTGGTCCATAATCCCTAAAACAAATATTCCTATAACATTTTTGATAAAATCAAAATTGGAATTGTTTAGAAACTAACATGAATATTCCTTTCAAAAAAATTTAAAAATTTTAAAAAAATTGTTAAACATGTATTTTAAAAATTAATAGGTAAATAATAAAACAATTTTTACGAAATTTTTAGAACACATGGTTTTGGAGAAAGAAACATATTTCCAATAGAAGAGAGATGAATCTAGATTTTATTAAAAACATTTTATCAATTATTTTAAATACCGAAGAGTAAAAAATTGTACTATTACATGAAAATATCATGAATAAAAAGAGTAAAAAAATACATGAGTTCCTTTAGAGAGGTATTATAATATTTTATCATCGAACTGAAAATCATAAAAATGTCATTAAACGCTTAGATTGTAGCATGAAATCATTACTAAATTGGTAACATTGAATCATAATACCCACGATGTAATAAAATAAATAAAACATAAATTTCCATCAAGGTAAGTAAATTCATGATATAACATGTCAATGTGGCTTAATATACCACTGATAAAATAATATAGGTTCATAACATAACATATGTCTCAAAAAAGGAAAATTGGGACAAAAATCAATTACTGATTTAGTAATATTTTGAATCACAATCCCCAATAAATGATAACATAAAATGAATCATTAAATATACTGAAAATACGAATAATAATGATTTAAAATGTCAAATGGAAAATATATACAATATATAAAACAAATGAGTGGTTGATTTTCATATGTCTCCCAGAAATAAAGAGAGTAAAAATTCTCTTACTACATTGGTAACTTTTGAACCACAAAACCCATTAAATAGATATCATAAAATAGACATATAAATCACCCAAAATTTAATTAAAATAATCATAAAATAAATTCATGGCTATTATATCCACCACATAAAATAAACATGTTGTGAATATTGGAAGTGTCCCATAGAAAAATAAAAGTGACACTGAAATCCCTTACTTATTGGGTAATCTTTTGAATCGTAATCCCATTTAAATAATAACATAAAAAACATCAAATTTCATTAATATAATGGGATTCATGATATAAAATTTCATAAGGTAAATATATTCACCACCCAAAATAAATGATTTGTGAATTTTCATAAGTCTCTTGAAAATAAAAGAGAGACGTGAAATCCATTACCATAAGTCATGGATTATAAAAAACACTTTAAAAAATACTCTATAATTAATATATTTTAATTATAAATATATTAAAAACCCATATTTATTTATATCATACCATATATTATTTTTTATGACCTTTTATTACCCTTGTGTAAACAATTCCATGTTAAAGTTATGTTTTCTGTAATAACCGCTTTGTTTTTCATATAAGATTTGATTTTTTATTTCTTGTGTTCTTAATTAGATCCTGATTTAATAATGTACATAATTTTAATCATGATATATATATATATATATTATATTATATTCATTATATATTTATTTAGAGTAATCCATTGAATTTGGTGATAGAAGATGAAATACACCATTCATGGATATGGTAGGCCAAACGTCCACAGAACAATATTTCCATTTTCATAAAATATTAAAATAAATAAAGTTAAATGATATAATATTATTAATTAATAAATTATATTTCATATAAATCACATATTTTAATATAACTCATCCTAATTACTTCCAATTTAAATCATAAATGAATCACATCACCCCATGATGCGTTAGTCCACTCTACACAGGAGCGATGTTATCATATTACAAAAAATAAAAAGTAAGATGTTATTTGTTATATAATTATTAAAAAAGTATAATAATGTCAGAAATATAATATAAAAATTCTAATTAATAATTATAACCAACTTTTAGATGTGGTAGTGGAAAAACGAATGACATGGTTTCACGAGGCGGTTGTCCTCCGTACACATGAACGGCAATTTCATTGCCCATTTGTTGGAAGAGGATATTTTTTTTCATTAACACAAAAAGAAAACATATATGTATGTTTAATATGCTTATGTTTTTATATAATAATGGTATTATAATAATTTTGGTAACTATATAAAGAAATAAAACAAAAACAATTATTGATGAATGTTACCTCTTCTTTGTAAATCCTCATACGGTTTGCATCAAAATCCTTAAAATCTTGTATTTTTTCCAAAATTCGGCTTATAGGATTAGAGGTGTAATTTTAGGAATTTATTTCGGATTGTACCTTCTAAAAAATAAGGTTTTTTAGGAGTGAAGAAGAGAGGAGAGGGGTTGGCCTTTTAAAAGTGAGGTGGGAGGGACACTTGTAATTTTTTGAATGAAATAATTTCCCCCACAATTTATTTCCTAAAAAAAGCCTCCAATAATGGAAAATTACATATAATATAATGGATAAGGTATAAATATGTCCATATAATGGGATTTATTCCATATTTAGATAATTTTTTACCCTTTTCTATTTACATTAACCCTTGTTAAACCAATTGTTATCTTTATCGTCGTAAATAATTTTTAGTGTATTTAAAATTAAGTATAGTCAAAAATAAAGTTTAACTTATTAGATAATATAAATTATTATTATTAAAAATATAAAATATATTTTCCCAAATTCCATTTACACAATTTTGGAAATTTAATTTAAACTTAATTTAGTAGACGTGATGAGCACGTGAGCATTAAAAGTAAAAATAATCAAAGGTTTTCAAACTTTTTATATATAAATTCATTTTTAAATTGATTATAATAACATAAATTTGATTAATTTATGTATAATTGAAATAATTTTAGATAAAAATCCATTTTAAAATATTTTTTTAAAAATAATTTAAACAAAAAGGTAGTTTTCAATTAAAATAAAATATTTTTCATTATTCATCAAAAAATTAATCATCTAAGAAAAATATATAAATTTAACCCTAATATAATTTCTAAATGATGATTTAAAAATGATTTTTTTTAAAAAAATAAATTTCCTATAATTTTAAAATCATAAATTTAAAAACAAAACCTGTAGACACAATAAAAAAGAGGGCTTTTGAGAAGTGCATTTTTCAAGAAAAATGTGTTTTCATGTTAATATTATGGATAATAATAATCATTGTATTAATATTGATGAAAATTTGTGGATATATGATATATTAAATCAATTTATAATATTCCTCATTAAATATAATTTTTATGTAAACTTTTTTTTAAACATTATGTACTTGAAAACAGTTTTTAGAATAACACCTTTTTAATCCCAGAAATAAACTTATATGGAACTCGTATATAAATTTAATTTAAAATTAATTAATTGAATTAAATATAAAAAATACTTATTTTAATTTAAAGAATAATAATGTATTTACATTACTTAATTTATTGGAATGAAATGATCATTTTAAAAATATTGGTATTTTTCACTATTCACTAAAAATTAACTATTCTCTGAAATATCCCAGAAATTTCAATAAGTTAATTATGATTTGATGATTTAAAAAATTATTTTCATTATATCAATTAAATTTTCTAAAGTATGGAAAATATTTTTTTATAAAATTAAATAAAACATATTTCTAGAGAAAACATATTTTTGATGAATATAATCTCATTACTAGAGAATGATTGATTATTTTCTAAGTATTTATAAATAAATTAAAATTTAGTAGGAAATTTGTATATATATTTAATTAATTAGATAATATTATTCATACCCTCCTATTTAATGCTAATTTATAATTTATTTTTTAAAATAATATTATTTCATCGCTCACTGAAGATCGGTGTTGTATATCATACATTTTTTCAAAGAAACTTGTTGTTGTGTTTAAGACAAGATAGAATTGGGGTTGAAATAAAAGAAAACCTATCATCAAAGTCACATGTGACACAAAATCTCAAAAATATTAAATTCATTTGAATAAAATCACAAAATCTTCGGGTGTCCCATTCTACACCCTTAATATTAATTTCACCCTCGAAATTCATCTTGGTCATTAATGGTTTCACATTTGAAAATTTCTTCATATAAAATCACAACATATAAATAAATAATAAAACATCATTTAAAAATGGATTTTTAAATATAATGGTTAACAACTATTACTCATAAATATGTTTCAATATGAGATAACAAAGGTGAGAAGTGAAAATATGGACATAGAAGAAAAAACTAACATCAAAATGCCAGTGGGAGATGATAGAGAAAATTGATCAAAAGAAAATGGGTGGTCTAGAGAAGGTTAACAATCAAATATCCATAAACCAAAGAGTACTTAAAATATTCATTGATATCAACAAAAATGAATATATAAAAAACTATATTTTTTCAATAAACTTTTCCTAATGTTGGTAAATTCCTTTTCAATCTATAAGTTGAACATATGTAAATGTACTTACTTGATATATTATTATTTCATAAGCGCAATTTCATTCTATAGTTGTTAATTCATCAATTTCCACTTCATTTCTTAATCTAAGAGTTGAATTTTTTTTCATGACATAAGAAATAAATAATATACATAAAATAATGATAATTCATTCCTTATATATATATATAGTTGAAAATGGAAATCAAATAAGGATTAATTTTCATATGGTGAAGTTATACATTAATATCTAAAGCCTAGTCCAAATTTGAACTTAAACAATTCTAAAAATGGTTAAACTTATAACCCTTCCAAAAGATTAAAATCCAAAACATTATAAATAACGCAAATAAATTTACAAAATAAAATTATCCTTTATCCCCATATATCATAAATTAACTCTTTATTTTTAGATACAAAACATATGAATACCTCCATATTGTATTCTATTGAAACATGATAATAACATAAATTATTATAAAACCTTTTGAAAACATACATTATTCTTTATTCCTTATATGAAGAATATATTATTTGATATATTTCTCTAATCGATTTTTTTTAATCTCTATCAATGATAATGTAAACCAATTTTCAACAAAAATATTTTATCATTTTTGCGGCCATAAATACTATCCAATTTACATTTTCCATACCAATTATATTTTTGTCAAAAATAAATATCATTTTCTAATAATAATAAATATATTAAGGGTTACTATCCCAAAGTAATTTGTTTTAAATAAAATATTACCTTTCCATGAAATAAATTTTTAAGTCGATAAATATCATTTAACATATTTTTTCAAATCCTTAATGAAATATTTATACTAAACAATCCTTATATATTTCATAATTCTTGAATTACAATACAAAAATACATTAATAAACCCACTTCTTTCTCAAACCAGTAATTAGGCATCGTCATCCTCATATTTAATAAACATTTCCTATAATATGAATAATGCATCATGTTTTAACATTAATCAGCCTCAATTTATTCATTTATATTATTTTTATCATAAAAAAATACTATTTAAACAACTCATAACATTCATATTTCATTCGTGGTAACCTCATCATGAATATTATAACCATGAATCGTATTACCGTTCTGATTATCTTCATGAGATTTTCTCCTAGGACCTCAATTTTCAAAATGCACATACTTTACAAATTTAAAATATTCAACCACCAATGATATATTAAGGAGACCATTATTATCTTCCATTGTGTTAACTGAATGTTTCATATTTACTCTAAAATTGAATCTTTTCCACACTCAAAACATATTCTCATGCCTAAAATAAATTACATTGAGTTCTTGTTCATACTTTCATGATATTTAAGACGTGTAATTTCCTTTCTTCAATGGTCTCTATTACCTGAACTATTAGTGAACTATATTCATCCATTATTTGATGAGTTTGAGAGTATGTTAAGTTCACATTGTAAATCATATGTCATTAAAATTTATTAGGAATAATCCTAACATCCTTTACTCGATTTATTATCCCATTTTAATTATCATCAATAAATTTTTTGTCACATTCAATGTCAACTGAATTCCTTCAGGTTCCTACAATTGACTACAACCAAAAGGAATGGGGTGAGAAATTATAATCATAATTGGAAACCAAATAATCATAAAAATCACTTATAGGATATATAAAATATGACACCTTCATTTTAATCATTTACACTATTGGATTATCCTAGTTCATTCATTATTTTCATATATTTAGATCCTTTATGAGGGTTTATAATGGGTTTGTGAATTTCTAAATCATATCCCGTGGGAGTATCAAACCAGGTGTACCATAAGGATAATTTTCAAGCACCAGGTGCTAATTGATTCCAAATCAATGTTCAATTTTTAGATGTATTACCTCAAGTTACCTCTTTGTTATATTCACATCCACTTGTAGTATCTATACGGGGATGTAATTTACCAAAAGCCACTCAGTCTATCCATTAACAAAATTCTAGGATGTTTTCCTATACATTGACTAATCCTAAGACTTATCCTTAGATTCCTCCTTAATCATATCCTTATAAATTATCTTGGGGATATAACTAATTTTTTCTCATAATAGTATCCAATGTTTAACTAAAACATTCCTATGAAACCAACTATAGAGACCCAGGATTTTTATACATTGATATTAAAATTTATAGATGAATATTCAATACATAGCATAAACCCATACCCAGGGATCGTAATAGTGTAGTGCCTTTGGAAACATTAAACATAATATTTTTAATTCATTAATGGTCTTAAATGTGTCCTATTAAGATCTTACCATTATGATCTATTCATATACATACCCTACTTAACTACTTTATTCATAACCTAGGGATAAGAAACATATGAAAGCGAGATCTCATAAACTTATTAAGGGTAAATAAGGTAGATAAGTAAGTATAACAAGAAAGAAAGGTTATGAGAACATGAGCATTAAATTTGAAAACCATACCTTTCATACAAAAGATCTTAATACTGAGTCTTGTAATAAATATTTGAAGTCCCTAATACATAAATCATAAGGTAATCAAAGAACATGATACATGGAAGAGTAAACTTGGAATAATACATAGATTTTTTTCATACACATAAGTATTGAAAATAATTTCCATTTTAGTCAAGAATAAATTCCAAGGCGATAATAATGGAATGATTTAACTCCCCAACCCATCATAGTAGTAAAGGTTGACTCGTAAGAACATTATATAAGAAAAAGTTTCTTACAAAACAAGTTTCACCGCATGTTCCATTGCTTTAAATCTCATGAGATAAAAATCCTTACCGATTGCATTGGAGGGAGATATAGGTCCAACATATCTCATAACGAAAACTGTAGAGAGCCAAAGCTTGACGTACATAGACATTACATTACTTTTGAGGAATACATAATACATACCAAAAAAACACTGAAGGACCATAATAGTTGACGGACTTTGGAAACTCAGAACATAATCTTCTAATCGTGGTGAAAGCCTTCAACATCTCCCATAAAGATCTTCCCCTTTTGTTTTCTTACCTAAAACATTTATTTATATCCCGGGGAAAAGAAAAAATATAAAGGGTGAGCTCAAATTCTTAGTAAGGGTAAGCATGGGGAAAATAAAACAAACCATATACATTTGAACATAAAAAAATGAACATAATTCTTAAACATCGAAATATTGAGCAATGACAAAAAACATGGCAGTACGTAAGGAAAAGATCATAATGGAACATCAATCATGATAAAATAGCATGGGAATAAAAATTGTAATTGTGGAAACCATTAAGAACATGTTATTATTTCCATATTTTCCGAGGCATTTCTGCCAAGACCATCTTAGTGGACAAAGTCCCTTTCTGAATCGAGTTCACTCCTCGTTTATGTCTTGTAACACTGAACTAGATTTAATTGCTGTTTCAGCCATGTCTATCTCATGAGATATAAATCTTTAACCAATTAATTAGAGGGAGATATAGGTCCCACACATCTCATAATGAAAAAATTTTCACTTGTGCCACAAAATAAACATAAATCATTCATCATAACCCAAAGAATAAAATGGGTTTCATAAACATCATCCCATCATAACATATTCCATATAAAACAAATGGATATCATTTCATCACAAGAAGAATCAAACCATGTAAATAATAGAGACATTATAATTGAAACATAATCATACTAAATAATTTCATCTTAGATGTAAAATAGTTTTGACAAAACACTTGAAATGAGTTCTTGAGTAAAATATCTTTTCTTCTTCAAAATCATTTTCTTTTCCCAAAATGCCATGTAATTTTAAAAGAAAAGGGTTTTGTTGAAAATAATCATGCAATCTTGTAGAGGAATATTCATGAAAATGAGGTGTTATAAAACAATAAAAATCCTTTCATTCCATATAAGTTAAAAATCACATTCTCCTCGTACTTTTGTTGGAAAGGTTAAAATGTTCCTCGTGTGGTAAAAAAAAGTAAGATTCCTTTCATAACATGTGGTAAAATTTAAAAATGGGTAAAAAGGACTTTAAACATACATGAAAACATTTTTATAAAACTTGGACAAGGATGATAAATATAATCCCAGTAAATACTTACGTATAAGAAATCTCGGATAAAAATGAGATTGAAAAATTATCCCTTACCTTATGTTTGATATGCTTCGTATGAATCCAGACCTCCTCTTCTTCTATAAACCTCTTTTAAACATCTTTTTAGTGCACTAGAGTTGGTCTTTTGAGAAGACCATAACCTCTATGATAAAACTAGAGAGGTTGAGAAGAGGAATTGTCATGGGTTTTCCGAGCTTCAAGGCTAAAAAGGGTGTGAAGCAAAGAGGGAAGGGGTTCCCTTTTTGTAAAGGAGGAGAGAGGCACCTTTGAATAAACATAAAATATTATTTTATAATAAATTCATATTCGGTTTTTAATAGCTCCAAATTGATATATTTCGAAGCTAAGGTAGGTATGAGTTTAAATCCTCTCAACCAATAGGATTTAGGCAAATTTAGGTTACTATTTTATCCTTATCATTTAGATTTAACTCTAAGTAAAATAATTTAGCTTTTACCACGTGTTTTTGTTTTCTTACACTATATAGTTAATAAAAATACTATAACAAGCCAAACTAACCCCAAGTGGTTCATTATTAATATATATATATTTATCTAATTCATTTGGACGAACCTTAGATTTTTAGGAATAAAATAACAATTAATAATATAATATTTTTTTTAAAAACAATTTTATGTCAATTTTGACACTATTTGGTACTTGATTTTTTTGAAATTCATAACAGCATGATTAGTTCTAAAAAAGTTAATTAAATCAATAATAACATGTCATATTAACCTATAAAATTAGTGGAATTCATAAAAAGTCTAAAATTACAATTATTTGGGTATTTATAATATCAATTATGTTAATATTTCATAAATAAGGTAATTACTGCATCATCATTGTGTCACAAATAAATTATATTATTTAATGTCTAAAAATTATAAATAAAATACCATTATGTACGTAATCTTTTTATATTTCTAAGGAATATTTATAGTTGAATTTATCCTATGTATAACCCTATATTAAAAATGTTTTGGTTATTAAACATTGATTTTAACTATTTTAACTCTTCTTTAAATAAAATAATAATAAATGTCCTAATATAATGAAAATGGACCTAAAGGGTAATATTTTATTCCTAAGGTTGTTTTTGGTCGAATTACACTTATCCAATAGAATTAGTACATGTGTTAGGGTAATAGAAATATCATTTTTACCTTAATTACCCTATTTACTTTTAACCGTGGTAAAAAAAGGTAAAAAGTTACTATTCAAAAAAATTATTTTTATCTTATTGAACCACATTTTACTCCTTGATATTAATAGTGTGTCTTAGATTTTCAAAATTCCACTCACAGAAGAGGTATAATTAAGTTTTATGTAAATTTTCAAATTCTCCTAGGAGGTGGGTAAAAGATGGTGAAAAGTTCAATTAATTTTTATATATCTAAAATTATTATAAAATGACTCCAATGAATTAAATTGTACTTATATAGGTATTATGCATCAATTTTTACCTAAATTAAATTTAAATAATACAAATAATTATTTAAATAAAATGTCTGTTTTAAATAGTAACCTAGTGTTTTCACTATTCATCAAAAATTGAATTTTTTCAGAAAAATACCAAAAATTCACCCTAGGATAATTTCGATATTATGAATCCAAAAATGAAGTCCATTTTGAAAGATAAAATTTATAAAATTTCAAAAAGTGGGTATTACTATTCATAATGGATAGTTTTAATAATATTTTAATAGCATATCGTTGTTTAGGTAAACTCAGTATTGCGTACTACACACGCTATCGAGGAAGGTCTTGTTTGCGTGTAATGAAAGCCAAGTCAGGGATGCGTGTAGTGAAATCTCTGTTTGGTTTTCCATATAACATAATCAAAACTTATTTCATTTATACATTAAACAAAATCTATACTTAATGTCACCTAAAATAATTTCCACAAAACGAACTTGAATTTGTGTGTAACAAAAGACAAGAATAGTGTTGTGTTTACTGCAAGCTAATACGGTGTTGTGTATAGTACAATTCAATCTTGGTGTAGTGTATAATAGAAGACATCAAAGAAATTAAAAATAATATATCTCATAAAATCTCGGGGTGTTACATTCTACCCCCCTTAAAATGAATTTCTCCCAAGAAATTCGTCAGGGATATAAATGGTTTACTACTCGAAAGTTTTAATAGAATCCCACATCATAAAAAGGAATACCAAAAATTATCTTTAAAAACAAATGTATGAAACTTAAAAGTTACCCAAATTAACTAATCACTGGATTTTCATATAGGATAACATAGGTGAAAATATGGATATGGAAGAAAAATCTAACCATCATGTTCAGATGAAGAGTGGTAGAGAATAGGGCTATGAAAAATCCAACAGTCACAAAGCCATAAAATTGTGATGATCAATGGTACCATCTGATTCATCAGATATGAGAGAACTAGGACAACATTTTTGGTTTTCAAGATCATTTCCCTAAAGTTGAAGAATTTTTTAATTAAAAAAACATACTTGATTTTGGTACAATCTCAACGTTGCTCATGCCTCGAACAATTTCCACTTTATCTCTTAAAGAAATGAAGTTGAATTTGAATTTCAGGAAGTGTTAGCATATCATGTGATAGAATGATAGGTCATTCCATCTGTCTCCAACAGAGGGTTAGTAAAAGTTATATACATAAGTCCATCTATGGTGATATTAATCGGATATGGTTCCAAAATGGATTTATACTTCATCTATCATCCTACTTAATAAAATAAAACTAGTTTATACTAACCAGGGACATCATGTAGTCCAGTGGTAGGAAATAAAGGCATGTCACTCTTCGATTGGGGGTTCAATTCCCACGTCCTTGTCTAACGCAATGGGTTTTTGCCCATCCTGCAGGTTGTCCCTTTTTCTAAAACTACATTATAATAACATTCCTTCAATAAAATAGATAAAAGTTCCAGACTTAAACAATACTGTCTTATCTCTAACATAATTCATTCCAATCTTTAGGCATATCCAAAATAATTTTGTCCAAGCTCATAGTATAAAGAAAACAATTACTAGAAATGTCATCTACTGAGCATGTGAATACCATCATTTACCCCCCATATATCATACGATATATCTTGTTGGTCACATTCCAAACATGTGAATACCCTAATCCTGTATTCTCTTGAACCATTGTGAAAACATGAATGTTGTCAGAAGGTAACTCTTTCCATATACCAAAATCCATAAAATTCTATATACTCAAACTATGATATCACTTTTTCCTTATATTAGTCATGAGATCATTAATAATATCAAACATTTCATTATCTCCTTATCCCTTCTTTATGTGCATATTAGGTGCTTTCCAAAAATATCTGAATAACCTTTCATGGTTACCAATACCTTTCAACATATACTTTCAAATACTTTAAGAAAAACAATAGTGTAACAATCCTTAGATGTTTCTTTATTCCATAGTACCATTAAATTACCAATTCAACATAACTCTTGATAAACATACAATCATTCCACTACCTTCTTAAACCATTGAAATAGATTCAACACTTATTTCATCTCATATATCATTTGTAGTCTCTTCATCATCATCCACATAAATACTACCCATATGACCATGCTGATTCACATTATGAGATTTTCCCTTAGGGTATTGGTTATCATAATGCCCATACATTCCACATTTAAAACATCTAATCATTGTTGATGTAGTAGAAATACCATTATCCTTCTCCATGGTGTTAATTTAACCTTTTCCTTTGCACTTACTGGATTTGTGTCCTTTTTCGCACCCAAAGCATCTTCCAGTTCCTTTAAAACATTCTCTGTGATGCCTCTTCCCACATGATTTACATGAGAGAAATTGAAATTTCATTCCTCTATGATCATTATGAAACTCCATCTTTCTCTTTTTAGCTGAGTCAGGAAACTTACCAAAGTTGAGATTATTGATCATATTATGAGATTGCTGATTAGGCATAATAACAATGTTTGGACTTCCAAATCCCATTTCATTTGTTTGATCATGAAGAATATCATTCCATTGTCCATCATATCCTCCATTATCATGAATCTTCCTATTTCCATCCATTTTCTAAAACCCAAAAAGAATAGTGTGAGGGGAAAAATCATGATAGGGAAAACAACATAATAAAGGGGGAGCACATTCAATATCTAACATCTTAGGTTTAAGTATAATATCGTTACCGTAATTCTAGGACTATAACCTATACTTATACTTAACCTTAGGGACATCCTTAGAAATATCTCTAGGGATTTCACTAAAGTTCTCGCATCCTAGTTTCCAAAGGTTGACTAAACCGAACCTCTGATACCAACTATAGAGACCCAAAGCTTGATGTACATGGACATTGCATTACTTTTTATGAATACATAACACATAACAAAAACAAACACCGAAGGACCGTAATAGTTTAGTGACTTTGGAAACTCGGAACATAATCTTCTAATCGTGGTGAAAGATCTTCAACATCTCCCATAAAGATTTTTCCATTTTGTTTTCTTACCTAAAACCTTTCTTTATATCTTGGGGAAAAGAAAAATTATAAAGGGTGAGCTCAAATGATCAGAAAGGGTAAGTGTGGGGAAATAAAAAAAACCATATACATTTGAACATAAAAACATGAACATAATGTTTAAACATCAAAATCTTGAGCAATGACATAAAACATGGCAGTACGTAAGGCATAGATCATAATGGAAAATCAATCATGATAAAATAGCATGGGAAAAAACATTTAATTATGGCAACCATTAATCACATGTCATGATTTCCATAGTAGCCAAGGAATTGCTTCCAAGACCATATTAGTGGACAAAGGCCCTTTCTGAATCGAGTTCACTCCTTGTTTCAGTCCTGTAACATTGAACCTGATTTACTTTCTATTTCAGACATGTTTATCTCATGAGATATAAATCTTTACACAATTCATTGGAGGGAGATATAGGTACCACCTTTCTCATAATGAAATCATTCTCACTTGTGCCACAAAATAAACATAAATCATTCATCATAACCCAAAGAATAAAATTGGTTTCATAAACATCATCCCATCAAAACATAATCCATATAAAACAAATGGATATCATTTCATCATAAGAAGAATAAAACCATGTAAATAATAGAGACATTATAGTTGAAACATAATCATACTAAATAATGTCACCCTATCTGGAAAAAAGTTTTGACAAAACACTTGAAATGAGTTCTTGAGGAAAATATCTTTTCTTCTTCAAAATCATTTTCTTTTCACAAAATTCCATGCAACTTTAAAAGAAATTGGTTTACTTGAAAATAATCATGCAATATTGTAGAGTAAGCTTCATGAAAATGAGGTGTTATAAAACCATAAAAATCCTTTCATGCCATATAAGTTAAAAATAACATTCTCCTCATACTTTTGTTGGAAAAGTTAAAAAGTTCTTCGTGTGGTAAAAAAATTAAGATTCATTTCATAACATGTGGTAAAATTTAAAAATGGCTAAAAAGGACTTTAAACATACATGAAAACATTTTTATAAAACTTTGACATGTATGATAAATATAATCCCAGTAAATACTTACGTATAAGCAATATCGGATAAAAATGAGATTGCAAAATTATCCCTTACCTTATGTCTGATATGCATCGTATGTATCCGGACCTCCTCTTCTTCGTCGCACCTCCATTAAACTTCTTCTTAGGGAACTAGAGTTGGTCATTTCAGAATAACAGAAACTCTATGATATAAATAAAGAGGTTGAGAAGAGTAATTGGTAGCCGAGCTTCAAGGCTCAAAAACATGTGAAGAGAAGGGGGAAGGGGTGCCCTTTTTATAAAGGAGGAGAGGGGAACCTTTGGAAAAACATAAAATATTATTTTATAATAAAGTCATAATCAGTTTTTAATAGCTCCAAATTGATTTATTTCAAATATAAGGTAGTGATGGGTCGAAATAATCTCAAAAAATATGTTTTAGAAAAGTTTAGGTTACTATTTTATACTTATCATTTAGATTTAACTCTAAGTTAACTAATTTAACTTTTACCGTGTGTTTTTGATTTCTTACAATATATGGTTAATAAACGTACTATAACAATCCGAACGAACCCCAAGTGGTTCCTTATTAATATATATATATTCTTATCTAAGTAATTTGGTTGAACATTATATTTTTAGGAATAAAATAACAATTAATAATATAATATTTTCTTTAAAAACTATTTTATATCAATTTTGACACTATTTGGTACTTGATTTTTTGTGAAAATCATAACAGCATGATTAGTTCGACCAAACTTAATTAAATCAATAATAACATTTCATATTAACCTATAAAATTATTGTATTTTATAAAAAGTCTAAAATTACATTTATATGGGTATTTATAACATCAATTATGTTAATATTTCATTAATAAGGTAATTACTGCATCATCATTGTGTCATAAATAAATTAAATTATTTAATGTCTAAAAATTATAAATAAAATACCATTATGTATGTAATATTTTTATATTTCTAATGAATATTTATAGTTGAATGTGTCTTATGTATAACCTTATATTAAAAAAATTTTGGTTATAAAACATTGATTTTAACTATTTTAACTCTTCTTTAAATAAAATAATAATAAATGTTCTAATCTAATACAAGTGGACCTAAAGGGTAATATTTTATTCCTAAGGTTGTTTTTGGTCTAATTACACTTATCCAATAGAATTAGAACATGTATTAGGGTAATAGAAATATATTTTTTACCCTTAATTACCCTATTTACTTTTAACCGTGGTAAAAAAAGTAAAAAGTTACTATTCACTAGAAATTATTTTTATCTTATTGAACCACATTTTACTCATTGATATTAACCGTGTCTCTCAGATTTTCGAAATTCCACTCACAGAAGTGGTAAAATTATGTTTTTTGTAAATTTTCAAATTCTCCTAGGAGGTGGGTAAATGACGGTGAAAAGTTCAATAAAATTTTTATATATCTAAAATTATTATAATATGACTCCAATGAATTACATTGTACTTATATAGGTATTATGCATCAATTTTGACCTAAAATAAATTTAAATAAAATAATTAATTATTTAAATAAAAAGACTGTTTTTAAATAGTAACCTAGTGTTTTCACTATTAATCAAAAATTGAAAAATTTCATAAAAATACCAAAAATTCACCCAAGACTAATTTCAATATTCCGAATCCAAAAAGAAAGTCCATTTTGAAAATTAAAATTTATAAAATTTCAAAAAGTGGGTATTACTATTCATAACGGCAAGTTTTAATAATATTTTAATAGCATATTGTTGTTTAGTGAAACTCGGTATTGCGTACTACACATGCTATCGAGAAAGGTCTAGATTGCGTGTAATGAAATCCAAGTCAGGGATGCGTGTAGTGAAAGCTCTGTTTGGTGTTTCATATAGAATAATCATATCTTATTTCATTTATACATTAAAAAAAATCTATACTTAATGTTTCATAGAATAATTTCCACAACACGAACTTGAATTTGTGTATAACATGAGCCAAGAATAGTGTTGTGTATACTGCAAGCTAATCCGGTGTTACGTATAGTGAAATCTAATCTTGGTGTAGTGTATAATAGAAGACATCAATGAAATTAAAAATAATATATCTCATAAAATCTCGGGGTGTTACAAAAACCATATTTATGTGTACCACAATATTTTAAAACAATAATCATATCCTGACCCATTAAATGAAATGGTTTTCCAAAACATTTAATAATAACATAACCTATAGAAAAGGGACAGGTTTCATAATCATTTCATTATTTCATCATATCATAACCCCTTTAAAAAGAAGCAGTTTTCATAAGAATTTTATCATGGTATAAACTATAGAAGAGAAATGGGTTTCATAAACATCATTCTATCATAAAAATTAACCATTATAATAACGAAAGAGAATTTCATACCTGGATAATATCCCTATTATGGCATATGGATCATCAAAATATGTTATCTTAGATGAAAAGTTATTTTTATTGACCATTTAAAACATTTCATAATGAAAATATACCATATTATTTGAAAAAAACATTTTAAAACATAAAAATACTGAAAATACTTTTCTTCCAAAATAACAATAATAACCTATATAGGAACCTCAAAATCAATTATTTATCTTGAAGGAGGATAATTTTCTTCATGTTATACACGTTAAAATAATTATCCCTTTCACATTTTCGGAAAAAGATAAATGGGAATTTTTAGGGAAATGGAATGATGATAACTTTTAAAAAAATTATAAAAAAAATAAAAACTAGGTAATAAGATCCTTTCAAAAATCATAGAAGAAAATAAAAATTTAAAACTTTTTTAGAAAACATGGTTATTGAAGAAAATGGATTTCCAACCAATAAGAGAAAGAAAGTTAAATTTTCTTTATAAATTTATCAATTATTTCAAATAAAAAAGAGTGTAAAATGGTACTTTTGCTTGAAAATATCATGAATAACTATATTAGAAGAAAATTAATGAGTTTCTTGGTAGAGGGATCATAAAATATTATCATCGAACACATAATCATAAACAATCCCAACAAACAATGAGATTGTAACATGAAATATTTACCACTTTGGTAACTTCAAATCTTAATCCCCATGAATTAATAACATAAATGAAACTTAAAATAACATGAGGATAAATAAATTTAGGATACTAAAAGTCATATGCGCAGTATATACACCTTGTAAAAGAATATAGCTGTGAAACATAACTTATGTCTCAAAGAAGGAAAATTGAGACAAAAACCCATTATCACTTTAGTAAAATTCTAAATCATAATAACTAATAAATAATAAAATTAAATTAAAAAATATATGAAAATATCTATATTCATGATATTACATTACAATGGTGCGTTATATACACCGCACAAAAGAAACAGGGAGTGGATTTTCATATGTCACCTAGAAATAAAAGAGACTAGAAAATCTCCTGCTTCCTTGGTAAATTTTGAACCGTAAACAACATGAAAGAGAGACCATAAAATGAATATATAAATTCCAAAAAAAATAAGAACAATAATCATAAAATAAATTCAATGGAATTATATACACCATATAAAATGAACATGTGATGAATATGGAATGTGTCTCACAAAAAATAAAACTCAGACAGAAATCACTTACCGCTTTGGTAATATTTTGAACGATAATCCCCAATAAAGAAAAACATAAAATGAAACCTTATATATCATAAACTTTATTGGATTCATGATATAATATCACATAGGTTCATTATATTCCCCACACAAAATAAATGTGCGGTGAATTTTCATGTCTCTCAAAAATAAAAGAGAGACCACTAATGTCTTACCTAAATTCTTAACTTCCATTGTACATGTTCAGAACTACAATATAATAAATATACTTTTTTAAAAATATCTTAAATAATAATATTTTTTTATACACCATTCCATATTAGATTTTCTTATGACCATTTATTACCCATTTATTAATAATTCTATATTAAACTAACTTCTCAGGTAATAACTGCTTTTATTCCATATATATTTTGATTTATTATTTTTGACCCTATTAATTTGATCTTGATTTAAAAATTTCTATATTTTTAACCATGATATAAATATATTATATATTTATTATATATTTATTTATATTTATCTATAAAATTTTGTGATAGAATAAACATCACAGTTCATAGATATGGTAGATCATAAATAGGCATGAACATTGTATCCATTTTGTTATAAGATTAAAAGAAATAAACTCAAATGAAATATTATCATTACACAATAATTTTTATTTCAAATATATCATATATTATCATTAAACATATCCTTATTACTTTCCATGTAAATCGTGAATGAATCACATCACTCCATGTGGAGGAAGTTTTCCGTACACATGAGTGACGTTATATTATTCATAAAAATGAAAATTGTGAAGGTATTGTGATATAATAATTACATAAGTATAATAATATCATAATAAAAACACATAAACATTTAATCCATCATTATAACCAACTCTGTGAGGTGGTAATGGAAAATTGAATGACATCAGTTCATGAAGAGGTAGCTCATCGTACACACAAACTATTATTTTGTAACTCATTTGATATAAGAAGAGATTTTTATTGTTCATGAACTTAAAATAATGAAATATATGTATACGTAATATACTGATGTTGTTATACAAGTACGGTATAATAATAAATGTAGGAGGTGGTGGAAGAAATAAAACAAAAATTCTTGTTGATGAATGTTACTTACACTATAGGTATCCCCCTTAGGTTTTCACCAAAATCCTTACTAGTTTGAATTTATATCCAAAATAAGGTACCTAGGATTAGAGTATAGAAGTTGGGGAGTTATTTGGGTATGGATTTACTGAATCAAAATGGTTTGAAGGTGTTAAGAAGAGAGTATAGGTGATGGCCTTTTATAAGTGAGGTGAGGGGCACAATTCTAATTATTTTGAAATAAATAATTTCATCCAAATATTTTTTATTTGACAAAGATCCAATAATAGAACATTATAGAGATTATAATGGATGAGGTCAAAATATGGCCAGCCAATGGATGTTGGACATGTTTGGGGTCATTTTTCACCCATATCATTTTATTTTATCCCCTTGCAATACACATAAGTTTACCTTATTCGATAATAAAAATTATATTTATTCCAAATACGGAATCCATTTCTTCAAAATCCATTTTGATAAGTTGAAATTATCAACTCAAAATTAATCTAGTAGTTGTGATTGGAATGCAGGTTTTTAAATAGAAAATGTTCAAGAGCTTAAAAAAATTATGTCAAAATTAAATAAAAAATTGATTATAATGAAATAAATTTGATTTATGTATTTATAATAGATAAATTTTACTTTAAAACTAATTTAAAATATAATTTAACTTTATAAATATTTTAAATGAAAATGTCATTTTCAATTGAAATCCATTATTTTTCATTATTCATAAAAAAATTAATCTTTCTAGAAAATTATAAAAAATTTACCCTCATATAATATTTATATGATGATTTAAAAAATATATTTTATTTTTTAAAATAATTTTTCAAAAAATTTCAATAATTAAATTCAAAATCAAACCTGGAGATGCAGTGAAATAGCATGTTTTCGAGAAGTGTATTTTTCATGAAAATTTTCATTTTATATTAACTTTATATATAATAAAAATAATTGTATGAATATTAAATAAAACTTATTCATAAATAATCTATTCATTTTACGTAAAACATTCCTCATTATGTATTATTATAATTAATTGAAATAGAGAATCATTATGCACTTTAAACCACTTTTCTTAAAAACCCATTTTTACACACTAAAATAAAATTATAATAAAATAAAATATAAATTTGATTAAAAATTATTTAAGTTATTCTAATATAACTAAATAATATTTATGTAACTTTAAAATGTAATTTTGAATTAAAATAAATTAATTTTTTGAAATAATATTATTGTTTATCAAAAATTAGTTTTCTTACATTACTGCTTGACTGGTGATGAACTGAAATTCCACTCGTCGGTGATCATGGAAGTGTGTTGGGTCATCTAAGATTCCTGAAATTCTATGTGGAATGGATCTAGGACTTCACTTTTTAGACTAAATGTGTGTATTAAATCCTTTTTAAATGAACATGGACTTTTTTGGGTGGTGGGGATAATTTGATCTCCCTTAGAGCCCTTCTTACTTTGGTCTCCACGCATGCTCAGGGTTGCACCATCACAGGTAGGTGTAATTGGACCAAATGGATGCCACTGATGTAGGTCCTTATGCTGAATGTGGATGCTTATTGGGATAACAGTATTATGCAATGTGGTGGGCTTGAGGGTGATGAAGGAGGCAGTGTGTTGTTTGGATTCAAGATTTGTTTTTTGGTCCAAGAAACTCCCTCAGTGTTGCAGCTAGGTCCATTCATAGTGGTTGGTTACTTTATTCTCTCTTTAAGGTGTATCTTACTATGTTATTGATTGATTCTTCTTCTTTTTCCACACTCCTTGGCTCACTTAAGGTCACCCCTTGTGATCTCTCTTGCATTATTAGGGACTGTGGGGTGTTTATAAACTAGTTCATTGACATCTAGGACATGCTAAGAGAGGTTAACTATGTTGATGATGTCTTGGTTAGACTTACAAGTGTCTCTGAGGTGATTGTCACCTATTACTATTTTGATTCCATCCCCCTTCGAGTGTAATAATTTTATCAGTGGGGAAGCTATTATTCTTCAACACTATCATCCTCAGTGATCTGTCTTCTCCTTCCATATTTTCATTATCAATAAAAGGTAATATTTGATAATGCACATTCAAATATTTCATAAAGTCGTTAATATTCTTCATACTTTCTTACTTAATGTCTAGGATATAACTGACATTTCTTAAATAATGTTATTACATTGTTCATTGTTGCTTGGTGTTGTGTGTCATGCACGATTTTGAAGAAACTCATTATTTTGTGTGAAACAAGCTAAAATCAATGTTCCATATAATGAAATATATGTCCATTGTTACCTAGGACACAAAATATTGAAAATATTAAATTCATTTGAAACAAAAATCCTAAAATCTCGGGGTGTTACAATATGAGAGATTGGCTAATTTCATCTGTATAGATTCTATGTTGAAGTTTGAAAAGAGACTATGAATCCTATCAGTACCTAAACCTAGGAGGAAACTTGTAGATTAATATATTAGATAAAATTTATCAAAACACTATGGTTGAAAGAAGATGTATAAGGATTTAAGATAACATTTCTTACTAGAAAACATGAACCCGGAATTTCAGTTTATGTGTCAAAACACTTTGTTTTATAAAAAAATGTTTGAGATATAACTTACAAAGGGTTTCATGAAACCTATCATTATAACAATGTGAAATTGGGAAAATATCATGATGAAATTTCTTACTAATATATCTAATAAATATATGATAAAAGAGGTAATATGTGTCATTATAGATCACTTTACCACGTCTGTACATTTTCAATAAATAAGAGATGATCTCACCCTTTAACATATTACGTGAATATATATAAATGAAGTTATGAGACATCAGGATTCTATTCTACTAATTATATCTTATCCAGACCCTTGTTTCACATTTACACTTTTGAGGACTCTTTATAATTCCTTTAACACATAGACACACTTTAACACCACCTATCATCTTCAAATTGAAGAGTAGTCTAAAAGGGACATCCAAACCTCATAGGACATATTGAGGTCTGAACCAATTGACTTACAATGAACATGGGACCATTACCTACCTATAATGGAATTCTCAAACAATATTTTCTTACATTATATCATAAAAATGTAACTATATAAGGATTTTTAGGGAAAACAATTATTCACGAGCTTCTAGTGTTAAATTTTGGGAATGGGGACTAGTTTGTCAATAACTAATTAAGGAAACAACTGAAAAGGTGTGATATATAATGACTCATATCATGATATATTAGAGTAGATAGAAAATATATACAATTAATTAGAGAAAGGACTTTTAATTATAACTTATCATGTATTTTTAAATGTATCGCCACGAAAGGGAGTTATAGGGATTGGTAAGAAAGGTAGGATAAGTACGAGTTAAATTTGTCCTTTTTAGATTTTAGAAAGAATATGATTTCTAGATTATTATTTGGATTTTCCAGGATACCATTCTAAAGTGGGTAAAGTCATCTATGTCTCAATGCTAAGGAAGTACATTCCAAATCATACACATATAAGGGCCAATTATTAAATGGTGATCAAATATTATATATATTATAATAATAATCTTTTCAAGATATTGGATGTGAAAAAAAATATAAATTCGTGATGAATACATAAATATGATGCATGAAGTATAAATATTAAATATATATATATAAGTTTCAATTTGATACATGCATTTGCTGAATGTATTTTTCATGAATGTGATGCATTAATGTAATATATATATATATATATGTGTGAAATACATATATATTTCTCATTAATGGTTAATTTATTAGTTAAAATCTATTAACAAATGGATTAAATTAGTTTCATTAATTCACTGAAAACATTCAATTAATTATACCCAACAGACAAAAACGCATATGATGTGTTATGTATACAAGGAGCCTTAGGCTCTTGAAATTTAAGAGGATGAGATCCTATCATTTTTTAGGGGTGTGTGATGTGATGTGTATTAACCTTTTCTAAAATATCTTCCTCATGAAACATAGTTTCTCTATTTTGGAAAGATTCTAGATCCCCTTCATATTTTTAGTATCTTCTTAAAGTGCTCATTGATCCATTTTTAAGTGTACTACCTTAATTATAGGGTTATTTTGTTTGCTACTCCTTAAGATCACCCTTAAACAATCAAAGTGGTGGGAATATCAATGATATTGTTGTTCATGAAATCCAAGTACTCTATTTTGAAATATTATTTACATATATATTTCATAAATATAGTTCTTTTTTTGGGTTTTATTCCACTATATGTGATCATTGGATGATCATTAAAATCCAAAAAGTGGTATCAGGGAATTTTATTCAATAACTAAATGTGTGTAAACCACTGGTGTTCAATGAAAAATGATGTATAATGTTTTCAACAAAATGTATACAAGTTTCTGTCCCATACATGAGTTGTGTGAGGGTAAGTATGATTTACCCTTATGTGGGTAACCTGTATAAAGGTTATAGTTGTAATAAATCTATTGTGTAAAGGTATTTGTGACTTACCCTAACATGTCACCCTTACAAGATTCCCTTACACATAAGGTCTAGGTGATGGTATCCTCAATGTTACCTTTTAAATAATGTGTTCTCTAAAGGTAATACCCTTACATAATGGGTTTATCTAAGGTTTATTGGCACCTTAACCATATACATAAAGATATTAGACCTATTATCTAAAGGTCCTTAATATTTAAATTTATGAATAGAATGAAATTTTTAAGTACCCTTACAAAAATAAGTTGTGTAAAGTTAATAACTTTACATGCATGAGATACGTAAAGTTGACGTAGGTATTACATTTATTCAGTAGTGTTGAATGGAGTAGTGAAATGGTAACCTATAAGTTACATTAAAATAGGATTTTGGGAACTTCAGTTACCCTTACGTAGAGTTCCTGCATAAGGGAAAAGGAGAATATATCGTTATATAGAATAAGGGTTCTTTTAAAGGTAATACAAATCATAATTTAAAAATTGTTTTTCAATATTAAATGGATTTATGATAAATAATTTTTTTTAATCATAATAAAACTTATTTTGTGATATTTGGATTTATAATTAATTTATAAATTAATTAATTAATTATAAAGTTTTTATAATTAAATAAATTAATGTCTATGAAATGTTATTCCCAAATATTAAATGTTATGTTTTTAAAAAACCTTTTGAAAAATTAAATGGCAATCCTTATGATCTTGAAATAAATAGTTTATTTAAAAATCATATGATATTAATTATAAAGTGTTTATACATTACAAAATATAGGATAATTAGATTATATATAATTTTTCTATAATATATATGTAATTATAAAACCTTTATAACTGAAAAAAGAAAATATAAATGAAATTTAATATAAAATATGTAGGGGATAATATTGAAATTAATCTAAAATTTTCATATTAAAGAAAATTTATAAAATAATTATAATTAACATATATTTAGGAATAGTTGATAAAAGTAACTTGTTTTGTAAAATAAATAATTTATTTATTTATTTGTAAAATTTCTATAAAATTCATGTTAACTAAATTATTTATAAAATAGGAGTATTTTTTATTCCCAATTAAGTGATAAATTTCTTCTCGGATAGAGACATACATATCATGTTTGGTTTAGTATCATAAAATTTAGTTTTTATATACCTTTAGATTGGTTTGTAATTTTGTATGATATTGAGAATAATTATTTAGAAATTATTTTGTATATTTGGTGTTATATTTATTATGAATTTAGTTATATCTTGAGTAAATTCTCCCCAGGTAGAGGTACTTAGGGTTAGACCACCAACTTTACAAGAATATTTATTTAGTAGGAAAGTGAATGTGGTTGGATATCTACCTCTTTGTACTCTCTCAAGTGGAGTTTTTCATTCTCATATAAATATATGATTTTAAATGGAGTGATCACGTACTTTATGTATATGATGCATTATGATTTGTGTAAATATAATTGATTTTTTGGATAGTCAATACAAACGTGTAGGTTGTGTAAAGAGTTAAACATTAATATAGTGTGAACATATTAATTTAGTGGTTGAAATATAGATTAATAAACTAAATAATTAGAAGAATTCATTCAAAAAAATAATTAGAATATAATTATTACTTAGGATATAATAATTATGAATTTAATATGAATATTATGTATATTAGATTGGTTAGACTTTAAAAATGAAAACCAGTTAAATAACAAATGTGGAATTACTACCAAAAAAGGTTGTTATCAAGAACTCAATCATCTAAACGGGTCAGTCATGCCCAATCTAGGTTCCACTAGATTATCATTCATATGGAAATAAATTATAGGTAATATTGAAAAATAAATGGGTAGGTCATTCCAAATCTAGATACCCCGGGATTTTCTTTTGTTATCTTGTTCATAAAATGTTTTTAGGTTACACTAGCTGAGAAACCCTTAGAGGATTAGGTTAATAGATGAATAGAGTTTAAGGAATCCATATGATGTATGTGGATAAATGGTTATCCAATCAATGATCCAAGATTTATAACTGTTATGTTTGGGATTATTCACTACCAAAACAACAAAGTACTACGAGAATGACCAAAACAGACTCATTACCTAGTGAAATATGGATCTTGGATCACTAAATGGATATGATGTGTAGGGTTATCAATTTTACTAAAATAATTTCGATAAAGGACATTAAAAAGAATATATATGACATATATTCATCTAATAAAAGTTTTTTTGTAGAAAAATAAATCATCACCATCAAAATAAAATGTATATTAATCCATTAAATGAAAATTTTAATATAAGAAACTCAAAATACTGGTGTATTATGAAATTATCTTGATAAAGATAAATATTCAAGGTGTTAGAATTGTTCTCTCCTGAGTAACCAATAGTTTAAATAGTTCAAAAATACAATTTAGGTTCATTTAAGGTTTCTAAGTCTTTGAATTCTAATTAACCTAAGGAATTATACTAACACATACATGATAATATTTTGTATGTCAATGATATTTAATATCACTGATTATTTTTATAGAGATGTAATATTTCCTATAAGGATTATTCTAGTTAAGGAAATCATTCTATTGTCATTTATGGAAATTTTATGAAAAAATTGATAAATTCAATAAATATTTATCTTATATTCTAAGAGTGTTGAGAATGTGGTATTGTTAGGAAGGATAAACGATTTCATATGATTTTATTTTTAAGAATACAAGAATTGTTTTGGGAAATCCATTGAATATATATGTTAGGTATTAATCTAAGAGAAATTGATTCTTCTATTTTGAAGTGTGTGTGAAACTGAGTGTTTGTTTTACAAGTGTTGTAAACATACTAGAGTTAAAATAAATAGAATAATTGATAATTATTCTTAGTTTTCATTCATGTGATAAAGTATATAGTTGATGCATCATAAATTTTAATGTAAATATGTTTATCAATATTTGATTAATCTATGTAAAGGAAGTATTTCATTATCTCACTTCACTTATATGACAGGTGGTGTTAAAAATATTTTTTAAGAACAACATGAGATGATTGATTTTTTACTCTAATTTTATGATTCATTAGATTATATAACAAGTTTTTAGAAGATGATATGTATTATCTAGGATAATGTGTTTATCTAACTTATCAAAATATAAGTAAGTTTTTCTTGCCAACTATGAGGGACTTGTTTTAATGAGTTTTCTTTTCAAAAGGGAAATTGTCCAAAAGTAAATAATGAAATTTGAGATATGTACAAAATGGATTATTTTTAATATATTCCTACTAAAAAGAAATAAGTGTTATTTACTAACAGAAATAAGGCTGTGTTGAATATTGGATAGATATTTTCAGGAGAATATAGTGTCTAAGAGACAAGTGGGAGTATGTTTAAACTTAAAGATGTATAAATTTAGCCAATAAAATATTTTACTATATATTTTTAATTTAATATTTATTTTATATCAAAAAGTGTTTGTAAATGTAATATTAAATAAAAATTTAAATAGTTACATTTAGTAAAAATGAGAAAGTTAATATCATTGGTAACTAAAGGATTATACCAATTTAAGATTACAATGATTCTTTACTTAATAACATAAATAATTTTAAGATATGTGATCGTATATAAAATGTAAATATATTTATTTAGTTACCATAATATGTGAACATTAATATTCCATATGGGATTATACCAGCCAATACATAATGTGTTTCACTTGGTATCTGAAAATAGTTTAGGGTATGTTCGTAAATAAAAACGTGAAGTGTTATATTAGTTACCCTAAATAATTGGATATAACTTTATCCGAAAAGAGTTTAGGATGTAATTTTTATTTGATAATGTAAATATTTACATAATTGAAAATATATTTCCGTGAAAACGTTTTATTGAAAGGTTCTAAGGATGATGATAATATAATTAGAAAGGATTATAAGGAAAAAAATTATATAACATTTTATGTCATGAAGTTATGTAGTTTGAACATAGGTTAAAAGAACAATAGGATTCATATGTCTCACTGTTATTCTATCTAGCATGATTCATTAATATTACTAACGAATTGGTCAGTGGGAATATTTTATCAGATGGTCACATAGGGATGTGATAGGAATTATATATGGATGTAATGTTCAGAAAACATTACTCATGTAACAACATGATATTCATGTATAATCTCTAGACATTTTACACTTAATAAATTGGTTGTAATGGTTGTAAACTTATCATGTATTAATAATTAGGAAAATTATATTTTTTTATTCATTCATGTGGTCTTAAATTTTAATTTACATAAATGTTTGAATGGTAAATATTCCCTCAATATAAAAACATTGAGTTTTCCCAAAACGACGCTCATCATAGAGTATCATGGGTTGTGATGATATATGAAGGTTAGCTTGAATATGTACTTGTATTTGATACAAAGTATATTATATGAGATGTGAAGAATATATTCTCAAGGTAATAATTAGAAACTTATTACTTGGATAAACTCACTAAAGTATATCTTATGGATTGAAATAAGGTCATTGAAATACTTAGGGTTGAATGATTATCATCAATTTTTATTACCTATGGTTAATGCGAAAAATTACATGTGAACCTTCATAATTTGATAACCTATTTACGCAAGTCAACATATGAAATTATCTAATTATGGGGTGGTTATATATGTTTTTAATCTTGTCAATAATTGGAGTGCAACAAATATTGAAATTTCCAATTTTATGAAAAGAAAATAAATATATCCCTTGATTTAATTAGTCTGAGGAAATGAAGGCCCATGCTTAGTTGTTTCACATAAAATGTGATCAGGTACTTGGATAAGTGACATTTGTGTCTCTTATTATATAAATAAATTACATGTGACTTATTAATTAACTTGGTCATTCTTATTTAAGGAATTATGAAATTCTAAGAGCTTATATTATATTAACATTTTCTATGTCTAGTAGTTTCTAGAGGACATGTAAAAAAGGATTTTATAGTTATAAATATGAGGTATAGGATACATCCCATGGTGGACATATTTGTATAGAGATATTAGGATGATTTATGGAGATCAAACTGGACCCCTTAGTATCTTGGGTAACACAAATGCTTATCTAGAGGTAAATCATTGCTTATATCTTGGAAATTTGGATTTCAATGTTCTATTCAATGTTTCTAGGGCATGAGTGTCACAAAGTTAGGCCCTTTGATAACAATAATGTTTTGGAAAAAGATTTTATTCAAAATTAATGGAGTTTTATGAAAATACATATAAAAATGAGATTGTATGGATTCAAAAAGAGTTGTAATTTTTTAATAAATACCTTAAGGTATTTTAGTTCAAGTGGGAGTAAAGTTAAAAAGGATCAAAAAACATAGAAGGGGGGTGAATTAGTTGGCCCCATTTTATAAGCTTCAATATTTTTAAAACATAATTCCTTTAACATTTTATAGTTCATATCATTACCATCATTTAGTAAATATTCATTAAGGAAATTTTTTGAACGCAAGTAAAGAAAATGAGATTTACAAGGCCCAGCATGAGTGTGAGAACCTACTTCTTTACCATATCCACTCACATGGGTATATAAAAATTCACTATAATGAGCAAGTGAGTAAATATTTCTCCAATTATAGTTAGAAACCTTATATCTCTTAACTATAAAGATTATACTAACTCATGTCAGTTAACAAATTTTCCATAAAAAAAATATATACACACAAAAAAATTAATACTTTGTTCAAACTACTCCACAAAAGTTCATGGGCCTCATTACCTTGAGTCATATGGCCTTAAATCCAATGAAACCATTCTGATTGACTCATTACAATCAAATAAATTTGAGACTCCCTAACACAAACTACATTAAAAGAAAATTTCTGTTCAATCTAGATAATAAAAATTGTGCTTCTCAGAAACTACTCAAAAAACACCCAATATAAACTTCCTCAGTCTGATCTTCCTCAATCCTATAAGAAAAAAATTAGCTATCTAATATTCTAATGATATATCTCTCTCAAAATAACTCTAACTCAAATTATTTTTTCATCCACCAATTTTTATTACATGAAAAGTTGAAAAGTGATAATATATTTTCCCTCTATTTATTGGAATCTCATAATGGAAGAGGTGGGAAGGGGGAAAACGTTTCCATCATAATAAAATTCAAAAACTATGAGTTCTACACATATATGAATTTCATTTTTGACCTCTTAAACTCTTCATAAATCTTCTAGAATCTTCTCGATTATTTTTATTAATCATCTCACTCAATGTTGTAAGCTATACTTTAATATAATGGAAAATACTAATATCATTAGAATAAAACTTCCTTAGCTCATTATGATAGAACTTCCTCATCAGAGTCTGTCTGTTTGAATTTTTTCCTCAAAATCATCTTGATTGAATTTCATTCCTAGAGTATGTACAATTAACTTTCCTTCCTATATTCAGTCTGATTGACATTCCTTCTCCAAGTCATTCGGATTGAATTTACTCCTCAAAGTTATTTTGATGGAAGCCTCTTAGCGATGTAATTCCCATTATAGTGGAATTTCAATTATTATGGAATTATTATTGTGATGGAAACTCCACTCTATATCTTTGAAATTATTCAAACCTCATCAGTTATACCTCATTCGGTCTTTTGGAAACCTATGTGTCTGGTACTTCTGGCCATGATGTAAACATTTTCTAGATTCCTAGAGCAGATACAGTCTTTACGATTCTTCCATTTCTTCAAAATATTTTATCAGGAGAGTTTTCATGATTTATGATAACTTCAATATTGTAAGATTATCATCTTACTTATGTTTATAAAGTTTAATAATCTTCTAACTAGTAAAATCAGTATCTTTATTCAACATATTCTGCAACATTCTGACATTATAGCTCCCCAACTCCTTTCATTATATGATTATGGTAAAGAAAAACTTTTATTGATAAACATTATATACCTATGATTCATTGGTATCTGAAGATATTATATTTAACTTATCAGTCTTTATGAAAACCAACATCTTAGGCTTCTTACCTTTCTTCACATAGATGGACCTAATCCTGATGATTGGTAATCCAAAACTTCTAGATTTTATATTTCAGAAAACATCTGCATCTGGTAAAGATCAGTTCGAATGTCTATATCTAGAGCTCCTTATTTTGATCCTCTACATCTAGAAAAAAAACATTATTAATTAAAATTACTTTTATTCGTCCTTGTGCTGGGATTTTAACATTCAGAAGCTTTAATATTTCTTACAAAAATTCATTCTAAACGACTAGGTCCAATCCTGAAGAAAAATAATTCTTTTACAAAAAAGGTTAGTTTTCTGAAAATACAAAACATTGATAAAAAATCATCACAAACGTTCTCCAGGTCGATTATAGGATGTGCACTAAAATATATATTCATGAGATTAATGTATAAGTGCATATGATTCATGATATATATATATATATATAATATTCTATATATAAGTATACATTCAATACAAGCATGAGATGCATATTTTTTTCCTGAAGGTGATGCATGAATATAATATATATATATATGTGTGTGTGTGTGTGTGTTTAATGGTTTATTCATCAATTATGATCCATTAATGAATGGATTAAATGATTTACATGAATTCATAGAAAATATTCAATGAATTATACCCAAATGACAGAAGCCCTTATTATTTTTTATGAATATGAGAATCCTTGAGCTTTAGAAATATAATAGGATGAGATACTATCCTATTTGGGAGGTGTATGATGAAAAGTGCATTAGAAACTATAAAACACTCTTCCTCATGATACATTTCTTATCTCATTTTAGAATGCACTAGAATCCCTTTGGATATAGGTTATCCTCAAAAAAAATATTTAGATTCATTGGCCAGTGTACACCCTCGGATTGAGGCTGGTTTTTTTCACTACACCTTGTGATATTCCCCAATCAGTCTTCCCAAATGAAGATTGAAGTTACTGTTCTTCATAAAATCTGGTTAATCTTATTTATAATATTATAAACAAATAAATTTATTTAAGATATATCCCTTTTTTTTGGGTTTTATTCTACTACATATGGTCATTTAATGATCATACAAATCCCAGCACCATATTCTTTATATTAGAGAGAAATTGTTACAGATTCAAACAACATGACTAGTGAAATTTCATTCTAAGAATCATAATATAGTAGAAGATACATGAGAGTGTGATTAATAAATGAGTGATAATTACCCTCATTTTTTCATGTATTGATATACACACATAATTGTGAGGTTTAAATTATTTAAGTTTGTTGGAATGTAAAACCCAATATTCAACAATCAAAAAATACACACATCATCACAAAAACTATTTTAGAGTGAACATTCTATTAATTGTAACACAAAGTGCAACCCAAAACTAGGAAATTTAATTCAAAATAATGTATAAAACTATTGTTATATAACATATACAAATATAAGTTACTTTCATGATCTTTAAATCCCAAGGATCATACTCAAAAAAGAATAACATGGATACGAGATATATTACTATTGGGAAGAAAACAATAAGAAAATTAAGATACTTTGTATAAAAATTATGTGAGGTATGTAAATTATTTTTAGTGTTATAATGTATTGTATATAATAGGAAAAATATTATTGGAATCCAATTGTTGGAATCTAGTCGTTGGAATGTGATCCTTGAAATTTGATCATATGAAATCTAATAATTAGAATATTTTTATTACCATTATACATTAATGTGTACAATAAAATGCATACACCCATTCAAAAAAAATTCATATATTAATAAATAATAATCAATTATTATAAATTAATAGAAATATAATATATATATGTTTTAGAATAAAAATAATAGATGAGAAAATGAGTTTCAAAATTTTTGGCACCACATGAAAGGTTATCAAATACACTAAGAGTTATAATTAATAATTAAAATAATCATATAAAAAAATTATTTTCAAAAAAATTACATCAATTGTGAAACCAAAAAGTTTAAATTGGTTAATAGTTTATTTTTAATTATTTTCTAAGATAGTCAATATTTTGTGTAAATATTAAAATACGGTATGAATATACTATAAATATTATTATGTAAAAAAATTTAAAAATGATTTAATAATTAATATAATTTAATAAATGTAAAAATAAGTAATTTTATTAATATAATGTTTTTTGGTAAATCAATATCATCTTTTTATCCTATAATACGCTTTCAAATTCCTAAAATATAAATTAAGAATTTAAAAAATATATATTGTTGAAAAATTATAATTATATGGTCAAAGTAACATAAAACAATGTATTTTGGTTATAAAAAGTTAATATTTTAGAAACCATTTTTTAAACATAAAATACTATGACCTAAAACCGTGCTTAATCCAATGGTTTTTCATTTTAAAAAACCTATATTTTAAAGGACATTGTTTAGAAATTACTAAAACAAATCCCACCAATTTTTTATAAATACCCACTCATACTCTCATTCAACTTCATTTAAAAATCACTTAGCATGGTATTCATTGTAAATTACCTCTCAATAATCATCCAAATGTTTTATATGCTTCTAGGCTTCTATTATCAAGCTTTAAGAAGCTGCCTTCCAATGTAAGTGTTCCCAGTCCTCCTATTTCCTTTTCAGTTGTAATATTTTTATCAAAATATATTTTTCAATACAATTTAATATGTATTCATTATTATAATTCAATTAAATTATCATCAATTTGATATATTATTAATGTAATAATACTTATTCCTTTTCATTATAGCCTTTTCCTATGTCGTTATAATGTCAAAGTATGTGTTACCAATCCCCCACTATCCTTTTCAAATGTAAATTTTTTATAATAATATCTTTTTAACTAACTCATAAAATATATGAATGATTGTTACTCTATGGTATTATTATTAATTTTATATAATTTACTTTTATATTACGTATTCCCTATAATTATATACCTTTTTATGCTTTTATTGTTCCAAAATAAGGGTTCTTAGTCCCTTCTTATCCTTTATATTTGTAATCCATTCTAATTCATTTTCATTTCAATATGAAATATTTTTATGAATCATCATTATAAACTCTTTATCATATCAATTAGATATCAACATCACCTCCCATTATATTACCATCATAAGACGTATTGTGATCATATATTAGTAGAAACTTGAGGGATAAATCTAAATATAGGAAGACATCCCAAAATTTCAGTATGGATGGTGTGATTTCTTAAATATGACCTCTAGTTATAGATAAGACTAGTGTATTTAGGATCTATATCTAAGTCACCTAGGGTAATGCAATTTATAGTCTTTGTTTTGGTATTATCATGGTCTTGATTTGGTACACAACAAGTAGGTCTAACCGTACACTAGGTTTAAAACTCCTGAAGATTTTATTTTGATGATTCACATATTGTTTATTGATAAAAATGATGGATTTGAATATATTATTTTAATCTTGTAGTGAATATACTATTTATATTTGAAAATTATTTTTGTATTTCACCATTTCTTGGAGTTTGGATTTGGGGGTTATTTTAATATTATTATTTTTGTCTCTTACAACTTAAAACTATTAAACTCATTGATTATTTCCTATTGATCTACTTATACAATGAATTTAAAGTAAGTTAATATTATAATTCAACAATGTATTATTTTCAAATAAGGATTCATGGTCTTGTATTAATGAAAAAATAAGGAAGATGAAAAATGCAATTATTATGGCATATATGGATACAGTGTTGCTTAATAGATGAATTTTGAAAAGCTAGCTCTAGAGGTATCACCCACTCAAGTAGAGGAAGAATGTTATATGGGATATTATGGGATAAAATCTATAAGGAATGATAATTTTTCAAGAACCTATAATCTGTAATTTAATAATCATCACAACTTATCATGGAAGGAGAAATAATCAAACAAGTAGGGAGTTTAGAGTGAAGTTAAAGTAATCCATAAAACTAGTTAACATTCCAAGAAAAGCTAAGACAATTATGTAAATAATGATTCTACATACAAAAAAATGATTATAGTACATATAATATCTCATAATATAAGATATAAATCAAAAGTTTTCCTATAAGGATGAATAACGTTATTATAAATAAAAACTTAAATTTATTAAGGATTAAAAAACTAATTCAATGGAACCAATATATCATAAAAAACATGTAAATGAATGTTGTGAAAATTATATAAAAAATATTGTCAGATACAAATGAATATTATCTAGAACAACAAATAAATATCCAAAATGATATATGGAAATGAAAACTAGACGAGGAAACATATCATGAATAAATATGGAAGTAAAAAAATACAACTATAGTTATTTGAAGATATAAGAAAGGAAAATGATTTCCCTGTTAAGTAGAAATATAGTGATAAGAAAAAAATAAAATTTTGATGCTAAATTTTCTAAAAAGATGTAAATAAAGCGAATATATTATAGGATAGTGATTTTTAAACTTACAAATATTTGGGTTAAATCATATATTCCAACTACCATATTCTTTAAATGGTATGTATTTTAATAAACATGAAAATAATAATTTCAAGTGGTTCACTCAAATGTTATATAATATTAGAGTTTATTTTCCATTTTTAAAAGAACTTATAAAGATTCAATATTATATATAATTATTTAAAAATATCATTTAAAGAAAAATAGGCTTGGATAATTTTAAACTATACCTATGATTTATGAAAAACTATGATTATTTAAATAAAAATACTTTAGTATCTCAATGATATAGAGAACCTCAATATTCTTAATGAATTTATAGGGAAAGTAAAATTCACAGGTATATTAGATTTGGGAGATAGTATAAATTTAATTTCTAAGTTATTTTGTAAAAAACAATGAATTAAAGTCATTAAACCCAAAATAGTGGCACAGGAACTAAATGAAATACCTTTGGTATACCAATTAGAAGATATTGAATATTTATTAGAGAGAGTTTAAAAATTTATAATTATAGTTGATTACATAGTTTTAAAAATGATAATTGATAAATAATATCTTTTTATCAATGAAAGACCATTCGTGGTATCTTGAGGATCCCTGATAAGAGTACCTTAAGGAAAAATCACATTTCAAATGGGTAAAGGAAAGAAATATGGAATATATTACAATATTTTAAGAATCTTTATGGTTTAAATTATTATAGTTATATTGATATTAATTATTATGAGATAAAACTAAGGATCAAATTACCATTGAAAATAAACAGGCTAAGTAAGTGGAATTCACTAGAAACATGATTGGCAATATGATGATATCAGGGGAATTTATTTTTAAATAGTGAAGAGAACTTGAAATTGGATGGTGTTAAAGACTAATAATAGGATAACGATTTTGAAAAACCTATTGGGAAACCATATATAGGGAATAAACATATTTTGTAGTAAAAAATATTTCATACTAAGAAAAATATAATTATTTGTTCATAAAAGTCACAGTTCAGGGCATTTTCCTCACTGTATAAGATTCTAAATAAAAGGAGAAGCAATTTGAATTATTGAATATTAATTAAATAATAAATCCATAGTCTATATAATATATAATGGGAATAAGGCCAAAGAAATAATGAATTAATTGCACTTGTCGAATGAGTCCTATCAAAATTCAGATTACTAGATAAGACTCATTATGAATGTGAAAGTTCTCAAGGATGGTGTTAATAAATTTCTTGATGCTAGAGTAATTTATCCCATTTATGAATGTGAGTGGGAGATTCTTATATGTGTGGTTTAAAAGAAATGTGGAATCATTATAATCAATAAAGAAATTAATGAGAATATTTAAAAAAGTAAATTTATTGGTTGGAGAGTTTTTATATCATAAAAAATAAATAAGTCCATATGGAAAGATCATTTCTCTTTACTATTCATTGATCAGAAATTCGAATTTCTTATAGAGAACTAGAATTATTTCATTTTATATCGATATTTCTGATAAAACGAAGTGTCTATTGATCTTTAGAACTAAGTAAATATTTCATTCATGTGTCCTTATGGCACAATTTCAATCAGAAAAATTCCATTGGGATTCTGTAGAGAACCCTCCATTTTCCAAAGATACATTATTGTTACTTTCATAGATATAGTGGAAACTGTTATTAAAGTATTCATAGAATAATTTTATATCACTAGAATTAAATTTATTTTTTGATTGAAAAAATTATTTAAAAGTGATATTTGTATATATGTATATAAATTTGGAACTCTATTTTGAGAAATTCTAATTCATATTAACATAAAACATTATTCAAAGCCCCAAACATTCAAGATATTATATAGTTGTGGATATGGAAAAAATTGAAGGGATCACATCACTATTCCCACTAAGTTTTGTTATGTCAGTAAGGATATTCTTTGGGTATTCCAAATTTTATAAAAGGTTTATCAAATATTTCTCAAAATACCACTATGATCAATTTTAGAAAAGGTGGGAATTTTTAGGTTTGATGAAAAATTCATGTAATATTTTAAAAAATTTAATAAAGAGTTAGTATCAACACCTATCATCACATAATTTTATTGGAATCAATAATTCAAAATCATGTGGGATTCTAGGGAATTTATTGTTGGTGTTTTTCTTAGATATAAGATTGAAAAAATTAGTATGTCACCTATTGTGAAAGAAAGCTATTAAATGTATCACAATAAAATTATTCCCTGATGCAAAAAAGATATGTTGGTAGTGGTGTTTGCTATATAGAAATATGAGACATATATAATTGGATGAAAGGTAACTATTTTTACAAGCCACATACATTTGAAGTATATACTATCAAAGAATTAATATAATCAAACATTAATTAGAGGTGTCTTTCTCATAAAATAATTTTATCTTGAAATAAAATAAAAAAATAAAAGTTGGGAAACAATATGTTTATCACATATCCAAATGTTAATGGTAAAAGGTTGATCTTACACATCCTTTCAATGGAGAGTTTCTATACAACCAATAGTTTCAATAACAACCAAGGTTCTTATTTGGAATTAAGAATTATCCAATAAAATTCTTATTGGGAAGAAGTCGTGGTTGATGAAAAAGAATGATAGGATGATCTTTGAGGATTGTGGGAAGAATCACACATGGGAATCTCCATAATATTAAAAATAATGGGATCATGGAATTTTAAGATAGTGTGTTCCAAAAGTGGGGGTTCTAATAATACTAAACCAATTCCACACACTTCCATGCAGTGGTGACTTTTGGAAATATAAAAACCAAAAATAAGATAATTTGTGGGACCATTCCTAAAATCTCATGGGAATGAATTTATTTTGTGGTGGTGATTATGAATCAAAAAAAAATTCTATCAAAGTCTACTAGAAAATGTTTTTTCTTCTATGGTTAAAATTTTTAGGGTGTATTGTCATATATATTTTAAGTTCCTAGAACCATTTTTTGTAATTATGGAGTATAATTTTCATAATAGTTATGAATAGGTGTGGTTGAAAGCCCAAAACTAGAACTATGTATCAATAAAAAACAAGTGGACAAGATGAGATGACCAATATGGATTTGAAATTCATTTGTTAAAATAAAATTAATTTCAATAGAAAATATTTCACATAAAAAATGGAGGATATTATTATGGTATGAAAAAATTATTATAAATACTTCATTGGTTTGTCTCCATGTATAATTTTCTTTAAAAAATAATTTTACCTATCAATTGAGATAAAACACAGAGAATTTTGGGACTTAAACATTATTGATATATACTACAAGATAACTAAATAGAAGATGATGTTAACTTGTTTAAATGTTTCTAAAGATTTTAGAATATAATCCTATGAGAATTATAGAATTTTGTAAGAAAGGATAAATAATTTCTAAATGGGATGATTCAAAAAATTAAATTTAAGGAAGTAAAATTTTTCCCTCTCTTCTGTTCCTGAGTTAATATCCTTCCTCGAAAGATTTAATATAGGTTATGGGGACCCTTAAATGTGGTCTATATAATCATACGAGAGCTGTGAGGTTTTCTAGAAAATATGTAGAGCCATTCTTTATAACTAGAAAATGTATTAAACAATACTTTGAAAGATTAAATGTAGAGAAATAAACCTCCTATATTACTCAATAATGAAAATTGAAGAGACAAGATGATAACTATAAACCATGTTCCCTTAATATATATTGAAAGATCATTACATCCCTTTGTTAATTTTTGAAGAATCATAATTTTAACCACTAATTTATTTGTTTGAATTTTACAAGATAGAAAGAAATAATTATAAATGAAGAAAAAAGGGGTGAAATAGTTAACTATATAAAGAGGATTAAAATTAAGGGGTGTATTCTTGATCTTACTACTATATCATAATTTAAATAGGTTTAAACTTATCATGTTGAATTATGCATAAAAAACTAGTGTAGGGGACTGTTTTGTGTGAAATGATATAGAATAACACTTTAGTGTTTTTTTTCATAACATTTGTAAGATATAGTTCAATTTAAAAATATTGATTTTATATTTTATGAACTTTTTTAGGGATTTTTAAATGGAAAAAATCTATAGTATCATAATATGAAGTATCTGTACAACAATTTTAACATGGATTTGCGTGAATTTTTTACTATAAGGTAATAAATCCTCCAGGATCCAACATAAAATATAATCATATATGTCCTCTGAATCTTGGGTGAAAATAGAAATTGTTATCCCACATTAAATTTCTAAGATTATTATGTACTATGTTTTTGAGTGAAAAAAGAAAATCCATAAAGGGTGAAATTACAATTTGGGAGTAAGATTACCGATCCAAATTCCATTACCCAACTATTTAAATTATTCTGGAGGGATGCCTTCTATATAAGATGGTTTAGTTATAAATTAGTCTCTCTAAACAAATAATTTAAAAGTATATACCATGGCTCTAAAATTTTAAAAATAGGGTAAGTTTCTAGTTTTTTAAGGAGTGTAAAGTGGGGAAAATATTGAGCACAAATGAATAAGGGGAAATTAAATTATAATATTACAATTTAATTCTCAATAAGAAAGTGAGAAATAGGGAAGAGGAAAAGAAACATGAAGTGAAGGGATTTGTGAAAGTGTTGAATATAGGAAAAATAATTCAATCAAAATATATTAATTTAATATGTAATGTCTTGGCGATAAAACTTGATATTATTTTTTTTATTTTTTAAATATATAAAGAGAAATAATCTTAGTTGAATTTATCACTCCAATGTGAGGGAATGTGAATAGCATAATTTTTTTGTTTTTGATTTTTCATTATTTGGTATTTTTTGGGTTTTCATATTTTTTAATAGTAAATGTTATTTTATATAATTTTAATAGTTTGGAATTGAAATAATAATTTTGGATATCCTTGAATATATTTTCATTCATTCAATCTGTAATTTGAATTATAGTTTTTTAAGGTGATTCATTAATTTTTGAAAGTATTCATCTTTGAGGAGAGGATCTATAAAAGATAAATGAGAATATGAATGGATTTACGAAAGAAAAAATAAGTACTATGTAATATTAAACAAGAAAGAATGTAGGTTTTGGAAAAATATAAGAAGTTTTGTGTGAGATTAAATGAAATAGAAAATGTTATTTGTTAGAATAAATATTATCTTACCCCTTAATCTAAAAACATTTCAATGCATCAACATAGAACTATTGGCAGTCGTTATAATTAGTTGAACTCAATGCTATATAGTGTCAAAGATTGAGATTATTCTAGAACCAAATGAAATTTAATTAACATCACTATGAGGCTACATCCTCTCATAAAAAATGTAGTTTCATTTCATCATGGATATGCTAGATCCAACTTAGCATATATAAAGCACTTAAGGTTTTTTGAAAGTCAATGTTATCTCATAGAATCCATCATAGATTAAAACCAAGATAAAAAAATTGTATAGGGAAAAAATAAGATATGAACTCAAGAAACTCCCTTCACATTACTATTCTCCATTTCTAATAATATGAAAATTTCAGTGGTTGAGATTATGCTGCAAAGCAAGGGTGGCTTACATTAAGTACCAAGAAAATTCTTTCAATATAGGATAAATTGAATCCATAATTACAACATGTAATAGTTCACAAATGTATGATTGTGTCCCCAATACAATTTAAGGTTGAACTCAATATAGGCTAAATTGAATCCAACATAATCTAAGGGATATAATTCCAAAAAAAAAATTAAGTCAACCAATGAAGTATCTGAAGGGTACCATAAGTGTTCGTGTGGCACTATATCACTAAAAACTAATCTGAAATATTATCCTAGAAGTAAGGAATTAATATCAATAATTTTGGTCCATTGATCTATGTTGATTCCACATGAATCACATGCATATCTTTTGGAGATCAAAACAATCACCAAATATTCTTGACTAACTAAAATAAGACATAAATTAAAAACTTGGACACCGGGAATATTATGCAATGGAGAGATAAGATAACCCGCATGTGTAAGTGGAGTGGAACATTAGAGAGGGAAATATGAGTTTTGTTCTAGGTGAATTGATCTAATCACTCACAATCCACATGGTATGATTATAGTTGGTATGAATAGCTACTTTGTTGAGACCCCATACATTGAATGAGGTATTAATAATTTGTAACATGAATCATATTTTTTAGAGAGTAGGTAGGATATGAGATATTGAAGTTATTAGATGAAGATTCAGAGAAGATTTTTAGAGAACCTTCATTTTATATACCCTGTTTTTATTATAATTTGAGTATATGTGGTTGTACACATAGTGAGGAAGGGTATGGTGTAATTTTGGATCGTTTCAAATTCAAAAATGAATTGAATTTTTTCTATCATCTAATTTTTCAATATTTTTTTTACTAGTTTGATCAATTAATAAATGAACATATGGAAGAGGGTGCAGGAACAAGAGTTGTAATCCAATTTTATACACTTGTATTTGGGATTATTTATGTAAATAATGAGAGTGTCCAAATAGTGTAAGGAATTCATTAATAATATACTAAAATAGATAAAATCCCTTCTTATAATTAGTATATAAAACCTCATGCGGACATCTAATTTCACCAATAAGGTGAAGTGTGACTTGAGATTTCACTTGGAAGGGAAGATTGAGTGTATTCATAATAAAGTGATGAATTCAGTCATAGTAACATGAAGTAATGAAACTTACACAATTTCCCCATTGTTTCTTCATTTTATTCAAAAAACAGTTTCACATTACTCATGTCATTTTTCTCTCATCATCTTGGATTTCTTATTACGGCCTTTATACCCTCCTTTTTACTTATATCACAAAAATACCAAGACTTCTCTTTTAAATTATAATACTGATAGACTTATATAGTAAATTGAATTGGTTTTCCTAATGGATATAACCTAATAGATATCATCGTCAATGATCTACTTGACTATGTACACTTTTTGATATGTCTTTTTGCTTTATTACACAGTTTATCATCACAAAGTATCATTTCTACCCTGATGAGGTACAAAAAAACCTATCCCTATCAAAAGTAAGCTTAAAATTATAGAGGATGTGTTGTATTGTGTGATCACCCCTATTGTGTGTCATTCACTAAATTGGTGAGGCTAGATGTTCTAATGAAATATCTACTCCAAAACAAATTAAATAAAATTAAAAAAATATCTCATTTTAATGTTAATAATTAAAAGTGACAAAGTATATAAGATAAAAATCATACCTCATACTATGTTTTGGACCACTTCATTTTATCCCTCCACTATATGTATCTAACCATGGTCATTACCAGTAGTACCATGATCCTAACTTTGATAACCTAGAGATAGTTGTGGAAGTATAATAAAGCATCACCAACCTCCAAATCCTCTTATTACACCACTTAATCCCCTGCTAAAATATCCTCTTAGAGTTACACACTTTCTACTAAGTAGAATCCCTTAATCTCAATGTTTCCATTTATATAGAGGTTCAACAGTAGTAAAACCCTAGTTACCCTTACCTACATACCCAGTCAAGCAATATTGATCCATATATCCTATGATTACATGTGAATATAAAATATTAGATATCTACTGGTTGGAAACTGGTGGGATCCATCTATTATAGTTCCTTATGTATGGGATTGTAAAAATCAATTCCTTGGATGTTGGTTCCCCAATAGTTGGCATCAACTAACAGTTGTTTATTATTACACATTTGGTATTCCATAACCTAATTCAATATAAATTGTCTCCTATAAGAATCCCTCAGTCATAAGGGAACTCTATAAAACATCATCATATGTGGGAATGCATATTTCTAGAATAAAACATCAAATATCTCTTCTGAGTCCATTCTTAAACATTCTAGAATGAAATAATTCATTAAATACCATAACCATGGAGTACCTCATGAGGTTTATGAACCTCAACACATACTCCAAATGGATCTATGGAGCACTATAGATTTAGGTTGGGTATATATTTGTTTTTATTTTAATCAATATCAATGGATATATCTAAATTACAAAAGAATATACCAAAAAATATCTAGAGATTATATTGGAAAATTATTTTATACTTAATTGAAATATAGAATTACCAAATTTTTTCTATTTTACTTAATTAAATATCATTCTAACTATAGTATTCTTGTCCTTTTGGTGAAGAATTCAATTGAGGAAATCTCTTTAAATTTCAACATATGCTCTAAAAAACTATGATAGGTGTTTTTAAAACACTATATGCTAGTGTAAAAGTTTCAAGAGATTGACATTATTCATCATAGAACTCAACAACATCTATTTTTCTCTCAATGTTCTTCAAAGGGAGGAATAGAGTATATTACTTCAATGACTGGAGAAAATTATAGTGGTTTCTCTATTGTTTAGAATGCATCTAACCAAGAAAATGATATAATAAAGAATATTGACTTAGGGATAAATACTGATAATTACATAATATATCATTTCTATAATTTAATTTGTGTTATTCCCAACATCAATTATTATTATTATTATCATCATCATCATCATTATGTTGTTATTTTTTGATCCATGGTTGAGTGGTACACACCGCTATCCTCCACATCCAAGAGACCAAGGTTTGATTCCTAGCATCCTTAGGGGGATTTATGGGTAGTGATTCATTCAGTGACGTAGGAAGGAAATAATGTGGGCAATGACAGTGGTGATTCAAGCTAACATAAGTTGTATAATGAAGGCATGGAGGAAACCCAGTTCAATGCTGACAGAGCACAGGTACTTTTATCCATGTAATGGGAACTCAATCCCACTACGTATTCGGGCCACTATTTGTAATAAAATGGATTGTTGGGTGGGTTATCCTTGGGGGGATATGACCTATACTTAAAAGAAATCTTGTGTTTGTGTTTATGTTTCTTTTTATGTACCCTCAATAGCCTGCCTATTATTATTATTATTCTTATTATTCTTATTTTTATTATATTCCATGTCATGTAATATATTCAAAATAATTACTAAAATAAATTGATTAATATTTATTCAAATGATATTAAATAAAATACATTACTTATAATAAATCATTAAACTTGATGCATATCCTATAGGCATAGAAACTGGTTGGGTACCCACTAATTTTGGGCAACAAAAACACGAAACCCTTTTTGTTATAAGAGACCTAAAACCTACCCGAAGTCAATTATACCCATTTTATTTTTACACCGACTAAAACCTAATTAATTAACATATATAATTTAATAATATAACCCATTTAATTTTATATTATATTTTATTTTGAAAAATAATAATATCATGGGCATTGATTAGGATAAAATGCACAGAGGGATTCATGGAATAAGGGGGGTGGATGCAATAATATCGGGGTGGAGATGGTCAAGACGGTAGTGACATGTGGGGATTTATAAGTCCTTGTGTCTCACTTACCCCTTCACTGTCACTACACCGAGTCAAAAACCACTAATTTCCCTCTTGTTATGTGTTACCGCCCATGTCATCTAAATATTATTAATATATATATATATATGACAAAAATTTAAATTGATTTTTCATTCATGTATCATATAAATGATACTCAATACCTTCTTGATTAATAACTAGTTATTTTATTGGAAACTTTAAACTAATTAAAAATCACTGACACTAGATTTGATCAGGTCGGGTAAGACCGAGTACCCAGTTATCAGGTACCCATTCCCATCCATAACATATTCCCAAAAAATATTAGTCTTTAAACAAAAAAATAAATTTTTATTTTATTATTGATGTAACTAAACAAATATTTATTTTAATCTATTAACAAAACTAGTGAATGAATAAATATTTAACTATAACATTTTGAATAAATAAACAAGGACAAAATTAGTCTCATATATTCTATACACAAATATCTCAGGACTAAATTTGTATGATCAACATTACATAAACAAATACTATTATACAAAATGGGAATGAATTTATAAAAAATATTAAATTCAATGGAGTTTAGTGACATTATGGATATACATAGTGTGTGACCATCTAGAACTCTTTCTGATATAAAAGTATGCGAACTTACCTAAAATAAAAAATATATATCAAAACATATAAATCCACCCACATAGAAAAAATTTAATAAAGAAACAAAAATTTAAATATATGACCCTTCTTGAAGTGCATTTATTATTAAAAATTTTGGTGGAAAATTTTTGGATATTTTGTATTTTACTTGTTTATGGAGATCCAGTAAGGATCTTGGAACATTTTTAAGAGTTATAGACCTAAAGGTATGAAATTTTGATGTTTTATTTGGGCATACGGTTAATGTATTGTTTATCCAAACTCTGTAGGCAATAATAAAAATTATAAGAGGTGGGAGAATGGTATTTCAAATCATGAGAAGGGATCTGGATAACTGGACAAAACCTTCAACAAATTTAAGGACTATTTATCATGGTTTCACTAAATTTTTTAAACATCATGGTCTAGCCATGCGAGGTGGAGTGTCTCCGAGAATAATATCAACATGGTTAGTGCATGGTTTACATAACCATATGATCCAAACTTCTGAGTTGTGGTTCCTTAGGTAGTGTTTGTCATACGTTTGGTAGATAGTTTGGCCAAACACGCATTTATGTCATGAAACATATTAAAAGTTGGAAAATTATAGTTTCTCTCTTAGGATATTAATACCCAAGGACCTAATTTTCATCCCCATTTCATCTAAAAACACCCCATGTTACATCCCTCCTCCTCCATCTTTGTTGATTAATCTCTCTCAATTATTATCCATTTTTATCACCTTTCAATTCATTAGAGATATTACAAAAAATATACAAGAATATTCCCTTCCATTATTTGTTCATTTCACTATTTATAGAGTATATGTCAATATACCCAATATCGAATTGTTTTGTGTTCTTTTCTGATTCACACTATTCGAGCTTTATCCAATGACCAATAATTATTGGGTTGACATCTATGAACCTAAGTTAGGTGTTTTATAGGTTATACCTTAAAATTACCACTATGTTTCAGTGCATATAACATGTGGTCATGCTAAAAAAACATGCATGTGATCCTAAATTTAAAATTATGTATTCTGTGCATTCCCCTTATGAAATGACCTACTCTACGAGCCATGAAAAAACTATTATTGATTAAATAAAAACTTATATGACCTATAGTATGGCTGTTATTTGAGAAATTAAATTATGTAATGAATTTGAGGAAACGGGTGGTTCAAAAGAATGAATAATTTGATTGAGAGTTATTGTTGGGGAATCATGGAGCTCACTCTATGATCCAGGATAAGTCTGTTTTATATGAGAATAATTAAATTTAACATAAATAATACTAATATATATTTTCTATGAACTTCATTTTATTTTAAATGTCTTTGAATTCCTTAGGGAAACCCCTAGGATACGTTTGAGATTAATTATGATACTTAGTTTGGAAGGCCTTGAGGGACCCACCATGAATTCATTTAAGGCTACTAATGTCACACCATTTGGAATTCCATGGGGACCCCCCCCCCACCACATGTATTTCATTTGTACTTACTTATGACAATTAGTTTATAATTATTTATTATAAACTACTACATTTTTTAGCCCTACGCCAGTTTCTATGGTCATAGAAATCCATATTAAGTTGAAATAGGTATCTTCAGTTCTCTTTTACACATTATAACTCAATAGTTAAACTAGTTTGTTCATTAAGATTTATTTTATTTATATCATACATCACGATGTACAATATCTCGGGTGGGATATGTTTTTAGACGTCATTGGTCATATCCTATCAAGTTGTACTCACATAATACTTGAGTTGCGGTTGGTACCCTGAAAGACTTCTAGATTACATAATAAGACAAGATAAATTACCCTATGATACATTATTTATTTCTAATTTTCTAACAGAAAATGAGAAGTGGGACTATTGTAGGACTCGGGACTAGTTTGGGGGAGTTCTATTTTTTATCATTGGTTCTTTTTTGTGGATTTGTATATATGATTATTTTTTATATTTTTGAATATCTGATATTATATGTTATTGATTTTCATACATCATGAGTTGTGGTTATTAATTATCACTTTTTATGATATTTATTTATTTTATATGGGGATAAATAATATTTTATTTATTTTCATTGGTGGTTTAATCTTATATGGGGTATAGTCTGCACATTGTACAATAATAGACTCATGCTTCTTTTCATTATCCTATTGTGTGTGGGGAGGCATGCATGAGGTCCATTGGATCCTCTATTCTAGTTATTATTTGACTAAACCAGTAAGAGGATGTCACAAAGTGGAATGATATCCATTCTTTTATTTAACTATTTGGGAAATGAGGAAAAGAGATAGGTTGTTTTTGGGACTTGGTATAGAACTCATTCCAAGGAGTAGATAACCTATGTATGAGGAAATACAAAGTCTCCATAGATGTGATTTATTTTCATCGTTTCAATTTTATAATTAATCTATTTCAACTTTAGTGAGGTACATGATTTTGGGATTTATGATTTATAATATTTCATTTCATATATGGAACTAAAAGAGAAGGTGCTTTCATTAATTATTCTGTACACATAGCATTTACATGTCATTAGCCTAATTTCCTATTGGTTACTTTATTAAGTTATATAGAAAATTATTTAAATTATTTTCATTAATTTATAATTTTTTTACATATAATGTTCTTTTTGTTATATTACTTAAAAAATCCCCTAAATAGATGAAAAGTATGTTATCTGATTAATTACATTGTCTATAATGTGGATTCAAAATTGTAAAATTCTACTTCCAACTTTAATAGTACGTTTATCAATAACATGAAATAAAAATTCAATTTAATTGAGCCTTAATAGTGAAATTATTATTAAAATAAAATGTAAAATTGTGATGACATGGGTACAAAGTGTGATGATAAAACCTTATAAATACGATTTGAAAATTATGGGTATATGAAATTGACCATGATTATGGGTAATTAGAGCCTAATGAGGGAGATTAGGTTATGAGATGTTTTGACATGGGATATAGGGAGTAGTAGGGTTAGACAATTAATTTCATTACCAAGTTCTATAAATAACTATTGTGCTACTGTGTTCTAAATCATGTGTTTAGAATTTTAGACAAATACCTCAACAATGGCCTCTAGTTGAGAACATGGAGGGAAAAAATAGTCATTCCACTATTTTTGTTGGGTTGGAACCAATTGTGGTACAAAGGTAGGTGATGGAAGTCTAGATTTGAGTGAGATTTTTTGTGTGGTTCTCACAATGAAGATAGAGGGGCAATGTGGGTTGTTTAAATTATATCAGAGCTGACTAGGGAGTTTTAGCTCTAACATATGTCAATATATTTTAAGGAGGGTTTTCCATAGGTAGATAAGTACTGAATTGATTCGATCTGGATGATCTTTGATCATCTCAAGAATCCTAAAGATAAGAGGGTGAAATTGGAAGGTTATTTTCAATGCGGGTCTGTGAAGTGGTGATGGGATGTCCTGGTCAGGACAGGTCAGCTTGTGGCTTTTTCCATGAAGAACTTTGGAACCTACTTATTTGGTCACATCTTTTTGAAGACCCTATGATTTAATAGATCTAGTGAGTTAATGCATATTACATAGGGGAATATGTTGGTCAATGACAGTTCATATTTTTTCCCTAAATTATAGCACTTTTCCCCTATTATTGCTGGTGATGAGTTAGGAAGGCCAATAAACTTTGAGGATGGGATACGATATGGGATTTGGGTTCAGGTGAATGAATTACATATTCCATCATTTTATGAGGTAGAAAACTAGGTGCTTACCTATAAAAGGAACCCAATTGAAGGTTGAGTCATAAGATATGGGCTTATAATGGGGGAAAAGATGTATGTTTTCAGGAAGGAGACTCTACGTTGATGGTTCACACCATTGTAGTGGTTGATATATTATTTAGGGTAGAAAATAATATTTTCCTATATAGGATGATAGTATGGTGCAGTTTCATCAGTGTAGGAGGACCAAGAACTGTTGTTCTCATTGTGACTAACTGTTGTTAGAGTGTTATGCATGTGGCATATGGGGGAATCTAAAGGGGTTTTGTAAGAGTATGTAGAGGCTACCTTATGATAGGAGATTTAATAAGGTGAAAGTTTTGGGTACTAGTTCATCAATTTTGGGATATGCAATTATTCTTAGTTCTACTAGTCATTTTGGCCAAGGTGGTGGGATTAGTGCTCAGGGTTAGGATCAGTAGCACCAGCAAGCCAGGGCAGCTCAGAGAGATCAAGCAGGGGTTCCGTGAAGAGGTACAGGTTAGTTACATGTCATTCAACATACCCCATTTTAGAAAGTCATTAGACCTTCCATGTTCTTAGGTATGGTCATATAAGACTCTATATTGTATACTAAATTATTTGATACAATTTATTCACATTCCTTCATACCTTCTTATTTCATTGAATGTTTTGATCAAGATGTAGAGTATTACTATAGTGTGATGTCTATTTAAAAGTCATTTGGAGTGAGATCCAAGGGTTTTAGCCAGTCTAAAGGTTATTCCCTAGTGGTTGGATACTATATATGTCTCTGGTATCTCTTTCTATTGGAGATTATAGGTTTTGATGTGATCATCATGATGTATTATCTAGAATGATAACAAGACCACATCAATTATTATTATATAAAGGTGAATTTCAAATCTTTTGAGGGAAGTAACTATACTTATATTATATAATGATATTTTTAACCTGTATTTTGAGGTCCATACCATTAAAAGTTGAGAATAATTACACTCCTAGTGGATTTTTTGGTTTTGGAATTTGGGGAAGTTCAATATAGTGGTTTTCCATCCATAGTGGATAAGTTCCTATATTTTTTTCTTGATTATATATTTCGGTTACCAACTGAGAGAGAGGTACAGTTTACCATTGAGAATACACCAGAAGAATAGTTTATTTATATTCCTCACTACAGGATGGGTCCTTTGATGTTTCTTGGTCTTCAGGATCAGGTATGTGATTTTGAGGCCATCGGGATCATTTATTCAATCACTTCTCCTTGGGGTTCTCTAGTCCTATTCTCCAAGAAGGTGGGTGGTTCCATGAGATAGTTTTTTCTTTTATGAACATGTTAGTGGTGTTCATGGCCTTAATATATTGGGTTTCCACCTATATTTATTTATATTCATGGTAATATTTTTGTAAGAAATTCACATGTACACCAAGTCAAAATAAGATAATGTATATAACCAGGATATAGTATTGACCATCATTAGAGAGAATAAAAGATAGAAAAATATCTTTATGTTCCCCTTCTGGATGGATTGGGTTCACTTCTTTGATCATATTATATCACAAATAGAGATTGATGTTTGCACTAATCCATAACCTACCCAATATGAGTGATAAGTACTAACTATTTTGTGATGATTTATGATTTTTCTAAGGTGTATTAATAATTCAAAATGATCTATTATTGTTTTATATCTAAAGACCCAGAAATTCCAAGAATTTTTTTTATACATGGGAATTTTTACGAGTCTTCGTTTTCTGATGACGCTTGATTCTGAGTCCCGGTGTGCCCGGAATCAATTTCTGAAGTTTTTTTCAGGTACGTTCAGTAAACATATGAGCGGGATTTTATATCTTTTTAACCAGTGCTCGGAATTGAAATATGAGGGCACCGTTGAACTCACAGCGTCGATGATTGCTTAGTGATACCCTCACCATAGTTTCATTTTAACGATAATGGAAGTTAGTTTAAGGGGTTTTTAATTAAATTAAATAAAAATAAAGGTGTTACTTTATTTTTATTTGTTGGGTGGTTAAAACCTCCAAGTGGAAGTTAGAGGTGGGCCCCACCACACCATAACCTCCCTTGGGAGGATGTTTTTAGGTGGGGCCCACCCAAGCCCTTGATCTCTTCTAACCCCCCCCCCCCCCCAAACCCCTTGAACTCCCCATAAATGGGGGAGCTCTTGAACTTCCCCTTAATGGTGCCAATTCACCCTAAAATTAATTAATGACTTCAATTAATTAATTTTTTAAATATTTTGAATTCTTTTGAAATCTATTGCCAACAAAAAAATAATGGGTTGGTTTAACCCATTATTTTGGTTGGCGATTCTTTTTGGTGAAGCTTTGGAGAACTCTAGGAAGAACATCATCCTTTCCACTGAAGAACGAAGAACACCGTATTCGATCTTCAATCAATCCAAAAGAGAAGGAGCCGCCCATGAAGAAATCTGATGACGCTTCTTCCGTGGACACTTCCTGACGCCAACGAATCGATTCTGTCTTTTCCCGTGACTTCGTCAACGTGCATTGAAACGAGGTAGGGGTTTGACTTGAATTATTTTCTTGTTCTTCATCGTTCAATCCTTTGTTTATTTGATGCTGATTGTTATCAACATAACGAGGAGGGATTGGTCTGCATGAACACAGCCCGACCCTCCACCTATGGTTTTTCATATTTGTCAACGGCGGAGATGGACCAATGGCGACTGGCATCGAGCCGACCACAAAGAAAACCGGCGGCGCAAGGCCGCCGGTTCTCCAAGAGGGCGCGGCACCATCGTGCTGCACGGAATGGAAGTCGCGGCATTCCAAACCGGCGCCTAGTGCCAGTTCTTTTGGAAGTCGGGGGGGCGTGGAACCCCCCCCCCCATTGCGTGGCTAGCCGGGCCGTACGGCCAGCCGGACCGGGCCACGTGGGCCGCCACCAGGTCACGCGGGCCACCAGGCCAGGCCACCCCTTCAGGTCGAGCCACCCATCGGGACGGGCCACCATCGGGACAGGCTTCCCCTTCTGACCGGGTTGGACCTACAGACCGGGTCAGAACCCTATCCAGACCTGTTTAACCCAAAATCACCTTTTCATCCGTATTTCAAGCTACGGGGGTCCGAATGATGAACCGTCTACGAAGAAGGAAGGCTTAGAGCAGGACGGTTCTTTTGGCATACCCCACATGAGGTTTCGATGTAGTTGGGGTATGGCTGGGTTGTTTTGAACCTAAAAACCAACCAAGCCCCTCAAACAAAAATACCAATAACTCAAAAACTGGGCATCTGATGGACGCATCATCTATCGCGTTGGGTTCCTTATGATGAGACAGAACTATCGGATAATAAACTTGAGACTTCATGGTAGTTGATGTATCAAAACTTGTCTCTGGAGAGGATCCTCCTGGAATCGAGTGTGCTGCGTGTGGGAACCCTATGGTTGGTTGCGACTGAGAAGATAGAATCCGGTGTGGGTTTGACAGCGACGATACAGTACCGAGATCCTCCGTGGGTTCGACAGTGATGGTGCTTGACCAGGATCCTATGTGGGATCGACAGTGATGACTAGTGTACCACGATCCTACGTGGTTTCGACAGCTCTGATAATGTTCCTGGATCCTACGTCGGTTCAATAGAAGAGATGATTCAGTGGCTAAAACTAACCATATCCACCCCTCTAAATGAGTTGTATACATATGTGAGCTGAGTCTTGTCTTTCAGTTGTTATCTATGAGATGATTTACTTTACTTCCTTTGTGGAATGGGTTGGGCTTGGGCTCGAATGTTGGGGCCAGACTGTGTTTGGTAACTTAGGTATATGTATGGGGATATACCTAAGTAGGATAGGTTGATACTTCAAGATTGTGTTTTAATACTGTGGTTCATCCTTAGTGGATTCTGGGAGACCTTCAGGGGTATCGGGGCCCCCTACTGAGTATTGTTATACTCAACCCTACATGGACATCGCCCCCAACTTGTTTTCTTCTCTGCAGACGACGGTCAGTAGTGATCGATGCTAAGGGTGATGGATGGGAGGTTTCTCTAATATGGACAAGACATGACGTACCTCAGGGATGAGTTGTTTGAGTTCTATATCTACCCTTCAGGTAGGATTTCCTGGTGGACAATCCGGGAGCTGTTTTTCCCTTTTTAATTGTACTTGTACCTGTTGTTCAGTTGGGATTGTATACAGGCCCACTTAATTCCAGTACACTTTTCTTTTCTATATTAATACTTGTTTCTTCTACTAATTGTGTTTAGACTATGTGTGTTACAGGTTTAAAGGAAATTACTTCCCTTTTTATTAGGGATTCGCCTTTGGTGTTTGTCGCCAGCCCCTGGCCTATGGAAGGCGGACTTGGGGTAGTCACGACACGGGCACCGAGGATGTATTGTGAAAAATTGGTATCAAAGGAGTTGGTTCTACTGCAAAACTTTGGACACTGATTTTTATTTTAATAGAAATAGTGTTAAGTGATTTGGGTGTGATTATCATTTTAGGGAAACCGGTGTTGGTGCATCGGTCGGTGTATCCATACACTAGGACTTTGACTTCTCATTTCTGACTCAGTGCACGAAAACACTGATTGTGTGTGTGTTTCCACTGAAAGTTTTCTTCTTGATTGTTTTGTCTCAGCTCACCAGGTATATTGTTTTGAACATGGTGCACCTGTTTCTTTTCAGGATGGCCCCAAGTAGGCAACCATATAGGGTTCCGAGTTTCATATGAGATGGTAGCCCACCGAGCGACGAGGCCTCGGTGTAGGGCCCAAACACAGCGGAGGTACCAGCGGTACCATTAGCTGCTGGGCCACCGATACCACCAGCCCCAGAAGTAGAGGGTGCACACCGTCTAAGTGTGTTGAACGAGTTCTAGAACCAGAGGCCGCCCAGGTTCAGGGGAGAGACAGACCCACAGGTGGTTGAGGAATGGATGGAGGCTGATGTGAGAGTTTTCAGATTTGTAGGGACACCAATCAACCTCATGGTGATCCTTACCATGAGACTCCTGCATTCAGCAGGAGGAAAATTGTGGAGAATGATGCTCCATGTGCATGACAGGGCATCATTTCTCCGGGAAGACTTTGAGAGTCTCTTCCGGTAAGAGTTTTTCTAGCCACCCTTCATGCGGTGTGGATTCATAAGTTACTTCATCTTCAGCAGGGCATCATGATAGTAGCTCAGTACTCAATGAGGTTCACCGACATCTCGTGCTACTCCAAAGATATGGTAAGATACCCATTCATCAGGGATCAGACCTTCAAGACGGGACTCAGACATGAGATCAGGTCTTCCATGATCTCCCTCAGCGTCCTGACACGGGTAGGGGTGCTGGAGAGAGCCCTTCTAGTGGACAATTTTCTTGCTGAGCAGTCCCTAACAGCGAGACCCACCGCAGGGTGACACATAGTGGATTATTCTGTAGCGTGCAGTAGACAGATGTCACAGAGGTCCAAGCGGACCAGGACATTAGGTGGGCAACCCCAGGATACAGGTTCGGTTGTGCGGGGCACACGAGACAGAGCCATCCATACGAGGAGCATCCAGTGCTATGCATGTGGCATGCAGGGTCACATGGCACGTGACTGCCCGGCCCACCATGCAGATGAGCAGTAGACAGTAGAGGGACCACCCAGTCAGAGGCAGAGGTGCGACTATGGTGGTCCGCTGGGAGATGGCGGACGTGGCAGAGGATCTAGCCGAGCAACAGGTGGTGGACGACGTTTTGAGGCCCTACCACCACCACCACCAGGATGTCCACCCCGACCACAGGGAGCTGGAACATAGGAGCGGGCTCAACTCCAGGTAGCTGAGTCCTACGACCACGGTTCACCTGATATGATTCAAGGTACTATCTGTGTCTACTCCACCCTTACTGCAGTACTTATAGACACAGGTGTGAGTCATTCTTTTATTTTTGCTGCCTTTGTTTGGAGCACGAAGATTCCGACAAAGTCGTTGGCTCGATCCTAACGACTAGAGAATCATATGGGAGCAGACTCGGTGATTAAGCACTGGTTCCATAAGTGTGAGATTACTCTAGGTGGTGAGAGCTTCATCTAGGATCTCCTCATAGCGGCGTCAAGGCCTTACGAGGTCATCCTGGGTATGGACTGGTTATCCACAGTTTAGGATCAGATTGAATGTATTAGGTGGAAAGTGTGGTGTTTCTACAAGGATGGGATGAGGTTTACCTTCACCGACGAGAAGGGAGCCTTTACAGCATAGGATGGACTTACCCATAAGAGGGGGAAGTCGATCACACATAAGTTGGCTAGCCTCATTCTCAGAGTGGTTGATGTGTGGGGTCTGAGTTTTCCTATTTTGGTTGATCAGTATGCGGATGTTTTCACTGAAGATGTTCCAGGACTACCTTCTCGCAGAGAGGTGGACTTTTACATTGACATGTACCCTGGGACGGCACTGATATCAACTCCAGAATATCGGATGGCTCTCACCAAGCTTCGTGAGTTGTTGGTATAGCTGGAGGAATTTTAGTGGAAGGGATTTATCTAACCCAATGATTTGCCCTGGTCATCCCCGATTTTGTTTGCCAAGAAGGTGGATGGGAGCTTGCAATTTTGTGTTGATTACCGACGCATGAACTAGATGACCGTGAAAAACAAGTACCCACCCTCGAGGATTGATGACCTTTTTTATCAGCTCAAGGGAGAACAATGGTTCTCAAAGATAGACCTTAGGTCGGGCTATCACCAGCTCAGAGTTCGAGACGAGGATATGGAGAACAGGGCCTTCAGGGGTCGGTATGGCCACTACGAGTTCTTGGTTATTCCCTCTAGTGTAACAAATACTCAATTAGTATTCATGAGTCTCATGAATAGGATCTTCTAGCCTTACCTCGATCACTTTGTTGTAGTCTTCATCAATGACATACTAATATACTCGACTACTAAGGAGGAGCATTCATACTATTTGCAGGTAGTACCGGACACACCCCGAGAGCACCATCTTTATAGAAAGCTCTTGAAGTGCCAGTTTTGGAGTTGAGAGGTTCACTTCTTGGGACACATATTCTCAGAGGCTGGAGTTTTAGTGGATCCAATGATGATCGAGGCAATTCTTTTATGGTATCCACCCAGGAGTCTGACAGAGGTACAAAGTTTTCTGGGACTGGCTGTGTACTATCGGAGATTTGTGCCAGACATCTCCAGGGTTGCAACACCACTTTCAGAATTGATGAAGAAGGGGAAACCATTCGCGTGGTCATAGAGATGCCAGCAAAACTTTTAGGAGATGAGGTAGAGGTTGACTAGTGCCCCCATCTTGAGGCTTCTATAGGAGGTTGTAGGGTACGTAGTTTACTACGATGCATCAGGGGCTGGACTTGGTTGTGTCCTGATGCAGGAGCGATTGGTGATCACATATAGATCTCGGTAGCTGAGAAAGCATGAGAAGAACTACGCTACCCATGACCTGGAGTTAGCATCATTGGTATTCTCCTTGAAGATGTGGTGGCACTATCTGATGGGCCAGCGTTTTACAGTCTACTCTGACCACCAGATTCTCAGGTACATATTCTCGTAGAAGGACCTGAACCTGAGACAGTGATGATGGCTTGAGTTCCTCCAGGACTAGGACTTCGAGATAGTCTATACTTATGGTAAGGGAAACCTTGTAGCAGATGCTCTCAGCAGGAGATCATGAATTCAACTAGTAGGAGAGGCGACAGAGAAGTTGGCCACGTTGCAGATATCTTTTGCGAATCCGAATGGAGCAGCATTTCTACTTTCTTTTACAGTCACTCCTCCACTTCTTCAGTGAGTTAGGGAGGAACAGTGTGGGGATGTTGACTGTGAGACGCGATGTGCTAATAAATCCACATGGAAGGCACTTGATGGATTTTCTGATGGTGGGGAGCACGTCATTCTCTACATAGGACATAACATGGTAGCAGTTTCACTTCAGGAGGAAGTGTTGAAGAAGTTTCACACATCTCCTTTAGCGGTATATCCTTGTGTGGAAAAGATATACCAGGACCTTCACTGACAACACCGGTGGCCAGGTATGAAGAAGGTAATGGCATAGTTTTTCTCACGATGTCTCACTTGTTAGCATGTGAAGGGGGAGCACCAGGTACCAGCAGGCTTGGTACAACTCTTAGAGAGCCTAGATTGGAATTGGGATGGGATATCCATGGATTTCATAATGGGACTCCCACGTACATCCAGAGGACACGACTCGATCTGGGTGATTGTCGAATGACTCACCAAGTCGACTCACTTCCTATCGATCATAGAGTAGGGTTCAGTAGAGTTCTTGGGACGGCTATACTTAAAAGAGATCGTACAGCTTCATGGTGTGCCATCGACGATCATCTCTGATCGAGATTCTCGTTTCAATTCCCGTCTATGGAAGGAGTTGTTTGAGGCTTTTGGGATGCAGCTTCTCTTGAGCACCACCTTCCATCCTCAGACGGATGGTCAGACTAAGAGTATAATTCAGACCCTCAAGGACATGCTCTGTGCATGTGTCCTTGACTTCGGTTACAGCTAGGAAGATCATTTAAACTTGGTAGAGTTTGCATATAACAATAGATACTACTCCACCATTGGGATGGAACCTTTTGAGGCACATTGAAGCTGACCTTGAAGATTGCCTCTATGCTGGACTATCCCCAGGGGAGTCAGCAATTATGCGACTAGAGATGGTGCAGGCTACGATGGAGAAGGTGCAAATCATCCAGGAGCAGATGAAGACTACATAGAACAGGCAGAAGACCTATGCTGATAGGAGATGTAGACCATTTGAGTTCGAGGATGGCAACTGCGTCTTTCTACAGGTCTAACCTCGATGAGGTCTACGGATATTTGGCCAAGGCAGAAAGTTGTCTTCGCGATTCATCAGACCTTTCCAGGTCCACAGCAGAGTAGGCGAGGGTCTTACCGCTTGGCTCTTCCACCTCAGTTACACCGGGTGCACAACGTCTTCCACGTATCTCACCTGAGGAGATACTTGAATGACCCATCCCACATCATCGACCATGGAGAGCGGGACATAAATGATGGCGCGACTTTCACAGAGGTCTCAGTGGCGATTGAGGATCGACCGGAGTGGGTCCTGCGTGGACGGTCGATACCTCTGGTGCGCGTTCTCTGGCAGAACGGGAACCTCCAGGGGAGCACATGAGAGCGGGAGTCTTAGATGCATGCTCTGTACCCTCATTTTTTTCTTTAGTGTGAGCAGGATTTTATATCTTTTGAATCGGTGTTTGAAATTGAAATCTGAGGGCACCGTTGAACTCGCAGCATTGGTGATTTCTTAGTGAGACCCTCATCGTAGTTTCGTTTTAACAAGAATGGAAGTTAGTTTAAGGGGTTTTTAATTAAATTAAATATAAATAAAGTTTTTACTTAATTTTTATTTTTTGGGTGGTTAAAACCTCCAAGTTGAGGTTAGAGGTGGGTCCCACCACACCCTAACCTCCCTTGTGAGGATGTTTTTAGTTGGGGCCAACCCGAGCCCTTTACCTCTTCTAACCCCCCCCCCCCTTTAAACCCCATGAACTCCCCATAAATGGGGGAGCTCTTGAACTTCCCCTTAATGGTTCCAATTCACCCTAAAATTAATTAATGCCTTCAATTAATTAATTTCTGAAATCTTTTGAATTCCTATGTATTCTTTTTCCAACAATAAAATAATGGGTTGGCTTAACCCATTATTTTGGTTGGCGATTCTCTTTTGTGGTGCTTTGGAGAACTCTTGGAAGAACTTCATCCTCTCCACCGAAGAACGATGAACACCGTCTTCGATCTTCGATCAAGCCAAAAGAGAAGGAGCCGCCCGTGAAGAATGTCGGTGATGGTTCTTCCTCAGATGCTTCCCAAAATCAAATAATCGACACCGCATTTTCCCATGACTTCGTCAGCGTTCATCAAAACGAGGTCGGGGTTTAAGTTGAATTATTTTCTTCTTATTTGTCATTCAAAAATCAGTTTATTTGATGCCTATTGTTATCAACGTAACGAGGAGGGCTCGGTCCGGATGAACACAGCCAACCCACCCCCTATGGTTGTTAATATTTTTTGACAGCAGAGGTGGAGCAATGGCAGTCGGCATCGAGCCGACCACAAATAAAATTGACAGAGCAAGGCCGCTGGGGTGCTAAGAGGGAGTGGCCCCATCGTGTCACGTGGAAGGGAAGATGTGGCCATGACGGGCCATAGGGGAGGCATGCGGTGCCATCGTGCCACACTGGTGAGGCAAAACCGCCGCCAGGGTGGGCCACGGTGAAGGGGCACAACGTCGTCGCGTCATGCCGGAGAGGGACCGCAGGCAAAGGCCGCGACAGTATAAGGAGGGCGGCCAGGTGAGCCAGCCGCATGCACTCTCCACAAGTCTGGACCCAAAGTGTCCCACGACAATCTGAACCAGCACCTACTACCGGATCCCTCGAAAGTCATGGGGCGCACCCCCCCCCCCCCCATGACATGGCTAGTCGGGACCGGCGACATGGCCGATCGGGCCACACGGCCAGCCGGTCCTGGCCCTTCGGACCGAGTTGGACCTGCAGACCAGGTCGGACCCCTATCTGCACCCGTTTAACCCGGGTTGGGGTATGGTCGGGTTGGGTTGAACCTAAAAACCAATGGGGCCCCTGGAATGGAAATGCCAATAAATCACAGACCAAGAATCCGATTTATGCACTGTGTGTCACTTTGGGTTCCTTATAAAGATAATGAACTACGGGATACATCAACTAGATAATTAGTGGTATTTGATGTATCAACACTTGGCTGGAGGAGCGTATCCTCCCAGAATCAAGTGTGTTGTGTGCGGGAACCCTATGGCTGGCTGTGACTGAGATGATAGGATCCTCTGATGGTTCGACAGCGACGATAATGTACTGGGATCCTCCATGGGTTCAACAGTGATGGTACTAGACCGGGATCCTCAGTGGGTTTGACAGTGATGATTTCTGTACCAAGATCCGACATGGGTTTGACAGCGCTGATACTATTCCTGAATCCTATGTCGGTTCGACAGAGGAGATGATTCAGTGGCTACAACTAATCATCTCTACCCCTCTAAATGAGTTGTATACTTGTGTGACCTAAGTCTTTCCTTTCTATTGTTATCTACGAGATGATTGACATTACTTATTTTGTGTAATGGGTTGTTCTTGGGATCAAATGTTGGATCCGGACTTTTTTTGGTAACATAGATATATGTATGGGCATAAACCTAAGTTGGATTAGTTGATACTTCATGATTGTGTTTTACTACTATGGTTTGTCCTTAGTGGATTTTGGGAGACCTTCGGGGGTCTCAGAGTCCCCTACTGAGTATTGTTATACTCACCCATACACGGGCTTCACCCGCACCTTGTTGTGTTCCGTGTAGATGACGATCAATAGTGATCGAGGCTGAGGGTGATAGATGGGAGGCTGCTCTGACATAGACTAGACGGGATGTACCAATGGGACGAGTTGTTCTAGTTATATACCTACCTTTCTGGTAGGATTCCCCGGTGGATGATCTAGGAGATATTTTTTCCTTTTTTACTTGTACTTGTACCTGTTGTTCAGTTGGGTTTGTATATTGTCTCACTTACTTCCAGCACACTTTTCTTTTCTATATTAGTACTTGATGCTTCTACTGCTTGTGTTCAGACTATGTGTCATAGGTTTAAAAGAAATGTCTTCCCTTTTTATTGGGGATTCTCCTTTAGTGCTAGTCGCCAGCCCCTGGCCTATGGAAGGCGGTCTTGGGGTAGTCACGGCATGGCCCTGAGGACGGGTCGTGACATTATAGGTCTATGAAGTTTAGTTCCCATGAGAGGAACTACCTAAATCATGATCTTGAGTTGGTAGTGGTAGTGCATTCCTTTATATTTTTCAGGAAATAATTGTTAGGAAACAAATTTTTCACCAACAAAAAAATATTAAATTATATATTTTCACAACAAGACCTAAACCTTCTACAGAGATTGTGGTTTGGTTATCTATAATAATTTTATTTTGAGATGCATTACACATCTTGTAATGGGAAATTATTAATTGATGTGCAAATATGGAAGATAATAACTTCGGTGGTTCATGAATATAATAGTGAGGGGTATTTGATGACTCTCTATAGTAAGATGAATTTAGATATTCTTATGCACCAGGGTTGGGCAACCCATACATCCTTATCTATTATTCCCTTACTTGTTAATGGGATCAATAGGAGAGAGTTGTTGAATCTAGAACACCAGGACCTAAGGAAACATATACAAGGTAGGGAGACACCAGCAGGTTGGATCATTAATAATGATTAGATTATCCTTAATTATCATTTCATTTTGGTTCCCAAGGACATGTAGTAGGAATTGATGTGTAAGACTCAAGCCTAAAAGTGGATAATACATCTAGTTCTAACCAATATATATCAGTACATGCATCAATAGTATTCGTGACCAGGAATAAAGGGTGTTGTTAGTTTTTCCATGTGGTGCTCCACGTGTCAGTTGGTGATGGTTGAGTTTCAGTGACCAGTCAACTTATTAAAATATCGGCCCATTTCCAAGTGGAAATGAATGAATTAACTATAGAATATTTGATGAGGCTGCGAAGGATGCCTTGAGGTAATGATGATGTATGGGTAGTTATGGAGAGACTGACTAAGTTATCACACTTTTGGCCTATTCGAGAGACTTTCTCAGTAGATTATTTGGGGAATATCTTTGTGCGTAAGATAGTGTTGCTATATAGAGTTCCCTAAAGAATTATTTTTTAAATATATTCAAATTTCACACCATTTTTTTGGAAAGGGCTATATAAGGTTCTTATAATTTCGGTGCATTTGAACATTCCCTATCATTAAAAGATAAATCAACAATTTAAGAATTCTATGTAGATCTTAGTGGAAATTATAAGGGAATTCATCCACGATTTTGGTGTTTTTTCTTAGAACCTCTTATAATTAAAAAAATCGCCAAATACAATAGTTATCAATTGACTATACAGATAGATTAATGAGTATACTTATAAGTTATGTTGTTTCATTCACCTCTGTGTTGGTTAGAGGCTAGTGAGGTAGAAATGACAGGATTGGGTCTCACACAATAGACTGTATGGTTTTTTGTATGTTATCTTCTCATTTCATTAGAAACCATTTTCTAGATGGAGATATGGGGAAAATGAATATGTTATTTTCTACAGTGTCGTTTTATAGAATTTTGAGAGAAAGTTTATCAATAAATAGAATTTCTATCTAATATAGTTCACCAAACATAGATTCATGGGACTGAGGAGTGATAAATGAGAAATTTATCATTGAAAAGTTATCATAATATTGAACTCCCATGGTTTATGTTCATGGGTTACCCTTACACATGTAAAGTAAATATTTCGGTAACTTTATGCAGTAGTGTGGATACCCTAATAGAAGTACTGACTATTGCACGTTGAATAATTATTAAAAGTGCAAATGGGTGTTTCTACAGCATATCAATAGTTTCTATTATAAATGGGATGTCGACCATGAAGTTAAGAGAGTAGTAAAATGGTTTTTACTTAACAAAAACATCTATAAATTGGTTTGGTGGCCCATATCTAAAGAAAAAACGGATAACTATATGAACAACGTATGTTTTTGACATAGTTGCATGAGACGAAACATTGTATTCAAAGTGATAAATAGTTTGTAATCACTTGTATCACATTAAATGAAAAAAATTTGCAGCATTCTTCCATGGATATAAAAAATTTTATGAATGACATAAATCTTTTGTGTCCATTTATTTGTTTGTTTTATTCATAAAGTACAATTAGGATGTTTTTTGTGGTGATTATGTTGGCTCATCCTAGTTCTTATTAAAATTAACTCGGTAGGAAGAATTTTTTAGAAAATCACCCTATCTGATAATATTATAGAGAATATCCACTGTACAAACAGAAGCGACTAAATTAATGATTCCATCAATGAAATGTTCTCCTGCTAATTTCATTCATTGAATAGAACATATTGAGGTTTCTTCTCAAGGGGTTCAATAGCTGCCTTTATGTGATATCAAAGAGATTTCTTACTCAGTAAGTATGATTGGTTCATACTAAATCCTATAATTTTTGTGAATTTATAACCTTATGTTGTTTTATTTCCATTGATTTTGTGTTATTAGAAGAATGAAATCATAGGAATGAAAACTTCATATTTACATGTTTAATGGAATGAAATTTTATTTTTGTTCAATTCAACTAGAACATATTTTAATACAAAGATATCTTAAAGCTCATTTTTCTGTTCAATGTCCTATAACAACAAACAAGCTTCAATGGGGGTTCTTGTACAAGAATTATTTGTCCATAATCAAGATTTATCTTGTAATAAATGTTTCTTTCCACATTATAGAGAATAAAAATTCTACAAATATTCTGAAATTATCAGCTAAATTGTATTAAAAAACAAAAACTATTAACAAAATTTTCATGTTGTGTAGATTTTTCAACCTTAGGTTTTTGGTTGTAAGGTATAATTCCAATCATGTGAATAACTTCACAGTGATCTGACAGAAGCTCAAATCTATTAAGGTTACACTGCACACAACAATGAGTTGTCTTGCATTACATGCAAGGCTAAGTTTCACCAAAAAATTGTTATATTATTTCTACCTTTATTTATAAACAAAACCATGTTAAGATTATGAAACACACAACAATGAGTTGTCTTTCATTACACACAAGGCTGAGTTTTTTCAAAAAAATGTTATATTTTTTAAATATTATTATTTAATATGATAAGATATAACATGGATGTTGAGTTTGATGTTATTAATAGTTTTAACAAACTTATGAAAATATATATTTGAACTAATTGGTTAAAAATTAATTAGACATTAATATAATAACCAATTCAATAAAAAGGAAGTGTTTTTATAAAAAAAACTATTTTTGTGCCCACAAATTAGTTTTATCCAAATAAGTTATATTAATTACAATTAGTGAGTGATATTAATATAAAATATATATGTATATATTATATATTCAAAAAAATATTTTTTACATTTGTCCAATAGCTTTTATAAGAATATGATAAGAACAAACACAATATACGGCATAAAAATCAATATTTTTATAAAGGCACTTTTACCGCATTTTAATGAAAAAATAATTTATATCCAATTATTGAAACTTTTATATATGTTATTTGAAAAAAAAAATATGAAAATGAAATATAAAAATATACTTTTTTTAATTTTTATTACTTTTCTGAAAAGATTATTTTTTTGATTAATAGGGAAAATAATGCATTTTCTTTCCAAACTGCATTTTCATCTAATTTATTTAAATAGTGAGATTATATTTTTATTTTATTTTAAAGTATAATTAGGACAATTTTATATAAATTAATCAATTTTAGTTCATTGGAAACAATTTAACATTAAATTTAGATACAAAAAATTTGCAAAATATTTTGAGGTTTTTACTTTAAAACCTCACTTTATCATCCCATCTATGGGATTAGCATTAAACATAATTTTTTCACTTTTGTGAACAGAATTTTGAGAAATGGACAAACACTTTTGAAATAAGTATTATATTTTTAGTCTAATAAGATCAAATTAGTTTTTTTAAAAATATATTTGTAAATGTAAATAAAATTAATTACATCAATTAAGGGTAAATCAGGTAATTAAAAGTAACAACAATATTATATAAACTATAAAATTACTTTAACACTTATCCTAATTTTATTATATACATTAGTGTTGACCAAAACTATATTTTCCCTGTTTCTTGAGCTCTTGGAGACACTTCGATGGCTTAAAGGCTTTTATTGTATTTTATTTTAAGGAATATCCTATATGTCTTACTCATGTTTCTCATAAGTATTACATTTTTTATAAGTTGTAATTAAGAATACATATTAGACCATAAATATTAATTAGAAATATAAATTGGCTATATTAATCTTGACAATTTATTTTTAGTTTATAGGGAATATATAATTAAATTAATTATTAGAAAAATGAGGAAGTAGTAATTGTTTAATTAATGGACATATCAAATAATTGTTTTTAAATATATTAAAATAAGTATAATTTAAAATAAATTTTTTATAAAAATTTTTTATATATTATATATAAATATTATTCTTGTATTAATGTTTTTGGTTCGAATTTATCTTTTGTAATTATATCTTTAAAAAATTCAAGAAATGAATATTGTCAAAATTGAAATTACTGATATTTTAAAATAAATAATATTTTATTAAATGATATAAAATTCATAAAATATATAAAATTCATCCAAATTATTTTTTTAAAGTCCAAAATTTCATCTGAACTCGTTTATGGTTCTTTTTTAGTATTATAGTAAATATATTAACCCTTAAAAAGTAAAACTTCCAAGTTTTCGCGGTAAGTGTTAAAGGGTTTACCTAAGTGTTAAAGCCAAACAACAGGGGTAATAATGTTATCTAAACATTTATAGATATTATTTTTTGAGATTAAATCTACCCATAATAATACTATATTATAACCGGCACAATTATGAGCCATTTGGTATTGAAAATTAATATATATTAATTTAATAGTTTTACAATTTCCAGTAGTACCCCTCACCTCAATTGAGGTTTGGACATAAACATACACACACTTCCATATAATTAGTAATGAACTTACCATTCTCTTGTACGGTGAACTGCCACCTTATGAAGAGAAGTTGTTTGTTTTTTCTTTTAACACCTTTTATGTATGGTATTTACGATTGTAAATATGTTTATATATGATATATATGATACTTATGATGTATTTATTCTTCCAAAAATATTTTATAACACATACCTTTATACTTTTCATTTTGTGTAAATACCATAACATCATTTGTGGAAGAATGAACTATCATTTCCTCAAAGTGATTTGATACCTTCACAAAAAACATGAAACATAATAAGTTTCATATTAATTAAAAATATTTTACATAAATGACATCTATAATAAATTAATTACGTAATTACCTTTTTGGAAATATAATAAATCATTTTATTAATTACCATTTTCACACACTAAAAAGTGATAACGTCATTTGTGGACGTGTGGACTACTGCCTCCCTAGCACAATGTGATTCCTTTTACATAAAAATAATTCTATGTATAAAAATATATTATTAAATAAAATTTAATTTATTATATAATTATAATTATTTAATGATATAATTTTACTTACCTTCATTCCATAACAATCATTAAAAATTGGGAATGTTACTCACGTGTACACACGGCCTACTGTCTCTGTGATTGTGACGTTGGTTAATTTCTCATAAACATATTTCATTATTGGTTTTAAAACAATAATTAATGTATAAATATGGTCTTTATGTCATGATTACTATTCTTTATATGTTTATATAATGACCTATTTGACCATAGTTTACCTACCAAAGTTTTTTAAAACACGTAAACCAAAATCAGTCAAAATACCCGATGTAAAATTAATTGTTTAAGTAGTTGTTTACAACAATGAAATAAGATAATTAAAAGTAAATATAGACATTAAAGAGTTTTTAAAATGATTAAAAAATTAAAAAAAATTATTATTCAGGAATATAAATACACACTTGACAATTCTGACTCTAGGTAAGGGATCTTTGTCTCACTTTTCTTTCTATGGGACACATGCCTTATAAAATACTTATTTATTTTGTGTGGTGAATATACCACCCATTAATGAATTTTTTGTGTATTATTCAGAATATCATGGTATTTTAATATCCATATAATTTTATTTCTTTCAAGGGCATACTATTCTATTTATTATAATATTATATGTATTTATTTTAGAATCACTTCGTTATTTGGGATTTCATTCCATATAATCAAGACAATGTAATAAATACAATTCTACAAATCTGAGATTCTATGGTCTGGGTAATATAGTTGGTATCAAAGTAATTTTATCTGTAATCCTGGAAACTATATTTAGAAAAATTGGATTAAGGAACATAACCCTAAGATAGACTTTGAGGATAATTGTAGAATAACATCACAAAGATTTGGATCATAATACTTGGAAGGTCATAAGGTTAACCATTTATGAAATTGTATAAATTAAATATTGGATGAAGTTTAAGAGATTATTTTAAAAAAAATCCATGCGATGAAACTAGTGATAAGAAAATAAGTAGAAATAGTTTAAGGCAGAAGTTTAATATTGTGCTTATAGAAACGTATCAAGTATATATATTTTCTCATATCCTTATAAAGTGAATTAATTTCTCAAATCTAATTAAAAGATTCTCAATAAAATTTCCCAATTATCATCATTTTTTTATATCAATAAAATTTATTTAACACCTCTTGTTTATGGTTTTTGGTCACCAACTTTCTCATGATCATGTTCTCTACCAATCTCCATCATAACTTGATGGTCAGATTTCTGTCCCATATCCATGTTTTCACTAATTTTCTCAAATTTTATTGTATATTTTTGGGGTAACTTTCACATCTTCATTTAAATCTTATTAATTATGTGTGTTATTAACACTATTTATGATGTGGGTATTTAACAAAAATATTTTCAAATATCAAACCCTAAACAACCGAGATCAAGTTTAAATTGAGAGAATGTAGTTTAATTAAGATGGGGGGAGTGTAACACCCTAAGAATTTACAATATTTTAATTTTTGAATAAATTTAATTTTCTTTCTTGATTGATTTATATATAGATCTATTTTAAGCGTACACTATACACAATAATGATTTGGCTTGGTCACATTCATGGTTGAGTTTTGTCGAACAATAATACATTGATAAAATATTATTATTTAAAATAATAAGATAATACCTAGTTTTTATGTAGGAGATTTTGAATAGTATAAAATAACTAATGAAAACACATATTTTAATTCATTGGATACAAATTAATTAGAAATGAATATAAGAACCAGTAGAATATAAATAATTTGTTTCTATAAAAAACTATTTTTATTATTATAAAGTTGTTTTATCCTAATATATTATATTAATTACCATTATTGAGTGATATTAATGTAATATATATATATTATATTTAATAAAATATTTTGTAAATTCGTAGAATAAATATCATATGCATAAGATAAGACCAAACAAAATATTTTTCATAAAATCAATATTTTTATGAAGTCACTTTTACCTCCTTTTAATGGAGATCCTTTTTTAAATCCAATCTTTGGAACTTTTATATATGTTATTTGGAAAAATAAACTTCTTATATAAAATAAAAAATTTAAAAATATACTTTGGTTCAATTTTTGTTATTTTTCAAAAAAGTTTCATTTTTAATGAATAGTGAAAAAATACTACATTTTAGTACAAAACTGCATTTTCATCTAATTTATTTATATAGTTAAATAGTGTATTGATATGGTTTTAAAGTAAAATTCGTCCAATTTTATATCATTAAAATCAATTTATGTCATTGTAAAAAATTTGACCTTAAATTTAGATACAAAAACAAAATTAGCTTTTGGTTGTTTTTTACATTAAAACCCCGTTTTTTCGTCCCATCTACGAGATTAGCATTAAACTAAAATTTTCAACTTCTATGAATTGAATTTTGAAAAATGGTCATACATGGTTATAATAAATATGATATTTTTATTCTGATAATTTCAGCTTTGTTTTTGACAAAAAATATTAGTAAAAACATTAATTTTAATTACAATAGTTAATGGAAAATCAGGTAATTATGAGTAAAAATAATATTATAAGCATTATAAAATTAAATTCACACTTGTACTAATTCTTTTTTGGATTCATTATCAATTGAAACAATATTTGGGCCTTTTTTTTGAACTCCAAGAGCCACTAGGATGACTTTATGGATTTCGTAGTATTTTATTCTATGGAAAGACTAATATGTCTTACTCGTGTTTCTAATAAGTATTACATATTTTATATATGTTCATTAAGAAGGAATATTCAACAATAAATATTAATTGGAGATATAAAAACTATATCTTCAGAATCATAATTAATTTTAATTTTTTAGGGAATAAATAATTAAATTAAACTCTACTATAATGATGATGTTGTAATTTTTTAATCAATGGACATTTAAAATAAATGTTATTAAAAATATTAAACTCAATATAATTTCATATAACTGATGTAATAAATGAATTTTTTAAATTACCTATACATATTAGGTATGTATTGAAGGTTTTTTTCTAGTTATCTTGTGTTTTTATATTTATTAAATTGTTATTGTCACATACATAACTTATCTCAAAGGTATTTTTAATTTATTTTCCATTCATGCTTTGTTTGGGGGTTTCCAAAACATTTACGAATGAATGGGTGAGTTTTTATTAATTGGCCCAAACCGTGAGCCCAATTCTAGATTTAAAAATAAATTTTGTTTCTTTCATAACTCATTCATTTGTCCACATTTTTCATCCATTCAAATTCCTACTTGGGATCCCCTTACCTATTAACACCACAATTTAAATTTGGAGCCATTATAAATCCATAATCATGGTGGATTTGGATTTTTATTTAAGGAGTTGGGCCACCCCGAAATCCCATTTCCAATTTTAAAAAAACATTTTTTATTTAATAACTTATTCTATTTTAATTATTTTCAGTGATTCCACCTCTAACCTGAGCCCACTTAAACTAGGTGCTCCCCAAATATCTTCTCCCCCTCTTTTGATCTCGGTTTCTTCGCAAAACAAGTCGAAACTTCTTAATCATTCTCAATTCGGGAAGATTTATAAAGGTAATTGTTTTCCTTCATAACTCCTTCAATTATCACTCTTTTTTTCCCATTAAAATTCCTACATGGTCTCTTTATCCCAGTTCGAACCGCACTTAAATTGTTGTCTATTTTAAATTCATCTACTGGTGTATGTGAGGTGATTTCTTCAAGATCCCTCAATTAAGTTGGTCTTCTTCATTCTTCTTTCAATTTTCTTAGGGTTAAATTCAATGTGATTAGGGTTTCTTAGCTAATCCATAAGGTTTATAATGTCCAGAAGTCAGGTTTCGAACCTAGGTTATGATTTCATGTATTTTGGGTGAAATATTCTGGTTTTAGGTTGGACTTATCATCCATGTTATGCGGTAGTGGTGCAGTTGATGTTTCGCACCAAGTTTTGAGTGATTCGACACTTTTGTTAGGTGGTTTCATGTGTAAACAATTATTGATGAGTTATCTTTCTATATTTACTCATTTTTCATATTAATTATATGTTGGGTGTGGTGAAAAAACTGTTTATGATTGATTTCGTTAAGTGTTTAATTTTACTGTTGCATTTTAATGTGAAATTGGGTGTTTCATGTGTTACTTGTGGGGTATAAGTTGGGTGTATTTTATAACATATGGAACTGGTTTAATAAATCTTTATTGGCCTGAAAATTCTGTTTTTTTAATGTATTAGTGTCATATGGTCATAAAAAGATGGTTTTTGAATAGGTTTTATGTGTAAAACATTGTTATAATTCTTGAGATCATTTTATAAAAATGTGGGTTTTTATTTGAATCTCTTGTAGTATTATTCAAGGTGATTTTATAAAACATGAAATTGGTTTTATAAATGTCTCTTGGGATTCCAATTATATTTTGGATAGTAATTGGTATGGTTTTTGTTCTTAAATGGGGGTTTGAAATGGTTTTTGTGTGCAAGACATTTTTACATAACTAGTGTTCTTTTTATGAAAATTATAAATGTTTTAGTTGGTTAAACAAAGTGGGAAAAGGGTGCATATGTACGGTTTGGTATGAGTGTTCACCTATTAAGGGGTATTTAAAGGTAAAGTGCTATTTTAAGATTTCAAACATTTTTATGATGTTTTGTAAATTTTTGAAATGTTTTATTAAATTGCGATGATGGAGCGAAACTTGTTTGTGGGTTGTTTCGTGTAAGTTTGATGATAAAATGATTTTGAAGGTAAAAAGCGTATTATGTAACAAGTGAGTGGGATTTTCTGAGAGTTGTAATATATTGGAATGGTTTTATAAAATTGTTTAATGGATTTGTGGAAGTGTTAAAGAAATGTGAAAAGTGTTGTGGGCTATTTTGGTGTGAGTCGGATTTCAGAATCAATTTGAATGAAAAGTGTACTTTTGTGACTTGTGTTGTATACACGTGGGATTTTTGGTGAATTTATGATATGGAAATGATATTTTCATGTGAAATTTATATTAATTGACTTTTTGAACTTGATTGATCACAAAGGGAAAACCCAGGTATCTTGGCGGGTGGACGTGGACTAGTATGCTAGTGAATCTGTGGGGTTTGGCCTCAGTTTCACTTAAAAAGATTGACGCTTACAACTATAACTAAAAAATGATGATGATGATTGGGGACCAATAGGTTATGGGTATGTTCCATACTAGTGTCTTGTGCATGAGAACGAAAATTTTTTATGGTTACTCTCACCGAGATACGAGTTACCTAGGACCCACAGCTAGCTAGTGCCTAGGGGTTATTTCCCATTGCTTGTGCTCACTATATATTTTTTGATTACCGTCGGCATATAGTATGAGTGGCTGGTAAATTCATTAGCTTTGGTATTTATTTTAAAATTATTTATTCTTTAAATTATCCAACCTGAAAATAGTATTTATTTAATGTTGCATCTTTTAGAAATTGTAACTAGCATCTCATGTATTTGAAAACTTGCATGCTTTTCGTCATTAAATTTTTATCACATGGAATCTATTTTTGGTGGTATCCTATTGGTCTTTGGCTCAAACCTTACTTACACCCTTGGGTGTAAGTATAATTGGTTATTTTATTTTTCGCAAGTTGGGTACAGTTTTTAGTTCCAGTCGTTCGGGTTTATAGCAGGTCCTTGGTGGTGATGTATTGTGGAGAAGGCTTGAGGGTGGTGCCCCTTGCCATGAGGGTTCTTGGGATATTCCCTTTTGGTTTTGTATATTTTTTATATTCAGGTTGAGTTGTTTTAAAATATGTAATTCAGTTCTATTTTTTTGTAAATGATTGTTTGGATTGAAAAATCCAGATTCGTTTTATTGAATTCTTTTGTTGTTTAATGTTTACAAACTCGGGAAAATCATTACCAATTTTCAGTTTTATGATACCCAGGAAATTGTACCATCTCATGGGGATTGGGAACGCCCTTCGGGTCTTGTCACGGGTTGGGTTTGGTGTGAGGTTCAGTGGTGACCAGATTCGGTTCGTGACAAAATGGTATCAAAGGAGGTTCAGGTTAACTCTTTGGGTCGTGTTATTTGGGGAACAGTCAGGATATTTTGGATTTAGGATTGTCGGGACTTGGTATTCTGTTAATGGTTAGTGTGCCTGATCACCACACCTCATGATGGGATTCATGTCACCAGGGTAATTTGGGACTTATCTAATTCCTTTGGTTTTCTTCGTTTGATGATGATTAGGGGAAATGAAAAGAGAGTTGGGTTAATGGTCTCAGGGAGCTCACAGGGATTGGTAAGAAATGTGGAGCCAGGATTATTTCCTAGAAAAATCTCTATGATAGTGAAGTGATATGAATATGGTCTCCAACCATATATCCAAGTCACCAACTGAAACTAGTTTCCTCTCGCATTGTTTTGTGCTTTAGTTTTGAAAACATTTCACTTGGGTTTTAAGAAGCGTAAAGTTTTTGTGAAATGATTTTCAAATAAAGAGGGAATGGTTTGATTTATGAAATGGTGAAACTGAATTTTCATAATTGTTTTGAAATGGAAAATGGTGTTCTTACACCTCTTTTGGATACAGGAACTATATTGATGTTTGTTTTGAAAAGTGTTTCCAATTGAGTTTTCTAAACAATCAAAGGGTGTTTTAATGGGATGAGATGTTTTGAAATTGATGTGAATATCTAGAAAGTGAGTTATATTCTAAATGATTGTGTCTTTCTGAAATGTTTTGTAATATGTGAATTGGGATTTTGATCTTGTGGTTAGTAGTTTTGAGAAAAAGGATGTGTTGATTGACTGTTCTGGTTTTGAAAGGTGGAAAGAATTTTTTTTGTTTTAACTTTTGGTATTTTCGTGCGCAGCCACATGCATGGGGATATATGGGATGATGGATGGTTGATGGAATGACTAGATGAGTGTCGGGATGGATATGAGGAGGGTTCTTGGTGTGGCACAGAAACATGCATGTGTAAGTCCCATGGGGTACCATTGGTGGATACGCAAACCGCTGAACCGTTTGTTTTCAAGAAATGTTTTTAAATAAAGAAATGAATTCTTAATGAATTTTTTGGTATGGTTTATATTATTTGTTTTTTGGAAAATTTTGATGTTGTGAGATGTTTTGAGTCCAAGAACCCCTCCTGTTCGAACTGTGTTTTGGGTTTTTGTTTGGTTGGTAAGCTGGGTAGAAGGACCGGTTAGTAGTCTCCTAGGAGATATGTTTCGGGACACATTTATGGTGGTTCCCTTCATGTGTTTGGATCTGGTTTGTGGAATTTTTTTTACCAATGGAACATCTTGGTTGGGTCATTGGGTTCTCTTGTTGGATATGGTATTCCCCCATTAAGGATTAATGCATAAATGAAGTGCAACACAGATTGTTTCTCCATTGGAAAATCTTCCAGTTGATCAATATAAGGAATATTTTTTCTTGGGCTCTGTAGATTGAGTCTACACTATTTCCTTTCTTGGTTTTTCTAATCATATTATAGTATAAGCATGCTAATGGAAGGTTGAAAGAGGCATTAGTTTCTTAAGATACATGAATTGTTGAAGGTGGAAGTGGTCTGGGGTTGTTAGTGTGGATGAGTATATGGATGGGGTCTAAGAGGTCCTCTTGTTCCTTCGCAGTCTCGTCGAAGGAGGAGTTCTCGTTAAACTACCAGAGTTGTAAATTTGGTCATGAGAGGATATTGTGGCCACTTTCTAGAATTGTGTGTTGTTTGGGGACGTTGTATAAGGTACCTCTCCATGCATTGTTTATATCAGTAACAATGGTCATGTTTGGTGATTCCTTGTGATGTCATGTTCTCGATTGACCGTAATAGTGAAATTCCTGCAATCCTTTGAGAGTCTCTATTATGTTGGGATAATTCCTCCCTCAGAAAAATTTCAAAATCTTCCATTTTAGAGGAAGGTGAGTATAGGTTATCTTTACATCAATTGATTCTCACCCGAAGAAACAAGGTGTGATGTGTGTACATCTACTAATCCCTTTTCTTAGTGAAATATCGGGTTAGGGTAAAGTGAGTTTGGAATGTGTTATGTCTTGGAAATATTATCAGGGATTACAGTATTGAAGGAAGAATTATAGTTCATGGGGTTTCCAAAGCCTAACTATGAGGCCTAAGATTCTTCAATCATTGAGCTCCATCCATATGTATCGGAGAGAAGCTGGCTCGTAGTTAGGGTAAATCCATGGGTCGTTTAAACCCTTGTACAAAGTCCTATCATTAGTATGAAAGATGGGAATACTTCAAACCTATGGTATCTTCATGGTTGATCACATAGCTTGTGCATGATTAATAGTGGTCGTGTGCTAGGAATCCATGTAGAAAGAATGATCTTCATAGTTAGTGCATAGTTTCCCAAACTGTGCGGAGTAACCCTACACCATTCCCAAAACATTAATTTTTTTGGGTCTTTCTGTGTCGACCCATGTAGGTCGGTTAAGATGGTTGGTTCTTATGGTGGGGAGACCCACTATGAGTCTTGTATAAGTTATTTTGTAAATTTATTATTGAAGTATACCCTTTGTACCAGGGTTTCCATTCAGGCCTCTCCCTATTAGTGTTCTGATTCTGACTCGGAAAAAAATATGGGTTGTCTCTTATGGTGGGGAGCCTATTTTTGTTCCCCCGTACCAGTAACTCAAATTTATACATGGTCTTTGCTTGGCAGTAGGTAGTCTCATTCAGAAATATCTAGCTACCGATATCTTCCTTGAGTAAATGTTGGGATTGGAGAGTGCCCAATGGTTTTGTTAAAGTAAGGTAAGTGTAACCTTGTTCGAAGTTGTTGATCATTTGGGTGAATAACTTGAGTCTTGTTCAGATAGTGTTTGAAGAGTTTTCATTCGAGATAAAGTATGAATGTGATTGATCATTTTAATAAAGTGGGGTAATTTTTGGTTGGGAGAGTAATCCTTCCTTCATTGATCACTGGAGGTGTTTTGGCCTTTGGGGGAGAAAACCTGGAAAGGGAGTACCTCTTGGTTTCTCAGTTGGGTTTGGTTGATGCTTTGACCTTGCTGTGACTTTCTAAGGCGGAAAGTTTTCAGTGTGGGGAGAATTTTAACATAAATAACTTATTTTAAAATTATTTATAATTTATTTTCCATACATTCTATGTTTTGGGGGTTTCCCAATCTTTTATGAATGAATGGGTGAGTTTTTATTAATTGGGCCAAACCGTGAGCCCAATTCCAGATTTAAAAATAAATTTTGTTTCTTTTATAACTCATTAATTTTTCAACATTCTTCATCCATTTTAATTCCTACTTGGGATCCCCTAACCTATTAACACCCCAATTTAAATTTTGGTCCTTTATAAATCCATAATCATGGTGGATTTGGATTTTTATTTAAGGAGTGGGGCCACCCCGAAAGCTCATTTCCAATTTTAAAAAGACATTTTGTTTATTTAATAACTTATTATATTTTAACAATTTTTCGGTGATTCTACATCTACCACAATCCCACTGAACCTAGGCACGCCCCCAATCTCTTTTCCCCTATTTGGAGCTAGTTTGCTTCCCAGAATATGTCGAAACTTATTAATATTTCTCAATTAGGGAAGATTTATAAAGGTAATTTGTTTCCTTCATAACTCCTTCAATTCTCACTCCTTTTTCCCCATTCAAAATCCTACATGGTATATTTATCCTTTTTCGAACCACACTTAAATTTTTGGACGTTTAAAAATTCAGATATTGGTGTATGTGGGGATATTTCTACAAGATACCTCAAGTAAGTTGGTCTTCTTCATTCTTCTTTCAATTTTCTTAGGGTTAAATTCAGTGTGATTAGGGTTTCTTACCATATCCATAAGGTTCCTAATTTTTAGAAGTTAGGGTTCGAACCTAGGGTTTTATTTCTTGTACTTTGGGTGAAATATTCTGGTTTTAGGTTGGATTTATCATCCATGTGATGCGGCGGTGGTGCGGTTGATGTTTCGCACCAAGTTTTCAGTGATTTGACACTTTCGGAAGGTGGTTCCATGTGTAAAAAATTATTGATGAGTTATATTTATGTATTTACTAATTTTTTATATTACTCGTATGTTGGGTGTGGCGAAAAAATGTTTACGATTGATTTGTTTAAGTGTATAATTTTATAGTTTCATTTTAACTTGAAATTGGGTGTTTTCATGTGTTACTCGTGGGGTATTATTTGGGTGTATTTTATAACATATGTAATTGGTTTAATAAATCTTGTTTGGCCTGAAAATTTTGGTTTGGTAATTTATTAGTGTCATGTGTGCCTAAAAAGAGGGGTTTTGAATAGGTTTTATGTGTAAAACATTGTTATAATTCTTGAGATCATTTTATGAAAAGGTGTGTTTTCATTTGAATCTTTTGTAGTATTATTAAAGGTGATTTTATAAAACTTGAAAGTGGTTTTATAAATGTCTCTAGGGATTTCAATTATGTTTTGGATAGTAATTGGAAAGGATTTTTTCTTTAAATGGGGGTTTGAAATGGGTTTTGTGTGCAAGACATATTTACATCACTAGGGTTCTTTTTATGAAAATTGTAAATGTTTTAGTTGGTTAAACAAAGTGGGAAACGGGTGCATATGTACTGTTTGGTATGAGTGTTCACTTATTAAGGTTTTTTTAATGTTTTAGTGATGTTTTATTATTTCAAACAATTTTATAATGTTTTGTAAATTTCTGAAATGTTTTATTAAATTGTGATGTTGGAGCGAAACTTGTTTGTGGGCAGTTTCGTGTAAGCTTGATGATAAAATGATTTTGAAGGTAAAAAGGGTATTATGTAAAAACTGAGTGGGATTTTAAGAGAGTTTTAATATATTAGATTTGTTTTATAAAATTGTTTAATAGATTTTTTGAAGTTTTAAAGAAATGTGAAAAGTGTTGTGGGCTATTTTGGTGTGAGTCGGATTTCAAAATCAATTTGAATGAAAAGTGGACTTTTGTGACTTTTGTCGTATACACGTGAGCTTTTTGGTGAATTTATGATATGGAAATGATATTTTCATGTGAAATTTATGTTCATTGACTTGTTGAACTTGTTTTAGCACAAAGGGAAACCCCGAGTATCTAGGTGGGTGGACGTATACTAGTATGCTAGTGAATCCGTGGGGTTTGGCCTCAGTTTCAATTAGCAAGATTGATGCTAAAAACTCGAACTAAACTATTATTATTATGATTGGGAACCACTAGGTTATGGGTATGTTATCTACTAGTGGATCGTGCATGAGAATGGATATTTTTTGTGGTTACTCTCACAGAGATACGAGGTACCTGGGACCCGCAGCTAGTTAGTGCCTATGGGTTATTTCACATTGCTTGTGCTCACTAGATAATTTGTTCTTACCCTCGGCATATGGTATGAGTGGCTTCAAAATTAAGTAGCTTTGGAATTTATTTTAAAATTTTTTATTCTTTAAATTAGCCCACCTGAAAACTGTACTTATTTAATGTTGCATCTTTTAGAAATTGTAACTTGCATTTCATGTTTTTGAAAACATGCATGCTTTTCGTCATTAAATGTTTATCACATGGAATCTATTAGTGGTGGTAACCTATTGGGAATAGGATTAAACCATAATTACACCCTTGGGTGTAAGTAGACTTGGTTATTTTGGTTGTCTTAGGTTTGGTAAAGTTTTTAGTTCTAGTGGTTCTGGTTTCTAGTAGGACCTTGGTGGTGATGTCTTGTGGAGAAGGCCTGAGGGAGGTGCCCCTTGCCATGAGGGTTCTTGGGCTATTCCCTTTTGGTTTTCTACCTTTGTTATAGTCTTTCTGAGTTATTTTAAAATAGGTAATTCAGTTCTGATTTTTTGTAAAATATTTTTTGGATTGAAAAATCCAGATTCATTTTATTGGATTCTTTTGTTTTTTATGTTTATAAAATCAGGTAAATCATTCCTAATTTTCATTTTATGATACCCAAGAACCCGTTCTAGCTCATGGTGATCGGGAACGACCTTCGGTTATTTTCAAAGGTAGGGTTTGGTGCCAGGTTTGGGGGCGATCATATTTGGTTCATGACAGTTATGAAATGAATAGGGTCAAAATTGACATTAGGGATATTTTAAAATAAATAATAATTCATTAAATGATATAAATTTCATAAAAGATAATTTCTTTCCAAATTACTGGGATAATGTTGAAAATTTTATATATAACTCAATTTGGATAATTTTACATTTTATAGTAACAATATTCACCCTTAATGAGTAAAAAATCCAAGTTCTCACAGTAAGGGTTAAATGGTTTAACAGAGGGTTAACGTCAAATGATAAGAGAAGCAATGTTACCTACACTTGTATAAAAATCATTGATTGAGAGTATTTTGATCTATACTAATATGATATTTTAAATAACTCACTTTGGATCTATTTTTATTCTAAAACTAATTTATATTAATTTAATAGTTTTTAAGTTTCCAAAAGTGCCCCTCATCTCAATTTTAAAAGGTAACCTCCTCCCTTTATTCCTCAGACCACATTGAGACTTATGTATAGACTAAACACTACCCAAATAATCTCTTAACATCCATCCACAAATCCTTGAATCCGTACATTGGTATATATAAAACCAAGGAAGGATTTTGGTATAAACAAAAAGGAGTTTCTGAAATAAGAACTAACGCTCTTCAACGATCACATTAGTTTTATTCCCATATCCACCTTTTCATTTCTTATTGTTAAATGATTATATAATAACATAATTATAATAAACATACTTATATGTTATTATGTTAAGGTTTTGACCTAAAATTCCACACACTCTGATATAATGGGTAATGAACTTACCATTCTTGTGTGTGGTGAACTACAACCGCATAAAAGAAGTTATTAATTTTTCCTTTACCACCTTTCATGGTTGGGATTATTATGATGGAAATGATATTTATATAGGATATATATGATACTTATTATATTTATTTATTCTTCTGTAACTATTTTATAACTTATATCTTTGTATTTTTCATTTTTTGTAAATATGATAACATCATTTGTGGATGTGTGGACAACTGCCTCCTCAAACCGATGTGATACTTTCACACACTACATGGAACATATGAAGGATGGTATTAATTAAAAATATGAGAAATAAATGAAATATATATTATATTATTGATATATTTACCTTTATTTAAATATAATACATCATTTTTTTATTTCCCTTATCATACACTAAAAAGTGATAACGTCGTTCATGGATGTGTGTACTACCGCCTCCCTGACACGATGTGTTTCATTTTAAATCACAACAAATTATATATATATATATAAGTATATATGATAAAATAAATTTTTCATATGATATAATTATAATTTAAAAAATATATAATGTTAATTACATTCATTCCATAATAATCATTAAAAAATCGGAGCGTTATTCATGTGTAGGTACTGCCTAGCATCTTTATGATTATAATGTTGAATCATTTTTCACAACCATAATTCATGAATGGATTTAAAAGTATAATATATATATAAATATTATAAATATTTCATGATTACTATTCTAGATATGTTTATATAATGACCCATTTGACCATTGTTGGCCTACGAAATTCATTTGTAACTCTTGAACCGAAATTCGTCAAAAACACCTAACGTCAACATAATTATTTTTTTAGTTGTTTACAACATTGTAATAAGTGAAATAAAATTAATGGTAAATATGAAAAGGTTCTTAAGAAAATACATAATTAATATAAGTTTGTTGTTCGGGAATATAAATACACACAAGACATGTCGGACCCAATGTAAGGGATATTTTCCTCACTTTTATTTCAATGGGACCCAAGCCTTATACACTAATTTTTTATTTTGTATAGTGAATATTACACACATGATTGTATTTTATGAGTATTACTCTAATGAACATTGTATTTTCATATCTGTATATATATTTTTTATGGTCATAGTATTCTACTGATTATAAATTTATAAGTATTTATTTCCTAATCTCATCATTATTCCAAATTGGATTCCTTGTAATCATTTCAATATAATAAAATAATTTACCAATTCTTGTATTTGGGGGTCAGGGTGTTACACATGATGACAACATTAATTAACTCCAGTGGTAATGAAAATATTTTATTTAGGGATATTTGAAACATGATCATGAGTGAGGATTTGGGGAAAATGAAGCTCATACTTCTTCTATAAATGATCAAAATGCTACAGGATAGGGATGGTGAATGTTCTCAATCGGAGTATTGTATCACTGAGAGGGGGAGGGGTGAATCATTGATACTATTTTTATTTTATATTTCATTTAAATTGAAAAAAAAATCACCTCCTATTATAGATTTCAATTCCCTACTAAGAAAAACTCAACACACATCCACAAGAATACAAAGATTTACAAGGTTCACTATTCAATAATAATATCTACATTCTTGTTATGGTTTGGAAATGATCCAATACCATACAATCCACTAAGAAAAAAATCCTTCGATTACAATGAGTAGGATGTACCCTTACACTCGTGTAGCACTATGAAACAATCCCACTAGTGTGTGTGTGCCCTCTTAGCACAATAGAGTAATAAAATTGTTTTGTAACAACTCATGTTACATGTGATTCTTTTCAATTCAACAAATGTATTCAAATTGTAAAACAATTATTCTTTTCCTTACCTAGAAGAAAGGTAAGAACCACCTGGACTTTATTATGAAGCACTGAGTCTAATATTATCTGAATATGATTCTTTCAAAATAAACCTCCCATTCAGATTCTTTCAATACAAAGTTTCCATTCCAATTTTATGATAGAATACAATACAGTATAATCGGAACCACTTCAATTCCTGAATACAATTGTGGAGCTGAATAGAATACGAATGAATCAGAACAACCCAAAGCAATTTTCAACTTGAACGAAATTGATCCCTTCTTCTCTCTAGAAACCTGGAGCTTCCCTCTCTTCTAAAAATCACACAAGTAGAATCTACATTACACATTTTATAGGTGACCAAAAAAAAATTTAGGCAGGATTCCCAAAACACTTTCCCACTAACATAAATTCACCCAAATCTGAATTTCCACAAAAATCTCGGAGCAATTATGACTTTGTCAACGCTTCTTCATTCTTCTAGAATCTTCTGCAATCTTTATCTCTTATTTTCCAGACTCCCATTTCAATTGTCAATACAATTACAATTGATGATAAATACATGAGTATGAATCAGATTCTCTCATACTAATTTCTTTAAAAAAAATGCCTGATACAAATCCAACTGAATGTGTTTAAAGAAATGCACTTCTCCACTTGAGATGCAATCACTCGTTTAAAAGAAGGGATCCCCCTTTGACAATTAATTCATCAGTATCCTTCTCTTTTATTTTCCCTTTACCCACAAGAGAAAACACACTTCATTCATAAACATGTGAACGTATCATGACTACCTCCATGACTTTTAAATTATTGGGGATCAGCTTCAGTATTGTCTAAATTAAATTAGAAAATATTGTGACTTTCCATCCATTCCTGTTTATTTCTTTTCATATCAACACAAACATGACATTTTCTGAATATAAATGGTATGGATACTATTTTCTTGAATATGATTAAATCTGGTTACGATCATTCTATTTATGATACAAAAAAATCTAAATTAGATTCATTCTCATTCGGAACCATCCCTTACATCAGCACCACTTTCTATAGGTACCACTTCTTTCTTTCTACTACCCGATTAGGATACATCTGGATATGATACCTTCCTAATCAACAGCATCTCTTACTATTCATTCAATATCATATTTTCAATTGTCACCCCTTGCTATAGTGAAATCCTAACCACACTGATATAGTGATATTATAACCACACTGCTAAAGTGAAATCATAACCAACTATTACCCAGAAATCGTAACCATCAATTACCCTAAAATCATAACCAGCATTTACACCAAAATCATAACCAGATTTTACCCGAAAATTGTAACCATATTATAATTAGAAATTGTAACCAGATTTTACTCTGAATTCATAACCAGCTTTAACTCTGAAATTGTAACCATCTTTTATTCTAAAATCGTAATCAGCTTTTACTCAGAAATTGTAACCATCTTTTACTCAGAAATTATAACCAGCTTTTATTATAAAATCGTAACCATATTTTACTCTTAAATTGTAACCAGCTTTTACTCTAAAATCATAACTATCTTTTACTCGGAAATCATAACCAACTTTTACCCTGAAATTTTAACTAGCTTTTACTCAAAAATTGTAACCATATTTTTCTCAGAAATCATAACCATCCTTTACTCTGAAACCATAACAATTTTTTACCCTGAAATCATAAACAGATTTTACTCCAAAATAGTAACCAACTTTTACTCTGAAATCATAACCATATTTTTCATAGAAACCAAAACCAGCCTTTACACAGAAATCTTAACCTGCTTTAGTTAAAACAGCACCGGTTCTTTTACATCCACCCAGAATCCAATTGTTTTGAAAAATAATCTGAATACAATTATTTTTTGATTGGCAGTAACTCTTTCACTATCCCCTTCATCTATAAAGCTTGCATCACAAGTTCGTAATAAAAATTATGATTTATGAAATAAAAACCAGCAAAGCATTGTCACAATTAAAACCTCACAGTCATGCAGACTCTGATTCCTATCCAAACAAATACTTCTTTCTCATCGTATTTAGCGTGAATATAATGACTATTAACTTCCAACAAGATGTTTTCACATTCAATCGGACCTAAAGTGAGTCTCTTTAGAAACACTTCCTCCCATTACAATGGACATTCACTGTGAGTCCAATTCATTTAAAACAAGGAAATGATTATTTAGAAAACATGAATCTGATTGTTTTGAAAACAATGATCTGATTCCTTTCCAAACAACATGGATCCAATTACATTCAAAACAACATGGATCTTATTCCTTTCAAAACAATGCTCAATACAATTGTTTTGAAACCAATAAAATTCTTGCTAAAAAATGAATCATAATACCATTCTTCTTTCTTTCAATCACTTTCAATCTGAATTCCCATTCATCATCATTCTCAACATCCTTTCTTTCTTCAATATACTAATCGATTGACAAAAAATAAAACCAAAACAAAACGTTTTCCTAACAATATCCCCCTTTGTATTTTTTATCAATACCCACTTCAATCACTACAACCACATTAAAACAATAAGTGGTATTGTTTTGTTTTTTGCACCCAATATTGTTTCTCCCACATTCTATTGTCTCTTCCCCTTATTGACAATAAAATTAAAAGGGGTCACCATGATAAGGTTCTCCCTTATTGGTAAATGATCTCCACTTCAAGAGGATTATACTTTTCTTTGACATGGGTATCACATGATTTTCTTAATAGAGAAACTTTAACGAAGCAACTCTAAGTCTACGTTGGAGAAACTCGTCTAGAAAACAAGAGTTCATAATCAAGGTGATCAATGTTGTCCTTAACAAAACAATAATGTAATACCTTTTTCATACTTATTCAAACATTTTCATGACTGGGGAAAAACATTTGAAGTAATTTCTCTAAGATAAAAGTAACATGCTCCCATCTCAACAAACACATCAGAAAGTTTATATGTATAAAAACACAACTTATCAAAATAATATTTTCTCATCCTCATTATGTTATTTTGAAAAAAAAAGTAATAGACTCATCAATTCCATCATCCTTATTTACACTCCTTCAGTTCCCTACTTATTAGCACAATTATACAAAGAAATTGGGAATAAGGAGGGACCTCGATTATTTGTTAGAAAAAAATAAACGGAATGAGAATTCTCTATCAGTCTTTCCTTCTCCTTCTTCTTCCTATTTTTTTCATTAGATGTGATTTATTCCAACTATTCATCCTTCTCAAGTTTTGTAACGGATTTCTTCTTATCTGTCGAATCATCCAATGAAGATTTCAATATTTCTTCATCTTTAGGAACATCAATGTTGCAATCATTTTGTTCCATGTTGTTAATTCCTATCTTTTTCTCTGGAAAGATAGTTGAGCATGTTTTGATATAATCCTCTTATTTTTCATCTTCATTGTTTTTGGATACACTTTTTTCATCATTTCTCATATCTTAATAGTTTTGAATCTTTATTTTTTCTTTCACTTTCTTTTTCTATTCCCCTAATTTCCTAGCCAAGTCAATGTGTTCTAGCCAAACAACTATGCACACTTTCTTCTGAAATTTAGTAGATCTATCTTTCTTGACTTCCAAAACATCTGACTGCTAAGAATTGTCAGGAATATTTTGTTGTGTCGGAATCAAAAAAAGACATCCTTTTGCAAGGTTTCATGGTTTATCACACCATTCAGAAATAGTTTCCAATGGTTGGAACATATTTTCAATATTTACATCATTCTTCCCATATTTCTTCAACACCACCTTCTCAGGCGTCTTCTTTTGGGAGAGTTGACTCCCCCTCAAACCATGCCTTCCATAACCAATGTAATAACAGTAATGATGTTGGTTGAACCAACACATATTCTCTGTAATGTCCAAATCCACCACAATACCAACAATATCCATAAAAGGAGTGTTTTCCTCTGAACCCGTGATACTGTCTATAATTTTTAATGTGTTTTTCAACAACCTTATTTTTATTCTTTTACAATACATCAAAATTTCTATTATCAATACGATTTTTCCTTTTATTTTTTGAATTATTGGATCAAGAATTATTGGAAACATTTATAGATTCAGAATAATTCAAAACATTCCCAACCTTGTTGGTCTTGGCCACATACATAACATTCTAACATTTCTTATTTTAAAAAACAATTCCATTCTTCCTCTCACCCATTGAAGGTAAAAAAATTTAAACCTTCTCACGTTTCTTGTTACGACAATATTCACCAACTTTAGTGATAGATTTTTTGAAACATAGACTTCTCTTTTCACCTTCAAGGAATTTTTGATGGACAAGTTCCAACTCTTTTTATTTTTCCTTCATCTTCATTTAAAAATGAACATTATGATTCATTTCATCTTCAAAATACTTATTATAATTATCAATCTCTTTATACATCTTTTCTTTCTCACTAGAAAAAAATTCTTGGTTTCTTGAGCATTCATCTTCAAAATTATAGTTTTTCTTTTCAAGACTTCTGATATTTATCAAACATTCTTTCAACTCTTCTTTCAAATTCATTTCAATATGAGTTTATTCTTTATCAGAACTAATGCTTCTGATTTCATCATCATTCATTGTTTCAATAAAAGTATTTTCCCCAACATGCTTAATGGGATTTTCAGATTTACCTTCACTTTCTTTTTCATCTTCAGCGCAACTACTTTCATTATTGGAAAAACATTATCCATTAACGATTTCAATGAAAGTGTTGTCTTCACCATCATTTGTAACATCATTTCTATCATCTTCCTTAGACAAAAATATTCTCCTTTTGGATTTATTAAACCTCTTATCTTCCCTCTTGATAAATAATTTTTATTCATCACCCTTTTTCTTCCAAGATCTTCTTGGCCTTATTTACTCGTCTTCACTTTCTTCTGCATCACTTTCTTCTTCATTTACTCATTAAGGAAAATTACCATCAAAATTCCCAATGGCTCCATATACAAAACACTTTAATATAAGTTTACCTTTATATATTCATGTACATCTTTTCACATTCTTAGAAAACGAGGAAAAAAAGAATAGAAATTTTTACATACCTCATTTTCAGAGTGAGAATCTCCTACTTCTTCTTCTTTAAGAATATTCTTTTATTTCTTGGAAGCCTTGAAATATATATCTCTATCATCCTTTTTTTTTTCTTAATATCATTCTCTCTTCTCATCTCATCGGTGATAAAAGTTGTATGTAAATCATCAAGAGATAATGTTTCAGGATCTCTATCTTCCAATGAAGAAACTTTTGAATTGAATTAGTCAGGTAATATTCTCAAGATCTTTTAAACAATTGTAGAGTCATACAGTTTTTCACCAAGACATCTGATAGTACACACAATGTCATTCACCCTGGTAAAGAATTCCCCAACATATTCATGCTCACCCATCTTCAAATCTCTATACTTTAATCTTCTTATTTGTAACTTTTCCTTCTTTAATTTTTTATTTCCTTCATAAATGTTTTTCAACTTATCCCATATACCTTTTGCTGTGGAAACATCATTCACTCTCAAGAACACACTTTTAGAAAGTGATGATAATATGAAATTCTTAGCCCTTCTATCATTCTCAAGAAACTTCTTATCAGTAGGTGTAAGTGGAGCACTATCATCAATGGGGAGAAACCCAACTTTTGCAGCTTCAAGAACTTCATAACAAATAGACATAAGATATGGTAGCATTCTATCATTCCATATATGATAGTTCTTTCCCTCAAAGACTAGTATACCTTTACTGTTCGCACAGTTCACATTCTCTATCAGAAAAAAATAACAAAGATTACCTTCCCTCTTATACCAATTGAAAGTTCCCAATTAGAGTAATGTATCACTAAAAGGGGGAGGTGTTGAATCAGTTATATTCTTTGTCTTTTAAGTTTCTTTTCAATTGAAACAAGCTTCTCCTCCTGTTATATATTTCAATTCCATGCTAAAGACAAACTCAACACACATCCATAGGAACACAAATATTAACAAGGTTCACTATTAAATAAGAATAGATACACCCTTGGTATGGTTTGGAAATTATCCAATACCATATAATCCACTAAGGAAACAATACTTGGATTACAAAGAGTTGGAAGTACCCTTACACTCGTGTAGCACTGTGAAACAATCAAACTAGTGCGTGTGCACCCACTTAGCACAATAGGGTAATACAATTATTTCGAAAAAAAACATGATACATGTGCTTCTTTTCAATTCAACAAATGTATTCAAATATTAAAACAATTCTACTTTTCCTTACCCAAAACAAAGGTAAGAACAACTTGGACTTTGTTATGAATCACTGAGTCTAATCTTCTCTGAATATGATTCCTTCAAAAAAAATTCATATTCCGATTCTTTCAATACAGAGATTCCCTTACAATTTTCTTATAGAAATCAAGAGATTAGAATTGGCACCACTTTAATTCATGAATAAAATTGTTGATCTGAATAGAATACGAATGAATCAGAACTACCCAAAACAATTTTCAATTAGAGTGGAGTTGATCACTTCTTATCTCTAGAAACTCAGAGCATCTCTCACTTCTGCAAATCACATAAGTACAATGTACATTACTCCTTTTATAGGAGACCCAAAACATGTTTAGGGGGAATCCCCAAACACTTTTCCACTCACTTAAATTCACCCAAATCTGAATTTCTCTTAAAATATCAAAGCAATTATGACTTTTTCAATGCTTTTCGATTCTTCTCGAATCTTCTACAATCTTCATCTCTTCTTTTATAGACTCCCATTTCAATTTTCAATATAATTACAATTGATGAGAAATATATAGGTCTGAATCTAATTCCCTCATACTGATATCTTCAAAACAATGTTTGATACAAATACAATTGAATGTGTTTAAAGAAATGCACTTCTCCACTTGAGATACAATCACTATTTTAAAAGAAAGGCTCCCCTTTTTAAAATTCATTCATCACTATATTTATCTTTTCTTTTCTATTTAACCCCAAGAGAAAACACACATTATTTACCAACATGTTCTTCTATCATGACTACCTTAATGACTTTGAAATCATTGAGGATAAGCTTTAGCATCATTTGAATTAACGTGTAAAATATTGTAACTTTCCATCCATTATTTCTTATTTAATTTCATCTCAACCAAACCATGAAATTTTCTAAATAAAAATGATCTTGATAATATTTTCTTGAATACAATCAAATCAGGTTGAGATCATTATGGGTATGATACAAAACAATCCGAATTTGATTCATTCTCAATCGGCATCATCTCTTCCATCGGCACCACTTTCTATCAATACAACATCATTATTTCTACTACATGGTTACGATACATCTGGATACAATCCTTTCCTATTTAGTAGCATATATTACTCTTCATTCGACATCACATTTTCAATTTGAACCCCCTACTACAGTGAAATCGTAACCACACTACTACAGTGAAATCGTAACAACGCTACTACAATGAAATCGTATCCAGCTTTTACCTAGAAATAATAATGAGCTTTTACCCTGAAATCGTAACTAACTTTTACTTAGAAATCATATACAGCTTTTACTCTGAAATCATAACCAGCTTTTACTAGGAAATTGTAACCAGCTTTTACTATGAAATCGTAACCAGCACTTGCAAAAAAATTGTAACCATCTTTTACTCTGAAATCGTAACTAACTTTTACTCTGAAATCATAATCAGCTTTTACTCAGAAATAGTAAATATTTTTACTCTGAAATCGTAACCAGCTTTTACTTAGAATTCGTAACTAGATTTTACTCAGAAATCGTTACCAGCTTTTACTGTGAAATTGTAACCAGCTTTTACTCTGAAATCGTAACCATCTTTAACTCAAAAATCGTAACCACCTTTTACTCTAAAATTGTAACTAGCTTCTACACAGAAATTGTAACTATCTTTTACACAGAAATCATAACCAACAACAATGTAAAAACACCACTTATTTTACTTCCACTAAGAATCCAATTGTTTTGAATAACAATCTGAATACTATTTATTTTTTATTGGCATCAACTCTTTCACTTTTCTTTTCTTCTATAAATATTGAATCACAAGTTCTCAATACAACTCATGATTTATGAAATAAAACCATCAAATAATCACCCCAATTAAAACATCGTAGTCAAGTGGACTTTGATTCTTTAGCAAAATAAATACCTCTTTCTCATCATATTCAGATTGAATCTCATGACCATTACTTTTTAGCAAGATGTTTTCACATTCAACTGGTCCTGAGGTGAGTCTATTCAGAAACACTTCCTCCTATTACAATGGACATTCCCTGTGAGTCTGATTATTTTAAAACATGGATATGATTTTTCAGAAAACATGAATCCGATTGTTTTGAAAAAATAGATCTAATTCCTTTCAAAACAACATCGATCTGATTCCTTTCAAAAAAAACATGGATCTAATTCTTTTCAAAAAAATCCCCAATACAATTATTTTGAAACCAATACAATTATTTTTAAAAACAAAATGAATCATAATACCATTATTTTTTATTTCAATCCCTTTTAGTCAGAATTCTCATTCATCATCATTCTCAACATCCTTTCATTCTTCAACATACTTATCGATTGACAACAAATACAACAAAAAAACAACATTGTCCTAATAGATTGTTGGTTTATCGGACATACTTTTAGAAAATGAAATTCTTAGAGGATATGTCCTAATGAATAATTCTAAGTAAATTTATATATCCTTATCCTATATTATAGGTTTATATGGAAAGAGGACATATCAAAAAATATTTTAGGAATTAGGGAGATTTTTCATCTTCCGAATCAACAAACATGGTCCATACAACAGAAGGAGGGTGAATGTGATACTGAGTATGATCATTATATAAGATAAAGGGGTCAATAACATAGAGGGTTCATTTCAATCAACCAGTGAGTAAGGGTGAATGGTTAATTATTTTCCACTAATTTTGGGAAGAGTATATCTAGAAGATAATTATGATTTGGATATAGTTGTGAAAGGTGATGTGAAAATTCAAATGAAATGTGAAAGCATATTGAAACTAAATTATGTTAGATTCATTCTAGGTCTCTTTAAGAACCACATATAAGTGGGATGGATAGATGATACCGGTTTCAAAATGAAATTTTCAAAATGAGTTTGGAAGATTAGTAAATATTCCATGATGATTACTCATAGGTATAAAAATTGTACCATGTATTTTACTGGATATAGTGATGAACATGAAACTATCGGAAAGAATTCATTGGACGGTTTAGAAAAATTGAACTATAGGTTTAGTTTCTTTACTGAGAAAAATATTAATGTTATAATAGTGAAAGTAATAACAAGAAAAGATCCCATGGAATTGTAAGGATATGGAAGTTGTTTATTAAGAAAAAAAATAGAGTTTCATTCAACTATGGTGGAAGAAAACCAAGGAGTCGATAGATAGAACTTTTTCATTCTGATGCTTCGAATACAGGCCATTTTCACTCATATGGAGTGTCATTTTATTTTTTGACCTTCACTGATGATTCAACTCATACGTTTTGTGTTCATTTCCTAAAGAATAAATCTAATGTGTTACAAGAATTTATTTAGTGGAATTATATGACTAAGAAAGAGTGTGAAATAATGTTGAAATTTATCAAAATAAACAATATTGGGGAATACCCTAGACACAACATTCATAAAATCTATAAGAATAAGGGAATCATGTATGAGAAGACTATTTTAGAGACTCCACAATAAAATAGAAGAGTTGAGAGATTGAATCAGACACTGATAGAGAAATATATGTGTGGAGGCTTCTCTGTGAATGTTTATGTGAATTTTGTAGAATCCTTCAATATGATTTCTTATATATAAAATAAAACTTCAGCTTCAGTTGTAGGAAAATAATTCTCAGAGGAACTTTGGTCTGGTAAGTGACCAATGGTCCAAAATATCAAGATCTTTAGAATCATCACACTTCTTCATATTGATAATAATGATAGAGATATGTTGGATGAGATATCCAAAGTATGTTTTATTGTTAGTTATGGTAATGAGAACTTTGGTTTTCACCTATGGGATAATGAAAATAAACAAATCATCTGGAGATAATGTTTCTTAGAAAAATAAATTCAATGGAATGTCTATAATTTAGTGGAGAAGGAAGTTTAGAATATATAAACTATCAGACTTTAGAGTGATCAGATAGAGGTTATAAAAAAACCTTTGTTTTGGAAGGTTTCAAAGAAATAGAATAGGTTATAATTCCATTAGTTAATGTTTAAGACATAAGTGGATAAGATAGACTATTGATAGAATGTTAGAGTTTTTAAAAACATGTATGGGATAAAGAAAGATTAGAAGAACCTTTATCATATTGAAGACTACTGGATAGAGAAGTATAGATGGTTGAATCTAAGGTTGTGTTGATAAGATCAACTTATATTATAAAACATGTTCAGTGGTTTGGGGATAATATGAATTTATTACTTATAAAGGATATAGGGGAATTAGATAGTTCTGATGAAGAAGCTACCCTTAGAGACTCAAAATAGCTGGAGTCATACATCGAAGATGAAATGAATTCTATATATCTCAATAATACTTGGTATTTGTAAAAGATACCATATCAAAAGATGGATCTAGAAAAAAATGGATATTTCATATGAAAGAGGAAGCTGATGGAAGTAAGAGATACGAAGAAAGGTTGGTGGGGAAATGATTTTAGGAAAATAGGGTATTGAATTTTATAATATTTGTCCTCCATTGGTAAAACACAATACTATTGAGACAGTGATCATCATTTTTTCATCTGATGATCTGCAATTGGAATAGATGTATGTATTAGAATGTTTCATAATCATAACTTGGGTGAATAAATTTACATGGTTTTTCCTAAGAGTTTTGAAGTTCATTAGAAGGAGTATTTTTTCTATAAGGTGAAATGAATTCATTATAGATTGAAAAAGTTACAGGATAGGGGAATAAGATGTTCAACACTTTCATTTTTGAATAATTTTTTATTGGATGTGATTTAGAACATTATTTTTTCCAAAATGAAGTGGGAAGATGGAACATATCTCATAATATTATTTTATATGGATGATATGTTGATTACTGGTTTTTATTTCTAATGGGGACTAAAGTAGAAGATATCCAAAATAATAGAGATGAAGAATATTAATTAACTTAATAAAATCTTACGGATGAGAATTAATAAGTATATGAAATTTGGATCATTTTTTATCTGACAGTAAATACATTAGATAATTCATAGAAATATTTGGAAATACTATTTGTAAACCTATTTTAACCTCCCTCTCTAGACACCTAAAACTTAATAAAACTCAATCACTATCAACAAACAGATAAGTTAATGACTTGGAGAGGGTTACTTATGATTTGGTGGTAGGAAGTTTTATGTATGTAATTGTTCTTACTCTACCAAAAATTTATAGTCAGATGTGTTATACATTTCATATAAAATACTATGAGGAAACAACAGGAATCTATTAAAAGGATCATAAGATACTAGAAAGGGTTAAAGTATGAAGCTTTATGTTACAGGGATTTTTATAAGTTGAAAAGGATTTCTATATGAGTATTTTTCTAGAGACATGGATATACATAAAAGTACTATGGGTTTTTAATTTAATTTTTGTGGAATAATTCAAACATAGATGTCTCTATTGTAACCAGTGGTAACATTATATACAACAAAATTAGATAATTTTTGTACTACATAAGTAGGGAAAGAACTAATTTGGTTGATACTCTTGCTAATGGAACATGAAAATGGAAGGGACAGAGGAATGTTATTCAATGATAATCATAGTTTCATTCATCATTGTTTCAGCCTAGTATTTCATGAAATAATGACACACACTAGATTTAAATATCATTTCATTCAATGTTTGATGATGGATAAAGTGTTGGATGTTCATAGGATCATTGGGAAGATAATTCATACATATATGTTTATAAAGGTGACTGTTCAACAAGAATTGAGAAAACATTTAACACCCCAATATTTCATAGTACATTATTTCTTCAAAGTAATTCAATAACTTGCACTACATCGAACACCAAGTTCTAACGCACCATGACTTACCAAACTAGCCGTTCAAAAGAGGTTATGAATATTATTAACTAAATTTTGAACTTTATATAATCCTTATAGTTTTAGAATCCATATTACGAGTTTCTTCAACATAATGTAAGAAAAAAATTCATTTTTTTCAGATAAAACAAGTATTTTTCATAAAAAATCAATTTTAACGCCTTTTAATAGAGAAACTTTTTTAAATCCTATATTTAAAACTTTTATATATTCAATTTGACAAAATAAACTTCTTCTTTAGAATCAAGATATAAGAATTTAGTTTCAATAAATTTATGGTGTTTTTCTGATAACTTTCATATAATGGTGAATAGTGAAAAATACAATATTTTAACTGAAAACAACTTTTTTAAACAAAATAATTTATAGTGTAAAATTATACATCTTAATGGTTTGTAAATATAAAAATATTATATTTTTTACCATTTAATCCAATGCTAGTCATTGTAAATAATTTCACTTTGAAATTGGACATAAACAAGTGTCAATATTTTGATTGTATAATTTCTTAAAAATACAATTTCTGGTTATGACAACACGAATTAATTTTAAATTAATAAATGAAATTTATATTTTCTTAATTTGGTAAAATAGGCTTAATTTTTGAATTTATAATATCCAAATTATCTTAGGAAGAATTTTTGGTATGTTTCTGAAAAATTTCAATTTTTGATGAATAGTGAAAAACACTACGTTATTGGTTAAAACCAACTTTTCATTTAAATAATTATTTAATTCATTTAAATTTATTTTTGGTAAAAATAGATACATAATACCTATATATGTTAAATTTAATTCATTGGAGTCATTTTATAATAATTTCAAATATATATTTTTTTTTGAAATTTTACTCTCTTTTACCCACCTCCTAGGAGCATTTACAAATTTGCATAAAACTTAATTTTACCACTTATGTGAATTGAATTTAAAAAATCTGAGACAAATAGTTTATATCATTAAATAAAATTTGGTTCAATAAGATAAAAATAATTATTGTTGAATAGTAAATTTTTACTTTTATTTACCACGGTTAAAAGTAAATAGGGTAATTAAATGTAAAAATGATAATATTATTACTCTAAAAATTTCTTAATTATATTGGATAAGTTTAATTCGACCATAAACAACCTTATAAATAAAATATTATCCTTTATATCCACTTGGATTAGATTAGGACATTTATTATTATTTAATTCAAAGAAGAGTTAGATGTGTTAATTTCAATGTTTAATAACTAAACCCTTTTAAATATAGGGTTATACATAAGATAAATTCAACTATAAATATTAATTAGAAATATAAAAATCCTTCCTACATAATGGTATTTTATTTATAGTTTTTAGACATTAAATAATTTAATTTATTAATGACATAATGATGATGCAGTAATTACCTTATTAATGAAATATTAAACTAATTGATATAATAAATACCCAAATAAATGTAGTTTAAGACTTTTTATGAATTAAACTAATTTTATATGTTAATATGACATATTAGGGTTGATTAAATGAATTTTTTTCTAAGTAATAATTCTGTTTTAAATTTAGAAAAAACAAAATACCAAATAGTGTCAAAATTGACATAAAAGTGTTTTTAAAACAAATATTATATTATTTATTGGTATTCTATTCCGAAAAAAACTATGTTTCTAACAAAGGGATTAAATAATATTATATATGTCATTAATGACCCACTAGGGGTTCTCTTGGATGTTTATAGTATGTTTATTAACCATATAATATAAAAATACAAAGAGACATAGTAAATGTCACACTATTTTACTAAGAGTTAAATCTAAAATATAAGGTTAATATAGTGACCCAAACCTATCTAAAACCTATTGGTTGAGTTTTTTTGGACCCATACCCAACTTATAATTTAAATAATTCATTTTGGAGCCATTATAATCCGAAAATAAATTTATTATAAAATAATATTTTAATTTTTTTCTGAGGTGCCCCTCACCCCTCTTATAAAAGGGCACTTCCCCTTATCTCAAATTCACACCTCTAATGCCTTTTGGCTCAGCCAAAACCTGACCAAATATCCTCCCAACTATCCTACCTTCATACTAGAGTCCTTTGATCAGAAATCCAACCTAAGTATCCCTTTTGATCAAATCAAAAGGAAGAACCCGAAGAAGAGGTAATGATTTCACCACCCTCTTTCATGTTCTTTTATTCTTCCACTTACTCTTTCTTTGTTATTACCATACCAAAATAATAAATCAAGTACCTTATATATACTATGATTTTATTATTAATATGGAACAAGAATATTCATTATTCTATCAATCCTATGATTGATAATGTCACCATGTGTGCGTACGTATGGCATATCGTCTCCACGCTATTGTGTAATTTCTTATTCAACACTATGTTATTTGGATGGATATAAAGATGAGTAATATGTATATAAATAATAAAAATAACATGATAATGTCTCTATAAAATTAATATACTATCCAATTTCACACCTTTAAGTAAATCATATTGTCACCCGTGCGTATGTACGGATTACCGTCTCCACAACGCGATGCGATTCATTTCCATGTTCACCATTCATCGATGATTATAAAAATATATATTAATAATAAGTATGTAATAAATGACATAATAATTCTACTGTAGATATATATATATATATATCTGTGTGTGTGTGTGTGTACTTACATATATCTTATTCACTTACTTCCATTCAATATGCTATGAAAACGAAATCATCGTTTATGCGTACGTACGGCCTACCGGCTCCATAAACGGTGTTTCCCATTTCATATATATATCTATTATAAATATTTATATTCTAAATATATATGATATATGAATCATGGTTTTTATTCTGGAAGTATTTAAACCATGATCTAAATGATACACTCAAGAATAACAAGTTAAAATACGTACGATAAAGAAAGCGATTATTACCTGAAATGTTTATTTAACATGAAAATCATTATTAAATGGGAAGTATAAAGTAATAAATGAATAATGTATGATATAATAAATATTAATATGGTTCTTTTATAATCTAATAACATACAAGGGTCATTATACATGAGGTTACATGTACCCTCGACCTAATGAAAAGTCAAGGTTAGGGGTTTTCATCCCACTCCTTATTCCCATGAGATTCATGCTATATTGCCACTATTACCTTTTGTGTAGCATATATACTTCCCATAATTGTATTATTTTTTTAAAACACTTTAATTTATGTGTATTTACATATTCATTGTATGATACTTCATTAATGGGGTGTATGTTTCATAAGTCGCCAAATTGGTAAGGGTTAATTTCCCAATCTCTTTATTATTTGAGGTTGTTTTTACATAAGTATCTATTGGGAAATATTTATTATGCATGTCCATGTTTCATGAAAGAGTTTTCAAATGGATTATTTTAAGTTACTTTCTTACTAAAACATCATTTTAATTTTTTAAATATTTATTCTTCTAAATCATTCTCATTAATGTCCATGTTTTCAAAATGGTTTTTAAGGATTTATTTATATGGACATGAATGTTTTCAAATGATAATTCTTTTAAAAAAAGTTTCAAAGTTGTATGGGACACTTTGATTCAAAAATCCCTTTTAAATGACTACCTTTATAAATTGTGAGAATTTTAAATGATTTTATGAAAAAGGGGTATTTCTCTGAAAGCATTTTACTAATCAATTTCATCTATGTAAACATCCTTTAATAGATTTTAAACTTGTTTGAAGTTGATTTATTATGATAAAAATATTCAATATTGTATTTAATGTTTTTTGATATGTTTGATTGTGGATGTTTTATTTTTATACCATTCATGGTTTATGGATAAAGTATTGGAATTCCTTATGCTAGTTTTAATACAACTTTTTATGTTATATTTCAACTTTTTCTTATGATGAATGTATTGGACCAGTATGTTCCGGGTTGGGGATAGATATAAGTAAGCACTATGGGTTGGGGTCTAGTTACAGTAGACCCTCTGGGTTAGAGTCCTGTTATAGAGGCTCTCCGGGTTGGTTTCCAGTTACAAAGGCTCTCCAGGATAGAGTCCGGTTGCAGAGGATCTCTGGGTTTGGGTCCAGTTACAGTTGGCCCAAAGGTCCTGGCATGAGGCTTTGACACAAAAATTAAAGTTTGGTACTATACATTACCTCATTATGAAATTAGTTATTACTTGTTATTATTAAACTAGTAGAATATTCATGTGCATGTCTATATGGTAATGTTTGATTTATTTTTTCTATATTATGTTCTAGTTTACATTTGAAAAGCTATTATTTTTATTACACATCTTTCCTTAAAATTTCGTAGCTTCTACTAAATTATTTACCCTTACTGATCATTGGAGCTCACCCATTTCTTATGTTTTATTTTCCCAGGATCCCAATAAGTGTTTTATGTTTGAGATACAGGGTTAACCTAAGGGAACAATGGAATTATCAAAGGATTTTTTTTGTTTTGTATGTTTGAAATTTTAATGTAAATTCATGTATGCAATCTATTTTCGAAGACTGCTAAACTAATCGATATTTCAGGACTTGATTCCTTGTAATCATGCCAAAGTATTAAAATAATGCAATGACTATGGGAATCTAGGTTGAGAGAGTTACACAACTTTTTTTGCCTCGGTGGGACTTGGGTGATCATACAGAATGGGGGATACTTCCAACATCAGATAGATGAAGTGTTCTAGTGAATAAAAAAAGAAGGATAAAATCCTGATTAAATTTACAAGTGGGATATTTTATGGGTTTTTTATGAGTTTGATTTAGGATTATTCAGACACAGATTTCCTGATGGATTCTTCAGAAAAATCAGATGGAGTTTGTCTTATTGTGGTGTTTTGTAAGAACTCGGATCTTCTTTTCATGTATGTTTTCCTTTTTCTGGTATTTTTTATGAAAAAGAGTAGTTTTCTAGAAATTTATTAAGTACACGCCATGTACTTTATAAGTGCACACCTTGTACTCGGTTATCGTAGGTAGCTAGGTGATGGTCGTCTCACGACCATGCACACGGCTGTGTGTGGTGACCTAGAGAACCCCAAATTTGGGGGCTGGTAAAGGCAATTACACACCGTATTCTTCTAAAGTACATGCCGTGTACTTTCATTTTTTCATTAAATGTATTGGGGTCGTGTCTGACAGGAAGAAACACCTCCTTCTAGGTCTATCTCATCCGGGAGAAACCGTGCGGCCACGATCATTTCTCAAGCCCTCGGTCGATCATCCATTTTCTGAATCGACCGTCGTCGGTTGCTTTGGGATTTTCTTGGTAATCTCTTCTTACTTCTAGAGAATCGTTTCCAGATTCTTTCTCTATCTCATGTTATCCTCATTTGAGTGTTTTTAGTGTTTTTTGTAGATCTATGGTGTTCTTGGGAGATTCAAGGTTTGAGGTTCACTTATAACGATCCTACAACACCGAGGTTGGTGGTTTGTTCCTTACACAGATATTCTTTGAGTTTCATGTGAAAAATTGTTTAATACCCAAGAATGGGGTACTACATGTTTATGATTTTATCCCTATTGTTTGCCTTTTATGCCCTAGTTTTATTGGATTGAGGTTATTTTTTTGAGAATAGTGTTTTCTTTTCCATGCTATAGAGGTTTTTCCAATGTTTTCTTGTTTTGATCGTTTGGTCTAGTTTGGCTGTTAGGATACTGTTTTCTACCCATGCCTAGTATTGTTAGGATGGAGTGATTGTTATATGTCTTTCTATTATACTGTAAATTGGTTATCCAAGTAGTTCTTGAGGTTTACTTTGGTTGATTTGCAATGCTATGCTAGTTTGACTTACATAGGGCCGTGACAACCAGGTGTAGTAGACCCTAGGGAGAATGGACATAACGGCTTATCTAGAGTGTCAGTTAATTATTACAATGCGAGAATACAGGGGGAATTGACTTAAGTTCTTCCTCAGAGTGTATGTAGTTCATCGACGCTGGCCACAGGGGGAATGAGATGTAAGTGCTTCCCAGAGTAGCTTTTACTTACAAATATGAGACTAAAGGGGGAATTGATGGTGAGTGCTTCCTCAGAGAGTCCATATTAAAGCTGAACTAGAAGGTTTAGACTATGAGTACTTCTGAGAGGGTTTCTTGTGTTTGCTACGTAGAACCACAGGGGACAAGCTGTTAGTACTTCCCAGAGGGTTACCTGTTTTTTTTATCTTCTTACTTGATATGTGGTATTTGAATGCTTGAAATTGTAGGAATGTTTACTATTGATTACTTCCTTGTTTGCTGCTTCTTTTGTTTATTGCCTTCCATATAAATTCATTGACTATTAGTGTATCACCCCCGTTTTGAGGTATGTGGCCTTTTTTATGAATTTTTATGTGTTTAAAGTACATGGGATGAGTTAGGAAGAGGTTGGGAGAGTTTGGAATGGTTTTGAATGAGTTTAGAGGCTTTTCTTAGGGAGCACGTTTTGAGCACGGTTAGTGGAAACCGTGCGGATGCTCCAAGAAACCATGCAGGGGGATACATTAGGCTTCGCACGACCTTTGCATGGTTTTCTAAAGCATTCGAGGAAACCATGCGGACCCTAGCTCTCGATGTCGTATAGTTTGCATGGTTCGTGCACGGTTTTCCAAACCGTGAGGACTAACTATGTGGCCACATAAAATAGTGTTTTAAAACTTGGGCTCACTCGGGCTTGCCTCATTCCCCTATAAATTTCCACCCACTTGAATTTCACTTGGGATTTTCGGTTCTCAAGGGTTGGAGGGGCTCTCCCACTAGATTTGGAAGCGTTTTGAAGAGGTTTCTTGGCGAATTGAAGGTGGTTTCTCCAGGGTAAGTCTCTCCACTTGGTTTCCTTGTGTTTTCCTCTAGATCTACATCCATATCTTTCTTGGTTTTTTAGATCTACACTTGTTTTGTGTAGATCGAGGGTTATGGTTTCCTTGGACGATGTTTTTATGGCTAGTAAATGTTAGTTAAAGGGATTTAGAGAGGTTTCGGTGGTGCGTTCGCCGGATTAGAGGGGTGGTTACCCATGGGTCGATTTCTTAGGAACCCTAAAGGTAGGTGGATTCTCTCTCAACTCCACTTGGTTAGAGCTAATGGTTTTAGTTACAATTAATTTTTTTTGCTTAAAATAAATTATGTTTTGATGTGCGAAATTGGTTAGAAATCCCTTGGGTGATGTTTTGGGGATTTTTGGGAAAAGGGGGGTTTTGTATTGAAATTCTATTCTTGTGGATTTTAAAATAGAGATTTTAAAATTAAATTCTATGGTTGATTTGTGAAAATGATTGATGAAAGTGTTTTTCAACAAAGGGGTTGTTTTATTGAAATTTTGTTTGTCATGAAAAATGGTTTTCAATAAATGGGTGATTTATTAAAGTGGATTGATATGCAATTCTATTGGTTGATTTCATGTGGTTGTGACCTTGGGGGGATATATTCTTGGAATTGTCTTGTTGTGATTGTTGCATGGAAGTGGCGAGAAGTACCACTATAAAAAGGGGATGGATGGTGGACGAAAGGGCCACCATCAAAGGATAAGTGGACGAGAAGAGCCACTAGTTGTGAATGGGTGAATGAGTTGGGCGGAAGACCCACCATTTTGGTTGTTTTTGGTGAGAATGGACGAACGGGTTGGATGGAAGCTCCACTGTTTGGATGTTATGGTTTTTTTGTTGTGTATTGCTTTGCAAGATGAAGTTGTAGTTATAATGTGTAAATGTTGGAATGGTTTGTGGCTTGTTTTTTTGGCTTTCCCTTGGTGGTTTGGTTGGGGTGAAATGTCTTGGTAAGGGTGTGGTTGTCTTATGGTAATGGTAGCACTTGTGATTATTTTATATAAACTATTTTATATATATGTGCTAACGGTTTTATCCTAGTGGCGTGTGTAGGGAAGTCATTTGGGGAAAACATACTGATTTTTAGTACTCACCCTCTGCTTTGGCACATTGGTGTCTTTGCAGATGTTGTGTATCATGACGTGGGAGAAGGTAATAAATCACCCTCCTTTAGTGGAGCATTGTGATCCCTTGGTGGAGCTTGGAGTATGGAGCTTGGTGTGGAGTTGTGGTGGTTTCATGGCTTGTGCGGTGTTTGGTTGTTTAGTTTCCGCAGTGCACTCTGATGTTGTGTGGACATGTTTGGTTGTATTGGTTTGGAGTTGTGTTTTGGAACAACGCAGTTGTCTTTTGGGAATGTATGGTTGGGTAATTTAATTGACATTAATCGTATAGTGGCTGTTAGTGGATGGTTTTGTTGGTTTTTTACTAAGGGAAAATCATTCCCCAACTTGATCTTGAAGCCCTTTGCATTTATTGCCAGCCTTTGGCATCTTGGGAAAGTATATTAAGGCCAAGTATCCCTCATCGCCTCCTCAACCCAATGAGGTAGGGGCGGGGTGTTGCAAGTGGTGTCAGTTTTTTTGGTCCTTTCGAGTTGATCCTCGGATTTGGTGTTGACATTCGTTGTGGTGCATTCCTTAAGTCAGGATGGTAGCAAGGCGTAGCCTTGTCGGAACTTGAAATGTATAGTATAAAAGGATGTAGCTAACCCTTTTATGCTGAACATCAAGTTACCATGGAGTTGGGTACGTACGTGTTTTGGAGACACTTATAGGCATTGGAAATCTCATTGTCGTGGGTGTAGCCAATGAGATTTTCATGGAATATAAAATAGAAATGAATTCCCTATAGGATGCATATTTCATTGGGGTATAATGATTTATGGTTTGATAGGAATGTGAGAAATTGTAATGTGAATAAATTGGTATTTTGAAAATGGTTTAGTTTTAAAAAAAGTGAAACATGGAAAATGTGATCTTGTGGAAAGCCTTATGCGATAGTGTTGTGTAATGAGATTTGAAATGGGATTTGATGATGTCTACGGAAGTGATACTCATGGTTGTTTATTTTCTGTTTATAGAAATGGCACCGGGTAGGCATCATAGAGACCAACCAGAGGAGGCTGTTGAGAATGTGGTAGCACCTGAGCCCCAGGTGAACCAGCAGCTAGTGCAAAGCATAGTGCAAACTTTCCAAGCTGTGTAAAGTTGAAATAAAATGGATGAACCAAGGAATGTAGATCATGAGGTTCGTCTTCAAAAGCCGAATCCATCCATATTCAGGGGTGATTTAGAGCCAGAGACGGAAAAATCATGGTTGAATAGAATGAACAAGAGTTTTGACTTCTTGGGAACACCAGCAGGGTTAAAAGTGAAGTTGGCTACATACATGTTGGCAGATCATGACCTTCCGTGGTGGGAGTTGGTAGTTTAAGTTGGAACAGACAAGGGTGTGATGTGGGAAGGCTTTGAGGAACAGTTTAATAAAAAATTCTACCCACATACGTTCAAAATTATGTGTACAAATGATTTCTTCAGTTTAAAGCAAGAGCTTATGTATGTGATGGAGTATGCTGCTAAGTTTATGAACTTAGTGCGGTTTGCACCAAAGGTGGCGGGTAGCACTTCATTGAAGGAAAGGATCTTTAAAGTGGGATTGAGGCAAGAAATACATTCAAAGATACAAGTGTTGTGTATAGATGATTACACAGAGATGGTGACTAGAGCCTCAGTGGTTGAGAGGGAATTGTGGGGTGCTCCGGGTGGTGGAATCATGGTAGTACCCATGTGGAATAGTGGGAACTCTAATGTTGGGTTCAAGAAAAGGAGGGACACTTATTCCTAGGGTGGGAATATGGCATATAATCCAATGGCTGGATCGCTAAATCTTCCTCCGAAGCCCCATGGCAAGACGGGATGTTTTTAGTGTGGTTCTACAAGACACACAAAGTTGGATTGTACAGAACAACCTCCATCATGTCATAATTTTAAGTAGATGGGGTATCTGCAGCATTTCTGTCAGAATGCTCCAAGGTCAGGTAAGGATGACACTCCTTAGGGATCACAGTTGTCGTATGCTTCTATGGGATGGGGACAGTAGCACACCCCTCGTCAGCATAGTAAAGTTGGTTATGGTGATTCTTGGAATACCACGACACCTCGTCAAGGAAATAAAGAGCAGAGTGTGGTGAAAAAGGAATTGTTCAGAGCTGATAAAGTTGGGGTGGATGATCTGTAGGGACCATCCACGGTGAGAGGTACTATTATTTTGAATTCTACATTGATGAAAGTTCTATTTGATACGATTTCTTCACACTCTTTTATTTCTGCATGTGTGGTTGATTTACTGGGTTTAAGGGTAGAAATGATGCCCTGGGTTTTAAAACTTCAAACTTCTATGGGTCAAAGAGAGTGTTGAGAATTATTTTGTAGAGAATGTTGTATTGTTGTGGGCGAGGTTGAGCTAATGTGGAATTTCTCAATGCTTGATATGGATGGGTATGATTTAATCCTGGGAATGGATTGGTTGGTGGCTATTAAGGCCCACATCGACTGCGATGTGTGGACAATGGATTTTACAACACATGATGGCGTTAGAAATCTCTTTAGAGGAGAGAAGCATGAAAGGCAGGGTGCAACGGGTTTGTTGGAACTAGCAGTGGGAACGTTATCATATCATTTGGTGGTGTTGTCATTGGAATTGGTAGATGGTGTTGAGTAAAGTGTTTTCCAGTAGTTGAGGATCATTTCGTGGATGTTTTTCCTGAATAATTCTCTGGGTTACCTCCCCTAAGAGAAGTGAATTTTATGATTGATCTCCTTCTAGGGACAAGTCCAATCTCACATCCATCTTACCAGATGGCAACTAATTAATTAAAGAAATATAAATTCTAGTTGGAAGAGTTAGAAAACAAAGGGTTCATCTGGCCTAGCACATCTCTGTGGGCAGGGCCGGTGTTGTTTTTGAATAAGGAGGATGGAACTTTGAGACTATGAGTTGATTATCATAGACTTAACCAAGTTATGATAAATAATAGATATCCACTTCCATGAATTGGTGATTTTTTCGACTAGTTGAGGGGATCCCAGTGGTTCTCCAAGATCTAACTGAGGTCGGGATATCATCAATTGAGGGTGAGGAAGCACGGTATTTCTAAAATAGCTTTCAGAAGTAAATATGGCCATTATGACTATGTAGTTATGCCCTTTGGTCTAACGAATGAGCTAGCGGTGTTTATGTAATTGAAGAATAAAATACTCCTGAGATATCTGGATTCATTTTGGTGGTATTTCTAGATGATATTCTAGTGTATTAAAAAAAGGGTGGAGCATGAGCATCACTTGGTGATAGTGTTAGGGATCTTGAGGGATCAGCGGTTGTATGAAAAATTGTCAAAGTGTGACTTTTGGATATAGGAAGTTCATTTTCTTGGCCATGTGATTTCTGAAAGAGGTGTTTTAGTGGATATGGAAATTATAGAGGTTGTTATCTCATGGAAACTGCTAAAGAATGTGTTTGAGATACAGAGTTTTCTTGGTCTAGCTGGGTATTATCCGAATTTTGTTCGTGATTTTTCATGTTTGGATTCTCCGATGACATCTTTGACAAGAAAGAATGTTCCACTCCAGTGGAATAAATAGTTTCAGTAGTGTTTCGAAGAGATTTAGGGTCTCTTTACATCATCACCAATCTTGGTTTTTTCAGAACCTGGAAAAGGGTATGTGGTGTGTTGTGATTCATCGGGATCAGGGTTAGGGTGCGTTCACATGCAACGGAAGCATGTGGTTGCGTATGTCTCATGGTAGTTGAGGGTGAATGAGAAGAACTACCCAACTCATGATTTTGAGTTGGAAGTAGTGGTCCATGTTTTAAAAGTTTGACGTCATTATCTCTTTGGTGAGAAATTCATGGTATATACAGATCATAAGAGCTTGAAGCACATTTTCTCACAATGGGATTTGAAATTGAGGCAAAGGAGATGGATGGAATATCTCCAGATGTTTGATTTTTACTTGATGTACACACCAGTTAAGGGAAATTCGGTGGCGGATGCATTAAGTAGAAAACCATATGCTCAGGTGGTAAAATAGGCATCCGGCTAGTGGAAGTTGATGTCAGTTATAGCTGATATGCGGTTGGAATATGAGGACCAGGGTGATAGAGCTGTCTTCCTTCCTATTTTGATGAATCCTGACTTGGTTGTCCTAGTTAGAGAGGTATAGATATTTGATTTTTAGTGTGTTACCATGGGGTCGATACTCAATGGTGGGGAGACAGTTGAGGGTTGGTAACTGAATCGAGATTCAGTTTTTTATTTTTGGAATCAGATGGTTTTAACAGTTTCTTGTCAAGAGGATCTTTTCAAGGTGTATCGTCATTCCAGGTGGTCTGTTCATCCTGGAATTCATAAAATTTATAAAGTATTGAAAGGTAAGTTCTGGTGGGTTTGAATGAAAAGAATAGTGGCTGAGTTTGTTTTGAAATACTTGACTTGCCAGCAGTTTAAGGTAGAGCATCAGAGGCCAGTGAGAATGTTGCAGTCTTTACCAATCCTTGTTTGGAAGTGGGAGAAAATACTGATGGATTTTTTCACAGGTCTCCCAAGAACGGTCAGAAAACACGATGCAATTTGGGTGATAGTGGATCGGCTAATGAAGTTGGCCCATTTCATCCCAATTCGTGAATCTCATATGGTGGAGGATCTGTCCAAAATCTATATCCGGGAGGTGGTAAAGAGGCATGATGTTCCAGTTTAGATCATATCTGATAGAGATATGAGGTTTATATCTCGTTTCTATAAATCCTTACAGAAATCCCTTGGGACACAGTTGACTATGAGCATGGCGTATCACCCTCAGACGGATGGTCATTCCGAGAGTACGATAAAAACTATGAAGGACATGTTGCAGTCTTGTGTCGTGGATTTTGGTGGCTCGTAGTAGGATCACTTATCATTGGTTGAGTTCTCGTACAATAACAGTTATCATACATCCATACAGGTGGATCCATTTGAAGCATTGTATGGGCGGCCATGTCGTTCTCCACTATGTTGGCTGGAAACGGGTGATTCCTTGATGGTTGGACCGATCCTTGTCCAGGAGACTACATAGAATATCAAGTTGATCGATAAGAGAATGGAGACGGCTCAGAGTTGTCAGAAAGCGTATGTGGTTCATCGTCGATGGCCATTTTCATTCGAGGTGAGTGATCATGTTTTCTTGAGGATCTCTCCTAGATTGGGACATCGTTGGTTTGGGAAGCAGGGAAAGTTCTCTTCGAGGTATATTGGACATTTTGAGATTCTCAAGCGGGTTGGTGAGGTGGCTTATCATTTGGATATACCACCTAGGTTCAGTGTGTTGCAAAGTGTGTTTCATGTGTCGTAGTTGAAAAAGTATTAGTCGGATCATGACCATGTGATTCTATGGGATAATGTTGAGCTAGAACTGGATGCTTCGTTGGTGCACATGCCAGTGTGGGTTGTGGATAGGCAAGAGAAATTATTACATGGTAAAAGAATCGGTTTAGTTCATGTTTTTTGGAAACATGGTTAGATTCAAGATGAGACTTGGGAGCGGGAGAAAGAGATGGTCGAGTAGTGGCTCGAGCTCTTTCAGCAAAGGGCAGGTTCACTACTTTCTGAGGACGGAAAGTCCAATGGTGGGGAGATTGTAGCACCCTCAGTTTGATGTATGTGGCCTTTTTTATGCATTTTTATGTGTTTAAAGTGCATGTAATGAGTTGGGAAGAGGTTGGGAGAGTTTCCAAGGGTTTTGAATGAGTTTGAAGGCTTTTCATAGAGAGCACGGTTTGAGCACAGTTAGTGGAAACCATGAGGATGGTCCAGGAAACCGTGCAGGGGGAGATAGTAGGATTCGCACGGCCTGCGCATGGTTTTCCAAACTGTGCGAGGAAACCGTGCAGACCCTAGATATCGAGGTAGTAGAGTGCACACGGTCAGTGAACGGTTTTACAAACCATGCATAATAACCATGCTGCCACTTAAAAATAGGGTTTTAAAACCCGAGCTTAGTCAGTCTTGCCTCATTCCTCTCTAAATTTCCTCCCACTCAAAGATCACTTGGGATTTTCAGTTCTCAAGGGTTAGAGGGTCTCTCCCACTCGATTTGGAAGCATTTTAAAGAGGTTTATTGGAGGATTGAAGCTTGTTTCTCCTGGGTTTATCTCTCCTCTTGGTTTCCTTGTGTTTTCCTCTAGATCTACATCCTTATCATTCTTGGTTTTCTAGATCTACACATGTTGTGTATAGATATAGGGTTTTGGTTTCCTTGTATGATGTTTTTAAAGCTTGTGAATGTTTGGGAAAGGGATCTAGGGAGGTTTTGGTGGTGCGTTCGCCGGATTGGAGGTGCGGTTACTCGTGGGTCGATTTCTCGGGAACCTTAAAGGTAGGTGGATTCTCTCTTGACTCCACTTGGTTATAGATAATGGTTTTGGTTAGAATTAATTTGTTGTTATTGAAATTAATTGTGTTTTGATGTGAAAAAATGGTTAGAAATACCTTGGGTGATGTTTTTGGGATTTTTGGGGAAAAGGGGGGTTTTGTGGTGAAATATTAATCTTGTGAATTTTAAAATGGTATGCTATGTTTGATTTGTGAAAATTATTTATGCAAATTGTTCTCAATAAGGGGTTTGTTTTATAGAAATGTTGTTTGGCATGGAAAATAGTTTTCAATAAATGGGTAATTTACTGAAGTGGATTGATATGAAATGGAATTGGTTGATTGCATGTGGTTGTGACCTTGGTGGGTTATATGCTTGGCATTAGCTTGTTGTGATTGTTGTGTGGAAGTTGTGAGAAGTACCACTATAAAAAGAGGATGGATAGTGGATAGAAGGGCCACCATTAAAGGATAAGTGGATGGGATGAGACACTAGTTGTGAATGGTTGAACGGGTTGGGTGGAAGTCTCACCGTTTTGGTTGTTTTTGGTGAGAATGGATGAACGGTTTGGACGGAAGCTCTACCATTTGGTTTTTATGGTTGTTTTTTTTGTGAATTGATTTTCAAGATTAAATTGTTGTGCTAATGTGTAAATGTTGGAATGGTTTGTTTGTTTGGCTTTCCCTTGGTAGTTTGGTTTGGGTGAAAGGGCTTGGTAAGGGTGTGGTTGGCTTATGGTAATGGTAGAACTTGTGATAATTTTATATAAACTGTTTTATAGAAATGTGCTAATGGTTTCATCCTAATGGAGTGTGTAGGTAAGTAATTTGGGGATAACCTACTTAGTTTTAGTACTCACCTCCTCATTGGCACATTGGTGTCTTTGCAGATGTTGTGTATCGTGTTGTGGGACAAGGTAAGGCATCAACCTCCTTTAGTAGAGCATTGTGATCTTTTAGTGGAGCGTGGAGCGTGGAGCTTGGTGTGGATCTGTGGTGGTGTCAGGGCTTGTATGGTGTTTGGTTGTTTAGTTTCCGTATTGTACTCTGATGTTGTGTGGACATGTCTAGTTGTATTGGTTTTGAGTTGTGTTGTGGAACAACTTGGTTGTCTTTTGGGAATGCATGGTTGGATAATTTAATCGACATGCATCATGTATTGGATATTAGTGGATGGTTTGGTTGGTTTTGTCCTAAGGGAAAATCATTCCCCAACTTGATCTTGAATCCCTTAGCATTTATTTCTAGCCTTTGGCATCTTGGGAACGTCGCTTAAGGCCAAGTAGCCCTCACCGCCTCCTCAAGACAATGAGGTAGGGGTGGGGAGTTATAATTAGGCATGGATCTATTGATGGTTACCTATTAGGATTTATTCTCACACCCTATTTAGTCCATGCTTCTCGGCCCAAACAGATTATATTGTTTCATGTATAGATAAGGGTAAGCACCCTTCTACTTCAGATACTTGACTACTTTGGAGCTGGAGAGTATGGGACCAAGCTTTGGCTTGCAATGTTGTGGAGTGGTTTAATATTTTCGTGTACTTTGGTTTAGTATTGTACTTCAGAATTGGGACTTGTTTGGATGATTTTCTGGACTTATGTATCATGCATCATTATATATATGTTCTCGAGCTGTTTACTTCTTTCAGACTTCCACCGTTTACTTTCGAATGGTATTATTACAGCTTCCTCTATTGTTATGTATTTATCTTCTACTGTGTTACTCTACCAATGAGGGAATAGTCTCCCCACTATCACACCCAATTCCCTTACTTTAAGTCGGTAGCCTTTGGCATTAGGGGAAACGCACTTGAGGCCATGTGACCAACTAGGTACAGGGCACCTCTGGGCGACTTCTGGAACAGGGACGATACATGTTTCAAAGTGTTTAGGAAAAATTTTAATAACCTATTAGGCTTTATATAAGATTTCATTCACCAGGGGTAGCATTGTTGGAATAATTTTTTCTATAGTGATTATTCAATCATCAGACAAATATCTCATGGTTGATGTTCATGAGTTTCCCTTAAATAGGTAAAATAAACTTTCTATTACCTTTAAACAGTGGTGTGGATACCCTTATATAGGTAATAACTATTTTATTTTAATCACATGTGGGAGGTTTGAATGGGTTTTTATATAGTGTATTTATTGTTTTTATTGTTAATGGAGGGTTGAAAATGAAATTCTGATATCAGTGAAATTTATTTCACCAGATAGTGACCTCTCTAAAGAGGTGTGGTGTCTGAGATATGAAGAAAGAATATTAAAACTCTATAAACACTATGTGTTTCTAACCCAATTAGTTGATACGTAAATTTGAAGAAGAAATGATTGAGATTTTTTAATCTACTCTATCTACAAAAAATGAAATATGTTTGTAGTATTCTTTCATGGATTCATGACTATGTATAAACCATTTAAATAAATTTGTAATTTTATTTTTTTATTTTATGTGTATAGTAAAATCATGGATTTTTGTGTGGTTGTTAGTTTGGATCATCCAATTTATAGTTCACGTTAACTCCGAAGGAGTAAGTAATTAGACAAGCACTTTTTTTGATAATATTGTTGAGAATATCCGCAAAAGAGACTAAGGTGATTAGATTGATGACTCCATCTATTTAACATTATCCTACTATGGTTTTTCTTTTCACATAATAGATCGAGGATTCTTCTCAAGGGATTCCTAATATCCCTACATTGACTTCATAGTATATCATGTTCATCTAGAAGCGGATGGTGACAACACATAGTGGGAAGAGATCTTATTTGGACTGGTGATGTTGACGTCTTGAGTTTGAGGTTGGTGACTGGTTATTTTTACAGGTGTTTTCTAGATTGGGACATCATCATGTATGAAGGTATGGGGAGTTATCAATTATCACAACATGAAAAATTGAAATTCATGGTGGCCTTTTAGTAGTTGTTTTTAAAACCATCCCTAAATATTTCCTCACCTTTTACTGGGAGTTTTTAAAAACCACCGGTAAATAAGGTTTTTTTAAAAAAATTAAATTTATTTTTTGCAGCAATTTTTAAAGACCATTATGAATTAGTGGTGTTATATTAATAAACCACCTCTAAATGTACATTAAAAAATAAAAAAATCAAATTTCAGCATCAAATAACCATAACATTCGATCTGAATGTCCATTTTAGCTCTACAACCAGTCAAATCAAACCCTATGAAATAAAATAAAACAACATTACATAATAATTTCTTAATAATTAATGGAATAAATTTTATTGTTTTTTAATAAAAGTCAAAAAATTGAACTTCAACTTCAAATGACCATAAATGTTTATCTGGTGGTTTGTTTGGGGTATAACATATATCAAATCAATGCCTAAAAAACTATATGCTTTGATGACCCAATAGAACCATGGTTGCTATTTTTTTAGATCAAAAAGGCCTTGAATGCCTCTAAAATTGAGCTAGTTGTTCAGATACCCTGAGTTTTGAACATTCGATGTAATTTGAGCTTTGTTTAAGTGTGTCTTTATGTGATTATTGGGTCATCTACGATTTTATTTGATATATTTCCATTCTTAATGGTTTAATGGTGAAGTAATTGTATTGGTTTTCTCTCATTTGGTGATTTATAATATATTATATATATAATTATGTATTGTCATAAATGTTTCTATATATATTGGTAATTTATATATATTAATCAATATTTATTTACAAATTACATATAATTGCATTTATTCATAGATATTTATATATATTTATGTATTTATGTGTATTTTTTATATCTATATACATTAATATCTATTTACGTATATTTATATGCATTAAAGTATATATATATATCTGTGTGTGTGTGTGATTGTATAAATATATTTATATGTATTTTTTTGGTTGGGGTGTGTGTGTGTGTCTTAACTCTTATATTTATTTACATTTATGTAAATTTATTTACATTTATATATTTTTATAATTTATATATAATTGTATTTAAATAAATTTATATGTAATTGTATTTCGTTTCTAAAATTTATTATTAATTTTTAAAACGTATAAGGGGAAACACCCCCTTTTTATTAAAGAAAGAAAACCACTTTTTAGATTACTATTTATTATTAATTATTTATTACCTATTATTTGTTTTTTTATTTCTTTTTTCTTATTTCTTATTTCTTGTTTCTTGTTTCTTATTTCTACTAATTTCTTTTTTCTTTTTTCTTTTTTCTTTTTTCTTTTTTCTTTTTTCTTTTTTCTTATTTATTATTTATTGTTTATTATTTATTCATTTTTTATTTCTTGTTAATTAATTATTAATTTATTTCTTATTTATTATATATTGATTTATTATTAATTTATTATTCAATTATTAATTACTTTTTTATTTTTTTTTCATTTTATTTTTTTATTAATTATTATTTCTTTATTTATTATTTATTATTTATTATTTATTTATTTATTTATTTATTAAGTATTATTTTAGTTTTAGTTTTTATTTACTTATTTTTCATTTATTTATTTATTTATTGTTTTTTATTTACTGGTTATATATTATATATTAAATTGTTATTATTTGTTTATTTATTATTTATTTAATGATTATTTATTTATTTAATTATTATTAATATTTATTTTTCATTTTGTATTTATTTATTATGTATTATTTGTTCTTATTAATTATTGTTAATTATTATTCATTATTATTATTATTATTTAATATTATTATTATTTTATACATATTAATATGCATTTATATATATATTTAAAATTATATTAAATTCTATTTACTCACTACATGAAGTGCTTGCTGGAGTGGTAAGGTCTTTCCATAATAACCAAGAGGCAAGAGTTTCAAATCTCATCCAATGAATATATATCCTGAATTCATGCATGGCATGAAATGCGTATACATGAATAGTCTGAAAAAAATAAAAGTAAATAAATAATAAATTTGAAATAAGTAAAAATAAATAATAAAAAATAAATAATAAAAAATATAAAATATTTTAAAAATTAAATATAATTGATAACTGCCACTAAATTTTTTGAAATGGTTGTCAAAAGATCTGCTAAATAATTTGATGAATTTTTTCGAAAATTGTTGTGAAATGTTACAAGATGCAACTTTTTGTGATGATTTTTTGGAAACCACCACTGAAAATTTTATCAATGGTTTAAATTTCCTCCAAACCCAAAAACACCACTAAATATTATTTTTCCTATAGTGCGTGTATATTGGATCATTCGAGATAGGAGACAAGATCAGTCCATTGACATACTAGTTAGATTTCCCGCAATATTTTATTCATATGTATGATTTTTTTCATATTTCAAAGTTTTAGGGGTGTGACCCTAATATGTATCATGTTATTGACATTGAGGATGTTTAGTTAGAGTCCAATGCATCCATTTAAGAGTGTCTAGTTCATGTTGTTGATCAAAGTTAAAAATATCTTTATATAAAAGTATGTTCTATGGTGTATGTAAAAAGGAATCATAGGTGTACCCAGGAGGATATGTGTGAGTGTTGGTTAGGTATACAAGCCCAGTGGCCATATTTATTTAATGATGAGGCCTAGTGATGTTGATAATATAGCATAGGGAAGAATTGTTATATGGTGGGTAGGTTGTAAGGTTGTCTTCATTCTGGAGTTGTGTTCCTTTTTAAATTTCACCCCAAATATGATTCATAAATTGGTTATTTTGTCTCTAATGTGTTTATGGGGATTTGAGAAGGGTCTTAAAACATTTTAGGGTTAGGAGTTCTGTAGGTATGAAAAATTGATGTTATAGGCTTGGTGTCTGGATCATGTAGGGATAGTACTAAACATGAAGCCATCCAAGCAAAGCAGAAGAGCTAGAAGTAGGTTATGTATAACCGTGAGAAGGTATAAAAATCACCATTAAAAATCCATAATAAATTATAGATTCATTTTTCATGGTTGGTGTATGGTTTTCAATCACTGTAGCCTAGCCAAGCAATGTAGAATGTCTCGGATATTGGGATCTTCATGGTTGGTGCCTTATTTACCTAACCAGGAGTGCTTACACTGTTTCACCCTATTTCTATGGATTTTGTATTCTTTTATAATCCATGTTTTTTTTAATCCAAATAAATATTCAATACTCAATGGGTAGACATCTACAAAACTAAGGTGTATGGTTTTTAAAATATTACTTAAAAATATCACTGTTTTGTTGTATATGTGATGTGTGGTTGGCCTAACACACCATACATATAGTGAACTAGGCTTCTCATACATGGATATTACATTTTTTTAGAAAAATATTCATTAAATTTCGCAAACACACACCTTGGGACTATAATATTTTGGTGTCATTGGAAACATGGGAGACAATCTTCTAATCTAGGGAAAGGTCTTTAATACATTCCAAAAATATCTCCACATTTATTACTCTTCAAGTACATACCCTATATGAAACCTATCTACATAACCTAGGGAAAGGAAACATAAGAAAGGGTGATCTCATATTCTCCGTAAGGGTACTTATAAAAGATAAAAATCTATGATAATATAAAAGAATAATATAGGAATACAGGTATGTGAAAAAGAACACAACTTAAGAAGTTAATTCCCAACCTCTCAGAGATCATCAACATGAATAAAGGAATAAATATTATCAATTCATATGACATAAATCATAATATAATCCAATAACATTATCCATTAGAGCATAACATTTGTATAAAACATATATTTGGGGCATACACATCATCTTATAACATTGTGAACATGTATAAATTGACACAAGTTAACTCATTTAGTTAGAGAAATGAAATCATTCCCTCGCATAAATTTATGGACATGCAATGAGTTCCACACATATCATTATAGACATGAAATATTGGTGCATTCATAACATCATGAACATTTAATCAGGTTTATGAATAACATTGTGAACACATAATCAGGTTCACACATAACATTGTGGACATGAAAGATAGCTCCATACTTGAAATTGTGAACATGTAATTAGGTTCATGCATAACATTGTGAACATGTAATCAGGTTCATGAATAAAATTATGTGTGTTAAACATAGGTCTATTAATAAAATCATAGTGTTAAAGGTTCACTCCCAAGACCACCATGGTGGAAATATTCCCACACAAAACTGAGTTCACTCTCTATTCTAGTCAGGTCTATCTCATGAGATATAAATTTTAACCCAACAAAATGGAGGGAGATATAAGCTTGACCAGTCTTCAGTTATAACATAACCACCATCCTGGATTATAATAAAACTATCACCACATAATAAAAATAAAACATATGTGTTCCTCAAGATCAGAAAACATTTATCATATTAGAACCCATTAAATAAAAATGGTTTCAAAAACATTAAATCCTAACATAACTTGTGTAAAGAAAATAGGTTTCATAATCATTTAATCATTTAATCAAAGAATAACCCATGGAAAAAAAGGGTTTTAACAGCATTTTATCATGGTATAACTTATGTAAGAGAAACATATTTCATAAACTGTCACAAACCAAGCCGGGTCTCAATCCAAACTAGTTCCCAAACCGTTCCATATCAAGGTATTAAGGGTGTTCTCTACCCCCACAAACTCGAACAACATCATAGGTATCAGAAAAATGTTTCGGAACAATTTACCCGAGTTTGAAATACAAAACAACCCACAATAATAAATAGACCAAATCTGAAAATTTTCACCAAACAAGTCTTAGAAAAAATTCAGATTTGAATTACATAGTTTTAAAAAGAACCCAAGAGGTCTATGAATAAAAATTAGCATCAATTCTATCTTAAAAATCACCACATGACAATGCGGCATCGACCTCAAGGAATCTCCATAAAACTGCACCAAGGAAGGAAGCTAACAACTTGAACCCCCATCTCTAAAGACCTTACCCTTACTTGTGTCAAACATTACCAAATCTACTTACACCCAAAGGTGTAAGTACGATGTGAGCCTAAGCCCAATTGGATTCCACATAATAAAAAAACTCTATGTCATAAATATTATAAGACCAAAATCTTGCAAGTTTTCACAGACATAAAATACTAGTAACAATTTTAACGGGATGCAACTTTAAATAAAATCCATTTTCAAGAGGGAAACTTTAAATAATGATCAATTTTAAATAAAACACACATTCTTTTGAAAATATCAACCAAACACACCATATTATGATGGTAAGTACAATATAACCAATGAGATCTAGTCATGGGAAATACCCCTAGGCACTAGATAACAATGGGACATTAGCTACATCGTATCTCGGTGAAATGTGGCATAAGAACCATAAATAACTACAATCTCTTGCATGATCCACTAGTAGGTAACACACCCATAACCTAGTGGTCTTAAATCAATCATCCTTATTTTGTTAGTGTTTTCATTGTCAACCTTTCTTAGTGAAACTGTGACAATGCCACTTCTGAACCTCTAGCATACTTTTCCTAGTCCTCCAACCGAGATACATGGGTTTCCCATTTGGGATCAATCCAGTTCCACATGTTATTAAATACCATTTTAACATCCAAAATACATTTCTAAATCATAAAAACACAAAAAATTACCCCAAACAACTTCTACACCTTTAATGTAGTTCATTAAACCCAATATATTTTATATAAAATAACATTAAGAGGTGTTACAAGGCTTTGCACACAAAATTATTTCAAAAATACTATTTTAAGGAAAAACACACTACAATAATATACCAACCCATGAATTGGAATCCCTAACACCATTTAATAAATCAATTTCAAGAATCATGAAATAACCCCAAATGATTCAATAAAGAATACACATGAAAACACCCAATTCCATGTCAAAATGAAACTTTATAATTAAACACTTAATCAAAGTTACCAAAAATTATTTTCTCACCACAAGAAATATATGATAAAAATTATAATTTGGTTAATAAATCAAGATAAATTCATCAAAAAATGTTTACACTTGTATCCACATACCTTTAATGTCAAAAACCCAAAACAATTGTGTGGAACTTTACCCTCACCACAACCTCACCACAAGAGAGTGAAGAAAACCCTCATCAAGAATATTGAACAAAGAAACTCAATATCAAACCCTAGGGATGAAACCCTAGCTATTGAAATTTTAGATCTTCAAGAAGGATAGAAGAAACCCTAGAGAGAAAGATGAAAAACAACGAAAGACTCACTTACTTGAAGAATCTTAAAGTTTCCCCACTAAAAATCACCTTCAAAAATGGGTTCCATGGGATCTTGAAGGAGATTTAGAGACTTATATGGAAGAAATGGTCGAATGGGGGAAGAAAGTGGTGAATTATGTCTGATTCCCATAGGGAAAATGGAAATAAAAAAATTATTACCTAGACACTGTGCACGGTTTGTCTACACGGTTTAGTATATCGTGCGTCCTAACCATGTGCCCAGTTCTGTCTAACCAAAAAATTTCAATTTCTCTCCCGAATTCAAGGGGGATCCAAGGAGAAAATTATAGGCCAATAATAGAAAGGAAAATTCTTTAAAATAAGGACATATATGTGAAAATTACCCAAAACATGAAAACTTTCCACCCTGGAAAGTCTACATGAATATTGATCGGAAGACAAGAGTGGGTAATCTTGTTCAACCCATGAATTCTTCTCCCAAGTATCATGAAAATAATTCCCATAATACCAAAGAACCCAGACCAGTGGAATATAATTTAACCAAATCAAATTTTCTTAGGAATCCACTATTTTCATCAGTCGTTCAAACATTGATAAGTCAAGATATATCTCTAACTCTTCCAAATTTAATACTTGGGATGGATCTGAGTTGTACTTCTTCAATTAGGAGACATAGAATAAATCATGATTAGATGTTAACTGAGAAGTAAAATCTAACCTATGTTCCACCTTTCCAATCCACTCAGGGATCTCAAAAGGTCTGACATACCTTGACGTTAGCATTCCTTACTTTCCCAAAAGATGATGGCCCAAACGAGGCACCACCTTCAAGAATACCTGATCACCCATAGAGAACTCAATATATAGACACCTCGGAACAGCATAAGATTATTAGAAACTCTGGTTTGTCAATAACCATTTTCTGATCAACTTGACCTTCTCATACGTCTCTTGCACAAGGTTCAGCCAAAAAAGTGAGGTCTTACCTACCTCAGCCCAACACAGGGGGACCGACAAGGCCGGTCATAGAGTGCATCAAAAGGATCCATATTAACAGACGATCTATAACTATTATTATGTTAAAATTCAACCAATACCAAATAGATATCCCATGATCCTCTAAAATCCAAAACACATGAATGAAGCATATCAACCAACATGAGATTTTTCCGCTCTGTCTGACCATCTGTTTTAAGATGGTATGACATTATCATCTTAATTTTCTACCCCATGGTCTCATGAAGGCCTTCGCAAAATTGAGAGTTAAAATGATGGTCTCTATTTGAGACTACTAATGAGGGCACACCATAATTGATTACCACCTCCTGAATATAGAATTGGTCCAGCTCATCCACATTAATTATATCTCAAATCAAAAGGAAGTGGGATGATTTGTTCAAACAATAAACCTCTTCAAAAATAGTGTTCTTACCATGAGGTGTATGAGGTAATCAAACAACTAAATCCATAGAAACCTCATCCAACTTCAAATTAGTAATGGGTAATGGCTGAAGAAACCTTGAGGGCCTCTGATTCTCTGCTTTTACCTGCTGACATGTATAGTATCTTGACATGAAATCAATTATGTATTGTCGCATGCTTGGCCACAAGAACTATCGATAAACATCATAATATATTTTGGTATCTCCAAGATGAACAGTTGACTATGATTGGTGGCTATCATGCATCACAACCTTCCTTGGATACAATGGTACCACTGAACAACCCTTGAAGCACAAGATGACCTCGGGAGATGAAGACCAAGCATAAGATATATCCTCTTATATGAAGAAACTACATGGACCACATATATAGCTCATAACTAGGATATTTCCATGGAATCAACTCCAAAAGAGATGGAGTCAACTGAATACTCTACCAGAATGCACCTCCATTCTTCTCTTTGGTCTCGACATGCATATGAGAAAAGAGCCCCATTAGAGTCCACTTATCACTGTAGTTCCTCAAAGATTTCATACGTACTTCCCTACTAAAGGTATCAGCCATCACATTACCCTTTGCGGGGGTATATATTATATAAAAGTTGAAACCCTACAAATACTTGAGCCAATGGTGCTACCTCGGATTAAGATCCTTCTATGAGGATATGTAGGCTATGCTCTTATGATGAGAGTAGACCGCAAACTTCTCCCTAAAGAGGTAGTGACACCACATATTTAAAGCATGAATTTCCACTTATACCTCCATGTCATGGTTTGAGTAGTTCTTTTTATGTTTCGGTAGTTGGGGAGAAACGTATTCCATCATGTGGTCACCCATCATAAGAACACACCCAAGACCCATACCTGAAGTGTTACAATACACCACATATCCCTGTCTAGATTACGGAAAGATCAATATGAGGGAGTTATTAAACTACCACTTCAACTCCTCATAGGATGCCTAAGATTCTAGGCCCCATTTAATCTTTTCCCCTTTCCGAGTGAGCACGGTCATTTGCGAAGCAAGACAAGATAATCCCAAAAAAACTACTTTTAGTAACCCACTAGGCCGAGTAAAATATTAATCAGGAACACATTCATCAGCTACTCCCATGAAATAACTACACCGATCTTGTTGAGGTCCACCAAAACCCCCTACTCTAAGATGACATGATCTATAAACTTCACTTCCCCAATCCAGAAATTTCTTTTGGACAACATTGCATATAGGCGATGATTCTGTGGAGTTCCCAGCATGATTTGAATATGATTCCCATGATCATCCTCATATCCAGAGTAAATTAGGATGTCATCCAAGAATACCACAGCAAACGAGTAGAGATGTTTCTAGAACTCCTTATTCATTAGTACCATAAAAACCACTGGATAATTGGTTAATTTGAAAGGCATGACCAAATACTCAAAGTGGTCATACCTGCTTGGAAGACCTCACTTCGGTATGTCCACCTATCTCACCCTAACATAGTGGTGACCATAATGTAAATCTATTTTGGAAACAATCATTTACCCCCTTTAGCTTATCAAACAAGTCATCTATTCTAGGAAAAGGATATTTGTTTGTGAAGGTTACTTTATTCAGCTTTCGGCAATCATTATAAAACCGAAGGGATCTATCGGCCAACTTTGGAAAACAGAGTGGAACAGACCAAGGATAGGCACTTAGGCGAATGAATCCTTAGGATTCCAAATCTATCATCTATATCTTTAATTATATCTACTTTTTTAGGGCCATATGATATGAGGAATGAGATATCGGTTGTTTTCCCAATGCCAAATAAATGGATAAATCCACATCCTGGTCCAAGGGAAATCCTGAAAAAATCATTTGAAATACCAACCAAATGAGTTAATGCGCCCTCAAGAGAACAACCATTATCCTCTGGCATTAGCCACGATAACTGAAATATAAAATTTCCTAACTCTGGGAGTGGTGGTCCCACGCGACTTGACCAAGGATCCCATTCTCCAAGAAAATCTTGAGGACTCCCATTAGGTGCCATGAAATTCACCTGCCACCTATAATTATCGATATATGCTTGAAAGTGCACTAGGAAATCCATGATAAGGATTACATTGAAAAGATCCATATCCAAGACTAAAAGATCACATTATATCTCAACTCCTAACATAAAAAGTTCACATTGTGGGAACCTAAGACCTTTATCCTTCTTTTAACCCAATGGTGTCACCAACTCCATCACAAAAGAAAACAAATCTGTTGGAAAATTCAGCAGATTCAAAAGACAGACAGAGATAAAATAAACTGAAGCACCAGTATAAAAAGGGATGGATATAATAGAAGATGCAATCAAAATGGTACATTGAACTGTCGAAGGCCCTACATCCGATCTCACTGGTGTCTGGTCCATAGCATGAACATTCCTGGTCTCTACATGATAATGATCTCTCGCCTGCAGCTCATCCCTGAACTAGATCTACCACGAAGATGATCTGGTCCTGCCTCCATGACCACCAAACTAAGATCCCACTATCCTAGTTAGATCTGATTGAAATAACACTCCCCTAGAATCCATATATCCTTCCACACTTTGCTATGGGCGTGTCACACTGAAAAGCACTGCACATACCCCATAACTTCACATTGGTAACAAAGAATAGGATGGGATATAATGTAGGTTGGATGTCCCACACCTTCCCTCATTGATGGAAAACCACAAACCTTGAGTCAAAATCTACATATGAGAGTCCCATGATTGATGGCCTAAACTACCATCTCCCTTCATCCCATGCTCACCATGCTTCCCCTTCCTCTATAAGGAGTTTCCACTTCCCAAAGCATATACCACACCAGAAATCCCAGACATTCATTTCTAATCAATCTCAACCAAGAAAGAATGATCAAACACCTCATCATAGGTTCCCAGCTTGAACAAGAATACCTACTAAAAAATTTCTGGTCACACCCCCTTCTCAATAATTTGAGCTTTCATAGATTCATTAGAAAAAATCTTAGGGGCATACCGCACTAGCTCAGTTAACAGTTAGCATATTCCATCACTAACTGATCTCCCTATGAAAGATCCATGAACTCTTCAGATCTTGAAAAGGCTAGGACCTAATGACGACACTACTCATTGAAGATGGACTTAAATCCTTCACTCTCATATGTTCATGATTCCCAAGTTGAAGCACTGAGTCCCACCACCTATGACTGGGACCGTCCAGTGGAAATGGGGAACATTTCACACTGACCTCCACAGGTGAGTCCAAAAACTTAAACATCCTCTGTATATTCTCGAGACACTCCTCTACTTCCAATAGATTAGAATTTACCTTAAAATTAGTATGCTCTTTTATGATAAACTCTAGATATTTTTCCTTCTTGGGACCAGACTCATCTTCTCTAGCCGAAGTTGGAGTAGGAACAACTACCTACCCCATATCCAAGACATCCCAGGCCCTAGATTTTACCAACATTTGATCAATTGGTGATGGATAACTCTTTAATGCTTCCTCCCATTGGTTCATGGGAGTTTTCCAGGGAGGCATGTAGATATAAAAAGCCACTGTCACGACCCGTCCTCGGGGCCCCTGCCGTGACTACCCCAAGCCCCCCTTCCATAGGCCAGGGGCTAGCGACTAGCACCAAAGGCGTAAATCCTGAAAACTGGGAAGCCATTGCCTTTATAAAAGTAAACAAAACACTATAGAGTACAAGCGGAAGCAAAACACTAGGTACAAAAGGAAGTGCTGCAATGTAAATCGGCCAGAATACAAACCCTACTGAAAGTGAAGCTAAAACTAAACGAAAGTACAACAGAAAAAGGAAAATAGCTGAAAGAAGGAAGAAGCTCCTGGGTCGTCCTCCTCGGATCCTACCTGAAGGGTAGGTATAGATAGCCTCCTCAACGCTCTCGCCCGTCAACCTCCTCCGAATTTCGTCTCACTGTGAAGTACGCCTCCAGATACTGACTCATCGTGTAGTCCACCTCCGGGTACCATCAAGTCCTCGAACACTCGACCTCTGTCATCACTGCCCATCGTCTGCAACCAACACAACGAGGTGAGGGAATAGCCCATGCAGGGGTGAGTATAACGATACTCAGTAGGGACCCCGAGACCCTCAAGGTCTCACTAAAACCCACAAGGATAACCACAAAGAAGATCTCAACAGATAACCTCTACTTAGGTATATGCCCATACATATACCTAAGTTATCATGTAACCCATCTCAATCATGAGGAAACACAAGGATTGTGAAATCAATGGATAACCACTACCCAGGTATATGCCCATACATATATCTAAGTTATCAAGTAACCCATCTCAATCATGAGGAAACACAAAGGATTGTGAAATCAACGGATAACCACTACCCAGGTATATGCCCATACATATACCTAAGTTATCAAGTAACCCATCTCAATCATGAGGAAACACAAAGGTCATAGACTCAGTTCAAACCAGTATTTTCATTATCGAAAACGAAACTCTTGAAGAGCTCCATCTCTGGAGTGTACAGTGGTCCTATCACGACTCCGACGTACTTCTCACTAACCTAAGACTGCTGAGGTAATCCTCCTGTCGAGTACTGCGGGTCTGCGGCCTAATACCGGGCGCTCCGTCTGCTGTGGGTCTGTTGCCAAATACCGGGCGCTCCCCCTAATAGCCTACAGAGGTACTCCTCCTGTCGAGTACCGCGGGTCTGCAGCCAACTACCGGGTGCTCCGTCCGCCGTGGGTGTATCGCCAAATATCGGGCGCTCCATCCACTGGGCTAGTCAACTCACTCCAAGTTGAGTCGGTCAAGCAGTCGCCAGGTCTCACCCGGCTACACGGTCTCCATACTCCGTACACTTGTCTCTGGGAGGGTCCACTCCACGAGCTACAGGTCGATACTCCAAGTATCGCAAAGTCCCACAAAGAAGTATCTCAAAGGACTGCCTCGTCATAGGGGTCTCAACGCAACAGTCAGCGCGTCAATCGGACGCCCGGTCTGTGAGTTACTAGCCTTTTCGTCCCAGGGGCCCGATTGGTTTCATGTGCGAACCAATCCGGCCGTAACTCAACTATACCCCGAACACTCATAGGGTATACTCATAGGGACTGTTTCTCAACGTGATCACCAACGCCGCTAACGGTTCGTCAAACGGACGTCTGGTCTGAATGATATCAGCTTTTCCGTTCCAGGGGCCCGGTTGGATTTCAGGTACAATCCAACCCGGCCACTATCCAACAGCAACCAAAACTCGGGCGAAGTATGCCAAAAGTTCTGTCTCATCAAGAGGAAAACAATGAGACAGACGTCCCATCAATCGGACGCCCGTTCTGTGAGTTATTGGCTTTTTCGTTCCAGGGGCCCAGTTGGTTTCGTGAGCGAACCAACCCAACCGCACTCCGACGGCATCCAAACCTCGAGCGGAGAAAGCCAAAAGATCCGTCTCACTAAGAGGAATCCAACAAAGTCGACAGCACGTCAATCGGACGTCCGGAGCTCAAGTTACGACCGTTTCCGCTCAAGGGCCCGGTTGGTTTCATATCCGAACCAACCCGGACAAACCCAAAGTATTCTTAAACATTGAGTGCGATATACCGAAACGACCGCCTCGTTCCAAGGATTTATACGCAACTGACGGTGCATCGATCGTAGGTCTGTAGCCCAAGATATGGGCGTTTGAACCAACTCAGTCCGAAAATAGGGGGTCTGGGCCCGGCCCGGCCCGGCCCAGTACCCCCTGGGTCTGCCGAACCGGGTCGACCCGGCCCGACGACCCGGCCCCTCTCGGAAGCCCAGCCCGGCACGGCGGTGCGGCGGTGCGGCCAGCGCGGCAGCGCGGTGGCGAGGCCAGCGCACTGCGCGAGCGTGACCAAGGGAGGGGCTACGCCCCTCATTTAAGAAAACGGTGACACCCATTAATGGGGACGCACCTTGTAACACCGAGGGGTGTAACCCCCCCAAATTTCTGCCAGTAACGGCCGACCAGTGCGGGGCCGGCCGGTTTCTCACCGCGGGACCCCGCGGTCCCGCGTCTTCTGGTGCCGGCGGCCGAAGTTCCGGCCGCCTCCTTCGTGTTCTCCGGCGGCCGGTTTTTCCGGCCGCCACTTCCAAGATGGCCGCAAATCCGTCCAGCAGGGCGTGACGGCGCCGTGCCCTTCCACCGCGGCCCGACTCCAGCCGCGACCTTGTTCGCAATACTCGGCGCGGCGCGACGGTTTCGCGTTTCTTCATCGTGGCCCGCATCGTTCACATCTCCATTCGCTCAAGCGTGGTGCAATGATGCATTACCATCTTCGCTAATCAAAACTGAAGAATAGCAAAGGGGAGAGGGGTATCGGCCATGTTTGTGCGGACCGATTCACTCCCGTTATATCGATAGCAGTTGGCCAAAACGTAAAACGTTTAACCTTCACAATTTTTAATTTAAATAAAAATTGGAACATGGCCATCAGATTAATCTTTCATATTCAAAGGAAAGAAAATCACCAACTTAAAAAAGATTCAAACCCCTACAACCTCTTAAATATAAAGAATCATATCAATAGTCCCAACCCGCAATTTAATCTTCACGGATCAACATAATTTTTAGTTGATCCGCGTTATTATATTTAGAAGGGAGTAAACGAGGGTTCACCAATAATCACAATTTAAATTCCCTACCTCGGTTTAGGAACGGTGCACGTCAATCGAGCCGCGGAAGACGAGCGTCGCGGAGGTTGGGCGTCGCGGAAAACGAACATCGATTCCGTTGTCGTCGATGTGCGTTCGAAGAGGAAATGTCGTTGAAAGAAGATGTCGCGTTCTTCGGTGGAGATGTTCTTCGATGAAGAACGGTGTTCTTCATGTTCTTCGTCGAGGTTGAAGAAGAAGAATACTTCACGCTTCCCAAACCTCTCAATGTGGCAAAAATTCTAACAAAAATAAAATAAGACCAAGTCTTAATTTTATTAACACATCCTAACCATTTGAAATTTCAAGAGTTTGAAATTATGTAACTCGCCTTATTAATTATAACAAGTTGTAAAAAATTAATGAAAGTGGTTTAATGGGGAGTTAGGAAAGTGAAGGGATTTGAAAAGGTGGGGGGGGGCTGGTGTGGGCCTCACCCTTTCAATTAACCACACATGGGAAGTTGGGTGGATGTGGGCCCCACCACCAACTTCCCATGGGAGAAACTAACCACCTTGATATGAAATAAAATTGATTCAACAATTTTATTTACTTTTTTTAAATTAAACCCCATTAATTAACTTCTTCACCCGCATAAATGCAACTATGGTAAAGGTTCTCTTAAGCGATTACCGGCATTGCGAGTTCATCGGTGCCCAAGGAATTCGATTTCGAGCACCGGTTCAAAAGTTAGAAATTCCCGCTCGTTCTTTCACTGAACGTACCCGAGCCAAATGTCGGAAATTGATTCTGGGCACACCGGGCCTCGGAATTAGGTGCCGTCAGAAACTACGTTCTTGTAAAATCCCAAAGAAAATTTAGAAAAAATTTCCATTGAATTTTATGGGTCTTTACAGCCACAGTCACAAAAGAAATATTTAGTAAGATAATTACGGAAAATTTCAGCAGCAAAATCAAATATAAATTTGTCAAACTCATCACAAAAATGAAATAAAAAATAAATTCACCCCCACCCAACGTCCAAATGAATTCAGAAACCCTCATATTCTACTAGGAAGAAAAGCTAAACAAAAATACCAAAATCCCATGGGGACTCAAGGTCTATCATGAGAGGTGTTGTCCAGGCACCCTACTCACAACCAAAAGTCCTTTCCCTGATAGTCCTAACCTTATTCTAACCATACACATCCAAATAATATGACCCAAATAGATTAAACATTCTCTGATACAATTTTTATCATGAACCAATTCAGGTCTCCATCCAAACTGGTGCCCCACCTGGTCCATGACAAATCTTGACAGCCATTCCCTATACCCAAAAGCTGGAAGAAGTGCTTGGGTATTATAAATAAATTTTAGGGAATGATTTACCTGAGTTTATAAATATTAAACAGCCAACAACAATAAATAAACAAATTACAAAAATTTGCACCTAATAAGCCTTAGCAAAAATTCAGAATTGAATTACACAATTTTAAACAAAACCAAAGGGGGGTAAAACTAAAAAGGAGAATGAATTCAAATGGAAAAACCACCACATGGAAAGGGTTAATTTCCCTCAATCCATCTCCATAACACCAAACCAAGGAAGGAAGCAAACAACCTGAACTTCCATCTCTAAAGACCTCTCCATATCCTGTTTCAAGCATTACTAAATCTACATACTCCCAAAGGTGTAAGTAGGTTGTGAGCCTAAGACTAATAAGAATCCACCCAAGAAAATATTTCATTTTATAAACCTCATAAATTAAAAAATCTTTCATGTTTTTATAAATAATAAATTCTAGTAACAACTTTAAAGGGGTACAACTTTTAATAAAAATAGTTTTCAATAGGGAAACTTTAAATAATGAAAAAATTTAAAGAAGACACATATGATAATGAAATTACCAGACAATCACACCACATTCTAATGGTAAGTACTATATAACCAATGATAACTAGTCAGGGTAAATACCCCTAGGCACTTTCTAATAATGGGACATCATATACGTCCTATCCTAGTGAAATGTGGCATAGAAACCCCAAAGAACTACATTCACATGCACAGACCTCTAGTAGGGAACACAATAATAACCTATTAGTCTCTGATCAACAATAATTATTTAGTTATTTTTTTCATCATCAATCTTGCTAAATGAAACTGAGAAAACACCACATCTGAATCACTAGATTACTAGTCCTAGTCTTCCCACAGAGATACTTACGCCTCTCATTTGTGCTCAATCATGTTCCACAAGTTATAAAAAACCATTTTCACATCAAAACTCCATTTCTAAATCATGCACACACAAAAAGTACCCCAAACATGTTTCCCACCCTCAACCTAGTTCATTAAACCCATTAAAATTTACAAAATAACCTCCGGATTTGTTACAAGGTTTTGAATGCAAAATTCATTCAAAGTCCACTTTTAAGGCCATATGCACAATAATACCACCCCAAACTATAATTTACATCCCTAAAACCATTTAATAAATCAATTTAAAGAATCATAAAATAATATCAAATGATAAAACATGGAATACACATGAGAAACACCCAATTCAATGTCAATGTGAAACTTTAAAATTAAACACTTAATCAAATCCACTAAAAGGGTTTTCACACCACACACAATAGATGAAAAACATGATAAATAGGTTAATCAAGAAAGATAAATTCATAAAAGAATTTTTACTCATATAACCACCTACCATGAATGTAAAAATCCAAAAATTATGGGAAAAACTTCACCCGTGCCACAACCGCACCAAAAGCGAGTGAAAATAAAACCTAGTCAAGAATATTGAACCAAGATACTCAATATTAAACCCTAGGGAAGAAAAAATAGCAACTACAATTTTATAACTTCAATATAGAGGGTAGAAACCCTAAATATAAGGATTAAAAAAATACTTTATTTCTTAATGAATCTTCATTTTTCCCCACAAAAACACCATCAAATGTGTTCTAACGGAGCTTGGGAGCCTTGTATGGATGAAATGATCGAATGGGGGAAGAAAGGGGTGTATTAGGTTTAATTGTTGAAGGGAAAATGGGAAAAACAATTTGTTTATTACTTGGACACTATCCATTATTTTTTCACATGTATTAGAAAACTATGTGTCCTAACTGTGTTATTGGTTCTATCTACCAAAGAATTTCTATTTCTCTCCAAAATTCAAGGGGAATTATAGGGGAAATATAGGCCTTGAATATAGGAGAAAACTCATGAAAAAGTGACATGGTTATGAAATAAAATTATTTTCATCATAAACATAAACAATCCATAGAAAGAATAAGAATGGTATCCTTGGAACATATCCCCAATAAATCATAAGTAACTTCAAATAATTTCATCTTAGATGTAAAATAATTTTGAAAGACTACTTGGGACATTTCTTAAGGAAAATATAATTTCATTGAAAATAAAATTTTAAAACAGAAAACATTTAGAGAACCCTTTTATTCGAAAATATCTTTGAAAACATATAAATAAATATTTGAAAATTCATTTAAAATAATTATTTAGAAAAATATCCTTTTTTATTGAAAAATTATTTTTAAATATATAAAACACTTTTCAAAAAAATTATCACTTTGAAATAATTTATTTAAACTATAAATTTTCACAAATATTAAGGAAATAATTATATTTGAAATTAAATTTTAAATCTAGTAAATGTATCTTGAAATAATTGTGCCATCATTGTTGTGGGAAATACTATTCATGCCGTGTTTGTAAAAAATAAAGATTCTTTTCACATTTTTCAAAAATCCAAATAAGAATTTTTTGAAAGATGAAAATAATGATATATGTTATCACTACTGAATCATTATCATATAATATATATCATATATATTTATTAAACATGTCGTTACTACATTCCATCTAAATCATGAACAAATAAAATTGATTCATAAAGTGGTAGTCCTCCATACAAATGAACGACATTATCATATTTTCAAAAAATCTATATCAAGAAGGTATGTGTGATATAAAAATTAAATAATAATGATTACATAATAAATATCATATATAAAAATAATCCATCATTAATTCCAACCATGAGTGTTTTTAAGGAAAAAATGAATAACATCAGTTTGTGAGGTAGTAGTCCACCATACACAACGGTGATAATTTCGTAACCCCTTTGATGGAATTGAAAATATTATTAGGTCATTTCCCTAATGTAAAAACATGTCATTATATATAATATACTTATTATATTATATAATTTTTATATCATAATAATTGAAGGAGGAATAGGAAAAATAAAACCAACGCACTCGTTTATGAACGTTACCTCTTCTTTAGGTATCCTATGATTTTCACAAAAACCTTCCCATGTTGGATTAATGTACATAATTAGCATTCAAGGATATAGGGAGGGAATTCAGTAAGTTATTTAGGTAGGTTTTTTCTAAACTGAAGAGGTGTGGAGAAGGTAGGAGGGGTGTCCTTTAATAGCTGGGGTAGAGGACACACTTGGTATAATTTAAAATAATTGAGCTCTCCCACATTTTTAATATGTCACAAGGGTCCAAACTAGACCATTATATAATATTTTAGGTTTAAAGGTATAAATTTTTCTATAACACATCTTCTATACAATTTTATATTTAATTTTTACCCTTATCATTTTAGTTTAACACCCCCCCAGGGAAACCCATTTTTCCCTTAAACGTGTTAATTAATTTTTACTTCATTCACTGTTAATTTTTGAAAAAAATTAAGTTGAAATTATTAGATTATTTAAAATATGTTGATTCTAAAAAATTAATCAATTTATTCAAATTAAATTATTATAATATAAAAAATCAATTTAAAATTAAACACATTGACGTGATGAGAAATCTAATATTTAAGGATGAAATATTCAAAAGCTTACAATTTTCTATATAAAAATTAAATATTAAATTGATTAAAATCAAATAAATTGGATTAAAGGATATCTAATTTAACTAATTTAACTTTAAAACCAATTTTAAATATCAGTTATCTTTATAAATAAATTAAATGAAAATATAGTTTCAATTTAAATTCAACATTTTTTCATTATTCATCAAAAAATGAAGCTTTTAAGAAAAAACCCAAAAAACCCAAAAAAAAATTATTCTAATTTAGAAATTTTGTTTTTCTTATAAAATACATTTTATAAAAGTGGAAAAATATTATATTTTAAATAATTATTCCATAAAAAGGTGATACAACTAATTTTAATAAAAAAATTATCTTCTAAGAGTAAAATTAAATTTATTATTATATGTTGTCTATAAAACACATAAGATGAATGTTAAATAGTTTATTTAATATATATGATATATAAGTTTCATTAAAATATTTCCTCAAAAGTAGTTTTTTATTCTATTTAGATATAACACAAAAAATAATAACATTGTAATTATCTGACATATTTCCTTTAAACTTGGTGTTGAATTTATCACAATCTAAACATAATATTGTGTATAACACAAGAAAAACATATTTTTTCTTGTAACATAAGCTAAACATAATGTTACTCATAGCAAGATCCAAAATTACTATTTCACGTCACATAAAATATGGAAAAGATCTAATCTATTTTGAAAAAATAATATCACAAAATCTCGGGGTGTTACATTTTATCACCCTTAAAATGAATTTTAACCACAAAATTAATCTAAGTAAAAAAAGGTTTGAAATTAAAAAATTACTTCATAGAAACCCACATCATACAAATGAATAATAAAACGTACATGAAAAAAAAAATGAAATTTAGAAACATAAAGGTTACACAAAGTAACTCATAACTAGGTTTCCATATAGGATAAAAAGGATAGGAAGTGAATATTTGGAGATGGATGAAAAGAAAAAATAATTATATAGAATGATAGAGATCATTTATCATAAGAAATTGGGTGATCGATATAATATTAACAAATACAAAACAATAAACCAGAGAGGCATGAAAAATTTTCTTAATAACATCTAAAATAATTATAACCAGATAACATTTTATTCCATTATTGTTTTCTTATTGTTTAATAATTTTAATGAGAAGATAATCTTACATGATTTCATTCCATTTCATAAAAGCAATCTATTCCCTCAGTTTTACCTTGATCAATTTTAACTTTATCTCTTACTCTAAGAAATAAAGGGAAATTTAATGTTCCAAGATCAGTAATGGATCATGGGATCCACAAATTTATTGATATGTCATTCTGTCTATCTTTAGTTATTATCGCAAAAAAATGGTTATTGTAAGTTATCCAATATGAATAAATATTCATTTGGTGAAGTATCAATATAAAAATCCCAACCTAAAGTTCAATTTAAAAAATTACATAAATGGATAACTATATGAACATTAAAAATGATTAGAATCCTAAACTTTGGAAATAAGGTAATTGAATATCAAAATTGACCATATCATTAATTAACATAAACCATAAAGTGGATCCCAATTTTTGTATACAAAAAATGTTAATACCTTCAAGATTTATTCTCTTGAAACATGTTAATAACATGGATTTCAATAAAACCTTTTTGAAAACATGCAAGCTTCCTTTTTCATTAAATAAAAAACATATTATTGGATTTATTCGTTAAATAAATATTATTGTAAATTCAATTAATGATAGCATAAACCACATTATCAAAAAACCATTCATCATTTCTATGGTAATTCTTATTATCCAATTTACTTATTCATTTCCAATATCTCTTTATCCCAACAACACTATCTCAACATCCAGTACATACTCAAGTTTATCCTCAAGTAATAAAAATATCACCTTACAATTAAATGACTTTTCTAGTCCATCATTAATATTTAACATATTTTTAAAAAACAATAATCAAAAAAATATACAAACAAACCTTATGTATTTTTAGATAACATAAATGTGAATTCCAATTCATAAAAAGTTCAATTATTCCACTTCATCCTTAATCAATTAACAAATATTACGCATCTTATTCCCTAAAATCTCTTTCCTTTAATATGTGATTCATAGTAACTTCATTTTTAGCTGTGAAACCATTACTCATTCTACCTTGATGATTCATTTCATTATCTTTCCCCCTAAAACATCGATTTTCATAATTCCAATACTTTACACTTTTAAAACATTCCATATTCGATGATACATTAGGAAGACCATTATTATATTTCTATGCATTGACTTAACCTTTCATCATTACAATTAAAATACTTTTGTTGTGTCATTATTTTCCTCACTAAAAACATCTTCTAATCCCTCTGATACATTTCTTTAAGTGCTTCTTCCCAAATTATCAAAATATAGGAAACCAAATATTCTTTCCTCCATAGTCTCCATTACCCAAACACTTAGAAAACTCCACCCTTATTTTTTTTCGTGAGTCTAATATTTCGTAAAGGTATACATTTTTAATCATGTTCCATGATAACTGATTAATCATAATAATAATATCCTTTACTCTGGTCATTGTCCGATTTATCTACTCATTAGAAACTTCTATATCACAATCAATGTTAAACTAGTTTCATAAGTTTACATTGTTGACTAAAACTAAAAAGAATAATGTGAGAAATACTAATCCAATTATAAAACTGCATAATCATGAAAAATCGCTCATTGGTTGTCTAAATCATAAAATCATCATCTCAATCTATAACACATATGTTTTATCCTAGGTCACCTATAGTCACCATATATTTAAATCCTTCATGATGGTTCATAAAGATTTTGGGAATATCCAAATAATATCCCCTAGGATTATCAAACAAGGTGTTGAGAAAAGCCTGTTATCATGCACTACATCCTGATCTAATCTAGATCAATACGATACCTTCAATATTTTTACCCCTTATTACATCTATTAAAAATCCACATATACTTTTAGTATCCACATAGGGGTGAAATTTGTTCAAAAAAACTCTCTATATCCTTTACCAACAATTCTAGTACATTTTTTTATCCACTAACTCGTCCTTAGACATATCCTTTGATACATCCCTAGACATATCATTTAAAATATCCATAGGGATCTCAATAATGATTTCTCATCAAAATTTCCAATGGTTAACTAAACCATTCCTTTGTAAATAAATATATCAACCCAGGATTCTCATACATGGATATTATATCTTTTTAGAAGAATACTCATTACATTTCATAGACACTTTCTTCTGTACCATAATAGTTTAGTGTCATTGGAAACTTGGAAAAAATCATTAAATCTGGTAAAATTTCTTCAATTTTTTCCACAAAGATCTTCCCATTTAGTAATCTTTATAGACATATCCTATATAAAACCTTCCTTCACTACTTGGGGAAAGGAAACATAATAAATTGTGATCACATATTCTTAGTAAGAGTAAAAATAAGAGAAATAAATTTATGATCATAATAAATAATAAGAAAAGAATAAGGGAATGTGATAATGAACATAAATTCTGAAGTTCAGACACAACCTATCATAGATCATAAACATGAGTCATGGTATATAGAGTTGTAGTTTATAATACAAGAATCATAAGGTAATAAAAGAACAAGATCTATGAGATAATATCATTATAATAAAACATATATTTGTAGAATAAACTTGAGCTTATAACATTGTGAACATGTATAAATAGAAACAAATACAATCATTAAGTTGAGGACATGAAACAAGCCTCTCCCATAAAATTATAAAATTTTAAAAAGGTTGTGACATAACATAATGGAAATGAAATATAGGTTCATTCATAACATCATGAACATGCAATTATGTTCATGAATAATATTATTGTAACGTCCTGGTTCCAGGTGCCTCCCAAAGGTGCCCCGTACCAGGTTGGTCACATGGCCTCAAGCGCATTACCCTGAATGACAGAGGCTTATGACTTATAGTGAGGGCCTTGGGTGTGATATAGAGTAAAATATTTCCTCATTGGCAGAGTAACAGAGTAGAAACAAATATATAACAGTATCATAAATACTAATACCATACAATAAGTAAATAGCAGAAGACTAAAAGTAAATAAACTACTAGACCACATATATAAATGATGCATGTCACGTATGTCTAATAAAGAAGTCAAACAATTAAAAATGATATAAAATAGTACTAAACCTAATTATAAGAAAAAAATAAACTCTAGGAGAATAACAAGCCTCAGCCTGGTCTTATTCTCTCCAGCTCCATAGCAATCAGGTACCTGAAGTAGAAGGGTTCTTTCCCTTATCTATACATGAAACAATATAATATTTTTAGGCCCAAAATCATGACCTAAAAAGGGTGTGAGATTAATCCCAGTAGCCAACCGCCCAAATTTCTATGCCTAACTATCAGTAAATATATATAGGGGGAAAATATGAAAAATTAACTAATAAACAAGGAACCAATCTAAAGTAAATAGTCATACAGTTTCAACTACATTCATTTACATTATCAATTATTCAACCAATATTTCACAAGTTTCCCTCTGGAAAATTTCTCATATCCTAACCCCTCTGGTTCAACTACTCATTTAACAATAAGGCTATAATGACCCCCTAGTATAGCTCACACAGTCTAACCCCTTTAGTCTATTACAAATAAAGACTCTTTGAGGAATCACTTTACGCCAATTCCCCCAATAGTCTTTTAAAAAAAATAAACTCTCTGGGGAAGCACTCAATGTCAATTTCCCATGTGTTCTCATAAATATAACTACATACACTCTAAGGGAGCAATCAATTTCAATACCCTCTATGGTCTTGTAGTGTGAAATATACAAAAGACACTTTGGGGAATCCCTCAACATCAATTATTCCTATAGTCTCACTATACTAGGATACTATAGCCCTGTGTAAAGAAATCATACACAAATGATTTTCAGAAGCCAAATTAAAAATAAAATACTACTTGTCTAAAAAAATTCATATCACAAGAATGTCATATAAGAAACAATTACATACTAACAACACTAGGAATAGAAAACAAAGCAGCATAATAGGCAGTTCTAGACCCAACGGCCAATACCAAAAAAACATGGGAAAACACATCCATAGCATGGTAAATAACCCTATTTACAATCGGAAACCCATACTCAAGTAAACAAGGAATAGAAGGCATTAACAGGGTTGAATTTCAAAAACACTCAATACCCTAAACTAGGGTATTGGGAATATTTGTCACATATAATCAAAGACAATCTATGGAAAGGCAAAAACCACTGACCTTGACATTATACAATCAATATAGTTTAACCTCAGCCTTTTAATCAACCTAGAACATCGTACATCTACAAAAATGACCAAAACACTCAACCAGAGTAATCTCACAAAAAAGGATAAATCAAGAGGAGGGACCCTAGAAGAAGGAAGAACTCACAGAGATGATTCCAATGCAATCAATGGTGTTCAATTCAGAGCACAGACGATCGATGGGGGGCTCGGAGAAGAATTGGAGATATCTATCACTCCTAGACGTGATGATTCTAGAAGAAGGAGGTTCTATCAATTAGATGCAACCCTGGTCCAATTTATCAATTTAAAAAAATACCCAGCTTGTTTGTTAAAGATACACGGCCTGTATATGCCTTTATCGGCCCCCTCTTTAGGTGTTCTCCAGGTCACCCCACATAGCCATGTACTCAGCCACTACAGAGCCAGTACATGGCTACCCTCAGCAAACAAGTACACGATGTGTACTCCTTAAATTTCCATATTCTCTCTTTTTTTCTCAGAAATACCCAAAAACAAGATCTATACCTGAAAAAGAAGATATGGGTTCTTACAAACTTTCCCCCTTAAATAAATCTGTTCCCAAATTTCACTAGAAAGGTGACGACAAAGAAGAATCCTCAAAAAACTCTTGCCACTATGATCGCACATCGGTCTCCCTCTCCCAAGTCTTATCCTACACTCACATGTGCTGCCATAGCACTCATATAAGAGGAATAGAATGGCCACAAAGATCCTTTGCTTTGTGATCAACAATCCAGAAAGGATGCTCCTCGAACGATGCTTCCACCTCTAAATTAACCTCCTCAGGTTGGAAAAACATGAGATAGTTCTAAGAAGTAATGTCGTAGATGAGAAACATGGAAGACGTTATGAATATATTGGTACCTATGATGTAACTGCAAACGATAGGAAATAATCCAAAATCTCTCAAAAACCTTAAACGGCCTGACATATCTCAGTGAAAGCTTTCCCTGTCTCCTAATCCTCTTGTGTCCCAACCTTGGTGTGAAATATAGTAAAACCTGATCTCTAACCTCGAAATCCAATGTTCATCTCCATCGATCATCATAAGAATTCTATCGTGACTTTGTAGTAGCCATCCTCTCTCTAATCAACTCCACCTTCATTGTGGTCTTCTAGACAAGACGAGTTCCCAGCATATCTGCCTCTCCTACCTCTAGACAACATAAGTGGGATCGGCATGGCCTACTTTACAAAGCCTCATTTGGTGCCATTTTAATAGTTTCATGAAAACTATTATTGTAGGAAAAGTCCAAAAAAGGTATAGGATTCTCCCAAGGACCTCCAAAATCTAGGAAGCATGCTCGAAGCATGTCCTCCAATACATGAATAGTGCACTTGGACTAGACATTTATATGGGGATGGTAAGTTGTACTCCGAAGTACCTATGTACCCAAATCCCTCTATAGTCCCTACCATACCCAAGAAGTAAAACGGGAATACCTTTATGAACCAATAGAGTGAGGAACCCCATGAAACCGTACAATCTCTTGGATGTACAACCTTCCCATCTCATCAACTCTGAAGGTCTCATTGAATGCTAATAAGTGTGCAACATTTGTGAGTCTGTCAATGGCAACCCAAACTCCATCGTTCCCTCCAGGAAACCTTCGTAATCTTGTCACAAAGTCCATCATGACATCATTACACTTCCACTCAGGAATGGGTAACTACTGCAAAATACCTACTGGTCATTGATGCTCTGCCTTCACATGCTAACAAGTGGAACATCTCATGAAAAAACTAGTGAAATATCTCTTCATACTGGGCCACCAATACTAATGGTGTAGATCTTGATACATCTTGGTGACACTAGGATGAACCGCCAAAAATAAATAATGAAAATCTCACAGTAGCTCCTCTCTTATGTATGTGGACACCCATACACGCCAATGAAAATGCTAGATATCGTCCATGTCTATGATCTATCAGGGAATAGCTTTCTCTCCTAACACACTCTCCCGTAGAACTAGTCCTTCAAAATCAGATAGTTTCCTCATTCTCACTCACTCATGTAGAGTAGATTTAATAGCTACAAAAGAAAGAAACGTCTTCTCCTATCTGTCAATCACCTCTAAATGAATATCTGATAAATGAGCCATAAGCTTACTCACACTATTGGACTCCTGAACTTCATCTATATGATTCCACCTACTCAACGCATCAGCCACTACGTTGCCTTTACTAGGTGTGTAGGAAAGATCAAAATCAAAGGAATGAAGGTATTCAACCCACCTTTACTGTCTCAATTTCAGACCGCATTGAGTGAAGATATACTTGAGACTTTTGTGGTCGTTGAAAATCACAAAATGATATCCCAAAAGATAATGTATCCAACAGCGTAAAGCATGGATAACTGCAGCTAATTTGAGATCGTTCCTCAGGTAATTCCTCTCATATGGCCTCAACTATAGAGACCCATATGCAATGACTCATACCCCTTCATAATAAATTCTCCCAGCCTGATACATAATGCATCATATTAAACTCTATAACTCTTTACAAGCTTTTAAAAAACTAGTATCGGTGCTGAATTCAACCACCCTTTCAGCTCCAGAAAGGTTGCCTTATATGAATATATCCACAAGTACTTCACACAATTCTTCATTAGGATCATTAGTGTCACTTCTAAGCATGAAAATTCTTGTATAAAATGGATATAGTAACCATACATCCTTATAAAAATTCATACCTCAAAGACGTTCTTTAGATTCTCTAAGGAAACTGCTTCCATAACTTCCTCTGTGTCTACTAATACTCTTTTCTCTGAGATAACATGACCCAAGAAGTGAATCTGGTCCATCCAAAAGTGGAATTTTGAGACCTTAGCATATAAATGATGCTCTCTCAATGTACTCAAAACTATATCAAAATGAGTCGCATGGTCGTGTCGAGTGTGAGAGTACACAAAAATATCATCCATGAAACCCACCATAAAAGAATCCATGAATGGATGGAATACTCGGTTCATCAGTTCCATAAAAACCGATGGCACGTTCATGAAACCGGACTGTATAACCACATACACCTATAGAACATACAGGTTATGAAAGGATGTAAGAGGTATATGTGATGGTATAATTCAAAAATGATGATAACTAGATCTCAAGTCAATTTTTTTTAACACTTGAGCTCCTTATAGTTCATCAAAGAGGTCATCAATCCTCGGAAATGGATATCGATTATTGACTGTAAAAGGGTTCAAATTCCAATAATCTACACAATGTCTGATGGTATCGTCTTCTTTTTTCAAAAATAGGACTGTCGTACCCCATGGAGAAGTACTGGGTCAGATGAAACCCTTTTCATGTAACTCCTCTAACTGCTTCTTGAGTTCTTGTAACTCTGGTGTAGCCATCCTATAAGGAGGAATGGACACTTGTGCTGCTCCTAGAACAAGCTCAATATAAAACTATACCTTTTTCTCCCTAGGAAATCATAAAAAGTCCTTGGGAAAGACATCCCAGAAATGATCCACCACTGGGGGAAAGTCCATCTGTGAAGTCCCCTGGTCATTCGGATACAGTCTTGTAACATGGGCTATAGATCCTCCCAACCCATGATTCTCAGCTCCAGCTCTGGTTTCCTGAACATCCCATTCGCCGTTATATTGTAATAAACCTCCCTTAAGTGATGTGAAATATACCCTATGGCAACAGAAATTGACAACAGCCTAGAAGGGAACCAACCAGTCCATTCCAAAAATCACATCATCGATCGTCTTCTCTAATACATAAAGGTCCCATAAGAAGTGACACCTGCCAACCTCAATAGCCACACCTTTCATTGACACACATTAGCCATTCTAATTCCCAATGAAGTGTCTAGCATCATGATATCAACAGAAGTATTTATATAGTTCCCAAGGATCTTCACAACATCAAAGAATATAAAACTATGAGAATTACCTGTATCAAGAAGAGAATAAGGTAAAACTAATGCTAACAAAATCATACCTCTAACTGTAGAGGGTCTGGGCTCTTGCTCTTGAAGGGTTTTCCCCACTGAAAAAGTCTAACCTGTACAGTAGCCATGTGACCCTGCTTGACCACCGTGAGCTGATCCAACCTTCTGTCACTAAAATCCTAGTGACTGGCTACCCTGTCCACGACCTCCACCTTGGCCTAAACGTCTGGACAAACACCAGTTCTCAGACTAATGAAAAACTGGTGGTTCGGCTCCTGAACGAGGATTCATAGAAAAACCTCTGTCACCTGCTGCAGGTGAGAAAAACTAACAGAAATGCTGAAGATGACCCATCTTTTCATAAGATCAGAACTCAATTTGGTCTCTAGGAAATGTGTCCTTATATAACAACCCTTCCCATATTGGTAGAATACAACCTGGATACCTGAAGGTGGATCCTTCCAACTCGGATCTTCCCATGTACACTTCTTGTGGCTCTTCCTACTATCAGTCAGAGAAGCACCAACTCTGGATGTTGAACCACTCTGGCTCAGAGCTCTAGAATCCCTCAAGTTGTGCTCTGTGATACGTACACGGTTGACTATAGAAGATATGGTCTTCGACCTAAATAGGTTCACTTGAGATCAGATTTCATGCCTGAGACCATCCCCAAACTTCCCCGATAGGAATAACTCATCACCCCCTAAAGGGTGTGCAGCATTGTAGCTTTGTGAAATGAGAATAATAATCCATCACTAAGAGTGTACCTTTCTCCAAACTCATGAACTCTTAGGCTCGATCGTCCCTCAAAGTCTCTAGATTAAAGTATTCATAGAAATTTATGCTAGAACTCATCCCAGGCTATAACATGATGGCATAGTAAAGGTGATATCACATCCCACCATCTCTTGGAGGAATCCCGAAGCATTTATATGGAGATATCCACCCTCCTCTCTAGAGCCATCTCCATATGTTTGAATATCTACAGCACGGCTTCTAACCATGACCCTACATCTTGGGGCCCTCCATCCCCTATGAAAGTGAGAGGATGCTACTTCAGAAAAAACATGTCAATTCTACCATCGACGAGGCAGGATGCAGTGATCCCTGGAAGGTCTTTATAAACCTCATGAAGCCCTATCAGAACTGTGTATAGGTACCTATATCTGAGATAATTGCTGGTGCCAAGATGGGAACGATGGGAGGATCTTCTGGTAGTCCTTAATCTACCATTTCTAGTTTCTGATCATTTCCTTATACTTATCGTACAACCGGAGGACGTCTCGGTGCCATGACTCTGCAAGGTAAAGTCTACACCTCAGTTCATGATTATCAAGGAATGAAACATAGAAGTGAAAGAAATGAATAATAGTAAGAAAACATTCAAGTTATTCAAAATATGGATATAGAGCATATATTAACCATACACTGTATGTTCCCTTAAGCCTTCAAATGGGAATGTACTTCTGCCAACCCTGGTTGTGTAACCCCAACACACACGGTGTGTTCTCTTTGAGACATGGTGTGTATTTGAATCATTCCCCCATGCACGAGTTTCTTCACATGGCTATACACTTGGATAATACCTGGGTAACTCTAGATGGCATGTGTTCTCTAGACACATAGTGTACAAAAAGGAATCCACTGACCTGTGTCGTTAGTCACAAGACTGGTTACACGGTTGACTCCACATGGCGTCTTCAAGATGGACACAGTGTATACTACCTAATGGGCATCCACCCATTTCATTAGTCACATTTTTGGATACATAGTCTCTACAACACAGCGTGTGAGTATGTTACACAGAGTTTTCCACCAAATAAAACTCAACCTCGTGTCTCTGCCCACACGGTCATTCACACAGTCAAAGACTACACAGCATGTGCATACAGTACACGACGTGTAATTAAGAAATTTTTTTCCTCCTAATCAAAAGGATACATGGTGTGTATTAATCATTACGCACCATGTTTTTGGGGTCTTCCAGATGGTAGTCCTAAAAAACTACTCTAGAAGCCAACAAAAACATTGAAACAATATTTTAAGTGAAAAATTCCAATCTGTGGGGGTTCAAACTCCCCAAAAATCTATGTTTGGAATCATATTCACATATATCATAGTAAACAGTGCAATAAAACACATGATCCAACAAATTATAATCTATAAGGGCCCATAACACCTCAAGAACAAATGTTTGGTGTCCATTAAACTGATACTTTAAATATTAAAATACCCTATCAAAATAGCAAGCATTCTATAAAGTAATATATCACAACATCATGAATTTCTTTCATAATATCTATCAAAACAACATGAAATCTGTAATTCACCCTAAATGGCATTATAAGAATGCATGGCATGTGATTTCTAGCAAGTGCCTATATGATGCATCATATGGCATACCCTCATCTGATCGAGTTGCAACAGAAATAGAGCATCAATAACATCATTTATAATAGAAAAAATATTTAAATCACCCAATGGTGAAATCAAATCGACAATAATAACTCAAAAACTAGAAAAATTTCAATATCAAGGCATATTGGGTTTTCCCTATACCCGGGTTTCCTACTCCAAAGCACAACATATTACAAACTTCCAATTACTTTATATACCTATATAAAGGCCCCAAATAATAATTCAAGAAGAAAATAATTCCTTTGATACTACTTTGTAATGTCCCGGTTCTGGTTGCCGCCCAAAGGTGCCCCATACCCAGTTGGTCACATGGCCTCAAGCGCATTTCCCCGAATGCTAGAGGCTTCCGACTAGAAGTGATGGCCAGAGGTGTGATAGTAGGGAAACTGTTCCCTCATAGATAGTGTAACATAGCTGAAACAAATAGATAACAGTATCCAAAATATTAATACCATACAATAAGTAAACAAAGGAAGACTGAAATTAAATAAACCACTGGATCACATATATAAATGATTCATGTCACGTATGTCTAAAAAAGAATCCAAACATGTCACAATACTGGAATCTATTACTAAACCAATGTAAAAAAACTCTAACAGCACTACAAGCCTCATCTTGGTCCCATGCTCTCCAGCTCCACAGCAATCAAGTAACTGAAGTAGAAGATTGCTTTACCTTCTCTATAATTGAAACAATGTAATCTCTTTGGGCCCAAAATCATGGCCCAATAGGGTGTGAGTCGAATCCCAGTAGGCAACCACCCGAATATCGGTTCCTAAATATTAGTGACTATATATAACAGGAAAATATGAAAAAGGAAGTAATGAACATGGAAGAGCTCAAAAGTAAATAGTTCTATAGTTTCAACTACAATAATTTACATTATAAATTATTCAACCAATCATTCACAAATAACTCTATAGGAATGTTCTCACAGCCTAACCCCTCTTTTTCAATTTTTCAATTAACAATAAAGATATAACAACCCCCTGGGATAGCTCACACAGTCTAACCCCTTTGGTCTCCTGCAAACAAAGAATCTCTAAGGAAGAACTCCCCATAAATTCCCCATATAGTCTTTTAATAATAATATAAATTCTATATTAGTAAACACTAAACATCAATTCCCCCAGTGGTCTCATAACGATAACAATAGAAACTCTGAGGGAGAACTCAATGACAATCCCCCTTATGGTCTTGCAGTGTGAAAATTAAAACAAGCACTCTAGGGAACCCGTCAACATAAATTCTCCCTATGTTCTCAATACACCATGTTTGAAAAGCCCTGTGTAAAGAAATTGTGCAGAAACAATATTCTTCAGCCAAAGTAAAACTCAAATACTACTTTCTTAAACAACTATAATGCACATCACAAGCATGTCGTATAAGCAAATACTCCATCCTAACAACACTAGGCATGGAAAAATAAGCAACCTAATAGATAGTTCTAGACACAACAGACAATATCAAACAGACATGGAAATCCACATCTATAAAAGTTAAAGAACACTATTTACAGTCAAAAATCCATACTCAAGTAAACAAGGCATGGCAGGCATTAACAGGTTTAAATTCCCTAAACACACAATATCCTAAACTAGGGTATTTGGAACTCTTTCCACATATAAATAAAATAAAATGTACATAAAGGAACAAACCAATTAAATAGATGTTTTTTGATTGATATAGTTGAACCTCAGCCTTTGAATTGACCTAGAACACCATAGATCTACAAAAATGACATAAACACTCAATCATGGATATCTAACTAAAGAGGATAAATCAATATTATAGGCTCTTGAATAATGAAGAACTCACTAAGATGATTCCAATTCAATATATGGTGTTCAATTTGGAGCACAGACGATCGATCAGGGGCTCAGAGAAGAATTGGAAACATTCGTCACTCCTGGATGAGACGATGCTAGAAGAAGGAGGTTCTTTCAATTAGAAGGGACCCCGGTCCGATTTATCAATTAAAAAAATACATAGAATTTTCTTTAAAGATACATGGAATGTGTATAAATTTACTAGGCCCCGCTTTAGTTTGTCTCTGGGTCACCTCACACGGCCCTATACTCGGCCGTTACATGATCATTACACGGCTACATGCGACAACCAGGTACATGGCATGTCATCCGAATCACATGGCGTATACCCATTAAATTTCTAGATTATCCCTTTTTCCTCAAAAGCACAAGAAAACTAGATCAATACCGGAAAAAAAGACCTGAGTTCTTACAATTGTGAACATGTAATTAGGTTCACGCATAACATTAGGTGCATTAAAGACAGATCCATGCATATAATCATGAACATGTTATCATGTTCAGGTATAACATTGTGAACATGTATTATGGATCATGAATAACATTATGGACATGAAATACAAGTCCACGCATAACATCACACTAGTCAAGTTTCTCTCTCAAGACCATCAAAGTGGACAAAGTTTCTTGTTGAACTAGGTTCACTCTCTATTCCAGTCATTTCTATCTCATTATATATAATTATTTTTTTAATGAATTGGAGGGAGATAGAGGTACCTCCCATCATTGATTATAATGTCACCATAGTCCTTGGTTATAACTTAAACACCATCAAATAATAGAAATCATACATATTTGTTCCACAAGATCATAAGAAATTTAGTATATCAGAGGCCATGAAATTTAATGGGTTTCATGAGAATTTCATCAGAAAGTATCATATGGAAAGTAAATAGGTTTTATAGACATTTCATTATTTCATGAAAGAATAACCTATGAAAAAATGATGGTTTCATATGAATTTTTTCATGGTATAAACCATGAAAGAGAAATTGGATTCATAAAAAGTTTCTATCATAAACATAAACCATTCCTAGAAATAATAATAATGGTATTTTTAGATCATATCCTTAGTAAAAAAAAATAACATCAATTAATTTCATATTACATGTAAAATAATTTTGAAACAAAAATTGGAACATTTCTATAGGAAAATAGCTTTTCCTTAAAAATAAAATTTTAAAATCTAAAACATTATTAAAATAATTTTCTATGAAAATAACCATGAAAAAATATAAATGATTCTTTTAAAACCCATTTAAGACATTTCTTGCATAAAATATCCTACTCACTTTGAAAATTCATTTTTAAACATAAAACACTTTAAAACTAATTTCACTTTGAAATAACTTATTTAAAATATAAATTATGACAAATATTTAGGAAACGATTTTATTTAAAACTAAATTTGAAAAAAATTAAATTAATCATGAAATTATTTAGTAGTCATCATAGTGGGAAATTCTTTTCATGTTGTTCTTTTTAAAAACAAATATTCTTTTTAAATTTTTGATAAAAGGAAAATGGGCCTAACAAAGTTGGATTTTAATAAAAAAAATTATATTAAGTACCAAAGAGTATAAAATCAAAACATTACTCTAATATATCATGAATAAATAGTGTAGAAAAAAATTAATTAGAATTTGTGAGAGTTATATCCATTTTTTCAATGTTGGAGACTTAATCATAAATAATCCTAATAAATGATGAGATCATAACATGAAACCTTTACAACTTTAGTAACATTAAATCATAATCCCCATGAAGTAATAACATATAATAAAACATAAAATATCATTAGTATTAACAATTAAAATATATTACATATCAAATGGTTATTATATACACCTCATGAAAGAATATAAGTTCATAACATAACATATGTCACAAAGATTGAAAATTGAGAGAAAATTCTTGTTCTGTTTTGGTAACATTTTAACCATAAAACCCTTGAAATAGATATCATAAAAATGATTTGTGAATAAAACAATACTCAATATAATGATAAAAAAATAAATTCATGGTTAGTATACAAACCACATAAAATAATTAGGTGGTGAATATGGAATGTGTCTCACAGAAGTAGAAAGTTAGATGCAAATCCCTTACCTTAAGTCTTTACTTCCATAATACTCATTCAAACATACTATATAATAAATATAATTTTAATGTAAAAATTTTAAATAAATATATCTATATATATCATATGATATATGATTTTATTATCACCATTTGTTAACTATTTGTTAACAATTCCATGTTAAAGCTACATTTCGGGTAATAACTGCTTTGTTTTTCGTATATGTTTTGATTTGTTATATTTTTTGTCCTGTTACTTTGATCATGATTAAATTACATAAATAATTAAAATTTTCCTATAAATATCATATATATTCAGTTTATATGTATTCAAATTAATCCAAATAATTCAGTGATAGTAAATAAAATAATTCGTTTATGGAGACAACAGGTCATATGTATGCATGGACGATGTTTTCTTCATTTTCTTGTCAGTTTGAAAGAAGGAAAATTAAATGATATATATTATAATTACATAATATTTTTTATTTCATATATATCACATTTTTTATTAAACCCATCTTTAATAAATTCCACGTAAACTGTGAATGAATTACATTGCTTCGTGAGGCGGTAGTCCGACATACGCACAAGTGAAATTATCATTTTCCCAAAAAAATGGAAAGAATGAAGGTATGTGTGATATAAAAATTTAATGATCATTATACAATAATAAATATAATATATTAAAAATTAATACTTAATAATTCCAAGCATTAGTGGTATTAATGAAAAAATGAATGATATCAGTTCACGAGGTAGCAGTCTGCCGTACACACAAACGATGGTTTTGTAACCCATTTGATGGAAGTTGAGGTGGTTTTAGTTTATTAAATTTACATAAAAACATATCTATATTGGTAATATACTAATTTTATAATATAATAATTATATAATAATAATTTAAAGAGGCAAATGGGTAAATAAAAAAATGATCATCGATTAATGTTACATCTTCTACAGGTATCTTCCTTAGATTTTCACGAAAACCTTCCTAAAATGTTGTTATTCCCAAAATAAGGCTTCTAAATTGAGGGGAGATAATTTTGAAAGTTAATTTTGGAAGGTATTTTATAATCAAAATAGGTTTCAAGGTTTTAAAAAGGGATGTGAGGGGGTATCCTATTATAAGTGGCGGAGAGGACACATTGGTTATTTTTGAAAACAAGTGAGTGCTCCCCTATTTTTAAATTAACAAGGGTCTAAAATAGAAAATTATCAAACATTATTGGTTTAATGTTCTAAATTTTTCTATAAAATATATCTATAAATTTTTATAGGTTATTTTTACAATTATATTTTTAGTTTACCCCTGGTAAAACGATTTCTAACTTAACCTTATAAATTATTTTTTAATAAATTTACTATTAATTTTTCCAAAAACATAAGTTAAACATATTATATAATATAAATTAGTATGATTATAAATATGGAATCAATTTTTCCAAATTCAATTCTTATAATTTAAACAAATCAATTTAATACTAATCTCGTAGACACATTGAGGAAGCAGGTTTTAAAGAGAAACTATTCAAAAGTTTACTGTGTTTTTATATCAATATTCAATAATAAGTTGATTAAAATGATATAAATTTTTTTAATTAATTTATAATTTAAATAATTTAGACATAAAGAAAATTCAAGTACATTTTAACTTTAAAAATAAATTAAATGAAAATTAGATTTTTCAATTAAAATTCCCCATTTTTCACTATTTATCAAAAAATGAATCTTTTCATAAAAATCCCAAACATGCACCATAAGATAATTTAGATATTAGTTTTACAGAAACTATTCTTATTTTATCAAATTAATTTTATAAAATTTTATAAAAAAATTAAAATAATTGCGCCATAAATAGGCGACAAAACTTCTTTTTACTAAAATAAAGTTTTTATGCTTTAAATTGGAATTATTCTTAGATATTTTATAGAAAATAAATAATATTAATGTTATATAGTTTATTTATTATATATATATATATTAGAAATTTCTTTAAATTATTTCCCAAAAAAACTATTGGGGTATAACAAAAAAATAGATTTTTCTAGAAAAAGACATCCTCTATTCTCAAAATAGTTTTCAATTATATTTAATATTAGTTGGTTACCAAATAAATCATTATATATACATGTTCAATACATATTTTTTATATTTATTTAATCTTATTCACACTTTCAATTCCAAAATATTGGTGAAAACAATTATATTAAATAATAATATATTATTTGTTTGACATGTTTTGTTAAAACTCAGTGTTGCAAGTATTAGAAGATAAATTAAGTATTATGTGTAACAAAATAAAACTTTTTGTTTCATTTAACCAATGATAAAATCAATTATACTTTTAATTAAAGGAAAAATCTGTCTTTCATGTCACAAAAATATGGAAAAGATCAAATTTGTTTGTAAAAAATAATTTCACAAAACATTGAGGTGTTACAATACACTTATCCTATAATTTAAAATTAAATATCATGTGGTGTTACCTTAAGAAATAAACCTATTAGTAGTCCATGAATAGAAAATTTGTGAGTATTCTAGAAATTAAACCACTAATGGGGTGGTATTTACTTGAGATCTGAAATTAGGTATTGCAAGGGATGACTATAGGGGTGACCAAGAGTGAATGATTTGACCAAAAGTGGTGATTTAGTATGCATAGAGATTGATTTATGATCTGGGATAAATGTATGTCAATAAATATTGAATTAAACTTAAATAATTTTCATATAAATTTTCTATAAACGTTTTTTTATTTTCTATTGGTTAGGAATACCTTGAGGTAACACCCATTAGATTCGTTTCGTCCAACTTATGATTCTCATTTTGGAATGAATTGTGGAAACCCCCTTTGTATTTTTTTTGACCCGAGTTATGAAACTCAGTTTTCAATTCCCAAAATACCTCCCCCCCCCCCATAGATTAATTTGAGCCTACTTGTGAAACTCAGATTTAAATTCCTTTTAGAATCCCTACGGGATTAATTTGGGCCTATTTCAATTACTATGGATAGAGACATTCAGCTTAGGCTGATGTACATATGGTCTGTTGAGGGTGTCACTTTGAAACCTCAAATTCGACATGGATTATTTAATATCTTTTATTTAATTTTTTTACAAATCATCATTCACTTATCACTCATACTAGATATTTTTTAGAAATAATTTATGGTGGCATACATAGTTTTAATCACAGTCTGGTAGGGAAATTGTTTTTTACTCGTATATACATTATGAATATATAGAAGGTAAGGACAATATCCCAATGATTGATTATTGATTTGGATTACTTGCATGAAACATAGCAGGTAGTATCAGTCTAGGACTCCTGACCAATTTTTGGATGTCCTAGTTTTTTTAGAAAACTTTTACTTAATTAAATGTATTTGATTTTTTTGGTATATATGACTATGTGGCATTGTATATAGATTAATTTAATATAACAAGAGTTGTGGTTATTTATTGTAACTTTCAAGGAAATATTTTTAATTATTATGTGGAATCATATTCTTATATTTATTCCCACTATTTTTTATTCTAATACAGGGTAATAGTCTACCCATTGAACCACAATAAACCCCCACTACTAATCGGCTACCTCAAGTGTTCATGTTTTCATTCCTAAGATCCAATATATCCTCTATTATTGTAACTATATAAATGAACCAAGATTGGTAAATTACATAAAAATCATCATAGAAACTCTAATTTGAAATTTTTTCCCTTTTCCTCCTGATATCTTATCAAGAATAACACATGGTAGTATCATCACTACCATGGCCATGGATTTCATCAAAAAGATTCATTTAAATAAAAGGTCCATATATGTCTCCTTACATTAATATAGAAGAGTAAAATCCTTTTTTGAATTATATAATTAATTTCATATAACTTATAACACATGGAAAAAATCCTACCTCATCATGAGAATAATTCATCATGGTTTTCATTTATATATAAAAGTATATGATTTATGATTCAAATTAATAATTGTCTTAGGACTAAGGATTAATACACATATTCATGGATGGATATTTTCAATGAAAATTAAAATATATGGATTCCCTATTGTTGGGCCTATACATATGATCCTACTTTATAGATCTACCCATGTGTGAAATTCAAGAGAATAATTCTTAACATATTGTAAGATTTGAGCACCTAAAAGTTATACATCATCTATGCCCAATAAAATTAATGTATTTATACCGTATGATTAATTTTAGGACTAGTATCATAGAATCACAAGGAACACATTATTGCAGGGAATTATTATGACCTATTAGTGTGATGAATACTCAAAATATGTTATTTTATTAATTTTATGTATAATAATAATCAATAACAAAAAGGATAATTTATTTTATTATTGTATTCAAATGTAAAAATTCAGTTGTTTCTATGGAAACTAATCTAAAATTCCTCTCAGGATCTAGATACAATAATAAACAGCCTATAACTCACTAGCTCTCTCTTGATTTCGAAACTTCTATGGAGGTATGGATTTATTTAATAGCTCGTCCAAGTCTTCTTCTATGGCTATTATGATAACTTTTATTTCTCCCATTTGAATAAATTCACTCAAGTGGTGATACTTTTATAGTATATGCTTCATCCATTGATATCACCAAGGCTGTTTTGGAATAACATAAATTGTATTATTATCATAATATTGAGTAATAATATACTTATCACTTGTTAAAACACCAATATCTTTGATGAAGATACATGTCTACACTGCTTCTTTAACTACATCAAAAACTGCAATATACTCAAACTCTATTGTAAATTTTATGAAAATGGGATATTTTTTACTCCTCTTGTTCAAAAATCCACTGTTAAGGAAAAACACATATCTTAAAAATTATTTTATATCATTATAATCTATTTAGAAACTATATCATATTATGCCATCATAACTAGTTCATCATCTCCACCAAAAACTAGAAACATATATTTCCATGCCTAAGTTGCTTTATAATAGTCTTTATGGATAACCAATATATCTCTTGGGTAAGTTTTATATCTTATTACAATGTTTAAAGAATAGGAAATATCAATATAGATACATATAATAGAACAGAAGATAGATCCAACTGTAGATGCTTAAGGTATTATACTCATTATTTCACTCACTTCTTGTGTTTGAGGACACATTTTCCTGGAGAGATGTAATCCATGTGAAAATGGGAACAATTTTATATTGAATTCAGCCATATTATATCATTTTCATAACTTTTCAATATATATACCTATAAATAGACTAAGAATCATCTTTGATAAATCTTGATAGATTTTGATCCCCTAAATGTAGGTTACTTCACCTAATAATTTCACGGAGAAGTATTTATTAAACCAAGTATTTACATACTAGAAGACTATATGTCATTTCCCATCCGTAATATATCATATATCATTAAGAAAATAGTAGAACTCACACTAAACCACGTATATATAGGACTCACATATATTCTTAGGAAAATTCAACTCTCTTATAGATTCATAAAAACAACCATTTCATGACCATAGTGCATGCATTAATCCATAAACGGATCTTTGCAAATTTCATACCACATTATCAAACATTGGTGTCAAAAACCTTTATTATTATTTCATATAGACATCTTCCCCAATATTTTTTTTAAACTAAGGTGCTCTTGATATCCATCCAATAAAATTCATAATCATGTAAATCTACTTTGGTAAGTAGAATTATAATAGATTTCAATATAGAAACTGGTGAAAAGGTTTCATAATAGTGTATTTCAAAACATTAATTGAATCCTTTAGAAAAAAATAATTCATTATTTTTACAAACCTTAACATCCATGTATTATTTCTTGTGAATACCCATTTTTAACCAATAGGATTTAAATTAACTAGAGGATTTACCAAAATTCAAACATGATTTTATTATATGAAATCCATATTAGAATTCGTATATTATTTCCACATTGTAATTTTTTTTACTTACTATTTCCTTATAGGATAGAAGCTCATTATTTTAAACTAATTATATGTAATCTTCCTTAGTGATTTGAAAACTAAGTCTTTATGGTTCTCTAACTTCTCTAATAATAATATATAGTATTTGTGTCTCTCCGGAAACTTATTCCATTGGGTATTGAGGAATTTTTTACATTTTATGGTTTTTTTATGAATATATAATAATTATATATACAGTATGACAACCAAAAAATAGAGGAAGATCTATATTCAAGAATCAATGCATGAAATAATATAGAAATAGAGTACCTGGTATTCAAAAGGTATATCAGTTGTTCTCTTCTCTTTAGAAGAGAATGTTTGAGGGAGATCATGAGGTGAAGTAAATTTAAGAACCCTATCTTTGAGGTGATCCACTAGAAAATAGATCCTTTATTATATCCTAAGGATACCAAATCAACTAAAGGGGTGATAGCACCTTCTCAGTGGAGATGAATAGTTTTTCGAAATAAGATAGATTCAGTAGATGCTTCACAAGTAATTTCCCACTACACAAAAATCATATGGAAGTGGTTCATATAGTAAATTAGTGATAATCCATAATTATTGTCTATTTATTTATGAATTAAAATATATGAATAAATACTAATAATTCATCATATGGATGCATAGACAATTTTACGAACCCGTGGTGTTATTGCATGCGGGATGACTGATTGGTGGAGGAGATTTTGGATTGTTGTTTTCTAGAATCCTTTTGCTAGTGATTTTTCTGTCTCTCGTGATGTTTGGTGAAGGAGGAGATTTTTTGCGAATTTTTAGAGGATCTTGAGATGGTGTTTTTCGTTTTTGAGGTTTTGATATTACCATATGTTGGTGTGAAATCTCAGTTTTTTGTGGATTTTTTCTTTGTTTATCTATTATTCAGTTCTGAATTTGACATCGGCAAAGGACCATGAGAGTAGTTTTGGGTTGGTGTTGGTTCGAAATCTGTTGCTGGTTTTGGTTGATCATCTTTGGATGTGCCTCTCTATTTTGTTAAAGTACGAAGTCAATGTGAAATTTTGATGTGTTTGATACCAACACACAACATGAATCTACTACAAATGTGGTTCAGAGCAAGAAGGATTCGCCTACGCATGCCATTCAGATTTGGAAGTTCGAGAGGGTATGGATTATCCATCGGTTTTGTGCCCATGAAATCTTTCACAGGATAGATAGACGAGAGGGTATGTGATGGTGAAGTCTTGACATCACGATGTATTCACTAGGAGGGGACAATCTTGAAGTATTGTTTTTGTTTTTACCCTTTAATGGTGTTTTTTGGTTTTAATATGTATTTTGTGGTTTCTCTCTTTTTCCTCAAAAGTTTTTTGATAATTAAAAAGTTAATTTTTAGTCAAAAAAATGCAAATAATTAAAATAAAACAATTCAACTAGAGAGATGAATAACACACACACACACTCACACACACACACACACACACACATATATATATATATATATTATCCATGGATTGCATCTATGAAAAATACATACATTATATTAATGTATTAAATGTTCAATATATATATATTATTATATATATGTGTGTGTGTGTGTGTCTATCTTTCTCATGCATCATAATCTTTTTTCCATGTATCTCATTCATATATCATTTAGTGTACATTCAACACCTATACCAACTATTGTTCATCTTGAGCTTAAACTTAATTTAATTATTTATTTCTCCCACTATCTATTTTAGGAACCTATTCCATTTTAATAAAATTATCACATCTTTCATCTATAACATTTTAATTTATGGTCTCTTATGTGAAATTTTCCTTAATATCCTTATAATATATTATAAATATGGATTTCATGACTTGTGATCGTAGTTTTCTACTAATAATTTCCTTAACAAAAGCCTCAAATTCTTAAAAATTAATGTGTAATAAATAATATTTCTTTCCATGCCATAATTCATATGGGATTCCACTTTCCACTCTGGTTGGCACTCAATTCTTTCTATAGGGGTGTACAATCCATTGATTCAATTATTTTGGTTTTTTTTCAAAAACCAAAATAACTAACTTACATATCCAAAATAACTTATCCGGACTAACCAAAATGAAAAATTGATAAAGGAAATAATCTAATTTTCATAAAATAAACTAGTATTAATGAATTATCTGGATTAAATTTTTATAAATTATAAATCTAATAAATAAAACATTTTTATTTTTTAAATTCATTTATAAAATAATTTTATAAGATTATTCAATCTCACATTTTAATTGATTATTTAAATTCTCAACATAATTTTAGTTTCTTTAATTAAAACAAAATTTAAAAAATATTTTAAAAATAAATCCACTTAAGATGGGAAAATTGGTTTTCCAAATTTAAAACCAAAAACCAAATGAAATAACTGATTTTACCAATTCTAAAATTAAAAAACATGAATTATTAATAAAACTAAACTAAATTATACTATTCAATTTTGGTCGGTTGGTTAATTTTTTTAACCACCTTAATTCTCACACCTATCTGTATATATTCCACAATTTTTATCTATATCTACAAATGAAAACATTGGATCTGCATGAATCATCATTGAATTCACCATATCCAACATGGTGTGGTTCCTCCTTTTAGTATCACCATTCCACTCTGGATTATTATAGTTGTTATTGGAGATAATATCATAAACTATTTTAGATAGTTTATGAACTCATAGTTAATATTTTACCAATATTTCATCTATATTGATATTTTGGATCTTCTTTCTAAGATTATTATCTAATTAATTCTTCCATTCCTTAAATTTATTAATGGAATCATACTTATAAAAAATCATGTATATATATCTATATATATTGAAATCATTAGTAAAAGTAATTAAGTATTAGTATCAACCTCAATCTTATACTATAAACTATACACATACATTTGTGTGAAGTAATTCTAAAATATATATAGCCCTATCACCCTCTGTGCTTAAAGGATCCTTGCTCATTTTGTCATTTATATAATCATGACATATATCTAATTTCATCTCCTAAAACTAATTTAATTTACCTTCAAGATATAGTTTTGTCAAATTCATTTGGTTTACATGACCATGTCGACGATAAAAAACTAGGCGTGATATGAGTCTTGTGAACTTGACTTCTTGTCAATTTCCATGAAATGATTTTGACATTCCAGTATATAAAGGCCGTTATTTAGATGTTTTATATCATAAAATAGATAATATTTATAAATACAGAATTATTTATTTTCAGGCATTAAAATAAAACAGTTCATGGCTATACTATGCACATAATTGATTTTCTTTGTTACACTAGGAAATTAATAAAAATCCTTCAAAAATAAAACCATCCTTGTTTGTAATGTGACTCTATAGCTTCTAATATCCAGCATAGTTAACCTTGAATTATTTTTAGTTTGAAGATCCACCTCACATTTAGTAATCAATAAGAATCTACTTGTTTTATGTATTTTTATAAAAATCAATAAACTAAATTTTGTATCCAATACCAAATTTAGAGAAATTGAATGATTAAACTATAAAAAACATGAATCATCCCCTTGCTTCTTCATAGAAGTATAGTTCATCATACATTATAATTTTCAAAAACAATAAAAACATATATAATCCTTATTTTTTCATAACTCTATATTTTTTTCATTATCAAACGGTTTTTTGAAGGTACCTAAGTATTTCAATATTCCTTAAACCTTTTTTTATTTCTCATTCATTTTTTCACCATAAAGACCGAATGTTTTTCATGCTTCATATATTTATCCACTTTTTAAATAAAAGTTAAAATCTTTGTGAGTTACTTTTATATATATTTTATGTTGAAATTCAAAATAAAAAATTATATTACTAAATTTAGGAGTGGATGATTTTGGTTCTTATTTATTTACACCACATGAATCCCAAAATTTTCAAATGCTTAGCCAGACCAGTCATTATGACTATGTGAGGTCCAACTGGAACTCCTCCTAACTTTCATGTAAAGAGTTATTTTGAAATTACATACCTCTCTAATCATTCTTCCTCTCGATAAAGATAATGGATATGTAAAAACATGGAGTAATTTTCCATGTCGTTGTAACTCTTATTAAGATCTCTAGTCATGGATGATAACATGAGGTATCTAACATGTAATACATCATCCACGTGTTTTTAAAAAAAATTCTTCCACACCACCTACCACTTCAGATGGGCTGATAAAAATAAATTATTCTATAATGTAAAACTTCCACACCTAGAATAGTAAAAGTTTTAAGTGTCTACACCACTCCTAGTGGTTTTTACCAAGGAAGATATTCACTTTTTCTAGGATTTATCATAGATAAATTGATTTAATCAAGTTATTTCACATTATCTATAATAAATAAAATCATATATTAGTACATCATCTTGATTAATAGTTGTCACATAATAAAAAAAATTAACTAATTCTCCCACAATTTTATTAAATATCAAAATCACTCACCATTCGATTCAAAATCTCTAGTCACTCAAATATTCTAGTGTTTTATGATCAATATATTTTATAAAATAGTTTTTTTACCAATAGGTGATAAACCAACCTAAATAATATGATAAATAACTCCTTCGGCCTTATCTTGGCTCAAGTTACATCATTTACCACTCTCTTATATATCTCTTTTGTTAGATTAATATCAGTTCTGGTGCCAAACCATATTCTCTATTTTGGAACTCTATCCTTAAGAAATGTTTACTGACATATAGGTGAGAGGAACTGAGGGTTTGGGATAACATTAAATAATCCTTATACATACATTATCATACATAATAAATTAAGGGGGTATGATTTCCATATAATCATATTTAGTTAAATAATAATTATCCCAAAAAATATAATAAATGATAAAATAAAATAAATAAATCCAACACATACAAAAGTTGGTAAAATCATGTGATCATTCACAATAACCAACAATATCAACATTACGTATTTCTAAATTCTATTTATAAACATTTAAATTAAGATAAATATTCATTAATTAATAAATTAATAATTAAAATAACAAATTATTTATTTATCTAATATTTTTTCTTATTACAGATCTTTGAGAAAAATTATAAAAACCAATAATAATTTTTAAATAAATTTAATTTTAAATTTAAAATAAGAAAACAGGTGATATGTACGTAGAGGCCACGTGATGTGCGCAACTGGCGTAAAATTAAATTTCTTACTATAGTTTAATATACCACATAATTCATGTTCCATTTATATATACTATAGGACATAAAACTTCACAAGATGTATCTTGACAAACATGGTGTGTTGTTATTCATGGAAATGTTGTGAATTATTCATAGTGTGTATGATAACACAACACAACATTAATCTCCAAATTATATACTACTAGAATTAATGTTTAGTACAAACCATGTAATTTATGGTTACACATCATGTAATAAATTTAATAATATGGAATATATGGATACCACATGTTGACACACAAGGTATTCCAAAATAAATCAGTATTTACCCAGTGTGGGGTGACACATGTTACATAGTGTGTAATTTCCTGCTACATGTCATGTAGTCTATGTTTTAACATGATATAGATTGGTATTCAACACACAGTGTGTAATGAAATAGCATATTGACCCATATGAATTATAATTAATTATATGTATTTTTAATCATGTGGGATTACATGGGGGTACATACCAACTACCTTCTGGGTAGTCCCTTTCAACTCATGTGTTTTGTTAACGGACAATAAAGGGAATGTAATAACATCACATACTTACCCAAAAGACACAATGACATTTATATGGTGCATTCCTTGAGAAATGAAAATCCCCTTAAATGGAATGTAATTTACAATTACACTTCATGTGATTGTGGTAGGTAGCTAATGACCCTGGCATTCTTGAAATAGAAATTTGAGCATTCTTCGCATGTTTTTAGCCCGTTGTTCACCATACCAACTCAGATTATTACGTAATCTAAACATTTGTATTTAGAATGGAATCTTTTATATAAAAACTAAAAAACTAATGAAATATAATGGTCAAATAAATCATAGATAATTATAAATGAAAATGATACAACATTGATACCACATGACCATTTTAGTCTGCAATTGATGCATAAAGTGGTTGCCCTACTTTTTCATCAATATCAATGAATAATATCTAATACACATGATTAGAACACACCATAATTTCTATAGATGATCACGAACATTTAATTTGTAATTTATTTAAATATAAAATTACCACATTCTTGTTAAACTCATTGAATAAATTTAATTATCACTCCAGTTGCATCATCATTATAGTGAATAATCCAAGAGAGGATCATTCATGATATATCCACCCATGCACCAAAAATATTTGTATGGCTTTCTTGAAACTATAGGTAATATCATGGAATATTCCATCACTTTATGTCATTCATCATCAATTGAAATAACATATCTTGTTATTTCTATGTTATTGAAAGGGAGGAGGGGATGATTTTCTCTCAAGGTCTTAAAATAATTCTAGAGGAGTCATTGTTGTTTAAAACATATCTAACCTTGAAAATGATATAATAGTATAGTATACACATATATTTAAATATTTATTATATCAAAATAGACCTTAATTATTTTTTAATATATGGTATTCCCCCCCCATCAACTTTTTTGATTAATAATATTATTATTCTCATATTTTATATCATGAAAAATAATTAATGAAATTTATAAAATAATTAAATTATTATTTATTTTAATGAAATTAAATAAAATATATCATTATAATATATCAATAAACTTGATATATATCCTCCCATAAAATATTATATTCTCTAAACTAATGAATAGGTTTTTATTTTAATATTCAGTTAACTAAAAAATTATATTAATATATTTATTGAAATAGTGAATAAATAAATATTTATTTATTACCTTGGGGATAAATAAAAAAGATATAAAATTAAACTCACATATTCTAAACTTTAATATATCTTGATTGAATTTCTATAATCATCATTAATAAAATAAAAATTATTCCACGTGATGAGAATATATTCATTAAAAAGTTTCATTTAATAAAATTTAATGTGATGTTGGATATACTTAATATGTAACCCTAAATTAATCTTTCTCAAATTATAATAGGTGAGCTTACCTAATTTCAACGATTATAATCTTAAAACACGTCATATATCCTATAGAGAAAGAAATTAATGTATCAACTAAAACAAACATTATAAAAATTCTATTGTATAATATAAACCCTTTGTCTCATGATGTCTCCTCACAAATAATATATACTAGTGTAATCACTTTATTTAATCAATCGTTATTTATTTTAATTTCTAGAATTAACCTATCAAAAAACTAATATAGATCTATATTTAATTATAAAATATCATTTTAAAAAAAGGGGAAAATATATTCATCCATTAATATGTAATGTAAAAATAATTTAAGGACTTATTTAATTAATTATATATCATATATGATGAAAATAATTTATACTGAATCTCCATGAGTATACTTTTTCATATTTTTCATCTAGATATAAAATTATATAATTCATGATACACCTTAAAATAATCTCAAGTTAGAGGAAAAATAAATGCATTTATATATATAGATATCAAATGACACAAAAAACATGTGGAATCCCTATTAGAGTGTCTGACCTTATGATCTCCCTTGTTGGAATTCACTAAGTGTAAACTTCATGAGAAGAATTATCAATGTCTTATGATCCTCCAGCACTTGATTTTCGTGCCTCTTCTATGTCCTGTCTTATTGATATATCTAAAGCATATGACTTAATTTTATAGAATCCTTAAAGAAATCATATGTTTTAATTATACTAGGGAAGTATTATAACCTATTAATTTTGATGATTTATATAACTACCTTATCATATAAATTTTTTGTTGAATAAAAATCATTATGTGAAAAGATAATTTATTTATATTCTAGTAATAAAAATAAAAATTTTAGTAAGTTTTAGGGAACCAACTCCAATAACATTTACATAGTCATACCGCCCTTATGAGGATTTAGTAGCTTCTAAAATAAAACCATACTAAGTGTCATTGTAAAATACTCCTCTTCAAAAAAGTACACTCACACTAACTAGGGTAGAGTGGCCTCATAAAAATTTGAGTTGTTAGAATCCACTAATGACCAATTGCACCCGGAAGGAGAGTTGATGAAAGAATCACCATCTATTTGATCGTTGTTTAAACTAAATATAACATCTGATATGATAACTCTATTCAATTCTCTATCATTGAGGATTATGCTATCCTCAAAAACTAAGAGGCATGAGGAATTAAATCCCATTTGGTGCACTCATCCAATGGGAAGTCACATCAGTATTTATGGGGATGAGTATCTAGTCCACAAATAGAGGGTATTATCATTTCACAATGGGTAATAGATATACCATTTTCTCACCAAGTAATGTTAATTCTGGACTAAGCCCCTGTATAGACTCCTCAAACCTCCATTTATTAGTGATTTTAGGGTAAAATACTAGAAAAGGTCAATCCTGGCCTTACTTTTAAATCTATGTTGGTTGTCTATGAGGTGTTACTGTGCATCTTACAAGTTGAATCCAAGAATACATAAGTGATTTGACTCAATACAGACATGGAAATTTTTTTGACTTATGCATTTCATGATGAATGTGTCGTCCCACTATTCCCTACAATTATTCCTTAAAGTTATAATTCAACTAGTAGATATGAAGGTTCCTATAGAAAGGAAACATCATCAACCCACACCTATGTTGGGTTCCCAATTCTATTATCCAAACTCAAGATCCAATGGCACCATTTTTCTTAGTTTCCAAAAGAAAAACTTACAAGATTACTAATTCCAAATTCTATCCCTAATAGAAGTATTCTCTAATACTACTCTTTTTAGGAATGTGAAGACTCCTTTCGTGATTCTGGTTCCTTGATTCTAGAAGGAATGACTCTGATTATTTGGTCCTAGATCTTGTAAGAGGCTCATGTAAAAAAGATAACTTATGGAGGTAATATGTCCTAAATAGGTAGGAAGGCAGCAAATGATGGAATTATGGAAGAAATTCCCTCATGGAATGTCAGAATAACTCAATGTTGGAAAATTCTATACAAGATTCTACTAGATCTAATTCAAGTGAAAATTTTTAAATGATGTAAATGAGGAAGTAGATATTTTTTGAGGTGAGAAAAGAGTATCCAAAGGTAGCATAAGAAAATCATTCTATATTCACTGAAATACACTGGTTGAGGTAGTGAATTCCATGAGAATCTAAAGGTGTCCAAGAACAATGGTGGTATACCCATTAACACTGAGAGGTCATGGAACCAGATTCCCAAGATAAATCCCACCATAAATAGGTGGTGTGTGGTTTATTTTGTAATATAAATGTAACATCTCTTTATTCTTATACTAATATAAGGAATTCATCAACTTTCTCCCACGGAGTAAGGAAAATGTCTAAAACCTATAATATCATACTGTTGTTCTTAGAGTGTTTTTCCATGTTTAAATTATATATTTTTCTATAATTTGTTTCCCTTAACGATTATGTGGACAATACAGATTTATTTAGTTGGCTAGGGTGTGTATTATAGTAATATATTTAGTATGTGTAGTTCATAAGTTCATTTAAACTCTCAAATGTTATGAAATTTTTCTTCAGTTTATATTCTAGAGGATAATTTTGGATCTATGTATTCTAACCCAAAAACTCATATAAGAGTGGTTATATTATATTGGGTGATCCCAACCAATGGTCTTTGAGCTTATGGTTTAACATTACTTGGCATACTCTGTGGAAAACTCATTGGTTAATGTTATTGTATTTACAATTATTATGTTTACTAAGAGTTATCAATTTTTTAAGGAATGGAATCGGAATAAGGAAATATTCAAACTGAAAATATTTTATGGGATGGTGTTTGGATACTATAATATGTGAATAGAGGAACATTTCATTAATAAATTCATTTATAATCTATTTAAAAGAGTCAAACTTGAATAAATGAATAATTTAGAATTGGAATGTCTTGATTGGAAGGGATTTTTTGTGATACAGATGTCATTTCCAAGTAATGTGGCCTATAACATCTTGTAGGTGATGAAAATTATATATTTTAATAGTGTTCTTACTGATATGTATGTGGAACCAAAAATAAAATTAAAAATTTTTCATGATAAAGAGGTTATTCTTCATGATAATTTCATAAAAACACAGTGTTAATCCTATCATTGGGTTTAAAATTATTTAGATTCATTTGGAATATGTTGGAGTAAAGTTCACAAATCTTGAGTGATAGTTTTAATTCCCTCATCAGTTTTAGAATCATTAGACATGACGATGACAATTGTAACAAATTATTATGAAAAAATTGATCATGAGTTTGAAGTAATTTTTATTCTTATTCTCGATTAAGAGGAAAGGTGGAGGTAAGTTAATTAACCTTCCAAAATTTTTCTCAATGTGGAAGTAAGATGAAATTATATTTCACATAAATGTCATAATAAATCTTAGGAGAAGACAGAATGATGTTGAAGTAATTTATCTGGCCCAGGAAACATATGTTTTCATTATAATAAAAAAGGTATAAAAAGAAGGGTTATAAGTATTTTAGATTTGATTATAGAAATGGATCTTCTTCAAGTTCCATAAACATTGTATCTGCGGATATAGGTAGTTTACTATTGATTATTATTATTCTATTACAATCATAGATCATTTATTTTGGGGATTTTTTCCATTCTATGATTGAGAAGAGAATAATTTTGAATTATATTTCTATAATATTTGGTTCGTTTTATATTGTTGATAATGATGATCTTGAGATCACGGATAATAGAAATGTTAAATTCTAAATGTAAAACATAATATTCTTAATGTTATAGGGAGTTTGGAAAATACTGGGGTTATGAAAGAATCTAATTTATATAGAATATATAGATGAGGAATGTTTCAGAACACGTTTTTAAAATGGAGTGAGGAAGATCACAAAGGAATCAGTGATTTCTAGAACAACTTATGGAATTATTCAGTTGTAGAATTGTCTTATTTGGAACATGAGTGAGAAGAATATTTAATTCACAGTGGCTAAGGGAAAACTGAATCTTGGATACATAAAAATTAAAATGTGTGATATTATTATACTTATAAAAGATATATAAATATGTTATTTACTAAAATTGGAAGGACACTTAAGTCTAAAATGTTATATTCCATGTATACAGATGTTTGGAGAGATTATATACTCCATTATGATAGTGGTTCATTAGACTTTTCTACATTTATCAACAATTACATGGGTAAAGTATAGGTTTACATACTCAATTACAAATATGAGGTCTATTTAGTGTTTGTTTCATGGAGAGTCATAGAGGATAAAGAGTCTCAAAATAAGCATATTTTTATAAGTATTGATGATAAAAGAGAATTTGATTGTAGGAAATTATAGTATTTTTACTAAATAAAACCAATTCTATTTAAGGAAAAAAATTTATGAACACCATAATATAATGGTGTTGTAGATCAAATAAAATTGATTCTAACTAAGAAAGCTTTAAGCATGAGGTTGAACGTCGGTTTCCCGATGTAGTTTTTTGGAAAAAGTTTTAAATTGTATCATTTATCTCATAAATATAAGTCCTTATACACTATTGGTTCTTGAGATTCTATAATAGTTATGATTTTAAAAACCAGAAAAATCTTCCTACCTAAAGGTTTTTTGGAGTCTCTCTTATATCCAAGTTGATTCTAAGGATAGAGAGAAACATGAATAAATTTCTCATGAATATTTCTTTTTTGGGTATAGAAATGAAAACATATAACTCTTGGATAATGATAATAAGAATTTTATTTTAAGTATGAGTGTTACCTTCACTCCGAATCATTTTTTTATTATTTTCCAAAACAACCACTTTGAGGAAAAAGTGGGAAATAGACATGACCTAAAACACCCCACATACAAAATTCAATACAATCCACAGATTCAAAAATTGAAACAATATAAAGCACCATGTGAACCTTCATGTACCATGTGAACTACAACATCAGCGATAGATCCCACAAATTATGCAACCACTGCATTGATGAAAGAAAGAAGAAATCGTTGTTGCTGTTATCATCACCCATAGTCATCATCACATCATCACAAACCACACTGAACGTCATTTCCATGACCATCACCACCAGAGTCACCACAACATTGGCTGGAATACCCCATTCATCATCATCAACCACCATTGTCGAAGCTGAGAACCAGAGCAAAGAAAACTAAGACACCTGACCATCACCACCAATGTATACAAAAGCACCATTGTACAACTCCTACATCACCTCCAAAATACCATTATAACAGAACATCACAAAAACTGAACCTTAACGATAGACCAACCTCCCTCCCTGGGATCCTAATCTACTTGAATGGCACCTCTCATAACCTCCTTGAAGACCTGTGCTCCAGACCGATAGGAAAATGCGTGTAGGACTAGGACGTCAGAGCAGGATTGGGGAGAGGATGCCTCGGTAGGGGACCAAGCTCGGAACCACATCATCCCATAAAATGGTGAACCATAAATAGATGCAAAAACATAAATACAAAACAAAATTATTCCCCTGAAAAAACCTCTAATGATCGACCAACACCTCCAAAGCCACCCTGAGAGCCTTTACAGCAGACCAAGATGGGGTCAAGAAGAAAATGATCAAGTGACAGAAGCATAGAGGAAGCAAACAAAGACCTTAACATGGAGCCTCGAGTGAAAGAACCATCATGGAATGGAAAAGGTGGAGAATGGGAATGAAACCCTACGAAAACAAGAACATGCGAGAAGCATTTGTGAAAGGACCGCCAGAACGAGGAAGGGGAAATCAGGGATGAAACCCTAGGAACAAATCAGTAAGAAACAATACAAGGAATAATGGAAGAAATGATACTAGGAGAATGAACCAGATGGAAAAATCAAAAGGAATCAGAGAACCCAAGCTAGGAATAATGTAACCCTAGAAGAGAGGGGTCATTGGGAAGAAGGGAAATCAAAAAAATGAAGAGAACATAGAAGAAATAATACCAAAGAAGTGGGAGTAGGATCCATCATCGCTAGGAGACTCTCAAAACACTAGAAGGAGGATGAGGGTAGAGGATTGGAGTGGGAGCCTGGAGAATGGGGAGCCATTCATTCCCTTATCATTTAAATATAAAGATCTTATAGAAATTTTATAAATTACTAGAAGGTTGATTTTAGAGAAAATACTCAACAAACCATATTTAAGATTATCTGAATATATGTTCTAAATGCTTAGAAAATTTTGAAAGTTTAGAAATCATAGAAAATAAAAATTATCCATTAAGTTTAGAATAAATTATACAATTCACAAGAAATATATAATCTTGAGGAATAATTTTGGAAGTTGATGTTTAGAAAGATGAAATCTTAAAAACTAGTGAACAAAAGGCAGAGTCACAAATTTCTAACAAGATTAGATGATTGGTTTAAATTATCAAAATAGATCTTTACAACTTTTCTCTAATAGATAACGGTGAGATCAATAGCCCAGAAGAAGTGGTGATTCTCAGTGATTCAATACATTAGGAGTTATCTACGAATTCTGAAATAGATTTTTTGTTAAAATAAAACCTGGGTGATAATATAACTACCAAATTGAAAAAATATATAATAAATGGTATTTATAGTTGAAGGAGGAAATATATGGTTGAAAAAGGTATAAGGTCGGGTTAGCTATGAAATGGTTTCAAAATAAGAAGGGGATAGATTTACTTGATATCTTTTCCCCTGTTTTCTAATATATAACCATATAAATGGTTTTATGTTTGGTATCATCCAAAACTATCTATCTTGAAATAATGGATGTGAATGTGGAATTATATCATGGTGATTTGGAGGAAGGAATCCACTTGAATAAACCATAGATTCTCATGGATAAACAGAATGGAAAACTGGTGCTCATGATAAAGTTGAACCTTTATGACTTAAAGCCAATGTCAAGGGAAGGATAACATATGTTTGATTCCCTTATGAATTATAAGGGGTTAATAATGATCAAATTGAACCATTTTTCTACAAAAACCATATTCAACAACATGGGTTACATCATCTGTATCTTTTATATCAATAATATTCTCCTTGAGGGTATAAACATGAATCATATTCAAAAGGTGAAAACTAATTTGTCTTGGAGGTTTTAAATTAAGGATCTCAAGGAAGATAAGAATATATTTTGGATGTAACTTAAAAGATATAATAAGAACCAAACCTTGATTTCATTTAACATGTAATGCATTTTGGAATATACTAGATAGGTTAGGAATTAATCGATATAAAAAAGTTTATAACCCATTGGATGGAAACTTCTTGTTTTCCAAATTTAAAGAACCAAAAATAGTATAATAGGTTAAATAAATGAAAAAATATCCTTTTTGATCACTGTTTGGGATTTATATGTGCACAATGTTTTAAATTGAGGAAAACATTTCTCAAGAAAGTGGAGTTGTAAGTAGATTCATAGAGAAACCAGGAAAGGATTATTGGGAAGCAGTGAAGTGGATATTTCGACACCTAAGGTTCAAAATATATAGACCTATGTTTCAAAACAAATGATCTATTACAAAGATATGTAGATTTATAATTTACATGAGATATGGATACATAAAATATTACCATGAGCTTTGTGTTTACCCTTGGAGGAATGACCACTAGTTAGATGTTGAGATTTAATAAACTAGTTACAATGTTTATATTGGAAGAAGATTATATTTCCAGTATGGAAGTAAAGAATGAAATAATCTGGTTGAGGTACATTTTTAAATAAATATAAAAGATATAGGAAAATTTGGTGTCATTCAGTGATAGTCAAAGTACATTCCACTTTCTTAAAAATGATGTTTTCCACTCAATAATGAAAAACATATAACTAAAGTATAACTTAATCTAGAAGATGATAAAGTGCGGGGATATATAACTAGGAATGATTAATAAAATTTTAAATATGGCTAACATGCTCCCCAAGATATTAGTTAAGGAATGTATGATGAAATAGTGTCTCTCATTGAGAATTCAATGACTAGAATGGGGGATAGAGACACAAACTCTTCCTATAGAAAGGAAGTAAATTTAAATTTTCCTATGTGTCAGGTAAATTTTAAACCCTTGAACATAGTATTCAAGTGAGATATTTTTTTGAATGTGAAGACTCTTCTCATGATTTTGGATCCTTGAGTTTGTAAGTACTGACTCTAGAACATGGGTTTTAGATTATGTGGGAGGATCATGGCAGTGGAAACCCAATGGAGGTATGATTTGTAGAACCAGGGTGGGTAGGCAGTGGAAGATGGACTTGTGGATGTATAACTTAAGTGACATGTAAGAAAAACTCAATGTTGTAAATGGTTTTGTAAAATTATTTTTTATCTGCATCAATTGAAATATTCAATATGATGGAAGTGTGAAAGAAAAACTTTTTTTAGATAATACTATATTTTAAAATGGTTATAAAGAAATTATTTCATTGTTCACTAGATGAAAATAGTTGTGGTGATTCACTCTATGAGCAACTGAAGGTGACCAAGAACAATATCGGGCTCCCTGTAATCTTCATGAGGCTATGGGACCACTTTTATATAGTAGGCCCCAATATAGATATGGAGGTGGGGTATATTGTGTAATAAAATTGTAATCACTCTTTCTTATTCCATTAATATAAACAAATTATTGTTGTTATCCTATAGATTGTGACAAAAAGCCTAATCCATGTAATATCTTACTATCGTTATTAAAGTTTGTGTGAGTGTGCATTCCTCTTAACATGTTCATTATGCAAGTTATATTTCTTAATTGAGTGTACTTGGAATGGTGATTTAGTGTAGTGGATGGTGTGTCAATTGTATTGTGAGTTATATTAGATCATTTTCATGGTTTAATCCAATTCTCAAATGTTTTTGGATTTTTTCCTTAGTTAATTTGTTGGAAGGTGAATCTATATTGGCAGTTAAGGAACCAAAAATTCTAAAATGACCCAACATATCATGAACCTTCCTAGGTATATATAAAAATAAATTTTCCTCCCCAAGCCTACATCCAATAGGCTCTAGGCTAGTGGCTAGCAATGATATAAAATATCAAACCCATAAAATCCATAGCCTAATGAACCCAAACACACCCACATATATCTTGAACAAAATATAATAATTTCAAACATAATTTTAAAGATAAATCAATCACAATATGCTTGTGACACATTCTAAGAATCCATAACATTACAATAATAGAGATATTATAAGATAGGGGAAAATACAAAGGCCTAATATCCAAAATATTGGGAGGCCTAGAAAAATTATAAATGATGATCTAACAACATGATCATTTAATGTAATAGTCATATCCAGGAACCACTAAGTTCTAGATACACCAATTCCATGTTCACTAAATCCCCCTCCATACTATGAATCATATTTACAGACACAACACATGTGAGGATAAATAGTATGTAGGGGTGAGTATAAAAACACCCAGTAAGACACCCTAAAAACACAAGTGTGGATATGGTAAAAGTCACCTCAAAACCAAAGTCATCGAAAACATAACAAAAAAACTCAAATATTTTCAAGGGATTTATAATAAAAAAATCCAAAAGAATAATCCCATTTGATAGATCAGTTCTAAGTCACATTTTTAGGTGGACACACATGTTTGATGATTTATAAAAACAAAATCACTAAGACCAAAAATACTCCACCATCATCCATGAAAATGCTCATAAAGTAGTAGGGGATTATTCCTTGAATGATATGAGTGCCGATTAATGGAGAACTAACCTTTATATAGGACCCACCCCCCACATATAGGGGAGAAGTTTATCCATGTATAGAGGAAAATACCCAAACACACAGAGGGAGTACCTAAACTCTATTTTTCATTTGGGGGACTAATCCATATCATAAGTATACTACTAAGGGAGTTCCTAAACTATTCGAAACTAGATTTTTTCTTTATCGAGACACAGCTCATTTTTTATTATTGAAGTCTCAAGAACATAAAATGGTAAAAATGGTAATATAATCACAGTAAATGACCATAGAAAAATTTTATGATTAATCAACTGCCCTCATAATATGGTATTTTACCTTAGATTAAATGTTATAAAAAAATTTAGATACATGAGTTTGATGGAAAAGTTAATGTTTAAAAATAAATAAATGTTTATTCGATGAGTATAAATAGTTATATATCCAAAATGGGATATCGTACAAAAATTGACATAGTGGTTTTATATTGACTAAGATTTGTTTATTAAGTGATGTATAAATTAAGAACTCAGGTGTCAAGCCTATTGTCTCACCTTTTTTGAAAAGGAATAAAACCATGATATGATGAAGGAAATTCCTCAAGATAAGGATTATCACTTCACTCAAGGCTCTAAAAGTGTTCCAAATTATCATCTCCAAGCTTCTCTTATTTTTTCCCAAGTTAAGTATCCTAGTTCATGTAGCTTCACATTCAAAAAATCACCATTAGTCCAAACTATGTCGTTCAGCTCCACTTGTACCAATTTACCAGTGCATCATACACATTTGCATAGCCTCAATTGTATGAAAGTGTCTTATATTGAACCACTTTCATGAACCAAATTTTGATCCAAACCACTATACAGCTTAATTATTATATTTTTCTTATAAATATTCCTTATGAGTATATATTTTTTGTACAACTTGTAAGAAGAACAAATGTAAAAAAGTCTCTTCTCCTAAGTCTAATTTTCCCCATTAAGTACCTTAATTAAGCCTAAATCCTTAGGAAAATAACTAAAAAAGGTAATTATCTCACATAAAGTGTTAACGTGTTGAACCCTTTAAGAGATATCACTAATTACCTAGAACATCAAAAATAGGTTGAGGGATCCCACACTGGATGATATGATTGGGATCCACTATCACAAGTCATACATGAAGGCCTGTATACTTCATAGAAATATTTTTTTGGAATTCCATCAAGGATACCAGTTTCCTATACCCTTAGTAGGGTTATATATTCACCCTACCCTTATATCAGTGGAGAAAACCATCACCCAGCCTCTATATCATGGAAACATTCCACTCTAGTCTTTACACGTCTCCCTAGACTTTCCTATAAGAAGACACATTACCAATCCCCATGATTGGGGTGACCATTTTTTCCTAACATTACACAAGGGAGACCACTTTTCCCTAGTCTAACTATGTCACTATATTTTTTCAACCATTCTACTAGGAAAATCCACTTCCCAATCCCCTTATTAGGGAAAGCACTAGGGAAACCCCTCAATCAAGCCCCCTATCAGGGAAACCACTTCCCAAAACCTCTTAGCTAAATATAATTAATTCCTAATAATACTAACTATGGTGAATATGAATTTTCGATTTGATTTAACTTCACTCCAGGGAGAACTAACACCTAGCTCCCATACTATGACATAGATTCTCATCCCCCCTCCCCAGTTTCATGGTTGAGTACACCTTTTCCCAGGTCTCTTATAGAGGTTCAAATTCCCCAATCCCTTCTCCATGACCTCCTAAAATTCATAACCAAGTTGTGATCATCATCATTCACCCCATAGATCATGTATCCCCTTGATAGCATGTGTCTCCCACCTATCCTCACTAACCAATAGGCCCCTAATGAAGTTCTAAATCATGTATCCCTTTGATAATAAGGTTTATTATCTATAAGACATTGATGAAACCTAATCTATCTCTATATTCACATCTTCGCAAACCAAGTTTGGGATTAGCCTCTCGGTTCCACCCAATTATCCATGCATGCATAAGATTCATTCTTTTGTATAATTCAAAAATACGTTCCCACTAATGATTTCATCACCTTGACTCATGAGTGACCTAGATAAATCTATAGAATCTATAGAATTATCAAAAATACCAAAAATCAGATCATTACTTAGGCCATAAAATTTTATGGATAACTGTGGGTAGAATCCATCTCTATTGCACCTGAGTACTAACTGAGAAACATGCACTTAATCCCTAATAACTTTCTCATGGGGCTATGTCCCCCATGCAACCAACCATTTTTTCTTATACAAACTTCAATTAGTGATAAGTTGACTAATTCAAGAGGAAATCTCTAAGTGAAATCCTGAGACTATCATTAATGGTAATCCCATACATAAGACTCAAATTATCCTCATTGAGCCCTCCACATCATGAGTTCATCCGTAAAGGTTCATATTCCCTATGATCAATCTTCCTTAAAGGGTTATATTCCTTGTGATCCATCTTCCTCAAAGGTTATATTCTTAGTGAGAAATCTTCATTAAAGGAAAATATTTCATGTGAGTCATCTTCCTCAATGGTCCAGATTACCACTGAACCATCTTCCTCAAAGTTCAATATTCCAACAAATCCATCTTCCTCAATGGTCTATATTACCTATGATCCATCTTCCCTAAGGTCCATATTCTATGAGTTTAATCTTCCTCCAAGGTTCATATTTCTTATGATTAATCTTACTCAATGATCTATATTCCCTATGATCTAAAATAGAAAGTGAATACCTTGGGAAAGCCCCACTTGATCATTTATTTTTATCCAATTTATAACACATATATACTAGCTTCATGACTTTAAACTACAAAATGAACATACCTTCCCTGTGATATTGAACTACATGGTATAGTCCTATCACACAACTTTGAAATTGTAAAACCTAGACTAATTGGTCTTTGATTTATTTTTATATTTATTTGTAAGAGACCTATTTGAGGTTCAATCCCATTACCCCAAATCATCCCTATCAGGCCTTAAAAAGAACCATAAGTGTCCTTGTCAAAAATCCTTAAAAGTTATGACATGTGATGTTAATTGAAACCAAACTACATGTGTTATTATTCAATTCCATTTGATATATAATAATCCCCATTCATGGGGCCAATCTTAACACTACAACACATAATGCCACCCAAGATGGAAATAAACTCCAAATTGACCAACTACGTAGATCTAAACCCGAACAACACAAACTGATAGAATAAAATTAGAGAACCTCTAATATATATAGATGATTTTGTCGATGGTGAACTTTGGATATAAATAAATGGTAATTTCAATAGAGAACCTATGATATCTAGAGATGATCAAATCAATACATGGTCTCAATTGATAACTTGTATGGATACAACCAAACCTACACTGAGATTTCAAAATTATTGGTGAATATAAGTTAAATCTATAATAATTATTGAATTAGGAAATAATGCCCCATAATATATTCAGATGAGTCTGACCACCCATCATCTTGGTTAAGGAATGTCTAAAGTGTTTTTGGTAAAGATGGAGCTACCACCGACCTTTATAATGTAGGTTTTGTTAGCTCAAAAATGAATATGGGAGGATTGCGAGTTATAAAAAATGATAATCCTAAACACCCACTATCCCCCTCTAAAATGGAGGAAGGCGATCGGGTGACATCCCCACATCGAGCACTATGTTTTTTCCAAAAAAAAATAGTGAAACCTACATGAACCATTTACCCATGAGAGTGATTGATTGACCATGTTTCAATTGTGAAATTATATTTATGGGTTTCTTATTTATGGTTTTTGATCCTTTATAGACTCTAGAGATATTTAAAACACCTTGTAACATCCCAACCCTACTTCCACTAAACCGATACACCGGTCCAGTTCACCACAAGACCTCAAGCATGCATCCCCGTATGCCAGAGGCTATCGACTAGAAGCGTGGTTCTATAGAGATATATTGGGGATATTATACCTTCTTATCAGAGTAAACCCATAGCATAAATAAGACCAAAAGATATAAGAACCATCAAGAATAATAAATTGACCACATAATAAAAAAGATAATAAGTAACCAAGAAACGCATGTTATTACAATATGATGAATAACCTATAGGTCATACAATCATTAAAATAAAATCATTAATATCAATACCATAAAATATCCTCAACACATTCCCAAGTCTCAACTTGGTCCTGACATCCCAAGATCCATCCATTCATCACATGCATGAACACAACATTAAGCCCATATCCTAAACTTGTGATATAAAACAAGTAGCATCTTCTTGGAAATCCAAGTGCCATAGAGGCTCGAGCAAGGAGTGACTAAAACATAGTAGGGCCCCACCAATGACTTCAAAAGAAATTTTTAGTCTATAAAATAGTGTATGAAGATAAAAAATGGTTTAGTAAATAAATAATCCAAAAGGTAACATGTTTTACACATAAACATTTATTAATTATCCATTTACATCATTAACTTTCGTCATATGATTTCCAGGTGAAAATATACCATTTTATGTCACAAGATAATTATTTTATCCAATACTTTAATCCAGGGTACCTTAGAGCATAAATATAGGCAGTCGTACTATATATCACAGGCTCACGGGTCAAAAATCATGGATCCATAGTCCAAGAATCCAACTTGGATCTAGTACATCGTGTTCAACCATCCCAACCACTAGGTCATGGGTCAGAAAACACAGAGCATCAATCCATGAATCCAAATAGGACTCATAATTCCTTGTTCGGGTATCCCATACACTAATTCATAATTAGTAAGACACATATCATCAATCTAGGAATCCAACCAGGACTCGGAACACCATGTGTGACCATCTCATCCATAATATGGAATTTTATGTCCACACTCTTGGGTTCTAGAGTTCCATTCATTCTCCCAAAAAACTAAAGTGCATTGGGGGACTAGAGAATCAGTCTAGACCTCCCAAAATCACCAAGTGTTCGGTCAGTCCATCATCCAAAAACCATTAGTCACATGTCAAAAAATATTCATAATTAGTTCATAAATCCAACTAGAATTCAACACATCAGGTCCAACCATCCCAACCATATTCATATCAACCATTTTCAACGTTATCCTAAAATTTACCATAATCCATTACTCTTAATCATTCATAATTTATCACAGTCCCAATGTACCCTAAAAACCAAATACCTCACAGTGAGGCCCAACACCTTTTAAAAATTTCATACACACCACTTCAACATTTTTAGGTCATTAAAAAGTCACACGCTTCAAAAAAAATATAAAACAACCAATCAACAATGGTAATTCTCTTTAAACAAAAAAACATGTGAAAAGGAAAACTATTAACTTCAATTATTTAAAAACCCACTATAGTATTTTAGAGAGTTTAAAACCATACTCGCAATTCAAGACACCATTTGAAATATAAAGAGAATCCCATTTTTAATCACTTGAGGTTGACACCTCCACTCTAATACATTCCCAAATTTCAAAACATCATTTTCATTCATTGATACCAATAACCAAATCAAAAACCAAAACAAATCATTTAAATAATTTTATTATCCTCTTAGGAATTTAACAAAAACAAGCATATATGTATGTATATATCAATTATACCTTTAACCTTGCCCACATAACAATTAATAATTTTAATCCATTTACTTCCATAATTACACTGTCTCAGCTTTTACCCACTCATTTCAACGCTATCTCTGGTTTGGCATTCCCAATGGGTATCCCTAGGTCTAGTGTCAAATCATCAACAGATCAAATGGGGTTGTGAAGGGTCTACCACCTCATAGTACTACCCAAAATTACTTCCTTAACCAAAGACATAAAAACACATCACGGAAGTAAATTGGAACAACAATATACACATATTAAAAATCAACACTATGAGAAAAATCTTATAAACCACTGACCACGTGTTCATAGATGATTACTTTCCCATTTGTAACCCTTGATTCAAACGAAACCGACCTCAAACACTATGATGAAGAAAATCATGGAAAAATAAGTGTTTAGAGATTCAAAATGCGTGGAAACAACCAGCATAACCTCTTCTAGAAAATTGAAGAAAATAGAGATCAAGACATATATGGATATTCTATTCACAACAAACAGCACTAAAAATGAATAATAATCGAAGGAGGGACACTAATGAAGGAGGAAGAGGATGTTGGTTCATCACCCTAGATATAGTGGTTGAGTATAAGAGAAATTCAAGGAAGAAAACGATAATAAAGTGAGGTAAAATGGTAAAAAAACCATTTTTAATACAGAACATGGTTTGACCACACGATTTCTTAAATCGTGTGCTAACCATGTGGTTATCTCTTTAAAATATGAAATTATGATGCATGGTTTTCCTAGTCACCTGCATATTTTGGGAAACTGTGCAGTGGTCATGAATTCACAAGTGTTCAAGTGGACCTCAGGCCACACAGTCTCATGGTCCACACTATACTATTTCCCTAACTATGAACACCCTTCTGCTGGATGAATGGTTTTGGAGCGCATGTACTACAAACCACGTGCCCACCATATACTTATCATATATTGTCCCCTTTTCCATTTTTCCAAGTCTTGAACCCCTTGAACACCCATGGGACCTACCCTACTCCCAAAAAACATTCCATAATCCAAAAATTCAAACCAAAACATACTTTATATTATTATTATAATCTTACAACCTATCCACCTTTTAATAGATCATCTTTGAGTTATGTTCCCCAGTATCACCAAGCCTCCAAGAAAAAAATTCGGGCAATCGGCGCACTTATAAACTTCCATCTCCTAGGATTTCTCCTGAACATGGACATTCCATCACAACATTTGAACCAAAGAAATATTCTTACCCTGAATAATTTTCTAGTTGAGATCCACAAAAAAACCTAATTATCCTCAAATGACGCATCAACCTCAACTCAACTTTATCAACACCAGTTGTACAAACCTCATAAGAGAACCTGTGAAAAAAACTAAGACAGTGACATGAGAAAACATCATGAGACCACTAAACCATCCTAGGACATCAAATCGATACAAACTCAGTTTGATCCCCCCCCCACTCTCAAATATCCCAACACATCTGGAATCAACCAAAGAGCATACTATTTCCCAACAACATCTCAATCCAATGTATATCCATAACTCAAGGACCAACGACCTCAACCCATGTCTAAAAACCGAAAACACAACCAATGGAAAATATCCACCTAAATAATTTCACCTGTCAAAACCCAAGACAATGCATGTTTCCAAAATGTAACCAAAATATAGAATTTACGCAATCCATTCCAACCTGATATACTGGTCAATTCATCAATCAGACACTTAAATGTTATGGTGCTCCCCACCATATTCTTTATCTCAAAACCACCACCTTAAAGTGTTTGAAGACTACACTATTGGAAAAGGACCCCTAAAACCTCAACTCAATATTAAAAAAACAATGCATTTCTCAAATCACCATGCCCAAAAATCCATGAGGGAACCATCCAACATCATTATCTAACCTTTCTATTAAACCCATCTGTAATGGATGCACCTCCTCTATCCATACGTAAACTAACAAAAACTCCCCCCCCCTGAAAATTTGTTTCCATTTTTAAAAAATAAATTTACATTTCAAAACATCAACCATAGGTTGCATATAACTAAGCATGTGTGTTCCCTTTAACAAACTATGTTAAACCATCTCCCAACTAACTCATCCCAATCGCCCAACTCGCACTGTTGGCACATTACCACCTTAATTGTCCAAGATTATTTCACAATTGAATACACTCAAAGATCATCCAAAACACCCAATAATGTCCATGCCAGACTCCCGATGATGTCCTAAATCTAAACCTCAATTTCCCATGAACTCTCATCGTATTTGATTGCACCATCAACTCCTCTGACACGAGCACCATAGATTTATTTCTTCTTCCTTTTTTAACCACCCTGAGTCCAAATCCAATGATTTACTCGATCAACCACCACATCAAGGACCATATGTCCTTCCCTGAGGAACCCATACATGTAACTCATAGGTTTATCATGGGAATCTCATTTCTACCACATCAATCATGGTATGTTTGACATATCCATGAATGAAACATCACTCCGCACCTTAGGATTTTCATTTTCACTACCCAAATAAACTAATTTCAACCACCAAGTCTCATGTTCCCATCATTACAAATCTCCTAAAATTGGATGAGGTCATCTCAATACTATTTGAGTAAAAAAATTCTTACCAACACTCAACCCTGGAATCTGAGAATATAAACTCTAGCATTATCTGAAATGAAATCCATCACAAATATCAGATTCAAATATGGATAATGGTTCACCTCCCACCACACAGAATCACATTTGACTTATTATAAGGGTGCAACATTCAAGAAGGTCCTTCATACCATCAGAAGAAAACATTAAGTGGATTGGTGTATAGAAATTTCTCTCTTGGAGTACACTAAATGATGTCAAGATTTTGGGCATTATCATTTCAATTCTGGATGTACACCAAGATATCACTGAGGAAAGACACCAGAACCTATTAAAAACCAACCAGTCTCTTTCATAAATAGTGATTACCTATTTTTTTAATAGAAAAAACATGTGATTTTTCCTGATGAACCAGTTCACACATCCCAAATGGAATCATTCCTTACCTACACATACCAACATCTGGACCTCATTAGAACACTTAAGGTCACAAACTTTCCAACAACCATTCACTAAACCCAAATCAAACCCCCATCAGTCATAAATTGACCAAGGCTAGGTTTAATTCCCACTCACACAACAAATTGTACCTCCTAGTAAGTTGACCTCATCAAACTCAAGGTATTTGTGATGTTTCTTTCTAAAATCCAAAATTCCACATAAACAATCCAATCCATATGACCAACCCTTCCTCGGGTGTGACTTCCATATCAACACATATATCTAGAGTTAACATCAATCCTTGCATTTAATGTTTCCAGAACATCCATATTAGACACTCTAATGATTTTGAAATTCCAAAACTAACCTTATATCCAACCTCAAGAACTCAGGTTCTACCCTCAAAAAGAAACCATAACATATCCATGCACATTTCCAAAATTTGATGGCACTCACCATGTGTCAATTCCATATCTGAAGCACCCAGTGATGCTTTAACCTCCAAGGAACCTTCACCAAGGGACTAACCTCCCTCAAAGTTACCCTTAACTTCCAAAAACCACTAACGCATGACCACAAATTAAATTCAATACCCGAAACCATTAACTATCCCACTTGTCCCTCCAGACCAAACCCACACTAGGAAGATCTCTCTTTCTACCACTATCAAAGTCCAAAACATCATCATATTCCATACGCACCCAAAAGAACTATCAACCCAATCGACCTCTCTCAGAGGTCATCCTCAAAGATCACATGATATCATCTCCTTAAACTGGAGTCACGTATAACATATTCCATTAGTTCTCTTTTAAATATATACACATAAAACTCCATTAAGTTACTTCCCAAGTGTGGCACTTTTTCCCCCGTTCTAAAACCCACTACGCCTAATGCACCAATAAATCATTTACTCTAGGTCCCACACCATGATACGCACTAGAACACCTCAAAACCATTGTCTAAACAGAGAACTTATGGTCGAAACACAACACCCATGTTCTAAACCCATAAGTGTAACCACATCCATGCTAACATATGAAATTTTACCACCCTAAGGTCACAAACTAACTGAAGTCACAACCAGCACACCCCTTTAACCACACATCAACCCACCAAAACCACATACAGCATGACCAATATAACAACCCAATGTTTTTAATGGAAATTCATCTCTTATAAATATTACATAAGATCACATAATAATGAACTAAAAAGTGATAAATGACCTTTAAAAATAAGTTTGTAAATTATTTGTTTGGAATTTCGAAAATCCGGCATACACGGTTGTGTTCAAGATGTTTTTTTTGGAGTCTAACAAAACAAAAATAATTTTTGGTGAATAGTAACCTACCATAATGAATAGTAACATACCCTTATGAATAGTGATATACCCTAATGAATAGTAACCTCGCCTATGATAGCATAAAAATAATATTCAAGTTGGAAGTAGAATATACCTTTGTTTTAGAATGAGTTAATGCATGTTTTAAATCTGGTTTTTGATAACAAATTATGATTCTAACTAAATATTAAAATAATCATATATAGAAAATTATTTTTGAAAAATGGAATTCATTTTTGGATTCTACACTTCAAAAATGGTTATGGTGAATTTTTGGGATTTTTTTGAAATACATGAAATTTAGATGAATAGTGGAATACGATAATTCACAATAAATGCTAAATAATGGATTAATTGAGTCATCGATGATGTTATAATGATGTCAGCCCACTTGGTTCGAATTCACATGACCCATTTACTATTATTGGTCATGGAATACTTACTGTTACTTGTATTGGGAGGAAATAATAAATTAATGATTATAAGATCATGAAATCCCTCCTCTCCTCCACTATAAAAACTCCCCTTCACTCCCTCTTCTCTCCACTCCTCTCAAGCTCCAAGCCTACTTTAAATTCTGCCCAAATCTCTCCCCAAGGTACTCCCCCACGTACAAAATCTCTCATCCACTCTAAAATACCAAAACCATTCCCCTTCATAGGTTCTCAAAGGAGAAAGTCTCAAGAGGTAAATTCCTCTTCGAAAATTTCTTCTTTTCTTTTAAGTTGTTTTCTTTTTTATTTTCCTTTCCTACCTCCATTAACCATAATAGTATGACAAATCCAGTAACATAAATTTACTGGAATGTTTTCATACTAATGGTATATTTTTTTATCTTCTCTCCTTCACCACTCATTTTTTTGAAATAAATGAAAGCACCGCTAGAGATGTTCTAATTTAGCACATTCAAGGAAAATGGTTTATCAATTTCTTTTATCATATTTATTTCTGGTCATGAAACCATTTATGTTATGTTTGAACCAGATTATTATATATGCTATATATCCTATTTATGGTTCTGTAATCCTTATGCACTCATGATATCAAATAATAATGAAAAACATGTTAATTATGGGTAAAATCACTAAAATTAATTCAAGTGTTTATCATTAATGTATTATGTCATGGTTCTCATTCACTCCAATTAACCAAAATAATTTTGCAACCATATAACCTTATGGACGTTAACTAATTCTATATAACATCAATTCTGGATGACCACTTTCATCTTATATTTTATCTGAACCTAAATACAAGTGAACTGATCATAAAAACCCAAGGAAACAAACGAACCCGAACCATGAAATTGAACCTTAGAACTAATCAAAAGGATTTTAATGAACTAAAAAGGGTCATAATAAATAAATTAAATATATAAGAGGTTCTGGAATTATTAATTAATAATCCTAATTTGTTAATTCAGGTCATTAATAACAATTGGAGAACACCACTGGATTTAAGGTAAGGGATCCTCTATTTTTCTATCTTAATCAAGATTGTCCTCTATACTATTCCTTTTTATGTGTACTAGAAAATGATGGGGTTTGTTTAAGAACATCCCCCATTATTCCCTCTAGATTTATAAGTGATTAGAAACCAAATTTCTCTATCATCAATCCCTCTTGGTTACACCCGACACCATGCCGATAAAATTGTAACGAATTCTACCCGGACCTTCTTTGTTCTTTCAGGTTGCCTTATATTTATTTCAAAATGGTGTTATCTTATCTATTTATGTGAGTCTTATGAATTATAGTTAGTTTTTCTAGATTATTATATCAATACCCTTTCATCACATTCTTTCAGGGAAATACATGATTTTGGAAAGATTCCTTCCTTAAAACTTTCTGATAAGCAAACCTGTTTTAAGGGGACATCCCGAATTTTTACCCAAATTTGAAGTGAACTCTGTACTATATTTTAATAAAACTTTGTATTTATAAAATCAGTATTTTTATGAAAACCTTCTTGGTTCAATTATGGTTTTATGTAAAATTGGGTCCTCTTTTCTATTTTAAAAGCTATATAGTATTTTCCTTAAAACCGCAAAAGAAAATTTAATGCTAATGTTTCTAAAATACATTTCTAATATTTTGTCACATATATTTTACACCACTTACCATGTTATATGATTATTTTACCCTATTAATGTTTATGTATGTTCTAATCCTTTCTTTTCATGTACACTTTGGTGATACGCCCATTGGATATGTTTTATGTCATGATTGTGGTACCCAAATCTTTCCATGGGTACCCTTATGTTTATGTATGGTTGATTATGTATGATTATTTATGTGGTAAGATTATTTATGTGGAAATAATATTCATGAATATGTTGATATAGGTGCGCCCAGATAGCGCACCAATGCATTGGGTAAGGTTAAGTCTCATGAGATGCGATGTGAAACAGGATTGGTGGTTAGCCGAGACCCGTACTGAAATGGGAAACAGGATTGGTGGTTAGCCTTGACCCGTACTAAAATGTTTTATTATTCTTCCACATTTATATGATTCCATGTTTGTATTATCCCATGATTATATTAAATGATTTAATAAGTTTCATTCTTTTGATATCATTATTTCATGCCTCCTAACTCATGTGCTTGAGATTTATCCTTATGTTCATTCCCTTACTGGGCTTTTTAGCTCATCCCTGTGTTCATGTGTTCCCTAGGGTACCCTATGCAGATGTAAGAGCTCAAAGGAAGTTATAAGCTCTTTATGGAGATTAAATAAAGAATTTTTTTTAGCCCCATGTTTTATGTTATATGTACCTAGTCTTCCAAGAAACTAGACTTAACGGTCATTGTCTTGTACTCTGATGATTAATTATGCTTAAAATCATGAAATGTTACGTGCAAAAGGATCGGGTCACTATAGTTAGTATCAGAGCATGGTCTAGTTATTTTTGGAGTTTAGGGATAGAGAAACTTAGTGAGAACCTTAAGGATGAGACTATGTATAAGAAAATAATCCTAAATTTTGGTGAGTATATAGTAAGTGGTTTATCAAGAAAATACATCCCTGTCTAGATACGAGCAGGAAGAGGCGGCTCTGGCACAAATGTATCTAGGGGTAAAACCTTAAAACACTGCTTTGAGCTAGACTCGAACAGGAACTGGTGCACGATAACAGGCCTTGCTGCACTCTTGGTTATGACACACCTAGGGGATATGTGTTGGTAGAGTTATGAGATCAGTACAAACCATTATTAAGAGAGAAAAAATCCCATAAAAATATAAGTCAAGAAATAGATCGAGGATAACCTAAGTTTTAACCTAAGGAATCACATGTTAGGATGTACTTATTCCTTATAAGTTTATCCTTTTATGTTGAAAGTTTATTTTTATGCTCAATAAATAATTATTCAAGCCCCCTAATTGTATGTTCTTATTTCTTAGTTAATGGAAGGAAATATAAGAACTCGTGCCAACAATCAATGTGATAGAAAATGTGACAACCACCCTAATGATATGCCTGAGATGATGGGAGCCCATGTTGAACATATTGTGAACTTGTCAAATCATCTATTGAAAATCACAATCAAAAATTGGTACATAGTTTAATTCCCAAATTCATCAAGGAGGAGGAATATGAAATCTCAAGGAAGTTCATCTGATAAAGGTGATAAAGGAAAGAAGACCAAATATTCTTTGTGAAAAAAATGTGGAAAGAGGCATTAAGGAGAATGTCACAAAGGAACCAAGATATGTTTTAATTGTGGGAAGGTGGGGCATAAAATATCCAATTGCTATAAAAAAATGTATAATGTGATGAATGGAGATAAGGATATATCTAATGTACCTTATATTGTTCATTGTCGTGAATGTGGAGAAGTTGGACATTATCCAGGAAAATGGTCCATTGGAAGGGATGAGAAGCGTGATAAGAATCAAAAATCTCTAAGGAAAAGGGGACAATACAAGTCCATTGTTGAGATAGATCATTATGACTGAAGTACATGTAACCTCGTTGTAATTATTATGTATGTAATGTTGTATTTCAGTTCACGCCCTATGAGAATGTCTTAAATGTTTTCTAGGAACATCGAGTCGCTACTTTAAATGATTTTATATCATTTGGGGAAAACCTCTATAATTATGTATCACATGTCGATGTTTGTGAAACTGTTCATATTTGAAATAATATAAGTCTCCCTTTAGTAGAATTTTATGCAATTCAATGAAAGGATTGACTTTATAAAGCAAACATAAATAGCATAAAAGGAACACTTAGGCTATGTACTAATGCAAAATGATAAAGTGATAGCCTATACCTCATGATAGTTGAAAATCCATGAACAAAACTATCCCACACATGATCTGGAGTTAGCAGCAGGGATCTTTACGTTGAAAATATGGAAGCATTATCTCTATGGGGGAAAAGTGTGAGATATATACTGATCATAGGGGTCTAAAATATATATTCACACATAAATAACTTAATATGATCCAAATAAGATGGTTATATATCATCAAGGATTATAAGTGCTCAATCTACTACCATCCTAGTAAGGAAAATAAGGTGGCAGATGCTTTAAGTTGGAAGGATCATGCATCCTTATCAATGATGAGAGTTGAAAAGGATACAATCTTCTTATATTTTTTGAGGATGTACATGGGAATCATTAAGGGAGGAACATCATCAGTCCTTTATCAAATTATTTCTCAACCATCCCTTGCGGAGAAAATAAAGGTTGATCAAAGAGAAGATGTGGAGATTCAGAAGAGGGTGGAAGCTGTTAGTAATGGAAAGACCTTAGAGTTCTAGATTGATGAAGGCGTTGTATGATTTGGGTCACGATTATGTGTACCATTTGATGCAGGGATAAAGAAGGAGCATCTAAATGATGCACATAGCTCAACCTTCTCTTTTCACCTAGGGAAAAAAAGATGTATCGTGATCTTCGAGAACACTATTGGTAGGACAATATGAAGGGGGAGATCGTAGAATATACATCCAGATGTTTGGTATGTCAACAAGTGAAGTCTGAGAAGAAAAAGTCTAAGGGGATGATGAAATCACTATCCATACCAACATGTAAGTGGGAGAACATTACTGGACTTCCAAGTACATCTAGAAGGAACAATTCTATATGGGTTATTATGGACCGTCTTACAAAGACACCTCACTTCATCACAAATAGAGAGGACTTCTCATTGGATCAACTTGCACGGATGTACATCAATAATGTTGTAAGCCTTCATGGAGTACCACTATCCATTATATCTGATAGGGATCCAAAATTTACCTCGATGTTCTGGAAAAGTCTCTAGTATGCTCTAAACACTGAGTTGAACTTTAGCATGGCTTATCATCCTCAAACTGATGGCCAGTATGACTTAACTATTCAGACAATGGAAGAAATTCTTAAATCATGTTCAATGGACTTCAAAGGAGGATGGGACTAACATCTTCCTCTGGTCGAATTCTCTTATAGTAAATAGTTTCCATTCGAGCATCTGAATGGAACCATATGAAGCCCTTTATAGGAGAAGGTGCAGAACACTGGGATGTTGGGATGAAGTCAGTGAGCGTAAGCTGCTAGGACCTAAAATGATCAGATAAATGGTGGGGAAGGTGAAAACCATTCAGTAGCATATCAAGGCAGCCAAAATTCGACATAAGAGTTATGTAGATAACCGTCGATGAGACCTTGAGTTCAAAGTCGGAGACATGGTATTTCTACGCATATCTCTAAGGAAGAAGGTTATGAGGTTCGGGAGGAAAGGGAAGTTAATTCCCAGGTACATTGGCCCCTTCGAGATCCTTGATCGAGTCAGCGTTGTGGCCTATCGACTGGAACTTCCACCTACCATATCGAAAGTACATGATGTCTTCCATGTATCCCTCTTGATAAAGTACAAACCAGACCCCTCACATGTATTCAATCCAGAGGTGGTGCCATTGGAGAATGATCTTTCTTATGAGGAACAACCAATAAAGATCTTAGATCGTAGAGACAAAGTTCTACGAAATAAGACAATGCACCTGGTCAAAGTGTTGTGGAGAAATTAAAAGTTTGAAGACGTAACATGGGAACCAGAGGAGGAGATGGGGCAAAGTTACCCTCACCAGTTTATGGCCTAGAAAGTAAAATTAAATTTCGAGGGCGAAATTTCATAAGGGGGGAAGAATGTAACAACCCAATGTTTTTTATGGAAATTCCCTTCTTATAAATATTCCATAAGATCACATGATAATGAACTACTAAGTGATAAGTGACCCTTAAACATAATTTTGTCACTTATGTGTTTGGAATTTTGAAAATCCGGCATACACGGTTGTGTTCAAGATGTTTTGTTGGAGTCTAATAAAACAAAAATAATTTTTGGTGAATAGTAACCTACCCTAATGAATAGTAACATACCCTTATGAATAGTGATATACCCTAATGAATAGTAACCTCACCTATGATAGTATAAAAATAATATTCAACTTGGAAGTAGAATATAACTATGTTTTAGAATGAGTTAATGCATGTTTTAAATCTGGTTTTTGATAATAAATTATGATTTTAAATAAATATTAAAATAATCATATTTAGAAAATTATTTTTGAAAAATGGACTTCATTTTTGGATTCTACACATCAAAAAATGGTTCTGGTGAATTTTTGGGATTTTTCTGAAATACTTGAAATTTTGATGAATAGTAGAATCCGATAATTCACAATAAATGCTTAATAATGGATTAATTGAGTCATCGATGATGTTCTACTGATTTAAGCCCACTTTTTTCGAATTCATATGACCCATTTATTATTCTTGGTCAGGTAATACTTATTATTCCTTGTATTGGGATGAAATAATAATTTAATGATTATAATATCATGAAATCTTTCCTCTCCTCTACTATAAAACCCCCCTTCACTCCCTCTTCTCTCCACTCCTCTCAAGCTCCAAGCCTACTATAAATTCTGCCCAAATATCTTCCCAAGGTCCTTCCCCACGTCCAAAATCTCTCAGCCTATTCAAAATACCAAAACCTCTCCCCTTAAGAGGTTCTCAAAGGAGAAAGTCTCAAGAGGTAAATTCCACTTCCCAAATTTCATCTTTTCTTTTAAGTTGTTTTCTTTTTTATTTTATTTTCTCACCTCCCTTCACCATAATAGTATGATAAATAAAGTAACATACATTTACACTAATTTTTTCATACTAATGGTATATTTCTTTATCTTCTCTCCTTCCCCACTCTTTTATTTGAAAGAAATGAAAGCACCGTTAGAGATGTGCTAATTTAGCACATTCCAGGAGAACAGTTTATCAATTTCTTTTATCTTATTTGTTTCTGGTCATGAAACCATTTATGTTATGGTTGAACCAGATTATTATATATTTTAAAAATCCTATTTATGGTTCTGGAATCCTTATGCACTCATGATATCAAATAATAATAACAAACAAGTTAATTATGGGTAAAATCACTAAAATTAATTCAAGCATTTATCATTAATGTATTATGTCATGGTTATCTTTCAATCCAATTAACCAAACGAATTTTGTAACCATGTAACCTTCTGTATTTTCACTAATTCTATATAACATAAATTCTGGATTACCACTTTCATCTTATATTTTATCCGAACCTAAATACAAGTGAACTGGCCATTAAAACCCAAGGAAAGAAATGGACCCGAACCATGAAATTGAACCTTATAACTAATAAAAAAGGATTTGAATGAACTAAAAAGGGTCATAATAAATAAATTACATATAGAATAGGTTATTTACTTATTAATTAATAAGCCTAATTTTTTTATTCATGTCATTAATTACAAGTGGAGAACACCACTGGATTTAAGGTAAGGGATCCTCTCCTTTTCTCTCTTAATCAAGATTGTCCTCTATACTATGAATTTTTATGTGTACTAGAAAATGATGGGGTATGTTTAATAACCTCCCCCATACATCCCTCTGTATTTATAAGTGATTAGAAACCCCATTTCTCTCTCATCAATCCCTCTTGGTTACACCCGACACCATGCTGATAAAATTGTAACGAATTCTACCTGAACTTTCATTGTTATTTCAGGTTGCCTTATCTTTCTTTCAAAATGGTGTTATATTATATATTTATGTGAGTCTTATAAATTCTGGTTATTTTTACAATATTCTTATATCAATACCCTTTCATCGCATTATTTCGGGGATATACATGATTTTGGAAAGATTCTGTCCTTAGAACTTTCCGATAAGAAAACCTATTTTAAGGAGACTTCCCGAATTTTTACCCAAATTTGAAGTGAAATCTATCTAATATTTTAAGAAACAATTTTACTTATAAAATAAGTATTCTTATAAAAACCTTCTTGGTTCAATTTTGGTTTTATGTAAAATTGTGTCCTCTTTTTTATTTTAAAATCTATATAGTATTTTCCATAAAACCGCATAAAAAATGTTTTAATGCTAATGTTTCTAAAATACATTTATAATATATTGTCACATATATTTTACACCACTTACCATGTTATATTACTATTTTAACCTATGAATGTCCATGTATGTTCTAATCCTTTCCTTTCATGTACACTTTCGTGATACACCCATTGGATATGTTTTATGTCATGACTGTGGTACCCAAATCCTTCCATGGGTACCCTTATTTTTATGTATGGTTGATTATGTATGATTATTTATGTGGTAATATTATTTATGTGTCAAGAATATTCATGAATATGGTTATATGGGTGCACCCATATAGCGCTCTAATGCATTGGTAAAGGTTAAGTCTCATGAGATGCGATATGAAACGGGATTGGCGGTTAGCCTTGACCCGTACTGAAATTGGAAACGGGATTGGCGGTTAGAATTGACCCGTACTAAATAAATGTTTAATTAATCTTCCACATTTATATTATTTCATTTTTGTATGATACCATGATTATATTAAATTATTTTATAAGTTTCATGCTTTTGATATCATTATGTCATACCTCCTAACTCATGTGCTTGAGATGTATCCTTATGGTCATTCCCTTACTGGGCTTTTTAGCTCATCCATTTGTTCATGTGTTCCCCAAGGTACCCTATGCAGATGTAAGAGCTTAAATGAAGTTAGAAGATCTTTATGGATATTAAATAAGGAAGTTTTTTTAGTCACATGTTTTATGTTATATGTACCTAGTCTTCCAAGACACTAGACTTAACGATCCTTGGCTTGTACTCTGATGATTAATTATGCTTAAAATCATGAAATGTTATGTGTAAAAGGATTGGGTCGCTATAACCAAGGCATTATACTAGGATACCCTCACAAACCAAACCCCCCCCCCTACATAGGAATAATAAAAACATAAGGGATACACACTATCAGTTCCTCTAAATTTCCATCATTACACATTCCCCATTAATTAACTTTTCCTTTTTAAAACAAAAGACTCACATTTCAAAACATTTTTATTACCCATAATTTCAAATGTCCTAATTTTATTCATGTTCATATTTAAAATCATTTTCATTAACAACCATTTCAAAGGAAGTTCAGCAAGCATAACCATAGACAAAAAAAAGTACTCCTCTTGCATATGAATCCCATGGAACTATCAATCACAGAAAACATATAGAAGACCTATCAATCATATGTTCCTAACACGATGAATGAACAAACACACCCCCTATTTACATACAAGGCCAAGAGAAAAATCCTCATAAATCAATAGCATCACAACCATGTGATCCAAAAAAGTTGTAAATATCATTCAACTATAAAAGAACAAAATAGAACATCAATTTCCACCTTTCAAATGTTGGGTTTTCCCTCATACATGGGCTTATAGGCACCTCGGAATGAGCTCATCATGAATCCCTAACATGATCTGAGTATCCAATCTACCATGCCCAAAATATTAAAAAAATACAACCCTCAAAACTAGTTCTTCAAGATGGTTGGTCACATGACCTCAAGCGCACCTACCCATATGTTAGAGGCTTCTGACTAGAAGCACAAGTCTATGGAGATTCATTGGGGAGACTATACCAACTTATTAGTGTAAATACATGGCATATTTAATACCAAAAAATGTAATAACCATCAAGAACAATCAATTGATATAATAAGAAAAAAAACCTACAAGTAACCAATTAAAACACATTCTATAATAATAAGATGGATATCTTATGGGTAAAGCATTTATACAAATAAGATACACAATAAAAAAACCACAAAATATCCCAAACATGGTCCTGAGTCCCATTCTGGCCCTGTAATCCCATGATCCATCCCATTGTCCCTTTCATGAACCAAACACCAGGTCCCTATCCTAAACCTAATATAGAAAAAAAATAGCATCTACTCATGTACCCAAGTTCTATGGATGCATGAGAAGGGTGTGTGTACAAGTCAGTAGGCCACCACCAATGGTGTCTAAAGTAATATCCTATGTATACAACATAGTATGTAGATAAACAATGTTGTGGTAAATAAATATTTAGTATGGAAATATTTTTTTTCACTTAAAGATTTTTAATTATCCATATACATATTTATGTTATGTTATATAACCACAATTTTTACAATATACCATTTTATTCCACAAGGGTATTCATCTATACATTTCTTTATTCCATTGTACCTCAAATCACCATTTTGGGTACCCATACTATATATCACAGAGCTTATAGGTTGGGAATCAAAGATCCTCAGTCCAAGAATCCAACCATGATCGGGTAATTAATGTTCGACCACCCCAAGCACTAGGTAACAATTTAGAAAACAAGGAGCATCAGTCCATGAATCTAATCAGGACATGAAAATAAAACATTGAATATCTCAAAAACTAGGTCATATGTTAGAAAACATGGACCATCATTCCTTGAATCCAACTAGGACTCATAACACCATGTTCAACTATCACAACCTTGGTGTGGAAACCCATGTTCATACCATTACGTTTAGGAGTGTCAATCCTTCCCCCAAAACAAAACGGTGTACTGGGGTGCCTAGAGAATTATTCTATCGCACCAAAAACTTGGGAGTGGATAATTATTCCAATATCCCAATAATATTAGTCATAGGTCTAAAAATATGGAGAATCTATCCATGAATCCAAAAAGGATTTAGTACATCCTATTCATCTAATCCCAACCATTTCATTATCAAACATTTTCATCATTATACCATCATTTATCATAAACCATTATCCTTAATCATTTATCTTTTATCATGGTCCCAACATACCCTGAAAACAAAATATTTCATAATAAGGACCAACCCCTTTTCATAATTTCATAAACAAAACTTAAACATTTTGAGGGTCGTAACAAAACCACACACATCATCAAAACATTTTAAAACAACCCTTAAACATGGGTATTTATCTTTAAATTTCAAAACATATCAAAAGGCCAACCATTCCCTACAATTCATTAAAATAAACCCCCATAGTATTTTTAAAATTTTAAAACCACACACATACTTTAATTCACCATTTGAAATCTAATGAGAATACACTTTTTAATCACTTGAGTTCAAAACTTTCCATATAAAAAATTAACCAATTAAAAAACATAGTTTTACTTCAATGAAAACCATAATAGAATCCAAAACCAAAACAAATAATTTAAACCATTTCAAAATCCTCTTGGGAATTTCACAAAAACCAGTGTGTATATATATATATATATTATCCCTTTAATCATTCCCATATACCAAATTAAAAATTATAACCCATTAACTTTCTTAATTACCTTATATTAACCATTACCAATTCATTTCATCACTATCATGGGTTTTTCATATCCCAGGGTTATCCATGGGTCTGATGTCAAATCATCAATGGATCCAACGGGGCCCAGGAAGGGACTTTCACCTCACATTAATTCCCAAATTTTTTTACTTATCCAAATGCATAAAACACAGCAAGGCCTAAAATTGGAAAACCCAAATACACATATTAAACATCAATTTTATGGTTAAAAGCTTATATATCACCTATCTCATGCTTATAGAATATTACTTTCCATTTTCAACCCTTAAATCCAACCAAATTGGACTTAAACACAGGAATTAAGAACACCCTAGAAAAAAAGTGTTCATATCTTTAGAAGTAATATAACCAACCAAAAAATAAATTTCCAGAAAATGGAAGTAAACGGAGTCTAAGACTTACCCAGATCTTAAATTCACAATCAATGGCGCACCAAAAGCCTACCAATTGAAGGAGAAAAACTCATAGACTATTAGGATTTTATTGGTTAGTCACCTTAGCTATAGGGGTAAGATGGGGGTGAAATTTTAGGAAGAAATAAATAATATCAAGAGATAAAAATAGAAAAAAAAAACTCATTTTTAATGAGATGTAGGTTTTGGATACACGGTTTTCCAAACTGTGCACAAACTATGTAGTTCCCTCTATACAAGAGGAAAATGTGCCACACAGTTTTTTTGGTCACCCACATAGTCTAAAAAACTGTGGAGTGGTCATATGTTCACCAAAATCCAAGTGGACCTCAATCCACATGGTCTCTTTAGCCACCCTATAGGGTTTCCCTAACCATTCACACCCTTCTGTAGGCTACATGGTTATGGTGCATAGTTACTACTGACCATGATCCAACCATGATATCAGTAAAGATTAACATATTATCTATATTTTACATGTCTTGAACCCCCATAATAACATTGGGGCCTTCTCTACTCCTTAAAAACATTAAATAAACTAAAAATTAAAATTGGGATATACTTTATCTCAAGGTCAGGATCTTACACGCCCAATAAACCGTACAATGTTAAAGTCAATCCAAAAAGAAAGTTCCAATCAAACATCATCTCAAATAATTTTATCACTATAAATTGGTGTTCACCACTGTAATACAATTATATTATATGAAATATATTTTTCAAATAAATTAAATTTTTTCAATAATGTATGTTACATGCATCACCGAGTTTAAATTAAATATAATATACTATGAAAATATAAATATTTAGTAACCATTGGATTGAAGGGTATGAATAGAAAAACTAAATTATGAAAACACATGGTTTACATAAGACTAAAATTAATTCATTTGTTATCAATTAATTATAAGTGAAAAAAATCCTTTGAAACTAAAAGATATTTTTTTTGAAATATTGGTTTTATGTGTACGTTGTATTTTTTATCTTAATAAATTAAATTAATCATTATAGGTGAATGATATTAACAAAATTTATATATTAAATATTAAAAAAAAATTATAACATTCATTTAATTTATTTTTTTCTATTGATGATAAAATAATAAACCAAGTTTTAGGAATAAAATGTATTTTTCTAAAAAACTGTTTTTATCACATGTTACTTGCTTATTTTAAAATTAATTTCTGCCTATTAAATAAATTTAATTTGATAAAATAGTTTCCCTATTTGGAAAAATTAGTTCCAAATTTTGTAAATATTTCCTATTTATTTTTGGTCAATATGAATATTAACAGTGGTAAAATTTAGCACCTCTATAAAGGGTAAACTTCGTTAATCTAGAATAAAAATAAGTGATAAGTCCATAATTTTTATTTATAATTCTTATTTTATAAATTCATATCAACCATTGTCACCTTAATCTTTAAATTGAGTAGTTTAATAGACACTTTTACATTAAAATTACCTATATGAAATATAAATCAAAAAATGTTACAAAAGGTGACTCTCTTAGTTATAAATATCTCTTATGTGTCCACGAAGGTGAAAAAATAAATATATGAATCAATATAAGTGCCTATTTTGAACTAAATAAATTTATTTTCTTGATAATAATTTATTTCTAGTTTTTAGAATTTATATAATGGCCCTTAATTCTTAAGAAACACAGATGGAGTATTTCTCCAAATAATAAAAAACTATTATAAATGATTTAAAAAATATTAAATGCACAATAATTTTAGTTATTTAATAAATTTCACAGTTTTGTTATATTAATATTACCTAACTTTTATTATTTAAATAATTTTATTCGAATTCCAAGATTTTATTTATTTAGTTTAAGTAAAATTAAATGAATATTGTCTAAATTGTAAATAATTATATTTTATGAAAATAATATTTTTTAAAATTAAAACAAATTTGAAAGAGTAAGATAGGGATATGATATGGTTGAACATTTCATCCCTTTCCTATTTAAATTCCTTTTCTAACCATTTTTCTTGATAATTACATTAATATATTTTAATTGTTTGTGAAATTCCTAGGGTGACCCTCCCCTCAATTATAAAAGGGAACCCCTAATTTATCTGATTCACACCTCATTGAGGAAAATATCGAACATTGATCCCTTAATATGATATCCAAAGGAGTTATTCCAAAGAAGTGGTTATTCTCTTGACCAATCACTTTCTTTTTATTTATTATTTTACCTCAGATAAGTATATTATATTCATCATAACACAATAAATTCATTCTCCTTAATATACTTAAACGTTTTTATGATTATGAAACCATATTTATTCAATTATTTCCATCAAATGAGAAGTGAAAATAGCACTCATTCATACGTATGGCTTATCGTCTTCACATAGTGGTACAATTCATTTTTCATCACCATATTATATAGATGGGAATTATGATTGTTTTAATGTTTTTATATAATAATTATGAAATAATTATTCTTCTATAATAATAATATCATATCATCCCACTAACATTTCAAACTGCTATAAAATGATAACGTTTATCGTGTGTACATGTGGACTATCACCTCCATAAAGCGATGTGATTCATTTTTCATTTATGTTTTACCTGGAGGATAATAAGGATGTATTTAATGAATATAAATGATATATATGATATAATAATTATTATGTAAATTTTATTAATTATTTACCTTTCATTTTATCAATTTGTTGAAAAAATGAAAATATTGTTCATGTGTACAAGTGGCCACCCCTCCCCATGAATGGCATCATTAATTTTTCTATCTCTATATATTATGAATGTCTATAAACATGAATATAATGAATATATATGATATTTATATCATTATTAATATTATATATTTTATGGAATCATGATCAAAGTACAAGGACCAAAACTATATAACCAAAACATACATGAAAAACGTAGCAGATATCACTCGGAACAGTGATATTAATAAAGAAGCGTTAACTAATAGGTGGTTTTAAGTAAATAATATATTGTATGATATATTTTATTATTTTTTTTATAATATATTTATAATAAATATATATTTAGTTTACATTAGGTTATAATTTATTTTAAAAAATTGGAACCTAGGGTAACGGATTTTGATCTCACTTTCATTTATATTGGACACATGCCTTATTCACCACTTGTTTCTTTTGTGTGTTGTATATACTTACCATGTATATATTTTATGATTATTATCATTAAAATTATGGGATATATAAATATATCTATGTTTATTTCTTTCATAAAGCTTATGATTCCAAAGTTACCAATTTGGTAAGGGTTTTATGTTACAATCTCATTGTTTACCAATATTGTTTATGATTATGTTTCTAATGATAAAATATTATGATAAATATTTTAAGAAATTCATGATAGTTATTTTGGTATGTTAATTAATTTAAAATTTATTTTTTCAATTCAGTTTCCTTAATTAAAGTTCTTAAGAAAATTAAAATGTTTTTTAGGTAAATCACGTTTATTTCTCTCTTTGGTCAAAAAGCCTTTTCTTTCATAACCATATTTTATAAAATTATTTTAAAGAAGGTTTTTATTATGCTCCTAATAATTTTTAAATTCTTTTTTACATGTGTTTTAATTTTTATAAAAAAATAAAATTAGTCTTCTTATCATTTTCCAAACAAGGTATCTTTTTACTCTCTCTATAATAGCGTGAAATGAATGTTTTATTTTAACATATATGGAATGAATGAAATTTTCTACCCTCATGACGGATAAATGCTTCGGAGATCACTTTATACATTTTAATCTCTAATTTAAATTAAAATATTTCAATTAATAATTGGTAATTTTTTATGTTTTAAAAATGTAATTTCAAAGTGAAAAGGATATTTTTCTCAAGAAATGTTTCAAGTGATCCTTCAAAAATATTTTACATCTAAGATAAAATCAGAGATATTAATTAATATTTACTATGTTCATATAATTCAATGATTCGATTATTAATATATATTTATATATTTAATGTTTATGTTGTGGTGATATTCATGAAATATATTTATTTTCCATGGGTTTGGCCATAGTGAATTGATGAAATGTTTATGAAACCTACTTTCCCAGCATGGGTTATGATGTGATGATATGTTGATTTTTTTATGATCTTTTGTAACATATATGTATGGTTTTAATTATGTGATAATGGTAAAATTATAACCAATGATCTTGGTTATGTTATAACCAAGGATGGGGTCACATTATAACCAAGTATGGTGGTTACTTTATAACCAAGGATGTTGGTTATGGTATAACCATGGATGGTGGTCTTGTTGTAACCAAGGAAGGGTGGGACATATATCCCTCTCCAATGTATTGGGTAAATATTGATATCTCATGAGATAAAAAAGTAATATAATGTGGAGTAAACCCAGTTTCGTAAGGGGTTTTTATCTATTATGATGGACTTGGGAGTGAACCTTGACTAATGTAGTGGTTTAAAAAGTGAACTAATTCTACTCTGATAGTCTTGGTAGTGATCCTTGACTACTCAAGAAATGATTTTATATTCTTATTATCCCTTTCTGTTGATGTTATGATCAAGTGATCATTGATTTCTCCCTTTATTACACTTATTAAGCATATGAGCTCACCTATTCTTATGTTACCTTTCCCCATGTCGTGAATAAATGTACAAAGTATGACATTTATAAGAAGGGTTGTATTTATAAATAACTTAGTGGAAGATTATGTAGATCATTTATGAACCAATTTTTTATGTGTCAAAGTTTCCAAAGGCACTAGACCAATCTGAATCTTGGGTCGATCGTTATGTTATATAATGAATATTTGTCTATTAATATGTGATATCTATGTATGAAAAATATGAGTCATTATATCCGACAGGATCCTCTGGCTACTACTACCCACCGGTTGAGGTGCTTAAAAAATTATTCGCACGAATGGTAGTTTCAGTTTCACCACCCAAGAGGAAAAAAATTTCTCCCTAATTCCTCCAATGAAAAATGATAATTGAGTTGGTCTGGGAGTACCAACTCAATGAAAACATCACAAAATTATAGGCATCACATGAGATCCTTTAGAAGGTGAAGCCCCACCAATGATCCTTCCAACAAAGGGACACAAATAATAATGTGGTCCCTACTATAGGTCACATGTAAGTAAAATGGAAATAGGGGGTTGGATTTTCTTTAAAAAAAATTAAATCTAAACAATCCAAATTTAAAATATTATTTATAAAATATCAAATAAATAAAAAAATAATCATATTTAAAGTGTAATAATAATTAAAAGTGGATGAATAAAAAATAAATTTAATATGATTGAGAAATTCAAATATAAAAATTGATTAAGTGGTTGAAATATAAAAATGATTAAGTGATTTGAATATAGAAATGATTAAGTGATTAAGCATTAATTTAAGGATTAAAAAAATAATAAACAATTAAAATAGATAAATAATTGAAATTGAAAAAATTAAATGATATAAGATATTAGGTGATGAATTTTAGAAATGTATCTAAAATATCCATAATTTCTACCACCTAAATTGCTTAAAGATTTAATATATTAGTACCTTAGCTTTAACGACATCTAGGGTGCCCAAAATATCCTTTTCTTTTTGGGTTGCTGAACGAAAATAGAAATACAATCTAGATATTTAATGGGAAAGATAAAAACCTAAAGAATAATTGTACCTTTATTAATTGACATGGTATGATGAAATCAAAGGTACCTCACTTTAATGGTAGTGAGCACCAAATATATAATAAAGATGAGGAAGAGGGAGATTTCTTAGGATAAATCACTCTGTATATTGGTATCTATTTTCTCAAAGAGTATGATGAAATCAAGTAGATAATTATAATAATTTAAGAGAGTGATAGAATATCACAATTTATTCACATATTCTCTAAGGATAAATAGGATTTATAAAGAGATATCATTGTGAGAAATTGAGAAATTGAGCATGTTGAAATTATAGATCAGATGAGAAATTGAATTTAAAAGGCCTTTAGAGACTCTAATTATAAAATCCAATACATTTAGTAAAATTATATAATCCTTAAGGGGCCTTTAAGTCGAATATATCCATGTAAAATAAAATTTTACCACCATAAATCCAAGTCTTTGAATTCTTAGGACAACACCCCTGGATAGTCGACGAGCTCCATGGAAGTACGTACTACAGAATAATACCATCGACTAGATGGTGAACCTCCACCATCTATAAATTGGTATTATAGAGATTATATGGACACATTACATCAACACTAATTATCTAGTGCTCCTCCGCAAGGTTTTCAGTGGGGTCTTGTAAGTACAGGGAGGTCCTCAACATGACACTAGCTGGATGGTGTCACTACACTAGCTGGTTAGTGGTCCCTATATACACTAACATCATGAAGAATCTTCTTTAGGCTTAATAATTTCTATTCAATCATGCGTCAACACCTAACCCAATATGGGGATCAAGTCTCAACATCCCCAATCCCTCCTCTATAGTTTAGGGGGTGGCGACTAGAATCGAAGTCACAACTAAACTCAGGGATGCCTTTAACTAATTACTTGAATGAACACATGTAGCCAAATCAATACAAAAGTGAAGATACAAAAAAAGGTGTGAAACTAATATAAATAAACCAAACATGCGTGGACCTTTAAAAAGTATGAAGTATGGTTGTGTAAAATAAAAATAAAATGTAAAATACAAACACAGGCAGAAATGTGTCCCAACCTTCAAAAAAAATAGAAAAATAAAATAGCTGAGAGAGCCTAGATCATGAATCCCAATATGCAACCACCATATTCATTCCAAGAACCATGTACCTCTAAGCTCCTCAAATTCAAGATCTAACTATCTACCATCTGAAAAAGACATGACATGTGTTAGGTTAAGCCCATGTAAGGGTGATTATATACATACCCAGTTGAATACCCCAAAAAGGGTGAAGGGGGAGCGGTAAGAGATACAAATTAATAGGTAAGTAGTATATAGAACAAGGTAAAGTTAAATATTATAGCTTAACCCAATAAGAGAGTGAAAGTGAACTTGTCCAAACACAAGGAGCTCAACATGGTGAGAATACGAACTTCTCGTTGAGCCTTTGCTACCTTTTGCAAAAGAGTAAAATCTCCCAACTATGAGAAGTTAAACATGAAAATCATGTGGCATACTCTGCACATCTTCGAATCCCTTAGAACTAGAGTAACTATACCCCAAGGTGTGGGTATTAAATTATTATATAAATATATGTGTGTGTGTGTGTGTGTTCCCAGTTATGAATCCCAAACAAGAGAGTAAGAGGATCTCTAACTCACAACTCATCCCAAAAAAAAAGAAGAGTAGCCAATAGTTCCAAAAGAAGTCCATCAATGATACCTAGAACCTTAGGCATCTTCCCTAAACACATAAGTCTAAGGAAATCAATTACCATACCTTGATACTATCCTATTTGGGCAGTATTGACTCACACTCATGGTTTTATGTTGCATCACAACAACGTGTATCTGTAGGTAAAGTGTCCCTCTTCAATGTGAGTTCATAGGTACACCATTCCACATCTCATCATTGTGTTTCATAGTTGAGGGGTAACAAATTCTGGGTAAGAATATCATACCTTGGTATTACAAGAGGGTCCTACCCTAATAGTCACTAAGGAACTCCATAGCCTAGCTCGACTAGAGGGTTATTCTTGGAAATTTCAGTGGGGAACACAATTGCCCAGTCCTTCTCTATAGGGTAAGTACTAAGTCGCTAGGAAAATAAATTGCCCAGTCCAGATGGAGGGTTATGCCTAGATGATTTTATCAGGGAATGCCACTTCCCAGCCTTGTGGGGGGTAAGCCCGGAACGTTCATCGGGGAATGCCACTTCCCAGTCTAGCTAGATTGTAAGCCCAAAATGTCATGGAACTCCAATGCCCAGTCCTACTAGAATGAAAATCAAAAATATCATCAGTAAATAACATGACCCAATCCTATTAGAGGGTAATCATGGTATTTTCATCAGGTAAATCCACTACCAATCCCTATTGGAGGGTTATTCTTGGGATACACTGGTGATTTTGTATAATTTTTTCCATCATCGAGTGATACCTCAGTAGGTTACAAACCCATAACATTTCACATCATACCTGAAAATCTATTTCTAAGGGAACCATTGCATTATATAAAGAAAAACACCCATGATAGGCTACTCACAGAAGAAAATAATTTTCCATATGAAGGAGAAACAAATGTTTGAATAACTCTTAGAAGAGATTAAGGGGAAAAATATGTGTGAGGGACCCACATGGAATCCAGTCCCTCTCCACAACATGGCCATGTCCCTGGTCAGCGCACAGTTCCACCCCATGTAGTAGAACATTCTGTGTAGGTGTACAACACATTGTGCCCTGACTAATTGGGACCGGGGCCATGTCATGTTGTTGTGTCCATGTACTCGGACCCTATGTTTGTATAGTTCGGTACACAATGTGTGGATTCACATGGGATTCCACCCGTTTTCGTAGTCTGTGTCTGTTTACTCACCATATATCATGTTCCTAGTCATGTAACCCATCACATGTCTAACTCAAATGGAATGGTGGTACATGGTGTTTCAAGGGAAGTACACGTTGTGTCATCCTTATAGGTTCCAAAACCCTAGAATCACCACTGGATAGAGATATGCCCCATGTGTTCTTCATTGTACATTGAGTTTAGGCATGATTCATCAAGAAACCTTGGATTTGATCTAACACTCCAATTTTTTAAAATTTTCGTAGATATTTCCATGAATATATCTAAAGACTCCATATCTAGATGAAACTCATATTCATCAACCATTGTTCACTGGAAAATAGCTTCTATCATCAATGAGGCTTTTGTTGGAAGTTCCGCACACCATCTTGGATTTTATATTTGATGATCCACCCTCAAACCATTTTGATCCTCCTTTCATTGTAAAAAATATAGATTTGTGTTTTACTCATAGAATCTTCGATGTCTCGACAATATTACATAAACTAGGGCACTCGATCGAGCTCAAGTCACCCGGAAACTATCGATCTTGGAACCATGGGGTTCCATCGGTGAAGAACACAAAGAATGGGGGAGAAAAATAATAAAAACAAATTGTTTTATGATACTTCACCAAGTTTTCTTATCCAATGATTAATAATGTGATTCAGGGTAAGATATACCAAAGAAATAAAATAAATATCAGTTATTGGCCACATGTGATGTTTTCAAATCACGCAGATTCATGAAAAGGAATGAATCTGCTCAATTATTATAATATAATGGTGTAAAACACCAAAAAATAAGTCCTAACATAGTTTGGAACGATCATCTTTCTAAAACACACTCACCAATGAATTCAAGAGTATTTTTTGTGTTAGTTGTTCTTCGATCCTCCTTGATCCAGAGATTCTTTGTTGATCTCAATTCAACAAAGAGAGGAGGAAAATAGCACTGCCAATGGTGGGAGAATTATGAGACAACCCTGGAAAATTATACCTAACCATATATTTATAAACATATTATTAATTCATAATGAATTTAATTAATTAATTAATTAATTAATTAACATAAACACGCCTCTAATGAGTGAGGGTTCAGAACATCCCATGTCAACACATATTATTTCATTCCTAGGGTAAAAATCATGTTCTGGACATAACCGTGATCTCGGATTTCTAATCATAACAACCATTTTGGAGTTATCTCATTTCCTTTAATTAACTGTGCATGTACAATATAAAATATATTTAATATTATTATAAAATTTTTTCGCGGAACTCTGATCCTCACAATCACACATCATCTCTGCACCTAACTATGGAAATATATATTTATAAATATTTCAAAATCCTATAAGGAAATAACCAAATATCTTCATCATTACCTCCTTACATATTTTTTTACATGAAAAGAAAAACCAGGGAAAATTGGGATACTGAGCACGCATCTTGATCTACAACTCCTAGGAACTCTCCTACATGTTTCTATGCTACCATTGTACATGAACCAAAGGAATGCTTCATCCACTCAAGGACCTCTCTATTCAACCCTCGATTGTCCCCAGGTGGTCTTCAAAGGTTGTTTTATCCTTGATGTCCATCTTTCCTCAATAAATGATGTTTGTAAGGTATTGTACATACTTCCTTAGCTACGACACATGGAAGATGTTGTGCACTCACTCCAACTGTGGGGGTAGGGAGAGCTGGTAGGAAACCTCACCAACTCTTTACACAATCTCAAATGGATCAATAAGCCTCATGGATAGCTTGACTCCCCAGCTGAACCACTGCATTACATGTCATGGGGATACTCTCAAGAAAACATGGTAACCCTGATCGAACTCCAAGGGCCTATGATAGTGATCTTTATAGGATTTTTTTCTGCTCTGGGCCATCCTTGTCTGCTCACGGATGACTTGCACTTTATCTTTTTTCTCCTGCACCTACTCTGGGCCCATAAGATATAACTATCTAGTATTTTTCCATCAAAAGGGTGGCTTGTAGGTTCTCCCAAATTGGGAATCAAAATGTTTCCTGATAATGGTAGATTGGTAGCTATTATTGTATGAAAACTCTACCATGGGAAGGTGATCCTCTCAGCTCCATCTGAAGTCTAAAACACAAGACCTCAACATATCCTACAAGACATGGATAGTTTCTATGGTACGCCTATCAGTTTTGGGGGTGAAAGGATGTACTCATTTGAAACTAGGTCCCAATTATCTCCAGAAGACCTCTCCAAAATTGTGATGTAAACTATGAAACATGATTGGAGACAATTGTCAAGGGAACCCTACGAAGGCATATGATCTCTCGAAAGTAAAAATGCCACAAACTCTCCACCAAGGTCTACTCCTTGGGGAAAAGGAAGTGCACCAACTTCGTAAGTCTATCAAATATCACTAATATGTCATTGTGGCCCTTCAATGTGAATGGAATTCCTTTGAATAATTCCAAGGTTATTCCATTCCATTTCCACTCTGGAATTTCAAGGGGTAATAATAGACTTGTCGGAACGTGGTGCTCAACCTCCTTCTACTGATAGATGAGGCATCAAGAGGTGAAATCAGCTATACATAGTCTCATTCTAGACCAGAAAAACATCCTCTAAAGATCCCTATACATCTTCCCCACACCTTTATGTACAGCTAAGTGAGAAGTGTGGAACTCCCTCATCACCTCCTCCCACATCTCGACTGGAACCACTATTTACCCCTAGAACCAGATCTCTTGATTCCCACCTTCAGAATATCCATATGGTGTATCGCTTATAGATATTTTCTCGCTCAAGAACCTCACAATCTATGTATCCTAGATGGGTCTCTTTCACACACTTGATGAATTAAGGAGTCAACACCACCGATTATAGAATTGTTTTATCCTCTTGCGCCACTAGGTTCTACTGCACAGAAGCTAACTGCTCCAAATCTTCCCACACAAGGTGAGAATGGGAATTCCTACTAAGGTAATCTACTAAAACATTTCCTTTTCCAAGATTATAGACTATCTCAAAGTCATATTCATGCAGGAACTCCAACCAGCCTCCCTATTTACAGTTCTAGTCTCTATTAGTGAGGACGTACCTGAGACACTTGTGGTATGAGTAAACCATAAAGCACTCACCCATAAGGTAGTTCATCCAAATCCCCAGGTCCATGATAACCACTAAAAACTCTAGGTTATGATTCTTATAGTTATTCTCATGGTTTATCAACTTTATAGACCCATATATACGATAGTTTCTTACCACTACATCAATACACTACTAAGACCGACTCTTGAGTCATCACAATACACTACTAACTCTATATCATCCACTGGTAATATCAACACTGGATTTATTGTTAGTATCTTCCTTATCTCTTCAATGGTTTCTATAACATATCATTCTAGGTTAAAGTCTATCACTTACAATTCAGGGAAGTTATAGGGTTTGTGATTATAGATAAATCCTCCATAAATATCTTTTAGTATCCTACCAATTCAATAAAACTCTACATCTCTCACACATTCTTAGGGTGGCTCCCAAGTAATCACTACTTCAATATTTTCTGGATCCATAGATAGACCTTATTTAGAAATATTGTTCCCCCGGAAGTGAAACTATGTATCTAGGACTGGAACTTTTATAGATTTTTGTAAAACATGTTATCTTGAAGTAAATCAAGAAACATCCTCAAGTGTTCGGCATGCTGCTACTCTGTTGTAGAGTATAAAAGTATGTCTTCGATAAATAAAACAAAAAACTAGTATAATTATGGTTGGAAAAACTATTTCATAAAATCCCTAAATACCATGGGGGATTTTTTCCACTAAATGGAATCTCTAGGAACTCATATTTTCTATAGAGACATCATAATGCTAACTTTTTAATATGAGTCTCACAAATCCTGAAGTAGTAGTAGTTGGACCTGAGATTGATCTTGGAGAACTATATCTCACCTCAAAACTAATCAAAGAGGTATTTAATCCTTGAAAAAGGGAATTATTTATTTATAATGGATTAGTTCAGGTGATGATAATCCACACAGATCTATAAGCTCATGTCCACCTTTTTCATGAATATATATATATATCCACCCAGGGGGACACACTGGATCTAATGGAATCTTTCTCACAATGGTCATCCAACAAAAACTGTAACTCTTGGAGTTTAGTAGGTTCCACATGATATTCCTTATAATATATCAGGGAAGTCCCTTGTTACAAGTCAATGAAAAACTCCATCTCTCACCTTGAATGTAGTCCCAGAATTTCCTTTGGGAAGACATCCATATAGTCCTCCAAAAATGAAGGAACCCAAATATTTAAATAGTCTACTATTCCAATGATCACACACTCCAACTGATGGGTTCCAGGCTGCGACCTCCTTCTCGCAACATCCACATGTCCCATCAAGATATATCTCTCACTAGAAAAGGAGAATATCATCTCATCAATGTGAAATCATATGACTTGTCTATGGTGAAAGTAAATCTCAGTTTTGAACATGGAAAGAAAATCCATACCTAAGATGAAATAAAATGGTTCCATCGTGATGACCAAGAGGTCCCTCATGAACCTTTCTCCATCAATTTATATCTCACACTTTTGGTAGATGAAAGCTATAAAAGAAGCATTCTCTATGGGAACCTAAAGATGAAACTATTATTCTAGAATCCCTAATGGAATATCTAGGTCTTTCACCCAAGCTGAGAGATAAAGGAATGATTGGAACCTGTATCTATTGATAATGAGGAAAGATTATAATACTCACAAATCATACCTCAAATAATCTTGTGAGCTTCGGGATCATAGACATCCAAAGCCTACAATTGTTCGTGACCACGACCGCCAGCTCCCTGAGTCTAACGGGGGCCGCCTGGTTGTGGTGGTGGAAGGATCTCATAGAATTTCTCACCACGTTTACCTACTTATACTCCCCTTCTATATCTTCCTCCCTATCATCCCTCTAAAAAATCTCTTTCAATAGTTCCCTCTCTAGCACCTAGAAATATTTGGGGATGCAAAAGGGTATAATGCTAGCTTGGATCTCTCTACAGAGTCCCTTCTCAAACTTCCATGCTCCAAAGTCGCTATTGAGGATCATTTTGAGTGAGTAGATAGTAAGGTATATGAAACTAGAATCATACTCATCCACCATAATCCCTCCTTATTGAAGCTCCAAAATCTCATGAATTTTGACAGAGCATAGGAAGGAGGGGTAATACTTCTCAGAGAATAGCTGTTGGAAGTCATCCCACAAGAGTGTCAACTCATCATGCATCTGAGTAACTAAGCTCCACCTATTCCAAACAACTCTATGAAAAAGGATGGCTTCCAAATCCACCATTTGATATTCTAGGGTCTGAATAATACTGAAGATAAGGACCATAAACTCTATCCAATCCTCTACTTCCTGAGGATTTTTCTTTCCACGGAACCTCAGTGGTCTATGATGTTGGAACTGGCCAAGTGCTCTCAATATGCGCACATCCTCGACCTAATCTATTGGGATGATCTACTACTCAATAGGAAGAGGTGACGATACCTTCCCACCTAGAGGAAGGGGATCCTGGGATGGACCCTAAACTGAGGCATCGTCGCTTATAGGGTCATCAACAGGAACCAGACTTGGTAACTTTGATGGATCTCATCGTATAGGAATCTTAAAAATTCTCGAGGAGTGTCGTAGTCAGATGAGAATATATATATCAACAACAATAGGGATCTCACCCAATATTTATAGTCAAACACTCCATCCTGTATGATGTTTGTACCATTGATCCCTGCAACAAATGTCTTCGAAATCCAAGTAGACAAGAATGTAGTAAGGGTCCTGGTGAATGGCTATGTTCACTGCTACAACTTCAATAGACTCCCAAGACTGAGATATGCACTCGATAAACTTTGAATTTTTTCCCTAAACCCAAAAACCCATTTTAGGGAACATCTGAACAATGTCCCAAGGATCGAACCACCTATAATACCAATCATTCATGACCCGACCCAAGTCAGGGATCGATCTATAACTTTCCAAGCTTGCATCCATAGGATAGGAGTGGCAATAAGTGCTGAAGGAACAACAAAACTTAGGGATCCCTTTTCCTAATTACCTGTACATGCACACATAGCCAACTCAATGCAAAAGTTCATAGGGAAAAAAATGTGAGAATAATATAAATAAATCAAACATGCATGAACCTCTAAATAGTACGAAGTATGGTAGCGCAAAATGAAAAAAAAAACAGGGAAAAATACATTCTCAATCAAAAATGTGTCCCAACCTGACAGAAAATTGGAATATAAAAATAGCGGAGAGAGGCCAGCTCCTAGATACCAAGATATGACTATCATGTGTGGTCTAAGCACCCCACATCTTTAAGATTCTCTGAAGTCATGATCGACCAGTCTGTTGTTTTCAAAAGACACAACATGTGTTTCAAGAATCCCATGTAGGGGTATGTATATAAATACCAAATAGAATGCATCGATAAGGATGAAGGGGGAGTAGTAATAGATACAAATAAAGAGGGAAGAAGTAGATAAAACAAGGTATAGTGAAATTGTGTAGCTCAACCCAACACGAGAGTGAATGTGAACTCTTCCAAACATAAGTAGATCAAAATGGTGAGAATATGAACTTATCATTGATTCTTCGATACCTGTAGTAGATGAATAGACTCATCCAACCATAAGAAGAAAAACGTAGAAAGCAAATGGTATACCCGCTATGTCTTCACCTCTCCTGTAAGGTGGGTAACTATACCCAAGGAGTGGGTACTGAATTAGGATATCTATATGTGTGTGTGTGGGTGGGTGTGTGTGTGTGGGTGTGTGTGTGTGGGTGTGTGCTCATTCAATAACCCCAAATGATAGAGTAAGGGGATCTATATCTCACCACTCATCCCAAGAAGAAGATTAGACAATACTTCCAAAATAACACCATCAACTATGCCCAACAGCCCACATATCTACCATGGAAACATAAGTCTAAGGGACTCAATCATTGTACCTTGATACTATCTGCTTTGTGTGGAACTAACTCACCTGCACAATTTTAGGTCACATCACAATGATGCATCTCAATGGGTAAAGTATCCATCTTTCCTATGAGTCTAGAGGTACATCATAACACATCTCATCACAATTCTGCACAATCAGGGGGCACAAATTCTAGGTAAGGATCCCGTACCCTAGTATGATTGGACGGTCCAACTAGGATAGTCATTGAGGAACTCCACTTCCTAGTCCAATTGGAGGGTTATTCTCAGGAATTTCATTAGTGAATGACACTTCACAGACCTACTCTGGCGAGTAAACCCAATGAGTCATCAAAGAGCTCCACATCCCTGCTTATCTGAAGGGTTACACCTAGAATATTTCATCTGGTAACACCACTTCCCAACCCTGATGGATGGTAATCCAGGAAAGATCATTAAGGAAAGCCTCTACTCAACTGAGCTGGAGGGTAAGTCTAGAACGTTGAGGAACTCCACTACCCAGTCCTACTGAAGGGTAGATCGGAAAAATAATTTGGTAATTCCACTTCCCAGATCTACTAGAGTGTAGGCCCAGTACTATCTTGGGGAACTCCACTACTCATCCCTGCTGAAGGGTTATTCTCGGTATTCTCTATTGATTCAGTATAACTACTTCTATCATCAGGTATAACCTCAATGCATGCCAAACTTATAACACTTCACACCATATCTCAAAATCCACTTCTGACGAAATCATCATGTTCTACACGGAAAAAAACTCATTATAGGCTACTCACAGGACAAAATCAGAGTTTAAAAAAAGCAGATATAGACATTTGAAGATCACTCTGAATAGATTAAAGGGAACACAATGTGTGAGGGGACCCAGATGGCATGTGATCCCTATCCACAGTATGGTTGTGTCCTTGGATGAGACACATCTCAACCCTAGGTAGTAGAACACACCGTCTTGGTGGACTGAAGACCATGAACTAACTAACCAAGACCAAGTCTGTGTTCTATGGTCATTTCCATGTACTCATACCCCAGGTCCACATACTATGGTACACAATGTGTAGCTTCAAACGGGATTTTTCCCATGTGGCCAATCCATGTATTTGTACTCAGCACATGGCATGTGCCAGGCCATGTGACTTGTGACACGACTTACACAAACAAAAATTTTCTAAAAATCATTTCAATTGAAGTACACATCATTCCAACTTTATGGGTCATAAAGCCCCAACATCATCACCTGAAAGGGATATATCCCACGTGTTCTTTATTACACATGGTGTGTAGGATCTATTTTTTCAAAAACCCTCATATTTGATCCATAACTGCAAATTTAGTCAAACCACCTTAGATATTTCATTCAATTTGTACCAAAACTACAGATATGGAAAAAACTCATGCTCATTGTGCATCATTCGCTGGAAAATGGTTGTGGTCATCAATGAGGGTTTTGTTTGATTCTATACTTGTTTTTTCATCTTCAATCATTGATGATATAGTGTAAAACCATTTTATTAGTCCTCCTTTAATCACAATGAATACAGATCGGTGCTCCACTCATAGAATAATTGATATTTGGTCAATCCGCCACAAACCTGGGCACCTGATCCAGCTCGGGTCGCCCAAGATTTCCCGAACTGGGAACTATGGGGATCCATCGGTGAAGGAGGTGAAGAACAAGGGATCAAAAATAACAAGAACAAAGTTTTTAATTATCATTGCCCATGTTTTCTTATCCAATGATCAAGAACATGCTTTTGGGTAAGATAAAACAAAGAAAGAAATTAAATCTTAGTTCTTGGGAACAAGTGAGGTTTTCAAATGGCATCGATTCCTGAAATAAAAACTAATATACTCAATTATTTTAATTTAAGTGCAGAAAACACCAAAATATTAGTCCTATATTAGATTGGATTGATCTTTATTGAAGAATGCACTCAACAAGGAATTTTGGATGAGTCGTCGTGTTCGTTGCGCTTAGATCTAAAAGCATCTATATGTTCTTCATTCAACAATCTCGATTCATCAAAAGGAGGAGGAAGACAGGCCTTCCGGTTGTTGGAGATTTTTGGTCCAACCCTTGTGAATTCTCCCTAACCATATATTTATAAACATTTTATTATATCAAAAGGTAATTTAATTAATTAATTAATTAATTAGATCACTTAAACGCACTTCCAATGAGTGATGGGTCCAAACATCTCATTCCGACTCATTTGATGTCATGCCTTGGGTAAACACCACATTTCAGAAACAACCATGGTCTTAGATTTTTTTTCTAATCGGTCATTTTGGAGTTATAAAATTTCTTTTAATTAACCACATGCTCTTAATATAAATTATTTTTAATAATTTTATAAAATTAATTTTGGGCACATCGGGCCATAACATCACATGTTGTCTCATCACCTAGCTCTAAAAATATATATTTAGAAATATCTAAAATCCTTAAAAGGGAAAAAATAGTTCTCTACATCATGTCTAAGGATCCTTAAATGTTTTCTAAAAAGATATCATCAAGGCATGTAACACATAACTTAAATGAAAAGGTTAAACACTATAGGAGTTTTTGTGACTATTAAAATAAAATAATGGTGAGAATAAATAAGATCTCTCCCTTTTTATGATCACAAAAACATTAATAATAATTAAATAAAAATAAGAATATATCTAGAAAAAGAGTAATAATTACCATGATACTGAAATAATGAGATTTTATAACCCTTTGAAAAACATTTCCACCACTTTTGACAACATAAAATTTTATAAAACTTGAAAATTAACTCCAAACTAATAAAAATATATAATTTATCCCCATTTTACATTATAATAAAGGATTTTAATTTACTGTTATAGAATAATGAGATAAATTTAAAGACTATGATTATCATCATTAATGAACATTCAAGTGAAATTAAAATAATATTTTGAAAATAGTGATAAAAGAATCAAATAATGTGTTAGGGGAGTTTAAAGAGATCATATACATTAAACAATACATTGAAAATTTATTTTAATACCATTAACTCATTAAGGTTTTGTAAATATTGTATTAATAAATCATAAAAAAGTCCCCAAAAGTGTCAAACCAGGTGTCTAGTAAAGCACCACTCATTGTGCCAAGGATGGAGAAAGGTTTAAAAACTTAATCAACTATTTTTAGGATAAATATCATGTAAAATATGAACTAGCACCAGATTCACTTTTTTTATACATATAGGAATGTTTTTTAGAGTTTTATACTCAATTTTCTTATCCAAAATTATCAAAAAAAATTGAAAATATTTTATAATTTAAAATATATTTTGGAAATAAATTTTTAAAAACAAAATGAAAATACTTCAAGAATTAAAAATTATTAAGAGATAATAATCATAATATAATCATAAATAACTCACATTTGATTAAGTCAAATAAATCAATAGGAATGGTTTTAGTGAAGATAACATAAAGTTGAAGGATTTTGAAAAAAAAATCAAGAAAGATGTAACCTTTTTAAAAGTGATCACTTATAAAATGGTTCTCATGTAAATGTTATTATTGTGAGAGTATTGGATTATATTTTTAGAGATACTAATAACACTATCTTTGTAACACTTGATAGGGATAGAAGTTTATGTCATACCAAATTCCAAAATAGTATGTTTCATCTATATAACTTGGGTGAAACAACCCCTGATAACTATGTATTCCAATTTGGCTATAGAAAGACCAAGATAATTTTAATTTTTACTTCTACAAGAGATTATTGATTTTTCTATAAGAATATAAGTTCAAATAGTATTATTCTTATCTATTTATCATCCTCCGAAATCAGTATTGGAAAAACAAAAAATTTCAAAAGTAGTTTCTTTTGGATAGAATAATCTATATATTTTTATTATTTTTAAATTTGAAAATTTTATTTTTAGGTATTTTAAATGTGATTCCTTTAAATCATATTTAAAATCAGAACCATAGTAATCGATGTACATCATCTGGGTCACTGTAAGGTAAGTTATACTTCACTTCATAAATTGAAAAAACTTGTTGTAAAACAATTGATCGAATTTATCCAATGATAGCTTACAAATTATACTCATGGGAACTCTATTTTCCTTATCATGATCCATGAAAAGGTACTTTTGAAGTTAATTAGTTCATTTAATTTTGTTCCAAAATGTTCCATCATAATTTTGGAAAAGTTTGAAACCAAGTAATAATTTAATTTATCCTATAAAATTCATTTCAAGATCATTATTCATTAAATTAGAAAATTCATTTAAAAAAATATTCCTTAGTGGATCTAAAAATAACATTTCCAACATAAATTTTAATGATTATTAAATAATTTGAAAAAGTTTTGGGAAAAATGAAGGAATAAAATTTTTCCATTTTGAACATTGTAGACTAAAGTAATTTGGTTAACCTCTCATACCAATCCTGATGGGATTTTTTAAAACCATATAGAGATCTAGTTACCATGGAACGAGAATTTTAAATATTAGGATTTACAAAGATGGTTGGTTGATCCATAAAAATATTTTCAAAAACAAAACAATTTAGAAGAGAACTTTTGACATCCATTATAAAATGTTTGAAATTAAAATGAGTAGTGAATTCCAACAAGATTATAATGGATTCAATTTTTTCTATGGGTGAAATGGTTTTAAAAAAATAAATACCATCTTCTTTATAATACCCTTTTGTAAAAAAATAATCATTATTACATATTACATTTCCTTTTTCATCAAGTTGTTTTTGAAAATACCATTTGGTGACAATAATAGGATGATTATTGAGATGTTCCCTAAGAGTCCAAGAATATATAATATAAAATTGGTTCAACTACTCTTTCATGGTAAGTATCCAATTATCATCATTAATATCATCATTAGGGGAATAAGGTTCAGAGAAATAGAGAAAATGTTGATATTCATCAATAGTTAATACCAACCACATAGTACAAGTTCCACATTGAAATTAATCGATATCACACTCAAGAAGATGGTATTTGGATTGAATCCAAGACTTCTGTAATAGTAGATTTGGGGATGATAGATAATCTTTAATTAATTAACATTTTGAGGTTTAGGAATATTCAAACTAGGTTGGTCAATATCATCATCACTATGTGTATGTGATTAGTAATATTCTAATTAAATTTGAGTTGAATTGAATCTTCTAGTGTCTTCGACCTCCTGTTGAAGACACAAAAGGATTCACTTCACTTATAGTACCCAATAAATATTCTTTCATCATATTTTGGATCAAAAATTACTAAATTATCCTTGTTGTTAAAGATAAATAATTTCTAGCCCAAGATTCTAAAGAAGCCAACATTTTCAATTTTACCTTTTCAAAGTTCATGAGGACTTTTTCATAATATGTTTTTTTAATGACACAGATTGGGATAAAGCATCTATTATTTACCATATCACCAAAAAATAATTGAGGAAGAGAAAACTCATTAAGGTGAGTACTAGACATTTATTAGAGGGTCCTATTTCATCTTTTGAAAACCCCATTTTGTTGAGGTGTCCTAAGTAAGGAAAAGAAGTGATAATAACATTAAGAATCACAAAACTCATACAATTATTTTTTATCATATTCGACACCATGGTCAAATATAAGGGAATGATTTTTTATCCTTTTCCATTTTTTATACACATGAGCCTCAACCCATTTGGTGAGGTATCATTATGTGCATCCACGAGACATTGGTTCAAAACCAGGTAGATGCATATTTCTATGGCATGTAGCAGTACTGTAGTAGGAACTGTATCAGTACTACAGCAGACTGTACACTGTCTGGGTACTGTAGTAGACTGTACACTGTACAGGTACTGTAGTAGAACTATACACTATACAGGTACTATAGCAGAACAACACAATGTGCGGGGTACTATGGTAGTTATTGTAGCAGGTACTGTTCGGTACTGTAGAAGCTAAACTATTCACCTTGGGCCACCAGTTTGGGCTTAGAGTCCTTAAGGCTTTCAGACCACCATGGCCTTCAGGTCAGTAGGGCTTTCGGGACACCATTAAGGCCTATGGGCCACCTCAAGGCCTTCGCGCCACATGCAGTTCCCCAGACACACTCTACAAAAAAGGATCATCCCTAAAAGAGGATTTAGAGTAGGTGCACTCACCAGAGCAGAGCCAAATGGATTTGTCAGAATGAGAGGGTATGGATATGCCATTGGGACCAGCATGTGCTTGCACGGGAAGCCTAGCCAGAAAGTCATGTGAAGGTGGAGAGATACTATAATGATGCAGATGTTGGGGAGGAGCAGTTCCATGTAGATAGTCTGGTTTAATTCCCTATGACCTTTGGGTCATGTAATCTCCTAAGCCTACGAGCCTTGTAATGTCTGAGCCTATGGGCCTTGTAATGGTTCCCCCTCACCCCCTAAAAGAGAGGTTATAAAAAATCAATAAAAATTAAGGCCTTTGGGTCATTCATTTCCATTTTTTATTTCCTTGAAAATTTGATAAATATATTACAAGCCACATTATTATGAGAAAAGAATAAAATTCTTGTAAATCTAGTAAAGTCATTAATAATTACGAAGGTGTAATTTTTAACTCCAATTATAGAAACTTGAGTTGGTCCTAAAACTTCAAGGTGGATTAGTTTTAAGGATTAATAATAGGAAACAATGTCTTAGATCCTAACAAGGATTTCTATTTCTTAAAAATTTGGAAAAGTTAATACCCAAAATTTTATTTTGAAGGCAATTTTAGTAAATCTTGTACGAGTTGATTATAGTTAAAGTAGATGAGAGAGTAAATATTATAATTTCCTAGGAACCAATTCTAAATCTAGGAATAATTTTATTTTTCACTTAAATACTTGACTTTTTGACTTGTAAGATATTTTAAATCAATATTATAAACATTTTTAACTTGAGATGTGATAAATAAAAGTTTTTCATTGGAATTAAAAACTTTATAATAAATTCAAAGTAATTTTGAAACCATTATTTCATAATTGATTAATACTTATTAAATTATGATTCAAGAATTTAAAAAATAAAAATTATTAATTAAATAAGAGTTTGAGAAACCAATCTTACCTATTACAATAATTTTAACTTTTGAATCATCTCCAAATGTGGCATGTCTCTGCCAAAGTGTTTGAGATGGTAGATTTCGTAAGAATCACCACACATATTCCTTGAGAACCTATTATCCATATAATATTTCACTTATTGGGTTTTCCTCAATTTCCATAAAATATTAGGAAACTATAGCTTTTTGTAACCATATCATGGTTCCACATAAGTTAGAAAACAATGCTTTTTGAATCCACACATTTTACAAAAAAAAATTGATTAGAAAAATGATGAGAGAGATGAAGAACTTTTGTATTCCATATCTATAATTTTGATAATTTCATTAATAAACTAGTTGACCATATTTTTTTAAATGACTATAAAATTTATTTTGAGAATTTACTGTCACAAAAGTATTCTTTTTAGAATAGTTTGTAATCCATGATTTTTTTGAGAAAAAATTCCCATTATTACTTTAATAAATCATTATGATGCCAAAATTTTATAAAAGGATCCTTAACAATGAGTTAAATTGAGATAGTGAATTTTTGAGATCCTTAATTTGAAATTAAAATTTTGAAACATATTGTTGTTCTTTTAATATTAAAATTAAATAATTTTTTCCTTCTAAAAGTTGATCTTTTTCAAAAAAAACTGGACTGAAATAATTTTTAAGTTATATTAATTTTGAAATAAGTTCTTAAATTCCATCCTGTATTTTATTTCAAAAATATATATCTTAATATATTAAAGAAGATGTAGAATTAGTAGAAGAATAAGAACTAGAACACGCACTATGGGAAAAATCAATATTTGTGACGGGTTATTTGCAACGGGATTAAACCTCGTCGCCAATAAGCCGTCTGGGAAGTTATTTGCAACGAGGAAATTTTCCCATCGCAAATAACCAATTATTTGCGACGGGATTTCATCTCCCGTCACAAATAGTTTGGCACGACTTGCATGCCAAACCGCGCGAATAATATTTACGACAGGAAGATGTCTCTCATCGCAAATAGTTTGGCGCAGCTTGCGCGCCAAACCGCGCAAGAGTATTTACGACGGTACCCGCCGCAAATACCCAATGGTAGTTAATAGCTTTTTGCGACGGGATGTCATCCTGTCGCAAAAATAGTGTCGGCATGAACTATTTGCGACAGGGCCCGTCGGAAAACCCTTTTAACCGCCGACAGTAATTAATGTGGGCGAGGATATTTGCGACGGGGCCCGTCGCAAAAAACCCTATCGTAACTAATCTAACCTATATATACCCCCACCCATTTTTTTCCAGAAATCACTCAGATCTCCCTCTCCCACTCTCTTCATTTTTCAGTTTTAAGGAAAAAATTTACTTAGTTGAAATTTTTTAGACGAGAGCAATTGGAAAGCACCAATACCTTCAGAATATCAAATTTTATGATATTTATTTTTTATTTTTTTACATTTATTTTATTTTTTATGTTAATTTTAATTGTTGTGTATTAGTTGTAATTAAATTAGATTTCAATTGATTTTTATTTAAATTTTTTTTACTAAGAAATTGATATTGTTAGTGATAATTATAAATAATTAGTCATAATTATTATTAATTTGATATAATTAGATATAATTAGTAATAAATTGATATAATTAGTAATAAATAGATATAATTAGGAATAAATAGATATAATAAGAAATAAATAGATATAATTATCAATAAAAAGATATAATTAGCAATAAATAGATATAATTAGTAATAAATAGATATAATTAGATATAATTAGTAATAATTAGATATTATTAGTAATAATTAGATATAATTAGTAATAATTAGATATAATTAGTAATAAATAGATATAAATACTAATAAATAGCTATAATTAGTAATAATTAGATATAATTAGTAATAAATAGATATAAATAATAATAAATAGATATAAATAGTAATACATAGATATAAATAGTAATAAATAGATATAAATAGTAATAAATAGATATAAATAGTAAAAAATAGATATAATTTGTAAATATAGATATAATTTGTAATAAATAGATATAATTTTTAATAAGTAGATATAATTTGTAATAAATAGATATAATTTGTAATAAATAGATATAATTAGTAATAATTAGTAATAATTACTAATAATTTGTAATAATTTGTAATAATTAGTAATAATTAGTTATAATTTGTATTAATTAGTAATAATTTGTAATAATTAGTAATATTTAGTATTAATTAGTAATAATTAGTAATAATTAGTAATAATTAGTAATAATTTGTAATAATTTGTAATAATTTGTAATAAATAGTATTAAAAAAATTATATTATCACTATTTATGAAAAAACAATATTAATATTATTAAAATAATAAAAAATTTATAAAATATTAAAATTATCAATATTCGCAACATGCTTTGCTCTATTCTTAACTTATTCAAATCTCAAAGGGTCTCCAATTGTCAGGTCATGCACAATAAAAAGTTTGTGTCAGCCATGTCCAATGTAAACTCTATAATTCTCCTTGCATGGTTGATCACCTCGTAAGTAGTGGTGTAATAGGACAACCCAGGTCATGTCCTTCTCATCTATAAGAATTATCTCACATGACCCTTTACATAGACCATTCTTTCTTGAAAATTCAAGGGAAATATACTGATATCCCCTTAAATTTTTAAGGAACAATGGTCTATGTAAAGGGTCATGTGAGAGGATTCTTAGAGACGGGAATGAAATTACTTTGGTCATCCTATTGCAACACTACTTGTGAGTTGATCAACCATTCAAGTACTATTATAGAGTTTACATTGGACATGGTTGACACAAACGTTTTATTGTGCATGACCTGATAGTTGGAGACCCTTTGAGATTTGAACATGTTAAGAATAGAGAAAAGTCTGTTGAGAATATTGATAATTTTAATATTTTATAAATTTTTTATTATTTTAATAATATTAATATTGTTTTTCCTTAAATTTTGATATATAATTTTTGTATTATTAATAATTAGTAAATGAAATCTTCTTGGATAATGAAGGGAAACTTTGTAATCATCTCCACAACGATGATTACCAAATTTCCTTTCATTATTCAAGAAGTTTTCATTTTTCTAAGTATTGCTAAGTATTGATAAATTAGTAATAAATAGTAATAATTAGTAATAATTAGACATAAATTGTAATAATTAGTAATAAATTGTAATAATTTGTAATAATTAGTAATAATTAGTAATAATTAATAATAATTTGTAATAATTAGTAATAATTTGTAATAATTATAAATAATTAGGAATAATTATCAATAATTAGGAATAAATAACAATAACTAGTGTGAGAAAATGCAATTAAAAGAGTCGTCGGACAAAAGAGTAGTTGTCAATCCATTGGAAATTGTGTCACCCTTAATTAATGGTAATTATTAAGTACTTGTAATTATTTATCTTCTTTTTTAAGATATTGTTTTTATAATTTCAAATTATTCAAAAATAGTTATGATTTTATATTTTATGTAGAAAAATATGGAACAAGAAAGTTGACATCAGTCATTATTAGATGATCGAGCTTGGATCAATCAGCTCTGAAATCCAAATATTTCTTGTTTAAAACCTGTATATATTGAGGGTGTTGAAGCTTTATTAGCATTTGCATCATCAAAACTAGAATATGTTTCAGAATACAATTAAGTTTCCGTGTAAAAAATGTGCTCTGAGAATGTTTGAAACATTTGACAAGGTTGGGGGACATCTCTTGCGGTTTGGTTTTCAACCAGATTATGTTTTTTGGTATCAACACGGTGAGCGCAGTTCTAGAGAAGAACCTAATAACTTGATTTTGGATCCTTCACAGTTTAAAAATTTAGTACACGATGTTGCAGGTCCATCTGTGCAACAAACTAAAACTCATGATGATATTGATTTAACCCCTGAGTTGGCACCATTTGAATTTTATGATTTGTTGAGGTCTCCTGAGGATGCATTATATCATGGTTGCAAGATAAGAAAATTAGAAGCGGTTACAAAATTTATGGCTATTAAATCAGATAATTCAATGTCAAACAACTATTTTGATCAGATATTTTCTTTGGTTAAAACATTGTTACCTGAAGTAAATGTGTTTCTTGCAAATTACTATGAGAGAAATATGTTGATTCATAATCTGGGCCTTAGTTATAGGAATATTTAGGCATGTCCAAATGATTGCATCTTATATTCTGGAGAAAATGATTCATTGGATAGTTGTCCCACATGTGGAAAATCGAGGTATAAAGAAGCTCAACCAGGGATGTCTAGATCGATTCCAATAAAATAGTTGAGTTATTTCAACATTACACCCAGGTTGCAGCTTTTATTTATGTCTCAGAACACAGATTCAATGATGTCATGGAACAAAACCAAGATTTCAACTGATAAAAGATTGAATCATCCATCTGATGGTGATTCCTGGAAAAATTTTGACTGTCTTCATCCGTATTTTCCTATAGAAGCCCAAAATGTGTAATTGGGTCTTTCTACTGATGGTTTCTGTCCATTTGGTTCTTATGGTAGTCAGTATTCATGTTAGACTATCTTTATAACTTCGTACAATTTTCCTCCGTGGAGTGACGGTATTAATACACATGATGTTGCTTCAAAACAAAATTTCATATTAAAATCTGCATTGATGTGGACGATTAGTGAATTTCTGACATATGGCATGTTATCTGGTTGGAGTACACATGGTCCGAAATCATGTCCTTACTGTATGAAAGAAAAAAAAGATTTTATGCTCATTAATGGAAAAAAACCTTGCTATTTTGATTGTCACCGTAGATTTCTTCCAACCGATCATCCTATTCGGAGGAACAAATCTCATTTCTGAAAAGGTAAAATTGAAAGGGATGAACCTCCAAAGAAGATCTCAGGTACAGAGTTAAAATCAGTTGTATTTCGATTACCCCTCATCACATTTGGACCAATAGTAAACCAATAGAAAATTCATGTCTTTGGGAAGGAACATAATTAGATAAAATGGAGCATTTTTTGGGATCTTCCATATTGGTCTGATTTGTTGGTTCACCACATGTTGGATGTTATGCATATTGAAAAGAACTATTTTGATAATTTATTTCATACAGTTTTGGATACACCATGTAAGACCAAAGATACTATAAAGGCACAATTAGATCTTGCCCAAATTTTCAGGAGACCAGAACTCGAAGTATTTGAAAATGTCAGATTATAGAGGTCAATGAAGCCAAAATTAGCTTATACACTATCCAAAGAGAGTCGCTTATTATTTTGTCAGTGGATTCCAGATTTGAGACTTCCATATGGCTATGCTTCCAATTTGGGTAGATGTGTAAAGAATGGTTGTATTACTGGATTAAAAATTCATGATTTTCATGTTATAATGGAAATACTTATGCCGATTGGATTCAGAGATTTGTTGATTTCTATGATTTGGGATTCGATAACAGACATATCATATTTTTTTCGATACATTTTTTTCCGTAACAATAGACTACGATGTGCTAAGAAAACTAGAAGAAGATGTTGCTGTAATTATATGTAAACTGGAAAAAATCTTTCCATCGGCTTTCTTTGACTCAATAGAACATCTGATATTACATTTTCCACATGAAGCTAAATGTGGAGGTCCAGTATAGTTTCGATGGACATACCCATTCGAGAGATGCATGCAGAAATTGAAGAAAAAAATACGTAACAAAGCATCAGTTGAAAGCTCAATTGTTGAAGCTTATTTTAAGAGGAAATTGCTTTTTTCTGCTCTCATTATTTTTGAATCACAATATCCCTCAAAACAAAATCGCATGGGACGAAATGAGGGGAATGTTAATGACAAAAATGGAGAATCAATTAACAGTTTTGAATCAGCTAAATCTTGGTTTTGGTGGAGTTCATAAATGATGGATTTCCGATGATGAACAACACAGAGCTCATACATTTGTTCTGCTCAACTGTGAAGAAATGACATTATTTGTCCTGTCAGTGCTTCTATCACTTATTCTATAATTTCTATTATAGTGTTTAAACTTATTTTATTTTTAGGTTATATGATAATAATATCAAGAAACAAATTCCACAAATTACAGCAGCTGCTCTTGAAGAACGCAGACAAAAATAATTCTCAATGGTTTCAAAAATAGGTAACATAAATTATTAATGGTTTATAATCAATTATGTTTATTTTTTATTATATTGATAATTGTTTTAGAAATTTTAAGTGTCTCAATATGCAAATAAAATTGATTAGAGACTGTGTATATTGAGTAACCCACCATCCAAAATGGTTAAATCTTATAATGCATATGTGGTGAGTAGTTTTTGATTTCATACACATGCATATGGGGAATCCAAAAAAATAATGAACAGTGGAGTTTTCTTGAGAGGATCACATCACAGAAAAATTGAAGTTGAGTTTTATGGCATTTTGGATGAAATTATTGAGCTGTGTTATCTATGAAAGAATTATATAACAATGTTTAAATGTCAGTGGTTGGATATTGAGAGAGGATTTCATGTTCATCCGACTCATGGAATCGTCGATATTAAATATAAAAGTATTCATTTAGTAAATGAACCATTTTTATTGGCTCAACAGGCACATAAAATTTATTATGCAAAGTACTGTGCTACTTTAAGAGACTTGAGCGATTGGTGGAGCATAATAAAAATAAAATCTTGGGAAAATCAGTTTACTCAAAATGAATGTTGTTCCGCTGAAGTGGAAGGAATTGAAATTTTTCAAGGGACTGCTCAAAATCCATCTGATTCACAAAGAGATGTGAATATCGATGATGACACCCCAAAATTAATGATCGATGGTGATGAAGATGGTAATTATGTTACAAATGAATTTGAAATGACAATAGATGCTTAAACTGATACTCGTATGGATATTGATGATGTTGAAGAGGAAGATGAAGACATTGACATTGACAGCTATGGAGAAGAGGATAAAGATGAACATTGACACAGTTAAATTCTGGTAATAATCGTAACTAAAATATATCTATATATAATAGTTATTTTCAACTATCTTCTAACAACAATCATTTTCTGTTTCAGATGGACTCTGATCTATTGCGTGAGTTAGAGGAGGCTAAGATGCCTTTGGATGATGGGGATGTTGAATCATCTAACCCTCAGCCTACTGGCAGTTCATGGGGTATGCGGAGGGGGAACAGTCTTTCACGACTGATGATTCCAGACCCTATCCCCGAGCGACGTCCATATCTTGGTTTCGATCCACACACACAGAGGTATAGTAACCTGTATATTTTATTTATCTTTCATTAATTTATTTATATATATAATAATTGTTTGATTATTTATTCCTTTTTCACAGTTTTGCACATGTAGCTATTAGACATTGAGCGCTATCTTGCGCAATTATTTTTATCAACCATGGATCACATGGGAACAGATTCTCATTGATGTGTGATTCGACATGTTCCATCATTGGCTGGTACGTAAATAAATAATATTTATTTTGAAATTTAGTTTATTAAAATCTTGATATTATAAATTATTTTTAGGGTTTATGGTATCCTATCGATGATATCATGTGCAATGCTATCCACACGGTGTTGAAGGTTTCTATGCGTGACCATTTCTGTCAGTTTTTGCACAATTTGAGAAGCACAGCCATTAAGAAAGTAGGGGTGGTGGAATTTGATGAGTCGTTTAGAGCCCACCGACCAGAGTGCATTTCATCTCATGTTTGGGATGGATTATGTTTACACTCGTTGGGTGGAGTATTTCAAAGGAGATCTTCAGTGGGAAGACAGAACTGGGGGAGACAGGAGGTGACGCATCGAGCTGGTAGTCATACATTCAGTTCACATAGAGAGAATCTGGTAAGTATATTTTCTAAATATTTTATATAACCTTAAATATAAACAGTTTATTTTATATTTTTGTAGGCAGTCCAGCATCCCGATATTACGAATTTTGATGTTTATCAGAGGATGTACAGTGATCCAGCCACTGGAGAGATTAGAGGTGATCGCCAGCTTCATATTGAAGTTAGTATTATTTTTTCAGTTTGACAATTAACTGCTTATAATATTTTAACAATTTTAATTTTAAATTAGAATTGAAGGAGTCATATGAGGCTGAGACCTCTTAGACACAAGCTGAGGGTCAGGACGAGACGACTGAGCAGACCAGTGCTCACCATTTCGATGAGGCGGCAAGGATGCAGGCGACTCAGTATGGCTTTGAGAAGTATAGATTAGTTGGTATCGGCTCTCATTTGACTCCTGGTAATTATTACGGTACTACTACGATGTAGGCATCCAACTTGAGAGGGGATAGTGGAGAGGCATCATCTTCTGGCTCACAGTATCAGAAGAAGTTGCGAGCTCAGGATGAGCTTATAAAGACTTTGCAGAAGCAGCAAGAAGAGGTGTGTCAGCGGCAGCAATGGCAGGATCACCATTACGAGGAGCAGATGCATCGATGGCAGCAGGAGCAGCAGCAGCATCATGAGGAGGAGATGCATCGATGGAAACAGCAGCATCACGAGCAAAAAGAGGTGTGCTCTTGATGGATATTCGGAAGGTGGGGATCTTGATATCCTTTTCATTGGATAGATGATTTTACAATTGACATTATTGGATGAGTTGACATGGGATTTTCATACATCCCCTTTAGTGGTACTTCCTTGTTTGGAAAAGATGTATCAATACCTTTGACATCAGTTTTGGTGGCCATGAATGAGGTGTTGTGTTGCAGAGTTTGTCTCTCAATGACTCACTTATCCATAAGTGAAGTATGAGAACTAGGATTGAGAGAGTTTAGCTCAAAACCTTAAGGACCAAAGTGTAAGTGTAATGGGATATCCATGGAATTCATTATGAGGTTGAAATGCACTGTGTTGCATTTGTTGTCAATGAGGCATGATGTTGTCTTAGAATGAATGGATGTCAAGAATTGTCAAGATGTGAATGCCAAAGGTTGTGATGGTGTTGGTGAGGAAAGGAGAATGACCATGGTACTAAGAGGCATGTCACTTAGGAGATTCACTAAGTGACATAGGATGTTGTGGTTGAAACATTCTCTATGAATATCAGACGATTGTAGAACTGATCTTAATGTTTCAATACTTGTATCAAGATGATACTAAGTGACAACACTTGAAGAATGAATGATGATGGAGCATCATTATATCTGACGATTGTTAAACTGGTCTTAAAGTTCTAAGAACTTGTATCAACTGGATACAAAGTCACAACAACGTTAGAAGACCATGCATTGTATTGAAAATGCATGAGGAGATGAAGAAGATCCATCCACAACCACTGAGTTGATGAAGTGAGCAGAAGAAGTCCATGCACTAACTCTTAGTGCATGTGAATTGAAAAAGATCCAATTGATCTCTGATTAGATCAAAGAAGCACATTGAAGAAGTTATGTGATTCAAGAGTTCGGTTGATGAAGATCCTTGAGAATTCTCTCCTAAGTAGAAAATGAGATGATGAAGAAGAATTATAAATTGAGGAGTTGTTTCTAATCAAGAAGATTAATGTTTGAATTCTCAAGAAGAAGATGAAGGAGAAGAATGGATTGAAGGGCATGTGGCATATGGCTTATACTCATAGGAGAACTTTGTATTTGACAAAGTTCCTCATTCTTTGCCTTAGCCAAAAAATATGGCCAGCCCGTAGACACCTTGAGGGTTCAACCCCAAGGCATGGGCGCTAGGAACCACACACATGGGGAACCCGTGGGGCGAGCCTAGGGCAGCAGGACGCACCCAAGACACCGCATAGGCATCTGGGCACGCCCGGAGGAGCGCGGTAGGGGCGCATGAGCGCACTCGCGAGTGTCAGGCAGTGCATAGTGGGCGCTAGAGCGCGCCCGCAGGAGGCGTGAGTGGGTGCAGAGCGCGCCCGCAGAGAGAACACGGTGCGGGGCGGCACCATGAGGGGAGAAGTTCAACTGAGGAGTAGCGGAGAGCGCTTGGGTGATAAACCGCGGAAAATCCGCTCGCCGTTTCGATGTGGGACGCGCAAAATTCACCGGGAGCGAATCCTGGCCGCTCGATCGATCGCGCGCCAGATCTCCGCCGCTCATCGCATCCCGCACGCGATGATCTGATCGCGGCCGTCCGAAGATCTGATCCAATGGCCTGCGAGGTGTCTCCTTCCTTGAGCCATGCCGAGGCCTCCCCGCGCATTCCTGCAGCCACCTTCGAACCAGGCGCCTCCCGAGTGATGTTTTTGAGATTCCGGCCACCTCTGAAGAAGCCGAAGACACCAATGAGTTCGTATGGATCTAACGAACACAACCATTCTTAAAAACGTGCTTGCATGCGACGAATGAGGATTTCGAAGTTCGGCCGAGGAAAGCAATGCTACCGAGGCCATAAAGGGTTTATGCCTTACATGAATCGGGATAAACAGTGGTCGTTCATGCGTTCTAAATCGAATGCACGAGGAGGAATTAAAGAGCGAAAAATAAATGAGCCAGCGTGAAATAGAGAGTAAATTCAAGATTTGGAAAGATTTTAAATAACCGAAAACTTCGGGAATTTAAAGATATCACACGCGGATGATATGAGGCAGCCTCGCCTATAAAAGGAGCACCCAAGGCTCTTGTTCTTGCTTGCTGAAAAATTCGAGAGAAGTCCCCTGAGTGCCTTTGTGCCTCGCGAAGTAGAAGCCCCGCGCACATTCGTGCGGCTGAAGTCCCAGTGCCATCCTTGGCCCGAAGGAGTCCCTTGCGCGCAACACCTTTGCGCGAAAAGAAGAAGGGTCCCCTGCGCGCCTTCCATTTGCGCGGCAGGAAGAGCACGGGGTCAAGCACATACTTGCACGCCCCGGGGCTGAGGTGCTTGCGCACTTGCGTGGCCGAGTTGCTTGACACCCTGCGCGCCCGAGGTGTTGCACCTTGCACACCCGAGGCCTTGCGCGGCCCTTGTGCCCTTGCACCTGCGCTCCCCTGATTGCACCTTGTGTGCCTTCATATTGGAAGGAGCTCAAGTGAAGAGGAATCCACACCTCTTGTGTGTGAAAAGTGAAGAACACTTAGTGTGTGAAAAGAAGCAAGGAAGGTCGTAGCCTTGTGGGTGCACACTTTGAACAACAAAGAAGAACACATTTTGTGTGTGTGTGCAAGAGGAGGAAACAAGTTGTGTGTGCTAGATAAGAAGAGGCCGAAACCTTAATGTGTGTGCAAAGTGAAGTGTACACACTAAGAAGGAGAAGAATAAGGATACTCCACACTAAAGTATAACACACCTTTAAGTGTGTGAACAAATTGAACAAAGTGTGTGAAGAAGTGAGTAGCTGGTGTGTGCTTAAAGATACTACACCTTTTGTGGGTCTAATGCACCAAGAAGAGGAAAGGGGAAGTGCATGCTTGCATGTATGCACATGCACACGTGAACAAAGACAAATCTGGTTGTGTGCATCTAAGTTGTCCAAGACCAAGAGTTCTTGAAGAGAATTAAGAGGCCATGCAGTCAGTGCATGAGGAAGCAGAGTTGCCATGCACTCAGTGCATGAAGTTGAAGTGATGTGAGACTGGACCAGACTGAAGTTAAAGATATCAGTTGTCTGAGTATTCAGTAGTTGGAGAGGGAAGCCAGGTCATCCTGAGAAGAAGGAGATAAATCCTAAGCAAGACGAGAAGACCTGATCAACTCAAGTGATCAGAGGTACAGAGCAAGGCCAGCAGTCTTTATCCCAGACTGCTGAGGATACTTGAAGAATCTTAAAGTGAAGAAGAGCTACTCGTGCGACTCGAGGAGCCAAGAGAAGACCCTGTGGGACTCAGGGAGAAGAAGTCTTCAGTGGGATTCTGGAGCAGGCCAGTGGGACTCTGGTAACACTGTGGGACGCAGTATAAAGACCCTCCTATGGGACTCAGGAGAGATACAGTGGGACTCTGTATCGACCATTGTAATACTAACAGATTATAATGGAATAAACCATGTTGTGGCGTATAACCAACATGGCAAGGACGTAGGCCTTTGGTGCCGAACCTTGTAAATCCTTGTGTCATATTCCTTTACATTTACTGCATTACTCGAGGAAAGGCTGAGAGATACAAGAAGAGTGGATCGAGGATTTAACCAGCCACAGAGGTTTAATTGATGAGGAATCAATTAGTAAAAAGTTTTAAGGGATCACTGATTCACCCCCTCCCCCTCTCAGTGATTCACACTGATCTGGGCACTTCAATTGGTATCAGAGGGAAGGTTACCTCTAAAAGATCCAAGAGAGTCTATATGAATTGCAGATTTGAGGAAATGAAAGAACAGCCTCAAATGGAGATATCTGCCAAGACTCTGAAAAACAGAAAGAAGAAACAGGCAAAGAAGATGAAGAAGAAGGTTGTTGCAATCAGAGAAACTCCTTTAATGGAAAGAAATGTGAAAGTCGCATCAGATGACAATTCCTTTTATCATTCTTCTGATGAAGCCTGCTCTAGCTGTGATGAAGATGGAAGGAACAATGATCTTCTAAATGCAATCAAATATCTTCATAAGACAGTCCCCAAGGAAGTGGAAATGTGTATAGCTACATGCCTCCTTGATCTTCAAGAAGAAAAATTACAGCTAGAAGATGAAGCCAATTATCTGGAGGTCCAATTGGCTAAAAGGGTTGGCATAACCAACACTCTCAGAAAGCTGGTAAAGGCTAAAGATGAAACTGTTTCTCTTTGTAATGAATGATATGAAGACACTGCTGAAGAATTGAAAAGATGCCTTTCTGAGAAAGAATTCTTTAAGACAATGGTCAAAGAAGTTTTCCATGCACTGGAAAAATTGCACAGAGTTTCAATGGTTGTCAAAGATGCTCAACTAGAAGAGAAAGTCAAAAGGGTGAAGGAGCTTGACAACTCATTTCTATAATTGAAAAAGGTGCATGAAGACCAGTTAGAACAGCTGAAAGAAAATTGGGAAGTAAGGCTAAGAACTATTGAGGATGAGAAGAACTCCCTCAATATGAAATGCTTCGAACTAGAGGTGATATTGAAAAATATGCAATCACCCAAAGCTGAATCCTCCCAGTCAGCTGAAAGAAGAAATGTTGCTACTCAAGTAAGCTTTGAGAAGGATGATTCTAAGAGAAAGACATCCTCTAATAAAAGGGAAACAACTTCTAAAAAGAAGGTACCATCCATCCCATCTTGTACTCATGTTTCTAAATGTCTTTCTACTAAAAGTGCAGGATGGAAGAATGAATCCAAACAAGTATGGATGAAGACAGTGAAGAAAGAATGCTCTCCTGAAACAACACAGCAATTCAAGAAAAGTACCCTACAATCAGAAGGAATCAAAAGGTCAAGATTTGTGGGTCAATGTTGGTGTTGTAATAAGTATGGGCACTGTGCAAAGGATTGTTGGTACAATCCACTAAATGCCAACGCACAGAGGAAGCCCATGCCTAGGGGGAGCAAGCCAGAGGAAAAGAAGCAGCATCCACAGGTCCAGAGACATATGTTTACTGCAAATAGATTTGGATTACTTGACAACATCTGGGATGATTGCAAAAGTGGTCAAAAAGATACATGTCAATCTCCAACTGTATCCAGAGCTAAAAAGAAGAGAAGATCACTGAACCTGGCTAAAATGGAATCTTTGGGAAGAAAGAGGAAAGTTGAAGATGCTCCCAAGAAGGTTTTGAAAAAGGAAAAGAAGTCCTTGGAGTCTGAGTCCAAGAAGGGTGATGCATCCAGAAGGACCACCAAGAAGTGCTTCTACTGTGGAAAGAATGGCCATACCATGGATCTTTGTAAACAAGCCCTGGAATTTAATAGAAGCCAACTGAACTCAAATAGACAATCAATCCAGAAGAAGAAGAAGGGATTGATTGAAAATAAGTTGCCTAAGAGAGGTAGCTTGACAGCATTAAAGGAACCATGTGGAACTTCCAAAACTGAGGCCACACTTCCAAGTGACTTACTAGTCATATGGCCACATCAGTTGCAACTTTCCAGAGAACTGCAAAAAGCTGAAGATGAAGCTCTGGCAATTTCTAAAGCAAAAGGGAAGAGGAAGGTTTCACATGAAGATGTTTTGAGAACCACACCAGCACAATCATCAACGAAAATCAAATGTGCAAGTGTGAAGAATGGTGAAAATGGGACATCTCGGTTGAGATAATCTTCTCAACCTTGTTGTTCACATTGATGAACCAAGGAGGTTCCATCTTATTCCCTTATACTTCTAGTATTTACATGTGCTAACATTGCAGGGAATTGAAGATGATGATCATTCTCATCTGGAGGATGGTTTGGAAGGAATGGAGTGCACCCCTTAAGGGGGAGCCAATCTGTAGAAGATGGGATTCTAAGATTTAATACCATATTGAGAAAAGTGAAGGTATTCCAATCATACTTTCATCCCTTGTTTCTTAATTGTATTCATCATGACAATTAAGGGGGAGTATTGATTGAAGACAAATGAATGAAAGGGGGAGCTTTATCTTTGCACCTGAACTTTCTAATGAGTTTTGTGAAGTTGTGCAGGATTTAGCAAATTCATTGTTATATCTGAAAAATTTCAAACCCCTAAGCATGATCTCACATGTGTAGAGAATTATGGACAGCTTTGAATTCCTTGGTCATATCACTCTTGTTTTCTACACCGGGTTAGCCCAAGTAGACTTAGAGATGATTTACTAAAGGTTCTTTGCTAAAGAAGAACATGTGACATCATCCCTCTCTTAGTGATTTTCCAGAAAATACTATTCAAAGAAATGAAGATTTTTTTTGGAAGAGAACCACACCACATCTTTTCATTTGATTGCCAATAAGGGGGAGAAAAGATTGGGCACACATATTGACCCATTCATATGTTCTGAAGAAGTGTATTGACAACAAATACAAAGGGGGAGATTGAAATGCACTGTGTTGCATTTGTTGTCAATGAGGCATGATGTTGTCTTAGAATGAATGGATGTCAAGAATTGTCAAGATGTGAATGCCAAAGGTTGTGATGGTGTTGGTGAGGAAAGGAGAATGGCCATGGTTCTAAGAGGCATGTCACTTAGGAGATTCACTAAGTGACATAGGATGTTGTGGTTGAAACATTCTCTATGAATATCAGACGATTGTAGAACTGATCTTAATGTTTCAATACTTGTATCAAGATGATACTAATTGAAAACACTTGAAGAATGAATGATGATGGAGCATCATTATATCTGACAATTTTTGAACTGGTCTTAAAGTTCTAAGAACTTGTATCAACTGGATACAAAGTCACAACAATGTTAGAAGACCACGCATTGTATTGACAATGCATGAGGAGATGAAGATGATCCATCCACAACCACTGAGTTGATGAAGTGAGCAGAAGAAGTTCATGCACTAACTCTTAGTGCATGTGAATTGAAAAAGATCCAATTGATCTCTGATTAGATCAACGAAGCACATTGAAGAAGTTATGTGATTCAGGAGTTCGGTTGATGAAGATCCTTGAGAATTCTCTCCTAAGTAGAAAATGAGATGATGAAGAAGAATTATAAATTGAGGAGTTGTTTCTAATCAAGAAGATTAATGTTTGAATTCTCAAGAAGAAGATGAAGGAGAAGAATGGATTGAAGGGCATGTGGCATATGGCTTATACTCATAGGAGAACTTTGTATTTGACAAAGTTCCTCATTCTTTGCCTTAGCCAAAAAATATGGCCAGCCCGTAGACACCTTGAGGGTTCAAACCCAAGGCATGGGCGCTAGGCACCACACACATGGGGGAACCCGTGGGGCGAGCCCAGGGCGGCAGGACGCACCCAAGACACCGCATAGGCGTCTGGGCACGCCCGGAGGAGCGCGGTAGGGGCGCATGAGCGCACCCGCGAGTGTCAGACAGTGCGTAGTGGGCGCTAGAGCGCGCCCGCAGGAGGCGTGAGTGGGCGCAGAGCGCGCCCGCAGAGAGAACACGGTGTGGGGCGGCACCGTGAGGGGAGAAGTTCAACTGAGGAGTAGCGGAGAGCGCTTGGGTGATAAACCACGGAAAATCCGCTCGCCGTTTCGATGTGGGACGCGCAAAATTCACCGGGAGCGAATCCTGGCCGCTCGATCGATCGCGCGCCAGATCTCCGCCGCTCATCGCATCCCGCACGCGATGATCTGATCGTGGCCGTCCGAAGATCTGATCCAACGGCCTGCGAGGTTTCTCCTTCCTTGAGCCATGCCGAGGCCTCCCCGCGCATTCTCGCAGCCACCTTCAAACCAGGCGCCTCCCGAGTGATGTTTTTGAGATTCCGGCCACCTCTGAAGAAGCCGAAGACACCAATGAGTTCTTATGGATCTAACGAACACAACCATTCTTAAAAACGTGCTTGCATGCGACGAATGAGGATTTCGAAGTTCGGCCGAGGCAAGCAACGCTGCCGAGGCCATGAAGGGTTTATGCCTTACATGAATTGGGATAAACAGAGGTCGTGCATGCGTTCTAAATCGCATGCACGAGGAGGAATTAAAGAGCGAAAAATAAATGAGCCCTCGTGAAACAGAGAGTAAATTCAAGATTTGGAAAGATTTTAAAGAACCGAAAACTTCGGGAATTTAAAGATATCACACGCGGATGATATGAGGCAGCCTCGCCTATAAAAGGAGCACCCAAGGCGCTTGTTCTTGCTTGCTGGAAAATTCGAGAGAAGTCCCGTGAGTGCCTTTGTGCCTCGCGAAGTAGAAGCCCCGCGCACATTTGCACGGCTGAAGTACCGGTGACATCCTTGGCCCGAAGGAGTCCCTTGCACGCAACACCTTTGTGCGAAAAGAAGAAGGGTCCCCTGCGCACCTTCCATTTGCGCGGCAGGAAGAGCACGGGGTCAAGCACATACTTGCACGCCCCGCGGCTGAGGTGCTTGCGCACTTGCGTGGCCGAGGTTCTTGACACCCTGCGCGCCCGAGGTGTTGCACCTTGCACACCCGAGGCCTTGCGCGGCCCTTGTGCCCTTGCACATGCGCGCCCCTGATTGCACCTTGTGTGCCTTCATATTGGAAGGAGCTCAAGTGAAGAGGACTCCACACCTCTTGTGTGTGGAAAGTGAAGAACACTTAGTGTGTTCAAAGAAGCAAGGAAGGTCGTAGCCTTGTGGGTGCACACTTTGAACAACAAAGAAGAACACATTTTGTGTGTGTGTGCAAGAGGAAGAAACAAGTTGTGTGTGCTAGACAAGAAGAGGCCGAAACCTTAGTGTGTGTGCAAAGTGAAGTGTACACACTAGGAAACAGAAGAATAAGGATACTCCACACTAAAGTATAACACACCTTTAAGTGTCTGAACAAATTGAACAAAGTGTGTGAAGAAGTGAGTAGCTGGTGTGTGCTTAAAGATACTACACCTTTTGTGGGTCTACTGCACCAAGAAGAGGAAAGGGGAAGTGCATGCTTGCATGTATGCACATGCACACGTGAACAACGACAAATCTGGTTGTGTGCATCTGATTTGTCCAAGACCAAGAGTTCTTGAAGAGAATTAAGAGTCCATGCAGTCAGTGCATGAGGAAGCAGAGTTGCCATGCACTCAGTGCATGAAGTTGAAGTGATGTGAGACTGGACCAGACTGAAGTTAAAGATATCAGTTGTCTGAGTATTCAGTAGTTGGAGAGGGAAGCCAGGTCATCCTGAGAAGAAGGAGATAAATCCTGAGCAAGACGAGAAGACCTGATCAACTCAAGTGATCAGAGGTACAGAGCAAGGCCAGTAGTCTTTATCCCAGACTGCTGAGGATACTTGAAGAATCTTAAAGTGAAGAAGAGCTACTCATGCGACTCAAGGAGCCAAGAGAAGACCCTGTGGGACTCAGGGTGAAGAAGTCTTCAGTGGGATTCTGGAGCAGGCCAGTGGGACTCTGGTAACCCTGTGGGACGAAGTATAAAGACCCTCATGTGGGACTCAGGAGAGATACAGTGCGACTCTGTATCGACCATTGTAATACTAACAGATTATAATGGAAGAAACCATGTTGGGGCGTATAACCAACATGGCAAGGACATAGGCCTTTGGTGCTGAACCTTGTAAATCCTTGTGTCATGTGCCTTTACATTTACTGCATTACTCGAGGAAAGGCTGAGAGATACAAGAAGAGTGGATCGAGGCTTTAACCAGCCACATAGGTTTAATTGATAAGGAATAAATTAGTAAAAAGTTTTAAGGGATCACTGATTCACCCCCTCCCCCTCTCAGTGATTCACACTGATCTGGGCACTTCAGAGGTTAACAAAAATATCTAGGGTACATGATTCTATCTAGGTGATTGTAGACCAACTCACCATGTTGGACCACATCCTAGCTATTTGAGAGCAGTGCTCAGCAAAAATATTGGGATGCATGTATGGGCAGGAGATACTCTGGATCTATGGAGGTTCCTCAATGATCATCTTATATTGTAACACTTTATTCACATTGTGATTATACATAGGATTATAGGAGGACTTTTGGACACAATTGTGTTTAAGCATGGTGTTTCACCCATAGACTAATGGCCTGACTGAGTAGACCATTAATGTCTTGGTGGACATGTTTGGTCTTTCATGTTGGATTTTTCCATATTTGGGATGATCTAATATCTTCGATGGTGTTTACATACAAAAAAAATCTATCATTCCACAATCAATATGGCATAGTTTGAGGCCTTTTATGGTAAAAAATATAGTTCACCACTTTATTGGATGAATCCATATGAATTAGAACTCATGGGCCCAGCTTTGGTGTTATATACTATAGAGAAGGTGCAGATCATCCAAGAGTGGATGAGGACTATACATATCCCTGAGAAGTCTTATAAGGAATGATGAATGAAACCTATAGAGTTTGAGGAGGGAGGTCATGTATTCTAGAAGTTCCCACATCGATGTGGATTATTAATATTTGGACAAGGAGAAAAGATATCTTCGACATTCATTGTCATTTTACAGATACTATGTATAGTTAGAGAGGTAGTGTACTACTTAGCTCTACTACCATAGTTAGACTTGAAATAAAGTGTTTCCACATGTTATAGATGAGGATGCATGTGCCCGAATCATCCCATAGTATTTAATGGGGTGATCTAGAGATCAAGAATGGAGCTACCTTTGCTAATTATGTGGTAGATATCAAGGATCGATAGGATAGGATCCTTAATGAGTGGTCAATTCTTCTAGTGTCTATTTGATGGAAGCATACGAATATTTAGAAGAAAACCTAGGAATGTGAGACCCTGGTCCAAGAAAAATACCCTCATATTTTTAGTAGTATTTTCTCTTTTATTGATGAAGATTCCTAAGGTGGGGAGAATTTAATGAATCTTAATTTTCTATGTATTACTTATGGATATTATATGAATTATTTTCAGAGATAGGAGATGGGAGGGAATGAGATTCTAAGGTCCGAGTGCCCAAAATTATTTTTTGAAATCTATTAAATATATAAATATCACTCATGTGAATTTTTTGTAAAAATGTGGAATAACAACCAAACAAGGTTTCATATCAGAAATTTGAAAGCACCAGTTCTTTCAGAATGTGGTATTTACCCTTGAAATGACATAAACATTGTCGTTATAAGGAGTTTGTGAAAAAAATCAAGGATAAAAATTAATAAAAAAATATTTTTTTTTGATGCAACAAATGAGCTCTTATATTTAAAAACATCAATTCCCCAACCCTTAGGTTAGCTTCATAACCTTGGAATTGAGAGGAATAATTGGAGAAGAGACTGTGGAGGATCATTTGTAGATGAAGTCAGATTGTATCCGATTGAGGATCGTGCACTGATGGATTTCATGGATCTCACAAAAAATTGAAATGTATAACTATTATTCATCAACATTTGAACCAAAATTCATGTTTGATGTTGGTTTGTTATTTTCCATCACATTCATTTTTCCTGATCAAATGCAGATCAATTACATGAATAAGAATTGATTCGCACATCGATGGTGTATTTATTGTTATGGGTTTATTTTTATGATTGATTATATACCTCTTCAATCATCTAAATATAAAACAATTGATTGAGTCCATAAAAACAAAGGTTTAGGTCCATTCCTCACATTTTGTGTCTTATATATTTCTCCCATGTTTCTTCACACTTTCCTCGTGGACATTTTTCTTTGGACCATGGTTCAAGGATTACCTGGTATTTGATCATTGTGTGACTATTATTCAATTAAATACACCAATTCAATAGGTGAAATTTGAGATCAAGGGTTTGATCAATGTTCTATGATAATAAGGGATGATTGGAGGCAGATCAGAGTGGATTGTTAATTCCAGTTCATCCATGTTTTGATGGTGTGACTATGAATGGCACATGGGGGTATTTATTGAGTGTATTCAAAGCCTTGAATCCCAATATCCATCAATGGGAGTGTTATATGACCCTATATTTATAATCTCTCATGATGGAGGTGGTGGTGGTTATGTGCATAGACGATGCTGAGGAAAAACTCGTGGGTTCTGGAAATTTCCAGGTTACAAAACATGTTATCTAGGATGAAACATTGTGTAGGATCCCCTAGCAGTGAAGATAGGATTTCAGTGAAGAGTTAAATATCACATTTCATGTGACTCATGTTAGGAATCTCATCATATAACTCATAGGTCACATGGGCATAGTCAGGCTAATGTGTATGGACATGGCCAGAGTACACAGACACAGTCCAGTGTACATGAGAATGGCCAGAAAGCACAAGAAATGTGTCGACCAAAATCAATATGTCATTTAATATTCCTATATTCCATGTATAAGGATATTTACATGTCGTGTGAGGTAGTACCATATTGTTAGATCAGGGGTTGGTTGGACACATAGTGTACCGCTAGTACATGTCGTGCACCCCCTTTGTGGGTGTTTTGAGACCTTAGATTCTTTTGTTTGGACTGGTATTGGTTAAGTTTGTCCCATTCCTCTATATCCTCTAGTGTTAAATGTTTCATTACATAAAAATCTATGTACTATCATCACCTCTAAGGATGAGTCTCAAGAAGAGTTTTTAGTGTCCCGCAATGATACTGGAGTGTGATCCTCTGTCATTTTATACACATTATGGGGTTTTAAGAATTGGTATGACCTCTGTGAGAAGGGTGTTGATCCTCCATATAGAATTACACTTCACTAGGCTTTATGGTATCATTGGATAATGATCCCCTACAAAGATGGTTGATCCAAATTCGGTTTGTGGAGTCCCCCAACAGTCCGGGGAGTGATCCCCTATCTGAGTATCGGGGTCTTCAAATAAAAGTGAGCTTTCTTGAGAGGTTCCCATTGATCATGACCACTTGGATGGGTTTATCCATTGATAGTATGGATCATGGAGAAAATTATCTTTAAATGATCAATTATTTGAGTGGAATATTTTCAATATCATTTGGGTTGATACCATTTAGTGGCACGGTGTACTTACTCATTGTATTTAGGTTTTTTATGATTTTATTGCTCAATCGTTTTTATGAGTTTAATATTCTTTATAATTAATGTCTGGGTTTTTTAGTGTCCAACTAGGTATTTTTATACTCACTCCTACTTGGAATCTGCTCGCACGTGTCATGTCTTATGTAAACGATTCTCCTTTGGATGGTGTCCTAAGAGAATAGGGATATACTGGATCATATATTGAGTCTGAAATTCTGAGGTGTTTTCTAGGGGGTTTCATTTTATAATATTCTTCTCCCATGTATAATGTTTTACTCAAAATAGTTTATTGTTGGGCATGTATTTATCCCTCTAATGTCTTTTTCAATACTTTACTATCATACTCTGATCATGGTATCATAGATATATGCTTGTATTGGTTCTTCTTGTTTTATATTTCATAATTTTATGGGATACAATATGTGTGTGTGTTTTTATGTATGTATAGGTACATTAGCATAATTCCTACCATTTTTATAATTTTTCTACTTAGCATAGGATGCCAGCCCCTGACCAATTTGAGGTAGGCATGGGGTAGTCACAATTTGAGCCCCATTGGTGTGAGTCATGATAGATATAATGATATATATAATACTTAGATATGGTATTTATGATATAATTATACATATATAATTATAATACCACATAAACCTTCGTACTTTCCATTCTATAGGGAATGAGATAACATCACTTGTGTATACAGCATCTACGCACATTAGTCGTAGCCCGGTTGGTGAGTACTCCGTAAGTACATCCAAGTGACCTAGGATCAAATCCAGGTGGGGCATGATTTTTTGAGGCACTGTAGCAGGTACTATAGCGAGAATTGTGGCAGGTATTGTTTGGCATTGTAGTAGCTGAGAATATTCCCCAGTTTGGGCCTTCAGGCCACCAAAGCCTTCGGGTTAGTAAGGCCTTCGGCCACCTCAAGGACTTCAGGTCACCTTAAGTGAAAATGCAAACCAGAAAACCTATAAGGAACAAGCTCTACAAAGAGGATGAGCAAAGGAACTTTCACCACAATAGAAGCTAAACGAATTGCAAGAATAAGAGGGTATGACACCTACCATTGGGACAAGCCTTTGCATGCACGGAATGCCTAGACAAACAGCCATGCGAAGGTGGAGAGGTGATTTCATGATGAAGATGGTGGGGAAGATAAGTTCCAAGTAGTTAGTCTAGGTTGTATGTAATGTTTGAAGCCTACGGGCAATGAATTCATCTAAGGCCTATGGGACATGTAATACATATGCCTATGGGCCTTGTAAGGGCTCCACCTCACCCCTTGAAAGGTGGATTATCCAAAATCAATAAAAAATGAATGCCTTCGGTCCATTGAATGGATGGTGTATATAGCATCTACCACCTTGCGACGCAATGTGATTTGTTTTTCACTTAAGAATTACATGAAAGGTAATAAAGGATAAATTTAATGAAAATATATGATATATATGAAATTATATTGATTCTATAAAATTAATATACAATACACTTCCTTCCCCTTTTACCCGGTTATTAAATGATAATGTCTCTTGTGCGTGTGTATGAACTACCATCTCTAAGAAGCAATTTGATTAATTCTACATGTAAAAAATTTAATAATTATTATAAAGATTTATCTAATGAAAAAAATAATATTTATAAAATAATTATAATTATATATAATATGTAACTATATCCTATGTTTGAGATCCAAAACATTCACGATAAAAATGCATGAGAAAACAAGGAAATCAACACCTGAAACATCAGTGATAATGAAAGAATGTTAATGAATTGATAATAAGATATTGTAAAATAGATATTATATGATATTATAAGTATTAATATGATTACATTATAATTTAATAACATGTTTAAAACCATTATAACTTATGTTAAAAAAATCAACTAAAGGTAAGTGTGTTGTTAGAGGTTTCTTAACTCAATATCCATTCACTGGGTTATAAATCTACATTGTTGATTATATTATGACCTAATTTTTTTTGAAATGATATTTCCTTAATTTATGTTTTATTTTAAATTTTATTTATTTATCTTTATTTTTTACACATAATCACTTCATTTATTAACTCTCACCTCAATGAAATGAACTTTGTAAGGTTTTTATCTCAAAATATTCCTTCTTTGATAAACATGTTATTTTATGAACTAATTTTTTTATATGGTGTATAAACTTACCCTTTACATATTATATTATGTATACTTAAAAATTCATGATATTTTATGTTATAATGAATTCAATTTATTCATGGGAGTTATTATTCAAAACTTACCCAAGCGTTAAGTGTTTATGTTTCAATCTCATTTTAATAGGGATTATTATTCCATGAATTTACATTATTGGAAATTATTTGATCATTTCCTAAATATAAAATTTAATTTTATTCTCTTATATTTATTCATAAACTTTTCAAAAAAATTCCCATCTTTTTTATCTTTTTTATTTAAAATATTGAAATAATTTTTTGATAAAATATTGACATTATTTCTCACTTCAGTCGAAAGACTTTTCTCTTCCACGCATTTGTTTTCTTTAAAATGTTTTAAAAAAATTATAATATTATTCTATGATTTATTAAAGTAATTTTTACACATATTTAAATTTTATAAAATTGTTTAAAATGAATATTATTTTTATTTTCTAGAGAAAGTAATTTTTAACTTCTACCGAAAATGTGATAGGAATATGTATTTTAACATGAACATCATAAATGGTATTTCCCACCATCATGGCCATTATTTTCCATGAAGATTAATTTAAAAGTTTCCAAGGTTATTTTTTAAAAAATTGACTTCCAAAGTAGTTTTTGAATTTTAATTTTTCAAAATTAATTTTCCAATTAGAAAGGTAATTTTCCTCAAGAATGTTTTTAATATTTTTATAGTATTTCTATTCATCAATGGAAAAAACCTTTGATGTATTAAATTTTGTTATAAATTCTCTATATATGTATCTCACATATATACCAAGCTTATTATATATTACTTTTATTGGTTAATACATTCCTTATATTCATCTCTCAAATCCCTTCATTATGAAGTTCTCTTTGGATTAAGTTATGAGACATGATTATGCAGGCCATTCCTTTTATGAGGTAATTCTTATGTCTATTCATTAATATTGATATCCTTATGTGGAATGAACATGAATGTGGATGAAATAAATGTTTCAGGTTGGTCTGTAAGTATATAACCCTCCAATGAATTAGTTAATTCTTTATTCACATGATATGTCATGTATGAGATTAGGGAGTGAACCTAATAAATTGTGGGACTTTGTTCACTGTTCGATGTTGTCTTGGAAGTTATTATTAACCTATGTTTATGTCATACCTTATGTTTCTTCCACATTTACTATGATTCCTTGATCATATGATACCATGTTCTTTACAACATCCATCTATGTGATACCTTATTTTTCTTCTATTTAATTTTATCATAATATACGTTTTACTCACATGTTATGCTTTCCTATCATGTTAATTACATTACTAGGATTTTTAGCTCACTGATTTTTTTGTATACCCCAATAAATCTGATGAATATTTAGGATCACTAATGGATTTTTGGAGGTCAATATGGAAAATAAAATAAATATTAAATGTTTTTTGTATTAAAAAATTATTCTTCCAAAGTGATTGGGACTTTATGATCCTTGTTTTATGATTATTGGATATAATACTTAAAAATCATGTAATAATATGTGTCAAAGGCATGGGTCTCTATAGTTGGTAACAAGAGGAAAGGTTTATTTAAACATTGGACCTATAATGAGAAACGTTTAGTGTGAACCCTATGGATAAGTCTAATAATAAGTATACATATAGTAAAATATCCTAGAATTTTGGTGAAGTTTATAGCAAGTGGTTTTTGAGTAGTTATATCCCTATTTGTATACTATAAGAGGACATGTTTATGGAACATATGTACATAGGGTTAATATATCGAAAAAGTGAATTTTGGGATTAACTCAAGAATTACATGGTACACAACAATAGGCCATACTATAAACCAAGTTTCTTCTCCCAGGGGATTTCTTTTAGAAATTCATAGACTCTTTACAAACCATCAAGAGGGAATTCAATAGAATATAACAGTGTATGACCAAGGGTAAGCATAATGTGTCTTGGGTTGATAAGTCAAAATTTGATCATGATTTTAAAGTCATAATTAATCCTCTTTAGGTTTTAATTTAACGAATTTTATGATGATTAAGAGTATTTTGGGAGAAATATATTTTAATATAACCCTTGGTTTTATTATGGGTTTTTAGTTAAAAAAAGTTATTTGGGAAATAATACCTTTATATATTATAGACATAATTTTAATGAAATTTTAATCCTTTAGGGGTTATCATATCTTTTATGTTAAGGAAATAATATTCAATTAATACTATTTAGAGTTGTGGGAAAAAGATTTATAGAAAAAAATAGTGGTTACAAACTTGTTTGATGATTAATGTTATTTTTAGGATGTCCATAATATTTTTGGGAATATTATAAGATTTTAATTTTTGAAAAACTATAACCCCCATGATAGGTGACAACCCATCACATCTGGAAAGGCTGCATGTCTTGAACCCACAATTGAAGGGTGATAAGGGAGAAACTCCAACCACAGGCATGCATGATGTATTGGTTAGTATGTAATTGTTTTCAGATAAATATTTTAGTGGATAAATATAAAGTAGATTTCGGGAAAAATACAAAAGGATTAAATATTTTTATAATATTAGGATCTTAGGTAATTAATAACATTTTGTGGAAGATTTTATGGGGTTTGGATATATAAAACATTTAGTTTTATCATAAAAGATTATTAGGGGAAATTCTATTATCTTTTTGGGTATGTAAATTTAAAAATTATGAGATAACCTTTACGGATAAAAGTTTATTTCGTGTTAATATTATTTAGGTTATTTGGGATATAGTGTTATTTATTTAATTAATAATCTATTTTAAAACTTTGGTGTTATTTGGAGTTATCTTACAATGTGATAACCATTTTATTATTTTAATAAATATGGAATGATTATCTTGTTACATTTTTAAAGATTGTATGATCTGTTAAAAGTTAATTTTAGCTCTCAGAGCATAAAAAATAATATTTTATATTCATTAAATAGATTTAAAGTTGAAGTGGTAAGTGATTTATGCCCAACCAAAGGTTAAAATTATGTTTTTCAAATAAAAAGATATAAAGATAGTATATTTTTTGGTGTTATATATCTTAACAAAAAAAGAATCCTGCAAATCTAGAAAAAGTAACATGAAACAAAAATATCGTCTTATTATATTAATATCTAAGGAATCAATGGTATTATAATTTATCCTAAATTTAGTGTTTTGTGGTTTCTTACTTTCTCATGATCATTAAATTTTTTATGATTAATGATCGTTATCACTCCTCAAAATTATTTATTACCATCTTCCATATATATATCTTCACTTCCCACCAATATTCTCCAACTTTGAACCATTGTTAGATTTTATTCCAAATGACCTACTTATTAAAAATTACCTATTTTTAAGAGGAAGTTTTAAAACCATTTTTATGATATGGGTTTCTAATAAAGGTATTTTCAAATTCCAATCCTCTTAATACTATGATCAAGATTAATTTGTGAGGATGCAATTTATTTAAGGTTGTATAGTGTAACACCAAGATATTTTAAAAGAGGAACATCATGTTCAATATAATATATGACACCCAACACCAAGATTATAAGAGAAGTTAAAACACTGAGTTTTCATGAAATATTTCTTTTTATATAAATTCAATACCTTCTATGGCTTGTGATACATGTAACACCAGGTTTAAATGAAATGTTATTCTTTATTAAATATTATTATTTAAACATGACCATTATAAACTACACGTTAAGTTGACAGGTATGAATAGTACCATAAAAATTATGATAATTATATAGTTTACACATTTATTAAAAAAAATTGTTAACTACTTATTAAAAAAGAACTATTTTTAAGAAAAAAAAAATTCAAACATAGTATTTTTCTAAAAGGCGGTTTTGTTGCGCTTTGTGAACGTGATTTAAAATTAACATATAACAATTTTAGAGAATTTATTTTAAAAAATTAACATCATTTTTGAAATAATTATATCAATATTAACTAATAAATTTTTTTTGGGATTTTTCAAAAAGTATTAATTTTTTAGTGAAAAGTGAAAATACCAATTTTAATAAAAATGTCACTTATTTTGAATAAATTAATCCCAATTATTTTTTTATTTGATTTAAAATTAACATATGTATTAATTATTTATATGAAATACAGTTAAGTAAATTTAAATCATCCTTATATTAGAATTTACACTATGTTTTTGTAAGCTTTAAAACACCTTATTTTTGAAATCTGTTTTAAAATACAAAATATTTTAATATTTTAAATAATTAAAATAACACCTAATGTTAGAGACCTGAAACTGAAATTATAGATTTGGTACAAAAAGTACTATTTATTTTATTTATAACAGACAACTAAAAATTACATAATCCTACACAAAAGTGAGGATCATTCCAATATGGATTTTGGAGGATTAGGAATATTTATTACATAATATTCGAGTTTTCCAAAATTATAAACTAACTAATTTGATTTAATCATTATAGTTACTAAATTGAAATTATTCACCTTTGATTATTCTAGGTTCCCTGTGAAAAAATATTTTAAAAGTATAGGGTGAGCATAAAAATTACTGAGCAAGTGTTTTTAAAATAGTGGATAAAATCCATTTAAACACTTTAAAATTATATTAAAAACAATTTTTTTCAAATATAAAATATTTTATATGATATATTATTCCAATATAATAATCTAGGTTTTTCAAGAAGTACTTCAAAAATCATTTAAAAAATATACTACTTTTAAAACCCATTTATTTCAAAATAAGTAACCTTTGAAATTATACTTGGATTTCTCCTTTAATTTTTTTAGAAAATGATATATTTTATGGATTAAGATGATACTTGGAACACCATATTAATTCTTATAGGCCACTTTAATTATCTACTTAAGGATAGAATCCCCTTTAGACAGTAGTTTCAATCCCCACTCCTGATCATCTGATTTGATATGCAAGTTCCAAGTTTAATTCAAGGGAAACATTTTTCTCTTGCTTACCTTCCTCATATAGAATCAACTAAAATCCTTTCAAATACTACATAAATTATTTTAGATTATGAAAATAAAATTATTCCTTTTAATCTTCATAAGAGGATATTTTTAAGGAATCAACACACGGGTTGGGAGAAATCTACCCTTATAAGATAAATCAATATTTTTTTAAGGAAGTTTATAAATTAAAAAGTAGTATTTATAAACAATTTGAAAATTAAAATTAAAAAATTTATGTTTAAATATACATGGAAATAAAATTAAATACAAATTTTATGTCCATGTCTATATTTATAATCACCATCCATAAATTCAAATGACAATTTACACACAAAAAAAATGATAACTTTAATAATTAAAAAACACTGTTAGCATCCTTATAAAGTATGAAGTATGATTTTTAAAACTAAATGAAAATTTTCTTTCTAAAATAAAATTTATAAATATAAAAATCTATTTTAAAATAATACTTATAAAAAAATAATAGTTCGAAAATAGGGTTTTCAAAATAATAAAATTTTCTTATAGGAATTTGAAAATAAATTGACACTTACATAAATATAAATTTTGAAAACAATCCCATACATAAATGTAAAAGCATAACTTCCTTACAATAATAAACTTTTGAAAATATATGATTTTAAAAAAAATTACTTCCCTTATATTATATTTTTTTAAACCTTATTCTTTTTCAATGTAGAAGAATCCCTCTTCCATTATCTCTTTAATCTCTCTCTATCTTCTTCTCTCTCCCATCACAATTCAAAACAGAACTAGGTTTTCAGGGATAATCCCTCAAAGGAAGAATTTTATTTACCACCATGATTCCAATATTATAAATATATATATATATATATATATTGTTTATATATATATAGTTGTATACAATCGAGGGAATAATCGAGAGTGAACATGATTTTCTCAAAATATGTGGTTTAGGTTTTTTTACTGAGAAAGATAATATATTGATATAGAAATTATATAAATATAATCTTATATATTCATCATTTCTTATATTTTTGATACAATAATGAATAAAATAAATATGGATATCTTCCAAAGCACTCTAAGCGGTCTTCAATTTAATTGTGATAGAGACATGTAGTTATATTTATTTTTTTAAATTATTTTAATTGGTTCAAATAAGCTCCTTCAAAAAGCTTTGAAAACATAATAATTCATTGGTTTTAATAAATGCATCATTTAATTATTTATTGATTAGTAGATATTATGAAATTTGTTGGTGTTGGGCAGAAGAAGGTGATTTAATCAATGGCATCAAGTTTCACTAGATCGGTGGGATGTGGAAGATGATCATTTGGCCGATTGAACGGCTACCATCGATCGAATTGATTGGTCATGAAAAAAAAATTATTTTCAACATGGTGAATAGTTTCCTATATATTTCATCTGACAAAAATATTTCAATTATTCTGTGAGTATGTAATACGTGACTCTATGGGAAATATACTTGATCTTCTTGTGGGATTATAGACGGCCAAATTCTCAATGATCAATCCCTACCACCATGCAAGTTGGCCAGGGTCTACCTCTCCAAGTTGTTGACCCAATAGGGTCTTACATGTGGTTTGAGGGATCCCATGTTTAGCCTAGTGATTGGAAAAAAATTCATTCTCTAAGTAAAATTTTAAAACATAATATAAATACTGACACAAAACTTATAATAAGTTTTTATTATTAAATACCAGAGTAACGATATTTTGTTTTATAATTTTCAACATAAAATTAAAAATATTATAAACTTATAATTAACATAAATTTAAAATAATATTTTTTTGAACTATGAATTTCTTTAATTTATAAACACTTACATTTTTAAACACAATGAAATTTTTAATAAAAATATTAAGTGCACTAACCATAAATGTATATTTACCTAATATTTATTTCAAAATAATGTTTAGTACATTTAAAAAAATTACATAAAGTATTCATATTACATGTCATTTTTTTTCTAATATTAATATCTTAATAAAAATATTTTAGAAAGCAAAAATTAAAAAAATTTCTTAAAAATATTGTATTAGATAATTTTTTCAAAAAATAATAAAATTATCCAATTATTAATATAATTTAAAAAGGACCTTTATAATCACATAACTTATATAAAAATATTTTTTTCATGAAAAATAATATATTATAAACTTACAAATTAAAAACATGAGTTTTGAAAAAGTACTTTTCAAATAATGTATCGTTTATTTTATCTTATTTTAAGAAGAATAAATATATAAATTAATATATTTTCTTCAAAATATTATCAACAAAAATACCATTTCATGGAAAATAAAAGTATTATTTTAAAATAAGAGTGAATTTTAATCAGAAATTATTTTGATTATATAAAATAAATTAGTTACATAAAATATTTTATTAAAACATTTCTTAGTATCTATTAACTTATAAAGAAATATTTTTATTAAGATATAATTTAGAATAAAAATATACATAAATTATTGGGATGTTACATTCTCTCCCTAAAATAATTGTTACATCATAATTCTTTCATAACACATAAGGAAATTCGGAAGTTCCATTTTCTGAATTTGGAAAACTATAATTGCTCATATTTATATACTATTAAAGGTCATTGAATTACCTAGATTATCAAAATAAAAAAATTAACTCTTAAACTTTCCTAAAATGAAAATTCCATAATCTCCAATGTTATTTAAACCATTCCTCTGATACCTTCTATAACTACCTCTAACCCACAACTACAAATTTGATACAATTTCTTGGGAAAGAGGGCGTCTTTTGGAGATTAACGATGATGGGTTTTGACGGGGTTTGAATGTGCTACACAATTCATCATGTCGGGTTCACCATTTTTGTTTTGTGGGAAGGGTGTATTTCGGAGAATCCCAATGATGTATTGTCAGGGTTTGAATGTGTTTCACATTCATCCCATCTATTTTACAAGGTTTTCCATCCAATGAAACTCCCACTAGTTCCCACATCCATAACTGAGTATGAGCCTACTTTCCAAAAGTGGATGGTCAATTTTGGTTTCAGATCCAATGAGACTTAGGAACTCACATTATTCAAGAGGATAGTAGACTTCACTAATCACACACTTTCTGGGGTAATTTTGTCCTCCTACAATACTCTATTATATATTTCATTTATGTTCATGAATCTCTTTCTAATCACGATATAGGACGGAATACCATAACAAAATGATCAAATGTTAAACCCTTATATACCAAAAGGGCGGGTCTATTAATGATTCCATCTGTATATATCTGAGGATATTCATCTATTAACCATCACTAGTTATCTACTTATATTTTGAATCCATAAAACAAGGAACTCAAAAGTTTACTTCTATCCAAGGATGTAATTAATATCTTGGGTATGGGATGGAACCTTTATGAGTCACCCTTCATATCATGTTTATAACTAGAATCAAATCCCACAGAGTTTAATAAACTCATGAAATTTAAAATCATTCATAAATAAAATATATTAGGTAATATAGGCACTAGATATTGGGCTCGACCCTTATGAAGGTGTCCTACGTATCCTAGTTGTAGCAGGACTCAGAGTCATCATAGTTCAATCATGCCCCCAAGACTTACCCCGAGGTGAATTTCCTTACATGGTGGTTTTCATACCATGAAATTGAATAGGGATTAAATATTTTTCTTGCCATGTATTTTATAGGTTCATGATGAAAACAATAATATTACTTCAAATCCCTAAACTCACATGAGCCATGTTTGGTGTAAGAAATAAGGGACAACAAGTAATCGGTCACCCTACCTGTGGGTGTGGGGATTACGTGCTAGATAGGTAGTTATGGGATATTTTATATATATTTCAGGCCATGTTAATGAGTCATATGTGTCTTGGTTATGGTAGAAATTAAATTTCTTGTATTTCAATTGACTTTTCAATCTTTTGATGGATGATAAAAATGATAAACCCATGGGAGTGGTTGGATCTCAATTATTATAATGTTCAAGACAAGGATGGTATTACATTGTGGTAAATTCCCATTAGATCTCAGGCCATATAAATTAATCCTATGTATCTTGATTATGGCAGGAATCAGATATATTTTAGTTTAGTTGGTGGTGTTCCCAAATATAGCCACAGGGAAAATACATCATGTCTGGGGATGTCTACTTGACATGTCCTAGTTGTCAGCCTAACATGTCCAGATTGTCTTCCTGACAAGTCATCATTTCCTACCGAACATTTCTAAGGATGTCCATACATTCCCTATTTTCCTAACAGATATTTCATAAGATAATATCATGATCTATTTGACTTTTAATGACCCAAACTTTTACAAATAAAATTTCCCTTATGATTTAATTAAATGTCTTATTATGTAATATAGTAATGGAAAACACATGCACTTCATTGGTTTTATTGTATTTTATTGTATTTAAAATAATACCAAGAATAATTACTACTAATAATATAGTCATTTAACAGTGATCACATGATTAGTATAAATATGGGGTTTTAAAAAATAAAATTGACACATACAAAGGAAGTAGTGGCCTTAACCAGTACGATCGTACCCTACGAATCCCATTTATCAGAGCTTCTGGGGGAGGTATAATATCTAGGATTTGATGATGAAAAATCTCTAGATGATATCCAACAACAAAAGTACGATAATTCCCATTAATGGGATATGTTCAATCTCATCAATATCACAGTCCAAACCATGATCACTGAACCACCCCATGAAAACCTCACCATTGGGCACCTTACACTTAGGAAGTTTGCTAGTGTATTAAAGGGATATGTATTAATACACAAAAAATATGATTAGGATGATTTTTTAGAGAATAATTAATATATTTTCATCCTGTTATTGTTACATTATAAATGATTTTTATTTTGATACAATAAAACACGAAGAATATTTTTGCGTAATATTCAAATTCAATTAAAGAATTTATTTTGATGAATTAATAGATTTATGAAAGAAATAAAAAAATTTAAAAAAAATATTATAATTAAATAATTTTTATTAAATATAAATTTTCATATAATTTATATGAAGTTAAATGTAATTATTTTAAGGGTATGAAAACTGATATTGTCAAAAAAATCCATCATTTATCAATAAATGTTGATTATTATTTTAAATGTAAAAATGAAAATATTTATAAAATTATTTTAATAAAATTAATATTTTTTTTGTAATCATAACTTCAAAATTATCCAATGATTATTTTTTTATAATTTTCTGGTTAGTCGAATCTTTTGGAAAAAAATTAAATACGGTATAAATATAAAATGTGTATTATGACATCATAATGACCCAAAAGTGATGTGACAAATAAAATAAAGTGTATACAACAACAAACATATTTTTCCCTTTAAATAATTTTATTTAATGTTTATTTTATTAATTTTATAAAGCCATTGTGAATCCTCCAAAAAACAATATTTTAAGATTTAAAAATCATTACATCAAGTGTATGACTCAATTCCACATAAGAAAGGGTATTACTTTACTAATTTAGGAATTTGGCCTTATAAAATAATTAAATCAACTACCATTTGGAACTAATAATGGTCAAAATCCATGGTAAGGACTTTTTTTTGGGTTATTTAATTATATAAATTCTGATAAATTTGAGAAATGATTAAAAATCCCCAACACTTTTCTTATATAAACCCAAAGAAGATCACATTTATCATCGCTAAAAATCCTTATAGAACATACTTACCTCTAAATACCCTCTATAAAGTCCTATAAAGGTTCCCCATTCTCTCAATAAGACCCTCCCAAGCATTTTAAGTCACACACTCAAGTATGGAATCCTCTCATTCTCCTCTTTATTAGAGTTTATTTATTATCTTATACCTTATATTTCCAATTCCTAATGTTGGGATATATATTTTCTTATCCCTAATACTATCCATTTTATTTCCAAAATATTATAGACCCATTTAAATCTCATAAAATCATTTTATAAATTTTTAAGTGATGTCGTTATGCAGTCGAAATTTCACCACGATTTTTCAGGCCAAAACATTTGTATAGTGAATATCATACTCATTTCCTATCAAGGGTATTCACCTTTATACACTTAAACCTATTAGAATTTGGAATTACATTTATTTATTCCACACTATATGTTCATGGAATAAAATTTTATTATAAATTATTCTATGTTTTATGATCTATATGTCATGATTAGTCCTGAGAATGAAATGAATGTGATACGGGGCTAGAATTATATAACACCCCAATGTATTGGGTAAATTTTAGTATCATGAGATGTCAAGTTGGGATAGGGAGTGAACCAAATTCCTTTATGGTACTTTTTCAATCATGATTTCTTCATAGTTATCTTTTCCCCATGTTTGTGATGCGGGGTTTTAAGATGTTTCCACATTTTCCATGTTTCCTTTAAGTTGTCATTCTATATAATGCCTCATTGTTCATGTTTATGATTTTCACTACCTTTATTCTCTATTGAAATGCCTATTTTATAACCTTTGTTACCTTATTCATGTTATCCAATGTATATTCTATTACTGGACTTCATGTCTCACTCAATTATTATCTAGGTCCCTAGGTTATCCCTTTCATTTTTAAGTACGAGAATGTTTCCGAAGTTTTCAATAAATATGTTGTTTTCCCAATTCTAAATTATTAATTAATGTACCTATTTCTTTAATACACAATAATTATCAATATTATAGGTTGTATTAAGTATAATCCTATTAAATAAATCATATATTAACATGTAATAAAGTGATGGGTTCATATAGTTGGTATCAGTGAAAAAGTTTAGTTATTTTTGGAAATAGTATTATAAAACCCTAGAAAGAACCATAGGGATAATACTAAGTATAATAAAACAAAATTATATTTTGGAAATTATAGGGTAAGTTTTTTATCAAAAAAATCCATCCGTGTCTGCAAACTATAAGTGGGCATGGTTGTGGAATAGATATACCATGGGGTAAAAACTCTAACACGGTGTGTTGGTCCTGAATCAGCGTAAATCAATACATGATAATGGGCCTTACTGTGCACCAGGTTTGAAACTCCCAGGGGATATACTTTGGTAAAATCACAAACTCATTACAAAAAAAATATTAATGGAATAAACAATTCCCATAAGAATATATGTTTGGAAATAGATTATGTATAACATAGATTGAATCTTATAAATTCATCGGTTAAAGAAATAAATGTAATCTATAAGTTATCCCTTAAATATCTTTAAATTACCATTTATGAGTTTAATAGTTTTAAAAAATAATCCTCATTTTTTCCTTTATTCAATCCAATGGTCAAAAATAATAGGAATCAGGTAAACAATCAATGTGATGGACAATGTGATAAATTCCCCAATGAGACACCCAAAATGATGGGAGTGTGGATAAAAAAATTTATAATGTTATTCACTCAGCTAACTCAGGTTCTGGATACAAAACTAGATCAGGAGGAGATCCCAATTACCCCTAAGAAAGCACAAGTTAAAATTGAGATCTTTAAATAAAAAAGGCCTCAAACATTCAATAGATCATCTAATCCCTTAATCATAGAATAATGGATCAAATACATTTAGAAGATATTCTCTATCCTTCGGTGTTATAAACAAGATAAGGTTCTACTAGATATGTATTGTATATATGGAGAATATGATCAGTGGTGGAAATGGATCAAGAATATGAAGCCTAAGGAATATATCGAAGAGATGGAGTGGAAGGAATTATAGAAAATGATTTTTGATAAATATATTACTCACACTCCCCATATTAAAATGGAAATGGATTTTCTTTCCCTCAAGAAAAAGTATGATTAATATATCAATTCATACAAGTAAAACTACACAAGGCTTTCATGATACAACTATGGCTTTTTCATTATCCTCCATGCAAGGATGGAAACTTCTTTGGTGGGATAAAAACTATTCTATGAAAATCCATGATGATCTGAGACTTTGATTGTTTTGAGGAAATTTTATGATGTTCCCTTATTGTCAAAATTGAGATTAGTGACTCTCAAGTGTATCATGGGGATACGAAGAAAAAAATGGAGTTTAATTTTGGTGGTCCAGTAGAGAAATCTAGTTGTGAAAGGAAATTTCAACAACCCACTTGTCAAAGGTGTGGAAAGAAGAACCCAGCAAATTTCATAAGAGGGATGAGGAAATGCTTTAGGTATGGGAAGGAAGGACACCAAGAAAGTGATTGCTGATAAGGGAAACCCATTAAGGTGTTAGAAGAGAGGAATGATCTAGCCAACCCTCAGAGTACTTTTATTTTATACAACTACAAGGATCCATGGAACTTTGTAAATCAATGCACAAAGCCAAGGGTTTTTTGAGATGACCAACAACCTACAAGGCAAAAAGGGTGATATTTTTTCATCAAAACCACTAAGGTGGATCTTAACAATGAAGTGGTAACAGATAAAATTTTTATTAATTAAATAATAGAAAACATAATTTTTGATTCTGGTTATATTAATTTATTCATATCAAGAAATTTTATTAGAACTACTCAAAAACCCTTGTTATACTCCCTTCAGTGTAATTTTATGTAATTATATGTATGGATTGAATTTCCCTATATAGAGCCTATATAAATTTCCATGGGAAGGAAATCACTCTCTGTTTTTCGAATCACTACTGGATTCTATACAAGTACAAGGAGGAGGATTAATCTTCTTTAGCCCCATCATATCAAGAACAAATATTATTGCCCTATGAGAAAGTGTGTTTAGCTCAAATGATTGATTCTAAATAATGAATCATCCTTTAAGTCATACTTATTGTGATTGAATCTTCTAATGTGTTTCCTAAATAATTTCATAGACTTCCTCCAATCCAATAGGAATAATTTTCAATAGATCTTATATATGGGGAGTTACCATTATCCAATACTCTATATAGAATGGATTTTGTAGAACTTGAGGTTCTAAAGAAACCACTATAAGAGAATATCGATAAAGGTTTTATACACCCAAATTCTTCACTATGGGGTGCACTATTCCTCTTAGTCAAGAAGTAGGATGTGCCAATGTTCCTTTGAATTGGTTATCATGATCTCAAAAAGATCATGATAAAGAACAAGTATCTTCTTCCATATATTGATGACTTGTTTTATAATCTACAAGGAGCACAATACTTCTTCAAGGTCGATCTATGGTTGGGATATTACCATGTTATGGGGAAATGGAGAATATCCCCCAAGACAACTTTTCATACAAGGTACGATCACTATGATGTAGTAGTAATTCTATTAAAACTCACTAATTCTCCGGAAATCTTCATGGACTTGATTAATAGATTATTTAGAGATTACATCGATAAAAGTTTGGTAGTCTTTACAGATGATATTCTAATATTCTCCAAAAAAATGAGGGGTATCTGATCACTATGTTGTAGCCCATATCAGAGGAGAATCTTTATGCCAACTATAGTAAATGTGAGTTATGGTTTAAGAAAGTATCATTCTTGGGGAATAATCACATGCAATTAGATATCCATGGACCCTATAAACCCATAAGTAATTTAAGGATTCCTGAGTCCAACATCTATGATATACATCTACAGTTTCCTTGGATTATTAGGGTGTAATCATTGATTTGTGAGAAATTTCTAGCGATTATCGACCCTATAACCAAGATAACTCATAATGGAGTGAATTTTTCTTGGAATGATAAATGAAAAGAGATATTGAAGGAGATGAAAATGATGATTATCACTACATATGTTATCACACTAACCACAAGTAGAGAACTTTTTTCAGTTTTCAACGATGTATCGAAGAAGGATTGGGTTGTGTGTTAATGTAGAATGGAAAATTCAAAACCTATGATTCTAGGAAGTTGAAATTTTATTAATTGAACTACCAAAAACATGATCTAGAGTTTTATTCATTTATCATCACTTTGAAAATGTGGTGGAATTATCTATTTGGGTAGAAGTGTGAAATATATATATGGATCCCAAAATTCTATAGTATTTGTTCACACAGAAAGAGATAAATATGAGCCAATGAATATTTTCAGAGCTGATCAGGGACTGTGAATTATAAATCCAATACCATCCTTGGAAATCGAATAAAGATGAAGATGGTGTAAGTAGAAAGATCTATAAATTCTATCAATGACGATAATCTATAGGGATCTGATATTATTATATTTGTAAGGGATGGACATGGGAATCATAAAGCAATAGACATCATAAATCCTTTCATAAATGATTCCTCAACCATACATTTTGTTGAAGATAAAGTATTATCAAAGAGATTATGTGGGAATTCATAAGAATGTAGAAGCTATAAAAAAGGAAAACCATCATAGTTCAATGTTAATGAAGGAGTTGTTAGATTTGGGTCAAGACTATATGTCTTTTTAAATCATGTGATAAAGAATGAGATTTTGGATGATGCACATGGATAAACATTCTATATCCGCCCAAGAAGGAAAAATATGTATCGAGACCACCGTGAACACTATTAGTGGAAAAATATGAGGAATAAGATTCTAGAATATAAATCAATTGGTCTTGAATATCAGCAAGTGAAATTAGAAAGGAAAAATCCAAGGGGATGATACAACCATTACCCATACCTACATAGAAATGATAAAGCATCACAAAAGAAATTATAACTAGTCTTCTAAAGAAATCAAGAGGGAATACTTCTATATGGTTTGTGTTGGATCATATTATAAAGACTACGTGCTTCATTGTGATTCAAGAGGATTTCTCACTATATCAACTTGCATGGATATACATCAGAGAAGTGTTGAGGTTATAAGAAGTACCACAATAGATTATATCTAATTGAGATCTAAGAATCACATGCATGTTTTTGAAAAGTCTCCAAAATGATCTAAATACTAATTTGAACTTCATAATGGATTTGCACCCCAAAATTGATGGTCTATTTTATGGGAATATCCACACCCTTCAATACATGTTGAGATATTTCTCAATTGACATCAAAGCAGGATAGTACAAACAAGTCCCTCTCTTAGATTTCTCATACAATAATAGTTCCCACTTAATCAACCAAATGCTTCCCTATGAAGACATTTATGTGAAATGGTTCCAAACACCTTCATTTTGGGATGAAGTTAGGGGTTGAAAATTTCTAGGTCCAAAAATGGTTGAGGAAACGGTGGAAATGGTTAAGACTAATCAGAATCACATCAAGAATTTTTACACTCGACAGAAGAGTTATGTTGATAATCATTGACCAGACCTAGAGTTTTATGTCAATGACATTTTATTCCTCCATATATCTAAATAAAATAAATTGATTTGATTTTGTAATAAGGAAAATATTAGTCCAAGATACATCGACCCCTTTGATATCCTTGATCACATTAGAGCGGTGGCCTACTAACTTGAACTCCCACCTAAGTTATCTCAAGTACATGATGTATTCCGCGTATCCCTCTTGAGAAAGTACATACTAGACCCCTCTAATACACTCAATCTATTGGTGGTACCATTTTAGAATGGATTTCCTATGAGGAGAAGCTGATGAAGATCATAGATCATAGAGACAAAGTTCTATAGAATAAGACAATGCACACAGTCAAAGTGTTGTGAATAAAGTACAATTTTGAAGAAGAAACATGGGAACTAGATGAGGTAATGAAATAAAGTTACCCTCATCTATTTTAGTGTGGGAAAATAAAATTTCAAAAGATAAATTTCTTAACGGGGGAAATTGTAACAACCTGAACTATTACAGATAAAATTTCCCATAGGATTTAATTAAATGTATTATTATGTAATATTGTTATGGAAAAAACATGAACTTATTTGGTTTTATTATATTCTATCATATTTTAAATACAATTTTACTACATTAACATTGATAATATATCCATTGAACAGTGATCACATGATAATTATAAATGGAAGATTTTAACAAATCCAACTAACACAGACAAAGAAAGTAATGGCCTCCACCAGTAGGATTGTACCCATGGAATCCTATTTATTAGAGCTTATAAGGGAGATATTATCACTGGTATTTGACCCTAAAAAATCTCAATCTGAGATACAACTACTTAAGCATGAGAAAAAAAATTATGGGAGAAGATCAAGCTCATCCAGATCACATCCCAAACCATGTCGGTCATCCCACCCCATTAACATCTCATAGTTGTAGACCTTACTCTTAGGGATTTTATAGGTGTATTAAAGGGATGTGTATTAAGGCCCAAGAAATATGACTATATTCATTATTTTTTATAAAATAATGAATATATTTTCAACCTATTTTTGTTACTCTGTAAATGATTTTTATTTTGATACAATAAAACACAAAAGTGTTTTTAGGTAGTATTCAAATTTTATTAAGGAATTTAATTTTTTGAATTAGTGGATTTATAAAATAAATAATATTTTAATAAAATATTATTATTAAATAATTTTTATTAAATATAAATACTCATATAATTTTTATGAAATTAGATGTATTTTTTATGGGGGTTTGAAAAAATTTATTGTCAAAAAACCCAGTATTTCTCAATAAATGTCGATGATTTTTTTAAAATTAAAAATTTTCAATTTTAGAAAATCATTTTGATATAATTAATTTTATTTTTGGAATCAAAATATCTAAATTATCCAATGGTTGATTTGTTATAATTTTCTGAGATAGTCAAATTTTTGGGTTAAATTAAATACAGTATAAATATATAGTGTATTATGCCATCATAATGACCCAAAAGTGGTGTAATAAACAGTATAAAGGGAATCCATAACCAAATATAATATTTACCTTTAAAATAGTTTAATTTTATGTTTATTTTATTAACTTTATAAATCATTTGTGAATCCTTCAGAACCATTAATATATTTAAATATTTTAAAATCATTTCTTTAAGAGTGTGACTCACTTCCACATAAGAAAGGGTATTATTTTTCTAATTTTGGACCTTGAACATATAAAATAATTAAAACAAATCCCATTTTAATGAATCCATGTGATAAATCCATGTTAAGTATTGTTTGTTTGCTTATTTGTTTATCTAGAGTCCAAGACCAATGTTTTAGAAATGTTAAACAATCCGAAAATATTTTCCTATATAAACCCACCCAAATTCCCATTTATATTAACTAAAAACAATTTTTTCATGTCATGAATCTTCCCTTCCCTCTGTATAGTCCTCCTATGTCACCCCCAATCTCTCAAGAAGCTCCTCCCAATCATTTTGAGCCACACACTCAAGTAAGGGATCATCTCATTCTCCTCTTTATTATTTATTCCTTATTATCATATGACTTGTATTTCAAATTCATAATGTTTGGATATGTCTTTTCATATCCCTATTATATATTGTTTTATTTACAAATTATTAGATACCATGTTATCTCTCATAAAATCATTTTATGAATTTTTAAGTGACGTTGTTTTGCTGACGAAATTTCATCATGATTTACCACTCAAAAACAACTATGTAGGGAATACCATACCCATTTCCTATAAAGTTTTTTAACCATTATAAACTTATACATCTTTGACTAGGTAATTACATGTATTTATTCCACACTCCATATTAATGTGATAAAAGTTTATGATAAATGGTTCCATGTATTATGATCATAGTTTCACACTTAATCATGATAATAAAATGAATGTGACAGGAATGCCCAGAATTATATAGCACTACCATGAATTAGTTAATATTTAGTCACATGAGGCATCATTATGGGATAGGGAGGGAATCTAATTACTTTATGGGAATTTTTTTATCCAGATTTCTTCGGAGATTTCCTTGACCAATGATTATGATGTTCTGTTTTAAGTTGTTGTCACATTTCCCATGTTTCCATTATGTCATCATGTTATATCATGACTCATTGTTCATGTTTATGATTTTCATTCTTTTTATTCTACATTGATATACCTATTTTCTAACATGTATTTCCTTATTCATATTATTCCACCCTTTCTTATGTTTTTCCACAGGTTATCTCCTGTAGTTTTAAGTATGAGCTTGTTATGGAAGTTTTGAATAAATATATTTTTTCATATTTTAAATTGTTATGTAATGTACCTAATTCCTAAAGACCCTATAATTATAGATCTTATAGGTTTAATGAAGTGTAATCTTTTTTAATAAATCATGCATTAATGTGCAATAAAAATATGGTTTTTTATATGTCTTGTTCAAAGTACATTTCATAATTTGGATGACATCTCAGGAGGATAACATATCATCAAGGATGACACGTCTAGAGGACATTGAATGATCTGGATAACATTTCTAGAGGACATCACATGATCTTTATGACTTGTGGGAGAAAATCACATAATTATTATGACTTTTTAGAAGGGAATCACATGATCTGTCTGACTTTTCAAGAGGACATCACATGATGTAGCAGACTTGTCCAGAGGACATCATGAGACCTATATGACATTCCCTAGTTTTTTCTAGTAACTTGGGAAACATGTATTGAATACATTGAGATATCTTCTGTTCAAGACCAAATGACTTTTAAAGACTTTACTGGAAATCCCAAAGAGCTTCATGAGACTTGGGTGGCATTCCTAGAGGTCATCACAAGATTTATATGAAATTTCCAAGGGACATCGTGTGATCTAAGTGACACGTCAAGAAAGTGTGTCATGAATTGGGTGATGTGTCATGGTGATGTCGGATGTACTGTGTTGTTCATACAAAGTTCATGAAAATCATAAAATCTATCTTCACATAATTCTCCCTTCCTTTTCAGTATTTTTCAATCCTTTATTTCATATGTTCCTCAAGTTTGGTCTAGAGTATCTTATTACATGTTTTGCATAACCCAATCAACATGAAATCATAACCTAGTAGGCATACCGAAAGTCCTCCATATGATCTATATATTGTTGACACAAATCATATATCCATGCTTCATGATCCCTTACATCATTATATATATTTTACCTAGAAAATGACCCTTACGATCATGTGACTGGGTTCTTCAAGAATTCTTCTTTTATGCTTCTATGTAGTAGTCACACATCATATCTTGTTTTTTCTATGTTGACGGGGGGGATTTGTAGGACTATTATCCCCATTTATATTCCACCTTGTGCGATATGTATCTCATAGGAATGAGCTAGATTTTGTGGAGGGACTCTTGTGTCATATGCTTCGCATGATCCTTCGAGGTTTTATCCATTGTGTCGCGTGATATTTAGTGACTGCTTGAACTACTCAACATCACCAGGTTTTCAAACCATGTTGACATGTCAAGGGGGTTTAATAAGGTCATAATAACATGTATTGGGGTTTTTTGGGATACGGATTCATGTATTATGGATTTCACATGATTGAGGATTACTCATCTGGGGTCCTCCCTAAGACTAAGGTGGCTTATCAAGGGAGCCTCTCTGAGATCGGGACAACATGTTGAGGTGGGCCTCACATGGTCAATGGTGATCACCTAGGGTGTTTGACCACTTTCACATAAAGTCTATTATATCCTCACTTTTTAATAAGCTTCCCCCATACCCATTTTTTCCTTCTTTATTTTACAAGGGCATGAGATATCAGGAAGTAGTGCACTTATTACTTAGGATAGCAATTCTCCTTGTCTGTAGTGCACCACAATATCAATGATGGATCTCATTGTGATGCATGATCAATTTAATGGGAAATACCTCTAATTTTTGAGGGATACATGGTGGAATCTTATGTTTCGATGCATGTGTCTGAGGCCCTTCACAGGATGAAGGTGACACACCCATATACATTTGAGTAATAAGGTGGTAATGTAATTGGGGGCTTCGTGAGGTCTTGTGAATCACATGATCATGTCATATGAATATCGGTGATAGTTTAAGATATAATCCTTTCCCATATTTTAATCCTTTAGTTTAAAAGTGGTTTTGGATGACTTTCAGGCTCCTTCCAGTTGACAAGTCACATGATTGAAAGATCTTGTTTGGAATCCTTCGCACAGTCATCAATGATTGCCTGGGTGCCTTCGCAAGAATTGGGAGGCTTATCAAATAGGTCTCACATCATCAATAGCATATCATGAGATATGCACGGTTATCTGACATGACCTTGTTAGGGTCATGTAATCATATTTCCTTATAAATTTTATGTGATCTATGAGATTCATCCACATTCTCTTCATATTCATTGTGGAAAAAATAAATCATATAGTTTGGGTTTTTCTTTTATACTATATTTTACAATGATCATTTTTTGGGAATCAAAAAATTCTCCACCCCCCCCCCCACTTAGGAGTAATTTATATGGTGACAGGCACTCAGTTCTGAAGAAAGTAAATGCCTGTTAAATATTTGGGGTTTTTCAAATTGGAGTCTTGGGAAATGTTTAGACTCCTGAGTAATCATTAGTATTCCACAATGTGCCTTATAAATAGTGGTTGAAGGAGAATCTCATTCTTCCAGCTATTCCAAAACCAGTAACTATTGCAATTTTATTTCTTCATGTGATCCCTTCACAAGAACACATCACAAGACCCTATTTAAAAGACTTATCCACAAGAACCAATTACAATATATTTCCACAATATTGTTTTGAAATTACTCTTTCACAAGATATGATTGTCTGTTTGTGCCATGTAACTTCTATATCCCATAACTTATTTGAACAAACCATAAATAAATTATTATTAATTTCATTAACCTTGACCCAAGTCATTGGTCATTTAGCTACCTTGCAGGTTTTGAATATTATTCTTTTTCAGTTTCATGATCACTCCACCATTATGTGGTTTGTGTGACCATCTTAGGGTCAAGTGATATTGGGTAATATAACATACTAGAATATTACAAGATTATTTGTGGTTTATGTGATTCGTGAAGCCTTCACAGTTTATGTGGTTTGTGAGACCCGTATCAGGTCATGAAACATGTATGATGTAGTTAGAGATTTGTATCTCCTTTTCTAGTCTCCCTTTACTTGTCTGATATATGTTATTTTTTTATTCATATAGATTCTATCTCCCTTCACATTTTTTATAATCCTTTAAAGAAATATTTCATAGCAGTGGTGTCTTGTTGGAACTCTACTATTGTAAGGGTGGATGATTTCTATCACCATAATGTTGAATCTTCATAGAAAATATTGATGAACTTATGGGAGTGATCCTTATGGAATATCTGATCTTAGAATTCTTGTGTCGCTATGTGTTTGTCCTTACCAATTTCACTTCCATCCTTTCTTCACAGTCAAAAATCATTCCCTATTCTTGAATTTTGAAAAATCCTAACACCTTTAGAAAGAAAATCTCCCAAAAAGGTCATTTAATTTACAAGTAAAAATGTGAAGATAGATCAATAATGAAATCTATGCCCAAATAACTTGCTAAGAAAGATCGTGAACCTGATTCAGTCATCCAAATATACTGCTCCATAACATGTAAATCTAACATGAGCTAGAGGTTTGTGTGGTCACCATATGGTATTTCCAATTAGGGGTTTTTGAATGCATTTTCAGAACACATCAAGTTGATTATGATTTAAAGATGGTTTTATAGTATAGGGAAGACCCGAGGTCATCTCTCAAGGATCATTGATAGGTTTAGAGTGTTTGTTTTTGATAAAAAAATACTAAAATAGGGGTGGTTTTTTAATCATTTTTGATAAAATAACCAAATTTTAAGAGTTTAATAGTTGAAAAACAAAGTGGGTTTTGAAAAATATGAGATAAAGGGGTTGTTTTGATTTCACTACATACATTTCAAGTTCATTATTCTTAGATATTCATTTAGGTTTTGAGTAATTTTTTTGTTAAAATTAATTGAATCCCGGTTAATTTTGAATATTTTATTTCAATGCTTGAAGAACCAGACCTTGACATAAAAATCATATTAACAAGGTCTATAACTTATGTAATGAATAACACCAATAAAATAAATTTTGAATCTTAAAAAAGTGGTTATGGAAAGGATTCGTGTGTTGTCCAATAAGAACAACACAAGTCACGCACTCAAAAACTCACACTGATCAGTTAGAAATTAAGAACATATCAATAACATGCATCAAAATAAGAATTAAAATAAGAAATAATTTAAGATAAATGGAATTAAATGTTTTAAGACCCAAATTAATCCAAACTGGTAGCTAATATATGTGTTTTATCACACTTTACATGTGTGTATCCCCCTCATAATGAGTTCCCACCATTTGACCTAACATCGAGAGGTGGAGGAAGATTGGGTGGATATCCTTCTTCATAATTGACCCCCCTAAGAGGATAGGGACCTCCAGAATTTATAAAATGAAAATATTACTCCTATGGAACTTCACAATGGAATGAATTCCCTCCTTGGTTGAACTTTAAAATGGGGTTCCCCAAGTTCCAATTTATAGGGAAAGTGGAAGGTACTTTTGGGAACCCAAATTTCTAGAAACAACTTAGCCAACAGTCTTCGATGGATAGAGTGACTTATCTCACATTTGAAAAAAATAAAAAAAAATTATCACATATTTGATAACTCCACATAAAATTTGTCATACCTTGGAAAAATACATCCCGATATATAGATGAAATACATTACATGACTTTTGACTTCATGTGGATTTGGTTCCTTGGACAGATCAGTCTGGTTGGGCCATCAGATGGCCTAATTTGGCATGGGTTCCTTAAGAAAATTTGTATCCCACTGAATTTTAAGTAATACCAAAAAATATCATCCTAATTGAATGTAATTATTAGTAGAAATGTGTATTTGATTCCACTAGGGTTCTTTCAATCTTTCACAATTTGGCTTATTTTTCTTCAATTTCATTCTATACCTTCGAAATCACCTCCAAATACAATGAAAACATCAAAAATAGTGAACTTTAACTTTTTAAAAGTGATATAAATTAAATTATTAAATAAAAAATGGCGTTAGATTTTTCATAATAATATTAATTTACAATAAAAAAAGAAATTTAATTTAGTGATGTAAGGGTGAAAATGAATAGTAAATCGCTACACGATCACACCCCCACACTAAACATTCTCACTCCTAGGAAAAGTCACATTTATAAAAATTATTCATGTGTATATTAAAAAATTCATTAATATTTCATTGTAAATGAAAATTCAATCCATGATAATGACGTGATGAAAGAAAATATCACATGAAGGAGTTGTTCTCCATGATCATGGAGAAAAGTATCACATAAATTGAATCAAAAAAAATCTAAGAGATGAATGATAATAATATAAGAAAATAATTCAAAATTTAACCATTTAACTAATTCTAAATGTGTGTGTGTGAAAACCATTTCATTCTCTTCTTTATAATCTCAATTCAGGAAATATAAATTATTTAAAAACAATATACACAAATGATTATTTCCACTAAACCTTACCTATATTTTTTGTAACCAAATTTCAAGAACCACTCACTTAAGAATTACTAGAATTAAAAACTTAATGTCATTACCTAGATGACCCCATATGTTGTAAATTTCATCACTCCCCTTATTTAATTTTATTTTTGTTTTTTTCTCAAAAGTTGAACTTGGAAAAAATATCACACTCATCACTCATCCCTTGTTTGATCTCATCAAAACACTAATTGTAATAGTTATAAAAATATAAAAGGTCGAGGAAGATTGGTTTTTCACCTTCCCAAGGCACACCCCATATCTTTTGTTTTTGTTTTTTTTGGGTACTCAATAGTCAGATAACAGGTACACATGCATAGATCAATCTGGTATAGTAATGAAATAGATCAGATAATCAATGAACATATGGGAAAATCATTTTGAAAAGTAGAAAAAAATAACCTAACTTATATTTACCTTATATTAAGTAAAAAAATATTCACACTTCATGTTTTGGTTCAAAATTAGTGGAGAAATTTTGTGACACAATTTTCCTATAAACTACTCACACAAAGGGAACCATTATTATCAAAGGATTAAAAGTGATAAAACCATTTATATCATCAAAAATATCTGATTTTATTGAAAAAGTCACACCTCAATGTTAAATTCATGCTAAAAAACATTCCATCAGGGAATTTGTTTTGTTAAAAAAACACAAAATAGGTATATTCCTCAAGTATTTTCAATAATTTCCATGAATATGTGAGAATACTTTTTTATGATTAAGTGGGAATCATTTTCCATGATTAATTAGGCATAAAAATCAATAATATGACACAAAAAGAGCAGGTTAAAGGGATGAAAGTGAAAATACTATTCAATAAGAAAAAAAAGAGAAAAGGAAGAAAGATGGTGAAATTCATAAATAAATTAGGAATATACCCATCCTCTACACCTTGAGTTTGCAGTGTCCTCAATGTTAAAAAAAGATTATATGGAAGGAAATATAAAACATATTTGGTGTCATTGATAGGTTGCATCTTAAACATGGATTTCCTCTATCGGTGAATTCAGAATGGCTTCATGAAAGTGCTTCAGCCGCTACCCACTAAGAGTGAAGGTTTGTATTTTTTCTTCATTTTGAACGTGAAAACACCAAATAGATAAACATTAGTAGTAGTGTATGGTCAAAACTAGTGGGAACTAAGATTTCCTGGATGAAACTTCATCCTTGAATTGTAATGGAGGATCTTCTTCCTAATATGGAATTGACGATGAAGGATGAGACACTTGTGGTAATCCTTGTTTCTCTCCTTATAGATCTGGGAGTTCTCTTAAAAATCCCTATGTATTTCCTCTAACTCATGAATATGCATATTTCTTTGAGAACATGCACCTTAAATATTATCATTTCATTGTTTAATGGCCCAGTAGGCCCAGTGCTCTATCTCAATAAGGAGGTGACCAATCTTTCCAAACACAAGATGATATAGTGACATTCTAATGGGATTTTTAAAGGTATAACGGTAATCCCATAATGAATCATCAAGTATGTTGGTCGGAGTGGATACTCAAGAGGGGGGTGAATTGAGTTCCAATTAAAAAATTTGTTAAAAGCATTATGATTAAAATCCCCAATTCAAAACAACCCAGTAAATTAAGGCAGTAGAGATATAAATTTGTAATTACTCAATAAGTTTCTCTAAGGTTGATTAGTCCTCAGTTGAATCAATGTAATCACTAATTCAACTTTTGAAAGATTTTTATTTAATTAAAAACATATAAAAACTAACCAAAACATAATATTAGAGTGAATGTAAAAAAACATTTTCTATATTTGAAAAATATAAGCATTGGATAAAAAAAATAGAGTATTTGAGTATTAGCACAACAATATAAATAAGAGGTTCTGTCTCAAGCTGATACCTAATCCTCTCCACTTAGTGATCACCTTCCACCAAGATGTTTGCATAAATAGACATGATACACAACCTGTATTAGGGTTCAAAAATGTTTTTACAAACTGTCCTGGTTCTATAACCTCTACCACAGTTCTGCGTGGGAAAACAAGCAACCAGTCCACACAAGGCTTCTTCCACAATTATGCATGGGGAACAAGATTTGTGAGAGTTTTGAGTGGGGATTTTCATTATCCCCCAGTTTAAAGCACAGGAGACAATGTGTGTGTAAAAAACACACACTACTCAGAAATGTAAAATAAGGAACACAGTAGAGCCAAAGAAATTACGATTGAGTTTAGAATGCTCTATGTGTTTTGAAGATCAGATCTGGACTTCTTGGAGTTGAGGAAATCAAGGTTTTGTTCTACTCTGCAAGTTGCCTCCAAAAACAAAGTGTCGCAACCTTTAGGTACTAGATTCCAGGTACTGATACGTTCAACTTCTTGGTACAAGGGTTCTTTTAACCACATCAATACATCCTTGAATATGTTCTTCAAAAATATCTTCATGAAGCTCTTGGATTTTCAGCATAAGCACTGGAGTGTTCTTCTTCTTATTCTTCAGTAATTTCTTTCTCATGCATTTAACTTATAAACTTCTCTCTCATGTTTTGTTTTTCTTTGTGCCTCTATATATATATCTCTCTCTTCCACGGTCTTTTTATCTTTCATATTTGAGTTCTGACAAAAGGAGTAAGTACATCACGTGCAATCTTTCTCATACCTCATACTGTCAAGATGTGGTCTCCTGATATGTATACAAATAGTATTAATTAATGTCAGATGCATTAAATCAATAAAATATTACTTTTATGATAATAATAATAAGAATTGATAAAGTATAGGATATATTATCAGCAAACTGGTAACAGTAGCCTGTCAATTATTAGCATCTTCAATAGCAAGCTTAACCAGCTGTAGACTTTCAACAGTAGGATTATCTAGTGGTAGACTCATGAAGCGGTATACTTCACCAACGGTACACTTGTACAATGGTAGACTTCACCAATGGTAGACTTTTCCAATTGTAGAATTGTCCAATGGTAGACTTCACCAACAGTAGACTTTTCAACAGTGACCTTGTACTTGTGACTTCCAACAGTAAATTTATAGTTGTAGTTCTTATAACGGTAACCTTCATTAGTAAAGTCTTCAGCGGTGACATTTTCACCAATGAGTTCAGGCAGTAATATACAGATGTAGGTTTTTCAATAGTGATTGTGACATTGTCCTAAAAACAGTGACCTCTTACCAGTAACCTTCATCAGTGACCTTGGACTTAGATACTTTTAAACTATAAACTGATTTTAGCAAAGTCATGAGATCAAAATAGATTCAAATAGATTTTCAAATAATAAATCCATTATATAATTAAGCATGATTTGGTATTATCAAAATAGGTGAATAACAAACCCATTATATAATGAAACATGAATTGTGAAGATCAAAATAGGTGAGTCCAACAATCTCCCCCTTTTTGATAATCACAAAATTATGCGATTAAACTTTAGAATAATTATAATATGATCAGAGATAATGAAAATCAGAGGTAAGTAATTATGCCATTAAACATTATAATAATTACAAGATGATCCGAGATAATGAAAATCAGAGGTAAGTTGATAAAAAAAATTAGGTGCTATAGATAAGCCAATCACACATGTAGTAGCAGAGATTAATGTGATATGGATATTGAAATACTTGTGTTGTATTTTCTCCCCCTTTGTGATTAGAAAAAATAAATAAAATAAGTGACAAAATAGAATAATTGTATTAATGAAATATTATTACATGATTCAAAGAGAATTATAAAAGCCCTATCGAAAGATACAACCACACTCAATCCACATCATAAATAGGTAATGACTCCTTCCCTTTGGAAGAGGAAGAGGGAGGGTCTGCATGTGGTTGAAGAGACTGAGGCCGAGGTATAGCATCAAGGATTATAGGAGAAGCTGCAATAGAAGCTTCAGTGTCTTTGGAGGGAGTGACTCTCTGAGGAATCAGTGAACTCAAGCTTCTGATGGTTTGAGAAGGAGACATCATAGGAGCATCACTAGATAAGGCAGAGGTAGTGGAGGCATAAGGTAATGTTGTAGGAACAACTATGGGTGTACAGTCCATATGGAGGAAGGGTAACAGAAGATTCCTGAAGTCCATGATGATGATGCCACCTCTCTCCATGGCTGAGATAAATTCATCCTTATTTTCTATAAATTTCTCCAAGGCAGGAGTCAGCTCTCGAAGCTTGCTCACTTGATCCTTAAATTCCTAAGTGACAGGTGGAATACTCAAGTTCTCCAACAGCAACTTGAAGTGACCATCCATCTGATGCTTGGTATAAACCTTTTTCTAGTAGTAATCAATCTATTTTTTAATGATCTTCTGAACTTGGGTGGCTTCCTTTGAAAAATTTCCTACAAGGTTATGAATTTCCCTGGTAATAGAAATGACCTGAGAGTCTGAGGTACTAGATCCAGAGATATTTTCAACTTATTCTCTAATAAAGGATTTTAAAGCTTCAATGTCTACTGGAGTAGAGGCTGAAGTGGAAGCAGATTCACCAAGAGGTTCCAAAGAGAACGCTACTGTCTCCTTAAAGGATTTATTAAGACAACTGATCAACCTTTTTACATCATCATGTTGGCATTTCACATGTGTTTCCATGGAATTCTTAAAATCCTCAAACACTGTGACCATTTTCTAAACCACACTTTTAACATATCTAAGGTCTCTGTCCACCTGAGCCCTTGAAGCCATATATGCATCTAAGCTTTCAATAGACTCTTTCACTGATTCCATAGACTCTGCCAAAGTTCTTACCTGATTCTGAAATTCCTTGACCTCATGTAACACAGCTGAGTGCGAGGTAGAGAAAATCCTTTGCATTGTAGATGTCCTGAGTTCTTGATTGTGAGCTAATTCTCTTTGCAGGTCGGATTTCAAGGATTCATGGTCTTCCTTTATGACATGGTCTTGAGGGATAGAGTTTTATGGAGATACGAAAATGAGGTTTGTCACTAAAGGTCTTCTGTTGGGCATTTCATCTTCTAGGTTATCATAATCTAGTCCCAACATGAGAAACCCATGGTCCTCAATCCATCTTTTAATGTAATGCACAACAGATACTAACCCATCTGTAGCAGGATGCTCCCACTCACTTGGAGAAACCTCTTGGAAAACTATTTAAGCTTCTTCTAGCCATGAAACCCCGACATCTGTTGTTTCTTGATCAATTGACTCACAAGTACAGTGATCCAGTACCTCTACAGAAGAATCCACAATCTCTATAGCATCAGCAGAAGACACAACCTCTTCTTCTTGATCACTTACTGCCCTTTCTGTAGTTCCTATCAGAGGACTTAGACTAAGATCCTCTCATTCACTATCATCAGTGGTTGTCCCATATTCCTTATGGTCAGAGTGACCTGATTCGGCAACTTCTTCTTCTTTTGTGGTATCTATAACTGTAATATGAGACTCATAAAAATCTTCTTCACTAGTTTCTTCATCCCCATTTTCCCTTAGGATAGATTCTATCCTCGGTAACTCTCTTAAAGGACTGAGCTCTCTAGAATCTACCATTCCAACTAGAGGACTGGCGGGTAGATCAGGATCACTCCTATTATCTATAGGAGTACCTTCTTTCTCAAGTTTCACAGCCTCCTCTACTTCTTCACCAGAATATACAGGTTCTGCCTCATCAGGCTTCAGACCTGGATCCCTCTTATCTTTTGGCCTAGAAATATTATTTATAGGGTCAAAGTTCTCATAAAGCTTTTCTTCATCATATACCCATTCTCTTCTCCAGGGATTCCAGCTGATCTTCATAAATTTTCAGATTATCTTGGAGATACAAAAAATGTTCTTGGCTACAATTGTTTCCTCTTTATCTCCATCATTTCCCTTAACCTTCAGCATCCCATAAATCATTTTGGAATGAAATAGAGCATTTGATTTAGAACTTGGATAACTCATGTCTTCCAACTGATCCATCAGCAACCTACACAGGTTGATCCTATGCCCATGCTTTAGTAAATACAATATAAATATGTCCTGATACTTCAACCCAGTGAATTCCCCTCTCTTAGTACATATCGCATGATGGATAAACTTGAACAAAAGTCTATCGTCCCCATTCATTTCAGTAGCAATAATCTTCCTTGAGTTCCCATTTCCTGTCCTCTCTTCCAACGCTTTCTCATACTCAAAAATCTCACTGTTTAGAGGAATCACTCCAGATTAGTAGTCACATATACCCTCATGGGGTACCCTTATACACTCAGCCCACTCAGTAGATAAAAATCTTACCTCAGTTCCATTTACTCTTGACATCAGTCAGTTCTCATCATCTGACTTCTCGAATTTCAGATACTCATAGAATTCTTTGACTAGACATGGGTAATATGGCCCATTATTATTCGCAAAGCACTCCACCCAACATTGAGCCTCTAGTGCCTCCAGCACTAAGGATTTTCTCAAGAGCAACCAATCTTCACTTAACTCCTTTTCAGACACAATTGTTCTCTTTGACAGATGCAGGTTAATAGGCTCTATTGATATATTACTGCGACCACTGGAATCAGCTCGAGGTCACTTAGGTTTTGGCGCATCTCCATCATCAGCCGAAGGTTGCATGACTCTTTCCATTGAGGTTCGAAGTAGTTTGAGGTTTCACCATAAAATTAGGGTTTAAGGGTTTTGAGATAAGGGGTTCAAGAGTGAGTAATAGAGTGGATAGAAATGTTTTTGTGATCTACTTTTATCATTTAGGGATTGAAATGAAAACAAATCGAGAAAAAATAATATTAATAAAATAGTTCAGATTCCCGCATAAAATATGAAGTAATGGTAAAGTACAACAGTGAGGTACAACGGTGAGGTTCTAACAGTGAGGTACAACGGTGAGGTTCTAAAAGTGAGGTGCAACGGTGAGGTTCTAACAGTGAGGTACAATGGTTAGGTTCAAACAGTGAGGTGCAATGGTGAGATTCTAACAGTGAGGTGAAACGGTGAGGTTCTAATAGTGTGGTGCAACGGTGAGGTTCTAACAGTGAGGTGCTATCGTGAGGTTCTAAAAGTGAGGTGCAACGGTGAGTTTCCCTATATTAAAATTAATCATCCATAATTCATGTTTGATGTAGTTTAACCTTTCAGAATTCAAGGACTTTGTGAATATATCAGCCAATTGATATTCAGTGCCAATGAATTCAAGAGTGATATCACCTTTTTGATAATGATCTCTTAAGAAGTAATGTCTTACATAAATATGCTTTGTCCTAGCATGAGATACTGGATTTTTAGAAATGTTAATAGCACTTGTATTATCACAGTTTATAGAGACATGTATGAATTGATATCCATAGTCTAGTAAAGCGTGTTTTATCCATAGAATTTGAGCACAATAACTTCCAGCAGAAATATATTCAGCTTTGGTAGTAAATAATGAAACAGAATTTTGTTTCTTACTACACCATGATACTAGTGACTTGCCAAAAAGGTGACATGTTCCAGAGGTGCTTTTTTATCTAACTTTCAACCAGAAAAATTAGCATCAGAATAACTTATCAGATCAAATGATTGTCTTCTTGGATAAAACAGTCCAAAGTTGGGAGTATATTTGAGATATTTGAAAATCCTTTTATCAGCATTTAAATTAGATTATTTGGGATTATCTTAAAATCCAGAACACATTCATACACTGAACATGATGTCAGGTCTTCTAGCTGTAAGGTAGAGAAGACTTCCTATCATACCTCTGTAGTTGGTTTGATCCACTGGTTCTCCAGCTTCATCTGCATCCAACATATAAGTGGTACTCATAGGTGTATCACTACCTTTACTACCATCTAAATAAAAATGTTTTAAAATATCCTTAACATATTTACTTTGATTTAAAACAATACCATCTTTATTTTGAAAAATATGAAATCCAAGGAAAAATATAAGTTCCCCCATTAAACTCATTTAAAATTCATTTTGCATTATTTTTGAAAAATCAGTACATAAATAATTTTTAGAATATCCAAAAATTATTTCATCTACATTAATTTTTACTATCAAATCATATTTGGTAACTCTTTTAATGAAGAGAGTATGATCAGATATTCCTTTAGTAAAACTTTTTTAAATAAGGAAAGAATGAATTCTATCATACCAAGCCCTTCGATCTTGTTTCAGACCACATAAGGCTTTTGACAGTATAAAAAACAATTTGGAAGATGTGGATTTGTAAAACTAGGGGGTTTTTTCAACAAACACATCCTCAACTATATACCCATTTTGAAAATCACTTTTAACATCCATTTGATAAATTTTAAAATTTATATGAGCTATATAAAAACTAGTATCCTAATGTCCTCTAACCAAGATACAGGTGAAATGGTCTTCTCATAGTCTATTCCTTCCTCTTGACTATATCCTTAGGCAACTAACAGAGCTTTGTTTCTAACTATATTCCCAGACTCATCAACTTTTTCCCTAAATACCCATTTAGTTCCTATTGTCAAAGTGTCCTTAGGTCTTTCAACTAGATATCAGACTTTGTTTCTTTCAAATTTATTTAATTATTCTTGTATATCCATCACCCAAAATTCATCATTGATAGCGTCATTAATATTTTTGGGTTCAAGCTGTGAAAGAAAAGTTTGATGTTCAACCTGGTTTCTCAGAGAAGCTCTAGTTTGTGTCCCTCTTTTTAAATCACCTACTACAGAATCTAAAGGATGATTCATGAGAGTTATAATATCTCTAGAAAGAGTTGAACTAGACTCCTCATTGTTGTATATTGGTTTAGTCTCAATAGGTTCATATTCTAGAAGATTCCCAGAAATGGTCACTTTTACGGGGGGTTCACTATCAATATCATTAAGGTCCAGAATTGACATATCTTCATCAAGATATTCAAGAGGTGTTTTGGGTTCACGTGGATAAGTCTCATAAAATTTTACATGAACTGACTCTTCCACACATTTTTTTTTCTTATTGAATACTCTATATTATTTACTCGGGATTGAGTAACCTAGGAAAATTCCTTCATCACTTTTGGAGGAAAACTTGTCAAGATTGTCCATATTGTTAAGAATAAAGACTTTGCAGGCAAAAAATATAAAGTAATTAACCTTAGGCTTCTTATTATTACATATCTCATAAGTTTTCTACTTAATAATAGGTCAAATCAAGACTCTATTTGTAATATAATAGGTTGTGTTTATGTCTTCAACCCAAAAACAAATTAGTAAATCGTATTCATTGAGAATTGTCATAGAAATTTCTAGAAGGGTCCTATTTCTTTTTTCTATGACTCCATTTTGTTGAGGTGTTCTAGGAGTAGAGAAATTGTGACTATATCCATTGTGTGAGCAATAAGAATAAAATTCTTGACTTTCAAACTCATGACCATGATCACTTCTCAGGGTATTAATTCTATGTCCACTAAGATTTTCTACAAACATGGAGTATTTGAAAAAATAAAAACAATCTTCACTTTTGTGAGCCAAAAATTATACCCAAGTGAACCTAGAAAAATCATCTATATGAAAATAAACATAGTAATTCCCATTTAAACTTGAAACTCTTGATGGTCCAAACAAGTCCATGTGAACCAACTCAAGTGGTTGAGAATTAGAGACTTCTTTCTATGGTTTGAAATAAAATTTGTTTTGCTTTCCCTTTTGACAAGGATTACACACTTTTTTAGGAGGAAATTCCAATTTAGGTAAGTCTCTAACTAAACCTTTCCTAGTCAGTTTCCTAAGTGAGTTCACATTTCAGTGTCCTAATATTATATTCCACAACTAGGATTCTTTATGAAAATCATTTAAGTAAGAAAAAGTTTGTTTGGATAAGGAATTTAAATCAACAACATACACATTTTGATTTTTACAGGTAGTGAATACTATATCATTTTTGGAATTAAAAACAATACATGCATCATTTTCAAACTTGAAATTAAAACCATCATCACACAACTAAGAGATGCGAATTAAATTCTACTTTAATCCATAAAAAAGTACTTCGGAAATTAACATTGTATTAGGGTTACCAATCTGTCCTAAGCCGATGATTTTTCCCTTTGCATTGTCACAAAAAGATACATGTCCACCATAAACTTTGATTATGCTCTTTAAGAAATAGCAATCTCCTATCATATTTCTTGAACATCCACTATCCAAGTACTATAACATCTTACAGGAAATCTTTAGGCAACTTCCCTGCAAAACAGATTAGGGATGGGGTAACTTTGGTACCTAGATTTTCTTGGGTCCAGAGAGGTTAGCAAGTAAAACTTTGGGAACCCATACTTGTCTCACTGATTTCTTATAATCAGCAGATATATCTTTAGACATAAACACTTTTTTGGGTTTTTTATAGAATTTGTTTTCAAGAAGTGGTCCATAACATGAACTAGCCGTGAATTGTCCAAATTTTGAAACAAATTTGGTTTTGCTAATTTTTCTATATTCTGGTTGATATCCTAGACCATTTGTATATTTTGGGGAAATTTGTTTTCATTGTAACTGATTCAATGTATCTCTACCTACAGTAAACTTCTCAAAATCTCTCTTTAATTGTTCATTTGATAATTTAATTTCAGTGTTTTCTTTTAACAGCAGAGATAATTTCTCTTTTTCAATATCCAGTTTTGACTTATAATTTGCATTTAAAGCATGTTGTCTCTTTAATGATTTGTATTTGTCCTTGATCTCATTAAAGGTATCCTCAAGAATTTCACAATATTCAAATAGTTCATCCTTAGTCATATCTTCATTATTATGTGACTCACTCTTATTCTCATAATAATAGGCATTATGTATAGGAGAATTAAGTGTTACCTCAGATGTTTCTATCATGAAACATAAGTTGGCATGATTGTTCTGTTCACAATCAGAAGCATCAGATACACTGGAGATGTCTTCTGAAGCACTCCAAGTAGCCTTCATAGCCTTTTTATAACCTTTTCCCTTATATTTATATTTCTTCATAAATTTTATCTTGGGAAAGCCTTCCTTCACATGAACTTTTCATTTTCACTCATAGCAGATTATTTCATTTGAGTTGTCATTCCATTTTTTGTCTTTCTTCCACTGTCATTTACTATCATACTTTCCCTTGTAGTTTGACTTTCTAAAGAATTTATTCTTTCGGTAAAACTTTTTGAACCTTATAGAAAGATGATCCATCTCCTAATCACTGTCTAAACTTGACTCTTCACTAGTGGAACAATCTACAAGAACTTGAACTTTTTCTTGGTCTTTTCTCTTTGAGGTTAAAGTATTGAATGATACTGAACTCTTCCTTGGTTCTTCTCCTACTTCTTGATTAACTTTAATTTATTCTTCATACATCATAAGTTTTCCAATTATATCTATCACTAGAAGTTTTCCTATGTTACAATATTATTGGATAGAAACAGAAGTTCCTCTCCCTCTATCTGGTAGGCATCGAAGTAGTCTCATAATCTGGTCCTTATTGTCCACTGGTTTTCCAAGAAGATTCATAGTATTCACTATTTAATTGAACCAAAGATAAATTTCAGGAATAAGTTCATCATGATTCATTTTAAAATTATTATATTTAATAGTATATGTATTTAATCTTATTTCTTTATCATTGGTTTTTCTCTCATGAGAAATAGCTAAAGTATCCAAAATTTCATATGCAGTTTTGAAAGAAGAAATTATATTGAATTCCTCATCACCTAAAGAAAATTACAAAGCATTCATTGCTTTACTATTATTATTATATGTAGATTTAGTCAAGTGAGACGATGTGTCTCTAGAAGTAGTAGGCAATACATCATGTTCTTCAATTGTGTCCAAGATTTCAGGTCCCATGCTCTCTAGATACATTTTCATTTTTAATTTCCACTGAGCATAGTTATAACCATTAAAGAAAGGTGGAATGTCTGTAGCAGCACCCTCAACTCTAGTTTCCATAGTTACTTAGAATTTAAGGAATTGAAAATTTTGATATGACATAAATTTTAAGATCATTAAGATAAAACAGAAATCACAACTAAAAAGAATTTGAAAACCTGAAAATAAAAACTCCTCTGATACCAAATGTTGGTCGGAGTGGATACTCAAGAGGGAGGTGAATTGAGTTCCAATTAAAAATTCTATTAAAAACTATAGGATTAAAATCCCCCAATTCCAAACAGCCCATTCAATTAAGGAAGTAGAGATATAAATGTTTAATTGCTCAATAAGTTTCTCTAAGGTTCATTAGTCATCATTTGAATCAATGTAATCACTAATTCAACTTTTGAAACCGGTTTACTGAATTAAGCACATATACACACTAACCAAAACTAACTATTTGAGTGAATGTAAAAAAAGTTTTCTGTCATTGAAAAATATAAGCAGCAGATAAAATAAAACATATTATTTGAGGATTAGCACAACAATATAAAAAAGAGGTTCAGTCTCAAGCTGAGACCAAACCTTTTCCACTTGGTGATCACCTGGCACCAAGCAGTTTGTATAAATAAACTTGATACACAAACTGTATTGGGTTTTACGATAGTTTTTACAAAATTTCAAGGTACTTCAACCTCTACCATAGTTCTACATGGGAAAACAAGTGACCAAGCCACAAAAGGCTTCTTCCACAGTTATGCATGGGGAACAAGACTAGTGAGTGTTTTGAGTGGGGATTTTCAGTATCCCCCAGTTTAAAACATAGGACACAGTGTGTGTGTAACAAACACACACTACTCGTAAATGTAAAATAAGGAACAGAGTAGATCTAGAGAAATTAGGATTGAGTTTAGAATTCTCTATGTCTTTTTAAGGTCAGCTCTGGACTTCTTGGAGTTGAGTAAATGAAGTTTTTGTTCTTCTCTACAAGTTGCCTCGAAAAACAGAGCGTCACAACTTTCAGGTATTGGCTTCCAAGTACTAAGATGTTCAACTTCTTGGTAAAAGGGTTCTTTTAACCAGAATAATACAGCCTTGAATATGTTCTTCAAAAAAAATCTTTGTGATGCTCTTGGATTTTCAGTATAAGCACTGGAGTGTTCTTCTTCATTTTCTTCAGTAATTTCTATCACATGCATTTCACTTCTGAAATCCTCTCTCATTTTTTGTTTTTCTTTGTGACTCTATATATATATCTCTTCCTCCATCTTTTTCTCTTTCATATTTGAGGTCTGACAAAAGGTGTAAGTACATCACGTGAAATCTTTCTCGTACCTCGTACTGTCAATATGTGGTCTCCTGATATGTCTACAAACAATATTAATTAATGTCATATGCATTAAATCAATAAAATATGACCGTTATGATAATAATAAAAAAATTGATAATGTATAGGATATGATATCAGTAGACTGGTAACAATAGCCTTCCAATTGGTAGCATCTTCAATAGCAAACTTAATCAGCAGTAGACTTCCAATAGTAGGCTTATCCAGCGGTATACTCGTCCAATGGTAGACTTCACCAATGGTAGACTTGTCCAAAGGTAGACTTAACCAATGGTAGAAGTGTCCAACGGTATACTTCTCCAACAGTAGACTTTTCCAATAGTATACTTCTCCAACAATAGACTTCCCCAATGGTAGACTTTTCAATAGTGACCTTGTACTAGTGACTTCCAACAATAACATTATAACAGTAATTATTATAATGGTAACGTTTATCAGTAAGGTCTTCAACGGTGACCTTTTCACCAATGACTTCAAGCGGTAAGGTTCATTTGTAGGTTTTTCAACGGTGACCAGGACAGTGGCCTAAAAATAGTGGCCTCTTACCAATAACCTTCATGAGTGACCTTTGACTTAAATACTTTTAAATTGTAAACTAATTTTAGCAATGTCATGAGATTAAAATAGATTGAAGTGGATTTTCAAATAACAAACCCATTATAAAATTAAACATGATTTGGGATTATCAATATAGGTGAATAAAAAACCCATTATATAATTAAACATGAATTGGGATTATCAAAACAGGTGAGTCCCACAAATTCTAATACACTAACCTTTTCTATTTGGTCAAACCAAGTTTTCAAGAATAAAATTTACCTCTATATTAAACACCTCATCATGACTATTTATTTTTGGGTGATATGTAGTAGACAATTGATTCCCAAACCCATACCAAAGAAAAAGTGATTGCATTCTTCAATTACAAAAATCAGAACTCTGGTCACTCATGATGAACCGAGGTAATCCAAACGTACAAAAAAATTTGCGTTCTCAAAAATTCCACAATTATCATGGAATCATCTATCCTCGTGGCTCGTGCCTCTTCCCATTTTATCACATAATAAAATTCGTAAAGAATGTACAATCTCCCAAATTAATTTAGGATTGGTCCCATAAATTCAATTCCCCAAACATCGAAAATTTCATGAAAGAGAAAGGGTGGTTATGGAATTTCATTTATTTTAGAGACATTCCCCATTATTTGATAGTGAAGACAATATTTATAGAAAACGTGGGAATCCAAAAATAATGTCGGTCAAAAGATAACAGAATCTAGGACAGTGTGAGTAGTTCATTGGGGACCAAAGTGGCCCCCACAAGGATGATTGTTGTAGAACCTAAAGACGGTATGAAACTTGCTATCGGGAATACAACACCTGAGTACTTTATCACAAAATGTGTGAAAAATGTAGGGGTTATACCAAATGTACCAACAGGACTCATGTTTCAAATGACCAGTTTGGTTTTTATTGAAATTGTAATTAATACAAGATGCTACCAAAAAATTTACAATTTCTATATAACAAGGAATAGAATATTTCCCACTGTAAAATTTATCATCATGAAACATGAAATTTATGGGAATACAAGGGGATGATTCAATGTTCTAGGATGGGAGGATCCTACTGATATAGTCAGCCACCGCATTCTCTACTCCTTTTTTATCCCTAATTTATAGTTTAATTTCCTTAAGTAGGAGTATCCAATGAATGAGACGTGTTTTGGATTTCAGTTTCTTAAGGAGATACCAAATGACTGTATATTTTGAGAACATAATAAATTTGGACCCTAAAAGGTATGGCATAAATTTATCCAAGGAAAAAACAATGGAAAGTAATTCTTTTTTAGTTGGGGTGTTTTTTTCTTGGTTAGGTTTCAGTGTACATGAGCCATATGCAATGACATGTGGAACTCGATCAATATGATGTGACAATATATCCCAAACTACATATTTAGAGGCCTCACACATGAGCCCAAATGGTAAATCCCACTGAGGTGATTGCATTGACAGAGGATATGTGAGACTCAATTTCAATTGTTTAAAATCTTTCTCACATAATTAATCAAAAAATATATTTTTCTTTATGTATTAAGTGGTAGATAGGGAGTGAAATCTTACTAAAGTCAATAACGAAACTAAGGTAAAATCTAGCATGACCTAAGAAAGATGGAACATCCCACATATTGATGGGGAATTTTATGGAATAAATGACATCCATTTTTTATTTATCCACTTGGATAATATCCGTTGAAATGACATGTCCAAGTACTATACATTTTCTCACAATGAAATGGAATTTATCGTAATTTAATAAGAGATTACTTTAAATAGAGAGATGTCAGATAGAACAATGACTTCTCAAACACTGATCAAACGTAGAACCATATAAAATGAAATAATTCATGAAAACTTATAGAAAATTCTCTAGGTAATTAGAAAAAATACTAACCATGCATCGCTTTAAAGTACTTAGAGCATTACACAGAACAAATAGAATCCTCATTTCAGAAAATGTGAAGAGGGGGAAAGTGAAGGTTGAATTTTTTTTAATCCTCAGAGGAAATATGGATTTGAAAGTATCTAGAATTCCCATCTAGAAAATAATGGTACTTACCAACTAGAATCTCTATAACCTATTCAATGAATGGTAATGGGAAATGGTTCTTTAAAGTGTGTTTTTAGTCAGTGATACTCTATATAGACACACCAACTATTCTGCATATGAGTTGGAACCAATTCATTGTTTTAGTTTTTAATTACCATTACACGAGTTTTTTTAGGAACTATCTGTATTGAATTGACTCGTTGGATATCAGATATGGGGTAAATAATTCTAGTAGAAAATAATTGTTTTACCTCCTTTTTAACAATATCAAGGGTTTGGGGGTTTACTCGATATTTTTATTTACTCAATGGTTTAACCTCATCATTAAACAATATATGATGTGATAAAATTGATGGTTTCATATGAGAAATATTAGAAAGTGGCCTTCCTAATTCTTGTTTATACTCCCTAAAAAGTTCAAGTCGTCACAATTAATGATCTGGAGGGAGTGAACTAGAAATGATGGTATACATCTTGTTTCTATTCTAAAGATAATAATATTTTAAATCTTGAGGTTTTTTTTCAGTTCCATTTCAGGTAGATTTTGGATTGATGGTATGTAATTTGAAAGTGTAAGTTCAATGATCTCTTATAACTTCTCAATGGTTACATTCTCATATGATTAATGATTTTTTATAGTAATAGTAGTATCATCGATAGTCCTTGAATCCTAAATAATAAATAAATCATCATTAACCAACAATCATGACATTTTTCTATAATGGTATTTCATTCTATTCTTGATTTATTACCTGTCATGTCTATCAAGGATGAAAACTCAGAAAGGGGGTCATGGGAAAGAGAAGAAATTTATTCAGGGGAGGAGATTACATCAATTGAATTAAATGAAAGTAATGAATGTTCTTTCGAGGGGTGATTTATAAAATCATTGATGTCAAAGTAGAAAATGTAACCAAAAAAATCCATAGATAATATACTATTGTGAACATCAATTTCTGTTTTGTAATTTTAAAGAAAGGTGTCCCCAATATAATCGGGCCATGTCCATTCATCCTATCATCTTCCATTTTAATCACACAAAAACAAGTAGGAAAAATTAAGTTTTTAACCCTCATAACAACATCATATAACACACCAGTAGGGTGTCTTGTACTCTATTTTTCTAGTTTAAAAACAATTCTAATGGTCTATAGTTCTCTAAACTACATTGAATAAAAAATAGGGTGAGGTATCATATTTATAGAAGCTCCCCAATCAATCATAGCATTGGAAAAGAAATACTCTCCTATGGTGAAAAAAATCAAGAATGTTCTAGGATTATTTCATTGTCTATAAAGTGATGGATCTATCAATTATGAGATGTTCCTCCCCAGTATTTCCTTCTCGTCACATGAAATTATCCTTTGGTGTGTAAAAATATCCTTCAAAAACTTAGTGTCTCTTGGAATTTGCTTCAAGGAATCAATCAATGGGATTTTAACCTGGACTTTTTTGAAAGTTTACATGATTTCTTTACCAAGTTAATTTTATTTTATTTCTCTTGGTTTGGTGTCCCTTTGGGGAAATTGAAGAGGAATGGTTGGGATAGGCCTCTCATCTAAATATACACTCTTTCCTTTGGTGTTATTTTTCATATGATAAAGATTTTATTCTCTTTAAAAAATTTCAGTCATTGGGATGGAGGATTTGTTAGAAGGGGGTGACTCTAATGGTGGATTCATTTTAATTTAAAGTCTTCCTCCACTCTTAAGGATGATGGCATAATAATTTCCCTTATCTATATTATTGACTTATGGTTTAGAGGGTAGTTTACCTCACCAAAGACTTTGGATATCCTCCACCGAGTTTGAAAGTTGTTCTAATTGGTTTTTTAGGTATTAAATGGATTCATGGGTAGTTTTTTATAATTAGAGATTATTTTTATCAATTTTTTCATCATGTCATCTAGGATAGTCTTGGGTTTTGGAGGGATCTTTTGGAAAGTCCTTTATGGTGGCTGATGATTTTTGGGTGGTGGAAGATGACTACTTTGTCCCAATATTTTCCTTGGTTGATGGTTTTAATACCCCTGTTTCCTATAGGCTTGGTTATCTTTCCACCCAGGGTTGGATGGATAGTGAGGTTATTTTCTAATGGGTTGGTCATACGGGTGTCCTAGGAAGATTTCCGCACAACTCTTAGATGGTTCTCTCATTTGAGGTAATTTGTTAGAATAGTGGGTGTCAACGGAATATATACCATAATGGATGGGAGAAGGAGATTGGTATTTACCTTAGGAAATATCAAGTTGTCTAATAAGGGTACTTACCTCTTCAAATTTCTTGTCCTCATTGCTCTCAAATTCAATAATTTTCAACTCATGGACACCACGAATGGGTAAACTAGACCTAGAATGAAATTGTTGAGTGTCCAGAACCATGTTATGAAAGAGGGTCCTTGTAGCTATTGGGGTATTTTCAAATAACACACCAACTACAGCATCATCAATCATGTTTTGATCAATAGGATTTAATCCTTCATAAAAATATTATATTAAAATTTTATCGATTATTTGGGGGTGTGGGAAACATGAACAAATCCTTTTAAATATTTCCTAGTATTCATCAAGTGTTTCCCCTTGTGATTATCTTATCCTAAAAATTTCTTTTCTTATAGATTTTGTTTGAGAGTATAGGAATTATTTTTCAAGAAAAAGTTGTCTCATTTCTTCCAAAACTAAAATACGGGAATTAACATAATAAAACCAATATTTTGTAGCATCTTATAGTGAAAAATGAAATTCCCTAATATTTAATTATTCTTCATAAACATTATAATGTTTTAATATAGAACACACAATATGAAATTATTTTATGTTCTTATGTGGATAATTTCTTGCGGGTCCATGGAATCATGGTAACAAGTGAATTAAATCGGATTTAAGTTCAAAATTTGGTTCCTCGCATTCTATTTGAATGTATTCAGGTTGGATATTGAAATCAAGTGAGGTTAGTTATTTTGATGTTTGTTTATTTTAAACCTTATTATACATGTTATTTTCAGTTTATATTTTGGTTCCAAATGAATAAGTATTTGGAAAACTATCAAGATGTGGTGTGTCCTCATTTAAAGGGTTCTCTTGTGTGTCTTGGTGTCGTTGATGTAGGATCCTATTCGGTTCAGGTTCAAAAGGTTGTAAATAACCCAAAGTAGAAAACATCTTGAATAGAACCTTAAAAATAAATAAATCATAATACAAAAATATATGTAAAGGTATAATATAAAACATAAAAATATTAACAAAATTTAAAAAAACTATTATCAAAAACAGGCACTAAAAACCAAATTTCTCCCCAAAAAGGGAGCCAGTATTTGATCGTGTTATCATGAAACGTCAAATTTATTATGACTTAAATATGATTTTATAGTCTAGAGAAGAACCTTGGTTGTCTATCAAGGATCATAGATAGGTTTAGAGTGTGTATTTTTTTAAAAAGTACTAAAATAGGGGTGGATTTCAAAACATTTTTAAGAAAATAACTTAATTTAAAGAGTTTAATAGTTGAAAATGAAATTGGATTTAAAAAATATGAGATAAAGGGGTTGTTCTTATTTCACTACACACATTTAAAGTTCATTTTTCATATAGATTAATTCGGTTTTTGAATAATTCTTTGTCTGAAATTAATTAGAATATCAATTAATTCCTAGGATTTTATTTCAATGCCTGAAGAACCAAACCTTGACATAAAAATCACATTTACAAGGTCCATAACTTTCGAATGGAATGTGATATTACAAATTATATTAAAATATTAAGAAATTGGGAAATAAAATTATTTTTGTGTTTTCCAATCGAAACTGCACAAGTCAAACAATCAAAACCTCACACTAATCGATTAGAAATTAAGAGCATATCAATCACAGGCATCAAAAGAAGCATTCAAATATAAAATAATGTTAGATAAAAGGAATTAAATGTCTTAACACAAAAATTAATTCAAAACAATTTCTAATATATGCATCATAACTTCATTTACATGTGTGTATCTCCCTCACAACCAAGGTCAAACATTTTTCACAACATCGAGAGGAGGAGGAAGCTCAGGTGGATATCCTTATTCATCCTTGATCCCACTATTAGGATAGGGGAATCAAAAAATTCTAGGATGAGAATAGGACTCCTATGGAACTCAAAAATGGAAGCACGTAACTCCTTGGTCAAACTTAAAAATGGGGTTCCCAAGGTGGCAATTTATAGGAAAAGTGGATGGTGGTTTTGGGAATCCAGATTTTGAGAAACCACTTAGCCCATAGTTTTCGATGTCCATAAAATCTTATATCACTTTTTACAAAAAAAATATTTTCCCCACCTCTTTGATAACTTTACCAAAAATATGGAATAATTTGGACAACTAAATCTTAAGATATTGATGAAATATAGAACACAATTTTTGAATTCATGCAGATTCGGTTCCTTTTAAAAATTTGTCTATTTGGACCACCAAATAGAATAATTGGGATTAGGATCCTTTAAAAAAGTTGTAAAAACTTAAATTTTGGATCATCTCAAAGAAATATCATCCAAATTTTATGAATTTATAATTATAAATGTGTGGTTGTGTCCACTGGGGTGTTGGAATTTTAGACATTTTTTCCCATTTTTACTCAACTTCATTATGGTCCCTCAAAATCACCTCCAAATACAATGAAAACATAAAAACAAGTGAAATTAACCTTTTTAACCGTGAAAAAATTAGTTTATTTAATGAAACATTATGTTAAATTTGTTATCATAACCTGAATTTATAATACAAAAGCAGTTTAACACATTGATGTAAGGGTTAAAATGAATAGTGAATCGCTACAAGATCAGGTTTCTGAATAGATTGGGGTTAGACCTTCTTGGTGTAGTATATTACTTATGAATTATCCACAGAGTTGAAAGTAATTATGTTTTATGAGACTATGTGGATATTAAAAACTATTTCCAAATATAACAAGGGTTTTATGGTAGATTTTTTTAGTTTCTAGAGTCCAAATTCAAACACATATCACCTGATTCATGGTGAGGTGGTCATTAGTCTCTATGATTTATATTATATTTGTAGTGAACCCATATTAGGGGGGTGTAAAAATATTTTTTCACCTACCATATATGTGGGATAATGTGGAAATGACCCCTCCTCTTAATAGGGAGTTGATTAGTTTGGCTAAGAAAACCCCTGAGAAGGACTTACTTCCCAGGGAAGATATCCCATTTAAGAAATAGGTGATATATTTAATCAAGAAAGTCTATTTAGAGCATAAAGAAAAGAATCCAAATGATTTCCCCATGATGGAATCCTACAGTGTTGAGGGAACTTATTTTCCCAATGTTGAGGAATGTTTATTCACCTACTGATGATGGGAGGTTATTTTTATTATCTACTGGACTATTCAGTTGTATGAATTTCTATCCATATACCTAAGTGGGTACTTAATCTTGATAAATTAAATGGGTGGAGTCAGATTCTCCACCCTCATGATGGAGACCTCTATGGTAGGAGGTAATCCCATTGGGTTTTCTATTCCCATACTGGCCAAATTATGTCATCTTTTGTGACCTATTTATAGGGTAAGATCCCCTCAAAAAATTTATGGCACCTTTCAAGTGTTATGTAGTTAGATAGAAGATCATCTAGAGGGTTATTCATACCTAAAAATCCAAAACATCCCCAGAAAATTTTCAAACAATTCTTGTAGTTTATCAGCATGGTGAGGCCCATCATGTTAAATTATTAGTATATCAAGGCCTTCTTGAGTCATTATGACCACTTCTCCATGAAACCTTATGGGACAGTGCCCACTTGTAGTGTTGTTAACAATGGTGAGACCATCATTGAGGATCGAGATGACATGATATCATTGTTTGAGGTCGTCCTTTAAACCCATATTGAAGGGACGATTCTTTGTGGATGGTATGCACCTTGATGGTTTATTCTTAAGTTTCAATGTGTTCAGAAGGTATTTTCTTACCCAATTAAATTTCAATATGATAATCATATGATGGTGTCTTTCCAATTCAAGATGATGTTCAAGATATAGGAGACTATCGTTAATATAGACTTTCCTCCCCACAATGCCAAGATTGGTTTTTCTATGAGATTATACTGATATATGGATCCTCTCATATCCAAATGGGAAATTTTCCACATCAGTATAAAAAGCTACAATATTAACACTGATTATTGAAGTCAATCTATAGGCTAGAAAGAATCTCGTTCAAAGAGGGCCAATAGCCCTGGAAGGACCTCATGGTCCCTAATAAGCTCGATTGGAGGAGCATGTATATGATCTTGAGGAAATGGGTGAGCATTCTATTGCTTTAGAAGAACCTTCACAATTAAACATGGAAAGTCAAGAAGTGGAGAGGTTTGAAGTGACAGATCAGTTAGGCCTAACTCATTCTATCAGTATTCTGATGGTCGTTTTATTCGACCCATCGTAAGAAAATTAACTCTTGGAGAAAGTTGATGTACCTTGATACTCAACTACTAATTAGCTTTGATAGAGGCATGTTTTGGAGAAGGATACTTACTTCTTTAGAGGATGGAAACATTTTTCACGCTATTTTATTGTATATAACATATCTTGTGCTCTTGAAACCATTAAATATGGAAAGAAAATAATGACTTAAAATAAATCACTGAGGGTTCCACTAAGTGGCTCATCGCAAGAGGGTGTTTCCTCTTCACTGGAGGATGGGGTTGTGGAAATAAATGTTTCTATAAATTCAACTGATAAAGGTACATTTCTAATAGAGATCATATATGATGATCATTTATTTATTCCATTTCATCTGTCCACTAACTGATAAGCCCCTATTCCTCTTGTGGTAGTGTCTTTTCCCTGAAGCTTAGAAGTTCTGATCACTTTCTTGATGATAATTCCCATGTCCATGTGAATTAATGTAGAGGTTGGATCCTTACCCACATCTTCAAATACCCTAATCCTGATTCCATCTCTTATTGAATTAGTCCTAGAATATATTCCAATTCTAGAGATAGGCTGGAGTCAAGGTTCGGAGTCTATGTCACTTTATCAGTCGATATGGAAATAAGTGTTGAGGGATATTTGAATTTTAATTTTATAATACACTCTATAATGGTTGAAGGATCAACTTGGTCATCTCTGTTTTATGTTCATTTCTCTTGGTTATGCGGGTTTGGTTATACCACCCTTCATTCTTGGGTAAAAGAGTTTATTTCCTTGAGGGAGAAAAGGTGAGACCTTGAATTAATGGTGGTTGAAGATGAGGTTTCCTCTTCAGTAAATCCATGTTGGAATGAGGCTGTGATTGAAGCTTCCTATCCTGTAGTGGAGGTGATAGCTATAGTGACCCAATATTGACATACACGGACATTACATCATTTTAGATGAATATTCATTACATTACAAAAAAATACATGTATGAGGACCATAATAGTTTAGTGTATTTGGATACTTGAAAAAAAATCTTCTATCCTAGAGAAATATCTTCAACATGTCACATAAATATATACACCTTTAGTACTTATACCTAAAACCTTCCTTTATTATCTTGATAAATGAAACATGAGAAAATTTTGAGTTCAAATGCTCAGTAATGGAAAGTAAAGGAGACATGTAAGCATACACATGATCATAGGGGTATGAGAACATGATTAAAACATTATAATGTCATACCCTACTTTTCAAGGAACATAATCATGAATCATGGCATAAATCTTGTTAGTTCATAAGAAATGTGTCATAAGTAAGTAAAGGAAATAATCCATGAAATCATAACATATAAATAAAACATGAAATTGTGGAAAACACATAATCAAATAATATGATTTCCATAGTAACCAAGGAATTGCAACAAAGACCATCTTAGTAGTATAGGTTCACTCCCCATACAATCATGGTAGTCATGGTTCACTCTCATGGACATCTTGGTAGAATTAGTTCACTCCTAATACCATATAGGAAGTCATGGTTCACTCTTATGGTCATCTTAGTAGTTAAGCTTCATTCCCAAGACCATCATAGTTTATCTCATGAAATATAAATCTTTACCCAATGCATTGGAGGGAGATATAGGTCCCACCAATTTCATAATGAAATCATGCATTCATGTGACACAAAATAACAAACAATTATATCATAATCCATGAAATAAAATGGGTTTCATAAACATGAAATCATATCATAACCTTTAGAAAAGGTATAGGTCTCATAATCATTTCATCAAAATCACAACCTATTAAAGAGAAATATATTTGGTAAATATATAACCTATGAAAAAGAAATGATCTACATGAACATATAACTCGTGAAAGAGAAATGGGCTTCATAAAGACCATGAAATTAAGCATAACCCATTCATATAAAGGATATGGATGGAACCTTTTTATAATTTCCAATAAAGGTATGAGTAACATTGATAAATTTCATATTGGATGGAAAATAATTTTTGAAATATCTTTCAAAAAAAATTCTTGATTAAAATATCCTTTATTCTTTTAAGATGGATTTTTAATACATAAAAAAAAATTTGAATATCATTTTATTAGAAAATAACTTGAAAACTTACAAAACATACTTGAAATCATTTTGAAAATATTTTTCCTTTAAAACTTATAAAATAATATTCAAAACATTTTAAAAAATTTTTCTTTCAAAACATTTTGAAAACTTATAAAGAAAGGTTGAAAACATTTTGAGAACCACTTCTTTGAAAATACTTTGAAAACATAAAAAATTAATCTTTAGAATTTTTTAACAACCATTTCTAGGAAAATACATTGAAAACTAAAAAATAAATATTGATTATTTTTTGAAAACCATTTATTTGAAAATTAATATAAAATATATAAATATATCTTGAAAATGTTTAAAATACTTTTTAAACATGAAACATTTTTTAAAATATTCTTCTTTAAAAATAGCTTTTGAAAACCTATAAATGAATCTTTGAAAACAATAAAAAATTTCTAAAATCACTTTTTTATTTATAATTATATTCAAGGATAATTTTAAAACATTTTTTATATCATGGTTTTTGAAAAAAAAATAGATTTTCAACAGAAGAGAGAAATACGTTCAGATTTTCTTAAAAACACTTTCTAAATTATCTTAAGTACCAAAGAGTGGAAAAATGGTACTAATACATGGATATATACTCAGTAAACATAGGATATGGAAACTCATGAGTTTTCATGAGATATGTATCATAATATTTCATCAAAGTTGAATAATCATTTACAATCTTGAAAAGCGATGAGATTGTCACAATAAACTCTAATAACTTTGTTACTTTGGATTATACTCTCAATTTATGTGGAGGAAATTACATGAAACTTAAAATATCAATAAAATAAGTAATTTCATGATATAACATTTGAAATTGAAGTATATACACTTCAAAATATAATTTAAGTTCATAAAATAACATGAGTCTCAAAGAATGAAAATTGACACAAAACTATTTTACCGATTTGGTAACTTTTGAAACTTAAAACCCATGAAATAAAGATCATAAAATTGACATTTTAATACCCATAAATTTATTAATAATATACATATAATACAATCATGTTCATTATATACACCACAAAAAAGGAAATAGTGTCTAACATAGCCTATATCTTACAAAAATAATTGTGAGATGAGATCCCTTTACCTCATGTCTTGACTCTCATCGTACTCATTAAATCCATCAGTATAATAAATATAAATTTATTATAAATAGTTTAAATATCCATATTATTATATATAATACCATATATTTTTTGATTATGACCTTATATTAACCTCTTTTTAACAATCCTATGTTAAGGTTTCACTTCCAGTAATATTCGTTTTATTCTTCGTATGTGTCTTACCATGTTATATCTTTGGTATTTATAATTTATATCATGATTTATATAATTTAACCCATGATATAAATATAAATTATATAAATTATATTTTTATTATAATAATATATAGAAAATATAAGTATGAAATGGAATACAGTGTTCATGGAGATGGTAGGTCATACGTACGCATGAACGCTATTTCCGTTTAATTGTAATATTGAAAGAATGAAAGTAAAATACATATATGTATATATATGTATATATAATTATTAAATAATATTTATGATATCATATATATCTTATATATTCTATAAAATAATCCTTAATACTATCCATGTAGTGTACGAACGAATCATATTGCTTTGAGAGGCGGTAGTCCACACTTTCTGAAACAAAATTATCATATTAACAACAAATGAAAAGTAAAAATATATTTTTTGTATAAGGAATACATAAGATTAAATAAATAATAAATATGATATATGAAATATATAAATATACTTTCCATCATAATGGCCACCGTGGTAGGTGGTAATGAAAAAATGAACAATCATCATTTCGTGAGGCAGTGGTTCATCGTACACAGAAACAGTTTGGTCGTTACACATTAGATGGAGGTGTGTGTAAGTGGAGGTCAAAAAATTTACATAAAAACATAAAATTGTTTTTGTTTTACTTTTTTTTAATAGAGACATATAATAAATATATTTTTATGGGTGTATAATGAAAATCGAAGAAATCACTTAAGAGAAGATGTTGCCTCTTAATCGAGTAACTCCTTTTGTTTGTGCCAAAAGGCTTCTTGGGATTACCTTATTCCCAAGGGAATTCTACTAGGAGGAAGTTACGGATTTTTGAAGGTGTATTGGATAGATGTTTTCAGAACATAATAGGTTTTATAGGTCTCAAGAAATGTTATAGGTGGTGTCCTTTATAGGGAAGGAAAAGGAATCAATTGGAATTTTTTAAAACATATTAGGTATACACATGTTATTATATAAAAAAGTCATAAAAAACCAACATAAATGAATAATGGGAGTTTTATGTCCAAAACATGGGAAAAATTGGTTTTTGAAAAGTTTATAGGTCATTTGGGCCCTAGAGATTGAGGTTTAGTCCCTAATTAAGCTCAATTTGACCATAATCATTGTGATTAATTTTAATCACTTTTACTAATCATGTTGGTAAAAAATTAAGTTGAACATATTAGAATATAAATACTATACTGATTATAATGTTTTGTGTTGGTTTTTCAAAATTTAGTTTACCTAAGTTGAAAAATCAAGATTAATGGTAATCCCGAATACGGGAAAAAATTACGGATCTTTAAATTTGAAAGAAGTTAAAATGATTATTTAGTTTTATATTTAGTTACAAAGTGTAATTTATTCTAATGAACTATATTTAATTAATATATGTAAAATTGATCTAATGTGACCCTAAAAAAATTTAATATATAATTTAAAATTAATAATTTTTTAAACGAAAAGGAAGTTATTAACTAAAAGGCGGTATTTTTAATTATTCATCAAAAAATGAAGTTTCTCAGAAAAATCCCAAAAATTAAACCTAAGATAATTTTTGGATTATAAATTCATAAATTAAGTTTATTTTATTAAATTCAATTTCTAATTTTTTTTCTAAAATTAATTTTATTTTAAAGTAGTTCATTTGAGAAAATAGTACTTTTAAACATAAAAGGGATTTACCAAAAATCATATCTTTCATTATAAACATGTTTTATCTATATAAAAAAATATAAATAATATATTAAAATTAGTTATTACTATTCAAATAACTAATTTTAACGACTGTGTTATAATTTAAAAAATATGAAAAAATAAAGTGATGTTTTATAGAAACATCGGTGTTGTATGCAGCGTACCCCAATCTATATTGTAGGTAGCATAGGCCAAGTTGGTTTTACATGTAGATAAATCCAAGTTAGTATTGTGGGTAGTACAATCCAAGTCAGTATCTCATGTGAAATTAATGTTTGACTTACTATTTTAAAATATATATATATAACTATTTCCAGTGTCACGTGAAATGAAAAAGATTGAAAAGAAAAATTAATTCCAAAAAAACATTTCACAAAATATTGGGGTCTTACAACAACTCACCAAGATGTTGTTAGTGTTGGGATGGTTGAAATTTTCCATTTATAGTTTGAAATTAGCTATCTTCAAGAATATTTATATTTATTTTATCATGCTATTAAAATATTATAGAAACTTGTATTAAAGAAGTATGGTCTCCTTGAAATAGAAAATAATTCTAGTCTTGATACTGTTTCTATGGTGGTGGAATTACAGTGGACCATTGAGGTGGAAACCGAATATGTTGATCAATTGTGCCAATCCATTAGCTCCCTAAAGTATAGGTTTGTAGAGCTTAAGGACTCCTCTAAACGCATGATATGATATACTTGTAATTTCATGAAATTTCTTTTACTCATGTATTCACAGTAGAGACTCTAATATGTGGAGATTCCTCATTCTACTGGTTGTTAATGAAAATATATCTCGAAATTAATGGTATTTTGTCTAATTTTCATCCATTCATGATGTGCATGATATTTCATTAACCTAATGTATCATAGGCCAGTGAAGATAATCATCCTTCACATAATATCAAGTAAACCTACATGCCTTGATTATAATTCATAAATAACAATATATTTTTGTGGAGTGATACTCATGAATTTCCAGCAATGTGAGATTCCTTATTGATATACCTTTTCCAATTGTCTTGAGATCACTTTGTTCAAAAAAATATAATTTGGGTGAAATATATATCCTAGAGAAAGATTACTTCATTTTTTTCTAATGTCAATTGACTTAATGAGCATAGATTTATTTTTTTCTAAGGCTATATAGTGGGACCCAAAATCTTTTTTTCTCTTTAATTATCTTGCCCTAATTTTTTCCACAGATTCACATAGGGGAAGGCTTAGTGAGAATGGACTCATCTTTTACTCTAAACACCCTTTTATGGGTTCTTTTCTTGTTGATTTTTACACCTTTTCTATTTCTTGATTAATCAATATTTCTTGGAGTACAAAAAGTGCATCCCCAGTGAGTATAAACTTTGATTTTTCCTATGATTCCCTTGTCGGGTTTTCAACCTAGAAAGAATTGTGTTTCTTTTTTAGTTAATTATTTAAAGGTCTTGAAAAATAAACCATAATTGTGTTATAGTTTAGGGTATTCTAGAATGGACCTTCTATTATTGGTAGTTTAGAGTCTTCTATCTTATACTATATGTAGTTTTTGTTTAAGTTATTCTAGCTCAGACCTTATATTGTTTTATTTTAGGGTATCTTTGATTGAAAGTTATATTTTTATAGTTTAGTGACTTTTAGCTCGGACCTTATATCATTGTAGTTTAATTTATTTTAGCTCATACATTCAATTGGTAGTGAAGGAAAGGTATCCATGAAGGGTTTTACAAACCTGCATTCATAATGTGATTTTTAAGAATGAGTGTCCAAGAAGGGTTTTGACACCATACATTCTTAATTGATATTCTAAATAATAAATGTTCATGAAGGGTTTTGGTACCCTTTTTCTTGTCAAAATCATAAGGGGTGAATATTCAAGATGGTTCATGCCACCATAAAACATTACCTTAAAGGGTGGTGGTGGATGGTAAAATATTAGGGATACTGAGACCACTTGGATAGTTGTAATATGGGTGGTGTAATTCATAACCCAAATGTTCAGATAAATGAATATGGTGTGGGAACGACATACCGAGATAACCCAAAACACCCTAAGGTGTTCAGTTCCACCACAGTGTGACTGGGGATCATTCGGATTAGATTTCTTTACTTGAAAAGAGTAGATACCTCTAGTTGGTAGGTCAAAGACCTTAAGAATTGATTGCATTCTCAAACAGAGGTGTCCCCACTCTTTTCCAAGGGTCGTGAAGGATTTGGAAAGACTCTAACCTCAAGTCAATGAAGTTGTATATGAATCAAAAGTTATCCAAGAAGGGTTTGGGTACACTAGAGTGGTTTTTCATCTTAGGTAAAGGCTCAACTCCTACACTACATGGTTTAAAATCACATAGTTTTGGCCATTAAAAGGTTAGATAATGGATTGTATCATTACTTATTTGATAAGGGGTACAATAAATAGTGATGTAATGTTGAGGATATTGAATCCACTTGAATAGTTTGGTTATGAAGATTTTAAATCATGGTCCAAATTTCCTGGGTCATGAGTAGTGATATGGGACAATCATATTGGGGATTACCCAAAACACTCTACGGTGTTGAGTTCTTCCACGGTGACATCGGGGTTCACAATGATCAAAAATACCTTTTTGAAACATAGGACACATTTGGTTAATGAACAGAGGCACATATGAAAAAACTAGAGGAATTCATTCACAGGAAAACAAAGGGTCCCTTAAAGATGGGTATCCTTTTCCATCTTCCATGGAAGGTTATAATGATCTGAGGTACTGATATTGTTAATTGTGATTTTTTGAAGACTTAATTTTCAGGAATGGTGTGAGCACCATAAAAATAATGCCACTTCATATTGAACACATTATCAGGTATAGGAGACGTGAAAAATCATTACTCTAACTAATTCTCAAACCAATGGGGTCTAGAACGCATGGATTGTCTTTTTTTAGGTCCACCAAGTGGGACCTATGAGGTTTATGAATCATTTATTTATTCACTAACTTTTTCATAAAATATGGGGACAAAGAGTTTAGTTATAGGATAACTAACATCTATTTAGGTCAAACTTTGTGGTTTTTCAACCTGACAAGTTTTATGTCTCTTCTTGTAGCAGTTTTACGGTCTTGTGATTTGGTCCAATAAAGAATATCTTTTATGTTCATAAAACCTTGAAAAAAGTGCACACAGTTTAAGGTCATGATGCACATGGACCCAGTTTGATGGGAATGTTTTACAATGGAATAAATAGGATATTTTGGGTCAAAAGTAATCCAATATACTTCTAAGTGGGAGATAAAAATTATATAAATCATGGCTCAAGTTTCTTGGATCCTAAGTAGTTATATTGGAAAATCATATTAGGGATGACCCAAAACACTCTAAGTTGCTGAGTTTTGACATGGAGACATTAGGGATCAAAAGGATTATAAATCCATTTTTCATTCTATGAAACATTTTTTTTATTACTATATGAATATATGCAGGAACCATAGGAAGACATCCATATTCAAACAAAGGGTCCCTTGAATCTGAGTGTCCTTTTCCAAGGTACATGAATATTTTGGGGAAAACTAAGTTATTTGAGACATGAAGTGTGATTTATGGGTTGATCTGCTTAAAATATGATGAAAACTCCCCATTTTTTAGTTGACTGGGGTTAATATATTGTGATCCTTCGATAGGGAATGGTGATGGGTAATGGTATTCCATTTTTAACATCATTTATTGTGGAATTATTTATCATTCAGTTTTAATTTCATGTGTCCTGGACACTTTCTCTGTAGTTTAACATCATGCAGTGAAGATGTGAAAAGTTCATTTCACTGGTCTACACCGAACATAGGGATGGATACATTTTTTTTATATTGTAGTTAGACCCAATATCGAATATTTTTGTGTCACTAAAAATCCTGTGATGATAGGAATCAAACCACAAGTAGTTATTGAATGGGAAACACTCCACATAGGTATGACCTATAGGTAGAGGAGTGAATTATTCCCATGGATTATTGTAGTTCGACCCAATATTGGAGATTCATGCGTCACTATATATCATGTGATGATAGGAATCAATCCACGGGTAGCTCTTGAATAGGAAACTCTCCATACATATATCACCCATAAATAGAGGGTTGTTTTTTCCATTGATTTTTGTAGCTAGACCTTATATTGGATATCCTAGTATCACTATATATCCTATTTTGATAGGAATAAATCCACATGTAGTTCTTGAAAAATTGTGTAGTTTAACATCATGCAAAAATGACATAGGACACTTGACATGAAAATGGAATGTTTCAGCTGAACCCAGTTCTAAGTAATGGGTTTCACTACATATCTCATAATGGTATAAATCAAGCCTAATGTATTCCATAAATTGAGGTGTGATGGGATACCAAATCCAATGACAGTGGTCCTGTCAGGTGAGTTCCATAATAATATGTTTTTTTATGTCATGAATCGGACATCAACCGTGTTATTTAATGTCATGTGTTCGACACTCATGGTGTTCCTTTTAAGGTCTTGCATCTAGGACCTAGTCAACCCTACCATGAAATAAAATATCTTGATCTTGTGGGGAATCCTTTACCAAAATTCCTAACACCATATAGAATATGCTCAGTGTGTGAAAAAAGGAAGGGAAAATGGTTCTCCCACCACAATGAGATAGTTTAAGGAAAATACATTGGAATTTTGTATCATACGGTGGCTAGGACAAGATATTCCATCAAGACCTCCCTATGTATCCCGTTGGGATGAGAATAAATCCATACATAATTTTAGAAAAATCATTTATTTTAGTGTCATGTGGTGAGGATGTCATCCGTGTGTTTTAATATCATTTGGTAAGGATGACGGTGACCTAACATAAAAAATAAGGCATTGTGGTTTGGTCAAAGGATAGATATTTGAGCATCACTATGTATCCTATAATGGTTGGTATCAATCCACACATAGTTCTTGGATAGGGAATTTCCTATTTGGATCTGACTCACACATAGGGATGGGGGAACTTAATTTATCTATTGTATAGATATAGCTTGTGTACGGTGAATTTTTTGGTGAGATGAGGCTTCTCATGTAGTTTAATGTCATGTGGTGAGTAAATCGCTCAAGAACTTTAATGTCATGTGGTGATGACATGAGACACTGTATAGTTTAACATATTACTTCAAAGACCTATTTTTTATATTTTCACATGATTTAGTTAGGACCCATTTCATATAATTTAACATCATGTGGTCATGATGATTACAATGCTTGATGGTAGCTATGAAAAGTATTTCTTAAGAAACCTCACATTGGTGGGGGCATTACACATTCCCTATCCATCATGGGTAATGAGTAGGCTCTATTGATAGATCTTATGTATCATATAAGGCTGTTCCCATTTGAGTTCCATATTTAAAGGTTTCTCTCTTGGCTTCATTGGGGTCCTAGAAGCCAATTCCATTTCTCCTTGAAGTAATGAACAGAATCAGGCCTTTTTATTTAGGGCCTGTAAAATCTGATTTTGATGGAATTAAAGGTTGTGTAATGTATAAAACCTTTTCTCATCAAGCCTCTCCAATTAATCCCACCACTTTTGATATTTCTATTCATCTAATAGTTTTCATTAGATGTCTATTCAGAGTGAGGGAAACAAGACTTCTATGGGAAACACTACCATGGTTTCATACACCGATGGATATGGACTTTCTTGTGTATCAATATGCATGGTGGTACGGTAGTCCCCTAAAGCAATTAGGAGTCTTAGGGATCGATATTTTTTCTTTATTCACTATCATTAGGAATATATTTTGTAGAGACTTATTAAAATCCTTTATTTGTCCATTTTCCACTAAATAATAGTGGGATGAATGGTTAGAATTGAGGTTTAACTCCTAGTAAAATTTCATCAAATATGTAGCACGGAAATTGGTGCCATTTCCCATCAATATTGTATGAGGTAATTTGAGTCTAGTGATGATATTGGACTTCATGAAGTTGATAATATTTTTTGTTATGAATTCCTTGAGGGGTATTTCCTTATCCCATTTGGAAAATAAGTTAATAGTAGTAAGTATTTACTTAAAATTCTTAGCAATGGCTAGGGATATGTCCCCATAACATTCATTCCCCATAAAGAAAATGGACATGAATATTTAGTTTTATGTATAAATATTAGGTTTGATGGATAAATTTTACATGAATATGGTATTCATGACATTTCCTAGTGAACTCCACACAGTCCAGTATCATTGTTTTCCAGTAATAATCAAGCCTCCTAATTTTGCAAGAGAGCCATCTCTAGGACTCGTGTGTGTTATATGATCAACTATGGACCTCCTCAATGATGTTGGGAACCTATATTTATACTATTAATGATAGTAGGATTCTATTATAGCCTCGTTTTTATATGAATTTTTTATCATTTGGCCCATCCTGGAGGGAAAAGTTTGTTGCTTGGTGCTAAAATAGGTTCCCTTTCAACTCAGCCTATTAAGAGGACCCATGTTAAGGATAATAAATTATAGGATTCATCTATCCATGGGTGGATATCGGTTCATCATGGTCAGTGATAGTTTTGATCTGATTGATTTCCTCCATGTCACAAATGATGACTGATAAGACCATCCTTTAGTGGATGATTCAAAAGATTACTTTTTCCTAATCATGGTCAGCCAGAACAACGGATGCATTAGCTAGTATATCGGTGTGAGCATTCTTTGATCAAGGGATGTGATGTAATGTGGGTTCAAAAGGGAACTCCTCCATAAGTCCTCTGATGTAGACAATGAGAGGGGCCAATTATTCATTTTTAATGGAATGTTTCCATTGATCTACATTATCAATAACTCCAAAATGACCTTTTATGTTCAGGTAGGCTTTATGAAACTTTTGGTCTAGTTCCAACCCAATGATGAGGGTCTAGTATTCGGCCTCATTATTTGTGTTGCCTTTTAATAGTAAGAAATATTTGGGAAAATAGCTTTGTTTGAAGAAAAAATAAAATCCTTAATCCAACCTGATTAAGATTTATATTTTCCAGTATCTTAACAATATGACTTCAGGAGGCACTATCCAAATATATCTACCATGTCCAAGGTGTGTCATGGGTATATAAACCTTCCTAATCTAGAATTTTGGTGTCCACTAGTGTAGTTTTTGGGGTGGAATATTCCAAAATTAAATCAGCATGGGATTTTCCTTTCATTTTCTTCTATAACACAAATTAGATATCACATTGTTGTAGAATGACCTCCCATTGGGCCTATTACCCAGTCAACATAGAATGGATAAGGGTGTATTTGAGATAGTCAATATAAGAGACCAGGTGGACTTCATGGTGATGCAATTAATCCCTCATGTTTTTCACCACAAAGATGAGTGAAAGGAAATTATTCTCGACATTAAAATATTAGGTATTATTACCTAGGAATTATTTGAATTTTGTATTAGGGATTTTTCTTATTCCCTATATAATTTTTTGTGCACAGATATAGCCAATATATTATTCCATGGTGTCAACCTATAAGATTATTTTCTTCCCTTCCATAGGCAACATCAAAACTAATAGTTGTAGTAGGTATTTCATGAGACTCTGAGAGGATTCTTGGAATTCCTAATTTCATCAGTAGGGGACTCCCTTATGCATTGTCTTTGTAAAGGGGATATATTCTCCATCCATGTTGGTTATGAAATACCGAATGTAGGAAAGGTTCCCATGGATCCCTCTTATTTATATCATAATTTGAGGGGGTGACATTTATATGATTACACTAGTCTTATCTAGGTAAATCTTGATGTTATGGTGGTGACCCAAAAAACTAAGCAATTTCTTATATGATGCCCTAAAAGAATAGTTTAATACATTCTTCATCAGAATATGCAATCACTACTTGTCGAGGACTGTTTAAAGGTCCGTGAAGTGATCTCATCACTGTTGAGACTTGACTACTAGGTCACAGAAGTAACATTCGGTTATTCACCCTGGTAAAGGATTAAGGATGTGATGTATGGAGCCTTGATATGTAGCACCAGCATTATTTAATCCAAAGGGAATTAAATGATATAAAAATATCCCTTGAGATTATCTAAAGGTTGTGGTGTATTCGTCTTCGGGGGAAATATTGATCTAATTATACCCTGAATACCCATCCACAAAGTAACGATCATGGAAGCCCAAAGTTGCAAAGATAAAGATTTATATGATCAGAAATGGGAAATAATCCTTTGGGTAGGTTTGATTAAGGTCTATGAAATAAATGTAGATTTGAATATTTCCATTCTTTTTCTTGATAGGAATGATGTTGGTGAGCCATCTTAGGTATTCCACCTCCTAGAAAAAATCATCTTTGATAAATTTTTCAAATTTCAACTCTGCATGAGTATCATGTGAGAGTTTTATCCTTCAAACCGCCTACTCGAACCCTCAATGGACATTGGGTAAGCATAAATATTGCATATAAACTTTGGGGTTCAGTATGAGGATTTATGTATAATTATAAGCGAACATATATCAATGTTTTTTTAGAAATTATACGTACATATGTTTCTCTTCGAGATTCGTGGAGGCAGTAATCAATATTGGACTCAATTCTTCTTCCATTCCCAGATTTTTCTTCCTGATCTCATCAATTGTGGGGGAGACACCTTCCTCAAATGAGGGAGGGTATTTCCTGAGGTCATCCTCTTCTTCTTCCACATCTAAGCCCTTAGAATTATTTTTCGGTGTAGTTGATGATTTGAGGTAATATCTATCACTTTGGGGTGAGAGATTACATGGTATGAAACATTATCAACCCCTACTACTAGAGTCTCCGCTGATAGATTTTAGAGCTGATTTCTTCTTTTTTTACAATCTCTCTATGGAAAGAATGAGATTATATGTCTAGGATTAAGTTTATTTCCCCAATAAGACTTATGGGTAGAACATATTCATTGTTGATCAGGGGTGTTCCCCAATCCATTGGGGGCTATGACTTACGTATTTTCATCCACCATTTTTTTCACATCCCTTCTATAGAAACATTATTCATCATATATGGCTTCCCAATACTTGAAGGGAGGTTTATCATCATGTAGAATTCCAAACAACCCATTTATGGGGTATTTCAAGCCTTGATGGAATTTTTAAGGTCCTTCCACGTAGCTATGAAGCCAAGATCTTATGAGTATGAAATTGTATGTGGCTTCTTCTGGGGTAACCAAGAACTCATCATTATATGTGAGATCCCAAAATTGAGCCTTGAGCTTGATCTTCTCGAGAGGTATTTTCTCGCTCTTATCATATCCTTGGATGGTTAGATTTGTAAGAGATAAGTCCCATTCACAATATCATAAATTTCTAAAGGTCGAAATCAGGATGAGGTTAATCCCAGAACCATTTTCAATTAGATATCTTGATATGTCAACAATATAAATTCTTCCTAAAACATATAGGGGTATGATGTATCCATGAAGGAATACTTCCTAATCCTTCTTAGTAAATAAGATGGAAACATATAATTAAAATGGAATTATCTCTAGTCGATAAACCTCGGTTTTAGTGAATTTTATCACAAAATTTTGTAGGCTTTAGATGGATTCTACAAGTTCCTCTCTAGGTTATTTTTAAATGTGGAGCACATCTAAGATTGAGAGCATGGTTGGGAAAACCTCCAAATGTATCATAATTTCATACTTCTTTTCGTAAGGTAGGATCTTCGTAAGGTGGGGCCAATCAATATTATAGATCTCAAGATTTGATTCATTTGAGGTAGATAGTTCTAGTTATTGTGCATTGTTATATGGGGAATGTTTTCAAGTGGCATAGGTTATGCCATCCTTCCACGTTGTATTGTATTATTATAAAATCGAATCCCTGCTAGATGGTCATGTAAGATGACTAGGATGGGGTGACCACTAGAAGTCTCTAGGGAACTTCCGTGTTTCTATTGATCACACTGGAGTACTTTCCCATGGGTCTTGGGTGTATATATATCCTCTAAGGGAATGTGACCAAGTCTGATCAATCTCTTGTTATCCCATGTACCCTCATCTCTTACACCTCTGGCCTCTGGTTCCCCGATTAGGTATGGAGAATTCATACTTGAAGGAATATTCATTATTGGATAAGGGTTATACCAAGTGTATTATATTAAATTAACCAAAGATGATCTATTCATCTGATGAGGGTTCCACTTGGTGGGGTAGTGCTTGTTCTTGAGATGTGGTAGGAAATAATTTCACAAGAGTTGGATCTTGTATAAGAGAAAAATGTGACTCTTCCTCTTCTATTTCATCCTATATATGGTGATGGAATCCACCTATAGGATGTATATTTTGATTTCACATACCTAAGTTAAAGGATCATTATGGTTTTTATAACATGTTATCTTAGGGTGGCCTAATCTTATTCAACGGTCTTTCGAGTCATCCAGTTTTCGGTCTTCTTCACATGTCTAACCGAAACTTTTTTATAGTCACCTACTTCTCCAAACTAGAGAATGGTTACATAGGTCACATATTCTAATGAATTTTCCAACATAATATATTCAGAATAAAGAATGATTTTAAGGATTTATTTGAAGATGAAGTAATCTTGAATAGTATGACCTAGCCTTCTAGGGAAAGGGAAGTAATCAAGGAGATCTGTAAGGTTGAACTCATCAAGTTTTATGGGCTATGACATCTTGGGAATGTTATATTTCATGGAAACAATGAAATAACCAAGGACCTTATCATTTAATTATTATTATTATTTATTCATCCATTCCTAAAATACCAAACAACCCTACTCACCTTTCCCTTCCAGTTGAGGGAGATTTTGTTTCTACTATCACGGGATAGGGGGCGTTGAGCAGTACGGGACCTACCTAAGTTCTTGAATGGGAACTTCTACTAGTTTGAGGGTAACAGTGATAGTATCCTCCTTAAATAGACTTTTCCCATATGATAATAGCATGGTTTTCGGCTAATATCAGTTCCATTTAATGGAATCTTTCAAACATTGTGATGTTTCTACAAACTCACAGACTTTGTCTTGATATTTTATTGGGATCAGAGGTGTATGCAGGTCATCTCAAAGATTTTTAGCATATAGTTCAAAAAATTTCTCCTAGGATGGAGGGATTCTGGTTTAATAGGTTAAAACTTTCCATGTATCTATAAATTCATACACCCTCTCACTTCTATGTTAGTTGCAACTTTTTGGGTTGAAAATTATCATTTTCTTTAGTGTAGAGCTGAAATGATAAAGGAATTGATGATAATGTTCTTCCCATATGATAATGAATCTTTCTTAGAGGATAATATAACAAACAAAGGATTTTCTTATCATAGTTTTTACAAAACATGACTGCTGGGTCACCTCCTATTGATATTGATGGCACATCATTACACCACACCGGGACACGAAGTGAGTGAGATTCTATTTTGGGCCTCCCACATCATCAAAGGTGGAGAATTTGGGGTTTTCAAATTATGTGGGGTAAAATTTTAATCCAACCATTCGGGGTATGGATTTTTCTTGGTCTGAACAGTCACACATCCCCCATCCTTGGATTTTATTTGAGTATTCAGGGACTCAATGGCATTAATCAGTTTTGAAGGTACTATTTTCTAAGACACGTCTTGTCTACAAGGAGAATGTGGGACTTAAGTAGGTGGTCTTTATTTCATCTCCCAGTGATTCTAGATACATTCAAAGACTGAATAATCTCCCTTTATAGAGATTTTCTTTCACCAAAATAAAGGTATGTCGCAATCATCTTTCGCATCCTCATTTATGTAAACTAGCTACCTAGATCTGCGGTCATTATGATGGTTAACTGTCACTCCAGCAAGAGGATTGGATCTTTCATAATATGTGGGAGGGGGATATTCATGTAATGCTAAAGATAATACCTTTTGGGAATGTTTCCCCTAAGTAGATCCTCACTGATTTGTATGATATTTTTTATCTAATCCTCATACTATGCGAACAAATCCTATGTGGAAGCAATATCAGATCTTATAGGTGACAAGTGGGATATGAACAATTATTTCCTTTTATCCTTGGTAGTGCTCCTCTATAGAGGTATAAACTCAAAATTAAAATGTGCAGGGTTTTGGATTATCCTCTAGTTCCACATGTGTGTAGCCTCAGCTGGTGAATCCAGATCACCCTCCTCTCAAGGTATATTATTTGTATGGAATCCCTCTATATTTTCATCATGATCCACATTATATGTTAAATTGATATTAAATACATTCATAGTGGTATATAGAGAAATGGTAATTGTTTTGTTACTCTCGACTCAATAGGGTGATTTTTCACTTCTTGTGTCAATGTCATTTTTCTGACCCCTAGCCATATTGGACCTTTTTAGCTCATGTCACTATGGGGTTTTATTGCCTTTGTCATATGTTCCTATAATCTCATCCTATGTATAATGACCTTAAGGGTGTTTCTGGTCATTATTTCCAAGTGGGACCAGAATAGAAAAGGTTTTTCTTATGTCGGAAGGGAGGGAAGGGATTTGTACCATTAATATTTACCTCTAAAATAGGATATTAAATACATTCATAGTGGTATATAGAGAAATGGTAATTGTTTTGTATGTAATCCCTCTGTATTTTCATCATGATCCACATTATATGTTAAATTGATATTAAATACATTCATAGTGGTATATAGAGAAATGGTAATTGTTTTGTTACTCTCGACTCAATAGGGTGATTTTTCACTTCTTGTGTCAATGTCATTTTTCTGACCCCTAGCCATATTGGACCTTTTTAGCTCATGTCACTATGGGGTTTGATTTCCTTTGTCATATGTTCCTCTAATCTCATCCTATGGATAATGACCTTAAGGGAGTTTCTGGTCATTATTTCCAAGTGGGACATTATTTCCAAGTGGGACTAGAATAGAAAAGGTTTTTCTTATGGTGGAAGGGAGGGAAGGGATGTGTACCATTAATATTTACCTCCAAAATAGGATAAGAATAAATCCCTTTACGGTTATGATCATGATGAAAATTACCCAAGCCCTATGGGATGGTGACTGTTTGAGGCTGCCATTGGCATTTTTTGATCCTATCACTAAGGATATGATGATCCTATTCAATGATTTGATGACTCTTGGGATGGGTATAGAGATATAAATTTCCCCATCTCTAGGGGATGGGGATGACCTGGAATCTCCATCAATTTCTCTAGGACCCTCTTGGAGCATGGTGAACCTAGTGATGGTGATTGAGATATAAATTCCCTCATACTTGGGGGTTGGGGTCAGTTTTCAACTGCTGCCAATATGTACTGATTACTCTTAGGGAATGACGACTTGAGGGGTGGAGGTGGAGGTAAATATTCCCCCAGTCTGAGGGACTAGGTTCACTCCAAGAGGGCATCTATCGTACTTTCTACTATGATCAACTTGATTTGGTGCAACTATTCTTGTGTATGATATGGGTGAAATAGAATCCCATAATGGGAGTTATTATTTATGGGAATTTTTAGGTTGACTATAAATTCAGTTTCCATTTCTAAAATGAATACACATTACTTCTAGTGGTCCAATTCAAAGATATATTGGCATTCCTCTCCCTCTATTCATGATGTCTTGGAATCATTAAATTGAGGTCATTCCATTGTAGGGATCAACTGTATCATCTGTTATCTAGTACTCTAATTTCACTAATATCAATGAAATTATCGCATGCCTCATTTGGGGAGTTCTACTATTCTAGGGTTTCTATAAAGTGAAATGCTCCATACTTTCCCCATCCTAAAATATGGATATATGATGAGGCTTTGGTGATCAATTTTTTAAGAGTCGAAATAAAATGGAGGTAAACATGCTACATATTTGCACTATGTTTTTTAGGTTTCTAGTCTTGGTCCATGGAGATAGAAGTCAGGCCAAACTGTCAATAGAGTATATTGATGGTCTGAAGGTGACCCTCATATCCAAGATAAGGGAGCTATCTAGACTTTAATTTCTGATGAGTTGACCATGTATTTTGGTATATGTATGGTCTGAGCTCCTTTTAGACCTCATATAGGATCTCATAGTTAGAAATTGTAAGGGTCTATAATATATTTGGGAGGTTATTTCAATAAAAATCTCTCCATATGTTAATTTCAGATTCCTCTTCATCAGACTTACACACCTCCATTTAATCAGACCATATAAGTTACTTCTCAGGGTCATATGATAGCCATGGTGAGTGGTTGTTGGTATCTAGTGGGGAATAATATATGGTTGACCCTGGTGTTTTGTGAACCTCTCTATACAAATGAATATGATTTTTTTTTCACCTCTCTATATGGAGGCTTCTAGGTAAGTGGAGGATTTCCTTTCCTAAGGGAGATATCACCGTGGGGAGCTTGATCATGGTGGTTGTTAGGAGTAGATTCCCTACAATCTATCTCCACACTACCATGAGGTGGACTATTGAGGTAAATGATCACCTTATTCTTCAGTTAAGGAGTCAATGAACCCTTGATTTGTTTATAATGTGTCTTGAATTTCCTCTAGGACACCAGCATTGAGTAGATTATGGATATGATCCTTGTTCTACGTCATGGATGGAATATATCGAACTACCATTTCATATCTTCCAGAAGTATGAGCCTGATGTATGAAGACTATCAAGAATATATTGATAACCTTGTAGTCATACAAGAATATGGGGTCACTTCTGAGAATATTTTGAAGTATAATAATGAGATTCTTCATTATCGGTAGGACTATGATACTTCTTGTGGGTGGTTGCGGGAATATTCCAATCAATCCAAGATGAAGTAGGGATATGAGCTCAATCCAAATATGTATTCCCCTCTATTATATATTGATAGACCTCTGGAGTGGTAAAATTTATATGAGCCTCATCTTGTTTAGCCTCTGAAGAATGGTGATTCATTTGTTCATCAGCAGAAGTAGGAGTATGAACCTGGATATCATGAGCTACTAGAATATTCCAATTATCTTCATTTTATAGAATTTTTATTGAGGTTTGTTCTACTCTCACATTGTTATCCCTAGCTCTAGAGGGGATATGAGCCTTGTATAGTTCCTTTAGAGTATGTAACCTACCATTTTCATACTAATTATAGTGTTTTTCTTCCCAGAATGTATGAATCAAAATTTGAATTTTTCCATATATCTATATTAGTTCTAGAATATACCAAACAGAAGACCTTTGTGATCATGTAAATGGTTTCTCTGAGAACCCAACTCCATCACTCCCATGTAGAAGTCTCCCATCATCTCTTGTTTTTTTCTATGATGACTGGGAGGGTTTTATAGGCCTCTCCACCCCAGTGATATGTTTCCTTATGTAGTACATATCTCACGGGTATGAGCTAGAGTCGATGGATGGATTCTGGTGTTACGTGCTTCACATGATCATGTCAGGAGTTGTTTATGGCACTATGTGATATTCTGAGACCATGAGAATGTCTCTACATATCCATGTTTGTTGGGTCTATGTACAATCAAATGGATCTATCCTAACAATCTAGACATGTTAAGGGGATTTCATAAGGTCAGCATGACATGCCTGGGGAGATCTTTGCATGATCAGGATGCCAGTGGGAAGGCTTTCATGTGATAGCGGACAAATCTTCTAGGGTCCCCCATAAGACTAAGGTGGACATCCATTGGTGCCCTTGCAAGATCATGCTGAAATTTTGAGCAGCACCTCACATGGTCAATAGTGATTTCATTGGTTATATGAACTCTTTCACATAAAGGATAGCATATCCTTTCTCTATAATAAACATTTGTCTTTCCCCTATTTGTTTAATTCTTTATTTTACAAGAGAAAAATATCTCAGGAATTCATGAAATTTTTTTCGAGGAAATAAATTTTTATTATCTGTACTGAACAACTTGATAAATGATGGATCTTATGGTGATGCACAAGAATTTCCTTGGAAAACCCTTCTAATTTTCTATGGATCTATGAGGTAATATTATGTTTGGATGCATGTGCTCAAGGCCCTTCACCTGATGAAGGTGACACACCTGCATACTTTTGTGAGATAAGGTGGAAGTGTCTCCATGGGATACATGAGGTCATGTGGATCGCATGAGAATCTCGAATGAAGATAAGATACCACAAAAGGTCTCTATATTTTTCATATTATCATCCTTTATTATACAATGGGTTTTAGATGATTGCCAGGCATCTCTCAGTGGAAAATTCACATGATCAGAAGAGCTTTTTTGTCATCCTTTGTATGATCATTGGTGATTTTATAGGTTCCCTTTTAAGAATCGTGAGGATTTTCAAAGGTGGGTCTCATGATAAATATAATATCATGAACATTTCATGGTCTGATCTCATGAAATTCTGAGGGTTATATTATCGCATGTCCTTCTAAAGGTTATGTGACCTGCAAGAGTCGATCAACTTTTCTTCCTTTTCTTTTTGGAGAAAATAATTATTATTTTTTGGGTTTTCTTCCATTCTATATTTTTTGATTCTCATTTGGAGGGTGTCAGTAGGTACTAAACACATATTTTTTATTTCAGTTTTTATAAAACATAACTAAAAAATAAACAATCCTTTACACAATTGAGGATCTTTTATAGTCTGGGTTTTAGAGGATTAAGAAAATTACATAAATAATATCAGAGTTTACAAAATTTATAAAATATATAATTGGATTTACTCATGCTAGTTCATTAATTGAAACCATTCACCTTTGATTCTTCTAGGGAGCTTTTGAAAAATCGTTTTAAAAACATACGGATAGCATAAAAATTTCCCTATAAGGGGTTTTAAAACAACGAATTAATATCCTTTTAAAAACATTTAAATTCATTTAAAAACTTTTCATATAAAATATAAATTATTTTATATGATACATTATTCCAAAATAATAATCTAGGGTTTTGAAGAAATAATTTCAAATTATTTTCAAATTATATTCTACTTTGAAAACCTATTTATTTCAAATTAATTAAGCATTGAAATTATACTTGTATTTCTCCTTTAAGACATTTGAAAACAATAAATTTTATTGATTAAAATGGTAATTGGAAAACTTTAATGTCCTGACCCCAGTTTCCCAGAGCTGGTGCATTATTTTAATACATTGGCATGATTACTAGGAATCAATTCTCAAAGGACCGACCCGTTTAGAAGTCTTGGAAAATAGATTACATACTTGAATGATGCATAACAATTTATAACATAAAACACCGCATAAATAAACCATTGATAACATAATTATTCCCCTAGCTTAACCCTGCATATCAATCATAATTCACTTCTTGGAATCCTGGAAAAATAAAACATAAGAAATTGGTGAGCTCAGATGCTTAGTAAGGGTAAATAATTCAGTAGAATCTATAAAATTTTAAGGCAAGATGTATAATAAAAACATCATCATTTTAAAACATAATTTTGAACATAATATGGAAAAATAAATCAAACATTACCATATATGCATGAACATAGATATTCTACTATCTAAAAATCACATGTAATAATTAATTTAATAACAAGGGAATGCATAATATCGGACATAATAACTAATACATTAAGGCCTTGTGCTAATACAATTCCCAAATATTTTCTCAAGGCCTTGTTCCAAGACACTAGTTTGTCTCATGAGACCTACCAATGCAATGAGGGGCTATAACAGGCCATGACCATCGCATACTAAGTCCAATGTATTTCTCATATGAAAAATGTGAAACATAACCTAATCATTAATATTAAACCTAGAATATGAAATGTCAATACATTAACCATAAACCATGAATGAAATAAAAATATGACATCCAGATTCAAACATATAATAACTCATTCAATACAATATGGAAGATTGTATTATAATAAATCAACTACAATCAAAAATAGTATTCAGTAAATGATGTTGACATAGTTGAAAATGATAAGAAAAACTCTTTGATAGAAATATCCATTTTTCATGAAATAATTTAAAAGTCTCACAATTTATAAAGGAATTCATTAAAAAGATATTTTCAAATCAAAGTTTCTCATACCACTTTGAAACTTTTCAATGGATTTAACATTTTTAAATAAATCGTGTCCATAGAAATAAATCATTGAAATCATTTTGAAAACATTGACATTAATTAAATATATTTAGAAAAATAAATATTTAAAATATTTAAAATGAAGAGCTAGTTAAATATACCCTTCCATAAAACCGTAAAATATTCCTTCTGAAATCATTTTTTGAAACATGTACATGGATAATAAATATGTCCCAATAAAAACTTACACATAAAAAATCTCCTACAATAATGAGATTGAGGAATTAACCCTTACCTTAGGTCTGACACTCTCTATACGTGTCCGAAACTCTTGTATAATTTGTTTAAAATATTGTTAACTTATATCATAATCGTAATAATATTTCTGATATCATATATGATTATTTTATGACTTTATATTACCCATTTATTAAAAATTCCAAGTTAATACAATATTTTAGGTCATAATAGTATTGTTTATCGTACATGTTTTGACTTGTTATTAGTGATAATATTACTTAGATGACAATTTTATTACTTATATAATTTATAATATGATTTATATATCATATATAAATATAAATAGATGTATTAAATGGAATAAATTGTTCATGGAGGTGGTAGGTCATACGTACGCTTGAATATTGTTTCTGTTCTTGTATCGTATGGAATTAAGTGAACGAAATATATGTATATATATATATATCATCTCAGAAGAATTATTATATCATATATTTCCTAATTATTAATAATAATTATTCTTATAATCATTCTAGTATGGTGAACATGGAATATGAGTCTCATCGCGTCATCGAGAGGGTAAGCCATACATACACATGAGCGACGATATCATTTCCTTGATGGTTAAATGTTATAGAATTGCATGGAATATGAATTTTAAAGATAAAATATCATGTTATATTTATTATTTAAGTTCATTATATTTATATTTTTACCGACATAAATAAACTGTTCATGAAAAACAATTTACACCATGGTTTAGAGATTGTAATCCATATGTACGCACACATGGTGGTATTTTTTTCATAGGATGGGTAAAAAGAGGAACATGGTTGTCCAATAATCTTAAGAACATATAATAATATTTTATATTATGGAGTTATTATTTTATTATGGTAAAAACTTAGTAATAGGAAGTAGAAGAAGAAATAAACTTTGAAAGAAGGGATAAGATGATTACCTCTTCTTTGGGTGTCTCATTTTTATTTTCACAAAAGGACTATTTAGTTGGCATCATGCCCAATGTTTGCCTCTAGGATTAAGGGAGGGAAGTTGGGAGGAGATTGGGGTAGGTTTTGGCCAAGAAAAATGGATTTAGAGGTGTGAATTAAAGAGAAAGGGAGGTTGAATTTTATAAGAGAGGTGAGGGGAAATTTATGAAAATCTTGAAATATTAATTTATTAATTCATATAATTATCCATATCTTTTTTGATTAACCCTTAGTTAAACAGTTTAACTCTTACCATGTCTTCGTGTATTTATATACTATAGGATTGATTTAGTTACTATAAAATTCCAAGGTAACCTCAAATGGATCATTAATATCATTACTAACATTATCTAAGTCAGTTTCCCAAATATTAGATTTTTTAGAATTTAATATCATTTAATAAACTATTTTATGTTTTACATTATGAATTATGTCAATTCTAGACACTATTCATACTTGATTTTTTTACAAATACATAACAACCATATTCTTTCAAACCAAAGGAACTAACTCAAAGATAATATGTCAATATAACCCATAAAATTCATGTATGACATCAAAATGACTAAATTAAATTTATTTTAACATTTATAAAATCATTTATTTGAATCCTTTATTAATGAAGCAATCACTGTATCATCACTGTGTCATAATTAAATTTATTGATTTTATGTAGAAAAATTATAAATATATATATTTATAATGAATATTTATATAGATCAATTATATAACCCCATATAAAAATATTTAGTGAAAGATACAAGTTTATGTTATATTTTTCTATACTTTAAATTAATTCATATAAAATGTAATTTTAACACCCAAGTGGATCCCTGGATTCCCAAAATAGACCCAAGGAATCTCATAGTCGGAAATATTTCATCCTCTAGGATTAGAACATGTTTTAGGGTATTTTAATAGTATTATAAAATTATTTTTTACCCTTATTTACCAGATTTTCCCTTTAACCATGGTAAATAAAATAATTACTGAAGTTACTATTAATAATGTCAAAAAATAAAAGGCTCATATTTACACAATTTTGAACTTATTATTAAAAATATGGAATCCATTTTTCCAAATTTAAAATACATATTTGGCAAAAATTAATTTAAAATTAATTCTCATTTTCAAAACCAAAAAGAGGGTTTTTAATAAGTAAAAAACCATCAAAAGATTGACATGTCTTTATATACAATTTAAATGTGAAAATAATTATAAGAAAATAAATTATATTAAATAATGAAATTATAATTTAATTATAATTTAAACCCACTCATATGTATAGTTTAACATTACAAATTATTTTGATTTAAAAATTTGTTATCAATTAAAATTTTGTATTTTTCATTATTCAAAAAATTTTGAAAGTTATTAGAAAAGTAAAAAAATTTAACCAAAATAAATTTCTATTTCCCTCTTATAAATAAGAATTTAATTTCATCAAATTTAATACATAAAAGTGTCAAATATTGAATTTAAAAAGTGTTCTTCATTAAATGGCGGAAAAACTGCATTTTTTGAAAAATAATTCTTTTATCTGAAAATTTGAATGTATCCTTTTATTATGTATAAGAAACAAAAACTAAGAATATTAAAATTATATGGGATATATATATATATATAATTCAAAATGTAGTTAATACAATTCATAAACTCTTTTTAAATGGTAAGTTTGATAGGTCGTGGTACGCTTGAACTCGGTGTTGCGTACATCGCTCGCTATTGAATTATTAAGAAGAAAAGTGTCATGGAATCCTGGGGTGTTACATTATCCCCTGCTTCAATAAAATGTATTCTTGCAATTTGAAATAAATATTAAAAATTAGGGGTTTGACACTTCAAAATATCTTTTTTGAAATCCCACATCGTAAAATGGATTAATGAGACCTCTATTTTAAAATAAAGAAAGGTACGTATAAAGGTCATCGAAAATAACAGATACTAGGGTTTCATGTAGTAAAATATGGATATAGAAGATAAAAATAACCATCACGTTCTGATGGATAGTGATAAATAATATTATTAGGAGAAATTAAACAATAAGAAAGCTATAAATTTATGATGATCTGAGGGACCATTTGATTCATCACAAAAGAAAGTACAAGGGAAACATTTTTTGTTTTATGGTCCTTTCCCTAGTGTTGTATAATTAATTTAATTCATAGGATAATAACATAAGGAATTGTACTTAATTTTCATGTATAGTTTCATCCTTTAACTAATTTCTACCACAAACTCATATTTCTCCTCAAGAGAAAAAACTCAAAAATATTCTATTTATCTCAGTCGTATAGATTTCCAAATTTAAACATATATCATTTAAATGAAGAAAAATATTTTATAATAACTAGGTAATTCGTGTAGGTTAGTGTAAGGTGATAAATCCTTGTCGCACTTCAATTGTGGTTTTGATTCCCACAACTTTGTCCGATGCAATGGGTTGTCACCCGACCTGCAGGTTGTCCTGTTTCTAAAACTATATTATTATAACATTAAAAAAATAATCTTAAAAAATACTATAAAAAGTTAAAATTAATCCATCCCAACATTTAGAGTTATCCAAAATACTTATACCCAATCTCTATCTAAAAAGTCTCTAAATTTAAAAAATCAATTATAACATCATATTCCCCAAACAACGTAATATCACTCTTATTGTCACATAATGAATATATGATTACCTTCATCATATTAAAACCTTAATGAAAACAAAAATTATTGTAGTACAATCCTTATATATATCACATTCTTCTTATAACTAGAATATAATTCTTGAAACCAAAAACCCAAATACATTAATTATTCCACATCGATTGTAGTAAAAGCATAAGATTGACCTCGATCCATTTTCTTTTTCTAAGCCATATTTTCTTGATGCTTGGGAAAATTGTTTGAATAATGTCCCATATCTTTACAATTATAACATTGTATGTATTCTTTCTTTCACTTACAATCATTATCCTGGAAACCATTTTCTCCACATTTTAACAAACTCTCATTCTTATTAGGAAAGTACCACGGGGTTTCTTCCCAAATTATCACATAAGGGAAAATCCTTCTTTCCATTTTCCCCTTTATATACCTCTTGCTCCACCGTTATCTTCTTCTATTGCTTTACTTTAATTTCAAAAGACTTGGAGAATTATTTTTCTATCTTGATAGCACACAAGACTATATCATTGTATGATGAGAAATATTGTAAGACCAATGCTCATTAGAGGAATGTTTTTAAGCCCTAAATTAATTGATCAATCACACTTATTGGGTTACATATGTAGTCTATAGAATTCCTTGATGACCTTGTGAAGTTAGCCACATATTTTCAGTATTCTCATCCTCCTTTTGCCTCAGGCTCAGAAATTGTCTTTCCATATTAGCTCGTTGTTCGGGAGGAAATTATTTCTCTACAAGAAGCTGTTTCAACTCACTTCATTCCATATTTCCCACTTCTTTTTCCTCCTTTGAGTTTTTAATTAATGAACACCATTGATCCACATCTCATGAGAGACGATAAACTACAATGAAAAACTTTTCCCTTTTGTTACTTCCCCAAGAAATAAATATTTTCCCTATGGAACTTATCCTCTACTCATCTACAAAAGGATTTGTAGTCACATTTAATGTTAGAGGTTTTTGTCTAATGAAGCGGTATAATATTGATCCTCCACATTTTGGATCAAGATGCTCCATATGGGTAAGGTTATTATTCATAACATGAGTTATATTTCCTAGTATGGTTATAATCTATTTTGTACCAGTTGAGTCACCAACTCCACTATCATTATCTGTTGTAGGATGGAAATCCCTACATATATTGTGTGCATTGATATCATTTCCATTACTTACACTATGCACCATTTATAAACAATTCCATACACTAGAATAAGTTATGAATCATAATGCATAATTCCAAACTAGTAAAATACTTAACATAAATTGAACATTTTTGGAATATCTAATCCATAATCATAAATATGGTTCCTTTGAGGACATATTTACTCAAAAATACTTCAAAATAGTTTGTAAAGAAAATATGGATTATCCAAAGCAAATCCATCATGAGTGTGAAACCAAGTGTATAGTGAGGCTCATTATTGTGTACCAGGTTACCTTTAGTCAAGCTCAGAACACCTTATTAGAGTTTTTTCCCCTAGGTACATCTGTTCCATAACCACTTCCATGTTTATTATGTAGACATGATTTATTTTCTAGGAATACCCACATAATCTCTATTTTTAAATTCTAGGATTCTCTCCAATATTTATCCTCAAATTATATCTTAGGATTATAATCCCTAATCTCAGTTTTATAAATATATTTTTAGGGTTGTTTCTTAACTTCCTCTGATACCAACTATAATTCTATGACCCTAGTTACCCAGAGTCGGTGCATTATTTTAATACATTGGCGTTATTACAAGGAATCAAGTCCCGAAGGACTGATCATTTTAGCAATCTTGGAAAATAGATTACATACATTAACGATACATTACACTTTATAACATAAAACACATAAAAAATAATCCTTTGAGAATGCCATTATTCCCCTATCTTAACCCTGAATATCAATCATTATACACTTCCCAGAATCCTAGGAAAATAAAACCTAAGAAATGGGTGATCTCCGATTCTCAATAAGGGTAACTAATTCAGTGGAAGCTATAAACTTTTAAGGTAAGATGTATAATAAAAAATCATACTTTTAAAAGATAAACTTGAACATAATATGGAAAAATAAATCAAAAATTACCATATATTCATGCATATTGATATTCTACTAGTCTAGTAATCACACGTAATAACTAATTTCATAATGAGGGAATGCATAATTCCAGACGTAATAGCTAATATTTTGAGGCCTTGTTCCAAGACCATTCACAAATATTCTGTCAAGACCTTGTGCCAAGACACTAGTTTGTCTCATGAGGCCAACCAATACATCAAAAGGATATAGTGGGCCCCACCCATCACATACTAAGTCCAATGCATTCCTCGTATGAAAAATTTGAAACATAACATAATCATTTGTATTAAAACTAGCATATAAAATGTCAATACATTAACCATAAACCATGAATGGTATAAAAATAGTACATCCACAATCAAAAATATTATAACTCATTTAATAAAATATTTCTAGATTGTGTTATAATAAATCAACCTCAATCAAGAATAATATCCAGTAAAGGATGTTGACGTAGTTGAAAATGACAAGTAAAACTCTGAGAGAAATATACCTTTTTCATGTAGTCGTTTAAAAGTGTCACAATTTATAAAGGAAGTAATTTAAAAGATATTTTCAAATCAAAGTGTCTCATACCACTTTGAAACTTTTGAATGGAATTAACATTTTTAAAGAAATTGTGTCCACATAAATAAATCCTTAATATCAATTAGAAAACATGGATATTAATTAAATTGATTTAGAAAAATAAATATTTAAAACATTTAAAATGATGATATTGTAATATATTCTCTTCCATAAAAACTTAAAATATTCCTTCTGAAATAATTTTTATAAAACATGGATGTGGATGATAAATATGTCCCAATAAATACATACACATAAACAATCTCGGATAATAATGAGATTGAGAAATTAACCCTTACCATAGGTCCAAAACTCTCCGTACGTATCTGAAACTCTTGTATGATTTTTTTAAAATATTATTAACTTATATCATAATCATAATAATATTTATGATATCATATATGATTATTTTATGACTTTATATTACCAGTTTATAAACAATTCAAAGTTAATACAACAATTATGGTAATAATCACTTTGTTTATTGTACGTGATTTGACTTGCTATTATTGATCATATTACTTAGATATTGATTTAATTACTTCCAAAATTTATAAAATGATTTATATATCATATATAAATATAAATATATATATGAAATGGAATACACTGTTCACGGAGACGGTAGGTCGTATGTACGCATGAACGTTGTTTCCATTTTCGTATCAGATGAAAGAAAGTGAAAGACATATATGTATATATACATCATCCCAATAGAATTATTAAATCATATATTTCATAATTATTAATAATATTTAATCTTATAATCATTCTTGGATGTTGAACATGGAAGATTAGTCTCATCGTGTCATGAAGACGGTAAGTCATACGTATGCACGAGCGACAATATCATTTCCTTAATGGTTAAATGTTATGTAATTGGATTGAATATGAATTTTAGAGAAACAATATCTTGTTATATTTATTATTTAAATAAATTGTATTCATCATTATACCCATAGAAATAAATTGTACATGAAAAACAATTTACACCGCGGCGTAGAGATGGTAAGTCATATGTACACATGAATAGTGGTATTGTTTTTCATTGGATGGGTAAAAGGAGGAAAATGCTTGTCCCATAATATTAAGAACATATCAGCATATTTTATATTCTGGAGTAATTATTTTATTATGGTAATAACTTAGTAAGAGGAAGTAGAAGAATAAATGAACTTTTAAAGAAGGGATAATATGATTACCTCTTCTTCGGGTATCTCCTTTTGATTTACAAAAAAGGACTCCTTAAGTTGGATTTTTGCCCAATGTTTTGCCTCTAGGATACAGGGAGGGTAGTTATGAGGAGATTTGGGTAGGTTTTGGATGATCCAAATGGATTTAGAGGTGTTAATTAAAGAGAAATGGAGGTGCACTTTTATATGATAGGTGAGAAGAACTTTAGGAAAATCTTGAAATATTAATTTATTATAAAATGATATTCGGTTTAAAATATCTCAAAATTGATTTATTTCTAGAATAAGATGAGGATGGGTCTAAATCCTCTCATCCAATAGGTTTTGGAAATATTTAGGTCATATAATTATCCTTATATTTTGGAATTAACCCTTTGTTAAATAGTTTAACTCTTACCATGTCTTCATGTATTTTTATATTATAGGATTAATTTAATTACTATAAAATTCCAAGGGAACCTAAAATAGATAATTAGTGACATTTGTAACATTATATAAGTATTTTGGCCAAATATTATATTTTTATGACTTTAATATCATTTCATAAACTATTTTTTGTTTTAAGTTATGAATTATGTCAATTTTGGACACTATTCATACTTGAATTTTTTACAAATTCATAACAACCTGATTCCTTTGAACCAAAGGAATTAACTCAAATATAATATGTCAATATCATCCATAAAATTCATTTATTACATAATAATATCTAAATTAAATTTATTTTAACATTTATAATATCATCTATTTTAATCCTTCATTAATGAAGCAATCAGTGCATCATCATTGTGTAATAATTAAATTTAATCATTTTTTCTTGAAAATTTATAAATAAAAAATCACGATGTAAGAAATATTTTTATATTTAAAATGAATATTTATATTCTAAGAGATAAATTATATAACCATATATAAAAAAAAATTAGTGAAGGATACATGTTTATATTATATTTTTCTATACTTTAAATTAATTCTTATAAAATGTCATTTTCACACCCAAGTGGCTCCATGGGGTCTCAAAATAGACCCAAATAAGGAAATGGCTAGAAATATCTCATACAATAGTATTAGAACATGAATTATGGGAGTTTAATATTATTATAAAATTATTTTTTTACCCTTATTTACCAGATTTAACCTTTAACCATGGTAAATAAAATAATTACTAATGTTACTATTCATAATGTCAAAAAAATAAAAGGTAACTATTTACACAATTTAGACCTTATGATTCAAAATATGGTATCCATTTTTCCAAATTCAAAACACAGAGTTGGCAGAAATGAATTTAAAATTAATTCCTATTGTCTAAACAAAAAAGTGGTTTTTTTAAGATGTGAAAATTATTAAAATATTGACATGTGTTTGTGTCCAATTTATATGTAAAAATACTTATAATTACCAAAATTATATTAAATAATAAAAATATAATATAATTATACTTAATACCACTCATATGTAGATTTTAACACTATAAATTATTTGGATTAAAAAATTTGTTTCCAATTAAAATTTAGTATTTTTCACTATTCATCAAAATATGAAAGTTATTAAAAAAGTAACAAAAATTTAGCCACTATAAATTTTTATGTCCCAATTATAAATAATAATTAAATTTAATAAAATTGGATATATAAAAGTTTCAAATATTGTATTTAAAAAGTGTTCTCCATTAAAAAGTGGAAAAACTCCATTTTTTTAAAAATACTTCTTTTATCTAAAAAATTGATTTCTTTCCTTATATTTTGTATAAGAAACCAAAAAATATGAATGTTAAAATTATATGGGATATATATATAATTCAAAATTTGGTTAATACTATTCATAACCTTTTTTTAAATGGCTATTTTGATAGGTCGTGGTGCGCTTGAACTCGCTATTGCGTACATCGCACGCTATTTAATTAGTAAGAAGAAGAGTGTCGTGGAAGCTTGGTTTATTACAAAAACCATAAAAAATACATGAGGACAATTTTATTATCACATTAAGGATATATTCTCCTTGAGGTATGTCCTTCACTCCAAACTCCTCATCATCTCATTTGATATGCAAGCACCGAATTTAATTTAAAGAAAACATTTTTTAGGCTTCCCTTTCTCATTTAAAATACACTAAAATCCTTTCAGAGGAAATTTACATTATTTAACAAGATGAAACTAATATTATTAATTTTAATATTTTTTATATGAAATTTTTTAGAAAATATCACATGGGTTAGGATAAATCATCCCTTATAGGAGAAATTCATATTTTTTAAACAAGTTCATAAATTCAAAATCAGTATTCATAAACGCTATGAAAATTAAATTTAAAAAAATAATTTATAAATATGAGTATAATTTCAATTATATACAATTTTTATGACCATATTTATACTTATATACAACATCGATAATTTAAATTGACAATTTACACACAAAATTATAAATTTAATAATTCAAAAACACTTTTAAAATCCTTATAAAATATGAAAAATAATTTTTAATATAAAATAAAATTTATAAATATACCAATCCCTTTTGGAATGATACTTATACATAAAATAATATATAGAAAATAGGTTTTATAAATTAATAAAATTACCTTATAGAAATTTGAAAATAATTTTACACTTACATAAATATAAATTTTGAAAATAATCCCATACATAAATTTAAAATCCTAAATTCCTTAGACTAATAAAATTTTTAAAATATAGGATACTTAAAAAATTAATTCCCTTACCTTGAATATTTTTATAAATCCTTCTTCTTCTTCTATGTAGAAGACTTCATATTTCTTAATCTCTTTTGTCTCTCTTTCTTCTTCTCTCTCACTTCATAGCTCTAAACAGAACTTAGTTTTTAGGTGATAAACCATTGATGGAAGTTTCTTATTTATAACCATGACTCGACTATTATATAGATATTTATATACTGATTTTATTTACATATATATACTTGTGTGTGTGTGTGTTTATAACCATATACAGTTGATGGAAGAATCAAGAGTGATCTTGATTTTTTAAAAATATTTGGTTTAGGTTTTTGGCCTGCTGAGAATGCTAATATATATATTTATATTCATTACTTATTATAGGTTTAAACCAAGAAGAAAGTAAAAAATTTCAATGATCTCAAAAAGCATTTTAAGTGAGTTTTTTTTTAAATGTGATAGGTAAAAATCATTGTATTTATTTTTTAACTAGTTTTAATTGGTTTTAAAGAGATCTTCCATAAAGATGTCAATATTTTTACTTTGAAAAACTAAAATATCATCAATTTTAATAAATTCATCACTTAATTATTCATTAGTTCAAGGATACTTTGAAATTCGATGGTGTCAGGAAGAAGAAAGAGAATAAATTGATGGTTTCGGTGTTCTATATATCTGCAAGAGGTAGAAAATGATCACTTGGCTGATCAGATGACTCTAACTAATCGAATAGAAATATCATGATATAAATGGATGTTTTTAATAATGATTAATAGTAACCCATGATTGTAATCCCACATCAAACATTTGATTTTTTGTTGAAGGATTAATAAGTAAATTCATGTCATCGATCATTCAATTTTGGTGTGGGGTCAGAACACACAACAAATCAAAAAATCCCTCACACAGGCCACACTATGTGGTCCACCAAAAAACCATGCTCGCCAATGGATACATTTTTTGGGCACTACTCCCAATCTTCTTATGGGATTATACTTAGCCCAATGCATTGTGGTCCATTACTTTCACTAGGCGATCTGTCCAGGGTCAACCTCTCTACATGGTTGATGCAATAGGGTCCCACGTGTGTGTTAAGGTGTCACTTGGTTTTCCCTGTGGTTGGATAAATTTTTAATGAAATTAAATAAAATTTTGATATACAATGAAAATAAAAAATACAAATTTAAAATAATTTTTTATTATTATTGAATACTTGAGTAATTATATTATATTTTCTAATTGTGAAAACAAAATTTAAAATATTTTAAAATTATAATTAACATAAATTGAAAATAATTTTTTTGAAAATTGTTTTAACATCCTACCCCTCCTCATTGGCTTGAGAAGGAAGAAGGACATTACTTGGACATAAGTGGCATCCTCAATGTGTTAAAGGGTGGGTACAAATTCTAAGGGCATCTTTAAAATATGGGGGATGATTCTACCTTTCATGTTAAAACAACCCAACCAAATATACCATAACAAAATAGAACTTTATGAAGCATGATAACAATGTAAAACAACTCAATAAAAACATTAATATAACATTAAAACTATAGAAGATTTCCACAGTGGAAGACTACAAGTCATCAAAGTAAACAGTGAATGACATAACCAACAAAACCCAATGACTCCAAAAAAAACTCCAAGCTCCAACCATGATCTATTGTCCACTACAAAATACATTCGAAGTATCACTATGAAAAACTAGAGAAGTGTGATACTTCACCTTTTCCTATATCCTAAAAAATGATATTTATAATGAATCAAATTACCAAAGTGATATTGAGTAATGAATCTCAATGGGATTTCCCCAGATGACTTCCCTACTCACACCACTAGGATATTATATTTTAGTAGATTTATATAAACCAATTTACATAAATAAATTCAAATCATTTTATATCAAAATATAAAAAAAAAGTGTTATGGAAGAAAAATTTTATCAAAGATACACCAAATTCCAAGGAAAGCAACCAAAAAATTCATTTCAACCATTTCATTAGTCTAATTGGATTTACCCATTTCATATCATAGATCCATGCACACCCATACACAAACTTAACCATACAACCATTCAATATTGGTGTAACCATTGATGGTGGAACTTCATGTCCATATCCTGTCCCTTTAATATCGGTACTTCACAATTATTATCCATCCATTCCATCCATGCTACACCATTTAATCAAACCATGTTTTAATACAACTTCTTCCAAACCAATTCAATCATTTCAATGAAACCTCACATTTATTAAAAAACCATAACAACAATCCATTTCAATGAAACCCACCTTTTATTGAAAACACCTTTCCAAAAAAAAAAATCAAAAAACCCAACCCTTTTATTGAAAACCATTTTTCCATGCATCGAAACCAAGTAACCATTTTATAATCATCATTAGAAAATCATGTTTCCAGTTTTATTTTCTACCAAAATAGTCAATTTTCACAATTCCATAAACCATCACCAAAGAAGGTTTCCATCAATCAATTACACAAAAATATCAAAATAAATTACACACAAAACAATCAATTTTAAATTAATCCTTATATTTCTAGCAAGAGGAGTTGAGTGAAAAGACACCTACCTAGGGATTTATGATGACTATGAAGAATTCAATGAAAATGCCCAAAAAATTGAGTTAAATTTCCAAAAACCTACCTTAGATCTATTCCCCTATCATCACCAAATCCAAATATAACCATCATTATATTAAACCACCTTATATATATTCACAATAGACGAGATCTAAGAAACCAAGAGAGGGAGAGAGGTATATCTATGAAAAACCACCAAAAACTACCATAAATAATGACTTATAGTGAGAATCAAACATCAACACACCAAGAAATACCTTCAGATTAGCTTGGGATCGATGAGGAAATATTCCTTATCCTTTAAGTGGGGAAATATCAAGTTAGGGCCGATTTTGAGAAAAATAGAGGTATTTAGAGTTGAAAACATGTTAGATACTCTTTTTAAGGATCAAATATTTAAACAATGCATGGTTAGAAAAACCATGTACTAACCATGCTCTAGTATTAGCCTCAAGGAGGACCTCACATAATTGGTCCCCACAGTTAGACAAATTGTGCGCAAACCATATAAAATCCCACTATGCCACTTTTCGAAATTTATCCTAGGTGTATGCACGGTTTGGAAAAATTGTGTTCCTTCCTGTGTACCTTACCCTAATCCCATGTCTCATTGTTCATAGTGTTCTGTAGGAGTTTCATGGTCTCCACTAACTATGAACCAACTTTGAACCTTTAGAAAATCCCCAAAAACATTCCAAAAGTTTTACAAACCATCCCAAACATCACTAAAAAACTTCATAATATTAAAAATCATAAATAAAGTGTTACTTACTTGAAATAAGGGGGTGTTACACTCTCCCCATCATTGGCCCTTCTATCCCCAAAAAGTAAAAAAACATCATTTCTATGAAAGATTTCTAGTCATTTCATTTTCATTTTCTTCTCCCTTTCCAAAGTATATGCCTGAATCTGACCATTTTTCCATAAAACCAATATTAGACCAATTCTTTCCCCATGAAAGACATTATCTTACCAATCCACAATATATACTAGAACATGTACCAATGAAGCATCTAGATCTAGGTCAATGTGATCGCATTGAATCACATGGTCAATATTAGGATGATACCTTCTTATTGAGATACATGAAACACTTTATAACCATCACTGAACCATGGATAAAAATCCAACCGATATTCCACATAACTAACCCATTCATGTATCTCAAAAAGGCATATGTATTAAGTATATAACTTTCTTTGATTTCTAAAGTGATGATTTCCAAGCCTTGGAGAGATCCTCAAAAACATATGATCATTCACCTCGAATGACAATGCTCATCAATAATGATCCGCATATGATTTATGATGACTCTAAGTTATATCCATCCATTACTTGATTAAATGAATTCGCTTTTCTGTTTCATGGAAAGGCTTGGCCCAACTACCAAAGTCTCACCTATTTCCACCCAAAAAAGTGGAGAATGATAAGGACACACATACAATGCTTCAAAAGGAGCTATATATATCATTTCTTGATAAATGTTTTTATAAGTGATCTCTAATAACGGTATGTTCTCTTCCCATTAGCCCCCAAAATACATTACTCAAACTCAAAACATTTCTTCCAATGTTTGTATCATATATTCAGATTTTCCATCCATATGACGATGATATTATGTACTCATAGTACACTGAGTCCTAAGGGATTTTTATAAGGATTTCTAGAAATGAGACATAAACCTTGGATATTTGTATAACACTATAAAAACTTGTACATCAATCCTCTTTACTGCTACTCTGATATAGAATTTTAACATGTACTCCATCATATGGGGTTCAAGAATAGGGATGAAATATGCCAAATTAGTGATCTAGTCCCTAATCACCCATTAGCATCGCGTTTCCAAACCAATCATTAGGGACCTTTCACATAATCCATGGTTATTTGTTCCCATTTTCAAATAGGAATGCATAGATACTATAACATACATTCTAGTCAATGATGGTATTCCTTAACCTATAGACAAGTTATGCATCTCAAAACAAAATCAACCAAATTTATATTCATATCGACCCACTAGAACTATGCTTAAAACTCCTTATTCATGTTTATTTTTTAATGAATGAATAGCCCATATCAAATAGTTGTAATCATGAAGGAGTTGTTCCTAAAAATATATAGGTACGTCCATATGGTTTTTGAATCAAAAAACTGAACACCCATCATGTAGCCAAGCCTCTATGGTATCCCTCCCTCATTGAGTTTCGAACTCATAGACACACATTCTGAGTTGGATGTCTATGCATATTTAACCATATTTACAAAATTAGGAACAAAAAAAACTAGAAATAAGGCTACAACATCACCTCAGTATTCACATTCCAGGTGCATGTCGGCTAGGACCGACATCAACTTCCACTTATCTAAAGCTTCTTTTTCCAACTGAACATATGAATTTCTTCTTAATGCATATACCAACGTATTTACTTTACCTAGTGTATACATCAAGTCAATGTCAAACATTTCATGATACTTCATCCATCTTCATTGTCTCATATTCAAGTCCCTTTATGAGAAAATATGTTTCAATCTCTTATGATCCATAAACACAATAAATTTCTAACCAAATAGGTTATGGCATCATGTCTTCAAAGCATGGACTATAGAATCTAACCCCAAATCATGTTTTAGTGAGTTATTCTCATATAACCATAATATCCTTGAGTCATAAGAAACAACATGATCTCCTTACATTAGGACACATCCCAACCCTAATCTTGAAGCATCACAAGGCACCATATACACTTTTTTGGATTCTGATAATATCAAGATAGGTGTTGATGTATGGTGAACTTTAAGATCTTGAAAATACTTCTATAATTCCTCATTATTAGATTTGGTGTCCTTGACCCAACTATTTGTATATTGATTACATTAATATTTAATGTATTTAAATATTAAACATAAAATTAAATATTTTTCACTCTTCTACATGAAAATGATGTAATAATGTCCTAGAGAATTTCTTACATTGACAAGGTCATAGTAGTCCCCTCCTGTGATGAGAACCTTGCAGTGCTATGAAAATATTCTTAAATATATTTATGTGATTGGATGACATAATATGATTGGACACATAGTATACAGACCATAAAGTGTGAGTACACATAAGAAGATGATACTTCTTATCATGAAGTTCTCACTTAGTAATCTCCAAGGTGGGAGGTTATGAGAACAGACCCACTTGTAGGAATTCAGAATGTTTTGGTTTCATCAGATATTCCAATCTATGAGCATGTGTAATGTTCCTTATAATATAATATTATCATTAATGTGTGTCATAACTTGCGCACTTTGATTTATTGACAAAAATATTCTTTCCATACGTTGTTGGGAAGTGGGGTATGTTGGGTGTGTAATGAGTGACATGTTATTAATAGATAAGTTGAGGAAGTATTTTTCCCTTCCATTTATGGAAGTTGATATCTTAGAGATTTGATTTAAATAGAATCATCTCACTAAATTCCATGGACATGGTGTAATGATGAGTTTATTTTTGGTTGTTAAAGAAAAACAAATCAAGAAAAGAGGTTGATGATACTATCATGAAATATTCTTGATGAGATATTAAGACAAAGGGATTATATTACACAGTAAGTGCTTTTATGTGGATGTCATCATTGTGACTTTAAGTTATTTCTCTTGGGTTCCTTGACTCATTTTTAAACAGTACTCTTGGACTTTAGGAAAGCCTATATAATTCCAATGATAAAGAATCCTAGAGGGTCACACACTGAGTGTTTATTATGGTATCTATTAAATTATATTTGAATTTAATTTATATAATTAATATTATTCTCAAGATCATGGAATAATTTTATTCAATTTAAAATGATCGCATAGATTAAATAAAATTTATTTATTTATTTTATTGTACATTTAATAAATAATTATTTACTAGATGTTAAATAAAATATTTATTTAAGATAATAAATTATTTACTTATTTATTTATTTAGATGTTCAATAAATTGAACTGTAGTTCGAGCAGACCACGGACATTCTAGAAGTAAAATAATTATTTTCAAGACGGTAAATAATTATTTAAATAGTTAACATAAGACAAAATAATAATAACATTGTTATCATTATGTGGAACAAGAATTCATTTATGATTCCATTTTGCACAAGTTGGTGTACCATGAATATTGGTGTTGTTATTGTTATTATGTATTATGGATTTTCTCTATGGTTGTGAATTTATTTAATTGATGTTACGCAATAAAATTCTTTAACTGAAACCCCATGTCATTAAATAGACAGGTACGGCTATTGTGCCATTACGCCCGGTGGACCAAAATTTCCGGTGGTGAGAGAATTATTGAGCCAAAACAATTTCTCTCTCGAATCTTCTCCTCTCACATCTCAATAATGAGAGATGTTATTCATGACCAAAGAACATGCGATCAAGAACAATTGACACAATAAACTTGCTTCACAGTGGTAGCACCCAGAGAACGAGTGGTGTCGATCAGAGGCCATAGAAACATGTGTTGATCATCACCAGAGGGGTTTTAGTTTGGATATTCATATGTCCAATGAGAAAATATGGAAGGGTCATTCAGGATGATCAATATCATTGATGAAGCATGTATTGAAGATCTAGGTATTTAATTTCTGCAGAAATTATTTAAACTAACTATAAATACAATTCGCAAGATCCTCTCTCTAGGATCTAGCGACCTTTTCTTATTTTGTCTAGATCTTTAATCTTAATCCATGGATACTAGATTTTATCGTCGTAATGATCCCATATTGCTCATCGATTAGTGGAAAATTCAAATTTGGACCCTACCAACCGCCTCACTTCCATTGCGTTTAGATCATTTAATTTTTATCAAAGAGAGGTTCATCATCATTTATAATTATTTAAATGATTCATTGATGATTTAAAATTTAATAACTTAGATTTTAAATTCAATGTTAATTGTTCTTATAAATTGGATCTTTGAGATCTTTTATTCCTCTTTATTTTCTTGCAGATCTAACAGAAATGAATAATTTTTTATTAAAATTAAAGTGATGAACTCATAAGGAGGCACTGACGATTCAATCTAAGTGACATGAAAGTACACGTCGTGTATTTATACTTTCACATCATGTTCTCTTCCATACACATTGTGTAATCTGAACTATACACCATATAGTCATTCTCAGTGTATAGAGATTAATATGGAAATTACTCAATTTGTGTGCATTTTTACATTTGGTGTAATTAATTTTACACTGCATGTTGACCGGGATAGATATGCACATGGTTACCGGATTACAAACCATTTGGTCAGGGTTAGTTTATCAACTTCTAGATAAACTAACCATGAGAAAATCTCATGATCATTCCAATTACTTTATTTTAATTATTTTAATTTCATGGTTTATCATTATAGATGTGTTGTCACGATAATGTAATTAATAAATTAAATAAGCATGCAATATGGAACTAAAATAAACCAGGCTTATGTGTAAATATTATCAATACATGGTTAGTCACTTATGTAAGTTTCATTTAATATTTACAAGCATGTGATAAAGATAATAAGAAATTTACACATAATAGATAAAAACACCTCAATAAAATATTAATTCTAACTAATCCATTTGTTACTTGATTAAGGGAAAGACTAAAAAAACTATGTGTTTGACCAACCGTTATTGGGGCACTTACTTTTATATAGAAATCCCTTATCAAAGTTTCAGGTTGACTTAACCATATTACATCAAAAGAAGTATCCCTTACTAGACTTTGTGTAATATTGGAGGAAAATATTAAGGACATCCAAGTCAAGATTTTATGATTGCAGAGTCCACTTAATGGATCAAGGAGCTACAAGACCACAGTTTGAAAAGACCCACCTACCTAAATACCTTCAAATAGCTTGGCCAACCCCTTTTGGGGTTATGCGAAGGGGGAATATGGATCTTTTCCAAAATAATTTTCATGTAACTAGACATTTTGAGTTCAATGGTGATGGCCATTCGGACTTGATAAAATAGTGGGAGACTTAATTAAATTAATTTTTTATTTCTCATAAAATGTAATCAAGAAAGTACTAATAATCTACTTTTTAATTGTATAATAAAATTTAAAGATAAAATACACTATCCCTACAATCAATTATGGATAAAGAAATCATCCATACTGGTAGTAACTTCCAGGAATGGTTTAGACGCCTTCAAGTTGTTCTACACCATAAATAGAAGTCTTACATGTTGTACTCAACATTACTTGATTCTCCTGCCAAAGAGGTGAGTGATGAGGATTTCCTAGTCTATGAGAAACATATGAACGACACAATTGATGTTCAATGTTTTATTTTTTCATTAATGTCTGGTGAACTCATGAAGCTTCCTAAAAACATGGATGCGTATAGAATACTTGATCACCTATGTGATCTTTACCAGGAGATATCATAATAGGAATGGTTTGAGATATCCAAGGCACTCTTTCAGAGTAAGCTTGAAGAGGGTTCCCCAGATGGGACTCATGTAGTCAAGCTCATTGGATACATTTAGCACTTGGAGGTTCTAGGGTTTAAACTCCCCAAGGGACTGGGTACCAATCTAATTCTTTCATGACTCCCTCATAGCTTCTTTAGTTTTGTTGTTAATTTCAATATGAACAACATTGAGAAGTCTCTATCTGATCTTCTTATCCCCGTTCTCCAAGGAGACAATGATATAAAGAGAAACAAGCCTTCTGTCCTTATGGTGAATAAGAGGAAAGGGAAGGTGGAGAGCTTTAAGCCCCAAGCTTCTACACTCCCTTCCATGAAAAGTAAGATAAAGGGGGAGGTAGGGGAATAGAAAGCTATTTGTTTTCCATGTGGCACGAAGAGTCACTAGAAGAAAAACTGCACCCAGCCAAAGAAGTAAGGGGAATCTTTAGGTGCATTTGTTATCACGTGAAATTTATCTATTTCTACAAATTCAATATGGGATATAGCTTGTGGTGCTCACAAATGTTTTAAAATATAAGAACCAAGTAGATTTATGAAAATTGACTAGGGGGAGGTATATCTAAGAGAACCCAATAGATCTAGACTTGTTATCATAGCTTTCTAGGACTACCACATCACGATGTCAACTAGGATGGTCATGGTGTTAAAGGGTTGTCATTATGTGCCTTCTATGACCAAAAAACATTATTTATGTATCCAAAAAAGATACGTATGGATTTATTTTCTTGTTTGGAAATGAATGTTACTAATTTAACAAATGTAGAATATGTTTTGGTAGGGCACATTTAAACAATGGTATTTATGTGTTGGATTACACTAACCAGGTAATGGAAATTGATAACAAAGATACTTCACATGAATCGTACCACACCCAACTTTGGCATCACCATTTAGATCATGTAAATGAGAAATGATTAACAAAGTTACATCAATGTGGATGTTTATATTCTTTCTAACTAAAACCACTAGGTGTATGTCACTCATTCTTATAAAAAAATAGAAAAATCCCCATTTAGTGGGAAAGGTGAAAAGGCCAAAGATCATATTGAATTGGTTCATACGGACATGTGTGGAAAATTTCTAGTTGAAGTAATGGGTGGGTACTCATAATGCATAACTTTTACTGATGATTTTAGTATAAATGGATATATCTACTTAATGAGGAATAAGTTGGCTTATTTTGATAAGTTCAAGGAATACAAGAATGAAGTTGAGAACCAGCTTGGTAAGAAGATTAATAAACTCTACTCAGACTGAGGTGGAGAGTATCTTAATCAATATTTCATTGATTATTTATGAGAGTTTGGGATCCAATCCCGACTCACTCCTCCTTGCATGCCTCAGGGGAATGGTGTATGATAAAGGAGTAACCACACCTTGTTGGACATAGTGAGATCAATGATGAGTCAGGAAAGTCTTCTATTATCCTTTTGGGGATATACATTACAAAAGACGGCACTCATACTAAACCAAGTACCAACTAAATCAATAAATGGAATTATATATGTGCTTTGGAGTGGAATAAAATCTACGTTATTGAATTTACATGTGTGGGGTAGGGAAGTGTTTATTAAGGCCTTTTTAGGTAAACAAACAGGCACCCTAGGGGACAAGGTGTACCTTTATAGGATACCCGAAGGAAACAAGGGGATATTAACTATATAACCCCTCAGAAAAAATAGGTTCTATTGTTAATACACACCATATTCCTTGAGAGGGACCACATCTCTAAAAGAGATAGTGGGAGAAATATAGCCTTCAATGAAGTCGAGGATCAAGGTACACAAGATTCGGTACAAGAGAATCTTCTACAAAGCTACATGGAAGAAAGATATGTTCCGGATACACAAGTACAGTGTAGGAGTACAAGAGAGGTTAGAGAACCCGAATGGTATAGTTTTCTTGTTACTGGGGATGGTGACTCATTATTAGTTGATAATAATGATCCTCTAACCCACAACGAAGTAGTAGGTGACATAGATGTTGCGAAGTGGAAAAAAATGAATTCTTAAATAGATTCCATATACTAAAACCAAGTCTGTATTTTGGTATATTCTCTAGTTGATGTAAAGACTATTGGTTGAAAATGGGTATTTAAGAAGAAATTGGAAATGGAAGGAAAATCCAGTACCTATAGGGAACGATTTGTTGCAAAAGGGTTAAAATAGTGTCAAATAATTTACTAAGACAAAACCTTTTCCCCAGTTGCGATGTTATAATCCATCAGAATTATATTGGCCATTATTGCTTAAATGACTATGAGATTTGGAAAATGGAAGTCAAAATAGCTTTCCATAATAAGAACCTTCAAGAAGATTTCTACATGGCACAACCTGAATGGTTTGTGACTCCAAAGGATTCCAATAAGATATGAAGGTTTTAGAAATCCATTTATGGATCAAATCAAGCATCCAAGTCACGGAACATTCATTTTAATGAATCCATAACAGAATTTGGTGTAATAAATAATGAATGTGAACCTTATGTCTTCAAATGGTTTAGTGGGAGTGAATTGGTTTTCATAATAGTATATGTTAATTAAATATTACTTATTGGAAATAAGATACCGGTCTTACAGTCTATTAAGGAATGGTTGAATCATTTCTTCTTCCTGAAGGACTAAGGTGAGGCAGCATTTGTTCTTGGTATCAAGATCAATCATGATAGATCCAAGATATTGTTGGGCATAAGTCAAATTACATAGATTGAAAAAATATTTTAGAGATAAAGTATGGAACAATCCAAGATGGGATTGACTCCAGCGTCACATGGCATTCATCTTTCCAAAAAAATTCCTCAAAAGCATGAGGAAAGAGAGAGAATGGAAATGACTCCACATGAATGAGGGATTTGTTAGTCATGTATTCCTGCAATGTACTTGTCTAGATGTCACAGACACATTATGTGTGGTAGGAAGATATCAAGTGGACCCAGGTGAACATCATTGGATGGCAGTCAAGACTATCCTTTAGAATCTGAGGTGTACTAAGGATATCTTCCAAGTTTATGGAGGGGATGAGGAACTGGTCAGTAGAGTATATGCAGATTCTATTTTCCAGACTGATTTGGATGACATGAATTCACAAGGAGGATACATATTCACTTTGAATGGAAGTGATGTGAGTTGGAAGAGCTCAATGTAGAGTGTGATGATAGATTCTACAGAAGATTCTGAGTATATTGTAGCTTATGAGGCAGCTAAAGAAGTAGTTTTGATGGGAATATTCATTCAAGATCTGGATGTGGTAACTATAATTAAATATCTTATCCCGCTCTATTATGATAATACTTCATTGGTGGCACTCACAAAAGAGCTAATGTCACATCAGTGGAAAAAGCACATAATTCGAAAGTATCACCTCTTGAGGGATTTTTCTTACAGAGGGGAAGTTGCAGTGAGTCTCATTTCCATGGAACAAAACTTGGAGGATCCCTTGACTAAATCCTTGACACAATAGAAACATGATCATCATGTGAGTTCTAGCGGACTAAAATTCATAAGTAGTTGGCTCTAGTCCAAGTGGGAGTTTGTTAGAGTTGGTTTCCTAGAACCAATTGTTAGTAATTTGATTACAATAATATTTAATTTATTTAAATATTAAATATATAAATATATATTTTTCATTTCTCTACATTACTATGATGTAGTAATGTCCTAGAGTAATTGTCATATTGAAAAGTTCATAGCAGTTCCCCACAATGATGAGAACCTTGAAGTGCAATGAAAATATTGTTAAATATAGTTATATAGTTGGATGACATACTATGATGGAACATATAGTATATAGACCGTTAGGTGCGAGTACTCATAAGCCAATGAGACTTCTTCTCATGAAGTCCACACTTGGAAATATTCAAGATAGGTGGTTATGAGAATATACCCTCCTGTAGGAATTCTATATGTTTTGGTGTAATTGGATATTCCTATCTGCGATTGTGTGAAATGGTCTTTATAATTTAAGATTATTATTAATATGTGTCATGACTCGCACACTTTGATTTACTGATAAAAATTGTCACGACATATGTTGGCGGGAAGTAGGGTATATTCAGTGCATCACGAGTGACATGTAATCAATGGATAATTAGAGGAAAGACTTTTCACTTCCATTTATGGAATTTGATATCTCATCCCTTTGATTGAAATAGAACCATCACCCTAAATTCAATGTCCATGGTGTAATGATGAGTTTATTTTAGGTATTTAAAGAAATATGTATCAAGAAAATAGGTTGATGACACTATCATGAAACCCAATTAATGAGAATTTGATACAGAAATATTATATTCCACACTAAGCGTTCGTATGTGGATGTCATCATTGAGACTTTAAGTTCTTTCTATTGAGTGGATTGACCCATTGATGGAAAGTACTCATGGACTTTAGTCAAACCCACCTAATGCCAATGAGAAATAATCCTATAGGGTCACACACTAAGTGTTTCTTTTGTTCTCAATTAAATTGTATTTGAATTTAATTAATGGAATAAATATTATTCTCAAGACTATAGAATAATTTTATTCAAGTTAAAATGATCGCCTAAATTAAAAAAAATATTTATTTTATTTAACATTTAATAAATATTTGTTAACTAGTTTTTAAATAAAATATTTATCTAAGAGAATATATTAATTATTGATTTATTCGAGTGTTCAGTAAATGGAAGTGGAGTTCAAGCTGGCCAAGGCTAGTCTGGTAGTAAAATAATTATTTATAAGATCGTAAATAATTATTTAACTATTTTTTATAGTAAAAAATATTAATAACATTGTTTTCATTATGTGTCATGGTATTTCATTTATGATTTTGTTTTGTGCAAGTTGGAACACCACGAATAATGGTGTTGTTTTTGTTATTATTTAGCATGGGTTTTCTCTATGGGTATGAATTTATTTAATTGTCGTTACACAATTAAATACTATAACTGAAACCCCATGTCATTAAATAGACTGGTATATCTATTGTGTCATTACACCTTGTGAACTGAATTGCCGGTGGTGAGAGAATTGTTGAGCCAAAATAATTTATCTCTCAAATAATATCCACTCCCCTCTCAAGAATAAGAGGTGTTATTCAAAATCATTGGATGACCGATCAATAATGACTGATTCAAGACACTCACTTCACCACACTAGCACCTGGAGAATGAGTGGTGTCGATCAGAGGCCATCGCAACACATGTGGATCACCGCTAGAGGGATTTTTGTATAGATCCTCGCTATTGAAATGAGACAATCTTGAAGGGTCATTCCAAAATATCAACATCATTAATGAAGAAAGTACCTAAGATCCAGTTATTTAATTTCTACAGAAACTATTTTAATTAATTATAAACATGATGTGCAAGATCCTCACTCTAGGATCTAACGCCCTTTTATTATTTTGTCTATATTTTTATCTTAATCCATGGATATTGGATTTTATCATCATATTGATCCCAGATTGGTCATCGATTAGTGATAAAGGAAAATTTGGGACCTACAAACCACCCTGATTTTTCTACATTTAGATCCTTTAATTGGTATCAAAGGGAGGTTCATCATCATTTATAATTATTTATAATTATTTAAATAATTCATTGATGAATTACAATTTAATAACTTAGTTTTTAAATCATGGTTAATCCTTCATAAAATATGGATTTCGAGATCTCTTCTTCATCTTTTGTTTCTCGTAGATCTAATAGAAACAAATAATTTTTCGGTTAAAATTAAAGCGAGGAACTCATAAGGATGCATTGAAGGTTCTGTCTAGGTGACATGAAAGTACACACTGTGTGCTCAGACTTACACATCGTGTTCTTTGACATGTACACCATGTAATCCAGACTACATGCCATGTAGTCATGTTTAGCGCATCATGAATAATTCGGAAATTACTCAAGTTGTGTGCATTTATTACATGTGGTGTAATTAATTTTATGCAACCCGTTGATTGGGATAGATAGGAACATGATTACCATATTACACACTATGTGGTCCACTAATAATGGTGTTTAGTCCCTTAGGGTAAGGAGTCAATCTGTGTATCCTAGAAATGGATTGAGATGACCGGTAACCATGTAACGTGGAGATAGCACAACATGTGGCCCATTGGATATGCCATGTACTACAAAATATCTGAAGTATGCCTCGCACTTTAAGTCTTTAGGCATATACTTGGGAAAATATGGTGAAGCTAGGACTTGTCATGTATCTAGAACTACACACTGTGTACTTTACCAAATTACACAAAGTTAAAACTTTAATGTTTGTGTAATGTTCAGAACTACTTATCATGTACAAATCATACTATAGGTTTCTACTCTATGCATTAAAGAATCTTATATTCCATATGTCATAAGAGTAAATTATTATAAAATTATAATACTTGTTGAGTAGATTTGAATTGGTATTCACCAAGTTACCTCCAAGGTACAATTATGTACAAGGATGATAATATAAAGGAAATTCAGAAAAGGAATTAAGATAAAAAAGATTGATTAAATAAAGATAATAAATAATCAATTAGATCATGATTTATCTTAATAATAATGATTAAATAATGTAATCCTAGTTTTATTAATTGCGTAACTCAGTACATGTATATGTATGATCATGATCTAGACAATACCTTTGTATGTGATTGGTTTCCCTTTTAATTTATTTGTTAAATTAAATTGTTTACATGCAATCTATCTCTCCTCATTAATAAGTATGGCCTACGTGCCCATGGTTTATTTTATGTAAACCACATTTTTACCCCTCACCTTTGTGTGAGTTAAAAAGAATATGTAATAGAAGGATCTCACAAGCTAGTGGAGGTGGTTCAAGTAAGAGCCAAGATGAAACCAATCCGAGGAAATGTAAAGGTGGACAGGTGGATAGTTGTAAACATGAAACCAAAATGTTCAAGGTGTTTCTCACCTAGGTCAGGGTTATTTTATCAACTACTAAACAAACTAACCATTATAAAATCTCATGATCATTCCCATTACTTTATTTTATTTCTCTCAGTTTCTTGGTTTATTATTATGGATGTGTTGTCACGATCACATAATTAATGAATTAAACAAGCATGCAAGACGGAACAAAAATCAACCTGTATTATGCATAAATGTTATCAAGACATGGTTAATCACTTAAGTAAGTTCCACTTAATATTAAAAATCATATGATAAAGATAATAAGAAATTTATGCATAAGATATAAAAATTCCTCAATAAAATATTAATTCGAACTAAGCCTTTCATTACTTGATTAAGAGAAGGACTCAATAAAACTATGTGTTTGACCAACCCTTATTGGGGCACTTAATTTTATATAGGAATCCCTTATGAAAGTTTCAGGTTGACTTATCCATATTACATCAAGAGGATTATCCCTTTCTATACTTGGTTTAATATTGGAGGCAAGTGTTGAGGAAATCCAAGTTAGGATTTCAGGATTGGGGAGTCCACTTAACGGATCAAGGAGCTGCAGGCTTGTAGTTGGAAAAGATCTACCTACATAAATACCTTCAAATATCTTGACCAACCCTTGTTGGGGTTATTAGAAGGGGAATATGGATCCTTTACACAATAATTTCCAAGAAACTATACATTCCAAGTTCAATGGTGATGGCCTTTGGGAATTGATAAAATTGTGGGAGACTTAATAAAATTAATTTATTATTTATTATAAAATGTAATAACGAAAGTACTAATAATATTATCTTTTAACTGTAGAATAAAATGTCAAGCTCAACCACACTATCTCTACAATCAATTCAATTTAAAGAAAACATCCTCACTAGCAGTAACTTCTAGGAATGGTTTAGATGCATTCAGGTTGTTCTACACCATGAACGTAAGTCTTACGTGCTAGAGTTATCATTACCTAATCCACCTACTATAGTGGTGAGTGATGAGGATTTCGTGGTAAATGAGAAACATATGAACAATACGGTCGACCTTCAATGTTTGATGCTTTTGTCAATGTCTAGTAAACTCATGAAGCCTCGTGAAAAGATGGATGTGTATAGCATCTTCGATCACCTCTATGGTCTTACTAGAAGAGAGAAAGACAAGAACGTTTTGAGATATCCAAGGCACTCTTTCATAGTAAACTTGAAGAGGGTGCCCCACCTGGGCCTCATGTAGTAAAGATCATTGGATACATTGATCTTTTTGTAGGTTCTAGGGTTTAAACTCCCAAAAGAAGTAGGTACCAATCTAATTCTTGCATCACTCCCTTAGAGATTCTCCAGTTTTTTTGTTAATTTCAATATGAAAAACATTGATAAGTCTATATCTAATATTATTATCCTCATTGTCCAAGTGGAAAAATATATGATGTGAGATAATTCTTATGTCATTATAGTGAATAATAGGAAAGGGAAGGTGAAGAGGTTTAAGAAAAAATATTCTTCACACCCTTCTATGAAAAGAAATATCAAGGGGGGGAAAGGGAATAGGAAGATGATTGTTCCACATGTGGTAAGAAGGGCCAGTGGAAGAAAAATTGCACCTAGCCAAATAAGTAGCGGGAAGCTTCAGGTGAATTTTTTATCGAGATCAATTTGTTTGTTTCTATAAATTGGGTATTGGATATATCTTGTGGTTCTCACATATGTATTCAAATAAAGAAACCAAGTAGATTAAGGACAATTGACCGAGGGGATGTAGATCTATGAGCGACCAATGGATCTGGATTTGTTTTGTAGCTTTTGGTGACTACCACCTCACATTACTGACTAGGTTAATCTTGGTGATAAAGGGTTTTCATTATGTGCCATCTGTAACCAAAAAAATTATTTATGTATCTAGACTAGACCTAGATAGAATTTTTTTCATGTTTTTAAATGAATTTTTCCTCTTTTACAAAGATATAACTTGTTTTGAAGGGAACATTTATACAATGGTATTTACATGTTACATTACACAAACCAAGTAATGGAAATCAAAAACAAAGATACTTCACATATCTCATACCACACCCAACTTTGGCATCACTGGCTAGGCCATGTAAATGAGAAACTCCTGACAAAGTTACATCAAGATAGATATTTAGATTCTTTCTAACTAAAACCACTTTGTGTATGTCATGCGTAATTACAAGGAAAAATGACCAAATCCCCGTTTAGTGGGAAATGTAAAAGGGATAAAGAGATTCTTGAATTGGTTCATATTGAAATATGTGGAAAATTTCTAGTTGAATCAAGGGGTGGGCACTCATACTGTATAACTTTTACTGATGATTTTAGTAGATATTGATATATCTACTTAATGAGGTATAATTAAGATTCTTTTGATAAATTCAATGAATACAAGAATAATGTTAAGAACCTTCTTGGTAAGAAGATTAAGAAACTCTACTCAGAATGAAGTGGAGAGTATCTTAATCAATACTTAGTTAATTATTTATAAGATTTTGGGATCCTATTCCCACTCACTCCTCCTTACATGCCTCAATGGAATGGTGTAAGGTAAAGGAAGAACCAAACCTTACTATACATGGTGAGATCAATGATGATTCATGAAAGTATTCAATTATACTTTTGGGGATATGTGTTGCAAATAGAAACACACATAATAAATCAAGTACTGACTAAATCAATAAATGGAATTCCATTCAAGATTTGGTGTGGAATAAAATATATGTTATCGAATTTACATGTGTGGGGTAGAAAAAATTTAGTAAGGCCTCTTCAGGTAACTAACTTATGCCCCGAGGCACAAGGTGTACCTTTATAGGATACCTCAAGGAAACAAGGAGATATTACCTATATAACCCCTCAGAAAAAGTATTCTAGTGGCAAGAAACACCATATTTATTAAGAGAGAGAACATATCCAAAAGATATAGTAAGGGCGAGATAGACTTCAATTAATTAAAGGCTCAATGTACACAAGAGTTGGTAAAATAGCATATTCCACAAATCCCCATGGAAGAAAGATATGTTCCAGAGACACGAGAACTATAAAGGGGTACAAGAGAGGTTAGAGAACTGGAATGGTATAGTTTTATAATTACTGGGGATAGTGACTCATTATTAGTTGATAATAATGATCCTTTAACCTACAAGGAAGTAGTAAGTGGAATAGATGTTATGAAGTGGAAAGAAGTCATGAATTATTAAATGGATTACATATACCAAAATCAAGTCTAGATTTTAGTAGATCCTCCAGTTTATATAAATCCTATTGGTTGAAAATGGGAATTCAAGAAGAAACTGTACATGGAGGTACAAGTCAATACCATAAGGCAAAATTGGTTGCAAAAGAGTTCAAACAGTGTCAATGCATGGAATACGATGAAAACTTATCACCAGTTGCGATGCTAAAATCTATTAGAATTATATTGGTCATTGCTGCTTACAATGAATAAGAGATTTGGAAAATGGATGTCAAAATAGTCTTCCTTAATGGGAACATTCAGAAAGATGTCTATATGACATAACCTAAAGGGTTTGTGACTCCAAAGGATGAAAATATGATATGAAAGTTTCATAAATCCATTTGTGGATTAAATCAAGCATCCAGGTAATGGAACACTTATTTTGATGAAGAAATAATGGAATTTGGTAGTATAAAGAATGAATGTGAACCTTGTGTCTAAAAATAGTTTAGTGGGAGTTCAGTAGTTTTCCTAATAGTATTTTTTGATGACATGTTACTTATTGTAAATGAGATACTAGTCTTAAAGTCTATTAAGGAATGGTTGAATCATTTATTCTCCATGAAGGACATAGGTGAGGAAACATATGTTCTTGGGATCAAGATCCATTATGGTAGATCCAATATATTACAAGGCCTAAGTCAAAGTATATACATTGAAAAAATACTTAAGAGATTTAGTATGGAAAAATCAAAGAGTGGATTGTAGCTAGTGTCACATGGAATTCATCTTTCCAAGAAAATGTGTCCACGGACGTATGAGGAAAGAGAGAGAATGTCAAATGATCCATATGAATCAGCAATTTGGTCAGTCATGTATATCATACTATGTACTAGGCTAGATGTCAACTATGCATTATATGTGGTAGGAAGTTATCAAGATGATCCCGGTGACTGCCATTGGATGTCAGTCAGAACAATTCTTAATTATCTGAGGCATGCTATGGATATGTTCCTACTTTATGTAGGTGATGAGTAACTAGTCAATAGAGGATATTTAGATTCTAGTTTCCTAACTGATCTGGATGACATGAATTCACGGACCGGATACATCTTCACTTTGAATTGAGGTGATGTGAGTTTGAAGAGAATAAAGAAAAGTGTTGTCACAGATTCTATAGCAGATTTTGAGTATATCACAGCTTCTAAGGAATCTAAAGAAGTAGTTTGGATGTGAAGATTCATCCAAGACATAAATGTGGTACCTAGAAGTAAAGATCCTACCACACTCTATTGCGATAATAGTGTAGTGGTGACTCTCGCAAAATAGCCAAGGTCACATTAGTGGAAAAAACACATACTTCAGAAGTATTATCTCTTGATGGATTTTTTTAGAGAGGAGAATTTGCAATGGGCATCATTTTCCACTAAAGACAACATAGATTACCCCTTGACTATATCATTGACTAAACAGAAATATGATCATCATGTGAGGTCTAGTGGACAGAAATTCATAGAAATTAAGCTCAAGTCCAAGTGGTAGTTTGTTAGAGTTGGTGTCCTTGAACCAATAATCTATAATTTGGTTACATGAATATTTAATGTATTCAAATATTAAACATCTTATTACACATTTTTCATTGTTCTACATAACAATAATTTAATAATGTCCTAGTGTATTTGTCTCATTGTCAAGGTCATATAAGTTCCCTGCTATGATGAGAACCTTGAAGTTCTATGAAAATATTCTTAAATATAGTGATGCGGTTGGATGAAATAATATGTTGGCACACATAGTATACAAAGTGTTAGGTGAGAGTTACCATAAGTAGATGAGACTTCTTCTCATGGAGTTCTCACTTGGTAATCTCCAAGATGAGAGGTTATGAGAAGAGACCCACCTTTAGAGATTCCTTATGTTTTAGTTTAATCGGATATTCTTATATATGAGTGTGTGTAATGGTCTTTATAATTTAATATTATCATTAATGCATGTCATGACTCACACTTTAATTTATTAATGAAAACCACCATGCCATACGTTGCTGGGAAGTAGGGTATGTTGGGTGCGTCATGAGTGACATGTTATTAATGGATAAATCGAGAAAGGGTATGTCCCTTCCATTTATGGAAGTTGATGTCTCATCCCTTTGATTTAAATTAAACTGTCTCCCTAAATTTCATGGACATGGTGTAACAACAAGTTTATTCCAGGTAGTCAAAGGAAGAGGTATCAAGAAAACAGGTTGATAACACTTTCAAGAAACCTGGTTGTTGAGATATTGAGAAAAAAAGATTATATTACATAGTGAGTGTTCGTATGCGGATGTCATCTTTTCGACATTAAGATCATTCTCTTGATTTCCTTGACCCATTGATAGACAGTACTCTTGAAATTTAGTCAATCCTACCTTATACCAATGAGAAGGAATCCTAGAGGGTCACACACTATGTGTTTCTTGTGGTCTCAATTAAATTATATTTGAATTTAATTAATGGAATAAATATTATTCTCAAGACCCTACAATAATTTTATTCATGTTAAAATGTTCTCATAAATTAAATAAAATATATTTGTTTATTTTATTAAACATTTAATAAATATTTATTTACTAGTTTTTAAATAAAATATTTATTTAATGGAATAAATTATTTATTTATTTATTCAAGTGTTCAATAATGGGAAGTGGATTTTGAGGTGACTAAGGCTGGTTTAGTAGTAAAATAATTATTTTTAAAATGATAAAAATTATTTAACTAGTTGTCTCAAGATAAAATAGTAATAATGTTTTTATCATTATGTGGCATGATATTTAATTTATTATTTCGTTTTGAGTAAGTTAACACACCAAGAATAATATTGATGTTATTTCTATTATTTAGCACGGGTTTTATATAAGGTTATGAATGTATTTAATTGTTATAACACAACTAAATGCAATAACTGAAACCCCATGTCATTAAATAGATAGGTACATCTATTGTTCCATTATTTCGAGTGAACCAAACTGCCAGTGGTGAGAGAATTATTGAGACAAAATAATTTCTCTCTCGAATCCTCTCCCCTCCCCTTTTAAGAATTAGAATTGTTCTTCAATACTAAAGAACATGTGATCAAGAATAAGTAATGCAAGATAATCACTTCACCAAGATAGCACTTGGAGAATGAGCGTTGTTAATTAGAGTCTATTAGTTCACATATGGATCACTACTAGAGGGATTTTGGTTTGGATCCTCACATGGGAAATGAGACAATCTGAAAGGGTCATTTTAGATGATAAACATCATCAACGAAGAAAGTATCGATGATCCAGCTATTTATTTTCTACCGAAATTATTCAAATTAATTATAAATATGATCTGCAAGGTCCTCTCTCTGGGATCTGGCACCCTTTTCTTTTTGTTTTCTAGATCATTGATCTTAATCTATGGATACTGGCATTTATTGTCGTATTGATCCAGTATTGGTCATATATTAGTGGAAAAGGAAAAGTTGGCCCCTACCAACTGTCATGCTTCCACCTCATTCATATCCTTCACACACTCCATTGGAATGGGACATTCTTCCTTTTCAAAGAAGTTATAGGTGAGACCAGTGGTGAAAAATCATGAACAAATCATTGGTAATAATAGGCTAGACCAATAAAATTGTGTATCTCAAATAAATTCTCTAAAGGTTTCCAATAGATAATTTCCTCTATCTTTATTAGATCCACATAAACACCTCTTTTAGATATTACATGTCAAAGAAAAATGTACTTATTATTTCCAAAAATCACCCTTTGATAATTTGGAATATAAACGATGATCCTTCAAGATTCCTAACATTTTCTCCAAGTGTTTCTCATGATGTTCTTTTTTCATTGAATACACCAATATTTCATCCACAAACATCTCTACAAAAGAATATAGATATATCTGAGATATCCGATTCATTAATTCCATAAATATCACTGGTGAATTCATAAGACCAAATGCAATTACCACATATTCATAATGTCCATATCTACTACAGAAAGTTGTCTTTGGAATATCCTCCTTCCAAACCCATAATTGGTGATATCCTGATCATATGTTAGTTTTAGAGAACCATTGATCTCCCGTGAATTGATCAAACAAATCATCAATGTGTGTAAGTGGATACTTGTTCTTTATCTTACCTTGTTAAGATTACAATAATCCACACTCAACCAAAGAGTTCCATCCTCCATTTTGAAAAATAAGACTGGTGTTTCCCATAGAGACATGCTCGACTCAATGAAACCTCCTCTTTCCAGCTCTTCTAACTACACCTTCAATTCCATTAATTTTATTGGTGCTAGCCAATAAGAGCGAAGGTAAATAGTATTATTCCCTATAAGGATATCAATCATAAACTCAAATTCTCTCATGGTCAGAACCCCTAAGAAATATTTGGTAAAAAATCCTAAAACAGGTTAAAAACTGCTAGAAACTGTAATCCTTGATCTCTTTCATTGATGCCAAGGTCAAATCGGCCAAATGGTATAATATCATTCAAACTTTTGGTTCCAAAAATCCCATTTCACCTACCTTCATGTTCTTTTATCCTCTAAATATATGCTCGACCCCATCCTCATTCATGATACTAACCATTCTTGTATAACAGTCAATGTGATCCTTGAACATTGCCAACCAATCCATACCTCAGATTATATCATAGACATCCATTTCAAGAATAGAAAAATTCTTTATTATCTCAACGCCATCAATAGTTATAGAACATGCTCTACACATAATGACACATCATTCTCTTTGGATAAGAGGAGTTTGAAATTTCAACACATAAGGAATCATATCAACTTTTAAACCCATAAAATAAAGAGCATGAGAAGTAATAAAGGAATGGGATACACCTATATCAAACCAATATTTCATAAGGGAATAATTTAAAATAATTGTACCACTCACATTTGATGGTCTAGATTGATCATCAACAACAACCATCTCCACTCAATATAATTTATTGCTCACTGAACTTTGTTCTTTATTTCCCTGATGAGATTTCCATGGATGAGGAGTCATGGTATTCTTGGAATCACCATGGCTAGCTCTGTTCTACAGATGATATTGATTCTTCTTCCCTCATCCCATCGAATCATACAACACATGAGACACCTAAGAAGTGTCTCGAACACCCAACCTCATAGAACGATGACAATAGCACTAAAGCTTTCCCATATGACTGCAATTGTGGAATGTTCTAGGTTGTTTCTTACACTATCACTTCATGTGACTTAGATAACTGCACTGGAAACATCCAAGATTACTCTTGGGTCTTGGGGAAAGATTCACCAATATATTTGTTTGATTCTGATTCATCCCACTAGAAAGGAAATAGGTGTCCCTCTTTTACTTGATCCCACTATTTCCCATGGATATCAACATACATCCTCAACCCATATCTCTCGAGATGTCTTTTTGTACCACAGTCTCTCTATTAACCATCTCTGTATAATCCATTTTACAGAGCACAACAATTTTTGAGATAATTTATTACCTCGACATCGATTCAAAGATATGTTCCTTTGAGGTTTCACTCACAAAAACTTTTGGTGAAAAGAGGAAAATATTCATGAATTTAGCCACATACTCAATCACTTTGAGGCTTTCCATCTTCAAGATGAACAAAATATTTCATTCTTGCAATCCTGGACATATAAAGATAGAATTTTTTGTTGAAAATTTATTCAAAATAAACCCATGAAAGGAAGAGGTATAAATTAGCCTAAACTACTAAATCCCATCATTATAATGAAATATCTTCTAGAATATATGTCACCACTATGAATTTCAACTCTGATGGTGTTCCAAGGAAATCAAAGATGAGATTAATCATATTTATCCACACCTCTGCCATCTCTAATTCTGAATCACCCCAAAAGAGGGGTGGATTATGCTTCTGGAACTGGATAAAATATTCCACTTTCCTTGGTTCATCTTTCTTATTCCCCCTGTCCACAGTCTGAAAAGATTGTACTATACTCTAAAATAGTTTTTGGTTCACATGTGGCTCTGGTGAAACCACATTTTTATCAGCTTCCTCTGGTTGGTTCCTACGACACCTACCAGATTCCATTTTCGAAGAACACTAAAAAATCCATAAGTATCATTCTATAAAAACTAAAGGCATAAAAATTTAAAATTCTAGAACATCAATCTACTAGAACATTTTTTCCCAAAATTTAACATTTTCCATAATCAACCATTTTTGAAAATTACACCATGCATTTTAAAATCAAACCATTTTCAAAATAACCATTTCATACCTTTTCAAAATCTCATATTTGAAAAAAACTTTAACAATTTCAAAAAATCAATACTTCTATACCAAAACATAAATCATTACTCAAAATAAGATATGCACTACTGGTGGGAAGTCATTTCTATAATGCAAGTGGTGCTCATCTCATTGGATAAACCCATGAAAATGAGAATTAAAAAACTATAAGTGTCTCCAAAACACTTATGTACCCATCTCCCTGGTGACTTTAAGTTCAACATAAAAATTTTAGCTACGTATTTTTATGCTCTAAATTTCAAGTCTTAATAATCATACTCCTTTATTCCATCCCAACTCATGGAATAAACCAGAATAAATATTCAACTCCAAGACAAACATGAATGATCACCAAGGACTGATCATAATAATACCACTTATTCCATAATGATATTTGGAAGGACCAAGACTGATACTATTTGTAACATCCCACCTCACCTCATTGGCTAGAGAATGCAAAAGGACATTACATGAACTTAAGCGACATTCCCAAAGAACCAAAGGATAATAATAAATTCCAAGGACTTCATTAACAAATGGGGAAGGATTTTACCTTTGATGATAAATCATCCCAAATAAACAGGCCATAACAAAATACCACTTCTGGATACATGATAAAAATTTAAAACAACTTAAGAAAAACATTTAATATCAAAAGAAAACTACATAACAGTACCACAACAGAAGACAACAAAACATAAAAGTAAACAGAAAAAGAAAAAACCAACAAAACCCAATGACTCAAAAAAAACTCTAAGATCCAACCATGATCCATACTCTACTCTAAAATAAATCCCATGTATTACTATGCACTATTAAATAAGCTTGATACTTTACCTTTTCCCATTTCCAGATAAATGATATATGAACAAGCACTAAAGTTCCAAAGTAGAGGTGATTAATGAATCTCAGAATGATTTCCCCAAATTAATTCCCTATTCATGACACTTGGATATAACATGTTAGAACATTTATATAAACCAATGTATATAAAGAAATTGAAAATAGTTTATATCTAAATATAAAACTAGCTGCATGGTAAAATGGTTTTCTCAAATTAGTAAGAAGTTCCATGGAAAAAAACCAAACAAGTCTTCTCAACCATTTCATTAATCAAATTGGAAATACACATTCCATAACACATATCTGCACACACCCATACACACACCTAACCATACAACCACGCAATCTTGGTGTTTCCATTGACGATGGAGCTTCATGACTATAACCCATCCCTCTGATTGTGGTACTTCACGACCATTATCCATCCATTACATCCAAGATTAACCATTTAAGACAACCACATTAAAATACATCCTTTTCCAAACCGATTCAATCATTTTAATAAAACCACACCTTTATTGAAAATGATAACAAAAAAACATTTCAATAAAATGAAACTTTTTTTGAAAACCCTTGTCTGACAAACCATTTCAATAAAACTAACCATATAATTGAAAACCATTTTATCCATGCATCAAACCCAAATAACCATTTTAAATAATCATTTTAAAATCAAGTTTCCATTTTCACTTTCTACCAAAACACCCAATTTTCACAATTCCATAAACCGTCCCCAAAGAAGGTTTGCATAAATAAATTGCACAAAAATTTCACAATCAATTACACACAAAATAATCAGTTTGAAATTAATCCTTCTAGTTCTAGAAAGATGAGTCAAGAGTGAAGCCACCTACGATGGTATTTATGATGAACATGAAGAACCACATGAAAACTCCCACAATGATGTGTAGAATCTATAAAAATCAACCTTAGATATCTTCTACTATAATCAAAACGGCCATATATAACCATGGTTAGTTTAAACCACCTTAGATCTATCCACATTGGACTATATCTTGGAAACCAAGAGAGATAGAAAATATTATCTATGAAAAACCACCATAAATAAACATAAAAGATGACTTATCATGAGAATCAAGCTTCAATGAAATAAGAAACACCTTTGGATCAGCACTGAATTGATGGGGAAATATTCCTTATACTTTGGGAGGGATAAATATTTATTTATGGTTTATTTGGTGCAAAAACGAGGGATTTAGAGGTTAAAACATGTTAGATCATTTTTTTTAGGATCTAACCATTAACTCATGGACCGTCAGTTGAATAGTTTGAAAACCCATGTTCTAATCATTCATGAGTCTCTTCTTCAAGGAGGACCTCGCATGATTGGCCAACATGGCTAAACAAATCGTGCGCCAAACATGAAAAATCTCCTTGTCCCACTTTCTACGGTTTCACCTAGGTGGACACATCGTTTGGAAAAACCGTTTGCCTTCTCGTGTGCCTTCCCCTTAACCCGTTCCTCATTATTCATGGTTTCCAATATGAGTTTCATGATTTCAAATAATCTCACACCAATCATGAACCTTTTTAAAATCCACAACAAAAATTCTAAAAGTTTTACAAACCCTCCCAAACTTCACCCAAACACTTCATAAACATAAAAAGAATAAAGAAATGATTACTTACATAAAACTATGGGTGATAGAACCATGAATTTCTATAATTTATAAACACTTTCATTTTTAATACCAAGTATTTTTTTAAAATAATATTAATTAAATCTAACCACAAATGTATTTTTTTAACATTTTTATTTCAAAATAAAGTTTTGTGCATTTAAAAAAAGTTATATAAAGTATTAGTTTTACATGATAATATTATTTATAATATTAACATATTAGTAAAAATATTTTAGAAATCACAATTTAAATAATTTAATTTAAAAGATTATATTAAATATTTTTTCAAAAATCATTAAAATTAAACACTTATAACTATAATTTCAAAAATGGATTTTAAAAACATAGAATTTATATAAAAATAGTGTATTCTTGAAAATTCACAACTAAAAACTCATGTTTAATAACATTGGTATTTATCAGTGCTAGAAAAAAACAGTTATAAATGAAATATTTATCAGCGCTAAGAAAATTGCTGATAAATTTAACCTTTTATAGGTGTTTTTTTAGTACTTATAAAGGGAACCTTTACCAACTCTTTATTTTTAGAGCAGATAAATGGTATCCTTTATCAGTGATTTATTTTTAACATTGATAAAGGATATCATTTATTAGTGCTTTATTTTTAGCAGTGATAAAGGGTACCCTTTATTAGTGCTTTATTTTTAGTACTAATAAAGCTTCCCTTTATTAGCACTTTATTTTTAGCACGGATAAATATTTATTTCATCACTACTTTTTTAGCACAAATAAATGTCCCAATAAGTAAAATGAAATAATTATATGATTTAAAAATTAAAAATGAGTTTATGAAAAAAAAAATAAAATTTTATTAATTAAATAGTTATTGATAAAAATGAATAAATTTATTATACATTTTTAAATAATAAATATTTTCTTAATTATATAATTATGATAATTAATGTTATTAAATTGTATATATTAAATAAATAGACATATATTAATTTATATAAATATGATTTATATATTATAGAATATTTATGATCATTACATTAAATAGTCATATTTATTGAATAATAGTTTGTAATTAAAAATTAATATGAATAAAAAATATTGACTAATTGAATTGTACTCCACATATAATTGAATGTCATTTTATTTTTCAATTTAACATAGATCAAATCAGTGTTATATTTATTTTACATATATGAAACTAATGAGGTTTTATATATAATGTAGACACATAATACTCATCCATTTTTTTAATATTGTTACAGTTAAATTATTCTTAATTTATTAAATTTCAATCATTTTTAACATATTTGCATGAATATAAATAAGATTTTGATTAATAATTTAAAAAAAATATTTATAAATAAATATATTTAGAAATGTACATTTATTATATTTATACAATTATATATTTATAATTATAAATAAATAAATATTTTTTAAAAGTATTTATATAATTATAAATATATAATTATATATAATTAAATAATTATTAAATTGATAATAAATTTACTTATATAATGAATATATTTACTATATTTATATATATTTATTATATATATATATGTATAAATATATAAATATATATAATGTTGTAAATATTAGTTTAATAAATTTTTTCTATAATTATAAATAAATAATTATAAATTTATAATAAATATATTTAAAAAGGAATATATTTACTATACTTATATTTATATATATTAATTAAGTATATATAAAGTTTTCAAATTTTTTATTTATAATTAAAATTTTAAATCCTTTTTCAGTAGTTAAGTAATAAGCCTTGATAAAAGCATCTTTATTATGTCTTTTTCTGTGCTGATAAAGATGAGACTTTATCAAAGCTAAAAAATTGCAGATAAAATTAACATTTATCAGTATGATAATTTTAGTATTGAAAAATATTTATTTTATCAGCACTTTTATAGCACTGATAAAGACCTTCATTTATTAGGGCTTATTTGTAAGCACTCATAAATGTGCCCTAATCTAATTAAAAAACCCTAACTATTTGCAAACCAGTCACGATATTAGAAGATTTCTATAAAATCCACCCACTATTGGTGCTCCTCCTCAAGGAATAGAACCTCAAATCACACCACTCGATTACCTCTCAAACATCTCTTCTGAAATCTAGTGTTTGACAAGAGTTAGGGTTTTCAAAGAGGGTTTCAGGTTTTATTCAACCTAGAAAAGTAGGCCTTCCGATTTTCTTTGTGTATTTTTTATTTTGTAATTGACTTCTTCTTTGACGATGTTATTCTTTTTTGTCTAATTATCGGATACTATTGAGGTAGGCCTTTCGATTTTATTAGTTTCCAATTTTGATTCAACTCTTGATTGATCCTATAGAGTTTATTGTTTCTGGACTTTATGGTGACACATGGAGTTTAGTTGGTTGTTTTATATTGTTTACATTTCCCAAATTTATTTCCCAAAGCTATCATTCATATTTTTCATTGTTTATTTTATCAATGGTATTCCATATATGTGAAATTTTAGAAATTGAAACTAGGGCTTTTATGTGTGAGGGAGTTAAAGGTAGGTTAAGGGATTTATTTTATATTATACCGATTCATTTATTATTTTTTATACTTATCTGGGTTCGTCTGGGAATCCATTGTATGGATGCATCATGGCAGTTTTTCTTTATGTTTTCTTTCTAGTATTTTTATTTATTTTGGTGGAAAATCATTCCCACTGTTTTGTTTTTAATGCCTTAATGGTAGTTACCATCTAGAGGGGGATTCAAAATTTCCTTTGGACACTATCATGGGCCAGATCAGGTATTTCATATACGGTTGTCTTCGGTTTGATTTGGAAGCTATATATACTATTAAACGTGTTGTACCTTTTCTCAATAATCCAACTTCTTAGGTCTTTACACATTCAAAAAATATATATTTTATTTTTCTCCATATTTTGATTAATCCAACATTATTTATAAATCCTTTTAATAATAATATATTAAATACTATACCTTTATGTTATTTACTATTTTCCAACTACATTATAATTTTTCATCATCATCCTACCCCCCCCCCCCGATCAATAATTTACAAAAAATATCCTTTTGAGATTATCCCATTCAAGTTATTCCACTTTTTTTAGACCCATACACCACTATAAGTCATAATAATATTTTGCTCAGAAATGTTGCTTTTCAATAATTAAGCCCCATTTTTTAGTATTTATCTAACTAATAACAAGTGGATTTCTATGGAATCACTTTTATACCAAGCTAGTTGAAATGTAGAAAAAATATATGTCAAAACTTTTTACTATCAAAAATTTGTAGTATAACGAATCTCCCACACTCCATAATATAGATTGACATTCCATACACAACATTTCGAAAAATAATTCAATTTTAAATAGGTTTCAACATGGGTTTTCAATATTCCTTTTTAAATATATAAAACAATTCCCTTGAATGCATGGATTGGGAAATAAATATCCCATGAATTCCATGACTCACCTTTAAACTAAGGAAAATGTCAACTCACTAATCATCAACATTTAAACATTGGTAATTGTTAATGTAGAAAATTATTATCATAATTCATCACTAGGACCTATAAATATTATGTCATCCACATTGATAAACAATTTTAACCTACTAATAAAATTATTTTTTATGAAATGATTATGATCAATTCCTCCTTTTTAAATTAAATTTTCTTTAATAATTCATTTAACCTTCAATATTAATGTCTTAGTTATTTTTTCAATTCATAAATCATCATTTCCAATTTATAAACACTATTCTAATTTTAAATAATGAGAAAACTATCTATTTGTTTTATTTAAACTTCATATTTGTGTAATCCATTAGTAAATGGTAATTTTACATCCAGTTGGAATACCTTGAATTTACTTAGGATGGGTCTGTGTGGTGATTTAAAATCCCAAGAGTCTTGATATGTTTTCAAATATTGATATTCCATTAATTTTAAATGTATTAATTCCTTAGTTTGTTACATCACTTGTTCAAAAACATTTTTATATCTTCAAGTTGATTGAATGAGTATTTATTATTCTTGTTTATCATATTTGAGTTTCTTATTACTCCTTAATTGTCTATATTATATTTTCATTTGTTTAGGGGATTTAAGAAAATTAGATCTGGAGTAATTATTTTGTTAAATTCAATAACACATTTTCTTAAACATACTCAAATTCATTGAAATAATCAAATGTTTAATTTCCCTTATTAAAATTGTCTATAACTTTAACTTTTGATAATGAATATATTATGGGTATTTATTTATATATTGTATAAAATTAATATTTTATGAACAAAATTGGATGACTATGAACCAAAAATGGATTCATGTTAATCGTTTTAAAAAAATATGAATATGGAGTTAAAGAATTCAAAAAGTTTGAAATAGAGCATGCAGATTCCCCTTCTAAAATCCTATTTCCTTTTTTAAGTATTTATTTTTCAAGACAAATTAGTCCAGAAGAGTTGGAAGAAAATTTGATTTTTCACATAATAGAACAAAGCTATATATTTTGTGCTAAACATGGGGAAAAACTAATTGTTGAAATTGATTGGGATGATACTATGGTTTATGAATCATTTTATATAAAGACCTTTGTAAACGACGATGGATATCAGATGGAACAAATGAAAATGGTAATTAGATATTACCTTCATGATTGTCCAAATTTATTTGAGGAGTTAAATATATGTTCCATGAAACCATTGTATACTGTTTTTACTAAATACACAACATTTTCAGCTACATTGAAGTTATATAATTTTAAAGCTAGTAGGGGATGGAGTGACACCATCTTTACAGAACTACTTGGTAATCTGAAAGATATTCTACCAGAAAAAAATGAACTACCTTGCCGAACATATAATGATAAATGAATGCTACATTCAATGGGAATGATATCTAAAAAATACATTCTTATCCAAATGATTTAATATTGTTTCTCAAGGACTATGAATCACTCATAAAATTCCCTAAGTGTGGCGCAGATCGATACAAGAAAAATGAATCAAGTCCTTAAAAATTTGTATGGTACTTTACTATCATTCCATTGTTTAGAAGTCTACATTGATATTAGGAAACCAGGAGACAATAAACATGTTATACAGATATAATAATTAAATATGGGAACCTATGTCATCTAGAAGATTCTCCTCATTGAATGAAAATTGATTATGAGTTACCTAAATTTGGAGATGAGCTGAGAAACTTTCTTCTTATGTTATATACAGATGGCATGTCATGATGGAAAATTAATATTGAGGGCCATGTTGAATGGAATGATAAATGACTTCCCCGCTTTTGGAAATTTATTAGGCTATATCATTAAAGGAATGTTGAGGTGTCCCATCTATAAAAAACACACATACATTTTTCAGTTGAACCATTCCACAAAGACTGTGTTTTTAGAACATCATAAATTTTCACCTGAATGACATAAATACTAATCCTGGATGATATAATTTGATGGGAATATTGAACAGGGTACAACACTATCTCTAGAAATAGGAGATCAAATGTAAAAAATAGAAAATATTGATACTTTTTTCGGTAAACCATTTTCAAAAAACATTTTAAAATCAGGTTGTAAGAAGTGATCAAAATTTTTAATTACCATATTGGAATTGTTTGTATGTCATACATTTTCTTGATGTCATGCATATAGAAATAGATTTATTTGATAGTGTTATTTTCATGTTACTAAATGTTCCTGAAAAAATTAAAGATGGCATCAAGGCTAGATTTTACTTGATTGAAATGGGGATAAGGGAAGAGTTGGCACTGGTGAAGGGTAAAATGTGGAATTTTCTTCCTCTTACAGCTTACACTCTATCCAAATATGAAAAATTGAAATTTCTGCTTTTCCTTACTAGTGAAAATGTTCCACAGATTTAATCATCAAATATGAAGAATTTCGTGTCAATGAATAATTTGATGTTACAAGGACTAAAATCACCTGACTGTCATGTTTTGATGGAAGATTTAATGCTTATTTCTTTCTATTACAATTTGAATAAAAATTAATGACATACATTAACCAGACTCTGCTTATTTTTAAAATCCATATGTAGTAAATTTTTAGACTAAGAAAAGTTTTCCATCATGAATAAGGAGATTACAGTCATATTATGTGACTTTGGGATGTTCATCCCCCGATTATTCTTTGATATAATGGTCCACTTGATGGTTCACTTGTTCAAAGAGATTAAATTATCTTGTACTTTCCAACAAATATGTATGTACCACATTGAATGATATATGAATATTTTGAAACGGTATGTCAAGAATCGATGTCCTCCAGATTGTTGTATTACAGAATGATATATTTTCAGAGAATCTATTTAATTTTGTACTGCTTACCTATTAGATGTTGAAATAATCGGTATTCCAAAGTCACTTCACAGTGAACACCTTATGGTTGAAGGTATTTCTTGAAGAGATGTTGTGACAATTACCTTAATAGATCAGGATCAAGAACATATTTACATATTATATAATAGTGAATACGTTTATCCAAACATTGAATGCCACAAATAAATTCTTATAGATTTGAATCTCTCAAGGTCTGAAGTATAGATATTAAATACACATAATCAACAGTTTTTTGAGTGGTTTAGTGATCAAATTTATAAGTAGTTATAAAAAAATAAAAATACCGAATGACTTCAACAAATAGACAAAGGACCAAATAAAAATGTTATATTTTACACTAGTTTTGTAATCAATGGTCATAAGTTCTATATATAAAAAACATAGTGACTTGAGTATGATGAAAAATAGTGGTGTTACACTTGTGGCTAAAGTGATGCGCATATTTGGTTCTAAGGATAAAAATCCAATTTATAAAAATATATCATATTTCGGAACTATTGAAAATATATATGAGTTGTATTATAAAACATTTCAAGTGTCACTTTTCCTTTTCAAATTGGTTGACAATATCAATAGAGTGATAGTTGATGAAATGGGATTTGTGAAGGTGAATTTCAGTGTGGTAGGGGAAAAGGAAATTTGTTCATAATGGCATCACAAGTAGTGTAAGTTTCCTGATAAAAAAACAAGAATTGGGATATCAAGTTATGTCTCTGATCAAAAAAACTATAATTGGTTTATTATCCTACTGGTGACTAAAACAAATGTTGATTTAGATGAAAATTCAATCCAGAATGGCCCTTTAATTGGGATATCACAATTATTTCATGTTGTTATCAATGTATAAAATGTCTTGTACATTATAAGGGACCACAAAGAGGGGATTTGGATGGTCGATATAGGAACCAAATCCGTGAAACCTTTATAAAAAATAAATAGGGTTTAATGATAAGATAAAATTGTATTTTAATATATTATGTTTTTCCTCGTAATATTATATGTTCTCTACTATATTAACATAATATTAATTAAATGTTTGACTACTCATGTAGATGTTTCTTCTGCACATGATTGAAGAACAAACTATATTTAAGCAAAGCCTTTAGAAATATATAAAGGTAATGTTACAATATACTTTCACAATTTTAATAAAAAATTATATAATTAAACATTGATTTAATTTTTATTATTCCTTATAGATATCTTTAATTTTAGAAGATTTTTGTACATGAATCATGACTTTTTAGGAAGAGAAACAGTATTTTCTTTTCTCAATCATAGAGGTAATCTTGCTGTTTTCACAATAAAATCATTGTTTTTAGAATTAATGTATTGTTTAAAATTTATGATTAATTTGTTTCTTTTTATTATTACTCACATAATAATTTTTTTCTTATACAGTTGGATTATTTTGTTCGATTTGGGGTAAGTTTTCTAACTATTATACTTATTCTCCCTCAAAATAATTTCACCCCTATAGTTCTTCATTTATCACTTTAATTCAATTTCTCCCCAATACCTTTGTAGAAAGAGAAAAGAAGCTACCTATAGTCAATTATAGAGGTAATCTTGATGTTTGTATAGTAAAATTATTACCATATAATTAATGTATTATTTCATATTAATATTTAACTTGTTTATTTTTAGTATTACTCACATAATAATTGTTTTCTTATGTAGGTGGATTCTTTTTTTCTATTTGGGGTGCTCTATCCAGCTTTCATGATTCTTCTCCCTCAAAACCATTTCACCCCTATAGTGTTGCATTTATCACTTTATTTCATGTTCTCTCCACTATTTTTGTAGGAAGGGAAACGATGCTACCTCTTCTCAATTATAGAGGTAATATTGATGTTTTCAAAGTAAAATCATTGTCCATAGAATTAATATATTTTTTCATATTTAGGTCTAATTTATTTATTTTTTCTATTACCAACATAATAATTATTTTCTTATATAGGTGGATTATTTTGTTTTAGTTGGAGTGATATGTCCATATTTTATCCCTTTTTGTACCAAAACTTCCACAAACTTCTTCTCCCTCAAAACCATTCACCACTACAGTGTTAACATTTATCAATTTCCTTCAAGTTCCCTCTACAACTCAATCAGAGAGGTAATCTTGATATTTTCATAGAAAAATAAATTTCCATATAATTAACATATTGTTTCATTTTTATGTTTGTTTTATTAAGTTTTAGTATCACTCGTAATACTTTTTTTCTAATACAGGTTGATTTTTTTTTTGAGTTGATGTGGTTTGTTCTAAGTTTCTCATGTAGTGTTCGCAGGTCGACAAAGAAAGTCATCGTTAATCATGGTAACATTGAAATTTAAGATTTTTTTTAAACTTTGGGATGTATAGGAATCAGAAACATAATAATCCAACACAAAATGTGACTGGTATGACTCCATGTACTTATTTTTATTTTAAATCGACATTAATTTAAGAAAAAAAGACAACTAGGTCAATGTGTATTCAATCAGTTTAAAATCGATATTTGACTTTAGAAAGTTTCACTCACTGAAAACTGATCATACACAAAATGATTTTCTTAATAATTTTGGAAACTGATTTGTAAATCATTTTTGACATGGAGGAATCGGTCTCATGTCAAACCGATACACAATGTGATTGGTATGATTCAAAGTGCATGTTTCATGTTTAAAATGATATTTTAGTAAAAAAGATAAGTGTCATTCTCAAAACCAAGAAAACAGATTCATATTTTTTTGATAATTTAGGAAAACAATACATAATTGATTTGGAATGTGTAGTAATCATCTTCACCTCAATCTGATACATGGTGTGACCGGTATGACTCTAAGTTCATCTTTATTTAAAATTAACAACAATTTTAGTAAAAAAACAAAATGACCTACTCAAAACTAAACAATAAAATTCATATTGTTTTGATACTTTAGTACAATGATCCATAAGGGATTTAAGATGTGCATGAATTAATCGAACCTCAATCTGATGCACGGTGTGACTGATAAGAATCCAAGTGTGTGTTTTTATTTAAAATTGACATCAATTTTAGTAAAAAGTCCAACTAACCAAATCAAAATTGAGAAAACACAATAAAATTGATTAAATAATATAGAACAACAACCCATAAGTCGTTTTTTATGTTTTGGAATCATCCACACATCAATTTTATGGATAGTGTTAGTGGTATGACTCCAATTTACATTTTTTATTTAAAATTGACAATAATTTTAGTAAAATTAACACTTTCTGTTAATTTATTTCTTTATATTATTACTAACATAAGAATTTTTTCTTATACAGATGCATTATTTTTCTCGATCAGGGGTGGTTTGTTTGAAAATAGCATGAGTTGGGTCAGGATTAAAAGATAAAGGAACATTGATTTTTTTTAATGTATGTAATATTTTGTATTTATGTAATTGTATATACCCATATTTGAAATGTCTATAAAATAGTGTTTTTTATTGTTTTATTTTTTGTAAATTTCATTTAATTTAAATCCTTTATTGGGACATATTTTTTTATATCTCGGGTTTTTATGGGTTATGGTGTGTTGTTACCGAATACTATAGTAGTGTTATTATGTGCTGATACAACACACTATAGTATAGCCCTTTATCAGCACTTTTAAAATCACTAATAAAGGCCAAATTTATCAACACTTTTAAAATCATGGTTAAAGGTCTACTTTATCATCACTCATAAAAGAAATGATAATGGTCTATTTTATTATCGCAAATAAATAGTCCATTATCAACTATTTTTTTATCACCGATAAAGGACCCTTATATTGGTATTTTTTCAGCACTGATAAAAGACCTAGGATTTTAACATCACTCATTTATTCAACGCTTTTCTAGCATTGATAAAGGTCATTTCTAGTGCTTTTAAAGGCTAGTTTTGTAGTATTGAATAGTATATTAAAAAAATAAACTATTAAAATAATAGTTTTTTAAAAATTAATTTTTAAATAAATAAGCATATTATTTATCAAGTTTTAAGAAGAAAAAATATAGAAATTAATATATTTTCATGAAAATATTATTAAGAAAAATAATATTTCATGGAAAATAAAAGTAATATTATATAATAGCAATGAATTTTAATAAAAAATTGTTTTTATTATATAAAGTAACATAGTTTCTTGAAATATTTTAATAAAATATTTCTTAGTTGGTTCTAACTTATAAAATAATATTTTTTTAATATTTAATTTAAAAGAAAAATATGCTTAAATTATAAGGATGTTACACATAATAAGGAATGGTTTAAATGAAATTTATAGATAATATATGTATAAATATGAATGTAAATTAATATAATTATTATTAATTGTCATATACTTAATATGAGATCATATTTTCCTTAAAAATTTCATTTCTTGAAAACCTGTTTTTTCAAAGTGTATAGGTGTATAATTTTAAATTAAATTATGCCAATTATATGAGTTTAATTTGGAAAAGGGGATTTCATATTTTTAATTTAAATAATTTATATTATCTAAAAATTTCTAATTAATTTTTTACCATAATATATAATTGAAATATAAAAATATATTTACGGAGGTTTGGGTAAAAATGGGTTTATCTGGGGTTAAACATAAAAGATAAATGTTTAAAATGATGAAAACTTATCTAATAACTTTTGGATGGTATTATTTCAAACTTATCACTTATAATTATTTAAAATTATCCATTTTTATCCTTTTTACATGATAAAATGTGGCTATAATTCTTTCTTTTCAAAAATTACAAATGTACCATATCCCACACTTATAATAGGCCACCCAACCTACTCTCCTCTTCACTCTTCAAAAACTCATTATTTTGGCCAATACCTAATACAATAACTTACTTCATTCACTATACTCATTCTATAATCCTTGGTTTTCTCATAAAGTAATCATAGGAAGTCATTTTGTGTAAACCAAAAGAAATTTTCTAATGAATAGGTAATGTGCTTACCTGAGCGTTTTATTTTATTTATTCCTCCACCTCCTTAAAATATTATTAAAAAATGATGATATAATAACCAAATTATATTTAATTTAATATAATTTTTTTTATGTTAAGATAATTACCAACCAACATCCCTTAATCCATCACATGGGAAACAAAATTATTGATCGTGTGTACAGTGGACTATCATCTCACGAACCGACGTAGTTCTTTTTCCATCAATGCTTATCATGGAAGGATATAATGATGTATATAATTATTATATGTGATATTTAAGATATAATTATACTTATATAATTATAATATCATATAAAATTTCATACTTTCCAACTCATAGGGAATTTGATAATGTAGCTTGTGTGTACGACGGACTATCACCTCACAAAGCGTTGTGACTCGTTTTTCACTTATGTTTTGCATGGAAGGTAACAAAGATAAATTTAATGATTATATGTGATATATGTGAAATTATAATAATTATTGAAAATTAATATACAATCAACTACCTTACCCTTTCACCTGTTAAGGAAATAGTGATGTTGCACATGCTTATGTACAGCCTGTCGTCTCAATGAAGCGATGTGATTCATTCTCCATATTCAAAATTCAATAATGATTATAAAGATGTGTCTAATGAAAAAAAATAAATTTATAAAAATAATATCATTATTTATATTATGGAACTATATCCTTTTTTTAGAGACCCATAACTTTCATGATAAAACATGAAAGAGAAAATTAGAAAATTAACACCCAAAACAATAGTGATAATAAAATATTATTAATGAATGAGAGATAATATTTAATAAAAGGGATATTATATGATATTATAAATATTAGTAGGATTATAGTATTATTTATAAAAAATTTCAAAACCACTATACATGATATTAAATAGTACTCACCTAAAGGGAAATGTGGGGTAAGTAGTTTCATAACTCAATTTCCATTAATTAGGTTATACGTCCACTTAATTGATTATATTATAACAAGATTATGTGTGAAATGACCCTTAATTTTTTTATGTTTTATTTCCACTTAAATTTTTATGGATCTAAATTTTTTACACATAATAACCTCATTTATTAACTCTCGCCTCAATGATATAAACTTTGTAAGGGTTTTATCTCAAAACATCCTTCTTTTCTACAAATGTTATTTAATTTACCTAATTTATTTAATTTGGTGTATATACTGATACTTTAAAAATTATATCATTAATCCTTCATAATTAATGATATTTTAAGTTACAATTCATTTACATCATTCATGGGAGTTATAATTCAAAAGTCTTCAAATCAGTAAAAGTTAATGTTTTAATTTCATTTTAATAAGAATTATTATTACTTGAATTTCCATTGTTGTAAATTAATTAATCACTTCCTAAATAAATGATTCCATTTTTTATAATATGGTTATTCCTGAAATTTTCTCGTAATATTACAATTTTACATCTATTTTTTACTTAAAATATTGAGAAAATATTTTTAAGGAAAATTAAAATTATTTCTATCTTCGGTAGAAAACCATTTCTCTTCCATGTTTATGTTTTATTTAAAATGTTTTAAAAATGTTTAATATTATTATATGATTATTTAAAGTCATTTTACCCTTTTTTAATCTTTATAAAATGATTCAAAAGGATTCTTCTTGTCATTTTCTGAATGATATACTTTTTAACTTTTACCGAAAATGTGAAAGGAATCTCTATTTTAACATGTATGAAATTAACAGTACTTTAAACAGTCCGGAAAATTATTTTTATTTAATATTACTTTATAAGTTTCCAAGGTTATTTTCAAATAAAATTATCTCCACAGTATTTCCTGAATTTTTTTAAAAAAAATTATTTTTCAATGTTGAAAGGTTATTTTCCTTAAGAATGTTTTCAATATTTTTATAATATTTCTACTCATCAATGACAGAAAACTTGTATGTATTGAATTTCTTATAAATTATGTATATATGTGTCTAACATATATACATGGATTATTATACCATCCTTTGATGGGGTAATTCATTCCTTATGTTCAAATCTCAAATGCCTTCACTATGAAAATTTCATAGGTTCATGTTATGAGAAAATATTATGAAACCCATTTCTTATCATGGGTAATTCATATATTTTGTTCTTATGATAGATTACTTTATCTAGAACACACATTCATGTAAATTAAATGAATGTTATGGGTGAGAACGAATTATATGGACCTCTACTGCATTAGTTAATGTTTTAGTTTTATGAGATTTCATTTGTGGGATTATAGAGTGAACATAATCCATTGTGGGACTCTATCCACCATGTAATTTTGTCTTTTCAATTGGACTATAATTATGATTACATCGTGTCTTATGTTCTTTACACATTTCCGGTAATGACATGATATTATGATATAATGTAATTTAGTTTATTCTTCCATTTAATTACTCATGTGCCTTCTCTTTTATCAGATCATGTTATACCTTTGAATCACATGTTACACTTCTTTATCATGTTTATTCCCATTCTGGGATTTTTAGTTTACCCCTATATTTATGAATTCCCCAAGTTATTCCATTTAGATTTAAGACCTCAAAGGTATTTTAGGAAATAACCATAGAAAATAAAATAATCATTCCTTGTTTTATATATTAAGAACTGAGACTTCCAAATACACAGGTCCTTTATGATCCTTGTGTTGTATATATGTTTAAGAATCATGTAATAATATGTGTGAAAGGATTAGGTCACTATAAGAAAACATTTTGAATTGCAGATAAGATGATAAAGTGAGTTCCAAAGGTGTCAAAATACTCTATTTACTGGATCTAACACCTGTTCTAGAATCCTTTAGGGGTATTTAAGTAGAATATTTCCATATATAATGAACTTTTACCACAATAAATTCTATTCTTGTAATTGTTTAGATAACATAGCCAGGTACCTGGTAGCCTTCATCAGGTAGCCAATGTGATCCCAGGAAGTACTTATTGTTGAAGACTACCACTGGCTAGTTGGAATACCACCATCAGTTGGCGAGTGATCTTCTATATATTACAAGAACATTATACATTAGTGAAATTTTCCTCCACTAAGTTTATGGTGGGGTCCTCCTAGTAGAGGGAGGTCCTGGGCATGCCACCAGTTAGATGGTGTAACTACACCAACTATTCATTGCTTCCTATAGCCTCTAACTTCACGAATCATCTTCTCCACTTCCTCAAAAAAACCTTTATGGATCTTCTATACTTTTCATAAGGCATAAAAATTTCCATAAATGTATGATCAATGATCCATCAAATGTTTCTAGAAATATTTTATCAAGGAAAGTTTCACATCACCTCAATGAAAATTTTAAACACTTTAAGAGTGTTTGTGATCAATAAAATCAAAGAACAATGAGAATAATAACACTTAATACCATGTCCAATAATTCAAGATCCTTTCCCTAAAGTGAGATAATGAATATCTTATTTATCTTAGGGATGTGGAGATGGATCTCTTTGACATTATTATTGCTATTATGGAGCCACCTAAGAGATATCATACAATAATATATCACATCCATAAACTATAAATGGACTTAGGTCCTCTAGAACTTATTTAAGAGGACACATAAGAGTAATTAGACTAGGTGAATCTTACTAGGGCACTGAGGAGGTAGTCTTATTAAGCTTGTGTGTTAATGGGGGAAGGGAGTAGGACCATATATCCTTTCCCCCTAAAAAATTCTTCAGCATTTACAGGTGAAAATAAAATATCACGATTATATCTATTCTCCCACCTTTCAGGCCTACCAATGCATTGTAGCGGTAACAAAATATAGATATCTACATATTAATAAATCCACTATGGGTGAGGCCCGTGTTCCTACTCCCATAAATACAAAGCATGGTCATTATAATATCTTGGAAACTAAACCATTGTGGGACAATATTTATACACCCATTCTGGAGGATAATCAGCATATCCGAGAGCAGAATGAATAATAGGATAGGGGCTATATTCCCATTTAAATAGAATCTTGGTGGTATATCCCAAAAAGTCCACAAGGTAATTTCATATCTATATTAATACTATAGGAAATCGTCATAATATCCCAAAATTCACTCCATAGTAGGCTCATATCCTTTCCATCACCATAGGAGTTTATCAGTGTTCTCTAGAAAATTCTCCATAGTACTCTCATATCCCTACCTCTACCATAGGTCCTTGTTGTCTTATCATAGTAGTTTCTTTAGATTATGATTGTATCCCTACAAATACCACAATAGATCATTGGTATATCATGAAACTCACTCAAGAGATAGCTCATATCCCTACCAATACTATAGGATCTGATCGATATGTCCCAACAATCACTTCATAGTAGAAATATCTACCTACAAATAATATAGGATCTCATTGGTATATCCTAGAAATTTCTTCAAAGGTGGACCATATCCCTGACACCAACATAGGACCTCATTAGTGTATCTTGACAGTTTCTCCATAGAAATACCATCTCCCTTCCGATACCATAAGATCACATTATTATACTCTGTAAATATCTAAAGTGTATGATCATATCCCTTCTCCCATTAGATAAGGTCAAAAGAACACATTTTTGACAACACGGAGTCAAAATTACATTCATACCAAGTTATATGATTCTCATCCAAATATTCATTTGAAACCCATTGAGGAGATGGATCATATTACTTTCCTCATTTAGTAATCCTATTTACATATTTTAAAAATGGATAAAGATAGTAATCAATCTCATATTCTCACTCCTACCAATGCTTTCAAGGTACATTTAAATACTCCTAAAATCAACCAAGAGACACCTAAGCATATTTCGAAGATATTTTGGTAGTTTCCCCATAGGGTTCCCATGCATGAATTCCATTGTCTGAATTTTTTTTAATTTAATCATGATTGAGGTTCCAACCCTGATTTCCAAACTGTGAAGATCCATATGGTCTCTATGTTGGAGTTGGTGGCCTATAACCAACTAATTTGTAATTTATTCATTAATAAATACCTTATCACATCTTGATTGTTCTTCTGTGTGACAATGCATGTGATAATGTCTTAAAGATAGTTGTTGCATTAAAGGGTCATAGCGGATCCCTACTATGATGAGAACCCGGAAGTACCATAACACTGTTCTTGAATATATGTTCTATGGACACATGATGTTATTTGAGGGACACAAATAATATATGCCATTAGGGGTGAGGACTCATAAAACATTTAGGCACCTTCTCATGGTGTATTCCCTTGGTAATATTCAGGAGGATATTATGAGAACGAGACCCGCCAGTAGAAAATCGACATTTCATAGTGTCAGTGGATGTTCTTATCTGCGAACGTGTGTATTGGTCCTTATACTTTAATATTATTATTAATGGGTATTACAACTTGTGCACTTGTATGTATTGATGAAAACAGAGACGACACACTATTCGCATTGAGGTAGGATATGTTGGGTGCGTCACGAGTAATACTGCATTAATAGATAATGCGAGAAAGGATTTTTCCCTTCTGTTCCATAACAGAAGTAGATATATCAGGCCCTTTGATTGAATTAATAGAGCCTAAATAAATCCATGTCTATGGTAAGGTACGGGCGAGTTCAATTCTGGAAATTCAAATAAATAATAATCAAGCACCTGGGTTGATGACACTAGCATGCAACCCACTTGATTAGAGATATCGTGAAAAAGGGATTATATTACACGGTAAACGTTCATAGGAGGTGACACATCATTGCAGCGTTAACTTCTTTCTCTATAGGTGCCTTGGCGTGTTGCTTGACTCTAACCTTGGACTTTAGGCAGGCTCTTCCTAATGCCACTGATAAAGGGGCCTATAGGGTCACACACTAAGTGTGTCCATGTATCTCAGTTAAATATTAATTTAACAAGTTGAATAAATATTATTCCCAACTTTGGTTTAATAATTATTTAAGGATGCCTAATTGCATTTATTTCCCACACTAGTTATTACACACCATGTATTTTTTTCAGTCGGGATTTTAAGGATGTAACATTGTTTTATTAAATGATATTTATTGTAATCATTGTGGGCATGTGTCAAGGAATTAATAATTCAACATGGGGGTTTTTAATAAGAGTTACTGAAATAAATAAAACTTATAACGCGTTTATTTATTGTCATAACTCTATAAACTCAAACCTGATTATACATATCCTCATAACCCAAACAATTTTCCCCAATCATTATGCACAACAATTCTGGAGAATTATTTGAAGGCCGAAAGAACTACTTCCTCCAAGAATGCTCTCAATACCGAGAGAGATCCTCCTCCATCAGATCAAGGTGATCGAAGTCGGACATCGCAAGTGAAAGTTCTTCCATGTTAGCACCTGGAGATCCCTTCGGCGACGTCCAAAGATACGTGGAGCAAGTGTGGATCACCTCTAGAGGAATCCTACTCTTAGATTATATGACGGAACTACGGATCACATCTAATTGTGACTAGATACATCAATGAAGAAAGAATTCCACCAAGGTAATTCTTGTGAATTAATTAAATTAATTATAACCAATATATTATTATCTTATCTCTATGGTTCCGAGACTCCCTCTTTTATTGTTCGGTCTTCGTTCTATTCGGAAGATCATACGTTTTATATCGTGATGGATCTCAGTTTAAATGTTGTTTAATGCTAAAATCAATGTTCGGCACTCCCACCAATATGCTTCCACTACGCCTGGAACCTACACTCTATGATGGCATCATACAACCCAGGAGTAGGCTTATACTTTTTTAGTCTATACTTTAGTTTTTGAGTCCCATTAGAGAATTTTGATAGTGGGTTAAGATTTTTTCAACATCTCATCAATAGGAAAATATATTATTGGCCATGGAGTTCCAACCAATGGTTTACATATCAATATTTCTATGGGTTATCATCAGATAATTGACTAACGAATTACTTCCCATGGTTCTCATTATGAGGTCCCTTCTAACAACTCATAACTTAAACCACCCACAATTATGAGTTTAATTGGATAGATTTCACACTATTTCATTCCCAAGATCCTTTAATTTTATAGTTATAGTTAATTAGAAAAACTATTACGTAACAAATTGGACACTTCAACTCAGTGTACATGTTTTCTAAAAAACATTTCTTTTAAAATTGACACATTTGTCTCATTTATGACACCTTTTTTATATTCAAGATGTGTCACTATTGACCCTACTATAATCCCAACACATGATTAAGTCCAATTAATTTTCTTCTGAAAAAGTGGAAAAAATATTGTTAAAGGGTATAAAAAATAAATAAAACACATTGGTACATTTAAAAAACATAAAAATCTATAAGGAAATTTTTCCTTTTACAAAATAAACTTTGAGCTCAAAAAAGTCATTTAATTAAACATGAATTAAATTTCAAGACGAAATTATTCATAAAAAATTTAGTATCAATGATAAAGGAAAAATCCTATCCATTGTAGTTTATTGATAAAATATAATAATCTTTAAAACCTATTCCTTGAAAAACAAAGCATTTGAATTTAGAAGGTCAAAACATTTCATAAACCCATTTACCTACCTCATGAAATCAAAATATTTCCAATAAAAATATCATATAAAGAATTTAAAAACCATGAATTCATCATGGGGAATTATCCTTACAATAACCATTATAATAACCCTTATAAATTAATAATCTTCACGGTTAATTTCAATATATATCTTAGGAGTAACTTATATCTTGTTAACTCTATCATCATTAATCAATGCATTAGAGATCTATATCAAGATAAACCATCATCAAATATATATCAGTACCACCCATCATTCGATAAAATTTCCAAGAAATATATCATGATTAAAAAGAATAAAATCGTTCTCTTCCATTCTAAAACTCAAAAAAGATTTCATTTTCACCCGTAATCAAAATATATTTTAGTTTTCTCCTAAAGGGATAGGAAATATCCTTTCCTTTTGAGGAATTTTAAAAGTTACCAAAATAGGGGGAATATTATCTTATTTTTTAAACCAAAAAAACATATAGAGTAAAATCAATAACATATAATGTCTATGAGTGTGGGAAAAGTTATACATGTGATAAAAATTAAAAAACATTATTTTCACTTTGGTAAAAAGAGTGAAAAGTGACTCGTAAGGAAAACATTTAAATGAGTCATTTTTAAAACCTTTGTAAAAAATAAAGGATGGTTCAAAATTAACATTAAAAATATTTTAATTATAAATATTCACATTCTTGAAACATTTTAGAGAACATTTATATGGAAGAGAAAGAGTTTAAAACATCTAAAATGTGGTTTTAAATAAAAGTACCATACCAGGATCCCTAACTCACTTAGTTTGACTTCTACATTCTTGGATAATAAACTTATATTAATTATTTTCCTTTTTAATAATATTTTTCAAGTTCAAACCATTATCAATAATACTTTTTTTTTATCTTGTTCTATTTAGATACAAAATCTGTTAAGATTATTTAATATGATTTGAGGTTGTTTGGTTCATTAACACCAAAATAAATTTGGTGTGTTAACCATGATAAAAAGGTTCATAGTTTCATAATATATATAATCTTAACCATGTTATAATTATTCTTTTATAAATTAAATATAATTTCAAAACCATCCATTTAATTCATTCATGAAAAATTTATCACATCATTTTATGGAGACGGTAGTCCATATGAAAGCTTGAATAGCATTCTCATTATCTAATGGATAAAAAATAAATAATATAGACAAAATTTTACCTTTAAAAATAATAATAAAATTATAAATATCTTATTTTTAATTAAATCCCTCCTTAGGACCATCCATTTAATGTGAAAATTAAAAACAATCTCATCGCTTCTTGGATGTGGTACTTCACACATACGCACGAGCGACAGTATCATTTTACAAAATAAGGAAGTGTAATATGGTAGATCATATATTATCTATAAAAAAATAATTATAATACCATATATATGAAATTTATTCATTAATTTCATATTTATAACCATATATGTGAGGTGGTGATGAAAAACAAAACACATCACTTTGTAGAGGTGGTAGTCCACATGTACTCATGAGCACCCTTTTTAACATACCATAGGTTGGAAAATAGATATTAAATAGTCATTAGAGAAACATAATAACATTTAAGTATTTTAAATATAATTATTTTATTAATTTAGTATTGTTAGAGTATATTTTATGGAGGTATAATAATAAATAAACTAGAAATAATTTGGTTAATACTTATACCCCCTCCTTAGATTTTTTTCCCTTTGGTTTACACCTTAAGAATTATAGGATTGGTATTTTGGTGAGGTTGGGGCCTCTAGGAAATGGAGAGGAGATTTGGGGACGAATTAGGATAGAAATTTTTTGATATAGACTGTTCAATTTTTTTGTATAAGGAAGGATAGTAGGTGACCTTTTATAAGTTAAGGGAGTGACAATCCTGTAAATATTACTAACTGAAAATTGATTTTTTTTATTAAAAAATTAATAGGATGGAAAAAAGGTTTATGGTGTTCTAAAATGATGAATACCTATAAAATAAGATTGAATTATATTAATACATTCCAAAGGTAATGAACCTAAACTCTAAAAGATGTTTAGTATCATATTCTGATTGCCTTTAGATGTAAGGATATACACATCCTTGTTACCCTCATGCCATGTGTGAAGGATTTAAAAATTAGAATAATGAAAACACAAAAATTTCGTGATTTTTCATATGATTCTCTAGACACTTGTAAATGGGTCTAAAAGTGATATAAATTAAAGGAAGAATCAGATTTCATAGCTGATATATTGAAGGTGTTTGAACTACAAAGGATGGTGCTAGAGAGCATGGTAATGAATTCTACTATAATAGAAGACCCCTTGTAACACCCGAGATTTTTATGAGTAATATTTTGTTTTTATGTTATATATATATCATCAAAGGAATCTTTCACTACACACTAGCTTGGCTTACTTTACACGCAATCGCGACCTTCCTCGATAGCTTGCGTTGTACGCAATACCGAGTTTCACTAAACGACGATATGCTATTAAAATATTATTTAAAATAGCCGTTATGAATAGTAATAACGACTTTTTGAAATTTTATCTTTCAAAATGGACCTCATTTTTGGATTCGGAATACTGAAATTAGCCTAGGGTGAAATTTTGGTATTTTTCTGAAAACTTTCAATTTTTGATGAATAGTGAAACCACTAAGTGGTTGGTTAAAAACTGAATTTTGCATAAAACTTAATTTTACCGCTTTTGTGAATGGAATTTCGAACATCCGACAGACACGGTTGATATCAGTAAGTAAAATGTGGTTCAATGAGATAAAAATAATTTTTTGGTGAATAGTAACTTTTTACTTTTTTTACCGCGGTTAATAGTAAATAGGGTAGCTAAGGGTAAATATGATATTACTATTACCCTAACACATTTCCTAATTCTATTGGATAAGTGTAATTCGACCAAAAACAACCTTATGAATATAATATGACCATTTAGGTCCACTTGGATTAGATTATGACATTTAATATTATTTTATTTAATGAATAGTTAAAATAGTTAAAATCAAAGTTTAATAACTAAAACATTTTTAATATGGGGTTATACATAAGATAAATTCGACTATAAATATTCATTAGAAATCTAAAAAGATTTCTTACATAATGATATTTTATTTATAATTTTTAGACTTTAAATAAATTAATTTATTTATGACACAACGATGATGCAGTAATTACCCTTTTAAGGAAATGTTAACATAGTAGATGTTATAAATGCTCAAATAAATGTAATTCGAGACTTTTTATGAATTCCACTAATTTTCTAGGTTACTATGATATATTAGTGTTGATTTAATCAACTTGGTTCGAACATATAATTTTGTTATGACTTTCACAAAAATCATATATCAAATAGTGTCAAAATTGACACAAAATAGTTTTTAAATAAAATAAAATATTATTAATTGTTATTTTATTCCTAAAAATCTAAGGTTCGGCCAAATGACATAGATAAGGATATATATATTAATAATGAACAACTTGGGGTTCGTTTGGCATGTTATAGTAATTTTATTAACCATATAGTGTAAGAAAACAAAAAGTCGCGGTAAAAGTTAAATTATTTAACTTAGAGTTAAATCTAATTGATAAGGTTAAAATAATAACCTAAACTTGTCTAAATCTTATTGGTTGATAGGATTTAGACCCATCCCCACTTTACCTTCGAAATAAGACCCTTTGGAACCATTATAAACCGATTTTGACTTTAATATAAAATAATATTTTGAGGTATTCCTAAGGTGCCCCTCTCCTCCCTTATAAAAGGGCACCTCCTCCCCCTCCTCCTCACACCAATTTGAGCACTCAAGCTCGGCCAAACCCTGCCAAAATCCCTTCTCCACTTCCCTAGAATAATACTAGAGGTCCTGGTCTTCTTCAAAGACCAATCTTAGTTCCCTAAGTGGAGGATTCAAAGAGGCGTTTCAAAGAAGAGGTAATATCCATTACCGATCTTTTCAATTTCTTTCTTCTTCAACTTCTTCTTCTTTAGTTGTTTCGTGATAAAGTAATAACATCAGTATTACTTACATACTGATATGTTATTATAAATATGAAACAACCCTAATTAACCTTCTATCCATCCTACGTAAAAATGAAATCATCGCGCGTGCGTACGTACGGAATACCGTCTCCACGCCGTGGTGTACTCTATTTTCCACCATCACCTTACAAGGATGGGTATAATGGTGTAATGAGTAACTATATATGATTATTATAAAGTGATATTGATACTGAAATAGTATAAATACACTTAAATACAATTCCACGATCATGGGAACAATATCGTCGCTCGTGCGTACGTACGGAATACCGTCTCCACGATGTGATGCGACTCGTTCTACATGATCATCATTACATAATAATTATATAAATGAATTGAATGAATAAATATGATATATGTTACACTAATACCATTCTGGATATAAGGTATCTATAACCTTAAAAGAAGAATAAGAATTTATTTGGAAAAACACGCATAAGAACAAAAGGCAATAAAGACCCGAGTAACAAGTAACAATGAAATATTACTAATAAGAAGCTACGAATATGACCATATATGATATCATATCAATATGTATGATTTTTGAATAAGTCAATAACATTATTTAAACCATTATACAGGAGCTTCAGACACGTACAAAGCAAATCGTACCTAAGGTAAGGGAAATATCACAATCTCTCTTTTATCCGAGATTGTTTTTACTTTGGTAATTACTGGGGTGTATTTTATCATCCACATCCATGTTCCCTCAATATGTAATATTATTTACATCCTTCTACAATAGTTTATATCCAATTTTACCCTTCGGTGAGTTTTTAGTAAAAGATATGAAAGGAATCTTTTGTCGTTTTTCGTACGAGGTACTTTTTGACTTTTCCGACAAAAGTACGAAGAATGTTTTTTTTAACTTATATGGAAAGAATGGATTTTTAAAAACATTATTTCCAAGAATCTTCCTTTATAAGTTTTCACGTTTATTTTTAATCAACTTCTTTTAGTTTATAATTTTATGACATGTTAAGAAAAGAAAAGTGTTTTTGAAGTAGAAAGGATATTTTCCTCAAGAATGGAGTTCAAATGTTTTATCAAAATTATTTTCCATCTAAGATAATATAGGGTTCTGTTTTTATCCCTATTATTACATTGATTTGATTATGTTTTGAGGAAATTATTTTTATGAAGTCATTTACCTTATATGATTTTTTTTATGATGTCATGATGTTTCAAGAATCCCATTTTTGTTACATGTGTTATGTGATGATGTATGATTTATGATTATGTGGCACACATAAGAAAGGATTCATTATAAGATGGGTGGGACCTATATCTCCCTCCAATGCATTGGGTAAAGATTTATATCTCATGAGATAGACATGGCTGGAACGTAAGGTTATTTCGGTTCAGTGATACAGGACTGAAATGAGGAGTGAACTCAGTTCAGAAATGGACTTTGTACGCTAAGATAGTCTTGGCAATGAGTCATGACTAACAAGAAATGATTTTCCATGATTATGTGTGCATGCCACAAAGTTTCATGTTTTATGTTATGATTATGGGGATCTCATTTTCACTTCTATGATTTATTCCATGTTAAGATATTATGATCTCTTTTGTAGTTATGATTTTCAAAAAGATACGATATGATTTTTATTTCCTTTATTTGCCCTTGTTGAGCATTTGAGATCACCCTTTTTTGTATGTTTTCTTTTCCCCAGGTCAGGAAGATGGATATTAAGTAGAATATGCTAAAAGGGACCCTAGATATGATGAAATAAATGGGAGACACTGTAGAAGATTTATGAACCAGTTTTTTATGTTACCCAGTTTCTAAAGACACTATACCTATACGGTCCTTTGTGGTTTTGTCATATGTTGTAATAAGTGTGCTTTAATTTTGAAGTATTAACAATGTGAGTAAAGTATGGTTCGTTATACCCCTTGCCATAAAAAGTCGATAAAACCAAAATAATAATTCCTATATTATCCTAAACTGATATACCCACTCACATAACCCCATGAATTCATAATCCATCGGTATTGAGTTTGATACCCTTCCTACGGTCCTTACAGTAAACCAATAAACCACTATAAATTGTAATTTTAGAGTGAGAAAGGGATAAGGTGTAGGGAAGCTGGATCTTGATATACTGTGGTAGTTTAGAATATTTTCATAAAAATATGGTCATGTGAATTTTTAGGAGAATTATTTATTTGAGATCACCGTTTATGGGGTAAAAGTTAGGATGGAGAGTAGTTTTTTTGGGTCCCCTGATCACAGAGCAGCCATCCATAAAAAGGATTCATCAAACTAGATCATTCACATCACCTATTGTATGCATGATAAAACTAAAAAAAGAAACTGGTCAACTAATTAATAATAGACAAAAATCCCCTTGTGATTCTCCCAAACGAAGTGATCCCAATCACCCACCACAAACAGATGAAACAGAGACTCAATGTTTCTTTTTTATAGAAAAAGTGTTTAGAAGAAAGATGAATACCATTTATATGAATTTTAAGATTCATGGGGAAGTCATGGTTTTTGAGGCACCACACCAAGAAATTAAATTTTATGGATATATTATTGAACTATATTTTTCTTCCCTACATGTAATGAGAATAGGGAACATTGATTGACTCATGATAGAATGCACATGTAAATGATCCTAATATATAGGGTTTAAAGATGCATCAATAAATAAAATCAACCAACAGAATAAAATTAAATAGGTTTTTTTAATCATTATTCATAAATTAATACAGAACTTGAGGGAAGCTGCATATTCCCTAAACATGAGATACATTTTAGGGAATCCATGAAAATAGAGTGGATAACCTGCCTAATTATCTATCTAAAAACCTATTTCACCTAATTTAATAACCCATTGAGAGTTGTTGAGAATGATTTTGATGCTTCCTTTCTAGCTACTCTAGATAAGTGAGATAGCCTTTCCATAAATCCAACACATTGGGATACTTTTATATTTTTTATAATAAACTAGGTCTATTTTGAATGGCTTGAAATGGAATACCAATCCAGATTCTATTTCACACATATGATACTTTTAGTGATATTACTGAGGTTTAAACCCCCTTCATTAATTGGTTTTTTAAGTCTATGCCAATGGGATCAGGGATGGTGACCATCATGATTAGAGTTCTGAATTAAGGAGTTAAGAGAATGTTTAATATTTATAATAACAGTCTCTGGGGCCTTATAAAATGAAAAATATGCATTGGATTAAAATAAAGAACATTATTTACCAGAGTAATACATCCTAAAAATTAGAGGAAACTAATTTTCCAGTTGTTGATCCTTCCTGTGGCTTTCTAATAAATACCCTAAAAATGATGAATATGAATTATCCTATTAGATAATAGGTCACCATAATATTCCATTTTAAAATTCCTTTTAGGGATGTCAATACCATCCTTAATATTCATAGAATTCCTGTTAGATCAAGTTTTATTGATCAAGAAACAACTTTTGTTTTTCATTGATGTTTTTACAGCTCCTTCTACTATAACAATTCAAGATCAACTCTTAGTTATAAACATAGTTTTATTAATTTACAAAGAAATTAATTTCATTATTGAAGAATAAGTGATAAGTTCATTAAAATCCATACTGACCACTATAAGTATGCATCAAAACATTTCAAATGCCAAAAATAGGATTTGTTTCTAAGAATATATTGGGTAATAATGAAAAGGATCCGGGAAAGAGGGTCTCCTTGGCAAAGGCCTATAACATATTTCAAAAAACCAAATCTCCACCCCATTTAGGGGATTGAAAACCATAGATAGGGGAAGAAATGAATGAGGTGGTAAAAACCCCACTCATAGAGGACACATTGCCTCATCACCTTATTAATGAATCTTCGTTCCATCCTATCATAGTCCTTGTCAATATTTAAAAAATCATAATATTAGACCCAACCACTCTTATTTCCATATTAGATATAACTTTATATTCCAATCTAATGGAATTTTCTGAGCTTATCATAGAGATATTTCTCTCTCAGTGTATTCATCATGATATCAAGATGGTTGGAATGCTTATGTATAGAGTGAGAATACACCAAAATGTTTTCCAAGAATACTACAAAAAATAAATCTTAGTATGGGTGGAAAACCTGATTCATTAAATCCATGAAAACAAAAGGTGCGTTCTTAAGGCCGAATGACATAAACAAGTACTCATATAATACATACCTATTACAAAATGGTGTGTGTGGTATGTCTGATGGCCTCTTATTCACCTGATTGTAGCCAAACCTCAAATCGATCTTAGAGGAAATAGTTTCTCCTCCGAGCTGGTTGAAGAGGTCATCTATCACTACTACAAAACACACCTATAGTAGTGCTGACATTTATCATCACTAGAAAAATTCATTGATAAATTTCATCTTTATCAGTGCTAAAAAGCATTGATAAAGGGAACCCTTTATCAGTGCTGATAAAAGGTAACCTTTATTAGTGCTTTATTTTAGCACTGATAAAGGAAACCTTTATCAGCACTTTATTTTTAGTGCTGATAAAAGGTTCCCTTTATCAGTGTGTTTTTAGCACTGATAAAAGTTTCCATTTATCTGTGTGTTTTTAGCACTGATAAAGGTCTACAATAAAATTTAAATTAAACAAATAAAAATAAAATGAGTAAATTAAGAAAAATATGAAACATTTTATAATTAAATAATTATTTGATCACATCCCCAACATACATATAAAATGAATCAAAGAAGCCAATAGAGCTTGGGGAACTCTCAAGATAGAGACTTTTAATTACTTCCTTGATCTCCTCCTGTATATTCACATGCATCAATAATTTTTCTAGACTATTCATATATCTTAATGTGTTCCTGAAAAATAAATCATCAGATCTAATTATATTTGAATACACTCTTTTTAATTTCCACTAACTAGCAAGGAGGTACGATAAATGGGTGATCCCAATAAGGAAACCCAATTAAAAAGATAATATAGGGTTTTTAAATCCACCCAAACAATTATATTTAGAAAATATTTAGAGATATTTTAAGTCTTATATATTTTTATAACCATCATGTTGACCCTTTTTAGCCTTATGATGGTAATTTAAATTTTTACCATAGTAACTTATTCATTGTGATAAAAAATGAAATTAAACTCATTACCGAATTTGAACATAATAATTACAATTATAGAAACCATTTTATACGATTAAATTTCCTAAATTGTAATAAATTAATTTGAATATATTCACATAAAACACATAAACCCATTTTATAAAAAATAGTATTTTTATGTGTGAAAATAAAGTCATACTTATTTGGGATAAATAATTTTGAGAAGTGGTGATTTCCATGAATTTATTAGCTTATTATTAAAAAAATAAAGGTTATTTGACCTTATAAATGTTAAAAAATATATAATTTCACCATCTAACCATAGTATTATATAAAAATAACCAAAAATATTTTATTATTAGATTAAAATTTAACTTATGTTCTAAAATTCCTAGCATGGGTTTCCAAATTCAAGGTAATTATTTTTAAATTTTTTATTTTACACATTAAAAACATCTATAGTCAAGAAAAAAGTTTATGAAATTTTAAATCAATATTAATTCATGATTACTTTATAAAAGTTAAGGAATGTTTAAAAAATAGTATTTTCCATTATTCACTCAAAAATAAAAGTTTTTTGGAAAATATAAAAACATTATCAAATGATAAATTAGAAATTTTGAATCCAAAAATAAAGTTCATTTTATCATATATAATTCCTAAAATTGGAATAAAATAATTCTCATATTCTCATATAAAATAGCTAAAAACCATTTTATAAAAAAATGTATTTTTAAACATAAAATAAATTTATTCCCATTCCTTGTTTTGTAAAAACCATTAGATGGCCATTGATTTATTTTATTGAAAATATTATCAATAAATTTAATAAAAATCAACAATGAATAGTGATTAATTTAAATTATTAAAATAAAAATACATTACACACTTAAAAATTGTTTTCTGGAAAATATTTCTTTTAACCATAAAATTGTTTTATTTTCATTTAAAAATAATAATTAATATATAAATGATTATTCATTATATTGTATGTATAAAAATGTAATTATTCATTAAATTTAATACTATTGAAGGAGAAATTTACATTTTAAATTAAACTTATAAAATATAAATAAAACACACTTTTACCAAAAAAAAAATGAACCTTTTAACAGTTTAATGTTCTTAACTGTATATGATTTAATTCTTATAATTAAAAATTATGTACTTAATTATTAAGAATTAATCAATAAATTTGTTTTATTAAAACTTTTCTACATATATTTTATAATAACATTACTTCTATTCATACCCACCAATCCAAAAGCTAGGTTATAATGATATATAATATATCATTGTTCATTTAATCTTGATTTTGTGTGTAGTACATGATATCAAACATAGTATTCATTTAATGTAATATAAATTAAAACCTATATGTTTGTTAGTCCTCCAAATAATGATATTTTAAAATATAAATAAGTTCATCTCCTTAACAAAGCCTCCTTCCACTTCCGTCATACACAGAGGAACTTGAGAGTACAAGGATGACTACCCTAGGTGCCTCATCACTGAATAGATGGATCTATTCTTGGAAAAAATATAGTATATGGTGATGATCATCAATTATACCTCCACCAAATCTTTTACCCTATAATTAAATTAAGTAGTTCCTTAATGGTCTCTCTTCCTTTAGTGAAGTGGTTGGGAAATAGACACTTTGGTTAGATCAGGTTGAGAAATACCTCACATAGGATGATAAGAATTTCATAGACATGTGAAATGAGTTGGTTGATCATATTATATAGATATTGTTCTATCCCATAAAAACTTTTTGGAATGGAATTCAAGAGTCCTTAAAATATTAATTCATACTTAATATATGCCAGTACCTGTGGGTAGCTCTCCACCATCTCAATGTAAAGAATCTATATTATGAGGAATGAACAAACCATATCAAAGTTGTAAGAGATATCCTCCATTATATTTATTTATATACTTTATTAGTAGCATAAAATCCTAATGTTGTTAAGCAGTCTGATATCCTCTGGAATGATTACTCAATGCCCCAAATCCACTCTTCCAAATAATTGTTTTTGTTCCACCTTAAATCCATAGCAATGGTAAAGGAGATTACGGGTCTCTACACTTCAAATTACTTCATAGCTAACAAGGCTCATTAGGAAGCATGACATGTAATTTCATTACCTTGGTCTATGTAATGACCCATATTTCTATATATGAAATTTTCCTTTTAAATAAATATATACCAAATTTAGTCGTGAATTATAGTATGAAACTTGTTCATCTCATAATAAAATCCATACAATTTATTATGTTAATTTATAACATTAAATTTTGAGAATAAACATACCTAATAAACTTGAAAATAGAAAAATACAAAATAAATACAAAATAAAATAACTAGAATAAGAAAATTTGTATCACTATGGTCCCCTAGAATAATCATACTTAGAAAAAATACTGTAAAAAAGAAACAAAACATTAGTAATGTAATCTAATTTTTTTATAAATTAAGAATATAACCTTGATTTAAATTGAAGTGAATAATGAATGAAGGAAAAGGGAGGTATTTATTGGAAGTATTAAACCTATATAATCATTGTAAAAATGAACATTGGAATAATAACATCACTATTAGGAATAGTTTTTTGAAATAATAAACTAATATTTGTGTATTTTTCTTAAAATAAAAATATTAGTAGTTAGTATTATAGTCAAATAAAGATATAATTGTTAAATATGGAAAAATAAATATTTAACATAAAGAACCCATAATTAAATTTTTTCAAAAACATATAAGATTTATTTTTATTAAAATAAATTTTATAGAAAATTTAATGGATTTAAATAAAATTTAATTTTTAGGTAATGGTTTTAATTAAAAATATTTATTTCCATATAAATAATTAAATACTCTTATAAAATAATAAGTAATTTATCTAAGGTTAATAAATTTGACCCTATAATAAAAATTAGTATTTTTAAAATAAAAAAAATAAATTTATTATAGTTAGAAAATTATTTTCAGAAAATGGATTTCATTTTTGGAATTAGAAATTCAAAATTCAATTTGGATGGTTGTTTGGTATTTTTAAAAAATTATTGAATTTTATATGAATAATTAAATTAAGAAAACAAAAATTTACATTGTAAATTGAATACATGATTAATTTGATACGGTATGATGTGGGAAAACATTATCTTAGCCTCACATGAACCAACTACTATATAATATTACCAAAATCATTACAATTGGTAGTCTTGAGAAAAAATACTAAACAAATGGATATTTTATTCAAAAATACCCATATTGTTCACTTATAAATTCCACCCTTCACCACCTCACATCATCACACACCTTAAACTTAATAACTCCACGAAAAACAACCAAAATCACACTCAAACACTATTAAAAAAGTCTTAAAAGATAAGTATTTATGACATTATTGAGATTTCATAACTTCCTTGTCTAGAACATTTGAAAAATGGATTTTATGAATAAATAAATTATTTATGACATGATTGAGATTTTGTAATGATAAATTTGAAATTATATTAATGATATTAACAATAAATGATCATTTTGATTCTAACCACCCAAAATGAGCATACTAAAACTTCCATCATACTTTGAATCTATTTTTGGAAACCTGTTAAACCGTATAAATTTTGTGATGATGGAATAATAATAGACTCAGTAAATATATAATTATTGATATTATGGAACTATTTTTAAAAAAAATTGACCATGATCAACATACCAATGTAGTTTTTGAGAAATTAATCATACAGCCCCAGTGCCTGAAGTGAGAAAAACTATATAGTAAATCAATTACACATGACAATAAATTGACCTTAAGAGATGAAATATACAGGAAAATGGTTATTAATCAAGTATTTAAAAATTTACTTTTATTATTCACTAGGTTAGACAAACTCACCAAGTGAGTCAGGACTCGAGGTAAGGGAACTTTCTATCCAACATCATTTCTTTTAGATTTTATTTTTCACCCTTGTAGGTTTTTGGCACCCCGGAAGTGTGTGGATGGGTGTACCCAACTTTAATTTTACCATTAACAATGATCAATCTGAGATACAACATGACGATAAAACACCAGATCCTTGGAATAGAACAAATAATGAAAAAGGAAATAGGGAAGTCCCAGAACCATAGAGAGGATCAACATATGTTGGTTATAATTAATTTAATTAAAATACATGAATTACCTTGATGGAATTCTCTCTCTGATATTGCTTCCAGTCATGATCTAATGTGATCCATCGTTGCATCACAAAATCTAACTTTATTCATCCTCTAGTGGTAATCCATATGTGCTCCACATATCTTTAGACATTGAAAAAGGGATATTTGGGTGCTAGCACAGAAGATCCTTTGTTTGCGATGTCTACCTTTGATCACATTGAGAGACACTTCCAAAGTTATCTCCTTGATCAAGTGGAGGAGGATCTATCTTGTAAGATCATTCTTAGAAGAAAGGAATTCTCTCTTGGCTTGAGATATTTCTCCAGATCCATTGTGCACAACCATAGAGAATGGATAGATCTCATGAGAATAATGTAATTAGGATATATATTACCTATAATAATAAAATGAATTAATTACCCAATGGCATTTATTCATTTCATTTAATTCTTCATATGACCCCATGTCCAATAATAAAATTTGACTATTATTATCACTTGAAATACTCCCAGAAAATTACACCTAATATTATTTAATTACATATATAATATTATTTCTCACAAATCCCCAAAAAAACCTACATGGCATGTATGTTAATAAAAACTACGTGTACTTTTTTTTACATTTTCTTTATTTCCTCCACCACATTTATTAGACCTTGAATAATGACTATTTATTTCATAAATAAATATCACTACATTATTCCAAAATAAATATATTATTTCTCCCACAATATATTCTCTTGAAGAACTAGTGTCAAAATAAATGTGATGAGGCATCCTTGAATGATTATTGAACCACAACTGGGAATAATCTTTATTCAACTTGTTAAATAAATATTTAACATGAGATATTTGGATACACTTATTGTGTGACCCGCTAGGCCTATTTGTCAGTGGAATTTCGCAGAGCCTACCTAAATTATAAGGTTAGCATCTAGAAACATGACAATGCACCCATATATAAAGAAGTTAATGCCACAATGACATGTCACCTCATACGAACACTTACCATGTAATGTGATCCCTTTTTCTCTATATCTCGAATATAGTGGGTTGTATGATTTTTTCATCAACCCATGTGCTAAATTACACTTTCTTTAACCTCTTAGAATTGAACTTTACCATTTCTCAATATGAACATGGATTTATTTAGGCTATATCAATTACATCAAAGGGATTGAGATATTAACTTCTATTATGGAACTGAAGGGACTAATCCTTTCCCGCATTATCTATTAATGCAGTATTACTCATGATTCACCAAACATATCCTACCTTATTTTGAATAGTGTTTCATCACAATTTTCATCAATACATCTAATTTCACGAGTTGTAATAACCATTAATAATAATATTAAAGTCTAAGGAACAATACACATGTTTGTATCAAGTAACATCCAACTACACTTTAAAAGGTGGATTTCCTACTAGCGGGTCTCGTTCTTATACTATCCTCCGAGATATTAACAAGTGTGCACAACATGAGAAGGTACCTCAAATTTTTATGATTCCTTACCCTTAATGGGCTGTATTATTTGTGTCCCTCAAATAACATCATCCGGCCATAGCACATATATTCAAGAATAGTGTCATGAAATTTCAAGGTTCTCATCATAGCATGGATCTTCTATAACTCTTTCGTGAAAAATATATCCTTATGACATTATCACATGAATTTTCACATAGAATAACAACAAATATGTGATAATTTATTTATTAATATTAAAATCCATTAATATTAGTTTATCATAAAGTAAAATGTAGTTCGTTCTAGGCCACCAACTCCAAAAAACTCCCACTAGGACTAAAGCCAACTACTAATAACCATTAACCTAATATCTATCACATGATATTCGTGATTCTTCTGAGATAGGACTTTAGTCATGGGGTCAACCATGTTTCCTTCCATGGACACTTTTCTCATTTCAACTTCACCCCTTTGATAGAAATACCTTAAGAGGTGATACATCTGGAGAATGTTCTATGTTTTTTTATGTGACCTTGGTTATTTTCCAAGATCCATTGAATCATTATTATAATAATACAATATGATAGGGTCACTACTTCTAGGCACCACATCAAGCTCCTGGATAATGTTCTGAATTGAGAACGCTTCCTTAGCTATATCAGAATCCACTATATATTCAGACTCCATTGTAGAATTGGTGACAACTAGCTACTTTGAACTCTTCCATATCATAGAACCCACATTGATACATAAAACATATCCTTATTTTGACTTTAGATCATTCTGATTAGTCTAAAAACCATCATCATCATACCCTTTCATAGAAATATCTGTGTCTACTCCATATTCCAGGAACATATCATTAGTTCTTATGAAATACTTAAAGATAGTCTTAACAGCGGCCTAATGTTGTTCTCCTAGATCTTCTTGATATCTACCTACCATGATCAGTTCATAGGCAACATCAAGCTTGGTACATAATATGGAATACATAATGGATCTTATAGCCGAAGAGTATGGGATCTTACTTATCCTATCTTTCTCCTGTTGTGTCTGATGACACATTCTCTTAGAAGTATGTAGGCTATGTGAAAATGGAACTAATCCCCTCTTGGATTATTCCATACTAAATATATTTAATATCTAATCAATGTATGTACCCTCACACAGTCCAAGTAGCCTGTTCTATCTACCATGAATGATCTTGATCCCTAGAATGTAGGTTGTTTCACCTAAGTCCTTCATGGAGAAACACTTGTTCAACCAGTTCTTAACTGACTGTAAGACTGGTACATCATTTCCAATAAGTAATATTTCATCAACATATACTACTAGGACAACAACCACATTCCCATTAAACCCCTTATAAACACATGGCTCACATTCTTTCTAAATGAAACAAAATTCCTTTATGGATTTATCAAATCTAATGTTCTATGACATAGATGATTTATTTAATCCATAAATGGATTTATACAACTTGAAAACTCGTTTGGATTCACCTGGTGTCACAAACCCTTTTGGTTGTGTCATATAGACATCTTCCTCAATATTCCTGTTAAATAATGTTGTTTTGACATCCATCTTCCAAATCTCATAGTCATGGGAAGATACTATGGTAAGTATTATTCTTATGGATTTATACATGGAAAATGGTGAGAAAGTTTCATCATAGTCAATTCCATAACATTGTCTAAATCCTCCTTCCACTAGCCTTTCATTATAGGTGATAACTTGATCTTCCATGTCCAGCTTTCTCTTGAACACCCATTTGCATCCAATAGGATTTACATCAATTGGTTCATCTACCAGAAGCTAGACTTGGTTTTGATACATGGAATCCATTTCATATTTCATGTCTTCTATGCATCTTATATCTTTTGATCTCTCTACTACTTCCATATAGGATATAGGTTCATCATTTTCCAACAATAATTATTCACCATCCTATAACACAAGGAAACCAAATCTCTCTGGTTCCCTTACCTCACTTAAGATCCTACGTAGTACTTGTGTTTCTAGAACCTCTTCCATAGGGACCTTTGGAACTTGTTATGGTACCAACTCTTGTGTATCTTGAGCATGAACTTCATCGAAGTCAATCTTTCTCCCAATATTATTTTTGAGGATGTGGTCCCTCTAAAGAAATATGTTTGGTTTGGTGACATTTACTTTTTTTCTAAAGGGTTATATTGGTAATATCCTTTCATTTCCTTGGGATATCCTATAAAGATACACCTTGTGCCCCGGGGTTCTAGTTTGTTGCCTGAGAAGGCCTTAACAAATGCCTCTCATCCCCATACACATGTGTGTAACAAAATGGGTTTCTTTTAATTCCATAACTCAGAGGGAATTATATTGTCCACCTTAGTTGGTACATGGTTTAATTTGTATGCTTCATTTTGTAACGCATATCCTCAAAAGGATAATGGAAGATCTGCATGACTCATCATTGACCTCACCATGTCCAACAAGGTGTGATTTCTCATTTCACTAATATCATTCCACTATGGTGCATAAGGAGGGGTGAGTTCAGATAGAATCTCAAAATACCATAAAAGGTTGATGAACTCTTAGTTCAGATATTCTCCACCTCGATCTAATGGAAGCTTCTTTATCTTATTACCAAGATGAATCTCAACTTCATTCTTGAATTCCTTAAATTTCTACAAGGACTCTAGAAATATCCATATCTACTTAAATCATTAGTAAAAGTAATGAAGTAAGAATATCCACCTCTAGATTCTACTAGAAATAGTCTATATACATCTATGTATACCAATCCTAGAATCTCTATGGACCTTTCACCTTGTCCACCAAAAGCTGGATTAGTCATTTTCCCTTGTAAATAAGCATCACATCTTTCAAGTGGTTTTAGCTCAGTAGTGTCTAAAAAACCATATTGGCAGAGCTTGGTCAAGCTCTTCTCATTTACATGATTGAGATGGTGATTCCATAACTAGGTGTTGTATGAGTCATGTAATTTTGATTCTTTATCGATTTTCAATACTTGGTTTTCATAATTTAATACATACAAACCATTATTTAAATGTGTCATACCATAACATAAGTTGTTCTTATAAATGAAACAATCCTTATTTCCAAACATGAAAATAAATCCATCTATATCCATACATGATATAGAAATTAAGTTCTTGGAAACACTAGGTACATAATAACAATTATGTAAAACCAAAATAATCCCATTTGGAAATGAGAGATGCTAATCTCCAATGGCCAATGTAGTCAGTCTCACGCCATTGGAATCTCAAAGATCCACCTCCCCTCTATAAATATTGAAAAATATACTTGGTTTTTGCATTTGAAAACAGATTTGAATCACATATGTTGTATCTAATACCCAATTTGTATAAATGAAAAGATTACAATCAATAAAAAATTCACCTTTAGCATCCCCATGCTTCTCAGTGCAGTTCCTCTTCCATTGGACTGGCTTTCCATAAGTAAAAAAAACTGCCTCATGTTCCTTTCCATGCCTCTGGATCTTCTCCTTCTTAGAGGGACAGTACTCAGGGACCTCATACCTTTTATAAATCCTTTTACAATTTACCTTTTCCTTTCTCTTCTAATTCACCATAAGTATTGCGGGTTTATCATGCCCCATGTACTTATCTACCTCGAGAATCAAGGTCAGAAGTTCTGATAGACTTTTCTTATTATTTCTCATGTTGTAGTTGAAAATAAAGCTATAGAAGGTCTTGGGAAATGATGATAAGATGAGATATGTATGCAAATCATCCAGGAACTTAATCCCTAAGATGTATAGGCATTAAATGTATCCAATAGTCTTGATTGCATGAGGCCCTACAGGGACAGAATCTCCAAGATTAGTTGTGAACAAAGTGTTGGAGATCTCATATCTCTCATATCTCACCTTCTCTTGATAGAGATCCTTAATGTGTGACATCATGTTATACGCATCCATGTTATATTTTTTCATCAAGATCTCATTAGACATGGATGATAGAATGAAACACTGAAAATCTATGGCATCATCCAAATATTTTATATAGATATATATTTCCTCATCACTGTCCTCATTTCTTGGTGCAACTGGAATAGGCTCTTCCAACACATACAATTACCTCTCGTGGTGAAGGATGATGCTTAAATGCATCTGCCACTACTATAAATTGATTCGAGTGAGAATATTTTCCTTCTCAAGTATAGTTCTCAATGATATGTTTGATGACATTTTTTATTTACATTTCTAAAAAATAGGATGATCAAAGTTTTATTACTTTATCATGATAAAATTGAGACAAATAAATTAATTAATACTTATTAGTTTCCCACAATTTTATCTAAATCTAATAACCCTAACCATTAACATTAAAATATTATATTTTCTGAATATTATAGTGGAAAGGATCCATATTTCCCTTCTCATTACCCCAACTAGGTTTGGTCAAGAAACTTGAAAGGTTTTAAGTATGCATTACTAATTTCATCTGTATTAACTCGCTGCTCCTTCATCCGCTAAGTGGACTCCCCGATCTTGAAATAATTTTATTTTGGATTTCCTTAACCTTTTCCTCTTGTTCACACCAAGTCCAGTTGTGGAATCTAACCCTTGACATGAACCAATTCATGTCAACACAAAACCTTGAATTAGAATTCCTTGATAATTGAAATCACCCAAACTAGGGTTGGTTAGGCACATTGAACTATGGTTTGATTCTAACCAACATTATGGAATTCTATACTGACTTAATATTTCCTTTAGGGATTTTATGAGTATACATAAATTTTTATTTTATTATCTTTCTTACATGCTTTTAAATATTAATTGGGATATAATTAAGTGATTAACCATGTCTAAGATAATTTTTATGCACAATTCAGTCTTATTTTAGTTCTATATTTCATGATTGTTTAATTAATTAATTGTGTCATCGTGGCCAAACACCCACAATAAATAAACCATGAAACTAATAGAAATGAAATAAATGGAATGATCATGAGATCGTTTTATTGGTTATTTTATCTGGTGGTAGATAAAATAACCCATGACCTGTGGGAGAAACACCTTGAACCTTTGGGGTTCATGTTTATAGCTTTCCATCTGTCCACTTTTGTATCTACTTAGATTGGTTTCGCCTCAGATCCTAACTTGAGTCTCCTCTACTATCTTGGGAGCTCCATCCATTATATATGATTTTATCTCACATATAGGCGAGGGGTAAAATAGTGTTTTACAAAAAATAATCCTTGGGCATGAAGACCCTATATATTAATGAGGAGAAGGCTCACAGGACAACAAATTTAATATAAATAAATTAATTAAAAGAAATAATCCACATACAAAGGTCCTGGACTATCTCATGATCATCCATATGTGAAACGATATTTACGCATAAATAAAACTAGCATTTTATTCTTTAATAGTTCTTGTTTAAGATAAATCACACTCAAATCAATTAATTATTATCTTTAATTAATCAATTTTTTTATATTAAACCCTTTTCTAAATTTCTTTGAGATTCTCATCCATTATAATTTTAAACAAATAAATTCATTTAAAATTATCTTTGTACATAACTTGTACCTTGGAGGAAACCCGATGAGTTCTCATTTATAACTACCCAATTAGTAGAAATGAACATTGTGCATATGTTAAATTAAACACGTATGTATAAAACACCTATCACGTGTTGTGCCCAAGATTTATACCCACACCATGGTACATGTCTCAAGGGTTTTTATATTATAATAATAAATTTTAATAAATTTTCATAATTTGGATAAGTACACAGGGTGTAGTTCCTACTACACGGTGTGTACTATCGTTCATCGTCCATCTGAAGTACACATAGGGGGATATAGTGTGTGGATATACTTCAAAAATCTTCATAATACATGACATGTCCAGTGGCCCACACACTATCTAGTATCTGTGTTAAGCAGTCCTTATTTGGGAAAGTCGTGTACATGGTACACGGTCTAACCCTATCCCAAAGGGACAACACGCCGTGTCCAGTGGGCCACGCGGTGTGTAATCTGAAAACTGTGTGCCACCTATTCCTAGACAACACACAGAGTCAAATGACTCAGATAAACTCCAACACATGGATTGGTTTGGCGGACTAGTCCTAACGCGTTGAATCTTGACTATACAGTGTGTGAGGCAGAATACACACCATGTGTTCTGGTGTTCTAGGCCCAAGAACCCTTTGCACCTTCGGATGAGATCCTCTGTTTTTATTTTAATTAAAATAAAAAGATAGGATAATTTTGTAGGGTGAATGAGAAACGAATGAGGCAGAACATATCTTGAGATTTATATTTATAGAACTATTAACTTGAAGAGAAAAATCTAAATTATTAAATTCATAAATCATAAACTAAAAACAAAAAAATTATAATCAATGATATAACCCCTATGATACCACTTGTAGGTTACTGAAGCAATGGAAGCATGTGGATGGGTGTACCCAACTTTAATTTTACTATTAACAATGATCAATATGACATCCTTCATGGAGATAAAATTCCATATCTTCATAATAAAATGAATAATGAAAAAAAATAGGGAATTCCCATAACCATTGAGAGGATAATCATATGTTGGTTATAATTAATTTAACAAAAATAAAAGAATTACCTTTATGGAATTTTATATCTATTGATACTTTGGGTCATGATATAATGTGATCCATTATTGCGTTGTAGAATCCAAGTGTAGGCTTCTTATAGTGGTGATCCACATGTGCTCTACATATCTCTGGATATCACTTAAGGGATTTTGGGTTCTAGAGAGGAATAGCCTTCACTTGTGATGTTTGTAAGAGTTGGTTTCCTATAACTAACTAGTTGTACTTTGATTGCATGGAAATTTAAATTATTTAAATATTAAACATTATATTACATATTTTTCATTGTTCTTAATGATTATGATATGATAATGTCCTTGAGTATTTGTTGTATTGATAAGGTCATGGCAGTTCCCTACTATGATGAGAACCCTGAAATTATATAAAAATATTCTTAAATATAGTTCTACAGTTGGAAGACATACAAAGATGGGACTCATAGCATATAAATAATTAGGTGAGAGTACTCGTAAGAATATGAGACTTCCTCTCATGAAGTTGACACTTGGTAATCTCCAAGACATGAGATTATGAGAACAAACACGCCAGAAGGAACTTCATATGTTTTAGTGTCACCAGATATTTCTATGTGTGAGAATTTGTAATGATCCATAAACATTAATATTAAAATTAATACATTTCATGACTCGCACAATTTTATTAACTAGTAAAAACCATCACCCAGATAGTTGGCGGAAGTTAGGATACATTGGTTGTGTCACGAGTGGCATGTTATTAATGTATAAGTAGAGGAAGGATTTGTTCCTTCCATTAATGGAAGTTGATATCTCAGCCTTTTTATTGAAAAAGAACTGTCATGAAAAAATCAATGGTCATGGTGTAATGAGAAGTTTATTTCAGGTAGTTAAAGAATGGAATATCAAGCATAAAATTTGATGACACTATCATAAAGCATTCTTGATGAAATATTGCAACAAAGGGATTATATAACAGAGTGAGAATTTGTATATGGATGTCATTGTTGTGAATTTAAGTTCTTTATCTTGGGTGCCTTGACATATTTCTATATATTACTCTTAGACTTTAGGAAACCTTGCCTAATGCCAAAGAGAAATAATCATAGAGGGTCACACACTAAGTGTGTCTGGTGTTCTAAGTTAAATTCTATTTGAATTTAATTAATATATATTACTCTCAAGACAATGGAATAATTTTATTCAAGGAAAAATGATTTTATAAATTAAATAAATATTTATTCAACGAATGGTGGGTAAAATTTATTTATTTATTTTATTGAACATTTAATAAATATTTATTTACTAGTTTGTAAATAAAATATTTATTTATGAAAATAAATTATTTATTTATTTATTCGAGTGTTCAAAAAAATTAAGTGGAGGTCGAGCGGACCAAGGATGGTCCGATAGTAAAATAGTTATTTACAAGACGATAAATAATTATTTAACTAATTCACACAAATTGAAATAATGCTACTATTATTTTCTGGTGCAGAATTTAATTTATAATTCTGTTTTTCACAGGTTGGTGCACCATAAATAATGACACAGTATTATTATTAATACCATGGTTTTTCTCTATGGTTATGAATGTATTTAATTTATCTTATGCAATTAAATATTGTAACTGAACCCCCATGTTAATAAATAGACACATAAATCTATTATTCCATGTACCGAACCGCACTCCCAGTGAATTGAGAATTCTTGAGGTAAACAATTTCTATCTCAAATTCTCTTCCCACCCCTCTCAAGAATGAGGGATTTTTTTCAAGGATGAATAACAAGTGATAAAGAATGAGTGACACAACAAACTTGCTTCCCCGCGCTAGCACCTAGAGAATGAGTGGTGTCGACCGTAGGCCATCAGAGCATGTGTGGATCATAGCTAGAGGGATTCTCATTTGGATCCCTGCAAGTGAAACAAGATAATCTGTAAGGGTCATTCTGGATGATCAGCATCATTAACGAATAAAAAAAATGATCCAGGTATTATTTTCTTTATAAAATTAATTAAGTTAATTATAAACAAGATGTGTAATATCCTCTCAAAAGGTTTCATGACTCTTTATTCATTATCTTTATTTTTTATTCTATTTTGTCGAGACTGGAGTTCATCATCGTATTGATCCCAGAATAATTATTGATCATCGTAAAAATTAAATTTGGTTGTCATCCCAACCATGCTTCCACTACACCCAAAACCTACAATGTCTACCTTAAATCACCTTGAGAGTTGTTTCCAAAGTTCTCTCCCTATTCTAGTGGAGGAGGACCTCCGTCATAACTTGAGAGTGTTCTTGGAGGAAAGTAATTATCTCTTGGATTGAGAGGTTTCTCTTGATCTGTTGTGCACAACCATAGAGAATGGATATATCTCATGAGAATAATTTAATTTGGATTTATATTACTTAAAATAATAAAATGAGTTAATTAGCCAAAGGAATTTATTCATTTCATTTAATTCCTAGTAACACCCCATGTCTAATAACAACATTTGACTATTATTATCACTTAACATGTTCCCAGTGAATTACACCTAATATTATTTCATTTAATAAATAATATTATTTCTCGAAAATACCCAGAAATCCTAGAAAGCATGTATATTAATATACATAGTGTGTACTTTTGTTTTTTTATTTTCTTTGTTTCCTCCACCACATTTATTAGACCTTGAATAATGACTATTTATTTATTACATATATTTCACTGCAATATTCATTAAAAATTATTTTATTTCCCCCACAACATATTCTCTTGAATAACTAGTGTTGAAATAAATGTTAATAAACATCCTTGAATAATTATTAAACCAGAACCAAGAATAATCTTTATTCAACTTGTTAAATGAATATTTAACTTGAGATACTTGGATACACTTTTTGTGTGACCCTTTAAGCCTATTTCTTAGTGGAATTAGTTGGAGCCTTCCTAAAGTCTAAGGTTAGCATCTACTTCCATCAAAGGGCCTGAGTTATCTACTTTCATTATGGAACAGAAGGGAAAATGCTTTCTCACATTATTTATTAATGCAGTATTATTGTTGACACACCAAACATATCCTACCTTTATTTGAACAGTGTGTCATCATAGTTTCCATCAATACATATAAGTTCATGAGTTTTAATACCTATTAATAATAATCCTAAATTTTTTGGACCAATACACACATCCGCAGATAGGAACATCCAATGACACTATGAAGTATGGATTTCCGACTGTCTGGTCTCGTTCTCATAATATCCTCCTGGATATTACCACAGACGTGCACCATGAGAAGGTGCCTCAAAGTTTCTAGAGTCATCACCCCTAATGGACTGAATTATTTATGTTCCTCAAATAACATCATCCGGCCATATAACATATATTCAAGAATAGTGTTATGGAACTTCTAGGTTCTCATCATAGTAGGGATTTGCTATGAACCTTTAGTGAAACAGCTATCCTTAGGACATTATAACATTAATTATCACATAGAATAACAATCAATATGTGATAAGGTATTTATTAACATTCAAATCCACGAATACAAGTTTGTTATAAAGTACAAAGTATTTGGTTCTAGCCACCAACTCCAACAACTCTACCTATATTTCTATATCTATTATTCACATTTAATTCTTTTATATTCTTTATATATGTCTCTTAAAATGTACCTAGTTTATTTTCCCTTTATTTTTTACAGTTATACAATCATTTCAAGTTCCCCTCTCAATTCCTTCTTTCAAAAAAACCCGATTAAAGGTAACTTCTCTATCTCCTATTTTATTTCATGTACCACTCTAGTAATTTTTTTAATATTATATTATTTATAAAAATAATTCTTATTTTATGGGAAAAAATTCGGATTTGTCTTGGGTTTTCTAAAAATAACTATGCACTGCCTTCTTTAAAGGTTCTTCACCCATTCTTTAAAATGTTATTTCGGAGGTTCATTTCTATACATAATTCTCTAATCCTTTCTTATAACTTTTTCTAATATTGAACTCTATATTTAAAACATTTTAATATTTATTCATATATTAAAATCCAAACACCATTAATATATTCTTTTCTTTAGAATCATTGTGATACACCATTTTGTTCTTCCTTATGACATTATAATGTAACTTATTTATTTCTCATGAGTTTTTATTATGTATATTCATTATATATAATTTCTTAATGTGGAAAAAATATGAATGTACATATTATGATGTAATAAGTGGGCCTAAAATTATACAACCCCCAATGAATTGGGTGTTTTTTTAATATCTAAAAATACCATTTATAGTGCATGGGCAGTTAGCCTAGTATATTATGTTATGTTACCTTGGAATTAATCCTTAAATTATAGTTATGATTCCATGTTTTATATTGTATCCACATTCATATCATTTCTTGATCTAAGGATATCTTTTTCTTTATTCCATGATTCCATGTGATCATATTTGACCATTATTTTTTATGATATCAAGTTATTCCACTTAACTCCTTTGTTACACTTCATTTTTATTACCATACTAGGATTTATAGCACCCCCCCCCCCTTTAATTTATATATTTATCCAAGGTATCCTATGTAGTAATAGAAGATCAATGAGATTCATGAGAACCTTTTTTATATTTAAATAAAAATGAGGTATTTTATTATTTAAGTTATTGTATTATGTTTCTAATCTCCCAAATACATGAGAAAATTAGATTTATGGGATGTGTTTTATGAATTTTTATATTAAAATCAAAAAAAAAATATGTATATGATACTTGAGTTACTATAGTTTCTACCATATTATGGTCTAGTTATTTTTTTGGGTCAAGGTAAGAGAACCTGATAGTAAATAGACCATGAATAACCAAAATTGAAACCTATAAATTCATAATTTAGGGTATACAATTCATTTATGAATTATTCCTTATAAGTTATTATTTTCAAATTTATATTTTTACTAATTTGAACTTTTTCATCCTTAATTTTCTTTTATTTAAGTTAATGGGTGGAAATGGAAGGAATCGTTCTAAAAACCAGTGTGATGGGTAATGTAATGATTTCCTAAACAAGATTCCTAGTATATCTGTAAGGGATATCAAAAACTTCTGAAAATTACTTCTTAAATCAACTCAAGTTATGAATAATAACTTAAATCATGTAGAAAAACCTCCTTCTACAAAGATAGGACTAATTGTGGTTGAGTCATTTGTGTGAAAATGGCCTATAAATGTTAGTGGATCCTCATATCTTCGAATCATGGAACAATGTATTAATTCTATTAATATGATATTCCTTATCCTCCAATGATTCGAGAATAAAAAACCCAAGGAACACAATGAATCATTGAATTGTGAAGAATCCAAGAAAATATTTTTCAGAAAATATTTTCCTTCACTGTCAATCTTAAAATGAAGAGGAACTTCCTTAGAATCAATCAAGGTGAGGATGAATCAATATGGTCTAATGAAAAAAACTTTATAATTCTTTAAAGTTATACCTCTATATTTTTCATTGATCCTAAAAGTAAAGTTGACCAATTTTTTAGTGGACTAAATCTATGTCTTTGAAAATTTAAATAAATTTAATAGTTTGACATATATGAGAAAATAGTTTGATATTCCCTTAAATTTGAGAAATAGATTTTTTATTCTCTATGGTCTCATGGGTATGGAGATAAAAATATGGGAATAGATTTTTATTCATGATGACCAATGGATAAGTCTCATAAAGAAAATAAAATCTAAATTAGCACATTTTACAAGGGGGGGAAGAAGCATCTGAGAAACTACTTCCAGATAATACTGAGATTCTTCATATGTGAAAAAGAGTGGAATCAACCTCATTAATGTAGAAGGGATGTGATAAAAATAATAAATATTATGGGATAAAGGAAGGTTCTAATCAATTATCTACCAATGGATTAATATTTCACCTATGAGGAATATGGGTACTATATGGGTCTATCCCCCAAAACAAGGGTCTTTGAAGAGAATAAATGTTAGTAACCACATAAACCATGTGATCTAGGGAAATATTATTCCATCCCCAAAACTAAGGTGAATCAAGAAAATGAAGTAGTTCAAGGAATACTTATTATCCACTCAAGAATATATAAATCCCTATTTGATTTTGGTTCTATGTACTTCTTTATATCCTTTGAGTTTTCTAGAACTATTAAATCACCTCCATGATACCTTGAAATAGATATATGTGAAAAATACTAGTATTGTTATGATTTCAATCCAAGTTTTGGATTCTTCCCTAGTTAGTGTCTGTGTGAATACTGTTATAGTGAATCTTATAATCCTTCCTTTGGTAAAATTTAATTCTATACTGGATAGGTATTGGTTGTATGTATATATATACAATATAAACTGAAAGAGAGGAAATAAATTTCTATGTCCTAAGCCATCATCTGAATGTATACAACCATAAAGAGAATAATTAATCTCTTTTGAAAACTCCTTCCCATGCATGGATATTATTTCCCTATAAGAAAACATATTTATCTCAAATTATGGAGAAAAAATAGAGTATCATCCCATAAAACATTCCCATTGTGAGGGAATATACTATAGTATTTACCAAAGAGTTTATTAGTCTTCCACCTAATTGATATTTTGTGTTCCCAATTGAACTTATACAAGTATCTCTACCCAAATCCAATATTCCCTATAGAATATTCCCCAATAAACTATAAGAATTGAAGAAAAAACTATAGGAAAATAAATAAAATGGAATTATATTCCCAAGTTCTTAACCATGGAGTAAGTCAGTTCTATTTTTCGAGTGTAAGGATTGGTTAATATGCCTATACATTTATTATTATAAAATAAACAAGTATATTATAAATAACAAGTATCACCTGCTATGAACAGATGAATTTCTTGATCAACTATGAGTCACTCAGTACTTCTATAAAGTGGATATTTGGTTGATATATCATCAATTAAAGGTAAATAAGGAAGATATCACAAATAATTCCTTTTTTATTAGTTATGGACACTATGATTTCATAGTGATTCCTTTCAGACTCAAAAATGGTCTAATGATTTTCATGAACAAGATGAATAGATTCTTTAGATATTATTTTGGATAATTTGTTATGATTTTTGTAGATGATATTCACATATAAACCAAAATATAGGACTAACATTAGGAAAATTTTAATATTTTTTGGAAGACTCTTAGAAAGGTGAACTTATACACAAAGTATAGTAAATATGAGTTTTGTATGGAGCACAAAACATTCTTGTGGAAGATAATTACAATAAATGGGATATATATAGATCCTTCAAAGATAATTTTTATTGAGTAATTTCATAGTCCAATATATTCAATTTAGATAGATAATTTTTCATATTAAATGGGAACTATCAATGATTTTTTAGAAAATTATTATGACTTTTAAACCAACTAACTAGACTATCTCGGAAGGGGGTGATGTTTTTCTAGACTAACGAATGTGAATATATATTTGAAAGTTTTAAGAAGAGGATAATCATCACACCAATACTCACACTACCCTCATGTGGAGAAGGTGTTTTTATATTTTTTGATGATTCAATGAAATTAGTGGGTTTGTACACATGAAAAATGATAAATTCGTTGCCTTTTCATCTCTAAAATTTAAGATCCTTGAGATGAAATACTTGACGCAAGATTTTCATATGGTTGAATTAATATTTTCACTATAACTTTTCAGGAATAGATTCTATATAAAAAATTAAAACATATATATAGATTGTGATAGCCTTAAGTATATATTAACATAGAAAGAGATCATCATGTTCCAATGACGGTGATTAGATTTGATCAAGGACTATCAATGCACAATCAATCACTATCCTTGGAAGAAGAATAAATTGGTAGATTTTATGACAAGAAAATATATTATAACATTATCCATTATAAGAATTTATAAGGGTTAAATATTCTGAAACTTTAAAAATATGGACATGGGAATCATAAATGAAGGAACAATATCATACTTTGAAAAAATCATTTCTCAATTATCTATTTTGGATAAAATTAAGGTAGCTTAATGGGATGATATATAGACATAAAAGAAGATGGATTCTATAAGGAATGGGAAATCCTTAAAGTAAAACATGGATAAATATAGAACTGTAAGATTTTGGAAATGTATATGTGTACCATTGGATCCTGAGATAAATAAGGATCCATTGAATGATTTTCATAGCTTGACATTCTGAGTCCTCCTAGAGAGAACAAATATGTATAGAGATATACGAGATCACAACTGGTGGGATAATATGGAGAGGGATATTAATGAATATATATTAAAGTGGTTTGTATTCCAACAAGTAAAGTTATAAGGGAAAATGACCAAGTATATGATACAACCACTACTCATACATATATATTAATATGAGCACATCACCATATATTTTTTCACTTTTTTTCTCACTAAAATCAATTATTTATTAAATCCATAAAGGTTTGGGCAGACATAAAATAATTGATCTCCAATGAATCTACCAAAACCAAAATATTACAACATTGTGGGAGATAAATAGTGCTATAAAAAAATTTAAATAGCAGCTATCAATCTATATATTTAGGCCAAACCACCTACCACTTTGATACCTTCTTATCGGGTGGGTCGTATCACCACTTAATTACTCATAAAAAACTTAAATTCCTAATATAATAATACACTAACCAGTTATATTTTTTTATACCCCACTAAAATTTGGAAATCATTGTTGAATATGTTTTAACTAAGGTTGGTTGTATACTGTAAATTTTAGAATTTGAAGATTTCTTATCATTGAACGATCATCTACAATAACGTAATTACCCCCAACAAATAAAGAACTAAAATAAAATATGACATGGTCACATAAATATTGTATATAAAAATATCCTCACATGATTCCTTAGCATTTTTTCTATACATGTCTATTTTGAATCCTTATCTTTGATATTTCCATGCCACCCAATGTCCATGTAAACTGCTAACATCATTCTCCAACACCGATAAGCATGTGTGTTAGAGGTTAGGGAAGAAAAATTATATTATTTTATTAATATTTTGTAAATTTAACATAGAAATAGGTCAGAGAATATTGATCTAGATATTCATATTTTCAACGCATGATCCTTGATGTCTTGTCTCATTCCACAGCTCCTAGATGATCCAATGTACTGATGGGAGAATCAATATACATTCTTTCCATTTTATGGGATTTAGTTTCCACATTATTGGATAGTAATAAAAACAAATGATTAATGATTATATAGAAACTAGATATTCTCGTGTGTCCATTGAGGAAGGATTAGATGAAATAAAACAATCCAATTTTAATAAATAGGTGATAAATAGATTCATATTTAGAAATTATGAATTAAGAATATTTGGAATCAAATATAATACCTTTATATTGGATCATATCATTAGTGGGAAGGCTCGATATCTAATGTGCCACACTAGGAAATTGAATTTTATAGGTATAAAGGACCACTGAAAGATCCTACATAAGGGGTTTGAGATTTAAGGGAAGTGTTTATGAATGATGGTATCACTAAATATACCTAAATTAACTATTGTGATTGAAATTAAATTAACCTCATTGTCTAAAGTGATTGTATCAATGACATATTTTTACTATTTATCCAAAATGGCATTGAGAAAACTCTGATGTTTCCTTTATTCGTGGAACAACATGGAAATGCATGGGCAGCCTGAGAAGTATAAAGTCCAATCAGCCTAGTTTTCATACCAAAAGGATAATAACTCATATCATAAAATCTATCTCAATTTCCCTTAGAGAATATGAAATATATCTTAAAGGATTCACTATAATAATAAAAAATTATATTTATACCAACTCTTTCCTCTCCGGGACCATTACCAAATTTAATTTTAATAAAGTAGACCCCAATGATTTTCCCTATATAAAAACCCATACCAATTTAGATTATATGTTTAACTTACATTCCTTTATATTGTTTTACCTTAATCATGTCTTCCTCGTATGGATTTTCTAGCATGGACTAACACACCCAATGGATCTTTCCTTCCTGGTGAGAGTCCCACAGGAAGGTGTTAAGATAACTTTCAATGTGCCTAACAAGAGCATAGGACATGGATAAGGAACAGTATATGAAATTTTATGGAGTACAAGGAACTATTTATAAGATTTTTCCTCCCTCCAAATGATAAAAAATAACATTTATAGTTGGATATTTTTTATTAATTTTACTAACCATAATATTAAATTGGTGTATCCAAATTCTCACTATAGATAATAGATCTCTAAGTTATATAATTGGAAATATTCATTTTGATAACATGAGAGACATTTAAATAATATAGGATCATCTTGATAAATATATTCTAGAAATGAAAACACTACTTTTAAAGATGGTTATCAGTTAACAAATCCATTTTCCATATGATTGATAATTCATGGGAAATTTTAATAGATTGGGACCTATAATTGAAAAAGAAAAATCATATTTTATATAAAAAGGAGATATGAAATGTCCAAGAGATCAAACCTGCCATTAAAATTATAAATATCTCCCTTGATGATAGCTTCATTGATGTTACTAATATGCAGGTCCTGGGTGAGCAAGAATGAGATAAGGGATAAAGTGCCACATTATCATGGTTTATATGATAAAATAGAGAATCCAAATTTCCTTCCCATGAAGGAAATAGATAACCAATGTTCGGAATAACTCCTAGAAAATCACAATCCAATATAAAGAAACCAAATATCCTTAAAATCTGTATAATTGGATTCTATTAAATTCTATCATTAAAATTTTACATTTTAATTTTTGACATTATATTATTCCCAACCACTTTCTAATCAAGATCACCTATCAACTCTTGTTCTAAGACAATATCCCCTTGAATGATCTTGTTCTTAAAGAAACATTTTTATTCCCATAAGACCATCATTGTAATAAATTTGGATAAACTATCATTTAAAATTGTACAAATAATATTTTAATAAAATAACAAATGCTAACAGGAAGATACTAGTAAAAGGAACTAGGGTGAGATGCCTTAAGGAGGAGGATTGTTGTGGTAGTATGGGTTACATTGCATCGAGTTCAAACATTGAAAAAACTCTTTCACTATTTACACCACCTCATATTTGATGAAATTAAACCTAATAATAAAAAACAAACCCAGAAAACCATTAGGTCCACGATCAAATTCAAGATTAAGTTCATGAACATCACCTTTGATTTCTTCTTCTCAAGGAATGGACACTATAGAAACCCAATCATTTGAGACATAAATATTACATCATTTTGGATGAATATTGTATACATAAAATTATGATCCAAACAAGGACCATAAAGGTTTAGTGTATCTAGAAACTAGATACACAATATTATTATTTCATGAAATACCTTAAACATCTCCCAAAACAAACTTTTGGAACTGTACAATTCTTAGACATACCCTACTTAAAACCACTCTTAATAACATGGGGTTAGGAAACATAATAAAGGTTGAACTTGAATGATCAGTAACGGTAAATATATGAGAAATAAATTGATGATCAAATGTAAGCATAAAATAATAATAAGTGTGTGAGTTTAAGATAATAACCTACAAAGTTAATACACAATATATCATGGATGATAATCATGAGACATGGAATAAAACATTTTTATTTCAAAATGCATGAATCATAAGAGTGATAAATCATCATAAATCAATCATGAACTAGAAGTTTAACTCATAAGCATAAAAACATGCCATAAAAGTGTGGAACCATAATAGGTATAAAAACCATTTCACATATAAAGGTTAACTACTTAGACCATTATATCATAATGGATCAATCGTCAACACCTATTTCCTATATCATAACAGATCAGGAATCATAATCTATTTTTCATAGTGGATCATGCATCCAAACCTTTTTCCTATCACGGATTAGGCATCCCTACATATTTCCAATAGTGGATCGAGCACATCAACTCACATCGCATAATAATCTCATGAGATGTTAAACATTCCCAATACATTAGAGGGCTATATAATTTCAAGGACACCTATCACATAATGAAAAACATATATATATATGTGTGTGCCACAATACCATAAAACATTCATTATATCATTATATCATAGCCCGTTTAAATAAAATAGGTTTCATAAAAATTTTATAAATTCATTATAGTATAAACCATGGAAAATAAACAGGTTTCGTAAATATATCATCATCATAATCATAAACCATCCAGAGAAAAAATAAGGATGGTATAATTAGATCATATCTCCAATAAATTATAATTAACATCAAATTAGGTTATCATAGATAAAAATTCATTTAAAATATCACTGGAATATTTCTTGAGAAAAATACCATTTTTATTTTAAAATCACTTATTTAAAATAAAAATATTCATAAAATATTAAGAAAAAATTTTTCTTTCAAATGTACCATAGAGAATTTTAAATTAAGATTCAAATAATTGAGTGGTCATGACGATGGTAAATTCAATTCAAACCATGTACATTAAAACAAATATTCCTTCTATATTTTGGTAAAGAGTCAAAAGTACCTTGTTCAAAATACAATAAGCATATTCTGTTGAAACATTTTTATAAAATGTCAAATATGGGTAAAAATGAATTTAAACATTCATAGGAGAATAGTAAAACATTCTTGAAAATAGTTTAAAGAAAACAGCGATTTGGAAGAAAAATATTTCTTACCAAAGAGGAAATAATGTTTTTTTTAAACATTTTCCTGATCATTCTAAGAACCACATAAAAGAAAATGGTACAATTACTTGAAAATTACCTGAATAGCTAGAGGAGAAGAAAATAAAATGGATTTATCATATAAGGATCAAAAAAAATTCTCAATGTAAATTCATGCATAAACAAACCCGATCAAAATGGGATTAAAACTTAAATCTCTCACCTCAATTTTTGTCTTGATTCATACACGTTCGAACCTCCTACGTAATAAATATAGATTTACTATAAATATATTATAGAACCATAAATATATATATCATGTCATATATTATTCACTTATAATATTTTATCATTTGTGTATTAATAATCACTATGAGAACAATGGGCATTTGAGACGGGTTATTTGCGACGAGCTCGTCGCCCATTGAAAATAGTCCATTGACAAGGACTATTTGTGACAGGATTCATTTCTTATTGAAAATATTCATTGCTAAAGAACTATTCACGATGGGAATAAATTATTGTCATAAATACCTTTGGTGTAGTGTACATTCCAACCCGTGGGAAAGGTATTTGCGATGGTATTAAATTTTCATTCCACAAACCTTCCTTCAGTATTGTTATTTACGACAGGATTTACCTCTAATAAAAAATAATCTATCGGCAGAAGAGTATTTGTGATGGGACACATCAAAAATACATTTGGTCATTTTTAGTTATTTTTTATGGGAAATAAATCATGTCGTAAATAAAATGTCTACGGAATGGTATTTGCGAAGGGACCTATCCTAAATACCTTTTTTACCACCGACGCGGTTATTTATGGTGGGTAATATTTATGATGGGTCCCATCGTAAAAATTAATATTTGCAACGGGAGTCCCATCACAAATTATCTAACCCATTTATCCCCCCCCCCAAATTTTTTTCACTTTCTCCTCCTCTTTCTCTACACTCCTTTTCAACTCTCCTCTTCTTATTCTAATTTTTTTAAAAGTTTTAAATTTTACAGGGTAGAAAATATTTGTCTTTGCATCCAAAAAAAAGTTCATTTTTAACGTAATTATTTAATGTTTTTAATTTTTAATTAATTTGTTTTTTTTATATTAGTAATTATTATTATTAATTAGTTGTAATTAGAATTACTTACTTTTATTTTGCAATAATTAGTTTTAAGTAGAAGTAATTATTTTTAATTAAAATCATTTAGTTTTAATTGTTTATAATTATTTGTAATTAGAAGTAATTATTTTAAGTTAGTAGAAATTAGCTTTAATTATTAGTATGTAATTAGTAATAATTAGTGATAATTAGTGGTAATTAGTAATAATTAGTTGTAATAATTAATAAATAGAGGTAATTAGTAATAATTTGCACTAATTAGCAATAATTTGTACTAATTAGTAAAAATTAGTGGTACTTAGTAATAATTAGTAAAACATTGTAAAAAGTAGTAATAATTAGTTATAATTAATGGAAATTAGTGGTAATTGATGGTAATTAGTAAAAATTAGGGGTAATTAGTAATGAATAGTGGTAATTAGTAATAATTAGTAACAATTACTAATAATTGGTAATAATTAGTGGTACTTAGTAATAATTAGTGTACTTAGAAATAATTTGTAATAATTCATAATAATTAGTGGTAATTAGCAATAATTAGTGGAAAATAGTAATAATTAGTAATAATTAGTAATAATTAGAGGTAATTAGTAATAATTATTAGTACTTAGTAATAATTAGTGGCACTTAGTATTAATTAGTGGTAATTAGTAATGATTATTGTCAATTAGTAGTAGTTAGTAACAATTACTGGTAATTAGTGATAATTATTTATAATTAGTGGTAATTAGTAATAATTAGCAATAATTAGACCTAATTAGTAATAATTAGTGGTAATTAGTAATAATTAGTCATAATTAGTGGTAATTAGTAATAATTAGTAATAATTTGCGGTAATTAAGAATAATTAGTAATTATTAGAAATAATGCCCACTAATTAGTAATGATTAGTAGTAATTAGTTTTAATTAGTAATAATTATGGGTAATTAATAAAAATTACTTATTAGTAACAATTAGCGATTAGTAACAATTAGCAATTAGTAATAATTAGTGATAATTAGAAATAATTAGTCATAATTATAAATAATTAGTAATAATTAGTGGTAATAGTGATAATTAGTAATAATTAGTGGTAATTAGTAATAATTAGTGGTAATTAGTAATAATTAGTGGTAATTATTAATAATTAGTGGTAATTGCTAATAATTAGTGGTAATTAGTAATAATTAGTGGAAATTAGTAATAATTAGTAATAATTAGTGATACTTAGCAATAATTAGTAGTAATTAGTAGTAATTAGTAATAATTAGTGGTACTTGGTAATAATTAGTAGTGATGTAGTAATAATTAATATTAATTAGTAATAATTAGTAATAATTAATGATAACTAGTAGTAATTAGTAAAAATTAGTGATAATTAGTAATAATTAGTGGTACCTAGTAATAATTAGTAGTAATTATTCTTAATTAGTAGTAATTATTAGTAATTAGTATTAATTATCAATAATTAGTAATAATTAGGTGTAATTAGCAGTAATTAGTAATAATTAGTAATAATTAGTAGTAATGAGTAGTAATAATTAGCAATAATTAGTGACAATTAGTAATAATTTTCAATAATTAGTGGTAATTAATAATAATTAGTAATAATTAAAAATAATTAGTGGTAATGAGTGCTAATTGATAATAATTACTCGTAATTAGTAACAATTAGTGATAATAAATAATTATTAAAAATAATTAGCAGTTATTAATAATAATTAGAAATAATTAGTAATAATCAGTAAAAAAATTATAAATGAGTTCAAATTAAGAAAAATAAAATAATTAATTATAAATTAGTATAAATTTTGAAAAAATTATAAAAAAATTATAAACTGTCATAATTTATAATAAATTGATTTAAAATAGCTTAAAATATTACAAATTATTATAATATAATAAAAAATTATAAATTTATAATACAAATTAAACATAAAATATTTGAATAAATTAATAAAAAAATTAATTAGTATAATTTATTATAAATTACTATGAAATAACCTAAATTGTTATAAATTATTTGAAAATTGAAAATGAAATAGGTCGTCAATTTTTAGGTCATGAGCAATGACAAATTTGGATATGGTTGACACAAATAGGAAATTTCTCATGACCTAAAGATTGAAAATTCTATTATTTACACCTTTTAAGTAATTTTTAATATATTTTATTACTTTATGTAAAATTATACTAATTTTTATTAATTTAAAAAAACATTAATTTACTCTAATTAATGGTGAATTTAAACTAATTTATAATAATTTTAAAAAAAATAAAAATTAATAAAAAATTGATTTAATAAGATCAAATCCCAAATAGTTTAATTAATGTAATACATTTTTTTACATTTTATATTATTGAATGTTTTGGATAATTATAGACCTTGTAAATTTTATAATTTTGTAATTTTCTACTCTTTTGGGATCATCATTTTCTTATATCAAATTTTCCATAAACAATTTTTTTAGAAAAAATGTGGAATAAGGAAGTCGATAACAATCATTATTATATGAACATGAATAGATAAATCATCACAGGTAGCCAAACAATTCTGGTATAAATCATGTATATATTCAGGGTGTTGAAGCTTTTTTATTATTTGCATCATAAAAACAAGAATTTGTTTTAAAAGGGAAATTAAGTGTCCATATAAGAAATTTGATCTGAGGAGGTTGACGCATTTGACAATGTTGGGGGTCATCTATTGCATTTTTCTTTACAAAAAGATTATATTTTTTACTATCAACATTGTGAACATAGTTCCATAGAAAATATTTAAAAATTGGTTCCATGTATATCATGGTGTTAAACATTAGTACATTATGTTTTTGGTATGTATTTTAAATAATCTAAAACTCAGGATAGTATTGACTTCACTTCTGAGTTAAAACTATCTCGATTTTATGAGTTGTGAAATTCAATTGAGGGTGATTTATATCCTGGTTATGAGACAAAAAAAATTTATGTGGTTTTAAAATTTATGGTTATTAAATTAGATAATGGAATGTCAAAGAACTATTTTGATCAGATATTATCTTTGGTAAAAGAACTATTACCTAAAGGAAATGTGATTCCTATAAATTTCTATGAGAAAAATATGGTAGTTCATAATTTATGTCTTGGTTATCAAAAGATTTATGCATGTTAAAATTATTGAATCTTATATTATGGTGAAAATGAGTCCTTATTTTTCCTACATGTGGACAATAAATGTACAAAAAGGATCAACTAGGGAAGTTTGGATTGATTTCTGTTAAACAGTTGAGGTATTTTCTACTTACACCCAGATTGAAATGTTTATTTATTTCTCAGAGCATTATATCATTGATGTCATATCAAAAAACTAATATTTCAACCGTTAAAATCTTAAATCATCCTTGTGATGGTGATTCATGGAAACATTTTGACCTTGTACATCCATATTTTGCTTCATAATCATGAAGCGTGTACTTGGGTCTTTCTATTAAAATAATTTTTTTATTTTGTTCTTATAGTAGTCAATATTCTTTTTGACTCGCCTTTATAACTCCGTACAACTGAACTCTTTAGATTATGTTAAATGAGCTATATATCTTTTTCTACTTATTAATTCTAGGATAACCAAAAAATTACATCGATGTCTTTTTGAATCCATTGATTGATTATTTAAATCTATTATGAAGTTATGGTGTTAGTACATATGATGTTTTTGGAAAAATTTCCTAACTAAAGTTACATTAATGTGGTCAATTAATGATATCCAAGCATATTTCATGTAATTTGGCTAGAGTACACATGGTCCAAAATCATGTTCATACTGTATGAATATTAGAAAAAATTTTATGCTCATCAATGGGAGAAAACCATATTTTTTCAAAAATCATCACAGATTTCTTCTTATTCATCATCATTTCTAAAGGAAATAAAATAATTTTAGAAAAGGTACGATTGAAAGAGGTGGACCTCTGGAAATGATATCATGTATTGATTTAAAATTTATTTCATTTTTGTTACCTCCCATTAACTTTTGATAGACTATAAACCAACAAAAAATAAATGGATTTTGGAAAGATCACAATTAGATGAAATAAAGTATTTATTGGGATCTTCTATATTGGTCTGATTTTTTGGTCCATCACATACTGGATATTATGAATATTGAGAAAAAATATCTTGATAATATATTTTATAAAGATTTGGAAAAACCTAGTAATAACAAAGATAACATAAATGTATGATTAGATATTTCCCAAATTTTTAGGCAAAAAGAACTTAATTTGTTTGAAAATAGAATATCACAAAAATTAATGAGTCCAAAAACTTCTTATAAACTTTCTAAAAAAATCATTTATTATTTTTTCAGTGAATTTTGGATTTGAGACTAACAGATTGTTATGTCCCCAATTTTTCTAGATGTGTTAGAAATAGTCATATTAACATAATAAAAATTCATGATTTTCATGTTATATTATAAATATATCTACCTAATGGATTTAAAAGTTTGTTTAATGATTTGAGCTATGATAACAAAAATATCATATTTCTTTTGAGATATCTGTGCAGAGAAAATAAACTATGATGCATTTAGTAGACTAAAAAAAGATGTTGTTTTAATTTTATGTAAACTGGAAAAAAATACACTAGATTTATTTGATTCAATAGAACATTTGATATTACATTTTCCACATAAAGAAACATATATATGGCTAGTATAATTCTTATGGACATATCTATATGAGAGATGTGTGCAAAAACTAAAGAAAAATGTATGTGATAAAGAATAATTTGAAGGGTCTATTACATAAGCTTATTTATAGGCTGAAGTTTCTTTTTTATGATCCCATTATTTCGAAATTGAATATCCTTCAAAATATAATCGAATGGGTCATAATGAAGTAAATTTTTAGGATGCACTGAACATTAAAATAATAGTTTTTAATCACACTAAACTTTCCTTTGGTGGAGTTTATGAATGGTGGATTCCAGATGATAAACATCGCATGGATCATATATATGTTTTTAGCAACTATGAAGAAATGAAATGATTTGTACATTGAGTGATATTACTGCGTATTCTTTAAAAAATTTAAAAAACACATTAATGTTATTTTTTTGATTATATGATGATCATATAAAGAAACAATTTCCACAAATTACAACTCTTTCTCTTTAAGAACTTTGGAAATATAATTTTTCTTATTGTCTTCAAATACTAGTAAATTTTTTATGGTTAAACAAATGAAATAAATTTATTAATTTTTATATTGTTATTTTTTTAAATTTTTTAGGTATCACAACATGCCAATAAAATTAATAATTCAGTGTGTGTATTAAGTAATCCACCATCCAAAATACACAAATCTTATAATGCATATGTGGTGAATGGTTTCGATTTCATACACATGCATATGTTGAATCAAAAAACAATAAATAGTGGTGTCTTCTTTAGAGTATCTCATCATAGAAAAAGTGAATTTGACTTTTATGGCTTGCTAAATGAAATAATTGAGCTATGTTATCTAGGATGGAATTATGTAATGATTTTTAAATGTTATTGGTTTAAAATTGATTGAGGATTTCATGTTCATATGCACCATGGAATCTTTGATATTAAATATAAAATCCTCATTTTAGTAAATAAACCATTTTTATTAGCTCATAAAGAACATAAAATATATTATTCTAATTATTATTCTACTTCAAGAGAGTTAATTTATTGGTGAATTATTATTAAACAGAAATCCTATGAAAATCAGTTTATGAAAAGTGAATTTAGTTCTATTGAAGTGCAGGGATTTGAAACTTATTAAGAGAAAACTCCAAATACATATTTCCAATGAAGAGACATGCATATCAATGATGACACACCATAGTTATGGGTTAGTGGTGGTGATGATGGTGATCATGTAACAAATGATTTTGACTTGGAAAGTGATGATGAAGAAAAAACTTCAATGGAAATTGATGATACTGAGGAGGAAGATGATGACATTAACATTTTAATATACGAATATGGGGATGAATATGAAGAATTAAACAATTAATTAGTAATTATAGTCAATATATATATAATAATCATTTTCAATTGTTTTTTAATATCATTATTTCCATGTTTCAGATGGATGATGAGACTTATGATTATATCTATCAAAGACTCAAGGAGGTTGCACTACCTAGTGATGGGTTTGATGCTTTATCATCATACCCTTACTTTCCTAGTGGATTATCATCAACTTCGAGGGGTCAGGGCTTGCGATATTGATGATTCTTGACGCTATTCCTAAGCGATGTTCACATCTTGAGTTCGATCCATGCACACTAAGGTATGTTATATTGTGTATTTTTGTTAGTTTTTATTAATTTTCATTAATTTATTTATGTAAAAATTGTTTGATTATTTGTTATGTTTTTTTATAATCTCTATGAATATAGTTCTTGGATAAGGGAGTTCTATTTTGTAGAATTATTTTTATAAAACATAAGTGATGTGGGATCAGACTCTCATTGATATTCGACACTGCATATTTGATTATCATGTGGGATGTGTATAAATAATAGTAATTTTAAATTTTATTTAATAATTAACTTTATATTATTAATTAGTTTCCAGTTTTATGGTATCCCATCAATGATATCATGTAGACTTCCATCTCGGAGACCTGGGAGGTCTTTATGCATGATCATTATCATTGGTTTTTGCACATTCAAAGGAGGACAACAATGAAGAAAGAATGAGTCGTGTATTTTAATCAGTCCGGTTGTGCCTACTTACAGAATTACATCTCATCACTGGTTTTTGATGGATTATGTACATACTATATGGGTGATATTTTTCATTAGAGGGTATCATTAGGTTGGTAGAACTAGGGGATGCAAGAGGTGACACATCAAGTTGGTAGTCATATATTCAGTATACCCCAACATTATATGGTATGTACTATTTTTTAATAATTTATATAACTTTACATATAAAATACTTATCTTATAATAATATAGTTAGTTAAACATCTCGAAATTATGTAGTTTTATGTCTATAAGAGTATTTATAGAGATCCTATCCCCATAGGGATTGTGGTTGGTATCTAGCATCAGATTCTGGTCATTATTTTTGTTTTTTTAGATTTAAATTATATTGAAAATAATAATTTAACTATTTTAATTTCTAATTTAAACTTAAGGATTCATATGACACTATGAATTCACTGACAAAAAATAAGAGTTATTATAAAACTAAGAGTTAGACCACTAGTGCAACAAGATTCGATGATGTTGCATAGATGTAGGAGAGATAGTATTCTTTTGATAAGGGCTGAGTGGTTGGTATCAGATCTCGATTGACACCTAGAAGTTATAATTGTACTTATGCATGGTTGGATTATAGATCTAGGGGAGCTCATGGAGAGTCTTAATCATCAGCCTCATAGTGTGAGGAGTAACTCTAAGCATAGAGTGAGGTCATAGAGGCCATGATTAGGGAGCAGAAAGGGAACCTTCAACAGAACAAGCAGCAGTAGGAGGAGATGCGAAAAAAAAACCCTAGTAGCATCATGATTAGATGGTGGAGTACACGTGATGGCTGCCTCAGGGTGTTGGGAGGGAGTTCCCTCCCCCTCCTCTTCCAGATTACCCTCCCCCTCCCTCATCCTCTTTTCAGTGATGTACACATTTATTATGTTAACATTTGAATATAAATATTTTTTGTAATATTTTTATCATTTTATATGTTAATATCTTTATTAATTAAATTTTAAAAAAAAATCGATGATTTTATATTTTTCATTTTATTTTTAATTTTTTACTTATTTACAACAGAACTATATTCCTTCACAAAAACTTTTTTACAACAGTTCACGTGGCTCACCACAAATACATTTTAAAAATAATCCAGTTAAAAAGTATCCATAACTAGTTGTAAGACCATTGGAAATACTTATTAGTGATGGGATTGTCCCCTTGAAAATATCTATTAAAATAATCTAGTTAAAAACTATTTATAACAGCAGAGCGGCCCACATAAAAAGATGGTTTTTTGCAATAGACCGTAAAAAATAATTCCTTCTACGATTCCATTTTCAACGATGGGGAATTTTCAATGGGTCCCTATTTCCAATATCAATTTATGAAAAGGTCTCATTGCTAATTCCCAATCACAAGTAATCAATTTTTTAGTTATAAATTCTTTATTAAAATAACTATTCCATGTGATAACTATTTTTTTCATGCATATTTCAGGTTAGCAGTCCTAATATTATACTTTTATCATGGTTCAACTATCATCATAATTTTAATAATGATATAAATATCATATAGATTCATTTTATATATTTATATACATCCATTAAAGGTAGGGATATAAAAATGAATTACTCTATTCATGGAGACAGTAGGTCATATGTACTCATGATAGTTGTTTTCAAATTTCGATTGATGGACTAAAAGAAAGGTAAATAATAATTCAAAATTATAAATTTCATTATTATACTATATATATTTGTTAAATTTATACTTATTTCCATCCATGTAATATATAAATGAAAAATTAATCAAATCAGTTTATGGAGGTGATAGTTCACACGTACGCACGAGCGATAATATCATTTTCTAATGGATGGAAGAAGGTAGATAATGGTTGTTCAATAAGTATAATAAAAATTTAGTATATTTAAGATAATTTAATATTTTTATAATGCATAAAATATATTTATATGATTTATAATAAGAAAAAAATTGAAAACTATCGTTTAAGAGTTATACCTATACATTGAGAAACTTTTTTGGATTATAAAAGACTTAAAATGATTGTCTTTGGGAAAGAAGAAAAACTCTAGGATGTGGGTAATGAATCTAGGAAGGTATTATGGTAGGTATTTGCTGATATATATGGCTTAAAATGTAAAAGGAATATATGAGATAAGGTTCCCTTTTATAAGTGAGGGAAGGGTCACTCTTTGAATTACTTAAATTATTTAATTAATATAAATTAATTTTCATGTAAAATTTTATCAAAATTGATATAATTAGAATAAAATATGGGGCTGAGTCAAAATATTCTCATATGATAAAATTTGGGTAAGTTTTATTCATTTATTTACCCTTGTCTCTTAGTTTTAACCCATTGTGAACCCTTTTGATAGTTAACTTAATATCAATATGTTTTACTATTTTTGGGTTATGAAAGTTACCATAAAAAAGATAAGTGACTCATAAATGGACCAATATTGATATTTTAAAGCATATACCATTCACTTGGAAAAATATGGGATTTTTATAAATTTTAAATCATGTAATAAAATATTTTTTACTCTAAAATATCATTAATGTCATTTTTTTTAAAAGGTTGGGGCCGAAACCTCATTTTATTATTTGAAGTAAAGACCTATTTAGACTAGGTAGAGGGAGATCCATTACATAGTCCGAAGGCCCAAGGCCAAGTGGCCTGAATACAAGGCTTCAAAGCCCATTTTTTGGCCCAAAGGGCCCTTCGGTGAATAGTACTACTATAGTACCCTGGCTACTACAGTACCACCACCGCTACAGTTCCTTATATAGTACTTCTGTCACTAAAGATTCATCGTCGCAATAGTTCCACCGCTACTACGGTGCTGCTACAGTACCTGGAAATTAGTCCCTGATCGGATTTGATACTGGGTGTTTTGGAATACAAGGATTATATGGTCTTAATATAATCATATAATCAAATATTTACATGTTTAGTTACCATTTTAAATTATATATTCTGTATTTAACCCATTGGTTATCAAATTTTAACCTTTGCCATGGTAATATTTAAGGTTTATAATTTTACTTATAAGGTGAAAATTAGATCATAAATGGAAGAGGGATGAATTTTTAGACCATTTATCATCATAATTTTAATCTTTCAAGATTTTTATGATTTTTCTATAATTTAATAAAACTTTATTTAACATAAAATATCATTATTTTCATTTTAAGTACTATTCACATGATTTGACTTTGAAAAAAACATGACACTAATTGAATTTGAATATAAAAATTTGACACATCCTTAATATTTTATATTTATCTTTAAAATTATTTGGAAACTATAAATCACTCGAAAAAATTACATTTAGAGTTTGTAAAATCATTTACTTGGTTTTTTTCTGCTTATACAAACACAATGTCAGTGTTGCATATGCATTTAAGGTATTTCATAATTGAAAATTGAAAATAAATTAACATGATAAAATAAATTAATTCATATTTAAAAAATCATTTTATAACTTAATATAACTTTTTTTATCTCACAAAAAATATTATATAAGTTAAATGCAAGAGAGTGACATTTTTAACTTTTTCATTTACAATAATATTATAAAGGTCAAAATCAAAGCTAAATGATAAAAAATAGATATTTTAAATGTTTTTATGGTTATATATGAAATAGATTTTTATAAATAAATAAATTCAAGTATTTGAATGAATTTGAAGCCTCATCGTGTTAGTTTTAACCCAAATTAACCCATTATACTTTTATTGTGGTAATAAAAATTTATTACGGTTAATATTCATATTGAACAAAAATAAAAGATACCTATTTAAAAAAATTGGAAATCCCAATTCCAAATATGGAATTAATTTTTAAATATTCAATTTATATAAGTGGTATAAATTAGTTTAAGATAAAAATACAAAACGCAACTAGAACCATTTTTTAAAATAATCTCTTTAAAGTATAAAACAAATTACACCATATTCAACAATAAAATTGATTATAATGAACTTAATTGGATTATTAATAATATAAGGGAATTAATTTTACTTTTAAAACTTTTTAAAATAAAATGGAACTTTGGAAATTGTTGAAACCAAAATACAGTTTTTAATAAAAAATAGTATTTTTTTCAATTCGCTGGAAAAACAATATTTTTATAAAAATCTACTAATTTTACCCTAAGACAATTTTGATAAGATTATTTACAAAATTATATTATTTTTATCAAATAAAATTTCTAAAATTTCTTGAAATTAATTATAATATTCACTAATAAAAAATTCTAAAACCATTTTTTGAAGAAAAGTTATTTTAGAGAATAAAATTACTTTATAAAAAACTAAGTGATTGTTTCCTAATAATTTATTAATAAATTTTCATTTATTATAGCCCTTATATTTTTTTCATAAATTTTACTTCTATATATACCCAAAAAATCAATATTAATGTTATAACGGTCATAAAATAATAATATTTTTTGTTCATTGAATCTTGGAATTTCTTATAGTATATGCTATAAAATATAGTGTCCTTTTAAAATATTCGGGTGTTACATTCCCCTCCTTTTAATAAGTTTAATCCTTGTAATTTTACCTTTTTATCTATAATCAATGGTTTGGTATTTAAAAATTTCTTTTCTTAAAACCCACTTCATTAAAAGTTTTAATAAAACTTCCTCTTGAAAAGATGGAAAGAAAAATATGAAGGTTATCTAAAATAACACATAACTAGGTTTATGAATATAATAACATTATTGGGACATGAAAATATGGACATGTATGAAATTTTCATTGTTAAAATAATTGTGGACAGTGATAGATAACATTGATCCCTATAAAGTGAATGATCGTGAGAAAGTAAATGACCTAAAAACCATAAATCAAGTAGATGAGAAAAAGGCCATCGGTTCATCAGAAATGAAGGTAATGTGATAAAAAAAATTCAAGATCCTTTTCCTGGAGTTGAGGAATTCCATTAACATCTAGACTAATAACATAATAAAATATAGTTGCTTTATTTTATTTTAATATATAAATGAAATTTTCATCCTTTGGTTGTGTTTTTTAATTAGTTTCCACATTTATAACATATTTTAATCAAAATAATGAGTATTTAAGATGAATTTTTGATGCATGAGGCACTAAAATCAACTTATAATTGATTAAATAATTTTAAAAAAGGTTAAAAACTATTCCAACTATTTTTATACATTTACCAAAACCAAATAGTTAACACAAGCTAAGATAAATGAAAAAATTAATAAACCTGCATATGAATAAATACAACATTAATCACCTAATCATCAAAAATAGTAAATAAAGTTTGAATTATATAATTAGATAAATAACTAACCTAAAATTTATTAAAAACATTCCTAATTAGGTTTGAAACCCAAAAAACCAAAGTATTTGATGACTAATTCTTCCTAGATTTTTTTAACATTTATCTCTAATCAAAATATGTCCCTAATAAAGTCATATAACTAAAAAATATATGACCAAATCATATAATCTTTAAAAAATGACAATAATTTATATAAATTACCTGAATCACTATAAAACCTCTAAGAAAACATATATGCTTCTAAAAATTAACACAATCCTTATTCTTCAAATAAAACAATAGACTATTGAATATATTCTATAAATACAAAAAAATACCATACTTTATAAAAGATAACCTAAATCAATTTGTCATCAAATCACTAAATAATTTCAAGGTCACTAATACTACCCCATTTACTTCATCAATTTCCATCAACTCTTTATACCAAATAAATATTATCACCCTACCACTAAATCACTATACTTGGTCATCAGTAATATTCAACATATTTTTTAAAATCTATAAAAACTAATATAGAACAATCCTAATTTGTTTCATGATTCTTATATCTATAATCTCATTAATATATCACTTCTAAAACATAATTCTTTAATATCAATACACAAACACATCAATTATTGGAATAGAATAGGTCATTATTTGGACTAAGAGTTAACCCTCAGATTAAGGAATTCACATGGGTAATTCCCATATTCTCCACACATAATACATTAAACTATAAATGGTACCTTAAAATGAACTTTATCTCCCCCATTATGTAATCAATTTTCCTTAGAAATAAATTGAACTATTCCCTTCATTTACACATAGAAAACACCATCCCATTCCTTTTAGATATTCCCTTGAGTCCTTCTTCCCATATTCTGGATATTTGGGAAACTGAATCTTCATTCCTCCAATATCTTTATGAAACTACATCTTTAACTAATTATGTGTATCAGGAAATTCACCCAAGTTGATGTTTTTACTCATATAATAGGATTATTTATTAGGAATAAAAAATTGTTTCTCATTTAATCCCATATTTCATTTGGTCACTCATGAGGATAATAATTACATTGTCTATCCCATTCAGTGTTAACACGAGTCCAATTTGTTTTATCAATTGGATAAAACTGAAAATCATAGTGTTACAAAAAATATTCATGGATATGAATCATATTATCATGAAAAATGTTTTATAGGATGTATAAATTAGGACACCTTGTTTTCAATCAATAAAACCTTTGGTTTAACTGAGTCCATACTTGAACATAATCTATTCAAATCCTTCATAATGGTTAATAAGGAAAATTTTATTTAAATCAATCACATCCACTAGAAGTTTCAAACCATGTGTGCACCAAAGGAACGCTCATTGTGTACTATAATGATGTTCGAGATGAACTCAAATAACTATTTTCGAGGTTATTATCCCTAGATTAATTTATTCTAAAACCACATCCACTTATATTATCCATATAAGAATGTGTTACTAGAAAACTACATAATTTCAACCTTACTTAAATTTTAGGATGTTATCTTACACTTAGAGTTATACCCATAATTTTTAACAAAGTACTCTAATCCTAATCTATAAAGATTAACTAAACCCAATTCCGGTACCAACTATATTGACCCAGGCATTTCATACATAAATATTACATCATTTTATATAAATACTCAATACATAACATTATTATCCAAGCTAAAACCATAAAATTTAGTGTCTTCGGAGACTAGATAAACAAACTTCTTTTTCTTGATATATATTTAACATCTCCCTAAAATATCTTCCCACATAGTACTATTCTTATAAATACCCTAATTAAAACCTATCTTCATAACCTTGGGAAAGAAAATATAAGAAAGGGTGAGCTCAAATTCTCAGTAAGTGTAAACATGATAGAAATCAATCGATGATTAGTTTAAAGCATAAAATAAGAATAAGGGTGTGAGTTCAAGTTCATAACTTACAAAGTTTATATCCAATCTATCATGGATCAAAATAATGAGTCATAGAATAAAAATTTAAAAAATCTAAAAAACATAAGAATGATAAATCTTCATAAATAAATCATGAACTATAATTTCAATTCATAAGAATAAAAACATGTCAAAAAAGTGTGGTTCCATTATAGACATTGAAAAAATTTCATATGTCAAGGTTAAATAATGAGGCCATAAAATCATAGTAGAAAAAGAACCAGAATATATTTCAAATATCATAGAGGATCAGGAATAATCACATATTTTTCATAGTGGATCAGGAATCACAACCTATTTCTCATAGTTGATCAGGGATCCCTACAAGTTTTTCTTAGTGGATCAAGAACATCAACTCTCACCCCACAATTATATAATAGAATATAAAACATTACCCGATGAATGGGAAAGAAATATAATTCTAGTCCAACCCATTATATAATTATATATATATATATTCCTACCACAAGATCATAAAAAATTCATATTATTGTCATATCAAAACCTATGTAAGGAAAATGGGTTTCATAAAAACTTCATAAATTCATCATATCATAACCCCTATAAAATAAATGGGTTTTGTAAACATCTAACCATCATCATTATAAAACATATAGATAAATAATAAGGACGGTATTAGAAAATCATATCCCTTGTAAATCATAATTTACATCAAAGGTGGTTATTATATAAAAATTTCTTTAAAAGATATCTGAAATATTTCTTGAGGAAAATACCCTTTTCATTTTGAAATCACTTATTTATAACAGAGGTATTTCTAAAATATTAAGGAATAAATTTTATTTTAAAATAAATATGGAAAATTGTAAACTATTCTTCAAATAATTAATCATTTGTGATGGCATAAAATTCAATTCATGTAATGTATGTTAAAATAAATATTCCTTTTATATTTTTGGTAAAACGTCAAGATTACCTTATTCTAAAAATGATAAGAATATTAATTTAAATAATTTTTATCAAAATTAAAACATGGTGAAAAATTACTTTAATCATTCATAGTATAATAGAATAATATTTTTGAAACATTTTAAAGAAAACATAGAAATGGAAGAAAAATATTCCCAGCTATAGAGGAAATAATGTCTCTTTTTCTAAAATAAATCTGGTCATTTTAGTAACACCAAGAGGAAAATGGTACTATTAGTTAAAAATTAAATGAATAAGAATATTTTAATAAAAATTAATGGATTTATCTTAAAAAGGTAAAAAAAAGTCCTCATTGGAAATTCAAGCATAAATAGCCCCGATTAAAATGTGATTGAAACATAAATCCCTTACCTCAATTATTGTCTCTCTAAATACACATTAAAACCTCTTGTATAATATATATATTTTTTATAAATATATTTGAGAAAAATAATTATATATACTCTACCATATATGATTCAATTATAATATTATATCACCCATTTATTAATTTTTTTTTGAAATCATTATTCCAAGTGATAACTGTCTCATTTTTTGTGCATATTTTGGTTCAGAACTCCCAGTATTTATAATTTTATTAGGGTTATATTATCTCCATAATGTAAATAATTACATAAATATAATATATATTCATTATATATATATATTCATTCATAAAATTCAGAGATAGAAAAATTAATTACATCATTCATGGAGTTGGTAGGTCATGCGTACGCATGAATGTTGTTTTCAATTTTCAAAGGAATGAGAAAAATATAAATAATAAATCACCATTAAATAATAATTAATATATATTAAATATCATATATATTTGATAAATTAATTCTTATTACCATCCAAGTAAAACATAAATGAAAAATTAATCGTATCGCTTTGTGGAGGTGGTAATCTACACTTACGCGCGAGCGACGTTGCCATTTTCAAATGGATGTGAAGAAGGTGGATAATGGTTTTTCCATCATCATAAAAAAATTATTTATATTTTATATACTGAAATAATTATTTTATAATGTATACCATATATTTATAGGAGGTATAAGAAGAAATATAATTGAAAAGTCTCAGTTAAGAGTTATACCTCTTCATAGAGAAACCCCTTTAAGTTTACACCTTATGCCTTTAATGGATTTTATTTTATAAATATAAGAAGCTATAAAATGTGGGTAGTGAATATAGGAAGGTAGTATGTTAGTTCATGTACAATATATAATTGTTAAAATGTGTGTGTAATAGAGGTGAGGAGGTTCCCTTTTATAAGTAAGCGGAGAGGCACTCTTGGAATTACTTAAAGTATAAAATTAATATAAATTAAATTTCCTGAAAAATATATACAAATTGATATAATTAAAGAATAATATTATTATTATTAAAAATATTCTCATATTTGAAAATATTTTTTAGGTTTTATTTATCTTTTTACTCTTATCTCTTAATTTTAACCCTCCAATAACCCTTTTAACAATTACAATGATATAAATGTTTTTTACTTTTATGGTTTAATAAAGTCATCATAAAAAGAAAATTAACCCATAAATAGACCATGGTTCATATTTTAAACCATATCCAATTCACCATTCCAAAAATAGTATTTTAATTAATTTTAAAACATCTAATAAAATATTTTTCATTATAAAATATCATTAATGTCATTTTTATAAATACATGATATATTATAATATAATATCTATTTAAATCATTTAAAATGGTTCCAAAATGACTTTTATTATATTATAATGAGTATATGGTCTTATTATAATCAAAAAAATTAATTTTTACATGTTTATATATCATTTTAAACCCTAAATTTTGTTTTAAACAATTGGTTAACCAATAATAACATTAATCGTGGTAATATTAAAGGGTTATAATTTTACTTCTAAGGTGAAAATTGGATTTTAAATGAAAAATAGATGAAATTTTAGACCATTTATAATCAAAATTGTAATCTTGAAATATTTGTATTATTTTTAAATAATTCAATAAAACATTTTTTATCATTAAATGTCATTAATGTCTTTAAAAACTATTCATATAATTTGATTTTGAAACCAACATGATAGAAATTGAATTAGAATATAACTATTTAACATCACCCTAATATTATATATTTATCTATAAATTTCTTGTTACAATAAAATGCACTCATAAAAATTTACTTTTATATTTTTTGAAATTATATAATTTTTTTTATACTACTTGAACACACACTGTGTCAGTGTTGCATAAGAATTTAAGGTAATTATTTCATCACTAAAATTTAAAAATAATTTGAATTGATAAAAAATAATTCATATTTAAAATTTAATTTTATAAAGGAAAATAATTTTTTTCAATTATTTTCCCAAAATATTATAAATATAAAAAGTATGATATTAACCTTTTTGAATTTATCCATTAATTAAATATTATAAAGAAAAAAATCATATATAAATGTGAAAAATGTCATATTTTATAGGTTTGAAAGATTAAGGATGAAATATAATAATTCAATAAAATAAATTAAAGTGTTTTAATTAATTTTAATCCTTATCACATTATAATTAATCATAATTAACTCATTTTACCTTTCCCGTGGTAATAAAAATTTACTTTGATTACTATTTATATTGAAAAAAAACAAAAGGGAATGATTTACCAAATTCATAATTCCTAATTCCAAATATGGAATCTATTTTTCATGATTAAATTTATATAAGTTACATAAATTAATTTAAAATAGAAACATAAAACACAATAAAAAATAGTTTTACATAAAAATGATTTTTTAAGTATAAAAACGTTTTTATATCAAATTCAAAAATAAAATGGATTATAATGAAATTAATTATATTATTCATAATATAATAGATCTAATTTTACTTTTGAACCATTTTAAAAAAAAATTGTAATTTTGAAACTCCTTAAAAAAATCTACATATTTCACTATTTGTTGGAAAATCAATATTTTCAGAAAAAAATCCCAAAATTTCACCCTAAAATAATTTTGATAATAAAATTTCAGAAATTATTTTATTTAGATAAAATAAAATTTCAATAATTTGTATAAATTTATTATAATATTATCTCACAAAAATCAATAAAAACCATTTTAGAAGAAAATTTAATTTGAAGAATAAAATGGCTACAAAAAAATTAAGTGCTTATTTACTAAGATTGTATCAATATATTTTTATTTATTATAAACTTTATATATTTTTCATAATTTATTTACTTATATCCTTACCCACAAATTAAAAATCTACGTTATAATAGTCATAAAAAATAATATTTTGTGTTTTGTTCAAACTCAAGGTTGTGTATTATATACGCTATTGAGAATTGTGTTCTTTTAAAATCATGGGGTTTTAAAGACACTATTGTCACATTCTTCTGATTGTTTATCATACAAGGTATGGTATCAAAGAAATATGAATCCTTAGTCTCATTGGGATATATACTTCCAATTTCATGTTAGGTTCCAAATGGTTGGTTGGAAAAATGAGTCATTTCAAGGGGCCCTAATGTTTTTATATCCCTAATATTGGATCCATCCTCCAATTAATGATTTATTTTTCCCATAACTTTCATTACTTGATGCATACATGGAAATATATTAATTTTTAGTCTCCCTCTCTCAACTATAGGGATCTAGATCCTTCTCTATCACATAATTCTTCCTCCTAGCCAATAGTGTCTAATATAATATATTTTATTTATTGACCAAGACTACATAGATTTTATCATACCATTGAATTTGAAGAATATTATAAAAACACTTGATCTCATTTTGTAAGTATTCTACAATATTGGAAGATCTTGTACTACTATCTTACTAGGTCAAAATACAGTATTTAAGCCTCCCCAATTATTTTTGAAGGTACACCCAAGAAGATCCTTGTACACTCCTCACCCAAAATGCTTGGATAATATTCATGATAACTATTTCATAAGACTAATTTTTAGAGAAGTAAAACCATCTTGTTTTCCTTTTATTATAATCCAAATTAATTAACAAAGGGTCGTTATCACACAACACTCATTCCAAATGGGTAACCGAAGTATCAGGGAAGTTGGAGACTCCTTACAAGTTATATAAGAATCAACCTAGGTGGAACCAAATCCTTTGAGTACATATTTAATTATTGAACTATGTAAATTGGTTACCTGCGAAATCCATTTCAAGGAGATTATTCAATAATATGAAAGATTTGAGGTTGTATATAAAATTTATATAATAGTTGACACCTACTTTCTTATTCATTGAGTTACTTGTAGAGTTAAATATCCTTACTATAAACCATATATGAGATCCTGTATTAAAATAGGATAGGTACCACTACAGTTGTTAGATTTCAATAATATTGTATTTGTAATAAATGATAGATCATTATAACAATGTGGAAGGTATATCCACTTCAACCATTATAAAATAAAGTGGGAGTGGATAAAATTAAATTAATGGTGGTTTTTATAGAACAAATAGACATGATTTTTCATTGGTATTTCATTCATGTAATTACTGAAGTGTGGTTTTGTATTATATTTTTGGATAGATATTGACTTATTTTTTTCTTGAATAGTATTATAATAGAGACATTGTATTTGATGACTGAATTAACTAAGATATCACACTTATCCAAAGAACCTATAACGATCTCAAATCTAGTAAACCAGATCCAGTGTTTATTTTATTATATAGGTATAATATATAATGGATGTTCACATAAAGGTTCGATCAGTTTAGTGATATTTTGAGACTAGATACATACATGATTTTCATATTTCATTGGAAAAATAAAACATATTAAGAGAAACATTCTTACATCCTTTAAGATCATTAAAATATCCCTTATTTATATCCTAGGTAAAGTAAAACCTAATAAAGTGTGAGATTATTTGTTAAATAATGGAAATCATAGAATGGAATATTTTTTCCTAGGGAAGTAACATTTTCATTTTCAATGTGATGGAAAGGGGAAATAAAATGGATCTAAAAGTAACATAAAAAATATAATTATAGTAAATTTATTTATTTAATTATGTTAATGTGGTTATTGAATATTCTTATGAGGTTTAAGAGGAAAGTAACTTGAAAAAGGATCAATAAGAACATATACCTATTCTTTTGGTAATCTCCCTTGGTATAAACATTAATCCTTCTTGAAGTGATATTTTGGAGATACTAGGACCTCTAGATTAAAAAAAAGTAATTTGGGAAGGTATTTTGGTAGGTATTGTTCAATATAATTACCTAAAGAAATGTGGATAAGAGAGGATAGGAGGTTCCCTTTTATAAGTGATTTGGGTGGGAAACTTCTAATTTGTTCAAAAATTATTATATAATATGTGTCTTACTCAATTAAATTAGATCAAAATTGTAATAGTTTTTAATTTGATAAGTTTTAGGTCTAAATAAAACTAACCAATGATATTTAATCAAGTTTTTTATGTTATCTTGAATCCTTATAAATTTATTTTAACCCTTTTAACTCATTTTACCCTTAACTGAGACGATAAATTTTTACGATGGTTACTATTCATTATGAAAAAAAATTAAGTTAGACTTATGTCCTAATATTAATTATATTTATTTGAAATATGTAATCCATTTTAGAAGATTAAATTCACTTAAGTATAATAAATTAATTCTAATATAAGTTCACAAAATGAAATAAAAAACCATTTTCAAAAAAATCATTTATAAGTATAAAAACTATTTTATACCAATATCAAGTATAATTTTGATTCCCATGGAATTAATTGGATTATATTAAATCATATTAGACTTATTTTTATTTCAAAATAAAATAAAACTAAATGGAACCTTGTGAATACTTGATTAAAATAGAAAAAACAAAAATAGTTTTTATTTGAATAAAAACATTTCATAGATTTCCAAAATAATAAACATAAATTTATAAATTAAAAATTATATTTTTTTTAAAAATAATATAACTTATTAGATTTTTTTTTCTATAAAATGTTTTATAAACTTTTGGGTCATTTTAATATCCTAATAGTTTCATAAAAGTGGTAGTATTTGTAAAATAAGTATTTTTCACTATTCATAAAAACAATCAATTATTTCTAAAAAATCATAAAAATTTTCATTTAGATAATTTTGAAATGATAAATTAAAAATGAAATTAATTTCATAAAATTCAAATTATAAAATTTTTTATTTTGTTTTTAATTACATTCTTGAATAAATGTATGGGAATTATGTTTTAGTTTATTTAGAATGAAAATCTTACTTTCTATAATTGATGATCAAGTGTTACATTCTTCCCCCTATAAAAATTTCATCTTGAAATTACTATAATTTCACTTCATAAAAAAATGTGGGTATTAATTCATTATAACATCCAAATATTCTCATGTTTTTCCTCTATAATAAGACTTCTCTAGACTACCATTACCAGTCGTGTAGTCCGATTTTTCCAAATTTGTTTTATGGTGTTAAGAATCTAGATAGACTATTCATAATAAGATAAATCAATATCCAATTATATATTTTTATAGTTAATTAAATGTGATGGTTATATAATATACTTCCTCATTAAAGAGATATGGAAAACTTTATACATTTTAGAGAGGATAGGTTTCATCACTAAAAGGTAATCCACAACTTCAATTATTTCCAAAATCTCAAAAGACCCAACATACCCTACGCTTAGTTTCCCTAACTTGAATAAGATTATAAAACCCTTCCATAGAGATAAATTCAAGAAAACATTATCCACAACTTGAAATTCAAAACCTTTCCTTCAGAAATAAACATTTCTCTTTTGGAAGCTTTGTGATTCCTTGATATGACTCAAAATAGTTCTCACTTTTATCATTATCTCCCCCAACAAGTTTTGGGCATAAAATCTTCCTTTCACCCACTTCATCTCAACAAGATGGTATAAAAAACTTTTTCCTGCACAAAGATTCATAAAGTGACATTTTAATTATTGAATGGAAGATCTTATTATATAAAAAACTCTACTAAAGGTAAATACTAATCTCGTCTACCATGAAAGTCAAGTGATCACAACCTCAGCATGTCTTCTAATATTTGAATAGTACTTTTAGACTATTTATTTTTCTAAGTATGATAGGAAGTTTTCAAATACATCAATATGTTGAGATCCTTATAAATAATTATCTATAACTTCAATACAAACTATATATTATGATCAAATACAATAAAAATAGGTTCACCATAAAATCTCACAACTATATTGATATAGAGTTGTGTGGGGCACTCAAGAGGTATATCCCCTCTTATAGAGAGTAAATATGAATACTAGATAATGTGATCAATAATAACCCATATTGAATCATTTATTTTATTAGTCTTTGTAAATATAGTGTTAAATTCCATAAAAATATCATCCCACTTCTGCATAGGTATAGAGATAGGTTGCAAGACTATTTTTGGGTAATGTCTCTCAGGATTTACCAATTGAAAAACAAAGTATCTTGATATATTTTTAGTAATTTACCACTTCATATTATAACACTAAAATGTTCTCTTAAATCCATATATATCTTAGTGCTAATTGTGTGTATAGATAAATTTTAGTTATGGGATTCATCAAGAAATTTTCTCTTCATCTCAAGTAAGGGTGGAACAGAGAGCCACTTTATAAAGTTCATCACACCATATTCAAAAGAAAAATGTTATAATTTCCCAAAATTCATGGATTTAATTTTCTTTTGTAAACACTTATCATAAAGTTGTGAATTTTTTTATCTTCTCTAATTTAGAAAGTTTGGAAATCATTTTTAAATGGATTGATGTTTCACTTCCCTAGTTATTCCCATATCCAACATTATTAAATCTATGAGTATAGGAAATTTTTTAATCCTCATTTTAGATAGAATTCCATGATATTTCTTAATCAATGCATCAGCCACTATATGTTCCTTCCCATGGTGATAGTGTATTGATAAATCTTAATTCTTTAGAATCATTAGTAATCTCCTCAATCTCAACTTGAGTTACTTTTGTGAAAATATGTATTTTTGTTTTTTGGGATACATATATATCTCATATCTTTCACCATAGATATAATGTCTCCATATTATTATGAAAACTATTGTGGATTCCAACTCAAGATCATGGGTTGGAAAATTATTTTCATGAATCTTATGTTTCTCGATATATAAGAAACAAATTTTTCATTCTACATAATTTTGCATGAAATACATTTCATTGATCCATAACAATATATAAAAAAATTAATCCATTCCTAATGGTAATTTAAATATCATTTAATTTTCTAATCTCCTCTTTAATTTTTTTAATCTTTATTTACATTCTTATGAAGATATAAACTTAACACCTTTACATGTTATCTTAGTCAATGTGTGATATAATTGGTAAAAATTTGAACAATGCACCAATAATAACCAACTAATCCCATGAAACAACATATATCATATATGTTTATTGGTGTAAGACAATATTTAACTACATTTTTCTTTAAAGGATCGACTAATATTCAATCCATGGAAACAATATGGACAATAAAAGAAACTCCCTAAATCCATAATTCACTATTAATAAATTTCCCATATAACTCCTTTAATTTTTGAGAATCAAGAATGATTTAAAATTGGATTTAATGATATTAATATCTTTTCAAGTAAACCATGATATCATCGATAAATAAAACAACAAAATTATCATTATAATCTATGAATGCACTATTAATCATATTTATCAAGTCATATGATGCATTAGCCAATCCAAAAGGCATTATTATAAACTCATAATGTCCCTAGATTGTAAAAAAAATTATCTTTGGAATATATTCCTTACTAATTATTGATGATGACCATAATGAAGTTAAATCATTAAAAAATGTTAATCTCTTTTAGTTTGATCAATTAATTCACCAATTCAAGGTGGATGATACTTTTTCTCTATAGTAATTTCATTAATTTCCCTATAATCGATGCACAACATCAAAGACTCATCCTTCCTCTAAAAAACTAATGGGATATTTCCAAGGAGAAACACTATATAACACCCCCTAGATTTTTTTAAATATTATTTTCAACTGAATTTATTTTTTTCAATATTTTTCATTACCGGTAACACTATGTTTTTATTTTGTTACAAATAACACTAAGTTTAGACAAAATGATTCATATTATTAAAAAATTATTATATGATAATTATCACCAAGCCATTATAATGGAGGATATGAATATAATTAACTAAGTTATAAAAAATATAGGGTTTTTTAAATTATATATAATGAATTCTTTAGTTAAGAATTAATTATAAATGAAAATAAAATCAGTTTTAAGATAAAGGAATTTTTATTCTGAAAAACTATTTTTATACGCATAAATGTGTTTTACCTTAATAAATTAAACAAACAAATTTTTTAAAATTATTTTAATGAAATTTATATATTATACATTGAATAAAACATTTAACATTCATCTTATTTTATTTATATAAAATAGATAATAATAAATACAATTTTACACATAAAAACTCTATTATTCTAAAAAATAGTTTTATCGTATTTTTCACACTTATTTGAAAACTAATTTTTGAAAATTTCAGAAAATTTATTTGAAAAAATTAAGTTATGTGTTTTAATAATTATTGAAAAAATATCTTAGGGTGAATTTATGGATAATTTTCTAAAAAGATTAATTTTTTGATGTTTAGTGAAAAATACATAATTTTAATTAAAAACTGTCTTTCCATTTAAATTATTTGTAAAGTGAAATTATATTTGAAATTGATTTTAAATTAAAATTAGTTATATTTTACATATATTAATCCAATTTTTTAATTTTTATCATTTTCATATTGAATTTTGATATAAAAACCATATAATCTTTTGAACAATTCTTCTTTGAAAACAAGTTTCTCATCACCTTTGTGGGTTTAATTTTAAATTAAATTTTGACACTTATGTGAATTGAATTTGAGAAAATAGATTAAATATTTTCAATCATAATAATTTATATTTTCAATAAGTAAAACTGAATTTTTTACCAAAATTAATAGTGAAAACGGTAAAAATTAATTACTATGGTTAAGGTAAAATTGGTTTATTGAGGGTTAAACTAAATAATATATAGAATAAAATGACCTAGAAACATGTATAAAATTTATTTTATGGAAATATATTGAACATATAATGTTTAAGTATCAATAAAATCTATTTTGGACCCTTTTTATTGTGAAAAATGTGGGTACACCTTTTTCTTTTCAAAAATTACAAGTGTCCCACTCACCTCACATATAAAAGGCCACCCCCTCTCCTCTATTATTCACACCTTATAACCCTTTTTTCCAATAACTGACCAAATAACATCACAACATCACTAATATTGTCCTATAATCCTTATTTTGGACATAAATCCATCCTATTAAGAATTTTGGTGAAAACTTAAGTAGGTTACCTGAAGAATATGTAACGTTCTTCAAGGAGCATTTTTATTTTATTTCTTCTTCCGCCTCCGTAATTATTATTAAACCATTATGATATAATAAAGTCAACATATTCCATATAATTATATGTTTTTATGTTAATTTCATGACCTAAAACTATCTCCAATTACATAAAATGGGTCGCAAAATCATCATTCGTGTTTATGGAGGACTATAGACTCGCAAACTGATGCCATTCATTTTTCCATCATATGCTCTCATGGTTGGGAATTATTATGAATATAAAGTATATATATGATATTTATAACATAATTTTAACTCTTTATTCATTGTATCATATAACCTTTTTACTTTCCATTCCATAGGGGATACAATAACATCATTCTTGTGTATGGCGGACCACCACCTCACGAAGCAATCTTATTCATTTTTCACTAACACGTTACATGGATGATAATAAGGATAAATTTAATGTATATATATGATATAAATGAAATAATTATTATATTAATCACATATTTATAATTTTTAAAATATAATATATCATTTTATTTCTAACCTTTTCACTCACTATAAGATGATGATGTTGTTCTTGCATGTGTGGACAACAACCTTCACGAAGTGATGTTTCTATGGTTTCAACACCACACCAAATGGAATATATATATGAGTATATCTAGGTAAATAATATCATATTTATGATATTATGACCATTCTTTAAAGATAAAATATAACTTACCTCCTTTCCATAATGATGGTTGAAAAATGGAAACATTACTCGAATATACGTATGGCCGACCATCTCAATGATCATAACATACTTAATTTATTGAAAAACATCATTCATGATTTGTATTAAAAATATAATTTATGTATAAATATTATAATTATATCATTATTATTCTTCTTTATATGTTGGATCCATGATCAAATTAAGAGGACCAAAAATAAAAAATAAAAATATATACGAAAATCAAAGTAGTTATTACCCAAAATGCGATTTTAACAAGGAATTATTAATAAATGGGTAATAAATGTTCATAAGTAAATAATAAAATGTATGATAAATAATATATTTATAACAAAGTAATATTTATTATTCATTAGGTTTGAACATGTATGAAGGAATTTTAGACACAAGGTGAAGGACTTATATTCTCTCTTTTATTTCTAGGAGACATATAAAAATTCACCACTCATTTCTTTTGTATGGTATATACTACCCCTTTTACATTTTATATCATTAATATAATAATTTTAATGATATTAAAAGTTTCATTTCATGTTATTCTTTATTTGGGCTTATGATTCAAAATATTACTAAAGTGGTAATGGATTTTCATCTCACTTTTTTCTTTTGTGAGATATATCCCATAGTCCCCACTTATTTATGATATGTTGTGTACAAATTAACCATGAATAAATTTTATATTTCTTATAATAAAAATTATTATGATTTAAATATATATTTTATGATCTCTCTTTCATGGGGTTTACAGTTCAAAAGACACCCAAGCAGTAAGGGATTTTTGTTACAATTTTCCTTCTTTGAGACATATGTTCTGTTATACAGCTAACATCTTTATGAGGTATATATACTTCCATTTTTATAGGTAATATCATTAATTTATTTATTATAATTATATCCAAATTTTCATTTAAGGTAATTTTTTCTTGGGGTGTATGATTCAAAGTTACCAAAGTGGTAATATTTTTATGTTACAGTCACATCATTTATGAGGATTGCTCATGATTATGCTTCCAATGATGAAATATTATTATATACATCTAAAGAAACTCTTTTATATTATTATAATCTGGTTATTTCTATATAAAACATGTTTTCCATTCATTTTATACTCTATATGATCTAAAGAGTTCAAAAATATTGTTTTTAATAAAAAGCATCTTCATTTCTCTCTTCAGTCGAAAACCTGTTTTTATTTCAAAACAATATTTTCTAAAAATGTTTTAAATTATTTTTAAACATTATCCAAATGATTTATTAAATAAATTTTTATCCATTTTGGTATTTTTATAAAAACAATTTAAATGAATCTTCATGTCGTTTTCTAAACATTGCTTGTTTGGATTTTACTAAAAACGTGAAAGGAATAACTATTTTAACATGTATAGAATGAATAGAATTTCCCACCACTATAAAAAATATTTGATTTGAAGATTCATTTATAATTTTTCAAGGTTACTTTAAAATATAAGTATTTTCTATAATTTTTATTTTTTAAAAAAAAATCAAATCGGGGAGGATATTTTCCTCAAGAAATGTTTTAAATTGTTTTTAAAAGCTTCCATATAATTTTTCAATTTTATGTTCAAATAAAAGTATTTCCAAAATATTTTATGAACTTTTAGTTTTAAACAATTTATTTTATAATAAAATTTGTCTTCCTCAAGAAACATTCTGAGTGATTTATTTCTGAAAATCATTCTTTGTATAAGAAGAAATTCCTAGATGTAATCTATGCTTCACTGGGGATACGAACCAAGGATACCATTATTCTTATTTATTTGAATGGTTTATGATTAAAATATTTTTATAAAACTCTTTTCTCTTCATGTGTTACACAATGATAAAATTCTTATGAAACCAACATTTTACACCATGGGTTGTGAAATGATGAATTGATTATGAAACATGTCTCTTTTCCATTGGTTATGATACAATTAAATGTTTGTAAAACCCATTTCATTTCATGGGTTATAATATGATGAAATTTTTATGATATTGTGTCACAAATATGTATGGTTTTCATTAAATATGGGTGGGACCTATATTTCTCTCCAATGCCTTGGGTAATGATTTACATCTTGTGAGATAGACGGGACTGGAATGGGGAGTGAACCCAGTTTAATAAGGGACTTTTCCTACTATTATGGTCTTAGGAGTGAACCTTGAATACTATTATGTTTTAAAGAGTGAACCCATTCCAATATTATAGACTTTTAAGTGATCTTTTACTACTATGGAAATTATTATTTATGTTTATGTGTATGCCATGATTTTATGTCTTATTCCAATTTTATACTCACTTGGCTCATTTTCATTTATTATCTTATGATTCATTTCTTATAAACTACCGATATTTATGCCATGACTCAATATTATGATTTTTATATGAAATGAATTGTTTTTAAATTTTATGATTGTATTCTCATACACTTATATCCATGTTATGATTATGTATCTCCACTATTTACCCTTACTAGTCATCTAAGCTCACCCTTTCTTATGTTTCATTTCCCCAGGCTATGAAGAAAGGTTTTAAGTAGGGTATATTTGTGAAGAGTACTAAAGGGTAATATATTTATAGGAGATATTGAATACCTTTCAACAAATTAAAATATTGTGTACCTAGTCTCTAAAGACACTAAACTATTATGGTCCTCAAGCATGTGTGTTTGTACGTAATGTATTGAATATTCATCTAAAAATATGTAATATTTATATATGAAAAGTATTGGCCACCATACACTAGGGTAAATCAATCCCTTATTGCATAAATCGTGAAGTTATTGCTTTAGTTTTACTAACTCAAATGTGTACATTCTACAGAGAGTCTTAGATAGAGGTTTTCATCTGGGATGAGTTTAGTAGAAAACTCAACTTCACACTCAGGTGGATTTATAGGTAATTCTTTTGGAAACACATTAATGTATTTCTACACAATAGGTACATATTCTATTTCATAGTTGTTTATCCCATCCATAGGTTTTCTATACTCTTATTAACCTAGAATTTCACTAAAGTGGGCTATTATAGGTGGATGAGGTCATTATTTTGATAATGAAGTCTCACTTATAAGGATAAGGGATCCCATATCTCCTTCATAAATCATAATCACTTTATCTTGGAAATAAATTTTTTCATTATACTTTGAAATCCTTCCCATACGAAGGATTATATAAAATCAAAACATAGTTATATTAACCAAGTTTTCAAATAGGGTATGTCTATGAATTATAATGGGGAATTATTGGTATATCCTTATTTCAATAAGATTTCCACTAGGTGTCGTGATTCAAAACACCCTTCTTAAGGTTCAAGGAATATAACACTCCAAGATTTTAAGGGATGTATCCTATTAAATAAATTTAATTCATTCAATATCTTACATTACACACAAAATTATTTTATATATTATTAATCATTTAAAATCATATAGACAATGCCAAAAAAACATTATAAATGAATAATGAATGAAATATATGCTTTTTCTAGAAATTAAGAAATATATATCAATGAAATAGTAAAATGACCTTTGGAATAGTAATGTGACACTTAAGACTGTTAATTCAGCCAATAGAATATTAAAGTTTCCTATGAAAGTATAAATAATATTTAGTCATCCTATAAATGGTAATATTACATAAATACATCATAGTACAAGTAAATGTATTAGAAATTATTAATTAAGTGTTGATATTTTTTATAAAAATAAATATATATTTTCAATTTTATAATTAATATAATGATTTAAACAAAAAAATTATTTTCATAAAATGTATTCATAAATTAATATTTTACTTTCATATGATTATAAGATAATTTTATAAGACCATAATTTATTTTTCAAAGTGTTACAAAATTAGTTATAATTTTAAAATTAGTAATTTCTAAGTAAATGATGATTTTAATTAAAAATTAATTTTCAAATATTTATAAAATTATTTCCATAAAATTGTGTTCATTTTTCAGTTCTACACATTGAAAAAAAATTAGGGTTAATACTTGGTAATTTTCTGAAATACTTTAATTTTTTGTCAATAGTAAAATACAATAATTTATGTTATATATACATTATAAATTAATACACTATTACTTGAGTCATGAATGATTTAATAAACATAATATCAAACTCATATTTATTATTTTAACATATTTATTTATAATTCTAAAAAAATTCATAGTTTTGAGGAAAAATAATGAACTGTTGGAAAAAATAATGAGAAAACACCCATCTCCTCCACTATAAATACAACCCATAACCACCTCTTCTACTTAAACTACATAAGCCATAAATATTTTCCAATTACTAACCAATTAATATAACACATATCTTCACCACATATATGAGACTTTGGTCTCACTAAAATACCAATCCAAAACCCCTTAAGGATGTTCTCAATGAGAATAAATTCAATATGTAAAATCCTATTTCATTTTCCTTTATTTTCTTTTCAATTTCATATATTTTCTTATCCTTAACTCATGTAATATATAAAAACATTAAATATAACTCAAGTATCTTATATATACTACAATTTTAATTTATTAATGGAAAATCCATCATCAATCCCCTTCTCTTCTCCCTTTTATTCTACAAATGAAAATATCATCTCTGATGTTCCGATTTACCGCACTCATGGATGATGTGTTTTCATTTTCCACTAATACCTTCAAGGGTGGTCATAAAACCATTATTATGATTAAATAATATTTTTTTATACATATAATAAGTCACATAATGTTCTAGAACAAGTATATATACATAATATTAATTAATAAAACAAAACAATTTTGCGATAATTGAAAATTCACGAACAAAATCTAACATTATTCATTAATGTTATATCTAATTAATAATTATAATATATGGAAAAATGGTATATAATACCATTAAATATGTTTTACGTTCATTAAAAACATATAATTTCAATTCTAGAAAATTAAACACATTTTTACATGAAATTCCATACATGTATACAAGTGGACCAATCATGAAAACCAATGAAACAAACACTCCCAAATAATGAAAATAAATCTTTTAACTCATAAAAAAGGCCATAAATGAACTTAATAAAAGTATAAAAATAAAAAACATGTTTAAGATGTTCTTAACCATAATATAAATGAATATAATTTCATTATAAAGTACATTAATTGAGAGTTCATAACACTTTCAGACATAAGGTAATGGATTCTCCCCAAACCACTAATTTTCATTTAGGTTAAAAAAATTTCTATTTAACCCAATTTAATTATTAATTATTCTTATTTACTCCCCATAAATTCTATTTTTATGTTCCAAAAATATTTTCCTATATCAATTCTTCTTCCTTTTATGGGGAAATACATTCTTTGTATGGTTCTCTTTTCAACTCATCAATAAGAAAACCTAATTTAAGGGATCTATCCAATTTCCAAAAAAAAATCATTTACACCCCCATAATATATTTTAGTCAACCAATATTTTTATTAAATAACTCTTATTGTAATGGAAAACTATATTTTTTCATTTCTAGTTTTATGCAACCAATGATGTTTTTTCCCACTTTAAAGACTCTTTTATATTTTTCCTTTAATATCCCTAAAGTGGATCTTTTATAAAGTTTCTTAAAAACTATTTTTACATGTTTTCACTTTATTTAAACATAATTTATCATGATATATGAATATTTTTCCTTATAAATGCCCAATAATTATTGAAATCCATTATTTCTTGGAAACCATTATGATATTCCCTTTGGTTATGTCCTATTCACCATTTATTCCTTATGTGGTGTGTGTGTATAATTCCATTTTATTTTTTATCATCATTCATTAAATTTCAATATTTATTGAATCATGTATATTATTATTTTCTTATTTGTTTACCATTTTTACATACATTATTGTTATTCAATTTAATATATATACGAAGAATGATTTGGAATTGGAATGATGGGTGGGGGCTAATTATAGACAGCATCTTTATGTATTGGCAGGTCTCATGAAATAAAAAAGTTGGTTAAAAACCCATCATATTTGTTTCCAAGAAAAATCAGATGGTCTTTTACCCATAATATTAAACCATATTAACAGTACAATGGTTCATGTTTCAAATACATGAAATCCAATAAATAATCATTTTCTTCATTCAGTATTTAGATATTATTTTCCAAGAGGTTTTCACTTTAACAAAATCTATGGATGCCTTTTCATTCTCAGTGTAATGATGGCATGTTTTTTTATATTATTTACCTTTCCATAATTTTTATGCCTTATTTAATTTTCTTCATTTATTATTTTCTTAAATAACCCTTACTGAGTGTTTGAGCTCACCCTTTCATTTGACTTCCTTCCCCATGTTGTGAAGATTAAATCTTTGAATAACTAATAAGAAATAGTTTATTTTATTATTTATGTTATATATTTAATTACCATTGTAATAAGATAACCATGTATGTATCTAGTTCTAAAAGACCACTAAACTGGTCAATCCTTAGTGATGTGATCTCTTGTATCTATTCCATTATAATAAAATGACCACTGACTCTGGGCTACTCAAGTTAGGGTTATTACAGTCGGTATTAGAGGAAGTATAGTAGAAACATTGGGAACTGGATGTTAAATAAACATAATAATTATAATAACTCCTTATAGTGAATTCTTGGCTCAATACTCATGATTTTGAGCTAACTTAGTGTGTACCATGATTTAGTGATGGAACCTAATGGAAGGAAAGTAATCAATACTCATGAACAATGTATGTATTTCCCTACTAAGTGGGTCAAGATAGTTAGTGTTAGAGCTAAGAATATATTGACCATATTAGGATTGATTACTCAGGTTGGAAAAAATAACTATACTAAACCTATGTTGGATTATTTAAAGTGGAAAACACCCATATGTTTTAGCGAGACTATTAATCCAATGGTAGTTGAGCATTGGATGAAATCCCTTGAAAAGATTATTCTAGCATTGGGATGAAATGAAAATGAAAAGTTAGTATTGTCAGTCTGTTATCTCAGGGGAGATACTGACCAATAGTGGTATTTAGTCCATAATAATAAGGATGAAGATGAAATTTATGACATGTAATAGAGAAATTTTAAATAAAAATTCTTTGACAAATATTTCCCATTTGAGAAAACAATAGAAATGAAGATAAAATTCCTTAGATGAAAGAAAAGGGGAGAATTGGGTGTTGTAGAGTATGAGGATACCTTCAAAAGACTAGCCAAGTATTCCATTGATTACATACATTATTTGGAATAAAATATTGATCATTTATTTAAAGGTCTTAAGTCAAGTCTCTTAAGGTCACTGGCTTCCCAAACATTTTCATCACATGATGTAATGGTATTAAGTGTCATCAAAATAGAGAATTAATTTTATAGATCCTATATTTTCAATGGAAATAAAGAGAATAAGAGGTCATATGATGACCTTATAAAAGTTTTAGCATTACTGAATAAGAATGGAATGAAGAAATTTCCATTATGTGCATATTGTGGAAATAATCATCCTGGTAAATGCTTGAAAGGCATGTAAGTTTGTAATAAGTGTAGAGAAAAGGGTCATCCAGCTAATGATTGAAAGGGTAATAAAAATCAATGATGTTCAATGATGTAACTATTAAAATATAAATAATTTTTTATTTGATTATGGATCATCTCACACTTTCATATCTACCCAATTTGACAAGAAAATTAGATACTTCCCTTTTGATTTAATAAGGGAGTTTTTAGTCAAAACCCCTAAGGGAAGCCTCATTTCAACCAAAATATGTTAGGAAGTTCCCATTATGCTATATAAATGTTCTTTATTTACTAAACCTATCATAATACCTATGGTTTATTTTGATATAATCCTCATAATGGATTGGATTTCAAAATGTGATACAAGATTTTATTACAAAAAGAAGGAAATTTCAATTTTTTAGGAAGATGTAGAATCCCTTATCTTTAGAGTAGAAACTTTATCAACTGATTATTATCTATATCCACCTCTATTAGCTCTAATTAATTAAATTCTAGTTGATGTAGAGAAAAAAACATCTAGGTATGAGTAAATTCATCTTCAAATGTAGGATGTACCAATTGTGTAGGAATGCATTGATGTATTTTCTGAGGAATTACCTAGACACCCCCCAGAGCATGAAGTTGAATTTACAATTAATCTAATATTTGATGAAAGACCAATATCGATGACTCCTTAAAGAATGGAAATTGTGGAATTATTATAGCTGAATAAACAACAAGAGGATTTTAGTACTAAGGGATTTATTCTCCATAGTGTTTCTCCAAGGGAAACCCTTGTTCTATTTATTGAGAATAAATATGGATCATTAAGGATGTGCATTGACTATAGAGAAATCAATGATATCAAAATAAGTAACAAGTATTATATGCATCGCATTGATTCTTTATTTGATCAACTTTAAGGAGATAAATATTTCTCAAAGATTTACCTTTTTTGGGAATTATCATTTGCGAATAAAGAAGGAAGATATCCTGAATATGACCTTTCAGATGAGGTATGGACATTACAAGTTCATAGTAATTCCATTTGGATTGACTAATGTGCCCTTTGTTTTCATTGATATAATTAATAGAGTATTCAAGGAATATCTTGATGATTTTCTTAGTATTTATTAATGATATTGTAACACATTAAAAAAACTATAAAGACCATGATAATCACTTGTGGATTGTTCTTAGGAATCTTAAAAGGAAATAGTTATATGGTAAATTAATTAAGTGTGAATTCTATCTTTATGAAATTTCTTTTCTTGGTAATATTATCTCTAAGGATGGAATCTCAGTTGATCTTTTGAAGACCAAGGCAATCCAAGAATGTCCTATGCCAATAAACATAATTGAGGTATATAGTTTCATTGGTTTAGTAGGTTACTATCAATGTTTAGTTTAGAATTTTTCATTATTGTATAACCAATAAACCAAACACACACACAAAGTGGGTAATTTTGTATGGACAAAAGAATATGTAGAATAATTTAAATAATTGAAGAGAATATTATTCAATGCCCTGATTTTGACTCTATGATCAAGAAATGATGGGTTTGTGATATAAAGTGATGCATCGAAGAAAGGATTTAGTTGTTTCCTTATGAAAAATGATAAATTTATTGCATATTTATCATGGAAGTTAAAGACTCGTGAACAAAATTATCCAACTCATGATATTGAGTTAGCAGTCGTAATCGTTTCTCTGAAGATTTGGATATACTATCTATATGGTGAAATATGTGAGATATATATGGATCACAAGAGTTTTAAATAAATCTTTACACTGAAAGAACTCAACATGAGGTAAAGGTGATGACTCTGATTACTCAAGGATTATGATTGCTCAAGAAACTGCCATATAAGAAAACCAAATAAGGTAGAATGTTTATTAACCAGGAAAGATCATGGACTACTTACCCAAATTATGATTGATAAAGATCCTATATTCATGGATTTAGTAAATACGAATAAGGTATTATTGAGGAAATGGAAACATAACTCCTTTTTCAAATGATTTCTAAACCATATTTTCTAGAGAAGATAAAAATCTTTTAATCTGATAATGAGAATTTTCAAAAGAAAATTAAATCCATTATGGATAGAAGATTGGTAGAATTCATGTATGAGGATAGAATACTGAAATTTGGAAAGAGGTTAGGTGTTACATCAATAAATGAGTTAAAAATAGAATTATTAGATGGTTCTCATGTCTTAAATTTATATATGCACCCTCTTAGTACCAAGATGTATAGAGATCTAAATGAACGTTTTTGGTGGGATAACATGAATTGGGAAATTGTTGTCTATGTGTAAAGGTGTCTATTTTTCCAAAAAGTAAAGGCTGAGAGATAGAATCCTATAGTATTCATGAAACCTATAACTATTAACATGTAGAAGTGGGATGACATTACTATGGAATTCAACACTGATTATCAAATATCACTATAAATAATGATAAAATATGTTTTATTATTGATTGTCTTACAAAAAAGGTGCATTTTATAGCTATAAGAGAAGATTTTCTTCAAGAGAACCTAGTAATACTCTATATTAATAAAGTTTTAATAATTCATTGTGAACCTCTATCAGTTTTATTTGATCGAGATCCCTAATTTACATCAAAATTATATAATATTATTTTGAAGGCTTTGGATACTGAGCTTAATTTGAGTACTTCATATCACCCTCAAACCGAGGGATAGTTAAAAATGACTATTCAAACATTGGAATACATGTTTAGATTATGATCGCTTAACTTTAATGGTATGTGGTATCATTATTTACCTTTGGAATTTCAAGTGGGAGATCATTCCTTTCTAAAAGTATCTATGTGGAAGGGTGTCTTAAGTTTTGATAAGAAATAGAAACTAAGCCTCAAGTATATCAGACAATTTGAAATTCTGGAAATAATTAGGGATCTAGGGTACCGACTTGAAATTCTACCAAGTCTCTATAAAGTGCATGATGTGTTCCACATATCATTGTAAAATAATTACATGACAGACCCAATGTATGTACTCACATTTAAAGAAATGGAACTGAACTTGATTTGTCTTATTATGAAGAGAATATCAAGATTCTTGACATAAGAGAGCAGGTATTGAGAAATAAGATGACTTGACTGGTAAATATTATTTGGAGAAAACATAAAATGGAAAAGAAATGTGGAAACCTGACGATATTATGAATAAGAACAACCCACATCTATTTAGAGGAAAATATTCATGAAAAAAATTTAGGATGAAATTTTTGGAGGGAAGAACATAACATCCCAAGATTTTATGGTATGTATCCTCTTAAATAAATTTAATTAATTTGATAGTTTATATTAAACAAAAAATTATTTCACATAGTATTAATCACGTAAAATCACATAGATAACAAAAAAAACTTTATAAATGAATAATGAATGAAATAAGAGGCTTTTTCTAGAAATTAAGGAACATATATCAATGAAATATTAACTTGACCTTTGGAATAGTAATGTGACCATTAGGAATAGTAATTCCACCAATATAATATTAACCTAATATATGATAGTATAAATAAAATTTAGGCATATTATAAATAGTAATATGACATAATTATATCATAGTACAAGTAAATAAATGTTTTAGAAATTATTAATTAAGTTTTGATATTTTTTATAAACATAAATGTCTATTTTCAATATTATAATTAATATAATGATTTAAAATAAATTTTATTTTCATAAAATGTATTTATAAATTAATATTTCTTTCTTATGATTATAAGATAATTTTATGAGACCTTAATTAATTTTTTAAAGTGTTATAAAATCAGTTATAATTTTAAAATTTGTATTTTCCAATTGAATAATAACTTCAATTAAAAATTAAATTTATCATATTTAAAATATTATTTTAATAAAATGGATTTCATTTTTAAATTATACATGTTGAATAATGGTTAATGGGAATTTTTTGTGTTTTTATGAAATACTTTAATTTTTTTGAATTGTAAAATATGAAAATTTAAGGTTTATATACATTATAAATTAAATACGTTATTCCCTGATTCATGGATGATGTAAGTACAATAATCTAGAACTCCCATTAATTATTTTAATGTATTTAGTGATAAATATAAAACTATTCATAGTCTTGAGAAAAAATAACAAACTAATGAATAAAATAATGATAAAACACCCTTCTCCTCCACTATGAATACCACCCCTTACCACCTCTTCTCCCTACACCTCTTAATCATTAAATATTGTCCAATTAATTTCCAATACTCTTCACAAGTCTCTTCACCATGTCTAGGATCCTTTGGTCTCACCAAAGGACAAATCCCATGTCCCTAAAAGGGGTTCTCAAGGAGAAGAAATTCAAGAGGTAAAATCCTCTTTCGTTTTCCTTTATTTTCTTTTCAATTTAATTTATTTTATTATCCTTCCCTCACATACTCTATCCAAACATGCATGATAACTACATTATCTTATATATACTATAATTATATTATTTTAATCGAAAATATATCATCAATCCCCTTCTCCTCTCCCTTTTATTCAAAAAATGAAAATATCATCCATGATGTGTTGATTTACCTCCACTACTGGAAATATGATCTATACCAATTTTTTTGGGAAAACTGTTGGTATAGTTCAAAAATTTGGACCTATACCAACATTTTGGCCAAAACCATTAGTATGGGTCACTTATATGGACATATACTAACGGTTTGTCCAAAACCATTGGAATATGTCCCAAAATCAATGAACCTATACCAACGGTTCTCAAAACCGTCGGTATATGTCTATACCAATGGTTTTGAGAACTGTTCGCATAGGTACATGTATTTTTAATGGAATCTTCATACAGAGGACATTAAATAAATAAAAATTTAAAATACTTATGATAATATATATATATGAAATTATATTTACAAAAGTAAGTTAGGTTAGTGGTTAGGTCGTTCAATCACAAATGGGAGGTTCTAGGATCAAAACCAACCAAATGATTATTTTTTTAATTACATGTACCAATGGTTTTATGGAACTATTGGTATAGATTTTCATATTACTTTTACCAACGGTTTTCAAAACCGTTGGTATAGGTCTATACCAACAGTTTTCCCAAAACCGTTGGTATAGACCTATCCCCACGGCTTACTTAGCAATAGTTCTCCAAAATATTGGTATAGGCTATACCAACAGTTTGGAGGCCTATACTAACAGTTCCTAACCATTGGTATAGGGTGTTTTTCTAGTAGAGCTCCATCGTGGACAATGTGTTTTCATTTTCCACTACCGCCTTCAAGGATGGTTATAAAACCATTATTATGGTTAAATAATATTTTATTATATATATAATATTTTATTATATATATAATATATCATATAATGTTCTAAAACCATTATATATACTTAATATTAATTAATAAAACAAAACTATTTTGTGATAATGGAAAATACAAAAAAATAAGCTAACGTTCATCATTAATTTTTTATCTAATGAATCATCCTTATATGGAAAAAATTATATATAAGACCATTTAATATTATGTAAGTTCATTAATAAAACAAATTTTCAATTCTTTTTAATTAATCTCATTTTAACATAAACTTCCATACATATATACAAGTGAACCAATCATGAAAACCAAAGATACGAACAATCCCAAACAATGAAAATGAATCTTATAAATCATCAAAAAGGACACAAATGAACTTAATAAAATTATAATAAATAAAATTAATATTTAATAGGTTCTAAACTAAATTATTAATTAATCTAATTTCAATATCCAGGATATTAAGTGAAAGTGCAGAACACTTTTGGGCATAAGGTAAGTGATTCTCCATCAACCTCCATTTTCCATTCGAGTTGCGCTTTCTCTATATTTACCCTAGTGTAATTCTTAATTATTATTATGTACTCCTCATAAAGTTTTTATATATATTCCAAACAAATTTTCCCAGCTCAATTCTTTGTCCTTTTATGGGTAAATGCAGGTTTTAGAAGGTTCTCTTTCCAATTCCTCCCGATAAGAAAGCCTGATTTTAAGGGAACTTCCCAATTTCATACTCATTTTCACATATACTCCATAATATTTTTTAATCCAAAAATATTTTTATAAAATAACTCTTCTTATCATTCAAAACTATCTTTTTTCATTTCTATTTTTATTTAAACAACTATTCCTTTTCCCTCTTTAAAGGCTCTTTTATATTTTTACTATAATCGTCTTAAAGAGGATCTTTTCTAAAGTTTCTTAAAAAAATTACATTTTTTCACTTCAGTTGGAAATAATTTATCATTATATAGGGATATTTTATCCTTATCAGTGTCTAAGTATGATTTAAATCCATTCTTTTGATAAAAACCATTATGATATTCCCATTGGTTATGCCTCATTCACTACTTATTCCTTATGTGTGGTGTATGTATAATTTCCTTTTATTTATGATCATTATAAATCAAATAAAGATTTATCTACCATTGAGTTTATGATCAAATTTCCTTACAATTCAACTTTAGGGACCTCAAATTTAGATATAGTAATCATATAATCTTGGCATCCCCCCCCCCTATGGACTCTTTTATAATAGGTTTATGTGATTCTTGGGGAATTGGTTTGAATAATGCCCCATCTTTCTATAGTTGAATCACTAGATAATATAAGTTTCTTTCTTTCCATTTCATTCATGAGCTAGATTTTCTTTATCTCATCACTTATAAAAAACTCTCATTCTATTTAATCATTTAAAAGGATGATTATTTCCAGAATCATTACATTATGGAATCACTATATTTCAATATTTTTCTTTGAATCATTTATTTTTCTTTTTTTCTCAGCTAACCTATTCTTTTATTTGTTTCCTATAAAGATATAAAACTTATAAAATTATTTCTTTTTCTTTATATCACATGATATTGTGTCATAATATGATGAAATTGTTTGATAGAATAGTCCCCTTTGATGGTTAGTCTTAACTACATTAAAGAAATTTTCAATCTTACTTCATAAATTACATATATTGTTTTTTCCATGACTTTATAATATTTTAAAGTTATACTTTTATATAGTAACACTTTCCTCCTCTTTATAATTTAGGTTGAGGAATATCCTCTCTATTTTAACATGTTTTTCTTGAGTAAAATATTTCTTAAAGAATTTCACTTTAATAGTTCTATATTACACACTTTATATTTCATCGTCTTCTTTAGTATTTTGTATCAATGACTACCATTGATAAACATATACCTTTAAACAATATAAAACTATATTATAAATTTCCATTTCATTAAATCTAAATTCTAGTAATATATTTTTAAGGGGATTAATCTATTATTTAGCCACAAATGGATTAATATTTACACTAATGGATGTAGTATTTTTATATAAAATAATAAAACATAAGTGTATCATATTGTGGAATAATATGTTTCCCCATATGATAAATATTATTTTTCATAACCTGGGTTAGTTTCTCAAATATTTCCTTGATTTTATCAGCTCAGACATCAGTTTTATTGACATTCCCATAAGATATGTCCATATATTTCCTACGGGTATATATCTAATTTTTATTACTTCATTTAGGTGTCATCTATAAATAATAACACACATATAATTATCTTATAACATCATGAATATTGGTCAATAACATAAAAATACCTAAAATTTATTGAACATTCCAGAGTTTTATCTTAATTCTTGTATTATCTATGTTCTTTTCAAATATTATTCTCATGGGTCCTGCTAAACTTCCTTTGATAGCAAATAAACAACCTACATCTATTAACACATATTCAGGATTTAATTTGTTACATCATTACAATATATAAGGGGTCTCAACCCAAAGGATCAATCAATTTAGCATTCTTGAAAGACAACATACATATATGATTTCCATATTATATTGGAAAAAATTACATAGCATGAAAAACATTATTTTATCCTTAAAGATCATTAAAATATTCCTTCTTCATATCATGTGGAAAGGAAAACATGACAAAGGGAGATCTAAGAATATTTATAAAGTAAATAATATAAAATAAGTTATTATAATTAGAAAATTCATAAAAAAATATGGCATATTTGTTAATCAATACGTATGATATTTAATCAATAAGTTGAACTTCAAAATATATCCACGGAAAATATCAAAATAAAAATCACATGGATACTAATAATTGATATCTTAATGAAAGAAATGCATAATTTCATCTTTTAAGATATTTTCAATAGGGAATCATTCCAAGAAATCATAAACCTTACTATCTGGACCTTGTTCCAAGAGAGTTAGTGAATGGGTATGTGTTCCCCAAATACCCAATTAAGTTGGCCAACTATTTTTTTCATGAGACCAATCGATGAATTTAGGTTTATCTATAATTAGGACACACCCATAACCAACATATTCTCAATCAATTATTCATAAATTTAATCACATATAAAATATAATCAATATTACTTATAAATAAATAAATATACATATTTTATTAAGAATACATAACATCCATATTTCCTTATTAAATGAAATAACTTTCTTAATAAACTTTATTCAACTAACACTATATATTGAAATGTTACATGGTAAAGATAATATAGAAGAAGTAAAAATAATACTAAATATATTTGTGCTACTAAAAATTTCATCAAGAAGTAGAGAAATATTGTAAAAGGAACAATAGAGATATAGATAACATGATCATAATAAAGTGAATGATCAGAAAATAAGGTATAATCCACAAATCAGTAAAGGATGATGAAATTACATCAATTAGTTAGAAATTAAGTTTTAAAATAATGAAAATTATTTTGATAATTATAGTGTAAAATGGTAGTGAAACATTAAAAAGAACCTTCCTTAATGATTTTGCAACATTTTTGAAAAAAATAAGTTATATACCATTTCCAAAATTCTTTTCAACTTTTTATAAAATAATGCCTTTTTATTTTAACAGACAAGCTAAAAATTCCTAAAACAATTAAAATATATTTTATTTGAAATTCCATATAAAATTATATACAAATATTATTAAATAAAAATTGATGTGGTGATGGGAAAATAATTTCACACTATTTATGTTAAAAGGGGAATTTCTTTCACACTTTTGTAAATAAAGACAAAAACAACCAATTTAGAAAACACTAGAAAGATTTAATTATAAAACCATTAAAATAAAGTAAAATATGGTTTAAAATTATTTTTTAAAATCATTTGAGAATATGAAATAAAATTATTGATAAATTTTAAATAATATTTTCATGGAATAAAAATACCCATGCCCCTAAATAAGAAATAAGGTCACTTTTTCTTAAAAAACATTATTTTGGTATTTAAGTACCAAATAGTATAAAATTTGTAAGAAAAAAATAAAAATCACATAAATAACTTTAATATAATAAAATATGTGGGGATTAATAGATAAATAGTGTATAATTATTTCAATGTAAATTTAAACATGAATAATATCGAATAGAAGTGATATTGTAAAATAAATCTTTACAACTTTAATAACTTTTTAGTCAAACCCCATTAAAAGATAAAACCTAAATTGAAACATTAAATACCATTAATAAATATTAATTCATGATTGAATATGTCGAATGGGTAGTACATACATCATATAAAATAAATTCTGTGCATAATATAAAATATGCCTCAATACAGTGAAATTGTGACAAAAATCCTTACCATCGATTCCACCTTGATTGGATATTTTATATCCTCCTAAATAAAAAATTAAAATTTATTAAATACCTTAATAAGAACATATATTATCTATTTTGAATATTTAAGGTCCTTTTATAATCATTTTACATCCATTCATTGAATAGTTATTACTTTCATCGATAATTTCAGGTTGTTCGGTCGATTTCACCAAAATTAATTCAGTATATTACCTATGGTAAATGGTGTTATAAAATAGTTTCATCATATCCATAATTTCAATAAATCCATTAATATAATTTTTATTCACTATATAAAATTTTAGAATCATACATGCAAGGTGGTAACATAAAAAATTAATCACATCCCTTCATAGATGTGAGCATCCACACGTACGCACAAATGACGTTATCATTTTCCAACTGATGGAAGGATTAGATGGTAGATGATATATTATATTTTTATAATCATAATTAATTAATTAATATTATATATATTCATTAGTTCTATCTTTATAACTATCCATGTGATTCGGTGATGAAAAAAAATTATACCACAATGTGGAGACGCTAGTTCGTACATATGCACAAGAAATGTTTTCATTTTCCATAGGATATAAAATGGATGTAACATAACAACATGTAATTAAATTAAATATAATAATGTAGATATTTTGATATGATTATTTAATATTTAGAGGAGGTTTAAGAAAAAAAGGAACTTGAAAAACTCCAGTAAGATCATATACCTCTACTTTTATTAATATTCTCTGGATGACATCATACGCCCTATTGGAGTATTATTTTAGTGATACCATGAAATTTATGTTGATAAAAATATATTTTTTAAGTTATTTTTCAGGTTAAATTTCACAAGAAGTGTGTATAATATGGGAGAAGATGTTATCTTTTATAAGTGAGGGTGTGGAAAACTTGTATATACTTGAAACTTTATTATATAATATATGTCTTAATCAGGGAAAGTGGTTCAAAATTGTAATATTTTTTAATATTATAAGGTTAATTTATAAATAAAATAAAATAATGATATTTAATAAATTATTTTTTGTTATATTTAAGCCTTATCTATTTATTTAACTCATTTTACCATTAACTGAGGTGATAAATTTTATCCTCATTACTATTCATTGAAATAAAAATTTAAGTTGACATCAAAACCTAATATTAATTATGATAATTACAAATATTTAAACTATTTTATAATATTTAACTTTTATAAGTAGCAGAAATTAATTTTAATGTAAGTTCACAAAATAAAACAAAAATAGGTTTTTAGAAAAATGCTCGCTTAATCATAAAAATGATTTTAAACAAAAATAATGCATAAGGTTGATTATAATGGGATTAATTAGATTATATTAAATCCAATTATACTTATGTTTAATTAAAACTAATTAAAAAATAAAAATAACCTTGTGAATACTTTATTAAAATGAAGAACCAGTAGTAGCTTTTATTTGAATAAAAACTTTACTTAGATTTCCAAAATGTTAATAATAGATTTCAAAGATCCACATTATAATTTTAAATTCATTATATTAAATACTTACAATATATTTAGTATATAAAAACTTTTGTATAAACAATAAATTATTTCTCATATCCTGATAATTTCATAAAAGTGACAGTATTTGTAAAATTGGTTTTTTTCGCTATTCTCCCAAAAAACTATTGTTGAAAAATATCATAATTTTACACTGAGATAATTTTGACATTCTAAATTAAAAAGTGAAATTATTTTCATAAAACTAAAATTATAAAATTTTTAAATTTTGGATTTAATTACATTTTTGAATAATGTTATGTGCATTATGTTACAATTTCTTTAGAATGAAAAGATTGCTTACTATAATTGAATATCAGGTGTTATAGAACATATTCCTTGTGTATTTAATATGATAATATAGATAATTGTTATTAATATGTGAGGTAATTATATACCTTGGTATTATTATCTTATATTTAAGATACCTTATTTCAATCTCGAGAGTGAGATGAAGATCTAGTATTCATAAGTTCAAAACCTTTAGGACCCTTCTAAGCCCAACCCTATTTTCCTAATCATGGGGATAGAACATGGGGTTAGTATCCTAATAAAACCAAATTAAAAAATAAATTTGAGGAATGTAAGGGTAATAAATCTTTAATATCAGAATAATAAACCTTTTTCCTGGTGTTGAGGGAATGGACCACCATGAAAGAGGCCATATCTGGATGGGATGTTGCACTGGTAGAAGTTGCCTGAAAAGACCTAGAAGGAGACTAATCCACAGAAATTGGATATACATAGAATGGAAAAATACTATAGAAATAAAAAAGAATAGTTTAGTAAAGGTAATTAACATCCCCTACCATAACTAATGAAACCTAATATCTAGTGGGTATCACAAGAGCTAGAGTAGAAGGAGGATAACCACAGAATATAATAAGATATATTCCACAGAAGGAGGCCCATGAGAGATCCCATCCATCAACCTAGTTATTTTCATGAGGATTATAAGGGGTAACCTGAACTAAAAAGTACAAAAGGGAAGATTCTAGAACCAAGACCTTGTGAAATATAAAAGGAGAGGAACTATGTGGAAGCAGATTCATTAAGAAGGATGACCATGGTTTCCTACCACTGACTTCTCCAAACTTAACCTTCAACAAGAGGAATCCAAATGACCATGATATTGGAAGACCTAAAAAATTCATACTCTTGAGGAATAGAAGATATTTTCAAGAAATATATCAAAAACCCCACTTGTAAAATAACTCAATAAGGTAATGGTATGGAAAGATCCAACTCAATGAAAATGTAGAGAACCATAGTGTGAAGCATTTTATCTATGCCATCATCCATACACAAGAAATTCCCTACGGAGTCCTATATACCATTGAACATAGATGGATTATAAAAATTTAAATTTATCCCTAGAATCTTGATCCAAACCATTATGGTATTGGAGTCCCTTCTGGAATGAATATCTAATGACCAATAGAAAATTAAAAAATGAAACTTTCTATAAGATATAAATTCCTTATCCTGAGAAGAAATGACATCATCCTTGGAGAAAATATGGATGTAAAAAAACACTTATGATTGAGCATAAGGATCATTTTTAGGGAGGAAGAGGCCCAAGAATCCATGAAGTACTTGAACACCACTAAAGGAGTAGGATTGATATAAAACTTAGAAATAAAGGTCTATTGATGGTATTCCATAGCATATTTAAAATATTACATGGTCATTTAGAAGCTCAAAATAATTTAAACATGTAACATTTCAAAATAATAGTTCTAAAATATAGGGATCAAGGGATGATACAGAGATGGAGATGAATGTCGAGAAAAGATCAAGGTGGAATTAAAATAATGAGGCAACCCAACAAGGAAAATACCCCCATAAAGATTGGATGAAGAAGGATATAGTGATAGAAGAGGACCCAAATAATGATCTGTTTGTGTGGATGGCCCTGGAAGGAAGGGATTAGTATCGACTTTGGAAAGATTGGGAGAGTTAATCATTTCATGGAACTCCACTATAGATTGTATCTGATTAATAACTGAGGATTACCTCAATGTTTTGGAAAAATATTTAACATTACATGAATACAATATTGAACTTCAATATGGATTATCACCTGTAGACTAATGGACAATATAAAATAACCATATAGAAACTCGAAGATATGATGAGATATTACTCTATGTACTTCAAAGGAGGTTGATAACAATATCTTCCGCTCATCAAGTTCTAGTATAAAAATATTTTATACTTAAGAATTAAGATGGATGCTTATGAATCCCTCTATACGGTGAAATTTATAACTATAATATGTTTGGATAAATTTAGAGAGTGTAATATTTTGGGAACTAAACTAGTTGAAGAAATTTCAATGAAGGTCAAATCCATTCAACAAAACATCGTAGTAGCAAAGGGTCAATAGAATATTTATGTTGATATCAACAAGATTTGGAGTTTCAGGTTGGAGATAAAGTGTTCCTTCATATATCTCAATAGAATAGATTCATGAGTTTGGGAAGAAGGGAAAACTATTCCCAAGATACATTATCCCCTTTGAGATTTTTTACCATATCAAAGTTGTGGCCAATCAACTAGTTTTCCCACCAAACCTCTCAACTAAATATTATATTCCATGTAACCCTCTTGAGAAAGTATATATTAGATCCCTTTCATGTTCTAAATCCATAGGTGGTATAGTTCTATCATGATCTCTGTTATGAGTAGTATTCAGTGAAGATATTGGACTTAAGAAACAATGTTATACAAAATAAGATAACTCACTTTGTAAAAGTACTTTGGTAAAACCATGAGTATGTAGAAGCAACCTAGGAACCTAAATAAATTACAAAACAAAAGTACCCTTATTCATTTTCATCTTATTATGTGAAATAAAATTTTTAGGATCAAATTTTTAAATATGGTAAGAATGTAACGAATCGAATATTTACATATGAAATTTTCCTTATAAATAAACATATGTCATATTTAGTAATTTACTATGGTATAAAACCCATCAACAGTATAATAAATATCAAAAATATGTTATTATGAAAATTAACAACAATGCATTTAGAGGATAAATATACCTCATAAATTTTAAAAAAATATAATCATATCGTAAACACAAAAAAATAAAAATAATAGAAAATTTTGTTTCATTGTGGCCCCCTATAATAATAACACTCATTAAAATACTATAACAAAGAAACAAAAGATTAGTAATATATCGACATTTTTTTGGAAATAAATAATATATTACAAATGGTTGGGGAAGAAGAAATACAAAGCTAAAAAAACACACAAACACACACATGAATTAAGTTATGGAGACTCAAACCTAAGACCTCCCCAACACCCCACAGGTCCCTTTTCTACTAGGCTAGGCTCTCAGGGCACAGAAATGAATAATATAACTTTGAGAGTAATGAATTAATGGATGAAATGATAGGTATTCAAAAGAAGTATAAAACTTATATAACCATTGAAAAAATGAATGTTAGAATAGTAACCTGGTCATTAAAATAATAAAATTATATTTGGGTTTTTTTGAAATAAATATATAAGGAATTTATTTATAATAAAATGAAAAAAATATTATAAAATAAACATTTATCATAAGGAAACCATATTATATTTTTGGAAAAACATATATGTTTTATTTTCATTAAAATAAATTTTATAACAAATTTAATTATTTTAAATAAAATTTTATTTTCCTAGAATGGTTTTTAAAAAGTATTTATTTTTATATAAATAATAAAATAATCTTATCCAGTCATTAGCAATTTTTATAAGGGCTAAAATTTTGTTTGTTTAATAAAAATTAGTATTTTTAAAATAAATAAAAAACTTATTTAAAAATTAAATTTTATCATAATTATAAAATTATTTTCATTAAAAAGATTTTATTTTTTGAATTAGTGCTTCAAAATAATATAAGGGTGAATTTTTATAATTTTTATAAAAATGTATGTTTTTTGTGAATAATAGAATATGGAAAATTAAGTAATTTACAATATATTTTAAAAACATGATTAATTTCATATACAGTGATATAATAAAACATTATCTAAGAATCGCATATTTAAATTACTAAATATAGTCACAATATTCCTAACTATTGTTATTATTGTACAAAAAAATAAACTAATGAATATTTTATTCAAAAACACTCATCTACTCCCCTTATAAATACTTCCCTTCACCTCCCCACATCTCTACACACTCTAATATTCATAGATCAACTAAAATATACCAAAATTTATCCCCAAAACTCTTATAAAATCCCTACATGTCTTTTTATGATCTAATTACCACCCTTAAAAGGCATAATCCAATTAGAAACAGAGTCATCCCAAGTAGTAAAGTAAGAAATATTAATCTCCACTTTTTATTTCTTTTCCTTTAAATATTGTTCTTCTACCTTCTAAAAATCAATTTAATCCATAAAAATGTAATTAAATTAGTATCATATATATATACTAAAAAGTTATTCTATTAATTTAATAACCATTACTTACCTTCCTTTCAATTATTTTAGAATGAAAACATCATGCATATTATTGTCAGATAACCACCTCCGTGGATGAAGAATTTCATTTTTCATCACTGGATTGAATAGATGGTTTTAAAAACGAATTTAATGAATATATACAATATTTATTACATTATTAAGTTCTAAAAACATAAATTGGGAATTATCAGAATGATATTAACAATTAATGGTCATAATAATTCTAACCACCCATAAAGTACATACAAATAATTCCTTCATAATTTTGAATATATTTTGAGGAAGCTATTGAAGTATATAAATTTTTTGATACTATAATGAAAAATGAAACAATTTTGGAATTTTTGGAATTTTTTAAAAAAACTTTGACAATCATCAACTTATAAAATTAGTCTTGGGGAAAATTATAGAATAAACCCAAGTGGATGATGAGAGAAAAAACATAAAAGTAAATAAATAAAATATGATAATAAATTGATATTAAAAATTAAATATCTATAAAAAATGTTTTTAGTTAAGTATTTAATAAATTTAATTTTATTATTTAGGATGGTAGACACACTAACCAAGTGAGTCAGGACCTAAGGTAAAGGAACTCATGAACCACCCTCTTTTCTTTTGGGTTTTTCTTTCTCTCTATACCTCACTTTATCTCTATATTATTCTAATTTACTTCTTATTATATATATATGTGTGTGTTTGTGTGTTTATTTCTATTATGTATATACCTAGTTTATTTTAGCTTTCTTTTTTAGGGTTATACATTCTTTTCAAGTTCCCTTCTCAATTCCTTTTTTTAATCAAGCCAAATTAAAAGTAACATCTATAACTCTTATTTAATTTCATGTACTAATCCATTAATTATTTTAGTGTTATATGATTTCTAAAAATAAACATTATTTTGTGAAATAACTATTTTAGTTCAACTCTTGTTTTATGAAAAACACTTTATGCTACCATCTTTAAAGGATCTTTACTTATTTATTAAAACATTGTTTAAGAGGATCATTCCTATACCTATTTATCCACTTATTTATTATGAATTTTTATTCACAAAAAGTCCATATTTAATTCCTATTATTATTTATTCTAATATAAAAATCCAAAAAAATTAATCCCTTATTTTATTTGGAATCATTATGATACACCATTTTTTTCCCTTAATACATGATTATGTAACCCATTTTCTTCTCATGGGTTTTTCTTATACTTACTACTTATGCATTATTTCAATATAGGGAACAAATATATATGTAAATATTACGACACTACTACAAAAACAGGCAAGGGAATCGCCACCTTATATCATCGCTAAGCAAAAACCGCTAATAAAGAAACCCTGTATCAGCGCTAAAATTTTAGCGCTGATACAGGGTAACCTTTATGAGTGCTAAAAAAGCAGTAATAAAGAGACCCTTTATCAATGCTAGAAAATCATTGATAAAGAATTCATGTATCAATGCTAAAATGTTAGCGCTCATATAGGAAGGATTTATCAGCGCTTTTTTAGAACCGATAAAGAGGCCCTTTATCAGTCCTAAAAAAGCGCTGATAAAGGCTACCTTTATTAGCGCTAAAATTTTAGCATGGATAAAGGTAGCCTTTATTAGTGCTTTTTTAGCACTGATAAATCCTTAGTCCCATATTTTATAAAATCGGTCGCACAGTGTCCTCAGTTTATTTTGAACTAAAGCTCTCGCGGTACTGTAACCCTACGACTCCTCTCTGCCACCCCCCCGATCTTTGCGTTGCCGGACCTCCGCCACCCCTATCTTCACGCTGTCGGACCTCCGCCTCTAGCCCTTCTCCTAATCCTCCCACTCAAACCCCTTTGGCGGATTTTCCTCCCCGCAAACCCTAATTCTCCTCCTCTTTGCTTAACCATACTCCCCGCGAACCCTACTCCTCCATTTTTCTTCGGTTGGCGGCTCCTCTCGTGCACCTCCACCTATGGAAGTTTCCAATTGTGTGGTAAGTGATTCAATGATTTTACATTATTACATGATTTTGATATGCTTTCTTAGTTTCATGAATGTGTTCTATGGATTAGTTTTTTGGTGTGAAATATTTTTTAGAAAGGTTTTGAGATCCTCATGTGAAGAAATTTTTTTTCTAAAGGAATGTTTTTATATTGCGTGTTATCTTTGTTGAGGTGTTTCTTAAATATATTTTATGTCTTGTGTGAAAGGTGTGAAATGAAATGAGTTTTCAAAGAGAATTAATGGTTTTAATGTCTTGAATGTGGATTTTATAAGAGAAATTCATTTTTTTCATGTTGTATGTTTTTTGAACCTGATATGTGTCTTTGAATTGTGAATTTGATTTGAAACATGTTATAAAATGGATTTTATGTGATTATGAATTTGGAAGGGGATTTTTGCATGGAAATGGTTGGATTCCATATGTGTTCTTCTTGTTTTGTTTCCAAATGTGTTTCATAATTATTTAAATGGGTTTGAAATGTGTTTCAAAATGGTTTTAGTGTGCATGTGAAATGGAAAGTGGATTTTTGTGTAAAATAGTGGTTTTGGTTTGAGATTTAGATCATTGGATCCATGTGAAAATGTGAAAGTGGTGATATCCTTATGTGATTATAATTCTTGGAATGTGTATGTGATTGTGGTGATATAGTTATAGTTAAGCTAAATGGGGTCTTAGATTGCAAATACTTCAAGATATTTTTTACAAATCAATTATATCTTGATTCGATGGTATTGGGTAAGTCCATGGAGTTTATCAACCTCATATAAGGATATTATACATTGACTCAATATACTAATAATTTTTCTAAAATTGCTCAGTTTTCACTTGAAGTGGTTTCAAACAAGAATCTTAAGTCCCAGAGGTTTTATATGGTTATTTGATCAGATATCCAATGTCAAGTATTTATTTTAAATTTTACCTAAAATTTTGATGTTCTAGATAGGGATGTGATTAAAGAAATTTGCATTACTATTATGTCAAGGTTAACTACAGTTACTTATATTCCCAGTGGTAGTTATAGTGGTTCCTATAAGTGGAATAGGAAGTAGAATGAGCCTCATAGTAAAAATAGTGGTGGTGGTATTTTATAGAAAACATCCTCCAGATCATTTATAGTGTCCAGTAAAGGCCAAATGAATTTTTCCAATGTGGAAATATTGAACACTCAAAACGTTATTGCATAAAAGCATTGAATATTTACATCTCGTACAAACATTAAACCCACTTGAAGAGGGTTTTACATGTTTTTACTACCTTTTGTAGTGGAATGAAATCATAAATATTAAGAGGTACCAAATCATATTAATATTATTAAATAATAATGGGATCCTAGAAACATGTATTAGGAAAAAAACAACTTCATGCAGTGGATTAATCTCCAGTAGGAACTGATGTTGGTCATACGATAGTGAGAGGTGTCATTTCCATTTCTTTTTCTTTACTGTATGTTTTATTTGATATGTTTTCCCATCATTATTTCATATCAAACCACAATATAGAGCTATTAAAACTTATAATAGTGCTCATGTCTTATGTGATAGAGATTGTAACATCTCTTCGGATAAAGAGGGAGTAAGGTCTCTGATTCCCCTCTCATGTTTTCTCTATTTTAGAGATTTAGATCATATGATATTTTTTTCTTCTTAAAATGATTCCCCTATCTGTTATTCTCAAAATGGACTGACTAGTTTCTAATAAATCTTGGATTTACTATTATCATCGGTGGGTGTCCTTCACTTCCCCCGATGGGGAATTCCATGTTTTCCATAGAGAATCAGACATGAGGTCTAGTTGAGCTAGACCTCTTGTTCCAGAGTTTAGTGGGATGATATCCTTTTATAGTATTTAACTGCAGTAGGAAGCCTATTATAGTGAACTTCCCCTAGTAGCTATTCAACTTCCAAAAGTGTTTTCTTTAGTCTTTTTTGGTCTACCACTAGAGAGGGAGGTGGATTTCTCTATCAACTTGGTGATGGGTACAAAACCAATATCTATTCTATCTTACCATATAGAAATAGTTAAATTGAAGGAACTAAATAATCAATGGGATGAATTGGTTTCCAAATTCTTTATTTAACCTAGTGTGTTTCCTTGGGAAGAACTAGTGCTTTTCACCAAGAAGGTCATTATAACCCTTCACTTGTGTGTTGATTTCCATAATCTCAATCGGGTTATGATCAATAAAAAGTTTCTTTTGACCTATATTTATTATTTATTAGATCTTATAAAGGGGGGTAGTGGTTCTCTAAGATTATTCTTTAGTTTGGTTAACACCATCTCAGGATAAAAGAGTTTGAGATTTATGTGTGACTATATACTTATTATATTTTAATATTATTTCTTACACACCACCAATTGAGTCAAGTAACCTGATTGAAATCCATATGGGTACTTTGGTTCTAATGTGGATATCGTTTTTTATGTGTTTGTGACATGTGTATGTGTGGATATATGGGTGTTTAGGCATGATGATATTGAATGTAGGGCAGATACCTAGGAGTGGTAGATGTATCATTCTTGATTATTCTTGTGTTTGGACTGGGGTGATTTGAGGAAACTATAATGAATCTAAAGTAATTATATTTAATGAATTACATATTGTAAAGATTATGAGAATCCTTTCTTTACTTATAGAGTTGGCTACAGGTTTTCATCTATATGTATTTTAGGTTGGTGAGGTATAAAAGGATGGACCAGTTGACCATAGAAGGGGTGACCTGATAGAGGAGGATGAGCCATAGAGGATGATGTCGTGTGATTTTTACCATCTATGACATAAGTGATTATCCCCGTGAACCCCTTTGTGGTTGGAAACTGTGTTGAATTTGATGGGGGGGTCTATCCTAGTTCTGTTGATTTCCAAATATTTATAGAAAATGGTTAGGCTCTATTAATCTCTATTTTTATAAGGAATTTGTTCTCTACTACTATATTTGGAAGTCTTTTTTTGTGTACTTGAACCATAAATACTAATATTTGAGATTCAAATATGATGAAGATGAATAAAGATTGAATGGATGCTAATCGTTTGACAATAGAGTATGAGAACGGAGTGAAAGAGTTCATCAAGTTTGCAAAGTATCACGCAAAGGATCCTTCTCAAATCCTTTGTTCGTGTTTATGTTGTTCTTATTCTAGACTACTTACTCTAGAGGAGTTGGAAGAACAATTGATATGTCATGGAACAGATCGGAGTTATAAATATTGGAATAAACATGGATAAAAAGATAATGTAGCTACTGGCTGGGATAAAACTATGTTTTATGGATCATCAAATATGAATAAAAATATGGATAATGAAGAAGACTGTATGGAGGATGTGATTACATATGTCAATAATGATGAAGATCATATTGAGGAAATGAAAAAGACAGTTGAAGATGAACTCTATGATTGCCAAAAATTATTTTAGAAGTTAAAGAGTTGTCCAAATACGCCATTGTATGCTGGTTGCACTAAATATACAGCATTGTCAGCTATACTGAAGTTGTATAAATTGAAAGCAGGCAATGGATGGAGTGATGTCAATTTTATGGAACTACTTGCTCTCTTTAATGACATTCACCCAGAAGATAATGAACTCCCAAGCCGGACATATGAAGCTAAACTAATTCTACGCTCGATGGGTATGATTTCTGAAAAAATACATGCTTTCCCAAAAGACTATATTTTGTTTCGCAAGGAGAAAAAATCACTTACAGAATTCCCAAAGTGTGGTGCTTCTCGATACAAGAAAGATGGATCCAATCCTACGAAAGTTGTATGGAACTTTCCAATCATTCCAAGGTTTAGGCATCTATATGGAAGTGAAGAAACTGCAAGACAATTGTTGTGGCATGCACATAAAAGAAATAAAGATTGGGAATTATGTCATCTGGCCGACTCTCCTCAATGGAAGAAAATTGATCATGAGTATCCTAAATTTGGAAAAGAGTCAAGAATCCTTCATCTTGCATTATCTACAGGTGGAGTGAATCCTTTTGGTTTTCAAACTAAAAATCATAGTTCATGGCCTATTATGTTGTTAAATTATAACTTGCCACCCTAGTTATGCATGAAGTGGAAATTCATCATTTTATCTATGTTTATATCAGGACCAAAACAACCAGGTAACGATATTGATGTTTATCTGGCTCTTTTGATTGGAGATTTGAAGTTATTGTGGGATTCAGGTGTTATGTTGTATGATGCGTATAAAAGTGAATAATTCATGTTGAGAGCGATGTTGTATGGGACAATAAATGATTTCCCTACTTATGGAAATTTGTTAGGATATATAATTAAGGGAACTCAAGGGTGTCCCATGTGTGAAGAAGATATAGAATCAATTAGGTTGAAACATTCATCGAAATCTGTGTTTCTAGGACATTTTAGATTTATACCTCATCGGTATAAGTACCAATCTTGGACGACATCATTCAATGAAAGTTCATAACAATGCGTAGCACCGTCTCCACTAACAGGTGATTAGTAGTTTGAGAAATTAAAATATGTGAACACTATTTTTGGTAAACTATTTCTGAAAAACCTTACGAAAATAGGTTAGAAAAAGTGATTATTTTTTTTGAATTACCATACTGGAATTGTTTGTATGTCAGACATTTTCTTGATGTGATTCATGTGGAAAAAAATGTATGTGACAATGTTATTAGAATGTTTCTAAATTCCCCTGGAAAAACAAAGGATGTAATTAAGGTGAGGTTGGACATGGTTGACATGGGAATAAAAGAATATTTGGCTCCCATGAAGGGTGAAAATCGAATGTTTCTTCCTCCAGCTGCTTATACTCTTTCTGGGAAGGAGAGATATAAGTTTTGCAACTTCTTCAATTATGTAAAGGTTCTATAGGGGTATTCATCAAATATCAATAAAATTGTGTCAATGAATGATTCTAAGTTAAAAGGTTTGAAATCACATGACTACCATGTTTTTATTCAAGATCTAATTCCTATAGCTTTACATTTCAATTTTCCCAAAAATGTTCGTCATACGTTATCCAAACTTTGTTTCTTTTTCAAAGCTATATGTAGCAAAGTTTTAGACCCGGTGAAATTACCATCTATGGAAAAATAAATTGTCATCATATTATGTTAATTAGAAATGTTCTTCCCACCAATATTCTTTGATATGATGGTTCATATGATGATTCACTTGCTGAGAGAGATTCGACTTTTTGGTCCTGGGCACTATAGATGGATGTATCCTATTGAACGGTATATGAAGATTTTGAAAGTGTATGTCAAAAATCAAAGTCGACCAGAGGGTTGTATAGTGGAGTGATATATTGTTAAGGAAGCCATTGAATTTTTTACCAAATGCTTATCTGATGTGGAAAGCAATGGTCTCCCGAAATATCGTCACACTAGATGCATTGAGAGTGATGCAATTTCTGGAAAACATGTTGTGACATTCAGTATTACAAATCGGGAGCAGACCCAGCTTTATGTTTTTCATAATAATTGGGAGGTCTCTCCATATATTGAAACTCACAAAGAAATTCTTAGGAAGTTGAATCCATCAAGGGCTGAAAATGGTTATCATATACACATAATCACCAGTTTAGAGGATAGTTTCAGGAACATATTTTTAACTAGTTGGATGAAAATCCGAATTCAATTTCTGAACAACTTCGATGGATAGCTGTTGGAACAAGTGTGTATGTATTATCTTACAGTGGTTATGTAATTAATGGTTATACATGCTATACAGATGAACATGATGAAGATGGTACGATGTAAAATAGTGGAGTTACACTAGTGGCTGAAGCGATGCATGTTTCTGGTATTAAATAAAGAAATCCAATTTATGCAAATATGTCATAATTTGGCATTATCAAAATAATATGGGAGTTGGATTATACGACATTCCAATTGCCCATTTTTCAATGTAAATGGGTTGATAACAATAGTGTTGTTAAAATAGATGAATGGGGATTTGTGAAAGTTGATTTCAGTAAATAAGGGTATAAAGATAAACAGCTTATAATGGAATCACAAGTGGTACAAGTTTTTTATGTTCCAGATCCCACAAACCGAAAGTGTTCGATTGTTCTGTTATCGTCCAAAACTACTGAAGGGTTCGATGAAAATTTAGTTGAGAACAATCCTTTCAGTGGTACGTCGCAATCATTACACAGGGGTCCCAATGTAGATGATGTTTTTTATGTCATAGGAGACCAAAATGAAGGTATTTTGATAATCGATAGAGGTGTCAAACCCCTTCATCCTTTGAAAAAAAGTAAGAGAGTTCAATAAACATGATATATTTTGTTTGTAATATAGATCTTGTTATCTCATGTTATTATCTTATCCTTACTGAATTTATGTAATCTAAATTAATTGTTCAACCACTTTTCTAGATAATGAGTTCTGCACATTATGGTGCTCTTAACCTTGAGGCTCAACAAGTCTCTCAAGCTACTGCTATTGCGGCAGCTGCTGCTCTTATTGTGGCTGCTCACAGTGTAGAGCAACAACAAGTTTCTGAACCTGTTGTTTCTCCTAGTGTTGAGGTCCAACAACCATCATCACATTCCGTTGCTACCATTTCAGATGAACATATAGATGATGTTGATATCGATGAAATGGTAGGGAATGAAGGATCGACGTCATAGAAAACACAGGTGTGTTGTAGTTTGACAGTGTTAGCCAAAGTTCTTAAGGTGAAAATCAAAGGCATCAAATTTGATGTTGGATGGAATGCACGAGGCCAACATGTGAATCCCAACAAGGATATGTTTAGTAGTTACATTGGAGTTGTCACTCGACAACGCATGCTGATCGACATAGATTCATGGCACAGTGTTGTGTCCAGAACGAAGGCTCTGATCTGGGAATAAATTATGGTAACATTATTGATTTATTTTATTAATTTACTAGCAAATAAAATAATGAAACAATGTATTTATCTTCTCAATCTCTCATAGAGTACATTTATAGTAGACGATTCACATAAGGATAATATACTAAGGATTCCAGGAAGGATTCATCGAGGTTTTCACACTATTTTAACAAGATTTCACCTGAAATATTCCAAAGGTAAAATAAACCTGCACCCACCCATTGTCTACGCTCACCTAATATACCAAGAAGCGTGGGATGCATTTATTGGCCGCCGTGGGGATAAGAAGTTTAAGGTACCTTGTGGGTGATAATATGTTGTTTGAGGATACGTGTATTCATCACTTTGATTGTCAATATTTCATTTATGAAACAGCAACTCTGTACTAAAAATAAGGAACGTGCATCAAAACCAACATACCCCTACCATAAAGAAAGGATGGGGTACACTTCACTAGAAAATAAAATGGTACGTATTTTAAATTTACAGTAATATTGTTAGGTGCTAATAAAAAACATCATAATTATCTTTCTACGTTTATATGTAGATTGATGAGTCTAAAACCAAAGACACTTCCATCCCACGTCATGTGTTATAGAAGGAGGAATGTGTGAATAAGGAAGGGAAGATAGTAGATGAGAACACACAAAAAGTGTGGGAAATATGTGTAAGTATGAAACGATGATAAAAATATTTGTTTTAAATTGCTATTACATAAAAATAAATAGATATTTTCCTATATCTGACATTCACAAGAATCAGCTACTCCTATAGCGGATGCAGACCTATTATCGACAGCTTTGAAGTTTCCAGAACAATACGGCCATGTTAGAGGTTCGGGGTTTGGGGTGACACCCTGAGTATATTTTGAGAAGAAGAAAAAACAGATGATAGAGATGAAAAATTGAAACAAATGAGGAAAAGACTAGAAACCCTTGAAGAATGATTGCAATTTCAGGGAGAGTTGCTAGTAAATTTTATGGGTGGGAAGCAAGGAGAAGACAAAAATAAGGAATAACCAGTGCGTGAAGATCCCCCCCCCCACTAGCTTTGAGGTTAGCCATTCCCTTCAAAGAGCTGTCTTAGCCATGGTACTCAATATTCTAAGAATTGTTCTCATGAAATGTGAATCAGACAAGCATTGATACTTTTCCTATACTGATCTTCTATAGGGTGATAATGATTGTGATTTATATCTGTCAACACCCACCTATCACCTTGTAGCGAGGGCTACAGTGTTCAACATCCTAGATGACACACTGCATAATAGACCACTTCTGAAAGATCACCTGAAAGTGATGATTACTGTAGTTCATGAGCCAAATGCAGAGCTACCTATTCCACTTGATGACAATGATATTCATACAGTTGAAAAGGCTATTGGGTCATTCATTGCATATCCATTACAACTTTTAAGAGTAAATGCAGACAAAGAGGTGTTTATTTCCTTTTTTCAAGCTAAACCTTTAACAATTAATGAAAAAATGGTCTGAACTAATTAATGTTATTATATATGGAGAAAGGGAAGGGGGTGAAAAACTTTTGCTCAAAACCATCTAAAGGATCGACCAACTGATCCCAAGGAGCTACTGAAAGCACAATAACACCACATTTTCTCTATCCACATTTACTAGCATTGAAGACTCATGTGGATACGAATATAAGAGGTGGTAGTAGTCATATAGTGGTTTTCAAAAAGAATATATACAGAGAGGAAAGCCATGATTTTGTTGCTGTTTAAAATGTAAATAAGATCCTTGAAAATGGTTGGCTAGGCATCACAGTTGTAAATATATATATGAGGTATATTTTCATGAATTGATTTTCTAAAAGCTGATCTAATGTGAAAATTATGACTAAATGCATTTTATATTGTTAACAGACGTATATATGAAAACCAGTTGAAGGAATTTTCTCATGTACCAAAATTCAGACTCATTAGTCCTCATACTACATCAACACATCTAACAAAATTAGAGCCATAAAAAAAGAATGAAATAGTGAACGGCTAGCTGAAAACATTTGAAAGCAAGATTCTAGATGACAAACTCTTCCTAATACCAACCATAGAGGGGTAAAACTCTACGATTAAAACATATCAATTATATTTTAACTTCTTTTATTACTTATTCCTTTTTGTGTTTTTAGACAACATTGGATGTTAATTGCGGTGAACTTGGATACTCCAAAGATTTATTTTTTGGATTCAAGGAAAGGATATCCATCAAAGTGACCACACATGATGGAGTTTGTGAATCTGTAAGACACTACATCCTACGTTTTAGGTCTAAACATCAAGTAATATAATTTATATTATCTTTAATTGAGGATTATGTTATGATAGGGTGGTGTATCATTATCATCTATAAAAAGGAATGAGGATAGGGGATAAGCATAAGGAGGTGAGCAAGTACTACATCTGAACAAATATCAGGGTATATATAATAAAATTTCACTATCCAAACACATATCAAAACAAGTTAATTATTATCCTAATGAATAATTTTTTTTCAGTGTCCAAAACAAACAAACGATAATGATTGTGGTTATTATTTTTTAAAATTTATAAAAGAGATCATTTTTTATCAACAAACTAGCATCCCTAAAGAGGTATTTTCAAAAACAACTACTAGTTCATTTAATTTATTTATTAATTATTTATTTTTATATTTTGCAGAACTACTCCGACTGTCGAAAAGCCTCGTACTCAAAAGATGATATAAATTTGTTTAGTAATGAGTGGGCTGCATACCTAATGGCAGATTGTACACAAATAGCATGAAGATCTGACTTGGGGATGTGTACAATTGGCGGCCATTTTTTAGAGGGGTTAAGGGGTTCAAAAGATGAAACATTGTTGTATGTAAATGTTTGTAGGAAAATTTTAATTGGTACTAAATAAAAAATTATTTCTCTAATGAGTCATTTTTTCATTTTAACAGATGATATGCACCAACAACATGCAAGAATGATGAACCATTCAAAGTGTCTCTCTTTTGTTTAAAATGAATAGATTTTTAAGTGAAAACAACAACTAACGTACGGAAATCTGACCAAACACATTCATATTGTGTTGATACTTCAGTAGAATGATCCATGGGTGAGTTAGGGACATGTATGAGTCAACCCCGCCTCAATCTGAGGCACAGTGTGGTCGGTATCAGTCAAAGTCTCTCTCTTTTGTTTAAAACGGACACAATTTTAAGTGAAAACAACAACTGACCTAAAAAATCAAACCTAACGCATTTGGATAGTATTGATACTTTACGAAAATGATCCATGGTTCCTTTTTGATGTGTAAGAGTTAACCCAGCCTCAATTTGAGGCAAGGTGTGACCGGTATCACTCAAAGGGTCTCTCGTTTGTTTAAAATGGACACAATTTTAAGTGAAAACAACAACAGACCTACGGAAATCTGACCAAATGCATTATTATTGTGTTTATACTATAGTATAACGATCCATGGGTCCTTTATGATGTGTATGAGTTAACCCCACCTCAATCTGTGGCCCGGTGTGGCCATTATCACTCAAAGTGTCTCTCTTTTTTTCAAATAGACACAATTTTAAGTGAAAACAACAACTGACCTACGAAAATATGACCAAAAGCATTTTTATTGTCTTTCTCCTTTATGAGAACAATCCATGGGTGCATTGGAGACGTGTAAGAGTCAACCTCGCCTCAATCTGAGGCATGGTATAGCTGGTATCACTCAAAGTGTCTCTCTCTTTTTTTAAATGGACACAATTTTAAGTGAAAACAACAACTGACCTACGAAAATCTGACCAAATGCATTTGGATTGTCTTTATCCTATAGTATAATGATACATGGGTCATTTTTTATGTGTGTGAGTCAACTACACCTCAATCTGAGGCACGTTGTGGCCGGTATCACTCAAAGTGTCTCTCTTTTGTTTAAAATGGAAACAATTTTAAGTGAAAACAACAACTAAACTACAGAAATTTGAACAAACGAATTAGTATTGTATTGATATTTTAGGAGAAAGAACCATGGATCCTTTGAAACATGTAATAGACAACCCTGCCTCAATCTGAGGCCCGGTGTGGCCGGTATCACTCAAAGTGTCTCTCTCTTTTTAAAATGGACAGATTTTTAAGTGAAAACAACAACTAACGTACGGAAATATGACCAAATGCTTTTGGATTGTGTTGATCCTTTAGTATAATTATAAATGGGTCCTTTTAGACGTTTACGAGTAAACCCCATCTCAATCGGAGGCACGGTGTTGCCGGTATCACTCAAAGTGTCTCTCTTTTGTTTAAAATGGACACAATTTTAAGTGAAAAAAACAACTGACCTACGAAAATATGAACAATGAATTTGTATTGTCTTGATCCTATAGTATAACGATAAATGGGTCCTTTTTTACATGTACGAGTCAACCCCGCCTCAATCCAAGGCATGGTTTGGCCGGTATCACTCAAAGTTTCACTCTTTAGTTTAAAATTGACATAATTTTAAGTGAAAACAACAACTGACCTACAGAAATCCAACCAAACGCATTTGAATTGTATTGGTATTTTATTATAACGATACATGGGTCGTTTTTTATGTGTAAGATTCAACCCCACCACAATTTGAGTTCTGGTGTGGCCAGTATCACTCAAACGGTCACTCTTTTGTTTAAAATGGACAGATTTTTAAGTGAAAACAACAACTGACATACGGAAATATGAACAAACACTTTCGGATTGTATTGATCCTTTAGTATAATGATACATGGGTCCTTTGAGACGTGTACAATTCAACCCCGTCTCAATCGGATGCACAATGTTGACGGTATCACTCAAAGTGTCTCTCTTTTATTTAAAATGGACACAATTTTAAGTGAAAACAACAACTGACCTACGGAAATCTGACCACATGCATTAATATTGTCTTTATCCTTTAGTAGAACAATCCATGGGTCCTTTTTGATGTGTAAGATTCAACCCTGCCTCAATCTGAGGCATGGTGTGGTCAGTATCACTCAAAGTGTATCTGTTTTGTTTAAAATGGACACAATTTTAAGTGAAAACAACAACTGACCTATGGAAATCTGAAAAAATACATTAGGATTGTGTAGATACTTTAGGAGAACAATCCATGGGTCCTTTGAGACATGTACGAGTCAACCCCTCCTCAATCTGAGGCACGTTATAGCTGGTATCACTCAAAGTGTCTCTCTTTTGTTTAAAATGGACACAATTTTAAGTGAAAACAAAAACTGACCTACGGAAATATGAAAAAATGAATTCGGATTGTGTTGATCCTTTAGGATAATGATACATGGGTCCTTTGAGATGTGTAAAAGTCAACCCCTCCTCAATCTGAGGCACAGTTTAGCCAGTATCACTCAAAGTGTCTCTCTTTTGTTTAAAATGGACACAATTTTATGTGAAAACAACAACTGACCTACGAAAATCTGACCAAACTCATTCGGATTGTCTTGATCCTATATTAAAACTATCCATGGGTTATTTTGGATGTGTAAGAGTCAACCCTACCTCAATCCGAGGAACGGTGTGGCCGTTATCAGACAAAGTGTCTCTCTTTTGTTTAAAATGGACACAATTTTAAGTGAAAACAACAACTGACCTACAGAAATATGACCAAACACATTCAGATTGTACTGATATTTTATTAGAATGATACATGGGTCCTTTTCAATTTTTATGAGTCAAACCTCCCTCAATCCGAGGTCTGGTGGGGACGGTATCACTCAAAGGGTCTCTCTTTTGTTTAAGATGGACAGATTTTTAATTGAAAACAACAACTAACATACGGAAATCCCACCAAATTCTTTAGGATTGTATTGATACTTTAGGAGAATGATCAATGGGACATTTTAAACATGTACAAGGCAACCTCGTCTCAATCCGAGGCACGGTGTTTCCAGTATCACTCAAAGTGTATCTATTTTGGTTAAAATGGACACAATTTTAAGTGAAAACAACTGACCTACATAAATCTAACCAAACGCATTTGTATTGACTTGATCCTTTATTATAACAATCCATGGTACATTTTAATCATTTATGGGTCAACCCCACCTCAATCCAAGGCATGGTGTGGCCAGTATCACTCAAAGTGTTTCTATTTTCTTTAAAATGGACATGATTTTAAGTGAAAACAACAACTGACCTACGGAAATCCAACCAAACGCATTCGGATTATCTTGATCCTTTATAATAATGATCCATGGTTCCTTTTTTATGTTTAAAAGTCAATACCTCCTCAATATTAGGCATGGTATAGCCGGTATCATCTCTTTTTTTTAAAATGGACACAATTTTAAGCGAAAACAATAACTGACCTATGGAAATCCAATCAAAAGCATTTGGATTGTCTTGATCCTATAGGATAATGATACATGGGTCTTTCTTGATGTGTACAAATCAACCCCTCCTTAATCCGAGGCATAGTATGGCCGGTATCACTCAAAGTGTCTCTCTTTTGTTTAAAATGGACACAATTTTAATTGAAAACAAAAACTGACCTACGGAAATCCTACTAAACGCAATCGGATTGTATTGATCCTTTATAAGAATGATCAATGGGTCCTTTGTGACATGTACAAGTCAACCCGACCTCAATCCACAGCACGGTGTGTCCGGTATCACTCAAAGGGTCTATCTTTTTTTTAATGGACACAATTTTAAGTGAAAACAACAACTGACATATGGAAATCTGACCTAACGCATTCAGATTGTGTTGATCCTATAGGTGAATGATTCATGGGTCTTTTTCAATGTGTAAGAGTCAACCCCTCATCAATAAAAGACATGGTGTGGCTGGTATCACTAAAAGTGTCTCTCTTTTGTTTAAAATGGACACAATTTTAAGTGAAAACAACTAACCTATGACTTCGACACCCCCACACCTCTGGACACCCCCCACCCCTTGGAAAGACCCCTCAACCCCTTACACATCCCCACCGCCCTAGACATTCCCATGGACATCCCTCCCCCCCCCCCACCCCGAAGACCCCCCCCCTGGACAACCACCACCCACTGGATGGCACCCCAACCCCTCCCAGACAGCACCCCACCACTTGGATACCCCCTACCCCCTGGACACCGCCCCCCACCCATGGACGGCCACCCCCACCCTCCCAGACACCAAACCCCCCTTGGATAGCCCCACAAACCCCCTGGAAACCCCCCCCCCCAACACACTTGACACCAGCCCACCCCACTGGACACCCCATAGACACCCCCCCCCCCCCACCTGGACACCCCCTCCTTGGACACCACCCCACCCCCCTTGGACAGCACCCCAACCTCCAGGACCCCCCACCCCCCTGGACACCCCCCACCCCCTGGACACCCCTATCCCCCCGTCCACCCCCATCGCACCCTCCTTGACACCACCCCACCCCCCTTGGACAGCCCCACCAACCCCCAGGAACCCCCCCCCCCCCCGACACCCTAGACACCAGCCCACCTCCCACATGGACACCCCCATGGATAGCACCCCCCCCCTCCCCCCCCCCCACCTGGACACCCTACCCCCCCCCCCCCACCCCCTGGACACCCCACCCTCCTTGGACAGCCCCGCACACCCCTAGACACCCCTTTACCCCCGGACACCCCCATCCCCCTGGACACCCCCTACCCCCACTTGGACAGCCACCCCAAACCCCTAAATAGCCTCCCCTACCCCCTAAATTCTGAATTGAATTATTTATATACTTAATTAACTTATGAATTATGTTTTAATGGTGCACGTTTATACTTCTTTTATGGGTATACTTGGTCTAATTAGCTTATGATTTATGTGTTAATTTTATATGAGTATACTTATTGAGATGCTGGATTGTTTGGAGGTATTTGGGTGTGCTGCTGTAGAATTTTTTTTAGCAGTAGACAGAGCTTTATCATCACTTTTTTAGCGCTAATAAAGGATTATTTCATCAGCGCTAAAAGAGAGCTGATAAAGGTTTCCGTTATCAGCACTTTTTTACCACTGATAAAGTCCCCCTTTATCAGCACTAAATAAGCACTTATAAAGGGGACCCCCCCCCCTATCATCACTGACCTTTACAGCGCTTTTTTAGCACTGATAAAGACCGTTTTGAGCGCTGATAAAAATCATTTTTGTAGTAGTGTGATGTGATGATTAACATAATTATTATACATCCCCCAATTAATTATCAATGCATTCCTATTGTAGGGTGTGGAAAAAGAAAATTTATTTTTCTAATGCAGTATAGAGTCTCACCAAGGTTGTTTTTCTTGAGGATCTTCACAATTACTTGCTTACTTATTCTAAGTCACATAAATCTAATTGTTTTTGTTGCTTTCTATTATTTATGAAAGTAATGAGGTTTTGAATAATTTATAAAATAATGAAATGAAATAAAATAGGAAAATTTGGACTAAACTAACAAGCATTTATAAATAGAATCTGATTAGAAATAAATAAATTGGTCCTATGTATGGTTTTGGGTACAATAATTATTCTACTTCATTTATTTAAATTTATCTTGGTAATTCAGCTATGAAATATCGTGCATGAATCATTATAATTTTATTTAGTGTTATGAAATATCTAATTCTTTAACAAATATAGATTCTACCTCCTCAGGTAATCAAGGTTGATGGAACACTCCAGTCGAGAGTGTGATATCTTCTAGGAACCAACACCATCCTATGTTGCCTCATCCTTTGATCAGTTTAACCCCAATATGTGAAGATTTGATCAATGTAATAGAGGTAAAATAAATAAATTAAAATAATAGAAATAGACTTGAGTTACATTTCATGGGGGAAATCACCACGCCCGTTCAATCCACTCAGAACTACTATAAAAATAAAATAAAATTTATGAATTCAAGAACGCCTTAACCTCCCCCGATCCAAGCCTTGGTTAGCACATAATTTTTTCGGGTAATAAATCATAATGGTGGAAAGAGAGAATAAAATAAAAATAAAATAAAATGAATGGAAAAGAGAGAGTGAGATAGAGAGAATAATATAAAACTAAAAATTAAAAAACATGAAATAATAAAATAAAATAAGAAGAAGAAATACAATAATAAGAATGGGATCGAAGAGATAAATAAAAGGAATAATAAAAGTAAAAGAATAAGGAAAATGGAAGTTTTTTGAAACACTAGTTAACAAAACGTTAATGAATTATTTAATAAATATAAACTATAATTACATTTAAATTAAAACTAAAGAAAAAAGAAAAAAATAAAAATAAAATAAAGAAGAAAACAATGTAATGGAAGATTTTTTCAATCCTCCATCGAGCGGTATCTATGTGTTTTCAACTCCTCTCCCAACAGTATGTCCTTGTCTCCTTTCATAGGCAAGTATGAGACCCTCATCTTTCACTTCCCTCAAGATTTGATCAAATACTTGGGATAATGTTTGAATGCGAATATAAAAAATATATGAATTTTAAACCCCCCATATATCGAGATTTATTGATTTTCATTGTCAATAGTGAATTTGGAATGGTATCATTTTCATTTGTAAGGAATGAATAGAATGTCTGAGGTCATTCATGTTGGCATTGGTGCTTGGTGGATGTGGTAGTGGCAGTGGATAATGGTGTATGGAAATGTTGACTCTTCCTTCTTCCAGCCTTCAAAGTGGCTGGATAAATATTTGAAATGAATTTAGTGTGGTCGTTCAAGGACACTAAACTGATACATGGTGGTTTCAATCTTCAATAGTGGACATCAACTCATGCTCGAGCTTGATTAGTGGTGGCCATGGTGGATTTCTAGTTTTTGAAGTGGTGGATGGGTGGTAGAGGATGACGATAGGTGGTGGATCTCGGTGGTGCAGGTTGTCCGAGAGCAAGCAAGGCATGGTCAAGGTGAAATGGCATTGTATTAGTAAAAAATAATAGTACCCATAAACTCTTTATCCCACATAGAAATCGAATCTAGGAGTAGAGAGCAGTTAAATTGATACACATGATGATGCCAACTCAGAAACCTACACTGGGGTGGCCTCCCAGAAATACACACACACTTAGGCTGCCACGGCCCAAACATGAATTTTCCTAATCATATTCCCCATGAGCCACTCCTACATGGTACTAATCCCCCATGCTTCCAATGTTGGTCAGCTCGTGCTGGGTCTCCCAATGGTGGCTTGGCTGACTAACCTACTTAGGATTTTTTATGTGGTGAGGTACCTTGGTTAATGGGATGGATTGAGTCACACCCAATTTTTTAGTAAACACCTGAAACAACTTAGAAAATTTTAAAAAAAATCAAATAATGATCACTTAAGTCCAAATAAAAATTCAAAATTCAAAATCATCACCACTTTATCCATTTAAATAAATTTTAATATTTTAATCAAAAATACCAAATTTCAAATAAAAAAATTAATTACATGGTCAATTTCTTTAAATCCCACTAAATAACTTTAGAATATGTTTTAAAAATGTTCATTAAATATGATTGTTTCAAATACCCCCACAATTAAACCATGCTTGTACTCAAGCATAAAATCTTAAGATGGAATTCGAATAGAATAAATGTTTCCATTATTAAACATTTAAAGAAATAAAAATAAATAATTATCAATATTAAATAAAAATTTCAAAAATACACATAAAATGTCATCTAATTTATAAATTTTCAAAGAAATAATCAACTCGAGTATTTTAGATTTCCCATTTTGAAAATAATGTAACTTGTTATTTCATCCATTTAAATTATATAATTTTTTTATTAAACATCTTAAATAATTATTTACCTTACCTTTGAATATTTTCTCCCATTACTCAGGATATAATTCATGTAGAGTTATGATCGTTTCAGGAGAACATTATTCTTATCCATAATCATATAAATGAACTACATTATCCACTTTGTAAAGAAAAAAAAGACACATAAAATCATGAGGACTTTCAATAAAGGTTCAAATGTTAATGAGTCCAAAGTTTGGTAGAAATTGATGGGAAAAATTAAGGCTCAAAGAGGAGTATTATCTCTTAAGTTAAAGTAAATGATATCTAAAGTAAAATTGTAACGACATTTACCCCTTTAAAGTAGAAACTCCCATGCCCCAAGAACTCAAAGTAAGGTCATGATCGAAGTAAAAATTAATGAATGATTTCTGCACCAACTTGAATATTTTTTTCTTATTCCTATTTTTTTTATTTATTTTTATATCCCCATTTTTTTCTTTTTGGAAAAATATTCTTGAAATAAACCTCATGTCCATCTACTATATATATATGATAAAAATCATCAATCTAGTAATGTTTAGTTTTTGGTTTTCCCAAATCACAACCTATTATTTTTATTTTTTGGTTCTTTTGTTCATTTTAACTTTTTTTATTCAAGAGTGCAAACAAAATAAAGAGTGTAATGAATATAAACATTTCTTAATCCCTAAATGTAGCACCCCTCACTTATTCCTAACAATGAAAATTATATCTTTCTTCATGACTCCTTTAACCCACATACTTAAACATTAAAATATCACAAAAATACTAAGAGGAGGGTAGGAAAGGATAAAAATGGATTGAAACATGACTCGTACTTAACGAGTTCATTCATGGTCTCTTTGGGATAAATAAGGATTAATGTAAATGTGGTCTTCAAGGATAAGGGTTTTTTAAAATATGGCTCAATCATTTTAAAAATTTATTTTCACATTCATTATCTTTTATAACTTTCAATGCAAGTTATGGAAGTTTTAATGTCCCAATATCACTCAATAAATATGATCAAGATAAAATAAGAAGTACTTGGTATAGAAATCCTCTTAGAAATGGGACATATTATTTTGGGAAATCACTCAAGTAATGAATAATAATAAAAAAAATTAACATGAATTTCATAAATTCAAATCATGATAAATTATTGGGAAATTTCATTTACATGAATCAATAAATTTCCTCAAATAATGAGTCCTTGTTTTAATATCTATAATTCGAATTAATTATTAAATTCCCAATTTTACTAGTTCAATCTCATTATCATTAAAATATGAAACATGGAATCAATGGATTCTTAAGAAACTCATCTCTCCTAGATAACTCGAGTGAAGCATAAATCCTAGTATGGGTATAATATTCTACTTTAATATAAATCTATGTTATAGAAAAAAAATATAGGGAGTTTAAAAAATAAACAATAAAAGTGAACTCCCTTTTCTCATATAGCTTCATTCCTCTTTCTCCACTATTTAGAGGATGCCTTTTCCATCATGGTCCTATAAAAAATAAAAATTATTAAAACTCAATGGACATGTAATTTAAGCTTAAAAATATTGAGGGAGAGGGTTTCATGATGGACTATTCCTAAGAATTAAATTTAAATTTTGAGAAATCAAGTGAAGATGAATATGGGTATAATCCCACAAGTTGGCCCTAGATTTTTACTACCTCCATAGGTAATTATGGAATGTAATACATATTCATTTGGTGGGTGGATATTCTTGGAATTTAATCACCATATTTTACTTTTCCCAGCTTGTAATTATTCATTATTGTTGAGGAATGATCCATGGATAGAGTATATAATAACCACTCCTTTCACAATTAAGTACAGCTTCTATGGTATGGGTAAGATGGATTATGGATCATCCTCCTTCGTTTCTAATTTTGAAACATTATATTTCTTTTCCAGTGTTGGATTAATGTGGGATGCATGAAATAAATGATCAAAGGTAATGTAAGAATGTATTTTTACTTAAATGGAATTTAATTTGAAATTAAATTATCCCTTTCAAAGTGAGCAGTTTGTGTCTTATTTTCCACAGGCTCATAAATTTGAACTTTTTCATGGTATCACTCTATAACACCCAAATATTTTTAAAATAAATTTAATATTGAATTCATGAAATAGTGGGTCTCTACAAAAAACCACTTGGTATAACCTAGCCAGTAAACATAATTTTACCACCCCTATGATTTGATATGACCAACTTAATTTTTAGTGAATAGCAACATACCATTATGAATATTAATTCTACCCTTATCAATAGTGATATACCCTAAATATTAGTAACCTCAGCTATGATGTTATATATATAGGATTTAAGGGAAAGTATGATGTACCTGAGTTTTGGAATATGTAAATAAATGTTTTAAAAACTGTATTTTTTAAGTAAATTATGATTTTAATTAAAAATAAAATTAATAATATTAATAAAATTATTTTTGAAAAATGGAATTCATTTTTTTATTCTATATATAGAAAAATAGTTAGGGTGAAGTTTAGGGATTTTCTGAAATACTTGAATTTTAGGTGAATAGTAAAATATGATAATTTACAATAAATGATAAATAATTGATTTATTGAGTCATTGATGATTTTATGCTGATTTAAGAACCAATGGTTAGAAATAAAATTCAAATATTACTATTTTTGGTCATGTAATCATCATTACTTCTTTTCTTATGGAAAAATAATAAACTAATGATTAAAATATTAAGAAAACCTTCCTCCCCTCCACTATAAATACCACCTCTTCAACCCTATTCTCTTAACTCCTTTAAAGCCTTTTTCATTCTCCAAATTAGGACCAAATATCATCCCAAGATCATCCCCCACGACCAAAATCTCTTGGTCTCATAAAAATACCAAATCCTATTCTCTTACGAAGATCTCAAGGAAGGTTAATTCAAGAGGTAAAATTCCTCTTCTCTTTTATTCCATTTTCATGTTCCTTTGTTATCTTTTATTTCCTAACCACTATTTATCCAAATGGTATTAAAACTATAGTACCATACATGTACTATAATTTTTTTATATAAATTCTATAATTAATATTTATCTCTCATTTCCCCCCATTTATTCTAAAAATGAAACATCGTCTGAGATGTGTTGATTTATCACATTCAAGGATGACGATGCTTTCAATTTGATTTACCTTCTTCAAATCTGGTCATGAAACCATTTTTATGGTTTAACCAAACTATTATATAATAATTTTGTCTTATGTAATGTTTTTTAATCCTTATACACTCATGATGTAAAATAATAACATAAAACAAGGTAATTATGAGCAAAATATCCAAATTAATCCAACTGTTTATCATCAATGTTTTATATAATGATTCACCTTACCTAGAAATAAATAAATGAATTTTATAAAAATTTAATATTATAAATTTTTATTAATAACATATAAAATCAATTCTTGACTTCATCTCCCATCTTACATGAACTACCATACTCTTTTGTAAGTGAGTCGATCATGAATAGTATGAAAACAAGCACTCGCGAACAATGAAATTGAATCCCTTAACCCATATAAAAGGCCACTAATGAACTTAATAAAGTCATAATAACCCAAATAAATGTATAAATTGTTCTTTAATTGTTAATTAATGAAACTAATTTGGTTATTCAGGTCATTAAGATCAATCGAAGAACACCCTCAGGTTTAAGGTAAGGGATCCACTCTATTTCACTTTTATTCAAGAATGTCCTCTATATTATGCCCTTTTATGTGAAATACCAAATTATGGTGTATAATTTCTAAAATACCTCATACTACCATTATTATATATAAATTATGGGATACCCCTTTACCTATCATTAATCCCTCACAAGAACACATGTTACCAAGCTGAAATGTTTGTAAGGGTTTTCTACCTGAATCTCAATTTCCTTTAGGGTTTCTCTTATTCTCCACTCACCTCAATAAAATTATTATTTATTCCTATTTAATAATAATAAATTATTTTTTAAATTTCTATATATTTTTACCAATTATAATCCTTCCTTAATTTATAGGGAGTTACATGTTTTAAAATAATCTTTCAAAATAATTGTTCTAAAATGCAAGCCTCATTCAAGGAACTTCTCAAATTCTAACCTATTTTTAAGTTCACTCTATAATTAATTTTAAGATATATTTATCTTTATAAAATAATAAATTTTAACATGAAAAAATATTTTTTGGTTCATTCCTAGTTTTATGAAAGAAAACATGCCTTTGTGCTTTAAAATCCTTTAATATTTTTCTTAAACCGCACTAAAATGTTTTATTTCTAAAGCTTCTTTAAAAACACTTTTTAAATGATTTAACCTCAATAATACTTTATTTAAGATATAATTATAATTTAAATGACCTTACCATTTATTTTCTGGGATATAAATTTTTATAATATGATTTGATGACAAATATAGAAGATTTTCCAAAATACCTCTTCTTTCCAAAGTAAAAAAGGATTTTTCTCATCTCACTTTATCTTTTATTTGATATATGCCTTCTTAACCACTTATTTATCTCTATTGGTGTATGTACTTCCCTTTGGTATATCATATCAATAGTCTCATTATTCTAATTATATTATAATGGATTATGATTTGAATGTTTCAAATTGGTATGGGACACTTTGGAATGTTTAAGGATTATTTCCTTTATAATTTTTCAATGGTTTCATTTAAAAGTATCTTTATTTATGTCAAAATACTTTTATGAATATTGTATTTCAATGATATTTATCTCCTATGATATCATCTAAAAAAAATTATTGAAGGGTTTCTGATTAGTTTAAAGGTGGTTGTTTTATCTTGATACCATTCACCATATTACTCTGAATGGTTAGTGTTTACATTTAATAACTGGAGAAAGTTATTTAAAATTCATATGATAGTTTAAATATCAATTCATATGTTGTTTATGTTTATCCCCATTGATAATATGAATGAATTGGACTTATTATGTGATGGTTGGGACCCTCTATAGCTTCTTGATGCATTGGTAGGTCTCATGAGATAAAGTATGGTCTTAGAACGAGGCCTTGAAAAAATGGATATTTATAGTCTAGGAACGAGGCCTTGATGGTATGGTAATGATGTCCAGTATATACATTTATCTCATTATGAAACTATTAATTGAAATTTAATATGGTTATTCAACTATTAGAATTCTTATGATTGTGCTTTATCATGGCATTATTTATTTATCTCTTATTTCTACCATATTATATTCAAGTTCATATTTTTTTAAAGGCATGTGTTTAGTTATTCACCATGCCTAATGTTTATGTTTATGATATCTTATATTGTGTTTCTTACACTTACTGAGCTTATTATCTCACCCCTTTCTTAGGTTTTATTTTCTCAGGACATGAAGAAGTTTGTTATGATTGACCTGTAGGGATAAACTTAGAGTTGTGGATATACCAAATGGAAGTACATACACTAAAAGAAAATAGGATATAAATAATCCTTGGAATAATATACCAACTTTGGGCTTTTGGGGATGTGGTTCTAGGATTTAGAAATAATATATACCTAGGAGTAACAACTCTAACAAGGTGTTTCATGATAGACCCGGGGTAACCTGGTATACGACAATAGGCCTTACTGTGCACCTGGTTTGACACTCCTGGGGGATATTCTTAGGATAATTCACATTTTATTTACCCATCATTATGAATAATTTATGCTCCCAAAGTAACCAAAATATATGGTTCTAGGATTTACGATGCGTAAATTTAAGTTCTGTGTTATACCATGTTTAGATTCATAGAGACTTCATAATTTTATAAGCTAATATATAATATGGAATTGATTATAAATGGAGAAACTATAAGGAATGAGAAATTACCCAATGCATATGATGTGAAGAGTAAGAAGGATCATATCTCTAATGGTCTTAATCCATCATTTAAAAAGGAGATAGTCTCCCAACTATCCTTATCATACAAGTAAATAGTATCATGTGTTAACAAGATAGGTAAATAATTCTCTAAGTCCTATGGATTTTAAGGGAATCAAGAAAATAAGAAGATGGCCAAGAAAAAGGGGGATAATGGGAAGAAGGGAAAGAAGGGTTTTCCCTCATGTGATAACTGTGTAAAGAATCACCCTAGTAAATACTTTAAAGTAATGGGAGTTTTTTATAAGTGTGGATAAAAAGGACACCAATTTTGTGATTGTAAGGGCAAGAAAAATGTTTCCAATGTACAATTCTTCAACTGCAAGCAGTTGGGACACTATGCGAATCAATGTCCCAAGTGTCAAAGGAATATACCCCGAATGATATTACTCGATAATGATAAAGTCATGATACTACCACAGATTAAGTGTAATGATGAATATGACTCATTGATAATCATGCCATTTGAATATTTTATCAGTAATATACTGGTAATAAGAATAATGGAATATATAAATATTTTACTATAGTAATATTTCATTAAGAATTTAAGGTCGTACGATGAATTGTACCAAGGATAAGTGACTCACTAGAAATTTATTATCTTTGTAAAGTATATGGATGGGGAAAATACAACCCTAAATTTTTTCCTGATGACTAACATAATGATGAAGAAATGATTGATTTGGATAAGTGATGACTACCTCAAAACTGATTATTGACTTGTCTATAAGTGTTCTATGTAATCATTGATGGAGTTTACAACATTTATGGATATAAATAACATATACAATAGAATTTTTAAGGATAAATTCATGTTTCTAATAAGGTATTATGGTAATTTGAGTTATTACCATATTTCAAGAGGACACATGATGAAGATATTCACATGTTTGGAATGTGAAAATTTAGGGTTGCTTCATGTTGATTAATGTTAAATGAGGTAGAAGATGCATTGAGCAGGATGAATCATGGATTTGTGAACAAAATGAAGATTTCCAAGGACCCCATGTACATGGATATTGCAAGTATTGATATGGGAATGATTCTAAAGTAATGGATCATTATTTTTTGGAAAGTTAACCATTTATGAAATGGTTTATTTTGATCATTGTAAGATGTTTTTGAGTTTAATTCCACCATATGATACAATTTATGCTAAGAGATGAAGTATATGTAGTTCAAGAAACAATCAAAGGATAAGATCATGTTTATGAAATATATACATATATTTACACACTTATAGAGTGGAATAATCCTCAACTCTTCGAGAAGAGTCTTAAATGTTGTTATGTTGTCATAATATTTGATAACATTAATGAAATTTTTCATAACAGTAGTTTAGGGTTTGTGGTAATATACTTTCATTTAAACCTGTTTTATATCACTAGAAATTCAGATTTTGGTTTTTCCTATACGCCCTAGTTTTCAATTCCAATCAATGTCACTCCATTCAAAAGGATAATTTATTCATTTATTTACTTATTTATTGTTTTTGTTATTATTATTATTATTTGACCACTTATTTTCCCTTAACCATTTTAAGGAGTATATTCTATTAACCCTATTTTTTATATGGGTTTTTCATAAGGAAATTTTCAAGTAACAACCAATAACTTTCAAAGTAAAATATCAAATTTAGAGGATGAAATTTTTGTAAGGAGGGGATAATGTAACACCCCAAGATTTTTCAAATAAATTTAATATTGAATGCATGAAACACTGAGTCTCTACAAAACACCACTTTGTTATAACATATCCAATAAACATAACTATACCACCCCTATGATTTTATATGACCAAATTAATTTTTGGTGCATAGTAACAAACACTTATGAATAGTAATGTTACCCTTATGAATAGTGATATACCCTTTTGAACAGTAACCACGCCTATGATAGTATATATATATATATATATATATATATATATATATATAGGATTCAAGTGAAAGTATGATGTACCTATGTTTTGGAATATGAAAATAAATGTTTTAAAAAGTGTTTTTTTTAATAAATTGTGATTTTAATTAAATATTAAATTAATCATATTTAGAAAATTATTTTTGAAAAATGGACTTCAGTTTTGGATTCTATATGTTGAAAAATATTTAGGGTGAACTTTTGGGATTTTTCTAAAATACTTGAATTTTTGGTGAATAGTAAAATACGATAATTTACAATAAATGCTAAATAATTGATTTATTGATTCGTTGATGATGATTTGTTGATATAAGAACCAATGTTTCTAAATCACATGTACATATTACTATTTTTGGTCATGGAACCATTACTATTTATTGTCTTATGGAAAAATAATAAACTAATGATTAAAATATTAAGAAAACCCTCCTCCCCTCCATTATAAATACCTCCTCTTCCACCCTATTCACTTTACACCTCTCAAGCCTTTTACCTTCTCCAAATTCTTCCCAAATATCCTCCCAAAATCCTCCTCCATGAAAAGAATCCATTGGTCTCATAAAAATATCAAATACTCTTCCCTTAAGAGGCTCCCAAGGAATATTAATTTAAGAGGTAAAATTTCTCTTTTCTTTTCTTTAATTTTCATATTCCCTTGTTTTATTTTCTTTACTAGACTCTAATCATCCAATTGGTATCGTAACTCCATTATCATACATGTACTATAATTTTGTTATTCTAAGAGGATAATTCATCTTTATCTCTTCTTTCCCCCTCATTAATGCTAAAAATAAAACATCTTCCAAGATGTTTTGATTTATCACATTCAAGGATGATGATGCTCTTGATTTGATTTACCTTCTTAAACTCTGATTTGCCTTATTATGCACTCATGATGTAAAATAATAATACAAAACAAGGTAATTATGAGCAAAATCTCCAAATTAATCCAAGATTTTATCGTTAATGTTATACATAATGATTCATCTTAACTCCAAATAACCAAATTAATTTTATAACCATGTAATCTTTTTAATTTTCTTTAATAACATATAAAATCAATTTTGTAATTCAACTCCCATATTACATGAACTACCATACTCTTTTATAAGTGAGTCGATCATGGATATTATGAAAATCAACACTCACAAACAATTAAATAGAATCTATTAACCCATATAAAAGGCCATTAATGAACCTAATAAAGTCATAATAAACCAAATAAATTTATAAAGTGTTCTATAATTTTTAATTAATGAACCTAATTTGGTTATTCATTTCAATAAGATCAAGCGAAGAACACCTTCGGATTTAAGGTAAGGGATCCTATATACTTCAATTTAATTCAAGAATTTCGTATAGGTTATACCATTTTATGTGTAATACCAAATGATGGGGTATTATTTATCATCTCCCCCATACTTCCCTTATTATATATAAATGACGGGATACCCCTTTACCTCTCATTAAGCCCTCACAAGAACACTCGTTACCATGCCGAAATGTTTTGGGTTGCTCTAATTCTCTACTCACATCAATGAAATTATTATTTATTCCTATGTACTAATGATAAATTCTATGTTAATGTTCTATATATGTGTACTTATTATAATCCTTACATATTTTATGGGGATTTACATGTTTTAAAATAAGATTTCAAAAAACTTTTTCTGAAATGCATGCCCGATTCAAGGAACTTCTCGAATGATTACCTATTTTGAAGTTCACTCTATAATCTATTTTAAGAAATATTTATCTTTATAAAATAAAAAAAATTAACATAAAAAATCTATTTTGGTTCATTCCTGGATTTATGAAAGCAAACATGCCTTTGCGCTTTAAAATACTTTAATATTTTCCTTAAACCACACTAAAATGTTTTATTTCTACAGATTCTTTAAAAACTATTTTTAAATGATTTAACCTCAATAAGACTTCAATTAAGACTAAAATATAATTTCAATGACCTTCCATTTTATTTTATTGGATATTCATTTTTACAATCTGATTTCATGACAGATATAAATTATTTTCCGAAATAACTCTTCTTTCTAAAGTAAAAAAGGATTTTTCTCATATCACTTTAACTTTTATGAGATATGTGCCTTGTTAACCCTTTATTTATTTCCTGTGTTGTATGTATTAAACTTTGGTATATCATATCAAGAGTCTCCATATTCTCATTATATTCTAACGGATTATGATTTGAATGTTTCAAGGTGGTGTGGGACACTTTGGAATGTTTAAGGATTATTTCCTCAAAAAAATTCAATGGTCTCATTTAAAAGAATCTTTATTTATGTCAACATCATTTTTGGAATCTTGTATTTCATAGAGATTTATATCATATTATATCATCTAAAAAATATTTTATTTAAGGGTTTCTAATTACTTTTAATGTGGATGTTCTATCTTGATACCATTAACCATATTACTCTGAGTGGTTAGTGTTTATGTTTAACGACTGGGGGAAATTATCTACATTTCATATGTTAGTTTCAATATGAATGTATATGTTTTTTATGTTTATCCCCATTCATAAGTGGAATTAATTGTACTTATTATGTTATGGTTGGGGCCTACTATAGCCCCTAAATACATTGGTAGGTCTCATGAGAAAAACTGTGGTCTTGGCATGAGGCCTTGACAAAATGGATAGTTATGGTCTTAGCAAGAGACCTTGACAGTATGGTTAGGATGTCTGGCATATGCATTTCCCTCATTATGAAACTATTAATTGAAAGTTCATATGTTTATTCAACTAGTATAATACCCATGATTATGTTTTATCATGGAATTATTTATTCATCTCTTATTCCTGCCATATTATGTTCAAGTTCATATTTTTTTAAAGGCATGTGTTTTAGTTATTCACCATGCTTAATGTTTATGTTTATGATACATTCTGTTGATTTTATTTCCCTTACTGAGCATCTAAGCTCACCCCTTTATTATATTTTGTTTTCTCAAGACATGAATAATATTATTATGATTGACCTATAGGGATAAAATTTTCATTGTGGATATTCCAAACAAAATATATATTATACATTTCATTTCAAGTAAGAATGTAGAACCTATGTATGTATCTGGTTTTCCAAAACTGCTAAACTATTTGGTTCTTCAGGATACGACTTTCTTCTAATCATGCCAATGTAATGAAATAATTCACTGACTCTGGACTTCTCAGGTTGAGGTGTTACACCCTCAAATGCATGTTCATCAAAATTAGGGAGCTCCATGTGTTCCTCAATAGACTCATGTGTTGTTTATTCATTTTATCTAACTAATAGAAAGGATTAACCAAATTTAAAAATTCAAATTAATTAGGAGTGAAAATCAAATCAGATTAAATATAATCAAAAAAGAAAGAGTTTAAAATAATATCATCTCCCTGAGTTATTTCTAGTTCAATCTCTTTTTCAATAATAATTGCATCTTAAAGTTGGGTGTTAGTCGATAGAGGTAGGTGGTCAGGTTTCTCCATATTTTCTTTAAATTCCACCACTTAGTTGGTGTCTTCCTTAAATAGTGTTGTATATTATTCTTCATAAAAAATAGGGAGATAAATTTGTTCCTCACACTCGTTCCAGAAGTCATCCAGGTCTTTTTGACCTCCCAAACGTAGCCTTGGTTTTGTTTTCTCCATTAATGTATGAACATATTCAAATGATCTTTCCATATTTCTCTCTAGTTTTTTTATGTATTTTTGATGTTATTTGACTTATAATTCATCATAACCAATCTATTTTTTCTATTACACCTATGTGTACCAGTTCCATGCACAAAGTTATGGTATGCGATGATACATCATGAAAAAAAATTATGATTTTGTGTTTTTTTAAGTAATTAGAACTACATGCTATGTGAAAATATAAAAATTAAGAAAACTAAGGATTATATCCCAGGAAACAATGCTAGTTTTGACGTACATCTATCATAGGTCATGGAAAAAGTAAAATTATTTTCCAAATAGAGCACATAGGCTGACCAGTGTCATCACACTTGGGGAGATTCATATTTTCTTACTTACTTATTCTAATTCACATAAATCTATGTTTTCGTTGTTTTATATTATACAGAAAATTAATGATGTTTTTATTATTTTTTAAAATAATTAAATGACATGAAATATGAAAATTTAAACTAAAATAACAAGAAATTATTAACAGAATGTGATTAGAAAGAAAGAACTTGGTCTTAGGTTTAGTTTTAGGTTCCATAATTATTCTTATTTATTTATTTAAATTTAGTTTGATAATTCATCTATGAAATATCATGAATGAATTGTTATACATTTATTTAGTGTTGTGAAATATCTAATTCATTAAGCAATATAAATTCAACATGCTCTTATAATCAAGGTTGATGCAATGCCCCAGTCGAGAGTGTGATATCTTCCATGACCCGACTCCATCATATGTCATTTTATCCTTTAATCAGCTCATCTCCATCCAGTGAATATTTGATTAATGGAAGATAGTTAAAAGAAATAAAATAAAATAAAATAGTAGAAATATATTTTAGTTACATGTCATGGGATACAACCTCCACATCCATGCATGCCACTCACATCTACCACAAACATAAAAAAATTATGAAACAATTCAAGAACACATAAACCTCTCCTTGTACAAGCCTCAGGTAAACCCCTCTTTGTCAAGGATAAGAGATTAAAATGGTGTAAATAGATAATAGAATAAAAAATAAAATAAAAATAATAGAATATATATAGATAAAAAAAATAATAGAATAAAATAGAAAATTAAAACACATGAAATAATGAAATAAAACAAAAAGAATAAACAGAATAAGAAGAAGTGGGTTGAAGAGATAAATAAAAAAGAACAGTAAAACAAGAAGAAGAATAAGAATGGAAATTGGGTGGAACACTAGTTAAGAAAATATGCATGAATTATTTAATAAATATAAATTATAATTACATTTAAATTAAAACTAAAGGAAAAAAATAAAATAAAAATAAAACAAAGAAAAAAACAATGATATGGGAGATTGGGATAAGCCTCCATCAAACGGTCTATATGGGTGTGAAACTCCTCTCCCAACAATATGTCCTTGGAACATTTTATAGGTAGGGAGGATACCCTCATCCTTTACTTACCTCAAGATATCCTCTAGGACCCAGGCTAATTTTTGATTAGGGATATGAAAAATATCTAAATTTTGAACCCCATATCTCAGAATTTCCTATTTTGTAGTGTGGATAGAGGATTCTAAAAGGTCTCATATCTATGTGTAGGGAATTCATAACATTCCCAAGGTCATGCATAGTGTCAGTGGAACTAGGTGGATGTGGGAAAGGCTATGAAGAATGGTCCATGGAATTGGTTACTCTTCCTTCATCCATCAAATGAAGTGACAGGATAAAGATTTGAAATGACTTTAGGGTGTTCGAAAAAGGATGTTGAACCAATCCATAGTGGTTTCGATCTTCAGTGGTGGACATCGGCTTGAGATTGATCACAAGCAGTGGTTTACATGCTATATTTCTATAATTTTCAGTTGAGGTCGGGCACCATAGGATGACAGTAGGTGGTAGATCTTGGTGGTGTGGGGTTCCAAGTATGAGCAAGGCACGTACGAGGTGCAATGGAACCATATAGGTAATTGTGAATATTACTCAACAACTATTTTTCCCACATTAAAAACGAAACTGGGTGCAGTGAGCGATTAAATTGAAATTCCTGGTGATCCCAACTCAGAATCCTGCACAGGGGTGGGCTCCTGGAAACACACAAACACACTTGAGCCACCACGGCCCATGTAGACATTGGCCCAACCCAACTTCCCATAGTGTTGACTCTATGTGGGAACTCCTTCATAGGAATGATCTTATGTACTGCTAATGTTGGTCGGTTTGAGCTAGCTCTCCAAATGGTGTCTAGGCTGGCCAGACCTCGTGGTATTGGATATGTGATGATCTACCTTGGTTTATGGGTTAGCTTGAGTCTGGACCAATTTTTTAGTCAACACCTAAAAAACTTACAAATTTTTTAAAAAATAATATAATAATCTCTTAAGTCTAAATAAAAATTACAAATTCAAAATCATCACCATTTTATCATTTTAAATCAATTTAAATTCTTTATTCATAAATACAAACATTCTTATAAAACATTGAATAGCATGGGAATTTTCAATAAAAATCACTAAAAATATTTAGAATATGTTTAAAAAATGTGTATGAAATATGATTTTGTTCATTGGGTTTTGTTTTTATCTCATGAGGTATCATGTATGTTGCATGGGAAGTTATCTTATCACATTATGATATATTGTCTTGACATGGATCTTTGACTTATGATTATGATGTCATGTTTCATATTTTTTCCATATTATAATTATTCCATGTTATTATCATATATTTTTATTTATTCCATGATTCCAAGTAATTATATATGACCCTAGTCTTTTATGTTACCTTGTTATGCCTCATGTCTCTTTTGTAACACTTCATGTTTATCCTCTTACTGGGATTTATAGATCCCCATTTTCCGTTATGTATTTTTATAAGGTATCCTAAGAACTAATATAATATCAATGGTATTTGGGATATAATTAAAGATATTTAAATAAATATTATGTAGTTTATATTTTATTTTAATTTATTATGTTCCTAATTTCCCAAAGACACTAGACATCTAGATTTCTAGATTGTGTTTTATGTATTTTTATGATAAAAATCATATAATAGTGTGTGTATGATACTTAGATTGTAATTGGCTAGATATTTAACCCTATATTCAAATATATAACTTATTACATCCAATTAAACCCCACCACTAATAGGTCATATAAGTTGCATATCTGATAGTATTAATCCATTAACTGACTCCTACATCAAGCTGTTGAAAAAGTTAAGCAGTCATCCCAATTTAGGAAATCCAAGCCTACAAACATAGATCAACCCATGATAGGATGAAACCATATATCGATAAATGTTCTTCATGTAGCTCATGATTAGGTGAAAACCAAAAAAACATGTATATCATGATAATATCTTTCTTTAAAACTTTACAAGATCAATACCAGCCTATGAGGTTAGGGAAATTTTTACCACCACCACCACCCATTAGATCATGAAAGTCCAAGAGGATTTAGGATGTGATGGTGTTAGAACTAATTCAAACATATCCCTTACATAGGGGGAAATTTATATTAACTCCACCTCCTCCATTAAGGAATTAAGTCTCCTCTAGATTAGGTTCTACTTCACAAGAAGTGCCCTTATGGTTCATCCCCCTACATGACCCATATCTTTCCTTAGGGGAGTGCATGGTGAAATTCACAACAAACAATATCAAAGTCGTTGTATAAAAAAGTTATCCAAATATTTATAGTTTTCATAGGATAAAATGGTTTTTAGATAATATAGGTATTAAGGAGGACCATTATCCACCTCTCAAAACATCTTCTAAGGGCGAAAATCCTCTTACAACTCCAAGGAGGAATAAGAAATGGTTCCCAATACATACTTCTCATCAATAAATATCATTGGTTTTAGAATCATAAATAATAAAAATAATTATCCTAGTATAGAAGGATATTATTAGGATACATCCACCTAAAACATAGCACGCATCGATGAAGAAGGTCTGTGTACCCAGAACCAGAGGCAACCTCAAAATCTGGGTGATTTTCTAAATGTTTAATTACCACCTGCTCAATATTATATATCCAAAGATAAAGGTAAATGTTTGGATATATCTATATCCTTCCAAATACCCAAATAAGTTTAATCTATTTTCTTTGAGGAAATGTTTTTATAAAATGAAGCTGAGATGGAAGATCTAAAGTGTCTTGATTCCAAACTAATCATAGGTAATATTCTTATTGTGTGAAATTCCTAATTGGGTGATAATGTATCCCCTAAAAAATATTTAATGGTAAGGAACTACTTAACTAGTGGTGGTGGATTATAGCCACTCTAATGGGTCTAGTTTTTTACCATCGTTTTTTCTAAATCTGATGTCCAAAGATTATTGGGTTTTTCCTCTATTTGGGAAGTCGATGTTATTTCAATAATTATACCCCAGTACAGATATAACTAGATATAAAAAACTAGAATAGGATAGTTGACCATATCATTCTTATAGGATCGAAATAATGATGTAGATTCTCAATATACAAGAGGTGGGGTGAATTGTATACTTTAAAAAATTCCTTTGGAACTTTTAAAGATGGTAAATTCACAAGACCTCTTAGTTTAAAAGACATGCTTAATTTCGGAAATATGGTTCCGGAAATGAAACTTAAGAAAAGTTTACAAGGAAAAAGATTATACCTTAAAGCGTATAGAATCTCACTAATCAGAGTATACAAGTAAAAGAAAGTATAAGATAGTTATACTTTCCTTGTTAATAAAAATGCAGTGGAAAAAAACTTGAAACAATACAAGTAACAAGTAGTAAATCTTTTAACCCAAAGAGTAGGGTATCCAACAACCTTGGATAAAGGTCCATTGATTTATACTTTTAATAAATTCTATCATACCCACACCATGGTAAGCCGTCGATACCAATATCGGATTCTGTCTTGTTATCCCCACAAGCCCTCGAACTTCAATGTAGTGAGCACCTCTGTCTTCTTATCCCCGGAAGCCCGTGAATGTACTCAGCAACATTTGGAGTCGCACGAAGCAATTCTAAACTAGATGTTTGGTATGCACAAAGCATTACAGTCTCTCTCTATAAATAACTTTAGCATGTAATCTCTAGAGTTTTAGAACATCTATTGAGCTCGTTCAAATGATCTCCTATTTATAGGCTCATTTTCAACGGTCATCTCCCACCTCCAACGGTCATATTTTTCCTTGAATTTTAGAGGGACATGTGCATGTGTAACTCAAACAATGGTTAGTTAGTAACAGAATGCATGACATAATTTTATAACTCAAACAAGAGTAAGTAAAAAATGGTTGCTCAACAAAATTCAATTTTTCGGAGTCTAAGAAAAATATAATTCTGAGTCTAAGTGAGTAAACCTTCAGATTCTATGTTACAAGGATATACGGATTATGTTTTTCAATGAATTTGGAATCAGAATTCTATAGATCTCGGATTCTGAATTATAAGGAATTCGGAGTCTGAATTCTGAGGAATTTGGTGTCTAAATTCTGAGGAATTCAGAGTCTGAATTCTGAAGAATTTGGAGTCTGAATTCTGAGGAATTCAGAGTATGAATTTTAAGGAATTTGGAGTCTGAATTCTGAGGAATTGGGAGTCTAAATTATGAGGAATTCAGAGTCTAACTTCTAAGGAATTCAGAGTCTGAATTCTGAGGAATTCAGAGTCTGAATTCTAAGGAACTCAAAACCAAAATTCTAAGGAATTATGAACCTGAATTATAAGGAATTTTGAGTCTAAATTCTTAGAAATTTTGTATCTAAATTCAAAGGAATTTGGAACCTGAATTTCAGAGAATTTGGATTTTGAATTTCAGAGAATTCAGAGTCTGAATTTCTGAGAATTCGGAGTCTGAATTTTAGAGAATTTGGTTTCTGAATTTCAGAGAATTCAGAGTCTGAATTTCAGAGAATTCAGAATCTAAATTTGGATCCTAAAAATCAAATACTCTATATCTAAGTATTTATAGAATTTCGAGGTTTTAGATGTGAAACCAAATTTTTCACTTAGGAATAAAAATAGTAAGATTTAGAGAGACTAAAAAATATTAATATTGAAAAACATGGTAAGGATAAATTTCCTTGGGGAAGGAGAATTTTCCTTATCAATATAAGACTTATGAAAAATTAAATTTTCCTTAAGATAGATTATTTGTGATTTTTAAAACATGAAGGAATGGAAAAGTTATAATGAAACCTTATTGACTCAACAATCTCCCCCTTTTTTAAAAGCAAAAACGTCCTTACAAAAAATAATATAAGGACTTAGAAATTTTATGGACTTGTAAATAAAAACTTATCAACCTTTATTTATGGATCAAAGTTAATACGACTAAATCCCCCTTAGGATTTTTAAACACTAAGGATCATATTCTAAATTTCCTGAATGAGATTTTTCATTTTCTTGAATATGAAAATCATCATGATAAAAACTCCCCCTTATATGAACTCCCCCTTACTTAAGGAAATTTTTTATTTAATAAGTATTCTTTATTTTACATTCCTTCCTCCCCCTTTGGTATTTTCAAAAAGAAATATAGGGAATGGAATGAAAATTTGGTACTTAAAAGATTTGTACTAAACAACCAAAAAATATGAAGAGAAACAATAATTTCATTAGGATTGAAAGAATTTGTAAAATAGGAAAATACAACAAAAGATCGGATTTGGAAAATATTATCCTTTCTTCTCCTTCGGCATCAGCTTCTTTATTATGGTTTTTAACTTCTTGAGCTCCTTGTGATCCTCTTCTGCACACTTCATCAACTGATCCTGATCTTCTTTTTTCTTCTCTAAGACTTTAATTTTCTCTTCTTGAGCCTTAATAGATTATTCCTGAGCCTTCAAGACTTCTTCCTGATTAACAAGATTCTCTTCTATCTCAATTCTGATATCCCTTTCCCTCTTCAAACTCTGAGCAACTGAATTCAATTTCCCATTTAGATCTTTTACTTCTTGCTTCTGAGAAGTCTGTTCAAGAGTTAGCTTTTCCTCAAAAATATTAGTGAGATCCCTGATCTTCACATCTTCAGTTTCAAAAGAATCCTTGACAGTATCTTGAAATTCATCAAATATTCTCATATATTCTATTGTCTTCCTTGACCATTTTTTCATCTTTTTTCATGATCTTTTATGATCCTCATAGCTAATGGGAAAATTCTTGAATTATACCTCAATTTTGACACACTTATGCATCACCATGGATACTGAATCCAATTTTTTATTTAATTAATTCTAAAGAATCTAGCATCTCGATTCTATACTAGGAAATATTGGAATAGTCCCAACAAGATTTTTCAAAGACTGAACTACAAATTCATGTCCAAGAGAGGATGATTCCAAATCCGAGACTTTGGTTCGTGAGGATTCCTTTTCTAATTCATTGGCCTTCCTCTTCGATGAACCACTAACTTCTTTCTTCTTTACCACATCTTTTTTAGATGTATCCACAACTACATGTTTTCCCTAATCATCCTTAATAATGAAATCTTCTTGATCAATATATTCGTGTTCACTATCTGATAGATGAATAATTTTGTCTTCAACAACTTCTTCCTTCTCGGCTCCAGCCTCAACATCCTCTGGTTGAATGAAATATTTATTGATTTCATCTTCCCCGGATAGTTTATTTACTTCATCTTCACTTTTCTCTTCATCCTTCCCAGGATTAGCAAGATTTGACGATTCATCTTGAGAGGTTCGGAATGATAATTTCCCAAAAGTTCTTTCCTTCCCATGATATTCATATACCTACTTTAACACATCTTCGGTGTCACCACTACCTTCTTCTTCTACTACTACTACTTATTCTTCTTCAACTACTTCTTCTTGATGTTTTTTCAGAATTATTCCTAGAGTCTCAGGAAGTGATTCTTGAAGAAATGACCCTGGTACCTGAACTTATTCAGAATATTTTTTGGATGCCTTTATAAGGGATTGGACTATCTCTGCTTCTGTCATCTTTTTCTTCTACGTCTTCTCTTTCTATTGGTTCTCTGGATCTTCAGCAACATTTTATTTCAAATCCTTTTCCTTAAAAGGATCCAAGACAAAACTAGGCTCCCATACTTTCTTTTTCTTCTTATATTTTCTCTACTTTGCAGCCACTTCATCAGTATACGTATTTTTCTTCTTAGTCTTCGGTGGTGCTGACTGAATTTCCTTAGCCATTGGGTTTTTTTCTTTATCTTCTGGCTTCATGGCTTTCCTCTTCCTTACACCCTTCTTTGATATCTTAGCTTCTTCCTGTTTATTTGTTAAGGCATCAAATTCCTTTTCTAGTAGATCATAAAATTCTCCAGATTGACTATTAAATCCAATACTTATCCTCCTAAGATTATCATCACTTATAAGCATCACCTTCGAGTTCCTCAGCTTGGAACTGCATGCAATCTTGATGGACTGAAGATAAAGAACAATGATATTTGAAAGAGTGATTGGATACATGATAATCTGAGACTTCAAATTCCCATTCTTGATATTTTCAATCGTAACAAAGATATACTTGACTAGGTTAATATTTCTGAGGTTCACCAAGAAATCCAATATATAAAAATCACTCTTCTTTAGAGTATCCTTATCTCCTTTACTTGGTATGACAAACCCTTGAACCCACAATTCAAGAATCCAAAGGTTTCTAGACAGATGTACTATCTTCAGAGTCTTAACCTATGAAAGACTAAAGCAAGATAGAGATTTTTCCTTATCAAAGGAACCTGATACATCATGTAGTTTGTGAGTACATAACTCAACTTCCCCTTCATAAGGAATACCAATAATATTGGCTGCCTTGCTATAAGAAATAGAATTCCAAGGTTTTAGATGTGAAACCTAATTTTTCACTTAGGAATAAAAAGATTAATATTTAGAGAGACTAAAAAATATGAACAATGAAAAACATGGAAAGGATAAATTTCCTTGGGGAAGGAAAATTTTCCGTATCAATATAAGACTTATGGAAAATGAAATTTTCCTTAAGATAGAGTGTTTGTGATTTTCAAAACATGAAGGAATGGAAAAGTCATAAGGAAAATTTATTGACTCAAGAATTATATTCTCATGGATACCACTAGGGAATCATCCTAGAAAACATTTCCATCAAAGCTCATTGACTTAATCGATCCCTTATTTCTTAGATAGAGACTATGGGGGTGATTTTTGCTAGTATAGCTAGAGAGAAATCCATAACCTAGTTGGGTGGATGATACACTTCATTCACCAAATTTTTGTAATCCCTCTTTTCATGTATTCAATGAAAATAGATATCTAGAGTAACTCCTAACACAATTTTTTTCTCAGTGTGGTCCCATCATATGAATGTTGGAGAAAAAATAATTGAAAATCTTTAATTCTTTATCCAAACTATATAAGGACTAGTGTTTTTTGGTATAGAAATTTTATAGTAAGTCTTGTTTCTAATTAGGTTGATTTAAAGAGATGGTTCCTTTACTAATTCAATTCAATATTTAAGAATAAAATATCCCTTGACTTATCCAATTATAAATAGTTCCAAAATGAGAGGGTCATAGATTTCATCTCTGGGTGGAAGGGACTATCTTAATATCTAAATATACAGCTTCCTTAGAAGAAGTTACTCAAGATCTATATAGACAATCTCTATAGTGAAATATAGACACCATTGATTCCAATAAAATTCCCTAGTGGTTTTTGGGAGTTTTATTTAGTTACACAATGCTTGGATATCTAATGCTAAAAGGATAAATCGCTTACAATATCATTAGTTTAATAATAAAAAATCAAATAGATAAAAGTGTGAAAATATCACACTCAAGCTAGAACTGAAAATAGACCAAGAACCTAATCTTTTTTAATATCATGCAGTGCCTCCCCCTTAGTGGAAGCAGTATCAGTAATGCCAGCATTGATATAGGATGAGGTATAAACCTCATTTAAAAAATGAGGATCTGAGGAATATAACCTATTCATTTCCAAGAGTGAAGTCTTATGGATACTTCATCATGACCATTAAAAAATCTACTTGAGTTTCTAAAGGTTAATAAGATCAATTAATTTGGTTGAAAAAACTTCTCTAAATACTTTCCCTTCTATTGGATTTTGTGGAATAATATTTAAGAATGATTATTTTTAAAGGATAGAATCTAAAACATATTTTATTCTCTAAATCTCAAGTTATAAAAACCCTCAAAACAATTTACCCATATTTCTACTACACAACTAGAATATGAGGCCAAATAGAAGGAAATCATGAATAGGTATACATGGAAATTTTATGAATGGATGAAAAGTAAATCGGTTGATTGGACGCATTCCATACACAAGGAATAAATAGAAAAACTAGTTGTGACTTTATATCCCCCTATAATATCAAAGATGTCAACTTTGTCATCTCATCCTTCTAAAATTCAGTCTAATAATCACTGGTGAAATAATTAATAGGAGGAGGAAAATCTACTAGAACCTGAGTTGATTTAGACCCTTTTAGACTTCCTACCCTCTTCACTAGGAGGATGGTCATAGCCCCAGCAAACAAGACAGTAATAAACACCCCTACAAATGAAATCCTCATTAGATGAGGAATCTTAATATATTTTGGTAAACATCATTCGCCTGAAAACCCCCTTCAAAAGAGAAGATGATGAAATTTTTGATCCTGAACTCCCCATCCATAATCGGGGAATAGGTTATAGAGGCTGAGGAGTTCACATAAGACGAGGTGAAAATCGACCATGACATTCTTCCACTATTTTTTCAGAGGATATATATGCTATATATTCCCAAATACAAGTACTCCAATGGTCCTAATAGGTGTATTGATCAAGAACTGAGTCATCCAAGTCTCACTTAGACCCCATCATACTAGAGGACTGACTTATAGATGCATAGTTTTCTGGTCAATGTTAGATAAAGGGAAGGAAAGTTTATCTAAACCCATAAACCATCAAAATAACTCCCTATTTTGATCATGGAAAGGAGTCTCCAGCACAGTAAATAGTTATTTTCAAACCCTAGACCAAGGAACCACTTAAAGATGGAAAGCACGGTCCCTTGGTCTAGAATTAAGTCTTCTTAAATTAAATAGACATTATTCCATCTAAGATCACTTCTTTGGATTCCCTTCACCTCTCCCTAGAACTTAAATAATCCCTTATTGAGTTCATTCTAATCCCTAGATAATTCAAGGTTAAGGTAGTTGTAGATGATTTGTGTTGTGTACTAATTGGTCCAATAGAGTTTCATATGGTCATTTCTATCATAGAGAAAGACTAAGAATCAGTTTTTCCTAGGCATATCTGGACCTTTAATGTATTTAAAATTCCAGATGATATTGATATAAGGTGGTATCTAGTTGATAATGGTTCTAGGTTAAACCTTATACTAGTGAAAATCCTTTAATGTTTGGGTTAAAATTATTGGGATATCACTCCCTACAACTTAACAATTCAAGGATATGATAAGTGTAATAAAAATACATTTTAAAAGATCAAAATCAGAACCCTATTTGGAAATTCCATATATAATTCAGAATTCATTGTTATTTCTAGGAAACAACCTCACAATATTCTTTTAGGATGGTCATAGTCCCAAAATAATATAGAATTACAATCTTCATACAATCATTGCCTTAAATATGTTATCAACATGAAAATCAATGTATTATATGGTGATTATTCCCCCTTTGGGTCTGATAAATCTTAGTATATAGATTTCAAGTTCTATAAAATGGAGTCAAAGAAACTAGTGGTGAATAATTAAATTTAGATAAATTCACTCGATGTAATAAAATATGGACCTATCATCCCTTGGGGTGAGATCAGTAAATACTATGTGTTCCCTTCAACAAAACTAAGGAAACCACAACCAACTTGGGAATTAATCAAGATATTATAGATTATATTAATAATAATTTGAGGAATTTGATAAGTTTACATTCATATTTTAGTCTACTAGATGTCTATAGAGAGAATTTATTAATGAGAAAATAAGTATTTCTCCATCATCTATAAATGTCAATATATACCCTGATCATATTTAATTCCATTTGGGATTGACTAATAATTAATATCAGTCAACACAAATGAGTATTTGTAACCAAGGGTACATGAATCTCTAAAGAAGTGGTAAATTATAGGGTTTGCTCATGTTTTACCTTACCCTCATGATATCAATTTTTTCTACTGAACATGGCCATGTGGAAGAGTGATGGAATCCTAGTGAATATAGTATTTCCCCTGATAAGAATATCTCCATGTTATCTCCCAAATATCAATATATCAATGCATTATCTACTTTAGCTGGTAGTTTGGCGGAAGGGAAGGATATCATAGATACCCCTACATTATCTTCATGGTCTAAAAATTCCCCCATATCATCCATAGGATCCAAAAATTCCCTATCATCTTCCCATTCTAACAAATGGAATGATATAAAAAGAAGAGGGAGATCTCTGATATTCCCCTCAAATATTGAAGGAAGGAATGTCAACCACCCACAATGAACTCAAACAGGTGAATTTGGGTGCAGATAAAGATTTATGGCCTGCGTTGATCAGCACAGTCATGTCCCCTATCAAGAAACATATGTACATCTCCTTCCTCATGCTGAACTGGTATGTGTTTACATGAAACTATATAGATATTATTGGGTTTTATCTCTATATATATACCTATTGTTTGGGTTTTCTAAATGACCATATTGTATTTAAACTAGTATCCATTAAAATGAATCCAACTCATGTTTCCTAGGTAGAAGTCGAATTTGAAAATATCATCAAAGGTAACTTCATTCGTAAAGTTCAATAAAAAAAGGTATCACCGATATTATCACCATTAGGAAGAAGAATGGTAAAATTTGGGTGTGCATAGATTTTAAGGATCTTAACTGGCACTAACCAAAAGATGAGTTTCTAGTCTAAATCAAGGAGTTAAAAATTGATGTGACTATAGGTTTCCAAACCCTATCCTTTATGGATGTATACTCAATCTATACCTATATCTAGTGGACCCTAAGGACGGAGATTCCATTAATGTTAGGAAACCTCAAGGGGTATATTTTTACCAAGTGATACCCTTTTTCTTAAAGAAACATATCAATATTCCATGAATTGGGTCTTAAATCCCCCCAAGGGACTATCATAGAATGTTATGTTGATGATTTGGTGTTCAAGTCTCAATAATGTCATGATCATCTTGTCAATATTGAATTTTTTTTAAAAAACTAGGACAACACATCCTAAAGATATACCACCTGAAATATTATTTTGGTGTAATATCAAGAAAATTTCTTAGTTTCATAGTAAACCATCATGGTATTGAAGTCAATCCTGATATGACCAGGGTGATAATCAATATCCTTCCTCCTCAAAACCTTAAAGTGTTAAGATTACTCCAAGGGAGTTTAACTTATATAAGATGATTCAAATCCAATATCATTGGTAAATTATTATCCTTCAAAAAAAACTAATGAATAAGGTGATTTCCTATCAGTGGGATAAGATTTGTTATAAATATTTCAATGAACTCAAGTGATACATTTTCCCCCACTTGTTATAATGTATTAAATGGAAGGAAACTCCATCATCCTTTATGTATTTACCCAAAAATGATCACTAGATGCACTCTTTTTCAAAAAGAATGATGCAAGAAAGGATAAAAATACCTTTTATCAAAGTAAAACCATGTTTGATGCTAAATTTTGATACTCTAATGTCAAGAAGAACTATCTTTCATAGATCTTAATAGTGTAAAAGTTAATGAATTACCTATATCATCATGAGTTCCATTTAGTCACTCGTATGGACCCACTCAAATATATATTTGGTCACTCAATGTTCACTGGGAATCTATCATGATGGGAATTCATTCTACAGTAGTTTTGAATCCAGTTTTTGTATTAAAAGGTGACCAAAATGTAGGTATTGTCAAATTTTCATATAAAACAACATATCCTAGATATTTAATTATTGTATAAAAATATCCCTAATGAATAGGTTTCCTCTATCCATGAAACTTCCTAAATATAGTTGATGTACTTTAATGGTTCTTCTAGAATACTAACAGGAAGAAGGATGGAAAACCAAAAGAAAAATAGGGTGGTTCAAGAGATTGTATGTGTCAACCCAACCAAAGAAGTTATTCTCTACTCCTTCCTTATATCATAAGGATGTACCAATAATGGTATAAAATAATAGGCTCTCATTGTAGGTTAGGATTAGGCCCTATGAATATTAGTGACTTGATTGAATGTCAAAGGTGACTCAATGTGAATGATAAAGAAAATAATTGATAAACTTTCCATTTAAAATGGGTAATTGATCCTATTACTTGATTATATATAAAGGATGATGGCTTTATTACCCTATGAGAAATCTCTATCTCGCATCCTACATTCACATAATTTCTAAGAATGTGCATTGGCTAATCTATCCATATCCCTGGTTGATCTAGTCTAATATGAGATAATCATCCACATAATGCATTATAGACTAGTCTCTCCATTCACCAGTAGTTACATGGAAGAGATAAATGTGATTAACACTACCCCTAACCTAGGTGATCCCATGTACTCAAAGATGTGAACCCCAATTGGATGGATGTCTCACATAATTGACTACCTCCAAAGTATAATTCTCTAAAAATTTATCCAAGAAGGAATGGATCTAGCAACATGGGGTAAAATTCATTCATCATGATATCCCAAATTCTTATAGAGTCATATATAAATGAGTATTTTTGGGAATAATCCTTGGATTCATTAAAGGAGGATATACCCTTGTTGTTATGAAAGAAGTATATGTTTGAACCTATAGTTCTCATTAGTCAGGAGTCAGGAACTTCCATCAAACCAAGTGACATGGATGATTATTTACATCGATGGTGTAAAACTACATGGAGTTCACAAAGAAATTTAATTCTTATCATATACATGTCAATTTTATCTATAAACCCCTAGAACTACTATATACATCTAAATACTCTTTTTCATTCACTATAAGGGGAATAAATTTCATAGGGCCATATCCCCCAGCTACAGATAGGAAGTTCAAGTATATCTTTACTACTATTTCATGAAGATCAATATCATCACTAGATTCAGTATCCCCTACATAATATTGATGTACAACAACAACAATTTATTCTTTTTTAAGTTGAAAAGTATGTCTCAGTAATACAACATTCAATCTTACCATTATTCCCCCTACCATAAAGTGGAAAATGGATAGATAAAGTATTTCAATTAAACTATATCTAATATCCTTAAAAATTATGGATAAGTATAATAATTCATGGGTTGATAAATCTTTACATGCTCTGTGGTCTTATAAAAACATAACTCATACAATTATATAGGTGAACCCAAATTTTCCATTATATAATGGATTGAGTAAATCCTTAACATTGAGGTCCAACTACCATCACTTATCAATGTTATCTATAAACATTTTTATGAATATGAGCAGTCTGGATGACCTAAAAAACTCAATGAGAAGAGGTTATTCACACTATATAAACTTAAAGTCCATCAGATAAAAGTCACATGAGCATTCAACAAGAATATATGTCTCTCTTAATTCCTATAAGGAAAAATAATATTGGATTTGAGAAATCTAATGATACCTAGGAATAAATTACTGAAGATATATCCAAACTAGGAGGGACCTTATACTAACATAAGGTATCATCTAATGGATCTTATTCCTTAAATGTAATGGAAAGAGATAGTATCATTCCTTCCACTAATGTAAGGTTTCTTATGAAATAATTTTTATAATCTTATTATTGGTTCAAATAAGTTTGGTATGTATCAATATAAATGGAATGGCATATAAAACCTAGTTATATAATTATAAACTACATAGACCCTAAGTCATAGATGTATGACTATAAAATACATAGCCTATACGTCCTAGTTGTATGACAATAAATTTCATTATTCATAAGTCCAAGTTTTATGATATAAGTTCTATAGCCCATAAGTCCTAAATATATGAATATAAACTATATATCTTATAAGTCCTAGTTATGTGACTATAAATTACATATCCTATAAATTCTTGACATACGACTATAAATTAAATGGCCCATAAATCCTAACTATATCATTATAGATTGAATATCCTATAATTCCTCATTGTTTGACTATAAACCACGTAGCCTATAAGTCCTAGATATATGATTATAAATGGTATAACCCATAAGTCTTGGTTGCGTCACTATAAATAGTATATCCCATAAGTACTTGTTGTATGACTATAAACTTCATAGAAAATAATTCTCGGCTATACGACTATAAACTATGGATTATTCTTTACTAGTAGAATGATATTAAACTACAAGGAATCTGAGTCATGGTCACATGATGTTAAACTATACAACAAATGTTCCATCCTGCATGACCATAAACTTCATGGAAGGATCCCTTTCTTATGTCTAGGATAAAAAATTCCCCTACCCTGTGTAAAACATTGATCTACATGGGGTTCTTCTTATTTCCTTGGGGATACAGTGGTTATGGCTATACTAACGAACTATAACTTCATAGTTCATCGAACCTATGAAAAAAATATACCACTTATAAGAACTATATGTGACATGATTACTGCTAACACAGGATACATAGTAACACAGGGCTATCCTATCTTAGGCCCAACCATAGGCTCAACTTGCATAGTAGTTATGGCCCAAAGGTGAGACATTTACCAATATGAATTTGGTTTCGTACCTCCTTTTCTCACTATGCCTCTCATAAATTTAACCTCATTCTTCTATACATGATCCAGATTTATATAAAGAGAATTATATCTAAGAACTATGTGTGTCTTTATTTCCATGCCTTAGGATACATAGTGACACTTAGATCATTAAAATTGGGAATAACTACAAATTCTATATACTTATCTACTTATTAGTGTATGGTATCCCCATTCACATCAAATATTTTTATATCTCTACTTTTTCTAGGTTCTAGAGCCCTCATTCATTTACATGAGGACTTCTCCCCTTACTCGATACTAGTACAAGGTGATTGTATCTTACACACAATCTATATTGTTGTGAAACCACTTAAATAAGTGTCCTTACAACATGAACTTAAACTATAAAATATGTGGTCCATCCTACAAGACATTAAACTGCTTAATGTTGATTACATTTCTTATCCTAATTTCCTTACATGAGGGCCAAATCCCTGTAGGAATCCCACCCTCATATAAATATTTACCCATAATCCAGCGATAGGATAAAAAATCCCTTTCTCTATGAAATTTAATATTAAATCTGTACCCTTTATATATATGTTGGGACTCTTCCCTTTATATACTAGTATTAGGAAAAAATCATTTCATGCTCTCATATATATGAGATAGATCTATATAGGAGCTCTCTAGTATAGGAATATTTACCCATGACCCTAGACTAAGGAAGAATTCCCCTTATAATAACCTAATATACATATGGGTTTCTCATCATAACTATGTGTTCCATAATTCATGATATTTCAAGACACATAGTGATAACTAGATCATTTATCCCAAGAACAACTGTGAATCTCTCTCAACTTCATTTTTCTTCCATCCTAGTGGTTGGTACCTCTCAATTAAAATTGGATTAACTCCAATGTCCCATATACTATGACTCTATTTCAGAACTACATGTGGCGTGATTCATGATATTTCAGGATGTGTAGTGATTCTTAGATCTCCTATATTCAGCTCAGATGAAAATCCTAATAAAACAACCACTTTTTCCTAGTGTTTTAATCCATTATTTTATGTTAGTTTTTCCTTTGATCATTCAACACTAGGAAAATCCATTATATATTGTGCATGATCTAGATCTATGTAAAACCCTCCACATAAAGGTTCATGTCATATGACCCTAAACTACATTCAACCTGATTCTTTTTCTTGTAAATATAAACTATATAAAAAATGATATATCCTATATGACCATTATATATTTAGAGTGATCCATTCCATATGAGCTAACTTACCTATATGATAGTTGGATCTATGTAAGGTTACCTAGTGTATGGATTCTCTTTATTAGCCTATGATTGGATGAAATATCCCCATTATTAGTAACTATATCCTAACACATGGTATTATAATATTTTTAAGAAGACTTATATCCTAGTCCATGCACTAGGGAACTATGTGTAGGATCCCAAATCTCAACTTAGAGGTATATCCTTGGAGATTATTCTAATTTTAGTCTCATGCCAAAACCAAAAAAACAACCTACCTCCATATGAGATAGATATATACAATACTATATCCTATATTTAATGAAATCCTTGAAATTTTATGATATGAATTTATACTTATATTCTCTATACTAAGCCTAGTCATAATCCCTTTTGATTTTACTCTAGGTATATAGGATATTGTTAACTCATGTGGGGTTTAAAAAGGTCTTATTTGTATGAAATTTAAATAAATGGTATGGTTATGTGTTTCATGACATTAAACTGCACGATATATGGTCTATCATGCAATACCTTAGAATTATTAGAGTAGTTTATTCCATGGGATCAGATTTCCCTACATCAGAGTTGGGTCCATGAAAAGGTACATGATATATGAGAACCTATACTAGAGTAAAATATTCCACCTTTGTTTTATAAGAATATTGGTGTTTGGGATCCCCATTTTTAAGTTTTTTTCCATTACGGTGTTTCCTCAGATATAATAGCGTGGCTTATCATGTTTCTAATTTTATACAAGGTTATAAATAAATTCACCCCCCCTATATATTTGATCTAGATCAATGTAGGGGATATCATTTATGATAACTTTATATGGATTAATTCTTATTGTTCAAAGATACATAGTGATGTCTGAACCATATATTTTAAACCCATCTATATGTCATCATCCATCTCTATTCCCTTTATTATCCCTATAAAACCTAATTATGGTTACTTCAGGATTTGAATATTTTATCCACCTCTTGAATATCACCTTTCATATATCACAATTCATGCCTCATAGTTATTTGAATAACTATAAATATTTCATTAGAATTGATAAAAAAGTGTATCTTAATCCAAGGGATGCCTCAGTTTGGTAATTTTTGTGCCTCCATATTCTACACTACCAACTAATGGAATCTTCATCCTAAGGATATGGTCCTATAATATTTTTATGATCAGAAAAAATCACAGTATAATCCATCATTAGAATGTGATTAGTGATCATCCCTAGTTAAGTTTTCTCACATTATCATCTCCTGAATCAAATACCTTAGGCCATGATTTAAAGTATCACGGTTTCCCATTCAAAAGGTTGTGGGCACACTTAGCCTTAGATACCTTTCCAATTTTTCATGATGTGTCTTTATTGATTGTTTAATAATTATTACCTTAAACCACATGCACACCCTTTGAGATAGTGTATATAATAATTAGGTCCCATATTCACATTGGGTGTACTTTTCCATAGCTGAATATATCATATCAAATTTTTTGTCAAAGTTGTGTGACCTTAAACATGGACAATAGTTGGTCCAAGTTGTATGACCTTAAACCTCAATAACATAAGGTCAAAATAGTGTGACCGTAAACTCTATCCCCTAATGATCTAAATTTTGTGACCCTTAAATTATAGATGATAAAATATATAAAATTGTTCAGTTCAAAAACCTGTAGAGGGTGACCTATGAAGAAGTCAAATCTTCACTCATTGGGTCACCCTTTTAGGTACAAAGAAAAAATTATTGTGTAAAAGGAATGAATAATAAAGATTATAAGGCCCACCATATGGCCCAAAATAACAACCTACACTCTCTAGAATCACTAGTCTAGGAAAAAGTAAGATCAATTTCATGTTATGAAACTTAACCCCAAACCTGTGTTCAATATTTAGTGTCATAACATTTATTATGCTCCAAACCTCCTGGATATCTTTTTTCCCATGATCCAACTTCATTACTGGGGTATTTGAATCATCACAAACCTTACTTGACTATAAGTAATGATTGTATTAAACATTAAGGGGCACCTCAACTTAGAAATTTTCATGCTTTTATATTTGACATTGCCAACCAGAGGCATCTTTATCCTAAGGATAAGTTTCACTAATCTCTATACGCCCTAATGGAATCACAGTGGAACTCATCATTCAAATATATTCCATCGTCATCCCTTTAATGATTATTCCATACCATTATCTCCTAATTCAGATATTCTGGGTTGTGATTTACACAATCCAAAATTCATCTATTTAATTGGATTTGAATACCCTTTATGTTACACATTTATGAATCTTACCCATTTTCAAAGAAAGTGTATGTCATTTTGTTCTTGAACTTTTACTAGGCCTCATCATATAACCCTAATACACATGATATGATAGTCTAAGAATAATGATGTTAAATTGTGTTCCCTTATATTACGATGGTATATACTAATACTAATCAATCATTCATGTCATTTTGGAAATTTTACCTCATTATATAATCTATATCATCTTTTAGACAATGTTTTTTGACCTTAAATACTAAACCTATGGTCCAAGAATTATAACCTTATATTGTATTCACCTATTAGTGAGGTTTTCTACCCTAGTTTCATTGAGTAATCTTTCACATTAAGTTTTACTCTCTCATATTACTATGTGTATTTCCTCAAATTTTGGTCAAAGATATGTGACCTTAAACACCAGCTATATTGATCTAGCTTACAAGGCCTTAAACTACTCTAGGGAAGAGACACGGTACTCACTAGATTGAAAACCTATAAACAGAATCCTATAAAAAATTCTGGTTAACACTCGCTAAGTGTTCACTATGCATAAACTTGGAAAAATTTAGCATTAAAAAAGTAAAAATTCCCAAAACTTGTCTAGTATAAATCATATAAAGGGTGGCCTAAGAAAAAGATGAGTTCCTAACTATTAATCCTACCCTAATTTACTATTAGGTAAAAGTTAGAACTAATGAAAAAATAAAGAGACGTGAATCTTTTTAGGTCATCATATAACACTATAAAAATTAAATTTATACTCACTATATCATTAAAACTAGTAAAAAATTAGGGATTCTTCTCATCTCTCTCATGTATAAGTTCAGATCATTCATGTAAAATTCATGAAGATGTATCTTCGGGGTACTTGATCCCTCTTGAACATTGGAATCCTCATTCAAAATCCTCCCTTCATGATTTTCATTATACTAGGTCATCCATCATTCATATTCAAGTGGACCAACTCTAGTTTACGGTGATGATACATATGTCATTATATTTTTCCCACCTATACCTATCTATGTGAACATTCCCATAAAGTAATCATTATCCATATCTAAATAGACTAAATCTAGTGTATAGGGATGGTACATACACAACTATATCTAGAATTCCTATACTCATCCTTAAGCAGATGACTAAGAGAAAAACAACATCCATATCGGAATGGATCAACTCTAGTATACAATGATGGTACATAAACCACTATATCTGGTCTGCCTATACCCGTCTGTGAGAACACATCAAGATTAAAACCTCCCTTTTCACTTGCGTACTTTATAGATCATAATTCAATTTGTTCATTTCTATATAATGTTCAAGATAACCCATCTATCTTGCTATTAATAATCATAAATTTCACAAAATATCATAAATCGGTTATTGAGATGACATAAAAGGTTTATAATAGTTTGAAAAAATATTAATTTTATTCATTGATATAAATAAAAGGGAGAGGATAATCCACTGATTAAAGTAACTCTCTATCATCATATGTAATTAAAAGAGAGTGAAATTCACTAAGACAGGATACAGTTTTCCAAGAGTTTCAATAGAGTCAGTGCCTGGTGAGAAGTATTGATTGATTATTTAAGATCAATGTAATTTACAACCTCAAACTCAGTAAGGGGATACATTTCCCTAATATGTTCAGCTAACTCTTGGTTCCTCTGCTTAGTGGCCTCAAGAACAATGGTCTCTTCTGATAGTAGTGCTCTCATTATTATTCTGTGAGCTTTGTATTCCTTTAGTTTTTCATTCTAAGTGGAAACCTTTTCTTGAAGTTATAATTCATCCACAGTTTTCCAAGTTAAATCCTAGGTTAGTGATTTCCTTCTAGGGTTTTTTAATTTTAAAATTATTAAGTCCTTCCTCTTGAATCACTAGTCACTCCCATATAGTTTGGATTTGATGGAAATCTAGTATAGTTCTCAATAGTCAAATTCATGTGTCCCTAGACCCACAAATGGTTGATGGAGGTGGTTTGTTTTAATCTCCATTCTATAAATTTGAGTTTGAGAAATAAATACATGTATATTATAACACACCATTTCATAGTTCAATTCATTCATGGTTGTATCCTCTATACTGGAAAATTATTCATCCTCATGAGATGGAATGTATTTGTGGATATATTCACTTACTGAGGAACTCCATGATACTAGAGACACTACCAAAAAACTGGGTTTTCATAGCGCCGCCATTAAATAACACTAAACAAATAAATGATAAAGGCACCCCTTTATCAGTGCTTTTTTTAGCGCTGTTAAAGGGGGCCCCTTTATCAGTGCTTTTTTAAGTAGTATTGATAAAGGGGGGGCTTTATCAGTGCTTTTTTCCCTAGCACTGACAAAGGTTATATTTCAAAAAAAATATTTCATAAAAAATAATATATAGATATATAAATATATAAGTATATTTATATTGATATAAATATAATATATAAGTTTTAAATGTGTTTTAGATAAATATAAATAAATATTTCCACTTAATATATAATATATGTAGTGAAAACGACTTATAAAATATCTTAAAAAATTATTAATTAATAATTTTATAATTATCATCGACTAATAATCATTTAATAATAATTTTAAAACACAAAAAATAAAATAAAAATATCTAAAATAAGTTGAAAACGTAACTCAAACTTCAAACAACCATAACTTTTGATCCGGGTGTCCGTTTGAGCTCTACAGCATCCTCAAATCAAATCATGTGATGAGATCTATGTTCTAATGACTCAAGGAAACCTTTTTCCACAAAAAAGGCCCTAAAGGCCTCTAAAACTTAGTTTTTAGTCCGGATACCCAAATTTTTTAACATTCGATGGAATTTCAGCCTCGTTTTAGGGGGTTTTTTTTAACTTTTTCATTGGGGACTGAATTTATTCTGAGTTGTTACATTTATATTGATATTATGTCTTTGAAATTTTATCATTTTTTATAATTTAATGTTGTTTATAATCAATTATATAACAATATATACATATTTTTTATATATTCACCCATAAATATTTGATTTTACAAATAAATAATAAAACATATTTATATATAAAGTATATTTCTCAATATATAAGTCTTATCTAAATAAAATAATAATATCCATTTTATTTAAAATACAAATATATTAATATTTATATACTTATATGACGTGTGTGTGTGTCTATATATTTGTGTGAATTTGTATTGACAAACTGATATATATTATCTATATATTCTAAACATATGTATATACATATTAATATATAATATTTGTAAATGTATATAAATATGTATAATTATACTTACAAATACACATATAATGTGTGTGTGTGTTGTATATATGTATTTATTTATTTATAAACACACACACAAAAGCATATTTTATAAATGTATTTAAATATAATCTTATACATATATATATTAATATACAAATAAATATATTAATATATAAATATGACTATATATATTAATATATGGATATATATATTAATATAACTAAAAATATATATTTATTTATATAACTAAATATATATATATTAATATAACTATATATATATATTAATATAACTATATATACAAATATAAATTAATATAAATATATATATGTTAATATAAATATATATTAATATATGAGTAAATATAACTAAATATATATATAAATAAATAGATATATTAATAAATGAAGAGCAAAGAAATATGGTGGAGTGGTAAAGTATTAGGTGCATAGGCAGTAGGTCCGGATTTCAAATCCAGGGAGAGGTGGGTTGCATGCGCGGGTGGAATAAAGGCTATCACTGTTAAAGGGTGGGTGGGGCGCTATTAAAGGGTGGGTAGGGGCATGCAGGTAGGGGTGTGCGGGCTGGGCTGGGGGTGTTGTTAAAGGGAGGCTTCAAGCACTGTTGAAGCCCCTCCTAAATTGCAAAAATATTTTTATATTTTATTTTTTAATGTTTTTTAACTTTTATCAGTGCTAAAAAAAGCGCCGATAAAATGGTTCTTTTATCACCGCTAAAAAAAGTGTTGCTAAAGGGCCCATTTATCTGTGCTTTTTTTAGTGCTGATAAAAGACCCATTTTATCAGTGCGTTTTTTTAGCTCTAATAAAATGGTCCTTTATCAACACTTTTATGAGCACTCATAAATGGGACCCCCTATCTTCACCTCGATTAAGAGTGATTTTCTAGCATTTTCAATGCCCTTTTCTAGCACTTATAAAGGCCATATTTTTAGTAGTGAGAAGATGCAATTGGAATGGAAATCAGGGTATTTGTGAAAAGATAGGTTTTCCTTAAGGAATATTGTCAATTAAAGATTCCATAGACATTAAAATTTATGGGTAGATATGAGGATACTAAAGGAATATCTTTTTCCATGGTCTCATAGGACACGATACTGTGTTCAAGAGTAAGGGCCACTTCATCATCAGCTAAGGATCCTAGCTCGATGACATTGTCAACCCACTCAACTTCTTCTTTGGATTCCTGCTTAGTTTGAAATGGAAGTCAGCGTGTTCATGGAGTGACCCCCATTAAAATTATTTCATTATAAAAATAAACTCATGATTGAGCATATTCTAAGAACAGGATAATCAGATCTTTAGTTGGTGGTAGGGATATTGGGGAACTCATATCCATTTGTGTCAGCATTATCCAAAATCAGTGTAGGATCATTATGTGTTTCTCATCCCATGCCTCATGAAAGAGAGACAAGATCACATTATGGATGTGACAAAATTGATTCTCAGTCCTAGATGGGTTATAAGGATTAAAAATTAAGACCCCATCAATCCTTGTTGCATTGGATATTTTGTAACAACACGGTTTCTTTCCTCCTTAAATAAATGTAATGTTTAATAACTTTTATTACGCACTACACCTGACATAAATGATCCAAAACATTTTACAATAAAATTATTAATAAACCTATAATAAACACTGTTATATTAATTCATTAAAATCTGTTACCATTAGAAGATAGATAATTAATATGAGTTAATTTTTAAAATGATTATTTTTAATAAAAATCATTTTCTTTATATTTTATTTTATTGAAAAAAATGAATTTGAAAATTTTAGAATATAAATTTGATAAAAAAACTTTTTTTAAATTTCTCTCATAAAATTTTACTTAATTTAAATTTTTAATTTTTTCTGAAAAGATTAATTTTTAGTCCAAAAATACAGTTTCGTGAAAATTATAATTTTTATAATTTTATCATTATGTAAGTGCATCCTAGTGGATTAAAAAAACGTTTAAGTAATAAAATATGAATTTAATTAATAAAATTATATATTTTAATATATGTTTTAAGCCTATAAATCCAATTTACAAAATTTTTATAATAAAATTAAAATGTTACTTTAATAAAAACTATTTTTATTCTTTTATTTGAATAAAGTATTTTCAAGATGAAATTCAGTTGTGGATTTTCCTAAAATCCTTTTAATATTAATTAGATTTATAATAAATTAATTTTTTTCAAAAAAATTGGCAATAATGATAATTTTATCTTATATATAATTTTAAAGATGAAAAACTTCATTTTTCTAAAATTTGTTTTTATGTGATTAAGTGTGTTAATTTAAAATTGACTTTTCAAACATTTACGAATTTTACATAATAAAATTATTTTAAAAATTTAAATAATAAGGTTCAAATTAGGTAATAAGGTTAATTTTAATTGTGTTCATCAAAATTAATTACTAAGGTTAAAAAATAGTTACCTTAGTAAAAAATAAAAATGGTAAAAAGTCTTTTACAAAGGGGAAAGCGCCAAAAAAATGTTAAAAAATGTATTGAAATGATTTTTTATGTGATTTTCTACCAAAAACAACTTTACACTATATTTTTCCAATTTTTATCCATTGAACCTTGATTAGTGCCACGGCATTATTGAAAAATGATGAGTGTTTCCAAAAGTTCTGTTTTCTTCTCTTATAAAAGGATACTGCTTCCACACTTAAATGTTATAGTTAACCTTATAATCTCTTCTTTAAAATCTAAAAACTTTATCCCACAATAACCAAATATAAATTCGTAAATACCTTGGTCACACTAAGTTATCTTTATCCCTTCAATTCTAAGGAGTATTCCAAGGAAAGATCAAGTCTCCAATTTAAGTATTATCTCTTTTATAAGTTTTTCTTCTTAATATTACTCTTCAAAATATCATATCAGAATAATAATATGATGACTTAAGTATAATTATTATACTGATATGTAATTATATTAATGTTAAAACCCCCATTTATTAATTTACATTCACTTATAAAACAATGGAACATCAATCATACGTGTGTGTAGACTACCGCCTCCATAAAGAATCATTTTTTGTTTTTCTACTAGTTTTTCATTATCTATTAAAACACTTTAAAATATGGTTCATAATCAAAAAAAAATCATAATAATATCATTATTATTCTTTTTTAAGGATTTTATGTCAAGGAAACACCTCTTTAACCATGCTCACCCAACGAGTTAAAGCGTGTTCAAGTTTTGGTTGGTTTAACCACCTACATGAATGACATTATAAAATACTATCATGGATGAAAATTGATACATAAATACAAATATTATTATAATACAATAATAAAATCCTAATTGGTATATGGTTTTTTAAATACTATATTAAGTATTTAAATTATTATTAAAGTATCATCTGCATTTACTAAAATCAATGAAATCTGCCAATATCAATTCCATTTTCATGCTAAAACACTTATGGAATGGTATAACATATTTATAAATAAATTTAAGTTATATGTTAAATTATATTAAATGATATATTAATTATGAACATATTTTCAAATATTGGTTAATGATATTAACATTATAAAACGTGCACAAACGGTTAAAGTTATTAACATCCAATGGTTGAAATAAGATATAACTAACCAATATACCCATAATAAATAATTATAAATTAGTAATAAATATATTAATAATATTGTAAAATATATTATTAAGGTATATATATTTTTAACATAATTTTAGATTTTCAACAAATATACAAGAAAATAAGGTTGGGGTTTTCCATCTCAACTCCTCTTCATTGATACATGTTTTAATGTTATGCACCAATTTCTTATTTATACAGTGTATATACTGTCAAAGAATGTGTTTTATAATAATACATGATTTAATTCATGGGAATTAAATAACCATAGTATTTTCAATCTTTTAATTACTTTTGATTCAATAGTTATTAAATCTGTAAGGGACTTAGTAACTCAAAATCCTTTATTTGACTTTTGAATTTTATTATTGAAACTTTCTTCTCACAATAATTTTCATTTTAAATGATTTTATATTTTTATTTATGGGTAAAAATTGTTTTCTAACCGACTAAATTTACATAAAATGGTTTTATATTCATTTTTAGTAAAAACATAGGATTATTTTTGAAACGAGGCTCATAGCTATGACTTTTACAACGATGAATACAAAATGTTTTCAAAAAATGTCTTTTCATGATTTGGTTTTCATTATCTTTAAAATTATATACCTCCAATGGAGTTATGTTTCATGTTTAATATTTTATTATTCTTTTATTATGTGATTATTTTGGGTGGTCAAGTTTTTGGTATCAAATAATTTAGTTCATGTTGTCATTTTATACTTTTTGGGTTTTTTATGAAACCAATTTTATTTACATGGGTTCCTTATGAAAATTTAATGATTTAAATTTGGTTGTTTTATAAAACAAATTTTTTTTCTATTGGTTCTATATGATTTGAAACATGAATGATTTTTTATTGGAAAGTTTATGTATGGATGAGTTATGAGTGGTTCTATTATAAACCAAGGACGAGTGGTTCTACTATAAACTAAAGATGGGTAGTTACATTATAAATCTAAGAAGGTTGGATATATTATAGTCCTAAAATTCATTAGTTATGTGTTTATATATCATGAAATAGGTATTAATGAGTATATTTTTGTTTCTCATAAGTATGGGCACTGATGGTGTTACTAATGAAATTAATGTTTCTCTATGCTAATGTGTGTGCCACAGTTAATTGATGTTATTCATTATAATATTATGCTCTCCTAATTAAAGGGAACCATTATAAAGGACTGATTTCTTGGTTAATTTTATGGTTTATGTTTATAAGGATAATATAACCTCCTAACTTAAATTATCCTAGGTTAAACTAATATTGATATAGGTTGAAGAAAATGGTCCCCAATAACTTCCAAAACCAAGGGAACAAGGAAATGAATTATTGATAACTACCATTGAGGTTGATCATGATAATTAAGTGATAAAAGGTAAAATTACTATTTATTCTTGATCTTTAAGTACCTTAGCTGATTCTAGTTTATCAGGTTCTTTTATATCACACAAGTCTTCTAAGAATATGGACTCGTCACCTTAAGTAATGGATATCAAACTACCTATAAAAACATTGGGTGGAATAATGATCACATATATGATATATATATCTTCTATAATTGATATTTGTTAAAGGATAATTCCTATATATATAATTCATATATCCTTGGCTTGATTTGATGTGATTTTGGGTATGGATTGGATTTCCCTATATAGAGACCATATCAATTATCAGGAGAAAGATATATCATTTTGTATTTCAGTCATCCTATTATAATGTATCAATATAAATATGACCTCCCCTTAGAATAAAATTCAATAATATGGGTTCTTACACCCAACAATGATGGACTCCTAACTCAAGTGATCGGGGAGGAAGTCAGCATTAGTGATATTCTAATTGTATGAGAATATATTGATGTATTTCTCAATGAGTTTTCAGGTCTTCCCCTAGAGAATGAGGTTGAGTTATAAATTAAACTTATACCTAGATATATGCATATATTTAGTTATAAGGACCCAGCCTTAAAAAATTACATAATCATGAATTAAATGAATAATTCACATAGAGGATCTTTTCAGGTTTAGAGTTTTAAAGAATTAGTACATAACTATTACATCTCAAAAGATTACAAATTAGACATTTCTACTATGTTTCCATAAAATAAAAACTCTTAAAAAGAAACATGTCTAGTTCCATGTTTTAGATATCATGTCTTTTCTTGATCCCATCCTTGACCCTAATCATCTTTAAGTCCTGTGAAAAACATTTCAAAAACTTGGGATGAGCATAAAAAGCCCAGTAAAGGATACACAAATAAGGAAAACTGTTAGTTTTTCAAAACATCAGGTAAACCATGAATACTTTATCAAAGTAATACTTATCACCTTTATGAAGTAGTAAATACTCTTCACTCAATAAAATATCACCACTTATCCTTTGTAACCTAAAGATTACCATAAACCCATATAAAGAACACATAACATATAAAGGTAACTTGGGACATAAACATACTTAAATGGAATAACCATATGATCGACTTCCACACATATCACTACATGGAATAGCCATACAGCTGACTTCCATACCCAATTCATTGGAGGTTATAATGTAACCACTCATCCTGGTATTCACGGCACCACCCGTCATATGGTTTATCATGTAACCACCCGTCAAATGTCCAAGTACCATTAAAAAATCATAATACATAAAAAATTATAAAGGAAAGAAAACATTTCCACATTTCAATCACAAGAGATCACATCATGATATTATCATAAAAACATCTAATAAAATCATTAATACTCTATGAGAGAAAAATCCCTTTATACTTTGAAAATATTAAAAGAAGATATTTAAAAGAGATTTTAGAATCAAAGTGTCACATACCACTTCGAAACTTTTTAAAGGGTTTTAAAATATTCATGTACCTATAAATAAATCCTTAAAACCATTTTTAAAACATGGACATGGATGATAATTTTTTAAACGAATAAATCTTTAAAACCATTTAAAATAATGTTTCAATAAAAGAGTCCTTTTCCATTTTGAACATTTAAATTATAAGCCACAAGAAAGTAGACCATTTTCAAAACATATAAATGACTTTAGTATAGACATAATATGGATATAGAATTTCAAATGGTCTGTATATACACTTTATAAAAGAATAAAAGTGAATATCGTTAAGAAATGTCTCAATGATAAGAAATTGAGATGTAATCCCAATCAAGGATCATGCCATTAGAGCAAGGATAAAGAAATGACATAATTATGTGTGAAAAATAAAAATACACCAAATATAATTGGATACTCAGTGTAAAATAATCATATGTCATCCACACATATTCATAGCATGACATAATCAAGAAGTAGAGGTTTAACCCAAAGAATTGAAATTGGGTTAAGAAGTTCACTTACAAAAACTCGACAGCCTAACGGCGTCACTTTAAAATTAAGAAAATGAGTTGATGAGAGAGAAAATTGTATCTCATAACTTGGACATAAAATTTATATCAATAATGATGTAGAAGAACATATCCCAACACAATAATATGTAAATTAAAAGGCATAACAAAATAAGTCTTTTAAAAAGAGGTGGGTGAAAGGTTCCCATACCGATTTGGGTAACTTTTGAAACGTACACCCCATGAAAGAAGGACTATACAACATTGATTTAAATACTCATAAATGAAATTATATTACACAAAGAGTATAATAATGGTAAGTACATACACCACTCAAAGTAAATAGTGGAAAATGTAGTATAAATCTCACTGGAATAAAAGTGAGATGAAAAATCCCTTACGAAAACTCGGCTGGCTAACGGCGCCACTTAAAACATCCAAAAAATGGATTGATGAAATAAAATAGGTTCTATAATCATATGAACATAAAATTTATAGTAATAGGAATATAAAATAACATCCCCAAACATAATAAAGATTATCTTAAAATAAATTACATAAAAGAGAGTACTTAATAAGAAAGAGAGAGGTAGGATCCCTTACGAAAATTCGGCAGCCTAACGGCGCCACTTAAAAATTATAAAAATGAATTGATGAGAGTAAGAGGGGGTATCTAATCATATGAAAATAAAAATTAAATTATGTTGAATATAAAATAACATCATCCAACATAATAACATAGAGCATAAATGAAATGACATAAAAGAGGGTACTTGAAAAGAAAGAGAGAGGTCGGATCCCTTACCTCAAGTCCGACTTGTCTTGTTCGTTTCATTATATTCCTGAATAATAAAATTTGGTCAATTTATAATTTCTTAAGGACCTATTTTAAATTTTATTATTCAATTCATGTCACATATTATAATGTTATAATAATTAGTTAATAATGTGAGTTCATATCAGACGTTTTTGTCGATGTTCGGTACATGAGTCAAAAATGAACTTGTTTGAAAAGAATTGCCCATGTAGTTATAATTAACCCATATAAAGAATATAATAAATGATTTAAATATCATATATATCCGGTATATATTCATTTTATACTATTCCATAACATTCGGAGATAAGAAAATGAAATGCACCCTTCATGGAGACGGTAGGTCGTACTTACGCATGAACGCTACTTTCATTTCTTTGTCACATTAATATAATTAAAACTAAATGAGATATATACATATTATAATTCAAGTATAATATATATTTTATATCGGTCAAATAAGTTCATTAATTTCATTCTTTATACATTCCATGTATTGCATGAATGAGTCACATCACTTGAGGGGGCGGTAGTCCACACTTCCTCAAATGAAATTATGGCATTTGCACAACATGAAAAGCATAAAGGTATGTTTTAAATGTAAAATAAAGAGGCATAGAGAGGAAATAAATATAATATATATCATAAATAAATATAGTTCCATCATAATGGCCACCATGAGAGGTTGTAGGATAAGATAGAACAATCATCGTTTCGTGAGGCTGTAATTCTCCATCCACGGAAACAGTATGTTCTTTAACAATTAGACGGAGGTGTGTGTAAGTTTAGCTCGAATCCATATCATAAAAACATCCTAGTATATTTAATATATTGTTGATGTTACAAAAGAAAGGAATAAAAAGATTTTAGGGGGTTGGAAAAGAAAAATAAAACAAAAGAACATAAGAGAGGACATTACCTTTAAATCTGGTATCTCCCTTTGGTTTGAACCAAAAGGGCTTCTTGAAGAGATTTCTGCCTAAGGTAAGGCTTCCAGGATAAATAGAGGGATGTGGAGAGATAAAATGATAAGATTTTTGCTGAGCCAATGGCTTGAGAGGTGTGGGTAAGGAGATAGAGGTGGGGGCCTTTTATAAGAGGGAGGAGGGGCACTCTTGGAAAGTTATAAAATATTACTTTATTATATAATGAGTTTCGGATTTTAAAGGTCCCTCAATTATATATTTTGAGGATAAGGTGATAAGGGTTCTAAATCCACCCATCCAATAGGTTTTTGACAATTGTAAGTCTTATATTTTACATTATCTTTTCATTTTATTTAAATACTTAAATAATGAGGTAATGGCTGCATCATCATGGTGTCATAAATAATTTAATTTATTTAATATCTAAAAATTATAAAAAAAATATCATGATATAGGAAATATTTTTAGCTTTCCAATGAATATTTATAGTCAAAAATATGAATTTTATAACCCCATGTAAAAATTGTTTTAGTAAAACAATACATGTTTGTGACATTTTTATTTTAACCCACAATGGCTCGGAGTGTGAGAGAAGTGACATTTTTATTTTAACTTTAAATAAAAAGTTAATAATGTCATTTTATTACCCAAGTGGCTCAATGGGGTCCCCAATTTGACCCATTTATTGTCTTGGTCGGCCATGATTCATCCAATAAGGGTAGGACATTGTCAAGGTCATTTCATATTATTATAACATTATCTTTACCTTAAATTACACTAATTACCTTTAATCGCGATTAATAAAACTTAAAAATTACTATTCACAAAAAAAATATTTTCATCTCATTGAACCACATTTTACATCCTAATGACAACCATGTATATAGAATTTTTTAAATTCAAATCACAGAGGTGGAAAATTTTCATTTAAACGAAAAATCAGTTTTTTAACTACCACTTAGTGGTTTCACTATTCATCAAAAATTGAAGTTTTTTAGAAAAATAACAAAAATTCACCTGAAGTTATATTTGATATTCCAAATTAAAAAATTATGACTATTTTACAAAATTCAAAACCTATAAGTTGAATTAATCAATTTAATAATTAATTCCCGCTGTCAAAACAAATAGCGTGTTTTTAAGAAACAAAATATATTAAAAGATTGACACTAGTTTAAGTCCAATTTCAAAGTGAAATTAATTCCAATGACCACCATTGAATTAAATGGTAAAAATATATTCTAATTTCACTTTAAAACCAATTCAAAAGATGATCTAATCATATAAATAAATCATATTAAAATGAGGTTTTGAATTAAAATACAACATTTTCACTAAAAATGATCTTTATCAGAAAAATAACAAAAATTTACACAAAGTAAATTTTGATGTCCAGATTCTAAAGAAAGATTTTATTTGGTCCAATATAACATATAAAATTGTCAAAAATTTGATTTAAAAATGTTTCGACATCAAAAGGCGGTTAATCAACCTTTTAAAGAATATTAGAATATTTACGCTTAAAATTGGATTCATTTGCATTTTAAGCCTATAACATTTATTTGGATAAAATCAAAAATATTTGATAAGAATATATAATCATTTAGTGGTTAGTTCTGTTCATTCCCTCCATTACAACGGTTAGGCGTTAACTACCATTTAAAATAATATTATTTTATTATTAGAGTGCAACGTAAGATTTCAAAGGAACTCGTTGTTGCGTATTGGGTCGCCATCGGGCATAGCGTTCCCTTTAAAGTAATATTAATATTTTATTCAAAAATATTAATAAATATGAAAAGGTAATATTCTTTATTTACCTGGGATGTTACATCCTTCCCCCCTTTTGGGAATTGCATCTCGCAATTTTAAAATTGGGATGGGAAACTTCATTGAAATCCCCACATCGAAAAGGGAGTAAATTAAACTATCACTTTAAAAGAAAGAAATAAAAGTACCAAGGTCACCCAAGACAACAGGTACTAGGATTCCATGAAAACATGGATATGGAAGAAAAAAACAAAGGGTCATGTTTCGATGGAGAGTGATAGAAAACATGATTAGGAGAAAGTTAACCATAAGAAAATCACAAACTTGTGATGGGTTAAATGGTATTTGATTCCCCAGTAGGAAACGTTAAAGAACAAAATTTTTGTTTTAAGTTACTTTTCATTGAGGAATTTATTTATGAGCTTAACTAAATCCTAAGGAAACATACTTACATGTCATGTAGACTTTCATCTCTTACTATATTTCTTACACAGACTCATATTTTCTCCAAAAGACGAGTATTTAGGATGACTTGTTCACATTAAGAGCGCTATAATCAACTTCTAGAGAATCACCTAATCCAAAAAAGAGAACTATATATTTACCATGTCTTTATACCCTTACCAAAACCAAAATTGTTAGAACAAGATCAGATAATCCACAAAAGGATAATCCTTTGTAAAAAGAAAATCTATTCTTAATCACCAAAATTTGTCCAACAAAACCCAAAGTTCTACAAAGACCATTCGATAAACAATTGTCCATAAAATTCTTAAAAGTAAACCAAACTAATATTGAAACCCAATTCTTTAAAGGATTAAATCACATAGTCTTCCAAGGTAAAAAAAATTAACATTTATCTCCAAATAACATCAGTTGCTCTTAAAGTCTCATATTGAAAAGTAATTAACCTAATCATATATCCTCCATGATAGGTCAATATTTTCCTAGATAACACAAAATCAACTTATTCTTGATTCATAAAATTATATAACTAAAAATTATTTGTCATACTAACCAGGGACTTCACGTAGTCCAGTGGTAGGTGATAAATACCAGTCACTTTTGGTTGTGGGTTCGATTCCCACAGCTTTGTCCGACGTGACGGGTTGTCACACAGTCTGTGTGTTGTCCTTTTTCCAAAACTATATAATTCTCAAAACATTCCCCAAAAAGAGATAAAATCATGAAAAATAACCATAACATAATTTAACCTCAATTTTATCTCGTGCCTTTCATTTTCCATCATAACATATAGTAACCCACAATTACCTCAAAAGTAAGTATCATATAAACCCAAATGGTTCTTTATAACTATGTCCACAAAAGAACAGATAACTATTCCTTGAATAAAATTTTCATATATCAAACATCAGGGTTACACATACTATAAAAAGTCTTCTAATGTAACCCCATCATCAAAAGAGACTTAATACTTTTAATAATTTCACAATCCTAAAATCTACCATAACTCTTGAATACCTTATATGTTGACTTCTTACTCATTCAACATTATTCATGATCCATTAACTATTCCTTTCCAACTTATTTTGTAATACTTCTTTCCTACAAACAAAATCATGAATCATATCCTAATATTCAAAAATAGGAAAACATAAGTTAAGAAATAATCCATACCTTTGATTGGTCATTGTCAGTTTCTTCATCCTCAATTGGAATGGACTTAGGTATTGGTAAACGAATATGGATATGGAATGTAAAATGGTCTGTATATACACTTTATAAAAGAACAAAAGTTCATATCGTTAAGAAATGTCTCAATGAGAAGAAATTGAGATGTAATCCCAATCAAGGATCATTCCATTAGAGCAAGGATAAAGAAATGAAATAATTATGTGTGAAAAATATGAATACACCAAATATAATTGGATACTCAGTGTAAAACAATCAAATGTCATCCACACAGATTCATAGAATGACATAATCAAGAATTATAGGTTTAACCCAAATAATTGAAATTGGGTAAAGAAGTTCCCTTACAAAAATTCGACAGCCTAACGGCGTCACTTTAAAATTCAGAAAATAAGTTGATGAGAGAGAAAATGGTATATCATCACTTGGATGTAAAATTTACATCAATAAGTATATAGAAGAACATATCCCAACAAAATAATATGTAAATTAAAAGGAATAACAAAATAATTATTTTAAAAAGAGGTGGGTGAAAGGTTCCCTTACCGATTTGGGTAACTTTCGAAACGTACACCCCATGAAAGAAGGACTATAAAACATTGATGTAAATACTCATAAACAAAAGAATATTACACAAAGAGTAGAATTATGGTAATTACGTACACCACTCAAAGTAAATAGTGGAAAATGTAGTATAAATCTCACTGGAATAAAAGTAAGATGAAAAATCCCTTACGAAAACTCAGCTGCCTAACAGTGCCACTTAAAACATCCAAAAAAATGGATTGATGAAATGAAATAGGGTCTCTCATCATATGAACTTAAAATTTACAGTAAGAGGAATATAAAATAACATCCCCAAACATAATAAATATGAGCTTAAAAGAAATTACATAAAAGAGAGTACTTAATAATAAAGAGAGAGGTAGGATCCCTTACGAAAATTCGGCAGCCTAAGGATGCCACTTAAAAATTATAAAAATGAATTGATGAGAGTAAGAGGGGGTATCTCATCATATTAAAATAAAAATTACAGTATGGTGAATATAAAATAACATCCTCCAACATAATAACATGGATCATAAATGAAATGACATAAAATATGGTAATTGAAAAGAAAGAGAGAGGTTGGATCTCTTACCTCAAGTCCGACTTGTCTTGTTCGTTTCTTTATATTCCTGAATAACAAACTTTGGTCAATTTATAATTGCTTAAGGAAATAATTTGAAGTTTATTATTAAATTCATTTCAGATATTATAATTTTATAATAATTAGTTAATAATGTGAGTTTATATCAGACGTTTTTGTCGATGTTCGGTACATGAGTCAAAAATGAACTTGTTTGAAAAGAATTGCCCATGTAGTTATAATTACCTCATCTAAAGAATATTATAAATGATTTAAATATCATATATATCCAGTATATATTCATTTTATACTATTCCATAACATTTGGAGATAAGAAAATGAAATGCACCGTTCATGGAGACGGTAGGCCGTACGTACGCATGAACGCTACTTTCATTTCTTTGTCACATTAATGGAATTAAAACTAAATGAGATATATTTATATTATAATTCAAGTATAATATATATGTTATATAGGTCACATAAGTTCATTAATTTCATTATTTATACATTCCATGTATTTTATGAACGAGTCACATCACTTGAGGGGGTGGTAGTCCACACTACCTCAAATGAAATTATCGCATTTGCACAACATGCAAAGCATAAAGGTATGTTTTAAGTGTAAAATACAGAATAATAGAGAGGAAATAAGTATAATATATATCATAAATAAATATAGTTCCATCATAATGGCCACCATGATAGGTGGTAGGAGAAGATAGAACAATCATCGCTTCGTGAGGCAGTAATTCGCCATCCACGGAAACAGTATGTTCTTTAACCATTAGACGGAGGTGTGTGTAAGTGTAGCTCGAATCCATCTCATAACAACATCCTAGTATATTGAAGATACTGGTGTTGTTACAAAAGAAATGAATAAAAAGAGTTTAGGGGCTTGGAAAAGAAAAATAAAACAAAAGAATATAAGAGAGGACATTACCTTTAAAACAGGTATCTCCCTTTGGTTTGAACCAAAAGGGTTTCTTGAAGAGCTTTCTGCCTAAGGTAAGGCTTCTAGGATGAAGAGAGGGATGTGAAGAGATAAAATGATCAGAGTTTGGCTGATCCAATGGCTTTATAGGTGTGGGTAAGGAGGTAGAGGTGGGGGCCTTTTATAAGAGGGAGGAGGGGAACTCTTGGAAAGTTATAAAATGTTACTTTATTATATAATGAGTTTCGGATTTTAAAAGTCCCACAATTATATATTTCGAGGATAAGGTGATAAGGGTTCTAAATCCACCCATCCAATAGGATTTTGACAAGTTTAAGTCTTAGATTTTACATTATCTTTTCATTTTATTTAAATCTTTCAATAATGATGTAATTGCTGCATCATCATGGTGTCATAAATAATTTAATTTATTTAATATATAAAAATTATAAAAAAACTATGATGATGTAGGAAATATTTTAACTTTCCAATGACTATTTATAGTCAAAAATATGACTTGTATAACCCCATGTAAAAATTGTTTTAGTAAAACAATACATGTTTGTGACATTTTTATTTTAACCCAGAATGGCTCAGAGAATGAGTGAAGTGACATTTTTATTTTAACTTTAAATAAAAAGTTAATAATGTAATTTTCTTACCCAAGTGGCTCCATGGGGTCCGCAAGTTGACCCATGGATTTTCTTGGTCGGCCATGATTCATCCAATAAGGGTAGGACATGTGTCAAGGTCATTTCATATTATTATAACATTATCTTTACCTTAAATTACACTAATTACCTTTAATCGCGATTAATAAAACATAAAAGTTACTATTCACCAAAAAATATTTTCATCCCATTGAACCACATTTTACATCCTAATGACAACCATATATGTCGGATTTTTGAAATTCAAATCACAGAGGTTGTAAAATTTTATTTAAACGAAAAATCAATTGTTTAACTACCACTTAGTGGTTTCACTATTCATCAAAAATTGAACTTTTTCAGAAAAATACCAAAAGTTCACCCAAAGCTATATTTGATATTCCGAATTAAAAAATGATGTCTACTTTACAAAATTCAAAACCTATAAGTTGAATTAATCAATTTAATAATTAATTCATGTTGTTAAAACAAATAGCGTGTTTTTAAGAAACAAAATATATTAAAAGATTGACACTAGTTTAAGTCCAATTTCAAAGTGAAATTAATTCCAATGACTACCATTGAATTAAGTGGTAAAAATATATTCTAATTTCACTTTAAAACCAATTCAAAAGATAATCTAATCATATAAATAAATCAGATTAAAAGGTGGTTTTGAATTAAAATACAACATTTTCACTAAAAATTGTCTTTATCGGAAAAATAACAAAAATTTATACAAAGTAAATTTTGATGTCCAGATTCTAAAGAAGAATTTTCTTTGGTCCAATATAAAATATAAGTCAAAAAGTGGATTTAAAAAAGGGTTTTCCATCAAAAGGCGGTTAATCGACCTTTTAAAGAATATTAGAATATTTATGCTTAAAATTGGATTAATTTTCATTTTAAGCCTCTAAAATTTATTTGGATAAAATAAAAAATACTTGACAATCATATATAATCATTTGGTGGTTATTTATGTTCATTCTCTCCATTACAAAGGATAGGCGTTAACTACCATTTGAAATAATATTATTTTATTATTAGATTGCAACGTAAGATTTTAAAGGAACTCGTTGTTGCGTATTGGGTATGCCTTCGCGCATAGCATTCCCTTTAAAGTAATATGAATATTTTATTCACAAATATTAATAAATAAGAAAAAGTAATATTCTTTATTTACCTGGGATGCTACATTAGGAGTCTATATAGAACGGCTCATTGAATTGGAGGAACTAAGGAAGTAGCGAAAGGATAATTTGGAAAAATGGTTTTATCTATACTAGGGCTTCACTATGGGGATCACCAGTCCTCTTTATTAAGAAGAAATATGGATCAATGAAAATTTTAATTGACTATCGTGAGATTAACAAGATCACAATTGAGATTAAATATCTATTAACCTCTATTAATGGTATGTTTGATCAATATGCAAGAGATCAGTACTTATCGAATATTGACTTTCAATCTGGATATCATTAGTTAGGGGTCAAAAGAGAGGATATTTCATAAATATATTTATGAATGAAGTATAAAAATTATGAGTTTATATTTATTCTATTTGGATTAACTAATTCTCCCACAATCATCATGGATATGATAAATAAAGTCTTTAGGTATTACCTATATTTTTTTATAGTTTTATTTATAGAATATATTCTTATATAATCAAAGGTTAAGGAAGATCATGAGAATCATTTGTAGATTATGTTAGTGACTTTTATAAAGGATAATTTGTATGAAAATTTTATCGAATGAATATTTTGGATACAAAATGTTCCCTTCATGTGTCATATAATCACAATCAAGGGTATATCTATAGATCATTTAAAAACAAAATTTGTCAAACAATGTCTGAGACCAACCATTATAACTGAGATCCATAGTTTTCTTGGGTTATCAATAAATTATTGATTTGTGAGAAACTTATTGTGGTTATCAACACTATTGACCAAGTTAACATGAAAGAGATTTGAGTTCCTTTGGATGGGGGAATGTGAAGAATTCTTTGAGGAACTAAAGAATATATTGGTCACAACACTTGTACATACAGTACCCTGTAGTGGGGAAGGTTTTGTAATATATTGTGAAACCTCTAGGAATGGATTGGGATGAATCATCATAAAAAATAAAAAATTAAATGATTATAACTAATGAAAAAAATTATCTAATTCATGATTTGGAGCTAGTGGTGGTGATATTTACATTAAAATTTTGGAGACATTATCTCTATGGTGATATGTGTGATATTAATACCAATCACAAGATCTTGAAATATATATTCACATAGAGTGAATTGAATATGCACAAAAGGATATGGTTGGAATTGATAAAATGTTATGACAACTCAGTACATTACCACCCAATGAAGGAAAACAAGGTATTTGATGGTTTAAGAAGGAAATATCATGCTACCTTATCTATGATGAGGTTTAAAGAGACCTAATATTCTTGGATTTTCAAAGTTTGAATCATGAATTCATAAGGGAATATGAGAAATGATATATTTACCAATTGAATTCTCAACCATACATTTACAAGAAGATCAAATAATCCTAAAAGGATTATGTAGAGATACAAAGAAAGGTAGAGAATATTTTTGCATTGAAATTTGTTAAAGGTAGAGTTTTAATGTTTGTAACTCAAATATGCATCCAATAAAAACCAGAACTAAATATGGAAATTTTGGATGATTCTCATAGATTATAATTCTATATTAAACCAAGAATTATGAAGATGTATATAGATATGAAGAAAAACTTATAGTGGTATATTATGAAGAGAGATGTTGCAGAATATGTGCCTTGATTCTTGATTTTCTAGAAAGTTAAGGATAAACAAAAAAATCTAAGAGTATGTTGAAACCATCATCCATATGAGTATGGAAATATGAAAACATCACCATATATTTCATCATATAACCCCCCAAAACTTGTAAAGTTTATAATACTATTTGGGTTATAGTCGATATCCTTACAAATTCAGCATATTTTATTGTCATCAAAGAAGATTTATCCATTATCCATCTCATAATGATATACATAAGGGAAGTGATGAGTTTGTTTGAAGTACCATTGTCCATTGTATATGATCAAGATAAATGTTTTAATTTAATATCATGGATAAGTATTTAGAAATATTTAGAGACATAGATGACTTTTAGCATTGCTTATTATTATTAGATAGGTGTTCAGTCTGAGAAAACAATTCAAACTCTAGAGGATAGGCTAATATCTTGTTGGATATATTTACATTGATGTTGGTATCAATGCCTTCACATGATTTAGTTATCATAAAATAATAGTTTCCATTTTATAATTAATATGAAACTATATATGGATCTTTATGTGAAGATATTTAGGACTCCAACATGCTAGGATGGAGTTGGATAGAGTAAGTTGATAGTTACTGACTTTGTCCAAGAAATAATGGAGAAGTTTAAAACTATTAAGTGACATATGAAAGTGAAAAAAATTCAACATAAGGGTTGTGAAGATAATCATCAGTGATATCTATAGTTTAAAGTGGGTGATAAGGTGTTCCTTTGAATATCTCCTTGTAAGTGAAATATGAGATTTCGGAAGAAATGTAGGATGAAACTTAAGTATATCAGACTCAACAATATCCTTGGTCATGTTGTGGCTGTATATTATCACTTATTACTCCCACCTGAACTCTCCCAAGTACATTATGTGTTCCATGTATCACTTTTGAGGAAGTACATATTAAACCCTTCATGTGTACTTAACTCAAAATTTATGCAACTATAATATGATCTCCTATATGAAGAACAAGGAATGTAAATTATAGATCAAAGAGACAAGGTGCTACATAACAAGACCGCTCTTCTAGTCAAATTTATAGGGAGAAATAATAAGTTTGAATAATCTATATGGGAAATTGAGTAGGTAATGAGACAAAAGTACATACACTGGTTCTCTTCTATGTAAGGAAATTTTGAGGTTGAAATTATTTTTAGGGGGTAGAATGTAATGACCTAATTTTTTTTCCTCCTTCAATAAATATTATGTTCGATAACTTGAATTATATGATAAAACCAATGAAAAAAACCACAAAATATTATAATAACATTATTAATAAGGCTATAAGAAACTCTAGGATAGTAAACCATTAAAATCTATTACCTTTAGAAGATAGATAATTAATATGAGTTAAAATTTAAAAATGTTATTTTATATAAAAGTCATTTTCTTTATATTTTATTTCATTTAAAAAACAAAATTTAAAAATTTTAGAATAATAATTTTATAAATTAAAATTCATTTTTCAATTTCCCTCATCAAAATTTATTTACTAGGAATTTTTGAATTTTTCTGAAAAGATTGATTTCTAGTAAAAAAATAAAATTTTTGAAAAATTTTATAATCTTTTATGATTTTATAATTATGTAAAAATATATTATAAGTATAAAAAACATTTTAAAAAATAAAATTTGTATATAAGGAATAAAATTATGCATGTTGCTATATTCTTTGAGCATATAAATCCAATGTCCAACATCTTAAGAAGAAAATTAAAATGTTTGATCAACAAAAACTACTTTCGATCTTTTCTTTGAATGAAGTATATTAAAGTTAGGATTGGGTTGTGTATTTTCTTTAAAGAATCATACCATTCATTATACTTATAATAAATAAATTTATTTTGATAAAATTGGTAATAGAGACAATTTTATCTTATATATAAATTTAAATCTGAAAAACTCCCTTTTTCTAAAAACCGTTTTTACGTGATTAGTTGTGTTTATTTTAAAATTAAGTTTTCACACATTTAGGAATTTGGTATGATAAAATGATTTTGAAATTTTAAATCATAATATTAAAATTACTTAATAAGGTTTATTTTAATTTTGGTCATCAAAATTAATTACCAACGTTAAAAAATAGTTACCCCTGTAACAAATAAAAATGGTAAAAAGTATTTTACTAATGGGGAAGGGCCAAAACATGTTAAAAACAGATTATCAAATGCATTTTTGAGGTTATTTTAAACCCAAAGCCAATTTTACCTATACATTTTTCTACTTTTGAGTCATTGGCCCTTGAATAGTGTCATGGAATTATTGAAGAATGTTGAGTGTTTCCATAAGTTCCTTTTTATTCTATTATAAAAGGATACCACTTCCACCCTTCAAAGTTACATTTAAACTTAGAATTACTCATTTAAAATATGATATTTTCCTCCAAAAATAACTCACTCCAAATTCTTAGAGTCCATGGTTACACTAACTTAGATTTATCCCTTCAATTCCAAGGATTATTCTGAAAAAAAAGATCAAATCTCCAATATAAGTATTATATCATTCTTAAGTTTTTATTCTTAATCACACTCTTCCAAATATCATATCACCATAATAATATGATGAATTAAAAATCACTATTATATTAATATGTTTTATATCAATGGTACAAATATTATTTATTTATTTACATCCACTTATAAAAACAATAGAATATCAATTGTACGTGTGCACGGGCTACCTACTCCACGGAGAATCGTTTTTTTTTTTCTTATAGTTTTTAATTATTTATCCAAACATATTAAAATATGATTAAATATCATAAAAAATAAAAATATTATAAATATTATTCAATTATAATGATATTATATTAAAATAAACACCTCTTTAACCATATTTACTCATCGAGTTAAAGCATGTTCAAGTTTGGGTTATTTAACCACCAACATGAACACTGATATAAAACTCTATTATGGATGAATATGGAAAATAAATAATAATATTAAAATAATATATTAATAAAACCATTATTTTTATATGGTTTTTGAAATACTATATTAATTATTTAGTTTATTATTAATGTATCATATTCATTCGCTAAAATCACTGAAATAAGCTAACACTGATTCCATTTGTACACGGCATAACTAATACACTTATGGAATGATATATGAGATATATAAATCAATGTAAGTTAGATATTAAATTATATTAAATTATATATTAATGATAAACTTATTTTTAAATAATTTTTAATGATATCAACATTATAAAATGTGTGGATACAGTTAAAGTTATTAACCCCCAATGGTTGAAATATGTAATAACTAACCGATATATCCAGAATAAATAATTAAAAATGAGTGATATAAAAGGAAAATATATGAATAAGGTTATGAAATAGATTATTAAGGTAGCTATTTTCGTTTTATAGGAGTTTATAGTCTCATAAACTAAGTAATGAAAAAATTTAGGGGTTTTTATTCTCAACTTCTCTTCATTGAGACATGTTTTAATGTTATATACCAATTTCTTATCTCTATAGTGTATATACTACCCATTAATGTGTTATGGAATAATAAATTATTTAATTAATTTGATTTATATAACCATATTATTTTCAATCATAAAATTAATTTTTATTTAAAAGTTAATAAAGTTGTAAGGGGCTTGGTAACTCAAACGCCTTTGTTTGAGTTATACAATTTCTTATTTGAACTTTATTTTTCCATGAAATTCCACTTGAAGTGATTTTCTATAAATAATTATGGGTAAAAGAGTTTATGAACCAAATAAATTTTCATAAATGGGTTTTATTTTAATTTTTATTAAAAATAAAAGGATAATTTTTTAAAATATACTCATAACAATGACTTTATAATGATTAATACAGAATGTTTTCAAAAAATCACTTTTCATGATTTTGTTTTCACTGTATTAAAAACGATTTGCCTCTAATGTAAATATGTTTCATATGTTACCCTATATTATTCCATTATCATTATATTACATTGGGTGATAATTTTTTGGAATCAAATTATTTCATTCATGATGTTACTTTATACCTTTTGGATGTTTTACGAAAACCATTTTATCTCCATGGGTTCCTTATAAAAAATTAATGATTTCAATTTGGTTATTTCATGATAGCAATTTTTTACATGGGTTATTTATGATGAGAAAATTGAATTATTTTTTCATGGTACACATATGTATGGATGAGTAATGGGTGGTTCCATTTTTAACCAAGTATGGGTGGGTCCATTATAAAACAAAGACTGGTGGTTACATTAGAAACCTAATACTGATTGGTCCATTATTTCCCACCAATACTTTGGATAAGAATTTATATCTCATGAGACAGGTATTCATGAGTACATTTTTGTTGCTCGTAATCATGGTAACTAATGGTGTGGGTCATGAAAGTAATGTGTCCCTATGATAATTCTTGTTCCATAGTAAAAGGATGTTATTCATTATGATCTTATGCACTCATGATTCAAGGTTTATGTTAAATTCTTCTAAGACATGTTATAGATGTTATATTTCCATGTTTATATTTTATGGATTTAAGTTCTTATTCCATGTACTTTTAAGCTCACTTATGTTTCATGGTTATCACTCATGATTTTATGATATTTATCTTATGATCATGTTTTTTTACTTATTATTATAAACTCATCCTTGATGAAATGTTTATTCACCCCTTACTAAGAATTTGATCTCACTCATTTCTTATGTTTTCATTCCCTGGGTTGTGACAAGGATTATTACTAATGATATGTCTAGAATTTGGTCTAGTATGGTGCCTTTAAAGGAAATAATAGCGAGTTTTATAAAATAAGATTATTATGTAACTAGTCTCCAAATATACTAAACCTATCAATCCATGGGATATTATTATGTATGAAATGTAATGTTTTAAATCATATAAAGGATTTAAAATAAATCATGTTTATATTGTGTCACTATATCTATCCTATAGAATAATACTATATATGAATTATAGATTATTTATTAATACCAATCTCAAGCATGTAGATGGGATCTTCATAGGGGTTAAATAAAAACTGAGAATGGTCCTCTTGGAGATGATCCATAGCACAAGAATCTATTCCTATGGATCATACATCCACAATATCCAGTAGGGTGGGCATGTGAGTTAATATAGAATATAGGATTGTGTGCCTTAGAATATAACCACAAAGGTGGGATACTATCCAACCATATATGAAATGGATCATGTCACAAGTCCTATGAGGGATATAAACCTATTTAACTTGACCCAATGCCTAATAAATCCTTCCGAGATTTGGAATGTCAATATTCATCAGTATAATTGAATCTAGTTGAGAATCCATCATGATATTATATTCCCTTACCCGGTATGAGTATTTTTTTAGGTAGCCAGTAATCACCCAATAAGAAATATGGCTAAAACACCTACTAACTTAACATCAGAGTAAGGTTTTGGTATATTCTAGTAGTCCCTTTTAAGGTATTAATTAGAATCAAGGGTAGACCAAAAAGTATATTAGGGACCACTATCATTCTTGTTTGGGTAGTTCCTTGGCCTTTTCACCTTAGGTATTTATTCTTGGGGGAGTAAAAAAAAATTTGATCCATTTAATAAAAGGAATGTTGAGGGATGGGCAGACTTCCTTCCTCAAATCCCACTCAACCAATACTATCAAGTCCCTTTCCAATGTAGGAGTTCACCTAAAATCATCCCAGACACTTTAGGGGGGAGAAACTCATTATAAATACTTTCAAGGATGGAAATTCCCCCAATATTATATATATCCTAGATATTTATTTTGACTTTCTCATATGATAGATGAAATGTGTTAGTCTCAGGACATCATCACCTGACCGACTCAACGATGATATCAAGATAGTGGTAACATAAAAATTATGAAGCCCAAATGGAATCATAAATACTAATAGACCTAAAGTATTTCTCTAGTTTAGTGCAACACTAGTTCACCTAATAGGTTCATGAACATTTTTATTGAAGTTTACTCTAAGGTGAAGGTCCCACTGGAGGCACCATCATCTCCTTAAAATTTAAATGGAAAATTTCTTGATGGTTTAATAAGAATAAATCTCACCACTTACCATCACTTGAGTATGTATTAGGCGGTGAGAAACCTCACTACTATATTTCTAGATGATATGATCATAAAGATAAATGTTTGCTCAGGTAATACACCAGGATAATAGGATTTGGACGGTGGAGAGATCTATGTCTAGTAACATAATGTTAATCGGGAAGCAAAATCCTTACAAAGGGAGTCTATTCAACAATACTTATTTGTGTAAGGTTGGTTCAATGATGTATTCTAGGTACTAGTGGTATGGAGTGATCATATTATAAAAGTTAGGATCTCCAACATCCTTAATAGCCTCCTAGATATAGATAATAGATTCATCATCTGAAATGTAAATTGTAGTACTTTTCATATTATTTATATAAATAAGTTCAATGATTTATTAGTAATATTAATTAAAAATATGTAAAATACTCTAAGGTTAAGACAGTATAATCATGAAACCCACCAAGTGATAATTTGACAAAGTATTTCATTTCCTAGATGTATTTGATCAAGGTGCTTCACATAGGTAGTTTCACCTGGGGCATCATCACTCATGTGTTGTCATACAGGTGTCTTCTCCCAGCACCATCGCTTAGGTCAGTTCACCCAAGTAAAAGGGATTAACAAATATTGTACACATAAAACCCTTACACTCAAACAAAGGAGAAACAGGAAGGAAATGTGATTAACTCAGGTGGTGTGAATGGATTGGGAAAGCATAGAGTGTGGATCTATAGGGATTAATCAAGTGGGGTGAGTGCTCACAAAAGTACGGGGCACTAGATATAGCCAACACCATTTCATTCACCCAGGTGACCATCTACTTCATTCTCTAAACTATTAGCACAAAGAGACTAGTGTGTATAGCTCAGCCCCCAGTAAACACAACACACTAATGAGGCTGAGAACACATGAGTTATTCCCTAGTCAGACTAAGTACTGACTTCCCTTCCTTTGAGGAAATGTTCTCTTTAGAGTCACATTTAACTCATAATTAAATCCTCCTTATTCCAATATAATCAATTTTTGAGAGTTATTTGTGGGTTATTATTTTTTGTAAAAGGAATTAAACCTTGATATGATGAAAAAAAATCCCCAGGGGGAAAAATATAACTTCACATAAGGCTCCATCCATGTTCCCAAATCTCTTTTTCCATATTATTTTATTTTCACCCAGGTCAAGTATCCTAGTTTTTAAGGTCTTGGTTGTATGAAAGCATTAGAATTCATATCTATACCATGTAGCTCTTTTTGTGGGAATACATTGGTTCCCCTACCTCTTTATCAAATCATCACTTATGAATCCACATCTCACACCGAACCACTTATGCAAATTTTCTTCGACACAAAGCCATTATACACACTAGTCTCTATATTTTCCTATAAATAGACACCATGGGTTACCATTTTTTGGATGACTTAGGAGACATGGAATATGAATAGAGAAGTATTCTTCTCCCCCTTCAGCAACTTAATTGATTCTAAAACCTAAGGGAATTAATTGGGAAATAGGGTAATTGTGTCACCCAAAGGGTTAACACATTTAAACCTTCATGGGAGACCACTTATTTCCTAATCCTCCAAAACTAGGGGAAGGAAACCACACCCTATGATATGCTAAGGTATTACTAACCCAGGTCAAACTTGAAGGCCTTACAATAGGAAGAATAATGACTATGTCATACCAATAGGGTGACTTCTTCACCCTACCCTTAGTAGGGTTCTATATTCACCCAACCCCCTTATAACTAGGGAGAATCATTTCTCAGGCCTCTATACTAGGGAGACACTTAACCCTAGCCTTTCCACTATAGAAACACTTCACCAAAGACTTTATAGTAGGGTGAAACTCCCCCCTTCCACATGACTAGGGTGACCACTTCACCCACCCTTTCCATACGGGTAGATAATTTTCTCTGGTCTCACTAGGGTTCTATATTAAGCCAATATTTCCACTATGGAAAACCCTTACCTAAGCCTTCATATTAGGGTGATTAATTTTCATTACCTCCTGACTAAATAAAAGATATTACCATCTCTCCAAATTTGGGTGATGATGTGTATAATCTTTCACACGGCTTCATTATAGGGATAAATCTCACCCCACTCCCATATTAGGGTTTATATTATTCCCCTTAGATTCATAGTTGAGTACACATTCACTCAGGTTTCCTTGTAACTCCCCAACCCCAAAATCCTGGAGCCGGTGCATTATTTTTATACATTGGCATGATTAAAAGGAATCAAATCTCAAAGGACCGAGTAGTTTTGTAGTTCTAGAAATCTAGATACATACATAATTTCAACATTAAAACTTGAAAAAAAAATATAATATATAAGTTTTATTGGGAACATACACCACTCTAAGATTATCCTTGTAGGTCAATCATAAAAAAACATTTTCATGTCCTAGTAAAATGAAACATAAGAAAGGGGTGAGCTCAAACACTCAGTAAGGGTAAGAAATACAGATTAATATATCATAAACATCAATATTAGGCATGGTAAATATTTAAAAACACATTCCTCTACAAATAATAAAATTGAACATATTAAGTAATGAATATTATATAAGTAAATAATTCCATAATAAAACATAATCATGGGTATTCTACTAGTCGAATAAACACATGAACTATCAATTACTAGCTTCATAATGAGGGAAGTGCATATTTTGGACATTTTCAACCATACCATCAAGGCCTCTGCCAAGATGTCTAAAAAAGATTAAGGCCTCAGCCAAAACCGTATCTCAAAAAGGGTAAGGCCTTAGCCAAGTCCATGTTTATTTGTTTCACGAGACCTACTGATGCATCTAGGGGATATAGAGGGCCCCAACCATCACACAATAAGTCCAATTAATTCCTCATATGAGCGGGGATTAACATAAACAGCATTTATATTCATATTAAAACTAACATATGAAATGTAAATAACTTTCCCCAAACATTAAGCTTAAACACTAACCATTCGAAGTAAATTAGTGAATGGTTTTAGTATAGAACATTAACAATAAAACTAGTCGTAAACCATACAATTAAATATGGTAGATGATATTAGAAAATAATAATCCTAATAGTACATAATAATCAACAAGAGTGTTGAAATATATGAAAATACTCTTATAAAATCATTGAGTAATTCTTTAAATAAATGCTCTTTTATTTTCAAAAGAATAATTCTTTTGGAAAAGTATTTGTATAAAACCAGAAGTGAAGTAAGATAGTATTTTCATAATAAAATGAGTGATTTTATAAATATAATGGTTTCTAAAAATATATTATAGAGTACCCTTGAAAAAAGTTAAGAATTTTAGAAATTTCCTTGAATCGGGCTTGTATTTTGGAAACAATTTTAAAAGTTCCTTTTAAAACGTTTAAATATCCGTAAAATAAGGAAATATTATGGTTTCTGAACATATATATAATAATAACACATAATTTATGAGGATTAAATAATAATACACATGTGTTTCATTGATGAAATTATACAATAAAAGTAACCCGAATGAAAATGGAGGTTCGGGTGGAAAAAAACCTCTTACCTTAAGTCTGATGGTGTTCTTCACTTGGTCTTAGTGTCTGGGATAACAAAATTAAATTAATTAATTAATATTTACAGAACCTATTCTACATTTAATTTATTATATATATATATCCTTATTAATTTCATTCTTGGCCTTTTTGATGGGTTAAGAGGTTAAATTTCATTGTTCGGGTCTATTTGTTTCATGATTGGTATACTTATATACATGAATGGAGAATCATGTAAAAAGAGGATTGTTGTCAAGAATTGAAATTATATGTTATTAGTGAACATCCATAAGGTTAAATGGTTGTAAATTTTATTTAGTTACTTATATTGAAGATGAATCATTATTTAAATCATTTAATGAAAACTCTTTGGGTTAATTTGCGGTTTTTGAACACAACGAACTCATTTTTATTTTTAAATCAAAACAATGTGTAAAAAAAATTCTAGAACCATAGATAAGACATAATACATATATTATAGTCTTTTTCAAATATAATAATGGTTTCATGACTATAATTTAATATGGTAATAGAAATTGAAAACCCACCTCCCTTGAATGTGGTAGATTAGCACATCCCGGGTGGTGTTTTCATTTTTAGTATAAAAGAATGGGAAAGGAGAGATGATGTAAAAATATTCCTTTATCCTGAAAAAATTACAGTAAATTTAATATACTGGATTCATCCCAACATTTGGAATAAATGAGGAGAGGAAATAAAAATAAAGGAACTCAAAATAAAAGAAAATTTTAGAAATCCCTTACGAAAATCCGGAAGCCTAACAGCATCACTACAAAATTCATAAAATATATTGATGAGAGAAAAATGGTATCTCATAATTATTAAATAATATATAAAGTAGGGGGAATATGTAATTACATATACCAATATAATAAAATTTAAATTAAAAGATAATAACATAATAAGAGTGCTTGAAAAAGAGAGAGATTTTGAGATGAAAATTTTACAGTATAACGGCTATGCAACATGGTTTTAGAAAACATTAAAAAGAAATGGGAAAGGGGTCACCCATTCATAGAAGAATAATAAAACAGTATTGTAATAGAATAAAATGGAAATAAGAACATGTTATGAAAACTTGAAATACATACCACGTAAAAGAGAACTTGAAATAAAAGAAATGAAAAGAGGAATTTGCCTCTTGAATCCACCTCCTTGAGAATCTCTTTAATGGAAGGGTTTTTAGTCTTTTTGAAAGAACAAGAGATTCTTGGAAGTGGGGAGTGACTAGGGGAGGGTATTTGGGCAAAAAGTTTAGAAGCTTCAAGTCTTATAGGAGTGAGGAGAAGAGGGAGTGAGGTGGTTTTTTATAGTGGAGGAGAGGAGTGAATTTAGAATATTTTATTTATTATTTTATTATTTCAATCAAGACAACCAAAAGTATTGTTTCATGTGACCTATAATAGTTATAAGTTCATGTGATTTCAAAACAGGTGTCCTTACATCACTCATTATGTCATAAGTAGTGTATTTAACTGATAATTTTCATATACGGTATTTTACCGTATTTCACTATTCATCAAAAAATCGAGTTTTTCAGAAAAATCCCAAAAATTCATCCAAACCATTTTTTTATGTGTATAATTAAAAAATGAGATCCATTTTTTGAAATAAATTTTCAAAATATTTTTTACTTAATTTTAAAATAAAATCATAATTTATTCTAAAAAAACAACTTTAAAACTATAACTCATTTTATAACACATTGAGAAATTAATCGAGGTCCCATAAAATTATCTTCTAACCATAACACAATAATGTAACAATTTATGATTACATTTTATGAAAATAAATTTCTATTTTAAATTATTAAATTAATCATAAAACTGTATTTAAAATATTTATGACATACAAATATACCAATACTTATACAGTGATCATTTTTCACTTTAAAGATGTCTAAATTATTTTTATACATTCATGGGTGAAGTTTCTATTTTTTTGGCTGATTTACTATTCATTACTATTCAATACTATTCAAAAGGGTATGTTACTATTCACCAAAAAATTAAGTTTTCCTTATCAGAATCTAAATATCGTACTGAACGCAACCATGTATGTCAGTTTTTTTGAAATTCAAATCAGAGAGGTGGAAAAATTATGTTTACTTAGATAGGTTATAAAAAAGTGGTGTTTTGTAGAGACTTGGTGTTTCATGAATTCTGTATTAAATCTATTTGTAAATTCTTTGGGTGTTACATTATCCCGTCCTTACAAAATAATTTTCCTCAAAATTTTAAATTGAACATCAAAAGTGAATGGTTGATACTTGAAAATTCCCTTATGGGAAACCAACATCAAGAATATGGTTAAAATATACTATTAATAATATGAAAGGGGAAATCATTAATTAAAAAACAACTCATTCTAATTGGACAACATGGTCATGGAAGAATAATCAAACCATTATGTAGTAACATTAAACTCTAAAACCCCATACAATGATCAACTTAAACCATTTCATAAATGCTTAAAATTCCAAAATATAATGATTCAACACATTATAATTAAGGTCTCTAAATTTCAAGGATGAACATATCATTAACCCTTTATCAAAAAGAAGTAGCTCCAAAATTCACATTCCAAACATGTGAATAATTTCATCATGTATCCTCTTGAAATATGGTAATAACTTGAATTACCGTAAAAAACCATATTGGAAACATGAATTATTAAATAATACTTAAGTAAGATACATGTTATTAGATATATTCCTTAAATCTAAAAGTGATGTAAACTCCATTGATGATAGCATAGACCACTTCTTGACAAGTTAATAATCAGTTCCAAGGTAGTCATTATTTATCTGAATCAATCATTTCATCATTACTATATCGACATCATATATATATATATATATATATATATTAAGGGTTGTCTTTCCCTCAATCATATTTTTTTCTAAAACGTTTAACTTTCTTATGAATCACTTTTCCTTTCTACCATTCATCATATGACCACAAATCCTTAAGGAAAGATTACTGTAGTAAAATACTTATATATCTCATAATTCATAGAACCAGTACATTATAGACAAAATATTCAAATGGAATGATTCTTGACTACGCATTTTAATCATTTAACTTCATCTGTGGTAGCATTATAACTTGATCATTATCCAAAATCATCATTTGGGGTATATTCCTTTGACGCTTGGGATATTTATTCCCATATTGTCCCATCTCCTTGTAGTTAAAGCATTGAATATAATAAAAATATTTCCTTGTCTTTCAATTATGAGCATGGTGGCCTTTTTCTCCACACTTGAAGCAAACTCATTTTCCTCTCAAGAATATACCAAGGTGTTTCCTTCCACAATTATTACATGTGGGAAAATACATATTTCCCTTCTTCAATTTATCTATGTTTTTTCTTGCCATCCTCTTCTTCTTTTGCTTCCCTTCAAATCCATAGGACTCAGAGAAGTCTTTAAATACCTTTTCAGCACATGATACTATTTACTCATATGATGATGATACTTGGGAGACAATCTTCCTTTGAAATGATGTCTTGAGTCCATTAGAGATATGATCCTTCTTACTCTTTACATCATGTGTATTGGTGAAGTTCGCATTCCTTCTTCTAGGAGTCATTTCTAATTAATTCAATATTATATATTAGTTTCTAACATTATGAACTCTCTGTGACTCTAAATATGGTATAACATATAGCATAAATTTATGCATCGTAAATCCTATAATCCTATAATTTGGTTACTTTGGGGGCATAAATCCTTCATAATGGTGGGTAAATAAAATTTGAATTATCCTAAGCATATCCCCTATAAGTGTCCAACCAGGTGCATAGTAAGGCCCATTGTCGTGTACCAGGATACCCCAGGTCAATCTTGAAACTCCTTGTCAGAGTTTTCACACCTAGGTACATATGTTCCAGAACTACGTCCACTTGTAGTATCGAGAAAGGGGTGTATTTTCCAAGAATATCCACATAATCTATTACTTGTTAAGATTCTAGGATGTAATTGTATTTTTATCCTTATAGAATATCTTAGTGGTTTGTTCCCTAATATATGTTTTCTAAATCTAGTTTCCAAGTTTTCTACTAAACTTCTTTTGATACCAACTATAATGCCCCAACTCAAGAAGAATGAGCCGGGGAATAATTTTAATACATTATTATGATTATAAGGAATAAAATTCTCAAGTACTGAGAAGTTTAGAAGTTTTGGAAATACTGATATATATATAAGTTCAACATTACAACTTTAAAAGAAATACAACATATAAGTTTTATTTGGAACATCCACCACTCTAATATTATCCTTGTAGGTCAATCATAAAAAAAAACTTTGTCATGTCCTGAGAAAATGAAACATAATAAAGGGGTGTACTCAAATTCTCAGTAGTGGTAATCAATACAGATGAATATATCATAAACATCAACAACAGGCATGGTGATTAATTGAAAACATGTGCCTCTACAAATAATAAACTTGAACACATTATGGAAGGAATGTTAGCTGAGTAAATAATTTCATAATAAAACATAATCATGGGTATTATACTAGTTGAATAACTGTACGAACTTCAATTACAAGATTCATAATGAGGGAAGTGCATATACCGAACATTTTTAACCATACCGTCAAGGCCTCATCCAAGACGTCTAGAAATTATTGAGGCCTCGGCCAAAACCATATCTCAAAATGGCTAAGGCCTCAGCCAAGTCCACGTCTATTTGTCTCATGAGACGTACTGATGCATCGAGTGGGTATAGTGGGCCCCAACCATCACACAATAAATCCAATTAATTCCTCATATGATCTAGGATAAACATAAACAACATATAAATTCATATTGAAACTAACATATGAAATGTAAACAACTTTCTCTGAACATTAAGTTTAAACACTAACCATTCAGAGTAAATCAATGAATGGTTTTAAGATAGTACATCCACAATAAAACTATTCATAAGAATTATAATTAAATATGGTAGATGATATCATAAAATAATAATCCCAATAATACATAATAATCAACAAGAGTGTTGAAACAAATGAAAATACTCTTATAAAATCATTGAGTAATTCTTGAGATAAATGCTCTTTTATTTTGAAAAGAAGGGTTCTTCTGGAAAATTATTTGTATAAAACCAAAAGTGAATTAAGATAGTATTTTAATAATAAAATTATTGATTTTATAAAGATAATGGTTTCCAAAAACAGATTATAGAGTGCCCTTGAAAAAAGGTAAGAATTTGATAAATTCCCTTGAATCAGGCTTGTATTTTAGAAACAATTTTGAAAGTTCCTTTTAAAACATTTAACTATCCATAAAATAAGGAAGTATTATAGTTGGTGAACATATATTGAAAAATCAAACAGAATTTATGAGGAGTACATAGTAATATAGAAGATTTTCATTGAGGTAATTAGACAATAAAAGTAACCCGAATGAAAATGGAGGTTCGGGTGGGAAAAAAACTCTTACCTTAAGTCTAATGGTGTTCTTCACTTGGTCTTAGTGTCCTGGATAACCAAATTAAATTCATTAATTGAGTTTTCCAGAACCTATTATACATTTAATTGATTATATATATCTTTATTAAGTTCATTCATGGCCTTTTTTATGGGTTAAGAGGTTCAATTATGTTGTTCGGGTCTATTTGTTTCATGATCGGTATACTTATATACATGAATGGAGAATCGTGTAAAATGAGGATTGTTGTCCAGAATTAAAGTTATATGTAATTATTGAACATCCATAAGGTTAAATGGTTTTAAATTTCATTTTTTTACTTAGAGTGAATATGAATCATTATTTAAATTATTTAATGAAAACTCTTTGGGTTAATTTGTGGTTTTTGAACACAACAGAAAAAATTTTCTTTTTAAATCAAAACCATGTGTACAAAAAGATTCAAGAACCATAGATGAGACAGAATACATATATTATAGTCTGGTTAAACCATAATAATGGTTTCATGACTAGAATTGAATATGGAAATAGAAATTAAAAACCCATCGTCCTTGAATGTGGTAGATTAGCACATCTTGGGTGGTGTTTTCATTTTTAGTATAAAAGAATGGTAAAGGAGAGATGACGAAAAATTATTACTTTATCATGAAAACATTCCAGTACATATAAGATATTGGATTCATCACAAAATTTGTAATAAAGGATTAGAGGAAACAAAAATACAGGAAATCAAAATAAAAGAAAAGTTGAGAAATCCCTTATGAAAATCCGGCAGCCTAACGGCATCACTTAAAAATTAATAAAAAATATTGATGAGAGAAAAAGGGTATATCATAACTATTAAATAATATAGATGTTAAGGGGTATATTTAATTACATATCCTAACATAAGACAATTCAAATTAAAATATAATAATGCAATAAGAGTGATTGAAAAAGATAGAGATTTTGAGACAAAAATTCTGCAGCATAATGGCTATGCATCATGGTTTTAGAAAACATTAAAAAGAGAGTGGAAATGGGTCACCCATTCATAGAAGAATCATAAAATAGTATTGTAACAGAATAAAATGGAAATAAGAACATGGTATGAAAACTTGAAATACATACCACATAAAGAGAACTTGAAATAAAAGAAATGAAAAGAGGAATTTACCTCTTGAATCCACCTCCTTGAGAATCTCTTTAAGGGAAGGGGTTTTAGTCTTTTGGAAAGACCAAGAGCTTCTTGGAAGTGGGGAGCGACTTGGGGAGGGTATTTGGGCCTAACGTTTAGGATCTTAAAGTATTACAGGAGTGAGGATAAGAGGGAGTGAGGGGGTTTTATAGTGGAGGAGAGGAGTGAATTTTGAATATTTTATTCATTATTTTATTATTTCCATCAAGACAACCAATAGTGTTGTTTCATGTGACCCCTAATAGTGATAAATTCAAGTGAGTTAGAAAAAAGTGGCCTTAAATCACTCATTATTTCATAAATATTGTATTTAATAGATAATTTTCATATACATTATTTTATCATATTTCACTATTCATCAAAAATTTGAGTATTTTAGAAAAATCCCAAAACATCACCCTAACCATTTTTCAACGTGTAGAATTAAAAAATGAAATTCATTTTTTGAAATTAATTTTCTAATTATTTTTATTTTAATTTTTAATTAAAATCATAATTTATTCCAAAAAACAACTTTAAAATTATAACTCGTTTTATAACACATTGAGAAATTAATCATGGTCCCATAAAATTATCTTATAACCATAAGACAATAAAGTAAAAATTTATGAATAAATTTTATGAAAATATATTTCCATTTTAAATTATTAAATTAATTATAATATTTTAATTATAATATTTATGACATACAAATATACCAATACTTATACTATGATCATTTTTTCACTTTTAGTATGTCTAAATTGCTTTTATACATTCATGGGTGAAGTTTCTATTTTTTTACCCGATTTACTATTCATTACTATTCATAAGGGTATGTTACTATTCATATGGGTATGCTACTATTCACCAAAAATTAATTTTGTCTTAGCAGACTCTAAATATTTTACTGAACGCAACCATGGATGTCAGTTTTTTGAAATTCAAATCACATAGGTGGAAAAATTATGTTTACTTCTCTAGGTTATAACAAAGTGGTGTTTTGTAGAGACTATGTGTTTCGTGCATTCTATATTAAATATATTTGTAAATTCTTAGTTTGTTACATTCCTAACTAGATACCCATTCACTAAGGTCTCCTCCACAGCGTCCAAAAATACATGATCGGTCTTTGCACACTAGCGTACACCCCATCAATCATGTATTCCCTTAATAACATGTATATCTCTCTAGTCCTCCATAACTGATAGGACCCTAAAGGGGTTTGAAAACATGTATCCCCTTGATAAAAATGGTCCTTATCATGATCATATTAGTGAAACCTCCCCCAAATCTAGATGTTCATCTTGTCTTCTCTAGTTTCATATTCGCTTCACCTGTCCACCCAATGAGCCATGCAAGAATTGGATTCCTCCTTAGGTATAAGACCAGACCATGTTCCCACTAATTATTTCATAACCATGAATCATCAATGATCTAGGTACATCTAAATTAGGGCATCATACTATATTTGATTCCTAGAATCTCACCTTCACTTGATCCATTTACCATGATGGATACCTTTGGGTAGAATCCATGCATATTGCACTAGAGAACTAGTTGAGTGACATGTGTGTAAGCCCAAATCTCTTACTCATGGGCCCATATTCCCCATGAATCAAGTCATCCTTCCTGGTAAATCATCAATCTATGGGAAGTGTATGTGTGGATTTTCCTCCTTCTATATAGCATCCCATCTTTTTATAACATAACTTTCATTCCATTACACGAAACTGAGGATCTTTAAGGTTTAGTGTCTTGGAAACAAGGAACATAAAACATGAAACAAAAAAAACATTCTTCTTAAACACTTGGAAGGCTTCTCCTCATGTTAACCCTAGGCTCATTACTGCATCTCATAACCTGGGGACATACATCAAAAGAAAGGGTGAGCAGAAGGCCCAGCAAGGGAAACAAGTGAAACATTTTACATATGAACTTGAGATACATCAATAAAGTCATGAAAAGAACTTTATGGCATGAAAATGAAATTATGAGGCATATCATAATAAAAATAAAACTTTTTCATAACTTTAAGATGTGGATGAAACATTTAATATTGACAATCATGAACATATCACCAAGGTCCATCCCCAAGGTGTCATTTGAAAATTACCAAGGTTATTCACCAAGGTATCGTGAAAATTGTAATCTCTAGTGGTTACATCATTACCCAATGCATTGGAGCGCTATCAGGGCGCACCCTTAAATTTGAATTTATTATCATGTGATACACATATATCATCATCAAACATTTCATAAATAACCCATATATCATAAAATAAATTGGTTTCATTTCATAATCACAACGTTTTAGAAACTTCTTTAAAGACATGATCTTTACGTCACTTTAAAACCCACAGAAAAGGAAGGTGGGTTTCATGTATGTAAATCCCAGAATTTAAAATAGAACATTTTGGTATATATGTGAATACCCCTTTAGAATAAATATATTTGAGTATTCACTTAATAATATAAAATAACTTTAGAAAAATAGAGAGACATTTTGAGATGGAAATTCTGCAGTATAACGGCTATGTTACGAGGTTTTAGAAGACATTAAAAAGAGAGGGAAAATGGGTCAAACAATCATAAATGAACCATAAAACAGTATATGGAGAGAATAAGAAGGATACATGATCATGGTAATGAAATTTCAAGGACATACCATTTGAAATGAAAAACATGGAAGGAAGACAAAAATTAGATTTCTCTTATGAAAGTTCGGCAGCCTAACGGCGTTACTTAAACTTCAACAAAAATTATTTGAAAAGATCAAATAGGGTCTATCATCATGTGAACATAAGAGTTCAGTATGATAGATATAGAGATAATTCCCCAACATAATTAAAAAGGAACTTGAAAGACTTGACATGAAAGTAGAACTTTGAAAAGAATGAGAAGGGTGAAAGAATCCCCTAAAAATTCGGCAGCCTAACGGCGCCACTTAAAACTTCAAAATACTGAATTGAAGAGATCAAATGGGGTCTCTCATAATATGAAAATAATATTCCAGTATGATAGATATAGAGATCATACCCCAACATAACAAAAAGGAACTTGAAATAATTGACAGGAAAGTAGAGCTTCAAAACGAGAAGGGTGAAGAACCACTTAAAAATTCGGCAGCCTAACGGCACCACTTAAAACTTCAAAATACTGAATTGAAGAGATCAAATGGGGTCTCTCATCATATGAACATAATAGTCCAGTATTATAGATATATATATCATACCCCATAATAACAAAAAGGAACTTGAAAGAATTGACATGAAAGTAGAACTTCAAAACGAGAAGGGTGAAGAACCACTTAAAAATTCGGCAGCCTAATGGCGCCACTTAAAACTTCAAAATACTGAATTGAAGAGATCAAATGGGGTCTCTCATAATATGATCATAAAAGATCAGTATGATAAATTTATAGATCATACCCCAACATAACAAAAAGGAACTTGAAATACTTTACATGAAAATAGATCTTGAAAAATGAGAAGGGAGAAAGAACCCGTTACAAAAATTTCGACAGCCTAACGGCGCCACTTAAAACTTCATAAAATGAAATAATGAGAGTAAGAGGGGATCTCTCATTATATGAACATAAAAAGGGAAGTAAGAGGAGTATAAAAGAACATCCTCCAACATAAGAACATGGAGCATAAAAGGAATGACATAAAAGAGATCACTTGAAATGAAAGAGAGAGGTCGGATCCCTTACCTTAAAACGTAACTCTTAAAACTCAATGGTTTGGACCTTGAGGGCTTGGGGGCACCTTGGGAGAACTCCTTGGGAGGTAAGGAGACCAGAACTTCGTTGGGGGGGAGTGGGGAGTCGAATGGATGAGAGAATGGCTTGGTATTTATAGGGAAAGTGAGGGGACAAGGCATTAATGGCCAAGGGACACCTCATTAGTGGTTTTGGCAAAACCACGGGCTTGCCCATGGTATTTTCCCATGGTATTGGCCACTTGGTACACCTCATACCTTATCTTACTATTCATAAGTAGACCATATTGATTACATACTTAATACATCATTTAATGATGTCATTAAACACCCGTAACTTAAAAACTGTATTTTCACTATTCATCGAAAATTCAACTTTCTCAGAATAGTCCAAAAATTTCACCTTAACCAAATATCAATGCTCTGATTTAAAAAATGAAATCCATTTTATAAAAATAATTTTCTAAATATTTTTAATTAAATTTTTAATTGAAAACACTATTCATCGAAAATTTATTTTTTTCAGAAAAATCCCCAAAAATTACCTTAACATAATATCGATGCTCTGAGTTCAAAAATGAAGTCCATTTTATAAAAAAAAATTCTAGATATTTTTAATTAAAATTTTAATTAAAAAGCACTATTCATCCGAAAAAACTAATACTTGAATAATAATTTATGAAACCGTTATTTAACTATTTTATTGAATCACATTACTTAATCAAAGTGCCTAGATTATTTTAATACTTTTTTTAAGTGAGATTACTAATCCATTTGGACACATTATTAATCCTAATCATAAAATCACTATTCGTAGTTTACTATTCATCAAAAATAAAGTTGATCTTATTAGACTCTAAATTTCGTACTGAACATAATTGTAGAAGACCATTTTTTGAAAATCATTACACATTTTTAATTATTTAGGGTTTACATAAACATATTTAAAATATCCTTTTTCTAAAATTCATCAAAAATATGCATACTATAATTATCCGGTCATTTGAAAATTCATAAAAGAAATCGAAATTTTTATTTAAAACAAAGGATTACACAAGACAGTTACAGTCTCCTTACATAGCCCCTTATCACACCAGCATAGGACCTAAGTGTAAGGTGTTCTAAGGTGAGAGAATCCGAGGGAGGCTCGGCCAACATCGCACGAGTAGTAATTTCTATTAGTTTGAACTTCTCACGAAGGCGATCCCGTTCTAGCTTTATACGATGAAGTTCATCTTGGGTTTGGTCCAGAGAAAAGCCCAGTGGTGCTACCTCCTTCCCAAGTTCTGTTAGATGGGCTTCGATCGGTCCAAGACTACTGGGTGAGGCCATCAAATCTTCTTTCTATATTAATTAACCAAGATTGCTTGTATTTAGAGACAATAGTCAAAACGTTTAGTTTCCAGCGTTCATATTGACCAATGGTCAAATAACAGTCAAAACCCAATAGTCTCATATTAATTATACTCATGTTATCAAATGAAACATTTTTGTTGAGTATAAAAATAAAATAAAATAACACATAAAATTAGGAAACAATATTTATTTAAAATTTCGGGTCGTTACAATCTTCCCCCTTAAGAAATTGCGTCCTCGCAATTTTTTAAAATTGGGTTTTGAAATTTCATTGAAAGTCCCACATCGGAAAAGGAGTCAGTAAAACTATTACTTTAAAAGAAAGAAAGGGAAGTACAAAGGTCACCCGAGTTAACCCACACTAGGATTCCATGTAGGAAAACATGGACATGGAGGAGAAAACCAAGGGTCAAGTTCTAAGGGAGAGTGATAGAGAACATGAATAGGAGAAAGTTAACCATAAGAAAATCCCAAACTTATGATGTGTGTAAACGGTCTTTGATTACCTAGTAGGAAACGTAAACCAACAACATTTTTGTTTTACGTTTCTTTTCATAATTTTGAGGAATTCATTTACTACATAGAACAAAAACATAAGAAAATATACCTACCTTCAAGTAGAGTTTCATCCTTTAATAAGTCCCTACCAACATTAATCTTTTTTCCAAATGATGAGACTTCAAAAAACACTTGGTCTCATAAAAGCACAAGAATAATCTTCTAGAGAATCACATAATCTACAAAAGATTAACTATTTATTTCTTCTATATTTAAACATTATCCCAAAAACAGAAAGGTTAAGGTAAAACAACTCTTCAAAAAGAAAGAATCCCATAGGAATGGAAACTACTTTTAAATATCCAAAGTTCCATGGTACTACCCAAAGTTCATCATAGAACATTCCATAAATAACGGTCCTTAAAAATCCTCAAAATAAACCAAACTAAGATTGAAACCCAAATAAAAGAAGGATTTGATAACATAGTCTTCCAAAACAACTTCATTGTTCATCTCCAGACAACATCAACCACTCCTAAAATCTTATAACAAAAGTAGCTAACCTAACATATTTTACCAAAGATAGGTTAATCATTCCCATAAGTAACCTAAATTACTATAAGTATACCTTAAATTCATCAATTCTTCAAAATATAAGTCAACCTTACTCCTCAGTGAAAATACTATAGTAATCTATTTACCCCGATCATATAGGGTCCCCAAAATAGTGAACATCTTCCAAAATAATAATCATCTTTTAATCCCCTAATCATCTCTGTCATATTAATACGGAAATTGTCGCATTTCCTATCACATTGGTTGTTGGGACACGTTATTCCATTTCCCACCATTAACTAAGAAGATAAAGTATAATTAGAGGCTTAAATACTTAACCAATAATCATGAAAAGGAACTTAAAGCATATAAGGATAACTTGTAGAAGAAAAAGTATACCCTAACTTGTGTTCCCCTAGGTTCCCATCTAGGTTATCCATGATCATATATTCTTATGTGAATCTTTATTTTATTTTATCTTTGTTCCTTTAACAATGGTTCATACCAAGCTTATGAATTTACCAAAGCATATCCCCCGGGAGTGTCGTAACCAAGAGTGCAGCAAGGCCCGTTGTTGTGCACCAGTTCCCGTTCGAGTCTAGCTCAAAGAGGTGTTTTCGGGTTTTACCCCTATGTACATCTGTGCCAGAGCCACCTCTACCTTCTTATATCCAGACAGGGATGTATTTGCTTGGCAACCCCTTACTCAATACTCACCAAAATACCAAGAAGATCTCCTATATTTAAACTTTTCTATAGGGTTCTTCCTAGAGTTTTAATATCCTAATTTCCACAAATAACTAAACCATCCTTTGATACCAACTATACCATCCCATATTTTTATAACATAACTTTCATTCCATTACACGGAACTGAGGATCTTTAAGGTTTAGTGTCTTGGAAACAAGGAACATAAAACATGAAACAAAAAAACATTCTTCTTAAACACTTGAAAGGTTTTTCCTCATGTTCACCCTAGGATCATTACTACATCTCATAACCTGGGGACATACATCAAAAGAAAGGGTGAGCAGAAGGCCCAGCAAGGGAAACAAGTGAAACATTTTACATATGAACTTGAGATACATCAATAAAGTCATGAAAAGAACTTTATGGCATGAAAATGAAATTATGAGGCATATCATAATAAAAATAAAACTTTTTCATAACTTGAAGATGTGGATGCAACATTTAATATTGAAAATCATGAACATATCACCAAGGTCCATCCCCAAGGTGTCATTTGAAAATTACCAAGGTTATTTACCAAGGTATCGTGAAAATTGTAATCTCTAGTGGTTACATCATTACCCAATGCATTGGAGAGATATCAGGGCGCACCCTTAAATTTTCCTTTATTATCATGTGAGACACATATATCATCATCAAACATTTCATAAATAACCCATATAGCATAAAATAAATGGGTTTCATTTCATAATCACAACGTTTTAAAAACTGCTTTAAAGACATGATCTTTACGTCACTTTAAAACCCACAGAAAAGGAAGGTGGGTCTCATGTATGTAAATCCCAGAATTTAAAATAGAACATTTTGGTATATATTTGAATACCCCTTTATAAGAAAGAGATTTGAGTATTCACTTAATAATATAAAAGAACTTTAGAAAAAGAGAGAGACATTTTGAGATGGAAATTCTGGAGCATAACGGCTATGTTACGAGGTTTTAGAAGACATTAGAAAGAGAGGGAAAATGGGTCAAACATTCATAAATGACCCCTAAAACAGTAGATGGAGAGAATAAGAAGGATACATGATCATGGTAATGAAATTTCAAGGACATACCATTTGAAATTAAAAACATGGAAGGAAGAAAAAAATTAGATTTCTCTTATGAAAGTTCGGCAGCCTAACGGCGTTACTTAAACTTCAACAAAAATGATTTGAAAAGATCAAATAGGGTCTCTCATCATGTGAACATAATAATTCAGTATGATAGATATAGAGATAATTCCCCAACATAATTAAAAAGGAACTTTAAAGACTTGACATTAAAGTAGAACTTTGAAAAGAATGAGAAGGGTGAAAGAATCCCCTAAAAATTCAGCAGCCTAACGGCGCCACTTAAAACTTTAAAATACTGAATTGAAGAGATAAAATGGGGTCTCTCATCATATGAACATAATATTACAGTATGATAGATATAGAGATCATACCCCAACATAACAAAAAGGATCTTGAAAGAATTGACATGAAAGTAGAGATTCAAAACGAGAAGGGTGAAGAACCACTTAAAAATTCGGCAGCCTAACGGCACCACTTAAAACTTCAAAATACTGAATTCAAGAGATCAAATGGGGTCTCTCATCATATGAACATAATAGTACAGTATGATAGATATAGATATCATACCCCAACATAACAAAAAGGAACTTGAAATAATTGACATGAAAGTAGAACTTCAAAACGAGAAGGGTGAAGAACCACTTAAAAATTCGGCAGCCTAACGGCGCCACTTAAAACTTCAAAATACTGAATTGAAGAGATAAAATGGGGTCTCTCATCATATGATCATAAAATATCAGTATGATAAATTTAGATATCATACCCCAACATAACAAAAAGGAACTTGAAATACTTTACATGAAAATAGATCTTGAAAATGAGAAGGGAGAAAGAATCTGTTACAAAAATTTCGACAGCCTAACGGGGCCACTTAAAACTTTATAAAATGAAATAATGAGAGTAAGAGGGGATATCTCATTATATGAACATAAAAAGGGAAGTAAGAGGAGTATAAAAGAACATCCTCCAACATAAGAACATGGAGCATAAAAGGAATGACATAAAAGAGATCACTTGAAATGAAAGAGAGAGGTCAGATCCCTTACCTTAAAACGTAACTCTTAAAACTCAAAGGTTTGGACCTTGAGGGCTTGGGGGCACCTTGGGAGGACTCCTTGGGAGGTAAGGAGACCAGAACTTCTTTGGGGGAGATTGGGGAGTCGAATGGATGAGAGGATGGCTTGGTATTTATAGGGAAAGTGAGGGGACAAGGCATTAATGGCCAAGGGACACCTCATTAGTGGTTTTGGAAAAACCATGGGCTTTCCCATGGTATTTGCCCATGGTATTGGCCACTTGGGACACCTCATAACTTATCTTACTATTCATAAGTCGACCATATTGATTACATACTTAATACATCATTTAATGATGTCATTAAACACCCGTAACTTAAAAACTGTATTTTCACTATTCATCGAAAATTCAACTTTCTCAGAATAGTCCCAAAATTTCACCTTAACCAAATATCAATGCTCTGATTTCAAAAATAAAATCCATTTTATAAAAATAATTTTCTAAATATTTTTAATTACATTTTTAATTACATTTTTAATTAAAAACACTATTCATCGAAAATTTATTTTTTTCAGAAAAATCCCCAAAAATTACCTTAACATAATATCAATGCTCTGAGTTCAAAAATGAAGTCCATTTTATAAAAAAAAAATCTAAATATTTTTAATTAAAATTTTAATTAAAAAACTCTATTCATCCGAAAAAACTAATACTTGAATAATAATTTATGAAACCGTTATTTAACCATTTTATTGAATCACATTACTTAATCAAAGTGCCTAGATTATTTTAATACTTTCTTTAAGTGAGATTACTAATCCATTTTGACACATTATTAATCCTAATCATAAAATCACTATTCATAATTTACTATTCATCAAAAATCAAGTTGATCTTATTAGACTCTAAATTTAGTACTGAACATAATTGTAGAAGACCATTTTTTGAAAATCATTACACATTTTTAATTATTTAAGGTTTACATAAACATATTTAAAATATCCTTTTTCTAAAATTCATCAAAAATATGCATACTATATTTATCCGGTCATTTGAAAATTCATAAAAGAAATCGAAATTTTTATTTAAAACAAAGGATTACACAAGAGAGTTACGGTCTCCTTACATAGCCCCTTATCACACCAACATAGGACCTAAGTGTAAGGTGTGCTAAGGTGAGAGAATCCGAGGGAGGCTCAGCCAACATCGCACGAGTAGTAATTTCTATCAGTTTGAACTTCTCACGAAGGCGATATCGTTCTAGCTTTATACGATGAATTTCAGCTTGGGTTTAGTCCAGAGCAAAGCCCAGTGGTGCTACCTCCTTCCCAAGTTCTGTTAGATGGGCTTCGATCGGTCCAAGACTACTGGGTGAGGCCATCGAATCTTCTTTCTATATTAATTAACCAAGATTTCTTGTATTTAGAGACAATAGTCAAAACGTTTAGTTTCCAGCAGTCATATTGACCAATGGTCAAATAATAGTCAAAACTCAACAGTCTCATTTTAATTATACTCATGTTATCAAATGAAATATTTTTATTGAGTATAAAAATAAAATAAAATAACACATAAAATTAGGAAACAATATTTATTTAAAATTTCGGTTCGTTACATTCTAGTTGTAATCACTAACCCATCTCCAATGGTCAGCCCATGCATAAGCCCAAACTAATCCTCCCATGGCCATACCCTCCATGAGATCTTCCTAAAAGGACAATATTCCTTATGATCCATCTTCCTTAAAGGGCCATATTCCCTATGAGACATATTTCCCAAAGGGACATATTCCCTATGTGAATTCTTCCTTAAAGTACCATATTCCCTATGATCCATTTTCCTCAAAGGTTCATATTCCATGAGAGTCATATTCATCAAAAGTTCATATTACCTATGATCTATCTTCCTCAAATTTCCATATTCCCTATGATTCATCTTCCTCAAAGGAACATATTCCTTATAAGCTATCTTTATCAAAGGGTTTTACTCCTTATGAGCCATACTAATTAAAGATATATATTCCTAATGATATAAACCAATAAATTTCACCCATTGATAACCCCCAATTGATCTTTTTTTCATCCATTTTATGACACATAAATCTTAACTGCATGAATTTAAGTTGCACTGTAACGTCTTGGATTTTTGGAGAGGTACAGACTTTTAATTTTCTGTTAAAAACCTATTGTTTCATGCTAATGATGTACTCTAAATAATAAGGGGTGGTTTGGGAGATTATAGGTCTCATTGGGATACCAGAGCTATAAATTTTAAGGAGACAAACTGATCTGCATGGTTAGTACTAACTATGCGACAAAACCGTGAGGGAACATAGTACACAGCAAGAGCCTGGACAGTTTTTAGGAAACTGTACGAGCCAAGTCATACACTCATGCAATATTTTCTACATCCTTCATAGAGACATTTCTCATGGATTGTACATGGTTAGTTAAATCTTTCTCCTAGCTCGTGCAAGGGGTGTCCCTAGGCAGTGAAGGGCGCACAGTTGTTGCATGATTTGACAAAACATGTAGCCAACCTGTGTGACCCCAAATTTAAAAGGGTATTTTGACTATTTTTTCCTATTATATTTTAAACCCTTTTTCCCTTTACCTCCTCCTCTATTGGTCAGCCCTCAAGCATGAGCTCCCCTTTCTCCTCCATCTATGTATTCTAATAAGTCCCTTGTACAATCTCTATTTTCATCATCATCAGGTTTTTTGGATCCCCCTATGTAATATCTACACTCCTCTACCTTATATTATTAGTTTATCTTCCTATCTCATCCACTGTTTTGGTGTAATATTATTTTCCCCATTTTTAGTTCATTTGATGATTCTTCCATTTTCTCCCATTCTATCTCGATTCAAGGGTTGCCACTGGAAGAGGAGAAAAATACAATCCTAAGGCATGTGTTCTAGTTCATTTTCATTAAGTTTAGTTACATTTATATCATGTGTAATTGTGCCTCATGTTGTAATTTTCTATAGATGCCTATAAAATGTTTAATAAGTTTAATTTAATGTTTCCTCAGGCTCGATATGGTCCTAGTTAGCAGTGAATAAACCCTTTAGCTGATCACCTTGAGGTGAGTCACCTTATGGGTGTCCCTTCCTTAAAGTCCTATATTACCCTATGCATTAAATTGTTAAACCCATCTTTGAGGTGTGTTTTCCTTATAATAAATGAAATGGGAATGAAAATTGATAGGACATGTGTTAGGACCTTATGCTTAATCCATAGTTGGATTACATAAATTAAATGATTTATCCCCTATGCTTAATGCCATATCTATACTTAATATAAATTAAATAACTAGATTGATTAAAGTGTTATGATTATAACACACTATTGAAATGGAATGTGTTTTCGGTAGAAACTCCATAATTTCATACCTAGCTGAGGGAGATGCAATGGATTCCATTTATGTATTGCCTTGTATGGGAACATCATGCTCTATAATAAGAAATTTTAAATGATATGTAAATACGTTGAGAGAGATACTTGGTATGCCATGGATGGGCCCACCATGTGTTTTCCCTACCTCCTCATGAGTGGTATGAGTTCCCTAGGGGAGACACTATAGACGGGATTGGTGGATAGATGGTTATACTAGTACATGAGCGATACTCAGTACCCTGTATGAGATTTCAAGGATGGGATCATAGGATTTTTGTCTTTACAGAATGCTGGTAGTGATACTTGGTATTCTTTTTATGGATCAACTAAGACAGACTCATATGGCATTGAGTTTTTATTATGCTCCTAGTGGGAGACTCGGGTTCCTTGATATGGTTCACCTTGGACGGGCCTAGTAAAACACTTATTTAAATTCAAGATATGTCTTCTTATATAAACCCAAATTCAAGTTCATTCAATTAGAGGTTGCATCTACCAGGCCAAATCACCAGCTTGGGCATGCCCCACAGACATGCCCTAGGACCTCGCAACTAGTCCATATCCTCTAGTGTATAGGGAGGTGTGCTTGAGGTCATGTGGCCAACCATCTTGGGGAACCATTTAGTGGCTTCCGAGATGGGATGCTACAAAGTGGTATCAGCACTTATTTTTTCCTTTTATTACTATTTGGGTATTAGATAGGAGAGTAGGATATATCATAATTTAGTAATGATCATATTCCTGGGATTTGCTAACCCACATATAGGAGAAAACCCAGATTACCTGGGATGGGTCATTGTTGTTATTGGATTCACCTTTTACAGTTTCAATGATTTCACTATTGGGTGATGCACATGTCGTGGGATGTTATTACTTCTAATATTATTATTATGAAATTTTCTTACCTTGGCCTGATGAGATGAGGGTGTATCAACTCATGCATCATATTAGGAACCTTAGAACTTAAATTTCATTCATTATTCCATGCCATATTTATATTTCTACATACATTACCCATAGTGCATGTTCTTGTCTTCTATGCCTTGACTGTTACATATTGAATTGAGCTAACATTTCTTAAAGGGATAACATAATTCGAATAATTAAATTGAATACATTAATCTAAATGGTTTTTTCCCATATAGATTTATGATGAAACCTTAATTACCCAAATTATGCCACATTTGAACCAAGAACCACTGGTTCTATAAGCTGACATATTATTTGACTTGTTTAATTAATGAAAATTGCAATTTATAAAGTGAGTACTTATATAATTTAGGAATGATAGTTCATTTGATCAAATCACTATACATGACCTATTACAGCCTTATATTGGGCGTAAATGTGAGAACACAATTACTTGACTTGTTAATTACAATTTATAAAGAGTATGGGCCTTTATAAAATTGGGAATGGTGATGATTTTAACTATATTTATATATCTATATTCATATAAATAAGATTAAACTTTAATAATTTAATGTTTTAAAATGAAAAAATTCTTGCCACTAAATTGGATTCCAATTGAAAATTAAAGGGTTTTTCCTCTATACCTTGCAATTGATACTCCATATATCGGAACCTCCGATGTGGTGTATGAGACCTTAACCCTAACCCAACCTTAATAGTGTGCAGTAGGTGGTGTCTCTTGTGACTTATTATCTTCCTCATCACCTAGACCTAGATTTAAGAGCAGGCTAAGAAGTGTAACTCGTTATAAGAAGGTTATGTTTGTATTCCTTCATGCTTTCATTATTCCTTATCTTCTGTTGTTGAAATATTATCTGAAGAATGTGTTTGTAAGTTATATACCTATGACACCTTGACTTCCTTATGTCATATTCCCAAAGGGTGGTGATGACCAAGATCTGGAGGTGGTGGGACTTGAGCCACCATTATTACCTCCAATAGTTCCACCTGAGGAACCTCCTGTATATCTTAAACTCGAATCTGATGCTCAATTTATAGATAGTTTCTTCTATTTCATGAAACATGTACATGGTGATATATATTAGGTAATCCGTGATTTTCTCCTACTATGGTGGAGCTGATATAGTAATTTTAGCCGCAGCATCATCCCACCTTCTTAAGGGATGGTGGACCTCAGGCTGCTGAATATTAAAGAGAGGCTATGTTTTCTATATTTGAGAACTTGGAGACACCTCCAGAGAAGAGGGTCAAGATTTCTACTTATATGTTGCATGATTCTGCTAAACATTGGGGGGATGTAATTTCCCAATCCATACGTCATGAGGGTGTGGTATGGTCAAGATTCCAAGCAACCTTTTATGATTTCTTTTTCCCATATACATTATGAGTAGACGATGCATGGGAGTTTATGAACCTATATTAGGGTGTTATATCGATGATGGAGTACTCAGATCATTTCATGAAGCTCCAATGTTTTTCACTAACTCTTGTCGATGATGAACTGAAAACTATGAGATGTTTTGAGTATGGGATTGAGTACACCATCTGATTGCAGGTAAATGTTTTCAGGATGACTACTATTTCATAGATATTTAACCATTCCCTCATCACATAGAAAAATTTGAGGGAATGTGTCAATTTTAACCAAGGAGGTTCAGCTTCTAAACAGGGAGACAGTTTATCCACTAGTAGGAAGCATCATTTTGAGGGTGCATGGGGGGAAATGTTATCTAGATAACATGCATCGATACCTATGCTATGTTTCACCAGTGTGGTTGGGCAAGCCATAAAAATTCCCAGTGTACCAGGAACCCGATCGAGTGCCAAGATTGTGGTAGAATGGGTCACCTGTAGTGTTTCTTCCAATCTTCCACTTTTGTATCTAGTGAGAAGGGACCTGTACTAACACCACTTTTAGGTACAGTCATAGTTGCTCCAATTCAGAAAAGAATTTTGTATATTATCATCTTATTGGGATGAGGATAGGTGGAAGTGGTTGAGGTAGTCAGACATCTGAGGATTAGCGCTAGCGGAGTGGACCTGCCCAGGGTAGTCAGATTACATGTCAAGATTGCAGCTAGGGCCATGTTTATGTAGTACATCCTACACCTAAGGAGTAGATTCCAAGTCCTTCTACTGTATGAGGTATTATTCTGGTATCCTTTAATTTAGTTCCTTCCCTTTTTAATATAGGTTCATTTCACTCCTTTAAATCTACTACAATTGTGGAAAGTTTGGTCCCAATGATAGTATACTTCAGTGGAGTTATGACTCTCAACACTTCATTAGGGTTGAGATCAAAGGGTATATTTCAGTGTAAGGAGTTCCCCCTTGATATAGGTGGGTACCATTTCTTGTGGAATTTATTTTACCTTAATATGAATGACTTCAACGTCATCCATGAAATGGACTGGCTAGCACCTTATCAATCCCATGTTGATTGCTATCAACGGAGGGTGTCTTTTACATCACTTAAGGGTAGTTCTTATATTCATAAGGGATAATGGGATATTCAGTAAATTCGATATGGAACCGAACATATTGGGATGGGCTGGGTAATAGCCTAGATGGCTAGTCTATTTATGAGAGATTAAGGAATGCATCTTGTAGAATTCCATCCTATAGTGGATCGGTTCAGGGACATCCTCCCTGGAGATTTTTCTAGCTTACCTCCTATGAGAGAGGTGAATTTCACTATAGATATACTTCTAGGTGTGGTACAAGTATCCATTCCTCCCTTTATAATGAAACCAATTAAGATTTATGAACTCATGAAGTGGTTGGAAGACTTAGAGGCAAAGGGTTTCATATGAACCAATACCTCTCTATGGGGTTCACATATCCTTTTTTAAGAAGGAAGACAACAACCTCAGGTTGTGCATGGATTACCGATGGTTGAATCAGCTTACAGTAAAAAAACAGTATCCATTTAATCATATACACTACTACAAAACATGCCTTTAACAGTGCTATAATCAGTCTTTATCAGCACTAGAAAATAACTGACAACCTTAGCATGGTTAAAAGTCCATGGCTTTTATTAGTGCTAAAAAAGTGCTGATAAAGGGTATATTTATCAGCACAAATAAAAGCACTTATAAATCATAATTTTATCTATTTTTTTAAAATCACTGATAAAAGACCCCATTTATCAGATTTTTTGGTTAGCACTAATAAATAGACCCTTTATCAATGCTTTTAAAAGCACTGAAAAAGTATGATTTATTAGTGCTTTTATTTTCACAGATAAAAGTATGATTTATTAGTGCCCGTATAAGAACTGATAAAGGTGTATTTTATTAGTGATTTTAAAATCACTAATATAGGGTAGCTTTATCAGCGCATTTCGTAGCACTAATAAAGGTGAAACCTGTAGTGTAATGCTGCAGCACATTGTATCACCAGAAATAGGTATAGTGTGTTGCAACAACACACTACATCAGCAGAAACAAAAAAAACAAATCAACAAAATAAGATAAAAATACTGAATTTAAATAAAATAAAATTTATAACACAAATACAAAAAAAATAAAACACTATTATAGAGTATGTGAGTTGTTTTTTTTTTGAAAAAAATAATGTAAATTTTGAATAAAAATGTGCAATTTGAGTCATATCAGCCATGTAGTGAGTAAAATTGAGGTGTGACTAATTCCTACACATCAAAAATGACTTATGGATCACTTTCATAAAGTAAATAAATAGTCAGAATGCGTTTTCTCAGTTTTGAGTATGTCATTTGTTTTTTTGACTAAAAGTAATTTCAGTTTTGAATAAAAAGACACACTTGGAATCATACCAGTCACATCATGTGTCATATTGATGTTTGAATGATCCCTACACATCACAAATTATGTATAGATCATTGCACTAAATTACCAAACAATCTTAATGTTTTTTCTCGGTTTTGAGTATGTTAGTTATTTTTTCACTAAAATTTATGTCAATTTTGAATAAAAAAGATGCACTTGGAGTCATATCGGTCACACCGTGTGTCAGATTGCGGAACAGCTAAATTCTACACATCCCAAATGACTCATGGATCATTTTTATAAAGTATTAAAATAATCAGAATTTTTTTCTTGGTTTTTAGTGTGCCACATGTTTTTTTTACTAAAATTACATTTTAAACTGTAAACACGCACTTTGATCCATACAGGTGGAATCATGTGTGGGTCTGACATGAGACTGAATCATACACATCAAAAATGAATTATGAATCATTTTCCCAAATTATAAATACAATCTAAGAACGTTTTCTTATTTTTTATTTAGTGACACTTTTTTATTAAAATGTTAATTTTAAATTGATAACAGAAACTTGGAGTCATACTGGTCACACCTTATATCAAATTAAGGTGTGATAATCCTTATATGTCACAAATGATGTATGGATAATTTTTATAAAGTACCAAAAATAATATGAATGTGTTTGATTGGTATTGAGTATGTCAGTTGTTTTTTTCACTAAAATTAATGTCAATTTTGAATAAAAAAGACACACTTAGAGTCATATCGGTCCCACTGTGTGTCGGATTAAGTTGTCGTTGAATGCTACATGTCCTAAATGACTCATGAATCATTTTTATAAAGTATTAAAATAATCAGAATCTATTTTATGTTGGAACAGAGGTTGTTCATTGATAATATTGGAGTTTGGTTTGTGTTTGTTGCCAATCTGCACATGGATTTTGCATGTTTGTTGTCAATATGCACATGGATGATTGGGGAGTTTTCAAAGAATGGGGTCATACGTTTGAGACTAAAAGTAGTATTGAAGATCACCACTGATCAATCTATTAATCACATTACAAATTTCATGAAATTCACCACAAATCATACCAAAATATCCACCTCATCAAGAGGTTCTCAATGCCACAAATGGATCATCAATCAGATGTGTGGTTAGAAAGATATGGGTGTTTTAGTAAATATGGGGTTAGTTACATAGAACGGTGTGTGGTGAAGGCATGCAGTACGTGGAACGGTGCGTGGTGAAGGAATGTGGTACACGAAATGTTGTCGAAAATAGTTCGTAGAGCGGTACGCGGTGAAGGCATGTGGTACGCAATAAAGGCATGTGATACACGGAATTCTATTGAAACGGTTTGTAGCAATTGTAAATGGTGATGGAATGCGGTATGCAGAATGGTGTGCAGAACTGAAAACAGTTCACAGTGATGGTATGCAGTAAAGGCATGTGGTACGTGAAATGCTGCTAAAAATGGTTCATAGTGACGGTATGCGGTAATGAGTTTCAGTATGTGGACTAACAGTCATACGGTATACGGAAGGTTAATGGTATGTGATAAAGTTTCTTAGTTCAGAGGATTGCAGTATGCGGTGGAGGCTAACAGTATGCAAGTGGATTTTAGTTTACACATTCTCCCACATTGAAAATTTGGGTAAATCATATTATTGAAATTTATAGAGATATGTGTCTATTTAAGGAGCAGTAATCCCATTTTGTAAGGGACAAGATTGAAGATTAAATTTTTGGGAATAAATTTGGTGATTTTTGAAGTGGTATGCGGAGGAGAATATGGTACGTGGAGAGAATCATCCACATAAGGAAAACATTTTGTGGAAAAGATTGTGGTTCATGTAGAATACTCACGCAGTACGTGGCCAAGAAAGGCAGTATGCGGAGCAGGACAGTGCATGGAGGAGTGGATTAGTATGCGGTGGATCAAGGCAGTACGCAGAGTAGGTTGGTGTGCGGAGGAGTGGAGTAGTACGTGGAGTAGTGCAGTTTGCGGATCAAGGCAGTACGCGGTGGATCTGCACGGAACGTGGAAATAGCATCGATACGCGAAAATAGCAGTGGTATGCGGAAATAGCAGCAGTGGGCAGAAATAGTGCACAATACATGGAAACAGCTGCACGGTACGCAGAAATAGCAGCAATATGCAGAAACAGCAGTAGTATGTGGAAACAGTAAGAAGTACGTAGAACACCAAAGGAAGCCTAAATATTGACCAAATCAGTTTGTGAAATTAATTTCCATAACATATCAGTGTACAGGAAAATAAATTTCATCTGTGGGGGATTATAGGACTTCAACAGAGCATCCATTTAGAGTTTAGGATGCATGATCTAATGCTAAACCATTAAAGCGACCTTTAAGTTGATAAACTGAGTGAAGATTCTTCCAACATAGTGAGCAAGGGGGAGTCAGTGGAAGTGGTCTGAGGGACACAGTGTGTTATCCCAACAACCTTGTAATGGTAGTGTGTATGTCATAGAGTGACTATCCTAAACTATTGTAATCCACAACTTGTAAAGATTAGTGGTTTTTGGTATGACCAACACACTATTGGTGTATGCTCCTTGGACATAGCCCTTAGTGGTGAAACAAGTAAAATTGTTGTGTCAGTGGTTTTCATGTGATTGTTTATTTTCTACACTTCCTCTTCAGACAAGTTTAACATGTTCCTAACAACATGGGAACAGGATCCATAGGTTTCAAAGAAAAATTTGACACCCTAATTCACCCCTCCCCTCTTAGGGTGTTTCAGGGCCCTTCAAGTGGTATTAGAGCTAGGTTGATGGTGTTTGATCTGTCTTATACTGTCCTAGATAATTCATCCAATGTTAGTGGAGTCCCCATATTCGATGGAAGTAATTCTCAGATTTGGAAGAAAAAAATGAGATCTCATCTAAGATCTCTTGGAATGGATGTCCTATTTTCTACTATTCAAGGAATACAAGTTACTAATCCAATAGGGCTGGATATGACTAATGCAGATAAGAAAATTCTTGATGTGGATGCTAAATCATAGAACTCTCTCACTACATCCCTATCTGACCAGGTCTATCTAAAGGTGATGTGTTTCACCTCATCAAAGTCCATGTGTGATAAACTTGAAAATATTTATCAAGGAGATAGATAAGTGAAGGATGCAAAACTACAAGTCCCGAAAATTAGGTTTGATGATCTCAAGATGCATCCTGATGAGAGTGAAGCCTCCTTCTTTAATTGAATTACTAAAGTGGATGGAGAAATTCAAGGTCTAGGAGAAGAAATCAAATACATAGATATTGTAAAGAAAATATTGAGAAGACTTCCACACCTGTACAATACAAAGGTGTCAACCCTTGAAGAAAGGGATCTTTCCAAACTTTCCCTGGATGATCTTTTGAGCAACCTAGTGGAATATGAAATAAGAGTTAATTCAGAAGATGCTACGACTCAATTAAGAAAGGAAATGGCGTTCAAAGCCATGGACAAACTGAAAATTTTAAAAGATATTATTGGTGAGGATGATGAGGAAAAATACATTATTTCTCTCATTTCCAAGAAGTTCCAGAAGGGAAAAGGTAAATTTAAATGGAATTTACCTCTGGCTTGATTTTGTTGTGGAAAAGTTGGGCACATTGCCTCTCAGTGATCAAGAAAGTTAGAAGATGAAGAAAGCGAAGGTGAATATGTTGAGAAGCCTTAGAAAATGTTTTTCAAAAAGGGAGACTTCAAATCTAGAAGTAAATTACATAAGTGGAGTTTTTTCTATGAAGAGGATGATCATGATAATGAATTTTGTGAAGAAAAAAAAGAACCAGAATTCAAAACTGGAAACCATGCCTCCATGATAGCCGCCATTGAAAATTCAGAACCATTCACAAATAAAGCTAGAGATAATCATTTGACTACTAATTTCGATCCCATGTTAAAACTTAAGTATTCTTTTGGTAATATTGAGATTAAATGTAAGAGATGTAATAAGTGGAAAGAAATTGTGGATGAATCATCAGAATATATTGATCAGCTGGAATCATAAATTTAATGACTTGAATAATTGGTGAAAGTTCAATCATCAATCCTTGAAATCATTTATGATGTTATGGAACTAAAAATTAGAATTGAAGAGCAATAAAATCTCATTAATGACATTAACTTGATACTGGAGGAGAATACCAAGAACATTGAGGGACTTAAAAAAGAAGTTTCTACTCTGAGAAGTAAACTCGAAAGTGAATCAATTTCAAAATAAGAAAATAAGAAAATAAAATTTGGAATATTTTTAGATACTGAGCTTCTAGAAAGAGAAAAATGTGGTTCTGATGGAGTTGAAAAGATCTTGAGTGAACAAATACCCACATTCATGGGAAATAGTGGAATTGGTTGTGATGCCAAAATGTAAAATTATATAAATAAAGTTATCCAGAATAAAGGAAAGATAAAATTTGATCATGTTGAAAATCCACCAGAAGTACTAAAAATGAAACCCATAAGTCAAACTGAAAGGAGAATTGAAGATTATCCTCGTGTTTCTAGAAATGATAGGCAGTCGAATTTTTTTCCTAAGGAAGAAGTTGTGAGGAGAAATATAAGTGAGAAGACATTTACTTTCATGAAGTGTCGGTTTCGTGGCAATTTGGGTCATACCATGTCATACTACGAAGAGGCAAGGAGATATATGAATGGGGAAGAGTTAAGAGTTAAACAAAGGAGAACATATTCATATCCTACTTCTTATATAATAAATAATTTCTATGGATGTTGTTTTCACTATTCTAACTTTGGCCATAAAGTTTTGTATTTCAGGTAGAGGTGCGACTAGAGAAATTATTTCAATGTTCAGAGATGAGTCAATACACGTCAAACAGACGGTGTTTCTATTTCAAATAGGTTTTCTCATATGGAAGAAGAAGTTGAATATGAATAACCCATGTACACAAAATAGAGAATTGAAAGGCTATCAGCACCCTACACTCAATCCAATATCTCATGGAAAGAAAAGAGGAAAATTAAAAAGTCTAATTTTGCAGAAGTAACGCTCAAAAATACAAATAAAACCAACACCTAGATTCTTGATAGTGGATATTCATCCCACATGATGGGTAATTCATACCTATTAACAAATTTCATGAAAAATGTTGATGGAACAATGATGTTTGGTAATGATGGTTCTTTGAAGATAAAAGGAAGTGGAAGTACTAATCTAGATAATGGAGAGATAAAGAAAACTAAAGTCTTGTATGTGGACAGTCTATTTCACAATCTTCTTAGTGTGAGTGAACTATGTGACTCAGGTCTTATTATGACATTAAATCATAATTTTTGTACTATAAGAGTAAAGTCTATAAATTTTCTCATGAAAGGTTTTAGAATAAAAGGCAACTTATATCAGGTTGACAGTAAAAAAAATATTTTCTGCCTAACCATTGGAGATGAAAACAACTTATGGAATCAAATATTGGGGCACATCAATAAGAAAGACATGGAAAAGATATCTAAGGTGAAGATAGTCATGGATCTCCCTAATCTGAAGCATGAATGAGAAAAGATCTATGATGCTTGCATGAAAGGGAAACTGATCTGCAGCTCCGACTAGCCTAAGAAGAAAATAGCATCAAATCTCCTTGACCTCATCCATACAGATTTATGTGACCCAATAAATGTTGATGGAACACATGAAGACTGGTACTTTGTTCTTTTTATATATGATTACAGTAGAATGGTATGTGTGATCATTATATACAAGAAGCGACAAGTTCTTGATTGCATGAAAAACTATTGACGAATCACCAAGAATGATACTGGATGGAAGATCAAAGTCCTACGTTCTAAAAATGGAGGGGAATACACATCCATTGAATTTGAAAATTACCTAGAGAAGTATGGGATGCAACATGAGGTTGTAGCTGTGAGAACTCCACAGCAAAATGGAGTTGTTCATTACAAGAATTGATAGGTAAACAACATGGCCATAACTATGTTGATTGAGAGTCGTATTCCTTAACATTATTAGAAATAGGTAGTAAAATCTATAGTGTATATTCAATATAATACAGGGCTATATATGGGTGAAACAAATACACCATATGAATTGGGTCATGGAAGGAATCCCTCTTTGAAATATTTTCGTGTTTTCGGAAGAAAATGTTTTATCTGAAACAAAGAAGGATATCAAGGGAAGTATGGAGACAATGGAGACAAAGGAATATTTCTTGGATACTCAATGAACATCAATTCCTACAAGTGTTTCAATAAGCACTCAAGAGGAATTGTGGAAAGTAGTGATGTAAAGATCATTGAACAGAAAAACCTGAATGCTTCAATAAATTCTTATGCTAATGTGATAGAACAGCAAGAATGTGAACATGGAACAAATTCTAATATAGAGGTAGAGGAAGGTGTAAAAACTCTCACGAGTCACATCACAATGTTGAATCTAAAGAAGATTCGGAAGAGGAATCCATCTCTAGAGAAAACGCAGTTGAACCCCTAAGGATAAATTGAAGAGAAGTGATTGATTAGTACAACATTATTGAGGATATTAATGCACCTACACAGGCAAGGATAATTAGGAATAATGAAAAATCATCATTTCTATCAGTTGTGGAACCATCCTCATTTTAAGAGGTTGCAAAGGATGAGTCATAGGTGAAAGTAATGAATGAAGAGTTAGATCAAATTGACAAAAATCAGACATGGTATCTTGTTAAAATACCTAAAGATCATAAGTTGATTAGTATGAATTGGATTTTCAAGAAAAAAATTGACAAACATGGAAATGTGATCAGAAATAAGGTGTGATTGGTCTGTAAAGGATATTCAAAAATTGAATGTGTTGATGTTGAGGAGTCATTTTCTCCTGTAGCAAGACTGGAGTCAATCAGGCTATTTCTTTCCATGGAAATCCAAAGATTTTATAAAGTGTATCAAATGGATGTTAAGATAGAATTATTAAATGGAGTATTGGAAGTATAAGTATACATTGAACAACTCATAGGGTTCCTACTTGGTAATGATTAATTGAAGGTTTGAAAATTAAAGAAAGCTCTTTATGGTCTGAAATAGGAACCATGGTATTGGTACCCTCAGTTGGCATATTATCTGAGAAATCTTGTGTTTAAAAGAGGAGGAGTGGATCTCAATATCTATGTGAATAACTCTCAATAGGATCAGTTCGTGGTATTGGTATACATGGATGATATTATTTTTGGTGGAATCAGACATGGATCAGTGGATGAATTTTCCAATCACATGAAATCAGAATTTGAAATGTCCATGATTGGTGAACTCACATACTTTTTAGGGTTACAGGTACTTCAAAATAAGGATTAAACTTTAATTTCTCAAGAAAAGTATGCAAGAGAGCTACCGAATAAATTCAATATGCATGATTCCAAACCAATATCGACTCTGATTTCAATTGGATCAAAGATTAGAAAGCATGAGAAGGTACTTATGTGGATCCCACCATGTACAAAAGAATCATTGGAAGCCTATTGTATCTGACGGCGACACAGCCAGATATTGTCTTTGCAACATGACTTGTGGCCTGCTTTCAAACTAATCCGAAGAAAGAACATATGGAGGTAGTGAAAAGAATCATGAGATACATTCAAGGTACACATAATTATGGGCTATACTTTGCTACAGGAAGAGATAGTGAACTATCATCATTTTCTGATACTGACTGGGCTGCAGATGTAGTGAACATAAAGTATACCAGTGGTGGAGCATTCTATATTGGGAAAAATGTGTGGGCTGATTAAGAAAGAAAAAGGAAAATACTTCACTTAGTATTATTGAAGAATAATATATATCTTCTACCAAGGTGTGCACTCAGTTATTTTGGATGAAGTAGCAAATGAGTGACATAGGTGAAGAGGTGAAATAACCAATGGTGATTTATTGTGATAACAAGAGCGTAATTGATCTTATGAAGAATCTTTCTTAGCATTACCGTATGAAAAATATTGAGATTAGATATCAATTCATCAAAGAAAAAGTTGAACAAGGCGTGATCAAAATGGACCATGTGGGAACTGATGAGCAACTGGAAGACATTATGACCAAGCCACTATTAAGGGTTGTGCTTGAGAAACGTCAGTTGAACCTCGGTGTTCAGCCACCTCCCATTGCATAAGGAGGTTACGACATTCCCCTCTCCCCAGTTGTTTTAACTTTTTTTAATCTGTTTGTGGAAACATTGTAGGTTTATGGGGGAGATACAATCTAGTGGGAGCATTTTTTTAACTCTAAAAGTCAATATTAGGTTCATTGGTTTTATTTCCAATGGGGGAGAATTGATAAATTCAATGGAGAGTTTTCTATTTCTTTCTGGTTACGGGAAAGATGGAGAATAGAAAAATCTGGAAATGAAAATATGAGGGAGAAAATAAAAGGATGAGAACACAATTCATGTCCTCTCTCTTGTTTTCTACACTGAGCACTGCTCACATAAACTTAGAGTGATAGTTGAGTTTTTTCTTGAAGGCTCAGGTTTTGATCGTGGATGTCACATTAGTGAATTTATCTAGAGATTGCCAACAAACCCCAAAGGGGAGATTGTTGGAACCAAGGATGTTCGTTGATAATATTGGAGTTTGGTTTGTGTTTGTTGTCAATATGTACATTGATTTTTCATGTTTTTTTTCAATATGCACATGGATGACTAGGTAGTTTACAAAGAATGGGGTCATACGTTTAAGACTAAAAGAAGTATTGAAGGTCACCACTCCTCAATCTATTCGTCACATCACAAATTTCATGAAAGTCCCCACAAAGCATACCAAAAGATCTTCCTCCTCAAGAGGGTCCCAACACCACAAATGGCTCATCAATTGGACGTGCGGTTTACAATATACAGGTGTTTTAGTAAACAGGGGGCTGGTTACATCGAACGGTACGCGGTGAAGGCATGTCGTATGCAGAATATTGTCAAAAACAGTTTGTCGCATGGTACGAGTTGAAGGCACGTGGTACACGGTAAAGGCATGTGGTATGCAGAATGCTATAAAAGCGGTTTTAAAAAATAGTACATGGTAATGGAATGTGGTACATGGAATGGTGTGCAGAACTAAAAACAGCTCACAGCGATGGTACGCAGTGAAGGAGTGCGGTAAGTGAAATGCTGCTGAAAACAGTTTGTAGCGATGGTACGCAATAATGAGTTTCAGTACATATACCGACATCCATATAGTACGCGGAAGGTTAATGGTATCTGATAAAGGTTAGAAGTTTAGAGGATTACAGTACGCGGTGGAGGTTAACAGTATGCATATGGAGTTCAGTTTACATATTGTCCCACATTGAAAATTTGGGTAAATCAGATTACTGAAATTTTCAGAGATATGTGCTCATTTAAGGAGCAGTAATCCCCTTTGTTAAGGGATGAGATTTAAGATTAAATTTTCTAGAATAAATTTAGTGAATTTTGAAGTGGTATTCGGAGGAGAAGATGGTACATGGATAGAATCATCCACATAAGAAAAACAGTTCACGAAAGAGAGTGTGGTTCAAGCAGGAAGCTCGCACAGTACATAGCCGAGCAAGGCAATACGTGGAGCAGAACGATATGCGGAGGTGTGGAGAAGTACGCGGTGGAGTAAGGTAGTACGTGGAGTAGGAGGGTACGCGGAGGAGTGGAGAAATACATGAAGTAGAGAAATTTGTGAATTAGTATAGTATGCATAGGAGTTGCACGATATGCAGAAACAGTAGCGGTATGTGAAAACATCAGTGGTACGTAGAAATAGCAGCAGTATGCGGAAGCAGCTGCACGGTACGCGGAAATAGTAACAGTACGTAGAAACAGTAGCAGTACGCAAAAACAGTAAGCAGTATGAAGAACACCCAAGGAAGCCTGAAAATTGACCAAATCAGTTTATAAAATTAATTTCCATAACATATCAGTGTACGGGAAAATAATTTTCATCTATGGTGGATTACGGGACTTCAACAGAGCATCCATTTAAAGTTGAGGGTGCATGATCTAATGCTAAACCATTAAATCGGCCTTCAAGTTGATAAAATGAGTGAATATTCTTCCAACTTAGTGAGAAAGGGGGAGTTAGTGGAAGTGGTTCAAAGGGCATAGTATGTTATCCCTAAAACCTTGCAAAGGAAGTGTGCTTGGAACAAAGTGACTATGCTAAATTATTTTAATCCACAACTTGTAAAGATTATTAGTTTTTGGTACGACCAAAACACTGTCAGTGTATCCTCCTTGTATGTATCCCTTAGTGGTGAACCAAGTAAAATTGTTTTGTTAGTGCTTTTCATGTGATTTTTTATTTTCTGCACTTCCTCTTCAGACAGGTTTAATAGGTTCCTACCAATGTGGGAATAAGATCCATTATTTTAAAAGAAAAATTTTACACCCTAATTCACCCCTCCCCTCTCAGGGTGTTCTGGGGCCCTTCATTTCCATGTTTTTGAGTATGCCACATTTTTTTATTAAAAATTCATTTTAAATCAAAAACACGCACTTTGATCCATACAGGTGTCATCATGTGTGGGTTTGACATGAGACCGATTCATACACATCATAATTTAATTATGAATCATTATCCCAAATTATCAATAGAATTCAATCACTTTTTCTCATTTTTCAATTAGTGACACTTTTTTGTATTAAAATTTCAATTTTAAACTGATAACGAACATTTGGAGTCATACTGGTCTCACCATGCATCGGATTGAGGTGCAGGTGATCCCTACACATCAAAAATGATGTATGGATCATTGTACTATAGGAAAAAAACAATCTAAATGTGTTTTATTGGTTTTTGAGTATGCCATGTGTGTTTTTTACAAAAATTTCATTTTAAACTAGAAAGATGCAGAATGGATCTTATTTTAAGTGAAAAGTGTTGTGTGCACTTTTAAAAAAAATTTCTCAAACACATTCATGGTATGATCTTTATTCTACTTCATTGCCCAACAATTTTATTGTTTGTAAGCTAATGCTTCTTATCCTCCTCTGCCTTGGACTCCACCTCGGTCTTCACCTCTACCTCCTCCCCCACATCGGTCTCCAACTCCGACTATGCATCTGCCTTCACCTTCACCTCCACCTCTTCCTACACATCCACCTATGCCTCTGCCTCTACCTCTATGATTTCCCAACAATTTTATTGTTTTCAGGTCAATGATTCTAAAAAAATTGATTTCCTACATTACTCTTCTCTTTGATAAAGAGATCAAAAATAATATATAAGCATTTTGACGCTAATTTTTCACACCCCAAATATCTTTAGAAGGTCATAACTCATACTAGATCACAAAAATAGCAGGTGATCACCTAAATTTACTATCACTAGTGAAGAAAACATTTTTTACGGTTGTTATTTTTTTTTTACGTCAGATTTTGGCCGACGTTATTATAGGAGACATTATAAACATTGTTTCTTACATCGGTTATTTTAAAACTGATGTAAAAAACAAAAAACTGAAGCATTTTCACGTCGGTTGATAAAAAACCGATGTGGAAAACGCTTTTAAGTCCCGGTTTATTACATTGGTTATTAAATAATAGACGTGGTATATACACTTTCACGTTAATTATTATATAACTGACATTATAAATCACTCCTCTGAAGCATTTATCATGACATTTATTTTCATAACCGATGTGATAAACCTGTCTGCCAAGCAGTTTCCCACGTCGGTTAAATAATAACCGACGTGAAAACAAATCTACTACGTCAGATATAAAATAACCGATGTAAAAAACCATTCATTTCCATCTACTACGTCGGTTATTTCATAACTGACGTAAAAATCATTTCCCATGCATTTATTACATCAGTTTTCAAATAACCGATGTTAAAACAAATCCCAATGCATTTTTTTTAATAAAATCGATCAACTACTACTATGCCCTGCCAAAAGACATGAAACAGACCAAAAACAGACCAAAACCCGACCAAAAACAGACCAGAACACCCCCCCCCCCCCACCCACCCACCCCACTGGATAGCCCCCACCACACCCTTGGACACCCCCCCACCCCACCCCACTGGACACCCCTAGACCAAAAACAGACCAAAACCCAACCAAAACCATACTAGAACCCCCCCCCCCCCCCCATTGGACAACCCCCACCACACCCCTGGACACACCCCACACCCCTGGAATTCCCCCCACCCCTTGTACAGCATCCCACACCCTTGGACACCCCCCTCCCCACACACACCCTCCTGGACACCCCCCACCCCACCCCATGGAAAGCACTCCCACACCCCTGGACAGCCCTCTTACACCCCTAGAAACCCCCCACCCACACCCTCCTAGATACCCCCACCCCCTGGACAACACTCCCACACTCCTGGACTGCCCTCTCATACCCCTAGAACCCCCCCCCCCCCACACACACACACACACACACACCACTAGACACCCCCCACCCCACCCCACTAGACCCCCCACCCACCCCCCCCCCCCACACACACACACACACGCACCCCTGGACACCCCCTGGACATCCCCCCACTCACCTGTACATCCCTCCCACCCTCTTGGACACCCTCCCACCCCCCACCCCACTGGACAGCCCCCACCACACCCCTGGACACCCCCCCCCCCACCACCCCACTGGACACCCCTAGACCAAAAACAAACCAAAACCAGACCAAAACCACACCAGAACCCCCCCCCCCCCCCCACTAGACAACCCCCAACATACCCCTGGACACCCCCCCCCCCTACACACACACACACCCCTGGACTACCCCCTCCCACCCCCTGGACAGCCCCCCACACCCCTGGACAAACCCCCCACCCTCCTGGACACCCCCCACCCCCTGGACAGCACTCCCACACCCCTGGACAGCCCTCCCACACCCCTAGAACCCCCCCACCCCCACCCCCTGGATAGCACTCCCACACCACTGGAGTCATACTGGTCTCACCGTGCATCGGATTGAGGTGAAGGTGATCCCTACACATCAAAAATGATGTATGGATCATTGTTCTAGAGGACAAAAACAATCTAAATGTGTTTTCTTGGTTTTTGAGTATGCCCTGTGTGTTTTTTACTAAAATTTCAATTTAAACTGGAAAGATGCACAACGGATCTTATTTTAAGTGAAAAGTGTTGTGTGTACATTTAAAAAATTGTTCTCGAACACAATCATGGTATGATATTTATTCTAATTCATTGCCCAACAATTTTATTATTTGTAAGCCATTGCTTCTTATCCTCCTCTGCCTTGGACTCCACCTCGGTCTTCGCCTCTACCTCCCCCCCCCCACATTGGTCTCCAACTCCGACTATGCATCCGCCTTCACCTTCACCTCCGCCTCTTCCTACACATCCACCTATGCCTCTGCCTCTACCTCTATGATTTCCCAACAATTTTATTGTTTGTAGGTCAGTGATACTAAAAAAATTTATTTCCTCCGTTACTCTTTTCCTTGAGAAAGAGATCAAAAATAATATATAATCATTTTGATGCTAATTTTTCACACCCCAAATATCTTTAGAAGGTCATAACTCATACTAGATCACAAAAATAGCAGATGATCACCTAAATTTACTATCACTAGTGCAGAAAACGTTTTTTATGGTGGTTATTTTTTATTTTTTACGTAAAATTTTGGCCGACGTTATTACAGGAGACATTATAAAAATTGTTTTTTACATAGGTTATTTTAAAACCGACGTAAAAAACACAAATCTGAAGCGTTTTTCACGTCGGTTGATAAAAAACCGACGTGGAAAATGCTTCGAAGTCATGGTTTATTATGTTGGTTATTAAATAACCGACGTGGTATATAATCTTTCACGTTTATTATTATATAACCGACATTATAAATCACTCCTCCTAAGCATTTATCATATTGGTTATTTTCATAACCAACGTGATAAACCAGTCTTCCAAGCAGTTTCCCACGTCGGTTAAATAATAACCGACGTGAAAACATATCTACTATGCCGGTTATAAAATAACCGACAAAAAAACTATCCATTTCTATTTATTACATCAGTTATGAAATAACATACGTAAAAACCATTTCCCATGCATTTATTACGTTGGTTTTCAAATAACCAAGGTTAAAACTAATCCCAATGCATTTTTTACGTCGGTTATAAAATAACCGACCTAAAAAAACATTTTTTTAATAAAACCGATCAACCACTGCTATGCCCTGCCAAAAGACCTAAAACAGACCAAAATCCAACCAAAAACAGACCCGAACCCCCCCCCCCCCCACCCCACTAGACAGCCCCCACCACACCCCTGGAAACCCCCCCCCCCCACCCCACTGGACACCCCCACACCAAAAACAGACTAAAACTTGACCAAAACTAGACCAGAACCACCCCACCCCACTAGACAACCCCCCCCCCCAAACCCTGGACACCCCCCCCCCCCACACACACACCCCTGGACTGCCCCCCACCCCCTGGACAACCCCCCATACCCCTGGACAACCCCCCACCCTCTTGGACACCCCCCCCCACCCCCTGCATTGCACTCCCACACCCCTAGACAGCCCGCCCACACCCCTAGAACCCCCCCCCCCCCACACACACACACACACACACACTCCTGGACACCCCCCACCCCCTAGATAGCACTCCCACACCCCTGGACAGCCCTCCCACACCCCTAGAACCCCCCCCCCCCCCCACACACACACACACACACCCCACTAGACACCCCCCACCCCTCCACACACACACACCCCTAGACACCCCCTGAACATCCCCCCACTCGCCTGTACATCCCTCCCACCCTCCTAGACACCCTCCCACCCCCCACCCCCCACTGGAAAGCCCCCACCACACCCCTGGACACCCCCCACACCCCTGGACTGCCCCCCACCCCCTGGACACCCCCCCCCCCCCCACACACACACACCCCTGGACAAACCCCCCACCCTCCTGGACACCCCCCCCCCACCCCCTAGACAGCACTCCCACACCCCTAGATAGCCCTCCCACACCCCTAGAACCCCCCCCCCCCACCCACCCACCCACCCACCCACTCCACTGGACACCCCCCATACAAACACCCCCTAAACATCCCCCCACTTTCCAGGACAACCCTCCCACCCTCCAGGACACCCTCCCACCCCCTGTACTCCCCCCCCCACCCCCATGGACACCCAGGACACCCCCCAGCCCCACTAGGCATCCCTCCCACACACCACTTAAAACCCCCCTCACCCCACAGGACACCCCCCACCCACCCTCATGGACACCATGGACACCCCCACACACCCCTGGACAGCCCTCCCACACCAATGAACAGCCCTCCCACCCCCTGGACACCCCCCCCCCCCCCCACACACACACACACACATCCCTCGACACCCCCTGGACATCCCCCCACTCACCTAGACTGCCCTCCCACCCTCCTGGACACCCTCCCACCCCCTAGATTTCCCCGCCCCCAACCCCAGGGACACACTGGACACCCCCCCCCCCCACCCCACTGGACAGCCCTCCCACACCCCCATGGAAACCTCCATCACCCCATAGGACACCCCCCCCCCCACCCCCCCACCCCCCTAGACACCCCCAGGATAGCCCCCCACTCCCCTGGAAAGCCCTCCCACCCTCCTGGAAATGCTCCCACCCTCCTAGACACCCTCCCACACACAACTACAACCCCCCCCCCCCTCAGATAGCCCCCACCACACTAGACACCCCCTGAACAAAACCAAAAACATACCAAAACCAGACCAGAACCCTCCAACAGACCAAAACCCAACCAACACCAGACCAGAACCCCCCCCCCCCCCCCCCCCCGCCCTACTGGACAGCCCCCACCACACCCCTAAACACCCCCCACCCCACCACACTAGACACCCCCAGACCAAAAACAAACCAAAACTAGACCAGAACTAGACCAAAACCCCCCCACCCCATTGGACAGCCCCCACCACACCCTTGGACACCCCCCTCCCCACACCCCTGGACTTCCCCCCACCCCCTGGACATCCTCCCACACCCCTGTATAACCCCTCACCCTCCTGAACACCCCCACCCCCGAGACAGCACTCCCACACCCCTAGACAGCCCCCCTCACCCCACATGACACCCCCACACCCCTGGACACCCCCTGGACAGCCCCCCACTCTCCTGGATATCCCTCAGACCCTCTTGGACACTGTCCCACCCCCCTGGACTGCCCCCCCCCCCCATCCCCATGGACACCCTGGACACCCTGGACACCCCCACCCCACTGTACAGCCCTCCCACACCCCTAGAAACACACCTCACCCCACAGGACACCCCCACACCCCTATACACCCCATGGACAGCCCCCCATTCCCCTGGATAGACCTCCCACACCCCTGGATACCCCCCCCCCCCCACCCCATTGGACACCCCACCACTCTCATGGACACCCAAGACACCCCCCCCCCCACCCCACCGAACAACCCTCCCACACCCCTGGATACCCCCCACCCCACCCCACTGGACACCCCCCCACACCCTTGGAACCCCTCCCCCCAGACTATAATCCATACCAGAAAAACCATCATAAGTAGATCAAAACAAGAAGTAGAGAAAAATTAAGCATTCACATATAGAACATTCAAAACTTACAATTTCAACTTAAAAAAAACTAAATCCAACCTAAGTGACTAGTAAATACAAAATTACAATGACAATATTCAAAATTATATTTTACACTACAAACAACTAAAATTCAATCAAACCTGTAAAATAATTTGACCATTCCACTTGTAAGTGTTTTATGTCTTGAGAACTATAGGGTTTAGGGTCATCAAATAGATACAAATTAAAAGGACAGTAGTTAATGTGTATAATGAATAAATAAAATGAAATATTATGGCAAAGTTTAAAAGGAAATATTACCAGGTCAAAGTTCACAACTGTTCCAGTTGTAAATATTTCATACATGAATATTAACATATAATATCCGCATTTGAGGATGACTTGTTGTTCATGAAAATTCTATTTGAATGAGTGTAAATTCAATATATTATTTTTATGTAATAAATAAAAAAGTACAAATTATAAATGGATATTTACCTTTACATTTACAAATTTGATCTTCACACTCCTTTTCTTTGTGTTTTTTCGAAAGTAGACCCATACCCTGTTAGAAAATAATAATAATGGGATAATTTTAAAATCAATTCTATTATATAAAACTATTGAGAAATTGAAACTTACTTTTCCAACATTTTCTTAAAACTTTACCACACATCGTCATGGACAGAGCATATCCAATAAAGTGTTTTATCCCTTGGGAAAAAAACACCTAACATCCAATGATCACTAATAAAAGAAAATTTAAGGTTAGTGGTTTTTTATGTTAAAAGATAATGAACTCTTTGCCAGAGATTTGTTTCATACCCCTCACAAAAAGGAATCATCCAACATTGTGTGACTATATTCTGTACAAATATTTTAGTAATATAAAGAATTCTTTGTTCCTCATCCAATGCATGTGCTTCAGGGGAAATTAAATGCGGGTCCATGAATCCATATACATCTGTCTGCTCAATCTTCTCACAAATTTTATAAATATACCTAATACAAAATAGACATAAGTATACATTTTTAATAAATATAATGCAAGGAAAATGTGTTAAGACTTACATGGAAAAAAATTTCACCACGTTTATACCCAACTTATCTCCAGTAATAATCTCCATGATATCAGTTTTCACAATCCCTGCAGTTATTTCATGTCCACAAACATGATCTTTCATTGGAAACTCATAATGATCCACCAACAAATTTGAATATCTTTATAATCTGTCAAGACTACTAGAATCTGTATCTAATGTCATAGACATTTGTCTTTGTTGTTGTCTATATAGTATTTATTTACCATTGAAGTATTCTTGTAAAAATAAATAGAAAAATATATTAGTTTTCAAATGATAAAACAACTTTAAGAAGAAGAAATAAAATAGAATATATAACATACATACCTCTATGGTAATGAGTCACAGAAGTCTGGATGGCCAAATTAAAAAATGGTTGATATTATGTCCAACTGTCGTCACCTCATCTGTAGGTAATGGTACTTGATCTGATCTATCTATAATATCTTGTACAGTGACCCTGTGATTCTCTACCTCTAATTGTTGATGATGAATTGTATCTCCTATACAATATACCAGCCCATATGCAACTATATGATGTTGAGGGTCATCAACATACAAGTCGCAATAAGTAGTAAGTTGCGGTGGAGGAGTAGGATAAAAAATGGAGTCTGTAGGCTGAGGTGGGGGGTGGGAGATACTGGCAGAGGTGGAGGATAAATAATGGGGTCTGTAGGGGGAGGTGGAGGAGTGGGTGTTGCAGTCTGAAATTGTCTTTGCATGTCAGCAAACATAGACTATACTGACGCTCTAATATTTTCCTCTATCATCACATTAATATTATGAACTTCAGCCTACAAGGATTCAATTTTTTTATAAACACCCTAAACAGAAGAAGTTGAAGAATTTGGCAACACTTTTCTTACCGATACACCTATCGGATATCCTCATACATGACTAGGATGTTCAGGATTTTCCAATGTTGTAGATAAATTATCTTGCCTCTCAGCAGCTTTAAATACCCTCTATGAGCTCTGCTCCTCAAGATAATCCTATATTAATTAATTTAACATTTCTGTGATGATTGAAATTATATGAAGAATATAGTTAAGTTAAATAAATAAAATAGATATCTTACAATCCTCTCAGCTAGGATTCTTGAATCTTCTGAAAGATATTTCCTTTTTTTCTCATCTGAGATCTCTTCCATTTTTATGTTTAGATGGAGAGTATGGAGGGTCCACCTCTCCAGAGCTTGAAGACTCATCTCTTAGTTTTTATCATTTTTCCACCATCATTTGTTCTTCCAATAATGTATACCCTCCCCGAGATAAACTATGAGGGTATCCATTTTTAAATTGGATTTGCTGATGATATTTCCTTGTTTTCTATAAATTAAGAATAATAAATCATTAACAAAACATCAATAAGATCATTTATATAATAAATCTTATAAAATTCTACATTGCCCTTACAAAAATGAATATTTTCTTCTACTTTCAACAAACTGTCTCCATGTGTCTTCATCTATTAAAGGATATATATGACATGTATTTTCATGACTCCTATGACCAAAAATGAAATCAGATGAGAGGGTTGATTTGAAATCCCCCCATCTCCTGGCAGCCATCGATAAGCATTTCTTCCTGAATCCTCTAGTGTTAGCAATATCAAATGTCATCTGATAAAGAAGAGGTTAAACATACTATATATACTAAAAACATTTAAAAATAGGAAAACAATAGCAAAATATCTTACCAAAATCATCTCCCACAACTGAGAGATTATCGCTTTGTCCACGCTTCTCCAGTCATCATACAAAATTCTTACTTTTCTCTTACCCTGATTTGATACAAAACTCTTAAAATATTTTTCATTTGGACATCTAGGAATATCATCCTCATCAAACTCAATGAGTATCCTCTAGTCCTGCATACGAGCAAGTGATAATTTTGGTAAACATTTGAACCCACATTTACCAACTCTTGAACTCTTTGTCGTATTGGGAGCACATGAAGAAGATTGGGGAACATCAAGAGGATCATGTGAATGTTCCTCCCCAGAGGTATGACCAATATGCTCATCTCTAAAATCATGTGGTTGATCAACTGATTGATCTGTCATTATCCTTCAAATCAAAAAAAAACATTAGTTCACAAATATACAAATTCAAATATTACAATACAAATGTAAACCAAAAATAGAAAATTGTACTAAGTTGCGTAATAGTAAACAAGGTTAATATGGTAATCATGTTAAACAATGGTAAAGATGGTAAATATGGTAAAGATGGTAAAGATGGTAAACATGGTAAACATGGTAAACAAGGTAAACCTAGTAACCATGGTAAACATGGTAAAGTGATTTTCATTGAACAAAAATAATAGATATATAATTTATGTAATGTTAAACATGATAAAGTAAACTAAACAAAACTAAAACAAACAAAAACTTATACTTATTTGTTTTAATACATGTTTTAATAAAGAAAAAACATACAATATCTAACATTTTATGAAAATAATAAATGTAAACAAGAAATAAACAAATTTTACTTGTAATTTTAGGGATGTACAAATGGATTGTTTTCCCAAATTCCTTCATCGTGATTTTTCCTTATGGCACAAACCACGTCTTCAACATGCTCGTCATTAGGTTTTGTTAATATTTCCATGGAAGTAGATATCACATAAATCAGTATCTTCATCAATTTGATCCTCACCAACATATTATTTTTTCCCTTTTAAAACAACATCCCACTATATATCTGATTGATCTACTACATAGAAAATTTGTTTTTCATGTGTTTCCATTATAAAAGAATCAGTTGTGTCTTCCAATCTATTCAGATTAACAATTTTCATTCCAAATTCATCGTGTCTGACACTGTTGTTACTGATAAACCATTTACAGTTAAAAACATGAACTTTAATATTAAAGTAATAAACCTCCCATATTTATACAATCACTCCATAATATGCACTTGATGTAGAAATTGGGTTTTTGTATTTTTCACTCAAAAAATGCATTGCTTATGTAAACACCAATACACCACTATTCTGAACTGCACTTCGGTTGTCCTAAGATTTCGTATTAAATGTATAGCCATTAATGTCATAACTGGACCATGTTATCACATTTAAACATGGACCACCCACTACCAATTTTAATGTCTCTGATACATCTGATCTACCAAGAAAGGTCTTTTTAAACCATGAAAAAAATGTTTTGTTGTACTCATTCAAAATTCACATTTCTTTCTTCTTTGTATGACATTGTTTCAACTCATTAATATGCAATTTGATATACGGTTGAGAATCAGCTATGTTATTCAAGATGTATAATTCTAACTTCTTCATCTGTTCAGCTGAAAATGATTTGAATTTCAAGCCACGAATCCCCTCTCCCTCATTATTAACTCGTTCATGGAGAGATGGAGGCAAACCTATGTGTTGCGCCACATCCAAGTAGCTCATACAAAACTCTGAAACCTCCTAATAAATATACTTTTCAATAATAGAGGCTTTAGGTCGATATGGATTTTTAACATACCCCTTCAATATTTTCATATACCTTTCAAAAGGATACATCCAACGAAGATATGCAGGTCCAAAAATATTTATTTCTTGAAACAGATGAATCGTTAAATGCACCATTATATCAAAAAAAGATGGAGGAAAATACATTTCCAATTGAAAAATTATAAAAATTGCATCCTTCTTCAAAATGTTCAAAGCATTAACATCAATCACCTTATTACAAATTGAATTGAAAAAATAACACAACTTCATTATAGTATTTCTGACATGGATGGTCAATATTCCACGCAATGCAACTGGTAGAAGTTGTTGCATCATGATGTGACAATCCGGAGATTTCATACCTATCAACTTCAAGTCCTTTAGTTAGACAAAAATTTTACATTTGAAGAATAACCTTGAGGCACTTTGATATCATGAAGACACTGACAAAATCTAATTTTCTCCATCTTGGATAATGTATGAAAAGTCGGGGGAAGAAATGTTCATCTTCCATTAGGAGTGGGAGCTAACTCTAAACATATTCCCATTGATAGTAAGTCTAATCTTTCATTCAACCCATCTTTTGTCTTTCCATTAATATTTAACAATGTTCCAATAAAATTGTCATAGATATTATTCTCCACATGCATGACATCAATATTATGTTTAACTTCATGATATCTCCAATATGGTAGCTCAAAAAATATTGACCTTTTCTTCCAAATATGTCTATCATTACTAGATTTCGGCGTCTTTCCCAATGTCACATCAAGGTTTTCCACCCTCTCAAAATAAAGACCAGGGGATAAAGGTTTTGGATCAATATCAAATTCATGTGATCCATTGAATTCCATTTTTAGTCTTCTATAAGAGTGATCCATAAGAAAAAACTTTCAATGACCCATGTACACTGTTTTCCTCCCATGATACAATTGACAATATGAAGTCTGTTGTTCGAAAATTGGACATGATTTATGCCCTTTAACATTGTATCCAGACAAATTTCCATATACTGGGAAGTCATTTATAGTGAACATAAGCACATCATGTAGTTGAAAATATTCCATTTTATAATAATCGTACACTCTAATACCATCCTCCCGTAAAAGTTTCAAATCCTCAATCAATGGTGACAAGAAAAAATCAATATCATTGTCGGGTTACTTCAGACCAGATATCATTATACTCAACATGACATATTTTTGCTTCATACAAACTTTAAGAGAGAGGTTTTAAATTACCAATAAAACAGTCCATGAATTATGTGTGCTACTGAGGGTTCAGTATGGATTCATTCCATCTGTGCAAAACCCTATTCTGAGATTTCTAATTTGATTTCCAAATGTAGGATATTGCTCATCAATTTTCTTCCATTGTGGAAAATCAGCTGGATGACGTGTTTTTTCATCACATATCCTCTCATCAGCATACCATCTTAACCTTTTTGCATCATGTGAATTAGAAAATAAATGTTTCAAATGATGAATTATGGGAAGATACCAAAATACCTTGTAAGGGATCTTTGTCATCTCTACATCACCCTGTGATTTTTCTTTCACCTTATACTGTGATGTCCCACATTTAGGACACTCTGAGGGAAATTCATATTCATTCCTATATATCATACATTCATTCAGATAGGCATGTATTTTATTGTATCCCAATCCCATCGTGCATAATATTTTCTTGGCCTTATAATGTGAATCTGGAAGATCATTATCTTTTGGAAGAATTTATTTCATCAATTGTAGCAACTCTGTAAAACTTATGTCATTCCATCTATGTTTCTCCTTCAGGTTAATCAATCTTAACACCGCCGAAAAAAACTATAAAATCTGTACAACCAGGATACAATGGTTTTTCAGCATCACCATATAGATGTGAAACTATCGGTTCTATCTCAATTCGTTCTACTACAATATCGTGAATCATTTCTTCAATTCTATCAGAGTTACCATCTTGTGAAACATCATCATTAGTAGATCTTAAATTCTGTCCAGTTTCAACATGCCAAATCCAAGGGCTGTAACTCAGATTAAAACCCTGAAAAATAAGATGATCTTTTATCTCTCTACTTTTCAACTTCTTCATATTTAAACATTTCAGGCACAGATAGAAAAAAATGTCACTGCTTGGAACATTTCATTTAGCAACTTCCAAAAAGGCATCAGCACCTTCCTCATATTCATTACTCATTCGATGTGTCGTAATCCAACTTTGACTCATTATTACCTATAACAAATATCAAAATTATACATCTTTTTAAGATAATACAAATATATATTTATATGAAAAATATCATAATTTGAATGGAAAACAATTTTAAAATATAAAACAAAACTATTCATATTTAAAAAAATATGCTTGAAAATGATTTTAAAAAGAAAATATAGTTAGATATAACAGTTTTAAATTCATCCTGGATCATTTCTTCTTAATGTTCACAAAGAAAACATCCTTGTGCAACTGGATACCAAATTCACCCTTCCGTAAAAAATATATATGAAGTATAAATATTAAAATATGTATACATTTACTACTGAAAATTACACAGATCCCAACGATTTGAAACCTCTAGATAGCTCCCCCACCCCTCTGGATAGCCCCCCCACCCACCCCCCTGGACACCACCCCCACCCCCTTGGACACCACCCCCCACACCCTGAACACCCCTACCCCCTTGGAAAACACCCCCCACCCCCTTGGACACCACACCCCACCCCCCTATACACCACCCCCCACCCCCTTAGACACCCCCTGGACACCACCACCCCCTTGGACAGCCCCCCCCCCCCCCACCCCCTGGACACCACCCCCTTGGACACCCCATGGAAACCACCACCCCCTTGGATACCCCCCCCCCCCCACCCCTCTGGATAGCCCCCCCCCCCCACCCCCACCCCCTGGACAGCCCCCCACCCCTCTAGACAACCCCCACCCCTCCTGGAGACCACCCCCCACACCCTACCCCCCTTGTACACCCCCCTGGACTCCCCCCAACCCTCTGGACAGCCACCCCTGGACAGCCCCCCAAACCCTCTGGACAGGCCCCCCACCCCCTTGGACACCCCCCCACATACACACACACACCTAGACTGCCCCCCCCCACCCCCATGGACACCCTGGACACCCCCCAACCCTCTGGACAGCCCCCCAAACCCTATGGACATCCCTTACCCCTCCGGACATCCCCCCACCCCTGGACATCCCCCCACCCCTCTAGATAGCCCCCCACCAACCTGGACACCCCATACCCCCTTGGGCAGCCCACTCACCTCCCTGGACACCACCCCCCCCCCCCACCCACCCACCGACCCCCTGGACACCCTTATCCCCTTGGACAGCCCCCTCACCCCCTGGACACCCCCCCCCCAGCCCCCTTGGACACCCCAACCCCCTTAGACAGCCCCTACACCCCCCTGGACACCACCCCCACCCCCTTTGACATCCCTCGCACCCCCCTGGACACCCCCAACCCCCTTGGACAGCCCCCACACCCCCTCTAGACACCACCCCCTTTAACACCCCCACCCCCCTGGACAGCCCCCCCACCCCCTTAGACACCCCTTGTACGCGCACACACACAAACAAAAAAAATGTAAACTTTCATGATATCACTTCCATGGTTTCTTTCACTAGAAAAGAATTTAGCATCGTATAAATGAACACTATGAAACTTACCATGACAAGAAGAACAAAGATAGAAAAATAACATCTCAAAAAATTAGATTAGGGCATCGCGAAAAATAATAACTGAAACCGAGCCGTGTGAGGATTACTTGAGTGTTGTAATTTTACCTAATAGATCTGGTGACAATAAAGATGATGAATGGTGTTGGAAAAATGAGGCTGGAGGGCACGACTTCGAAGAATCCTTTCTAGGTTTTCCACGCGGGAGAGATGAGTCGCAGGTCACCTGATCAAAGAAAACAGAATGACTGAATATGGGGCGCGATAAATCATTTAAAAGCTTTATAATGTTGGTTACTTAATAACCGACATGATAAACAATTTTTTTCTATGTTTATAATGTCAGTTATTAAATAACCTATGTAGAAAATTATTTATAATGTCGGTTATTTTATAACCGACGTTATAAATGGAGCTTTATCACGTCAGTTTTTTTATAACCGATGTGATAAAGTGTCGATCTTTCCTTTATCACGTCGGTTATTTTATAACCAATATGATAAAGTGTGCCAGATTCTATTTTCACATCGGTTATAAAATAACCGATGCAAAAAAAGATAATCTCTATTTTTTTTACATCGGTTATAAAATAACCGACGTAAAAAATGGATCATGATCGATATATCACGTCGGTTATATAGAACCGATGTGAAAAATGCCGACATGTTAAATGTTTTTTCCACTAGTGTATCAGTATATATTCTGACAAAAAGTACATTGCCCACTCATCTCTAAACAAATTGATTTCTTCTTTTGAGTAACTCTTTTGTTGGAAATATTGATAGTACTAAGAAAATATAGACAAACAAATGATTATGAAATATATTTAATGAAATTTTAATTACCTTCAGAAATTACCTATTGGGGGATGCTAGTCTTTTCATGCTTTATGATTTCTCTCATAAATTTTCAATCATAATATCCACAATTGATTGCATTATCTTGTTTTAGACACTGTAGAAACATTAACCAAAATAACTCAATTGTTTTAAATGTTTTTATAGTTAAATATTCATATATATATACCTTAATTTTTTCCATTTTTAGAAATCAAGAGACTTTATCTTTTCATACACCGACTTCATGCCATGAGCAAGCCTGTATTTAGCGACCACCCTATCATAACCAAATTCTCATTAAAAAAATGATCGAACATATAATTATAATTTTATCAATAAAATGTTGATTTTACTATATTATATATTCACAATACACATAATGTTTGGTCATTTGGTTGGAAACCCATGCATTGAATCCAAAAAATAAATATTCGGGTGTCTATGTTGATTACTATCAGCATCCAGTGCTTCCTAAAACACAATTAAGTAATGAAAAAAAATATATATATTTTATGTGATTAGATCATAGATTTTTACCCTCGAAGTGTAGGGATCAAAAATAGTACGTCATCTAATGCTTTTTTATTAAAAAATTTGAGTAACTCGTCCTTTTTCTTGTTAATTTCTTCCTCATTCAAAGTAATTTCTGGTGTATAAATGATACAGGGATTAATGAATCCAAATCATGATTCACACGATCTTCCCTTTATATAGTTTTGATATAAATTCCTGTACAAAATATGAATAGTTATTAACTTTAATAAACATATTCATCTCACTATTTGGATAGATGTATTATAAAAATATACATTATGTATGTATTCATAACTGATATGCCCGTCTATTCATGCTTAAGAATATCATTTAGAGTCTCGAGACCAATTTTGTCTATCAAGAAATATCCATATATTTATTATTATTATTCAATGTAATACATAGTTTTATCTTTAAATGTGGTCTCTGCGTGAAGTTGTAAGGATAATAAATATTTCTCTGGAACTGGTGGGGAGAAGGTACTCTTGGAAGGTTTTTTTGTTTTCTTGGTCGATTCACTAAATTTTCTTGATTTGGCCTTTCTTTTCTCCATCACTTTATCCATTAGTAATATCATACCTAACTTCAGACCATTTATCATCAACTATTAAATTTTTTTCATATGAAAAAATTTTTAAATTTGTACCTCATTTATCTTTATAATATTAGATGGCCATGCTATGAAATCTTCAATAGTGGCTTCAGCCATTGTAATATTTGGACCATCAAATGGAATAAGAAACTCAGCAGTAGACTCATAAGCTACCTCAATCCCCACTCTCATGTGATTTTCTGGGAGGGGTTGATTGTGTAGCTAGTATCCTTGGATATTATACATTGTACCCATCGCAACACGGAGGTACGTGGTTATTGATAGATAAAAATAACATACAACTGTACCCTACAAAATTTTAGTAATATAAAGTTATCGGAAGTTGTTTGGTTCAAATTTAGGAGAAAGAGTAATGAAAAAAATTATTACCTCAAGTAAGTTATGCAGTTGGGGGAAATCACTAGCCTCAAAGCTAGTGGGATCATTTGGTTCATGTGCAGCTCTTTACTCCACTGCCAGTTCACTTTGATCCTTTCTTATACATGGGTCTTCCAAACCAGACTACAAAATAAAATCTTGTAGTTATCTATTTGTTTCTAAATTCATCTAATTATATTATATGTATCTTAATGTGGTTTTATCTTCTAGAAATATGTATGAGGAGAGACTTCAAAAACTAATCCTCTAACGCGGCCATATTATTCAGTCCGCTTCAAAGCTACTGAAATTCACTTTTTTTCTAGTACAGTCATTGTCGATTCTTGTGTCTAAACCATATAAAAAAATATGAACATATTTATTTTTATGTAATATTGTTATAAATTATAATGAATTAAAATTATTTCATACTTACACATGATTCCCATACTACTTTTTTGTTTTCATCAACTAATATACCATCCATGTTTACATGAGCCTCCTTCCATAGCACATGATGTGGGATAAAAGTGGCTTCAGATTTTGATTCATCAATCTGTATATAAACAAATGAACATCTGTTATTTCATATCACATAATTAAACTTTTATTGTTGATTTAAAATACATACAAATTATTTTCTAATGAAGCATACCCCATCCTTCCATTGCAATAGGGGTACACTGATTTTGATGCATGTTCTTTACTTTTAGAACCTTTTTTTTTGTTTCATAAATTAACAATTTTGAATCAAGTTGGATAAAATAAATAATTTCAAAAAATATATTATTGATAATAATGCACATGAAATGATTTCTCATTACAACTATTATTGAAATAAATCCATGTTTTCTTCTTTATAATGTGTGCATAACTAAGTGGTGGGTGGGGATTTATTTTTCCCTCAACATCCCTAAGATGTAAATTTGTCATTAGAGTCATGAAGCCTCTATGGTCTTTTATAGTTCCCATTAAGACAAATTTATTATGGAAATCTTCTAAAATAAATGAAGTTTTCAAGGAATAATGAAATCAAAATCAAGGTTTCATTATATAATTTTTCTGTAAAATAGAGAAAGAATATTGTAACATTACCATTATATCTTTCCAAAGGATTTCCTGCATTATAGGTTGGATGTGGCTCCATGAGTAAATATAAATCAGCACATTCATACTTAGTGTGACCCCAAGATAACTAATGAATGTTGACTTGTTGGGGTCAATAGGTTGGCTGTGTTGATTCCAACCAACCTCAAATTTTATATGTTGACTTCTTGTCTTGATAATTTTATTCAAAACTATGATGGTATGTCATTATTGTCTTTTTCATTTTTTTTATCAACATGTTGTTGATAACCTAATAATTCCATAGTTTCATCATCAACAACCTATTCTTGCTCAGGATTAGAAACATCATCATATTCAGGTGACATTTTTTGTGTGAGTAGTCAAACATTTAATTTGTCTTGAATAACAACAATGAAATAAACTTCATTCATAAAAGTACAAAATTTCATGCATCTTACTTGAAAATTTGTATCATCTTGAATAGAGATATAATACTTAAATACTATAGTATAACTAACCTTCACTGACTTTATTTAATCCATCCTTAGATGCTTAATTTCCTTCCATCTCTTAATGATGGATTTGAGGCTAATCATTCCCTTTTTCAAACTAGTATTCCTCCCATCATTGTTCGGGAGGTATGTTATCAATGAACTTTTGAACCACATTGATGGGAGGAATTTTAGTTTGAAAGAGGAAGTCCAATCCATAATCAAGATAAGGAATACAATCAAGCGTCTAAGGATTAAAGTGTCTTGGGACCTACACTTATGGAATCAATCAAAAAGTCTCCTCAATGGAAGAGGAATTGGAATACCTCCACTATAATGGTCTTGAAGAAAATAATGTCACCCCACAAACATTGGACATCACTTCTATCTTATCAAGGATTCCTCACCTTCCAATTTTGGATATTTTTTTAATCCATCATAAGATCCCTCCAATAACATACATCCCTTTAAAGGGTGAATTTTTTAACTTATGCTCACTATTGATCTAGAATTTTTATACTCTTATAAATTAAATTAATCTATTAAATGCAATCCAAATTTTATTATTATGATATATTACCATAAAATCTTAGATGAACCATAGATACTTCTCATCATTGAAAATTATACCACATAGCTTGAAGTGGATCTATAATTACCTCTAGTAATGTCCTACTTTGTGACTGATAATGGTATTATCGGTTGTAAAATATAATATTGGAGAGAGGTATTCCCATGAAAAATTATTCTAGATTTTGAGGATATTACAGCAGACTTCAATCACAGAAATATTCTTGAGGACCCTCAATCACTGAAGGAGTGATAGTGCCTTAACCCAGTGAGAAACAATGATCAAAGAATAAGAGAGGTTTGGATATGGAATGCAACAAATGGTTAATTATAATAGGGGGATAGTATCCCTTTATATGGAGTCTAAATTTAATAAATAGTACCTTGAGAATTGACCTCCATCTCATGGAAACTAATAATTTCATCATGTCGGAGTACTTATTTCATTGAGTGTTTTAATAAATGTTTCAAGCCATCTATGAGGCTTCTTCTGATTTATAATTAATGAGAAACCATTTGGGATAAGTAGCCAAATTCCTTTATATAATACCATATATTTAATTCCCCACAAAAATATAAGTTAGTAATATGTAGTAGCCTCTGATAATAGTATATATAAGCTTAAATTCCCATTTATTATTCAAGGATATCAGAAAATACAATATCTCTGTTTTGTGCATTTTGGACATGGATAAAAAATTACATAACTTATAGGACATAAAGATCCAAACCATCAAAATTATATTTTAATAAACTTTTGTTATCTCTATGTTCATTCACCATGTTAGATTACTTTTCAAATTATTTTTTATCCTATGAATTAATTATCTCTCTATTTTGATTAGTAAATCAATTAATAAATCACATCTCATAGTTTTCTTGTTCAACTATCCAACCATGGATAACTCACTTAATTTTTGGAAATACACTCTTTATATGTTGTTGTGTATTTATAAGTCCATTTACCCAATGATTTCTCAAATCTATCCAATCATGGAAATTTTAAAAAAAAATCTTGAGCATACTTTTCTCACCAAAGAAATTCCCCATCACTCTTTGTAACCCACGGTTAAATTTTAAAAATAATCTTGAATTAATTAAAAAACACTCACAACTTTCACCACTAAAATAATTTTTGGAACATGACAAATTAATTAAATATATTTATAAATTCAATAAAAAATTATTCATTAAAATGATGAATCTAAATAACCAATTTCATGGTTTAACAATTTACATGAATAACCAAAATCCAGAAAACATGTTTTAATGATTTTTACACTTACCTTGGTCTCTATATATTCATCACCCATAAATGAGGGCAACAACTTGGTATCCCCTAATCCTTAAAAACTCTCATAATTAAGCCTTTAGAATCTATAATCTAGTATATAAGATGAATTCAATTTGAGAAACTACCAAGATTTTAGAACCCTATATTATTCAAATGAAGCGAAAAGTGTGGGGGTGAGAGGTCTCCTTGTTAATTTCAAGAGGATTGTAAACCATATATGCATGTCTCTAGGGAAAAATGGTATGGACACTCAAATATATATGAAAGGATAAAAAAATATAAAATAGAACCACACTCATTGTATTTCAGTAGTGATGAGAAGAGGTGTAAGGTTCTTCATGTTTAAGAAAAGCGCAAAAACACAAAATGCAGAACCCAAAACATCAAAAAACAATAGAGGAAGAGTACAAAATAAAATACATTGGATTATATCCTTGATTAATCCAAGGGAACGTAGAATATTTTCTCAGATAGTAGAGGATTTCCATGAAAGATTGAGAATCGTGAGTGACTAAGTTATAATTAGGGTTTTTTAAATAGATTAGGGACACTTTTAACAATGCTTTCCGAAAACCACTGACCAAGATCCCTTTTATCAGTGCTAAATTTATAAGCGCTGATAAAATAATATTTATCAGGGCTAAAAAGAACTAATAGAAGTTTTATAATTATAATTATTTTAATAACTTTATTATAATTTTATAATTATTTAAATAAATTTATTATAATTTTATAATTATTTAAATAACTTTATTATAATTTTATAATTATTTAAATAAATTTATTATAATTTTATAATTATTTAAATATAGATAAATTTTTATTTATGATTATATAAATACCTATTTAAAAATAAAAATTATTTATTTATAATAATTATAAATATAGTAAATATACTATAATAGATATATTATTTATAAATATTTATTTATAAATATTTATTTATAAATATATTTTTAACATTATTAGTGGATATATAATCTTAAATACATGCATCTTAAAAATGAGTGAAAATGAATAATTCAAAATGAGTACACATTAAAAATATTAAAAAAAATGGATAAGTTTTATTAATTAAATATAAGTTATTAAAAAATATGGATATCTATATATATATTGAATTGGATGAATACATATTAAAAATCCTAAAACATGGTAAATAAATATATATAAATAAATAATAGAAAATGATCAAATTCAAAAATAAAATAAAAAATAGAGAACATTAAAAATGAATACCCTAACTATAGTATTGAAAAAAATTGACTCATTAGAAACATAATATATATTAAATGTATTATGTTATAATAAAATTCTAAAATATACTAAAATTTGAATAAATTACATAAATATTAGGTGTATGTGTTTCTATATATTGCGTAAATATATTTGTGTGTGCGTTTATGTATACAAATGCATTAACATATATATATATATGTGTGTGTGTGTGTGTGTGTGTGTGTGTGTGTGTGTGTGTGTCTGTATGTATGTATGTATGTGAAATAAATGTAACAAACGATATTTGATATAGGTTAAATTGAAAAATAAAACAACATTAAAATTGAATAAGACATTAATATGTTTTTAATTAAAATTTTATATATATTATACTTATTCATATTATATATCTATATTTAATATATAATATTTATTAATATTTATAATCTATATATATGTATATTAAATTTATTCATTTTTACCAATAATTATTTAATTAATAAAATGTTTCATATTTTTCTTAATTTACTCATTTTATTTTTATTTGTTTAATTTAAATTTTTTAATAGACCTTTATCAGTGCTAAAAATGAACAGATAAATGGAAACTTTTATCAGCGCTAAAAACACACTGATAAAGGGAACCTTTTATCAGCACTAAAAATAAAGTGTTGATAAAGGTTTCCTTTATCAGTGCTAAAATAAAGCACTAATAAAGGTTACCTTTTATCAGCACTGATAAAGGGTGCCCTTTATCAACGCTTTTTTAGCACTGATAAAGATGAAATTTATCAATGAATTTTTCTAGTGCTGGTAAATGTTAGCACTACTATAGGTGTGTTTTGTAGTAGTGATAGATGACCTCTTCAACCAGATCTGAGGAGAAACTATTTCCTCTAAGATCAATTTGAGGTTGGGCTACAATCAGGTGAATATGAGGCCATCAGACATACCACACACACCATTTTATAATAGGTATGTATTATATGAGTACTTGTTTATGTCATTCGGCCTTAAGAACGCACCTTTTGTTTTCATGGATTTAATGAATTAGGTTTTCCACCCATACTAAGATTTATTTTTGGTAGTCTTCATGGAAAACATTTTGGTGTATTCTCACTCTATACATAAGCATTCCAACCATCTTGATATCATGATGAATACACTGAGAGATAAATATCTATATGAGAAGCTCAGAAAATTCCACTTTGGATCGATAAGGTTCACTTCTTGGGTCATATCATTTCAGAGGTAGGTGTATCTATTGAACCAGAGAAGGTGAGCGCCATAGTTTCCTTGGAGCATCCCAAGAATGCCTTTTACATACGCAATTTCTTGGGGATAGTAGGCTATTATAGGAGATTCATTCAGTATTTCTCACAGCTAGAAGTGCCTCTTGTAGACTTGACTAAAAATGGTGTGAAATCTAACTAGTCATAAGCTTGTGATATAGCCTTTCAAAAATTTAAGGGAAGACTGACTTCAGCACCAATCTTGATTCTTCCAAATTCAGGAAGAATCTATAATGTTTACTATGATAGTTTAGGAAATGGGTTAGGACTAGATCTAATATAGGGTGATCAGGTTATATTATATGGGTCCCACCAGCTAAGACACCATGAGTGGAATTACCCTATGAACGACCTTGAGCTAGTAGTCATGGTGCTTGTTTTATGTTATTGGAGGCATTATCTATTAGGTGATAAATTCATTACTTACACAAATCACAAAAGTCTCAAATACATCTCCACATAGAGTGAATTGAATCTAAGGAAGTGCATGTGGGTCGAATACTTATAGTCATTCTATTTTGAGCTTGTTTACACACCTGGGAAGAGAAATTCTATGGTTGATGCACTGAGATAGAAGACTCAAACATAGGTCATCTGTGAGGCTAGTTATGAGTGGCTGTTAGTAGCCTTATTTTCTGAGATGCACCTGGAGGTTCAAGAATATCATGAGTAGACTATTTTAGAAACCCTAGCAGTGAAGAAGTCATCCCTTATTGAATGGGTGAAGATGAGGTAGATATCAAATATCAAGGTCCTTCTCCTAAGGGGGAGTGTCTTAGGTGAGAACCTTCCTTCTGATTGGGTTGTCGATGGGAATGAGACCCTACTCTTCTATGGATGTGTTTGGGTGCCTACTGAAATACATGAATAGTTGATTCAGGAATCTCATGCCTATTTTTGGGAAGTTCACCCTGGTCTTACCAAGATGCACTAAGACTTACGTCTTCAGCATTGGTGTTTGGATATGAAGAGTAAAATTGAAGGTTCCTTCATGAGGTGTTCCACCTATCAGCAGGTGAAGGTGGAGCCTGTTGGGAAAAAATCCCTCAAGGTAACATTGTAGCATTTTTGGGTTGCTTGTGTTTGTTGACAATGCAGGTTTCTATGGTGAATTAGTGAGTTCTAGAGATGTTTTTGACAATCCACATTGACAAAGAACCATGACAAAGGAATGGACGATCTGGAGGTGGTACAAAAGAACAGATACAAGGTGGCATCGTTTTCCAGTGTTTGCCAAATTTTTGGGGTCCAAAATTTGGAGTTTGCTGAGCATCACAAAAAAGTGGATATCCTTAAATATATCATCAAAATATGGAAAAGGCGTGATTTTCTCAAAGATAGGCTTCATGTATTAGATTTAGTGAAGACATGAAAAATGTGGATGGTGATTCTTCGCAATTACGATGAGCTTTGTGAATGGAAGCGTTGAAGAGAATTATAACAGCGAAGGGCATTGCGAGTGGATCTTTACAGAGAAGGTGTGAAGGTATTGATGGAACACTCTGCGATTAAGATGAGCTCTACGATCAGAAAATTTTCATCGTGCTTTGCGAAATAGAGTGAATTTTGGTGGAAATTTCAGAGCATCGCGATTTGAGATGACTTGGAAGTGACTTCATGCAGAAGGTTTGAGTGTTTGTGGAATCTCCTATAAATAGACCTCAACCCCCTTGAGAGAAGTAGAGAGTTTTTGAAGAAAATATTTTTCTCTCTAATTGTGAAGGTGGTTCGTGAAGACAGTGTGATTTGAAAAAAGAAGGAGTTCCGCGACGACTAATCTAGCTCCGCGAAACAGGTGTGCTCCACGTTGGCCTAGTGAGATTCGTGAAGGAATTCAATCTATAACGACTTGAGCTACACGACAGCCTGAGTTCTGTGAAGGTGTGAGCTTCATGAAAAGGCAGAAGCTTCGCTAAGGCTTGTTTGAGCTTCATGAAATTGGGAGCTTCGTGAAGTAGGGTGCTTTGCAAAGGTAATTTCCAAAGGTTACTGCCCAGTGGTCAGGGGAAAAGGGGTATTCATTAGTGGATGAAATTTCGACTTCAATAGAGCAACTACATATAGTGTAGGATGAATTAATTAGTGGTAATGAAAAGACCTATAGGTCTATAAACTTTGAGTGGATCTTTTGAAGAAGAAATGAGCTCACTTTAGTTGAGAAAGTAGTGAGTTCTCAAATTATGAATGGTTGTAAATGAGGAGGGACAGTGAGTCTGCTTCTAACTTTTAAAAAACACTTCACTTATAGTTGAATTAGTACATCAGCACACTTCCAGTGTATGCTCCTTGGACGTATCCCAGTGAGGGTGAATCAAGTAATACTTGATGTGTCTTGTGAATGATTTAAGGTTTATTCATACTCTACAATGGGAAGGAGAGAGAGAGGATGGTTTTTTCTAAAAGCAAAACAAGATCAAAAGGGGAAGTTGTTTTAATCTGTCATACCCTGATTCACCCCCCCCCCCCCTTAGGGTATCTATCCTAGTGGACCTAACAATTGGTATCAGAGGTAGTTGATATCAGTGTATCTCTCTCAAATGGAGGTCACCAATCACAAAGAGATTATGATCTTCGACGGGAACAATTTCCATCTATGGAAGAATCGGATGCAATACTACTTTTGATCTTTGGGAATTGATGTGTTCACAGCAGCGATGCATGGCATAACAGAAAATATTGATAGTGGTGCTTTATCAGAAGGTGAGTGTAGAGAATTGGATGTTGATGCCATGGGAATTAATGCTTTAGGGGGATCCATATCCAATGCTATCTATGTGAAGGTAATGTCATGAAAAACATAACATTCCATGTGGTAAAAGCTATTGAATATATATGAAGGAGATACAAAGGTTATAGAGGCAAAGATGCAAGTGTTGTGGAACAAGTGTGAAGATCTGAGAATGAACCTGAAAGAGTCGGTTGATGCATTCTTTGATAGGGTAAATGTTGTAGTGGAAGACATGCGAGGTATTGGAGAAGTTATTGAAGACATAAATATTGTGAATCACATATTAAGGAAACGTCCACCTTGGTTCAATCCGAAAGTTTCAGTTTTGGAAGATAAAGACCCAAAAGAGATAACATTGGATAACCTACACAACAACATTGTTGCATATAAAATGAGAAATTACGATAACGATGTTGTAGAATAGGGGAAGTCTAAAGAGGTGGCATTCAAGGCCATGAAGAAGTTCACTATTGAAGATTCTCAAGAAGAAGAAGAGACAGATGAGGTAATGTCATTCCTCTCCTCAAACCTTCAAATAGGAAAAGTAAAGTTTAAAGGGAAACTTTCACTTTCTTGTTTTCAATGTAGAAAAGGTTGGACATCTTACGGCAAGGTGCCCCAAAAAGTTCCAAGAGGATGATGATGTCGATAAAATTGACATTCCCAAGAAGAATTCTTCAGCCTATGGGAAAGGAAAGAAATAGTTCGAGAGAAATTTCATTAAGAAGAAGAACCTTCTTTCAAAATAATGTGACAGTTCAGACAATTCTAAGGTTGAGGAGTTTGAAGATATCGAGAACTATAGAGATCATGGAGAAAATTCTATAGTGGCAGTTAACGGTAGTTCTCAAAATAATAATGAAACTGAAGTTGGTGAAGAAGATGAAGAAGTTGAGGGAAGACTTGATATACAAGATGAGTTAGAGGATGATCTTGAGGAGATGTATGTTTGGAGAGCCAAAACAAAGAAATCCAACAAAGTTGTTCATGACGCCAAACTCTATATTCATCAGTAGGAAGAAGAGAAGTCTGAGTTGATAGAATAAATTGAGGAACTCAAGTCATCAACACTAGAGGACTCAGAATAAATTATTGAGTATAAAATCAATATTGAAGAATATAAAAGGGAGATCGATGGCTTGAATAACATAAGGAAAGATCAAATCAAGCGTATTGAAGAACATGAAGGATAAGTTGTCGGTTTTTGGAAAAAGGTTGAGGATTAAGAAAAACTCTTGAATCCTGTTGGGACATCAGGAAAGTAGATCACTCAGAAAACTGAGAAGATAAAAGCGGATAATATTGTTTCATCAGAAAGGAATCATCAATTATGTTTAGATGCTAAGGCTGACAGGGGCCTTGATCGAAAACAGAAAGCTATGAAATTTGAAGTCAAACCATAAGCACCCATTATGATATTGAAGGTAGATTTGGTCACAAAGAAAAATCAGAATATTCAGAGATCCCAAGGGGAAACTAGAAGTGCATAAGTGACACGAAGGAATTCACCTTATATTAGGTGTTGTTGTTGTGGAAATATGGGACATTCACAGTACGTGTGTTCCATATCCAAGAGATATCGAAGGGCACAAGAACAGAGGTGGCGTCCAAACAGAGAACAGTTCTCTAGAACATACTTTTAAGGACACTATTTTTGGTGCAGAGGATTTGGGCACATGGCTAGGTACTGTACTTTAACCATATAGAGGAATGTGTCAAAGCAGAGTCAAAATGTTCGCAAGCAGCAGATCAATGAACCAACAGGTGATTTGAAAATGAAAATATATTTGCAGATTTGCAAGATGAAGTTGGTCCATCATTTTCTGAGAAAGATCAGAATTCTCAATCCATGCTGAGTGTGAAGGAAAAAATATTGACCAAGAAGAAAAAGGATGAGAAGGCAGTGGTGGCAGAAATTTTTCTTAAAGCATTAGATCGATCTGGTGTGTGGATCCTTGACAGTGGCTACACATCTCACATCAAAGGTAATAAGGATCTTGTTGTAGGTGTAAAATATGACAAAGAATGAGTTTTCAAGTTTAGAAATGATGAAGTCCTGGAGAATATTGGCTCAGTAAAGGCCAAGTTTGGGGGAAAAGAGATGAGACGTGCTGATGTCTTAGTAGTATAAGGTCTCAGTCACAATTTTCTCAACATCAGTCAACTATGTGACTTAGAACATTCTATAAGGTTTTCTAAGAAGATGTGTATCATCAAAAGAAGAGATGGGGAAGTATTCCTGCAAGGAAACAGGATAAAGTAGAATCTATACCTGGTAAGTGGAGAAGTAGATATATGCTTTCTGTAGAGAGAGGAAGAAAACAAGTTGTGGCATAAACGACTTGGTCATCTATGCCAACCATCCATGGAAGATTTGGTAAAGTTTTATGTAGAAAGAGACCTCCCTGATCTATCACATGATCGTACTCACACGTGCGATGCATGCCAATAAGGGAATCTCATCAGAAAGACGTATAAGGAAAAGGAAAAGAAGTTAACAAGAGTGATCAAATTAGTGAATGATAATGTTTGTGGGACTATCACACCAAGATAAATTGACAAAAAGAGGTACTATGTTATTTTCATTGATGACTATAGCATAATGGCATGGGTATTTGTCATTTCCCATAAGTATGATGTGTTTAGCTACTTAAAACAGTACCAGAGGGAGTTTGAAAGGATGATTGGACAGAAAATTCTGAAGATTCGTACTGATAATGGTACGGAATTCACAAACAGACTGGTGGAATACTATCTCAAGAAACACTGGATAAGGCATCAAGTTTCCCCTATCAGAACTCCCCAACAAAATGGAGTGGTTGAAAGGAGAAATCGGATCATCGACAACATGGCCAGAACGATGCACATATAAAAAGACCTATTAGAGAAATTTTGGAAGGAAGCAGTTTTGACATCGGTCCACATTTCTAACAAGGCTCCGTTGTGTCTGAAGGAAGGAAAGACTCCATAAAAGATTTGGTACATATAGAATGCAATATTGAAATACTTTAGAATATTTGGAAGTAATTGTTTTATCCTCAATAAGGAAAAACATAGGAAATATGAGTCACGAGGAGATGAGGGGATATTCCTTGGCTACTCAGGAAAAAGAAAAGCATACAGATGCTTTAACAAAAGGCTGGGAAAATTAGTTGAGAGAAATCATGTCACTATAGTAGAGAATGAGGAGATAATTCAACAGCATAGTGAACAATTTCCTGATGAAAGTGATGAGGAGGAAAGAAACGTAAGGGGAGCAGAAGTGGCAGATATTGATTCAGAAGAAGATAATGATGATGAGCATGAAGAAGTAAAATCTATATCTACACAAAATCCAAAGAGTCAAGCTGAAATTGACAAGAAGAATATCATTGGTGATCAGTCAGCTCCAGTTCAGACAAGGAGAATGAAATCACTATAGCATACATCTTTCCTATCTCAGGTTGATCCAAATTACTTCACTGATGCAGCTGACGATGAAAAATGGCTTTAAGAAATGAATGAAGAGCTTGATCAGATTGAGAAAAATCAAACATGGGAGATTGTTTTGAGTCCAGTAAATGAGAATGTCATCAGGACTAAATGGGTCTATCACAACACGATGAATGAAGATGTCACAGTGATTTAGAACAAAGCATGACCAGTATGCAAAGGATACTCCCAGATAGATGGAATATATTTTGATTAGACATTTGTACTAGTTGCGAGACTAGAGACAATCATATTATTCCTAGCCATTACAGTTCAATGGAAGTTCAATGTTTTCTAGATGGACGTTAAATCTGAATTTTTGAATGGGGTTCAATAGAAATGGGTGTATATCGAGCATCCAGATTGTTTTCTAATTCATAAGGATGAGAACAAGGTTTTCAGACTCAAGAAGGCATTGTATGGGCTAAAACAAGAACCAAGAGCATGGTACTCAAGGCTTGATCAGTACTTGAAGAAGCTTGGTTTCCATCGTGGGGGAGTTGATTACAATCTCTATTTCAACAACAACAGTAATCAAAGGATGATGGTTCTGGTTTATGTCTATGACATAATATTTGGCAGATCAGATGAAGTTCAGTGCAGACAATTCTCCGAATTCATGAAAAGTGAGTTTGAAATGTCAATGATTGGAGAGCAAACATTTTTCCTTGGTCTACAGGTGACATAATGAAGGAAAGGAATATTCATTTCTCAATACAAATATTCCAAGGAGGATTTAAGAAGATTTTGAATGGAAAATTCCAGGAGATGAAGACTTCAGTTGCTACCCGGATGAAACTGTCCAAGGATGAGGATGACAGGGTAGTTAATATCACAGAATATAGGCAAATCATTAAAAGTTTGCTATACTTGACTGCGAAAAGTCCTGACATTATATTCTCCACATTCCAACCAGGGATATATCATAGTAATCCCAAGGAAAACCACATGCTTATAGTGAAAATAATAATTCAGTAAATCAAGGGCTCAGTGGATTTTGGCTTGATATATAGTGACAAATCTCAGTCAGAATTACTAGGATATACAGATGCAGATTGGACTGGTTTAGTGGATGACAGGAAATCAACGTTAGGAGGTTCTTTCTATCTTGGCGGATTTTTTTTTCTTAACTAATCAAGAAGCAAGATTTCATTTCATTGAGCATCACGGAAGCTGGGTATATTGTCGCTACTCAAGCTTGCACACAGTTATTGTGGATGAAGCAGCAGTTTGATGATATGAGCATTGAAGTGAAGTCTCCGATAAGAATCTAGTGTGATAACTCAAGTGCTATAAATCTCAGATAAAATCTCGTTCATCACTCAAGGACAAAGCACATTGAGATAAAGTAGCATTTTATCAAGGAGAAAGTTGAGCAGAGAATTGTGAAGTTGGAGTATGTGCCTACAGAACTACAGGTTGTAGAAATTTTGACAAAGACCTTACCCAAGGAAGCTTTTGAGAGGTATCAACTGGCTCTGGGAGTTCATTAGACTCCCCACACTTGAACAAGTGTGGATGTGGGACCCCCCCCCCCCTCTCACTGAGGTATGGTATGTTTTTCTCTAATACGCTAATTTATGTTCTTTCCAATGTTGTCGACCACAATAGAGTGACCTTTGGGTCCGTTGACAAAGGGGGAGAAATAGTGACTCTTGGAGTGGGAAAAACTGTGGATAAGGAAGGGAGAAAATGTCTTAGTCAAAGACACAGAAAGAAGCTAACAGGTAGAGCAGTGAGATAGGGGGAGAGCAATGAGATAGGGGGAGAGTTTTAAAATCTGACAATGCTAGAAGTGATTGATCAAATAATAGATATCACAATAGTTGAGGATCATGGTAAAAGAAAAATAGTGATGTTGGAATGGTGTTTGAAGGTTTCCCATGATCAACAATTTGTATCAATTTGGAAATTGGTATCAGTTAAGTGTCAACAGTTGGTTTTATAAATGAAGTGATTCATTGATGAACTTTTCATTTACTCTTCTTTCTCATGTTGATCTTTGATCATGTGGGCTTAGAGTATGTGGTGAGTGAATCTTTGGTTGTTATCTGACTCACAAGAGGCGAATGGTGGTAGATGATGGAAGGAGCTTCAAAGAGGTATCAAAGTGCAGAGAAACATTATGATAATAATTGTTAACAAACTTAAAGGGGGATATTGTTGGGCAAAAATCCCTCAAGGTAACATTGCAGTATGTTTGGGTTGCTTGTGTTTGTAGACAATGCAGGTTTCCTTGGTGAATTGTCGAGTTCTAGATATTTTTTTGACAATCTACGTTGAAAAAGAACCATTATGAAGGAATGGACAATCTAGTGGTGGTACAAAAGAAAAAATACAAGGTGGCATTGTTTTCTAGTGTTTGCCAAAATTTTGGGGTCCAAAATTTGGAGTTTAGTGAGCATCACAAAAAGTGGATATCCTTGAAGATCTCATCAAAATATGTTAAAGGCATTATTTTTGTGAAGATAGGATTTATGGATTGGATTTTGTGAAGACATGAAAAATGTTTACGGTGATTCTTTACGATTATGATGAGCTTCACGAACGAAAGCATTAAAGAGCATTACGGTGGTGAAGAGCATTGTGAGTGGAGATTCACGGAAAAGTCATGAAGGTATTGATGGAATGATCCATGATTACGATGAGCTTTGTGATCAGAAAATTATCATGGTGCTTTGTGAAATAGAGTGAATTTTAGTGGAAATTTCGGAGCATCGTGATTTGAGATGACGTGGTGCTGACTTCACGTGGAAGGTTCAAGTGTCAGTGGAATCGCCTATAAATAGGCCTCGACCCCCTTTAGAGAAGTAGATAGTTTTCAAAGAAAATCTTTTTCTCTCGAATCATGAAGGTGGTTCGCGAAGGCAGTGTGCTTCACAAAAGGAAGGAGCTTCACAGAAGCTAATCTAGCACCGCAAAACATGAGTGCTCTGCATTGGCTCAGTGAGCTTCATAAAGGAAGTCGCTCTGTAATGACTTGAGATTTGGGAAGGCCTAAGATCTGCGAAGGTGTGAGCTTCGTGAAAAAGCAGAAGTTTCTCTAAGGCTTTTTTGAGCTTCGCGAAATTGGGAGCTTCGCAAAGTAGGGTGCTTTGCGAAGGTACTTCCCAAAGGTTATTGCCCAGTGGTCAGGGGAAAATGGGTATTCATCAGTGGATGAAATTTGGACTTCAATAGAGCATTTATATACAGTGTATGATGCATTCATTAGTGGTAATGAAGAGACCTACATGTCTATAAACTTTGAGTGGATCTTATGAAGAAGCAGTGAGCTCACTTCAGTTGAGAGAGCAGTGAGTTCTCAAATTGTGAATGGTTGTAAACCAAGATGGACAGTGAGTCCACTTCCAAATTTTAAACAGTAGTGTGCTTATAGTGGAATTGGTACATCAGCAGACTACTAGTGTATGCTCCTTGGGCGTAGCCCAGTGAGGGTGAACCAAGTAAAAATTGATATGTCTTGTGCATGCTTTAAGGTTTATTCATACTCTACAATGGGATTGAGAGAGAGAATAGAGTTTTGTCTATCAAAAAAACAAGATCAAAAGGGGCAGTTGTTTTAATCTGTCAGGCCCTGATTCACCCCCCCCCCCCCCTCAGGGTATCTAGCCCTAGTGGACCTAACAGAGCCCTAGCGACCTGTTGGGATTTTGTAGCCACTTTATATCCCTGAATAGAAATGGAATGATGTCGCCATGGATTTTACAATGGGGTTTCTAAGATCCCCTTGAGGAAGTGATGCATCATGGGTAGTCATTGACAGGTTAACCAAGGTAGAACACTTAATAACTATCCAAAAGAGATTCTTAGTTGATGAGATTGGGAGGCTTTATATCTAGATAATTGTGTGCCTTCATGGTGTTCCCTATTTTATAACAAAAAAATCAAGATTCCCATTTTACATCATGGTTCTGGATGGGTCTGTAGATGACACAGGGTTCATAGATGCTCCTGAGTATGGCATATCACCCTTAGGCTGAAAATCTATCTATGTAGATGATATGGGTGTTAGAGGACATGATCTAGACATATGTACTTTATTTTAGAGGATAATTGGATAAAAATATACCTGTCATTGAGTTATACTACAATAATAGTTTTTAGGAAATGATTCATATGGATCCTTATGAGGCCCTTTATGGTAGGTTGTGTCGTTCTCCTATGTGCTAGTTGGAGGATGGTGAGGCAGCACTATTGGGTCCTCATCTCATTCAAGAAACTTCAGAGCAAGTGAAACAGATTCAAAAACATATGGTAGCAGCTCAGTCTAGGAAGAATTCTTATAATGATCATCACCATCGACCTCTAGAGTTCAAGGTGGGACATCGTATTTTTCTTCATTTTTCACCAGGATTGGTTCATAGATGAATACAAAGAAAGGGAAATTTATCACCCTATTATGTTAGTCATTTCGATATTATGGAGTGAGTCAGTCTGGTATCCTATCAGTAGTAGTTATATAATAGGTATCATATCATGCATAATATATTCCATGTATTGCATCTTAATCTATATCATGTTGACCTGTCTCATTCATTTGACCCTGAGGATATTGATCTAGAACTAGATTCATCCTTCGAGGATCATCTAATACGTATCATTGACCAGAGAATGAAGTCTCTCTGAGGGAGGTCAGTTCCACTAGTCTGGGTGATATGGTAGAAAGGTTGTGTATTGGACAAGCACTAGGGGTAGGAATCCAATGGCTGTAAATTTTCTCTGATGATGTTTTTACACCCTCGGAAGGGAAACTTAGGGATGAGTTATCTTGAGGAGTGGAGTTTGTAACATCCCATATTTTTGGAGAGGTATGGACTTTTAAGTTACTATTCAAAACCTTTCATTTTATGCTAATTATGTACTATAAAGTATGAGGATTGGTTCAGGAGAGTTTGGGGACCATTCGGATCCTAGAGCTCCCAAAGTTAAGGAGGCAAACTAAGATTTGTGGTTAGAAAAAATTTAGTGATAACCATGCAACTTAAACATGTGGGCACCCAGTGCACAGAAAGAGGCCACGTTTTTTGTTTATAACAATGAGAGCCAAGATACATTCTTATGTGGGATTTTATACACTCTTGATAGGGACATTTCACATGGCTTTCACATTTTTAGTTAAACTGTGTGCCTATCCCATGCGAGGGGTGTCCCTAGGCAGTGAAGGGTGCATGGTTGGTGTACAATTTTTTCAACCATGTGTCCAACCCATGTGACCCCAAATTTAAAGGGTAATTTACCTTTTTCCTTTTTATGTTTTAAACCCTATTTCTCTTTTCTTCATCCTCTAGTGGGTAGCCCTCGCACATGATCTCCACTTTCCCCTATATCTAGGGATTTTTATAACTCCCTAAAATGATCTTCTTTCATCATCAGGTGCATTGGGTCCCTCCCGGTAAGCTTTACACTCCTCTTCCTTCTATTCTTATCTTATCTTCCCATATCTTGCACTATTTTTGTGTGAGCTTATTATCCCCATTTTTAGGTCATTTGGAAATTCTTCTATTTTCTCCCATTATATCTTGATTCAAGGGCTGACACTGAACAAGGAGAGTTCTATGAACCTAAGGTAGGTGGTCTAGTTATTTTCCCTTAAGTTTAGTTTCATTTATATCATGTGTTTTTGTGATATATACCATACATTTATAGTGATGCCTCTAAAATGTTTAATAAATTAAATGGAATGATTTTCCTGGCTTAATATGGTCCTAAATAAAAGTGAATCAACCCTTTAGATGATCTTATTGATGTGATCCAACCAGTGGATGTTCCTTCCTTAAAGGAATATATGCCCCTAATCCTTAAATTGTTGAAACCCCCTTTGATGTGTGTTTTCCTTATAATAAATGAAATGGGAATTAGAATTGATAAACCATGTTTCAGACCCTTATTTTTAATCCAATGTTTTATTTCATAAATTAAATGAGTTATCCCCTATACTTAATGCCATATCTATCCTTAATATAAATTCAATGAATTAAAAAAATTGATTAAAGTGTTATGATTATAATTCCCTATTGAAATGGTATGTGTTCATGATAGAAAACCCTTAATTTCATAACCATATAAGGGTGACACAAGAGATTAAATTTATGGGTCACCTTGTATGGGATCATCGTGCTCTATAATTAGAATTTCTAAATGAGATGTAAATACATCATGAGTGATACTTGGTATGTCCTTCATGGTCTCACCATGTGTTTTCCCTACCTATGCATGAGTGATACTAGTTCCCTAGGGGAAACACCATGAATGGGATTGGTGGATTGATAGTTATACCAGGCCATGAGTGACACTTGGTCACTTGTGTAAGATACTAGGGATGATCTCGGAGGGTTTTTTTCTTTACACTATGCCAAGAGTGATAGTTGGGATTCATTTTATGGATCACATTGGACAGAGTCCTATGGAATTGAGTTTTTATTGTGCTCTTAGTGAGATACTTGGGTTCCTTGATGTGGTTCACATTAGATGGGCCTAAGATGAAACTTATTTAAATTCAAGAGATGTATTTTTATATAAACCCAAATCCTAGTTCATTAAATTAGAAGATGTGTCTGGAAAGCCAAATCACAAGCTTGGGAATGGTCCATATCTTGATACTTTAGTTATAAAATCCCATTATACTATATGTTATACTTTAATTGGTCACCTTGGTTTAGAGACATCCATCCTAGGCCGAAGAGGGTATAATTTTTTGGGTATCCCATGAAGAACCTGGTTTGATGTATTTATTTATTTATTTCCTTACATTTATTATTATCGGCATAGTGCTCATTTTATATGCACTGAATGGTTTAATCTAGAAACTATTTCTTGTGGACCAATTAGTATATATCACACCCTACTTGGGTTTCCCTTGGTACCCAATCAGACTTCATGGTTACGAGTATAGATAATGGGAAGCACCCATCTTCTGAGGATTTATCCTAAGTACTAGGATGAAGTATGGAAGCAGAGGACCAAGACTAAGCTCATTATTCTAGTAGTTACATATTTTGGAATTTTTGTATTTTGTTATAAAATGTTGTATATTACAACTCCCATGTATCCTGTGTACCTTATTTTTTATAGCTACATGACATGATCGTCATCACCATTTTTGTATTGGTCTTTTATTCCACTTCCACCTGTTTATTATTCTTGGATGATTTATCATTATTATTCCTCTACTACTTGTTTATTATTGATTTTGCTATAATAATTTTTTATATATGACTATTATAAACTCTAACTCACGAGGTAATATTCTCCCCATAGACACACCCTAGTCCCTCACTGCTAGTTGACATCCTATGGAATACACAGAGGCGTGCTTGAGGTCATTGTTCAACCATGTTGGGGCACTGTTCAGTGGCTTTTGGGGAAGGATGTTGCATGCACATCACATGTCCTTGCTACATGACAATAAAATTCATGATATTTTCCTATCACATGAACATAAATTGAACAACCCAAAATATAGAAGATTTTATTTTTATTAATCAAGATATGATGGATGCCTCTTTGAATTTCAATCATAATACCTCTGGTTATGGTTGAATGACCTCAAAAGACACAATGACTACCCTTATCATATGACCTTAAAAATTATAGTGTTCCCTAATAAGAATCATCAAACTATGTAGGTTTTGATTCCCTTCCTAGGGATATGTATGAATCTCTTTTTATGGTTTCGATCCCAACATCACAAAACTTTCCACCTCCATAGATGGAAATAAACTCTATAGTTCCCAAATATGTAGATTTAAACCATAGAATCACTAACTGATATAATAAATATGGAGAACCTATGATATATATAGGTGTTCATGTGATGGAGAACCTCTGATACAATATATGGTCACATCGATAGAGAACCTATGATACATATAGATAATCGAATCAATATATGGTCTCAATCAATATCTATAATATATGAAACCAATCTTATGATGGGATTTGGGAAAGATTAATTGACATATCTTAAATCTATAATAGAGTCTTGAAGTAAGTAATAATTTCCCCTATATGGTGAGATGAGTCATCCTCCCATCCTCTCAACTGAGATATGTCTGAATTGTTACCAGTAAATCCCCAGGGATTATCTACCATTGGAAAACAGGTTTGAATTATCTCAAAAATGAATACATGTCAATTGCACACTAAAAATGATTGATCAATCAAGACACCCTCAAATCACTTAAATAATGGAGGAAAGCGGTTAGCTGACATCCCCATGTTAGGCATCATGTTTCCACTAGAAAATATCCATAGAATAAGTATTTTTAAGTCTTAATTATTATTTTTTATTTTTATTATTCTATGGGTGGATATGTGGAGATGTCAGGGTTACATGGTAATTCCATGTCATGTGGTGATGACGTGGAAAGTTATATATTATGTTGTGGGTATCTATTTTTAGATAGTTGATCAGATTTAATCGGTGGATTTAATTCATAGAGTTATAAAGTAAATTTATTATTAACCTTATAATAGGAGTTAATAAAATAAATAAGTTTGTCTCTCTCCTATATAATATATTTCATCATTAGAATGTTAGTTACAAATCACTAGATCCCTCTTCTTTTTCATTGGAGGAATCACTTTGAGAGAAAACTTCATCTCATACTTTCTTCTCACAATGGAAGAGTTTATTCATGGTTGTGGTTTCAATGATGAATGAAGATCAAAGAATGATCATCAAGCATCGAAAAATTTCTAATGAGGTAATATATTTTATTTATTTATTTCCACCTCATTCTTTGTGTGTTCAATATTTTTCTCTAAGATTTAACATCTTAAAAAATATTAAACATAAAGAGATATAGAAATATATTAAGAAAATTTATAAATTATATCATTCTAATTATGTTAATTAAAAGGGGGTTTCACACAAAGGATTCATATGACTATGATATTTAATTATTTTCATGGAAACGTATAGAAAATTCAAATACAATGGATATTATGATTTGAAAGAAATTATTATTTTTAGTTGAAATTCCATGATAAATTTGGATGATATTGATAGAATAAATTGATAGATATTAATAATAATTTTATTTATATTATTATTAATAATAATTTTTCTAATGGATTATTTTTACCGTGAAATTGAAATTCTATCATGTGATTAATTTGAAATTGAATTTAATATTTTATTTCTTCAAAAAAATTTGATATTGATCATGATTATAGAATAATAATATTAAAAGATATTAAGGGGTTGAATAAGTATAAATTTTATTGGAAATAGAGAACTGTGTATTATTTTTTTACATACATTCTCAATTTTCCAACATGTCGTAGCATGATAAAATATTCTAGTTACATGAGAATTAAAATATTTAGAAATAAAAATTTATTAATAACAACTTGAAAATATTTGGGAGCATGTGATTATGATTCCTTATTATTAGTTTTATTTAACATGTAATAAACATGAGTCTTATTTCTAAATATTTGATTATTTTTTATTATTTTTTTATTATAATCATGTGAACAAATAATAATATAGATTTAAGGTTTTGGGTTTCTATCTCTGCTAATAAATCCTTACTATGTCGATTAATCATGAATTTACTTTGTTAAATAAAAATATTATAAATAATATTATGTCATCTATATCATCCTTAAAAAAGTTTGAAAATTACATTCTAAATAAATAATAATGATATCATTGTCCTTATTATTAGTATTACCCTTTGAATTGACAAATTCCCATTCCTTCTTTCCAAACATGAGACATATATATTGACTAATAATAATAAAAATATTATTGTTATTGTTGTTATTGTTTTTGTTATCATAGGATTGTGATCATCACATGATTAATTTTAAAAATTATTGATAAGTGAATATGAATGGTGAAGAATGCTCAAAAATCACCCCAGTGAGGTTCCATGATGAGTTTGAAGGTGATGGATTCAGTATGTAGGGGATGCAAAAGTGGAATCAGGGTTCTCAGTAATAAGATGAAGTATTGTTTTTCTAGATATTTAGGCCTATATAACATTTATTCCCAAGTAACACACCATGTATGTTGATAACTTTTAGTTTATATTTGTAATAAATATCACACAGCATGTATCTCTGAGATACTTATTGTTTGACTTGTCATTTGAAATGAAATTAGTGGATGCAATATTTTTAAAATCACACTACATGTGACTCCAGGTCACACATCATGTATCACCCAACCAATTATCTCAATATGTACCTTGAATACATTCCCAATATACATGGAAAAATCCATACATTGTGTATATAACCTATACACACCATGTATTATAACCTACATGAGAATAATTTGAAGTTCCATTTGTGCATGTAAGATCAAATAATTTGTAACATTGTCCATTTGAACCACACACCAAGTACATTCTAGAGACACCATGTAAAATTGGTGAGGCTACTCAGCATGTATCCATAGTACACACCAACCAGACTATGGATCCCTACACACTATGTACACCATTACACACATCTTGTACCTTATCATCACTCAGATTCCACTATGGGAGTACACAAAGAGCCCACCCAAGTGCACATACATGTCATATACCATATTAGACACACTATATACTAGGAAGTATAAAGTAGTTTTTATATATTTCTACCTAGATACCAGTTTTGGATATATTAATAGTCTAGTATAAGTTTTTTTCTATATAAAAGTCAATAATACATATATCCTTATCTTCTGAGATTTATATTCATGATGGTTGGATTTTCATATCTTTGTAGATATGATGATGTGTGTTGGTGGATGGATAGAGTAGCCCCGAAAATGGTAATCGTCATAGATCATATTTGTCTCCATGATATAGATCCTCCATGTAAATTGTAAAGTAGATAACCATATCATATGGATGGGGTGTGGTTCCTCCTTTCATGGTGTTGGTAAACCTCTCGAATTATGAACATTATACAGGTCGGGGTATGAATCCTCAATATGAATTGATTTCCCTATCAACTAAGGTGTCTTCTAGTAGGGAATGTGTCCCCCTTATTGCTACTTTTGAGAGATGATATAAAGGTGATAGTTATGAGCTAGTGTGAGAACATTGGGTTATATAATGATTAGGGTACTCCATATTCCTTTCCTATCTTAGGATTATATATATTTAAGTTAATATGTTCGATATAATTTATTCTGAAAAGTCATAGTTTCACTCTTTAGTTCTAGGGTGGTGACATGAGGGTTATAGATCATTGGATTGTTTGGTTGACATGGACTCGATGATATTATTAGGTTCCTTCAGTGCTCGATAAAGTAGGAGCTGAACTTTATTTTTTGGGGGATCCTCTTTATTACCTTGGATCACCATTGAGGTAAGACTTACATTTGGGCCATCAAATTGGGACACTCCAAGTATTTATTTTACTCGGTCATACCTAGATACTTGTATGATGTGATTATTCTTAGAGATGAGCTAATCTATGGTGATAAGACACTTCCCTTTTTTCCTATGTTTCTTTCCTATTATGTATATGTGGGTTTTCTATTCCTTTTAAGTTACACATTTTTATAGGGGGTTTCAAGATGACTAATTATTTTGTCTTTCATTTTTTATTATAGAGCATCCTAGTGGGTATATTTATGATCACCCCTGAATAAACCTTACATATACACATATTATATCTATATAGATGATACAAAGTTCGAATATAGGCTTGGTGATCATGGATTTGGTCCTTTTATGAGAACTAATTTCTTGGTGATGCATGGTGGTACTTAACAGTAGTTTTTACCATTGAAAAACCCTTCCTAGAAGTCCTTGACCTACAATGGAACATAGTGGATATTTTCATTTATCATGACTAAAAATAGATGGTGATCCATATATACACATATATTACATAGTGTAGTGTTTTCATGTGTTTTGGTTACCTATCAAGGTTTCCTATGAGGTGTGGTCTTGTGTAACTATTTTTCATACATTCATTATTATATAGTTCATTTATTCTTTCATATCGATATAAGTTTTTTTAAAAAATTATATGTATTCTATTGCATATTTTTGGCATGTTATTATAGACCAACACCTATAATGAATGATTATTTCATCTTATTTCATGTATCTGTCCCTTGGACTATTAGAGGTAGGCCTAGGGTGACACACTCCTCTTGTCACTGGCCCAACAGGGTTCTTGGTGGTTCAAGTCATGTTAAAATTATATCAAATAAATTTTATTCCTAGGGTCATATTCAAGAGTTAATAGTCTTGTAAGGTTTGGTTTAAGAAATTTAGTAATGGTGTTAAGGGTTTTTTTTATTAACATGATAGGGAACCTAGTGTGGGTTTCACAGTCACTAGGTCTATTCACTAGGACAATGATAAATTATTGATCAACTAGGAACCCTAAAGTATTAGTTGCGGGGTACATTAATATGGTACATGCATAATATAGTGGTCATTTTTCATTATCCATGTCCTTTCTATATCATCTCACCAATATATGATTTATCATTGTCAATGTTTACTATTAAATAATGGATTCCACCCACTGATATCAAACTCTTATGTAGAGGTGGGGTTATGAGATATCATGCTTTTGTTTTAGACACATTCCATTGATCAGTTGAGTGGTAAGGAATTGATTTGAAGACTTGTTTGAGCAATATCCTTTCCCACAAGAAGAGGTAAAATATCTTATTTTTTATCCTTAGTGCAGTAATTCTTGTTGAGTGAATTTTAATCCATATTGTATTAGAATATATTAATTGTAATTAGTATACCTTATAATAGTTCCATGATAATATGTTTCTTAGAATCTGAGAAGAATTGAATACTCCCCTGGCAGTGGGTTGGTTAGACTCGATGACTCATGCATTTTGTCTAGTTTAGATACCCATTTTCCAGATGAAGATTCCTACTTTATTCCCATTCATGACACAATGATCCATTAGTGGATGATGTTTTCCTGAACTCACAATGGGACTAATATTCCACGTTTATAGTTTCATCCCATGTTTAGGATGTGGTTTCATCGAGTGGTGTGCTAAATATTTGAGTTAAAGATGTTCTAGACCCTCTAAATGGCATCATGACCATGTTTGAGTGTGCTTTGACGCTACACACATCTTGAGGTACTCTTCATATATGATTTTTATTGGATTTATTTGAGTCATTTACTTTGAGAAGAGATTATGGATAAAGGATTTAGGTTGTGGTTTTTCCCTTATGTGTCCCCACCTATAATAGAATCCTAGAGAAAGCATTAATAGCTATTAATTTCTAGTATCAACCAAAGTAGTGCCATGGGAAAAAATTATGTTAAAGAAATCAATTATATCAGATAACCTCTTATTTTAGGCATAGTGACCTACCAGGAAAAGTGATTTTGATTAAGGATATGGTGGTGTGGGGTCATTTAGTGGTGGATTATATTTTAATCATCTCTCACCAATAGCACACTTAAGATAATTCTTATCGAATTTGGAGTGCTGAAAAATAGAGTTATGGTTTTATTCATAAAATATATGACTATGATCAAATAATGTTTGATATGATTCAAATATTATCCTTATAAACACTTGTAATTATCAACATAGGCGTGATCTATTCATCCCGCACTGTTTTTTTTTCATTAGAGATTCAAGTGGATCTCCTAGATAAACCCATATAAGATAGAGTATCTACATTTATGGAAACCATATATCGCTCACACATAATGAAATGAGTTTAAACTTGATAGAGGAGGAGATCATACATGGTATTCCATTAGGGTGATGATGAAACCTAGTTGTATCACCTTTAGAAATGACTAAATACTCATTACTAGCATAGCGAGGTGACATGCAGTTGAACAGAAGAGGTGATGACTTCCCTGGTAGTGAGTGACACCCACAACTATGGAAATTATAGCTAAACCGTAATAATTTCATTCTGATTACATCAACTAAGTGATATTTTGTGACCAAATACTTCAAGGAGATAGTCCTGATGGTTCTACCTAAAGGTGGGAGACACATAATCCACTTCCCCTAAGAGATAGTGATTTTCCCATAGTATCCATTTTGGGTGTACTGATGGGTGTTTGAGGAAGGATTGTCCCTAGTTTATTATAATCCTCAATGAAGTATGTTCAGTAGATTCTTTGGTTTTTCCCAACATATAGTGATTCTGGTTATATGATGGATTATTTCTTACCAATAGTTGTGGGTTTAGTCGCTCAAATTTAGAAGGTGTTATCTTGGGGTATGGAGCTGATAGAGAAAACTTATCTAAGAATTTGGGACCATATTCTTTATATTATGGATGAATGGGTCACTGATGAGTAATGGAATTTGTTTGGGTAGCTTGAGGAGCTTGTTTTTGTTCTATAATATTATCATTATTATCCTTCAAAAAATAAAAACAATGACATATTTAGGTTGTTTCATAGATTATAGTGACCATATTTGGGATTGAAAATGTGGATGTGAAGTTTCATCTTATGATGAGTGGGAATTTTGGGTTTTCCTTTTGTTGTCTTCTCACAAATTTGGTTCATAAACCTTATTGTCTAGAGATGATGGGGATCTAAATAAAACCCTGGAGAACATGCTACCAAAAAACTCATTATGAGTCATCATGAAATATTCATATTGATATTGGTTTGGTTATTTTATATAGATGGATTGTTTTAATGTAACATTCATCTATAATGATCTTAAAGGTGGGGATAATAACTCTCCCATGAGAGTTATTCTTGGGAAAAAATCATTTTTAGTGGATTTTAGAGGCTCGTGGTTCCACCCAGTCACATGAGGTTGATCGACCTTTGGTTGAGGAAAAAGTATGGTTATTTAGTTTTAATGGTATTCATGTGAATAAATCCTATTATTTTTCTATAGTTGTGATTCAAAAAAATTGAGTCGATAGTTCTTTTAATATTATGGAAAATCAAGTGAGAAATCCATAGCATATGTATTGAAAGAGTATGTTCCTTACCTATATGGTTATATAAATGTTCTCTTAGTGTTTGGGCCACAAATGGTGGATTAATTGTGTGTGAGGATGAGTTTCATTTCCACACGAGGTAGTTTTATAGGATTCTCAATTGGTAGCTCAGGTGGTTTTCCTTTCAAGGATGAAAAGGTATTAATGTGGGGAGGATGTAGTGACTTGGATTTTTTTATGATTGATACTTTTCTAATTTTTGAGTTTTGAAGTACTGGATTTATAAAAATGGTAAAATGATATTTTCTATGTATTAAATGAATACGTAAATATTTTTTGATTATTTCATTAGTATCAAAATGTGGATTTTACCCTTAGTTTAAATTTTGGTAATTTTCAATGATACTTGAGTTTTGTGGAATAATTAATATTTATTATTAAATATTTATTAATTTTGTGAGTATGAAAAGTTATAAATCCTAAACGGGAGCTAAGATAAAAATTTTGACAATATAATTATGTCCATAAAAGGATATTTTACCTATTAAAGGTATAAATTATGTGCTCGGGTTTCAAGTCATATACTGATCATTTTTTGGTCTTTATTATTATATTTATTTTCATTATGTTTTCAGTAGTAGTGTGTCATGACATGTCACAATAACATGGAAATGGCATGCCACATGATGATGACATGGAAAGTTAGATGTTATGTTGTGGATATATATTCTTAGATAGTTAACTACCTTAAATGGTAGTATTTAATTCATAAATTTATGAGGGAATTTTATTAATGGATTTATGGTGGGGGTTATGGAAAGATATAATTATTTATATCGCCTCTCTAATATATTCCATTTTTGGAAAGTTATAGAGTAATTTATACCTCCATCTCCTTTTCCATTGGAATAATATCTTTGAGAGAAAAACACATCACATCCTTTCTTCTTCATTCTATAGGTTTCAATGAAAAACGTAGATCAAGGAATAATCATCAAGCATTGGAAAATCACTAATGATATAGGATATTTTATTTGTTTATTTTCACCTTTTTCTTCATGTGTTAAACCTCCTTCTCTATAATCAAACATATTTAAAAAAATTTTAAAAGTAATGATATTTGGGAATGTATTAATAAAAATAATAAACACTAACTTCTGATAATGTTAAATAGATGTGGATTTCACATGATTGATTCAGATGACTATGAAAGTTTATTATTTGGGTGGAACACATGTGGTAAATTGAATTACAACGGTTATTATGTTTAGTGAGAAAATTATTTGTGCAGATGAAATTCCATGATTAAAGTAAAATAGTCATCATGGAATAAATTAATGGAGATTAATAAAAAAATATTTCTATTAATATTATTGATTTGGTTAATGGGTTCTTCTTATAGTGAAATTGTAATTTAGCATGGAATTAATGTGAAGAAGAATTTAATATTTTCTTTTTCCTAAATTCTTTATTTTGATCATGATGGTAGCATGATAATATTATAAGATTTTAATGGATTTAATAATTGATAAAATTTTATATAAATCAAATTATTAAGGATTATTTTTTTATATGTGTTCTCTATTTTTCCACATGTCATATCATGAAAAAATATTCTAGTTTTATGAGAAATAAAATATTTAGAAATAAATATTTGTTAAGAAAAACTTGATAAATTTTCCAGCATGTGATTATGATTCTTTGTTATTAATTTTATTTATCAAGGAATAACTATGAGGTTTATTGCTAAGGATATTTGAAATTGTTTTTATTATTATTTGATTCTTATTATGTGAAAAAAAATATAGAGTAAATTTTTTGGGTGTCTATCTATGATATTGAATTATTATTGTGGTGATTAATCATGAGTTTACTTTTTCAGATAATCATATTATAAATAATAGTATCTCCTTTATCATCATCGTTGTGTAAGTTTGAACATTGAATGTTCAATAAATAATAATGATATCATTGTTGTTATTATTATTACCACTTGAACTAATGGATTTCATTCCTTGTCATCGAATTATTCATGATATATCTATATTGACTACTAAAAATAAAATTATTATTATTATTATTCTCATGGGATTGTGATCATTACATGATGAATTGTGATAATAGTTAACAAGAAAATATTGGTGATAAATGATGCCTGAAAATAACCCTGGTGAGGTGAGATGATGATTTTAGAGGAAACAGGTTTGGCCGATAGTGGAGAAATGGGCATTCACAATAAGAAGATGAAGTTTTGGTATTATGTATATTCATGACTATATGGAATCTAGTCCCAAGTCACACATTGTGTATGTCACCAACATTCAGTTTCTTCATGTAATGAATGTCACATAACATGTATCCTTGATATTCATGCCATGTGACTCACCATCTGACCTAGAAATAGTGGACTTGGTATTTGGAAAATCACACGCCATGTGACTCAGGGTTGCACATTGTGTATTTTCAGACTGAGTGTATTAGAGTGTCCCCGTGTACATTCCCATTTTACATAGAAGGACACACACACTGTGTACATCAACTACACACACTGTGTATCTCAGTTGTCATGAGAATAATTGGAAGTTCCATTTGTGTACATAAGATTAATTTTTATGTAAGATAAACCATCTGAACCATGCATTGTGTTCATTCCAAAAACATCATGTGGAACTAGTAAGGCTAATTGACATGTATCTAGAGTACACACTAACCATTTATGGGGGGATCTAGACATTGTTTATACTATTACACATACCATGTACCTTTTCTTCACATGGATTGAGCTACAGAAGTACATGACCAACCTACCCAATTGTACCTACATGCCATGTACCATACTGGACATGTTGTGTATTGGTTAGTATACAGTATTCTTCATATATTTCCACATGGAATCCAATTTTTGACATATAAACAGTCCATTCTAAGTTTTTTTCTACATAGAGGGTGATGGTACATATATCCTTGTCATATAAGGTTTATATTCATGGTTTTTAGAGTTTTGTAACTTTATAGAGACAATGACGTGTGTGGGAGGATGACTAGAGAAACAACGGGGTTGGTAACCCTCTTAACATATATTTTTCTCAAGAGTATGGGTCCTCCATGTAAATATTGGAGTAGGTGATCATATAATAGGAAAATAACACTCTCAAAATATGTATACTAAACACATTGGTGTGTGAGTCCTCCATAGAGGTTGGTTTCCCTCTCAGTTGAGGTATATTATAGTAGGTAATGGGTCCCTTGTATTGATGTTTTTGAGGGATGATATGAATGTTAAAGTTGTGAGATAGTATAATCACTTTAGGTTTTTTAGTTCTTAGGGTATTCTAGATTCCTTTTCAGTGTAAAAGATCTGTATAACTAAGTTAAGATATTTGATGTACTTTGCTCTGAAAAAAGGAATTTTTCCACTCCTTAGTTCCAGGGTTGCGTAGTTGGGGTTATGTAGAAATAGATTTATTGGTTCATGTTAAATCTATGATTTTCTTGGATTTATTTATCACTATAGCAAGGAGGATTTGAACTCTATTAGTTTGAGGATCCTCTTTATTACCATGGATCACACCTAAGGTGGGACTTATAGCTGGGTTATGGACTTGGGACACTCTATGTCTTATACTGACATGAGAATCCTTGGATACTTGTATGACATGGTTTTTTATAGATTTTAGATGATCTATGGTGAAAGTATACTTATTTATCTTCATATGTTTCTTTCCTATTAAGAACATATGGGTTTTACCTTCCTTTATGGTTACTAATTTGTACCGGGGGGTCTTAATATGACTAGTTATTATGTCATTTGTTTGTTATTTTGGGGCATCTTACTGGGTATATTTGTATTCACCCTTATATGGGAATTATTCCCACATGTGTTGTGTCTATGAAGATGATGCACAATTTAGATATGGACTTGAAAATCATGTAGATGGAGTTTTCTATATGAATAAATTTCTTGGTGATGCATGGTGGCGCCCATTGATAATATTTTTTTATAGACCCTTTCTAGGATTCCTTAGCGTATGGTGTAACATGGGGTCTCTTCTCAGGTTTTCTTGCTACAAAAAGATAGAAATACCTCTATATACACTTTTATTAAAAAGTGTAGTGTTGTTATGTGTTTTTGTTACATATTGGGGTTTCCTAAGAGGAACAATGTTGTATATCCATTATTTGTACATTCATTGTAATATAGTTCAGTTTTTATTTTATATTGATGTCCTTTTTTGGTTATATTTTTGGTATTTTATTATATATTCATTGCAAGTTGTTATAAACTAACACATCTCAGGTTTGATTATGAATTCTTAGTTCTTTTTACAAGCCCCTTCCCTATTAGAGGTGATACTGGGGTGACACACTCAGCTCTTCACCAATCCAGGTGGGGTCCCAGTGGGTTGGGTCATGTCTTAAACCCCATGCATGGAGGACCATGCCTAGATACAGAATGGATTATCAACTCTATGATTTCTCTGAATTCCTCACCTGAACCATGTAATTATATTTTCATAGCTAATATCCTCAAATTACTAAAATATCCTCACTAATAATCTTTAAATAAATAGGGTCTCACTATCATTATTTATATGGTAAAACATATGAAATTGACTATTTATTTGTCCAATTATAATATTTAGTGATAATATATGAAAAACACCAAAGGTTATCTTCACCTAGGTATTTATTTTTAAACCTTTCATGCTGGAGATGGTTTCACGTTCAAGAATTATCCCTCCCCTAATCCAACCATCTCGTATCATTTAGTTTTCTCCAAACTTCAACAGTGATGGGTCCCCTAGGAATTTCCACTTATACCTCACTTTTTGTTTTTTATTCACTTAAATATTCCATCATGGGTAACTCTTTATCCCTTTCTATCCTTTCTTGAATGAAAGTATCATATTGGTTATCAATAGATTTTATACTCCATTTTTCATTCCTGGATTAACAGCATGGCCTCAAAGGTTTTCAGTGTTTTGAGTGTATCTGTTGTCTTCCTCAATAGTTTACTTAGGTATTGATAGTGGACCTTCTATCCTAGATTTTCATTAGTAAATCTACCTTAACTCAATGGTCCATCAAGTTTTTCTTTATTTTTTACTTATTATTTTTTGGATGTGATATTGTTTCATGTTTACAATGGGTAGTTTCTTTATTCCCCTCATCATTTCTAATTTTTTTCATTTGGTTTTTGATTTAATGACTATTGCTCTTGATTTTCTACTTCTTTTATAGGTCCCTTTGGTCTAGTAGCTTCAATATTATTTTATTAAAGTTGTATATTTAGGTAACCAAGATAGTATTCCTAATTGAGGGTAGTATATTTTTTATATGGTGGTGACCTCCAGTGGTGTTGACATTGTGTAGTGGTTTGTAAGGGTTGGTGTGCATGAATATTTCACTATTATAGGCACATGTAATTTTGGGATTGGTTCAGCATGTTTTTGTGATGGATTTCTAGGATGGTTTATCCCTGGTGTGGATTACATCTCTTTAAGGGTGGTTGGAGATTTTTTCATGGTGATATTTGGGTTGTGGGGTGATCGGCATCTCCTGTGGTGATGAATTTGATGGGGAATCAATGGTCATGTTGTGTAGATATAGGTGATCCTCAGTTAGTGTGTTTCTAGTGGCCTGATACACATGTGAAGGTTCTAGGGCCTAGCATAAATGGTCAGGACCATTCCCAAAAATGTAAATTCATCAAAATCTCTATATTTCTCCATATAACTAGATCAATAGAAACCCTAGAATCCAGGAAACTAAATCATCACATATAATTTATAATTAATTTATGTGAATAAATAATTACCTTACATTGAAATTATTTCTTCATTAATGAATCAGATGACCATTATACATCATAATACTATTTCATTGGGGAATTCAATGGTATAATCCCTCTAGTATTGATTTATATATGCACCATGAACTTATGAACATTTCCATATAAATCCTTTGGTTCTAGAACAGAAGATTCTAATGATAGAATATTTCATCATTTATCATCACAAGAATCACATTGATATGGTAGGATTCTCTTTATTCATTCTAGATTTGATAGGATCGAGGAGGATAATGACCCTTTATTCTTAAAATAATTCTATAGGAAGAGATCTCTAGGGATTAAGAGTATTATCTCTAGACTATCACAGTAAACAAAGATGATTAGGGTTGAGTATGATATAATAAGGTTTATATAGAGCTAGGGTTAGATAATAATAATAATTTCACATAGGCCCTTATTATTATCTTAATCCCCATTAAACCCCATGTATAAATAATAATATTATTATTATTTTACATGCACTAAACTCATGAATAAATAAATATCATTTCTTGAATAAATAAATTAATATTTATTCAAATGATGTTGAATATATCATTTTTCACTATACCATTAACTCAACCCGTATTTCCTCGATATTTATCAAACCATGAATAATGAATATTTATTTAAATAAAAAATATCACTACATTATTCATCTATAAATAAATAGCTATTATATTAACTAAAATAGAGAATAAATATTTATTAAATATTCAAATCACATATATTATCTCTAATAACTGGTGACTAAATATTTACAATAAGCCAAAAATGAATAATTATTAAATCATGTATGGGAATAATATTTATTCAACATGTTCGATTTATATATAATTTAACTAAGGTTCTGGATACACTTAGTGTGTGACCCTTTAGGATTCATTCTCAATAGCATTGGGAATAAGTGCCTAACGTGAAAAGTTAGCATATATAAATATGTCAAGTCATCCATAGATAAATAAATTAACATCACAATTACATAAAACCTCATAAGAATGTGCACTGTGTAATATAATCACTTTATCTCGATATCCCTAATCAAGTAGGTTGCATACTGGTGTCACCAACCAATGTGCTTTATTTATCTCTATTTGACTTTCTGGAAATGAACTTGATGAAAAAATACCATGGCCATAGACTTAATCTGATGGTTCCATTACCATAAAAAGGTCTGAGATATCTAATTCTGTTAAATAACTGGAGGGGGTAAATCCTTCCTTGGCTAATTTATTAATGCAATATCACTCATGACGCACCCAATGTATCCCACCTCATTGTGGGAATATGTCATCATGGTTTTCATAAATACATCAAAGTGTGTGATTAATTATATGAATTAATAATAATATTAAATTATAAGGACCATTACACACATCCATAGATAGTAACATACAATGACATATAAATGTGGATTTCCTACTAGGGATTCAAGTTCCCAAAACCTCTTTCTCTTGGATATTACCAAGGGGCACTTCATGAGAAGAATTATTAATGTATTATAAGTCACCTACCTGTGATATCTTGTATCATATGTACCTTTTCATATAATATCATTTAGAAATATATAATATATTTTAGAATACTATCATATCACTTTAAAGTTATCATCATAGCAAGAATATTTTATCACCTTTCAGTGTGATGGGTACCCTCTGGGAATTATAACATAAAATTTTATGTAGAATATTAATAATGATATGAAAATAACTTTATTAATGTACATAAATATGAATACATGTAATCATAAAGTACATATAAGTTGTTTCTTGGTCACCAACTCCAATAGACTCCTACTTTCATTAGTTCCAACTATTAACATCTCTTAGTATAGCACCTCTAACATGATGTTCATTCTTCTACTAAGATAAGTCTTTGGTAAATAGTTCTACCAAGTTATCCTCCATGGAAAATATTCTTACCATGATCTCACACCTTTGATAAAAATCCATCAAGATTTGATACTTCTGAAGTATGTTCTTTTTCCTTTGATGTGACATTGGATCCTTTGTGAGATTCATCACTATAGTATTATCACAATATAATGTGATAGGGTATTTATAGTTAGGTGCCACATCAATCTCTTGTATTAAGTTTTGTATCCACACTACTTCCTTATATGCATCAAAAGACTTGATATAATCATATTCCAATGTAAAATCAGTGACAACTTGCTAATTTAAACTCTTCCTGCTCACATTTCCATGATTTATATTAAATACATATCCTAACTATGATTTTATATCATCTAGGTCTATTTAGAAACTTGAATTTTTATATCTTTTGATGACTAGATCCTCATCTCCTTCATATATTAGGAATATATCCTTAGTAATCCTTATATACTTAAGGATGGCCTTAACAAAAATCCAATGTTATTCAATTGGATCAGCTTGATATCTTCTTACTATGATCAAGGAGGAATCAACATCAAGACTAGTACATAACATATTATACATTATAGATCATATCATAGAAGTTCATGGGATCCTACTCATCCTATCTCTCTCATGTTGTGTCTAAGGACACATTTTCTTAGAAAGATGTATACCATGTGTCATAAGAACCAATCCCCTATTCAATTATTCCACACTGAATTACTTTAGTATCTTCTCAATTTATGTGCCCCATATTAGCCTAAGCGGCCTCTTTTATCTATCATAAATGATCTAGGTCCCAGAAATGTAGTCTGTTTCACCTAAGTCCAACATGGAGAAGCACTTGTTTAACCAATTCTTGATTTTATGTAAGATTGGTATGTCATTTCCAATAAGTAATATTTCATCAACATTTACTATTAATAAAATGAACATAATCCCATTAAAATACTTTTAGATATATGGATTACATTAATTCTTTTTGAAACCAAATTCTCTTATGGATTCATTGAACTAAATTTTTCATGAACTAGATGCTTTCTTCAATCCATAAATGGATATCTAGAACTTTCATAATTTATTGGTATTTCCTAGAGTCACTAACCCTTCTGATTATGTCATATATACATCTTCATGAAGGTTCCCATTAAGGAAAGTTGTTTTGAAATCCATATTTCAAATCTCATAGTCATGGAAAGCTGTTATAGAAAGTATAATTCTATTGGATTTAGATGGAGAAAATTTTTTATCATAGTCTATGACTTGGAACATTTTAAAATATTTATATGCTAACCATGCTTTATAGGTTCTCACTTTACCTTCCATGTCCAATTTTTTATTTAAACACCATTTACACCCAATAGGATTTATATCAACTGGTGGATCAACCAAAACCCCTAATTGGTTCTGATACATGGAATCCATCTTAGAATTCATGGATTGTTTCCATTTTTCAGATTTTTATCTCTCCACTACCTCCTTATAAAAAAGAGGACTATTATTCTCAACCAATAATGAGTCATCATCTTTGGTGGCTAGGAAACCTTATCTTTTTAGTTCTTTAACCTCTATAGTTATTCTAAATAATAATTTTGTCTCAAGAAAAATATCAACCATGATGACCTATGGAATTTGTTCTTTCACCAAATCTTGTGTATCATGAGCATTAAATTCATAAAATTAAATATTTCTCTCACTATATATTTTAGAGATGTAATCCCTCTCAGTAAGTATGTATTGTCTTTCCATAATGACCTTATTATCTTAAGGGTTGTATAGATAATATCCCCTCATTACCTTAGGGTATCCTATAAAGATACACTTCATTCCCTAGGGATCTAGTTTGTTTCCAAAGGTGTTCTTAACAAACTCCTTGTAACCTCATATATCATTATGTGAAAACACAAATTTTTTACCATGCATTAATTCATATGGTATTTCTCTTACCTCCTTAGTTGAAATTTGTTTTAGAATATCTTCCACATCCTATAATTCATATCCTTAAAAGTATAATAAAATATTTTCATGAATCATCATAAACCTTACCATTTCAAGTAAGGTAAGGTGCCTCCTTTAACTAACATCATTCCAATATGGTATATAAGGAGGAGTCAGTTGAGATAGAATCTCAAACTCTTGTAAATAATAAATTAACTCTTGTTTAAAATAATCAACACCTCGATTTGATCATATATTATTTATCTTCTTACCAGGTTGATTCTCTACTTCATCTTGAACTCTTTGAATTTATCAAATGATTCATATTTATAACTCATTTCATAATGTCTTGGATTTTCCATGTGTTATTTTTAAATATTATATAGAATTATTTCGAGACTTGACCTTTTGACGGTGTGCGATTCCGAGGCCCGAAGTGCTCGGAATAAATGTTTGAATTAATTTAAACTTTAAATAGTGTGCACGAGCGGTTTTCCTAAAAAAAGTGGAATAATTTTTAAACAGGTGCCCAGATCAGAAATCTGAGGGCATGGTTGCATTCAAAGCAGTGACTTAACCTTAGGTGGGGCCTAACATCGACTAGTGCGGGTCAGCTATAAAAGTTAGTTTTTGGGCATTTTAGAGGAAACATTTTAGAAGAAATAAAATAAATTAATAATTTATTTTATTTTAAAATGTTTCCATATCGCAACAATGCTTATTATCTTTAAATGAGTAGGATCCCAGGGTTAGGCTCATAACCCTGGAGTTTTTCCCTAGAATCATCTGGAGCTTTGGAGAGGAGCCAACCTTGGAGGATTTTTTATGAACGTCGACGAACGACAACGCGTGGATCATTGCGCAGCAAGATTGAATCCCAACTGACGAATGATCTCCCACTTCATTGAATATTGAGGTAGGGGTTTTTTATTTTCAATTCTTTTGTTTCCCCATTCTTGGATTAAATGATGAACGCGGATCAACCCACCAACAGGGTGATCCGTGGATCGGGCATTCTTGCGTGAGGGTGTCGATTTCCTTTTCTTTTGGGGTTTCTTATTCGGGAATTAATTATATGATAATTCTTTGATTATCATTTTGATTCACCTATTAAACCTATTAATATGAGAATATTAACGTCGTGACGAATGACGACGGAGGTGTGTTCCTCCTTTGTTTATTGTTTTTCTTCCTCCCTTTTTAACCATGCGTTATTCACGTTCTTCACAGGGTTATGAACAACAGATCGTTGCACATCCATTTCAAAACACAATGATCCCAAATTGGTGATCTGACATTGTGATGACCTATCGGAGGTGCAATGGCGATGTCGGCAGATGAATCGACATGGTTTGGGAGTTCTCATTCTTTAAGCGTTCTTCATGCATGTGAATTGGAATGCATTTTCAGGGCCGATCAGAGGCCTAAAACTGACAGAATCAGATTCATGATTGTAGGATGACCTCAAATCTTGAGTTTGAAGGTGATCAGGTGGCCAGATCAAGGTTTGGAGGAGAAACTGGGGCACGGCAGCGATAGGCGTCGTTTCTGGAAATTCCCGAAGAACATGGCGTGTATCCCTAAGAACACGTTGTGTGGGATCAGCTCAGCGGTGGCTAGGGTTCTGTGATCCGCGAAGCGATGACATGGTGTTTTCCCCAAAGAACATGGTGTGTGGGTCCTTACGTGGACTTAGTTTGTATCTCAGGCGATACACGGACACGGGATGGAGTACACAGCCGTGTACTCCACCACACGGCCAGACCAGGTCGGCTGCACGGGTTACCCCATGTACTGGTTACATAAGATAGTGTACACAGGATAAATTTGTGTATGGGAATACAGCCACGTACATAGAGCCAACCCCGGTTACTCATGCAAGGCATGTGATCTGTACTAAATGTCGTGTATTGACCTTTCTACATGATAAGTCTTGCAACACGGGCCATTGTACATGGGCAGTACTTGGGTTCAGAAGACATGGCGTGTGACACTTCTACACCCCATGTACTTTTCAGTACATCGATTAATCTTCTTGTCCACTTTATCTTGGACATGTTTTTTTTTTTGGTTGGTGCCCCTTTTTCTCATTTCCCTGAAGGTGAGGTATCTTTTCCTTTTTCAGGAGTATGATCACTTCAACAGGACTTTCCGGTATAGAGTCAGGTATCCCTTCAAGAGGCCTAGAGTGAGATCCCCTATCCATTCTTGACCTTATATAGAGTCAGGTATCAACGTGACTATCCCCATAGGGCATCGATCCTCTACTTATCATGTGAATTAGGATGAGTCATAGTATATGCCAAGGACCTGGTAGTGATCCTCATCTATGTATCATGATCTTTCCCCACTTAGAAGTGTGTTCTCCTAGAATGAGTGTATCTATCTCTTGTGACTTTTCCCGATGGATAGTACTTCTCGGACGGACATCATCAGAACTATCAGATTCATGGAGTGAGTTCTCCCGGACGAGTGCTTCGTGGAATCTTTAAACTAAATCCCTAGTGGGGGAATGCGGTTGTGTGACTTGCCTCTAGACTACGGGTATGGGTTTTAATTATATCTAGTTTTGGTTCACCTATTATATGTTTAGTAGACATATACTGTGTATAGATGACTGTACCTGTCCTTTATGTATTGATTTGTGGTTTTTAGGGTCCTTTACTGAGTATTGTTATACTCACCCTTGCACGGGATTTTCCCACACATGTCGTGTCTTATGGAGATGAGCAGCCTTTTGACAGATTCCAGGGCGGACCAGGATAGGACTGTGGTTTTTGAGTTCCCTACAAGACAAGGTGTTCCTACATCTATGATCAGTAGTCCCATTACCTATTTTTGTTTATAGGTTGGACTTTTTAGTTTTCAGACTCTTATTTTTGGTGGGCTTGTATTCTGGCCCAGTTTACTTTCAGTACTTTACTCCTTGTTGTACTTTGTTGGTTGGGTTTAGTTGTATTCATACATTTTGGTCCTTAGAGGTTTTTTTACATTTCATCATTTGTGGGCTTAGAGATGTATGTGTGTGTATAGGTACTTTTTAAATTCCTCCCATGTTAGTAATATGCCTACTCAGTGCTAGTCACAAGACCCTGGCCTATTGGAGGTGGGCTTGGGGAGTCGTGGCATGGGCCCCACTGGGACGGGCCATGACAGAGTCGTATCAGAGGTGTTCGGTTCTACCTTAGAACCAAGAGTCTGAAAGTTTGGTTTGGGGCAACAGTGTAAAGTGTTTCAGGCTTGGCTTTCAGGCCATAGACTACAGTGTTGGTGCGGGCAACTGACGTATCCATACACCAAGACTCTGATAACCTACTTTTTTAATCGGTACATGAAAACACTAGTTGTGTGGAAATAAGAGATTGGTACAAGCCTCATATAGGAATGGTTTGTGTTTTCCATGTCCTTTGTGTCAGCTATCCAAATATACTCTTTTACCATGGTACATCTTATTCCTTACAGGATGCCTTCGTGATGCATACCCGCTAGGATTTAGCAACGTGATCATGAGTATGACTTCCTCAGTGACGAGGCTTCGAAACAAGGACCAGTTCCCAAGGCATTACCTTCAGGTGGTGTACCTACTATACCACCACCAATGGAGCATCCCGTGGTACCTGCAGTACCGACAAACAAGTGGCGCAGGCTGAGTTCACTCCATGAGTTCTAGAGACAGATACCCCTCAGGTTATGAGGCGAGCCTAACCCTCAAGTGTCTGAGGACTGGCTTGAGGTGGTGACCAGAGTTTTCTGTCTTGTGAGGAAACCGAAGGACCAGATGGTGATCCTAGGAGTGAGACTTCTTCAAGGTTTGGCAGGATGATGGTGGAGTCTGACAACACAAACTCACAACGAGGAGAATCTTTTTTGGATAGAGTTTGAGAGACTCTTTAGGGAGGAGTTCTCACCAGTTACACTGAGAGAAGTTCATATCTAGGAGATTCTTCAGCTCCAGCAAGGCAGTTTGACAGCGGCTGACTATTCATCAAGGTTTACCAATCTCACCAGGTACTCTATGGATATGGTTAGGGATCAATACTTCAAAGCTCAGACCTTCGAGCGAGGTCTATAATGGGACATCTGAGCTAGTTTCATGCATTTTGCATTCCAAATTATGATGGAGTGCTCGAGTGGGCCTTGGTGATCGAGAGCTTCTTGTCAGAGTAGAGATAGTCGACGGTAGTTAGCAGCAAGAAGGTAGGTGCGGAGACCTCAGCAGTAGGGATCTGACATCAGGCACAGGTATCAGGACATGGGAGACATCACAGGAGGACCCAGGATAGGGGTTTGGTAGTCCCGGGCTCCCAGGATGGATCCAGTCAGCCTAGGGAGAGGTGATGCTACTCATACAATGGTAGGGAACATCTCTCAAGAGATTTTTCGACCCATTGAGCTGCTGACAGGGAGACGGTGGATGGACCACTGAGGTAGAGGCAGAGAGTGGAGCAGACAGACCCACCAGGTGGAATACATGGCAGATGAGTAGGGAGAGCTTCAAGTGGTGGAATACGCTTCAATCTACTTCCACCACCACCCCTAGGAGGTCCACACCGGGCTTAGGGAGCTGGGGGATAGGGGTGGGGACAGCTATATGTAGTCGAGTCATACGACCCAGGGACTCCAGGGATGATTCGAGGTATGATCTATGTCTTCTCTACCTTAGTTTTCATACTTATAGACACAAATGATATTCATTCATTCCTCGCCACATGTCTTGTGCAAAACCTTGAGATTCTGGTAGAGTCGTTGACTCAATCCTTATGCTTGGAGACACCTACGTGAGGAGACTCAATGACCACGCACCTTTTCAAATAGTGCAATCTTACCCTTGGAGGAAAGAGTTTCGGTTTGAACCTCTTAGTGGCAACGTCAAGGCCTTATGACTTCATTCTTGGTATGGATTGGTTATCCTCAGTCCATACCCAGATTGACTATTTTAGGCGAAGAGTGAGGTGTGTCTGCAGTGATGGGACAAGGTTTTCTTTTGTCGATGAAAGGGAGACTCAGGAAGCACAGAATGGTATCATGCATTGGAGGGTATATCCAATCACTCATGAGTTGGCTAGCCTTACCCTTGGGGCAGTAGATGTTGTGAGCTTCCAGTTCCCAGCAGTAGTGGTGGAGTACGAGGACTTCTTTCCTGAAGATGTTCCAGGAATACCTCCCCGCTGAGAAATCGACTTCTGCATCGACTTACACCTCTAAATGACACTGATTTCTTCATCAGAATATTGGATGGCTCTCGCAGAGCTTCGTGAGCTAAGGGTTTAGTTTGAGGATTTGCAGAGCAAGGGTTTTGTGAGACCTAACGTTTCACCCTGGGTGGCCCCAGTTTTGTTTTCCAAGAATGAAGATGGGAGTTTGAGGTTGTGCATGGATTACTGGTGCCTAAACCAAGTAACGATGAAGAACAAGTATCCACTACCTAGGATTTATGACCTCTTCAACTAGCTGAGAGGGGCATAGTGGTTCTCGAAGGTTGACCTTCAGTCAGGTTACCACTAGTTACGAGTACGGGACAAGGATATACCAAATATGGGTTTCACATGTCGCTATGGTCAATATGAGTACTTGGTGAAGCCTTTCGGCATGACGAACACCCCCACAGTGTTCATGGGACTTATGAACTGGATCTTCCATCTATACTTGGACCAGTTTGTAGTGGTCTTCATCAATGAAATCCTTGTGTACTCGGAGTCAGATGAGGAGCACGTGAGACACCTGTATATGGTTCTAGATGTACTCCAAGAGCACCAACTTAATGGGAAGCTCTCTAAGTTCCAGTTCTAGATTCAGGAGGTCCACTTTCTGGGACATGTCATTTCAGTAGATGGAGTAGTTGTGGACCCAGCCAAGGTGGAGGCAGTGTTAGCATGGGAGACACCTCGGACCATGACGGAGGTGCGGAGGTTCCTTGGTTTGGCAGGATATTACCGGAGATTCATTCCTAATTTCTCCTAAATATCAGTACCGATGACATCCTTGACCAAGAAGGGGAAACCCTTCATGTGGATGGAGAAGTTACAGTAGGATTTCAAGCGATTGAGGCTGAGTTTGAAGAGTGCCCCAATCTTGAGATTACCGGAGGAGGGTGTCGAGTATGTAGTTTTCTGCGACACATCGGGGATCGGGCTTGGATGTGTCCAGATGCAGAGATAGGAAGTGATTGCTTATGTTCCATTCCAGCTTAGGCAACATGAGCAGAACTATGTGACCCATGATCTCGAGTTGGCAGCGGTAGTCTTCGCATTGAAGATGTGGCGACAATACCTTATCGGTGAGCGTTTTATCGTTTACTATGACCATAAGATCCTCAAGTAAATCTTCTCGCAGAAGGATCTAAATCTGAGATAGAGGTATTGTCTAGAGTTTCTCCAAGACTATGATTTCAAGGTCATCTATACTCTTAGGAAGGGGAACAATGTGGAAGATTCTCTTAGGAGGACATCTATCTCACAGCTTCTAAGTGAGGTGATGGAACAGTTGGCCTTATCATGGTTATCCTTTGTGGATAGAAATGATGCAGCATGCCTTCAGTCGATGGTTGTCACCCCTCCACTCTTACAATGAGTTAGGGAGGCACAGCTTGGGAATGTCGACTGTAAGGATTTACGAGCTCAGTTATCCACATGAAATGATCTTGATGGATATTCGCAAGGTGGGGAGTACATACTTATTTTTAGAGGACGCATTTTTGTACCAGTGGAGTTGCAGGAATAGGTCCTTAAAGAGTTTCATACATCCCCCTTGGCAGTACATCCGAGAGTAGAGAAGATGTACCAAGATCTCTGATGATAGTTCTGGTGTTCAGGCATGAAGAATACAGTATCAAAGTTCATTTATTGATACCTTACGTTCCAACAGGTGAAGTCCGGGCACCAGGTTCCATCATGATTAGCTCACCCCCTAGAAGTTCCAGAGTGGAAGTGGGATGGAATATCGATGGACATCATGACAGGCTTACCATAGATGTCCAAGGGGCATGATTCCATCTGGGTGATCGTTGACTGACTCACCAAGTCGACCCACTTCCTAGCTATCAGGGAGCAGAGTTCCATAGAGATCTTGGGATGCCTCTGTGTGAAGGAGACAGTTCGGCTTCATGGAGTCCCTTCAACAATATTCTCGGATCGAGATGCCCGCTTCACATCCCGATTATGGAAGGGATTGTAGGAGGATTTTGGGACTCATCTATGCTTGAGCATGGCATTCCATCCCTAGACTGATGGTCAGGCAGAGAGGACCATTCAGGTTCTGGAGGATATATTGTGGGCATGTATCTTGGACTTTGGTCGTAGTTGGGAGGACCACCGACCACTGGTGGAGTTTTCATACAATAACAGCTACCACTCCATTATTGGTATGTCACCATTTGAGGCTTTATATGGGAGACCCTGTCGGTCACCGATTTGCTAGACCGACCCCAGAGAGTCAGCACTCATGGGTCTAGAGTTGGTGCGAGCTACCACTGAGAAGGTGCAAATCATCCCAGAGCAGATGAAGACTGCACAAAGCCAGCAGAAGTCTAATGCTGACAAACGATGGAGACCTTTGGATTTTGAGGAGGGAGACCACATTTTCCTTTGGTTCTCACCTCGATGAGGGTTATGGAGATTTGGCCAGGGTGACAAGCTATCTTTTAGGTTTATTGGACCTTTCTAGATACTGCACAGAGTTGGTGAGGGGGTGTACTTCCTAGATGTACTGCCACAGTTGCACCGGGTATATGATGTCTTCTACATGTTGCAGTAGAGGAAGTACATACATGAACCATCGCACGTCATCGACTAGGGTGAGCTGGACATCGAGGATGAAGCGAACTTCACTGAGTACCCAGTGGAGATCTAGTATCGACAAGATATGATCCTTCGTGGGTGATTGATTCCCTTGGTGTGCATTCAGTGGCAGCATGAGAATATTCAGGAGAGCACCTGGGAGCGGAAGACTCATATCTATGCCCAGTACCCACATCTTTTTGAGTAGCCTTGTTTGTCTTTTCAGGGATACAAATCCCCAAGGTGGGGAGAATTTAATTTCTCATATTTTCCATGTATTGTTTTTAAATTGTATATAGAATTATTTCAATACCAAACCTTTCAACGGTGTGCGATTCCAAGGCCCAGAGTGCCCGGAAAAAATGTTTGAATTAATTTAAACTTTAAATAGTGCGCGTGAGCAGTTTTCCTAAAAAAAGTGGAATAAATTTTAAACGGGTACCCAGATCAGAAATCTGAGGGCACTGTTGCATTTAGAGCAATGACTTTACCTTAGGTTGGGCCTAACATCAACCGGTGTGGGTTAGATGCAAAAGTTAGTTTTTGGGCATTCTAGAGGAAACATTTTAGAAGAAATAAAATAAATTAATAATTTATTTTATTTTAAAATGTTTCCATAGCGCAACAATGCTTATTTTATTCAAATGATTAGGAGCCCAGGGTTAGACTCATAACCCTAGAGTTTTTTCCTAGAATTCTCCGGAGCTTTGGAGAGGAGCCAACCTTGGAGAATGTTTTATGAACGACGATGCGTGGATCATTGCGCAACAAGATCGAATCCCAACCGATGACTGATTTCCCTCTTCTTCAATGACTGAGGTAGGGCTTTTTTATTTTAGATTCTTTTTTTCCCTATTCTTGGATTAAATGACGAACTTAGATCAACCCACCAATAGGGTGATCTGCAAATCGGGTGTTCTTGCGGGAGGGTGTGAATTTCCTTTTCTTTTGGGGTTTTTGATTCGAGAATTGATTATATGATAATTCTTGGATTGTCATTTTGATTCACCTATTAAACCTATTAACAATATTGGATCGATGTCGTGACGAACAATGGGGGAGGTTCGTTCCTCCTTTGTTTATTGTTTCTCTTCCTCCCTTTTTAACCTCACGTTCGTTGCGTTCTTCACGGGGTTATGAACAATGGATTTTTGTGCATCCGTTTTGCAATGAAATGATCCCAAATTGGAGATCCGACATCGTGATGACCTAGTGAAGGTGCAACGGCGATGGAGGAAAACGAATCAACAGGGTTCGAGAGTTCTCATTCTTCGAGAGTTCTTCACACGGGTGAATTAGAACGCATTTTTGGGGCCGATCAGAGGCCCTAAATTGACAGAATAATCTTTGTGATGGTAGGAAGACCTGAAATCTTGAGTTTTGAGGTGATCGGATGGCCTGATCAAGGTTTGGAGGAGAAACTGGGGCCCGGCGGTGACAGGCTTCATTTCTGGAAATTCCCAAAGAACGCAGTGTGTATCCCTAAGAACACACCATGTGGGACCGGCTCAGCAGTTTCTAGGGTTCCGCAATGCACGAAGTGATGACATGGTGTTTTCCCCGAATAACACGGTGTGTGGGTCCTTACGTAGACTCAGTGTGTAACTCGGGAAATACACAGACAAGCGATAGATTACACCGTTATGTACTCCACCGCACGGCTAGACCAGGCTGGTTGCATGGGTTACCCCATGTACCAGTTACACAGGATGGCGCACATAGGATAAAGCCATGTACGGGCACACAGCCATGTACACGAAGCCGACCCCAATTACTCGGAAATGGCATGTGATCTATACTACACGTTGTGTACTGACCTTTCTACACGAAAAGCCTTGCGACATGGTCCATTGTACACGGGCAGTACCCAGGGTCAGAAGACATGGCATGTGACACTTCTACACACCGTGTACTTTTCATTACATGGATTGATCTTCTTGTCCACCGTATCTTGGACATGTTTCGTTTGGTTTAGTGCCCCTTTTTATCGTTCCCCTAAAGTTCAAGTATCGTTTCCTTTTTAAGGAGTATGATCCCTTCAGCAGGAATTTCTAGGATAGAGTCGTTTATCCCTCCAAGAGGACCGGAGCGAGATCCTCTATCCATTCTTGACCTGAGGTAGAGTCAGGTATTGATGTGACTATCCCCACAGGGCACTGATCCTCTACTTAGCAGGTGAATATGGATGAGTCGTGGTATCTACCAAGGCCCTGGCAGTGATCCTCATCTGTGGGTTATGATCTTTCCCCACTTATGAGTGTGTTATCCAGGAATGAGTGTATCTATCTCTCATGACTTTTCCTGACAGACATTACTTCTCAGACAGACATCATCAGAGCTATCTGACTCGTGGAGTGAGTTCTCCCAGACGAGTGCTTCGTGGAATCTTCAAACTAAATCCCTAGCAAGGGGATGCTGTTTTGTGACTTGTCTCTAGAATATAGGTATGGGTTTTGAGTATATCTGGTTTGTGTTCACCTATTATATTTTCAGTAGAAATATACTATGTAGAGCTGACTGTACCTTTCCTTTATGTATTGCTTTGTGGCTTTTGGGGTCCTCTACTGGGTATTGTTATACTCACCTCTACACGGGCTTTTCCTACATGTGTTATTTCTTGTGCAGATGAGAATCCTTTTGATAGAGTCCAGGGTGGACCAAGACAGGACCGAGCTTTCTAAGTTCCCTACAGGCTAAGGTGTTCCAACAGCTATGAGCATCATTCCCAGTACCTCTTTGTGTTTACATGTTGAACTTTCTAGTTTTCATACTCTTTTTTTTTTGTGGTCTTGTATTCTGGCCCAGTTTACTTTCAGTACTTTACTTCCTGTCTTACTCTGTTGGTTAGGTTTAGTTGTATGCATGCATTTTTTTCCTTAGTTGTTTTTTTAAATTTCAGCATTTGTGGTCTTGGAGATGTGTCTGTGTGTGTACAGGTACTTATGCAATGCCTCCCATGTTAGTAATATGCTTACTCGGTGCTAGTCACCAGCCCCTAGCCTATTGGAGGTGGGCTTGGGGAGTCACAGCGCAGGCCCCACTGGGAAGAATCGTGACACATTAAGTAAACACTTTCATGTCTAATCAAGTTATCAGTAAAAGTGATGAAGTAAGAATACCCACCTACAAATTCTAGTATAAAAGGTCTACACACATTAGTGTGTACCAATTATAGAAGCTATGTGGATATTTTTCCCTTACCATCAAAAGGTTGTTTAGTCATCTTGTTTTATAAGAAAGTGATATATCTATGAAGTGGTTTTAGTTCAAAGTAATCTAAATATCCTTTTTGATATATCTTTTATAACTACTTCTCATTTACATGAACAAGTTAGTGATTCCATAGTGGGGTGTGATATGTGTCATGTGAACCTTAATCGTTATCAATTTTCAATACTTGGTTTTAATAATCTAATATATAAAGATAATTATTTAAATGTTTCATATCATAACATATTTTTTCTTTGTAAATGAAACAACTTTTATTTAAAAATTTGAAAATAAAACTATATGTATCCGGGAAAGATAAAAAATATTTTTTTTGGTAACACTAGGTACATAATAACATTAGTTAAAAACTAAGACCATCCATGTTGGAAACTAAATGTGTTATTCTCTTATAGCCAAGGTAGAAAATAATGCTCCATTGGAAACTTGAGGATCCACCTATCCTATGAATATATTCTAGAATCTACTTAGTTCCTACATTTGGATACAGATATGAGTACCACAAGCTGAATCTAATACCCAATTAGTAAATATGAAAATATTTAACTTAATAATGAACACACCTAAATCTTTATCACACTTCTTTAACTGGGTGAAGTTATTCTTATATTGTACCATCTTTCCACAAGTAAAACATACTGAATCTAATTTCTTCACCTACCTTTGGATCCTCCTCTTCTTAGAATTGTGGTGCTCATGAACCTTATACTTGAAGTGAGTCTTGGGGATATTTTCCTTTTTATTCCTTTTATTCACTATAAGGATTGCAGTTTCCCATTCCTCATGTCCTTATCAACTTGGTAATGTGTTCTAAGATATTCTTCTCACTATTTATCATATTATAATTCACAATGAAACTGGAGAATCTCTGAGGTAGTGAGGTTAATATGATATATGTGTGTAACTCATATGGAAGCTTAAAGACCAATATGTCCAAGAAATCTATCTATCCAATCATTTTGAATACATGTATCCCAATTGGTGCCAAATCTACCACCTTTCATGTGAATAGTTATTTGGATATCTCATATTGACTCTCATTATCTTGATAAATATCATGAAGTTGAGACAACATTCTATATGTATCCATCTCTTCATATTTCTTCTGAAGTTAAATAGATATAGATGATATCATGAAACACTGGACATATATTAAATCATCTAGGTGTTTCATGTAGAGAGAGTTCCTCCTCACTATCCTCTTTACCATGTACTTTAGGAATAGGAGTTTCTAACACATACAATTTCCACTCATGGTGTAGTAAACATGAAAGAACATATACCATTATTTTAAATTAGATCTGTTGATATGGTTTTCCTTCTCTAATATATATCATAATGATAAATTCTATGTTGTATGGCTTGATATTTCTATAATAAGAGAAGATTTTAGTACTTTATCTGGATTACAAAATTAGAGGATAAATTTTAATTTATTAATCTCCCACTATTTTATAAAACCTAAATATTCATCACCATTAGTTTTATAATATACTATAACATGGATATTCTAGTGGTAAGGATCCATATTTCCCTTCTCACAACCCATATGGATGACTAAAAATTTATTTGAAGGTATTTAGGTAAGTGTAACTTTCAAAATGCATTAACTTATAGCTTCTTGATCAATTGAGTGGACTCCAAAATCCTAAAATATTGGGTTTGGGTTTCCTTAACACTCTCCTACTAGTCTCACTAAGTATCATGGAGGAAATAAAACCTTAATGTGAACTGGGTTAACTCATCCCAAAACTCATGTTAAAAATTCCTTGATAATTGAAAGCACCCCAAGAGTGGTTAGTTAGGAAATTTGAACTATAATTTTATTTCAAACTAGATATTGGAAGGATTTTCTAACTTAATATTTAATTTTATGGATTTTATCATTATGCATAAATTGATTATTTTATCTTATTACATGCTTGTTAATATTAAGTGGATTTTACTTAAGTGATTAATCATGTCTAGATAAAATTTATGAAAATGAAATTTTATTTTAATTATACCTTGAATGATCATTAATTCATTTATCTATTGATAAAATATCTATAAATAATTAACAATTATACTGAAATAAATAAAATAATAAAATGGAATAATCATTAGATTTTTTAATAGTTGGTTTATATAGCAGATAATGAACCAATCCTTGACCCTAGGGAAATAACTACTTGAACCACACATGGTTTGAGTTGAAACATTCCACTTATGTGTCTATGTATCATCTAGGTTGGTTTCACTTCAAATCCATAATTGGACCACCTCCACTCACCTAGGAGTGCAATATTTACATATGATTTTACTCATAGGCGGGTGAGGGGAAACAATGGAATGGTTACAGAGGTTTATATGAACAAAATCATGGACACACAGGTCCTACATAGTATAAAGGATGGGGTGACACATAGACCATCATTTTAATTTAATAATAATAAATTAAAAGAAACCAATTATATACACAAGTCATTCTAATCTCATGATCATCCACACAAGCAATGAATATAAAAATGTAATGTAGTTATCATTCACTTCAATATGTTCTTTATTATTAAGATAAATGTGCTTAAGTTAATTCAATTAATTAATTAATTAATTAATTAATCTTAATGTCCATATAAATAGTTTTAGATATTCCCATCATTTATGGAAATTTGTAAAGTAAGTGGATTCACCAATATTTTTCAAAATAATTACATAGAATTAATTGAACATTTAAAAAATTTTAAAACCCCATTACATAGTAAGAACACCAGCTACTAGCAATGTAATTTTGGTTTTAATGATACAATTTATTATTTTTCATGAAATTGAGTTTTTTTGAATTATTGACCACGCGATGTGTACTAATGTGTTATGCATTGTGTACGTCACTTATCATGTGTTCGAGATGTACGCCCAAGGACTCGATGTGTATCTAAAACATAAACACTTATGGGGTACATTCCATGTGAACCATCTATATATCATGTAACCTTTATGTTGCTAGATGTCAATAATAAGTGTCATTTATTAATATATGTTTTTCATTTGACCAAGTGGATTCCACATAATTCATTGTGAAAGCGCATAGGCTACATGGCATGTACGGAAGCTACATGTTGTGTAGTTTGAAAAAACCATGTGTCGGCCTAGCCCGATCAACATGTGATGAATTTAATGATAACTATTTATTATTTACCACTCAGTTTGTTTTTTAACCCATGACATGTACAAGTTTATTGAACCTTATTACATGGTGTGTACTTTTCAGATACACATTATGTAACCATGTCTATCAGAAAAAATCTTTTGCACCTCCCGATGGAATCTCCAATCATTTTCACCTATTATTGACCTGCATAAGATCATATGAAACTGAATGAAACATGTTTAATTGATTAAATATGTTAATTGAATTTAACATTAAATAACAAATAAACCACAAATGAAAAACTAATAAATGTGTATAATCAATCAACAAATAATAAATGATTATAAATGATTATGTGGCTACTCTGATACCACTTGAAGGTCCCAAGAAATAGGGGAAGTGGTCAAGCCCATGACCAATAATATAAATTCATCTAATTATTCATGTTTATTAATAAAATTATACAAATAGTATAACACCCTAATATTTTAAATAATATTTTCTTTTAAAACCTATTGTGTTTTATAGCTTGCTTCACACGCAACACTGAACCACAACGAACAGCAGAACAGTATATAACCGTTAAAATATAGTTGTTGGAATTGTGGGAAAAAGTATAGATAATTGAATTATGAAATATATGTATAAATAAAAATAAAGGTCATTATTAATACTGAGGCTTTGATAAGATTCAATTAGTGTAACTAAATAATTAATAATATTGATTTATGATTTAAAATGTAGCCTTTCTAAAAATTGAGTTTTTAGGTTTTTTTAAGAAAATGAATAATTTATGGATAAAATATATTATTGATATGAATAGTTTGTTAGAACCAAAATTTATTAGTAATTTATAGGAAATAATAAAAGTAAAAGTTTTTATTTTTAAAAAAGTGATTTTCCTATGAAAACAGTTTTCATTATATTTTTATGCTTTTATTTAAAAGTGAAATTATAAACTTTTAGAATTTTAATTTTAAAAAATAAAATTAACTTTTAGATTCAAACTTTTAATATTATTTTAAGATTAATTTTTTTTATTTTTTTGAAAACGTTTGTTTTTAAGTGAATAGTGAAAAAATGTTGATGTTGCTAAAACTGTCACTTTTATGACATTATCATAATACAAGAATGAATTAAATGTTTTTGAAACATTTTTAAATTAATTATATATGTTTATAAATATAATAAATCCTTTAAAATTACAATTTTTTATTTATAAAACCTATGTATATTGTTTTGGAAACATAAGTAATATTTTACTCAAAAAACTGTTTTATTCAATTATATTAAAAAATTAGTTTTCATTATTTATAGAAATTAAATAAAAAATGGATTTAATATATTATATCAACATTATAATATTATTTAATAAAGTTATTTTAATTTTTGGACATAAAATTATAATTACTAAGACTAAAGTTAATAACCATGATAATGATAAAACTATTATTTTCAAAGAATTGTTTTATTAATGTTGTGTAGTTTTTATCTAAAAAATTGAATTGATATATTTTAAATTATGACTCTAATATTATTTTTAAACAAATATATAATTAAATTAACACAAATTTATTTGGAAATTAATTTTAAATAAGATTAAGAACGCATAATGGTTAAAACGTCATTTTTTTACAAAAAAACTGTTTTTCTATATATAAAATGTTTTAATTTAAAGTTAGTTATATGTTGATTGGAAATTGAATTAGATAAAATTTTTATTAAATTTAGGTTCACCACACCCAAATTTGGTAAGAGGGTTTATTTTATATGTTTAGTAAAACATAAGTTACTTGGGTAAAGACTTTTAACCCTGATAAAAACAAAAAAAAAAGTAAAAGTAAAAATATAAGAACAAATGACCTCCAACATATTTAAAACATGTGTGGAAATAATTTTTTTAGGATTTATTGAATTGATATAACCTCACACTCCATTATTTCACACTTTTGGAACCATTTACACTAGAATAGTTTCATTTCATTATTGAAAAATAATGGGTGTTCACAAAAATGAATTTTCTTTACTTATAAAAGGGGACACTTTCAACCCTTCATGACACACCCATTAATTATAATTTATTCCTAAAACACTGTAATTTTTATCCACCTATAAACCTCTCTCAATTTTATAAGTCTATAGTCCCAATAATTTATCTTAATCCCTTCATTTACATGGATACTTTCAATAGAATGTTCACAGTACTGAAGTGAGTATTACTTACTCCTTGCATTTTATTCTTAATATTTATCTTAAAAACCTCCCCTAAACATAGTAATATAATGGAATAATTATCATTATTATACTTAAGTGTTATTATATTAATGGATAATCCATTATTTATTCCTTTACATACACTTATAAAAACAAAAGAATGTTAATCATGCGTTGTGTGGACTACCATCTCCACAAAGTAAAATTTTTTGTTTTTCATCTTGATTTTATTTATTTATCCAAATAACTTAAAATATTATTCACCAACTTAAAAAATCTAAAAAATATCATTATTATTCTATTATAATGATGTTATTCATTTCCTTAACCATATTCACCCATCTAGATATAGCATATTCATGTTTTGGTTGGTTTAATCTCCTACAAGAACTATGCTATAAAACTCTATAGTGGATGAATATGGGAACTTAAAAACTAGTATTATTATAAGTTAATAATAAATTAAATATTGGTTTATAGTTCTGGAAATGTTATATTAATTATTTAACTTATTATTAAAATATCATATTTGATTAATAAAATTACCAAAATAAGCTGGCACTGATTCAATTTTCACACAAACATAATAAAAATATATATAATAAAAAGAATATGGTAATAAATGTTAAATTAAATATAAAATAATAATGTTTATAAAAAGTTATATAATGAACTTAATTTTATTATTCAATAAGTTAGGTGTATGTGTAGAATGAATCGGGAACAAGGTAAGGGTTTGTGTTAACTCAATTTTCTTATGTTGGGTTACAACCATGGTTATTGAAACTCTATTATTCTAAGATTGATTTATTATATTGAATTAATACTTGGTATTTCATTTAATATTTTTTGGGGTTCTATAGTTCTTCTATATAACTACATTATCAAATGGTTCTTACCTCAATTATTATGTTACTTGTAAGGGTTTTCTATCTCAAATTTCAATTCCTAGAGATATGATTATGTTATACACCATGTTTTATATTGTATGGTTTACTTACTACCAATTTGATATTTTATATCATTATTATCTCATTGTTCATGTTATTTTATGTTCCATCTGAAATTTTATCCTTCAAAGGGTTTTGATTCAAAATTTTCTAAACTCATAAGTGTTATCTATCTCTATTTTAAATTCTAAGAGATATGTTGGGTATTATGCACCATCATTCCTTATATGGTGTATTCAATACCCTATTTCATTCAAGTGTAATGAATATCATTAATTTAATTATATTTTAATCTTATGGTATCCCTCTCATATTCTTTTTATTCTTACATTACCTTTATTGTAAGGGTGTTTGCATCTCAATTTTGTTTCATTGAGACATGATTCAAATTCACCACTAATTTACTTTTAATGATGTATATATTGTTCATGGATTACTTTTTAAATCCTATCAAACTATTTTCCTTTGGGGGATTAAACTCATTAAAATCCATCATTATTTTTGTCTTTCCAAATCATCCCCTGTTATAATCATGATTTTTCTTCCAATGTCTTTCTTCTGTAAACACTATATATTTCTTTTCTTTCATAAAAGGGTGTTCACCTATATTCCATATATAAATTGATTGGGGAAATTATTGACTTAAAAGTATTTACTTTTATCTATATGGTGTTAGATTGAGGGATGATTACTTAGAAATCTATTCCACTTATTGATTGTGGAAATATTGAAAATATGTATACTTATTATTCTAATACGGATGTTTATTGACTAATCATGTAAGTTGATTAGGTATTGTTTAACTATCCACCTTCTATACTAGGATAGATTTTTTTTGAGCATGTGTTGATTCAACAATTTCATTAATTTCTTTTTGGTTTTTATTCTCAAAAATGCCCACATTTATGTTACTAATTAAGTTTATTTTAAGTGAATTTCAAGAAGACAATATTCGGTAGAATATTTACTTTAGAAATATATTCAAGTCATTTTTCCATGAGAAATATTTGTTGAAGTGTTCTAAATGTGTTTGAAAGTATTTCGTAAATAATGTTCATACCCCATGTTCATAAGCATAAAATATGGTTTAGAAACACTACATTTGAAATAACATGTATGGATCATGTTCCTTACATTGTTGGAAAATTATAGTTCAACAACCCTACATTTGGAAGGAACCCTATGTTTGGGAAAGGGGAAGTATTGTTCATCAACCCTACATTTGTTAACAATCATACATCATCAACCCTACATTTGTGAATAATCATACATTTTCAACCCTATGTTTGGATTTTGTTGTTGAATGAATGAAATCTATATTTGACTATTCAACAACAGAGTTTTAATTTCAAGATATTATACATTATTTCTGCAACAGTTTCACCATAAGTAAATATCTATTCAAAATTGTTTTATGACCAATTCAATGGATCGCATTCAATGGAATAAATCATTTCTATTCTTATGAAAAGTTATGATTCTCTTGAATGATTTTGAATTAAAATATTCACAATTTATTATGTGATATTTCTGAATCTGGTTTGACCTAGAGCTGTTCGACCTACAGTATAAATATCGATGCAATCTTCAATAGAAAAGAGGGAAAAATTTACAGTAAAAATATGCACAAGGAAAAGTTGTGTTTGAAAACAAAAAGTGTGTTTTTGACTTAAAATATACAATTTGGAGAAATATATGTTTTGATACATATGCTCAACTCACTAATTTTTCTATCGTCACTACTAAATTTTATTGTTATATCTTCTTCTGCAAGATCGATGAAGCATTTTTCAGAGATACACATTGGAGACATACATTTTTAAACATTTTTCTAGTGTTTTCTCTATAGTTTTTTTAATAAATATTGTGTAATATTTAAGATCTATTTTTTATTGTTCATTATTGAATATATGAATACATTTTTTAGTTTCAGCTACAATGGTGAAGTAAAACCCATTTTCTCAATAAAATCAATCTCTATTGATTTATTGGAGTTTCAGATACTCAGGCTCAATCATGGTGGAGTGTCAGCTTCTTGAACTAAGTTGTGGATTTTTGGTTCCTTGTAAAATAACCATAAGGACCTTTAAAATTATTGTAATGTGTCAACTACCTACGCATGGTTTTTTTAGAGGTCTCTAGATACGAGGACCTACTAGTGAAAATCATCAATCTCATGGAGTAGAGTGTTGGTGGAGTGGACTATGGTATCATTGTGCCCTAAACCACTATACATCACTATGTTATTTTATTTATTTATTTTCACTTCTCACTCATATTTAAGAAATAAGGGAGGGTTCACTGCATAAAAAAAGAGGTGATCTAAATCTGTCTAAGTTTTTGAAAAATGCAATTCACCCCCATATTATGTCTTTTTCTTCATCATAGCCATTCCTACTTAACAATTGGTATTATAGGTAGGGATCTATTGAAAATTTACTGGATTAACAGTCCTGAGTTAAATATTTAGACAAATAAATCTTGAAAATGACTAATTCTAGAGAAGGTATGTCGATGATTCATGATCCTTACTTTAATGGTGATAATTATGGACACTAAAAATCCTATATGATTATTTATTTGAAAAATCTTGGAATTAGGGTTTATTTAAAATTTATTAAGCCTTATGAGATTCCTAAATAAGATTTTGAGGATTGGGATGATGATAAAGAAAAAGAATATGATCTCAATTCAGAAGCAATGAATGTTATTGTCTGTGTTTTAGGAACTGATGAGATTGATTGAGTTTCTTAGTGTGCTACTGCATATGAGATGTGGTTGATGATTATTGTTACATATTAAGGAACTAACAATATCATACAATTAAGATACAATATTTTAAAGCTAAAGTTTGATACTTTCATAATGCATGAGGATGAAACTATCACTCAAATGAATGGGGTGTTAACAAAAATTGTCAATATTGTTGCTACTTTAGGAGATCCAATTTCAAAATTAGATCAGGAATTAAAATTACTTAGAGTGATACCTTATGAGGGTAATGGAATATCTATAACTATATGAAAATCTAAACCAATAAAAAATTTAGTTATTATATAATTTATTGGAACTTTAATGATGTACGAAGTTGAGATTCAAGATAAAACTGAAAAGTATATCAAACCTGAAGAAGATTATCTCAAAACTACTATGAATAAATAATTTGATTCAAGTCATATAGATTTAGATAAATATTTATCAAATCCTTCTAAAATATTTGTAAAAATATACAAAAAAAAGAAAGGGATTGGAGAAAATAGATGTTGTGAATGCAAGTAAAGAGGTCATACAAAGGATAAATGTCCTTTACTCAAATCTAAAGGGAAATCCGACTATTAATAGAAAAGGTGAGAAAATTTTGAAGGATACTTGGATTGATTCATCTAGATCTTCTACAGATTATGAGACTGAGCATAAAAGTAAAATGGTATGTCTTATGGCTCATATTGATTAGGTATAATCTTCTTACTCTCAAATCTCTAATTGTGAAAAACTTTATTATGATGAATTAAATAGGTATTGATTTATGAAAAAAGATAAATATGAATCATTAAATAAATATCATAGAAAAATTAGAAAATATTATGATGATGCTCTATTAGATAAATAATTTAAAATATAATTATTCTAAAATCCCTTATGATCTTCATGAAACTAAGATTAAAAAATTATTGGTTGAAGTTGATACTTTAAAAAAACTTCTAGTATACTGGTAAAAGGAGAAAATTATTTAAATCAAATCCTTGGTAAAAATAAAACTGAGAAAGGAAAACTTAGAATATGAAGTAATGGTGAAAACCCAAAATTATATAGTAATTATTTTGTTCGTGGTTCAAATAGAAAAATCATGTCAACCATTATGTGTTTTTATTATGGTATTGATGGAAATTATGTGAATGAATGGTTTTTTATAAAACCTCATATTTTTTATGTTAAAATGTTTACTATTCAAAACAATTGTTTAACTTGAATAATATAATCTCTACTCAAAATAAACAAGTTCAATTACCTAAAAATTTAGTTGTTAACACTGATAGACCCAAAAGTATATGGGTACCAAAAGGCACTTGTATTTTATGTTTTGTAGGAATACACCACTGAACTAAATCATTAAATCTTGAAGTGGTTATCTATTTAGTATATGGAAATATATATCTTAAAGGATTGATCAACTCTAAAGTACTTCATTATCAAAAGAAATATCATTATAACTAGAATCTATAACACATAAAGTATTTTATTACTATTTTTCATATATGTTTTTATATCTACTTTTTATAGGGAATAGATTTGTTCTTACTCATTGAAACAAGTTGTTAAAATATTCAAATAAGTCTATTATTTGTTTAAAGTTTTATTCATTTTTTTATGTACCATTTTTAAGAAAATCATTCTTTTATAAAAATATATTTTCAAAAATTAAAATCTGTAATGATTATTTTATATTTTTCAACTTGATAATGTTAAGATCCATCTACAATGTGTCAAAACAAAATGTACCATTTTCTCTTTAAAACATTAGAACCTTCTTCTTAAAACCTTTTAAATTATGTATTTGTATTCTCCAAAATATCTTATTCAAAGGCTTCTGAAAACCAGTCACAGGAAGATGAAGTGATCAAGTACTTCAAGTTCAGAAGAAATCCTTTTTATTACAATGGAAAAAGGTAATCCTTATGATTTATAAAAGTTAGTTTCATGTGTTAAATATTATTTTGGAAATTCTTCTCAAATAAATATGAAAACTCTTGGTTCTAAAGAAGTAGAAATATATTTGTCTCAAATATCTTATGAAAAGATTCTTTTTAAAGTCGATACCTTGAAAGAATAAAAATTTAAGTTACAATATGATCTAAATACATCTAGAAAGTCATGTGAAGAACTACAAAGTGAATATCATGATCTGAAGGAAAGTTTGATTTCAAAGATATAATTCTAAGTTTCTAAAGAAGAAATGCTAAATCATATGGAGTTTTTTAGAAGATAAGTTGTTACTAAATTGGATCTTGATAAGATGAAATTGTTCTTGGTTGAACAATGGTCATCTTCCTCACTATATCAAAGAAAAAAAGATGTTCAAAACAAAATAGAAGAATGGTCAAGAGTTTAAGCTATTTTAAGTTAAAAAGTTTGAAGCTTGGATAGTTCATATGAACTATCTAATCCTTCCTAACACCCCAATTTTATTTTCTATAGATTATTTAAAATAAATATTATATATATATATTATTTTTAATGTATTGTTAGGTAAGAATATGTGATATAAGTTATTTCTTAATTTATTTTTAAAGTTTTATACTTTTATTAGTTAGTGTGCATAATCATGTACTTGATATTTTATTATCTTATTACATATGGTAAGCTAGTCTAAGTAATTTTTTTCAAATATGACATGTGAAAAAATTAGATGAAATTATTATTCCTTGAAAATATTTTAATTCCTTGAATATCTTATATGTTATGACTTAGGGGGAGTTATTAGAAAGATTTTGAAATTTCTTTTAATATCCAAGAGATATCTAAATTGTTTAAAATATTAATTTAAAATCCATTTTATTCATTAAAAATAATATTTTATACACTCCTTTATTACATATTTATATCTTTTTAAGGAATCATAAATTTAGGGGGAGTTTATTTTGCTACTTTCTTTTTTATGTCACAAAAATGGGGGAGAAGTTTATAGTTTTAGTTTACATATTTATCGTTATGGGGAAGAAGTTTGTGAAGCTTATATATGGAGAAATTTATATTCTATAAATGGGATAAAGTGGGGGAAATTTATATATATATGAATTTGTGAAATATTTATAGAAGAAATTGTGTTTATTTATGGTTATTGGTTATGGAAATTTATTCTTCTACAAATTTTTTTAAAAATTTTAAAAATTATGTTATGGGTTTTTTATCATCAAATAATTTTTTTTAAAATTTTATGAATTATTTTATAGGTTTTTTTATCATCAAAAGAGGGTGATTTTTGACCATGTGTTGATTCATTAATTTCGTTAATTTATTTTTGGTTATGATGCTCACAAATTCCCACATTTATGTTACTAATGAAGTTTATTTTAAGTGAATTTTAGGAAGTAATATTAAGTAGAATATTTAATATAGAAATATATTAAATTCATAGATATATGGGAAATATCTATTGAAGTATTTTGAACATGTTTGAAAGTATTCTGGAAACATTGTTCATACCCTGCGTTCATAAGTGTAACGTGTAATGTCCCCGGCCCAAAATCCACTATAATCGGTGCCCTGATCCAGGTCATCACATCACCTCCGGCACACATCCCCATACACTAGATGATGTCGAATAATAGCATAGATCTAAAGAGGAACATGGGGAAACTATACCCACCTATCAGAGTGAATCCACAACAAAATTAACACAGCATGTGAATAACCACATGAATAATAAATGGATAGCATGAAACAAAGACCAATAAGAATCCAAGTACTCATGTTGTAACAAAATATAGTGAAACACTATATTCCATGAGGTCATACAATATAAACAAAGATCAAAACTACCAAAGGACTCCAAACTTGGACCCGAGTCCCAACCTGGTCCGAACCTCCCAAGCTCCAACCCATCATCCCATGTAAAACCAAACACCATGTCCATATCCTAAACTTGTACCTAAAAAATAAGTATCATTTGCTCAGGTATCCAAGTGTCATGTCGGCCTTAGAAGGGTGTGATTACAACTCAGTAGGCCACCACCAATGGTGTCTAAAGCATTAGACAGTCTATATAATGGTGTATGCAGGTAACAAGTTCAATAAATAAGCAAGTAACAAGGAAAATGTTGAAGTAATTATCCTATATCCATTTATCTATTAAGTTCTCTAGAATTTACCAATTAAAAAAACTAATATAGGTCACATTGGGGGTCTAAGACAAGTCATAAGGTGTGCCACTCACACATTTAACCATAAGGCATTTGAATAATTACAACTCATCACATACCTATTAGCTAAAATATTCATTTAATCCATGTTCATCATTATTTCCATTTCATCATTTTTTCTAACCTCATTACTAAATTCATCTTCATCTCATGTTACATGGGTTAGGCATTTACATCATTTACACTACGGCCTAAGCCGGTAAATTGCCATGAATAAGGGGTAAGTTAAGTTCCCTATCTAATTAGGTGTAAACTCATCACAAAAATTACACCACACTCACCTTGTAGCCTTAGTCCAGGTGGTCTCATTGAATGAAACCATTAGGGGAATAGATCCTATGTCCCCTTCCTTAACTCATGCATTTTTGGGTGAAGTTTAGATCCTCAATCTAACTCGAAGTGTGGTTGTAGAACCTCAAGTCAATACCCCACACTACCAAGACATTTGCATATGCTTATTTATCCATTTACCACACACATATTGTATCACAACCAAACACAACCGATACAAATAACAATCATAATCCATAACAATTATCATGGGAATTAATACTATTCCATAACCCATTAACACATTTTCTATTTATATTACATAGTCGTTTAGACTAATTCTCATTTCTTATGCCTAAACTCATTAAGAATATTCACTAATCCCCATATATTAACCCATTTAACACATTTAAAATTTTATGTATGTTAATTCACTTAACCCATTTTTCATTTCCCATGTATTAACCACTTATGCATTTCAAGAAAAAATCACAATCCATTGGGAATATTCACATTAAACCCATTTAACCCATTTTCACATCATGCCAAACACCCCTTACTCTATATCATCAACTAAGATCATTCATCATTTAGTTCATTTCATAATCATGTTAACATAACAAAATAAGTGTCATGGGATCTATCTCACTAAACCTTGTATCCCTTAAATTATTATGGTACCAATGAAACTTTATAAACTACATCATGGTAATAAACACAATTTAAAATACCCATTGAAATCATCTTGAAACCACCCTTTAAAACACGATTCTTCCCCTTTGAAAATCTAAAACATGCCTCAAGGCTTTTATTTCCATTTTCAACCAAACAAGAAAACCATTAAACCATTTTCACAAAAAGGTAAACTTGTTCCCATTTTCAAACACCATTTTAAATCTCTTAGAAAACCCCTTTTGATTCGCTTTTAGGTTAACACCTATTTTCAAAACATTTATCACTTTCAAACATCATTTTCCATTAATAAATCTAAAATTGGGTCAAAACCCCAAGCATACCATCAAACTCATTTCAAAACATTTCAATCATTTACAAAAAAAAATTATAAATTGTTTAAATCAATCCATTAACCTTACCCACACATAAATTTCATTTTCAATACCCATTATCTCTCATAATACCCCTAACCATGTTCCAACCATGTGTTATCCCTCTATCTGAAATAGTCACCAAGTTGCACAGTTTCCTAGGCCTAGAACACAGTTTACACTAACCATGTGACAACCATGCACTATGCACTGTTTGGCCACTTTTCTCATATTTTCATGTCTCGTACCCCCATAACACTTCAAAAACTCCTCAAGCACTCGAGAATCACTTCTTTAACCGTAAAATAGAGTTTAACCAAAAAAATTAACAGGGGCATGCCTTCACTAAAGATTGGGATCTTACATAACGTATTGTTCAGAAACCCTACATTTGAAATAACATGTATAGATCATGTAACCTATGTTGTTGGAAAAGTATATTCCAGCAACCCTACATTTGGAAGGAACCCTACGTTTGAGAAAATAAAATTATTGTTCATCAACCCTATATTTGTGAACAACTGTACGTCATCAACCCTATGTTTATGAACAACCATATATCATAAACCCTACATTTGTGAAAAACCATACATAATCAACCCTATGTTTATGAATAATCATACGTTGTCAACCCTACATTTGTATTTTGTCGTTACATGAAGGAACCCTACATTTGACTATTCAAAAATAGAGTTTTAATTTCAAGATATTATCTGTGATTTTTGCAATGGTTTTTTCAAAAGTAAATATCTATTAAAATATATCTTATTACTAATTCAATGGCTCACATTCAAAAAAATAAATCATTTTTATTATTACGAGAAGTTACAATTATCTTAAATGATTTTGAATTAAAATATTCACGATCTATTGTGCGATATTTTAGTAAATGGTTTGACCTAGAGTTCTTCATCCCATGGTATAAATATTGAGGCAATTTTCATCAAAAAATGAGAGAATAAATACACAATAGAAATATACACAATGAAAATTTGTGTCTGAAAACAACAACTATGTCGTTTCCTTCAGTGCTACACTTTGGAGACATGCATGTTTTGATATATCTGATCGACTCACTACCGTTGTTATTGTTGTTGCTGCATTTTATTGTTACATCTTCTTATATAAGATCAACGAATCATTTTTCAGAGATACACTTTATAGCCATACATATTTACAAACTTGTCTGGTGTTTTCTCTATCATTGTTTGAAGAAATTATGTGCAACATTGAAGATATATTTATTGTTGTGAATTATTAAAGATCTGAATACATATGTCAGTTGCTGCTATAACTGTGAAGTAAAACTTTATTTCTTTATCAAATAGGTCTCTATTGATTTATTTAAGTTTTAGATGCTTGGACTCAGTTGTGGTGTAGTGTTGGCTTCTTGTACTAAGCTTTGGATTTTCAGTTCCATCTAAAAGAACTATAGGGCCCTGTAAAATCCTTGTAATGTGTCAATTGCTTACAATTAGTTGTTTTTTATTTAGAGGTCTCTGAATAAGATGACCTACTAGTGAAAATCACCAAGATTGTGGAGTAGAGAATTGGTGGAGTGGACCAGGGGATCTTTGTGCTTGAAACCACTATACATCATTTTGTTCTTTTCCTTATTTATTTTCTTTGTTTACTCATCTTTAAGAGGGAAGGGAAGCTTCACTGCATAATAAGTGAGGTGGTCTGAATTTTTCAAAGTTTTTGGAAAAAAATCACCCCCTCTTATGTTTTTGACTTCATCATAGCCATTCCATCCTAATATTATGTTCATTTATTAACTGGAAAAATATTTACATTTCATATGTTTGTATCTCAATACAAATGTTTATGGTTCCTAAGACAAGTTGATCATGTATTGTATTAATATTTATATCTTTTATATGGTTAATGCATTGGATTTAAAGAAAGACGGGTGGGGTTCAGTATTATATTTCCCCTTGATGCATCGGTTAGTCTCATGAGACAAAAGGTTTGAGTATTTGGTGTATGTCTACCTAAGGCAATCATGATGTCCTAGTTTAAACCTTGATGAAAAGAATCAAGTCTTGGCTATGGCCTTGATGGAAAGAATAATTTCTTAGTTGAGGCCTTGATTGTAAGGATCAAGATGTCCGACATCATGTATTCCATCTCCATGAATTCGATTATTGTTTTCCATATGTTTATCTATATTGTTAACCATGGATTTGTTTAAAGCTTGTGTGATGAGTTATATTACATTATTTAATTATCATTTGCTTACTCCCATATTATTCATGCCAAATTCATGTCCTGATAACTTATATTAAATGTTTTCTATTACTGATCATTTTAGATCACCCTTCTTATATTTTTATTTATTTAAGTTATGAAGAAAAGTATCACACACAATATGTCTAGAAGAATCATGTGTTTGGATAATTTTGTGGGAGATGTTGAAGACTTATTATGGATTAAGTAGTTTTTTATATAGTGTAAAAATATCCATTTTATGAGAAAGAAATGAGATTTGTTAGTTAAAAGCTTTCCTAACTCTCTAAAACTCTAAAACTAAAATTTCATCCGAATGTAAGTGACTCGATATTTATTAGTGATATTGTAATTATTGATGGTTAGAATTGGGCCACTTTGGTTCATTTCAATGTTGGTATATAAAGAATGTGTTTGTTTGCACTAGATTCTGGGAGAGCGAGTCTGAGGTGTCAAAAATATCAACCTCATAATCCAAGAGACAGTATCATCACATATAATTTATAATTAATTTATATAGATAGATAATTACCTTACACTGAAAATATTTCTCCGTTGATGGATCGAATGACCACTTTACATTGTTTCATTGTCACATCAAATGATTTAGGGGTATAATCTCTCTAATTATGATTCACATATGCACCATGAATCTCTGAATGTCATTGTAGAAATACTTGGATGTGAGCGCGAATGATTCTAATGCTTGTGTTATTCATCTTTGATCCTCACAAGAATCACTTCAAGGCAAAAGGAATCTTCTTATTCTCTCTATAGTTGAAAGTGTTGGATTTGGTGGCCTAAAACCAACTAATTTGTACTTTATTCATTAACAAATACCTTATCACATATTAATTGTTTTTCTGCATGACAATGCATGTGATAATGTCCTAAGGATAACTATTGCACCAAAGGGTTATAGCGGATCCCTACTATGATGAGAACCCAAAAGTGTCATAACACTATTCTTGAATATATGTTCTATGGTCGGATGATGTTATTTGAAGGACACAAATAATATAGGTCATTAGGGGTGAGGAATCATAAAACTTTGAGGCACATTCTCATGGTGTGTGCCCTTGGTAGTATCTAGGAGGATATTATGAGAATTAGACCCACAAGTTGGAAATCCACATTTTATAGTGTCATTGGGTGTTCCTATCTGTGGACATGTGTATTGGTCCTTAGACTTTAAGATTATTATTAATGGGTATTAAAACTCATGCACTTAGATGTATTAATGAAAACTGTGATGACACATTGTTCGCAGTGAGGTAGGATATGTTGGGTGCTTCACGAGTAATGATGCATTAATAGATAATGCGAGAAAGGATTCGTCCCTTCTATTCCATAATGTAAGTTGATATCTCAGGCCCTTTGATGGAATTTATATAGCCTAAATAAATCCATTTCTGTGGTGGATAATGGGTATGTTCAATTCTATAAATTCAAAGAAAGAATAATCGAGCACATGGGTTGATGGCACTAACATGCAACCTGCTTGATTCAAGATATCATGACAAAGGGATTACATTACATGGTAATCATTTGTAGGAGGTGACACGTCATTATGGTGTTAAATTCTTTATTTATGGGTGCCTTGGTATGTTTTTAGATGCTAACCTTGGACTTTAGGTAGGATTAACCTAATTACACTGAGAAAGAGGCCTAGAGGGTCACACACTAAGTGAGTCCAAGTATCTTAATTAAATATTCATTTAACAAGTTGAATAAAGATTATTCCCGATTTTGGTTTAATAATTATTCAAGGATGTCTGGTTGCATTTATTTCGACACTAGTTATTTGAGAGAATATATTATGGGTGAAATAATATATTTATTAGTGAGTAATACAGTGATATTTATTTAAGAAATAAATAGTCATTATTCATGGTCTAATAAATGTGGTGGAGGAAATAAAGAAGATAGAAAAACAAAAGTACATGTCGTGTATATTAATATATACACACCGTGTAGTTTTTTTGGGGATTTGTGAGAAATAATATTATTTATTTAATTAAATAATATTAGGTATAATTCATTGGGCACATGTCAAGTGATAATAATAGTCAACTGTTATTATTAGACATGGGGTCTTACTAAAAATTAAAAGAAATAAATAAATTCTTTTGGGTAATTAATTCATTTTATTATTCTAAGTAACAAAATTACAATTACATTATTCTCATTAATCCTATCCATTCTTTTTGATTGTGCATAATGGATCTGAAGAAATCTCTCAAGCCAAGAGATAATTATTTTCCTTCAAGAACTCTCTCAAGTTACGAGAGGGATCCTCCTCCAGCGGATCAAGAAGCGCGCCTTGGAAGTGGCTCTCAAGGCGATCCAAGGAGGACATCGCAAGCGAAGGATATTTTTCATTAGCACCTGAAGATCCCTTTAGTGACATCCATAGATACGTGGAGCATATTTGGATCACTGCTAGAGGATTCCTACACTTGGCTTCTACGACGCAATGACGGATCACATTGGATCGTGACCGGAAACATCAATGAAGAGAGAATTTCATCAAGGTAATTCTTGTCTTTTAATTAAATTAATTAAAAACAACATATGATGATCATCTCCATGGTTTTGGGACTCCCCTATTTTCTTTTGTTCTTCATTCTATTTTGAAGATTCTACATTTTATCATCGTGATGGATCTCGGATTGATTGATGTTAAATGGAAAAATTAATATTGGGTACACCCATCCACGCACTTTCATTGCGCCCGGAACCTACAAGTGGTATCAGAGGGGTCATATCATTGATTATAATTATTTATATTTTGTTTAATATTTACACATTTAATAATTTATTTGTTTCAATTCAAGTTAATCATTCTGAAAATCTAAATCTCAAGATTTTTTCCTCCTCTTTCGTTTCTAATTCACCTTACAGAAATGGTCTTTTTCTTTTAATTTTGATTAAAATAAAATAGAGGATCTCATCCGAAGGTTCCAAAACTTCCTGGTTGTACAACACTAAAACAAACGGTGTGTATTCGGTAGTACATGCTGTGTAGTCAAGGTTCAATGCACCGGGACTGGTCCGCCAAACCAAGTCTTATGTTGGAGTCTATCTAAGTATTAAATGAATCCGTGTGTTGACCAGGAATAGGTGGCACACAGTTTTCATATTACACACTATGTGGCCCACAGGACACGACGTATAGTCCCTTCGGGTTAGGGTTGGACCATGTACCCCATACACAGCTTGCCCGGGTGGAGACCATGTAACGCGGACACTGCACTGTGTGTGACCCACTTGACACGCCATTTACTCCGAAGATTTCTGAAGTACATTTACACGTCGTATCCCCAGGCGTGTACTTTGGATGGATAGTGAACAATATTACACTCCATGTAGTCAGAACTACACACCGGGTACTCATCCAAATTATACAAATTTATTAAAATTTATTATTATATTATATAAACCCTTGAGACGTGTACTATGGTGCAGGCATAAAGATGAGGAACAACACGTGATAGTTGTTTTATACATATATGTTTAATTTAACATTTGTATAATGTTCATTTCTACTCATTGGGTAGTTATGAATGGAAATTAACCGGGTTGCATCCAAGGTACACGTTACGTACAAAGATAATTTTAAATGAATTTATTTGTTTAAAATTATTGTGGATGAGAATCTAAAGTAAATTCAAAAAAGAGTTTAAGATAAAAAAGGATTGATTAATTAAAGATAATTAATTTATTCGAGTGTGATTTATCTTAAACAATAATGATTAAAGAATTGAATTCTAGTTTTATTTATGTGTAAATATTTTTGGATGTATGGATGATCATGATATAGACCAAGACCTTTGTATGTGGATGGTTTCTTTTAATTTATTTATTTAAATTAAATTTGTTGGTCTGTGAGTCTTCTCCTCATTAATATGTAGGGTCTCCGTGCCCAAGGTTTCTTTTATGTAAAACCTCATTTTACCCCTCACCTGTGAATGAGATAAAATCATATGGAATGGATGGAGCTCCCAAGCTAGTGGAGGCAGCTCAAGTTTGGAGCCAAGGTGAAACCAATCCAAGGAGATACAAAGGTGGATAGGTGGAAAGCTGTAAACATGGACTCAAAAGGTTCAAGGTGTTTCTCCCTTAGGACTTGGGTTAGTTTATCAACCGCTAGATAAACTAACCAATAAAAAAAGCTCATATTCATACCATTTATTTTATTTCTATTAGTTTCATGGTTTATTTATTGTGGGTGTGTTTTCACGATCACACAATTAATAAATTAAACAAGCATGAAAGATATAACTAAAATAAGACCGAATTATACGTAAATATTATCTTAGACATGGTTAATCACTTAAGTATATCCCACTTAATATTAACAAGAATATAATCAAAGATAATAAAATGGCAATTACGTATAAGGATAAAATTCCTCAAGGAAATATTGAGTCGGTATAGCCTTCTATAATCTTGGTTAGAATCAAACCATAGTTCAAAGTACTTGACCAAACCTAGTTGGGGTGCTTTCAATTATTTGGGAATTCTAATTCGAGGGTTTTGGTTGACTTGACTTGGTTCACATCAAGGGTTGACTACTATAGAAGGACTTGGTGTGACCAAGAGGCAAAGGTTTATAAAATCCAAAATAAAAGGATTTTAGAATTGGGGGTCCACTCAGTGGATCAAGGAACTGCGAGTTAATGCAGTTGGCATTTGGAATGCCTACCTAAAACCCTTCAAGTTGCTTTTCCAACCCTATTTGGGGTAATGAGAATGGAAATATAGATCCTTTTTACTAGAATATTCAGGAAATGGAATATTCTAAAGTCAATGGTGAGGGATATTGGATTTCGATAAAATAGTGGGAGACTAATAATTATTAATTTATTTATTTGTATCAGTTTTATCATGATAAAGTAAAAAATATTTTCTCATATTAATTTGTATAAACAACAATAAAAATGACTTCGGACATATCATTGTGAACCATACTCGAGAAGGAAAACCTTCTCACTGGCACCAATTTCCAGGAGTGGCAGAGGCGTTTACGCGTCATCCTTCGCCACGAGAGGAAATTGTATGTGCTGGAGGAGCCTATTGTAGTTGCACCTGGAAAAGAGGATAGTGATGAGTAACTATCTCTCTATATGAAACATATGGATGATTCCACAGATGTAAAATGTTTCATGTTATTGACTATGTCTAATGATCTCTTGAAGCAACGTGAAAACATGGACGTGTATAGCATGATGTCTCACCTTAAGGAACTCTATCAAGAGAAGGAGATACAGGAGAGATATGAGATCTTCAATGTTTTTTTCACAACTAATCTTAGAGAGTCTATTCTAGTTGGGCCTCATGTAGTCAAGATTATTAGATATATTGAATGCCTAGACATCTTAGGGATTAAGTTCCCAGATGAGTTGCGTACAGATCCCATCCTATCATCACTTCCCAAGACCTTCTCTAGATTTATTGTCAACTACAACATGAGAAACAATGAGAAGATTCTATCAGAACTTCTGACCTTAATTCTCCAGGTAGATAATGACATGGGGCATGAAAAACCCATAGTCCTTATGGTGAATAAGAAAAGGAAGGACAAGGAAAATGGGCCAAGTATTTATAAATTTTCTGAAGCCCCTGAGCATCGTCTCTCCAATAAGGGGAAGATCCAAAGGCAGGAAAAGGAATGGTAGGTGTTGTGTTTTTCATGTGGAAAGTCAGGCCACTGGAAGAGGAACTACACCCAAAAGTGTGGGGATGCTAAAGGTGCATTCATTATCGAGTGTAATCTTTCCATTTCTACAAATTGGGTATTAGATACAGATTTTGGGGCTCACATCTGTATTCAAATGTAGAAACCAAGTAGATTTAGAAATATTGTCGGAGGATAGGTGGACATTTGAGTTGTTAATGGTGCGAGGCTAGCTGCGTTAGCTATTGGTGATTACCATCTCTCATTTCCATCTGGGATTCTTTTTGTTTTACAAAAATGTTATTATGTTCCTAGTGTTACCAAGAACACAATTTATGTATCATTTTTAGATATGGATGGATTTATTTTCAAGTTTGTAAATAAGGGTTATTTCTTTTATAAGAACAATGTATGTTATGGTATGGAATGTTTAAATAATGTTTTGTATGTATTAAATTACAAAAACCAAGTGTTGGTAATTGATAATGAAACAAACTCACATGAATCATACAACACCCAGTTGTGGCATCGCTATCTTGGTCATGTAAATGAGAAGTTCTTGACAAAGCTCTTCCAATATGGTTATTTAGACCCTACTGAGCTAAAACCACTTGATAGATGTCACACTTGTTTTCAAGGTAAAATGACCAAGCCAAATTTCGGTGGATAGGGTGAAAGAGCCACATAGATTCTAGGATTGGTACACACTGATGTGTGTGGACCATTTCCAGTATAAGCTAGAGGTGGATATTCTTACTTCATTACTTTTACTGATGATTTGAGTAGATATGTTCATATCTACTTAATGAGGTATAAGTCTGAATCCTTAGATAATTTTAAGGAATTCAAGAATGAAGTAGAGAATAAGATTGGTAAAAAGATAAAGAAACTTAGATCAAATCAAGGTGGAGTATATCTGAACCAAGAATTCATCAAACTTTTACGGGAGTCTGGGATTTTATCTCAACTCACTCCTCCTTATACACCATAGTGGAATGGTTTTAGTGAAAGGTGGAACAACACCTTATTGGAAATAGTGAGGTCAATGATGAGTTATGAAGTTCTTCCATTATCCTTTTGGGGATATGCATTACAAAATACAGCATACACAATAAACTAAGTACCAACTAAAGTGGAAAATGGAATTCCCTCTGAGTTATGGAATGGAAAGAAACCCATTTTTTCATACACACGTGTATGGTGATGCGAGGCGTTTGTTAAGGCCTTCTAGGGTAACAAACTAACACCCCAGGGCACGAGGTGTATCTTTATAGGATATCCCAAGGAAACGAAAGGATATTACCTATATAACCCATCAGACAAGAAAGTTATTGTCACCATACAAGTCATCTTTATTGAGAGGGATTACATCCTCAAAAAGGATAGTGGGAGCAAGATTGAATTTGACTAAGTTGATGCTCAAGATACACAGAATTTGGTACAGTAACAAGTTCCACATGTCCTTGTGGAAGGGGTTCTAGAAACACAAGTACTGCGTAGGAGCTCAAGAGAGGTAAGGGAACCAGAGAGATTTGTTTTCCTAATCACCAAGGATGGTGAATCATTATTATTGGAAAATGATGAACCTCTCTCTTATAAGGAATCAGTAGAGAGCTCAAAAGATACAAGATGGCTAGAAGCTATAAATTCTAAGATAGATTCCATGTATTAGAACTAAGTTTGGGTTCTGGTCGATGAGTCAGTTGATGTAAATCCTGTTGGATGCAAATGAGTATTCAAGAGAAATCTGGACATGGAAGTTCATGTTAGAACCTATAAAGCAAGGCTAGTGGCTAAATTATTCATACAGCGTCAAGGAATGGACTATGATGAAACCTTCTCACCAGTTTCCATGTTTAAATCTATAAGAATCGTACTTTCCATAGCATCTTACCATGACTACGAGATTTGGAAAATGGATTTCAAAATAGCATTCCTTAATGGGAACCTTTAGGAAGATGTATATATGACAAAACCAGAAGGTTTTATGACACCAAGTGAAGCTAAACGGGTTTCCAAGTTACAAAAAATCCATTTATGGATTAAAGAAAGCATGTAGGTCATGGAAAATTTGATTTGATGAATCCATGAAGGAATTTAGTTTCATTAAGAATTAATATGAGCCATGTGTTTATAAGTGGTTTAATGGGAATGTGTTCATTATCCTAGTAGTATATATTGGTGACATATTAGTTATTGGAAATGATGTACCAGTCTTACAGTCAGTTAAGGACTAGTTGAACAAGTGTTTCTCCATGAAAGACTTAGGTGAAGCAGCTTACATTCTAGGGATCAAGATCATTCGTGATAGATCCAAGAGACTGCTTAGACTAAGTTAGGGTACATACATTGACTAGATACTAAATAGATTTAGTATGGAACAATCCAAGAGGGGATTGGTTCTGGTTTCACATGGCCTATATCTTTCTAAAAAATGTGTCCTCGGAAACAATAGCAGAAAGATAGGATGAGTAATATCTCATACGATTTGGCTATAGGATCTATCATGTATGTCATGTTATGTACCAGGCTTGATGTTGCCTATGAACTGAGCATGGTAGGCAGATATCAAGCAGATCTAGGAGAACAACATTGGACTGTTGTTAAGACTATCCTTAAGTATCAGAGAAGAACTAAGGATATGTTCTCGATGTATAGAGGAGACGAGAATATTATCATCATAGGGTATACTGATGATGGTTTTCAGACAAATCAGAATGATTTGAAGTTGCAATCTGGATATGTTTTTTGTCTCAACGGAGGAGCTGTGAGCTGGAAGAGTTCAAAGCATCTAGTTGTCACCGATTCTACAGTGAAGTCTGAATATATAGCAGCTTCTGATGCAGCCAAGAAAGTTGTCTAGATTTAGAACTGTGTCCAGGATCTTGATGTGGTTCCTAACAGTAAATATCATATCACATTGTATTGTGATAATACTGCAGTGGTAGCTCTTGAAAAAGAACCAAGTGTAGGTTTAGGGCATAGTGGAAGTTCGTTTGGGTTGGCACCCAACTTTGATTTTTACTATGATCAATGATTATTTCAGGATCAATACAACAATAAATGATAGTCTCCATGGAATATAATCAAATATTTAGATAAATAATCAAGAGGCCTGAAACCTTTAGAGATGATCTTACACATCATGTTTATAATTAATTTAATTAATTTCATAAAGAAAATAACACTTGGATCTTCGGTATTTTCTTCGTCGTTGATTTTGATCATTCGGAATTACCCTTTTAGATTATCTTGTTGCGCTTGCAAGGATCCAAACTAGAATCCCTCTAGCGGTGATCCACACGTGCTTCGATGGCCTTTGATTGAAACCGCTCATTCTTCGGGTGCTAGCATGGCGAAGTGAATGTCTTGTGTCTGTCATTCTTGATCACTTGTTCTTTGGTTTTAAAGAATGTCTCTCGTTCTTGAGAGGGGAGAGGGGAGGATTCGAGAGAGAAGTTGTTTGGCTCAACAATTCTCAATTCACTAGGTGTGTAGTGTGGTGTATGTCACAATAGGCATACTTGTCTATTTATATACATGGAATTTCAGTTACAATATTTAATTGCATAGTAACAGTTAAATACATTCATGAAATTAGCGAAAACCCTTGCTTTTAAAAATAATACCACGTCATTATTTATTGTGTGCTAACTTGCACAAAATGGGATTATAAATAAAATTCTATGTCACAAAATAATAGCAGCGTTATTTTAATTTGTGTCAACTAGTTAAATAATTATTTATCGTCTTACAAATAATTATTTTACTACCGAACCGGCCTTGGTCCGCTCGAACTCCACTTCCATTTCTTGAACACCCGAATAAATAAATAAATAATTTATTCTCTTAAATAAATATTTTATTTACAAACTAGTAAATAAATATTTATTAAATGTTTAATAAAATAAATAAATATATTTTACCCAAAATCCAGTGAATAAATATTTATTTAATTTATGCAATCATTTTAACTTGAATAAAATTATTCCACTATCTTGAGAATAATATTTATTAATTAAATTCAAATAGAATTTAACTAAGACCACCAAAGACACTTATTGTGTGACCCTCTAGGATTCTTTCTCGTTGGCATTAGGTGGGCTTGCCTAAAGTCCAAGGGTACTATCTAGAAATAGGTCAAGGCACCCAAGAGAAAGAACTTAAAGTTGCAACAATGACATCCACATATGAATGATCACTATGTAAAATAATCCCTTTGTCGCAATATCTCATCAAGCAGGTTTCAGGATAGTGTCATCAAATTTAATGTTTGATACATCGTTCTTTGACTACCTGAAATAAACTTGTCGTTACACCATGGCTACGGAATTTCACGTGACGGTTCTATTTCAATCAAAGGACAGATATATCAACTTCCATAAATAAAAGGGAAAAATCCTTCCTCAACTTATCCATTAATAAGATGTCACTCGTGACACACCCAATGTACCCTACTTCTCGCCAACTGTATGTGTGATGGTTTTTGTCAGTAAATCAAAGTGCGCAAGTCATGAAAAATATTAATGATAATCTTAAAGTCTAAGGATCATTACACATGCTCACAGATAGAAATATATGATGACACCAAAACATGTGGAATTCCTACTAGTGGGTTTGTTCTCATAATCTCCTATCTTGAAGATTACCAAGTGCGAACTTCATGAGAGGAAGTCTCATCTGCTTACGAGTACTCACACCTGACGGTCTACATGCTATGTATCCCATCATACTATGTCATCCAAATGCAGAACTATATTTAAGAATATTGTTATAGCATTTCAAGGTTCTCATCATAGCGGGGAACTTCTATGACCTCATCAATGAAACAAATACTCTATGACATTATTACATCATAGTCATGAAGAACAATGAAAAATATGTAATAATACATTAAATATCCATGTAATCAAAGTAAAACTAGTTGGTTCTAGGACACCAACTCTTACAAACTCCCACTTGGACTAGAGCCAACTACCTACGACTTTCAGTCTGCTAGAACTCACATGGTGATCATGTTTATGCTGATTCAAGGCTTTAGTCAAAGGGTCTACCACGTTGTCTTCTTTGGAAATACTACTTACTGCAACTTCACCTCTCTGAGAAAAATCTCTCAAGAGATGATACTTCTGAAGTATATGCTTCGTCTACTGATGTAACCTTGGCTCTTTTGCGAGATCCACCACTGTAGTATTATCACAATACAGTGTGATGGTATCTTTACTACTAGGTATACAACTATCTCCTGGATTAATATTCGCATCCAAACAGCATCTTTAGTTACCTCAGAAGCTGCGATATACTCGGACTCTACTGTAGAATTTGTGACCATACTCTTCTTTGAGCTCTTCCAGCTCATTACACCTTCATTCAAAGTGAAGATGTATCCCATTTGTGAATTCATGTCATCTTGATCAGTCTAGAAACTAGTTTATTCATATCCTCTGATTACTAGTTCCTCATCTCCTCCATAAACCAGGAACATATCCTTAGTACGCCTCAAATACTTTAAAATAGTCTTGACTTCCATCCAATGGCGATCACCTGGGTCAGCTTGATATCTACCTACCGTAATTAATGGGTAGGCGACATCCAGCCTAGTACATAGCATGGAATACATGACTGACCCAATCGCTAATGTGTATGGAGTCATTTCCATTATATTTCTTTCCTCATGTTTCTGAGGACAGATTTTCTTGGAAAGATGAATGCCATGTGACACTGGTAACAATCCCATCTTGGATTGTTCCATATTTAATATCTTCAGTATCTTATCAATGTATGTACTTTGACTTAGGCCCAGCAATCTATTGGATCTATCACAATGGATCTTGATCCCAAGAATATATGTTGTTTCTCCCAAGTCCTTCCTGGAGAAGCATTTATTCAACCATGCCTTAATAGACAGTAAGACCGGTATCTCATTTCCAATAATTAATATGTCATCAACATATACTATTAGGAAAATGACTGCACTCCCACTAAACCATTTGTAGACACAAGGATCGCATTCATTCTTGATAAAACCTATTTTTTTATGGATTCATCAAAATGAATGTTTCATAACCTGGATGCTTTCTTTAATCCATAAATGAATTTTTGCAACTTGCATACCTTATTGGCATCCTTTGGAGTCACAAACCCTTCAGGTTGTGTCATGTAAACATCTTATTAAAGGTTCCCATTGAGTAATGTTGTTTTGAAATCCATTTTCTAAATCTCATAGTCATGGTGAGCTGCAATGGCAAGTAGAATTCTGATGGATTTCATCATTGAAACTGGTGAAAAGGTTTCATCGTAGTCAATTCCTTAACATTGTTTAAACCCTTTTGCAACCAGTCGTGCCTTATAGGTACTGAATTTTCCTTTCATGTCCATTTTTTTCTTGAATACCCATTTGCAACCAATAGGCTTTACATCAACTGGAGGATCTACCAAAATCCAGACTTGGTTTTGTTACATGGAATCCATTTTAGAATTCATGGATTCTTGCCACTTGGCATTGTCTGTGCCACTTACTGCTTCCTTTTATGTTATAGGGTCATTATTATCAACTAATAATGAGTCGTCGTCATAGGTAACTAAAAAACTATATTGTTTTGGTTCTCTAACCTCTCTTTTACTACTACGCAGTACTTGTGTCTCTGGAACAGATTCTTCTTCCACGGGGCTTTGTGGAATCTGTTTCTGTACCAACTCTTGTGTACCTTAATCCTCAACTTCATCGAAGTCTATCTCACTCCCACTATCACTTTTGGATATGTTATCCCTCTCAAGGAATATGTCATGTCTTTCCACTATAACATTTTTTATGAGGGTTTGTATAGGTAATATCCCCTTGTTTCCTTAGGGTATCCTATAAAGGTACAATTTGTGCCTTGGGGTGCGAGTTTGTTACCTGAAGAGGCCTTAACAAACGCTTCACTACCCCACACATGTAAATTCAATAACATGGATTTTTTTCCACTCCAGAACTCGTATGGAATACCATTTATCAATTTAGTCAGTACTTGGTTTAGTATATGTGTCGTTGTTTGTAACGCATACCCCCAAAAGGATAATGGAAGACTTTCATGACTCATCATTGATCTCACCATGTCCAACAAGGTGTGGTTCCTCCTTTTACTTATACCATTCCATTGAAGTGTGTGAGGAGTGAGTTGGGATAGGATCTCAAACTCCCGTAAGTAATCAATGAAGTCCTGATTAAGATATTCTCTAGCTCGGTCTGAGCGGAGTTTCTTAATCTTCTTACCAAGATGGTTCTCAACTTCATTCTTGTATTCCTTAAACTTATCAAAGTAATCTGAATTATACCTCATTAAGTAGATATATCCATATCTACTAAAATCATCCATAAAAGTTAAGTACTCACCCCTTTCTTCAACTGGAAATGGTCCACACACATCGGTATGAACCAATTCAAGAAGCTCTTTAGCCCTTTCAACTTTCCCACCAAATGGGGCTTTGGTCATTTTTCCTTGTAAACATGCATGACATACACAAAGTGGTTTTAGTTCAAAAGAATCTAAATATCCATCTTGATGTAACTTTGTTAAGTGTTTCTCGTTTACATGACCTAGTCGGTGATGCCAAAGTTGGGTGTGGTATGAGTCATGTGAAGTATCTTTGTCATCAATTTTCATTACTTGGTTTGTGTAATCCAACACATAAAGACCGTTGTATAAATTTTCCCTAACAAAACAAATTTTATCTTTATAAAAGAAGAAACATTCATTTCCAAACTTGAAAAAAAACCATCTATATCTAGTCTTGATACAGAAATTATGTTTTTGGTTACATAAGGCACATAAAAACAACCCTTTAACACTAATATCATCTCTATTGGAAACGTGAGGTGGTAGTCCCCGATAGCTACAGCAACAAGTCTAGATCTGTTGGATACTTGGATATCTACCTCCCCTCGATCAATATTCCTAGATCTACTTGGTTCTTGTATTTGGATACATATGTGATCATCACAAGCAGTATCTAATACCCAATTTGTAGAAATCGATAGATTGAATTCGATAACAAATTCACCTGAAACTTCCCCTTTCTTATTAGGCTAGGTGCAGTTATTCTTCTAGTGGACCTTCTTTCCACGTATGAAACAAATAGCCTCGTGTTATCTTGCCTCCCCTTTGATCTTCCTTTTCTTGGAAGGCTGTGAAGAATCTTTGGTCTTAAATCTCTTCACCTTCCCTTTCCTCTTATTCATCATAAGGACAGAAGGATTTTCACGCTTCATATATTTGTCCACTTGGCGAATGAGGATAAGAAGATCAGATAGAGACTTCTCAATTTTGTTCATATTGAAATTGACAACAAAGTTAGAGAATCTCTGAGGGAGTGATGCGAGAATGAGATCGGTGCCCAGTTCTTAGGGGATTTTAAACCCTAAAACTTCCAGGTGCTCAATGTAGCTAATGAGCTTGAATACATGAGGCCCGGCTGGGGCACCTTCTGCAAGATTACTCTAAAATAGTGCCTTAGAGATATCAAACCTTTTCTGACTTGCTCTCTCCTGGTAAAGACCATGGAGGTGATTGAGCATGCTATGAGTATCCATGTTTTCATGAGACTTCATGAGCTCACTATACATTGATGATAACATAAAACATTGAACATTGACCACATCATTCATATGTTTCTCATAGACTAGGAAATCCCCATCACTCACCTCTTTGGAAGGCAAATCAGGTAATTCTGACTCCAGCATGTAAGACTTCCGTTCATGGCATAGGATAACCTGAAGGTGTCTAAACCATTTCTGGAAGTTACTGCCAGTGGGGATGTTGTATTTATCAAGAATTGATCGTAGAGACAATGTGGTTGACAAGCTTTTCATTTTTATTCTACAATTAAAACAGTAGATCATTAGTACTTTCTTGATTACATTTTTATGAGAAATAATAAATTAAGTCTCTCGCTATTTTATCAAATACCAGTGTCCCTCACCATTGAAATCGGAATGTCCAGTTGCTATGACATTTTGGTGGAAAGGATCCATATTCCCCTTTGTATAACCCCAACAAGGGTTGGTCAAGCTATTTGAAGGTATTTAGGTAGGTAGGTCTTTTCCAATTACGGGCTTGCAACTCCTTAATCTGTTGAGTGGACTCCCCAATCCTAAAATCATGACTTTGGATTTCCTCAACTCATGACTCTAATATTACACCAAGTCTAGTAAGGGATACCCCTCTTGATGTAATATGGTTAAGTCAACCTGAAACCTTTCATAAGGTCTTACTGTATAAAATTAAGTGTCCCAACAAGGGTTGGTCAAACAATTAGTTTTATTGAGTTTTGTTCTTAATCAAGTAAAGAAAGGGTTAGTCTGACTTAATATTTTATTTGAGGGATTTTTATCTCTTATGCGTGAATTTCTTATTATCATTATCACATGCTTGTTAATATTAAGTGGAACTTACTTAAGTGATTAACCATGTCTTGATAATATTTACGCATAAGTCTAGTTTATTTTAGTTCCATCTTGCATGCTTGTTTAATTCATTAATTATGTGATCGTGACAATGCATCCATAATGATAAACCATGCAACTGATAGAAATAAAATAAATTAAATGGCGTTATCATGAGCTTTTCTAATGGTTATTTTATCTGGCGGTTGATAAACTAACCCTAACCTAGGGGAGAAAAACCTTGAACCTTTTGGGTTCATGTTTATAGCTTCCACCTGTCCACCTCTGTATCTCCTGGGATTGGTTTCATCTCGACTCCAGCTTGAACCGTCTCCACTAGCTTGGGAGTTTCATCCATTACATATGCCTTTTTTTAACTCACATGTAGGTGAGGGGTAAAAATGGATTTTACATAAAAGAAACCTTGGGCACGCAGGCCCTAAATATTAATGAGGAGAAGGCTCACAGGCCAACAAATTTAATTTAAATAAATAAATTAAAAGAAACCATCCACGTAAAAAGGTCTTGGTCTAGCTCATGATCATCCATACATGCAACGATATTTATGCATAAATAAAACTAGAATTCAATTCTTTAATCATTTTTGTTTAAGATAAATCATGCTTGTATCAATTAATTATCATCTTTAATTAATCAATCCTTTTATCTTAAACCCTTTTCTGAATTTCTTTGAGATTCTCATCTATCGTAATTTTAAACAAACAAATTCATTTAAAATTATTTTTGTACGTAACTTGTACCTTAGAGGAAACCTGGTGAATTCCTATTCATAAATACCCAATGAGTAGAAATGAACATTACACATATGTTAAATTAAACACATATATATAAAACACCTATCACGTGTTGTGCCTCAGCTTTACGCCCGCACAATGGTACACGTCTCAATGGTTTGTATAATATAATAATAAATTTTAATAAATTTGTATAATTTAGATGAGTATACGACGTGTAGTTCCAACTACATGGCGTGTACTATTGTTCACCGTCCATCTGAAGTACACGCCTAGGGAAATGGTGTGTGAGTGTACTTCAAAAATCTTCAGAGTACACGACGTGTCTAGTGGGCCACACGCCATGTAGTTCCTCGTTACACGGTCTCTAGCTGGGCAAGCCGTGTACGGGGTACACAGTCCAACCCTAACCTGAAGGGACTACACATCGTGTCCATTGGGCCACATGACATGTAATCCGAAAACCATGTGCCACATGTTCCTATTCAACACACAAAGTCATTAAGACTTAGAAAAACTCCAATGACACGACTTGGTTTGGCGGACCAGACCTGATGCATTGAACCTTGACTACACGATGTGTACTGCCGAATACATGCCTTGTGTTTTGGTGTTGTAAGGCTGTGAACCTTTGGCACCTCCAGATGAGATCCTCTGTTTTATTTTAATCAAAATTAACAGAAAAGATCATTTTTGTAAGGTGAACGAGAAACAAACGAGGAGGAATAGATCTCGATATTCAGATTTATAGAACGATTAACTTGAATTGAAGCAACTAAATTATTAAATGCATAAATAATCAATGAAATATTTAAATAATTATAAACTATGATGTAACCCCTTTGATACCACTTGTAGTTTCTGGGTGTAGCGGAAGCGCAGTTGGGCCGGTACCCAACTTTGATTTTTACCATGATCAATGATTATTTCGGAATCAATACGATGATGAACATCAGTCTCCACGGAATATAATCAAAGATTTAGATAAATAAGGAAGAGGCCTGAAACCTTTGGAGAGGATCTTTCACATCATGTTTATAATTAATTTAATTAATTTCATAAAGAAAATAATACCTGGATCTTCGGTATTTTCTTCATTGATGATGTTGATCATTTGGAATTACCCTTCCGGATTATCTTGTTGTGCTTGCAAGGATCCAAACTAGAATCCCTCTAGCGATGATCCGCATGTGCTCTGATGGCCTTTAATTGACACTTCTCGTTCTCCGGGTGCTAGCGCGGCGAAGTGAGTGTCTTGTGTCGGTCGTTCTTGATCGCTTGTTCTTCGGTCTTGAAGAATGTCTCTCATTCATGAGAGGGGAGAGAGGAGGATTCGAGAAAGAAATTCTTTGGCTCAACAATTCTCAATTCACCAGGCATGTGGTGTGGTGTATGGAACAATAGGCATACTTGTCTATTTATATACATGGAATTTCAGTTACAATATTTAATTGCATAGCAACAATTAAATACATTCATGAACTTAGAGAAAACTCATGCTTTTAATAATAATAACGCGTCATTATTTATGGTGTCCCAACTTGCGCAAAATGAAATTATAAATAAAATTCCGCGTCGCAAAATAATAGCAGTGTTATTTTAATTTGTGTCAACTAGTTAAATAATTAGTTATCGCCTTACAAATAATTATTTTACTACTGGACCGGCCTTGGTCCGCTCGAACTCCACTTCCATTTATTGAACACCCGAATAAATAAATAAATAAATTATTCTCTTAAATAAATATTTTATTTACAAACTAATAAATAAATATTTATTAAATGTTAAATAAAATAAATAAATATATTTTACCCACAATATGATGAATAAATATTTATTTAATTTATGAAATCATTTTAACTTGAATAAAATTATTCCATTGTCTTGAAATAATATTTATTAATTAAATTCAAATAGAATTTAACCGAGACCACCAAAGACACTTAGTGTGTGACCCTCTAGGATTCTTTCTCGTTTTCATTAGGTCGGCTTGCCTAAAGTCCAAGAGTATTGTCTAGCAACGGGTCAAGGCACCTCGGAGAAAGAACTTAAAGTCGCAACAATGACATCCACATACTAATGTTCACTGTGTAATATAATCCATTTGTCAAAATATCTCATCAAACAGGTTTCGTGATAGTGTCATCAACTTTTATACTTGATACGTTGTTCTTTGACTACCTGAAATAAACTCTTTGTTACACCATAACCATGGAATTTCGTGTGATAGTTCTATTTCAATCAAAGGGTCGAGATATCAACTTCCATAAATGGAAGGGAAAAATCCTTCCTCAACTTATCCATTAATAACATGTCACTCGTGACGCACCCAACGTACCCTACTTCCCACCAATTGTCTACGTGACATTTTTCATCAGTAAATCAAAGTGCGTAAGTAGTGAAATGTATTAATGATAATCTTAAAGTCTAAGGATCATTGCACACGCTCACAGATAGAAATATCCTATGACACCAAAACATGTGGAATTCCTACTAACAGGTCTGTTCTCATAATCTTTTATCTTGGAGATTACCAAGTATGAACTTCATGAGAGGAAGTCTCATCTGCTTATCAGTACCCGCACCTGACGGTCTACATGCTATGTGTCCCATCATAGTATGTCATCCAACCGCATAACTATATTTTAGAATATTTTTTATAGCATTTCAAGGTTCTCATCATAGTGGGTAACTATCATGACCTTATCAATGCAACAAATACTCTAGGACATTGTTACATCATAGTCATGCAAAACAATGAACAATATGTAATAATACATTAAATATCAATGTAATCAAAGTAAAACCAGTCTGTTCTAAGACAGCAACTCTTACACCAAGGTCACATCAATGGACAAAACACATTCTCTAGAAGTATCACCTCTTGAGATGTTTCTATCAAAGGGGTGAAGTTTCAGTGAGCAGAGTGTCCACGGAAGAGAACGTGGAAGACTCCATGACTAAAGGTCTATCTCAGCAGAAGCATGAATATCATGTGAGAGCTAGCGGGTTAAAAGTTGTTAGTAGTTGGCTCTAGTCCAAGTGGGAGTCTGTTGGAGTTGGTGGCTTAGAACCAACTACTTTGTACTAAATATCTTATCATATCTTGATTGTTCTTCTACGTGACAGTGCATGTGATAATATCCTAAGAATAATTGTTGCACCAAAGGGTCATAGTGGATCCCTACTATGATGAGAACTCAGAAGTTTCATAACACTATTCTAATATATATGTTCTATGGCTAAATGATATTATTTGAAGGACACAAATAATACAGGCCATTAGGGGTGAGGACTCGTAAAACTTCAAGGCACCTTCTCATGGTGTGCACCCTTGGTAGTATCCAGGAGGATATTATGAGAACGAGACCTGCCCGTAGGAAATACACATTTTATAGTGTCATTGGATGTTCCTACATGCGGACGTGTGCATTGGTCCTTAGACTTTAAGATTATTATTAATGGGTATTACAACTCACGCACTTAGATGTATTAACGAAAACTGTTACGACGCACTGTTCATAGTGAGGTAGGATGTGTTGGGTGCGTCATGAGTAATACTACATTAATAGATAAAGCGAGAAAGAATTTGTCCCTTCTGTTCCATAACGAAAGTTGATATCTCAGGCTTTTTGATGGAATTTATGTAGCCTAAATAAATCCATGACCATGGTGAGGAATGGGCAAGTTCAATTCCAAAAATTCAAAGAAAGGATAATTGAGCACATGGGTTGATGGCACTAACATGCAGTCTGCTTGATTTGAGATATCATGACAAAGGGATTACATTACATGGTAAGCGTTCGTAGGAGATGACACATCATTGCGGCGTTAACTACTTTCTCTATGGGTGCCTTGGCGTGTTACTAGACGCTAACCTTGGACTTTAGGCAGGCTCCGCCTAATGCCACTGAGAAAGAGGCCTAGAGGTCACACACTAAGTGTGTCCAAGTATCTTAGTTAAATATTAATTTAACAAGTTAAATAAAGATTATTCTCGATTTTGGTTTAATAATTATTTAAGGATGTCTGATCGCATTTATTTCGACACTAGTTATTCAAGAGAATATATTATGGGTGAAATAATATATTTATTAGCGAGTAATGTAGTGATATTTATTTAAGAAATAAATAGTCATTATTCAAGATCTAATAAATGTGGTGGAGGAAATAAAAAAATAGAAAAACAAAAGTACATGTCGTGTATATTAATATATATACACATCATGTAGTTTTTATGGGGATTTGTGTTAAATAATATTATTTATTTAATTAAATAATATTAGGTGTAATCTGTTGTGCGCATGTCAAGTGATAATGATAGTCAACAGTTATTATTAGACATGGTGTCTTACTAAAAATTAAATGAAATAAATAAATGCTTTCAAGTAATTAATTCATTTTATTGTTCTAAGTAATAAAATCTCAATTACATTATTCGCATTAAGCCTAACCATTCTTTTTGGTTGTGCACAACGGATCTGGAGAAAGCTCTCAAGCCAAGAGAGAATTCTTTTCCTTCAAGAACGCTCTCAAGTTACGAGATAGGTCATCCTCCACCGGATCAAGGAGAGCGCTTTGGAAGCGACTCTCAAGGCGATCGAAGGAGAACATTGAAAGTGAAGGCTCTTATGCGCTAGCACCCGGAGATCCCTTCGGCGGTGTCCAAAGATACATAGAGCACGTGTGGATCACCACTAGAGGAAGCCTACACTTGACTTCTACGACGCAACGAAGGATCACATTGGATCGTAACAGGAAACATCAACAAAGAGAGAATTTCATCAAGGTAATTCTTATCTTTTAATTAAATTAATTATAACCAACATATGATGATCCTCTCCATGGTTTCGGGACTCTCCTCTTTTCTTTTGTTCTTCGTTCTATTATGAAGATCCGGTGTTTTATCATTGTGATGGATCTCGAATTGATCATTGTTAAACAGAAAAATTAATATTGGGTACACCCATCCACACGCTTCTGTTGTGCCCGGAACCTACATAAAGGCTTGAGGAGGATGATTGTTTTATGTTCTTAAGAGTGTTCTAGAGGAAGAGCTCTTTAGGGCTTCAGAGGATTCTCTCTGGACTTTCATTGTGCACAATGACGATTGGGGTTGAAAATGATATAATTAAGTTTATATTGGAATATGGTTAGAGAATAATAATGACACGTGAACCTTTATTATTCTCGTAATCTTTAATATGATTATTATTATTTACTTGACATGTGCTAAACTTACAAATAAATAAATATCATTTCTTGAGTAGATAAATTATCATTTATTCAAATGATATTTAATGTATCATTTTTCATTGGGTCATTAACTCGGTTTGTCTTTCCTCCTTAGTATTTATTAAACCTTGAATAAAAACTATTTATTTAAATAAATAAATATCATTGTATTGTCCATCGATAAATAAATAAATATTATATTCACTGAAATAACAAATAAATATATATTAAGTATTAAACTCACATGTATTCTATCAAATAACTAATGACTAAATAATTGTGACAAACCAAATATAAATAATTATTAAACCGCATATGAAAATAATATTTATTCAACATGTTAAATTTATATAGAATTTAACTGAGGTTCTGAATACACTTAGTGTGTGGACCTCTGAGCCCCTTTTTAGTGGCATTAGGCAGAACTAACTAAAATCCAAGGTTAGTGTATACCATCATCAAAGGTTACACAATGCACGACATGTGCTCCGTTGGACACAATGTGAGGCTCATACACAAGCTTGGTGTGTACTACCACTATCCTGTTGCGTGGAGTCTACTTATACGACATGCCCACTAAGGTGACACGGCGTGTGGGGCTCATGGGTTAGTTGGGCATGTACCCAGTAGCCTGAGCCATGTTGTTTACTTGTACACAATGTGCTCCCTGACCCACACGACATTTGTGGCCAAGGGAATAGTTGGTATTGTACTCTTGTACACCTCGAGTCATGTAACCTAGTTAAACACGAAGTGTGGTTCCACTACCGTAAAAACAGGTTTTCGCAACGCTACTCTTTAACAGCATTAAAAAAAACACTGATAAATGGGTACTTTTATCAATGCTAAAAAAACGGTGATAAAAAGTACTTTTAATCGCGCTATTAAAAGTACTCTTTTATCAGCGCTTTTTTTAACATTGTTAAAGCGACCCTCTTTATCAACGTTTTTTTAGTAGCGCTGATAAAGAGAGATTTTATCAACGTTTTTTTATTAGCACTGATAAATGGTATATTTCAAAAAAAAATCATTAAAAATAATATATTAATATATAAATATATTTATATTGATATAAATATAATATATATTTTTAAAATCTGTTTTAAATGAGTATAAATAGACATTTACACTTAATATATAATATATCTAGTGAAAATGAGTCATAAAATATTTAAAAAAAATACTATTAATTAATAATTTACTAATTATCATTGAGTAATAATCATTTAATAACAATTTAAAGACACAAAAAATCAAAAAATTAATAAAAGATCTAAAATAAGTTGAAAGTGTGACTCAAACTTCAAACGACCATAACTTTTGATTCGGGTGTTCGTTTGAGCTCCACCACATATCAAATCAAAACCTGTGACAAGTTATACGTGGTGGTGACATAAAAGAACCTTATGTCACATTTTTGAGACCAAGAAAGGCCAAAAATACTTCCAAAACTGAGTTTTTAGTCAGGATACCCCAATTTTTTAACATTCAATGGAATTTTAGCCTTATTTAAGGGAGTCTTTTTACCCCTTTTCAGTAGGGGCTGAATTTATTTTGAGGAATTACATTTATATGGATATTATGACTTTGAAATTTTATTGTTTTTCACAATGTATTGTTATTTATAATCAAAATATATAAAAATACATACATATTTTTTATATATTCACACATAAAAATTTAATTTTATAAATAAATAATTAAACATATTTACATATAAAATATATTTATCAATATATAAGTCTTATCTAAATAAAAACTAAAATCCATTTTATTTAAAATACAAATATATGAATATTTATATACCTATACAATGTGTGTGTGTGTTTATTTGTGTGTGTACGTATTAAGAAACTGATATATATTATCTATATATTCTAACTTATGATACATATTAATATATAATATTAGTAAATATATATAAATATGTATAAGTATACTTATAGATACACATATAATATGTGTGTGTGTGTGTGTGTGTTGTATATATGTATTTGTTTATTTATAAACATGCACTAAAAAACATATTTTATAAATGTATTTAAAACTGTTCTTATAAATGTATAAATATATAAATATAACTATATATGTATATGTATATATATATATATTTATATATATATATATATATATGTATGTATATGTATATGTATATGTATATGTGTATATGTATAAATATAACAGTATATGTATATGTATATATTAATATATATATATATATATATATATATATATATCTGTGTGTGTGTGTCTATGTATATATATATTAATATAACTAAATATATATATATATATATATATTAATATAAATATATATATGTTCATATAAATGTATATTAATATATTAATAAATATAACTATATATATATATATATATATTATTAAATGGAGACCAAAGCAACATAGAGGAGTGGTAAATGGTCCAGGCGCGTAGGGGAGAGGTCTCGGGTTTGAATCTAGGGGGAGGCGGGGGTGTGCGTGTGGGTTGTTGAAGGGTGGTGCTAGTAGTGTTAAAAGGTCGGACGTTGGTGAAGGGTGGTGTTAGCATTGTTAAAGGGTTGAGGGTTGGGTGTGGTGTGTAGGGGTGGCTAGAGCATGCAGACGGGGTGGTGCACAATGTTGTTGAATGGGGGGTCAAGCGCTGTTAAAACTCTGATTTTTTTTATTTTTTTTAACTTTTATCAGTGCTTTTAGAAAAGTGATTATAAAGCGAGTATTTATCATCATTTTTTTTAGTGTTGATAAAAAAGGCCTCCTTTTAATAGTGATTTGATTATCTAAATCCTTTTTTAGCACTGGTAAAACTTTGTTTTGTAATAGTTTTCAAAAGTACACATCATGTGATATTTAGGGCAATGTTGACAATTCTAGTTGCTCGTCGATATATATACATTATATGTTTAATATACATAAACATTATTACGTGTATATATAAATTTTTATTATTTATATATAATTACTTATACATACATACATACATACATACATACATACATACATACATGCATACATACATATATATATATATATAATGATATAAACCTTATGATATATGTATATATATATACATGTATATGCATGCATGCATGCATACACACATACATACATACATATAAAATAAAAAATTAACAATGATGAATGTTCGGGGTCAAATGATATAGTTTTTAGTAAAATCAATTGTGGTAAACCGAAAACTTTGGATTTACGGTTAAATAGTTTAATAAAAACGGATATTTGAAAGGCTTATGTTTAGTTATAAAAAACGGTTTAACTTTTTTCAAAAATAATTCAGAAAGAAAAAGAAAAAGAAAAAGGCAGCATACATGTGCTGTGCTTAGATGTCTTAATTTCCCGATCAAAGCTAATATTATGGTTACCCTTTAAATGATTACTATATAATTTAATTATTTTTATATTCAAACCGTGCAATAGTATGTAAATTTTTATCAAAAAAAATCTCACCATTAATTTAAAATAAATAAATGAATATATATATATATATATTTATGTAAATGAGTGGAAATGTGACACATTACAAATAATATCACACAACACACAAATGTAAAGAATTACTCAATGAGTCTCGAACTCGAGACCTCGTCGATACCCATAAGGACACATAACACTTAGGTGCACTTTAAGAGCTATATGTATGTATGTATGTATTACAAATAGTCGATGAGGAGGGAATTAGAAAGGTACAAAAAAAACACACAACGCACAAATGCAACAAGCCGGAGACACTCCTCGACGCCCCATAGGAGTGTCACCAGTGAGTCACGTCATGAGGTGTATGTGTGTGTATGTGTGTATATATATATTTATATAATTGGGTAAATAGATACTGATAATTACCCATAATAATTGTAATTTTTTTTAAAAAAAACGATAGAAGGAATACGGTAATAATATTAATAATGTTTTTGTGCCTTTATTCTCCTCCCTTTGCCCCCGCGTCATTATTTTGGAGGCCGCATACTCCGCCTTTAACTCCTCCCCGGGATGCGGCCACGTAGCAGAACGTTGACCATTGAAACTGTCACGTAATCGGGTGGATGCGGGCAAGAGGCCCACGTGGGTGGGTCCGGGATTGGGGTCATCCGGCGGCCCAGGGTTCCATTCGCGTCTCGCAGAAAGGGCCAATCCCCCAACGGTCGAGGCGGTCGGCACGCGAGGCTGAATTTCAAGAGCCGTTTGGTGAAAAATGAGTTGGTAAACCGAAACAACCATAATAATCCAAAAATCGTTACAACACCCGCCCGTCACGTTGATGTCGGGCATCGCACCGCCAAAGTCCGATGCCCGCCCCCGCCGCCACGTTGCAGCAGTTTTAGTTGAGACCCGCCGTCGCAGCGATGCATTAAAAAAAAATTAAATTAAATTGGGGCGACCGCTCGCAGCAGTCACGAAATGGGTATTAGTGACACGAAAGCCGTCCCTAATGCCCAAAATTAGACCACTGATAAAAAATATTATTATATTATTAATATATATATATATATATATATATATATATATATATATATATATATATTATTCCAATGTAATTAATTATTCCAATGTAATTAATATCATTTTATATTGAAATTATATTGAAACTATTATATATATATATATATATATATAACTATGCATTTTGTATACTTTTATATAAAATGATAATATTTTTCATATAAATAAATATTACATATCTAATTCATAATTTTTTAAAATAATAATAATTTAAATATAAATAGTAATGAATAGTACTTTTAAAAAACAATTGATAGTAAAATTTAATATTTATATTCAATTAGTAATACATTGAAAATAATCATGTGCATGCAAATACAATTATTAATATTTTTAAATATAATTATAATTTTTTCTAAAGTATAAAATATTTATTCATTTTTATAATTAATAAAAGTTTTTAAAAATATTATTTATATTAAAATACAATTAATAATTATTAATATTATATACATTTATATAATTAGTAATTTATTGAAAATGTTTTTGTATTTAAATGTAATTATTAATATTTTTATATTTAATTATAAATTTACACAATTAATAATATATTGTAAAAAAATATTTGCGCATTTATATAATTAAGAACATGTTTTAAATACAATTAATAATAGTTGAATACAATTAACGGTTACTAAAGTTTTTATATATAATCAATAATATATACATGTTTTAATTAAACTTAATGTGTTTCCTCATCCCTACCAAGTGATATCAAAGCTTAGTTGTAGTGTTTGGTGAGAGAGCACAAAAGCGGAGATTTTCCGATCTAGCAATTTGTCAAGGATTCAACGGGAAGTTCAAATTTCGGAGGTTCCCACAACCTGCACCTAAAGGGGGCAACTGAATGTGTTGCAAAGTGTCCACCAAGCTCAAGCGTTGAGTCTGGACATTGACCATAAGTGTAAAGACCCAAAAATTTCATGTATTTTTTTTAATTATATGAGAATTTTACGAGTCCACGAAAATTGACGGCGCGTGATTCTGAGACCCGGTGTGCCCAAAATGAATTTTTGAACTTTTTTTCGGGTACGTTCAGTAAACGTGCGAGCAGATTTTTGTAACTTTTGAACCAGTGTTCGAAATTGAAATATGAGGGCACCGATAAACTCACAGCGCCGGTATTCGCTTAAGGAGACCTTCACCTCGACCGTAGTAGGTCGATGGTGAAAGTTAGATTTTGAGTTTTTCGTGGAAGAATAAAATAAAATAAAAATGTTTAACATTTTTATTTTTGTTGAAACCTCCCATGTGGATGTTATAAAGGTGAGCACCACCTGAACTAAAGGCTCACACATTGGTTATGGTGGTGGGGACCACCCAAGCCAAACCCCCCCCCCCAAGTTTGAATTCAAAGGCGGAGACCACCCGACCCTTGAACCTCCCACTTAAATGTGGGGAAGTCTCTTGAACTTCCTTCACTTTAATTGTGTCACACCCTCTGATTAATTATGCCAATTAAAAGATGCCAACTTAATGGTGTCAACAATTAAAATGTTAAATCATATTTTATGTTGGCACCTCATCCTTTGAGAGAAGATTTTTGGGTTGGCAAAGGAGAGGGGAGAACTTGTGGAAGGGCTTCTCCAACGAAGAACGCCAACGAAGAACTCTTCTCCTTCGACGAATCTTTCTCCAAACTCCGTCGAAGGATCTCCAACGACAAACGAACCGACGATCGAGGAAACGCCGTCGTCACCAACTCCATCGTTTTCCTTTCTTCACCGACATCGTTGGAGGAGACTTGTTTCGGGATCGACAAACGCCAATCCGTCTCAACCGCGGACAATCTTCAACCGAACCAACGAGGTAGGAGTGCGTTTTAAATTGATCAATGTTAATTTTCCTCTAACATTGAATCATTCCCCTTGAGCCGCTTGTTACCGCCCTAACACGGAGGATACGAGCCAAACAAACATGGCCCGACCCCTCCGCAAACATTATGGTTCTTTTGTATGTTCTTCGCGATGGTGACGACGACCGATGCCGGCGTTTGGCACCGATGGAACTCGAGAACCGCGGCCGGCCGTGACGAAGGCGAAACAAGAAGGGCGGTTGGTCCCGCCGGCCGCCGGCGGAGGCCCGGCGCGCGGCCCCAACGCACGGCCAGCCACGGCGGACCGCCACACTGCGGCCTCCGCCGCCCCGCGACCTCGCCGCTTCGCAACCCTCCGCGGTCTCGCCACCCTGCGGCCCCCGCGGCCTCGCCGCCCCGCGGCCCCCGCGGCACCCGCGACCTCGCCGTCCAGTGGCCCTCCGTCGCGGCCTCGCCGCCCGGCGGCCCTCCGCAGCCCCCGGCCTCGCCGCCCAACGGCCCTCCGCGGCCTCGCCGCCCCGTGGCCCTCCGCGTCCCCCACGGCCCCCACGCCGCACGGCGCGGGCGCGGGTCGGGCCGACCCAAATCGGGTCGGGTCGGGCGGGGACGAGCCGGGTCGGACCGGACCCGAACCAACTACGGGCTTTTCGCTCTATCAGTCATAACTTTGGCACCAGACATCTGTTTGACAAACCGTCAACGACGCTGTAAACCTTGGAGCGAGAAAGTCCCTCTGGTATACCCCACTTGAGATTTGGATAAAGTTGGAATACAATCGGGTTGGATCGAGCACGAATCCAACCGGGCCCTTCGGGACTAAAAGGCTAATAACTAACAAACCAAGCGCCTGATTCACGCACCGTCGGTTGCCTTGAGACCCCTATGATGTGGCGATCCTTTGAGATACTTTTTCGTGGGACTTCGTGGGAGTTGGAGTATCGACCAGTGGCTTGAGGAGCGGACTCTCCCGGAGACGAGCAAGCTTAGTGCGGAAACCCAGTAGCAGACTGTGACGTGAAGAATGAATAACGATCCTGTGTGGGTCAGCACCGAACGATCCTGTGTGGGTCAGCACCGAGCGGTCCTGTGTGGGTCAGCACCGAGCGGTCCTGTGTGGGTCAGCACCGAGCGGTCCTGTGTGGGTCAGCACCGAGCGTTCCTGTGTGGGTCAACACCGAGTGATCCCGTGTGGGTCAGCAGCAGAGCCTCTTAACAGAGTAAGATGTTTCATTAGTTACATCTAATCATTTGTACTTCTGTACCTAAGTTATACCTAGTGTGAGCTGAGTACGTACCTGTGTGGTACTTTCCTTCGTGATAATACCTTGGAGGTATTCTTTTGTGTGGTGTACCTGTGTTGTACTTGCCTTCGTGGTATTCCTTCGTGGAACAGTTGAGCATTGGACTTTTGGGCCAAACCCTGTGTTTTCTCTTGATTGAGATGAGTATACTTGATTACTTGGATATATGTATGGGCATATACCTAAGTAGGGTTGTCAGTTGATTTCATGCTTTGTGGTTTATCCTTTGTGAATTTTGTGAGCCCTTGAGGGTCTCGGGGTCCCTACTGAGTATCGTTATACTCACCCCTGCACGGGCTATGCTCGCACCTTGTTGTGTTTGGTGCAGATGACGAACAACGCTGATCGAGGCTGAGGGTACTAGGACTAGACGGGGCCCAGAGGTGGATCATACGACGTGTCAGTACGCAGAGGAGACGAGCGGACGTGGAGTGTTGAGGAGGCGATCTGTACCTACCCTTCATGTAGGAACCTCGGAGGACAACCCAGTAGTTTCTTTCCTTTTTATTCAGTTGTGTTGTTTTTCAGTTGTACTTGTACCTTTACTGTTGGGCTTGTATTCTGACCTCTTTTTACTCCCAACACTCTTTTTTCTATACAATTGACTTGTGTTCGTATCTTGCTATGTGCTTGGTTGCGCGTGTTTACAGGTTATAAAGGCAATGCCTTCCCAGTTTTAGTGAATACGCCTTTCGGTGCTAGTCTCCAGCCCCTGGCCTATGAAAGACAGGTTTGGTGTAGTCACGGCACGGACCCCGGGGGATGGGTCGTGACAAATTAGTATAAGAGGAGTCGGTTCTACCGTAGAACATTGAACTCTGATCTTTTTAACGACAATAGTGTTAAGTGTAGTGAGTGTGGTTATCAGTTTAGGGAATCCAGTGTTGGTGCGGCGACCGACATATCCATACACCAGGACCATGACTTCTGATTTCCGACTCAGTGCACGAAAACACCGATTGCGTGTGTGTTTTCAAGAGTCTTCTTTGTGAACTCTCTGAGTCAGCTCACCAGGTATAACTTTTTGACCGTGGCACACCTATTTCTTTTCAGGATGCCTCCATGCAGACAACCAGCTAGGGTTCCAGATATAGTACGCACTGATAGCCCACTGGGCGACGAGACCTCGGTTTAGGACCCTTTTCTAGTAGAGGCACCAGTGGAGGCACCAACAGTACCATTACCCATTGGGACACCGATGCCACCAGCCCCAACAGCAGAGAGGGCACGCTGCTTGAGCGCGTTGCATGAGTTCCAGCACCAGAGGCCACCCAGGTTCAGGGGAGAGACGGACCCACAGGCGGCTGAAGATTGACTGGAGGCCGTGGCGAGAGTCTTCCGACTGATAGGGACACCAACTGATCTCATGGTGATCCTTGTCGCCGGTCTTCTACAGGCAGCAACAGGCAGATGGTGGAGCATGATGCTCCAGATTCACGATGATGTGACGCTTCTCTGGGCAGACTTCAAGAGCCTGTTTCAGGCAGAGTTTGTTCCAGTGACTCTTCGCGCAGTGCACATACATGAGCTACTTCATCTGCAGCAGGGCAGCATGATTGTGGCTTAGTACTCATCGAGGTTCACTGACCTCTCACGCTACTCCACTGATATGGTACGAGACCCATTTTTCAGGGCCCAGACCTTTGAGCAGGGACTCAGAAGGGAGATCAGGGCTTCGATGATTTCTGTTAGCATCCCGACGCAAGCGAGGGTGTTAGAGAGAGTCCTCTTAGTAGAGAGTTTCCTTGTTGAGTAGTCACCAGCAGTGAGACCCACCACCGGACGTCACGTAGCGGAGTCTTCTGCAGATGGTAGTAGAAAGATGTCTCAAAGCTCCAAAAGGACCAGACCTACAGGTGGATGACCGTAGGATTCATGGTCGGTTGTGCGAGGCACCCGAGGTAGAGCCAATCATGCCAGGAGCGGGCAGTGTTACGCATGCGGCGGGCAGGGTCACATGGCTCGTGACCGTCTGACCCCCTGCACGAATGATCAGCAGACAGTTGGGGGACCGCCCAGGCAGAGACAGAGGTTTGACCGAGGAGGTCCGCAGGGAGCAGGCAGAAGTGGCAGAGGAGCTGGCCGTGCAGCTGACAGTGGGCGACGATTCGAGATGTTACCGCCACCACCACCAGGTGGTCCACCTCGACCATAGGGATCAGGAGGACAGGGGCGAGCTCAGCTCCAGGCAGCTGAGGCCTACGATCACGATGCTCCGGAGATTATACGAGGTACGATATGTGTCTACTCCAACTTAGCTGCAGTACTTATAGACACAGGTGTCAGTCATTCTTTTATTTCCACTGCTCTCCTTCAGAGCTCGAAGATTCCGACAGAGTAGTTGGCTCAATACTTACGGCTAGAGACTTCCACGATAGCAGATTCAACGATTACGCACTGGTGCCGGCAGTGCGAGCTTACTCTAGGAGGCGAGAGCTTCGAATGGGATCTCCTAGTAGTGGCGTCGAGGCCTTACGATGTCATCTTGGGTATGGACTGGTTATCTACAGTCCATACTCATATTGATGGTATTAGGCGCAAAGTGTGGTGTGTCCGCATGGATGGGACCAAGTTTACCTTCACCGGCGAGAAGGGATCCTTTGCAGCACAGGATGGACTTACCCGGAGGAGAGTGAAGCCGTTCACTCATCAGTTGGCTAGCCTTACCCTCAGAGCAGTTGATGTGGAGAGTTCGAGTTATCCTATAGTGGTGGACCAGTATGTGGATGTCCTCCCTGATGATGTTCCGGGTCTACCTCATCGCAGAGAGGTGGACTTTTACATTGACTTGTACCCTGGGACGACACCAATATCTACACCAGCGTATCGGATGACACCCATGGAGCTTCCCGAGCTGCGGGTACAGTTGGAGGACTTACAAGGGAAAAGGTTCATCCAGCCCAGTGTTTCCCCTTGGGCAGCCCTGATTTTGTTCGCCAAGAAGGCGATGGGAGCTTGAGGCTTTGTGTTGACTACCGGCACCTGAACCAGGTGACCGTGAAGAACAAGTACCCACTCCCGAGGATTGACGATCTCTTTGATCAGCTGAAGGGAGCACGATGGTTTTTAAAGATAGACCTCAGATCTGGCTATCACCAGCTCAGAGTGCGAGATAAGGATGTGCAGAAGACTACTTTCAGATGTCAGTACGACCATTATGAGTTCTTAGTTATGCCATTCGGCATGACCAAAGCTTCATAAGTATTCATGGGACTCATGAATAGGATATTTCAGCCATACCTTGATCGCTTTGTAGTAGTCTTCATCGACGACATTCTGATCTACTCGACTACTGAGAAGGAGCATGCTTATCATTTGAAGGTAGTACTGGACACACTTCGAGAGCACTAGCTTTTTGTTAAGCTCTCGAAGTGCCAGTTCTGGAACTGAGAGGTTCACTTTCTAGGACATGTCATCTCGGAGGCTGGAGTTGCAGTGGATCCAGCGAAGATTGAGGCGATACTTGCTTGGGATCCACCTAGGAGTGTGACAGAGGTACGGAGTTTTCTGGGTTTGGCCGGATACTACCTGAGATTTGTGCCAGATTTCTGCAGAGTTGCAGCACCACTATCAACGTTGACGAAGAAGGGGAAACCCTTCATGTGGTTAGAGAGATGCCAACAGAGTTTTTAGGAGCTGAGGCAGAGGCTGACAAGTGCCCCCCCATCTTGAGGCTACCAGAGGAGGGCTTAGGGTACGTAGTTTACTACGATGCATTAGGGACCGGGTTTGGATGTGTTCTGATGCAGGAGCGAGCAGTGATCACATATGGTTCTCGACAACTGAGACAACATGAGAAAAACTATGCTACCCATGACCTGAAGTTAGCAACAGTGGTCTTCGCCTTGAAGATGTGGCGACATTACTTGATGGGCGAGCCTTTTACAGTCTACTCGGATCACAAGAGTTTTAGGTATATCTTCTCTCAGAAGGACCTGAACCCGAGACAACGACGTTGGCTTGAGTTCCTCTAGGAATATGACTTCGAGATAGTTTATAATCATGGGAAGGGGAACGTTGTAGCAGATGCACTCAGCCGGAGATCTGGTATACAGCTGCTAGGTGAGGCGACGGAGCAGCTGACCGCTTTGCCGATATCCTTTGTGGATCGAGATGGAGCAACATTCCTTCAGTCTCTTACAGTCACTCCTCCACTTCTTCCATGAGTCAGGGAGGCGCAGCGCTGGGACACTGACTACGAGACTCGACGTGCTCAGATATCCATAGGATAGACACCTGATAGATTTTCTGAAAGTGGGGAGCACATCATCCTCTTCAGAGGATGTACCATGGTATCAGTGTCACTTCAGGAGGAATTGTTGAGGGAGTTCCACACATCACCTCTAGCGGTACATCCAAGAGTGGCGAAGATGTACCAGGATCTCCGAAGACAGCACTGGTGGCTGAGAATGAAGAAAGCAGTAGTAGAGTTTGTCTCTCGGTGCCTCACTTATCAGCAAGTGAAGGCGGAGCATCAGGTACCAGCAGGCTTGGTTCAACCTTTAGAGGTCCCAGAGTGGAAGTGGGATAGGATATCCATGGACTTCGTGATAGGACTTCCACATACATCCAGAGTTCATGACTCGATCTGGGTGATCGCCGACCGACTCACCAAGTCAGCCCACTTCCTACCGATCAGAGAGCAGGGTTCAGTAGAGAGCTTGAGACGCCTCTATGTGCAGGAGATTGTGCGGCTACATGGAGTACCCACGACAATTGTCTCCGATCATGATACACGTTTCACTTCCCGACTATAGAAGAGGTTGCAGGAGGCTTTCAGGATGCAGCTTCGTTTAAGCACCGCCTTCCATCCTCAGACGGATGGCCAGACTGAGCGGACCATTTAGACTCTCGAGGACATGTTGCGTGCTTGTGTCCTCGAATTTGGTCGCAGCTAGGAGGATCACTTGACTTTGGTGGAGTTTGCATACAACAACAACTATCACTCCACCATTAGGATGACACATTTTGAGGCGTTGTACGAGCGACCTTGCAGATCACCTTTGTGCTGGACTGAACCAGGGGAGTCAGCACTAGTGGGACCAGAGATGGTACGAGCTACCACAAAGAATGTGCAGATCATCCAGGAGCGGATGAAGACTACACAGAGCAGGCAGAAGTCTTATGCCGACAGGAGACAAAGACCTCTAGAGTTTGAGGATGGTGACCATGTCTTTCAACGGGTCTCACCTCGACAAGATTTATGGAGATTTGGCTAAGGCGAAAAGTTATCTCTAAGGTTCATTGGACCCTTCCAGGTCCTCAACAGAGTTGGAGAGGTGGATTACCGCCTAACACTTCCCCCTTAGTTGCACCGGGTGCATGACGTCTTCCACGTAACCCAACGGAGGAGATACGTGCATGACCCTTCTCACATCATCGACCACAGCGAACTGGACATCGACGATGGGGCGAAGTTTTCAGAAGTTCCAGTAGAGATTGAGGATCGACAAAAGAAGGTCCTTCGTGGGCAGTCGATACCTCTGGTGCATGTTCGCTGGCAGCACGGGAACCTCCAGGAGAGCACATGGGAGCGAGAGGCTTAGATTTGTGCCCAGTACCCCCACTAGTTTTCCTAGTTTTTGTGATGGGGCTTTCGGGGACGCAAAGCCCTGATGTAGGGAGAATGTAAATACCCGGAAATTACATTTAATTTTTTTAATTATATGAGAATTTTATGAGTCTGCGAAAATTGACGGCGCGTGATTCCGAGGCCCGGTGTTCCCAGAATGAATTTCTGAACTTTTTTTTCAGGTACGTTCAGTAAACGTGCGAGCGGGTTTTTGTAACTTTTGAACCGGTGCTCGGAATTAAAATCCATGGGCACTGGTGAACTCACAACGCCAATATTTTCTTAAGGATACCTTCACCTCGATCGCAGTAGGCCGGGGGGTGAAATTTAGATTTTGGGTTTTTCGTGGAAGAATAAAATAAAATTAAAATGTTTAACATTTTTATTTTTGTTGAAACCTCCCATGTGGATGTTATAATGGTGGGGACCACATAAACTAAAGCCTCCCACATGGGTTATGGCGGTGGGGACCACCCGAGCCCAAACCCCCCAAATTTGAATTCAAAGGCGGGGACCACCCGACCCTTGAACCTCCCACTTAAATGTGAGGAAGTCTGTTGAACTTCCCCCACTTTAATTGTGCCACACACTCTGATTAATTATGCCAATTAAAAGATTCCAACTTAATGGTGCCAAAAATTAAAATGTTAAATCATATTTTATGTTGTCACCTCATCCTTTGAGAGGGGATATTTGGGTTGGCAAAGGAGAGGGGAGAACTTGTGGAAGAGCTTCTCCAACGAAGAACGCCAATGAAGAACTCTTCTCCTTCGACGAATCTTTCTCCAACCTCCGTCGAAGGATCTCCAACAAGGAACGAACCGACGATCGAGGAAACGCCTTCGTCACTGACTTCATCATTTTCCTCTCCTCACCGACGTCGTTGGAGGAGACTTGTTTTGGGATCGACAAACGCCAATTCGTCTCAACCGCGGACAATCTTCAACCGAACCAATGAGGTAGGGGTGGGTTTTAAATTGATCAATGTTAATTTTCCTCTTATATTGAATCATTCCCCTTGAGCCTCTTGCTACCGCCCTAACGTGGATGGTACGGTCCAAACAAACATGAACCGACCCCTCCGCAAACATTATGGTTCTTTTGTGTGTTCTTCGTGATGGTGATGATAACCGGTGCCGACGTTTGGCACCGGTGGAACTCGAGAACCGCGACCGGCACCACGACCGACAGCGACAAAGGCGAAAAGCGGCAGGCGATCAGTCAAGTCGGCCGCTGGCGAAGGCACGGCGCGCTACCACGCCGCACGACCAACCACGACGGACCGCCGCAACGTGGCCTCCGCCGCCCCGCGGCCTCGCTGCTTCGCGACCCTCCGTGGACCCCACGACCTCGCCCCTCCGTGACCCTCCATGGCCCCCGCGACCTTCGACATCCCACAGCCTCTTGGCCCCCGTGGCCTCGCTGTCCTGCGACCCCGCGGCCCCCCGCGACCTCACCATCCTGTGACCCTCCGCGGCCCCGCGGCCTCACCGCCCAGTGGCGCTCCGCCGCCCCATGACCTCGTCGTCCCGTGACCCCGTGGCCTCACCGCCCAGTGGACCTCCGAGGCCCCCGAAGCCCTCTGTGGCCCCCACGTCCATCCGCGACCCCCGCAGCCATCGCCACCCCGGGGCCCTCCGCGGCCCCCGTGGCCTTGCCGCCCCGCGGCCCTTCGCGGCCCCCGCTGCCTTGCTGCCCTCACGGCCCCCGCGCCGCCCTCGCGCCCTCCGCATCGCCCTCAAGGCATCGTACCGATCCGCGGCCCCCCGTGCCGCCCATCATGGGTCGGGTTGACCCAAATCGGGTCGGTCCGACCGGGTCGGACCGGACCTGGACCAACTACGATCTTTTCGCTCTATCGGCCATAACTTTGGCACCAGACGTCCGTTTGATAAACCGTCAACAATGATATAAACCTTGGAGAGAGACAATCCCTTTGGTATACCCCACTTGAGATTTGGATAAATTTGGATTACGGTCGGGTTGGATCTAGCATGAATCCCACAGGGCCCTCGGGACTAAAAGGCTAATAACTTACAGACTGAGTGTCCGATTGACACACCGTCTGTTGCGTTGAGACCCATATGATGTGGAGGTCCTTTGGGATACTTTTTTTGGGACTTAGTGGAAGTTGGAGTATCGACCAGTGGCTTGAGGAGCATACCCCCCCGAGACGAGCAAGCTTAGTGAGGGAACCCAGTAGTTGGCTGTGACTTGAAGAATGAATGACCATCTTGTGTGAGCCAGCACCGAGCGATCCTGTGTAGGTCAACACCAAGCGATCCTGTGTGGGTCAGCACCGAGAGATCCTCTGTGGGTCAGCACCGAGAAATCCTGTGTGGGTCAGCACTAAGCGATCCTATGTGGGTCAGCTTCGAGCGATCCTGTGTGGGTCAGCACCGAGCGATCTTTTGTGGGTCAGCAGGAGAGCCTCTTAATAGAGTAAGATGATTCAGTAGTTACATCTAATCATTTGTACTTCTGTACCTAAGTTATACCTGGTGTGAGATGAGTATGTACCTGTGTGGTACTTTCCTTCGTGATAATACCTTGGAGGTATTCTTCTTTGTGGTGTACCTGTGTTGTACTTACCTTCATGGTATTCCTTCCTTTGTGGAACAGTTGAGCTTTTGGATTTTAGGTTGGACCCTGTGTTTATTCTTGATTGAGATGAGTATAATTGATTACTTAGGTATATGTGTGAGTATATACCTAAGTAGGGTTGTCAGTTGACCTCATGCTTTGTGGTTTATCCTTTGTGGATTTTGTGATACCTTGAGGGTCTCGGGGTCCCTACTGAGTATCGTTTTACTCACCCCTACACGGGCTATGCCCGCACCTTGTTGTGTTTGGTGAAGACGACGGACAATGCTGATCGAGGCTGAGGGTACCAGGACTAGACGGGGCCTAGAAGTGGACCATACGACGTGTCGGTACACAGAGGAGATGAGTGGACATGGAGTGCTGAGGAGGTGATCTGTACCCACCCTTCAGGTAGGAACCTCGGAAAAATAACCCAATAGTTTCTTTCCTTTTTCTTCAGTTGTGTTGTTTTTCAGTTGTACTTGTACTTTTTCTGTTGGGCTTGTATTCCGGTACCTTTTTACTTTCATCACTCTTTTTGCTACACAGTTGACTTGTGTTTGTATATTGCTCTGTTCTTGGTTGCGTGTGTTTACAAGTTATAAAGGTAATGCCTTCCCAGTTTTAGGGAATACGCCTTTCGGTGCTAGTCGCCAGCCCCTGGCCTATGGAAGGAAGGCTTGGGGTAGTCACGGCACGGGCCCCGGGGGACAGGTCGTGAAAAATTGGTATCAGAGGAGTCGGTTCTACTGTAGAACATTGGACTCTGATATTTTTAACGACAATAGTGTTAAGAATAGTGAGTGTGGTTATCAGTTTAGGGAATCCAGTGTTGGTGCGGCGGATGACGTATCCATACACCAGGACCCTGATTTCTGATTTCTGACTCAGTGCATGAAAACACTGATTGCGTGTGTGTTTTCAAGAGTCTTCTTTGTGAACTCTCTGAGTCAGCTCACCAAGTATAACTTTTTGATCGTGGCACCCCTGTTTCTTTTCAGGATGCCTCAACGCAGACAGCCAGTTAGGGTTCTGGATATAGTACGCACTGATTGCCCAACGAGCGATGAGGCCTCAGTGGAGGGCCATTTTCCAGTAGAGGCACCAGCGGATGCACCAACGGTACCATTACCTATTGGGCCACCGATGCCACCAGCCCCAACAACAGAGAGGGCACACCGCTTGAGCGCGTTTCACGAGTTCCAACACTAGAGGCCACCCAGGTTCAGGGGAGAGACGGACCCACAGGCGGCTGAAGATTGGATGGAGGCCGTGGTGAGAGTCTTCTGACTGGTAGGGACACCAGCCGATCTCATGGTGATCCTTGCCGCCAGTCTCTTACAAGTAGCAGCAGGCAGATGGTGGAGCACGATGCTTCAGATTCACAATGAGGTGACACTTTTCTGGGCAGACTACGAGAGCCTGTTTCGAGCAGAGTTTGTTCCAACGACTCTTCACGCAGTGCCCATATAGGAGCTACTTCATCTACAGCAGGGCAACATGACTTTGGCTCAGTACTCAGCGAGGTTCACTGACCTCTCACGCTACTCCACTGATATAGTGCAGGACCCATTTTTTAGGTCCCAAACCTTTGAGAAGGGACTCAGACAGGAGATCAGGGCTTCGATGACTTCTCTTAGCATCCCGAAGCAAGCATGGGTGTTAGAGAGAGACCTCTTAGTGGAGAGTTTCCCTGCTGAGCAGTCACCAACAGCGAGACCCACCACCGGACGTCACGTAGCAGAGTCTTCTGCAGCTGGAAACAGAAAGATGTCGCAGAGGTCCAAAAGGGCCAGACCTAAAGGGGAATGACCGCAGGATTTAGGGTTGGTTGTGCGAGGCACCTGAGGTAGATCCAGTCATGCTAGGAGAGAGCAGTGTTACGCATGCAGCGGGAAGGGTCACATGGCTCGTGACTGTCTGACCCGCCGTACAGATGATCAGAAGACGGTCGAGGGACCGCCAAAGCAGATACAGAGGTTCGACTGAGGAGGTCCGCAGGGAGCAGGTGGACGTGGCATAGAAGCTGGACGTGCAACTAGCGGTGAGCGAAGATTCGAGATGTTACTGCCACCACTACCAGGTGGTCCACCCTGACCATAGGGAGCAGGAGGACAGGGATGAGCTCGGCTCTAGGCAGTTGAGGCCTACGATCACGACACTCCGGAGATGATACGAGGTACGATCTGTGTCTACTCCACCTTAGCTTCAGTACTTATAGACACAGGTGCTAGTCATTATTTTATTATCACTGCCCTTTTTCAGAACTTGGAGATTCTGACGAAGTCTTTGGCTCGATCCTTACGGCTAAAGACTCCTACGGAAGCAGATTTGATGATTACACACTGGTGCCGGCAGTGCGAGCTTACTCTAGGAGGTGAGAGCTTCGGCTGGGATCTCCCAGTAGTGGTGTTGAGGCCTTACGATGTCATATTGGGTATGGAATGATTATCTACATTCCATGCTCAGATTGACTGTATTAGGCATAGAGTGCGGTGTGTCCGCATGGATGGGACCATGTTTACATTCACCGGGGAGAAGGGAGCCTTTGCAGCATAGGATGGACTTACCTGGAGGAGAGTGCAGCCGATCAGTAAGTTGGATAGCCTTACCCTCAGAGCAGTTGATGTGGAGGGTCCGAGTTATCCTGTAGTGGTGGACCATTACGTGGATGTCTTCCCTGATGATGTTTCAGGTCTACCTCCTCACAGAGAGGTGAACTTTTACATTGACTTGTACCCCGGGCGACACCGATATCTACACCAGCATATCGGATGACACCCGTGGAGCTTCGTGTGCTGTGGGTACAACTGGAGGACTTACACGGGAAAGGGTTCATCCGGCCCAGTGTTTCCCCTTGGGAATCCCTGATTTTGTTCGCCAAGAAGGCGAATGGGTGCTTGAGGATTTGTGTTGACTACCGACGCCTGAACCAAGTGACCGTGAAGAAAAAGTACCCACTCCTAAGGATTGACGATCTCTTTGATCAGCTGAAGGAAGCACCGTGGTTCTTGAAGATAGACCTCAGATCTGGCTATCACCAGCTTAGAGTGAAAGATGGGGATGTGCAGAAAACGAATTTTAGATTTCGGTATGACCATTATGAGTTCTTGGTTATGCCATTCGGCGTGACCAACGCTTCAGCAGTGTTCATGAGACTCATGAACTGGATATTTCATCCATACCTTGACCGCTTTATAGTAGTCTTCATTGACGACATTCTGATCTACTCGACTACTGAGGAGGAGCATGTCTATCATTTTCAGGTAGTACTGGACACACTTCGAGAGCACCAGATTTATGTTAATCTCTTGAAGTTCCAGTTCTGGATCAAAGAGATTCACTTTCTTGGACATGTCATATCGGAGGCTGGAGTTGTAGTGGATCCAGCGAAGATTAAGGAGGTACTTTCTTGGGATCCACCTAGGAGTGTGACAGAGGTACGAAGTTTCCTGGGTTTGGCCAGATACTACCGGAGATTTGTGCCAGATTTCTCCAGAGTTGGAGCACCACTATCAGCATTGATGAAGAAGGGGAAACCCTTCGTGTGGTCGGAGAGATTCCAGTAGAGTTTTCAGGAGCTGAGGTAGAGGCTGTCTAGTGCCCCCATCTTGAGGCTATCAGAGGAGGGCATAGGGTACGTAGTTTACTATGACACATCAGGGACCGGGCTTGGATGTGTCCTAATGTAGGAGCGAGCAGTGATCACATATGGTTCTTGATAGCTGAGACAACATGAGCAGAACTACACTACCCATGAATTGAAGTTAGCAGCAGTTGTCTTAGCCTTGAAGATGTGGCGAAATTACTTGATGGGCAAGCGTTTTATAGTCTACTCATATCACAAGAGTCTTAGGTATATCTTCTCTCAAAAGGACCTGAACCGGAGACAATGATGTTGGCTTGAGTTCCTCTAGGACTATGACTTCGAGATAGTTTATACTCCTGGGAAGGGGAACATTGTAGCAGATGCACTCAGCCGGAGATCTGGTATACAGCTGCTAGGTGAGGCGACAGAGCAGCTGGCCGCTTTGCAGATATCCTTTGTGGATCGAGATGGAGCATCTTTCCTTCAGTCTCTTACAGTCACTCCTCCACTTATTCAACAAGTCAGGGAGGCGCAACACAAGGACACTAACTAGGAGACTCAACGTGCTTAGATATCCATAGGATAGAAACCTGATGGATTTTATGAAGGTGGGGAGCACGTCATCCTCTTCAGATAATGTACCATGGTACCGGTGTCACTTCAGGAGTAATTGTTGAGGGAGTTCCACACATCCTTTCTAGCAGTACATCAAAGAGTGGTGAAGATTTACAAGGATCTCCGATGATAGCACTGGTGGCCGGGAATAAAGAAAGCAGTTGCAGAGTTTTTCTCTCGTTGCCTCACTTATCAGCAAGTGAAGGTAGAGCATCAGGTACCAGCAGGCTTGGTTAAGCCTTTAGAGGTCCCAAAGTGGAAGTAGGATGAGATATCCAAGGACTTCGTGATAGGACTTCCACGTACATCCAGAGGTCATGACTCTATCTGGGTGATCGTCGATCGACTCACCAAGTCATCCCACTTCCTACCGATCAGAGATCAGGGTTCAGTAGAGAGCTTGAGACGCCTCTATGTGCAGGAGATTGTGCAACTATATGGAGTACCCTCGACGATTGTCTCCGATCGTGATACACGTTTCACTTCCTGGCTATGGAAGGGGTTGCAGGAGGATTTCGGGACACAACTTTGTTTGAGCACCGCCTTCCATCCTCAGACGGATGTCCAGACTGAGCGGACCATTCAGACTCTCGAGGACATGATGCGTGCTTGTGTCCTCGACTTCGGTTGTTGTTGGGAGGATCACTTGCCTTTGGTGGAGTTTGCATACAATAAAAACTATCACTCCACCATTGGGATGACACCTTTTGAGGAATTGTATGAGCAACCTTGCAGATCACCTTTGTGCTAGACTGACCCAGGAGATTCAGCACTAGTGGGACCAGAGATGGTACGGGCTACCACAGAGAAGGTGTAGATCATCCAAGAGTGGATGAAGACTACACAGAGCTGGCAGAAGTCTTATGTCGATAGGAGACGGAGACCTCTAGAGTTCGAGGATGGTGACCACATCTTTCTATGGGTCTCACCTCGACGATGTTTATGGATATTTGGCCAAGGCGGCAAGTTATCGCCGAGGTTCATTGGACCCTTCCAGGCCCTCAGCAGAGTTGGCGAGGTGGATTAACTCCTAGCATTTCCCCCTCAGTTGCACCGAGTGGATGGCGTCTTCCACGTATCCCAGCTGAGGAGATACGTGCACGACCATTCTCACATCATCGACCATGGCGAGCTAGACATCAACGATGGGGTGATGTTTTCGGAGGTTCTAGTAGATACTGAGAATCAATAAGAGCGGGTCCTTCGTGGGTGGTCGATACCTCTGGTGCGCGTTCCCTGGCAGCATAAGAACCTCCAGGAGAGCACATGGTAGAGGGAGGCTCAGATTCGTGCTCAGTACCCCCACTTGTTTTCCTAGTTTTTGTGATGTGGCTTTGGGGGATACAAATCCCTGAGGTGGAGAGAATGTAAAGACCCGAAAATTCTATGTATTTTTTTTAATTATATGGGAATTTTACGAGTCTGTGAAAATTGACGGCGCGTGATTCCGAGGTCCAGTGTGCCCGGAATGAATTTATGAACTTTTTTTCAGGTACGTCTAGTAAACGTGCAAGCGGGATTTTGTAACTTTTGAACCGGTGCTCGGAATTAAAATCTGAGGGCACCGATGAACACGCAGTGTTGATATTCTCTTAAGGATACCTTCACCTCGATCGCAGTAGGTCGAGGGTGAAAGTTAGATTTTGGGTTTTTCGTGGAAGAATAAAATAAAATAAAAATGTTTAACATTTTTATTTTGGTTGAAACCTCCCATGTGGATGTTATAAAGGTGGGGAACACATGAACTAAATCCTCCCACATGGGTTATGGTGGTGGGGACCACCCGAGCCTAAACCCCCCAAATTTGAATTCAAAGGCGGGGACCACTCGACCCTTGAACGTCCCACTTAAATGTAAGGAAGTATCTTGAACTTCCTCCACTTTAATTGTGACACACCCTATGATTAATTATGACAATTAAAATATGCCAACTTAATGGTGCCAACAATTAAAATGTTAAATCATATTTTATGTTGGCACCTCATCCTTTGAGAGAGTATTTTTGGGTTGGTAAAGGAGAGGGAAGAACTTGTGGAAGAGATTCTCCAACAAAGAAAGACAACAAAGAACTCTTCTCCTTCGATGAATCTTTCTCCAAACTCCGTTGAAGGATCTCCAACAACGAATGAACCAAAGATCGAGGAAACACCTTCGTCACCGACTTCATCATTTTCCTCTCCTCATCGACGTCGTTGGAGGAGACTTGTTTCGAGATCGACAAATGCCAATCCGTATCAATCACAGACAATATTCAACCGAACCAATGAGGTATGGGTGTGTTTTAAATTGATGAATGTTAATTTTCCTCTCATATTGAATCATTTCCCTTGAGCCGCTTGATACCGCCCTAATGTGGAGGGTACGGGCCAAACAAAAATGGCCCGACCCCTCTGCAAACCTCATGGTTCTTTTGTGTGTTCTTCACGATGGTGATGACGACTGGTGCCGGTGTTTGGCACCGGTGGAACTCGAGAACCGTGGCGGCACCACGATCAGCCGTGATGAAGGTGAAAAATGGAGGGCAGCCAGTCAAGTCTGGCATCGGTGAAGGCACAGCGCGCTACCGCGCTGCACGGCCAGCCACGACGGACCGCCGCAACGCAGCCTCCGCCGCCCCGCGGCCTCTCCGCTTCGTGACCATCCACGGACCCTGTGACCTCGCCACCCCTCATCCCTCGATGACCCTTCGACCTTCACCATCTTGCGGCCTCGCGGCCCCCGTGGCCTCGCTGTCCCACGACCTCACGGCCCCCGCGGCCTCAGCGTCCCGCGGCACTCCGCGGCCCCGTGGCCTCACCACCCAGCGGCGTTCCGCCGCCCCGCGGACTCGCTGTCCCGCGGCCCTCCGCGAACCCGTAGCCTCACCACCCAGCGGTCCTCCGCGGCCCCCACGACACTCCGCGGCCCCCACGGCCCTCCTTGGCCCCTGCGGCCATCGACGCCCCATGGCCCTCCGTGGCCTCGCCGCCCCGCGACCCTTCACGGACCCCGTGGCCTCCGAGCTTCCCTCGCGGCCTTGCGATGATCCGCCGCCCCCATGCCGCCCAGCGCGGGCCGGGTCGGTCCGACCAGGTCGGACCAGCTACGAGCTTTTCACTCTATCGGCCATAACTTTGGCACCAAACGTCTGTTTGATAAACCATCGACGAAGCTATAAACCTTGGAGCGAGACGATCCCTTCGGTATACTCCACTTGAGATTTGGATAAAGTTGGGATGCGGTCGGGTTGGATTGAGCACGAATCCCACCGGGCCCTCAGGACTAAAAGGCTAATAACTTACAAAACGAGCGTCCGATTGATGAACCATCTGTTGCGTTGAGACCCATATGATGTGGCGGTCCTCTAGGATACTTTTTCGTGGGACTTCATGGTAGTTGGAGTATTGACCAGTGGCTTGAGGAGAAAACCCTCCCTAAGACGAGAAAGCTTAGTGCAGGAACCCAGTAGCTGGTTGTGACGTGAAGAATAAATAGTGATCCTGTGTGGGCCAACACCGAGCGATCCTGTGTGGGTCAGCACCGAGCGATCCTGTGTGGGTCAGCACCGAGCGATCCTATGTGGGTCAGCACCTAGCGATCCTGTGTGTGTCAGTATCAAGCGATCCTGTGTGGGTCAGCACTGAGCGATCCTGTGTGGGTCAACAGTAGAGCCTCTTAACAGAGTAAGATGATTCAGTAGTTAAATCTAATCATTTGTACTTCTATACCTAAGTTATACCTGGTGTGAGCTGAGTATGTACCTGTGTGGTACTTTCCTTCATGATAATACCTTGGAGTATTCTTTTGTGTAGCGTACCTGTGTTGTAATTACCTTCGTGGTAATCCTTCCTTTGTAGAATAGTTGAGCTTTGGGCTTTTAGGTTGGACCCTGTGTTTCCTCTTGATTGAGATGAGTATACTTGATTACTTTGGTATATGTATGGTTATATACCTAAGTAGGGTTGTTAGTTGACTTCATGCTTTGTGGTTTATCCTTTGTGGATTTTGTGAGACCTTGAGGGTCTCAGGGTCCCTACTGAGTATCGTTATACTCACCCCTGCACGGGCTATGACCGCACCTTGTTGTGTTTGGTGCAGATGACGGACAACACTGATCGAGGCTGAGGGTACCAGGACTAGATGGGGCCCGAAGGTGGACCATACGACATGTCAGTACATAGAGGAGACTAGTGGATGTGGAGTGTTGATGAGACGATCTGTACCTACCCTTCAGGTTGGAACCTCATAGGACGAACCAGTAGCTTCTTTCATTTTTCTTCAATTGTGTTGTTTTTCAGTTGTACTTGTACCTTTACTGTTGGGCTTGTATTCCAGCCCCCTTTTACTTTCAATACTCTTTTTTCTATATAGTTGACTTGTGTTCGTATCTTGTTGTGTGCTTGGTTGTGTGTGTTTATAGGTTATAAAGGCAATGCCTTCCCGGTTTTAGGGAATATACCTTTCAGTGCTAGTCGCCTGCCCCTGGACTATGGAAGGCGAGCTTGGGGTAGTCACGACACGGACCTCGGGGGACGGGTCGTGACACTGGGGTTGCATCGATCAACATATGTTGAGTGGAAGAAAATGACATGTTCTAGAGAATCTCTCGTATGCAATGGTTCCACCCAAACAAAGGATCAAAAGATGTGTGTCAAAATTCGTTGAAATATGGTCAGCTAAAAGTAGGGGAAATTGTGGAAAGGCATGGGAAGTTCATGTGTTGGGGCTTCATGGTGATGCCAAGTGCGGACAGGTTCAAGCTCCATAAGTAGGAGTGTTGGCATGCCATGGATCTGATGACTCGAAGATGGAATCCAAGGTTTGTTTGTCACGAGCGCACAAAAGTGTAAGAGGACATATTGAGAACTCAAATTCATGAAAAGTATTCCTTGAAATTGGTGGTAGAGAGTGCAGTCTTCAGATGCAACAATTGGTGTTCAAGATTTAATGGTTTCTCTCATATGATGCTATTGTACTTTAAAGTACATTCACTAAATCTTCTAGAATTGAGATGATAAGGTGGATTGGAATCATAGGTCCGAAATATGAGAGTGTGACATAAGAGATGAAGTTCTAGATGGAGAAATTCTAGACGGTACTTCAGATGTTTGGTAGAAGGACATACGTTCTCTCATTTGCAAGTCAATGGAAGTTGCAGACTCGGGTTGCGCTGAAGTTGGAGAAAGAGCTTACCCTGAGTCCCGACATGTAACGTCCCGACCCAGGAGGCACTAAATCGGTGCCCCGAGCTGGAGAAATAAATAGACATCAACATCTAAAAAATAACTAAAAACGAAAGTAGATAAATATAACATGACTGTACAACTAATGAAATGCAGTAAGGCCCGAACAACTATAACACCCATACAAACTGACCACCCACTGGACCGGTTACCTAACATGCTGAGAAAAAACAATGACCACGAAAAAGGGCTCTGCTGCATCTACAAGATAAACTTCATATAGTCTCATGATACCATCTGAGCTATCCATCCAAAATCATGAAAAACTCAACCGTGAGCCTCAACCCAAACTCATGATTGTAATAAACATGTGACAACTACTTGGGTACCCATGTGTAGTGGTGACTTGAGTAGGATGGGAGTAAAAAAAATATTCCACCACTAAAGATGTCTAAAACAAATACCAGTCAGAGCAATAGTGTATAAATATAAACAATGTGATAAATAAATAGTATAGAAAATAAGATACATTCCAAAACAACCATTTAGTGATGAACCTGTTGGCACTAGGGTTCTGAAGAGACATTTGACCAACCAAACCTACATTGAAAAAACTCGGTCGTCCGAGGCATAAGACATTGGGTGATACATACCCCATTTAAAGGAATGAGCTTTCCATTTATCATTTAACTCATGAATTATAAACCACAAATCCAAAGTATCCATCTCATGTTCTTGTGCTGTTAGTTCCCAGAGTGTCAGTTTGGCACCTCAACCATGCATCAATATCAATCATGCCCTCAACCTCAACCCAACACCTCAACCATTCACAAAACCATCGGTACTGATACGGAGCATCATGTCCAACATTAACTCGTCAATGTGTAACACCATGTCCAACATCCTAAACCATGGATAAGGGTTTCCATGTACAATATCCTAAACCATGGATAAGGATTGATATGTCCAACATCCTAAACCAGGGATGGGGATTTCCATGTCCAACATCCCACACCATTCCATCATACTCCAAATACTAAGGTTCAACATCTTAACCTTAAAAAACATTCTAAAACCATAATAATTCCTTGTTAAACCACCATCATTTACTAAGGTCCCTATGAGCCTTTAATACCAAAACATGGTTCAAATTGATGAGCCCCTTTCAAACATCAAAACACTTTCCAACACCCTTTGGAAAACTATGGATATAACATTTCCATTTTAAAACCTTTTGAACCCACCCTTAAAACATGAGTTTTCCTCTTTAACACCTTGGGTAAGGTCCAAAACTTCATTTACATCAAAACCTTTTAAAAGATTCATCACAACATTTTCACTAAAGGGGAAACCACACACTAATTTCAAATAAAAAATTTAAATTCACCCTAAAACCTCACTTTAATATCACTTGGAGGTCAAAAACTCATTTTGAAATCATATCCACTTCGAAACATAGTTTTCACCCTTTGAAACCCAAAACTGAGTCAAAACCCAATGTACATGGTTATAAACTTTTCAAGAGCCTTGTAGGCATTTCAAAAATACTCAACACATAAAAACGTTCCATATTCAAAGGTTGGCACACCCCATGGGTGGCCACAGGTCTGTTCTCATAGTAACCAATAGATCCAATGGGGGGGGGGGCATTTTGGTCATTTCACCTTTTTAATGAAATTATGGGAAGTCGCATGCTTTGTTCCTACGGTTTTACAAACTATGTTCCAACCATGTTCCCTTAAATGGGAATTGCAAAATGTATCACATGGTTAGACAAACCATGTGCCAACCGTGCCCTCAACACTGCCTCCCCTCAATAGAAAGTCACACAGTTTTCCTGAAATCATACACAACTCATGCACCGTGCCTTAGGCTCTCCCCCACCTCATACAGTTTATCCTTTGGCTCACAAAATTTAACCCAAATCGTGTTTTAACCATGAAACTTAATCATGCTTGGTTCAAAATGAACTGAAAACACCTTGAGCATCAAGGTGTCACATAGTTTCTCCTAAACCATGCACACTGAACCCTGCACCCAAGCCAAAAAACTCCAAAACCCCCAAAACTTAACCCAAAGACCTCGAGGCTCACCCGAACACCCGATCTAACCTCTGAGCATCATTCCACATATAAAAAAAATACCTTTCAATATTCTAACTCTCAAATCATAGTTTTAATTCTTAATTCAAAATTTGACCCATCCAGTAAATGAAAATTCATAATCCTTCTAAAATTTTCAACTCATATGGATGAAGGATATTACAACCTCCCTACATAATACTTCTAGTCCCTGAGAAGTCTCGATGGTCATCCATCCGCACCACCTAACCTATGTAAAACACTGGTTATAGTAAATGGTCTTGTTTAATTTTTGAATTCTTGGAACACAACCAAGGCACAAACTCCAACTCAAGGCACTCAACCCACCAAAACCCAATCCAACGCTCATTTTCAAAACTCAAACACCAAGATAAAACTCACTCAATCCCATCTAGCTAAAATAATAAATATCTCATCACCCAATCACTTACTGGAGTTACGGTTCTCCCCACCACATGCTTCATCTTACCACCACTAACTTCTGATGCTTGGAACCTTCGATATCAAAAAACTCCAATAGAACCTAGAACTCACACTCCCATAATGCACCTAGAACGATTCCCAAATTACCACGACTAACACCCACAAGAAGTAAAATAAACATAGAAACCCATCCTTATCATAAAAAACCAACTAGAGTGGATGCATACCCGTCCATGCATGAACTAAGAACAAACTGGCTTTTCCTCAAAATCTGATTTTACTTTATGAAACACATATATTATTTCAATTATAACCCACCATATGTGGTTTGAAAATTACCGCATCTGTTACATATGCTAACCTAAATCAGGATATCCTTGGATGAATCATCTTGAAAATAGTTGACTCCAACTATCAGCACATCACCACCTCACCTGATCATGATGCCTTCAAGCCCAGAGGCATTCCATAACCACCAAAACACACCCACTAGATTCTATACCTGAATCCTAGTGATATTCCGTAGTTAAATCATTTATTTACCAAAAACTGATGTCGTTCCCTACTACACCACTGATGCACCTCCGACACAAGCACCTCATATTACCTTTTAGAACCACTTAAATCCAGAAGCTAATGCTCGACTCAATTATCCACCACAATTGATTTCCTGTTACTATTTCCTAAGGAATTTAAGCACACACCTCTTTATTTCATCACTGGAATCATAATTCCACCATGACCAATCCACAACTAGTTCTACACACCTGCGAACCTTCCAATATGGGGGTTTCACCTCCGTGACCTATACATCACTCCTCACCATAGAGTGTCTTTGTCACTACCTCACTCACGAAAACCCCAACTTCCATGATCCACACTCCATTAACTACCAACCTAAGAATTGGATGTGTTCATCTCTCTCTCACCAGAGAAACAAAACAAAACATAAACCAATGACCAATCCCAACTTCTGAGAACAATACTCATAATATTCACCAACATTTAGTCCATTATAAGGACCTTACTCACAAATGTACGATGATGTACTTCCCACTATACATATTCACTTACACCACTCTATGATTTAAACCTCCAAAGTGACCCTTCATCAAGCAAGAAATGAAATTTCTATAGTGAACCTAGCCTTTTACATATAACATTACATGATTTTAAGAATAGTTATAAATCAGAGTACAAGCCAAGGATCATAAAGTCTAGTGTCTTGGAAGACTAGGTACATAATCAAACATTATAAAAAACAACTTTTTATTTAAACTCCATAATGATATCCTATCTTCTGTTGTGCTCATACATCTACATAGGATAAACTGGGGATAAGATGAAAAAATGGATGAGCTAAAAGCCCAGTAAGGGAATGAATGTAAGAACAAAACATTAGCACATGGGATAGAAGGCATGACATGATGATATAAAAAGGAATGTAACATATCATAACATATAAACATGGGATAATTTAAACATGGAATCATAGAAATGTGGTAGAAACATAAAAAATGAATTTAGTATGAGTCAAGGCTAACCTCCAAGACCATTTCCCATAGTAGCACAAGCCAAGGCTAACCGCCAAGACGATTTCACACAGTAGCACAAGCCAAGGCTAACCGCCAAGACCATTGCACACAGTAGCACAAGCCAAGGATAACTGCCAAGACCGTCGCACATAACGTCTCATGAGACTCAACTTTATCCAATTCAGTGGAGCGCTATATGGGAAAACCCTTCTTAAATTTCATGAATATTTTTTCCACATAAATAATCATACGTAATCAATCTTACATAAACATAAGGGCTACCCATGGAGACAATTGGGTACCACAATCATGACATAAAGCATAACCAAAAGGCGTATCATAAAAGTGTCTATGAAGAAAGGAATTAGAAAATACATGGATGTTCATAAGGTAAAATAGTCATATATCTTGGTAAGTTATGTCAAATATTAGTGAAAACATGTAAGAAATGTATTTGAGAAATTTTAGCATTAAAATATTTTTTATGTGGTTTTAAGGAAAATACTATGGAGCTTTTAAAATAGAAAAGGGAACAATATTTTATATAAAACCAGAAGTGAACCAATAAGTTTTTCATAATAAAAGGACTTATTTTATAAATAAAATGGTGGATTAAAATAGAATATATAGTGCACTTGAAATTGGGTAAAAATTTGGGAAGTTCCCTTAAAACGAGTTTGCTTATTGGGAAGTATCGAGGATGGATTCACTTAAAAGCATGTATATCCCTAAAAGATAATGAGGGATGTATCTTGAAACATGATTTTGGAGAATATAAAAATTATGTATAATTTTTACATAAAAATATAATACAAATTCATTTGGTTAAAAAGAAAGATAGAGCAACCCGAAGGAATAAAGGCAGTTCGAGTAGAATTCCTCACGGATTATCGGCATGGTATCGTGTGTACTTAAGAGGGATTAATGAGAGATAAAGGGGGTTAAAATCACTTATATATCATGAGAGAAGTATGGGGGAGGTGTTAAATCATAACCCATCATTAGGGATTACACATAAAATGGCATAACATAGAGGACATTCTTGAATAAAAGTGAAATGGAGAGGATCCCTTACCTTAAGTCCGATGGTGATCTTTTCTTGAACTTAATGACCTGAAAAATCAAATTAGGTTAATTAATTAATAATCAAAGAACCTATTATATATTTAAAATATTTATTATAACCTTTTTAAGTTCATTTATAACCATTTTTATTGGTTAAGAGGTTCAATTTCATTGTTCAGGTATGTTTGCTTGCTTGGTTTTAATGATCAGTTCATGTTCGGATAAACATGTATGATAAAGGTGGTTGTCCATAATTGAATTTATATTTTATTATTTAAAATAAATAAGGTTAAATGGTTGAAAAATTAATTTGGTTGCTTAAAGTGAAGATGAATCATTATATAAAATTTAGTGACATCCTTTTGGGTTAATTGGCGGTTTTTGACCACAAAGAACACATTTTGTTTTATAAACCAAAACCACATGTACAAAATGATTTCAGAACCATAGATGAGTCATAATACATATATTATGGTCCAGTTAAACAATGAAAATGGTTTCATGACCAGAATTAAATACGGTAATGGAAATTGATAACCCGCCGTCCTTGATTGTGCTAAATTAACACATCTCAAATGGTGTTTTTATTTCTTTCAAATAAAAGATGGGGAAAGGAGAGAAGATAAAAAGTATCCCATTATCATAATAGAATTCCAGTACATGTATTTTAATGTAGTTATCATACCATTTGGTTGAAGGGAGGTGAGGAAATAAACAAGAAAAGAAAATAACTTAAAAGAAATAAAATAATTGGAAAGAGGAATTTACCTCTTGAGTTTACCTCATTTGAGAGCCTCTTAAGGGGAGATGATTTGGTATATTGAAGAGACTAGGGGATATTGGACGTGGGTAAGGATCTTGGGAAGAGATTTGTAAAAAATATTGGCAAGTCACAAGGCTTGAGAGAAGTGAAGAGAAGAGGTAAGGATGGCTGGTATTTATAGTGGAGGGGAGGAGGGTTTTCATAATATTATAATCATTAATTTATTATGTCTTCACAAGACAAGAAATAGTGAGTATTCCATGACCAAGAATTGTAATAAATGCACGTGAGTTCAATATTTGGGTGATTACATCACTTATGATGTCAGGAATAGTGAATTTAAATTATAATGTATTTATAAGGTAAATTAATGTATTTTACTATTCACCAAAAATTCAAGTATTTCAGAAAAATCTCAAAAATTCACCCAAACCATTTTTCGATGTGTAGAATACAAAAATGAAATCTATTTTTCAAAAATAATTTCCTAAATATGATTAATTTAATATTTAATTAAAATCATAATTTATTCAAAAAAAATAATTTTAAAACATTTATTTTCTTATTCCAAGATATAGGTATATCATACTCCCAATCGAATATTATTTATATACTATCATAGGTAAGGTTACCATTCATAAGGGTATGTTACCATTCAACAAAAATTAAGTTGGTCATATTAGACTCCAAATAACTTACTGATCGCAACCATGCATGTCAGATTTTCAAAATTCAAAACACAGAAGTGACAAAATTATGTTTAAAGGTCACATAGTACTTAGTAGTTCACTATGTTGTGATTTCATATGATTATATGAAATATTTTTAAAAAATGAATTTCCATTTATAAAACATTGGGTCGTTACAATTTAGACAGCTTTGAGTATAGTCGATGCTCTCTCAGTGTACTAAGGATGATGTCAAGATGTTGGGCATGATCACCTCTAGATTTGGAGAACACTAAGATGTAATTGAGGGATACCAAAAAAATCCATCCATTTCCAATTTCACCTCTTACCATAGGAACATTTATAACCTAATCAAAGCCCCTTTAGCCTCCCTAACCACAAGAATCTCTTCACATCCACATCAGTTCTTAGTCTACTCATGACTACCAACTTAACTTAAGCACTTTAGGCATATGTTCCCATAACGTCCCATCCATAATCCAAATGACATATCACGTCACCATGAATTTGTGCCTATAATATCCCATTAACACTTAACCATTTAATTCTCTTGTGTAACCCAACCATAGAATATGTTTATGAATCTAGTGAGTCACATATCATGAAAACTCGGCTCACAAGCCCTATCCACTAGCCATGATTTCCCCACATGTCTGTCTCACCCAACACAGAGCACCCTTGGTATTTCCAAAACCAAAGGAAACCTACCAAGCCAAAACAAAATGTATAACCACTCAATATCCAAGAATCATTCAAAAATTCCACTGGGTACACTTTTGTTATCATAATTTCCCTGAAGACACATCCAAAGATGACTAGGAAAGGCACTTAACTGATCCTGCACTCCAAAAACTACATGCATTACCAAAGAATAACCACTCTAAGGTATTTTCATCTCAAGGAAACTAGGTATTTCCACATGACTCACATGAAAAACTTCTTTAAGGATTTCCTTATCCATAGGTAGCACCTACTCGCTCCTCCTCGAGCATGTCAGTTCTACCTCACTGGTGCATATGCTACCCAAAAAAAACCTACAAACCTGGAATAACATACCCTTGAGAACCTATTGTGCTCTCGGTTTAGCTCATAACCATCAGGCACATCCCACCTACACAACCGTTACTCAAACTAGGCACCTAAACAAGACTGCCCCTCTAGAAACCAAACACAAGGCTAAATAACTAGAACACAAGTTCTCCTTCTCGTACAAAAGGAATTCAACATTCAAAAACCCCATACTAGGATACACCCTTCATGAACAATTGTAAAAAGTCCCAAAACATCCACCCATGCCACACACACCCTAATGCACACACAACTTGGTCAACCCCTATCACATGTCACCCTTGAATGTCACACAAAACTAACTCTATAAACTGGAGTCACACCAAGGAAACTAGGATCTCCCACCTAGCCCTACCAATAAATTATAAAGATAAGTCTCTAGGTACTACCACCCATGTCCATTCCAGCTCGTAGAAGTTTATAACTTATGGGGTTTCAAACACGCTCTGATCCCAATGTCACACAACATCAACATACCAAAAAACTAATCTCTAGGACATCACATATGGAGATATAACTTGTCAAACCAACTACCCACAACCAGGGAACCCATCCTATCTGAGCATATTCACATCGGATTACTCCCTAGAGGACCAGGCCACACAACCAATCTCAAACAAAAACCACCAACAAGGGTCCAACAATTATATAGCTATACCATGAAAACCCACCATGGTCACTGCACCCATTGTTCACGAGGTTCACATCAACATTCTCATCACCGATCATCTCACCATAGATCCAAATAACCTAACATTAGAAGGAGATCCATATATAAGTCAACCCAGCTGAGTATAATTCTACTAAGTACTTATATAGGAAAACACTACATGAGTAGTTGTTGACACTTTAAACAACTGAGTCTATCTCATCACAAAAATCACAAACTAGAAGGCTTATAACATGTGGATCCTATGTGCTTATCATGATGAATGAGATTCCTATTTACTCTATAGTATACCAAATAAAAAATATAAATGCACCAAGAAAGTAACTCCTATGACACCACTTTGTAACGTCCCAACTCAAGAACCATTGAACCTGTTCCCTAAGATGGTTCTTCACAAAACCTTAGGCATGCCTCTCGCATGCTAGAGGCCTCCGACTAGTAGCGAGGGGTTAAGTTTGTACTGTGTGGAGACTATACCCCCATATCAGAGTGTAAAATAACAATATAAATACCCATCACTATACACATCAGAGTACATAGAATTAATAAATATACATAAAAATATCAAAAATAATTTGAAATAGAAGCAAATAAATATAACATGATTGTACAACTAATGAAATTCGGAAAGTCCCAAACAACCATAAAACCCATACAACTAACCACCCACCAAGAAAGTTACATAACATGCTATAATAATATAAAAACCAACAAAAAGGGATATGATGCATCTCCAAGCCGAACCTCATTCAGTCTCCCAATACCATTCGAGCTATCCAACCCGATTATGTAAAACTCAACCCTAGGCCTCCGACCAAACCTATGCCTATAATAAAAATGTGATAGCTACTCGGGTACCCATGTGTAGTGGCGACCCAAGTAGGGTGTGAGTAAAACTCAATTTTCCACCACAAATAGTTTCTAAAGAAAATACCAGTCAGATCAATAATGTATATAGATAAAAATGGTCTAAATAAACAGTACATAAAATAAGATACATTCTAAAATAACCATTTAGTGATGAACCTATTGGAACTAGGGTTATGAAGAGACACCCGAACAAGCAAACCTGCACCGACCAAACCCCACCATTCGAGTCATAAGACATAGGTTTATACATACCTCATTTAAAAAAAGGGTATTTTCATTTATCATTTAACTCATGAATCATAAAACATCAATTAAAATTATCCATCTCATGTTCTTGTGCAATCAGTTACCAAAGTGTCAGTATGGAACTTCAACCATGTATCAATATCAATCATGCCTAAAACCTCGATCCAGCACCTCAACCATGCACAAAATCATCAATACCGATATGAAGCATCATGTCTAACTTTAACTCATCAATTTGGAACACAATATCCAACATAATTATCCATAAATGAGGATTTCCATGTCAACCATCCTAAACCATTCCATAAAATTTAAAATACTAAAGTTCAATGTCTTAACCTTACAAAACATTTGAAGACCAAAATAATCCCTTTTTAAACCATTATAATATACCAAGTTCTCTATGAGACTTTAACACCAAAACATGGATCAGAATGCCGATCCATTTTCACACATTGAAATACTTTCTAACACTCTTTGGAAAATGATGGATATAATACATCTATTTTAAAACCTTTCAAATCCACCCTTTAAACATGGGTATTCCTCTTTAAAACCCAAGGTAAGGACCAAGCCTTCCTTTCTATCAAAACCTTTTAAAAGAGTCATTATGAAATTTTCACTAAAGGGTAAACTATGCACTCATTTCAAAAAAACATTTTAAACCCACCCTAAAACATCATTTTAAAATATCTTGGAGGCCAACACCTCATTTTGAAACCATATTCACTTCGAAACATAGTTTTCACCCTTTGAAATCCAAAATCAATTCAAAACCCAATACACACTATTAAAACCATTTCAAGAGACTCATAGGAATTTAAGAAAACTCATCACATAAAAACGTTCAATTTTTAATGGTTGATACACCCCATGGGTTGCCATAGGTATGGTCTCATAATAACCAACATACCCAACAGGTCTATGAAATGTCTAAGGCATCAATCTTGGACCCAAAATTATTAACTTAAACCAAGAGAGAAAACAAACCACACATGGGATTAAGGAACACACCATATACACATGTAAATAATTAACAATACTATAGGTAAAGCTCTTAGAACACCTATCTCATCAATGAAGCTTTAATTAACATTTCCAAAGCCTGACAACCCTGCCAAGGCCCGTACAAGCCTTATCCAAACTTCTTAGTGTTCAAACGAGCTTGTATTGACCGCCCAAACTCTAACCTAACACTAATAAACAACCAATATTTAATCTTAGTATTTAAAAATCAACTTAACAATTTAAATTAAAAAGTCATAATGGTCGCTAATCTCACCTAGCACTCACCTCTTTTCGAAACTCCAGAAAATCGCCTTGGGTGGTCCACAACAAACTCTTGACACCATTGCTGATAAAATACCTAAGAGGAGATACCATTAAAATTATTAATTTAATAAAAAACTTAAGTAAAACCTAAGAAAATTCACCATGAACACATAACTTAATGAAATTCCCAGCAACGATGCGTAGAAGTCATATTGAGATCTCCTCCATGCAAGCTAACCAAAATCCATAGAAGAAATGGATGATTACACCATGATTTTGTAGAATTGTCAACAAAACCTAAACTAGAAAACTCCAAAATTATAGAAGAGGAATAAGGAACATATAAGAGGTTTTTGGAGGGTGATGCAAACCTAAAAAAAGCCCAAAGATCGCTATAAAAGCACCCCAAATCAAGATTCAGAGGAGGGACACTAATGGAAATATTTGCAATGACCTCCTATCACAAATGGATTGTAGCTAAAAGAAGTGTCACAAAAACTATTATTTACGACGGGTCATCACAAACAATTATTTTTTGCAACGGGGGACCTCCCCTTTGCAAAAATCTTTTACTGGTTATATATATGTCACCATTTGGGACAAGATTGATCACCCGTCACATCTCCCTTTTAAAATAATATAAAAAAAGAAACAATTTTTTTTTAAAAAATAAAAAATAAAAAAACTAAAAAAATGAAAAATGAAAAATAAAAAAATAAAAAAAATAAAAAAATAAAAAATAAAAAATAAAAAAAATAAAAAAATAAAAAAATAAAATAAAAATAAAAATAAAAAAATAAAAACCATCACAATAATATAAAAAATATATAAAATAAAAAACATCACAATAATATAAATAAAAAACAATATATAAAACTGTAAAATTCTAAATTAATAATAATATTAAAAAAATATGTTCATTAAAATGTTTATCATAATAAATGTGTAAAAAATACATATATCATTGAGGAGGGGTAGGGTCATCTAGAGGAGGTGGTGGAGGGAACTCCATCCCTATACCTTGTGTCAAACGTCGCATTTACTCCATCATCTGCTGCTGCTACTTCTCATGCGCTCGACACTGCTCCTCCTGTTATTGCTTATGTTGTCAATAAAACTCTTCTGACTCTCTATGCAAGGTATCTATAACCTCACTCTAATTTTGAAAATTCTCATCATACTCTACAGCTGATGACGACGAATCTCCATGAGCTCCCCTCAAGCTGGATGATGAAACACAACAGTACCATAATAACTATCAGACATCAATCGAGAACCGATACCAACAACTTGACCTTTCTTGAAGGCATACTGAGTCGTATATATCCATGCCACAACATAAAATCCTAATACACTAGTGGTCTGAACCTCAGTATTAGATTGAATCTCATCATGTGTGTGAGAAGTCGTGGTCTCATATAACTTCTTCAAATGCAATTTGAAATTAAAATACTTAAAATATTACTTTCAATTAATTTTAAAACACAAAAAATTGTACCGACCACAATCTGATGTTATCAACCAACAATAATATCTCCAGTGATAGGGTCAAAGTACATCCTCTGGTAAACATCAAACTCTATAATATCAGGATGCTCAACTACCTATATGAATAATAAAATAAATAGTTTACATTTATAGTTATATGGATTATTAAATAAAAGTACTTACCAGATGTCATCGATGAGTATTGAACGTACGACTACTAGCACTATGCATGACCTCCTGTATCCATGGGTTATGCTAGACTAATCATGATCTCCTCTGAAAACTATATTCCATCCAATATGATCACAATCCATCCCAAACCCAAGAGGAGATGCAATCGGGTGGATAGTTGCAACAAGACTGATAAAAAACTGTGAGTCCAGCTTTCTTCACGGCTCTCTTCCTCAAATTGTGAAAAATCTGACAACAATACGCACCATGTAGGCCTCCCAAATGGAGATCATCATGCTATCATTGATGAGATACCATAAACCCTACAAATAATTAATAATAGAAATTTAATGATTAAATAAATTTCAAAATAAATATTATATATTTACATACCATCCAATGATCAAACATTCACCGCCGAACATTAATGGAAATATGATCCAACATCAACCATGCTCTGGAAAAATAATTCTTTAGAATAGAACTTACCTTTCCAATAGCTATATGTGTGTGGGAAAATAGAGCAAATAACAAAAAATTAGCACATAAATAAATTAATGAAAATTAATGATAATGGAAATTAACTAAATCACACAACTGAACATACCTCCACATACGTGGATCAAAATCAAGATGTGTACATCACTCAGGAATAGGGTTTGGAATCATCAATCTCATAAGACCATGACCCCTCTGAGTCGATGAACTGTAGACAAACTAAGGGTTAGATGAAATAACACGAGGATCATCACCAGGAAGTATAGCCTCCTTGAGGCTATGAAACATCACATCATAAGTCTCACCAGTCATCTGAAACATGAAAAAATGATGTCAGTAAATAATTGAAGATGAGTATTATATATATGTATATATATATTTATTATGACTATAACCAAAATGTAATTATGTTATTCTTCGTCTTCATCATCATATTCATATATGATGATATTAATATCTTTAACTTCCTCCTCAATATTATCAATTTCCATAGGATTTTCTGTTTCATCATCTCTTGTTAATTCAAATCTATTTGTTACATCGTCAACATCATCATCACCATCAGCCCATAATTGTGGGATGTCATCATCGATATTCATGTCACTTATTTGAAAATATGTATTTAGAGTTGTCACTTGAAAAATTTAAATTTCGTGCACTTAAATAGAACCACATTCACTTTTCATAAATTTATTTTCATGGGATTTCATTTTTATAATGCTCCACCAATTTTATATACTTAATGACCTAATAAAAACAATTCATTTACATTAAGAAGGAATTTATATATAATAGAGATGATTCCATGGTGTGGATAAACATTGAATCCTCTATCAGTATCAAATCAATGACATTTAAACATTATTACATTATTCTGTCTTAGATAACATAGTTCAATTATTTCATCCAACATAACAAATAATAAATTGATTTTATATGTTAAACAATAAAAAATTTACTTTACCATTCCTTGAAACTAGTAGGAAAAATTATGTTGTCGATGTTTTTCAAGAGCAACTGGTGTAATTTGTGGAAAATATTTCTTGATATGAGTGTAATATAATCTAAAAATAAAATAATATTAATTTACTTTTAATTTTTTTTAAAGAATAGGTGATAGTATAACTCACTGTACAAATCATGTCATTTCTTCATAGTTGAGCAGAACATATATATGATCCCTGTGATGTTCATATCTAAAAGCCATCATTCATGAACTCCATCAAATCCAAGTTCAGGATGATTAAAAAATGACAATTGAATGTTTAGTGCATCATCAATATTTACCTCACTATGGAACATTCATTTATGTTTTGAATGATATTTAGATTGGAATTAATGGGAGTAGAAAAATAAAATTTCCTCATGAAAATAAGCTTCTATAATTGACCCTTCAACTAATTCTTTTTTACATATATTTTTCTTTAATTTATGCATGAATCTCTCCTATGGGTATATCCATCAGAATTGCACTATCCCTCAAAATTTTTCTTCATGTGTCAAATGTAATATCAAATGTTCCATTGAATAAAAAAAAGTCAGTGAGATTTTTTTTACAGTTTACATAATATTAAAACAACATCTTCATACAACCTACTAAGTGCATCATAGTCTGTTGTCTCTACACAAATGTCTTAGAAAAAATATGATAATTCTATTAGCGCATACCAAATAGAATAATTCAATAGACCTCTAAATCTAATTGGTATAAGTCTTTCCAATATAACATGAAAATCATGAATTTTTAATCTGGTAATATGACTGTTTCTGACACATCTATCCAAATTGGAAACATAACCATCTGGTAGCCTCAAATTTTCAATCCACTAAAAAAATAATAAATGATTTTATTTGGAAAGTGTATAAGACACTTTTGGTTTCATTAACTTTTGTGATATGTAATTTTCAAACATCTTAAGTTCTAGTTGCCTATAAATTTGGGAAAGATCTAATCACACCTTTACATTATATTTGGTCTTATCAGGTGTATCAAAAACTGTATAAAATATATTATCAAAATAGTTCTTCTCAATATGAATGACATCCAATATGTGACATACCAACAAATCAGACTAATATATGAGATCCCAAAAAATACTTATTTAATCCAATTGTGATCTATTCCAAATCCATCTATTTTTTTTGGTTTGTAGTCAGTTAAAAAGAAATGGGAGATAATGAAGAGACAATATATTTGAAATCAATACCTGATATCATTCTTGTAGATCCATATCTTTCAATTTTACCTTTTCTTAAATGGTTTCTATTCCTTTATAAATGATGATCAATAGGAAAAAATATATGAGGATAGTCGAAAAAATCAATGTTTTCTCCCATTGGCGAACATAAATGTTTTGATATCACTCATATAGTACGAACATGATTTTGGACTATGTGTACTCCATCTAGATAACAATACATATGTTATGAATTCACTAATTTTTCACATTAATGCATCTTTCATTAGGAAATACTATTTCACAACAACATCATATCTACTGACACCATTACTCCACAATAAATTTAACTCATCAATCAACGGATTCAAATAAACATCGATATTCTTTTTTGGATGTCCTAGAATTAATAATGTTAAAAAGATATATGTTTCATTCATCAACATCCAAGGAGGTAAGTTGTATAGAGTTATAAAGATGGGATAATAAGAATATTGACTACCGTACAAACCAAATAGAAAAAAACCATTAGTAAAAATAATTAATCACACATTATGAGATTTTGAAGAAAAAGAAGGATGTAAATGGTCAAAATGTTTCTTTGAATCACCACCATAAGGATGATTTAAGCTTTTATCAGTTGAAATATTGGATTTTTTCCCTGAAATCAATGAAACTATGTTCTGAGATATAAATAAATGCCGCAATCTAGTTGTAAGTGGGAAATATCTCAAATGTTAATGGGAAACAATCCATACTTCCATTGTTGATCCTCCTTGCATCTCGATTTTCCACATGTAGGAAAACTAAATAATGACTAATTTTCACCATAATATAAGATGTAATCATTTGAAAATGAATGAATCTTCTAATAACTAAGACCCAAATTACAAACTAGCCTATTGCTCTCATAAAAATTTTTAGGCAACACATTTCCTTTAGGTAATAGTGATTTAACCAAAGATAATATATAATCAAAACAACTATTTGACATTCCATTATCTGATTTAATAACCAAAAATTTTATAACCACTTCAAATTTTCTTATCTTGCAACCAGGATATAAGGCATATTCAACATACTTTAGCAACTCATAAAACCTAGATGGTTCTAACTCAGGAGTTAAATCAATATCATTCTGAGTTTATGTTTTTTGAAAAGATAGACCAGTAACCTCATGTACTAAAGTTTGAAACTATGATGGATCTAGAACCAAATTATTAGTATCATCTTTAGAACTACATTCTCCATGTTGATACCAAAAAACATAATCTTTTTGAAAACCAAAATGCAACAGATGACCCCCAACATTGTCAAATATCTCAAATCTCCTCAGATCAAATTTCTTACAAGGACACTTAATTGTCCATTCTAAAACAAATTCTGGTTTAGATGATGCAAGTGATAAAAAAACTTCAACACCCTCAATATATACATGATTTATACTAGAACCGTTTGGATTACTATAATTATTTATCCAATCACGATCTTGTAATAAATAATTATGTTAACTTCCTTCTTCCATATTTTTCTAAAAAATAGAAAATAAAAATATTACTTATGATTAATCAAACATAAGTAAGAGACTATCCAAATAAATTATATAATAAAAAAATTACAAATTACTTGTAAATATTATTAATTATATCTAATTATTGCTAAAATTTTAAAATTCCACAAATTATAGTTAATTTTTTATAATTAACACTATTTTTTTATAATTACCATTAATTATCATTAATAAAAATAGAAGGTAATACTAAGGATGTAAGGGAAGAATGGAGTGGAGGGGATAAAGGTAATGATATAATGAAAGAGTTCTATTACTGCTGTGTTCCAATTATTTGGAGGAGAGGCAATCATGGGTAAACCTGTGAGTTTACCCATGACTACCTCTCCTCCAAATGGTCTAAACATAGAAGCATTGGAATTCATTCACTCCATCGTCACCTACATCCCCTCCACTCCATGATTCCCTTAAGCGAAGCAAGGAGTGGATGGGATGGAGGGGACTATAGAGAAAAAGAAATTCGGCACCAAAATTCTTTCACTCTTGTGACCCCTTTATCCCTACCACTCCAAGATTCCCTCACACCCCTTTATCAACCTTTTATTAATAATTGTGGATAATTGTGGTTAATTGTGGTTAATTATGGTTAATTGTGGTTAATTTTGATATTCTTTACTAAATACCACTCATTACCAGTATTTTTTTACTAAATAACGCTCATTAATGATATTTTTTTACTAATTACCACTAATTAATGGTATTTTTTTATTAATTAATTCCCATTACCAGTATTTTTTACTAAACACTGCTCATTATCGATATCTTTTACTGACTACCACTCATTTCCAATATTTTTTACTAAATATCACTCATTATTGGTATTTTTTACTAAATACTGCCCATTATCGGTTTTTTTACTAAATACATCTCATTATTGGTATTTTATACTTAATACGGCTCAATTCCACTAATTTTAACTAATTAAAGCTCATTTTTTCTAATTTTTAAGAATTTATGTTCATTTATGGTAATTTTTAATAATTTCTACTCATTACTGCTAATTTTTACTAATTACCATTCATTTTTTCCAAATTTAACTAATTAATGTGCATTTCCATAAATTATTAATAATTGACCATCATTTCTGGTATTTTTTATTAATTGCTACTTATTACTAATATTTTTTACTAATTACCACTCATTCCTGGTATTTTTTACTAAATACCACTTATTATCGGTATTTTTTTACTAAATACCCCTCATTACCAATATTGTTTACTAAAACTGCTTATTATCGATATTTTTTTATTAAATACCGCTCATTTCTGCTAATTTTAACTAATTAAAACTCATTTATGCTATTTTTTAACAATTGCTGCTCATTTCTGGTATTTTTTAAAAATTACCTCTCATTATCTCTAATTTTTACTAATTTCTACTCATTTCTGCTAATTTTAAATAATTACTGCTTATTTCCACTAATTTTAACTAATTAACACTCATTTCTGCTAATTTTTAATAATTACCACTCATTGTAGATATTTTTACTAATTACCACTCATTACTGGTATTTTCTACTAAATAACACTCATTACTGGTATATTTACTAAATACCACTCATTACCTGTATTTTTTTACTAAATTCCACTCGTTGCCGATATTTTTTAATAATTACCGCTCATTACCGGTATTTTTTCTAATTACCACTCATTATCGGTATTTTTTACTAATTAATATTCATTAAAAGTATTTTTTACTAAATACCTCTCATTACCGGTATTTTTTACTCAATATCGCTCATTATGAGTATTTTTTACTAAAAACCGCTCATTACCTATAAATTTTTATTAATTACCACTCATTGTCGATAATTTTTACTAATTACCACTCATTGCTCGTATTTTTTACCAATTACCGCTCATTACCGGTAATTTTTACTAATTACGGCATATTTATGCTAATTTTAACTAAATAATGCCCATTTATGCTAATTTTTACTAATTAACGATCATTTTTTAATGCCCCGACTGTAACACCCTGAGATTTTGTGAAATATTTTTTTCAAATTAATTTAATCTTTTTGATACTTATCATTTCACGCAACACTAAAAATAGTTTATTTTATATCAAAGCACTATGTTTGGCTTGAGTTATACACAACACCAATTTAATCATGCACTACATGCAATATAAAGTTTATCTTTCTCCACACGAAACACCGAGGTTATCTTGCATTACATGCAATATTGACTTTCCTCAATGGCTTGCGTAACATTCAAGACCGAGTTTTACTAAACAATAATATATTATTATTTAATATAATAAGATATAACCTAATTGTTAAATTAGTAGTTATTAATAGTACTAACTAACTTATAAAAATCTATGGTTTACACAAATATAAAATGAATTCATCAGTTACAAATTAATTAGAAATGAATATGAAAACTGATTGAATATAAAGGAAAATATTATTATACCCACAAAGCTGTTTTACCCTAATAAATTAAATTAGTTAAAATTATTGAGTGATATTAATGTGATATATATATATATATTATATTCAATAAAATATTTTTGATATTCACCCAATAGATTTGACAGGCTTAAGATAAAAACAAACCCATTTTTTTTTCTTAAAAACCTATATTTTTATAAAGGTAGTTTTTCTGCCTTTTAATCGAGAAACCATTTTAAATCCAATTTTTGGAAATTTTATAGATTTAATATTTCAAAATAAAATTCATATTTAAATCTAAATATAAAAATTAGCTTAGGATAAATTTTTGGTATTTATATATAAGGTTTCATTTTTTAAGGAATATTTAAAAATATTGAATTTTAATTCAAAATTTCTTTTTCATCTAATTTATTTATAAGGTTAAATTATATTTTAAACCATTCTAAAAGTTTAATTAGATCATATTTTTATCAATTAATCCAATGTTGGTCATTTTAATCAATTTCACTTTGAAATTGGGTATAAAAACTTAGCAAGCTTTTGGACGTTTTTTACATTAAAAACCCCAGTGTCATCCCGTCCGCGGGATTAATTTTAAATTAATTTCTGCCACTTATGTGATGATAATTTGTCAAAATGCATTCCATATTTGTAATCAGAATAATTTATAATGTCTAATAAGGTCAATTTAATTTTTTCACCAAAAATATTCGTGAATGCAATTAAAATTAATTACAGTGATTAAGGTAAAATTAAGCTTAACAAGAAAATATACCTTAAACTTAAGGGCCCAAATGACTTAGCAACTTGTCCAAAACCCATATTCTAGAAATATTTCGGCCATACACCTTCCATTATTGATTTTTTTTATTTTATATGACTTTTTTTATGTAAAAACATGGATACACCTAACTTGTTTTCAAAAATGTCAAGTTTGTCCTTTCCTTTCCCTATAAAAGGCCACCACCCCTCCCACCTCCTCACACCTCACAAACCACTTATTTTCAAACAATATTTGATCAATACACTTCCCAAAAAACCTAAATTCCTCCTTGAATCCTCCCTTTGGGCAGAAATACTTCCAAGGAATCTCTTTGGTGCAAACCAAAAGGAGTTGCCCGATTAAGAGGTATCACTCTCCCTCAAGATCCTTTCTTTTATTTCCATTATCCACTCCCTAAACTCTTATTATTCCATTATTGTATAAAAAAAACAGTATCTTCAATATACTAGTATGTTTTTAGGAAAAAGTTTCGACCTAAACTTACACAAACTTCCATCTAATGGGTAACAAACACACTATATATGTTTTCGACGGACTACCGCCTCACGAAATAACGATTGTTTATTTTTCCTTTACCGCTTCTCATGGTGGAAATTATGATGGAAACTATATTTATATATGATATATATTATATTTATAATTTATTTACGCTTCTTTAATTTTTATTTAGAACACACCCTTATGCTTTACATCTTGTGTAAATATGATAATTTTGTTTGAGGAAGTATGGGCTACCACCCCTCAAAGCGATGTGATTCATTCGCACACTACATGGAATGTATTAAGGATATTTTTAGTGAAAATATATTATATATATTACATAATAATTCTACTTTAATGATATTATATACACACACACACACACACACACACATATACATATATTTCATTTACTTTCTTTCAATACATCAATAAAACAGAAGCATTGTTCATGTGTACGTACGACCTACCGTCTCCATGAACGATGTATTCTATTTCATAATTATATATTATATCGATTATTATAATACAAATATACTTAATATACATGATATTTATATCATGTTTTACTTTCTGGAAATTATGATATAATTATAAGGACCAAATATATAACAAATTAAGACAAAAACAAAAAGAAAAGCGAATATTACCTGAAGCGTAACCTTAACATGAAATTGTTAAAAAAAGGGTAATATAAAGTCATAATAAAACCATATATGGTATTAGATATTACAATATGGTTATTTAAAATATGTATAATAAACTTACATTTATTATACATGAGGTTTGAATGAGTGCAACGAGAGTCAAGACATAAGGTAAGAGAATTTCATCTCACTTTTTATTTCAGTGAGATACATGCCTTATTCACCACTCACTTACTTTGTGTGGTGTATATAATACCCATGAATGTATTATATGCCTATTATAATTAAATTTATTTGTATTTATATATCCATTTCATGATCATTTTTTCATGGGGTTTATATTTCAAAAGTTACCAAATCGGTAAAGTAATTTTGTCTCAATTTTCCTTTTTTGAGACACACGCCATGTTTTGCACCTATATTTTTCCATGAGGTGTATATACTACCTTTGAAATGTTATATCATGAATATTATTCTCTTCATTATATTTTAAGCTTCATGTAATTTAATTTTCTTAAATGGTGAGTATGGTTTAAAGTTATCAAGTGGTAAGAGTTTATTAAAACAATATCAACAAATCTTATGATCCATCTCTCAATAAAACTCATGAATTATCTTATCCTCTTATTATTCTTGATATATTCATGTATCAGTACCATTTTCCACTATTTTTTACATAATATAGTTAAGAATTTTTTTTAATAAATCCTAACTTTATTCTCTCTTCGGTCAGAAATCTGTGTTCCTTAAAAACCATGTTTTCTAAAAAGGGTTTCCAAGAATATTCTAACATTATCCTATAATATTTAAAAGAAAATTTTTACCCTTTTTTTCTTTTACTAATTTTTTAAAAGGAATATTCTTTTCAATTTCCAAATAATGAATTTTTATAATATTTTATCATGAAAAAGGAATTTTCATTTTACCTCGTATGACATGTACGAATTTACCCACCATCATTTCTTTGAAACATAATTTACATGTTTAAATGGTTAATTTATAAGAAAATGTTTTTTTAAAAGTAATTTTCAAAGAAATTGTTTTCAAAATTTTTTCAAGATTATTTTATAAGTTTACAAGGAAAATTATTTTCAATTTTTTTAGTCTTATTTTATAAAGTTCTCAAATAAATGGTTTTCAAATTTTTTTCAAGCTACTTTTATAATTTTTCAAGGAAAATGGTTTTCAAAATGTTTTCAAGATCCTTTTATAAATTTTCAAGGAAAATGGGTTTCAAAAAGTTTTCAAGTTCTCTTTATATGTTTAAAAAGAAAAAGGTTTCAATTTTTTTTCAAATATTTCTTTAAAAGCTTTCAAGTTTATTTTAAAGAAAATGGTTTTCAAAAGGTTTTATGTTTTGCTGCTTCAACGATGGCATAATGGTGGGTGGTCGAGGTCCATACAATAGGCGTTCGGTGAGGTCTGGTGTTTGATTCCTGGGAGCCCACTCTTGGGAGAATTTTCGCCTCCCATGTACCACCCGTCTTGCCGGGTCACCCGGTGCCTCATTGGGTGGGAATAAAGGGCGCACTTCACCTGGATGACGGATTTCTGTGCCGAATCATCGCTGATCGAGGTGTAACCCCATGGGGATGCTCTGTCATCTCGGCTGACATCGGCTCCTCCCCAGATGAGGCTTCTCCAAATTACTTCTTCATGGGGAGGGGTGTTCCTGGGTGTGGAGGTTTCGAAAATTCCACTCCTGGGAATTACCTTTCTAAAAAAAGGTTTTATGTTTTAAAGAGGCTTTTCCAAATAAGAAAAGATATTTTCCTCAAGAAATATTTTCAAAATATATTTCTAAGTTATTTTCCATCTAAGATGACATCTATTGATTTTACTCAATCACTTCAAGGAAATGACCCAAATGTTTCATTCATATTATTTCTTGAATGATTTATGTTTTGATGGAATTATTCTTATGAAACCCGTTTCTCTTCCACAAGTTATATGCTTTTGAAACCCGCTTCTTTTCACAGGTTATGATTTGATGAAATAATTTTGAAACCTATCTATTTTCCATAGGTTATGATGTGATGAAATGTTAATGATACCCATTTCATTTCATGGGTTATGATTTGATGTTTACAGAACCCATTTTTTTATGTGTCATGATATGAGGAAAGTTTTATTATCTTGTGGCAAATTTATGGATGATTTTATTATGAGATGGTGGGACCTATCTCTCTCTCAAATTTATTGAGTAAAGATTTATATCTCATGAGATAATGATGGTAATTAGGTCTACATGCTTGATCCAGTATGTGAATATGGGGAAACCTGATCCCTTACAATGAAAGGACTACGATTGGGGATGAGGGTGTGTCCCGCCCAGTAGGTGTAGACACCATGAAGATGGAATATGGGAAAACCCAATCCATTATGGAAAGATGGGGAAACATGATCCACTATGGGAAGATGAGAAAAAATGATCCCTTATAAGGAAAGAACTATAACTAGGGATGGTGGTGTGTCCCGCCCAGTAGGTACAGTTCCCATGAAGTGCCTTGATAAGTTCTAGCAATGCGTCTTGACTTATAGGGAATGATATGACAAGATTATGCATTCCAAAATTCCACATCTTATTCCTAAGTTATGATTTCATGGATTATGTTTTTTATTTCCATGTGATTCATGTCTTATGAACTACCAAGATCTATACCATTATTCATGTTTATGATCTTTGATATACAAGTTATGATCTTATAATGTCATGATCATGTTGTCATACCCCTGTTCTCATGTTTATGCTTATATGTATCCCTTATTTACCCTTACTGAGTATCTAAGCTCACCCATTTTTATGTTTCCTTCACCAGGTTATGAAGATATTTATTAAGTATGATGTTTCTAAGAAGGGTTCTAGTCATTAAGAACCTAATGGTAGATAATGTAGCTCACTAATGTACCAATGTTTATGTTTCCATGTTTCCAAAGGCACTAAACTAATACAGTCTTTGGGCGTCTGTTTGTATAATATTTTAAGTATTCTGCAAAAGTGATATAATGACTATGTACGTTAAGACTGGGTCATTATAGTTGGTATCAGAGCAAAGGTTTAGTTAAAATTTGGAAACTAGGATGATAAAACCATAGTGAGAACTATAAGGACATGTCTAAGGATAAGTTTAAGGATAAGGAAAAGTATAGAAAAATATCCTAGAATTTTGGTAAAGGATAGAGTGAGAGGTTTCCTAGAAATACATCCCTGTCTGGATACTACAAATAGATGTGGCTCTAGAACATATGTACCTAGGGGTAATAACTCTGACAAGATGTCCCGAGCCCGACTCAAGGTAATATGGTACACGCCAATGAGCATTGCTGCACACCTGGTTTGACACTCCTGGGGGATATGCTTTAAAAATTCACAAATTCTTCATGAACCATTATAAAGGATTTGAATAGAATATGACTATGAATAACCTATGATAAACATAAGGTGTCATAAATTAAGAAAGGTGTCATAACTTGGACATTCTATAAGTGAATTTTCATGATTATGCGGTTACTCACTATGATAATTGTTTATTATTCAATGATTTATGGTTTTAGCCAATAGAGGGAACCAAAAGGAATTGGATTAATGTTGAATATTATGGAAAATATATTGATGAGAATTCAAATGGGATGACCACTAAAGTGAATGATTTTATGATCATTGTCACAACCCGTCCCCCAGGGCTCGCGCCGTGACTACCTCAAGCCCGCCTTCTATAGGCCATGGGTTGGTGACTAGAACCAGAAAGGAATTTCCCTAAAATTGGAAAATCATTTTCTTTAAGCCTCTAAACACACAAACCAATAACATGAAAAGATGAAAACCATGTAGTAAAACTACAGTAGTAAAAGTGTGTACTGAAAGAAAAGGGGGCCAGAATACAAGACCAACTGAAAGATACAAATACAACAGAAAAAAACACCTGAGATCGTCCACCAAGGATCCTACCTAAAGGGTAGGTACAAATCATCTCCACAGCTCTCCATGTCAACCAGTCACCTCCGTGTACCACTTGGTCCTGGCTCCCAAAAGTCTCAACCAAGCTGCTCGTTGTCTGTACAAGACACGACAAGGTGCAGGCGAAGCCCGTGCAGGGGTGAGTATAACAATACCCACGAGGGACCCCAAGAACCCCAAAGGTCTCCCAGAATTTCACAAAGGAAAAACTAGAAAGCATGACCTCAAACACAAAGCATGAAATAAAGTCTGCTTACACCAGGTATACAACTCAGAGATCATGAATAAAGATGATTAGTCTTAAGATATATCATTTTATTCTATTAGGAATTTCCACAACTGAACCATGAATATAATGTACCAGAAAGTTTGTATATATTTTTTAATTATATGGAATTATTTCGAGACCGTGAAATCTGACGGCGCGCGATTCTGAGGCCTGGAGTGCCCAGAATGATTCGTCGAAGTTTGGTTAAGTTTTAATTAGCATGCGTAAGTAGTTTTCCTGAAAAAGTGGAATAACTCTTAAATGGTAACTCAGATCAGAAATCTGAAGGCACCATTGCATTCAGAATGACGGCTTTACCCTAGGTGTGACTTAAGTTTAGTCGGCGCAAGCCTCCTGTGAAAAAACCAAAAAATGGCATAATCGTGAATAAAATAATTAAATAAATTATTTTATTTTTCAAATGCTTATAACTCACAAACGGTAACTCGGATTGAAAATACAAGACCACCTCTAAACTTGTGAGGGTATTATATCTTTAGGCATATACTAAAATTGGTTGGCGTGGGTCACCAGTAAAAGTTAGTTTTTGGCCGTAAATAAAATAATTAAGTGACAATTATTTTATTGAAAAATTCACAACTTCTAAACAGTAACTCAGATTTAAAATCTAAGAGTACCATTGGGTTTGTTGGGGCGTGTTTCACTTAGGAAGATCCTAACCTCGACCGGCGCGGGTCAAGGGTGACTGTTATAATTTTTTTCCAAACTTTTTTTCAGGTACGTTCTGTAAACGCGCGAGCGGTGTTATATAACTTTTGAATCAGTGCTCAGAATTGAAATACGAGGGCACCATTGAACTTGCAGCGCTGATATTCGCTTAAGGAGACCTTCACTTCGACCATAGTAGGCCCAAATAAAAAGTTAGTTTTTGGAACTTTTTAATAGAATAAATAAAATGACTTTATTATTTTATTTTTATTCTAATCCTCCAACGGACGAGCTATAAGGTGGGACCGATGATGTGTCAAGCCAATAAATGGCTTGACCATTTAATTCTAAGTAACTGCACCATTGGGGAATTAGGAAGGTTCCTAATTAATGGGCCTCCATTAATCCCATGAACGTTGCACACCCTTACCCTCTCCTATTTATATGGAGCTTGGGGAGAGGTGTTGGCACTGCTTTGTGAAGCAACGAAGTGCTGACAAAGTGCAGTGACACCAAACCCTTGGAAGGACGGATCCGGTACCAGCGAGAGGTGACGAGCGACACTGAAACCCCAAACCAGAGATCAATGAATGAGTGACGTCGTTGGAGGCTAGTTGCGGGGGGCGATGAACGCCGAAACTTCCTCAAACGCGTATGCTCTCCAATGAACTTGAGGTAGGGGAATATTTTCGTTTGGGCATTTTTGACTTCCTCTTCCCCATTTTTGAAGTTATATGAAGAATGCGGTCAACCGACTAACGGATTGACCTGCGATTCCTTCGTCTTTGCGGGAGGATGTTGCGGGGTATCTTGTAGGGTTTGTTGTTTTGAATACCCCCTCCCTATTCTTGACATTCTTCATGATTCAAGAATTAACAAGACGCTTGCTACTGATCTAATGCGGTGGGTACGGGCCAAACGAACATGGCCCAACCTCTTCAAAATCCTTTGTGGTTTTGAATTTGTTCTTCGAGATGGAGGAGGAGGGCGACCGGTGTCGGCGATTGGCAACGGTGGGACTCAGGAGTGGCGGCCGGCACCACAACCGGCCGCGAAGCTGGTGGCGGCACAGCCACGCCGCCGGAGAAGAGCCGCAGCCCGTCGGCCACGACAGAGCAAGGGTGGTGGCCGAAACTCTGGCCGGCCGCATGAAGAGGACGGTGGTGCGCGTTTGCACCACCCGATGAGCAAGAGCCGCGGCCTTGCGCCGCAGTGGCGAAGGGATGGCGGCCGGCTGAGCCGACCGCCAGTGAAGGTGCGGTGCGCGACCGCGCCATGCGAAGAAAGGGGACTGGACACTACACCGCAGGCCGCCCCGCACCGTGGGCCGCTACACCGTGGGCCGCCGCACCTCGGGCCGTCGCACTGCGGGCCGCCGCACCGCGGGCCGCTGCACTGCGGGCCGCCGCACCGCGGGCCGCTGCACTGCGGGCCGCCGCACCGTGTGCCGCCGCACCGCGGGCCGCCACACTCCGGGCCGCTGCACCGCGGGCGGCCGCACCGCGGGCTGCCACACCGCGAGCCCAGTGGGCGGCCGCACCGTTGTCCGGGTCGGTCCGACCGGGTCGGACCGGACCCGGACCAACTTCTACCCATTTTCACTCTTTCGGCTATATCTTGAGCTTCGGGCGTCCGTTTGACAAACCGTCTACGGCACCAGAAACCTTGGATCAAGAAATTACTTTTGGTATACCCCACTTGAGTTTTGGATAAAGTTGGGGTATGGCTGGGTTGGATCAAACACGAATCCAACCGGGCCCTTTGGACTAAAAGGCCAATAACTTACAAACTGGGCGACCGATTGACACACCGTCTGTTGCGTTGAGACCCATTTTACATGGTGTTCCTTTGAGATACTTTTTAGTGGGACTTTGTGGTAGTTGGAGTATCGAACTGTGGCTTGAGTATCAGACCCTCCTGGAATCAAGCAAGCTTAGTGTGGGAACCCTGTAGCTGGCTGTAACATGAGAAAATTATCCTACGTGGGTCTATTCTTTGGGATCCTTCATGGGTCTATGCTTGAGGATCCCACATGGATCCACTCTAGGAATCCATGTGGGAATACTTTATGGTCCTGTTTGGGTCTGCTGTACTAGGATCCTATGTGGGTCTGATGATGTACTAGGATCCTATATGGTTATGATGATTTAGGATCCTATGTGGGTTTGATGATTTAGGATCCTATGTGGGTCTACCTCTTAACAAAGTAAGACGATTCAATAGTTACATCTAATCATCTTTACTACCATATCTAATTTATACCTGGTGTGAGCTGAGTCCTTACCTTCGTGGTGATACCTTTGTGGTATTCTTCTGTGTGGCGTACCTGTGTGGTACTTTCCTTCATGGTGATATCTTGGTTGTATTCTTCTATGTGGAATACCTGTGTGGTAATTTCCTTCTTGGTGATACCTTTGTGGTATTCTTCTGTGTGTCTTACCTGTGTGGTACTTACCTTCATGGTGATACCTTTGTGGTATTCTTCTGTGTGGCATACCTGTGTGGTACTTTCTTTCGTGGTAAAACCTTGGTGGTATTCTTCTGTGTGGCATACTTGTGTGGTACTTTCCTTTGTGGTGATACCTTTGTGGTATTCTTCTGCGTGGCGTGCCTTTGTGGTACTTACTTTCGTGGTAATACCATTGTGGTATACTTCTGTGTGGCATACCTATGTGGTAATTTCCTTTATGCTAATACCTTGGTGGTATTCTTTTGTGTGGAAAACCTGTGTGGTACTTTCCTTCGTGGTGATACCTATGTGGTATTCTTTTGTGTGGCGTTACCTTTGTGGTACTTACCTTTTTGGTGTTACCTTCATGGTATTCTTTCCTTCATGGAAAATTTGAGCTTTGAGGTCATGAGTTGGGCCTTGTGTTTCCTCATGAATGAGATGGGTATACCTGATAACTTAGTTATATGTATGGGAATATACCTAAGTAGGGTTGAAAGTTGTTTTCATGCTTTTTGTTTTATCCTTTGTGGATTTTGTGAGACCTTTGAGGGTCTCGGGGTCCCTACTGAGTATCATTATACTCACCCCTGCACAGGCTACGCCCGCACCTTGCTGTGTTTGGTGCAGACGACGAACAACATTGACTGGGGATTAGAGTACCAGGATTGGAGGTAGCTCGGAGGTGGACCTTAGACAAGGCATACCATAGAGACAACATTTCAAGAGATGTACCTACCCTTCAGGTAGGATCCTTGGTGGGTGTTCACATGAGCTATTTCAATTTACTTGTACTTTCCAATTTTCTTGTACTTTCTAGTTGGTCTTGTATTCTAACCCCTTTTACTTACAGTACACACTCTTTTTACTATTCAGTTTACTTGTGTTCGAATCTTGCTGTGTGCTTGGGTGTGTGTATTTATAGGATATAAAGGTAATTCCCTCCCAATTTTTGGGGAATACGCCTTTCAGTGCTAGTCCCCATCCCCTGGCCTGTGGAAGGCGGGCTTGGGGTAGTCACAACACGGGCCACGGGGGATGGGTCGTGAAAAATTGGTATCAGAGGATTCGGTTCTACCATAGAACATTGGACTCTGATATTTTTAATGTAAATAGTGTTAAGTGTAGTGAGTGTGGTTATTAGTTTAGGGAATCTGGTGTTGGTGCAGCGGCCGAGGTATCCATACACCAGGACCCTGACTTTTGATTTCTAACTTAGTGCATGAAAACACTGATTGGGTATGAGTTTTGAAAAGTTTTCTTGTGTTTTATTGAGTCAGCTCACCAGGTATAGCTTAATGACCATGGCACACCTGTTCCTTATCAGGATGCCGCTACGTAGACAACCATCTAGGATTCCCAAGAGAGTACACGATGACGGCCCACCGAGCGATGAGGCTCCGGTGTAGGGCCCTCTTACTATGTTGGCACCTTCAGGTGGTGTACCAGCAACACCACCACCCGTTGGGCAATAATTACCACCAGCCGCACTGGCGGACAATGCATGCCGACTGAGTACGTTGCACGAGTTCCAGCAACAGCGACCTCTGAGGTTTTGAGGCGAGACAGTTTCCCACGCAGCTGAGGGCTGGCTGGAGGCAGTTGCTAGAGTTTTCTGCCTAGTTGAGACTCCAATAGAGTAGATGGTGATCTCAGATACTAGTCTTTTTTAGTGAGTGACCATGAGTATGGTCCTCATAGCGATGAGGCTTCGGTACGTGGACCATTACCCGAGATAGTACCTTCGGGTAGTGTGTCAGCTACATCACTGCCCGTTGGTCAGCAGTTACAACTGGCGGTACCGGTAGAGGACACATATAGGCTCAGTGCCTTGCACGTGATTCAACGTCAGATACCCCTCAGGTTCCGAGGTGAGCCCGACTCACAGGCGACTGAGGACTGGCTTGAGGAGGTGGATGAGAGTTCTCTATAGCTTATACAGCTTCGGCAGGATGACATGTCAGTAACTAAGTATTCATCGAGGCGTACCAATCATTCCTGGTACTCGATTAATAAGATATGATCAGTGCTTCAGAGCTCAGACTTTTGAGCGTAGTGTGTTTAAGGACGTCTGAGAAAACACTATTCCTTTATGAATTCCTACTTATGTTGGGGTGATAGAGAGTAAATTTGTGGTTGAATGTTATTTGGCTGAGAGGATATAGCTATTGAATGTTAGTAGTGGGAAAACAGGAAACTGGCGCCAGTCTCAGAGACATGGGTGTGTAAAATTGTTTCGGGAAGAAGAAGTGTTAGGGACAGATGAATCTGTAGGGTTGCAGACCTGGAAGCAGAGCTAGGGGAGCAACATGAGGTGGTGTACATTTCGACATGTTACAACCACCCCCCATTGTGGTCCCCACCAGGCTCAGGGAGCTGTAGGACAGGGGAAGAGAGTAGCTGCATGCAGTCAAGGAGTGCGACCTAAGGGCTCTAGGAATGATTCGAGGTACAGTCTATGTCTAATACTAGCTACCATATCAATAGACATATGTACCAATCATTCCTTCCTTCCACAAATCTTGTCCAAGACCTAGAGTTTTCGGTTAAACTGTTGACTTGACCCTCACGTCTAGAGATACCTTTGGGAGGAGACTCGATAATCACAATTACGCCGACAGTGTGATCTGACCCTTAAGGTGAGAGTTTTGGTTGAAACCTCTTGGTGGCAGCGCCGAGGCCTTACGACATTAGTTTGGGTATGATTGGACATCAACAATTCATACTCAGATTGACTGTATTAGGAAAAAAGTTTGTGGTTTATCTACAACGTTGGGATGGGGGTTTCCTTGTTGGGTGAAAAAGGAAACCCAGACAGCACAAGATAAACTCTTGCATAGGAGGGTGCGACTAATCACTTGTGAGTCGGCCAACCTCACCCTCGTGGCATCAGAAGTTTTGAGTTTTCAGTTCCCAACAGGAGTGGCTAGAGTTCCTCCAGGACTATGAATTTGAGATAGTCTATACTCCTAGGAAGGGGAACGTGGTAGCAGACGCAATCAGCAGGAGGTTTGGTCTACAACTGCTGAGTAAGGTGTCATAGTAACTAGTCGCGCTGCAGATATCCTTCGTGGATAGAGATGAAGTTTCTTACCCCCAGTCTATGACTGTCACCCCCCCACTCATTCAACAAGTCAAGGAGGCACAACTTGGGGGCATTGACTGAGAGGCTTGATGTGCTCAGATATCCTCAGGGCAGACATCTGATGGATTTTCTGAAGGTGGGGAGTACGTCGTCCTCTTCAGAGGATGTACCATGGTACCGATGGTGCTTCTATAGGAGGTGTTGAGGGATTTCCATACGTCCCCTCTAGCGGTACATCCTGGTGTGGTGAAGATGTACCAGGACCTCCGGTGTTAGTACTAGTGGCTAGAGATGAAGAAATTAGTGGCAGAGTTTGTATCACGATGTCTCACTTTTCAGCAAGTGAATACTACACAGAGTTGGAAGAAGTCTTATGCCGATGGGATATGGAGACCCTTGGAGTTCTAGGGGAGGGGGACTACGTATTCTTACGAGTCTCTCCTAGACAAGGACTATGGAAATTTGGCTGTGGGGGCAAGTTATCACCGAGGTTTACAGGTCCTTTTTCTAATACTTCATAGGATAGGTGAGGTAGCATACCAATTTTCTCTTCCATCGCATTTGGAGAGGGTGTGTGACATCTTCCACGTATCCCAGTTGAGGGGATATGTGCACAACCCATCTCACATCATCGACCACATCGAGTTGGACTTAGATGATGGGGCATCATTTTCGGAGGTTCTAGTGGAGATTTAGGATCAACAAGAGCGGGTCCTTCATTGGTGTTTGATACATATGATGCATGTACGTAGGTAACACGGGAACCTCTAGGAGAGAAAATGGGAGCGAGAGGCTCAGATTCATGCGCAATACCCTCTTTTGGTTGTTTTGCCTTTGTTGTGGCTTTTGGGGACGTAAATCCCTAAAAAGGGGAGAATGTATTGTCCCGAAAATTCCATATTTTTTTAATAATATATAATTATTTCGAGAGCGTGAAATCTGACGGCGTGCGATTCCGAGTCCCGGAGTGCCCGGAATGATCCGTCGAAGTTCGGTTAAGTTTTAATTAGCGCGTGTAAGTAGTTTTCCTGAAAAAGTAGAATAACTATTAAATGGTAACTCAGATAAGAAATCTGAAGGCACCATTGCATTCAGGATGGTGGGTTTACCCTAGGCGCAACTTAAGTTTAGTCGGCGCGAGCCTCCTGTAAGAAAACCCAAAAATGACATCATCATGAATAAAATAATTAAATAAATTATTTTATTTTTCAAATGATTATAACTCAAAAATGGTAACTCGGATTGAAAATCTGATACCACTTCTGAACTCATGAGGATATTCTCTCTTTAGTAAGATACTAACATTGGTTGGCGCGGGCCACCAGTAAAAGTTAGTTTTTGGCCGTAAATAAAATAATTAAGTGACAATTATTTTATTGTAAAATTCATAACTTATAAACGGTAACTCAGAATGAGAATAAGAGAGTACTGTTGGGTTCTTTGGGGCATGTTTCACTTAGGCAGAGCCTAACCTCGATTGGCATGGGTCAAGGGTGACAGTTATAATTTTTTTTCGAACTTTTTTTCAGGTACGTTCTGTAAACGCGCGAGTGGCATTATATAACTTTTGAACTGGTGCTTGGAACTGAAATCCGAGGGCACTGTTGAACTCAAAGCACCGATATTCTCTTAAGGAGACCTTCACTTCGACCACAGTAGGTCTGGAGAAAAAGTTAGTTTTTGGAACTTTTTAATAGAATAAATAAAATAACTTTATTATTTTATTTTTATTCTAATCCTCCAACAGAAGAGCTGTAAGGTGGGACCAGCGACGTGTCAATCCAATAAAAGGCTTGAACTCTCAATTCTAAGTAACCACACTGTTGGGGAATTAGGAAGTTTCCTAATTAACGGGCCTCCATTAATCCCATGAACGTTGCACACCCTTCCCCTCTCCTATTTATATGGAGTTTGGAGAGAGGTTTTGGCACTGCTTCGCCAAGAAACGAAGTGCTGACAAAGTGCAGTGACGTCAAACCCTTGGCGGATGGAGCCAGTACCAGCGGGTGGTGACGAACGACACCGAAACCCCAAACCGGAGATCGACGAACGAGTGACGTCGTTGGAGGCTAGTTGTGGGGGACAACAAACTCTGAAACTTCCTCAAACGCAGACGCTCTCCAAAAAACTTGAGGTAGGGGATTATTTTTGTTTGTTCATTTTTGACATCCTCTTCCCTGTTCTTGAATTTATATGAAGAACATGGTCAACCAACTAATGGGTTGACCCGCGATTCCTTCATCTTTGCGGGAGGATGTTGCGGGGTATATTGTAGGGTTTGTTGTTTTGAATATCCCCTTCCCCATTCTTGACGTTCTTCGTGATTCAAGAATTAATAAGCCTCTTATTACTGCTCTAACGTGGAGGGTACGGGACAAATGAACATGGCCCAAACTATCTGAAATCCTTTGTGGTTTTTAATGTGTTCTTCACGATGGAGGAAGACAGCGACCGGTGCCGGAGATTGGCACCGGTGGGACTCGGGAGCGGCGGCCGACACCACGGCCGGCCGCGAAGATGGCGGCGGTGCAGCCGTGCCTCCGGAGAAGTGTCATGGCCCGTCGGTCGCGACGGAGCAAGGGCAGCAGACAACACTCAGGCCGGATGCACAAAGGGGATGGCGGTGTGCGTCCACGCCGCCCTATGAGTAAGAGCCGTGACGACGAAGGGAGGGCGACCGACCCAATTGGCCACCGGCGAAGGCGCAACGCGTGACTACGTCGCGCGAAGGAGAGGGGCGGGCTGTACAGACAACCGCGGCGGGCCTCCACACTACGATCCCAACAGTCTGGGCCACACCAGACCCAGTGGTCTAGGTCGGGCTGGTTTGGTCTGACCGGGGTGGACCGGACCCAGACCAACTTTGACCCATTTTCGCTCTTTCGACCATATCTTGAGCTTCGGGCGTCCGTTTGACAAACCGTCTACGGAGATAGAAAACTTGGATTGAGAAGGTCCTTTTGGTATACCCCATTTGAGTTTTGGATAAAGTTGGGGTATGGTCAGGTTTGATCGAACACGAATCCAACCAGGCCCTCGGGACTAAAAAACCAATAACTTACAGAGCGGGTGACCGATTGACACACCGTCTGTTGTATTGAGACCCATTTTCCATGGTGGTCCTTTGGGATACTTCTTCGTGGGACTTCATGGAAGTTGGATTATTGACCTGTGGCTTGAGAAGCGGACCCTCCCTGAATCAAGCAAGCTTAGTGCGGGAACCCTGTAGCTGGCTGTAACATGGGAAAGGGATCCTATGTTGGTCTATGATTTGGGATCCTTCGTGGGTCTGTGCTTGAGAATCCCACATGGATCTACTCTAGGAATCCATGTGGGAATACTTTAGGATCCTGTGTGGGTCTACTGTACTAGGATCCTATGTGGGTCTGATGATTTACTAGGATCCTATGTGGGTATGATGATTTAGGATCCTATGTGGGTCTGATGATTTAGGATCCTACGTGGGTCTGCCTCTTAACAGATTAAGATGATTCAGTAGTTACATCTAATAATATTTACTACCGCATCTAATTTATACCTAGTGTGAGATAATTCCTTAACTTCGTGGTGATACCTTTGTGGAATTATTCTGTGTGGCGTACCTGTCTGGTAATTTCTTTCTTGGTGATACCTTGGTGGTATTCTTCTATGTGGCTTACCTGTGTGGTAGTTTCCTTCTTGGTGATACCTTGGTTATATTCTTCTGTGTGCCGTACCTATGTTGTACTTACCTTCATGGTGATACCTTTGTGGTATTCTTCTATGTGGCATACCTGTGTGGTACTTTCCTTCGTGGTGAAACCTTGGTGGTATTCTTCAGTGTGGCATACCTGTGTGGAAATTTCCTTCGTGGTGATACCTTTGTGGTATTCTTCTGTGTGGCGTACCTGTGTAGTACTTACCTTCATGGTAATACCTTTGTGGTATAATTATGTGTGGCTTACCTGTTTGGTACTTTCCTTCGTGGTGATACCTTGGTGGTATTCTTCTGTGTGGAGAACCTGTGTGGTACTTTTATTCATGGTGATACCTTTGTGGTATTCTTTTGTGTGGCGTTACCTTTGTGGTACTTACCTTTGTGGTGTTACCTTTATGGTATTCTTTCCTTTGTGGAACAGTTGATCTTTGAGCTAATGAGTTAGGCCTTGTGTTTGCTCATGAATGAGATGGGTATACTTGATAAATTAGGTATATGTATGGGCATATACCTAAGTATGGTTGAAAATTGTTTTCATGCTTTGTGGTTTATCGTTTTTGGATTTTGTGAGACCTTTGAGGGTCTCGGGGTCCTTACTGAGTATCCTTATACTCACCCCTGCACGGGCTATGCCCGCACCTTGTTGTGTTTGGTGTAGACAATGGACAAGGCTGACTGAGGATGAGAGTACCAGGACTAGAGGTAGCTCGGATGTGGACATTAGATGAGGCGTACCACAGAGATGACTGTTCAAGAGATGTACCTACCCTTCAGGTAGGATCCTCGGCGGGTGTTCACAGGAGTTGTTTCTGTTTACTTGTACTTTCCACTTTTCTTGTACTTTCCAGTTGGGCTTGTATTCTAGACTTTTTACTTACTGTACACACTATTTTTACTATTCAGTTTAATTGTTTTTGTATCTTGCCGTGTGCTTGGTCGTGTGTGTTTACAGGATATAAAGGCAATGCCTTCCCTGTTTTTGGGGAATATGACTTTCGGTGCTAGTCGCTAGCCCCTGGCCTATGGAAGGCAGGATTAGGGTAGTCAGGGCATGGGCCCCGGGGGACGGGTCATGACAATGAATAAGCTGTTCCATTTTCGATCCATAGAGGGTTGTATGTCGCTAATCTACGACGGGCCGCTATAAGGTTGGTCCTTGTCGGTTCACAGCCTGCTGATCTACATAGGGTCGCTAGGATGCTAATCCACACAGGGTCTCTATGATGTTGATCCACATAGGGTATCTATGATGGTGATCCACATAGGGTCCCTATGATTCTGATCCACACAGGGTCACTATGATGCTGATCAAAATAGGGTCGCTCTTGAATTGACAGTTAGCCACAAGATTGCCTGCACTCAGTGCACTTGAGTTTCATAGAATATATTCCTCAAGATATCGGTCATGCCTCAACTAACACAAAGTTCCACAAAGGAGTATCCCAAAGTACCACCATGTCGTAAGGGTCCCAACATGACAGACGGAGCATCAATCGGACGCCCGGTCTGTGAGTTATAAGCATTTTAGTACTGAGGAATCGTTTGGATTCAGGTTCAATCCAACCTGACCACAATCCAAATTTTCCAAAAACTCAGATTAGGTATCTCAAAATTACTGTCTTGTTCCAAGGATTCTAGTGCCGCAAACGGTTCGTCAAACAGATGTCTGGTTTATGAGATATGTCCTTTTAAGAAAAACTGGGTCGAAAAGGGTCTGGGTCCGGTCCGACCCGGTCCGGCCGACCCGGTCGGGCCGACCCGACCCACCCTGACCTGGGCCGAACCAACCCGGTTCGGGTTGACCCGAGCTGACCCGAGTGAGCTGGGCTGCGGACCGGCCTAACCCGCCTTGGATGGGCGCGACCCGCCGGACCGCATAGGGGTCGACTCCCTTCCCGAACGAACATTCATCCATTCGGTTTGCAACGGAGGTGCCACATGGCACCGCCCCCCTCTATCAGCGGGACCCATGGGGCATGGGTCCCCCTCCTCTACGGAGCACAAAAACGCACCACCTACTGCCAATGTGGCCGCCCACCCCTTCTGTCCACCGCGATGCCTTCGGGCACCACCTTCCTCTGTTGCCGTCGCCCGCCAGCCCTGGTGCCACACCAGCTGGGCTTCCGAGGGCCACCGGGTGAGCTCCGGTGTTCTATTTTCCCTTCTGATTGCGCCTACGGGCCTCTCAGAATGCTTCCAAAACTATGTGGTTCGTAGATTCAGCTTGTCGCCACATTTTTCAGTTTCCCATGAAGAACGCAATCAAAGCAACAAAGGTGGAGAGTTCGGGCCTTGTTCGGTTGGCCCGCGCCCTCCACGTTAGCAATATAACAAGGGTGAGAGTTCAAACATCATCGAGAGAAGACTAAAATCCGTTCAAAACTCCCACAACAACCACCCTCAATTTCGTACGAATTGCGGATTAACTTATTTTGGTTAATCCATACTCATAACGATTTTCAAGGACAACAAATTGAAACAAAATCACTTGAATTTAAACAAAAACCCCTACCTTAGATTCGTAGGAGATGTCGCAGTTGTGGGAGAAGAATCCACGTTCATTGAATTCATCGACATTCGTCATTTCCAGATTGATTCCTCCAACATCATCGTTTAAGCCTCTGTTCTTCATTGGAGGGAAAGTTTGTTCTTCGGTTCTTTGTCCAGAATTCTCCCACAATTCCCCAAATCTCCTTTCCCCACCATTTCAATAATCTAAAGGATAAGTTAAGAGTTTATCTCTCCTTCCAATTAATGGTTTATTAATTGGTGTAATTAACGTACCTTATTAATTATACGAGGGGTGGTTACACAACCTATGTGTAACCGGGCATTTAATGTCCCTATTTAAATACCCAATGGCCTCTGTGGTCCTGGCCACCGTCACTCAAGGTGTGTTAGAAAAATAAAATAACATATTATTTTATTTTATTATTCTTTCAAAAAGTCTGTAAAACTATCTTTTTCACCCAACCTTCTGCGACTGAAGTTAAGCCTCTCTTAAGTGAATCCCGGGGCTGCGAGTTCAACGGTGCCCTCAGATTTCAATTCTGAGAACTAGTTCAAAAGATATAAAACACTGCCCATACGTTTACTAAACGTACCTTAAAAAAAGTTCAAAATTCCGTTCTAGTCTCTCCGGGCCAAAAAATCTCATACTGTTAATTTTTGCAGACTCGTAATAATTCCATTTAATTAAAAAAAATTACATGGAATTTTCGGGTCTTTACATTCTCCCCACCTTAGGGATTTTCATCCCTGAAAGCTACTACAAAATCTAGGGAAACAAAAGGGGGTACTGAGCACGTATCTGAGCCTCCCTCTCCTATGTGATCTCCTGGGGGTTCCCATACTACCACCAAACTCGCACTAGAGAAATCGACCACCCATGTAGGACCCACTCCTGTCGATCCTCTCTCTCCACTGGGAACTCCGCAAATGTCACCCTATCGTCAATGTCCAGATCACCGTAGTCAATAACGTGCGATGGATCATGCACGTACCTCCTCAGCTGTGACACATGGAAAATGTTATGCACCCAGTGCATCTGTGGGGGAAGAGCTAGACAGTACGCCACCTTGCCTACTCTACTGAGGATCTGGAATGGTCCGATGAACCTCAAATATATCTTGCTGACTTGGACAAATCTCCACAATCCTCATCGGGGTGAGACCCATAGGAAGACATGATCTCCCTCCTCAAACTCCAAGGGTGTCTGTCTCCTATCAGCATAAGAATTCCACTGTCTCTATGTAGTTTTCATCCTCTCCTATATGCGCTACCACTAAACTGGTTTTCTGTAGCGCCACCCTTTATTAGCACTAATAAAGGCCCCCCTTTATCAGCACTTTTTTAGTAGCGCTGATAACGGGGGGGGGGGGGGGATTTATCAGTGCTTTTTCCTAGTACTGATAAAGTTTATATTTCCAAAAAAAATTATAAAAAATAATATATTGTTATATAAGTATATTTATATCGATATAAATATAACATATATATTTTAAATATGTTTTAGATAAGTATAAATAGACAATTACATTTTATATATAAAATATTTAGTGAAAATGGATGTAAAATGTTTTAAAAAATATTATTTATTAATAATTTTCTAATTATAATCGATTAATAATCCTTTAATAACAATTTGAAGACACAAAAAATCAAAAAATCAAAAAATCAATAAAAGATCTAAAATAAGTTGAAAATGTAACTCAAACTTCAAGTGGCCATATATTTTGATCCGAGTGTCCATTTGAGTTCTACAACATATCAAATCAAAGCTTGTGATGAGATCTTCGTGGTAGTGACTGAAATGAACCTTTTCTCACATTTTTCAAGTCCCAAAAAGGCCCAAAAGGCCTCTAAAACTGAGTTTTTAGTCGGGATACCTTGATTTTTTAACATTCAAACAGGTATAACTTATGATCCAGATGTACGCTAGGCCTGTACCATATATCATATCGAATATTGTTTCATTTTCTTCAATTTGACTGGTTGTGGAGTTTAAACAGACTTTTGGATTAGAAGTTATATTCATTTTAACATTCTATGGATTTTCAAATACACATATATATGTATTTATTCGTAAATATATATATATCTGTGTGTGTGTGTGTGTTGTATATATGTATGTATTCATTCATTTATTTATTTATAAATACACATAAAAACCATATTTTATAAATGTATTTAAAACTAATCTTATAAATATATATTAATATACAAATAAATATACAGATAAAAAATTATAACTAAAAATATATATATAAATAAATATAAATATAAATTAATATACTAATAAATATATATATATATACACTAATATATGAATAAATATATATGTATTAATATAACTAAATATATTTATATTAATATGAATCTATATTAATATACAAATAAATATAACTATATACATATAAATAAATATAAACATATATTAATATACGAATAAATAAATAAATAAATAAATAAATATATATTAATATATGAATAAATATATATGTATTAATATAACTAAATATATTTATATTAATATGAATATATGTCAATATACAAATAAATATAAATATAAATATATATATAAATAGATATATCATTAAATAGAGAAAAAAACTAAATAGCTTAGTGGTAAAGGTGCATACGTGCAAGGGGGGAGGTCTCGGGTTCGAGTTTGGGTGGAAGCAGGGAGGGGCACGCGGGCAAGTGCGGGGCGCACAGGCAAGTTCATCGCAAGAGAGAGTGTGAGGGGGTCTGTCTAGTACTGATAGGGGGGTCAAGCCTTGTTAAAATCTCCCCGAGCATTTTACTTTTTTTTTTGACTTTTATCAGCCCTAAAAAAAGCACTGATAAAAGGGGTCTTTTAGCAGCGCTAAAAATAGCACTGATAAAGGGACCCCCCTTTATCTTCACCTTGATTAACAACACTTTTCTAGTGCTGTTAATGCCATTTTCCAGCGCTGATAAAGGCCATATTTGCAGTAGTGATGATCTTCTCCTTCTCAATGGTAGCCCATACCAACTCAGGACCCATAAGTGCCGACTCCCCTGGGTCTGTCCAACATAGAGGTGATCTACATGGTCACCCGTACGGGGCCTCAAATGGATCCATACTTATGGTGGAGTGATAACTATTGTTGTATGCGAACTCCAACATTGTTAGGTGGTCCTCCCAACTACGACCAAAATCAAGGACACAAGCACGAAGCATGTCCTCGAGTGTCTATATGGTCTGCTCCGTCTGACCATCTGTCTAATGATGGAAGGCAGTTCTCAAATGTAGCTGAGTCCCAAATTACTCCTATAATCCCTTCCATAAGAGGGATGTAAAACAAGCACTGCTATTTGATACGATCATCGATGGCACCCCGTGAAGCCGTACAATATTCTATACATAGAGACATCCCAAGCCCTCTACCGATACCTGCTCTCAGATGGGTAGGAAGTGGGATGACTGGGTGAGTCAGTCAACGATCACCCAGATGGAATCGTGGCCCCTGGATATATGTGGTATCCCTATCACAAAGTCCATGGAGATACCATCCCACTTCCACTCTGGTACTTCAAGTGGTTGTGCTACGCTTGATAAAACCTGATGCCCAACCTTCACTTGCTGACAAGTGAGGCATCATGATACGAACTCCACCATTGTTTTCTTTATCCCTAACCACCAGTACTAATGCTGGAGGTCTTGGTACATATTTTCCACACCAGGATGTACCGCAAAATGGGATTTATGAAACTCCCACAACACCTCCTCCCGTAGTGTCACTGGTACCATGGTACGTCCTCTGAAGAGGATGACATGATCCCCACCTTTAGAAAATCCATTAGAAGCCTATCCTGAGGATATCTAAGCATGTCGGGCCTCACAGTCTAAGTCCCCAAGTTGTGCCTCCCTGACTCGCTGAAGGAGTGGGGGAGTAACTGTCATAGACTGGAGGTAAGCTTCTCCATCACTATCCACGAAGGATAATTGCAACACGGCTAGCTGCTATGTCGCCTCACTCAGCAACTGTAGACCAGAACTCTTGCTGAGTGCGTCTGTTACAACTATATCCTTCCCAGGAGTGTAGACTAACTCAAAGTCATTGTCCTGGAGGAACTCTAGCCATCGTCACTGTCTCAAGTTTAGGTCCTTCTGTGAGAAGATATACTTGAGACTCTTGTGATCAGAGTAGACAGTAAACCATTCGCCCATAAAAAGTAGTTTCTCCACATCTTTAAGGTGAAGACCACTACTTCTAACTCCATGTAACATCCCAAGCTTCCATGATATGCTTCTCTTTGAATAATAAAGTAGCATGTGTTGTACGCAACTTCAAGTTCTAACACACCACAACCAATCAAACTAGCCGTTATGAATAGTAATACCCATTTTCTGAAATTTTATAAATTTTATCTTTCAAAATGGACAACATTTTTGGATTTGGAATATCGAAATTATCTTAGGATTAATTTTTTGTATTTTTCTGAAAACTTTCAATTTTTTATGAATAGTGAAAAACACTGAGTTATAGTTTAGAACTGAATTTTTATTTAAATAATTATTTATTTTATTTAAATTTATTTTAGGTCAAAATAGATACATAATACCTATATAAGTTCAATGTAATTCATTGGAGTCAATTTATAATAATTTTAGATATATAAAAATTTTATTGAACTTTTCACCGTCTTTTACCCACCTCCTAGGAGAATTTGAAAATCCATATAAAACTTAATTTTACCACTTATCTGAGTATAATTTCAAAACTCCGAGACACATGGTTAATATCAAGTAGTAAAATATGGTTCAATAAGATAAAAATAATTTTTGGTGAATAGTAACGTTTTACTTTTATTTATCACGGTTAAAAGTAAATAGGGCAATTAAGGGTAAAAATGATATTATTATTAGCCTAAAACATGTCCTAATTATATTGGATAAGTATAGTTCGACCAAAAAAAACCTTAGGAATAAAATATTACCCTCTTTTTTCCACTTGGATTAGATTAGGACATTTATTATTATTTAATTCAAAGAAGAGTTAAAAGAGTTAAAATCAAAGTTTAATAACTAAAACATTTTTAATATAGGGTTATAAATAATCTAAATTCGATTATAAATATTAATTAGAAAGATAAAACGATTTAATACATAATGGTATTTTATTTATAATTTTTAGACATTAAATAATATAATTTATTTATGACACTATAGTGATACAGTAATTACCTAATTAATGAAATATTAAAATAATTGATATTATAAATATCCAAATAAATGTAATTTGAGACTTTTTATGAATTAAACTAATTTTATAGGTTAATATGACATATTAGGGTTGGTTAGATAAATTATTTTCGAAGTAATAATGCTGTTATGAATTTAGAAAAAAAAACCAAATAGTGTCAAAATTAACATAAAAGAGTTTTTAAATCAAATATTATATTATTAATTGATATTCTATTCCTAAAAATATAAGGTTCAGACAAAGGACTTATATAAGGATATGTGTATCATTAATTAACCAATTGGGGTTCGCTTGGAAGTATATATTAAGTTTATTAACCATATAATATAAAAATACAAAGAGATATGGTAAATGTCAAACTATTTAACTAAGAGTTAAATCTAAAAGATAGAGTTAATATAGTGACCCAAACCTATCTAAAACCTATTTATTGAGTGGTTTTTGACCCATCCCCACATTATCCATTAAATAATCCATTTTGGAGCTATTAGAAACCGAAAATTATTTTATTATAAAATAATATTTCTATCTTTTCCTAAGGTTCCCCTCACCCCTCTTATAAAAGGCCACTCCCCCTTCTATCTAATTCACACCTTCAAAGCCATTTGTATCATCCAAACACTGCCCAAATACCCTTTAAACTTCCCTACCTTTATCCTAGAGGCCCTAATTTAGTCAGAAAGCCAACTTAAGGATCCCTTTTTATCAAATCAAAAGGAAGAACCTGAAGAAGAGGTAATAATTTCACCACCCTCTTTCAAGTTCTTTTCTTCTTCCACTTATTATTTCTTTGTTATTTACATTATAAAATAATAAATCTAGTATATTATATATACTATGATGTTATTATAAATATGTTATAGCCATTTTCAATATTCTATCTATCTTTCAAATGACATGTCACCATAAGTGCGTACGTACGGATTACCGTCTCCATGTCATGATGTAATTGTTATTCAATACATTATTATTTGGATGGGTATAATAATGATGTGTAATTCATGTAAATAATAAATATAACATGATAATGGTTCTTTATATATGATATACCATCCAATTATATATTATTTTAATATCAAAATAATGATATTGTCGCTCGTGCGTACATACGGATTACCGTCTCCACGTCGTGGTGTAATTGTTATTAAATACATTATTTTTTAGATGGGTATAATAATGATGTGTAATTCATGTAAATAATAAATATAACATGATAATTATTCTGTATATATGATATACCATCCAATTATATATTATTTTAATATCAAAAGAATGATATTTTCGCTCGTGCGTACGTACGGATTACCGTCTCGACGAACGCGATGAGATTCATTCCCCATCGTATCCATTAAAGACTAAATTTCATTTGATTATTAAAAATAATGTTTATAGACATTATATAATTATGTATATGAATAAGATACATCCCATCCACAACAAATATGACTCACATAACAAAGAATATAAAGGAAAATGAATCCGTTAACACCCGAAATGACGATAATACTAAGATATTATTAACAAAGCAATGTTAAAAGATCATATATGATATCATATAAATGTATATGATTATTTTATAATTTAATGAAAATTATTTCACCATTATACAGGAGGTTAACCTACCCTCCACCAAGGAAAAAGTACAAAGTAAGGGGTTTCTTATCTCACTTTTAATTCTGTGAGATTTCCATCGTTCACCACTTATTTATTGCATGTGGTGTGTGTATTTCCCATGATTGTATTCATTGTGTAATATAATTTAATTTATGGATATTTACATCATCATTTTATGATCATTATTTCATGGGTGTATGTTTCATAAGTTACCAAATCGATAAGGGAATTTGAAATTTCAATTTCCACTCATTCGGCTTTACGCACACTTCATTGATTATTTTACTCCAAGATTATGTGTGGAATCACACTTCATTTTCTTATGTAATAATTTCCAATCCCCTTTATGTGGATATAATTTTTATACACATAATCAATCCATTGATAAATTTTCAAGTCACCGGTATGAACTTGATTAGAGTAATTTTAACTCAATCTGCATTTGTTGAGTTAAATATCCAATTCATTAGTGTTGTTTTTACAAGAATATGTGTGAATGTCCTCTGATTGATTTACACTGAATATCCAATAATATTGATTCTATTTATATTTTTCATGTATAATTATGTCATTGATTTATCCTTAACCTAAGGATACAAACTTTATAAGAGATTTCATGTCAATTTACATTCCATTGATACTTCTTTGTTGTTATACACCAAATCACTTTTATATGGTGTATATAATGTACTTTGACATAGTATATCATGAATCCCTTTATTCTCATGATATTAATGAGTTTTGATTACCTTAATTATTTGTATTCAAGTGTCTCTCTTTTGGTTAGGAACTCTAAATAAAATATCATTTTAAAATGTTTTAAAGATTTATTATTCTAAATCTTTCTCATTAATGTCCATGTTTTAAAAATGGTTTTAAGGATTTATTTATATGTACATTAAAGTTTTAAAATTAAAATTCCTTTTAAAAGTTTCAAAGTGGTATGTGACACTTTGATTCAAAAATCTATTTTAAACGGCTTCTTGAAAAATAGCGCGACTTTGAAATGTTTTCAAGAAAAAAGGGGGATATTTCTCTCAAATAGTTTTAATAATTATTTTCATCTATGTCAATATACTTAATTATTCTCTATTGAGGTTAATATGTTACAATACAATCTTCCATATTGTATTGAATGAGTTATGTTTGACTGTGGATGTGCTAGTTTTATACCATTCATGGTTTGTGGATAAAGTATTGACATTTCGTATGCTAGTTTTAATACGAATATATTTATGTTATGTTTCAAACTTTTCATATGATGAATACATTGGAATTAGTAAGTGATGGGTGGATCCCACTATAGCTCCTCGATGCATCGGTAGGTCTCATGAGACAAACTAGTGCCTTGGCACAAGGCCTTGAAGAAATCTTATTTGTAGTCTTGGTACAAGGCCTTGACAATGTGGTTATGATAGTTTGGAATTATGAATTCCATCATTATGAAAGTGGATACTGATATTGCATGTGATTATTTGACTAGTAGAATATCCAAGTGAATAAGTAAATGACATTGTTTCATTTCATTTTTTCTATATTATGCTGAAGTTCAAGTTTAAAAGGCTTTTGTTTTAGTTATACATTGCCTTAAATGTTTATTCTTATTTATGAAAGTTTCTGCTATATTTTTATCCTTACTGAGCATCTGAGCTCACCCCTTTCTATGTTTTATTTTTCCCAGGATGTGAAGAATTATTTTATGACTGACCTGAAGGGATATTCTAAGGGGATATGAGTGTGGAATATGGAGACTATGTTGTTGTAGTTTTTCACTTTATCATGTAGTGTAATAATTATGAATGTATCTAGTACTTACAAGGCTACTAAACTAATTGGTCTTTCGAGACTTGATCTTTTATGATCATGCCAATGATACGTAATAATGCATCGACTCTGGGCTTATGGGGTCGGGGTGTTACAGTTGGTATTAGAGGAAGTTTAGTACAAACCTTGGAAACTAGATTTAGATAAACTCTGATTAGAGAACATAGCCCTAAGATAGACTTTGAGGATTAGTATAGAGGAACTTCCTAAAATTTTGGTATTGTAGTGATTTTGGGAGTTTTCGAAGCAATACATCCCTGTTTGGATACGAGCAGGTAGAGGCGGCTTTGGCACAGATGTACCTAGGTGTAAAACCTGAAAACACCACTTTGAGCTAGACTCAAATGAGAACTAGTACACAACAACGGGCCTTACTGCACTCTTGGTTACGACACTCCCGGGGGATATGCTTAGGATAATTTACATTTTCTTTACAAATCGATTTGAAGTATTTTAATATAAGATGAGAATAAATAACCTTGGTTAATCCTAAGGTGTTTCAAATTGAAAATATGGTGTCATGATATTCTCTAAATGATTTTATGACTACTGTTACTCACACAATGATTTCTAGTTTTAGTCAATGGCTGGATTCCAAGGAAGTCATAGTAACTTTGAGAATGATGTACAAGGTGGGAACGGTGGTAAAAATGAGCAACAAAATGGAATGTTGATAGGCGTAAAAGATATCATGTTCATTCCAAATCATTTTTACAAAAATATGATCAATAATATATATATTAACCTACTACCAGACTCAATAAAGAAGATAAAGTTGATAAATTATAAGAGCTCCAGCAGTGGAGACCATGGAGAAAAGAATCCTCAATTTCCATCATGCTAGAAATGTGGAAGGAGACACCCAAGAAAGTGTCTCAATAGAACAAAGAAATTCTTTACGTGTGGGAAAGAAGGACATAAAGTGAAGAATTGCCGAGAAAAAATGAAGAGTACTATGGAAGAAAATAAAAATGGTCCCAAGAATCCATTTACAGTAATTTTCTGTAAATGTAGGGGACCTAGCCTTTACCTGAGTGAATGCCCTATTCTATAAGATATTTTCTTGGTCAAATAAGAAGCTATGTGGAAATAAATGGTTGGAGAAATATTTAAAAGTATTAGTGCTCCTTGTTGATGGGATTACTTTGGAATAATTTTCTCTTGTATTTGTAACTCCGCAGTTTGTCATGTAAAAATGATATTTGAGGAAGAATTATCTTTTCTCTTGTGGATATAATTATAAATAACCATTTGGTTTTATATGATCATTAGGTTTGAGGTAATTACAAGTTATTATATTTTGGGATGAAAATTCAAGGTACGAGATAACATTTGTGGTTAAATTATGTTATGGTTATTTTGAGGAATTTATCTCATTTTGGCAATGTTATAAAATATAGTTTTTGAAAAAGGAAAACACGCACACCGTGTGACCACCCGTCACGTCGGACAAAGCTGTGGGAATTGAACCCACAACCAAAGTTTGATTGGGATTTATCACCTACCATTGGACTACGTGAAGTCCCTGGTTAGTGTGACTAATTATTTTTAGTTAAATGATTTTATTGATCAATAATAAGTTGATTTGGGATCTTATGTCTTATCAAATGAATACCCTTAGTATAGGAAAATGATTTGGTGATTATGTGATAAATTTAATTTTAGAAGACGTTCGCTTTGTTGGGAACACTATATACCCAAGGAAAATAGAATACTATGGGATTTTATTTGAGGAGTAATGGTGGATTTATATTGATTTGGGTTATTTATGGAAATGATTAACCTATAATAGAGAATATGTGATTAGGTTAATTACTTTTAAGTATGTGATTTTAAGAGTAGTTGATGTCATTTGGAGATACAATTTAACATGGAAGAATAGATAACCAAATTATTCTAAGTTTTGGGTTTCAATATTAGTTTGGATTATATTGAAGGATTTTAAGGACAATTGTTTATTGAATGGTATTTGTTTAACTTTGGGGTATTGTTGGTTTAATTTTAGAAATTAAGATTAGTGTTTCTTTATCTAAAGGAATATCCTATTGAGGGATCATCTGATCTTGTATTAACCATTTTTGTTTTTATTAATCTCTAAAGACAAGGTAAATATATAGTTTATCCTTTGTGAATGATGTGATTCTCTAGAAGTTGATTCTAGCTCTTCTGGTGTGACCAAGTCAGCTTGAATACTCATCGTTTAAAAAAATGAGTTAGTAGTAGAAATTTATTAAGAATGAAGCTCTACATAAAACGTAGGTATAACTCTTTATTTTATTGGTCAATCTCATAAATAAATTCCTCATCTTTATGAAATGTAACTTAAAAAAATGTTGTCCTTTTACTTTTCCTACTGGGAAACTAATGACCGTTTGTCCCATCACAAGTTTTTTGTTTTCTTGTTGTTAACTTTCTCCTGATCATGTTTTATATCCCCCTCCATCAGAACTTGACACTTATTTTATCTTCTATATCCATGTTTTCCTACATGGAATCCCAGTATGGGTTATCTCGGGTGACCTTTGTACTTATCTTTCTTTATTTTAAAGTGATAGTTTTATTGACTCTTTTTCCGATGTGGGAATTTCAATTATGTTCCCAAGCCCAATTTTCAAAATTGTGAGCATGCAATTTAATGAAGGAGGGAATAATGTAACACCCCAAGCTTCCACGGTACACTTCTCTTTGAATAATAAAGTAGTGTGTGTTTTACGCAACTTTGAGTTCTAACACACCACAACCAATTAAACTAGCCGTTATGAATAGTAATACCAACTTTTTGAAATTTTATAAATTTTATCTTTCAAAATGGACTTCATTTTTGGATTCATAATATCGAAATTATCTTAGAGTAATTTTTTGGTATTTTTCTGAAAACTTTCAATTTTTTATGAATAGTGAAAAACACCGAGTTATAGTTTAAAACCGAATTTTTATTTAAATAATTATTTATTTTATTTAAATTTATTTTTGGTCAAAATAGATACATAATTCCTATATAATTTCAATGTAATTCATTGGATTCAGTTTATAATAATTTTAGATATATAAAAATTTTATTAAACTTTTCACGGTCTTTTACCCACCTCCTAGGAGAATTTGCGAATCCACATAAAACTTAATTATAATGCTTCTGTGAGTGGAATTTCAAAAATCCAAGAGACACGGTTAATATCAATAAGTACAATGTGGTTCAATACGATAGAAATAATTTTTGGTGAATAGTAACTTTTTACTTTTATTTACCACGGTTAAAAGTAAATAGGGGAATTAAGGGTAAAAATGATATTATTATTACCCTAACAAATGTCCTAATTCTATTGGATAAGTATAGTTCGACCCAAAAAAACTTTAGGAATAAAATATGAACCTCTTTGGTCCACTTGGATTAGATTAGGACATTTATTATTATTTAATTGAAAGAAGAGTTAAAAGAGTTAAAATCAAATTTTAATAACAAAAACATTTTTAATATAGAGTTATACATATGATAAATTAGATTATAAATATTCATTAGAAATTTAAACATATTTCCTACATAATGGTATTTTATTTGTAATTTTTAGACATTAAATAATTTAATTTATTTATGACACAATGATAATGCAGTAATTACCTAATTAATGAAATATTAAAATAATTGATATTATAAATATCCAAATAAATGTAATTTGAGACTTTTTATGAATTAAACTAATTTAATAGGTTAATATGACATATTAGGGTTGGTTAGATGAATTTTTATCTAAGTAATAATGCTATTATGAATTTAGCAAAAATAAAATACCAAATAGTGTCAAAATTGACATAAAAGAGTTTTTAAATAAAATAAAATATTATTAATTGATATTCTATGACTAAAAATCTAAGGTTCGTCCAAATGACTTATATAAGGATAGGTGTAATATTAATGAACCACTTGGGGTTCACTTGGAAGTATATAGTAAGTTTATTAACTATATAATATAAAAATACAAAGAGATATGGTAAATGTCAAACTATTTAACTAAGAGTTAAATATAAAAGATAAAGTTAATATAGTGACCCAAACCTGTATAAAACCTATTTTTTGAGTGGTTTTAGACCCATACCCACCTTATCCATTAAATAATCCATTTTTGATCCATTATAAACCGAAAATGATTTTATTATAAAATAATATTTCTATCTTTTCCTAAGGTGCCCCTCACCCCTCTTATAAAAGGGCACTCCCCCTTATATCTAATTCACACCTTCAAAGCCATTTGGATCGTCCAACCGCTGCCCAAATACCCTTTCAACTTCCCTACCTTCATCCTAGAGGACCAAATTTGGTCAGAAATCCAACTTAAGGATCCCTTTTGATCAAATCAAAAGGAAGAACCTAAAGAAGAGGTAATAATTTCACCACCCTCTTTCAAGTTCTTTTCTTCTTCCACTTATTCTTTATTTGTTATTTAAATTATAAAATAATAAATCTAGTATCTTCTATATACTATTATGTTATTATAAATATGTTACAGCCATATTCATTATTCTATCCATCCTTTGAATGACATGACACCATACGTGCGTACGTACGGATTACCATCTCCACGTCATTGGGTAATTCTTATTCAATACATTATTATTTGGATGGGTATAATAATGATGTGTAATTCATGTAAATAATAAATATAACATGATAATTATTCTTTATATATGATATAACATCCAATTATATATTATTTTAATATCAAAAGAATGATATTGTCGCTCGTGCGTACGTATGGATTACCGTCTCCACATCGTGGTGTAATTGTTATTCAATACATTATTATTTGGATGAGTATAATAATGATGTGTAATTCATTTAAATAATAAATATAACATGATAATGATTCTGTATATATGATATACCATCCAATTATATATTATTTTAATATCAAAAGAATGATATTGTCGCTCGTGCGTACGCACGGATTACCGTCTCGACGAACGCGATGAGATTCATTCCCCATCGAATCCATTCAAGACTAAATTTCATTTGATGATTAAAAATAATGTTTATAGATATGATATAATTATGTATATGAATAAGATACATCCCATCCACAACAAATATGAATCACATAATAAATAATATAAAGGAAAACGAATCCGTTAACACACGAAATGACGATAATACTAAGATATTATTAACAAAGCAATGTTAAAAGATCATATATGATATCATATTAATGTATATGATTATTTTATAATTTAATAACAATTATTTCGCCATTATATAGGATTTTAACCTACCCTAGACTAAGTAAAAAGTACAAAGTAAGGGGTTTCTTATCTCACTTTTAATTTTGTTAGATTTCCATTGTTCACCACTTATTTATTGCATGTGGTGTGTGTACTGCCCATGATTGTATTCATTGTGTAATATAATTTAATTTATGGATATTTAAATCATCATTGTATCATACTTATTTCATGGGTGTATGTTTTGTAAGTTACCAAATCAATAAGGGAATTTAAAATTTCAATTTCCACTCATTCGGCTTTATGCATACTTCATTGATTATTTTACTCCAAGATTATGTGTGAAATCACTATTCATTTTCTTATGTCATAATTTCCACTCCCCTTTATGTGGATATAATTTTTATACACATAATATAAGGCCCTAGCCTTAAAAATTACTTATTCTTGAGTTTTTTCAAGAATACACGTTGAGGATCTTTTCAGGTTTAGAGTTTTAGAGAATTAGATCATAAAACTTGCATTACATTTCACATTTAAAAAAAGTGGTTACATAAAAGAATAGTATTCATTTTTCCCATCAATGGAAACATATTTAAAATAAAACATGGATTCTTTCTTGACACTTCCTTGACACTATCATCACATCATGTACCTTTCCCTTGACCTGTGAAAATCATTTCAAAAACTTGGGATGAGCATAAAAAGCTCAGTAAGGGATATAAAAATATAGAAAGTAAACATGTGTACATGTATACATAAGAATCAGTGAAATCATACTCTACTCATAAAACATAAGAACTTAAACATACCTCATAAAGTCATGAATAAATCATAGAAATCATAAGACATAAAGGTAACTTGAGGTATTCATAACATTCTTACGTAGGGAGTAACCCTCTTGGTTACGTTCGGAATACCCATCATAGTATATTCCCTAAATCTCTTTAGAGAAACCTTAACGTTTAACTCCTTCGCATTACCCAATGCATTGGAGAGCTATATCGGGCTCACCCACCCTTAGTTTATCATGGAACCACCCGTCTTCATAATAACGCCCAAGAACCATAGCATAATCGTATCACATAAAACATGCATAAAGGAAACATAACATTTCCACTTTTCAATCACAAGATATCAATACAAAACATTGATATAAAAACATTATGAAAACCATTTTCAATACCAAAATAAAAGAAAAGTAAAACAGGGTATTTATTTTTCTTTTTTTTAAAAAAAATGCATGGCTTGTAGAGGAAGCCGAAACTCAAACAATGGTCACGGCGGCGGAGAAGTTGTTGTCGCCGCATACGTACGACAAAAACATTCCCTTTTGTCGTTTAGTAAAACGCTTTGTATAAAAATATTCCTTTTGGATAAACGTAAAGGTCAAAGGGGTTTATACACCGTATAAAAGAAGGTTGTGTATAAAACAAAATATGGCTCAATGAAAGGAGATTGAGACGAAGTCCCATACCTCGGGTCCGACTTGACTCGATCGTTCTTTAACCTCCTGAATAATAAACTCGAGTTAATTTCTACTTGCATAAGAACCTTTTTCAAGTTCATTATTCCTTTTATATCACTTATTACCATGTTATGAACATTATGTAATTATTTAAGTTAATAACAGTCATTTTAACGATCATTGGTACTTGAGTGAAAAATAAACTCTTTATAATTACAATTTGTTCATGTATCCATTATATACAGAGTTATATTCATGATTTAGATATCATATATATTATATATATCTATTATATACATGCATTTATAATATTACATAACATTTAGAGGTAAGAAATGAAATGCACCATTCATGGAGACGGTAAGCCGTACGTACGCATGAACGCTACTTTCATTTCTATTTCATATTTTATGGAATGGAATCATAATGATATAATGGTATATTATAATTCCAGTATAATATCATATATAATATCATTAATTAAATCCTTTATATGTCCCACATATGGCATTAACGAATCGAATCACTTTGAGGGGGCGGTAGTCCGCACTTCCTAAAATGAAGATATCGCGTTTACCCATAATGGAAACCATAAAGGTATGCCATAAATAAAAAATACAGAAGCTTAAGTAAAACATAAACATATTATATATCATATATAAATATCGTGTCATCTTAATGTCCACCTTTGAAGGTGTTAAAAGAATATTGAACAATCATCGTTTCGTGAGGCAGAAATTCTCCATCCACGGAAACAGTATGTTCTTTAACCATTAGATGTAGGTGTGCATAAGTGTAGATCTAATCCTTCTTATAACAACATCATAGTATATTGAAGATACTAGTGTTGTTAAAAAAGAAATGAATAAAAAGAGTTTAGTGGGTTGGAGAAGAAAAATAAAACATAAGAACACAAGAGAAGACACTACCTTTAAATCGGGTAACTCTTTTTTATTTGAGCTCAAAGGCTTCCTTGGGAAGACTTCTGCCCAAAGTGAGGCTTCTAAGAGTTAGAGAGGGATGTGGAGAGACAAAATGGGCAGGGGTTGGATGAGCCAAAGGCTTTGGATGTGTGGGTAAGGTGGTAGAGGTGGGGGCCTTTTATAAGAGGAGAGGAGGGGCACTCTTGGAAAGTAAAGAAATGTTACTTTATTTTAAAATGAGTTTCGGATTTTAAAGGTCCCACACTGATATAATTAGAGGATAAGGTGATAAGGGTTCGAAATATACCCATCCAATAGATTTTTGAAAAGTGTAGATCTTATATTTTCATTTTATTTAAATCGTTAAATAATGAGGTAATCACTACGTCATCATGATGTCATAAATAATTTAATTTATTTAATGTCTAAAAATTATAAAAAAAATAATATGATGTAGGAAATCTTTTTATATTTCCAATTAATATTTATAGTAAAAAATATGACTTGTATAACCCCATTTAAAAATTATTTTAGTAAAATAACTCATGTTTGTGGCATTTTTACTTTTACATTAAATAAAAAGCATTAATGTCTTTATCTTACCCAAGTGGCTCCATGGGGTCCCAAAAATCGACCCATGGGTTTTCCTGGTCGGCCATGATACATCCAATAAGAGTAGGACATGTGTTTGGGTCATTTCATATTATTAAAGCATTATTTTTACCTTAAACTACACTAATTACCTCTAATCGCGATTAAAAACTTAAAAGTTACTATTCACCAAAAAATTATTTTAATCCCATTGAACCAAATTTTACTTATCAATGAAAACCATGTATGTCTGATTTTTGAAATTCAAAACACAGAGATGGTAAAATTTCATTTAAACGAAAAATCAGTTTTTTAAGTACCACTTAATGGTTTCACTATTCATCAAAAATTGAAGTTTTTCAGAAAAATACCAAAACTTCACCCTAAGCTATATTTGATATTCCAAATTCAAAAATGAATTTTATTTCAAAAAATTCAAAACATATAAGTTAAATTAATTAATTTAATAATTAATTCCCGCTGTCAGAACAAATAGCGTGTTTTTATGAAACAATAAGTACCAAAAGATTGACACTAGTTTAAGTCCAATTTCAAAGTGAAATTAATTCCAAGAACCACTATTGGATTAAATGGTAAAAATATATTCAAATTAAACTTTAATACCAATTAAAAAGATAATCTAACCATATAATTAAATTAGATGAAAAATCAGTTTTGATGTAAAATGCAGTATTTTTCACTATTCATTAAAAAATGAACATTGTCAGAAAAATACCAAAAATTTATCCAATGTAAATTTAAATGTCCCAATCATAAAGAATATGTTCATTTTGACAAATAGATATTATAAAATTGTCAAAATTTTGATTTAAAAATGGTTTGCCATCAAAAGGCAGTAAAATAATCTTTTAAAAATATTAGTGTATTCCATGCTTAAGATTGGATTTATTCTCATTTTAAGCCTCTAAAACACTATCTAATTCATAAATATACATAGATAATAATATCTATTATTCATTACTTACTTGGGATATTATATCCTTCCCCCCTTTAGAAAATTGCATCCCTGCAATTTATTTAATTATCGAATAAGTTGGGGTATTTAACCCTCATTGCATTTTCAGATTTCCATGTTGCCTCTTAAATCATGTGGTTTTTCCACAAAACCATTACCTGATGAATCACCTTATTCCGTAACACTTGCTCCCCGTGGTCAAGAATCTGGACCGGTTGTTCCTAATAAGATAGGTTCTCTTCCAGCTGAACTACCTCTGGACTCAAAACATGAGATGGATCTGGCATGTACTTCCTTAACATTGAAACATGAAAAACATTGTGCACCTGAGATAAACTCAGAGGTAAAGCCACTCGGTATGCAACTGATCCAACTCTCTCCAGAATTTCATATGGTCCAATGAACCTTGGACTCAGCTTTCCTTTCTTACCAAATCGCACCACACTTTTCCATGGTGATACTTTGAGAAAAACATGATCACCTACCTCAAAAGATAGATCCTTCCTCCTGTTGTCCGCATAACTCTTCTGCCTGCTCTGAGCTATTCTCATGTGTTTATGTATCAGCTGAATTTTTTTTCCATCTCTTCTACCAATTCTGGTCCCATCAACTTCCTTTCACCCACTTCATCCCAGGAAGCTGGAGTTCGACACCGCTTCCCATATAACGCCTCAAATGGTGCCATCTGTATACTGGAATGAAAACTGTTATTATATGAAAACTCAACCAAAGAAAGATGTTGGTCCCAACTTCCCTGATAATCCATCAAAAAAGCACGTAGGATATCCTCCAAAGTATGAATTGTTCGTTCTGACTGCCCATCTGATTGAGGATGAAAAACTGTACTAAAATTTAATTCAGTACCCAACGACTTCTGAAGGCCTTTCCAAAAGTTAGAAGTGAAACTGGGATCACGGTCAGATATAATGGAGAGAGGGACTCCATGTAACCTGACTATCTCTTTAAAATACGAACGGGAAAGTTGATCTAGGAAAAAATTATCTCTTATAGCAAGGAAATGAGCAGATTTAGTCAAGCGATCAACAATAGCCCAGATTGCATTTTTACCTCGAGATGTCTTCGGTAATCCCACAAAAAAGTCCATGGATATATTCTCCCATTTCCACTCTAGCACTGGTAAAGGCTGAAGCATCCCTTTCGGTAACTGCCGCTCTGCTTTAACCTGTTGACATGTCAAACAATTCACAGTAAAATCAGAAATATCTCTTTTCATTCCATCCCACCAGTAATACTCCCGCAGATCTCTGTACATCTTAGTACTGCCAGGATGAACTGAAAACGGAGAACTATGAGCTTCACATAACAACTCTCTCTTCAACTGTGAATCACAATGCACACAAAATATCTTCCCAAATCTCAAAACACAATCATTGTCAATGTTGTATTCAGGAAACTTACCTTTCTGAACCAACTCTACCTTTTTCTGCAACTCACTGTCTTGCTTCTGTGCTTGCTTGATTCTGTCTGATAGAGAAGATTTCACTGATACCTGAAACAAAACAGATGGACATTCTGCACCAACAACTTCTATGCCAAATTTCATCAAATCCTTAACCAAATGATCACATTCCAAACACAACATTGTTAATGAAGCATTACTTTTTTGACTCAAAGCATCAACCACTTTATTTGATTTTCCTGGATGGTAATGAATTGTACAATCATAATCCTTGATTAATTCCAGCCATCTCCTCTGTCTCATGTTCAATTCTTTCTAAGTGAATATGTACTTTAAACTTTTGTGATCAGTATATATTTCACACTTTACTCCATACAAATGATGCCTCCAAATTTTTAAAGCGAAAACAACAGCAGCTAATTCCAAATCATGTGTAGGGTAATTTACCTCATGAGTTTTCAACTGACGTGAAGCATAAGCAATTACCTGATCATTCTGAATTAGGACATAACCAAGTCCTTTTAAGGAAGCGTCACTGTAGATAACAAACTCACCATTCCTGGAAGGTAGTTCCAAAACTAGAGAATTTACCAATCTTCTTTTCAACTCCTGAAAAAAAATCATCACATTCTTTTGTCCAGATAAACTTAACACCCTTCCGAGTTAGCTTCGTCATTGGACTAGATAACCGTGAAAAATTTCGAACAAGCCTTCGGTAATAGCCTACCAAACCAAGGAAGCTACGAATCTCGGTTACATTTGTGGGTCTTGGCCATTCTTCCACAACCTTTGTTTTTGCAGGATCAACAGTTATCCCATCTTTAGAAACACTGTGACCAAGGAAAGAAATTTATTGCAACCAAAACTCACACTTTCTGAATTTTCCATACAATTTATTTTCTTTCAAGGTTTTCAAAATAACCCTTAAATATCTTTCATGCTCCTATTTAATTTTATAAAACACCAAAATATCATCAATGAAAACCACCATAAACTTATCCAAGAACTCATGGAAAATTCTATTCATTAAGTCCATGAATACTGCAGGTGAATTGGTTAGCCCAAAAGGCATTACTACAAATTCATAATGGACATATCTTGTACGAAACTCAGTCTTCGGAACATCTGCTTCCTTTACCTTCAGCTGATGGTACCCCAATCTCAGGTCAATATTTGAAAAATACTGAGCTCCCTGGAGCTGATCAAACAAATCATCGATATGAGGAAAAGGATATTTATTCTTAACAGTGATGTTATTCAAGGCTCTATAATCAATGCAAAGTCTCATATAACCATCTTTCTTTTTAACAAATAAAACAGGAGCAACCCATGGTGATGTGCTAGGTCGAATGAAACCTTTCTCTAATAAATCTTGCAATTGCTCTTTCAACTCTAAAAGTTCAATTTGAGCCATTCGATAAGGGGGTTTTGAAATTGGCTTAACATCAGGAACAAAGTCAACAGTAAATTCAACTTCCCAATCTGGTATTATTCCAGGAAACTCATCAGGAAAAACATCAGGATACTCATTTACCACTGGCACATCATTAATCTGAACAGTTCCTTTATTTTCAACGATGTGTGCAAGGTAACATTCATTTAAATCTTTTACAAGTTTCTCAGCCTCTTGATATGTTATCAACAGTAAGGGTTCATTCTTGTACACAAACTGAATGTCTTTCTGAAAAGAAACTTCTTTAGCTATACATTCAATCTTAGCATGGTAAATAGAGAGCCAATCCATACCCAGGATAACATCAAACTCTACTAGTGGTAAAAAAATTAGGTTTTCAAGTAGGTTCTTTCCACGAATAAGGATATGAAGATTCTTATAAATTATTTTTGCCTCAAAATTTTCCCCAGGTGTTTTTACCACAAGTTTAGGAGTCATTTATTGGGATGGTATTCCCATTTTACTAGAAAATGTTTCAAAGATGAAAGAATGTGTAGACCCTGAATCAAACAACACACTGGCATAATCTGAAAAAACAAACAAAGTACCTGATACAACTTCATTTGATAGCCCGACATCTGCTGAAGTAGTTGCAAAGGATTTCACCACCCCTTTCTTCTTGTAGTCTAACTACTTCCCATCACTCGAGCTCTTTGTCGGACACTCGTTTTCATAGTGACCCATCTCATTGCACTTAAAACATTTCACTAACTATAAATCAAATTTGGACTTACCATCACCTTGATCTTTTTCAGTGAAATCACGAGCCTTATGTCCCATCTTACCACATCGGTAGCACTTTCCAGAATTCAGAAGACATTCCCCAAGATGCCTTTTCCCACATTTATCAAAAACTGGAAACTTAGTTTTCTTACCGTCAGACCTTTTTGAAGAATTATTTCCTTTCTCCTGCCACCTCGGTCTCTTCTTCTGTTGGTTGTTATAGAACACTTGATCATCGGCAAAATCCATTTCCACCTTTTCATCACATCTAACAAGCTTTTCATAACTTTTGAACTCATGAGAAGCTAATTCCCTTCGATATTTTGGATTTAATCCTGAGTAAAAATGATTGATTTTACTATCAAGGTCTCAGATAAAATTTGGAGCATACCTTGACAATCGAGTGAACCTTTCTTCATAGGCAGCCACTGAGTCCTCCTCTTGCCTCAATTACAAGAATTGTTTTTCCATCCTAAGTCGAACAGCCTTAGGAAAATAATTCTCAAGAAACATACCTTTGAATTCATCCCAGTCGAGAGCATCAATCTCATCATCATCCCTGATAATTTTAACCATCGACCACCACTGATCTGCTTCACCCTCCAAACGGAAAATAACAAGACTAACCTTTTGATTGTTTGAACACCCCATGACATCGAAAATCTTCTCCAGTGCTTTAATCCACCCTTCAGCTAGAATAGGGTCAGATGATCCTCTGAATGATGGGGGATGTTGCCTCATGAAATGTTCCACCACTGACATGTTCCTCTGTGGTTCATCTGGCTGATCTCATGCATGGATACCACCACCATTTATCTCTTGAGTCAACTGTGCCATTACTACAACAAAATGTTCAGTTCCAATTATGACCATCTTAGGATGCTGATTCGGAAGGTTATTTCCTTCTATATGCCTTCCTAGCACTGCTTCCCTATTTCCTCTACGGAAAACCATTCTGAACAAACATGTCTTAGATGAAGCAACATGGTAATATTCAAATTCTATATCATTTCAAAAAAAATATTTTTGGATAATCATTTAATATAATTATAACTATTAAAGTTATCTAAACCGACCTCTGATACCAACTATAAGTCCCCATCCTTAAACATTACTTATTCTTGAGTTTTTTCAAGAATACACGTTGAGGATCTTTTTAGGTTTATATTTTTAGAGAATTAGATCATAAAACTTGAATTACATTCCACATTTAAACAAAGTGGTTACATAAAAGAATAGTATTCATTTTTCCCATCAATGGAAACATATTTAAAATAAAACATGGATTCTTTCTTGACACTTCCTTGACACTATTATCACATCATGTACCTTTCCCATGACCTGTGAAAATCATTTCAAAAACTTGGGATGAGTATAAAAAGCTTAGTAAGGGATATAAAAATATGGAAAGGAAACATGAGTACATGTATACATAAGAATCAATGAAATCATACTCTACTCATAAAACATAAGCACTTAAACATACCTCATCAAATCATGAATAAATCATAGAAATCATAAGACATAAAGGTAACTTGAGTCATTCATAACATTCTTACGTAGGGAGTAACCGTCTTGGTTACGTTTGGAATACCCATCATAGTATATTCCCTAAATCTCTTCGTAGAAAACTTAACGTTTAACTCCTTCGCGTTACCCAATGCATTGGAGAGCTATATCGGGCTCACCCGCCCTTAGTTTATCACGGAACCACCCGTCTTCATAATTATTCCCAAGAACCATAACATAATCGTATCACATAAAATATGCATAAAGGAAACATAACATTTCCACTTTTCAATCACAAGATATCAATACAACACATTGATATAAAAACATTATGAAAACCATTTTCAATACCAAAAGAAAAGAAAAGTAAAACAGGGTATTTATTTTTATTTTTTTTAAAAAAAATGTATGGCTTGTAGAGGAAGCCGAAACTCAAATAATGGTCACGACGGAAGAGAAGTCGTTGTCGCCGCATAAGTACGACAAAAACATTCCCTTTTGTCATTTAGTAAAACGCTTCGTATAAAAAGATTCCTTTTGGATAAACGTAAAAGTCAAAGGGGTTTATACACCGTATAAAAGAAGGTTGTGTATAAAACAAAATAGGCCTCAATGAAAGGAGATTGAGACGAAGTCCCATACCTCGGGTCCGACTTGACTCGATTGTTCTTTAACCTCCTGAATAATAAACTTGAGTTAATTTATATTTTCTTAAGAACCTTTTTCAAGTTCATTATTCCTTTTATATCACTTATTACCATGTTATGAACATTATGTAATTATTTAAGTTAATAACGGTCGTTTTAACGATCATTGGTACTTGAGTCAAAAATAAACTTTTTATAATTACAAGTTGTTCATGTATCCATTATATCCAGAGTTATATTCATGATTTAGATATCATATATATCATATATATCCATTATATAAATTCATTTATAATATTAAATAACATTTAGAGGTAATAAATGAAATGCACCGTTCATGGAGACGGTAAGCTGTACGTACGCATGAACGCTACTTTCATTTCTATTTCATATTTTATGGAATTGAATCATAATGATATAAAGGTATATTATAATTACAGTATAATATAATATATAATATCATTAATTACATCCTTTATACGTCCCACATATGGCATTAACGAATCAAATCACTTTGAGGGGGCGGTAGTCCGCACTTCCTAAAATGAAGATATCGCGTTACCCATAATGGAAACCATAAAGGTATGCCATAAATGAAAAATACATAAGATTAAGTGAAACATAAACATATTATATAACATATATAAATATAGTGTCATATTAATGTCCAACTTTGAAGGTGTTATAAGAATATTGAACAATCATCATTTCGTGAGGCAGAAATTCACCATCCACAGAAACAGTATGTTCTTTAACCATTAGATGTAGGTGTGTGTAAGTGTAGCTCGAATACTTCTTATAAAAACATCCTAGTATATTGAATATACTTGTGTTGTTACAAAATAAAGGAATAAAAATAGTTTAGAGTGTTGGAGAAGCAAAATAAAACATAAGAACACAAGAGAAGACACTACCTTTAAATCGGGTAACTCTTTTTGATTTGAGCTCAAAGGCTTCCTTGGGAAGACTTCTGCCAAAAGTGAGGCTTCTAAGAGTTATATAGGGATGTGGAGAGACAAAATGGGCAGGGTTTGGCCGAGCCAAAGGCATTGTATGTGTGGGTAATGTGGTAGAGTTGGGGGCCTTTTATAAGAGGAGAGGAGGGGTACTCTTGGAAAGTAAAGAAATTTCACTTTATTTTAAAATGATTTTTGGATTTAAAAGGTCCCACACTGATATAATTAGAGTATAAGGTGATAAGGGTTCTAAATATACCTATAAAATAGGTTTTTGACAAGTGTAGGTCTTAGATTTGACATTATCTTTTCATTTTATTTAAATCGTTAAACAATGAGGTAATCGCTGCATCATCATGATGTCATAAATAATTTAATTTATTTAATGTCTAAAAATTATAAAAAAAATACTATGATGTAGGAAATATTTTTATATTTCCAATGAATATTTATAGTCAAAAATATGACTTGTATAACCCCATTTAAAAATTGTTTTAGTAAAACAACTCATGTTTGTGTCATTTTTACTTTTACATTAAATAAAAAGCATTAATGTCTTTATCTTACCCAAGTGGCTCCATGGGGTCCCAAAAATCGACCCATGGGTTGTCTTGGTCAGCCATTACACATCCAATAAGGGTAGGACATGTGTCTGGGTCATTTCATATTATTAAAACATTATTTTTACCTTAAACTACACTAATTACCTCTAATTGCGATTAAAAACTTAAAAGTTACTATTCACCAAAAAATTATTTTAATCCCATTGAACCACATTTTACTTCTTATTGACAACCATGTATGTTGGATTTTTGAAATTCAAGACACAGAGATGGTAAAATTTCATTTAAACGAAAAATCAGTTTTTTAAGTACCACTTAGTGGTTTCACTATTCATCAAAAATTGAAGTTTTTCAGAAAAATACCAAAACTTCACCCTAAGATATATTTGATATTTTGAATTGAAAAATGATGTCTATTTCACAAAATTTAAAACATATAAGTTACATTAATTAATTTAATAATTAATTCCCGCTGTCAGAACAAATAGCGTGTTTTTATGAAACAATAAGTACCAATAGATTGACACTAGTTTAAGTCCAATTTCAAAGTGAAATTAATTCCAACGACCACTATTGGATTAAATGGTAAAAATATATTAAAACTAAACTTTAATACCAATTAAAAAGATAATTTAACCATATAATTAAATTAGATAAAAAAGCAGTTTTGATGTAAAATGCAGTATTTTTCACTATTCATTAAAAAATGAACATTGTCAGAAAAATACCAAAAATTTATCCAATGTAAATTTCAATGTCACAATCATAAATAATATGTTTATTTTGACAAATAGAGATTATAAAATTGTCAAAATTTTTATTTAAAAATGGTTTGCCATCAAAAGGGAGTAAAACAATCTTTTAAAAATATTAGTGTATTCCATGCTTAAGATTGGATTTATTCTCATTTTAAGCCTCTAAAACACTATCTAATTCATAAATAGACATAGATAAAAATATATATTATTCATTACTTACTTGGGATGTTACACATAATCACTCCATTAATAAATTCTCAAGTCATCGATATGAACTTGATAAGTGTAATTTTAACTCAATCTCCTTTTGTTGAGTTAAATATCCAATTCATTAGTGTTGTTTTTACAAGAATATGTGTGAATATGATCTGATTGATTTACACTAAATATCCAATCATATTTAGTGTATTTATATTTGTCACACATAATTATGTCTTTGATTTATCCTTAACTTAAGTATACGGTCTTTATAATAGATTTCATCTCAATTTACATTCCATTGAGACTTATTTGTTGTTATACACCAAATAAATTTTATATGGTGTATATTATTTACTTTGACATAGTATATCATGAATCCCTTTATTCTAATGATATTACTAAGTTTTGATTATCTCAATTATTCGTATTCAAGTGTCTCTCTTTTGGTTAGGAACTCTAACTAAAATATCATTTTAAAATGTTTTAAAGATTTGTTATTCTAAATATTTCTCATTAATGTCCACATTTTAAAAATGGTTTTAAGGATTTATTTATTTGGAAATTAAAGTTTTAAAATTAAAATTACTTTTAGAAGTTTCAAAGTGGTATGGGACACTTTGATTCAAAAATCTATTTTAAACGAATTCTTGACAAATAGTGTGACTTTTAAATGTTTTCAAGAAAAAGGGGGATATTTCTCTCAAATAGTTTTGATCATTATTTTCATCTATGTCAATATCCTTAATTATTCTCAATTGAGGTTAATCTGTTACAATAAAATCTTCCATGTTGTATTGAATGAGTTATGTTTGACTGTGGATGTGCTATTTTTATACCATTCATGGTTTTTGGATAAAGTAATGACATTTCGTATGATATTTTTAATAAGAATGTTTATGTTATGTTTCAAACTTTTCATATGATGAATGAATTGGACTTAGTAAGTGACATGTGGAGCCCGCTATAGATCCTCGATGCATTGGTAGGTCTCATGAGACAAATTAGTGTCTTGGAACAAGGCCTTGACAAAATCTTATTTGTAGTCTTGGCACAAGGCCTTTACTCTGTGGTTATGATAATCTGGCATTATGCATTTCATCATTATGAAAGTGGCTATTGATATTTCATGTTATTATTCGATGAGTAGAATATCCATGTGAATAAGTAAATGGCATTATTTCATTTCATTTTTTCCATATTATGATGAAGTTCAAGTTTAAAAGGCTTTTTTTTAGTTATACATTGCCTTACATGTTTATGCTTATTTATGAAAGTTTCTGCTATATTGTTTTCCTTATTGAGCATCTGAGCTCACCCCTTTCTATGTTTTATTTTTCCCAGGATGTGAAGAAGTATTTTATGACTGACCTGCAGGGATAGTCTAAGTGGATATGAGTGTGGACTATGGAGATTATGTTGTTGTAGTTTTTCACTTTACCATGTAATGTAAGACTTATGAATGTATCTAGTACTTCTAAGACTACTAAAATAATCGGTCTTTAGAGACTTTATCTTTTATGATCATTCCAATGATACGTAATAATGCATCGACTTTTGGCTTCTGGGGTCGGGGCGTTACACTCCTAGTCATGGGTAGCGTAGTTCTACTCATGCTGTCTCAGCTTACGTGAGCCGTAGGTGATCATCACTCACTCCTGCATCAGTACACATCCTATTTCAGTCCCTGATGCATCATAGTAGACTACATACCCAACACCCTCTTCTGGTAACCTCAAGATGGGGGGACTCGTCAGTCTCTGCCTCATCTCCTGAAAACTCTGCTGGCATCTCTCTATCTACATGAAGGGTTGTCCCTTCCTAGTCAAGGATGACAAGGGTGTCGCAACTCTGTAAAAGTTAGGTATGAACCTCCGGTAGTAACCTTCCAACCCCGAGAAACTCCACACCTTGGTCACACTTTTGGATGGCTCCCAAGAAAGTACTGCTTCTATCTTAGCCAGATCCACTGCAACTCTAACCTCTGAGAAAATGTGTCCCAAAATGTGGACTTCTCGTATCTAGAACTGTAACTTTGAGAGATTAACATAAATCTAGTGCTCTTGGAGTGTATCCAGAACTATATTCAGGGCGGTGACATGCCCCTCCTACGTCGTTGAGTAAACTAAGATGTCATCAATGAAGACCAACATGAAGCGATTGAGGTAAGGATGGAAGATCCTATTCATGAGTCCCATAAACACTACTAGGGAATTGGTCACACCGAAAGGCATTACAAAGAAGTCATAGTGGCCATACCGTCATCTGAAGTCCATCTTCGGTACATCCTCATCTCATACCCTGAGCAAATGATAGCCTGTTCTGAGGTCTATATTTTAAAACCATCGAGCTCCCTTTAGTTGGCCAAAGAGATAATCAATTCTTGGGAGTGGATACTTATTCTTAACGGTCACCTAGTTCATGCACTGATAGTCCATGAAAATCCTCAGTCTCCCATATGCCTTATTGAAAAAAAAAATCGGGGATGCCCATGGAGAAACACTGGGCCTTATGAACCCCATCTTCTGCAAGTCCTCCAGCTATACCCACAACTCATGAAGCTCTACGGGAGCCATCCGATATGCTGGAGTAGATATTGGTGCCATCCTAGGGTACAGGTCGATGTATAATTCTACCTCTCTGCGAGTAGGTAGTCTTGGAACATCCTTAGGAAAGACATCAGCATACTGGTCCACCACTATAGGATAGCTCGGACTTCTATTGTCAACTACTCTGAGAGTAAGGCTAGCCAACTGATGTGTGATCGACTTCACCCTCTTCTGGGAAAGTCCATTCCAAGATTCAAAGGTTCCCTTCTCGTTGGTGAAGGAAAACCTGGTACCATCCTCACAGACACACTGCACTTTGCTCCTGAAATAGTCAATATGAGCATGGATCGTGGATAACGAGTCCATACCCAAGATGACATCGTAAGGACTCAACGCTACTACTAGGAGATCCCATCCAAAGATCTCACCTCCTAGAGTAAGATCACATTGCCGGCACCAGTGTGTAATCATCGAATCCTCTCTTGTAGGAGTCTCCAATCGTAAGGATTGATCTAATGGATCTACCAGAATCTCCGAGATCTAAACGAGAGCCACTGAAATGAAAGAGTGACCAGAACCTGTGTCTATAAGTACTATAGCTAGGGTGGAGTAGACACAGATCGTACCTTGAATCATCTCGGGAGCATCATGGTCATAGACCTTACCTACATAAAGCTGAGCTCATCTCTGTCCGCTTGATCCCTGAGGTCAGGGTGGACCACCTAGAGGTGGTAGCGGTAGAACCTCAAATATCCGCCCACTACCTACTGCACGACCTTCTCCTCTGCCACATCTGCCGCCCTGCGGACCTCCTCACTCAAATCTCTGCCTCTACCTCAGTGGTCCTTTGAATGTCTTCTGATCGTCAGTATGGCCGGTCGGGAAGTTGCGAGCCATGTGTCCCTACTCGTCGCACGTGAAGTACAGTCTGCTCCTCTGATGGCCTGCTCTACCTCATGAGCTCCGCACCTATGACTCTACATCTTCAAGTCATCCTCCAGAAGGTTTGTCCCACTTGTACCTCTGCATCATCTACCTACTATCTGTTGCAGATGACTCGGCTACCTGTCGTCCGGTGGTGGCTCTCACTGTCAGTGCCTACTCGACTAAGAATATATCCACTAATAATGCTCGCTCGAGTACTCCATCCTGCATTGGGATATTGAGTAATATCATTGATTCTATGATCTCCTACCAGAGACCCTTCCCAAAGGTCCAGGCCCTGAATAAAGGGTCTCGTACCATGTTGGTGGAGTATCAAGAGAGGTCAGTGAATCTTGCCGAGTACTGGGTCACTGTCAGGATACCCTTCTGTAAGTGTAAGATCTTCTACGCATAGTTCATAGTTTCGCTGGAACGAACTCTGCCCTAGAGAGTCTCTCGAAGTCCGTATAGGTGAGGGTCTCCTCATTGTGTAACTAGAGTGTCCAACTCCACTATCTCCTTGCCATTCCCTAGAAAACACTAGCAGCTAGGATCACCATCTGCTCGGTTGGTGTCCCAACTTGGTGGAAAACTCTAGCCATAGCCTCTGGCTAGTCCTCAGCTGCCTGTGGATCCATCTCGCCTCAAAATCTCGGAGGCCTCTGCTGCTGGAACTTGTGCAATGCACTCAGTCTGCATGCATCATCCGATAGTGGGGATGGTGGAAACTACTTCCCAACAGGTAGAGGTGCTGCAGGTCCACCACCCGAAGGTTCTATCTCTATAAGAGGGACCTACACTGAATCCTCATCACTCAGTGGGCCGTCATCATGAAATCTCATTGGAATCCTGGCTATCTATCTACGTGGAGGTACCCTGAAAAGAAATAGGTGCGCCACAGTCAATAAGTTATACCTGGTGAGGTGACTCAAAAGGGATCAAAAGTAAAACATTTCCAAAACACACACAATCTGTGTTTTCATGCACTGAGTCAGAAATCAGAATTTAGGGTCCAGTTGTATGGATATGTCAGCCGCCACACCAACATTGGACTCCCCAAACTTAAAACCACACTCAAAACACTTAACACCATTGCTCCATTGGAAAGATCAGAGTCTTAGTTCTTTGGTAGAACCGAATCCTCTGATACCACTTTTTCATGACCCGTCCCCCACAACCTGTTCCGTGACTACCCCAATCCCACCTTCCATAGACTAGGGTTTGGTGACTAGCATCAGAAAGGAATTTACCTAAAATTGGAAAGGCATTGCCTTTAATCCTATAAACACACAGACCAAGAACATGAAAAGATTCAAACCACGTAGTAAAACTATAGTTGTAAAAGTGTGTACTGAAAGTAAAGGGGGTCGGAATATAAGACCAACTGAAAGATACAACTACAACAGAAAACAACTCCAGATATCATACACCAAGGATCCTACCTGAAGGGTACATACACATTGTCTCCGTATCTCTCCATGTCAACCAATCACCTCCGTGTACCACCTGGTCCTAGCTCTCTAAAGTCTCAGCCAAGCTGCTCTTCGTCCGCAGAAGACACGACAAGGTGCACGTGAAGCTCGTGCAACGGTGAGTATAACAATACTGAGTAGGGACCCTGAGACCCCTGAAGGTCTCTCTGAATTACATAAAGTAAAAAACACAAAGCATGACCTCAATCACAAAGAACAAAATAAAGTTAGCTTACACTGGGTATACAACTCAGAGATTAGGAATAAAGATGATTAGTCTTAAGCTATATCATTTTATTCCATCAGGAAGTTCCACAACTGAGCCATGAAGAAGCTGTTCCATTGTCAATCCACACAGGGTCATATGTCGCTAATCCACGATGGGCCTCTCTAAGGCTGGTCCTCTTTGGGTCGTGCACTGCTGATCCACACAGGGTCGCAAGGATGCTAATCCACAGAGGGTTTCTATGATGCTGATCTATAGAGGGTCATTATGATGCTGATCCACAGATGGTCACTATGATGATAATCCCCATAGTCTCACTATGATTTTGATCCACACAGGTTCACTATGATGCTGATACACACAAGGTCTCTATGATGCTGATCCACACATGGTCGCTCTTCAATTGACTACCAACCACAGGATTCCCCGCACTCGGTGTGCTTGAGATCTGTATAATATGCTCCTCAAGATATTGATCATGCCTTAAATTCCATGAAGTTCCACAAAGGATTAAACCAAAGGACCTCCATGTTGTAATTCTCTCAACACAATAGACGACGTGCCAATTGGACGCCCGATATGTGAGTTATACGAGTTTTAGTAATGAGGGCCCTATTGGATTCAGGTTCGATCCAACCTGACCATACTCCAAATTTCTCCAAAACTCAGGTGAAGTATCTCAAAAGGACCATCTTGTTCCAAGGATTCTATCACTACAGAAGGTTTGGCAAACATATGTTTGGTTTGTGAGATACGACCTTTTAAGCAAAACTGGGTCGAAAAGGGTCCGGGTCCGGTCCGACCCACCCCGACCTGGGCCGACCCAACCCGGGTCTGACCTGAATCGGCCCAAACTGGATGGGCTGGCCCAAGTGAGCTGGGCCATGGGCTTGTCCCACTGGGCCACTGACTGGCCTGGCCCCCCTTGGCTGGGCGCGACCTGTCGGGCCGGACAGGGGTCGACTCCCCTTCTGAATAGACATTCGTCCTTTCGGTTTGCAACTACGACACCACATGGCGCCACCCGCCTCTTTCAGCGGAACCTATGGGGCATAGGTCCTCCTCCTCCATGGATTGAAGCCACAACCTCCCTCTACAGTGGCTTGAAGTGTTGGGGTGCAGAGCCCGGCACCGCAGCAAAAGTCGTCGTCGTAGAAAACACACAAGAGCAGATTCACCCGAAGGCCTTTTTTCACCCAAAGGAATTTTATCACCTGAAGGAATTTTACATCACCCGAAGGATTTTTAACATCACATACAAATTCCTTTTACAACACAACACCGACACCCATGAACGTACTGTTTTTTCTTATACCATTGATCATCGCAATTGGGACACGCCGCATGATCTCCGCAACCAAGAGGACTTTTGATACATGGCACCTTCATGAATCTCTTTGCACGCCATCATCGACAATTATCTCTGCATCGTCGCACACCATCATCTTCGCCCACACACTTTCATTCACCATCATTGTCATTCCATCATCATCGTCATCATCTTCATCATCTCGTTTTCCACCATCATCAGCACTTGGGAAACCACAATGGCAGCACCCCCTTCCTCGTTCTCTCTTGCACCAGCTACATCTTGCTGACTCTTCTATTTTGAAACATACTAATGCATATTCTTATATAGACACCCAGCCCATATCTCCAATTAATATGGTCAAAATTCATTATTCCATAAATTAATATTGAGAATAAATATTCATTAATGTTGGGAGAAAATCCTCCATTAATGTTGAGAAAATACTTCCATTAATAATTTTCTCTCTTCTCATTATTTAAATTTTAAATAAAAAAACAAAAAAATCTCCACCTTGATTTAAAATTCAAATACTCAACATTCATCTCCACCATCTGGGTCAATTTGATCACCGAATCCACCAAACTCTGAATTTCATCCAATGAATGGAACACACCGCATGACACCTGCATCCAGAAAGACTTTCGATATTATAGCAACACTGGTGATACCGCCGTCATTTTACGATGACATCCGAGTCCCGAGTCCTTGATAAGCTGCTCCACCAGATGCTTACCACTGTGTTCTACAATCGTGCACTTCAACCTTCCTTTGATACCAATTGTTAGAACGCCGAGCCCGGAACCGCAACAGAAGTCGTTGTTGCAAAAAACACACAAGATCAGATTCACCTGAAGGCCTTTTATCACCTGAAGGCATTTTATCACCTGAAGGAATTTTACATCACCTGAAGGATTTTTAACATCACACCCGAAGGCCTTTTACAACACAACACTTACACCCATGAACATACCATTTTTTTGGACCGCCAATCATCAAAACTGGGACACGCCTCTTGATCTCAGTAACCAAGAGGACTTTCGATACATGGAACCTTCATGAATCTCTTGGCACGCCATCTTCGAAAATTCTCTCTCCCTCGTCGCACGCCATCATCTTCATTCACACGCTTTCATTCACCATCGTTGACATGCCATCATCATCATCATCATCTTCATCATCTCATTGTCTGCCATCATCAGCACTTGGGCAACCACAATGGCAACACCCCCTTCCTCGTTCTCTCTTGCACCAGCTACATCTTTCCGACTCTTCTATTTCAAAACATGCTATCGCATCCTCTTATATAGACACCCAGCCCATATCTCCAATTAATGCGGTCAACATTCATTATTCCATCAATTAATATTGAGAATAACTCTTCATTAATTTTGGGATAAAATCATCCAATAATGTTGGGAAAATACCTCCATTAATAATTTTCTCTCTTCTCATTATTTAAATTTTAAATCAAAAAACAAAACATGAAGCTACGACCTCCCTCTGCAGCGCACGGTGGCGCGCCGCCCACTACTAACGCGGCTGGCCACCCCTACTATCTGCCACGACATCTCCTTCCTCCATAGCTGTTGCCAGCGCCGCCGCGCCGGCGGGGCTTCCACATGCCACCAGGTGAGCTTCGGTGGTCTGTTTACCCTTCCGATTTCACCTACGGGCCTCCCGGAATACTGCCAACACTGCGTGGCTCCCAGATTCATCTTGCTTCCAAATTTTCCAGTTTCCCATGAAGAATTCAATCAAAGAAACAAAGGTGAAGGGTCCGTACCTTGTTTGGTTGGCCCTCACCCTCTGCATTAGCAATATAACAAGGGTGAGAGTTCAAACATTATCGAGAGAAGACTAAACCCCATTCAAAACTCCCGCAACAACCACCCACAATTTTATACGAATTGTTAATTAAATTATTTTATTGAATCTATGATAATCACATTTTCAAGGATGATAGATTTAAACAAAATCAATAGAATTTAAACAAAATCCCATACCTCGGATTCATAGGAGATGTCGCGTTTGTGGGAGAATAATCCACGTTCATTGAAGCTGTTGGCATTCATTATTTCCGAATTGATTCCTCCAACGTCGTTGTTTAAGCATACGTTCTTCATTAGAGGGAAAGTTCATTATTTGGTTTTTTGTCAAGAATTATCCCACGATTACCCAAATATCTTTTCCCCACTATTTCAATAATATAAAGGATAAGTTAAGAGTTTATCTCTCCTTTCAATTAATGGCTCATTAATTGGTGTAATTAATGAAACTTATTAATTATATGAGGGGTGGTTACACAAACTATGTGTAACTGGGAATTTAATATCCCTCTTTAAATTCCCCACCACCTCTGTGGTCCTCGCCACCGAAACTCAAGAGGTGGTAGAAAAATAAAATAACATATTATGTTATTTTATTATTCTTTCAAAAAGCCCGTAAAACTATATTTTCACCCGACCTTCTGTGGTCGAAGATAATCCTCTCTTAAGCGATTCCTAGTGCTTCGAGTTCAATGGTGCCCTCAGATTTCTATTTTGAGCACCGGTTCAAAAGATAGGAAACACCTCCCATACGTTTACTAAACATACCTTAAAAAAGTTCAAAATTCCGTTCTAGGATCTCCAGGCCTCAGAATCTCATGCCGTCAATTTTCAAAGACTTGTAATAATTCCAATTAATTAAAAAAAATTTACATGGAATTTCCAGGTATTTACAATAATTTATATTTAGTTTTCAAAGCACATGATCAACAATGTGCACCTTAGACAACTCTCGGACTAACCAAAGAAGAGAAGGAAGAAGTTAACTGAGAGATCAGGTAATGGATACCATGGAGGAAAGAATATTCATTTTCCTTTGTATTAAGAATGTGGAAATAATCACCTAAGTGAATGTCTTAGAGGAACAAGAATGTGTTTTGGATATTTAAAATAAGGACAAAAAGCAAGTAACTACAAAGGAAAAGTGAAGGGTTTGATTAATGAAATAGATGGGAATATTGGAATTTGTGAGAGATCATTAAAGTTAAATTCTTTAAGTGTGGAATTAATGGTCATTATGAAAATCGATGTCCTAAGGGGAAAGCTTCCAAATAGAATTAGCAAAGTGGTATGTCACGAACCGAATCTGGTCTCCACTATTACCAGCACCAAACCCTACCCATGGAAAGGACCAAAGGGTGTTCCCTATCCCCAAGGGATGGAACAAGTGCCCAGATATCATTAATTTAGGTTTTGGAACAATTTACCCGAGTATGAAATCATAAAACATTAAAAACAATCCAGAATATAAATCTGAAATTTTCTATCCAAACAAGTCTTAAGCAAAAACCAGAACCGAATACATTGGTTTAAAGAAAATACAAATGGTCCAAATACAAATAAAGACAATATCAATACATCCCCAAGGACTCCACACGATAGGGGGTTATCACCCACAAGCTGTTTCCACAACTCCACACCAAGGAAGGGAACTAACACCCTGAACCACCATCACCCAAAGCCTCCCCTTTACCCGAGTCAAGCATAATAAAGTTAAATTACACCCAATGGGTGTAAGTATGATGTGATACTAATCCTAATATTATACCAACCAATGATTCCAAAGAGCATTCAATACAATGTGAAAAGCAAGTAGTTTTTATACGTAAAGAAAAGCAGTGATAAATTCCAAGAAATGCAACTTTCAATTGAAAATAGTTATCAAGCTAAAATTTTCAGAACGTTCACACATTTAAATAGAAATGTTAGCTACTATAAAGTACTACAAAAAACACCCCAATAAAAGGTCAAATACCAAAAAATACAGTGAGAAATAAAAATGGGAACACCCCTAGGCACTAGATAGTCTTGGGCCCCATGCACCTCATACCTCGGTGTAAATTAACCCTAGAAAAATCCATTCTCCTACACGATCCACTAGTATGGAACATACCCATAACCTAGTGGTCCCAAATCATTATCTACATATTTTAGTTAGAGTTTTCATTATCCAAATGCTAGGTATAATATGGGCAAAACCCATCCGGTTCACTAGCCGTACTAGTACTTATCCGCCCTGCCTAGGTACCCGGGCTTCTCCCTTTGTGCTCAAACAATTTCAGCATGAAACTCATATAAATTTTTATGTAAAAAACCACTAATGGTCACATACACCCAGTACAGTATCTATCACATTTTATACCAATTAAAACAAACAACAAACACTTTGATTTTTAATGAAACAATTTCTCAAAATCCAGTATTGTTTTGCACACAAAACCCCTTAAGAACCTCAACTGTACACTATGTGCACACTTTTAAGTTACCAAAACAGTAAATCCAGCCTAATAAATTTCAATGAAAAAAAAAAAATCAATTTTAGGGTAGCCTCATGTTAAACAAGAAGTGATAACTTTGTAAAACCTCAATTTTCACACAAAAGTGGCACCAAAACTTCACTTTCTTTACAAACACCATTAAAACCCATTTTCACATCAACAAAAAAAGGGATAAACATTAAAAACATTATTTTAATCCCTAATAAAGTTCAATAAAATCAACTAAATAATTATAGGGAATCCCTTAATGAACCAATAAACGATTTATATGAAAAACCCCCAATTTCACCAAAAATTGGCACTTAAAATTCATCTGATTTATAATTGCCACTAAAACCAATTTTTGTAGAAATATTGAAATGAAATAAACATGAAAATACCATAAACACATCATCTAGGTCACAAAGATTTCATACCAAAAGGAATCACCTACCAAATCAAAGGAAACCCTTGAATCACCATGCGAAAATCAAGTTGCACCATCGTCACACCAATAAGGACTTAGATCGAACCTAAAACCACAAGAATTGACCAAGAAAAACCAATGTTAAACCCTAGGTTATAAACCCTACCCCATGGTAATTTGTAACTTCAATGAAATTGATAGAAACTTCATGGAAACGGGAGGAACTAAGGAGGAGAGACACTTACTTGAGATTCTTTGATGTTCCTCCACCAAATCCCCCTTCAAATGGGGTTCCAAAGAGGTTTTGAGCGACTCAGAGGGCTTCCATGGATTTTAGGTTCGAAGAGGAGGAGGAAGGGTCTAATTAGGAACTTTAATGGAGGAAAAAGAGTAAGAATTGAGAGATTTAAGAAGGTATGAAGTTACCTCTTCAAATCTGGTCGATTTGAGAAACCCTGTGATATTCTGCACTAAATCACGATGAATACGAGCTCTAAAGAGAGGAGAAAGAGGATGAGCGCATGGCTGGGTTCAGTGGTCTTGGTTTAGAGGTGGAATAACTGAAAAATCCTTAAAAATGAATATGTTATTAATTAAACATTTTTTAAAAACTGGAAATGAGATTTTGGGCAGGTCCAATTCCTTAAATAAAGACCCAAATCCACCATTATTATTAATTTATAAAGGGAACAAATTGAAATGGTGGTGTTAATAGGTCAGGGGAGTTCATTTAGAAATTGGAATGGGTGAAAAATATTAAAAAATTAAATAGTTATAAAAGAAACAAAATTGGTTTTTAAATCTGGAAATGGGCTCACGGTTTGGACCAAATCATGAAAACTCACCCTTTCCTCCAAAAAAGTTTGGGAAACCCCCAAAACAAAGCATGAATGGAAATTAAATGAAATTTACCTTTAAAATAATTCATGGATGTGACATGGTATGAGTAATGGTTATATTTCTGATGATGATAAGACAAGAGATGAAATGTCAAAGGAAAGTGTAATTAAATAATATGATGTGGTATAATTATTATGAATTACATATTAAGTGAAACAATTTATGTTTTTTTGTATTTAGATTCCAAAATTATGTTTTATTAATGATGAAATATACAAGGATTTTTCTGATTATGTTTTTTTCTTGGTATTTACAAGTTTATATTGAATGTTTCTAATGGACTGATAAAGTGATTTAAAGACAATGTGATATTTTGACTAAGGTAATATAACCCTTAATATGTTCTTTATGTTAAGATAATGTTGTTTGGATAAAGATACGTGGGATATTAATAAGTAAATTATATGGTACTAATTACCTTAGAACTAAGTAAGGACTTGTTAATAGGTGGTTTATTCTATCATTGATGAAGTTTACAATATTTTTGGATTCAAGTAATAGATCTAATATACTTTGGAATAAGGAAACATGCATGTTTTCAATAAGGATTTATGGTAATTTAGTTCTTTACCATTTTTCAACAGAATACTTGTTGAATGTATTCACACGTTTGGAATATAACAACCGAGAGTTACTTTTTGATATATTGGGGAACAATGTTAAGCTAATTTCATGACCTTTTTTCTACTATTTTGTATTTTAATATTTCAGAAGGGTTATAAGGTTAACCATTCATGATAAGTTTAAGTTAAACTTTGGAGGAAGTATTTAGGTATTGAGATTTTATTAAAAACCTTTGTTAAAAGGATAATTATTGATTAACCTTATTTCAAGTATGTCCATCATATTATTTTGAAAATTATGTTAGTTTAGTTTTAGAAAAGGATATCATGTATTTTGGGTGACAACCAATCAATTCTGGTAAGGCCGTGGGTCTCTAAACCATAAACGAAGGATGATAAGGGTTTCACGCAAACCACTGGCCTACATGATGTCCTAGTTAATGTGTAATTATTTCTGATAAATAGATATTATTGATAAACCAGTAGTATTAATTTTTATGTTTATATATTAATGTATTAACCATATTTATTTTGAATAATATTTTGAGAAAATAGTTATACTTTTCATTCTTTGATGGGTCTTAAGATCTGCTAAATGTATATTTTATTACTATAGGCTTCAAAGTTAATTTCTGGACATCCATTTCTTGAAGTAATGGGTGAATTAGAAATTGATAAAAACACAACCCAAGAATGAAATTTTGTTTATAGAAATATATCAAGTAAGTATATTTCCTTATATTCTAGGTTAATAAAAGAATTACTGAATGTTAGGAAAATGATCAAAAAAATGTTGTCCTAGTACCTTAATTTTTATTGAACCGATGGACTTTTAAATCATCTTGGATTTATGAATTTTAGGACCTCAATGATTCATTGATCATCCAAATGTTTGTGATTGATAAACTCAATCACTCCCTATAAATATTTTCATTTTTCTTCCATGTCCAATCTTCACACCCAACCTATGTTCTCCTATATGGAAACCTAGTTATATGTTACTTTGGGTAACTGTTATGGTTCCAAATTTCCCTTTTTAAGGGAAGTTTTAGTAAACATTTTTACAATGTGGGTTTATATGAATGAAACTTTAAAGTATTAAACCTTTGATAACCCATATGAATTTAAAGGGTGAAATTCATTTTAAGGGGGGTATAATGTAACACCATGAGATTTTGTGAAATATTTTTTTCAAATTAATTTAATCTTTTTGATACTTTTCATTCCACACAACACTAAAAATAGTTTTATTTTATATCAAAGCACTATGTTTGTTTTACATTATATGAAAAACCAAGTTAATAATGCACTAAAAAAAATATAAATTTTAGCTTTCTCTACATAGAACACCTAGGTTATCTTGCATTACATGCAACAATGACTTTCCTTGATGGATTTCCTAACACGCAAGACTGAGTTTTACTGAACAATAGTATATTATTATTTAATATAACAAGATATAACCTAGATGTTAAATTGGTGGTTATAAATATTATCAACTAAATTATGTAAATAAATGGTTTACACAAATATAAAATGAATTCATTGGTTATAAATTAATTAGAAATGAATATGAAAACTGATTGATTATAAAGGAAAATATTATTACACCCACAAAGCTGTTTTACCCTAATAAATTAAATTAATTACAATTAATGAGTGATATTAATGTGATATATATATATATATTATATTAAATAAAAATATTTTTAAAATTAATCCAATATATTTGATAGGCTTAAGATAAAAACAAACCCAATTTTATGCTTAAAAACCTATATTTTTATAAAGGTAGTTTTTCTGCGTTTTAATGGAGAACCCATTTTAAATACAATTTTTGGAACTTTTATATATTTAATATGTAAAAATAAACTTCATATTTTAAATAAAATCATAAAAATTATGTTAGGATAAATTTTTGGTATTTATCTGTTAAGTTTCATTTTTAAGGAATAGTTAAAAATATTGAATTTTAACTCAAAAATGTTTTTTAGTACAATTAATTTATAAGGTTAAAATATATTTTAAATTATTTTAAAAGTTTAATAAGATCATATTTTTATAAATTAATCCAATTTTTCTCATTGGAATCAATTTTAATTTAAAATTGGGTATAAAAACTTATCAAACTTTTGGACATTTTTTACTTTAAAAAACCGTAGTGTTGTCTCATCTACAAGATTAATTTTAAATTAATTTATACCACTTATGTTATTAGAATTTGGAAAAATTAATTCCATATTTGGAATCATAATAATTTATAATTTATAATATGGTCAACTTAATTTTTTAACCAAAAAAACTAGTGAAAGTAGTTAAAATTAATTATAGTGATTAAGGTAAAATTAAGCTTAACAGGGGAATACACCTTAAACTTAAGGGCCCAAATGACATATAAACTTTTAAAAAACCTATTTTATGGATATATTTCGTCCATAAACATTCCATTATTTATTTTTGTTTGTTTTTTATGAATTGTTTTAGGTAAAAACATGGGTATACCTAACTTGTTTTCAAAAACGCCAATTGCGTCCTTTCCATTCCCTATAAAAGGCCACCACCTCTCCCACTTTCTCAAAACTCTCAAAAAAATTAGGTTCATAAAATATATATGAAATAAACATTAAAAAACCCTAAATTCATCCTTTAATACCCCCTTTGGGCATAAATACTTCCAAGTAATCCCTTTTGTGCAAACCAAAAGGAGTTAACCGATTAAGAGGTAACACCCTCCCTCAAGCTCCTTTATTTTATTTCCATTATCCACTCCCTAAACTATTATTATTTCAATATTTTATAAAACAATTATCCTAAATATAAAATTATGGTTTTATGAAATGTTTTTTACCCACACTTACACACACTTACATCTAATGGGTAATGAACATATTGTTTACGTGTACGACGAACTACCGCCTCACGAAACAATGATTGTTCATTTTTCATTTACTAGCTCTCATGGTTGGAATTATGATGGAAAATATATTTATATATGATATATATTATATTTAAAATGTCTTTATGCTTATGTAATTTTTATTTAGAATATAATATTTTCCTTTCTATCTTGTGTAAATACGATAATTTCATTTGAGGAAGTGTGGACTATCTCCCCCTCAAAACGATGTGATTTGTTCACACACTACATGGAATTTATTAAGGATATGTTTAGTGAGAATATATGATATATATTACATAATAATTCCAATTTAATGATATTATATACATATATACATATATACATACATATATATATATATATATATATGTCATTTACTTTCTTTCAATACGTCAATAAAACAGAAGTAGCGTTCATGTGTATGTACGACCTACCGTCTCCATGAACAGTGTTTTCCATTTCATAATTCTATATTATATAGATTATTATAATAAAAATATAATGAATATACATGATATTTACATCATTTTTTACTTTCTGGAAATAATTATATAAGTATAAGGACCAAAGATATAACATATTAAGACACAAGCGAAAAACACTACGAATATTACCCGAAACGTAACCTTAACATGAAATTGTTAACAAGTGGGAAATATGAAGTCATAATAAAAACATATATGTTATTAAATATAATAATATAGTTCTTTAAAATTTTATAATAAAATTAAATTTATTATACAAGAAGTTTGAATAAGTACGATGAGAGTCAAGACACAAGGTAAGGAAATCTCATCTCACTTTTTATTTCCGTGAGATACATGACATATTAACCACTGAATTACTTTGTGTGATGTATATACTACTAATTAATGTATTCTATTACCATAATAATTAAATTTATGGTTATTTAAATATATATTTTATGATTTTTCTTTCATGGGGTTTATGTATCAAAATTTACCAAATCTGTAATGTAATTTTGTATGAATTTTCATTCTTTGAGACAGATGCCATGTTATGCACCTATATTTTTCCATGAGGGGTATATACTGAATTTTAAATTTATATCAAAAATATAATTATCTTAATTATATTTTAAGCTTAATTTAATTTAATTTTCTTAAATGGGGAGTATGGTTCAAAGTTACCAAGTGGTAAGAGCTTATTAAAGTAATCTCATTGCTTTTCAATATTGTTTATGTTTATCCTTAATTTGATGAAATATTATGATACATATCATAAGAACACTCATGATTTTTATTATAATATATTTATTAATGATATATTCATTTATTGGTACCATTTTCCCACTCTTTGGTACATAATATAGTTAAGAACATGTTTTTAAGAAATCTTGACTTTACCCTCTCTTCGGTTAAAAATATGTGTTCGTTCAAAAAAATGTTTTCTAAAAAAGGTTTCCAAGAATATTATACTATTCTCCAATAATATTTAAAATAAATTTTTACCATTTTTTTCTTTTACCATTTTTTAAAAGAATTTTCTTGTCTCTTTCTGAACAAGGAATTTTTCTAACATTTTTACCTTGAAAAAGGAATGTTCTTTTTACCTCATATGACATGTATGGATTTAACCACCTCCATTTATGTGAAATATTATTTTAACGTATAAAAGGTTAATTTGTAATAAAATATTTTTTAAAGGTAATTTTCAATGAAATGGTTTTCAAAAGTTTTTCAATATTATTTTATAAGTTTTTAAGGAAAATTATTTTTAAAATGTTTTCAATCTTATTTTATAAAGTTTTCAAAGAAATGGTCTTCAAAACATTTTCAAGATCCATTTATAAGTTTTCAAGGGAAATGGTTTTCAAGATCCTTTTATAAGTTTTCAAGTAAAATGGGTTTTAAAAAGTTTTCAAGCTCTCTTTATATGTTTATAAAGAAAAAGGTTTCCAAAAGGTTTTCAAATATTTATTTATAAGATTTCAAGTTTATTTTAAAGAAAATGTTTTTCAAAAGTTTTTATGTTTTAATTATAGTTTTCTAAAGAATAAAGGGTATTTTAATTAAGAAATGTTTTAAAAATATCTAGTATATTTTCCTCAAGAAATGTTTTCAAAATATGTTTACTAGTTATTTTCATCTAAGATGACATCCGTTGATGTTACTCATTCCCTTCGGGGAAATGATCCAAAGGTTCTATTCATATTATTTCTTGAATGGTTTATGTTTTTATGGAATGATTCTTATGACACCCATTTATCTTTCATGAGTTATATTATTTTTAAACCCAATTCTTTTCGTGGGTTATTCTTTGTTGAAATGATTATGAAACCTATCTCTTTTCTATAGGTTATTATGTGATGAAATGTTAATGATACCCATTTCATTTCTTGTTTTATGATTTGATGTTTATAGAACCCATATTTTTTTATGGGTCATGATATGATGAATGTTTTATTATCTTGTGGCCCATGTATGAATGATTTTATTATGAGATGGGTCAGAACTATATCTCCCTAAAATGAATTGGGTAAAGATTTATATCTCATGAGATAATGATGGGAATCAAGTCGATGCGCTTGATCCACTATAGGAAGATGAGGAAAATCGATCCCTTATAAGGAAAGGACTATGACTGTGGATGGTGGTGTGTCCCTCCCAGTAGGTGTATTCACCATGAAGTTGGAAGATGGGAAAACTTGATCCACTATGGGAAGATGGGGAAACCCGATCCACTATGGGAATATGGGAAAACCTGATCCCTTATAAAGAAATGGATTTGACTAGGGATGGTGGTGTTCCCCACCTAGTAGGTGCAGTTCCCATGAAGTTCCTTGATAAGTTCTAGAAATTCACCTTGACTTATAGGGAATGATTCCACATGTTTATGTGTGCCAAAATTCCATGTCTTATTCCTTAGTTATGATTTCACCGCTTATGTTATTTATTTTTGTGTGATTCATGTCTTATGAACAGTCAATCTCTATGCCATTATTCATGTTTATGATCTTTGATATATAGGGTATGATCTTATAATGTTATGATCACGTTATCATACCCCTATGATCATGTTTATACTTACATGTCTCCCTTTTTTACCCTTATCGAGCATATGAGATCACCCCTTTTTATGTTTCCTTCCCTATGTTGTGAAGATATATATTAAGTATGTTGTGTCTAAGATGGGTGCTAGTCATGAAGAACCTAGTAGGAGATAATGTGGCTCTCTAATGTACCAGTGATTATGTTTATATGTTTATACATGCCCTAAATCAATACGGCCATTAAGAGTCTATTTTTATAATGTTTTAAGTAATTTTTAAAAGTGATGTAATGTCTATGTACTTTAAGACTAGGTCATTATACCGACCTTAGAAGCCCAGATCCCGTATATTATTTTATTACATTGGCATAAATACAAGCTTCAAATCCCAAGGGAATGAGTGATTTAGATGTTTTTGAAAACCAAATTACATACATGATACCCATATTACATTGGGAAATATAAAATAAAACACAATACAAAACAAATATAAATAAACTACATCCTTGAAACTCATTCAAAGAATTCCTCTTCATAACCTTGGGAATGAAAAAAATAAGGGTGAGATCAAATTATCAGTAAGGGTAAGTACACAAAAAGAAATAATGAATCAATAATGATAAATCAACATGGAAATGTGAATAACTAAGAACAAATTACATTTAAATAACTGAATAATGCATAATAATTATGGTAAGGTAAATAACTGAAACACATTCCATTTAATTAATAAACTGATATTGAAGTGCATATATATATTTTATCATAGTGAAAATCTAATTGAAAAAAATGATAACTGAAATAAAGGCAATGATTAATTATTAGATGTCATGTCTCTGGCACATGAAAACCTATACTGTTAAGATCTATCCTCCAGATAGTTTAAAACTACAGGTAGAAACCTATTTAATTTGGAAAACTGATTTGTATCATGAGAACCTATCGATGCATCGAGGGGCTATATAAATTCCAAGACCACCCTTCACTTCAGGTCTTAAGTATTACTTATATCAAGTAATTTATTTAATTAATAGACAATATACCATATCAAATATCCATATTGAATAAAGAATACAGATTTATCAATATTTCCCTAGATAATAAAATAATTATCAAAGTAAAAACTGCATGTAAAAAGGTATATGGTTTAGGAAATAATAATATCCACCTCCCAATAATGAGGATATTTGAGGAAATTTCCAATGAAAAATTATTACAATAAAGTTATTATCTAAAGATAAATCTAACAATCACAAAATAAAGTGAGTTTTCAAAGATAACTTTTACCACTTGGTAAATTTCTAGCTAAACACCATGGGTGAGATAATTCAAATTGAAACTCAAAATAAACCATATTAAAGTGAATTTATGAGTGGATAATGATATTAAATGAAAAATTAGAAGTATATACACCATATTAAAGTGAATTTGTGCATAACAATGAATAAGTATCAATGGAATGTAAATTGAGAGGAAATCCATTACCTTTTATTCCCTTTTGGGTGAATGTACTTTAACCTCCTATATAATGGTTATAGTGACCCAAGGATTTTAAATATAACATTACATGATTTTAAGAATAATTATACATCAGATTACAAGTCAAGGATCGTTAAGTCTAGTGTCTTGGAAGACTAGGTACATAAAATATAAAACATGGGGCTAAAAAAACATTTCTTTATTTAATCTCCATAAATAGCTCCTAACTTCCTTTGAGCCCTTACATCTACATAGGGTACCCTGGGGAAGACATAAACAAAGGGATGAGCTGAAAATCCCAGTAGTAAGAGAATGAACATAAGGATACATCTTAGGCACATGAGTTAGGAGACATGACATAATGATATCCAAAGCATGGAACATATGAAATCATATCATATAATAATAGGATCATATAAACATGGAATCATCTAAATGTGGAAAAATCATAAAACATTTCCTTAGTACGGATCAAGGCTAACTGCCAATCTCGTTTCCCATTTTAGTACGGGTCAAGGCTAACCGCCAATCCCGTTTCACATCACATCTCATGAGACTTAACTTTACCCAATGAATTAGAGTGCTATCTGGGCGCACCCATCTCAAAATTTTCATGAATATTCTTTCCACATAACTAATCATACATAATCAACCATATATAAACATAAGGGCACCCATGGAAAGAATTGGGTACCATAATCATGACATAAATCATAACCAATGGGCATATCATGAAAGTGTCCATGAAAGAAAGTCTTTAGAACATAAATGGATGTTCATAAGGTAAAATAGGCATATAAAATGTTAATTTGTGTCAAATAGAAGTGACAACATATAATAAATTTATTTTAGAAATAGTAGCATTAAAACATTTTTGCACGGTTTTAAGGAAAATACTATAGAGCCTTTAAAATAGAAAAGAGGAAAATCATTTATATAAAACCAGAATTGAACCAATATGGTTTTCACAATAAAAATACTGATTTTATAAATACAATTATGTCTTAAAACATAGGATATAGTGCACTTGAAATTGGGTAAAAAATTCGGGAAGTTCCCTGAAAACAAGTTTTCTTATCGGAAAGTTCTAAGGAGGGAATCTTTTAAAAAACATGTATATCCCCAAAATATTGAGATGAAAGGGTCTTCATAAATGAATTTTTTACAAATACACAAAATTTAGAATATTTCAATAATCATATGAGATAACCCCATTTTGATATAAAGAAAGATAAGGCTTCCCAAAAGAACAAAGAAGGTTCAGGTAGAATTCGTTACGGTTTATCGGCATGATGTCGGGTGTAACTAAGAGGGATTGATGAGAGATAAAAGGGGTTTATCATCACTTATAAAACATGAGGTTAATATGGGGGAGGTGAGAAAACATACCCCATAATTTGGTATTACAGATAAAAAGGCATTTCATAGAGGACAATCTTGATTAAGAGAGAAATGGAGAGGATCCCTTACCTTAAATCCGTTGGTGTTCCCCACTTGTTATTAAAGACCTGAATACAAAAATTAGGTTTATTAATTAATAATTACATAAACTCCTCTATATTTAATTATTTTAGTATAATAATTTTAATTTCATTTATAACTGTTTTGATTGGTTATGAGGTTTAATTTCATTGTTCGGGCTTGTTTGTTTACTTGGTTTTAATGACCGGTTCACTTATATTCATGTTTGGATAAACATGTAAGATGAAAGTGGTTATCTAGAGTTGAAGTTATATTACATTATTTAAGATCTATAATATTACATGGTTTTAAATTTAATTTGGTTTCTTAGAGTGAATTCTAATTATTATATAAAACCATAGTGACAACCGTTTTTGTTAATCAATGAGTTTGATTACAAAGAACATGATTTGATTTATAACTTAATACCATTTTTAAAAAAGGATTAAAGAACCAAAAATAGGATATATTAAATATATATAATCTGTTCCAACTATAACACAAATGGTTTCATGACCAAAATTAAAGATGATAATAGAAATTGATAAACCGTTGTCCTTGAATGTGCTAAATTAGCGTATCTCAAACGGTGCTTTCATTTCTTTCAAATAAAAAGGTGGGGAAAGAAGATAAGATAATGAAATATCCCATTATCATAAAAAAATTCCAGTACATGTATGTTACTGGAGTTATCATATTATTTTGGTGAAGGCATGTGAGGAAGGAAACCAAAAGGAAAGAACTTAAAAGAAATGAAGGAATTGGAAAGAAGAATTTACCTCTTGATACTTCCTCCTTTGAGAACCTCTTAAAGGGAGAGGTTTTGGTATTCTAAAGTGGATAGGGGATTTTGGACATGCTGGAGGAGATTGGGGATATATTTGGGCAGAATATTGGCAAGGGACAAGGCTTGAGAGTAGTGAAGATAAGAGGGGGTGATGAGGGTTTTTATAGTGGAGGAGACCGATGAGGGTTTTCATAATATTATAATCATTAGTTTGTTATTTTTCCTCAAGACCATAAATAGTGATGATTCCATGACCAAAAATAGTAATAAATGCATGTTACTTAGAAAAAATTGGTCTTACATTACTAGAACATCATCAATGACTCAATAAATCCATTATTTAGCATTTATCGAAAATTATCGTATTTTACTACTCAAAAAAAAATTCAAGTATTTCAGAAAAATCTATAAAATTCGCCCAAACCATTTTTTGACCTGTATAATCCAAAAATGAAATCCATTTTTAAAAAATAATTTTCTTAATATAATTATTTTAATATTTAATTAAAATCACAATTTATTATCAAAAACCAATTTTAAAACATTCATTTACTTATTCTAAAATATAGGTATATCGTACTTTCAACTTGAATATTATTTATATATTATCATAGGTAAGGTTACTATTCATTAGGGTATATCACTATTCATAAGGGTATGTTACTATTTATAAGGTTAGGTTACTATTCACCAAAAATTAAGTTTTTCTTATCAGACTCCAAATAACTTACTGATTGTAACCATGTATGTCATATTTTCAAAATTCCAAACACAGAAGTGAAAAACTTATGTTTAAAGGTCACTTAACACTTAGTCGTTCATTATGTTGTGTTTTCATGTGATTTTATGACATATTTATAAGAAGGGAATTTCCATTGAAAAACATTGGGTCGTTACATTCTTCCCCCCTTAAGAAATTTCGCCCTCGAAATTTCATTTTACATTCTAGACCAAAAATAGGTGGGGGTAATTTTCCTTCATTGCTTCCTACAGTTCCCATGTTTCCTCTTCATACTTATGATTTTTCCATAGTACCTTGACCAGATGAGTAGTCTTATTGTGTAGAACTTTGTCTCTATGATCCAAGATATTCACTGGCAACTTCTCATAAGTTATATCATCCTCCAACTTTACCACCTCTAAAGAGAGTACATGTGAAAGGTCTGGTATGTACTTCCTTAAGAGGGATGCATGAAAGACATCATGTAATTTTGACATGGTTGGTGGAAGTTCTAGTCGATAGGCCACCGCTCCGACTTGATCATGGATCTCAAAGGGACCGATGTACCTGAGACTTAACTTTCCTTTCTTTCCAAACCTCATGATCTTCCTCCATGGAGATATGTATAGAAATACCATGTCTCTAACTTTAAACTCAAGGTCTCTTCGATGATTGTTTGCATAAATTTTCTATCAACTTTAGGATACCTTAATATACCGTCGAATGGTTTTCACCTTATCCACCATTTCTTCGACCATTTCATATCCTAGCAGCTTATGCTCACTAACTTCATCCCAACACGTCGGGGTTATACACCTTTTCCCTTAAAGGGCTTCATATGGTTCCATTTGGATGCTCGAGTGGAAACTATTATTGTATGATAATTAAACTAGTGGAATATGTTGGTCCCATCCTCCTTTGATTTTCATAGAACACACTCTCAACATGTCTTCCTGTGTCTGAATAGTTCAATTAGATTGGCCATCAGTTTGAGGATGATAGGCCATACTGAAGTTCAATTCAATTCTTAGAGCATGTTGGAGACTTTTCCAGAACTTCGAGATGAATCTCAGATCACGATCAGATACAATATATAGTGGTAATCCATGCATCCTTACTACTTATTTTATGTAAATCCATGAAAGTTGATCCAATGAGAAGTACCCCCAATCACGAAAAAGTGAGGCATCTTTGTAAGATGATCCACAATGACCCATATAGAATTGTTTCCTTTGGATGTCCTTGGAAGTCCAGTGACAAAGTCCATGGTAATGTTCTCCCACTTCCATGTTGGAATGGGAAGTGGTTGCATCATCCCCTTATACTTTTGCCTCTCAACCTTCACTTGCTGACATACCAGGCACTTTGATGTATAATCAACAATATCCCTTTTCACATTGTCCCACCAAATGTTTTCTTGGAGATCTCGATACATCTTTGTGCTCCCTGGGTGGATAGAGAAGGTAGAGCTATGTGTGTCATTTAGAAGCTCCTTCTTTATCTATAGATCAGATGGTACACATAATCATGTCCCAAATATTACAACTCCTTCCTCATCAATTTTGAAATAAGAGGATTTCCCATTTTTGATAGCTTCCACCCTTTTCTGAACTTCCACATATTTTCTTTGAGCATCCTTTATTTTCTCCAAGAGGGATGGTTGAGCAATCATTTGAGAAAGGATTGATGATTTTCCTCCCTTAATGATTCCCATGTCTATGCTTTTCAAATCTAAGAATATCAGATCCTTTTCAATTCTCATCATTGATAAAGATGTAAGATCCTTTCCACTTAGAGCATCTGACACCTTATTTGCCTTACCAGGATGATATTGGATTGACCAGTCATAATCCTTGATGAGATTTATCCATCTTTTCTAGTTCATATTAAGGTATTTTTGTGTGAATATATATTTGAGACTCTTGTGGTCAGTTTATATCTCACGCTTCTCCCCATAGAGATAATGTCGCCAGATTTTCAATACAAAGATCACCCCCGTCAACTCCAAATCATGCGTAGGATAGTTTTGATCGTGGATTTTCAGCTTCCTTGAGTCATAGGCTATCACTTTATTATTTTTCATTAGAAAACAACCTAATCCATTCTTATAAGCATCACTATACACCACAAAGAGTTCTCCACTTGTAGGGAGTGTGAGTACTGGTGAAGTGATAAACCTCCCTTTTAACTCTAAGAAACAGTCTTCACATTCCTGAGTCCAGAAAAACTTTACTCCCTTCTATGTCAGCTTGGTCATTGGGTTTGAAAATCGTGAAAAGTTTTCATAAATTGTCGATAATACCCAGCTAGACCCAAAAAACTGTAGATATCTGTTACAAAAGTTGGTCTGGGACACTCTTCAATTGCCTTTTTCTTGGAAGGGTCTACAAATATCCCTTTTCTGGTGATAACATGCCCCAAGAATGGTACTTCCTCCACCCAGAAATCACATTTACTGTACTTTTCATATAACTTCTCCCTTCACAAAGTCTTGAACACAATATTCAAATTCTTCTCTTGTTCCTCCTTTCTCTTGGAGTATATCAGAATATCATCAATAAAGACTACCAAAAATTTGTCAAGATAATCTCTAAAGACTCTATTCATTAAATCCATGAAAATTTATAGAGAATTAGTGAGTCTGAAGGGCATCACTATGAACTCGTAGTGTCTATACCTCGTTCGAAAGGCAGTCTTGGGAATATCTTCCTTCCTCACCTTTAATTGGTGATATCCCAACCGAAGGTCCACCTTAGAGAAATAACTAGCCCCACGAAGCTTATCAAACAATTCATCTATCCGTGGAAGGGTTTACTTGTTCTTTATCATGATTTTATTGAGCTCACGATAATCAATGTAGAGGCACATTGATCTATCCTTCTTCTTGACAAAGAGGACTGGCGCACCCCACGGTGAAGCACTCGGGCGTATAAAACCCTTCTCCATATTCTCATGTAATTGCTTCTTCAGCTCTTCTAGATCTACGGTGGCCATTCTTTAAGGTTTCTTTGAGATAGTAAGAGATCTAGGGATAAGTTCAATTGAGAACACAACCTCTCAGTCAGGAGGAAGACTAGAAAACTCTTTAGGGAATACATCAGTGTAATCCCTCATGATGGGCATGTCTTCAAGCATGATTTTCTCCTTTGTATCAATCATTTGAGATAGATATGCCTTATAATAAGGAAACAATATCTATACTTGAGATGACGATTCTAAAGGAGATTCATCTTCCTCCTTACATTTGTAAAGAATTGGAGGATGCTTTGGGATGTGAAGAGTGATCTCCCTTTCTAGATAGTTGATGTTGGCTTTGTATAAAGATAGTCAATCCATGCCCAAGATATCATCGAACTCCAATAAAGAAAGTATGATGAGATTTTATGGGAGGTTCATTCTACAAACATTATCCAGAGAGAAGTTATAAACCATGGATGCGATAATTGACCCATTTTCTATTCTCAAAGATAACTTTTCCTCCAAATTTTGAGGCGGTGTTTTAATAGTTCTACTAAAGTTACAAGATATGAAAGAATGCGTAGAACCAGAATCAAATAGTACGTTCACTATTATTGAATGAATAACTAGCATACCTGTCACCACATCATTGTTCGGATCCACCTCAATAGTATTTATAGCATAATAACTTCCTTGTTTTCTTGGAGGTTGTTGTTGATTGCCTCCGACAACCCCCAGCTTAGGGAAATTGCTTGCATAATGCCCCTGCTCCTTGTAGTTGTAACACTACACTGCAGGCTGAGTTTTTCTTTAAACCTTTCTTTATTCTTCAAAATTAGTGGGATTTTTCATATCCCTTCGGCAGTTCTTGGTCAGATGACCAAACTTTCAACATTTGAAGAAATTATTGGTTCCCTTGAGACAGTTACCAAGATGCTTCTTCCCACACATTTTACAAGGGGGAAAGTCAGGCTTCTTTCCATCATGGGATTTGTTTGATGAACCACCCATGTTGTTATCCATTTTTCACTTCTTATCATTGGGACCATGAGACCACTGAGAGTCTCCAATCTTCATTTCAACCTTGAGGGCAGAAGAGACAATATCCTCATAACTGTCAAAGTCTCGAATCACCAACGATTTTCATAGAATCATCTTTAGTCTGCTAAAGAAGTGATCCACCTTGCTTTTGGTGTTCATGACAATGCCAAAGGTGTACCTTGAAAGCCTTGTGAATTTTGCTTCATACACCCTGATGGACTCATCTTCCCTTTTCTAACTCTCTTTCCATCTTGAGACAGAGGGTTCGAGGAAAATATTCATTGAAAAACATCCTCTTGAATTCCTCCTAATCAATGGAATCAATTTCCTCTTGGGACTTTTTATTCTTGATCAGTATCCACCACTTATCAACTTACCCATAAAAACGATAGACTGCCGGTACAAATTTCTCTTCTTCCGAGCACTAAAGGATGAATATTATCTTTTCAATGGAGTTAATCCACTGTTATGCGAGGAGGGGATAAGAATATCCAATAAACATGGGAGGCCTATTCCGCATGAAGGATTATACGACAACTTGCTATTTCCTTAGAGGAGGAGAGAATTATACCCGATTCAAGTTATTATTTATAAATCGATCCAGCTGACCAAGTACTATCATGTAGTTTTGAGCACCTGCTCTTGTCATATCAGGCATATCATTAGGGAAATATTCACATTGCCTATCACATTGGTTGTTGGAACATGTTCTTATATTTCCTACCATTAAATATGAAAATAATGTATAATTAGAGGTCTTTAATACTTAGCTATAAAAAGGAAACATTGAACATAAAAGGATAAACTTATAAAGAATAAGTATATACTAACTTGTGATTCCTTAGGTTTAAATATAGGTTATCCTCGATCTATTTCTTAACATATATTCTTATGGGTTTTTTTATTTCTTAATAATGGTTTGTACTAAGCTCACGAATCTACCAAATCATATCCCCCAAGAGTGTCATAACCAAGAGTACAACAAGGCCCGATGTCGTGCACTAGTTCCTATTCGAGTCTAGCTCAAAGCGGTGTTTTCGGGTTTTACCCCTAGATACATCTGTGCCAGATCCGCCTCTACCTACTCATATCCAGACATGAATGTATTTTATTGATAAACCCCTTACTCAATACTCACCAAAATTTAGGGATATTTTCTTATAATTAGTCTCATTATCAAGGTTCTAACTAAGGTGCTCTATTCCAAATCTCCCCAAATAACTAGACCATCCTCTAATAGCAACTATAGAGACCCAAGCCTTTTAAATATAACATTACATGATTGTAATCATAATTATAAATCAATGTACAATCCAAGGATCATTAAGTCTAGTGTTTTGGAAGACTAGGTACATAAAACATAAAACATGGAGCTAAAAAAAGTTTCTTTATTTAATCTCCATAAAGAGATCCTAACTTCCTTTGAGCCCTTAGATCTGCATAGGGTACCCTGGGGAACACATGAACTAAGGGATGAGATGAAAATACCAGTAAGGGAATGAACATAAGGATACATCTTAAGCACATGAGTTAGGAGTCATGACATAATGATATCCAAAGTATGGAACATATGAAATCATATCATATAAGCATGAGATCATATAAAAATGGAATCATATAAATGTGGAAGAATCATAAAACATTTCTTTAGTATGGGTCAAGGCTAACCGCTAATCCCATTTCCCATTTTAGTATGGGTCAAGGCTAACTGCCAACCATGTTTCCCATTTTAGTACGGGTCAAGGCTAACCACCAATCCCGTTTCACATCGCATCTCATGATACATAACTTTAACCAATGAATTAGAGAAATTTATGGGGGAACCCATCAAAATTTTTCATGAATATGCTTTCCACATAAATAATCATACATAATCAACCATATATAAACATAAGGGTACCCATGGAAATAATTGGGTACTACAACCATGACATAAATCATAACCAATGGGCGTATCATGAAAGTGTCCATGAAAGAATGTCCTTTGAGCATACATGGAAATCAATAAGGTAAAATAGTCATATAACATGGTAAGAATTATCAAACAAAAGTGATAACAAATAAGAAATGTATTTTAGAAACATTAGCATTAAAACATTTTTGCACGATTTTAAGGAAAATACTCTAGAGCCTTTAAAATCGAAAATAGGAAAATCATTTATATAAAACCAGAATTTAAACAAGATGGTTTTCATAATAAAAAGACTGATTTTATAAATATAATGGTGGATTAAAATAGAGGATAGAGTGCACTTGAAATTGGGTAAAAAATTCAGGAAGTTCCCTTAAAACAGGTTTTCTTATCGGAAAGTTCTAAGGAGAGAATCCTTTAAAAAACATGTATATCCCCAAAAGAGAGAGATGAAAGGGTCTTTATAAATGAATTTTTTAAAACTACACAGAATTTAGAATACTTAAATAAACATATAATATAAATCCTTTTTGATATAAAAAAGATAAGGCTACCCAAAAGAACAAAGAAAGTTTGGGTTGAATTCGTTACAGTTTATCAACACGGTGTCCGGTGTACCTAAGAGGGATTGATGAGAGAGAAAAGGGGTTTATCATCACTTATAAAACATGAGGGAAATATGGAGGAGTTTTGAAAACTTACCCCATCATTTGGGATTAAAATTAAAAAGGAATATCATAGAGGACAATCTTGATTAAGAGAGAAATGGAGAGGATCCCTTACCTTAAATCCGCTGGTGTTTTCCACTTGTTATTAAAGACCTGAATAAATAAATTAGTTTATTAATTAATAATTATAGAACCTATTCTATATTTAATTAGTTTAGTGTAATCATTTTAAGTTCATTTATAACTTTTTTGATTGGTTATGAGGTTCAATTTCATTGTTTGGGCTCGTTTGTTTACTTGGTTTTAATGATGGGTTCACTTATATACATGTTTGGATAAACATGTAAGATGAAAGTGGATGTCTAGAATTGAAGTTATATCACATTAGTGAACATACAGGAGATTACATGGTTTTAAATTTAATTTGGTTACTTAGAGTGAATTCAAATTATTATATAAAACCATAGTGACAACCGTTTTTGTTAATCGGTGGGTTTGATTACAAAGAACATGTTTTTATTTATAACTTAATACCATTTTTACAAAAGTATTATAGAACCAAAAATAGGATATATTACATATATAATAATCTAGTTCAACCATAACACAAATGGTTTCATGACCAGAATTAAATATGATAATAGAAATTGATAAACTGTTGTCCTTGAATGTGCTAAATTAGCATATCTCAAACGGTGATTTCATTTCTTTCAAATAAAAAGGTGGGGAAAGGAGAGGAGATAATTAAATATCCCATTAGCATAAACACATTATAGTACGTGCATGTTACTGGATTTATCATACTATTTGGGTGAATGGAGGTGAGGAAAGAAACAAAAAGAAAGGAACTTAAAAGAAATGAAGGAATTGGAAAGAGGAATTTACCTCTTGAGACTTCCTCCTTTGAGAACCTCATAAGGGGAGAGGTTTTGGTATTTTGAAGAGTCTAGGGGCTTTTGGACTTGGGGGAGGAGCTTGGGGAGATATTTGGGCAGAATATTGGCAAGACACAAGGCTTAAGAGTAGTGAAGAGAAGAGGGAGTGAGGGGGGTTTTTATAGTGGAGTAGAGGAGGGTTTTCATAATATTATAATAATTAGTTTATTGTTTTCCCTCACCCTTGAAAGGAGGATTATCAAAAATTAATAAAAATGAAGGCCTTCGGGCCATTCATGTTATTACTTTCCCTCAAGACCATCAATAGTGATGATTCTATGACCAAAAACAATAATAAATTCATGTGACATCGAAACAATTAGGCTTACATCAGCAGATCATCATCAATGACTCAATAAATCCATTATTTAGTATTTATCGTAAATTATCGTATTTTACTATTCATAAAAAATTCAAGTATTTCATAAAAGTCTCAAAAATTCACCCTAACAATTTTTTGACGTGTAGAATCTAAAAATGAAATCCATTTTTCAAAAACAATTTTCTAAATATGATTATTTTAATATTTAATTAAAATCATAATTTATTATCAAAAACCAATTTTAAAACATTCATTTACTTATTCTAAAATATAGGTATATCATACTTTCAACTTGAATATTATTTATATATTATCATAGGTGAGGTTACTATTCATTAGGGTATATTACTATTCATAAGGGTATGTTCTTATTCATAAGGGTAGGTTACTATTCACCAAAAATTTAGTTCTCTCATCGGACTCCAAATAACTTACTGAATTTAACTGTGCATGTCAGATTTTTGAAATTCCAAACACAGAAGTGAAAAACTTATGTTTAAAGGTCATTTAGCACTTAGTAGTTCATTATGTTGTGTTTTCATGTGATTTTACGACATATTTATAAGAAGGGAATTTCCATTTAAAAAATTTGGGTCATTACAATGGTTTTAAGCATGTTACTAACTTATAAAAGAACCATATTAATATTTATAATATCATATATTTTCTTCTTATAAAATATTATTACCTATTTGTCAAGAATCATTCATTATTTTCATTATTTTGGGTGTTAATTGCCTAGTTTTTCGAGTATGTTTTGACTTGTTACTTCTTGTTATTATTAATTAGATAATGATTTCATCATATACAGAATATAAACCATGATTTAAATATAATATATATATATATATTCATTTTATATTTATTTAGGATAATCCATAAAATTTGGATATAGGAAATGAAATGCACTGTTCAAGGAGACAGTAGGCCATACGTATGCATGAACGCTACTTCCATTTCATATTAAAATAATGAAAAGTAAATGACACATATATTTATATTATAATTTCAGTATCATATTTATGTTATATATTTCAAATATTTTTATTAAAACCATCCTTTATACATTCCATATACAGTGTGAATGAATACATCACTTTGAGGAGGTGGTAGTCCACACTTCCACAAACGATATTATCATATTCCCACAAAATAGAGTGCATAAAGGTATATGTTAAAGAAGAATTAAAGAAGCATAAATATATTATAAATATTATATATATCATATAAAAAAGTTTTTCTATCATAACTCCCACCATCAGAGGTGTTAAAGGAAGAACAAACAATCATAATTTCGCGAGGCGGTAGCCCACCGTAAACATGAACGATAAGTTCTTTACCCATTATATGGAGGTGTGTGTAAGTTTAGGTAAAAACCATAGAATAAAAAATATAAGTATATTGAACATAATTATGTTATTATATAATCATTGAATAATAATATTTTAGGGTGTGGAGAAGGAAATAAAATTAAAGTGATCATTGAAGAATGTTCCCTCATTTTCTGGTAACTCCTTTTGGATCATACCAAAAGTCTTACTTGGTTAGCTTTATGAACAAGGTGAGGATTATAGTTTTAGTGGAGGTATTTTGGTATATTACTTTACCAAAGGTTGGTCAATACAAATGGATCTATAGGTGTGAATAAATGGGAGGGGTGAGCACCTTTTATAGTAGAGGAATGACATTCTTGTAAATTTTTGAAAAGGGAATTCCAGCCACATTTTTCCCATGTCAAGCGGCTCCAATAATGGTCAAAATTCAATAAAAGAGATTATAGGGTCTAAATATTTACATCCAATGGATTTTGGATAAGTTTATCAGTCATTTTGGCCCTTAAGTTTAAGTTTTAGTCCTTTATTAAGCTAATTTTTCTCTTAATCGCTATAATTAATTTTAACTACTTTCACCAATCTTTTTGATCAGAAACTAAGTTGAGATTATTATAAATTTTAAATTATTATGATTCAAAATATGGAATAAATTTTTCCAAATTAAAATAATATAATTGGAAGAAACTAATTTAAATTTAATCTCGCAGACGGGACGACAATGCGGGTTTTTAAAGTAAAAACCTTTAAAAGTTTGATAAGTTTTTATATCCAATTTCAAATTGACATTGGTTCCAATGACATAAATTGTATTAATTAATGTAAAATTTATATAATTAAGTTTTAATAATAATAAAAAAATATAATTTAACCTTATAAATAAATTAGAAGAAAAAGAAGTTTTAAATAAAATTCAGTATTTTTCACTATTCATCAAAAAATGAAACTTCATAGAAAATTACCAAAAATTGACCCTAAATTTTTTTTACATATAAATTTATAAAATTAAGTTTCTTTTTTCTTATTAAATTTTTATAATTTTAAAAATTCAAATTTAAAATAGGTGCACCATTAAAAGGCGGTAAAATTGTTTTTATAAAAATATATGTCTTTATGTGTAAAATTGGGTTTATTCTTATATTATGCCTATAAAATAATTTGGATGAATTTAAAAATATTTGATTGAATATATAACATATAAATTTACTATATAAATTATCTAAAAGTTTTATAATTTAATTGACTGTTCAAAATGTGACTAAATAGTGTTTTGTTTCAACCCGGTATTGCGTGCATTGCAAGCTATCGACAAAATTAAATTTATTCTGAATGGGAAAATATTTTAAAGTCTTTGGGTAATATATTATTCCATCATAAAAAAATTTAATACTCAAAATTTTATAGGTATTACATTCTAAAAATATGTGGTTAGTTCTCCTTCCTAGAATCTTCTATTTCCAATGTTGCTTCTTCTATTTTGTGATTTCTCTAGAGTACCTTTATGAGATGAGTCCTATGATTCTTCAATATTTTCTCTCTAATATCAAGAATCTGGATGGCCTCATCACAATACAATAGTTTAGGTTCCAACTCTATTTCATCAGAGATGAACACATGCTTTGGGTCTGGTATGTACTTCCATGGGATAGTATATGGAACACATCGTGTACTTTTGATAGATTTGGAGACATTTCAAAATGATCAGAAAAAACTACAAACTATTTCTAGAATCTAGAAGGGTATGATGTACCTGGGACTCAATTTACATTTCTTACCAAACCTTATAATACAATTCCATAGAGATACTTTCACGAGAACATGATCTCCCACTTGGAACTATAAATATTTCCTCTGATTATTGACATAATTATTTTGCCTACTTTGAGATTCTTTAATATGAGCCTAAATAGACATTACCTTTATCTTCATCTCTTCAACAAGTTCTAGGACTATGAGTTTTTTTTCACTAACTTCATCCCAACAAGTTGGAGTATGAAACCACTTTCCATATAATGCTTCATAAGACACCATTTGAATACTTGAATGGAAACTATTATTGTAAAAAAAACTCTAAAAAAGGTAATTAATGTTTCCACATACTTTTAAAGTCATGTGAGCATGACCTCAACATGTCTTCTATTTTTTTAATTTTTATTTCAAACTATCCATTAGTTTGAGGATGGTAGGAAATGCTCAAATGAAGCTCAGTGTCAAGATCCTTCTGATATATTTTCTAGAATTTCGATGTAAATCAGGGATATTTATTAGAAAAAATTGATAGAGGTGTGCCATTAATTATTAAAACTTTATTAACATAAAGTCTTGTGAGGTTCTCCAGAGTAAAGTCTTCCCTTATAGTAAGGTAATGTGCAGATTTGGTTAGGCAATCAACGATAACCAATATTGCGTCATTCTTTCTAATAGTCTTTTTTAGTCCCATGAAAAATTACATAGTAATTTAATCCCATTTTCACATAAGAATAGGAAGAGGTTATAGGAATCCTTTTTGATGCTACCCCACATATTTCACTTGTTGACGTACCAAACATCTATACACATAATCAGAAACTTACCACTTCATGTTATCCCACCAAAAATGTTTCTTCAAGTCCCTATACATCTTTGTGTTTCTAGGGTGTATAGAGAAATTTGATCTATGGGAATCATCCAATAATTCCCTTTTTAGCTCAGGTATAGATGGAACACAAAGTATTTTTCCAAATTTTAGAACACCATCTTCACAAAAAAAGTCTGCTAACTATCTTTCATTCACACCTTTAATTTTCTTCTAAAAGTTCTCACCATATTATTGAGAATTATTTATCATCTATAATAAATATTGTTTTGAAGTAATTTGAAAAATGATTGATATATCCCCATCCTTATAAATAATCATATCCATCTTTACTAGATCCTTGAACATAGGATCCTTCTCAATCCTCATTTGGGTTAGAAATCCATGATCTTTTCTACTCAATGCATATGCTACCTTATTTTCTTTTCCTGGGTGGAAGTGTATTAAGAAATCATAATCTTTGAGTAGCTTGATCCATCACCTCTGCCTCATATGGAGAAATTTCTATGATTATATGTATTTCAGACTTTTATGATCTGTGTATATATCACATGTTTCGCCATAGAGATAATGTCTCTATATTTTAAAAGAAAAAATTACAGCTGCTAACTCAAGATCATGGGTTGGATAATTCTATTCATGAGTTTTCAATTTCCTTAATGCATATTTAATAGATTTATTATTTTTAATTAGGACACAACCAAGTCCCTTCTTAAATGTATGACTATATATGAAAAACCCATCACCTCTATATGGTAGAGTCAAAATCATATCACTAATTAATATTCTATTTAGTTCATCAAAGCATCCTTTACATTCCTTTTTCCAAACAACTTAACCCATTTACGTATAATCTTGGTTAATGGGTTAGGCAATCGGGCAAAATTCTGAACGAATCACTAATAGTAACCTTCCAAACCAATGAAACTACATACCTTATTTATGTGTGTTGGTGTTGGCCATTCTATGTCTGCCTTTTTCTTTGCAGGATCAACTGATATTCTATCCTTGGAGACAATATGGCCAAGAAAAGAAACTTATTGAATCCAGAAACAACACTTACTAAATTTCCCATATAACTCTTCCCTTATATGTGCCTTAATAATGATCCTCAAGTGATTCTAATGGTCCTCATAGGTTTTAGAATAAACAATAATATTATCAATTAATACCACAACAAAATCCTCAAGATATTCATTAAATAATCTATTCATGAGTTCCATAAAAATAGATGGTGCATTAGTCAATCCAAATGGAATTACTGTAAACTCATAATTTCTATACCTCATTTGAAAAGATGTATTTGGAATATATTCCTTATTTACTCACAATTGGTGATACCCTGAACAATGATCCATCTTTAAAAACTATTGGGCTATGTGAAGTTGATAAAACTGGTCGTCAATGCGAGGTAGTGAATACTTGTTCTTTATTGTAAGTACACTGATTTCCTTATAATCAATGCAAAACCTCATGGATCCATCTTTCTTCTTAAAAAATATGATAGGGGATCCCCATGGTGAAAAAATAGGGTGAATAAATCCATTATTACCCAAATACTTTAGTTGTTTCTTCAACTCCACTAATTCCACAATGGCCATTCTACAGGTATTCTTTGACATTGTCCTTGCACCAGGGATTAAATTAATGAAAAATTCAACTTCACACTCTAGGGTATGTATAGGTAATTCCTTAGGAAATACATCAATTTATTCTTGCATGATAGGTACATCCTTAATTTAAAGATTAACTTCATCATCACTAGAATTTTTTTGCTCTTATTCCTCAAGAATTTCATTATGTAGAGTTACTAAGGGTAGATATATATAAGAATGATTCGAGGAAGCTTCTGTTTTATAGATAAGGAATTCTACATCTTCGTCATAAATCATAATTTCCTTCCTCTTGTGATTAATTTTTTCATCATATTTTGAGATCCAGTCTATACCGAGGATTATATCAAGGTTAACCATAGGTATGATAACTATGTTAGTAAGTAAAGCCTGTTTATGTGTCATAATTGGGACTACCCGACACAAATTTGTTGTAATGATACTTCCCTTAGGAGTTTTGATTGAAAAAACTCTTATCAAATCAAATGGAAAATGTATATTTTTCTTGGAAAACTAGGTGTTTATAAAATAGTGTGATAATAAAAAATCAAATAAGGCATTGACTAAATTTTAAGATAGGATTAATTTACCAGCTACAACATCATTAGATACCTCTACCTCAACTATTGTGATTGCATAAGCTTGTCCATCACCACTTTGAATCTTCTGTGAGAGATTCCCTTAACGTATGGGGAATTAATTTTCATAGTTACCCACCCCCTATAGTTGAAACATCAAACAATGATGTTTTCCTTCTTCCCTTTATACTCATGAGCCTGATGACCCCTATCTCCACACTTATAAAAAACTCCCTATCCCTTCAAACATTTTCCTGGGTGCCTTTTTCCTAGTTTTCACAAGGTGGAAAATGTTGAGTTTTCTTACTCTTATTGGATGAATTCCATTTTTCATGATACCCAGATGACCTCTTATTCTCTTGGTTTCCCTTGAATATATTGATTTCAGAAAATTGATTCTCTGTTTCGATGGCACATAAAAAAATTTCTTTATATGATGAAAAAGTCTGAGAAACTAGTGCCCTTTGGATATTTGGCTTAAGACCTTCAAAGAAGTGGTTTATCTTGTACTCCATGTTGTGTATGTAATCTCTAGAATACCATAATAACCTTGTAAAGGTATCTTAATAATCTGTAACACTTTATTCTTCCTTTTTCTTTATGCTAAAGAACTTTCTCTTCAACATAATTTGTTGATCACAAGAGTATTTATTGAAAAATGTATCTTTAAATTTTTTATATTACATGAGTTATATTTCTCCTTCCTCCCTAGTATTCTAGATCAAGGAACATTATTGATCATCATTATCTCAGATACAATACACTGCAAGTGTAACCTTTTCCCTTTCACTGCATCCCAAGGTCATAAATTACTTCTCTAGAGCCTTAATCCATTTATTAGCTACAATTGGATTAGTATTACCACTAAATGATGGGTCCTTTTATCACATAAAGCAATCTAGAATATGAGATTCTCTTCATGGAATAGGTTTCTCCATTCGAGCAAGGTTATTTTTCATAACATAATTAAGTTTACCCAATATTTTCATAATTTTCTCTATTCCAATACCAGCTGTATTGGTTTCTTCAGCAAGGAAATCTCAACATTTTCCACGAGTAATGATACCGTTAATCCTTATAAGATCCATTTCTAAACAATGAATAATGATATATTATATTATAAAATCATAATGTATAATTATAAATATAGAACAACACACAACATAAATTTGTGCATCGTAAATATTAGAATGATAAACTTTAATTTCTTTGGGGATATACTTTTAAATCCATCACAATCGTAGGTATAGAGAATGTGAATTATCCTAATCGTATCCCCCAGGAGTTTCAAACCAGGTGCATAGTAAGGTCCGTTGTCATGTCCTAGGTTACTCTTGAGTCATGCCTAACACATCTTGTTGAATTTGTTACCCCTAGGTACATCTGTGCCTGAACTACAACCACTTTTAGTATCTAGAAATAGATGTATTTCTAGGAAGACCCACATAATCTCCTTCTTACCAAAATTCTAGGATGTTATTATATAATTATCCTAAAAATCTACCTTAGGGTTATGTTCTCTAATCTATGTTTTCCTAAATATAGTTTCAGAGTTACTGTTAAACTTACTTTGATACTAACTATAACGCACCGACCCCAGAAGCCTAGAGATGGTGCATTATTTTATTACATTGACATAGATACAAGATTCAAATACTAAGGGACTGAATGGTTTATCAGTTTTGGAAAACTATATCACATTCATGCTACCCATATTACATTGATAAATATAAAATAAAACATAATACATAACAAATTCTAATAAAACGCATCCTTGAAACTCATTAAAAGGATTCCTTTTCATAACCTGGGGAAAGGAAACATAAATAAGGGTGAGAAAAAATGATCAGTAAGGGTAAGTACAGTGGAAAAAATTATGAATCAATAAGGAAAAATCAACATGGAAAAGTGAATAACTAAGAACACATTCCATTTAAATAACTGGATAAGGCATAATAAATATGGCATGGTGAATAACTCAAACACATCCAATTTAATGAATTAAATGATATTGAAGTACATCCATAGGTTTTACCACAGTGAAAATATCATGGATAAAAAAGATAACTGAAATTAAGGCAATTCTTAATTATTAGACATCATGTCTCATGCACATGAAAACCTCTACTATCAAGATCTATCCTCCAGACAGTTTAAAACTTCAAGTAGAAACCTGTTTAATTTAGCCACCTGATTTGTCTCATGAGAACCTGCCAATTCATCGACGGGATATATAAATTCTGAGACACACCCATCACTACATGTCCAAAGCATTACTCATATCAAGTAATCTATTTAATTAATAAACAATATTTCTTATCAAATATCTGTATTGAATAAATAATACATATTTATCAATATTTACCCATATAATCAAATAATTGTCAAGGTAAACACCATATGTAAAAATGGTATAAAGTTTAGGAAATAATAATATCCATCACCCAATAATGTGGATATTTAATTAAATTTCTAATTAAAAATGATTACAATAAAGTTACTATCTCAAGATAAAGTTAACAATCACAAAAGAAAGTGAGAGTGCAAAGAAAACTTTTACCCCTTGGTAATTTTTGAGCTATACCTCTTGGGTGAGATAATTCAAAGTAAAACTCAAAATAAAATGTATTTATGAGTGAATAATTATATTAAATGACAAATTTTAATCATATACACCATATTAAATTTAATTTGTTCATAACAATGAATAAGTCTCAATGGAATGTAAATTGAGACAAAATCCATTACCTTGTGTTTCCTTTTTGGTGAACATCCTTTAAACTACTGTATAATGGTTTTAATAATGTTTAGAAATTATAATATAACCATAATCATATTGATAATATCATATATTATCTTCTTATAATATCTTATTACTAGTTATTTAACAATCTTTCATCATTTTCACCATTTTAGGTGTTAATTGCATAGTTTTTTGAGTATGTTTTGACTTATTACTTTTTTTTATTAATTAGATCATTATTTAATCATATCCATAATGTAAAACATGATGTTAATATAATATATATTCAGTATATATGTATTTAGAATAATCCATAAAATTTGGAGATAGGAAATCAAATGCACCGTTCATGGAGATAGTAGGTCGTACATACACATGAACGCTACTTCCATTTCATATTAAGAGAATGAAAATTAAATGATAAATATATTTATATTATAATTACATTATCATATTTATTTCATGTATGTCACATATTTTTATTAAACCCATCCTTTATATATTCCATGCATAGCTTGAACGAATATATCGCTTTGAGGAGGCGGTAGTCCACACTTACACAAATGATGTTATAGTATTCCCAAAAAATGAAGTTCATAAAAGTATGTATTAAAAAAGAACTAAAGTATCATTAAGATATTATAAATATCATATATTGTAACATCCTGGTTCCGGAAGCCACCCAGAGGCGCCCTGTAACCGGTTTGTCACATGGACTCAAGCGCATTTCCCCAAATGCCAGAGGCTGCTGACTAGCAGCGAGGGCCTTGGATGTGATAGTGGGGAAACTATGCCCTCATTGGAAGAGTACACAGCGGAAGAAAAACAAATAGATAACAGTAGAAACCATAACCATCCATACAAGAGTAAACAACGGAAGACTGATGAATAAACAACAGAAGCAGAAATGTATATAAATGATGGATGTTACACAAATGTCTAGGAAAACAGCCAAACATGTCACAATGCTGAACACAGTACTAAACCAAAGTGCAAAAGAAAAACAGATGAGTAAATCCTCAGCATCACAAGCCTCGGCTTGGTCCCATGCTCTCCAGCTCCAGTGTAATCAAGAACCTGAAGTTGAATGGAGCTTGCTCTTATCTATACCTGCAACAATATAGTCTGTTTGGGCCCAAAAGCAAGACCCAAACAGGGTGTGAGACAAAGTCCCAATAGGAAACCACCCAAAGATCTATGCCTAACAGTCAGTGAATATATGGTAGGTAAAGTACAGTAAGCAGTAAACAGTAAGTAGTAAACAGTAAGCAGTAAACAGGATAATACACAACAGTACCAATCCACAGTTTCTAGAATATAATATACAAACAAGAACAACTACTCAAGAAAGTAGAACAAAAGGGTAACCTCTGGGTAGTTCTCATAGCCTAACCTCTAAGGTTCAACCTATAAGTACCTGCAACCCTCTGGGAGGAACACACAATCTCACCCCTCTGGTTCAGCTAAGAATAGACTCTCTGAGGAATCACTCACCGTCAATTCCTCCTATAGTCTCGTATCGTACTAAAGGCTATCTGGGGAAGCACTCAACGTCAATTACCCCAGTGGCCCACGTCGAGGAACTACAGACTCTTTAGGGAAGCACTCAACATCAATTCCCCCTGTGGTCTCGCATCGTAAATTAAAGACACTCTGGATAATCCCTTACATCCATTCTCCCTATGGTACACTACACTAGGTTCTCATAGCCCTATGTAAAACAACATGCATAGCGCGCGTATTGGCCCAAGCAATGGAGTGTGGAACTCCATGAAGACGTACAATCTCTCGGATGTATAGTCGTCCTAGATCATCAACACTGAAGGTCACCTTGATCGGTAAGAAGTGAGCAACCTTCGTAAGTCTGTCGACGACTACCCAAACAACATTGTTCCCTCGAGGTGTGTAGGATCAAAATAATGATGTAGATGCTCAATATACAAGAGGGGGGGGGGGTGAATTGTATACTTTAAAAATTCCTTTGTAACCTTTAAAGTTGGTTACGGATAACTAAGGTTTCCTTAGAAAAGGAAATTTCTAAGTTTAACAAAGTTAACCTAAGAAAATTCACAACACCTCTAACACCAATTGAAAACTTGGAATAAGGAATGAAGTTATAAACTTCAAGTCCTATGTACTTGCTTAAAACTGGAATGAGATTCCAAAAGTAGGTTCCGGAAATATGGATCTGGAAATTGAAACTTAACTAAAGATTACAATATGAGATTCTACCTTAAAGTGTATAGAATCTAAATGGAATAGAGTACAAGTAAGGAAGTATAAGAAAGTTATACTTTCCTTACAATACCATATGCAGCGGAAAAAAACAAGTAGTAAAACTACAAGTAACAAGATATAAGTCTTTTAACCCAAAGAGAAGGGTATCCAACAACCTTGGATAAAGGTCCCTTGATTTATACTTTCAAGCAAGTCTATCTTACCCACACCAGGGTAATCCCTCGATACAAAGATTGGAGTCTCTGTCTTGATATCCCCGCAAGCCCTCAACTTCAAGGTAGTTTGCAACCTCTGTCTTCCTCAGCAAGGAAGCCCCCGAACTTTAAGGTAGTCGGCACCTCTGTCTTCCTATCTCCGGAAGTCCTCGAATGGAATCACCAACATTTTGAGTCGCACGAAGCAAAAACTGAACGACCGTTTCATTACGCACAAGGCATGAAAAGATTTATCTCTCTAGAAATCACCTTAGCAGCGTGTGGTCTCTAGATCGATCAACTTCTATGTCGTTGTGAGCTCTTTCAAATGAGCTCCTATTTATAGGCAAGGTCGGCCTCCTTTCCAACGGTCATATTTTCCTTAAAAATCGGAGGGACCTGTACACATGTAACTTAACCAATGGTTAGTTTATAACAGAATAGACGACATCGTTTTGTAACAAAACAAGTGTAACAGAAGGTACAACATCGTTTTAAGTCTAACTCAAAAGTTCGGAGTGAAGGTTCGGAGTGTATGCAAAAATATTAAAGAGTAGAAAAAATATAAAAGTGTAAGAAAAATGAAAGTTCGGAGTCTAAGAAAAGATAATATTCGGAGTATAAATAAATTCGGAGTGTATAAAGCAAAGATGATCAGATTCTGTTTAATAGGTAAATTCGGAATGAGCATTCAGAATGAAAATTCGTCATCAGAATTCGTAATGAGAATTTGTAATCAGGATTCGTCATTAGAATTCGGTGTCGAACTTCATGAGAGTTCGTATCCAGAATTCGGAGTAGAACTTTATTAAAGTTTTTATCCAGAATTCGGAGTGGAACTTCATTATAGTTCTCATCCAGAATTCAGAACCTAAAACAGAATGCTTTATATCAAAGTTTTAAATGATTCCGAGAATATAGAAATGAAACCAATTCTTATACTTAATAAATATATGGATATAGATAATGAAAATATGATAAGGATAACTTTCCTTATAAAATCAATTTTCCTTATAAAAGCAATTTTCCTTATAAAAGCGATTTTCCTTATAAAATCAATTTTCCTTATAAAAGCAATTTTCCTTATAAAAGAAATTTTCCTAAAGATAAGGTGGTTGTGATTTTCAAAACAAGAAGGAATGGAGAAGTCATAAGGAAAACCATATTGACTCAACAATATCCCCCTTTTTGGAAAGCACAAACATCCTTACGAAAAATAAAGACTAAGGAGAAAAAAAATATTAAGGCTTATCTCCCTTTTCTTATGGATGTTGATGAATACGACTAACTCCCCCTTAGGATTTGAAACTCTAAGGATCGTATTCTAGATTTCTGGAATGGTATTTCATTAAGAATAAGAATTTCTTCTTTAATGAAAAACTCCCCCTTAGATAAACTCTACTAGAGTTATTTTTCTCCCCCTTTTGTTAGGGTTCTTTTTCCTTCTCCCCCTTTGTGATTTTCAAAAAGAATTCGAGGGAATAGAAAACATAACAAAGTACCTGAAAAATTAGTTACAACAACAAAGGAAATGAGCAAGAAATATTTTCATTAAGTTTGAAAGTTCAAAAACAAGAAAGCTAAGATATAACAAAAGATAGGATTTTTCTATTTTGGATATTTTTCCTTTGACATAAGTCCCTTGAGAATAGTCTTTATCTTCTTCAAGTCTTTATGATCTTCCTCGGCTTGATTCTCTAACACAACTATTCTTGCACTTTGAGCTTCAATATTTTCTTCCTGGGCTTGAAGCTTTTCTTCCTGAGATTTCAAAACTTGTTCTTGTTTTAACAACTTCTCTTCAATCCCATTTCGATGATCCCTTTCATTCCTCCAGTTTTGAGCAACAGAATTCAGCTTCCCATTCAGATCTCTGACTTCTTGAATCTGGAAATTCTTTTCAGCTGTCAACTTTTCTTCAAAGGAAGAAGTAAGTTCATTTATCTTCCTGTATTCTGTCTCAAAAGCATCTTTAACATTATCTTGGAATTCATCCAAGAGCCTCATATCTTCTACAGTTTTCTTCGACCAACTAGTCATTTTATTACAAGACCTCTTGTGAGCTTTATAGCCGACAAAAAAAGTTTTGAACTGAGCTTGAATCTCAACACATTTATCCATAACCATGGATACAGAGTCTGTTTTCTGATTCAAAGTATGTTGGAGCATCTGGAATCTTGAATCAATACTTGAAAAGGTCGAAATAGAACCTACCAATTTCTTTAATGACTGAACAACAAAGTCATGCACCAAAGAAGATGACTCTGAATCCGAGACTTTGCTTGGAGAATTTTCTTCTTCAAATTTCTCATCCTTCTTCTTAGAAGAATCACCAAATTTACTTCTCTTTACAACCACTAAGCTCGGGGCATCAACAACAAGTTGCTTTCCCTTGTCCCTTTTCGGAATGGATTGCTATTCAGAAGATTTCTATTCACTATCAGAAACTTGAACAACATTGTCTTCATCATCAGCAACTTTTTGAGCACCGTCCTCTAAATTCTTAATTTGAGCAACATCATGTAGAAGTTGTTCTTCCTCTGCATGATAAGATACTTCTTGTTCTCCTTTCTCCTCATCCTTTCCTGGAGTGACTAACTTAGAAGACTCAGCTTCTGAATTTTGGAGCGACAGATGTTCCGAAGGTGACCCCTTATAATCGTCTACTTGCTTCAATAGATCTCCGGTCTCACCACTACCTTCAGCAAATACTTGTTCCTCTTGCTCAAAATGCTCAACTTCCTCAACATGCTTAGCTTTTTCCTTCTCCGGAGTGACATAGTTTCTTCCTGGAGTCTCAGGTAGAGATTCCAAAGAGAAAGATCTCAGAACTGGAATGTTTCCGGAGGTCATCTCATTAAACTTTAATAAAGTCTGAACCACCTCAGCTTCAGACATCTTCTTCTTGAGCTTCTTTTCTTTCACTTGTTTTTCTAGCTCATACGCTGTCCTTTCCTTCAAGGCCTTAGCCTCCGTAGGATCCAAGCCAAACTGAGGCTCCCCTTGCACTCTTTTCTCTTTGATTTCCCTCCACTTAGCAACTACCTCATCAGGGTAAGATTTCTTCTTCTTCGGTTTTGGAGGTGCGGAATGAACTTCCTTAGATTTGGGATTCTCTACTTCAACTTCAAATTCTTTCAACTTTATCTTCTTCATTGGCTTAGAGGATTTAGGTTCACCAACTTTCGGAACCGCTTCTTCTTGAACTGGCATATCAAATAACTCACCAGTCTTTTTTTCGAAGAAAACATCCATCCTTTTGAGAGTACCATCACTCACCAACATAATTTTGAAAACTCTTGGCTTAGACTTGTAAGCCTCCTTGAAAGACTCAAGGCACCGAACTATTAACTTCGAGATGATTGCTGGATACATTATGATCTGAGCTCTCAGATTCTCTTTCTTAACATTCTCAATGGTAATAAGAATGTGTTTCATCAGATTAAACTTCCTTAGATTTATCAGAAAATCTAGAATGTAGATCTCACTTTTCTTCAAACTGTCTTTGTCACCTTTTCTCGGTACAATAAAGCCTTGTACCCAAAATTCTAGAATCCAAAAATTCGTAGACAGACTAGCAATTTTCTGAGCCTTATCATCTGACAGTCTGAGAGTCTCCAAAGCTTTTTCCTTGTTGAAGCTTCCCTTTAAATTCGGCAAAACATGAGAGATGAACTCGGCTTCTCCTTCATTGTTTAGCCCTACCAAGCTGGCTGCCTTGGCATAAGAAAGCTTATAAGTCTTGCCATAAGACTTAAACAATAATTTCTCCCTACCATCTTCATTAAAGAAGGAAACTGACACAACAAATCCGAAGAAACTGACTCATAGAACTCTATAAGAAAATTCGAATATACTTCATCTTGATTTCCAGGCTTAGACACAACAACATCTTCCCATCCGTTAAGCTTAATGTTCTTGGATATAAGAGAATCATACTTGTTGAAGAAATCAGGATGAACTAACCTTTCTCTATATACTAACCACTTGGAAATCGGCTTAGAGGAAGACATGTCTTGAGAAGCTACTTCCACAGACATTCAGATCTGAAGACTTATGGGAAGTTCAGAACAGAGATTGCTGAAGATCGGAACAACCTTAAATCGGAGAGGCAGAGCTTCGGGACGCAAAATCTTGGAAAACCGATGTGGGACGAGTCTTTGGGTCCTCTTTATATAGGCAAAGAATTTGACCGTTGGTCTTCCAAATTCATCTAACAGTTGAAAAAACTTTGATCTGATCTAACAATTGAGAACAATCCCGCAAGAAAACTTGAATTCGATCTTTTGAGGTTTTTGTTTAAAACAAAGATTTAAGAAAACTATAGTCCAAAAACAAAATATAAGAAAACACCAGCTAGTAAAATATGATTACGAAAACATAAGTAAGGAAATCATATCTTTCGAATTGGCTTAGGAGGATTATTCGTAATGGGTAATATTCTTATTGAAGAAAAATTAACTACAAAAAAAATTTTATTACAAAAAACTCAACAAAGAAAACGAAAAAACATTATAGGATTTTCAGCATGAAAATTTCATTACAAAAGTTTGAAAACAAGAAGCTCATTATGAAAGTCTCGGTACGAAAATCTCATTACAGAAACACCAGTACGAAATTTTCCATTCCGGAAGTTTTCTATATGAAAATTTCCATTCCAGAAGTTTTCTATACGAAAATATCCATTCAGAAAAATTTCAGTTCTAGAAATTTCCATTCCGGAATTTTAGTTCCGAAAAGTTTGAAAACAAACTTTGAAAAACTTAGTTACTCTAACAATCAAATGTACTCTCCCTATGAAAAGGAGTTTATTACTTTAAGGAGACTTTTTCAACAGAAAGTTAATTAATAAAGATTACCTTACGGTTATCATTCCTAACTTCTGTTTAATGTCTTCAAATCTATCAGAAGGCAAAGATTTTGTGAAAATATCAGCAAGTTGATCTTGCGTTCCGATAAACTGAAGAATAATATCTCCTTTTAGTGTGTGATCCCTAAGAAAGTGATGCCTAATATCTATGTGCTTTTCACGAGAGTGATGTACAGGGTTCTTACTTAGGTCAATGGCACTTGTGTTATCACAAAAAATTTGAGTTTTAGTAAAACACAAGCCATAGTCTGTGAGTGTGTGTTGCATCCATAACACTTGAGCACAACAACTTCCAACTGCTACATATTCGGCTTCAGAAGTGAAAAGTGCTACAGAATGTTTCTTCTTGCAAGACCAAGAAACTAACGAATCTCCTAAGAAATGAAAAGTTCCAGATGTACTTTTTCTATCCATTCTACATTCACCAAAGTCAGCATCAGAAAAGCTTTTTAGAACAAAATCATTTCCAGAAGTATAAAATAATCCTAGATCCATGGTTCACTTAAGGTAGCGAAAAATTATTTTTACTGCCTTTAAGTGGGATTCCTTAGGATTGGATTGATATCTTGCACATAAGCATACTGAGAACATTAACTCTGGTCGACTAGCTATTAAGTAAAGTAAACTTCCTATCATACCTCTAAAAGATGTTTGATCTACTGGTTTTCCTGCTTCATCAAGATCTAAAGAGTTTGAGGTACCAATGTGAGTACTTATACTCTTAGTGTTGTCATAACCATACTTTTTGAGAAGATCTTTAATATACTTATGTTGAGATATATAGATTCCTTCTGGTTTTTAAGAAATTTGAAAACCAAGAAAAAAATTTAACTCACCCATCATACTCATTTCAAACTCAGATTTCATTAGACTTGCAAAAGAGCCGGTTAAAGATTGCTGAGTTGAACCAAATATAATGTAATCAACATAAATTTGAACAATCAAAACATTTTTCTTATATTTATTTATAAAATGATTTGGATCTGAATTTCCCTTAACATAGTTATTTTGAAGCAAAAATCCAGTGAGTCTGTCATACCATGCTCATGGGGCTTGTTTAAGACCATATAGAGCTTTGGTATGTTTAAAAACATGATCAGGATGTTTTGTATCTTCAAAGCCAGGAGGTTGTTCAACAAAAACTTCCTATTGGACATAACCGTTAAGAAAAGAACATTTCACATCCATTTGAAAAAGTTTAAAATTAAAGAATGATGCAATGGCAAGTAGAATACAGATAGATTCAAGTCTAGCTACTGGAGCATAGGTTTCTTCATAGTCTATTCCTTCTTGCTGATTATAGGCTTTAGCAACAAGTCTAGCTTTATTTCTTACTATGACTCCATTTTCATCACATTTATTTCTGAAAACCCATTTTACTCCAATCACAGAAGTCTCCTTAGGTCTTTCAACCAAGGTCCAGACTTTATTCCTCTCAAATTCATTTATTTCATTTTACATGGCTTTGATCCAATCATCATCACCTAAAGCTTCATCAGTGCTTTTTGGTTCTAATTGGGAAAGAAATGCTAGATGTTCTATTTCATTTCTTAAGGAACTTCTAGTCATTACAGGTTGATTTACATCACCAATGATACTATCACTGGGATGATTCTTAAGAAACACCTGATTTGGGTTTTGAAAAGCCTATTCATCAACATTAGGTAGAAAATCTTCTGGGGTAAATGTTTCAAAAGTATCTTCTTGAGCATTTTCTTTATCAGAAGGTTCTTCTATCAAAGGTTGACAATAATTTTTTGAAAACACATTCGAGGATGAGGATTGGGATGGTTTAAAAACAAAAGGATCAGACTCATCAAATTTTACACGCACTGTTTCTTCAACAGTACAAGTATTTTTATTGAAAACTCTATATGCCTTAGAAGTTGTGGAATAACCTAAGAAAATTCCTTCATCAAATTTTGGTGCGAATTTATGTAAGTTATATTTTGTATTCAAAATGAATACTTTGCAACAAAAAACCTTGAAGTAGGATAGTCTTGGTTTTCTACCATTCCATAACTCATAAGGAGTTTTATTAAGAAAAGGTCTAATAAAAACTCGATTTATAGTACACCAAGCAGTACTTACAGCTTCAGCCCATAAATTTATAGCTATAGAATATTCACTCAACATGGTTCTAGTTATCTCTTGAAGAATTCTATTTCTTCTCTCAACTACACCATTTTGTTGAGAAGTTCTAGGTGCTGAAAAATTGTGAGTAATACCTTTCATACTACAAAAAGTTTCAAAATCAGAATTTTGAAATTCTCCTCCATGATCACTATGAATAGTATTCTATGGAAGGCTTTTCTCATTTTTAAATTGAGTTATAAAACTTTTGAAATAAAAAAAAGCTTCAGATTTCTTTGCTAGAAAATAAACCCAAGTAAATCTAGTGTAATCATCAACTAGAACAAACACATAGTATTTTCCTCCAATACTTCCAGTTTATGTTGGACCAAAAAGATCCATGTGCACTAACTGTAATGCATCAGTTGTTGAGACTTCACCGATTGATTTAAAAATAGATTTATGTTGCTTTCCATATTGACAATGATCACAGACTTTAGAATAATCTAATCTAAGCTCCGGTAGATCCTTAACTAGTTTCTTCTTAGAGAGTTTACATAAGTTCCTAAGGTTACAGTGACCTAGTCTTCTATGCCATAACCAAGAATGATCTTCCATTTCACTTAGTCAAGGTAAATCTTGACTCCTGAGGTCTTCTAAATTTTAGGTGTAAACATTCTCTTACCTATTGGCTGAGAGAATAAATTCTTCCTTGGAATTGTGAACTAAGCACTTATCATTTCTAAAATTCACAAGGTATCCTTCATCACATAACTGACTTATGGTAATGAGGTTGTGCTTAAGACCCTTAACAAAAAGAACATTTGAAATCAAAGTTTTACCTAGAAGAACAATATTACCAATACCAACAATCTCTCCCTTAGCATTATCTCCGAAAGTTACCTTTCCTCCTTTCGTTTTGATAATCTTTTCAAAATAGCTTTTGTTACCAGTCATGTGCCGGGAACATCCACTATCCATGTACCATGTGTTGCTATTGGTACTCTCTTTATTTTCCTGAAATTAAGAAAAGAATTAGACTTTCGGAATCCAAACTTGTTTGGATCTGAGATTTCCAGATAACAAAATTTTAGGTACCCACATCTTCTTAGAAAAATAAGCTTTATGAAATCCTAGAGATTGGGTTTTGTTTAAGGAACAATTCTTTGCCCAGTGACCATCACATTGACACTTGGTACAAAATGGGTCACTTTGAGGAAAAAAATAATTGTTACTAAAAATTGGTTTTGCATGTGTATAAAAAAATCCGGATTTATTTCTTAAAGTTCATATTTGGGAATACATTTTATCAAAATTTTCCTTACCATGGGTAAAGTTTGATAAACACTTCTTTAAGGAAAAAATTTCAGACTTGAGTTTGATAACCAAGTTTTTATCCTCAAAATCATTAGTTTTAGAACTAGAGCTAAGCTCGAAAACACTTTTATTATAAATTACTTTTTCTAACTCTTTAGAAAGTTTGTTCTTCTCAGAACTTAATTCCTTAAGATTTTTTGAAATACTTTCAAAATCAGAATTTTTCCTATCAAGATATTTAGAAAGATCTGATATTTCTTTCGTAAGAATAGAATTCCTAGAGTTTTCCTTATCAAGTTTCTTATTGAGTTTAGAATTCTCATTTTCAAGAAGTTCAGAAAACCTAGAAACTTATTCATAGGTAGGTAAAGTATTTTCTTTATTAGGAGAGGATTATTCATCTGAGGAGTTATAACACTTACTATCATTAGAATTTAAAGATACATTGGTCAATGATTCAACATTTTGTACCTTATCCATAAAACAATGATTGTCAATAGGTAATCTGGCTATAAGACCAATATTCTTCTGTCCTGAAGATTCATAATCAGAAGATTCATCTGAAGAGTCACCACCACTGGCACTCCAGGTGTCACTAGCTTTTAGAACTTTCTTAGCTTTGGATTTATAATACTTCTTCCTATTCCTGTCTGAATGCCTTTCTTTCGTTTCTTTCTTTTTAAGCAAAGGTCAATCTGTTCTAATATGTCCATCTCTCTTGTATTCATAACACGTGACTTCTCCATCTTTCCTATCTTTCCTTTCCTTTTTCTTATACTTGGATTGGAAACTTCTTTGGCCAGCTATCTTGTTCATCCTTCGAGAAATATTTTCTAACTCATTTTCAGAGATTTCACTCTCACTAGATTCGGATTGGAAAATAACTTTCTTAGACTTGGATCTGGTTACTCTCTCAGGAGTCTTAGCTTTCATATGATTTGATGTAGTTGTAAAAGAAACAGTACCATTCCCATTATTCTTCTTGATGTTGTCAGCATCTCTCTTCATTCTGGTTTCATGTTGGAGAAGAGTTCCAAATAGATCATCAAGAGAAATTTGAGTTACCTTCCTGTTCTCATCTATAGCAGTTCTTTTGGATTCCCACTCATTGGGCATAATATCAATTATCTTATCAACAAGTGCTTCGTCATCTAACCCTTTCTCTCCCATAGACTGTAAATGGTTGATGATAGTCATAAATCTCTGTTGAACTTTACAAATTGGTTCACCATAAGGAAAATTGAAGCCATGGTATTTAGCTCTAAGCATAACTCTCCTAGTCTCAATCACTTTAGAAGTTCCAAAGTGTGTTACCTATAACTTCTTCCAGATACAATTAGCTGCTTCACAAGAAGAAATTTGGCTATATATATTTCTAGTCATTGAACATAGTAAAGTATTTCCTACCTTATAATTTAGTTGATACTCTTTCTTTTCTTGGTTAGTAAAAGTTCTAACTTCCTTATCAGGAATTTTATAATCTCCAGTAAGCATAACAAAGTTTTCCACTCCAATATTGATAACAAAAGTCTTCATTCGATCTCTACAGTACTCATAGTCATTACCATCAAATATTGGTGGTCTTGTAGGATTTAGAATATCAATAGAACCAAAATTGACTCCTTCCATACTTAAAATAACCTTTGGAACACAAACTTGTTAGTAGAAAAAGTTCGTAACCAACGTTCGGAATGAAAAAGTTCGGAATGAGAATGTTCGGAATGATAAAGTGAGCAAGAAAAACTTATACGTGAGTACAAGTATTTCAGAGAACTCCTCTGATACCAATTGTAGGATCGAAATAATGATGTAGATGCTCAATATACAAGAGGGGGGGTGGTGGTGAATTGTATACTTTAAAAATTCCTTTGGAACCTTTAAAGTTGGTTACGGATAACTAAGCTTTCCTTAGAAAAGGAAATTTCTAAGTTAAAAAAAGTTAACCTAAGAAAATTCACAACACCTCTAACACCAATTGAAAACTTGGAATAAGGAATGAAGTTATAAACTTCAAGTCCTATGTACTTGCTTAAAACTGGAAAGAGATTCTGAAAGTAGGTTCCGGAAATATGGATCCGGAAATTGAAACTTAACTAAAGATTACAATATGAGATTATACCTTAAAGCGTATAGAATATAAATGGAACAGATTACAAGTAAGGAAGTATAAAAAAGTTATACTTTCCTTACAATACCATATGCAGCAGAAACAAACAAGTAGTAAAACTACAAGTAACAAGATATAAGTCTTTTAACCAAAAGAGAAGGGTATCCAACAACCTTGGATAAAGGTCCCTTGATTTATACTTTCAAGCAAGTCTGTCTTACCCACACCAAGGTAAGACCTCGATACGAAGATCAGAGTTTCTGTCTTGCTATCCCCGCAAGCCCTCAACTTGAAGGTAGTTGGCAACCTCTGTCTTCCTTAGCAAGGAAGCCCTCGAACTTTAAGGTAGTCGGCACCTCTGTCTTCCTATCCCCGGAAGTCCTCGAATGTAACCACCAACATTCGGAGTAGCACGAAGAAAAAACTGAACGAGCGGTTCAGTACGCACAAGGCATGAAAATCTTTCTATCTCTAGAAATCACCTTAGTAGCATGTGGTCTCTAGATCGATCAACTTCTATGTCGTTGTGAGCTCTTTCAAATGAGCTCCTATTTATAGGCAAGGTCGACCTCCTTTCCAACGGTCATATTTTCCTTAAAAATCGGAGGGACCTGTACACGTGTAACTTAACCAACGGTTAGTTTATAACAGAATAGACAACATCATTTTGTAACAAAACAATTGTAAAAGAAGGTACAACATCGTTTTAAGTCTAACTCAAAAGTTCGGAGTGAAGGTTTAGAGTGTAAGCAAAAATATTAAAGAGTAGACAAAATATAAAAGTGTAAGAAAAATGAAAGTTCGGAGTCTAATCAAAGATAATATTCAGAGTCTAAATAAATTCGGAGTGTATAAAGCAAAGATGACCAGATTCTGTTTAATAGGTGAATTCGGAATGACAATTCGTCATCAAAATTCGTAATGAGAATTTGTAATCAGGATTCATCATTAGAATTCGGTGTCGAACTTCATGAGAGTTCGTATCCAGAATTCGGAGTGGAACTTTATTAAAGTTCCTATCCAGAATTCGGAGTGGAACTTCATTACAGTTCTCATCCAGAATTCAGAACCTAAAACAGAATGCTTTATATCAAAGTTTTAAATGATTCCGAGAATATAGAAATGAAACCGATTCTTATACTTAAGAAATATATGGATATAGATAATGAAAATATGATAAGGATAACTTTCCTTATAAATTTTTTTTCCTTATAAAAGCAATTTTCCTTATAAAAGCAATTTTCCTTATAAAAGCAATTTTACTTATAAAAGAAATTTTCCTTATAAAAGCAATTTTCCTTATAAAAGAAATTTTCCTTATAAAAGCAATTTTTTTTATAAAAGAAATGTTCCTAAAGATATGGTGTTTGTGATTTTCAAAACAAGAAGGAATGGAAAATTCATAAGGAAAACCTTATTGACTCAACAAGGTGATCTCAGCAATCCAGTCATGAATACCATCATGACATCGTTCCACTTCCACTCCGGAATGGGTAACTACTGTAAAAGGCTTGCTGGTCGCTGAGGCTCCGCCTTCACCTAATAACAAGTAGAACACCTCAAGACAAAACCAGCAACATCCCTCTTCATACCTGGCCACCAATACTGGCGATGAAGATCCCGATACATCTTGGTGACGCCAGGATGAACTTCCCAAACTGAGGAATGAAAATCCCACATCATCTCCTCACGTATGTCTGCTGGCACTCATACGCGTCCCTGGAAATGCAAGATCTCATCCTTGGCCACTTTCCATCTAGGAAGAGGGTCCTCTCCTGACACACTCTCCCGCAGGACTAAGCCTTCTGAGCCTGATAGCTGCCTCATCCGTACCCGATCAAGAAGTGTAGAGGTAACAACTACAGAAGATAGGAAAGTCTATCCATGTCTATCATGCACCTCCAGATGCATCTCAGAGAATAGAGCCATAAGCTTACACTCACTGTTGGCCTCTTGAACTGTCTGAATCTGAGTTCTCTTTCTCAACACATCTGCCACTACGTTGGCCTTTCCCAGCGTATAAGAAAGCTCAAAATCAAAAGACTGAAGATATTTGACCCACCTGTGCTGTCTCAGATTCAGATCACGCTGAGTGAAGATGTACTTGAGACTCTTGTGGTTGATGAAAACCACAAAGTGCTCTCCCAGAAGATAATTTCTCCAACAGCGTAAGGCATGAACAACATCTGCCAACTCTAGATCATGCGTCGGGTAGTTCCTCTCATGTGGCCTCAACTGTCGAGACCCATACGCAACGACTCCATCTCCCTGCATAAGCACAACGCCCAACCTGATACCTGAAGCATCACAATAAATAGTATAGCTCTTGCCTGGCTCTAGCAAGACTATTATCGGTGCTAACGTCAACCTTACCATCAGCTCCTAAAAGGCTGACTCACAAGAATCTGACCATAAGAACTTCACCCCCTTCTTGTTCAGACCTATCAAAGGTGCTGTTAGGCGTGAAAAGTCCTGAATGAATCATCTGTAGTATCCATCCAGCCCTAGAAAACTTCGTACCTCAAAAACGTTGTTTGGATGCTCCTAGGAAACTACATCACTCACTTTTTCTAGGTCCACAGATACTCCTGCCTCTGAGATGACGTGACCCAAGAAGTGAATCTTATCCATCCAAAATTGGCACTTTTAGAGTTTAGCATAAAGACGATGCTCTCTCAATGTACTCAGAACGATCTCAAGGTGGGTAGCATGGTCGTGTCGAGTGTGAGAGTAAACCAAGATATCATCCACGAAGACCACGACAAAAGAATCCAAGTAAGGATGGAATACCCGGTTCATCAGTGCCATGAAAACCGCTGGCGCATTCGTGAGACCGAACGTCATAACCGTATACTCGTAGAGACCATACCTTCTCCTAAAGGCTGTTAGTGGTATATCTAATGGTCTAACGCACAAATGATGATAACCAGACCTCATGTTGATCTTCGAGAACAGCCGGGATCCTCAAAGATGATCAAAGAGGTCATTAACCCTTGGCAAGGGATATCAGTTCTTGACCATCAACTGGTTCAGCTTCCGATAATCCACACAGAGCCTAAGGGTACCTTATGCCTTCTTCGCAAACAGGACAGACAAACCCCAATGAGAAGTACTGGGTCAGATGAAACCCTTTGCCTCTAACTCCTCCAACTACTTCTTGAGCTTCTGCAACTCGGGTGTAGCCATCCTATAAGGAGGAATGTACACCGATGCCGCTCCTGGCATGAGGTCAATAGATAATTATACTTCACACTCTGGAGGCAACCCTAAAAAGTCCTCTAGAAAGACATCCCTAAAATGATCCACAACTGGAGGAAAGTCTAGTTGTGAAGTCCCCTGATCATCTAGATAAAGACTATAAATCTGGGCCGTATCCCTTTCTAGCCCATGATGCTCAAGTCCTGCTCGACTCGCCTGGACATCCCACTCACCTCTATGAAGAAAAGGTTTACCCTCTGGTGAAATGAAACTCACCCTATGATGATAACAATCGATGACTGCCCGGAAGGGAACCAACCAGTCCAGCCCGAGAATGACATCATAGCCTGTCATCTCCAGGACATAGAGATCGTAAGAGAAAAGATACCCTGCAACCTCGAGAGGTCACTCTCTACACTGATGTACACTAGATGTCCTCATCCCCAAAGGTGTGTCCAGTGTCAACAAATCGGTTGAAGAAAATATACAGAGCCCAAGTCTCTCCACAACGACAACGAAGATAAAGATATGCGTAGAACCAGTATTGAAAAGAGATTAATATAAAACTGAGGCTAGTAAGATCGTACCTCGAACTGTAGAAGGTCCGGGCTCCTTTTCCTGATAGGTCTGATCGACCGCAAAAGTCTGGCCTGCCCCGCGGCCCTGTGACCCTGCCTGACCACTCTGAGCTGATCCTCCCTACTAGCGCTGAAGGACTAGTGACTGACTGCCACAACCTCGACCTCCACCTCGGCCCGAACGACCGGAAGAACTCCTGTTCCGCGACTGGTGAGAAACTGGTGGTGATGATCCTGAATGAGGATTCATGGAAGAACCCCCGTCACCAGCTACTGGTGAGAAAACCTGGCAGAAACGCTGAAGGTGACCCATCTTGCCGTAAGATCGGCACTCCACTGGGTCTCTCTGGCACTGCGGCCTCGTGTGCCCTTCCCTTCCACCCTGGTAACATATGACCTGACTACCTGAAGATGTATCTCTCCTCCTCGGATCACCGCGTGTAGACTCCCTACGACGCTTCCTGCTGTCAACTGGAGGAACACTAGCTCTGGAAGAAGAACCGCCCTGTCTCGCAGCTCCAGAGTCTCTCAGATTGCGCTCCGCAATCAGCGCCTGGTTGACGATAGAAGTGATGGAAGTCAACTGGAAGAGATTCACCTACGAGCAGATCTCCCGCTTGAGACCATCCTCAAACTTCCTTGCCAAGAACACCCCACTTCCATCCTAGACGGGTGTGAAATTCCACAGCTCAGTGAAACGAGAGGAATACTCCATAACAGAAAGAGTACCCTGCTCTAGACTCATGAAATCCCAGGATCGATCGGCCCTCAGGGTCTTCGGGTAGAAGTAGTCGTAAAACACATGCTAGAACTCCTCCCAAGACATAACCTGCTGATAACCCGCCTGTGAGATCACGTCCCGCCACCTCTTGGAGGACTCTCAAAGTATGTAGGTAGCGAGATTGACCTGCCTCTCTGGAGGTGTTTCCAGATGCTCAAAGATAGTCATCATGGATTCTATCCATGACTCTACAGCCTGTGGTCCTCATTCCCCCGAGAAAGTAGGAGGATGATGCTGCTAGAAAATCTACGTCAAGTCTGCCATAGACGTGGCAGGAGGCGGTGATCCCTAAAAGGTCTGCATCGTCCTCATAAAGCCTTCCCTGAACTGCGTATCGGCACCTGCAACTGGTACGACAGCCGGTGCCAAGGCTAGACCGACTGGAGGATCGGCAGGAAGTCCCTGATCAGCCATATCTGGCATCTAATCACTGCCTGAAAACTGATGTACAACCGGGGGACGTCTCAGAGTCGTAGCTCTGAAAGATCAAAAGCATACCTTAGATCAGGAAAACAAGGACAGAGAACAAAGGAGTATAAAACAGAAATAGGAGAAGGAAACAATCAAGATTTACAAAACATGACTACATGGCATGTATAAACTTTACACATCGTATACTTAACACTTTTCCCCTGCCCATGTCTCCTTGCACGGCTAACCCACATTGTCTTATTAAACTGAGACTACACGGCGTGTTCACTGTGGACACGATGTGTAGTAGACAAGGTTTTAACGACCCGTGTTGTTAGTTACACAGCCAGTTACATGGCTAAGACTACACGGTGTGTTCCAAACAAACACGACGTGTACTTGAAGATTTTTCCCGACCCGTGTTGTTGGCGACACGACCAAGTACACGGAATACCCTTACACAGTGTGTTCCGAACAAACACGGCGTGCATAGGAGGAGGTAACACTGACCCGTGTTGTTCGTGACACAACCAGGTACCTAGAACAAGACTACATGGTGTGTTCTTTTACCAATACGGCGTGTTCTACTCGAGCTTCCCCAGCCCGTGTTGTCAGTGACACGACTGGGTATACGACTCTATACTACACGGCGTGCACCTACCGTACACGGCGTGTTCTTGGAGATTTTTACAAACCGTGTTTCTTCTCACACAATCAGTGACACAGTTTAAAACTACACGACATGTGTATATAAAGTGCACGCCGTGTATTCTGGGTTTTTTCGGGCAGTAGCTCTGAAACTGCACTGAAGCCCATAAAACACTGAAAAACGAGCATGAAGGTGCCAAATTCTGATCCGTGAGGGCCCATACTCCCCACGAATCAAATCTTGGCATCCAATACAGTCATGTATATGGAAAACAGGTCAATGATTCACCAATTTCTGATTCAAGAGGGCCCATAACACCTCAAGAACCAAAATTTGGCATTCATTTGATCAAGGTAAAAAACAAATAACCTTTCTATCAAACAACAGAGATTATATCAAAGCATCTATCACAACAACATGAATAATCTATACAAAGTCTATCACAACAACATGCAATCGCTAATGCACCCAAGGTGGCATGGCAAGAATGCATGGAATGTAATTTCTAACTAGTGCCTATATGATGCATGAGATGGCATACCCTCATCTCATAGGGTTGCGACAGAAATAGAACCACAATGTCAATAAAAATAACAACACAAGGCATGTGAATCACTCTAGGTGAAATCAGATCAACTGTAACATAAAAAACCAGAAAACTGTAATAAGTGAGGTAGATTGGATTTTCCCTGTACACGGGTTAACTACTCCCGAGCACAGCTTAATACCAAGTACCAAATCCGTCCTATCCCTGACTAAAGGCTCCAAACAGTAAATCAAGAGAAAATAAACTCCTCTGATACCACTTTGTAACGTCCCGGTTCCGGAACCCACCAAGAGGCACCCCGTAACCGGTTGGTCACATGGCCTCAAGCGCATTTCCCCAAACGCCAGAGGATGATGACTAGCAGCGAGGGACTTGGGTGTAATAGTGGGGAAACTATGACCTCATTGGCAGAGTACACAGTGGAAGAAAAACAAATAGATAATAGTAGAAACCATAACCATCCATACAAGAGTAAACATCGGAAGACTGATGAATAAAAAACTGGAGCAGAAATGTATATAAATGATGCATGATACACACATGTCTAGGAAAACAACCAAACAGGTCACAATGCTGAACACAGTACTAAACCAAAGTACAAAAGAAAAACCAATGAGCAACTCCTCAACATCACAAGCCTCGGCTTGCTCCCATGCTCTCCAGCTCCAGTGCAATCAAGAACCTGAAGTAGAAGGTCACTTTCCCTTATCTCTACCTACACCAATATAATATGTTTGGGACCAAAAGAATGACCCAAACAGGGTGTGAGACACAGTCCCAATAGGCAACCACCCAAAGATCTGTGCCTAACAGTCAGTGAATATATGGCAGGTAAAGTACAGTAAGCAGTAAACAGTAAGCAGTAAATAGGATAATACACAACAATACCAATCCACATTTTCTAGCATATAATCTATAAACAAGAACAACTACTCAAGCAAGTAGAACAAAAAGGTAACCTCTGGGTAGTTCTCACAGCCTAACCCCTAAGGTTCAACCTAAAAGTACTAGAAACCCTCTGGGAGGCACACATAGTCTCACCCCTCTGGTTCAGCTAAGAATAGACTCTCTGAGGAAGCACTCACTGTCAATTCCTCCTATAGTCTCGTATTGTACTAAAGGCTCTCTTGGGAAGCACTCAACGTCAATTCCCCCTGTGGCCCGCGTCGAGGAACTACATACTCTCTGGGGAAGCACTCAACGTCAATTCCCCATGTGGTCTCGCATCATAAATTAAAGACACTCTGGAGAATCCCTTATGCCCATTCTTTCGGTGGTCCACTACACCAGGTTCTCATAGCCCTGTGTAAAACAACATGCATAACACACGTATCGACCCAAGAAAACCTCAAGAACTACTTGGCTATCATTATAAGGCACAAAAGCATAACAGTACAACAGTTCCACTATCCTAAAACTAGGCATGACAACTGAAAAAACGCCAAACAAGAAAAACAAACATGGAAAACATCCAGAGTACAGTAAAAATTACCCTATTTACAAGAAATTACCTCTACTCAAGCAATCAAGCAAAGCAGAAAAACAACAGGGAAAAACAGGAAACACGCAATACCCCATTCAAGGATATTGGTGGAAATTGCACATAATTTCACAAACTTCCTACAGAAAGGCCCAAACCACCTACCTCGATGGTAGGAGAATGATATATGTGAACCACGATGATTGATTCTCCTTAGAATGTTGAGGATCTGAGAAAACGTCCAAAATGTTCAACCCACGATATCTTGAGAAAGAGGAGAAATTGGAAAACAAGGCTCTAGGGGAAGGAAGAACTCACCGCTGTGTTTCTAATGCAATCGACGTCGGCTGAAATGGAGATCAGACAGAGGCTCGGGAATCCAGAGAAGAATCGCGGCCATACGGGTCGCTCTCGGACAAAGAACCTGGAGAAGAAGAGTGTTCTGTCCGTCAGGCGCGACCCCAGTGCGTTTAATGAAAAAAAAAACGAAAATACACGGTGTGTACTTCTTGAGTACATGGCATGTACTCCATATTTCCGTACTCTACTTTAAGAAGCCTTCACTTCACCCCTACACCCCGTGTGTGTGGCCTGGACACGGCCAATACACGGCCTGGCGCACCAAGGGAGTACACGGCATGTACTTCAAAATTTTCCAAAAACTCATCTTTTCTCAAAAACTCCAGAAAAAGGAAAAACATACCTGAAATGAAGATCCAGGTTCTTACATATATATCATATAAAACTAGCATGTCCATCATAATTCCCACCACGAGAGCTGGTAAATGAATAATAAACAATGATCGTTTTGCGAGGTGGTAGTCCGTCGTACACATAAACAATAAGTTCATTACCCATTTGATAGAGGTGTGTGTAAGTATAGGAAAAACCATTATAATAAAAAAAGTATATTTAGGATAATTACGTTATCATATAATCATGGAATAATAGTATTTGATGGGTATGATAAGTAAATAAAATGAAAGTGATCATTGAATAATGTTACCTTATTTTCAGGTAACTAATTTTGGTTTATATCAAAAGACTTCATTTGTTGGATTTATACCCAAGTTAAGGCTTATAGGTTGAGGGAAGGGATGTTAGGATCTTATTTTATTAGAATTTGAGTGATCAAATGGACTTGAGAGGTTTGAATAAATGGGTGGGGTGAGTTCCTTTTTATAGTGGAGGAGGAGCGATATTCTTGTAAATTTTTGAAAAGGGAATTCCACCCTTGTTTTCCCATGTAAAGTGGCTCCAATAATGGTAAAAATTATAGAAAATTGAGAATATGGTTGAAATTTGAACAGCTAATCTCTTTTTTATAAGTCTATCAGTCATTTTGGCCCTTAAGTTTATTGTTTAGTTCTTTGTTAAGCTAATTTTTCTCTTAATCACTATAATTAATTTTAATTACTTTCACTAATATTTTTTGGTCAAAAACTTTGTTGACCATATTATAAATTATAAATTATTATGTTTAAAATTATGGAATACATTTTTCCTAATTCCAATCACATAATTGACAGAAATTAATTTAAATTTATTCCCACCGACGGGATGATAATATGGGTTTTTAAAGTAAAAATGTTCCAAAGTTTGCTAAGTTTTTATATCAAATTTCAGAGTGAAATTGGTTCCAATTACCTACATTGGATTAGTTTATTTATAATATATCTAATTAATTTTTTAAAACCAATCAAAAATATAATTTAACTTTATAAATAACATAGATGAATAATATTTTTTGAACTAAAATGAAGTATATTTCACTATTCATAAAAAAATGAAGCTTCCTAGAAAATTACTGAAAATTAACTCTAATCTAATTTTGATGTTTCTATTTCAAAAATGAATTTTATTTTTTATATTAAAATTATAAAAGTTTCAAAATTCATATTTAAAGTAGGTGCGCCATTAAAATGCAGTAAAATTACTTTTTTTAAATATATAGGTTTTTTTGTATAAAATTGGATTTATTCCTCTCTTATGCCTATAAAATTAATTGAATGAATATAAAAAATATTTTATTAAATATATAACATATAAATTTACTATATAAAATATTTAAAAGTGTTATAGTTTAGTTGAATGTGAAAAATGTGACTAAATAGTGTTTTGATTAAACTGGATGTTATCTGTATTACAAGCTATCAAAAAAATTAAATTTATTCTAAAAGGGTAAATAATATAAAGTATTGGGGTAATAATGTAACACCCCGACCCATGTAGACCGGAGTTGGTGTTTTACTAGTTATATTGGCATGGTTATAAGGAAATAAATCCTGAAGGAACAATCAGTTTAGTAGTTTTGAATAAACTAGATACATAGATGTAACTCAAATTACATTGGAAAAGGTTACAAAATACAATACATTACAAAAACTAAAAACTGCATCCACAGAACTCAGCAAATAGTCTCCTCTTAATAACCAGTTGAAGGTAAAAAAATAAAAGGGTTGAGCTCAAATGCTCATTAAGGGTTACAAATGGAAGAAGTATGAATCAATAATAATTGAATCATAAACAATTTGACATAATCAATATGGCATGATGAATAAATGAAAAACTCATTCCATTAATAAAATAATAATGAAACTAAATCCATAGATTTTTTCATAGTAAAAACCTCATGGATGGTAATAACTGATAATGAATAAAGATAATTCTTATTAATTGGACGTCATGTATCTGACATATGATACCATAATACCGTTAAAACAGTTTAAGTTTGCGGGTAGAAACCAGTCTGATTTTTTGGAAACAAACTCATAGGGTTTGTTTCCAACTGATTTGTCTCATGAGACCCGTCGATGCATTGAGGGGCTATAGTGTAGATGATACTGATTCATCAATACTTCCAAAGTTAAACCAACATTCCAAATAAACACCGTATGTAAAATGGTATACGATTTAGAAAATAAACATATCCATGATATAATAATGTGGATATTTAATAGAAATATAATTTCAAATGAAAAGTGGTCTCAAATGGGATGTAGGTACACCAAATAAGGATTTTTGGGTGCACAATACAAAGTAAGTCACAACGAAATGGAAATTGAGACAAAGTTCCTTACCACATGTAATCAGTCAAATCATATGACCAAAAATTAATAACCATAAAATTAATATTTGAATACCATGAATATAAATAGAACCATTATATTATATGATAAATCTTAGTACAAATACATCACATTCAGGAAATAAGTGGAGAACAATGGAAATCTCACAAAAAATGAAAGTGAGATGAGAAACCCATTACCTTATGCTCGAGTGTGTTCTTTGTTTTTTTAATGACATGAATAATAAAATTTATATTCTTTAATTAATAATTATAGAACCTAATATATATTTAATTTATTTATTATAACCTTATTAGGTTCATTCATGGCCCTTTTTATGGGTTTAAGAGGTTCAATTTTATTGTTTTGGAAGCATTTTCTTCCTTGGTTTTCATGATTTGTTTACTTGTATTCAGGAATGGAAGTTCGTTAGAAATATAGTTAAAAATACAGAGTTGTTAATATATATTATTAGTGAAATTAAATAGATATAAATGATCTTATAATTATTCTAGGTTATATACTTGAGGACGAATCATTTTTTAAAAGTTGTTGATCAACGCTTGGATTTAGCTTGGCAGTTTTGTGCCAATGAACTTCTTTTGTATTATTATTCCATATTATGTGTGTATAGGGATTACAGAACATTAATGAGATTAAATACATATATTATGATCTAGTTCAACCATAAAAATGGTTTCATGACCATAATTGAAGATGGTAACAAAAATTGAGAACCTGTCGTCCCTGAATGTGATAAATCAACACATCTTGGACGATGTTCTCATTTTTAGTATAGGAGGAGGGGAAAGAGATGATGATGAAATATTACATTAGCATAATATAATTACACTTCATGTAAGTTAATATAATTATAATATCATTTGTATGATGGGATATGAAGAAATAATTATAAAATAAAGGAACTCAAAATAGAAGAAAAAATTGAGAAATCTGTCACGAAAATTCGGCAGCCTAACGGCGTCACTTAAAATTTCATTAAATAGATTGATGAGTGAAAGGGGGTATCTCATCACTTTTAAATAATATGGAAATTAAGGGGTATATTTAATGAAATATATCAACATAATACAAAGGGAATTTAAAAATAATAACATAAAATGAATGAAAAGAAAGAAAACTAAAGAGGATGTTTACCTCTTGATCTCTTCTCCTTGAGGTCCTTCTTATGGCCTTTGGTTTTGGACTTTTGGTGAGACCAGTAGCTCTAGGACATGGGGAAGAGGTATTGGGAAGATTATTCGGAATAATTTAGGTAAGTCTCAAGGCTTGAGAGGTGTGGGAGGAAGAGGGGAATGAGGGTGGTATTTATAGTGGAGAAGAGGAGGCAATTTTCATTATTTTAATCATTATTATAATATTTTTTTCTCAATACTATGAATACTCTTAATTCACATGACCCAAAATAGTAATAATGGCATGTGAGTTTGAACCAAGTGGTCTTATATCACTTATGATGTCATAAATGCTGTATTTTACTGATAATTTATCATACGGTATTTTACTGTATTTCACTATTCATCTAAAATTCTAAAATATCAGAAAAATCCAAAAAATTCACCCTAACCATTTTTCGACGTGTAGAATTAAAAAATGAACTCCATTTTTTAAAAATAATTTTCTAAATATTATTAATTTAAATTTTAAATAAAATCATAGTTAATTCGAAAAATAACAATTTTAAAGGTATAATTAGTTTTATATCACATTGAAAAATTAATTAAGATATCATTATCTTATTACCTTAATAAAATAAAATATTATCATTATTTACTATTCACAAGGGTAATATTACTATCAATATTACTATTCATAAGGTTATGTTACTATTCATCAAAAAATCAAGTTGGTTCTATCAGACTCCAAATGACTTACTGGTCACAACTCTAAAAGACTGCTTTTCGAAATTCAAAACATAGAAGTGGAAAATTTATATTTAATGGATAGGTTATAACCAAGTGTTGTTTCAAAGGAACACAATGATTTATGAAATATAGGCTATGAATAGAATATATTTAAGAGAAGCGTACCATAAAATTTTTGGGGTGCTATATTATTCCCTCCGGAAATTTTGTCCTCGAAAGTTTATGTATAAAGCCCACCAAGAAGATGTGGGTGGTTCTTCTTCATAAAATCCTATGGTTCCAATGTTGCTTCCTCCATATTCTGGTTTCTCCAAATAACCTTTACTAGATGAGTTATCCGATTTCTCAATACCAGCTCCCTTGTGTCAAGAATCCCGATAGGATCTTCACAGTATGACAAATCAGGTTCTAGTTATATTTATTCATAGGTGAGTACATGCATTGGGTCTGACATGTAATGTTTCAACAATGAAACATGGAACACATCCTGAACTTTGGATAGACTTGGTGACATTTCTAAACGGTAAGCTATAGCTCCGATTCTTTCTAGAATTTCAAATTTTCTGATGTACATGGGGCTCAGTTTCCCTTTCTTACTTAACCTTAAGACACCCATCCATGGAGATACTTTCTGAAAGACATGATCTCCCACTTGGAATTCCAAATCCTTTCTCTGGTTGTCAGTACAAATCTTCTTCCTACTTTGGGATGCTTTAATATGTACTTGTATTTTCTTCACCTTGGTCATGGTCTCTTCAATAAGTTTTGGGCCTATAAGTTTTATCTCACCAATTTCGTCCCAACAAGTTGGTGTTCAACATCTCTTTCCATATAATGCTTCATATGGAGCCATTTGAATACTAGAACAGAAACTATTATTATAGGAAAATTACAAGAAAGGAAAGTATTGATCTCACATACCTTGGTAGTCAAGATAGAATGACCTCGGCATGTCTTCTAGAGTTTTAATAGTCCTTTCCGACTGTTCGTTGGTTTGGGTGTGATAACCAGTACTCATAAGAAGCTCAATATTAAAAGCCTTCTGGAGACTTTTTTCAAAATTTTGATGTAAACCGGGGATCTCAATCGGACAAAATAGATAGAGGTGAACCATGAAGTCTTACAACTTCATTAATGTAAAGTCTTACCAAGTGCTCAAGTGGTAAATCCTCTCCTATAGGAAGGAAATGTGATGATTTTGTGAGATGATCAACAATTACCCATATTGCATCATTCCTTCTAGGTTTCCTCGGTATTCTAGTAAAAAAGTCTATTGTAATGTCATCCCACTTCCACATAGGAATAGGTAGAAGTTTCATCACCCCTTTAGGATGTTGTCTCTATGCCTTCACTTGTTGACAAACTAGGCACCTTTAAACGTAGTCAGCAATCTCCCATTTCATATTATCCTCCCCAAAATATTCCTTCATATCTCTATACATATTTGTGCTACTAGGGTGTATAGTGAAATTTGATCTATGAGTATCGTCTAATAGTTCCCTTTTTAGCTCAGGTACCGATGGAATACATAACCTCTTTCCAAACTTCAAAAATCCTTCCTCATATGAGAAGTATTCCAATCTCCCATCCTTAATAGAAATAATTCTCTTGTGTAGATTTTGATAATCAGATTTAGCGATTTTTATCTTCTTTAGTAAAGATGGTTTAGAAATAATTTGAAATATGAAAGATGTTTCCCCTTCCTTAACAATTTCCATATGTATCTTTAGTAGATCCATGAATATAGGATCTCTCTCAATCATCATTTGAGTCAGAAGTCCATGATCTTTCCTGCATAATGCATCTACCACCTTATTTTCCTTTCTTGGGTGGTAGTGTATTGAACAATCGTAATCTTTGAGTAACTCGATCCATATCCTTTGCCTCATGTTGAGTTCTTTTTATGTGAAAATGTATTTCAGACTCTTTTGATCTGTGTATATCTCACATTTTTTATCCTAAAGATAATTATTCCATATTTTCAGAGCAAATATTACAGTTTCTAACTCAAGATCATGTTTTGGATAATTTTTCTCATGAGTCTTCAATTTTCTTGATGCATAAGAAATAACTTTATCATTTTTCATAAGGATGAAACCCAACCCATTCTTTGATTCATTAATGTATATTATAAATCCATAAATTCCAAATGGAAGAGTCAAAATTGGAGCATAGACCAATCTTCTTTTCAATTCTTTGAAGCATTCTGTACATTCTTTTTTCCACAAAAACTTAACTCCATTATGTGTGAGTTTGGTTAGTGGGTTAGCTAGTCAGGATAAATTATGAACGAAACGCCGATAGTAACCTGCTAAGCCAATAAAAGGGTGTACCTCGATTATGTTTGTTTGTGTGGACTAATCATGGATTGCCTTTGCCTTTACAATATCAACTAGGATTCCATCCTTAAAGACAATATGGCCTAGAAAAGAAACCGATTGAAGCCAGAATTATCACTTGCTAAACTTCCCATATAATTCATTTCTTCTAGGTATTTTCAAAATAATCCGAAAGTGATTATCTTGGTCTTCATAGATTTTAGATTATACCAAGATATCATCAATGAATACCACAACAAATTTACCAAGATATTCCTTGAAAACTCAATTCATTAAATCCATCAAAATAGTTGGTGCATTCGTCAGTGTAAAATGCATCTCTGTAAACTCATAATGCCCATACTTGGTTAGAAATTCTATCTTAGGAATATATTCCTCTCCAAGTATTGCATTAATTAGAGCTATTGGGGTTGGATCTAGATAAGAATCAGGTGGTGAGGTTTCTTCTCTAAAGATAAGGTATTCTACACCATTTTGAAAGATTGTAACTTCATTCTTCTTGCAATAAATCTTTGCATCATAATTTGACACCAAATTCATACTGAAAATTATATCAAATTCAATCATTGGTATGATGATAAGGTTAGAAACTAAATTATGTTTATGTGTCATGAGGGGGACTAGTTAACATGCCTTTGTTGCAATGATACATTCCCTAGGACTTTTGACTGACAACTCCTTTATTAAATCAAATTCAACATGTCTAATATTCTCAGAAAACTGGGAAGATATAAATGAATGCGATGATCTAGAATAAAATAATGCATTTTCCATGTTTGAGAAAACAACTAAAGTACCTTCCACCACATCATTAGGGATTTAAACCTTCACGGTTGTAATTGCATAAGCTTTCCCTTACTCTCTTGGCCTTTTCTGAGGCAAGTTTCCTTGGCTCTTTGGACATTCATTTGAATAGTGTACCATCTATTTACAATTGTAGCATTGAAAATTATTGAATTGTTTCTTCCCCTTATATTCATTAGACCGATGACCCTTTTCTACACACTTGTAGCAGACTCCCATGCCCTTCAAACATTTCCCAAGATGATTCTTTACATAGTTCTCACATAATGGGAATTTATTTGTTCCCTTGTTATTTTTTGGTGCTTCACCTTTTCCATGGTTATGAGAGTACAACTTCTTATCTTGGTTTCCCTTGAACAAATTTGATCTAGAAAATTCCTTCTCTATTTTGATGGCACTTGATACAATTTCATCATATGATGAAATTTTTTGAGAAGACAGTGCCCTTTAAAGACTTGGCTTAAGACCTTCAAAAAAATGATCAATATTTTCTTCTGAGTCTCATACATAATCTATGGAATACCTAGCTAGCCTGGTGGAGGCAGCCTCATACTCTACAACATTGTCTTCTTCCCTTTGATTTAAGCTAAAAAATTTCCTCTTTATTTCAGTTCGTTGCTCACGAGGGAATATTTTTCAAAGAATATTTCCTTAAAAGTTCTCCATTACATATCTTATATTTCTTCTTCCTCAGTGGTCTTCTGAATCAAGGACAACCATTGATCAGTGTCACCCTTGAGACAATATACTACCATCACTACCTTTTCATTTTCATTTCATCTTAATGCCATGAATATATTTTCAAGGGAATTGATCCACTGCTCACCAACCATTGGATTAATAGTCCTACTAAAAGATGGGGGATTTTTCTGCATGAAACGATCCAACACAGGTGTGGCAGGGTTATTTGTCACAACCTGAGTAAGTTATCCTAATATGGTCATGATCTGATCTACTCCAACATTTACTATGTTGATTTGATCCGTGGGGAGATCCCTACATTTCCCAAGAGTATTGATTCCCCTTCTTCCATTAGGTTCCATTTCTAAATAATGGAATACACTAGATTAGGTTATGAATCTCTAATAGAAATTCACTTAACTTATATTAAAATTATAAGCATAACTAATCTCATAAACATGGTTTCTCTGAGGAAAAAATTACATTAAAATCCTTCATAATGAATTGTAAAGAAAATTTGAATTATCCTAAGCATATCCCTTGGAAGTGATAATACCAAGAGTGAAACAAGTCCCGTTTTCGTGTACCAGGATACCCCGGGTCAAGCCCGAAACTCCTTGTTAGAGTTTTCACTCCTAGGTACATATGTGCTAGATCCATCTCTACCTGTTTATATCCAGACATGGATGTATTGACTAGACATATTTACATAATCTATTACTTACCAAAATAACAGGAGGTTCTGGTACATTTATCCTCAAATACTACTTTAGGGATTTTTTCCCTGCTATATATTTCCTACTCTAGTTTCCAAGTTTTCTACTAAACTTCCTATGATTCCAACTATAACATCCCGAACCCTCTAGACCAGAGTCAGTGCATTACTTGTTATATTGGCATGGTTAGAAGGAAATAAATCCTAAAGAAACAACCAGTTCTGTAGTATTGAAGAAACTAGATACATAGATGTAACTCAAATTACATTGGAAAAGGTTAAAAAATACTATAAATTAAAAAAACTAAAAACTACATCCACAGAACTCAGAAAACAGTCTGCTCTTCATAACCTATTGAAGGTAAAAAAATGAAAGGGGTGAGCTAAAATGATCAGTAAGAGTTACAAATGGTGGAAGCATGAATCAATAATAATTGAACCATAAAAAATTTGACACAATCAATATGGAATGGTGAATAAATAAAAAACTCACACCATTAATAAACTGAGAATGAAACTGCATCCATATATTTTTTCATAGTGAAAAACTCATGAATAGTAATAACTGATAATGAATAAAGAGAATGCTTATTAATTGGACGTCATGTATCTGGCACATGATACCATAATACCGTTAAAACAGTTTATGTCTGTGGGTAGAAACCCATCTGATTTTTTGGAAACAAACTCGAAGGGTTTTTCACCAAATGATTTGTCTCATGAGACTTGTCGATGCATCAAGGGGCTATAGTGGGCCCCACCCACCACTGAAAGTCCAAATCATTATTTATACATTGATTTAATACAAGATAAATATGAATTTTCAATATCTGTATAGTGTAGAGGATACTGATTCATAAATATTTCCAAAGTTAAACCAACATTTCAAATAAAAATCATATATAAAATGGTATACTATTTAGAAAATAAACATATCCATGATATACGAATATGGATATTTAATAAAAATATAATTTCAAATTAAAAGTGATCTCAAATGGGTAGTAGGTACACCACATAAGGATTTTTTCCCTACTATACATTTCCTTACCAAAATACTAGGATGTTCTTGTAAATTTATCCTCAAATACTACCTTAGGGATTATTTCCCTACTATAAATTTCCTACTCTAGTTTCCATGTTTTCTACTAAACTTCCTATGATACCAATTGTAACACCTCGACCCATCTAGACCATAGTTAGTGCATTACTTGTTATATTGGCATGGTTAGAAGGAAAGAAATCCTGAAGGAATGATCAGTTTAGTAGTTTTTAAGAAACTAGATATTTATATGAAACTAGATACAAATGTCATTACACATACACCACATTCAAGAAATAATTGGAGAACAATGGAAATCTCACGGAAATGAAAGTGAGATGAGAAACCCCTTACCTTATGCTCGAGTGTGTTCTTCGTTTGTTTTAATGACCTGAATAATAAAATTTAGATTCCTTAATTAAAAATTCAAGAACCTAATATAAATGTAATTTATTTATTATAACCCTATTAGGTTCATTCATGGCCCTTTTTATGGGTTTAAGAGGTTCAATTTTATTATTTTTTAAGCATTTTCTTCCTTGGTTTTCATGATTCATTTACTTGTATTCATGAAAGGAATTTCATTAGAAATGTGGTTAAACATCCAGAATTGTTAATATATATTATTAGTGACATTAAATAGATATAAATGATCTTATAATTATTCTAGTTTATATACTTTAGGATGAATCAATATTTAAAAGTTATTGTTAAACACTTGGTTTAGCTTGGCAATTTTGTGCACAATGACCTTGTTCTTTATTATTATTCCATATTATGAGTGTGTAGGGATTACAGAACATTAATGAGATTAAATACATATATTCTGATCTGGTTCAACCATAAAAATGGTTTCATGACCATAATTGAATATGGTAATGAAAATTGAGAACCCATCGTCCCTGAATGTGATAAATCAACACATATCGGATGATGTTTTCATTTTTAGTATAAGAGGAGGGGAAAGAGATGATGATGAAATATTACATTAGCATAATATAATTCTAGTTAATGTAAGGTACTGTAATTATCATATAATTTGGATTAGGGGAGATAAGGATATAAGTATAAATAAAGGAACTCAAAATAGAAGAAAAAATTGAGAAATATCTCACGAAAATTCGGCATCCTAACAACATCACTTAAAATTTCATAAAATAGTTTGATGAGATAAAGGGGGTATCTCATCACTCTTAAATAATATGGAAATTAATGGGGATATGGAATGAAATATCCCAACATAATCCAAAGGAAATTTAAAAAGAATAACATAAAATGAATGAAAAGAAAAAAACTAAAGAGGATGTTTACCTCTTGATTTTTTTAAAAGGTGATGTCTTGGACAAAGGCCAAGTCACGTTTTATTAATTAGAAAGAAAAGAGATACAAAATTCTGAAAGAGGGGATATTATTACAATAATTTTCATAGAGAGGTAGAAGATCGATAGGTAGATCCTCAAGCCAAGAGAGGCCCTGGTTGATTCCCTTATTGGCAAGACCATCCACAAACATGTTCGCTTCACGAAAGGCGTGCGTGACAATGTATTTGATATCCCGAAGCGAAGCAAGGTAGCTCATGAAATGGGTGGTAATAATCCACACAAGGTGTACCACACCATTCCAAATATCTTGAACAATGGTGGTAGAGTCACTTTCAATCTATATGTTGTTCTAGCCCTTTTTCTTAACAAAATAAATAGCATGAATCACAACAAAAATTTCCACTTCCAATGAGGAGGCCAAACCAAAACTACCAAATAAACATCTAATACAATGACCAAGAACATCTCTGAAGATATCACCATATCCTGTAGGTCCCAAATTTCCTTTGGAATCTCTATCAACATTAATTTTGATCCAACATGGGATTGGTGCCTGCCAGAAGACCTCAAGGGTGTACCTCAGCTGTCTGTAGATACCTTCAATTCTAAGTTGTCATAGGATCACAAGGTCTCCAATAGTGTTGTCACAATGATATTTTTGAATCGAGGCCGCTTCCCTAATGGCGATGAGAATCTACACTCGACCTGCATTAAGATTAAATGAGCAGTTCTTGCGGATAAGAGCATTTCTATCGTACCAGATAACGTGGAGGAGCTCTGCAACAACAGTTAGGATAAAATTTTTGATTTTATATGAGAAGTCATGATTCACACAACATTTTATTTGTGAAATAATGGAGTTAAGATGTAACCATCTGCAGTCAAACATGTCAATAATATAATTCCAAAGGGCCGAAGCTGTAGCACAATACAGAAATTGGTGGTTGGTATCTTCTCTGTGTTGGTGACATAATGGGAACTGAAAACAAAGCTAAATACCAAAAGTTTGAAGACAAACCTCAGTAGGAATGTAGTTGTGGGAAATAAACCAAACAAGGTTAAGCCTCGAGGGTTTAATCCAAGGCTTGTCAAAGGATTTCAACCAACACAATCTAGAGTCATCATTCTTGAAGTTGTGGTTGTAAAATTTTTTTGAGTCAAGCACACCATTATGTGTAGGCTCCCAGATAAGGAAATAATCAGTGGGAGGGAAAGGATAATTGTCAATAACATGCATGATGTTGTTAGGAAATTTGGAAAGACGATATTTCATCACATCCTTAATAGTGCAGGTGGTGTTAACAGGAGGGGAGTTAGGAGATAACATGGATATAAGGGGGGTTCCAGTCTAGTTATCCAGCCAGAAGCTCTAGGACGAGGGGAAGAGGGATTGGGAAGATTATTTGGCAGAATTTGGGTAAGGAACAAGGCCTGAGATGTGTGGGAGGAATAGGGGAATGAGGGTGGTATTTATAGTGGAGGAGAGGAGACATTTTTCATTATTTTAATCATTATTATAATATTTTTGCTCAAGACTATGAATAATCTTAGTTCATGTGACTCAAAATAGTAATAATGCCATTTGAGTTAGAACTAAGTGGTCTTACATCACTTATGATGTCATAAATAGTGTATTTTATGGATAATTTTATTATACGGTATTTTAACGTATTTCACTATTCATAAAAAATTCGCAAATTTCAGAAAAATCCCAAAAATTCACCCAAACCATTTTTCAATGTATAGAATTCAAAAATGAACTCCATTTTCCAAAAATAATTTTCTAAATATTATTAATTTAAATTTTAAATAAAATCATAGTTAATTCGAAAAATAACAATTTTAATGGTATAATTAGTTTTATATCACATTTAAAAATTAATTAAGATCTCATTATCTTATTACCTTAAGAAAATAAAATATTATCATTATTTACTATTCATAAGGGTAATATTACTATTCATATTACTATTCATAAGGGTATGTTACTATTCATAAAGAAATCAAGTTGGTTCTATCAGACTCCAAATGACATACTGGTCACAACTCTAGATGACCGTTTTTGAAATTCAAAACATAGAAGTGGAAAATTTATATTTAATGGCTTGGTTATAACCAAGTGTTGTTTCAAACGAACACAATACTTTATGAAATAAAATCTATGAATAGTATATATTTAAGAGAAGCATACCATAAAATGTTTGGGGTGTTATAACTACATTGTTCCCTCCTATAAAAATTTTATCCTTCAAATTTTATGGGTATTACCTTCTAAAAATTTGTGGGTAGTCCAAATTTATAAAATCCTATAGTTCCCAAGTTGCTTCTTCCATTTTATGATTTCTCAAGAGTACCTTTACCAGACAAGTCATTCGATTCCTCAATATTTTATCTATGATATTAAGAATCTGGGTGGGTTATTCACAATATGAAAGGTTAGGTTCGAACTATATTTCATCAGAAATGAGCATATGCATTGAGTTTTTCATGTACTTCCTTATCATAGATATATGGAAGACATTATGTACTTTTGATATATTTGGAGGCATTTACAAATGATAAGAAAAGAATACAACCATTTCGAGAATATTAAAGGGTTTGATGTACCTAATACTCTGTTTTCCTTTCTTACCGAACCTTATAACACCCTCTCATGGAGAAAATTTCAGGAAAACATGATCTCCAACTTGGAAATCTAAATATTTCCTTCGATTATCAAAATAATTATTTTTCCCACTTTGAGCTACTTTATTATTAGCATGAATAGCCTTTACATTTGTCATCATCTCTTCAACAAGTTCTGGTCCTATGAGTTTCCTTTCACAAACTTGATCCCAACAAGTTGGAGTATGAAACCTTATTTCATATAATGCTTCATACGACACCATCTGAATACTTTAATGGAAACTATTATTATAGGAAAACTCTACCAAAGGTAAGTACTGACCCCATATACCTTGAAAGTAGAGTTATCATGAACTCAAAATGTCTTCCATTGTTTGAATTGTTTTTTGGTTTTTACCCCTTTTAATGAAATTATGGTCAACCGCTTAGTTTGGCCACATAGTTTTCAAAACTATGAACCAACTGTGTGCCCTTAAACAATAAGTACAAAATGCCTCACACAGTTAGGCCACACGGTTAGATAAACCATGCACCAACCATGTTGTCAGTACTACCTACCCTCTATATCAAGGCACAAAGTTTTTCTAAAACCATGTACAGACCATGCATCATTCCTTAGGCTCTCCACCACCTCACATAGTTTATCCTTTAGCTCATACAGTTTACTCCAAACCATGATCTATCCATGAAAATCAACCATCCTCAGTTCAAAATTAATTGGAAACACCCTAATAATCAAGGTGTCATGTAATTTCTCAAAAACCATGCACACTGAACCATGCACCCGCATTAAAAACTCCAAAACCCCAAAAACATAACCTAAATCCATTGAGAATCACCTGAACACCTGATCTACCCTATGAGAATCATTCCTCATCTAAAAAATAACACTCTGAGGAATTATAACTATTAGAGTAGTTGTAACGTCCTAACCTAGGTGTCACACACTAATTCCCCAAGATCGTCAGTCATGTGACCTCAGGCGTGCCTCCATGTTTTCCAAATGCTACCATCTAGGCATGATGATCTAATATCAATCATGGGAAGACTACACATTATTTATCAAATTAGAACAATAGAAGAAGTAAAAAAATAAAAATAAACTAAATAACCGAACTGAATTCCATAATATAAGTAGACCAAATCCACATGATGAACTGAAATAGGAATACAATATTCAAACTAAAAATATAAGTATGTCATGTCGTAATAAGTGTCAAGTATCTAATGAAAAACCAAAATAAATACACATTGAAAACACCCAATAGTTTTCAACACCTTGTCCATTTCCCTCTTCTGTGCTCCACCCCAACTCTGCCATCTAACATAGGTACCTTGCCCTTATCCTCTCCCACAAACATAAAGTCTATTTGGGTACCGATCAGCCAGCCCGAGTAAGATGTGAGTACAACTTAGTAGTCCATCACCAATGATGCCTAAAATTATATCCAGTCAATAACAATGTATGAAGTTGTATAAATAATAAAGTACAATGCAATGAGTAAACACTTATCACATTTTATTATACTTTAATTAACCACATAAATCCCCTAGTTCCTAAGGACACCTTAACCCTAAATACATGCTTTGGCCTAATCTAGATCTTGAACTATCCCCAATGAATGTCTTGTATCACAATACCATGGTCATTATTTATCATTTCATTTCAAAATATATCACATACAATTAAAACCATAGTACAATTCCAATCTCAGGGGTGTAGAATGTCATGTCTAATACCCCATGGGTATTTGGAGCCTCTATCCCTATCCCACACCTCAATGTCATAGGGGTATTGGAAGCTTTAGTCCCTATCCCACACACTCTATCACATATGAGTATTTGGAGCCTCAATCCTTATCCCATACTCGTCATCACATATTGATATTTGGAGCCTCACTCCATATCCTCCACTTGTTATCACATATAGGTATTTGGAGCCTCAGTCCCTATCCCACACCCATTATCACATATTTCACAAAAATCACAATATCAAACAAAAAACAATTTCATATACATCAAGGTTATGCATCATTAACCTTCTCATCAAACATTATCCTTAAAGTTTACATTTTCAATTTATCACAATAACCATAATGCTTTATTTCAATAAAAAGGAATAATATGAACAATTCACTATTAAAACAATTATAAATATTTAACTAATTAATTCATTAACCCTTCAAGGATAATCCAAGCATCCCTTTATTCCCATCAATAAACTAATTTAACATTCAATTAATCAATCAATTCCACAATCCCATTAATTAACCAATTGCACAATCCCATTAATTGATCAATTTTCATAACCTCATTGATTAATCAATTTAATGTCACATTATTAACCAATTTCATAATCAAAATTATCAAATCCAATTTTCCTAACTTCAACTCATTTTTCAATCACATGGAAAATCAATTAATCAATTCCATGATTCCATAAAGTAATAAATCAATTAATTTATTCAATTCAAAATTTAATTACCAAATGTTCCAATTGAAATTTCATAACACATACATGTAATTGGAATATAATAATATTATAATTGAATTTAGAACACCTACCTCAAGATCATTGACAGATGATCGCCAATGGAAATTTCCAATTGAAGAAGAAAAACCAAACTCATGACGAAGAACATGATCTAGATCCAAAACCTAGATCCAAGATCAAACAAATTAGATCCATAAAAACCTAGCTCTAGATTCATTACCAATGGAGGAAAACATCCCTTCAAAGGATGAGAGAAATATAATAGAGAGGGATAAAACTAATGGGATGAGAATATATTTCTTGGAGAGGTTTCGATTCTTCAATCAGGCCTTCAATTTATTAAGAACGGAGTTCGGAAACCCTTTTAATCGATCAGAAATCCTAAAAGATGAGATAAAATGTTTAGGGCTGAGTTGTTTTGAATTATGGTGAAGTGGGGGGTGGGGGGTAGGAATTTTAAAACTAATTTTCAGGGGTTTAATTTTCTTCGTACACAGTTTCCTATACGAGGCACATAATTTTCCCTAACTATGTGCCTAGGCATTCACATCCTATCAGGGAGTCAAATGGTTACAACTAGAAGGTTTCACAATTTGACAAATCATGTGCCAACTATGTGTATCCCCTCTATTTTTGTTCTCACAATTTTTTTTGCATGGGTGAAGAGTTTAGAAAAACCCTACGCCAACCATGAACTCCCCTATTTCCCTCCAAAATTCTAAAAGTTCACCCAAAAAATCCCCATAGTAAAACCCAAAAGGATATATTCAAATAAATAAAAAAATATTATTTATAAAAAATCTCAAGAAAACTCGAGAAAAGGTTGGGATCTTATAATATCCCCACCTTATAACATATCTTCCTCCAGCTGTATGACTGTGCAGTTATTGAGCCTGTGAAAATTTAATATTTATATAACCTAATTACTATTAGTATAGTGGTAAGTAGGGTTAAACCAAAAATAAGGAATTATTGATTGTGAAAACCAAAACCAAGGTAAAACAAGAAAAAAACTAAAATGAAAATAGTGAAATGGAAGGTAGTGAATGTGAAAATGAGGGTGAAATGGATTGAAGTAAGGGGGAAATGAGAAAAATGGTAGATAGATTGAGAAACAATAAGTGGATGAGATTATAGAGATCATACTGTCGTGAATTGAATAAAATATTTTCTCTGAAAACTTTAGGTAATAGAAATTGAATTGGTGCTGAAAAAATGGTGTTGATCCAATAAGCTCTTGTTTGATTAGATCAACACAACTCTTTGATCTTTTACTAGAAATGATATTTTTATCATCACTAGGGAATTGAAATACTTTTAATAGAGAATATAATGATAAAATTTTCCATTTTTCGTACTTCGATTAATGTTTAAAGGAAAAATGATTGCTATCATCACCTGTTGGTTTATAGAATAGCGAAAAAATGATGATCATTAAGAGGTGAAGATAAATCTCTGAGAAAAAAGTGAATAAAAAAAAGTTCAGTAATTTAGAAAAAAACATAAAAAGAATTTCAAATCATAACAATCCAACTCCCCCTATAACATTTAACTAAACATGCTGAAAATGATAACAATGATGAAAACAATAAGAAAGAGAATAGAAAACATCTCTTCTTAGATGACCTCCTTCCTCAAGATCTTGCTTCAATCCTTTGCACTTAGCTTTTTTTCCTGTCTCTATTCTCTATCCTCTAGTAAATGGATGGTCTCTATGATGGATTATCAGGAAGAATGGAAGAATAGAAGGAATTGAAATGGATGACCAGGGTGATGTGGAATAGAAGGATCGTCTACTAGAAAGATTGTCCTAGAATCTCCAGAAATGAGTCCCCTACCTATGATCCCAAATGTAAAAGGAAAAATCCCCATATCCCTCTCTATCATTAACAAAAAATATCTTCATGCTTCTAGAATACTCCTCCTCTCTTCCACATGAAATTCTATGATCCACCTATAACCACCTTCCTCTAGAACTCCTAGTGAGTGAAACAATACCTCCAAAATAGAATGTGCTTCCCACTCTCCCGCATTAGCAGTTTCAACTCCTTAGACATAGAACATTAATTAAAAGATTAAAATTATAAAAACTAAATTATTTAAATTATTTAATAATATTTACATGTAAAACACAACTTCTTATTGAATAAAAATAACTATATACAATTATTATAAATATAAAAGTAATTAAAATAAGTAAATTTGTAAATAAAAATACACACAATTATTATAATTATGATATTAAATTATAATTAGTATTTAAGAAAAATATATTTATAAAAAATAAGTACTTAATATAATTATATATAAAAAAATAAAAATAAAAATAAATGTGTTTATATTATTATTACTATATATGTTAATAATAATAATAATAATATTATATTTATTTTACTACTATTATTATTATATGTGATATTATATTATATTTGAAAAATAAAAAGAAAAAGAAGAAAAAAGGGGGATGCGGGTTTGACTAAGAGAGAAAAAGGGGGGAAGAGTGGGGTGGTGGAGTGGGCAGAGCATGACGGGGGTGGTTTGGGTGGGTGTAGGCAGCGCTGGAGGTCAGAGGAGGGAAGTGGGTCCGAAGGTAGTGGTAAGGTGATTCAGGTGAGGTAGTGACATTGAGCAAGTTCGTACGACTTTGTGAGTAGAAACCTTTGATTCTTATTCGGTGGCCAAAATTTTTATTTTGGGGTTTAAATGGAAGTGCGTGACGGTACTTGATGACTGGGGTCTTCGATAGTGTTGTGGTGCAATTGTTCTTCACTTGAACAAAAGTGGATCGATGGAGGGATTCTAGATTTGTAGTGGTGAGGTGAGGGGAGTAAGATCTATTCAAAGAACACCGATGTATTTTATGTCTTTAATGGTGGGTTTGGATTTAGATTGGGTGATGATTTAGGGTATTTTGATTTGAATAGATTTATCTTTTCTCAGTTATTTCTTCAATTCTGATTCTTTATCCTAGTGATTTTTGTATGTTACTACAAATATTAGTGTTTCTTGTGATACCATCAGTTTTTTATTGCTTCTATTGTATTGAACTGAAAGTTGGTGAAGAATGCAGAGGAGGTGGTGGTGACTTTATGTAAGAGGGGCTGTCGGTGGGTACTGTGAGTCACCACCAGATATGCTGGCAGTGAGTGAAGAGGAGAAGTAACATCAGAAGTTTCATGTAGAGAGTGGCGGAAGGAAGGTCTAGTAGTGACCCATTGAGTCACTATTAGGTAAGGTAGCAATGGTGACTCAAAGATTCACTGTTGGGTGAGACACCAACAACATTAGGTGGTGGCGGAGGATGTATTTTTCTAGAAAAGTGAATAGAAGACGTTGAAAAAGGGGTTGGCAGTGACTCATTTGAGTCATCATTGAAGAAGCTGGTGGTGACTCAAATGATTCACCGTTGAAAAACTTTGGGGGTGGGTGCAAGACTTAGTGATGGGGAATGGGGAAGGAAGCACCTGAAAAAGAAACAAAAACAAAGAATTAATTATAAAAAATATCAAATAATTAAATTAAAATAAAAAATTACTAAGTATTATAGAAAAGAATTAAATTGTTAAACTTAAATCAATTATTTAAATTTTTTAAAAACAAGTGTAATTTATTTATTTACAATTAAAAATAATTAATAAATCAAAATAATAAATTTTCAACATGAGTAAATTTTTCAAATAAATTTGATTATAGAATTAATTAAAAAAATAAATAAATTAAATTAATTCATTGAAAATTAACGAATTAAAAATTAATTAAATTAAGAGTTAATTAAATAAAAGAATAAATGAAATGGTTATTTTGAAAAAACAAAAGAAATGAAATAATGAAAGAATAACAAGAAAGAAAAATTATAATTGAAATAAAAACAAAATAATAAAAGATTTAATATTAAAATAGAATTAACTAATTATTCAAAATGACTAAAATGATCCATAAAATAAATTTTTTAACAATAATTGAAAATTTTAAAAATTTAAATTTAAATTAATAACTATTAAAAATTATTAAACAAAAAATAGTGATTTGATAATATAAAGTCAATAATATACGAAAATGTTGTGGTAAAAAGTATTGAAAAACTACCACATCAAACTCCCCCAACTGAAAATATTTGTTTGTCCTCAAACAAATGTATACTTTTTGATTTTTTGAAATAGAAAAAATGTTTTACAGTAAAATCAAAAAATGAAGCATGTATGGTCATTTAAAAATTTATGAACCAGATCAAGTCAGTATTTTCAAAAAAATTTAAAAAATAAAAGGGTCCTACCTAAATTCAAGTACCCACTGAAAATAAATATAGAAAAAAACCATTCACTGTAAAAAAAGTCATGTCTCCTATATGAAATCACCTACTTCCATACTTCAAATCCAGTTCAATCTCCGATTCTAAGAGTGATGACTGGTTAGATAAAATGGAATTAAAACCTTAACAAAAGGAACCTTCATTTTTTAATTTCTCCTAGGTTCCCAAAATCAAAGTCCATTTTTTTGAATCACTTTATTGATTAAACTCAAGTGATCTTCATAAAAGTAAACTATCCCTTCTTTATCTTGGTTTAAAATTTCTCTCACCATAATGAACTCATTTTTGAAAACTAGGCATTTTTTATTTATTTTTGTTTTTAATTTTACCCAGCCATGTATGTTTAAAGGAATGTGAAAAAAATACTTATTTAATATGTACAGAGGGACAACACACAAACCCAGTGCTTAGAGTATCATATATTTATCGTGTGATCCAATTTTCCCATTTTATTCCAATTTCAAAGGACTTCTAAGATTATCATTTGAGTGGGTTCCCTAAATTGAATATTTATTTTTAAAAAAGGTGATTCCCCTAGATTCCAGTTAAAATTTTCTATTTCCTAAATCTTGATCACAATTCCACAAAAAACTATCATATCTCACTCACTTCCTCAGTTCCTAAATATAAAATTCATAAGAATTGTGTGCAACTCCTCTCAACAATCATACATCCTTAAAAATTCCAGAACTTGTGAAACCCTCAACATCCAAATGGTTGTAATCCTCTAAGACGAAAAGAATTTATGTGAAAAATTAAACAAAAGAATCCTTAAGTTGTGAAATTATTTAAAAAGAATGAAAAAATTGAAAAAAATTGACCTATTTTTTTGAACAAAAATCAAGGGGGAATTTGAAGTGAGGGAATGACCCCTCTCCCCACACTTAAAACTAAACATTGTTCTCAATGTTGACCCTCAAGGTGGGAGATAAAAAAGTTCAAAACAAATGGGAAATTAAGCATGAAAATAATTGTGAAGGGGTTACACGAATGTTCAAAAAATATTACCTTGCCACATACATAAAGAGGAAAACAAAACAAAAACAAGAGAAACCCCACTAACCACTAATATCAAATCAAGTGTAAGTTTTTTTTTAAAAATTTCATACTTTAAGATGTTATAAAAAAACATAATATTCCTCAAATAAGCTTAAGTATTAGTATGATGATCAAAGTTATTCAGCAGCAATTAAATGAAAATGAAAGAAATGGGTGCAAGCAGATATAAAATGAAATTAAAAATAATTTTCAACTCACTAGATTATAATAAGATATAACCCAATAAAAAATAGAATTTCAATTTAAAAATAACCTAGAGGGGAATCCCCCACACTTTATTCCTAGTGGTATGAAATACTAATATGCATATATTTTTTTTGAAAAATATAAAACAGGACTTCCTTGAGTGTGGAAGATTTTCATTTTTAAATTCATCCAAATGAAGCCTCCCTTTGTGTGATTTCTACAAGATCTATGGCTGCTCAGTTCTAGTCCATGTAGATGTACCCAAATTTAAAATAGAGTTTAATAATTAATGTTTAAATAAAAATGTAATCAAATAGTCAATAAGAAGTTTTATCTAATGTTCTTCAACTAGAATCTTCCTTCTGGAATGGATGTTCCAAATGAGGCTGCCATAGGAAACAATTCTTACAACCAACCACAGATCCCTAGAACACCTATAAATCATGAAAACTGGTAATTAGTAACAAAAAACCTTCAATCAAGACAAAAAATATGTCAATGAAATTCATTAATTATGGTTTAATTATTCAGGGAGACACACAACTGAGCAATGATCATTTTTTCAAACTAAAATTTAAAGGGGAAAATAAGTAAACCACGGGTTTCCAACCATTCAGTGCTAGGTTTAAAGTCCCCCACCAGAATTTATTCCCCTAAATATTTATAACCATTATTATTCAATGGTAATGAATTATAGATGGTTTGGTATTCACTATTGTCTAAGGAAGTAACAACAAGACCTCCCAAGACATTTTCATCTTCAACAGTATACATAATTCTAAAAAAATTCATCCAGAACAATAAGAGGGTACATGCTGTTTAGCTCAGATTTACCTCTAAAACCGACTTAATCATATCTTAAAGTGTTAAATATAAGCCCAGAAAAATCTATTAACTGGTCAAGAATTATTCCCCAAATTACCCCACGCTTAGAGGTATAGAAAATCCCAGAAATAGAATAAAATCCAACACCAACCTCCTCAGCATTTCCAAAAAATAATCCTAAAACAACCTATAGATAAAAAAACTTAGAATACTACTATTTGAAGGAATTATACTAATATTCCAATAGATACTTCACAATGTTCATATAGGACTCAAATGATGTAAACCTTTCAAGTTCATATTGAAAGTCATTACAGAGAGAAACAAACTGATTAGGAAAGAAGTTTTTAAGAAAATACACTTGTTCAAAGGGGAAATCACCAAGTTTATTAAAAGGTTTTTACCCAGAACTATCTAAAAATTCAAGAGATTTCAAACATTCAATTTCAAAATGGAAACATTCATAAATAGGATGAGAAATTTCAGGAAGAAGTTGTGACTCACACTCCAAAATGGGTTCTATGGAATGAATATGTTCATCAATAGGTGGGTGGGGGGAAGGAGTAGTAGCCTAAGTAAAAATTTCAATGGGTTGGGGAATCCTTATCTAAGTGACCTCAATAGGGAAATAACCATACTTATCTTGGACCTAAATTTTAAAAAACTCATTTTTAGCAACATCAATCAGCTCACAACTAATCCCATGACTGAGATTTTCAAAAACCAAAATATCCTCCACATCATCCATAACTTGGAGGGTGAGTTTCCATTTGGACACATCAATGATGGTATTAACTGTAGTAATTAAGGGTCTTTATAATACGATTGATACCTTTTTATCACATTCCATATCAAGAATTCGAAAATACATGGGTAGTGGGATTTTTAATACACTCACTAATAGGTCATCCACCCTTTCATAAGAATTAGTGAGTCACCTATCAACAAGTTGATGAGAAATAGTAGTTGGTTTCATATCCCTAAAACCAATCTTTTTGAACAAGGAATATGGAATTAGATTAATACTTTCTATTAAATCACATCGACAATTCAGTTTCCCACTTCCTCCCATTCGATATTGAATAACAAAACTTCTAGGGTCCTTCATCTTTAGAGGTGGTTTACTCAATAAAACCACACTACAATCATCATTGAGATTGATTGTATAAATTTTCTTCCAATATTTTTTATTTTTTAGAAAACTTTTGGTGAATTTAATTTATTAATGAATTTTAGCTAAGGATTATAATAAAGGCATATTGATACTGAAGTTTTGAATCATTTTCTATAACCTCAGGTAGTCAGGTTCTTCACTCTTTTTCAGTATTTTACGAAACGGAATGGGAAGGGAATAATGTTTTAGAATAGGTTTATTGTCCACCTTCTCCTCAAACCCAACTTTATTCTTTTCTTCCTTAATTAGTCTCCATTTAATTTTCCTTGGTTCTTTAGTCTTTTTAAGTGTGGGTTGCACATTATGTTCATTTTGGACCAAGCTGTCTTGATTTCTATATTTTTCATTTTATAGATTTTTAGTCCCAAATTTAGTGAAATCCTCAACTTATTCTTTAGTAGGCTACACCCTAACTAGTTCTTGATATTTTAAGCCACTTCTTGTAGTGACGACCAACAAATTATCTTTGGGATTCAAAATTGTTGTACTTGGAAACTTACCTTTATCCGTAAAATTCATATTACTAACTAGTTGATACATTTGAACTTGAAAATTTTCAAGGATTTATTGTTGGTAATCAATATTTGAGATCTGCTTCCTAACAAGTTACTCTAAGTTATATTTTTAATTTTTAGGACCAACCATGTTTTTAACTAGATTCTAAGTTTGATTCAAGTATCCAAGGGAAGTGGCAGGTTTTTTTACTGACATTTAGTTGAATTTTGTATCCAAATTTATATTAATTTGAAAATGAGTCATTGTTTCCATAAAATCCACAAATTTAGAATTCTCCTATGGCTAGGCTGGTATATCAAAATTGGGGTAACTGTTTTGAGTGTGACTGTACACCACACAATAAGTGCATTGCTCCCCAAGTGTGTTCTCAATATAGACTACAGTAGCTCTAGGGTTGGTTTAAGTCCTATAAATCACTATCTTCCTAGTAGAATTATGTTGAGAGTTTTGAGAAAGTTTTTCAAAAATTCCCTTATCTCTTGTGATGTCTTATCAGAAAAGTCACCTCCAAAAAATTGATCTATAATATTTTGATTGTGTGGCCAGAGTCTATTATAAAAAGTTTCCATCAAAATGTGGGGAGATAATTAGTGATTTGGACATTGCTTAAGTAGGCCTCTAAACCTATTCCATGTCTCATGAAAGGGATCTCCTGCATCTTGGACAAAACCCATGATCTTGTGATGGACCTCTACAGTTGTGTACCTAGGATAAAATTTGGAGATAATGGAATTGAAAAGCTGATCCAAAGTATCAAAAATATCTTTATCCAAATTTTGGAACCAACTCCTAGCCTTTCCCTTGAGACAAAATGGTAACAACTTCATCCTAAGTTCCTCCTCACTTAACCCATGGAGAGGTATTTGTTTCACATAACTATAGAAAAATCTATGGAATTATAGTAAATCCTTATTAGGATGAGAAATTAAGGAAGGAAGAAAAGATATATGAGACTATTTTATTTAATATTTCCTAGACATAGAAGTGAGCCTTATACATGAATAATTTATAGAAACTAAATAAAATAGAAACTATCTAAGTCTAGGAATCTCAGGGGCTTGATTTTGAGGTTGTGGTGGATTTAGATCCTGATTTTCATTTTGATCTTCTTGAACAACTAAATTCTCCATTTTAATGTAAATTGAAACAGTTTTTTTTTTACAGTTTTTATGTTTTGAATTTTTTTAGGTTTTATGTTTTTTTAGTTTTTTAGTTTTTTTAATATTTTTTTACGTTTTTTTTGACTTGGTCACACGTGATTTCCTCAGAAACAACACCAAAATTTAACTGTACAGTCATTAAGAATGAAACATTTTAATATTTATATAACCAAATTACTACTAGTACTATGTAAAGAAAGGTTGAACCATAGAGAAGTACTTAGTGATTGTGCAGACAAAGAAAAATATAAAATAATAAAAAACCAATAATAAAAACTAAAATAAAAATTGTGAAATAGAAGACAATGAATGTGAAAATGATGGTGAAATGGACTTGAGTTGGGGAGTAGTGAGGAAAATTTAAGATATAGTGAGAAACAAGTAGTGTATTATATTAGGGAGATCATACTCTCATGAATTGAATAAAGGATTTTGTCTTCAAACTCCAATTTAGAACAACTGCATTGGTGCTCAAAAAATAGTGCTGATCCATTGTGTTCTTTCTTCAGTAGATCAACACAAAACTTCATTATTTCATTAGAAATGATCTTTCGATCAATAATAAGGAATTGAAATTCTCTTAATGGAGAAGAAAATGTTAACCTTTTCCATTTTTATAACTTTGGTTAAAGTTCAAAGGCAAGATGAATGCGATCGTCACTTGTCGATTCTTAGAATAGCAGAAAATTATGCTCATTAAGATAAGAAGATAGAAATATGAGCTAAAAGTGCATCGAATAAATTGTAGCAATTAAGAGTATAAAATAATAAGAATTTCAAATCAAGAAAATATGATTCCCCATATAACATTTAACTACACATTGCAATAATGATAACAATGTTGAAAAAATGGAAGAAACAGAAAAAAAAACATATATTCTGAGATAATTTCCTTCCTCAAGCTCCTTTAGTGAAATCCACCAATATTTCCAAGATGGTCTATTCGCTGATGGTCTACAAATGGCCTGCTGGTCTTTTAACAAAAATAAACGTTTAAATCAAAAACTTTGTTTGGACAAGAAATATTCTTGAAAGGAAACTTGAAACCGTCCCTTGGAATACTTGCTGCAAACCTCTTGAAAAAGGTGGTCTTGGAATAAAAAACCCATGTGTTTTTAATTATGCACTCCAAGAAAGACTCACATGGAGGATAACCCATAACAACTCTGAATCCATTGTTTTTCTAAAAAAGAGATTTCTTTCGAATTTAAAAAAGGGAAATTTGAACCACATTACTTCCTCTATCTGTCCCTCCATTAAGAAATATTTTTTGAATATTATGACTAATTCTAGATGGATGGTTCATATGGACTCTACACATAACTTTTGGCTAAATAATTGGTTGGGAACCTCCCTCATATATTTAGTCTCTCCTAATTCTCTTCCAGAAAGCACCAACACTACTATAAAATATGTTATACAATCTCGTATCTCTCAATTTCCTGGGAACATCATTCAAGTTATTGATAACTACGACTTTGATAATTCCTAAGATTTCCTCATTTGGGAACTTACTCACAATGGTATTCTTGATTCAAAAAATTTCTATAAACACAATGTTTCAAATTATGATCTTGATTTTTGTTGGTTGAAATCTTTTAAAAAACCCTGGATTAAACCCTCAACAATTACTCAAGTTTGGTGACTTTACTATAACCGTATCCCCACTGAGGTTTGTCTTCAGTCCTTTGGAGTCTAACTTGGATTTAGGTGTCCTTTCTGCCATCAAAATATAGAAGATACTAACCATCTGTTCCTATCTTGTTCCACTGCCTCTACCCTTTGGAATTATATTTCTGACATTTTTTACTGCAGATGGATTCTTATTAATTATCTTATATTTCAATTAAAATAATGTGTGGATATAGATTTCTCTCAAAAAATCAAGAACCTATTCCTCACTGCGGTTTCTAAACTCCTTCTTATGATCTGGTATGATAGAAATAAAATTATTCATAAAAATTACTCATTCAATCTCAATGCAGGTAAGAAGCCTATTCTCATTGCCATTAGGGATGCTTCTTCGATCCAAAAAGCTTATTGTTACAACACTATTGGTGATTTTGAGATCCTATGTCGACTTTGGATTGATTGGCTATACAAACAGCTGAAGAACACTTTTGAGGTGTTCTAGAAAGCACTGCTTCAAGGATGGATCAAACTGAATGCAAATGGTTCTTCTAAAGAAAATATGGGACCCACGATATATGGTGCTATATTCATAGACTACCTTGGTATGTGTCTTGGATTCTTCTTTGGGAGCTGTGGTACTGCATCGTCTCTGGAGTCAGAAATGATGGGCGTGATATATGCCATCATCTTTGCCATGCAAAAGGGCTGGAACAATATTCAGATTGAAAGTGACTCAACCACTATTGTCCATGCTATTAGGGTGTGGTGCATCTTGCCTGGCCACTGACCACCTGCTGGATGAACAGACTAGATTCGCTTAGAGGGACTAATTTCATTGCCACACATGCCTTTTGTGAAGTAAACATGGTTGCTGATGGTCTTTCTAATAAGGGAATAAACCAGGGCATAACTTAGAAGGAAGAATTTCCAGTTGAGCTTCTCCCTTTCTATGATAAATATTGTAACAAGATCCCTTATTTCAGACTCATGTAGTTCTCTTTTCTTTTATCTAATAAACTTTGTCTCGTTCTTTGACCAAGGCACCACCTTTAAAAAAAATAATTAATAGAAAAGATATTCATGCTTCTAGAAGAATCCCCCTATCTTCCACATATAATGCCATGAGATGGCTATAAACACTTTCCTATGGAAATCCTAGTGAGTGTAGCAATGCCTTCATAATAGAATGTGCTTCCTGCTCTATCGTACTTTGAGCAGCTTCAAATCCTTGGACACAAAACATTAATTAGAAGATTAAAACTATAAAAAATATATTATGAAAAGTATTTAATGATATATACAAGTAAATTATAACAACTTATTAAATAAAAATAACTATATAAAATTTTTATAAATATATATAGAATAATTAAAATATGTACATTTGTATATAAAATTACGGAAAACCATTATAATTATGATATTAAATTATGATTTGTATTTAAGAAAAATATATTTTTAAAAAATAAGTACTTAATATAATTTGATATAAAAACATAGACATAAATATATATGTATTTCTATTATTAATATTTTATATGTTAATATTAATATTATTATAATTATTATTATATTTATTTTATTACTATTTTTATTATAAGTGATATTATATTATATAAGAAAAATAAAAATAAAAATAAGACAAATGGGGAGAGGGGATTGGCTAAGAGAGGAGAAGGGGGGAATAGTAGGGTGATATAGTGGGTAGAGTAGGGAGAGGGTAGTTTGGGCAGGCATAGGCAATGCTGGAGGTCGGAGGAGGGCAGCGGGTCTGAAAAAAAGGACAAGGTGATTTTGGCGAGGTGGTAGCATCGAGAAAGTTAGGATAACTTTGGGAGTAGTGACCTTGGATTCTTCTTTGATGACCAGCTTCTAATTTTGGGGTTTGGATAGTAGCGCATGGTGGTATGTGATGGTGGGGGTCTTCGACAACATGGTGGTGCAGTGGTTCTTCACTCAATCGGTGGTGGCTCGGTAGAGGGATTCCATATCAGTGGTGGAGAGGCTACGGGAGCTCAAATATGTATAAGGAATGTTGATGGATTTTATATCTTCAATAGTGAGTTTGGGTTTAGATTGGGTGATTATTTGGGTTATTTTGATAGGAATTGATTCGTCTACACTCAGTTTTTCATTTGATTATGATTCTTCATCCTAGTGATTTTTGTTTACTGTTACTAAGATTTGTGTTTCTTATACAGTCGTTGTATTTTGTTGTTACTGTTGTTGTATTGAACTGGGGATGGGTAGAGTGCATGGGAGGTGGCAGTGAGTTGATGCAATAGGGTTTGGAGGTGGGTACTGAGAGTCACCTCTAGAGATGCTGGTAGTGAGTGAATATGAGCGGTGCTAGAAGAAGGTTCAAAGAGAAAGTTACAGAAGGTGGGTCTGGTGGTGACTCATTGAGTCACCATTGGGTGAGGTAGCGGCGGTATGAGGTTCTAGTGGAGGATGTGATTTTTTGGAAATGGGAATGGGTGGTAGTGACAAAGGGGCTTGTGGGGAATCATTTCAGTCACCGTTGAAGAAGATGGCGGTGGCTCAAATGATTCACCATTGGAAAACTCTGGTAGTGGGTCCATGTAATGGTCTGTGTTCCCCCGATTCATTAATTTGCTGGTTTTGGAGGTTGGAGATGTTAATAGGAGGTTTGGAGAAGTTTTTATGATGAAGGATGTAAGTGGGAGGATTACACGCCACGTAATGAGGTTACAAGACGTGAATCATGGGTTGATAGTTTTACTAGAAGGGTTCATGACATGGGGGGATTCGAGGTCTAAAAAATAAAATAAATCTAAGAGGCGACATTATTTTTAGAGGAGGTGGAACTCAAAGGGTTATATGACATTAAAGGGTATTACACATCTGGAAATACCCCGATCCATTTTTATTTTAAATTTTTTTTCGGGAAAACCTTTTATTTCATTCATTTATTTATTATTTTCATCTTTCTAAAATCAAACCCTAGGTTCCCTAAGGAGATATTTGATCCCCACTACTCCCTCCTTGGTCAATCGAATCAGGTGGTTGTTCGTGGGTGATCCGTTATCGACCCATGGTATGTTTTCAACTCATTTTTTCTGTTTTCTCTTATTCCTCCCCTAGAATTTGCTGCTACAGTTTGGGTTGGATTTGGATGAACATTTGGGAAGAGTTTTGGTAACCCATTGGTGTGGAATATGTTGATCCTCATTTCTGCCAGTGCAATCATCACCTATGGGATTTCTTCTTAACCCTACGGTGCACAGATGAGTCGAAAAACTTCTCCAAGGTAGGGTTTCTCCTTCATTTCTCTTTGCTTGTGTATCAAGTTGGCGGGATCTACTTTTTTTCCTACAAATAATAGTTTTTCCACCATAATTAAAGATAATGAACTGTATAATTTAATTAAAAGGGGAAGTTGGGTGTATTCATATGATTTTTATAGCCTTTATCATGTTTTGATATTGTGAAATTGTATAGGATAAAAACCACAATGAAAACCATGGACGTTGGTGGTACTTACCTGTGAACCAAACAAGTTTCATGTTGGTTGGAATTATTAAACACTTGAGAATTGAAATTGGTTAAAATGTACACCAGGCTAATGAATGGATGCCCTAGGATTTTCCTTTCTTTATTTCTGTGACAACCCATGAATTATTAAGTTAAATAAATCAAGGGGTTCTCGTTAATTTGGAAATTGTGTTATGCTTTGATATTTGGGGTAATGTGCTGTGTGGGATGGACGTGGTTATGTGTGTGGGGTGGATGTAATATGAAGTGGTTGTGTTATGGTGTGTGGGTTTTCTTGGTTATGCTGTGGTATGTTTGTGGAGAATCGGTGTGTGATGTTGGTTTATTGTGGAATAGATGAACTTGTGTGGTGCATCGAGGCTTTGAGACTGTTGTGCAGTGCATCAAGGCAGCTGGACTATTGTGTGGTGATGTGTGACTGGATCGGGTTGTGTGTTAGAGTTTGTTTGGTTGGGGTGTGACTTGAACATAGATGAATGTGGAGGTACTTTAGTTTCTTGACTTTTTCCTTTTGAGATGAACTTGACGGTGTTTCTTGTAATGGCTTGTGTTTAGTAGTTTCCCGATAGTGATGGTTTTGATAAATGAACTATTTAATAATGAATAGAAATAGTTAAATGGAAAATTGGATGGAAAACATGAAGTCAGCATGTGGCTTGTTATGTGGTGTGTGCATTTTAGAGGTGGCAGCAAAGGTGGAAGTGTTATGGGGTGGTTTTTTTCTTGATAACCCATAGGTTGGGCTGAGTGTTTTATACCTATATACATATACTTGTAGTTACTTGGGATTTATATATGTACCCCACTCTATTTGAGCACTATGTGCTGAACACACTCATTGTTACGGGGTACAGTGTCTTTCCCAACATCCTAGTGGGAGGATGGATGGCTGGTTATCGACTCTTCTCTGCTCCCTCTTCTAGGCATTGGTATCCCAAGACTTTTCGAGTAGGTAGTTGTGCGGTTGTGAGGCCCAGGTGTCTGCGGGTGAGGTTTGATTCCCAGGTCTCTTCGAGATGAGATATGTAGTGCTTTCCTAGGTGTCTTTAGGATGAGTTTGTGGTTTGTGGGCCAGGTGTCTACATGTGGGATGTGATGTGGTTTGTGGCCCAGGTGTTTGTAGGTGGGATGTGGTTTGGTGCCCAGGTGTGTGCAGGCAGGTGTGACAGTGAGGCTTGTGGAAGAGTGTGGTAGGGTTAGGATGTTCACCGTTAGGTATGAGTAGTTAACCAATGGGAAGTTGTTTGGGGTACCCAAATATCAATGCGCATATTACATTACTTTACTTGACTTGCGTTATTTATTGGGTGTGAATTTTGTGAGGTTAGGGTGGTTATTATACCTTGTTAGGTGCTTTTGGTTTTTTCTGTTTTCTCACAGGGGCATTAGTGTGCTTATCCACTTGTGCATGAGATACATTTTCTTTTCCTACTGAGTATAATTGTATGCTCACCATATGTATATAAAATTGTTTTCAGGTTTCCAAGAGGATTTTGTGGACCTACTTGGGTAGTACTAGCTCGGATGTTGGGGACAGTTGTTGTGTCACTGCTTAGCTTTCTTTTGGTATTTAATTTTTAGATGCTCTCTTTTTCATCAATTACATTTTGAAACATGCATGTGGGATGGATTTTGGTTTTTTTACTTATGTATATATGTAGTACTTGGAGTTGTTTGGGTTTGACCATCTTATCTCCTAATTTTATTCTATAAAAATGGAAATTCCTTCCATATTTGTGAGATTATAGACCCTTGGTGCTGGTCTCCACCCCAGGGCCTAGTGAAGGTTGGACTCGGGGGTCATTTTCTCTCTTTCTTCATTGCCAGCCCAGTAGGGGTATTTTTGGAGGGAGGGGGTCATGACAGAATGGTATCAGAGGTGATGGTTGAGAGATAAGATGAAGTTTGAGATTAGGCACAGTGAAGATTGCATGGGTTGGTAGGGAAACAATGTTAGTTGATCTTGGGTGTGACATAGGCCATGGAAGACTCGCTAGGACATGGGATTTTAGGGCCCCCCATGATTCGATGCGAGGACTCTGAGCCTACAGAATGACCAAGTGAGGTTGAACCTATTGTAGGGTAGATACCCTAGGAAAGGTACATGAATCATAATGACTTGTGTTCCTATTTGAATTTTGGAGTATTGGGGAAATTGAGATAATTAATGAGTTAAAATGAATCCTAAATGAAAATTCCATACTACTCAGGCTTAGGAGTTCCTTGTTTGTTTTTTTAGCTATGGAACCTAGTCATCATCCATGTGTGGTACATGCAGCAGAGGATTAACAAGATGAATCGGTTGATTGACGGAGGGTTGACCCGGTAGAGGAAGTTGAACAGTTTCAAAATACGTTACATGCTTTCTAGTGGGAGACTCCAAGAAAGTATGAGGGTATCATTTCATATATATAGATGGATAGATATATTGAGGAGATTGAGTTCACCTTCAGCCTAATTCAGGATCTAAAGAAGTAATGGGTTCCATTGGTGGTTATCCAAATGAGGGGATCTATTCATCAGTGGTGGACACTATAACTAGGGGAGAGAAAGAAGGATGATGTTTTGTGGGATGATTTTGGGAAAGAGTTCGGAGCAGAATTATTTTCCTTGACCATGATGGCCAAGAAGAGGTAGGAGCTAATCCCCCTCCAACAGGGGAGTATTTTGGTATAGGAGAAGTCGATCAAGTTCAAGGATCTTCTTTTCTTTGCACTGGATCTCTTTTCGGATGAGGAGTCTCGGACAAGACGCTTAGAGAAGGCACTTTGTCCTTCTCTCCTGTATGCAATTATCCCCTTCACCTTACCGATATACTTAGAGATTTAGAATAAGGTTGAGGTAGATTAGAGGATGCACTCATGATGAGGTTTTCTATGAGAGGGCATTTAGCCTAGATCTTCAAAGGGAAAGACTACTAGTAGTAGGTCCCAGGCGCTAGGGCCTTCCAGGTTTCGGCTAGCGGGGAGCCGACCCTAGTAGTTCCAATTATGACCATCTAGTCCTCGTGATTTTTCCACGCACTTGGGACCAAGGTTCTTCAATTTTGGAGGCTGTGGGGACCTTCCGAGTCAGTGATCAGTTTGAGCTTAGTATGGAGGAGGTGGAAAGGTTTATCACCCACCTTAGTAGCAGTTTCCGTCCAAGCCATTTCAACAACAGGGACAATAAGATCCTGCTCTGCCGAGGGGTGATGGATCATGTGGAGCCCGACCTTAGGGTGTTCCTCAAGGACCTCAACCCAAGCAAGGTTGGGGAGGTAGTCATCAGAAGAGGGGTTGAGGATCTAGGCATGGTTAGTTGCACGCTGCAGAGGGAGTAGTTCCAACATGGCCAAAGATCATTCGAGGTACGATCAACCTGTTTAGTACACTTGTTTTCACATTTTTTGATTTAGGAGCTTCTCAATACTTTGTTTCACCCAATCTAGCCCATTCTATGGGGATATACATATATATACTTTCCATAACCCTAGTGTTGAGTACACTGGTTGGAGGTCAGACCAGTTAATTTGATATGTTCCAGGGATATAGACTAATTATGGGACCACATCAGTCCCATGGGGATATTTTCCTATTATAAATTCAAATATACGATGTCATCCTTAACATCAACTATATGTACTCTATGCATTCTGTTATCAAATTATTTTGGAGAAGAGTCATGTTTTCATATATGGATAGACAAGGTGTAACTTTCATTATCTAACAGAGTTGTATGATGGGAAGTCAGGGTGTGGAGCCTCTTCTTTCCTTCTTGAATGAGCTGTTAGTGGAATCGATGGATGACAAGATTATGAGGCTTCCCATATTTCGTTGGGGAGTTCTTGTATATTTTTCCTGAGGAGGTTGTGACTCTACCTCCTCAACGGAATGTTGAGTTTGGGATAGATTTGCAGCCCAATTACTCTAAAAGTTTGATGGATCCTTATCGAATGACACCTTCCAAGTTGTGGGAGATGTATATTCAGATCGATGAATTGATTAAGAAGGGATTCATCCATCCTAGTGTGTGGCTGTGGGATTCTCTGGTTCTATTTGTGAAGAAGGAGGATGTTGGTATTTGGTTGTGTATAGATTACCGGAGGTTGAATCAGGTAATGGTCAAGAACCATTATCCTCTCCCGATGGAAGAAAATCTTTTTGACCAGATAAGGGGATCAAGTTGGTTCTGTAAGATTGATATGTGGTTTGGATATCACCAGTTGAGGGTGAAGGAGTATGATATCCCAAAGACTGCTTTCAGGTTCAGGTATGGGCACTTCGACTTCATGGTCACACCGTTTGGTGTTAGGAACACACCGACCGTGTTCATGGGGATTATGAACTCTATCTTTCATGAGTTCCTAGACCGGTTCATCGTTGCTTTCATCAATGAAATTATGATCTACTCAAAGTTAGAGGAGGAGTATACTGAGCATCTCAGAGCTATCTTAGAGATTATTCGACACCACCAGCTCTATGGTAAGTTGTCTAAGTGAAAGTTCTGGACAATGTATGTCCACTTTCTTGTACATGATATGTCTTAGAAGGGTGTAGTAGTGGATCCGTCAAAGGTTGTGGAAGTTGGTTCTTGTGTATCACCCAAGAATGTGGCAGAAGTTCGCAACTTTCTTAGTATGGTGGGCTATTACTAGATATTTTTACCTGATGTTTCTCAAGTTTTAGTATCGTTGATTGTTATAACCCAAAAGGCCATGTTTTTGTGTGGAGTGAGCACTGTTAGGCCGCATTTGACTATTTGAAAGGGAAGTTGGTCATTTATCTAGTTCTACAGTTTCTAGAGGTGGGTGTGATGTTCGATGTGTTTTGTGATGCTTCCCCTATAGGATTGGGATATGTGCTGATGCAGCAGTGTGGAGTGATCTCTTATAGGTCTAGGCAGTTATGTCCCCATGAACATAACTATGGAACCCATGATTTGGAGCTAGTAGCAGTTGTGTTGTCTCTATATTTGTGGCGACATTACCTCATTGGGGAGCACTTTGTGGTTTTTACATATCACAAGATTTTGAGGTATATATTTTCCCAGAGAGATATGAAATTGTGATAGCATATATGGATTGAGATTCTTTAGGACTATGATTTTGAGATCTTCTACACCTTAGGAATGGGGAACGTTGTAGCTAATGTTTTTAGTAGGAAGTTGCAGAGATAGGTAGTTTAGGAATCTGTGGATGCTTGGATAGCGATGGAGGAGTTGGCCACCTTTCACATATATGGGGGAATGGATAGTGGTAGAGGATGTTTGTTTCAGATGATAGTGCAGTATAATCTGATGTAGAAGGTGGAGGAGTCTTAGTGGAGAGACTTAGAGGTTGAGGTGATGCACGATTGCATTAACCAGGGTGATGCTTCGGAGGGATGGTCGAAGGATGGTCATAATCAGATGTTGTCTCGTGGGAAGCTATTTGTTCTAGTGGAAATTCATGATAGAGGTATCTTTGAGTTTTAAATATCACCTTTATCGGTACCCCTAGAAGTTTCTAAGACATACTGTGGCTTGAGGGAGTTGTTTTGGTGGCCCAGGATGAATCGAGCTATGATAGAGTTTGTGGAAAAGTGCTTAGTGTTCCAGAAGGTGAAGGACAAGAACCGTTTTCCCTATGGTTTTTTGCAACCCTTTGATGTCTCAAAGTGGAAGTGGGATGACATCTCGATAGATTTCATCACAGGTATACCTTGGGATCAGGGATTCTATGATTCTATTTGGGTAGTAGTGGATCAACTAATGAAATCAGCACACTTTTTGGAAATCAAGGAGTCGGGCATGGTGGATGCCTTGGCGCAGAGGTACATAGATGAGGTAGTGCAGATACATAAAGTTATGAGGTCCATTGTTTTGTATTGGGATACACACTTTTCCTTATGAGTCTATAGGGTATTTTAGCATGATTTGGCACTCAATTATGCCTTAGCATTGCCTTCCACCCTCATACAGATGGGTAGATAGAGCAGACCATCCAGAAAATAGAGGATATTCTACGAGTGTGTGTTCCGAGATTTAGAGGATTGTGGGTATGAAAATTTCCCATGGTGGAGTTTTCTTACAATAATTTCCATCACTCTTCCATTTGAATGAATATGTTTGAAGCCTTGTATAGGAAACCATGTCATTCACCTTTGTGCTGGACAGAAGTTGGGGAGACAATTGTTCTTGGTTTAGAGGTAGTGGAGATAATGATGGAAGAAGTTTAGCTCATACATGAGAGGATGAAGGTATCTATGTATTAGAAGAATTTATATGCCGATCATCGGAGGAGGACTTTGGAGTTCGAGGTTAGAGAAAACATATTTTTGAAGGTTTCCCCTCAATGTGGGAAGTAGAGGTTTGATTGAGGGAGTAAGATTTCTCCTAGGTACATCGGGCCTTCCGTGGTGGTGGGATGAGTTGGAATGGTGGCATATCAATGGGTGTTTCCACCACAGATTTAAAGGATCCAAAAAATCTTTCACATCTCCCAAATTTATCAGTATATTCATGATGACTCCCATGTCATTGAGTGGGAAGGATTGGATATTGAGGACGATGTAGCGTTGGTGGACTGGATAGTGGAGATCCAGGATCTATGGGAGAAGGTTCTGTGTGGACAGACCATTCCTTTGGTTCATGTGTTGTGGAGTCATGGTGGCCTGGAGGAGAGTAATTGGGAGTGATAACCGCATATGTGTACCTAGTACCTGAAGATATTTTTAGTTTTTCTTATGTACTTTACTTTGTGATGTAATGCCTGAACCTTGTTCATTATGAGATGAGTTGTTTCAGTATTCTATAAAATGTGATAATGTCATGACCATGAGGAGTGTAGGACTCGATTCCAAATCAACAAGCATTAATTGAGATGCGATTAAACCCGTGCGGGCAGGTAAGTGCTACCTAGAGTAGATGGTATCTTGACATGGAAGAAAGAATATCCTGATTCATGTGTTTGAAAATGTGTCTTTTAGTTCTTGTGTGGTGTTTCTTGTGGTCATTTGGGGTAGTAGATATTGGAGGAGGTGTTCTTGGATGTCGAGGCTTTAATTTAGCATTGGAACAACACAAGATGGTTTATCCTTGGGAGGTATCTCACAGGTGTAGGTTCCGGGCGCAACGGAAGCGCGTTGGTGGGTTTTCCCAACTTTAATTTTAACGTTAAACAACGTTCAATACGAGATCCGTCACGATATAAAATGCCGAATCTTCAGAATATAACGAAGAATGAAAAGAAAATAAGAGTCCCGAAACCCTTGAGGAGGATCATCATATGTTGATTATAATTAATTTAATTAATGCATAAGAATTACCTTGTTGGAATTCTTTATTCATTGATGTGTCCGGTCGCAATTCGGTGATCCGTAGTTGCGTCGTAGAATCCAAGTGTAGGATTCCTCTAGCGGTGATCCACACGTGTGTCACGTATCTCCGGACATCACCGAAGAGATCTCCAGGTGCTAGCGCAGAAGAACCTTCGCTTGCGATGTCCGCCTTCGACCGCCTTGATCCGGTGGAGGATCTTGCTCTCGTAACTTGAGGGCGTTCTTGGTGGAAAGGGAATTCTCTCTTGGCTTGAGAGTATTTCCAAATCCGTTGTGCACAACAATGGCTCTAAAAAAAGTTGGGGTTGCGAGGATATTTATAATCAGGTTTGAGGTTAATAGAGTTATGACAATAAATAAACGCGTTACATGTTTTATTTATTTCATTAACTCTTATTGAAAACCACCATGTCGAATTATTAATTCCTTGACATGTGCCCACGCTGATTATAATAAATATCATTTAATAAAACAATATTAAATCCTCAAAATCCCAATTGGAAATAACTACACGGCGTGTAATAATTAATACACGGCGTGTGCTTGTTTTTCATAAAACTACACAGCGTGTATATTTAATATACACGGCGTGTACTTTTATTTTCCATTTTTCTCCACCACATTTATTAGACCTTGAGTAATGACTATTTATTTCTTAAATAAATGTAACTACATTAATCGCTAATAAATATATTATTTTATCCACAGTATATTCTATCGAATAACTAGTATCAAAATAAATGCGATCAGACATCCTTAAATAATTATTAAACCATAGTCGGGAATAATATTTATTTAACTTGTTAAATTAATATTTAACTGAGATACATGGACACACTTAGTGTGTGACCCTCTAGGCCTCTTTCTCAGTGGCATTAGGCTGAGCCTGCCTAAAGTCCAAGGTTAGCGTCTAGAAACACGCCAAGGCACCCATAGAGAAAGAAGTTAACGCCGCAATGACGTGTCACCTCCTACGAACGCATACCGTGTAATAAATCCCTTTGTCTCGATATCTCCAATCAAGCGGGTTGCATACTAGTGCCATCAACCCATGTGCTTGATTATTCTTTCTTTGACTTCCCGGAATTGAACTTTCCCATACCTTACCATGGCCATGGATTTATTTAGGCTATATCAATTCCATCAAAGGGACTGAGATATCTACTTCCGTTATGGAACGGAAGGGACAAATCCTTTCTCGCATTATCTATTAATGCGGTATTACTCGTGACGCACCCAACGTATCCTACCTCGCTACAAATAGTGTGTCATCACAGTTTTCGTGAATACATCTAAGTTCACGAGTTGTAATACCCATTAATAATAATCTTAAAGTCTAAGGATCAATACACACATCCGTAGATAGGAACATCCAATGACACTATGAAATGTGGATTTCCTTCTGGCGGGTCTCGTTCTCATAATATCCTCCTGGATATTACCAAGGGCGCACACCATGAGAAGGTGCCTCAAAGTTCTATGAGTCCTCACCCCTAATGACCTGTATTATTTGTGTCCCTCAAATAATATCATCCGACCATAGAACATACATTCAAGAACAGTGTTATGGCACTTTCGAGTTCTCATCATAGCAGGGATCCGCTACGACCCTTTAATGCAACAGCTGTCCTTAGGACATTATCACATGACATGTCACGCAGAAGAACAATCAAGATGTGATAAGGATTTTATTTAATGAATAAATTACAAAGTAGTTGGTTCTATACCACCAACTCCAACAGACTCCCACTTGGACTAGAGCCAACTACTAGCAACCTTTAACCCGCTAGCTCTCACATGATATTCATGCTTCTGCTGAGATAGGTCTTTAGTCATGGGGTCCGCCATGTTCTCTTCTGTGGACACTCTGCTCACTACAACTTCACCCCTTTGATAGAAATCCCTCAAGAGGTGATACTTCCAGAGTATGTTCTTTGTCCGTTGATGTGACCTTGGTTCTTTTTCAAGAGCCACCACTGCAGTATTATCACAGTACAATGTAATGGGATCTTTACTGCTAGGCACCACATCAAGCTCCTGGACAAAGTTACAAATCCAAACGGCTTCTTTGGCTGCATCAGAAGCCACTATATACTCGGACTCCTCTGTAGAATCGGCGACAACTGGATGCTTTGAACTCTTCCAGCTCACAACTCCTCCATTGAGACAGAAAACATATCCAGATTGCGACTTCAGATCATTTTGATCTGTTTGAAAACCAGCATCAGCATACCCTCTGATGACAAGCTCCTCGTCTCCTCCATACACCAGGAACATATCCTTAGTTCTTCTCAGATACTTAAGGATAGTCTTAACAGCAGTCCAATGCTGTTCTCCTGGATCTGCTTGATATCTGCCTACCATGCTCAGTGCATAGGCAACATCAATCCTGGTACATAACACGACATACATGATGGATCCTATAGCCGAAGCGTATGGGACCTTGCTCATTCTATCTTTCTCCTGTCGTGTCTGGGGACACATTTTCTTAGAAAAATGTAAGCCATGTGACACTGGAACCAATCCCCTCTTGGATTTTTCCATACTAAATATCTTTAGTATCTGGTCAATGTATGTACCCTAACTTAGTCCAAGCAGCCTCTTGGATCTGTCACGAATGATCTTGATCCCTAGAATGTAGGCTGCTTCTCCTAAGTCCTTCATGGAGAAACACTTTTTCAACCAGTCCTTAACTGACTGTAAGGCTGGTACGCCATTTCCAATAAGCAATATGTCATCAACATATACCACTAGGATGACGACCGCATTCCCATTAAACCGCTTATAAACACATGGATCACATTCGTTCTTAATGAAACCAAATTCCTTTATGGCTTCATCAAATTGAATGTTCCATGACCTGGATGCTTGCTTTAATCCATAAATGGATTTCTGCAACTTGCAAACCCTTTTGGCTTCACCTGGTGTCACAAACCCTTCTGGTTGTGTCATATAGACATCTTCCTGAAGGTTCCCGTTAAGGAATGCTGTTTTGACATCCATATGCCAAATCTCGTAGTCATGGTAAGCTGCTATGGCAAGTATGATTCTTATGGATTTAAAAATGGAAACTGGTGAGAAGGTTTCATCATAGTCAATTACTTGATGCTGTCTGAATCCTTTATCCACTAGCCTTGCTTTATAGGTGCTAACTTGACCTTCCATGTCCAACTTTCTTTTGAATACCCATTTGCATCCAACAGGCTTTACATCTACTGGCTCATCGACCAGAACCCAAACTTGGTTCTGATACATGGAATCCATCTCAGAATTCATAGCTTCTAGCCATCTTGTAGCTTCTGAGCTTTCTACTGCTTCCTTGTAGGAGAGAGTTTCATCATTGTCCAACAATAATGATTCACCATCCTCGGTGACTAGGAAACCAAATCTCTCTGGTTCCCTTACCTCTCTTGAACTCCTACGCAGTACTTGTGTTTCTGGAACCTCTTCCACAGGGACCTGTGGAACTTGTTCCTATACCAACTCCTGTGTATCTTGAGCATCAACTTCGTCGAAGTCAATCTTTCTCCCACTATCCTTCTTGAGGATGTGCTCCCTCTCAAGTAAGACGACTTGTCTGGAGACAATCACTTTCTTGTCTTGGGGGTTATATAGGTAATATCCTTTTGTTTCCTTGGGATATCCTATAAAGATACACTTCGTTCCCCGGGGTGCTAGTTTGTTTCCTGAGAAGGCCTTAACAAACGCCTCGCATCCCCATACATGTGTGTGCGACGAAGTGGGTTTCCTTCCATTCCATAACTTGGATGGAATTCCATTTGCCGCCTTAGTTGGTACTCAGTTTAATGTGTATGCTGCAGTTTGTAATGCATATCCCCAAAAGGATAATGGAAGATCCGCATGACTCATCATCGACCTCACCATGTCCAACAAGGTGCGGTTCCTCCTTTCACTAACACCATTCCACTGTGGTGTATAAGGAGGAGTGAGCTGAGATAGAATCCCAGACTCCCGTAGAAGATCGATGAACTCTTGGTTCAGATATTCTCCACCTCGATCCAATCAAATCTTCTTTATCTTCTTAACAAGTTGATTCTCTACTTCATTCTTGAATTCCTTAAATTTCTCTAAGGACTCTGACTTATACCTCATTAAGTTGACATATCCATATCTACTCAAATCATCAGTAAAAGTAATAAAGTAAGAATATCCACCTCTAGCTTCTACTGAAAATGTTCCACACACATCTGTGTGTACCAATCCTAGAAGCTCTGTGGCCCTTTCACCTTGTCCACCAAAAGGAGGCTTGGTCATTTTTCCTTGTAAACAAGCGTGACATCTATCAAGTGGTTTTAGCTCAGTAGAGTCTAAATAGCCATCTTGGCAGAGCTTTGTCAAGCGCTTCTCGTTCACATGACCAAGGCGGTGATGCCATAACTGGGTGATGTATGATTCATGTGAGTTTGTTTCGTTATCGATTGCCCACACTTGGTTTTCATAATTTAATACATACAAACCATTATTCAAATGTTCCATACCATAACATACGTTGTTCTTATAAAAGAGACAACCATTATTTCCAAACTTGAAAATAAATCCATCCATATCCAAACAAGATACTTAAATTATGTTCTTGGTAACACTAAGCACAAAATAACAGTTTTGTAAAACCAAAATCATGCCAGTTGGCAATGAGAGGTGATAGTCGCCAATAGCCGACGCAACCAGCCTTACACCATTGGCAGCTCGAAGATCCACCTCTCCTCTGGCGATCTTTCTAAATCTACTTGGTTCCTGCATTTGAATATAGATGTGAGCCCCACAAGCTGTATCTAATACCCAATGTGTAGAAATAGAAAGATTGCACTCGATAATGAATGGACCTTTAGAGTCCCCACGCTTTTGGGTGCAGTTCCTCTTCCAGTGGCCCTGCTTGTCACATCCAAAACACACTGCTTCCCGTTCCTTTCCCTACCTCTGGATCTTCCCCTTCTTGGAGGGACGGTGCTCGGGGGCTTCAGACCGTTTATAAGTCTTTGGATCCTTTGCCTTGTCCTTCCTTTTCTTGTTCACCATAAGGACTGCGGGTTTTTCACACCCCATGTCCTTATCTACCTGGCGAATCAAGTTCAGAAGCTCCGATAGACTCTTCTCATTTCCGCTCATGTTATAGTTGACAATGAAGCTAGAGAAGGTATTGGGAAATGATGATAGGATGAGATCTGTACGCAACTCATCTGGGAATTTAATACCTAAGATGTCCAAGCGTTCAATGTAGCCAATAAGCTTGACCACATGAGGCCCAGCTGGTGCAGACTCTCCAAGCTTCGTGGTAAACAAAGCATTGGAGATCTCATACCTCTCCTGTCTCGCCTTCTCTTGGTAGAGATCTTTAAGGTGAGACATCATTATATATGCATCCATGTTTTCATGTTTCTTCAAGAGATCATTAGACATGGACGATAGCATGAAACACTGGACATCTGTGGCATCATCCATGTGTTTCATGTAGAGAGATAATTCCCCATCACTAGCCTCTTTCCCAGGTGCAACTGGAATAGGCTCTTCCAGCACATATAATTTCCTTTCGTGGAGAAGGACGATGCGTAAACGCCTCTGCCACTCTTGGAAATTGGTGCCGGTGAGAAGGTTTTCTTTTCGAGTATGGTGCACAATGTTATGTTTGAAGTCATTTTCTTGTCGTTTCTACAATTTAAGATGAGCAAAGGTTTAGTACTTTATTATAAAAATTGAGACAAATAAATAAATTAATACTTATTAGTCTCCCACTATTTTATCGAAATCCAATATCCCTCACCATTGACTTCGGAATATTCTATTGCATGAATATTCTAGTGGAAAGGATCCATATTTACCTTTTCATTACCCCAACTAGGGTTTTTCAAGCAACTTGAAGGGTTTTAGGTAGGCATTCCAAATGCCAACTGCATTAACTTGCAGTTCCTTGATCCGCTGAGTGGACTCCCCAATCCTGAAATCCTTTTTGGATTTCCTCAACCTTTGCCTCTTGGTCACACCAAGTCCTGCTGTGGCAGTCAACCCTTGATGCGAACCAAGTCAAGTCAACCCAAAACCTTGAATTAGAATTCCCCGATAATTGAAAGCACCCCAACTAGGATTGGTCAAGCACTTTGAACTATGGTTCGATTCTAACCAAGATTATGGAAGGCTATGCCGACTTAATATTTATTTTGAGGGATTTTATCCTTATACGTAAATTGCCATTTTATTATCTTTGATTACATTCTTGTTAATATTAAGTGGGATATACTTAAGTGATTAACCATGTATAAGATAATATTTACGTATAAGCCAATTTTATTTTAGTTCCATCTTGCATGCTCGTTTAATTCATTAATTGTGTGATCGTGACAACACACCCACAATAAATAAACCATGCAACAGACAGAAATAAAATAAATGGTATGATCATGAGCTTTTCTATTGGTTAGTTTATCTGGCGGTTGATAAACTAACCCAAGACCTAGGGGAGAAACACCTTGAACCTTTCGGGTTCGTGTTTACAGCTTTCCACCTGTCCACCTTTGTATCTCCTTGGATTGGTTTCATCTTGGCTTCTAACTTGAGCCGCCTCCACTATCTTGGGAGCTCCATCAATTACATATGCATTTATCTCACACGCAGGTAAGGGGAAAAATGGGTTTTTACATAAAAGAATCCTTGGGCGCACATGCCCTACATATTAATGAGGAGATGGCTCGCAGGCCAACAAATTTAATTTAAATAAATAAATTAAAAGAAACCATTCACATACAAAGGTCTCGGTCTAGCTCATGATCATCCATACATGCAACGATATTTACGCATAAATAAAACTAGCATTCAATTCTTTAATCGTTCTTGTTTAAGATAAATCACGCTCGAATCAATTAATTATCTTTAATTAATCAATCCTTTTATCATAAATCCCTTTTCTGAATTTCCTTGAGATTCTCATCCATCATAATTTTAAACAAATAAATTCATTTAAAATTATCCTTGTACACAACTTGTACCTTGGAGGAAACCCGACGAATTCCCATTTATTACACAGATGTTAAATTAAACACATATATATAAAACACCTATCACGTGTTATGCCTCAGATTTACGCCTGAACCATGGTACACGTCTCAAGGGTTTGTATAATATAATAATAAATTTTAATAAATCTGCGTAATTTGGGTGAGTACACGGCGTGTAGTTCCGACTACACGCCGTGTACTTTTTCTTCATCGTCCATCCGAAGTACACGCCCGGGGATAGGGCGTGTTAATGTACTTCGGAAATTTTCGGAGTACACGGCGTGTACAGTGGGACACACGCCATATAGTTTCCGCGTTACACGGTTTCCAGTCGGGAAGGCTATGTACAGAGTACACGACCCAACCCTAACCCGAAGGGACTACACACCGTGTTCATTGGACCACACGGCATGTATTCCGGAAACCGTGTGCCACCTGTTTCTGGTCAACACATGGTGTCTTAAATTCTTAGAAAGAATCCAATACACGGCCTGATTTGGAGGATCAGTCAATGCATTGAACCTAGACTACACGGTGTGTACTTCCGAATACACGCCGTGTATTCTGGTGTTATACGGCCAGAAACATTTGGCTCCTCCGGATGAGTTCCTCTATTTTATTTTAATCAAAATTAAAAGAAAAACCTGTTTCTGTGAGGTGAACGAGAAATGAGAGAGGAGGAACAGATCTCGATATTCAGATTTACAGAATGATTAAACATGAATTGAAATAACTAAATTATTAAATGCATAAATCACCAACAAAAAACTAAATAATTATAACCAACGATATGACCCCTCTGATACCACTTGTAGGTTCCGGGCGCAGCGGAAGCGCATTGGTGGGTTTTCCCAACTTTAATTTTAACGTTAAACAACGTTCAATCTGAGATCCGTCACGATATAAAACGCCGAATCTTCGGAATAAAACGAAGAATGAAAAGAAAAGAAGAGTCCCAGAACCATTGAAGAGGACAATAATATGTTGATTATAATTAATTTAATTAATGCATAAGAATTACCTTGTTGGAATTCTTTCTTCATTGATGTGTCCGGTCACGATTCGGTGATCCGTCGTTGCGTCGTAGAATCCAAGTGTAGGATTCCTCTAGTGGTGATCCACACGTGTGTCACTTATCTTCGGACATCACCGAAGAGATCTCCGGGTGCTAGCGCGGAAGAACCTTCGCTTGCGATGTCCGCCTTCGAACGCCTTGATCCGGTGGAGGATCTTTCTCTCGTAACTTGAGGGCGTTCTTGGTGGAAAGGGAATTCTCTCTTGGCTTGAGAGTATTTCCAAATCCATTTTGCACAACAATGGCTCTAAAAAAAATTTGGGGTTGCGAGGATATTTATAATCAGGTTTGAGGTTAATAGAGTTATGACAATAAATAAACACGTTACGCGTTTTATTTATTTCATTAACTCTTATTGAAAACCCCCATGTCAAATTATTAATTCCTTGACATGCACCCACGCTGATTATAATAAATATCATTTAATAAAACAATATTAAACCCTCAAAATCCCAATTGGAAAAACTACACGGCGTGTAATATTTAATACACGACGTGTACTTGTTTTTCATAAAACTACACAGCGTGTATATTTAATATACATGGCGTGTACTTTTATTTTCCATTTTTCTCCACCACATTTATTAGACCTTGAGTAATGACTATTTATTTCTTAAATAAATGTAACTTCATTACTTGCTAATAAATATATTATTTTATCCACAGTATATTCTCTCGAATAACTAGTGTCAAAATAAATGCGATCATACATCCTTAAATAATTATTAAACCACAGTCGGGAATAATATTTATTTAACTTGTTAAATTAATATTTAACTGAGATACATGGACACACTTAGTGTGTGACCCTCTAGGCCTCTTTCTTAGTGGCATTAGGCTGAGCCTGCCTAAAGTCCAAGGTTAGCGTCTTGCAACACGCCAAGGCACCCATAGATAAAGAAGTTAACGCCGCAATGACGTGTCACCTCCTCCAAACGCTTACCGTGTAATATAATCCCTTTGTCTCGATATCTCCAATCAAGCGGGTTGCATGCTAGTGCCATCAACCCATGTGCTTGATTATTCTTTCTTTGACTTCCCGGAATTGAACTTGCCCATACCTTACCATGGCCATGGATTTATTTAGGCTATATCAATTCCATCAAAGGGCCTGAGATATCTACTTCCGTTATGGAACGGAAGGGAAAAATCCTTTCTCGCATTATCTATTAATGCGGTATTACTCGTGACGCACCCAACGTATCCTACCTCGCTGCGAACAGTGTGTCGTCAATACATCTAAGTGCGTGAGTTGTAATACCCATTAATAATAATCTTAAAGTCTAAGGATCAATACACACGTCCGTAGATAGGAACATCCAATGACACTATGAAATGTGGATTTCCTACTGGCGGGTCTCGTTCTCATAATATCCTCCTGGATATTACCAAGGGCGCACACCATGAGAAGGTGCCTCAAAGTTTTATGAGTCCTCACCCCTAATGACCTGTATTATTTGTGTCCCTCAAATAATATCATCCGGCCATAGAACATACATTCAAGAACAGTGTTATGACACTTTCGGGTTCTCATCATAGCAGGGATCCGCTACGACCCTTTAATGAAACAGCTGTCCTTAGGACATTATCACATGACATGTCACACAGAAGAACAATCAATATGTGATAAGGCTTTTATTTAATGAATAAAGTACAAAGTAGTTGGTTCTAGACCACCAACTCTAACAACTGGGTGGTTTTTCGGACCCCTCTTTCTTCTGGGTTTGGTTTTAAATTCTCAAGGGAGATAATAATTTATGAGGTATATAATGTAACAACCTATGTTCCCCCAGTCTATTACTTTGTGGGTTTTGGAGGTTGGTGTTGTTTGGAGGAGGTTTTGAGAGGTTCAAATGCTGAAGGCTATAAGTGGGAGGATTACTCGCCGTGTAATAAGGTTACATGAGATGAATATCGGGTTGAAGATTTGTTTTTAAGGTTTCATGGCATGAGGGGATTCGAGGTCTAAAAAATAAAATGAATACTAGAGGTCATGGGTTTTTTTGGCAGAAGTGGACCTCAAAGGGTATTATACGTTGTGCAATACCCCGATCTAGTTTTATTTTAAAGTTTTTTTGGCCAAAAATTTTATTTTATTTAGATATTTATTATTTTCCTCTTGCTCTAGATGAACCCTAGGAACCTCTAGGAGATCTTCGAGCCCCACTCGTCCTTCCTTGGTCAGTCGAATCCAGTGGTGGTTCGTGGGCAGCCCATTATTGACCCGTGGTATGTTTTCCACTCCTTTTCATCTGTTTTCTCTTATTCCTCCCCCATAATTTTCTACTGCAATTAGGATTGGATTTTTATAAAAATTTGGGTAGTGTTTTGATAACCCTTTGGTGCATAATAGATTGATCCGCATTTCTAGCAGTGCAATCATCTCTCGCGGTATTTCTTTTTTTCCCTATGGTGTATGGACTAATCGAAAAGCTTCTCCGAGGCAGGATTTCTACTTCATTTCTCTTTTTTTGTGTATCAAGTTGGAGGGATATACTTTTTTTGCCTATGGATCATATTTTTTCCACCCTAATTAAAGATAAAGAACCAGATAATTGAATTGAAAGGGGAATTGGGGTGTGTTTGCTTTCTTTTTACAACCTTGATCTTTTTGTGATATTGTGGAATTATACGGGCTAAACGCCCCATTGAAAATCATGGTTGTTGGTGGTCCTTTCTTTCGCACTAAACAAGTTATATGTTGGTTGGATCTTGTTAAACACTTGAGAGTGGAAATTGGTTAAAACATACACTTTGATAATGAACAGATGACCTAGGATTTTCTTTTATTTGTATCTGTGACAACCCCGTAATTATGAAGTGAAATAAATCATGGGGTGATTGTTAATCTAGAAATCGTGTTGTACTTTGATATGTGGGGTAATTCTATGTGTGGGATGGCTATGGTTATGTGTGTGGGGTGGATGAAAATATAATTGGTCGCGTTGTGGTGTGTGGGTTTTCTTGGTTATGCGGTGGTATGTTTGCGGAGCACAGGTGTGTGCTGTGGGTTGATTATGGAATGGATGAAATTGTGTGGTGTAGAAAGGCTATGGGACTGTTGTGTGGTGCATTGAGGCTGTGGGACTATTGTGCGTTGATGTGGGATCGTATGGGGTTGGGTGTTGTGGTTTGTATTTGATGGGACATGACTTGAATATGGATGAATGAAGATCTACTTTAGTTTATGGTCTTTCAACTTTTGAGATGAACTTAGTGGTGTTTTTAGTAATGGATTTGGTTTATTAATTTTCTGATAGTGATGGTTTTGATAAATGAACTATTTAATAATGAACGAAATTGGTTAAATGGAAAATTGACTGGAAAACATGAAATGGGCCTGTGACTTGTTATATGGCGTGTTCATTTTAGAGGTTTCAGCAAAGGTAGCTATGTTATGGGGTGGTTGTTTGCTTGAGAACCCATAGGTTGGGCTTAATGTTTGATACCTATATACATATACTTGTAATTCCTTGTGATTTATATACGTACCCCACCCTAGTTGAGAACTATGTGATAAACCCCCTTTTTTATGGGGGAGGGTGTCTTTCCCAATATCCCGATGGGAGGATGGATGGATGGTTATTGGTTCTTCTATACTCCCTCTTCTAGGAATTGGTATCCCAAGAGTCTTCAGGTAGGTTGTGGTGAGGTTGTGAGGCCTAGGTGTTTGTGGGTGAGTTGTGATTACTATGTATCTATGGGATGAGATATGTAGTGCTTTCCCAGGTGTCTTTGGGATGAGTTGTGGTTTGTGGCCTAGGTGTATGCAGGTGGGATGTGATGTGGTTTGTGGGCTATGTGTTTGCATGTGAGATGTGGTTTGGGGCCTAGGTGTATACGGGCAGGTTGTGACAAATGGGTCTTGTGGAAGAGCATGGTAGTGTCGGGACGTTCTCTCTTAGGGATGGGCATTTAACTAGTGGGAAGTGGTGCGAGGTACCCAATTATCTGTGTTCTTATTACATTACTTTACTTGACATTCATTATTTGGTGAGCGTGCCTTTGGTGAGGTTGGGGTGGTTATTATACCTTTTTAGGTGATTTTGGTTTCTGCTATTCTCTCACGGGGCAATTAGTATGCCTCTATACTTGTGCATGAGAAACTTTGGATTTTTCAACTTAGTATACTTGTATGCTCACCCTACATATATCAAACTGTTTTCAAGTTTCTAGGAGGATTTCATGGACTCTGCTTGGCAGTACTAGCTCGGACGTTGGGGGAAGTTGATGTGTCGCTGCTTAGATTTCTTTTGGTATTTACTTTGGAGATTATCACTTTTGTATCTGTTACATTTTGAAAGATGAATATGGGATGGCTTTTGGTTTTCATTACTTATGTATATATATAGTGTTTGGAGTTTTTTGGGTTTTCTATCTTGTCTCCCGATCTTATTCTATAAAAAGGGAAATGCCTTCCGTGATTGTGAGATTGTATACCCTTTGGTGATGGTCGTAACCCTAGGGCCTACTGAAGGAGGGACTTGAGGGTCATTATCTCCCTTTCTTCATTGCCATCTCAAGAGAGGTATTTTTGGAGGGAGGGGGTCATGATAGTGTATGACTTGGCAGTGGGTGAATGAAAAATGAAGCACCTAAAAAAAACAAAGAATGGATTACAAAAAAAAATTAAAATAAAATAAAATATTTCTAAGTATTATAGAAAATAATTAAATTTTTAAAATTAAATTAATTATTTAATTTTTTTTAAAATAGTGTTATTTATTTACAAATAAAAATAATGAAAAAAAATTAAAATAATAAATTTGTAACAAGTGTAAATTATTTGAAATGAAGTGGATTGCATAAATAATTAAAAGAATGAATAAACTAAATTAATGAATTGAAAATTAATGAATTACAGAGTAATTAAATAATGAGTTAGTTAAATAAAATAATAAATTAAATGGTTTTTTGAAAAGACAAAAAAATGAAATACTAAAAGAATAAAAATAATGAAAAAATATCATTGAAATAAAAACAAAATAATAAAAGATTGAATGTTAAAACAGAATTATCTAATGATTAAAAATGACTAAAATGATCCATAAAATACAACTTTTAACAACAATTGAAAATTTTAAAAATTTAACTTAAAATTAACAATAGTTGAAAAATGATAAAAAACATTTATTTGATAGTAAAAATTCAATGATATAAAAAAATGATGTGGCAAAGAGTGTTTAAAAATAGCCACATCAATGTACTCCCAAGCACCTCTAAGATTCCAAGAAAAAAAATCGGTCCACTAAGCCTGCATGTCTTCTTCTCTTTACCAAGTTTCCTCCTAAACATGCCCATGTTTCCACAATATAAAAACTATTGGTATAATGTTTCCCCAGAAAACTTTCTCTCTGTGATACAACACACGTATCAGATGCTCCTTAAAGGACGAATCAGTCTCAAGCTTAATATCATCCACATCGATCACATGAGAAGGTACAAAGTGATACTACCAGAGTTGCGACATATGGAAAACATCATGCATAGTATTATACCACTATGGAAGAGCCAATCCTTATGCCATCGGCCTAATACTCTCTATGACCTCCAACGGTCTAACAAACCTTGGCGCTAACTTTCCATGCCTCCGAATCCTATAATGGCCCAATCTATGTGATACCTGAAAAACATATGATCACCCACTATAAACTCTAGGGGTCTCCAAAATCTATCAACATATGACTTATATATAATTTGAGCTGTAGACATATGTTTTCGAATCAACTAAACCTACTCTAATGTCTCTTGTATGAGGCTCAATCCTAACAACCATGAATCGCCTACCTTTATCTAATATAGAGGTCATCTATATGACCTACCATAAAGAGTCTCATATGATTCCATCTGTATAGTTTCATGATAACTGTTGTTATAGGTGAATTGTACCAATAACAGGTGATTCTCCCAAGACCCATCAAAGTCTAGGAAAATTGCCCAAATTATATCCTCTAGCACCTGTATAGTATGCTCTGACTACCCATCTGTCTATATATGGAAATCCGTACTCAATTAAACATTTGTACTAAAAACCTTCCACAAGCCCTGCCAAAAGTAAGAGGTAATATGTTATTCACGGTCTGAAAGAATACTCCATGGAACCCATTATAGATGGACCATCTCCCAAATTTATATATCTCCCAACAAATCCATTAATATTGTCTCCTGTATAGGCTAGATATGTGCTAGTGTGCTTAGTCGGTACACAACCACCCAAATAGAATCATTCTTTTGAGGTATCCTCAAAATACTAACCACAAAGTCCGTGGTAACATCATTACAATTCCATTCTAGAATGGGAAATGGTTGTAGTAAACCACTAGGTCAATGATGCTCGACCTTCACCTATTAATATGTGTAACTTTGTTTCAAAAACCCTAATATCTCATTTTTCATGCCTGACCACCAATACTATCATCACAGGTCATGATACATTTTGGTTACACTTGGTTACACCACCCACTTTGAGGCATAAAATTCACGCATCATCTCCTCCCACATACTCGTAGGCACAACAAACTGATTCCTAACATAGGCGATCTCATCCTTATCTATGGTCTAATAAAAATGTGACTCCCCACATTCAAGGATTTTTCTGAAGGCTATATATTCTATATTCTCATACTACCTTTCCCTAATCTGAATAAAAAGAGTAGACTCCATTGAAACTGATACGAATTTCATCTTCTATTGGCCCACCTAAACCACAACATGCATCTTTTCTAGTAAGGTCAACATTTTTTACTGAACCGTGGATTCTTGAACTACTAGAGTCTGAGTTTTCCTACTTAAAGTTTCAAAAACACTGTTTTCCTTACCTAGTTTTCACCCCCAATTTCTGGTTTGTAACCCTTTCTTCATATTTTTGAAGTATATAAAGTATAAGAGTGAATTTTGGGAGAGTTTGGAGAACTTTTTGATTGTTTTTGGGGGATTTTCTAGATGTGTATGGGTGGTGAATGGTTTATTGAAACTGTGAAACACTTGCAGGAAACCATGCGTAGTTAGATAGGGGAAAAAGGGAAGGTGCACGGGCTATTCACGGTTTGTCGAAACCTTGTAGAGGCATAAGAGAAATTGTGACATGTTGTGATTTTATTGGAAAGTGGGATTTGACATGGTTGGTGAACAATTTGGTAACCGTGAAAGACATACATGCAAGGGTCATCCTTAAGGTAGGGGTTAATGTATGGTTAGTGCATGGTTTGTCTAACCATGCGACTAAACCATGCATGGAAAGAAACTACCTCCTTAAAAAGTGGATCTCACTCGGTTGTCCCTTTAACTCACTTGTTTTTCCTCCTATGGAGCCCAAACTTGGGATTTTTCTTTCCCAAAGGTCAAGGAAGGTTCTCCCATTTATCTAGAGGCGATCCAAAGGATTCCCTTGATGATTATAAGCCCATTCCTCTTGGGGTAGATATCTAAAGCAGTTTTTAGAGATTTAACCCGGTTTCATAAACATTAGTCGTTCCGTTCTTCATTTTCACCAAAACTCTCAAGGTAGATGACTTCACTCTCCACTCCCCTATTTAGAACTTGAATGATTAATCTCATATTAGTTTAACTATTTTATTTTGATTATAAATTTGCAGTGAAAATCATGTTAAAAATCTTCTTTAGTGACTATTTATGGTTTTTAGTGAAATTGTGGAATCATGGAATTTTTTGGTGAAAAGTGTTTTGTTTTCTTCATTTTAAAATTTTTATTTTAAAATATATATATTTTTGGATTTTTTAAATGGATTTTTGGAAAGGTTTTCAATAAAAATGAAGTTTTATTGAAATGGTTTGGTTGAAATGGTTTTGGAATACATGGTTTTTGTGTGAGTTTATGTTCGACATGTCCTTGAATAAGGGATGTGTACTAATGGGGTACAAGGTACATGACCTTGGATCTGGGTAATGTGTCAGTGGGACACAAGGTTATTGGAAGAGAGACCAATCATGAGTATTTAACTGTATAATAAGCATGTATGTGTGAGTGTGTTGTGAACCATGGAATGGGTATGACAAAATAGAATTTTAAACGATTTAAAGAATTGTTTATGTGCTTTCCTTGGAAAAATATTTACTATGTATTTTTTTATATTTTGATATATATATTTTTTAAATTGTTTTATATAAATAGGATAACATGTTCTATCCTAGTGGCGTGAGTTGGAAAGTCATCAGGTAAAACCTACCGAGTTTTAGTCCTCACCCCTACTTTGAAACTTTGGTGATTTTTTAGATATCATATATCAATATACAGGAAAAGGTAAATTATCACGCATATTTAGTACTACTCCATGATACTTGGTCTATTTTGTGGAGTTGGAGCTTGGAGAATGTGAAGATTTGGAGTCATGTGGTTGTCTTTGAGTTTTATTAGTTTGTCTTCCGATATTTATTTTGATGTTAGTTGTCTTTCAATATGGTACTCTTTGGTTGGTTTTGATATAAATGAAATGTTTGAGTTGTCTTTAGTACTACTCCATGATACTTGGACTATTTGGTGGAGTTGGAGCTTGGATAATGTGAAGATTTGGAGTCATGTGGCTGTCTTTGAGTTTTATTAGTTTGTCTTCCACTATTTACTTTAATGTTATTTGTCTTTCATTAGTCCCAATTACATTTAAAATCAAGTGTGCTAGCCTGTAATTTGTATTCCAATTCCTGAATAGTCCTCTCTAAATTCCCATCAGTTTGAGGTTGATAGGTCATGCTTAGGTTTACTTGAATATTCATATCCTATTGAGGGTTACTCCATAATTTAAAAGTAAATCATAGATCTTAGTCATAAATAACTGACAAAGATACTCCATGAAGTCTCACTACCTCATGAATATAGAGGAAATATTGGCATTAAAAGGATAAATCCTCTCTTATGGAAATGAAATAGGAAGACATTTTCAATCTATCGATGATTATCCATATAGCATTTTTACCCTTGAATGTCTTCATATGGGACCTAAAAAAGTCCATAGTGATTTTATCCCACTTCCATGCAGGTTTGGGTAGTTGTTATAATACCACTTTATAAATTTGTCACATTTCCTTCAATTTTGTCATACCAAGAATCTTTTCATATAATAAAAAATCTTCCTTTTCATATTATCTCACTAATAGAGATCATGAAGGTCCCCATACATCTTAGTGATCCTGGGATGTATAAAGAATATAGAGCTATGAGATTAATCCATCATATTATACTTTATCTCCATAATAGATGGAATAAAAATCCTTGTTCCAAATTTTAATACCCCTTCTTGATCAATATTAAATTCAAGAAACTTCCCATCTTTCATAGTCTCTATTTTTTTTTCATAAAAGGATCATCTTATTGATATTTCTTGATCTTCTCTAGAAAGATGGTTTATAATTCATTTGGGATGGTATTTATGATACACAAAACCTTATGATTCCCTTGAACAACCTTAATAGGTCCTTGGTCAAGGGATCTCCTTCAATCCTCATCATTATATGAACATAATGATCTTTCCTACTCAAAGCATATGCAACTTTGTTTGATCTTATAGGGTGATAATGAGTTGAAAAACCATAGTATTTAAGGAGATATAACCATCTAATTAATCTCATTTTTAGTTCCTTTTGTGTGTATATATACTTAAAACTTTGGTGGCCTATGTATATATCACAGTTTTCCCCACCAAGAGTGTATCCATAACTTTAGAGAAAAAACAAACGTAACTACCTCCAGGTTTTGAGTACTATAATTATGATCATGAGAAATTAAATATCAAGATGCATAGGTGATTAAATTATTATATTTCATGATAAAACAACCAATCCTTTTCATATATTCATCACTATAGATAAAAAATTCTTCTCTGATAGAGGGTAGAGTTAGAACAAGTGTACTAAATGACCTCTTCTTCAGTTCTTAGAAACTTTCTTATCACCCCTTTTTCGGGATAAACTAATATCTATTTAGGGTTAACTTGGTTAGTGGATTATAAATCCATTAATTTTTTTCACAAACCCTATCTAGTATCTTTTCTGTGCATTTTCATCATTTTATTTTGTTTGATTACATATGATTTCACATTTTTGTAAACCATTATGATTTTGTTTCATTAAATATGTTTTTTAAAGAAATTTATGTATTTTGATAATATCTAAAACTAAAGTGTTTGTTTTTTCATGATTATTATAATTTTGGATATATAATAGATTTATCTAAACTTAATTAGTTTATGATGTAGTTTTAAAATGCTTTTCTAGTACTCTAAAAATTCAATGAAGTTGCTGCTACAGTTTTAGAAACTCTATAGTTTTCAGTTTTGAAAAGTTACTATATTTAATTTACTAAAAGTTATATAGATATAATATTTGCAAGAAAATTTATTTTATAGAAATAAAAAATGTTTATCTTGATTTTATTAGTTTAAATCTAAGTCTAAAAATGTCATTTGAATGGATATTTAATTATCTGATGTTATGAAATTTTGTTTCACAGCTGTAGTTTTCCAGATTGTTTTTGCTCTATTTTTTCAATGATTTTGGGAGATTTAGGATTTATATTTATTTTATTCTTGATTCATTGGACAGATAATTAGTTTTTATAAAAATAAGTTTGTTTGAAAAAAAGGAATAATCTTATGTTAAGTTCCTTTAAAAATTTGTTGAAGTTTGTTAAAGTATGATGTCCAATTTTTCAGAAATTATCATTCGGAAACTCTACTTTTACTACAGGTAAAAGTATGGTTCACAAACCCTATTTTCAAAAAAATACAATGTACGATTCAACAAACCAACTTTAACTAAAGTGTAAAGTATGGTTCCACAACCCTAATTTGTTAATAGTGTAAAGTATGGTTCGGCTACCCAGCTTTCACAAAGTATGGTTCGACAACCCTACTTTCACAAAGTATGGTTCAACAACCATAATTTCTCAAAAAAAGTATGGTTCCATAAATTACTGTTTATTCCCTACATTATTATCCATTCCACATGTTACTGTTCAGCTACCCTGCTTACTACTACCGCTTTGTGACTTTATGCTGAAAATTGATCTACTTCATATATATATATGGATTATTTTCAAAGGTTTTTATTCTAGAAAAATTGACATTAAATATAAGGATTATGATCAAAGAGTTTTTAATGTATTTGGAGGCATATTTAAGGGAAAAAATTAATAATTTTTCAAAAGTATTTTTCTAATAAAGTTTAAAGTTTAAAGTATATTTAAATTAAGATATTTAAATTTAGTTTCGGCTTGTACTATTAGTTTTTAGGAACTATTTTGACTAAATTTAAAGAGGTTTGAATTGATTTAAAATAGAGTTTTAAAATCATTCAACACTCTATTATTCAGGAGATATTTTTGGAAGAGTTATTCAAATTATTTTTGAATGATTTTATTAGAGATTTATTCTACAAGAATAAGGAGGAAAAAATGCTGTGATTTTTTATTAGATATTTATTAAAGCTCTTGAATGAATTTATTTTGAATATCTATAGTAAGGAGATCCACTAAAACTATCTAAAATTTATTATATATATATATATATCTTTATGGAAAGAAAAATTAATTCATGAGTTAATATTTTCAGTACTCTATTTTTTCAAAGATAAAGTGATGTAAACTTTGAACTTGATGTGCGTTTGAAATGTCCCATGAGACTCTGTTTCATCACATAGACATTCTATTAAGTGCTAAATTAATTCCACTTTGAATAAAATTTCCTTGAAGAGACGTGATAATCCAAATCTCAAGAACTAGTAACAGTGGTTTAATTGTTTATCTTCTATTGACTAGTTTCTGAGTCTATAACACTATTTCCCATCTCTCACACACACATTCTATTTTTCTATTTATTATCTTACAAACAAATAATTATTTTATATTATTTTTCATTAGGTTTTGAATCTCCGATTCTAATGTCATGATATAAGGGTTGTGACTCTTGGTATCAAAAGTCAGGACTGTTTAGGTCGTGACTTATAGATTCTAAAGTCAGGATCTAAGGGTTGTGACTCCCTGTATCTAAAGTCAGGACTATTCGGGCTGTGATTCTTGGATTCTAAATTCATGATCTAAGGGTTGTGACTCACTATTTAAAAATTCAAGACTATTCATATTATGACTCCCAGTGTCTAAAGTCAGGTTGTAAGGTTTTTGTCTTCCCATAAAAAAATTAGTGTCGTGGTTATCCATCTACGAGAAAGGGATTATGTAATTGGGTTATGATTCCCCCTTAAAAATCATTTTTAGTGAACACATATCCCTCAACGAGCAGAGAGATATAAGAGTAGAGTATGACCACTTGGGACCAAACTAATATAAAAACATCCTTGCACTGTTTTCTTTTTCCGCTGCTAATTATCCTTAATAATTAAATTTGATAATTAATCTTATTAATAAATTTATTTGTTTATTTTTTTTAATCTGGTTTACTCACCCCCTCTAGGAAATATTCTATTTCTATTTGATACCAAATAATTGGAATCAAAGGAATAAATTCTTTAGAATATTTTAGCTAATTCATTCTCTTCCTCGATAACAAAAATTGGTATCATTGGTTGTTACGTTTGGAATTTAGCTAACCCTTTTATAGAGTATAATTTTATATTTAATTGCGATAACCTATTATTAAACCTCACAATATAATGACAATATCTTATAATATGGAAGGATTGAACTCGAATGATGCTTGGATTCCTTATAATCCACCACACTTTGATGACAATGATTATGGATACTAAAGATCCTGAATGGGGGCTTACCTCAAACAATTGAGAATTGAGAACTGGTCTATCAAATCAAAATAGTACACACTACATAAATATGACCCATATAATCTTACTAGAATTTATTCTACTAGATTATGTTTTAAATTACAAACTTGTTAATATTTTACATTATGAAATTAACACAAGTGTTTTTAGTCATGTGTCTTCTTGTAAGAAAAACCATAAAATATGGTTGATTCTAGAAATCAATCACCTAGGCTCAAAACAATTAATCCAAACCAAACTTGGAATTCTTCATGATGAGTATCAAGAATTCAAGTTGGCCAAAGATGAAATAGAATACCAAATGTTTCATAGATTAACAAGCATTGTGAATGGAATGAATTCACTTAGAAAAGCTCTAGAAAACCCAGTACTTGTTGAAAGAGTCCTAAGATCCATACCAAAAAAATTTCATGCAAATAAGGTTCCTTTTGATTAAATAAAGAACTTAAAAGAGTATAAAATTGATGAATTTATTGGATCACTACTCCAATATTAACTCGAATTGAAAAACATAGTTGATGAGATGACCATAAAAAAGAAAAGGTGTAGATTTTAAATATATTAATGTTGTTTCTATTGACTCTTATGATTTTTCTCTACAGGATAGTGAAAATGAAGATATTTCTCATATTTTGATTAGAGTATACAAAATAATGAAAATGAAATGATACAAGAACTGGTTTAGAAGAAACCATCACAAAGAAAAATATAAGGTAGATAAGAAAGGTGGTAAAAATTTTAATGCTTCAAATGGAAACTGTTATGAGTGTAAGAAGGAAGGGAATAATAAAACTAGTTTCCCCAAAGTAAAGAATAAATATAAATTCAAAAGTAATGTAAAAATAGAATTGACACCCAGTTGGATTTGTACAGAAGAATCTGATTTGGGTGAACAATCTAAAAATGAAAAATAATCTACTAACTTATGCTTCATGGAATCACTGAATAAGGTTAGTAATTCTAGTTTTTATTCTATATGTTTTGATTCTGACTATGATTTTGATAATTTGAATATTTCTAAATTACATGAAGAAATTGAAATATTATGAAAAGGTATTTTCAAAGTTTCTAATTTATATAATAATCTTAAAGAAAAAAAAATGAGAAAATTGTTTATGAAAATAAAATACTTTTATATTATAATGAATAACTATGTAACACTACTTCTACTTCTCATTCAAAAGTTTATAAAAATCTGAAATCTACTCAATATTTGAATGAAAATTTGAAAATGTTAAATTTATTAAACAAAGTTTATCATCTTTTATTCAAGGTCATGAAAAATATCATAAGATGATGTCTTTTACTAAAATTGATAAAAATAAAGATGGTTTTGGATATGATAGGATATTACCTCAAATGTATAAAACTCATTTTAATAAAAGTAAAAATGGTTTCACATCAACTGTTACTTGTTTTTAATGTGGCTTTAAAGGTCATTATAAAAATGATTTTTCTATTTTATTTAAAAAATTATTAGGATTTACAAAAACTAATAATTCTAAAACCTTATTATCTAGAGAACCTTATAATACATGTTTAAATTCTATATGGGTACCTAAAAATTGTATTACTAATCCTATTGGACCCAAAGTAGCTTAGGTATCAAAATTGTCATGTAATTCATTTTTATTGGGAAAATGACTTGGATATCTCAATAACGACATATGATACATGGATATTAGATTATCTAGGAATATTATGAGAGACCTATTAAATTTTACCACTTAAAATTCATGTGATGGAGGCACTTTTACTTTGGATATTATTCAAAAGGCAAAGTAAAATGTTTTAGTAAAGTTAGTTTTGAAAATTATACTTTTATTTCTAGAGTTTTATATGTTGAATGTTTAAAACATAATTTAATTAGTATATCACAATTATGTGATGATGGAATAGAAGTTAAATTTAAAAATGATAATTGTTTAGTTTTTAAAGATGATTCCTTATTATTTTATGCTAATAGGAAGGATAATATTTATTCTATTGATTTTTATGACCTAACTATTCAACATGTTAAGTGTTTGAATGTTATACATAATGACAACATACTTTGGAATATACATTTATATATTTTCAATTTCAAAATGTTTCATAATTTCTCAAAACATGATAATGTGTTAAAGATATTTACCTTGAAGTTATTTCTATTTAATCCTTTGTAAGGAATGTTAAAAATAACAGAAAATGTACATTATAAATATTTTAAGAATAAATAAGAAAATTATTGAAACATATAAGATAACCTCAATAGGGAATAAAAATATTTAGAAGAAATACTTTAAAATAATATTTTTTAAAAAGAAAATCCATCACACGTAACCTGTTGATTCTTAATCAAACAAGATAAGAAAAGGAAAATAAAAATTTAAGACCCAAAATAACTAGAGGATATCAAAATAAATGTGATTTTATAGGTTAGTATCATATAATTTTTCAAAATTAAATCTAAATATAATCAATCCTGAAATAAAAATGAGATTTGAACAAAATTCCCTTACAACTTTAATAACTTTTTAATAAAAACACCGTAAAAGAGTAAACATGAATTAAAACTTTAAATACCATGAATAAATATTAAATAATGATATAATATGTCAAATGGATAATATATACCCAATATCAATGAAATTAGGTTCATATAATAAACATGTCTCATTGAAGTAGAAATGAGACAAAATTACCCTTACCTCGGGTTACATCAAATGTGATCTTAACCTCTCATATAATAAATTTAATTTTATTATATATCTACAGTATAAAAATATTCATATTTATCATACCATATATGATTCACTTATAAAATTATATCAGCATTTTATTAACAATTCTTTATTAACATTATCATCCTGGGTGTTAACTGTTTCATTTTTTATACAAGTTTCAGTTTGGTAGTTCCAGTCCTTTCATATTAATAATGGTTTCACAACAATTATAATATTAATTATGAAATAATTATCATATTTATACATTAAATAAAAATTTATAATCATTTTCTAAATGCATACATGAAAAATAAATCACATCACATCATGTAGGTGGTAATCTACACGTACGTATGATCAATGTTATCATTTTTCAAGAGATGAATAGATAAGAAGGTAAGTAATATATTTTTTAGAATCATAATTTTTTCATTAATATTATATATGTTCATTATATCCATTGTAATAACCATCCTTGTGAGGTGGTGATGTAAAATGAAATGCATTGCTTCGTGGAGGTGGTAGTACACATGTACACATGAGTGATGTTTTAATTTCTCATAGGAAGGGTTGTGAAATCAAAATAACAAAATTTAAGTATATGGAAGATACTAATGTTATTATATTAGAATATTTGGGATATAATTGAAGGATGTAGAAGAATAAATGAAATAAAAAAACATATTTAAGAGTTATACCTATTCTTTGGAAACCCTCATTTTGCTTACTCTTTAAGCCATATGGTTGGTCTTAAGGGAATTAAATAAGATCTAGGAAGTGTATAAATAATATATAAATTTATTTGGTTATATATTTTCTAAGATAAATGTATTTTGAAGTGAGAGGAAGAGAGGAGAGGTTTTTCCTTTTTATAAGTGAGATTGGTGGCAATCTTGTAAAGACTTCAAATATTAATATATAATATGTGTCTAACTCATCTAAAATGGATCCAAAGTTCCATATATTAGTATATAAGGAGTATATTGTTGAAATATGTTCAAGAAATATAATTTATACAAGTTTTAGGTCATTTTAACCCTTATATTTTGGTTTATCCCCTTCATTAACACCCTTTAACCTAACCATGGTAATGAATTTTTCAATATTTAAGAGTCATGAACGTGATTTTAAAAAATTACAAGTGGAATATACATTAACCATTAATGATCATATTTTAATTTTCCTATAAAACTAAGTAAATATAGGATTTCTATAAATTTATTATGAGTTAAAAATAATTTTTAAACATTAAATACCATTTGTGGTAATTTTTAGGACTATTGACATATCTTGATTTTAATGGCATCTAAATAGAAATTAAATTCAGATATAAACTCTTTCACCATCACTTATACATTATAATTATCTATTAAATTCTTGGGTAACTATAACTTATCCAAAATCATATTACTTTTTATGTTTTTAAGACAATTTACTTTTATTTTTTACCTTCTTGTACAAGTGATGCACTAATGATTAATAAGCATTTTAGGTAATTATATAATTACCAAAAATTAAAAATAAATTAATATTATAAAAACAATTTTTTAATAATAAAAATATCCCTAGATAAAAATTAATTACATATTTTTATTTCTATTGAAACATATTATAGATTTTAAAATAATGAGAGTGACATTTTGTATTTATTATTTATTTAAAGTAATATAAATGTCATTTTTGAGTGAAAATGGAACCAAAGTGTCATATATTAGAATATAGGATGATTATAGTTGAAACCAAACTCATATAATAAAATAAATAAAAATTTTATGTTGATTTTGAGACCTTATCCCATGTTTTTATCCTTAATTAACATGTTTTACCTATTAACGTGATGATAAACTTTTACTATGGCAAATATTTATTATAAATAAAATTGAAATTGACATATTTAAAAAATTGGAACCTATTTATTCAAAATATTAAATATATTTTCAAATATAAAATTAAAATAACCATAGTAAATTTATTTTAATATAAGTAACCAAAACATATCAAAAACAATTTCAAGAAAAATGTGTTTTTAAGCATAAAAATGAACTTACAAAAAAATAAAATATAATACCAATCAATATGTAAATAATTATATTATATTTAATAAAATGGATTTTATGTTAGTTTATAACCAAATATAAAGTATCATGAGATTTTTAAATTCCTATATTTAAATAAAATAAATATTAGTTTTTCAAAAATCGATATTTTTCACCATTAACCCAAAAATCAATATTTTCAAAAAATCCTAAAAATAGACCATAAGATAATTTTTATGTCCTGATTTTAAACATAGTGTTATTTTAAAATTTAAACTTAAATATCAGGGTATTACACATAGGTCATACCCCTTACAACTCACAGGAAACATCTATGCTCCCATATCATGGGTCACATGGTAACCCTATTTCTGATAGAAATGAGGCATTCATTTACACATGACGGTTGATTGTGGGGTTTTTTAATGTTTCATAATCATTCATGTCAGGTTGGCCATTTCTAAATGTATTCCAATGGGGTTTTATTTGTGTAGTATGAAACACCCAACGGTTCCCTTATTCTAGATGTTTCATGAACTTTCTTTCCAAGGGTAGAAGGTTATTGATGACTTGTTCAAAGACACCTTGGGACTCACATTGGTTGAGAGGATTGGAAGTTAGGCTACTCACACCTTTTTTATGGGAATTATTTCATACTATGGGACTCTCTTAAATATTTAACACATATTCAAAAATCCTTTTTTAAATCCCAAATATAACATGGGTCACCCTTAAATTGAAAATCAATTATTTTCATGTATGAAATTTAGAGTCAAATGTATGTATTCTATGTTATTTATCGATAGAGACATCTGTATGCATATGTGTTTCTCTATTAATGGAACCCGTTTTTGAACAGATTAGAGATTCTTATGTTAATTATTATTACAATTATAGTTTTAATCAACATAGTAGGGAACTCTGGAATTTATCATCATCTTGGGAGATGAGAGTTGATTTGATTTTGGGTTCGGGCCCATGAGATGGGATTCCTATATATCCTTGTGAAATGAATTAGAACCCATGTAGTTTGATGCCACTTAATGGGACACATAATACCTTTTAAGGTCATATTATGAGGACCAAACCATGTAGTTTAACATCATATGACCAGTAATTCTTAGAAAAAGGTTCCTAGTCAATGTTTAGTGTGGGGCGTATACCAAATAAGCCTATGATACCAAGAAGAGATGTATCCTCCTATATTGGATACAAACCTTTTGGGAATGTATCCTATAAAAGAATTATGGTGATTTTTGGGTGTTGGGTTTGAACCTCATGAAGGATTCCAATATATCCCATTTGGATGGGAATTTAGGCTCAGGTAGTTTGGAACTTGGGGTTTACTCCTATGATGGAGGAACTCACTTGGTTTGTCTTACAAGGAATATATCCCTTTGAGATAAATATATGGATTTAAGGATCCAATCATATGGAGGCCCTATAAAGATTTTCCTTATAGGGGATGTGATCCTTTGAGTTGGATATATGGATTTGAGGGTCCATTACTATGGATTCCCTCTGAAGGAAGGTGAGAGGAAGATCTAAAAAAGGATTCTCTGCCGATACATGCATATGATCATGTGGATGTCTTGATCGTCACTAGCCTCTAATCCCACATGATTCATTCTTGAAGTTAGAAACAATAGTAAGTGGAAGATCTAAAAAACCAATTAATATCCTTCATCGACTAGTGTATGAGTTAGGGTCTATGGGAGAGAGGAAGTACTTTGATGTGCCTATTTCCTATTTTTTTTTCATAACCTAGGGGGATGGAAGATATGAGGGGGTATGAAATCCTACATGAAAGACTAGGGGTTTACTCTAGGAGGGATTCCCTATTCTAGGTTTCAGATAAGAGAGGAGGATAAGGTATTAACCCTCATTAATGGGAAAGTCAAGAATCACCCCCTCACCTTTTGGAATGGGGAGGTCCATATTTCAAAGATAAAGTGGTAAGGACAAGGAAAGACCTTATGTTTGAAACTGAGAGGTCCCCATAACTACCCCTAGTGTTGTGATCATTGTTTTGGATATAATGAACAATTGTGAGAACCCTGAGGACCATACCCATTAGGTAAGAAAAGTGTGGGAAAAATCTTATAGAGGGAATTCACAACTTAATGTGAGACATGATGGTGTGTCTTTCACCATGGTTGTGAAAATTTGGAGGCCTCAGTAGAGGTTTTGATTGGTCTTCCTAAGATGGGGCTCCCAAAGAAAGAGGTTCCATTCCATTGGTGGAATGAAAATGAGGGGTCAAATAAGGCTTACGATGGTGATGGATATGTGATATGAAGATGGACCACTTAGGTGGAAGTTGGGCAATGTGAAGATGGATCGCCTTGGTGAAGGATGGGAAAGCTGAAGATGGATCACACTAGTGAAGGCTGGGGGAGCTGATGGGGTCTTGCATAGGGTGGACTTGTGTGAGCTGAAGATACATATGGGTGATATATATGTTGGGTGGAAACACTTGGTAAAGGACTTTATCTAGGGTCCAAGGGTCTTCTCAGGTTTCTTTATATGAATGATTCTCAAGTTACGAGCTCTACAGGGGTACTTTGCACTAGTTCTCTTAGATTAGGGGAGGTGGATCATGCAGGTTTTTTGTGTTTAAAATACTAGGGGAACTCTCTAACACCCCCTTTAATATCCTCTCCTTTTGAGGATTTAAAATCTACCTAAATGGTTTTAAGGGGTTGGGAGAGGAAAACTTTGAGTCATCTTCAGATTTTCCAATCATTTTTGGAACCATGTGAAGGATCTAAACTCATGATGATTTGGTTTGGTTAGGGATTAAACCTAAGAGGATACCCATATTTCTCAAGGGTGCAGGGGAACAAACCCCTTGGTATGGACCGGTGGGTGCTAAGGGCCACTGAAGTAGGGGCCTCTTAAGTGGATTTAATTGGGTGAAGGGTTTCCCAAGTATGGGTTTCCCAAGTATGGGTCTCCCAGGTATGGGTTTCCCAGGTATGGGTCACCTAGGTATGGGTCATCCTGGTATGGGTCTCCCAAGTATGTGTCTCCTAGCTGTTAGGTTGGGTGCCTTTCGCTAGTAAGGGATGTCCATGATGGTTCCCCCAAGTAGTGATGTACTTCTTGGGTGAAGGATCCACACAACCTAAGATCTCACCCCGCTTCCTGAGCCATGTGTTTGTCTATAATTTAGAAAATTGGAGGTGTATGGTCTATTTATAAACTGGCTAGTGGACCTGGGTAAAGGGGATACAAGAATGGACTACTCCTGAGGGACTTGCGTGAATGTACATTTGTGTGGGCCTTTCTTGAAAGGGGTTTGAGAATGGACCATGTGGTAACACAAATTCCTTTATAAAAAATTTTCCCAAATTCCGAGAGCCATAAATATTGATATGTAAGTATATTTGAGATTTACTACTATTAAAATTTAATATTTTGAAGATAATGATTCTCTATAGTTGTTTTAGGATTCTAAATAGTTCCTAGAAGTCATTAGAAATTTTAATAATCCTCATTCTACTCCTCCATGGGGGACGCTCTCAACCATGCCATTGGATTATGAAACATTTCTAAGGAATCTCCATCCATCAGTGTGATATAATTATTATGAAACATAGAAATCCAATTAGTTCCTTCTTTCAGTGTAGAGACACATTTTTACTCAATCTAAACTTTTTTTTTCAAAGTGAGTATCACGTAATGAATTCTGTGTAAAAGTGCATAACATTCATTTTTCTGTGTCAAAAAAACTCATGTGCCAAACCACACACTCTAGGGTCTCACATACATTAGGCATAATATTCTAATATCACTTCCCACTCCTAAGATACCCATCTTTTTTGACAATATGTACTAATAGACTACTCCCTATAGGATCAAGTGTCATATAATGGTATATTGATATAAAGGCATCACCCTTAAATGAATCAAATCAAGATAAAAATTTTCATTGGTTTGGTTAAGTTGAATTTCATTCCAATACATATGGTAAAATATCATATAGGATGCTATTTACAATTTAAATAACCAAACCTATATACTATTCACTCACAAGGATTATATCATAATGGAATCTAATGCTGGTGTCAACTTACTAGGGTCACTGTACCTCCCATGCACATAGTGTACTTTACCATCATCAGGCTCATCTTCAAGAACCTCACTAAATATCCACAAAACTATCCATAAAATAAGATAAATATATACACAATTTGGTCTAACTGAGTATAATTCCACCAAAAACTTTTTTGGGAAAATTCCATATATGGTGTTATTAACACTTTAAATAGTTAGGAATTTATTTATAGCAGTAAAATCACACATATGATAGAATATATGTCATGTTAATCCTATTTGACTAACCATGGTTCATGATATACCTCTTTCCACTACGGAATAATATCCAAATCCAAAATAAATCATAACACTCATAAATCCATGAACATCATACAAAGTGAAATAATATAATTATAACATCACAAAATAAGAACATCAATCTAAAACCTATGGTAAAATAGAATTATTATAGGGAAAGGTGTTAATGATGCACCGTTCCCAAATCTATTATAGGTTATGACACATTTCTACACCTCCTTTTTACCATACCCCCAAATAAAAAAAAAATAAAAACACTCTCACACCACTTTGTAACATTCCAGATTGACTCACTTTGAACATGAATCAGACCAGTTGTGCTACGTGACCTCAGGTGTGCCTCCTCATATTCCAGAGGTTGTTGACTAGAAGTAGGGGTCTAGGGTGGTACTCTGAGGAGACAATACCCCTACATCATAATTTTAATAATAGCATAAATAAACATATATCTTGAACATCCATCACATCTCAGTATACAAGGCAATTAAATTTGAAACTTGGAATAATGAAATGGGATGAATTCATAAAATCATACAAGGATGATCTACCACTAGGATTACCACATATACAAAATAAATTAAAAAAATAAAATACAAGGGATTACATACTCCCAACACCAAGCCTTACCACATCATAATATCCGAACTATGTGATATCCTACTTAATTATTAGGTCCCTATAACCAACCCAACATTTACCTAAAACAAGTGAGAGATTATCAGGTATCCAAGTGTAATGCCCCCCCCAAGAAGTGTGTGAGTGCATAACTTAGTGGTGTACTACCTACACAGTCCCTTACATATCCAGTAAATGGAGTGTTATGTTCATGCGAAATGTTCAGAGTTAATAAATAAATAAAATTTGGATGTAAATAAATAAACATTGACATCCCTAAAGTTCCATAGTGACACCCACTATTAGTTACACCTACTTAATCCAATATCAAACTCTTCCTGAGAACATATCATAATCATGCCTACCACAGTCATCATAAACACTCTACAAGCATAGATAATAACCACTGTCGATACTTGGGACCACATACCTTGTCAACCATACCTACTTAATACAGTGCCAAAATGTCTATGAGAATGTCATAGTAACCATGTCAACCTATATAAAAACCCAGGTCTAGATCTACCTTAGTAATTAGTGACACTGATATAGGGGTTAAAATCACACTGACATACATGACTGACCATGCTTTGACAAATAGCAGTCCCCCAAAAGATTTCTGGTCATGAGACCCCATTGTGTGACCCCCACTGGGATAAAATGTGATGGTTTCTTTCCTCTAACAAATAAATAATAAGATCGACTATGCCGTAGTAGAGAAGAATATCCAAAAAGATATTAGGCCATGATCCCCTAGCGTAAGACCCTCACCGGTATAACATGTGATGCTTACCTCCTTCCAACACTACTATAATACCCAGACTCTAAATACATGGTATCCCCACTATAATAATCATCAATACCCTTGGATAATGTCTAAGGAATCCCTAAAATATCATGATTTCTCTATGATAATTTTCTAGCTTTCCCCAAGGGCATTCACCATATAAATCATGACTATACATATATATATCATCAATATGGGTTTCCATCTACCTAACCCATCATAAAAACCATGATCATCTCCCAGGAACTTTCCCCAACTCATTAGAACTATAAAAGGCTCAAAACACTAACTTAGGTTTTAATGTGACATCCATGATCATCACTATCCATTCCCATAGTTTCCCTCTCACTAGGGACACACATATTTGGGGTATCCACCGAGCACCTAAGGTTTCATTATATCCATAACACCTTTTAAGGATCCCTAAATCTAAAGTATGTAATTTGGTTGAACACGCATCAATAAGAGGGCATGATACCCCTTGACACCATCAAAATCTGCCCAATGCCTCACTGAACTTTTATGAAAGTCTGATAAGGACCTCACTAGAGAGAAGTCTCAAGGACCTTTTCAATACCCACGTCATCCCAAGGTTAGTCTAAACACCTAACCTATCATCCGAAAACCAAAGGCTCATCCACCCAGTGATCATACACTAGTGGGAAAGAATGTTCATCCCACAGTCGTCTCAACTATCCTAAAGGATCTAAGTGAACTCTTAGGTTCCACTTGTCCAACCCCTAGGATATCCATCTTTTCTTATCACTAACCTCTAATTGGGGGTATCTATGTATCCTACCACTATGGATTCTACATAAAATTTCTCAAATTTAATAAACACCCCTCATTGGGTTTTAGTTCCCAAGACATATAGAATCATAATCTAGGCCTCAACCATCAGCGGTGGAGGAAATCAATCTAGTTTCAGGGTGCCTCATGGCCTTATCACTTTGTTATGTTTTACCAAATGTTTCATTTTAAATAAATTTTCTATTAAATCAATGTCTTTTCTATCAATGTTGAGACCATATATCACATTACTTATAAAAATATTCATTAACACTATAGGGAATGTATATAAGTCCACCTGCCTCACTCAAGAAGCTTTCAATTTTAGCTCAATGCTCAGAAGCTGCTGCCTAGGATTGACAAGAATCTACCAAGACTGTTCACATTCCACTAGCCATCAACATGCCACAAGGGGCCCTAACTCATTCAAATACACAAAAATAATTAATTATAAAAAATTTATAATTTATTTAAATAATTAAAATTTAGTTCTAATTTTTATTCAAATTGGTATAATCACTGGTGAGGCTGTGCCTTCATCAGCCAATGGACTTGACCAACATGGTGGGCCACTTCCCAGACCACTATCTAACCAGTGGATGTAGGCTATTGAAAGTCACCATCTTGGAAACCACAACCTCTCTCCATCACTCACCCGAGCCTTATTGCTACCCAAAATCTTTATTAAACATCCATAAAACCTTCTTTAGGAAACTAAAACTATCAAAATACTATTCCGAGTCTTGGTTCTTAGAACGACCCACCTGCTAATTTCAAAATTTAAATTCCTTATGAATTTCCAAACCCATATGAATGTGGGCATTTAAATTAAATTCTATATAAAAATTCAGACTTATATTAATGGTAAAATTGTTCTCTCATCCATGATTCAATATTAGTTATGGACTTAGGCCACATTGAAGTTAGGGAAAGGACTTACCCCAAGTATTGAAGAGTGTTTCTTTGTAGAAGTTCCGAATCCATGGTAATTATTATTAGAATATCTTTAGATAATCGTAAATACATTAGGGTTGAAGTGGGATCCTTAAAAGTGTTAGCGCCCGGTGGAAGAAGTGGGAGAAAAGGACCACTATTCATTTGGTGGGAGTTCTTTATGCTGATAACAATATTTGTTTTGCAATATGCTGTTTCAGATGAAGGTTAGTTTCAGATATGTCACTCAATGTTGATGTATTGACAAATCTTGAAAGTACTAGAAGCATAAAAGGATATATTTTAAGGAATTTTGGAAATATGGTATAGTAGGGCCATTGATGTGGTGCATGACACATTTTTATTTATAAGAATTTCAATAAATTCAATGATGGAAACTTGATTTCTATATGCCTTAGAGGATTTCCATAGAGGCATTCATATATTTTTTAATGGAACAGAAGATCATGGTTACAGGTAGTCTAAGGAGGTTCATTTTTCAGTAGGTTCCTAGATTGTTGGAAGGAAGCATGGAATGGAGAACCATATAGATACTATGGAAGTAAGTTGAATCAAAACTGGCTAGTTCACTGAAAGTAATAAGTGCATTTTAAAGAGAATATCGATTGGAGCCTCATACTGTGAGGTCATTGGATGAAGGAAACTGGAAGGTGGGTTAACTAGATGTTTAGTAGGAGTGAATTCACTATAAGATTAGCAGAAGTATGTTGAATGGAGTGAGATCACAAAAATTTCATCAATATGTAGGTGGAATTAGTTTAGAAGATAGATAAAAGTGGTGTTAGAGTGTCAGAATGAAAATTAGGTTCTTGTGATGCATTCACTATGGGTATAAGTCATGGTTTCATAGGATGCAACGAAGTGAATGGTAGTGGTAACTATTGATATATAAATTAAAGTATAAATGTTGGCGATGGAAGTGTAGAAGTTCATGAGTTATATGTAATATGATAAATAGGTGTAGAACTCTTTCCTAACATATTTGGTTCATCAAAGTATTTGGATTGAAATAAAGATTATGTGAATTGTTCACCAATATTTAGTAGTTAGAATGTAGATGAAACCAGAGATAAACATTTTTTAATAATAATGGAAGGACATCCACAATTTCAAGTGTAATTTTTTACTAGATTATTGGATGAAAACACTATAAATAGTGTGGTTGTACTACTTGTGCAATGTAGCACAAAAAGTACTAGAAGGATAAGATGCGTCCTTAGGTCTGAAAGGAGGTGACTTTGGTTATAGGAGAATACTTGGGTGTTTCTAAATGATGGAAGGCTAAAATTATAAAGGTTTTTTTAAAAGAACTGTAAGGAGTAAGGTGAAATATTCAATGATCCAAAGATGGTGTTGGTGGGACATATTTCATTAGATTGAGTAGGGTTTTCAAAAATTGAATTTCACTTGTAACTCATGTAATATGTTTCTATAGAATGCAATGTGTTATGCCTTTATAATACCATTCATGTAGGATTACTTTCCAAAGAACATAATCTTTATGTGCATTGTGTTTATTCTTTGTGATTTCATTTGTGTGTTCAATGTGTTCTTTCTCTCTTGTATGCTCAGCTAAAAGAGTATTAAAAGGTGACCAGAATTGAAATATGAGGATAAATTAATGTGTTGACTAGGATTCTTGGACTTCCTAGATCTGGTCTACGAATTTTTTGGGGATGGAAGAATTATAAGACTCTTTGTTTTATGTGGATGAATTTTTTTCCATGCTAGAGAACCGAACATACTTACTTTCGATTATTTTATAAATTAGCTCCTCTCCTAAAACAAGAAGTATAATTCAAATATTTAGTTCAAGAATAATCTATATCAATATAGATATAAAGTAAAATATATGGTATGATCAAATATTTGAATTATTTTTAGTCAAATATCTTAATTAACCATCAAACCATATAAGAAACAATAAAATTAAAACTTATTCTTCAATGAAATTTTTTTCTCAAAGTTATTATTAAAAGAATATTCTAATAATTTTATTCTTTTTTAGTCAATTTTTCTTATTGATAGCATACTAGTGATAATCATGACCCATAAAAAACTAAAATTTTAAAGTTTTTCTAATTTAGTATTCAAGATATTTATATAAAGAATAAAATAAAACAAATAATACCAACATGTAGTAAACTCAACTTGAAAAAATGAACTAAATTCATAGAAATATTAAATAATGTAGAAAAATAAACAATATAAGGATCTGTTTATAAAATTGACTAAAATTATCATTGAATCATTTAGAAATATCAAAGAATAAAATATCAATAATTATTAATTGAATATTTTAAAAATAAATTTTGTAAACTGATTCGATGTTTTTTTAAAAAATAAATTTTAAAAACAAATTGATTACACTAAACATTATATAATGACAGAGTTTCCAGGAAATTGTAAATTTTTACCCCGATGACATAAATACTAATTCTGAAAAATATCATTAGATGAGAATTTATATGAAAGAACGACACCTTATCCATTAATAGGTGACAAAAAACTGATAAAGTGAAGGATGATATCACTATTTTTGTAAACCTTTTGTTTAAAAACATTACAAATACAAGTTATAAAAAGCGATTAATTTTCTTTGAATTACTATATTAAAAATATTTGTATACTATAAAATTTATTAATGTCTTTCATTTTGAATAAAATGTATATTATTATTTCATCTATATATTAATAAAATATCCTAAAAAAATAATATATTACATCAAGGATAGGTTAAAAATTATTGATATGAGAATAAGGGAAGTGTTGGTGCTAGTGAAGAATGAAATATTGACATTTCTCCCTCCAACAACTCACACTCTTTCTAGGAAAGTGAGATTTTAGTTTTCCAACAACCAAAATTGTGTAAAGGTTTTATAGGGGAATTCATCAAATATTAATAATATAACATTTATTTATGGCCTGAATTTAAAGGTCTAAAAATCACATAGTTTTATGTTTTATTTCTAGAATTAATGTCTATGGTTTTACATTTCATTCTTCCTAAAAATGTGTGATATATATTGACCATGATTTTCTTCTTTTTCAATGTTATATGTAGTAAATTTATAGACCTTGAGAAGTTTCCAACTATGGAAAAAGATATTTTTTCATATTATGTGAATTAGAGATGGTTTTACCACTATTATTTTTTTATATAATGGTTCATTTAGAGAGACCTAACTATGTGGACTTGTACATTACAAATGGATTTACCCCATTTAATGGTATATAAATATTTTGAAGGATTATATAAAAATAAAATTAACATAAAAGTTTTTATTTTGGAGTGATATATTGTTAAATAATCCATTTAATTTTGTGTTGAACACCTATTCGATGTTGATAGAATTGGTCTCACAAAACTCATCAAATAAGTACCTTGTGGGAACAATAATTTTTAGAAGAGATGTTTTGGTAAAAAGAATCAGAGTGTAGGAGTAGGCTCTCATATAAAGGTTGTTCCATATATTTAAACTCATAAATTAATTCTTAGTAATTTGAATCCATAAATTTTTGGTAGTTGAATATAAAATACACATAATCAACTATTTATAAGGTGGTTTAAAGACTATATTTTTATAGAGTAATCTGTAAATCAAGATTCAATTTCGGAATGGTTTTGATGGATAACTATAAGACCAACTATATATGTATTATATTGTAATGGTTAAAAAATTAATATTTATATATTTTATATAAATTAATAGGATGAACATAGTACAAGGTAAAATAATTTAGTTTCACTTGTGATGAAATTGATTCATGTTTCTGATATCAAATATAGAAATCTAATTTATGTGAATATGTCATTTTTTCAAATCATTGAAAAAATATTAGTATTGGATTATAAAAATTTCCAAGTGATCATATTTTTATGGAAATGGGTTGATACCATTAGTGAAATTAAAATTGATGAATTGGGTTTCATGGAAGAGAATTTTAGTATATAAGGGTATAATGTTCAATCGTTCATAATGAAATCACCCACAGTACATGTATTGTTTTTTCTTTATATAAAAACAACATAAATTTTACATTTTTTATATTGGTGGGTAAAACAAATACAGAGTCAAATGGAAATTCAATTAATGATGATCCATTTATTGAGGCATCACAATCATTTCATTATAGTCTTAATGTATATGGTGTCTTATATTTTATAAGGGACCACAAATGGGGGATTTGAATACTTGATATATGGGTCAAATTACTTCAACATTTTAAGTAGAAATATAGTTCAATAAATAGGTTAAATTTATTTGAATAGGTTTTTACATAAAATTTGTTTTTTTATAATATTATGTCTTCAATACTATACTTTCATATTATAAATTATTTTTAAAATAATTGTGCCGATAATGGAATTTTCCCCTTCTGATGTTACCAATCTCGAGGAACAATTTTTTTTTTAAAATTTAGAAAAATTTAGAAGGAGAAAAACATTATAAAGGAGACACACAACCCAAAGGTGAGAAACATGCTATAGAAGAGTATTATTATAGAGGTTACCAAGTGGGAAAAAGGATAAGGATGAAAAAATATAGAAATAATGTTTCATGATTGTTTTAATAAGAGTTATTTAGGTTAGAAGTATAAGTCGAATTTCTTTAGGTTGGATAGAATGCATGTGGTAAACCTATTGACCCAAAAAATTTCATTTTCATTAGTTACATTACGTTCAGTACTCGAATTCATGTTCTAATAGATAAATCTACATAGTTTAATATTGTTCCTCCATTGAAGGTAATAATTTGGGGAGAAATTAGTGTAACATTATAATACACTTTATCTATTTTACTGAAAAATAGAATAATGAAAAATTTATTTTATCTATATTATCACTTATAGAGTATATTTATATTATATGAATATAGTATTAATTCATATGAATGGTTATAGGAAAGATTCATAGATAATTTTGAGCACCACTTACCAAATATCATCTTTGGGACTCTGAGGGGAAAATCAAACCCCACCAACCAATTTTATTTAAAAATATTGTTAACTGAGAAACTTGGGATTAATTTTTTGGCCATTAGGATGAGGTGGTGTTTATGGTATATTGTAATTTATATTAATTTATTTCACATTTTATTCATTAATCACTTTGATTCATAATTTATAATTCATGAAATGACAAAGGAGTGTATAAAATAAACAATATGCATTAAAACTACGATACCCCTACTGTTAATCAAGGATGTGGCGTGCTTCACTTAAAAAATGTTATTTTTTTAAATCTATAGTAATACTATATGGGATTGGGGGAATCATCCTATGATTGTTGTTAGTATAAACAACCTAAGAGATTTCTTGATCTATCTTTAACAAGGAAACATCTATGAAAAGAAAAGAACAATATACCTGAAATGAGAATACAATATCCTATGTATTTTATATTTTATGGATCATGTTTGAAGAGAATCACTCAATAAATAAACAAATGATTCTTTCCTCTGAAGGTGGAATACTAACCTTAGGATCCACGATCGTATCATGAGGACTCTCGTACACTGAAGGGGTGTTAGCACCTTCAATATATGATAAATGGTTATTAAGTAAGAAGAGTGATTGGGATAGATTTCATGTAACCCGAGTAAACCAATAAGAGGGATCTCATAACTTATATATCCATCCCTAAAATTCTTCATTAAATAAAGAGTGATGGTCATATCAATCACATTGTTAAGCATCTCATGACAACTATATGTTACATTCCATTAGAGTATTCATCACTGAAAACTTCAATAAATGAAATAAATTTAATAAATGGACCATATAATAGATCATAAAATGATGAAACCATGTGGTAGTAGGAAAAATATGCATGCACTCACTTCTCACCCATTCAATATTGTGATCCAGTCATATAAATAATATAGGGAAATAACAATATCTTATACTGTAATATGATATCAGGATATCATAAGGTATGATATCCATATCATAAATACCATTGAATATGATTTTTATATCATAAAATTTGATGCACCATATTAAAGTGAACATCAAAAAATCTCCCACATTCACTAAAATATCTGAAGGACTTAATAATTACCTTAAAATATCTTTTTGAATCCATTCAAAACTCTTTTGGATATGGTTTATCAAACTCTTTTCTTTTTGGAATTTTTTTGTCCAAAATATAATACTTAACCAAAGGTATAACTATATGATCTTATGATACTTATTATCATTGAAAATGAATATGAAATCCACATTTCATAGTTGTAAGAAAAGATCATCCTATTACAAAGCTTTTGTTATACTCATACTACTAAGGGTTACAGTTTGATATCCATAAAACATACTCATATCTCTGTATGAACATTTCCACCAAAATATGTATAATATACAAAATATTTATACCCATATAATCCCTTTTACCATGAAATCAAGTTACTAATGGACATGGAACAATTTCAATCTATTATAGGACATATCATAGATTTTTAATTCTTTGAAAACGACTGAACTGGTTGATAAATACATCATATATCATTCATATAGTGGATGAGAATATAATATTTCCCTCATAAAAATAGCTGAACACATTATATTTAATTCAAATGAGCATGTTTATGAATTTCGATAGTCAAATTAAATAAAAGTACACATGCATTTTCTCACTGTATGAGTGGACATATCCCATATTGGTTAGGCTCTAATCGATGACCTAATTGATAATACACCCCAACCCCTGATTTGATAAGATGTAATGGATTTCATAAGAAAGGTATCAAAGTATGAAGGTTATCATTCTTGGTATCTCACCAAAATTAGTTAAAAATTATTGATAATAAGCATACACACAAAATTATATCATTGACTATATGATAATTCATGGGATATACTTGGTATTTTAGTCCAAATAATAAGTATCCATCTATCATCTCATGAGTCTACTACACTTTCTTATCTTATCACATCATAACAAACCATAATACTCTATAAATATCTTCAATTAGGTACAACTCAAATCCATACTTTGAGGGAATATTATCATTCCATTATTTATGTAAAAAAATTACAACACAAATTAATGAATGATAAATAGATATTTAATTTATTATAAAATCATGATACATTATGAAACCACTACATAGATCTCCTATATGTTTCATACCATGAGACTCAACATGACCCTCATGCTTCTACTGCACTAATGGATTTTTTAGTAGATCCACTACATTGCCACCTATAGTCACCCAATAGATCCTATCATTACCCCTCTTATTGATCTCTTATATATTATGTTAATTGTGAAGGATGTTTTTGATCATTTAGTGAGACCAAGGTTCCTTGACCTATGAAATGGATGCATTATTGTCAGAGTAAATATCAATTTATCCCTAGATGCTAGGAACCAACTCTAGTTTAGAAAATTTTTTTCTAATCCAAACAGTTTCCTTCCCAACACCTAATAGAGTGATATACATTACCTATATTGTTGAGTCTTCCATGATATATTTTTTTGGAGATCTTCCAAATGATTTCTCCATCATTTAGGAAAAAATGAAACTAGATTTATATTTCATATAATCTTTATTAGATTAGAAACATTCATATAGGAAACCCTTTACAAAAATATTACCCTCTCCTTTAAATACCAAGAATATATTTTTATTTATTATCAAATAAAAAATTATGAATTTACAACAACCCAGTAACTCTCACCAAGATTGGATTTGTGTCTACTTATTATTATAAGATAGTAGTAGAAGTTCCCCTTGTAATTGTTTATGGTTATTTTATTTATTGTTAATATTTTGAGAGAAGTTTTTAAAAATATGTTAGAACATGGTTGAAGTATTTTTAAGAAGTCTGGAGATACACAAAATAGAGTTATAAGAAGTTTTTTGATTTTAAAATATAGTTTGGAATTCTGTGTCTATCACTGAAAAATAACTAAGACTATTTTGTATGACTTTGATGGTCTGATGAATGACTTCCTTATTGGGAGTACAACATTAGATTTAGTTTGTAAGACTTTTGTTATGTGGGTATGAATTATGAGTCTGGAATAAGACTTTAATAATGGAAAAAATTTAGCAAAGTCTTAGTTTTTAAATCTTTAGTAGAAATTCCATAAATCTTTGATGTAAAATGTATGAATTTTAGCTATATATATAACTTTGAGCTTCCCCAAAACATGAAATTTATATTTCCACTAGGAATTCATAAGGGAAAATGAATGGATTCCCTATACTGTGTGAGAATTTAAGGGAAATGCCAGACTTTCATAGGATCATGTATGACTTTGTGAATGTCACATGAGACTTCATACCTTAGTGAAAATTTAAGATTTCTACAGACTGATAAAAATTAAAGTTTCCAAATATATAATATTTTAACTTTAGTAAAACCTGATTATGCTTAAACCCTTACCCAGTGATTAAAACATCATAATTAAATTTTGATTCAAGTTGTTTAAATAATCCATGATCCTTACACCATGAAGAACAAAGAAATAATTGAGAATAATAGGAATGAGAAAGAATTAAAATGTTTTTATTTGTTTTCAATAATAATGAATATATAATTAGGATGTAGATTCACTGATCTTGAATTCCTAAATCACATGATAATCAAGTTATGATGCAAGATGAGACTAAATAGTTTAAATTTTTTAATGATGAGTTCACAAGAGTTATTATTCCATGACTATTATTCTACTGGGAATTTGGGAATGAGTAAAATAAATTATTTATTTTGAGTTTAATATAAAAAATCTATAAAAAACCTAAAAATACAAATTTAGGTTTAATACCTATAAAAAATTCATGAGGAGTTTTATTTAGAATTTGTTTAATTAAAACTCTATTTTAAACCTGAAACTATATATTAATATATTCATATAAAAAATATTTATGCACATTAAATTCATGAAGGATATTTCTATCCATATCCTAAATAGATATATTATTTCTTTCTACCATACCACTTTTCTATGGTGTTACTATAAAAATCTCCACCATCTTCATAGAATTTCTCAAAATTAATAAACTCACAACCTAAATCACTTATAATAGATATTATTAAATAACCTTCATAATGTTGAATTATTTTTCTAAAAGTAGAAAGCTTAGTAAAAGTTTCATTTTTAAGAGTTATAATATGAGTCTAAATGAATATTATATAATCATCAATCATCCAAAACACACACTTCTTTCCACCTAAAATAGCAGTTTTCATAGGATCAAATAAATCAATATGTAATAATTCAAGAGGTCTAGAAATTTTAACAATATTTTCATATTTAAAACTATCATTATACTTCTTACCTTTTAAACATGAATCATATACAAAATATTTACTTACTTTCATATCAGGTAAATCTATAAACTTTCTTTTATTTGAAAATTAATACAATAGATATAAGTTTTCATGTCTAATCATCCTACATCATAAAATGTCATCAGTTTCTACAGAATTTAAACACATAAAATTTGGTTTTTTAGTTCATTTAAATAAATAATATATATGTTTTATTATCCATTTACTGAAAATAAGATAATTTCATTATTAAAAACTGTACATTTATCATTTTCAAATTTGAAATACATCCCATCATCTTATAGATGTTATATGATTATTAAATTTTGTTTTAAAACATTAATATAAGAAACCCTAAAAATAATAATTTATTTAGAAAAACTGACTTCAATAAAGGCTTTAATATGAGCCTTATGCGTGAATATTTTCTAGACACTAAAGAAAATAGAAACTATCTAAGTCTAGGAATCTCAAGGGCTTGATTTTGAGGTTTTGGTGGCTTTAGATCCTGATTTTCATTTTGAGCTTCTTGAAAAACTAAATTCTCCATTTTAAAGTAAATTTATACAGGGTTTTTTGTTCTTTTTTACAGTTTTTATGTTTTGAATTTTTTTAGGCTTTATGTTTTATGTTTTTTTTAATTTTTTTATATTTTTTTGGGTTTTTTGACTTGTTCAAACGTGATTTCCTCAGAAAGAACACCAAAATTTAACTGTACAGTCATTAAGAATGATTTTTTTAATATTTATATAACCGAATTACTACTAGTACTATGTAGATAAAGGTTGAACCATAGAGAAGTACTTAGTGATTGTGCAGACCATGACAAATATAAAACAATCAAAAAAATAATACTAAAAACTAAAATGAAAATAGTGAAATGGAAGACAATGAATGTGAAAATGATGGTGAAATGGACTGGAGATAGGGAGTAGTGAGGAAAATGGAAGACATAGTGAGAAAAAAGTAGTGTATTATATAAGAGAGGTCATACTCTCATGAATTGAATAAAGGATGTTGTCTTCAATCTCCAATTTACAACAACTGAATTGGTGTAGAAAAAATGGTGCTGATCCATTATGTTCTTGCTTTAGTAGATCAACAAAAAACTTCATTATTTCATTATAAATAATCTTTTGATCATTACTAAGGAATTTAAATTCTCTTAATGCAGAAGAAAATGTTAACCTTTCCATTTTTAGTACTTTGGTTAAAGTTCAAAGGAAAGATGAATTCCATCGTCACTTTTCGATTCTTAGAATAGCAGAATATTATGGTCATTAAGAGAAGAAGAGATAAATATGAGCTAAAAGTGCATCGGAGAAATTATAGTAATTAAGAGTATAAAATAATAAGAATTTAAAATCAAGAAAATATGATTCCCCCTATATAATTTAACTACTCATGATAATAATGATAACAATGATGAAAAATGGAGGAAACATAATAAAAAACATATATTCAGAGATAATTTCCTTCCTCAAGCTCCTCTAGTGAAATACACAATTATTTCCAAGATGGTCTACAAATGGCCTGCTAGTCTTTTCAAAAAAATCAACATTTACATCAAGAACTTTGTTTGGATAGGAAACATTCTTAGAAGGAAACTTGCAACTATCCCCTGGACTACTTGCTGAAAACCTCTTAAAAATGGTGGTCTTGGCATAAAAAACCCACGTCTTTTTAATGATTCCCTCCAAGAAAGACTCACATGGAGGATAATCCATAACAATTCTGAATCCATTGTTTTTCTAAAAAAACATTTCTTTCAAAGTTCAAAAAGGGAAATTTGAACTACATTAATTCCTCTATCTATCCCTCCATGAGGAAATCTTTTGTGAATATTATGACTAATTCTAGATGGATGGTTACTATGGACTCTACCAGAACTTTTGTCTAGATAATCGGTCTGGCACCTCCCTCATCTCTTCGGTCTCTCCTAATTCTCTTCCCGAAAGAATCAACACTACTATAAAAGATGTTATACATTATCGTATCTCCCAATTTCCTGAGAACATCATTCAAGTTATTGATATCTATTACTTTTTTAATTAGGAAGATTTTCTCATTTCGGAACTTACTCACATTGGTATTCTTGATTAAAAAAATTTATATAAACACAATGTTTCAAATTCTGATTTTGATTTTTTTTGGTTTAAATCTTTCGATAAACCTTAGATTAAACCCTCTAGAATTACTCAAGTTTGGAGACTTTCATATAACCATATCCCCACTGAGGTTTGTCTTGAGTCCTTTAGAGTCCAACTTGGCTTTAGATGTCCTTTCTTCCATTAACATAGAGAAGACACTAACCATCTGTTCCTATCTTGTGCTACTGCCTCTACCCTTTGGAATTATATTTCTTACATTTTTGACTACAGATAGATTCTAATTGATTCTATCAGCTTGAAATTAAAATGATGTGTGGATCTAGATTTCTCTCAACAAATCAAGAACATCTTCCTCACTACGGTTTCTGAACCCCTTCATGTGATCTGGTATGATAGAAATGCAATTATTCATAACAATTACCCATTCAATCTCAATGAAGTTAAGAAGCATATTCTCATTTCCATTAGGGATTTTCTAATAGAGGAAAATGGGGGGAAGAGTAGGGTGATAGAGTGGGAAAAGTAGGGAGAGGGTAGTTTTCGTAGGCATAAGCAGTGCTGGAGGTCGGAGGTGTGCAGTGGGTTTGAATGAAAGGACAAGGTGATTCGGGCGAGGTGGTATCATCGAGAAAGTTCAGATAGCTTTGGGAGTAGTGAACTTGGATTCTTCTTTGGTGGCCACCTTATGATTTTGGGGATTGGACGGTAGCGCGTGGTGGTATGTGATGGTGGGGGTCTTCGACAACATGGTGGTGCAATGGTTCTTCAATCAATTGGTGGTTTCTCGGTAGAGGGATTCCAGATCTGCAGTGGAGAGGCAAGGGGAGATCAAATATGTATAAGGAATGTGAATGGATTTTATATCTTCAATGGTGGGTTTGGGTTTGGATTGGGTGATCATTTGGGTTATTTTGATATGAATTGATTCGTCTACACTCAGTTCCTTATTTTATTCTGATTCTTCATCCTGGTGATTTTTGTTTACTGCTACTAAGATTTTTGTTTCTCATACTATCATTATATTTTATTGTTCCTGTTGTTGTATTGAACTGGGGATGGGTGAAGAGTGCATGGGAGGTGGCAGTGAGTTGATGGAATAGGGTTTGGAGGTGGTTACTGAGAGTCACCTCTAGAGATGTTGGTTGTGAGTGAATAGGAGTGGTGCTGGAAGAAGATGCAAAGAGAAAGTGGCAGAAGGTGGGTATGGTGGTGACTCATTGAGTCACCATTGGGTGAGGTAACAACAGTATGAGGTTTTGGTGGAGGATGTGATTTTTTGGAAAAGGGAATGGGTGGCAGTGAAAATGGGGCTTGTGGGGAATCATTTGAGTCACCGTTGAAGAAGATGGCAGTGGATCCAAGGATTCACCATTGGAAAACTCTGGTAGTGGGTTCATGTAATGGTCCGTGTTCCCCCAGTTCGTTACTTTTCTGGTTTCAGAGGTTGGAGTTGTTAAGAGGAGGTTTGGAGAGGTTCGTATGATGAAGGATGTAAGTGGGAGGATTACACGCCACATAGTGAGGTTACAAGATGTGAATCTTGGGTTTTCAGTTTGTCTAGAAGGTTTCATGACATGGGGGGATTTGGAGTCTGAAAAATAAAATAATTTTTAGAGGCAATAGGATTTTCGGAGGTGGTGTACCTCAAAGGGTTACATGACATGAATGTTTATTACACATCTTGAAATACCCTGATCCATTTTTATTTTAAAGTTTCGTTCGGCCGAAGATTTTATTTCATTCATTTGTTTCTTATTTTAATCTTTCTACAAATGAACCCTAGGTGGCCTAAGGATATATTTGAGCCCCACTCCTCCCTCCTTGGTCAATCGAATCGGGTGGTTGTTCGTGGGTGACCCGTTATCGACCCGTGGTATGTTTTCCACTCCTTTTGTCTGTTTTCTCTTATTCCTCCCCCAGAATTTACTGCTACAAATCGGGTTGGATTTGGATGAACATTTGGGAAGTATTTTGATAACCCATTGGTGTGGAATATGTTGATCCTCGTTTCTACTAGTGCGATCATCACCTGTGGGCTTTCTTTTTCACCCTACGGTGCACAAATGAGTCGAAAACTTCTCTGAGGTAGGTTTCTCCTTCATTTCTCTTTGTTTGTGTATCAAGTTGGAGGGATCTTCTTTTTTTGCCTACAAATCATAGTTTTTCAACCCTAATTAAAGATAATGAACTATATAATTTAATTAAAAGGGGAAGTGGGGTGTATTCATATGATTTTTATAGCCTTGATCATTTTTTGATATTTTGGAATTGTAAAGGCTAAAAACCCCACTGAAAACCATGGACGTTGGTGGTACTTACTTATGAACGAAACAAGTTTCATGTTGGTTGGATCTTATTAAACATTTGAGAATGGAAATTGGTTAAAACATACACCAGGATAATGAATAGATGCCCTAGGATTTTCCTTTCTTTATTTCTGTGACAACCCATGAATTATTAAGTGAAATAAATCAAGGGGTTCTCGTTAATTTTGAAATTGTGTTATTCTTTGATTTTTAGGTTAATGTGTTGTGTGGGATGGATGTGGTTTTGTGTGTGGGGTGGATGTAATATGAATTGGTTGTGTTGTGGTGTGTGGGTTTTCTTGGTTATGTCATGGTATGTTTGTGGAGAATAGGTGTGTGATGTGGGTTGATTGTGGAATAAATGATATCGTCCTTATATATGTTCTAATCTAAATTTGACTCCCCACCTTCAAGGATTTCTCTCAAGGATATATATTCTATATCGTCATACTATCTTTCCCTAATCCAAATCAAAATAGTAGACTCCACTGAAACTGATAAGAAATTCATCTTCTCTTGGCCCTCTTAAACCACAACAAGCATCTTTTCCAGTAGGGTCATCAGTTTTTAATCAACCCTATATTCTTGAATTGCTGGAGTTTGAGTTTTCCTGCTTAAAGTGTTAAAAACACTATTTTCATTACTTAGTTTCTCACCCCCAATTTCCTATTTGTAGCCCTTTCTTTATATTTTTGAAGTATATAAAGTATACTAGTGATGTTTGGGAGAGTTTGGAGAACTTTTTGATAGTTTTTTGGGATTTTCTAGAGGGTTATGGGTGGTGAATTATTTATTGAAACTGTGAAACACTTACAGGAAACCATGCATAGTTAGATATGGGAAAAAGGGAAGTTTCACAGGTTGTTCACGGTTTTTTGAAACCTTGTAGAGTCATATGAGAAATTGTGACATGTTGTGATTTTGTTGGAAAGTGGGATTTGACATGGTTGGTGTACAATTTGGTAACCGTGCAAGACAACCATGCAAGGGTCATCCTTAAGGTAGTGGTTAATTAATGGTTAGTGCACATTTTGTCTAACCGTGTAACTAAACCACGCATGGCAAGAAACTACCTCCTTAAAAAGTGGATCTCACTCGGCTGTCCCTTTAACAAACTCGTTTTTCCTCCTATACGGCCCTAACTTGGGATTTTTCTTTCCCAAAGGTCAAGGAAGGTTCTCCCCTTAATCCAGAGGTGATCCAAAGGCTTCCCTTGATGATTAGAGGCAGATTCCTCTTGGGGGAGATATCTAAGGTAGTTTTTGGAGATTTAACCTAGTTTCATAAACATTATTCGTCCCATTCTTTATTTTCACCAAAACTCTCAAGGAAGACAACTTCACTATCCACTCACCTATTTAGAACTTTAAGAATTAATTTCAAATTGGTTCAACTACTTCATTTTTATTGTGAAATTGTGATTCAAGGCGTGTTAAAAATCCTCTTTAGAGACTATTTATGGTTTTTGGTGAAATTGTGGAATCATGGAAATTTGTTATGAAATGTGATTCTGTTTCTTGATTTTAAAATTTTTATTTTAAAATATAGATTTTTTGGATTTTTGAAATGGATTTTTTGAAAGGTTTTCAATAAAGAGGAAGTTTTATTGAAATGGTTAGGTTGAAATGGTTTTGGTATACATGGTTTTTGTGTGAGTTTATGTTTGAAATGCCCCTGAATAAGGGATGTGTACTATTGGGGTACAATGTACGTGACCCTGGATCAGGGACATGTGTCAGTGGAACACAAGGTGATTGGATGAGAGACCACTCATGAGTATTGAACTGTAGAACAAGTATGTATGCGTGGGTGTGTTGTGAACCATGGAATGGGTATGGAAAAATATAATTTTAAATGATTTAAAGAATTGTTTATGAGCTTTCCTTGGAAAACTATTTAGTATGGATTTTGTTTATATTTTGATATATATATTTTTAAAATTGTTTTATATAAATAGGATAACATTTTCTATCCTAGTGGCGTGAGTTGGAAAGTCATCAGGTAAAACCTACCAAGTTTTAGTACTCACTCCTACTTTGAAACTTTGGTCATTTTGTAGATATCATATATCGATATACAAGAAAAGGTAAATTATCACGCATATTTAGTACTACTCCATGATACTTGGGCTATTTTGTGGAGTTGGAGCTTGGAGTATGTGAAGATTTGGAGTCATGTGGTTGTCTTGGGTTTTATTAGTTTGTCTTCTGCTATTTATTTTGATGTTAGTTGTCTTTCACTATGGTACTCTTTGGTTGGTTTTTATATAAATGAAATGTTTGAGTTGTATTTAGTTTTTATTGTGCATCATGTAGGGTTTATATGGTTATGGTTTTTTGGTTGGTTGTTTATCTTAAAAGTTAAATTATTCCCCCAAATTGTAAATCAATCCCTCGACATTTATTGCCAGCCTTTAGTATCTTGGGTATGTATCTAAAGGCCTAACAACATATCACCTCCCTCTCAAGCCAATTAGAAGGGGCATGATGTCACACCTTGTGTATATTCTAGCTCAAATTTAAATGACTGCATATACTCAATCCACCTAAACTGCCATAGATTCAAATATCTTTGAGAAAAGATATACTTTAAGCTATTTTGATCAGTATACACAGTAAAATATCTTTCCAATAGATAATGTCACAAAAAATTCAAGGCATAAAACAATGAAACTTATTCTAGTTGATGCATATGGTAGTTCTGTTCATGTTTTCTAAGATTCTAGACCCATATGCCCCAACTTGATCTCCATTTATCAGCATTGCTCCAAGAATGATCCTAAAAACATCACAAAATACCATATACTCCTAAACTATCTTGGGTAGGATTAATATTTTTTCTATTATGAAGAACTTATTTAACTCCTAGGAAGCATTATCCCATGATCCCAACCATTCAAAATTTGTCCCCTTCTTGTTCAATCATGGAAGTGGAGCTTCCAAGTGGGAAAATTCCTGAATGAACCTTCTATATTAGACCTCAAATACTAGAAAACTATGGATATCTATTTTTTTTGGGGATGCTCCCAAGAAACCACTACTCGCACCTTCTCTAGATCCACAGAAACAAATCCCTTTTAGATTATGTGACCCAATAAGTGTACCTAATCGATCCATAATTTACATTTATATAGATTGGAATGTAGTAAATTCTCTCTTAGTGTACCTAGGATGATGTTAAGATGGTTGGCATGATGCAAATGAGTCTTGGAGTACAACAAGATTCCATCCAAAAACACAACCACACACTGATCTAGGTATAGACATAAGATTTGGTTATCTAGGCCAGAAACACTGTAGGAGCATTCATCAACCCAAACAACATCAGGATGAACTCATAAAGGTCCCACCTAGTTCTGAAATCAGTTTGAGGTATGTTAGACTGTCGAACTCCCAATGAATGATACCGAGATCTCAAGTCAATATTATAGAAAACGCAATCCCATCTCAGTTGGTCAAATAGATCATCGATACATGTAAAAGGATACCAGTTCTTCACTTTCATCTGATTCAACTTCCAATAATCTACACATAAGCGCAAACTCCTGTCAGACTTATTTGAAAATAAGGTGGAAGAACCCCAAGGTGATGTACTTGAATAGATAAACACATTATTCATCTACTCTTCTAGTTGAGTCTTTAACTCTTGAAGCTATGTTGGTGCCATTATTTATGGTGGAATTGAAACTATCATATCCCATGATTAACAAAATGGTAGACTCATTATCATTATCATATTTATCATTAGACACCTACTTATTCAAAATTTTTCATTACTTTAAAACTTTCAATTTAATATTAGGCACCTTTTTCATTTAATTACATAAGAAAATAAAAAAATATTTCATTTTCAAAAACTTACTCAAAACCTATTTTTCCTATGCGTGCCTAAAATGATGCATGTCACATAATAATTTTGAGTTCCTAAAATGATGCTTGCATACTTAACTCTCATTATATTCTGATCCATGAGTCAAATATCATAAAATATCATAAAATAATTTCACATCACATGAAAAGTACATCACTTGATGTGAAATAACATTCAACTGTAACAACAAACATCAATAACAATAATCCCATTTTGGGTACTTTCCCCCCATACAAGTTTTAGGTACTCCCATGCATGAGATTATGTCCAAGGACCAACTCCTCCTAGTCTCATGTCTACCTTTACCAAATAGTAATACAAAAGAATAGAAAAGAAAAGATCTTTGATACCACTTTGTAACGTACCGACTAAGGTGCCACACACCAGTGCCCTGAGCCGGTCAATCACATGACCTGAGGCACGACTCTCTATATTTCAGAGACTGAAAATTATTAGTGAGGGTATAATATAAATCATGGGGAGAATATACACTCTTGATAAAAGTATCACAACAAGGGAAGTAAATAAACAATAGTTAACTGAATAACCAAACTTAATTCCATAACAGAAATAGACCAAAGTCACATGCTAAACTGAAATAGGAATACAATATTCAAACCAAAACTATAGGTATTTCATTCCATCATAAGTGTAAGTGTCTAATGAAAAACCAAAATAAAGACACACTGAAAACTCCTAATAGGTCCAGACACCAAGTTTGGTTCCCACTTCTATTCTCCACCCCGACTTATCCATCTAACATAGGGCCCTTGTCCTCATCCTGCCCTGCAAACATGAATCCAATTTAGGTACCAATCAATTAGCCCAAGTAGGGTGTGGTTACATCTCTATAGGACCGCACAAACAACATATAAAAAAATATCTAGTTAATAATAGTGTAATTATTTTTACAAAGAATAAAGTACAATACAAAAAGTAAATAGTTATCACATATCACTATTCTTTAATTAACCACATAAACCCCTCAGGTTCCAAAGGAAACCCGAACCCTCAATAATTTCTTTGACCCATGATGAGTCTGAACTATTCCTAATTTATATCATGTATCAAAATATTTTGGTCATAATTTATCATTTCATTTCAAATCATATCACTGCCAATGGGAACCATAGTCCAATGCCAATCTCATGGGAATAAAATGTTGTTTCTAACACCCTATAAGTATTTGGAGCCTCTTTCCCTGTCCCACACCTCAAAGTCACATGGGTATTTGGAACCTTAGTCCCTATCCCATACTCACTATCACATATGGGTATTTGGATCCTTAGTTCCTATCCCACACCTAATATAACATATTCAAAAAAAAATCAAAATATCACACAAAAAAATTCCATATAGATCAAGGTTACACATCATTAGCCTTCTCATCAAATAGTCTATTTAAAGTGAACCATTTCAATTTATCAAAGCATTCATAACTCTATTTCAATTACAAGGAAGAATATGAAAAATTTACTATTAAACCAATTATCAACATTTAATCAATTAATTCATTAACCCTTCAAGGTTAAGCCAAAAATCTATTTATTACCAACAATAAACCAATTTAACATTTAATTAATCAATCAATTCAACAATCCCATCAATTAACCAATTGAAAAATCCCTTTAATTGACCAATTTTCATAACCAAATTAATCAATCAATTTAATGTCCCATTATTCACCAATTGCTTAATCAAAATTACCAAATTCAATTTTCCCAAGTTCAACTCATTTCGTAATCACATGGAAAATAAATTAATAAATCCATTGATTCCATCAATTAATTAATCAATTAATTTATTCAATTCTAGATTCAATTGTAAAAGTTTCCTATTGAAATTTAACAACACATACAATCAATTAGAATCCTAGACTATGGGAATTTAATTTCAACCACCTACCTCAAGATCATTGACAGATCCTCGCCAATGGAAATACCAATTTGAAGTAGAACAAACAAAATCATAATGATGAATGAGATCTAGATATAAAAACTTGATCCAAGATAAAAAGAATTAGATCCATGAAAACCTAGATCTAGATCCATTACAAATGGAGGAAAACATTCCTTCAAAGAATAATAGAAATATGGGAGATAGGTAGGAAACCAATCGGGATGAGAATCTATTACTCGGAGAGGTGTAGATTCTTAAATCAGGACTTTGATTCATTTGGAACAGAGTTTATAAGACCTTGTAATCCATTTAGAAGAACCAAAAAATGAGATAAAATGTTTAGGGTCAAGTTGGTCAAATTAGAGTGAAGTCCAAAGGGTTCGGGAATTTTAAAACTTATTTTAGGTGTTTAATTTTTCACATGCACAATTTCCTATACCAGGTGCACGTTTTTACCTAATCATGTGCCTAATCTTGAACCACCTCTCAAAGATTCACACTATTACTACTAAAAGGTATCACAATTTGAAAAATTGTGTGCCAACCATGTGAATCTCCATTGTTTGTGTTCGCACAGTTTTCTTGCTTGGGTGCATGGTTTGGGAAAACTGTGTGCCAACCATGCACTCCCTAATTCCCTCCAAAATTATCCTATTTCACCCAAAAACTCCCCAAGGTAAAAAAATAATATAATAAAATAATGGAAAATAGAGTACCTATAAATGATCTCAATAAAAATCTGTAAAAGTTCGGGATCTTACAACACTATTCCAAGTCTTGATTCAAAATTTTACCTATCAAATAAATGAAAATTCAAAATACTCGTAAGATTTTCCACTTGTATGGATGCATAATATTAAATGGTAAAAATTTCTCTAGATAAGATATGAATCTATGATAATTATCATGATAAGACAACCAGATAATCCAAAGGACCTTAGGATTGAGGTGGGATACTTGAAATGGTTGAAGCCAGATTGAAGAAATGGGAGTAAAAGACCATTGTTTCTTTGGTGGGAGTTCATCATGATGATGGTATCAAACTTTATAAAATTTGAATTTATGGATGGTGATAGGTTTTAGATATTCCATTGAAAATTGATTCACCATAAATCTCTCATAAGTAGTATAATCTTGGAAGGATACTCTTTGGGAAATAGGAAATTTGGTAGATTGGGTCCATGGATATGGTGAACAACATAGTTTTGTTGATGAAAATTTCTATAAATTTAGATGATGGAATATAAATTTCTATTTTACTTATGGTATTTTCCTAGAGTCATTTATAATAGTTTCATATTTTTTTAGTAGAACCGAAGATTGTGGTTTTAGATAATTTGAGGAGGTTCTTTGTTCAATGGGAACCTTGATGATTAGAAGGAATCATGACATGCAGAACTATATAGATGCCATGGAAGGAAGGAGAAATGAATCCAACCATTTGGACTCTTGTTCTGATCATTAGAATAGTATTCAAGTGGGATATTGTTCAACTAAGGCTGTGAATAAAATTCTCAAGTGGGATATCATTAGAGTTTTGTGTGAGAACTGTTTTATGGGTTAAGTGTTTGAAGATCTGTAAGTTACTTGAAGTTACACTTGGGATATCCTAGATGGATTCAACCACACTAGCACTATATATGTACTAATTCAAGTATCTAAGGTCAGTTGAACAGAAGTTCATAAGGTGGATGGGTTAGTTCACTGGAAACATCAAGAATGAGTTGAATGAAAGATTGATGAGAGCTTCATACTATTAGGTCACCAGATAAAGGTTGCTGGTTGGTAGGTTCATTGGAAGTTAAAAATGAGTGCCTTAACCATAATATCACCGGAATTATGTTGAATGATGTGAGATCACTGAAAGTTCAGTAGTAGGAACCGTGAAGAAGCAATCCAACAGATGAATAAAAATGGAGTCAACGTGTGGGAATGAGAAGGAGGTTCTTTTGGTGCATGCACTCTCATCAGTGGTAATGGTTCTAGAGGATGCATTGATGAAAAGGATAGTGAAATATACCAATATACAAATGGAAGTTTGGAGCCAAGTGATGTAAGTGAATAATTTCATGAGTTCCATGAACTCTGATGAAGTGGTATATAAGGCTTACTAAGTGGATTCGGTAAAATGGCGATTCATCAAAATCATTTGAGTGAAGTGGAGATGATGTGTACTTTTCACCAAGAATTGGTGATTAGAATGAAGATTCAACTATATATCAACAATTTCTATTACCAAGTAAACAATTCCAACAATTTCAAGATATGGAATCCTACCTTTTTTATACATTACTTTTAACAAAATTTCTTAACAAAATCTTACATCAATAACATGAAAGATTATTTCTAGGTATAGTGTCTGGAAAACTAGGTATATAATATAATAATTACATAATTAAAACATTAACATAAACATTATTTAATACTTTTGAAATACTATTTTTTTAATCATTCATATGTCACATCACTGCAAGTAATTTCTTAGGGACATACATTAATAGAAAGGGTGATCATAAAGCCCAATAAAGTATAAAAAAAAGGAAATGGAACATGAAAGATGAATAGATAATACACAAGACATAAAATGAGAGAATAATCATAAGTACATGATATATAACATAGAAATGTGGCTACAACATAAAAATGAGACATTCATAAGCGTATCACCAATGTGTCGTAAATCATAATTACCAAGGTTATTCACTAAGGCATCATAAAACATGTCATCTCTAGAGATCAATTCTATACATAATGCATCACAGTGATATTAGGGTGCACCATTCAAATATCTTAATTCATGTGATCCACATTGATTATGATAAATCATTTAAAAAATAAATCATGAATAATAAAGAATAGGTTTTATATAATATCATTGCGTACAAAAATGCTTAAATACTTGAATATTATATCATTTTAACCCATTGAAAGGGAATGTAGATTTTGTATATTTAAATAGAAAAATAAATAAATTATATTTATATCTTGGTGAATACCCATGCATAAGGATGGGGTTTAGGTATTCATAATATTTTAATTTCTCATGAAAAAGAGATAAATTTAAGAAATGAATTTGGCAGCATGACGAGTATAAAACATGGATTAAGGAAAGGGTAAAATGAGAGGGGTTGAAGGAATACCTTTGAAAAAACATTATTTTTTGTAGTAATGGTATGATAAAAACTGTAAGAAAATAATTTAGTTTAACATTTAGAAGACATACACAAAAGAGGTACTAAAATGGAAATAAGAAGAGGACAATTCCATTACCTTGAAGAGTTTCTTCCTAAAACTTGAGAAAGTATACTTGGGGAAATAAGGACACATTAGAGCGACTCATTGGGTGGTAAAATAACCATAAATTCATGGATTATTAATTTTTAATGGAGAGGAATGGGGTATGAAAGTGTATTTATATTAAGGGGGATTCTTTATTAATTTCTTAAATTTGGTTTTGGCCTCTATATGATAATTTAATCCAAACCACAAATTATCCCATGATTTTTGCCTATGGTTTTAGAAACATAGTGGCGTTTTTAAATATTTTATAGGTTAATGAACTGAAATGCATAAAATAATACCCTTGGTGAAGTGGAATTGAGTCATGTTTATAAATATTTGATTTTAAATCATTGAAATACAATATAGGTTTTGGAGGATTGATTAAGGGTTTATAAAATTAATCAAATAACCACAAAACACATAATTTTACAGGATAAACATGATTTTTGTAATGGATAATATTTATTGAAAAATATGGGCTTTTATAATGATAATATTTTCTAGCCCTTTAAAAATTAAATTTGGATTTATTAAATTATATTATCATTTATATTTAAATAAATATTATTTAATAGGAATATTTTATTAAAAAAATTATTTATTTATTGAAATATTTTTTAATTGAAACTATATATTTCCCAAAAATACCATTTTGATTTCTTGATATAAAAATAATTTTTTTATCAAACTCATTACATAATCATTTATAAAGTAATAACAAAAAGGGATAAATATAATCCTTATTTTATTAAAAAGGAAAGTATAAAAATTATTACTTCTAGGTTAATAGATACATAAACCCTTATTACACCAGCATATGCCTTAATGGTAAGGTGTTTGATGGTAGAAGATTCATGGGGTGGTTCCATTAAGATTGACCTAGTGGTGATCTCCACTAACTTAAACTTCTCTTGAAGTTTATTTTATTCAAGTCTTGTTGAAGATCTTCTTGAGATTAGTCAAGGTAAAACCCCAGAAACAGTACCACTCTCCAATGTTTTGAAAAATTTTCTTCAAATGGCATGACTCTACTGGTTTAGTCCATCGTTTCTCCTTTATTCATTAACTATTAGCTTTCATTTCCCTTTATAAAAACTAATTAAAGTGGTAAAATTGTTACCAATGGTTATAGTTTCCAACATTCATATTGACCAATAGTCACATTGAACAATTATAATATTGACTAATAGTCATATGGGGAAATAGTTAGGTAATAGTTAGATCCTAACAGTCATATTTCCCTTTGTAATCTCTATATAATCCCCCATTCATCAACAATTACTACTCGATTCTAAAAGGTTTTTAAAATTCATTTGATAATTTCAATCATATTCCTAATGTTTCTTTTTTCTTTTAACAAATTTATTGGAAGGATTAATCTTCCTAGGAGAGTTTTATCATATGGGGTACACCATTTTTTGGATGATATTATTTGGTTTTGTATCCCTATACCATTATTAGCTGTAATAATTGTTATTATTTCATGACATGTAATTTTTTTGTAATAGTTTTTCTATTTACTTACATTGTATAATATAATACGATAGTAATTATAAAAAAGTGGTCTATTTTATTGATCATAGAAACAAATTTTATCCTATTACATTATCCCCCTTAAGAAATTTAATCCTTGAAATTTGACTCTTGCCTCCAACAAATGGGAGTATTTCTCTTTCATTGCTTCCTCAGATTCCTAGGAAGCCTCTTCAAACTTGTGTTTTCTCTATAGGACTTTCACAAGTCATGTTTTAATGTTCCTCAATTACTTTATATCAAGTATCTGGATTTGTTCTTCTTAATAAGAAAATTTATCCACTAACTATACACTCTCAGTGTTATGTACATGTATTGGGTCAAACATACACTTTCTTAGTAGAGACATGTGGAAGACATCATGAACATTTGAAATATTTGGTGGTAGTGATAATTGATATGAAACTAATGAAATATTCTCAAGATTATAAAATGTTCCAATGTACCTTGGAATCATTTTACACTTCTTTACAAACCTCATGTCCCCTTTCCATGTTGATATCTTGATAAATACAAGATCCCCTACATGAAACTCTAAGTCCTTCATTAAATTGTTAGCATAACTTTTATGTCAACTCTGATAAGAATTGATGTGTTTATAAATAAATTATATATTTTATATGGTCTCCTTCACAATGTCTAGTCCCAATAGTTTCCCTTCTCCTACTTCATCCCAACATGTTGGAGTTCTACACTTTTTTCCATAGAGAGATTCAATATATTCCATTTAAATTATTGAGAAGAAAATGTTGTTATAGAAGAATTCAAAAAGTGTAATTAATTAGTCCCAATTACCTTTAAAATCAAATGTTCTAGCCCTTAATATGTATTACAATTCTTGAATTTTCCTCTTAGACTTCCCATCAGTTTGAGGTTGATAGGTCATGCTTAGGTTTACTTACATATTCATATCCTATTGAGGGTTCCTCGAGAATTTAAAAGTAAATTATAGATCTTAGTCATAAATAAGTGACAACGATACTCCATGATGTCTAACTACCTCATGAATATAGAGGAAATCTAGGAATTACAAGGATAAATCCTCTCTTATGAAAATGAAATAGGAAGACATTTTCAATCTATCGATGATTATCCATATAGCATTTTTATCCTTGAATGTCTTCATATGGGCCCTAAAAAAGTCCATAGTGATTTTATCCCACTTCCATGTAGGTTTGGGTAGTGGTTATGATACCCCTTTATAAAGTTGTCACATTTACTTCATTTTTGACATACCAAGAACCTTTTAATATAATAAAAAATCTTTCTTTTGATATTATCTCACTAACAACGATCATGAAGGTCCCTATACATCTTAGTGATTCTGAGATATATAAATAATTTAGAGCTATGAGATCCATCCATCATCTTATACTTTATCTCCATAATAGATGGAATAAAAATCCTTGTACCAAATTTTAATACACCTTCTCGATCAATATTGAATTGAAGAAACTTCCCATATTTCATAGTCTCTATCTTCTTTTTCATAACAGGATCATCTTGTTGATATTTCTTGATCTTCTCTAGAAATGATGGTTTATAATTTATTTTGGATGGTATTTATGTTTTACTATACCTTATGATTACCATGAACAACCTTAATAGGTCCTTGGTCAAGGGATCTCTTTTAATCCTCATCATTTTAAGAACACAATGATCTTTCCTACTCAAAGCATCTACAACTTTGTTTGATCTTCTAGGGTGATAATGAGTTGAAAAACCATAGTATTTAAGGACATATAACCATCTAATTTGTCTCATTTTTAGTTCCTTTTGTGTGGATATATACTTCAAACTTTGGTGGTCTGTGTATATATCACACTTTTCCCCACCAAGAGTGTATCTATATCTTTAGAAAAAAACAACCGCAACTAACTCCAGGTTTTGAGTACTATAATTATGATCATGATAATTTAAATATCAAGATTCACAGATGATTAAATTATTATATTTAATGAGAAAAAAACAAATCCTTTTCATATATTCATTACTATAGATAAAAAATTCTTCTCTGATAGAGGGTAGAGTTAGCACAAGTGTACTAAACAACCTCTTCTTCAGTTCTTAGAGACTTTCTTCTCACTCATTTGTTGTGATAAACTTATCTCTATTTAGATTTAACTTGGTTAGTGGATTATAAATCCATTAATTTTCTTCACAAAACCTATCTGATATATTTTTGTTCATGTTCATGTTTTTATTTTGTTTGATTACATAAGATTTTACATTTTTGTAAACCTTTATGATTTTTTATTACATTTGTTTTTTAAAAAATTTATGTATTTTGAAAATATCTTAAACTAAATTGTTTTCTTTTTCATGATTATTATCACATTGGATATATAATATATTTATCTGAACTTCATTAGTTTATGAGGTAGTCTGAAAATGCTTTTCTAGTACTCTAAAAATTCAATGAAGTTGCTACTGTAGTTTTAGAAACTCTATAGTTTTCAGTTTTGAAAAGTTATTACATTTAATTTACTACAAGTTATATAGATATAAGATTTGCAAGAAAATTTATTTTATAGAAATAAAAAATGTTTATCTTGATTTTATTAGTTTACATCTAAGTATAAAAATGTCGTTTGAATGGACATTTAATTATCTAATTTTATGAAATTTCGTTTCACAACTATAGTTTTCCAGATTGTTTTTGCTCCATTTTTCAATGATTTTGGGAGCTGTAGAATTTAGATTTATTTTATTCTTGATTCATTGGAAAGATAATTAGTTTTTATAAAAATAAATCTCTTTGAAAAAAAGGAATAATCTTTTGTTAAGTTCCTTTAAAAATTTGTTGAATTTTGTTAAAGTATGTTGTCTAATTTTTTAGAAAGTATGGTTCGAAAACTCTACATTCACTACAGTGAAAAGTAGTGTTCAACAACCATATTTTCACAAAAATACAATTTATGATTAAACAAACCTACTTTAACTAAAGTGTAAAGTATGGTTCCACAACCCTAATTTGGCAATAGTGTAAAGTATGGTTCGGCTACCCTTCTTTCACAAAGTATGGTTTGACAACCCTACTTTCGCAAAGTGTGGTTCGACAACCCTACTTTCTCAAAAAAAGTATGGTTCCATACGTTACTATTTATTCCATATATTATTATTCATTCCATATGTTACCATTCATTCCATATGTCACTATTCATTCCCTATTTTTCTGTTCATTCCCTATGTTACTATTCATACCCTACATTACTATTCATACCCTACTTTATGTACACTACTTTACTACAACCGCTTTGTGACTTTTTGCTTAAAATTAATTTGCTTAATATTTATATATGGATTATTTTCAATGGTTTTTCTTTTAGAAAAATTGACATTAAATCTTAGGATTTTGATCAAAGAGTTTTTAATTTTTTTGGTGCTATATTTAAGTGAAAAAATTAATAATTTTTTCAAAAGTCTTTTTCTAATAAAGTTTAAAGTTTAAAGTTTATTTAAATTAAGATATTTTAATTTACTTTCGGCTTGTTCTGTTAGTTTTTAGGAACTATATTGGCTAAATTTAAAGAGGTTTGAATTGATTTAAAATAAGTTTTTAAAATAATTCAACGCTCTATTATTCTAGAGATATTTTTGGAAGAGTTATTCAAATTATTTTTCAGTTATTTTATTAGAGATTTATTCTACAAGAATAAAGAGGCAAAAATGCTGTGATTTTTGATTAGATATTTATTAAAGCTATTGAATGAATTTATTTTTAATATTTATAGGAAGCAGAGCCACTGAAACTACTAAATATTATATATATATATCTATGGAAAAAATAGATTCATGAGTTAAAATTTTTAGTACTCTATTTTTTCAAAGATAAACTGATGTAAACTTTGATCTTGATGTGTGTTTTAAATGTCCTATGAGACTCTGTTTCATCACCTAGAAGTTCTATCAAGTGCTGAATTAATTCCACTTCGAATAAAATTTCCTTAAAGAGACATGATAATCCAAATCTCAAGAACTAGTAATAGTGGCTTAATTTTTTATCTTCTATTGTCTGGTTTTTGAGTCTATAACACTATTTCCCATCTCTCTCACACACCTTCTATTTTTCTATTTATGATCTTACAGACAAAATAATTATTTTTTATTCTTTTTTTCCTTAGGTTTTGAATCTCCGATTATAAATTTAGGATCTAAGGGTTGTGACTCTTGGTAAAAAAAGTCAAGACTGTTTAAGTTGTGAATTATAGATTTTAAAGTCAGGATCTAAGGGTTGTGACTCCCTATATTTAAGGTTAGGACTATTTGGGATATGACTCCCAGATTCTAAATTCATGATCTAAGGGTTGTGACTCCCTATATCTAAAGTCAAGACTATTAATGTTGTGACTCCCAGTGTCTAAAGTCATGTTGTAAGGTTTGTGTCCTCCCATAAAAAAATCAGTGTCATGGTTATCCATATACTAGAAAAGGATTATGTAATTGGGTTATTATTCCCCCTTAAAAATAATTTTTAGTGAACTCATATCCCTCACCGAGTAGAGAGGTATTAGAGTATAGTATGCCCACTTGGGACCAAACTAATATAAAAACATCTCTGTGTTGTTTTATTTTTCTTCTGTTAATTAAATTTAATAATTAAATTTGATAATTAATCTTATTAATAAATTTATTTGTTTAATTTTTTAATCTAGTATACTCACCCCTCTAGAAAATCTTCTATTACCCTTTGAGACCTAATAATTGGTATCAAAGGAATACCTTCTTTAGAATATTTTAGATAATTAATTCTCCTCCTCGATACCAAAAATTGGTATCATTGGTTTCTACGTTTGGAATTTATCCAACTCTTTTATAGTGTCTGATTTTATATTTAATTGTGATAACCTATTCCTAGACCTCACAATATAAGGTAAAGATCTTATAATATGAAAGTATTGAACCCTAATGATGCTTGGATTCCTTATAATCCACCACACTTTGATGACAATGATTATGGATACTAAAGATCTCGAATATAGGCTTACCTTAAATAGTTGAGAATTGAGCACTGGTCTATCATATCAAAATAGTACACACTACATAAATTGGACCCATATACTATTACTAGAATTTATGCTACTAGATATTTTTTAAATTACAAAGTTGTTAATATTTTACATTATACAATTAACATAAGTGTTTTTAGTCATGTCTCTTCTTGTAATACAAACCATGAAATATGGATGATTCTAGAAATCAATCACCTAGGCTCATAAAAATTAATCCAAACCAAACATGGAATGCTTCATGATGAGTATCAAGAATTAAAGTTGGCCAAATATTAAATAGAATACCGAATGTTTCATAGATTAACAAGCATTGTGAATGGAATGGATTCACTTGGAATAGCTCTGGAAAACCCAGTACTTGTTGAATGAGTCCTAAGATCCATACCAAAGAAATTTCATACGAATAAGGTTTCTATTGATGAAATAAAGAACTTCAAAGACTACACAATTGAGGAATTTATTAGATCACTACTCCAATATGAACTCGAATTGAAGAACATAGTTGATGAGACGACCATAAAAAGTAAAGGTGTAGCTTTCAAATATATGAATGTTGTTTCTATTGACTATTTTGATTTTTCTCTACAGGATAGTGAAAAAGAAGATATGGCTCAGATTTTGATTAGATTATACAAAATAATGAAAAAGAAAGGATACAAGAACTGGTTTAGAAGAAACCATCCAAAAGAAAATTATAAGGGATATAAGAAAGGTGGTACAAATTTTAATGATTTTAATGCAACCTGTTATGATTGTAGGAAGAAAGGGAATAATAAAACATGTTTCCCCAAACTAATGAATAAAGATAAATTAAAAAATAAGGGAAAAAATAGAATTTAAATCCAGATGTAGTTGTACAAAAGAATCTGATTCGAGTGAACAATCTGAAAATGAAAAATAATCTTACTAACTTATGCTTCATGGAATCACTGGAGAAGGTTAGTAATTCTAGTTTTTATTCTTTATGTTTTGATTCTGACTATGATTCTGATAATTTGAATATTTATGAATAACATGAAGAAATTGAAAGATTATGAAAAGATATTTTCAAAGTTTCTAATTTATATAATAATATTAAAGAAAAAAAATGGAAAAATTGTTTCTGAAAATAAAATACTTTTATATTATAATGAATAACTATGTAACACTACTTATACTTATCATTCAAAAGTTTTTGAAAATATGAAATCTACTCAAGATTTGAATGAAAATTTGAAAATGTTGAATTTATTAAATAAAGTTTATCGCATTTTTTCAAGGTCATGGAAAATATCATAAGATGATGTCTTTGACTAAAATTTATAAAAATAAAGATGGTTTTGGCTATGATAAGATATTACACAAATATATAAAACTCATTTTGATAAAATTAAAAATGGGTTCACTTTAACTGTTACTTGTTTTAAATGTGGAATGAAAGGTCATTATGAAAATGATTGTTCTATTTTATTTAAAAAATCATTAGGATTTACAAAAATTAATAATTCTAAAACCTTATTATCTAGAAAACCTTACAATACATGTTTAAATTATATATGGGTATCTAAAATTGTATTACTAATCCTATTGGACCCAAATTAGCTTAGGTATCAAAATTGTCATGTAATTTATTTTTATTGGGAAAATTACTTGGATATCTAAAGAATGACATAAGATACATGGATAGTAGATTCTCTTGGGATATGACGAGAGACCTATTGAATTTTACCACTTAAAACTCATGTGATGGAGGCACTATTACTTTGGAGATAATTCAAAAGGAAAAGTAAAAGGTTTTCATAAAGACGGTATTGCAAATTATACTTTTATTTATAGAGTTTTATATGTTGAATGTTTAAAACATAATTTAATTAGTATATCACAATTATGTGATGATGGAATATAAGTTAAATTTAAAAATGATAATTGATTAGTTTTTAAGGATGATTCCTTATTATTATACGCTAATGAGAAGGATAATATTTATTCTATTGATTTTTCTGAACTAACTATTCAACATGTTAAGTGTTTGATCATTATACATAATGACAATATACTTTGGTATAGTTGTGTAGATATTTTAAATTTCAAAACCTTTCATAATCTCTCAAAACACGAGAATGTGTTAAAGCTACCTTCCTCAAAGTTATTTCTTTTTAATACTTTTTAAAGAATGTTAGAAATAACTAAAAATGTACATTATAAATCTTATAAGAATAAATAAGATAATTCTTGAAAGATTTTATATAACCTCAATAGGGAATAAAAATATTTAACAGAAATACTTTAAAACAATATTTTTTTAAAAGAAAAACAAGCACACGTAACCTATTGATTCTTAATCAAACAAGAGAAGAAATGGAAAATAAAAATGTAAAACCCAAAATAACTATAAGATAACAAAATACAATTGGTTTAATAGGTTAGTGTCATATAATTTTCCAAAATTAAATCTAAACATAATCAATCCTGAAATAAAAATGAGATTTGGACAGAATTACCTTACAACTTTAATAACTTTTGAATAAAAACACCTTAAAAGAGTAAACATGAATAAAAAATTTAAATACCCTGAATAAATATTAAATCATGATATAATATGTCAAATGGGTACTATATACCCAATATCAATGAAATTAGGTTCATAATATAAACAAGTCTCATTGAAGTGGAAATGAGATAAAATTACCCTTACCTCAAGTTATATAAAATGTGATATTAACCTCTCGTATAATAAATTTATATTTATTATATATCTAAAATATAAAATATTCATATTTATCATACCATATATGATTCACTTATAACATTATATCAGCCTTTTATTAACAATTCTTTATTAACATCATCATCCTGGGTGTTAACTGTTTCATTTTTTTAAACAAGTTTCAGTTTGGTAGTTCCAGTAATTTCATATGGATAATGGTTTATAAATAACTATAATATTAATTATGAAATAATTATTATATTTATAAATTAAATAAAAATTTATAATCATTTTTTAAATTTCTACATGATAAATAAATCACATCACATCATGGAGGTGGTAGTCTACACGTACGCACGAACGATGTTATCATTTTTCAAGAGATGAAAAGATAAGAAGGAAAGTAATATATTTTTTAGAATCATAATTTTGTTATTAATATTATATATATTCATTAAATCCATCATAATAACTATCCTTGTGAGGTTTTGATGAAAAATGAAACACATTGCTTCATGGAGGTGGTAGTCGACATGTGCACAAGAGCAATGTTTTAATTTCTCATAGGAAGGGTTGTGAAATAAAAGTAATAAAATTTAAGTATATGGAAGATACTGATGTTATTATATCTAAATATTTGAGATAGAATTAAAGTATGTAGAAGAATAAATTAAATAAAAAAACTTAGTTAAGATTTATACCTTTTCTTTGGAAACCCTCATTTTGCTTACTCTTTAAGCCTTAAGGATGGTCTTAAGGGAATAAAATAAGATCTAGGAAGTGTATAAATAATATATAAATTTATGTGGTTATATATTTTATGAGATAAATTTATTTTGAAGTGCGAGTAAGAGAGGATAGGTTGTTCTTTTTTATAAGTTTGATTGGTGGCAATCTTGTAAATACTTCAAATATTAATATATAATATGTGTCTAACTAATCTAAAATGGATCCAAAGTTCCATATATTATAATATAAGGAGTATAATGTTGAAATGTGATCAATAAATATAATTTATATACGTTTTATTTCATTTTAACCATTATATTTTGGTTTAGCCCCTTCATTAACACCCTTTAACCTAACCATGGTAACAAATTTTTCAATATTTAAGAGTCATGAAAGTAATTTTAAAAAATTACAAGTGGCATAAACATTAAACATTAATGATATTATTGAAATTTACCTATAAAACTGATTAAATATAGGATTTCTATAAATTTATTATGATTTAAAAATAATTTTTAAACATTAAATACCATTTATGGTAATTTTTAAGACTATTCACATATCTTGATTTTAATGGAAACCAAATAGAAATTAAATTCAGATAAAAACTCTTTCACCATCACTTATACAATATAATTATCTATTAAATTCTTGGGTTACTATAACTTATCCAAAAACTTATTACTTTTAATGTTTTTAAGACAATTTACTTTGATTTTTTACTTGCTTGTACAAGTGATGCACTAGTGATTAGTAAGCGTTTTATGTAATTATACAATTACCAAAAATTAAAAATAAATTACTATTATAAAAATAAATTTTCAATAATAAAAATAACCCTAGATAAACATTAATTACATATTGTTATTTCTATTGAAACATATTATAGATATTAAAATAACGAGAGTGACATTTTGTATTTATTCTTTACTTAAAGTAATATAAATGTCATTATTTAAGGAAAATGGAACCAAAGTGCCATATATTAGAATATATGATGATTATATTTGAAAAAAAACTCATATAATAAAATAAATAAAATTTTTATGTTGATTTTGAGACCTTATCCCATATTTTTATCGTTAATTAACATGTTTAACCTATTAACATGATGATAAACTTTTACTATGGAAACTATTTATTATGATTAAAAATAAAATTGAAATATTTAAAAAATTTGAACCTCATTATTATAAATATTAAAAGTATTTTTCAATATTGAATTACAATAACTTTAGTAAATTTATTTTAATATAAGTAACCAAACCACATCAAAAACAATTTCAAGAAAAATATGTTTTTTATCATAAAAATGAACTTACAAAAAAATAAAATATAATACCAATCAATATAAAAATAATTATATTATATTTAATAAAATGGATTTTATGTTACTTTATAACCAAATATAAAATATCAAGAGATTTTTAAATTACTATATTTAAATAAAATAAATTTTAGATTTTCAGAAATCGATATTTTTCACCATTAACCGAAAATAAATATTTTATAAAAAGCCTAAAAATAGACCATAAGATAATTTTTATGTCCTGATTTTAATAATCATGTTTAGTTTTTTAAATAAAATTTATAAAAGTAACATAAATTAGTTATAATTACTCGTTGAGAAATTGTCTAAATTTTTTTTTATGAAGAAATGTGTTTTTAAACATAAAAAACCTTATTCTTATTATTTTCCCAAAAAAAAGATGAAAATTAAATTTATTTATTTAATTCATTATTTTTATTAAGTAAATATTTTTACATATATTTCACACTTTTTGTATTTCTATTCATACCCTCCAACCTAATGAATCAGTCATAACAATCATATATAATAATTATATTTCAAGGTTTGTTTAAGATTTGGGTTGAATGTAGTGTATACTATTAAACATAGTGTTATTTTAAAATTTAAACTAAAATATCTGGGTATTACACATAGGTCATACCCCTTAAAACTCATGGGCAACATCTATGCTCCCATATCAAGGGTCACATGGTAACTCTATTTCTGATAGAAATGAGGCATTCAAATAGACTTGGCTGTTGATTGTGGGGGTTTTTAATGTTTCATAATCATTCATGTCAAGTTGGCCATTTATAAATGGATTCCAACGGGTTTTTTTTGTGTAGTATGAAACACCCAATGGTTCCCATATTCTATATGTTTTATGAACCTTCTTTCCAAAGGCAGGAGGTTATTGACGACTAGTCCAAAGACACCTTGGGACTCACATTGGTTGAGATGATGGGAGGTTAGGCTCCTCACACCTTTTTGAGGGGAATTATTTCATACTTCAGGACTCTCTTAAATATTTAACACATATTCAAAAATCCTTTATTAAATCCCTAATAGAACATGGGTCACCCTTAAAATGAAAATAAATTATTTTCATGTATGAACTTTAGAATCAACTGTATGTATTATATGTTATTTACTGATGGAGACATCTATATGAATATGTGTTTCTCCATTGATGGCACCCTTTTTTGAACAGATTATAGATTTTTTTTTAATTTATTATTATAATTCTAGTTTTAATCCACATAGTTGAGAACTCAGGAATTTATCATTATTTAGGGAGATGAGAGTTGATTTGATTTTGGGATCGGGTCTATGAGATGGGATTCCTACATATCCTTGTGAAATGAATTAGAACCCATGTAGTTCGATTCCACATGGGTTCTAATTCTTAGTGAAAGGTTCCTAGTCAAAGTTTAGTGTGGGGCGTATACCAAATAATCCCATGATACCAAGAAGAGATGTATCATCCTAGGTTGGATATAAACCTTTTGAGAATGTGTCCTATAAAATAATTAGGGTGATTTTTTAGTGTTGGGTTTGAACCTCAATGAGGATTCCTATATATCTCATTTGGATGGGAATTGAGGCCCATGTAGTTTGGAACTTGGGGTTTACAACTATGATACATGCCCTCACATGGTTTGTCTTACAATGGATATTCCCCTTTGAGATAAATACATGGCTTTGAGTAACCACTCATATGAAGGCCCTCTAAAGATTTTTCTCATAGAGGATGTGATTCTTTGAGTCATATATATGGATTTGAGGGTCCCTTATTATAGAGTCCCTCTGAATGAAGGTGAGAGGAATATCTAAAAAAGGATTCTCTACCGAGACATGCATATGAACATGTGGATGTCTTGATCATCATTAGCCTCTAAGCCCACATGACTCATACTTGAAGTTAGAAACAATAGTAAGTGGAATATCTAAAAAATCAATTAATATCCTTCATCCACTAGTTTATGAGGATGAGGATATGGGAGAGAGGAAGTACTTTGACGTGCCCATTTCCTCTCTATTTTTTTCATAATCTGGGGGGATGGAAGATAGGAGGGGTTATTAAATCCAACATGAAAGACTAGGGGTTTACTCTAGGAGGGATTCCCTATTCTAGGTTTCAGATAATAGAGGAGGATATGGAACTAACCATACTCAAAAGGAAAGGCAAGAATCACCCCCTCACATTTTGGAATAGGGAGGTCCCTATTTCAAATATAAAGTGGGAATGACAAGGAAATCCCTTATGTTTGAAACTGAGAGGTCCCCAGAACTACCCCCAGTGTTGTGGTCCTTATTATGGATGGAATGAAAAATTGTGAACATCCTGAGGACCATACCCATTAGGTAAGAAAACCATGGGAAAACTCTTATAGAGGGAATGTAGAACTTAATGAGAGACATGCTGGTGTGTCTTTCACTATGGTTGTGAAAATCTATAGGCCTTAGTAGATGTTTTGATTGGTCTTCTTGAGATGGGGCTCCCAAGGAAGGAGGTTTCATACGATTAGTGGAATGAAAATGAGGGTTCAAATGAGGCTCACGATGGTGATGGATAGGTGATATGAAGATGGATCACTTGGGCAAAAGTTGGGCGATGTGAATATGGATCGTGTAGGTGAAGGATGGGCATGCTGAAGATGGATCACACTAGTGAAGGATGGGCGAGCTGATGGGGTCTTGCATAGGGTAGACTTGTGTGAGATGAAGATACATATGGGAGATGCATATTGTGGGTGGAAACACTTGGTAAAGGCCTTTCTCTAGGCTCCATGGGTCTTCTCAGGTGTCTTTATATGAATTGTGCTAAAGTTATGGGCTCTAGAAGGGTACTTTGCACTTGTTCTCTTAGATTAGGGGAGGCAGATCATGCATGTTTTTTGTGTTTAAAATACTAGGGTAACTCTCTGCCACCCCCTTTAACATCCTCTTCTTTTGAAGATTGAAAATCTACCTAAATGGTTTTAAGGGATTGGGAGAGAAGAACTTTGAGGCACCTTCAGATTTGCCAATAATTTTTGGAACCATGTGGAGGATCTCAACACATGGTGATTTGGTTTGGTTAGTGATTACAACTAGGAGGATGCCCATATTTCTCTGGGGTGCAGGGGAACAAACCCCATGGTATGGACCAGTGGGTGCTAAGGGTCACCAATGTAGGAGCCTCTCAAGTGGATTTAATTGGGTGAAGGGTTATCCAAGTATGGGTTTCCCAAGTATGTGTAGCCCAGGTATGGGTTTCCCAGGTATGGGTCACTTAGGTATGGGTCATCCTAGTATGGGTTTCCTAAGTATGTGTCTCCTAGTTGTTAGGTTGGGTGCCTTTCCCTAGTGAAGGAGGTCCATGATGGTTCTCCCAAGTAGTGATGTACTTCTTGGGTCAAGGATCCGCACAACTGAAGCTCTCACCCCGCTTCGTCATCCATGAGTTTGTCTATTATTTAGAAAATTAGAGGTGGAGGGGTCTATTTATAGACTGGATGGTGGACCTGGGTAAAGGGGATACGTGAATGGACTTTCTTGAGGGACTTGTGTGAATGTACTTTTGTGTGGGCCTTTCATGAAAGGGTTTTGAGAATGGTCTATGTGGTAACAAAAATTCCTTTATAAAATTTTACCAAATTCCGAGAGCCATAAATTTTGATATGTAAGTCTATTTGAGATTTACTACTAGTAAAATTTAATATTTTGAATATAAAGATGCTCTATAGTTGTTTTAGGATTCTAAATAGTTCTTAGAAGTCATTATAAATTTTAATAATCCTCATTCTACTCCTCCAGGGGGACTCTCTCCACCATGCCATTTGATTAGGAAACATTTCTTAGGAATCTCCATCCCTCAGTGTGATAGAATTATTATGGAACATAGAAATCCAATTAGTTCCTTCTTTAAGCATAGAGACACATTTTTACTCAATCTAAACTTTTTTTTCGAAGTGAGTATCACATCATGAAATCTGTAGAAAAGTGCATAACATTCATTTTTCAGTGTAAAAAAACTCATGTTCCAAACCATGCACTCTAGGGTCTCACATACATTAGGCATCATATTCCAATATCACTTCCCACTCATAAGTAACCCATCCTATTTGACAATATGTACTAATAGACTACTACCTAGAGGATCAAGTCTCATATAATGGTATATTAATATAAAGGTATCACCCTTAAATGAATCAAATCAAGATAATTTTTTTCATTGGTTTGGTTAAGTTTAATTTCATTCCAATACATATGGGAAAATATCATATAGGATACTATTTACAATTTAAATAAGCAAACCTATATAATATTTACTCACAAGGATTTTATCATAAGGTAATCTAATGCTACTGTCAACTTATTAGGGTCACTGTACCTCCCATGCACATAGTGTACTTTACCATCATCATGCTCATCTTTAAGAATCTCACTGAATATCCACAAAAATTTCCATCAAATGAGATAAATATATACACAATTTGGTCTAACTGAGTAGAATTCCACCAAAAACGTTTTTGGGAAAATTCCATATAAGCTGTTATTAACACTTTAGATAGTTTGGACTTTGTTTCTAGTAGTAAAATCACACATACGATAGAATATATGTCATGTTAATACTATGTGACTAATCATGGTTCATGATGTACCTCTTTCCACTATGGAATAAGATTCAAATCCAAAATAAATCATAACACTCATAAATCCATGAACATCACACAAGGTGAAATAATATAATCATAACATCACATAATAATAATATCAATCTAAAACCAATGGTAACATAGAATTATTATTGGGAATGGTGTTAATTATAAACCATTCCAATATCTATTATAGGATCTGACAAATTCTTACCCTGCCTTTCTACCATACCCCCCAAATAGAAAAAAATAAAAACCCTCTCACACCACTTTGTAACATCCCAGATTGACTCACATTGAACATGAATCAGACCAGTTGTGCTACATGACCTCATGCGTACCTCCTCGTAGTCCAGAGGTTGCTGACTAGTAGCATGGGTCTAGGGTGGTACTCTGAGGAGACTATACCCCTACATCATAATTTTAATAATATCATAAATAAACATATATCTTTCACATCCATCACATCTGAGTATACAAGGAAATTAAAGTGGAAACTTTGAATAATGAAATGGGATGAATTCATAAAACCATACAAGGATGATCTCCCACAAGGATTACCACATATACAAAATAAATTAAAAAATAAAATACAAGGGATTCCATACTCCCAACACCAAGCCTTAACACATCATTATATCCGAACTATGAGATATCCTACTTAATTATTAGGTCCCTATAACCGACCCAACATATACCTAAAACAAGTGAGAGATTCTCAGGTACCCAAGTGTAATACCCCCCAAGAAGTGTGTGAGTACATAACTTAGTGGGGTACCGCCAACAAAGTCCCTTACATATCCAGTAAATGGAGTGGTATGTTCATGTGAAATGTTAAGAGTTAATAAATAAATAAAATTTGGATGTAAATAAATAAACATTGACATCCCTCAAGTTCCATAGTGACACCCAATATTGGTTACACCTACTTCATCTAATGTCAAACTCTTCCTGAGAACATATCATAATAATTCCTACCATAGTCATCATACCCACTCTACAATCATAGATAATAACCACCGTCGATCCCTAGGACCACATACCTAGTTAACCATACCTACTTAATCCAGTGCTAAAATGACTTTGAGAATGTCATTGTGACCATGTGAACCTATATAAAAACCCAGGTCTAGATCTACCTTAGTAATTAGTGACAATGATATGGGGGTTAAAATCATCCTGATATACATGACCGAACATGCCTTGACAACAAGCAGGCCCCCAAAAGGTTTCGGGTCATGAGACCCCACTGTGTGACCCCCACTGGGATAAAATGTGATCGATTGTTTCCTCTACCAAATAAATAATAGGATCTACCATGCCGTAATAGAGAAGAATATCCTAAAATATAGTAGGCTATAATCCCCTAGCGTAAGACCCTCACCAGTATAACACATGATGCTTACCTCCTTACAACACTACTATAATACCCAGACTCTAAATCCATGGTATCCCCACTAGAATAATCATCTATACCCTTGGAGAATATCTAAGGAATCCCTACAATATCATGATTTCTCCATGATAATTCTCCATATTTCCCCAGGGGAATTCACCATATCAATCATAACTATACATATATATCATCAATATGGGTGGCCATCTACCTAACCCATTATAAAAACCACGATCATCTCCTAGGAGATTTCCCCAACTCATTAAAACTATAAAAGGCTCGAAACATTAATTTAGGTTTTAAGGTGACATCCGAGATCATCACTATCCATTCCCATAGTTTCCCTCTCACTAGGGCCACACATATTTGGGGTATCCACTGAGTACCTAAGGTTTAATTATATCCATAACACTTTTTAAGGATCCCTAAATATAAATTTTGTAATTTGGTTGAACACCCATCAATCAGAGGGTATAACACCCCTTGACATCATCAAAATCTGGTCGAGGCCTCATTGGACTCCTAGGAAAGTCTGACAAGGACCTCACTAGAGAGAAGTATCAAGGACCTTTTCAGTACCCATGTCATCCCAAGGTTAGTCTAAACACCTAACCTATCATCTGAAAACCAAAGGCTCATCCACCCAGTGATCATACGCTAGTGGGGAAGAATGCTCATCCCAAACTCGTCTCAACTATCCTAAAGGATCTATGTCAACTCATAGGTTCCACTTTTCCAACCCCTAGGATATTCAACTTTTCTTGTAAATAACCTGTAATTGGGGGTATCTATGTATCCTACCACTATGGATGCTACGTCAATTTTCTCAAATTTAATAAACACCCCTCATTGGGTTTTAGTTCCCAGGACATATAGAATCATAATCTAGGCCACGACCATCAACAGTGGAGGAAATAAATCTACTTTCAGGGACCCTCATGACCTTATCACTTTGTTATGTTTTGAAAAATATTTAATTTTAAATATTTTTTTTATTAAATCAATATCTTTTCTCTCAGTGGTGAGACCATATATCACATTACATATAAAAGTATGTGTTAACACCATTGGGAATGTATATAAGTCCACCTGCCTCACTCAAGAAGCTTTCAATTTTTGATCAATGCTCAAAAGCTCCTGCCTAGGATTGACAAGAATCTCCCAAGCCAGTTCACATTCCACCAGCCATCAACAGTCCACAAGAGTCCCTAACTCATTCAAATACATGCCAATAATTAATTATAATCAATTTATAATTTATTTAAATAATTAAAATTTAGTTCTAATTTTTATTCAAATTGGTATAATCACTAAAATACTATCTTTGTACAATTATCACACCTATTAGAAGATCAAACATCCACTAGAGGTCCATGCCATGATCCCAAAACTAACTCAAGAAAAATATCTAAAATGTAACCCAAAAAATAATTAAAATAAATTAATTTAAGAGAAAGTGATCATAAAATTCACCATGGTGACATACCTTATTTAAATGAAATGAAATGATTGATTGATGCCACATGAGGACATTAAATATTCTATATGAAATCCTAATCATTCTTGGATGATTTAACAATCATTCAGTGAAATCATCATTATATCCCTAAATTAGAGAAAATAAAAACAAAGAATTTGAAAAAGTGAATAATGATGGAGGAGAAAAGAGAAGAAAAACCACTTTAGATCACTAAATAATGATGTTTAAACCATCCCAATCTGAATTGGGATGACGAAAATAAAGGGGTGGATATGAGATTGTTATGTACAAAAAATAGAGAGAATAGTGGGGATCCCCTTATTAAAATTATGAGGGGAAAATCAATAATTTCCCTAATTAAAATGGCCCCATCGCCCAGTCGGTGGGACTCATTGGTGAGGCAATGTCTTCATCATCCAATTGTCTCAACCAACATGGTTGGACACTTCCTAAACCACCATCTAACTAGTGGATGTAGGCTATTTAATGTTAGCATCTTGTAAACCCCAACCCCTCTCCATCAATCACCCGAACCTTCTTGCTACCCAAAATCTTTATTAAACATCCATAAATCCTTCTTTAGGATACTTAAACTATCAAAATACTATTCTGAGTCTTGGTTATTAGAACGACCCACACACTGATTTGAAAATTTAAATTCCTTATTAATTTCCTAACCCATATTAATGTGGGCCTTTAAATTAAATTCTATTTGGAAATTCAGACTTATATTAATAGGAAAATTGTTCTCTCATCCATGATTCAATATAAGTTTTGGGCTTAGGCCACATTGAAGTTGGGGAAAGGACTTACCCTAAGTCTTGTAGAATGTTTCTTTGCAGAAGTTATGAATCCATGGTAATTATTATTAGAATATATTTAGTTAATAGGAAATACATTAGGATTGAAGTGGGATCCTTAAAAGGGTTAGCGCATGATGGATGAAGTGGGAGAAAACAACCACTATTCATTTGGTGGGAGTTCTTTATGCTGATAACAATATATATTTTTTGTAAGATGATGTTTCATATGGAGGTTAGTTTCAGATATGTCCCTGAATGTTGATGTATTGAAAAATATTGAAAGTAGTGGAAGCTTAGAAGTATATTTTTTAGGAATTTTGGAAATCCGGTAGAGGAGGGCCATTGATGTGGTGGATGAAAAGTTTTTATTTATGGGAATTTCAATAAAGTCAAATATGGAAACTTGATTTCTATATGCCTTGGAGGATTTCCATAGAGGCGTTCAGATTTTTTTTAATATAACAAAAGATCATGGTTACAGATATTCTAAGGAGGTTCATTTTTCAGTGGGTTCCTAGATTCTTGGAAGGAAGCATGGAATGGAAAACCATGTAGATACTATGGAAGTTAGTTGAATAGAAGCTGGCCAGTGTTAATTTTGGTGTGATCATGAGAATTTTATTTTATTTGGAAATTGTTTACACTTGACCTGAGAAAGTAATTATTAAGTAGTATATTGCTAGTGTTTGGTGTGAGAAATGTTTTTTTGGTAATGTGTTGAATGATCGAGAAGTTTTTTCTTTTTAATTTACACTTAGGAGAGCTTGGATAGAGTAAACCACACTAGAAAATTGGATTTTCGGATTCATGTATCTAATATCAGTTCATTGGAAGTTCAACTAGTAGATGAGTCAATTCACCGAAAGTAATAAGTGTAATTTAAAGAGAAGATCGATTGGAGCCTCACACTATGAGGTCATTGGATGAAGGAAACTAGATGGTGGGTTATCTAGAAGTTGACTAGGAGTAAATTTACTAGAAGATCAGAAAAAGTATTTTGAATGGAGTGAGATCAAAAAAATTTCATCAATATCTAGGTGGAATTAGTCTAGAAGATAAATAATAGTGGTGTTAGAGTGTCACAATGAAAATTAGGTTCTTGTAATGCATTCACTATGGGTACCAGTCATGGTTTCATAGGATGCAATGAATTGAATGGTAGTGGTAACTATTGATATCTAAATTGAAGTATAAAGGTTGGTGATGGAAGTGTAAAAGTTCATGAGTTCCATGAAACATGATAAATAGGTGTAGAACTTTTACCTAACACATTTGGGTCATCAATGTATTTGGAGTGAAATAAAGATTATGTGCACTATTCACCAATATTTAGTAGTTATAATGAAGAGATCAACATTTTTTAATAATAATGGAAGGATATCCTCAATTTCAAGGGGAATTTTTGACTAGATTATTGGATGAAAACACTATAAATAGCGTGGTTTTTTTACTTGTGCAATGTAGCACAAAAAGTACTAGAAGGAGAGGATGCATCCTTAGGTCTGAAAGAGGGAGACTCTAGTTAGAGGAGCATACTTGGGTGTATCTAGATGATGGAAGGATAAAATTATAAAGGTTTTGTTCAAAGAAATTTATGGAGTAATGTGAAATATTTAATGATTAAAAGATGGTGTCGGTGGGATATATTTCATTGGATTGAGTAGGATTGTCAGAAATTGAATTTCACTTGCAACTAATGTACTATGTTTCTATAGAATGAAATGTGTTATTACTTTATTATCCCATTAAACTAGGATTAAAGTTCAAAGAACATAATCTCTATGTGCATTGTGTTTATTCTTTGTGATTTCATTTGTGTGTTCATTGTATTCTTGTTATCTTGTATGCGCATCTATAGGAGTATCATGAGGTGACCAGAATTGAAATATGTGGATGAATTGATGTGGTGACTAGGGTTATTGGACTTCCTAGATCTCATCTACAAATATTTGGAGAATGGAAGTATTATAAGATGCTTTATTTTATGTGGATGGAGTTTTTTCCATGCTAGAGAACCGAACGAATGCACTTTCAATTATTGGATAAATTTCCTCCTCTCCTAAAACAAGAAGTACAATTAAAATAATTAGTTCAACAATAATCTATATCAATATAGATATAAAGTAAAATATATGTTATGATCAAATATTTGAATTAGTTTTGGTAAAAAATGTTAATTAACCATCAAACCATATAAGAAACAATAAAATAAAAACTTATTATTCAATGAAAAAAATTTCTCAAAGTTATTCTTAAAAGAATATTTTAATAATTTTATTCTTTTTAGTCAATTTTTCTTATTGATATCATACTAGTGATAATCATAACCCATCAAAAACTAAAATTTTAATGTTTTTATAATTTTTTATTCAAGATATATGTATAAAGAATAAAATTAAATAAATAATACCAATGCATAGTAAACTCAACTTGAAAAAATAAACTAAATGCATAGAAATATTAAATAATGTAGAAAAATATACAATATGAGGAACATTTTAAAAATTGACTAAAATTATCATTGAATCATTTAGAAATATCAAATAATAAAATATCAATAATTATGAATTGAATATTATAAAAATAATTTTTTTAAATTGATTTGATGTTATTTGAATAAATAAATTGTATAAATAAATATATTATAATAAACATTATATAGTGATAGAGTTTCTATGAAATTGTAAATTTTTACCCCGATAACATAAATTACAATCCTAGAAAATATCATTATATGGGAATTTATATAAAGGAAAAACACCTTATCCATTAATATGTGATAAAAAACTAATAAAGTGAAGGGTAATATCACCGTTTTTTATAAACCTTTTGTTTAAAAACCATAAAAATACTGGTTATAAAAAACGATTAATTTTCTTTGAATTACTATATTAAAATTATTTGTGTGCTAGAAAATTTAATAATGTCTTTCATTTTGAAAAAAATGTATGTTGTTATTTCATCTATATATTAATAAAATCTCATAAAAACAATATATAACATCAATGATAGGTTATAAATGATTGATATGAGAATAAGGGAAGTGTTGGAGCTAGTGAAGAATGAAAGATTGACATTTCTCCCTCCAACAACTCACACTCTTTCTAGGAAAGTGGGATTTTAGTTTTTCAACAACCAAAATTGTGTAAAGGTTTTATAGGGGCATTCATAAAATATTAAGAATATCACATTTATTTATGGCCTTAATTTAAAGGTCTAAATATAACATTGTTTTTATGTTTTGGTGCTTGAATTAATGTCTATGGTTTTACATTTCATTCTTCCTAAAAATGTATGATATATATTGACCATGATTTTCTTATTTTTCAATGTAATATATGGTAAATTTATAGACCTCGTGAAGTTTCCAACTATGGGAAAAGTTTTTTTTTCATATTATGTGAATTAGAGATGGGTTTCCCACTATTATTATTTTATATAATGGTTCATTTAGAGAGACCTAGCTATGTGGACTTGTACATTACAAATTGATTTACCCCATTGAATAGAATATAAATATTTTGAAAGATTATATAAAAATCAAATTCATATAAAAGTTTTTATTTTGGAGTGATATATTGTTAAATAAGCCATTAAATTTTGTATTGAAAACCTATTCAATTTTGATAGCATTGGTCTCACAAAACTCATCACAATAAGTACCTTGTGGGAAAAGTAATTTTTAGAAGAGATGTTTTGGTAATAAGAATTAGAGTGTAGGAGTAGGCACACATATAAAGGTTGATCTATATATTTAAACTCATTAATTAATTCTTTGGAATTTAAATCCATAAATTTTTGGTAGTTGGATATGAAATACACATAATAAACTATTTATAAGGTGGTTTCAAGACTATATTTTTATGGAGTTATCTATAAATTAAGATTCAATTTTGGAATGGTTTCGATGGATAACTATAAGACCAACTATACATGTATTATATTGTAATGGTTAAAAAATTAATATTTATATATTTTATATAAAGGAATAGGATAAACATAGTACAATTTAAAATAGTTTCATTTCCCTTGTGATGAAATTGATTCACGTTTTTGATACCAGATATAAAAATCTAATTTATGTGAATTTTTCATACTTTCAAATCATTGAAAAAATATTAGTGTTGGATTATAAAAATTTCCAAGTGCTCATATTTTGATGGAAATGGGTTGATAACATTAGTGAAATTAAAATTGATGAATTGGGATTCATGGAAGTGAATTTTAGTATATAAGGGTATAATGTTGAATCGTTCATAATGAAATCACCCATAATACATGTATTTTTTTTTCTTTATATAAAAACAACATAAATTTAAATTTTTTTTTCTCTTGGTGAGTAAAACAAATATAGAGTCAAATGGAAATTAAATTAAGGATGATCCTCTTGTTGAGGCATCACAATCATTTCATGCTAGTCCTAATGTATATGGTGTCTTATATTTTATTAGGGACCACAAAGGTGGGATTTGAATACTTGATACATGGGTCAAATTCCTTCAACATTTTAAGTATAAATATAGATAAATAAATAAATAAAATTTATTTGATTAGTTTTTTATATAAAATTTGTTTTTTATAATATTATGTATTCAATACTATACTTTCATATTATAAATTATTTTTTAAATAATTGTGAAGATAATGGATTTTTCCCCTTTTGATGTTAACAATCTCGAGGAACCATATTTTTTTTTAATTTTGAAAAATTTAGAAGGATAACAACATTATGAAGGTGAGACACAACCGAAAGGTGAGAAACATGCTATATAAGAGTATTATTATAGAGGTTACCAAGAGGGAAAAAGGAGAAGGATGAAAAAATATAGAAATAATGTTGCATGACTATTTTAATAAGAGTTATTTAGGTTAGAAGTATAAGTTGAATTTTTTTAGGTTGGATAGAATGCATGTGGTCAACATATTGACCCAATAAAGTTCATTTTAATTCGTTACATTAGGTTCAGTACTCGAATGGATGTTCCAATAGATAAATATACATAGTTTAATGTTGTTCCACCATTGAAGGTAATAATTTGGGAAGAAATTAGTGTAACATTATAATACACTTTATCTATTTTAATGGAAAATCAAATAAAAAAACATTTATTTTCTCTAAATTATTCCTTATAGAGTATATTTATATTATATTAATATAGGATTAATTCATATGAATGTTTATAGGAAATATTCATAGAGAATTTTTAACACCACTTACCAAATATCATCTTTGGGACTATGAGGGGAAAATCAAACCCCACCCACCAATTTTATATGCAAATATTGTTAATCGTGAAACTTGGGATTCATTTTTTGGCCATTAGGATGAGGTGGTGTTTGTGGTATATTGTAATTTATATTAATTTATTTCACATTTCATTCATTAATCAATTTGATTCACAATTTATAATTCATGAAACAAAAAAGGAGTGTATAAAATAAACAATATGCATTAAAACTACGATACCCCTACTGTTAATCAAGGATGTGGGGTGATTCACTTAAAAAATGTTATTTTTTAAATCTATAGTAATAATTTATGAGATTAGGGGAATCATCCTATGATTGTTGTTATCATAAAAAACCTAAGAAATTTCCTGATCTATCTTTAATGGGTCAACATCTATGAATAGAAAATAACAATATACCTAAAATGAGAATACAATAGCCTCTATATTTTATATTTTATGGATCATGTTTGAAGAGAATAACTCAATAAGTAAACAAATGATTCTTTACTCTGAAGGTGGTACACTAACCTTAGGATCCACAATCGTATCACGAGGACTCTCGTACACTAAAGGGGTGTTAGCACCTTCAATATGTGATAAATGGTTCTTTAGTAAGAAGAGTGATTTGGATAGATTTCATGTAAACAGAGTAAACCAATAAGAGGTATATCATACCTTATATATCCATCCCCAAAACTCTTCATTAAAGAAAGAGTGATGGTCATATCAATCATATTGGGAACCATCTCATGAAAACCATATGTTACATTCCATTAGATTATTTCTCATTAAACACTTAAATAAATGAAATAAATTTAATAAATGGACCATATCATAGATCAAAAAATGATGAAACCATGTGGTAGGAGGAAAAAAATGCATGCACAAACTTATCACCCATTCAATATTGTGATCCAATCATAGAAATAATAGAGGGAAATAACAGTATCTTATACTACAATATGATATCAAGATATCATATGGTATGATATCCATATCATAAATATCATTTACTATGATTTTTATATCATAAAATTTGATACAACCTATTAAAGTGAACATCCAAAAATCTCCCACATTCACTAAAATCTCTAAATTACTTAATAATTACCTTAAAAACTCTTGTTGAATCCATCCAAAACTCTTTTGGATATGGTTTATCAAACTCTTTTCATTTTAGAATAATTTTTTTGTCCAAAACATAATAATTAAACAAAGGTATAATTATATGACCTTGTGAGACTTATTATCATTGAAAATGAATATCAAATCCACAGTTCAAAGTTGTAAGCAAAGAGCGGCCAATTACAAAGCTTTCTTTATACTCATGCTACTAAGGGTTATGGTTTGATATCCATAAAACATACTCATATCTCTGTATGAACACTTCCACCAAAAGATGTATAATATACAAAATATTTAAACCCATATAATCCGTTTTACCATGACACCAAGTAACTAATTGACATGGACCAATTTCAATCTATTATAGGCCATATCATATATTTTTAATTCTTTTAAAATGATTGAAATATTAGGTAAATACATAATATATCATTCATCTAGTGGATGAGAATATAATATTTCCCTCATCAAAATAGCTGAACACATTATATTTAATTCAAATAAGTATGTCTATGAATTTCGATAGTCAAATTCAATAAAATCACATATGAATTTTCTCACCATATGAGTGGAAATATCCCATCTTGGTTATGCTCTAATCGATGGAGTAATCGATAATACACCCCCAAACCCTGATTTGATAAGATGTAATGGATTTCATAAGAAAGGTATCAGAGTATGAAGGTTATAATTCTTGGTATCTCACTAAACTTAGTTAAAAAGGATTGATAATAAGCATACACCCAAAATTATATCATTTACTATATGATAATGCATGGGATATACTTGGTATTTTAGTCCAAATAATAAGTATCCATCTATTATATCATGACTCTACTACACTTTATTATCTTATCATATCATAACAACCCATAATACTCTATGAAGATCTTCAATTAGGTATAACTCAAATCCATATTTTGAGGGAATGTCATCATTCCATTATTCATGTAAAATAAATTACAACAAAAATTAATGAATGATAAATATATATTTAATTTATTATGAAATCATGATACATTATGAAACCATTACATAGATCTCTTATTTTTTTCATTCCACGAGACTCAACATCGACCTCATGCTTCTGCTGCACTAATGGATTCTTTAGTGGATCCAATACATTGTCACCTGTAGTCACCCAATAGATCCTATCATTACCCCTCTTATTGATCTCTTATATATTATGGTAATTTTGAAGGTTGTTTTCGATCATTTAGTGAGACCAAGGTTCATTGACCTGTGAATTGGATGCATTATTGTCAGAGTAAATATCAATTTATCCCTCGATGCTAGGAACTAACTCTAGTTTAGAAACAAAATTTATAATCCAAACAGTTTCCTTCCCAGCACCTGATAGAGTGATATACATTACCTATATTTTTGAGTCTTCCATGATAGATTTTTTTGGAGATCTTCCAAATGGTTTCTACATCATTTAGAAAAAATGAAACTATATTTATATTTCATATAATCTTTATTAGATTAGAAACATTCATATAGAAAACCCTTTACAAAAATATTACCCTCTCCTTTAAATACCAAGAATATATTTTTAGTTATTATAAAATACATAATTATGAATTTACAACAACCCAGTAACTCTCACCAAGATTGTATTAGTGTCTACTTATTATGATAAGAGAGTAGCAGAAGTTCCCCTTGGAATTATTTATGGTTATTTTATTTATTGTTAATATTTTGAGAGAAGTTTTTTAAATATGTTGGAACATGGTTGAAGTATTTTTAAGAAGTTTTGAGATGCATGAAATGGAGTTATAAGAAGTTTTTTTCTTTTATAATAATGTATGGAATTCTATGTCGATCACTAAAAAATAACTATGTATATTTTGTATGACTTTGAAGGTCCAGTACATGACTTCGTTATTGGGAGTACAACATTAGAGGTAGTCTGTAAGACTTTTTATATGTTGGTACGAATTATGAGTCAGGAATAAGACTTTAACAATGGATAAAAGTTAGCAAAGTCTTACTTTTTATGACTTTAGTATCACTTCCTTAAATCTTTGATGGAAAAATTGAATTTTATCTATATATATAACTTTGAGTTTCCCCAACACATGATATTTATATTCCCACTAGGTCTTCCTAATGGAAAATGTATGGTTTCCCTATACTGTGTGAGAATTTATAGGAAATGCCAGACTTTTAGAGGATCATGTATGACTTTGTGAAGGTCACATGTGACTTCATACCTTAGTGAAAATTTAATATTTCTACAGACTGATAAAAATTAATGTTTCCAAATATATAATATTTTAAATTTAGTGAAACTTGATTATTCTTAAACCCTTACTCAGTGATTAAAACATCATAATTAAATTTTGATTCAAGTTTTATAAATAATCCACGATCCTTACACCATGAAGAACAAGGACATAATTGAGAATAATAGGAATGAGAAAGAATTGAAATGTTTTTATTTGTTTTCAAGAAAAATTAAGATATAATTGGGATGCAGATTCACTGCTATTGAGTTCCTAAATCACATGATAATCAAGTTATGATGCAAGATCAGAATTAATAGTGTAAATTTCTTAATGATGAGTTTACAAGAGTTATTATTCCATAAATGTAGTTCTACTGGGAGTTTGGGAATGAGTAAAATAAATTATTTATTTGTATTTTAATATAAAAAATCTATATAAAAAACCAAAAAATCCAACTTTATGTTTAATACCTCTAAAAAATTCATAAGGATTTTTATTTAGAATTTTTTTAATTAAAACACTTTTTTAAACATGAAATGATAAATTAATATATTCATATAAAAAATATTTATGCACATTAAATTCATGAAGGATATTTCTATCCATTTCCTAAATTGATATATTAATTCTTTCTACCGTACCATTTTTCTATGGTGTTACTATAAAAATTTTCACCATCTTCATAGAATTTCTCAAAATTAATAAACTCACAACCTACATCACTTATAATAGATATTATTAAATAACCTTTATAATGTTGAATTATTTTTATAAAATTAGAAAGCTTAGTAAAAGTTTATCTTTTACAAGTTATAATATGAGTCTATCTGAATATACTATAATCATCAATCATCAGAAACACACACTTCTTTACACCTAAACTAGCAGTTTTCATAGGATCAAATAAATCAATATGTAATAATTCAAGAGGTCTATAAATTTTAACAATATTTTCATATTTAAAACTATCCTTATACTTCTTAACTTTTGAACATGAATCACATACAAAATATTTACTTACTCTATTATCAGGTAAATCTATAAACTTTTCTTTATTTGAAAATTAATACAATAGCTAGAAGTTTTCATGTCCAATCATCCTACTTTATAAAATTTCATCAGTTTCTACAGCATTTAAACACCTAAAATTTGGTTTTTAGTTCATTGAAATCAATGATATATATGTTTTATTATCCATTTACATAAAATAAGGTAATTTCATTATTAAAAACTGTACATTTATCATTTTCAAATTGGAAATACATTAAATCATCTTATAGATGTGATATGATTATGGATATGGAGGCATGAAGGTGGAGCTGACCCACGTCTAGTTTGTGATCCCAGTAGGGCGCGACCGGTGAGTTGCATTGAAGGCTACAGACGAAGATCCTGGAAGACAATAGGAGGGATGTCCAGTGACGACGTCGAACCTCACTATGACAGTAATGCTAGGATGACTAACAGTGTATATTTTTTAGCTGATGATGGATCTTGTTCGGTGGGATGATGGTAGTCGCGCATAAGGTCTTGGCTACGGTGTTCAGATCTTGGATCCCGATGGCATCTAGGTTGTACTTGGATTGGGGTTTGGATATTGAAGATGAAGATTATGATTGAGTTGGGATCTCTGTGGAATCTGTGGGATGCATGGTTGCAACAAAGGTTTCATACTGTAGCAGTTGTGAAGACGACATGGGGAGCGAGCTGGGGCTTCCTCGGGCGAAATAATGACCTTGGGACGTGTGGGATAGTTTTGTTCCTCGGGACGCGGATGGACCTTGGCCGCGAGATGGTGACTGGGTTTTCTCAACGCGACAGGCTACCGGTAGCCTGTTTTTATCAATTTGGGATGTAGTTGTCCTCATCCTTGGATTGGGGATGGATTTATGGCGTGATATGAGGAGGTCTATGGTGACATCGGGGTGGTTTCTTGTTAAGCGAAAACTCCCTAATAGAGCGGTTGTGTGGATACAGGTTGGTTGGAGGGTTTGGGATGGTGAATTTGGGCTTTAAGATAGTTTTTTAGTATACTTGGGCTGGTGTGCTGGTGTAGTTGATGATGGGATTTATTTACCTGGTGTTGTTTTGGGTGGTATTTGTTTTGCCACTTTCTTTTTTGTGGAATTTGGTGTGCCACATGGTTTGTTTAGGTGTGCTTTTATTTTCATTTGTAAAATTTTTGGGGTCGAGTACACTCGACTCTTGAACTTTCCTGGTATAAAGTTAGAAATATAACCAATAATGTGCCTGGAAAATCTAATGTACATATACCAACAATCTTTTAGAATTCTAAGATAGATATCCTGAAATTAATCAAATAAAATATTGTTTTGGAACCCATGTGATATTTGGACTAACTAGATCAGTAATAAATAATATTGGGTACCCAAACAGACATTAAACATCTATTTTTGGATATTTTTTTAGAAAATAGATTTTTATAAATAAAATTACGTTTGACAAAAATATTGAGTAAATATTAAATAAAATTCATTAGAATATTTATCATGTATTTTACATATAAAACATGTTAACTTAAGATACTTCCATTTGATTTTTTTAAAATTCATTTTTTTATTCTTAATAGTTAACTGTTATAACTAAAACCATTCTTGTTTGTGTTAAGATTCATCATATACATCATATTATCATATTTTTCCTTACCTTGAACCAAATTAGATAGGTCCTTTTTCAAACTATCAATTTTAGATTTTAAATTCCCATTTTATTTTTGAATAATTTCTAAATCATCACATACTTTCACATTTGAACAAGAAAATGAATTTATTAGTCTTTTATTTTCTAGATTGAACTTCTTTTATTAATTATCAACTTTAGTCATGTCATTAAAAACTAATTTAAATTTCCTTTCTCCCTTTAATTATTCTTAGAAATAAAATATTTTATCCTATCATTCTCATATTTTAATTTTAGCATTTCAGAATTAGTAAACAATTTCTCTTCTTTATTATTAGAGATGAAATTTTTTATTTTCAATTTCCTCTTTAATTTATTTATTACTATTTTTAATTTTTAATTATTTATATAAATTAACAATTATCAGACCATTTTTCTTTAATATAGTATTATATTCATACATTTGTTCAATATCATAATTTTTAGAATCTAAATTATAATCAGAATTAGAAACATGATCCGGATTATTTTCATCTTTTGTTACAATATTTTAACATATTTTAATAGGTTTTAATAACCATATAAAAGGTCATGATTTCAAATTTCCTAAAATTACCTTTCTTTATTTCCTTTCTATTCTTATTACCATACCCCTTTTTGATTGATTTATCATTATTTAAAAAGTTGTAATTTTTTTTATCTAGTGAGTCAAATCTTTATCACTACCTTATTAATCAGATTCAAAAGAGTTAGAAGAAATATTAATATTATATTTGAAAGAAATAACTTTCTTTTTAGGAACTTCCTCATCCATAATACCTTTTAACTCCGTATCATACTTTAAAAATGATCCAGTATGTCCATCTAAGGTACATTCCTTAAAGTATCTACTCTCATTGATTTATCCTTCTTTGGATGCCACTATTTTGGAAGTGACCACAACACCCTTTAAACTATTACAGTGTTATTAAAATCCTCTCTAAGTTTATTTATTCAATTTATGATACTTGTAAATTAGAGAAACATCTGGTTCATGGATTTATCTTCACCCATTTTGAAATTTGGGTATTCTACACATAAAATTCTCTATTTAGATCTTTTAAGTTTCTTTGTGCAATAATGTGTGATTTGAAGTATTCTCAATATATAATCTAGTGACCATTCCATAATTTATTGAGATATACCTCTATATTATCTTTCCATTAATAATAATTATTTCCCTAAAAATATGTTGGATTCTGTGTAATCCAACTATCATTTAAGTTCATTCCTTCTATCTTAAAAAAATAATTTTCTTGAGACTATTAGTTCTAGGATATTTAGGTTACCATAAATAAAAATATAAAAAATAAAAACAATATACAAGTGTAATAAGATATGATACCAATTATTATTATAGAGATAGATATAAATAATGATCTAGATAGTGGGTGAATAGATACTTTTTGAAATCCATTAATAAATTAAATATTATTTTTAATCAAAGTATATTTTAAAATAAACTGGAAACTAAATAAAACATTCACAATAGAAACAATTGAAGTTAAGTGCAGTTGTGTTTAAACTAAAATAAAGTGGAACACAACTGCACTTCACTAGAATACTATATCCAGAGATACATGTGTGTGAAAATAACTACAATCCATTACAACCCTCTACACATATATATGGGAAAGGTAACCATCATGCATTCCAACACATATAACTACAAGGAGAAGAGAGAAGGGAAAAATGGGGTAGTTATTTATTCATTCCTCACCAACTTAGATATTAGAGAAAATACCTTCCTGATTCTATTTGTTTCGGTTTTCGTACAGACATGGGTGGGGTGGTGTGTGAAATCGCAAAACATATAGAGGTATATATAGATCACAACCACAATATGGGTAATTACTTATCCTTAGATTGAACCATAGATATCATCTCTCAGAAACCCAATAAACACTAATACAACTTGGCCTTTTATCAGCTCTAAAAACCGACATTAATAGCGCTAGAAAAGCACTGTTAATGCCGGCGTAGATAGGGGGTCCCCTTTATCAGCGCTCCGAAAAGCGCTGATAAAGGGGGGAATTTATCAGCGCTATCTTGAGCACTGATAATGGGGCTCTTTATTAGCGCTCTTTTAGCACTGTTAAAGGAATCCTTTATCAGTGCTCAAAAAAGAACTGATAAAGGCACCTTCCCCTGCACCTGCACAACCAGCACCTGCACACCTGTACACCTACACAGAATAGCACCTGCACATGAACCAAGAACCGAAAGACGACACAATGCACACAATATTTTGACAAACAATGCTATATACATTTACTTAACATCAGGAATACAAAAAAACACATTGCTAAATACATTTCAAACAATGTTTTACATGGTTAAAATTACAATTATCTAACAACAATTATAAACATTAATGTTTCATCGTTTGATATTCATGATCCCCTCTCAAAAATTTTCATCCATGGCATTTGATGCCGAACAAATCATCCGAACTCAAGGAAAAAATTCACCTATATAAGAAAAAAAATATTATGTTAGTAATACAATAATGAAATAAATTAAATCATTAATATGGAAATGTGAAACTAAAATATGGAAATGATAAACTCAAATGTTTTCATTCTGATAACAATGAAATAGAATAATGTGAAATCAATATGTTTTTGGATGATTTATCTCATTTAATAAATGCTGATTCTTTATCTAATGAAAAACATTACTGTTCACACCATGCGTCGTATTGAGGTGCGGTTGATTCATACATGTCACAAATGACTCATGGATCGTTGTCATAAAGTATAAAAACAATCCGAACACGTTTTATCAGTTTTCCGTATGTCACTTGTGTTGTTTTCTAAAGTTAATGTCAATTTCAAAGTGATATCAGAAACTTTTAGCCATACTGGTCACACCGTGTGTCGAATTGAGGTGCGATTGATTCATACACATCAAAAATGACTCATGGATCATTGTCATAAAGTATAAAAACAATCAGAACGCATTTTCTCATTTTTCCTTATGTCACTTGTGTTGTTTTCTAAAGTTAATATCAATTTGAAACTGATATCAGGCACTTTTATCCATACCGATCACACCGTGCATCAGATTGAGGTGCGATTGATTCATACATGTCACGAATGACTCATGGATCATTTTCCTAAATTATTAAAACAACCCGAATGAATTTTATTGGTTTTCCATATGTCACTTGTGTTGTTTTCTAAAGTTAATGTCAATTTCAAACTGATATCAGACACTTTTAGTAATACCGGTCTCACCATGCGTCAGATTGAGGTGCGGTTGATTCTTACACGTCAAAAATGACTCATGGATCGTTTTCCTAAAGTGTCAAAACAATCCGAATGCATTTTCTCAGTTTTCCGTATGTCACTTGTGTTGTTTTATAAAGTTAATGTCAATTTCAAACTGATATCAGACACTTTTAGCTATACCGGTCACTCCATGCGTCGGATTGAGGTACGGTTGATTCGTACATGTCAAAAATGACTCATGAATCATTGTACTAAAGTATAAAAACAATCCGATTGCGTTTTATCGGTTTTCCGTTTGTCACTTGTGTTGTTTTCTAAGGTTTATGTCAATTTCAAACTGATATCAGACACTTTTATCCATACCGGTCACACCGTGCATCGGATTGAGGTGGGGTTGATTTTTACACGTCAAAAATGACTCATGGATCGTTTTCCTAAAGTATCAAAACAATCCCAATGCGTTTTCTCAGTTTTTCGTATGTCACTTGTGTTGTTTTCTAAAGTAAATTTCAATTTCAAACTGATATAAGACACTTTTAGCCATACCGATCACACCGTGTGTCATATTGAGGTGCAATTGATTCTTACACATCACAAATGACTCATGTATCGTTTTCCTAAATTATCCAAAAAATCAGAATGCGTTTTCTCAGTATTCCTTATGTCACTTGTGTGGTTTTATAAAGTTAATGTCAATTTCAAACTGATATCAGACACTTTTATCCATACCGGTCACACTGTGCGTCGGATTGAGGTGCGGTTGATTCGTACACATTAAAAATGACTCATGTATTATTGTACTAAAGTATCAAAACAATCAGAATGCATTTTCTTGGTATTCTGTATGTCAGTAGTTCATAAGAGTCTCTCATTAAGTTATTATTTACTAGAAACTCAAATCATTTCTAAAACCATTCTTCATAATCTAAGGATATGAAACATAAGAAAGGGTGATCATAGATGCTCAATAAGTGTAAACAAGGGAGATATCAATGATCATATAAAGATAACATAAGTGGTAGGAATTCACCTTCATTGTCCTATTTGTTTACATTCTTCCATCAGGTACGCTGCCCATTCATTTCTAAACACATCTATATCATCTTGTGAATATGAGTTTTTGCGATAGTCATTGTAGTACTGAAAAAATATAAATACACAAAGGATTAATAATTATTTTAAATGAACTAGTAATTATTTTTAAAAATATCTCTTAGGGGATGCTAGTTTGTTCATGAAATATGATCTCTTTCATAAATTTAAAAACATAATAACCGTAGTCTTTTCCATTTGTTTGTTTTGGACACCGCAAAAACATTGGGAAAAATAATTAACCTGTTTTGATATGTATTTGGATAGTTCAGTATAATTATATATACCCTGATACTTTTCCATTTGTAGATCTCGTGTGCCTTGTCGTTCTTAGGCCCTGGATTCATTCCAGCCTTTAGACGATATTCATACACCACCCTATCATAACAGAATCTTCATTAAATGATAATATAAATTATATAAATAGATATTTAGTTCTAAAATGTTGGATCTAGTGTATTACAAATTGACAATCGCCATCATGTGTGGTCGGTTTGTTGGATATCCATGCAGTGAATCTAGAAAATAAATCATTGGAGTATCCAAATTGACTGCAATGAGCATCCAATGCTGCCTAAAAACACAAAAAGGAATAAGTAATGATAGAAATGAAAATATAATTGATATGATTAAAATGTAGAGTTTTACCCCTACAAAGTTGGTATTAAAAAGATCCTGTCAGTCGTAATTTTTCATTAAAACGTTCTAAGAAGGTTTGACATTAATTCAGCCTAAAAATCAGAATATATTTCTTTTTGTTCTGTAGACATGGTGTGAGGACTAACGAGTCCAAATTTGTGTTCATGGGAAAATCCATTTAATTGTTTTTTATATATATGCCTGAAAAAAATACGTAATGTATTTTTCCATAATTATCATAGTATATTAGCTTATGTAAAATCAAATCATGAAAACATACCTCATATATACATTTATAACTGAGGTGCCTAGCTAGTCGTATGTGATGATTTCAGCTACAGTGTCAGCACTAAAGAAATCTAATGTTTCCTCTCCGTACATATCTTTTTCACAAAAAATTGTGTGATTATTTCTAGCTTTCATTTTCGTATCCACAAGAGCTTGCAATGATATTAAATGTGGATATAGAACGGGCGGGGTGAAGGTGCTCTTAGTAGATCGTTTTGATCAGTTGGTTGATCCTTTTGAGCCGCTCTTTCATTTTAGATCCTTCCTTTTGTCCTTCTATAATATCATTCATCGGTTCAACCCTTTTCTAATTAAATGTTAAAGGTTCTTCCTGAAAAATGAATTGGAAATGAATACCACCTGGTCGATATGTTTTTATACAAGATTTTACGGCCATGCAATGAATGATCCAATGGCCTTTTCCACCGTATAAATGTCATCATTGTCATTTGGCACGGGTAGCTCGACACTCGGCTCATGATCTACGTTAATCAAAACTTTGACATGAACGGTTGGAAGTGGTCTGGAGTGTAGCGTGTCATTCTGCATATTGAACACCGTAGCCCTCGCTACAAGGCGATGGTTGGGAGTTGATAGATATAAATCACAATCATTTTCACCCTATAGAATATCATTACAAGAAAGGTATAAGTGTCTATGTGATTCACATTTCAAAGAAACAAATATTAGAAAATTGATTACCTTGGTTAAGTTAGGTCTTTGAGAGGAATGGCTCGCCTCAATGCTAGTGGGGGTTGGGGCAGGATCTTCTCGCGCGGGTTGTTCTTGAGTTGTTTCTTCTCTTCGCCTCTCTCCCATCAAAGTTGCTAGCAACTCTCCCTGACTTTGGAATTTTTATTCAAGGGTATCTAGTCTATCTCTCATCATTTTCATTTATTTAGTTTGTTCCTCTTCTTGTTTTTTTTCTAAATATATGTCTGGAGTGTCACCCCAAAACCCACAGCTCTGACGCGGTAATACCGTTCTGGATGTTTCAAGGCTGCTGAAAGTATGTCCGCATCCGATGTGGGTGTTGTTAATTCCTGTGACTATGTCAAATAGAAAATATAGGAAATAAGTAATCATTGTTATATAATAGTGATTTAAAGCAAAAAAAATTATATTATGTCCCACTTACACATGTTTCCCACACTTTTGTGGGTTTTCATCTACCAGTTTTTCCTCTATATTAACACAAGCCACCTTCCATAGCACATGGCATAGGATGAAATTGGCTTGGGATTTTGATTCATCAATCTGCATATAAACAGAGAAACATGGTTACAGTGTCATTTTATGTCACATAAAATTATTAAAGTACTTTTAAAATACATACCAATTGTTTTTCAATTGAAGCATACCCCAGACTTGATTTACGGTATGGGTATGCTGGTTTTTCTTCCCGTTCTTTATTTTCAGCACTCAGTTGCAATTTTATAAATAAAAAATTGTCAATCAAAGTGATGAATACAAGCAACGTTAAACAACTTGTTACCAAACACAATGTACCAGAAAAGTCTGCTCCGCACGATGGTTGCAAAACACATCCCACGCTCCTTGGAATATCAAGTGTTCATAAAGAGGAGGTGGGTGCAACTTGATTTTTCCTTCATCATTTTTTAGATGACATTTTGTTAAAATGGTATGAAAGCATCTATGAACCCTTCCTTCCAGTCTTAATATATATTCTTTATGCAAGACATCTATTATAAATTCTATCTTCCAGAGATGATGAAGAGTTAGTCAATATTTAAGTATTTTATTTTATTTTATTTTAATAAATTAAATAAATGATATCGTAATGTTACCGTAATCTCATTCTACATTAATGTTTTCAGCCCACTGACAACATGGTGCCACAACTATACATCAATCGGAACATGTTGCCGAGTGACGATTCCAATGTAACTACTAAACATGGCTTTGTTGGGGTTTACATGCTGGCCTCGCTTATTCCATCCCACCTCATATTTGATGCCTTTTTCTTTTGCCTTAAGGATTTTGGATAAAACTGTCAAACTCAGGCACACCTGTTTTTTTGTGCCGCCAGGTTTTCATTGCCTACCATTTCCTTGGTTTTGGCATCATCATTATGTTCCTCCGAAGCACTAGCATTGGCACTGGGACCAATAACAATAGGTTGAGAAACCTGTTGTACCTCAGCAGTGGGACCAGCAGCAACAGGTTGAGAAAAATGTTGTACCTCAAGATTGGGACCAGCTACAACCGGTTGAGAGACCTATTATACCTCAGCAGTGGGAACAACTGCAACAGGTTGAGAAAGATGTTGTGTCTAGGGATTGGGTGCATCAACAGGTGGAGAAGTCATTATCTACAGAAGTGGTTTAACATTTAATTTAGATCACATAAAAGCAGTAGAGAACAAATAATAACATAATGTAACACAATCTATATTTCAATAAAAAAATAACATGATTATTGAACTCTCTTTTTTTTAATGCCTGAAGGGATTTGACCCCTCTATCGACTATCCATATCCCTTCATTGTGGTCTCCTCTGACATAAAAAATGTCGTCTACATTGGGACCACTGCGAAATGATTGCAAAGTCCCAATGAAAGGGTCATCCACTATTGAATTTTCATCTGACCCTTCAGTTGTTTTGGTCGATAACAGAACAATTGACCAGTTTCAGTTTGTGGGATCTGGAACATAAAATACTTGCACTACCTATGATGCCGTTATAAACGGTTCGTCTTTCTCCCCTTCCTTATTGAAATCAAATTTCACGAATCCCAATTCATCTATTTTAAAATCACTCCTATTATCAACCCACTTGCATTGAAAAATTGGAACTTGGAATTCCGTATAATCCAACTCCCATATTTGTTTGATGGTGCCAAAGTATGACATGTTCACATATATTTGATTTCTGTCCTTAGCACCAGAAACATGCATCGCTTCAGCCATAAGTGTAACCCCACTATTCGGCATGGTAATATCTTCATCATGTTCATTAGTATAAAATGTATAACAATTAACTACATAAGCATTGTAAGATAATACATACACACTTGGTCCTTCGGCTAGCCATCGAAGTCGTTCTGAAATTGACTCTGGATTTTCATCTGACTTCTTAAAAATATGGTCCCAAAACCATCCTATAAACTATTGATTATGTTTATATGATATCCATTTTTCCGCCCTATATGGATTCAAATGCCTAAGAATTTCTTTGTGGGTTTCAACATATGGGTCAACGTCAAAACTGTTATGCAAAACATAAAGGTGGGCCTGCTCCCGATCTGTAATATTGATTGTGACAACATGTCTTCTAGAAATTCCTTCACCCTCAAGCCTCCCAGTGTGACGAGATTTAGGTAGGCCAATGTTTTCCACACCAGATAGGTATTCAGTATAGAATTCAATAGCTTATTCAACAATATATCACTCCGCAATACAACCCTCTGGCCGACTTTGATTTTTGACATACCCTTTCAAAATCTTCATATACCGTTCAATGGGGTACACCCATCTGTAATGTACAGGACCACATAGTTGAATCTCTCTCACCAAGTGGACCATTAAATGAACCATAATATTAAAAAATGAAGGTGGTAAGAACATATATAATTCACATAATATTACAACAATTTCTCTTTCCATAGTTGGCAATTTCACCAGGTCTATAACTTTGCTACATATAGCTTTGAAGAAGAAACATAGTTTCGTTAATGTATGGTGTACATTCTTAGGAAAAATGAAACGTAAAGTAATAGGAATGAGATATTTCATAAGAACATGGAATTCATGTGATTTTAGACCTTTTACCTTCAAATCGCTCATTGAAATGAGGTTCCTAATATTTGACGAATACCCCTCTGGAACCTTTATGTCATTCAAGAAGTTGAAAAACTGATATCTCTCCTGCCTAGAAAGTGTGTAAGCAGCAGGAGGAAGAAATGTTCGTTTTTCACCCTTAACTGGTGCCAACTCTTCTTGTATTCCCATCTCAACCATTTCCAACCTAGCCTTAATTACATCTTTTTTTTCAGGTGTATTTAGCAACATGTCGATGACACTATCATATACATTTTTTTCTACATGCATAACATCATGAAAATCTCTAACATACAGACAATTCCAGTATTGTAATTCAAAAAAATAGATCTCTTTTTCCAACCGATTTTCATAAGGTTTTTCGAAGACGATTTACCAAAAGTAGTGTCCACATTTTTAACTTTATCAAACAATTGATCGCCTGTTAGTAGAGATGGTGCTGTACGTTCTTCTAAACTTCCATAGAATGATGTCTTCCAAGATCAGTACTTATGTTGTCAGGGTAGAAATATGTGATGTCCTAGAAACACGGTTTTTTATGAATGTTTCAACCTAATTGATTATGTACCTTGTTCGCAAATGGGACACCCTTTAGTTCCTTTAATGATATATCCTGACAAATTTCCATAAGAAATGAATTAATTTATCATCCTGTACAACATGGATCTTAAAGTGAATTCTTACTTTTTGTAAGAATCATACAATGTAACACCTGAATCCCACAATAATTTCAAATATTCGATCAATGGAGCTAAATAAACATCAATATCATTACCCGGTTGTTTTGGTCCTGATATAAGAATAGATAACATGATGTATTTTCGTTTCATGCATAACCACGATGGTAAGTTATAATTTACCAACATAACTGACCATGTACTGTGACTGTTCCTGTGAAAACCAAAAGGATTCACTCCATCTGTAGATAATTCAAGATGAAGGTTTCTCAACTCATTTCCAAATTCAGGATACTCAGGATCAATTCTCTTCCACTGAGGAGAGTATGCCATGTGATGTAGTATCCCATCTTTAATTATTGTATCTTCATGCCATGCCAATTGTCCTGCAGTCTCTCCACTTCCATATAGGCGCCTAAACCTTGGAATGATTGGAAAGTACCATACAACTTTAGTAGGACTGGATTCATCTTTCTTGTATCGAGAAGCACCACACTTTGGGCATTCTTTAAGTGATTTGTGGTCCTTGAGAAACAGTATACAGTCATTCGGGCAGGCGTGTATTCTTTTAGAGATCATACCCATCGAGCATAGCATTCATTTGGCATCGTATGTTCGGTTTGGGAGCTCATTATCTTCTCGGAGCATGTCATTCAGGAGAGAAAGTAGTTCCGTAAAACTGGCATCACTCCACCCATTGTCTGCTTTCAAATTATACAGCTTCAGTACGGCTGACAGTGCTGTATATTTAGTGCAACCAGAATATAGTGGCGTCTTTGCACAACTTTTTAACTTCTCAAACAATTTTGGGCAATCACGAAGTTCATCTTCGACAGTCCTTGTCATTTCCTCAATACGATCTTCATCATCATTCACATCGGTAATAACATCCTCCATACAGTCATCTTCATTTTTCGTGATTGTAATCATATTAGATGATCCATAAAATGCAGTGTTATCCCATCCACTACCTACATTCATTGTTTCCCCAGGTTTATTCCAACATGTATAACTCTGATCAATTCCATGACAGATCGAGTGTTCTTCCAACTCCTCTGGACTAATTTGTTTTGAATAACAACAGCGTAAACACGAACAATGGATTTTAGAAGGTTCATATACATGATCTTTTGTGAACTTGATAAAATCTTTCATGCCTTCTTCATACTCTTTTGTCTACCGATTAGCATTCATCCATTATTTATTTATATTAATCCTATTTGAAATACAAAGGATTGGTATATAGGTTAGGGGAGAAGGAATATGAGTATAATTTAGATAAAAAACTAGATACTTTAAAAATGGTGGGGGGTGTGCTCATTAATAGAAAATATTGAGTGGTTCTTGGGATTCATCCATTCTCTTCCTCTCTTCAATCCCCCCTGATGAGGGGTGGTTCTTGGGAGTTTTTTATAGTGAGTTAGTGAGTTATTCCCTAATACTTCCTCCATTACTATTATCCTTTATTTACCTATGATTTGGGATGATTTTAACTAGGATTTGTTTGATGATTTCACTGTATCATCTTTAAATCAATTCAGATGATGTAGATTTTGTTTGTATTGGCTAGAGGTTATCCTCGTATGATGAGCACACCATGTTTTTTTTGGTTTAGGTGGTTTTGTGTTTCCCAGTGAGTTTTTAAAAGATTAATCCTAATTATATAAAGGTGAATAATTAATAATAAGTTTCTATAATTAATTATTTGGGAATTTTGCCTTGAGATTGGGTCTCAATCATTGGTACAAGATTAGATAAGGCATTTATAGTCTTGGTTGAGGATGAGTTGATCTTGGTGAGGGGGTTACTCCATTTTTGAGGTTGGTGGAACCTATAGTACAAAACCGTGTTCCAATTTATGCATGATTGTGCATTCATGCATGAGTATATGTGTTCTAGAGAAAGGGATAGAAATCAAGAGAAACCTAGGTAAATAAAAAGGGTGTTTTTGATCCACCAAGAGATAGAGTGAGGGTTCTATTGAATGTTTGTGATTTTGTGATCATCCGGAGATTATGTATCCATGGAGGTGAGGTTTCTAGTTGTGTTTATGAGAGTATAGGGTTTGGTATGAGATTTTTATAGCCTAGTTAGATTTTCTAAGGCTATTTGTGTAGGTATTAGAGTCTTAGGCCTAAATAAGATGGATAATATAGTTTTATATCTCACATATGATGGGGAACACCCTCTTAAGGATATATAAGATTCATGGTGTGTGTGATGAGTAGGATATTCCATATAGGGACTGGTGAAGTGTGTCATAGAGTATTTCCTCCTTATAATTGGATTAAGAGATCACCAAGGGGAGATATGATACGGTACCTAAGTGAGGGTCATGGTAATAGTCTGGATGACTTAGCATAGTGTATCCAAGGCTCTTAGTGTGATTTTCTTAGGATGGTCATTATTTAGTCTTAATGAGTTTTAATGTGGGAATTAGATTATGATATAGTCTAGACTATCGAGGCCTAGATCAAGTAAATCACGTGGGTTGTGACATTACCGTGCTAAGATGAGTGTGTGTTGGTATCAATGAGTAGAGATGGGTTAGGTTTGTAGAAACTAGTAGATTCCCTTATATGTAGAATTAGAATGTTGACAGGTTGGGAATAATTTTCAGTTATAACCAAGATGGTTTTAAGGAGATTATTATGAAAGGCTAAATGGATGGTGACTTTTATCATTTATGGTCAGACTGACTAAGAGATTGGGACTTCATATGAATTTCATCTAGTTGAAGTATGATCATCCATGGGTCCCACCTATTGATGATGTGGTTTAGCTAGTACGAGAGGTTGGATATCTAGATACCCTCCTTAGATTACTATTTATATGTTTTTTGGCATGAGAAAAGATGGATGGCCTTTATTTAAGTGATAAGGTGTTGGTAGGACCCTAATTTGAGTGAGAAGGCATTAGTCAAAGGGGATTGGTGTGTGAATTCCATTGGATCCACCTATTGATGGTGAATTTTGACTTGTGATAGAGGTTAGATATTGTAATTACATCCTTAGATCATTTTTTTATGATAATATGATGTGAGATATAGAAATGGGGATCACTTAGTATTGGTTTATAGTAGTTTTGTGAGAGGTTTTCTATAGAGATTCCATCCTCAAAATGTTTTTTATGTGATGTGACGGTGAGACCGACTGTAAGTTAGGTGGGAGCAGCTACTATGTTGTGGAATTAGAGGATATGTGAATCACACCCAATGTGAGAGGTTGGTGGAACTATTATGTTATAAGAAAGGATGTGATATTTAAATTGGTATATGACCCAACCCAGAGAGAGTGGGTAGTGGGAAGGAATTGGTAGAAACCCTATTAAGGTTCAACTTTTTCAAACCCAAGGAGAATAGTGTAAAATATAGTGTACAATATAGAACATAATAAACATATGTCTCATCCTGTTGGCATGCCTCACCTGATGACATGAATTCACCAACATGGACGGTTCAAACCCTACCCGGCCTAACTATGGGGTAGTATCCAAAATCAGAAAAATATTCATACTAAGGGCCACTAGACGGAGTTAAGTCCTAATCTAGTTTGACAACTTTTCCCAAAAAATACTCTCTATATTCAGGTTTCTATCACAAGGCTACAGTGGGGAGATCTGGTCAAGATCAAACAAGTAACCAACCTCACATACATGTGTCACACACACAAGCATCACACACAAGAATCACGCCAAATCATAATTAATATCAATATTGACAATAAATGAAAACATAATTAATTCATGCAAATTCAATTTTACTCACCTTAAGGAGGAGGAACTGGTGGTGGAGGAGGAGGAGGCATCGACAACAGAGGCAGCAGAGGCAGCGCAGATGCAGCGTAGAGGCAGTTGAGGCAGCGGAGGCAGTAGAGGCCACAGAGGCAGCAGAGGAAGTGGAGGTAGAAGAGGCAGTAGAGGCAGCGGAGGCAGCGAAGGTAGTGGAGGCAGTCAGAGGCAATGGTGGCAGGGGAGGCAACGAAGTAGGATGAGTAGTAGGAGGTGGAGGAGGAGGAGGTAGAGGTGGGGGAGGAGGAGGAGGAGGCCGCGGTGGAGGAGGAGGAAGAGGAGCTGTGGTAGAGGAGGAGGAGGAGGAGGAGCCGCAGTGGAGGAGGAGGAGGAGGAGCCGAGACAAGAGGAGTAGGAGGAGAAGTAGGCACCAGAGGTGGAGAATGAGGTGGCGGCCGCGTTAGAGGAGGAGGAGAAGGAGGCAGCGACGAAGGCACATGGTAGGTCTTCCTCGAAAGCTTGACAGGGTGCGGGGAGGAGGAGCCACGACAAGAGGAGGAGGAGGAGAAGTAGGCATCGAAGGAAGAGAATGAGGCAGCGGCCGTGACATAGGAGGAGGAGAAGGAGGCAGTGGCGGAGAGGAGGCAATGGCGGAGGCGCAGGTTAGGGCATCCCCAAGAGCTTGACAGGGTGCGTGGAGGAGGAGGAGGACCTAGTGGAATTTATAAATCCCGCAGGGACCTTTATCAGTGATAGTAAAAAGTGATGATAAAGGGGGTATTTATCAGCGCTAAAATGAAAAGCACTGATAAAGACCCCCTTTATCAGTGCTTTTTTAGAGCTGATAAAGGTAGGTCTTTATCAGCGCTGATAAAGGGTGTCTTTATCAGTGCTTTTCATTTTCGCGCTGAAAAATCCATACTTTATCAGCGCTAATAAAAGCGCTGATAAATGTATAAATTTAATAATTTGTTTATATTATTATATATTTATTTAAAATGATATTTATGATAAATATATATATATATATTTATTAATAATTATAACTCTAAATAAATATATCTTTATTTATACTTATAAAATTATAAGAAATATAGTTATTATATTTATAATCATATAAATATATAAAATAAATATATTAATTATATATATTTAAAAGATTATAAATATATTAATTATATATAGTTAATTAAAATTATAATTACAAATGTATTTGAAAGGTATATTTATATATATATCATTGAAAATATAATAAAATATATATTTATTTTTTAAATATAATGTAATTTTATTATAAGTGTACAATTTTTAGAAAATATATATTATATGGGTAACATAATGAATTATAAATCAATAACACATCAACGTGATATGTAATTATAATCTATAAATGAACATTATTCATGCACATATATGATCACATAACATATACGCATGATATATTCATTGACCCCAATTCATTGGAAAACACAAATATATTCAATAATTTTAAATATACATATATATTAAAAAGTATTATATATTTATAAATAAAAAAATACATTAAATATAAACAAATATAATAAATATATATATATTAAATATAATGAATTAATAAATCTAATAAATACAATGAATTAATAAATCTAATAAATCTTATAAATCTAATAAATATATTTATTATTAATCTTATAATTATTTAATCATATATATATATTTAGTTATAACATGTGTTTTTTATTTAATGTATACAATAAACATTATTTTTGAATATAAATATAATAATTTCATATGAAGTAAAGTGCTGATAAATGTAACCTTTGTCAGCGCTAAGAAAAGCGCTGATAAATGTATCATTTATCAGCGCTAAAAAAAGTTCTTAATAAGGGTACACCTTTATCAGCACTTGTTTTAGCGCTGATAAAGGGTAAATTTATCATCACTTTTATCTAGCACTGATAAAGTCTTACCGCTTTATCTCTGCTTTTCCGTTAGCACTGATAAAGACAGGTGACTTCCTTGCCCGGTTTTGTGGCAGTAAACCACTTCTAGGGACTAGATATCCTATAAATACACAACCATTTAAAAGAAAATTTCAGTTAATTATTTATCTTAAAAATTTCATAATTTCATTAATTACTATTCAAAACTCATTCCCTCAAGGAATAATCCAAACTCTTCCCAAGTTCCTCAATATTTATCATCATTATGGATTTATGTCATGCCTCCAACCCCATGGGTTAAATTATTTAGAATTTATTATCATTCTATAATTTTTGTCACTCTAGGACTCATCCTAAGCTACCATAAGAGATGTATAAACACAGTATAACCCATAACATCAAGGGGTGGGGAAAGGAATATAGTAACAAGTAACCTTCCATAAAGACTTTAAACAAGATTCATTATCAAACAAGCATCCTAACTTTTAGCACAATAAAAATAATAGGAAATACCATCTTTAACCCTCTCCATCAGTTCTCATTCCACCTCTAACACCACCATGCATATCACCATCCATCCCGCCATCATATACGCCAACTACTTCCACAAAACTAGGAACCCCCACCCATTTCTCATCAAATAATCAACAATTCCAAGCTCACATCATATCGTGTAGCAATGAGCCTCATCTAGACCAAACACACTATGAAATAAAAAAATAAAAAATAGTTAATAGGGTATATAGGTCATAGAATGAAGTTATAAAACCTTCATAAGAAAACAAGCTCACTCGTCTCCAAACAATTATCTTTATCAATTTTTTACCACAATGAATTAATCAATTCATTTGTTATATTTTACAACCAAAAGAAACCTAATAAAAAATCTATAAAATACTATGAATTATTTGAACACGATCCAAGCATAATTTCCATCTTTGTCAATTATAAAGAAATAATGATAAAAGATTACACATGCCTATTTGTTATTTAGAAAAAAAACAACAGAATATTTATGTTATTTATCTAATTTCCAAGCAAAAAAAACATGCTAAACTATAGCATAATAAAAAATATCACACTATCTTGAAAAAATGAAGGTAAACCTTTAACATTACATAAACACATGAGATCGATACAAAAAAATCCTTTATTTAATTCCAGTATAATCTTTGTTAAGGTTAATTCCACCATTAACCAAAGAGATAAATCATGATTTTTTTTTACTAAATATAAAAATAATAGGAATAAATGAATCCACTTCCTCAATCTAGAAGTTCAATATTATTTAGGCGATAATAGATGATCTAGGTTCAATCGCTACTAAAATAAGAACCACCAAGATAAAGGAAAAATAACTAGAACCTTACATCAATAAGAAACCAACACACTATACTCATATCTCAGCCCCAGATTCAGGGTATTTCCATAACGATCACCTAAACAAAGGAAGAATGAAGGAGGGGGAAGAAAAGATGGAAAAGGTACCTTGAATCATGATCACTCAATCCTCCATGATCCATGGGGTTATAATCCTAAAAGGATATGATAAATGGGAACCAAGGGGGTATATATTTTTCCCATTTTCAGAGAAGATGAAAGAGAATCTAGATGGGGGAGGTTGATCCCTTTATTTATAGAGGAAATATCATTAGACTCTACCATAGCATAATGAATTCCTACCATGTCATTGTGCCCTCGGTCAAGGGAGATATGAGTTCCCTACTCCGAGATCCCTAAAGGATGGGTGTTTTAGAAATTGAGTTTAACCATCACCAAAACCAAGACCATGATGGGGTCTAAGCTGCTGTGGATCTTTCGACATCTGCACTAAAATTTACTATGACCTGGTTCCCTTGAATTGGATTTTGTGTCCTCACCATGCCTAACACCATGACCCGATGAGCTCCAAATCCATGTTTCTCATAAAATGTCCCCCAATATTCCATTCCTAGTTCCACACCCTCCCTGGGAATTTACAAACTATCTATTTTATATAAGAGGAAATCAATGCTAAAACACCACTCAAAATGGCTTGATAAGTTGTTTCCTCATCCTGGAACACCCCAAAAACAAAATATTTAGTACCACACCCTTCACAATGGTGTGGTGACCCTTTAAAAGTCTAGAACACTCCTTATAGCCTCCAAATAATACCAAAACCCTCCTCACCACCACCAAGATTTGATAAACCATAAATTAAGTCTTGGTAATGTGCATACCATTACATAAAACACCTCTCCAAAAATTCTCATGCTCAATAATTTAAAACCAAACTTGAAGAGATGAGTAAGAATAAGATTTACTCAAGAATCCACCCGATGAGATACCCATCAAGAATCTCACTATCATAAGTGCACAAGCATGTCACTTTGAAAAAAAAAGTTAAAACCATGCAACACTAACAACTATATCCTAACAAATCCCCTGAGAAAGATACCTATCACATAGAAGCAATGCCATAAAAAAGGTATCATGAGAGAGATAACTATATCAGAAGACATACAATGGTCAACATCAAAACATCAATAAAAAATAAGAGATAATCATCAAACAACATGGGATACTGAGTGAGTATCTTTAACGCACATTACGAGGTTCACTTTTCCACATCACCGTGCCACTAGATCACACGTACAAAACACCTTATCTTGGCAGTCCTAGATCTCCATTGGCTACTTCTTGAAGATCACATCTTCATCATTGTCGATATCTACCCAATATATTATTAGATATTCATCATGAAGGTAGTGTTTAAGCTACGAAACATAAAAGATATCATGTATTTAGATCATATGTAGGGAAAGTTCTATCCAATTCACAACAACTCAAACACACTTCAACACCCTGAAAATAAAAAAACAAGGGTAAAATCACACTCACATGACTAAACCTTCACATCTTATGATGGGTAGTCACCTTCAAGAATACATGGTATCTAACATAAAACTGAAATGGTATCCTTATATGGTTAGAATAAGAATTATGATGATTCTTCACTTCCTTTAGACTCTCACAAATCACCTAAACCATCTTTATTGTGATTTTCACTAGTTCAGGCCTAAGATTGTTTTAACTCTTTGAACCCATTACAACACAATAGAGAACAAAAAGTTTATACATAAAAAGCTTAAAAATATTCAATACTAATGGTGGAGTAAAAATGATTATTATAATAAAACTTGACCAAAGGTTGGTGCCTCATCTATGAACCTCCAAAATCCAAGACACACACACACAACATGTCTTAAAGAGTCTTAATTATTTTATCAGTTTGACAATCCATTTGTAGATGGAAATTAGTGCTCAGTCAAAAATAAGATCCAAAAGCATATTGAATACCTATTTACACCCTAGAGGTAAAAGAAGGACTATAATCAAATATAATATTCTTCATGGAATTGTGGAGTCTCGCCACCTCCTGAAAATAATAACTTGTCAAATCCTCCATTGATCTTGATTCATTGATTGCTAAGAAGTGAGAATATTTTTTCAAATGATACACTATCACCCATATAACGTCATAGAATCCCTAAACCTAAGTTAAAATGGTGATGAAGTCCATAAAAATTTCCTCCCACTTCTACTAAGGAACATACAATGACTGAAGAAACCCACTAGGAACATGGTATCCAACCTTTATCTTCTGGCAGAATAAACATCTATACATGAACTCAGAAACTAAATTCTTTAACCTAGGTCACCAAAAATGAACTCTGAAAGCTTGATACATTTTTTTCATGATAACTTTTTCTTCTATGGGTGAGTTTCGTAACTCAAGAAGAACCACCTCACACATTACTAAATGAATGAAAATCCTGCCCTAGAACAACACCCAATACTAATCATCCAACAACCATCCATTAGTGGCAACACTACAGACAACTTGATCACACAAAACATTCACCTTAGTATCCATTAGCTAGGAATCCTGCACTTAATACACTAAATAAGACTATAATTTCTTCTAAAAAGGTATCCTCTATCACCAACCTCTCCCATATGAAGATGAATCATTGAGATATCTTCAATCACTCTCTAAGAATATCTATACTCATGAATATAATTAAAGTGTGACTTCTTTATTAGTGAATTGATCATAATATTTCCCTTTCTCGATGTATAAAAAATACCAAACTCACAGTCTTGTAATTATTCTATCCATCATCACTATCATAAGATCAGGTCATTTTGGGAGAATACATACCTTCGGCTCCTGTTATTAGTGAAAATGAAAAAGCATTCGCTGGTTAGGTAATGTCACCATAACATCAAGGGAAACACTACAACTTCTAACTAGATAAAATGGTTTTCATAGTTATGTTCATGGGATTTTAAAATATCAGACCTATAAAAAACAACTACTCTCTAATGCATCGGGACACTATCCAATCTAAGGAGCAATGCATATTTGTAGAACTCAAACTAAACTCTTTTTTTTAAATTAAGAACTATGGAACTCACCTACTACTCATTTAGATTATTGAAAGAATCCATACATTGTTTATTCTAAAAGTATCACTTATCCTTTATTATCAATGTTTTCTAAGGAGTTTTAATCTGAGAGAAGTTCGGTAAAAACCTCCTATAATATTTTTTTAAGACTAAGGAAACTCCACACCTCAACCAAATTTTTGGGGGATTCTAAAGAAACAAAAACCTTGGTATTTGAAGGATCCCTGAAAAAACCTTGTTAGGAATTGAAATACCCCAAGAAACTAACTTCACAAGTGCATAACTCACACCTTGAAAATTTCATGAACAACTATTGATGATTAATAACTTCCAAAATGTCCTACAGATGCTCTACATTATCTTCCTCAGAAAAAGTGTACGCATGGACAAAATTGATGAAAAATACCATGAAATAGGTTATAAACTATTAGAAAAATTCATTCATTAACCACATGAATATATCTTGAATATTCATTAAACTGAATGATATTACAATGAACTCATAATTGCCATAACAAAATTTGAAAGTAGTCTTCGGTATAACTTCATCCTTTACCCATATATGATGATATTTCAATCAAAAGTTGATATTTGAGAATGAACTAGATAACTTTAGCTAATAAAATAAATCATTAATCCATATAATAGGATAGATATTATTCACTATCACTTATTTTAATTGATTATAATAGATACATAGGCATAGACTACGATCAACCTTCTTTGTGAGAAAAACTGAAGCACCCCAGGCGACATGCTCGACCAAACAACACCTCACTGTAAGAGATCATTGATATGTATCCATAGGTCCTATAATTTAGAAGGAACCATCCTATAAAAATACATCGATATCTAAGAAGCACACAACTATAGATATATCCAAAAAATGATCTCCCATTGAGGTGGTAATACTACAACCACATTAAGAAACACATTAGGGTACTCTTCCACAACCTTGGGAAACACCGTTGATTGAACTTGAAATGAACTATGCATAAATTTGATCATCACAGAAGACAAGGATGAAACGGAACTTCAACTCATCCAAGTGTATCAATTAATAAAAAACATGGAATAATATCCTTCAAAATAATAAGAAATAATTTTCCTTCTAAATAAATCCAAGATAGATTTCATTGAATAAAAGGTGTTTATGCGAAGTATAACATTTTATTGCTGTATTAAAAACATAGGAAGTATCCCAAAGAGTGGTGCTACCCCCACAATATATTATAGTATCTACATGATTTATATAGATAAGATCAAATTATAACTAAATTAGTCAATTCCAAGGGCACAATAAGTCTCTCCACCTCAAGACTGAAGTAATGGACAAGGGAAGGTGATATGAAGGAGTGCGTAGCTTCTAAATCAAATAACACATATACTCGAGTAGAAAAGAATAATAGGGTAACTCAAAAAATATCCAAATCACCTAAAGATATAAACTCTAGAGCATGTAGCTATCTATGAACTACTCCATGACCTCTATGACCCTAAGGAAAATGAGCATCATTGGGATTTACTCTACTTTCCCAACTGACCTCTACTGATCAAAGGCTTGAGTACCCTTATACATATTCCTTTGATTTTTTTGTAATAGAGAAATATAAAGAATAAAAACACCCACACGATGACTATTTAAAAAGGTCTAAAAATCACACCACTGATGAAAATAGTCACCAAAAGAAAAACAAGCATTTGTTCTCTTGATAGGAGTTTGAGAGACTCCACCCTAGGAGAAACTGGATGAAGAGTAATAGGAAATTTACCTAGATGTCTAAAAACCATTTTGTCAAGGAAACACGAAACCCAAAAACCTATCTCAGCTATATGGGGAATCTTTATGAATCCCCTCTTATAAAGATCCAGTTCTTTCCAGTATCCTCTCAATAAGATCAACCCTCACTAGTACCTCATGATATGTTGGCAACATAAATAGGGAAACCTAGATCTTGATATCTAGATGTTAAGCCTCCACAAAATTCCTCTCCCTATCCTACTCATTTTTTAGTATGTTTGAATCATATCAAATAAGGTTCCTGAAATATATCTTAAACTCCTGCACACTAGAGATTCCCTGTTAAAGGGTAGAGAATTATTGATAGCTATTCACCTTTGCGGTCAAAAATAGAAACTCATTTCGGAACTGATCCAAAAAATTCTCCCATAAAATAGTAGATTCCTTATTATCTACAAGGAGTAATAACCACCTATTATTGGATTCCCCAAGTAAAATATTCACCACCAATGAAACCCAATTATCCTTTTGAGCATGGATTGAATTAAAGTCTATGTCCACCTCATACAACCAATCCTCTATTACTAAATCTAAAATAGAGACCTCACACTTCTATAGAATCTAGAACTAAAACTCTAAAAGTGTCCTCCTCCAAGTTTCATCATTTTTTACAAAAAACATATGGTGATGTAATATAAATAAATCTAAACATATTCAGAAGGAACCTCATAAGGACATCGACCAAGAGTCATACCTGAAAAAGAAAAAATATCCAGGGACTCCTAAAACCAGAATAAGGAATATTTGAGATTAATTATTTAAGTTTCAACCTACCCCCAAGGTCTACCCAATTGAAAAAAAGATTGAAACAAGAATGATGAATGATAATTTCATAGGTATCTACCCCACAACCAATATCACTTAGCTTAGTAGGCTTAGTAAACTTGAAGGTCCTTACTTTGAATCACATGGGGCCATAAATACATGTTTCCTAGATAGTATCCCTTATTTAAATCACCCAATAGACTCATCTGGAACTATTTAATTATCAACCCATGTAGTCATCCCCATTACCTACCTATGAAATCCATCATATCCCTCAAATTAAGCTTTTATACCACTCTATCATGACCTAATCCCCCAAATGGCACCCCATATAGACTAGAAATGGGTTAAGAGAGATATTGACACATTAATACCACCTCCAATTGACCATGGGTTTGAGATAAGCAATGTGGGTATATCATAGACACAAATGATAGGAATTACCCACTAAGAAGAACATGATGAAAGAGATATAATAAAAAACCACCAAAAAAATATTTATGATTAAAAAAGTAAAAATATCACATAACAAGCATGTAATGCCATGCAACTGAAACAATTCCTAGAAAGATAGTATAAGTTCTAAAAGGAAAATCCTTGGATGTGATCTCGAAGGTCAAACAACTCTAGAACAACACCACGAGCTAGTAATGTCTATCCCTATCACCAACCCGATTCTACAGTCCTGGAAAATAGTTTATATATACCCAGGGTTGTTCTAAAAGGTATACTCAATATGATCCTCCCCAGATCATATCATACAAAATACAAATAAACCATACAAAATCCTTGTTAATAAATAAGTGTAACTAACTCATCAATTAATCATGTATACTATTTTTCCAAACCAACCATGGATCTATCACCAAGAATCATATAAAAGTAATAACATACTATCCAATCATAATATCAAATGAAGTTACCCCATTACCACTTCCCAACTAGCTTTCCACTCTACCCCAAAGTTTCACGTCCAACGTTGTCTCTGTCCAAATATAAGGCTTCCCAAAAACACCTATGAAAATATAACATACCACAAACCTCATTCACTAAATCATCTCATCATCAACAACCACACCTTTAGACAATAACTGAGTAGTTTTTGGGAGCCTGTATAACCCGTACGTTATGTATTAGACATCAATCCATCACAACCCATACACAACATACCTATAATAATATTTAGGATATTATATCTAGGATATATTTGTGTGAAAATAACTAAAAACCATTACATCCTTATATGCACATAAATGGGAAAGGTAACCACCATGCATTCCAACAAATAAAACTACAGGGAGAAGAGATTGGGGAATGAGGGGGTAGTTAGCCATCCATTCCTTTCTAACCCAGATTTTGGGTAAAAACTCCACTATATTCCATTGGTGTTGGTATTCCTACTAACATGGGTGGGTTAGAATATGAAATAATGAAACATACAAAGGTATATATAGCTCAAAACCACACAAATGGAAACTACCTAGCTTTAACATCAACTATACCTATCATCTCTCAGATACCCAACTGCTACTTATAAGGGCTATATATCCTATAAATACAAAAACATTTAAAAGAGACATTAAATTAATTATTTCTTTTTAAGAGTTCATAATAAAATTAATTAATATTTGAAACTCATTTTCTAAAGGAATAATCCAACCAATTCCATAGATCCTTAATATATATCATTATTATGGATTGTATCCAAGCCTTAGACCCCATGGTTATAATAATTTAGAATTCATTATCATTAAATAATTCCAAGTACACAAGGATTCATCCTTTGATATAATAAAATATGAATAAACCAAGAAAAAATAAATGCAAAAAGCAGTGAGGAAAGGAATATATAAACAAGAAACCCGACCATCAAGACTTTAAAGTAGATTCATTATAAAAGAAGAATCACATCTTTACGAAAAACAGTTATAGTGACTTATACTTTTAACATATAAATATTAAATCTTATTATATGAATATTTAATATATAACATTATGATCCACACTAGAATCATATAGGTTTTGTGTGTTTAGAAACTTGGGTACATAGGTCACTTGTTCAAAAGAGATCTATATCATCAATTACTAATTTCTTCATAACCAACACCATTATTATTCAAATAATACTTAAAACGTTTTTTCATTACAAGGGGAAATTAAACATAAGAAAGGATGAGATTATATGTTTATTAATGATAAAAAGGGATATATCAATGATTATATAAACCAAACATGTGTATAAGGGGATGGGAACATGAAATTATCATTTTAAAACCATACCATACATTTCAAATATCATAATCTTGATTCATGGAATAAATCATGGTAGTTAATAAGACATGAATCATAATAGAATCAAAGAACAAAAGCCATGAGAGCATAATATTAGAATAAGATATTAGTTTGTGTAATACACAAAAGTAGGTAAAATCATTTTGTTAGTAAAGGTTCCCTTCCAAGACTATTATAGTGGATTGGGTTCACTATCCCTTCTATAATAGCCTTATTCCACGTTCACTATAAAGACCATCATAGTGAAAAGAGTCCCTTACTGAATTGGGTTCACTCACCATTCCAATCCTTATTATCCCCTGAGATATCCACCTTTATCCAATGAATTGTAGGGATATATAATTCTATGTACACCCATCACATAATCATAATCAATTCATATATGTTCCATAATATCATAAAAAATTCATTATATATCATAACCATTGTAAAGGAAACACGTTTCATAAACATTTCAACAATTCATAATAGCATAAATCATGGAAAATAAATAGGTTTCATAAAAATCTCATCATCATATTCATAAACCATCTAGATAAAGAATAATAATTATACCCTTTGATCATATCCCTAGTAAATCATTAGTAATATTATAGGATGTTTTCATAAATGAAATTGCCTTTAAATGACCACTTGGAATATTTCTTGAGGAAAATACCCTTTTTATTTTTGAATCAATTATTTAAAATCTAAAAAAATAAAAATACTATGTAATTTTTTTATTTTAATATAACTATGAAAAAATTGAATGGAAGATTTAAATAATTGAATGATCATGATTGCAGGAAATTTTTTTCATGTCGTGTACATTAAAATAAATATTCGTTTCACATTTTCAGTATAAATAAAAAAGACACTCATTAAAAAAATGACAAGAAGATTCATATTAAAACAATTTTTAAAAATTGATTGGTAAAAATGACTTTAAGAAATGATATTATAATATAAAAACATCTTCAATTTTTATTAGAAAACATGGGTATGAAAGAAAATGGATTTTCGGCTAAAGTGTGAAATAAAGTTGATTTCCCATAAAACCATTATTTTATTCTCTTGAGTCCCCAAAGAGAGGAAAATAAAGGAAAAAAAATTAATCTCTAGAAATTACCAGTATAGGATAAAAATCTTTGTATTCTTGAGTGATATGTTATAAAATTTCATCATCAAAAATGGTATTATAAACAATGAGATTGTGACATAAATCCATTACCACATTGGTAATATTAAAATAAAAAACTCATGAAATATATATAGTTATATGGATATTTAAATCACCATTATTTTCATGATATAAATAATAAAATAAATTCATGGTAATTTTATACAGCATATAAAATAAATAGGTGGTGAATTTGGCTTGTGTCTCACAGAAATAAAAGTGAGACGAAAATACCTTACCTTATTGGCAACTTTTGAATCATAATCCCCATGACAGAATAAATTTAAATAAAATTTTAAATATAAATATAATAAGTATATTCATGATAAAACATGTAAAAATGAGTTTTATATACACATCATAAAATAAAACAAGTGTATAACATAATAGATGTCCCAAATAAGACAGTTTTACACAATAAGCCTCTACCTCAAGTTCGACTTGCTTAGAAAGTTATCTAGAATCCTTTGTAATAAATTTGATTTTATAATAATTATATAACAAAATAAGTTTCATACATATATTATCATATATTATCCAATTATATGATTCCAATACCCATTTATTAATAATTTCATATTAAAATCATCGTTTTTGGGTGTTAACTATTTTGTTTCTCATGGGAATTTTGGGTTGGTAGTTTCAGTCCTTGTACTTTGAAAATAGTTACAACATTTATAGAATGTTAATAATGATATAAATATCATATATATTCAATATATATATATATATAGATTCATCTATAAAAGGTAGAGATAGAAAAATGAATTACCCCATTCATAGAGACGGTAGTCTGTATGTAAGCATAAACATTGCTTTTACTTTTCGATGGAAGGAATAAAAATGGTAATTTATAAATAAATTTTAATAAATAATTCTTATATTATATATATCATATATATATTTAAATATTTCCTTATTAACATCCTTGTTAATCAGAAATAAAAATCGAATCACATCATTTCATTGATGCAGTAGTCCACACATACGCATGAACAACATTATTATTTTCCAATAGATTGGATGGTATAAAGGATGATGTGATATTATAATTCTAGAAGAATTATTATGTCATAAATATCATATATAAACTTTAAAAACATCATAATAACTATCCAGAAAAATGGTGATGGAAAATGAATTGTATCGCTACGTGGAGGTGTTAGTCCACAGATACACATGAGCGATACTTTCAGTTCACATTTGATGGAATAGAGGGTGGATATTAGAGGTTACATAATCATAATAACATTTAATTATATTTATAATACTTAAATTATTATTTTATTATAAATACCATATATTTATAGGAGGTCTAAGAAAAAATTAATTGAAAGTGTTCGAGTAAGATGATTGCCTCTTCTTTGGTAGGCCTCATTTAAATCCTTTTTTATAGACCCTTTTAATGATCATTTAAAAATAAAATAACCTCAAATTAGTAGATTGGTAAGTCTAGAATATAAATTTTTAGATTTTGGTCAATATATATGGATCAATGTGGTGTGAAGAAGAGAAAGGAGGGGTGTTCTGTTATAAGTGTGAGAGAAAACACACTTGGAATTTCTTAAAAGAATAAAATATAATAAAGTCATATTTAGATTAAATGATTTAAATTGGATATATATTAGTCTAAATATATCTATCCAATAGTATTTAGATAAGTTTAATTGTCAAACTTACCCTTATCACTTAGTTTCCCCCCTCATAAACCCATTTAAACCTTAGTCATGATAACAAATATTTACTATTTTTAATGTTCATTATGATAAAAAATCTAGTTGAAATAACTGAATAATATTAATTACGATGGATAAAATATTTTATCTATTTTATCAGAATCAATTCATATAATTTTAGAATTTTATTTAAAATTAAACTCAAAAAACACATTGAAAATCAATTTTACAAAATAATGTTTTCTAAGTATAAATTTTTTTATATCAAAATTGAACATAAAATTTATTAAAATAACCTAAATTGAATTATTAATAATATAATTTAACTAATTATACTTTTAAAGAAATTAAAAAAAATGAAACTTTGTAAATTATTTAAAAAAAATATGTTTTCAATAGAAATCAGCAATTTTTACTATTCATAAAAAAATCAATATTTTCAGAAAATCATAAATAATTAAATCTAATATAACATTGGCATGATAATTTAAAAAATTATGCTATTTGTTAAAAATATTTTTTTAAAAATTTGAATAAATTAAACTTAATATAAGTGCATAGAAACAACAAAAAAAATACTTTTTAGAAAAAATAAGTTTTCAAGATTAATAGTTAACTTATATAAAAATAATGAATATTTATGATTTAAATGGAATTAATTATATTGTTAAAAATAAAATATATCATATGTAAATTTAATACTAAATCCAAAATAGAATGTTACTTTTAAACTACTACATTTAAGGAAAAAATTAGAGTTTTTAAAAAAAATTTATTTTTTACTAATCATTAAAAAATAAAAAAATTCATAAAAATATAAAAATATCACATTATTTAGTTTTGATATGATGATTTAAAAATTTATGTTAATTTTATAAAATATAATTCTTAAAATTTTCAGAAATTAATTATAATTTCCATGCTTAAAATGAAGTAAAAATCACTTTTGAGGAAAATGTTTTTTTGATTCATAAATGACATCACTAAATATTGAGTTCTTATTTCTTAATCATTAATTGATAAATTTTTATTTAGTAGGTACATTATGAATATATTTCATAATGAAGTTACTCATATTAATTCCCACCAATTCAATGACCAGGTGACATTTAAATAATAATATTTTTATAATATATCTCAATTCCTTTAAAGCTTAGTGTTGCATGTTAAGAAAGATATCGAGATTATTATTATTTTAATGTAATTTTTCAGGGTGTTACGATAATAAATATTGGTATTAACATCTTAAATCTACTATATCTGTCTCCATGCCATCCGCGACTCCACCATGCATATCACTATCCATCCCGCCATCATAGGTATTGACTACTGTCTAAAACTAAGGCACCCATTCCCATTTATCATCAAACCATTATCCACTATAGGCTCATATCACATCACATAGAAACTATCCTCATCTATAGAAAACACACATGGTAAAAATCAAATAAAAAATAGTTAATAGGGTATATATATCCTAGAAACAAGATATCCAACCTTTATAAGTAAACATGTTCGCATTGCCCCAAAAAAACTATGTTTATCAAACAACTAATTGTTTACCATATTGAATTAACTGATTAAATTATTGTATCTTAAAAAAATATAGCTAAGGCTTTAGTTATTAATATCTATGAATTATTTAAAATTTATTTAAGAATTACTTTCATTTTCATCAATTATAAAGGAAGAACATTTAAAAATTACACATGATTATTTGTTATTTATCCAACAAGAATTACAATATTTATGTTATGTATCTAATTTATAATAAAAAATAGGCTAAACCATAGACTAATTAAAGATATCACACTATTTAGAAAAATAAATGGCAAACCATTATCGTGACATAAATACAGGTGATTGATACAACTAAAATACAACCCATATTTAATTATATTTAATCTTCATTATGGTTTATTCCAATATTACCCAAAGATATAACACATGATAAATTTATTATTACACAAAAAATAAGGGAAAAAATAAATCCTCTACCTCTATTTAAAATTTCAACATTATTAAAGCAATAATGGACGATTGAGGTTCAACCACCATTGAAGGAAACACTTTTAGTCTTAAGGAAAACTTGCCAAAATTTAATAACAAGAGACAAGCGAACTATTCTTAGATTTTATCCCCAAATTGAGGGTCTTTCCATAATGATCACCTGAATAAAGTAAGAATGAAGGAGGGGAGGAAAAATGGGGAAAATGTACCTTGAATAAAGATCACATGATACTCTATGATCTAAGGGGTTAGAATCCACGATGGAGGTGATCAAAGGGAACAAAGGGGGTATAGTGTCAGCTAAAGATAAAAGGAGATGAAAGGGAACCACAATGGAAGAGTTAGAGTCTTATATTTATAGAGGAAATATCCCTAGACTACACCATGATGTAATTAATTCCTACCACACCATGTCACCCTAGTTTAAAGGGAGATCTGAGTTCCTCATACCGAGATTCCCAAAAATCTAGTGTTTTAAAAACTAAGCTTGATCTTCACTATGGCCTCAACCATGGTGTGGTACAAGCCATGGTGTCTCTTTCTACACCTTCCATGGTTAGCTTCTGTGGCCCAAATCCCAATACTAGAACCATTTCCTATAACCATGCCTAGAACCATGGTGTGGTGAGCCCTAGATTTCCTTTTCACACAAAAGTTCCCTCGAGATACCATGCCTAACACTATGTATTCCATTGGCATTTTCACATCGTTCGTTTCATACAAGAGAAACTCCAAGATGTAACAACCCTCAAAATGTCTAGAAAATCCATTTCCTTCATCATGGCACACACCTACACCATAATAGTTAGCAAAATATAATAACAAAGCTCCACTAACCAAGAGACAATTTCTTATTTATTAATTTGGAACTAGATACAATAAATTTCAACATAAATTACTGAATATTTTAGTAGTACTGATAATATATATATATATATATACATTCTCCCTATTTTACATTGAAAATGAGATAAAAAATATATTGAAAGTAATTATTCTTCATAATTAAACTCATTAAAAGATTAATTTTTCATATCTTGAGGAGAGTGTAACAAAATACGAGTGAGATAACATTCTTAGTAAGGGATATAAACAATAGAATCTGTCCTGAGTAAATGAGGCATAATCAATATGACTAGATAAATAACTAAAAATGCATGGAATTTAATCAATAACTTGAGAAAAAAATTCATCCATGGATAATATCAATATAGTAATACAATGGATAATAATTATTGAATTATAAATGAAAGAAGTGATTGATTTTAGACATCATGATATCTTACATCATGATATTTTTACTATTAAGGCTTTATGCCAATAAAGTTTAAATGATGGTAGGTATACACCAAAAACCCATTTAATTAGGCTACCCAACTTGTTATCTCATGAGACACATTGATGCATCAAGGGTTTATCTATAATCACGACCCACCCCTTACTATATTTACAATGAATTCCTCATATATTGAATGATCAATTTAATTTATAAACAATATTCCTTATTGAAAAATGTTCATATTGAGTAAAAAACATAGAATATCAACATTTCTATAATCAATAAAATAACTCTCAATATAAAACATTATATGTAAAAATTCTATATGTTTAAGAAATAATCATATACATTAAAAAATAATATATATATCTAAGATAAATGTAACTTTCAATGAAAAATGATCACAAGAAAGTGAATGTTTTGAGGGAAAATTAATGACTAAAAAATTAATAAGTGATAAAATATGACCATCAATTCATTAAAAATATAGGTTTTGTAATAAATTTATGTATTTTGGTGAATAAAATAAAATATAAGAGAAATATTAAAATAAAATTTCAATAAATATTTTTATTTATAAAACCTTTGAAAAATTATAGTAGAAGATATATACTATAAAATGGTTATGATAGTGGGAAAATCTGTTAACATCTTATACATTAAAGAGAAACATTCCTTTTGACTTTTTATAAAAGAAATTAAAAAATAATACTTTCAAAAAACATTAGAAAGATTCATTTTAAACCTTGTAGAAATTAAAGGTTAAAATTAAAATGTACTTAATAAATAATTTTATTAATAAATACAAAGTAGTTTTTTAAAACAAATTTGAAAAATATACCAGATCAAAAAGATAGATAACGTCAGTTTTTCTTTTAAAAAATTTTAGATTTTAGTTCAAGTGAAAAAGAGTGTAAAATTGTGAATAAAACATTTAAAATACTTAAATATCCAATGTATATGAAAATTTATGGATTTTATTATGTATAGATTATAATATTCCTTTAATAAAAAATATAAGCAATCAAAAAAAAATGAGATTGTAATATGAATTATTACCTCTTTGGTAACTTTGAAATTGTAACCCCTTGAAAGATTAAACTTGAATTTGAACTTTAATAATCATGAATAAATATATATTACTATTAAATACATAAAATGGTAATTATAAACACTTTATAAAAGTAAATAGGTACATAATACCAAATATGTCTTAATAGAGTGTAAATTGAGATGAAACCCCTTTCAAAGATCGTAATGTTGAAGCGAGAATTAATAAATGAAGTGGTTATGTGTACATAATTTGAATAAAAAAAAGTGGAAATAAAAAATAATATAATCATTGGTCATTTCACACATAATCATTAAAAAACATAGTCAATGAAGTAAAATTATAGCTCAATGAATAGAAATTAATTTTAGAAACCTCTTACTTAAAGTTCAACTAACCTCATAAATGATTTAAATGTATTTTAAAATAAATTTTGATATATTATAATTAAAAAATAGAATAATATAAATATATATAATAATATAATATATGATCTATTTATAACATTTTATCACCAGTTTTTTAATAATATTTTATTATTATCATTATTTCATGTGTTAACTACATCGTTTTTCATGTATGTTTTGTTTCAATAGTTTTATTACTTTCATATTTTTCTTGGTTACATCATGTATATAATGTTATAAATGATATGAATATCATATATATTCAATATATATATATATATAGATATTTAGAGTCATCCATAAAAGATAAAGATAGGAAAATGAATTACACCATTCCTGGAAACGGTAGACCGTACGTACACATGAACACTATTTTCAATTTTCTGTATATAGAATGCAAGAAACTTAAATAATAATTAAAAATCATAGGATAATTTTTATATCACATATATATATATATTATATTGATTAAATATATCCTTATTACCATCCATGTAAAGTGGAAATGAAAAACGAATCACATCGCTTCGTGGAGGTGGTAGTCCACATGCACCCACGAGTGACATTATCGTTTTCCAATAGATGATAAGATGAGTAGTAATTATGATATTATAATTAAAAATGAATAATTATTTCATATATATCAAATATATTCATTAATTCTATATTTATAACCATTAAAGAAAATTGGTGATGAAAAATGAATTATGCCGCTACGTGGAGATAGTAAGCCATACATACACACGAATGATGTTTCTTCATTTCATATGATGAAAAAGAGATAGAAAATTGTTGTACCATAATCATAATAAAATATTATTATATTTATTATATATTATTTATTATTTTTGGATGGGTAATATATTTATAGGATGTAGAATAAAAAATGAACTTGAAGAAGTCGATAAATACAATTTCCTCTTCTTCAATAGACTTCCTTTAAATCCCTTATTAAGGACACTTAGAATGGTATTTTAATAATAAAATAACATATAATTAATGGATAGATAAGTTTGTAAGATAATTGTTTATAGATCTATTGATATAGATTTATCAAGAATTTGTAATGAAAAGAGATAAGTGGTGTCCTTTTACAAGTGATATTAGAGGTACTCTTGTAATAACTTAAAGTATTAAATTAATATAAATAAAGTTTCAGGAAAAAATATCTCAAAATTGATAAAATTTAAATATTAGGATATAATAAGTCTAAATGATCACATAAAATAAAATTTAGTCAAGTTTTGGTCATTTTTTTACCCTTATCTATTAGTTTTTACCCCTTATCAGCCATTTTGACAATTACGACACTAACAATGTTTTTATACTCTTAAGGGGTCAAGAAAATTACTATAAAAGGAAAAGTGACCCATAAATGGATAATGATTTATATTATCAAGAATATAACCTTAAATTTGATGAAGATAATATTTTTATTAATTTTAAATAATTTAATAAAATACTATTTATTATAAAATACAATTAATGTATTTTTTGGAAATACATGAAATATCATAATATAATATGTGTCAAACCCATGTAAAATGGTTCAAAAATGAAATGTATTCAATGATATTAATATATTGTCTTAATATAATCATAAAATATATTTTTTATATGTTTTATATCATTTTAAGTATTATATTTCTGGTTAACCTCTTGGTTAAATAATTTTAACCTTAACTATGATAATAACTCTTTTAATATTAATCGGTTATAGTTTTACTTGTAAGGAGATAATTGGACATTAAATAGAAAATGAATGATATTTCAGAACATTTAAAATAATAACTATCCTATTTTAATTTTTTTATTATTTTCACTTAATTTGATAAAATTTATTTAACATAAAAGACTATTAAAGTCATTTTAAGACAAATTCTGAAAATTTGACATTGAAAAAAATATGAAAACTATGAAATTCTAATATAATTTTTTAAAAAATATATAATATGTCATATATATCTTTAAAATTCATGTTATAGTATAAATCAGCCAAAAATATCACTTTTAGAGTTTTTAAAATCATTTACTTGATTTTTTTACTTCTTTCAGAAGTACAATGTCGACATTACGTAAGCATTTAAGGCAATTATTTCATCACTAAAAATTTAAAAAAAATTAAAATTATAAAAATTAATTAATAAAGCTAAAAATAGTTTTTTATATTCATTAAATATGTATATTTACTCACATCACTTTCATGGAAAATAAGTAAATATGTTATTTTGAGTTTTCTAGCATTGTGTAGGCATTTAACAAGAATTTGGATAAGAATTTTGTTATATAACTCTAAAATTCACATGTATCAATAAAAAAAATATAAAATAAATTATATTTAATAAAAAAATTGTAAAAGGGATTCCCCCTCAAATATTATTTCTTGGCCACCAAATTTGACCTTTCTAGTTCCGCACAAGCATTACGTTAACACTAAAGATGATTTACTTATTTATCATGAAATAAATTATAATTTATTTTTTTTGAATTATTTGCATATGATATTTATAGTATATTATAATACACATGTATTTAATTATTTTCATAATTTTTTATATAATATTTAGGTCTTGGAGATATCTTAAATTATACCGTATTTTATAAAAACTCTATTTTTTTAGTATTCATAAAAATATAAATATTTTCAGGAAAATTATCAAAATTTCACCATAAGTTAATTTTGATGAGATAATTTCAAAAATGATATTAATTTACTCAAAAAAAATTCTAAAAGTTACAAAACTCAATTTTAACATTCACTAACAAAATTCAATAATAACCATTTTTGTAGAAAACATATTTTTTGAAGAATAAAATGAATTTACTAAAAATTGAGTTCATATTTCTTAAGAACTAATTAATACATTTGTATTGAGTAGGAACATTATACATTTATTTCATAATATTTTTATTCATATTTATACTTTCTAATTCAATTTATAGTTTGTAATGGTCATATTGTATTAATAATATTTTGTGGTTCATTTAAGTTTTATGTTGTGTATTTTTTATGCTATCAAACACAATATTATTTTAAAATCTTGGGATACTAAATGATATGACTCTTAAATAAACTGTGTCCTTGAATTTTTATCTTGGTCATTAAAGGATCAACCTTTGTTGAAAACCCACATCATAGATATTGATAATAAAACTTATTTTGACAATGGAAAGGTAGAAACATAGAGGTGACCAAAAATATTGCGTATTAAGGTTCATAGATAAGGAGAAAATTATCATGAAATTAAAATATAGACATGGAATAGGAGACTAAGGTCCAATGAATAATAGATAGTAAGATATAACATGGTAATGAGAATGTTAACAACCAAAAAAACATAAACTAGTGATGGGTGAAAAGATGATCCATTTATCAGTAATATAGGTAAAATGATTTTTTTTCAAAATACTATTCCTAATTCTGATGTATTTTTATACTATAAATATAGATAACTTTAGAAAATGTACCTAATTTACTTCCATTTCATTTTCATAATTTCATCATTTGGTTATGTTTTTATGAATTTACACTTGATATCTTACTCCATTATATAAATATTCAAGAATAGTGTTTCATTCCTAAAGAACCGGAATTAATTTTAATGGACCATAAGATCCATAAAAGAATTAAAATCCATTCCTTATTTCTCTAAATATTGACCAAAACTAAAATGGTTAGCACAATTTATCCAATAGGGTTTAAAATAATAAATTATTCTCTAAAAACCAAAAATTAACACCTATAGTTCATCTCAATACTTTCCATAATTATTTAAGCTTAATACTTCTCTAAAATATTTCTGAAAAAATTTAAAACCCACAAAATCTGAAATATTTGATCTTATTTTTTTTCCAAGATCAACTTTAACATTTATCCCCAGACAAAATGAAGATGCTTATAATGTCACATACTAAACATTTAAATTCATTAAAACATACTAATAACATGGATCACCATAAAACCTCAATGAAAAGATAACTTCTTACAAAAATTAACACTGTCATTATTCCTTAAATAAAATCATATATTATCAAATATATTCAATAAATTTAAAAATTTAGTAAATTCCATCATAAATTACTTTACATCATATCACTAATCATTTTAAAGTCCACTAATACTATCCAATTTACTTCATCAATGTCAATCATTTATTTATACCAACTAAACATTATTATCTCAACATTAGGAATATATTAATGGTTACCTTTCCATAATCATGATTTCTCCAAAAATATCACCTTACCACTAAATCATTTTTATTGGTTAGCAGTACCATTCAAAATATGATTTCAAATCCTTAAAGATAAAATACTATAAAATAATACTTAAATGTTTTATGATTATTATAACCATACTATCATCGATATAACACTTATACAATATAATTATCAAGTTGCAATACATAAACCCATCAATCCTTTCACATCCATAATTGGCATAAAATATATATTTCCTTGGTCTTAGAGTTAACCCTTGGATTAGGGAATTAGATCATACAATTTCCAAGTTTCCCATATATAAGACATTGAAATACAAATGGTACCTTAGGATTAACTTCAGATCCCTCCATTTAAATATTCTTTTTTTCCTCATAAATTAATTACTCTGTGCCCTTCGTTTCCACACTTAAAATACATATTCTCATTACTTTGATACATTTCCATGAGTTCTTATTCCCACATTATTTACATAATGAAAATTGAAATTTTTTTCCTATATGTTCATTACCAAAAGAATTTCCATAAAAGTGTATATTTCTCTTATTTGATGTGTTAGTAAACTCAATGAAGTTTATATTCTTAATCATATATAATGATAGATCATTAATCGTAATCATAAGGTTTCACCTTAAAGATCCCATATCATTTAGTTTCTCAGGAGAATAATCATTGAATTTATGACCATATTCATCATTAATATGACCAATCCTAGTTCCAGAAATTGAATGAATCCAAATAAAAATGATTGCATGATAAACAATTGTGTGATCATATAATCATGAAAAATCACTTAAAATCATGATATATTACTTTCAATCTATGATACCTTAGCTTAAACCTCAGTCATCCATACTCATCATCAATTAAAATCCTTTATAATGGTTCTTAAGGGAAATGTGAATTAATCCAATCATACCTCCTAGAGTATCAAAACATATACAAATTAAGGGCACACTCACCATGTACTAGATTGATTATCTTGGTATCCTTGACTAGCTCTTTTCATCATTATTAACACTAGATGCATCAGTTCCAAAACCACATAAAAATTTTGTTTCTAGACATGGATGTACTGTTAGAAAAAACACAAAATCTATATATTACCCAAAACATTATTGTGTTATTCTATAATTAGATATATCCTAAAATATTTTTATAGGGCTATGTTCTCAAATCATTGTTTTCCAAAATCTAATTCCCATGTTTTCTACTTAAAATGATCTGATACCCACTGTAACAACCCCAAATATAATAACCAAGAGCCCATGTTGTCTATATTATAATGACACTAGATACAAGTGATCACATCCCAAAGGACTGAATATTTTATTAGTCTTGGTAAACAATATTCATATATTCTTGAAAGTTTACATTGGTAATGAGATATAAAACATTTTTAAACTATTTATTATACACCCATGAAATCATTTAAAGAGTCCTACATTATATTATAGGGAAAGGAAAAAAATAACACTGATCTCAAATTCTTAGTAAGGTTTAAAAACTATGTAATATATCAAGATTAAATAAGGCATAATCAATATAGAAAGGTATATAACTAAAACACATGTTATCTAATCAATAAATCGAGAAAAAAATGAATCCATTGATAATATTAATGTAGTAATATCAAGGATATTAATTACTAAATTCTCGATGAAATAAATGATTATTGTTAGATATCTTGATCTGAAACATCATTATATCCTTACTATTAAGTCCTTGTTTCAGAATAGTTTAATCAATGTGAAGGTATAAACCAAAAAACCATTTAATAATGAAAACTAATTGGTTGTATCATGAGACTTATTGATGCATTAAAGAGATATCTATAACTAGCCCACAACCATCACTACATGTATAATACATTCCTCATATATAAAAGGATCAATTTAATTCATAAACAATAGTCCTCATTAATAAATTCCTATATTGAGTAAATAACATGGAATATCTATATTTTCCTCGTCAATCAAATAACTTTCAAAGTAAAAACTATATATAAAATTGGTACATAGTTTTATTAATATTCATATCCATGATACAATGAATACAAAAATTTAAAATAAATTTATTGTCCAATGAAAAGTTTCCATAGGAAAGTTAATGTTTCAAGGGAAAGTTATTTAATATAAAATTAACAAGGGATAAAAATAACCATCAATTCATAAGAAATATAGGTTTTATAATAAATTAATCTCTTTTTAAGAATAAAATATAATAGAATAAAAACATTAAAATAAGTTTCCATTAAATATTTTTACTTATAAAACCTTTTAAAAAATATAGAATAGTCTAAATAGTGTAAAATGGTTATGGTGGTGGGAAAATCTGTTAACACCGTATACATTAAAAAGAAGAATTCCTTTTGAATTTTTGTAAAAGAAAGTAAAAAATGAACCTTTTAGAAAACATTATAAAGATTCCTTTTAATCCTTTAAAAATTCAAGGATAACATAACATGTCCTTAATAAATGATTTGAGTAAATAAAAAGGATTTTGGAAAAACTATTTTGAAATATATGGATATAAAAGTAAAATAAAACTGATGAAAAATATATATAAGATCAGTTTTTCTTTTTAAAACTTATTTTCTTGGTTTAGGTAAAAAAGAGTTAAAAAATTGGAATAAAACATAGAAACACATTAAATATCCAGATTTTAAGAAAATATATGGATTTAATGAAGTATATATTATAATATTCCTCTAATGAAAAATATAATAAATCCCAAAAAAATGAGAATGTAAAATAAATTCTTACCAATTTGATAACTTTTAAATCATAACCCCGTGAAAGATTAAACTAGAATTTAAACATTAATGATCATAAAAAAAATATATTCATGTTAAATACATCAAAGGGGAAGTGAATACACCAAGTAAAGGTAAATAGGTTCATAATATCAAATATATCTCAATGGAGTAGAAATTGAGATGATATCCTTTAAAAATATCATAACGTTGAAGTGTGAATTAATAAATGATGTTATTATGTGTAAAAAAATTAAAATAGGCAAATTTTTTTTTAAATAAAACATACTAAAATCATAGTTAATTTATTTCATAATCATCTCATAACATAGTCAATGAAGTAAAAGTAAAACTCGATGAATAAAAATTGAGTTAAGAAACTCCTTACCACATATTTGAATTTCCTTATAAGTTATTTTATTCTCATGTATAATACATTTATATTCTTTATATTCACATTAAATTACCATATACATGTATATAATATCATATATGATCCATTTATAACATTTATCACCGAATTTTTAAAAATATTTTATTATTATCATTATTTCAAGTGCTAACTGCTTTGTTTTTAAAGTATGTTTTGATTTGGTAGTTTCAATAATTTCATCTTTCTCATGGTTCCATCATTTACAAAAATTTATTCATGATATAAATATAATATATATTCAATATATATATGTAACGTCTCTGACCTAGAAGCCACTAAACTAGTGCTCCGATTTGGGTCGACACATGACCTGAAGCACACCTCCCCGTATGCTAAAGGTTGCCAACTAGTAGCGAGGGTCGAATGAGTCACGTGGGTAGACTATACCCTCTTTACCAAAGTAAGCCAAAATAGAACACAATATACATAACAGGAACAATACAGATGACCAATAAACATGCATAAAAAAAGGTTTCCCAAATGGGGTACAAACATAAATCAAATACAATAATGTCATGCCGTACTATAAGTGCAAGTGAAAGAAACCCAAAATAAAAAAATATCCAAATCTCCAAAAGGGTCCTGAATCTAAGTCCAAGTCCTTCTCCAGGTATATCCTGAGTCCAACTCAACCTCCTAGAGTAGGTCCTTCTCCCTTGTCCTGACCTGCTACTAAGAAGTCTTCTCGGGTACCCAACGGCGGCCTGAGTAGGGTGTGAGTACAATACTCAGTAGGCCACCACCAATAGTGTCTACAAAATATCTAGTCTAATAGATAGTGCATGCAAGTACAAAATAAATGTTAAGTAAACAAGGGACAGTTATCGGGCAATTAGTTAACAATTTTCATTCAATTCATGACCAGTATTTTTCCCAATTCTATTTCTTATACCATCTTCATTTCATAAGAAATATTGATCACATATTCCTTAGGTTAGGCATAAATATCATCTATGCATAGGTCTAAGGTATCGAATAACAATGCATAGGGTAAATAAAGTAAGTCCCTATCTCACAAGGGATCTACACATAACATCAACACATTTTTATCACCTCTAAGCCTCATTACACATGGAAAGAAACCGTTAGGGGAATAGAGCCTCCATCCCCTTCCCTAACCCGTGAATTTTGGGGTGGAGTTTAGAGCCTCAGTCTAACTCGACCTGTGGGTGTAGAACCTTAAGTCACTACCCCACTCTACCAAGACATGTTCACATACTTATTTTTAAAGTCACCACAACCATACCATAACAAAACCAAGCATATTCAATGCCATTGGGTATCACAACACATAACATCAACATGAAAATTAATACAATTCCATAACCCATTAATACATTTACCATTTACAATTCATGTCCATTTAGCCCAATTCCCATTCCTGTGCCTTAACCCATTAGGTGTATTCAACAATCCCTATGCCTTAGCCAAATTCATCAATGACCATACATTTATCCATTTATCCCATTTATCATTTCCCAATAATTCACCCATTTATGCATTTCAAGTAAATTTCTCACATCACAGAACACGATGCATTTATTACAGTCAATCATTTTAGTGTACCTCCTAATTATCTTGTATTAAACCATTCCACAATTTCATCCATTCCCTTATTACGTCCCATTAACACATTCCCCAATTCCCACTCCATTACCCAATTTAAATTTCACCATTTATCATGCTCTAATCCCCTTAGGTATTCTAACCAAATTCATGAAACAATCAATATAAACCCTTTTTAACCCAATTACCCATTTTTATGTCATTCTAATAACACCATATGCCTTTATTACCATAGTAATGTTTATCATTATTCCATTTGTAACTTAATCCACCATTAGGACATATTCGATTTGTAACTTAATCCACCATTAGGACATACTCTACATGGGTTCCACATCATTATTTGGAAACCCCTCACATAACCCTACCATACTCTAGGTTTGGGTTTGTCGGTTCACCCCATGGGTGGCCCTAAAATGGTCAAGTCCTCCTCCACACATCCCATGTGGGTCATGAGGGTTTCAATTGGCCACCTGAACTCCCCTTTTATCAAAAACCCCAAAGGAACCAAGAACACAATGGGGGAAAATTAATAACACAAGGTTCCATGCAAAAATATAAAGTAAAACTATGGGATAAAACGTATAGACCACCAACCTCAAATCTGATGGTGAAAGCACTCTTAATAGTGGCCTTGGATCCAAATTCAATAACCCGTTGATACTATAACCTAGGTTCCACAAAAAAGAAACGTGTTTTAGAGATTTAGAAGAAGATGGGAGAATCCACAAGCCCTAATCCGAAGAATAGAGGGGTGGATAGGATTATATTTATCTGGAGCTTTGATCTGCAATCGACGATGCTCCGAATGACTAAGAATCGAAGGAAAACCACCTATTGGATGCTTGGGTCGGAATGGTTCTTCACTATGGTTATAGGGGATTAAGTGGAGGAAAATCCTGAGTTGGGGTTTTAAATCCTGAGAAGGAAATTTTGTAAATTTTCCAACTTTTCTGGGCCGCACGATTTACCCGCACGGTTTGCCAAACAGTGCATAAACTGCACAGAAGCTAATATCTAAAGACACCCATTTCACATGGTTTCCTGGGATCCCACACGGTTTTCCCTAAATGTGCTCAGGCTATGTGAAGGCTACTATCTGAGGATGGATGATCCACATGGTCTATTGGCACAGTTTCCCCAAACCATGTACAGACAGTGCACCTAGCACTGTTTGTCCTGATTGCTCTTCTCTTCGCACCCCGAGCTCTCGGGGCACCCCCGAGCCTTCACATGAACTTTTGGAAACACTTATTCATTCAAAAAAATATCCCCAAAACATAACATAAACAAAACATACCTTAATAAAATCCGGGATCTTATAACCTACCCACCTTATAATGGCTCGTCCTCGAACCACACTTCCAGGCATCGCTAAGCTCCTGAACTAGAGGACATCCCACTAGGCTTGCCTACCCATTAAAACCATTCATATTTCTGGTTTTCACATCACAAGGCCACCAAACGTAGTTCGATGGTTCATAATTTCCCCTCGAGACTTCCTCACTACAACCCACTTCACAAACCAGAAAACTCCTCAAGCATGAATCCACTTCAACCATTACCACACTAAGAATTTCATGGAAAAAACTTTTTCAACAGCACCTAACTCTCAAAACATGGAAACTAACAATATCACATCATCATGGAGGAACCAGTCAGTACCTCATCAGACTGATCCTCTATACAACTCATGATCCAAATTACTTGGCATCATTTTCCGGTTCACCCAACTGTAACGGTGACCAAACCCATCATCACCCGGAGGAAAACACACGACCTTTAAAACGAAATTTTCTAAATGTCTCATTCAACTATCATAATAATGATGTTATTAATATTTTAAGGACTTTTTATATACCCCCTATACTGATTTTATAGGAAATGTGCATAATTTGTCTGAAATATTAATGTTTTAATACTAAGAATAATTTTTGAGCATTTTTAGAAGTAGTCCAATTGGGTCATTTTACTATTTTATTTATAACTCTCACCCTAATGATTAAAATTGTGTGGTTATTGCTTTTATGATTCATTATTAAATTTATCACATATCATTAGAAGGAATCATGGGCCAATTCTTCCATTTGAAGGCTCATATGGTCAAAACAAGAAGACCCAAAGAATTTGTGATGAAACTGGACCATCAATGATGATTGAGTTACTGGTCTAAATATCGATACCCAAATTTTATTAAACTAGGCCATATATTCTATATTATTCAAAGTAATCATGGATAAAAATTTTAAGGTCCAAATACAAGAAAAAGGGGCCCAACTAATGCCTTGAAGTCCAACCCACCATTCTGTCCGGGAATTAAAATCTGGACACTATTCATGACATATCTGATGATGTGATCATCAAATAGAGATAAAATTTTTCATTTTGAAATATGGGATATAGGAGGACTATTTTTTTTCATAAATAATTTTTCTTTGAAGTCATCTTCCTATTCAAGAACCCTTTCACATTTTGGACTTTAAAAAGATTGGATTGAAATGGACAGATTAAATTGTTTTAATAAACCAGCCATAAATTTTTCTACATAAGTAAAAATGACTCCAAATTTTGAGATAGGTCGGAATATATTAGTGTATAAAACTTTGAAGAAGGATATATCTCGAGATTCGGCTATCTAAATGTCCAATTAGTTGATCCAAGTGGAGGGACAGATTGGGAATGAAAACAGTCCACTTCCATGGCCTATAAATGCATCCCCCTCATCTCATTCAAAGGGGTTGGAATTTTAGAAGAGAGGAACATCAATTGGAACGACCAAAGCCTTGAAAAAGGATTGGGAGGACCTTACATACTCAAATTTTAACTTGAGATACCTTTCCTCCTCTCTTTGTTTCCTTTCACTTTTGTGTTGTTCTTCGTTTGTAATCTTGTAAGTTTGTGTTTTGTAATTCTGTTTTAATGCAAGTTTCTTCTTAAATATCTCTTATTATCATCCACCTTATGTAGATTAATATTAATTTTCTTAAAATAGTTTAAATACAGTTGAATCCCCTTACCTTATTTTGCTTCCTCATTCAATCGAAAGTCCATTTCTTTAATTCTCATCATTGTTCGTGTGTGTGTGTTCGATGCACCACTCTTTTCTTATCCCTTTATTTTTATTATATTATTAATTTATCATCATAATAATTATAACCAGATTACTAAGCACCCAAATGGATGAGTAAATATCTCATTGGGGTGATTCAAAATTTAGGTATGTTAAGTTATTGAGAGTATTTGCTCTATGAGTATTCGTTAATTTAACATTGTGTATGTTGGACTTAACATGTCATGGATTAATGACATATTTTGTTTAACATGTGGTTTCCATGGATTGTTGGAACCATAAATACACTACCATAAAAAATTAATGGTAATGATTTGAACCCTAATTTAATTTAAGTCTTGGATTAAAGCCTTAACACTTAGGACTTCCAATCAACATTATCTTGTCAAGTGGGTGTTAATTTAAATGCAATATAAAGCAAAGATCAAGGATATCACAAGATTAACTCCCTAATGAAACTCACCACAATATTTATAATTTTTTTAAATCAATTATAGTAAATAAATCATTTCAGTTAAACTCTGCAAACAAACCCCCTAATCAAAATACAATCAACTAAAAACAATTGACTATTTAAAAAGTATCATCGCTGAGGATTCGACCCGAGTGCTGCTATACACATTAGCAGAGCATCAGAACTTTGACCGTTCAATAGGTGACAATCGGCTGCATGTACCAAATAGTGTTGTTGTCGGGGATAGTTCTTTATGTAGTCATTAGTTTCTGGTTATTGTAAAAAAACCCAATAAAAAAACAAAATTTTAAAAAAATTGAAAAAAAAACACAAAGAAAAACCCACCTTCCTCATAAAAATCATAAACGGAAAACACAAAAAAACCCATCTTCCTCTTTCATCCAAAATCTTTCTGAATGCCCCATAGCCTCCCAAACAGTCCCTCAGATTTTTTATACCCTTAAATTGAGCGAACAGTTCTCCAACTTAGGAGGAACATAAGAGATAATGAAATAATTCAAGAACCAGTCCTTGTCCAACCAATTGAATTTGATATGGACAATCCTAGGGAACAAAAACATAAAGAACTTACTACCCCTGATATGAATTACCAACATCTTGGTATTCAATTTCCAAACATAGAGGCTGACTTTGAACTCAAATTGAGTTTGATTCATATTCTCCCTCATTTCCACAGGCTAGCCGGTGAGGATCCACATCTCCACCTTAAATATTTCCAAGTAGTGTGATCTACCATAAAGCCTCAAGGGGTTTCTGAGGAACAAATCAAACTCTGAGAATTCTCTTTCTCCCTAGATGAAACTACGAAGCCATTTCTTACTACCTCCCTCCTGGGTCAATAATCACATGGAATGACAAGAAGCGACTTTTCTTAGAAAACTTCTTTCCTGCTTCTCGTACTGCTTCTATCCGAAAGGAAATAAGTGGTCTCCATACGTTCCCAAGTGAATTGCTCCATGAGTACTGGGAGAGATTCAAAAAGATTGTTGCAACCTGCCCACACCACCAAATCCCTGATATACTCTTGATCCAATACTTCTATGAGGGGTTATTGGCTATGGAGAGAACTCTCATTGATGCCGCAAGTGGCGGTGATTTTGTTAATAAAACTACTACAGCTGCAAGAGATCTCATAAGTTATATGGCTGATAACATGAAACAATTCCATACTCAAGCACATGATCAAGTCAAACAAGCCCAAGATAATCAATCAATTGATCTGAACAAAATGACCGAGTGGATGAGTCAACTTATAGGTCTTGTGCGATAACTAGTTGTGGCTAACAAATCACCAACCTCCTATTCTCCACAATCAATGTTTCCTGGACCTATCAAAAACCGTGGAATCTGAAAATCTTCATCTCATCCAACAGACACATGTCTACAACTTCAAGAGGATCAATCTGATTCATCTAGACCAATGGAGATCAATGCAGCATATACTTAGCGTAACACCAACCCTCAACTATCAGGTTAGTTTGTTAGAAACTTTAAACAACCTCACTATGAGCCCTTCTCTTCTTCTTATAATCGGGGCCTAAGGTATGGTAATCTCGTCTCTCATCCCCCTCGAATCCCTCCTCAAAACCCCAACTAGTTTAAATATGTTCAAGGTGTTGGTAACTTCCAACAACCTTATCCTTTTATTCCTCAACCTCAAATGAACAATCCTCCTCCTGGATTCCATTATCCTAGTGAGCCTTCCCCATTCCAAAACCAATACAATCTCTTTCCCAAGAACCAAAATCTAGGTAATCCCTATCCAAGACAAGCCTCTTCTTCCAAGAAACCATGGGAAAGTGCAGTGGAAGATCTTTCCTCCTTCACCCGTTCCACCCACAAGAACATTGAAACCCAAATTGATCAACTTGCATCCCACCTTAGTCAGCAACAACCATCCAATTCTTCCCAACTCCCAGCTCAACCATTACCCAATACCAAGGGCAATCTAAGTGTAATTGCACTTAGATCAGGAAAGAAAATTTCTATACCTCAAGATAATTCATATAAACCACCTTTAAATGTTGACCTAGAAAATGAAAAGAAAAAGAAACTTGAAAAGGAACCTGAATCCATTCCCTCACCTCCTTCTATTCCACATAGGAAACCAATTAGTTTTCCTCAATCCGTTTCTAAGCCAAATAAGTCCTTTGAACCTGATCCTAAAATGCTCGACATGTTTAGACATGTTGAAGTCAATATTCACCATTTAGATGCCATAAAACAAATTCCTAAGTATGCCAAGTTTCTCAAGGAGTTGTGTACCCACAAGAGGAAACTTAGGACCTTCGAAAATGTTTCAACCCAAAAGTCCATACCCATTAAGTGCAAAGATCTAGGGACCTTTACAGTTCCATGCCAAATTGGAAGTTCCAACTTTGATGATGCACTCATAGACCTAGGAGCCCCAATTAATGTCATGCCCAAATCCATATTCTCCAACCTTGGTCTTGGTCCCCTACATCCAACGGGTGTTGTCATTCAATAGTCCAATCGAAGCACAACTAGTCCTGAGGGAATAATTGAGGATTTCCTTGTCCGAGTCAATGATCTTATCTTCCCTGCAAATTTATAGGTCCTTGACATGGAAGGTGAGACGAAGTCTTTTCGATCTCTCCTAATTATAGGAAGACCATTCCTCATGTCTGTGAGAACCAAGATTGATGTCCATTCCAGCATCTTATCCATGGAATCCAGTGACCAACTGGTCAAGTTCAAAATTTTCCAAGCCATGCAATACCCATCCGAGGATCACTCTGCATTCTTAATCCATGCTTCTAAGGAAACTTCTAAGAGTCAATTGAACCCCAATCCACCATGTTGTTCATGTTCTAAGGACAAAGGATCTGGTGAAATCTGCACCATGATTAACAAAGTCATAAATGGTGAAGTTGATGTGGACCTCTAATTCATAGACTATATCAATCTAGAGGATCTTGAAAACTCTCTTGAATCCCACATCAACTCTTATCTCTGTTGCTCCACCTTGGACAGTATTAAGGAAAATGAATCTAAATCAACTGAAGTCCCTTCTTCTATTCCTGAGTTGTCTAACCCAAAAAAGGAAAGACGAGACTGATCTAAAACCACTTCTTGAACACTTGAAATATGCATTCATTTTCCGTGACCACTCATATCATGTCATTATATCTACCTCACTTACTAAAACTGAAGAGTCCAAACTTGTTCAGATGTTAGAGGAAAAAAAGGCCTTAGGGTGGACCCTAGATGACATACTAGGAATCAACCCAACTCTTTTCATGCATTACATCCATCTTAAGGAATCATCCAAACCAATTAGACAACCACTAAGAAGACTCAATTCACTCATCCTTGAGGTAGTTAGGGAAGAGATCACCAAGCTTCTTCAAGATGGTATTATCTACCCAATTTCTAATAGTGAATGGGTTAGTCCAATTCAAGTTATACCTAAGAAGGGCGGGATAACTGTTGTCACAAATGAACATGGAGAGGTAGTCACAACACGAGTGAAGAAAAAATGGTGTGTGTGCATCGACTATAAGAGATTTAATGTTGAATCAAGAAAATATCACTACCCTCTTCCATTCCTTGATCAAATGATGGAACAATTAGCTGGAAATTCACTCTATTGCTTTCTTGATTGATACACCGGAAACTTCCAAATCCCAATTGCACCTCAGGACCAGGAAAATACTACTTTCACATGCCCCTTTAGAACATATGCATATAGAAGAATACCTTTTGGCCTTTGCAATGCTCCTGCAACATTCTAGAGGTGTATGATGAGTATCTTTCCCAAATTCATTGAACATTGCATGGAAGTCTTCATGGATGACTTCACCATTTATGGTGAATCATTTGAATCTTGTTCGAATTCACTCTCTCTAGTCCTCCAAAAGTGTTTCAAGTGTAACCTTGTGTTAAATTTTTAAAAATGTCACTTCATGGTTGAAAATGCTATTGTTCTAGGGTACATAGTTTCAAAAGATGGTATTGAAGTTGATCCTGCCAAAATTGAAGTGATCCAATCACTTCCTCAACCCAATTCTGTTCGAGACATCCATTCATTTCTCGGTCATGATGGTTTCCATGGGAGATTCATCCATAACTTCAGTTGGATTTCTCTCCCACTCACTCGGTTTCTCCAAAATGATGTCGCTTTCCATTTCTATGAGGTTTTCAAGAGATCCTTTGTTGAACTCAAAACTACTCTAACATCTGTCCCAATAATCCAACCCCCAGATTGGTCCTTACCATTTGAGTTGATGTGTGATGCTTCTAATAGAACCATTGGGGATGTTGTTGGTCAAAGAAGAGAAAATATTTCTCATGTCATATATTATGCCTCAAAAACATTGTATGAAACTCAATCTCACTACACAATCACTAAAAAGGAACTTTTAGCAGTAGTTTTTGCCTTAGATAAATTCTGGCCCTCTCTCTTAGGTGCCAAAATAATCATCTTCAAAGACCATTCTGCTATAAAGTTCTTACTAAAGAAAAGTGATTCCAAACCAAGGCTAATAAGATGGATCATAATTCTCCAAGAGTTTTCCCTTGAAATCAAATATAGACTAGTAAAATAAAACACTATGGCTGATCATTTGATTATAATTTCTAATTCTTCTCATTCTGAAATCATCGATCCTGAATTCCCCACTGAGCACCTTTCACATCTCACTCCAAAAATACCGTGGTATTACCCAATTGTAAATTACTTGGTTTCTGGTGTTTTTCCTGAAATTTTTTCAGAAGAACAAAAAATAATGTTGAAAAGTGATTCAAAATACTATTTTTGGGAAGAAAATAAACGTTGTAAAACTGTGGCAGACATGGTAATTAGGAGATGTTTTGATGAAGATGAAAATTCCCCCATCTTAAAATTCTCTCACTCATTTTCCGGAGGTGGCCACTTTAGACCACAAAGGACATACCAAAATGTCTTAGACTATGGATTCTTCTGGCCTTCACTCTTCAATGACTCACATGAGTTCTGTCAATCATGTCCCACTTCCCAAAAGTTTGGAAAAATTTTCAAGGGAAATGAAATTCCCCAAAAGCCTTTAATTTTTTGTGAGATCTTCTATGTTTGGGGTATCGATTTCATGGGACCATTTCCCCCTTCCAATGGATTCTCATACATCCTTCTTGCAGTTGATTATGTTTCTAGGTGGTTCAAGGCCAAACCCACTCGAAAGGATGATTCACATACTGTTAGTGAGTTCCTAAATACACACATCTTCCAGAGATTTGGCACGCCTCGTGCCTTGATCAGTGACTTTGGAACCCATTTTTGTAATAGAACCATGGAATATATTTTGAAAAAGAATGGGGTTGTACATAAAACTTCAACTGCATATCACCCCCAAACAAATGGAAAGGCTGAACTTTCTAATAGAGAAGTGAAAAGAGTTCTTGAGAGAATTGTAAAACCCACCATAAAAGACTGTCCTGAAAGACTTGGTGAAACACTTTGGGATTATTGAACTGCCTATGAAACACCCATTGGGATGTCTCCTTTTAGGATAGTTTTTGGTAAAGCATGTCATATACCAGTTGAAATCTAAAATAAGTCTTTTTGGGCTATGAAAACCTGTAATTTTGATGGTGAAAAATCTGGTGAGGAAATATTGTTGCAATTGGATGAACTGGAGGAGATTTGACTTGAATCCTATGAGAATTATAATCTATATAAAGAAAATGTTAAGGTACTCCATGACAAAAACATCCTGAGAAAGGTATTCCATGAAGGTGAACAGGTAATGCTCTTCAATTCTCAATTTTGGATTCACCCAGGTAAGTTTAATTCTTTTTGGGAAGGTCCTTTTGTTATTACTAATGTTTACCCATTTGGTACAGTGCATGTCCAAGACCCCTCTCCCAAAAGGACATTCACGATTAATGGACATCGGTTAAAGCATCACCATGAGAGGATGCACAATCCTGGATCAACATCAACTTCTATTGGATCCCCAACTTCTCCAGTCGACCTACCACTAGATGGAGATAGCGACCCGCCAAATCCAAACTAGGGGGCGCCTCTTTCCCTTTAACTCTCTCTCTATATCTTTTTTCTTCTTCCTCTCTCTTTAATTTTTTACCACTTTCTTTATCAAACCCTTTCTTTTTTCACTTTCTCTTTTGTGTGGGTGTATATTTTTTAAAAACTAAAAAAACCAAAAAAAACAAAAAAAAAAACATCATAACCAAAAAATATATACAAAAAAATAAAGAGTCATGATTACTCACCTTCCAATTTTGAAATTTTTTCCAACCATTTTGGGGAGTTAAGAGACATATTTTCATCTCAAAATTTTTTTATTTTAATCATGACTTTGGATAAATAATTTTGTGTCGAAATCAAAAAATTTTGAATGATCAATTTTTGATTTGGAAAATGATTTTCCCAAACCATGAGGAACAACAATTTCTTTCATACCAAGGCCACCTATGGCCATATTTTAAAAATTTATGTTTTCACCCCAATTTGTGAGTCTTGAGTTTGTGGACCTTTGATCTGAATTTACAAGTTTAGTGTGCATTAAAATGATAGAGGCATTTTTGGAACCACATGAGAATCACAATAGCCAAATAGCCTCCCATTTCCCTTAAATTAATCCTCCTTTTGAAATCCTCTTAGAGCCTATGAAAACCTTTTCTTTAATATCCAAATTACAAGACCAATACCTTTTACCACCCAATATCAACATGGATTTTTCATTGCATATTTTTTTTTGAAATTTAATTGTGGGAGGAATGTATTTCATTATGGATACCCTTTGTTGATTTCCCCATGTTATCATATGCTTGAGGGAAAGCATCCATTTCAATGTGGGGGATAGGTTTTCATTCAGTGTGTTTTTGGGAATGTAATTTACTTTCATTTATGTAATTTTGTAAATTTTATTGACAAGTGTTAAAAAAAAATCAAAAATAAAAAAAATAAAAAAAAGAAAAACAAAAAAAAAAGAACAAAAAAATGGGTTGTTTCATGGGTAGGTCAAAAATCACTCTTCCTTAACCTTTTATCATGTTATAACTATTTCAATTATTGTCGCGAGGAGATCAATCTTGGGTTGGGATATGAGTGTGAGATCTTTTCCAAGTTCAACTTTCAAAAAAAGAAAAAAAATTGCATTATATTCTTATGTCATTGGGAGAAGTTTTGTGGTTTGTAAATATTTTATATTCTCATCACCTTAAAATTTTATTCCTCTATAGTTTCTTTCTTCACATAATCATTCCCTTGTAAATATGTGTTTTCATTTCCTTCCATGTTTTATTTCAAATAAAATGTGCATTTCTTTTTCCATGTTGGTGATTTACCCCTCTTCTTCTCTCTCTTGGACATTATATTCCTACCATCACATAGCCACAGAAAACCCCTTAAAAAAGACCTCTTGATTCTAGTGAACTTTGGATAGGGATTGGAAGCTGATAGCTCTTTCAAACTCTAAGATTTTCACTTTTGGTTGGTGAAAGAGTGAACCTCTACAAATGAATTTTATCATCTTGAGAGGTGTGAGTTTTGAGTGCCCACATTTTCTATTTCTAAATTTGAGCATGAAAAAATGAATTAGTTTTGGAACATTGTTTCTGTAACAACTTGTGGTGGAATTAAAAATGGATAAGTGAAATAGACTAAACCTCCCTTAATTAGAGAAAACAAAATTTTAATATTTTTTGGTGAGTAAACATGATTTTTTATGTTTTTATATTTGTTTCACATGAGGACATGCAAAAAACTAAGTGTGGGGGAGTTGATTTTATTAATATTTTCATGACTTATTATATACCCACTTTACTGATTTTATATAAAATGTGCATAATTTGTTTGAAATATTAATGTTTTAATACTAAGAATAATTTTTGTTCATTTTTAGAAGTAGTCCAATTGAGTCAGTTTACTACTTTATTTATAACTCTCACCAACTAATTCAAATTGTGTGGTTCTTGTTTTTTAAGATTCCTTATTAACGTTATCACATATCATCAGAAGGAATTATGGGCCAATTCTTCCATTTGAAGGCTCATACGGTCAACACAATAAGACCCAAATAATTTGTGATGAAACTGGACCATCAAAGACAATTGAGTTACTGGTCTAAATCTAGAATCCTAAATTTTATGAAACTCTTCCATATATTCTATATTATCCAAAGTAATCAAGGATAAAAATTTGACGGTCCAAATAGAAGAACAAGGGGCCCAAATAATTCCATGAAGTCCAGCCCACCATTCTGGCTCATAATTAAAATCCAAAAACTATGCATGACATATCTCATGATTTAATCATCAAATCGAGATGATATTTTTCATTGTGAAATAAGAGATATAGGCGGCCAATTTTGTTGAATAAATCATTCAGCTTTGAAGGCATATTACTTTTCAAAAACCCTTTCACATTTTAGACTTCAAAAATATTTTATTTAAATGGACAGATTAAAATTGTTTAATCAACCGGACATAACTTTGGATCCATAAGTACAAATGACTCCCGATTTTGAGAGAGTTAGGAAAAAATTATTATCTAAAACTTTTAGTAAGGATATATCTCTATATTCCGCTATCTTAATGTCCAAATAGTCGAGCCAAATGGAGGGACAGATTGGGAATACAAACAGTCCGCTTCCTTGGGCTATAAATGCATCCCCCCCATCTTCTCCAAAGGGGTTGTCATTTGAGAAGAGAGGAGAATAAATTATAATGACCAAAGACTTTCCAAAGGCATTGTAGGACATTCCATACTCAAGTTTTCACTTGAGATACCTTTCCTCTACTCTTTTTTTCCTTTCACTTTTGTGTTGTTCTTCGTTTGTAATCTTGTAAGTTTCTGTTTTATAATTCTGTTTTAATGCAAGTTTCTTTTTCAATATCTCTTATTATCATCCACCTTCTGTAGATTAATATTAATGTTCTTAAAATATTTTAAATACAGTTGAATCCCCTTACCTTCTTTTTCTTCCTTATTCAATCGAAAGTCCATTTTTTAATTCTCATCATTGTTCGTGTGTGTGTGTTCGACGCACCACTCTTTTCTTATCCCTTTATTTTTATTCTATTCTTAATTTATCATGATAATGATTATAACCAGATTATTAAACACCCAAATGTCTGAGTAAATCTCTCATTGGGGTGAGTCAAAATTTAGGGATGTTAAGTGATTGAGTGTGGTTGCTCGATGAGTATTCATTAATTTAACATTGTGTATGTTGGACTTAACATGTCATGGATTAATGACATATTTTGTTCAAAATGTGGTTTCCATGGATTATTGGAACCATAAATACACTACCATAAACAAGTAATGTTAATTATTATAACCCTATGTTATGTTAAGGCTTGGATTAAATCCTTAACACTTTGGAATTCCAATCAACGTTATCTTGTGAAGTGGGTGCTAATTTAAATGCAATATAAAGCAAAGCTCAAGGATATCACAAGCTTAAATCCCTAATGATAAACTCACCCCAATCTTTATCAATTTGTTAAATAAATTATAGTCAATAAATCATTTCAGTTAAGCTCTACAAACAAACCACCTAATCAAAATACAATAAACTAAAAACAATTGACTATTTAAAAAGTATCAACGCCGAAGATTCTACCTAAGTGCTGCTATACACATTAGCATAGCATTGGAACTTTGACTGGTCAATAGGAGACAATCGGCCACGCGTACCAACTACCAGACGCCACCCAACACCTCCGGGTACTCAACCAACTAAACTCGTGCCAAGGCTCTCTACCAGGGCTAACCCACTCGGATGATGACCAATGAAGTCCTTCCAACCAGATTCCCTAGTCACGTCATCAACCAACCATTTATCTGGTATGGTTCTTTCCTCCATATTATTTTACTTGGCACCTACGCTTTCGACAAAGATCACTCTAAACTAAACCCAACTTTCACATCACCTGACACATTCCATCTTACCACATCCAAGCATCCCGAGGGCATTACCCTACATTAGTGGTGTCACCCAAATTTACCCAAGTTCAAAGGGTTAAGCGGTCGCTTGCAGTGTAGATTAGGTTGTCGAATCCTCAGAGTCCTAAGAAGATCCTTAGACACATAATAAAAAGAGACGGATTTTTAGATATGAAGTTACCAAATTGGGTTGATTTTAGATGGGTTTTAAAAGATAACTTAAGATATCTATGTGAATTCAATTTATGAGAAAATGAGTTGATCCTAGGTTATTACTCAGGGTGGATTGGATGAATTTCTTTTTTAACAATTTTAATTTCATTAACTCGAGAAGGATTTATGTAATGAATTAAAAATAACATCATCAATTACTGATTAAAAACCTTCAAAACACATGATAATCACTTATACACTTGTAGGATCATTTAATTAGCACTACAAGGTAAAGGATCTAATTAGAACATAAAAGTGTGGCGAATAAATTCAATAAGGAAGAGGAAGAATAAAAATCATTGAATGGAAGAAACTCAAATAAAAGAAATTAATAAAATTTAGAGAGTGAGAAATAACATTCAATCTAGCCCCTTGATACTCCCTTATATCAACCCATAAAATATCTATCCCTCCATTGATGAAAAGTTATCAACAGAAGCGGGAAGTAGACTTACAAGTGTGGAATTGAGGAAGTAAAAAAAACAACAAAATCACGATCACTCCACTGTTGTTTGAACAATATCACAAGGGTTGGTGTGAATAAGTTCACACCTTGAGGAAATGGTATCAAGGTGATATTAATAAGAATATAACAAGAGAATAATAAGAACTTTTATTGAAGACTAAGGTGATTTGACCAACTTACATGAGAAGGAATAACATTGCAAAGACAAATTTGCATAATAACATTACAATGAAAAAAAAGCTCCAATATTCTCAAATCCTCCACCACTAATGCCTTAAATTGGAATTTTTGAAGTCTTTGTTCGATCCCCCATCATCCCATGTACCTTTAATAAATTGTGGTGGGGAAAGGTGGGTGGATAATTAATGGAGATGTGACTTTTCCACTCTTCCCCTGAAATGGAATCCAGCTTGCATCCACCAGAAAGACGCGCCAAAATGACCTTCTATATGAAATAATTAGAGTGGTCCATATTAGGATGAAATGTATCCCCATATTTCCTATAAAATCTTGTAACATTGAATCCCAAAATATTACGTGGTTAGTGAGATATGATTTAAATGGTGGGATGTTTTTCTGGGCCACAGAATCTGGCCCATAATTTCATCATCAAATTGCGCCGCCTGAAGCACCATTCAAACGTCCAAATTTGCTCGGGCCAATGTTAAATGAAATGTTTCCAATAATATCCTCTATATTCATTTAAATTTTTAGAATCATTTGGCTTAAATTCTGTCCTCTACATTACTTTTATTGGGATACTATCCAAATCACTTAGCCCAGAATGTGGTTGGTTCAAAGCCTACTTTGGTGGTCTTCCAAATTGAATCTTCAAGTTCTCAAAAAGAATGAATTGTTTCTTATATAACGGGAGACATGAAAATAAAATATAAACATAAAATTAATACCATTATGTGTTTTATGAGATGTTCAATAAGGTACATTGTAATAGTTCTTTTTAAGAAGGAATTACAATCATAAGGTGAAATAATGTTCAAAGTGTAAAATGTATGGATAATGATGTCTTTGATTTATAAAGCACATGAATAATATATTATAAACAATGAATATTATCCTATTTTAGGGGATAATCAATTGGTATCCATCCACACCATCAAAACCATTTGTAAGGACATTACTACACCACCCCTTAAAGGACGAAGATCAAAATGACCTCACTTAGTTAAAACTGAATTTAAAAAAGGAACTTTCTGCCACTATATTAACCAAGAGGTGGGTCACTACCACTGCACAATTTCAATTTTATCATCTCAGGTCGGTCTGCACTCGGCTGCCTTGCCCCCGAGTGCCCACTCTCCACTGATGGTATGCTACCCCTTCTCCCATTCCCAAGGTGCTTACTGACTGGAAGCCTATCATTATCATCACACACACCCAAATGAGGTCATTCCCTGAATTCTAGTAGAATTAATTATCACGACATTTCTTCCCTCTAGACCATCATCGGATTCACCCATGTCATGACACCACATCACATGGGAAAGGTCGAATCACTTCACGATGATCCCAAAACCAAAAAAGTGAAAATTACTTGGGTATAACACCAATATTCATTAGAGTCATAGGTCCCCCAACTTATCTTGCCACAACATGTTTTCATATTCAACCACATCCTCCTACGAATATGAAAAGACATCACAATCTTCACTTAGAACCACCCTGATCCTAGGAAAACACTTGGATCATCATACATCACGTCCAAGGCCCACATTGCCTCTCTGCAGAACATAACATACACCTTAAAAGTTCTTCATTATCATCTCAATGCCACCACATCAGTTCAAAGTTCTCCTCTCCACATCTAGGAATTACTCATCACTCCCCACCCTAGGAGTGTTGTTACCACTCCTCTAAATAGAGATTTCAACCACCGCATCTTATACCCGATCACAAACCCAACCTCAACCTTAAGCATGGCAACCAAATTTCTCCAAAACAAGAAAAAAATTTCACCTAGTGCCTGTTCCTGACTTTCGTGGATGGAACCCATGGCATTTTTCGTCACTCATTCCATCCCTAGGACCTCAACCTAAGACATATAGGGTGTACATCCCATCATCAATATCCACATATATTGTTTCCCTGAGCACAACCTCCATGGTGCTCCTCATCCAAACAAAAATATTCATGTCTCTTGGTGTGAGACAAAGGTTCTCATTGTACCTGGGATGATGTCAAGATGTTGGTCATGCTCGTCACTTGCTGAGGTACGCTAAGAAGTTGTCGAAGAACACCACCACCAACTAATCCATTTCTGATATGAAGCTATGGGATACCATGACCTAGCAAGTATTCTCATGATCCCATATGAAACACATGTTATCAGCACTTAACCACCACCACTCATGTGTGATTGCTAACCAAGTTCAACCATCACTCCACAACCAAACCATTCATACTAACAAGTTCAGCTACATGAACACCCTTACATTGGGTGTCACCATCGAGTGAAAGCATATAACCACACTCCATCCACCTTCGTATCTTCCACTTAAAACATCTTAAATCCTCCATAAATCATCATCTAAACAGGTGAGTCAGAAATTTATATGATACAACCCTTTGAAACAAACCTTAGATCCTATCACGAGCACTTGGGTGACCTTATGAAAAAAACTAGGAATAACTATACCATTTACTAAAATTTGGTGGTACTTAGTATGCATTAACACCCCTATGAAGCATCTTCCATGCTTCATATTCTGAGGTACCCGCACCACTGGGATAATCTCCCACGTGGTCACCCTTTATTTATCGAAACTATCAGTGCATAATCATAACTCGAGAAGCACCACCAACCCTCAACCTTCCCACTAAGCCCTCTAGGCCAATTCCACACTATACAACACCTTGAGTTCCACTATTAAAGTCCAAAACATCTACATGCATGACACATACCCAAAATCACTAGAATCCTAGTCTAACCTCTCTCATTGGTCACCTTGAAGGTTGAATGATACCAACTCCCTGAACTAGAGTCACAACTAGGAGAAGCCATTGGTCCTCTCTCAAAACCATGCTTATCATGACACGAAAATAGCAATGCTCGTGAATGGAACTCTCACTCCCATTTCGATGCACACTATTCCTAGCACACCAACCACCATCTACTCTAGGTTCCCCGCTAAAGGTGTATACATTCATCGACATTACAAGAAAAATATCCTCTTCAGGATTCAAAACACTACTAATAAGGTCTCTACTCACAAGGCCACCAAGACCCAGGTACCATCCTTAGGGTTTAGAATGCACTACATATAGTCATGAACCATGAGAGTTTCCTCACTCACATTACCAAATAATACCTCACATCCCTAATCCACAACCCTACCAAGGGTTCCCTAAGCACACCACCTAGGCCATATCACAATCGGCAAGGCCTCACAGTCCAAATCCAAGGTCTCAATCTAGAGCACTCTCACTACCCCAACCAACACACCAAGGTCCAAATGACAACAAAAGGGAAAAACAATGTTGAAATCAATCATTCTCATTTTAAAATCACCATTCACCCGACAGTTTGGAGAATGGCCAATAGGATGTAACCACATATTGAAAAGGTCTCACACTAGCAACCTTTAACAACTCATTCTTCATGATCTAACTAAACGATCATCATCACACTTAGAACGCTGCCCTCTACCATACATACCACTGTTCATGGTCAATATGGGGTAACCAATTTACTTAATCATGACTCTTTCACCAATACCTCTTCAAACCAATTCTTCTTTCATGACATGATCTGTTACTATTATGCACATTTCCCATTTTGAATCTTGTTACAATCATCATTTTCACTCACTTACACCATTCATTAGGAAATGTTCATTAACAATTTTATCATCATTATGTAATCCTTTTTCTTTTAGACACCGAATCACCCTTTAAAAATTATCACAACCCAAAAGTTTAACTCCAATCACAAAGATTATTTATAAAAGATATTCCTTAACTATTCATTTTAATTATTTTCATTCACCCACTTTCATTACCATTATTAGGCATCAATTTCTTCATATTTATCAGGAAAGTAAAATTCATTCTACTCTATGCCCGCACAACCATCCCATGTGTGTGCCTTTAATGATGCATGAAACCTATATCCTTAGGTGCCTAAAATGATGCATGAATGCACAAACCCATGCCATTTTGACAATGAGAAAAATACCATAAGTCAGTAAAATCATACATCATGTGCACCACCCAACAGTGAAATATCATTCAACTGTAACAACACACATCAAGAACAATAATTCCCACCTAGGGTGACTTAGGTTTTCTGTTGTACATGGGTTAGCTACTCCCAATCATGAGCTCATTACCAAGGACTGAAAAATCTTAATATCATTTCTACCATCCCCAAATAGTAAGAAAGAGAAAACAACTCCTTTGAAACCACTTTTTAATGTCCCCGACCCATAATCCACTAAACTAGTGCTTCAAGTTGGGTCATTACATGACCTCAAGCATGCCTCCCTATAAACCAGAGGTTTCCAACTAGCAGTGAGGGTCTAGTGAGTCACATGGGGAGACAATACCCTCTTTACTAGATTAATAAATAGTAGAACACAATATAAAAAACAAGAATAATATAGACAACCAATAAACATAAATAACCAAACATTTCCCAAACAAGTTACAACCACAGATCAAATACCAATTTTTCATGCCATAATAGTAATGCAAGGGAAAGAAACCCAAAATTGAAATGGTTCCCAACTCTATGTATGGGTCCTTCTTCATGTACATCCTAAGACCAACTCGACCTCCTAGAGTAGGGCCTTCACCCCTGTCCTAACCTTCAACCAAGAAGTCTGGTCAGCTACCCAACAGTGGCCTGAGCAGGGTTTGAGTACAATACTTAGTAGGCCACCACAAATGGTGTCTACAAAATATCCAGTCTAATAGATAGTTCATGCAAGTTCAAAATAAATGGTAAGTAAACAAGGTACAGTTCAGGGTCCATTAGTTAACAATGTTCATTCAATTCATGACTAGTATTTATCCCAATTCCATTTCCTATACCATCTCCATTACATAAGCCATATTGATCACATGTTCCACAGGTTAGGAAAAAATATCATCGATGCATGGGTCTAAGGCAACCAATCACAATGCATAGGGTAAACAAAGAAAGTCCCTATCTCACCAGGGATCCACACATCACATCAACACATTTTTGTCACCTAGAAGCCTCGGTCCAGGTGGAATGAAACTATTAGGGGAATATGTTGGGTCGTAGAGGATGTCAAGAGGGGGGGTGAATTGCCTTTTCAAAAATAATTAACAATTTAAAACAATTATAAATGCAGCAGAAATAAAAAAGGCAAGACACAATTTGATAACGAAGTTCGGCTTAATTCCCAAGCCTACGTCTCCGCTCCCAACAAGAACCGTTGAGAGATTTATACGTCAGCTTGCTTTTTAATGGTTGTAGCAAGAAACCCACTAGCCGTTTTAAGGTAGGCTAGAACACCTTCGTACAACTTGCTTTTTTATTATGGTTGTAGCAAGAAACCCAATTGAAAGAAAGAATGGAAATGAGAGGTTTTTTTTAATCCAAACCCAATGAAGAACTAAACAAATAAAATAATACAAACACACGGAAGCCTTGAGCGCCAAAAGTGTGAGAGCAGCTAATGGAGAGGGAGCTCAAGCTTCAAGGATGGAAATGGATCACAAGAGGCCTTGGAGATTTGTCGTTAGAGCGTCAAGAAATCAAAATATTATTCGGTAGTGTTCCCGGAATCCATGGTTTCTTATTTATAGGAGAAATACCCATAAACACTTCAATATGGCCGTTGGAGGGCTTCCGGAGCCGTTGGGGGTCAAAAGTACAAGTCTGGTCAAAGCCCAACGGCTAGTTTGACTGGGCACATCGACTGGCCGGTGGTGTCTCACCAATTGGCCGGTGGTCCACCGGCTGGCCGGTGCTGAGCTTCCGGCTGGCCGGTGGTCCAGACAGAGCAGGCTTTCTGTCTGGGTTCCACCGGCTGGCCGGTGGTCATCCACCGGTTGGCCAGTGGCACCAGGCAGTGGGCAAGCCTACTGCTTGGGTCCTCCGGCTGGCCGGTGCCCATACCGGCTGGCCGGTGCGCTAACACCGGCTGACCGGTGGCTCTGGAAGAAAGCAATGCTTCTGCCAGAGACCACCGGCTGGCCGGTGGGAATCCACTGGTTGGCCGGTGGACTCAGAGAGTCCACTATCAGCCTTCTTGGGCCAACTCCTGGGCAACCTTTTTCCTAGCATCAAAACACTTGAAAACAAGTTGGAACACGATGAGAGTGATTGTGATCATTAAAATCCAAGAGATAGGGGTACAACAGAATATAGCCTCCATCTCCTTCCCTAACCTATGCATTTTGGGGTGGAGTTTAGAGCCTCAATCTAACTCGACCTGTGGGCGTAGAACCTCAAGTCAATACCCCACTCCCCCAAGCCATGTGAAAATGATTATTTTTCAAGTCACCACAACCATACCATAACACAACCAAGAATATTCAATGCCATTGGGTATCATAACACATAAAATCAACATGGGAATTAACACTATTCCATAACCCATTAAAACATTTACCATTTACTATTAATGCCCCTTTAGCCAAATTACCATTCCTGTGCCTTAACCCATTAGGTGTATTCAAAAATCCCTATGCCTATCCAAATTCATCAATGACCATAAATTTACCCATTTATCCCATTTATCTTTTCCCAAGCATTCACCCACTTATGCATTTCAAGTACATTTCTCATATTACACAACACAATCCATTTTTTATATTCAATCATTTAGGTGTACCACCTAATTCTCATGTATTAACCTAGTACAAAATTTCATCCATTCCCTTATTATGTCCCATTAATACATTCCCCATTTCCCATTCCATTACCCAATTTAATGTTCACCATTTCGCTTTCTCTTATCCCCTTAGGCATTTCTAACCAAATTCATGAAACAATCAGCATAAACCATTTTTAACTTGATTACCCATTTTCATGTCATTCCAATAACACCTTATACCTTTATTACCATAGGAATGTTTATAATAATTCCATTTGTAACTTATTTCACTATTATGACATACTCTACATGGGTTCCACATCATTATTTGGTGACCTCTCACATAACCCTACCACACTCTCAGTTAGGGTTTTCCGGCACACCCCTTGGGTGGCCCAAAAATGGTCAAGTCCTCCTCCACGCATCCCACATGAATCTTGAGGGTTTCAATTGGTCACATGAACTCCCCTTTTTATCAAATATCCCAAAAGAACCAAGAACACAACGAGGTAAAATAATGAACAAAAGCTTCCATGAACAAATATAAAGTAAAACTATGGGATAATACTTGTATATCACCTACCTCGAATATGATGATGAACACACTCTTAATCGTGGCCTTGGATCAAGATTCAAGCACCCCTTGAAACCCCAACCTAAGTTCCACCAGAAAAAAAAGGGTTTTAGAGCTTCAGAAGAAAATGAGGGAAACCACTAGCCCTAATCCGAATAATTGAGGGGTGGAGAGGATTTGACTTACCCAGAGCTGTGATCCACTACTGACGGTGCTCCAAACTGCCAAGAATCGAAGGAAAACCACATCTTGGAATCTTGGGTCGAAATGGTTCATCACTAGGGTTGTAGGGGATAAAATGGAGGAAAATCCCAAGTTGGGGTTTTAAATCTCAGGATGGAAATTTTGTAAATTTTCCAACTTTTCTGGGCTGTACGGTTTACCCACACGGTTTTCCAAGCCCTGCGCAAACCGTGCGAAAGCTACTGTTTGAAGACACCCATTTCACATGGTTTCTCGGGATCCTGAATGGTTTTCCCTAACTGTGCTTAGGCAGAGCGAAGGATATATCTGAGGATAAATGGTATGAATATTCTATCCACATGGTTTCCCCTAACCATGCGCAGACCTTGCGCCTAGCACTGTTTGGACTGATTACCCTTCTCTTCGCACCCCGAGCCCCCGTGGCACCCCCGAGCCTTTACATGGACTTCGGGAAACACTTATTCAGCCAAAAAAGAGCCCCAAACTATAACATAAACAAAAAATACCCTAATAAAATCTTTGATCTTATAATATATATATATATATATATATAGAGTCATCCATAAAATATAAATATATAAAAATAAATTACATGGTTCATAGAGACAATTAGTTGTATGCACACATGAACACTATTTTTATATTTCAATAGATGGAATGAAATAAAGGTAAATAGAAATTTAACTTTACAATATCATTTATATATCATATATATCATATATATTCATTAAATCTATCCTTATTATTATCCATGTACAACGGAAACGAAAAATGAATCACACCACCTTATAGAGGTTATAGTCTACACGTACACACCAACAACATTATCATTTCAAATAGATGGGAAGGTAATAAGGTATATATGATATTATAATTACATAAGAATAATTATTTCATAAATATAATATGTATCGATTAGTTACATATTTATTACCTTCCAACTAAAGAGGTGATGAAAATATAATTACACCACTATGTGGAGATGATAAACAGTACATACAAACACATGATGTTTTCACTTTTCATAGGATTAGTATATTTATGATAACAAAAATTTTATTTTATGATGTATAATTTTTTTAGAGTAATTATAATAAGAAATAAAATTGAATGATTTGGTAAATATGGTTTTCACTTCTTCTTTAGACTCCCTTTAGATCCATTACTAGGGTCCCTTGTAATTGAATGTTAAGAAGAACATAACCTCTTCTTCATGGATATAGAATTTTAACAGATAATTAGGTACGTTTTTTTCAAAATATTTTTCTCAAGATGGTGTAAAGAAAATATATAATTTGTGTCCTTTTATAAGTGAGGTTAAGGGAACTCTTGTAATTAATTATTGTATTAAATTGATATAAATTAATTTTCTGGAAAAAATGTCTCCAAATTGTTTTAATTGAAATATAATATGAGGATGAGTATAAAACCTCTCATAAAATAAAATTTGGATATGTGTTGTTTATTTTTTACCCTTATATCTTAGTTTTATTCCCATTTAATCCTTTTAAGGATTACCGTGATAACAAATTTGTTTACTCATTAGCTGTCAAGAAAGTTACTATAAAAGGAAAAGCGAACCATATGTGGAAAATGGTTGATATTCTCAACCATATACCATTAAATTAGATGAAGATAATTTTTTTATAAATTTTAAATCATTTAATAAAATATACATTATTGTGAAATATCATCAATTTCATTTTTGGAATTATATGAAATATTATAATATAATATGTGTCTAACTAATGTAAAATGATTCGAAAATTACATGGATTATAATATAAGGAATATTTGGTCTTAATAAAATCATCCAATTTATTTTTAGTGGTTTATATATCAATTTAAACCTTATTATTTAGTTTTACCCATTGGATAACCTATGTCAACCTTGTCCCTCGTAACACCAGTTTCAATATTAAAGGGTAATAATTTTACTTATATGATGAAAATTGGATCATAAATGGGAAGGGTATGATATTATAGACCATTTTAAAAAATAATTTTCCTATTTAAATATGTTTATGATTTTTAAATAATTTAATGAAATATATTTAACATAAAATACTACATATGTTTTTTTATGAACTATTCACATTAGTTGACTTTGAAAACAACATGAAAATATTATAATTCAAATATAAACCTTTAAAGCATATCTAATATGTTATATTTATCTTAAAAATTCATGTAATACTATAAATCACCCAAAAATAGTATTTTTAGTGTTTTAAAATCATTCACTAGATTTTTCTACTGCTTGCACAAGTTTAGTGTCGACATTACGTAAGCATTTAAGATAATTATTTCTTCACTAAAAATTAAAATGAAATTTACATAAAAAAAATAAATAAGTAAAGTTCAAAATAATCTTTTATATTCATTAATTATATATATTTACTAACTATATGTCATGGAAAATTATTTAAAATGGTATTTTGACTTTTCTAGTTTTGCGCAATTATTGCCAAAGAATTTTGATAATTCGAGTTTTATATAACTCATAAATTCATAAAAATCTATAAAAATCATCAATAATACTTAATATTTAGTAAAAAAGTTGTTAAATGTATTAATAATTCAAAAATATTATATTTAGGATACCAATTTTGACTTTTCCATTTGTGTGCAACCACTGCATCGACATTGAAAACAATTTTAATATTTATCCTGAAATAACTTATAATTTATATGTTTTGAATTATTTTTGTATGATATTTATATTATATTATCATATATTAGTTTTTATATAAGTTTGATAATTTTTTATACCATATTTATGTCTTGAAGATGGCATAAAAGATACCATATTTCATAAAAACCGTAATTTTTATTATTTACAAAAAAATAAATATTTTCTTAAAAATACCAAATGTTCACCCAAATATAATTTTTATATGATAAATAAAAAAATGATATTATTTTTATTAATTAAAAATTTTAAAATAATAAAAAACTAATTATAATACTTGTTCATTAAAATAAATAAAAACCATTTTTGAAGAAAACATATTTTTTGAAGAATAAAAAGACATTACTAAAAATTGATTTCATATTTATTAAGAACTAATAAAAAATTTTATATTTATCAGGAAAATTATCCACTTTTTTCATAATGTGTTTTCTCATATTTATACCTTTTAATTCAATGGCTAGGTTATAATGGAAATATTTTAATAATAATATTTTGTGGTTCGTTTAAACTGAGTATTTCATATGTTATATGATATCAAACATAATATTATTTTAAATTATAGAGATATTTAAAAAATTACAATAATAAGGTTTTAAAAACCCTTTTAAAGGCTTCAAAAATCATCCAATCCTTCAAAAAATCCCGTAACTCCTCATAGACAGCACCAAACCTCGTGAAACCACAAAGGAAGGGCCAAGAAGGTCCAAAACATTACATATAATATTTCCCCCTACAATTTTATTTTTTTCACAATTGTGATTTTATCGTGTTTCCTCTATTGAAAACCAATGACTAGTCCCGCTTCATTAAATCCATTATATTCAGTAACATAAGGGATATTCTTATAGACCAATCACAACTATCCATGGAAAGGAATAATATAAACAAGGAAATATCATCTGTAAATATTTTGAAATATCGCATATTTAATTATTTAATATAAATTTCAAAAATACATTACATAAAATCAATAACTTTGATATATATTTTAAAAATTAATAAAAATAGTTAATACAACTTATATAAACTTGTGGTAATTTCAAATTCAAAAACTAAAAAAATAGCGTATAAAAATGCATATAAAATGTTAATGTAAACTATTAGTAAGTATCTTTTTACTATATAAATAAATATCATTTTATTATATAAAAACAAATTTGTTTATATTTATTTGTAACTAATATTCATATAGATAATGGACTCACATAAGTCAATGTCTTTGAAGGAGCTTCATATAACATCAACATTGATTCCTATGACTTCATAGAACTTTTATTATGTATTTAAAGTAAATAATATGACATTTTTAAATTAATAAGACTTCAATAATTATTTTATATGAATTTTAAATAGATTTTATAATAATTTAATATTTTATTATGACATTTAAAATTATTTCATAATACTTTGAAAATCATTTCCTTGGAATTTGAAAATCATTTCACAAGACCTTTAAAATAATTTCATATGACTTTAATATTTTCCTAAGACTTATATATTCATAAAAGACTTCAATATTTTTTTATAACTTCAAAAAATGATTTTTATTGCATTAATATTTTTTTATTACTTTTCAAACTTTATAAGAAATAATAAAATTCCAAAAGAGTTATAGAATAACACAGTGATTGGGGAATACTTTATGAAAACATTCTAAACATAAAACATACTTATAGAATATACAAAATGTAATTTGAAAATATTGTTAGAAATTATATTTATTCAATTTAAACTTGTGAGGTAATTTAATATAATGTGACATGTGAGGTATTTGTAAACAACGTGACATGTGAAGTATCTACAAAAAATGTGTCTTGTAAGGAATTTATAATATTAAAAAAAACAACAACAGTAACAATAAAAATCTCCCCAAAACTAAAACAATTAATTTCAACAAAACTTAAAACTAACAAGAGATACTTATAAAATCATATAATAAATCATAAATATATAAAAACATATTCTTCTAAAAAACTAGAATTTTTTGGAGGTAAAATAAAATTATTGTGGATATACGATGAACCATGTTACTCAAAAATAAGATTTCATATTTTATTTGGAGTAAATCTATGTTAACTTTTATACACATCATGAATACATTTTTACTGATACCTAAGAAAAAAAATACTCCTTATGTGATTAAATTCCACAAAAACAACTATCAAATACTTCAATGTATTTGGAATCCCATGTTATATGAAGATAATGAACAAAAATCTAGGAAAGTTTAATGAAAGAGATAGAGAAGGGAATTTTTATTCCATATTACCAATAAGAGTGGGTAAAAATACTATATAAAAAATCAATATAAGTTGGAAATGTATTTATTTTAAAAAATATTAAAAATAAATTTTTTTTTATTGAGCTTGAAGATGAAACATCTAGAGTTAGAAACATGAAGAATTCTAAAAAAAATTCATAACAGATTGGAAATTAGAATGTTTTAGTTTCCATTGAATGAGATATGACCTATGATGAATAAGAATATAAATATCATAGGTAGAGGTTTCAAAGTCTTAAGAAACATATAGATTATGAGAATATTATTGGAAAATAAGAATCATATATCTAAGGAAATAGAATGTTAGGACTTGAGAACCAAACTACTCTTATCTCTCAAGTTGATCCTCAAACCATTTATGAGGTATTTGACCATAAAAATAGATTAATTAAATAAATTAGTAACTTGATAATATTTAGAATAACTCTTCTTGGGATCTAGTATCAAGGTCGAAGAACCACAAAATTATATGCTTCCAATGGGTTTTAAAAAATTAAATTAATTAGAAATGTGAAGTCATAAGAAATAAGGAAAGGCTAGTTTCCCAGGGCTATTCTGATATAGAAGAATTTGAATTTGAAGAAATATTTTGACCAGTGGTAAGAATTGAGACCATAAGGAAGTTCTTGGTAGTTATATCCTATAGGAATTATAAGCTCCATCAAATGGATGTGAAATCCACCTTTGTTAATGGTGATTTGGAAGAATAGGTTTCCATAGAATAACCTTAGGCTTTTATCATTGATACTCATGAAAGCATGGTTTTTAAGATTAATAAAGAATTAAATGGATTAAATTAGACACTAAGATCATTGAACTCCAAGCTATATGTATTCTTGAAAAGAATGAATTTCTCTAAAGGAAAAATTGATAGTAATCTCTATTTTAAGGATCTATCCATAGGAACTCTCATTATTATAGAATACATTGATGAAATCATTTTTATAGGTGAAAAAGAGCATTTTTGTAAAGAATTTGATATGGAAATAAAGAGGTGTTTTGAGATGTCTACATTGCCTGAGATGTCATATTTTCTAGGATTTAAAATAAATCAATACACTTATCATATTTTTCTGTCCCTATAAATGTACTCTAAATAATTTTTAAAGGGTTTTGGTATGGAGGAATGAAAATGAATTTACACTCCTTTAGATATTTTAAATAAAATTTACTAAATATGAGGTGGGAAATTATGTGAATCAAATAGAATGTTGAATATTAATTTGACTCCTTCTCTACTTGACAACTTCTAGAACCGAAATAGTATTTTATATGACACTATGTTCCAAATTTCAAAGTGATCCCATGGATTCTCACATTTTAGAATCCAAGATAATACTAAGATACATCCAGATTAATATGAGTTTTGGTTTATTATATATAATTAGTTCATATTTAAATTTACAAGGCTTTTCAGATTCTGGTTGGGTAGGGTATTGTGTTGACATAAATTTCACTTTAGTTAGAAAATTCTTCCATGGTGAAAGTTCTATGACAAAGTATTAAAAGAATTAAAATTTAGTATCATTGACCATAAATGAATCAAAATATATAGAATCCACTCATTCTTGTACTTAGATGATATGAATGTAGGTTAAACTAGTTGACTTGAGAGTTATGGTTGGTAGATGACTGTTAATTTATTGTGACAATCAAAGGGATATAGATATTTCTATGAATTTTTATCTATACTATAGATTAAAGTAAATTAATCTTATATATAATATCATAAAATAGAAGTTAGTATAAGGTGATATGAAACATGTGTTTATTATCAAAAAGGAACAAGTTTCATATATTTTCACTAAATATTTTCCAAAGGAGATCCTCTTTTAATTAAGGATGAATATTCACATTTATCCTTACCCTATAACTAAAAATGCATGTAATAATTCCCCCAAAAGGATTTGGAATATGTTTTCAAATTGAGATAAGAAAAATATCATAAGTTTTAAATATTTTTCAATGGAGGTAATATTGTCAAAGAAAAGTGTGTACATTTCTATTATCTAGAGATATGGTTATTTCTTAAAGGGGTAGGATTTGTGATGATTTAAGGATATTTTAATGTAAAATCATTTGAATAACTTGGCCAAAAAGTTCCAATCATAGAGGGATTAAATTCTCTAAAAAACACTACATTGTAATATAGTGTGGTGTCCATATACATCAAATTTTATATAGGCTGTGGTTTAATGATTTTTTTGTAACTTTACTAAAATTAGTATTGAGTTTGAGAATATTTTGGAAAGATATAAATTTGGTTAAAAATAAATCCAAAGGGTGATATTGAAGTGCCTCTTAGACTTATTGATGGTTATTTTATTTGTTATAAACCTCTTGAGAGAAGTTACGGAAAATAAATTGTAACATGTTGAAGTGTTTTTTAGAAGTTTATATTTGGATATACTTAAGTTGGAAGAAGTTTTGTGATTTTGTGAAGAGTCTGTAATTTTATGCCTGTCTTTGAAAAATGGTTATGTTTGTTTGATATGAATAGTGCATGACTTCCTTATTATCCTTCAATCCACTTTTTTTCATTTTCTCAAAGCCAATTTATGGGTTACCGGTAACCATACAGACATTGATCCAACATTAAACGACGGTCATGGAACCCACCAACCATAAAGAAAATCACAACAACATATTCAAATTTCAAAATCAAAATCCAGACCCATCATCACAGACACAATGACCGGGGTGTCTCGATCAGTTAACCACCTAGAGCCACGCCCCCGACATCACCGCATAGATGTCTGAATCACCGGCAATCAACCACTGGCCCTCGCTGCCACAGTCAAACCACGAAACCTAGATGCATCGCCTCCAAACTTGCAACGCCAGCAAACCAGATTTCCAGCGATACCCGTCACTGGAGGTCATCTCTTCGACATCACGCCAACACCAACTTCATCAAATTCAACGGGGAAGAAACCCTCAACACATAACAAAATCATTGCCGGCATACCGTGAGAAACAAAGGACGAACACCCATCGAGAACAATAGAGAATGAGTTACCAAAAAAACACCACATTTAGCACCACATAACAATCAATTACAACCAATCCTCGTCGGAAAACCCCCTTCGATTAGATCAGGTCCAAACCATCACCAAGATCGCCGCCTCCAGAAGAAACACTAAAACATTACCACATACCTGAACAGATTCATCAACACAACCAACACAAGACAACAGAGACTCGGAGAAAAACCCATCGCCACCTTCAGAACCGCACCCGAAGACCAGATCTACCAAAAACCTGAATATCCCACTCGTAACATAACAAAAGCCCCAAATCTTAGCACCAATAACCCACACCTGGACCATCATAATGCCTCCTCAAAAAACTAGCCAGATCTGAAGCTAGCGCGAGGAGGAAGAAACGATGGAAGATGATGAGGATGTTGACGGGCCTACTCAACGAGAGGTGATATCGCAAACGCACCGAGCTGAGAGCCAAGGGAAGTTAATCCAATGGGGGAGAGGAAGACGACGACGGGTGGGGAACCTAGCACCGCAAAACCCCTTATGGGCTCATCCATCCATGAATTCTTTATTAGGCGTATGACTTTGGTGGAATTATATAAGACTTTTGATCTACATGTATGAATTTTTATTTCCAGGTAGGACTTTAGAGATGGTCAAAATACTATAAAGTATTAATTTTTAAGACTTAAACTACAATCCCTATGTATTTAATGGATCATGCATGACTTTAATATATGCGTATAACTTAGTGTTTCTCTAGAATGTGGCTTTTCTATTCCATATAATACTTAATAAGTCTTAATGTATGACTTACCTATATTTTATGAGACTTTAGAGACAATTTTATACTTTCTAGGGATCACATATGATTGTGTGAAGGTCACATAAACCTTTGTGACATAATAATTTTTTTATATTTCTATAGAATAAAAAAAATCAAAGTTTCAAGAATTTAATATTATGAATAAAGTAAAACCTATTGTTGATTGAACCATTACTCGGTGATTAAAACATCACAATTAAATTTTGATTCAATTAGCATGAAGAATCCATTATCCTCACTTTATGAAGAGAAATAATAAAATTGGGAATAAATTTAATGATAAAGCTCTAAAATATTTTTATATGTTTTCTAGAATTATGCTTATATAATTATGATGAAACTTGTAACACCCCAGCCCCAGTTACCCAGAGTCGGTGCATTATTACAAAACATTGGCATGATCACAAGAAAGATCAAATCTCTAAAGACCGATTAGTTTAGTAGCCTTGGAAACACGAGATATATTCATAAGTCTTACATTACATCATAAAAATGAAAACTACAACAACATATTTTCTTCATAGTCCACACTCATATCCCCACATAATATCCCTGGAGGTCATTCATAAATTACTTCTTCACATCCTGGGAAAAACAAAACATTGAAAGGGGTGAGCTCAATTGCCCAGTAAGGATAACAATATAGCAGAAACTTTCATAAATAAGAATAAAAATTTAAGGAAATGTATAACTAAAACAAAAGCCTTTTGAACTTGAACTTCAACATAGTATGGAAAAAATGAAATAATTCCATTTACTTATTTACATGGATATTCTACTAATAGAATAATCACATGCAATATCAATAACCACTTTCATAATGATGGAATGCATAATGCCAGACTATCATAACCACATAGTCAAGGACTCGTGCCAAGACTACAAATAAGATTTTTCTAAGGCCTTGTGACAAGACAATAGTTTGTCTCATGAGACCTACCGATTCATTGAGGAGAAATAACGGGCTCCACCCATCACATATTAAGTCTAATGCATTCCCATATGAAAAGGTTTAAACATAACATAAACATTCGTATCAAAACTAGCATACGAAATGTAAATAATTCATCCATAAACCATGAATGGTATAAAAATAACACATCCACAGTCAAACATATCACAAAACCTTCAATACAATATAGAAGTTTTGTATCATAATAAATCAACTTCAAATAAGCATAAAATCCATCAAAGGATGTTGACATAGATGAAATCAAAACTCTTTTTAGAGAAATATATCTTTATATTTTGAAATCGTTAAAGAGACATATATTTATAAAATAAAACATTTTCTTTTAAAATATTATTATAAGCTTGTAAGGGAAGCTTTGAAGATTTTATAACGGCGGAAGATAGCCGCACCCGCCGTATAAGTTAAAAAAACATTCTTACCTTAATTTTGCCGAAAAGGTTAAAAAGCACCTTGTTTGAAAAAAAAACGGAAATATTACTTTATAAACCTCTTATAAAAAGTCAAACAAGGGTATAAATGTCTTTAAACCATATTCTTTTAAATAGTAAAAATGTTTTGAAATACATTTTTAAGAAACATGGATGTGGATGATAAAAAAATCCCAGTAGATTATTACGTATAAACAACCTCGGATAATGAAGAGATTGTGAAATAACCCTTACCTTGAACTTTTACTTGGTTTGGGGTAGGTTATCCTCTTGTATAATGGTGAAATAATTGTTATTAAATTATAAAAGAATCATATACATTAATATGATATCATATATGATCTTTTAACATTTATTTGTTAATAATATCTTAGTATTATCGTGGTTTCGGGTGTTAACTTACTCATTTTATTTTATATGTTTTGTTACGTAAGATGTGTTTGTAATGGATAGGTTGTATATTAATCATATACAGGATGATATAAAGTCCTTAGATACTATTATTAATCATAAAATGAGAATTATACTTGAATTGATACGATGGAGAATGAATCTTATCGTGTTCGTGGAGACGGTAGTCCGTACGTACGCACGTGCGACAATATCATTATTTTGATATTAAAATAATATATAATTGGATGGTATATCATATATACAGAATCATTATTATGTTATATTTGTTATTTAAATGAGTTACACATCATTATTATACCCATCCAAATAATAATTTATTTAATAACAATTACACCACGATGTGGAGACGGTAAACCGTACGTACGCACGTTTGTTGACATGTTATTAAAAGGATGAATAGAATACTGAATATGGTTGTACCATATTTATAATAACATCACAGTATATATAAGATACTGGAGTTATTATTTTAGAATGGTAATGACAAAGAAGGAATAAGTGGAAGAAGAAAGGAACTTGGAAAAGGGTGGTGAAATCATTACCTCTTCTTCGGGTTCTTCCTTTTGATTTGATCAAAAGGGCTCTTAGGTTGGCTTTCTGACTAAAGTAAGGCCTCTAGGATGAATTTAGGGAAGTTGAGAGAGTATTTGGGCAGAGTTTGGCCGAGCCAAAAGGCTATGAATGTGTGAATTAATGAGAAGGGGGAGTTCCCTTTTATAAGAGGGGTGAGGGGCACCTTTGGAAAAGCTAGAAATATTATTTTATAATAAATTAATATTCGGTTTCTAATGGATCCAAAGTACATTATTTAAAGGTTAAGGTGGGTATGGGTCGAAAACCACTCAACCAATATAATTTAGATAGGTTTGGTTTACAATATTAAGCTTATCATTAAGTATTAACTCTTAGTTAATTAGTTTCACTTTTACAATGTCTCTTTGTATTTTTATATTATATGGTTAATAAACATACTATATACATCCAAGAGACCCCCAAGTGGTCCATTAATGATAAAAATATCATGATATAAGTCTCTTGGCTGAACCTTAGATTTTTAGGAATTGAATATCAATTAATAATATAATATTTTTTTAAAAACACTTTTATGTCAATTTTGACACTATTCAATAATTAATTTTTTTGAAACTTATAACAGAATGATTACTTCGAAAAAAGTTAATTAAGTCAATAATAACATGTCATATTAACCTATAAAATTAGTTTAATTCATAAAAAGTCTCAAATTATATTTATTTGGGTATCTACAATATAAATCATTTTAATTTTTCACTATTATGGTAATTACTACATTACCATTGTGTCATAAATAAATTAAATTATTTAATGTCTAAAAATTATAAATAAAATACCATTATGTATGAAATTGTTTTATATTTCTAATTAATATTTATAGTCGCAAATAAAACATATATAACCCTATGTAAATTTTTTTTTTCTAAAAGATATATGCTTGTGTCATTTTTGTATTCATTTTAACTTAATTAAAATAAAGTGTCCCTATCACTTACAAGTGGCACCATGGGGTCCCAAAATCAACCCAACGATGACCATGGTAGGACATGTATCAACCAATAAGGTTAGGACACGTTTTAGGGTAATTTGTTATTATTATAATATTATTTTTTAACCCTTATTTACCGGATTTACCCTTCAACCATGGTAAATAAAATATTTACCGAAGTAATTATTCAAAATGTCTAAAAATAAAAGTTATATATTTACAAAATTTGAAAATCCTGATTCCAAATATGGAATCCAATTTTCCAAATTCAAAACATAGAAGTGGCAGAAATTAATTTAAAATTAATTCCCGCTGTCAAAACAAAAATCATGTTTTTAAGATATAATAACAATCAAAAGATTGATACTTGTTTATGTTCGGTTTAATTGTGAAATTATGTCCAATGAACAAAATTGTATTAAATGGTAAAAATATATTCTAAATATACTTTAAAACCACTCAAATTCATAATTTATCACTATTAATAATTTTGATTAAAAAAGTTGTTTTTAATTAAAATTTAGTAATTTTCACTATTCATCAAAATAGTAAAGTTATCCGAAAAGTACGAAAATTTCACGTTAGGATAAATTCGATACTCCGAATCCAAAAATGAAGTCCATTTTGAGATAAAAAATCTCTAAAATTTTAAAAAGTAGGTATTACTATTCATAACAGCTAGTTTGATCGGTTGCGGTGTGTGTTAGAACTCGATGTTGCATACAACACACGCTAATGCATTATTCAAAGAGAAGCGTACCGTAGAAGCTTGGGGTGTTACATTCTCCCCTCCTTAAAATAATTTAATCCTAGAAAATTCTAGAATACTACCGCATGAAAAGACTTGGGTGGTTCTTCATCATAAGTTCCTCGGGTTCCCACGTTGCTTCTTCCATCTTATGGTTTCTCCACAAAACTTTTACCAGACGCATCATCCGGTTTCTCAGTACTTGTTCTATCGTATCAAGAATCTTGACGGGATCTTTGCAATAAGAAAGATCGGGTTCCAGTTCAAATTCCTCATAGGTGAGTACATGCGTTGGGTCAGGCATGTATTTCCTCAATAGAGATATGTGGAACACATCGTGAACTTTGGAGAGACTTGGCGGCATTGCCAATCGGTAAGCTACAACCCCAATTCGTTCTAGAATTTCGAAAGGTCCAATGTACCTAGGACTCAATTTACATTTCTTACCAAAACGTATGACTCCCTTCCATGGAGATACCTTCAGGAAAACATGATCACCAACTTGAAATTCCAAATCCTTCCTTCGATTATCAGCATAGCTCTTCTGCCTACTTTGAGCTGCTTTGATGTGATTTTGGATTACCTTCACCTTTTCCTTCATTTCCTCCACCAGTTCTGGGCCTACATGTTTTCTTTCACCAATGTCATCCCAACAGGTTGGTGTACGACATCTCTTTCCATATAACGCTTCATATGGTGCCATCTGAATACTCGAATGGAAGCTATTGTTATAGAAAAATTCTAACAGAGGTAAATATTTATCCCACATACCCTAAAAGTCAAGTGAGCAGGATCTCAACATGTATTCTAAGGTTTTAATAGTTTGTTTTTATTTTCCATCCGTTTGAGGGTGGTAGGCAGTGCTCAAATGAAGTTCAGTATCCAAGGATTTCTGAAGACTTTTCCAGAATCTTGAAGTAAAATGGGGATCACGATCAGAAACAATCGATAGGGGTACTCCATGAAGTCTCACAACTTCATCAATATATAGTCTTGCTAGATGTTCCAGTGGTAGATCTTCTCTTATAGAAAGAAAATGTGCTGACTTGGTAAGACGATCAACAATGACCCATATTGCATCGTTCCTTCTAGGAGTCTTTGGTAGGCCCATGACAAAGTCCATCGTAATATTGTCCCATTTCCACTCCGGTATGGGAAGAGATTGCATGACTCCTCCAGGGTGTTGCCTTCTAGCTTTCACTTGTTGACAAACCATACATCTTGACACAAAATCAGAAATCTCCCTCTTCATGTTGTCCCACCAAAAATGTTCCTTCAAATCTCTATACATTTTGGTGCTCACAGGGTGTATAGAGAAATTGGAACTATGAGCATCATCCAACAATTACCTTTTTAGATCAGGTTAATCGGAAATACAAAGTCTCTTCCTGAATTTCAGAGTTCCATCTTCATACACAAAGTCTCTCAATCTCCTATCATTCACAGCTTTAATATTCTTTTGAACTTCTTCATCATCGGTCTGAGAACTCTTAATCCTTACTAGTAAAGATGGTTTGGCAACCATTTGAAAAAGCATTGATGTTTCACCTTCCCTGGTTTTTCGCATGTCCATCTTTACTAGATCCATGAAAATTGGATCCCTTTCAATTCTCATATTGTCCAAAACTCCATGGTATTTTCTACTCAAAGCATCTGCCACCTTGTTTTCCTTCCATGGGTGGTAGTGTATCGTGCAATAATAATCCTTGATTAATTCAAGCCATATCTTTTGCCTCATGTTGAGTTCTTTTTGTGAGAAAATATACTTCAAACTCTTGTGATCAGTATAAATCTCACATTTTCACCATAGAGGTAGTGCCTCCATATATTCGAAGCAAAGATCACAACTGCTAACTCGAGATAATGAGTAAGATAGTTTTGCTCATGAATTTTAAACTTTCGTGATGCATAGGCAATAACCCTATCATTCTGCATAAGGACACAACCAATTCCTTTCTTCGATGCATCACTATAAATAAGGAACCCATCATTCCCCGATGGTAGAGTCAATAGAGGATCATTGACTAATATTCTCTTAAGTTCTTCAAAAAATTCTTCACACCATTTTGTACAAACAAATTTAACCCCTTTACGTGTGAGCTTCATTAATGGGTTAGCCAATCGGGCAAAATTCTGGACGAAACGTCGATAAAAACCTGCCAAACCAATAAAACTGCGTACTTAAGTTATACTCTTAGGTGCTGGCCATTATTGGATTGCCTTGGTCTTAGAAGGATCAACAGAGATTCCATCTTTAGAGACAATATGGCAAAGAAAATAAATCTCATGAAGCCAAAATTCACACTTGCTATACTTCCCATATAATTCATGTCTTCTCAGAGTCTTCAGGATAATGTGCAAGTGACTTTCATGATCTTCGTAGATTTTAGAGTATACCAAGATATCATAAATAAATACCACCACAAATTCATCAAGATATTCCTTGAAAACTCTATTCATCAGATCCATGAATACAGTGGGTGCATTAGTCAATCCAAAAGGCATTACAGTAAACTCGTAATGCCCGTAACTAGTTCGAAATGCTGTCTTCGGAATGTCTTCCTTCTTTACACACAACTGATGGTATCCAGATTGAAGGTCAATCTTTGAAAAGTATTGAGCTGTATGCAGTTGGTCAAATAAACCATCAATGCGAGGTATGGGATACTTGTTCTTTATTGTTATAGCATTGATCTCCCTATAGTCGATACATAACCTCATAGATCCATCTTTCTTTATAACAAAAAGAACAGGGGCTCCCCATGGAGAAACACTAGGGTGAATAAATCCCTTATTACTCAATTCCTCTAGTTGTTTCTTTAGTTCAAATAATTCTACAGTGGCCATTCTATAAGGGGTCTTCGATATAGGCCTTGATCTAGGAATTAAATCAATGGAAAACTCAACTTCTCGTTCTGGAGGATGTCCAGGTAAATCTTTCGGAAATAAATATACATATTCTTTCACAACAGGTAAATACTCTTTTTGAACATTCCTTTCCTCACCCATAGTCATTTCATTCTCTTCCTCCCTAATAATTGAATTTAGTTGAGCTACTGGGGGTGGATCTAGATAAGAATTAGGTGGTGAGGATTCTGCTCTAAAGATAAGGTGTTCCTTATCAGCATCATCAAAAATCATAACCTCCTCCTTCTTACAATAAATCTTCGCATCATAGTCCGAAAGCCAATCCATACCGAGGATTATATCAAACTCAATCATAGGTATGATGATGAGATCAGCGGATAAAGAACATTTATGTGCTCTAATGGGGACTGATTCACAAAACTCTGCTGCAATGATACTTCCCTTAGGAGTTTTAACTGACAACTCCCTTGTTAAATCAAATTGGAAATATATAGTTTTCTTAGAAAACTGGGAAGATATGAAACAATGCGATGATCCAGAATCCAATAATGCATTTTCTAAACTTGAGGAAACCATTAAATTACCTACCACCACGTCTTTTGGAGCTTCTACCTCAGCAGTAGTGATAGAAAAAGCTTGGCCTTGATCCCTTGGACTTTTCTGAGGTAAGTTCCCCTGCCGATTAGGAAATTCATTTGCATAATGTCCCATCTCCCTGCAATTGTAGCACTGAACATTGGTATCTTCCTTCTTCCCTTTGCAATCACAAGCTTGGTGGCCTTTTTCACCACACTTGTAACAGATACCCATTCCCTTGAAGAAAGTACCAGGGTGTTTCTTCCCACATTTACCACAGGATGGATATTCAATGTTTCCCTTCTTCCCCTTATATCCATTCCCAGATTGATCAGAAGATCTATTCTTCTCTTGCTTTGCTTTAAAGTCATAAGACTTAGAGAATTCCTTTTTTGTCTTGATAGCACATGAGACAATGTCTTCGTACGATGAGAAGGATTGTGAGACTAATACTCGACGGAGAAATGGTTTTAACCCATCAAATAAACGATCAATCTTACTTCTTGGGTTATATATATAATCTCCAGCATACCTTTCTAACCTTGTAAAGTTAGCCTCATACTTTGCAACAATATCATCCTCCTTTTGTCTCAGACTCAGAAATTGCCTTTCCATATCTACTCGATGGTCACGAGGAAAGTATTTTTCTAAAAATAGATCTTTGAACTCCCTCCATTCCATATTTGATACTTCATCATTTTCCTTCGTGTTTTGAATCAATGACCACCATTGATCAGCATCTTCAGTGAGGCAGTAAACTGCCATGATAACTTTTTCCCTTTCACTACTCCCTAAAGCCTGAAATATTTTCTCTAGGGAATTTATCCATTTCTCAGCTACTAATGGATTTGTACTCCCATTGAATGTTGGTGGTTGTTGCCTCATGAATCGATCTAACATTGATCCTCCACGCTGCGGATCAGGGTGCTCCATATGGGTAAGGTTATTATTCATAACCTGAGTGAGTTGTCCTAGTATGGTGATTAGCTGATCGGAACCAGTTGCATCACCAGCTCCACTATAATTATCTTGAGCAGGAGGAAAATACCTACATGGAGTGCGTGAATTGATACGGTTTCCATTTCTTCCACTAGGCGCCATTTCTAAACAATGGCATAAACTAGATCAGTTTATGAATCAAAATACATAATTCCATACTTATAAAACACTTAACATAAATTGAACTATTTATGGATATAATCCATAATCATAAAAATGTTTTCTTTGAGGAAGTATATACTCATAAATCCTTCATAATTATTTGTAAATAATGTGAGAGTTATCCTAAGCATATCCCCCGGGAGTGTCGTAACCAAGAGTGCATCAAGGCCCGTTGTCGTGCACGAGTTCCCATTCGAGTCTAGCTCAAAGTGGTGTTTTTGGGTTTTACCCCTAGGTACATCTGTGCCAGAGCCACCTCTACCTACTCTTATCCAGACAAGGATTTATTACTTGGAAAACTCACAAAATCTCTACAATACCATAATTATAGGAAGTTCTTCTATACTAATCCTCAAAGTACATCTTAGGTCTATATTCTCTAATCAGAGTTTATCTAAATCTAGATTCCAAGGTTTGTACTAAACTTCCTTTGATACCAACTCCAATGCCCTGGCCCCAGTTACCTAGAGTCGGTGCATTATTACATAACATTTTCATGATCACAAGAAAGATCAAATCTTGAAATACCGATTAGTTTAGTAGCTTTGGAAACACTAGATATATTCATAAGTCTTACATTACATCATAAAAATGAAAACTACAACAACATCTTTTCTTCATAGTACACACTCATATCCCCACATTCTATCCCTGCATGTCATTCATAAATTACTTCTTCACATCCTGGGAAAAATAAAACATTGAAAGGGGTGAGCTCAAATGCCCAGTAAGGATAACAATATAGAGGAAACTTTTATAAATAAGAATAAACATTTAAGGCAATGTATAACTAAAACAAAAGCCTTTTAAACTTGAACTTCAACATAGTATGGAAAAAATGAAATAATTCCATTTACTTATTCACATGGATATTCTACCAATCAAATAATCACATGCAATATCAATAACCACTTTCATAATGATGGAATACATAATTCCAGACTATCATATCCACACAGCCAAGGCCTCATGCCAAGACTACAAATAAGATTTTTCCAAGGCCTTGTGCCAAGACACTAGTTTGTCTAATGAGACCTACCGATGCATCGAGGATCTATAGCGGGCTCCACCCGTCACATATTAAGTCCAATGCATTCCCATATGAAAAGGTTTAAACATAACATAAACATTCGTATGAAAACTAGCATAAGAAATGTAAATAATTCATCCATAAACCATGAAAGGTATAAAAATAACACATCCACAGTCCAACATATCACAAAACCTTCAATACAATATAGATGTTTTGTATCATAATAAATAAACTTCAAATAAGTGTAAAATCCATCAAAGGATATTGACATAGATGAAATCAAAACTCTTTTAAGAGAAATATCTCTTTCTATTTTGAAATCATTTAAGAGTCATATATTTATAAAATAAATCATTTTCTTTGAAAATATTCTTATAATCTTGTAAGGGAAGCTTTGAAGATTTTATAAAGGCGGAAAATAGCCGCACCCGCCGTATAAGTTAAAAAAACATTCTTACCCTAATTTTGCCGAAAAGGTTAAAAAGCACCTTATTTGGAAAACGACGGAATGATTCCTTTATAAACCTCTTATAAAAAGTCAAACAAGGGTATAAATATCTTTAACCTATATTCTCGTAAATAGTAAAAATGTTTTGAAATACATTTTTAAGAAACATGGATGTGTATGATAAATAAATCCCAGTAGATTATTACGTATAAACAACCTCGGATAATGAAGAGATTGTGAAATAACCCTTACCTTGTACTTTTCCTTGGTTGGGGGTTGGTTATCCTCCTGTATAATGGTGAAATAATTTTTATTAAATTATACAAGAGTCATATAACTTAATATCATATCATATATGATCTTTTAACATTGATTTGTTAATAATATCTTAGTATTATCGTTGTTTCGGGTGTTAACTTACTCGTTTTATTTTATATGTTTTGTTATGTAAGATGTGTTTTTCATTGATAGGTTGTATCATAATCATATCCAGAATGATATCAAGTCCTTAGATACTATTATTAATCATCAAATGAGAATTGTACTTGGATGGATATGATGGATAATGAATCTTATCGCGTTCGTGGAGACGGTAGTCCGTACGTACGCACGAGCGACAATATCATTATTTTGATATTAAAATAATATATAATTGGATGGTATATCATATATAAAGAATCATTATCATGTTATATTTATTATTTACATGAGTTACACATCATTATTATACCCATCCAAATAATAATTTATTGAATAACAATTACACCACGACGTGGAGACGGTAAGCCGTACGTACGCACGTATGGTGACATGTTATTCAAATGATGGATAGAATACTGAATATGATTGTACCATATTTATAATAACATCATAGTCTATATAAGATACTGGAGTTATTATTTTAGAATGGTAATAACAGAGAAGGAAGAAGTGGAAGAAGAAAGGAACTTGGAAAAGGGTGGTGAAATCATTACCTCTTCTTCGGGTTCTTCCTTTTTATTTGATCAAAAGGGCTCTTAGGTTGGCTTTCTAACTAAAGGAAGGCCTCTAGGATGAAGTGAGAGAAGTTGAGAGAGTATTTTGGCAGATCTTGGCTGATCCAAAAGGCTTTGAAGGTTTGAATTAATGAGAAGGGGGAGTTCCCTTTTATAAGAGGGGTGAGGGGAACCTTTGGAAAAGATAGAAATATTATTTTATAATAATTTCATATTCGTTTTCTAATGGATCAAAAGTTGATTATTTAAAGGTTAATGTGGGTATGGGTCTAAAACCACCCAACCAATAGAACTTATACCGGTTTGGGTTACTATATTAACCTTATTATTTAGTATTAACTCTTAGTTAATTAGTTTCACTTTTACAATGTCTCTTTGTATTTTTATATTATATGGTTAATAAACGTAATATATAAATCCAAGAGACCCCAAAGTGGTCCATTAATGATAAAAATATCATGATATAAGTCTCTTGGCCTAACCGTAGATTTTTAGTAATTGAATAAAATTAATAATATAATATTTGTTTTAAAAACTCTTTTATGTCAATTTTGACACTATTCAATAATTGATTTTTGTGAAAATCATAACAGAATGATTACTTCTAAAAAAGTTAATTAAGTCAATCATAACATGTCATATTAACCTATAAAATTAGTTTAATTCATAAAAAGTCTCAAATTATATTTATTTGGGTATCTACAATATCAATCATTTTAATTTTTCACTATTATGGTAATTACTACATCATGATTGTGTCATAAATAAATTTACTTATTTAATGTCTAAAAATTATAAATAAAATACCATTATGTAGTAAATAGTTTTATATTTCTAATGAATATTTATAGTCTAAAACCAAACATATATGACCCTATGTAAAAATTGTTTTTCTAAAAGATATATGCTTGTGTCATTTTTGTATTCATTTTAACTTAATTAAAATAAAGTGTCCCTATCACTTACAAGTGGCACCATGGGGTCCCAAAATCGACCCAAATATGACCATGGCCGGACATTTATCAAACAATAATATTAGGACACGTTTTAGGGTAATTTTGTATTATTATAATATTATTTTTTAACCCTTATTTACCGGATTTACCCTTTAACCATGGTAAATAAAATATTTACCGAAGTAATTATTCAAAATGTCTAAAAATAAAAGTTACCTATTTACACAATTTGAAAATCCTGATTCCAAATATGGAATCCATTTTTCCAAATTCGAAACACAAAAGTGGCAGAAATTAATTTAAAATTAATTCCCGCTGTCAAAACAAAAATCGTGTTTTTAAGATATAATAACTATCAAAAGATTGATACTTGTTTATGTTTGGTTTAATTGTGAAATTAAGTCCAGTGACCAACATTGTATTAAATGGTAAAAATATATTATAAATATACTTTAAAACCACTCAAATTAATAATTTATCACTATTAATAATTTTGATTAAAAAAGTTGTTTTTAATTAAAATTTAGTAATTTGCACTATTCATCAAAATATTAAAGTTATCCGAAAAGTACCAAAATTTCACCTTAGGCTAAATTCGATACTCCAAATCCAAAAATGAAGTCTATTTTGAGAGATAAAATCTCTAAAATTTTAAAAAGTAGGTATTACTATTCATAACGGCTAGTTTGATCGGTTGTGGTGTGTGTTAGAACTCGATGTTGCATATAACACACGCTATTGAATTATTCAAAGAGAAGTGTACTATAGAAGCTTGGGGTGTTACAAAACGTGATTTTTATATAGTTCCTAAATCAAATGGTAATAAATATTTATTTAAATATGATTCTTGAAGGGTTTAAGAATTTTTAATGCTGAGTTTATTAGAGCTATTATTCTAAGACTGTAGTTATTCTGAGTGTTTTTGAATTGAGAAATTAAAATGATTTATTTTGAGTTTTTGTTATGAAGGTAAAAAGAGTTCATTTTGTTGAGATTTTTTTGGGTGATTCAAAGATTCATTTTTATGGACTTTGAAAACTATGTGTATTTTTGTATCTTGATGTGGAGATGTTTTCTATGCTAAAAATACTTTTGAGAAGCATAAAATTTATCAGGGGGAACCCATGTTGTTATTTGATGATATTTATTTGTGTATGGTGGCCTATAAGTATTATAGGTTTTCTATATTTAGATTCTAAATTTTATGGGTGTTATTTTATTCTATCATCTAGATAGACTTTGATTTTATCAAGTCTTTTGAAAATTAGAGGTGATGGTCTGATAATATTTTACTGGGGAACATAGTGAATGTGTGTGTATGGATTCGTTTTTGATTAGTAAAAGCTGGTATAGTTTTTAATGTTGAGGCTATAACCATTTGAAAATTTACTTACTCGGGAATTGAGTGCTGAGTCCGTGAGAAGAAAAAAAGTAGATCCTATAAAGGGTTTACATATAGTGAGAAAGAGTAGTCGAGAAGTCATATTTTTATACACATAAAGGAGAATTTATAAAAAAATTTATTGAATAACTGATTTGGATTTTCAGTCTATTATATCTACAAGATCGAATAAAAATATCACCTTCCATTTATTAAATAAACCAATTTATATTTATGGATTTTATTAGGTGGTGGTGCTTATTTATTTTTAACTATTGGGAGAAAATAGAACTTGTGGGAGTTAATGTATTGCTCGGAAGCATTGTTTTTAAGATAATAATATACACAAACACTTGAATTGATAAAAATATATTACTATAAAATTTGTATCAGGGGATAACAAACCATTACAGAAAGGAGTAGGATCTCACATTAGGGATGAAAATTTTAAAAACTTATGCATTCCCTAACCTTCTTTATAACTATCATTTATCATCCAAGGTTGAGTGTTAATATTAAAGTGAGATAATTATATCCTAACCTATCTTGGTGGTGAGTTTATAAAAGAAAAAATAAATTCTAAAAGTTTGGTTACATTGATTCGACCCTATCATTTAATCCATTTGATTCTCAATGAATTTCAATATTCAACATCAGGTTTCATATACATACTGACATACATGATAAATATTATAGGCGAAAAATAGAAAATTATATCCATCCTTTAGTATCCTTATAAGTATCCCAAATATTTATATTATTTATCCTTAATAACACAAGTAAAGTCCCTCTTTTGGAGTTCTCTATGCTAAACCACATTATTACTTTACCAACATTTATTTCTTATTTAAGTCAAAGTAAAATTTTAGAACCATCTTTATAGATTTTCATATCCATTATGTAGGTTGATTTACCCATGTCTTTAATCGAGAGTCATTCACCCAATCTCATCTTTGTTGAATGTAAAGCCAAGATATTATTTCTGTGAAGTTGTATGTCATCCATATATAGTATCAAAAATACTGTTACAATTTCATAAATATTCTTATATACACAAGATTTTTCTACAATTTTTATGAAACCAAACTATTTGATCCCATCATCAAACTAATTATTCCAAATTTAAGAAACTAGCTTCAATCCAAAAATAGGCCGTTATAACTTTCATTCCTTATAAAAATATTTTGGAACTTAAAAATATTTTGATTTTATCATATACACATACATGAATAAATTACTATTATGTAAAGAAGTTTTTGAATCCATTTGTAATATATATTAATCAAAGTGTGTTGGTGTGAAAAGGAATACCCAAATGTACATTTTCATCACTATAAGTGAAAATGTTTCTTCTTAGTCAATACCATGAATTTTTCTATAAACCTTTTCCACCTATAATGCTTTATTGGTAAAAACTATACCATCCATGTCATATTTATTATGGAGAACCCATTCTAACCTCATAGGTCTCACCCCTTTAGGTGTATCCACTAAGTTCTGAACTTGTCTAGTGTACACAGAGTCCATCTTAGATTCCATGTATTTCTAAAATTTCTCAGAATCATAAATCTCAAAGACATTATGGTAAGTGATAGGTTAATGTCCTTTTAACATTACCTATCTATCAATTACTATGAGAAATATATATCTCATGATATCTTGATAAAACCTACCTAACCTTTAACTTTTTTATGTAACTTGAGTTGGTTATTATTCCAAAACTCTTTTTGTAACACACTGAACCTATATTTTGTTGAAACTTCATGTTTGTTAGTCTTGAAATTTTTCAATTTCAAATTTCTAATGACTAACCAATCATCTTTTATTTTACTTCTCAAGGAAAACAACAAATTAGGCTAAAAACAGTTTTTCATGACTCGGCCTTCACTTTTCCAAAATTTTTTCATTTATTTATTGGTATCCTTGTAAATTAATTCCATGTTGAAATTATAAAAAAAACATTAATTCTTGGATTGTAGTGTCAGGGACATGATTATTGTGCTGTTAGTGTTAACCATTCAAACAACCATGAAAAATAATAGTTCCTTATCAATGGAATATTTCATGGTTGGTTCATAGTTAGTCTAATAATTTATTCACACATGCATCATGACAGGGGTGTTTAGTGAAGGGTACATAATTTTTTCCTATTTTGGAAAACCATACTGAAAAACCATGCAACATGCCCGAATTTTTAATTTTCGGAATTTCATATTCAACCCCTACTTGTTTATGAAGCCCCCTTTTCCTCCCTATCCTCCCACTCACATGATCTATCCATGAAGGATCATTAGGTGACCCCCTCACCTATACCATGGATTTATTGGAAATTCCTTCAATTTAGAGTGGATTTTTTATGTCAATATGATCTTTTATCCTCCCATTATTTTCTACTTCCTCTTCCTTCTCTTATTTCTTCATATCCCCCTTTTGTGAAGCCATAGTGGAAAAAACCAAGATGGAAGGGGTGTCTCTAAATTATGGGTTTTGGTATCTAGTTCTTATTAATCACTTCTTGAGTCCCATTCTAATGTTTTTATTTAATGTGAATTGTTTTCTTCAGTTTGAGGTAGGTTTCTCCATACATGATTATTTACATTTACAACTATGATTTTCTGGAATTTCTAAAACAATTTCTTATTTATCTATAAACCTTTGTAAATATTTTCAATATTGTTTGATAAAATAATCAATTTTAATTTGAATGCCATGGAATGTGAAATGGTCTATTAAAAGTTTCATCTAAGGTTAAAATGTGTCTTTCGCAGTTCATGAACATCTAATGTTTGATTTAATGCCATATTTTCTCTTTTAAATGTATTTCCTTACCCATGAAAAGTGTTTTTGTTTCTAAAGAATTAATAAAATTCTGAATTTTAAAATTATGGTTATATTTTGGAATAATTATAGATTTATTGTTATGATTCTAGAGTTTTTTGGGATACTTCTTATGTGTTTAGGTGATTCAGATTTTTAATTGGTATTTTATAAGTTTGATTTTAAATAATTATTGAAATTTATCTAGAATGTGTTAATTTGTTTCATGATATAATTAAGTTTTATTTTAATATAAAAGTATCACCCCAAATTTTTGAATGACATCTAGTTTTAAAATCGAATTTCTTGATTTGGTTCTTTCAAGAAGTATCAAGGTCTGGTTGGCCCCTTATGAAAGGGATTTCATAAAAAGCAGGTGAATAAGGTGTTTACATGTTTTGGAATTTCATATGATTTACCATATGATTTATTTAAACATATTTTCTTAGATGGTCAGGTGAACTTAGAAACTTGGGTAGGAAATCCTAGAATAAATAAGGTCATTTACTCTAGTTTAGTGTGTCAACATGATTAGGGAAGTAAAATATGCTACACCACTATTAGTAAGTGAAGTCATTATATCCATCTCACTAAATGAGGGTATTTACATAATATGTGAAGTTATTTTACTAGTTAAACCTAGATTTAGTTTCCCTTGGGATACTCCCATGAAGTTTTTTACATTCAATTATGTCCTTTTGTATTATATATTATTTTGGTTGATTATGTATCCTCTAATATGTTGCTATTATTTCAAGTTACTTTTGACCAATTTTCTTTTATCTAGTGAATGATTCTATCATTTAAGTTCTTTCATTTATTGTTTATTAGTTATTTATACTATTATTGATTGTTTTTATCTCATATCTATAGTTTCCCTATGCTTATTAATATTTGACTGTCATGCTACAATTTTTTTTAAAAGTAAATTAATAAAATGAGGTTTTGTGATTAAGTATGTTATCACCTATAGTTTTTAAATGAACCTTTCTACTTTATTTAAAGAGGAATATAACATAATTTTTCTATAAAAACAATGACTTTAGTAAAATAAATATATTCTTTTTCCTAAAAAAGGACAAATATAAAATTCATTAACATGATCTGATTCATTTAAAGGAAAAAGGAATTCGTTTTTCACAAAAATATATTCCAAACTATCATGTAAGGGTTTTAATATTAAATATTATACATGGGGTGTGGGGGGGATACCTTCTGAAAATTTTATGCTCATGCACATATATAAATTTTCAGGTTCTAATCAAGTCATATAAGAGTTCTAAGATATATGTTCCTTTCCATTAAATTCCTTTGGATTAGATTTAGAATTGTAGTAAGATGGAAACCATGGGTCCCATGAAGATTTATAGTATAGTGTTTGTGTTATTTTTTTATTTTGGGCTAGAACATATGTATTATGTCAAAAAACAAATCAAATACCCTGGTACGTTGGTGCCCTAAAAAGCTATGATGTGGACTAAAGGTAATTATCGTTCCCTATAGGTTGGTTTATAGCACCGGAAATCAACAAGAATTTAAAGGGAATGGTTGTTTCCATAACAAAAAATTAATGATGATAGAATAATAGAAGATAAAAACAATAAATAGTCAGTTTTCCAAACACTCATCAAGGAGAAAATTACCACAATTAGATAGACATGAAACCCAAATTGGTCACCATCAAAAAGAAAAAAACACAACATCCATCCAGATAAAGTCATAGAATCCCCATGTAATATGTATAATACATCTCCATAAGTAACCACTATCACCAAAGGTCCTATGAATCAATAAAACCAACCACCTCCAAGTGACCCTTTCCATTTTCTTGGACATGAAATAACATAATCTATAAACACACCAAGAAAAAGTAAGTTTGCGAGAAAAAATTTCTTTATTGGATTTCACCAAATGTTCCATATGTAATTCCAAAACCAATAAACCATTTATGCTTCATTTTTAAATAAAACAATGAATAAAGATTATTTTAATATTAAATAGTCAAATATCATTTCAAATCGAATATATAGAAATTATATCAAAATATGCTTCAATGAACATTTCCATATAATGAAAAGGTCATGAATAAACCAATTCAAGAAAACACTATCATGTAATAATCAAATAAAATAAAGCACTATGGTTATATTCCCATTAGCTAGTTAGTTTCTAGTTATAGGTTCCTTTCACTATCCACTCAAAAAGTCATTTCCTAATGTGTGTGTACACATCACTAAGGCTTAGGCCATAAGTATAGAATCAATAAACACCCCATTGGGGAAATCATCCCAAACTTTGTTTAGTTATAATTTTCATCATCAATCTATTTCTACGGAGTTATAGTCCTAGAATGCTTGTCATAATCACCCACTAACTATTTAGTCTCACATGTTCTTGAATAATTAATTCAATCAATCAAGGGAAATAATTTCAATTCAGTTCTTCATTCAAAATCCAATGAAATATTCCAGGTTTCAACATGCAATTTCAATTTAAAAATCAAATAATAGGTTTTCATGAAGTTCATTCCTTTAAAATTCAACATTTATTTAAATAAATTTTTATCAATTATCAACATCAAATAATTTAATACCATATTTTCCCAAAACCACAACATATTTTCAAAACATTTGATTTTTTTTATTTCACAAATATAATTCCTTTAAAATAAAACCTCAAAAAAATCACAATTAATGTTTTAGAAAACAATTAAGATAAATTTAAATTAAAGAAACAAATTAAGGTTTCAATTATAGGGAAAATCCTTATAGAATCACCAAACTTGTATCACATGATCAATCAAGCACCGGAATCATGAATTTTTAATTTAGAGTCAAAGGCATTGAAGATAAAATAAAAACCCCTAGAATAATATTCCCTAAAATAAATATTTATATCCATTTAAAACATGTGAATATAACATTCTTAAATAAGGGGAGAAGAGAAGAAATGGGGATTCTAAATCAAGTGAAAAAAACTTACATGAGAGGAATCAAATGCATCCACGGACACTTCAATCTAAGATAAAAGGGGTTGGAGAATCCAAAATACTCTCTTGAGATCCCCTAACAGATAAAGGGTTATGTTCAGGTCGAGTGGGAGGAGATTATAATTAATAATGGGGAATTAGGGATTTTTATTTAAATTTTCAAGGGATTAAAAATGCATTTTCATGGTTTTCTGAGTTAGGCTGCATGTATTATACTAACCAAGTGATTAACCATGCATCCATACTGAGATTTTAGAAAGGGTTCATGGTTTGACCACATGGTTAGAAAAACAGTTCTCCAAAAATGAAAACTGCCACAATATAGGGCTTCACCATTTGGAGGGGAGGAAGCATGGTTTTTGTTAAATATGCATGACCCTCCAGAGTAACCAAACCTGGAATACAGTTTACTAGAACAAATTTCATGATTTTACTTAACTGTGTTCCAACCATTCAAAAACTAAAAACATAAAAAAAAATATAAAACCCCAAAATGACTGGAAATAATACCTAAAGAATAAATGACCAAAACAACCTAAAAGATGTTAATGAGATGTTACAACCACCCCACCATAAAAACTCTCTTCCCCCATAATTATTATCAAGGATACTCCATGTCAAAGATATGAGACCATTGATCTCTGATAAGTGTCTCAGGCTCGCAAGTCTAATGAGAATTAGAACCATGATGTGAAATTACACAAACCATGGGTATATACTTTCCACAAAGAACCTTTATTTCATAATCAAAAATCCAAACTACCTGATCAGTAATGGTTAAATTCAATTCCACATCAAGATCCTCCTATCCCAAAACATGATATGGGTCATAGAGATACTTTATAAGGTATGATATTTAGAACATGTTATGAACTGGAAGTGGGAAATCCAAAATTGTAAGTCACCCTTTCAATATGATCAATAACCTCAAATGCACCCATATATCTTAGTGAAAGTTTTGTATATTTTCAAAGCCACTAGTGACCTCACTAATGTGAAGCACTAAAAAACACATTGTCACCAACAAAAAAATCTAAAGGAAATAGAACATGATCAGTATAAGATTTTTATAATCTCATGCCATTAGAATTATTTGATAAATCAAAAAAATATTTTCCATTATCTCTTGGACTAAACTAGTTATAAGTAGGGTAGTTTCACGAATCCACATCCAAAATAACAAATATTTACATGGATCACCATACACGGCCTTAAAAGGGTTACATACTAATGGATTCTTGGTAACTTTTGTTTTAGGAAAACTCAAACAGTCCCAAGGGGATATCCCAATCTACACCAAAGTCAATAACATAAGCATGAATTAAGTCTTCAAGATTATTTAAGGCTCACTCTATCTTGCCATCCATCTGTGGATTATATGACATGCGAATACTAACCCGTGATCCCATCATCTCTGGAGTCCTCTCCAAAAATAATAAGTTAATCGGGGATACCTATCATAAACTATAATAGATAGAACTCCATGAAATCTGGGGATCACTTGAACATAGAAACTTCTCAATAATCAAATTTGTTAATATAATTAATAGGGATAAATTGATCTAATTTAGTCAGCTGATTGATCAATACCCATATCACATTCTTCTCTCGAGGTGTATAAAGAAACTTAACCATGAAATCCCTCAAAATATCATCCCACTTAAAAGTTGACACTGAAATGGGATAAATAAAACCCAAAATTTTCTTATAACAACAACACATTTTATAAAATATTTCTCTTATTTAATGTTTTGTATTACACACAACACCGAGTGTAAAAGATCCACAATTCACTTTTAAAACATTATTATCTAATGTGACAGTCATAACCTGACTATTAATTTAGAGGGTATGAATATTGTTGAATATATATATATATATATATATATACATATATATATATATTATACCAAATATAAATATATTGATAAATTATTTGTACAAATCATTCAATTTTTAGTAGTCACTTGATTCTACAAAAATATGTTTTCTCAAAAAATATGTTTTCTTATGAGTAAATATTATAATTAATTTATGAATGTTTTATAAAATGTATTTGAAAAAGATTTTTCATTTTTTAATTCATCATTTGAAAATAATATTAAGATTAATTTTTAATAATTTTCTGGAAAGATTTATTTTTCAATGAATAATGAAAAATACTCATTTTTATTGAAAACTATATTTCTATTTTAAATTATTTACAAAGTAAACTTATATTTTGGTTATTTTTAAAATTTAATTAGTTATTTTTTTTATTTTAAATAATTAAATTATGGGTTTTTAAATTTATTTTATGTTTTAATTTAGTATAGAAACATTTTATATTTATAAAGGGAAATTTTCTGAAAAAAACTTTTTTATAGCGATTTTCCTATTTAATTTTAAATTAAATTATATCACTTTTTAATGTTTAATTTTGATAAATGTATTATATATTTGGAATTAGTGAGTTAAAATTTAGTTAATAGGTCTATTTTAATTTTGACCAATTAATATAGTAAACTTATTAATTTTTGTTATCATAGTAAAGGGTAAAACTCGTAATTAAAGGTTAAAATAAAATGATAAGGACTATAAAGTTACAATAAAACATGCCGAAATAGTATTATATGCTTATATATAGTCCATATTAAATAAAAAGGTCGAATGTATTACCTTTTGGGGCTACTTGGTTGAGATTATGAATTCTATAATATTTTATTTAAATAAAAGTCAAACATGTCACCCTCTTGGTTTTAATAACTAAAATATTTTTAACATGGGGTTGTCTAGGGGAAATGATTGAATATAAATATTATTTTGAAATATAAATTATTTTTTATCATCATGGTGTTTTTTAGTTTTTAGGAATTAAATAATTACAATAAAGTTTTACACAATAAGATACAATAATTATTCAATTAATAGAAAAATAAAATAAATGATATTGAAAATAATAAAAGTTTTATAATTTGAGATAATTTATGTGGTCCAAGAATTTTATATATTAACATGACATGTTAAAGATATATTAATTTTTTTCTTTGAATTTATACTTCTATCTTAAGGCTATTAAAGTCAAAGAAGTGAAGTGTTTCGAAATTGAAAATAATGATATTTTATGAAAATAACAATTTATTAAATTATTTAAAAATCATAAAAATATTAAATAAAAATAAAAAGAAAAAATATGGTCTAAAATGTCACCTCGTGTTCATTAATAAATGGTCCCCTCCTCCCTCACCTCTTAACACAATTTTGGGCCTTCTAGATTGACTATCCTCTACCAAATTATTTTTTAAACTCCCTTAGTCACATTTTGGAGCTTCTTTTCTTTCAAAAATACCAACCATAGACCCCTTTAGGGGATATATAAAGGATTAGTTCCAAATAATAGGAGGTTAAAGAGCTTTCAAAGGAAGTCAGACCTAAGGTAAGAGATTTTCATCTCACTTTTATTTATATACAACACATGCCTTAGACAATAAATTTTTCTTTATTGATGTGTACATAATGACCATGTATATTTATTTTGATTATTCTCATGAAAATTATGAGATATACATATCCATATAACATTATTTATTTCATGGGGTTTACAATTAAAATAATACCAAAGTGTAACTGTTTATTTCATAATATAAAAATTATCTTAGATTTTTTATATCTCCACCGAGGATTATTTCTCTTATATGTGCATATTTTCTAAAAATGTTTTAAAATAAGGTTTTTACTATTCTCTTAAAATTTTTTAAAATAATTTTTTCCCTAAATTTAATTTTTAATAAATGGTTTGAAATGAATATTTTTATCATTTTACAAAAATCTAGGCTGTGACTTTTCAGACAGAATATAAAAGGAATGTTTTTAACTTATACGACAAGAACATATTTTCCCCCCATCATGAATCCTCAATGATTTTAAGATTTATTTACAATTTTATAAGTTAATTTTAAAAGTAAAATGTTTCCATTTATATGTTTTCCATTTTTTTTAAAAGAGAAGTGATTTTAAAATGGAAAAGTTATTTTCCTCTAGAAATAATCCAACTGATCTTTCAAAATAATTTCCATCTAAGATGAAATAATTTGATATTACTTAAGTTTTAATATGGATTTTATATAATAATACCATCCTTATTCATTCAATGGATTCATTATTTTTTTGATGACATGGTGTTTATGAAACCCTTTACCTTTCCACAGGTTATACTTTGATAAAATGATGAAATGTTTAGGAAACCCATTTATTTTCCGTGGGTTATGTTAGAATGGAATATTTATAAAACTCATTTATTTTTGTGGGTGCTGATTTTATGATTTTTTTATAATCTTATGGCACAAATATTTATGGTTATCATTATGTGATGGTGGTTATGTTATAACCAAGAACGATGGTTATGTTGTAACCAAGGACAGTGGTTATTTTATTACCATGGATGGTTGTTTTGTTATAACAAATATTGAGTGAGACCTATATCTCCCTCAAATTAATTGGGTAAAAATGGACAACACATGAGGTAAAATTTTAATGCATGAACCTGATTTCATATTCAAAATTTTACACAATCTGGATTTAATGTCTATTAGTTTATATGTGGAACTAGATTTAATTTTTAGATGTGTATGCATAGACCTAGCTTTCATGTCCATAAGATTGTGAGTGGACTTGGTTTTATGTCCATAAAATTATACGAAGGCATTATTTCATGTCCTTAACTTAATGAGTGTACCTGTTTCTATTTATATATATTCCCAAAGTTGTAACTTTATACCAAAATTCCATGTCTTATGTCAATTTTTTACTCTCATAGCTTATGTTCTTTAATTCCATCACGATTCATGTCTTATGAACTATTAATATTTATGCAATGAATCTTGTTAAGGATCCATGAAATATTGGGTATGAACTTAGTATGTTATGATATCATACCCTTATACTTATCCAAGTGTTGCATATGATCATAGATTGATATATCTCATGTTTACCCTTTATAAGAATCCTAACTGACTCTTACTTATGTTTCCTTTCCTAGGTTATGAAGTAAGGTTTTATGTAGAGTATGTATATAAAGAGTATAAAAGGGGGAGATATTTGTGGGAGATATTGACGATCCTTCATGAAATAAGAAAACTATGTATCTTTTATCCAAAGAAACTAAAATTATTCCATCATCAGGATTGTTTTTTATAAAGTATTTAATATTCATAAATTAATATGTAACATTTATACATCAAAATATTGGGCCATTTTTGTTGGTATAATAGGGAGGCTTAGTCAAACAATAGAGAATATGGTTTTGAAAATTTAGTAAAAACCTCGGGGATAAGTCTAAGCATATAATAATATCCTAACATTTTTCCAAGGAAGAGGTTATATTATTTTCCAAGAAATTACATCCCTATTTGGATAATACAAGTGGATGTGGCTCTGGAACAGTTGTACATTGGGGTAATAACCCAAAAACAAACACATTGAGCTAGACTCGATCGACACCTAGTAGATGACAACAAGACTTTTTATATCCCTGGGTTGAAACTGTTGGGGGATATTCTTAGTAATAATATATATTTTCTCTAGAAACCATTTGGATGGATTTAAATTGATGATAATAATGGATAACCTAGTTTAAAATTAAGGTGTCATAAATTGAAAATATGATGTCATGATTTAGACATCCTATAAATGATTATATACTTTCCTATTATGATTATGGTTTCTCACACTATGATTTTGGTTTTAGTTAATGGCATAATCTTAAGGGATACAAGTTAATGGTGAATGTAATGGACCATAGAATGATTTTACTATTGAGAAAGCAAATAAAATGGGAATTGGAAGGAGAAACCTTGTTATCATCCCTAATTAGAAATCTTATAAAATGATAAACAATTTTCAACTTTGGTGAGTTTCCTAACAAAACTAATAAGTGTAAAAGGGTGTTTCATGGTGAACATAGAGGAAATAAATTTCAATTTTCATGATGTTAAGAATTTTAGAAGAAACATGAATGACAATGCCTCAAAGGTACATGAATATGTTTTGGGTGTGGAAAATAAAGACATAGAGAAAATAATTTCTGAGGAAAATAGAATGGTTTGGTCAAATCAATGGATGAGAATATTTGTTCAATAAGTTATCATCAATAGTATAATGTTTTAAATGTATAAATTATGTTCACTACACAAATAAGTCTCCTAGTGGAAATCTTGAGAAAACGATCAACAAGTCTGCACGAGAAATGGTTTATAATTTAACAATAAGGATACTACAAATAAAATATTAAAAGAAAATAGTGTGAAGGAATATGATGGTTATGCTTATTTAATGGATTAAGAAAAAAGTGGAATGGTTTAAATGATCATATATATGTATTTTAGAATTATGTTATAATTTTTTTTATGAATGATATTCTGGATTACAAGAATCATGAAACATCTATGGATTTTTCCAAAGTTATTTCTCATTAATGAATTAAAATTAAATGTTTAATTGTACTAATAACCAAGAAAATTGATTTAGTGGAAAGATGATATTTTTTTTGGAAAATATATGATTAAGGTAAAGATAACCCTTAATATGTGTCCAATACAGAGATAAGATTGTTTAATTTGGATAAAGATTTGATTGACTCTGATGGGATTATATTGGTAACCATGAAAGTGGCTAGTCATTTAATTAATCTTTGATAAATTTTATTTATTTTGGTTTTAGTTATATATTAAATATTCCATGGTTTCACTTGAGGAAAAAGGATATTATTAATTTGTAGAAGGCTTCATGTTTTCAATATTGTATTATAGTAATTTAGGTTATTAATATTTTTCTAGAGAATAGGTGACCAAGGTGTTTACATATTTGGTATGGGACATTAAGAGAAACTTTTCGGAATTAATGTTATTTTTATTTTGGAATCGTAGTGTATTTTTTTTCTAAATTTTTTGTGTCTTGAATTTGGTGAGACCTTTTGGGAGGAGTTTTATGATCAACTAATTATGGATTAGATTAAGCTAAACGTTGTAAATTATTATTGTAGTTTTAGAAATTAATGTATTGATCCATATTGGATAACTTATTCTATCCATTTTGGTTTTAGTTAATATTTAAAGATAGAAGGAGTATCTTTTTATCCTTTTTAAAATTTTGGGATCCATTTGAATTTGATAATAGTTCTAAAGGAATGAAATATTCATCATGCATGTTCATAATTTGGAGTAAAAGATGAGATTATGGTGGAAATTTATTAAAGGATGAAATTTCACTTTTCAAATAAGTATACTTACTTATGTTTCTAGTATAAATGGAAAATGAATGCCTCAACACTATGAAAAGGATCTGAAGAAATTTTTTTTCCTATAACCTTCAATTAAGATCACTTGATGGACTTTTCCACATCTCCACTTTATGATTTTGTGATTGTTATCTTTTTCAAGATAATTTAATATCTTGTGTTCAATAATCTCAAGACATTAATTTCCTTCCATGTCTATATATTCACTTCCCAAAAATGTTATTATATTTGTAAAATTAGTGTGTATAATCTCAGAGGACCTTTGTACATCCCTTTCCCTCTTTTTAAGGGAATGTTTCATAATCCATTTTTTCTATGTTTGTTTCCATAATGAAATTTACAAATGTAAAACCTTTGATTACCAAGCACAGGTAAAAATTGTGAGGAAGTAATTTATTAAGGTGGTGGGGGAGGGGGGAGAGAATATAATACCCTGAGATTTTATAAAACATTTTCCTTTAAATAATTTTATTTATTGGATGGTTAGTGTTACACACAACACTAAGTTTAAAAGAACCCCGATACACTATTTAGATATTATTATTTAATGTGAAAGTTATAAAATATCCATTAATTGAGAGTGTATGAATATTATAAAATACATATGAAATATCTATATTTCAAACTTAATATAAATTTATTGATAAATACCTAGTAAATAATCTTTTAATTTTTAGTAATGTAATTTTATTTTTCAAAAATACGTTTTCTCCAAAAATGGTTTTTCTTATGAGTAAATATTATAATTAATTTATGAATTTTTTTGAAAAAATATATAAAGAAATTAACTTTTTTATTTAATTCATCAGGTCATTATTATCATAAGATTAATTTTTGATTATTTTCTGAAAAGATTGATTTTTCAATGAATAGTGAAAAATACTAATATCTATTGAATACTATATTTTTATTTTAATGTATTTACAAATTAAAATTATATTTTGGTTTTTATTGAAATTTAATTAGTTAATTTTGATTTAAAATAATTAAATTATGTTTTTTTAAATTTACTTTATACTTGAATTTAGTATACAAACATTTCATATTTAAAAGGGAATTTTTTGGAAAAAAATGTTTTCAGGGTATTTTTCCCATTTAATTTTAAATTATATTATGTAAATTGCATGTGTCCATTTATGATAAATAGATTCCTTATTTGGAATCATTGGTTCCATGTTTTTTAAATAATTCCACATTATTTCTAGTTAATAGGAATAATAAACTTATTAGTTTTTGTTACTATGATAAAGGGTAAAACGAGTAATTAAAGGTTAAAAATAAAATAATAAGTAATATAAAATTACTTTAACACTTGAATAAATATCATTTGATTCTTATATCTCATGTATAATCATCTATAGGTCAAATTTGTGACCTTTTTGGGCCACTTGGATTAAAGGAGTCATTATAATGTAGAAGATATAAACGAACTTTCAAAGAAAGTTGGGACTAATTTAAGGGGTTTTCATCTCAATTATATTTATATAGAAACCATTACATATACACTACATATGTTTTTTGTGTGGTTTATATTCCTATAATGAATTTATTTTATGTTTCTTATCATGGAAATTATGACATATACATATCTATATAATGTTCTTTTTTTCACGGGCCTTATGAATCAAGTAATTCCAAAGTAGTAAGGGTTTATTTCATAATATCATCTTTATTTAGGATTTTTTTTTTGTGTCTGTACTGGGGTATATTTCTCTTAAATTTGTAGGTTTTCTAAAAATTATTTAAAAAATGTTTTTACTATTCTCCTAAAATTTTTTATTATCATTTTTACCCTTGTTTCAATATTTACAAAACAGTTTGAAAGGAATATTTTTATCATTTTTCAAACATGGTACTTTGTGACTTTTTTGACAAAATATGAAAGGAAATTTTTTTAATATTATAAAACATGAGTGGATTTTCCCACTTTCACAACACCTCAGTGATTTTAATCATCCTTTACAATTTTATTTTAAAGTAAAATGATTTCATTTATAAGTTCATTGTTTTTTTAAAGAGAGAAGTAATTTTAAAATGGATATTTTATGTTCATCAATAATTATTCCAATTGATATTTAAAAATAATTTTCCATATAATATGAAATCCATTGATGTTACTTAAGATTTTCTAGAGATATGAACCAAGGATACCAACTTTATTCTTTTTATGGATGGGTTATTTTTATGATGACATGGTGTTTATGATACAAATTACCTTTCCATAGGTTATACATTGATGAAATGATGAAATGTTAGTGAAACTGTTTTATTTTCCATGGGTTATGCTATGATGGAATTTTTATGAAACTCACTTCTTTTTCTGGGTTTTTATTTGATGAATTCTTTATGATCTTGCGGCAAACACATGTATGGTTGTAATTATGTGACAATAGTTATGTTATATAAAAGGATGGTGGTTATGTTATAACCAAGGATAGTGGTTATGTTATAACCAAGGATTGGGGTTACATTATAACCCCGGATGAGTGGGACCTATATCTCCCTCAAATGAAATGGGTAAAGATGGAAAATTCATAAGGTAAAAATGTTATTAGTGAACCTGCTTTGAAGTTCATAATTTTATGTATGTATTTGGTTTTTATGTCCATAAGTTTATACCTAGACCTAGATTTCATATCTATAAGTTTATATGTATACCTGGATTTGATCTTCATTAGATCATGAATGAACCTGGTTTTATATCCATAAATTTTTCTGAGGGCCCAATTTCATGTCCTTACCATAATGAGTGAGCCTATTTTTATTTATACATGTTCAAAAAGTTATAAGTTTATGAAAAAATTCCATGTCTTATGTAAATTTTATGCTCTCATGGATTATGTTCTTTGATTCTATCATGATTCATGTCATATGAACTAGAAATATTTATTTCATGACTCTTCTTTATGATACATGATCAATTAAGTATGAAAATTTTAATTATTGATACCATAACCTAATTCTTATGTTATGATTTCATATGATCATCAATTGATACATCTAATAATTAACCTTATTGAAAATCTAATCTCACCCTTTCTTATGTTTTCTTTCCCAGGTTATGAATAATGGTTTTTATAGGTTTTGTTTATGAAGAGTACTAAAGAGGGGGATCATTATGGTAGATGTTGAATATTTTTCATGAAATTAGATGATTATGTATCTAGTATCCAAAGACACTAAACTTATATGGTCATTGAGAATGTTTTTTATACAATGTATTTAATATTAATCAATTATGATGTAACATTTATATATGAAAATCATGGGTTGTTATATTTATGGTTCTTGACCTTGAACTACTAATCGATATAATAATAAGAAACAAAATCTATAATCTCTTATCTCATAAAAATACACTAGATTCAATATTTAATGTAGAATAATATCTTCTTGGTATGAGGGTGAAATTCCCATTGATAATTGTGATGATCCCCTATAATATCTTTTCTTATGGACAAAAGTTTGATCTACTAACTTTGAAAACATATGATACCCTCAGAATATACTAAACACTCTACGATTGTCTCCCCACTATAGAGTACCTAAATCATAATAACTCATCATCAATATTTTTCTCATGAAGAATCATCTTAAGAATATGGGAGGTCAACTACATGCTTTATAGAACAATTTTAGTCTCATATTTCCAAACTCCGAAATGAAAAGGAGAAAATAGATTCATTAGATTCACCTCTTATAATGATTCTTTCACAACATTGGTAGGAAGTTTACTCCTCAAGTCAATATCAATGACATTCCCCTATCCATGGGGTGTAGGAAATATTGAAATTTAAGAATTACTTATACACCACCCTTCACCTCTGAAATAGATTCAAATATTTCTGAGAGAATATATAACTTGGGATTTGACGGTTGGAAGAGAAGGTAAATCATTTTATAAAATATTAATCCTACCAAATATTAAGGGTATATAACATGGATATGAATTTGTGGTCATGTATAGGATTATTATTCTCATGTTGACTACGTTTTCAAGAACCATATATCACTATGTTATCATCCTATATGACAACACAACCAAAATCCTAAATTGATACAACACAAAAGAGCACATAAACTTTCCCACATTATAGAAGTGTCAACATTGTGGAAGATGCAGAAGATATTTTAAATCATCAAAATAGATATTAAATTTCAAATACCATAAGAAATTTTCTCATTTTCAAGTAAAAGTGATCATAAAATGATCCAAATTTTATAAAATCTTGTAAAAATGATGGAAATACCCCACTAAGCCCAAGAATATTTGAATCTCAAAAACATTCCATGATTACTTCCATCCCTAACAACCATCACCATATTAAGATCGAATGATATACTATGTTCTAAGACCACATGACTCAACAAATTTACTTTTTAAATATATAAACCGGATTTCAATAGCTTGGTATGTAGTTTGCAATCTTTCAAAATTTCCAGAATTTCTCTCAGATGACATGTAAGGTCTTCCTTAGTTTTAGAGTGAACCAAGATGTCATCAAAAAACACCACCATGAACGAGTTGAGATACTCATAGAATAACCTTCTCATCACTTCTATAAAAACTACCAGAGCATTGGTTTGAATAGAGGGAATAACAGGATAATCAAAATGTTTATAGCTGCTCCCAAAGGCAGTCTTTGGAATATTGGATTCTTTCCTACTCAGATGGAAATAATCATACTAGAGATGAATCTTCAAGAACCACTAACCCCTTTAAATGAGTAAAAAACAATCTATCCTAATAAATAAATACTTTTTCTTTTCTATGACTCGATTGAGTTTTTTGTAATCAACACAAAGACAATGTGTCCCATTGAATTTCTTTTAAAAAAGGATAAGAACTTTCCAAGGAAACCCCATTGGGATAATAAATCCTTTAGTGAACAAATATTTATGATATGTAATTAAATCCTTCATTTTAGATGGCACAATATGGTAAGAAATAATAGATATAGGCTAGCTACAAGGTACCAATTCTATGAAGAACTATACTTTACTCACTGGTGTAAAATTGGAAAATTCAGATGGAAATAAATGGAAAACTCAATGAAAACTAGAGGAAGATTTCTGCTTAAAGGTTCTCATTACAGATCAAAATAAAACACAGATATCACCCTACCTATCTCCAGAAAAGGTGTTCTAGATATACTCAACCTTAGGTCCAACTCTCCCTAGAATACACATCACACCCCTTTGTGGGTACTAAAGGATAATAATAATAGATATTAGTCAATCCATTATTTATGGGAAATCACCCAATCCATCTCAAAAATGACCTCGAATGGTTTCATGTCAAGAACCAAAATTCCCATTTGATATCGATCTATGATAAAGAGAAGACACAACATGGGAATTATAGACCCTCCTCCATATAAATTCCAAGGCGCATAGTAATACCCATAATATAAGACGTAATCCCTCTAGGAGGATTTAGAAAATTCACAAAATGAGTCAAAAAAAAAGAATGAGTTACATCAGTATAAAATAAACTAGTCATTAAAGATGAATATATAGTGATGGTACCTATCACTCTCACTAGAACCACATCATATTCCTTTAGAAACTCTTCCACTGCATGATAAAGCTTAATTATAGATGCCTATTGTAACAACGTGAGATTTTAAGAAATATATTATTTAAATTTAATTTAGATTATTTGATATCATTATTTATATAAAATGAAAAATTTATATTTCATTATACACAACACAAAGTTTATTTTTCATTGCACATAACATTGATTATCTTCAATAATGTGTGTTATATGCAAGACCGAGTTTTATAGAATAAAAATATAATATTAATATTTAATATGATAGTTGTTACCCAGACATTGTAATGGAAGGAATGAATGATATTAACTAAATTTTGAGAATATATTTTACACAAGTTTATAAAATTAATTCTTTTAAATTAATTATAAATTAAAATAAAAACCAATTGAATATAAAGGATGAGTTTTTATATAAAACTATTTTTATGACCAGAATGGGATTTTTTCTTAATAAATTAAATTATTTTCTATTTGTGAAATATATTAATTAAATTTATATTTTATATATTCAATAATATGTTTTTACATTCTTCTGATACATTTTATAGGGAAAAAAACCAATCCAATTTTAAGCATAAAAAGCTGCATTTTTCTAAAAGGCAGTTTTCCCCTTTTAATAGAAGAATTATTTTAGAGATAAATTTTTGACAATTTTATAATTTATATTTTAAAAAATAAATTTATATTTTGAAATTATATTGTTAAAATTATCTGATCATTAAGTTTTGTTATTTTTCAGAGAACATTCATATTTCGATGAATAGTGAATGACACCAAATTTTAATTAAAAACTACATTTTTTTCTATTCTAATTATATAGTTTAATCATATTTTAAATTTATTTTAATATTCTATTAGTTCAATTATACACAAATAAATACAATTTAATCTATTGGAATCAATTTCACAATGAAATTGGATATAAAAACATTTCAAACATTTGAACTTTTTACTTTTAAAACCCGTTGTTTCATCCCGTCCACGATATCAATTTTAAATTAAATTCTAACACATATGTGATTGGAATTTGAAAAAATTGATTACATAATTTTAATAATAATAATATATAATCTATAATAAGGTAATTTTAGTTTTGGAACAAAAATATTAGTGAAATCCTTTAAAATTAATTACAATGATTAATGTAAAAATGAGTTTACTTAGTGGTTAAATGTTGATCTTTAGGGTCCAAATGACCTATAAACTAATATAACACACCTTTGAGGAAACTATATTGAACCAAATGACCTTAGTTTCTATTTATATGAGTTATTTGGAATAATATTCAATGAAAGTGACCCATATAAGAAGTTAAGAAAAGAAAAAGACAAAAAATGTACCTTTCTTCATTTTATTTTCTATAAAGATTTTGGTATAGGAAAGATTTACATAGGGTTTGTTTATAAATATTATTTTGAAAGATAAATGATATCTTGTTATAATTATAATTTATATCTTATTTCTAGAGCTGATATAACTACATTAAATGTTTAAGAAATTCCAACACATGGATTATTTAATTAATAGTAAAATAAAATAAATGACACTAAAAATAATAAAATAAAGGTAAATTGAATGATTATTTATTTTAAATTATTTTTTAGATTATTATATCTTGATAAAAATATTTAAAATTAAAATATATTAATTACGTTTTGGAATTTATATTTTTTAAATTTAATTATATATATAGGTCAAAATTGATATTATTGTTATTTTATAATAAATGATATTTTTTTAAATGATTCAAAATTAAGAAAAATAAAATCTTATGTAAAGTTATTTTTAAATGGTAGTAAATTTAAAATTTTTTCCATTCATGGAAGAATTGATCTTTTATAATGATCATATTGACCCCTAAATTTTAAAAACATTATTCGCAAAGTTAGGGTTAAAGGAGTATTATTGCGTTTTACATGGACTTCTGTTAAATTTAATTTCCAACAGACATGATATATTTTTTTTCATAATTAATATTTAATTTTTAATATAATTGGTTTTTTATTTTAAAACAATTCTCACTTTTATTTAGTCTTAATGGATTAATTAAAATGGTTAGAAAACTAGTTATCTTAACGAAAGAAACCAAAATAAAAAAATAAAGAAGCTTAGGAGTTAAGGAATAAAATATTTGAAAAGAGAATATATTTTGTGTGGTGTGAGTTTTTATTGACCATAATTCCCATAAAATCCATTATTTTTCATTTTGGAACAACATGTGGTAAGAGATACCTCAAAATAATGTTTAACTTTTTGTATTTACAAAAAATTCATTCCTCCTCCACTATAAAAGGGAATCCACTCTCCCCATTATTCACACCTCTCAAGAATTTTCTTACAATAAAAAACCTACCTAAATAAACTCAAAAATATACCTCCTCTCATACTATAATCCTAACTTTATGAAGAAATCAAACCAATTATGTCCTTTTGTGGAAAAACTAGAAGAGTTATCCGAAAAATAGGTAATGATCTTCAATATGAACTTTTGATTTATTTCTTTCTCCACCCATTACACTATTCTTATTACATGATTATATAATTAATTTTGTATCCTAAAAATAATTATAGTATTTATGTTAATTTTTTAACTAAGTCTACACTCACATTCATCAGATTTATAATGAAATCACTATTCGTGTGTACGGTAGACTACCGCCTCGCGAAACAATGTCATCCATATTTACTTTACTACCTATCATGGTTTGAAATTATGATAGAAATAATATTTTTATATAAAAATATGACATTTATGATGTTTTTCTATTTATTTAATCATAATATTACTCATACCTTTATGATTTCCATCTTGGGTGAATACGATAACATCGTTTGTGGACGTGTGGACTACCGCCTTTTCAAAGCGATATGATTCATTCATGATTTACATGAATTTTTATAAGGATACATTAAATAATAATATATTATATAAATGAAATATTTATGATATTAATGACATAATTACCTATATTTACATCTAAAATATCATTTTATTCTTTCCATTTCACACACTGAAAAATTGATAACGACGTTCATGGTCGTGTAGATTTCTGCCTCCTCGAAGCGATGTGATTCTTACTTTTACATCACCACATCAAAATAATGATATAAATATATATTTATAATTTAATAAAATTTTATTTATGATATAATTTTCGTTATTTTAAGATAAATTTTGGTTACCTTCTTTCCATAATGATTATTGAAAAATGGGAACGTTACTCATATATACATACAAGCTACCGTCTCCGTGATTGTAACATTGGTTCATTTCTCAAAAACATATTCCATGATTTGTTTTGAAAGAATATTTTTATGTATAAATATGATGACCATTTCATGATTATTATTATGGATATATTTAAATAATGAACATATTGACCTTAGTCGACCTACCAAAGTTAGTTTTGACACATAATCCAAATATCGTCAAAACATATAACTTAAACCTAATTGATCAAGTAATTATATATTTCTTAGTTTTAAGTGAAATAAATGTAATAATAAACTTTTAAAATTTTTTCATGAAATTAAATAATTAAAATTAGTATATTATTCAGGAATATAAAAACAAGCATGAAATATCAGAGTCAGGGTAAGGGGATTTCTAGTCTCACTTTTATTTTTGCGAGACTTATGCCATATTCATCACATATTTTTTTGTATGTTGTATATACTTCCCACGAATGTATTTTATTATTATCATTCTTGAATTTATGTTGATTTACATATCCATTTGATGATATCTCTTTCATGGGGTTTATAGTTTCAAAGATACCAAAACATTAATGGATTGTTGTCACAATTTTTCTTCTTTGAGATGTTTGTTATGTTATACACCAATATTATTTTATGCGGTGTATATACTACTCCTTAAATATTTTATATCATAAATATCCTTATTTTTCATGATATTATAAGTTTTATTTAATTTTATTCATTCACGGGGATTATGATTCAAATGTTTCAAAGTGGTATGTGGCACTTTTAATGTTTAAAGATTATTTTTCTCACAAATGATTTTAATGATATTTTAATGAAATTTGAATTAATAAAAGTAAAAAAAACATTGTTTTTACTTTTCCTTAATTGGGGGTATTTTTTGTTGATACCATCTTAATTATTTATTGGGATGTATTATGATTGTTTCAAAGATATAGTAATGAAATCCATTTCTTATGTGTGGGTTAGTAATATTTCCAAGAGATTGATAGGATTTTTTTTATTTTCCATGGGTAAACCATGATTCAAAGATCTTTTTATGAATACCATTTATTTTACATTGGTTAATCATGTTTGAAAGATATTTTTATGGAACTGATTTTTTTTTTCACAGGTTAATCATGTTTTAATGAGATTTTATGGGAACCCGTCTCTTTCCCATTGGTTAATCATGTTTTAGAGAGATTTTTTGGGAACCAATTTCATTTCTATGGGATAACCATATTTCAAAGAGATTATTATATTACCCATTTATTTTATATGGGTTAATCGTGTTTCAAAGATATTAACATGATATAAATTTATTTTCCATGGTTTAATCGAGTTGTAAAAGGAACAATGATTATTTCTATGATTTTTATTCATATTATGGAATTGGAAATGTTACACGATGGGGCATCCCAGATAATTTTAGGTGAGTCTATTAAAAATTATATGATGGGGTGGCCGAGATAGTTCCATGTGATCTTGTTATAGCTCTCTAATGCATTGGGTAATGATTATGATCTCCAGATAATTATATTAGAAGTCAGTCATATGGTAATTCCAATTTATAAGGGTTCTACAAGGGTTATATAAGGGTTAAATGAGATGATGTGTTCAAAATACCAATATGTTCTATCTATTCTTGTAATGAATTTATGATGTTTTACTTGATCATGATTGATGTCACATGGCACGCGATTATTTATTTTTATTAATTTCTCCTCCATTGATGCCTTATGAAATGTTTTCATATTTTATAATCCATGTATTGATAGGTATATTTCCTTTTATGATTCATTCATGCACTTTGATTATGTCTTCATAATCTTATTTACTCTTATTCTTATTGATTAATTTCAATTTTAAATGCTTATGTTTACCATTATTAATCATCTGAGTTCACCCTTCTTATGTTTCCTTTTCCCTAGGTTTTAATTAATAATTTTGAAGGAGTTATATATAAAATGGGTTTCATATGGATGATGAAGATGTATTAATGTCAAAATGAAAATCTGGTTTATGCTGGAGAAATTCTCATTTAAATTCAGGTGAATTGATTATGTTGGAGTTTTTCCTAATTATATAAAACTCTAAAGAAAAAATTTCCTCCAAAATGTAATTGATCCAATATTTCCTGTTGATGTGTTTAGATGAAAAATTTGGTTCAAAATTATCGGTATTAATGTTGGGAAATGTAAATTTATAGATTTCAGCATAGGATCCGGGTGTGCATGTTTGTATGAATGGTCGATTTAGATAAATTTGGAGATTAAAATTTTTTCATGTGAGGTTTTTTAAGTGTTATGGATACCATAATAGGTATATAATATTGAGTATGATCATAAGTTCATAGTATTAGACACCCCATTTCAGGTTTTTTATGCAGTAAAAAATTTTGAGGTTATCAATGAAATTTTAAGAGACATTTTATTGTGTTGAAGTATATATAAAACTTTGGTTTAATGTGAAGTATTCCTTTACTTTTTGTTGAATTTTTTATGGTATTTATAACCTTTTGAGTTAATATGATCTTAGATTTTGAGGTAATTATGGGAACGTAAGTATTATTGTATAGATAACTACATGATTGAAAATTTATTTGGTGACTAAGTGACTAATATTACTTCAAAATAAGATCGCAATATTTTGGGCCTGAAATATGGAAGGTATGAGAAAACCCTTTTGGTTAAAACACTATTTAGTTTTGAGTTTATTTAATGTATTTTGGATATAGGGTTATATATTGATTTAGTATTAGCTTTGGGTATCACTATTGAATATTGAATATTATTTTATGAAGGTTCATTCATTTTATGAATTATATAACCATGTGAAAACCATTTTGTGTGTGGTTTGAGTATAAATAGATGAGTAATTCCTTGTTATCCATTTTATGATAATGTGGTCTTTAAGATTTGACTTTAGTGATTCAGGGGTGAAAAATTCACCTTGAATTCTCATCATTTGGACAAAATGATGAGATTGTGGTAAAGGATGAAATCCACTTTTCAAGTAAGTATGTTTCATTATTCTCATAGTATATATGTTAAAAAAATACTTCAAATTTAGGAAAACAAACTGGAAATAAAAAGCTATCATATTACAATATTGTTTGATGATATCAGTGACCTTTTCCACATGAATTTTTCTTATAGTTTTGTTTTCACTGACATCCTCTTCACCATGTTCTCTATCTCTCTTTATTAGTCCATGGGAATTAGGGTTCACTTCCAAATCCATATTTTTATTCCCCACCAATGTTTCACTTATATTGATACATAGTAATGCGTAACCATAGGTAAACATTATATTTCTCACTTTTACTTTTTAAGGGATGATTTCTTTATTTCATTTGTTTGATATGGGTTTCAATTTATTAATTCTAAAATTCCTTTGACAAGAAAAAATAGTTTCAATTGAGATTTTTTTAAGGGGGGTAGGATGTAACATCTTGATATTTAAAAAAATATTTTATTTAAAATTAATTTAAATTATTTAATATATTACGTTATATTCAACGCATAGTTTATCTTGGATTATATGAAACACCAAGTTTATCATATATTTCCTGCAACATCGAGTCTATTTTGGAACGTGTGTTTCACACAAGATTAAGTTTTATGGAATAACAATATAATATTAGTATTCAAAATGATAGTTATCACCAAGCCATTTTAATGGTAGGAATAAATGATATTAACTAAATTATGTGAATATAGTTTACACATGTCTATAAAATTAATTATTTCCAATTAATTGGAAATGAAAATAAAACCAATTGAATATAAAGGATGAGATTTTATGAAAAACTATTTTTATGACTAGAATAGTATATTGTCCTAATAAATTCAATTATTCACTATTTTTTAAATATATTAGTGAAATTTGTATGTTTTATATTCAACCATATGTTTTTAAATTCATATAATATATTTTATAGGTATTAAATAATAACTAATCCACTTTCAATCATAAAAGATCTATTTTTCTAAAAGGTAGTTTGGACGCCTTTTAATAGAATAATTATTTTAAAACTATAATTTTATGCTTTTATAAATTTTATTTTAAATAATAAACATATTTTTTTTAAATTGGAATGTCAACATTATCTCAGGGTGAGTTTTATATATTTTTTTGAGAAAATTCATATTTATATGAATAGTAAATGACTTCTATTTTAATTGAAAAATAAATTTTCAACTAATTTATTTATATTGTTAAACAATATTTTATTTTGATTTTAAGGAATAATTAGTAAAATTATATACCAATAAATCAAATTTATTTCATTTGAAACAGTTTCACATTGAAATTGGATATAAAAATATTTTAAACTTTAAACTTTTTTACTTTAAAAAACTGTTGTTTCGTCCTTTTTACCGGATCAATTTTAAATTAAATTATTCCAATTATGTGTTAAAAATTTGGAAAAATGGATTAATTTTTTGTAATAAGACTATTTTATAATATATATTAAGGTAAAATATATTTTTCACCAAAAGTATTAATGAAATAAATTAAATTTAATTATAGATATTAAGGTAAAAATTATTTTACTTAGTAGTTAAACGTTATAATTAAGGGGCTAAATGACCTCTAAACTTGTCTGACACCCCTTTTATAGAAGTATATCGACTAATATGACCTTGATATAGATTTATATGAGTTATTAGAAATAATATTAGATAAAAGTTACCCATATAATAAGTTAAAAAAGAAAAATGTTAAAAATATACATTTTTTCCTTTTATTTTCTATAATGATTTGGGGTTAGGAAAAAACTATATATGGTTTGGTTATAAATATTAATTTTAAATTAAAATTATTATTATTTATCTTAATAATTTATATATAACTTTTATAGATGACAAAACTACATTACTTGTTTGAGAAACTCCATCACATGGATTATTTAGTTAATAATTAAATAAAATAAATGATACTAAAATTATACCTAGTATGGTAAATAGAATGAATCTTTGTGTTCAATTATTTTTTATCTGAATGTATCATGATAAAAATCTTTGAAACTAATATATTTTGAATTCAAATTTTTTCCTTATACTTTTAAAATTTAATTAAATATATAATGTTAAAATTGACAATAACTTTTTTTTATAATAAATGATATTTTATTATATGATTTAAAATTACTAAAAATGATATATTTTGTATAGTTATTTTTAAATTTTAATAAATATAAAATATGTTCCATTAACCGGCCAATTTATCTTTAATAATAAACACATTGACCCCTAAATAATAAAAATATTGTTAGCATGGTAGAGTTAAAGTAGTATTTTTGTGCGTTACATGAACTTATGTTAAATTTAATTTCCCACACAAATGAGATTTTTATTTTATAATTTAGATTTCATATTTAAAATTAATGTTTAAAATTTTTATAATAATTATAACTTTAGTTTATTCTTAAATTATGAATTAAGTAGGTTAGAAATGCAGTTACCATAATGAAAAAAACAAAAAATAAAAAAAAATAAGAAATCTTAGGAGTTACAGAATAAAATGTTTTAAAAATGGTTTTATTCTATATTTCGTGAGTTTTTATTGACCACAATTCCACTATGGTCCATTATTTGTCATTCTAGAAGCACACTAGGTAAGGGAGACCTCCCAATAGTGTATACCTTTTTGTATTTACAAGAATTCCTCTCCTCCTCCACTATAAAAGGCTATTCACTCTCCCCCATTATTCACACCTCTAAAGAATATTTTCCCATAAAACCCTACAATAATAAACTCCCAAAATCCATAATATCATCATAGAATCCTAAATTTGGGAATAAATCCTACCAAGGAAGTCCTTTTGTACAAATCAAAATGAGTTACCGAAAAAAGAGGTAAAGTTATTCAACGATCACTTTTGTTTTAGTTATTTCTCTACCACATCAATTATTCTTATTAAATGATTATATAATAACCTTATTATAATAATATACTTATATTTTGTTATGTTGAGTTATTTACCTACACCTACACACACTTCTATCAAATTGGTAATGAAATCACCGTTCGTCTGTACAATAGACTATCACCTCGTGAAACGATGTAATCCGTTTTTCCTTTACCACCTCTCATAGTTGGGAATTATGAAGAACATAATATTTTTATATTATATATATTTTATATTTATGATTTATTTATTTTTATGAAATTATAATATAACTCATACATTTGTGCTTTCTATTTTTTGGGAATATGATAACATCGTTTGTGGATATGTGGACTGCCGCCTCCTCAAATTGATGTGATTCATTTATGCTCTACATGGAATTTTTTAATGATGAGTTTAATAAAAATATTTTATATAAATAAAATATTTATTATATTCTTGTATAATTATCTATTTTTACATATAACATATCAGTTTCTTCTTTCCATTTCACACCCTGAAAAAGTGATAACATCGTTCGTGTATGTTTGGACTACCGCCTCCTTGAACCGATGTGATCCTTCATTTTTAATCTCCACATCATAATAATGATATATATAAATATTTATAATTAAATAAAATGGTTTTCTTGATATAATATTCATTCTTTAAATATAAATTTTACATTCTTTCTATTATTATCATTGAAAAATGGGAAGGTTACTTATGCATACGTACGATCTACCGTCTCCATGATTGTAATATTTGTTCAATTTTCAATACCATATTACATGATTGGTTTTTAAATAATAATTTATTTATAAATGTTATGATTATTTCATGATTATTATTCTATATAAGTTTAAATAATTACCTCATTAACCATAGCTGGACTCCTAAAGTCAGTTTTGACACATAAGTCAAATGTGGTCAAAACATCCAACATAAAAATAATTGATTAAGTAATTATATATAAATTGGTTTTTATTGAAATAAAATTAAAAATAAACATGGAAAAGGTTATAAATCAAGAAAATAATTATGATAAGTTTATTATTCAGTAATATGAAGAACAAACGTGTTGAATCTAACTCAAGGTAAGGATATTTCCCGTCTCACATTTTTTTTCTAGAATTATGTCATATTCACCACTTATTTTTGTTGTATGTTGTATATAATTACCATTAATTTAATATAGTATTAATGTATTTGAATTTATGGGGATTTACATATCCATTTAATGATATCTCTTTCATGGGGTTTACTACTTCAAAGATACCAGAGCATTAATGGATTGTTGTCACAACTTTTATTCTTTGAGATGTTTGTTATGTTATAAGACTATATTATTTTATTAGTCTTACACAATATTAATGTGAAATTTTATAACTTTAATATCCTTATTTTTCATGATATTTTAAGTTTTATTTAATTTTATTCCTTCATGGGGATTATGATTCAAATGTTTCAAAGTGGTATGTGACACTTTTAATTCTTAAAGATTATTTTCCTCAAGAATGTTTTTAATGATATTTTAAATTAATTTCCATTTAGAAATGTACGAAACCCTTTTTGTTACTTATCCCCCACTGAGGATATTTTGTATTAATCCCTTACTCATTCATTTTTTGGATGTATTTTGATTATTTAAAAGATATTATTATGAAACCCAATAATTTTCCATGGGTTAATCAGGTTTTAAAGATATTGATATGGAATAAGTTTATTTTAAATGGGTTAAAAATGTTTAAAAGATATTTTTTTTGAAACCCATTTATTTTATAGGGGTTAATCATGTTTCAAATAGGGTTTAATGTTACCCATTTATTTTCCGTGGTTTAAAATTGGTTCAATGAGATTGTTTTGGAACCTATTTCTTTCCCAATGGTTAATCATATTTTAGGGAGATAATTTGGGAACCCATTTCTTTTCCACATTATAACCATTTTTAGGGAGATTGTTGTGGAACCCATTTCATTTCCACATGTTAATAATTTTTCAAATATAGTAACATTATATCCATTTATTTTCCATGGTTTAATCAATTTTTAAAAGTAATAATTATTGTTTCTATTAGTTTTATTCATGTTGTGGATCCGGAACATAACACATGATGGGGAATCCCTGATAGATCTAGGTGATCCCATTAAAACATATACAATGGGTTATCCCAGATAGCACTGGGTGATCCCGTTATAGCTATCCAATGGATTTGGTAATGATTATGTTCTCTTGAGAATTATATTGATATTTGAACATATGATTATTCAAATTTTAAAGGTTCTACAAGGGTTTTATAAGGTTACTCAATGGGTTTAATGAGATGATGTTCCAAGATACCCATATGTTTCATCTAAACTTGCTATGGGTTTATTATGTTTCATTTGAAAAATATTTATATCACATGGAACATGATTATTTATTCTTATGAATTATTATTTATTAATGCCTTATACCATATTTTCATAATTGATGATCTAGGTATTGATGGGTATGAGTTCTTTTATAATTTTCTCATACACTTTGACTGTGTCATCATAACCTTATGAACTCTTATTCTTATTGATGGCATTCAATTGTTAAGGATTATTTTTCCCTTTCTTATTATTTGAGATAACCATTCTTATTTTACTTTTCCCTATAGTTTAAATAATTTTCTTTAATGAGTTATGTCTAGAAGGGATTTCATATGGAAGATGGTGATATATTTATGTGAAAAATAAAAGATGGGTTATATGGGAGAAATTATCATTTAAATTTATGTTAATTTTTTATATTGGTGTTTTTTCTAATTCTATAAAACTATAGACCTAAAAGGTCCTCTATAATATAAGAGATCCAAGTTTTCCTTTTGATTTTGTATGGTTTAGAAGAAAAATTTGGGTCACAACTATCGACATCAATGACGAGAAATGTAATGTTATGGATTTCAGCATAGGATCCTAGAGTGTTGGTCCTGGTCTATTATACATACGGATAAAAACCCTTGGTTATAAAATCATATGAATATAAAATATTACCTTTTGGTGTTGATGATCACATGCCACCATTCTGGACAGAAAAGTTTAGACAAAATGTTTGTAGGTGGCTTGAGCAGCTGCTTGAACAAAAAATATTCAGGGCCTTAGTAATTATTTTTACAAATTCCAAACCTTTACAGATTTAAAGTAATAAAATATACCTATAGTAGACACTATATAAGTCTTGGATTATTCCCACTATTGATTTTCAATACAAGGATCATCACACTTTATATTTCCTTTAAAGTAACTTACAAAACTGACATCGAGAGTTGGAGGAACTCCTGTTAATCGTATCTTAAAAGTTGGGTCAAGATAAACCATTAATTATCTATATAGAACATCCATATAAGAGGTGATATTTAAAATAAAAAATTGATATCAAATATCATGTCAAATACCCATCTGAAATATTTAGGCCATCATCTTCGCATTCATCATCACCTCAGGAGAAAACTGAAAAAGTTCAGCGAAGCAGTTTGAATACTAATTTTCTATTCTATAAAATTTATGTAGGATGATAAATTTTATATAATTTTCTAAAAAAATTGATTCTAGATATAATCACTCCATGGAAAGAGCCCCAATGTATTTCTAGTCAAATCCCTCATGTTTCTTCCCTATATCCATTGAATCCCACTACCACCTGTTAGGCCCATCAATCTTGAAGGAAGTAAAATTCACTTTTATGGAATCAGTTGTTTCCATGAACTCAAAAAGCATCTTAATATTTTTCAAAAAATAATTTGTTTCCTAAGGATAATTTGAGCTTTGGAACACTCGTGATTTATGGTAACTAAACTCTTGGTAATGACTATAGTTTCATTACTTCAAGGTTCCACTACTACATCCTAAACATGAATGAGTGGGGAAACCTATCCCAGAGTTTGCACTAAACACACTAATATCTAAAAAAGCTTCTGATCAAATAGAAAGTTCACTTAAAATGGTTCATCAATAGCTCCCTCTTAAGGTATGTTCAAACATATTCTAGTGGTCATGGTACTACACAACATTAAGATATAACAAAAAAACATCCCCATGGTTACTCAGATCATCAAATTAGTCAAGAGATATAAGAATATCAATTCCATCAATAGAATTCAAAATTTTCGGAATTCAATATAATCTGATAAAATTTAGGGAAATTACTAGAATAAAATAGAATTTATTTTAAAAGGATTCCTTTCCCAAACACCCTTGGTGACTCAACGATTGTAATCATGAGATATGGCTAGGAAGTCGCTCATAACATCCCTTTGAGACCCAATAATCCTACCTCATATCTATCATGACATTCCAAACTATATATTGACATCAAAGAAAGATACAAAACCTCACAAATTTTACAAATTTTTTCACAAAAAACTTAGATACCCTGGTACACTATTACCCAAGTAGGAAATGATGTGAAATGAATGGAATTCTTGATCCGCACTGGTTGGAAAATAGCACCTGGCATCAACAACAAGTCAAAAGGAATGATTTTTACAAAAAAAACAAACAATATAGAAAAATGGAGGATAAAATTTTGTTTTTGAGAAAAAAATATTCTAGAAGGATTTCACCAAATGTTCCATAAAAAATTCTATAAAAAATAGACAATTTATGCATCAATTTTAAATAAAAAATCATTGCAGATAATTTTTATAGTCAACAAGAAAAATGGTTTATGTTGGTCCCAAGTTTTAATATATCACTGAGAGGGGGATGATGTGAATAATTGATGTAATTTTTATAAATTTTCTTTTAAAAAAGACTTTTGGGATTTTTTTATATGTTTATTACTTATTATTTATAGTCTCACCTCTCCCTTATAAAAACAAATTAAGTCATCGAAAAGAACTTAAGGATTTTTATAAGGTTGAACTCTGATTTGGGTGACAACATCATTATTATGTTTAGGATGATCCGAGACATTGACTATCCACTATTAATAATAAAATATAATACATGTATTGAAAATATCTTTAAATTACATACAAACAAATTCTTGTAATGCCAGATAATTAACAATTACTATGGGCCATCTCCCAATGGGATCTTTAGATTAGAATCCCACTAGTGTAATGTATATAAACTCCTTCCATTTGAGCTATCACCCAAAAATCTCTAGTTATTTATACTAGAATCCCTCTAGTTATTTAATGGTATGCACAACCTCATGCAAATAGGTCTTCAACTTCTTCCACTTGCTGATGCAGTGTACATGTTGGACTTGTTTAGTTTCAATTCCATGAAAACTAATCTTATATAGATTCATTTATGGCATTTATCACATGAATAATCATAAATTTTCATCTTTTGATACTCACTGACACTTATAGTATATTGATGTCTAGTATCACTAAATTGTGTGAAAGTGGTGCACAAACGTGTTTTGATATTTTACAAAAGAATAAATCTTTCACAACTCACTTATTTCAAGTAATCTTCCTTTATGAATAAAAAATTTCATGAATCTTTTCCTAACTATAAAATATAGAACATATTATTTATGAAATTATTATTTTATGTGCTTAATTTTACTTTTTTATCAAGCTCCCAAATTCCTTGCATTGGAAAAGGTTCACATATCGCAAGAGTTTCTTTATTCTTCATTTATCAAGTGATTTTTCAATCACGTGAGCATAAATATACCCATATATATGAATGAACTCTTATAATTGGTACACAAAAATTAATATATGATCAAGGAATCACAAATTCAGGAGTTTATTTCATGAACAATATTCTCTCTTCCTTATGAGATCTCCTCCTTCACACAAGTGCTAATTCAAACTCAGTGTCCCTCCCTATAAGGGTGTGTACTTTCAGGCGCAAACACTTCATTCTTTTAAACCACATTAGTCACAAATATTATTCTTCACACAATATAGTGATGTAACATATAATGGTATTTTAGAATCTTGGATTGATTCATGGAAAAAATTCTTTATGAGTCACTCCATGTGTGTAACATGAGTCGAAGGGTCATAGTGTCTCTCATAGTCTTCAATAAGTAGAAGCTTGGTGAAATTCTTCTTCCTGAAAAAATTATCATAGATGCAAAGTATTTCTTAAAAAATGATATCTCTACCAATTTATTATAATCCCCTATATTGGCCTTACCTCTCTTTATATAGGCATGTTCCATTGCCTTTGATTTGATTAAATTTCCGCATCATGGAAACTTAAAACCATTCTATTTCATGAATTTCATAGCACTGAAGATCTCAGTATTTCTAAAATATATTTTAATAAAAATAAAGGAATATTTTCTTACACAAGTAATATTTTCCTCCCATGGTGAATAAATCAAGTTCTCTTATAAATATTGAACTCCTCTATCCATGAAATACAACTTTATTCAAATTACTTACCATTCAACCAAATCCAAACCTTCTAAATATTCACATTCATTGAAGAAATATATTTCATGCATGATTTAAAGGGAATTAAAAATTATTATCATAATCCTGTAATGTTCAAAATATCTTGGTTAGATTCATTAGATTTATGAAATCAACTCTAGAATACTCGAATACTCATATGTGTCCTGAGGATGAAGATAATGAGCTCAGATGATTGAATGGTCAAGATATCTTTAATTATGCAGTGTGTGTTATATTTGTATAATTTTTTTGGAGGATTTTTAAACCATGTGTCTCCATCCCATATAAAACTTTGGTTTGTCAAGAATTACTTAATAAATTATCCCATGCCACTAAATGTTTGACCTGACATCGGTGTTGAACACCCACAACACATGCACACATGAGTTTCTCATGATCCTTGCCACCATGAATTAATGCACCTACCCAAGCCCATCTTCTATCACCCAGGCATGTGATCCTATGGGCCTAATATGGCCTAGTTACTACCCTTAAAAAATAATCTCTTTATGATATGGATCCCCTATATGGATGAAGCCTTTATTCCACAATGTGGGGTTGAGCTGGCTTTTAGATCATGTGGCTGGCCATGTTTTTTAGAAAAATTAGAAAAGTATAAATATATTCCATATATAAAAATACATGACAAACCATAATCTCATTACTTCCAATTTCCTTTTTCAATATTCCTCATGGAAAATAATATTTTGTGGAACTATTTAATTATTATTTTTCTCATCATGAGAGTAAATGTTCACAAAGTATTATTCAACTTGTAGTAAAAATGTGTTATCCTTGACACATGCCTTCGAAATTTAAGTCCAGCTTAAAAAAATTCACAATTAATATGGATAATGGTAATTATATTTGATTCTTATATTCATACCCTCTTAAAATCTCCATCATATATTAACCTTTATTGAAAATAAACAAAATTCTCGTCTATTGGTTTCAATAATCTCCCCCTTTTAGTTTGTTGTGAATACACTTAACAATTACCCTAGTCAATATGTGAAATATTTTCATATTTCTTATCCCCATTATTGAAAATAAATATAAATTTGTATTTAGGGGTTCTCATCTCAACTTTTCAATGTTTCCTTATACATGTCTCTACTAAAATAATAGAACCACATTATTTCTTAAAGCAAAGGGATTTCAGTTAGTCAACTATAAGTCTATGTGGGAGAACCGGGGTAAACAAAACAGGAGTGAGATTAGCAAATAATCAAATCTATCTATAAATAATACTTACCTATGATACCATCCTTCATCTCAATAAACTTTATCATTTTAGAAAATATATAAGATTTTTTTTCAAGATACATTCTAAACAAATCTTACCAAACACATCAAAACATTTCAAGTGCATAAAATATTACTCCCTCTTCAATTCAACTTATAAATGACCCATCAACCCCTTGAGAAATAATTTGAAATGATTGGGGAAGTTTTTAGAGGGCGATGGTCATACCTTTGAATTAGTGTTCCCCCCTTAAGGGATAAACTCAATTTATTATCATGGAAATTTATAGACTACATGATGAAAAACAATTCACCTTAAATTCCCTATATGTTAGTTCAGATGAACAATAATAAGGGAATTATAAGATTCTTCAATTATTTTTAGTTATTTAAACATGGTTGGTATTTTCTTAATCGAGAAACTCTCTTCAATCCAGCACTAGTTATTTTCATGCCAACACCTCATTTAACTTTATAATTTTTTGAAATTGAGTGTGTAGTGGTTTTATTATTCATCCCAGCATGATCCACAAAAGCTCATGCATCATCATATGAATTTTTTTTCAATTTGATTATTTTTCCATTTTATGTAGGTATATAAATCACATTGTTTATTTCATTATTGATATTTTTTTCATCAGTTACATAACATCTCATGATATTTTGAAAAATTCATATGGGTTTCGGCCTCATCTGTTGAATTCTTTCGTCATCCTTTAACATATAAATTTTTTTATATTTCTTTTAATTTCCCCTTCTGAAAAGAATTACTTTGAAAAAAATGATCAAATATATTTTCTCTTTTTAGATCATTCTTTTCTTGGGAAGTATATAGTAACTATCCTAGAAGTGTTTTCATGAAAGTTTTACCATAATGACCTTGTTGGTTACAAATTTCATATATTTTCTTTAGATAATAAAATTTATTCTGAGAAAAAAAGCTTGTTGATTTCTCCAAAATAAGAATATGAATTCTAAGAATGTACCTTATTCTTTCACAACTTATTATTTTATTTTAATATTTCCCCCCTTATTTTATGAAATTATGAAGAAGTGACATATCAAAATAGAATTGAAAGTTGTGTGTCTAAATTTACCACAACACTAGTAGTAATATTTGAAATTTTGTGCTCCGTAATTCTGATTTTTTGGTGAGAAACTACTTGCTGTCTAGATATGCACCTACCATGATTTTGATTTATACATGGGTAACATTATTTTACTATGTTATACGAGTTATAACTTTGATCATTAGTTTATATCTTCCGGTTTTTATATCATAACTTTCACAACTAGATGAAAGTGATTTAGAATCCCTGGTATAATTATAAATAACTTAAATCTTCTTCTTTAGATTGATCTTCATGACAACTTTAGATGATTTAGAGTGAATATATAATACTTTATAAAAATAACTTCTCATCATCTTTAAGGTTTTTTTTGTTTAAGAGACCAAGAATATGTATCATTCATCACTTATTATTTTGTAACCTATTTTATATTGAGGTCTTTCAATATCTTATTCTATTAATTTTTTTAGATTTGATGTTTTGATCTCTTTGATAAGATCATTTTAGTTTTTTTTTCATTTATTTTCTTTTTATCCTGTAGTTTGATTATTTTTTTGAGTTGAGTGTTCTTATCAAGGCATGCTAAAAGTTCAAATCCCAATATGTACTCATGGAATATCTATTATTCTTTCTAATCACTACTTGAGGAATATCCATGTATCTTAACTTTTTCTATAAAGGTTGTATGATTTTTAGTTGAACTTTACTCTTCTGAATTTATCTATACTGAAGTGTCATCATCAAGTCTCATATTTATTAGATTCATCTTGTACTTACTTGGAAACTTATTTTTCTTTCCATTATTTTTCTAGTTTTTTAGATATTGTTTTAATATTACATTCTTGTTTATCTCCATTGTCAAAATCATTATATTCTTTATTTGGATAATCTAATAAAAAATGTCCAATATAACCATAATTAAATAACTTTAAGGGTATCAAAAAAAATTAAATTATCACTTTACTCTTTTTGATAATTTTGGGAATAAAAGACATGAATATTTTAAAATCTTACCTTATTCTCATCAGAATCTGAGGATGGTTCATCTTTGTTTTCCTTCAGTTTGCGGCTTTTTATTCTTTTGAAATCCATTTCATCCTTATATTTATTTTTAAACATAGGATATTTTCTCATCTCTTAAATATGAAGTGTATTAAAAAACTCATAAATAGACAATTCTATAAATTCTTTCAAGGAAGAAATATTTGGATCAAAATTTTTAGGAAGGTTACACATCAATTTCTTGACAACAAATGAATCTTCCAAAGTATCTCCCAAACCCCTAATATGACTTTCTGTATCATTTACACTGGTAAAGTATTCATAAAAAACTTTATCATCATCCGTTTATATATCTTAAAACTTAGATCTCTAAAGTTTTATTTTGGATTCTTTGATATACATTCCATTATTACATATTCTTGAGTTTATCTCATATCCCCTTGGTGATTTTTAGTCCCATAAACTTAGTAAACACTCTCTCAGACATGTATGAAAAAATAGTATTTATAGATTTTCCATATACTTAAATATTTATATTATCATCACGTGTCATAGAAGAATATTTTTTGTGTTGGATAAAGGAAATTGTTATATTATAACTAACTTTAAGGCCTTGTGAAAGAAGATATAGAAGTATTTGGTTATTACATCCATAATTGTTCCTAACATTGAATAAAGTAACACCTATACTATTGAATGAATTAAAACTGTCCATATATTGTCTTAAATAAATATTAGATATTTTTAGAGGGAACCTCATTATTTAACACCACATATAGAGCCCAGGTTCACATATATATATTTGAGATGGAAAGGGGTGAATCAGTGGAGTACTTTTTATAAATTATTCTTCTCAGAATATTGATTTTGAAAAGTTAAGATCACAATCCTTCATTATTTAGAGTCTCAACTATCCTATATTGAAACAAATAAAATCACTAGAAAGTACTCAAGGATTTTTAAAAGGTTTACCCCAAATTTGGGTGACTATTCCCTTTCTCTATTCAGGATGATTTGAGCCATAGATTATCCACTAGTAATAATAAACATGATTTCAAGAATAGAAAATCTCCTTATATTTCTAATAGAAAAACTCCCATTATGCTTTCTCATTAATTATTACAATGGGACATCTCCCATTAGGATCTTTGGACTGGAATTATACCAGTGTTATTTATAATTACTCTCACAAATTGATTTATCTCCCAAAAATATTTGGGTTTTTATATTGGAATCCCAATAGCTTTTATATGGTCTTTATAACCTCATGTGAATTTGCCTTCAATTTCCTTTTCTTAATGATGTAGTTTGCACGTTTACCTTATTCAGTTTCAAGTCCATTTTAACATTTATTCTGGTGATTAATTTATGTATTTTATCACATAAATAATTAGCACTTTTCAGCTTTTTATAGTCACTCATACTTTCATTATATTGAAGTATGGTCTCACTAAATTGTTTGCAAGTGGTTCACACAGGTTATATGATATTTTATGCTAGAATAAATATTTCCCAATGAACTTATTTCAAATATTATTCACGAAATAATATCATATTTCATGGAATTTCTCTAACTTATAGACCCTAGTACTTATTATTAATGACATTATTATTTTATGTTCTTATGTTCACTATTTTCTCATGCTCCAAAATTCCTTTCACTGAACAAGGTTTGCACATATCAAGAGCCTATTTGTTTTTTGTTTCTCAAGTGATTATGAAATCATGTGTTCTTATACAAACTCATATGAATTCATGCACTCTTCCCATTTATATATTCACATTGATATATTCATAGGGTATCACACATGAATGATTTTATTTGATGCATAATATTCTCACTCCATTCTAGGCTCTCATCCTTCATAGAAATTCAATTTTAAATTTACTTTCCTATTGTGTAAGGGTAGATATTCATGCATAGGTGCAAGTACTACCTTCATGTAAACCATTAGAGTTCTCAATGTTCTTGTTCATACAAATGAGTGAGGTTATTCATAAGGGTATCATGAAATACCAAAGTACTTCATCGAAAAAGTTCTCCACAAAGAACTTTGAGTGTGTAACACAGGTTGGAGGCACTTAGTGTCACACCTCTTCTTCATACAAGAAGAACCTCCATGAAACTCTTATTTATAAAAAAATTATCAATAATTTTTTTCTATGAAAAATGAGAGCTCTCTCAAGTGATTGGAAACTACTCTCTAAATGCTGCCTCGCTTTATATAGGCCAGTTCGACCACCATTTATCTGAGAAAAATATCATTTTATGAACCCCAAAAATAATTCCGCATCATGAATTTCATAAAAACCAAAGGCCATATTATTTATAAAATATATTATGACAAAAATAAGGGAATCATTTATTACTAGAGTACCGGTTTATTCTCACGGTGAATAAATCTTGTGCCCCTATAAATCTTAAAATACTCTATCCATGCAATAGGACCTTCTAGAAATTCTATTGCAATCGATATAAGATAAACCTTTATAATAATCACATGCATGATTTTGAGACAAAAACTTATAATTATCATGATATTTTTAGATTTACAATAGATTGATCCAATCCATTAGAGTTTTGTAATCAAATCAGACACACTTTAATACTTTGACAGGGATCGAGTATAAATATTATGAGCTTGGTAGAAAGGATGGTCCAAATAGCTTTGATCGTGCAACATATGTTCTGTTTGAATAATTTTTAATGGAGGAATAATAATTCATGTGTCTTCATCCGACATAATACTTTTATTCTTTTGAAAATCACTTAATAAATGATCCCATGCCACATAATATTTGAGTTAGTAGTGAGTTTTAGTACCCATAACACATGCACACATGGGATTCTCATCGTCTGCACCTCCACGTGCTGGACAACCTAACCAAGACCATATGATCTAACATATGTGCACACTTCAATGGGAATAACATGGCTTAGTTACTACCCTTATTCCATGTGGAATCCATGTTTTAGTTCCCTTCCATGGTTCAGGTCTTCCCCCATAATGTGGGGTTAATTTAGTTCCTAGATCATGTGGATGGCCATGTTTTTTGGATATACTTAGAAAAGTATAAAAATATTCCACATATAAAAATTCATGTAAAACCATAATTGAAAGTCTTATGATTTCCAAATCACCTAGTAACTACTCAGGCTCACATGTTCTTCAATCAATCAATCAATCAATCATGGTATGCCATTTCAATTAAATTCATCATTCACAATTCAATGCGAAATTTTAAGTTTCAAGACGCCAATTATATTTCAAAACAAAATTATATGTTTTCATAATGTTTATACATTTCAAAATCGTCCTCCACTTAAATACATTTTTCTGAAGATTCATCATCAAATCATTTCAATCCTTATTTTCTCAAAATTAAAACATATTTCTTTAAAAAATTTAAAAATTCATTTTTATTTTATGAATCTCAAGCCTTTGAAATAAATCTGAAAAATCATCACAATTAAAGGTTTATAAAATAATTGGAATATATTTCGAATCAAGGAAGAAATTAAGGTATAAATTACTGGTAAAATTCTTATATAACCACTAACTTTTTTCACATGATCAATCAAACACCCAAATTGAGAACTGCAATTTGAGATTCAAAGGTGAAGAAGATTAAATAGGAATCCCTAGAATCCCAATCTATAAAATTAATGTTTTGATCCATAAAAAAATGTGAATATATCACTATCAAAGAAGGAGAGAATAGACTAAATGAGGATTCCAAATCAAGGAAAACACTTACTAGATAGGAATAAAATTCATCAACTAACACTTTTTTCTGAGAGGAAAAGTTCTAGAGAAACCAAAATCCTCTCTTGAGTTCCTTCAAAAGCCAAAGGGTTGACTTTGGGTTAATTGGGAAGATATTAAAATTAATAAAGATGGGTTTATGATTTTAATTAAAAATTTTTGGGGATTAAAAACCCATTCACATGGTTTATTGGGTTAGGCCACATGATTAGTACAAATCAGACACCTAATCTTGCATCCCCACTAGGCTTCTAGAAAGGGTGCTCAGTTTGGCTACATGGTTATAAAAGCGGTGAACTAGCCTAAAAAACTCACTATTAAAGGCTGTATCATTTAGAAGAGAGGCCATATGGTTTTCACTAACCATGCACCACTCTCTAGAGCCACCATATTGGGAACACAATTTTCTGGAATGAACTTCATTTTTTTACCTAATAATGTTCCAGTCGTTTATAACCTCAAAATTTTTAAAAAAAATCAAAAAACACCAAAAAATGATCGAAACAAAATATTATTAAAAATGGGGATAAAAGAACCAGAAAGATAGTATTGGGAAGTTATATATTGGCCGTTATGACCTTCTTATATCTTGAGACCTTCTTCGGGATTTATATTATCTTTTTTGTATTATGGCCTTCATTTAGATATTCATTTTTGGATATTCCTTATTTATTTTCTCCTTATTTTAGAACTATTATTTGGTTTATATGGATGTTTGATTTATAGATGGTTCATTCCAGATTCTTGGATAGTTTACACTAGATAAGTTATAATTTTTAATTAGATAAACTATTCAAAAATACCTATATTTGATGCCTTAGTGATTGTTTCACCCTAGGGTAGTTAGGAACATGCCTTTGGTTATGTCTTAGGCTACATCAGGTGTTCGATTTTGGTTTGGGATGGGATGCTTCATGAAAACAAGGTATCAAATTTCTCTCTGTTATTTGGGTGAGTGTAATAGATTTGGTATAGGGATGTAATAACATGAAATTTAGGTGAATAGAGAGTATAAATAGTACTTACTCACACAGAGACTTGATTTTCCATGGGTATTTGGGTTTATTCATGAATTTTTAACGTTTTCTTCATTCATCTTTGTATATTTTGTTTTATATGGATGATAATTTGAATGAGGTTGTGGTTTTGTGGGATGTTTTGGTATTTTTTATATTTTGGGGAGAAAATTAAATAATAAAAAAGGGAAAAATTTATATTGAATAGTTTTGAAAACCATGTGATTCCCTTGTTCATGATTTTTCATGATCTCTTAGTGGAAATTGTATGGTTGGTACATGGTTTTCCAAACCATGTTGCTAAATAATGTATAGTCAAAAAGCCCAATTTAATCTTTTTGTTGGATCCCTTATTCTTAGGGCTTTCTTCAAGTTACGATTATTTATTATTTAGGGTGAAAAGAATATAATTTTATAATGTTTTGACATTATTTTATTGAATTTTGATAATTAAACACATTGATAACTTGTTTTTAGTATGAAATGTTAAATTTAAATGTTTATAAAGAGATTTTACAATATGATTTGAAGGGAGTTAAAAGTTTTGGATTTTAAAATGGTTTTAATAAGGGATTTATGAAATGGAAAAGTGACTTTAAGTGGAGTTTTAAATTAATAAAGAAGTATTATTAGGTAAATTTAAACTTAATACTTGGATATTCAAAATGATTTTAAAGAGGGAATTTTTAAATAGCGGGTTGATTTTTGAGTTGAATTTTCTTATTTTGAAACAATAACGGGTTATTTTGAACTTGAATTTCTAAGATAGTTCCAAGTAGAAGTGAGTTGATTTATGGTTTTGTGAAGGAAATCTAGTTTTCAATGGTGAAAATTTGTATTTGAAATTTATAAAGAAATATTCTAAAGTGAATTGAAATTAATTTTATACAATAGGATGTTTTAATTATTTTAAGGATGAATTTAGGGATTTGAAATATTTTCTAGGGAAATGTCCTGAATTAGATGACTTCAAAGATGATATTTTGATTTTGTTTTATATTTTGGATCTTTTAGGAGTGGATGATATTTTTTTCCGAAGGTTTTTCTTTTTTTAACTGTGGTTTACTCAATTTAAGGTGAGTTTAATTATAGTGCATTTTTTATTTAGATTTTTTATTACTTTTTAATCTATTATTCCTTTGAGAAATGTATCGGTGGGTAGTGGATGTTTTTTATCTTGGTTCATCACTTGATTTTGGGCCCTATGTGTTTTTAGAAATGCACCTTTTGTGTTATTAAACACACACATAATCTAGGTGGTGGGGTATAGTGAAAACCTTCGTGAAGCTTAGATCACTCTTGAGGACCTTTTTTGTTCTAGTTATTTCTCTTTCATAGATTTTATTCATGAACTTAATATAAGAATAATTAATTTTATTTGAAGATGTTTCCTATTTGTCCATTTAAGTGGATTTGATCTACCTTGAATGTGTTTAGTAGAAAATTATTTATTTTCAAATAAACTATAACCAATGTGGATGGTTGGGTCTTTTTTGGATGCTATTGAATCATGGTTGAGTGGCTTGAGTCTAGATATTGTACTGAGGGAAATTGATTTTAGTTTCGTTAATCTTATCTTTCATGCTTCAGTTTCTATCCTTATTATCCATTTCCCCTATTTATATATTATTATACATTGTTTGGCCTTTGTATCCTTTAAAATTATTTATCCCATATTACCTTCCATTATACATGGAAATTTAATTTGGTATTCTCAATACTATATATTTACATGGAGATGTATAGGATTGGTTAAATGAAATTATATATGTTTCCTTGAATGAATATTCCATGTGAGTTTCTAATTCAATGTTTTTTTTGTTGTTATAGTGTCTCCCATGGATAATCATCTACTTCCATTCACCCAACATGTTAGTGAAATCATTATATGGTAGGGATAATTGGTATTGGTCTCAAATATCCTATTTATTATCCCCTTTAGCTCATGTGTTCATGTTATTATTTTAAATTATGAATTGGTACTTTTGGATTTATATGAATTTATAGTTGTTTCTAGTTAGGGTAGGGTTTATTTTTAGTTTTAGTTATGAGCTCATTTTTCTTACATTTTATATCTGGTTGACCAGGTCCTTTTATTAGACTCAATGAAATTATGGTGAATGAAAGTATTATGGTGGGATGAATTATAACACCCTAACCTTCACCTTCCCAATTATTTTATTCATTTTTTTGACTGGAAGCATTTTCCTTGAATTTGACGTTGAATTTTTTTGAAATATTTGAATTTTGAAGTTTCAGTTCTAGGAACATTGTTGTCTCATGGTTAGTGTTAACCATGAGTTCAATTGTGGAACACTTGTAATTCCTGATCAGTGGAAGTTTTCATGGTTAGAACACAGTTTTTTTAACCATACAACTAATCTATTCATCTTCCAAAGCATGTTTAGTGGGGGGCACAGAGTTGGGAATGACTTGGTAAAATGTGGAACAAAACATTGTGATCTGCCCTAATTTTAAATTTTTTAATCCCATATTCTATCCCTACCCTTTTAAGATCCCCCTTTATCCTTTCTCTCCCCCACTAACACAATCTTACTGATGAGGTTCCCTATGTGACTCTCCCTCTATTCTTTCATTGATTTCAATGGTTCTCCTTTGATTTTTGGTGGATTTATCAAGGTAACAAGAACATTTCTCATCTACTTCTCCCCTCACTCATCTTCCTTATCTTATTTATTTTTATCTAAATTTCTTTAGGTCACGATGTAAAAATCATAGATCTAGGGTGTGTCTCTAAATTGTTTTTCATGTTTCTTAGGGCCTGTATAACTATACTTGAGGCCCATTACAACATTGTTTATATAAGTTGATGTGTTTTATTTGGTTTAAGGTTGGTTTAATCCATGCCCGGTTATTTACATTTAATACTATAATTTATTTTGATTTATATCTTAATTTATTACTATTTTCTGGAACTTAATAATTATTTTTAATAGTTTTTTTAAAAAATAAGTTAGTTTACTTTGAATCCCATGAGATATTAAAGGGATTTATTTTTGATTTCCGACTCAAATCTAATTTAAAGGTACATGAATTAAAAATTCTTTATTTAATGCATGATTGACATTTTCAAATGTATTTAGTAACCCATGGTGGGTGTTTTAGTTTCTAGAATATTAAAAAAAGTTCTTCTTTTAAAAAGATGCATGTATTTTTTTATATTTGACTATTTTTTTAATATTATTGAGTTTATTAGGATACTTCTTGGGTTTTTTGGTGATTTTTATTTAAGGGGTTTTTTATATTTATTAATATCACTTCAACGTTTTGAAACAAATTTTCTTTTTTTGAATTGAATTTATTTATTTGGTTAGTTCAAGAAGTATCTTGGTTGGTTTAGAACCTTGCAAAGAGGATTTATTTAAAAGGAGTTGAGCATAATTTATTTTATGTTTTTTCATTTAATATGATTTATTGTGTGATTTATTCGCCCACATATTCTTGTTTGGTCATGGTTACCTAGGAAATTGTGTAGTAAAACCTTAAACAGATGATGTACTTTCCACCAGTTGAGTGTGTCTCCTTGACAAATGAATTAATATATACAGTACCATAATTACCTAGTGAATTCATTATATCCATATCACTAGTTGATGGTATTTCCCTATCATGTGTAGTTATTTCATGAGGTAACCCTAGTTTTAGTTTCCCTAGGGATGCTCCCCTAATGTTCTTTACTTTCAGTTCTTACCTTTTGAATTATGTATTAGTATTTCCGATTATATATCCTCTATTATGATACTATTTTTTCTTATTATTTTTTTTGTATTTTCTTTTATCCAAAGAATAATCTTATCATTCATATTGTTTCATTTATTACTTATTACTCATGGATGATATTATTGGTTATTTTCATCCCACATCTCTAGTTTCCCCACTCTTGTAAATTTTTGAGAGTCAAGTTACATAATTTTTTGAAGGTAAATTAGTAAAATGTGGGTTTCAATTTGTTTTTCTAGAATGGTTTTAAAAGTAAATTCTCCATTTTATTTAAAAGGGGACCTAAGTTAACTTTGCAGGGGTATTAGTTTTTTTTCTCAAATAAATATTCTATTTTTTAAAAATGGAAAGAAAAATGGAAAAATTTCATTTGATTCATTTAAAGGAATTTTTTTATATCTTTATAATAATGAATTTCAAACTAGCGTGGAAGGATTTTACATTTAGCGATTTTTCATGGGTTGTGGGGAGGATACCTATTGTGTATTTTGTTCTCACACCTATATATAAACATTCAAGTCCTGTTAAGGTCTTATAGGAGTTCTGAGTTATTGACACGTTTTATTTGATGATTTTGGATGAGGTTTAGTACTGAGGTAGGATGGTGACCATGGAACACATGAAGACTTACAGTTTAATGTTTGGTCCTTTTTGTTTATTTGGTGTCATGAGTGTATTGGGCCTTTCATCCTTCCTATATCTTAAAACCTTATTCTAGATTTTTATTTTTTAATGTTATGGACTTCATTTAGATATTGATGTTTGGTTATACCTTTTTTGTTTTCCTCCTAATTTTATAACTATTTTTTTGTTTTCTATTTGTCAGATTTATAGAGGGGTATGTGGGATTCGTAGTATGTTTTTGATAAATATTTTATTTTGATTAATGGGTGATACATACCACATTATTATATTTTATACCTTGGTGTTATCTCTAGCTAAGGGTGATCTGGAAAATGACTCTGGTCATGTCACATGATAGCTTGAGTTTCAGATTCAGGTGTGGCCTAGGTTGGTTTACGAAACAATTTATGTTTAATAGGATATATAAAGAATACCCCACAATATCTTTAGAGTAACCAACAGATAATAATTTATCAGATTTAAGGTTGAGTTTATTAGAATCTAGATGTCATTAATATTTTTAACAACCAGAAATCGTCATAAAAAATATATTGGGATGTTTCCCACGCCATATCCCATATTGATAATTTATGAAAAATTTAAATGGAAAATGGTTAAGTAAAAATGAAAGAGTATCCAAATAATATCCCCATACTGAAATTATAGGACCACACTGACTCATCATCAATCAAACCATATCTAACATAGGATGATTTCATATCTTAGACACACTTTGTCACTATAGTATTCAAGGAGGATTAATTTTTAGAAAAATTACACAATTCATCAGTAGATCAATAAACTCTTATCTTAAGTATTAAACATATTAATTTAATCATATGATCTTAATACTATTTCCAAATTTACTATGTACCTATTTTTGAAACTCTTTGAACTTTTCAATAGTTTCATACTTATGTCGCATCAAAAACAAATAACCATACCGACTAAATTCATTGGTAAAAGTAATCAAGTACTTTAATCCACCACTTTCTTGAGTACTCATTAGTCCACACACATCCCAATTTATGAGATCTAAGAGTACAATATCCCTTTAAACTTTTACTCTATAAGTTTCTTTTGTTATTTTTACAAATAAATAAGATTCTAAATTTTATATGATTCATAATCGAATTGTTCCAATAATCCATCTCTATGGTGTCATTAGATTAGTTTCTCATGTATATGTCCATGATAACAATTCCAAAGGTAGGTGGAGTAAAAATCAACCATGGAATTATTATTATGAATACTGTAAACAAGATATGCATATCTATATTATATAAACCATCAACTATATTCTAGAGAACACAAAACATTTAATTCATATATATAGAACATATATTGTTCTTAGTGAATGGAAATCCTATCTTGTACAAATAAGATACCTAAATAATTTTTTTTCTATTAGTAGGAACCTAAAAATATTTCTCCAAATTATAATTAATCAACTTAGTAATGTCAGTTCATAAGTGAGGAATTCTTATAAAACAAAACTTTCTCTATTATCAACATGAATAATTACTTAACACTCATTTTCAGTTACGTCATATATATAATTTTATGTTTATCAATAAACATTTGTGATGAAAACATACTATAAAATATTTATGAGTCGGATTTAGTGAAATTTACCAATATAATATTTTAATTTTGAAGATAATTGTTTTCCTTGGAGAACACTTCTCAATCTTAGAAACTAATTCTGAACCATTTTATAAGTTAGACCTATAAGGGATCTCAAAATGATTGACATAATTTATGAAAAAATATACAAGAAAGACATATCTATAGACAAGTATCATTTTTATATATTTTTATCAATGAATTTAAGTAAAAGTAATCCAACTAAAAATAATGATCTATTCATTTTATCCATTTAATGATCCAATATCCATAAATTATTATGGATTACACCGAGTATCATGTAAATAATCCATGAAAAACTCTAGTAGAAAAAAATTGTAAATAATATCATATATTATTAATGGATAGTTGTATGGATAATAATTTATAGAAATATATCATATGGATACACTAAACTACATTCCTATGGTATCCTAACATTCAGGGTTTCCTTGATAAGTGCAACCTAGATAAAATTATAATAATTAGGATCCAAATGGTTAGGGTCACCTCATAATTCTATTTACTTACAAAAGATAATCCATGGGTACGTAACAGTTAGGTTCACCCATACTGAATGATCGAGGTATTAAAAAGTTTCAATTTAGAAAGAATTTCATACTTATTATTTTAAGGATTTTACTTTTGAAATCCCCAATTGTATAATATAAATGAAATTAATATTAAACCCATTCAATATCATGTGATCATTATATTTTCATGTATTATTACTTTGTGTATGAATTCTTATAACTCTTTATTTTTTGGAATCCCTATTCCATCCACAAAATTAATTTGTTCACACCATATTAATGTGTAACTATATACACAACCCACAATTTTGTGTAACTATACCCAAAATATAATCTAATAATATCAATATATATCCAAATATATATCATGTATAAGGTATATAAAACATTCATGTAAAGGAATACAGTTATTTGAGGTTTACAATATCAACATGTGTAAGATGAGAGTGATAGATTTCCAACCCATCACTTTTCTAGAACAAGGCATAAACCTCCAGTTCAGTGGGTAGTCTGACCCTAAGTAATTCTTCCTAGGGATAATTTACTTGAGATATAATTAAATTTATAAAAAACTTAAATAAAATGTGAAAAACATTTTATTTCAATAATTATTTTTTATCTAAAAAAATATTAACAAACTGAGGTCAAGGTAGATGACAATGCAATCTTATGATATTTAACCAAACCGGTAATGGAGGTAACTATCTCCTAGAAGCAATTTATATCATAAATAAGGTTTCCATGATAATCATAATTCATAAAAAATTTATACTAATGAAATTTTCTTAAGGAATATAACTAGTAAATAAAAAATTATTTATTTTCCCAAACATGGTACATCAATTTATACTTTTTATATTTATTAGGTATGTTGTATTTTTTAAATGATAATCTTTTAATCAATAATATAATATTACTGATGTTAGATAAGAGAACCATCTTGAAAAATCATATTTTATGTAAAAAATAAATTATATGCAATGATTGAATATAGAAATTTGGATGACTCTATCAAAAATCTTTTATCGTATTTTATGATATATTCCATATCATATTTCCTCTATGATTACCTATTTTCACAAAAACCATGGTTTTATAATATATTATGATATCACATATCATAGCATATGACACAAAAAATCACAAGTTTCTATTATATCCTACTTTACAACATGTCTTAGTTATATACTATTACTACAAAAAAAGAAAAAAATTGTATCACATTTTACAATATGACCCAATTTTTTCACGATATAGAATTATTTGAAAAATATTATAGAATTAGACACTAATTTCATAATGTAAAAGGCTATAATACCACTAATTCGTTTAGGGGGATTATCATATGATATTTGGTAGTGAAAAAATCCATTAAAAACATGATCTATCTTCAATGAATAGACATTTATAGAAAAACTAATAACAATCCACCTAAAACAAAAATGAAATAGGCTCAATCTTCAACCTTTTATGGAGTATGTTTGATGTTAAACCAGCTATTATATAAAATAATTCCACCTTATGAAGATGGTACAATGAACTTTGTATCCACAATCCTATCATGAGTAATAACATACACTAAATTGGTGTTAAATCCTTCACTATGTGGTGAATGGTTCTCTGGGAAGAAGAGAGTTTATGATATCTTGCATGAAACTAGGGTACACCAATAATAGTGATCATATCATTGATATATAAGTCAATAAAATCCTTTATTAAATGAATTACATTGGATACTTTGATTTTATTAGGTTGCATCTAGATTAAAAAATTCATTAAATGAAGTGTGTTGACACTTCCAATCTAAGGTTCGAACACCATAACCTCATATCTATATAATGAATAAATAATAAGATTAAGAGGTTAATATAGAGATTAAGAGAAATAAAATTTGACCTTGAAAAATTTCACTCGATATTAGAGAGGAGGCCAATAAATCATAAAAGAGGAGAGAAGAGTGACCCCTTTATCTCTCTAGGAAGAGATGTTTGAGTGGAGTGAAATAAAATCCTCAGTTTTATTTAATTGAATATGTTAATAAAAGGAAAATCATGGAAATTAAAATATGGGATCAATTACCCCCCAACACGACCATATACACCATGGAATTCTATCAAATTTTTAGACACACCATGAAGTGATCCTCTTAGATCATATGGCAGTGTACCTCCTTTGAGAAGAACCAAAAATCCAAATCTAAAAACTGACATGGTGAAACTATCCTCTTTCGTGGCCTGTAGACCCTATGTGGACATGTCTTCACGACTATGACCATGATATAGAGGAAATAAACTTTATATTTCAGACACACTAAGACATCCATAAAAGTTTTTTCTCCCTAACCCATTTAACATAGGCACTTTAAAAAACCTACCTAAGCACCACACCCTTCCAAATTTATCTCCCAACTTCAAAATGGGAGTTTTGGGAGACAAACTCCCTTAATGGTTCAGGGATTTAATATCACAACATGACCAGATTCTCAAAATTTCAAAAAGGGATACAATAAGGCTCAATACATAATATCCATCACTATAAAATGACACCCCTCAGCATGACATGACATTTATCCATAATTTAAAACCTCTAGATTCCCATCACACATTTTCACTCTTATACTATTACGCAATAACTTATAAATTTAACAAATAATTCTTACCATCATATCGTGTTACCCATGGACATAACGAGATCTATATCTAAACTAATACTTATTCCTCTCACATACCCTTACCATGATATTTTCCTAATAAACACAACATGATGTTTTTTTCTGCATAATTTTATCCTCTAAATCCAATCTAATCCAAATCAAAGAGTAGAAATAAAATTATAATAAAAATTGAGGTTATGGAAAGATAATTCTCCCCACCATTACAATTTATACACTAGAAATTCAATGAATATTTAAATAATTATATAATCATTAAAACACAAAATATAAAGAAATATTGAATTAGGAAAGAAACAAAAACTAAAGAGAAGGATTTGATATCCATTCCTGAACTGAGGGAACCATCACATCAAAATTACTCTTCAAATCCATAAATAAAACCCAACAATACCACCTAAATATGTTCTCTCTACCATATAAGGTTTACAAAAAATATGTTGGAACCTACATAAACCACCAAAACTTATAGATATGTAACTAAAATAGGTTCCACTATTCTAATATCTAGTCCCAAAATGTGGTAGTGATTCTATCATTCACTACCATTTCAATTTATAATAGTTTCAAAAAATAATTACTTGATCACAATCGTGAATGTTCATTAAAAATTTTAAATAAAAGGAATTATAATAACTATGCTGACCACATTGGAAGAAAAATGAGAAGATTTTCCCAAATCATCCTGACTCTCCATATCATCATCACCCTACTTCCATTTCATACAAAATAGAGAATTCTTTCCAAAATAAAGAGGGATTGGCATCACTCATAGTAGTATTCCTTATAGATGACGATTCAAATACCATGACCTTGTTGGGTACCTTCCTAAACAATTCTAGGTTGGAAGAGAACATTTTCTAAATAAGGCCTGAGTGAAGGCCATATAAGATGATTGAATAATAAGTCAAGAATTATAAGAAATAGTATAAGTGCCATGAACTTTTTTGCTCTACCACTATATCTTGATTGTGGGTAGGTTAAACAACTAAAAAGAAAAAACCTATACCATGAGAGATACTAATTATAGTAATATATCATGTCATAGACTAACTAATTATTCATCATAACTTTTCTTAGAGGCATACATTAAATAAAAATGAACACCAAACCCAAATCAAAATAAAAAATCATATTCAAAACATTGGAAAGATCCATCACATTGAAACCAAAAAATAATACCACCTCACATTATAAATTCTTTGAAATTGTAGTTTAGAATAATTAATATTAGTTTCAAAAAACTAAAATTCCACTTCAAAGATATATTTTTATAAGAAAATTCAATCATTGATATCATTTTACAAGCCCCAAAACATAAAATAAATTTCAATTATTTTTGGAAGAACCCTTAATTAATTTCAAAATTAATATTTTATTAGTAAAAAGAAGTTTTCATTATAACATATTAATATAATCTATCCAAATAACATCAATATGTCATAAAAACTCATATTTATCTCCAATAGTAAACATAAATAGACAAATTTAACTCGGAAACCAAATGGGTTCAACACAAAAATTTGTAAGGGGTTAGTATCTATTTACTATTTGAGCACATGATTTTGTGGACCATTTACCCAATATGCAACTACCATTTGGAGCTCATTAGAAAAATGTGTATGGGAGCCACTAATTGTTTTCCAGATTGTGCTAGCAAACCACACTCCTCCTATTTGACTCCCATTTTCATGAAGAAAAATTCAAAACCTTTAAACAACCCATATAACCTAAATATAATATAAAGCACCACCAATCTAAATAAAAATACAACCGAAATTAAATTAGAAATGAAATTTAAACTCCAGAATAAAATCCTGACTACCCATGGTATCTCAAGTTTCATTATTAAAGGTGGTGATTAGGAACCCACTTGTTACATATAACATAAGTATTTATTTTCCTTTCTCCTGACAACCATGAATCTCCCAAATACAAGAGAATGATTTTATACCCTTTTTCCTATAACACCATAATCCATCCTGACCTGACACCAGATATGATCCATAGAAAGTTATGAATGGAATTACTGATCCCTACATACTAGGAAGTAGTTTCTAGGCATCATGAATACACTATTGGGAGTTATTTTCTTGAATAAATTTTACTAACCAAGAAAAAGAACTTCCTAATAATTCGGCATGTTAGACCCATAAGTTGGAATTTCATGAAAAATTAAGCAAGCAATTTTAAATTTAAAACAAACCAAATAGGGAATAATTCAAGAATAAATAACAATGAAACTGAAATTTTCTTATAACATAAAATATATGTATCATTAAAAATTAGAACCCAAATATAAATGAAATTTTGAAATGAGAAACATTGACAGAGTTTAAAATTATAAGAGAAATCCTAAAATACCAAGATGATGATCTCCTCATGACCCAAGGTCACCATCCATCACTTTCAACAATATAAATCCATGAGAAACTAGATAAAATGAGTAATAATAAATATATCATCAAGTTTTTAAACCTAACCATATAAAGTCTATTGAATCAATAGACATAGAGCGATATAAGTAAGGTGTGGGAAAAATTTCCCAATAGAATATCACCAATAAAAGTCTTTATGAAATTTATTTCATTAACTATTATTCAAATTATAGTTTGAATTATATTTTAATAAAATAATAACTTATTAGCTTTTGATTTATCTAAATCACATAAAAAGTCCCAAAATTCTTTTTAAAACCAAACCATGTTACTAGAATAAGATCAATGAGTTCAAACAATTCAACTCAAAAAAAAAAACATTTTAAGGAAAGTAAAAAAATGTATTTAAAACCATAATAGATTTATAATTGAGTTTAAATCCTTAAATTACGAATTATTTTCTAAAATTATTTTATGAATTTATCTTAAAATGATCACATTATAAATGATAATAAATACATAATGTGTAAATGTATTGGAAATCCCATATATGAGAAATATATAAACCAAACCACATGAAAAAAACCACAAGTAAATAAAACTAAACAAAAATAACATCCAATCAAATAAAGGAACAATAACTGAATATAAATAGAAATATAATCCATTAAAAAAATGAAAGAAAATTGAATAAAAATAGTAAAAAAATCTATTGAAATAATTGAAATATAACCTAGTGTCACTGGACTATCCATATAGAGCTGTGGTTAAGGTACACCAATATCATTATACTTATGTGAAAAACCAATCATTACCAATTATATTGAGGCCACTAGAAAAAAAAATTATTTCCTAATGGTATTGTAATCCAAATCTACTAAGATTAAATAAATTCCAAGAAAGTGAACCAAATCCGGGGAGATCATATCAATGCTTAATTAGTGTTGCAATGTGATCCAAAGATTTAGAGAGTTTATTAATAACAATATAGTATAGTGAGGCATCCTATACATGGGGGGTAGAATTTGAATACCTAGAAAGAATATAATTTTAATACAAATCTAGGGACAATGTATCAATTCCTAGACAATGTACTTATCTAAGGTCTCTATTTACTACCAAAGTTTCCCATGATCAACCAAATGGATATGAGCGATATCAATCATGAAATAAATCACTTAAAATCTGAAATACAAATAAAAACATATCTCATATCACCTCCAAATAACCTTCACTAAACCTCACACATTTTCAAGAATATCACAATCCAAATGAAAACAAGTATTCTAAAATACAACTAATCATAAATTATAATATAAATAAAAGAGGATAAAATAAAAAACTATTTTATAAAGTCCCAATAAGATATTTTATACTTCATCGATAACATAAATCATGAAAAATATTTTTTATAATTTTTTTTCTAAACATGACTTAAAGATTTAATCCAAGGTTCAATATATATAACCTGCATTTTAAAACTAAATATGTCTCTGTACTTATAAAAAATATATTTTAATCTAAAATAAAATTTAATTCCACAATAAATATATCCAATTAAAATAATATAGAATCTAAACATTATTTTATATGTCATTACATATTATAAAAATAAAAAAAATGTGTAAAAAATATGAAATGGTAGTAAAAGAATAAAAAAGTGAAGTAATATTCAGTCCCCTTCAAATGGATCCAATTAAGTCCAAATAAAAATAATATTAATAAGTTATTACTTCTAGAATAAGTTTTAAATTCATTAATCAACTTAAACAACTAGTTAAAACGTTAGTTTAAATAGAAGTATTGTAAGAAAGTTATACAAAAAAATTGAGTGAATTAGAACATAGTTATACTAATATAAAATGAGAACCCATTTATTTAACACTTAAAAATAACCAAATTAAGAAAAAAATTATATCATAACCCAAAGTATAACAATTAAAACATTTTTATATAATGTAAGGGATTAAAAAAATCAGGCACACAAGGCATGTTAAATGAATTGAGTTGTATAGAAACACCTACCTTGCCTAAGAGAGGATGGAATTAATCACTAAAATATGAAGAGATGAGGATAAAATAAAAAATATGCACACTCTTGACACCAAGAATCACAAGGTTAAGTCTAACCAAAAATCTAGGGATTAGACACAATGACCTCATACTGAGAGAGAGAGAAGAATAAATAATAATAGAAGGATAAGAATAGATAATCACATGAATGGCCTTGAAGAACTTTACTCAATATCAAAGATGAGGTTAGAAAATCATTAAAAAGGGGAGGAGATTCACCCCTTTGGATCTCTAGGTTTATATGTTTGAATATATGAAAAATAAAGGTTTAAAGTGGCTTCAATTCGATAAAGGAAGAAAATGAAAACCATAGAGTTAAAAATATAAGAACATTCTCTCCCCTAAATAAACATATTTATCACAGTATGTAACCCCCTATTTAGATAGACCATGACAAAACCATTCTGAATCCTGAAATTGTGTACATCCTATGAGCTAAAACATAAATCCCGATCCCCTATCTAGAGTAACATGGCCTCTTTTCTTCATGATGTATATACCCTATATGGATAGGCCTCCTTGAACATCACCATGGTGTTGAGGGAATACCTTCCCTGTATTCAACACACCAAGCCCTCTATAATAAGAGTTTTTCCTACCTTATTTTACACATGTACATTATAAAAACCTACCAAAGAGCCACACCCTTAAAAGTAGATCTCCCTATTTTAAAACATGTATTTTGGCCCCATATTCTCATAAAGGGGCAACGGTAACTTGTCACGACATGTTTAACCACTCAAAATTTCATAAATTCATACAAGAGGGAACAATGTGTATGCTTCATCTATATGATGTTACACTCATCACCATGTAATGACCTTTATAAAAAATATGACACTTCCAGACACCTATCATCTTGTGTCTCTCCCCTTCCATGATGCAATATCTTTTATCATTAACAAAGTATTCCTTTCATCATGTATCGATTCCTATGGTCCATTTTTTAATCTATATCCAACCCAACACTTCTTCCTTACAAAGTCCCATGAATCTTCATGCTTCATATATCCCTAACTTTTTTTTTCATCCTGTATAATTACAACCCCAAAATCCAACCCAAATAAAAGTGTAAAAATATAAATTAATAAAAAAAATTAAATAATAATAAAATGTGTAGTTGTAGTGTGACACATTGTATAAAAACCAATTTTTTTCCGTATACTACATGGAATGTAACTCTCACATGACACGATGGTAAATATGTGATTTTTAACTATGTGTGTTAAAAATATATATTCTATACAATTTTTTAATAAAATGAGATTCCAACGATGTAATTTTTGTGTAATAATTGAAATCTATGTGAAGTACACAGTGTGTGACTGAACATTACACATCGTGTGTTGAACTATTGATGAATAAATGGAATCATTACCATGATACATAATGAAATAAAAAGACACAATTAATAATACCAAGATTGTACCGTATGTGGAGAGACACCTATCACAGAGTGGGTGCTTTTTCACTATACACTATGATGTTATTTAATATAACCTGTGAATTTGGAACCTTATGATGGATCCTTTTGTTTTTCTTCATATTTTTATGGCCCATTATTGGTTATATAAAGTTTGATTAATTCTTCATTTTAAACTTTGGACATAGGATGAGAATATAAATGTGAATACTTGAAAACAATGAATAAAAATCAATCAAATAATATTAAATAACTATAAATTAATTTTTAACCACTATATTACCACTTGAATGTTTTAGGACATAATGAAACCAATAGATAGATTAACAATTTTTATTTTTTAATATTAAATAGAAAAAATTGAAATAACCTGATGAAATATCCCCAAAATTTCATAGATAGGATCTCAAACACTAAATTTATAATTAATTAAAATAGAATTACCACAAAAATAATTTTTTTTTTGAAAAATTCATAGTTTTTTCATGTCTATTAAGTTGTTTTTATATTAGATAATCTAATATAGGATCCATTTATATTTATCCACATGTTCTCTTTACATCTATTAATGACACAATTGATCTCCCACCAACATTGACAAGAATAAAAAGTTATTTATTTCATTCACATTTGATTACAATAAGAATATCTTATTATCTCTCTTGGTTCTTAAGAGATGAATAATTATAAAATTATATCTAGTGATTGAGATAATGTTAAACACTATCTATATTGGAGATGTGTAATTTTAGAATTAATAATTACGTAAAAATATGATTTTCCCCAAACCCTTATCCTTTTATCTAATATAAGTTATAACGCACAACATAATTAATAAAATAATAATAATAATAGAGTCATTATTATTTTACATGGCATGTGATTTATCAAATATCATTTCTTAAATAAATAAATATTCATTAAATGATATTAAATATAATGAATCACTTCCATTGGATCATTAAACTTGATCCATATTCCCCCATTAAATTTATTGATCCTTATAAGAAATATTAATTTGATAAAATAAAAAGTATATTCACATAAATTGGGAATAAATATTTAATTAATTAAATTCAAATCACTTATTATAAACTTGAATATCTCATGGATGATTTTTTATGATCAAATTTTCATGAATAAATATTTTTCCACAATATGGGAATAAATTTATTTATAAAATTAAATTTAATAAAATCTAATGAGATAATGGATTCACTTAGTGAGTGACCCTGTAATACCCATTCTCATTGAAAGTAGGTAGAACATTACGTAATGTTTGAAATTAAGATCTATACACACCTAAAGGAACACATAGAGAGAAAATTTAGTGTAGAAACTATAAAAACCTGCCAATGAACTTTACTATGCAATATAATCCCTTTTTCAACTGATATATCATAAAAAAATATGTATACATATTTTATCATTATATATATTTGATGTATATTTATTTACATTTATGGAATATATATTTTTTAAACTACCATGGCGATGGATTTTTGTTAGACACCTCAATATTCATCAAATGGACAAATATATCTTCCTGAATTTATATGGAAGGGACACATCCTTTATTGATAATTTAATTAATTCAATATCACTTAACTAGAACCTAACCTATACTACCTAACCAAAAGTATATTTTATAATTGTTTTTATCTGTACATCAAGGTACAAGATTCATGATACTCATAAATAATGATATCAAGTAAATGGTTCGACACACACACTTCCAGATAGGAATATCAAATGACTTAAATAAAAAAACATGTTAAATTAATAGTGTAGATTTTTCCATCATGTACTCTCTTCATAGAGACCATAGAGTGAAACCTTCATGATAATAAGTCTTAATGATTATGAGCCTCAATCATATGATAACCATGAATCATCCTTGTCCTACTTAATTGATGTATCTTCACCGCATGACATATTATTTAAGAATATTGTATTGGAATATCTACGTTCTCATTATAGTTGGGATCTTCTATATCCCTTTTATGTGACAAATATTCAAAATATATTATCATATAAATTTAATGTAGAAGAATAATCAGTATGTGATAATAATTAATATGTTATGATAATAAAAAGTATAAAAACATATAGTTTTAGGTCACCAAATCTAACATCAATGGGTAACTAGTGGTCACTTGGTGGCTGATGGTTCCCCATTGGGAGCTCAGTAGATCATTATTATGTTATTTAAATGGGAAGAATGTTATTTTCAGTAAAATATAATTCATTATTAAAAGGATTTACTTGAGAATTTTATCCACTCTTGGAATATAGGGATCTCCTCTAATATCTCCCCTATTCCATATTCACCTCCACTTTTGCTCTATATTTGATCATGTTGTATACATTTTGGATGGTATTTTAGGACTCATTTTTAAAATGTTTGATGTAACTCTTTGCTTCCTTCCCATTATTTGAATTATTTATTTGTAAAATGATCAAAACCCCAAAATTCACTTTTCTTTAAGTATTTAAAATATATAATTTTAGATGATTATTTAATATTCCAACTATATATTAGGGTTTAATAAATCATTTTGTAGGATAATGATCTTCACTAACATATTATCATAGTGGTTATGATAACTTGGAAATGGGGTAGAGTGTAGAATAACCAAAAAATGTGTTTTTTTCTAATTTTTTAAAGTGTTTTTATTTGAAGATAAATTTTAGTAAGATTTTTTTATTTCCTTTCATGAAGATTATTATGAATTGATATGATTCCTTGGTTTATGTTTTTCTATTTACTATAATTAATCTCATATATAAATCTTTTTATTTGTGATTTTTCATTTTTGAAGCATCGGTATTTTCTATACAGGGCTTATATAGGTTCTTTAAGTTACATATACACATAAATATATTTTATAATTCCTTCCTTAAATAAGAGGCGAGTACTAAATGAGTGTGAATATATATACATTCCTTTCTATGGGAATAATGGTCTTTAAAGTGAGGATGAATTTATATGGGCGTTTGTATGTGTGTGTATCATTTTGGATTCTATCATAAGAGGATATCTTATCCCTAGATTCTGAGCATGACTTGAAGTAGGTATAGTTGGTTTTTATTATGGTCTAGTGACCACATAACCCAAGGTAGATTATTTTATTTCATTTTATAACCTTCATGATAAAAAAATTTATGGATATATATTTCTATTTTCCCACATTCTGATGATACTGTGTACAATTGATCATATGATAGATATACAAGGGTCAAGTGGTAATCACCTACTAGTTATTTTATGCTCCATCATATAATTATCCCCATGTATTCTTTTAGATCTTGTATTCTTTTATCTAGGTTAGGGAAAGTCACCAATATACAAAGGTTGATTGATATTAGTTCTAATAGTCTTACTGGATTTCATATTTATTGATAACCTTATTTAATGGAGATAAAATTGGGATATTTTTGGTTTTATTTTAGATATTTTCATATATATCCTTACTTACTCATGATGCATGCATATTTTCTTATGTAACTCCCAGACCCAGTTCACAGAGTTTGAGTCAGAGCAGAACATGGCCTTATGCCCGACACACCATAAGTAAGAGGTTAACAACAAGTTGGGATGACTAATTCCATGCATGGGGAGAATATTTACTTTTAATCAAGTCATACAAACATAAATAAAAGTGAAATTAATAATCATTATAGAATCACAGATGCATGCCAAACATATAATAGAAAAATTAACCCATTTCTATTATACATCATTAGTCAAGAGATGATCCCTATAAGAAGTATATAAATAAATGTGTTAAATAAAGAACAAACAAATATTGTGGTAATGCTAAAAAACGTTCCTAGAGTACATCCTCATGAAACCTATATCCATACACAAATCTACATTATCAAGTGATTTATATACGCCCCCTATTAAAACTGAGATCACTAATAAAAAATCTTGTTTACACAAAAGGGTTCCAAGACAGGGTGTGAGTATAAAACACTTGTAGGACACTTCCAATCGGTTTTTAGGATATGTTAGAAAATATATTTATGTGAGTGCGTGAATTAGAAAGAAGTAAAAAAATAAAAAATGAATAAAACCATGTTAGGTCATAAGGTTCTAAAAATGCCTTTATGTTCCCTAACTATATCTGTTGTGTTCAACATTAAAAGAAGAGGGTCACCCCATACCCAGAACTCATCACTAATACCATTGGAAGTGGTCTGTAGAGGGTGTAACATAGTAAACATTCCATGTAAGTGGAACCATCCTATCACACTGGGTATGTTCCCATTATTATTTATCAGATCCAATTCTCTTCATAGGAAATAGTCTAAGGAGGGTGTAATGTAGCCAACCTCCCATGAAAGTCAAACAAAAACCTTCATCAAGGTAATGAACCTTGAAAAACTCTAATAACGTGTAGAGAAAAATAAAAATCATAGAGGTTGTAATAAAACCAAACTCTTATATGTTTTGAACCAAAAATACATGTATAAGTGAGGCACCATAGCTAATATTTACCCCGTTTCATTTTACACCTAAAAGAAAAGTCACCTAAACAAACACCCCAATCCCCTATGTTTAAACCACTTGCATAATTACCTAATCATAAATATTAAAACATGAGGTGTTAACCCATTGGAAACTAATTTAACTCATCCAGCATAACAAATCAAAATATCCTTTTTCAAATATCAACCCCTTAATAATTGAATGAGGATGGAACAATACCTAAAGATAAACCACGATCCTTCTATTATAACTAATATGGCTAGGAGAATCAATTTATTCCAAGGTAAACAAGATAAAAATACCTTTACAAAAACACTATAATTTGAATTATATATATATGTAATATGGAACAACCATGTTTACACTCACTAAAGGATAATTATGTCAATTTATTCTTTCCCTATTAGTTAGATACCTTAGTAAAAATAATTCCTTACACACACACACACACAAACACTCACGCCTATTTGTATTAATGGACATGAAATCACATTGAAATATAAAAACTTGGTGAGTAATACACACTTAAATCCTTATAGAGTTAGTTTTTCCAGTGACACTAATTGATTCATAATCGATTAGTTTAAACTTAGTAAAATAAAAAACCACCAAGAAGTTTTGTTTTTTTTGATTGAGAAGGGACAAGGGGTGGATACACTCCAGAAAGAATGCTTAGATAGGGTTAAGATTACCTGGATGAGGCCAATAAAACTAATGAACTTTTAATTTTCATTTAAAAAATTATTGGAGGCCACTTGGAAGGCAAGATTAACCTAATATGGGGGGGGGGGCTTGGTTTGTGTTGGATTTAGTGGAGAGGGAGGAGGAACTTAAATAGGGTTTGTGGGGAAATACAAAAAATACCCCTAAAAATAAGAAGATAGACCACCAGGTACCCAATATGACTTTTATGGGAACCTGATTGTCACACCTTGAGATTTTAGGATTTTTTTTCAAATTACTTTTTTTGATATCTTGCGTCATACGCAACACCAAGTTTTAACGAACCACGATATACTATTAATATTAATATTTAAACAAGAACATTATAACCTAGATATAAAATTTGGATGTATGAATATTTATAACCAAAATTTGAAAATTAAGTATGAGGGTTTTAGAAATAAGTATTTAATTTTTAGTAAAGTCTTTATATGGTTAAAAATACATTTTTATCAAGAAAATGATTTTAATTATTTTTTTGAACAAATAAAAAAATTAATTTTTTCCACTATTGAGAAATTTATTTGAAAAAATAAAATTCATTTTTGAAATTAAAATTTAAAAATTATCTTAGATTAAATTTTTTATAATTTTATGAAAAGTTTATTTTTTCATTGACTAGTGAAAAATACTGATTTTTACTAAAAATTGAATTTTTGTTTAAAGATTCAGAAAATATACATTAGGTTTTATAATGGTTTTAAAAGTAAAACTAGTTCAATTATATTATAATTTATTCAATTTAGGCCATTTTAATCCATATTATGGCCAATTTTTATATAAATTGTTTTTATACATATGTAAATATTTTCTTTGGAAAATAGATTTTTCATCGCATAGGTTGATTTTGTTTTAAATTAAAATTTTCCACTTATGTGAATTTAATTTAATAAAATCGATAAATATTTTGGATGAATATAATATATATTATATAATAAGTTCACATTATTTTTTTCATAAGTAATAGTAAAAATAGTAAAAATTAACTACTATGGTTAAGGTTAAAACAATATTTTGGGTGTTAAATATGTTTGTGTTAAAATTAATCTTCAACACGTACAAGATATTTATATAACAAATTATATTTTATATTTAGAATTAGCGAGTAAAGATTATATCACAAGGCTCATTTTAATATTTATAGTAAAGGATAATTTACTGAGGTAAATAATAAGTGAATAGTTACAGTAGTAAAAACAAAAATGAAAAAAGTGAGTAAATTTAGAGTCTAAGGGAATAAAATGTTTAGAACATGTGTCTTTTTTTTGTTTTTTTATGTGTGGCTGGACCATATCTTCCCTTCTCTTCAATATTTATCAACTTTGGAGGCACATGGATTGAGAGTGACTTCCCATTATTGAATAGTTTTGGGTATTTACAAAAATACCTTTATGAAATTATAAAAGAGGGCCTCTTACCCTCACTTATTCACACCACACAATCTATTTGGATAAAAAAAATAAGGTCCTTAATAAGATATCCAAAGGTGGATTTTCTTAGTAAAGTTAATTGTATTTACTAAGCTCTTTCTTTTTTACATCTTCTCTTACCTCCATCACTCAAGTATTAATATTTCCAATACCCTAAATCTAGTATATAAAATATACTAAGATTTTTTATGTTACTTAAATAACCTATATCTATATCAACTTTCATTAAATTTGAATTAAACCTATCAAACATTTGAACTTTAGACTACCACCTCATGTATCGATATAATTCGTTCTCCATAATCACCTCTCATGGGTGGATATAATGATGGATTTAAAGTATATATATATATATATAATATTTATGAAATAATTATACTTATGTAATTATATTATGAAATATACTTTCTAACCTTCTAATCCATTGAAAAATGATAACGTCACTTGTGCGTTCCTGTAGAATACCGCCTCCATGAAGCGATGATACATGATCATAATTTTAGTCTAAAATGGATTATAATATGGGTATATTTAATAAATATATATGATATAATAATGATTCTGTAAATGTGAATTAATATTTTCTTTTATTTTATTCCATCGTTTGAGAAGATTGAAATAACATTCATGCATACGTATGACCTACCGTCTCCATGAAGGGTGTGATTCATTTTAAGTCTGTAACTTTTAGAGATTACTATAAATACATATATAATGAATATATATTATTTTTTATATCATGTATAATATTTTGTATATTATGTAACCATGATAAAAGTAAATGGATCAAAAATACCAAAACAAAAAAAATATAAAAAACAAAGTAGTTATTACCTGAAACGTGATTTTAACAAGGAATTATTAATAAATGGGTAATAAAAGGTAATAAATAAATCATATATGGAATGATATGTGTTATTATTTTTCTATAATATACGCATAATAAAACTATATTTATTATATAGGCATTTATAACATGTAATAATAATGTTGATACTTGAAGTAAGGGATTTCTAGTGTCTCCTTTATTTCTGGGAGACGTATGCCATATTCTCCACTATTTTATTTTTTATGTTTTATATATTTTACATTTTACTTTTTATATAATGAATTTAATTATTTAAATTATATTTAAAGTTTCATTTGATGTAATTATTTAACCGGGACTAGGATTCACAATTTTCCAAAGTCGTAAGATATTTTCATCTCAGTTTGTTTTTTCATGTGAGACGCATGAAATAATCACCACTTGTTTCTTTTTTTGTGGCATATATAATATACATGAATTTATTTAATGATTTTTATAAATAAATTTTTGGATATAAATATCCATATATGTTTCTTTATTATATGATTATTAGGATTCAAATATTACCAAAGTGGTAAAGGTTTTATGTTACAATCACATTGTTCATAATTATGTTTTCGATGATGAAATATTTGGATCCATCTCCCAAGAAAATAATGAATTTTATTATACTATGGTTATTTTTGTAGAATACATTTTTTAATTTCATTTTCGTCTCTTTAATATCTAAAGGGACTAAGAGAATATTTTTAATGAAAAATGACATTATTTCTTTCTTTAGTCGAAAATCCTTTTTCTTCCAAATCTATGTTTAAAAAAAAATCTTTAAAAACATTTTATTATTCATATTTTAATTTTAATTTTAATTTTTAAACTTTTATTAATTTTTTAAAAATGGTTTAAAATTAATCTTCTTGTAATTTTATGAATGAGGAACTTTTAAATATTTACTAAAATTGTAAAAGGAATATTTGTTTTAACGCATTCTACATGAAAAATTTTACAACATCATGACCAATAGATTATTTATGATTCCTTTAGATTTTCAATTTTTATTTGAAAATGAAATGTTTTCCTTAATATATGGGAAATTTTTATATTTTAAAAAAGTGATTTAGAAATGGAAGTGATATTTTCTTGAAGAATGTTTTAATTATCTTTTTATTAACATTCTATTCTTTAATGACATTAACCTTTCGTGTTGATTATTTTTTTACTAGGGATATGATCCAATAGTACCATAATTATTATTTATCTCTATTTTTTAAGTTTATGATGAAATTATTTTTATGAAAGAAGTTCCTTTCCCATAGGTTATGCTTTATTGAAAAGATGAAATGTTTATGAAAGTAATTTCTTTTCCACGAGTTATGATGTGATGAAATATTTTTGAAAACCTATTTAATTTTCATTGGTTATGATATAATTAATGTTTTATGATACTGTGGCACAAAAATTTATGGATTATGTGATGGGTGGGACCTATATCTCCCTCTAATGAATTGGGTAAATATTAATGTTCTTTAAGCTAAAAGGGAACATGGGAGGTTATATCAACCCTAAAGAAGAGGGAATAAGGGTGGTTCTATAAATACCACAAAAGAGGGTACACAGGAGGTTTTCCCACGACTCGGAAAGTGGGTACATGGGAGGTTATAGAAATCCCAAAAATAGAGGGTGCACCTGAGGTTATATGAAGCCCAAAAGATGGAACATGGGATGTTATTACAAGTATGAAGAAGTTACATGGGTAGTTATCCCAATCCTAATATGTTGTGAATGTGTTGGTGGGTATTCATGAAATAATATTGTATATATTTATTTGTAAGAAAAAAACCTATGACTTATTCCAATATTATTTTCTTATGGATTATATTGTTTGATCAATTTATTATTCATGTCTTATGATCTCCCAAGATTTATGCCATGAGTAAAGTTTATGATATATGATATAAAAGGTATAGTTTTCAAAAGTTATTCTCATGTTATAATACCCTTATATTAATGTTATGTTGATATATCCCTTATTTATCCATACTGATAATCTGATCTCTTGGTTTATTATGTTTCCTTTCCCCATGTTATGAAGAAATGAATTATATATTATATATGTTAGAAGGGTTTTAGTTATGAAGAACTTAGTGTGAGAGGATGTAGTTCACTTATTAATTAATTATTTATTAATCCATGTTTTCAAAGATACCAAACCTATATGATTATAGTGTGAATCATTATGTAATGGGATGAATATTCCTCTATTAAGATGTAATATGTACATATGAAAAGTTTGGGTTGTTGTAATTGGTACCAGATAATGGTTTAGTTAACTATTTAAAACTAGAATGAGAAAACTTTAGTGGGATCCCTAGGGATATGTCTAAGGATAAGTATAAGGATAATTCAAATTAAATGAAAATTTCCTTGAATTCTAGTGAAGAATAGAGAAATTGGTTTCATATCTAGATACTAAAAGTGGATGTGGATCTGGAACTTATGTACCTAAGGGTAATAACTCCAAAAGGGTACATTGAGATTTGACTCACTCATCACTTTGTGCATGAAAATGTGCATTGATGTATACCTTATTTGACACTCCCAAGGGATATGTTTTTGGATATTCACAAACTCTATGAAATATCAGGAAGGATTTGACTAGATAATGATCATTAATGATATAGGTAAAACCTAATGTGTCATATATTTAAATAATGGTCCATGATTTAGACTTCCTTTAACTATTGTTTCATGATTATGTGGTTCCCTACTATGAATATTGCTTCTCAAACTATGTTTTTTGGTTTTTTTAAATGGAAGAAACTAGAAGGAAACGAGTTAACATTGAATGTGAAAGACAATGTTTTAATGAGAAACCAAGTGGAATGATTACCAGAGTAAAGGATATTGTGATCATTATAAATCAATTATCATAAAATATTATTAACAAACTTCACCTTAACCAATTATTGAACTCACCAAAGAAGAAAAATATAGTGTTTTCTAAGAGCGCAGATGGTGGAGAGTATTGAGGAAATAATATTTATTTTATTATATGTTGAAAATGTGGAAAGAATTACTAATGTAAATGTATTAGGGGAATGAGAATATTTTTTTTGGTGAATAAGGGAACCAACCAAGTTATTTATAGGGAAATATGAAATGTTTAGTTATCATTATAGAATGAGAATAATGGTTTCCCTAAGGCATCATCAACAATTTAATTATATATATAAATATATATAAATTATGTAAATTAATAAAATCAATTACCTAAGGGGAGATCTAAATAATATTTTCAACAATATTGTATGATTAAAAGTTTTTCATTTGATGATTAAGATACTACAAATGACATAGGAAATAAATGAGGTATTAAAGAATAAGATGATGAAACCTAGTTAATTTTTTAATAATGAAGTGGAATGATTTAAGTCTTCATGTATTGTAACTCAAAAATTATGTTATATGAAATATGGAATATATAAGTATTTTTCTAAAGAAAATTTTCATTATGTATTTTCAAGTATATTTTAAATGATACCGATGAACTAAAAGTTTATTTAATAGAAATGTGAAATTTTATGGTAAAAACATGATTAAGGGGAAGATTACCCTTAATATGTTACTGATGTTGATAAAATAATATTTAGTTGGGATAGAGATATGATTGATATTGATAAATTAAATTGGATAGTGTTGATGAACTTGGAACTAAATAATGATTTGATGAAAAAGTAGATAATGTTATCATTTCTAGCGTTTAAAACATTTTTGAATTTATGGAATATATTAAATAATATGTTGTTTTTTAAGGAATTTGAAATAATTTATGTTTTTATTGAGGTTTTATTGAAATTATTATTATCACCATGTTTTAGGAGAATATATAACGAAGGTATTCACATATTTGGTTTGTGAAAATTAAGAGCTACATAAAGATATTTTGGTGAATAATGTTAAGTTGATTTTTTAAATCTAGAAAGATCATTTACAAATTTTTAATTTTGGAAGGGAATTAAGGTTAACCAATTATGGAATTTGTTTAGTTGAACTTTGGATAACTTTTTAGAGATTAATGTACCATTTCATCATATGAATATTTACCCATACGGGATAACTTATGCTAAACATGTTTTTGATTATAACTAGAGATAGAGGGAATACATTATAATTATTTCATGGATTTTGGGTACCATTAGTGCTTTAGGCTTGAAACATTTCACTTCATTTATTGGAGTAAGATATGAAGTGGAAATTGATCAAAACAAAACCAAATGAAGAGATTGTGCTTATGAAGTGGAAATAAATTAAGTAAGTATATTTTCTTCAATTCTATATTATGATTGTAAAAATTATCTCAAATTTAGGAAAATTATCTTGAGAAATTTTTTTTCCTATTACTTTCATTTTTGATGGATCAATGGTCTTTTAACTAGTCTTAGATGTAAGGTTTTGTGATGGTTAAATTTCTTGTGACCATGTTTCTATAAATCTCTATTAATGAATGAGTCTTAGTATTATCTTCCATAAATATATTTCAACTTACCAATTTTTTTCCTATTTTTAATCCATTTTTTTTATTTCAAGAATACCTTCATATTTACCATTCTCTCTTTTTAAGAGGAAGTTTTATGAACCCTTTTTACGATGTGGGTTTTTCATAAAGGGATTTTTAAATGTCAAAAACTTTTTTGTCAAGGACAAGTTCAAATTATGAGAACATAATTTATTAAATGGGGGATAATTTTACACCCCTATATTTTATGAAATATATATATTTCAAATTAATTAAATTTCTTCAATATCTTGTGTTATATGTAATATTGATTTTTTTCAAACCATGATATACTATTAATATTATTATTTAAAAAAGACCATTATAACCTAGCCATTAAAACTTTAGGTTAATAGAAATTACCAAAATTTAAAAAATAAGTATGAAGGTTATAGAAATAATTACTTAATTTTTTTATAAAGCCTTTATATGCTATGAAAATACACTTTTCTCAAAAAAAAAATGATTTCTACAATTCTTGTGAAAAAATAAAAAAAATTAATTTTTTCAACTTATATATTTTTTTTGGAAGAAATGAACTTTATTTTTGAAATTAAAATGTCCATTTTTTCTTAGAGTGAATTTTTAATAATTTTATAAAATGTTTAATTTTTCGATGAATTGTGAAAATACTAATTTTTATTAAAAAGTTCCTTTTCGTTTAAATAATTTTCAAAGTTCTACTTTATTTTAAAATAGTTTTAAATGTAAAATAAGTTCAATTATATTATTTTTAATACAATTTAAGTCATTATAATAAATATATTATTAAATTTGGATTTAATAACTTTTTATACTTATGTAACATTTTTCTTTGGAAAATAACTTTTCCTTCACATTTGTAGGTTTTATTTTAAATTAAATTAACCGAATTTGGTGAATTTAATTTGATAAAATGGACTAAATATTATGAATTATATTAATTTATAATATATAATAATTTTTTATAAAATATTTATCATAAATATTGATAAAAATATTAAAAATTAATTGTTGCAGTTCAGGTTAAAATGAGGGTTTGCGCGTTACATACAGATGTGTTAAAATTAATTTTCAAAATACATAGGATATTTATATAAAAATTATACTTTTTATATATAATAATAGGGTAAAAATTATCTATTAAGTCTCATTTTAATTTTAGTCTTAAAGGGTAAATTACTTAGGTTAATAAAAAGAGACTAGTAACCATGGTGAAAACTAAAATTATAAAAGTGTGTAAACTTAGAAGCTAAGGGAATAGCATTTTTAAAACATGTGTATTTTTAGGAGTGGTTTTTTCAATCGGTGATATAATAACTCCACTCAGGTATTTATCAATTTTTGAGGCAAAAGTCTTGAGAGTGACTTCCAATTATTGAATAGTTTTAGGTATTTACAAAAATGCCACTCCTCCTCAATTTTAAAAGGGGGTCTCCTACTCTCGTTTATTAACACAACATAATAAATGTGGATCAAGAAACACCAGAAACAATATCTCCCCAACATCATTCTAAATTTTATATAGCCTCTTTTATTCCTAAATGACCAACCATAGGGTCCTTTATAAGAGATCCAAAGGAGGATTTTTTAAGAAAAGGTAATAGTCATCAATATGCACTTTGTTTTTTAATTGTTCTATTACAAAATTCAATTCATGTTTTAAAAATTAAAATATAATAACACCAATATCTATAATATAATGAGTTGTTTTTACATTAATATAATATCCTATTACCATATCCTCATCCATCAAATTTGAAATGAAAATGTTGACTGTTTGTATGACAGACTACCATCTCACGAACTGACGTAATTCGTTCTCCATCACCAAATCACATGGGTGGATATAATTATGGATATATATATATATGTGATATTTATGTTATAATAATAATTTTTTAATTATAATATCACATATTCCTTCTCACCTTACAATCTGTTGAAATTCAATAACAGCACTCATGCGTATGTGTGGACTACTGCCTCCACAAAGCGATGCGATACAATTTTAATCTTATTTGGAAATGGATAGAGATAATGGTATATTTAAAGAAAATATATGATATATATTATATAAAAATTATTCCGAAAACTTCAATTAATATTTATGATTCTTTCGTTCCATCCATTAAGAAAATGGAAATAAGGTTCATGGATATATACGACCTACCCTCTCAATGAATGATGTAATTACTTTTCTATCTCTAAAATTTAGAGATTATTATAAACAAATATAGAATGAATATATATGATGGTTATATAATGGTTAAAATTCAAGAGATTTTGAAACGATGATCAAAGTAAAATGACCAAAAATGCCAAACTGAAACAGACTTGAAAAACAAAACAGTTATTTCCAAAAACATGATTTTACCAAGGAGAAGTTAATAAATGTGTGATAAATGGTCATAGGTAAATCTTACATTGTATAATATATATTATTATGGTAATATAATATATTTATAATAAACCTATATTTATTATAAATGAGTTTTTAACATGTATAATGAAAGTCTATACTTGAGGTAAGGGATTTCTAGTCTCTCTTTTATTTCTGGGATCCATTGCCATATTCACCACTCGTTTTTCTATTGTTGTGTATATAATGAAACATCGAATTGTTATGTCATTAATATAATTATTTTAATGACATGTAAATTTTAATTTAATGTTATTTATTAATGGTGTTATGATTCTAAAGTTTCTAAAATCTTAAGGGATTTTCATTTCACTTTTATTTATGTGAGACACAAGCCATATTCACTACTTTTTTCTTTTGTGTGGTGCATATACTACCCATTAATGACTTTTATGATTATTAAAATAAAAAATATGGTATATAAATATAAATATAAGGTTATTTATTTTATGGTACTTATGATTCAGAATTTACAAAAGTGGTAAAGGTTTTTTGTTACAGTCACACTGTTTATCAGGATTGTTTATGATTAAGTTTCCGATGATGAAATATTGTGATGTATCTCTCAATAAAATCAAGAATTTTATTCTAATGTAGTTATTTATATAGAATAATTTATTCCCTTCCATTTTCCTATATTTAAGAACTCAAGGGGGAAAATAATATTTTTTATTTATGAAAAATGACTTTATTTCTTTCTTCGGTAGAAAATTTGTTTTCTTCCATACCCATGTTTTATAAAAATGTTTTTAAGAAATTTTTATTATTAATATATGAATCTATAAATTATTTTTTACAATTTATTTACTTTTAAATAATTATTTAAAAGAAATGTTCTTTTCATCTTTCGAATGAGGTAATTTTGAATTTTTATCAAAAAAGTGAAATGAATGTTTTTTAACATGTATGTCTTGAATAGAATTATAAAAATTCATGACCAATAATTTTTTGAATCATAATTTACATTTTTTCTATGTTTTTTAAAGTAAAATTTGTTACTTAATATTTATGAAATTTATAGATTTTAAAGAAGTGATTTCAAAATGTAAAGGATATTTTCCTCAAGAATGTTTTAGTAATCTTTTTATGAAATTTCTATCACCGATCACAAGAACCTTTTGTATTACTTATGTTTTAAATGGGATATGATCCAATGGTAATTTTTTATTCTTTATTTAGATTGTTTATTTTTATGATAAAAATATGTTTATGAAACCCATTCTGATTCTAGGGTTTATATTATTATGAAAAGTTGATATTTTTAAGAAACTTGTTTATTTTTCATGGGTGATGATGTGATGAAATGTTTATGAAAAATATTTTACTTTCATGGGTTATGATATGATGAATGTTTTATGATGTTGTGGAATAAAAATGTATGAATTTTATTTTTGGTGGGACCTATATTTACCTCCAAATATTTTGTTAAACATTAATGTTTTATGATCTCAACGGGTATATGGGAGGTTATCCCAACCCCAAAGAAGAGGGTACATGGGAGGTTATTTTAAGCCTAAAAAAGAGGTCACACATGAGGTTATACCATTCCCCAAAAAGAGGGTACATGAGAGGTTAACTCAATGCTAAAAATTGGTAGTACACGGGATGTTATCCAAGGCCCAAAATAGGATAGATATGAGGTTATCTCACACATAAAGAAGGTACATAAGTGGTTATCTAAACCTAAACATGTTATGAATTTCTTGGTGGGTAAATTTGATATAAAATTATCAATGCTTATGTGTATTCCAAAAATCTATATCTTATTCCAATGTTATGCTCTCCTGGATTGTTTTCATTGATTCCTTCACGATTCATGTCTTGTGAACAACCAGTATTTATTCCACGACATAATTTTAGGATATATGATATGAATGGTATGAGTTTAATATTTTATTCACATGTTATCATACCATTATGTTCATGTTATGTTTATATCTCTATTTTTTTACCCATACTAAGAATCCAAGAACACCATTTATTATGTTTCCTTTCCCTGGGTTATGAAGAACTTAGTGGTAGATGATGGAGTTCACTATTTAGCATGTTGTTTATGTATCCTTGTTTCTAAATATATTTGGACTATATTATTATAGAGTCGATCGTTATGTTTTATAGTGGATATTTATCTATTAAGCTGTAATATCTTTTAATGAAAAGATAGGATCATTATATCATTCCCGACTAGTAACCTGACATGCCCCCACTTTCTATTTTGTGGGACTCCTATGACCTCATGGCTTGTAATCAAGCCATTGAGTACCCGATGCACCTGTATTCGGTTCCAAGTTACATATTACTACATTTCATAGTAGTAGTTCTTTGAGTATACCTATTTAAAACACCTCTAAGGCCTGATACTTCCTAAGAACATTTCCCATCACCCATCATAATATAATTTAAATCTAATAAAAATATCTAAATATTAACTTAATATTTTAAAATCATTAATAAATCCAAAAATAAAGGATTTTAATCCCGTAAAAACATCCCAAAATTTCCATTAAAAAAAGTAGTCACTAGTGTAATATCCCATGATTCTAGAAAATATATTTTCCTTTAAGCAATAAGAAGTTCAATTCTTTCTTCGCACACACTAAAGTGAAATCCATGATATAGATATATTTATTCACATATATTAAAGTGAATTTCAAGATACATTAGTAAATGGAAATAATAAAATTCAAAATATCATTATTATAATATATAAAATATGTATATATGAAATAGAATATTAATGTTCTTTAAATTTGAAAATTTGTATGAAATAATATTAGAAACACTTAATGTTTAAGAAGGTTATTTTTAATAAAAGAATTCTGTCATTATATTTTGTTTTTTATTTAAATTTAAATATATAATTTAGAAATGTTATTATATGAATTTAATTTATTTTTGAATTTATGATATCAAAATTTATTAATTTTTAATCTATGTTAAATCTAGAAAAATATTTATTTTTAGTGGAAAAGGATGGTTTTGTAAAATTATAACTTTCATGACTGTATAAAATTATAAGAATTACCTATAAGGTTAAAAAACCATTTAAGTAGTCAAATATGAAATTAAGGAATAAAATTATTCATTTTAAACTATTATTTGAATTAATAAAACCCATGAACAAATTTGTTAGAACAATAGTAAACAATTACTTTTATAAAGAAATTTATTATGAATTTTATTTTAATAAATTAATATTTTTTTGTAGAATTAATTTATTTATGGAATTTAATGTAACATTGCATTAATTTTTTTTATAATGAATCAATTTAGTCCGTAAAAATTATTGACATTTATAAGTTTAAGGCACACATAAATTTCCTGCCTAAAATCATGAATATCTAAGAAAATGTTTTAAAGAATTAAGAGAGTTTATTTAAAAATTAAATTTTCTTAATCATAGTAATTTAAATTTATAATTTTTATCTCATATCTAGTACTATAATACTCAAATTAAGTGGTAAGAACAATATTAATAAATAATATTTTTAATTAATTAACATGGGTGAAAGTACAAACCCATAAATCAGTCAAATATGTTCTCAAAATGAGTGTATAGGAGTTGGTTCAACCATATAATGTTCCATACTTTATAATTTCCAAGTATGGGGTTATTTTAACTTGAATAATGTAAATAAATAATTTAATAAATTAATATAATTCCAATACTACCCTTCAGTCCAATTATAAAGGACACATGTACAATCCTTGTTAACAAACACATCCATTCAAATTAATTTTCTAAAATATATCAATTTTTTCATTCTATAAACATATACCACAAACATAATCCTTTTTTCCTTCTTTATTATGATCAATCCATTCATTTCCAAGGATATTTCCAAGGAAATTAAAAGTTACTGACATGAGTATCACTCTCCTCACTGTATTTCTTTTTAATTTTCATCTTTCTAATCTTACATAAATTTGTTCATATAATGAATTTAGTATAATTTATATTCTTAAATTTCATTATATTAATTTCAAAACAATTAATCATTCATTTTTTATAAATCTCTAAGAAAAACATATGCATCGATCGTGCATATGTTTAGACTACTGCCTTCATGACACAATGCGGTTCGTTTTTCATCCCCAAATCTTATGTATCATATATAGGATAATTTTTATTAATAGTTATTTTTTTATGTCTCTTATAAATTTTTTAAATGATAACCTTTTACATTTACCACAATTCCATTCATTCATTTAGGAATGAGATCATTGATCATGTGTATGTGCGAACTACCACCTCTTTGAATGATATGTCTCATTTATCTTTTCTACATAACATGGATGGAACTAAAATTAAAATTTTTATACTAATATAAATTTTAAAACATTATTATAATTATAAGTGATAAATATTTATATATTTTTACTTGTTCCATTCATTGATAAATGAGTTCGTTAATCGTGTGTATGCATGAACTATCGCCTACACAAACAAAAAATTCAATTTTTAAACACAATTTTTTTTAATTATTCTAAGAATGGATTATATGTCATTACATTATATATATTAAATTTATAAAATTCTATAAAATTTATTTTAATATTATGTAATAGCACATTCTTAATAATTCAAAAATTACGACACACTTTTTTTTGGTTAGTTTACTCCCTACTTAAGAAATAATGTAATATTTATATATTAAAATATAAAGGAATGGTATATAATATTAAAAATGTTTGATATTAAGGTATATAATACGTTTTAAAGGTTTTGTATTTATAATATTAAGATCTAAACATGTTAATAATTTACCATCTATCTTTATAAAAAACGCAGAAACAAGTTTGTCTCAAGCTTCATCTTCAAGTGTTGTAATTAAAACTATCATATGGTGAAAGTGGAAGATTATAAATAGTAATGAGATATATATTAATAAAATAATAGGATGCATAGGAATTAGTAAATTGGTACCAAAGATCAGGGATCGACATTAATATTTCAAAGCATGTGAAAGGCAATTAAAAGTGTTAACACCTGATGCTAAAAGTATTCTACAATAAACCACTATATTCATAGTAAATAACTATAAATAACGAATATTAAAGGGTTATATAGATAAATATGGATCTTAAATAGATTATTATGATAGTTACAATTTTTTACAAGATTTTATATTGTGATAAATGAAGCTGATAAATATGGTAATATATTTTTGTCTAAAACTCCCTTCATCGATACATATTTTACTTTATGCAAGAATTTACTTTTATATGGTGTAAATGTTGAGAAATTGTTATATAATCAGGAAAATATTTTATTTGTGGTATTTTGGGATCATTTTAGATCTTTTTAACCTTTCCTTTTTTATTAAAATATTACTCAATTCATTATTTTTTTCATCTCAAGTTTGAGTCATGAAATCTCTTCTTGATTTGGATATTCCAAGTCTCTTTTCCTACCATTATCTTTTAAAATAGTTTTTTATATTTTTATCTTTGTATATTACCTCTCTTCATTAATATCCCTCTTTAGTGAAACATTACCTCAAATAAAACAAATATATCGATAAGAATAAATTTTATACATTCCAATGAATAATTTTCTTTTTTATCTATGTTTTACCGAGAAAAAGTATTCTCTATAAATTTTCAAGTGACAATAATCATTCTCTTCACCTCTTATCAATGAAAAGTTTTATCATCATTTTTATGATATGGGATTAACTAAATGGGTTTAATTTATTTTAAATATTTTTCATATGATCAATTTTAAAAAATATTTTCTTCTAAAGTAATATTTTAAAATGTTCCAAAATATCATATTTCCATTTTAATGAAGTGAAAATTTCAACTACCATTAATTTAATATTTTTTTTAAAATTAAATATTTTAAATGTTTTCACATAGATCATTTTTAACGAAAATGAAACCATTTTTAATATTTTCATGTGAACATATCTTTCTACCACATTGTTAATTTTCTAAGAAAAATTCTCTATATGTCATCATGTTTTCAAAAAGGAAATTATTATTCTCAATGTTTAGAAAAATATCCCATTTAATTTTATAAAATTATAAGGGAAATTATTATTTTCATTGAAACATTCCAAATTCTTATAAGAGTGTCATTCATATATGTCGTATGTCTGATCAAGGGTATTATTTAAATTATACCATACACCTTATTTATTAGGATCGATTATGATAATTGCATTTACATATATGGTATGATCCATTACTACATTTTTCTTTTCTAATCACCCACTTGTATATGAATGATTTAATTTCAATGATTTTCCTATTTTAATTCCCAATGTTTCAACACCTGATTTAATGGAATTCACCATGATTCCTAATAAATTAATTGATTGGGGGATTTTTTGTCGAAAACATATATCCATTTCTTATACAGTGTAAATACTATAAATATAGTCATATTTTTTGAGTGTTATTTTACTAGAATGATTCTTAAATTCACTGGATACCCATTAATTTTCCATGGGTTATCGTTCCACGTTTAGGGAACCAGTTGAAAAGGATATATAACCCAGTTTATATCCTTGGGGTTTTTAATATGTTTATTAAAACCAGGTGACCAAAATATGTACGAATTTCATTATGTAAAGGGAAGACTTAGAATAATATTTCCATATAGTGAATTAGGTAATGTTTCTATATCATGATATATAATGGTGTGTGGGAAGTGATACTAGAAAAATATGGTGTGTGGGTAGTTATTATAGCTAACTATGTCATGTTTAAGGGGAAAGGATCCTTAACATATATTTATAATATTTTTTTATCCTCCCATTACTATGATTCCATGATCTTATTTTATGATCTTTGTTTAATTCATTAGAACTTGTCATCATTTATTTACTCTATGACTCAATGCTTATGATCATACTCATTAGGATATCATTTTAGGTCACACCTCTCTCATGTTATGTCACACCTCTATCATGTTATGATTTATTATTATGTTTATACTTACTTGGCATTTGAGATCACCCCTTATTATTTTTCTCTTTTGTTAGGTTATTATGGAATGAAATAGTTATAGTGTGTATAGATGTTTAGATTTTGTGGAAACTTTATAGGACTAATTGAAGACATATTGTGGATATATTATATTCTTATATAGTAAAAAGTGTATATTATATGAGAATACTAGAGAATTATTAGTTATTTTTTTTTCAAAATTATATAAAACTCTAAATGAAAATGTCCTTAGATTATAAATGTGAGAAAGATATTTTCATCATAGATGTGTATTATGTACATTGTAGTAAGTTGTGTGTTTTCAACACCATATATAGGTTTATGGTTCTGAGGTTGATAAAGTTGTTATCAGAGTAGTGTTTAGATGAATTTTTGGGTTAGGATGTCATTGTTTTGAGGGTGATTTAGGATTTATGAATGAAATCAAGGGTTGATGAGTTAAGGATTATCTTAGTTTTAATGGTATAAATTGAACCTTAAGTAATAAGCATTGAACATATTATGTTGTTTAGAGAATATGATAAGATAAATTTAGTAAAAACCCAAATTATAAGACTATGTATAGTAGAATATCAATGAATTTTGGTAAATAGAGATTATATAGTATTTATAGTAATTAAATCCATATTTGGTTATAAGAAAGGTGACTCGGTTTTGGTATAGATGCATATGGGGATAAAAATCCTGAAAATAGTTGGTTGAGTGTATCTCGATCATTATTCTGGTGTATAGTGAATGAGCCTTATATATGAACCTATCCAAACCCTCCTAATGGATATGGAGGGACAATTAAAATTATCTTTAGATACTAGTATGAAGGATTTGAATATGTTATTTTATAGAAGTTAACTATATTAGATAACCTAGTTATAAAATTTGTATAAATAACCTAAAATGAAGATAAAGACTCATAAGTTAGGGTATGCAAATAATTTTTGAATTATTTCTTATAATATAATATTTTTCCTTTTTTATATTTACTAATTTAAGTATTCACATCCCTATACTTTCTTTTAATATAATGGTTGCAAAAAGAAGGAACAAATTTTAAGTCTAGAACATAATAAATAAAACAATGACAAAGTCTCATAAAAGATAAAGTGATGAAGATGATGAAGGAAAAATGTTCAAATTCCAAAATGTAAATAATGTGGGAAGAAACACACTAGAGAATGCACAAAGTATCTAGAATATATTTTATGTGTGGAAGGGAGGACTTAAAGCATTAAGCTATTGAGGTAAAATAAAGCATTTTGTTTACTTGATAGAAGAATAAGGTTTATCTTCCTGTTTTATAGAAAATTTTAATATTGGATTTTCATGTAAAATTTAATATTAATTCATGTAGATATTTTTGAAATGTTAATTAATTTATTTTTAAAAAATTTTGAGGATGCAATATATTTAATGTTTGGGAGAATGTAATGTCCCAATATTCTAGTATATATATTTTCCTTTAAGTAATACTTAGTTCGATATATTTCTTCACACACACTCTAGTGAAGGTCATGATATAATTATAAATTAGAATAATAAAATTTTAAAAATAATTATGATAAAAATGAGATAAATACAAATAAATTAAAATAATAAAATTATTTAAATTAGAAAATTGATGTTAAATAATAATAGAAACACTTAATATTTTAAAAGGCCTTTTAAAATAAAATAAGATAAATGTTATATATTTTTTTCTATTAAAATTTAAATATATAATTTTAGAAATATAATTATATAAAATTAAATATATTTTTTAATTTTTAATATAAAAATTTTCAAGTATTAATTTTCCATCCTTTTTGAAAAATGTTGTTTTTAGTTGAAAATGTGGTTTTATGAAAATTATAATTTTCACGGCTTTATCAATATATTATAATGATCTATAAGGTCAAAAAAAATTTTAGTGATTAATTATGTAATTAAATAAAAAAATTATTGATTTTAAAATATTATTTTAACCTGTAAAACCCATAGCCAACATTTTTAGAACTAAAGTAAAAGGTTACTTTAATAATGAAATCACATTTTTGTATTTTCTTTTAATTAATTATTATTTTCTTTAAAATTTGTTTATGGATTGATAATAGTCTCACATAACCCAAATTTTATTTTTGATAGATAAACTAAGGTCATTAAAATTGTTAACATTAATAATTTTAAATCACACATAAATTTCATACTTAATAACACAATTATCTTAAAAACTGTTATTAGGCGTTAATTTCATTTATTTTAAATAAAAATTTTCATAATCATAGTTATTTTAATTTATAAAATTAATATTTTATATATGATTAAAATTCTCAAATTAAGTGGTTAGATTATTATAAATAAAGAACATTTTAATTAATTAACTTGGGTGAAAGTAAAGGTTACCTTGGAAAAAGTACACATGGGTAAAGTGAAATGTGAAAGTAAAAACCCCTATATCACTAAAATATTTCTCCAAAATTGTCTTATTGGAGGAGTTTCATCCATATCCTGGCCCTTAATACATAATTTAAATGTATAGGGGTATTTTACCATGAATAGTGAAAATAAATAATTAAATAAAATAATATACTTCCAAAACAACCCTTTCATTCACTTATAAAAGGGCCCATTTACACCCATTTTTACACACCCATACATTTTAATTCCAAGTTTAAACTCTTCCCATTTTTTCATCCTATAAGACTCTTCCACAAAGTAAATATTTTGGACATATTTAGTTTTAGTAAGCCCTTCATTTTCAAGGATAATTCCAAGGAAAATCAAAGTTCCCAATGTGATTATTTCTCTCTTAGTATTTTTTTTAATTTTACACTTCCAAATATTCCAATTTTTTAAATATGATTAATTTAGTATCATATAAATACAAAAATGACATTATATTTATTGAAACATTATTCATTCATTCTATATCATCCCCTAATAAGAACAAACACATCAATCATGTGTAATTACAGACTACCTCCTCCATGAAATAATGCGGTTCATTTTTCATAACACCTTCTTATAGATTTTATAAAAGTTGGATTTGATAAATTATTATATTTTTTATGTCACTTATGAAAAAAATTAAATTATGACCTTTTACATTTACCATCATTTCATCCTTTCATTAAGGAATGATGTCATTAATCATTCGTATGTGCAGACTACCGCCTAAATGAACGGAGTGCCTTCTTTTTCATAACCACTAAACATGGATGGGACTAAAGGAATATTTAATATAATAATATAACGTTTTAAACATTATTATAATTGTTCTGTATAAATTTTCACATACCGTCAGTGTAGCCATTCATTGATAAATGAGTTCTTTAGTCGTGCATATGTGCAGACTTTCTCATCCATGAACAATGAATTTCTTAGGTACAAACAACCCTAATTAATTGTTATAATAATTTATTTTATTAATATATATGATATATATCACATGTATAATATTATTTAAATTATATATTAACATTATGTAATTTCACATTCTTAATTCGATCATTACAAAACACTTTTGTTTTGGTCAATTTACTGCATACTTTAGAGATGTTGTAATATTTATATAGTGAATTATTAAGTAATGTTATATAATATTAAACCCATCTAATAATAAGGTATTAATTTTTTTAATGTTTTTGTAGTTAAAAAATTAATTTATGAACAAGTTAACAATATATCATCTATGTTCATTTAAAACTGCTCAAATAAGTTAGTCTCTGGCTCCATCTTCAAGAGTTGTAATTAAAAATATCATCTGATGAAAGTGGATAATTATAAATAACAATGGGATATATATTAAAAATTCACAGGTAATCTAGGAATAATGAAATTGGAGTCAAGGATTAGGGATCAACATTAATAATACAAATCATGCGCAAGACAATTAAAAGTGGTGACACTCAAGGTTTAAAATAAGCTATAATGAACCACTTTATTCATAGTAAGTAATTATTATTTAAGTATATAAAAGGGTTATATAGAAGAGTAAAGTTATTAAATAGTTGATTAAGATAATCATGGCTATTTTATAGGAAGTTATAGTGTGATTAACACTGCATAAAAATAAGGTAAGATATTTTTGTTCAAACTCCTTTCATTGAGACACGTTTTAATTTATGACCAATTTACCTTTATATGATGTATTTGCTTCCCAATTTTTTTTGCTTCCATGAAATATATTTTATTCATATTATTCCAGTGTAAGATCCTAGATTTTATATGAGGTAAGGATCATTTTAAATTTCTGTTTAATTCCTTAATTTTGTCTTTATGGGAGTGCCTTGTGAAGTCATAGAGAAAACATGGGTGTCTAGGGATTATACAGATCCTAAAACCTGGGGACTTAGAGATGGAATTTGGGAAACATAGTTAGTATGAAATATATATCCTAGGATTCATAGTTTGATTAAACTATGTCGGGGGGTTTCAAAGCACAAATTTAGGTGCATAGTTCTTCCAAACCTGGCGACCCAATATGCACGCCCATGTAGTAGCTTTGTAAATTTTAACAGAGGAAAAATTCATAGTCGGCCCAATATTTTTATAACCATATACCATTAACACATGAGAGGGGGTTCTTGGAATGTTATGGGTATATAATATGTGCACAGTTTGGTGAAACATGCGGCTAAACTGTGCAACCCAATTTTTAGAGTGTAAATTACAAATATCCCTAACTTTATTTATGTTTTAACCCTATCATTATTTTCCCTATTTTATATAGTAGCCAATTTCTTCTCCAAGGTGAGTAACCTTGAATACTAACAATTTTATTTTCCATAACTCTCTGATCTTCACTCATATTCAAACATCATTAATGTCATTGGATGCATAATTGTGATTTATCTATTCATATTTCACCTTTCACAGTTTTCCTTGTCATTGTTGAAATTATTTTGGTGTAGGCTTTTATTCCCTATTTTTAAGGAATTCATATGTTCTTTTATTTTATTCTTATTTGGGTCAAATAAGAGTATGATACTGGATGTGTGTTCCTCTACCATGCTAAGGTAGGTGGTCTCGTGCATTTCCCATAATGTCGGGGTGTAATATATATGTTTTTGTGACACATGCCATAATTTCTAAGCGATTCTTGTAAATTGAATTAGTTTTTAAATTAAATTAATGGGACTGACCTATATCACCCATGACACTTGTTAAGGTGTAATTTTAGATTAATGACCTTGAATTTGAACCAACCCTTTATGTGTGTTGTCTAAATTTATTAGAAAACTACTAGTGTCATATTACACTTATTCAACTATGTGGTGTTCCATTAACCCCATGTTATGGTATTTTGAATTCATTTTTTAATTTTTAAATTTAATTGAATGAAGGTAGGAGGTAATGGAAGACCATTTCCTTAGTCTTTTTTTCCATTTCAATTTCTTTCTTATGACTGATACATATTTTATAAGTGAAATGGGTAATTAAAACGAATGGAAGGATTGGTGTGATGTTTGGACTCACAATCATATGCCTTTTAACTCAACTTATGTGGTGAGTTGATTGATCATAATGGTTATGACCAATGTTATTAAAGTATGAACATATATGGTATGGTTGGACTACGGGCCCATGACCATTCACCTTGACATACCGAGAGTGAGATGTGGGTTCTAGTTTTGGATTTCCATAGATGGAATCTTCTGGATTGAATAATTGAATGTTATGATGAAGTTAGTATATTACTTGGGCGGCACATGGGTTCTTATAAGAATTCTTTGGATGGACTCATTTGGTATCTTGATTCATATGCTTGAGTGATACTTGGACTTATTTATGGGATGCCAAGGATGGACTCAAAGGAAATATTATTATTACACCCAAGTGATACTTGGAATATTTACTGGATATCCATGGATGGACTCCGAGGTATGATTATATTATTCTCCAGGAGTGAGACTTGGGTTCCCTTCATGGACAACCAAGGACGATCTCAAGGATCAGTGATTTTATACCACACATAGATCGATAACAGGATTCAATTGACAAATTCCCAAGATTGTCTTGTTGGGTATTTGGTTCATGTTATACCTAGAGTGATACCTGGGTTCCAAATTAGGAATTACAAGGACGGTATTATGTTACTATAAAATTGAATAATAAATAAATGATTGTTGCGATGCATCTTCAATGACAAGGTGCAAGCTTGCATTTGGTCAAAGCCTTGCATTTTACTAATGGCCTTATTATACACATCCTATTGGATATGAAACATGGGGTAAACTTAGGCTATGATCCAGGTCCTAAGATTTTATTATAAACTAAGTCATGATTTTAGTGATTTCTGATAGATAATATAGCTTTGAAAGAAGTATGTAGCAGAGAACAAATGTTCCATGGGAGCCCAGACCTATATGGGTTGTTTATATTCCACAATTACTTTCCATATTTATTATTACATACACATTGTTAATTATATATATTCACTAATTGGATAATATTAGACACCATTGGTGGTGGAATATTGATTTTTTCTCAAAACCTACTCATTACACCTTTATTGCACCTAGACAGACATCATGGATGAAGGTTTGGATAGTGGAAAGCACCCACTTGCTGATGCTTTATTGATTATTGAACAATAGCAGACGGAGCATAGGACCAAGCTATAGATTATGATGATATACGGGGATAGTTCTGTTTTGGAATTTATTGTATTGATACATGTATTTTGTTAGATCTACTATTGTTTCCAAATTGGTTTACTCTATTATGGTTTACAAATGGTCTTTTAGTTTAATTAAAATGATTAAATTATCAATAAAAAATTTGATTTGGACTAGTAGAACTATGGAAAAGAAACTTGTAACCGTCCCCTGGTCGACCTATTGCAAACCCATCGATAAAGGTGGTATAGGTATCAAAAATCTTAACTACTTCATTGAGGATCTTCAAGAGAGACTCAATTTGAATATTATCTACAGTAAATCTGATCCCATTGCTTTTCTAAAAAACCGATTCCTTAAAAAACATAAGAATGTCAACCCGAATTTTCTCACCTCCTCTATTTTTCCATCCATAAAGAAATCTTTTCCTCCAATATGAATAACACTTGACAAATGGTCTCTAGAGATTCTTCTATGAACTTATGGTTAGATAATTGTACTAGCACTACTTTAATATCCATGGTCCCTTCTAACCAAAGACATATGAATTCCACGCTTTCTATAAGAGATGTTCTTAATTCCAAAAATGATCTGCTCCCTAACACCATTATAAATGTCATTGACACCTACCATTTCTCTAATAACGATGACTTCTTAATTTGGGAACCTTCTTATAATGGTATTCTTAATTCTAAAAACTTTTACAACCACTCTTTTTGTAACTCAGAAAGTGATTTTGATTCACTTAAAAACATTGATAAACATTGGATCAAACCTTCTAGACTTACTCTTATTTTTCATCTGGCACACAACATGATCCCCACACATGATAGCCTTCAATTACATGGCATTCAAATCTACTCTAAATTTAGCCTCTGTAACCAACACAGATAAGATACCAACTGCCTATTTCTTTCTTGTACCACTGCTTCTTCTCTTTGAACTATGTGTTTAACATCTTTGACTGAAGGTGGTTTACTAATGACTCTGTCAAATATCAACTAAAGATATGTGCAAATACAGATAGCTATCAACAGATTAAGAACCTTTTTCTTTCTACTGTTTCTGATCTTCTTCATGTGATTTGGTATGATAGAAATGCTATTATTCATAACAATTTCTCATTTAGCCATAATGCATGTCAAATGCAGATCCTTATTGCCATACGTGAAGGTTTTTCGATCCAAAATGGCCATTGCAACAACACTGTCAATGATTTTAGCATTCTGTGACATCTTTATGTTGATGGAAATGTCTTACAACCTCGATGTACCTTTTTAGTTTTCTAACACTCTCCTTTACCTAGATGGATTAAGGTCAATGTGGATGGCGCATCCAAAGAAAATCAGGCCCTTTAGGCTGCTGTTCCATCTTCAGGAACCATCTTGGTTAGATTCTCAACTGCTTTTATAGTAGCTATGGCTTTGCTTCTTCATTGGAGGCAGAGATTATCAGTATGATTCATGCCATTTATTTTTCCAAGCATCATGGTTGGAACAACCTCTCGATCGAGAAAGACTCGACCACCATCATGCATGCGATATAGAATGGCGTGATACACCTTGCGTGGCTGATCACCATATATTGGATGGACTTCAATAGCTCACTTCTCAACATCAACTTCATCATCACTCATATTTATCGTGAAGCCAACATGGTTGCTGATGGCCTTGCAAACAAGGGGATCAATCAAAATATCATTTGGATGGAAGATCTTTCTTCTAATTTACTCCCCATTTATAATAAGGGTTGTAATATGTTTCCCTCATTTAGACTTTTGAAATATCTTTCTTTTGTAATATTTTTTCCTTGGTTTTCTGGCCAAGGCACCATCCTCTTAAAAAAACATATATTTAATTATATTCATGTTTCCACGTTTTACCTATATTTTTTAAATAATTTCATGATAACTATCTTAATATAAATCAATTTTATATGAATAACATGTTGTTTATGTGATGGATATTTATTATTCCACTTCTTAGTTATTTTTTATGGTTCCTCTATTGACTGTTGTGATTATACTAATATACTTCAATACGTTATTGAGGTTATAGTCTCCTCACTATTCCACCATGGATCCATGATGCTAATCGGTATCCATTGACATATAGAGAGGTGTTCTTGAGTCCATGTGGCCAACTAATTTCAGTTAATATTGATCGAATTGGGTCAGATACATCACAAAGTGGTATTAGAGGCTTTTTTTGTTGACTTACTATTTTGGGATAATATAAAGGTTAAATAGGATGTGTTAGGATTTTGTTAAGAGACTACGCTTGGGAGTAGTCAATCCATGTATTTTGAAAAAACAAATTACATGGTATGGGACATGTTGTTTGGAATTATACTTATTATATTTTCCTTGATTTCACCGTTGGGTGATGCATTTGATGTTTTATGTTCCTTATGATTATTTATTTTTACCCTTACTGATATGGAACAAAATTATTGCATCACGAATCATTATAGGCACTTTATGATTTATATTTAATGCATATTCCATGCCATGTTTATATTACCACATTTATTTCTTACATCATGTTTTGGTACCTTTATTGAAATTTCTATGAAATTGTGATAATATTTCATACAAAGACAAGATAAATAAATGGTTGGGATTAAATGAACACCACACATCAATTTATAAGGTGTATGTGCCCTAATAAATTGTAAGTAGTGATCCATATAATTCAACCATTTACAAGAATAGTTATATAAATGAAAATTTTTCCCTGAAATAAAATGCTCATCGTTATATAGGGATGCCAATTGAAATTAAAATCTTTTATTACACTATATATTTCAATTGAAACTATGTGTTACGAGACCAACGACTTAGAGAATTGAACTTGACCTAGAATCAAAATCTGTTGTGGGTAGTAGGTAGTGTATCTTTCTTATCTTATGGTTATTATGTCACCCAGACCTGGCTCTATATACTTTCATTAAGGTTTAACCTTTATATAGGAAGGCCTGTACTTATACTATAATTATATATACACTCTTAGTAGTTGTAAAATCATGTATTAACATGTGAATTTAGATTTTGTAGAGACATTCCTCCATGAGAGTCTCTAAGTCATGCGCTAAGAGGGTGGTGATTACTATGCTCCATAGGTGGTGGTCCCTAAGTCACCAATATAACCTCCAATAGTTCCTCATTCAGAACCGCTAATTATACCTAATATGGGAACCAATTCCCCATTTCCATATTTCTTTCTACACTTTATGTAGACCATTAAAAGAGCATAATGGCCTTCCCTAACTACAGAAGAGTTTAAATGTGCCTTCTAGTAGAAACATCTACAAATGTTCTCAGGGGTTTGTGGTCCATAGGTTGTAGAGTCAGGGCTAGAGTCCATTATATCAATTTTGGAGAATCTTGAGAAACCTCTTGAGAGGATAGTGATGCTCTCCATAGATATTCTTATCAATTATACCAAGTGGTGGTGGGATGTTGTTACTTGGATGAATTATCATTGGGATATGTCCTATAGGTATTTTCATATGGCCTTCTATGAATATTTCTATCCCATGAAATTTAGGGCCAATAAATCCCGAGAGTTCATACATCTAGAGCATGGAACCTGTAACGACCCTCTCTTTTCATACATTAAAATTATATAACTTCTGAGGAATAGATTAAACATTATAAAAATAGGTGCCCAAAGTCCATACAATTATTGTGGCTTAGGTAACATGGAAATATAAACACTGGTACATAAATGAGCTACATTGTATCCCATCAGGTTCTTCTTAACTATCACCCTTCTAAGACACATCCAACATAATATATATCTTCAAAACATGGGGGAAGGAAAATTAAAAAGGGGTGATATTATATTATTAGTAATAGTAATCAAAAAAGATATAGAGGCATACTCATGAGAATAAGGGTATGAGAACATGATCATGAAATTATAAGATCATACCATTCATATGAAAGATCATAAACATGAATCCTGGAATAAATATTGGTTTTTCATAATACACGAATCATAATGAAATAAAGAACATAACATAAGAAAGCATAACATAGGAATAAAACTAGTAGTTGTGGAAGAAACATAAGAATAAAATATTATTTTCATACTAACTAAGGCATCACTTCCAAGACCATATCAGTTGTGTGGGTTCACTCTCCATACCATCTTGGTAGTCATAATTAACTCCCATAAACAACTTAGTAGCATGATTTAACTCCTCATACCATATTGGTTGTCATTGTCTACTCCCATGGCCATCTTAGTATTCAAGGTTTCTTCCCAATACCATCTTAGGCTATGTCAAGAGATATAAATCTTTACCCAATGTATTGGAGGGAAATATAGGTCCCACCAATCATATAATAAAATTAAACACACATATTCCACAAGATCATAAGTAATCTTATCATAACACATGAAATGAAATCGGTTTCATAAACATGAAATCATACCTTAACCTATGAAAAAATAAACCATTTTCATAATCATTTTATCAAAGCACAACCAATGAAAATAAGGGGGTCTCAAAATCATATAACTCGTGAAAGAGAAACATGTTTCTCAACATCATGCCTTCAAGAAGTAATCCATTAAAAGAAATAATATGAATTGAAAAATTGAATAATTTCCCCATAAATTCATGAGTAACACCTAAATATGTTATCTTATATGGGAAATAATTTTCATATGTGTTTTAAAAATATTTTGTGAGAAGAATATTTTTTATGTATTGATAAAAACATTTTAAAACTTAAACATTTTAAAAAATATTTTTCTATAAAAATAGATTTGGAAAAATATAAATAAATATTTGAAAACAATAAAACATTTTTAAAAATATTTTCCCATTTAATATTATATTTAAGGATCATTTTAATTTTTTTTAAAACATGGTTTTTGAAATAATATCGATTTTCGACCAAAGAGAGAGATACGATCGGATTTTTATTAAAAATATTTTCTTATCTATATTAATTAACGAAGAGTGGAAAAATTCAACTTATAGATGGAGATAACTTGAATAAATATAGGATAAGAAAATTCATGAGTTTCTTGAGATATGGATCATATTATATCAACAAAGTAAGCATAATCATAAACAATATTGATATACGATGAGTTTGTTCCAATAAACTATTACCACTTGGTAACTTGGGATCATACTCTCTATGTAAGAAAAGGAAATTAAATGAATCTTTAAATATCATAAATATAAGGATATTCATGATATAACATGTAAAATTAAAGTATACACACCTATAAAAATAATATAGATGCGTAATAAAACATGTGTCTCAAAGAAGGGAAATTGAGACAAAACTATCTTACTAATTTTGTAGCTTTTGAAACATTAAACCCATAAAATAGATATCATAGACTGGATTTTTAAATACCCATAAATTTAAGTTTAATAATAATTTAATACATTCATGGTCAGTATACACACCACACAAAAGGAATGGGTGGTTAATAAAGTATGTATATCAGGGAAATAAAAAGTGAGATGAAAGCCCCTTACCTAGTGTCTTGACTATCATATTAATCATTCAAAACACCTGTATAATAAATCTAAATTTATTATAAATATTTCATATAAACATATTATTTTATCTCATTCCTTTATTTTTTTGATTATGACGTTATATTACCTGCTCATTTACAATCCTATGTCAAGGTTTCACTTTGGGTAATATCCACTTTGTTCTTCGCATGTGTCTTATTTTGTTATATCTTTGGTCCTTATATTTATATCCTAACTTAAAAAATGGACACCATTATATAAATATCATTTATATTCAGTATATTTTTATTATAATAATCTATATAATATATAATTATGAAATGGAATACACTGACCATGGATGCTGTAAGCTGTATATTTGCATGAACGTTGTTTCCATTTTTATTATCGTATTGAAAGAAAGAATGTAAATAAAATATATGTGTATACATATATACATATATATATCATTATTATAGAATCATTATTATATCATATATATCATATATTTTCACTAAACCCATCCTTAATACATTCCATATAGTGTGTGAAGCAATCACATCGCTTTGAGGAGGCGGTAGTCCAAACTTCCTCAAACAAAATTATCACATTTACACTAAAGGGAAAAGATAATGATATGGGTTGTAAAAGGATTAAATAAGCATAAATACACAATAAATATAACATATAACATATATAAATAATGTTTATATCTTAATTTCCACCATGAGAGGTGGTAATGAAAAATGAACAATCATCATTTTGTGAGGCGATAGTTCACCGTACACATAAACAGTATTTTTGTTACCCATTAGATGGAGGTGTGTGTAAGTGTAGGTCTAACCCTTATAAACAAAATTCCTAGTATATTGAATATATTTTTTATAAAATTATGGAATAAATACAGTGGAGGGGTTGATAAAGAAAATAAAAGAAAAGAGTTTGAGAGAATTCGTTACCTCTTAACCGGGTAACTCTTTTTGGTTTGTGCCAAACATATTCATTGGATTGATTTATTCCCAAGGGAAGGATCATAGGAGGAAGGTAGGGATTTTGTTATGTGGATTGGTCAGATATTTTATAAACCTATGTGGTTTGATTGGTGTGAATAATAGGAGAGGTGGTGGCCTTTTATAGGGAAGGGAAATAAGATACTTAGAATTTTTGAAAAAAAGTTAGGCGTCGACACATTTTTACCTAAAAAATTCATAAAAAACAAAAAAAACTCAATAATGTAAGGTTAATTGCATAATAATGTTCATAAAATGGTTTTTGGACAAGTTTCTACATGGTTCTTGGTCTTAAATTTACGCTTTAGCACTTTGTTATCGTAATTTTCCTCTCAATTGTTGTAATTAATTTTAATCACTTTCACTAATTTGTTTTTGTAAAAAACTAAGCTGAACTTATTATAATTTATAAATTTTTTCTGATTATAAATAATTAATCCATTTTTATAAATTCTAATAACATAATTGGAATAAATTAATTTATAAAATAATCCCACTGATAGGATGACACTGCGGGTTTTTAAAGTAAAAACGGCCATAGGTTTGCTATGTTTTTATACCAAATTTCAAAGTTAAATTGGTTACAATGAACTAAATTGGATTAATTGATATAAATATTATCTAATTAATCTTTAAAATAAATTTGAAATATAATTTATCCTTAAAAATATATTATATTAATAAACAGTTTTGAATGAAAATTCATTATTTTCACTATTCATCCAAAAAATGATGTTTTTTAGAAAAATACCAAGAGTTATCTCTAAGATAATTTCAAAATTATATATTAAAAAAATGAATTTTATTTTATCAAATTAATTTTCTAAATGTTTTTAAAATTAATTTTATTATTTTTCACAGAAGGTCATAAAAAGGAGTTCATTTGAGAAAATAATATTTTTAATCATATAAGAACTTTACCCAAAAATTATATCTTTCATTATCAATATATTTAATTTATATAGAAAAATTATAAACGATATTTTAAAATTATTTATTACTATTCATATTAAAAATTTTAATTTCTAAGTTACAATTATCTCATTTAAATAATTATAATAATAAAATGATGTTTCTTAGAAACATCGGTGTTGTGTGTGACGTATTCCAAGTCGATGCTCTATGTAATGTAAACCAAGTCAATTTTTTATGCAACGTATGCTGAGTCAGTTCCATTTGAAAGGAATGTGTGACTTTGTACATTTCAAGACATAAATGAAAATTTAATTTATCGACAAAAAGGTCTATAAAAACCCAGGGTGTTAAATTCTACCCCCAATGAATTTCACCCTCGAAATTTGTCACTCATATAAAAAAATGAGGTTTATTTTGCTTTATCATATTATAATGTTCCCACATAGCTTCCTCTAACTGGTGATTTCTCCACAAAACATTTACCAGGTGAGTGGTCTTATTTCAGATAACTTTCTCTAATCGGGCCATAATTTCAACTGGTTGTTCTTCATAAGAATGATCCAGATACAATGGTATAACCTCTATGTTTAGTGAATGTGAAGGGAAAAGTATGTAATTAGTCATGATATATACATAGAAAACATCATGGAATTGATATTGATTTATAGGAAGTTGCAAGTGATAGGCTACTATCCTGTTACGATCAAGAATCTCAAAGGGACCAATATACCTAGGGCATAGTGTCCCTTTCTTTTTGAAACTCATAACTTTTTTCTAGGGTGAGATTCATAGAAATTTTTTTTTTCATAAACTTGAAATTCTAAATCACACCATCGGTTATCAACATAACATTTCTACTGACATTGAGCTTCCTTGATATGCTGCAGAATATTTCTAACCTTCTCAACCATTTCTCCAGTGATCTTAGGTACCAATAGCTTTCTTTCTCCAATCCCATCCTAGCATGTTGGAGATCTACATTTATTCACATAGATTGATTCATAAGGTTCCATCTGAATAATTGAGTGAAATATATTATTGTAAGAAAAATCAACTAAAGGAAGGTGTTGATCCAAACCCCCTTTGTAATCTAGAGAATAAGATCTCAACATATCCTCTAGGGTTTGAATTTTTATTTAAAATTTACCATCCGTCGTAGGATGATAAGTAGTGATAAAACTCAATTCTATATCAAGGGATTTCAAAAGGCTTCGCCAAAACTTTGAGGTAAACTTCAGATCCTGATCCAATATAATGGAATGTGATACTCCATGTAGAATTACCAATTTCATAATGTATACACTGGAAAGATGATCGAGAGAGAATTATTCTATGATTGTAATTAAATGTACTGAATTAATAAGGCAATCAACTACCACCCATATATCATTAAACCATAAAGAAGTTTTAGGTAGTCCAATGAAAAAATCTACAGTGTTGTTCTCCCATTTCCATTCTGGTATGGGTAATGGATACAAGATATCCATTAACTTTTTTCTTCCAGCCTTAAAGTTTTGGCATACCAAGAAGCGATATATAAACTCTATGATATTTCAATTTATTACAAACCACTAAAAGTATTCTTTCAAGTCCCAATACATCTTGGTACTTCCAGGATAAAATGATAATGAAGAACAATGAGATTTCTCTCATATTTAATTCTTCAAATCTTTTATGTAAGAAACACATACATGGTTCCTGAACCTTATTATTCAATCCTGATCAAGGTTATACTCAAGAATATTTCTAAATTTATTTTTCATCTATATTTCTTCCTTTTAAGACTCCTTAATCTTTACCTGGATAGAGGGTTGAGCATTAATTTGAGAAAGATAGTATTTTCCCCTTACTTTATGTTTTTTAGATCCATCCTTCGTAAATATAGAAATATTGGATCTTTTGTGATCCTCATCATGTATAAGCTAGAATGATCCTTCTAACTCAAAGCATTAGCCACCTTGTTCACTTTCCCAAAGTGGTAATGTATTGAGCAATCATAATCCTTTATCAGATCTAACCATCTTCTCTGTAACATGTTCAACTACTTCTGTGTGAATATATATATTTCAAACTTTTATTATCATTAAATATATCACACTTTTCTACATAATGATAATGCCTCTATATCTTTAAGGAAAAAAATTATGACTGCTAAATCCAAATCAAGATTTGGTTAATTTGTCTTATGAATCTTCAAATACCATGTGGCATAAGTGATAAACATGATATTTTTCATAATAACACATCACAATTCATTCTTGAATGCTTCTCTATAGATTACAAACCCCTATCCACTATAGGATAATGTTTGCACAGGTACACTAACTAATAATGTTTTTATTGCCTTTAAATTTTCCTTATATTCATCTATCTAGAGGAACTTGACACCCTTTCAAGTTAACTTGATTATAGGATTAGATAGTTATGTAAAATTATCCACACACTGTTGATAATATCTAGGTGAACCAAGAAATCTATGGATCTCAGTCACCATGGTTGGTCTTAGACATCATTCAATAACCTCAATCTTTGATGGATGTACTACTACCCCATATCTTGAGATTATGTGACCCAGAAATGAAACTTTTTCAATCCATAATACCCAATTTGAAGCCATATATTTTATCTTTCCTTACTACCTTTAGTACAATTCTCATGTGATCTTCATGGTCTTCGTTTCTCTTTTAATTGATAAGAATATCATCTTTAATGACTACAAAAACTGATCAAGGTAATATATAAAGACACTATTCATTAAATACATGAAGATAGTAGGGGAATTAGTTGGACTAAAAGGAATCACTATATATTCATAGTGTCCATACCTTGTATAGAATTCTGTCTTGGGTATATCCTCCTTATCGACCCTTAATAAATGATATCCAAAATGAAGGTTAATCTTGGAAAAGTAGTGAACTATGCATAGTTGATCAAACAAGTCTTAAACATAGGGAAGATGATACTTTTTCTTGATAGTGATCTTGTTCACCACCTGATAATAAATGTAGAGTCGTATTGATCTATCTTTCTTTTATACAAAAATAACTGATGCACCCCAAGGTGACACACTTGGTCGAATGAATCCCTTATCAAGTTTTTCTTGTATTGTCTTATTTAATTCATATAACTAAATCAGATCCATTCTATAAGGAGTCTTTGAAATTGGTGTGGAACTAGATATGAGTTCTATTGCAAAATCAACTTTATGTTTTAGTGAAAGGCTCAGAAAATATTTTGAAAAGATATAAAAAAAATCCAAAACAATTTGAATATCATTGGTATCGATTTTATCCCCAACCATTTGAGATAAAAAAACCCTTTGGAATTGGAATTAAGACCCATTAATTGGATATAATATCCATAATAATTTCATACTTATCGTTACATGGATGGATAATCATAAGAGAGCTTGGAATATCAAATATAACTTCCATTACTTGAAAATTGATGTGGGATTTATAAAAATAAATCCAATCCATTCCTAAGACAACATCAAATTCAACCTAAGGAGGAATCATAAGATTTGCAGGATACACATTTCCACAAACATCAACCAGAAAGGAATCATAGACTTGGAATGAAATCATCATACTATTAAGGGGTTGCACTGTTAATTCCATATACGATTATTTGGTTGGAATATTTACACACTTATCAAATTATTTAGAAATAAAAGAGTGGGTATATTAAGAATAAAATATGACATTATCATTTATAGAGTGGATAGTAAGTGTACCTTTCATCATATCATTATAAAACCCCTTCTAAAAAATATAGATTTGATGAGATTTCCCCTTTTCCCTTAGTTTTAGAGGTTACTGAAGTTGATCATCATCGTATCCCTTAGGTTTGGAAAGTGGTTATCATAATGACCATTCTCCTTATACTTTTTGCACTAAATCCTGGGAGGTGAATTCTATGTTGTTTTTTCTCCATTCAAACATTTTTATAACTTCTTCCCATAACTTCAACAATCAAATGCTTGATGTCCTTCCCTTATACACTTAAAAACATTTATTATACCCCTTTAGAAAATTTCCTCAATGCTTCTTCCAACACTTTGACAATAAAAAATCTCATCTCCTTCTCTTCATGGTTTCTATATTTTCCTTTAAACTCCATCTTACTTTTCTTGTCAAAACCCTAGTATTTATACATGTCTCTAACCACCATTTCAACATTGATTGCACAACACAAAATTTATTCATAGATGCTAAAGTCTCTTATGGACAGTACCCTTCTAAGACATGGATTTAATCCACTAAAGAAACTATCAAATTTAGTTTTAGGTCGGATGATAAGTCTGGAAGTGTACGTCTGAAGTCTCATAAAATTTGCCTCGTAGGTACTAATAGATTCACTATCCATTTTCTTTAACTCAAGGAACTCTTTGTCCATAGGAATGTACTTATCAAAAAATATGTTCTTGAGCATATCCCAATCCATGGATTTAATCTCATCTTACTGCCTTATATTCTTAAATATATTCCACTAATAGTATGCTTCACCTTCTAAATGATATACAACTAGAATGAATTTATCCTTATTCAGACACTAGAGAACAGAGAATATATTTTTGATAGTATTGATCCATTTATCAGGAACAATTGGATCAGAATACCCACTAAAAGATTTGGGATGTTACCTCCTAAAATACCCAAGAGAATTTTTTCCCTCCATTTATCATTTAAAAGTCCTCCATGATTCATAGCTTCATAAAGCCCTGTGAGCATAGAAATTCAGATTTTAATTCCAACTCCCATATCATTTGATTGATCAGGAGAAAAATCATTGCATTTAACATCATAATCATCATTACCATGGTTTATTTGGGTTCTAACCATTGACTAAAACCAAAATCATTGAGTAATAAATAGTTATCATATCGAGGAAACAAATAATAATGAAAAGTCACTTATAGGATGTCTAAATTTTGACACCTTCCATAATATATGATACCTTAGATTTATCATAGGTTATCAATATAAAACCTATTTTTAAATCCTTTATAATGGTTCATGAAGAGATTGTGAATTTAAAAAGCACATCCCCTAATAATGTCATACCAGGTGTGCAACAAGGCCTATTCTTGTGTACCAAATTACCTCGAGTCAGGTCCAGAACAACATTTCAAAGTTGTTACCCCTAGGTACATCTTTGCTAGAGCCACATCCACTTGTAGTATCATAATAGGGATGTATTTATAGGAAATCACTCACTCAATACTTCACAAAAATTACTGGACATGTCCTATATATTTCATTATCCCTAAACATATCCATATAAATATATTTAGGGTTCTCACTATGGTTTTTTTATCTAAGATTCAAAATGTTAACCAAACCTTTTCTATGATACCAAATATAGAGACACTCACTTTTCATATATTAATATTTCATATTTTTTTGGAAAAAATAAAAAATTATACAAATATATTCCCAAATAATATACTAGTCTAGTGCCTTTGGATACATGGTAACATAAAAAATGATACATGAATGAGATAAATGATCTCCCACTTGGTTCTTCTTAACTAGAACCATTATTAGACACATCAAACATAATATATATCTTCATAAACTGGGGGAAGGAAACATAAAAAGTGATGAGATCATATGCTCAATAAGGGTAAACAAGGGAGATATGAAAGTATAATCATGAGAACAGGGGTATTATAACATGATAAGTAAATTAGAAGATCATACCATACAAGTCAAAGATCATAAAAATAAATAATGGAATAAATATTGGTAGTTCATAAGATATGAATCATAAGGAAATAAAGAACATAATCCCTAAAATCATAACATAGTAATAAAATATGGAACTTTGGAAGAAACAAAAGTATATACTATGATTTATATATTATCTAAGTCATTGCGTTCAAGACCATCTTGGTAGCCCACGTTCACTCCCTATACCATCTTGGTAGTCATGGTTCACTCCCATGGCCATATTAGTAGCATGACTTCACTCCTCATACTATCATGGAAGTCATAGTTCACTTCCATGGCCATATTAGTAGTCAAGGTTCATTCCCAAGACCATCTCAGTCTATATCACGAGATATAAATCTTTACCCAAGGCATTGGAGGGAGATATAGGTCCCACCCATATCTTAGTGAAATAATACATACATATGATACAAGTTCATAAATAATCATAACATATCCCATGAAATTAAATGGATGTTATAAAAAATAAATCATACCCTAAATTGTGGAAAAAGAAAGAGGTTTCAAAATCATTTCTATAAAGCATAACCTATGAAAATAAGAAGTTTTACGAAGCATATAACCTATGAAAGGGAAATGGGTTTCATAAACATCATCCCATCAAAACATAATTCATTCAGAGAAATAATATGAATGGAAACATTGAATACTTTCCCCATAAAGGAATTAGTAACACATATGAATGTTATATTATATGGTAAATAATTTTGAAAGATATTTTAAGAAAATTTCTTAAGGAAAATATGCTTTCTACATTGAAAAACACTTTTTAAAACATAGAACATTTTTGAAAACCTTTTTATTTGAAAATAGGTTTGAAAACATATAAAACAATCTTTTAAAACAATAATATTTCTTAAAAATAATTTTTACATGAAAATTATCTTCAAGGATCATTTGGAAACATTTTTGAAAATATGATTTTTTAAATAAAACATATTTCCTACCAAAGAGAGAGATACACAAAGATACTTCTTAAAAACATTTTCTTAATTATATTAATTAGTAAAGAGTGAAAAAATGGTACAAATACATGGATATACCTTTAATAAAAATATGAGAAGAAAATCTACTAGTTTTATTGATATGTGGTTCATAATATTTCAATAAAGGAATCATATTCGATATACGAAGAGATTTTTTCAATAAACTCTTACAACTTGGTAACTTGGGATCATACTCTCCATGTAAGAAATGGAAATTACATTTTTCTTAAAATATCATTAAAATAAGTATATTCATGATTTAACTTGTAAAATGGAACTATACACACCTAAAAAATAATGTACGTGTATATTTAAACATGTGTCACAAAGATGGTGAATTGAGACAAAAATGTCATATCGATTTGGAAGCATTTGAAACATTATAACCATGAAATAAATCTCATATAATGGATATATAGATAAACCTAAATTTAAGTATAACAATAATTTAATACATATATTTTCATTATTCACGCCACACAAAATTAATGGATGCTTAAAAAATCTTGTATTTCACGAAAATAAAATGTGAGAGAGAATCCCCTAACCATGTGTCTTGGCTACCATCATAATCATTCAAAACTACTGTATAATAAATATAAATTTATTATAAATATTTTAAAGAATCATATTATTTTATCTAATACCATATATGGTTTTATTACGACCTTATATTACCCGCTTGTTAACAATCCTATGTTAGGGTTTCACTTTGGGTAATATCTAGTTGGTTCTTCACATGTCTCTTAATTTTCTATATCTTTCATCTCTATTCTTATATCATTATTTATAGATTTTAAAATAAGATATAAATTACATTTATATTCAGAATATGGGTGTTATAATAATTTATAGAATATATAATTACAAAATGGAATACATCATTCATGTAGAAGGTAAGTCGTACGAACACATGAACACTCTTTTTATTTTTACTGAATTATTGAAAGAAAAAAGGTAAATGAAAAATGAATATATATGTATATATATAATTATTCTAGGATAATTATTATATCATATATTTTATATAATTTCACAAAACCCATCCTTAATAAATTCCATGTAGTGTGTAAACAAATCACATTTCTTTGATGGGGTGGTAGTCCGCACTTCCTTAAATGAAATTATCATATTTAAATCGAAGGGAATGTATAAATTAAAGTAATTTAAAATTATTAAATAAGCATAAATAAATAATAAATATAATATATAACATATATAAATATATATTCCATCATAATTTCTACCATGAGAAGCAGTACGGAAAAATAAACAATCATTATTTTGTGGGGCGGTAGTTCACGATACACATAAACAATATATTCGTTACACATTAAATAGAGGTGTGTGTAATTTTATGAATAAAACATAGTATAAAATAAGAATAGTATATTTAAGAAACTGGTGTTTTTTATAAAATAATAGAATAAAGATATTGGATAGGGTTGAGAAAGAAAATAAAATAAAGGATCTTGAGAAAATCTGTTACCTCTTAATCTGGTACCTCCTTTTAGTTTAGGCCAAAAGGATTCCTTGGATTGGTTAATGCACAAGGGGAGGATTCTAGGAGGAAGGTATTGATGTTTTTAGGTGTATTTGGTAGATATTGGGAGAACATAAGTGGTTTTAGAGTTGTGAATAATATGGAGAGGTGGTTTCCTTTTATTGGGAAGGAGAAGGACACACATGACATGTTTGAAAACAAGTTAGATGTGACCACGTTTTTAACTAAAAATATTAAACAAAAATAACAAAAATCAATAATGGAAGGTTAAGGGAAAAATAATTTCCATTAAATGGGTGTTTGACAAGTTTATAGGTCGTTTTGGGTCTTAAATTTAAGGTTTAGTACTTCGTTAACTTAATTTTTCTCTTAATCGTTTAAATTAATTTTAATCACTTTCACTAATATTTCTTGTAAAAAACAAAGATGAACTTATTAGGAATTATAAATTATTCTGATTAAAAATATGGAATCTATTTTTCCAAATTATATTCACATAAGTGGCATAAATTAATTTAAAAAGTAATCTCACTAACAGGGCGTCACTTCGGGTTTTTAAAGTAAAAATGCCTAAAAGTATCATATGTTTTTATACACAATTTCTAAGTGAAATTGGTTACAATGAAATAAATTGGATTAATTACTAAAAATATTATATAATTAAACTTTTAAATAAATTTAAAATACAATTTATCCTTATAAATAAGTTATATTAAAAATTATTTTTTTATTAAAATTAATTATTTTCACTATTCATCCAAAAATGTTGTTTCTGAGAAAAATACCAATAATTCACGCTAAGCTTATTTTAACATTATAAATTCAAATATGAAGATTATTTTAACAAATTAAACCTCAACATGTGTCTAAAATTACTTTTTTATTTTTCATAGATGGACATTAAAAGGAGCTCATTTGGGAAAATAATATTTTTAAACATATAAGGACTATAACAAAAATTATATATTTCATTATCAATATATTTTATTTATATAAAAAAATTATAAAAAATATTTGAAAATGTGTTATTACTATTCATATAACTAAGTTTAATGTCCAGGTTATAATTATCTCATTTAAATAATCATAACAAAATATTGTTTCATTGAAACATTGGTGTTGCATGTAATATACATGAAGTTAATATTCCATGTAACATATGCCAAGTCAATTTTACATGTAACGTATACTTAGTCAGTGATGTGTGAAGGGAATTCTTGACTTAGTTCATTCCAATACCTAAATTAATATCTAATTTATTCAACAAAAAGGTCCATAAAAACTTTAGAGGTTACAACGCCTTATCATTTATGGACTATTATTCCCGTTTTATGGAGTGCCAACATTTCACACATATTCTGTTGGGTGATGGTTTATCTAAAGCTAGGTGATTTTATGATAGTATTAGGTATGAATTCTGATCTCATGTGAATGTATTTCATCTTACTACTATATCTTGAAATGTCCTGGAATATCCGTATAATTTTTTTTAAATTATATGGAATTATTTCAAGATCAGTGTTGAGACGACATGCAATTTTGAGGCTCAGAGTGACCAGAATTATCTGTCAAGAAATATTAAGCCTTAAATAGCACGCGTGGGTGGTTTTACTGAAATGTATTAATAACTCTTAAATATTCACCTCAATGAAAATATAAGGGCACTGTTGCATAGAGGATGGCTGGCTTACCCTAGGCATGACTTTTTTTTAGTCGGCACAACCCTCCATGGAGAAAACCCGAAAATGGAATAATCGTAAAGAAAGTAAATAAATAAAATTGATTTATTTTTAAAATTCTTATAACTCACAAACAATGACACAAATTAAAAATCAGAGACCAGAACTGAGCTCACGAGGGTATGCTTTATTTAGGTAGATCCCAACATTGGCCGACACGAGACAACGATGGATTTTAGTTTTTGGCCGTTAATAAAATAATTAATTAACAATTATTTTATCATGTAATCCTTATAACTCCTAAACAGTAACTCATATTGAAAATTAGAGATTACTGTTGAGCTCGTGAGGGTGTGTTCCCTTTAGGCATAGCCTATCCTCCACCGGCACGGGTCGAGGGTGAAAGTAAATTTTTGAACTTTTTTATTGAATGTTCAGTAAACATGATAGAGAGATTTTATAACTTTGGAACCAGTGATCGATATAAAATATACGAGGGCACTATTGAAGTTATAATGCCGTGATTCTCTTAGAAAGAACTGAACATTGACTGGAAAGGGTTGGACAAAAAAGTTATTTTTTGGACTTTTCAGAAAATAATGAAATAACTTTTAAAAGTTATTTTATTGCATTTCTCAACCATTGAGTGGAAACATGGAGATGCTATGGAGCAGCGACGAGGCTCGTTAATAGATCTCATTAATGGCTCGTTAACACGCTGCGTAACAACACTTCAATGATGCGTAACAACGACACTGTTTGGTAAATGAAATAGTGTAACGACACGACATCACAACATAACCGAAATGTTGTGGAATGTTTTATTTTTAAAAGTTTGGCGCATTGGTGGAACAAGGATTAAAAAGTGAGGATTCTCTAAAAAACCTCCAACAGATTTCCTCCCCAACAAGGAATGACGAATGCCAGTGAAACATCATTGACTTTGACATATGTTGAAGAAAAATGAATACCATCGACATCTTAGACCCTCGAGGACGTAGTTCCACGACAATGAATGTCAACAAGGTATGGGTTTAAATTCTGCAAGTTCTTCCCCATTATTATTCTAGAAACAACCAAAATGGGTCAACCTATAGACAATTTTATCTGCGAATCATGTGTTTATGTGAGAGTATAAACTTTTTGGGGTTTTCTTTAACCAAGTTGAAATTATCATTTGTTGATGGGACTGAAATCCTAAGACCTCCAATGATTATAAACTTCTAACTCGGAGGGCGTAGGTCGACATGAACAAGACACCATCCCCTCCAAGACATGTGTTCGTTGTGGGCTAACATCCTAATCGATGGAAAGTTGGGTTTGAGGCCTTCACAGTTAAGAAAATATTCCCCAGAGACCATATGCACTAACATAATGGAAAACGGACCACCCGAGCAACTTCGGTGATGTGCTAAAGAAACCGCCGGCGTGCCTACTCTGTTTATAGCCCGCAGTGGTGGATGAGGGTGGAGGACAGTGGCACTCCCATTGGCACACCGTAGTGGTAGGAGGCCGGAAAAGCCCCAGGGTGACATGGCACCAATCAGGTGCCTCATGGAGGGGTGGCCCACGTCCATGCCGCCCGAGCGAGCTCGCAGCTGCGATCCTTTGACTGTGGCAGGTGGAAGGCCCCATGTACACAAGGCCAGTAGGGGCTGGAGGTAGTAGCCAGCTGCGTCCTGTCAGGGCAACACACACTAGCCCGCACTGCGTGGGATAGGCTTCGCGCTGGAGGGTCGGGCCGTTCCCACTCCCAGCTAGTCGGATCCATGATGGTAGTCCAAAACCAGCCCAGCGGACCAGTTCCGTGTTTAGTGGGATAGACCCATGCCCTTCGGGCCAGGTCGGATGAGACTAGGTCACCGGGGACTCAGCAGGCTAGACCCTTGCCCAAACCAGGCCGGGCCCAGTGAAGACCTTTGGGCCCAACCCACTATCCAGGCCAGACCGGACTGACCCAAAACCAAAATGGGTCATATTGAGTCATTAGGCACTAATCTGAGGTATGTGGGAAGCACGTGTTGGGTTGGTCAGGTCGGTCTGACTGGGTTAGACGATACTGAGACACAACCATCCCTTGTGTAGTAAAATGCTAATAAGTTGAAAACTAGGCGTCCGATTGACAATCCATTTGCATTGTTGGGACCCTCTTGACAAGGAAGATCTTTTTTCATGCCCTATGGAGTCATTAATTGGAGTTTATATGCAATGACATCCTTGTGGATTTGTTCTCCTAGGCGTTCTATGTACAGAACCCTATGGTTGGATGAGACCTTAGGACAGATGACTTTCGAATCTGTGTGACTCAACTATAGACTAGTGGGAAGAAATTATTTGTGACTTTTCTGGCCCACAGTGGGATACACTTCCGTGTTACTTTGAAGGCCCATAATACGCAACGAGGAGGAATACCTTAGTTGGCCAAGATTAGTGGGAATCACTTCTATGTGTCTTTACAGGCCCACTGTACACAATGAGAAGGTGTACCTAAGCAGTCCAAGGTTAGTGGGAAGCACTTCTATGTGACTTGATAGGACCATTTTACTTGATAGAGGAGGATTTATTCAACAGCCGATCTATTCGATGATGTGACTTATGATTCTTCTATCACTACCCTAAATGTATACATGGTGTGAGCTATCTTGTGCTTAGTTATTGTTCTTCGTGCTTGTACTTCGTGCTTTTGGTTTGAGCCTTTATTTGAGGATTTATTTGTGGTATTTCCTTTGTGTTTCGGGGTCCCCTACTGAGTATTTTTTTATTCAACCCTACACAGGCTTCACCCACATGTGTTGTGTCCGGTGCAAACAATCTACACTTCGATAGAGGACTTAGTGGCCAAGGAGTAGGTGGAGCCCAGTAGGATTAGGCATACATTACATACTACTTAGGCTTCTAGTAGCTAAACTACTCTTACAATCTAGTGTGGTTTTCAGTGGATTTCTACCCAAGTCCCTTTGTAATTATCTGTTTTAAGTTTTTTTTGTTGGGTTTGTATTCTGGACCACTTGTTTCGGGTTCTACTTGTACACAACACTTGTGTTAGTATACTTATTTTCCCATTTTAGTTTTTGGGACATTGTTGGGTGTGTGTACATATATAGGTACTCAGGAAAATGCCTCCCACTTATAGGTTAACCCCTTTAGTGCTAGTCACCAATCCCTAGCCTTCGGAAGGCATGCTTTGGGTATGTCACAACGTGGTCCCTGGGGGATGAGTCATGAAAATGTGGTATCAAAGGTAGTTTGTTCTACCTCAGAGACCAGGAGTTTGTTGTTTGGTTTTTGGGGTAGTAGTATTAAATGTTTCGTGTTCAACTTTTAGATTCGGGGAGTCTAAAGTTGGTGCGGTGGCTGACCTTTCCACACACAAAGACCCTAAATTCTTCTTTTCGGCTCTAAAAATCAAAAACAAAATTTTCATCGGTGTCTCCTTATGTTATTGTTTTATAAGAGTCTTCTAACTAGGTTTAACCTTCAGAATGTGGTACATCTTGATCTATCTCATGATTCCTCCATGTGGATGACCATCCGGGATTCTAGTGTGTGACCATGAGGATGGTCCACAAAGTGATAAGGTTTCGGTATAGGGACTATTTCCCAAGATGGTACCTTTGGGAGGTGTCCCAGTAATACCAAAACCTATTGTTCAAAAGTTACAACCGGCCCTATCGGTAGAGGACACATGTAGTCTTAGTTCCTTTCACGAGTTTCAGGGACATATACCCCTCATGTTACAAGGATATCCCAAATCACAGGAAGCTAAGGACAAGCTTGCAGTGGTTACCGAGCTGACATCAAGATTGGGCACCATAAGATAAGATAGCAGGCCTCGAAGTGAGCCTTCTCTATGGCTCAGCTGGCCGCTGACAGGGTTTATATTTCATTTATCTTATGATGAGGTTACTTTTCCATGGACAGATATTGAGAACCTTTTCCGATAAGGGGTCTCTTGCCATTAAAAATCTATGGGGTATGTGTTCCCAAGATCTTATACCGCTTCATTAGGATGATATGTCGGTAGATGAGTATTCATCAAGGTGTACCGACCATTCCAGGTACTCGATGAATACGATAAGACTGGTGCTTCAGTACATGGAACTATGAGTGAGATGTGTTTAGGGATATCCGAGATATAACTATTCTTCTATGAATTACTACTTATGTTAGGGTGATAGAGAGAACCTTTTTGGTTGAATGTTCTTTGCATGAGTAGATACATCCAATGAAAGTTAGTAGTGGGAAATAAAGAAACTGACGTCAGTATCAGCGGCTTGGATGTGTAAATTTTTTTGAGAAGAGGAAGTGATAGGGGAATATTAATCTGTAGGGAAAAAGATGTGGAAGAGGATCTAGGAGAGAAGCAGTAGGTGGTATACATTGAGAAAAGTTACAACCACCACCCTAATGTGGTCCTCACCAGGATTAGGGAGCTGGAGGACAATGGAAGTGAGTAGCTCTATGTGGTCAAGGAGTATGACCCAAGAGATATAGGAATTATTTTAGGTGTACTATGTGTCTAATAATTGATTCCATATTAATAATCATAGGTAATATTCATTCCTTCTTGTTACGAATCTATTTCAATATCAATAGTTTCTGATTAAACTGTTGACTTTATCCTTACGTTTGGAGATACCTGTGGGAGGAGACTTTATAATCACACTTATGACGATGGTGTGATATGACCCTTGAGGAAAGAGTTTCAAATGGAACAACTTGGTGGATGCATCGAGGCCTTGCGATGTTAGTTTGGGTATGGACTGGTTATCCACAGTTCATGCTCAACTTGACTATTTTCGGAAAATGGTTGTGGTACATCTGTAGCGTTGGAATGAGGTTTTCCTTAGATGGGGAAAAAGGAAACCCAGGTAGCATGGGATAAACGCATGCATAGGAGGGTGCAACCAATCACTCTTGGGTCGACCAACCTTACCGTCATGGCAGTGGATGTTTTGAGTTTTTATTTCCCAACAGAAGTGGCGGAGTGCAAGAACGTCCTTTTGAAAGATGTTTCCACGATTACCTACTGATAGGGAGAGAGACTTCTGCATTATTCTACACCCCGATATGACACCAATATCAGTATCAGTATATTGGAGGGCTTTTTTAGAGCTTTCTGAGTATGGGGCATAGGTGGGGGACTTGTAGAGGAAAGGCTTAGTAAGAATTAGTGTTTGAGGTTATGTCTGGATTACCAACACTTTAACGAAGTCATCACAGAGAATGAGTACCCACTCTACCAAAGGGTTGGCGGGAACATCAATTACCTAAAAGGGGTCACATTTCGTGTGGATGGAAAGATACCCATAAGATTTTCAGCAGTTGAGATAGTGGCGATGGATGGAGTTCCTCCAAGACTATGAATTTGAGATAGTCTATAATCCTTGGAAGGGGAACATGGTGGCTGACATGTTTAGCAAGAGGTCTGGTTTGTAGCTTCTAAGTGAGGCGACAAAGCAGCTAGCCATGATGCAGATATCCTTTGTGGATGATTTTGGTGCATCTTACCTCCAATCTATGACTGTCACTCCACGACTCCCAGAGCGAGTTAGGGAGGCACAACCTATGGATGTTGATGGTGAGGCCCGATGTGCTTAGATATCCTCAGGATAAGCTTCTGATGGGTTTTAGATAGGTGTAGAGGACATCATCCTTTTTAGAGGATGCACCATGGTACCAGTGACATTGCGGGAGGAGGTGTTGAAGGAGTTCCATACATCCCATTTGGCGATACATCCTAGTGTAAAAAATATGTAGCAAGACCTCTGATGTTAGTAATGGTGGCCAGGGATAAAGAAAGAAGTGGCTAAGTTCATCTCATGATGCCTCACTTGTCAGCAAGTGAAGGTTGGGAATTAGGTTCCCACAGCTTGGCCCTGCCACTCGAGGTACCAGAGTGGAAATGGGACAATATCTTAATGGACTTTGTGATAGGGTTACCATGTAAATCCAAAGGCCACAACTCTATTTGGGTGATCGTTGAATGAATAACCAAGTCAGATCACTTCCTAACCATCTCAGAGCAGGGATTGGTAGAGGGCTAGGGACACCACTACATCTTTGAGATAGTGAGGCTTCACTCGGTGACTTTGAAGATAATATTAGACCGTGGTTCATTATTTACATCTCAATTGTGGAAGGTGATGCAAGAGGTGTATGGTAATCAGCTGCACTTGAGCCCAAATTTTCACCCCCAGATAGATAGTTATATGGAGAAGACCATAAAAACCTTGGACAATATTCTTTATTATTGTGTCATAGATTTTGGTTTCAATTAGGAGGATCAACTACCACTGGTGGAGTTTTTTTTTCAAAAATAACTATCACTCCCCCATTGGCATGACATCGTGGGAGGCCATATACAGGCGACCATGCAGATCACCTCTATAATGGATAGACCCAGGGGAATCAACACTCATGGGTCCAGAGTTGGTTTGGGATACCATTGAGAAGGTGCAGATCATCCAGTAGTGGATGGGGACTGCACAAAGTAGAAATAAGTCTTATGCTGATAAGAAATGGAGACCCTCGGAGTTCGAGGAGGGTGACCATGTCTTCCTTGGGGTCTCACCTCGATTGTGATTGTGGATATTTGGCCAGTGTGGTAAGTTATCGCCACGATTTATCAGACCTTTCTATATCCTCATTAGAGTTGGAGAGGTGGTGTAACACTTAGCTATTCACCCAAAAATTCACCAGGTGAATGATGTTTTCCATGTGTCATAGATGAGGAGGTAAGTACATGATCCATCACACATCATCAACTATAGTGAGATGGACTTTGATGATGGGGTTACATTTTTAGAGATCCTAATGTAGTAGAGGATCGATATGAGTGGGTCCTTCGTTGAAAATTGACTCCTCTAGTGTGCATTCGATGGTAGCATGAGAATCTATAGGAGAGCACATGGGAGTGGGAGATGCATATTCATGCTTAGTACCCACACTTATTTGATTAGATTTTGTTTTAACTTTTGGGGATGTAAATCCCAAAGGTGGGGAGAATGTAATGTCCCATAATTTACGTATATATATTTTTTAAAATGATATGGAATTATTTCGAGACCAGCCGCTAAGACGACATGCGATTCTGAGTCCTTGAGTGCCCGGAATGATCTATCATGAAATTTTAATCTTTAAATAGAACACATGAGTGGTTTTTCTAAAAAACTAGAATAAATCTTTAAAGGGTGCCTAGATCAGAAATCTGAGGGCACCGTTACGTTCAGGATTGCGAATTTACCCAAGGTGAATTTTAATTATAGTCGGCTCAACCCTCTAGTGGGAAAACCTGAAAATGTCATAACTAAAAATAAAATAATTAAATATAATTGTTTTATTTTTCAAATGATTATATCTAAAAAATGATGATTGAGATTAAAAATATGAGACCACCGCTGATCTCATGAGTGTATTCTTTCCTTAGGAAGATCATAACATTTCCCTGCACGGTCCAACGATGGAAGATAGTTTTTGGCCGTAAATAAAATTATTAATTAACAATTATTTTATTGTCAAATCGTTATAACTCCTAAATGTAAACTCTAATTGAAAATCCAAGAGTACCATTGATCTCAAGAGGGTGTGTTCCCTTGGGAGGATCCTAACCTCAACTGGTGTGGGTCGAGAGTTAAAGTTAATTTTTGATCTTTTTTTAAGGTACGTTTAGTAAATGTGTGAGTGAGATTTTATAACTTTTGAAAAATTGGTCAAATAAAAAATACAAGGGAACTGTTGAAGTTGGAACACCTAGATTCCCCTAGAAAGAACATAACTTCAACCGGAAAGGCTTGAATGGAATAGTTATCTATTGGAATTTTTATAAAATAATAAAATAACTTTGAAAAGTTATTTTATTTCATTCTAAACCGTTGAGTGGTGACATGGTGATGTTACGATGCAGCGACGAGGCAACGACGAGGCACATTAATGGAGCTCATTAAGGGATCATTAACACCAAACATAACAACACTTTAATGAGGAATAACAGTGAATCTGTTTCATAAATGAAACAACATAACAAAAAGAAATCACAGCGTAATAGAAATGTTGGGACATGTTTTCTTTTTTAATATTTTGATGCATTGGCATAATAAGGATTAAACAGTGAGGATTATGAAAATCCTCCAACAAATTTCCCCCCAATAAAGAATGACAAAATCCAGTGTGACATCATTGACATTGACGTACCTCAAAGAATAACAAATGTCATCATCCTCTTGGACACTCAAGGAAGAAGAGCCATGGAAATGAATGTAAATGTGGTTGGAGTTTAATTTGTGCAATTTATTCCTCTTTTTTATTCAAGTAATGATAAACATGGATCAACCCAAGAATAGGTTGATCCACTAATCGTGCGTTTTTTGTGGGAGGGTAACTTTCTTTTGGGATTTTCTTTAACCAGGGTTGAAATGATCATTTTTGATGGAACTAAAATCCCCAAACATCCCATGATTATAAACTTCTAACAAAGAGGGTGCGGGCTGACACGAAAATGGCCCGAGCCCCTCTGAAGTGTGCTTTTCTTGTAGCTAGATATCCAAATCGATGACAAGCCATGTTTGTGGCCTTCGCGGTAAAGAGAACCTTCCCGGGAGACCATATACATTGACAAAACGGAAAAAGGACCACTAGAAAAACTCTGGTGGCTCGTTGAAGGAACTGTCGGTGGCCGAAAACATTGGCCAGGGGTGGAGGATAGTGGCACACCACAATTGAAGGAGGTCGTGATAGCTACAGGGTGACATGGTGCCAGGAAAGTGCCGCATGGAGGGGTGGCCCCTGTTTGGGCCACCCGGGTGAGCTAGCTGCCGTAGTCATTTGACCGAAGCAGGAGGAAGGAACAACATCCGCGGGGACAACAGAGGTCGGGCGTGGAAGCTGGTCGCATCCAGACTAAGCAGTACACACCGTCTCGCACCGCGCTAGCTAGGCTTTGGGTTTGTGGGTTGCACCCCTAGCCACGGGGCCGGGCCGGTCCCGTGCCCAGTGGCCCGAACCCGTGCCTTCAGTCTGGACCATCGGCCCAATAGGCCAATCCCATGCCCAGTGGTCTAGACCCTCATCGGTGGGTATGATACATGCTGGCAGTCTAGACCCACACCCTTCGGTCCAGGCAGACAAAATCGGGTCGCCGGGCGACCTAGCGGGCTGGACCCTAAGCCAAACCAGGCTAGGCCCAGTGAAGCCCTTTGGGCCTGACCCACTGTCCATGCCAAACCGGACCGACCCAGAGCTGAATTGGGTTAGGTCAAGTTAGTTGGAACTAAACTGGGGTATGTGGGACCCATGGGCCGTGTTGGTCAGGTAGGTCCGACCGTGTCGGACCAGACCCAGACACAACGAAAATCTATTTACTAAATCACTAATAATTTGAAAAACAAGCATCCAATTAATGATATGTTTGCATAATTGGAACCCTATCAATAAATCATATCTTTTGGAATTCCCTATGGAGACTTTCAAGGGAGTTGAGATATGAAAAATGGCTTGAGGAGCGGTTCTCTTAGGCGCGCTACATTCGGAACCCAAAAGTTGGATGAGACCTGAAGACTACTGACTTTCGACTCTGTGTGACTCAACTATGGCCTAGTGGGAATAAGATTTATGTGAATTTGTTGGCCCACAATGGGAAGCACTTCTGTGCGACTTTGCAGCCCCACAGTACAAGATGACGTGGAGTACCTCAGTTGGCCAAGATTTGTGGGAAGCACTTCTGTGTGACTTTTCAGGCCCACAATATACGATGAGGTGGCATACCTATGTAGTGAAAGGTTAGTGGGAAGCACTTATATGTGACTTGGTAGTCCCACTGTACTCGATAGATGATGATTTCTATAGTACCCAAGGTGCTTGATGGTGTGACTGATGATTCTTCTATCACTACCCTAAATGTATTCCTGGTGTAAGTTGTCTTTTGCTTCGTTCTTGTTCTTCGTGCTCTTTCTTCGTGATTATGCTCTATTCTTTTCTTTGAGGATTTATTTTTGGTCATTCCATTGTGTTTTGGGGTTCTGTACTGAGTATTTTGTTATTCACCCTAGCACGGTATTCACCAACATGTGTTGACTTTGGTGTAGATAATCGACGCTTCAACGGAGGACTTGGTGGCCTAGGAGAAATTGTACTTGTCCTAAACACTATTTTTAGTTACTTATTTCTCATTTTCAGTCTGTGGGACGTGTTTAGGCATGTGTGTGCATATAATTACTCCGGGAAATTCCACCAAAATATAGGTTGGTGAGTTCCGTGCTAGTCACCAACCGCTGGCCTTCGGGTGGTGGGCTTGGGGTATGTCACTTCACGGGCCTCGGGGGATGGGTTGTGATAGATCTGGAACATTTAATCAGACACTTATGAAAGAGCTAACCTGAGAGAGGATAATGTTTTGAGCCAGGGTGGTTCAACACCCAGATCTAGAACTAATAAACTAATACCAGGAAGCATGATATAGAGCTTCTATGTGGTGATATTAGTTTCCAGGGTACATAATAATGTATCTAGGTGAGGTGAAATCATTATGTTAGACTAGTAAATATGACACCCTTGTGTTTGAGGGTCCCAGTCGAGTGTTGATCATGAGGAATATGGGCGATCTAAATCACTTTTGAAAAACAATTTCTCCGTCAGACAATGAGAGAGAGTATGCGTTGTTTCTAGGTTTATGAATGAGGTCAACAAATATTTTTAGGCAAGATGATAGAGAGTGAAGAACTAGTTAGTATGTGGTAGTGGTTATGAATGAGGTAGCTAGACACTAGACTCTTAGTGATATCAGAGTGGACTTTCTTAGGGTAGTAAGACTATATCTCAAGGCCTTAGTTTTGGGAATATGTACACATTACAATCTATATATAAGGAGTTGAGTGTCAAACATTCTATTACGAGAGGTAGTATTCTTGTGGCCACTATGTTATTATCATCTATTTTTGATACAGGTGCTTTTCATACATTCATTTTTTGCCTATTGTGGAGAGTGTTGGGATAAATTTTTAGTTTTCTAGTGGCGTAATGATATTTGATGCTCCATTGGGGAATCTTTTATATAGTGTATGCCAATACAGGGAGTTACCCTTAAGATAGATGGGTTTCACATCATGTGGGACATCTTTTTCCTCTAGATTAATGGGTTTTATATCATTCTTGGGATGGACTGGTGGGTTCCCTTTCATGCTTTTGTAGACTTATATCACCGAAGGATGACCTACACATCACTAGAGGGAAGAGTTTATTATTTACAAGTCCAAATGGGATGTACATGAAAACCGATATGGGATTGAGAATCATGGGATGGGTGGAATGACAACCCAGATTGCTACTTTATATTTAGATGGTCAGGGATCTCATCAGGAAGACTCCCCTCCAGTGGTTTATCATTTTAGGGAAATTATACCAAACGAATTTTCTGGACTACCTCTTTAGATGGAGGTAGAGTTTTGCATTAATATAGTGCTAGAATATTCACATGTATCCATTCCTCCTTATAGGATTGATACAACTATGTTTTAGGAGTCAAGATGATGCTAGAGGGCTTGGATGAAAAAGGGTTTATACAACCCAATACATCTCTGTGGGATTCGTTGGTCCTTTTCACCAAGAATAAGGATGATAACCTAAGGATTTTTATGGATTTCCATTAGTTTTACCAATTTATTGATAATAACTAGTATCTATTTCCACACATAGGTGATCTATTCGACCTAATATAATGATATATGGTGTTCTTGAAGATTGATATGAGATTGGGTTATCATCGGGTGTTTGTCCTACCTTCATCCATAACACATAAAATATTTCATAGAAGGTACCATATATATGAGTATCTTGTAATTCCATTCGATCTCATGAAAACACCAATAGTTTTCATGGCACTAATGAACTGTGTTTTCAATCCATATTTGGATTCATTTATTTTGGTATTCATGGATGATCTTTTGGTGTTCTACCACACTCAAGAAAACCATTCCAAACATATTGTTATCATATTTAATACACTTAGAGAGCATAATTTATATTCTAATGTCACTAATTTCCACTTTTGGATGGACATGATTTATTTCTTGGGTCACATTATCTTAGATACAATAGTATCAGTTAACCTTGAGAAGGTGAGAGCCGTAGTTTTCTAGGATCAACCCAAGAACGTATTTTATATACGGAGTTTCTTAAGGATAACTAGTTATTACAAGTGATTCCTATAGAAAATATCATTCTTATAACCACCTCTTATGATATTGAATAAGAAGGGTGTGATGTTTATATGGTCAGAATCCTATGGGACAACTTTTCAGAAGATGAAATTAAACACTGATATTGATTATTCAAGATCCAATAAGGTTTTATAAAGTCTATTTAGATGCATCATGTGTCCGGATAGGAGTAGGTTTTATGCATAAGGAGTGATTCATGGAATATGGGTCTCTTCAGTTGAGGCCACATGAGAGGAACTACCCAACACATGATCTTGAGTTAGCCATTGTGGTTCATGTCTTGAATAGTTGGAGACATTACTTACTTGGATAGCATTTTATAGTGTACATAGAACAAAAAATCCTTAATTACATATTTATAGAGTGATACTTGAAAATTTGGAAATTAATGTGGTGTGAGTACCTTTAGTAAATTGACTTCATGATTGTGTATATTATCAGAAAGGGAAACGTTGTTACCGATTCTATGATCAGAAGTAATTTGACACTGGCAGTTCCAAAGGCCAACAGTGAGTGGAAGCTTATAGCCATATTTTCATTGATACATATGGAGGTTGATGACCATAATATAAATTTTTAACTCAAATTGTTATTAGTGACCTCCACTGTTCTGAATAGGGTGATTATGAGATATTTATCATATTATGAGGGTTTGTTCTTATGGGAGAGAATTGTAGGTGGTGGACCACATTCTGGTTGGATTTCTGATGATAATGATATCTTGGAAATCCACAGATGTGTCTGGGTCACAAAAAAGACTTGAGAGGAGTTGATTCTAGAGTCCCATTCCTCCACACATGCTGTGTATCTTAGTCTTACCACGATGTGTCGTGACTTATGCCATCAATACTGTCAGCCAAGGATGAATCAAGAGATTGTTGGGGTTGTTATGTGGTGTTCCACCTCTAATAACCAGGTAAAGGAAGAGAACAAAAAAATAGAGGGGATTATATAGCCATTACCTATTCCTAAGTTGAAATGGGATGATCTCACCTAGGATTTTGTGATGGGACAACCTAGATCACCTCATGGAAGTGATTTAATTTGGGTGATTGTAGATATGTTGACTAAGGTCACCCATTTTCTTCTTATTTAGGAGACTCTTTTAGTGGATGATCTTGGGTGGATCTAATTAGATAGATCATATGCCTCCATGGGGTTCCAAGTTCTATCATATCAGGGATAGATGACTGATTCCCATCATAGTTCTGGAAAGGGTTGTAAAGGGTACTGGGTTAGTGGGTACTATTGATTACAGACTATCACCCATGGAACAATGGTTAGTCTAAGAATACGATATAAGTTTTAGGACATGCTCTGAGAAAAAATCTTTTATTTTCGAGTTTCTTGATATAATAACTTACTCTTATTGAGTTTTCTTAGAATAAAAATTTCTAGGAGACCATAAAGATGGATCCCTTTGAGGACCTTTATAGTAGTCCACACCATTCAACCATGTTGTAGTTAAAGGTAGGAGAGGAAGTGATATTGGGTCCTTATCTTATTAAGGATACTTTAGATAAGGTTTATCTTATCAAGAAGTGTATTTATATAGATTAGTCTTAGAGGAAATATTATACTGATCATATCAGTCGAGAACCATAGTTCAAGGTGGGGGTTGGGTTTTCTTGTGATTTATTCCTAGATAAGGGCAAAAAAGGATTTGGAATAAATAGAAACTATCACATCTATGTTGGGTCCTTTGAGATTTTATAGAGAGTCATACTGGAGGCCTATAAGTTTTAGTTACCTTAGAGGTACCGGACCATGTACAACATCTTCCATATATATTAGCTTCATCAATTAAATTATAATCTGTCTCATATTATTCAGCTTGAAGAGATTGAGTTATATGTAGATACATCCTTTTAAGAGAATCCTATACATTCTGTTAATTATAGAATGATGTTTATATGAGGTTAGTTAGTTCCACTAGTACGGGTGCTATGGTAGCATGACCATGTACTTGACATGACTATGGAGTGGGAGGTTGGGGTATGTGATTGGTGCCTAGAGTTGTTCTTAGATGATGTTTTACCACCCTTGGAAGGAAAATTATCTGATGAATTGTTTTATTTGTAGAAGATTGTAAGATCTTAGATTTTATATGAGGTACATAACCTTATAAATTCTCATTTAATTCCTTATTTTTATCCTTACGGGAGTGAATAATGGATTCATGAAGAAAATGAGAGTGTCTAGGGCTTTAATGGAGCCTAAAGGTTGATTTTTTGGAGAAAGAAGTTGGGTTACACAGTTAATAGAAACTAAAAATCCCAGACCATAGGTTTTGAGTAAAATGTGCAGGGCATTTCAGAGCACATGAGGGGGTGTACGATTTTCCCCAACCCTATAACCTATGCCACACACCTATGTAGATTATTTTCAATTTTTATCTTAGGAAAAAAGTATGGTCGATGCACAATTTTTCTAATCATGCACAATGAGCATGCGAGGGGGTTCTTTGAAAGAAAAGGGTGCACGATTGACACATGGTTTGGCCAATTGTGTGTCCAAACCATGAAACCTAGTGTTATTATGGGAAATTTACATTTTTATTCTACTTAATTTAAGTTTTAACCTTATCCATATTTTTCCAATTTCCTCTAGTGACCAAATTCTTCTCTTGACTAAGTCACTTGAAGCCTAAGCTTAGTATTTTCCATAACTCTCTGATTTACACTCTGATTCAAAAAACATTTATCTCATTGGATGCACGTTGGTGAGTTCTCAATTCATCTTACACCTTTTTTTGTTTTCCTTTTTATCAGTGTCATTAGTTTTTGTAGTATCTTATTCCATCTTTTCTAGGAATTCATCCATTCTTGAATTTTTTTTATGATCTGGATCAAAACATAGACTAAGACTAGATGATTGTTCCTCTACCAAGCTAAGGTAGGAGGTCTCATTGTTCTTCCTTAAGGTAGGGATATTATATATATGTTGTTTTTACACACATTGGGATTTTTGAGTGATACTTAAAAATTGAATTGGATTTTAAATTGAATGAATGGGATCGACCTAGATGACCTATGACACCCATTTAGGGGTAATTACAGGTTAAGGTCCTTTAATTATAACCATTTCCTTGGGTGTGTTGTGTAAATTTATTAGAGCACTATGAGTGGGATATGAAATTTATTCACCTATGAGGTGTGTTGCTTATGCCTTATTATTAGAAGTTTAATTCATTATTTAAATTGTAAATTGAATTGAATTAAGATAGAAGGGAATAAAAATCCATGTCCCTAGCCCTTCAACCATTCCACTTTATCACTTATTTATCAGAAATATTTTATAAATGAACTGGATAATTAAATTGAACGAAATGACTCTTGTGATGACAAACCTCCTAAGACCATACCTTTTAGGTCCCCTTATAAGGTGAATTGATTAATCATAATGGTGATGACCAAGGAAATTAAAGTATGCGATTATATGGTGTAGTTAGAGTATAGTCTTGTGACCATTCACCCAGACACGTTGACTATTAGAGGTGGGCTTTAGTTTAGGATCATCCTAGATGGATGATTCAAGATTGAATAATTGAACTTTAAAATGAAGTAAGTATGTGACTTAAGGTGAAACCTGGTTTCTCATATGAACTCCCTGGATGGAATCAAGGGGTAGCTAGCTTCATATACCTGAGTGATACTTGAACTCCTTTATGAACTTCCAAATATAGACTCAAAGGGAAGATTGTTATTTTTTTCGAGTGATACTTGTACTCCTTTATGGACTTCTAATGATGGACTCTAAGGTTTTATTATATTTTATTACATGAGTGACAACTGAGCTCCCTTCCAAGACCACCAAGGATGGACTCAGTGAGCAGTGATTTTATACCATAGCTAGATCGATACCATTATTCCAATGAGGAATGGCTAGGATAGTCTTGTATGGTGTTTGATTCATGTTATTCCTAGAGCACAACCTCGGTTCCCAATTAAGAATGCCAAGGATGAGATCATGTAACTTTAAAATTGAATAATAAAGAAATTATTATTATGAAATGTCTTCAAAGCCAAATCACATTCTTGGACTCAGTCGGAGCCTTGAATTTTACTGATGGACTTATTAAACACATCCTGTTGGATATAATACACAGGGGATACTTGGGATATGAGACAGTTCCCAAGTATTCATTATATATTAATATATGTTTTTTGTGATTACTTGGAGAAAGTCTGGCTTAATACAAAGTAGGTAGGAGAGGAAGTGTGTTCCATGAGAACTTAGATCTATTTGGGTTATTTATATATGACACATTTTTCCAGATTTATCTTTACCTTCACACTATTTATTATTTATGTTCACTAACTCGATGAAATTAGTAACTATTGGCAATGGAATACTAAGTGTTTCTCACACCCTGATTAGAAAAACTTTATGGTACCCATGAAATCTTCAAAGATGAAGGTAGGGATAGGGGAAATCACCCTCTTGATTATTCTTGATTGATTACTGCAAGGAAACATGGGGAGCATAGTACTGGGCTTTGGATCATGATGCTATTTGTGGATAGTTCCTTTTTGGTATTTTGTATTTTGATACATGTGTTGTATTGGATTTCAGTTTCCATGTTTTACCTATAATTTTTATATAATTCCATGATCCTCATATTTATATGACACTATTGGATATGGTTACCCAGTTTTTTATGTGATGGTTACTTATTCTTCCTATTCTTACTTATTTTTTATGCTTATTCTATTGACTGTTATGATTATACTTTTATTATACACTCTGATCATGAGGGATTATTCTCCCCACTATTCCACCGTAGACCCTTATTACTAGTTGGTAGCCTCTTATATATGGGGAAGTGCTCTTGAGTCCATGTGTCCAACCATGTTCGTTTACCATTGAGTGAACCGGGTCCAAGACATCACATTTTGGTTAATTTTAAATAACTTTATCCTTCATGGTTTTTATTTAATTATTACTCAAGTTGTTATTGATTTCTCATTTCTAATCCTTTTCCCCATGAGTAATGAAATATCTTTTTTTTTATTTTCCATGTCTCTTTTTCCCAATATTATATTTTCAAATGGTAGATTTAATTTTTCTCTTGGGATATTTCATCTCTTAATTAATATCCTCCCCTTTGATGAAATATTTCCTCAAATAAAATCACAATTTTTATAAGAATAACTCTTATACTTACAGTGGATATTTTTATTATATATCCATGTTTTATCTACTAAAATTATTTTGTATAATGTTGTAAGTGAGTTTCATATGTCTCTTCAACTCTTATCACTGAAAAGTGTTATCTTCCTTTTTTACAATTTGGGTTTCACAAAATGGTTTTATTGTATAGAAATTTTTTTACACATGATTAGATTTTCAAAAATATGTCATTCTAAATTAATGTTTTAAAATGTTCCAAAATTATTTTTGAAATTGGTTTAAAAAGCTAATTTTTATCTACTATAGATTTTTTATTTTTTTAAAATTAAAAATTTTAATAGTTTCTGTGTGGGTCGTTTTTGACCAAAAAGAATCTCTTTTACACATTTCCATGTGAATGTATATTTTTGACACCTTTTTCATTTTCTAAAATACTTACTATCAAGTATTTTAATTTTAAATAAGGAAATTATTATTCTCATGGTTTAATAAAATGTACCATTTAAATGTTATTAAAGGAAAAGGGAGATTATTATTTTCATTAAAATTTTCCTAATCCTTATAAGAGGTTATTTTTCCATGTTGTATGCTTGATCTAGGATTTTCTTCAAATGATACTATCCACCTTTTTTTCTAGGTTATCTTATGAAATTCCATTTTACATCTATGGTATGACATATCACTTTTTTTCTTACCTAATCATCCACTTTTATAGGAATGATTGTACTTATAATGTTTTTGCCTTATGAATTCCCTATGTTTCATTACTTTATTTAAGGGTGTTTACATAGATTACAAATACATCAATTGATTGAGGAAATTGTTGTCTAAATTATATATCCATTTAATATGTGGTGTAAATAACGTATACATAGTCATATTTATAGAGTTTTATTTAACTAGAGTGATACTTAATGTCGTCAGATGCCCATTTATTTTCCGAAAGTTTATCACATCATGTTTCTTTCTGAAATTATGAATGATTACTTAGGGAACCACATGAAAAGGATTTTAAACCCATTTTATTTCCCGGTATTTTTATGACATGTGGATTGAAAACATCTGATATACATATTTATGAATTTCATTATGTGTTGAGTTGGCTGGAAATTATATATTCCTTTAAGTAATTGGGTAATTTTTTCATCTAATGGGATTTCATGGTGCGTGGGAAGTGAACCTAGACAACTATTGTATGCGTGTAATTAATAAAGAAAACTATGTTTTTTTTAACAAATATGGGAGGCTTAAATTAGGTTTATGATGTGATGTTTATATTGTTTCAACATTCCAATGATTTTATGATCTTATGTTATGATCATAGTTTAATCCATGTATATATTTTATCATCTCTTTATTATGTGATTTGATTTTTTTGACCATCCTGATTATGAAATCATGTTTTTATACACATTTCTTAGGTCATTGTTTATTATTATGTTTATCCTTATTGAGAATTTGAGCTCACCCCTTCATATGTTTCCCTTTCCCTAGGTTTTTAAGTAATGTAATATGTATGTTGTTTCTAGAGGAGTAGCTTATGTGGAGACATTTTGGGAATTATTGAGGACATATTATGGATTTGTTTACTCTTTATATAGTGAAAAAATATGTCCATTTGATGAGAATACTTTAAATTTATTAGTTAGTGGTTTTTCTTAATTTCTTAAAAGTATTAAAAAATTTCCTTTGATTATAAATTTGATATAGATATTGTAATCATAGATGTGTATCAAATCCAATTTTGTAGGTTATGTGTTTTCGACACTTGATTTAGGAGTGTGGGTTTGTGGGTGCTAAAAATGGGATTGTACATAAGACTCCCACTCCTATTTATCCTCTAGAATATGAATATGTTACCATATATCATGAATATAAGGAACAAACTTCCCACCCAATGCATTTTTTTTCTCCAGTTGATGATGCATATTGGCCTCTCTTAAAAACTAATATTTGATACTATCTTAACATCCTCACAATAAACCATGTGAAAGGGGTATTAATTAAAATTCTATATATGTGAAACATAAAACACATTATTCATGCCCCAATGTGTTATATGAATATCTAAATGGTGAGTTAAAATTATAATATACTATATAACCTCAAACTGGTTGAAAAACCGTGATGCAATATGCCTCTATACCACTAATGATGTTGAACCAATCTAGGTGATATCCATAGGAATTCTTGATCTCCCACAAAAAATACAAGTGTAATAAAATTTAGTCAAAATATATACAATACCCTATCTATGTGGTGACTAACCACTTCCTAATAAATTTCACCGTTTTGATGGTCTTATGAACTTACTTCGGCCCGACGATCACTTACATACCAAACGTTAACTAACAAAGGGGTGATCAACATGACATACTATAAAATTCCTCATAGAGTACCACTTATGTCAAATAATGATAGATAATTTTGTACTCAAATTTTAACAAGGATCGATTATTATCCTAGGATCCCCCAAAATTCCATAATAAAGTCCTAAGTTTATCCTCAAGTATGCTTATTGATCTTTTAAATTTCATGTCTATCTATGGGTGATATACTATAATAATCTTAATTTGTGTTTCCATGGATTTCTAAAAATATTTATATAATCACAATGTAAAATGTTCATCTCAATCTAATATGATTCTAATATGTATACCATGAAAATATACAATCTTACTCACGTACTACTTTCCTAGATCATCTACCAAATGGTTCTGGATGAATATTTTTTAGTAAACTTAATAAATTAATTAAAAAAACCCAGAACAGATGACAAACTCTATTTTCCCTCTAAATATTAGCGATAATGTCTATATTCACCTCAAACCACTTCCACATGGGCACTTGGAGTGGTTAAAGTAATCCTATTGGTTGCTAGTTACACGAATTCATTGTTTGAAAAGTGTAATAGTGATCCATTTAACTTGTAGTAACCCTCCTATACCAGGACACTAGTAGTGATGATTAATTTCATGCTATATCATAGTCAATTCTGGGTTTATCTTCCATTTGGAGGTATGTGAGTCCCTCACCACATCCACTCTTATAAAAGTAGGAATCACCACCATTCCATGGATGTAAAGAATCCATTCATCATCCTGGTTCCATCCTAGAATAAGATCAATGCCTAAGTGACTCTAAATGATTAATAGTAAATCAAAATCAGATTCCAGGATGGATCTCACACAAACCACTAATGTGGAATTGATATCCATAGGGAAAAAATTTGCGACTTCATAATCCTTTATCATATCTAACAATCACTCTATAGAGAGGGTCATCGATATCCACTCCTCATTAGATTATAGAACTACATGTTCTCTAATTTTCCTACTAAGTTCATCTACGATGATGTTCCCATTTTGAAGGTAATTTTCTATCTCAAGATTGAAAAACTAGATTTAATCAACCCAACAACTCTTAAAAGAGTTCAAGAGAAACTAAGATATGAAGTATTGTAATCTTTTGTGGTATATGTGGATAATAAATCTCTAAACAAGGATATAATGATGTGAAAAGGTTACTGCGTAAACCATATGTACTATCTATAGGTAAGGAGAAGGGTAGTTATTCTGATGGGGGTTCATATTAAGAGACCCATATGAGGCCACTTGAACCTCTTATATCAGTAAAAATCTCAAAACGACCATAGAGGCATCACAATTCATGGTATAATACTTCATTTGGTAAAGTAGAATCAAAATTGTAGTATATGAAAGATTTTATTTAAACTTATGAAATGTTGGATCACTCTAATAGGTTAACTCTTATTTATACCCCTTTTTGATTTGATCTGTCACTGATATTTCAAAGTGATAGAAATCATAGATGAAACATTTTTAATACCCATCGAAGTCATGATAAATTCTGATCCTGAGAACATTCTTTAATTTATCACAAGATATCCAAACCTACACATTCTTTTGTTTAACTATATTGTCTCTCTAGTTATAACATTCTTAAGAAAGTGTATGCATTTGATCCAAAAATGATACTTTTATTGCTTTGTTTAAGTTTGATTCACATAAAGTGAACTCAAAAAAAAATTTCTTAGTACTCTTCATACATATCCTGATTCTGAGAATATACCATAATATCATCAAATAACACCACAATGAAGGATTATAGGTAAGGATGGAAAAATTAGTTCATAAGAGACATAAACACTTCTAGTTCTTTTGGAAATCTAAATTGTATCACTAGGAACTCATAAAACCCATTTCTATTATTGAGAACCTTCATCGGTATTTATTCAATCCAAACTCATAAATGGTGATAAAAAATGATAATAGATACTAGATAACCATTTGGCTCACTGTAACTAATCAAAGGGATTATTTATCCATGGTGGTGTATATCTGTTCATCAAAATATCCTATTTTAAACTCCTCTAATCTATACAAAACATCAATATTTATTCACCCTTTTTGATGAACAAGACTAGTGTTCCCCAATGAGAAGTAATCAAATGAATATAACACATTTACATTATATCCTTGATATTTATATTTAGCTATCTCAATTTGGCCAATGTTATATGATAAGTATGTATCGACATAGGCGCAATACCTGACGCAAGATTGATCATAAAATTTATATCCATATATTGAGGAAATATTGAGAAATCATCAAGCGATACATCTTAGAATTGATCCAATAATGGATGGAAAGTTGATGGAACCATCTCTATCTCAACTGCACAAACCATCCCATCTATATTCTCCATAATCGCTCCCACCCAACTAAGGTCAAATCCTTCTCTACCTGACTCAACATTCCATTATCTGAATAAGGTAAACTTATCTTTTATAATTTGATTAAATGAAACATACCACTATTTTAAATCAAGGAGATCCTACCAAATTTTCATGCAATAAATCCTATTGATATCATCAAATCAGGCCATATCCACAACATAAAAGTCCCAAAATTTACCATAACATCCAAAAACTATAAAATTTCTTGGAAATATCCTAAATCGACCTAATAACTTACTACGATTTATATCAAGAGTCAAGATAATATAATATAAATCCTCAACCAACCCCCAAATAATTATAAGGTGATAAGATAAAATGGAATGCGATTCTCTTACTGTGAAATAGATAAATATATAGTTGATGGGAATCTAAACAAAAACTCTCATAGGTGAAGGACCTTGAATGCCCACATCCACAATTTTTTTAAGACTTATATAACTTAAATCACCGACCTTAACCCCATGGTACCTTACTATGACGAGGATCTTTTACTGGGAGCCTTTGTTGTTATTTTCCATAATATCCTCAACCAGCGTTCTTCCCAATATCCCAAATAAAAACTTGCTTTCTGGATATTGAAACCCACTAGAACATGATCAAGAATCCTTATTCTATCATTATACTTCAACTATAGTCCACTAGGTTATCCTTTGACCAAAAAGTTATAGGAATCCCATCCTATAACAAGTATGGAAGTATCTTAGTATATTATGACATGAAGTGTGGAAATGGAAAAATCGGCCACACTGATATCACAAAAACCACGATAATTATTAAAGAGGATGTGAAATACCTATTTCTTAGGCTGAATACATCTTATATCCCTAGAATATATCTTAATATATTCTATCTCCCACACTAGAATAGGAATCAACAAATCCACCTGAAGTACCACCACTTAGGCAATTAAAAGAAGGGATGGATCCAATTCCATCGTCCTCTAATTGTATATTATTAGTTGTAATATACGTATAGAGTATCTAAAAATAGGAATTTAGGTTGAATATCCTTACCTTGAACCTCAAATATTTCTGAAGTCCAATATCAAATATATAGGCATTCTCTGACTCATTCCCTACTATTAAGGGGAAAAATCAAAGCAACTCCAAGAAATATGTGAAAAAATATATCATTGACAATAAACCCTAGTGGAGATCCATAAACTCTTAGATATATCCAATTTTATTAATTTTTAAATCATTAATTAAAAAAAGTTTCCCTGAAGGACTCCCATGTTTGTCCCTTACACCACCAATCTGGAACCATAACAAACCACCACCTCTTGGTTAGTCCCTCAAGAATGAAAGCTTACAGATTTAACTACTACTCATCAGGTATCTAAACTGAATCAAATATACATTATATGTTTTTGATATATTACTAATTATCCCTAGGGCCTCCAGTTCCCTATAAATTTATGTAATTTCACTTCTCGAAGTATTAGGAAAAGTATACCATAATAACCCCACCAGGTTATACACCTACTCATACAATTGGATATATGGGAAACACCCTTGAATAAAGTAGAGAATCTAATAAATCCATATTTATTGCATGAAGAGTATGATAAACGTCCTCCTCCTGACCATATGGAGGTAAATTAAGGGCATTTTGAACCTCTAGGACATACAAAACCATTCCCCTCAGTGGCATTATGAAACATTTTTAGGTGGTATTTTCTTAAATTCCATAAATAGAATTTGAAATTCCATTAAGAAATAAAATATTAATACAATGTAAAAATGAAAGAATTCACACACACACAATCACCATAGGAGATATGCCTTATGGGACCACTCTATAGAATGTTAGAACACCAAAACCCACTTAATAAAGGCATAAGTTTGGATAACTTGTACCTAAAGATATATTAAAATCATATAAATTCTATAAAAATATAAAAACTATAGTTTTTATTTTTTGGGTCTATATAATGTATTTTGGAAAAAACTTAATTGATTATTATTAGAATTTAATAAATTTGAATTAATATTTCCAAAACCTTTTATAAGAGCACAGAAGTGGGAATATAAAAAGTAAACCTATGTTTCAATATGATGCATGAACTGAAACCATATTTCCACCCTGGGTAAGAAAAAAATATATACGACATAAATTATATTATATGAATTTGGGGGAAAAAACATAATGTGTAATCTTGAAAAAAAAACAATCCCAATTACCTGGAAACTCGAGTTTCTATTATATAGGTACATTCTAGACTTAAAATCCACTTCCTACCCAAGTCCCCAGCAACCAATCAAAATTTAACCAAGGCTAGTGTTTTATATCAATAAATAAGGGATTTGATAATAATTTCTAACACTTTATCTTGGTTCATCGCATCTAAGACAGAGTGCCACATGGCCTCACGTGGGCCTCCCATAATATAAGAGGTTGCCTGTAACACCCCGATATTTTATGAAAAATATTCTTTTTAATTTCATTAATGTCTTGTGTTGTATGCTACACCAAAAGGAGATTTTACAAAATTCATCCTTGACTTGCCTGGAATTACACGCAATCATGGCCTTCCTCGATAGCTTGCGTCGTACGCAATACCGAGTTTCACTAAACAATGATATGCTATTAAAATATTATTAAAACTACACATTATGAATAGTAATAACCACTTTTTGAAATTTTGTAAATTTTATTTTTCAAAATGGACTTCATTGTTGGATTCATAATATCAAAATTATCTTAGGGTGAAATTTTGGTACGTTTCGGATAACTTTCATATTCTGATGAATAGTGAAAATTACTAAATTTTAATTAAAAACAACTTTTTTAGTCAAAATAATTAATAGTGATAAATTATTAATTTGAGTGGTTTTAATGTATATTTAGAATATATTTTTACAATTTAATACAATGTTGTTCATTGGATGTAATTTCACATTTATACCAGATATAAACAAGTGTCAATCTTTTGATAGTTATTATCTCTTAAAAACACGCTATTTGTTTTTCCAACGGGAATTAATTTCTAAATTAGTTAATGTAACTTATATGTTTTGAATTCGATTAAATATAAATCATTTTTGAATTCATAATATCAAATATATCTTTGGCCTAATTTTTGGTATTTTTCTGAAAACTTTCATTTTTTGATGAATAGTGAAACCACTAAGTGGTAGTTAAAAAACTGAATTTTTCATGAAACTTAATTTTACCACTTCTGTGAGTGTAATTTCGAAAATACGAGTGACATGGTTAATATAAATGACTAAAATGTTGTTCAATGAGATGAAAATAATTTTTGGTGAATAGTAACTTTTTACTTTTTTTACCACGGTTAAACGTAAATAGGGTAATTAAGGGTAAAAATGGTATTATTATTACCCTAACACATGTACTAATTCTATTGGATAAGTGTAATTAGACCAAAAACAACCTTAGGAATAAAATATGACCATTTAAGCCTACTTGGATTAGATTAGGACATTTATTATTAATTTATTTAAAGAAGGGTTAAAATAGTTAAAATCAAAGTTTAATAAGTAAATCATTTTTAATATAGGGTTATACATAAGATAAATTCGGCTATAAATATTCATTAGAAATATAAAAATATTTCCTACATAATGATATTTTATTTGTAATTTTTAGACTTTAAATAATTTAATTTATTTATGACACAATGATGATGCAGTAAATATCTTATGAATGAAATATTGACATAATTGATGTTATAAATACCCAAATAAATGTAATTTGAGACTTTTTATGAATTCCAAAAATTCATATGTTAAAATGACATGTTAGTGTTTATTTCATTAACTTTTTTCGAACTAATCATTCTGTTATAATTTCTACAAAAATCAATTAGCAAATAGTGTCAAAATTGACATAAAATTGTTTTTAAAACAAATATTATATTATTAATTGTTATTATATTTCTAAAAATCTAAGGTTTGGCCAAATGACTTAGATACGATTATATATATTAATAATAGACAACTTGGGATTCGTTTGTCTTGTTATAGTATGTTTATTAACCTTATAGTGTAAGAACAGAAAAAGACACGGTAAAAGTAAAATTATCTAACTTAAAGTTAAAACTAAATGATAAGGTTAAAATAGTAAACTAAACTTGTCCAAATTCTATTGGATGATATTATTTCGACCAATCCCCACCTTATATTCTAAATAACTCAATTTGGAGCTATTAAAAACCGAATTTGACTTTATAATAAAATAATATTTTTAGTTATTCCAAAGGTGACCCTCTCCTCCCTTATAAAAGGGCACTTCCTCCCTCTCTTCCTCACACCACATTGAGCCTTCAATCTCGGTCAAACCCTACCAATTTCTTCTCTCCACTTCCCTAGAGAAATCCTAGGGGTCCTGGTCTTCTTCAAATACAAATTTTAGTGCCCTAAGAGGAGGTATCAAAGAGGCGCTTCAAAGAAGAGGTAATGTCCGTTACTGATTCTTTCACCTTTATTTCTTCTTCCACTTCTTCTTCTTAGGTTTTTTAATTATGAATTAATAACATCAGTATCACTCATATACTGATATTTTATTATAAGTATGAAACAACCCTATTTCACCATCTATCCATTGTACGGAAAACGAAATCACCGCGCGTGCGTACGTACGAAATGCCGTCTCCACGCTGTGGTGTAATCTATTTTCCACCACCACCTTACTTGGATGGGTATAATGGTGTAAATAATGACTATATATGATTATTGTAAAGTGATATTGATTCTTAAATATTATATATTTACCCCAATACAATTCCACAATCATGGGAATGATATCATTGCTCGTGCGTACGTACGGAATACCATCTCCACGATGTGATGCGACTTGTTCTACATGATCTTCATTTCATAATGATTATATAAATTAATTGAATAAATTAATATGATATATATTACCCTGATACCATTCTAGAAATGATGTATCTATAACCTAGAAAGAAAAATAAGAATTTATTCGACAAAACACGCAAAAGAACAAAAAGTAATAAACACCCGAATAACAAGTAATAATGAATTATTACCAATAAGAAGCTAAGAATATGACCATATATGATATCATAACAATAAGTATGATTCTGGAATAAGTCAATAACAATATTTAAATCATTATACAGGAGGTTCAGACATTTACGAAGCAAATCGGACCTAAGGTAAGGGAAAATATCACAATCTCATTTTTATCTGAGATTGTTTATACTTTGGTATTTACTGGGGTGTATTTTATCATCCACATCCATGTTACCTAAATATGTAATATTGTTTCCATCCACCTACAATTGTTTAAATCCAATTTTACCCTTCAGTGAGTTTTTAGTAAAGGATATGAAAGGAATCTTTTGTCATTTTTCGTACGAGGTACTTTTTGAATTTTCCGACAAAAGTACGAGAAGAATGTTTTTTTAACTTATACGGCATGAATGGATTTTTAAAAAATTATTTCCAGGAAGCTTACTTTACAATTTTTAGAGTTTATTTTTAATCAAATTCTTTTAGTTTAAAATTGTATGACATTTAAATAAAGGAAAGTGTTTTTGAAGTAGAAAGGATATTTTCCTCAAGAATGGAGTTCAAATGTTTTATCAAAATTATTTTCCATATAGGATAATATAGGGTTCTCTTTCTATCCCTATTATTACATTGATTTGATTATGTTGTGATGGAATTATTTTTATGAATTCCTTATTCTTATATGAGTTGTTTTATGATGTCATGTTGTTTAAGAATCACATTTTTATTACATGAGTTATGCAATGATGTATGATTTATGATTTTGTGGCACACATAACAATGGTATCATTATGAGATGGGTGGGACCTATATCTCCCTCCAATGCATTGGTTAAAGATTTTATATCTCATGAGATATACATGGCTGGAATAGTAGGTTATACCGGTTCAGTGAAACGGGAATGAAACGAGGAGTGAACTCGGTTCAGAAAGGGACTTTGTCCACTAAGATAGTCTTGGAAATGAGTCTTGACTAATAAGAAATAATTCTCTATGATTATGGGTGTATGCCAAAAAGTTTCATGTTTTATGTTATGATTATTGGGATTACATTTCACTTCTATGATTTATCCCATGTTATGAAATTATGATCTCTTTTGCAGGTTATGATTTCCACAAGATATGTTCTTATGAATATGATGTGATTGATATTTCTTTTGTTTACCCTTACTGAGCATTTGAGCTCACCCTTTTATGTTTTCTTTTCCCCAGGATACAAATAAAGGATTTAGGTTTTAAAAAAATAAGATCTTTATGGGAGACGTTGAAGATCTTTCACCACGATTAGAAGATTATATTCCGAATTTCCAAAGACACTAAACTATTATAGTCCTTGTGTGTGTGTTTTTGTTATATACTAAGTATTCCGAAAAAGTAATGTAATGTCTATGTACGTTAAGCTTCGGGTCTCTACCGTTGGTTTCAGAGCAAAGGTTTAGTCAAACTTTGGAAACTAGGATGCGAGAACTTTAGTGAGATCCCTAGAGATATTTCTAAGGTATGTCTAGGGATGTCCCTACGGTTAAGTATATTTATAGGTTATAGTCTTAGAATTACTCTAACGATCATAGAATTAAACCTAAGATGTTAGATATTGAAGGTACTCCCCCTTTATTATGTTGTTTTACCTAGCATGATTTTTGCCTCTCACACTATTCTTTTTGGGTTTTAGACGATGGCAAGAACCCGAAGGAACCGTGTTGATCAATGCAATGGACAATGAAATGATTTACCTACTGAACAAACAAATGTTATGGGAGATGGAGTGACAAATCTTATTTCTATACTTACACAAGCTATGAATCATTCTGGACTTCCAAATGAGCAGAGAAGGGAACAATATTCTATTGAGTCCTTCATGAGGCAACGTTCACCTTCTTTCAGTGGGCCTTCTGATCTACTTGTTGATGAACAATGGATCAGTACCACTGAAAAGATATTTTCAGTTCTTCAATGTTCAGAACATGATAAAGTCATCTTATAAGTATATCGTTTGGAAGGTGGAGCTGATCAATGGTGGAATCTTATCAAGAATATGAGGCCAAGAGATGAAATTGAGTCCATGGAATGGGAATAGTTCAAGAACTTATTTTCCAATAAGTACTTCCCTCGTATTCTTCGAACAAAGATAGATAAGGAGTTTCTTGAACTAAAGAAAAAGGATGATGAATCTGTTGGTGTATACGAAGTGAATTTTACAAGGCTTGCAAGGTATGCATCTGGCTTTATCATCCAACCAGAAAGTAAAGTTGATCGATTCTTCAGTGGCTTAAAACCAAATCTTAGAAGGGCATTAGATATAATAGACTTCAGTAGCTATGAAGAAATTGTGTGTTCTGCTATCAAGGTAGAAATGGAAATTGGTGTTACTTGTCCATCTAGTATTTTTGACAAGAAACGAAAGATGGAGTTCAAGGAGAAATCTCAGAATAATGGTGAGAAGAAGATGAATGTTTCCTTAGGCTCAAAGTGTGGAAAGAAGCATGGTGGAGATTATCTTAAAGGGACTAGAAAATGTTTTAAGTGTGGAAAAGAAGGTCATCGAGCAGCTGAGTGTCGAAGTAATGGAAAAAGGGTTTCTAAGGATGTGAATAAAGAAAAGACTGTAGAGAACACACCACCAACACTTCAATGCTTCAAGTGAAAGTAAATGGGGAATTATGCTAATAAATGTCCTCATCCAAGGGTTAGTGATGATCGACATGAGAAACCACATAAGGCAAAGGACAATGGTAAGTCACATGCGATCACTATTGGCGATGTTGAATATGAAAACGATGTGGTGGAATGATTATGTTTTTATGTAATGGGATTCCAAAATAATGTTGTATATAGTATCTTGGAATATTAGAATATTTATGTATTGGTCTATTGTGGTTTTCAATAATTTTATGGTATCGGTAACCATGGAAAGTGATTGAGATATTTTTGGAAAAAAGATGATATGTCCATAATGAAGGGATAAGGAGAAAATGAAATGTTTGATAGTATTCATGAGCTAATGACTGATATAAGGAAATAGTTATATCATGGTTTGAGGTTTTGGTATGTGAAAAGAGTTAACTTTTGACAGAACTCATGTTTTCACTAAGATTCAATGGGTATTCATTTTTCAAGAGAATACATGATTAAGGCCTTCGAATGTTTGGAATGTGACCAACAAGACATATCTCATGATATACAGGGATCAACAATGGTATTAACATGCTTGTTATATGAACTCTTTGGTAATCTTTTTCACTATAATATGAGATTGGAAAATAGTATTATGGATAAGCATAAAGATTGGAAATTATTATTTTGGACATAAGTTAGTATTGTTTAAGGATAGAACTTTTTTTTCGATATTATTGATGGGATGTTATAGAAAAAGGACAACCTGCAGGACGGGCGACAACCCATCACGTCGGACAAGGCTGTGGGAATCGAACCCACAACTGAAGTGCGATTGGCCTTTATCGCCTACCACTGGCCTACAGGAAGTCCCTGGTTAGTAGAAAGTAGTTTTATTTTATTACGCGGTATGATATATGAAGTATAAGTTCATTTTTGGAATCGTATACGATTAACCTCACCATAGATGGTCTTATGTATTTTTGATAACTTTTGTAACCTTTTGTTTGAGATAGATGGAATGACCCATCATTCTATCACATGATCTGCTAACACTTCACAAATGACAAATACAACTTCATTTATTTAAGAGATGAAGTGGAAATTGTCCAAAGAACGACCAACGGTGACACTGTACCAAAATCACGAAAGTATTTCTTCTAATTCCAATTTCACCAACTTTAGGGAAATGATCTTGAAAACCAAAAATGTTGTCCTAGTACTCTTATATCTGATGAATAAGATGGTACCTTAGATCATCACAAATTTGTGGCTTTGTGATTGCTGGATTTTCCATGGCCATGTTCTCTACCACTCTCCATCAGAACATGGTGGTTAGATTTCTCTTCTATATCCATATTTCCACCTCTGTGGAAACCCAGTGATTAGTTTATTTGGGTAACCATTACGTTTCATACCTTTGTTTTTAAAGATTGGTTTCGGTATTCCTTTTTACGATGTGGGTTTCTATTAAATAAACTTTTGAGTAGTAAACCATTTATAACCCCGACGAATTTCGAGGGAGAAATTCATTTTAAGGGGGGTAGAATGTAACACCCCGATATTTTATGAAAAATATTCTTTGTAATTTTATTAATGTCTTGTGTTGTACACTAAACCAAAAGGATCTTTCACAACACGCATCCTTGATTTTCCTTTCATTACACGCAATCACGACCTTCCTCGATAGCTTGCGTCGTACGCAATACCGAGTTTCACTAAACAATGATATGCTATTAAAATATTATTAAAACTAGTCGTTATGAATAGTAATAACCACTTTTTGAAATTTTGTAAATTTTATTTTTCAAAATGGACTTCATTGTTGGATTCAGAATATCAAAATTAGATTAGGGTGAAATTTTGGTACGTTTCGGATAACCTTCATATTCTGATGAATAGTGAAAATTACTAAATTTTAATTAAAAACAACTTTTTTAATCAAAATAATTAAAAGTGATAGATTATTAATTTGAGTGGTTTTAAAGTATATTTAGAATATATTTCTATAATTTAATACAATGTCAGTCATTGGATGTAATTTCACATTTAAACCAGATATAAACAAGTGTCAATCTTTTGATAATTATTATCTCTTAAAAACACGCTATTTTTTTGACAACAGGAATTAATTTTTAAATTAGTTAATGTAACTGATATGTTTTGAATTTGATAAAATAGACATAATTTTTGAATTCATAGTATCAAATATAGCTTAGGACTAATTTTTGTTATTTTTCTGGAAACTTTCATTTTTTGATGAATAGTGAAACCACTAAGTGGTAGTTAAAAAACTGAATTTTTCATAAAACTTAATTTTACCACTTATGTGAGTGAAATTTCAAAAATCCGAGAGACACGGTTAATATCAAGGACTAAAATTTGGTTCAATGAGATGAAAATAATTTTGGGTGAATAGTAACTTTTTACTTTTTTTACCACGGTTAAATGTAAATAGGGTAATTAAGGGTAAAAAGGATATTATTATTACCCTAACACATGTCCTAATTCTATTTGATAAGTTTAATTCGACCAAAAACAACCTTAGGAATAAAATATGACCATTTAAGCCCACTTGGATTAGATTAGGACATTTATTATTAATTTATTTAAAGAAGGGTTAAAATAGTTAAAACCAAAGTTTAATAAGTAAATCATTTTTAATCTAGGGTTATACATAAGATAAATTCGACTATAAATATTAATTAGAAATATAAAATGATTTCATACATAATGATATTTTATTTGTAATTTTTAGACTTTAAATACTTTAATTTATTTATGACACAATGATGATGCAGTAAATATTTTATTAATGAAATATTGACATAATTAATATTATAAATACCCAAATAAATGCAATTTGAGACTTTTTATGAATTCCAAAAATTTTATATGTTAATATGACATGTTAGTGTTGATTTAATTTAACTTTTTTTGAACTAATCATTCTATTATAATTTTTACAAAAATCAATAACCAAATAGTGTCAAAATTGACATAAAATAGTTTTTAAAACAAATATTATATTATTAATTGTTATTATATTCCTAAAAATCTAAGGTTCGGCCAAATGACTTAGATAAGGTTATATATATTAATAATAAACATCTTGGTGTTCTTTTGGATTGTTATAGTATGTTTATTAACCTTATAGTGTAAGAACACAAAAAGACACGGTAAAAGTAAAATTATCTAACTTAAAGTTAAAACTAAATGATAAGGTTAAAATAGTAAACTAAACTTCTCCAAATTCTATTGGATGATGGGATTTCGACCAATCCCCACCTTAGCTTTGAAATAACGCAATTTGGAGCTATTAAAAACTGAATTTGACTTTATAATAAAATAATATTTTTAGTTATTCAAAAGGTGCCCCTCTCCTCCCTTATAAAAGGGCACTTCCTCCCTCTCTTTCTCACACCACATTGAGACTTCAAGCTCGGCCAAACCCTGCCAATTTCTTCTCTCCACTTCCCTAGAGACATACTAGAGGTCCTGGTCTTCTTCAAAGACCAATTTTAGTGCCCTAAGAGGAGGTATCAAAGAGGCGCTTCAAAGAAGAGGTAATGTCCGTTACCGACTCTTTCACCTTTATTTCTTCTTCCACTTCTTCTTCTTAGGTTTTTTTGTTATGAAGTAACAAAATCAGTATCACTAATATACTGATATGTTATTATAAGTATGAAACAACCCTATTTCACCATCTATCCATCCTACGGAAAATGAAATCACCGTGCGTGCGTACGTACGGAATACCGTCTCCACGCCGTGGTGTAATCTATTTTCCACCACCACCTTACATGGATGGGTATAATGGTGTAAATAATGACTATATATGATTATTGTAAAGTTATATTGATTCTGAAATAGTATATATATACTCCAATACAATTCCACAGTCATGGGTACTATATCATCGCTCGTGCATACGTACGGAATACCGTCTCTACGATGTGATGCGACTCGTTCTACATGATCTTCATTGAATAATGATTATATAAATGAATTGAATGAATTAATATGATATATATTACCCTAATACCATTCTGGAAATGAGGTATCTATAACCTAAAAAGAAAAATAAGAATTTATTCAACAAAACACGCATAAGAACAAAAAGTAATAAACACCCGGATAACAAGTAATAATGAAATATTAGCAATAAGAATATAATAATATGACCATTTATGATATCATAACAATAAGTATGTTTCTGGAATAAGTCAATAAATTTTTTTAAATCATTATACAGGAGGTTCAGACACTTACGAAGCAAATCGGACCTAAGGTAAGGGAAAATATCACGATCTCATTTTTATCTGAGATTGTTTATACTTTGGTATTTACTGGGGTTTATTTTATCATCCACATCCATGTTACCTAAATATGTAATATTGTTTCCATACACCTACAATTGTTTAAATCCAATTTTACCCTTCAGTGAGTTTTTAGTATAGTATTTGAAAGGAATCTTTTGTCGTTTTTTGTACGAGGTACTTTTTGACTTTTCCGACAAAAGTACGAGAAGAATGTTTTTTTAACTTATACAACATGAATGGATTTTTAAAACATTATTTCCAAGAATCTTCCTTTAAAATTTTTCAAGTTTATTTTTAATAAACTTCTTTTAGTTTAAAATTGTATTACATTTAAAGAAAGAAATGTGTTTTTGAAGTAGAAAGGATTATTTCCTCAAGAATGGAGTTCAAGTGTTTTATCAAAATTATTTTCCATCTAAGATAATATAGGGTTCTCTTTCTATCCCTATTATTACATTGATTTGATTATTTTGTGATGGAATTATTTTTATTAATTCCTTATTATTATATGAATTGTTTTATGATGTCATGTTGTTTAAGAATCCCATTTTTATTACATGAGTTATGCAATGATGTATGATTTATGATTTTGTAGAACACATAATAATGGTATCATTATGAGATGGGTGGGACCTATATCTCCCTCCAATGCATTGGGTAAATATTTAATATCTCATGAGATAGACACGGCTGGAACGGTAGGTTATACCGGTTCAGTGAAACATGACTAAAACGAGGAGCGAACTCGGTTTAGAAAGGGAATTTGTCCACTAAGATAGTCTTGGAAATGAGTCTTGACTAATATGAAATGATTCTCTATGATTATGTGTGTATGCCACAAAGATTCATGTTTTATGTTATGGTTATTGGGATTACATTTCACTACTATGATTTATCCCATGTTATGAAATTATGATCTCTTTTGCAGGTTAAGATTTCCAAAAGATATGTTCTTATGAATATGATGTGATTGATATTTCTTTTGTTTACACTTAGTGAGCATTTGAGCTCACCCTTTTGTTTTTTATTTTCCCCAGGATATAATGAAAGGATTTAGGTTTAAAAAAGAAGATGATATTTATGGGAGATGTTGAAGATCTTTCACCACGATTAGAAGATTATATTCCGAGTTTCCAAAGACACTAAACTATTACGGTCCTTGTGTGTGTGTTTTTGTTATGTACTAAGTATTCTGCAAAAGTAATGTAATGTCTATGTACGTTATGTTTCGGGTCTCTACATTACCAACTAACGGTGATGTACAATACCATGTATGGGTGACTATGACCTTAGTATCAAGTCATATAAACATAAATAAATGTGGGATAATTAGTCAATAATAAAAGAATATTATGGAATCATAGCTATAGGTAAACCATATAAATCATATCACTTGTAAAGACAATATCCACCCTTGTTTTTTATATATCCGAAGTCATGAGATGATCCACACAAGAGGTTCATCAATACATGTGATAAAAAAATTAAAAATGACTAAATTGTTAATACTAAAAAAAATATCCTAGAGTTTATCTTGGTACCACCTCCATCCATACACATGCCTACTTTCTTAAGTTCCTTATATAGCAGCATTCACTTTATCGAAATCCCTATTAAAATATTTTCATTCCCACAAGGGTGCTTGTACAATATATATATATATATATATATGAGTTTATAAAGTAAAAATAAGTTAAGTAAAAATAATTAAATAAATATTACATAATCTTGCATCTATTTTGGTTCATCATACACTAACCAGGACACTACAAATTCAGTTCATAACTATTATAGTCAATATCAGAAAAAGAGGGTTCTTGAATGCCAAAAACCCATAAATGATACCAAAGGAAGTAGTAAAAGGTGTTAATAATTATAAAACACTGTAATTTTATGATTTTTTTTCAAATTAATTTAAATCTTTACATATCTTTCAATACATACAGCGATGAGTTTCTTCAATGGAATCTATGACACAAGACACTAAGCTTGAGTGAACCATGAAAAAATCTTATGTTCAATATATTTTTTATAACATAGAAATTAAATAGGAGCGTATGAATTAAATTAACTAATTTAAGAAATATATATAAAATTTTCTACACAATATAAATTCACTTATATATTCTTAGATATTAATCAACTATAATTTGTAAATAATTGTCTTCTTCAAAAAAATTATTTTGTTCAAAAATATTATTTATTTATTTTTTGAAGAAATATTATAAATAATTTATAGAGATTATAGAAAAATAATTTAATAAAATTAACTTAATTTTTGAAATCATCATATCAAAATTAACTTATGTTGAAATTTCTGGATTTTTGGAAAATGTTCATTTTTCAATAATAGCGAAAAATATCAAGTTTTAAAAACTATCATTTCTTTTAAATAAATTAAGTAACTTAAATGAAATTTTGTCTAAGTAACATAAGTAATATTTAATCCAATTAATTAATTTTGAATCATATTAATATTGTATTTTAGTATAAGTTTATTTTTCTATTTTAAAAAGGTTTTTTTCTTCTATAAACCCTTTTAAAGTGCATAATATTTCTCTATTTTAATTAATTAAAATAATCCCTAATGAGGAATGTTTTAAATGAAATTTATATATTATATAACAATATATTTTAATTTATATTCATTAAATTATTATTATCAGTTAGAGTAATTATAAAATCCTCTTGTACTTGAAAAATAATCCTCTCAAAAACCCACCTTGTCATGACGTTTATGTTTTTTGTTTTCAATTTAATTTTATAAAAATTTATAAAATTTATTTTAAAAAATTAAATTCATTTTATAGATAATAATTTAAAAATTATATTATGCTTATTTTTTCAGTGTTTTCAAAAAAGATTAATGTTTTATAAATAGTAAAAAATAATGAATTTTAATTGAAAAATTCCTTTTTGTTTAATTTATTTATAAAGATTAATTATATATTTTAAACTGATTTTAAAGTAACATTAGTAAAATTATACATCTTTTAATCTGATTTAGGTAATTTTAATCAATTTCATATTGAATTTTGATATAAAAATGTTATAAACTTTTGAACATTTTCACTTTAAAAAACAGACTTTCTCATCGTATCTATGAGATTAATTTTAAATTATATTTTGAAACTTATATGAATTTAATTTAGAAAAATAGATTTCATATTTTTAATTAATAGTATTTATATTATCTAATATGTTCAACTTAATTTCTCACCAAAAATAGTAGTAATAACAACAAAAATTACTTACTATAGTTAAGGTAAAATGAGGTTACCGTAGGGGGGTTAAACTAAAACGTTAAGGGTAAAAAATCATCAAATACATATCCAAATACCATTTTATTGGAATATATAGACCCTATCCCATATATTATCCATAATGGTTAATTATTGGAGCCTCGTGACATGAAAAAAAGGTGTGAAATTATTTCTTTCAAGAAAATTACAAGTGTGCTACTTATCTCAATAATAAAATTCCTACACTTATACTCTCCTATTCATAAATGGAAACTCTTTTTTTGGACAATAAATACACAAATAAGTTCCAAAATTCATTCATATCTTCCTAGAATAATTAGTTTGGATATAAATCCAAACAAAGGAATGATTTTGGTTCAAAGCTAAGGAGGACACATGAAGAAGAGGTTACCTTCATCAATGAGTGATTTTATTTTATTTATTCCTAAAACTCCTTAAATTATTATTATAACATTAAAATATAATAAACTAAATATATTACATATGCTAGGATGTTTTTCTATTAGGTTCATGATCTAAAACTGTCTCCACTTCCATCAAATGGGTTAGGACTCATCGTTCCTGTGTACGATGGACTGCCACCTCCTGAATCGATGTCATTCATTTTTTCCATTACCACATCTAAAGGATCATTATAACGATATATTTATTTTTCATATACTATATTATTATTATTATATAATTATTATATCACACATACCATTATGATTTCCATTTTGAGGGAATACGATAATGTTGCTCGTGTGTACGGAGGACTACCACCTTGCAAAGCGACGTGATTCATTCACACTTTACAAGGAAGGTAATATGGAAAGGTTTAATGAAAAAATGTGATATAAATGAAAAAAATGGTTATATAATTAGAATATATCATTTAACTTTGATTCATTAAATTTGGAAAAAAGATGGAAATAATGTTCATGTATACGTATGACCTACTGTATATATGAATGATGTATTTCATTTTTTATCAATAAATTTTATTTATTACTATAAATACATATATAATGAATATATATGATATTTATATCTTCGTTAAATTTTTAAAGTTATGAATTAATTATAAAATTATGATGACCAAAAATAAAAAATCAATACAAACATGAAAAACAAGTGAGTTATTTCCCAAAACGTGACTTTGACATGGAATTTTTAATAAAAAATAAATAAATGATCACATTTAAATCATATATGGTATAATATATATATAAATGTTTCTATAATATATGTTTAATAAAATTATATTTATTATATAAGAGGTCTGGATGTGTAAGATGGAAGTCAAGACTTAAGGTAAAGGATTCCCATTTCACTTTTTTACTTTTGTGAGAAAAATGCCATATGCACCACCTATTTTTTTATGTATTTTATATGATAACCATGAATGTATTTTATTATTATTATCATTAAAATTATTGTGATTTAAATATCCATTCTAGTATATCTCTTTTATGGGGTTTACGATTCAAAAGTTACTGAAGCGGTAAAGGATTTCCGTCTCAATTTGACTTCTTTTAACTGTACGTTATGTTATGAACCTATATTCATTGATGAGGTGTATATACAAACCCTTTTTAATGAAACATATAGAATTTATTTATCCTTAGGATATTTTATGTCCTATTTTATGTTATTTTTTCATTGGTATTACGATTCAAATTTACCAAAGTGGTAGTGATTTTATGTTCCAATCTCACCATTTATCAGGATTGTTTATGATTATGCTTTAAATGATAAAATATTATTATATATATCTCAAGAAAATCATGAATTTTATTATACTATAGTTAATAATGACATTTACAGGTGATATTACCATTTTACACTATTTTTTACTTAAAATAACAGAGGAATTTTTTTAAGAAAATATGACCAAATTTCTATCTTTGTTATGAAATTCATTTTCTTCCGAGACCTTATTTTTTAAAAATGATTTCAATTTTATTTAACATTGTTCCCAGGTAGAAATTTTACCCATTTTTGGAATTTTTACTTTTTTTAATGTAGTATTCATGTATTTTTCTAAAAAATTCCATTTGGATTTTAACAAAAATGTGGAAAGAATCTTAGTTTCTAACTTTCATGACATGAATGATATTACTCGCAATCCGGACCGCACAAATATTTCAATATTCCCATACATGTTTTGAAATTTATTTTCAAATAAATGTTTCTCCTTAATATTTGGTAATTTTTAAGATTTTAATTAAATTATTTTCGAGTAGAAATGGGTTTGTAAAAGTTTTTAAAAGAATTGTTTTCATGGTGTAATGACTATTTCCCTCAAGAAATGTTTTAAATGATTTTTAATGTTAAAATTATAATTTTTGATGTCTATTTTCAAAGAACATGATTTTTAAAATGTTTTATGAATTTTTAGTTTTAAAAATTAATTTTCAAATAAATTTTATCTTCCTATAGAAATGTTCCATGTGATATATCTTTCAAAAAAAATCCTCTATATAAGATAAAATCCTTTGATGTAACTTATTGCTGGGGATATGAACTTAGGATAACATTCTAGCTATTTATCTCAATGGTTTATGTTTATAATGGAAATATTTTTATGAACCCCATTTATCTTCCACGGTTTATACCATGATAAAATTATTATGAAACCTGATTCATTTTACATGGGTTATGATACGATGAAATGATGAAATTATTAAGAAAACAAACTATTTTATATATGTTATGATATGATAAAATGTTTTTGAAAACCATTTTATTTCATGGGTTTTGATATGATGAATGTTTTATGATCCCGTAGAACACATAAATATGGTTTTCATTATGAGATGGGTGGGAAAAATATCTCCCCCTGATGCATTAGGTAAAGATTTTTATCTCATGATCTAGACAGGACTAGAATGTAGAGTGAACTCAGTTTACTAAGTGACTTTGTCTGTTATATTGATATTGGGAGTGAACCTTGACTATTGTGATGGTTTGAGGAGTGAAGCCATTATGTTATTATAGACTTGGTAGCGAGACTTAACTTCTATGTAAATGATATTATATTCTTATTTTTAAGCCAGAACACTATGCCTTACGGAAATGTTATTCTCTTAGGGATCATGTTATTTGATTCCTTTATGATTCATGTCAGATGAAATTCCAGTCTTTATTCCATGGCTTTAGATTTTCAACTTTATTACTAAGGGTATGGTTTTTAATTTTTATACTCATGTTATCATGAACTTTTTTTTATGAAATTATTATATGTATCACTCTTTTACCCTTATTGAGCATCTAATATCACCCTTTATTATATTTCTTATCCTCAGGTTATGAAGAAATGCATTAATTACGATATGTTCTTACAGGCCACAAAATGGGAAAATATTTATTGGATACATTTAAGATCTTTTATGAATTAATAAGATTGCGTTTTGGGTTTCCAAAGGCATTATAATTTTATGTTCCTCATACATGTATTTTTGTAATGTTTTAAATATTCATCTAAAAGATGTAATATCCATGTATTAAAAGCCTGAGTCGCTATTGTCGGTATATAATGATAGGTTTAGTCCAACTTGGAATCTAGTATAATAAATGTTTAGTGATATCCCAAGTTATATTTATAATGACATGTATAGGGATGTATCTAAAGATAATTATAAGGATGGTTTGAAGTATATGGAAATAAACTAGAAATTTGTTAAAGTATAAAGAAAGTTTATTATAAGAAATTACATCCTTGTACAGATACTAAAAGTTGATGTGGCTCTAGAATCGAGGTACTTAGGGTTAATAAGTATGAAAATGATGCGTTGAACTAGACACAATCTCCACTTGGTGAATGAAAATGGTCCTTGATACACACCTGTTTTGAAATTCCTAAGGGATATGATTTTAAAATTCACAAACTCTTTAAAAACTATCATGAAGGATTTAAATATATAATCAATATTAATGAACTTGGATAAATCTATGTATTCATAGATTAAAAATACGTTCTCATGATTTGAAAATCCTATAAGTTATTTTTTCATGATTATGTGGTTTTCTGATATAACTAGTGTTTCTTACACTATTTGTTTGGTTTTTGTTAAGAGAATAAACTAAGAGGAACTAAGTAAACTTTGAATATGATAAAATATTTGATTATGAGAATCAAAATAGTATGATGACTAGAATAAAGGATATTGTGATTATTACTAATCATTATTTATTGAAAATTATTAATAATGTTTACCTTAACTAACTATCATACTCACAAAAGAATATATGGAAATAGTTTTATGAGAGTTATAATAATGGAGACTATGAAAGAAAGAAGATTCAGTTTATTATGTGGCGATAATGTAGGAAGAAACACCGAAGTAGATGTATTATAAGAATTATAATTTGTTTTGACTATGGAAAAAAGAAACAAATCAAGTAACTATGATGGGAAAACAAAAAGTTTGGTTAATGAAATGGAATAGAATAATGGTCTCCCTAATATATAATTGACTATTAAATAATTTAAATGTTTAAAGTGTTGGAATTTTGAAAATATATGTCCTAAGGGGAAAACTCATAAAGAAAATCAACAAGGTAGTATGAGTAATGGTTATATTACTAATGAGAAAGTGACAAAAAATGAAATATGAATGGAAGTAGGTATTAATGAATATGATGATGAATCCGAGTTAATGTTTTGAGAAGGAATTAGGGTGAATTAATTTTTTATGTGTTGGAATTCAAATATTATGTAATATGAATCATGAAATATATAAGTATTATTGAGTATAGGTTTTTTGAAGGACTTTAATGAAAAAGTTGAATGATTATGATGGAATAGAAAAGTGATTTTATAGAAAGGTGGTATTTTGAATATAACCTTTAGTATGTTTCAAATGCTTAGATAATGATGTTGTGATAAATAGTTAATTGATTTGGATAAAGTGAATCAGATAATACTGATTTACTTAGAAGTCATTAATATTTTGATGACAAATTGTTTTATCCTATAACTGATATAGATTACAATATTTTTTTATTTATGGAATATATAGAGTAATACTTTTTATATAAGTAATAAGTAAGAATGTATTATTTTAATAAGGTCTTATGGTAATTCTTATTTCGAGAGAATTAAAATTTTAGGTATTTACATGTTTGGTATGTGAAAATTACGAACTAATTCATGATGCTTGGGGGATTAATTATAAGTTAATATTTTTAAAATTTAATGATCTTATTTCTAATTTATTGAGTTTTAATATTTTATCAGTTTCATAAGATTAACCATTTAGAAATGGTTTATATTGAAGTTTGAAGGAGGTTTTAGAGATTATTATATTGTTCTTATATATAGAGATTCATTCATATTTGATAACATATGATAACCATTTTGTTTTTGTTATAACAAGATATATAATTAGTTAATTATATTTCTTGATTCATCTTATGATCCATTGGTGTTGCAGGAATCAAAAATTTACCTTCACTTATTTTCTTTGAGTAAGATATGAAGTCGAAATTGATCAAGGAACAACCATAGTGAGATTGTGTTTATAAAATGGAATGAAATCAAGTAAGTATGTATTCTAATGAAAACTATTCAACTTTACAAAAATTCTCTTGAAATATTTTTTTTTTCATGTCATCATCATTTTTGATGATATCAATAACCTTTTTCATGCCTCTACGGTTTATGGTTTTTTTGTTGGTTAACCTTATCTGGATCACCCACTTTCTTATGATTAATTATATCTATCACTATATATAATTATTTACACCTTTATTAAAGGTATAAATATTCACTTCCTACCTATGTTCTCTAATGTGGAAACCATTTATGAGTTACTTTAGTTAAACTTTATGTTTCTAACTCTCCCTTTTATGGGAAGTTTTATTATTCATTTTTATGATGTGGGTTTCTATGACGAAATTTTCAAATGTTAAAACTTTTATGTATTAGATGAATTTAATGGGATAAATTAATTTTAAGGTGGGTTGAATTTTAAATCCTAGGATTTTATGATTTTATTTTCAAATTAATTGATATTTTTAGATATATTTTGTTACACGCAATGAGTTTCTTTGATAATGTCCATTATATGTGACGCTGAGCTTCACTAAAATGAAAAATAATATTATATTAAATATTTCTGTTATAACCTAATAATTAAATAGGTAGGTATGAATATTATTAAATAATTTATAAATTATATAAATAAATTTCCTACTCAATATATATTTATTTATAAATTCTTGGTAAGTAATCAATCATTTTTAATAAAGTAATTTTATTCATAAAAAAATATGTCTTCTTCAAATTTTCTTATTCATGTTTATAAAGAAATATTGTAATTAATTTATAGAGATTTTAGAAAATTAATTTTATAAAATTAACGTCATTTTTGAAATCATCATATCAAAATTAACTTAATGTGATATTTCTGGATTTGTTTTGGAAAATATTGATTTTTAGTTAATTGGGAAAAATACCAATTTTTGTGGAACCATCATTTATTTTATATAAATTAAGTAATTTAAATACCCAATTATGTTTTAATTTTATATAAGTATTATTTAGTAATATTTAATCTACTTGATTAATTTTGAATAAAATTTATATTGGATTTTAGTATAAGTTTATTTTGGTGCTTTAAAAATGGGTTTTTTTGAAATCTATTTTAATGTTCATAATGTTTCTCCATTTTAATTAGTTAAAATAATCCACAGTTATAAATTTTTTAAATTAAATTTATATATTATCTATAAATAAATATATTTTTTATTCATACAATGATTATTATTATACATATAGTTAATATAAAATCATTTTTTACTTCATAAAATATACTTATCGAAAATTCATTTTTTCATTATGTGTGTGTGTTTTGTTTTAAATTTAGTTTTCTAATCCTTTATAATTTTTTTTTGAAAAAATAAAATTCAATTTTTTATCAGAATTTTGAAATTATGTTAGGTTGAATTTTTGAGTATTTTTAGAAAAGATTATTTTGTATATGAATAGTGAAAAAATACTAAATTTTCATAGAAAATGAAATTTTAATTTAATTTATTTATAAAGTAAAATTATTTTTTAAATTGGTTTTAAAGTAAAATTTGTTAAAATATACACCCTTTAATTCAATTTAGGTAATTATAATAAATTTTATAATGAGTTTTTACATACAAACTTTGTAAACCTTTTGACATTTTCTATTTAAATACCCACATCCTTATCATGCCTGCAAGATTATTTTTAAATTAAAAAATTTCCACTTATGTGAATAAAACATGGAGAAATGGATTTTATATTTGGAATAATAATAATTTTTATTATATAATGAGGGAAAATTAATGTTTAACCAAAAAAAATAGTAGAAATAGTAAAAATTAATTACTATCGTTAAGGTAAAAATGGATTTACTGGGGTTATGGTTTCTGTTTGTGTTTTCATCAGCAACATCATCAGTTATAGGTATGTGTAAATAGTAGTACAATATGTTTTCATGAAGGGAAATAGTTCATGGTGGTGATTGAAACTTTCCATGGTGATGTTTTGAAGGAAAGAGATAATGGTCATGGCATCCTACTGGTGAGTTCAAGTCCGCTTCAATCTCTTCTCTTACTTCAGGTTCCTTAGCTCCTCTCCCAATAAATTTTGTGCAAAGGTTTCTAAGTAGGTTTTTGGCTGTGGTTCTCAAGCAAGATCCAATATTCCATGGGAATATACTGTGGTTTTCAAATTTGAAATTTCAATTTTACTTTTTTGAATTTTGAATTAAGGTGGATGGTGATTTGTAATTGGGTGGCTTTGTATGGGTTCCCACTTCACCTTTTAAAAGTGTCTTGAAAATAATAAAAAATGTTACTAAATAGATTTACCAGTGCTGGGTTGGGGGGGTGTTAAACTAATAATATAAGGGTTAAAAATGACCCAAAACATATCTTACAACCATTAGATGGAAATATATCAACCTTATCTATTCTAGGATTGAGAATGGTCCATTATTATATCCCTGCAACATGAATAAACATGGATGGAATTCTTCCTTTCCAAAAAATTACTAGCATCCCACTCACTTCACTTATAAAAGTCCACACCTTCTCCTCTCCTCTTCACACATTTAAACCCTTTTGGTTTGGACAATACCTTCCATAATAACTTTACCAATTACATCCATTAATCCTAGAAGCCTTATTTTGAATATAATCCCATACAAGTTAGGCTTTTTGTGAAAACTTAAGGAGGATACCCAAAGAAGAGGCAACATTCATCAATGAGCGTTTTTGTTTTATTTAATCCTCCAACTTTTTAAATTATTATTATACAATTTTTATATCATAAAATCATTAAATTCCATATTATAAAATGTTTCTATGTTTTATACAAGATCTTCAACCATATAAACTTCCATAAAATGTGTTCTGAAATCATCGTTCATGTGTACAATATACTACCACCTTACAAAGTCATTTCATTTTTTCTCCATTACCATATATCTGAGATGGTTATAGGGATTTATTTATTGTACATATATATATATATATGATATTTATGATATTAATATAATTTTTTAATTATTATATCACATATACCTTCATCCTTTTCATTTTTCTAGAATAAGATAACGTCGCTCATGTATATTGCAGACTACCACCTTGTGATGCGATGTGATTCATTAATGCTTTAAATGGATGGTAATAAGGATTGGTTTAATGAAAAAATGTTATATTTTTGACATAAAAATGGTTTTAGAATGATAATATATTATTTAATATTATTTTATACAATCTAAAATGAATATGGATACAACGTTCATACGTACATATGGTCTACCGTATCAATGAATATTGTATTTCATTTTATACCACTAAAATTTATGGATTACTATAAATAAATGTATACTGAATATATAAGATATTTATATCATGGTTAAGATTATATTAATTATCAAACAATGATAAAATTAAGAGGAACAAAAATAAAAAATTAAAACTTATAAGAAAAACAAATTAGTTATTGCCCGAAAAATGAATTTAAGATGGAATTTTTAAAAAATAGGTAATAAAAGGTCATAAGTAAATCATATATGATAATATATATATATATGTATATATATATATATATATATTTTTGTGTGATTATGATACAAATTTATAATAAGATTATATTTATTATACATGTGGTTTTAAGGTGTACGATGAAAGTGAAGACCTATGGTAAGGGATTTTTGTCTCACTTTTTACTTTCGTGAGACACTTTTCATATTCACCACCTATTATTTTTATGTAGTTTATATAATACCAATATATTTATTTTATAATTATTATCCTTAAAATTGTGTTTATTTAAATATCCATTTTAAGATCTCTCTTTAACGGGATTTATGGTTCAAATGATACTAAATGGTAATGGATTTTGGTCTCCATTTTCCTTTTTTGAGACATATGCTATGTTATACACCTATATTATTTCAAAATGTTTATATAAAGACCTGTTGAAATTTAATTTCATGAATTTATTTATCCTAATTACATATTACATTGCATTTTATGTTATTCCATCATGGTTCTTATGATTCAATGTTACCAAAGTGGTAATGATTTTATGTCACAATCTATTCATTTGTCAGAATTGTTTATGATTATGTTTTGATGATAAAGTATTATGATCTATATGTCAAAAAACAAATTTTATTATCCATAGGTTATTTATGATATTTCTAATTTATATTTTCATTTTACATAGTTTGGTACATAAAATTATTGATAAAACGTTTTTAAGAAAATATAACTTTATTTTTCTCTTCATTCATAAATCTATTTTCTTCCAAACCCATGTTTTATAAAAACAAATTAATTTTTTATCACATTTCATTTGATAAATTTTTACCCATGTTTTAAATTTTAAAATATGTTCTAAAAGGAATATTCATGTCATTTACCAAACAAAACCCATTTCAATTTTACAAAAAATGTGATAAGAATTTTTATTTTTAACATTCATGATACAAATATATTTCTCAATATCATGACCAATACTATATTGAAATATTACCTTAGAAGTTTTCAATGTACATTTCAAAGAATTTATTTTCCTTAATATTTGGTAAATTTTTATATTTTAAATAAATTATTTCAAATTTAAAATGGATTTTAAAAATGTTTTTAAAAAGTTTCTTTCAGTGTTGAATGGCTATTTAATATAGGAAATGATTTAAATGATTTTTAAATATTCCCTTATATGTTTCAAGGTTATTTTTAATGAAAATGGTTAAATAAATAATTTATGGGTTTTTAATTTTAAAAAATTATTTTTAGAGAAAATTTATCATCCTCGAGAACCGTTCCAAGTGATCTATCATAAAAAATTATTCTCCTTATAAGATGACAACCCTTGATGTAACTTAAGATTTTATAGGGATATGAAGCAAGGATATCATTACTATTATTTATTTAATTTGTTTTTGATTATAATGAAAATATTTTTATGAAACCTTTTTATCTTCCACAATTTATACCATGATACAATTCTTATAAAAGACACTTCTTTTTTTCATGGGTTAGTCTATGATGAAATGATTATGAAAACTTTCTATTATCCATAGGTCTTGATATGATGAAATAATTATGAAACCCATTTCATTTACTAGGTTATGATCTGATTAATGTATTATGATATTTTCGAACACTTGGATATGGTTTTAATTGGGATATTTGGGGGACCTATATCTCCCTCCAATGAATTTGGTAAAGATATATATCACATAGGATAGATAAGACTAGAATGGGGAGTAAACTCAGTATAGTAATGGGATTTGTCTGTTATCATGGTCTTAGGATTAAAACTTGAATACTATGATGGTTTTGGTAGTGAACACATTCCACTATAACAACCTTGGTAGCGATCCTTGACTACTCTGGAAATGATATTCTATGCTTATGTGTATGCCAAAAATCTATGTATTATTCCAATGTTATACTCTATTGGACCATGTTCTTTGCTTACCTTATGATTCATTTCTTTTGAACTTATACTATTTATTCCATGAATAAATATTATGATATTTTATATGCATGTTATTGTTTTCAATTGTTATGCTAAAGTTCAAATACCCTTATGTTCATGTTGTGATTACATATCTCCCTTTTCAACCTTATTGAGCATCTAAGATCACCCTTTCTTATATACCCTTTCTCTATATTATGAGAAAAATATTTAAATAAGATACTTTCTATTTCTATATTTCTACTAGGGAATATATTTTTAGGATAAATTTATGATTTCCCTAAATTAAGAAGATTTTGTTCCATGTTTCTGAAGGTACAAACTATTTCGGTCCCCAAGAATGTGTTTGTGTAATATATTGAATATTTATCTAAAAAGAAGTAATATCCATTTAATAAAATTATAGGTTTCTATAAAAATATATACAACTTACTCCATCTGTTAGAACATTCTATCACTATGGATATGGTTACACATCTATGTCTCATATGCACTAGGCATCACATTGATGATTATTGGCCTAATGAAAGAGCCTATTGGGTTGTTTCCAACTCATTTTTTCGTAATCAAAAATAATTTTGAGATGTATATGATGAATAATTTCATGAGAAATTAAATTAAATTGATTAATAATTAACTAAATCACAAGAACCAAAAAGATAGGATATTTTCACATATAATATATAATTAATTTATTTAATTAATAAATTAACTTTCATCGAAGTCATTCTTTATTAATGATAATACAGTTAAGTTATCTTGTCATACCATTATTTAATTACATTAATAAAGGGTATATTTCCTCTAGTATTGATCCAAAAGTGTGTCATGAACCTCAAATGATCAATTTTGAATCGTTAGGGTAGTAACACAAATGGTTTTAACACTTACAGTGATCTTTGTTTGATTATAGTAGAATCCTTCCAGTTATAATGGAATCGTTATGGTGGAGGCGGCAAATTTATATCCACTATTAAGATAATTATTAGTGGATAGTTTTATATGTCTTGAGGGAATCCTATCTAGAACTTATTGTACAAAATAATAAAATATATCTCCCTAGGGGTTTAGAAAATGTCATAACCAGGTTTAAATAGTTTTATGGTTAGAAAATAATAATTACATAAGAGACCTTATTATTTTATTAATTCTTAAGAAAACCCATTTTTAAATAATAATTAAATTATTATTATTATTTAATTTATATGCGCTAAAATAACATATAAAATAAATAATTTTTTCTTGAATAAATAAATTAATATTTACTAAAATAATATTTAATATGAAATTTCTCACCAAACCATTAAACTCAGTCTTCCAATACTCCTTAGTATTTATTGATCATTAAATAATGTAAATTCAATTAATTAAAAAAATATCACTACATTTTTCACTAATATGTATATATAAATATTATATTCACGAATCTTGTGAATAAATATTTATTTAATAATCTTGATACCACATAAATAAATATTTGTTACCTTATGAATGAACTAGAATAAATAAATATTATATATTAATGTAACTAATTACAGTATTATGTAGTAAATAAATATTAATTAAATACTCAACTCACATATATATTCTCATGAATAAAAAGTGATTAAATATTTATGATCAAAGAAATATTAATAATTATTAATAAATGAATGAAAATAATATTTTCCCAACATGTTAATTTAATATTGAATTTAAATGAGATTAGGAATACACATACTGTGTGACCATATCCATGGTATTAGACTACAATGCCTAAATTCCAAGTATTACACCAAAAAACATTCCAAGGCTCCCATAAGGAAAGAAGTTAATATAGTAATGTTATATAACCTCCTACCATTGTACAATGTGTAATATAATCATTTATCTTTATATGTCTAATCAAGAAGATTTCATGCTAGTTTCATCAACCTATATTCTCATTTTATCTTTATTTTACTTTCTAGAAATGTAATTTTATATATAATTTCATCAATAAATACTTAATTATGATGATTTATTTCTATTAAATGGCTTGAGATATCAAATTCTTCTAATCTGGGAAGGGTTAAATCCTTTCTTACAATATTCATTAGAAAAATATTACTCATGACACACCCAACATATGATACCTCATTATGATCTTATTTTGTCATTATTTTTTTCAATACATCAAAGTGTGTGACTCATAATGTGAATCAAATATATTCTTAAATTATAAGGATCAATACACATGTTCATATATAGTAACATTTGAACACATATGTAAATATGGATTTCTTACTTGTGGGTTATGTTCATATAATCTTCTACATTAAACTTTACCAATGTATTACACCATGAAAAAGTTTATCAAATTACTATGAGTCTCCACCCCCCGATATCTTGTATAATTTATTTCCATTAGAATAATTTAATCCAGCTATAAAATAAATATTTACGAATAATATCATGGAAATTCTAGGTTTGCATAATAGCAAGAACTACTATGACCTTATAGTGCGACAATTACCCTTGAATAATTATCATTAACTATTACACAAAGAATAAAAATAATTATGTTATAAGAACAATATATTAATATTCAAAATAATTAATATAGGTAATCATAATTTACATAGAAGTTTCTTCTAGAGCACCCATTCCAACAAAGCCTCATTTTCATAGGAACCAACTGTTAACTACTTTCAGTCCACTATTTCTCACATAATATTCATTCCTAAAATGAGATAAATACTTAGTTAATGTTTTTTATATGTTTTCATTTTTATAACCTCTAGTCATGGTGACTTTACCCCTTTTAGAAAAAATCACCAAGAGGTGATATTTTTGGAGTATGTGTATCATCTAAGGATGTAACCCAGGATCATTTTCAAGAGCCACTGATTTAGTATTATCCCCATAAAATGTGATAATATATATTATAATTGGAACCACATCAAGATCTTGGATGAAGTTTTTAATCCAAATTACTTATTTATCTTCATAAAAAGCCTCTATATAATCAGAATCTAGTGTAAAATTAGTGACAATAGACTTCTTTGAACTGTTCCAATTCCAAACTCCTCCAATAAGACTCAAGACATATCTAGAAAATGACTTTATTTTGTTATGATCTATTTTTAATTTTTCATCAGTATATACATTGACAACTATTTTATGGTCTCTTACATATACTAGGAATATATCCTTTGTATTGCTCTTACAATTAAGGGTATCACTGAATGAAGACCAATTTTTTATCATTGATCAAATTGATATCTACCTGCTATTCTAAAATATTAGGAAACATAATGACTAGAAAAAAACATGACATAGATGATATATCATATCAAAGATGCATAAGAGATCATAAAAATTTTCTATCTCTATCTCTCTGTATCTCTCTGTCTCTCTTGTTATGTCTAAGGATACATTTTCAGGGAGATATGTATACCATGTGACACTAGAGCCAATCCCATATTTCACCATTCCTTAAGAAATATCTTTTTTATCTAGTTAGTATATGTACATTGACTTAATCCAAGAAACCTTTTAGATATATCCTAAATGATCCTGATTCCAAGGACCTGTACTATTTCACATATTTCCTTGATGGGTAAACACTTATTTAACCATTATTTATCTTTTTGTAATGCTTTTTTATCATTCCAAATAAGTAATATGTTAACAAAATTTATTACTAGGAATACGAATGGACCATTAACAAACAAATTCTAAACCAAAAGGTTCACATTCAATCATTGTGATACCAAAATATATTATAGAATCATTGAACTGAATGTTCCATGGACTTGATGATTGTATGAGAACATAAATATATCTATACAACTTGTATATCTTATGGACATTTCATGGTGTCACAAAACCTTTAGGTTGTGTTATATAGAAATCCTAATGAAGGCCACCTTTAAGGAAAGTTGATTGGATATCCATCTACCAAATGTCATTATCATGGAAATCTACTTTGGAATATTGAATCTTGATGGGTTTAATGAGATAAATTGGAGAAAAGGTTTTATCATAGTCAATACCTTGACACTATTTAAACCCTTTATCCAATATCCTTTATTTATATGTATTCAAATTACCTTTTATGTTCAGTTTTCCCTTCATTACCCATTCGCTCCAAAACAGTACTAGTGTTTTAGGAATATCCTTTTTTATAGATACATATGGAATATGTTCTGAGAACATCTCTTGTGTATCTTGAGAATCAGCTTCATTAAATCTAATCTTGCTCTCCCTATGATTCTTGAGTATGTTATCCCTCTCAGGAAAAAGATCTTGTATTACGATGATCACCTTCTTGTATAAGGGGTTATATAGACAATATCTCTATGTTTCCAAGATATACCCTATAAATATACACTTCTTTCTATATGGTTATATATTTTTTCCTAATATATCCTTAAAAAATGGTTCACAACCCATGTACGAGTATGTAGAAAAACATTTCTTTCCATGCATTAATTTAAATAGTTTTTCATTTTCAACCATAATTTTAACTCATTTAAAAATGTCTCATTTAGATTGTAATTCATATCTCTAAATGGATAATAGAAGTTCTACACGAATCATCAATGACCTCACCATGTCAGGTAAGGTATGGTCCCTCCTTTCATTTAAACCATTCCATTGTTGTGTATTAGGTGGAGTGAGTTTACATATAATACCAAAATTCTAAATAAAGTCAATAAATTCTTGGTTAAGATATTCACCACCACAATCAGATCTAAGATTCTTTATTTTATTACTATGATTATTCTATAATTCATTCTTGAACTTTTTTAATTTCTTAATTTATCCAGACTTATACCTCATCATATAGAAATAACCATATCTACTAAAGTTGTCCATGAATGTTATGAGGTAAGAACACCCACCTATAGATTCTCTTGGAAAAGGTCAGTACACATCATTGTGTACCAATTCTAAAATTAACGTATCCCTTTCAACTTTTCCATCAAATTGTGTCTTGGTTATTTTCCATGTAATCAAGTATGACATATTTCAAGTGGTTTTAGCTCAAAATTGTCTATATAACTATCCTGCTATATATATTTTTAAACACTCCTCATTTACCTTACCAAGAAGGTGATGCCACTACTAGGTGTTAAATGAGTCATGAAATCACGATTCATTATCAATTTATAATAATTCATTTTCATAATTTACTATACAAAGACTATTATTTAGTTGTTACATAACATAAATAATTCCACTATTATAAAATTATCAATTATTTATTTCCAAATTATAAAATAAATCCATCAAATTCATAGAAATAAACAAATATTATTCTAATTTTAACACCAAGAATATAATAACAATTCATTAAAACAAAGATAATTTATATTGAAAATGTGAGGTGATAATCTCTAATTTTTAGAGAAACTAACCTCACTCCATTGGAATCCCACAAATCCACCTATCCTTCAAAAATATATAGAAATATTCCTGGTTCTTGTATTTGGATATAGTTTTTGAGAGTCATAAGCTGTATTTAAAACCCAATGTATAGATACAGAAAGATTTTACTAGAAACAAAATAGTTAAATATTCCCCTTCTTTAACATGGTATAATTCTTCTTCTAGTGCCCCAACCTACCATATGATAAAAATACTACATCCTTAACCTTTACATATATTTTTATCATTCTTTTCTTATAAGGATGGTTATAGGGATCCTTAAACTTTGAGTGAGTCTTGGGTCCCTTTTACTTGTTCTTCCTATTAATCACCATAAACACCATAGATTTTTCGCATCTTATTTCCTTATAAAATTTATGAATCTATTTAAGGAGTTATGATATATCCTTATCACTATTTCACATATTATAATTAATAATTAAACTAGATAATCACTTTGGTATTAAATATAATGTGAGATATATGCATAACCCCTGAGAGATCTTAAATCCCAACTGGACCAAGCACTTAATTTATATGGTCATCTTGACTATTTTAGGATCAACTGGAACCAGATATCGATGTTTTCATGTGAATAGAGGACTAGAGACCTCATATTTTTCTTGGTCCACCTTCTCCTGATGATGATCATGAAAGAGAGATATGTTCCTATATGCATCCATATCCACATGTTACTTGAGATTATAATTAGATATGGATGACATCATGAAACATTGGAAATTTTTGGAATCATCCAAATCTTTCATATAAATTGAGTGTTCCTCATTTCTAACCTATTTTCTATGTTCTTTTGGAATGCGTTTTTATAGTAGATATAATTTTTAGTTATGGAGTAGTATAATGCATAAAATCCTATACAATTCCTAGAAGTTATATCTTGTGAGAAGGATATCATTCTCTTATATGGAACATAGTGATATAGTCTAAGTCATCCGAGTTTAAATTTCCCCAATAAAAAAGAGCATAATTTTAGTACATTGTCAAGATTATTGAATTACATAAAAAATATTTAATTTTTTAATTTCATTTTATTTTATAAAAACCCAATATACCTTATGGTTATCTTTGGAATATACCATTTCATGTATATTCTAGTGGAAATGATCCATATTTACCACTTTATAACCTATAAATATGTTTGTAAAGATACTAAAATTTATTTAGGGAGGTATAAATCTCTAATTTTATTAACTTGAAACTCATTTATTTGTTGAGTTGACTCCCCAATCCTAAAATCCTAGATTATTATTTACTCAAAAATTTTCCTAATAGTTTTACTATGTCTCTTGGAGGTGATAAAAAATTAATGAAAAATAGGGTTATTCAACCCAAAACTCGAGATAGAGACTCCTAAATAATTTGAATCACCCCAATGGAGGTTTCTTATAAAATTTGAACTATGGTTCAATTTTTCTCTATGTTGTGGAAGGTTATACCATCATAAAATTTTATTCAAGGTATTTTTATCTTTTTTTGTAAACTTCCCTTTTTATCTTATTTCATACGTGGTAATATTATATGAATTTTACTTAAAGTGATTAAACTTTTCTATATGAAATTTAAATGAACTTATATTTTATTTTAATTCCATCTTTCATGCTTGTTAATTAATTTAATTAATGGTTTAAAAATACATGTATAATTAAAAATAATTTATATATAAATAAAATAAATGAAGTGGAATTAACATGAGATTTTATAATGTTTGGTCTTTCTAGTGGGTGATAAAAAAACCCTTGACCTAGGGGAAAAATCTATGGGAACCATGTCAGGTTTAAGTTGCAATATTCCACATGTTCTTCGATGTACCTCCTATATTTTTTTCACCTCTGCTTTAAAAATGAAGCACCTCCCTTTTATTGGAATATCCATCCATTATATAAGATTTTCCTAACACATAGGTGAGGGTATCCAAAATATTTTTTAATGGGGTTTGCATAAAGGAAAAAACTAGCATACATTCCCTTGCATAATGAGAGGATAAGAATGACTAATATTTCATTATTTAATTTAATAAATTATTAAAAAAACCATAAAATAATAATTAAATAAATAAACTAATCCTAGACATTGGTCAGTATAATATTATGGTCACCCAAAAACATGCAACAAATACCCAAAAGTACAATAGATAGAAGTATCTAAAATTTATTATTTACTATTAAGTTAAACATGCTTGAATTAATTCAATCAATCTATCAATTGATTAATTACCTTAACTTAATGATTCTACAAAGTCTCTATGTGATATCAATAATTAATTTTAAAAATGTAAAATAATCATCTTTTCCAATATTTATTAATAATTACATAGAGTTAATTAAGAATTTATGAATTCTAAAAAATATATTACATAATAAAATAACCTTCTGACACCACTATAATTATGTTTTAATACTATAATTAATTATTATTTATGTATTTTAATTGCATTCATTCCTGGGTGAATACATTGTGTTTACTAATGATCTACACGCCTTGTTTATCCCTTACTATGTATCTAGGATAGACACATGGGGACTCTTCATTATTCTCAGACGAGATACACATAGTGTAAAAGGATATACATGGAGTGTTTCTCACATTCGATGTATATATATAATCTATCCGTTGACATGGAATGTTCTTCAAATATAATGATTAATGATTCATAGGGAATATATTTCAGGTACACATTATGTATCTCATTAAGGTTACAACATGTCAATTTAACACATTTTTGATTTGTATTTGGCCACCCTGTTTACAAAAATTTCACTAATAAATCATGTAAATGGCATGGCATGTATGCCAACTACACACTATGTGGTATGATTGTCTACGTTCCAGGATGGACCAGTAAACATGTTTCATGAAATAAATGTTCCATGTGATATTAACCAATGGGTGCTTTTTGTAACTTAGGACATTTCTTTGTGTCACAAACCACTTTTTGAATCCACTTGATGGTTTTGGGAATAATGAAGACACTTATTGGGATGTTTTTAACTTGTATTTTATTATAATCAAAAATAATTCCAAGATGAACATGATGAAGAATGTCCTAAACAATGAAATTAAATCAAATAATAATTGAAATAATCATCAGAACCGAGAAGAGAGGATCTTTTCACATATAATTTATAATTAATTTATTCAATAAAAAATTTCTTTTTGTTGAATTAATTCTTTATTATTGACAAAGGTTTCTCATAATACCATCATTACATTATATTAATCAATGGTAGATTACCTCTAGAGGTGATCCAAACATGTTCTGTAGACCTTCTATCATTTTCATAGAATTTTCTAGGTGTCCATACAATGGTTATTATTCTACATAAAATTTATGTTTAGTTATAGTGGAATCCTTCTAGCCATTAAGGAATCGTTCTAGTGGATGATGAGAATTGATTTTCATTTTCGATAAATTTTTAGGAGGAGATCTATATTGGGATTTAGATAATTTTTTATAGAACATATTGTGAACAACATTATGAATTGGTTCTCTAGGGGTTTTAAAAATATCATAACCAAGTTTAAATATTGCTGGTGTTGTAAAATAATAGCTTCATAAGGTCACTTATTATTTTCTAAAACTTTGATGAACCCCATGTAGAAATAATAAGAAAATTATTATTATTTACTTGACATGCTTTGAAATCATATATTAAATAAATATTATTTTATTAAAAAATTAAATTAATATATATTCAAGTAAAATTTAATGTGTCATTTCTCATTAAACTATTAATCTTAGTCTTCTGATCCCCATCAGTATTTTTCTGTCCTTGAATAATGACTGTTTATTTAATTTAATAAATATAACTACATTATTTTTCAATAAATATATATAAATATTTTACTCAAAAAATGGGTAATCATTAAAACATGAAAATAAATAATATTTTTACAACATGTTAAGTTAATATAGAATTTAACTAAGATCCCAAATACACTTAGTGTATGAACCTCTGGGCCCCTTTTTTAATGGAGTGATGCTAAACCACCTAAATTCACATGTAAGAATATATAAACATACCAAGGCTCTCAAAGAGAAAGAAGTTAATGTCAAAATTACAGACTACCTCCAAGGAATGTTTAATATGTAAAATAATCTATTTATCTTTATATCTCCAATCATGCGGGTTGCATTATAGTGTCATCAACTTTTGTTGTCAATGTCTATTTATTTGAATTTTTAAAAATTTACATGAGAATATAACACAATGGAAATTGACTTAATTAGGAAGCTTCATCCCTATTTATAGTATTTGAAATAGGACATATTGTAACACCCCAAGATTTTATGAAGAATATTCTTTTTAATTTCATTAATGTCTTGTGTTGTACGCTACACCAAAAGGATCTTGCACAACACGCATCCTTGTCTTGCCTTGCATTACACGCAATCACGACCTTCCTTGATAGCGTGTGTAGTATGCAATACCGAGTTTCACTAAACAACGATATGCTATTATTAAAACTAGCCGTTATGAATAGTAACAACCACTTTTTGAAATTTTGTAAATTTTATTTTTCAAAATGGACTTCATTTTTTGATTCGGAATATCGAAATTAGCCTAGGGTGAAACTTTGGTATATTTCTGAAAACTTTCAATTTTTGATGAATAGTGAAACCACTAAGTGGTAGTTAAAAAAACTGAATTTTTCATAAAACTTAATTTTAAAACTTCTGTGAGTAGAATTTTGAAAATCCGAGAGACACAGTTAATATCAAGGACTAAAATGTGGTTCAATGAGATGAAAATAATGTTTGGTGAATAGTAACTTTTTACTTTTTTTACCACAGTTAAAAGTAAATAGGGTAATTAAGGGTATAAGTGTTATTATAATTACTCTAACACATGTCATAATTCTATTGGATAAGTGTAATTCGACCAAAAACAACCTTATGAATAAAATATGACCATTTAGGCCCACTTGGATTAGATTAGGACATTTATTATCAATTTATTTAAAGAAGGGTTAAAATAGTTAAAATCAAAGTTTAATAACTAAATAATTTTTAATATAGAGTTATACATAAGATAAATTCGACTATAAATATTAATTATAAATCTAAAAATATTTCCAACATAATGTTATTTAATTTATAATTTTTAGACATTAAATAATTTAATTTATTTATGACACAATGATGATGCAGTAATTATCTTATTAATGAAATATTGACATAATTGATGTTATAAATACCAAAATAAAAGTAATTTGAGACTTTTTATGAATTACACTAATTTCCTAGGTTAATATGACATGTTAGTAATTCTTTAATTAACGTTTTTCGAACTAATAATTCTTTTATGAGTTTCACAAAAATCAATTACTAAATAGTGTCAAAATTGACATAAAATAGTTTTTAAAACAAATATTATATTATTAATTGTTATTTTATTCCTAAAAATCTAATTCTCGGCCAAATGACTTAGATAAGGTTATATATATTAATAATAAACAACTTGGGGTTATTTTGGCTTGTTATAGTAAGTTTATTAACCTTATAGTGTAAGAACACAAGAAGACACGGTAAAAGTAAAATTATTTAACTTAATGTTAAATCTAAATGATAAGGTTAAAATAGGAACCTAAACTTGTTTAAATTCTATTGGATGAGAGGATTTCGACCCATACCCACCTTAGATTCGAAATAAATCAATTTGGAGCTATTTAAAACCGAATCTGGCTTTATAATAAAATAATATTTTTAGTTATTCCAAAGGTGCCCCTCTCCTCCCTTATAAAAGGGCACCTCCTCCCCCTCTTCCCCACACCACTTTTGTGCCTTCAAGCTCGGAAAACCCCTGAAAATTTCTTCTCTCCACTTCCCTAGAGACATCCTAGAGGTCTTGGTCTTCTTCACATACCAATTTTAGTGCCCTAAAAGGAGGTCTCAAAGAGGTGCTTCAAAGAAGAGGTAATGCCCGTTACCGATTCTTTCAACATTATTTCTTCTTACAATTATTCTTCTTAGGTTGTTTAATTATGAAGTAATAACATCAGTATCACTCATATACTGATATGTTATTATAATTATGAAACAACCCTATTTCACCATCTATCCATCCTACGGAAAATGAAATCACCGCGCGTGCGTACGTACGGAATACCGTCTCCACGCTGTGGTGTAATCTATTTTCCACCACCACCTTACTTGGATGGGTATAATGGTGTAAATAATAACTGTATATGATTATTGTAAAGTGATATTGATTCTGAAATAGTATACATATACTCCAATACAATTCCACGATCATGAGAATGATATCATCGCTCGTGCGTACGTACGGACTACCGTCTCCACGACGTGATGAGACTCATTCTCCACGTTAACCATTCATGAATGATTATAAAGTATATATAATAAGTAATCATGAAATATATTACATAATAATGATACTGGATTTATGTGTATATATATGCATGGCATCTACTTAATTCCATTCAACTCAATAAGGAAACGAAAACAGCGTTCATGCGTACCTACGACCTACCGTCTCCATGAACGGTGTATTTCTTTCCATTTACTGATCTATTATATACATGTATATTCTGAATATATAGTATATATAAATCATATTTTATATTCTGGAATTAAGTAATCATGATCTAAGTAATCATATTAATAATTACAAGCCAAAACATGGGCGACAAATGAAACGATTTTACCCAAAACGCTCTTTAACATGGAATTTACAAAAGAACGGGTAATATAAAGTCATAAGTGAACCATATATAATATATAACAATGATTATGATTCTGGAATAAGTCAATGAAATTATTTAAATCATTATACAGGAGGTTCGGACACTTATGAAGCAAATCGGACCTAAGGTAAGGGAAAATCTCGCAATCTCAATTTTTATCCGAGATTGTTTATACTTCAGAATTTACTAGGCTGTATTTTATCATCCACATCCATGTTTCCTCAATATGTAATATTTTTTCCATCCACCTAAAATTTCTTAAATCCAATTCTACCCTTCGGTGAGTTTTTAGTTAAAGATATGAAAGGAATCTTTTGTCGTTTTTCGTACGAGGTACTTTTTGACTTTTCTGACAAAAGTACGAGAAGAATGTTTTTTTAACTTATACGACATGAATGGATTTTTAAAACATTATTTCCAAGAAGATTCCTTTACAAGTTTTCAAGTTTATTTTTAATCAACTTCTTTTATTTTAAAATTGTATGACATGTTAAGAGAGGAAAATATTTTTGAAGTAGAAAGGATATTTTCCTCAAGAATGGAGTTCAAGTGTTTTTTTTCAAAATTATTTTCCATAAAAGATAATATAGGATTCTATTTATATCCCTATTATTACATTGATTTGATTATATTGTGATGGAATTATTTTTATGAATTCCTTTATCTTATATGAATTGTTTTTTGATGTCATTTTTTTTAAGAATCCCATTTTTATTACATGGGTTATGCAATGATGTATGATTTATGATTTTGTGGCACACATAATAATGGTATAATTATGAGATGGGTGGGACCTATATCTCCCTCCAATGAATTGGGTAAAGATTTTATATCTCATGAGATAGAAATGGCTGGAACGGCAGGTTAAACCGGTTCAGTGAAACAGGACTGAAACGAGGAGTGAACTCAGTTCATAAATGGACTTTCTCCACTAAGATAGTCCTGGAAATGAGTATTGACTAATAAGAAATGATTCTTTATGATTATGTGTGTATTCCACAAAGTTTCATGTTTTAAGTTATGATTTTTTTTGGGATTACATTTCACTACTATGATTTATCCCATGTTATGATATTATGATCTCTTTTGCAGGATAAGATTTCCAAAATGTTATGTTATTATGAATATGATGTGATTGATATTTCTTTTGTTTACCCTTACTGAGCATTTGAGCTCACCGTTTTATGTTTTCTTTTCCCCAGGATATAAAGAAAGGTTTTAGGTACGAAAAAAATGGAAGATCTTTATGGGAGATATTGAAGATCTTTCTCCACGATTAGAAGATTATATTTCGAGTTTCCAAAGGCAATAAACTATTATGGTCCTTGTGTGTGTGTTTTTGTAATGTACTAAGTATTCCGCAAAAGTAATGTAATGTCCATGTACGTCAAGCTTAGGGTCTCTACAGTTGGTATCAGAGGAAAGGTTTAGTCAACCTTTGGAAACTAGGATGCAAGAACTTTAGTGAGATCCCTAGAGATATTTCTATGGTATGTCAAGGGATGTCCCTAAGGATAAGTATACGTATAGGTTATAGTCCTAGAATTACGCTAACGATCATAGAATTAAACCTAAGATGTTAGATATTTAAGGTACTACCCCTTTATTATGTTGTTTTCCCTATCATGATTTTTGCCTCTCACACTATTCTTTATGGGTGTTAGACGATGGCTAGAACCCGAAGGAATCGTGTTCATCAATGTAATGGACAATGCAATGATTTTCCTCCTGAAAAAACAAATGTTATGGGAGATGGAGTGCAAAATCTTATTTCTATACTTACAAAAGCTATGAATCATTATGGACTTCCAAATGAGCAGAGAAGGGAACAATATTCTATTGAGTCCTTCATGAGGCAACGTCCACCTTCTTTCGGTGGGTCTTCTGATCCACTTGTTGCTGAACAATGGATCAGTGCCACTGAAAAGATATTTTCAGTTCTTCAATGTTCATAACATGATAAAGTCATCTTAGCAGTATATCGTTTGGAAGGTGAAGCTGATCAATGGTGGAATCTTATCAAGAATACGAGGCCAAGAGACGAAATTGAGTCCATAGAATGGGACGAGTTCAAGAACATATTTTTCAATAAGTACTTCCCTTGTATTCTTAGAACAATGATGGAGAAGGAGTTTCTTGAACTAATGCAAAAGGATGATGAATCTGTTGGTGTGTACGAAGCGAATTTTACAAGGCTTACAAGGAATGAATCTGGCTTTATCATCCAACATGAGAGTAAAGTTGATCGATTCTTCAGTGGCTTAAAACCAAATCTTCGACACCACCAACACTTCAATGATTCAAGTGCAAGGAAATGGGGCATTATGCTAATAAATTCCCTAACCCAAGGGTTAGTGATGATCGACATGAGCAACCACTTAAGGCAAAGGACAAAGGGAAGTCACATGCGATCACTATTGGCGATGTTGAATATGAAAACGATGTGGTGGAATGATTAAGTGTTTATGTAATGGGATTCCAAAATAATGTTGTATATAGTATCATGGAATATTAGAATATTTATGTATTGGTCTATTATGGTTTTCAATAATTTTATGGTACCGGTAACCATGGAAAGTGATTGAGATATTTTTGGAAAAAAGATTATATGCGCATTATAAAGGGATAAGGAGAAAATGAAATGTTTGACATTATTCATGAGCTCATGACTGATATAAGGAAATAGTTATATCGTGGTTTAAGGTTTTGGTATGTGAAAAGAGTTAACTTTTGACAGCACTCATGTTTTCACTAAGATTCAATGGGTATTCATTTTTCAATAGAATACATGATTAAGGCCTTCGAATGTTTGGAATGTGACCAACAAGACATATCTCATGATATACGGGGATCAACGATGGTATTAACATGCTTGTTATATGAACTCTTTGATAATCATTTTCACTATAATATGATATTGGACAGTAGTATTTTGGATAAGCCTAAAGATTGGAAATGATTATGTTGTACATAAGTTAGTATTGTTTAAGGATAAAACTTTTTTTTCGATATTATTGATGGGATGTTATAGTAATGTAGTTTTAGAAAAAGGACAACCTGCAGGACGAGCGAAAACCCATCTGGTCGGATAAGGCTGTGGGAATCGAACCCACAACCGAAGTGCGACTGGCCTTTATCACCTACCACTAGCCTAAAGGAAGTCCCTGTTTAGTAGAAACTAGTTTTATTATATTAAGCAGTATGATATATGACGTATATGTCCATTTTAGGAACCATATATGATTAATCTCACTATAGATGGACTTATGTATTTTTTGATAACATTTTTAACCTTTTGTTTGAGACAGATGGAATGACCCATCATTCTATCACATGATCTGCTAACACATCACGAATGAAAAATTCAACATCATTTCTTTAAGAGATGAAGTGGAAATTTTCCAAAGAATGACCAACGGTGAGACTATACCAAAATCATGAAAGTATTTATTCTAATTACAATTTCATCAACTTTAGGTAAACGATCTTGAAAACCAAAAATGTTGTCCTAGTGCTCTTATATCCGATGAATCAGATGGTACCTTAGATCATCACAAATTTATGGCTTTGTGATTGCTGGCTTTTCCATAGCCATGTTCTCTACCACTCTCCATCTGAACATGGTGGTTAGATTTCTCTTCCATATCCATATTTTCACCTATGTGGAAACCCAGTGATTAGTTTTTTTGGGTAACCGTTACGTTTCATACTTTTGTTTTTAAAGATTGGTTTTGGTATTCCTTTTTACGATGCGGGTTTCTATTAAAGAAACTTTTGAGTAAACCATTTATAACCCTGACGAATTTCGAGGCCAAAATTCATTTTAAGGGGGGTAGAATGTAACACCCCGAGATTTTATGAAAAATGATTTTTTTAATTTCATTAATGTCTTGTGTTGTACGCTACACCAAAAGGAGCTTGCATAACACACATCCTTGACTTTCCTTTAATTACATGCAATCACGACCTTCCTCGATAGCGTGTGTAGTACGCAATACCGAGTTTCACTAAACAACGATATGCTATTATTAAAACTAGATGTTATGAATAGTAATAACCACTTTTTGAAATTTTGTAAATTCTATTTTTCAAAATGGACTTCATTTTTCGATTCAGAATATCGAAATTATCCTAGGGTGAAATTTTGGTATTTTTCTGAAAACTTTCAATTTTTGATGAATAGTGAAACCACTAAGTGGTAGTTAAAAAAACTGATTTTTTCATAAAACATAATTTTACCACTTCTGTGAGTAGAATTTCGAAAATCCGAGAGACACGGTTAATATCAAGGACTAAAATGTGGTTCAATGAGATGAAAATAATTTTTGGTGAATAGTAACTTTTTACTTTTTTTTACTACGGTTAAAAGTAAATAGGGTAATTAAGGGTAAAAGTGTTATTATTATTAGCCTAACACATGTCCTAATTCTATTGGATAAGTGTAATTCGACCAAAAACAACCTTAGGAATAAAATATGACCATTTAGGCCCACTTGGATTAGATTAGGACATTTATTATCAATTTATTTAAAGAAGGGTTAAAATAGTTAAAATCAAATTTTAATAAATAAATATTTTTTAATATAGAGTTATACATAAGATAAATTCGACTATAAATATTACTTAGAAATATAAAAAGATTTCCAACATAATGGTATTTTAGTTATAATTTTTAGACATTAAATAATTTAATTTATTTGTGACACAATGATGATGTATTAATTATCTTATTAATGAAATATTGACATAATTGATGTTATAAATACCCAAATAAATGTAATTTGAGACTTTTTATTAATTACACTACTTTTATAGGTTACTATGACATGTTATTAATGATTTAATTAACTTTTTTCGAACTAATAATTCTGTTATTATTTTCAAAAAAATCAATTATGAAATAGTGTCAAAATTGACATAAAATAGTTTTTAAAATAAATATTATATTATTAATTGTTATTTTATTCCTAAAAATATAAGTTACGGAAAAATGACTTAGATAAGGTTATATATATTAATAATAAACAACTTGGGGTTCTTTTGGCTTGTTATAGTAAGTTTATTAACCTTATAGTGTAAGAACCCAAGAAGACACGGTAAAAGTAAAATTATTTAACTTAATGTTAAATCTAAATAATAAGGTTAAAATAGGAACCTAAACTTGTCTAAATTATATTGTATGAGATTATTTAGACCCATCCCCACCTTAGATTCAAAATAAATCAATTTTGAGCTATTTAAAACCGAATTTGGCTTTATAATAAAATAATATTTTTAGTTATTCCAAAGGTGCCCCTCTCCTCCCTTATAAAAGGGAACCTCATCCCCCTCTTCCTCACACCACTTTGAGCCTTCAAGCTCGGCCAAACCCTGCCAATTTCTTCTCTCCACTTCCCTATAGACATCCTAGAGGTCTTGGTATTCTTCAATGACCAATTTTAGTGCCCTAAAAGGAGGTCTCAACGTGGTGCTTCAAAGAAGAGGTAATGTCTGTTACCAATTCTTTCAACTTTATTTCTTCTTCCACTTCTTACTCTTAGGTTTTTTCATTATTAAGTAATAACATAAGTATCACTCATATACTGATATGTTATTATAAGTATGAAACAACCCTAGTTCACCATCTATCCATCCTACGGAAAATGAAATCACCGCGCGTGCGTATGTACGGAATACCGTCTCCACGCGGTGGTGTAATCTATTTTCCACCACCACCTTACTTGGATGGGTATAATGGTGTACATAATAACTATATATGATTATTGTAAAGTGATATTGATTATGAAATAGTATACATACACTCCAATACAGTTCCACGATCATGAGAACGATATCATCGCTCGTGCGTACGTACGGACTACCGTCTCCACAACGCGATGAGATTCATTCTCCTCGTTAACCATTCATGAATGATTATAAAGTATATAAAATAAGTAATCATGAAATATACGACATAATAATGATACTGGTTTTATGTGTATATATATGTATGTCATCTACTTAATTCCATTCAACTCAATAAGGAAACAAAAACAACGTTCATGCGTACGTACGACCTACAGTCTCCATGAATGATGTATTTCTTTCCATTTACTGATCTATTATATATATGTTATTCTGAATATATATTATATATAAATCATGTTTTATATTCTGTAATTAAGTAATCATGATCTAAGTAATCATATGAATAATTACAAGTCAAAACACGGATGACAAATGAAACGATTCTACCCAAAACTCTCTTTAACATGGAATTTACAAAAGAGCGAGTAATATAAAGTCATAAGTGAACCATATATAATATATTACAATGAGTATGATTCTGGAATAAGTCAATGACATTATTTAAATCATTATACATGAGTTTCAGACACTTAAGAAGCAAATCGGACCTAAGGTAAGGGAAAATCTCGCAATCTCAATTTTTATCTGAGATTGTTTATACTTCAGAATTTACTAGGGTGTATTTTATCATCCACATCCATCTTTCCTCAATATGTAATATTGTTTCCATCCACCTACAATTGTTTAAATCCAATTCTACACTTCAGTGAGTTTTTAGTGAATGATATGAAAGGAATATTTTATCGTTTTTCGTACGAGGTACTTTTTGACTTTTCCAACAAAAGTACGAGAAGAATGTTTTTTAAACTTATACTGCATGAATGTATTTTTAAAAAATTATTTCCAAGAAGCTTCCTTTACAAGTTTTCAAGTTTATTTTTAATCAACTTCTTTTAGTTTAAAATTTTATGACATGTTAAGAAAGGAAAATGTTTTTGAAGTATAAAGTATATTTTCCTCAAGAATGGAGTTCAAGTGTTTTTTTTCAAAATTATTTTCCATAGAAGATAATATAGGGTTCTTTTTCTATCCCTATTATTACATTGATTTGATTATATTGTGATGGAATTATTTTTATGAATTCCTCTATCTTATATGAATTATTTTATTATGTCTTGTTGTTTAAGAATCCCATTTTTATTATATGGGTTATGCAATGATGTATGATTTTTGATTTTGTGGCACACATAAGAATGGTATCATTATGAGATGGGTGGGAACTATATCTCCCTCTAATGCATTGGGTAAAGATTTTATATCTCATGAGATAGACATGGCTGGAACGGCAGGTTAAACCGGTTCAGTGAAACCGGACTGAAACGAGGAGTGAACTCAGTTCAGAAATGGACTTTGTCCACTAAGATAGTCTTGGCAATGAGTCTTGACTAATAAGAAATGATTATCTATGATTATGTGTGTATAAAACAAAGTTTCATGTATTAAGTTATGATTTTTTTTGGGATTACATTTCACTACTATGATTTATCCCATGTTATGTTATTATGATCTCTTTTGCAGGATAAGATTTCCAAAATGTTATGTTCTTATGAATATTATGTGATTGATAATTCTTTTGTTTACCCTTAATAAGAATTTGAGCTCACCGTTTTATGTTTTCTTTTCCCCAAGATATAAATAATGGTTTTAGGTAAGAAAAAAAAGGGAAGATCTTTATGGGAGATGTTGAAGATCTTTCACCACGATTAGAAGATTATATTCCGAGTTTCCAAAAACACTAAACTGTTACGGTCCTTGTGTGTGTGTTTTTGTAATGTACTATGTATTCCACAAAATTAATGTTATTTCCATGTAGGCCAAGATTAGGGTCTCTACATAGCCTCTTTTGAAAAGGGTATAGTGATAACACTAAATCCCAGTGAACAATAGGTGAAGGTAACTCACCATCTATAACGGTATACTATAATCCCAACCTCACCAAAGACATATCTCACCAAGTATAAAATATAATATATGATATAAAATAATTCCAAAAGAAGGAACCCTAATAATAGTTCTGCACTAGTTTTTCGCTCCACCCCAATGTCATATTTCAGGAGTTATCTCTCTCCAAATGTAAGAAAGATCAAAGGAACCTGGTATAAGTACCATATCATGAATCCCATGAATTTTATCATCTAATCAAATACTATTCAATCTATGAATCACATCATGAAATCATCCCATGAAACATATTTAGATCGGAATTAAGTAGTTTCTAGGAGAATCTATGCTCATATATCAGGCATTACAACTCAATCCATCCCATTCCATACATACCATATCGATAATAATTTAAAGGATACTATATTTGGAGATACATGTGTATGGAATAAATACAATCCATTACATACCTTTAAAAACATATATGGTAAAGGCAAATTGTGTGCATAACACCACATAATACTTTCAGGAGAAGAGAGTAGGGAAAGAGGAGGTATTCTGCAATCCATTATTCTCCAACCTGAATGTTAAAGAAAATATACTCCTAGAGTCCACAACGTGTTAGTCACTCTACCATCACGAGTGGGGCAGTATATGAAATCACATAACATACATGATATAATATATCTCAAAACCATACTATAAGAATTAACCTATTATTAGGCTCAACTATAATTATCATATCTCTAACACCAGGTTACCACTACTAAGAACTTGGTATCCTATCACAACAATATCATTTAATAAGAATTAATTTATTTCTTTATTTATAATAAACATTTTTCATTACATTAATTATTCAAATTAACAATTATACATACATTTATTTAAAAAGATCACAAATATATTCCCATGTCATCTAGTCACAATCAAACCAAACCCATGATTTCTTAAGATTATCCTTAATTTCATTCCATCAAGTGATCAACCCCAAGGTTTAAAAAATTTATTATTCTTCATCATTCCATAATTCCTAATGTTCTAGAAATCATCAAAAGATACATAAGTGAGATGTATAAACAAGAAGAACTAGCTATCTCAAGCATTGGTGAAAGGAATGGAGAAATAAGTAACCCGACCACTAAGACTTTAAGTATATTTATTAACAAATATACATCCAATATTTTAGAACAACAATGAGTAAACCTAGCTTTAACCCATTATAGTAATCCCGATTCCATCACCTAAACCACCATTCATATAACCATGCATCCCACTATCTGAAGTTTGAACTGGTGCTTTAAACCTAGGCATCCCAACCCAAGTCTCTTATATAATCTACTATCCCAATATCGCATCATGTTGTATAATAAAGATAACATCTTGATCAAAAATAGAATGTATCAAACAATAAATAGGGTCAACAAGGAACCTGGGCCCCTGAAGCAAGGCATATATCCTTCATATGAGAATGGGATCTATTATCCCCAAGAATTTATATTTATCAAAAAACTAGTTTTATTACTATATTAAATTAACCAATTCAATAATTGTAGGTTAAAACTATGAGTAACATAAGTCATTAGCTACCAAAAGATATTAATTATTTAAATATGATTTCATATATAACTTTCTATTTCACTAATAATTAAATAAGAGTATTTCATTTAACATGACATACTCATTTACTACAATAAGAACGTATATATTCTTGTTATTTATCCAATTCCATTTACATATAGATAATAAAATAAATTAAACATGAATTAACAATTACTTTGATTTCCATAAAAATATAAGAGAAACAATTTATTTAAACACTCCTATTTAATTATTTTACCAACATCATTACAGACTTTACATTATTTAAACATTTTGATCATAGAGACATGACAAACACAAGAATAAAGAACATTCTAATAAAGTATAAATATATATTTCACACTATCTAGAAAAATAAGAGGAAAACTATTATCATAATGGAAAAGATATGATCTTTAAAATATATAAACCATTTTTTTCATCAAAATAGTTTGATTTTTATTATGGTTAATTAAACCGTCAAAAAAAATATAAAGCATGATAACATTATGATTTTACATGAAAATAAGGTGAAGTAAAAAATACCCTACCTTAATTCTTTCATTGTTACTCAAATGAGAAAAAAATGGGGTTATCTAATCACCCCTCTTGTTTGGAAAGTTCCATCCTCCAAGGCTATTATGTTACAAAACAAAAAATAAGCTCCATGAGAAAAAATTAGATCAACCTCCATAAAATTTAAAGATAGTACAAGATAAGAAAATACTTATTAGAAAGTTATCCATAAGATAAAGTGGGAAAACTCACCAAAGATCCCCAGAGACCGAACATGGGATATTAGGGATCAACACCCATGAAATGGGATTCCAAACACCTCGAGAGAACTCATTTGGTTGACTAGAATATTAGAAAATTAGATGGACTTTCACAAAATGTGAAGGGGAAATTAGATTTATAAGAATATTTATAGATGGAGATTTATGGAATGAAAATTCTTTTGTAAAATGATTCAAACAGTTCCACACCAACGGTGGGGTGAAAAATATTTTAGTAAAAAAACATTACCAAAGGTAGGTTCCCTAATTAAGAACCTCCAAAATTTATTAAGTAAGGGTGATACTTATACTTTAAAGTCTAAACAGTCCACTTGGTTTGACCATCCATATACAGATAAAAATTAGGTCTAAGGAATAACTAAGAGCCGAGAGAATGTTAGAGAACTCTCTACACCTTAGAAGAAAAAATATAATCATGCTTAGAGATGATCATCCTTATAACTCTATAGAGTCTCACCACCTACTCTTGGTACTACCTCGAAAAATCCTCCATTGAGATCAACTCCTTGACCACTATAAAGTTGTCCAACTTCATTAAATGGTCCCTATCACCCATATAGATTTAAAGAATTCATGATCTTGAGGTAAAACAACGAGGAAGTCCATTGAGATGTCATATCAAATATACTAAGAAATTTCTAATGTATGGAGAAAACTATGAGGAACATGGTTCTCAAACTTCTCCTTCTTATTGACCAAACATTGATACATAGACTTAGTAACTGAATGCTTAAATCCATGCCACCAATGGTATGAAAAGCCTCCCCTATAACAACACTCGTTGTTTTTTATCCTTAGAACATCCTTCACGGGAATTAATATAGAAAACTCAGTCTCTCTATACCTCTATCATAGAATCCCCTAGAAATAATTTATCAAATTTATTTTCCAAATAAAACCAAACTATTATCTAAAAAAGGAATAATATTCCACTAACCACTCCCATATCAAGATGAATCACTCAAAAATATTTCATTTATCTTTAGGAATCTATAAATTCCTGCATGAAATTACTATGTGACTTCCTTCTCAGTGCATTTTATACCAAATTACAAATTACCAGTGTATATGAAATATTTATGTTGAAATATTTCAATAATTTTATCCACCATCACTATCACAAGTTTAGTTTATTCTTATATAAAGCATACGTTAAATTTATGTGATTATTAAAAACCATAGAATTCTCACCGAAGAGGTAATTCTGCTATAACTTCCTGGAAAGGATGACTAATTCCATCTTAAGATCATGGGTGGAACTTTAATAGTCATGGTAATTTAACTTCTAGTAACTATAGAAAACAACTGATCAATGATACGTCAAAACACAACCCAAACAAAGAGAAAAACCACCACTGAAAACCTCAAACTCATCTACTTATTTAGGAAAAATACGAGCTAGGGAACTATCCAACTTCTCCTTTTGGTACTAAAAATATTCTTGGAACCGATAAGGGAACATTAATTCATAATACTTTTGGTCAAGGATTTTATAGTATTCACAATATGATATAAATTTACAATGAGGTTTCTATAATATTCTATAATTAAAAGGAATCTCTACACCATTGCAACTATCTTGGGTTCTACCCAAGAAATTACCACCTCAATCTTCAAAGGATCCATATCTACAACAATATGGAACATGAAATTCCCAAAGGAATTAAATTTATGATCCAATAAATCACACTTAGAAATCTTTCTGAATACCTACTTATGAAGAATAAATCACAAAAATATGATAGAAATGCTCTACACACTCCTCCTAAGATTCAAAGTACCCAAGGATGTTTTTGATAAAAACCACCATGAAATGATATTAAAAATATTTGAACACAACATTTATTAAACCCATAAACATAGTTAGAGTGTTCATAACACCAACCAACCTCAAAATGAACTCATAATTCCCATAAAAACATCAAGAAATGGTCTTATGAATGTCATTATCTTTTACCTATATATGGTAATATCCAGATAGTAGATAGATCTTTTATAACTAACTTAATCCTTTTAGATGATCAAATAAATAATCCAAACATGAAAGAGGATAATGGTTATTTACTAGCACCTGATTAATGCATTGTTAATCGATACAAAGACAAATACTTCCATCAACCTTATTATAAAATAGAACTGAAGCACCCCTTGGTGATATACTTGACCAAACAAACAATTGCTGTAAAAGATCAAATTTTTTTAATGGAATCTCTCACAATTCATAATGTTATATCCAATATAGAGATTTCAAAATCAGAGAAGAACATGGTTATTGATCTAATCCAAACTCAATATCCCATTGAGCGGGTAATTATAAAAACCTCCATAGTGAGGACATCAGGGTACACTTCCACAAACCTGAGAAAAACCATGAGATGATTCCCTAAAAATAATAGAATCAATTAAACTATCAAGTAAGACATGGATGAAATATGCCTCCCACTCATCTGAGGGTCTCACTCTCCAATATACACAACATGATCTCTATCAGCATCATAGAACACAATATGTATCTAAATAAATCCACAATATATAGCACCAAATAGATCAATTCCATGGTAAGTATGATGTGATAGGGATATATCCTGAAACATTAGAAGTCTCTCCAAGAGCAGTTCGACACCAACACTATATCAGAGAATTTATAAAATTCCCATAGATAATCCAGATCCCTAACTGGCATATTCAAAACCAAGGGAACCAAAATAATATCTTCTTCAAGTCAAAAAACAAGAACTAGGGTTTGTGATTTGGAGGAGTGAATATCTCTAGAGTCAAAAAATCATGAATCCAAGTAAAAAACAATTAAAGAGTAGCTCTAAAAACATCTACCTCGCATGGAATTGGAGAATTCAAAGAATGAATCCAACCCCAACCATATCCTTAACCTCGTTGACTATGATAACGACCACCTCTATATCCATGATATAATATTTGAGTAAGGGTAGCAACTCAAGGCTATCCTCTTCGAACCCCATCTCCTCTCTATTAATCCAAAGTCAGAGCACACTGCTACTGCTTACTTTGCTGAAACTATATCATCAAAGGAAACTAATGCTGAAAACATTAGACAAATTTCCATCTTATGTAGTTTAGGAACTCTCACCACTGATGACCTTGTCCTCCACATGAAAAAATATTCATATGATCCCCTGTAAGGGGCCTGAGGGGTGCCAACCCTTGTGATATGAGATGAAGAAGGTTGGGCATTACCCTCGGTTTCCTAAAAGATCTTATGTCTAGGAAGCTAGGAACCCTAGACTACAAAACTACAATAATAATAATCCTAAATAATACCCTCTCATGATTATTTTCTCTTGGATAGTGTCCTCTCAATGATCTATACTCTGACCACCACCTCAAGAAACATCGATACTATAAACCGGGTGACTTGGAACTAAACATATGAACAAAAAACCTCCTCAAAATGCATATCCCTTAATCTATCCTCTGGAAAAAAGTTTTATGAATATTGTATAAGGTTCCAAAAACTAATCTGGAACTCCAACATGTTGGAACTAACCTTTCAAAGGGTAAACAACTCCTGTAGATAGGACTCCTTTGTAGTTGAAGAAAGAAACTTTTCTAGAAATTGGTCTCGAAACTTATCCCATAAGATTGACGACTCCTCATGATCCATAAGAAGAAGGAACCACCATTAACTCTATACTCTGCACATCATCATTATCAATAACAAAACTCATTGTTCTTTCTAAGAAAATATTGAATTGAAAGATATCACCACCTCCTTTGACCTATCCTCTGTCAATGAGTCCAAAATGGAACTCTTATACTTCTAAACACTCTAGAACTAACACTATCAGAGTTTCATGCCCTATGTTTCACCATAATTAACCTGTATTGTTTGGAGATCTAGTGTGACATACCTTTAAACATCTTCAGCATGAACCTGATAAGGGCATCAACCCAAATATATACCTAGAAAATAAAAAACTTTCTGGGATTTATAAACCTAGAATATAGAATATTTATGGTTTAATTAATTAATTATTCAATTTTTAACCTAATATCAAGGTGTAACCAATTAAAACATAGGATCAGGAAGAATTCAATATGATACTTTCCAAGTCCTTTACCCCACAACTATCATCACTTGTCTTTATTTGATTAGTAAACTTAATGGTCTATGAATAAAAAAAATATAGGCCCTAAATACTCATGTATCAGTTGATCTCCCTTGATTACATTACTAAATAAATAGATAGAAGAACATTTCCCTACCAACCCATGTTGTTCTATCTTATGCCTACCTTTGAACTCCATTCTATACCTCAACCAAAAATTTTGATAGCAATCTATCATGACACCCTCACCCCAATGGCATCCCTCCTTGATCGATAATGAGATAAAGAAGATAATGATTTCTAAATCCCACAACCAGTAGGACATGAGTTGGAGATAATCACTGAGGTTATATCATACACATAGATGAGAGGAATTACTATCTAAGAAAACAAAAGGAAAGTTAGATAATATAGAAACCCCCATAAAAATATTACTCATAACAAAAGTAAAAGATTTCAAATGTCACGACCCGTCCCCCGAGGCCCATGCCGTGACAACCCCAAGCCCACCTTCCATAGGCACGGGGATGGAAACTAGCACCGGAAAGGCATTTCCCTAAAACAAGAAGGCATTGCCTCTAAAACTATACAAACTAATAGACTAGAACACAAAAAAAAGTAACGACGAAGTAAAATACTATAGTAAAAAGAGTGCGGAAAGTAAAGGGGGCCGGAATACAAGACCAACAGAAAGTACAAGTACAACTGAAAATTACAAAATAACTCCTGATTGTCCATCAAGGATCTTGCCTAAAGGGTTGGTACACATTGTATCCACAACACTCCATGACATCCTGTCTCCTCTATGTACCACTTGGTCTGGGAACCCTCAAGTCTCAATCCAGCTGCTCATCATTTGCACAAGACACAACAAGGTGCGGGAGAAGCCCGTGCATGGGTGAGTATAACAATACTCAGTAGGGTCCCCGAGACCCCAATGTTTTCCTAGAGTTCCACAAAGGAAATACCATAACGATAGGCCTCAATATCAAAGAACTAAGTGATAGACATCAACTCTACTTAGGTATATTCCCATACATACACCTAAGTTATCATGATATACCCATCCCATAAATGAGGGAAGTATACCAAAAAGGTTACACCACAGAGGTAGAAGTACCACACAGGTAACACCATGAATACAACCCCACAAATGTTGAAGTACCAAATAGGTAACACCACGTAGATACAAGTACCACACAGGTAACACACCAAAGATAAGAAGACTCAGCTCACACTCAGGTATAACTTAAGTACATAAGTATAGATTATTAGTCTTAAGCTAGATCATCTTTTTCTGTTAAGAGGCACTGTTGCAGACACACACAGTATCAATAGTTAATAACCCCCGTTGACCCACACAATATTTGACCCACATAGGATTTCTAATAACTGTCCTAGACATGATCTGATAGAAGGTGAACCACATAGGATCGATAGATGCTAACCCACAGAGGATCGATGTTCTTTCTTCACGTTACAACCTGCCAGAAGATTCCTCACACTCGGTGCACTCGAGGTCCATAGAATCTGCCTCTCAAGATTTTTGTCATACCTTGAACTCCAATAAACTCTACAAAAGAGTAACCCAAAGGACCGTGATGTCGTAAGGGTTATAACGTGACACACAGTGCATCAATTAGACACTTGGTCTGTGACTTTTATGAATTTTAGTTCTAAGGACTTGGTTGGATTTGGGTTCAATCAAACCCAGCCCCACTCGAACTTTCCCCAAAACTCAAGTGGGGTATACCAAAATTAAATCCTCATCCTGAAGATTCTTTCTCTATAGAAGGTTTGTCAAACAAACACTAGGTCTTCTAGTTACACCCCTTTCCGTGAAATGGGGGTGGTCACACCTCGGTCTGGCCCGGCTCGGTCAGGCCCACCGGAATACGTCAAAGGGTCTGCTTCCCAAAAGGGATCCAAACGCCACTGAAAACATGTAGAACGAACACCCGGTTTGTCAGTTATGGGCGTTTCTTTATTCAGGGACCTGTTGGGTCTATGCCTGGTCCGAATTAGTCAAGCGGGAACAACACAATGGGTCATGAGGTCCACCTGAACCTGCTTGGGTCCATCTCACTAAGGGTCGGCCTGGTTTATTGGGTATGGCCCATTGGGGAAGGCCTAGTTCGGTTCGTGAGTCCGGGCTTCGGTTGGCAAGGCCCACAGGGCCGCTGGTCCAGCCCAACCTGCTGGTGGGTTCGGCATGCTGGGCAGGTCCAGCCTGCTCAGCCGGACCGTGCTGGCTCGATCAGCCTGGAGGCAGACCATTTCGCCTAGTTGGCCCTGCGCTTGCGGGTCCATTTTCCAACTAGTGGGGCGCTGCCACACCACAAGTAACCAGCCGCCAATTTGGCTGACTGGGTGTGGCCAACGCAGCGCGGCGTGGGCCGCACCGCAGCATCTTTCTGCGGCCTGTTAGGGCAACCGCTTCTGCCAGAGGTGCCTATAGGGGCCATAATTATTCCGCACGGTCAGCTCGGGCCAACCTCCATTGGTCGCTGTGGCGTGTTGTTGTGTGCTGCCTTCCACTACCCGCGATCGGTTGCCGCAGGTCTCTTCCGACCAACCCCGGCATCCACCAACATAGCGCAATGATGATTTATTCTATGGGACATCGGACAAGCTCCGGTGTCTGTTCTTAGTGCCGTCTACACCTACGGATCTTCCCCGCTACCGTCATCATAGCGTGACTCGCCATTTCACGTTTCCATAAAGTTGGAAATTTTTCCCTGAGGTTCACATCAAAAACGAAGCAATAGAGGGTCCGAGCCTTGTTCGTTTGGCACACACCCACCTTGTTAAAGTGATATCATGTTTAAGAGTATTAAATTTATCAAAGGAAAATTTCAAAATAGACCTTCTACATCATGATTATTGGAGAACATTTGTTCTTGAGGGAGAGTCGGCGTACGTCATTCCCATAACAAGCTGCCAACATTGTCATTCAAACGTCATCCTTCAGTTCGTGATTCAGTGTCACTCATCACCACCTGCTGGAACCCGACCCGTCCTCCAAGTGATTGGCGTCGCTACACTTTATCAGAACTTAATCACTTATTGTAGCCATCCCTGTACCTCTCCCCAAGCTCTATATAAATAGGAGTTGTGGAGAGTGAGTAACGCCCTTGGAATTAATGGGGGTTCATTTATTAGGAACCTTCCTAATTACAACAACACTATTACAAAGTATTTGAGGAGTCAATCCATTTTATGGATTGACACGTCGTTGGACCCTCCACTGCCACTTGTCACTTGGAGGAATAGAAATGAGCGAAATAAAATAACTAAGTTATTTTATTATTCTTTTGCAAGTCCCAAAATCTAACTTTTTCTCTAGACGTACTATAGTTGAAGTGAAGCCTCCCTTAATGAAAATCTTGTATTTGGTTACACCTATGGAGGAAATTACCGCACGCGCTCAATGACACTCTTGTATTTTCAATCTGAGTTATCATTTAGATGTTTTATATTTTATAATAAAATAATTTCCACTTAATTATTTTATTTTTTTCTAAAAAATAACTTTCACTAGTGGCCCGCGTCGGCCAGTGTTAAAATTATCATAAGGAAATCATACACTCATGGGTTCAACAGTGGTCTTAAATTTTCAATCCGAGTTACCATTTGTGAGTTATAATCATTTGAAAAATAAAATAATTTTATTTAATAATTTTATTTATGGTTATTCCATTTTCTGTTTTTTCCCACTAGAGGCCTGCACTGACTAAACTTATGTCGTGCTTAGGGTAAAATCGTCATCCTGAACGCAATGGTGCACTTCGTTTTATTATCCAAGAATCTATTTAATAGTTATTCCACTTTTCTAGGAAAACAAATCACAGATGATATTTTAAACATAACATTTTTGGACAGATCATTTTGGGCGCTCTAAGCCTTGGAATCACGTGCCGTCAGATTTCGCAGTCTTGAAATAATTCCATATAATTAAAAAAATTATATCGAAATTATGGGATGTTAAACCATATATAAGCATGAAATGTAATACAATTGAAACAAATGAAAAATTGAACTACAAGTACAAAAAGATATTCCACATTAGAAAACATGAAATATGAAATAGATCCTGAATAACCAATAAGCTAGTAATGCATAGTTCGATTGCCAAACATCTCCTATAGATGTAAAAAATATATTAAATAAACATAGGTTGAGATTTAAATTTTTACTCAGTCGGACCCTCCCCAGAGTCTCTATTTAAAAGGATAAAGATAATATACTAAATCCTATTGAAAAAATACTGACAAAGTATAACAAAATTTCAATAAAAAAATAGGCAGAGATACAAATATTTCTATAAAAATAATAGAAAAATCAGTATCAAAGTTGAAAACTTGTCATCACTAAAATTCATCAACCATTTATTTAATTAATTCAGTTTAATCTTTATTATGGTTAATTCCACCACCACACAAAGATACAAATAAATATATATTTATGATCTCACTTAAAAACAAGGGGAAGAAATGAATCCCTTACCTTAAGGATTTTAATGTTACTCAAAAAACAATTGAACAAAATTACAGATCTTTAATCACCTCTCCTATAAAGAAATTGCATCCCTCAAGGGACACAATATAAAAAAACAATAAAGGAACCCCATGAGAAGAAATTATACAAAACGTAATTGCATAGAACGATATAATACAAGGAAACCAAACTGATTAGAGAATAAACCATATGAGAAAGAATAAAAAATCATCTCTAATCCCCATAGATTGAACCTGATATACTGAGGAAAATACCCTTTTAAAATAACTTTAAAATACATTAGATAAATCCTTCGATCAGCAAGGCTTTGGGAGAATTTGGTGGTTATTCCCAAAAAATGGTGGATGTAGTTGGATTTATAGACACACTACCCGATAGAGATTCATGGAATGAATTTCTTACTTAAGGGGTGAATGGACCGAGTTTAAAGACTCAAAGAAAAAAACATCACCTTGATCCAATATTCCTGGATAAATTCACATCATGAACATTATGTTAAAATTAAGAGTTTTCAGAGAAATATTTATCAAATCTAGTCCTCCAACATTTTTTGTTGTAAACCCAAGATTCACATCATGAAACGCGCCCTTGAAACCTACTTTCACAAGATGTGAATTCTTATATGGTAATGAAACTTCTCACTCATTCTTTAAAATAAAATTCTAATCATTAATTAATTATACAATCAGATTTCAACTCCCAAACTCCAACAGACCTTCTCTAGGACTCCCCCAAGAACCACACACATCAGAAACACATAAATATATGGGCTAAAATAATCAAATATTTTATAGTTAGTTTCTAATATCTATTATAAAATAGTTAAGATTTATTTAATTTTATAATATTTTAACTCAAACATAAAAACACCTTATAACTTCCAATTTCCAAAATCAAGATCTTCCAAATTTAATGAATTTTTAACATATAAAAAAAACAAGTTTATTCTAATAACACTAATATAGACATGAAACTCACCTTAATACTTAGCATAAATGGTGGAAAAATATACACTTATTCCCAAAATTCACTATGGTCCCTTATAACCATGATAGACCACCCATGTTCTCCCTATATAAGGCCTATTCTCTAAATATTGACTAAATTTGATATCTTAGGTAGAATAATTCCATGAACATACTCAAAACCACTTGAATTAAAAGTCATTCAATCATATACTAATGAAAATACATTATAATGAATTTTTAACATGATACATAGAGAAATAAATCTTCATGTGGAACCTCCTGATCAATTAAAACTAAGGAACAAGAAAAAAATAATAGAAATTAGGTATTTGAGAACAAGAAGAAAGAAAGGGTGGAAAATGGACACAAAGAAAATATACAAAAGGTTAATCTTACCCAAAGAGTTTTAGTGAAACTAAAGGAAGTCAAATTGAATTTCAATTAATCCTAATAGAGAACTTGAAATCAAGAAGAAACCCAAAATGGGGTCATAGTTCATGGTAGTTGGATTAAATGCAGAGGAGGATGTTTATATTTTTAAGGTAATTTCTAGAATTACATCAATAAAAAATAGACAGGAAGACCACCAGTTACTAGATATTCCAGTACCAGGTACCTAATTCTCTATTGGTCACCAAACGTATACAAACCAACCTGTTTGTAGGGATCTAGAGGCTATAAGGACAATTGTAATGTCACAAGACACTCGACACGCCTTTATTAGTTACCCAATTCCCACTTGATGAATTTATCAATAGGAGTTCCCCTACTGGTCCTCTTTTAAATTACTTTAAGGAGTAACCCCACCCAAGCACATCAATCGTAAAACATCATAAAATAATTTGAAGGAAATAAATTATGTGAAATTTACCTCAAAATTCAGGGGTTATTACAACTTTCATTTCACTTCATCTTTATTTCGGTATATTAAATTTATGTTTGTTAGGTATATAAAGGCCCATATAATTTTGAACATTTTCCATTTACATTTTTAATGTTTTTTCTTATTAAGAATTGGTTTTAAGAATGAGGTTAAATCACTTTTAATTAAACTATACTTACCCCTTTATTTTTTTCTAACCTTTTGAAATAGGGAAACATACTTGAGGTCTTGTCGAGATTCTGGTTTTACAATGTTATCTGAATCTGGTGGTTACAAAATAATATCAAATCTTTTATAGAGGAGTGATATTGAGAATAAATAGGATATACAATCATATAATCATAGTTATAAAATCGTACATATGAATGTCCATTATAATTATAGTTGAATATTGAGTTACCATGGGTTGTCTCGTATTATTTTAAGATTCATTTTTATACTTATTTATTTTGAGTCTGATTCATTATAAAAAAGAATTTACAAGTAGTTTCTTCTTGAAATGAATGTAAATGAATTTGTGTGATTTTTTAATATAATATTTTAATCATTTATAGATTTTTATTAATTTAAACTTAACAATAAATGCTTATTATACTTCTACAAATTTATTAGTGATGATTAGATTAATATAAAAATTCAAGGGATTCATTTAGGAAATAAACTTTTTTATTTACATTTTATGTCAAATATTTTGTGATTATGTATGAAATAAAGATTTCGAAAACTCTTGATTTACAATTTATATTTTATAAGAACTTGAAAAATATGATCAAATGAGAGAGAGAGTGATGGGTATTGTTCTTAAAAAGTTTTATCCTTAATCCATTCAAGTCCATTTTTCCTAATCAACCCATGACTATTCTATAATTTATAAATTATGTTTATCTTATAAGAGAATTATATTATACACGATTAGAGAATGTTGAAAATTATGTTTATATCCCATGGTCTTGAAACATTTTTGTTAATTATAATATACCAAATTATTAATTAATGTTTTATAGAATAATATTTAGTGGGGATATGATTAACTAAAACATATAAATATAAATTTGATAAAATTTAAATTTATTTATTTATTATTAATTTGAATACCTTACTAGTTAGTTTAATACGAGATAAATAATTGATTTGGAATATTTATTTCTTATGCATCACATCTATGTTAGATAAAGAGTTTTTTATTATAGGTTCTTTATGATGTTTTTTCGGAAATGTTTTGAAATTGTTTTGAACTTTATTTTACATAATTTTAAATAAATTAAAATATTTTTTAAACATTAGGTTTTAATTTTTTTTATTCTAAATAATTTTTATTTTAATTTAAATTAATTCTCACCAATTTTATGGTTTTCAATGGTTGTGTTTATAGTGATAGTAAATTATATTTTTTGTTCTTATGTTTTTTATTCGAATTAGGTAATTCAAAATAATTAATTGTTCTATGTTTCCTTTTGAATAAATCATTTTAAATTGTGTGAGATATCTTATTTAAATGAAGTTTAGTTTTTTTAATTATTTTTTGATATCCTAGTATGAGGTTATTTTTTTGTGAATCATCATCAGTTTATTGTGTTTAAAAAATCTATTTTAGAATGAATTTGAAGATTTAATTTTTAATAAACATGTAAATTATAATTGATTTACAGAATTATCTACTCATAGTTTTATATATTTTGAAATTGTTTTATGGTATTTTTTTATTTCTTTGATTTTATTTATATCATCAAACATAAATTTATAAATTTTAGCATATTAATTTTGGATGATTTATATTTTCTAACTAAATATATGATGAGGTAAGTTATATAAATATTTGAGAGTTATTATTTTAAATTTATTCAAATAATAATATGATTTGAATTGATTTTTTAAACATAACTTTAGGGTATAAAAAGGATCTATTATGTCTTTCATTTTAACACTTATCCTAATGGTTTCTAGAAATTCTTCTGTAATTTTTTATTTTTTTCTTCAAATTTATATTCTATAAACATATATGTATTTCATATTTTATTTCATCCACTTTCATTATTTGGAAGTGGATTTGTAGGATGATGGTTATAAAATTGAGATATGTTATTAACTTTGGATTTTTAAAATGATTTGGAAAATAATTATTTTTTTGGTATAAAATGATTTTAAATATTTTAGTAATTTGTTTAATTAATAAATTTTTATTTTTTTAAGACTAAATTATGTTTCATATAGTTTGGGTGGGAATTTTAAAAGTGATTTCAAATCAATTTTCTTGAAATATGGATGAATTTTATGATTCTTAAATTTGTTTTTAGGGGAAATAAAGTGTTATTTCTATAATAATATAATAAAATGGGTTGAATAATTTTCTATAATGTTTAATTGGTGTTTAATTACCTAGATAATTATTATAACAATTATGTTTTACATGGAAAATTTTGGGTGTCTTTTCAAAAAATTGTTTTCTTAATGTCGTAAAATGTTATACTTCTTTCTCTACATTCTAATTTTGGTTAATGAATAATTTAGTAAAATTAAATTTTTTTTGAAATGTTTTAAATTAATATAAATTGAGTACATTTATTATATTCAGAAGGTTGACTTTTATTTTAATGTTTTTTCAGGCATGCTATAATTTTTAATTTAAAATAGTATGGAAATATTATGAGGTGTTTAAAAAATTAATTTTTTTATTTTTATCTTATTATATTGTGTATGGTTATTTATCATGATTGTATTTTTTATTTTAGATAAATGTTTTTATATGGGCATATTTAAAAGATTTTAATAGAATATTTTTTAAGTGATTAATTTTTATGAATAGAGACAATCTTTATAATTTAAATAAAGTGGTAATATATTTATTTTATTGATATGAGTTGATAAATTTTTTTATTTATTTAAACAAAAATATTATTCAAATATATTTTTGAGAATTATGAATTTAATAGTTTCATAATAAGTTAAACTTACTTTATTTAATTTGTATTTGTATATAACAAGGCCTGAAGATTTTTTGTGGGTTTAATGTGTTTATTTGAATATCTTAATTTTCATGTGTTCAATAGAGGAGTAAAGAAAATTATATTTTTTAGAGACATTTAAATTAGTAACTAATAAAACATGTTTACATTATATTTAAGACGGTTAGTCTCAATTAAAAGCTGACAATTTTAATTATTTATTTGATTTTTTATTTATTTAATTTGTGTGTTATATCTTGAGTTAATTTAAATAAATACTATTCTTAGGAAAATAAGTTAACATATATAAAAAACATTCACTTTGAGAGTCTATTATTTATCCTTTTATGTTATTTTAATGAATTGGTTTATTTAAATAATTATGTAAGTGATTGTTCAATTATTTATTAATAAATTTTATATCTCTTTATTTATTTATATTGGTTACACCATGAGTGACTAAATAGGTATATATATATATATATAAAGTTGTTTTAATAACATGATTTCATTTTTATCATATATTATTTTAAAATATCATGATGTAAGAAGATACTCATTTAGTTGACATTTTATTATCATTATTTGAAATGTAATTTGGTTTTTAAAATATTTTTTCCACCATGGATTCTAATTTGAATCATTAATTATACTTTATAAATTTCATCAATTATTAATTAATTGGTTTCATTTAATACATGTTTATATATATTTTGTTTTGAATTTAATATTGTATAATGAGTAGTATAATTTGATTATTTTTATATAAGATGTTATTAATATTGATCAGTTTTTCTTGGTTTATTTGATTGAATTGATTAAATAAAGTATTAAGGTAAGTAATGGGATGAATATTATGAATTGGTTTTGAAATTAATTTTTTTTTATTATTTTTATGTTCTATTTTTTATAATTCCTCCTTCTACCATATAACTTAAATGAGTTATAAATTACTAAATGAAATATAACCTGTTGTTAAAATTTACATCAGTAGTGATTTGATAGCTATTAGATATGGTTATATTGGTATGACATAAGATTATAATATTGAAATTTAATCACTTTTGAAATAAAATATAAATTAATTATATAATGGAAATTATATTTATTTATATTCCATTAAGTCTTTGGGTCCACCTTTTCATATACAGTTCTCTTATGGTTAATTTTTTGGTCTTTATTTAGTATTTCTATATCTATAAGTCTCTTATGGTGGGGAACCTTTTCTATATTCTTTGATATTTAAAGGTTCATGGTGTGAGTTGAGTCATGTATTGGTTATGAATTTATATCAAGTTGAATACATTGGGATGATTCTTAAGAATGAGAATTCCAATAGTGGGTTATTTATAATGATCTACATCATTAGGATTAAAATTCTATTTTAATTTTACATAATTTTATTTTTAATTATGTTTATTTTGATTGTAGAGAGGTTTTGAAGGGGGAATGAAATGTATAAAGGAAGAAAAGAGATTATTTATTGGTTCATGTAGTTCATCGGGTACTCCATGGGAGTGTAATGGGTAATAGAGGTTATCTTGTTTAGTTTTAGAGTCCATTGGATCTTGAAATGTGTACCCTATGGCTTGTTACTGGGAACCCAATGGACATTGGTTGGATGAATTTTCCCAATTGGGTACCCTTTAGAGTAATATTTTTAGGCAAATGGGAAAAATTAGGTTTTCACCTAAATCTAATTCCTTCTTAAATGGAATTTATTTAGGATTTATTCCTCTATTCCCATGAAAAGATCTCCTCAAAGTCATATAAACTATTACATTATTCTCTAGGTGAGTTTTACATTCAATATTCTCTTATTTATTTTCCAATTTATTCATGGAGTGCTTATTTGGAGAGTCTGAGGTAGGCCATCACTTATTTACCATGATTTCAAAAATTTCTTTACGATGTGAGAGAAATCAATAATTCCCATTTAAATATGGTTTCTAAAATCATTAAATTTTCTGCACTCATTCTTCCTCTAACTCTTATATTTTGGTTTAAAAATTCATTTGGTATGTGACCCCTCTTATTTCACACATTATCATGATGGTTATGATAATAATGACATTGAGTAGAGTAAGGAATAACTATATATTTTTTCCTAAAAAATCATTTTGAAAGTGTTTTTTGTTTGAGGATAAATTAAATAAGGATATTAATCACTACTAATATGGTGTCTATTTAATAATATTACTTAGTTTATTTCATCAAATTAATTATTATTCATCTCATGCGTAAAGTTTTCTACTTATATATATATATGGTATCATTCATTCTTAATAAAAGAGGGTTTATCTAAGCATGGATGTATATTATATTTATATATCTATGTTTGTGTACATTTATTTATACGAGAATAAATTTTTCTTAATTAAGGATAGATATATATAAATATATGTTGTTATTTCAATCAATTTTTGGATGTATAGTTTTTTCTGGTGCAGACCCTGAGCATGGTTTGAAGCCACTATAGTTGGTTTTCATCGTTGCTTAGTGAGAATGTCACCCATGGTAGATTAATATATTTCCTTTCAACACTTCTATGATAATATTTTCACTATTTTATTTTTCTAATTGCCTAATTTATTCTCATACAACATGGATATGATCTCATGATATATAAATAGGGTTAGTATGGTGATATAATATTAGGAATACCGTACTCACACCATATACATTCCCCCTTTTATGTGTATATATCTTTATTTATATGATTTTAGTAAGGTAAATTCACCTATATATGGGGGTTAATTGATTCAAGAGCTAGGATTCTTGGTGGTTTTCATATCTATTGATGGCCATCTTATATGAATATGAAAGTAGGATATTTTTTTGTTTTTACTTAAATATTTTGCACATGAAACTTATATTACTCATGATTTATGTATGTTTTATTTCATTTTACATCATATTTTTTATATACATACAATAGGAAAGTTTTTTATTTGATGTAACATGTATGTTTTCTCATTATCCATGCATATGTTATTATGGTTTTATTTATTATGTATAAATGAATCAAATTATGGAAAATGAATTACTATTAAACCATAACATATCCATAAAATTTTATTATTAATATTGGAGATAGAGAAACATGCCTAAATTATTATGATGTTTCATATAAACCATGTATATCATGATCTTACCCTACTATGAACACATCACAGGTCTATATTGAATATGAGCATGACCCCCGAAGCATGCCACTAATAGGTATAGGGTTGGAAATTAGAACCAAGGGTATCAATTATACATATGGGTGATATTACCATAAAAAATCCCAAGATAAAGTATAAAACACTAATAAAATCTATAAAATAAAAATAATAAACTAATAATAACTTGAATGTACTCTTATACATATACAAATACCCTATATGAAAAATAGTACAAATAACTAATACTACAACAACTCCAAAAACATCACCTACCTCCCTCTAAGTCTTAATATTCAACTATAATAAATAAAAACTTCTTTAAAAAACTATTTTCCATATAGATTCAATTATTTCATCATGTTGGTATAACCCATATTTCTTTGACTAAAAACCATATTTAATAGAATAAAGAGTATTAAAATTTTCTTTATCGAACACATGATTAGGAAATACAATAAGAGTTTTAATTAAAACTTTAAATTATCATATATGGAAAATTATTTTCATAAAAATGAAATTAAATTTATAATCACCACATTAAAATAAGGTAATGGTGAAATTCTTATTAATTTTATGATATAGTTAAAATTTTCGATATATAATAATATACAGTACACATATATCATAAGTATTACAACATAATTATTGTGTAAAAACAATTTAGTAATTAATATGAGTAAATAAAGAACTAAAATTAGTTTTTTCAATTGTAATTTATTTTTAAAAATTAAAAATAATTTTTCAAACCTATAAATAACATCCCAATGTCTAAAATAGAAATATGATTTAAAAAAAATCATTTAGGAAAATGAAATTTATAAGGATAGAAAAATGTAAAATAATAGAATTAATTTTTAAAACTTAAAAAAACGTAAAACCATGTCTTAAATGTAAAATATTAGGAGATAATACAATGGTTTAGAAAGTGGATTTTATTTTTTTACAACCTATATTTCAAATGCCTATATATTTAAATTAATATACAATTCTACCTCATTTTCTAGAAATACCCACCCATCCACCCATTACTCTTCACTAAAAACTTATTGAGCATTATTTTCCATTCATTTTACCTCTCATGATTATCTCTAAGTGGTTTGTAAGGTTCCTATATGTTTCTTATCAATATTTAAGAAGATAATTTGAAAGTTAAGGGTTTCTAATCTCAAGTCTTTATTTACATGTGTAATCATTTTCAATTCCTTTTCATTTTGATATTAAATGTTTTTATGATTATTTGTTATAAACTACTTAATGTATTATTAACGATAGATCTCAATTTCCATGAATTATACCAAATTAACAAGCCATTATAGTGCCTAAAGATTCCCATTTTAAAAAAATCCCATTACCCAAATCCATATATATGACATATATTGTTTATATTTTGAATGTATTATTTAAATGGGGAGTGTTTTTATAAATAAATATGATAGAGATGTTACTAGTGGAACCTCTATTTTGTCTCAATTGGATTTAATATGATTTGGGAGAAAATCTCACCATTACCATTATTTAATACCGATTTTGAAAGATTTACATGAGGAAAATTTGCATCCATAATGTGTATCAAATATATATGGGAAATACTATTAATATTTATACTTGAATAATCTATCATTATTTTATACATTTACTATTGTAAAATATTATTTTCTGTGAGTATTTCTTATTTACATCCTTCTACTATGAATGTTCCCTACATTGCTACTTCATTACAATTCCTTTAATAAGAGTAAATTCCATTGCATTGTGAATACCCTAAAATTTATAAATTGATTGTTGAATATTCACCAATATATCCATATTATTCTATTTAATTTCTAAAATTTTACAATTTATATATTAATTAATTATATGTGGATCACATTTGATTACTTATTCTTTCTTATATGTGAGGTTTCCTACGGAATATTATGATATGTATAGTTTCACCATTATTATATTATGTTAGATGCATTGGACTTGTTATGTGATTGGCATGGAATGAAATTATAAATCCCCTCGATGCATTAGTAGGTTTGATGGGACAAGATAGTCAGGTATTTGGTGTATGAATTATCCATTTATGTATGATTTTATGTAAGGAGGTATTGATTATATATTTATGACTTCCAACATTATAAATTCCATCATGACAAGATTAGTTATAATTATCCACATGATTTATTTATTTCGACTATTTTTTTATCCATAGATATATTATTATAATGTTATAATTATTGTGAAATTAATTTTATTACTTATTCCTTCCATATAATTGATTTCGTGTTTATGTTATTATTTCTTCGGCAACACGCTACCCTTTACTCGACATCTGATATCACCCCATTAAATTTGTCATATTTTCCCAGGATACCATAAATATTACTACATGTGACATATGGATTTACAAGGATAAATAACAAAGTTTACATATCTTGAGATGTTATAGGTTTAATTTTCAACATAATATAATTTTTATTTATGTATCCAGTTTTATAAGGCTATTAAACTTATAGATCCCATAATTTTTGTATTATGTACCAATTTAATAAAATAAACACCTTAGATATGTTACTATAGCCAGTGTGTTATGAATTGTATCAATGAAAGGTTTATAAAAATCATAAGAAATTGGTTTAGAAGAACGTTGTTTGAGAACATAACCCTATTGTAAACACTTTAGATATTTTAGAAATATTTCTAAATTAGAAGACATGAATTTATAATAATTTCATTAAAATTACATACTATCATTTATCAGTCATATATTTATCTATAAAAATTTAATTTTATGGAATTATTTGTAAATGGTTCTTAGTAAAAAGAAAAAAATGTGTCAATAACCATAATTAGTATTGACATTTTCCTCCCAATAAAATCAATGAAACTAGTTTTTAAGATGTTCTTCTTAAGATTATATTAGTTTAGTTAACTTAGATTGTTAAAAATATCCTTTCCCATGTGGAACAACCTGTATCAATAGTTCATAGTATAATAATGCTGAACCACTTTATATGAAATCAACCTAAATATTTAAATGAAGTAACTAATCAGTTATTGGTAATGAAATGAATTATGGATTTAGATAAAACATTACTTACATAGGTATATAGAGAGAAATCATGGCATTGAATGATTTTAAGGTGATATTTTTAGAGAAATGTTTTCCTTGTGAGAAAAGAAATAAAATGGAACGTAAATTCAAAAATTTAAGACAAAAAGAATAGGAATATTTTTGCGAGTATGAGGCTAAGTTTAAATAGTTATCAAGAAAAGTTTTGGACTGTGTATGAAACATTGGAAGAAATATTATTCCCTTTTTGTGGATTAAAACCAAGTATTCAAAGGGTACTAGTCTATAAAACATTATTTATATGATGAGATAGTGAAAAGTGTAATTAATTTTGTGTAGGATTTATCCAATTCATATTTTTAAAGGAATGAAAGAGGAAAAGATAGTAGGTGAGTGACATGTTGTTTTCTTTTAGAAACATTAGAAAAGCTAAGGGAGAAATTTCCAGTATGTAATATTATTAGAAGAAACCCCCTAGGTATTGGATGAAGGGATTATAAGTTTTATTGATGCATGTAGATAAAGGTATTTAAATATATGAGATAAATGGAAAGATAGATTCCACCAACGTTCAATTATTTAATATCAAGGAGATGATACACTGTTCAAATCAACACCCCAAATGATAAGGGAATCAAAACCAGATTTGAAAAATTGGAGTAATTATAGGATTATGAAATTGTAATAATAGATATTGAGATCCCAAATGATTTAATAGTAGGGAAATTTTCATTATGTAAAAGTTGGATAATATATTATTTGATTTTGGATCTATACACTTGTTCATATATTGCATGTTTTCTTTGGACATTGAATTAATTCCTATTACATTAAGAAAGGAATTTTAAGATAAAGATCCATGTAAATATATTATTAATGAAAGTTTATTTCCCTATCAATATTTAATACATAGATTCTCTTTTGGAAATCTAGTGTAAGGGAATTATTTTAAAACATCGAGTAAAAGAATTCATGATACCACTGGAAGAAAAACTACCAAAACATGCTTCCAAACGACCCCCCTCGATTTAAGATAATGTAACTAATAATTAAAATAACCATATAAACTACACCAAGTCATATAAAACCTTTTCCCATTCCTCATATGGAACTCCATCCAAAAATCAAACAATAACACTAAAACTATGAAAGTTAAAAATGATAAACATAAAGTAAAAAATAGGGATTAATGTTGTTCAAACTTATATCCTACCTCTAAGGGAGTAACAACAACACTTCCTTCATTCATCAAAAAGATGTATCCAATTATAAGACAAAATATATCATACTATATTAATATAATAAGTCTCACCAATTCCTCCTTTCTAAATGATGAATATGTTACTTCCATTTGTGGAATACTTTAACCATAAACTTTGGATCTAACACCTCAGGAACTTGTGTATTCCAAGTTTGAATTCCATGTAAGGAGATACACCTAATCCTTTTAAAGACTCTACTTTCACTACTCAGTTCATAATTTATATATATGGACTAATTTACTTCTTATAGAGGGACCATTTGATCATTCAATTAGATGTACCATCCAAAATTTACAGAACTCCTTCTATTAGATCTTGTGACCTTTAATTTTCTGTAATAACCCACACCTCAACAAAAAACATCAAGTGAGCAATGCATGTCACCTACAATCTTCCCACTGAGGAATCTTCACAATATATCCTTCCATAAACCTTCAAGGAGTGCATAAATTTCATGATCTTCAATTTTTTCTCATCAAAATGACTCAAAATAAATGCTTCTAAAAAACCTACATAACTTCTTTTTAACTACCATAAGCTTCCCCTTCCATTACATTAAATTAATTACACTAGAACATGAACTAATAACACTGATATCCTTCTAAAAACAATCCATTATGGTACTCAGGATACATTATTATTCTACTAGTCAACTTCTGAGCTCCTTCTAGAAGTTACCCCAATGTTTCTCAGAATACCTTGACCCAACCTAATTATACTGATCATGAATCTAGGGATCCTTCCAGAATTTTCTTCAAGATGATGCTGTGTCTATATAATTCAATCATTTTATCTCATTTAAATGAAATTCATTACACTGACCCCATTCTAGATGTTCTGTGGTGATAGTTCGATGAATCCATATTAATTACCATCTTTTTCTTCCTGAAATTATCCTTTCATCACTTCCACACTTAATCTAGAAAACATTCTCAAAACCATTCTCAAAAATATATCTCTATAGAATTTCTTTCACAGTTTGAGACAAAATATCTCCCACACAATTTATATTACCATTCTCAAAAAACTCCGTTTTAACAGAGATTCATTTAACCATTCATCCATTATAATTCCTATATGGTTCACCAATCTATTATTTATTATGATTATCTATACTCCCACTAAAAGTGATCCACCATTAACTTCTAGAACTAAGATCTTCCAATCCACTATGACTGTGAAACTCATTTGAAAGCCTCCATAAAATTCCTATGGTGAAAACTGAAAGATAATTTCCATCATCCAAATTTTTTGAACTTCCATCAACAAGCTATGATAGGAAATATGTCCATGGTATCACTAAACCAAACATCAATTGGTTTCTGAAGACTCTACAACTGATCTTACACAAAATATAATAGATTTTTGGCACATCAAGCATCAGTGAGATCATTACAATGAATTCTATATATAACTCAACTATCCTGAAAGTATGATTTCATTAGCCTGACAAACTATCATTGAATCTTTTTGTAGCACAAATGTGGCATTCATAGTCATTTTCACCCACTGTTCTACATAGTTCCAATCCTTCAAGGATCCCACCTCTATTTCGAAGGTCCTTCTATTACTCTAAAGACATTTTTAAGATTATATATATAGAGATGAAATAATCCAATTCCTTCACCACTAATTTAGAATGAAGTAAGTACCCTAGACTTGGGGTTGTCCATTATTCAGTTTTAATGTGTTTATGGTCAACTCCTTCAAAAGAATTTTTAGACTAATGAAAAAATATCCTTTCAGTCTTTAGGAATTTCATCTTATTCACAGTATCATATTTTGGAATAATATCTAACCCAACTGAATCTTGGTTATTCTAATTGAATGTTAAATTTTAGTACTATTTATTTCCATGAGAGAAATGATAATAACTTTGAACATCATCCATGGTTATCAATTATTTTAATCTCTACCACCGTGTTCTGGAAAAACACCACACAACATAAAATTTTCATCCTTTATTCTTTCTCACATTAGTGTTCTCATGAAAACCATTCCTCATATTCCTAATTTTGGTGATTTGACATATGGTGTACTCATACGCCTTCTTGATGTTTATTTCCATAGCATTAAAACTTGTACACACTTCTCAATAACTATAAATCCACCTCAATCATGATTCCATTTCACATCCACATTCCTCTTGTTTCCATTGATCATATTCTATAAGAATCCAAGACCCAAGGAAAACTACATTTTTTTTCAAGATGGTCTTATGTGAACACAAGGAAAAATTTCAGTCACCTTCCTCTGCTAATGGTTTTGGAAAATTATAGAATATTTACTTCTAGGAACCAATATTTATATCTTTTTAGTCCCACTAAAATATACCATTCCATCCAAATATCTATGTAGAATAGAAGAATCAACCAATATCCACTGATTTTTGATTATAACAAACAGATTCATCTAGATTTTCCTTCTAGAAACATTCATCATCCTATGATTAAAACTTATGGATTAGTCATTGTATTGATTTAATGACCTGTAGTTCTCTCCCTTGATTTTGAATAACTTCCCCTTCAAATAGAACATTAATATCCTCCAATAGCAGCATTACCTATATTCTCCAAGATTAGTATCACCCCCATAATTATTGGATTGGGTTCCCTAGAATCGAATTCTAAATTCTTTATGATTACTTTTATTCATTTTTTAATATTAATAAACATCTTATCATATCATGAATTTTTTTCTTGATATAATATGTGATAACTTCCTAAGGTTAACTATCACACCAAAAGATAATAATAGTTCCCCACTATTATGTGAACATAGAAGTTCCATGATAGTATTTTTAAATATATGTTTAATTTCCCGATGATATCACTTAACGAGACACAATAATAAAGGCTATCAGAGGTAGATAATCATAGGACTTTGAGGTACTTTCTCAATGCTCAAACTAATGGTAATTTCTAATGCAATATATTTTGAGAAAATGACCCACCAAAAGGAAATACATATTTATATGTGTAATTGGATGTTCCTATTAGTGGGTTTGAGTGTTGATCCATAAATTTTACGATTATTATCAATGTATATTATTAGTCATGTATTTTGATGTATATAACAAAATGGTGATGATTTATGTTTATGGAGTGGTGGGATACATTTGGTGCATCATGAGTAATATTGGATTAACAAAAACTATGAGGAAGGATTTTACCATTCTGTTGTTTAATGGAAGTTGAAATCTTAGTCCCTTTGATGGAACTAAACAACAAAAACAAATACATGTCCATTGTTTTCTCTGGGAATATTCATTTCTCGAAATTCAAAGAAGGAGACATCAAGCAGATAGGTTGATGACACAAACATGAAACCTAATTGATTAGTGATATCATGATAAAGTGATTATATTCAAATGTAAGTGTCTATATGAGTTTTTATGTTGATGTGACATTAATGTTTTACTCTATGAGTTCCTTATAATTTCATAGATAATGACCTTGAACTTTGTGTGGAACCTCTTAATACCATTGGTAAAAAGTCCTACAGGTTCACATACTAACTGTATCCATAACCTTAGTTTAATATAAAATATTTTTTTAACATAATTAATAAATATTATTTTGATATGTGTTTTAATAATTATACATGTTTACTTGATCAACAATATTCATTCAATAATTATTCGAGAGAATATTTTTCTGGAAGAATATTTTATTAATATTTAATTTACATTGAGTGAATATAATATTTATTTATTTACTTATTTATTAGACAATAATGTAGTAATATTTATTTATTTAATAAATAGTAATTACTTAACACTATATAAATATTATAGAGGAATGGAAGACTGAGTTCAAAGGACTCATGAGAATTAAAATATATTAAATAGGTTTTGAATAAATTTTTGACAATTTACTAAATAATTTATATATAATTAATAATCTAGTTTTTCACATGAAAAAAATAAAAAAAATATTATTTTAGACATGAAATTTTTTAGGGATTAAGAAAATAATTGAAATGCATGTGAAATTATTATTTTATAACCACAGAATAAGTTAATCCAAATAATATTATTTCCAACCCTAATGAAAGAAATTTGGTTTTTGTCCTTCAAAAAAACTCTATAGAATCCTCTATTCCATAGAGATATCATCTCCAAGAACTCCCTCAAGAAAGGACAATATCCCTCCACCACTGTGCCTCTTGATTTTATGGATATCAAGGAGATTCCTTCTTTAAAATGACTCTCATGGAGATCATATATGAATGATGAAAGAATTTTGATATTTTATGCCCAAACTCATGGATTCCTTAAACATTTATCAGTGGTTTACAGTGCACATGAGGGTAATATGTGGATACATTATTGGAATAATCAATAATGATATAATTCATCAGAAAGTAATTCCTTAACTTTATAAAGTAATTCCTTAACTTTATAAATTAATTTTGGAGAGACTATACACTTGATTCCTATGACACAATGAGGGTACTACGTGGAGACATTATTTGATTCCTCAATAATGATATAATTCATCACAAAGTAATTCCTTAACTTTATAAATTAATTAAAAATCATTACATGATGATTCTACATTTGGTTCTAGTGTTCTCATGTCAATTAATCATTGTTTCAAATGCGTTGTTCATAGATTTTTTCATTGTGTAAATATTAGATTGATCATTGGCTACGAAAAAAATGAGTTTAGAATATCTCTAACGATGCTTCTGATACTCCTAGACATACAATCAGATCATCATTGGATTATATTATAACTTATTTACTCTTATAAAAACATCTATAATTCCACATATTGAATGAAAGATTCCACAGGGAACCTGCATCCAAGAGTGCTTTTAAATCCAACATCATAGTTGGTACCAACTTCATCTTCTGGTGAACATACTTCCAAGTACATTAGACCAATTAACTCAATAAATGTTATAGTCTTCTATCCAATCTCAAACTAACACATCAATAATGGAAAACACCTAAAAATACATTTGGTCAAGATGATTTTTGATATCCATAAAACCTTGGGTATCACCACTTCTTCAGAGTGAATTTATACCAAAAATTTGATAAACTGATCCATAGAGAACTATGTTACCATGCTCTACCGTCAGATAATAAAACCAGTCCCTATGATACCACTTATTGGAATCAAACACTAGAATGAGAACAAACTATGATACATCATGTTTTGAATCTAGCAGAAGGGGATACTTCTAAAAAATCCATTTGAAGTAGAAATGACACTAGCATAAGTACAACTATGGAACATGTTTATGGAGGATCCCCCATGACTTCAACTTTTGTAAATGTGAAGGAAAAAACCCCAAATACTAAACTAATTAATCCAAAACCTAGATTCGATCTTCCTTATACTCCTTCTAAACATAAAATAAGAACATTAAAACCCTAAAAGTACAAAACAAAAATCATGAAGTACATTTAGGATCAACATGGTTTGGACTATCGAACTGTGTCCATAGGATAAATGGAAGAAATTTTTTCATTCATCAGGGAGAAACGTTCCATTTCAAGGAGACATATATCCTATTAGATAAACCAAATAATTATCACCAGCACCTCATTCTGAAATTTTACTTCATTCATTTCAATTCCTTCAAGTCTTATTCCTTCTGTACTTTGACCTTCACCATTGGATCAGGTGCCTTATGTACTTTTGTAAACCCTGGATGGATTCCCTAGAAGGAGGACTCCTAAGCCTTTTTTAGTCCCCTTCAGTAATACTCAGTTCATAATTTTTCTAGACGGACCAATGAACTTAATATAGGGGGAGAAACCAGTCATCCGATCGGTTTCACCATCTGAAATATATGGTCTTCCATAATATGGATTAAAAACATTTAATTGGTTGTTATAAATCCCACCTCTATCACCATATTTTGGTGAATAATGTACATATACTTTTTATCTACCCATTTATTATTCTCCATAAAATATCCTTCTAAAAACCTTCAAGTATTTCTTCCAATGTTCCATCTTAGGTGTATTATCATCACAATGAATTCGAAAATACACTTTATTAAAACATTATGAACTTATGTTTGGAAAAAATAAGCTTACTCCCCTATATACCTCACTAAATTACCCCTAAACATGACCAACTTCCTTTGAGATTATTCTAGAAGACTTACGTTTTGTTAATCAAAATTCTATTATTATTTGACCAGACTACCAATGAGATAATTCCAAAACAAAACACTTTGGGTAATCAGATTGACTCCATCCAACCTCATTCCACTAATCCTGAAACCATGGATCCTTCCAAAATATTTTTTTGGAATATATTTCATATTTAAAACTCAATTCATTCAACTCATTCCAATGAAATTTATTCCACTTTCCTTATTCTACACATTCCATGGTGCTAGTTCTATGTATCCATTCAGATTTCGAAGTGTTATTTCTGTAAATTTTCCTTCTAGAGATTCCATACTTGATCTAGAAACCATTTCTATCACGACACCTAATAGGATCCTTAGTTTCAAAAATTATTTTTATACCAATTATTTAATTTGACATAATCTATGGGATAGATTGGTTCTTAATGTATAATTAAATAATTTATTTTCAATATAAGAATATTAAAATTTTTAAGGATGGAATAAAATATCTAATTTTTAGGAGACTCAAAATTTCTAGAATCCTAATTGGAGAACCTCCAATGGATAATCTTAATGAAATTATTAGATAAGATTAATCATTTATTGAGAAGGATATTATTAGAATAGAGAATATATATATATATATTTAAATGGACTATATTGATGTATTTCTTGAGGAATTACCTATATATCCACCTGTTCATGAAGATGAATTATTTCATGACCTCATAATTTATAGAAAACCAAAATGTAAACTACCCAAGAGAATGGATTTGGTGGAATTTGTGGAATTAAAGGAGAAACTATAAAAATTCTATGATAAGGGATTCATATTCCCATGGTTTTCACCTTGGGGGGAACATGTATTTTTTTTGAAGAATAAGCATCAGTCTATGAGGATATTCATGGACTATTGGGAAATAATTTCAATTACTATTATGAAAAATTGTCCCTTACCTCCCATTTATTTCATATTTTATCAACTTCAAGGGTATCAATACATCATATATATTTTCTTTATTCTAATTATTGTTAATTGAAAGTAAATAAGGATGATATCACAAAGACATATTTTCTCCCATTTCATGAGAATTATGAGTTCAAAATAATTCCCTTTATGTTAAAAAATTCACCATATATGTTTACAGATTTAATGGATAGATTATTCGAAGATTATCTCAAAAAAGTTAGGTTTTTATTGATTATATGTTGACATACTAAAGTGATCACGAAAACCATTTATTGATTTTCTACAAAACACTATTGGATAAAATGATATTTGGTATATACAATAAGTGTGAAATTTTTATTCAATGAGTTTTTTTTCATGGACATATAGTCTCCAAGGATGAATTATCCATTAACCCTGTAAAGAAATAAGTTGTTAAATAATGGAGCGTAACAAAAAATATAATTAAGATGCTTATATTCTTTGGATATACTAGTTACTATCAGTGATTCGTTGAAATTTGTTTATCTATTATCTAATATAGTAACAAAGAGAACATGTAAATGGGAAAAGTTCACAAGGTCAAAGGATGTGAAATATTTTTTAGGAACTAAAGAAGAGATTAATATATATAGAAGAATGATCCATACCATCAGGAAAGGATGGATTTATTATACGTAGAAATGCACCAATGAAAGGACTAGGGTTTTTCATTAAGCAAATTGATAGGGTTTTTTCTTATGCATCTTGGGAATTAATGATTCATGATAAAAACTATTCAAATCAGGATCTTGATCTAGAAGACATATGTTTTTCATTATAGGTGTGGAGAAATTATTATTATGGTAAAATATATGAAATATATTAACATCATAATAGTTTGAAGTATATATTCATGCAGAATGAGATCTATATGTTTAAAAAATTGGATTAATCTAATCAAGGATTATGAATGTGTAATAAACTATCACCTTGGGAAGGATAACAATGTGGAATATATATTGAATAGGAAGGGTCATGGTGTTCTATCCCTGAAGAGGATATAGAGGGATACATTATTCATGAATTTATTAAAATTAGACATGGAATTTACAAGATAATGGGGAACATAATTACTTTTCTATGTAATTTCCAAACTAATATTTACTAGAGAAGAAAAATAAGTCTAAAAAAGATAACCCAATTTTACCAAAGAAAATAATATCCAATAAATATTAGAAATTGATAAAAATCATCTATGAAGATGGTGTGTTAAATATTTGAAATAAACAAGGTTTACCTTTAATAGCTAATCTAAAAGGAGAATTAATAGATGAAGTTCACATTTCAAACTTCAGTATAAACCCAGGTAGTACCAATATGTATAGCGATCTAAGGGACCACTTTTGGTTGGAAAATACGAATCCCGAACTTACTGATTATGTTTCAAGACGATTACTATTCCATTAATTTAAAGACGAGAGAAAAATTATAAATAGGAGACCAAGGAAGGTATGACAAATAATTAATCATATTTATTTATTGATTAATGCACACCACAAATTTTGAAAATGAAATTATTTAACAGGGGAGAATTTATAACCTTTGATTTAACTATTTTAAAAATAAAATTAATTATAAAAAATATTTTATAATTAAAATTGTTTTATTTCATCAAAATGGTAAAAAACATATGTATAAGAATAAAAATAAGACTATTAGAAGAAAATGTTTTTAGATTTTATTCACAGAACACTTGTTTTTGAAATATAATATTTTTTTTAAATTTAAACTTATAATATATATAATATAATTTTATTAAAATGAAATTTATAATTATTATCAATAAATAAAAATTAGAAATTTGTGATTTTGTTAATAATTTAATGTGATAATTTATTTTTCAGTAAAAAGAAAAATACGGTAAACATATATGTTAAATATTATGAAAACATTACGATGTAAAAATGATTTAGGAATTTATATAAGTAAATAAATATACAAAAATTAGTTATTTTATTAATATATTATATTTTAACAAATTAAAATAATTTTAAAATCCTATAAATAAATTTTTATAGTAAAAAAGGGAAATTATGTTTAAAAAAATTCTATTGTGGTATAATGATATTTATCGACCTAAAATAATATAAATATATGACTGTGATTCTAAAATACAAAAATGTTAGAAACCCTGGATAATATTCTGGTTTTTCATTTTACCCAACATAGATTTCAAAGGCTCGTGTTTAGATTTTAATGAACAATTCTAGCTCATTTTTTATAAATACCAACCCATCCATCCATTCCTATTAATTTCAAAATTATTGAGCATTTCTATACTTTCAGTTTCTCTCTATAGGTTTTCATTAAGGAGTTTTTTATTTTTCTAAGGTATTCTCTATCAAGATTTTAGAAGCTACTTTTCAAAATGAGGGTTCTTAAAATCTTCTCAATATTTAGTTGTGTAATATATTCTCATTCCTTTTCACTTTTATTTAAAATTTTATTTGGATTCATTGTCATAATTTACTTATAATATTATCAATGAGTGGTATCTATTCACTCTTATAATAATACATTTATACGCCTTTATAATGATTAAATATTCTCATAATCATAAACATGATGGCATAAATCCACACATTTTACATATATTTGTTGTATTATGGATGTATTATTAATAATAGGTGGAAATATTTTAAGGATAGTGAATATGTATCTAGTGGCGCCTCTATTGGGTCCCTAGTTGATTAAACTTGTTTTTGTCACAAGTTCCCCTTTTCGATCAATGTATACAAACATTGAAATATTTCATTAAGGAAATTTTACATCCCTAATGTGCATCAATTATATGAAAGATATATTAATAATATTTAGAGTGGAATTTTTAATCGTTTTATTGGCATCTGATCATTTAAAATTATTAAATTCAATGTGTCTTTTTTATTGATATACTTTTGATATGAATGTTATTTACACCACTACATAATTGTCATTCCTTTGATTAGAGTGATTTCCATTGAATTGTTAATATCCTACAATTTCTAATTTTATTGTTGAATTTAAAAATAAATATACATATTATTCCATTAAATGGTAGAATATTGATAATACCCAGATACATCATTTTTATAAAGATAACATTCAGTTACTTAGCTGTGATTATGTAACTTATTTCTTTAGGAACATTTTGATATGTATTTTTTATCCATTATCTTCATATGATAGATTAATTTGACTTATTATGTGATGGGAGTGACTAGAAATTATATTTCCCAATAATGCATCATTAGGTCTCAGGATGAAAACTAGTAGGGTCATTGCTTATGTATTTCTAATTTGTGTATGATATCTTGACATGGGTCCTTGATGACATGTTTATGATGTTCTAAATTATGTATTCCATCACCACGTGATTGATTGTTGTTATTCATGTGATTTATTTATTTCAATTGTAATGTTATTCTTGGATATATTATGCTCATGTAATCATTCATATAATTTTCATATGATTATTTACTCGTTCCATATTTTGTTTTTAATTCTTTTGTTATATTCTCTTTTGATTTAACCTACCCCTACTGAGAATATGAGCATAAACATTTATATTATTTTCCATTTTCTCAGGAAACCAATAATAATACTATGTGTGGAATATGGATTTTGAAGGAGAAATTATAAAGTTTTCATTTTTTAGATGATATATCTTTACTTTCAAATCTTACAGAATTTTTATTTATGTATCTAGTTTGTTTACACCATTAAACTATTTGATCCCATTATCTATGTATTCTGTACCGATGTAAAAAAATGATGACCAACTTTATCATACTAGAGTTGAGGTGTTACACTCCTACTATCACCATGAGATATAAATACTTATCCTATTCATTTAACACATCCCATAGACCTGATATATATTTATATAAATAGGGGTGTGAATAAAAGTATACTATTTAGGATCCTCCTGAAAATCTCTTATGAAAACATGGAAAAATGATACTAAATCCTCAATAGAAAAAAAAAGAAAAACAACTCATTACCTAAACTAGGTAAAATAATTCCCATTCTCACTAAGTCCCACTCACTAAATAAAAAACCAAATATATTAATATAATAGTGATGGAATATATCATGAAGGTACCATGCACTACTCCCCCAATATTTTTTCACTATCTCACTCCAACAATAAACATCACATCACTTCTATCCCTTCAATAACATCATAACTATGGTCGCACATCCAAATATACACATACAACATCTTAATAACATAGCCACATCTGATCCACATAATATAACCACAACAACACATAACTACCACATACCACCTTCCCATTTTAATTAGGGTATAATGAACATAAAGTAATTTAACCACTTTCCCTCCTCCTATCATGAACCAACCCCACTATATGATATCATCACATCATCATTAGATTATTATCACACCACATCTTTTTTCACACTTTTGAATTTTGGCCATCAAAACACATGCCTAAAGAGTATACTATCACAGCTGTTCTATATCTATATGTGATAATGGGGAAGGGTGGTATTTATCCATCCATTTCCACACCTACCATGATGTTTGGGGAAAATACCTAGAACCTGAAACATTTGGGAGTCTAATTATGAATATTACTATGGTGGGTTGCATGTATAAATAAAAAGAAAATACATAATGTGATACTACCACACTCATGATCAACCAAATAGGTTTGTACAAAACTATTATTAACTTACCCAACTATCTAAATATCAATAACAATATATCATGTCAACAATTCAAAATAATTTTTAACTGCACCCATAATCATCCACAGTTTTTGATCATTATTCAAAATATACCACCGCCCTTTGTACATAATTTCACATTTCCATCCATCTCTAAAAAAACATAAATTAACCTAGATATTAACCATAATTTTAGTATAATTATCATCTAATATATCAATCATTATTTAGATCAAATTATCAATTCATTACACAGTGATACTAATAAAGTAATACCATTTTTTATATTATTTCCATATTTAATTCATTTATTCAATTATGATATGATTTAATCAACCATTGTGTTTATTACTTCCTTCAATTAATTTCAAATATAATATCATAGTAACAACATTCACATAAACCGTTACAATAATATAATAACCTTTTTTCATTAAACCAGATATCATTAATGGAAAAAATCAGCAGAAGTACAAGTACAAAGCCATGCATGGAAATTGTCCAGCCAGAGTTGGATGGTGTCAAAAGGGCCTAAGGCCGCCAGCTGATGGGCCGCATTGTTTCCTTCCCTTTTTGTAAAGGAGAAGGTGCAAGAAGCGAATCACTGGCCAAGTGAGAGAATCCTCCTAATGATGGTACCAAAAGGCTGGAGTCCACCATCGTTGTTGTTGATATCATTAATGACGATAAGGCAGTCAGACTCCAAAAAAATGTTGATCCATCCAAATTCCACAGTGAGCATCAAACCAACAAGGATGACCATGGCCTCAGTAAACACCGGTTCCCAGAAGGCCTGGTGTGGAACATATTTTGCAGCAAGGATTTTTCCAGATGATTACGAGCCAGAAGGCCGAGGGAAACAAGCCCATCCTTTTGGAGAGACGCATCCACGTTAATTTTAAGAGTACCTTCCGTTGGGGGGTTCCACTAAGAGGGTTGGATTAGGGCAGCTCCTATCATAAAATGGTCGTTGTGGTCTTTCTAGCCCTCAATCTAATAAAGAGCATTGTCAATCCAGAATTCGGGAGGTTTTTGAGCTTGAAGAAACACAGTATCGTTGTGTTGGATCCAAATAATCTAGTCTAGCGTGCAAAGAGAACATTAGAGAGCTGAGGAAAAAGATGAGCACCAACGCGTCAAGATATCAGGAAGGTCGCAGGCCAATGCCAGAAAAACTATAGAGGATGGGTCCCATTTACTCCAAACTTGCTTAGCTCCCGGGCAGTGAATGATAGCGTGCATATGAGTTTCAATAGTGCTCGGAAAGAAAGGGAAAAAGGAATAACTGGCCATATGTTAGTAAGCGTGAAGGCTCATGGTTGGGAGGGTACCCGTGCAAACCTGCCACCAAATTTGGCGAATTTTTGGGGGAACATTGAGTGTCCAGATCATTTAGTGTTTGATCCACACTCTATAATATTAATTAACCCCATATTATCTTTATCATGAACTTATTTACATTATTATCAAGTTTCAAATTTGAGAAATAATTTGCATTTAATATGATATTAAGAAAAAAATACATATAGTCTATGAAATAACATATAAACTATTGCATAAGAAATAATGTCAAAAATCAGTATCATTATAATCTTGATAAACACATGGAATCACTTTCCCTATTTTTCAATATCTTAAATCATTACATTATATTCTTATGCAATTTTCATGACAATAGCAATTGACAACTGAATCGTGTTAATTTTATATTCAAAAAAATAATAGAGATTGTTTGAATCCCTTATGTCAACAGAATGTCATTTATTTCCCTCCTATGTCCATGATTTATCACACACATTCTTACATGATTTGTTCTTCATTTGAAAATATCAATACACCTCCATAAAGGGAGTACATAATTAAGGATAAGGAATGTGTTATGTTTTTATAGGATTTATAAAATGTAATCTCAAATACAACTATTTATACCCAAAATTTCCCCATATCATCAATTTCTCAGAACTAAAAGGTTTATAAAACATTGTAACACCCTTTACAAAATGAAAAAAATAAAATATATAATTTAATTATGCAATTTACAAATATATATCATTTTATTTTCATTATATCTAAAAATATTTAATTATTTTTTATTTATATATAAAAAAATATTTATATATATCAGTTCCTATTTATATTTTCTATAACATCCTTTTATCATTTAACTTTTATAATATCCACTTATTTCAATTATCCAGATTTATATGATATTAATATTATTTTTATAACACATGGAACTCCACTTTATATATATACAAACATAATTACCTATTTTAATTTTAAATTTATTCTGGTTTTTTTTGTTTCTCTCTTTTTTATGTCATATATCTTTTTTAAAGGGTTGTTTCATCTTTAATAAGTAACGTAACTTCTTTTTTTTCAATGCATTATTTTTTTGTAATTAAGATCATAAATTTAATATTTATTTTATTTTTTTGATATATATATATATATATTAGATTTTATGCAGTGACATGGAATATAATATCAAAATATTTTAAAAATAAAGGGTATGTTCAAGAGTTTACAAGATGCACACCAAAAAACTTAAACAAATAATGATTTATTATTATTTAAATGTAACTATTATAACATTGTAATTAAATTAGAGGGAATGAATAGTATAAAAGGTATTATTAAATATATAATGGTCCGAATCATTTCTAATGCATTAATTTATTTATTTTAAATAAGCACTAAATTTTTATTAAAGTCATTTTATTCTTTAAAAGTATGTTTTCTTCGAAATTCAGTTTACTTTACTTTTTGAGTGAATATTATAGTTAATTTTTTAAAATTTTAGAAAATTTATTTGAATGAATAAATTTAATATTTTATTTCATAATGTAAAAATTATTTTAGGATGAGTTTTTAAGAGTTTTAAGAAAATATTTATTTTTCAATGAATAGTGAAATATATAGATTTTAATTAAAAATTGTATTATACATTAGTGTATTTATAATATTAAATTATATTTTTAATTAGTTTAAAAATTATTTAGTAAATTTTTATTTAAAATAATTCAAATATGGTTTTTGAAGGGATTTAATCATGAATTTTTTATAAAAATATTTTATATTTTAAAAGGTCATTTTTTCTAAAAAACTATTTTCATAATGTTTTGAGAGTTTTATATTAAATTAAATTATAAAATTTATATGTTTTGAATTTTTAAAAATGGATTAGATATTTTGAACCAGTAGGTCTAAATTTTATAAATAGTTCCCTTTTATTTTCGGTCAATACGAATAGTAACCTTTGAATTCTTTTTACCACAGTAAATGGTAAATTTGGTTGTTAAAGTTAAAAATAAAATGACAACGACTATAAAATTACCCTAAAACTTTACCTATGTCTATTAAATGTGGAAATTTCAAAAATTATCATCTATGATTCAGTTATATGGATTTTGTTTCCATTTAGGTGTGATTATGACCATTATAATATATTATTTAGAGAAAAGTAGAAAATACCACACTTTGGTTTTTGGAAACTATAATATTTTTATCATTAGTATTAACTGATTATATGTTCGATTATAAATATTAAATTGAAATTAAAATATATTTTTTTCATCACTGTAATATTTTTAAGGAGGTGTTAAAATAAAAATATTAGTGTAAAAACATTGTCGACATTTTTTATTTTTTATTTTATGAGATTATTTTGACCGATACTCATCCTATGTTTAAAATTAATTATCTTAAATCCATTTAAAAATGAAAATTAATTTATAATAATTTAATGTTTGGGGAAATTCCAAGAGTGGCCCTCCCATCTCTTTTAAAAGGAAACCACTTCTTGTCAATTATTCACAATTAAAAAACCACTTGGGATAGAAAATACCTAACCAATTCCTTTCTTATAATCCATAAACTCATTATAGAGGGATGATTTTGGGCATAATTCCAACCATAGTGGTCTTTAGGTGTTAAGGAATGTTTGTTGTCTGAAGAAGAGGAATCATTTTTAATCGAGAGTTTATATTTTATTTCTTCTTGCATTTCTATAAAATATTCATCATACATGATAATATAAAAAGAAAATTATATTAAATATTCTGATATATTATTACGTTAATATTATAACCTATATCCATCTCCAATATCCATAAATTTGGAACACAATTCATCATTTATGTGTACGAAGAACTACTACCTTACGAACCGATGTAATTCATTTCCCATACCTATCTTTAAACACTAGTTATAATGACATATTTAATTATATATATGATACTAATGAAATATTAATCATTTTGGAAAGATAATATAAAATATACTTTCATACCCTTACATATAATGTAAAATGATAACATTGTTCGTGCGTATGTGTGGACTACCACCTTCACAAAGCGATGTGATTCATTTTTCATCACCACATCACATTGATTATATATATAAGTTTAAATAAATTAATGATATAATATTTATAATATCATAATAAATATATAAATTTAAAATAATACTTACCCTTTTCTATAATGATAATTGAAAAATGGAAATGTTACTCACGCATACATAGGACCTACCATCTCCATGACTATAACACTATTACTTTTTTATAACAATTTTCATGATTGGTTTTAAGAAGTACAATTTATGTATAAAAATCATAATCATGTAATGATTATTATTATGGAGATGAATGAGTGAACACCACTTTGACTATAGTAAACATTACGAAGTAATTTTGGACTTATGAATAGAATATTTTCAACACATCTGAAGTGAATTTGACTTATTATGTAAATAAATATTGAATGTTAAGGAATAAAATAAATATAATAATAAAAAATTTAAAAGTTATTAATAAATTATAAATTAACCATAGTTTATTAATCATGAAGGTAAAGAAAATACATGGCGAGTTAGACTCTTGGTAAGAGGTTTTAATTTAAAAATATTCTATAAATATTACATTAAAACTATCTTTTTTCCATATATATTTGATTGTATTTTAAAAATGATTTTAATAATGTTTTTAATATTCTACAATGATTTTTTAAAGTCATTTTTAACCATGTTTTATTTTTTACAATTTTTTTGAAATGTCTATTTTTGTTTTTTTACAAAATTATGTAGTTTGTGACATTTCTGAAAAATATATTGAAGATTTTTTAACTTATATAGCATGAACAGATTTTCCTGCCATCATGAAATTTTTTTCTTTGAATCTTCCTAAAAATTTTTACAAGGTTATTTTAAAATATTTTTCCATTTATATGGGAGTGTTTTTTTAAAAGTAATTTTAAATTAAAAGGTGATTTTCCTCATGATTTTTTAGACAATATTTAATGATATTTTTATTCATCAAAAACTACAACCCTTTATTTAACTTATGTTTTAAAAGGAAATGAAATCTCTATATAATTTTATTATATTATGGTTCTTGGGTATTGTTTAAGAGGATGGTTGGTTCTATTCTAAAATGAGGGAAGGTGATCCCAATATAGATCTTTAATGAATCAGGTAAAAAGATGGGGTTAACCAATTAGGTTTATCATAAGAGGTTATGGGAATATACTGTGATGGTTAATCCCTAAATAACCATGATAGTTATTTCAATTGTAACTGAAATGGTAACTCTAATTTTAACCATGATACTTATTACCTGTGTAAGTATGAATGATATGAAAATGATTCCAAAAGATACCTGATTTATCTTCACTTGAAATGAGTTTTTATTAAAATATTCAGTTTTCCAAATGAAAGAAAATAAAATTATTTTTATTAAGGCGGAAAGATATAACTTTGTGAAAAAATTATTATGATTTTTCATGATTACAAATAAACCTTTATGAGTATTATTTTTCCATTTATTATTTATTATGATATGTTTTACAAAAATATTTGGATAGAGAAGTTGGTTTCTAAGGTAAAAAAATATTTATTTGACCCACAAATTTTATTTTTGAAAAAGTAAAATTTTTAAAATTATTTATAGACTAACAATTTCTTTATTTCATTTTATGTCCCTTACTGATATTTTTTCACATGCAACATTTTAATTTTTTTTCACAGGTATTTAAGGATGATTAGGGACTTGAATGAGGTCAAGATCAAATCTATGAAGATATATCATGAAAAGAAATATATTTTATTTTTAATATTATACGTTTTGAAAAATGTATATTGTTTATAAGTGTCTAGTTTTTAATATTTGGGATTGTTTGGCAAGTTTTATTCCATAAATCTCTAAAACACTAAACATAAAATATCTTTTGGAATGTAAAAAAGTAAATTCTAGTTTAAATTCACTATAATATGCGATGTTTAAGGAAAATTATATATACAAAACCTTTATCCTCTTTTACAAAACATTTTCCCACTCTTCATTTTTTAATGCGAAATCTTGTATTTGACACTCTCATGTATCATTTATCAATTAACTAGTTTTAACGTGTTATTTTTTCCTAAAATAATGATTTCAAAAATCCCACTGTAAGAACTAGGTTTTGCTGTGAAAGACTTTGGAATATTCTTGATGATATTCCAGAGCATCTCCTTCAGACGGCGTGCGATTCCGAGCCCCGGAGTGGCCGAAATTAAATTTTCAGTGCGTTCACACTGGAAACGCTAAATACATGAGATAAATCCTAAACGGAGTTTTGTATCAGAGATTTGAGTTTACGGATGGGTCCGGAATGGGGTGTTTACCCTAGGAACGACATAAAACATGTCGGCGCGGGATGTTTGGACCCCTCGCTCACTTTCGGAAGGTTAAACGGATAAATTAATAAATTAATTTATTTGTTTGATGACGAAACGCTAGTATCTCTTAAACGGTGGCTCGGATTGGAAAACCGAGGGCACCATTGAGTTTGGAACGTTCCGTTTACTCTATGAGGGGTATAAGTTTTGCGGGCGCGACCCGTCTGTGGAAAAAAGGCCCCAGGGGCGTTTTCGTAATTTGGCGGCCTCGGGCGCTAAGTTTAATAACTTTTGAATGGGGTCTCGGAATAAAATTATGAGACCTCCGTTGTGCTCAGAGCATGGTTCTTAGCATAGGGGAGGCTAAATCCCGACCCCATTGGGAGTTCGGGTACGGGGCCCACGGGCAAGAGTTTAAGTGTTTTGTTTTTAAACACATCTCCCCCCTCTTGGTTGTCCTACCTAGCACGGAAACCTCTCCCCTCTCCTCCTCCACCTCCGGCAAGGCGGCTCCGGAGAGGCACCTCCGGCAAGGCGGCGGATCGCGGTGAAGCTTCGGGCAACGCCCACGAGGTAGGATCGTGCGTATCATTTTTAATTTCTCGCACCATGTTCATCCTAAATTCGTTCTGTCGTTTTTCCGTCGAATTTTCAATAAAATACCATGGATGCGTAGTACGTTTTTTTATCTATCCAACGCATATTTCAGAATCAAAATCCGAGCTCGGAGGAGGCCGGGGTTGATCGTCGAAGGTTGCAGGTTTTTTTTTCGGTGGTCCGGCGAGCCCTGGCGCGGCGGGCGGCCTCAGGCGGTGTCACGGCGTGCGGCGGGCGCCCTCAGGCGGTGTCTTCGGGCGTCGGCGCGGGTGTCCGGTGGAGGCGCTGGGCGTGGCAGCGGGGAGCTCGGGTGTCGGCGGGGGTGTGGGGCGGAGAACCCGGCGAGGCGGCGGTCGCCCGGGAACGGCGACTGCGGGGTCGTGGCGCGCGACCCCTGTGCGGCGACAAAGACCCGTGCCGCGCGGGTCTTCACGCAGCAGCTGCAACCGACCTTCATGGCCGGTCTGCGCGCGGACCGCGTGTGCGCGGCCGGCGTAGGCCGGGCAGACCGACCGGTCCAGGCCGGTCCAGCCCGAGGGGTCTTTCCCCCTCGGTGTTCGGACACCCGTATTTTCCGTTACGGGTGTCCGTTTTGAGTGACCTCTACGGCGGTGGAACCGTATCGACGAGACGGAATTTTTGAGATGGTTTTGGGAATTTTTAATTCCCAAAACGAGGGGCCTCGGTGGCGCGACACGTACGACGAGGGGTTAGTCGTTTCTTTGAGGGATTTTGTTTCGGACGGCGCGGACGCATCCGACGTCCGTTTTAAGCGCCGATAGCGGCGTTGGAACTCTGGCGTCGTGGCGGAGGTTTCTAGGGTGGTTTCGGGCGTTGATGCCGAGTTTGAGGCATAGGCCCCACGACCCGTCTTTTGAGCTGCGTGCAGCTTTTAGTGACTTTTTCCTCGGACGTCCGTTCGGGGCGTGCAAACAGTCGATGTTGGGTGTTTTTCCGAGGGGATTGCAATGGTGCAATCCGCCCGCCCTAATTTGGCATGATGGTGAGGGGCCCACGAGGGCCGTTTGGGCGTCGACGGTGATTTTCCATCTTTATCACTGGGTGACCGTTTTGGACAAGTGAGTAGTCCATCTTGTGTGCTTTTTCGAGAGGATCGCAACGGTGCAATCCATTCGCTGAGTTTCGGGACCGGGATGCGGGTCCCACATGGAACCGCTCGTGTGCAGTGCGCCGGGATGCACCTTTTTCTCCGGATATCTGTGGCACTCAAGTGGTTAGTGCTTTTGACGTGTTTTCATGAGGGGATCACAATGGTGTGATGCGACCGACTGTTTTCGGGGCCGAGGTTTGGGATCACTGGACACCGTTCGGGCGTGAGGCGGTGTTGGTGGCTTTTCCGTCAGATATCCATTTGAGGCGAGTAAGTAGTCTATCTCGCATGTTTTTCCATGAGGATTACAATGGTGTGATCCGTTTGGTTGTGCGGAGCCTCTTACGCGATCTTATTGAATGTGGAGCATGAGAGGTGCTCCGGTGGCGGTTCATCCTACGTTGTTTGTAGCGGACCCTTGGCATGTGATCGCGCACTCTTGGGAGAGTGATGTAAGTGATTCACGAGATGTGGTTGGCCGTGCCTCGGCATTTGAGGTGGAGTTGTTCCTTCACGCCTTCGCGTTGACACTTGGAGACGGGTGCATGATAGCCTTTGGGCTGGAACGTGGTATAATTAGGGAGTATACAGGCGCGCTTGGAGGTACGTGTGGTTTGTACCTGAGACTATTTGTGCACTCAGTTGGGGTTGACGTGGGGCCACACATCGTGTAGTCCCCATGTGCGTGTTGTGTTCTGCTTCAAGTACTTGGACCTCTTGCGGCGTAGAGGGTCTCTCTGTGATCGTTTGATTGACTAGCAGGGTGGAGTTTATTTCCCCTGGCTTTGTGCTCATTTGTTTGACCAGCAGGGTTGAGTGGTATCCCCCTGGTTTTGTTCATGATGGTTTGGCCGATAGTGGTGCTAGTGACACCCAGTGATGGAGCGGACGCTAAACTTCTTTTGGGTGAGTTGTTCTAGAGTTGGGTGGTTGCGCGATACCCACTCCGTGTTTGGTTGGCCAGTGTTATACCCTCCAGTGGATATGGCCAGAGCAGTTCTAAGTTTTACCCTCTAGCGGGGCTGGGCAGTGGGTTACTCATCGGCTTCTAGGGTCTACCCTCCAGCAGAGACTGGGCAGTGGGTCACCCGACGCTCTTAGGGTCTACCCTCCAACAGAGACTGGGCAGTGGGTCACCAGACGCTCTTAGGGTCTACCCTCCAGCAGAGACTGGGCAGTGGGTCACCCGACGTACATAGGGTCTACTCTCCAGTAGAGACTGGGCAGTGGGTCACCCGACGACCTCTTAGGGTCTACCCTCCAGCAGGGCTGGGCAGTGGATCGCTCGTCGTCTAGTTCCAGGTCTACCCTCCATCAGGGCTGGGCAGTGGGTCGCCTGTTGACTTATTCCGGGTCTACCCTCCAACGGGGCTGGGTTGTGGGTCGCCTGATGATGTAATAAGGTCTACCCTCCAGCAGGGCTGGGCAGTGGGTCACCTGATATCTAGTTATGGTTTACCCTCCAGCGGGGTTGGGCAGTGGGTCACCAGACGATGTATTATGGATTACCCTCCAGCAGGGCTAGGCAGTGGGTCACCAGATATCATATTATGAATTACCCTCTAGCGGGGCTGGGTAGTGGGACACCTGTTGGAATTCCAGGCTCAGTCCTCTCTACTAGGCTAGCCTGTGGCTTTCCTCCGTGACTACCGGAGCGGGACCCTCGTTTGTATGGGTCAATGATGTGACAACTTTGACTTTGAGCAGACCTCTCGACTGTGTGACAGTGACAAGGTGTGGTTTGACTTCACCTGGAACTCTCAAGTACAAGGGGCGCTTTCCCCACCGAGACACGTCCTTGTGACGCGAACCAAAACTCTGCGGGTGAGTCAGTGCCGCCCAAAGCGGATAATGTCAAGGTGCGGTGATTGAGCCCCTTAGCTTGCAGTTTAGGGCAGACGTGCGGGATGCTGGGCATCGATGATGGTGTTTCTTTTGGGACTGTTGGTGACTCATTTCCTTGGGCTAAGCTATGGGGTGGAGACCCCCTTACGACATTCTTCGGGTTTCTTGTTGAGTATACATATATGTACATACCTTGTCTCCAGTACCCACTTCTTGGGTTTGGTCACTCTCTATCCAGGGGAGGCGAAGACGCGCGGGGTATGCCACGTGATTTCTCTATCTAGCTTCTCGTGGTTGGACGAGTCTACTCTCCTACTATAGGTAGTGAAGAATCGACGGGAAGTTCATCTTCCTACCTTTTCCAGCTCCTTGTTCCTGGACGAGTCTACTTCCTTTATTTTTTTGGGTTGAGCTAGACTCTCTACTGGTATTCTACTGTACCCTCGGTTGGACTCCTTTAATTTTCCTGCTCGCTCTACTGCTCACCCTTCGGTACCGCCTTTTTTTCTCCCTCGAGCCTTCAGGGTATCCTACTGAGTATTTTTATACTCAACCCTGCTTGGGATTTTCCCGCACTTGGTGTGCCCTTGCAGACGATAGACATGTGGAGCGTGAATTCAATGGAGCGTAGGAGCTTGGGAGCTTGGACCGCGTGCGGTGGCCGTAGCTGGGTTCTAGGTGGGAGACCCGTCAGCTGTTTCTTTTTTTACCTATTGCCGGGTTGTGGCACTTTCTGGTTGGGCACATGTTTTGCCCCTTTTTCCTTTTCAGAACTTTACTTGTATCTTTTAGAGGTCGATGCACATTGTGGTTATTTATAGAAGTTGCCCTTTTTCTTTACTTGTCTTTTCTTCTACTCTGCGCTTTTGAATTGAGTGTGTTGCGTGTGTGTGTGTGTACAGGTAATTAGGCAATGGACTCCCCGAGTTTTTGTGCCTTCGGCGCTAGTCGCCAGCCCATGGCCTATAGAGGCAGGCTTGGGGTAGTTGCGGATCGAGCCCGGGTAGGGTCGGGTCGTGACAAAGTGGTATCAAAGGTGGTATGTTCCTTGGGACGTTGTGTGGACATCCCTAAAAGAGGAATTGGTCAGGATATAGGGAAAAGATGTTAATATGTCTTGAGAGAGGCTCTCAGGCCATGGAGTCCAATGATGGTGCGGTAGCCGACGTATCCATTCACCAGGACCCTGATAACCTGCTTGCCGACTCGGCATGCTGAGACACTTGTTACAGGGAAAATTTGTTTGTGCATCATATAGGATTGAGTCTTTGACGGTCCTTCTTGAGTCAGCTCCCCATCGGGGTTAGTGGTATATACATATATGCTCATCTGACCGCAACACTCCTTGATAATATTCAGGATGTCTCCGCAAAGACAGCCAGCCAGGATACCAGCTTTGGGTGCGTGACGACGACCCTGTGAGCTATGAGGCCTCAGTCCAGAACCCATCATTTGATCCCTTTCTCCGGGTGGTCCGGTAGCAGCTCCCCCACCTGTTGAGCAACAGGAAGTTTCAATATACCAGGCTGAGCATGAGCGACAGTTGAGCGTGCTCCGTGAGTTCCAATGGTAGAGACCGTTGAGGTTCATTGGTGAGACAGACCCTCAGGCAGCAGAGGTTTGGCTCGAGGCAGTGGTTAGCCTTTTCAGGCTTGTGCAGGCGCCGATAGATCAGAGAGAGGCCTTGGCCGCCACCCTTTTTCGTGGATTATCTTGGCGTTGGTGGAGTCTGGTGACTCAACTTCTTGATGAGCCGTCTCTTTCGTGGGGCAACTTTTGGTTGTTGTTCCGTGAGTAGTTTTTCCCCTCCTGCTTGCGCTCCGTTCGGATTCAGGAGCTCCTGTAGTTTTATCAGGGAGGGATGATGGTGGCCGAGTACGCGACTAGTTTTGCAGACCGTGCACGCTTATACCCGGACTTTTTCCATGAAGACAACATCCGAGCGTGGAAATTTGAGCAGGGTATCCGCCGAGAGATTCGTGTTGTCATAGTACCCTTGGGAATTTCCACATATGGCAGGGTGCTAGAGCAGGCACTGGTGACAGAGGGATTCCTGTCGCGTTCTAGTGTTGGTGGTGGCAGTGGGCATGACGGAGCTGGGATGTCTGCCGTTGCTAGCAGGTTCCGGAGGACAGGACCTCGATGCATGTGGCTTTCCCACTGCCGGTTTCGGAGACGTGGTCGTATACCACTATGGAGAAAAGGCGCAAGGCCTCATCCGGGGATTCCCTTCCGTGAGTGGATCCCGGGCCGTGGTCGTACACCACAGTGGCGCCGAATGGCACCAGGGCAGCCCAGAGAGCGCCAGTGCTATGCTTGTGACGGGCGAGGTTACTCGGCATGAGACTGCCCAACCCAAGTTGCTGATAACTTCTGGAAGGCAGCAGGCGCACCACCACAGCAGAGGCAACACCGTGATCGGAGTAGTGTCCAGAGAGGTGGTGCTAGCAGAGGAGCGGGAGGAGCTGGAGGTGGTGGACGACATTACGAGATCTCCCCATCACCACTATGTGGTCCACGTTAGGCTCCAGGAGCTGACGGTTGGGACCGCGGGTAGCCGCGAGATTTGGAGGTCTACGATCCGGCAGAGCATGGGATGGTGAGAGGTACCCCTTGCGACTCTTCTACTTCTTGCAGTAGAATTGTTAGGCTCTACGTGTGAAAGGCTTTTCTCCCTAATCCTTGTTTGAGGTGTTACCAGGGTGACACAGGGCGTCGGGTGTAACCTAGTGTTGGTAAGGAAAAAGGCGTGAGACCTTTTCCTTTCGTCGACGGTGTTGACTCCTTCACTTCCGAGCGTGTAAGAGAATCTTGGTTGAGAGACATCGACTGTGAAATCTTGTGTGACCAGATATCCTTGGGTGATTCACCATATGGATATTCTAAAGGAGGGAATCATCGGGCCTTTCCCCATTCCCAAGCGGTGATTCCTGTCATGGCGTGCGATGTAGAGGTTGGACCGGGGAGGTGAGCTACCCCCGAGGGCCTTCGGGCCGTTTGAGACCGTGCGAAGGGATGTAGAGGTACCCTACCACCTTTCCCTAACCCCAAAGTCTAGAGTGGGTTCACGGCATCAACGAGGGCCGACCTAGCGTGAATAGATCAATCCTTTGGTCTGTGTGCGGTGACACAGAGTTGTGCGTGGGTTCTTCTGGGAATGAGGAAGCCAGGTGTGGGATTAGTACCCTATGTTGCTCCCTAGTTTTACTTTTCCGGGAAAAAATATTGAAGGAGGGAATGATTTAAGAACCCGGTTTTTTCTGTGAAAGACTTTGGAATATTTTTGATGATATTCCAGAGCAACGCCTTCAAACGGCGTGCGATTCCGAGCCCCGGAGTGGCCGAAATTAAATTTTCAGTGCGTTCACACTGGAAACGCTAAATAAATGAGATAACTCCTAAACGGAGTTCCAGATCAGAGTTATGAGTGTACGGATGGGTCTTGAACGGGGGTTTTACCCTAGGAACGACATAAAACATGTCGGCGCGGGATGTTTGGACCCCTCGCTCGCTTCGGGAAGGTTAAAAGGATAAATTAATAAATTAATTTATTCGTTTAATGGGGAAATGCTAGTATCTCTTTAACAGTGGCTCAGATAGGAAAACCGAGGGCACCGTTGTGTTTGGAGCGTGCCGTGTACCCTAGGAGGGGTATATTTTTTGGGGGCGCAGCCCGTCTGTGGAAAAAAGGCCCCAGGGTCGTTTTCGTAATTTGGAGGCCTCGGGTGCTAAGTTTAATAACTTTTGAACGGGTTCTCGGAATAAAATTCCGAGACCGCCGTTGCGCTCAGAGCATGGTTCTTAGCCTAGGGGAGGCTAAATCCTGACCCCGTCGGGAGTTCGGGTATGGGGCCCACGGGCGGGAGTTTAAGTGTTTTGTTTTTAAACACTTATCCCCCCTCTTGGTTGTCCTCCATGGCGCGACAGTCTCTCCCCTCTTCTCCTCCACCTCTGGCGAGGCCGCTCCGGTGAGGCACCTCCGGCAAGGCGGCGGATTGCGGCGAAGCTTCGGGCAACGCCCACGAGGTAGGATCGTGCGTATCGTTTTTAATTTCACACACCATGTTCGTCCTAAATTCGTTCTGTTGTTTTGCCGTCAAATTTGCAATCAAATCCCATGGATGCGTAGTACGTTTTTTTATCTTCCAATGCATATTTCTGAATCAAAATCCGAGCTCGGAGGAGGCCGGGGTTGATCGTCGAAGGTTGCGGGTTTTTTTTTCAGCGGTCCGGCGAGCCCTGGCGCGGCGGGCGTCCTCAGGCGGTGTCACGGCGTGCAGCGGGCGGCCTCAGGCGGTGTGCGCGGGCGTCGGCGCGGGTGTCCGGTGGAGGCGCTGGGCGCGGCAGCGGGGAGCTCGCGCGTCAGCGGGTGTGTCTGGCGGAGCACCCGGCGAGGCGGCGGTCGCCAGGGAGCGGCGACCGCGGGGTCGCGGCGCGCGACCCCTGTGCGGCGACAAAGACCAGCACCGCATGGGTCTTCACGCGGCGGCCGCGACCGTCCCTCGTGGCCGGTCTGCATGCGGACCGCGTGTCTGCGGCCAGCCGAAGCGGCTAAGCCGCGGGCCGGCCCAGGCTGGGCGGACCGGCCGGTCCAGCCCCAGGGGTCTTTCCCCCTCGGTGTTCGGACACCCGTATTTTCCGCTACGGGTGTCCGTTTTGAGTGTCGTCTGCGGCGGTGGAACCGTATCGATGAGACGGACTTTTTGAGATGGTTTTGGGAATTTTTAATTCCAAAAACGAGGGGCCTCGGTGGCGTGACACGTACGACGAGGAGTTAGTCGTTTCTTTGGGGGATTTTGTTTCGGACGGCGAGGACGCATCCGACGTCCGTTTCAAGCGCCGATAGCGGCGTTGGAACTCTGGCCTCGAGGCGGAGGTTTCCAGGGTGGTTCCGGGCATTGAGGTTGAGGTTGAGGCGTGGGCCCCACGACCCGTCTTTTGAGCTGCGTGCAGCTTTTAGCGACTTTTTCCTCGGACATCCATTTGGGGCGTGCGATCAGTCGATGTTGGGTGTTTTTCCGAGGGGATTGCAATGGTGCAATCCGCCTGCCCTATTTCGGCACGATGGTGCGGGGCCCACGAGGGTCGTTTGGGCGTCGACGGTGATTTTCCATCTTTATCACTGGGCGACCGTTTTGGACAAGTGAGTAGTCCGTCTTGTGTGATTTTTCGAGAGGATCGCATCGGTGAAATCCATTCGTTGAGTTTAGGGACCTGGATGTGGGTCCCACATGGCACCGCTCATGTGCGGTGCGCCGTGATGCACCTTTTTCTCTAAATATCCGTGGAACTCAAGTGGGTAGTGCTTTTGACGTGTTTTCCCGAGGGGATCGCAATGGTGCGATGCGCCCGACTGTTTTCGGGGCCGAGGTTCGGGATCACGGGACGCCGTTCGGGTTTGAGGCGGTGTTGGTGACTTTTCCGTCGAATATCTGTTTGAGGTGAGTAAGTAGTCTATCTCGCGTGTTTTTCGGCGGGGATTACAACAGTGTGATCCGTTTGGTTGTGTGGAGCCTCTTGCGTGATCCTATTGAATGTGGAGCATGGGAGGTGCTCCAGTGGGACTGTTGGCGACTCATTTCCTTGGGCTGAGCTATGGGACGAAGATCCCCTTACAACGTTGTTCGTGTTTCTTGTTGAGTATACAGATATGTACATACCTTGTTTCCGGTACCCACTTCTTTGGTTTGGTTACTCTCCTTCCAGGGGAGGCGAAGACGCGCGGGGTATGCCACGTGATTTCCGTGTCTAGCTTCTCGTGGTTGGACGAGTCTACTCTCCTGCTATAGGTAGTGAAGACTCGACGGGAAGTTCTTCTTCCCACTGTTTCCAGCTCCTTGTTCCTGGACGAGTCTACTTCCTTTCTTTTGTTGGGTTGAGTTGGACTCTCTACTGGTATTCTACTGTACCCTCGGTTGGACTCCTTTACTTTACCTATTCGCTCTACTGCTCACCCTTCAGTACCTCCTTTGTTGCTCCCTCGAGCCTTCGGGGTATCCTACTGAGTATTTTTATACTCACCCCTGCTTGGGCTTTTCCCGCACATGGTGTGCCCTTGCAGACGGAGGACAGGTGGAGCGTGACTTCAGTGGAGAGTAGGATCTTGGGAGCTTGGACCGTGTGCGGTGGTCGTAGCCGGGTTCCAGGTGGGAGACCCGTCAGCTGTTTCTTTTTGTTTACCTATTTCCGGGTTGTGGAACTTTCTGGTTGGGTGCGTGTTTTTCCCCTTTTTCCTTTTCAGTATTTTACTTGTATCTTTTAGAGGTCGATGCACATTGTGGTTATTTACAGAAGTTGCCCTTTTTCTTTACTTGTCTTTTCTTTTACTCTGCACTTTTTCATTGAGTGTGCTGCGTGTGTGTGTGTACAGGTACTTAGGAAATGGCCTCCCCAAGTTGTTGTGCCTTCGACGCTAGTCGCCAGCCCCTGGCCTATTGAGGCGGGCTTGGGGTAGTTGCGGCTCGAGCCCGGGCAGGGTCGGGTCGTGACACCCACTTATAATTAACATTTAATTTTTTTTTCATTTCTCTTTTCATATGTAAATAAAAACTTCCCATTTCTTTTTTAATTTTGAGTAAATCATTCAACTCATTATTATAAATGTAATCACATAAATAAATTATTTTAATTTTATTTTAATTGTTATAATTTTAAAATTAATAAAAAATATATTTAGATCTTTTATTACTTTCAAAGAAGAAAAAAAAATAAATAAATAAATAAAACTTCCAGCTTTGACCATGTAGTAAATTAATTAAATAGATTTTTTAAATACTATTATTTTTCATTATTTAATTTAATATGAATAACCTCATAAAATAATTTTCATAATAATTATAAATCCAAAAAACTCATTAATCACAAATTATCCTTAATAAAATCCTTTAATTATTTAATTTAAGAAATAATTTTATAATTATTTTTTTTGTATAATCCCAAAATTTTACATTTATTATTACACATTAATATTTATCGTTTAAAATAATAATATTAATAAATACTTAGATAAATATTAAACTAATAATCAATTAAACTAAAATTATGAAAATATATTGAAAATATATCAAATTCCAATTAATAAATTTTTAGGTTTTCACATCACATAGAAAGGAGATTCAAAAAAGTGGGAGTCTTTATATTTAATACCATTTAAATGAATCTCATCATCCAGAATCAAAATCAATCAAAATTTTGGGAATCTTCTAAAAAAACACCAAGGGTGATACCTCCCTAACATGACCAAAGCACAAAACCCTCTTGATATAAGGAATACTTCAAAATTCTATTCTACTACCACAAGTCAAACAAAAAACTCAATGTCAAAGGATGCCTCTTAAATAAAATTCCTAACACTAAATAATGATCAATCGAATAGAAAATAAAATAAAAACAACACCATTTTCTAAAATGCTTCCTTCTTCCATAATAACCATCCAAGATCAAATCATTATAGAGATTCACCTACTAAAATAAATTTACCTTTCCATAACTAGGTAATCTTTGTTTTAGATTTTTTTATTTTTATTTTTAACTATCATAAACATTTCATCAATTTCTTGAAACCATTCGTTAAACATAAATATTCATAGTTTTTCAAACCATGTCCACATCAATTTAATTTTTTTTAAAATTTGAATTTAAATGTTATTCTATAAAAAATATACCTAAATAATTATATGAAAAACTTTTTTAATTTATCACTTTTAAGGATCATGTTAAAAATTAAGGTTAATTTTGTAAGAGTAATACCACTCACTAAATTCTTAAAAACCATACCTACCCCCATCATAACCAACAATCTTCTACTTCCTCACCATTGTACTAGTAACATAACTACTCATTTATGACTGAGGGACACCCAATATCAAGGGTAATTCATAATTCCAATGTGTTGATTACATGCCATAAAAATTTATTCAATAAAAAAACTAAAATGAACATATTTATTTCAAATTTTTAAATCAATCATCAATAATAAAGTGGAAATACTAATTATAAAGATCTTGAATTATGATATTATAGCTATTCCATACAACTCAACTTCTAAATCAAATAATCATTACTATACCAACCAATACTATCCAACCCTATCAATAAATCCACCTCATTATCTCCATACCACTAGTAAATAAATTTTCAAATGAAATAACAAACCACAAGATATTATTTGAAATATTATCACTTCAATATCTTCCCAACAAGACAATAACAACATACACTGAATAAATATCAACATCCAATAATATGTTTCCAATATATTAATTTTTATATTAAGAAATATTTAAATCAAATAATTACTATAATGTAACTTAAAAATTACATTGATAACCAAACATGCAAGGTTTTAAATTTAAAAACAAACATGGATATTTAATTTAAATAAAATATTTTTATAGAAATATATTTAACAGAAAATATTTAATATTCATTGAAAATAATCCATCAACATAACCATTTTTTTTAAAATAAATATCATCAGTTTTTCATTTAAAGAATTAAATTATTAGAAAAACGTCCATTATTTGACCAGGTCACATTAATGTTATCAAATAACAATACTGGCATCATTGAAAGAGATAACATGGGTTCTCAACTTAACATGTTCTAAACTATTTAAATTTAAAAAATATTTCATTTCAATTTAAACATGCTAAATAACCCAAAAACCTAAGAAATTTATCTTTTAAGTATAACAGATCATTAAAAAATCATGTGTCTTTGTATTAAAAATCAATACGTTCTCTATATATATTGAAATATTATCATGTTAATTTTAAAAAATTTAGTATTCTATTTATCCAAACAATATCAACATGAATCAATTATGAAGTGAATATATTTACATCAATATATAACATGTTATAAAATGATTTTAATAATAGGTTGAACCAATTCACCTTATTAAACTTAAATGGGGTTTTATACTGTTAACACTTATTAATTTATTATGGATGCATTGAGATATTATTAAAAATCAAAATAAGAATTTTTATTTGATTATTAAGCTAGTTTCAACATTATCATGTTTTTTAAATTAACCAAAATTAATATAGAAAATTAATTTACGCACTGAATTAAGAAAATAAACACAAATAGTGCAACCATACATAAAATAGATGGATTAAATAATTACTCACAATATATATAACTAAATATATATAGAGTTAAGACAATTGAAATTAATGTAGTAAAGAGTGTACACACCCATAGAGAAATATAACATTAATATAATTAAATAATATAGAAATTAATAACAATTTAGGATATATAGAAGAAAGGCAATTATAAATTAGTATAGAAAATAATAATAAATTCTTCATTGCCCTAAGAAATTAACCACTATTCAAATAATGATATGGAAATCTATACAAAGATATATATTTCGTTTTAAAACATAATATTATAATTAATTTTAGCATCCCATTATCTCCTTTTTCGATCACATATATAATGAAGTAGGATGCATGTCCATCAACTAGGTCTATGCCTCTTAATAAACATCTTCCTCTTAGTGATTTCAATAATGTTAGGGTCCTTGCATTGGATAATAGGGAACCTCAAACATCTATTTCCTAGATGGTCTCCATTGATAAATTACATGCTATGTTTGAATAATATTTTTTCCCTACCAAACCCATGAAATCCCCACTAATGAAAAACAAAATCCATCCTAACTCTTAACTAAAAGGAATGATACCACCTTTTCTGGATCTAGTTCCATTAGGAACATATATCGGGTGTATAGTGTGATAACCCCAAAATCCCACCTCCAATAGGCTATAGGTGGAGGACTAGTATTGCGGGTATTTATCAGACATATGAGTGGAATTATCCTCACAAATCTCAAAATAATGGAAAATAAACACATAAAATAGACTCAAATAATAGAATAAACCAATCCAAACATCCATGTAATGTTATTCATGACCAAAAACCCAAACGTAAAAGCAAAAAAAAAACTCACACTACAGAAATTCCACAAAAATAAGCTAACTACCAGTATCACCATGAGTTAGAAAAACATAATATATTCACTGATCTCATCTTAAAGACATGACAAATGGATATTTGTAGATATGGCTGATAATATAAGTATACTCAATTGGATCATATCCTAAACCTCTTGTGAAAATTTATAAGAGAAATACTAAAGCCTTGTAAGATAAACAACAAAGTGAATTCTTCACTTGAACCATGTTAACTAAGCAGAACCCTCATAATGTTTCACTCACCAAATAAAATATCCTAATATAATAAAACTATATGTAAATAATATATCATGAAGGTACCTCACACCACTTTCCCACTATTTTTTTCATTATCACACCCCAATGAAAAACATCACAGGGATCCCATTCCTTCCATGTCATCATAAATATAGAAAACATATACACATCTATATACCACATTAGAATAATATATTTATATCTCAACCATATAACTTTACCACAACCACAAAAAACATCCAAATATTAATTTTTTCATTATTTTTTGTTATTGAAAACAAGGACATTTATCATGAACCCTACTCCTACCATGTATGACCACCACAATATAATATCATCACATCATCATCCCATCATCATCACCCCACAATAGCATTCACACTTTAATATTTTTGATATCAAAGACCATATATAGGCTGTTTTCTATTATATTTATTACTTATTTAAAAGCTATAAGGGGAAAGACAAAGTAGTCAACCATTTTTTCCATTACCAACCAGTATTTTTAGAGAAAACACCCAAAATACGAATCATTTGTGTATAAAATTAAGTATTATAGTTAGTTTGGTTGTATATAGAAACCAAAATAAAATAAATAATGTTGTATAGTCACATTAAATCCCAACCTAAAGGGATAATACAAACACAGTACAATTATTAACTGATCCAACTATCATAATATCAACACAATGATCTCATGATAGAAACCAAAATATGATTTCAAACAACCCCATTAGTATCCACACATTGAAGTCATCAACTAAAATATAACACCTCCTTTTCATCATTCCATATTCTCAACCATCACCAAAATAACATTAGTTACCATTGAGATTGAACACCCTTTAACTATAATAATAATCAAACATATCAATCATGCATTATATAAATTTATCAATTATTTATATAATTAAATTATTAAGTAATTCCATAATTCATGATCCGATTTACATATCTAAGTTATTTATTCAATTATGATATGATTTATTTAATAACTACATTTATTACTTTTTTCACCCCATTACATACATAATTACATATAATAAATAATAAAAAACATAAAATGTAATATAGTAACTTAACTACAAGATTATTAAAAAAATAAAATTATAGAAAAAATAAAAATACTCTTTAATGATATTTAATTATAATTCAATTTAAAATGAACACTATATTAAATTAATTAATACCTAATTATCTTTACCATAACTTTAAGGACCCTACCTTAAACAATATAAATTTCAGTGACGTTAAACTAGAATTCAATATCTTAAATTTTCAAAGATACTTTATGTTTATAGTTTTGTAGCGTTAGATCATAAATATTTCATAAAACCCCATATATAATAAGGTGGAAACATCTATTCAATATCCATTTTTCCCACCAAACAACACATTTAAAAAGAAACCTGTTTTATTTTCATAAAAAATCATCAAAATTTTCATATGGACCACATCATTGCCCACCCACATCATATGAAAAACATTTTACAATGTGAAATGAGCACAAAATGATCAATAATATACATAAAACAAAATGAAAGAAACTAAATTTTCCATTTTAAAACCATGTGACCATAAAATGAGTTTGAATTTAAAATAAATAATCTTTGATCTTATACTATAATTTACTTAATAATGAAGTCGTATTTACTTCCCAATGAATTTCATAAAACACTTTTAATAAAATATCAATAAATGAAAAATAATAATAATGAGGGTTTCTAGGAAAACATGAGAACCCATGAAATAAATTTTGTTAAAATAACTCATTTTTACCCCAATGAACATAAAAATTTCAATAAAAAGATCTTTAGCTTACCTTTAAAATCTAATGAATTTTATGGAAACTCAAAAATAAACATAGAAAAGTCATGTGGGTGACTTGGGAAATACTTACCATAGAACTCTTATATAACCCTTATAATATCTATTATAATTAGAATAACATATGTCCAAATTAAATTTAATTTTTCAGAGAACATAATCATTGCCCAATTCATTAGAGCACTATTTTGGAACACCCATAACATAAGATATATCGACCTCACCCATAGGCTATAACAGAGATAAACCCTTTTTATAAGATTTATTAGTATCAAACATGAGATATAATGGGGGAAAACATTAATAAATAATATACAAGCACTATAACATGGATAAAACCCTTGAAAAACTCATTTGATCAAATATTAATGACATCTTCAAATATCAAAATTCCATTTCTTCTTAGAAATATATTTTGAATACAAAAATACCCTAAAAATGGAAATACAATTTTTCTATGAATTAAATATGAAATATTTTAATGGAATTAAAATGTAAAATAATGGTTACAATAGTAGGAAAATCCATCGATTTCATATACATTAAAATAAAAAATATATTTTGCCTTTTATATGGAAAGTAAAAAACATTCTGTAAAAATATTCCCTTTGAAGGAAAGTCAGAAGAAAAATAAAATTTTATTTTAATTATTTTATTCCCATATAAAAATTTCCATAAAATTATTTAAAAAATCTGGATATGGAATAAAAATATTTTGTATGAAATCATTAAAAGAGGATTTTTAAATGAAAGTCCCTTACGTAAAATAAAAATAGTTTTTTATTTTAAATATATTGCAAAGAGTTAAATATGTTAAAAAAGCTTTAAAAACGCTTTAATAATAGATTAAAATTTTTCTTCAAACTTTTATAAGTATGTGGACATTTAATACAAGTACTTAGAAAATAAAATTTGAAAACATTTAACATGAGGTTTTTAAAGTAAAGTGTCTCTTAACTTGAGTCTGAATCATCACCTATATTATTTATCTTCCCAAATAAAATAATTATGTTAATTTAATTACTTTATTAATAACCTTTATCAACTTCATTATAAATTTTCTTTTATTTAATATCATTTTATATATTATTACTTAGTCATTTAAGTTTATGTTGGTCACTTTGATGATATTTGGTTCATAATTCCAAAATGACATTGGTTGGTCAAAAATGGTCAAAGGGGTAAATATTCCATCATCTACAGAATAATAACCATGATATAATAATAATTTTTATACATAAATTATACGTTTAAAAAAATAATTAATGATGATTTTGAAAAAATTAAGTGCATTACAACTATGGAGACTCTAGGCTGTATGTACACATAAGAAACTATTCCATTTACAAATATAATTATGAAGATAAGGTATGTATTATTTAATATTTACATAACGATAATTGTGCACCATATTATTTCTTGAAACATACTTATATAAATATATATCATCCCTGTGATATGGTGATGAAAAATGAATCGCACTGCTTTGTGGAGGTGGTAGTCCACATGTACACACAAATAATGTTATCATTTTATAGTGAATAGAAATTTTTGATTATAAATGAAATATTATATTTTATGAATTATAAATATGTCATGAACATAATATATAAATATTAATTTCGTCATTATAACCATCCCGGAGAGTTAGTGATGGAAAATGAATTAAATCTTCCCGCGAGGTAGTAGTTTTCCATACACAGAAACGATGGATTCCTTTCCTGTTTGATAGAGGTTAAAGAAAAATATAGGTCAATAAATTAATATAATAACATTTTATAATATTTTATATAATTATGTTATTTTTTCATCATTTTTAGTGAAAATTTTAATGATGTGGAAGAAGAAATAAAATGAAAGTTCTCAGTTAAGAACTATACATCTTCTTCAAAAAAAAACATCCTATTCTTTACTCCAAAAGACATATATGGTTGGAATTATGCTGAAAATAATAACTATATAATGTGGCGATGAATTATAGTAATTTTTTGGGTAGTTATCTAATTTATAAAATGTTTCTTTAGGTGTGATGAAATGAGAAAAATAGGTTCCTATTTATAAGAGAGGGGAGGGTCACTCTTGGAATTTCTTAAAATATTAAATTATTCTAAATTAATATTGATTTATAGATGAATAATATTTGATAATATTATAAGATATTATGAGTATGAGTCCAAATAATCTCTTCTAATTAAATTTGGAAAACATTTTACTATGGTTTTACCCTTATCTTTTGGTTTTAGCTCTATGTGAAGCCTTTTCATACTTACCATGACAATGATGTTTTTTACACTTTGAGGGTCATTCTTGTTACTATAAATGAAAAAAATCCCATAATGGACCATTTTTGATATTTTAAACCATAACAAAATAACATTAAAAAATGTAGAATTTTTTTAAATTTAATATTTTTTATTAAATTATTATTTTTATAAAATGTCAACAATTACAATTTTAAAACTATTCATTTACTTTTATTTCTATATCATTAAGAAAAAACATAAATTAGAATAAAATATTTTATTACATCTACAATATTTATTTATTTTTTTAAAATTTCATTTTTCACAATATTTTTTTCAATTTGTGTTACTTTTAATAGTTTTAATATCATTTATTATATTTTCAATTATTTGAATTATCAATACACCAACGTTATGAATGAATTAATTGTAAAATTTTCTTCACTTAAAATTTGAAATAAATTATGATTATATAGATAAATTATTTATATTTTCAATGATTATTTATAAAGTAATATACCTTCTATTTATCCGTATTTCAAAAATATTATAGTTACAAAAAATAAGATTCTGACATTTTTGACTTCTCTTAACATAAAATATTATAAAGGTCATAATCTCATAAAAATGTCAAAAAGAATATAAGTGAATATTATATGAGTGTGGGTGATATAGACTCAATTGATAAAATTAATTCAAGTTTTAGAACCATTTTCGGGTCCTTATCATATTATTTTTAACATTAATTACCATATTTACCCTTTACCATGGTAATAAAAATTACTAATGTCACTATTCATAATGACCAACAATAAAAGTGGATTCTTTAATAAATTTTGATGAATTGATTAGAATATTGAATTAATTTTTAAAAATTCAAAACATACAATTGAATAAATATAATTTAAATATAAACTGTGATGAAAGACGGGTTTTCAGAAAAATTCCCTTTGAAGTATAAAAAGTTTTTTATACAAAATTAAAGTATAAAATTCATTTAAAAAATATTAATTAGATTATTTTGAATTAAAAAATAACTAAATTTTATAACTAATCCAAAATAGAATTTTAATTTTCAAAAATTTGAAAAGAAAATATAATTTTGAATAAAAATATGTATTTTTCGCTATTCATTGAAATATTATTCTTTTTAGAAAATTGTCAAAATTTTACAATAATATTATTTTTATATTATTATTTCAGAAATGATTTTATTTTTATCAAGTAAATTTTATAAATGTTTCAAAATTTATTTATAATATTTTCTCATAAAAATTAATGAAAATCATTTTTGAAGAATACATATTTTTTAAGAATAAATTGAATTAACTAAAAATTGAGTTCTTATTTCCTAAAAATTAACAAATAAGTTTTTATTAATTAGAAACATTATATATATTTAAAAAATTAGTCAGTTCTATTAATACCCTCCAATTTATGATCATTGTTATTATGATCAGATTTAAATAATATTATTTCATGGTTTGTTTACACTAGGTGTTGCGTATTTTATACGTTTTCAAAAATAGTATCCTTTTAAAAATGTCAAGATATTAAATTGTATCCCCTTTAAAAAATTTAATCTTAACAAATTGAAACTTATCTTAGTAATCAAAGGCTAACATTTGAGAATACATTTGTTGAAATACAACATCGTAAAAATATTTAATAAAACCTCTTGGAAAGTAGTAAGGAAAAATAAAAAAGGCCATCTCATGTAAAATATAACTAGGTTTACATATAGGAAAACATTAGTGGGAATTGAAAATATTGATATGGAAGAAAATAATAATGTACAAGTAATGATGGTGAGTGATAAAGATAATTGATAATAAAAAAGTGAATGATCGAGAGAAAGATAAAGAACACAAAACCATCATCCAAAGTAGTTTGTAAAAGACCATCAATTCATTGGAAGAGAAATTAATAGGATATTTTTTTGGATATTTAATTAATTTATTTGAGGAATACATTTACCATATAGACTCAAAACATACAAAAAATATACTTAATTGATAAGTATAATTTCATCCTTTACTAAAATTCAACCATAATTTCATATTTTTCTCAAAATTATGTGTTACAAGATGATATTTTTATGTATGAAAGACAAAAATAATTTTTAATGGATCTAGAAATTCCATCAAATGATAAAAAATTATTCTTCATCTACTTAGGAATTAACCAAAAGAAAAAGTGTTAGAATAAGATAAGATAATTCTTTTTATAAATAAATACAACATTAATTTGAAAATCCTCAATAATAATACCAAAAGATCAACTTAGATCTATCCTAATAATTAATAAAAATATCCTACAAAAAAATATAGAATAATTTAATCACATATTATTGAAAGGTGAATTTAACATTTATATCCCAATAACATATATCAATATTAATTTCTTATATAAAAAATTAAAATTCCCTAATCATATAATCTCAAAGATATAGTAAACATTTCCATAATTAACCTAAATCACCATAAATCAATCATATATGCCTTCCAAAATATAATTTAACCATTGTTACTCAAATAAAACCCTATAATATATTTTTTACCATAATCATATTAAGTTCCCCAAAACAATAGAGGTATTATTCTGAAATAACATTTATCGCTCAATCAAAAAATCACTTTTCAATGCAATGGTTATATATACGTAAAAACATATGCCCCAAAATTTTAATAACCCATATTTACATCAATATTAATGATCATATTAACCCTAAATTTTACCAATACCTTTAAAATTATTTCCATAAAATGTAAATTCATTATCCCTCAAATGATACTTCACTTTAAACCTAATGGTTACATATACCACAAACATCTACAAAAACTAATTAAATATATACAAGGTATTCCCATAATATAAAACCAGGAAAGGGATTTCTAAGACTTTTAACTTATGATAAACCTTAAATACAATGCAATATAATAATAATTGAATCATTATATATAAACACCATAATCATTCAACATTTTTTATAATATATTAACAGTGGTTCTCCATCTTATTCCATAATAATTCTTTCCTAAAATAAATATACGAATCATTTCATAAGATTAAAAAAATATAAACACATAAGTTATGATGTAATACATGCAACCCAAATTTATTTTATAGTTTTCTTATCTTCAACAATAACAGAAGTAGGAATTTCAAAACATCCAAATGTATGGTCTTACTAACCCCATCCTTGAGGTTTCACCCTAGGACTTCGATTTACATAATTTCTATACTACCAAATTTTAAAATATTAGATGGATAACTTGGGAAAAATATTATTCATATTTATGGTATTAGTTTAACACTTCCTTTTCACTTTATAGATTATTTATTTATGACATATTTTACCACATAATAAAATCTTAAAATTTTTGGGTGATTTTCTTGGGTGATTCGTCCCACATTATTGACACATAGGTCATTGAATATTTTGTTCCTTTATGATATTTATCACCTGAAATTATACCAATTTTAATTCCTATAATATTTGATGCATTAGTAAACTCACCCTGGTTTAAGTTTTTAATCATAACATGTGATATCTAGTCAATAATACCCATAAGAGTTCTCACTATATCTCTTAATTCGTTAGGTTTCTCATTAATCACACCACTACATTTTCTTTCACATCCATTGTAACATTGTTTCCTTCTAGAACATGTCACATACTATAATACGAAATAGTTAGGGTGAGAATATCAATCATAATAATCCATAATATGAGGATGATAAACACTAAGATAAGCAAAACCATTTTATCTTCAAATATTTTCATTTATCCAAAATAGTAATAAATCTCCAAAAAAACTAACAATAATGGGTTTAGAGGACTTTTAACTTATATCCAAATAACTTCTTTGCCTATAAAGTTATATAAACCATCCCTTGGTACCAACTCTAAGGATCCAACCTAAAATGATACCTATTATAATGAATTTAAACCATAATTAACTTTCTTTAATTCCAAAATATATTTTAGTTTTAGAGTTTTAGAGGTTCATTTCACAACTATTAAATAAAAAACCATATATTAAAAAGTTGATAGTTCTATCCAGTATCCATTTGCTCACAAAATAAATTTTTTTAAAATGATTTTAGTTTTATTTTAATGACACATTTTCGAAATTTTCAACTTGACCTCATCCATTACCTTATTCATCGGGGAAAAAAATATTAAAAGGAGGAATTAGAAAAAAAATATGCATGGGAAATAAAAAAAGAAACCCATTAGTAGATTTTAAAACCGAGATATCATAAGAAATTTACAACTAAAATAAATAATTTTTGAGCTTAAATAGAAATTTATTTACTTAAGAAATTATCATTACTACCCAACAAATTTCATAAAAAACTTTATAAGAAAACATTCATAATGGTAAAATCATAATGATGACGGTTTCCTAGAAAACATAAGAACCCAAGAAAAAAATTTCTTAAAAAATACCTTTTTACCCTAAAAGTACATAACCATTACTTTAAAAAGGTCTTTAACTAAAATGTTTTTAATCTAAAGAGTTCTAGGAAAAGTCATAAGATAGAATAGAAAATTCATGTACATACCTTGGGGCATCATTATCAAATAACCCTTACATAACCCCCACAATAACCCTTACAACTAGATTTACCATACAATCAACTTCCAAAATAATCCTCTAGTGAACATAATCATTACTCAATGCATTAGAGCAAAATATGAGAACACCCATCATATATGCTATATTGGGCTCCCTTTTGTGATATAATGGGAATCAAACCAATATATAAGCTATATAGGTATAAAAAATGAGGTATAATGGGGCTCAAACCTCTGTAAACAATTTTTGTGGACCAAAACATGAATAAAAACCATGAAAAACTCTTTTAGACCCATGTGAATAACACTTCAGATATGAAAAAGAATTTTTTCTAAAAAATCCATTTTAAATACCAAAATACCATGAAATGGGGAATATAATTTTTATTTGATGAAAAAATGGAATATTTTAATGGAATCCAAACTTCAAATAAAGGTTTCTAAGGATAAAAATCCATTAATGCTGCATATGGTGAAATAAAACATTCTTTTTTTCTTTTGTGAATAAGGTCAAAACATTCCTTGAAAATATTACATTGGAAAACCATGGAAATAAATTAAAATAGGATATAAAATTTCCTTTATAATTATATATTTTCCATATAAAAAAATATAAAAAATAATTTTAACAACATGGATATGGAAGAAAAAGAGACCGAAGGAAAACGATTATAGAGGGTTTTTACAATAAAGTCCATTACATAAAATATTAAATGGATTTTTTCTTTTTAAAAATTATAATAAAGTAAAATATGGTTAAAAATGAAATTTCTATTCCCTTGAATTATAAATTGGATTTTTTATTAAAACATTTAGAAGGAACTAGACCTGGAAGATAAATATTTAGAAAATAAAACCTGAAAACATTTAAAATGAGGGTTTTAAAGTAAAGTGTCCCTTATAACCTTGAGTATGACTCCTCACCTAGGTTCTTTATCATACTAAATAAAGAAATTATTTTTATTTATTTAATTTATTTTGAAAATTTCTCAAGTTCATTATTCATTTTATTTAATTTAATATCATGTTATACACAATTATTTAATCATTTAAGTTTATGCCAATCATTTTTATGATATTCAGATCTTAAGTCCAAAATTATATCAATAGGTTTAGTATGGTTAAAGAGGTAATTATTGAATCATAATAAATAAAAATAATTAAATAATTATTATTTTTATACATAAATTATTATTTTAAAATCATTCATGAAAGATGGTTATGAAAAAATGAACTACATTACAATCTTGGTGATGGTAAGTCATATGTATGCATGAGTAACATTTCAATTATTGAATGATAATTTTGTAATGAAGGTATGTTTCATTTGATCTATCTATAATTATCATTATATACTATGTTATTTTTTTTAAACATACTCATATATATACCTTCCATGTGATGTGGTGATGAAAAACGAATCACATTGTTTTATGGAGGTGGTAGTTTACCCGTACACAAAAATGATGCTATTATTTTTCAGTGAATGGAATGGTAAGAAATAAAATGATATATTATGTTTTTCATAATGATAAATATTTCATGAATAGAATATATAAATATTAATTCCATATTTATACCCAACCATTATAGGTGGTTTTTGAAAATGAATTGCATCAGTTCATGAGGCGGTAGTCCGTCGTACACATATATGATGGATTGCATTCCCATATTACTGTAGATTAGAGATGGATATAGGTTATTAAATTAATTTCATAAAATATAATTATATTTCATATAATTATTTTATTATCTCATAATGTTTGGAGGATATTTAAAGGTGGTTTAAGAATAAATAAAAAAACACGCTCAATTAAAAACTTCTCCCCCTTTTCGGACAACATCTATTACGTAACATCCTAGGTAAATAAAGAATATAACATTTATATATTTATTAAAAATTTTGAATTAAATATTTATATTACTTAAAATGGGATGAAATGTTTTATGGTGTACACGATATGCAACAACGGAATTCTTTGAAATCTTATGTTGCACACAATGCTGAGTTATACCGAAAAATAATAATATAATATTATTTTAAATTGTAGTAAACACCTAGCCGTTGTATTGGAAGGAATATAAAAAACTAACTAAAATATGAATATACATGTTTTTTAAATGTTTTTACATTTATCCAATAAATTTTAGAGGCTTAAATTAAGAAAGAATATGATTTTAAGCATAAATACTCAAATATTCATTAAAAGGTAGATTTACCGCATTTTGATGGTGAACCCTCCTTAAATCATTTTTGGTAAATTTTATATGTTATATTTGAAACAATAACATTCTTATATAGAATAGGGACATCAAAATTTAATTGGGATGAAATTTTGGTATTTTTCTGATAAAGTTCATTTTTTATGAAAAGTGAAAAATATTGTATTTGAATTCATAACTAATTTTTAATATAATTTATTTATATGGTTATCTTATCTTTTTAAATAGTTTTAAAGTGTAATTAGATTATATTTTTACCATTTAATCCAATGTTGGTCATTTTAAGTAATTTTACTTTGAAATTGGATATAAATAAGTGTCTCTCTTTTGACAGTTATTATTTCATTAATACTCACTTTTTTGTTTTGACAAAGAGAATTAATTTTAAATTAATTTCTGCCACTTCTATGTATTGAATTTGGAAAAATGGATTCCATATTTGTAATCAAGAGGTCAAAATTGTGTTAACAGGTAACTTTTATTTTTATACATATGACTATTTACATCAGTAAAATTTTTATTTACCATGGTTAAAGGGTAAATCTAGAAAATAAGGGTTAAAAAATATTATTGTAATAATTTAAAATTACCATAGCATGTGTCCTAATACTATTGGTTAATACATTTCCGACCATGGACATCCTTGGGTTGATTTAGGGACCCCATGGAGCCACTTAAGAGTGATAATGACACTTTATATTCATTAATTTAAAGTAAATACAAAAATGGCATAAACATATATCTTTTAGTAAATAAATTCTTATATGGGGTTATATAATTTATATTTTAGACTATAAAAATTAATATTTAAGTTTAAAATATTTCCTACATTATATTATTTTTTTTATAATTTTTAGGAAATCAAATAAATAAAATTATTTATGACACAATAATGATGCAGTGTTTAGCTCATTAATGAATGATTTAAATAAATAAGATTATAATGATTAAGACAATATCCAAAACTAGTCCAATTCTTATTGAGTGATTTTATTTCAAACACGAGTCATCGTATCTTCAACTTTAATAAGTTTTGGACCTTTATAAACCTAAAATCATTATATAATAAAATAATATTTTTAAACATTCCTAAAGAGCCCCTCCTCCCCCTTATAAAAAGCCCTCACTTCTAACCCATTCCTTATAAAACCCATCTCTCATCCAAACTCTTCCCAATTAATCTCCCAATATTCCAATCCTCCTCCTAAAATACTTCCCCTAGGCTAAAGGTAATTCAAGTAATCCTTTTGGTTCAACCAAAGGGAGATACCTGATTTAAAGGTAATATATTCTCTTAAGTTCTTTTGTTTTATTTTATTTCTACAATCGCATAAAATCTTTTTATTATTTTATTTTATATCAAAAAAGTATCCTCAGTATACTAGGTTGTTTTTATGAGAATTATTATAACAACACTTACACAAATCTCCATCTAATGGTTAAAGAAAAAACTGTTTCTGTGGACGGAAAACTACTGCCTCACGAAACGACGATTGTCCAAATATCTCCAACCACATATTATGGTGGACATTATGATGGCACTATATTTATATGTGATATATATTATATTTATGTTGTCTCTTTAATTCTTTAGTTTTATTTTATATCATACCTTTATGGTTTCCATAATGGGTAGATACTATAATTTCATTTGAGGAACTGCGGACTACCGCCCCCTCAACGTGATATGACCCATTAATGCCATACGTGGAACATAAAAAAGATGGAGTTAATGGAATTATATATTATATTATAATGTAATTATAATATACCAATGGATAATTATGTTTTTATTCCATTGAATATGAAATATAAATGAATGTTCCATTCATGCGTACGTACGACTTACCGTGTCCATGAATGGTGCATTTCATTTCTTATCTCCAAATGTTTTGTACTGTTATAAATACATATATATACTGGATATATATGATATATATGATATATAAATAATTAATAGAATTCTGGAGATAATGTAAAAATGAACTTGAAAATGGTTCTTATGAAAGTAGAAATTAACTTTAGTTTATTATTCAGAAGATTAAAAAACGATCGAGTCAAGTCGGACACGAAGTTAGGGGTTTCTTATCTCACTTTTAATTCCCTGAGATTTCCATTGTTTTCCACTTATTTGTTGTATGTGGTGTATTGTGTACTTCCATTTTATATATATTATCATTATTATCTTTATATTAATGTTATTCTGTGATTTATTTTGTGGTTATTAACTTTTGGTCATACGACTCGATTGATTACCACATGGTAAGGGGTTTTCATATCACTTTTTATTTCTATGATATTCATGCTATATTTGAAAGTATTTACTTTTGTGTGGTGTATATACTAACAATTATTGTATTAATTTTTGTAATATACTTTAATTTATCTGTGTTTTCATCTTTATTGTATGATCCTTCTTTCATGTGGTGTATGTTTTGTAAGTTACCAAATCGGTACGGGAACCTTTCACCCTCTTCTTTTTAAAAGACTTATTTTTTTTGTCTTTTAATTTACATATTATTATGCTGGGATATGTTCTTCTATATCCTTATTTATGTAAATTTTATGTCCAAGTGATTATATAAACTTTTCTCTCTCATGAACTCATTTTTTTAATTTTAAAGTGGTGATGTTAGGCTGTCAAATTTCTGTAAGGGAACTTTGTCACCCAATTTCAATTATTTGAGTTAAACTTATTATTATTGATTATGTCATGATATGAATTTATTATATAATCTATGATTTTTTTAAACTGAATATCCACTAATATTGGGTGTATTTATATTTTTCACACATAATTATTTCATTGATTTATCCTTATTCTAAGGATACTGTCTTTATAATGGATTTTTTCTCTATTTACATTCCATTGAGACTTCATTGTTGTTATGCACCAATTCACTCTTATATGGTGTATATAATATCCTTTAGAATATTATATCATGGATATCTTTATTTTCATGATATTATAATGTTTTGATTAAATGTTATTCATGAATTATTTGTATTCAAGTATCTCTCATTTGGTTAAGAACTCATTAACTAAAATATTGTTTTCATGATTTATTATTCTAAATATTTCTCATTAATGTACAAGTTTTAAAAATTGTATTAAGAATTTATTTATAAGTACATTAATGTTTTAAAATTTTAATTCCTTTAAAATCTTTAAAGTTGTATGAGACACTTTGATTCAAAAAATTTGTTATTATGTTTTTTAAATGGTTTTGAAAATGGTTTTATAAATCATTGTTTATTTCAGTATCTTGATATAATATATTGTGATTAAAATGTGGAAAGGTTATCTTTACTTTATGCTTGTGTTATGTGTTATGATTATGTTATGGTTATTGGGCATTGTTTATGTATCCCGGTGGTTCCGTGATAAACCTAGGGCGGGTCAGCCCGAGATAGCTCTCCAATGAATTTGGTAATGTAACAGAGGTAAACATTAATGTTTCTCCTAAGAGATTTAATGAATATACAATGATGAGTATTCCAAAGAAACTACTTATGTAGGTGTGATAGATAAAATGTAAGTATGTTATGCATTCCACAAGTTAACTTTATGATTTATGATTTCCTTTTTTTATTCATAAATCTTATGATTTTTTGAGGTATATTATGATTGAAAAATTATGGTTTCATTGATTTGAATATATTGATGGGATAATGGTTTCATTCCTTATTTTATAACCCTTACTGAGATTTTTATGCTCATTCCATGTTTTGAAATGTTTTCCACATGACATAAAAACGAATAGGGTCAAGGATGGGATCAAGGAAAAGGCATGTTGTCTAAAACATGGAACTATAAATGTTAATTTTTTAAGAGTTTTTATTTTATGAAAAAATAGATACTGAGTAGAAGTGTCTAATTTTTATTTTTTGAAATGTAATGTAATAGGTATGGCCTAATTCCCTAAAAATATAAACCTGAAAAGATCCTGAATGTGAAATATTGATGTAACTCAAATTATGAAATGTTTAAGGCCGGGTCCTTATACAATCCATTACAACTTAAGTCCTATATGGGTGGTATAATGAACTAAATAAGTACTATAGAATCTACGGAGGGATTCTAGGAAGGTATTTTGGAATGAATTGTCCAAAAAAAGGTTCTTGATGTGTGTTGACATGAGAATAATAGGATCCCTTTTATAAGAAAGGGGATTAGGACTCTTGGAATTTCATACAATATTAATTAATATATATTAATTTGGATTTATAAATGAATAAAATTGATAATATTAAAATTTAAGATACATATGACTCTAAATAGAAACATAAAATTAATTTTGGATTGGTTGTACCAATGTTTTTACCTATTTATTTTTCTTCCGACCCTTCGTTAACCCTTTTCACACTTACCGCGACAACAAAGGTTTTTACTCATTAAGGGATATGATTGCTAAAAGAAATTTAAATGGCTCTTCAATAGACCATTGATTATATTTAAAATCATATACAAATTTTTTTAATGAATATTATTTTTTTAAATGTATTATTTATTTTAATAAAAATAATTTTTAAAAATATCAATATTTTCAATTATAGAACTATTCATTTACATTATATTTTATAAATTCAACAAAAAAACAACACTGAATAAAATATTGTAAAATATATCTAGTATATTATTTCTATCTATAAAAATTTTGGGTCACATTAATTATTTTATACTATAATAGCGTTAATATTTTTAATATCATTTATTTTATTTTTTTTCCTTTAACTGATAATTACTGCATCCACATAGGGTAAGTATTTAATGTAATTATTTATTCACTGGAAATTTAAAATAAATTATAATTATACAGATAAATGCTTTATATTTATGATTAATATTTATAAAATAAAATATCTTATATTTTTCACTATTTTGAAGATATTTTTGTTATTAAAAACAAGATTATGAAATTTTTTACTTTTCTTTATATAAAATATTATAAAGGTCATAATCAAATCCAAAAGGAATAAACGCCATAAAAATAAATTTTTTAAAAGTATGGTTGAGATTTAATCATATAATAAAATTAAGTCAAGTTTTAGAGTCATTTTCTATTGCCAATAAATTTTTTAACATTAATTACCTAACTTAACCTTCATTATGGTAACAAAAATTTATAAGTTTTCTATTCATATTTACCAAAAATAAAAGGTAACTATTTAAAAAAATTCATCTTGATTAAAAATATAGAATATTTTTTTACGAATTAAAAACATATAAGTTTCATAATTAAATTTCAAATTAAACGAGGGTGAAAAATGAGTTTTTAAAAAAAGGTCCTTATGTTTAAAATGTTTTAAACTAAATTAATTTTTAAAATTCACTTAATAAATCATAAATCCATTATTTTAAATAAAATTAACTAATTAAAATTAAAAACTAATAAAATTTAATTTTACTTAGTAATTAATCTAAAATAAAATATTATTTTAAATAAAAATTAGTTATTTTCACGATTAATTTAAAATCAAACTTTTTAGAAAATTTTTCCAAATTTCAACTTAAGATAATTTTTTATATGATGAAAAAATGAATTTAATTTTATAAAATAAATTTTTTAAATGTTTCAAAAATTAATTATAATGTTTTATTAAAGAAATAAATATTTTTTTAAGAAAACAAATTTTTGAAGAAAATATTGAATTTACTAAAAATTGAGTGCTTATTTACAATGAATTAACCGATAAATTTTTATTGATTATAAACTCTATATATTTTATAAAAAATATTTAATCCTACTCACGATCTCTAATTTAATGTTAAGGATATTACAATCCAATTTAAATAATAAAATTTTAGAGTTCCTTAACTCTCAATGTTGTGTATTTTGTACGTTATTGATCATAGTCTTATTTATTAAATCTTAGGATATAAAAATAACCATATTTATGTTATTATAAAATTTAAATCTTGTTAAATAATTATATATTTTAATGATATTGGAATAAATATCCATAAATATTATATGAGATGACATATTAAGAATATGATGAGAATTAATGTCATATATCAATATGACAAAAATCATAACGAACAGTTGCAATCACTTTCCACAAATTTTCAATATCTTTTTCCAATTATGTGATATTATTCGGCCAATTTATTCTCTTTACATATTTAAAACAACAACATGTTTATTCCATATTAAAATATAAAACAATGAAGAAGTTTGGAATCTCTTAACTTAATAGAAGAACATTAATTTTCCACCCTAATCCATGAATTCCCATACACAATTTTCCCAGATTAATTATTCATTCAGTAATATAAATTTTATAACATGAATGGATGAAATAATTAAAGATATTAGAGGTGTTATTTATTTTGGTGCAATGAAATGTAACCCCCAAGACCACTATTTATAATATAAATCTATCCTCAAAAATTAATTTCTAATAAATAATAGTTTTAAAAAGTTTGTAACATCCCTTAATAAATTAAAAAAATTAATTCTACAATTAAATTATGTCAATTAATACATGCATAAAGTTTAATTATCATAATATCCAAAAAAAATTATTTTTTTATTTATACATTAAAAAATATATATATATATCATATCCCATTTATACTTTCAATAAAATCCATTTGTTTAATAATAAAAAGAGAATTTGACTCCGTTTATTTAAAATTATATTAATATAACTTTTTTGACACATGACACTCTAATTTGTATATATATATATATATAACACCCCAATTTTATTTTAAAGTAATTCTAGTTTTTATAGTTAATTTTCTTCTTTTTTTATTTTATATATATATTTAACGAAAGAACTGCTCCTTTAATCTCCCACATAACTTCGTAGTTATCATGTGTTATTTTTAAATTATTGAAATAAATATATTATTTATTTATTTATAAGATATATATATATATATATAAGATATGATTTAGTGACCTAGAACCCATAAGATCATTTAATAATTTTTTTTTTCATATTTCCGATTTGTTAACACCAAAGCATGTATTAAACACTGAAACGTCTCATTTGTCAAATTAATAGTTTAAATTTTAGTTATTTTTTACAAGAAATATTCATTTCAAGAACTAAAATTATCATTAATATTTAATGTTTCTTGTTTTATACATCTATTTTCATACACATATTCAAATTTCTCATTCCCTTTAAAATTTTGAGGGCATCATTCCACTCCTTACTGATAAATTTCAACCAATAATTAACATAATTTAATGTCTTTATATTTTTTATAATTTTAAAATAATGAAAATATATACTCAAAATCTTCATTATTTAAAAAACCAAAGAATATAACTTCCACATTTTACCATTTAATAAATTAATTAAATAAATTCTTTAAATAGTAATATTTTCTAAGCATTAAATACATATCAAACACCATAATAAAAAATTTCATATTAATAATAAATAAAATAATAAACATTAAATAATTAATCTCAAATTATTTTCAATAATGGAATTTAAAAAATTAAATTAAATAAACATTTAAAAAAAATTAAGCTACAAAAAATCCGAAAAATATTAAATTTATAATTAAAGTTTAAAATTTATAATTTAAAGTAACAATACCCATAATAATAATTCCTTAAATAAATATTTAGTTATAAATCAAATAAAAGGATACTTGGAAGATGTATTTAAAATTTAACAAATTTCAAACATTAATTTTGATGTTTTTATATTATAAAAATAAAGGAGTTGAAAAGGTTCAAATATCTACAATGTAATTTGAATTGGGTTTTTTAATGTATTACTCAAATTGAATGTCGATTTATATCCTAAAAGTGTTTAGGGAATATTGGTAAATAATTATATTTATGTAAAGTGTTGGATTTAATTTTTTTACCAAATGATCTCAAAAAATATTCTTCTAAAAAGTATAATTTCATGATGATGAAATTCAAAATAGTTATAAGTATTCAAAATAATATTATTTATTAATATCTAAACACCAGATCTTGTAAGTAACTAATTTTGATTATTATGTAAAAAAAATTTAACATGAAGACTATGAATCCAAATATCAACATTATTTAAGAAATATTTCTTTGTAAATGTTACCCAATAATGGATTTCAGTGGGACGATTTATCATATCGCCACGTAGATATGTGGGGGATATTGCACAGTAATATAACGTGCTTAACCAAACCTTAAATGTACCAGTATCATAAGGCCTCTCTAGTGGTTTGTTACATAGGATATTATTTGAACCGAACTTATGATTGATCTTGTTAGTATTCATAAGGGAGTTTAAAACTATATAAAATATTTCTTTTTATATAAAATTAAGTCTCAACTTTATCATTATTTCATATTGGCATTATATATTCTTGGATTGGAATGATAATTGGCCAGTCAGGGTATGAATTTGTGTTACCCATAATCGATGATTATTAGGGAGCATCCTTGGCTACTATGACATGAAAATAGTAGTGTGGGTTGGTTTTTGTATATAAATATAGAATTCACTCATAAGGTATAAAAATAGTTCCCTAAAATATATGAACCACAAACTATACCACATGGGGCACATTACACTACGTCTTTGGTATGGTATGGGTTCATGATTGAAATAAAATCTCAGTTATATATGATTTCTATGTTACCTAGCCTGATAAACCTCATAATTTGATATCTTTCTTACCCAATCATTGTATTTGAGCTAATTAGAATATGTTTGGGTTTGTTTCTAGTATGTTATCATGTGAGGTTTAACTAATATGAGATTTATCTCCTTGTATGAATTATGGGACCTTAATTGAGATAAAATAATTATGTGTATGGAGAAACTTATATTAGTGACATGTGGTCTGATTATTTATTTATTTTATGGTTATGTGATCTGGTCATCCATCTGGGTGAATGACATGACATGTGTTTATCCATATGGTTAGTCTTTACATAAATAATTTATAACATATGAGTAAGACAAACATGATTAAAATGATAAATGTATCATGGTCACAGAATGTATTCTACATTATGATTATATAATTATATTTTCTTTTAAATAATTAAATTTTTGGGCAAATATTTAACTTGATAGTAGATTGTGCATTCACTTTGACAAGGTGGATGGGGTGAATCAGTGTGAACCTTTTTTACATAATTATTTAAATCTTTTAATTATTCCAAATTGATATTCAAACTATTTTCTCGGTGGATATAAAAAGATATATATTTATTCAGTTACACTAAACACTGACACTTGTAATGTAATAAATAAACAAGAGATAAGAATATGTATGGATTTTTACAAGGTTTGACCATGATGTGGGAATATACACCTTGTTGTATTTGGGTCGAGTGTAAGGCACAAATCATCACTATATTACATAAGTGAATATAAATATGATATCCATATAAATTAATATTTTATCTCCCAACATGTTTAAATTGTTTTGAATGGTTCATTATCCTTGATATTGCTATCATACAATGGTTATTTTCAAACTCCATTTGGGACAAGATATCCAAGCCACTCCAGGTTTGTCTACATCACCATGATAAGATCTATTTTCTCACCAATAGTTCTTTGGATGCAAATATTTAAATAACTATAATGAGTTTCATGTCAAACTTTTTGTCTTGAATCAATCTCAAAATAAATAACTCATGTAGATAACATGACACTCCATGATTTATTCTTATATAATATCTTTCTTCTTCAAGATACTTGACACATATATCTATAATAGTAGCAATTTTTCTATACTTTCTCAATTCTTATTTTCTTATTATTCTTCCCTCTTCCTCTTCTTAATTCAACTTCAAGGATATATGGATATTATAGAGAAGGACTTCTACAAATTATCATTTTTTCTTCTTTTCTCCTTCATAGCACTAGTTATCCTCAATAAAATATAATAGACTTCCCTCTGATTGATAAAAAATTACTCTTCTGGAATGCAGTATAAGTTTATCCTTAATCATATCTCATAGTTAAATAAATAGAATGTACAAGAATATTTCTTTATCAAGTACTATAAATCATTCCTTATATACAATTATTCTACATTAAATACTCATCTCATTATTTCTATATTTTTATGAAAACATAGTATGGCTCTATCATGGAATGAATATATTTTCATGGAATGAGTGAATTCTCACCTTTCTCATGACAGAATGGTTGTGATGCCACATTTGATATCACAACTATACTTCATGATTCTAATTTCATAGCTCACTATAGTGTATATATCTCTTCACAACACGAGTTAAACTTCTTTCTTATCTGGATATTTCTTTCATATAGCTTGAAACTCTTATTCATGGTGAAAAGAATATATTTTTAAAACACATCTTGAATCAAAATATCCCTTGAATTATTTTGATGTTTAATTCATTAAGGAAAACTATCAGTATTTTCATGATTATGATTCCCTAATCTATATTTCTATAACTATAGAACCTTTTAAAAATCCTCATATTTACCTAAATATGTCATATTGAGGATGTGGGACATTGTAAATTTTTATTGTGAATGTAATAGAGAACCCTTACATGCCCTATTGATCAACCCATGCATCTTGCTATGAGGATTGGATATTTTTCAAATATTTGACCTTTTGAGTATCCATATTTATTACATTATCTTTGATACATTGTCAAATATTCATCCCATATGATTACCCCTATGGGTTTGAGTTATACTTAGAATATTGAAAAGTTCTTTGTGTACTGAGTAACTTTATACATCCACTGTGAGTTACCTTGATGTATCATAGAGTTACCTGGTACTTCATGAAATATAATTCACTTACTACATGAAAAATGGATATTTGTGATGGATTATTTTTTATAGAATTATATACCTTCATAAATAACAAAAAATTATGGGTTATTTATTACCCGATAGAATTCTTGTAGGAAATAACCATACATATGGTGAAATTTGAGATGGGATGAGGGACCGACCACCAATGAATTTTGGGTGACATCATTCTAATCCATGAGAATGGGTTATTGGAAATATGCTACATAAAAAATATGCAGGATAGGGTTTTTTGTGATGCCCTAGGGCAAAAAAATTTCTCCAGGTTATTTGTGACAGATAACTTTATATTTCAAATAACCAAGAAAATGTAATTTTTATGATGGACAATAGTATCAATCACAAAAACATTTATTTATGGTGACTAATAGTGAAACACCATATAATCAATCACTATTAGCCATCATGGAAGGATTAATAGTAATAGATAATGAAATCTATTGTAAAATATTTTTCATAATTTTTTAGTGATGGAAAATATATCACTATTAAGCCTTATTGAATAAAATTTATTCAAAATCATGCAAAAACTTTCGATCCTCCCCTCCTCCCAGATTTATTTCTTCTCCACGAATAGGGTTCTCATTGTGCAACCCTCAATCAACCAAACCCAAAAATCATCTTTCGGACAAAATTTCTTATAGATTTAGGGTGGAATCATCAATGTACAAATTCATCTTTTCTCTTTCATTATTTTTGTGATTTCCCATTAGCTTTTGAAACAATTGGTTTGGTTAACACCTGTGGCCAAAATATTCCAAATTTTTATGATTTATTTGATATTTAGAGTTGTTGTAAATTTATTCTTCCCTATTTGGATATCCCCAATTGAATATAACATGTTTTAGCTCTGTAAAATTTTATTTTAATTGATTTTTATTTGTATTTTTCCCAATGAATAAAATTTATATTTAATTTTATTTCAATTTGAATATTCATCTTTATTTATTTTGAGGTATCTAGCCTGCCCACTAACTCCCAATGCACCTACTAAAGTGCCTTCTAACATCTCATACACTCCACGTACATATATAATGATATATATATATATATCAAATAATATATATATAATACGCGATTCAAAAATATTGCAGGTTATAAATATACATATAAACAAGGAAACCTTTTAAATAAATATATATATATATATCAAATGAATGAATATTTATATAGTCCTATATATAGATATATTAAATTATGTATAACATTTTTAAATATATATATATATAATAATAATTACAAACATGGAATTTTTTTAGGTGCATAAAAAATAATTTGTAATTTATTATTTTATGTTATTGTTTGGGATATGATTATTATTATAATTATTTATAGGAGAGTCTGATAATTATTAAAATGTTGAGAAAGTTTATCTAAATTAATTTAATTGGTCTATTATTTGTATTGCATGAAACATTGTTATGAAATATAATTTATGGAATGATGATTCAATTTAATTTTAATGTATGAGGAATAGTAGTGGGGTATTAAATAAGTGCTAAATAATTCTTAAGAGTTTAATATAGGATTTCATGATGAAAAAATGTGTAAAAGAAATATTTGATGTATATATCTGATTCATAAATCATGTAATATATATTCATATATATATATATAAACACACAAATATAAATCATGAAAGAAATATAAAATGAGTATTTTATAAAAATGTTGAAAAAATCAATTGAAAGAGAACATTTTAGAAAAACGTTTTTTATAAGATTTTTTTTATAAAAAAATGATATATGATTATAAATTTGATATGTATATTTGTTAAAGAAAATGATATACATTTTTTAATGAAAAAGTATTAAAAAATGTGATAAGGAAAATAATTCTATATATTAGGTGCTTGGGGTACAATTACATTAAATACACATACTAAACACACATGCCAGAAAGGCAGGCCACAACCCCCCTAAGGGATAACCCACCCATAAAGCCTTATTTATTCAATACATGACCTAAAATCCCAGTGGGAATGAAGCCCATTAAATATCCCAAATACCCACTAATTATCTCGAAGACCTAGTGTCGCGTAATACCTACATCATACTACCAGTATCATGCCTGCATCACTGCCTTCCTACATCATGCATCATGCCTACCTTTGAATAAATAAATAAATAAATATATATATATTATTAAAAAATCATGTGATATATATATATATATATAACATATTAAATAAATATTATTATAAAAATCTGATGAAAAAATCAGTTGAAAGAAAAAACTTGAATATTTTTTTTATAAGAGCCGCTTCGGTGGTGGCGTAGTGGTGAAAGGTGGTGGTCAATAAAAAAAATCATTGGAGGTGCAGAGTTCAATTCATGGGAGTCATCTCTTAATATAATTTATCCCTCCCATTATCTTCTAGCCTTGTTGTGTCACCCGGTTCTGCCGAGTGGGTTGAATGGGCGCGACCCACCTAACAGATAGATTTCTATGTTGAACCATCACTGATCGAGCCATTACCCAACGAGAGGCTCTTCCATCTCAGATGACAATGACTCACTTCCGACTAGTGCTTCATGGGATGAACTCTTCATAGGGAGGGGGGTTCTTGGTTATGGAGTGTTCGAAAAGGTTTCTCCCAAGGATTCCCTTTTAAAAAAGAAAATGTTTTTTTATAAGAAATCATTTTATAAAAAATGTTAATTTTTTTAATTTAAAAAATTACTTTTAAAAATATATTTTAATTATTAAAAATATAGTTATTAATAATTAGTAATTTTTTTAATACCTTTTCAAAAACATAAAAAATACTAATATTTATAAAAAATTCACAATAATTAGTAATAATTAATAAATAATTTGTAATAAATATTAAATAATTAGTCAATATTAGTAATAATTAGTAAATTGTAATGTTAATTAAAAAATACTATAAATAATTTTTAAATATGATAAAATGATGATAATTTGTAATAAATTATATAAGAAAATATATAAAGTAAAATTAATTTTTAAAAATTAGAAATATTTATTAAAAATTCAGTCATAATTAATAAAAAATTAATATTAATTAATAAATAATGGCATCAATTTACAAAAATCAGAAAATATTTGTAAAAATTGTAATTTTTTAACTTCCTTGTAACAAAATATACAAAACTAATATAAAAAATACAGAGTAACTAGAAAAAGGAATTATTAAATAAAATATTTATTAATAATTAGTAACAATCATTAAATATTTTTAAATAAATAATAAATAATTTTTTAATATTAGTAATAATTATTAAATATCAGTATTAATTACTAAATATTATTAATAACTTATATATATCAGTAAATGATGATAAATTGAAATAAATTATCTAAAAATTGTTTGAAATACTAATAATTGTTTAAAATTTGTTATATATATATAATTAAATTCTAATTAATAAATAACTAGTATTACTTAATAAATAATTATATCAATTAATAAAAACTTAAAAATATTTGTAATAATTTGTAAAATATAGTAGGAATTCATGATAATTAGTCATAACTAGTCATAATTATGCGTAATTAATTTTTTTCTAATTAGTCACATTGAGAAATTATAATAATGTTTTTTATTTTTGAGTATTACTAAGGACTCTGGAAGTAGACACGAGTTTCTATTATTTGATCATGATAAAATAAATTAACGTAAAAATCCCAATTAATCTTGTATAAATCACATCTATATTGTGGGTGTTGAAACATTTTTATCATTTGTAATGTCAAGTTCATAATGTTTTAACAAGGTAACAATAAAAAATATATATAATAAAATTTATCTTAGGTGATTCAAAACATTTGACAATTTTGGAGTTTTTAAATTGCATTTTTTTGGCCAGAATGTATTTTTTTGGTTTGAACATGGTGATCAAAATTCAGTAGAAAATAAAAAAAAATTAGTACTAGATCCATCATTTCATAATTTAGTACATGAGGCTACTAACCCAACTATTTATAAATCAAAACATCATAATGATATTCCAAATCCGGAATGATAAATATTTAATTTTTATTATTTTTTGAAGTCTACTGAGAAGGTATTATATCTGGAATTCCTAATAAGAAACGTTGAATATATTAATGTGTTAGTGGATATTAAATTATATTTTGGAATTTCAAATAGTTTTTTTGATCAAATGTTTTATTTTTTAAGTAGTCGGTTCTTAATTGAAATATATTACTTAGAAGTTTCTACAAAAGTATGAGGTTGGTCCATAATTTGGTCATTAATTACCAGAAGATACATACATGTTGAAATGAATATATCTTATATTACGGTGACTATGAATCATTAATTATTTTTCTAACATGTGGATAATCAAGGTATAAAGAATGGAAATAAGAAATTCTAAATTTACAGTGAAACTGTTGTGGTATTTTCTAATAACATTCCATTTACAACGTCTATTTTTGTCTCGCAACATTGATTCATTAATGATATTACATAAATCAAATATTTCTATTAGTAAATGATTTAATCATTAATGTGATGATGATTCAGGGAAATACTTTGATCATAGGCATCCTTCTTGTGATTCATAACCTCTTAATATATACTATAGTTTTTTATTGATGGTTTCTCCATTTGGTTCCTACAATAGTCAATTTTCTTATTGGTCTTTTTTTATAACTTTATAAATCTTACCTATTTATATGTTGATTATTTAACCATATATATATTTCTCACTATTAATTATAGAAAATCTAAATAAGGACTCCATTGTTTATTTTAAGGAACTAATTGATGAGTTAATTACATTGTGGAATGATGATGCAAAAAACTATGATATAGTATCAAATTAGAATTTTTCACTGAATGTTTCTTTAATTTGAAAAAATAGTGACTTTATGGACTAACTATAAATTAAGAAATTTGGTTTTGGGAGAGATCATAATTGTATAAATCTTATAATTTTATGGGATATTCCATATTGGTCTGGTTTTTTACTTTGTCACATGTTAGATGTAATTCATGTTAGAAATATTTTTTTAATAATTTTTTTATACTATGATAGACACACTCATTAAAAATAAACATAAATTAAAAGCATGGTTAGATCTTGACCAAATTTTCAAGTATCCAAAAAAATATATTTGAACATGAAAGGTCCAAAAATTTAATGAATCCAAATTGATCTTATACACTTTTTAAAGAAATTAATTTATTATTTATTCTATGGATTAAATATTTTATGTTACCATATGCTTTTGCTTCTAATTTGTCTCATTACAATAGAAATGGATATATTATGGGGTTAAAAATTATTTCATTCCATGTCATAATGGAAATTATACTACCAATTGGTCTTAAAGGACTATTGAATTCTTTAATTTGGGATGTGTTGACCAAAATATAATATCTAATTCTAGATATTTGTGTAAAAACCTCATATTATAATTTATTGAGTATTCTATAAAGATATTTTTTTCAATTTTATAAAAATTGGAAAACATATTCCAATCGACCTTCTTTGATTTAATTGAATATTTCATTTTCCATATAAGGATAAATATGGGGGCCTATTATAATTCTGATGGATATACCTATTTGAGAAATGTTTTGAAAAAATTATACAAGAAAGTACATAACAAAGAATCATTTTAATGGTTAATTCAAAAATTCTACGTGTAGAAGAAAATTTAAAATTTCTGGTCTTAATATTTTTAATATGAATATCGTTCAAAACAAAATCATATGGGTCACAATGAGACCAATTTTGATGATGTCACATACCAAAAATTTTAATATTTTAACTATCCCAATCTTGGATTTTGTGGTTATAAAAAAGATGGATTTTAGATGAATATCCAAAGATTGTACATACTTATGACCTGCTCAATTGTAAATAAATTACTTGATGCATACAAAAGGTTCTTTTTTTAAATTTTTTTATAATAAATAAACTTATTTACATTATTTTTTAATAGACTATATGATGATTATATCAATAAAATTTATGAAGATTACCCATTATACTCTTAAATAACACTTTCAACGGAATTTTACATATTTCATTCAAAGATTGGTAAGTTAAGTTGTTTATGAAGGAAGATTAAATCAATTTTCAAATTATATGTAATATTTTTAATTTTTATTCTCTCTAGACATCACAATTATAAATTAAAATTGTTTTCTGATTATGTTTTCTCAAAAAACAACCATTGAAATTGAAAAAATATTATAATTGGTATGTTGTTAATGAAATTATATTCCATAACCACATATATGGTGAATGATTTAAATCAGTGAATAATGGTATTTTTTTGAAAGGATCCCATTGTAAATAAACTGATGTTTACTTTTTTGGTTTTTTGTATTAATTAATCGAGTAATGTTATCTAGGCCCAACTTTTTTTTAATATTTATGTTTTATTGATTTTATAAAGATAGAGGGTTGTGAGTTCATCCAAAAAATAGAGTCATTGTCATTAAATATAAAACTATTCTTACCTCAAATGAACCATTTATGTTTCCACTTAAAGTATATCAAGTTTATTATGAAAATTACTTTACAATTTGGAGATATTTAAATGACTGGTGGAGTGTAATAAAATGGAAATATTATGACAATCAATTTATTGAAAATGAAAATAGTTTTTTGTAAGTGAAATATATTTAAATTTCTTAAGAAACATCCTCAAATATATCTCCTAGACAATGTGATATAAATATTTATGATGAAACCCTCTAGTTAAGGGTCGATGATATTGATTGTATTGATGAAGTAATAAGAGATGATGAAACTAAAGGCCATATTGAATTTGATGATGCTGAAAATGAATATGAATTCATTGTCATCAATTAATATGGGGATAAATATGACCAATGATGTATTATATTTAGGTATTTATTAGTTTATTATATTTTTTATATGTATTAACAATTATTTGTAGGTAAGATTATTTTTTGTTCATATAGATATAGATATTCGCAACAATATATTCCTTTCACTTGAAGGTGTCAATATTTAATAGTTTTTTATATTTGATATATGTAGTAAAAATTATTTATAGGTAACAATATTATATTTTTCATTGTATTTACCAGTTTTTTATATTTTATATCGATATTAACAAATAATTAAATTTGAAATTATTATATCTTGGTATTTATTTATAGGTAATTATTATATTCTAGTATTTATATGTATTTTATATTTGATATCCATATTAATAATTATTTACTGGAAACTTTATTATATTCTTGTATTTATTACTTTTTTATTTTTGGTATTTGAATTCAAATTTTTATATATAATATTATTTTTTTCAGAGAGACATTCATAACACTATTATATTCTAGACCATGTTCCAGAGAGACATCCATATCTTTATTTTGATCATTTTTTAAGAAGGTATGTCCAATTATTTATGGTATTTATTTTAAATTAATTTTATTATTAATTTTGTTAATAATATTCTGATTTTTTGTCTGTATTCGCAAAGTTTTTATGATTTAACTATTGGGAACCCAGTTAAGTTCTATGAAATCATTTTTCTACATCATGGGAGTCATGGAATTAGATTTCCATTATTGTTCAACATCATATGTTCAACTACTATGTTGTATGTCAAAAAATAATATATTTTATTTTAAATATTTTTGATTAGTAACATGTTGATTTTATTTATATAAATGAATTTATGGTCTTTTACTGAGAATAACTTATGAGATATAATCCAATCGGCATGATAGACTTTTATAGGTGAAAATTTCATCAGTTTTTACACAACTTAAGAAAGAGATCCATGGATAGATCTTCCATTATAGTTTTTAACCAGTCTTCATTCTCTCTTTGACCTAAATATATCTCAGCATACGTAAGGGTTGTATTGTTTTCATACTATATATGAGTGTCTTGTAGGAGGATTTCAACATCTGTGTGTTAGAGATAGGGTAGGTAGGTGGTCACACATAGGGATGGGAGTCGTACTTGTTATATACATCGATGATATATGGTAAGTAATATGATCAATTAATGTATATATACATTAAATGTAAAATGTTTGTTTTATTTTAAAAACTAATACTAACCCCTCTATTAAGGAGTTCTATGTTTACAAGAAGATGCATACTGATCCCTATACATGAACTTTTACAATTAAGGATTTAAAAAGAACTAGAAAACACATTTAACTATGCTAGGAAAAACTATTAATCATGGAGAAGATAAGGGGAGGGGGGGGGGGTCCCCTTTAACAGTTCTAATATAGCACTGATAAAGGCCTACTTTCCCGTGATGTGCTGTTTATTTAGCAGCACACCCAACACTTGCACACCTGCACAAAACAACACCTGCATGCGAACAAAGCACAGAAGAATTAAACAATGCACACAAGAGTTTCAAAAACAATTCTATATACATTTACATGACATCATGAAAACAAAAAATACAATTCTATATACATTTAAAACAATGTTTTATATGGTTACAATTACAATTATCCAATGAATATTTAAAAACAGTAATTTTTTATCCTTTGGTATGCGTGATACCCACTGAAAAATTTTCGTCCATGGTATTAGTTACCGAACAAATCATCCTATCTCAATAAAAAAATTCCACATATATAGGGAAAAAATATTATGTTAGTAAAACAATAATGAAAAAAATTAAAAATTAATATGAAATAATACATTAATAAAATGTCAATATTTAATAAAAAAGACAAATTTGGAGTTATACTGGTCCCACCGTGCATCGTATTGATGGGGGATGATTCCTACACATCAAAAATGAGTCATAGATCATTTATTTAAAATATTAAAACAATCCGAATGAGTTTTCTCAGTTTTGAGTATGTCACTTTTAATTTTAATAAAATTAATTTCAAATTTAAATCAAGTTTTTGGATTTATATCGATCACATCATTCATTGGATTAAGGTGCGATTGATTCCTACTCATAAAAAATGAGTGGTGGATCATTTTCCTAAAGTATCAAAACAATACAAATGTTTATTCTAGGTTTGCAGTATGTCACTTGTGTTTTTTTCTAAAATTAGTGTAAATTTTAAATAAAAAGAGGCACATTAAGTCATACCAATAATAGAGTGCATTGAATTGATGTGATTTATATTTCTACATGTCAAAAATTAATTATGGATCATTGTCCTAAAGTATCAAAAAAAATCCGAATGAGTTTGCTCAATTTGGAGTATGTAAGTTGTGTTTTTTTGCTAAAATGTCATTTCAAACTAGAAACATGCATTTTGAGTCATAATAGTTTCATATTATATTGGTTTGATATGATAATACTTCATAAATGTCACAAAAAAATTATTAATCATTATCTTTAATTATGAATACTATTGGGGCAGGTTTTCTGGGTTTTCAGTGAGTGACACATTTTGAGCTAAAATGTCAATTTTAAAATGATAACATACACTTTTAGCTTTACCGGTCACACCGTGCATTAGATTAAGATACAGTTAGTTACTATATGTCAATAAATGACTGATGGATCATTATACTAAAGTATCAAAACAATCCAAATGTGTCTTCTCAGTTTGCAGTATGTCACTTTTGTTTTCCCATAAAATTAATGGCAATTTTAAATTAAAAGAGACACATTGAGTCATAACAGTCGCATTCCTTGTTTATTTGAGGTGAGATTGATTTCTAAATTTCACAAATGACTTATGGATTGTTGTACTAAAGTATCAAAACAATCCAAATATTTTTGCTCGGTTTGTACTATGCCAATTGTGTTTTTTACTAAAATGTCATTTCAAACTAGAAACACACATTTTAAGTCATACCGATCACCTCATGTGTTGGTTTGATATGATACTTTTTCATACACCTCAAAAAGAACTTATGAATCGTTATGCTAAATTATTTTTACAATTGGAGCGGGTTTTCTTGGTTTTCAGTGAGTAGCACATTTGGAGCTAAAATGTCAATTTTAAACTTATAACATACACTTTTAAGAATACTGGTCATATAGTGTGTTGGATTTAGGTGTGGTTGATTCATACACATCAACGATGACTGATGGATATTTTTTCTAAAGCATCAAAACAATCTGAATGTGTTTTATTGGTTTGTAGTATTTCACATGTGTTTTTTTAAAATTAATGACAATTTTAAATAAAAAGAGACACTTTGAGTCATAACATTCACATTTTGCATTGAATTGAGATTTGGTTGATTCCTAAATGTCAAAAATGACTTATTGATTATTTTACTAAAGTATCAAAACAATCAGAATGTGTTTTCTCAGTTTGTAGTTTGTCAGTTGTATTTTTTTTACTAAAATGTCATTTCAAACTGGAAACACGTATTTTGAGTCATACCGGCCGCATCGTATGTTGGTTTGATATGATACCATTTCATACACATAACAAAGAACTCATTAATTGTTATCCAAAATTATGAATACAATTGGAGTGTGTTTTTTTGGTTTTTAGTGAGTGACATGTTTTGAGCTAAAATGTCAATTTTAAAGTGATAACAGACACTTTTTTCTATATCGGTCACCCCATGCATCGGATTTTGGTGCGGTTGATTCCTACACATCAAAAATGACTGATGGATCATTTTACTAAATTATCAAAATAATCCAAATGTGTTTGCTTAGTTTTCAATACGTCACTTGTGTTTTTTTCTAAAATTAATGTCAATTTTAAATAAAAAGGGACATTTTGAGTCATACCAATGGTATTGTGCATTTAATTGAGGTGAGATTGATTCTAACAAGTCAAAAATGACTTATGGATCATTTTAAAAAAGTATCAAAATAATCAGAAAGTGTTCTCTCAGTTTTTAGTATGTCATTTGTGTTTTTTACTAAAATGTCATTTCAAATTAGAAACATGTATTTTGAGTCTTACCGATCACATCATGCATTGGTTTGATATGAGATTGGCTCATACACATAAAAAAGAACATATTAATTATTATCCTAAATTATGAATACAATTTGTGTGGGTTTTCTTGGTTTTTTTGTGAGTGACACATTTTGAGATAAAATGTCAATTTTAAACTGATAACAAACACTTTTAGCTATACTAGTCACATCGTGCATCCCATTGAGGTTTGGTTGATTTATACACGTCAAAAATGACTTATGGATCGTTTTAATAAAGTCTAAAAACAATACGAATGTGTTTTCAGTACATCACTTTTGTTTTTTCTAAAATTAATGTCAATTTTAAATAAAAAGAGACACTTTGAGTCATACCAATCACATTGTGCATTGAATTTAGGTGTAGTTGATTCTTAAATGTCACAAATGTCTTATGGATTATTTTCCTAACGTATAAAAACAATTAGAATGTGTTTTATTAGTTTTTAGTTTATCAGTTTTGTTATTTTATAAAATATCATTTCAAACTGGAAACATGCATTTTGAGTCATACTAGTCGCATCGTGTGTTGGTTTGATATGAGATTACATCATGACCTTCAAAAAGAAATAATGAATTGTTATCTTAAATTTTGAAGATAGTTAGAGCGAGTTTTCTTGGTTTTCAGTGAGTGACACGTTTTTAGCTAAAATGCCAATTTTAAACTGATAAGATACACTTTTATCAATATCGGTCATACTATGCATCGTATTGAGGTTTGGTTAATTCCTACACATCAAAACTAACTAATGGATCAATTAAATAAAGCATTAAAACAATCAGAATGTGTTTGATCCATTTTCAGAATGCCACTTGCGTTTTTTTATAAAATTAATTTTGATTTTAAATAAAAAGAGACACTTTGAGTCATAACAGTAACATTGTACATTTAATTGAGGTGTGGTTAATTACTACAAGTCAAAAATGACTTTCTGATCATTTTCATAAAGTATCAAAAAATACGAATGTGTTTGATGAGTTTATAGTATGCTGGTTGTGTTTTTTTACTCAAATGTCATTTCAAACTAGAAATACACATTTTGAGTAATACCGGTCTCATCATGAATTAGTTTGATATGATACTGCTTTATACAAATCACAAAGAACATATGAATCATTATACTAAATTATAAAGAAAATTGGAGCAGGTTTTCATGGTTTTCTGTGATAGGTTTTGATCTATAATGTCAATTTTAAACTGATAAAAAACACTTTTAGCCATACCGGTGACACCGTGAGTCGGATTGCGGTGAGGTTGATTCCTATAAATAAAAAATGAATGATGGATCACTATCTTAAAGTATCAATACAATACGAATTTGTTTTCTTGGTTTGAATTATGTCACTTGTGTTTGTTTCTAAAAATATTGTTTATTTTAAATAAAAACAGACACTTTGAGACATACAAGTCGCATTGTGCATTTAATTGAGGTGTGGTTTATTCCTACAATTCACTAATGGCTTATAGATAATTTTCCTAATGTATCAAGACAATTCAAATGTGCTTTCTCAATTTGTAGAATGTCAGTTTGTTTTTTTTACTAAATTGTCATTTCAAACTAGAAGCACACATTTTGAGTCATACTGAGCGCATCATGAATTGGTTTGATATGACACTAATTTATAAACATCACAAAGAACATATTAATCATTATCATAAATTATTAAGACAATTGGAGCGTGTTTTCTTGGTTTTCATTGCGAGACACATTTTGAGCTAAAATTTCAATTTTAAATTGATAAGAGACACTTTTACCCATACCAGTCACACTGTGCGTCAGATTGAGGTGCAGTCTATTCGTACACATAAAAATGACACATGGATCATTTTCATAAAGTATCAAAAAAATAAGAATATATTTTCTCAGTTTTCAGTATGTAACATTTGTTTTTTTCTAAAATTGTTGTCAATTTTAAATAAAAAGAGACACTTTGAGTCATACCAGTCACATTGTGCGTTGAATTGAAGTGCAATCGATTCCTACAGGTCACAAATGACTTATGGATCGTTTTCCTAATGTATAAAAACAATTGAAATGATTTTTATCATTTTTTAGTATGTCACATGTTCTTTTCACTAAAAATAATTTCAATTTTAAATAAAAAGAGACACATTGAGTCATACTGGTCACATTGTGTGTCATATTTAGGTGGGGTTGATTCCTACACATTTCGAATGAAATATGGATCATCTCACTAAATTATCAAAACAAATGATTGTGTTTTCTCAATTTTGAATAGGTCAGTTAATCTAATTCCATTTATAATGATCTAAACATTTCATACATTGATATCACATATTAGTAGATTAATATTACTTACATAAAAAAAACATAAATATGAAAAAATGCATTAATTCTATGGGAAATAATTTTACTATGAAATCATCAAGATTACCTCTGTTATTAATCTGTCATAGTGTCATCGCTCTTCTTGCAGAGGCATGTCACATGGAAAAAAATCTTTTAAAATAAACAGACCCTACAAGGAATAATGAAAATCAAATCAACATTTCATTATATAACTTTTCATTAAAATAGATATATTATATTGTAACATTACCTTTACATCATTCCAAAGGATTTATTTGGTCCATATATACGATAATAACTAAACTAATGATTCTTTGTGCACTTCACTACTGTTTCTTAACTACTGCTTAACATTGCATCAGATCTAAACTTTTGATCTGGCGTCCCTATGCACCCCCATCAAACTTGCTATTATATTTATCTGGTATTATAATTGTTCTTGAAACATAGATAATGTTTCTCTTATCTATCTCATTTATTCAGTTTGATCCTCTAATTTTTTTTCCTGAAAATATGTTCGGGGTGTCACCCCAAAACCCACACGTCTAACGTGGCCATATTTTTCCAGATGGTTCAAGGCTGCTTAAGGTATGTCTATATCTAATGCGGAAGTTATTAATTCCTACAACCTATTTCAGATAGAAAATATAGGAAAATAATTAATATTTGTTATGTAATACTGATTTAAAGAAAAACTAATTTATATTATATCTTACTTACACATGTTTCCAAAAATCTTTGTGTGATTTCATCTATCAGTATCCCCTTTTTATTTACAGAATTTTCCATCCATAACACATGGCGTGGGATGGAAGTGACTTTCGATTTCGATTCATCAATCTGCATATAAATATAGGAACATGGTCCTGGTGTTGTTTCATTTCACATAAAAGTACTATTGTAGATTTAAAATACATACCAATAGTTTCTAATGTTAAGTGTACCCCATCATTGGTTTAGTTTAGGGGTACAATTGTTTTTCTAACCGTTTCTTATTTTCAGTACTAATTTGTTGTTCTATAAGTAAAAGACTATCAATCGAAGTTATGAATACAAGAAACGTCAAACAATGTATTACCAAACACAATGTACCATAAAATTATGCTCCGCACGATGACTTCAAAACACATCCCACACTCCTTGGGATATCAAGTGTTAATAATGAGGAGGTGGGTGTGGCTTGTTTTTCCCTTTATCATATTTAAGATGATATCTCATTAAATTTTTTTCAAATCCTCTATGAATCCTTCCTGTAACTCTTAATATATATTCCTTGTGTGAGACATCTAATAAGCGTGCATTCTACACAGGATGATAAAGGGTAAGTCATTGTTTTAGTTTTTTATTTTATTTTAATAAATTAAAGAAATGATATCATAATGTTACCATAATCTCTTCCCAAATTACTGTCTTAAGCCCAATGACAACATGATGCCACAAATGTATATCAATAGACATGTGTTGTTGAGTAACAATTCCAATGTTACTACTAAACATGGATTTGTTGGGGTTATCATGTTGGCCTCACTTATTCTATCCCACCTCAAATTTCATGCCTTTTTCTTTTTTCCTTAAGAATTTTGGCTAACACTCTCAAAGTATGACACACTTTTTTTTGCGCTGCATGGGTTTCAATGCTTAGATTTTATTTTGTTTTAGAATCATCATTATGTTCCTTAGGAGTGATAATGTCGACACTAGGACCAGCCACAGTAGGTTGGGAAATTTGTTGTACCTTAGCACTGGGACTGGCAGCAATAGGTTGAGAAACCTATTGTACCTCGGCCCTGGGACCAGAAGAAATTGGTTGAGAAACCTATTGTTCCTCTGCACTGGGACTTGCAGTGGCAGATTGAGAGACCTGTTGTGCCTCAGAATTGGGTGCATCAGCAAGTGAAAAAGTCCTTATCTACAAAAGTGGTTTAACATTTAATTTAGATTATATAAAATCAGTAGTGAACAAATAATTACATATGGTAACACAATGTATATTAAAATAAAAAAATAAATTTATTATTGAACTCTCTTTTTTTAAAGGCTAAAGATATTTGACCCATCTATCGACTATTAAAATACCTTCATTGTGGTCTCCTATAACATAAAAAATTTTGTCTACATTGGGACCACTATGAAATTATTGTGAATTCCCAATAAAAGGGTCGTCCTCCTCTGAATTTTCATCTGACCCTTCAGTTGTTTTGGTCGATAATAGAACAATTGACCGGTTTTGGTTTATAGGATCTAGAATTTAAAATACTTTTACTGCATGTGATAACATTATAAACATTTCCTCTTTGTCCTCTTCCTTATTGAAATCAACTTTCACGAATCCAAATTCATCTATTTTAACAACACTCATATTATCAAATCACTTTCATTTAAAGATTTGCACTTGGAATTTTGTATAATCCAACTCCAATATTTGTTTGATGATGCCAAAGTATGTAATAATATCATAAATTGGATTTCCTTCCTTAGCACTGGAAACATGCATCACTTTAGCCACAAGTGTAACCCCACTATTCTGCATGGTACTATCTCCATCATTCTCATTAGTATAGAATTTATAACCATTAACTACATAATAATTGTAATATAATACACACACACTTTGTCATCCGACTAGCAATCGATGTTGTTCTGAAATTGAGTCAGGATTTTCATCTAACTTCTTAAAAATATGGTCCTGAAACCATCCTATAAACTATTTATTATGTGTGTCTGATATCCATTTTTCATCCCTAGATGGATTCAATTGACTAATAATTTATTTTTGGGTTTGAACATATGGGTAAACATTGAAACTGTTATGAAAAATGTAAAGGTGGGAGTGCTCCCAATCTGTAATATTGATTGTGACAACCACTCTTCAAGAAATTCCTTCACCCTCAAGCTTCCTAGTGTGACGAGATTTTAGTAGTCCAATGCTTTCCACACCAGACATGTATTCAGTACATAATTCATTGGCCTTCTCAACAATATATTGCTATGAAATACAACCCTTTGGCTGACTACGAATTTTGACATATCTTTTCAAAATCTTCATATACCATTCAATGGGGTACATCTATGTATAATGTAAAAGAACCATGTAGTCGAATCTCTCTCACCAACTAAATTGTAAATGGAACCATCATATTAATGAATTTTGGTGGGAGGAACATTTCAAATTCACATAATATGATGGAAATTTAAATTTCCATAGTTATAAATTTTGCTGGGTCTATAACTTTTCTACATATAGCTTTGAATGAGAAACAAATCATTGTTAATGTAAGGCGTCCATTATTGAAAAAATTCAATATAAAGGTATATGAATTAGATATTTCATAAAAACATAAAAGTCATGTGATTTCAGAACCATTAACTTTAAATCTCCCATTGACATGATGTTCTCGATATTTAATGAATACCCCTTTAGAACCTTTACATCATTCAAGAAGTTGCAAAACTAATTTCTCCCCTGCTTGGAAGGAGTGTAAGAAGTAAGAGGAAGAAATGTTCATCTTTCACCCTTAACTGGTGCCAGCTCTTCTTGTATTGTCATCTCAATCATGTCCAACTTAGCCTTAATTCAATCCTCTGTTTTTCTGGGTGCATTTAACAACATTCTGATTACACTATCACATACATTTTTTTTTCAACATGCATGATATAAAAAAAAAATTTAACCTACAAAAAATTATAGTATTGTAATTAAAATAAACGGATCCCTTTTACCAACCTGTTTTTTATGGTTTTTCAAAAATTGTTTACCAAAATTAGTGTCCACATATTTTACTTTCTCCAAAAATTGATCACCTGTTAGTGGAGATGGCGTTGTACATTCTTCTAAACATCCATCGAATGATGTCGTCATAGATTGGTACTTATGTTGTTGGGGTAGAAATATGTGATGTGCTATAAAAACACAGTTTTCGATGAATTTTTCAACCTAATCGACTATGTACCTTGTTCGTAAACGGGACACCCTTGAGTTCTATTAATGCTATATCCTGAAAAACCTCCATAAGAAGGAAAATCATTTACCATCCCAGAAGACATGGCTCTCATAGTGAAATCTTTTTTTTGTAAGCATCAAACAACATAACACCTGAATCCCATATTAATTTTAAATCCTTGATCTATATATCCAAATAAACATCAATATCATTACTCATTTTTTTGGTCTTGATATAAGAATATATAACTTGATGTATTTTGGTTCCATACATAACCATGGTGGTAAGTTATAATTTACCTACCTAACTGGATATGTACAGTGACTGCTGCTTTGAGAACCAAAAGGATCTACTCTATCTATAGATAATACTAGACGATGGTTTCTCAGATTTTTTTCAAATTCAGGATACTTAAGATCAATTCTCTTCTACTGAGGAGAGTCTGATAGGTGATGTAGTTTCCCATATTTAAATATTGTATCTGCATGCCATGTAAATTTTCCTACGGTCTCCTCACTTCCATATACGTGCCTAAACCTTGGAATGATTGGAATGTTCCATACAACTTTCATAGTACTAGATTTATCTTTGTCATATCTAGAAGCTCCACACTTTGGGCATTATATAAGGGATTTTTGGCCCTTGAAAAATAGTATAAAATCATTTGGGCATGCGTGTATTCCTTTAGAGATCATACCTATCAATTTTAGCATTTGTTTGGCATCATACGTTTGGCTCGGGATCTCATTATCATCTAGGATCATGTCATTCAAGAGAGAAAGTAGTCCCGTAAAACTGGCGTCACTCCACCCATTTCCCGCTTTCAAATTATATAGCTTCAGTACTGCTGACAATGTTGTATATTTAGTGAAACCATCATACAATGGCATCTTTGGAAAACTCTTTAACATCTCAAACAATTTTGGTCAATCACGATGTTTATCTTCAATTGTCCTTGTCATTTACTCAATATTATCTTCACCATCATTCAAATCTATAATCACAACATCTATATGGTCGTCTTCATTGTTCACACTTGTAATCAAATCAAATTATCCATAAAATGCAGTGTTATCCCATCCACTACCTACATTTGTTTTTCCCCATGTTTATTCAAAGATGTATAAGTTCGATCTATTCTGTGATAGATCAAGTGTTCTTCTAACTCCTTCAGACTAATTTATCATGAATATCAACATCGTAAACACGAAAAAAGGATTTAAGAAGGGTCATATGAATGATCTTTTGAAAACTTGATAAAATCCTTCACGACATCATCATACACTTTTAACAGATTGGATTTCATCCATTCTTTATTCATATTCATCCTATTTGATTCAGCAATATTAGTATTTAACAATACAATTACAAAAAATATGTTAAACTTGGGTCATCATCTAACTATAATAAATGGAACTAGCAAGAGGAAAAAAATACCCTTACCTCTCCATGCATTACTCAGGACCAACGTAGATCCCACCCATCTTCTTAACCATCTAATCAATGGAACTAGATATGAGAATCCCTTTCAAAAGAATGTTTTCGTATCCCACATGTGATCTATATGCATCATTATAAACCAGTTTTTTTGTGTTTTTCTAGACACATAATGTCTATAGTCATAAACTGTGGTACTAAATTAATAGATGGTATGATTTTCCATATAGTACTTTAGGGAGGAAGGATTCATTACTGGTGTTCTTATGGTTATTTGACTAGGGTGTCCATAAAGTGTCCCATAGAGTCCTCTAGTGAAGTGGTTCTCTAAGATTCAGTGGAATTGCAATAGTAAAAAAGTGGTGGTTCCAATGAAATGGGTATGGTTTGGATTGATATTCAATGGTAGAGGAACTAAAACATGGAATAAAATGGCATACCAATCATGCCAAAAACCGCAACACCATACAAACACACAATCATTCTCACAATCGCAACACCATACAAACCAAAAAAACACAATTTAATATTTAACAAAGAATCCATTATTCAATTCTGCTTGTTAATTCAAGGGTTATCATAGAATTATTATCATCTAGGGGAAATCATTAATAATCCAAGTATACATAAATTACCAATTTCTATATTCAAATGTTCAACAGGAACCAACCAACATGCAATTCATTTAGTGTGGAAACAAGGGCCACCGACGACAACGATTTTCAGTGGGGGTGTTTAGCCCATACAATTCACAACATAAAAATCAATATCAAATAGTAATAACATACAAAAAATAGGAAACAATAAGTAAGAGGAGAAAACTCACCATGAAGGTATCATTCAGCGAGTAGTGGAGGTGTGTTCGCGACGGATGAGAGGTGCCTAACAGAGGATATTTTTAACCAAAAAGAAAACATAAAATGAGAAATCATATGTTATACCTATCCAAAATAGGACCAATGATATTTAGGAATGGGACGTGTCTGGTTAAAAAAATTTATTGGTCAATAGTGGTATTTTATTTTCCATCTATGATATATGCTTCCTGTTTATTTATTTTTTCTGTATAAAATATTTTCAGAAATGTTCAACTTATGAATGGGACATGTATGGTTTTCTATAGAACGATCATTTTTAATTTACTCAAATTTTGGAGTAAAATACTCCACATTAATTATATCTTTTTCTAAGGGGTTCATTTATATCCCGTAGGGATTATGAATTCCACTTAGGTTAATGGAAAGTAAGGTCAATTGTTGGTTATGATACCGGTCTAGGCCATATCATTACATTTCCAAGTGTAAGTCACCCATGTCCATTTAAATATAGTTTTTTTTGGGGGGTGGGTGGTGCAGGTCAGACACTAATATATTCCCAAATCCACTAGAGTTCCTATGGGGGTGGGTACTAATAGTATCATATCTAATAAATCTTTTATTGATTGGACATTAGAGTAGACACTGCTAAGGATTTCCTCATTTGTATTGTAGTAATTTTTGTTTTGTGAGGGGCAGTGACTTGGTCAAAGACCAAAGCACATTTTATTGAATATAAAAAAACAACAAGGTTACATAAGACGAAAGGAAGGATTTTTTTTAGAATCCTTTTCAAAAAGTTGAAATAAATCAGGAGGAAGGTCATTCAGCCAAGTCAAATCCTGGTGAACACCTTTGTTTGAAAGTGCATCCGAAATAGTGTTGGATTCATGAAAAGCGTGAGTGGCAATGTAATTAATCTCCAAGAGTGAATCAAGACACTTAATCCAAACGGTGGTAAGAGGCCATGCTAGTTGGATCACACCCTTCCAGATTGCCAGGACAATGGTGGTCGAATCAATTTTGATGCAGAGCTTCCTCCGGTCTTTTTTAAGGGAAAAATTGAGGGCATGGATTACACCCATAATTTCAGCTTCCAGAAACGAGACAACACCACATATGCCAAAGAAACAACCGTGAGACTGGCCAGAAAAATCTCTAATAATCACACCACAACCTGCAAGATATGGTTTGCCCTTTGATGAACCATTAACATTTACTTTGATCCATCCTGGCATCATATTTTCCCAGAACACTTCAAAGGTGTGTTTACATTGACGATAGAGGCCATCAACCCGAAGTTTGCATATAATCATAAAATCACCAGCAAAGTTTTTCCAGTGGGCCTTTTGAATCGAAGCAGCCTCTCAGAACATAATGAGAATTCTGGATTTTCCTGCATTAAGATTTAATGAGAATTTATTATGGCGGATATCATTTCTGTCATACCAGACAACATGCATGAGTTTAGAAACGGCAGAGAGGAAAATAATTTTGATTTGCTGAGATGCCTCATGATCAACACATTTCTTTAAGAGAGAGAAGATCTAGTTAAGAATAATCCACCAGCATTCAAAAATTTCAAAAATATAATTCCATAGAGTAGAGGCTGTAGCACATGAATGAAAAAGGTGGTTAGTATCATCCCTATGTTGGTTACATATGTGACATTCAGAGCAGAGTTGGATACCAAAACTTTGAAGGAAAACCTCAGTGGGCAACCTGTTGTGAGAAATACACCAAATGAGAGTGAGTCTGGCAGGCTTGATCCAAGTCTTATTAAAATTATTCAACCATTGAAATCTAGATTCAGTTCCAAAGAAATCGTTCTTCTAGAAATCTTTTGAGTCAAGGATTCCATTTGAGGCTGGTTCCCAGACAAGAAAGTCATTAGAGCTAGTGTAGGGGTAGTTATCAATTATTTGAGCAATGTTTTCAGGGAGCTCCTTTCTATGAGAGTGAAGATAATCTTTAATGTTTTAAGTTGTATTCTCAAGAGGAGAGTTAGGAGGTAGCATGTAAATTTAAGGAGAATCAGTCAAATTATCAAGAAAGAAATTCATGTTGGAGTAAGCTTTTACCATCCATCTAGATTTTTCCATAATGTGTTGGATAGAAATCCTAATGGAGGGCTAGATTGAGGAAGTAATGTAATTTATGTTACCTTTCTTAAGCTTGGTGAGAAATCTATGCTTGATGAATTCAATAGCATTAGAGTTTCTGTTAATTAATATCCATGTAAGTCTACCCTGAAGAGCATTATTAAAGAGTTTTAAATTTTTAATACCAATACCCCCCTTATCTAAAGGCTTGCAACAGGTCGTCGAAGGAATGGTGAGAAGTTTCCTTTTGAGTATACTTCCCGTCCAGATGATGTTTTTAGTGTAGGTGTTACTTTTTAAAAAAAATACTTACCGGCCATTTATAGATCATAAGATAAGAGACCATTTTCGAGACAATGGTCGATTTGACAAGATAGATTCTACCAGCATTGGAGAGGGATTTAACTTTCCAATTAGAAAGCTGATTAATAATTTGATCAACATTGCTGGAAAAGTAGTAGGATTTGGGCCTTCACAAAAAAATAGGAACCCCCAGGTAGGTGAAGTGGAAGAAACAAGATGATCTCATCGGCATATAGAAGATGGGTGGGGACATTGAGATTTCTGGCAGCCGGGATGGGCTTGAGTTTGTGTTGTTGAACCTAGTGTGTGAAGTCGACAACATAAACTAATAGGTGATTGAAACTTATGTGATGACTTCATAACCTATGGAAAAATATATAGGAAATATCTTGCAAACCTCATTGAATCTTAATAGGTTTGGTTTCATTGATCACATAGTTACAAGTGATGTGGAATTTGTAAATGATAAGCTTGGGGGTGGGCTGAATGATGTAGAGATATTGATGGAAATGATGATGTGGCAAGGTTTTTATATATTCATTATATATTTTTCATTATAATTATGTTGGGTTTAGTAATAATATTTAGGTAGGTTGTGTTATTTCACCATGACGTTCAATTAGAAGAGGTGCATCAAGCATCCAAGGATGTGCATCATAGACTACAATAGAGGTTGGGAATGTAGCAAATCTATCCTTAAGTCAGTTAAATACATATAATTTATTTATGTATGATTGTTTTGTGGTATGTAATGTGATTTAGTGATGGTTATATAAATTTTAGATTGTATTTCATCTATTCAAAACTAGAGATATACTTCATGTTCCTTCTGGGGTGAGTTTGTTTTGAGGCTCAACCTGATAGATGTAGATTCATTTCTGGGGTGTGTATAAAGGACCTTAGATTTTATAATGAATTTGAATATATATTGATGATTTAGGGGTTGTTTATGTTTGTATAAGTATCTCATTATATGACTTGACAAATGAGATATTCAATTTGATCTTATTAGAGATAAGATTTATATGAAATTGTTTTTACATCATTAATTAGAGTTCTCTAAAAATGAAATTTTATCATATAGTGTGGTATATAGATTAAATTAATAATTGATACATCATATTACTAGTTTGTTAATAAAATTAAATCATGAGTATTGGTAATGTTGTTTAGGTATTATTTCAATTAAAAAACACATGGATGAGATGGATGCTCTATGTGGTTGAGGGATGTTTCAAAGTAAATGTGTTCTATAGAGATAAAGTGAATGATGGTATGAAGAATATGATTTTATCATGATGGAAATAAAAAATTAGATTAGATTACTCATACATGTATAATTCATGTATGTTTATGCCATGTTGAAAATGATCACCCTGAGATGATAGGTGAATCTAGGTGTTGCAAATTTAGAACTACTATCTTGATGATGTTAACCTTTTTTATAGGATATTTTTACCTCATTTAACGGAACTCACTAAATCCTTAAATATTAATGGTTCACTCAACAAAACAAACACAAATGAATAAATATAATGAAAAAAATTATTTTACATGGTTTACTATAAAGGAATACACCTACGGATAACACACCATTGATGAGTAAATGTGAAAAAATATTGTATACTCACCTTCAGTGGATTAAAATATTAGTGAGATTCATTTCATAACAAGGTTAATTTGAGTTGAAATGAATAGAAATAATGAGAAGGATGCTTTGATACATAATGTAAAAAAAATACACAACCATAATTCATAAAAAACTAAGGAAAAAAATTTAAGCCTAGTTGTGGCGCTACATCCCCCCCAAATATCTCTTGAAAAACCAAACACATGTAGGATCGAAATAATGATGTAGATGCTCAATATACAAGAGGGGGGGGGGGATTGTATACTTTTAAAATTCCTTTGGAACCTTTAATGTTAGTTACGATTAACTATGTTTTCCTTAAGAAAAGAAAAGGGCTAAGTTTAACAAAGTTAAACTAAGAAAATTCACAACACCTCTAATACCGAATGAAAACTTGGAATGAGATTCTGAAAGTGGGTTCCAGAAATATGGTTCCGGAAAATGAAACTTAATGAAAGATTACAAGGTGAGATTCTACCTTAAAGAGTATAGAATCTAAATGAATCAGAGTACAAGTAAGGAAGTATAAGAAAGTTATACTTTCCTTATAATACAAAATGCAGCAGAAATAAAACAAGTAGTTAAACTACAAGTAACAAGATATATGTCTTTTAACCCAAAGAGAAGGGTATCCAACAACCTTGGATAAAGGTCCCTTGATTTATAATTTCAAGCAAGTATGTCTTACCCACACCAGGGTAAGCCCTCGATACAAAGATCAGAGTCTCTGTCTTGCTATCCCCGCAAGCCCTCAACTTCAAGGTAGTTGGCGACCTCTGTCTTCCTCAGCAAGGAAGCCCTCGAACTTCAAGTTATTCAGCACCTCTGTCTTCCTATCCCCGGAAGCCCTCGAATGTAACCACCAACATTCGGAGTCGCACGAAGCATTGAGAGTTAATAAGAGCCTCTCTCTCTAGAAATCACTTCAACAGCATATATTCACAAAACCAAGTTATTCATCTGTCATCAGTATCGAGCTCTTTCAAATGAGCTCCTATTTATAGGTAAGGTTGGATCCTTCTCCAACGGTCATACTTTCCTTAAAGATCGGAGGGACCTGTACACGTGTCACTTAGACAACGGTTAGTTTATAACAAAATAGACGACATCGTTTTATAACAAAACAAGTGTAACTGAAAGTACGACATCATTTTAATTTTAACTCAAAAGTTTGGAATGAACGCTTCGGAGTAAATGTTCAGAGTGTAATGAAAATAATAAAGAGTAGACAAATTATAGAAGTGTAAGTAAAATAAAAGTTCAGAGTCTAACCAAAATATTTTTCGGAGTCTGAATTAATTCAGAGTGTATAAAACAAAGATAATCAGATTCTGTTTAATAGGTGAATTCGGAATGAGAATTCGGAATGGGAATTCGTCATCAGAATTCGTAATGATAATTCATCATCAGAATTCGTAATGAGAATTCTTCATTGGAATTCGTAATGAGAATTCTTCTTCATAATTCGTAATGAGAATTCGTCATCATAATTCTTAATGAGAATTAATTATTAGAATTCGTATTGAGAATTCGTTATCGAACTTCATAAGAATTCGTATCCTGAATCTGGAATAGAACTTAGTCAGAGTTCATATCCGAAATTCGGAATGAAACTTCCTTATAGTTCTTATCCAGAATCCGAATCCTAAAACAGAATGCTTCATATCAAAGTTTCAACGATTCCGAGAAAATATAAATGAATCCGAATCTCATACCTAAGAAAAATATGGATGAAAATAAGATAAGGATAATTTTTCTTATAAAAGAAATTTTTCTTATAAAAGCAACTTTCCTTAAGAAAGCAATTTTCCTTATAAAAGAAATTTTCCTTATAAAAGAAATTTTCATAAAGAAATTTTTTTTCCTGAAGGCAAGGTGATTGTGATTTTCAAAATAAGAAGGAATGAAAAAGTCATAAGGAAAACCTTATTGACTCAACAATCTCCCCCTTTTTGGAAAGCACAAACATCCTTATGAAAAAGAAATTCTAAGAAGAAAAAAAAACATTAAGGCTTATCTCCCTTAGCTTTAAGGAAATTGATGAATACGACTAACTCCCCCTTAGGCATTGAAAAAATAAGGATAGTATTCTAGATTTATGGAGTGACATTTCATTACGAAAAATAAAGTCTTCTTTAATGAAAAACTCCCCCTTAGATAGACTCTCATTGGAGTTCTTCTTTTTCATAAGGATCTTTTCCTTCTCCCCTTTAGATAGACTCTCATTGGAGTTCTTCTTTTTCTTAAGAATCTTTTCCTTCTCCCCCTTTGTGATTTTCAAAAAGAAATCAAGGGAATGGAAAAAAAACAAAGTACCTGAAATATTAGTAATGACAACAAAAGAAATGATAGGCAAAATTTTCATTAGGTTTGAAATCTCGAGAACAACGAAAATATTACAACAAAAAGATCAGATTATGTTATTTTGGATCTTTTTCCTTCGAAATGAGCCCTTTAAGAATAGTCTTGATCTATTTCAGGTCTTTATGATCTTCTTCAACTTGCTTCTCTAAGACAACTATTCTTGTGGATTGAGCTTCAATCTTTTCTTCCTGGGCTTTCAGATTTTCTTCCTGAGCCTTGATCTTTTCTTCTTGAGCCTTCATCTTCTCTTCCTGAGCCTTCATCTTCTGATCAAACTCAATCCGATGATCCCTTTCAAATTTCCAGTTCTAAGAAACAGAATTCAACTTCCCATCAGATCTCTGACTTCTTGAATCCAGAAGTTCTTTTCATCTGTCATCTTTTCTTCAAAGGAGGAAGTCAGCTAATTTATCTTCTTGTCCTCAGTCTCGAAAGCATCTTTAACATTGTCTTGAAACTCATCGAATAACCTCATCTCTTCAATAGACTTCTTCGACCAATTTGTCATCCTCTTTCAAGATTTTCTATGAGCTTCGTAGCCAACAAAGAAGGTTTTGAACTGAGGCTCAATCTCAATGCACTTGTCCATAACCATAGATACGGAGTCATTTTTCTGATTTAAAGCATTTTGGAGCATCTGACATGTTGAATCAATACTAGAGAATGTCAGAATGGATCCCACCAACTTCTTTAAAGACTAGACAACAAAGTCATGCCCCACAGAGGATGACTCCGAATTTCAAACTTTTCTTGGAGAGTTTTCTTCCTCAATAAGCTCCAACTTCCTTTTAGACGAATCACCATATTCTCTTTTCTTGCTAGCCACTGATTTTGGAGTCTCAACAAGGAGTTTCTTTCCCTTGTCTTTTTTCGGAAGCGATTCTTGCTCAGGGGTTTTCTTCTCACCAGTAGACACTTGAACAATATCATCAACTACTTTTTGAACAACATCTTCCTCATTCTTATCCTTCTCTGGAGTTACTAACTTAGAGGATTCAGCCTCTGAAGTTCGGAGTGACAGGTGTTCCGAAGGCGACCCCTTATACTCATCTACTTATTTCAATAAGTCTCTTGTTTCACCACTTGCTTCAGCAACTTGTTCTTCCTCTTGCACTTGTTGAATCTGCTTGAGTTTCTCAACATGTTCGGTTGTAACCTCTTCCGGAAAATCAAGGTTTCTTCCTGGAGTCTCAGGTAGAGATTCCAAGGAGAAAGATCTCGGAACTGGAATGCTTCCGAATACCATCTCATTAAACTTTAACAACGCTTGGACTGCCTCGGCTTCTGACATATTCTTCTTGAGCTTCTTTTCCTTTACTTGTTTTTGAAGCTCATCAGCAGTTCTATCCTTTAATGCCTTAGCTTCTGCAGGGTCCAATCCGAACTGCGGATCCCCTTCTTTCCTTTCCTCTTTATCTTCTCTCCACTTCGCAACAACCTCATCAGGGAAGGATTTCTTCTTATTTGGTTTGGGAGGTGCGGTTTGAGCTTCCTTAGATTTAGGATCTTCAACTTCAGCTGCAACTTCCTTCAACTTTCTTTTCTTTACTGGTTTAGATGATTCCGGTTCAGCAGCCTTCAGAGCCACTTCTTCTTGATTAGGCAGATCAGAGAACTCACCAGTCTCCTTGTTGAAGGCCACATCCATCCTCTTAAGGGTATCATCACTGACCAACAAAATTTTTCAAACCCTTGGCTTAGATCTTCAAGATTCCTTGAAAGATTAAAGGCACCGAACTATCAATCTCGATAAAATTGCTGGGTACATTACGATCTGGGCTCTGAGATTTCATTTCATAATATTCTCAATGGTTATAAGAATGTTCCTCATGAAGTTAAACTTCCTTAGATTTATCAGGAAATCTAAGATGTAGATCTCACTCTTCTTCAAGCTGTCTTTATCACCTTTCCTCGGTACGATAAGCCCATGCACCCACAACTCTAGAATCTAGAAATTTGTGGATAAACTTGCAATCTTCGGAGCCTTGTCATCAGCCAGTCCGAGAGTTTCTAAGGCTTTTTCCTTGTTGAAGCTACCCTTAGAGTCTGGCAACACATGAGATATAAACTCGGCTTCTCCTTCATAGGACATCCCTACCAAGCTTTCTACCTTGGTATAAGAATGTTTGTAAGTCTTACCATAAGACTTAAAAGAAAATTTCTCCCTATTATCTTCCTGAAAGAAGGAAACTGATTCATAGAACTCAACAAGTAACTCCGAAAAGACATCATCTTGATTCCCCGGTTTGGACACATCAATATTTTCCCAGCCATTCAACTTAATGTTCTTCGAAATAAGATAATCATAGTTGTTGAAGAAATCCGGATGGACTAACCTTTCTCTGTAAACTGACCATTGTGAAATAGGCTTAGTGGATGACATTTCTTGAGATGCTAACTCCACATACATTCGGATCTAAAGTCCTCTGGGAAGTTCAGAACGGAGAAATCTGAAGTTCAGAACGACTTAAAAAATAGAGAGGCAGATATTCGGGACGCGAGAGCTTGAGATCGATGTGGGACGAGTATTTGGGTCCCCTTTATATAGGCAATGAGATGACGGTTCAAATTCTACGGTTGATCTAACGGTTGGGAGAAGCTGAGATCAGATATGACGGTTTAAAAACTTGAATCCGATCTTTTTGAGGTTTTTATTCAAACAAGGAATTAAGAAAACTATAATCCGAAAACATAATACAAGAAAATGCCAGCAAGTAAAATATGACTTCGAAAACTTGAGTAAGGTAATCATACCTTTCGGATTGGATTAGGAGGATTATTCATAATGGGTAATATAACAAAGACTTGAAAAAAAACTTTATTATGAGAAGAAAGATTTCGCAAAAACTTTGCTTCAGAAAATAAGCTTAGTACGAAAAACTCATTACGAAACACTCATTATGGAAAAATCAGTACGAAAATTTTGTTATGAAAATACCAGTATGAAATTTTCCATTCCGTATGTTTTTAATACGAATACTTCCATTCCAGATGTATTCTTTACAAAAATGTCCATTCTGAAAAATTGTAGTTCCGGAAATTCCATTCCGGAATTGTAGTTCCGAAAAGTTTGAAAACAAATTTTGAAAAACTTTGTTAATCTAATAATCAGATGTACTCCCCTTATGAAAACAATTTTATTACTGTAAGGAGAGTTTTTCAACAGAAAGTTACTTAAGGAGGATTACCTTACGATTATCATTCCTAACTTCTGTTTAATGTATTCAAATCTATCAGAAGGAAAAGATTTTGTGAAAATATCAGCAAGTTGATCTTGCATTCCAATAAACTGAAGAATAATATCTCCTTTAAGTGTGTGATCCCTAAGAAAGTGATGCCTAATATCTATGTGTTTTGCACGGGAGTGATGTGCAGGGTTCTTATTAAGGGCAATGGAACTTGTGTTATCACACAAAATTTGAGTTTTTGTAAAACTCAAGCCATAGTCTGTGAGTGTGTGTTGCATCCACAACACTTGAGCACAAGAACTTCCAGCTGCTACATATTCAGTTTCAGCAGTGGAAAGTGCTACAGAATGTTGCTTCATGCAGGAAAAAGAAACTAATGAATCTACTATGAAGTGACAAGTTCCAGATGTACTTTTTCTATCCATTCTACATCCACCAAAGTCAGCAACAGAAAAGCTTTTAAGAACAAAAACATTTCTAGAAGTATAAAATAATCCTAGATCCATGGTTCCCTTAAGGTAGCGAAAAATTCTTTTTACTGCCTTTAAGTGAGATTCCTTAGGATTGGATTGATATCTTGCACATACGAATACTGAAAACATTAAGTCTGGTCGACTAGATGTTAAGTATAGTAGGCTTCCTATCATACCTCTAAAAGATGTTTGATCTACTGGTTTCCCAGCTTCATCAAGATCTAGAGAGTTTGAGGTACCAATGGGAGTACTTATACTCTTTGTGTTGTCATAACCATAATTTTTAAGAAGATCTTTAATATACTTATGTTGAGATATGTAGGTTCCTTCTGGTTTTTGAGAAATTTGAAAACCAAGGAAAAAAGTTAACTCACCCATCATACTCATTTCAAACTCAGATTTCATTAGACCTGCGAAAGAGTCGGTCAAAGATTGTTGAGTTGAACCAAATATGATGTCATCAACATAAATTTGAACAATCAAAACATTTCTCCTATCTTTCTTTATAAAAAGGGTTGGATCTACATTTCCCTTAACATAGTTATTTTGAAGAAAAAATTCAGTAAGTCTATCATACCATGCTCTTGGGGCTTGTTTAAGACCATACAAAGCTTTGGTAAGTCTAAAAACATGATCAGGATGTTTTTTATCTTCAATGCCAGGAGGTTGTTCAAAAAAAACTTCCTCTTGAACATAACTGTTAAGAAAAGAAAATTTCACATCCATTTGGAAAAGTTTGAAATTAAAGAATGCAGAAAAGGAAAGTAGAATACGGATGGATTCAAGTCTAGCTACTGGAGCATAGGTTTCTTCATAGTCTATTCCTTCTTGCTGATTATAGCCTTTAGCAACAGGTCTAGCTTTATTTCTTACTATGATTCCATTTTCATCACATTTATTTCTGAAAACCCATTTTACACCAATAACAGAAGTTTCCTTAGGTCTTTCAACCAAGGTCCAGACTTTATTCCTTTCGAATTGATTTAGTTCATCTTGCATGGCTTTAATCCAATCATCATCACCTAAAGCTTCATTAGTGATTTTAGGTTCTAATTGGGTAAGAAATGCTATATGTTCTACTTCATTTCTTAAGGAACTTCTAGTCCTTACAGGTTTATTTACATCACCAATGATACTATCACTGGGATGATTCTTAAGAAACACCTGATTTGGGTTTTGTAAAACCTGTTCATCAACATAGGGTAGAAAGTCTTCTGGGGTAAATGTTTCAGAAGTATCTTCTAGAACATCATCCTTATCAAAAGGTTTTTCTATCTAATGTTGACAATTAGTTTTTGAAAACACATCCGAGGAAGAAGGTAGGGATGGTTTAAAAACAAAAGGATCCGACTCATCAAATCTTACATGTACTGTTTCTTTAACAGTACAAGTATTTTCATTAAAAACTATATAAGCCTTATAGATTGTGGAATATCCTAAGAAAATTCCTTCATCAGATTTTGGTGCGAATTTATGTAAGTTATCTTTGGTATTCAAAATGAATACTTTTCAACCAAAAACTTTGAAGTAAGAAAGTCTTGGTTTTCTACCATTCCATAACTCATAAGGAGTTTTATTAAGAAAAGGTCTAATCAAAACTCGATTTATAGTATAGCAATCAATACTTATAGCTTCAGCCCAGAAATTTCTAGCAATAGAATATTCACTCAACATGGTTCTAGTTATCTCTTGAAGAATTCTATTTCTTCTTTCAACTACACCATTCTGTTGAGGAGTTCTAGGTGCTGAAAAATTGTGAGTAATACCTTTCTTACTACAAAAAGTTTCAAAATCAGAATTTTTAAATTCTCCTCCATGATCACTCTGAATAGTTTTCAATGGAAGGTTTTTCTCATTTTTAACTTGATCTCTAAAACTTTTGAAATAGGAAAAAGCTTCAGATTTCTTTGCTAGAAAATAGACCCAAGTAAATCTAGTGTAATCATCAACTAGAACAAACACATAGTATTTGCCTCCAATACTTCCAGTTTGTGTTGGACCAAAAAGATCCATGTACACTAACTGTAATGCATCAGTTGTTGAGACTTCACCGATTGATTTAAAACTAGATTTCTGTTTCTTGCCATATTGACAAGGATCACAATCTTTAGAAGAATCAAATCTAAGCTCTGGTAGATCCTTAACGAGTTTCTTCTTAGAGAGTTTACATAGGTTCCTAAGGTTACAGTGACCTAGTCTTCTATGCCATAACCAAGAATGATCTTCCATTGCACTTAGGAAAGGTAAATCTTGGATTCTGAGGTCTTCTAAATTCAGAGTGTAAACATTCTCTTGCCTATTGGCTGAGAGAATAAATTCTTCCTTGGAATTGTGAACTAAGAACTTGACATTCCTAAAATTCACAAGGTAACCTTCATCACATAACTGACTTATGCTAATGAGGTTGTGCTTAAGACCATTAACAAAAAGAACATTTGAAATCAAGGTTTTACCAAGAAGAACAATATTACCAATACCAACAATCTCTTCCTTAGAATTATCTCCGAAAGTTACCTTTCCTCCTTTCGTTTTGATAATCTTTTCGAAAAAGCATTTGTTACCAGTCATGTGCCGGGAACATCCACTATCCATGTACCATGTATTGTGGCTGGTACTCTCTTTGTTTTCCTGAAATCAAAAAGAAAATTAGATTTTCTAAATCCAAACTTGTTTGGATCTGAGATTTCCAGACAATAAAATTTTAGGAACCCACATCTTCTTATAAAAGTAAGCTTTGTGAAATCCTAGAGATTGGGTTTTGTTTAAGGAACAATTCTTTACCCAGTGACCACCACATTGACACTTGGTACAAAATGGGGCACTTTGAGGAACAAAATAATTGTTACTGAAAATAGGTTTTGCATGGGTATAACCAAATCCAGATTTATTTCTTAAAGGTCGTATTTGGGAATACATCTTATCAAAATTTTCCTTACCATGGGTAAAGTTTGATAAAAACTTCTTTAAGGAAAAAATTTCAGACTTGAGTTTTACAACCAATTTTTTTCCTCAAAATCATTAGTTTTTGAACTAGAGTTAGGCTCGAAAATTTTTTTATTAGAAATTACTTTTTCTAACTCTTTAGAAAGTTTGTTCTTCTCAGAACTTACTTCCTCAAGATTTTTTGAAATAGTTTCAAAATCAGAATTTTTCTTATTAAGATCATTAGAAAGATCTGATATCTCTTTTGTAAGAATAGAATTCCTAGAGTTTGCCTTATCAATTTTCTTATTGAGTTTGGAATTCTCAATCTCAAGAAGTTCAGCAAACCTAGAGACTCTTTCATAAGTAGGTAAAGTATTTTCCTCATCAGAAGATGATTCTTCATCAGAAGAGTTATAATACTTACTATCATTAGAATTTAAATAAACATTGGTCAATGATTCAACATTTCGTACCTTAGCCATAAAAAATGATTATCAATAGGTAATCTGGCTATAAGACCAGGATTCTTCTGTCATGAAGATTCATAATCAAAAGATTCATCGGAAGAGTCACCACCACTTGCACTCCAGGTGTCATTAGCTTTCAGAACTTTCTTAGCTTTAGCTTTGTAATACCTTTTTATTTTCCTATCTGAATTCCTTTCTTTTCTTTCATTCTTTTTGAGCATAGGGCAATCTGGTCTAATATGTCCAGCTCTTTTTCATTCATAACAACTAACTTCTCCATCTTTCTTATCTTTCCTATCCTTTTTCTTATACTTGGATTGGAAATTACTTTGGCCAGCTATCTTGTTCATCCTTCGAGCAAGATTTGCTAGTTTATTTTCTGAGACTTCACTCTCACTAGATTCGGATTGGAAAATAACTTTCTTAGACTTGGATCTGGTTACTCTCTCAGGAGTCTTAGCTTTCATCTGATTTGAAGTTGTTGTAAAAGCAACAGTACCATTTCCATTCTTCTTCTTGATGTTGTCAGCATCTCTCTTCATTCTAGTCTCATGTTGTAGAAGAGTTCCAAATAATTCATCAAGAGTAATTTGAGTGACCTTCTTGTTCTCATCTATAACTGTTCTCTTGGATTCCCACTCATTGGGCATAATATCAATTATCTTGTCCACAAGAGCTTCATCATCTAAACCTTTTTCTCCCATAGACTGTAGACTGTTGACGATAGTCATAAATCTCTGTTGAACTTTACAGATAGGTTCACCATAAGGAAAATTGAAGCCATGATACTCAGCTCTAAGCATAGCTCTTCTAGTCTCAATCACTTTAGAAGTCCCAAAGTGTGTAACCTCTAACTTCTTCCAGATATAGTTAGCTGCTTCACAAGAAGAAATTTGGATATATATATTTCTGGTCATTGAACATAGTAGAGTATTGAATACCTTATAATTGGGTTGATATTCATGTTTTTCCTGGTTAGTGAAAGTTCTAACTTCCTTGTCAGGAATTTTATAATCACCAGTAAGCATAACAAAGTTATCTACTCCAGTGTTGATAACAAGTCTTCATTCGATCTCTCCAGTACTCATAGTCATTACCATCAAAGATTGGTGGTCTTGTAGGATTTAGATTATCAATCGAACCAACATTAATTCCTACCATACTTAAAATATCCTTTGGCACACAAACTTGTTAGTAGAAAAAGATTCGTAATAACAAAGTTCGGAATGGACAAGTTCGGAATGGGAAAAGTCATAATAAGATAGTTCGGAATAATAAAATGAGCCATAAAAACTTATTCGTGAGTATAAGTATTTCAGAGACCTCCTCTGATACCAATTGTAGGATCGAAATAATGATGTTGATGCTCAATATACAAGAGGGGGGGATTTTATACTTTAAAAATTGCTTTGGAACCTTTAAAGTTAGTTACGATTAACTATGTTTTCCTTAAGCAAAGGAAATGGCTAAGTTTAACAAAGTTAAACTAAGAAAATTCACAACACCTCTAATACCGAATGAAAACGTGGAATGAGATTACGAAAGTGGGTTCCGGAAATATGGTTCCAGAAAATGAAACTTAATAAAAGATTACAAAGTGAGATTCTACCTTAAAGCGTATAGAATCTAAATGAATCAGAGTACAAGTAAGGAAGTATAAGAAAGTTATACTTTCCTTATAATACAAAATGCAGCGGAAATAAAACAAGTAGTTGAACTACAAGTAACAAGATATAAGTCTTTTAACCCAAAGAGAAGGGTATCCAACAACCTTGGATAAAGGTCCCTTGATTTATACTTTCAAGCAAGTCTGTCTTACCCACACCAGGGTAAGCCCTCAATTCAAAGATCGGAGTCTCTGTCTTGCTATCCCCGCAAGCCCTCAACTTCAAGGTAGTTGGCGACCTCTGTCTTCCTCAGCAAGGAAGCCCTCAAACTTCAAGGTAGTCGGCACCTCTGTCTTCCTATCCCCGTAAGACCTCGAATGTAATCACCAACATTCGGAGTCGCATGAAGCTTTGAGAGTTAATAAGAGCCTCTCTCTCTAGAAATCACTTCAACAACATGTATGCACAAAACCAAGTTGTTCATCTGTCATCAGTATCGAGCTCTTTCAAATGAGCTCCTATTTATAGGTAAGGTTGGCTCCTTCTCCAACGGTCATATTTTCCTTAAAAATCGGAGGGACCTGTACACGTGTTACTTAGACAACGGTTAGTTTATAACAAAATAGACGACATCGTTTTATAACAAAACAAGTGTAACTGAAAGTATGACATCGTTTTAATTTTAACTCAAATGTTCGGAATGAACGCTTCGGTGTAAATGTTAGGAGTGTAATGAAAATAATAAAGAGTAGAAAAATTGGTGAAGTGTAAGTAAAATAAAAGTTCGGAGTCTAACCAAAATATTTTTCGGAGTCTGAATTAATTCAGAGTGTATAAAACAAAGACAATCAGATTCTGTTTAATAGGTGAATTCAGAATGAGAATTCGGAATGGGAATTCGTCATCAGAATTCGTAATGAGAATTCATCATCAGAATTCGTAATGAGAATTCTTCATTGGAATTCGTAATGAGAATTCTTCTTCAGAATTCGTAATGAGAATTCGTCATCAGAATTCGTAATGAGAATTAATCATTAGAATTCGTATTGAGAATTCATTATCGAACTTCATAAGAATTCGTATCCTGAATCTGGAATAGAAGTTAGTCAGAGTTCATATCCGGAATTCGGAATGAAACTTCCTTATAGTTCTTATCCAGAATCCGAATCCTAAAACAGAATGCTTCATATCAAAGTTTAAACGATTCCGAGAAAATAGAAATGAATCTGAATCTCATACTTAAGAAAAATATGGATGAAAATAAGATAAGGGTAATTTTTCTTATAAAAGCGATTTTGCTTATGAAAGCAACTTTCCTTAAGAAAGCAATTTTCCTTATAAAATCAATTTTCCTTATAAAAGAAATTTTCCTTATAAAAGCAATTTTCTTAAAGAAAACAATTTTCCTAAAGGTAAGGTGTTTGTGATTTTCAAAATAAGAAGGAATTAAAAAGCCATAAGGAAAACCTTATTGACTCAACAACACACGCCAAAACCATTTCCAAAAAAATACCACATTTATATAAACATGTCCAAATGGTACTTCACACTAAGGATTTACCAAAAAGTCCCCAACTGAATTTTTAAGTGAATTTGAAAGAAACAAAGCATATGAAAGTTACAAACGGGCCCTTGAGTTTCAACCACACACACACCCAAACATTTCACAATTATAAAAAGGGCCCTTATCATTTCCAAACACACACCAAATAATTTCCATAAGAAATCCATCAAAACTATAAAACGAATACACCTTTATAAAACAAACAAAACATTTTATCAACCAATGTAAAAACAAACCCAAAAATTTATAAACAATTATATAAACCACCGAACCAGTTTATAAACAATTTTATAACATGATAACCAGTTTATGAGCATTTTTTTGTAGGACAAACAAAGTACATATAATTTTATAAGTAACTCAAACAGTTTAAAAATGATTCTATAAAAAATCATAAAATTTATAAACAATTTCATAAATGGGCCAAACAATTTATAAATAATTTTTTTATAAACGAACAAAACAGTTTATTAAAAATCTTATAAACAGATCAAACAAATTACAGAAACTAGAAAACAACATTATAATCTATTTAAGAGTAATACGAAGGTGATTTTCATGTTGAAAACATTATCAAAACAACATTTGACATCCACTGAACACAATTTACATAAGCACACATAAACATAACTAGGGAAAAATACTTTAAACCCATTTTTAACAAAACCTACTTACTTTAAAACACTATAAAAGATTAACCAAGTGTATTATGAAGCTGAGAATAAAGTAAAATATTTAAATAAAAACATTCGAACATCAAATAGACTTAATTAGAAAACAAAATACAGATTCACCTACCTTAGATGTGTGAAAATGTGAAGACGATTTAATAAAATGGAGAACAATACTTCACAAACCCTCTGCAAACCCTAAAAACTAAAGGAAACACATCACACCTAAACCCTACTTATAAGGGTTCATCCAAACCCTACGCACCCTATGGAAACAAGGGAAACCACAATAGAGACTCACCAGGGTGAATATGTGTGCTGTAGAGGAGCTGTCGAGAGGATTGTCAGATGAGGTGGGTGAGATGGAGCATGTCATATGGATAAAGGGGCCATTCAAGGAGGAGGAGGAGAAAGAGGCAGAAGAATAGGAGGAGGGGGAGGAGGCAGTAGTTCCAGTGGAGGAGGATGAGTTGGAATCCATAGAGGTGGAGGAGGAGGAAACAACGGTAGAGGAGGAGGAGGAGGGGCTGCAGTGGAAGAGGGCTCAACGGATCAGGGGAAGCTTCCGCGAAGGCTCGAAAGGGTGCGAGGTAGGAGGATCCTGTTAGGGTTCTTTTATAAAACCTACTGGAACCTTTATTAGTACTTGTTAGAAGCCTTGATAAATGTATGTTTTATCAGTGCTAAAATAAAAAAGCACTGATAAAACATACATTTATAAGCGCTTTAGTTAGTGTTGATAAAGATAGGTCTTTATCAGCACGAAAAAAGCACTGATAAACGACCTATTTAAAAGCACTAAAATTATAGCACTGATAAAGAAATTTTTTATCCGTGCTTCTTTAGCACAGATAAAGGCCATATTTATCAGCACTAAAAAAGTGATGATAAATGTATAATTTTAATAATTTATTTATATTATTATATATTTATTTAAAATGATATAAAGGATAAATATATAATTATTTATTAATAAATATAAATACAAATAAATATACCTTTATTTGTACTTATAAAATTATTATTTAAGTAATTTTAAAATTATAAGAAATATACTTATTATATTTATAATCATATTAATATATAAAATAAATATTTTAATTGTACATATTTAAAAGATTATAGATATATACATAAATATATTTATTTTAATTTTATTAATATTAACATGAAATATATATTTATTTATAAATGTAATTATAAATAAATAAAAATATAATTATTAAATAATTATAAAATTATAACAAATTTGTTATCTAATATTTAATTTTTTTAATATATATAATTAAAGTATTTAGTACAGTTTTAAAATTATTTAAATATATATGTATTTTTTTATAACTCTAAATAACATTTATATATATTTATCAATATTTATGTATATATATATATATATTTAATTGTATATAACATATTATATATGAAATAATAAATATATTTTTATAAATTAATAATTATTTAAATAAATATAAATTTATTAGTATTTATATATAAATATTTTTATATATTTATAAAAATATCTATTTAACTATATTTTTATAACTCTATAAGTAGTATAATAAATATATTTATTGTAATTTTATAATTATTTACATATATATATCTATTTATTTAAATTTAGAATTACAACTATTAATAGTATATATTTATAAATATTTTTATATAATTATTAATATATATATATATATATATTAATAAAATTATAAAATTATATGTATAATTTTATAATTATATATATATATAGTTATAATTATGATTAAAATATATTTGAAAATTATTTATATATATCATTAAAAATATAATAAAATATATTTTTTATTTAAATATGTATTAATGTAATTTTATAAATACATTTTTAGAATATATTTAGTTTATATGGGTAACATTAAGAATTAATCAATATACCACATCAATGGACAACGTGATGTAATGTATAAATGAGCATTCATGAATGACACATAACATATATATGCATGGTCAATATATTCATCGACCAAATTCATTAGAAAACACAAATACAATCAATAATTTTAATTATAAATATATATTAAAAATTATCATATATTTATAAATAAAATATATACATAAAAATATTAAATATAACAAATATAAAAAATATAATGAATTAATACAAGAAATCTAATAAATCTAATAAATTAATCTAATAAATCTAATAAATATAATAAATCTAATAAATAAATTTATTATTTAATGTAATTTATTATAATCTTATAATTATTTAATTATATATATATAATTATAATCTTAGAAATACTTTTTTCAATTAAAAAAATATATATACGTTTGAATTAATAAAAAATATATTAATTATAAACATGCATTTTTTATTTAATTTATACAAATATTTTTTTAATATAAATATAATAATTATATATAAATTAATAATATTTTTTGCTAAAAACTTTTATCCGTGATAATAATAGTGCTCATAAATACACCCTTTATTAGCACTAAGAATAATGCTGATAAATGGTGCACTTTTATCAATATTTTTTTAGCACTGATAAAGGGTATGTTTATCACTGCTTCTATCTAGTGCTGATATAGGCCCACTCCATTATCAGTGCTTCCTGCTTAGTGCTGATAAAAGGAAGCTCTTCCATTGCCTATTTTTTCATAGTGATGATAGATTGTTAGTGACAAACAATGCAATATTATGGTTATTATATAAACATTTTTAAAATTTTACCTAGATTAATTTAAATTTTATTTTGATTTCTAATAATATTTGAAGGAAGTATATGAGAGTGTGGATTCTCATTCGTAAGATATTCTTGTAGAGAATGAAATAGATGCCATTTGTGAGTCAGCTTTTGATGAGGGGACATGGATACTAGTGATAATTCATGGTGTCAAGAAAGGCCATGTTATCGGTATTTGTTCACGATTGACACCTACTAGTTATTATTGTATATATGTAATGTCAGAAGTTAGCTTAAAGGCAGATCATATAGAGTTTTCATCATCATCCACTACCTAGTATAAAGAGAGGTTGTCAGCTCAGGATGAGATAATACAATAGACATATAAATAGAGAGTTAAGAGGATAATGAGAAGAAATGTCAAATAGATGGAAAGTTGTTAGAGTATATGTGACATATTGCACATGATGTTGGTATAAATATTAATTAACCTAACACTTTAGGGTATCCTCCTCCCCCTGATAGCAGTTGATGGTCCATTTGTTTCATAACTGTTTTGTATCTCGGTATGATTAACATATTTTTTGAAAAATGGTGTAATAATGGATTGAAAATTTTAATTAAATGTAATTTTTTTTATTTTTTTTTATTTTTATATTTTTTTTATTTAATCAAAATGAAATTTGTAAGCCATCTTGATTATTATTTTTTAATATTTTTCCAAATATATTTTCATCTAGAATATTCGTTCTTCGCAAATAAGTTTTTGTTGGAAATGGATCATCGCAAATATATATTGTAATTGTTTTAAAAATTATTCGCAATAGGAGTCTTAAGACACTATGAATAATTTTTTCCCCGACTAGCCATAAAAATAATTACATTTACAATGCAATTTACCCCAAATGGGTTTTTGTGATGAAGTCTCATCACTAATAACATTTAGCGATGAGGTTTAATCTCAAAAATCCCATTGAAAAAGAATGATACTCTAGTTTTGTTCTATCTAAGAAACTTTACACACCCACGAAATTGATGTATCATAGTGTGATATCTCAATGACTTTTCAAATATTTAGTCTATAGGTTTTGAACTACCTACACATATACCATTTCATTTTCAAATTCAATTATTCAATCTAGAAAACACTTTCACATTCCATTCCATTGTCAAATTAAAGTCCATAATCTAGAAAACCAATACATATAGGGATATTTTCCTTCTCTAAAGTATTATCAAAATATTCAACATTAATAAATTATTATAATATTTTAAAATATACTTAATGTAATATTAGGTATACTAATCACTCCAAAATATCTCAAAAAAACTAAAATGACATTGAAAAATATCTGAATGTTCTTAAATATTTTCAAATTAATTAATAAATCCTTATAAGATATGACTACTCAACTTTGAGTATTTTCATGAACCTTAATTTACATTAAAATTACAACATCAAAAATAAACTTATATAAACATCATTCAAGTGATATTATCCATTTTATATAGTCCCATACTTGCTAAATATTCTAAGGATGGACTGTCACTATTATCACTTCCATTCTTACTCAGTTTAACTCAACTCCAGTTGTGACTATTTTACCCAGCTTTACTAAACACTTCAAGTTGTGAAATTCTTTAAACTCATTTTAAACATGTAGTAGACAATGCATTTATCAACCCTCTTTTTTGAACATGTCATTATTACCTAAAATATTTTCTCTATAATCATCATATGTGAAGGGTTCTTCGTTGAATTTATTTGTTAGAAAATTATAATTAAAAACATCTTCTTATTATTTTTTATTCTTCGTAATGGTAATATCTCAATAAAACTCTTAATTGGTTATTTGAATAAATATCCATCGTTTTATCTAATGGAAGATAAATTCAGTAGTATTAATCCATCATAACTCAATGATTTATAATTTTATCTCCCCATTTAACCTCATTACTCATTTAGATCTTTATCATCACCCAACACATATTGATAACTATCTTACTTATTTAGAAAAAAATATAACCATCACAATCTATTTGAGCCCTTCAATACCCCCATTTCATTTATTTACAGTATAATTAAATACCTCTATATCAATATGCTCTTAGTCAAATCTTATTTTACACCCTTTACATGTAAAACATTTAAAGGTATAATGGCTTGGGAAAGTTATATGGAAATCATACTTAATACATGATTTGAAATATTGTATTTATCCCTTGAAAAAACATGTTTCAATAAAAGGATGATAGAATCAAATTTCTCTAATAAATGACCAATTAATTAATCAACTCTATGTCTATTTTAGATATCTTGGTGCAGATAACAAGGTTAACTAAACTACGTTTCTATTAAATGATCCAACATGGGATTACAACAAATATTTATTTTTATAGGGGATTCTAAAGCATATTTTAAAAATAATATATTGAATACAATAATCTCAACAAACACATTAGATATATTCAAGAACAACCTAGTTATTCCCCTTCAGACTACCTTCAATTTCAAAAATCCACTACCCTATGCAATTTTAATTTATTTAACACCAATTAATTATATGGAAATTCATTATCAATGTTAAATTGTAATTCTACAAGTGTGTTATATATTTATAAATTTTCCATTATCTTCTTTATCTTCTCATCTCCTATTTAAGGGATGTTCTCTATTATAATTCATCATGATTGTTATTATTCAAATTGAGATCAATGTATCCTTTAACACAACTTCAATATTTGTAAATAGATATCAAGACATCAATTAAATAATTCCACAAGAGATAAATCATCATGATGTATTTTTATCATAATATTCACAAAGATTTCTTATTATATTCAACCGCTTAAATTCCAAACATGGAAACATAAAACAATGTATATTAGAATAAAGTGAGTATCCTTTTTCTCTTAATTCATGTAACAGGGTTGAAATATGTCTCTCAATCTAGAAACTCTCCCACTTGTACCTCTATTTCTCTTCATTCTTTTCCCCTGGATCATCCAAACACCACTCTCCTTCAAAAATATGATTTTATTTCTCTTAAATTTATATTTTTTCATAAATGAAATTTTATTTTTCACATTAGCTAGAAAAGAATATAAAGTGTTTTTTTATTACTCCAACTTCTTATTTATTTCCAACTGGATTGGATACATTTTCATGTATTCCCTAGGAACATTCTAATCTTTATTCTTATACGAGGAGGCCTTATTTGTTAAATTATTCACAAAAAATAAAGTCACAAGTGATTTTTCTTTTATACTTAACAAGTCATTCTACCCAATTATCAATGTCATATATTAATTATGAGTGTTTCTGATATATTTTAAACTGCCACCAAATTTTCCCAAAACATTATGATCATCACCTTTTGATAACCTCTTATAAAATTGAATCACTTATAGGATGTATTCCACTAAACTAATCCTATTATTTATATCTTGGGACTGACTCCCTTTCTTACTTCATCATTCTTCCTTTAACATTGATGATTATGGTCAGTTTTCAATGGTTTATAGTGTGTCCATTTCTACTATAGTTGAAGTATCTCTACTTTCTTTGTGAAACAACCCATTAACATTCTTCTTGGGAGTAATTTCCTAAGTTTTTTTTCGCATACCAATTATGGAATCATCTCTATTTGTTCATTATTTCCATATTTTTTGTAGAGATATATTCAGAAAATAATTCTAATTATTTTTTTATAAATTTATACAACCACACATCACCACAATGACCACAATTTTTTTAATTGTCATATAAATCCTTATGACCATACAATATATTTTAGTGACTAGATTTCACATTTTCCGTGAACAATTATTCTATTCATATTTCCGTTCCTTAATTTAGGACTTATATGGTCAAAATGAATTGAGATATTGTGAAAACATTCAATAGAATTTATTTACAAACCCACCGACAATACTAAAAATTTCAAATAAACCTTATTCCCCTCCTTAGTGTAGTAGTATATCCAACTTATATACCTTATCAAATTTAAACTAAAAACCCATTATTTTTATTACACTTTTGAGAGAAACACTTCTTACACATGATTACATCCACCTGTGATGCTGTAGTGGATTTATTAGTATCTTATCTCACCCATATTTTCCTAGATTTTTATTTTTCCTTATACTACTATATGCAATATACTTTGTAAAGAATACATTTTGTGCAATGAGGGTTTCCTAATTCTATGATCATGAAATCTATATATTCTTAGATAATTCCAAGAAATTTTTACATTGATATGATTATTTTTTATATAAATTATTCTAGCACAAAAATTCATGGTATCACTTATTCTCTTATCTTTTCTCATATATTTTTCGTGAATTACTTCCATATTTTTCATCCTGAACTCTAACTAAAGACCTTTAAAATTTAGAGTGCCCTTTGAATCCTATAATGTTTTCTATATATCTTCACGTACTCTCTTAATCTTCTCTAACTATTACTCATGAATCTTATAATTTGTTTAAAATGATTGTTCAAGATTCTCTACCCTATTTTCTTTAAAATCTAACTATGAACCGTGGATATTTATATAGACTTTGAGTATTTTTATAATGCATATAACTCTTTGTCATGTATATTTATTGAAAATTATTTAATGAGAATAGTATTTTTTAGTTATTATTCATTAAAATAAATATTTTCCCTATAAATAAATGTTTTATAATCATTATCTTTGACCAGTCCGGTGATAGTTTATCCATTTTATAACTTTTTATCCAATAATTTCTCTATATCATCATATTTAAATTCTAGATGTTTTTTCATAATTTATCCCCTTTATCAACTCCAATATGAAATTTAAAACATAAATATGAAATTTATTCAAATAATACTTTACTTAAGTTTTAATTTAATACCCTGTGATTTTAATATATATATTCCTTTGAAACAAATAGAACGTGTTTGATAACTTGTGGTGCAAAAGAAACAAATTATAGTGAATAATTATTTATATAATCAAGATTTAAACACATAACCATATATTTAGATAAAACATAATTTGAGAAATAAATTATTCTTTTACAATTAAAAGATTCTAATTAAGTAAGAAAATAAAATGGATTTTGAAGGAACTTTTTACTTGAACTGTTACTTTTGTTAAATTAATTAATATTTTGAAATTATATCAATCAAATTTATTGTTGAATTTTATATAATTATTATTAAAAAAAATATTTAAATCCATGAAGTAATTTATTATTTATTAAAAGTATGACTTTAATTATTCTTACCTATAAAAATGTTTTGTTTAAAAAAATAATTTTTATTCCATATTATTTATATATTTTTAAAAGTTTAATTTATAAATTTTAGAATTTTAAGGAGTAAAATAAATTATTTAGAAAGTATATTTTGAATTTGGAATGGCATGCTTGAGTTTTTGGAACAAATGTTATATTTTATTCTCTTTAAAATATATTTTGAACCTTTTCATTTAAATAAGTATTCAAAATAATAAATTCATTTTTTGGTTTATTTTAATGGAATAAAAATTTTATTTTCTTAATAATAAACCAATAAATTTTGTAGGACTAAATATTATACATGGTTTTTATGTAAACTCAATTGTTTTTTTACAAAAGGAAATATTCTAAAAATTGTTTTTTTGTTTCATTTGTACTGATATTAGAATAAAATTTTAACACCTAGAGAAATTAAATCTTTTAAAATGTTTTTAAAATTTAAATTTATCTTTTTTATATTTGGTTACAATTCCCATTTTTTTCTAAAAATAAGTGATGAGGGTCATTGTTAGTCCCCAAGATAAACGGTAAATGAGTTAAAAAGGAGTAAAATTAATAGATAAGGACACCAATATTAAACTTTTTTACCTAATTGATTAGAAGAGTAGATTATATACCTAAACCATCCTTTCTTAAAAATATTGGAAAAATATTCCACTTTCATTTGAGAATGTTGATTTTTTTATTTAATGTTTAGAATATTTATAAAAGTTCCACCCCTCTCCCCTATAATGGACCTCTAATATGCCTATCTAAAACCACAAAATTACATCGAATTTATCTTTAATCACTGACCAAATGATCTATTTCATAATAATATATCATGTTTTTGATCTCCAGATCCCAATAATAAATATTAAACATCTCATTTCTAAGATTACCCTCAAAGGAAGTTTCAAGATCTCAACGTAAGTGACATATTCTATATGATTTTCCTTATATATATATTCCTTATAAAGATCTTCTTAAATATAATTTTTCATTTAAATAAAATCTTTTTTTAAATAATTAAGGGGTTTTAAAAGTTCTAATATCATTATGAAATAACGTGTTTTTAGTGATTCAATCATTATAACATGATCTTGTTTGGGTCACATTTACGACCTACATGCATGTTATAATTATTATTTTATGAATGGTTAATTAATGAAAAGTGATTTAATATTATTTAAAATTAATAATATTAAGATGTTTTAATGATTATATAATGGTTATATACATATTTCCATTCACTAAAAATGTCAATCCCTTTTATCAAATTCAAATAATTGAAAAATGATATTTTTAAGCCTTCTATGAAAGTATACACAATTAGTTCCCAGAAACTATCATAATAATCCAAAAAATTATAAAAAAAATAATATAAAACTTCGAAAAAAATATTAAATCAAGACCATGGTGAAAGGCCCTAATATTTTGAATTAGAACATGTATTGAAAATAGAATATATAAAAATAAAATACATTATTTAAAAAATGGTCTTACAAAATGAATAATACTAAATTACAAGTGATTGGTATTTAGTAAGATAAATCTAAATATCATTTTCATATTTACTTATTATAAATATAAATTTACTATACATCATATTAGAGTGTTTTTAAACTAATAGGAGTCTGAACCAGGGTTATCTCATCCTAATATCCAATCATTGAGATTTGTTAAATATCCAATAATTTTTTCAAGTGATGTATATAATTCCAAAAAATTTATTTCATGAAAATTTTGTTTCAATTTTTTTTGATTTATATATAGTTCTAAGTTTATCTCTTAAAATAGATCTTGAATTAAAAGTTACCAAACTCGTAAATGATTTTATTTAAAATAATCATTTTAAAAATCATGCAGTCTTTTTGTCTACTCATTTTAATCAATAACTAAATTATATATATTTTTTCAAGAATTTTATTCTCTATATTTCAATAATTTTTATTTTTATTTTTATTATTTCTTTGTATTTTTTTTTTAAAAATTAATCTTTTTGACAATCTGGGCATGCGTCTTTTTTTTTAATTTCATTATAATGGATTAAAAAAATGATTTTTAATGTTTCCCACAAGTAATCAATTTCCTATAATAAAATTCATTATTTTTTATTATGTTTTATTTTAAATTATCCATGGATTTTCATAGAAAATACTATTTTCGTTATTATGTGTTTTATTTTCCTAAAAGTTACCAAAAGAAAATAGATATTTCTTATAGTTTTGAAATATTATTTTTATTGATTTTATAATAGTATTTTTCATCTATGTCAAAATCCTTAATTGTTTTTTTTCATTTAAAGGGGTATGATCTTATGATAACATATAAATTCTTTCTATAGATTAATTATAATGATTTTTAATGAAATTTTTAGGAATTCCATTTATTTTACATGCATTAATTAAGATTTGGAGGAATGGTGAATTCTATTTTCTTATTGTGGAATAAATTGACATGTAATATCAATATGTGAGGAAAAGTCCATTATGTTCCTCTATATCATTGGTTAATGTTTTATATATCACGAGATCAAATGGGTACATGATCAGTGTTCTTATTCCAAAGAGTACATGAGTAGTGAATGAAAGACGATGAGTACATAGAAGATTAGCCCATGACCAAAAGGGAAAAGAATAGCTTACCAAACAATATTATACTTTTGGATGTAGTTTTTACTATCCCATTATGTGATTAACTTCATGGTGGTAATCCTTGAAAAATGTTTTGATTACATTGATTATTTCTATACCATAATTTTATGCCACATCCCAATACCTATGTTTCCATATATTAATATTATTGACTTATGATTCATGTTTACACCAAATTCTATATTCTATGATTTGATAAATTATTATTCATGATTATTAGGTATTACTATATTATGATATGTTATTACACTATGAATATGTCCTTATACCATCATTCTCATTTTGGGATCACTTATTATTTTTGATTTTCATCTATAATGTTTACTATTTTTTTGAATCTAAGATCACAATTATCTTATTATTTTATTACCAAGGTCATTAATATGGATATTAATTATGATATTTCTAGAAAGGGTGTATCTTTATAATATTTATTAATTTAAATGTTTAATATGTTAAAAACAATAATTTTATTGTGTACCTAATCATAAAAGACATTAAAAATTATTTTAATGAGGTGTTAATTACTATGATAATTACTTAATATTTATATAAAATGATATATCATGAATGTACGTTATTATTTGATATCAACAGTTGGTATCAAATTCAATATGTTTGGAGTCTGTTTTTAACAAAAAATCCTCTTGTATGGGTCAGAGGAATCTAAGTTTGAATTAGGGAATATTTTTATTATTTTTATAGATTTAGTTATGAAGGAAAAGTGGAAATAACCTAAAATAACCCATGTGAAGTAGAATGAACCTAAAATTTCATAGGTTTAAATGATGTTTTCATAATTCAAGACGTCCTATGATTGATTTTCAATATGATTTCATACTATGATTATTTTTTGATGCTCACACACAACTTTTGGTTTTAGATGATGAATGAAATAGGGATGAATGTATAATAAATTTTAGGGGAGATAAAATGATTTCTGTCACAAGAAATCATATAAAATGTGATCTAGAATGAAAAATCGTGTAGATATGCTAAACCAAGAACCTCAATAATGAATAATAATTTTAACCATATTGAACATCTAAATGAATAAAGGAACAAAAAACCTATCATCCAGAAGTGATCCATTAGTAAATATAACTACATTTATGGCCATATTACTAGGCAAGTCCATGTTCTTGGTGGGTTTCCTTACATTTACTCTACTCCCCTCTCATAGATTCATATATCTAGTCCATTGAGGATATATCTATGATAGTTTATTCTAATAATTATTTGATTTGGATGTGTTGTTGTTAGAGAACAAGATCTAAGGTGGGTTTTTGGAGATTCAACTTGATTTTATTGAAAAAATCATGCAATTATTCATTTTATCTATAGTTTCTGTGATAGGTGGTTTCACCGTCGACTCCTATTATTAAAACATAACGTGTTAGTTTCAATTTTTAAATCTATTGAAATTTATTTTGAAATTGGTGTGAAAATACTGGAAGAAACTCTCTTTATTTATGGATTAATGAATTATATGAATTGGTAGTGAAAAGTGTTTTGTATTTTTGATTTCAATATATTAATGTAAAAATTATCGCTTTGTTGGATTTATAGAAAATGGTTTTATAAAGATGTTTTCTGTAAAAGATTGTTTTTATTGAAAGATATTAAAATGGTTTGTTTGAAATTGTTATAGAATAAATGGCTTGGTGAGAGGTTATTGTTTCCACATGACCTTGAATAAGGGGCATGTACCATTGGAGTACAAGTGACGTGACCCATGATAAGGTATGTGTTCCATTGGGGAATAAGGAGAATGGAAACATAGTGATGACTTGGTGGATGGATGAGAAACTACTCATGAGTATATAACTCTCACTGAAGCATGAATTTGTGGGTGTGTATGTGAAACATGGATTGGGTATTCCAAAAATGGAATGTGATGTATTTTAAATTATCATTTTGTTGCTTTCCTAGAAAACATTTTGGTTGAAAAAATGTTGTGGTGTGAAACTGTTTCTATTTGATGTAAACTCTTGAAATAGTTTAAAGTGTTTTATATAAATCAATTTATATAAATTTGACAGTATGTTATATCTAAGTTCCATGAGTAGGGAAGTCATTTAGTAAAACCTATAGAGTTTGATTACTCTGCCCCACTTACATACATTGGTGCTTTTGCAGATATTGTTTATCGAGACACAAGTAAAGGAAAATTATCACATTTATTTAGTGTTTCTTTATGATACTTAGTGTATATTGTGTTTTTAGAGCAGAAATAATGTTGGGATCTATGAAGACTTGTATTTTTATTCTTTGATATTTGTGGTTTAGTCTTCATATTTAGTACTATGATTTTGGTGATGATGTAGTTTGGTTGTAGTTGGATTTTGGTATCATTTGTTATTTCATTCACTAATAGAATTTCACCCTTTACGAATGGTTCAAAACTATTGGTAAATGCTAAGAAACTGTTGGTATATTATATACCAATGGTTTCCCAAACCGTGGCCATGTAAGCTGTGGGTATAGGTTTATACCAACGGTTCTGTGTAAACCATTGGTATATGTGTTATGGTAAGAGATATACCAACGGTTTCACAAACCAATGGTATATGTCACCCTTATACCAACAGTTTAGAACCGTTGGTATATAGTGTACAATATATATCCAAAGGATATACCAACGGTTTTCAAAACCGTTAGTAGATGTTTATACCAACGGTTATAATGAAACTGTTGGTATAATATACATCAAAAGGCTATACCAAAGGTTTTGAAAAATGTTGGTATAAGTATATAACAATGGTTTAAAAAATTGTTTGTATACTTATGCTGCAACTCTACAGTAGCCATCAACCACCTCCAACCTATAACTCTCCATGACCTACAATAACACATACACCCAGAATCCAAAAGCCTACATGGGATATTTAAAATTCATCCAGAATTCATAAATCTAGATATTTAAAATTCATTTCTCACTCAAACCACATCACAAGAGAAAAATCTAGAGTCCAATTCATCCACAATCCAATACATCCAGAATTGAAATGCAATAACACCCATAACACCAATAAAAAATTAAAATCTAGTACATCTAGAATCCAATGCACATAATTGTATTTAAAATTTAGAATTCATTACCTATACGGACATAATCCAATACATCCATAATTCAGAAATTTAGAATTGAAAAGAAATAACACCCATAACAGTATTCAAAATTTATAATTCACTCCTCACTCAAACCACAACACCAATACACACAAGAGAAAAAGCCTACTTGTTATAGGAATCACATGGGATGTTTTCTCAAGGTCTTGGGTTTACTATATTAAAACCAACAAAAAAACATGGGTAGAGTGGACAAGGATCACCATACCCATAAGATAGACAATGGTAGTTGTCATGTTCTTAGACCTAGGATGAGTTACAGGAAGTACATGGGATGTTTATATTCCTCTAAGGACTATGTATCCATGAATAAATGGTTCCTGATGTGTTAGTGGGAAACATTGGCCAATCTCGACATATGAGATGGGTTACCAGAACAACCTACATGTTTTTCATAGACTTTTCAATTGGAATAAAGGGGTATGTGGCTAATTGTAATTTGGTATCCTGGGTGTGATGTAAGATGAATCCCCATTTTGGGTAGTGGGTATGAATATTCAATTATGTCTTTGGTATTGGGTTCCCAAATGGACTTTGGTTTGGTCCTAGAACCCATTGTTCGAGGATGGGATTTTTGTATAAAATGTCATGTGTTTTAGAATAGGGGTAGGAGTTCCTCAAATGACAAGTGGATTGTGTGAGGCTGGACAATGGATCCTTGTGCTAAAGTATCAACACAATCCGAATACGTTTGGTCAGTTTTCCGTATACAAGTGGTTGTTTTCTCTTAAAATCCTATCAATTTCAAATAAAAGTGAGATTGTTTGAGTGGTACCGGCCACACCGTGACTCGGATTAAGGCGGGGTTTCTCTTACACATGAAAAATGACCCATGGATCATTTTCATAAAGTATCAATAGAATTTGAATGTGTTTGGTTGGTTTTTACTATGCCCATTGTTGTTTTAACATAAAATATTGTCCATTTCAAATAAAAGTGAGACACTTTGAGTGGTACCGGCCACACCGTGCCTCGGATTGATATGGGGTTGACATGTACACATCAAAAATGAACCACGGATCCTTGTGATAAAGTATCAACATAGTTGGAATACGTTTGGTTGGTTTTCTGAGTGTCTGTTGTTTTTACTTAAAACATTGTCCATTTTAAAAAAAAGAGAGACACTTTGAGTGATACCGACCACATAGTGCCTTGTATTGGGGCAGGATTGACTCCTACACATAAAAAATGACCCATGTATAATTTTCATGAAGTATCAATACAATCAGAGAGCTTTTGGTCAGTTTTCCGTATGCAAGTTGTTGTTTTCACTTACAATCCCATCCATTTCGAATAAAATCGAGACATTTTGAGTGGTACCGGACACACCATGCCTCGAATTGAGGCAGGTTTGACCAGTACGCGTCAAAAATGACCCATGGATCGTTGTCCTAAAGTATCAACAGAATCCGAATGTGTTTGGTCACTTTTCCGTTTGCAATTTGTTGTTTTCACTTAAAATCCTATCTATTTTAAATAAAAGTGATATAGTTTGAGTGGTACTGGCCACACCATTCCTCAGATTGAGGAAAGGTTGACTCGTACATGTTTCAAATGACCCATGGATCATTTTCCTAAAGTATCAATAGAATCTGAATGTGTTTGGTACGTTTTTCGTATGCTAGTTGTTGTTTTCACGAAAAATGTTGTCCAATTCAAATAAAAGTGAGCCACTTTGAGTGGTACCGGCCACACTGTGCCTCAGATTGAGGTGGGGTTAACTCATACATGTTAAAAATGAACAAAATATCCTTGTTCTAAAGTAACAACACAATAGAAATAAGATTGGTCGGTCTTTCATATGCCAGTTGTTTTTTACTTAAAAGGGTGTCCATTTAAAAAAAAGAAAGACACTTCATGTGATACTGGCCACACCGTGCCTCATATTGAGGCGGGTTTGACGCATACACATCACATATGACCCATTGATAATTTTCCTAAAGTATGAACACAATTTGAATGCGTTTGGTCAATTTTCCATATGCCTGTTGTTGTTTTCACTTAAATTGTTGTCCATTTCCAATAAAGGTGAGGCACTTTGAGTGGTACCGGCCACACTGTTCCTCAGATTGAGGTGGGTTTGACTCATACATGTCACAAATGACCCATGGAACCTTGTGTTAAAGTATCAACACAATCAGAATATGTTTGGTCAGTTTTCTATATGTGAGTTGTTTTTACTTAAAACAGTGTCCATTTTAAACAAACGAGAGACACTTTGAGTGATACCGGCGACACCATGACTCATATTGTGGCATGGTTAACTCATACACGTCAAAAAATTCCCATGTATCATTTTCCTGAAGTATCAGTACAATCATAAAGGGGTGTCCCGGGGGGTACGATTTTTCGAAGGGGTGAGGGGTGCCCAGGGAGTGGGGGGTTATCTAGGGGAGGGGTGAATCAGTCACAAAAAATTATAAAATCAAGTTTTATTATTTATAGATAAAAAATAAAGATAATGTGACCTAGATAATCACACATATATTTTGGAACAATAAATCAATAAATAACAAAGGTAAGTTATATCAGTAAAAAATTTAACGGATCAATCTGTCCCTCATCACCATCACCATCACCCTCACCCTCGTCCTCATCGTCGTCCCCATAATCTTCCCCGCCATCCTCCTCACCCTCGTACTCAGTCTTGGCTTCCTCATCGCCTTCCTCCTCCACCTCAGCCTCCTCCTCAGCCTCCTCCTCCGCCTCGACATCGTACTCTACTAGGGTGCTCATCTCCCAACACCTGATGTAAGTGATCGTTTGGCCCAAAATTGTCAGGTTCTTGGGAATCAAGGGACTCTAAACCATATTGTTACAAATATAAATAGATTGTTAAGTTACAAAATAGAGATTAAAATTTTAAATCTACAATGTAAAACTTACAATCTTCTGGTGAGTCGGTTCGTTAACCACACTTCAATCTGTCTTCCTTCTACTCAAGCAAAACAATTTTGATCGAGGAACACATCCTTCTATATTAAATTTATGCCTCTACAATGACATTTAATGTAGGAAACCATAATTAAAAATAGGATACCAAATAGTAATTTCATAACTAAAATTATATAACAACTTTATAAATCGAATAAATTATGGAGGAAGCAATAGAAAGTGCAAGTTTTAAAGAAAGATTATAAACTATCATACTTGTTGTCTCTCATGATCTGGTATCATAGTACATCCCAATGTGTGGACGTATTTCTTAGAATCAATGTTTTTTATTTATTCTAGATGCATCCTAAATAAAATTCAACAATTATTATAAAAAAACATGATCATTTTCATTTAAACACCTCTAATTTGGTTAATACCGTAAATTGGCTAGTCGTCCAATGAGTAATCATCTTTCAGTACTATTCTAATAGACAATAATCTATGATGGGGACCACCTATAACTCTGTGCCCAATCTAGCATTCCATCCAATGTACAACTCATGCTTATAAGCTCTCCAAATCTTTCCTAAATCCTTTAGACGTGCTTCCCGTGCATAATCACCATCAGGGAAATTAAACCGTAGCTGACCCCAAAATATTAATTCATATAAATAAAAAAATTTATATATTGAATTAAATACAACAGATTTTTTACCCATATCATTGCCCATGCTTTATCCTTGACATCATTTGGCAGCTGCCACCATGAGAGCGGGCTGACATGAATGATGTCGGAGTATTTGGAGAGCATCGCGAAAAAACTCCGACATTGCTGCCCTAATTTTTCACTCATCTGACTATATTCATTTTAGTCCACCATCAACTACGTGTGGCAGTTCCATACCGCACGCATGCATGTACACCCCCACCTCCTATCAGTATATGTATATGTTATGAAAGAAAAACAAATATTTTATCAATAAATGTTATAATGAAAATAAATAATTGTGTAATAATTTTTTTGGTATGTATAAGTATACCTACAGTAGTCGGGTCAATGAGCGCCGCTAGATCTGCAGAAACTAAAGGAACACCCTGTAAAAATGGAGTGGGTCCCAATGTATGCTCCACAGGGACAAACTCTGGCAGTGCAGGAGTCGAAGAAGATGGAATATAAAATCCCAGAGAGAAGGAAGCAGAAGTAAAAGAAGATGACAAATATGGATGGCCATATTATATATGGGGAGTGGGAATCATCATCAGATATGGTATAGACGGGTGAGGAGGCTCAGATTTAAAGGGTGGTGAAAATATGGGAGGCCTAACTATCCTCTGTGTCCCTAACGGCTCACCGGGATCAGAATGTGGGATGGATGTTATGTTAGTGTGAGAGGCGGGGTCTAATCGGGTACGCCGACCAAATCGTCTAGCTCCCGTACCACCCCCTCATAAGAACACCTCGAGTACTGGGACCACTACTAGGCTACTCATCCAATAAATGTCACCTAATAGATGGATCCTGAAAAAATGTTTTAAAAAAATTAATCTCATGACACTATATATTATTTAAATAAATATATTTAAAATAAAATACTCATTGCAGGAACTAGTGGTGGAATGCCCAACTCAATCATGCGAAGATGGTTGTCCATAATATATTTTCATCACCTCTATTGAATTGGTTTAATTTCCTATATTTGAAAGCAAATATAGAAGTAAATAGTAAATGATAACTAATGTGTAACCCAAAAAACAAAATAAATGAGAGGGAATAGGGGGATTCGTGGATAATTTAACTAACCATTATTTTAGGTTAGCTTGAACAAAAATATAATGAAGTCAACAAATCCTACAAGATGTAATAAAGAAATTAAATTTTTAGTAGGATGATTTTTTACTAATTTTCATCATTCTATTAAAATCATAAAACATTGATTCTACCATACTCTTATGTGGTAAAGCAGTCGTCAAAATTAAGGAAAAATTTAATTTCTTTAGCTAAGGTAGATGATGCAGGTTTAAATACATGTTTTGCAGAAGAATACATACCATCATGTTCATTACCTGGTAAAATGTTAAAGACATGTCTTAGAGTCATACAAAATTTATACAAATAACAGTTGAAGCATTGAAATGTTCACCAAGTTAGAAATGTTGGTTTTGTAGGTTTAAATATAGTTCAATTCCAAATTAGAAAATGCAATTAAAATAAAAATTCCAACCAATAAACATTGAAAATTCACATAACGGTCAAGTTAGATAATACATATTTGTAATCAATATTAAATCAATTTGAATAGTACCAACCTTAATAACCTAACTCGAGGTAAACCAAAATAATTAAGAACATGAACGGATGATTATATATATTTTCCACCACAACTTTAGGTTCATAATAAACTCTGAAAATTGAGCTATTAGAGTCATCAAAAGAAATAAATGGATTGGTTCCAGTAGAAGTAGGGAAAATTTCAATTCCATCATCACCATCATCAAAAATATGTCTTGGAATTACTTCAATTATGACACCAAATTCAGGTTGAAGTGCGTCTTTGACATAAAAAACTTGTTTATCCATTGATGCCAATACATATTGTTTTTCGGTAGCTAGAGTGCGAGTCATATTAATTACTTGAAATCCACAATCATCAATAAATGTGCCATATCTCGTCATCGAATCAAACCAATGGCATTTCATCATCGTGACTCGTCCAAGAGAGTAATAATCCAATATTTTTTTTCAACGACTCCATAATAACAGGGATTTTTAAATTGTGGTCTACTATCTGATGCACTGGCATAAAATTCATCTGTGGTAGTAACTATAACACCATCAAGTTTTGTTCTCATGTTATTTTCTCGTCCAGTGTTAATAAATTTGTACCCATTGATAAAAATTTATTTTATAGTCACGAACCACGGTATTAAGACCAAAATCCAAAGCTATTATTTCCTCCGAGACAGAGTCAGCAGGAAAACTCAATACCTGAAATATAAATGAATATTAAACATAATTAAATATTGATTTAATTATTTTAAATATTAATATATTTACCTTCAATTTTAACCAAGCAAAAAACTCTTTACCATGCAAAGTCTCCCTCCTTCTTAAAGATAACGAACGATGCTTTCTATTTATCATTGTTTTATGTTCCCAATAGATAAAAAAATATGAATAGATTAACAGATATATATGTAAGATATACATATTCAATTTAGTTACCTGATGTTGTCATCTAAAAAATCATTGTTGAAAAAAAATGTGTGATGTGCCATCTCCCACTCTTCATGGGTTAATATCTTCAATGTATATGATCCAGTAATTTCTACAATTTGAGGAAGTGAAGGAAAAGTGGGTTAAATTTTCTCATACTATTCGTTTTCATTTCTCATTGGTATGTACATTCATGTAGTAAGATCAGACAAATACATTGAATAGAAATCCATACACTCTTGAGCTAAGTAACTGTTCACGATAGAGCCTTCGGGATGATTCCGGTTTCGGATATAAGGCTTTAATGTGTACAAATTTATTTCAGTTGGATACATCCATCAAAATGAAACAGGTCATCTGAGAAGTATTTTAGTGGGAATATGGACAGTCAGATGCAGCATGCATGGGAAAAATGATGGAGGAAAGATTTTCTCCAACTCACACAAAATTAATGGGGAATCCGTCAACATTTTTTGCAAGAAATACTTGGACATCTTCTTAGAAGAAAGATATCTAAAAAAATGGCACAACCAAATAACAGTCACCCTTACATTATTGGAAAAAATATGACAGATTTCTATTGGAAACAACTCATACAGAATAATGTGATAATCACGTGTCTTCAAAGATTTTAACTTCAACTCTCTTCTGTTGACCCGTTTACATATGTTTCTTGAATATCCATTAGGAACTCTAATAGTCTCTAATACTTCTAGAAATTGTTTTTTTATAGGTGTCATCACATAAGAATCACATGGATCTTGCCATTTATTTTCACTAATACGCACAGGATGCAATTATGGTATGATGCCCCAATCCACTAAGTCACGCAGAGACCGTAAATCATATTTTTTCTTTCCCTTAACATTTAGAAGTATTGATAGAAAATTTTTACATATATTATTTTCAATGTGCATTACGTCAAAGCAATGATGTAACAATTTGGTTGAACAATAAGGAAAATCAAAAAATATACTCCTCTTCCACCAATTGTAACAGGTTTCAGTGGAAACATTCTTTCTATTTCAGGAAATCATTTGACTCTTCCTGAATGAAAAACTGAAATATTTCCATTCATTATGCACATCAGTTTCAGACATATGCTGAGGTGGATCATCGGTCTCTATGGTATTATCAAATCTTTGATGATTATTTCTATATGGAGGGTCCATTGGAAAAAATCGTTAATGTCCTATAAAATTGAAACTACAACGATGTTTCAGTCTTATGGATCGTTTATTCTTCATACAAATAGGACATGACAGTTTTCCCTTCGTCCCCATCTAGACATCATTGCATAAGCCATAAAATCATTGATCATCCACATAAGCGCAACACAGATCTGAAATATGTCTTTCGAATATGCATCATATATGCGAACACACACTTCCCAAAGAAGTTTCAACTCTATTATTAAAGTTTTCATGTATACGTAAATATCAATATCGGGATCAGAAGGGTCAGATATGAGTATACTCATGAAAGGGAAAGATTTTTTCATACAGAACCATGGGGGAATATTATAAATGTGTATAAAAACTGGCAGTGTGCTGTGTGAAGTAAGAATCTACCGAAACCGATTAAAACCGTTGCATGAAAGACCCAGCCTTACATTACCCACGTCATTTGCAAAATCAGGATATAGAGCATAAAATATATACCATGCAAATCCATCTACAGGGTGAACCAACTCATTATTAGTCTTCTTTCTATCGGTATCATGCCATCTCATTTTTATTGATATTTCATCAGACATAAAAAGATGCTGGAGTTGGGGGATCAATGTAATATGCCACATTACTTTCTGTGGAATGCAGGATAGTGTTTCATCTGATTTTTTTACTTCCATCGGGATGCTCAAAATTTTATACAATCATTTTATTCAACAGTTTCCTCCCAGAATAAACTACAATCTTTCAGGAAAGCATGAATTTGTTTTCTGGAAAATCCAAGTTCCTCAACTAACTTCCATGTCATATAGTGGTATGATGGAATATCTTCATATCTAGAAGTAAATCCTTCAAGAAGGAAAGAATGTAATATATTTTTGTATTAGAAATCCCCTACAAATTTTTCCCGTGAAACAATCTAATTAAAAATTCCAACTATTTCATTTTATCTCATTGTCGATATATTGGAGTCGTGGCAGCATCATTCAATTTTTTTCACCCTGACAATATCATCATTTTCATTAGATGCATCATCTTTACTCATATCAAAGTCTTCATGAGTTGAAATCCTTTCTTTTTCATGATGAAGAATAAATGGAAACCCGTCATCTAACAAATTCTCCACTCCAGTCCTTTCATTTCGATCATTAACAATTTGGGATTTCATTTTCTCTCCTTTGTAATACAACACATAGTAGTTTTCTTGAAAGCCATAATTTGTTATGTGGTAGCTGACTTATTCACAACGCAAACAAGGTCTACCAACAAAATTGGAACGTGGTCAGTGTATGAGACCACTATCTAAAGCATTGTGAAATGGAAAATCTAAAAAGATCTCCAATTTTTTTTTTCAAAATCGCTTGAGATATGATCGGTTTCATACATCAAACTTCAATCCATTCTGTAAAAGGTATTTTTATAAGTGATTTCATCATAAGAAATTCAATAATAATGATGTTTAATTGAAAATATATTTAAGAAAACGATAAAGGAAGGACTTTCTAGTTGATGTAGTGAACTATTAAAACAATGTAAAGATATATTAATTCAGTTATGTGTGCCCAAATTTGAGGTGAGATGTGTTTTGTAATTTTTTCATTTATCACATACAAGAAGACACCATAGACCTGATAGAACATTATTCAAGTTATTACAAAGTGAAGGCTTTTCATGAAAGTTGAAAAATGTGTAAAGAGAGTTTTTTAAATAAGTTATTGTTGCTAAAAAAATGGAAATATTGTGAAAAGATAGTACATTTTATAACACCCAAACTAATGTCCAGAGAAAGCATCATATCACCCCACTAAAAAAAGGAAAACCACCTACCCCACTACCCAACCGTCCTGAATCCCTTCACATGGATCATTCTTATATCCATTACCCAGCTCGAGAAAATATTACTAAACAAACCATTTACCATCTTTGATTGGGGATACATCTCACCATCACCTCCATTAGTCAATATGATTCACTCAATACATAAAAGGAGTGGCTATGAAGACTTCGAATCAAGTTGATTCATATAACCAAGACACTTTAATAGTAAAACTAAAATAGAACACAAATCAAACTTCACTTATTAGGTATGTCATGCCACACACGTCACCACCTGGTTTAGTTCAAATAAAAATAGAAACAGAGAATAATAGATGAAAAACAGTCAAACTAAGTTAAGACTTAAATATTTAGAGTGTAGAAGTAAAAAATTGATTGACTTCAGATGAATTTATAGGGAGGAAGGAGTTTCCAGCCTATGTAAAGAGAGAGGCCTCTAGTTTAGAATCCATGGGGGAATTCCCCAAGGCTTCATAAACCATAATCACTATGAATCTAAGGTATATTTCCCCAATGTATTCTAAAACAAATCATCATGAATCCCAGGGGGTTTCAAAATGGAATTACAAGATTTATTTTTAGCATGAATCTTTGGTTGGTTTCTTCAATGAATTACAAATCATTAATCAAAGAACAAGTAATAAAAAATTAAATTAATATTTATTTATATTCAATTTCAATAGGTATCATATAAGAGGCACATGCCGCAGGTCCCATTATGTGTTATAGGCTTCCCAAATCATTCACTCATGTTCAATAACTCAATCTCGGAACCCCAATGGTCATACCTTTCATTACCCAATTAGTTCCATTAGTAATGTGTACCCCATGGGTGGATAATATTTTGGATTCTACACTAATAGGATGTTCATGGATCATAAAGTGGTTTAATTTCATAAAGTATAGACAAAAACATTTATTTTTAAATTTGATATTAACAATAAAGTATCTCAATGATACTACACATCATAAATAACACAAAATAATGATAATTTTAAGGGATAGTTTATAAACCATATTTTATATTCTCACAAACATCTACCAATCATGTATTAGTCATTGATTCAATATCAAATAGTGTGAATCATTAAATTTTACAAAATCCCTAGAAATAGGAAATAATGATAATGATCTTTCTAGATAGTGAAATAAATGTAGAAAGGGTGAGAATAGAAGGATATCCTTATAACTGGATCTAGGGGGTGGGGGTTGTCCAATGGGGGTGGGGTGGTGTCCAGGAGGGGATGTCCAAGGGGGTGGGAGGGCTGTCTAGGGGGTGGGGTGGTGTCCAGGGGGGCTGTCTAAGGGGGTGGGGTGGTGCCTCGGGGGGGGGGGTGTCAGGGGGGTGGGGGATTTCTTGGGGGTGGGGTGGTGTGGTGTCCAGGGGGGCTGTCTAGGGGGGTGGGGGCTATCCAAGGGGGTGGGGTGGTGTCCATGGCGGGCTGTCCAAGGGGGTGGGGGTGTCCAGGGGGTGGGGGTGTCTAGGTTGTGGGGTGGTGTCTAGGGGGGTTTTCTGGGGGGGGGGGGTGGAGAACTCCCATCCCTCCCTGGACAGCCCACACCCCCTCCTAAGTGAAATTTTTATAAGTAAATCATCATCAATTTTCTTATACCATCTGACCATACCATACCACCCAAGCAATTCCCTATTACTCTGATATATCCAAATGTTATACATATTCCCATAGGACATAATAGATATATGGACAATATCATCAGCCCCCTCATCCACATCCCAACATAACACCCCTATAGGTTGTAACCATACCCCATAGACCATAAGGAACTACGATAACAATTTCCAACATACCCAACTCACTCAATAATATAACCCCAAAGAGTCACTCAGACCATTATCCCTTTCAAACACATTCCATGTACTACATCAATAAAAAAACTAAGGATGTCACCAGATATAATCTTATGAAGATGTGTCACTAAAAAAAGTGTACCAAAACAAAACCACACTAATACAACATCATACATTTATCAATAGTGACAACAAGATAAATAATACAAATCAATGAAACAAGTTATCACATTATACATGGAATCGATGAATCACATTTCTACTACACTATACATGAAATCCACCATAAAACTAAATTCATTATACAACCAATACCTATCTTAATTGAGATAATATAACCCACAAAAAATAGAACCACAATTATTCAACACCTAAAAAGGGTTTTCACTATCTACATGGCACACTAGAACACCTTACTGTACAAATGGAAAGGATTCCCACTAGAAGGAACTTCTACCCAAAGCCCCCATAACATTAAATAATATAAAACCTCACTCTCATGACCAGATCTTGTAGAAGGGTCTTGTGGAAAGGGAACTATATAGGAGAAATATAAATATCAGAAGAAGCAGACCACACAGATCTCATTTAGGAGAAATCAAAACAGATAACAAAAAATAGATGAAAGACATTCCAATTATAGATTAGATGTGTAGAAGTAAATAATTACCTGATTGACTGCAGAGAGAGCATCGAGAGATACCTTGGGGCGAAGAGATATCATCGAGAGAGAATCAGGAGCAATTAGGTTTATGGGTGCAATCGCGCAGAGGGATTCTGGATGTGCTGCTATTCAGGGGAAACATTCCCAACAATATGTTAAAATAGATGGGATAGAGTTCATTTACCAAAGGTTTTTAAAAACCGTTGGTATATATATAGCTTTTCCCAATGTTTTCAGAAAACTGTTGGGAAAATCATGTTCTCATTCCATTATCCCAACAGTTTGAAGAAACCTTTTGTATAAATTAAGCCTACCAACAGTTTATTCAAACCATTGTTATACCAGTGTTGGGAAAAAAAAAATTCTAGCAGTGATTGAGTTGTATTTCATTATTATCATGAATCATATAGTGGGTTTTTATGGTATGCTTGGTTGTGGTTGTATTTATACTCAAAGGGAAAATCATCCCGCAATTGTATTGAATCCCTTGGTATTTATTTCTATAATTTACCATATTGGGGATGTCACATGAGGACAAGTATCAATTCCACCTTGACTCAAGGAAATTTGGAGAGGCAGGATGTTACAAATGGTATTAGTTTTAGTTGTTGCAAATCTTTCGGAATAAGTGGTATCATCTTTTTTCATCTAATAATTTCAAGTGGTATCAATTATTTGATCTTTTTTTATCAGTTGTGTTCGTCTTGGGGTTAAAAAGAATTCTAGTTTATTAATTTATTTTGGATTTTAAAAAGAATTAGGATTGTCGAGACTTGAAATGTAGAGCCCAAAAATAGATATATAACCTATTCATGTTGAGCTTCATGTTACTACGGATTTGGATACATAAGTTTTTGGGAGACACTTACTGGAGTAGAATATCATTTCCATGGGTTTAGACAATGAGAAGATCCTAACATAAATTGATCGAAATGACTTCCCACAAGTAGTGTATATTTCATGTTGAGTAATGATTTATAATTTTCTACAAACCTGTTGATTTTTAAAAAATGACGACGTTGTTTTTAAATGAGAAATTTTTTAAATGCATGTAATTGGTATTTTGAAAATGGGTTGATATTGAAAAGATATGTGGAATTTTCCAAAAGTTGGTTTGAAGAGTAAATGCATTGAATTTTGGATATAATTATTGTGATATATGAGATGTGGTAAAATTTAAAATTGTTAAGCCTTCAGTTGACAGAGAGTGAGACTTATAGAATTTTTTTATAGAAAATGGAATCTAGTAGGTGTCATAGAGGCCAATTAGATGTAGTTGTTGAGAATGTGGTTGCACCTGATCTATAGGTGAACCAATAACTGGTTTAGAGTATTGTCCATGATTTTTAGGTTTTGGATTTATGCAACCAAAGGGATTAACCAAGTCGATTATTCTATTTAGTTCCATATGTATGATCCTACCAACTTTTGTGGTGATTTAAAACCAAAAAGGTAGAGGTATTATTGAATAGGATGAATTGAATCTTAAATTTACATGGAAAACCAAACAAAAATTCTTGTTAGAAATGTATAGGCTAGATTATATTTCATGCCAATGTAAATATTTGGCTATCTATACTAAATTATACCAAAGAATGGCATGAGATAATATTGAATAATTTTTCAAAACAAAATTATATCATCACACATTCAGGATTGAAAGAATAAAGAACTTTTCCATCTTGAAGAAGGAGAACCTCTCGATGATAGAGTATGCTGCTAAATTCACGAATTTAGTTTTATTTTCACTCGAAGTGGCTGAAAGTGAATCCTTGAAGGAAATTTTTTTTTAATCGGTACTGAGGAAAGAGATTTTCTTGAAGATTTCCGTGATTTTTGTTAGAGATTATAGATATATGGCCAATAGGGAGACAATGGTAGAAAAAGGAATCTCCGGAGAAATGGGTGGGGGGAAATACTGATACCTATGGGAAATAGTAGTAACTCAAATGCTAGGACCAAGTTGAATAGAGACACCTATATCCAAGGTAGTGGGATGACTCATAATAAGATTATTGGATCAATTAATCTTCCTCCAAAACCCAAGAGTTAATATGGATGTTTCCAATTTATATATTTTGATCACATGAAGTGAGATTGTATGAAACCACCTAGAGCATGCCACAATTTCAATCAGATATAGAATATTTAGAATTATTATCATAGTACTATGAGGTTTGTTATTTGTGACATATATCATTTTTTGTGGATGTCATATTCTTCGACTGGATGAGGAAATCCAAATACCTCTCATCGCCGTAACATAGCTATCTGTGCTGATTCTAAGAACACCAAGACTCCTCAGGTAGGGAAATATCAATAGGGAAATAAAGAAAAAATTACAACGAGTAAGCAGTTATATGAAGTTGAGAAAGTTATTTTGAATGATCAATATGGACCATTGATGGTGAGAGGTACAATTATTTTTCATTATACTATTTTCTAGTCGTTGTTTTATATTGATTTATACCATTCATTTATTACTTCTCAATCTCTTGATCTTATGGCTTTAATTTTTGAGAAGATGCATTTTGTTTTGAAACTTAAAAATCCTTTTGATCAAAGTGAATGTAGAGCCTTTATATGAAAAGCATGTTCTATAACTATTGATGGATCCATGATTATATGATTATTCTCTATTCTTGAGATTTATTTCTATGAAATAATATTGGGTATAGATTGGTTGAAATGTTTTATGGATGACATCGATTGTGATACAAGAATGGTTATTTTTAAGATTGATGGTTGCATTTAGAATCTATTTAAAGGAGACCAAAACGTAAAGTCCGATGAAATGAGGTTTTTGGAACAAATAGTTGGAATAATTCTAATGTATTCAGGAGATTTGACTTAAAAATTGATGGAATTGATCAATAGTTGTAGTTTTCCAATGGTAGTTGTTCAGTTTATGGATGTTTTTTTATAAAACTTTATCAAAATTTCCACCCACCAGATAAGTGGAGTTTATGATTGATCTTCCCCTAGGTAACTATCATATTTTCCTTCAATATTATCAAATTTATATAATAGAGCTAAGGTAATTTAAAGTGTAGTTGTAAGAGCTAGAAAGCAAATGGGTCATTCAATATATCACATATCCATATGCAACCTCGTTTTTGTTTTTCAAAAAGGTGGAAGAAACTCTTTGGTTGTGTATGTATTATTTTAGGTTTAACCAAATTATTATAAAGAATCTATATCCATTTCTAGACATTGATGATTAGTTAGTTCAATTTAGGGGTGCCCAATGTTTCTCTAAAATTGACCTGTGATGAGGATATCACCAATTGCGAGTTCAGAAGGATGGTATACCAAAAATAGATTTCAGAAGTAAATATGAAATTATGAGTATATGATTATTCCTTTAGGTATTAAAAATTCATTAGTAGTCTCTATTTAATTGTTGAATTGGATATTTGAAAGGTATATGGATTCTTTTGTGGTGGTTTTTGTGGATGAAATATTGGGGTATTCAAGGACAAAGGCTGAGCATGAGAAACACTTGACGATGTTGTTTGGAAATTTTTATGATGATTTTATGTATGAAAATTTATAAAAGTTTTATTTTTGGATAAAATGGATACATTTCCTTGGCCATGTAATATTTTAATGAGGTGTTTCAATGGATCCATAAAAGATAGAGGCTGTTATCCCTTAGAAACCAATAATGATTGTCTTCGAGTTATATAGTTTACTTGGTCTAGATGGTCATTATAGACAATTTTTAATGATTTACCTTGAATAGATTCACCATTTAAAGAATTTAAAATGGAAAATGTTCCATTATAATTTAATGAGGAATTCCAAAATTCCTTTCAAAAGCTAAATGTTTGTCATACGTCAACCCCAATATTGATATTTTCAGAATTAGGATTAGGGTATGTGATGTATTTTGATGCTTCTAGATATAGGTTGGGATGTGTTCTCATTAAATGAGATCGTGTTTTTTCTTATGGCTTATTAAAGTTATAGTTGAATGAGAATAACTATATAACACACAATTTTGACTTAGATACCATCGTCAATGATTTGAAGACTTGGATTCATGACCTCTTTGGTGAGAAATTTACAGTATTTATGGATCATAAGATATTGAAACATATTTCATCAAAAAGGTGTTTGAATCTAAGATGAAGAATATTTATGGAGTATCTCCCAATATTTGATTTTCACTTTATGTATACATCGGGTAAGGGAAATTTGGTGGATGATGCATTGAGAATAAAGACATATGATGAGTTGGAAAAAGAGGCTTCAGATCAGTTGTAGTTTTTGTCGATCGTAGCCAACGTGCACTTGTATTGTGATGAGTGGGGTAGTGTTATAGTTTTCTATCCATTTTCTTTTGTTCCTGATTTAGTTGTGACAATTAGATAGAAATATATGTCTGAATCAAAATGTGTTTCAATGAGGTAAAAACTCAATGATGGGGATACGATTGAGGGCTGGAAGGTAGATGAGAGTTTAGTTTTGTGGTTTCAAAATTGTATGGTCATAACTATGGATTTTCTGGAACAACTTCTCTATGCATACCACAATTTGATATGGGTTGTTCATCCTAGAAAATAGAAGACATATAACACACTAAAAGCATAGTTTTGGTGGATCGGTATGAAAATAAAGGTATCTAAGTTGGTTTCAAGATGGTTATCTTGTTAGCAGGTAAAGGTAGAGCATCAGAAACCACCAGGTATATTCTAGTCTTTACCTATTCCTATATTGATATAGGAGTAGTTAGTTATGGATATTTTGATAGGCCTCCTAGGAATAGATTAAAGACATGATTCTATATGGGTGATAACAGATCACCTTAGAAAATTGGCCCACTTTATTCCAATTTGTGAGTCTAATACGTTTGAGGACATATCTAAAATCTATATCCAAGAAGTGGTAAAGAGGTATAATGTACCAGTTTTGATATTATTAGACCAAGATCCAAGGTTCATATCTCAATTTTGGAAATCCTTTTAGAAATCCTTAGGGACTCAGTTTCCTATGAGTATGGAGTATCATCTTAATATGGATGGAAAACCCGAAAGGATGATAAAAATGTTGCAAAACATGATTTGGGATAATATAATTTATTTTGGTGGCTCATGGGAGGAGAACGCACAGTTAGTGGAGTTCTCATATAACAAAATTTATCAGGACTTAATACATATGAATCCTTTTAAAGTATTTTATGGACCTCCTTGTCATTCTCTACTTTGTTCAATTGAAACAGGCATGACTTCACTAGTTGGACTAAGCCTTGTCCAAGAAATAATAGAGAAGACTTCATTGATTATGAAGTTAATGGAGATGACTCGAATTCATTTGAAATAATATGTGGATCATCTTTGATGGAATTTTTCATTCATGGTGAGTGATCATGGGTACTAGAGAATCTCTCCAATGTTTAGGAATCATAGTTTTGGGAAGGAGTGAATGTTATCTACTGAATACATAATCCCTTTTGAGATACTGGAACAGGTTGGTGAGGTGGAATATGATTTTTCTCAACCATGGTTTATTAAATTGCATAATGTGTTTCCTGTATCTTAGTTGAAAAATTATCAGCATAATTCTAACCACGTGATTTGATGGGATCACATTGACCTAGATCCGGATGTTTCATTAGTTCATCTCTTGATAAAGATTGTGGACAAGCAAGAGCATTTATTATGTAGTAAAATCATCAGAACAATTTTTGTTTTGTTGAAACATGGTAGAATTTAGGGGGAAATTTGGGAATAGGAGGATGAAATGATATAGGAATAAACTGAACCCTTTTAGGAAAATGGTGTTTTTTTACTTTCTAGAGATGGAAAGGGAAATGGTTGGGTGAATGTATCCCCCTAAGTTTTAAGTAAACCTTTCTTTATATTTTTCAAGTATGAAAATTGTTTGGGTGATGTTGGGGAGGGTTTGGAGGACTTTTGGAATGTTTTTTGTGATTTTATATAGGTATGATTTGAACATGATTTTTAAAAACTATGAAACACCTCTAGGAAATTGTCAAAAGGATGATAGTGGGATCTAGGTAGGTGCACAGTTTGGAAAAAATGTGTGGCCAACAGGGAGAAACCAAGCATTTTGTACAATGAAAAAACAACAACTGACACATTGTTTTTCTAAACATGTGAGAAACCATGAGAATGGTGTTATGTGGCAGTGGATGTTGAACTTTTGGCTCACAATTTTTATAACCATGTGATCCATCAATTACAGCTATTTTTTAGATCCTAAAAAAGTTGATCTCACTTAGGATTACCCCTAAACCACCCATTTTCCCTCTATTTCAACCCTAAATCAATTTTCCTCCTCCTAAAGGTTGTAGAGACTCTGTCCATCAATACAGAAGTGATCAGTTGGGAAATCATTGTTCATTGAAGGGTGAATTGCTTGGTAAGACTCTTTTCTTAGTGATTTTACTTAGATATAATATACTTAGTTCTCTCGTATTCATATATATAGTCCATTGGGGACAGATCTATGATATTTGATGATAATAATGATTATATTTATCAATTTTGATGTTGGGGAATATGATTTGAGGTGGTTTTTTATTGATTCAACCCAGTTTTGTTGAATAATTATTACCTTTATTCTTTTTCACTATAGTTTCCATGGTAGTTAGATCCACTATAAACTCCTCTTATTATAACTTTAATTCTTAGTTTCAATTTTTTTTTGTATTTATTGAAAATGACTGTGAAGTGACTGTGAAAATCATGGTGGAAACCCTATTTAGTGATGGTTTATTGAATTGTGGGAATTTTTTGTGCAAATTGATTTGTGTTTTTCCTTTTAAAATGTTAATATTTAAATATTAATTTATTGGATTTAGGGAAAATAGTTTGATTGAAATGTTTTTAATAAAGGAATGGTTTTATTGAATGGTCTTGAAATTGTTGGTTCAAAATGGTTTTGAAATACATGGGTTGGTGTGAGTTCATGCTTTTTACACGACCTTGAATAAGGGTAATGTACCATTGGGGTACAAGCGACGTGAACTTGGATAAGGGGAGTGTTTCATTGGGGAATAATGATGTAATGCCCCAACCCCAGTTACCCAAAGTCGGTGCATTATTGCGTAACATTGGCATGATCACAAAGATCAAGTCTCAAAAGACCGATTTGTTTAGTAGCCTTAGAAACACTAGATACATTCATAAATGTTACATTACATAATAAAGTGAAAAATCAAAATAAAATAGTCTCCATAGTCCACACTTCTATCCCCTTCAGACTATCCCGGTAGGTCAGTCATAAAATATTTCTTCACATCTTGGGAAGAATAAAACACTGAAAGGGGTGAGCTCAGATGCTTAGTAAGGATAACAATATAGCGGAAGCTTTCCTAAATAAACATAAAAATTTAAGGAAATTTATAACTAAAAAAAATCCTTTTAAACTTGAACTTCATCATAATATGGAAAAAGTAAAATGAGATAATGCCATTTACTTATTCACATGGATATTCTACTGGTCGAATAATCACATGAAATATCAATAACCACTTTCATAATGATGGAATGTATAATGCCAGACTATCATAACCACATAGCCAAGGCCTCGTGCCAAGACCACAAATAATATTTTGTCAAGGTCTCATGCCAAGACACTAGTTTGTCTCATGAGACCTGCCGATGCATCGAGGAGCTATAGCGGGATCCACCCATCACTTATTAAGTCCAATGCATTTCTCATATGAAAAGGTTTAAACATATCATAAACCATAACATAATTGTATCACATAAAACATGCATATTGGAAACATAATATTTCCACACTTCAATCACAAGATATAAATACAACAAATTGATATAATAAAAACTTTATCAAAACCATTTTCAATACCAAAATAAAAGAAAAGTAAAACATGGTATTTTTTTTTCTTTTAAAAAAAGTTATGGCTTGTAAAGGAAGCCGAAACTCAAATAATGGTCACGGTGGCGGAGAATTCGTTGTCTCCACATATGTACAACAAGAAAAACATTCCTTTTTTTGTTTAGTAAAACTCTTCATATAAAAAGATTCCTTTTGAGTAATCGTAAAATTCAAAGGGGTTTATAGACCGTATAAAAGAAATATGTGTATAAAACAAAATATGCCTCAATGAATGGAGATTGAGACGAAGTTCCTTACAAAGAATTTTTTTTAAATAAAATAGATCTATTATGTGTATTCACTATAAGTACACATAAAGAAAGTACAAATACAAGATAGTACATAATAATATCATGACATAATTTGAATGTAGGAGATTAACCCAAAGAATAGAAATTGGGTTAAGAAGTCCCCTTACCTCGTGTGCGACTTCACTCGACCGTTCTTTAATATCCTAAATAATAAACTATAGTTAATATATACTTTCTTAAGAACCTTCTTCGTGTTCATTATCCCTTTTATATCACTTATTACAATGTTACGAAAATTATGTAGTCATTTAAGTTAATAACGGTCATTTTGTCGATCTTTGGTACTTGATTCAACAATAAACTTCTTATAGTTACAAGTTGTTTATGTGGGAGAATATCCATTATCTCAAGAATTATATTCATGATTTAGATATCATATATATCATATATATCCATTATATACATTCATTCATAATATTACGTAACTTTTAGAGGTAAGAAATGAAATGCACCGTTCATGGAGATGGTAATCCATACGTACGCATGAACGCCAATTTCATTTATATTTCATATTTAATGGAATGAAATAATAATTATATAAGGGTATATTATAATTCCAGTATAATATAATATATAATACCATTTACTCCATCCTTTATACATCCCACATATGGCATTAACGATTTAAATCACTTTGAGGGGGCGGTAGTCCGCACTTCCTAAAATGAAAATTTCGTGTTTACCTATAATGAAAACCATAAAGGTATGTCATAAATGAAAAATACAGAATCTTAATTAAAACATAAAAATATTATATATCATATATAAATATAGTTACATCTTAATGGCCACCTTTGAAGGTGTTATATGAGTGTTGAACAATCATCGTTTCGTGAGGCAGAAATTCGCCATCCATAGTAACAGTATATTCTTTAACCATTAGATGTAGGTGTGTTAAGTGTAGCTCGAATAATTCTTATAACAACATCCTAGTATATTGAGGATACTGGTTTTGTTACAAAAGAAATGATTAAAAAGAGTTTAGGGGGTTAGAGAACCAAAATAAAACATAAGAACACAAGAGGAAACACTACCTTTAACACGGGTAACTCTTTTTGATTTGAGCTCAAAGGATTCCTTGAGAATACTTCTGCCCACATTGAGGCTTCTAGGAGTAAGAGTGGGATGTGGAGAGACAAAATGGGCAGGGGTTGGCCGATCCAAAGGCTTTGATGGTGTGAATAAGGTGGTAGTGGTGGGGGCCTTTTATAAGAGGAGAGGAGGGGCACTCTTGAAAGTCATGAAATGATAATTTATTATATAATGATTTTCGGATTTTAAAGGTCCCAAACTTATATATTTAGAGGATAAGGTGATAAGGGTTTGAAATATACTCATCCAATAGGTTTTTGACAAGTTTACGTCTTAGAATTTACATTATCGTTTCATTTTATTTAAATCGTTAATTAATGAGACAATTGATTCGTCATCATCGTGTCATAAAATATTTAATTTATTTAATGTCTAAAAATTATAAAACAAATATCATGATGTAGGAAATTTTTTTATATTTCCAATGAATATTTATAGTTGAATGGTTAACTTATATAACCCCATGAAATAATTGTTTTAGTAAAAGAACACATGTTTGTGACATTTTTATTTTAACATTAAATAAAAAGTTTTTAATGTCATTCTCCTACCAAAGTGGCTCCATGGGGTCCCCAAGTTGACCCATGGATTTTCTTGGTCGTCCATGAATCATACAATTGGGTTAGGACAAGTGTAAAGGTATTTTCATATTTTTGTAATATCATTTTTACCTTAAATTTCACTAATTACCTTTAATCGCGATTAATTAAACATAAAAGTTACTATTCACCAAAAAATTATTTTAATGCCATTGAACCAAATTTTACATCATAATGAAAGCCATTTATGTCAGATTTTTGAAATTAAAATCACATAGGTGGTAAATTTTCATTTAAACGAAAAATCAGTTTTTTAACTACCACTTAGTGGTTTCACTATTCACCAAAAATTGATGTTTTTCAGAACAATTCCAAAATTTCACCCTAAGCTATGATTGATATTCTGAATTCAAAAATGACTTCTATTTTACACAATTACAAACATATAAGTTTCATTAATTAATTTTATAATTAATTCCCGCTGTCACAACAAATACCGTGTTTTTAAGAAAAAATATATATCAAAAGATTGACAATTGTTTATGTCCAATTTCAAAGTGAAATTAATTATAATGACCACCATTAGATAAAATTGTAAAAATATATTCTAATTATACCACTAAATAGTATAATTTATCACTATAAATTATTTTGATTAAAAAAGTTGTTTTTAAGTATTTTTCACTATTCATAAAAAATTGGAAGTTCTCAGAAAAATACCAAAAATTCAAGATAGGCTAATTTCGATATTTTGAATCCAAAAATGAAGTCCATTTTGAAATATAAAATTTAAATAATTTCAAAAGGTGGGTATTACTATTCATAACGTCTACTTTGATTAGTCGTGGAGTGTTAGAACTCGAACTTGCATACAATGTAAGCTATTGAATTATTGAAAGAGAGGCGTATCGTGGAAGCTCAGGGTGTTACAAAAGAGATTTTCCACTTATTGAAGCCTTGGTGGATGGATGAGAAACTAATAATGAGTATGGAATTATTACTAAAGCATGCATTTGTGTGTTTGTATGTGAAACATGGAATGGGTATGACAAAAAAGAAATGTTATATGGGTAATGTATTTTGTGGATTCTTCACATGAAAATTGTTATGGTGTGAAAATGTTTGTCTATGATGTAAATTGTTAACTTGTTTTATAGTGTTTTAAATAAATTTTTTTATATAAATTTGAAAACATATTATATCATAGTGTCATGAATATAGAATTTATTTAGTGAAAACCTACTGAGTTTCATTACTCACCCCGTACTCTGGAATGTTGGGGATTTTGGATATATTGTTTATCAAGACACATGTAAAAGGAATCTATCACATTTGTTTAGTTGTGATTCACGATACCTGAGATGTATTTTTCATTTCGAGTATGGAGAAATCTGGGTGTAGTGGGGTCATGTCTTTAGAGTCTTTGACCATTGTGGTTTAGTCTTCTTCTTTGGTACTTTGATTTTGGTTAGGATGTAGTTTAGTTATAGTTGGGTTTTGGTATCAGCTAGTGTAAGAGACATTTTAAAATGCCACTAATTCATTTACAAATGTTTCTAGAAAATTTCGCTAAATGAGGTGTCAATAATTTAGGGTTGTTTTAAAATTATGCTAATTTAGAGACACTTATAAACATTGCCAATTAGAAACGCTTATAAACATCTCTAAATTCCTGATATTTTAAAACATCATTAATTTGTGACACCTCATTGGCTAAAATTTTATACAAATGTCAATTAATAAACATTTCTAAATTAACTAAGTTTTAAAATGTCGCTATTTAGAGACGTCTTATTTGCAAATTTTTTTTAAAAACATCAGAAAACAAACTTCTCTAAATTACAATTCAGTTACTATTGGTTCCTCACCCTACCACTCCACCTCAACCCGTCCCCTACAGCCCCTCACCGCATGTCCTTCCCTCACATCCATTATCCTAGAACCAATGTCTATCCCATCCAGTACCCACCCTCTCCCTAGGTCAAAAACCATACCTCACCCAATATCCATCCCATCCAGTGCCCGTCATTACCCCTACCATCCCTCACCCCAGTGTGTGTCCCATCGAGTACCCACAATCCCCACTCAGCGTCCATTACTGGACCCCACCCTTCCTGTCGAGTAACCTCACACCATCCCATCTAGTCACCTTATGCCCACACCTTTCTCTTACCGCCCCACTCTCCCACCCTTTAAAAATCAAAGCCCATAGAATTTAAACTTGTGACCTGTCGGTTCTAAGGTTATAAGTCTTTAAACTCACTTATTTTAATGATTGATAAACATTTTAATTTTCATATATACAGATTCCTATATTTAAAAAATTAATATATATATATATATGTTTACATTATATTATATATATATTATATTAAATATATATGTTTATTTTATATTATATATATATGTGTGTGTGTGTGTGTTTGTATTAACATATATGTGTTTATTTATGTATATTTGTGTTTGTGTGTGTGTATAATTAGCTACTTTTTAAAATGCTGGTACAAATGTCAATAATATAGTAACGTTTTATTAAAAACAAGACTAAATTTAAAATATTTAATTGTATTATGTTATATATATAAATTTAAATATTTAGAATTTAACATTATATATGTATTTTTTATATATTAATATACATATATTATGATATATATATTATATATTATATTATATTTTATATTTTATGTCTAGATATGTTTATATTATGTTATATATACATATATATATTCAATATTATATATATATTTTGATATTATATATATGTCTGTGTGTGTGTTTTTTATATTATGTTTACATATATATGTGTGTGTGTGTTTCTATTTTATATTATATATATATGTTTATATTTTATACTTATTTATATATTTTATGTTATATTAAATATATATATATATGTTTTTATTATATATATATATATATTTGAGTGTGTGTTTATGTTATATATATATATATGTATATATTTTATATATATTATATGTTTATATTAATATATATCTTTATATGTTTAAATGTATATATGTTTATATATATATTTATATGGGCGTGTTTGTGTTTAAATATATATGTGTATGTATATGTATATATAATAATATATATATATATATATAATTATCCACGTTTTAAAACACTTCTAAAAATATCTCTAAAATATACACATTTTCTTAAAAACGTGGCTAAATTTAAAATATATTGTTTTGTATATATACATATATAAATATATGTGTGTGAGTATATATAAATATATATATTTATATACATATTCTTATATACATGTGTCAGTGTTTATATATATAACGTTATTAATTTAGAAACATTCTTCACTAAACATTGCTAAATTAATGATGTTTTTCGGGAAACATTGTTAAATTAGAGAAGTTTTTCAGAAAAAATCACAAAATTAATGACATCTTCAGGAAACATTACTAAATTTTCAATTTTATTTTCTCATAAGACATCACTAAATTAGTGACATTTTTTAGGAAATGTAACTAAATTATCTATGTTTTTTACGAAACGTCGCTAATTTAGAAACCTTTTCTTGAAACGCCGATAATTTAACAACCTTTTCCAGAAACATTTCTAAATTATTGTTTTTTGTAGTGTATGTTATAGGTCCACTCCTAGCCTCATCGAGACAACGCCTAATGGCATGGACCACTACCTCTATGAGCACACTGACATACATGTGTGCTCAACTAGCTCTTTGTGCAGCCATGTTTAGGTGGCATTTCTGGTTCCCCTTCATTTTAAAGCTTACTTATACATGTTATATTTTGACTAGGCTTGTCTTGGAATCCAAGGATGACATTATTTTTTCATCTACCACTATTCCTTGTGGTGAAACTACCAACATAGTTGTGTAGTCACAGTGATTATATCATGGAAAACATTGTTTTTTTCCTCTAACATATCTTCTATGGTGTAGTTAGATTCACTAAAATTTTTGCATTATAACTGAAAAATATTCTACAATTTGGTGTAGAATATGAGTCATAGCTTGAAAAAATCCCTTCTCAACAGGCCTACTATGGCCACGACCGTGGCGTGGTCTTACTCAGTCATCCAACTTATACTCTTGTTCAACAATCTCTATGAACTTCACTTATGGTATGTCTATAAAAATCATCCACTTGACCGATCATCACCTTTTTTAACACTTCAAAATGTATAGATATAGATCTTGTTATCGAAAAAAAACCTTAGCCAAAAAAATTTCTAGATAAAAAAATTTCCCAAGAAACACTTAAACACTTTTTTCATCTTCAACATGTATTTTCAATAATTATATTATCCAAAAATAAAGATTTATTCATTGATATTACAATAGAAATCTTGGTCATCAACCTTGAATAGCTTTATTTTCAAAAAACCCAACTTCAATCCTTTTGGATTACTAATAATATCCCCCTTTTTATTTTGTTAACAATAAAAATATACTTTTTCTAAACTATATTCAATAAACCCTTTGATGTTTCTTATCCCCCTGAATTATATTTTCTCTCACTCAAGATATACTATTATACCCCTTATTTGAAAATAAATAAAAAGGGCCTTCAAAATGAAAATGGACTTTTCAAAATTCCTTCTACAAATGTAGGGATGTACTTAACTTCCTACTCCAATTTATTGGAGGGAACGTCATCTTCACATCATCTCCCTCTTAATGCAGAAAAATATTCTAGGAAATATCAACCCCCCATTCAGATATCTTCTTTATTCCCACTTTGGGGATATTTTATCCACCTATTTCAAAACAAATTTATTCTTCAAAATCAATCACATGATGATTTTCCTTTGAAACCAAATGCTACGAAATAAAATCTCATTTACTGCTATATTTTATTAGTATATTCAATGAGTAAATTTACCATTTTTGTATGATATGTCAATAAATCCTCTAATCCTATGAAGCCAGAGCTTTGTGTATGAAACAAGTGTTATTATATAGAACTATATAGTTTCCCATGTCCCTTATGAATACTATGTAACACACATAAGAACTTTATCATTTCCATTTTAAAAAGGAAACATGTGATATCTATAACATAACACCAAACCATCAGAATATAACATTCATGTTCTTGGTTTTGGGAGAAAAACACATCATGAAGTTATTGATAACACTTGATAAGCATTTTACAACACTTATTGCAATATTTTTTCAAGTGGAATAAATGGAATCATTTGAGCTCCATGCCTTTTAGATCTTCACTATATATAAAAACATATGATAAGGCTTAATAGCCATTTATTTTCATCTAAACACCCCTAATAATTTATGTCTTAACACTAATTTTTATATTACCTGTTGGTGTACAAAATGGGGAAACATATTCTACATAACCAAATTTGAAAAAATCTCCATCCCCATATGCCTCTCTAGTATATTCCTTCATGAAATTTTAATGAGAAATCACCCCATGGATCATATCTCCATATTAATTATACACCTCTTCACAAACAATCAGACATAATAATTAATATGGGGTGAGGGGTATATATATGTTTCTAAAGTTAAGGAATATGTCCAATAAAGATGTACCAACCCCTCACCTTCCATATTTCATTTTCCATTATTTGTATTTTGGGAAAGGAATCCAATCAAAACTTCATGTCATTAATCATATGTTATATATTAAAAAATAAAACATTTTTCTAAAGGATATCCACCAATTGATATATCTTACACAATTATCTTCATGGATTTTAACATTGTCTTCCTTCCATATCTTGATCCTTTCTACAATTGTGTAATTATCCACACATGAACAAGTTGTGTCTTGAGTTGTATCACTAGTTGATCTCACCTTTGGATTTCTTATCCATTTCATATTCCTATTTTTTCTCTTAGTGGATTTTGTTGGAGACCATTGGAAAAACTATTCTTTGATGGTTAAAAGTTCCATATTATAATTCATCTTTATTGGTAGGGAAAACATAACATTATATTCAACATTATTCATAGATAAACAAATGTCCTATTTTTTTCTTCTGTATTTTCCTTATATTCCTCTAATATATTTATTGAAGTGCATGGATTTTTGATCTTGATAATTCTTTTATTTATTATCATTTTAATTCTCCAAAACATTGAACCTATTATACACCTTAATAAACCCTTTTCAAGGATAAGAGAATTGTATATAAGTCACTGGAGAGGAGTGTGTCTATGTAGATTCCTTATCCTTCTTTTCGTTTATTTAATTTCAACACCATTCCACATGAACATTTATATAAAAAATGAAACATTTGATATACGTGTGATACCTCATTTGTTATCCCCATTATTGATATGTTAACACCACTAGGGTTATTATAACAACTTTGGACTTGTTCTCTTCGATTAATTTAATCACGATGTGACCAAATCATGAATAATAAAATAAATTTAGTGATTTTATATTTAATGGAACTAAAATTCAATATTTTTCACAGAAAAACTCTTTACTTCAATGTTTTATATTTGGATTCCATTGTGTTGCTACATAATTTGACATAACCTTTGGAGGGATATTTATATTGTCATAAAGTTTTCTGATTTTCATATCTTTTTCTAAAAAATAACTAGTTTCGCCATTATATTTGAGGTTTAATCCATACCTAACTAAGTCCTTTCTCTATTTTGGGTCTTGAGAGTTATTATTCCAGCCTTTAACACCTTATCTATAGACATTTTCTACATGATCCATTGGAAAATATTTTTAATCATATTTATTTTCTCCTTTATAATTGTTCCCATTACCTTCACGCTTGGATTCAAGGCCACTTATAATCTTATTAATCTTTGGTTTGACAAGGAAAAATCCTATACCATCAAATAGTATAATTCATACATAATATTTGATCCACCTTGGTCGTTATTTCTAGATATTTATTTGGAATAAAAACATGATGTGTTTTCCATTTAATAAAAAAAATTATAAATTTTTATATCTTTAAGAGATAGTATGAAATTTCACATAATTTATCCACATGAAGTTTATAATCATAGATAACATCAGATTTATATTTTACCTCGGATGGAGAACAAAATTCTAGGATGAATTCATCTTTTTATTACTCTTTTTAGCTTTTATCGAAAGGAAACTCTCACTTGGGTTTTTTTATTTTCGAAACAACTCATCCAATTCAATAATCCTGTTTTTGGAGAAATTAAAAGGATTCATCTCTTTATACATGTATTCCTTGAGATCCTCTATTAGTTCCTTCTTGAGAAACATATCAATTTTTATTTTTATTTGATTTATTCAATGATAACTCATTTTTTACTCAAAAACCAAATTCCATCTCCTACCAATTTCAGAGAAAATAAAAGAGAATCATCCTTGAAGTGGATAAAATCCTTTTTGTACATTAAGTGAAATTATTACCTTTAAATAATGGATCCTTCACCATATATTCTATATTCAACACAAAATCAGATCAATTCAGAGAAATAATAATTCAAAAAATGAACGTCTACCTCTGATATCACTTGGTAGATTTATACAGGGGAATTAGAGTGATATTACCCAGAGAGGGGGGGGGGGATATGGTATGAACTTTCAATTACAATTATAACTCTTTGTCCTTTATTCATCAAACTTTCCCAGTAGGGTATTGACCTTTACACCTTAAGTGTACTTTGTTATTCTCTTTAACTATATTTTATTTAGGTTTTTTGATCTATTTTTGTGTGAATGAAAAATGAAAAAATGAAAAAAAGTATTTACGTGGTTTAACCTCATAGTGTTATATACAAGGAGCAGGAGAGGATTTTATTTTAAACACTAAAATGATTATGAATATCATTTCTTGTGAATGTTTGGGCTAGGTTTCTCCTATGACCAGACTCACTACTTTACAATTTTTATGGATAAATATCTTCTTCCCAATGTACACAACCTCAAACATTCCATAATTTTCTTGATTATAGTTATGTGGATCACCTTCACATTTTATGGAATTATGAATCCCTTATCTAGCGTCACTTACATAAAATACACCCTTCACCTCAAATTGATGTTCATTTTATGTCTCTTTAAACACACCAACAAAAACTAAGATAAGCTCCATAGAAGTACCTTTTTCCTTATAGAATATATACGAAACAAACTCACATTACTATATCAATAACAAAAAACTTATTGAACTTTAAAATGATTATAAATGATACAAATTAATCTTTTTTACATCCCCATATTTTTGGAACAACTCCTTTCTCTCCCACTAAAGATAAGACCTTCAATTTTCTCTCTATTGAGATATTTTTCTCTTGAAATACTATGATCATTTTTAGAAATAATTATTCTATCTCTATTCAGTCAAATTTTTGGGATTTAATATCCTCTTTTATAGTATCATTCCATGTTCCCATGTACTCAGTGGGATCATAATGTGCCTTTGAATCCAATTTGGACACCCTAGAGTTATTCCAATAACTCCCCTTCCTTCAGTTTTTATAGAAACTCCCAGCTAACTAAAAATTCCATTGTTGTTCCATGGTATGATTTAATACAGTGTATCACATCACATTTTATAGATTTTATAGTGTGGCTATGTATGACATAGTGTAGTCTTCACATTTAAGACCCCCTATGGAAGGGTTGATAGTACTTAGACATGGACCTATCATGTTGAACAAAGCCATAAAACATGGATAATAACTCCCCCATCAATGTTGAATGATCTTTGACATGATCTTCTTTAACCACTTCTCCCACTAAACTAAATATGACACAAATATATCATTGAAATGTGATATATTATGGGAATGGATACCTATGAATTCTTATAATATGTTGAGTTTGGACTCTCCATGGTACAATCCATAACTATAGTGTGGACCTCTTTTTCTCTAAGGGGACTGCCCTGTATACATATCTAATATTTAGTGGTCGCAAAAAAATCTACAGTGGATGATACCCTTGTGTAAGGATGAGTTTACATGAATGTACATTGGACTCGGGATATGTACCCTTACATAGTGGGTGATATAACCTTATGCATAAGGTCCTCAATTATGGTGTACCTACCTATAGAATAGCTTTATAAATTTCCATACAACCTCAAAAACTCCTCTAAATTTCCCCTGCAAAATAGGCCTCATAACTTCCTCTATTAACTAGACGTGATTAATAAGGTCTTTTTCCCACCACCGATATTTTTTTTGTTATATGGCTTGGACCCACTTCCTCCATGTGCACACTTGCACATGTTCTTGTTGGACTACCTCCTGGTCCCATTTAGGGTGGATGGAATTACGTGTTCCCTAGAATTGTTGATCCTACTTCAATATGTGTTGGTTCGAGCTAGCTTTGATTAGCTACCAATATTTTACTCCTTTTAACATCCTCCATCTTTCATTATGTCACAAAAATTAACAAGGTGAAGTATTCGTAGTGAATATGGCATGGAAAATATATATTTTTTTCTAAAAAATAACCTCTATAATGTAGCTATATTAACTATGACATAAGTTTCTTCACTTCAAAACATTCTAAGATATGGAGTAGAATATATTACATAGACAGATAAAATCCCTTGTCAACATTTATACCACGATCACTCTTACATTGTGTTCATAGTTTTTTTGGATATATTTTTCTCTCATGTGACACATTGTATGATATTCACTTCCAGAATATATCAAGACATATTTCACTTGGACAATAATCACTTGGTACACACATAAACATTTATAGCTAAAAATATTTTTTCCAACAACATTGATTGACCAATCACCATTAGGATTAACAAATCTTCCCAAAAATCTTCAAAACATAGGTTATCCTTAATTTCTATTGTCAACAATGATACAATAAACAAATAATACTTAAATAATTCAAATTCCAACACCCATCTAGTTCATCATCCTTGACCATCCTTATTATCAACAAATACAACTTAAATATTTTGGGATTATTAACACCTTATTAAAAGACTACTTATTGAATTTATCCAATTAAGTTATTGGAATTGAAGAATTTAGTCTAAGGGAATATAGATGGGGATCCACAAAACTAATTTTTTCACCATGGGGTGAACTAGTTCATTTTATTAAGAAGATCGATGGGTCAAAGCATCACTATATTTATTATCATGATCTTAACAAGATCACAATCAAGAATAAGTATCCACTACCCCATATTTATTAAATTTTTTATATACTATGATGGAATAAATACTTATAAAAGATTTAACTTTGAACTAAATATCATCAATTAAGTGTAAAAATGGTGAATATACCCAAGCCAATGTCCCATACGAGGTATGAAAACTATGAATTTATAGTAATTCCATTTAGAATTTCAAATTTACTTACTATATTCTTGGATCTTATGAATATACTATCTAGATATTAGTTCGTCCAATTTATGGGTTTCTTTATAACTAATATCATTACATATTATAAGGACATGGAATATCATAAAGATCATTTTAAGGTCGCGTTAAATACCTTGAGGATGAACTAGATGAATTTCAAATTTTTCAGTGTTTTTCCTAGGTACAAAAAGTCTCATTACTGGGTAATGTAATCCAAAGAAAGGTTATATCAGTGGATCCTTCAAAAATAGAAGTTATTGAACAATGGAGAAAACCAACCCCTATTACTAAGATCCATTAATTTCATATATTTGATGGATACCTTTGATGATTTTTGATAAATTTATCATGGAAATCAAATACACTAACCTTATTAACTCAGAATGACATGAACCTTCTCTAGATATATTAATTTAAATAAATATATAAGGATATTAAGAAGAGTATAATTACCACACCTATTCTGTAATATCCCAATCTAAATCACTGTGTTCTATCCAGAGTACAACATGAACTCAGTAACACCTCCCTTTATGCCAAAGGGTTCCACCTAGCATCGTTGGTCTAAACTAACATCATGAGGAGACTATACCCTCAATAAGAGTGCATAAAAACATATAAATATTCAAAAATAGAACAATATACAATCAGAGTACATGCAAAACCAATAAACATACTACCTTTAATAAATGAAATCCTAAACAACTGACACGAACATTCATTATTGAATACAAGGACACTAATCAACCACCAGGACAATCAAATACACAATATAAGAAAGTAAAAAAGTGAAAAAAGGTTCTAAAACACGAAGACTCACCTCACCCAAGTATCAAAATTCATATAGAGATATCCAAATAAATGATCAAACCTACAACTCATCCCAACATGAACCTGCAACAAGTAAGGGTTTCCTGGATACCTAAGTACCCTGACCACCCAAGTATCATGTGAGTACAAATTAGAAGGGATCCTAAAATGTAGTAAAACACCTAACTGGTAGCATATCATGCCCTTGAATGTGATAATATCAGAATAATTTAAACAAGAAATACATAAAACATCCAATAATATCATAATCTCCAACACATATAACGTAACATCACCCATATGTTGAGTGGTTGTGTGCTCACTTTGTTTCCACAAACCCTCTCCTTACTACTTCATATACATGTCAAAGTTAATTTATACTAGCTACCTAACACATCCCCCATACTGGTATTGTCCCAAAAACATGTCTAACACATCCCCCTTGAAGGTATAACCCATAGACATTTCGACAAATGTATGATACATCCCCATCGGGGTATAGTCCATGTATATCAACTTGAATACTCATATGAAAAATAAAAGGATCATCACATTAAATATAAGAAATATAACGATAGACCAAAAATCATGTCTTTCTAAGAAATATTCATAATCGTCACAAATCCACACATGAGAAAACATCAATCATGGGTCTCATGGGGATACACATGCATGCCACATGTGATCAACATCAAACAAGCTTATATACTCTAGAAACACACACATGTGATCAATAATCAAATATGTTATCATTAGCTACAAAAAAATTTGTGATCAAGCACAAAAAATATCTCATGAGATACACACACATGTGATCAAGCACCAAGTATGGTCTCATAGGCTACACACACATACACATGTGATCAAGCTCCAAAATTTATCTCATAGGACACATGTGATCAAGAACCAAAACAAGGTCTCCTGATTTACACAAACACATGTGACCAAGAATCAAACATGGTATCATGGTCCACACACACATATGATCAAGCATCAAACATCGTCTCATGAGCTACAAAGACAAATTTGATCCTGAATCAAACATGGTCTAAAAGGAATTGGGTGTTCTATATCACAACCAAACACACAAGGGTTCCATATAATGTAAGAAACTCATTAGTGACAGACCTAAGAAATTTGTGGCAAACACCAAGCTAGTGAAAAATGGTTCATCATAGACCTTCAGACTTCATTAAGGTACATTGGGAATAATTCATTTAATTAGTTAATAAATTTAATTCATAAAAGTATTTAATAATTTCATAAAGTTCATTAAATAATTATAATCTAAGGGTCATTCACCCAATGGGGAAAAACTTATATAATATGACAATAAATCAGGAATAATGCCATATAATAGATTACACAAGACCACCAACCTCACTTGGATCCAACTCCCAACTAAAATATCCCAGATGATTTTAACATGTCATCCATGCCCATTTAGCATCCATTGATCTCCATGAAATTTTAACTCATTCTAAAGAATTCCAAATAATTAAATATAACTAATCTATATTGATTGAATTATTAGAAGTATACTCTCATTCAAATGAAAAAGGAACACCTTCTGAAGGACTTACTGGGTATCACCGCTTAACTAGAGAATGACCAAACTACCAATGAAGGTTCATAATATAGTTTTGACTTCATTCCTTGAAAAATACATATTTCATGACAATAAGACAAATCCTAATTTAATATCATTAAATTGGAATCCTTAAAAGTTATTAACAAAGTGATGTACCATATACAAAATGTCATCTAATGAAGTTTGACCACTTCTAAAGAACTCTCAATTCTAGGATGAGAAAAACTGAAAAATCAATTCCATTCTCCAATGGATGATTCAACTAAAATTAAAAAAACAATAAAAGAGACAACAAAGGGACATACCTTCAATGAAATAACCTACAAGGATATGTGTTCATCATCATAGAACATATGATGTAAATTTTTATCCAAAACCCCCCAAGTCTCTAATAACTCAATCATGATCTGATGAAATCTTCATCAAATTCACTAAAGAATATCATGATAATGACCAGTTGATTATCAAGATAATCTAGATAATCAGGTTTTACAGATAACTGATACATTAAAGGACGATAAATGATAAGTCTTACCAATAGGAACATCCATGATGAATGGAAGAATGATCCACCACTGTACAAGGAGAAATGGAGGCAATGATTGATGGGGAAAAAAGGATCTCACACAGATTTACTACTAGTTAGTATTTGGATCCCCCAAAAATCAAGTGGATATCATGGTGGTATGAGGGGACTGGTATATGACCAAATCGACCTAGATAATTTGAATAAAGGAAGATAAAACTAAGTCGTACTTAGTGTATAAAAGTACTAATAAAAGCATAGTAAAAACCTTCCCAAGCATCTTAACATTTGGATGGTGTGTCTTCCAAGGCATCCACGCTTTTCCCACCCCACCAGCTAGCTGATGGGAGCGATATGATATATTTTGACTACTATAGTATCCCCAATTTCTCCAGGAATCCATTTTTACTCCGGATCCATAAGTCACTAATTTATCTTCATATCAAGTCCAAAAACACCTTTTAAATACGTTTAAATAGACTGAGCCTATGGTCATCAAAAAGTTCACTGAACGATCCCTCTACTAGGAAAAAAGGAAAAACTTATTCCAAAAAATAAGACCCAAAACGATATTGATAATTAAAGCTTACCGATCCAATCACTTTTTTCCTCAATAAGTTTTGGTTACCCATGAATCATGCCTGTTGATCTTACTCAATTATCGTCAATAAAAAGTTCTATGTATTCCATCTTTGAAAGACAATGTGATAACTCAAGGCCATCCTTATTCTTAAAAACCCATTATTCTACTTCGATGTGACTTTAGTCATAACCACCAAAATATGAGATAAATTATTTTTATCATCCATCATTGATAACATAATCACATCAACTATAGAACTCGTCACACAATGATTTCTTCCACTAATTCCTCCTCAAGTATCAAGGTCATTACCACTATATTATCTCAATACTGAAAAAAAAAATTCTAGTAGTCCAATAACATGGACAATGAATTTCAATTTCATCACACTTGATCAAATGAAAAACCTATGTTTAGAGTTGATACAAAAACTTCAATCTGGGTTCTGAGTCAAAAAAATGGGTCTCTAAGGACTAAATGTAATCGAAAAATATTTAACTTTTTCCACATGACCTATCCTATTCTTAAACACCCCTACATACCTGATATGATGAGATTGAATTAGTTTTAACTCACCACATTTAGGTTCATGTTAAAACACCAATTATTACTTTTCCAACCGTCTTCCTATATGGTTACCTGACCTAAACTACCAACACTCCAAAAAACCACTGATCGCGATAAATTAGAATCAGATTCCCTATTTAATCAATCCATACTCTCAACTGATGTTTGAGATTAATTCAAAGTAAATTTTCTTGGATTCTTCTTCAACTGTTTTCAGCCTCCAAGATGTTTTTCATGGTAGAATTGGTTGGTTATATCTCATTGTTACCCCAACCATTTCACTATATTGAAAAGTAATTTAACTCTCATAACATTGGAAATATGCGAACCATCCATCATAAAGTAATTTTTTGGGGGATAGGATTTTGAGGGTGAAATTGTTGTGGCCCTGATATAGTGAGGTTCACTAATAGGTGGTGAATAAAAGAATAATAGTTTTTTCTTTCCTTATATAATTTCTTATTAAATATACATATTTCATATTATAGAGTCATCGATATCACTAATTAAATCACACATAGAAAGGAATGAAATAATGGGCACTAATTATACAAGGTTCTAATATTAAAATGAGCAGTTATTATTTAGCATCATCTAGTCTCATCCAAGAATACACAATCCACTACAATCACCATTACAGATATAATTAGTAGGGTTTTTTATTAACATATATTAATAGAGAATCAATAATGTTTTCTATCAACAAAAGAAGATTTTTTTTTCACCGTTAAGAAGCTTATTATATAGATTTGTTGTATTTTTTGAGTTAGGAATTTTACTTATTACTCTGATCATTATCTCCCAAATTATAATAGTTATGCATCACTTAATAAAAATTAAGAAAAATTGTGTTTAATTTTACGATCACTACAGTATATAGATATGATGATTACACACCAAATATTGTGTCCTTTATAATATTATTCTTTACCTATCATTGTTGAAAGTATGATCTTCCTCTTCAATATTTTTCCTTATATATAGCACATTGAACACACTCCTCTTTCATACTGCACTCTCCATTCTTCTGTATAGAACCCCACACTCTTAACACTTTACTGCATGCAGGAAAGAATAACTTGTTATTTTATCTTTCATATCTTTAATCTATTATACAAGATTAAATTATAATTTGAATTTCAAATTCACATTATTATAATCATTAAAATTCATCAAACACTTTCTCTAACTTTCCATCAATTTTTATTACTTTTTATACAATTTTAGGAACTATAATGGTGTGTACTAGGATAATTCATGGCATGAACATGTTCACTATTGAATTAAAAATTAGTTCCAATAAATACCACTTCATATTGTAGTGAGAAATGTTTCCTCATGATATGATAAATTATTTTCTTCTTATCCAGGTTTTCATGAACATGGTGTGAAACCATAAATAGTGGGGTGACTGTCATTCAAATCATAGATAGACTATAATCTTTTATACATTCATGACATGAATCATGATTTTTTTACATTAATTATGAGATAGAACTTATTTTCAGAATTCATTTAAAATAATTTATTGTGTTTATATTCAATCCATACAATAACTTCTCAAGCATTATCATATTTAAAAAAACCTATTTAATTTTCTGTTATATTATATAAATCATTACCATAAAATTACTTATTAATTTATTGAAATCCCTATAAATGTTATGTGACTATCCTTGTTAACATTTCGAAACTATTATTTTTAACATTTGTAAATAAATTTTTCAAAAAATATAATCTGAAATTTCTGATGATATTTATTTTGTATCAACTAAAAAATCTTACATATAAAAATTTATTATTAATTGAAATAAAACCATATGAATGTTCATAAAATATTACCTATCAACACTATAATATGGAAATTTCAAAAAAAGATCTTATAAAAACATGATAAACATATATAATAATTTAACAAATCCTTGGAATACTTATACCTTTATTTTATTTCTACTTCAAAAGTATATTTTTCCCCTTTATAAGACTCCAAGATAATTTCTTATATATCTAATCCTTAGAAAATGTATTATGTTATTCCATTAAAAACCTCACACAATAGTTTACATTCTTAACATTCCAAAAAATTTCATCACATTTTTATACCAAAAAAACCTTACACATCAATATAGGTTGTGTACTTTGTCATTATTTTTGAATTTTGAATAAAATACCTCATAATAAAATTAATTAAATTCTATATCAATTTTATTAAATATTTGAGATAAAAAAATACATCAGAGTTTATTTTTCCCATTATCAATTTTGAGAACATATTAATATAATAACATTAAGTATGAAGAACATATGAAACTTTTTGACCATGTTCTACATAAATTCAAAAAACATATAAATTTTTTACAATGAACTCAAAATCACTCCCAAACACTTTCAAAAATAAAAATATCCTTAAAATAACCTAACATTCTTTATTTTGTGTGAGTTTGAATCTGATTTATATATTAAAATTAAAATCTGACACAACAACATATCTGAAATATCTATACATCACTTATCACCTTCTTCTCTATGGGTCAACAGTCTCCCTAAAATATATCATGGTATCAAAAATCTCACCAATTGTATTTTGTTCGAATTGAAGGAACATAAATCAATTTCAAACTCATTAAAAATAAAAATGAATAATCATTCAATAAATATAAACCTCTGAGAGTGAGCTCAGTGTACGAAACAAAAATATTAAAAACAAAGTGACATAAATTCACTTCATCACTTGATTCCTCTTGATTACAACAAATAATCACTCTTCTCATACATCTCCAAATTTTCCCTTAAACATGCACATAAAAAGTTCTTGAAATCCACACCCACCAAATATATTTGAATATTTCACATAATGACTTCAATTTTTTTTTCTTTTATTGAATCTCTAAATTTGTACTCCCCATATATAATAAATTTATCCCCATAATGGAAAAAACAAATCTTTATACTCTCCCTAATATAAATTTCCAACCCCTTTTTAAAACATTTATGGAATTGAAATAAACAGATATTTATTTTTCATTCCCCCCATTTTAAAAAAACATTTAATGAAAGATCTAAGGAGTGTATGGATACATAATACCTTAGTCTTTGAAATTTAAAGGCTAATAATTCTTCCATATCCTCCATGGATTGGTAGTCCTGTACATATATTATTGAATAACCATTTGATCCGCAATGTTCTTCTATAATTCCAATTTATGATTATTTGAACTCTTCTTCAAATTTACTTCTTCAATTTAACATAATAAAGGCTGTCTCATCTTGTTATTCTTCAATTATTCATTTTTAGAACATTGAAACATTTTTCTTGAAATTATAGAACCCTCATTTCCTTTGTTCAATGAACACTTCTTCTTAAGATGTCACCATCAGACTACCTTTTTATTAGAAATTTTCATCCACTCACTTATGGGTCATAAATCCCTATAATTTTATTAACTTCTTCCTTATCCATCAAACATGGAATATTTTTCTTCAATGCTTACCTATCTATGAATACGATGCCTCTTTTTTTCTCTCCTCACAACACAACACTTATATCTTTAAAATAATTAAAAAACATTATTTCTTTTAGGATAATAGATTTTGGGATTGATCATTAGGTTGAAAGACAATTATTAAATTATATTTCATCCGATCAATAAAAAATGTTATTTTAAATTTCTTCATTTGTTTTATAACAATTTCTAAACCAATTAATATAATTTAACGTAACCCACTGTAACAACTGGGCCTCAATGACAGCACACACACCCCTCTTTAACAAGGTTATTGGGTCCTGGACCTCCAGGTACCACCGGTTGTCCCATAGTCATGTGGTCCCCATCCTGGGGTCTACTCACATGCCTGAACGGGTCATCTGACTAATGACAGTCCCCACAGGCCAACATATGTCATTTCCAGTGTGTTATTTCCTCACTGGCACACAACCTAGAAAACTTCCCAAAAGGTCACCCATCCGGAATACTACTCCAAATCAAGAATGCTTAACTATGGAGTTCTAATCTGGTAGGCTCCCAAAAAGGAAGGTGCACTTTATTTACATGAGTCATATCATTTATCCAATTAACCCTTTTTCATTCCAGGTAACACTAGTTTCCACGCAGAAACATGGTCCCCACCTTGGGGTCTATTCACATGCTTGAACGGGTCATCTGACTAATGTAAGTCCCAACAGGCCAACACATTTCATTTCTAGTGTGCTTCGTCCTCACTGACACACACCCCCGGTAAACTTCCCAGAAGGTCACCCATATTTAATAATACTCCAAACCAGGAATACTTAACTATTGAGTTCTAATCAGGTAGGATCCCGAAAAGGTAGATGCACCTTATTTATGTGAGTCATATCACTTAACCAATTAACCCTTTATCATTCTGGGGTGTTACAATCACCCCCTTTAGAGAACAACGTCCTCGTTGTGGCCCCTACATCTCAACCCACGTAGTGCACAACACTTAAGGCTGAGTACCACCTCTGATACGAAATGTAACAACTCGGCCCTGATGATAACAAACACACCCCACCTTAACATGGTCGCCGAGTCCTAGCCTTCCAGGTACCACCAATTGCCCCACAAACATGTGATCCCCAACCTGGGGCCCACCCACATGGCTGGATAGGTCATCTGACTAATGACAGTCCCCATAGGCCTAAACATGTCCTTTATAGTGTGTTTTGTCCTCACTCACACACACCCAAGGAAACTTCCCAGAAGGTCACCCATCCTAAATACTACTCCAAGCCAAGCATGATTAACTGTTGAGTTCTAATCAGGTAGGCTCCCGAAAATAAAGATGCACCATGTTGACATGAGTCATATCATTTATCCATTTAACCCTTTATCATTCTGGGATGTTATACCCACCATGGTCAATGGTAATTAAAAATATTATGTCACAATTTAACATACATTAAGAGTTTCACATCTCTTATAACTTTGGATGAGCATCAAATTCCCAAAGTCCATGAATTTTTCCTTTTTAGTGCCTTGAGTGCCACATCACTAATAAAATCCATTGGTTCTACATTTACATTATTCTATAAAATTTAAATATAATACACCATAGTCAGTTAGGAATGTATAATTGTATAATGATATTCAACAGAGTAACCCAACTAATCACATCTTTCATAATCCTATTTTAATAGTTGGAACATGTTCCAAACCTCCAATATAGAATTTATTGATTTATTTTAAAAAATTCACCATTTAATTCCCTAAAACCCCCTTATAATTTGTCTACTACAACCTATTGAATCATAAAATTTTTATAATTGAACCAGTATATATTTTTTATGTTCCCAAAGCCTCTATATTTCTAATGTCATCCAATATATTATATTTTTCCTAAAAATAAATTTTTTTATAGGAGTAGAAAACTATTTCCACGTTATTTTTTAAACAATATCCTTTGACGTCTTTTCAAAATAAAATATACTAAAATTAAAACACATTCCTCTTCATACCAGACTAGTTTAAATACTTTTATAATCACTATTTCCAATAGTTTTCAAATTCAAATAAGTTATCCTAGAAATTAAATATTTCAACTAATAATTATTTTTCACCATATATATATAATTATTTAGTTGAAAACTAGACTATATATTTTAACCAACACTTAGAAGATCATTATTAACCGTTAAATGTGTTCTTTTTTGTGCTAATTGAATATCAATATTCTGTACACCTTAAGAATCTTTCACTAACTCCTTTGATATTTCTCCAACATCATGTTTATATTTCTAAAATTTTATTTCACACATTATCAGATTTATTTTCTGAATAAATGAATTATTATTATTAGTTAATCTCACGATCCATATTATCATCATTGACTTTCATTTCCACATAATTATTCAAATTGTTCTCTTTATCAAGAAACATCTTCAACCTATAAAATATATTTGTCCACCTTGATTATTTCTCTACATATAGTTATTATTATTGATAAATAATTGGTATTCCTTTAACAAAATCATGTTCTCCATTTTCAAATTAATAAATCATAAAAAGAAACACTTTGAGTTCCTTCATGATCATGAACTCCATTTATTTATATTCCTCACCTTCTCCATAAAATCTCTAGTAACATGTGATTATTTCTCAATTAACCATTGAAATTTTGTTTCATTCACTTTCTTTAAGGTATGTTTCAAACTCTTCATCACACTAAATAATATCATTATTTTTACACTTAGAAACATGGATTTCTTGTTTAATTTATATATTTTATTTCCTTTCTTCTTAGAAGAAAAATTTCATAATTTCATATTCACGAAGCATCTTAGATTATAATCCCCATCATACCTAATATTATATTCTTCAATAATTGGATATATTTGTTTGTAAAATATCTAATACCCCAAAACTAAAAAACCTAAAATATAAAATTCCATAAAATTTACTTTTTTCTTTTAAGAATCTTATAGAGATGATTGAAATGGGGTTCTCGAACTTCACATCAAGTTCACCATCTAAATCTAATTATTCTTCATAAACCTAAACTTTTTTCCAACCTGTGTCATTATTCTATGATTTTAAGGATTTTCTAGTCATCATTAATCTTCTCCTTCAATATTCTTCCCCATATCTCTTCATAAGGAATAAAAACATGATGGAAATCATCTAAAAGAATTTCAATGGGATTATGATCTCTTAGTGTCAAAACTATTGAAAAAAATATATCCCAAGAAATTTATTGTATATTCCAAATAATGATTTTATCCTCATTATGCTCACCAAAAGCTCTAAGTATGATCACAATTTCATTCACTATATTAAATAATTCACCTGTTATTTAATCAGTTTTCATATTAAGATCTTTATATCTCAATCTCCAAACATATATCTTTTCTTTCTTGACATATTTATTCCCTTCAAAAATGTTTTCTAATTTATCATAAATTACTTTTTATGTCTTTATCCATTTAACCTTTATAAAATCATTCTATAAAAGAGGTGAAAACATGTCACTCTAAACATGACCATCATTCCCAATCTTTTTTATATCAATTATTTTCATCATAGTAACTTTATCATAAAGAATAATCCATTTTATATCATCCCTCAATACATATATAAGAATATGAAAAATATATGGAAGCATTAGATATATCCATATATAATAATTCGTCCAATCCAATGTAGGAATGCCATTATTTTTTACATAATTATTGTTATCCAATTTTATAATAAATATTCTAAGATAAAATACTCAGGCATTATTAGAAACAATCATGAAAGAACTCAAACACTAATAATGATCCATAATATTAAATATTTAAATATTAAAAATTCATGATATTTAGAGGAATCATGGGATTTTATGATATCAATTCTATTGGCCTAGGGAATAGTGAAGTACAGTAAGAGGGGGAGAATCAGTGAAATGTTGTCTATTTTTTCCATTTTAAAATTATGATGAAATAATCCTCTACCACATAAAAGAGTGAGAATTTTTACTGCTTAGATCACAATAAATAATGAATGAATTATAAAATGGATGCCATTTGTAAAATATTTAATGCTAAAAATGAGTTTCTAACCCTTTTAATGATTCATACTCACCCAATATCATAATATTTATTAGAATCACCACCAAAAACAAAACATGTTGCGTTTTTCCTATTACACATATTAAAACATAATCAAGGAAAATATCTCTAAACACAAGTAGATAGGATTCCATGAAGATAAAACTTGTTTCATTATTTATTATATTTTATAAGTACAAATAACCATTCTTAATATGATGATTGTCAACCAATGGGACATTATTTCTTCCATACATCTTCATCTTAAAGAGTAGGTTTGACTACATTATTCAAATACACAAGGAATATTTTTAGTATTACACCCAAACCAATCTATTATTTCTTTTCTTATTTTACTAATATAACTCCTAAAACTATTGTATTACTTTACTCTCTTTTTCTTTGTACACACTACACTACACACAATCCAATTCCTTTACATAATCTATTTTTTATATTGAGAAATAATCACTATACACTATTCACTTCATTCATAAAAGACACTATTCCTATTTAATCTACCATAGAAATAGTACATTTATCAATTTTGGATATTAATTTCAAATTAAAATTCAAACTACTGAATTCCATGATTGTTTTTATTTTTTCCCATAACCTCATTATCCCTTTGCCTCACTTATTTGTCATTTATTGGAACTTTTTAGGTATAGAATGAGATAATTATTGTATTTACATCATTCACTATGGTGTGAAAATTCAGTAACCAAAACTACATATTTCTTTTATGGTGTTACATATTTCTTCAATGATAGATAACTTCTTCCCTTATTCTCTATTTCATCATGAACATGGTGGGAAACAATACAATGTAGAATATTTTTATTTCAAATCATAGACCCAAGATAAGCCATCATTCTTTTATGGAATGAATCATTTATAGAAATAATCATAATTAAGTGGTACATATTATCCCAATACATTTATCAATAATTATCTTTATGATATTAAATCCATAAATGGACAGTCTTAGAATCAACATATTTAAATATAACACCTGAATTATTTTTTACCTTCTGGAATTAAATTTTTCAAAATTATATTTAATTTATATAACTCTATATAAAAAGTTGTACAATATACCATTTAACTTCATAAAAATCACAGTCTTTTCAAACAAAAATTTCTTACAAAATTGGAAAAATATTACGCCTTAGATACAATTTCTTATGTATGAAATAAAAAATATTACATTTAAAATTTCTATATTTATGATAAGAAAAAAACATATACTCACAAAATATTACATATCTACCCTATATAATGGGATTTTTTAGAAAAATAATTAAAAAGATTCATATGTATCAACCAATATATTAGCTATATCAAGAATATATCTATCGTTGTTATATTTCTTTTAATGGATATTATATATCCATATATGAAACACCGAAAATATTTACTTATATTCTAACCCACATTAAATTTATTATGTATTTTCTTTTAAAAACCATACACAACAATGTTTGTTCTTTCCTTTTATAAATTTTAAAATCATTTTCATAAAGAAACCATTTGTAAGCATGGTAAGATATTGAAATTATCAACTTCTTATGTCTTCATTATAAAAAACCTAACACAACATAGTGTGGATAATACTTTTGACAATTTTCTAGGTCATCCATTTTAAAACCAAGGATATAAGAATGGTTTAATATCTTTATTAAATAACATAATTTCTACATATGAAATCATTATAAATCAAATACTGATGAATAATTTAGACTAAATTTTGTATAAAGAATACAACCATACATATATATTACACAAAACACCAAATCTTATATGAAAAGTCAAAAAATCATCACATCCTTCACCCCAGAGAGTATATTTTATTCTATGTGAGATTTAATATATCTTATTTCTTTTAAAAAAGAAAACGCAACAACCACATCCACTTAATATTTTCTTAAATTATCAAATTCACCTTTAGGGGCAGAAAAATCAATTCAAAAAAACCTCTTATATCAATATAAATGATATTTGAAAAGTTCCCAATCATGATAAAGGAGCAGTAAAAAAAGATACTTTGGAGTTGAGTGATACCACAAATTATTCTCTTATAGTAACATGGAAATCATGTCAAAAATGTTCAGGAAACCAAAAAAAACAAATGTGCCTTCAATACCCTCTCCTACTTCTATAGAGTTTTATTTCTAGAATAAAAACACCTGATTTTTTGAGGATATATTGACTTGTATTATTTATAAATTCCCTCAAAATATTTTTGTTAATATTTTTTATGTGTTCGTATGGTTGGATTTATTTTAAGGTGTCCCAACTCTTGATAAATATATATTATTTTCTTGAAATTTATTAATTTTATAATTCATTCTTGAAAATGAGTTTGGCCAATAATATTACATAAACAAAAATTACCATCTTCTTTTGACCTAGGATAGGGGTTTTACCAAAAATTGGAATAATTTTTTTCAATATTTTGGGTCCTTGGCTATGACCATTTTATAAAATTAATAAAGAATACTTGTTTCCATAATTCTACAATATAAATATATCTATTAATTCTATATATATGGTAAAAAAATGAAAATGACGATACTCTAAAAGTAATTATAGTTTAAAGTTCTCTTTCCCCATGGAGATGATGCATACATGGAATCAGGGTGGACTATTAAAGCATTAGAGATCCATCATTGAGGTTATAATCTATTTTATTGATTTCTGCCTAGTTATTTATGTTCTTTATAGTTCTTGTCGATGAATTTATTCATCATATTATAAATCAACATTGAGATGTTTTCAATATTATATTTTTGAAAACAAATTCATGAATAATCACTGAAAAAATAGTGGTTTGAAAATAACCTTCCCAGTATACCCTCTTCCCCCACCATTATCCTAATGTCATGCTTCGTGGTATGACTTAGAGTTACAGACAGTGGATGATGGTGGTTTGATAGATAGTGGTCACACAATTAAATTCTAAATAAATCACATTATAACGTCTATAATTTTATGTAAATCTCTCCCTTCCATCTCTTTTCTCATGGTGATAAAAAATTATAGTCAATTCATCCTTCGTAGTGGTAAGAAATTTTTAAGGTTAGTGTATGTGATTTGGGAGATTTTGTGGTGGGCTTATTCATGAGTTAGTAGTAAGTATGTGGCTAGAGGTTGAGGTTATGTATTTTTAAGACACATTAATGGGGTTTGGGGTTTTTGTGTTAGGGAATTAATCGATGGTCAGATGGATGCATTAGGGTGAAGCTTGTGCAAGTGGAATAAATCGTGAATAGAAGGATAATTTATAAAAGGTGGACCAATTTGATATTATTTCTAGGGTTTATAGTGAAAAACCATGATCACATGGAATTAAACATATAGGTACACATTGTGAATCATTTTCGTAAATGGAAACAAGTTTAAAATATGAGTAAATGACACACCATGTGTGTTTTCTAAGAACATGTCATGTCTACTAACATGTATTACCCATTAAGTATATTTTTATTTGCCACACTAAATACACCAACCAAGGGGGATGGGGAACATGTTTTCTATAACTAACATGAACATATCATCTGATTTACAGGGTATATCTTTACTAATAAGACACAATTTCCTATTATAACTATGTCTGACCCTATAGTTCTATGTAGAGATAAACCTCAAGAATCACACATCATGTATAAAAGGAAAAAAAACTATTAATTTCAAGAAAAAATAGTATAGGAAATAGTATTAAACACTTATATAACCATTTGTCATACCCAATCCAAGTTTATTAAATGAAATGTTTTTTATTATAATTTTTTTAATACTTTATATAATCACTGCCATGTGCCATGCTCGAAAAAAAAATCCATATAGAGGATTTTTCCATGAATTGTTTTTCATGGAACCCTCTAAACAATTAGTGGATAGTTATTTGGGATTTCAATTTTTTAAAATATCTTCAATTTATAAATATATGGACAAGGTTTTGCATGTTTCATTTAGATCTCGTATAGTTTATGTAAACCCTCACTATCAAACATTTGTCTAGGTGTAGGACCGCATATTAATTATAGAGATTAGGTACTCCCAATGTATTGGGGAATTATAAGACATTAATGATACAATATTTACTAAATTAAGACCATGATATTTTAAACAAATAACATTATTCTTGATAGTGTATACAATAGACAACACTAATCTTAATGAACCCCCGAAATATATTATTTAAATATAACCATTATAACCTCCTCATTTAGTAGGAAGGTATAAATAGATTTAATAGTATTTTGAAATATATTATATAAGGGACCTAATTAATAAAAAAAATTTGATTCATTTTATAGATCTAAGAACACATGTTTTAGTAAAGTCATTTTATGCATTAAAATTACATTTTATTCAAAATTGATTTTTATTTATTTTTTCCCCATAAAATATTATTAATTTTTGAAACTTTTAGTAATTTTATTTGAAAAAAGCATATAATTTTTTTAAATCAACATATAAAAATTATTTTGGGGTGAAATTTAAATGTTTTTTCTGAAATGATTTGGTTCTCAGTGAATAGTAAAATATAACGATTTAAAAAAAGGTCATTCGCTTTCATTGCAAAGTCAACATATTATTTTAAAACATATCCCTAATTAAAATAATTCTCATCTAGACAAAAATAATTTACTTAATTACACATGAATGAATATTATATGAAATCCTGGTATAAAAATACTTTTAGACATAAAAATGCATTTTTTTTCGAAAATATTTTTTTCATCACGCTTTACGGGATTGTAATAAAATGATTTTCTACAACTTATAGAGGTAAATTTTTTTAAAATTTAATTACATATTTAAAATCAGTAAAATTAATTTTATTTAAAAATATAAAAATAAATTTTCTTCATAAAAAATTATAAATTTAGTAGAAATGCAGAACCACAATAAAATAGTAAATAAGGATTTTCTAGGTTAAAACTATTAGATAAGGCCTCTATTTTTCTTCTTCAGAATTTATGGATGAATATATTTCAAATCTTACCACCATATTCTAAATATTTATTTTCTTATAGGAAATATTTCTATAAATGTGACAAATATAATATTTTAAGTCCCGAAAAATATTAAATGTCACTCTCTTACTTATAAATATATCTTATGTCTTCACATATAGAAATAAAAAATTTGTGAATGAATATTAATTATTATTTGTAGAATAATGAAATAATTTTCTTGATATATATTTATGAATATTTTTATTAAGTATATAATTCTCGTAAATACTTAAACAACGCTGACACCGTTTTTATTTTAATAATAGGAAAATAAAATTAATTATTTTAAAAATATTAAATGTAGTATTATTTGAGTTATTTATAGTGTGATAAAAAAAATTATAGATGAATATAAAATTTTAGTGTTGTTTTAAATTTTTATATTTAAATTACATCTTTTTGTTGGTGTTTTTTGATTCAAATTTAATGAATTATGTAAAAAATAAAATTAATGACATTTTATGGAATTAATATTTTAATAAATTTTTTAAAATCATAAAAACATGATAGTTGATAAAGTGGATAATATGTGGTCTAAAATTTCTTCCCTTATCCATTTATAATCCAATATTCACAACATAAGTAAAATTATAACCCATTAAATGAGAAAAAGAAACTACTGCGGTTCAGGTTAAAATGTGTTAACTATGGGGTTAAACCAAAAGATAAGGTTTAAAACCCCACATAATCCTATATGAATTTAATTTATAATTATATTTAATACACATGTTTTTTTTCATGAATACATGGAATTTTTTTAATCATTTGGATAGGGATTTGTTTTATATTTTAATATTTTACCAAATTCTAAGAGAACTAATCCCCTCACTTAATAAAGGAAACCCATCCATTCCCTTATTTACAACACATTTATCCCTCTATATTGAACCGACCCCAAAAAAATCCATAATAAATTTTACTATAAAACTTATATATGAGTTTCTGTTACCAAAATACTTATCCTTGGATCTTTTAGAGGAAATTGAAATTCTTTCTTACCAAGAAGTGGTAATCACCTTAACAGATCACATTATTTTAAATTACTTTTTTATATACTATAATTATTTTGAATTTTTTCTAAAATAAATACTAAATTATAAACAATATACAGAAATTTAATTTTTATTATGAAACCATCGGTATCCACCCTCTTTCCAATCAAATGGGAAGTGAATGTATCACTCGTACGTACGTTCGACTTACCATCTTCACATAACAATACAATTCAGCATATTTTATTGATGGGTATTATGATGGGTTTAATTTTGACAAAAAGTATTTATGAAAATGTATCCTTATGGATTTCTAATATCACCTCTACCTTCTTATCTTCTGTTTTGTTGGATAAGGATAATGTCACTTCTCTGTTTGTGTTGACTATAACCTCCACATAGTGATGTTAATTTGTTTTTTATTTCTGATTTATATGGATTATAATAATTAAAAATTTAATGAATATATAAGATATATGAGATGTAATAATTATTCCGTAATGTTTTATTAATATTCAAATTTCTTTATTTAAATTCTTTGAAAATTGGAAACTGTATTTATGCACTTGTAGAACTTTTCCTCTCCATAAAGGATGTAAATCATTTTTCTATCAATTTTATTTATTCATGATTTTAAATAAATATATATATATATATATATTAAATATATATTATATTTAAATAATGTTTAAAATTATGGTGATGATGGAACCATGATCAAAGTATGAGGACAAAATCTACCAAACCAAGATTCTATTGAAAAATGAAAAAAATTAAAAACTAAAAAACTGATAATTTAAATAAGGATTTATTAATATGTGAATGTTGAAATATTATAATTGGATAATTGAGGATATTATGAGTATAAAAAATATTATTTTATAGAATTATAATAAATTTTAATATATTATAATGTCGGTTAGATTAATTTTTAAGAATTTGGAACTGGAGGTAAGGGTTTTCTCGTCTCAATTTTTTTTAGTGAGACATATTCAATAATCATTTAGTGATTCATTTTTTTGATGTATACATATTAAATTAATATATTTTAATATTATTTTCATAAAAATTATAGGTAATTTGAATTACATATATCATTATCTCATTTATTAGGTTATGATTTAGAGATTACCAAAGCGGTATGGGTTTATCGTGTGAAATTTTATTTTTGGGGAATATGTTATGTTATGAACCTCTCTTATTTTAAGAGGTGTATATAATTACTTATTTAACTTTTTTATTAATAATTAAATTATTTTAATTATATTTAATGATTTATTTTATTTTTTCATTTATGGGTCATATGATTCAAAAACTATCATAGTGTGGGTTTTATGTTAAAATACGATTGTTTATTTAGATTTACTATGATTATATCACTAATGATGAAATTTCATGATATATCTCTCAAGAAAAAAAATTAAATTTATTATAATATAATAATTTATTTATATTATATGTTTTACTTTACTTTTTATACCTTTTAGTACAAAAGTGATTGAATGAATGTTTTTAATTAAAACCATCATTTCTTCTATCTTTGATCGAAAATCATTTTTATTCCATATCCATGTTTTCTAAAAATATTTTCAAGAATTAATTTTTTAATCTCCTTTGAAATTTAAAATTCATTTATACCCATTATTAAATTTTAAAAAATTATTTATGAATAATATTCCTATCATATTTTGGAATGATACACTTTTTGTCTCTTTTTACAAAAGTATGAAAGGAATATTTTATTTTAACTTATACAACATGAATAAAATTTTCATCCATCATGACCACTCGATGATTTATATCAGCCATTACATGTTTTCAAGTTTCTTTTCAAATAAATTTTTTTCCCAATATTTATGAAATTTTTATATAATAAATATGTGATTTGAAAGTGAAAAGATTACTTTCTTCATGAAAGGTTCCAAGGGTTATTATAAAATAATTTTTAATCTAATATGAAATGATTTGAGGTTTCCTAATATTCAATGGGTATGTGATCCATTGATTCCATAGTTCTTTTTTCTCTATATAATTTATTATTATGCTGAAAAATAATGAGGGAATTCATTTCTTTTACAGGGGTTTTCCCTAATTAAATTCATATGAAACCCATTTCTATTCCAATGTTATAATATGATTATTGATTCATGATCTTAAGTAAAACATATTCATTATTTTAATTTTTTTATGGGTGGTATTGGAATTATATAGTTCTATGAGGCTTCAGGTGAAGAATAATATGTCATGAGATAAATATTACTAGAATAGGGAGTAAAAATAGTTCAGTAAGTGAAATTGTACACTATGATAATATTTAGAGTAAACCATGATTACTATGATAGTTTGGGGAGTAAAACCAATCCACTATGATAGTATCTACAGTAATCCTTGACTACTAAAGAAATAATTTCTTGTGCTTATATGTATGCAACAAACTTATTCCATATACTAATGTTGCACACTCATGGTTCATGATCTTTTATTCTTTTTGACTCAAGCTGTATTAACTATGATGATTTATTCTGGGACCCAATATTATTATATTTGACTTGTAGTTTATTGTTTTCAAATGTTTTTCTCGTGTTCTTTTGCAATTATTCTCATATTTTTTTGATATCCCCCTATTTTACCCATACTAAGAATCTAATATTACCCTTTATTATATTTTATATAGATATGTTATGAAAAAATGTATTATGTATGATATTTCTAATAAGGGTTTTAATTAAGAACTTCATGGAATATTATGTAGTTCACTTTTTAACTAGTTTTTTTATCTATCCACCTATCAAAAGGCACAAGAAATATGATTCAATCGTGAAACATTTTTTTATGTATTGCATAACAATATAACAAGATGTAATATCTATATATTAAAATCATGGGTTTCTATATTTGGAATCCAAGTAAAGTGTGTTTTCATTATTAAACTAGGATGATAAAACCACACTGGGAACCCTTATTATAATTCTATGAATAGGTGAACATACTATTTTTTGTTAAAGAATGTATTTTGGTTTTCAGAGAGAAATATCTCAATAACGGTACTACAAGTGGACGTGGTTTTTTCATAAAAACATCTTGTTGTAATGACCCCAAAATTAATTTTTTGAGAATATATTTTCCATCATTCTAGTACATGATGAGTGTACCCTTATTGCGAAGCTAGTTTGACAATCATAGGGTACACGCATTGGTCATTTCATAATTTCTATCTTAACCATTATAAATAATTTGAATAGAATATGATAATGATTGGCATACGTTTAACCTAATATTTCCCAGATTGAAAATAACTTTTCATGATTCAGACATCATATAAATTATTTTTTTGGGTTTACCACTTTGGTTAATGATAATTATACAATGATTTTTGGTTTTAGTCAATGGCTGGAACCAGGAGTTATCATGTTATCATTGAATATGATAGAAAATGTGTTGATTATGAGAAACACAATTGTATGAGGATATGAGAGAAAGATAATGTGATTATTACTAAAAAGTTATCATGATATATGATAAAAATAATTTACCTTAACCCACCCACAAACTCTTCAAATAATGTAATGAATGAGTTTGTTGACCACAGAGTAAAGAAGGCTAAATTTTTCTTTATTTTAGAAATGATGAAAGCGAAATCGTGAAGAATTTTTCAAAAGAAGTTGAATATGTTTTATATATTTAAATAAAGTTTATATGTAAATTAAAGATTAATTAATTTAATGTCTTTTATGTGGGTAACATGTATAACATCAGAGTCAATTCTCTAATACAATGGATAACTTTTAATCTGAAAAAGGACCTCTCTTATTTCATCATTGATGTGATATGACTGAAGTTATTATGTATTTGGAATCAATAATTATCTTATATATTTGTATTTTCAATCATATTATTGTTATAAGAAAAATTAACATATAAGGATTAATCTGTAATAGTTTTTTCATTATGTAATTGAAAGCATATGTTCATTTGTGCCGATAACCTTTAAGATGGATTTAGTGTAATGTGTTATTATTTGTAAAGCAAATGGTTGAGTATAATAAAAAACATAACATTTTTCCACTATTGGTGTAAATTTTTTATTATACATAAATTGATGATTCATATAGACAATGTAAATGGGATAATATTAGTGACCTTGAAATTGATTAGTGAATTCATGAAAAAGTTATTTATAATGATTTTTTTATTTTTTTATTTAATAAATATATTTTATAGTATTTGATTACATATCAAAAATAATTATAAATATAATTTTGGGAAGAATATATGTTTCAATTATGTTTTATAGTGATTGAGATTATTTTGAGAGAAAGTTATCATGTTTTAGTATAATATGTGATTATGGTATTCCCATGTTGTGTATATGAAACTATGAGCCCTGTTATATTTTTTAGAGATAAGTGTTAATGTTGGTATTGGAGAAAATATACGAATACAAATATATGTTTGAATTAATCATTAATATTTTTTGGTTTTGAATCTGGTCAAAAATATTTTCGATGAGTCTTAATGTTAGATACTTATGGAATGGTTTATCATGAACGATTTATGTTACTATTGAGGTTTTATATTGTAATGTATTATATTTTTGATATTAAATATCATGTGCTTACCATTTTTATTTTGAGTAAAAATAGTGATAAAAGGAATCACTTTTAGTTTTTAGAATATATTATGATCCATGAAAAGTTCAATTTATATACTTTGATATGAAATAATCATCTTGTATATTCCTTTCATGGAGTAAGAGATGATATGGAAGTTTATCAAACCATGACCAATGGATTATATTGTTCTTATGTTCTGAAAATAAATCATGTTAGTATGTATTATCACTTTCACTATCATGATAGTAAATTAATACCTAAAATTTAGGAATAGAATATTGAAATAAAATATTATACTTTTTACATTCATACCCATTTAATTAATGAATTTTTCACGCATCACAAATTTATGCCTTTATGGTCATTAAATTTTTCCAAAACAAGATCTCTATCACTCTATAATAATACTTGGGCCATAATCTTTTCATCTGGGTCCATATTGTTTTTACTTCCTGTCACGACCCGTCCTCGGGGCCCGTACCGTGACTACCCCAAGCCCGCCTTCCTTAGGCTAGGGGCTAGCGACCAGCACCAAAGGTGTAAATCCCCAAAAAAATTGAAGGCATTACCTTTATGAAATGTAAACCCACACATAAATAGAGTACTAGAAGAAGAAAACACTAAGTAAGCAGTATAAAAAGATTTTTGAAAGTAAAAAGGGGCCGGAATACAAGCCCAACAGTAAAGTACAAGGAAAAGAAAAAACAGCAGGAAGGTGTCGAGCTGCTCTTGGATCATCTTCTGATGTTTCTACCTGATGGGTAGGTACAGATGGCCACCTCAGCTCTCCACATCCGTCTATCACCCCCGGGTACCATCTCGTCGAGAAGTCCACCTACGGTTACCGTCTCTTCGTGATGTCCACCTCTGGATACCGTAGAGCTCTACGAGCCTCAACCACGATCAGTGTTGTCCATCATCTGCATCTGACACAACAAGGTGCGGGCATAGCCCGTGCTAGGGTAAGTATGATGATACTCACTAGGGACCCTAAGACCCTCAAGGTCTCACTAAAACCAACAAGGATAAACCACAAAGAAAGGTCTCAAAAGATAACCTTTACTTAGGTATATGTCCATACATATACCTAAGTTATCAAGTAACCCATCTCAATCATGAGGAAAACACAAAGGTCATTGACTCAGCTCAAACCAGAATTTTTATTCATGATGATGAAAACACGGCTGCTGGATAACTCCCCCTCTATCGAGCACAGTAGTCCTGTCACAACTCCGAGGTGCCACTCACTAACCTTAGACTGCTGAGGTACTCCTCCTGTCAAGTACCGCGGGTCTGCCACCTCACAAAGTAGTGCTCCTCCTCCATGGGTCTGCCACCTCACAAAGTAGTGCTCCTTCCGCTATGGGTCTGCCACCTCACAAAGTAGTGCTTCCCACTCAGCTATACAAGTCACTCCGAATCGAATTGGACAAGCAGTCATCTGGTCTCAGCCAGCTACAAGGTCACCATACTCTGTATGATCGTCTCCGGGAGGATCTGCTCCATGATCTACTAGTCGATACTTCCAAGTGTCATGTAATCTCAGGTAGAAGTATCTCAAAGGACCGCCTTGTCCTAGGGGTCTCAACACAACAGATGACACGTCAATCGGACGCCCGGTCGGTGAGTTATTAGAAATTCTGTTCCAGGGGCCCGGTTGGATTTTGGGTATAATCTAACCCATACATACTCTAACTTTGTCCAAACCAAAGTTTATGTATGCCAAATGAACCGTCTAATCAAGAGGAATCCAACATAGTCGACGTCACTTCAATCGGACGTTCGATCCTCATGTTATAAGCATTTCTGCTCTAAGGGCCCGGTTGGTTTCGAGTTTGAAAAAAACTGGGCATACACAAAATTTGCCTAAACCTTGAGTGTAATATACAGAATCGACCGTCTGGATCCAAGGAATACTATGCAACTGATGGTTCGTCGATCTGTAGCTCATGTTATGACCGTTTAACTAAAAACGTTTCGAAAATAGGGGGTTTGGGCCCGGTCCGACCCGGCCCAACACCACCTGGGTCGGCCCGAACCGGGTCCGGGTCCGGCCCGATATGGCGCGGCCCGGCCCGGCTGGTGTGGCACAGCCCGGCCCAGCCGACGCGGTCCGGTCTACGGGACCCACGCGGGCGACCAGGGGGGGTTACACCACCCGGTTCTTCGGAAACGACCGGCCATTAAGGCCGGACCTTGGTAACCGCGGGACCCCCTCGGGTCCCGCCTCTTGATGGCACCGGTGGCCGGCACAACCAACTGGCTTTCCCGGTCCGCTGCGTCCATAGGCCGCAGCTTTATTCGACCAGCGCGGCGTGCCGACGCTGCGCCCCGCCGCTGCGGCCCGCCCCGGCCGCGACCCCCTTGAAGCTCCGGCATGGCTCGACAGTGCCGCGCACCTCCACTGCGGCCCACCCTGGCCACAACTCTTGTAGTTCTGACGAGGCGCGATGGCGCCGCTCCCTCCGTCGCGGCCCGTCAAAGCTACGACCCAGCTCTACTCCGCGCGGTACGATGGTGCCGCGCCTTTGAGACGTCCCAACAATCATTCCCTGACGATCCGCTTGTGGTCAACCCGTCTCTGGAAGGTTCTTTGGAGTCTGCCTCCATCGTCCATAAACAACAAACAGAAGAATAAGGGTCGGACCATGTTCGTGCGGTCTGAACCCTTTCTCATCATGATGTTATCAAGCGGCCAAATGAAACTAAAGAATTGAAGAACGATGAAGACCTTATTAAATCTTAAACAGAACAATCCCCTACCTTGAATAATTAACTTCTCACATTGGGCGTCACGAAAGATGGCGTCATGGAGAAAAGATTCATTGTAAATATTGGAGTGTATCCAAAGATGTGATGTCTTCCCTCTTGTCGTGGGGAAAAGAAAGGAAAGAACGTCAATCATTCTTCGTGGAACCAGCGTTCTTCGTCGAGGGAGAAAGTCGTTCTTCGTGGATGAATATAGCTCACCTCTAATTGTCCAAAAATATTTTCCAAGAAAATATTTCATTAAGTATCATTCTTTTAAAAGATCTCCATGAAATTCAAAATAAGGCAAAGAGGTGTGAAAAAAAATTAATAAGGTTATTCATTACCTTAGTTGGCTTAATTATGCTTGGGAGGTGGAGAGGCTCCCCTGTAAGAAGGGAAGTTGTCAACATTAAGCAAGTGAATTTATTAGGGGTTTAAGGAGGTTTGGGGAATGTGAATGGTTGGGGATCGTGTGGGCCCCACCTCAAAATATCCTCACATGGGTAGTTAGGTGCTTGTGGGTCCCACCCCAACTCCCCCATGTAGGATATAACCACCTTAGATATAGAATAAAATTGTTCCACAATTTTATTCACTTCTTATTTAATCCACAAATTTTAACTTCTCCTCTCATGAAAACGCAACTGGGGTAAAGGTACCTTTAAGAAATTACCGGTGTTGCAAGTTCATCAGTGCCCTCAGATTTCAATTCCAAGCACCAGTTCAAAATATAGAAAAACCCGCTCATTCGTTTACTGAACGTACCCGAGATAATTTTGGAAATTGATCCCGGGCACACCGGGCCTCGAAATCGTGTGTCTTCAGAAGCTACAGAATCGTAAAATTCCAAAGAAATTAATTAAAAAAAGTTTACATGAAATTTATGGGTCTTTACATTACTCCCACCTCAAGGATTTACGTCCCTATAAAGCTACATCACAAACTAGGGAAACTAAAGGTGGTATCGAGCACGAATCTGAGCTCCCGCTCCCATGTGCTCTCCTAGAGGTTCCCATGCTGCCAGCGAAAGTGCACAAGATGAATCGACTATTCCCATAGGACACATCCCTGTCAATCCTCAACCTCTACTGGAACCCCGTGAAAGTCGCCCCATCATCGATGCCCAGCTCTCCATGGTCGATGATGACAGATAGGTTGTTCACACATCTCCTCAGCTGAGATACGTGGATGACGTCGTGCGCTCGGTGCATCTGAGGTGGAAAGGCCTGGTAGTAATCCACCTCGCCTACCCTGCTAAGGACATGGAAAGGTCCGAAGAATCGTGAAGATAACCTGCCGCCCCGGCCAAATCTTCGTAGACCTTGTCAAGGTGATACTTGTAAGAAAACATGGTCACCATCCTCGGAATTCAGTGGTCTATTCTCCTATCCACCTAAAAATTCTGTCTGCTCTGTGCAGTCTTCATCCGCTTCTGGATGATCTGCACTTCCTCAGTCATAGCCTGAAATTTCCCTGTTCTTACAAGATTTTCTAGGATTTCTCCTTTTCCGAGAAGAGAAATCTGGTATCATCCCCTGGATGAACCACGTTCGTTGCCGAATACTATCAACCCTGACATGAACGGTACTATTTCAAGCCATGGATGACGTCATAAGGCCTCGACACTACTACCAAAAGATCCAAATGTCACTCTCACCTCCAAGAGTTGAGTCACACTGTCGGCATCAGTGTGTGGTCACTGGGTCTCCTCCAGTAGGATTCTTGAAAGTGAGGGTCAAGTTAATAGTTTTAACTGAAACCTCTCAGTATCAACCACAAAAAAGGTTAGTAAAGTAAATGTCACAAAGATAAGTGTCTTTTATTACTGCAGCTCGAAGTACAAAGACACAAAGCAAACACAAAAACGACAACATGGAAACTAGAAGCACCAAAGACAAATGCCTCCGTGCGTGGAACTAGTCCCGCTCCTGTCCACCTGATTCCAGAGCTCCATAGTCGTATACTTCAGCTGCTTGAAGCTGTGCTCTACCATATCCACATGTTCCCCGCGGTCAGGGTGGACCTCCTGGTGGTGGTGGTCACAACACCTCTAAGCGTTGTCCACCTCCAGCTGCACGGCCAGCTCCCCTCCCTCGGTCTCCTACTCCTTGCGGTCTGCCTCGATCGAACCTCTGCTGCTGCCAGAGAGGTCCTTCTTCTATCTGATGATAATCTGAGCGGTGGGTCGGATAGTCACGAGCCATGTGACCCTGTCTGCCACATGTGTAACACAGCATGGCAGGTCTGGCTCTGTCTCTATCCTTGGTGCCTCGTACTACCGATCCAGAGTCGTGCGGTCAAATACCTGTAGTTCTGGTTTTCTTGGACCTCTGCATCAACTGTCTACTACCAGCTGCAGAAGACTCCATTGCATGTCGACTAGTAGTGGGTTCTGCTGTTGGAGATTTCTCAGCAAGGAAACTCTCCACTAGGAGGGCTCGCTCCAACACCCATGTCTGCATCGGGATGCTGTGAGAAACAACTAAAGCTCTAATCTCTTACCCGAGCCCCTGCTTGAAGGTACATTCCCTAAATAATGGGTCCCTTACCATGTATGTAAAGTACCTCGAGAGGTCTGTGAACCTCACCGAGTACTATGCTACTATCATGTTTCCCATCTGCAGATGCAATAGCTCCTATATCTGCACTGCTCGAAGGGTGGTTGGTACAAAATCTTCCCAGAACAAGCTCTCAATGTCTTCCCATAAGAGTGTCACCTCGTCGTGCATCTAGAACATCATGGTCCACCATATTTCTACTGCTACCTAAAAGAGACTGGAAGCAATGATCACCATGAAGTCGGCTGGTGTCCCTACCTGTCTGAAGACTATCACCACAGCCTCCAGCCAATCCTCAGCCGACTGCGGGTCCGTCTCCCCCCTGAAACCTGGTGGCCTCTGGTGCTGGAACTCGTGCAGTGTGCTCAAGAGGTGTGCACTCTCTACTACTGGGGAAGGTGGCATTGGTGGCCCAATGGGTGGTAGTACCGCTGGTGCCTCCACTGGTGCCTCATCGGGAAGAGGGCCCTGTACTGAGGCCTCGTCTCTCGACAGGCTGTCAGTACGTACAACTCTCAGGGCCCTAGCTGGTCGTCCGCGGGGAGGCATCTTGAAAGAAATAGATGCGACACAGTCAAAGACTATACCTGGTGATGTGACCTAGTTTGAGCTGACTTTAAAGAAACTTTTGAAAACACACACACAATCAGTGTTTTCGTGCACTGAGTCGAAAATCAGATTTCAGGGTCCTGGTGTATGGATACGTCGGCCGCCCGCACCAACACTGGACTACCTGAACTGAAGACAATACTTAATTCCCTTAACACTATTTCTTCACAGAAAAGAAAATATCAGAGTCCTGTGTTCTGCGGTAGAACCGACGTGCTCTGATACCAATTTTTCACGACCCATCCTCGGAGCCCATGTCGTGACTACCCCAAGCCCGCCTTCCATAGGCCAGGGGCTGGCGACTAGCACCAAAGGTGTAAATCCACCAAAAGGGAAGGCATTGCCTTTATGAAACGTAAACACACAGACAACCAGAGTAAAATCGGAAGCGAACACTAAGTAAGTAGTATATCAAGTGTGATGAAAGTACAAAGGGGACGGAATACAAGCCCAACAGTAAAGTACAAGGAAAAGACAAAACAGCAGGAAGTTGTGGAGATGCTCCTGGATCGTCCTCTGGAGTTCCTACTAGATGGATACGTACAGATGGCCACCTCAGCTCTCCACGTTCGTCTCTCACCCACGGGTACCGTCTCATCGTGAAGACCACCTACGGGTACCATCTCATCGTGAAGTCCACCTTCAGGTACCGTCTAGCTCTATGAGCCACAACCACGATCAATGATGTCCGTTGTCTGCATCTAATACGATGAGGTGCCGTCATAGCCTGGGCAGTGGTGAGTATAACGATAATCAGTAGGGACCCCGAGACCCTCAAGGTATCACTAAAACCAACAAGGATAAACCAAAATGAAATATCTCAACAGATAACCTTCACTTAGGTATATCACCATACATATACCTACGTTATCAAGTAACCCATCTCAACCATGAGGAAAACACAAAGGTCATTGACTCAACTCAAACTAGGATTTTTATTCACGATGACGAAAAAACAACTACTGGAGAACTCCCCCTCTGTCGAGCACAGCAGTCCGGTCACGACTCCGAGGTGCCACTCACTATCCTTAGATTGCTTATGTACTCCTCATGTCGAGTAACGTGGGTCTGTCACCTCACAAAGTAGTGCTCCTCCACCATGGGTCTGCCAACTCACAAAGTAGTGCTCCCCCTCATAGCCGATAGAGGTACTCCTCCTGTCGAGTACCCTGGGTCTTCCACCTCACAATGTAGTACTCCTCTGCTATGGGTCTTCCAACTCACAAAGTAGTGCTCCCCACTGGGCTATAAAAGTCACTCCGAATTGAATCGGACAAGCAGTCATCAGGTCTCAGCCAGCTACAAGGTCATCGTACTCCGTATGCTCGTCTCCGAGAGGATCCTCTCCACGAGCTATTGGTCGATACTTCCAAGTGTCACATAATCTCATGTGAAAGTATCTCAAAGGACCGACTCGTCCTAGGGGTCTCAATGCAACAGACGACGCTTCAATCAGACACCCATTCTGTGAGTTTTTAGCAATTCCATTCCAGGGGCCCGGTTGGATTTTGGGTATAATCCAACCTGTCCATACTCCAACTGCATCCAAACCTCAGGTGAAGTATTCCAAAAGAACCATCTCATCAAGAGGAATTCAACATAGTCGATGACACGTCAATTGGACGTCCGATCATCAAGTTATAAGCATTTCCGCTCTAAGGGCCCATTTGGTTTCGAGGCCAAACCAACCCAACCATAACTAAACTTTGCCAAAACCTTTAGTGAAATATACCTAATTGACCTTCTCAATCAAAAAAATCCTATGCAACTGATGGTGCATAGATCGGAGGTCCGTAGCACAAGATATGACCGTTTAACTGAAAATGTTTCGAAAATAGGGGGGTTGGGCTCGGTCCAACCCAGCCCAACACCCCCTGGGGTGGCCCGAACCAGGTCGAACCGACCTTGGTCCGAGACCGTCCTGATAGGGCATGACCTGGCCCAGCTGGAACAGCCCGGCCCGGCGCTGGCGGCCCGGCCCGGCGCTGGCGGCCCGACCCGGCGCTGGCAGCCCAACCCGACCGACGTGGTCCGGTCCACGTGACCCACACGGTTGGCCGCGTGGCTGGGCGACCAGGGGGGGGGGGGGGGTTACACCCTACTGGTTCTTCAGAAACGGCCGGTCATAAAGGCCTGCCCTTGGTAACCACGAGACCCCCTTGGGTCCTGCCTCTTGATAGCACCGGCGGAAGGCACAACCGGTCGCCCTTCCCGACCTGCTGCGGCCTTAGGCCGTGGCTTTGTTCGACCAGCGCGGTGCGACGGCGCCGCGCCCCTACGCCGCAGCCTTCCCCAGCCACAGAACATGTAGTTCTGGTGCGGTGTGACGACGCCATTCCCCTCCATGGCGGTCCGTCTCGGCCGCGGCCCGAATCTACTCCGCGCGCCACGTTGGTGTCGCGCCTTTGCGGTGACCCGACAATCATGCACTGACGATCTGCTTCTGGTCGGCCCAGCGTCGGACGGTTCTTCGCAGTCCGCCTCCATCATCCATAAACAAAAAACGGAAGGGGAAGGGTTGGACCGTGTTCGTGCGGTCTGAACCCTTCCTCATCATGATAGTATCAAGCAGCCAAACAGAACTGAAGAATTGAAGAATGATGAAGACGGTATTAAATCTAAAAAAAACAATCCCCTACCTCGAATAATTAACGTCGCACGTCAAGCATCGCAGAAGACGGCGTCTTGTAGAAAAGATTCGTTGGAGACATTGGAGTGTATCCGAATATTTGGTGTCTTCCCTTTTGTCATGGAGAAAATAAAGGAAAACACATCGATCGTTCTTCGTGGAACCAGCGTTCTTCATCTAGGAAGGAAGTCGTTCTTTGTGGATGAAGATATCTCTCCTCTAATTCTCCCAAAATATTTTCCAAGCAAATATTTCATTAAGTATCCTTATTTTAAAAGATCTCCATGCAATTCAAAATAAGTCAAAGAGGTGTGACAAAAAAAAATTAATAAGGTTATTAATTACATTTGTTGGCTTTATTAAGCTTGGGAGGTAGAGAGGCTCCCATTTAAGATGGGAAGTTGTTAACATTAAGCAAGTGAATTTATTGGGGGTTTAAGGATGTTTAAGGAATGTGAATGGTTGAAAAATATCCCCACATGGGTAGTTAGGTGCTTGTGGGGCCCACCCCAAATCCCCCATGTAGGATATAACCACCTTAGATATAGAATAAAAATGTTCCACAATTTAATTCAATTTTTATTTAATCCACAAATTTGAACTTTTCCTCCCGTGTAAATGCAACTGCAGTAAAGGTCCCCTTAAGAAATTACTGGCGTTGTGAGTTAATTGGTGCCCTCAGATTTCAATTCCGTGCACCGGTTCAGAAGAAAAAAACCCACTCATTTGTTTACTGAACGTACCTGAGCTAAACTTCAGAAATTGATTCCAGGCACACCGGGCCTTAGAATCGAGTGCCGTCAGAAGCTACATACTTGTAAAATTCCAAATAAATTAATAAAAAAAATTCCCTTAAAATTTATGGGTCTTTAGACTTCCCATTACCTTCTCTAACTTGGAAAGAATGTTTTTTTTGTATTCTATATAACCTCCATATTTCCATTTCCCTCTTTCTAAGATAGTGTTTTATTAAACCATTTATTTTAGTAAGTTTTCAGAAAACGTATTTTAAAATATCAGAGACTTTATTTCCATTATATAATTTAATTTGGAGGAATTAAATTTATAAAATTTATGGGATAATGTGATTTCCTGAGATTAAAAAAACATCATTATGTTTGATATCGTATATCACATGCAACACTAAGCTTAAACAACCAAAAAAATGTATAATTTAAATATTGAAATTAAAGCCCATGTAATGAATTAGTAGGTATAAATAGGATTAAAAATAATATGAAATATATATATCTATCCTAATAAATACAAATTTACTGATTATTTCTTAGGAAATTCTCCCCTAAGGTTCAGTAAGGTCATTTTCTGCATAAAAATACACGTTCATAAAAAATGATTTTAAATTTCTTATGAATGTATAATATAATTAATTTATGTCACTTTTATTAATGTTATTTTACAAAAAATAATTAATTTTTTAAACAATATAATTATAATTTTTTGAAGTTGAATTGTTCTGGTTCTTTTAAATTTATTGATTTTTCAATGAATAATTAAAATTAATATTTTTTTAAAACAACCTTTTATAGTTTTTGAAAAATCACCATTATATATTAAATTTTATCCTAAATTAATATATTTATTATTTAGTTAAAAATAATCAAATTAATTAATATTGAGTCAATATTGTGTGTTATTTTGGTTTAAAAATACTTTTAGACATAAAAGGCATTTTTTCAAAAAACCATTTTTCGTCATGATTTGTGGGATATTATAAAATTATTTTATTCCAATTATAGAGATTAAATTTATTAAAATTCATTGCAAATTTTTAATCATCATAATAAATTTTATTTAATAATTTCAACTTAATTTTTGTACATAATGAATAGTAAAAATAATAAAAATTCACCACTTTGGTAAATGTAAAATCTGGTTATCTTAGGATAAAATTTATTGATAAGAACACAATTTTTCATATTTAGTATTATTGGATTAATTTATTTCCACCCTAATAATCTTAGGACTGATAATCTTTTTTATGGGAATCTTTTCCATGTAAGTTACCTATATAATATTTTTGGTAATGAAAAAAATGTCCTTCTCTAACTTTTAAATATATCTTTAGTGTTAATATAGGTAAAAAAGAAATTTGTGAATAAATATTAATTATTATTTTTATTATAAGGAAATAAAATTCATTATTTAAATTTAATTTTAATGTTTTATTTATTATATAATTATCTTAGGTACTTATACATAACTAACATGACATTTCCTCAATTAAATGAAAAATAAAAAAACGATATTAAAAAAAATAAAAATAATATAATTTGAATGAGTTATAGTGTTCCATTAAACTTATTGTTTAGTATAACATAATAGTGTAATAATAAAGGATTATATTCTATTTTGTTATTTTTATTAGTTTTTTTAGTGTAAAAATAAATAAATATTTTCAAAATTGACATTAATAATATTTAATTGAAATAATATTTTATTTTATTATTTAAAATCATAAAATTATTACCTGAAGATAGTGCGGATAATTTATATTCCAAAATTTCATCCCATTTCCATTTACGAGGAAATTATGACCTTGTATTTTAAATTTTAACACATTAATAGTGAAAAGAAGGATACTGCTATTAAGGTTAAAATAGGTTAACTAAGGGGTTAAACCAAAAGATAAGGTTAAAAAACCACATGTACATCCAATTTTTTATTTTTTCTGATCATATATAAACTATTTAATAATTTTTATTAAAATATATATTCATTTTGGTTCATTTTTATAGAAAATGACATTTTTATGTTTTAATCTTTTACGAAATTCCAATTATACCTCTCCCCTAACTAATTAAAGGATATCCCACATTTCTCTTCATTACGCCACATTTGACCTTATAGAATGAAAAAAACCCAAGTAAATTCCTTAAAATATTTGATAAAAATATTATAGTGGGTTTTATACTTCTAAAAATTCCACCCCTATCATCTTTAAGATGAAATCTAGAGGAGTTCTTTCAAAGAAGAGGTAATCTCTTTAACTGATCACTTTACTTTTTATTCAAATTTTACCTCCTATAAAGATGTTGTATTTATCATAATATTTATCATTATATATCTATAATATACTTAAATTTCATTTTTATTTTTGACCCTCAATTATTTACCTTCTTTCCCATCAAATGGGAAGGCAATGTATTCCTCGTGCATACGTACGACTTACAATCTCCACATAGAAATATTATTAATTCTCCATAATAATATTTTTTGTATTTGTATTATAAAGATTTCAATTTTTATATATAATATTTATTAAATAATAATTAATTTTTAATAGTAATATAGCATACAACTTTTTACCATCCAATCCGTTATAAAATGATAAGGTCGCTCGTGACTACGTGTGGACTACAGCCTCCAAGAAGTGATGTTATTCAATTTTTTTTAATTTCTATTTTAAATGTATATTAATAAGTATATATTTAATGAATATATATAATATATTTAAAATTACAAATACTCTATAAAGTTGAATTAATATTTACCTTTCTTTGGTTACATCTATTTAAAAGTCAAAACTGTGTTCATGTGTATGTAAAGATTAACATATCTTTAAATAGTGTAATTCCATTTTCTATCTATATCCATTACGGATGAATCTAAATATATAAATATATATTATATTTATATCAAACAATATATTATATAGTTCATGGAAGCATGATCATTGTTCAAGTATTAGAACTATCGAACTAAAAATCTCATTAAATGAAATAGTTAAACCCCCAGAAACAATGATTTTGATAAGGAATTATTAATAAATGGATGTTGAAATATTATTAGTTGATAATTTTTATATTATAAGTATCTAAATTATTATTTTAGTTAACTATAATAAATTTGAATTTATAATATTGGAGGTTAGAATAGTTTAGAAGTAAGTTGATCTCATGCTAATAGAGTTTTTCATCACACTTTGGTCTCTATGATCCATATTCAGTAATCACAACTTGTTTTATTTTAGTTGTGTATATAAATAAAATGAATTTATTTTAATATTATTTTAGTGAATAATATCAGGGTTTAAAAATCCATGTAAATTTCCCTTTTTCAATGATGTTTTGATTTTTGGATTTTGAAAGCAATAAGCATCTATTGTCTCATTTTGTTTCTATTATACATTTGATATTTTTTGCACCTATATTTATTTAATATGTGTATATATATCCCATTTGAATTTTTATAACATTAATCCCATTATTTTCATGATATTTATTATTTATTTGTAATTAATTCTTTTATGGGATTTATAATTCATAAATTACCAATACATTAGTGGTTTTATGTTATAATCTGATACATTACGATATTTGTTTATGATTATGTTTCTTATGATGAAATATAATGACACAACTCCCAAGAAACTCATTAATTTTATTTTATTTTACTTATTTATTGATAATAAATTTTTTTATAGTTTTCTTGTTTTTGTATACTTGTGTGACAGAACGAATATTTTTAATGAAAATCGACATTACTACTCACTTTAATTAAAAATCCTTTTTATTATGTATTAATGTTTTCAATAAATGTTCCCAATATTGTTTTTAGTATTTTCCAATGATTATTTAACATAATTTATCCCATTATTATACATCTACAAAATGGTTTCAAGGGAATATTCTTGTTCTAATTCAAAATGAGGCACTTTTTAACTTGTTTTACAAAAGTGTAAAAGGAATGTTTTCTTTCAACATATACAAAATGAAATGAAATTACCATTAAAATGTTCACTAAATGAGTTAATGAATACATAATATATTTCCATGTTCATTTTAAGAAAAAAAATCTTACATATTTTAGAAATTATTAGATTTTAAATAAGTAATTTCAAAGTTAAAAGTGTATTTTCCTAGAGAAATGTTCAATGTAATATTTTAAATGAATTTTCCATCTAGGATTACTTCCTTTGAAGTTTCAAAATATTTTATGGAGATTTTATTTAATGATAACATTATTATTATTTCTATGTATGGTTTAAGATTACAATGAAAAAATGTTTATGAAACCGATTTCTTTTCGATTAAATATTCCATAATGAAATTCTTGGGAAACCCATTTCATTTCATGGTTTATGATAAGATGAACATTTTATGTTATTTTGACCTAAATTTAAATGATTAATTTTTTATGTTTGTGTGATTAAGATTATATATCCCTCCAATGTATTTGGTAAAGAAGGATATCTAATGAGATGAACTGGACTGGAATAGGAAGTGAACTAAGTTTAGTAAGGGAATATTTCCACTATCATATTCTTTGGAGTGAATTATGAATAATATAATTATTTATGGAGTTACCCAATAAACTATAATATTCATGGAAGTAATCTATGAATAATACAGAAATGAATTATTTTACTTATGTGTATTTCACTAATTTATATCAAATAACAATGTTAGACACAATCACCTCATGATCCAGGATTATATAATGATTCATGTCTTATGAACTTCTATGATTTATTTAATGACTCTATATTATGATCTATGAAATGAAAGGTATTTATTTCAAAGGTTTTTCTCATGTTCTCATTCTCTTATTCTCATTTCATGTTGATATCTTGATTAATTTACCTTTCTAAGAATCAGATATAACCCTTTATTATTATTACTTTCCATAGTTTGTGAACAAAGGTATTAAGTATCATATATCTAATAAGTATTATTGTTTGGATGAAATTAGAGGAATATGATATAGTTCTATTTTGATCTATTTTTTTATGCACCAAATTTTCCATTCCACTGATCTATAATGATTTTGGATTGAATCATTATCTTATGTTATTAATTTTGGATAATAATATGAAATATATATTTATGAAATGTATAGTTTTCTATAAGTACACCCAAAGAGTGTACTAATGATAATGTGTCCTCCCCCATTTGATGGAGTAGGCCCAGCTACTCCACCAACTATAATGGTGGTGTCCTATATCTTTGGAGATGGTTCTCCCTCATGTATCGAGGTATGTTCCTCTATATGGTTCGATAATCCATTTATCGATATACTATTTTCCTTAATATAATGATTTTTCCCCATTACAATTAGTGATAGGTGGTGTAGATGTTGTTTAAGCTAGTTTGTTCAGGTGTTGTGTGTCCAAGGAAATATAAATCATTCTAGTTTCCTTTGATATGTGACCAATAACCGGGTTGTGAAATGTGGAGTATTACAGATTTAGTTTACTAAGCCACATACCTTATATATATATATATTTTGAGGTCTACTCTTATTTTGGGGATGAATCATTGTTTTTTATTCATTTAGTTTGTCTTTTGAGTGACTTATTGGGAAAAGTTTTACTCACCCCTTCATGGGAAATATTTCCAACATGTTTTTATTTCCTAAAAACCATTATTTTAGAGGTGATCTTCATGAACATGGAGATGGTTTTTACTTGGTGTTAATCAATTGTGTTGGTGGTGATGAATGATGTTAGAGTTTATATGAAGAATTTTATAGTGAGGAGGTGTTCTCCCATATCATGGGTCTCTAATACATTAGAATACATGACACTTGAATATTCCTTCATTTTATGGTGTTTCACTTCTCATATTGTTATAAATATGGGAATTGTTTGCACGTTTCACATGCAAGGTTTATTATTATGAAGATTTTTCATTATGAATGATTTTTTCTGGATACATGTGGGTTTTTAGAGTATTCCTGGTTAACACCACCCATTTTTGTGCTATGAATTATTTCACTTGGTCAATATCCCCTGGACTACTAGAGGCAGTGTTGAGGTTAAGCACCTATTCGAACTATCGGTCTAGGTGGGCCCCCAAAATGTGGGTTCTGGTCAAGTCTAAAGTGTTGGAGTATATGATTACATTATTTTATTATAAATAATTATTACATCATTAAAAATTCATTTTTTGTTATTTTATGTAAAAATAAACATGAAATTTCATATATTTTATTTCATTTTGTGGGAAAATTAATTAATTTAAAATAATGTGATTTAATTATAACATTCATAGTGTCTATGCTTGTATTAAAAATAAATATATTTTTAAACAAAATTTAATTATCCAAATCCAATTTTAAATTATTTTTGAAAAACTATGTTTTTTTATTAAATATACATTTAAACACATATACTATCATTATATTAACATATATATATATATATTAAAAAATATATTAATATATTTTGTAGTTTTTATTTATATTATATATATACACAAAAGGGATTTGTTATTTTTTATTGATTATATATATATATATATATATATTATTTTGTAATGTATTTAATAGATAAAAATATATATGAAGTCAATAAATATCTAAATATTAATTATATATATTTTTTACATTATTATCCATTTACTTTTTATGCTTCTTTATTTTTTTCTTTACATTGAATTTTTTGCATCAAGATCTAGAGGTTGTATCTTTAAGCACTCATTCATCATTTTCCCATTCCATTAGAATTGGGCTATTGATGATAGAGGGAGTAGGCTAGCAAACTATCATGAAGTGGGGAAGAATGGTGATGCTTCTGTTATGTTTGGATGTTACTGACCTTCTAAAAAATGAGGCACTATTACACGGAGACAAAAACGAGTATATGAATTTGTAGTTTACCTACATGTTATATGGATTTAGAAACCAAATATGAACTAATGGATATTTCACCTTGGTTACGTTTTTGCAATAATTACTAGTATAATGAGATATTCCTTTCAATTGCATTTCATCATAAAAAACCATAAGGAAACATCACTCAATAAACCCGTCACCATGAATTTAATATGCCAGAATCCTTAAAACTTCATCGGGCTCTAGGTTTTTATCAGATAAATAATATAATTTACCCGATAAGAGTACATCTAATTCATTCCATATATAAGTTTCTTATGTTGTATCTATGTAATGTCCCTGAATTTTTTATTTATATTTTACCTCTTGAATAATCATATGTGTAGTATTACGTAGTATTTTATAAAAAACTTTCCCTATATAATAAAAAAAACACATTGTTTTATTATTATTAAAAATTAGGTTTTGATAATTTAAATATATAATAAAATTTAAATTATTAAAATAAAAATAAAAATAAAACTATTAGAATAAAAAAAATTAGATCTCTTTGGTCTCCTAGAATTATAACCCTCAAGAAAGAAACTTAAAAATAAACATAAAATAGTTTATAAAATCAATATTTTGAAAAAATATAACATATAACATGGTGAAGAAATAAATTTAATGATTAATAAAGGAAATAAGATATGTTTTTATGAATAAAAAAACTAATAAGCACAATGGAATTATAAGCTGTTTTTCATGAATAACATCCTTAATGTTAGGAAGAGTACCTTTACAATTAGAATTTTAATTTTAACATTGGAATGAAAACATAACTAATAAATAAGTATAATTAAATTTAAATATTATTTATGGTAAATGAATAAAATAAATAAAAAATTTACATTACAACAAAATTTCGTTTCAAGTTTGGAGTTAATTAAAAGTATAGGTTCATTTTGGTAATGTTTATTTTAGGATATTTTTTCTAAAAATATATTTTTAGTTTAAAATTAATGATACCTTATATAGAAAATTATTTTCATAAAATAAATTTCATTAGAATAAGTAACCTAAATTTTCATATTGGTGATTTATTTGATAATTTTTTAAGAAAAATCAATTTTAGGGGAATAGTAAAAATAAAAATTTTCAAGTACCACATGTTTCAAAACATAGTTTTGATTTAATTATGAAATAATAAATATTAAAATAATTGTTTAAAATAAATTAATAATGTAAATGATTCATTTAAAGATAATAAACATAATTTACCACCATAAAATGTAATTTATAAAGCCTAAATTGAAATACATTCCTCTAAAAACACTTTTCATTTTTCTTCATTTTCCTTTTATTTAAAATAATAAAATTTTCCCTAAATGGGTTACAGAATCATTACAATATTTAAATTTTAATGAAATTATTTTTAAAATAAAAAAAAATATCACTATTGGAAGGTTTTATTTAGAAAAATTAATTTATTAAATATTTTAACACTTAAAATACACCCCCAGTATACAAATAATCCCTATCCCTCCTCTAGAAATATCACTTAAAATAAACTTCCAAAAGACTAAGATCATCCCAGTTCTCTCCACCATGTCTCTATAGAACCTCTTAGGGTTTTCTAGTTACATCATAATTCTATCCATTAGGGAGTTAAGAGTCAAAATAAAGTAATAACATCAAGAATGTGGTAATGTTTCTTCCTTTTACACTTATATTATTTTATCCAACTATAAAATTCCAATACAAACATTATAAAATTAATTAAATAGTATAAAAACATGAAATTAATGATATCAAAATCTTATAAAAAATACATTTACAATATATTTATATAATATATATCCATATTATTATCTTATTACAATATCTCCATAATGGTAAGATAACCACCTATAAGAACTCTTTCAAATCATTAATTATCATTGCATTAATGTAAAGGTATAATTAATTATATGTAATATAATAATATAGAATTATATGTATTTAAAATCTTCTCGAATTAATTTGAATAATTTATAAATTCCATTATATTTTATTTGTGAAATCACAAAAAAGTGTGTGATTAAAAGAAAATATTTCATAAGGCCATTTTTTCTTCAAATGAAATGTTTAAAAATAAATTCAAATTATTAAAATTGATCAATAATTAAAAATTAAATATAATATAATTGTGGATTATTTCTTAAAAAACAGAAGTTTATTATATATGGGGTGTGATCATAGTGAAGGAGGATGGGACATAAGGTAAAATGAACACCTGAACCAAACTCATCATTTTGGGTTATCCTTTATAACCCATAATTTCCAATAATTATTCTCAAATAACTTCTAGGTATACTTTTACTCATCATTTACTTTTATTTTCTTGGGTATATGCATTCTTATACATTATTTTGATGTTTTAAAATCCACCTATAATGATCATTAACAAATTTATTATTTTAAATAATATCTCATTGATTGGTCATAAGTTTATACTACTTCTTAACATAACTAGTGATCCATTAATACTTATATTTAATTTACATAAATATGATTCCTTTTAACTTTTTGGTATCCTCTATGTTTTATTCTTAAATATATTAATTATAAAACAATTAAGATGCTCATTCTTTCCTCCTAATTTTATTTCAGGTATATGACTTATAATAGTTTCTTTTCTACGTGTATAGCATTATTATATGAATTATATAATTTCATAGGTGAACTTTAAGTTATATATCCTTAAAATTCAGTGGGTATTGTGATATATCTCAAGATATTATTTGTATTATGAATGAAAATGATTTTAATTTTTATCACATTTTATGATTTTGTGAATTGTACACACATGTTATGCATGAAAAATTTTCTAGATTTATTCATAATTCATGTATGTGATTTGAAAACATGGTTATGTTGTTTCATTTTTATAAACATTTAAAATTCTTTGTCTCATTCAAATTAGTTTATCATGTTAGTAATGATCATTTTATTCTCTGAATTAAAGATGATGATTACGCTCAAAATTTATTATGTGTATCCACATATCATATTAATTTACTTTTATTCCTCCCCTTATAGAGAATTTTTATCACCATTTTATAAATTCAAGTCTTCTGCTAAAAAAATGTACTACGAATAATATGAAGTAAAATATAAGGATTATGCTGAACAAATAAAAAATGTTTATTTTCTTATTTATGATTTTGTTGTGTGTGCATTATTTTTTCAGTATACTATCCCTTTTAATTATATATTTTATTATTATTATGTTTTAATTTTAAAATTATGTAATAATCATATGTGTGAGATGTGGGTCACTATATATGGAATAAGAGAACGGTTTATTGGATTTTTAATAGTTTTTCTAAATATAAACTAAGATAACATTTGGTATCCCATAGGTGAAGACATTATAATTTATTTATACAAGTGAATAAGTTATTTATCAATGGTTTATTGAATAATGATTTTTAAATAGCTATATTTTAGAAAATGGTTTCAAAAAGTAAAAAATGGCCCGAAGAATGTATGATATGAAATGTAATGATTAACTGAATGAAATTACCAGTGAAAGAGGAGTATAGTTTAAATCATCATGGATGGACTTGCAGAAAGGTTTAAGGTTTTGATCAAAAACCTCAAGTATAAATAGAATCTATATTAACCTAAGAAGGGGAAATTTTATATTCATTCCATTATGTTTAAATATCCATTGACATATAGAGGGAATTTCAATCCATTTTTTTGGTATAGTGGGTAAAATCCAAGGCGATGAAAATTTCTTTACATCATTGTTTTGAGAAGTAGAAAACAGTTTGTACATCTATCTTTTGTAAGGGGAATCTTATCAATGGTGGATATTGATGAAACATATGAAGGAAAATGATTTAGGGGATGTAATTAAGTGATAATAATTTAAAAAGATATTTCATAGAAAATATTTCCCTTAAATTATTTATACCAAGATGGTGAATAATTTTTTAGAGTTTATGTGGGAGGAGACTAAATCTACAACAACTGATGTAGTGAATTTCACAAGGCATGAAAGTTTAACTAAATTTGTTTTTTCAATAATGATATAAAAATATATATATTATTTTGTTATCTATAACCTCATTTTTGAAATTATACAGATGTCAAATGTGTTGTTAGTTATAAGGAAATGATTCGGTGAGCACTCAAAATAGAGATGGAGTTTGGAGAACAGTATAATGTAAATGATGAAAAGAAATGAAAGATAGATATAAAATATAGAGGGTTGAATAATAATGGAGGAAAGATGATATAACCACCCCTATGTCAAACATGTGGAAATAAGAACCATGTTAATCAGATTAAATGAATCATGAAATGATTCAGAATTGCAATTGATTGGAATCTAAATCATTAATATTTATGGGACATAACGAATCCAACAAAAATGATGTAATAATAGAAGGAATAACCCAAAGAACCACCAATGGTTCAATACATAAATAACAAGGGACATGGGTACTATGAAATCAAATGAGCTAAACCATGATTTCAAGAGGGTATTCAATGTCAACAACCACCTGTGATGAGGGGGTATGAGAGTGTATACATCATTATCACAACAGAGGTAGATAAAGAAAATGAAATAGTACTAGGTACACATAATATTCACTAAATAATGTGGATTTTTTTATTTTATTCAAGTTTAATTGATTCCATTATATCATATATTTTCTTTTAAAAACATTGAATCATATCCTTGATACCTCTGGCTACATATTTTATTAAAAATCACTTGTGGAATAGTCATTATAACCCATGTGTTGGACTATTCTCCAGTGATATTTTTTGGGGAGATTCATCCATTAGACCACATAATCATTTGATATAATTTAATGGAATAATCGGCTTGTATTGGATCTGATTACATATATCTCACATCAATTATAGAGAAATTGAAATCTATTTGAATATATCAAACCACCATATCCTTATATACAAATGAATTTAATAATTTGAATCCCCATTTGAAAATACTTGAATAGTGTTTGTATTGATACTTAATAAGGAATAATATCCATCTCAAATGGTTGAGAAAATGGAAGGAAATAAATTTTTTGAATTTCCCATGGTGAGAGACTATACTACTATATTTTTTAGAACATTGTGTACAATTCCAATGTATAATGAGGTAAAGATATCAATAGAACATGTACTGTGTATAACATCAATATCCATGATATCATATATGATAGAAAATGTATAATTAGACGATTTAAATAAGAAACAAAAATTTCATTTTGAAAAAGGGTTCAAACTCTCTAGTTCTTCATGTCTAAAAGCACCATTATTCTTAGTCTATAATAATGATTGATTGATGTAGATAAATATCGAATACCAAGAGATAAAAAAGATCACCAAAATGAAAAATAATCCACTAACAAGGATTGGGGAGTTTTTTGTTTAAATTTAAATAGATCAAAAATTATAAAAAGTGTATATTTATTATAGTAATTATCTTCTTAATTTAATGATTGAATACATTCAAAAGAAATAATTTCAAAAAATGTATGGACACTATGACTTCATAATGATTCAATTTATACTTACAAATTCCATTTTACTATTTATATACTTCATGGATAGATTCTTTAAAGACTACATTGATATATTTGAGGTGGTATTTTTTGATTTAATATAAATTAATTATATGATAATGTAAGAAAATAAAGAGAATCAAAGGATTAAGATATTGATATTAAGGAATGAGATGTTGTATGATATGTTTAACCTATGTAAATTTTTCATGTAAGAAGTCAAATTCTTTGGTAATTTTAATATTATTAAAGGATTATTTTTTATCATTCAATAATTAATTAAATTGATGAATGAAACAAGAAAATTTTTTACTAGGAGATCTATAGTTTTCTTCTATTATCTAGATAATATCAAGGATTTGAGAGGAACTTATCAGGATTTCCTATCCCCTTATGTAAACAAAACAAGGGTTATATTATGTATGTATTGAATATTGTGAGGAAATCATTAATAATCTCAAGAATATCCTTTGGACTACACCTATAATTTCACTTCCCTTAAGTGGAGGAGGGGTTGAATACTCATTAAAATTGATTACGTGATAGGACATGTATCTAGATTAGTAATTATCCATGAATATAACTTCCCAAAGAATGATATGGATCTTTTATCTGTGATATTTACAATGAAAATTTGGATACATTTCCTCTATGTAGAAAAGTGTGATATATATATATAGATAAAAAGAATTTAAAATATTTATTCACATATAAGGAGTTGAGCATGTGTCAGTGAAGATTGATAGAGTTAAATATATAATTATATTTCTAAATTCCTTACTATCTTTGAAGATAAAATAATGTTATTAATTCTCTAATAAAAGTGAAACCTACTACACAAATTATGATGATGATCGAAAAATACTGTATATTCATGGATTTGAAAAGGAAAAACATATAAATGATATATATGGTGAAAATATCCAACATTTACCAAGTTTTTGGCTTACAAACTATCCAATAGAAGGATTAGGAGGAAGAAACAAATTATTTAGGGATTCAAAAGAAATCAGGATAATAGAATTAAGAGAATATTAATTATTTCAACAAAAAAGAGAGATTTTTGTAACCTTATATCGTATTCCATAATCACCAAGTATAAACACAGACTTTAACTAGTATACATAGATAATATTTCACCATATTTATAGAAAGTTACAAAATGTATTGATGTCTTAAAGATATAAAAAGGTGGGACAATAGGAAGAAAAATATTGATATGTATAACTAAATATTCTTTATAGGTTATCATTCCAAAAAAGAGAATAAAAAATCTGAAGGGATGAGGAATAATTTATAGAATCTAATATGGTAATGGGTGAACATAATCATGGAATTTTTCTTAAGACTTTTGCAATTATATAATAGAAACAATTACATATGGGTTTTGGGGGGATTATATCCCCATGAATTCGTACATCATCTATATTTAAGAAGATTTATTTCAGGATCAACATCCAAAGATATACGTAAAATAATTAGTGATGTTTTATCGACCAAAAAATTAAATTGTATCATATCTATATCTAAGGTTCACTTATATATTTTAGACTAGTCCTTCATATTCCCTAAATAATCAGTTATACATTAGTATGAACTTTCATCCTCATACTGATGGCTCATATAAAAGGACAATTCAACAGCTCAAACACATGGCGAGGTGTTGAGATTATGAAATATACTTCAAATGGAGTTTTGATCATTATCCTATGTTGATTGAGTTATCATACAATAATAAACTACAATCATGTATTTTGATGGACCCAAAAAATAATAATTTTGGAAAATTTGTATAACTTCATCATATTGTGATGATATTCATGAATATAATCAACATAAACCCATTCATGTAAAAGTGATAATAGATATGGTATATGTTATTAAGAATAACCTCAATGCGACATAAAGAGGATATAAGATATATACTGACAATTTTAAACAGACATTGAGTTTGAAGTTTTACATAAAGTGGTCCTTTGAATATCACCCTATATGAGAGACATTAGATTTAGAAAGAATTGAATTTCTAACCATATGTTTAATTTCACCATTGGTATTATTGATTGTAAAGGTATTATTTCCTATGGAATGTACCTTTCATCAAACCTAGATCAAGTTTATGAGTTATTTAATATATATCTCCAAAGAATTTATATTTTTGATCCCCCACAATTATTGATTCTGAATATATTATGAAAAGATAATGGTCTCAAATTTTCATTATTATATGAAAAAATTGGTAATGATATTTGACTAAAAATACATGGTTCTATGTGTTAAGAAAACTCACTTGGTCAAAGAATTTTGGTAGAAATATAGGTATAAAGAACGAATGAGAACATAAAGAAACAATTAAGTAGAAGAATGCTTATCTAATCTCAACCAATAATTTGATTTCAAATTTAATGGTTGAAATTTATAGGTTGGGGAATAATATAATGACAATGAATTTTATAGATGAAATATTTCATTTGGAATAATCATATGCATCATATTATGAAATATAATATAATACACACTGACTGCATAATAAAAATCAATCACACTTTATTATAAATTTTTTTGATAATTATAATAAACGACTGAATATACTCAATAAATTTAAACTATAAAAATAGAATAATAAACATCAATAATGACTATAATAGAGAAATATAGATACCTATGTTCAACTAGAATTATCACACTCAAGAAAAAACTATAATAAGAGATAATATTAGTAATACAATAAATATTTTGAAAATTAATAATATTTAACATAGAGAGGAATTGAATAAAATAAGAAATGAGGGAATTATGAGGTATTATTCGGATTCATAAAACTAATATGATTTTTAAATAATAACACGATCATTAGTAATAAAAACCTGAAAATTAAGATTTGTATCTTGACCATTAAAATTATAATATATTCATTAATATAGTCAGTTAACTAATTAAATTATATAAAAAAATATAAAAAAATATTTACCATAATTAAATAAACTAAATAGAAATATTATATTGGAAAAATATAATTATTAAAATAAGAAACTCAAAGAAAGTATAAGTATATTTTGATAATGTTTATTTTAATCTATTTTTAAAAAACTATAATGTTTTTATTAATAATAAATATTACATAAAATTTAAAATAATTCGGATAAAATGATTTTTATTTTATGATTCCACATTTTTAAATTTTTTCAGTGATAAACTATAATAATTTTATGAGAAATATCAATTTCTATATGAATACTGTAAATACTAGTTTTAAAATACCACTCATTTTACGAAATGTAAAAGATATAATAATGAAATAATAAATGTTAAATTGGTTGAATCTATTAGATAATAATTTTATAATATAATTAATTTCCAAACATAAAAATTAATTTAAAAATACTATAAATATAATGTTTTTCAATGGAATATAATTTTTTACTTTTTTTCTTATTTCAATTTGTATGAACTAATAAATTTTTTTAATAAATTTTTTAAAAAGTTATAAAAACATTGGTATTAAATAATTTTTAATTAATAGTGTTAAAATATCACTATTATATGTTTTACAATGGAATAATAATTTATTCCATATTTTAACCCAAAATACCCATTTCATACAGATTAAATACTCTCTCTCTCCCCCCTTGAAAAATAACTTCATATCGACTTTTTAATGACAAATATCTTCCCAATTTTCACCTCCCATATATCTTGATAACTAATGTGATCTTTTGTATCATCCAAATCCAAGCCTTCCAAGTGTTAAAATCTATAGTGAATGAATAACATTTAGAATGAGGTAGGGTTCCTTATTTTTCCACTACTATTCTTCTATATTTCTTTTTTTATAATCAATACTTTATAAAATTTATTAAATTGTTTTAATAAAAAAATTATTTTATTAATCTACAATAAAATTTTATTTTCAATATATATATATATTATATGTCTCTCAATTTCTTTTAGTAATGTCCTATTAATGGTCCTTTAATACCTACGAATATATTTTAAATTCTTTATTTATCACCACCACCATGTATTGTTAGCATAAAAAATATATAGTTCATAAATACTAAATTATATGTATTTTTAATCATTTGAAATTAATTTTAATAATATAAAATGAAATTGAATGAATCTTATTAGGTTTAAAAAACATAAAAATTTAATCAAAAACTTGATATGATACCATTCTATCATAGCATCAGATAGTAATTAATGAATTAAACGATTATTATTGATAATTAATGAAATAAAATTAACATAATATGAATTTGGATTACTGATTTAACAAAAACTGATTAATATATAATAGGTATAAACGTGATGAAACAAAATGGGATGGATATTATGGAGAAATCTCAATCCCAAATCTTTATTTTTTGTTTATCCGATTTTCCAATATATTTTCAAATTATTATGCTCAAATGTTTTCTAATACTTTTAATCTTCAATGAATTTTTTCCCTGTATATATCCTTGATTTTACTTCATTTTTATTTTTTTCTAATCCACCTATAATGATAATTGAAATATACTTTATCTTCCAAAACATATCATTTATTCTCGATGATTTGTTACTTCTTATCTCTATATCATATAATCATTGTATGCCGATATTTAATGTCCAAAAATGTGTTTTTATTTCTTATTTTAGGGAACCCATATTTTTCATTTATTTATATATTCCTTATAACACCATTAAGAATCCTATTTTTCCTTATGGGATATTTCATACTCATATTTTTTATACATTTATTTTCAAGATATCTTGATTTATTATGATAATTTAATGATGTGATGTGTAGTTCTATAATTATATTTTAGTCAAATTAATCTAGTAATGTGATATATCTAATGAGATTAGGTTTATTATATAATATCACTATGAAGGGGGTTTTAACGTTTTATAAAATGATGATTTGAACTCATATGTTATGCATGAACACAATGATATCATTATTCAAAATTAATGTTTGGGAATATATCAGAAGGATATTATTTTTCATTATTTTTTATTCTATATTTATCATCCCATTAAAATTATTCCATCGTGTTTATAATTAAAATACATTTCTTATGATATGATGATGATGATGATCATGCACACCCATATACTTTGTTGATTAATTTGCCAAGTTCCTTTTCGAATATACCTCCTCTTACTAGAATTTTATATCACCATTTACTTAATGTATATAATCATGTAAATACACGTGCTACATAAATTATGATCTCTAATTTGAGGAAGATGGTGATTAAATTAAATAAAGTATAATAGTTTACGTATGATTTTGTTTTAAAAAGATATTTTTCTTATAATACTAAAACTGTTGATTTTATATTGTATTAATATAATATAGTTTATCTGAAAATTAATTATAATAACCATATATAGGGGACGGGGATTCATATATTCATATTATATCATTATTGTTGATTAATATCAAGGTTATTATTCTTAACCATATTGAGATATCTGTATTCCTCAAACCTGAGAAATATTGATAATGACTAAGAGGTGAAGGGCTATTTTGGGGTATTATCTGTTAATATTTTGTTCACCATATCCAAAATGAAATGTGAAACTATATGAAATAGGTGATGAAATAGGCTGAGATAGGTACTACAATAGAGGATTCAATCACTACAAGGAAATTGGTGTACTACAATGTAATAATAAATGTGGTTACAGTATTTGAAATTTAATTAAAATACTCCATAATAATATTTACTTTATATAAGTTACTTAATATACTAAAAACTAATAGAATAAATAATTTTAGAGTTTATATTTCCTATCCAGTCATCATATTATGTCATATCATTTTTTTCTAATTAAAATATGTGTATGAACTAGAAGATGATGAAATTCATGTTTTCTATAACATTTACTTTCATACATAGAGACTCAAAGTGATTTTATAAATTATACTTAATAGTTAGGAAGATAAAAAATAAAACAAAATATATTTTTTAATATATAAATCTAGAGAAAAATAAATTTCGGTATATGAGAATCTTGGACTAGATAAATATAAAAAAAACAACATACTTGTCAACTAAATGAAGAAGAGGTGGATAAATATTCAGGACCCCGAGTTTCAAGGTATGTAATGAGTATGAATATAAATTATAAATAATGTTATGTATGGATTCATTGAAAAAGAAAATTTTATACTAAAATTATAAACAACATAAATTTTGATATAATAGTACTTTTTGATAAACATAGTTTTTCGCCAAATTATAAAAAAGTGAAAATCTTGTGCTAACATGAATTTACTAACCATTTTATCAATTAGTTTCCTAAGGAATAAAAGATTATAATATGTAGAATAAAAAATTTATTAATTGATACAATTATTAAGTGTTATACAAATAAAGAACATCAACTAAATACTTTTAACAGAGCTCATGATGTCTAAAAACATTTTAGTTAATTATAGAGAGTTATTTAATTCATTTCCATGAAAATAATAATATTAATGTTATGACTGTATAATAGGTGATTTATTTTATTTTTCCTGATTTTTAATGGAGAATATTTTTTTCATTTAGTGTGTAGAATGATTTAATTTCATGCTAGTGATTCATACTAATGCATTTTGGGACATGGTACATGACCGTAGCTATTATAATTGAATGAAAAACTAATATACACATAGAATTTCAATAAAGGATCACAGAATTTATAGAATCGACGAAATGTGAAGTAGAGGTAATTATATTAATGTGAAGATGAATTAAAATAAATGAAGGTATTTAATTTGAGGTATACTCTAAACTCATTGGGAACTCTTTTGAACCCTGAAACATTTGAAATCTAGAATAAATCTATAGAAAATAATTTATGTTTATATTGGTTGAAAATGGAATTAGATTAAGGGATATAAAAAAAACTCAAAATTTTGTAGAGAATAATTATTTGAATAATGTAATGTTTCTATCAAGGTCATCATGAATGGATCTGAATTGATTGGAACCACCTTAAATCAGGCACACCTCTCCATACTATAATGTTTGTGTTTAGTACCTTGGATCTAGGAGGATGATAGAGATATTATACCCTATTTATAAAAGGCACTCCAATTTACAAAACAAACAATTAATATAAATCAAAATACCAATAAAAATAAATGGGGAGCTGACACTATACAAAATGAATAATTCTATAGATATATAGGATAAATATTATAAATTTCTTCCAAATTATTATCAATCTCATACATCAAACCAAAATACAAGGTCATCCGACACCAAATCACTAGACACCATAGATCCACCCAACTATGTCTACAAAATAATACGTTCCACATATCCCTACAATGACCCATCATTTTCCTACTACAACTCTTGTCGTTATGGTGTACCCTAACCTAGAAAATAAAACAAAAGGGTTACACAGGGAGACAAACACTGAGATTTATATATCGGGCGGGATAATGAACCAAGTATCACACCACCAATGTGGCCAAGAATATCTTAAAAACTAAATTTATACATGCATAAAAAGAAATGATAACAAAAAATCAACCATTTAAATCCCTCAACACATGGGGTATTATTCCTTCGTCCTCATGTATTAGTTAACTAGATTTAACTACTATAAGGGAGAGATGATATACCCATAGTGAAAACCTCCCCATAGTAATTCATAGTCCCAATAAAAAATACATCACATCACTAGTGACCTCATATGACAACCACATATACTTTGAATCCACTAAAAAATTGATCCCAACATGAAAATACCTTTCATATACACACAGAAACAACATAACATGTCTAACATAAATGAATATAATTGTTGAAGAAGTTCATAGGATACATAATAGGATCTAGAAATACCCTTCCAATAAAACGTCATTTTATGAGAACGATCTATTTGAATGAAACAATAAAACCTAAGAAAACCCAATAAATTATGTAATAAATAAAAAGGAATGAAATACATAGAGATAAATACAAAAAAAACTATAGATCATAGATACCTTTACATGTTAAAATCCTTGAATAATGATGGAATGAATATCACCCCACAACTACAAAATATCTCACCATATATGAAGAAGAAAACCGAATATATTGGATACAATTAAGTTAACTTTTTTGGGATGAATGATGGAATCCCTCACTCGAAAGAAATAAAAAAATTTAATTAATATATGTTAAAAAATTTCCCAAGGACTTACATGGTACACGATCAAAATAAACATGGTCTATAGAACCTCTGTATGTAACTGATCAATCAAAAAAGTGGTTATTATACCCTTGAGAACCAACCCACACCTCCTAGAGACATCTAGTACTCGGTATTAGTAAATTGAGTATCTGGTTTCCTATATATTTATGAAAAAAATTCTAACACATGAATCACATTACAACTACATCATTAAAAAGATCAAGACAAAATGGGACAAAATGATATCAGACCTGAATTTCTAAATCGAATACCTTAGTTTGTTATAACAACTACACCATAACACATGTTTCCTATAATCTATTTTCAACCACATTTCCAACAAAAAATTTTACAATACACTCATAGTATAATAACCACATCCCTATAACAGGATTGAATCCATTGAAAACCCACAAATGTTATCGAACATAGTAATCTATTCCCCAAAACCATACCCCAATGACATAAAATGTGAAATTCTTATCATGGGTTCTCCCTATTATAGTAATTTTCTTTTAACACCACCTTATAGATGATTCACAAAAAAATACCTTCGATTATAGGATCCATTTCTAAAATGACATACCAAAACTCATAGAAAAAATATGATGATTTTACTTACTCTGCCCAAATATCACATTTCAACACCAATTTTGGTATTTATTGCTCAAATGACCCCTTGAGGCCACTAAAAATCTAGCATCATAAAAATACATCAACACTATTTGGGTGAGGCTGCCTATACCACCCCCAATAGGGACCCTAAAACACCCATTTATAATGAAAAATACTTAAATAACATATTATAGAATACTACCCATGATAATTGTTACCTTATACAAAATCATTGATGCCAACTACCCATATCTTATTATCAAAAAAACACATATATTTAGAAACCAATCTTATATGGGCACAAATAATATATTGTTTTCTATAATAAAATCAACCACTCCAAGAATATAACCACTTGTAGTCGAGACATATAAGGTACACAAGATAGCTCGAACTAACTCATATTCAAAGATCATTATGCCTAAACCTAGATCAATAACTTCACCTATTTCCAAGAATCTACACATCCGGAAGTTACCCAGTTAAACCACTCTACTTGTATCATGAAGACCTGTACTCTTCTAATCTCAACCCATTTAAAATAATGATATCTTAGAATCCAATATTTATAATTTCAACCCAGATCAATTTATGATATATATAACCAAAATCAAGTGATACCAAATACTAAGAGATCATTATAACAATTTTATTAAAATTAAACAAAAAATTAAGTCAAAAAGTATGTTATTAAATTATTTGCACAAGACCTCTTATTAATAATAAAAAACAGGAACATGAAGAAGATGGAAGGGGTCATAAAAGAATCATGAACTCTTGCCAATAAAAGCTTAAAATCAGTAGTAATAATCACATTGACATAAATCATCATAATCATCATACCCTTGAGAGTTGTCTAAGGGACCTTGTGAATTAGTGACTATAGTTGTATTGAGGTAGGAACAGTCTCCCCACGGTCTTTCTTTATTAGGAGGAAATGGTTGAAAACCTTAATCAACCACAAAAATAACATTCCCTTTGGAAAATACCTAACTATATGAGGATTTTTTGGGGAGTCATCCTTGATGAAATCCAACCTTCCATGGATCCACTAAGATTCTATCAATTTATTGATTTCCTCAAGAATCCTTGAAATGTTATCACCACCCGTATTTTTTTGCCCCTCAATTGCCTAGGAAGATTTTTACACTGAAGTCACAAGTCTACCCTCATCCATTTGAATCATTGGGGAAATCTCCCCTGACCTATGAGTCTCTTGTATCAACTTCTTCTCTGTGCTGTCTCTAATATGTACATTTACATTGTCAATAATGGGTTGTGCGACACCAATCGATTCCAACTTTTTCTATAATGAAAACATCCTCAATTTATTTCAACAAGAATACTTAGATTGACTTTTTTAGGAGAAAAATGATCAAATAAAATCCCATTAATTAGTGGATAAAATATTTAATGTTTATCACGATCATATTATATAATGGGAACAAAAAAAAAAGAAAAACGTTCCTAAAATCATAGAAAAACTAAATATAAAAAAATTCAATCTTATCATATAAAATATAAAAAATTTATAGCCATAAAACAACCCTATATCTCTATATACAATAAAAAAAATAAAATTAAAACCTACTTTGGTACCATTTTTAACGTCCTTGACCCGGTTACCTTAATTTGATCCAAGATGGGTTGCACAATGAGATTTTTGAAATGCATCCTTGTGCAGTAGAGGCTAATGACCAAAAATTAGGATCTCAGAATATTACAGGGAGTTTATAAACATTTTTATAGTAGAGAAATAATATTGGAAATATCAACTTAAAAAATTATATTTTTATTTGAAATTCGTGTAATAAAAAAATAAATATAGTGCATGCATAAAGTATCCATGTCAAAATAATATTTCCTAATGTGAGTAAATCTCATACATCAGATGAAAAGAATGTAAAAACTAGAGACCATATCCTAGGAAATTTTGGATCTTCCAACTTCTACCTCTAACGTCATCAATTCCATAAGAACATTTCCTTACAGATCATTGTCCCACTCAAAATACTTACTGAAAAATTCTTCATAGCCTAGATCCTGAGAGATTCTCATTCACCATAATTCCCATAAAAGGATTAATTATAAAATTAATTTTCCACCAACAATGTTCTAAAAATATTCTATAATATTTTTATATATACATTTACGCATAACATTAAATAACCATCAATGAAAAATCACACTAATAATTAAATACATGGGGAACTATATCATCAGTCTCATACATTTACATTACTATTTAAACAAGATCCAAATTTGGATGATGAATATATAGTTTAGAAACACCAAGAATATCACATATTCCTACATTGAAATATATCACAACACTAATAACCACTTTTCACCACCATGTATTCTATGAATTCATGTCATTGTCAAGTGACCTCCCAATAAGTTCATATCTTCAATGAATTCCTTTTTCCAGCATATAGGTGTACATAAATTTCATATTATTCGTGACTATATCACAAAAAATGGATTATTACACCTTCTAAATAATCGATACAATGTACCCATGTTATTTGATGAGCCACAAAATCTTATTTCATCCCAAGAACTTTGAATTATCTATTTGGAATTTTGATGATCAAAATCATCATGATAGTGTCACAACAATAATAGAGGATCTCACCATAAATCTTGGTGACCATGTCACCCATTAATCCTATGTACACACAACCAAAACTAATTATAAGTCCAAAATATTCAAAACAAAATCCAAATTTATAGTCCTAACTCCTCAAGAATCACCAATTAAGGTATCTAATACAAATTTCAAGTACTATTGTGAAACTAGAAACATAAAATCCCACTCATGTTTTTCTCATGCAAAGGAAAAATGAAATTTCATGCTTCTTAGTTCCTACAAAGCCCAAATAAATCAATAAGTGGCATAGGACAGATGGTCAATATTTGTAACCATTTTTTCGATAGAGATAATAGATGAGATCACACAAAAAAAGATGAATCCCAATTATAGAATTCTCGGATTTTAATTCATGGATATTACATCATTTTAAAAGAATATTCATTACATTTCACAAACATAGGATTGAGGACTCTAATATATTAGTTCCACTGGAAACATGGTGCACAATATTCTTATTTGGTGAGAGATATTCAATGTTTCCCATAAAGATATTCTCATTTAATAAACTTCATAGGCATACCCCACCTAAAATCATTTTTCATAAACTTGGAAAAGGAATCACAATAAAGGGTGATCTATAATGACCAGTTCGGGTAAACACAAGAGATATTAATCAGTGATCATAAATTATACTATGATAAGAATAATGTAATATGATAAAGATCATAACTTATGATGTTTATAACCAACTTGTCATAGATCAAAAACATGATTCATAGAATAATTATTTTCAGTTCATAAGACACGATTCATAATGGAATAAATGAACATGATCCATGATAGAATAAAATTATCATAAAAAAATGTTTGTGGAATGCAAATTTATATAGACAATCTCAGGTCTAGGCTACCAACCAATTCATTAATAACATGTTTGGCTTAGGATAACCACCCATGTACATGAACTGGGCTTGGTATGGCCTCCTAAGAACACTCATTCGGGCTTCGATAGACCAAACATGTACCTTTATTTTAGGGGGTAACCCCACTTGGGCCGAACACAACAAAATCCCTAGTTATATTTTGTTCCTCATAGTGGAATGATTTTACTTCCCAAATAATCATATTGAAAAAACTCATTTACTGAACCAAGTTTACTCCTTATTCTTGCTATGTATTACTATTCTAGGTTCACTCCCCATTCCATCCATTTATTTCTATACCTGGTTAACTCCCCATTCATTTAATTTCTGTCTCATCAGATATATAAATCATTACCTAATGTATTTGATCTCTATTTGGGAACACCCATCGTGTAAGCTATAACGGGCTAACCTGATGCAATCCTGGACACCTCATCTTATAAGTTGTAGTAGGCTTACCTAGGGATATCTAAGATGCCCCATCATATAATATGAAATGGGATTACCAACAGTTATCTATGCTGCCCCATCATATATATAATGTTTAATAACCACACCATCAATAAAGTACATTGAGGGTTTATATCATAATATAAACAATCATTATTCTTTCATTACATGATTATCTCATGGAAAAGGACTGGGTTTCTTATCAATCTATTTGAAAAATGTTTATCATGTTGAGAAAAGGGTTTCATAAATACCTCTTTGAAACAATCCTAATATATCCAAAGAAACAATGAGGATGGTATTAAACAAAAATATCCCTATTGTAGCACAATTAACAACAATGGGTTACTGCCAATGATGAAGAGAAATACTATTATAACATCATTATAAACCTTCTTGAGGGAAATATAAATTTCATTTTTAAAATAATTTATTGTAAAACATAAAATATTTTAAAGTTCATTTTATTTGTAAATATCCTTGAATACTTATAAATCAATATTTGAAAATAATTTAAAATACTTTTAAAACAGAAAACAATATTGAAATCCTTTCCTTTGAAACCAACCTCTGAAACATTTAAAGGAATACATGAAAATATTTAAAACAAATTAATACATAAAACATTTTCTAAGTAATTTTCTTAGAAAAATATCATGAAAAATAATTTAAAAACACTTTTTTAAAAAAAATTAAAAAACATGATTTTGAAAAAAATGATATATGACCAAAAACAGAAATAAATTATGATTTTCATAATAAATTTTTTTTAATTTTTTTATGTTTGAAAATTGTGTAAAAATGATACCATAACTTGAAGATATAATGAATATATTGGGGAAAAAAATTCATAATAATTCATGAGATCTATATAATAATATTTCAATATTGGAGACTTGATCATAAACAATCCCAATGAATTGTGAGACTATAACATAAAATCATTACCTATTTGGTAACTTTAAATCATAATACCCCTGAAGGAATACAATAAAATGAAACTTTAATTATCACGAGGATGAATTGATAAATTATATTACATGTCAAATGGTATTTATATGGACCCTTTTATATAATATAGGTGTATTACATACCATACATATCAAAGAAGGACAATTGAGAAAAAATTCCTTTATCGATTTGGTTACTTTTAAATAGTAAATAACGGGATATAAATATCCCCAAATTGATATTTAAATATTAATAATTTTAATTATAATCATCATAAAATATATTCACTGTTAGTATATACACCACAAAAAATAAACTTTAGGTTAAAAGCGCATGTGTCTCACAGAAAAATAAATGTGAGATACCTTAAGTACTGAATTCCTTTATACTCTTTCAAAATTAATTTGTAAAAAATATTATATTATTATTCATATATTAAGTAAAAATATATATATTTTATCATATATTATTTGTCATAGGACCTTTTAATACCTATTTATGAACAATTTCATGTCAATGTCATGTTTCGGGCAATAACTGCTTTGTTTTTTTACTATGTTTTGACTTATTATTTTTGGCCCCTTACATTGATATGAAATTAATCATCTCCCAAATGTAATATATGATATAAATATGATTAATATTAATTATATAATTATTTATATGAATCTATATAGTTTTTTGATTTAATTGAAATACACTATTCATGGTGATGGTAGGTCGTACGTATATATTAACACTATTTCAATTTTCATGTCATATTGAAAGATAGAAAAGTAAATGACACACATATATATATATATATAATTATCTCAAAACAATTTGTATTTTCTATATATCATTTTTTTTAAAAATCAGCCTTAACACATTCCATGTAAAGGGTGAGCAAACCACATCGCTTCGCGATGGGGTAGATCATCGTACCCACAAACTACGTTTCCGTATTCCAAAAAAATGGAAAGAAAGAAGGTATGTGTGATATAATAATTACATAAAAATTAAAACATTATAATAATAAAAAATATAATATGTAAATTTTAAGGCAATCATTATTTCCAACCGTAATAGGTTGTAATTGAAAAATGAATGACATCGGTTCATGAGGCGGTAGTCCTTCGTACACATGAGCAGTGCTTTAATAACCCATTTTATTGATGGTTTTATGGTTTTAGGTAGTAAAAATAACAAAAAATGTTATATTAAATATAAATAGGTTACTATATAATAACGGTATAAATATTACTGAATAAGGTGGAGAAATAATTAAAAACAAAACACTTGTTTAAGAACATTACCTCTTCTTCTGGTATCCTCATTAAGTTTTCACCAAATACATCCTAGGATGGATTTATTTCCATAATACGGCTTATAGGATTATGTTAATGAATATTTTATGTTATTTTGGTAGGTTTTGGTTAATACAAATGGCTTTATTGATGTGATAAAGGAAGGAGAGTGAGTTCCCTTTTATAATTGAGGAGGAGTGACATTCTTGTAAATACAAGAAGTATTAACTATAGGGAGGTATTACTTACCAAAGTTACCTACAATATTGAATAATATTGTATTATAAGGATTTATTGGTATAGAAACACCTCAAACCGAAAAAATTAAATCAATTGTTTATCAATTTATTACATAGTTCTTGATTTTACTCAATATTATCCATATAGTATTTATTAAGGAAAGTTGTACATTTTTAGTTACCAAATTAAATTATCCATTAAGATTAAGATAAAAAGAGGATAATTATCTAATTTATAACTAATTATCATTGATAATAAATACAATTAGTTAAAAAAATGTGTTTTAAAATTAATTTTAATACAACTTCATGTAATGAGAAAAACCACGTTTTAAACTTAATTGTGTTATTTAATTTGAACCATTTTAAACTATAAATATGGTCAATATTTAAGTCAAAATTTATAGATAATTAAAATTATTATAATTAAAAACATTTAGTAATTTTTTTCAAATTAAATTTACATAATTTGATGAATTTAATTTAGAAATATTCTTACTGAGATGATAGGAAAATATTGTTTTAATGTTAAAATGTTCAAATTTTTAAAACGTTTTTATAACAAATTTACTTAAAAAATTTATTAAAATGAATTAACTTTGATTAATATATGTATAATTTACCTATTTCAACTTTAAATCTAATTTAAAATATAATTTTAGTATATAAATATACTACACAAAAATGCATTTCTGGATTAATATTTTTCACTAAGCCTCAAATAATGAAACTTTTTAGAAAAAAATCACCCTAATATAATTATGAAATTTTGAATTAAAAAATAATTTTTATTTTATCAAATTCATTTTCTAAAATTTTCAAAATTTATATTCCATATAAATGTTTTTGAGAAGCTTTCAAAACTAAATTATTGAAAAATATTATTTTTAAGCATAAAATTTGATTTATTCGTATCTCTTTTCTAGAAAACACATAACATAAATGAAAAACATTTGATTGAATATATTATATTTAAATTACATGAAAATAATTTAACAAAAATTATCTGGACAATTCATCAATACAGAGCACAGTTGTGCCCAAAAAATAGTTTTTTTAAGAAAAGTTTTCCTTTTATTTTCAAAAGGGTTTAATTTTAATTTATAAACATTTTTTACTAAATATATCATTTAAAATTTATGGGGAAAATTATTTTCACAATTTAGTTAATATTATTTATAACTTCATTTCCATATTCTATGTGAAAATTATCATATTAAATAGAAATATTTTAATAATATGTCACTTTTCATTTAAACTCCATGTAGCGCGTAAAGAATGATTTGATTGGTGTTGTGGGTAAAGAAATCCAAAATAATTGTTCTGTGTAGCACAAGATTAAATCTTTGTATAATTTAAACTATTCCATCCAAAAAATTTAATTTATTGGGAAAAATTAATATATAAAAACATGGGGTGTTATTTTCTACACCAGATAAAATGAATTTCATCCTAAAAAAATCATCTTGGTATTTAAAGGATTAATAATTGAATTTTCCTTTAATATAAACCCACTTCTTAAAATTTCTTACATAAAAATATACTTGGAAAAGAGAAAATTTATATGTGAAGATAATATAGAATAACAAATACTAGGTTTCTAAATTGGAGAACATAGGTGGGAAGTAAAAACATTGAAAAAGAAGAGAAAAGTAACCCCCAAATATAAATGGAAAGTGATATAAAATGTAGTCAAATGAATGATATTGATAAAAATTCATGAACCTAAGAGACATAAAATAGTTCTTTGATTTCATCGAAAGTGATAATAAAAGTGCATGATTTTACTTTGATGTCGTTGTCCTAATATTGGGAAATTTCTTTTTTCCACCAATGATGAGAATATATGAAATTTTATTTACATGATATCTATTTATTTCATAAGAACAATGTCATCCTTTAATTTTTCATTAACCAACTACTAATTCATATCTTAATCCTATGAATGATGGGGAATTTTGTATGGCTAAATTACTAATGGATCATAATATCCATAGATAGAATGATAAGTCATTCAATTTATCATTAGTTATTAACAAAACAAAATAGTCAGAATAGGTTCTGCGTAAATTTCTATATTATGAGGTAATAAATTTATCAATAAAATTTCATTTGATGTTCAGTTTTAACCATTCCATAAATAGATAACCTTATAAACATGCCAAAATTCAGAATTTGTAATTAATTTCACATAATTTCAGAGACCCAACATAACATTAATCCTCCAAATATCATTACGTATCTCTTAATAGTCACATGCCAAATATGTGAATACCTTGTCCATATATTCCCTTGAATATTAGTAATGAAGTAACATAACATAAAATGTCAATGATGACATGAATTTTTCCTTATACCTTGAATAAATAAATATTAAATATATCCATTAATGCTTTAAACTAAATCAATGATAACCAAAACCATTTTTTCAACAAATACTTCTTCAATTCTGAGGTCATAAATACAATTCAATTAAATTTTATCGTATCAATCATATTTTCATCCTATATAAACACCATTTTACCATCCTTGGGAAAATTTTAAGGGTTATCTTACCTTAATAATAAAATATAACCATTCCATTAAATCTGTTTTCTAGGTCATGAGTACCATTCCACATATTTTTTCAGATCCTTGAAGAAATTCTTATACTAGAAATTCCTTATATATTTCATAATTCTTGAATTATGATACCTAAAACCAAAAAAATTTCATCCTCATACTTATGTAATTAACTAAGATTCATCATATTATTCCATAATAACTATTTCTAATAGTGGGGAATATGAATCATGTCTAAAAACTCAAAAACCTCAATTTAATATTTCTTCTCACATTTAACACAAATAATACTATTAAAATAGACCATAACTTTCACATTTCATTTTTAGTCTCATCGTCATCAACAAAAAAAACCATTACTCATACAATATTTTTGATTCTATTTTCAAGAATTCCCCTTTGGACATCAATTTTCATAATTCCCATTTGTTAATCATTTAAAACATTCATCCAACGATTATACATTACAGAGACCAATATTCCCATAAATTTCATTAACTTCAATTTTCAAATTTTTTTCATAAATTTCATTACCTCTATCCATCTTCTCCACACATAAAACATTTAATAATTATATAAAAACATAATCTTGAGTGATTCTTTCCACATTATTGAAAAATAGGGAATTTAACATTCTTTCCTCGATGGCCTCCACTACATAAACACTCAATGAACAATATCATTCACTTCATTGGTGAGTCCAATAGTTGGTTAAGGATGATGTTGTTAATCATGTTCTATGATATCTTATTTGGTAAGATGATAGTGTACATCACTGTAGTAATCATCCCCTTTAGTTTATCATCATTAAATTTTTCATCACATTCAATGTTAACCTAGTTCCTTCTCGTTCCCATCATCGACTAAATCGAAAAATCAGAGTGCGAGAAACCCTAATATTGATAAAAACCCAGTAGTCATGAAAATAAATGATATTATGTTTAAATAATGAAATCTTATTCTTTAATCCATGAAACATTTTGGTTATCCTAGGACACTCTTACTCATCATATTTTTAAATCCTTCATGATGGTTCATAACTAGTTTATGAATATCCAAAGCTTGTCCCATAGGAGTTTTAAACAAGTTTTATAGTAAGTCTCATTTTCTTACACAAGGTCATGATTTAGTGTAGCTCAATATGGTGTTTTCAGGTTTGTTACCACTAGGTACAACTATTCATGATCCGAATCAACTTTTAGTATCTAGAGAGGGAAGTAATTGTTTGGAAACAACTCTCTATATCCTTTATCAAAATTCCTAGACATTTTCTTATGTTTTAACTCACTTGTAGACTTATCCTTAGATAAATCCCTATAAATATCCTAATAAATATCCTAATAAATATCCCTAGGTTTCTAACTAATGCTTTCTCATCCTATTTTCATATGGTTAACTAGTCATTTATATTGTAACCAACTATAGTGCCCCAAGAGTCTCATATAATTATGTTACATCTTTTTAGATGAACATTCACCACATTTATCAAACACACACCAATGTACTATAATAGTTTAGTACCATTGGAAACTAGGAAAAAAATATTAGATTCTGGTGAAATATCATCAATTTTTTCCACAAATTTGTCCCCATTTAGTAATATTCATAGACATAACATATATGAAACCTATATTTAAAACTAGAAGAAAGGAAACATAAGAAAGGGTGATATCATTTGGTTAGTATGGGTAATAAAAATAGATATAAATATATGTTTAGATAAAATCATAAGATAAGAATAATGGTATGTGATAATAATAATAACTTATGAATTTCATACCCACCATTTCAAAGATTATAAACATGAGTCATGGAATAATGATATGTAGTTATTAAGAAATTAATAATAATTGAATCAATGAACAAGATCAATAAGAGCATAAAATTTGAACAAAACATAGGTTTTTTGCATACACATAATCAAAAAATAAAAATAATTTCAATGATATTCACTAAGACATTAATAACATGTTAGGCTTGGGAAAACCACACATGCACCTACTTTGGGCTTGGGATGACCTATCATGCACCCTCTTTAGGCTCAGGATAACCACCGTGGTACCCTTTTTTTAGGAAGCTTCAAAACCTGGGGTTGGACGCTCCACAATCCCCAGTGATTTCCATTTACCCATATGAGAATATTTTCACTCCTCGAACCATTATAGTGCATGATGACCATTACTAAATTGAATTCACTCCTAGTTCTATTCATGTCATACTGTAATGGGTTCACTCCCAATTCCAAAAATGTCTATCTATACCGAGTTCACACCCTATTCTATCTATTTAAATGTTATGAGGTATTTAAATCATTGCACAATTCCTTGGAGCCCAATCTGGGATCACCCATCATGTAACTATAATGGGAACACTCGGTGAAATTTGGGTCACGCCATCTAATAAGCTGTAACGGCCTTACCCACCACTATTTGATCTACCATATCATATAAGCTATAATGGGCTTACCATGAACAATATGGGATTCACAATCATATAAGTAAAGTCCAGGAACAACAATTTAAAAAATGTTCAAATATAATTCATATATCATAAAAGCTCATAAAAACCAATAATTATTTTTTCATAACCAGTTTAACCTATTCCAATAGAAGGGGTATCATGACACTCTCTTTGAAACATGATTAGTGTACAGAAAATAAAATGGATTAATAACAATATATTTGAAATAATATTAATACTTCCAGATAAATAATGAATTTGGATTTATTACAAAATATCACTATTGGAGCATATATAACAATAAGGGTTGCTGACATTGTTGAATAAAAGTACCATTAAAATATCCATAAAAACATTTTTGAGGAAAATATCTTTTTAATTATGAAAATAATTTATTTTAATTCATAAAACATTTTGAAAATATTTTTCTTTCAATACTACAATAAAAACTTATAATCTAATCTTTTTCAAATTTTAAAACACTTTTTAATCATAAAACAATTTTGAAATCCGTCTCTTTGAAAATAACCATTGAAACATTTAAAGGATGGTTTTAAAATAGTTTAATTTTTTTTAAAAAAAATTATATTTTAAAAAAAATTATTTTTTTAATATAGTTTTGAAAAATTAATTATTTTTTTTAAATTTTTTTGGATAACATGGTTTTGGAAGAAATATATTTATAACAGAAGAGTGAAATAAAGAAAGATTTTTTTAATTTTTTTATAAACTATCATAAGTACCGATGTGTGTAAAAATGGTACTACTACAAGAAGATATCATGAATAATAAAAGGAGAATAAAATTAATGATAATTATTGAGATTTATATCATGATATTTCAGCATCGGAGACTTGATCACAAACAATCCCAAGGAATGATGAGACTGTAACATAAAATCTCTACCACTTTGGAAATATAGAATCATAAGCCCCGTGAAGAAATAAAATAAAATGGAACATAAAATATAATTAGGATAAATAAATTCATTATATTACATGTAAATTCTTTTTTATATACCCATCATGAAATAATATAGGTGTATTTCATAACATACTTCTCAAATAAGGAAAATTGACACAAAAATCCCTTCGGATTGGGTAACTTTTAAAAGTACACCACATAAAAGAGAGATCCTAAAAATGTTATTTAAATAAAAATAATTTTAATTAGGTAATAATTAAATAAATTTAATGATATTATATACACCACATTAATTTAACATGTGGTGATCACGATATGAGTCTCACAGAAAAATAAAGGTGAGACAGAAATCCATTACCTTAAGTCTTGACATCTATCATCCTCATTCAAAATTTATGATTGATAAATATATGATTATTATAAATATTTCACAGAACCATAAATATATATATCATACCATATATTATTTCCTTCCGACTATTCATTACCCATTTATTAATAATTTCTTATTAAAGTCATGTTTCTACCAATAACTACTTTATTTGTCGAGTAAAATTTGACATGGAATTTTTAGTTCTCTTAAATTGATAATGAATTAAGAATATATTAAATGTATTCTATGATAAAAATATAATTTTAATTCAATATATATTAATTTACAATAATTCATAAAATATATTGATAGGAAATTAAGTGCTCCATTCATGAAGACAGTGTTTCGTACGTACGCATGAATGTTGTTCCCATTTTCATGTCATATTGAAAGGAACAAAATTACATGATATATATATATTTATTTATTATAGTATCATTTTTATGTCTTATATCACATATTTGTATTATAGGTTTCTTCAATATATTCCATTTAAAGAATGAACAGATCACATCTCTTTGTGAGGTGGTAGTCCCCTTTACACACAAATGATGTTATCCAATTCCAAAAAAATGAATACCAGAAATGTATGTGTGATATAATAATTAATGAATCATAATAACATCATATATAACATATAAATAATTCATTATTTCCAATTTCGAGAGTTGGTAATGGACCAATGAAACGACATTGGTTTGTGAGGTGGTAGTCCGTCGTACACACGAATGATGATTTTGTAACCCATTTAATAGATGTGTGGGTGTTTGAATATCATAACCTTAACATAATAAAATATTGTTATATGTAATATTTTGATGTTATTATACAATTATAAAATAAAATAAAATTATTAAATTGGATAATGAAATAAAATGAAATAGCTCATTGAAGAACATTCCCTCTTCTTCTGGTATCATCGTTAGATTTCCCCCAAATCCTTACTAGGTTTCCTGAATGCCCAAACTAATCATTATAGGATGAGGGTAGGGAATTTGGTAAGTTATTATGGTAGTATATAGTTGATAATCATTTATTGATATATGTGAATAATGGATGTGATTGAGTGCCCTTCAATAACAGAGGAGTTACATTATTGAAAATACCCAAAATTATTCACAATTGGGATGTATCCCTTAATGAATGTAGCAAAAAAAATTAGTAATAATTTAATGAATATATTAATTGGTCCAGATAAACCCCCATGATAAAATTAATCTCATTTTTTATCATTTTATTCCTTAGTCCTTATGACTATTAAATTTTATTCTTATTGTTTTTACTATGGTAATTTAACCATTAAGAATAAGTTGAAAGGAAAATTATTATATAATTTATAGATAATGATCCTAATAATTAAATAAAATTAAATAAATTAAAATAACATGTTTATGTAAAATTAAATTTAATACAAAAACATGCAATGCATAAAACTATGTTTTAGCCTTAATCACATTAATAAATTTTAACAATGTCCACTAATAATTAATTTTTAAAAAATATGAACCATATTACACAATATAAATTATTTACATTACAAATATGGAATACATTTTTTCAAATATTATTCATTTAATTGATAGAATTTAATTTATAAATAATCTCACATACATATTGTGAAACCAGATTTTTAAAGTGAAAATGTTCAAAAGTTTACAATATTTGAATATCCAGTTTCAATAATAAATTGATTTCAATGAACTAAATTGTATTAATATATGTCTAATGTTAATAATTTATCATTAATAATAAGATAAAAAACTAGTTACCTTTATAAATAAATTATAAAAATGTAGTTTTTTATTAAAACTCAGTATTTATCACTATTCATAAAAAATGATAAATTTGAGAAAAAACAAAAAAATCAACCCTATGATAATTTTGAAATTAGGAATTAAAAATTTAATTTAATTTTATCATATTAAATTTAAAAAAGTTTCAAAATTTAATTCCAAAATAATTGTACTTGAAATATGTGACAAAACTACTTATAAGAAAAAATATACTTTTAAAAATACAATTGGATTTATTCTTAAATCTTATCTAGAAAACATGTAAAAATAATTTTAAACATTATATTGAATATATTATATATAAATTTAATAAAAATAATTAACCAAAATATATTTTTCAATTCAAAAATATAAAACACACTTGTTCACATACAAATAGTTTTTCATAAATTATTCCTTTTATGTTCGAAAGGGTCTTATTATAATTTCTAGTTAACTAGTTTGAAAAGAATTAATTTTATATACAAGTTAAAGACATATTTTCATAATTTAGATAATCTTATTTATAACCACCAATCTAATTAATAGGTAAAAAATATCAAATTAAATAGTAATATTTTGATCATATGTAACGTTTCATTTAATACCTGTATTGCTTGTAAAGAAAGTAAGATCCCTATTGTGTGTAACCCAATCCAAACATAGTGCTATTCATATCACAAGATTAATTGGTTGTATCATGAAATGAAATCCATAAAATAATTTGAATTTATTTTTGAAAAAAAATATTACCTAAAAACTTAGGGTGTTACACTTATATTGAATTTTATATAAAATCTTTTTATGTTTTTGATCATTTTATCTTTAGAAAACTGCTTTCTCATCAGGTCTGCAAGATTAATTTTAAATTTTAGTTTACCAATTATATTAAAGGAATATGTAAAAAAGTATTTTATATTTTGAATCAAAATAATTTATGTTAGCTAATTTGGTCATCTTAATAAATAGTAAAAAAAAGAAAATTTATTCATTGTGGTAATGGTAAAAATTGGTTTTTCTCGGGTTAAACTAAAAAGATAAGGGATTATAATTACTAAAAAAAATTCAAAAACCCCATTTTAATTTCACATTTCCATATAATATATTATATGATAGATAATTGATCATTTTTTAACATTTTAGCATGTGGAAAACATGGATACACATTTATCTTTTAATAAATTTTAAGCATGTCACTCATATTACTTATAAAAGTCCACCCCTCTCTTATCTACCTCACAATTTTAGAACCCATTGGTTCACCCAATCCCCAAAAAAATAACTTCCTTAATTCAATCATAACATCCTATTATTTATTTTTGTCATAAATCCATCCTAGTTAGTGTTTTGGGGTAAACCAAATGTTGTTGTCCGAAGAAGAGGTAATGTCCCTAACCGAGCATTTTATTTTATTTATTCCTCCCCATGCATTAACAATTATAAATAAATTATAGTATTACATTATCAGTGTAAAATCTATAATTAATGTATTTATTTTATGTTCATGACCTAAAACCATTTCCACTTCCATCAAATGAGATACCAAATCATCACTCATGGGTATGAAATGCCACCTCCTCACGAACTGATGTTATTCGTTTTACATCACCGCATGTCACTGATGGATATGATGATGGATTTAAATTTTTTACATTATAATTATGATATAATTATAACTATAAAATTACAATACCACATATTCCGTTTTACCTCACAACCATTTGGAAAATAGTAACTTCGGTCAAGTGTACAACAGACTACTGCCTCGTGAACCGATGCGATGTGTTTTTCATTTATGATATAGATGCATGGTAATAAGGTTGAATTAAATTAATATATCATTTATTTTTAACTTAATTATTAATTTTTAATTATTATTTCACATATAACTTCTTACTTTCTATTATGTGTGTGATACGATAACATTGTTCGTGTCTACGGCGGACTATCGCCTCGTGAAGCGACGTGAATAAATTTTCACTAACACATTTAAATAAAGGTATTAATGTTTAATTTAATTAATATATGTGATATATATGAAATTAAATTTATTCTTTATAGGGTAAATATTATGAAACCTTCTTTCATTTCATAATTCTATAAAATGGAAATAGAGTTCATGCGTGCGTATAATCCATCATTTTCATGAATGGTTTATTACATTTTCTTGCTCTATCTTTTCTAGATTACTCTTATAATATATATATATATATAATATTTATATCAGAATTAAAATTATTTATATAATCAAACCATGTTCAAATTAATATTAATTGATTTTATAAATCAAAATATTTAGGGAAAACCATGTAGGTATTACACGTAAAGTGATTTTAAGAAGGAATTATTAAAAAAAGGAAAAAAAATGTCTTCAGTAAATCATATATTTTATGATAATTATAATTATATATAATTAATATATTTATAATAATATTATAATTATTATACCGTAGGTTCAAATGTGTATGAAGGAATTCAGTACTTAATGTAATGGATTTTTATCTAACTTTTATTTTCGGTTTGACCCATACCATATTCATGACCTTTTTCTTTTATCTATTGTATATAGTTCCCTTGAATGTATTTTATGATTCCATATTGAATATTATTTTTAATTACATATTTAGTTTATTATATCACTTTCATAGGGTTTATAGTTCCAATGTTTTGAAATTAGTATTGGAATTTTGTCTCAATTTTCGTTTTTTGAGACATATGTTATGTTTTACACCAATGTTATTTTTTAGCTGTATATAATACCCCTTATACCTTTTATTCCATAAATCTATATATATTAACAATATATTAACCTTTATTTAATTTTATTCTTTCTTGAATATAACAATTAAATGTTACCAAAGTGGTAATGGTTTTATGATTCAATCTCAACGTTTATAGGGATTGTTTATATTTATGCTTCCAAGGATGTAATATTATGATTGATCACTCAATAAAAACATTATATTATTTTCTAATGTTTATTTCATGATAATAAATGTTTTCCCTTAATTTTTCCAATAATATGTACTCGATTTTTAAAATTAATTTTTTGAAAAAAATTGTCATTATTTCACTCATTGGTTGAAAACCCCTTTTCTTATTAAAAATATTTTTTAAAAATGTTTCTGAAAATGTTTTTAACATTATAAAAGGAATTTATTAATGATTCTTTTGCTCATTTTTATGATTTACACCATTTTTTAGAAATTATTCATCATATCATAGAAAAAAACAATACCTATTTGGATTTTCCTAAAATATGAAAGTAATATTTGTTTTAAATTGTGTGTGATGAATGTTATTTTCTACCATCATGAAAAACTCATTATTTTAAAGATTAATTTATAAGTTTCAAAGTTAATTTTAAAATAAAATTTTTTTACTAAAAGTTTAATTGTTTTTTCATTTTAAAAATTCTATTTTCAAAATTTTAAGCATATTTTCCTCGATAAATATTTAAAATTATTCTTATTGATTCCATTATACGTTTAAATGGTTATTTTCATAATTTTTTTTGAAACATTTATATGTTTTAAAATGTTTTAATCAAATTGGAAAATATATTTTCCTCAGGAAATGTTCTAAGTGATATTTCAAATTCATTTTTCATTTATGACATATTTTTTTATATTAAAATTTCATTACTGTAGATATGATCCAAAGATACCATTATAATTGTTTTTATGGATTGTTTATGTTGATAATGTGTGGAAGTTTAAGAAAATCATTTCTCTTCCATTGGTTACACCATGATAAAATGATTATGAAACCAACATATTTTTCAATGTGTTATTCTTTGGTTAAATGATTAAATGATTATGAAAACTCTTTCATTTACATTAGTTATGTTATGTTTAAATGTTTATGAAGACTATTTATTTTTATGGGTTTAGATATGATTAATGTTTTATGATATTATGGAAGAACAATTTATGATTCTCATTACGTGAATATAGTTATGTTATAACATAGGATGGTGGTTACATTATAACCATGATAGATTCAACCTATATCACCCTCCAATTCATTGGGTAACAATTGATAACTCATGAGATAAACATGACAGGAATGGTGGGTGACCAATGTTCGTTAGGGTACTACGTCCACTATTTTAGTCATGAGTGTGGGAATTGACTACTATGATGGTTTGGGGAGTAACGTAATTATCCTATGATATATTTTTCAATGATAATTGACTAATAAATAAATAATTATTTATTGTTATATCTATAACACAGTTATATTTATTATTTTAATGTCTTTATCACATGGATCATGTTCTTTGATTTCACTATTATTAATGTGTTATAAAATACCAATATTTATACTACGGATAATTATTTTTATCATTGATATTCAGGGTATGATTTTAATATGTTTTTTCATGCTATCTTACACTTATTCTCATGTCATATTTATGTATTTTTAATTATTTACCCTTATTTATCATCGAATCTCACCCTTTCTTATGTTTTCTTTCCATAGGTTGTGAAGTCATGTTTTTAGTAGGGTATTTTTATAAATATTAATAAATTTTAATAACTTTGTGTGAATCATTAAATGTCTTTCAATAAAAAATATGATTGTGTACCTACTCTCTAAAGGTATTATACCATTATGATCGACAGATATGTGTTTGTGTAATGTTTTGAAAATTCATCTAAAAGATATAATGCCAAAGTATGATAATTTTGGGTCACTGTTTGGTATATTCTCCAAATAACCCTTTAATCATAAATTATGTCCCTCAATAAATGATAAGAATCAATACATTGAAAAATAATCCCCTGGCGAGTCTCAAACACATATAATAAATGAAAAATTTGACGTGATAAATGGCCCTAATTAACATCGTGGATCAATACCTCGACCCAGTTATAGATTTTCATATTATATTAAAAATTACCTATTCAACCAACACATTTTGATAAAGACATAAAAAACATTTAAATAAAAATTTAATTTATTTCAAACAATTTGAAAAAATCCAACCATTATTCCCCTTTTAGAATGAATTCATAAAACACATTAATTCACCTAATTAACTAATCAAATAGAGTAAATGACCATTTTAAAAAATCATTTGCATTCACTATAAAATAATTTAAATAATTATTTCAGTAAGTGGAATTAAAATATCTCTTGAGAAGCCAAAATCCCTTGAAAAATTATTTTATACCTTTTTTAATAGAGAATTTACATTTTAAAGAACACTTAAAAAGCTAAAGAAACAAATGACATGATGAAAGTTGGAAAGAAAAAAAATACTTATCTCCTACTCGAGGCTCAAGCTTATAACATTAAAACCTTCATGTTAGACCTTTCCACATATACATTATAAAATATAACATTCACAAGATAAATAAATTAATTTTCACTAATAATTTATATTGGAAAAAATAGAATATATTATTACTATATTTTAATTAATTTAAACCTTTATCAATAATAGGAGACCAAGATAATATAATTTAAACCTATTTTCCTATGCATGATGCATGAACTTTACCACTATTTTTAATCAAGTAAATTGATACCACATTAATCCAAAATTTTGAAAATCATGTGCATCACCCAAGGTAAAATTAGTTATTATAAAAAATAAAAAATAACATTCCCACAATTGGAATAATGGGGATTTCCCATAAGTGGTTAGCTACTACCAGTAATTCATTTCATTGCACATCCTGAAAATGTCATATATCATGTCCACCATGTTCCAAATAGTGAGAGAATACAAAAATAGTTCTTAAACCATTTTATAACACCTGTACCCAAATCACCATGTCCAGACTGGTGGTTCACAAATATAAAATAATGTAACCAATAACTAGAGTAAATCTCCTAACTAAAAGGTGAAAGTAATACCAACACATTCAATAACAATATCAAATTAATTATCAAATTTAAAAATAAGACCTCCATAAGAGTAATATCTATATAAAAAATGAAAATATAAAATAAAGAAATAAATAGAAAAAACTGCCAATATATCCCAGAGTCTAGCATGGCCACTCCTTGAAAAAAAATGCTCCTGAACAAATTCTCTAAGTAGATACTTATTCTATATCTAAAATTTCAAAACACAAGGTGTTTTGAAAAAAACTGATATATCCATTAATAGTTCTAGTATAAAACCAATATAACTCACCTATACATCCGTAAAATAATTAAATCATGTCCTATAAAAGTTTATGTGCCAAGGGAATTAAAATGAAAAAATAAACATACATGTCACTTGGTGATCTTCCACTAAACTAACCACGGGAAACCTTATACTTACCATATTTTTCTCATTACTATAAGTAAAGTCTTATCAAACAATGGTATAATCTATAAAATGTTAAAAAATTCATCCAATGACTCAACCATCTCACTGATGGATTTCCATAATATAATATAAATAAGGATTCATAATTCTTACCATATCCTAACAATCTCACTGATGAATAAGCAAAGAATAATATGAATAAAATTTGATATTCAATCTCATTACTCAACCATATCATTGATATATAGTAGAAAAATAATCTAATTTTATTTACATAATTCATACCATGGATATACTATCTCACCAATGGATTGTAACACCCCAAGTTTTTTTGACCTTTTTTATTTTGAATGAACTAAATTTCATTGATGTCTTAAATTGAACTACATGAAACATTACATTCTCACGACATTGACTTGGAATTGATACATGAAACACCTACTTGGCGTATGTCACATAGAACAATGACATGGAACATATTACACACAACACTGAGTTTCTATGAAACATAATTTTTTTAAAATTATTAAATTAGATAATTATAAACTATCCATTTAACATAGTAATAACAATAGAAATAAAATATTTTCTGAGATTTTTTATAATTATCTATATAAATAAAATACAGTGATAACAAGAGATATACTTTTTTTTTGTAAAGTCCCTATATGTTTTAATATACTATTTTCTCAAGAGATTATCATTTCACATCATTCTATGAAAAAATTAAAAATAATTTTGAACACAATTATAAATTTAGCATGAAAAAATTAACTCTATTTTTAATTTAGTATGTCAAAATTATATTTGGGTGCATTTTTTTTGATTTTTCTATGAAACAACATTTTTGGATGAATAGTGAAAAATACAAGATTTTAATTCAAAATTGAATTTCAACCTAAATTATATATATGGTCAAATTATATATTAAATTGGTTTCAAAGTTCAATTAGATCATATTTTTATCAATAACACTAATTTAGTTCATTAGAATAAATTTCACACTGAAACTGCGTATAAAAAACATAGGAGCCTTTTGTATGTTTTTACTTTAAAAACATGTAGTGGCGTCCAATCAGTGGGAATAAATTTAAATTAATTTCTATCACTTATTTGATTGGTGTTTATAAAAATAGATTCAATATTTGGAATCATAATAATATAAAACTCATAATACGTTTGACTAATTATTTGATAAAAATATTAGTGAAATTAATTAAAATTAATTACAATGATTAAGGTAAAATTATGCTTAATAAGGGAATAAACATTAAACTTAAGGTCCTAAACCACCTATAAACTTGTCCAAGAGCCTTTTAATTTCAATATTTTGACCCTATACAGCATTGGATCTAATTGGGTAAATTATGGGATCCACATGAAATGGAAATAATGTGGGGGGGGGGAATTCCTTTTTCCTAATATTTAAAAGAGTGCCACCTCTACTCCATAGTAAAAGGCCACCTCTCCTCCTACTTGATCACACATATCAAACCATTTTGGATCAACCAATATATTCCCAAATATATCCTCAAAATACCAACCCTAATACTAGAAGACTACCCTTGGAAAGAAATAAATCCAGGGAATGCCTTTGGTACAAACCAAAAGGAGTTACCTAAATAAAGGATAATATCCTTCCTCAACCTATTTTATTTCAATTATCCACCCATTAACAATTCTTTTTTCCATGATTATATAACAACACCATTATCATAAATGTACTATAATTTTTTTTATAATTTTCAACCTTTACATACAAACACTTCCATTTAATGGGTAACAAACATACTATTTATGTGTACGGTGAACTACCGCATCACAAAACGATGATTGTTTATTTTTTCATTTACAACATCTCATGGTGGACTACCTTCCCCTAAAAGTGATTTGATTAATTCACACACAACATGGAATGTATTAAGGATGATTTTAGTATACTTATATGATATATATGATATAATAATTATAATTTAATACTGGTATATATACATATATAGATACTTATATGACATTTTCTTTCATTCTTTCAATATGAAAATAAAAATTGAAACATCTTTCATGCGTTCATATGGCTTACCATCTTTATGAAGGGTGTATTCCATTTCATAAATATATATCCTATTGATTATTATAATACATATATAAATAATATAAATGATATTTTTATCATTTTTTAAATTCTAAAAATCATTTTATAAGTATAAGGACCAAGGATATAACAAATTAAGACACATTAAAATAATAATGAGAATATTACCCGATGTGGAACAATAAAATTAAATTATGAAAAAGTGGATAATATAATGTCATAATAAAAAATATATGGTATTGGATATAAGAATATTCTCCTAAAAAATAAATATAATAAACTTATATTCATTATACAGAAATCTTGTATGAGTACTAAGAGAGTCCCGACACAAGGTAAAGGAATTTCATCTCACTTTTATTTTGGAGAGACACATTCCTTTTTCGCCACTCCCTTATTTTTTATGGTGTATTTTTTTCGTTGAATTTATTATATATAACATATAATTAAATTATTGGGTATTAAATATCCACTTTATTATCAATATTTAATGAGGTTTAATTATCAGAACTTACCAAATCGGTAATAGAGTTTTGTCTTAATTTACTATATTCAAGTCTCACGTTTTGTTATGCACTAAAATAATTTTTTTGTGATGTATATACATAAATTTTACATTTTATATCATTAATATACTAATTTTAATTATATTTTAAGCTTAATTTAATTTCCTTTTCTTAAATGGTGGGTATGATCCCATGTTACCTATTGATAAGGTTTTACTGAAATAATCTCACTCCTTTTCAATATTTTTTATGTCTATGCTTCCTTCAATGAAATATTATGATCCATCTCTAAATAATTCCCTTGAGTTTTCATCACCTCTATTTACTAAATATATCTCTAAGTATTAATACCATTTTCCACTTTATTGTACTTAAGATTATTAAGAAAATGTTTAATAAAAATATGATGGTATTTCCCTCTTCGGTCAGAAATCTGTTTTATTTCAAAAACCATGTTTTCAAAAATGTTTTCAAAAATGCTTGGAAATGATAATTGAAGATCAGTTTCAAGGGAAAAAGATTTTATATTTTTTATTGTTTTCAATGATTCCTTTATAACTTTGAAAAGCAATTGTTAAAGAAAATTGGATTTAAAAATATTTTAGGTTTTAAAATGTTTGTACTTATATTCATTTTCTGAATGGGTTATGTTTTAATGGCATGATGTTTATGAAACTCATTCCTCCTTCAGAGTTTATATAACTTTGAAACCCGATTATTTTCACAGGTTATTATTTTGGTGAAATTATTAAGAAATGTGTATCGTTTTTCATAGGTTATGATATGATTACATGTTTATATTACGCATTTCATTTCATGAATTTTGGTATGATTTTCAGTGATCATTTGGTACATGTATAAATTATTTAACTTTGAGATGGGTGAGACCTATATATTTCTATAATACATTGGGTAAATATTTATATCTAATGAGATAAACTAATATGGTATTGGGAGTGAACCATTACTACTAAGATTTCTATGACAGTGAACCATAACTACATGGATGACATGAGAAGTGAACTCATGATACTAATATGGCCTGTGAGTGAACCATGAACCCCAAAGATGATAAGGGGATTCACCCCATAATACCAAGATGACCTTGGAAATGATGCCTTGACTAATATAGAAATCATAGTATTTGATTATTTTTTCCCACAATTAGATATTTTATTCCTATTATATGATTTCATGGATTATGTTCATTATTTATATATGATTCATGTCTTATAAAATACCATGTTTTATTCCATGATTCATGTATATGATCTTTGACAAACAATATGATATTCTAGATTCGTGTTCATGTTCTCGTACCCTTATTCTCAGGATTATCCTTACATATCTCCATTTTTTACCTCTACTGAGCATCTGAGCTCACCCCATTTTATGTTTCCTTACCCAGGTTATGAAGATATGTATTATGATTTATGTTTTTTGTTTCTAAGAGGGGTTCTTTCCAAGAAGATCCTAGTGTGAGATATTGTAGCTCACTTATGTACAATTTTTTATACTTCTATGTTTCCAAAGGCACTAGACTAGTAAGGTTATTGAGTGTCTATTTTTATATTATTTTATGTATTTTGAAAAGCCTATGAAATTTTTATTTATTAAAAGTTAGGGTCGTTATATGGATATCCACAATATTATCCAATAATAAATTTAATAAAAAAAGTAGAGTTAAGATAGGTCTTCACATACACCAATATGCGAATTAAATCATGCAATTACATTCTCACATGGTTATACATAAATCCACATGATAATCAAACCTCACATTTTCATTATTCAAGGGTTATAACAGTACCCACATGAATAAAAAATAACCTGATGAGAGTTCTCCATTGGATAAATATGAATATGCATGAAATTCTATATATACTTCCTTATATAAATGTTGTAACATGGAAGATACTTTCTAACTCAAGAAAGGAGAATAAAAACCAAAATGAATTTCCCACCAATTGAAAATCGATGCAAAAGATAAAAGAAATCATCCCTGAAATCATCATATTAGATTTTTTGGGAGTGGAAAGAAAAAAATGAATTTATTAGAGAACTAGAGAATTCTCTTGGTAATTCATAAAAATATTAGTACATAACAATAAAAACACCTTTATTTTGGAAGAACAAGGTTGGAGGAGCTCTGTAAAAAATAAAAACACCCAAAATAAAGGGAGGAAGTTGAGGCATTATAAATTATGTTTCTCAAGGTGATACCCAAATTTTAATAAAACTGAAACACTACCCACAGGTAGTTCATGGTGGAAAAATCCTTTTTACACATTGAATGTTAATGGCCTTAACCCTCTAGAAAAAAGACATAATTTTTCAGGTCATGAACCATATTTCATTAAATGGAATCCTTCATATTGCTCTTGATTAGCTGATGGTCCCTCATTTCCACTCGAACCTAGTCCAAAATCCTCCTATCACCTTAAATATCCAAGAACCACAAATATATATGTATTTTTTATAGAAACATAACAAAAATGAACCTTGAAATTCAGGAGGCATGACATATAAGGATTTCTATAGACTTATCCTTAGTTGTGTGAGGCCTTTTGAGGGTAGATTTTGTTAATGGTAATACAGTGAAGAACATAACTAGGAAACATATATATAGAGGTGGTATGAGGGAAACATAAAGGATTTATTACAATTTATAATGAACTACATGAATAAATAATATAGTTCCACACATGTATGGAGTTTTACTCTTTTTTAATGAGAGGGTTCTTATCAAAGTAGGATGACCGGTTCTTTATTTGATTATCATTAGTCGTGGTTTGGATAGTGGAATAAGTATATTTATATATAATTATAAGTAATCTATCTTTCAAACTAACTTTTTTGTAATAAATTCTCATTGAATTATTCAAAATTGAGAATGCTTTCCTGTGGATTGAGAAAATTATAATTCACGTGATGACTTTTATACATTATTATTTTATCTTTTGAGTTGAGATTGTTTTTATTGTAATTTTCATGAATATAACTTATTATACATGTTATATAAATATTTTATCATAATGATAAAAAGGGGATTGTAACTTGATTTATTTGCATACCCTTTCTAATTTTGTTTATTATTAAACCAATTTTATGTATATATGGGTGTGTGTTTACTGAACTATTGTTCTGAGTAGAAGACGAGATGTATAATTGTTATAAAATTTTTAAGTGCATTATAGATGAATATCATCATAATTATATTTTATTAGGTTATGTAAATGTGTTGATATATATAAACTAGCAACATATAGAAATATGGGGGATCCCTCGATACTCAATATTACTATACAAGAGTTCCTAGCTACTAAATATTCTATCATTTAAGTGAATGAAAATATTTTTTACTTCCCCTGTGGGTGTGAACATTGAAAAACAATCCCCCTATATTAGTGTTCTATCACTATATAGTGAGATGGTTACCTCATGCAGGGGTTCATATAGAACCCACTCAGAGTTCAAGATTTCTAATCTCTGTGGATTTCCAACACAGATTCATTTTGACTTAATTGGATTATAACAATGGTATGAATTAGGTTAAATGGTTTCTAAATTGATTTGGTAAGAACACGGGATCCAATTCCACAGGATTATGAGTTATTACATTCTAGGAATATAGTATAAAATTAATAATTTTTAACTTATTGACCAATTATCTACTTATTTAATGACTATTTTTTCATATAATTAATACCATTCTTTCACTGGTATATATAAAGTATTATGTATGGTATATTTGTTCTGGTGTCTTAATGAGTAAGGTACCAACACCATTTATATATAGATTTTTTCATAAGTTGTATCACTCATTGTATTTCAGTCATAAACAAGTAAAAAATTATAGTTTTTTGAACGTTAAATGGATTAGGATAATATAAAGTAGACTATTATGAATCCATTGAGACTTTGAGTGATGGTGGGAAACATTGGAAGGGAAATTATTTTAATATAGTCATCATTTATTTTATTCTCCCTTAATTTTGTTCGTATATTAAATTTTTTTATATCTATACTATTGAACATTTTATATATATAATGTAAATACATATGGATTGTGTTTTTAGTTTAATATATTTTTATATCTTGTAATCTTTTTCATATAGGTTTCTATTTTATTTAATGAAATATTTTATTCAATTTTTGGTCATTATTAATTTTTTTAAAATCATTGGACTAAATTATCACCAATTGAGGGTAAATAAATCCCTAACTATGAATTTAGACCCTCATGAAAATTCTATATCCCTTGGATTCTGGGGAAATATCTTGGAGTAGTGTGTCTATGACCTAAATTATTAGAACATATCGATTGAGATATTATATGAAAAACAAAAAATGCATCCAAAGACTCAATTGTGATGTATTTTTCGAATCAATATATTTTCCATCCTTTAAAAAATATTATCCTGATTTATTATTAAATATTAACAAATAATATTTTATTTTAATTGGTGAGAGGTCTAGAATAATATTGGATTTTACAAAGAATTTATTTTTTGACCAATGAGTATAAAATAAGGTGTTGGATATCAATAATTAATAACCATTATTGATTTATTAAATTGGTTGTTTTATTGTTTTATTATTTTATTATGTGACCCAAGTTTGAATCCTTTGGAAACATTTATCATTTTTAATACAAGGTACATATTATATATGTTAAAAGTAATAAAAATATTTAATCAAATTGGATTGGTGAAGATATGACCCTTCAAGATTAAAAATATCAAATAAATTTTGGATTTCCACCATAAAACAATACTCCATGAACCTTAGTGTATAATATTCTTCAAGAGAGGAAAAATATTACATTATCATGAATGGTTTCATAGATTATGATTCAGTGTAATTGAACTATATCATTTTGGGGATATATTATTAAAACATCCATATTTATAGTTAATCCTGTTATATATAAAGCCTTTATAAATATACCATAATATATATTGGGTGAAAGGCATTAAATTTCACTTTTATAAGAATTTAGAATTTTTTATCATACATATATTGTTTTTTTAATTATTTTTTGACAATATTAGAAATGTGTTTATTTATTTATTATCCTAAAGAAAATAATGGATATTAGTTCAATAATCCAACCAAAAAATAATTTTAATTAAATTATGAATTAAAATATAAACTATGATGTTAAAGGGAAGAATTTTAAAATTTTATATGTTTAAAAACATACATATGAATTCTTCCTGAAATTATAAGTCTGTAGATTCAATATGAGTTTTTTGAAAAGATAACCCAGTTTTCAAATAAACATTGATATTCTGGTATAAATATTCAATATCCTTTGATACAAGTTTTTATTATTATAAATGATTATAAATTAAGTTTCACAGTAGATAAACCTAACACCAACCATAAATTCATTGAAAATAATGATTCCATTAAATGGTTAGAGGCTATGAGATATGATCTATACTCCTTATACAAATACAAAGTATAAAACAAGGTAGATGAAACTAATGGGGTGAGAACTATAATGTTCATGTAGGTATTACATAATAAAATTAACATTTATGGTAGATTATCAACATATAATGCATATTTTGTGGAAAAGAGTTTTGAAATATAGTTGTATTAACTATGATGATACCACTAGATGCAATGATAATGTGTATGAAGATATTTTTTTTCAATTTAGCTAACATTGATTATGATAAATTTCAAAAGGATATCAGAAAATAATCACGTGATTGGAAATTAGTAAAGGTCATGTATATGATACGGTCCATTTTTTTAATGTGCCAAATTATATTATTAATGTATGCATGTTTCTATTATTCATTTTTTAATTGAAATAAGATTGATAAATATAGAACATCTTATTTTATAATGAAATAAAATATTTTAATTTTATAAAAATTTGGATGATTCTTGTAAATATAATAGGGGAAATGGGTTAATTTTTTTATTTTAGTAGTTGTTTGTGTATGAAAAACTGATCATCAAAAAATATATATGATAACATTATATTTCGTAATGTTATGACTAGAAATACATATCTTAATGAAATAAATTTATGATAAATCCTACATAACGAGTATAAATATCTATATAAATCGATGAAAAATGACTCTTAGACTAACTAAACACTTTTATCGTGGTAAGTGTCAAAGATTCAAGGAATTGAGTGCTCTAAAAATGTGTATTTCCTATTGTTTCATGGATTAGGTCATACACATATACATTTACCATCAAAAGAGATAGAAATGAGGAACATTGATAAGATTCCATAGATCTATTCTAATGTATTTTTCATGTATATAATTTTTTTACTCAGTGAGATGTCTATTATGAAATGAACATAAGAAGTTGAGACCAATGAATCCTTTGTGAGAGTTATTTTTTTGAATTATATCCATAATTATTTTATATGCACTAGGGATTTTATCTTGGACTTTGGAGTTGAAAAATATTTCATTTTAAGGGGTTATAATAATTATATCTTCACAAATAACAAAGAAAATACTAGATGTAAATACAATTGTTTTTATTTTTCATAATGAAATAGATATTGATTGGAATATTTTAAAGCATCCCACTGTAGAAGACATGAAAATTGAGGTATATTGTTATATTTTAACATATATATTTTAAAAAATATGATTTTAGTCTTAAACATTATCCCTATACAAGGGTAGGATCTACTAATTTTCAGTGAAATTAAATATTACTATGATAATAATGGATCAATTTACCAGTAAAAGGACAACTAATCCTTCCAAAGGACCAAACACTACCTTTTCAAATACAATTATAATCCAAAATTCATCTTATGGGATTATTTTTAGATATATCATGTAGGTTTAGTGAGGTAACCAAAGCATTATATATATATATATGTTACATAATTATAAATGAATATTCAATACAACTCAGGATAATACACCCCTAAAAAATTTTGGTGTACTTTCCTTAAATATTGGATACCTAAAAATATTATTTCATCAAATATTGTAAGTATCTCATATATTTTTCTCCTCACATTGTACCCTTATTAAACAAACACAATTAAAACGATTTATTTATAATTTGGTGATAAAGAAACACAATATTGGTGTATCTCAAATGTTTAGAATAGGTAAACATAAGAGATACGAATCAATGATCATAATAGATAATAAAATATGACTTTATACCTAGTCAATCAAAAATATAATCAATGTTTTTTTAAATAGAATGAAATTTAGTTATAAAATAATTTAAACTGTGTTTTGAAAATTAATATAAAAACACCTTAACATTTTTATTCTTTTAAAAACCAAAACTAATATTTAAAACATGTATTTTATTTTCTTTTTAAAAACTATGAATGTTTTATAGGATTATTTATGATGAATTATGGATATGAAAATATGAAAAACTTTTCATGCATTATATGAAAAAGGATTAAATTATCACCACAATCTTGTAAAAAAGTACAAAACAAAATATTTGGAAAACTAATGAAAAGATTAATTTTTAACCATGAAAAAAAGTAAAATTGTAACTCCCCAACCCTAGAAGATATAAGTAGATGTATTATTTTAATACATTGGAATGATTATAGGTAATTACATCCCAATGTAATGATCAATTTAGCAGTCATTGAAAATGAATTACATAAATGAACATTACATTACAATTTAAAACATAAAATAAAACATCAATAATTAGAAGAGAACACTATTATTATCCAATATTAACCATGAATATGAGTCATAATACACATCTTGGCATATTGGGAATTTAAAACATAATAAATCTAACACCCAAATATTTTGTGACTTTTTTGAATTAATTTAACTTTTTTTAGTTCAAGAAACCATAACAATAGTTTTTCACTAAGTCAAACATTCCTGTCACCTGAAACAATATTTTCATATGTTACATGCAATCCCAAATTGGAATAAATTACAAATAACAATAAGTATAGCGTACATTACATGCAATATTGACCTTCCTTGATGGCTTGCATAACATGCAAGATTGACTGCTACCTAACATTAATATATTATTAAAAATATTATTATAATGATATATAACCAAGATATTATATTTTTGGATATGAATAATTATAAAATAAATTATGTAAATATGTTGTATACAAAAAAATAGGATGAATTCATAGGTTTCCAATTAATGAATATGAAAACAGATTGAATATAAAGAAAAAATATTATTATAGTAGCAATGTTATTTTAACATGGTAAATTAAGTTAATTAAAATTAGTAAGTGATATTAATATAATAACCATTTTATTTATTCAGTGAAATATTTTTTATATTCTTCCAATATATTTGATATACATAGGATAAGAACAAACCTAATTTTATGTACAAAATCCCAATTTTTTATAAAGCTAGTTTTACTCCCTTTTAATGGAGAACCCATTATAAATATAATGTTGGGAACTTTAACAGATTTAATATTTAAAAATAAACATTATCCGTGTAATAAAAACAGAAAATTTTAGTTAGGATTTTTTTTTAAATTTTTATGAAAGGATTCATCTTTTAATGAATTGTTAAAAATAATGGATTTTAATTCAATTATGTTTGTTAATCTAATTTATTTATAAGGTAAAATTTCATTTTAAATTGGTTTAATTATTTATTTATATAATATATTTATCAATTAATCCAATGTAGGTCATTTAATAAAATTTCACATTGATATTGGATATAAAATCTTATCAAACCTTTTGACGTTTTTACTTTTAAAACCCATAGTGTCACCCCGTCAGCAGGATTAATTTTAAATTAAATTTTCTACTTATGTGATAGTAATTTGGAAAAATGGATTCCATATTTGTAATAATCATAATTTATAATTTCTCACATGGTCATATTTGTTTTTTTACAAAAAATTATTTGTTAAAGTGGTTAAAATTAATTACATTGGTTAAGAGAAAAGTTTGGTTAATAAAGTACTAAACTTTAAATTTAAGACACAAACTGCCAAAGAAGCATGTCCAAAACCCATTTTATGGACATATTTTACCCATATCATCAACTGTATTGAAATTGGTCTATTATGGGATCCAATTTCAATAGAAAAACAAGTGTGGAATTCTCTCTTAAAATATTTATAAGAGTGTCACTCCACTTCCACTATAATTGGCCACCTCTTTTACCCATTACTCACACCTCCCTAGAATTTTATTTTCGAAAAATATCTACCCAGTTATAATCCCAAATATTATCCATTGTACCTTGAATCCCCCCTTGGGGATTAAATCCAATTAAATAATTTTTTTGGCACACACTAAAAAGAGTTACCCTATTTATAGGTAACATTTTCTCTTAAGATCCTTTATTTGTTTTCCTTATTTACCCCATACACTCTCATTATCCCATTATGTTGTGAAAAAACCAGTATAACCCATATATTAGGATGTTTTTATGAAAATATTTCTACCTAAAATTACACACACCACCATGTAATGGATATTGAACATACTGTTTCTCTATACGGTGAACTATTGCTTCCTGTAACTATGATTGTTCATTTCTACATTACCTTCACTCATGGTGGAAATTATGATGGAAATTATATATATATATATATATATATATTATACTTATCATTTAATTAATATTATGTATTCCTTTTTCAACACACATGTTTTTTACTTTTAATTTGGTGTTAATACGATAATATCATTTGAGGAAGTGTGGACTACCGCCCCCTCAAAGTGATGTGAATCATTCACAAACAACATTGAGTGCACAAAAGAAGTTTTAAGTGAACTTATATAATATAAAAATGATACTAGAATAATTATATATATATATACATACATAAATATATTTAGACTTTATCTTCATACTTTCTCTCAATACGATAATAAAAACTGAAACAACGTTCATGCGTACGTACGACATACCATTTCCATGAATAGTGTATTCCATTTTTCACATCTATATTATAAATATTTTTATAATATACATATAATTGTTACATATGATATTTATATCATTATTTACATTTTGGAATCCAGATATTAGTATAAGGATCAATGATATATCAAATTAAGACACATGCAATGAATAAAATGAGTATTACACAAAGTGAAACCTTAACCTAGGATTGTTAACAAGTGGGTAATATAAGGCCATGATAAAAACATAAATGGTAATAAATTTAAGAATATTATTCCCTGGAATGTTTATAATAAACTTAAATTTATTATATAGAAATCTTGTATGCGTACGGAGAGAGTCAAGAAACAAGGTAAGAGGATTTCATGTCAATTTCAATATCCATGAGATGCATGTTACGTTCAACACTATTTCTTTTTGTGTGATGTATGTACTAAAAATTATTTTTTTATATGATTCTTATACTTATATTTATTGGTATTTACATATCCACTTTATGATTCTTATTTTCTGGGGTTTAAGTTTCAAAATTTACCACATTGGTAAAACAATTTTGTCTCAATTTTAATTCTTTGAGACTCATGTTTTGTTGTGCGCCTAAAATCTTTATTTGAGGTGTATATAATTCTATTTTAAATATTATATCTTGAATATATTTATTTTCATGATATTTTACGAATCAGGTAATTTCATTTCTTACAAGAAGAGTATGATACAGTGTTACCAATTTATAAGTGTTTATTGAGATAATCTCATCACTTTTTTCGATATTGTTTATGCTTATTTGGACAAAATTATATGATCAATTTCTAAAGGGAATTAAATAAATTTATTATCCACTTTTTTCCATGTTCTAATCATGTATTGGCACCATTTTATACTGTATTGGCCAAAATATATTTATGTAAGTTTTTTTATGAAATCATGAATTTACCTTCCCTTCAGTCAAAAATATATGTTTTCTAAAAACGATTTCTAAAAATATTATACCATAATCCTAAATGATTTAAAATAAATTTTTACCATTTTTATTTTACCAATATCTTCATGGTAATATTATTTTCAGTTTTGAAACATGACACTCCTTCTAACCATTTTAACGTGAAAAAAGAATGTTATTTTTACCTCGTACGACATGTATATATTTACCCACCATCATTCCTTTGAACATTCATTTAAATTTTAAAAGGATTACATTTAAAGAAATTGTTTTAAAATTAATTTTCACAAAAAAAAAGTTTTTCAAAGTGATTCCAAGTCTTATTTATATGTTTTCATGTTTTGTTCTATGAAAATGAAATTTAAATGGTTTCATGTATTAAATCGATTTTTTCAAAGAAGAGAGGATTTTTTTCTCAAGTTATGTTTCTGATTAATGTTTAAAAGTTATTTTCCATATAATATGAAATCTATTGATGTTACTCAATCCTTTCTAAGAAATTATCTAAAGGTTTCATTCATATCCTTTCTATGAAAGGGTTATGTCTAATATCATTGTATTTATGAAAAACATTTCTTTTCCATGAGTTATATGCTTTCAAACCCGTCTTATTTTAAAGGGTTATTATTTGATGTGATGATTATTAGACCCATATATTTTCCATAGGTTATGATGTGATGAAAATTTATTGATTCACATTTCATTTTGTGGTTTATGATTTGATTTTTTTTATAACCCAACTATTTTCATGGGCTATGATGTGATGAATATATTGTGGCACATGCATGTATGATTTCATTTTGTGATGGGTGGGACCTATATCTTCCTCCAATTCATTGGTTAATGTTATGTTTTGTATGAGCTCAAAGGTTATATGTGTTGTAGCCCAATAATAAAAGAAATAAGCTTCATGGGTTGTATCCCAATGCTAAAAGAAAGAAGATTCATGGGTTATTGACCATGCCTAATAGAAATAAGGATTATGGGTTATACCCCTAGCCTAAAATAAATATGGTTCATGGGTTGTATCCCTAGCCGAATAGAAAAAAGGTTCATGGGTTGTAGACCAATCCTAAAATAAATAAGGTTCATGGGTTGTAGTTGAAGCCTAAAATAAAAAAAGTCCATGGATTATTTCCCAAGTCTAAAATAAATAATGTCCATGGGTTGTAGCATAAGCCTAAAAGGAATAAGGATCATGGGTTGTAGCCCAATCCTAAAAGAAATAAGTTTCATGGGTTGTATCCCAATCCTAAAAGAAAGTGGGTACATTGTAATGACCCAAACTTTCATTAATGGAAATCTATCTTGATCTAATTAAATGTCTCTTTATGTAAAATGTTTATATAAAATGTCAAATTATTTGGTTTTATGTTTTTTGATTTTAAAATACTATTATGAATTGTGACTATTTCTAATATATCCGTTGAATAGTTATCACATGATTAGTATAAATATAGGGCCTTAACAAATCCAATTTACTCAGATAAAGGAAGCGATGGACTCATCCAGTAGATGTGCCTTATACGAAGCCCATTTGTCAGAGCTCGGAGAGGAGGTTACGTATTCCGAATTCCCTCTTAACCAATCCCAAGACAAGATTTAATATGTTATGCTCGAGAAGGACCGCCTACGAGAGATGTGGAAGTTGATAGAGATTACCACCCGAGCAATGTTATCTTAGCCACCCCAAGAGTCGGTCACCATCTCACACCTCACTCTTCAGTCTTAAGTGGGTGTTATAAGGGGTTATGTAACAAGACCTTAGAACTATGGTTATGTACATTACATTTATATATAAAAATGAATATACTTTTATTTTCTTATTGTTACATGGTAAATAGTTTTTAAAGCACAAATAGTATTTTTAGTGAATTTTCTACTAAGATATCTATTTTGATGAATTGTTGAACTTTTTAATTAAATAATATTTTAATAAAATATTACAATTATATTAAATTAATATTTATTAAATATAAATGATCGTATAATTTTATGAAGGCTATTGTAATTTTTATTATGATTTGAAAGCAATTTTTGTCAAAACCCGTGAATTTTTGATAAATGTCAGTTTTTATTTTAAAAGTGAAAATTAACATATTTATAAAATTATTTAGATAAAATTAATATTATTTCTGGAATCAGGACGTCAAAATTATCCAATGGTGAATTTTTCATAATTTTCTGAGACAGTCAATGTTTTGGGTAAAAATTAAATGCCATTTAAATATATAATGTGTTTTATGACATCATAATGACCCTATAGTGATGTAATAAAATACTGTAAACGTTATGTTTGGACAATATATGTTTTACCATTAAAATAACATGATTTTGGGTTTGTTTGATTTATTTTACAAAGCATTAGTGGACCCATCAAGACTTATTAAACATTTTGTCTTTTTAAATTGTTTTCCATGGAAGTGTGACTCACCTAAATGTAAGAAACCACATTATTTTAAGAATTTCAGACTTTGGACTTATAAAATATTGTTTTCCAATTCCCTTTCCAAAAACCATGGTCAAAAACCATGGGCTGGTTTGTGGTTTGGATTAGTTTAATGTGAGGTGTCCTAGACCTAAATATTATAGAATTCCCCCACATTTCTTATATAAACCCCCGCAAGATCCCACTTACTCATCACTCAAAGCCTTTTAAGTTCGTCCATACTATTCCCTTATCTCTCTATAATCCTCACAAGCTATCCCAAGCTCCCAAGAATTATCTCTCAAGCCATTGGAAGAACACTTCCAAGTAAGGGTTTTCTTCCTTTCTCATTTTTGTCCAATATTCCTTAAGTTGTTATGCCCTTTTTATTTCAATTATAAATGTTGGGGTATGGTTTTTCACCTCCCCCATACCGCCCTATTTATTTTTTAATGATGGGAGACCCATTTCTCTCTCATTAAATGCCTCCCATGTACACCCATTACTATGCCGAAATTCCGAAAGGAATTTATCTCTCCTCATATACATTAAAGAAATTATTTTGTATCACGAATCCAAATTCCATTACATTTGTTGGGACATGTATCTATATGACCCCATTACTGTTCATGTCATGTAAATATGATGATACACCCTTTTATCTCACATCAACCATTTTTATGAGTTCTTATGTCCCACTATTATGCTGCCGAAATTGCACCGCGTTTTTCCAAGCTAATATCATTGTGTAGTGAATACCATGCGCATTTCTCTATCAACAGTATTCACCTTTATGCACATTTACTTATTTCTTAAAGAGTTTAAAGTATGTATTACACATTCTTTTGTCAAGTAATAAATTATTGTGTTGGATGATTCAATGTTTTATGATCCATGTCGCACACTTATGCATGAAGTGAAATGTTTAAGAAGGGTGCGCCTTGATAGCGCTCCAATGCATTGGGTAATGTATTGTATCTTGATATGTCATGTGCAATGGGTGTTTACTCATGCTAATTAAAGTGAAACAAGGGTTTACTTGCGCTTCATGTGCAATGAGTATTTACTCATGCTCCATGTGCAATGAGCCTTTTCTCATGCTAATTCCATGTTAAGTGTTGTTTCCACATTTCCAGGTTATGATTATCATGTATTATCATGCCTTTATTTTTTTGCTTCTCTTGTTCTCTATTGATATGCCTATTGTCTAAAATGTATTTTATTTCTCATGTTATTCCATGATTATTCCCTTACAGGGCTTTATATCTCACCCTTTTCTTATGCATGTTCTCAGGTTATCCCCTATAATGCTGAGTATGAGGGAATGTAGTGGTCATGTTAAGGAATATTTCAATAAAGATGTTGTATTTAATGTTTTAAGTTGTTATGTAATGATCCTAATCCACAAAGACACAAGACCAATATATCTTCATTATTTTATCAAGTGAATCTTATCTAATAAATTATGCTTAATTGTGTAATAAAGATCAGGGTTATTATAATTGGTATCACAGGATAGGTTGAGTTTTTTTGGGATAAGGATTAGAAAACCCTAGTAAATCCTTAGATACAATAATAATTATAATTAAAACATCCCTAAGTTTTGGTGAGTATTAAGTAAGTGGTTTATCAAGAAAATACATCCCTGTCTGGATATGAGCAGGTAGAGGTGGCTCTGGCACAGATGTATCCTAGGGGTAAAACCCGAACACACTGCTTTGAGAAAGACTCGAACAGGAACTGGTGCATGACAACGGGCCTTGCGGAATTCTGGATTATGACACTCTCGGGGTATATTCTTTGGTAAATTCACAATCTTAGTATGAACAATTATTAAGGGACAAAAAAATTCCCTAATAATATATTTTAGAATGTAGATCATGGAAAAAATATACTAAAGCCAATAGATTCATATTTTAAGGAAATAAAAGTTATCTACAAGTCATCAGATTTGTACTTTTATTACCCTTTATGTGTTACACCTAACTATCCTTTTATTCCAGCCAATGACTAGTAATAGGAGGACTCATGCTAACAACTCATGTGAAGATCAATGTGAGGATTGTACTAATGAGATGCCCAATCCAATGGGAGTGGGAATCATGAACTTTTTCAGGATTCTATCTCAGTTAACTCAAGATTTGAATAGAAACATGGTTCAAGAGGAACTTTCAACCCCCCCTAAGAAAGAACAAGTCACTATAGAGAGTTTCATGAGACAAATACCTCCTACATTTAATGGATCATCTGATCCCTCAATCTATGAACAGTAGATCAGCTCCATTGAAAAGATCTTCTCCATCCTTCAATGTTCTGAACAATAGAAGGTTCTCCTAACTTCTTATCGTATAGAGGGTGATTCTGATCAATGGTGTACATTGATAAAAAATACACAGACCGAGGAGGAGATCAAGTCGTTTTAATGGAAGGATTTCCGGAAGATGTTTTTCGATAAATAATTTCCACGCACCCTCTTGATTAAGATGGAAGGGGACTTCCTTGCCCTCAAGAAAAAATATTATGAATCTATTAGAGTGTATGAGGAAAACCTCACAAGGCTTGCACGATATGCTTCCGGCTTTGTCGTTACCCCTGAATGAAATTTTGACCTCTTCTTTAGTGGGATAAAAACTAGAATGAGGAAAGAACTGGCGATCCTTGACTTCGACAACTATAAGGAAATTGTCCATTGTTCCCTCAAGGTCGAAATAGAGATCGAAGAATCTCAGGTGTATCATGGAGATAATAAGCATAATATAGACTTCATTGTTGGTGGCCCGATGGATAAATACATCGGTGATAAAAAGATACAACACCCCACTTTCCAAAGGTGGGTAAAGAAGCACCCCGAAAATTACCTGAAGGGGGTGAGGAAATGCTTTAGGTGTGGAAGAGAAGGGAACCTGGCTATTAACTATCGGAAGGAATGAAATTCAGCTGCGAAAGAGGAGAGGAACAATCCGTTCGAACCTCAATGCATGGTTCATTTCTAAAACTGCAAAGAACTAAGGTATCTTGTAAATCAGTGCCCTAAGACAAGGGTTTTCGGAGGCAGGCAACAACCTCCAAGGCAGCAAGGGTGAGCTTTTTCCATCACTACTAGTGAAGTGAACACCGAAAATTAAGTGGTGATAGGTACACTAGTTATTCATTCAAGAATAGAGAACGTACTTTTTGATTCCGGTTCTACATATTTTTTATATCTTGAAAGTTTAGTATAACAATCCCAACACCACCACAAATCATGGAAGTGAAGATTTAGGTGAGTAGGGAAAATGGGGAAATCATTTCATCCTGTGTATATAAATCATCCCCGGTCATAATCTGTGGATTAAAATTCTTGGATAACCTCATCATACTCCCTCTGGTGGAATTTGATGTGATTCTTGGCATGGATTGGATTTCATTATATATAGCCAACATAAATTTCCAATAGAGGTAAATCACTCTCCATGTGGATAATCGACCCCCTGATTCTATACAAGTGCAATGAGGAAGATAAATATATTTTAGCACTATCAAATCAAGTGTGAATAATATTTCACTATGAGCACGTGTATTTGGCTTATATGATTGAGTCTAAAGAGGCAACCATCCTTGAAGACATGCCTATTGTGAGGGAATTCGCTGAAGTGTTACCCGAGGAATTTCCTAGTCTTCCTCCTAGAAAAGATATTGAATTCTCAATTGATCTTATACTTGGTTCTTTATAATATCCAAGACTACATATAGAATGGTTGTTGTGGAGCTTGAGGTGCTGAAAAAATGACTACAAGAGAATCTGGATAAAGGGTTTATATGACAAAGTGCTTCAATATGGGGTGCACCAGTCCTCTTTATCAAGAAGAAGGATGTGTCAATGTGCCTTTTCATAGATTATTGTTAGCTTAACAAAATCACGATAAAGAACAAGTATCCTCTCCCACAAATTGATGACTGGTTCGATCAGCTTTGTGGAGAACATTTATTCTCCATGGTGTATTTTCAGTCAGGATATTATCAAGTAAGGGTGAAGAAGGAAGATATCCCCAAAAATTATTTTCATACAAGATATGGGAACTATGAATTCATAGTAATGCCTTTCAGGATCGCTAATTATCTAGTAATCTTTGAGGAATTGATGACTAGAGGCTTTAGAGATTACCTCCACAAATTTTTGGTAGTCTTTATAAATGATATTCTGATATACTCTAAAACCAAGGATGATCATGATGAGCATCTAAGAACTATACTAGAGAACTTTCGGAAGGATAAGCTCTATGAAAAGTACATCAAGTATGAGTTTTGGTTTAAGGAGGTCTCATTCTTGGGCCATATCGTCACAAGAAATGAGATATCTATGGATCCCTTCAAAACAGATGCAATTGAGGGATGTACGAGGCCAACATTGGCAACGGATGTCCGTGGCTTCTTGAATTTAGTTGTGTATTATTGACAATTTGTGAGAAATTTCTGACAATTTTCCAACCCACTTACCAAGATAACTTGGAAGGGAGTAAAGTTTTCTTGGAGTGATGAATGCAAATAAATCTTCAAGGAGTTGAAAAGGAGGCTTATCACTGCACCTGTTCTCACATTACCTACAAGTGGAGAACTTTTTTGGCATTTAGTGATGCTTAGAAGAAGGGTCTGGGATGTGTGTTGATGAAAAATGACAAATTCATTTCCTAAGCATCAAGGCAATTGAAATTTCATGAACAGAACTGTCCAACACATGACCTGGAGTTGGCTGTAGTGATCTTTCCTTTGAAAATTTGGCGGCATTATCCCTTTGGTTAGAATTTTGAAATATATACAGACCAAAAAAGCCTCAATTTTATATTCACATAGAAAGAGTTGAACATGCACCAATGAATATGGTTAGAGCTGATCAAAGACTATGACTTCTCAATCCATTACTACCCTGGGAAAGTGAACAAGGTGGCAGATTCCCTTAGTAGAAAGGACCCAGTGATTCTATCACTGATGAGAATTTAAAAGGATCCAATCATTTATATTAATGAATATGGACATGGGAATCATAAAGAGGGTAACATCATCAATCCTTTTACAAATAGTTTCTCAACTGTCACTTTTGGAAAGGTTAAATGATACTCAAAAGGATGATGTGGGAATTCAGGAAAAAGTGGAAGCTATTGGAAAAGGGAAATCCTCGTATTTTAATGTTTATGAAGAAGAAATTGTGAGATTTGGGAATAGACTACGTGTTCCATCAATTCACGAGCTGAAGAAGGAACTTTTGGATGATGCACATAGTTCAAATTTCTCAATTCACCCAGGAAACACAAAGATGTATCAAGATCTCCGAGAGCATTATTGGTGGGATAATATGAAGAAAGAGATCGCTGAATAAACATCAAAGTTCTTGGAGGGTCAGCAAGTGAAGGAAGAGAGGCAGAAGTCTAAGGGGATGATTCAATCATTGCCCATACCAGAATGGAAATGGGAGAACATCACCATAGACTTTGTCACCAGACATTTGAAGACATCCAAAGGTAACAATTAAATCTTGGTTGTTGTGGATCATCTTACAATGGCTGCACACTTCATTTCTATTTGAGAGGATTTCTCATTAGATCAACTGGCCTTGATATATATCAGGGAAGTGGTAAGGCTACATGGAGTACCACTATCTATTGTGTCTGATTGAGATCCATGATTCACCTCTATGTTTTGGAAGAGTCTTAAATATGCCCTGAATACTGAGCTGAACTTCAGTACGCCCTATCATCCTCAAACTGATGGACAATCCAAGTAAACTATCCAAACACTTGAGTACATTTTTAGAGTATGCTCAATGGACATTAAAGGAGGATGCGATCAACATCTTCTTTTGGTTGAGTTCTCTTATAATAACAGTTTCCACTTGAGCATCCAAATGGAACCATATGAAGCCCTTTATGGGAAAAGATGCAGAACACCGACGTGTTGGGATGAGGTCGGTGAGTGTAAGATTCTTGGACCAGAAATGGTCGAAGAAATGAAGGAGAAGGTGAAAACCATTCAGCAGCATATCAATGCAGCCTAGAGTTGACAGAAGAGTTTTGTAGATAACCATCGATGATACCTTGGGTTTATAGTTAGAGACATGGTATTTCTACGCATATCTCTGTGGAATAAGGTCATGAGGTTTCTAAAGAAAGGGAAGTTAAGTCCAAGGTACATCGGCCCCTTCGAGATTCTTGATCGTGTCTATGTTGTGCCCTATCGACTAACACTTCCACATACCATGGAAAAAGTGCATAATGTCATTAATGTATCCCTTTTAAGGAAGTACATACCAGACCCTTCACATATAATCTCTTCAGATGTGGTACAATTAGATGATGATCATTCTTATGAGGAGCAACCAGTGAAGATCTTTGATCGTAGAGAAAAAGTTCTACGAAATAAGACAATGCCCCTCGTCAAGGTGTTGTGGAGAAACCAAAAGTTTTATGAAGTGACGTGGGAATCAAAGGATATGATGAAGCAGAGTTACCCACATCTGTTTTAGTATGGGAAAAGAAAATTTCAATGGCGAAATTTTAAAGGGGGGAAGATTGTAATGACCCAAAATTTCTTTAATGGAAATCTCTTTTGATCTAATTAAATGTATCTTTATGTAAAATTTTTATATAAAATGTAATCTTCTTTGGTTTTATGTTTTTGGATTTTAAAATACTGTTAAGAATTGTGACTGTTGCTAATATATCCATTGAACAGTGATCACATGATTATTATAAATATAGGGCTTTAACAAATCCAATTTACTCAGACAAAGTAAGTGATGACCTCATCTAGTAGATGTGCCCCAGACAAAGCCCATTTTTCAGAGCTGGGAAAGGAGGTTGCATCTTTGGGCTTCTCTCTTGACCAATACCAATCCATGCATGAATATTTTGTGCTCGAGTGGGACAGTCTATGAGTGAAGTGGAAGTTGATAGAGATTACCACCCGAGCAATGTTATCCAAGACACCCCAAGAGTATGTCACTATCAAACACTTTACTCTTCGGTCTTATGTGGGTGTTATAAGGGGTTTTGTAACAAGACCATAGAACTATGGTTATGTACATTATTTTTGTATATAATAATGAATATACTTTTATTTCATTATTATTACCTTGTAAATGGTTTTTAAAGCACCTATAGTATTTTTAGTTAATGTTCAACTATGAAATCTATTTTGTTGAATTAATGGATTTTTTAATAAAATAATATTTTAATAAAATATTATTATTATTATTATTAAATTAATTTCAATTAAATATAAATGATTTTATAATTTTATGAATGAAATTGTAATTTTTATTAAGGTTTGAAAGCCATTTTTATCAAAACCCATGAATTTTCAATAAATGTCGATTTTTATTTTAAAAGAGAAAATTAACATATTTATAAAATTATTTTGATAAAATGAATATTATTTCTGGAATCAGGATGTCGAAGTTATCAAATGGTGAATTTTTCATAATTTTCTGAGACAATCAAATTTTTGGGTAAAAATTAAATACCGTTTAAATATGTAATGTGTTGTATAACGTCATAATGACCCAATAGTGATGTAATAAAATAATATAAACCTTATTTTTGGAAAATATATGTTTTACCATTAAAATAATGTGATTTTGGGTTTGTTTGATTTATTTTACAAAACTTTAGTGGACCCTTCAAGACTTATTAAACATTTTGTCTTTTTAATTTGTTTTCCTTAGGAGTGTGACTCACCTCCACATAAGCAACCCCATTATTTTAAGAAGATCAGACATTGGCCTTATAAAATATTTTTTTTCCAATTCTCTTTTCCAGAAATGATGGGCAAAAACCATGGGCTGGTTTGTGGTTAGGATTAGTTTAATGTGAGGTGTGCCAAACCAAAATAATAAAGAATTCCCTCACCTTTATTATATAAACCTACCCAAGATACCACTTTCTCCTCACTCAAAGCCTTTGAATTTCTTCCAAACTATGCCCTCCTTTCTCTATAATCCTCTCAAGGTTCCCCAATATCCCAATAATCATCCCTCAAGCCTCTCTCAAGACTTTGGAAACACACTTCCATGTAAGAGTTTTATTCCTTTCTCATTTTTTTCTAACATTATTTAAGTTGTTATATCCATTTTATTTCGACCATAAATGTTGGGGTATGGTTTCAAACCTCCCCCATACTTCCCTATTTATGTTTTAATTATGTTATACACCTTTATCTCAAATTAAATTCCTCCCTTGTACACCTGTTACTATGCCAAAATTCCGAAAGGAATTTCTCTCTCCTTATTTACATTGAAGCAATTATTTTGTGTCATGAATCTAAATTCCATTAAATTTGTTGGGACATGTATCTATATAACCCCCTTACTGTCCATTTCATGTAAATATGATGAGACACCCCTTTATCTCTCATTAACCATTTTTATGAGTTCTTTTGTCATGCTGTTATGCTGCCGAAATTGCACCACGTTTTTCCAAGCCAAAGTCATTGTGTAGTGAATACCATTCCCATTTCTCCATCAAGGGTATTCACCTTTATGCACATTTAATTATTGTTTAAATAATTTCAAGTATTTATTCCACATTTGTTTACAGTGGAATAAATTATTATGTTGAATGATTTAATGTTCTATAATTCATGTGGCACACTTATGCATAAAGTGAAATGTTTAAGAAGGGTGCTACCAGATAATGCTCCAATGAATTGGGTAAAGTATAGTTTCATGATAAATCATGTGAAATGGGAGTTTACTCATGATAATTCAACTGCAAAGATGTTTTACTTGTGATTCATGTTCAATGAGGATTTATGCATGCTCCATGTGCAATGAGACTTGTCTCAAGATAATTCCATATTAAGTGTTGTTTCCACATTTCTATGTTATGATTATCATGCTTTATCATGCCTTTATGTTTATGCTTCTCTTGTGCTCTCTTTATATGCCTATTGTCTAACATCTATTTTATTCCTCTTGTTATTCCATGATTTTTCCTTACTCTGATTTATAGCTCCCCATTTTCTTATGCATGTCCTAATGTTGTCCTATGCAATGCTAAGTACAAGGAAATGTAGTGGTCATGTAAAGGAAGTTTTCAATAAAGATGTTGTATTTCATGTTTTAAGTAGTTATGTAATGATCCTAAGACCCAAATACACTATACCTCTCGATCTTTTATTTTGTATCAAGTGAAGTTTATGTAATAAGATATGTTTAATTGTATAATAAAGGTCAGGGTTGTAATATACATGAGTTGTATCCTAAGAGCAAAAATAAGACGGTAAACGGGTTCTAGACCAAGCCTAAATGAACGTGGGTACACAGGTTTCTATCCCCAGCCCAAAGTAGGTGCACATGATTTATCCCAGGCCTAACACATTATAAAGGCCTTTGTAGGCATCCTTGACATAAAATTTTATATTTAAATTTGTATTCCACAAAACCAATATCTTTTTCCTTAGTTATGATTTCATGGATCATGATGTTTATTTCCTTATTATTCATGTCTTATGAACTATATATATTTATCCCATAACTCAGGATTATGTTCTTTGATATACAAGTTATGATATCCTAATGTTACAATCACATTATTATACCCATATGTTCATGTTTACACTGACATTTTTCTCTTATTTACCCTTACTGAGCATCAGAACTCACCCCTTTATTATGTTTCCTTTCTACAGGATATGAATTAATGTTTTAGGTATAAGTACTATTGGTGGTGATATTTATGGGAGATGTCAAAAATATTAAATCATGATAGAATATTTTTTTCCAAGTTTCTGAAGGCACTAAACTATTATGGTCCCTAGGCATATATTATTGTAATTTTATAAATATGCATCTAAAATGATGTAAAATCCATGAAAGTCAAGCCTAAATCACTATAGTTGGTATCAAAGTAAAAGGTTTAGTCAAACATTCGAAACTAGGATGAGACAAATTTAGTTATATCCCTAGGAATATTTCTAAGGATATGTCCAAGGATATTTCCAATGATAAGTATAAGGTTGAGTTAATATTTAGGAACATGTCCTGGAATTTTAATAAAATGATAGAGTGAGTGGTTTTCTATAAATAAATCCTTTTCAAGATACTACAAGTGGATGAGTCTCTAGAATAGATGTACATAGGGGAAAAACTTTGACAAGATGTTCTGTGTAGAGACCCAAAGCTTGACGTACATGGACAATAAATTACTTTTTCGGAATACTTAATAAATAACAAAAACAGACAAATAAGGACTGTAATAGTTTAGTGTCTTTGGAAACATGGAACATAATATTCTAATTGTGGTGAAAGATCTTCAACATCTCCCATAAAGATCTTCCACTTTTTGTTTCCTTACCTAAAAACATTATTTTAATCCTGGTGGAAAATAAAACATAAAAAGGGTGAGCTCAAATGCTCAGTAAGGGTAAGCATGGATAAAATAAAACATACCATACACATTTGAACTTAAAAACATGAACATAATGTTTAAACATCAAAATCTTGAGCAACGACTTAAAACATGGAAGAACATAAGGCATAGATCATAATGGAACATAAATCATGATAACATAACATGGGAATAAAACATGTAATTGTGTCATCCATTAAGCACATGTAATTATTTCCATATTAGCCAAGGCATTGCTGCCAAGACCATCTTAATGGACAAAGTCCCTTTCTGAATCAAGTTCACTCCTCGTTCAAGTCCTGTAATACTGAACCAAATTAACTTACCGTTCTATCCATCTCTATCTCATGAGATATAAATCATTACCCAATGCATTGGAGGGAGATATAGGTCCCACCCATCTCATAATGAAATCATTCTTACTTGTTCCACAAAATAAACATACATCATTCATAATAACCCAATAAATAAAATGGGTTTCATAGACATCATCCCATCATTACATAATCCATATAAAAGAAATGGATATCATTTCATAATATGGAAATTGAAACCATGTAAATCATAGAGACATTATACTTGAAACATACACATATGAAAATAATGTCATCTTAGATGGAAAATGGTTTTGGTAAAACACTTGAAATGAATTCTTGAGGAAAATATACATTTTTCTTCAAAATCATTTTATTTTCACAAAATGTCATGCAATTTTAAAAGAAAAGGATTTTGTTGAAAATAGTCATGATATCTTTTGGAAGAAGCTTCATGAAAATATGGCTTTATTAAACCATAAAAATCCTTTCATGCCGTATAAGTTAAAAAAATATTCTTCTACTTTGGACGGAAAAGTCAAAAAGTACCTCATAAAAGAAAGATTCCATACATACCATGTAGTAAAAGTAAAAAATGGGTAAAAAAGACTTTAAACATACATGAATACACTTTTATAAAACATAGACATGGATGATAGCAATAAACCTAGTAAATACTTACGTACAAGCAATCTCAGATAAAAATGAGATTGAAAATTTATCCCTTACCTTATCTCTGATATGCTTCGTATGTATCTGAACCTCCTGAATAATGATTTAAATAATGTCATTGACTTATTATATAATCATATTCATTGTTATGATATCGTATATGGTTCACTTATGACTTTATATTACTCGTTCTTTTGTAAATTCCTTGTTAAAGAGCGTTTTGGGTAAAATCGTTTCATTTATCGTATGTGTTTCGACTTTCCGTTCTTGATATTATTACTTATATCATGATTTACATAATTAAAGAATGTAAAAAATGATTTATATATAATATATATTCATCATATACATATATATTATAGATCAATAAAAGGAATGAAATACACCGTTCATGGAGACGGTAGTCCGTACGTACTCATGAACGCTGCTTTCGTTTCCTTATTGAATTTAATGGATTTAAGTAGATGAAATATATATATATATGTATACATAAATCCAGTAGCTTAATTATTTCATATATTTCATTATTATTCATTATATATACTTTATAATCATTCTTGAATGGTTAATCATGGAAAATGAATCTCATCGCATTCGTGGAGACGGTAGTCCGTCCGTACGCAGGAGCGATGATATCATTCCAATGATCGTGGAATTGTATTTAAGTGTATGTATAATATTACAGAATAAATATCACTTTACAATAACCATATATGGTTATTTATTTACACCATTATACCTATCAATGTAAAGTGGTGGCGGAAAATAGATTACACCACGGCGTGGAGACGGTATTCCGTACGTACGCATGCACGGTGATTTCATTTTCCGTTGGATGGATAGATGGTGAAATAGGTTTGTTTCATACTTATAATAACATATCAGTATATGATTTATACTTATGTTATTACTTCATAATGAAACAACTAATGAAGAAGAAGTGGAAGAAGAAATAGAGTTGAAAGAATCGGTAACAGACATTCCCTCTTATTTGAAGCGCCTCTTTGAGACCTCCTCTTAGGGCAGTAAAATTGGTCTTTGAAGAAGACCAGAACCTCTAGGATGTTTCTATGGAAGTGGAGAAGATATTTTTGCAGGGTTTGGCCGAGCTTGAAGGCTCAATGTGGTGTGAGGAAAAGAGGGAGGAGGTGCCCTTTTATAAGGGAGGAGAGGGGTACCCTTGGAATAACTAAAAATATTTTTTTTATTATAAAGTAAAATTCGGTTTTTAATAGCTCAAAATTGATATATTTAGAAGATAAGGTGGGGATGGGTCTAAATACTCTCATACAATAGAATTTAGACAAGTTCATGTCATTATAGTAACCTAATCTTTTAGTTTTAACTCTTAGTTAATTAGATTGACATTTACCTTGTCACTTTGTATTTTTATATTATATAATTAATAAACTTACCATATACATCCAAGCGACCCCCAAGTGGTACATTAATGGTAAAAATATCATTATATAAGTATCTTTTCTAATCCTTAGAGTTTTAGGAATATAATAACAATTAATAATATAATATTTGTTTTAAAAACTATTTTATGTCAATTTTGAAACTATTTGGTAATTGATTTTTGTAAAAATAATAACCGAATGATTAGTTCGAAAAAAAATAATTAAATCAATAATAACATGTCATATTAACATAGAAAATTATTGGAATTCATAAAAAGTCTCAAATTACATTTATTTGGGTATTTATAACATCAATTATGTCAATATTTCATTAATAAGATAATTACTCCATCATCATTGTGTCATAAATAAATTAAATAATTTTAAGTATAAAAATTACAAATAAAATACCATTATATAGGAAATCTTTTTAGCTTTCTAATGAATATTTATAGTTGAATTTATCTTATGTATAACCATATATTAAAAATTATTTAGTTATTAAACTTTGATCTTAACTATTTTAACCCTTCTTTAAATAAATTAATATTAAATGTCCTAATCTAATCCAAGTGGGCCTAAATGGTCATATTTTATTAATAAGGTTGTTTTTGGCCGAATTACACTTATCCAGTAGAATTAGGACATGTTCTAGGGTAATAATAATATCATATTTACCCTTAATTTGCCTATTTACTTTTCACTGTGGTAAAAAAAGTAAAAAGTTACTATTCACCAAAAATTATTTTCATCTCATTGAACCACATTTTAATCCTTGATATTAACCGTGTCTCTCGTATTTTTTAAATTCCACTAATAGAAGTGGTAAAATTAATTTTTATGAAAAATTTAGTTTTTTAACTACCACTTAGTGGTTTCACTATTCATCAAAAAATGAAACTTTCCTGAAAAATACCAAAAATTAGGCCGAAGTTATACTTGATATTATGAATTCAAAAATGATGTCTATTTTACCAAATTAAAAACTTATCAGTTGCATTAATGAATTTAAAAATTAATTCCCGGCCTCCAAACAAATAGCGTGTTCTTAAGAGATAATAACTATCAAAAGATTGACACTTGTTTATGTCTGGTTTAAATGTGAAATTACATCCAATCACCAATATTGTATTAAATTGTAAAAATATATTCTAAATATGCTTTAAAACCACTCAAATCAATAATTTATCACTATTAATTATTTTGATTAAAAAATTTGTTTTTAATTAAAATTTAGTCATTTTCACTATTTATCAGAATTTGAAAGTTATCTGAAAAGTACCAAAATTTCACCCTAAGATAATTTCGATATTCCGAATCCAAAAATGAATTCCATTTTGAAAGATAAAATTTATAAAATTTCAAAAAGTGGGTATTACTATTCATTACGGCTAGTTCATAATAATATTATAATAATATCTCCTTTAGTGAAACTCAGTATTGCGTACTACACACGCTATCGAGGAAGGTCGTGATTGTGTTTAATGCATGGAAAATCAGGGATGCGTGTTGTGCAAGCTCCTTTTGGTGTAATTCACAACACAAGACATTAATGAAATTAAAAAGAATATTTTTCATAAATTTCGGGGTGTTACATTTTGGACCTCACTCAGGGTAATTTTGTACACGAAAATGAACCTTGTTTCACACCAAGTATGACACTCCTAGGGGATATGCTTTAGGAATTCAAAATACCTTCATGAACTATGAGGAAAGATTTAAATTTATGTTGGTTATTAATAACTTAGGATATACCAAAGGGGTCACATATTAAGGAAGGTGGCATGATTTAGACATCCTATAAGTAATTTTTCCTAATTTTGTGGATTTCATAAATGATATATCTTTCTCACCCTGTTCTCTATGGTTTTAGTCAATGGAGATAAATATTAGAAAAATGATTAACAATGAATATTTTATATGTGGAATGTATGTGAATTATGTAAATAGATTTCACATGTGGAAACCTCATAAAGATAATCAGGAATGTGGTAAGAGTATTGGTTATACTTATGGAGATAAAGATATTGAAAACGACATGTGAAAGGTTTGTGTTGTTCTTCCAGTTTTGATTACATTGATTAGAAGAAGAAGGATTAGATTGAGGATGGGGAACTTTAATACCTTATTCATATTTCATATTTTAGGAAACATGTATTAAGGAATATTTTTAAGAAACATGATTAATGGTATTATATTATGGTTTGGATGATGTAGTATTTATGTTTTTGAATTCAAATATTATGTTATATGAATCCTGAAATATATAATTATTTTCGGTATAAGCTTTTTGGAAGGACTGACAAGGACATGTTGAATGGTGATGAAGACATAAAAAGTGATTTTATGTGATGGTGGTATATTGATTTAAGGGAAGGGAATTCTTAATTCATGTCTTGTATTGATATAATGTTGTTTTCATAAATATATGATTGATTTGTATAAGTAAATTTGATAGTATGGATTACCCTAGAACTGATTATTGATAGAGAGTTCTTTGTAAATAAGGATGATTTTTATAACTTATTGGATTTAAATAATATATCATGTAGTGATTGGAATAAGGAATAATACATGTCTTCCTAAATGATTAATATTGATTACCATGTTTACAAAAAATATACAATGAGGTTATTCCCATGTTTAGAATATGAAAACCATGTCATACTTTGTGATATATATGGGGGATCAATGTTAATCTAATTTTATGACCTTTTTTATAAGGCCTTGAATTTCCATCTTTCGGAGGGGTTATGAGGTGAACCATTTATGGAATGTTTAAGTTAATCAATAGATTAAGTGAGTAAGATTAACGTGTTATCTATCTATATGATTATTTATGAATATTGGATAGCCTGATCAGACTACTTTGTGTTTATGATAACTAATGACAAATGGGATGGAATATAATGAGACTCGTGATCTGTTAGTACATCAGAAATGAAAAATTAACCTTCCTTTTTGAATAAAGAGGATAAGTTGGTTAATGAACAATAAATTATTAAGGGTATTATAAAACCATGCAATTATATATTTTCATGAAAAAATCACTATTAAAAAAGGGATCTTCAAGCTAAAAAATGGTATCCTAGTACCTTCTTTTACAATGGATCAGATGGTCCTTTAGGTCTTCATAGATATATGTCCCTGTTATTGTTTACTTTTTCTTGACCTTGTTCTTTATCATTTTCTGTTATAACTTGATGGTTTGATTTCTCTTCCATGTCTATGTTTTTCTTTCCCACTTATGTTCTCATATGTGTGAATCTTGTTGAGAGATTATTTAGGTAACCATTATTTTTATGAATTCCCATTTCTAAGAGAAGTTTTAGTAATCATTTTTATGATGTGAATTACTATGAATAAAACATTCAAGTATTAAACCTTAGATAACCCAAATTAATTTAGCGGTTGAAATTAATTTTAATTGGGGTATAATGTTACACAATTAGATTTTGGAAATGATTTTTTCAAATTAATTTGACCTTTATCACTTCACACAACACTGAAAATTGTTTTTCTCTATGTACAAAATTCCTATCATTTATAACCGGCTTGGAATACGTTACACACAATCCCAACTTGGTGTATGTTACATAGAAAAACAATGTTAACAAACATTACTCGAAATATTGACCTTCCTCGATGGCTTGCGTAACACACGAAATATAGTGATACATAACTATAATATATTATTAAAAATATTATTATAATGAGATATAACATAGTTGTAATGTTATTGGATATGAATAAGTTTAAATTAATTATGAAAATATGTTGTATACACAAATATAGTATGAATTCATAGGTTACCAATTATTGAATATGTAAACTGATAGAATATAAATTAAAATATTATTATAATCACAAAGTTATTTTAACATGGTAAATTAAGTTAATTAGAATTAGTAAGTGATATTTATGTGATAAATATTTTATTTATTCAATAATGTTTTTATTAATCCAATAGATTCAATAGACACTAGATAATAAGAAACCCAATTTTATGGATAAAAACCTATTTTTAATAAAGGTGGTTTTACCATATTTTAATAGAAAACCCATTTTAAATTAAATTTTGGGAACTTTTATATATTTAATATTTCAAAATAAACATTATATTTAGAAGAGAAAAATAAAAAGAAGGTTAGTATAATTTTTTCTTATTTTTATGAAAGTTTTCATCTTTCAATTAATATTTAAAAATACTTAATATTAATTCAAAACTTCTTTTCATATAATTCATTTATAAGGATAAATTATATTTTTATTTGGTTTAATAGTTTATTTACATAATATTTTTATCATTTAATCAAAAATAGTTCATTGGAACCAATTTGACATTGAATTTGGTTATAAAAATATTGAAAACTTTTGGACGTTTTTACTTTATAAACCCACTGTGTTGTCTCGTCAACATGATTAATTTTAAATTAATAAAGTACTAAACCTTAAATTTAATAGCCAAAATGACCTAGAAACAAGTCCAAAACCCATTTTATGTTGATATTTCGACCCTATTATCAATTTTCTCGACCTTGGTCCTTTTTTGGATCTATACGCAAAATGAAAAACATGGGTGGAATTCTCTCTTCAAATATTTACAAGAGTGTCACTCCATGTCCACTATAAAAGGCCACCACCTCTACTCATTCCCCAAACCTATAAAACCTTTTATGCTAGGAAATTATATTACCAAGTAGCTTACCAAAAATCCTCCATTAAACCATGGATCCCCCCATTGTGTAGAAATCCTATCAAATAATCCATTTGGAAGAAAATAAAAGGAGTTACCCGGTTTAGAGGTAACATCTTCTCTCAAGATCCTTTCCTTTATTTTCATTATTCACTCCTACACTCACTTTATTATATTATTGTGTGAAAAAACCTGTATCGAAAATAATATAGGATGTTTTTTTTTAAAATAGTTCTACATACACTAACACACATCCATCTAATGGATATAGAACATACTATTTCTATGGACGGTGAACTACTATCTCACAAAATGATGATTGTTCATTTATACTTTACCAACAATCGTGGTGGCCATTATGATGGAAAATATATTTATATATGTAACATATAATATTTATTATGTAATTATGTTTCTTTATTACTTTTTCAACACACTTATTTTTTACTTTCCATTTGTTTTTAATACGATAATATTGTTTGAGAAAGTGCAAACTACAACCCCCTCAAAGTGGCGTGATTCATTCACACACCACATGGATTTTATTCAGAACGAGTTTAGTGAAATTATAGGGTATATTAATTATTATTATATAATTATATATATATATATATACATAAATACATATATACATATGTCATTTAATTAATTTCATTCAATAGGGAAATAAAAATGGAAACAACCTTAATGTGTACGTACGACCTATCGTCTCCATAAATGGTGTATTCCATTTTGAAAGTATATATTATAAACATTATTATAATATAAATATAATAGTTATATATGATATTTATATCCTTATTAGCATTCAATAATAAAGATATAAGTATAAGGACTAATGATTTAACAAATAAAGATACATGCGAAGAATAAAGCGAATATTACCCAAAGTGAGACCTTAACATATGATCGTTGACAAGAGAGTAATATTAGGTAATGATAAAACAATATATGGTAATAAATAAAATAATAGTCATATGGTAAATATTTAAAATAAACTTATATTTATTATACATTAATCTTGTATGAGTATAGATATATTCAAGACAGTAGGTAAGTGGATTTCATCTCACGTTTTATTTCTGTGAGATACATGTTTTGTTCGACACTCTTTACTTTTGGGTGGTTATGTATTGACCATGATTTAGTTTTATGTATATTAAAAATATATTTATTTGTATTCAAATTTACGTTTTTTATCCTTCTTTTATGGGGTTTATGTTTCAAAAGTTACCAAATCGAAAAAACAATTTTGTATCAATTTTCCATCTTGGAGACTCATGTTTTGTTAAGATAAAAAAAAAATTCTTTGAGGTGTACATACTTCCATTTTAAATCTTGTACATTTAATATAAATATTTTAATGATATTTTAAGCTTCATGTAATTTAATTTCTTACATGGATATTTTCATCCCACGTTACCAAGTTATAAGTGTTTACAGAAACAATCCCATCATTTTTTTATAGATTGTTTTTGATTTATTTGATTAAATAACATGATCAATATTTCAGGACATTATTTAATTTTCTTATCCCTTGGTTATCCATGTTAGACTCATGTATTGGTACCATTTTTTTACTTGTTTTTCCAAAATATATTTAAGAAAATGTTTTTAAGAAATCCCCACATTACCCTCCATTCGGTCATAAATCTATGTTTTCTAAAACAGTTTTCCAAGAATATTATACCATTAGACTATATGATTTAGAATAAATTTTAACTCTTTTTCTTTTAAAAATAAATTCATGGTAACATTATTTTCTCTTTCCGAACAAGGCATTTCTTCTTAACTTTTTATCGTGCAAAGAGAATGTTACTTTTAACTCGTATGATATGTATGGATTTTCCCATTTTTATTCCTTTTGATGATTCCTTTTATTTTTAAAAGGTTAATCATTAAGATTTTAAAAAAAATTCATGGAAAATTATATTCAAAATTATTTCCTATATTCTGTATAATTTTTCAAGTTATGTTCTATGAAAAATAATTATAAATAGTTTTATGTAGCAAAATGAATTCTTTAAAGGAGAAATGATATTTTAATCAAGAAATGTTTTTTATTGATGTTTCAAAATTATTTTACATCTAAGATTATATCTGTTTATGTTACTCATTCCATTATATGAAATGATCTCAATGTTCAATTCATATCCTTTTTATGAATGGGTTATTATTAGTGTCGTGGTCTCTACAAAACCGGTTCCTTTTACACGGGTTATATGATTTCAAAACCTACTTTTTTTCACAGGTTGTGCTTCGATGAGATAATTTTGAAACCTATCACTTTTCCATAGGTTATGATATGATGAAATTTTATTGATTCCCATTTCATTTTTTGGGTCATTTTGTGGGCCAGAAACCTTATTTATTTTATGGGTGGGGCCGATATATCCCTCCAATTGATTTGGTAATGATTTTTTTTATATGATTTCAAAGGGTATATGGGTTTTAGGCCAAGCCTAAAATAAAGAAGGTTCATGGGTTGTAGACCAAGCCCAAAAGAAAGAATGTACATTGGTTGTAGCCCAAGCCTTGAATAAATAAGGTTCATGGGTTTTAACCTAAGCCTAAAATAAATAAGTTTTCTGGGTTGTATCCCAAGCCTAAAAGAAATAAGGTTGATGGGTTGTACCCCAATCCTAAAGGAAAGAAGGTTCATGGGTTGTACCCCAAGCTTAAAAGAAATATGGTACAGAGGTTGTAGCCTAAGACCAAAAATAAGAAGGTACATGGGTTGTATCTCATGCTTAAATAAATTTGGGTACACGGGTTTCTATCCTAAACATAAAGTAGGTACACAAGTCATAGCCCAAGCCTAACATGTAATGGCCCGACCATCCTGGTCCATTACTTTACCAATTTTGGGTGTTTAGAGCGCCTTGGGCCCCATCATTAAGTCCAGAGGGTGATGGTGTCGATTGATGTATGTCACTGTGGTGTCACATATCAGTGACACTGATTGGCGCCACACCTGATCAGTTATACGGGGGTTTGGGGGGTTTCCTTCCCCAATTCTCCCGAAATTCCCCTTTTAAGTCTTTTAACCTTTTAAATGAGGTTTAATGTGGTTTTATCCCCATAAACAGTATTTTAAATACCCTATGAGTGGGGTGACCCTCAACTGACCGATTTTCCTCCCTTTAAATGAAATCCTTTTAACGTAGAGCTATTATGGCCACCTCTCTGATCAGAATTATTAAATAAAAATTAATTCCATAGTGTATAACTATCCAACCATGTGGTGAAACCAAGATCAGCCTTTAATGCCATTAAAAAATCATATCTTGTAACACTAGGATCTAACCTTCTTATCGAAAAGGAATTCTCTATTTATTTATTCTTCTTGGATAGTATCCACTCCTTTCCTTGATGCGTTGGGAGTCCCCCTTCCCGACACTAGTGGTGTGCCTATGCTGAAGCCTTTCCTACTCAATATTGGAGTCCCTAGAGTTCCTCCTCTATAAGTCACTCATTCCCGGTTTTTGGAGCGAGGACAAAAACGTCGATATTTGATCAACAAGGTTGGGTTCTTCCTTTGTATATCTTTAGTGTGTATGATGAGGGGTGGGTATGTTAATGTTTCCTTCATGGATGGATGAAACCAAACCATAATGAAGACTATAAATGGTTTTTAAAAAATTAAGGGGAATGTTTGATGGAGCTTCCAGACTCTTTTATATTTTCCTATTTATTCTGAATTGTATGGGATTATGTTCACTGAAAATCGTGGTCGTTGGTGGTCCTTTCTAGTGCACTAATGAACCTCTATTTTCTTGATAATTCTATGATTGAATGGTTGTAACATAGAAACTAGTTAATTAGATAAACTCGGTTGATAAAACGGATTCCCAATAAATAATAATCCTTGTGTGGTCATGCTGGTTAACCAAATAGAAGAAGTAAAATTAATGAATGGAGTGTTGAATCTGAAAAATCCTTTACTCTCTATTGATAACATGTGTGGTTGTTCTTCTTGATGCTTGTGGGGTGACATGAATGAGGATGGGATCCCTTGGTGTTGTGTAATTTTTGATTTTTGGATCTGAGGTTGTGTGGGGCCAAATGTTGGGGATTGGTTCAGTTTCAGTACTTTGAGGGATCTAACATATCACTTTTGTTGTTGTGACTTTACAAGAGAACATGGTGTGAATGATTAATTTGGTTCTTGGCTATGTTTTTTCTTTCTTCTCTTGTGTCTATGCTAGTTAGTTTCCCGGTAGTGAATAATTTTTTAAATAGCATCACTTGAATACGAAACCAAGAATGGGATCAATGGGGATTTTTTTTCCAAACATGTTTCGTGATTTTGTTGTGGTTTTTGTGCTTCTTAGGAATGAAATGTAATGAAGGTGTTTGTGTTTGGGCTGGTTTTGGAACCCCTAGGATGGGATGAGTGCTTTTTTACCTATATGAATAATTTAGTTCTTATGTCTCTTATTCGCACCCCGCCCAAGTTGAGCACTTTCTGACGAACACCCCCCTTTCATGGGGGAGGGTGTTTTTTCCAACACTCCTATTAGTGGCAGATTAATAGCTCCTTTTCTCCTTCATTTTTTATGTAACCCAAGATTCTTCAGGAAGGCTATGATGGCCTGAGGCCCATTAATGCTCATGTTTTTTCGGGTGGGGTATTTGTGGTGGTTGGCCCAGGTGTGTGCTGGATGGTTGTTTCCCAGGTGTCTTTAGGATGAGGTCCAGGTGTCTTCATGCGTGGCGATAGTTGTTATGGCCCATGTGTCTTTGGGAATGGTGGTAGTTTTTCTGGACCAGGTGTCTGCGGGCATGGTTACGTGTGTTTTTTGTGGCCTAGGTGTTTGCGGGTTGGATGTGTGGTTGTTGTAGCCGAGGTGTGTGCGGGCGGGGTATGGGGGTGAGACTATGATGAGAATGGAGGTGGAGGTTTGAAACATCAGATTTCTTCAATAACTAGTGGGAAAGTGGTGCGGGGTACCCAAACATCGATGTGTTATTAATATTACTTTACATGACTTTTGTTATTTGGGTAGTGTGACTTGGTGAGGTTTGGGTTGATAGTTTTCCTTACTATGTTCTTTGGTTATCTCTTTTCTCACAGGGAATTAGAATGCCTCCCCACTTTTTCAAGATAACTTTTGGTTTTTCTACTGATTCTACCTGTATGCTCACCCTACATATATAATACTACTTTCATGTTTCCAGGAGGAATTCAAGGACCATGTTGGACCCTATTAGCTCGAACGTCGGGACCGTTGACGTTACTTATTTTCTTTTCTTTTGGTACTTCCCTAGAGAGTTTCTTGTTTTGTAGAACATGTTATTAGAACATTGAAATGGGAATGGATTATTTTGGATTTACTTTTAATTATAGTTTCGGCGTATTTTGGGATTTACTATCTTATTTCCCAATCCTACTAATAATGGTAATGCCTTCCATTTTACATGTGATCATAAACCCTTGGTGCTAGTTGCCACTCCAAGGCCTATTGAAGGTGGGTCTCAGGGGGGCATTATCTCTCCTTCAACATGAGGAAGGAAGGTTATGGAAATCTGAAGTCCCTTCCCTCATCTTGGTGAACACAGGGTTTGACATAATGGTATCAAAAAAGATGGTTGGGAGATAGGATGGATCTCAGGGTTAGGCACAATGAAGATTGCATGGGCGGGTAGGGAAACAAAGCTAGGAAATCTAGGTTCATGAAATAAGCTAGGGAAGACTCGCTAGGACATGAGATTTTAGGCCCCCATGATATAATGCAAGGAATCGAGACCTATCAAACGACCATGTGAGGCTACACTGATTTCAAGATAGAGACTCTAGGAAAGGTACAAGCATCATAATTACTTGTGTTCTTGTGTGTTCTGGGTGTTTTGGGAATTTAAAAAAAATAAAAAGTTTAATAAAATTTTAAAATAAATCTTATACACTACTCGATCTTAGGCATTCCTTGGTTACCTTTTATAAAGTGAACCCAATGACAACTATGGGTAGCACGGGTGATCGAGGCCTAGGAAGTTGATTGGATGACCAGAAGAGGGATGATCGAGAGGAGGATGATGACTAGTGGTAGTGGAGACTTCATGACCTTCACTAGAAGAACCTCGGGAAGTATGAGGGATGCATCTCATACATAGAGACTGAAAGATGGCTCAACGATTTAGTGATATCTTTCATCTGAATCTAATCTCCAAATAATAGATGATAGGAGCATCACATCAATGGTGAACTCTCTATCTGCGGGAGAAGAGGGAGGCTGAAATTTCATGGAATGACTTTGAGAAGAAATTCCAGGTGGAATTCATTTCTTCAACGATGAAGGATGAGAAGAGGCAAGAGCTACTATCCCTTCAGCAGGGGAGTATGTCAGTGAGGGATCTAGGAATCATGTTCAAGGATCTACTTTATTTTTTTCTGGACCTTTTTCCAGAAGAGGAGTCTCGGGAGAGATTTTTAGACACTACTAGAAAAGAAGGTTATACCAACGGTTCTAAACAGTTGGTATAGGCTCGAAAACCGTTGGTATAGCCTATACCAATGGTTTTCCAAACCAAAGGCTATTAATCAGTGAGGAAAGCCTTATAATAACGGTTTGATCTAAACCGTTAGTATATCCCACTGTATTTATTGATATACCAACGGTTGCAAGAGAACCACTGGTATGTGTTTGTATAACATGTTTACCAATGGTTCTTAGCAACCATTGGTATATATTGTTTTTTAATTTCTCTCAATGTATAACAATGGTTCTAAATCATTGGTATTTTATTTTTCAAGAATTATTATACCAACGGTTGAAAACCATTGGTAATGTGTTTTTTCAGAACTCCTATACCAAAGGTTCTAAACCGTCGGTATTGTGTTTTTCCAGAATTCCAGAAACTCTTATACGAACGGTTTAAAACCGTTGGTATTGAGTTTTTCTAGAATTGCTGCACAGCAGCCCTCCAGTAGCCCCTCCACTATAAAACTGCATAAAAAATATCACAAAAACCACATACATACTTAAAACAGTATAAAAACACCTAAAATATCACATAAAAACACATAAAACCATCAAACTCTTCCAACTATGTCATGTACTACCATTCCCTATTTCAATCTTCATATGACAACAATAATACGGTTCTAATTCACGTCACCCCTGCAAAACCCCCCAATGAGCACAGCCCCCCCGCCTCCCCATCAAATTCTAATAGGCCGAATAGTCTAAGAAATACCTATTAGAGTTGAATAAGACTTCAAAATTGGCTCAAATCCCATTTTTTGGATCCAAGATTTGGGTATCTAATGATTTGTGATGAATTTTTCATTTCACTTTTATTGTTCATAATATATAGTGAAATTTTTTTTCTTAGGAGTCTTGTCACATATGACCCCATGAGTGAAGCTACCCAACTCATGAAAAAGAGTTTGCGACTATCGTTGATGAGTGTAAATTTCTGTTGTATTCACTTAAATTGATGTCCTTTTGAAACAAAATAGAGAATTTGAGTGGTTCCATCCACACCGAGCCTCAAATTGAGGAGGAGTTGACTCGTACATGTCAAAAATGACACATGGATCATTTTCCTAAAGTATCAACACAATCTGAATGCATTTGATTGGTTTCTCGTGTGCCAGTTGTTTTTACTTAAAAGCGTATCCATTTTAAACAAAAGAAAGACACTTTGAGTGGTACCGACCACACCATGCCTCTGATTGAGGCGGGGTTGACTCATACAAGTCACAAATGACCAATAGATTATTGTCCTAAAGTATCAATAGAATCTGAATGTGTTTGGTCTATTTTCTGTATGTCAACTATTGATTTTACTTAAACTGTTGTCCATTTCAAAGAAAATTTAGACACTTTGAGTGGTTTCGACCACACTATGCCTCAGAGTGAGGTGGGGTTGACTCATACACGTCAAAAATGACTCATGGATCGTTTTCTTAATGTTTTAATAGAATCCAAATGCCTTTGGTCAGTTTTCCGTATGTCAGTTGTTGTTTTCACTTAAAATGATGTCCATTTGAAACAAAAGAGAGACACTTTGAGTGGTGTTGGCCACACCGCACCTCGGATTGATGACGGGTTAACTTGTTCACGTCAAAAATAACCCATGGATCATTTTACAAGTATAAACACAATCAGAATGCATTTGTTTGGTTTTTCGTATGCCGATTGATTTTACTTAAAAGTGTATCCATTTTAAACAAAAGAAAGACACTTTGAGTGGTACTAGACACACCGCACCTCGGATTGAGGTGGGGTTGACTCATACACATCACAAATGACCCATGGATCATTTTCCTATAGTATCAACACAATCCAAATGCCTTTGGTCAGTTTTTCGTATGTTGTTTTTTTACTTAAAAGAGCATCCATTTTAAACAAAATAAATACACTTTGAGTGGTAACGGCCACACCGGCCCTCAGATTGAGGCAGGGTTGACTCGTACACATCACATATGACCCACGGATCATTTTCCTAACGTTTCAACAGAATCAAAATGTGTTTGGTCGGTTTTCCGTATTCTAGTTGTTGTTTTCACTTAAAATCCTATCCATTTCAAATTAAAGTGAAACTCTTTGAGTGGTACCGGCCACACCATGCCTCATATTGAGGCGGGGTCAACTCGTACACATCACAAATGTCCCATGGATACTTTTCCTAAAGTATTAATAGAATCCCAATGCGTTTGGTCCATTTTCCGTATGCCAGTTGTTGTTTTTACTTAAACTGTTGTCCATTTCAATGAAATGTGAGACACTTTCAGTGGTTTCGGCCACACCGCACCTCAAATTAAGGCAGGGTTGACTCATACATGTCACAAATAACCCATGGATCGTTTTCCTAAAGTATCAACATAATCAGAATGCATTTGTTCGGTTTTCTGTATGTCGTTTTTTTACTTAAAAGCGCATCCAGTTTAAAAAAAAGAAAGACACTTTGAGTAGTACCAGCCACACCGGCCCTCAAAATGATGAGGGGTTGACTCATACACGTCACATATGACCCATGGATCGTTTTACTAAAGATTAAATAGAATCCAAATGCGTTTGGTCAGTTTTCTGTATGCCAGTTGTTGTTTTCACTTAAAATCATGTCCATTTCAAATAAAAGTGAGACACTTTGAGCGGCACCGGCCACACCGTGCCTCAGATTGAGCAGGGGTTGACTTTTAAACGTCAACAATGACCCATGGATACTTTCCCTAAAGTATCAATAGAATCTGAATGTGTTTGGTCCGTTCTTCGTATGTCAGTTGTTGTTTTTACTTAAACTGTTGTCTATTTCAAAGAAGAGTGAGACACTTTGAGTGGTTCCGGCTACACCGCACCTCGGATTGGGGCAGGGTTGACTCTTACACGTCACAATTGACCCATGTATCATTTTACTAATGTATCAACACAATCCGAATGCATTTGGTCGGTTTTCCGTATGTCATTTTTTTTACATAAAAGCGCATCCATTTTAAACAAAAGAAAGACACTTTGAGTGGTACCGGCCACACCGACCCTCAGATTGAGGCGGGGTTGACTTGTACACGTCACATATGACCCATGGATCATTTTCCTAATGTTTCAATAGAATCCAAATGCGTTTTGTCGGTTTTCCGTATGCCAGTTGTTGTTTTCACATAAAATAATGCCCATTTCAAATAAAAGTGAGACACTTTGAGTGGTACCGGCCACACTGTGCCTCATATTGAGGTGGGGTTTAGTCTTACACATCACAAATGACCCATGGATACATTTCTTAAAGTATCAATAGAATCCGAATTCATTTGGTCCGTTTTCCATATGTCAGTTCTTGTTTTTACTTAAATTGTTGTCCATTTCAAAGAAAAGTGAGACACTTTGAGTGGTGTCGGCCACACCACGACTCTGATTGAGGTAGGATTGACTCGTACACCTCAAAAATGACCCATGTACCGTTTTACAAAAGTATCAACACAATCCAAATGATTTTGGTCAGTTTTCCATATGTCAATTTTTTTACATAAATGCGCATCCATTTTAAACAAAAGAAAAACACTTTGAGTGGTATCGGCCACACCAAACCTCGGATTGAGGCGGGGTTAACTCGTGCACGTCACATATGACCCATGGATTGTTTTCCTAATGTTTAAATAGAATCCAAATGCATTTGTTCTGTTTTCCGTATGCCAGTTGTTGTTTTCACTTAAAATCCTGTCCATTTCAAATAAAAGTGAGACTCTTTGAGTGGTACCGGCCACACCGTGCCTCATATTGAGGCAGGGTTGACTCGTACACGTAAAAAATGACCCATGGATACTTTTTCTAAAGTATCAACATAATCCAAATTCGTTTGTTCCATTTTCCGTATGTTAGTTGTTGTTTTTTACTTAAACTGTTGTCCATTTCAAAGAAAAGTGAGACACATTGAGTGGTGCCAGCCACACCGTGCCTCGGATTGAGGCATGGTTGACTCATACACGTCAAAAATGACCCATGGTTCATTTTCCTAAAGTATCAACACAATCCGAATGCATTTGGTCGGTTTTCCATATGTTTTTTTACTTAAAAGCACGTCCATTTTAAACAAAAGAAAGACACTTTGAGTAGTACCAGCCACACCAGCCCTCTTATTGAAACGAGGTTGACTCTTACACATCACATATGACCCATGGATCATTTTATTAAAGTTTCAACAGAATCCGAATGCGTTTGGTCAGTTTTCCGTATGCCAGTTGTTGTTTTCACTTAAAATCCTTTCCATTTCAAATAAAAGTGAGACTCTTTGAGTAGTACCGGCCACACCGTGCCTCAGATTGAGGCGGGGTTGACTCTTACACATCCAAAATGACCCATGGATACTTTTCCTAACGTATCAACAGATTCTGAATGTGTTTGGTCCTTTTTCCGTATGTCAGTTTTTGTTTTTACTTAAACTATTGTCCAATTCAAAGAAAAGTGAGACTCTTTGAGTGGTGCCGGCCACACCGCGCCTCTGATTGAAGAGGGGTTGACTCGTACACATCACAAATGATTTATCATGTATTGAATATTTTCATGGACCTATTTAAATGGATAAAAAAAATTCTCAGATGGTTTGAGTTCATTTATCACCTTTCAATCATTCTTCAAACATAGTTTGGAAACCTTACTTTCTTATAATTATAGGATTCATGAAAATAATTATTATTTTTAAAAAGATTTCAACAAAACAAACCTTCATTATTGAGTGGTATATGTTATTATCCTCTATTGTTGGCTTTTGGGTACCACTCCCAGTATATATCTCATTACCTCATTAAAATTGGTCATGGTGTGAATAAAATAACCATGGAATTGTAATTTCATTAGAGATAATATCATATCAATTTCACTCAAGAAGCCTTCTAATTCAAAGAACATTTTCCATATCATTTTCCACATGCATAAACATGAAATAACTGGCTAACTAAGAATGTTAAGTAATACAAAATAGAAAAATGGGTATAACACTACCAAGTAATACTAAAGGTCTAGGTAGTAGACTAATCATACAATAAGAATCAGGTGAAAAAAATAGATCTGATAACAACGTCCCTATGAAGTATAGAAAAACCCCAAGTGTAATCTCTCCAAAATTTCAATATCAGTCCCCAAGAATAATAGGTCTAGAAAATAGGAAACAATAAAAAGGGAAAGTCCTAAAGAAAAATTATAAACAACTATATCATACTAACTGACTCTCATGATCTGACATCGTTGTGTGCCCTAAAGTGTGGAGGTATTACTTTTAATCAATGTTTTTTTGTTTATTTCAGAAGATTCCTAAATAATGTTTAATAATAAATAAGATTATATTAATGCAAAATAAGAAAACTATCATTTAAATACCTCAAATGAGATTAATACCTTAAATTTGGCAGTCTCCTAATGGGTAATCATTTGGCGATATTGCTCTATCGGACAGTCATCCATGATAGGTAATGTCCCCAACTCCGTTCCCACTCTATCACACTAGCATACATACAGATCTTTCTTATAAGCACTCCAATTCTCTCCTAGCTCTTTTAAACACGCTGGTCATGCACCTTCGCCATCAGGGAAGTTAAACCGAAGCTGAAACCCAATAGATTAGTTCATATAAATACAAAAAAATACTACCTTAAATCTAATAAATTTTTTACCCATATTTGTTCCCACACGTTATCCTTGACTTCGTGTGGTAGATTTATCCAAGGGAGAGGGCTGACTGGAATGATATCAGAGTATTTGTCTAGCATCGCCAAAAAACCCTGACATTCCAGCCCAGATTTCTCAATCATTTGTCCATCAACTTTGTATTCAACCATAAACTATGTCTGGAAGTTCCATACCGCACGGAAGCGAGTACGCCCCCTCCCCCGCCTCCTATCTGTAGATGAATCTGTTATTAAGGAAAAATAATATCAATAAAAGTTATAATAGCAATAAATTTTGGTATAAAAATTTGATAGAGTTATATAAATATACCTGTGGTAGTCGGATCAATGGGTGTCACTGGATGTGAAGAAGCTAGAGGAATATCCTGTACAAGTGGAGTATCCCTCAATGTATGCTCCTCAGCCACATACTGTGTTGGAGCAGGAGTTGAAGAAGGTGGAATATAATAGCTCGGAGATAATGAACTAGAAGAAAAAGATGATGGAATAGACGTCTCGCCAAATGGTAGTGCAAACATCGGAGGTCTAAATATCCCATGTGTCCCTGAAGACACAACAAGATCAAAATATGGCGTAGAAGATACGTCTGTGGTAGTGGATCGTCTAACTCTCGCACCACGAGCCCTCGTACCACTGGCCTCAGTACTAGGATCACTGGATGATCATCCAACTCTGACACCACCCCCCTCCGACCACCAGCCTCACTACCGGGAGCAATATCAGGCTCCTCATCGGATATCTCTCGTCTAGGGGGTGGATCCTGAAATAAAAAGTTTAACACAAAAGTAAACACATGAAATTATAATTTATTGAAATATTTATATTTGAAATAAAATACTCACAATAGGGATGAGTGGAGAAACGCCCATCTATATCATGCGATGATTATTTTTTGTCATCTTTTTTCACCGCCTCTCTTCAATGGGTGTCATTTCCTGCAATGAAAACAAATATGGAAGTAATTAGAAACAGATAACTAATGTGTAACCCAAAAAACAAAATATAGAAAAAACATTCTGATAAAAAAACATAAAGAAATATAAGATTTATGGTGGTTTGAAGGTAAGTACTAGGATACACACTATGAATGATGTAGGTGAAACATGTAGGTGAGAACACGACTGTATGATTTTATTTATTTCCCACCACAACTTTGGGTTCACAATCAACTCTGAAAATTAATCTATTGGCGTTATCATAAGTAATAAATAGATTGTTTCCGATTGCAGTAGGGATAGTGTCAACTTCATCATCACCATCATCAGAAACATTTCTGGGATTTACTTCAATAATTACACTGAATTTTGGATGACGATGATCTTTGACATAAAAAACTTGTTTCACCATTGATGCAAATACATATGGTTCATCGGTGGCAAGAGTTTGAGTCATGTCAATAACTCGAAATCCACAATCATCAATAAAGGTGCATTGCCTCGTCATTGAATCAAACGATTGACATATCTTCATCATTACTCGACCATGCGAGTAATAATCCAAAATTATTATTTTCTCCATGACTCTATAATAAGCTACATTTTTAAAACTAGGTCTATTATCCGATGAACTGCCATAACAGTCTGTTGTTGAAGTTAGCATAACACCATTATGTTGTGTTCTCATGTTTATTTCTCATTCAGTGATAATAAATTTGTATCCATTGATCACAAGTGATTTACAAGCACGAACCATGGTATTAGGACCAAAATACAAAGCGCTTATTTCCTTAGAAACAGAGTCTGCAGGCAAACTCGATACCTGAAATATAAACAAATAGTAAACTTAATTAAATATTATTTTTATTTACTTATTACATAAATATTTTTACCTTCAATTTCAAACAGGCAAAAAACTCTTTCCTATGAAATGTCTCTTTCCTTCTCAAAGATAAAGAACAATGCTTTCTATATATCAATTCTTTATGTTCCCTATAGATAAAAGTAATAATAGTTTAAGAAATATTTAAAATTACAAGAGATAAGATAAAAGATACAAGTACAATTTACTTACTTGATATACTCATCGAACAAATCACAATTGAACAACACTGTGTGATGTGCCATCTCTCGCTCTTCAAGGCTCAATGTCGTCAATGTATATAATCCCAGAAATCCTCCTCTCTAAAGAAGTGATGGAAAACTAGGTTCAATTTGCCCATACTATTCTTCTTCATTTCTCATTGGTCTGTTTGTTCTCGTAGTAAGATCAGACAAATACATTGAGCAGAAATCCATAAATTCTTGATCCAAGTAACCGTTCACAACAGAACCTTCGGGATGATTCCTATTCTAGACATATGATTTCAATGTGTACATGTTTCTTTCAGTTGGATACATCCAATGGAAAGCAACGGGTCCTCCAAGAAGTATTTCGGTCGGAAGATGGACAGTCAGATGCAACATCCATGTAAAAAATGATGGAGGGAATATTTTCTCTAACTCACACAAAATTAATGGTGTCTCTGACAACAGTTTTTTCAAGAAGTATTTGGACAACCTCTTATCACAAAGATCTCTAAACAAATAGCACAACCGAATAACTGAGACTCTAACATTATTGGACAAGATATGGCATATTTCTATTGGAATCAACTCGTGCAAAAGGATGTGATAATCATGATTCTTCAAAGTTTTCAGCTTTAACATTTTTTTGTTGACGCGTTTTGATATATTGCTTGAATAGCCATCTGGAACTTTTGTAGTCTCTAGAACTTCCAGAAATTGATTTTTTTCAGCAGGTGTCATCACATAAAAAGCACATGGAACTTGTCATTTATTTTCACTGATACATACAACATACAACTCTGGTCTGATCCCCCAAACTACCAAGTCACGCCGAGATCATAAATCATCTTTTGTCTTCCCCTTGTCATTTAGAAGAATCAAAAGCAACATTTCACATATATTCTTTTAAATGATAATTACATCTAAGCAATGACGTAACATGTTGGTTGACCAATACGACAACTCAAAGAAAATACTATTCTTATACCAATTGTAATAGGTATCTTTGGAAACATTTTTCCTCTTTCTATATTTCATTAAACCCTTCACAAATGAATAACTAAAATCTTTCAATTCATTAAGCACATCAGTTCCAGACATACCTTGAGGTGGATCGTCATTCTCCATGGTATTTTCAATTTTTCGACGATTGTTTCTATATGGATGGTTCATTGGAAAGAATCGTCGATGTACCATAAAACTAAAACTACGACAATATTTCAGTCTTCTCGATTGATTATTATTCATACAATTAGGACAAGACAATTTTCCTTTTGTGATCCATCCAGATATCATTGCATAAGCAGGAAAATCATAGATCGTCCACATAAGCGCAGCACACGTCTGAAATATGTCTTTCGAACATGAATTGTATGTGGGAACACCCAAATCCCAAAGAATTTTCAACTCTTTTATTAAAGTTTACAAGTATACATCTATATCATTGCCAGAATCAGGAGGGCCGGGTATCAGTATACTCAAGAAAGTGTAAGGATTTTTCATAAACAACCAAGGGTGAAGGTTATAAATGTGTATGAAAACCGGCCATGTGTTGTGCGATGTAAGAATCTGCCCAAATGGATTAAAACCATCACATGAAAGACCCGGTCTCATATTACGCACATCGGCTACAAATTCAGGATATCGAGAATACAATCTCTTCTAGGAAATCCATCTACAAGGTGAACAAACTCTTCATTATTCTTTTTCTCTCGGTGTCATGCTATCACATTTTTACGGATATTTCATCAGACATGAAAGGGTTCTGAAATTTTGGGATCAATGGAAAGTTCCACATTACTTTTTTTGTCACACGAGATGGTGTTCCATTATCTTTTGGCTTCCATCGGGAGGTTCCACATTTGGTACAATCATTTCTTTCAGCAGTTTCCTCCCAAAATAAGCTACAATCATTCGGGAAGCATGATTTTTTTTGGTGAATCCAAGTTCATCAACTAACTTCCATGCCATATAGTGGTTTGAGGGAATATCTGCATCATCTAGAAGTAAGTCCTTCAAGAAGGTAAGAATGTAATCAATTGTAGTATTTGAAATCCCATACATAGTTTTCCCATAAAACAATCGGATTAAAAATTCCAACTTTTTGATTTTACCAGATTACTGATATACTGGAGTCGTCGCAGCATCATTCAATTTTTTCACCCTATCAACATCATCATTTTCATTGGATGCATCATGTGTTCTTGTATCGAAATCTTGTTGGATGGACATCCTTTCCTTCTCATGATGCCGAATAAATGGAAACCGATCATATATCAAACTCTCCAATTCAGTCCTATCATTTGGATCATCAAAATTTTGAGATTCCATTTTCTCTCTATTGTGATACCACATATAAGAGTTTGTTTGGAAACCATATTTGGTTATATGATAGATAACTGCTTCATGAATCAACCAAGGTCTCCCAACAGAATTAAAACATGGGAAGTGTATTCGACCACTATCTGAAGCCTTGTAAAATGAAAAATCTTGAAAGCTATTCAAATAATTTTGAAAATTGGTTGAAATCTGATCAGTTTTGTACATCCAACTTATATCCATTCTGTAAAAAAATTGAAATAAGTCATTTCAAAGAAATTCAATAATATTGAAGTTTAATCAAAAATATATTTAGGTAAATGAAAATTGTTTACTTTATATAAAAGCATAACTTACACATTACTCTATAAGATAATCTTATTAAGAAATACAAAAAAATACAGTGTATATAAGAAAATAAGATACCAAATATCTAATTCCTATATTCAAGGATTTCCCAGTATGATATTGGAAATTGATCAAGGAATACATAATCCTTAAGGGTCTTGGTGGGAGTACAAGAGTTTTATACTTTAACTTCTTTAGGGAGATCAGGATGAGGAGTAGGATGAGGATCAGGGGAGTGGCAGGACTGTCCAAGGGGGGTGCGGGGTGTCCAGGTGGTGCGAGGTGTCTAGGTGGTGGTGGGGCCATCCGGGGGGACAGAGGTGTTCATGGGGTGGGGGCTGTCTAGGGCGGTCAGGGTGTCTAGGTGGGCGGGCTATCCGCGGGGGTGGCCAGGCTGTCCAACAGGGTAGGGGGAGTCCAGGGGGGTGGGCATGCTATCCAAGGAGGCGAGCGGGGTGTCCAGGGGGTGGGTGGGGCGGTCGGGGGGGGGGGGGGGTAAGTGGTGTACAGGGGGTGGGCGGGCTACCCATGGGGGTGGTGGGGCTGTCTAGGGGGTGTGGAGTGTCCAAGGGGTGGGCGGGCTGTCTAGGGGGTGGGCGGGCTGTCCACGGGGGGTGGTCGGGCTATCCACGGGGGTGGCGGAACTGTCCAGTGGGGTCGGGGGTGTTAAGGGGGGGATTTCTAGGGGGTGGGGGCATCTGGGGGATGGGGTTGTCTGGGGGTGGTGGGAGGGTGTCCGGGGGTGGGGCGGGTGGGTTGTGAATAAGGGTGGGGGCTGTCCAGGGGGCACGGGCTGTCCAAGGGGGTGGGCGGGCTGTCGACGGGGGTGGCGGGGCTATCCAGGGGGGGTCGGGGTGTTCAGGGTGTGGGGGGATTTCCATCGGGTGAGGGTTAGTTCTATAAATTTTGCGGCAGCTTTGGGAAATCGTCACATAATGTTTTTTAGTGGTGTTTTTGGTTTTAGCGACGATTTCACATACCAAAAAATGGAAAGGATATAGTAGTGGTTTGAACCACCATTATATCCTCACCAATTTTTGTCATGGAAAACAACTGCTAAAACAAAAAATGGTAAAAAAATATTGACCTTAAATAGTGGTGGTTTAATCCACTACTAAACAACCATTAGGCACATATAGTAGGGGTTTAAAACGTTGCTTATATTGCTTAAAAAAATACCAACTGTAGAATTTCCAACCCTAGAAGATAAAAAAAATTCAATACATATGTTTAAAATTATATCCATATTCACCACACCCACCTATGAGATCATATAATCATGAATGTTATCAACATGGTTTACTAGAATATAAAAATTAATTGACTATTCTGGGAATACATTACATTATTTAAGCCAGGAAAAACATTCAAGTGGCAATTATATTATTAAGACATCCTTGGAAGACATTAATGAAGGAAGAAGTGAACTCATTTAAAAATATAATGAGATGTACACAACCTAAAAATGGTATTATGCTATGGGATATTAGTGGTAATGCTCAAACATGGATCCAAACTTATAAAGGATTCACTAAGTATAAATATGTTTAATGAGATTTTAGAATACAATAAAAATGGGATCTATCTTTGTGAAGTTCCAAATAAACCACTTAGAATTTTTTTACCTATTTTATAAAACGGTGATTCCCCCCACCCCCCCACTGGACACCCCCCCTCCTTGGAAAACCCATACCCACCACCCCCACCTGGATAGCCCCCCTCAGACAGCCCTCCTCCCAAACAGCCCACACCCCCTCCCCTGCAGCCCCCCACCACCTGGACAGACCACTCCCTCCCTAGACACCCCACACACCCCTCCCCCACCAGGACACCCCACCCTAACACCATGGACAACCCACACCCCCTGGACTACCCGGCCACCCCCGTGGACAGCCTTTCCACCCCCCTGGATAGCCCCGCCCACCCCTAGGCAGCCCCACCCATCCCCAATGGACAACCCCGCCCACCCCAGTGGACAGCTCCGCCCACCCCCGTGCACACCCCACCCACCCCCATGAACACCCCCTACCCCCTAGAAAGCATGAACACCCCCGTGGATAGCCCACCCACCCCCCTCGACAGCCCACCAACCCCCAAAGGAGCTCCTAGATCGCCGAGAGAGGGGGAATGTATCCGTTTAGGGTTCTGTATCGCGAATGGGGAAGAGGTGGGGCTTCTGTTAAGTTGGGGGAAAATTTTACCAACATTTCTTAAAAACTGTTGTTAAACATTTTTGGGCCACTCGTAAAGATTTCTTAGGACTTGATATACCAATGGTTTTTTGAAACCGTTGGTAAAACTCTTCTTTACCAACGGTTTGACAAAACCGTTGGTACGTGTTGGGAAAAACCCAATTTCTAGCAGTGAGAGGAGGCACTCTAACCTTCTCTTCAGTATGTTATTACTCCCTTCACTCTACCTACATAATTGGAGGTTTAGAATAAGGTTGAAGTGGTGGAATGGATGCACACGCTGGGAGGTGTTCCATGAGAGGGGAGCCATTTGGTCTCGTCAATGTGGAAGGCCATCAGTAGCAAGCCTCCAGCATCATGGCCTTCAAGTTTTCAGCTAGTGGGGAGAAGGTCCCAGCAGTTATAGTTACAATATCCCGGTCCATGCCCTTTCTTTGTGGGGCTAGGACCATGGTGCTTCATCTGTCGAATCCATGGGCACCTTTGGAATTATTGCCCGGACCGAGTGTAGTACAGTGGGGGTGGGACAGTTCAGTGTCCACCTCAATAGCAACAATTTCCAGATAGACCATTTCAGTACCAGCAGAAGGAACAGTGAGCTCCTCCTCCTCCAAGAGAAGACGTTGCTTGGGGAGGCTGACCCCAGGGTGCTCCTCAAGGACATCGACCAGGGTGTGGTCGGGGAGGTAGCTGACAATCGAGGGGTAGGGGAGTATAGTGTGGGTAGTTTCACTCCGCAAAGGTAGTAGTTCCAGCAGGTTCTGAAGTCATTAGAGGTATGATCCGCTAGCATAACTCTCTAGCCTACACATTGATTGATTGAGGATATTCACACTCCTTTGTTACACCCGGTCTGGCACGTTACTTGGACCTAGACATAGAGAGACTCTACATGCCCCTGGTGTCGAGTACTCCAGTTGGTGGTCATACCAGCTTGTTTGATGTTTTTAGAGGATGTAGACTAATGTTGGGACCATATTAGTCCAGTGGGGACCTTAATTTTCTATAGTTGAAGCTATAAGATGTCATTCTAGGCATCAAATGGCTGTTCTATTTGTGTTACATTATCGACTTCTTCTGAAGAAGGTCCGTGTTTTCATATATGGGTGGTCAGGGGGTAGCTTTCATTAGAAAACGTGGTTTCCAGGAGGACAGTTGGCGAGTGGAGCCTCTTTTTCCCTTGTTTTCCAAGCTATCAGTGGAGTCAGCAGACCCAGAGACGGTGTGAGTCTTAGGTATCATCAGTGAGTTCATGGACGTATTCGCTAAATAGTTGGTGATTCTACCCCCATGACATGATGTTTAGTTCAGGATAGAGTTGCAACCATGTGATCATCCGATTTCGATGGCTCAATATCAGATGACGCCTTCTGAGTTATGGGAGTTACAGATTCTGATTGACGATTTGATAAAGAAGGGTTTTGTCTAACCAAGCGCATCATGATGGGGTGCTCCGGTCTTGTTAGAGAAGAAGGAAGATGGTGGTCTCAGGATATGTATAGACTACTAGAGGCTGAAACATGTATCAATCAAGAACTGTTACCTCCTCCTGAGGATCAACGTCCTTTTTGATTAGTTGAAGGGGGTAGGATGGTTCTCCAAGATTGACCTGTGATCAGGATATCACCAGTTGAGGGTGAAGGAGTGTGACTTCTTGAAGACTGACTTCAGGTGAATGTATGGGCACTTTGAGTTCGTGGTCATGTCATTCGGCATTACAAACACACCAGCTGTGCTCCTGGTACTCAAGAACTAAATCTTCTAGGAATATCTAGACCAGTTCATAGTTGTGTTTATTGACGACATCATAATCTTCTCAAGATCATAAGAGGATCACACCAATCATCTGAAGATGGTTTTAGAGATCCCCAAATATCACAAGCTCTATGGAAATTTGTCCATGTGCTAATTAGGGACTCGAAAAGTGAACTTACTTGGATCCGTGGTGTCCGGGCTGGGAATAGTAGTTGATCCGTCAAAGGATGAAGCAGTTTTTTCTTGGGAATAACCCAAGAATGTGACGGACGTTCATAGTTTCTTTGGTCTGGTAGGATATTATCATAGGTTAGTTCCATAATTATCCTGAGTTGCAACTAATTTGATAGCTTTCACTAGAAAGGACTAGGCCTTCCTGTCAAGTGAGCAGTGTCAGGCAGCCATTAGTTATCTAAATGTTAAGTTTGTTAGTGCCCCAAAGCTGAGGTTTCTAGAAGAAGGGGTGATGTTTTAGGTGTTATGGGATGCTGCAGGCCAAGGATTGGGGTTTGTACTAATGCAACAGTAGGGGTGATCTCTTATGGGTCTGGGAAGTTACATCCTTATGAGCATAACTATGCTACCCATGACCTAGAGCTTGCAGCAGTAGTGTTCACGTTGAATTTGTGGCAGCATTACCTCCTCGGGGAGCACTTTGTGGTCTTCATGGATCATAAGATTTTGAGGCATATCTTTACCCAGCGGGACCTGAACATGCAGAAATGAAGGTGTGTGGAGTTTCTTTAGGAATACATCTTCTATATCTCTTACACAGACGGTAAGGGGAATGGTGTGGAGGATGCCTTGAGCAGGAAGTCATAGAGGGAAGCTGTCCAAGAATCCGTGGATGCTTGGGAGTCAATGGAGGAGTTGGCTAACTTATACATGGATTCAAGGGTGGATTTTGGTATAGGTATTCATTTTTAGATAACATTGTAGTATTATTTTTTGTGGAAGGGGGACGCGTCTCAATGGGGAGACTTATATAGTGATGTGATGCACGATCGGGTTAACTGGGGCAATGCTCCGGAATGGTGGTTGGAGGATGGTCCGAATCAGATGATTTTCCAAGAAAAGTTGTTTGTTCTAGAGAATATGCGTGAGGGAGTTATACGTGAGTTCCATAACTCACTCTTAATAGTACACCCAAGAGTATCCAAGATATACTGAGTCCTGAGGGAACAATATTTGTCACCCGGGGAGAAATGGGAAGTGGCGGAGTTTGTGGCAAGGTGCCTGGTGTGTCAATAGTTGAAGGATGAACACATCATCCTCATAGGTCTGTTTCAGCCTTTAGATATCCCTGAGTGGAAGTGGGATCACATATCTATGGATTTCATCATAGGACTACCCCGAGTTCAAGGAAGCTGTGGTGCTATTAGGGTAGTGGTAGACCGGCTGAAAAAATCATCTTGCTTCCTGGAGATCAAGGAGTCGAGTGCAGTGGATGCTTTATCATAGAGACATGTGGATGAGGAGGTGTGGTTTCATGGAGTCCCCATGTCCATAGTCTTGGATAGGAATGCATGGTTTACCTCACATGTCTGGAGGGGATTGCAACATGCTTTTGGAACCCTCCTACGCCTTAGCACTACTTACCACCCCCAGACAGATAGGAAGACAGGGAGAACCATCCAGACATTAGAGGATACTCTATTGGATTGTGTTTTGTACTTGAAGGTATCATTGGAATGAGAACTTTCCTTAGTAGAGTTTTCCTACTATAATAGCTATCACTCTACTATTGGCATGGAACCATTTGAAGCCTTGTACCGGAGGCCGTGTCGTTCACCTGCGCGTGGGACTGAGGTTGGGGAGGCATGTTTTCTTCCCTCAGAGTTAGTGTAGAGCATAATAGAGGGGGTTTATCTTATACAATATAGGTTGAAGATGGAAGAGGACCGATAGAAGTCATATGTGGATCATAGGAGGAGACCCTTGGAGTTCGAGGTCAGGGACCACGTGTTCTTGAAGGTATCCCCTCAGCATGGGAAACATAGATTCGACAGGGGAGTAAGATTTCTCACAGGTTCATCAGACCCTTCGAGGTATTACGGTGGTTCAACGAAGTGGCTTATCGGCTAGCACTACCACCACCGCTACGGAGGGTGCACGACATCTTCTATGTATCTCATCTCTGTCGGTATCTACATTATGATTCACACATCCTCAACTAGAGAAATATGGATATCATGGATGACACGAAATTTGTAGAACAACCAGTGAGGATCAAGGATTGTGATGAGAAGGTGTTTCATGGAAAAACCATTCCTATGGTTCGTGTGTTGTGGAGGCATGGTGGCCTTGAGGAGAGTACCTGGGAATGGGAGGCACATATGCATGACCAAAACCCATATCTTTTTTGAGTATTGTTATGTTTTGTTTTGTCCTTGATTGTGATGTAGTTATTGACCTTCTTAACTATGAAATGTGTTGAAATTCATTGTTCTCTAAATGTGTGTGAAGAGTCCTGACTATTGGGAGGGGAGGAAGTAATCCCAAATCAAGACGCATTAAGGTGGATGTGATTAAACCGGTGTGGGTGTGATAGTGATCCCCAAAGTAGATAGTATCATGAAATTTTTAGGATCGAAATAGTGTATGTAGATGCTAAATTGAAAGCAGGGGTGAATTATAAGTTTAAAAACATTCGTTTTTTACCTTAAGGGAAACTATATTGACAAAGGTAAACATGGTAAATTCAGAATACCACTTTTAGTTTTACAATCTTTTTAGGTTTTGGAAATATGGTTCTAGAAATGAAACTTAAGAAAAGTTTAAAAGTAAAAGATTCTACCTTAAAGCGTGTAGAATCTTACTTATCAGAGTATAAAAAAGTAAAAAAAGTATAAGAAGATTGTACTTTCTTACTTTATCAAAACACATACAAAATAAATGTGAGAAAAAAATCTAACAAGTATGAAATCTTTTAACCCAAAGATAAGGGTATCCAAGAACCTTGGATAAAAGTCCCTTGATTTATACATTCAAGAAATGATGTCTTAACCATACCAGGGTAATCCATCGATAGGAATATTGGAATCTGTTTTGTTATCCCTGCAAACCCTTGAACTTTAAGCTAGTAGACACCTCTGTCTTCATATTCACAGAAGTCCTTGAACTTTTAGGTATTCGGTACCTCTGTCTTCTTATCCCCAAAAGTCCTCAATTGTACACAGAAAAAAGCAGAGTCTCACAAAGCAATATGAACAAGATGTTTAGTATGAAAACGGCATGATATTCTCTTTCTCTAGAAATCACTTCTGCAGCAGGAAATCTCTAGAGTGATCAAAAGGCATTAAGATCATTCAAAATAGCTCCTATTTATTGGCACTTCTCCAACAATGGACCCCTTCCTACAACAATCATATTTTTCATTGAATATCAGTAGAACCTGTACATGTGTCACTCAAACAACGGTTAGTTAGAAACAGATTGTATGACATTGTTTCCTAACTTTTTCAAATGTAATAAAAATAAGGTTGCTTAACAAAATCTAATTTTTCAGAGTCTAAGAAAAAATAATGTTTGGAGTCCAAGTGTAACACCCCAAGCTTCTACGGTACGTTTCCCTTCGAATAATGCGATAGCGTGTGTTGTACGCAACCTCGAGTTCTAACACACACCACAACTAATTAAACTAGCCGTTGTGAATAGTAATACCTACTTTTTGAAATCATATATATTTTCTATTTTAAAATGGACTTCATTTTTGGATTCGGAATATTGAAATTAGCCTAGGGTGAAATTTTGGTACTTTTCGGATAACTTTAATATTTTGATGAATAGTGAAAATTACTAAATTTTAATTAAAAACAACTTTTTTAATCAAAATAATTAATAGTGATAAATTGTGAATTTGAGTGGTTTTAAAGTATATTTAGAATATATTTTTACCATTTAATATAATGTTGGTCATTGGACATAATTTTACAATTAAACCGAACATAAACAAGTGTCAATCTTTTGATAGTTATTACCTCTTAAAAACACGCTTTTTGTTTTGACAGCGGGAATTAATTTTAAATTAATTTCTGACACTTCTGTGTTTTGAATTTAGAAAAATGGATTCCATATTTGGAATCAGGATGTCCAAATTTTTTAAATAGGTAACTTTTATTTTTAGACATTTTGAATAATTACTGTGGTAAATATTTTATTTACCATGGTTAAGGGTAAATCCGGTAAATAAGGGTTAAAAAAATAATATTATAATAATACAAAATTACCCTAAAACGTGTCCTAACCTTATTGGTGGACACATACCCGACCATGAGCATCCTTGGGTCAATTTGGGGACCCCTTGGAGCCACTTGTATGTGGTAGGGACACTTTATATTAATAAAGTTAAAATAAAAATAAAAATGGCATAAGCTTACATCTTTTAGAAGAACAATTTTTACATAGGGTTATACATGTTGGATTTTCGTTTATAAATATTCATTAGAAAGATAAAAAGATTTCCTACATAATGATATTTTATTTATAATTTTTAGACATCAAATAATTTAAATTATTAATGACACAATAATGATGCAATGTTTACCTCATTAATAAATCATTTAAATAAATAAGATTATAATGATTAAAATATTATCTAATACCTGTCCAATTATTATTGGTTGATGTTATTTAGAATATTAGTCATCCTATCTTCGACCTCAATGATTTTTGGACCATTATAAACCGAATATAATTATATTATAAAGTAATACTTTCACTCTTTCCTAAAGAGCCCCTCTTCTCCTTTATAAAAGGAGACCACTTCTACTCATTCCTCACACCTCTCAAGCCACTTGGCTCGTCCAAACTCTGCCCAACTAATCTCCCCACATCCCTCTACTCCTCCTTGAAGCTTCCCCTTAGGCAGAAATCATTTCAAGAAGTACTTTGGTTCCAACCAAAGTGAGTTACCTAAATTAAAGGTAACGATTTCTCTTAAATTATTTTCCTTTATTTTGCTTCTCCAACCCCCAAACTCTTTTTATTTCCTTTCTTTTGTAACAACACCAGTATCTTCAATATACTAGGATGTTGTTATAAGAATGATTCAAACTAAACATACACACAACTCCATCTAATGGATGATGAACATAATGTTTCTGTGGATGGCAAACTAACGCCTCACGAAACGATGATCGTTCAAATACATATTACCGCCTCTCATGGTGGCCATTATGATGGCACTGTAGTTAAATATGATATTAATGATATATATTTTATATATAAGCTTCTGTAATTCCATTTTATTTCATACCATTATTCGTTTCATGTTGTATATACATACGATAATTTCATTTGAGGAAGTGCGGACTACCGCCCCCTTAAAATGATATGACTCGTTCATACCACACATGGAACGTATAAAGGATGGTGTTAATGAACTTAAGTAACATATATAAAATATTATATTATACTGGAATAGTAATATACCTATGTATCATTTGGATTCAATTCTTTTAAAATAAAAATTAAATGGAAGTAGCGTTCGTGCGTACGTACGGACTACCGTCTCCACGAACGCGGTGAGATCCATCCTCCATAGTATCCATTCAAGTCTTATTCTCATTTTAGGGTTAAAAATAATTTTAATATCATTCTGATTATGAATAAGATTTAATCTATCCATTACAAACATGTCTTACGTAACCAAACATTTAAGAAGAACGAATCGATTATCACCTGAAACGACGATAATACTAAGATATTATTAATAAAGCAATGTTAAAAGATCATATATGATATCATATTAATGTATATGATTCTTGTATAATTTAATAACAATTATTTCACCATTATACAGGAGGTTAACCGACCCCAACAAAGGAAAAGTACAAGGTAAGGGTTATTTCACAATCTCTTCATTATCCGAGGTTGTTTATACGTAATAATCTACTAGGATATCTTTATCATCCACATCCATGTTTCTTAAAAATGTATTTCAAAACATTTTTACTATTTACAAGAATATGGGTTATAGTCATTTATACCCTTGTTTGACTTTTTATAAGAGGTTTATAAAGGAATCTTTCCGTCGTTTTCAAAACAAGGTCCTTTTTAACCTTTTCGACAGAATTGAGGTAAGAATGTTTTTTTTAACTTATACGGCGGGTGCGGTTATTTTACGCCGTTATAAAATCTTCAAAGCTTTCCTTACAATCTTATAAGAATATTTTCAAAGAAAATGTTTTATTTTATATGGATCTTAAATGATTTCAAAATAAAAGGAGATATTTCTTTAAAAAGAATTTTGATTTCATCTACGTCAACATCCTTTGATGGATTTTAAGATTATTTGAAGTTGATTTATTATGATACAAAACTTCTATATTGTATTGAAGGTTTTGTGATATGTTTGACTATGGATGTGCTATTTTTATACCATTCATAGTTTATGGTGAAATTATTGACATTTCGTATGCTAGTTTTAATACGAATGTTTATGTTATGTTTAAACCTTTTCGTATGGGAATGCATTGGACTTAATAAGTGACGGGTGGAGCCCGCTATAGCTCCTCGATGCATCGGTAGGTCTCATGAGACAAACTAGTGTCTTGGCACAAGGCCTTGACAAAATCTTATTTGTAGTCTTGGCACGAGGCCTTGGCTATGTGGTTATGATAGTCTGGCATTATGCATTCCAACATTATGAAAGTGGTTATTGATTTTTGCATGTGATTATTCGATTAGTAGAATATCCATGTGAATAAGTAAATGGCATTATTTCATTTTATTTATGCCATACCATGTTGAAAGTTCATGTTTGAAAGGCTTTTGTTTTAGTTATACATTGCCTTAAAAGTTTATTCTTATTTATGAAAGTTTCCGCTATTTTGTTATCCTTACTGGGCATTTGAGCTCACCCCTTTTATATGTTTTATTTTTCCCAGGAAGTGAAGAAGTAAATTATGAATGACCTTCAGGGATATTATGTGGGGATATGTGTGTGGATTATGGAGACTTTATGTTGTTGTAGTAGTTTTTCATTTTATGATGTAATGTAAAACCTATGAATATATCTAGTGTTTCCAAGGCTACTAAACCAATCGGTCTTTCGAGATTTGATCTTTCTTGTGATCATGCCAATGTTATGTAATAATGCACCGACTCTGGGTAGATGGGGTCGGGGCGTTACACCAAGAAAATAAATATTCATAGAAAATAATTCATGGATATCGAGATTATTTTTTCAATGAATTTAGAACCATAATTCTATAGATTTCTAATTTTAAAATCCAATGAATTCAGAATCTTAATTTTGATGAATTAGGTGTATGAATTATAATAAATTCGGATTCTGAATTATAAGGAATTCAGAGTATGAATTTTAGATATTCAGAGTCTGAATTTTATGTAATTCGGTTCTTGAATTTCAGATAATCTGGTGTATGTATTTCATAGAATTCGGAGTGTGAATTTTAGAAAATTCTGAGTCTGATTATCATTGAATTCGAAGTCTGAATTTCCAAGAATTCAGAGTCTGAATTTCAGATAATTTGGAGTCTAAATTTCAAAGAATTTGGAGTCTACTATTTAGAGAATTCGGAGTCTGAATTTTAGAGAATTTAGAGTCAATTATTCAGAGAATTCAGATCCTAAAAATAGAATACTATAAAAATAAGTATTTATAGGACTCATAGTTTTTAGATGTGAAACCTATTTTTTGAATTAGTAATAAAATGAGTTAGATTTAGAGAGACAATAAAATAATCAATGAAAACATAGTTAAGGATGAAATTTTATTAGAGAATGATAATTTTCCTCCTTAAGATAATTCTTAGGGAAAATATAATTTTTCTTAAGATAGAGTGTCTGTGATTTTTAAAACATATAGGAATAGAAAAGTAATAAGGAAACCTTATTGAATCAACAATCTACACCTTTTTGGAAAGCACAAACAACCTTACGAAAAAGATTATAAAGTCATATAAATTTTCTTTATGAACATAAAAGGACAACTTATCTCTCTTTACTTATGGATTATAATGAATACAACTAACTCTTCCTTAGGTTTTGAAGTCCCTAAGGATCATATTCTTGACTTCCTTAAAGAAATTTATCTTTCACTTTCATAAGGATGTATTCTTTGAGTAAACATTCCCTTAGATAGAGTCCCCCTTACATAGGAAATCTTATTCTGTACTTATTATTTTTTTCATTCCTTTCTCCCCCTTTGTTATTTTAAAAAAGGAATAAAGGTAGTGGAAAAAACGGTACTTGAAATATTAGTACTATAAAAACAAAAATTATTAAGAACAACCAAAATATCATTATGATAAGAAATATTTTTATAAGGAGGAAAATTCAACAAAAGATTGGATTGAGAAAAAAAATTATCATTCTTTATCCTTCAGTATTAACTTCTTCATAATGATTTTCAGCTTCATAAACTCCTTGTGATCCTCTTCGACATGCTTGAGTAGCTGATCCTGATCTTCATTTTTCTTTTCCAAGGCTATAATCTTTTCTTCCAGAGCCTTAAGAATTTATTCTTGAGATTTCAAAATATCTTCTTTCTTATTGAGTTTCTATTCGAACTGAATTCTAAGATCTATTTCACTTTTCCAATTCAAAGAAACTGAATTAAGCTTCCCATTCAGATCATTGAATTCCTAATTCTATGTTTTCTATTCGAGACTCAAATTTTCCTCAAAACTTTTAGTAAAATCTTTGAACTTCCCATCTTTGGTTTCAAAAGCATCCTTCATAGTTTCTTGAAAATCATCAAGGATTCTCATCTCTTCAATTTTTTTCCTTGAAAACGTTGTGATTTCCTTGGAATATCTTCTATGAGCTTCATATCAAATGAATAAGTATTTGAAATTATCCTCAAGCCTAAAATACATATCCATAAGCATTGTAACTAAATTCGATTTCTGATTAAACCAATGATGAAGTAACTAAAATCTCAATTCTATACTCGGAAAAGAGGGAATGGTATCAACCAACTTATCAAATATTAGACTATAAAGTAATTTCTAATAGAAGACAATTCTGATTCATATTGTTTGGTTGGTGAGGATTCTTTTTCTATCTCTTTAGCCTTTCTCTTCGACGAACCACCAACATCATTCTTTGTCATTATGGATTTCCTAGGTGTATGAACCAATACTTGTTTTCCCTTATCAACATTCAGAATTCTTTATACGTCTTTTGGTGATTCAATTTCACTATATGATCACTGATATATATTATCTTCCTCAAATTTTTCTTTTCTAGTATCTACCACAAGATCCTATTGCTAAATGAAGTCATGGTTTCTACTTTCATCATCAGATAGTTTGTTCACTTCTTCCTACTTATTATCCTATTTTCCTTTTGAAAGAATTCTTGTTGATTCAGCTTCAGAAGTATGGATTGAGAAATTTTTTTAAGGAATATCCTTCTCATGATATTATACCACATATATTATCATGTCTTTTGTATCATCAGTTCCTTATTCTTCTTTTTCAACTTCCACTTCCTGAACTATTTCTTATTGTTCTCATGCTTCTTTTCTTTTTCGTGCTTCTCAAGATCCTCAACAGCCTTCAACTTTAAAGATTTTTCTTCACCATGGTCCATTCCAATACTAGGATCCCCTTCCTTCCTATTATTCTTGAATTCTATCCACTTGGAAACCACTTCATCCAGATAAGTCTATTTATTTTTTTGATTAGGTGGTGCTGATTGATTTTCCTTAACAGTAGTCGATTTTTCTTTCTTTTATAGTTCCTTCACCTTCCTCTTCATACAAACATTCTTGTATGTCTTAGCCACATACTATTTCATTGATAGGGATTCTATTTTAGCTTCATATAAATCATAAATATCTAATGATTCACTACCGAAGCCAACCTTCATCCTTCTTAGGGTGTCATCACTAAGAATCGTGACCATGAAACTCCTTGTCTTAGAACTACAAGGGATTTTGAATGACTTTAGGAAAAGAAATATAATCATGGAGATAATGAATAGATACATGATTATTTTCTATTTGAGAGTCCCATTATTGATATTCATGATTTTCAGCATAACATACTTTACCAAATTAATCTTTCTAAGATTCACCAGAAAATCTGAAGCATAAATATCACTCTTCTTTTGGGTATCCAAATAACCTATTTTTGGAATGAGAAATACCTAGAACCATAACTATTAGATCCTAAAATTTATATAAATATGATTAATATTTGGAGTCTTCACTGCAGATAGACCAAGGTATTCTATGTATTTCTCCTTATAAAAAGTTCCTAAAACATCTGGAATCTTGTGAGTGCAGAACTTAGCTTATCCCTCATAATGAATTCCATGTAAGTTGAATGCCATAATTTAGGAAGGGAAATAGGTTTTACCATAACTTTTAAAGGAAAACTTGTCTCTCCCCCTTCATTGAAAAAAGCTTACCGACAGATAAAACTTAACCAACAATTCTGGATAAACCGTATCTTGTGCCTTCGATTATGATATACACAAACTCTCCCATCTATTAAACATTATTTTATTTGAAATAAGAGAATCATATTTGGAAATGAACATTAGATCTACTAACATTTCCTTGTAGATCTTCCATTTATAGATTAACTGTACATGTGATATTTGTTTTCTGAGGAGAGGCTTCCAATGACATTCAAAATTATGAAAACCTGGAAAGTCGGAATGAACCTTAAGTAGAGCAATAGGGTTCCAGCATTCCAAAGCATTGAAAACTGATGTGGGAAAACTATCGGGTTGTCTTTATATAGGCGTTTGAGGTGATAGTTCATCTTCCCAAAAATATCCAATGGTGGAAACACTTTTGATCAAATCCAATGGTTGAGATGATAGCTAATGAAATAATTTGGTGGGTTCCGATATTTTGAGGTTTTTAAGATAAAAAATTTGGATTTAAGAAAAAGTGAATCCGGAAAATTTTCATAAACAAGATTAAAATACCAACATATAAAAAATTGATTACAAAAATTGATGTAATGAAACGCACCTTACAGAATGCTAGTAAAATTATAAGTAATAAGGAAAATTGTTCTTGAAAAACTATAGATTCCGGAAAATTTTCTTATGTTAGAATTTTTTTTTGAAAATGAGTGTTTTTATACTACATAAAATAAATTTGACTACGAAAATTGTTTTTGGTTATTATAATTTTGACTAAAAAAAATTTGATTAAGAAAATTTTTATTTCTAAAATTTAAGGAAGGAAAATTTTGGAATGAGATCTTTTTTACTAACAAGAAAATGTACTCCCACTTTGAAAATGAGTTTCTTACCATAAGTATATATCATTCTTCAATTTATCAAAAATAGTGTATGTAGATGCTCAATTACAATTGGGGGGAGGTAATTTTACGTTTAAAAACTTTCATTTATAAGCTTAAGGAAAGATATGTTTAACAATGTTAAACAAGGTAAATTCACAAGAACTCTTTTAGTTCTACCAACTACCTATGTTCCAAAAATATGGTTCCAGAAATGAAACATAAGAAAATTTTAGAAGGAAAAGATTATACCTTAATGAATATAGAATCTTACTTATCAGAGTATAAAAACGTAAAAGAATATATAAGAAGGATATACTTTCTTCCTTTATCAAAACATAGTGGAAATAAACATGAAACAATACAAGTAACAAGTATGAAATCATTTAACTTGAAGAGAAGGGTATCCAAAAACCTTGAATAGATGTCCCTTGATTTATACTTTCAAGAAATTCTATCTTACCCACGCCATGGTAAGAACTTGATATGAATATTATAATCTGTCTTGTTATCCCCGCAAGATCTTGAACTTTAAGGTAGTCAGCACCTATGCCTTCATATCCACGAAAGTCTGTGAACATTAAGGTATTTGGTACCTATGTCTTCCTATATCGGAAAGTCCTAGACTATACAAATTAACTATCTAAGTCACATGAATAAATCTGAACAAGATGTTCTGTACACACAAGGAATGAGAGTCTCTCTCTCTAGAAATCACTTTAGCAGCATGAAATCTATAGTGTGATCAACATGTATTGAGCTCGTTCAAATGAGCTCCTATTTATAGGCACTTCTCCAACAGTCGGCTCCCCCCTCCAATGATCATATTTTTCCTTTAATCTCAGAGGGACCTATATAAGTGTTACTCATACAACAGTTAGTAAGAAATAGATTGTACAATATTGTTTCATAACTTTATCAAGTGTAAGAAAAATAAGGTCTCTTAACCAAATCTAACTTTTCAGAGTCTAAGGAAAAATAAATTTTGTCGTCTAAAAAAATAAACATTTCGAGAAAATAAATCATTGATATTAGGATTCTGTTTTTCAAGTTATTCGGAACCCGAATTATGTATATTTCGAATCTTGAATTCCAATTTATTCGAAATTTGAATTAGGAAGAATTCAGTGTCTGAATTATATGGAATTCAATGTCTGAATTCTAATTAATTCAGAGTCTGAATTATCAAGAATTAAGAGTCTGAATTTTAGAGAATTCAGAGTATGAATTTTAGAGAATTCAGAGTCTGAATTTCAAAGAATTTAGTGTCTGAATTTCAAGGAATTCAGAGTCTAAATTTCAGATATTTCAGAGTCTGAATTTTAGAGAATTTGGAGTTTAAATTTCAGAAAATTATGAATCTGAATTTCAGATAATTATGAGTCTAAATTTTAGAGAATTAGGAGTCTAAATTTCAAAGAATTTGGAGTCTAAATTTTAGAGAATTCAGAGTCTGATATTAAAAGAATTCAGAGTCTAAATTTTAGAGAATTAAGAGTTTGAAATTCAGAGAATTCGGATCCTTAAAACAGAATAGTCTAAAACTAATAATTTAAAGGATTCCGAGGTTTGAGATGCGAAACTGGTTTTTATACATAAGAATAAAATGAGTTATATTTAGAGAGACAATAAAATTAATACTGAAACATAGTTAAGGATAAAATTTTCTCCGAGAATGAAAATTTTCCTCATTAAGATAATTCTTAGTGAAAATATAATTTTCCTTACAATAGGGTGTGTGTGATTTTCAAGAAATAAAGGAATGGAAAAGTCATAAGAAAACATTATTGACTCAACAACATGGAGTAAGTGACTCCCTAATCCATATGACTGGAAAATATGAACCTTATATGTTTGTGTGGTTTCTTGAGGGAGAGGAGTTCCTACATGTCTAGGGTGGTTTTGTTGTGAGAGGAATATTTCGATGTGGTTGTTCGAACCCCTCTATTTACGTCGGGTTTTATTTTGATTCTCAAGGATGAGAATTTTCTGAGAGGTATCTAATGTAATGGATTGGACCCTCCGGGTCCATTAAATTTCCAATTTCATGCGTTCGGAGTGCCCATGACCCCATCAGTAAGTCCAGAGGGACGTGGTGTCGATGGCTAGATGTCACCATGGTGTCACCCATCGGTGGCACCAATTTGTGTGACCCAATCAGTGCCACGGGGACTAGTCAGAGTTATCATTCCCCAGTTCTCCCAAAATTCCACTTTTATGTCTTTTAACCTTTTTAAAGTGGTTTAAGGAAGTTTTCATCCCCATAAAAAACTTTAAATACCCTATGAGTGTCGGTGACCCTTAACAGAGTCGTTTTCCTCTCTTTAAATGAAATATTATTAATGCATAGCTATTATGGATGCCTCTATGATGAGAATTAGTAAAAAAACCATTAATTCCATCATGTGTAACCATTCAACTATATGGTGAAACGACGATCTTCCATTAATGCCGTTAAAAATTAGTATCCCATAAATGTAGGATCTCACTTTTTTTATCGCATGTGAATTCTTTCTTTCTTTATTATTCTTGGCTAGTATCCTTTCCTTCTCCTTGGTGAATTTGGAGTCCCCCTTCCCAACACTAGTGGTGTGCCTATGCTAGAGCATTTCATTATCATTATTGGAGTCCTATAAGTTCGTCCCCTTCAAGTCATGCATCCCCAGTTGTTGGCGCGTGGATAAAAAATTCTACTATTGATCATCCAGGTAGGGTTATTCCTTCATCCCACTTTAGTGTGTATCATGCATGGTGGGTATGTTAATGTTTCCTTCGGGGATGGATGAAACCAATCCATAATGAAGATAATAAATGGGTTTTAAAGAATTAAGGGGTGTATTTGATGGTACTATTGTACTCTTTTATCTTTTCCTATATATTGTGAATTGTATGGGATTATGTGCACTGAATATCATGGCCATTTGTGGTCCTTTCATTCAAACTAATGAACCTATGGTTTTTGGATAATTTTGTAATTGAATTTCTGAAACATGGAAAATGGTGTGTTCAATTTTAGAGGACTATTCCATACCCTATTAGCTCGGTTGCCGGGACCATTAACGTTGCTGATTTTCTTTATTTTGGTACTTCCCGTTGGAGTTTCTTGTTTTGTAGCACTTGTTATTGGAACTTGCATATGGGAATGGATTTTGTTGGATTTACTTTTACTTACGGGTTTTGTGTTGTTTGGGATTTACTATCATATCTCCCAATCCTACTAAACAAAAAGGGTAATGCCGCCCATTTTAGGTGTGATCCTATACCCTTGGTGCTATTCACCACTTTGGGGCCTATTGAAGGGGGGTCTCAGGGGACATTATCTATACTTAAACTTGAAAAAGGAAGGTTCTATCAATATTTTGTCCCTTCCCTAATCTTCGTGATGGTGGGTTGTGACATAATATGTTATAAAGGTCTTGGTAGGTATCCTTGAAATAAAAGTTTCTATTTTAATATGTATTCTAGAAATGATATATCTTATTACTTAGTTATGATTTTTTGGATCATGATGTTTATTTACTTATGATTCATGTCCTATGAACTACCATTCCTTATCCCATAACTCATATTTATGATCTTTTATATGAAGGGTATGATGTCCTAATGTTCCAATTGTGTTATCAAACCCCTATGTTCATGTTTATGCTTACATGTATCTCTCATTTACCCTTACTGAGCATCCGAGGTCACCCATTTCTTATGTTCTCTTTATATAGGATATGAATAAAAATTTTATGTAGAAGTACTAAAGTTGGAGATATTTATGGGAGATGTTAAAGGTCTTTCACCAGGAGAGGATATTTTGTTTCCAAGTTTCCAAAGTGACTAAACGATTACGGTCCTCATGCATGTATTTTTTTACGGTATTGAATTATAATCTAAAATGATGTAATATCAATGTATGTAATGCCAAAGTATCTATAAGAATTTTCTGAGCTCAGATGCACCGTAAGGGTAAACAATATTTCATAAGCTTTCATAAATAAGAATAAACTTTTAAGGCAAGGTATAAAACTGAAACAAAATCCTTTTAAACATAATACTCTACATAATATGGTAAGACTAAATCAAATAATTCCATTTAACCATTCATATGAATATTTTACGAGTCAAATAATCACATGTAATATAAATAACTAATCTCCTAATTTAGAAATTAATAATTCTAGGAATCATAACGACATTTTAAAGTCCTCATGCTGAGACCACAATAAATAGGTAAAACCCGAAACTAGTTTTTCTCATGAGACCAATTAATAAAAAGAGGGGCTATAGAAGGCCCAAACAATCACATAAAAATTCCAATTCATTTATCATATGATAGGGTTAAAACACAACCAAAATAATCATTCATAAAAAAATTGTAATATAATGTATGAAAAATTTAACTGTAAACCAAGAATGATACCTAAATAGAACAACCACATACAAACTGATCAAAAACCATTCTATAAAATATGGTAAATTATATCATAAGATATCAAACTCAATTTAAAATAAGATCCAATGAAGTATATTTACATAGATTAAAATATTCTATCAAAATCTTTAAAATTATATTAAAAAAATACACTCTTTTCATTGAAATCATGTATTCAAAATTCGAGAACATATAAAAGAAGAAATTTAAAAATATATTTTCAAATCAACGATTCCCATTCCACTTTGAATCATTTGAAAGGAATTACCATATTATAACATTCATATCTATATAAGAAAATCCTTAAAACCATTTTGAAAACATGTACACTAATGAGAAAGATTTTAAAAGAACAAATATTTAAAACATTTAAAAAATGGTTTTAGTTAAATAATACATTACATAAAATCAATGAAATATTCTTCTTGAAAATAATTTTATGAAGCATGGAAATGAATGTTAAATATTACCCTCTAAATACTTACGTGTGAAAAATTTCTGATAATAAATATATTATGAAATGAACACTTGCATTAGGTGTGATACTCTGTGCATGTGTAAAAAACTCTTGTATAAAGGTTTTAAACATATTAATATTTTATAAAAAAATCATAATAATATTTAATATATCTTATATGATTCATTTATGACTTTATGTTACTAATTTGTTAATAATTTCCATGTTAAAGAAACATTTCGGGTATTAATCGCTTTGTTTATGTTACGTGTTTTGAATTGTTACTCTTGATCTTATTACTTAGATAATGATTTAATTACTTCCATAATGTAAAACATGATATATATATCATGTATATTCAGTATATAATTAAATATAAAATATTTATAAATACAATGGAACACACCATTCATGGAGATGGTAGGTCGTACGTATGCGTGAACGATGTTTCCATTTTCTTATCATATTGAATAGAAGTAAGTAAATGGAATATATATATATATATATATATATATATATTATTCTAGTATAATTTTTATTACATATATTTCATATTTATTTAGTATATACATTTTTATAATCATTTTGAAAATTTTAACACGGAGAATGAATCTCCTTATGTCGTGGACAAGGTAGGTCATACGTACGAACACATGACTGTATCATTACCTTAATGGTAAAATGGAATATAATTGGACGTAATATGACTTATAAATAAATAAAATGATGTTATATTTATTATTTAAATCCTTTATATTAATTTTTATACCCATCGGAATAGGGTATTCATGACAAACATTTTACACCACATCATGGAGATGGTAAGATGTACGTACGCACACACAATGATATTATTTTTAGTAGGATGGGAAAAATGAGAAATATGGATGTCCCATAATTATAAAAACATATCAGAATATACTATATTATGGAGTTATGTCACAACCCGTCCTCGGGGCCCGTGCCGTGACTACCCCAAGCTCGCCTTCCATAGGTCAGGGGCTGGCGACTAGCACCAAGGCGTAATTCCCGGTAAAAAGGGAAGGCATTTCCTTTGTAAAGTAAACAACAAACTCCACAGAGCAAGAAAGCCGAAGTAAACACTATGTAAAAACTGATACAAAAGTAAGTGCGGAAAAGTAAGTGGGCCATAATACAAACCCAAACTGAAAGTAAAGTACAACTGGAAAGGAAAAAACAACAACTGAAAGTAAAGCCGCAGCCTCGAGCCGTCCATTGAATCTCCCACCTGAAGGGTGGGTACAGATGGCCTCCACAGCTCCTCGGTCCAGCCGTCCGCTCCGAGTATGTCCCACCCAGTGGTCCACCTCCGGGTACCGACCTGCTCCGTAAGCCTCAACCGCGATCAGCGATTTCCGTCATCTGCAACCAACATAACGTAGTGCGGGCATAACCCATGTAGGGTTGAGTATAAGATACTCAGTAGGGACCCCGAGACCCCCGAAGGCCTCCCAGAATCCATAAAGGATAATCCACAAAGGAAGATACAATCACAAATAAACATCCAACTCTACTTAGGTATATTACCATACATATACCTAAGTCATCAATTCCAGTTCTCTCCAACCTCTGAGCCCAAGTTCGATCCCATCCACACTAGAAACAAAATGCAATCCACACAGGATAGCACAACACAATCCCCACAGAAAAGCAAAGAAGGATTCAGCTCACACAGGTATACATCTTCGTATGATGGTAGAGATGATCAGATATAGCCACTGATTCATCTTAATCCCTCGGACCCACAAAGGATCGATAGATACTAACCCCCACAATGACCCACAATGGATCTGTCCCACACAGGATCGATAGGTAACTAACCCCCGCAATGACCCACACAGAATCGGACCCACACAGGATCTGCAGGCGCTGGCCCACACAGGACCGCTGAGCGCTGACCCACATAGGATCTGACTCACACAGGATCGGTAGAATTGATCCATGTAGGATCCCCAAGTGTTGTAGTCGTCGCCGTCGAATCCACAGAGAATTCCTGCACAGTCATCATTGTCGTCGTAGTCGCAGCCAACTCTAGGGTTCTCGCGCACAGAAAACTCGTTTCGGAGGGTCCTCTCCACAAGCCGAGGGGCTGATACAACAAATGACACATAGTCCGGAGTTGATGTATCCAAAAGTTCCGTATCATCAACAGGAGCTCAACGTCACAGACGGCGCGTCAATCGGACGCCCGGTCTGAGAGTTATTGGCCTTTTCGTCCGAGGGGCCCGGTTGGTTTTTAAGTCAAAACCAACCCGACCGTACTCCAAGTATGTCCAAACCTCGATCGGAGTAATAAAAAAGTTCCATCTCACTTAGAGGAATCCAACAAAGTCGACGGCGCGTCAATCAGACGTCCGGAACTCAAGTTATAAGTGTTTCCGCTCCGAGGGCCCGGCTGGTTTCGTGTACGAACCAACCCGGACAAACCAAAAGTTCTCTGATACCTTAAGTTTAATATACCGAAACGACCGACTCGATCCAAGGATCACATCTCAGCTGACGGTACGTCGATTGGAGGTCTGCAGCTCATGGTATGGGCAACATACCGAAAGAGGTTTGGTATTAGGGGGTTTAGGCCCAGTCCGACCCGGCCCGATACGCCTAGGGTCGTCCCGAACAAGGTCGACCCGAACCGAGTCCGGGTTTGGCCCATTTAGGCATGGCCCGGCATGGGCGCAACCCGGCTCAGCGTCCCTACGCGCTGGTGGTCCGGCGCGCTGGCCAGGTGGCTCGGCCGAGCCGTTCGGAGGCGGGGGGGGGGGGGGATGCCCCCGCGTTTGGTAACCGCGAGCCCTTAATGGGGCTGCTCACGTCCGGACAGCCGAGGGTTTTGAACCCCCGGTTCTTCCACGGTCCGGCCGGCCCACTCCGGCCGGCCGGCTTCTGCCGCCATGGGACCGGAAAGGCCGGTCCCACTGCTCTGATACCGGTGGCCCGAAACTGGCCGCCGGTTCCCCTGCTCCGCCGCGGCCCAGAACCGGCCGCGACCATCGTCCGTTCGGCGCGGTGCAACGGCACCGCGCCCCTCCTACGCGGCCCGATCTGGATGCGGTGCTTTCGTAGTTATCCGGTGGGGTGCAACGGCGCCGCATCTTTGGTTCGTTTTCAACGGCGCGGCGCGACGGCGCTGCTCTTATTCCCCTTCTTTAATATTTTCTGCACAGTGCTTCGGCACCGCGTTTCGTTGCTCGTGCCGCAATCAAAATCAAACCAACTAGGGGGAGGAGGGTCGGCCGTTTTCGTGCAGTCTGACCTTCTCCCGTTATTGCGATATCAGGCGGCTCAAAAGAAAGGAAGATGGCGACGGAAGTAATCAAAAAATAAACCCCTACCTCAACGTTGTCGTCGAACGAGAGTTCGTCGCGGAATTAACCGTCACAGAAGAAGAGGATCGCCGTGGAAGAAAGCGTCACGGAAGGAACATCGTTGGCGTTAGGTGATCTCCGAGGAAGGCGTCTCTTGCCATCGTCCGCCGTCGGAGGTTGGCGTTCTTCATCGGCGGCAGTGCGTTTTTCGCATTCTTCGTCGAAGAACAAAGAATCCTCAAGACCTCTCTTTTTCCTCCCAAAGTCTTATCACAACAAAAACCCAAAAATAATAAAATATGTCATTCCCTTATTTTATTATCATAACATAAGTATTTGAGATTAAAAAGAAAAGAAACAAACAATTAATTCAAAGAAATAATTGTAACGATTTAACCGCCCAAATTAATGAGGCGTTTCTTAACAAGAATAAACGCACGGTTGACTTCATTAAAAAGGAGGTCGCGGGTGAGTTACTTAGAAGGAAAGAAACGGTGGGACTCGTGCGGTCCCCACCTCACAAATATCCTACGAAGTGGGTAGGATATTGTGGGTTCCACCTTATCCGCTTAACTTAGGATAAGCTCCTTTAAGTAAAATAAAATAAATTGTCGCACCACTTTTATTTTATTCTTAACTTAACCACAAAAATTAAAAACCACACCAGAACAAATGAAACTCCAGAAAAGGTGTTTATAAGCAATTATCAGTGTTGCGAATCCATCGGTGCCTTCGTAATTTTATTCCTAGCACCGGTTCAAAAGTTATAAAAACCCACTCATTCGTTCACTGAACGTACCCGAGCTAAACTTCAGAAAATGATTCCGGGCACAACGGGTCTCTGAATCAGGTTCCGTCAGAAACCGCGTTCTTGTAAAATTACCAAGAAAATTAAGAAAAAACTTTCCTTGAATTCTTCGGGTCTTTACATCACTCCCACCTCAGGGTTTTACATCCCTGTAAGGATACATAAAAAACTAGGGAAACAAAAGTGGGTACGGAGCATGCATCTGAGCCTCCCGCTCCCAAGTGATCTCCTGGAGGTTCCCGTGCTGCCACATGATGCACACTAGAGGAATCGACCGTCCACGTAGGACCCTCTCCTGTCGATCCTCAATCTCCACTGGGACCTCCGAAAAAGTCTCCCCATCATCAACGTCCAGCTCCCCATGGTCAATGATGTGCGTCAGGTCGTGCACGTATCTCCTCAGCTGGGATACGTGGAAGACGTCATGCACCCGGTGCAACTGAGGTGGTAGAGCCAGGCGATAAGCCACCTCGCCAATCCTACTGAGGACCTGGAATGGTCCGATGAAGAATGGAGACAACTTACCGCCTCGACCAAATCTCCGTAATCCATGTCGAGGTGAGACCCGCAAGAAGATGTGGTCGCCATCCTCGAACTCCAGTGGCCTCCGCCTCCTGTCAACATAAGACTTCTGTCAGCTTTGAGCTGTCCTCATCTTCTCCTGGATGACCTGGACCTTCTCTATCATGGCCTGGACCATCTCTGGTCCCACAAGTGCTGACTCCCCAGGGTCTGTCCAGCACAGAGGTGACCTACAAGGTCGGTCGTACAATGCCTCATATGGTGCCATACCAAGGGTGGAGTGGTAGCTATTGTTGTACGTGAACTCCACCAAGGGTTGGTGGTCCTCCCAGCTGTGACCAAAGTCGAGGACACATGCACGGAGCATGTCCTCGAGAGTGTGAATGGTCCCCTCCACCTGATCATCTGTCTGAGGGTGAAAGGCGGTGCTTAGACATAGCTCCGTCTCGAACGTCTCCTATAGACCCTTCCAAATCCAGGAAGTAAAGTGAGCATCTCGATCGGAGACGATAGATGATGGCACACCATGAAGCTGTATAATCTCCTGAATGTAGAGACGTCCCATGCTCTCCACTAAGCCCTGCTCTCTGATGGGTAATAAGTGAGCCGACTTTGTAAGTTGGTCGACAACCACCCAGATGGAGTCATGACATATGGAAGTGCGTGGAAGTCCAGTCAAGAAGTCCATAGATATCCCATCCCACTTCCACTCAGGGGCCTCCAAAGGTTGTACCAAGCCTGCTGGTACCTGATGCTCTGCCTTCACCTACTGGAAGGTGAGGCATCGAGAAACGAACTCTGCCACAACCTTCTTCATGCCTGGCCACCAGTGCTATCGCCTGAGATCCTGGTACATCTTTTCCACCCCAGGATATACCGCCAAAGGGTAAGTGTGAAACTCTCTCAACACCTCCTCCCACAAAGAAACTGGTACCAAGGTATGTTCTCTGAAAAGGACGTCATGCTATCCTCCTAAGGAGAAACCATTAGGTGCATGTCCTGAGGATATCTGCGCACGCCGCGTCTCACAGTCGGCGTCCCCACGCTGTGCCTCTCTGACCCAATGCAGTAGTGGATGTGTGACTATGAGTGACTGAAGGAAGGCTGCTCCTTCTCTATCCACAAAGGATATCTGCAAAGTGGATAGATACTCTGTCGCCTCCCCAAGTACCTGAATGCCCATCCTCCTGCTGAGAGAATCGGCTACCACGTTCCCCTTCCCAGGAGTATAGACTATCTCAAAGTCATAGTCCTGGAGGAACTCGATCCATTGTCGTTGTCTCAGGTTCAGGTCCTTCTGAGAGAAGATGTAACTGAGACTCTGATGGTTAGAATAGAATGTAAAGTGCTCGCCCATCAGATAGTGTCGCCACATATTCAGAGAGAAGACCACTGATACTAACTCCATGTCATGGGTAGCGTAGTTCTACTCATGCTACCTCAACTGACGTAATCCATAGGCGATCACGGCCTGCTCCTGCATCAGGACACATCCGATTCCAGTCCCTGATGCATCGCAGTAAACAACGTACCCTACTCCCTCCTCCGGCAACCTCAAGATAGGCTCGCTGGTCAATCTCTGTCTCAGCTCCTGGAAGCATTGCTGACATCTGTCTGACCACACAAAGGGTTTCCCCTTCTTCGTCAAAGCTGATAGTGGTGCTCCAACTCTAGAGAAGTTTGGCACAAATCTCTGATAGTATCCAGCTAGTCCCAAGAAACTCCGCACCTCTGTCACGTTCCTGGGTGGCTCCCAAGATAGCATTGCCTCTAACATCACAGGATCCACCGCAACTCCCGCCTCAGAGATGAAATGTACCAAGAAGTGGACCTCACGTATCCAGAACTGACATTTTGAGAGATTTCCATAAATCTGGTGCTCTCGGAGTGTGTCAAGTACAACCCGCAAGTGGTAGGCGTGCTTCTCCTCAGTGGTCGAGTATATCATGATGTCGTCGATGAAGAATACGACGAATTGATCGAGGTATGGCTGAAAGATCCTGTTCATGAGGCCCATGAATACTGCAGGAGAATTGGTTACGCCGAAGGGCATAACCAAGAACTCATAGTGGCCATACCGACATCTGAAGGTCGCCTTCTGCACGTCCTCGTCCCGAACTCTGAGCTAACGATAGCCTGATCTATGGTATATCTTTGAGAATCACCGTTCTCCCATGAGCTGATCGAATAGGTCATCAATCCTCGGTAGTGGATACTTGTTCCTCACTGTCACCTGGTTCAGGCGACGATAGTCAACACAAAGTCACAAGCTCCCTTCTGCCTTCTTGGCGAACAATATTGGGGAAGCCCAGGGTGACACTTTGGGTCAGATGAATCCCTTGCCCTGCAAGTCCTCCAACTGTACCTGTAGTTCTCGAAACTCAGTGGGGTCCATCCGATATGATGGAGTGGATATCGGGGCTGTCCCGGGGTACATGTAAATATAAAAGTCTACCTATCTGCGAGGAGGTAGCCCTGGAACATCATCGGGGAAAACGTCCACATACTGATCCACCACTGCAGGAAAACTAGGACTTCGCACATCAACTGGTCCTAGGATGAGGCTAGCCAACTGATGAGTGATGGGTTGTCCTCTCCTTTGCGGAAGTCCATCCTGTGATGTGAAGGCTCCCTTTTCACTGATGAAGGTGAACCTGCTCCCGTCGGTGTGTACACATCACACCTTGCGCCTAATACAGTCAATCTGAGCATGGAATGTAGATAACCAATCCATGCCCAAGATGATGTCGTAAGGCCTCGACGCCGCTACAAGAAGATCCTAGCCGAAGCTCTCGCCTCCTAGAGTAAGTTCACACTGCCTCCACCAGTGCGTAATTGTCGAGTCTTCTCCCGTAGGAGTCTCTAGCCGTAAGGATCGAGCCAACGGCTCCATCTGAATCTCCGAGCTCCGAACAAGGGTAGCCGCTATGAAAGAATGACTCGCTCCTGTGTCTATAAGAACTGATACAAGGGTGGAATAGACATAGATAGTACCTCGAATCATCTCGGGCACACCGGGGTCATAGGCATCCACTGCCTGAAGCTGTGCCTGTCTCTGCCCGCCAGCTCCCTGTGGCCGGGGTGAACCTCCTGGTGGTGGTGGTGGTAGAGCCTCAAAGCGTCTCCCACCACCTGCTGCTCGGCTAGCTCCTCTACCTCGGCCTCCTGCTCCCTCCAGACCTCCACGGTCGACCCTATACCTTTTCCTGGGTGGTCCCTCAACCGTCTGCTGCTCCTCGGCACGGCGAGTCGGGGAGTCTCGAGCCATGTGGCTCTGCCTGCCGCATGCGTAGCACTGTCTGCCTCTCGAAATACTGGCTCCGTGTTGTGTTCCCCGCACTGCTGAGCCAGTGTCCTGAGGTCGTCTGCCTGAGGGTCTGGTCTTCCTAGACCCATGAGTCATCTGTTGACTGCCTGCTGCAGAAGACTCTGCTACCTGCCGCCCTACGGTAGGTCTCTCTGCTAATGTAGACTCAGCAAGAAAGCTCTCGATCAGAAGAGCTCACTCCCGTACTCCTGCCTAAGTCGGAATGCTGAGGGAGATCAGCGATGCCCTGATCTCATGCCTCAATCCCTGGTCAAAGTTCTGGGCCAAGAATAATGGGTCCCGTATCATGTCTGTCAAGTAGCACGAGAGATCGGTAAATCTCACCGAGTACTGGGCGACTGTCAAGCTGCCCTGCCGCAGCTGTAGAAGCTCCTCGATGCTCACCGCACGGAGGGTGGCTGGGACGAAATTCGAGCAGAAGAGGCTCTCAAAGTCCATCCAGAGGAGAGATGCCTCATTGTGCACCTGAAGCATCAAGCTCCACCATCTTCCTACTGCCGCATGTAGGAGGCTCGCTGCGAGGATCACCATGAGGTCTGCTGGTGTCCTCACTAACCTGAAAACACGTACCACTGCCTCTAGCCAATCCTCGGCTACCTGGGGGTCCATCTCCCTGCGGAACCTGGGCATTCTCTGGTGCTGAAACTCGTGCAGTGTACTAAGGCGACATGCATCGTCAGCGGCTGGGGCTAGTAGCATCGGTGGCTTGGTGGGTAGCGGTACCTTCGGTTCCTCTGCTGTCAAAGGGCCCTGTACAAAGGCCTCGTCGCTCAGTGGGCTATCGTCACGAAAAACTCTCGGAACCCTAGATGGATGCCGTCGTGGGGACATCCTAAAAAGAGACAGGTGTGCCATGGTCAAACAGTATACCTGGTGAGCTGACATAAAGTAATCACAAAGAAAACATGAAACACACATGCAATCAATGTTTTTGTGCATTAAGTCGGAAATCAGAAGTCAGGGTCCTGGTGTACGGATACGTCGGCCGCCACACCAACACTGGACTCCCTGGAATGATAACCACACCCAATATGCTTAACACTATTGCTTCACATAGAAAAAGATTAGAGTCCAAAGTTCGGTGGTAGAACTGAACTCCTCTGATACCAATTTGTCACAACCCGTCCTAGGGGCCCGTGCCGTGACTACCCCAAGCCCGCCTTCCATAGGCCAGGGGCTGGCGACTAGCACCAAGGCATAATTTCCGGTAAAAAGGGAAGGCATTTCCTTTGTAAAGTAAACAACAATCACCACAGAGCAAGAAAGGCGAAGTAAACACTAAGTAAAAACTGAGTACAATAGTAAGTACGGAAAAGTAAGTGGGCCAGAATAAAAACCCAAACTGAAAGTAAAGTACAACTGGAAAGGAAAAACAACAACTGAAAGTAAAGCCGCAACCTTGAGCCGTCCACTAGAACTCCCACCTGAAGGGTGGGTACAGATAGCCTCCACAGCTCCTCAGTCCAGCCGTCCGCTCTGAGTACATCCCGCCCAGTGGTCCACCTTCGGGTATCGACCTGCTCCGCAAGCCTCAACCGCGATCAGCGATGTCCGTCGTCTGCAACAAACACAACGTAGTGTGGGCATAACCCATGCAGGGGTGAGTATGAGCTACTCAGTAGGGACCCCGAGACCCCCGAAGGTCTCCCAGAATCCATAAAGGATATTCCACATAGGAAGATACAATCACAAAGCAACATATGACTCTACTTAGGTATATGCCCATACATATACCTAAGTCATCAATTCCAGTTCGCTCCAACCTCTGAGCCCACGTCCGATCACATCCACACTAAAAAGAAAACTTAATCCACACAAGATAGCACAACAAAATCTGCATAGGAAAGCAAAGAAGGATTCATCTCAAACAGGTATACTTCTTCGTATGATGGTATAAATGATCAGATATATCCACTGATTCATCTAAGCCATCAGACCCACAAAGGATCGATAGGTACTAACCCCTGCAATGACCCACAAAGGATCTGACCCACACAGGATTGATAGATAACTAACCCCCGCAATGAACCACACAGGATCGGACCCACACAGTATCTGTAGGCCCTGGCCCACACAGGACTGCTGAGCGTTGACCCAAACAGGATCTGACCCACCCAGGATCGGTAACACTGATACACGTAGGATAGCTGAGTGCTGTAGTCATCACCATCGAATCCATAGAGGATTCTTGCATAGTCATCATCGTCGTTCTAGTCATATCCAGCTCTAGGGTTCCCGCACATAGCAAGATCATTTCGGAGGTTCCGCTCACATCCGGCCAGCCGGGGGTTTCGAACCCCCGGTTCTTCCTTGGTCTGGCCAGCCCACTACAGCCGGCCGGCTTCTGCCACCACGGGACCGGCAAGGCCGGTCCCCCTGCTCTGATGCCGGCGGCCCGAAACTGGCTGCCAGTTCCCCTGCTCCCCCGCGGCCCGGAACTGGTCGCGGCCTTCGTCCGTCCAGCGTGGCGCGACGGCACCGCGCCCCACCGCCGCGGCCCTACTCCAGCCGCGGTGCTTTCGTAGTTCTTCGGTGCAGCGTGATGGCACTGCATCTTTGGTCCGTTTTCAATGGTGCGGCGCGACGACACTGCGCTTCTTCCCTTTCTTTAATATTTTCTACACAGTGCTTTGGCACCGCGTTGCCTTGCTCGTGCCGCAATCAAAATCAAACCAAAAAAGGGGTGGAGGGTCGGCCGTGTTCGTGCTGTCCGACCTCCTCCCGTTATTGAAATATCAGGCGGCTCTAAATAAAGGAAGATGGCAACGAAAGTAATCACAAAATAAACCCCTACCTCAACGTTGTCGTCGAATGAGAGTTCGTCGCAGAATTAACCGTCGCGGAAGAAGAGGATCGCCACGGAAGAAAGCATCACGGAAGGAACGTCATTGGCATTAGGTGATCTCCTAGGAAGGTGTCTCTTTCCATCGTCCGCTGTCGGAGGTTGGCGTTCTTCTTCAGCTGCGGTGCGTTCTTCGCGTTCTTCGTCGAAGAACGAAGAATCCTCAAGACCTCTCTTTTTCCTCCCAAAGTCTTATCACAACAAAAAACCCAACAATAATAAAATAAGTCCTTCCCTTATTTTATTATCATAACATATGTATTTTAAATTCAAAATAAAATAAAAGAACAATTAATTCAAATAATTAATTGAAATGATTTAATCGCCCAAATTAATGAGGTGTTTCTTAACCAGAATAAACGCACGGTTGACTTCATTAAAAAGGGGGGTGCAGGTGTGTTACATAGAAGGAAAGAAACGTTAGGGCTCGTGCGGGCCCCACCTCACAAATATCCTACCAAGTGGGTGGGATATTGTGTGTTCCACCTTTTCCTCTTAACTTAGGTTAAGCCGCTTTAAGTAAAATAAAATAAATTGTCGCACCACTTTGATTTTATTCTTAACTTAACCTCAAAAATTAAAAACCACACCCGAGCAAACGCAACTCTGGAAAAAGAGTTTATAATAAATTACTGGTGTTGCGAATCCATCAGTTCCCTCGGAATTTGATTCCGAGCACCGGTTCAAAAGTTGCAAAAACACTCTCGTTCGTTCACTGAATGTACCCGAGCTAAACTTCAAAAAATGATTCCGGGCACACCGGGCCTCAGAATCAGGTGCCGTCAGAAACTGCGTTCTTGTAAAATTCCCAAGATAATTAAGGAAAAAATTTCCTTGAATTTTTCATGTATTTACAAGTTAGTACTTTTTTATGGAAAAAACATAGGAAAATTAAGTAGAAGAAGAAAAGAAATTTGAAAGAGTTTGTGAAACAATTACCTCTTCTTCAAGTGTCTTCTATTGATTTAGACAAAAGAACCCCTTATGTTGGTTTTATGCCCAAATTATAGCATCTATAATGAAGTGAGGGATGTTTAGAGGATAAATGGGTAGGGTTTTTCCTAACTATAAAACTTTATAGGTGTTAATAAAAGATAAGGATAGGTTTCATTTTATAAGAGAGGGGAGGGACACTTTAGGTAACTCCAAAACTATTAATTTATTATAAGTTGATTTTTATTTTTAAATAGATCCAAATTGAGTTATTTATAATATGAGATTATTAAGGGTAGAAATATTCTCAAAAATTTAGTTTTATAATTTTTTAGGTTAAAAAATTAACCTCATCTTTTGGTTTCAACCCTTAGTTCAACAATTTAACTCTTACTAGGACAACATGTCTTTTTTACACTATATGGTTATTATATTTACTATAAAATTAAAAACAAACCCCAGTTGGATATTTTATGAAATATTTATCTTTATATTAGTTATTTGGAAGGATTATATATTTTTATCAATTTTATCATTTTATAAAATATTATTTATTTTAAAACTTCATTTATGTCATTTTTGAAAATATTGTTTACGTGAATTTTAAAATTTTTTAAAAAACTCGACTCCTTTCAAAAAACTACATAAAATCGTCTATAATGAGTCATATTCAACTAAAAAAAATTCATTTATGGGATAAAATGTTTTAAATTATATTTATTTTAATATTTTAATAACATTTCTTTGATTCTTCCCTTAATAAATCAATTATTGCATCATTATTCAATAACCATTTAATTAAATTATATATTTTATAAAATAAGAAATAAATTACCATGACTTAGATAAATATATTTGCTTTCAAATGAATATTTATAGGTGACCATGTCACTTATATAACCTAAAATTAAAGATTATATAGTTATTAAAATTTTAATTTGACATTTTTTACTCTTATTTAAATAAAATGTAACAATTTTTTTAATCATACACAAGTTGCTTAAAAGAATCATATTTTAAAAACAAGATATAATTTTTTCAAAAAAAATCTTATCTAATGAAATTAGGAAAAGTGTTAGGGTTATTCTATATTATTATAATATTATTTTCCCTTTAATTACCCTCTTTACCTTTATCCGTGGTAAAAACAAATCTAGTCACTATTCACTGAAAAATATTTTATTAATATTAGACCACATTTTTCATACTGATTATAACCATGTATGTCCATTTTCCTAAATTCATTTCATATAAGTACTAAAATTATGTTTAGTGCTAATCTCACTAATGTGGCTATAAGGCGGGTAAAAGAGAGATTTAAAAGTTCAATAATATTTTTTATCTAATTCTATTATAAAAATGGTTCAAATTACTTATATTGGATTAATATATATTATTTATATATGGTAAAATTTAAATCAATTTTATTTAATATAATTATTTAAATGAAAATGTCGGATTTTCAAAGCAACTTAGTATTTTTCACTATTCATAAAATTGAAAACTTTCAGAAAAATAAAAACAATTCACCCTATGAAAATTTTGATATTCTAGATTAAAAAATGAAGTATATTTTGAATTTTTTTAATAAATTTCATAATTTGGTTAATGCTAATCATAATTATTTTTTTAAATGGCTAATTTATTATATCTTGGTATGCTCAAACTCAGTGTTCCATGCGTCAGTAGCTATTGAATTTATTTAAAAAGAAACATACCACAAAATATCGAGGTGTTACATTATCCCCTAATTGAATAAATTTTTTCATCACAATTTCCAAATTTGGGTTTGTTAAATAAGGTTTTACTATTCAAAAATTCCATTATTAAAATCCCAAATTGAACGAGGGTTAATAAAATATACTCTTAATAATAGGTAATGGAAAATGTAAAGGTCACAACCAAATTAGTCTTTTGAATAGGAGAAAATTAGTGGCATGTAGATATACGTACATAAAGGGAAGACATAAATATTTATAGGTAGTGATTGAGGCCATCAATCACAAATAAGTAAATGATAAATGGAAATTTGGGGCCCTCAAAGCCATAAATCTATGATGATTTAAAATACCACCGGTTAAATAAAAATTAAGGTATTAGGATAAAACATAAGTTTTTTGATACTTTTTACAAGTGTTAAGGGATTATTTTACATTCTAGATAACATCTTAAGAAAACCTATTTGATTTAACTCCATGTCTCAATGTTATCATTTGGTTGTTTTTCGATCTATTTTTTACTTCATTTCATTCACTTAGAGATGGATATTCAAGATAATTCATTAATAATGAAGTGATTTTTAAAAATAATATGGTCTATAAGTATTTCATTTATCTTTTAAATTTTTACTAAAACAAAAATGTTAGCACCTAATATCGAATAATTCATACTTAATCCTCAAACTATAAAATCCAATGTTCAACTTAACCCATTCCAACCATAATAATTGACCAAAATACTTCCATCAAAATTCATTCTCCAAAATAATCTCTAAAGTATCTAAATTAATCATAACAACACATTCCTCAAACAATGTAATGTATATCTTATTTTCACATACCAAATATTTTACCACCTTAAAACCCTTAATAAAAACATTAATTCATATAAATCCATAATGAAATACTACTATAGTAAAATCCTTATATATCTAATTAATCTTATAATCGTAATTTCATTAAAAAATTATTGAATACAATAACACAAATAAATTAATTATTCCACTTCAAAATTTAGTAATAGGGCATGCTTGACCTTGATCCATTTTCTTTTTCTGCACTATATTTCCTTGACTCTTGGGGAATTATTTTTCATAGTGCCCCATATCTTTATTCTAGAAACATTGCACATTGGAAATTTCATTTGTTTCTTTGCAATCATGAGAATGGTGGAATTTTTCTCCAGAATTGAAACAAACTAATTTTCCTTTAAAGTAGGAACCAAAGTGTTTCCTTCCATGATTTTTAAATGCGGGGATATCTATATTTCCCTTATTTACATTAGACCTCTCCTTCTCCTTCATTATCATCTTCGCTTGCGTTCTTTTATTGTCATAAATTTAGAAAATTATTTATTTGTCTTGATAGAATATGAAACTATAAATTCATATGATGATAATTATTGGGAGAGTATTTCCAATTGAAATATTGTCTTAATACTTTGAAACATATGATCCTTCTTACTATTTGGATCAATAGCATCAATAAGTTCACATTCCTTCTTCTAGGAGCCATTTCTAAATGAAAATAAAATAAAATATATTAGATCATATCATAATTTATAATCCAAAAAATATCAAAACAGTACATAAATTGAAAAGTTTATATGTATCTAGTTTCATAATCATAATCATTGGTTCTTTGGTGACATATTTACTCATAAATCCTTCATAAAATTTTGTAAAGATAATTAGAATTATCCAAATAATATCCCCCATGAGTGTCAAACCAAGTGCATAGTAAGGCCCATTGTCGTGTACCAGGTTACCCCAAGTTTAGCCCAGAACACCTTGTCAGAGTTATTACTCCAGGGTACATCTGTTCCAAAACCATGTCCACTTGTAGTGTCCAAAAATGGATTCATTTTCTAGGAATACCCACATAATATCTACCTTACCAAAATTATTGTATGTTCTTATATGATAACCCCCAAATTCTATCTTAGGGCTATGATCCATAATACAAGATTTCTAAATCTAATTTCCAAGGTTGTTTCTAAACTTCCTCTGATACCAACTGCAACTCCCGACCCCAAAATCCCCCTGCCAGTGAATTATTTCTATAAAATGGCATCATTACAAGGAATCACATCCTTATGGACTGATAGGTTTAGCATTCTAGGGAAATAGATTACAAACATGAACATTACAATAAAATTCAAACCATAAAATAAAACATAGACAATTATTTGATAACACCATTATTCGCCCATATTAACCCTTCATATCAGTCATAATACACTTATTGGAATCCTGGAAAACTAAATCATAAGAAAGGTGAGATCTCAGATGCTGAGAAAGGGTAAAAAATATAGCAGAAGCTTTCACGAATAACCATAATATTATAAGAAAAGGTATAAAACTGAAACTGAACCATTTTAAAAAAAATCTTCCTCATAATATGGAAATAATAAATCAATTAATTCCATTTAAACATTAAAAAATATGTTCTTATAGTCGAATAATAACATTTAATATCAATAACTAATCTCATAATGAGGAAATACATAATTCTGGGACACCATAATCACACTGTCAAGGCCTCATGCCAAGACCAAACATGAAAGGGTAAAAACCAAAAATATTTTGTCTAATGTGACCTACCAATGCGTCAAGGGGATCTTGTAAGCCCCTCCCATAACATACTAAATAAAATTCCCCCATCTTCAATAATGTTTAAAATATAACCAAAATAGACATTCGTATTAAAATTATCATATGAAATAAGAATACATTAACCATAAAAAATGGTGGTGTCTAATTAGAATATAGACATTCAAACTGATCAAAAACCATTCAATAAAATATATTTAATGAAATAATTAGAGATCAACCTTAATTAAACAAAATATCCAACAAAGTATGTTGACATAAAAGAAAATACTCTATTAAAATCATTAAAAATATCTTAAGAAAAAATAACCCTTTTTCATTGAAATCATTTATTCAAAAGTCACACACTTATAAGAGAAGAGATTTAAAAATAAATTTTTTAATAAAAGTCTCCCATACCACTTTGAAGCATTGTAATAGAATTAACATTTCAAAACATTCATATATATATAAACAAGTCCTTATATCCATTTTGAAAATATGGGAATTAAAGAGAAATATTTTAGAAGAATAAATATTTGAAACATTTAAAAATAATTTTTTTTGTTTAATATTCCCTTACATAAAACCATAAAAATATGACTATTGATTTTTTTTAGAAATATGGAAATGGATGATAAATATGTCTCGGTAAATATTTACGTATAAACAATCTCGAATAATAAAGAGATAGAAAAATTAACCATTATATTAGTTATGATACACTTCGTACCTATCTGAAACTTCTATATAATGGTTTTAAACATATTATTAATTTCTAATAGAATCATAATATTATTTATTATATATTATATGATTCATTTATGACTTTATGTTACTCATTTATTAATAATTTTCAAGCTAAATCAACATTTCGGGTAATAATTACTTTGTTTATCATACGTGTTTCGACTTGTTACTCTTCATATTATTACTCAGATCATGATTTAGTTAAATAAATAATGTAATACATGTTTTTTATATCATAAATATTCTGTATATAAATATATATAATAGATAGACAAATGAAATTGAATACACCATTCATGGAGAGGGTAGGTCATACGTATGTATGAATTCTCTTTCTATTTTATTATCATATTGGATGGAAGTAAGTAAATGAAATATATATATATATATATATATATAATTCTAGTAGAAATATTCTATCATATATTTCATATTTATTCAGGATATATATTTTTATAATCATATGAAATGGTTAAAATAGAGAATAAATCACATCATCTCGTGGAGACAATAGGCCATACGTTCGTACGAGCAACAATATCATTCCATTAATTATTAAATGGTAAGAAAATGGATGGAATTTGAATTATACCAAAAAAATAACATGTCATATTTATTATTTAAATCCTTTATATTCATTGTTATACCCATATAAATAATTTATACATGAAAAAAAGTTTACACCATTATGTGGAGACGATAAACCGTACGTACACACTCATGGTGATATTATTTTTCATAGGATGGGTAAAATGAGGAATATGGTTTCCACATAAAGGGAATTGAATTTATAGGGTTTCCCCTGGTATATGCCTCCCTTCTCCTCCTCCGGGTGGCTCAGATCTCCCTTGGTGTTCGCTCAACAAGCCTATTTCGGTTGTCACCTTTCACGGTGGTGTCATGCTGCCTTATGAGATGGACCATCTCAGTATTTTACACTGCTGCTGGACTGGTCCCACCTCACTCCATCATTACTGGAAAGGTCTCATCTTGGAGGCGCGATGGTGGTCCAGTGGCCGAGTTCCAATTTTTGTGTATGAGGGTTGCAACCTCTTCTGTAGTGTGTGCATCGGGTGGTCCAATGTGGTCTCTATTTATTTTGATGGGGGTGATAGGTTTGAGGTTCCGGATTGCGGTGTATTCCGACAGATATGGCACTCAGGTGGCTGTCGATTGGGTGATGGTCTATAGACCTTTTATTTTCCCTTAGTTTTTTTATCTTGGTTGGGTTTTTCTATTTGTTAGTCAGTTTTTAGGATTTTCTATGTTTTATGCTTCAGTAGACCTAGCTATGCATGCTATGGATTTGGTTAAACATACATTGTGATCTCACAAAGGAATTTGAAGGCTTTTTAGGTTTTGGTTCAGTGGAATTATCGGTATTGTGGCATCATTGTGGAAGATTTTAACTAGGAACTCTTCATGACTTTGTTATGGATTTCATTTTTCTGTGTGTTGTTGTTTTGTGGAAGGCAATTTTGGTATGATCTCAATTCTATGAAGGAAGATGCAATTTACATTGGTCTCTGGAGATGCAGCCTTGATCTCTTGTGACTTGATGAAGTTTTGTTTTTTCTGTGTTGTTGTGCATTGAGAAGACTATTGTGGTTGGAATTCTGTGAATTTTCTTGTGGAATTGTGGCCTTGGTCCATGAGACACTGCATCCAGTTTTATTACAAGGGACTTTCCAAAAAAGGATCAGATGAGAGATCATTCTCCTTCTCATCACTATTCAGAATTGGATGTTTTAAGAGGGTTTGACATTTTCCATCGGTACTGTGCTTATGCAACTTTGCATGTGACAGCTAGCCATGCGACAATGATAATGTGGATGATGATCGTATTGATTTATTGCTAATGTGGGGATTTTTTATACTCTTGAATTGGATTGTATTTTTCCTTGATGAACTTCGCCCATGGAGGCTTGTTTGTGGTTAAGTCTTTGATGTCACTCTGGTTTCCCAGTTTTTCATCAAAATCGCTTTTTAAATTAAAATCTAATTTCAATTCATAACTATAACAACATCACAGAATATATTATATGCTAGATTTATCACATTATTAATGAAAATAATTTAAAAAATGTCCAATAAAAATAAAATAAGTTTAAAATAGCTGGTAAAACAAATAACTCTTATTTGAGTGTCTCCTTTTGATTTGCAGAAAAGAACTCCTTATGTTGGATTTATGACAATATTATAGCCTATGTGATGAACTAAGTGATTTTGTGAGGGGAAAGGATGAGGGTTTGGATAAATAAAGGGATTTGAAAGTGTGAATAAAAAATAATGATAGGTTCCCTTTTATAAGAGAGGAGAGGGACACTTTAAGAAACTCCAAAACTATTAATTTATTATAAATTTATTTTCGATTTAAAATACCTCCAAAGTGGGGTATTTAGAATATGTGATGACTATTAGTCTCAATCCTCAAAAAAATTAATTTTATATATGTTCAGTTCACAAAATTAACCTTGTTTTTTTCCATTAACCATTAGTTAAACAATTTAACTATCACCATAAAAACTTGTATATTACACTATATGGTTAATATAGTTACAATAAAATGCCAAAACAACCCCAATTGGATCATTTATGAAATATTTAACATTATCTTAGTTATTTGGTCAAAATATAGATTGGTATTAATTTTTTAATTTTATAAAATATTATTTATCTTAAAATCTCATTTATGTCAATTATGACACTATTTAGTACTTGGATTTTTATAAATTCACAACCCCTTGATTCCTTCTAAAAAACTACATTAACTTATACCTAAAATTTCATATTAATCCAAAAAATTTGTGGATGACATAAATTTTTTAAAATGACAATTGGTTTAACATTATTAATATGTTCAATTTGATTCTTCTATTAACAAATCTATTAACGCATCATAGTTGTGTCACTATTTAATTTAATTATATATTTTTTAAATTATAAATAAATAACCATGATGTAGATAACCATTTTATATTTTTAATAACTATTCATAGTAGAGCACATCACTTATATAGCCTCATATAAAAAATGATATGTTTATTAAAATATAAACAAGATATTTTTTACTCTTCCTTAAATAAAATATTATAAATGTCATATTCATACACAAGTGGCATAAAAATGATCATATTTTAAACTAATGTTGATTTTGGTCGAAAAAAACTTATCCAATGAAATTGGGACAAAATTTAGTGTAATTTTAAATTATTATAATATTATTTGTACCTTCAATTACAATATTTATCTTTAACCGTGGTAAAAAAAACTCAAAAGGTACTATTAAAAAAAAATTATTTTGATCCTATTAGACAAATTTTTTTATAATGATTACAACCATGTTTTTCTATTTTTTTAAATTCAATTCGTAGAAATGGTAAAATTACTTTTAATGCTAATCTCGCAAATGTGGCAAGAAGGCGGGTAAAAGGGACGTTCAAAAGTTCAATAAATTTTTTTATATCTTATTCCATTATAAAAATGGTTCTAATTAACTATATTGGATTAACATATAAATTATTTATCTATTATAACTTTAAAATAAATTTAAATTAAAATAATTATTTAAATGAAAAATTCAGTTATTAAGATCAGAAGATTTTTCACAATTCATAAAAAAATTGACAATTTTTAGAAAAATACCAAAAAGTCACTCTAAGCTAATTTTGAAATTCTAAAATAAAAAATGAATCCAATTTTCAAAAATAAATTTTATAAATTTCTTAATGTCGTTAAAACTATTCATAATATTCTTTTAAATGGATAATTTATTATATCGTGGTATGTTCAAACTCGATGTTGCATTCATCATAATCTATTGAATTTATTTAAAAAGAAATATATCATGAAATAATGGGGTGTTACACAAATTTTGTAAAAAAAAAATTTAAAAAAATATTTATAGGTAAAAAACATCAATAATTTTTTTAGGAATATGTATAAGACTTAAAAAGATTCACATACACAATATAATAATGAATGTTGGATTTTATTAAAAAAACATTGGTCATTTTAAGTTAAAAAGGAGAGAAAATGAATTTAAAACAAGGAAACCCCCAAAATAATCAAGGTTTAATGAAATATATGAGGTTTAAAATTTTATGATCATATAATTTCTTACAATTTAAATTTAACAAAGATAATCCCAAAAATAAATGTGATCAGGACATAAACACCCACTTCTTTGTAAATTTTGAATCATAAACACCATAAAATAGATGACATAAAATTAATATTAAATTTCATGAATATGAATATATAAATTATATTATATATAAAAAATTCTTTATTTAGACCATATAAACACAAATACATTCATAACATTAAACATGTCTCAAAGGAACACTATTTTGATGAAGACCCCGTAGATTAAGTTCATAATATTTTTATACGTGCACTTAATATTAGATATAATAATTTTAGATTTTTTATAACTATATAAAAGAATAATATTCAAAATTATATTGCTACATTAAATTCCGTTGTATTTTCCAATTACCCTTACATTAATAATTCTTTATTAAAATAATTATTCAATTTAAAAAAGGTATGTTTTCCATGTAAGTTTTAGTTTGACAATTCTGGTCCTAACATATTGGTAATGGTTTCATAATATCCATAATATTTATAATTTCATAAATATAATATTTATTTATTTTTGATATACGCTTTTATAACAATTCATTTCTTTTTTTATTCATGAAAAATTAATTATATACTTCATGGAGTAGGTATTCTATAGGCATACATGAGTAAAATTTTCATTTTTCAATGGTTGGAGTGAAATAAAGGTAAATAATAATTAACATCTAAATATTATTTATTATTTCATAAATATAACAAATATATTCACTAAATCCATGTATTTAACAATCCATGAGAGATGTGGATGAAAAAAGGATCGCATCGCTTCATGGAGGTCGTAGTGTACAAGTACACACGAGCAATGCATTCAATTACAATATGATATAAAATGATTTGAAAATTTAGTGTATCATAAATATACTAATATTTCAATATATTTTTTATAGTTATTTGGTTATACCATCATTGTTATGAGCGTTTTGAATAGGGATAAAAGGAAATAAACATGAAAGAACTTCGTTAAGAGTTGTACATATTCATTGGAAAACCTCATTTGGCTTACAACTTAAGCCTTTTAGGTTGGTTTTTTGGTGATACAATAACCTATAAGTAATATTTAGTATGTTTTGGAGGATATTTTTGTATATGTTATTCGATATAAATGGATCAAGTTGTGTGGATAAGTGAGAATAGTACATGGCCTTTTATAAGTGAGGGGAGTGGCACGCATATAATTATTATTAGCTTTTAAATGTTATTATTGTCTTACTCATTCTCAAGTAGAAGTAAATAAAATTTTAATTTGAATATATGGTAATAATATTACTGATTCCCACATTAAATAAAAATTATGATAATATTTTGGGACATTATCAAATGGTTTTCTTTGATTAACTCTTTTCACCCTTTTACCACAATGACAATATTTATACCAAGGTTACTATTAAAAAATATCAAATATGGCATTGATATCATTAATATAGTTGTGCATCATAACTCCAAATATTAAATACATTATTTAATAATATTTATATGTTTGTGTTAAATTAATTTTAAAATAAGTTCACAAATCCCAATAAAAACTTGCTATTGAAATAATGTGGGTGTAGTCAAAGAAATGTATTTTTTATGAAAACAGAAAATCATGATGATTCCTATGGAATTAAATAGATTAAATTTAATCAAAGGAATCTTATTTTGTCGAGAACAAAATCAAAAGTATAATATGTAAGATCCCAAAGTTTTTTGGAGTCATATCAGGTGCTTTTTCAGGTAGATTTTGTGGTTTTTAAGTTCCTTTTTTTGATTAGTGGAATGGAGTGAGTTTGGATGAATTTTTAAGAAAAAATAACGTACAGTGGGTTGTGCATAGTTAGCAAATGGTTTTAAAAACCATGCAACTTAACTGTGCCCAACATTCAAATTTGGACCGAGAGGTATGAACAGTTTTCACACAGTTTGAAAAACCATGCTACTAAACCATGCCAACCATGAAAACATGGATAGAGAGGTGTGCATGGTTGTAACAAGGTTTTACCTAACTATGTGCCCAACCCAAGAAACCATTCATGCATGATTTTTTTTATCCAAAAATCCAATTTAAAACTAACCAAACTCCCGATACTCCCATATTTCAACCATGTCTTGGGCTTGAAAAATTCTAGGTGATCCTAGATCCTTCTAGAGGGATTTTTAGTTGATTAGAACACCATTTTTTGAGATCAAAATCCTAGATTGAGGATCCACTCTCTTCATGGTAATTAGATTTCATCCCGTTGCTTCTCTCGTTCTTTACTCTATCATTCCTTGACCTTTTTGTTGAATATTTCCACTATTTCCGTGGTTCTGAACCAATTAGTTGTGATCTAGATCGAGGATTGTGGATCTGGATCTAGATTTGTAAGATCTTGATACCTTTGATCTTAATTTTGATTTTAGGGATTTATATTTGAATCGTGATCGACGATGTTGTGTCATTTGGATCTTAGGGATTTCCTTTGGGATATCATCCATCAATAAACTGAGGTATGTGGTCTAAATAGAACTCCCATTGTCGTGGATTTGATATGTGAATGTGAGTATATGGATTTTCTAGCTTCCATTGATAATTTATTTCTGAAATTGTAGTAATTAGGAATCTGGAATTGAATTCTGTTTTTCATGGTGATTAATTGATAATTGAATCACAAAACATATGAAGGGTGTTAATCAAATAGATTTTTATTTGGATATTGGTTAGAGGTTGAGATATTGCTATTGAGATATTTAATTGATTATGTTAAGAAATTAATTGGGGAAAATTAATTGTGGAATGGTGTTTGGAAATGTAAGATAATTAATTATTATAATTACTTATGTTCCATTATGTTGATAAAAGATAATTAATTGTGAGAATTAATAATGATAAGTTGATATTTGATAGGGATAATTAACTTTGAAGAATTAATTATGAAATTTGAATTCTGTTGATTGATTAATTAATTGATGAATTAAATAGTGGATTATCTTCTTAATTAATTGATGAGTTGAATAATGGACACTGAAATGTTTAACTAATCATTGGATTAGTAATGATATTATCTGTCTAATTCTTGCGAATCAAATAATGATTAAATGGTAGAGATTTTTGGGGTTCAAGACACGGTGTTCTAAACCGATTAGAAGTTGGGACGTAGACATGGGGTTCCTCCCCAATAGTTATCCGAGTTTGATATTATGGGGTGTTATGCATGACGACTTAAACTGAATGAGATATGGAGTGTTAGGAATGGAGGCCTACAATTATTGAGATTTGGGGTTCTTCACGTGGATTTCGACACAAAATGAATGATAATAATTAATGTTGAATCAAATTGGAAACATGAATTGAAACTAGGACTAATGTGGTGATTAATTATTAAATGAAAATGTGACAACTGTTTAATTATGCATTGTATTTATTTCTTCATAAAATAGCATACACTATCTTTGTACTAGACTTGTTTTAGAGACCGTTGGTGGTGGCCTACTGAGTTGTACTCACACCCTATTTGGGATGCATGATCGGCACATGAGTAGAATTGGTTTTTGCAGGACAGGATAAGGTAATGTCCCGTGAATTGGTTGCTATTTGGGATTGGAGCTTGGAAGAGGGAACCTAAAGTGGTTCGGGACCCTCTTGGGAGTCGTTGTGTCCTTATTTTTAATTTCATTATATACACTTGACATTATCATTGTCATAGCTTGTTTTACCTTTTAGTTTATTATTGTATTTTCTTATTTTGAATATCATATAACATGGTATTATTCTGGTTATTATACACTCCCACACTTGGTTATTGTAGTTTTCATCTGTTGGTGTTTGGTTCTGATAAAAGAGGGTATAGTCTCCCCATGACTGACTTACCTGAACCTCGCTACTAGTCGGCACCCTCTAGTGACGGGGAGTCGTGCTTGAGGGCATCTGGCCAACCGGATCAGGGAACCATTTAGTGGAACCCAGGTTGGGACATAACAATGAGGTATCAGAGGGGTTTTTTCTTTTCTATTCTTTTTTCTTACTGTTTTGGGAGAGGTAGACTTGAGGCTAGGAAGAGTTGGGGCCTAGTAATGAGCTCATGCATGGGAGATTCAAACCCATGTAAGGGGGAAAATCTGAGTACTCAGGGCGGGATTGTTGTGATTGTTGTTTGAGGTTACAATTAGATATTATTTCACCATGGGTGACACACTTGTGGTGTTATGTGATATTTTTTTTGAAAATTGTTGAATTTTGATTCATCTCCCAAAGAGGCATGATTTTTGAGTCTATATGCATCATTCTAGGCACTCCAGGTTGCTGTGACACGCATCAATCTTGGAACTCACGAGAAAACCATTTATGGGTATGTTTATGAACTTGAACTATTTGTACTTGTGGTGGAATTTGAATAATGTTGGAAAAATGGGAATAAATGGGTGTCTAATGGGAACCTTGATTGATGAAATGAATTGGATTAATTAATTATTGAATTAAATAATTTGAGATAATGTGATTAATTAATGGTTGAATTAATTAATGAGAATGTATGTACCCTTGTTAACAAATTCTTAAGACATGGATGGTTAAGGGTAGTGATAAGACCTCAGTATTAACACTATGGTGAGAAAAAGGGGGAAGGGACATGTTGAAACTTGTTGTGTTAGTTTATCCTTTGACGTAAATGCTATAAGGTTGTGGTATGAGACCTAAGATGTGTTTTAGGATTTTTAGTGTTACGCCTCCATGATAATCATTGAGGGAGTTACTGAGGGGTATGGCCCAAAATAAACTTCTAGACTAGGAACATAAGGAATCATTGGTGAAAACAGAAGATAAGGGAACTGTTCTGAGGGTAATTTTCTCGTTTACTGAAATTCATGGAGAGACCCCCAGGGCGGGTACTAAAAATCTTGTTTGAGTTGACAAGGGTGTTTCAGCTGCATCGCCCTCCAACTTTTACTAGAGAGGGTGGACGTGAGGGATCTAAATTCTGGATTAAATCCATAGTGATGATACTTTACCATTTGGATACTCTGGTGGGGGGAGGGTCAATTTGGCTTCTTAAATTCTACGAGGTTTAATAAATCATTGGTGGGACATTCGGGGTGCGATCCAGATAGACTAATGATATATTATAGAAGGATTTTTTCGAGATTTATTTGGATTACTTCTATCCAGAGATGATGAGAAAATAGATTTCTTCAATGTTTATGCATCTGACCAAAAAAACATGTCTATAATGGATTATTCTGAACATTTCATAGACTTAAAATGTTTTCTCTTGCTCTGGCTACTGGCGTTGATCCTTTGAAAAAATGATTTTAGTAAAGAATTAGGTGTAAAATTAAGTCCCTAGTAAATATCTTTAGGTTGGAGAAATTATCAGAAGTGGTTAATCATGCTCCCATTTACAAGGTTAACCTGAAGTACGATTAATTTACTAGATAGGTAGTTGTCACTAGATGATCAAGGATTGTGCCTTCCAAGAGCAGGAAACACCTTTACGAGAACCATAGTTGGGACAATGGACGACAAGGTGGATAACCAGGAGGAATAGTCGCTCTAGATCTTACTCATGTGATATTCCACTAGGGTGGTACGAAGGGACACTATCATACACATTTTTGTCAACCACGAATGGCGTATTGATTTTGTGGAAAGATGGGGCACCTACTGACGTTCTACAAGATTCAGTGGTAGGTTGGTGCTGAGGGAGTAGTTACTTTGAGTCAGAGTGTGGGAAGGCAGTCTTCTACACCATATAGGTTTGGTAGCTAGAACTCTATTGGAAGAGGTGGTAGAGGTAGTGTATGTGGTGCTTCAAGGTATGAACGACCATATCATCAGAGTGGTTCTACTAAAGGGAGTCAGACGACACCATTGGTAAGAGGGGTGGGACAATTACATGAATTAAAACCTATACCTATGGAGAGAAAGGTCGGTCCATCAATAGTGAGAGGTACTATTCTAGTGGCTTCATCTTTATCCAGTTCCTTGTTTGATACCAGTGCTTCTCATTCATTTATATCTTCAAATCTTGTGAATGGTTTGTGCCTGGAGTGGAGTCTATAAGTGGGGTGATTAATATCAATAAATTGTTGGGAATACAGTCTTGGGATATCTGTTTATACAAGTAATGGTCTCTAGAGATCGAAGAGTGTTGTTTTTCTCAGATATCTATGTCCTTGATATAACGGGATTCGACCAGATTTTGGGTATGGACTAGCTAGTGACATACCAAGACCACATATATCGTTACTGTAGGAGAGTAACCTTTGTATCTCATAAGGGGTCCAAAATGTTCCTCATGGATAATGAGATATCTATAGAGGACGAGCTAGGCCAATTACGCAACAAATGGGAAAGACCTAGCCCAAGTTTCTAGTCATTTCTGGATGATGGTAGTGGTAGGCAATACATCTTTCAAGTAATAGTTGAACTATTTATGAATGTATTTCTGGATAACTTCTCAGGGTTACCACTTGAGAGATATGTGGAATTCACTATTGAGCTAATGCTAGGGGCTGAGTTGGTATCTATTCCACCTCATATAATGGAATCGACTAAGATTTAGGAGCTCAAAATGCATTTGGAGGTGTTTTAGGATAAAGGTTTTATCTATCCAAGTACGTCGCCTTGGGGATCACCAATCTTGTTTGCAATGAAAGCCGACAAGAGTTTACATTTGTATGTCGATTATCAGAAGTTGAATAAAATGACTGTGAAGAACAGATTTCCTCTTCTAAGTATTGATGATTTATTGGACTTTCTAAAGGGTTATTTTGTGTTCTCAAAGACCGATCTTAGATCTGGGTATCATCATGTGAGTGTTCGGACTTCTGATATACCAATAATTGCATTTAGAAGTTGGTATGGCCTCTATCAGTTATTTGTCATTCCATTTGTGTTGAAAAATGATCGTGTAGTATTTACAGCCTTGATGAACATGATCTTTCATCCGTACCTAGATCATTTGGTGGTGGTGTTTGTGGACAGTATCATGGTGTACTCTAAGACTCATGAGGATCATTCCCATCTTCTTGACATCATCCTTGGCACATTGAGAGAGAATCAACTATATGTCAAGATATCTAGCTGTCAATTTTGGATTGACATGGTAATATTTTTGGGGAACATCATCTTAGAAGAAGGTGTACCAGTGGACTCAGAAAAAATGTATGCAGTTATTTCTTGGGTGCATGCCCTGAATTTTTCAGATATCTATTGCTTTTTGGGATTAGCTGGATATTATAGGAAGTTCATCCAGGACATTTTACAATTAGTAGAACCACTTTTAGATTTGACAAAGAAAGGGATAAAGTTTGATTGGAAAAAATCATGTGAGAATGCTTTCTAGGAGTTGAATATGTTCTTGACATTGACACTAATTTTAATATTTCTTGAGTCAGTTGAAGAGTACAAAATGTATTGTGATGCTTATGGGATCAGACTCGGAGGTGTGCTGATGCAAGAGGATTGAGTCATTTCTTACAGGTCTCGGTAGTTGAGGCCACATGAAAAGAATTACCCTACACATTACCTTGAGTTGGAAGTAGTGGTTTAAGCTCCTAAGTGTTAGAGACACTATATTTTGGGTGAAAAGTTTAATGTTTATATGGATCACAAAATCTTGAAGTATATATTTTCATAGTGTGACTAGAATCATCAGTAGTGAAGATGGGTAGAGTATATGCATTCCTTATATTTTGAACTGACATATACACCTAGAAAGGGTAATAGTGTGTCTGATTCCTTGTGTAAGAAAAATCAGACTGATTTGGTACATGAGTCGACTGGAGACCAGAAGATGATGACTTTGCTGGTGGAAGTTCATGTGGTGGTTGAAGAGTGTCAGGAGAGGATGAATATTATTTCTATAGTAGTGGATTCTACACTCTTGAGATGGATTAGGGATTGGTGGTATGTGAATTCACATTGGTTTTCCTTAAGGATAATCCTTGATGTTGGGGAGACACCTTCAAACTGGATAGTACATTAGGATGAGATAACATATGTGAAAAATCAGGTTAGTTCACCTATGTGTATGAGAGAGGAACTCATGAAAAAATGATGTGCCTCAAATTCCGTGGTGCATCCTGGGGTGAAAAAATGCAACATGAAATATGATGATAGTTTTGGTGGCCAAACATGAAAAAGGAGATATAAGGGTTCATAACAAGATTCTTCTCCTGTCATCGGGTGAAGGAAGAGCATCAATGACTTTGGGGCCTATGGAAACCATTTCCTATTCTGAAATGGAAGTGGGAGAACGTGACTGTTGATTTTGTGGTAAGTCTTCCAAAAATGCATAGCATGAGAGATGATATTAGGGTAATTTTTGATCTACTAACGAAGTTATCCAATTTATTTACTATCATGGAAACCATTATAGAAGAAAAGTTTGGAGAACTATATTTACGAGAGATGGTTTGTATGCATGGGGTGACACAGACTATAGTTTCAGATCGCAATTCGAACTATAATTTAAGAATCTAGTAGGTCTTATAGAAGGCACTTGGTAAATAGGATTTGTTCAGTATGACCCTCTACCCATAGAATAATGGGATGTTAGATCATACCATACATGTGTCAGAGGATATGGTGCAATCTTGTGTGCTTGACTTTGGTGGTTCTTGGGAGAAAGACTTTTCTTTAGGGAGTTATCCTATAAAAATAGTTATCAGAAAACTATACAAATGATACTATATAACACACTTTATGGTAGGACTTGTAGATCACCTCTATGATGGTTAGAGGTGGGTGAGTTAGAGTTATTGGGACCAAATTTCATTCAAGAGACATCTGAGCTTGTACAGTTGGTTCGAAAACGTATGGCTAAGGATCAGAGTTGGAAAATTTCATATGATGATATATGGAGACAACCACTAGAGTTTATAGAGGGTGAACTTATTTTCTTTCAGAAGTCTCCTAGGTTTGGTCACCATAGGATATAGAGGCAATTCAAGTTGGCACCCATGTTTTTAGGACTGTTAGAGGTGCTGGAGAGAATCAGGCCGGTGGCGTACCGATTAGCTCATCCACAGAAATTTAGCGCTATGCATGATTGTTTTACATTTGTCACAAATATAGAGGTATCACCCTGATCCATCTCATGTGATCGATGTGGAAGGTGATGATTTTGAGATAGATGCGTCCATTAGGGAGCATCCGATACGTGTGTAGGATCATAGTGAGAAAGTGTTCTGGGGAAAGACTATGTCGTTAGTTCATGTGTTATGGAAATATGAAACTATTTAAGAGGAAACATGAAAATGGGAACCAGATATGAGGGATCAATTGGCCAATATTTTTGACTCAGAATCCTAGAGATGTTTTGGAGTGCTGCTCGAGGATGAGTTGTTACAAGGTGGAGAGATTGTAAGATCCTATCCTTTCTTAGAGTTATCACAAGTAAATTTGCATGTATTTTTTTGAGGTTTTTAGTACCTTTGTTTTGGATTAGTGTCTTCGGGTGTGTTTAGGTTAATTTTTAAGAAAAAATATTGGATAGTGGGTTGTTCACGGTTTGCGCACAGTTTGAAAAATTGTGCAACAAAACCATGCCAACCATGCAAATATAGATAGAGAGGTCCAAACTGTTGGAAAATAGTTTGATTAAATGTGAAACTAAACCATGCCAACCATGGAAACCTGTAAAAATAGTTCTAAATGTTTGGAACACATTTTTAGCTAACTGTGTGTGCCTTCCCAGGAAACCATGCATGCTGGATTTTTTTATACGAAAATCTTTTTTAAAACCACCCAAACCCCTAAGACTCCCGTATTTAAACCATGTATCAGTCTTGAAAAATTATAGGTGATACCAGAGCTTTATGGAGGTATTACATGGTTCTTATAACACCATTCTTCAGGATCAAAATCGTAGACTCAAGATCCACTCTTTTCCTAGTAAGTGGATTTCATCCCATTACTTATCTCTTTCTTTCCACAATCTTTCCTTGATCTTTTCATGGATGATTCCCACAATTTCCATTGATCTAAACCTATGAGTTGAGATATAGATCTTTTATCATGGATCTAGATATATATTTTCAAGATCTTTATTCCTTTCATCTTAATTTGGGGTTTAGGGATTTAGATCAGAAGTTTGATCGATGACGTTGTGCCGCTCAAATCATGGGGATTTATGTTCGGCTAACATCCATCAAAAAACCAATGTATGTTGTCTAAATCATACTCCCATCATCATGGATTTGATATGTGAATGTGATTTTATGGATTCTCTATCTTCCCTTGATAATTTATTTCCTAATTAAAGTGATTAGGAATGTGGAATTGAATTATGTTTTCCTCAGGGATTAATTGATAATTGAATCACGAAACAAATGAAGGGGGGGTTTCTCCAATAGATATATCATTGGAGATTGGTAATGTGTTGAGATATTTAAATTTAGATATTGAATTGAGTATGTTAGGGTAATTAATTGGGGAAATTAATTATGCAATGATGTTTTTCTATTTAATATAATTAATTGTGAGAATTAATTATGTTCCCTGATGATGATCAAAGATAATTAATTGTGAAAATTAATTATTACATGTTGTGATTTTATATGGGTAATTAATTTTGAAAAATTTATTATGGAATGAGAATTGTGTGGATTAAAAAATTAATTTATGAATTAATTAATGGGTTATGTGGTTAGTTAATTGTTTAGTTAACTAATTACATTTGAAATGTTTAACTAGTCATTAGATTAGTAGTGGATTGATGTGGATAATTCTTATGAACTAAAGAATGATTAAATGGATGATATTTTTGCGGTACTAGAAAATGAGTTCTAGACTGATTAGAAGTTGAGATTTGGAAAAGGCATTCCTCCCCAATAGTTATCCAATAATGAGATTATGGGGTTCTAGGAATATTGACCTACGCCGATTGAGATATGGTGTGTCAAGCATGATGACCTACACTGAATGATATGTGGGGTTATTTACATGGAGTTCAACACCAAATGAATGATAATAATGAATAATGATTCAAATTTAAAACATGAATTTAAACTATGACTAATGTGATTGTTGAAGATTAAATGAAAATAATATAACTATTTAATTATGAATTGTATTTATTCCTACATAAAACATCATACACTATATTTTGACTAGAATTGTTTTAGACACTGTTGGTGGTGGCCTATAGAGTTGTAATCACAGCCTATTTGGGCCACTTGATCATCCCTCAATTATAATTTTTTGTTATAGGATAGGATACGGGAAAGGCCCTTGGATAGGTTGCTATTTGGGATTGGAGCATGGGGGAGGGAACTAGATGTTGTACGGGACCCTCTTGGGAGTTGTTGTGTCTTTACTTTTAGTTTCATTGTAGACACTAGAAATTCACATTATTAGAGAATGGTTTACCATTTAGTTGAAAATTGTTTTTTCTTACTTTGAATATCATTTGACACGGTATTTATCTTTTTATTATATGCCTCCACACTTGGTTTTTGTTTTTTTCTTCTGTTGGTGTTTTGTTCTGATAAAAGAGGGTATAGTCTTCCGAAGACTGAGTTACGAGACCCTCACTACTAGTCAGCACCCTCTGGTATATGTGGCGGCGCACTTGAGGGAATGTGGCCAACCGGCTCCGGACACTGTTTATTGGTACTTGGTTCTTGATGTCACAGAATAATACATTTAAATTAATTTATATATAGAAAATAAATAACAGTTTCTCAAAAATCAATATTTTTCTATATTCCCTAAAAAATCAACCCATTTATAAAAATAATAATAAATTACATTATTATAATTTGAACATTACTGACTAATATTTTTTCCCATATTCTAAAATAATATTTCTAATAGTGAATAAAATTAATTATAATATATGTACTCAAAATTAAATAAAAACTATTATTAATGAAAATATATATTTGAAGTATAAAATAAATTTATTTCCATTACATGATTAATAAAAATAATCAAATTGATACAAATTAATTTTAATGGATATTATATACTCATTTAATTTGATTCATTTATAAATTGTGATTAATTTAATCTATTAAGATAAAAATACATTTTTCAAAGAGAAAACGGTTTTTTGAAAAATCTATCTTTTAGGTTTAAAACATCATATCATCATTTGTTATTTATAATCAATGAATAATTGGTTATTTGTTTTAATGAGAAAAAATTTATATAAATATTTCAATAGTATTACATGGTTCATCCGAGTATGGTGTTATGTTTTATGAGATCAATTCAAAAACTTTTCATTTTTTAAAGAGAATATATATTAAAAAAGTTATATACGTTACATTTTACACCCCTTAAAATAATTTCACCATAAAAATTATATTACTATAATAAAAACAAAATATGATACATCTACATCATCACATAAAAAAAATTACCACATAACATCCTAAAATTTATGGTTTCATCATAAAACATTGACCATGTATGTGGTCTTGTTTCGTAGTATTTTATCTCTTCAATCCAGAATCTTCATGAGTTATTCCTCATGAGAATGCTCATTCTCCAATGGTAAAACCTATTATTTTAGTACATATAATGGTCCAAGTATGTAATTAATTAAAGATTATCTAGTTAACACATCTTGTATATGGGATATATATGGTATAATATATATGTTTTGAAAAAAAGTTCTAATATGATGGAGAGTTTCAAAGGGGAAAATATATATGTGGATCAATATTCCATTATTTACAAAAATAAAAACCTTAAACCATATTTAATATCATATGAATACTATGTAACTGTCATTAAAAAGTAGATCCCACAAATGATTTTCAACATAACACTTGTTTGGACTCTATGTTTCCTTTATGTGTTAATGAATAGATCCAACACTATCTAATATTATCTTAGCTAGTTCAAGTATCAATAGATATCTTTTCCCAATATCATCCTAGAATTTTGGAGTTATAAAATTCCTACAACAATTGTATTCATAAGAATACATTTTAACTCTTGGGTGGAAGATGTTATTATAAGAAAATTTTATTAAATGTAGGGGTTGGTCCCAACATCCTTTAAAATCCACAGAAAAATCTATCAGAATATATTCTTCAGTTTTCATAGTCCCCTAAGACAGGAAATATCCTTAAGGATGATATTAAGTGTCAATGTGTAACTCCATATTCATTATTTATAAAATAAATCTCTAAAAATTTGTGGTAATGCACATCTGTCAATCAGATATAGTAGAGTGTGCCACTGCATGAAATCCTATGTCTTGATTTTTATATATTTTCAAGATGATCAAGAGAATAATATTTAAAATTTGAAATGGAATATCACAAATTCAAAGGGAAATCAATTATAATCTAAATAGTATTATGTTATTTATATGTTTTGGGGATTCTGACAAGAAAACTAAAATGGTATTTTCAAATTTCTATCATGGTATGGTAAATGGTTGTAACATCCTCTTATACTTCTATCTATCAACGTAACTTATGAAAATACAATGAATCAAGATACATAAATTTAATTATCCTTTTTAAGGTTATCCCAAAATAAATTCTCCTTAATATCTATATGCATCTATATACATCCATTATGAATAGAGAATTATAAGCTATGAGTCTCACCCAAAATCTCCATCATAATTTCAGGTATTGTGGTGATGCATACTCAGTTACTAAACTTTATCATGACATCACATTCATGGATTAAATTGGGAATATTAATCACCATAATTCTTTGTTCTAATATATCATTTACATCATTATAATATTTACATAGATATATGTTTGAACATTTATCTATGTTACATGATGATTCCCCTTTCCTCATGATTTCATGATCCATATTCAATAAATATATAAGTATTGTATCTCTTTTAGTACTTTTCATTGAAAAACTAATATGGTCTTTCAAAAATTGATCATCATCCACATTTTCACCTTATTAGAGTGGTAATGTATTGATCAGTCATAATTTTTAATAAACTCTAACCATCTTTGATGGTACACATGGAACTCATTATATGTGAACATATATATCAATATTTTATGATCATTATATATGTCACACCTTTAACCATATATATAGTTCCTCTATATTTTTAATTTTTTTTTCTCTGCCTATTTTTTTGACATATATCTATTATGAATAGGTAGTGAAACATATATTGTGGAAGTAATTTTCATTAGAAATTCATGTTCATCCTCACACCATTAGACACTCAAAAGTTGTTTTTGAATACCATAGATGGATTAATTCCATGAAAATTGATATAGTGTCTATATAAATATATAAAATCCATGTTTAATGTCATTTAAAATTCAATTATATGGTGAATAATAACATTTTTTGGAAGGAGAGTCCCACAAACATCTATCAAAGTAGGGCTATATTGTTGATATTCAATCATCATTCTAGTAGAAATTATTTATTTATAAATAAACACATAGTCATGGAGGCGGTTATTTTATGTTCTTATAAATAATTCTAGGTATAAAAGATTATTATTAAGTAGAACCAAGTACAACACTAATAGCTCATTAGTGGATGATCAATTCATGTTACTCCACTTCATTTTCGAGACAAACTTTAGTAGTTCTGATTAAATGGTATTTCCCTTGTTCTGTTGGTATTGGTATTTTTGGTTGTGTATCATCCTCATTAATCATTGGATTAGGGAATTGACTCGAAAAACTTCCATGTTTTTCACATTTATGAAATTAAACAAGTAATGGTACCCTGTAATGAACTATGTTTTTTTAACATCATTTAAACCAAACACTTCATTTTTTATTGACAATTTACTACATTAATCCCCCTTATTGCACATAGAATCATCTTATAATTCCTTTTAAGAAAATAATTTTACTTTTCTTCCCACATTATTGATTCAATGAAATTAAATATTCCTTCTTCCATTGTTTCTATGACATAAAATTATATAAAAGTTCATTTTCCCTTGTTTTTAATTTCAACAAGGTTCATGTTTTTTATCAAAACACAAGGTAGTTTATTAACAATAACCATAATCTTTGGCATCTTATAACCCATTTAAATTTTCTTCTCATGATATGTTCATTTAACTAGTTATCACATTAATTTTTTACATTATTCCTCCTGGTTCTACCCATTGACTAAAACCAAAATGGTTTGTGTCAGTATCAATCAATATTAGTCAGATTTAGTAATCATACAATCATAGAAATCATTCAAAATAATTCATAAATAATGAAACCTTCATACCATCCTATTAAATTATAGTTATATCATATATCACTTTTAACTCATCATAATTTTTTTTATATTGTATGCTATCATTCTTCAGAATGATTCATAAAGTTTATGTGAGTCTACCAAATAAAATCACCCCCTTAATGTGTGTAAAACATGGTGTGTAGTGTGTCTTCATTATCTTGCACCAGGTAAAGATCTTGTTAACACCCATCAATCCATTTATGGATATTTTCACTAATTATTTTTGGGTAAAATAATTTGTCCTCTGGTTTTTATCTATAAAATGATTTAATTACTAAGAACCCAAAAAATTTATACCATACCAAAACATCAATATTTTCTTCTAAACATGGAATTGTCTGCAAGTTTTTCATGAAAGTGTTTATAATCCCAATCTTTATGAATAACTAAACCCATATTTGATATAATTTTAGGAGACCCAAGACTTACATATAAGAATATTAAGTCTTTTTAGATTAACATTAAAGACATATATTAATAATAAATGACCTAGAACAATAAACATTTAGTGTTTTTGGATACTAGATTCATAATAATTTTATTTAATGAAATATCTTTAATGTCACCCCAAATTTCATCTCATACATCACCATTCTTGGATATAAAATTTTTAAAACCATTAAACATGTCAAAGTTATATGGAAATAGTAGAAAGTGTGAGAACATGTTATCAGTAATGGTAATCATTGTATATTTTAATCAATAATCATAAGAGAGAATAATATAATTACTGTTCACAACTTTCAAAATTTATACCTAATAATTCGATTATAATCAATACATTTTCAAGGTATATATCATTTTCATAAAACAATACACAAGTCTAAAGAGTGAGTAATCATAAATAATGATTAATTATTCATGATAATATATCATAAGCATACGGCTTGTGTTTTTCTAATACACATAAGCATTTAATATAATTTCTTTAGTCCATTATTGCTACGAAGTATATCATAGTGGAAAAATTCCATTAATTAGTTATGTTCACTCCCCATCCCATTTTATATTATCTCATGAGATGTAATTATTTTCCCAATGCATTGTAGGGATATATAATTATATTCCCACCCATAAAAAATGAAAACCATACATAAGTATTCCACAATATACTAAAAATATTCATTATTTCATAATTCCTTAATTAATATTGTGTAGATAATCATATTTCATAAAGATTTTATCATAAATTAATCAACCCATGGGAAGTTCTGAGTTTCATATAAACATCCTTAAAACATCATCGTCATAAGTAGTTAAAAGGGAAAAAATGGTTGTTATCATAAAAATATACCCCTTGTGAATCATACAAATCATTAAATATGGTTGACATAGTTGAGAAACATCTTTCATAGAATCACATAATTTTTTTTATACAAAAGTGAAAATAACAATTTTTTGTAAATTTTAAAATATAAAATTCTTATAAAAATAGGAATATGATTTGAATTAAAAAACATGAAAATTTTAAAATAATATTTATGATAAAGGAAGGAAGTGATGGTATAATGAAATATTCTTGTTTTATATGTTAAAAGAGTAAAATGTTTTCTTACTTCTGTAAAAATAAACAAATGACTTCTTTAGACAAAATTTAAAATGATTACTTCTAAAAAAAATAAATAAAATAAATTTTAGTAAAAATTAACATTTTAAAACATTTGAATTATAGTTAAAAATATTCTATAAAACAATTAGAAAAACCAAGAAAAATTAGTCAAATATTCCAAAATGAAAAATTATAAGTAATCTCCATTTTGATAAAACAATTATTGATACTTTTAAGTACCCATATCAGAATTTAATGGAACACACAAAAACCCTCCTAATATAAATATGATAATATAAATATACTTCGTTTAAAATATAATAACCATTTAATTTCCCTAAATGGTAATTTAACATAAGAAATCTCTAAAAGAAGTTATATTGAAACATAAACACTTATTGCTTAAGTGATTCAGGAATCACAGACCCATTGAATAAAACTATATATAATTGAAAATTAAAAAATAGGGATAACAAAATATTAATGAATAGATATATTAATATTCTAATATATACACCATATAACAAAAATAGGTGAATAATATGAAACATGTCTCAACAAAATAATATTGAGATGATGAACCCTTACCACATGTTCTAACATTCTTCATACTATCTCATAGCCTCTAATATAAATAAATTTATATTTATTATTAATATATAATATTGTAACTTTTTTAATTTTATTACTATTTATATATATATATCAATTATAATTCTAATTACCAATCCATTAAAAATAATTCATTAAAATAATCATCTTGGAAAAGAGTGGTTCGTTTCCAACACATTTTTTAATTCAACGGTTATTGAACTTACACATTGGTATCAGATTTATCATCTCTAGAATATAAATAAATTCATAAATATATTATTTTTTCATTATATTCATTTTTATAACTAGTTATATAGGTTGGTGATTAAAAACTAATTTTGTTACTTTTTGGAGAAAGTGCTCTGTATGTACAGATGAGTAATGTTTCCATTTTATAATTGTTGGAACTAAAGAAAGGTAAATAATAATTTAAAATTTTCGAGTTATTATAATATCATAAATTTAATATATATATATATATATATGTGTGTGTGTGTGTGTGTATTATATATATCTATATAACTATTAATGATATATGGTTATGAAAAAAATAATTCGCTTCATTGACATGGTAGTCAACATGTACCCACAAGTGAAGTTTTCATTTCCCATTGGATGTAAATGGAGATGAAAAATGGGTATAACATTATCATAATATTTTTTCTGTATATTTTAGATATTTATGTTAATATAAAAATGTGATTATGAAAGGTTTTAAGGAGGTAGAAAAAATTAGACATAAATGAACTCAATTATGTTTTGTACTTCTTCCACAGAAAACATCATTAATCTTACACCTTATGCCTTATAGGTCTATATTTTATAGATATTAGGACCCCCTAAATCATAAATGGGATGTTTATTATGGTATTTATGTATATAAACGTGAAGATAAGTGTAAATGTGTCATTGATATGTGAGAATATGAGGTTCTACTTTAAAATTGACAGGTGTGGCACAATTATAATTATTCTTAACTAAAAAATATTATAAGTGACTCACTCATTTAAAAGTGATAGTATACAATTAAAATTATAAGATAAGGGGAATTGTTTTCAAATATATTCATCTAATAATAATTAGTATGATATTTTCTTACCATATCCTAAAATTTAGACCTTAATTAATCTGTTTAACCCTTTTCTCGTGGGGAAAACATTTTTACAAAGATTACTCTTCATAAAGACAAAAAAATGAAACTAAAATACCTACTAATCATGAAACACCTGGTTCAAAATTTTAAATAAAATTCTCATGAAACAAATTTTGTATGTGTTCTAAATTAATTTTAGAATATGTGTGAATATTTTGAAAAAAGAATTTTATATAGATTTTTTTTAAAAAAAACTTATACCAAAATAAAATAAAATGTTGATTTTAATGGAATTAATTCAATTATGTTTTAAAAAATGGATCTTAATTTAATTTGAAACCAAATAATAACTATAAATTTACCTTCAAAATTACATTATTTTATGAAATGAAATGAAACTTTTGAAAAAACCAATATTTTTCACAATTTACACAAAAAATATTCTTTATAGAAACATCCATTAATATTAAACTAAGTAAATTTTGGTATTATAATGTAAAAAATGATTCAAAATTTTGGAAATAACATTTCTATAGGTGGCACAAATTAATTATAATATCCATGTATAAAATACAACAAAATTATTTTAAAAACAATTTATTTTTGAAGAATTAAATGACTTTATTCTCAATCCATGATTAATCTCCAAAATTAAATTAATTAATATATGATTATATTTAAATAAATTATAATGTTTTATATCTTGTAACACATGAATCTCTGATATTCAATTAAAGTAAGTTAAATTAAATTAAAATAAAAATATTTAAATATGACTACTAAAACATATATATTTAATTAGAGGAAATGAATAAGGGTGACAAAATTATGAATTATTTATAAAAATAACATAAGGTATACGTTTAGTATGATTGAAATTAAATTGTAAGAGATCAAATTCCAAATAATATCAATTTTAGTTTAGGATTTTATATTTAAAAAAATTATGTTTTACATGATATGATTTTTATCACAAGAAACATAGGATAGATTGATGGTAATATATATTGATATGAATATTTTCATAAAAATAATTTGTAAATAATATTAAATAATAATAATAATAGATTGTGTTCTAAATTTGTTTTCCTTGCCAAAAATAGTTATTTTAATTTTTTAATTTTATTTAAAAGTTAAATTGAAAATGTTCAAAAGTTGAAATTTTAGAACTGAAAAAAAATTGATTTATAATTTTAATATTTTATTAAGGTTAATATTTTGTAATTTTTCCAAGAATATTTATTTTAAGCTGAACAATTGAATGTACTATTATTAAAAATGCCTTGATTTAATGACATTATTAGTATGTAAGTACGTCATAGAAATTTGTAAAAACAATTCTACATAAAATATATAATTTACATGTGAAATTATAATTATAAAAATATTGATTAGAAACCTATATTTGATATTTTATAACTTAAGTAATATTTTTCTCAAGAAGTTGTTTTTAATACATTACTCATTTTTTATTTTAAAATTATTTTTTTCTTATTTTTAAATTGAATAAAATAAAATGGATTTTAGATTCGTAATTTGTATTTCCAAATTATGTACATAATACCATTTTTTTTCATAAAGGATAATATAACTTTGGTAAAAACTACTTACCACTATAAAAACAAAATACTAGAAGTAAAAAAATATTAGTAATAAGTTGAATAAAAATTAAAACATGTGTGAGGATAGGTGTTTGAGGACTTAATTAACATTATCCCTTCTCATCTCCCTAATTCCTGAATTTTTGATCATCTTTCCTAGAGAGTGACTTCCTGTTATTGATTTGGATGGAATATTTACAAAAAATTACATCCATTTTCACTGATTAAAGGGGACTCATATCCTCACTTTTCCTCACAACAAAACTCACTAATTCCATCCCAAAATCATTTCAAACCTCTAATAAAAATTCCCAAAAACATTAACTGTTTCTTAATTTTTCATAATACCATCTCTAAAATTATTAACCCCAATTTCAATGGAGATCAACGGAGAAGTGATGCATAATTTTATAATTTCCCCTTTCTCATTTCTATTTTGTAATTTTCAAATCATCAACCTCAAATTAGATTATAGAATTATAAAATTTTATCATTATGATAATTATTATAATTTTATGTTATTATAATTATTTTATAACAAATAAATACCATTTTTTTAACATCTCATATTTTTTTGGTTATTATTTTTCAATATTATATGGATTGATTTTAAGACCAGGTGTTGAGACGACATGCGATTTCGAGGCCCAATGTTCCCATAAAAACTGTTTGAAAAATATTAAAATATTTAGCAGCACAAACAAATGTTTTTTTGGAATGTCGAATCACTCTTATATAGGTGCTTGTATCAGAAATATAAGGGAAACATTTAGTTTACAATGATATATTTAACATAGGTAGGACTTAAAATTAGTCGGCGCGAGTCCTTTGTCAAAAAGATGTCACAAACATAATTGGAATAGAAGAATTTCATTATTGTTTTTGAAAATATTTAAAAATATTATTTTCTTCTAAATTATATGGTGAGCCACATAAACCTGTAATCCTCTAGAATGCTGTTAGAGGGAGATCTGGAGAATCCTTTTGGATGAAGAATGACAACTCAAGGTTCGATGAAAGACGAAGATGCAACAACCGTTCTTCATCAACAATTGATCCAAACACTAGGTAGGATGTTATCCATTTTAATTTAAATAATTTTCTTAATCCAAAATGAACAAGAGTCAATTAAATGAACAAGAATTGATATATGAATCATCGATAGATTTTAATTAGATATATTTAATTATTTTATAGTCTATTGATTATCCCACTTAGATTATCCTTCTATAATGATGAATTGAGGGAAAATGAAAAAACTAAGGTTCTTTACCCCATTCTATGATTCTAGCATTCCTCCCTCTGTTCTTCTCATTATTCTTGATTGGAGCCCTACAGTTCCTAACTCAACATTTTCGGGTGTTTCCGAACTCGATCTGACCCATAGATTTGAGGTGAATTAACAATTGAGGTTGGAACTGTGTAGATAGAGGCATAAGGAACTTTTATAAATGATATTTATTATTTCTAGGAATCATAGAAGGTAACACGGCCTATAGAGGGGACCACCGGCATGCAAAGTCTGGTGGTAGGGTGCAGTGGTGGAATACGTCCGGCGGTGGAGCTGCTGGCGGCTAGGAATAATGTCATAAGTTGTGGAGGCAATGGTAATGGATGTGGTGGTTGCAGATGAGGATAATGAAAGGACAATAAGGATAGGTCGTTTCGGATCCAGAGAAATCAGGGTGGAGAATTTTTAAGGTTGACCATGCGGTGCTGTCGACAATGAGGCACTCGCCATAAGCGTTCGACCATGCAGACAGTCGACCATGAAGCACACCCAGGTGAAACATCCATTGGTGTTGTGGACATGTGGATTGATCGACTTTAGTAGTTGAACATTATCCATAGTAGCTTGAGATTCCTTGATTGAAGTGGCCATGTAGCCAGACCACGTTCAGTGGACCATAATGGTCATTCCACAGGCACATTGACGCCACCATTTTTAAGAATGATCATAACTCTCTAACAGAGTGTCCAATTGATGAGCTGTTTATGGTGTTGATACCCTAATGTTAAGATTCTCATTTTGAGTCAAATAGTAGGGTTCTTAGTTTGGAATACTATAGGTTGAATTTGGTTCCTTGTTCCTTTTCTTCAGGGGTGTAGTGCGACATTACATCCACGTCACATGATTGTAATACCCTCTAGATGCCGAGACATGGATTGAGTATAGTATCCCTCAGTGAGGCTGGAATATGATCCTCTATCACCCGTAGTGGAGTTTTTGTAATTGGAATAACCTCCCAAATAAGTTTATTTATCCTACATCTAATGGTCTACATCAGTAGTTTTTGTGGAATTTTTGGTATATGATCAACTACATAGCGGGTTGATCCAGATTGGGTCTGTAGTGTCCCCCTCCAGTTCTGCACATGATCCCCTCTCAATGTATCATAGTCTTCCTTGGCTAATGCATACTGTTTTTGTGGGGCCCAAATGAGATAGACCTCTTCATTGAGTGTCTCCGATGATATCATGGATCAAGGAGTGAGTTCTCCCAGAATAAGAGTGCTTTAAGTAGAATTCGAAGGTTGATAGTTGGTTATGACTGCCTTATGGCATGGTGTCACTCCTGAGAATAAATGGGTTTTTTATAAACTTATTTTATATTTTATACAATGTTACATCTTTAAATGAGCTGGAAATACATGGTTCTTCATGTTTAGTGTTTTCAGGGTGTCCTACTGTGTATAATTATACTCACCTCTACACGAGATTTTCTCAAATGTGTCGTGTCCTTTGTAGAGAAGATACCTTTCCATGGAGTCATATTAAGAATAGGAGTGGGTGTAGTATAGCTAGATCTGGTCATAACAAGGTGTTATCCAAGATCATACCTTTTACATAGTCATCTCCCGTGGATTAGGTAGGACTATTTACAAGTTTAGTTATACTTGTGTACAAAATTATTGTGGTGGGTTGTTCATGGCCCGTTTTACTTTCTAGTACATTAATTGTGATACTCTGTGGTGGAATATTGTATGTATTCATGAATGATTTCATTTTTTTTACATTTCAGCACAGTGTTGATTAGATACACACATGTGTGTGTACATGTACATTAGGATAATTCCTCCCATTTGTGGGAAAGTCCTTCTTGGTGCTAGTCGCCAGCCTTTAACTTATCATAGGTAGGATAGGGGTATTAATGGAATGGTAACCTCTATTATAGGTCATGATAGATTGGTATTAGAGGTTTTAGGTTCTAGTTTAGGACATGGTGTCTCTGATATTGGTTTTTGGAAACAACGTTAGGTGTTTTGAGTTCAACTTCCAAGACAGGTACTCCAATGTTGGTGTGGAAGCTAATGTATCCACACACTAGGACTCTGATTACCTTCTTTTTGACTTGGTACATTAAACCACAAGTTGTAGTAAAAAAATGGTACATGCATCATATAGGAATGGTTGTGTCTTCAATGTCCTTCTCAATTTAGTTCACCAAATATACGCTATTGACCGTGGTGTGTCATGTTTTATTTCAGGGTTCCTCCATGTAGATAGCCAGCTAGGATTCCCCCATGTGATCATATGGATGATCCTCCTAGGGAAGTGGCATCAGTATAGGGTCATGTATGGGAGATAGAATCTTAGGGTGGTTTACCAGCTGTATCACCACCCGTTGAGAAGAAACTATTACCCGAATTACCAGTGGAGGGTGGACACATGATAAGTGCGTTGAATGAGTTTCATAGGAAGATACCTCACATGTATAGAGTTGAGCCAGACCTCTAGGTGGAAGAGGATTGGCTAGAGGTATTCACCTGTGTCTTACAACTTCTGAGGATTCCTACCGATCAGATTGCAGTCCTTGTTGCGAGCCTTCTTCAGGGCTCTATTGGGTGATTGTATAGGTTGGTGACTCAGTTTCACAATGAGACAAATCTATCATTGTTATACTTCGATGGTATCTTTAGAGAGGATTCATATCTAGAATAATTTTGATTGGTACATGTAAAGAAGATTTTGAATATGTGGAAGGGTAGTATGATTATGGAAGAGTATTTAGCAAAGTTTTCTGACCACTCACACTACTCCTTATACATGGAAAAAACCAGTTCTTCAAGGCTCAGACCATGGGAAGGGATTACATCAGAACATTGGGACCTCAGTGGTCTCCCTTGGAATTTCTACATATGATGGGGTACTTGAGGGAGCCCTGCTAGTGGATAGTTTTTTGGCAGAGTAGACACCAGTAGTGGGAGCTAATTGTGGGAACTGTGTAGTTAGGGCCTAGGTAGTATGTGGCCGATGAAAGTCACATGGATCTAAGTAGTCAGGTGCTTCAAGAAGGTATAATAAGAATCAAGGTCAATGATGGAGGGCTTACAAGGTGGATCGAATCATCCAGGTAATAAACAATGTTAATTTTACGGGGGTTGAAGACATCTAGCCTAAGATTTCAAGACACATCATAAATCTAACTAGGAGACGGTCAAGGGACATCCTAGGCAAAGAAAGATATAGGATCAGGGTTCCCCATGGAGTAGAGGATGTGGTATAAGAGCTAGTGGAGTTGTAGGAGGTGGTCAATATTTGGACATGTAACCACCACCACCCCCATGTGGTCCATGTTAGACTTAGGGAGCTGGTGGGTAGGGATTACACCAGCTACATGCCATGCAGTCTTATAACATAGAGGATCTAAAGATGATATGATGTATGATCTAGGTATTTTCCACCTTATCCACAGTGTTGATAGACATATTTTCTAGTAATTCTATTATTTCCATGAATCTTTTTTTTGGACTCAGAGATTCTAGTTGATCTATTGACTCAACCCTTATACTTGGAGACTCCTACTAGAGGAGACCTGATGATCACACAGTAGGGCCAATAGTGTGAATTGACTCTTCTAGGCGAGATTTTCAAATGAGATCTCTTGGTAGTGGTTTCAATGTCTTACGACGTCATTATTGGTATGGACTAGTTATCCATATTTCATGCTCAGATTGGATGTTTTAGGCAAAAATTGGGGTGTTTATACAGTGATGGAACAAGATTTTCCATTATTAGTGAAATGGAAACACTGTCATCCAAGGATGGACACACACATTGAAGGGTGCATCTGATTACTCATCTGTTGTCTAGCCTCACCCTCGGTGTAGTAGATGATATGAGTCCTTAGTTTCCTACCGTGGTGGTCAAGTATGAGTATATTTTTCTTGAACATGTTCTAAGTTTACCTCCCCATAGGGATATATACTTCTATATTGATATAAATCCCAAGATGACATTGATATATACATCTTCGTATCTAATGGATCCTACAGATCTTTATGAGATGAAGATACAATTTGAGGACTTATAGAGGAAGGGCTTCATGGCACCCAATGTTTCACCATGTGTAGATCCAGTTTTGTTTTCCAAGAAGGAAGACGAGATCTTGAGGTTATGTGTATATTAATGGAACTTAGAACTTGTGACTGTGAAGAACAAGTATCCACTACCAAGGTTTGACGACCTCTTTGATCAATGGAAAGGAGGGCGTTAGTTTTCAAAGATTGACCTCTGATCAGGCTATCAGCAGATGTGAGAACAAGATGAGGACATAATGAATACCTAATTTAGATGTTGTTATAGTCACTATGAGTACATGGTGATAATATTTGGAAAGATGAAATCCATAGAAGTATTCATGGGACTGAAGAACCATATCTTTTTCCCTTATTTTGACAGGTTTATGGTGATTTTCATCAATGAAATATTAGTCAGTGTCTGAAGAGGAGAACATGAGACACTTGATGATGGTCCTAGACCCACTCCGAGAGCACAAAATTTATTTTAATCTCTCTATGTTCCATTTTTTTTGGAATTGATAGGTCCATTTTCTAGGACATGTCATTTCAGAGGATAGATTTTTAGTTGTTCCTGCAAAGGTTGAGGTAGTACTTATTTGAGAGCCACCCAAGAGTGTTACCGAGGAATGGAGTTTTAATCAATTGGAAAGGTACTATCAAAGGTTTATACCTGAATTCTATAGAGTATAAGAACACTTTAAAACTTTGATATGAAAGGGGTAGCCTTTCATGTTGATAGAAATGTGTTCGTAGTAATTTCAGAATCCGAGAAAGAGGTTATTGAGTTCTCCCATCCTAAAGTTACCAGAGGAAGGTGTTGAGTATTTTGTGGTAAACAATTTTTCAGGGACCGGGCTAGGTTGTGTCTTGATGTAGAGGAATGAGGTTATTTCCTATGGTTCATTCTATTTTAAACCACACAGTCACAACTACGCTTCCCATGATATTAAGTTTGTAGTGGTTGTCTTCACATTGAATATGTGGCGAAATTACATGATAGGAGAGTGCATTATCGTCTACTCTTATTGTTATATTCTCAAGTATATTTTATATCAAAATGATATAATATTAAGATAGAGGCGATGGATAGAGATCCTCCAGGGCTATGACATAGAGATTGTATGTACTCCTAAGAAGGGGAATGTGGTAGAAAATTATCTCAGTTTGAGATCTAGTTCGCAGTTTCAAAATGAGGAACTGGAGAAATTAACCTCATTGAAGATATCATTTATGGATATAGATTGATAAGGTTACCTCTTTTCGATTGTTCTCAAACCTCTCCTCTTATAGTGAGTCAGTGAGGCAAAACATGTAGATACCAACTCTGAGACGCTATATGCTCAGATGTCCACAGGGTAGGCTCTAGATGGATATTCAAAAAGTGGAGACCACATAATTCTTCTCAGAAGGTGGAAAATAGTACCAGTGGCATTGTGGAAGGAGGTTTTGAGGTTTTTTCATACTTCCCCTTTAGTGGTATATCCAGGTGTTCCAAAGATATACTAGGAACAATGATGCTAGTTTTTCTGGGCACAGATGAATAAAGGAGTTTTAGAGTTCGTTTCTCGATTCCTTACTTGTCAGTAGGTTAAGGATGAGTACCAGGTTCTAATAGGATTAGATCACACCCTTTGAGATAACAAAATAGAAGTGGCATGAGATATCGATGGAGTTCATTATTGGTTTAGCACATATGTCTAGGGGACATGATGACTTCTGGAAGATTGTTGAATGAGTCCCGAAGTTGGATAAATTTTGAGCTATCCAAGAGCAGAGTTCAGTAGAGTTATTGGGACACCTCTATGTGTAAGAGACATTTGGACTCCTTGGAGTTGTATTGATGAATGTTTCTAATCATGATTGTCACTTTACATTCCAGTTTTGGAAGGGATTACAATAAAAATTTGGGACTTAATTACACTTAAGCACACCATTTCACCACCAGAAAGATAGCCAGATTGAGTAGACCATTTAGGTTCTAGAGGAAAAGCAATGATATTTCTTGCAAGGCTTTGGTTATAGTTGGGAGGATCACTTAACACTAGTTGAGTGTGCATACAAAGACAACAACCATTTCACAATCATAATGACACCATTTTAGGATTTTTATGGGTGAATTTTTGGCCACCACATTGCTGGAATGACCCAGGAGATTCAACAGTCATGGGCCCAGAGTTGGTGAAAACTACTATAAAGAATGTTCAGATCATCCATGAGAAAATGAAGACAACATAGAGCCATCATAAGTACTATGATGACAGGTGACAGTGGCCTTTAAAGTATGAGGAAGGAGATCATGTGTTCCACTGGATTTCTCCTCAATAGAAATTATGGATATTTTTCTATGGTGATAAGATATCTATGTGGATTATCTTCCCTTTACAGATATTGTGTAGAGTTGGTTGGGTGGTATGAAATTTGGATCTACCTCCATAGTTAGATCGAGTACATGATGTATTCCATATGTCACAGCTGAGGAGGTACATGAATAACCCATCACACATCATCAACTAGGGGGATTGGGACATCAAGAATGGATATAACATTCCTAAGTACCTGGTGGAGATCGAGGATTAGCAGGAGAGGATCCTTCATGGGAAATCCCTTACTTTGGTTCATGTTTGGTGGAAGCACTAGAATGTATTGGAAAGAAAGTTGGAGTTGGAAGCTCAGATTCATTCCCTGTACCCTCATCTATTTTAGTAAACAATGTTTTATCTTTTTAGGGACAAAAAACCAAAAGTTGGGGAGAATGTAACATCAATTATTTTTTGGTGTATTATTTTTCGGTATTATATGGATTGATTAAGTGACGAGGAGATGTGACGATGTGTGATTCTGAGGCCCGATGTGTCTTGAATTTTTTTTTTAAAAAAATATCAAAATATGTAATAACACGCACACAAAGGTTTCTAGAGAAAGTGGAATAACTCTTAATTGGGTTCCTAAATTACAAATATGAGGGATCAATTGAGTTTAGAATGATTACTTTACCCTAAAAACAACATAAAATTAGCTGGTATGGGTCGTTTGTGAAAAAGATTTCATGTACATAAAAAGAATAAAAGAATTTTATAAAAGATTTTTTTTTAACAATGTTTAAAAATATTTCTTTGTCCAAATTCTGGGATAGCCGCAGAACCAGGGTATCCTCAAGAGAGAAATTGGAGTGAGATATCGTGAATCCTTCCAACTGAATGTCGATATGTTAATGATTGATGAACGACAATTACACAATTACCGTTCTTCATCAATGAATAATACAAAATCTTTGTAGGATGTTTTATCTTCTGATTTTCATCATTTTATTAATATTAGACAAATTCTAGTCAATTAAATGGATAAGAATTGGTTTTCACATCATCAGTAGATTTCAATTCGTTAGATTTAATTATTTTCTGGTATGTTGATTATCCCTCTTCGATTATCCCTCTACGATAACAAATCGAAACCAAATGAACAACAGGTGAGGTTCTTTCCTAACTATTATTATTTGTGTATCCCTCCCACCATTCATCCCATTATTTACTATTGGAACCCCATGTTTCCCATATTGGCCCCGTAAGCTTTTTCCCAACATGATCAGACCCCTAGATTTGTGGTGAATTGACAAACAAGGATGGATCTATGTAGATTCTGACCCAAGGAACATAGATATAAAACTTTTTTGATATATATAAGCATGGATGGAGGTGTAGTGGTCTACTGAAGGGACCACTATCATGCAACAATAGTGACCAACAGTGGTTCATGATGGAAGACCGCGCGTGGAGACGGAACCACAAGTGGTTGAGAACTTTAGCATCATATGTGATGAAGAAGTTAAAAAAAGTGGAAGTGGAAGTAGTGGATGTCTAGTGATAGTAGTGGAAACAGAGCGGGCTGGGCCAGGCGGGCAGGGTCGTGCCATAGATTTTGGGTTAGGTAGGCTAGTCTGTTCAGGCTGGTCCTGGGTCGGTTTTGGGGAAACCGGGGAGGATATCAGTTGCAGTCGACCATGTAGGTCGACCATGAGGTGTGGTAGACTATGCGGTGTGGTTGACCATGAGGCACGACATAGTGGATGGTCAAGAATGAGGTGTGTGGTAGGTGGAGCTGTCGTGGGTGCAGCGACCTCATGACATGAGAGACCATGGCTGTCGACCAAGAGTTGTGGCTGATTGAGATACCATGGTTTCACAAAATGCATAGTCATACTACAGGTAATAAAACATGGAGTTTGACTATGGTGGTCAGTCAGGATGGTAGGGGGATCGACCGTAGCGGTCAGTCCACATGCACAGTGACCTCTCCAATTTTCAAACTACAATAACTCATAAATGGTGCGTCCCATCAATGAGCTGTGTATGTCTTTGATACCCTAATGTTGAGATGGTCATTTTGTGACCAATTTTAGGGGTTTTTTAGTTTTTAACACTATTGTCTGAGTGCATTCTCTTGGTCCTTTTCTTGAGGGTGTTGTTCGAAATTACATACCAAACACTGGATTTTAATCCCATCTATAGGTTGAGTCTCAGATAGAATATGGTATCCCTATATGAGATTGGTGTGTGATACTATATAACCCCTTGTGGAGTTTTTGGAATTGTTGTATCCTCCAAAAGAAGGATTTTGATCCTCCATCTATTGGTCCACATTGGTACTGTTTGTGTAATTGTTGGCATATGATCCCCTACATTGCGAGTTGATCCAAATTGAGTTCATGGTGTCCCCCTATAGTTATAGGAATGAACCTCTCTCTGTGTATCATAATCTTACTTGACCTATATGTTTTCTTTTATATGTTCTCAAATGAGCTTGACCAATTCGTCGAGAGTCTCATATGATATCATGGATTGAGGAACTAGTTCTCCCATAATGTTCGTGCTTTGAGAATAATTTTATAGCTGACTGTTGGTTATGAAAACCTGATGGAGTGGTGTCACTCATGGGTATATATGAGTTCTTTTTATCTACTTATTTCATTTATTATACAGTGTTACATGTTGTATTGAGATAACTATACTTGGTTCTTCATGTTTACTATTTTCAGGGTGTCCTACTAAATATTTCTATACTCACCCATACATGGGCTTTTCCCTAATGTTTCATGTCTTGTGAAAATGAGAGACCCTTTGATGGATTTCTATGAGGACCAAGAATGGGTAGAGAATAGTTGGAGTCAGGAAGACCGAGTTGTTTTCGTGGATCATACGTTTGACGTAGTCCTCAACATTGGAGTTGGTCAGACTCAATAGTTTTAGTTAGACTTGTAAAGCTACTATTTATAGTGGTCTCATTCCTAGACCTGTTTACATTCCTTTAATTTCACTACCATACTATGTTGTGGGATATTAGATGTATGAATTCATTATTTAATATGTTTTACATTTTAGCATTGTTTTTCATGGTTATCTGTGTGTGAGTACATGTACTTTATATTAATGCCTTCCATTTGTGGGAAATGCCTACTCGGTGCTAGTCGACATCCCCTGGCCTATCAGAGGTGGGATTTGGATTTTCGTGGCATGGGACCCTCAAGTATAGGTCATGACACTTTCCATTTATATTATGAAAAAAAATGAAACCATCATTTAGGCGATGGTTGGACTACCACCTCCACAATGTAACGCATTTCATTTTCGATCACTAGCTAACATTGATGGATCTAATATGGAATTTAATATATAAGTATGATTTTTAGGAAAAATAATATATTATTAATTTACCATCAATGTTAAAAATTTCCTCGTTACATTAAAAATTATATCATCAACCATTTATATGTGGGAATTACCAAGTCCATAAAATGATCACTTTCTATTTTTCTAGAAATTACTAATTTCCGTGAATGAGATTAAAGATGGGTTTAGTGGATAAATATTAATTTTATCTAATATTTTATAATTTATGTATAGATAAATTGTCTAACCAATTAACAAAATCAGCAAGAAAAAATCATCATAAATTAAACAATCCGAAAGGATATTCTAAGAGAAAAAATGATTTCTTTATACTAAGGTATAAAATTTTTTAGGTTAATTTTTACTATAAATTGTGGATAGTTATGACATATCAAATTAGTAAATACAATATATAATAATTATACTTTTTTATAATGATATTATAACTAAATTACTTTATATTCTCCTATTAAATATGTTATGTTCTTATTTCGCCTAGTTTAACCACATACTTAAACAATAATATAAATTTATATCATGGATGACTATGAGAATTTAATTTATTATAAAATATGTTATAAATAATTAAATAATAAGTTGTTTTTGGTTTTATAATAGATATATAAAATTTTAAATCATTATTTAAGAAAATAACAATCATTTTCTAAGAATCATTAAAACATACTCATCCCAAATTTCATGTTTAAGGATCCTAAAAAAACTCCCATGGAATGAAATTATAACATCATAAATAATATAAAAATATATATTTTATTGTAACGTTATTTTTCTTTTAAGAATGATATTTTTATTAAAAATAAATATTAGTTTCTTTTTTAAAAAACTAGCAAAAATGATCAATTTATAAATACCGGATGTCAGAAATACATAAAAAAGAAAAATAGAATTAACAAGATCTTGACAATATACAAAGAGTATAAATAATAATGGATATAATGAATGAGATAAATTATATAAATACTCAATCTATTTTTAAGATACATGATGTAAATTTAGGGTTGTGGATGTCAGGATGGGAGGTAAGGGTTTTCTTGGTCTCAATTCAGATTCATTGAGATATAATACATTTTTTCACCACATTTTCCCTGGTGAATTTGTTTCCAATTGATGTATTTTTATCCTATATTTTTTAAAGTATATAATAACCCAAATCATATTCCCTTCCTTAAATATTTATTGATTCAATTGTTACCCAAGTAATAAGGTTATTTGGTAAATTCACATTCATAATTGAGTAAGGATTGTTCTCTTGAATGTATTTAATATAAGATGTGTAAATTAAAACAATGGTTTATTTTCGGTAATTCTATCATTATTTTATATGGTTTATATTACTAACACATGAATACCTATCTAGTATCTCTTACCTTATAGAGTATGTTTCCCATAAGTCATATTAATTTCAAAAATATACTTTCTCTGAGTTATAATGTATTATCTAGAACATTGTTCTTCTTTGCTTCGGTTTTACAAACCTAATATTATATTATAAATATTTGATAATAACCTTTTGGAAAATTATATTTTATAACTAGTAAATTTTTATTACAATTTTTACTAAGTGGGGTTTCTATACAGGTAATTGAAAATATTAAATAGTTTACTTTCACAATCAATTGTTTTTTATTTGGATCCACATTTTATTTATAAAAATTTATTCCAATTTTAAAGAGCCATTATTGGATATTATTTTTAAAAGTAAATTCTTTCAAAAATAATTCCATTAAACTTTTCTAAACATACCTTGAATGTTACAAGTACGTTTTTATTTATCGAAGGATAAAGATGTTTTCTAAATTCACTTTTATGTTTTAACATCCATTTTCCTATTCATATTCTAATGGATTTAAAACCAGTGTATTTATAATAAATTATGAATCCTATAATAATATATATATTTTTAATTTGTGGGATTGAGCTCATGGAATAAAATAATTTACCTTTTGATATCCTCTTATGTGACACTATTTAAAGTATTATTTTTTGAGGATGTTTTTCATCTATGTCAACATCATCATAGATTTATTTTTTTATATAGAGTATATGATATTTTGAATCCATACACATTATTTTATATGATATATTATGATCATGTTATTCCATTCACCTACTGGTGATTTTTCTTAAATTCCATATATTGTTTATCTCTATATGAATGAATATTGAAAACTAAGGATAGTTGATTAGGTATTTGGATCCCATATAAAATTTATTCAAATATGAATGAATATTTGGAATGATTTTTTTTTATTTTCTACTAATTATCTCATATGATGACTACAGTATACCCAAATAGGTGATGGGTGGGGCTACGCACTATATAATCCCTTAATACTTTGGTTCGTCTGATTAGACAAACATGTATGCATGTTTGGTATATGTGTTCGCAATTTAGTAATATGACTATACTATGTTATTGATGGAAGAAATGATGTATTTTATATGGCCCTGATGGAAATAATTATTTCTTGTCTAAATACTTGATAGTATTCTCATGATATCTTACATTAAGCATTCCATCACAAAAAATTCAGTTATATTTATCTATGTGATCTGTTTATTCTCATTTATATAGTAGGATATATTATTCGATCGGTTCAAATTTCTTATAGAATTGTGATGATTAGTTATTCTAGGAATATTATTTATTCCTTTTAATGCTATGATTTACTCTATTGTATGTTTTCACTTACTGATATTTTTTATCTCACCCCTAATAATATTCCCACATCCCTTGATTATAAGGAAAAGTATTACACATGATATATATAACATGATTTCATGTGTGTAGAATTTGTGGGAGATTTTGAAGACACGTTATGGGTTAATTAGTTTCTTATATAATATGAATGTTTTCTAGTAAATATAGTTGTCTATCATAGTCCTCCAAATATCTAAACGTAAATGGTCACAAGATTTTTTTAAATATAATTTATCCTTTATGTCATGTAAGAATTGGATTTTTATGCTAGAGAATATATAGATAGAATCTAAATGTGTATGTAAAGTATGTTTTTTGCACTAAATCGAAAACTATGGGTCTAATGTGCCTCAAATATATATATATATATGTATAGTATGATGTATCTTATCTAGGATAAATGTTTCATGTAAAAACTATCAAAAAGATAAAATTTTATAAAGGTAAATATTTATTAAAAAATATCATGGAGTTATATGTAATGTACCATATATCAGATCCATTGAAAAAATTAATGTAACAAAAAATGGAGAGTAATATTAGATACCAATGTGACTAGATGTAATGCAAATTTTCCAGTGTAAATTTTTTATGATTTTATAACAATGGAAATGTTTATCTATCCTTAATTATTTTGTGCTTTATATATTATATTAATATTTTAATGTAAAAATCCAACAATAGTATGTGCTTTAATTATTCTAAACTTAATATCATCATGAGGTATTATGGTTTTTGAGGATATATTAAGACTAATGTGCATAGAATCTAGTATATGGTATAGTGTATACACATTAAGATATACATAAAGGGTTTTTTATCTTGATTGAACCACCAAAATATATCGAATGGAATGTTATATGGTCATTGATATCCATAAGGTTTTTTGAATCATTTGAAATCCCTACTACCTAAGGATAAAATGATACATAGCATTTGAAACCTATTATTTCGATAGGTTTCTTTGGACATCCATGATGCTAATCTATAAAATGGGGTTTTTGTATATTTTATATTATTCCATCAGTTGATTTTATCAAATTTTAGATTTATCCTATTCTATGAAAAAATATAACACTTATACCCACAATAAAATTAGACTAATGAAATAAATGGTAATTATTAGTTGATTGACATATAATGCTCATAATTATTTTGATGAAATGCATGTGATATATTAGTTCAATATTTTCATCCAATTATAGACAATTTATACTGTAGGAGATAAACTATAATAGATTTAAATATTCCATTTCATGTGGTGACTTGATGTAATTGAAAAATATATTAATAAATCCTTTATAATATATATACACACATATCTTATGGTGGACGCATTCATATGTATATATGAATGTGTTTGATAGAGATAATACCAAAACACATTGTATCAGAGGTATTAATGTCATTTTTTGAGAGTACATTATTTAAAGTAAATTATTTATTTTGGAATTCACAACTATTTTCAACACTAAAAAATCTTATAGGTTCATATAGCAGTATATTTATTTAGTTATACTTTTTATGAAAATATTTTGATCAATATTTGAGAGTATTTTTTTAGTAATAATATCGATAAAATTTGATATATTTAAAAATAGTTTTACGGATTTTTATAAAGTATGAGATCTACTAGGTTAGGTAATATATTGCTGGAAATATCTTCCAAATCCCAGAACATAACAAGGTGAGATCCAACACACTGTGATTTGTATTATTTAGTGGATGTTAATACAAAAATATAATATCTAAGATGAATGATATATTATTATTCAACATTCCTACATTTATTATCATAAGGTATTACACTTATAAAATACCATGTAATGATTTGTATAGATTTTATTGACTATTAAAAGAGTTTAACTAGAAATTTTATAATTATGGGATATTATAATTTCCACAAAGCTAGAAATATAAAAAAATGTCATAACATATATAATTCTTTGAACTCTAATATGAACCTCCACTCAATGAACATGTTATACATAATGGACTTATAAATTTTTTTTAGATATTATACATTACTCTCTAATGTTAAATCTATCTCAAGATCTCATTTTATTTTATTTTCAAAAGGATATGCAATACCACTTATTAAGGAGAAAATTTCCAAATGAAGTATTATGTTATTCTATTTTAGGTATGGGAAACATTTGTAAGAATGGGTCCCTTAATTACAACTATGATATCTTAGTCAAACCCATTATTATGGTCAATTAAATATGGGAAGGGAACTAATTTTTTATTTATTCATTCCATTATATTATTTACTATTTGGATAGATCTTATAGGTTTTTTTCATCTGTTGGATATGGTTATACCATTACTCAGTTAAACCCTTCAGGATAGAGTGTGGTTAGAAGGTCATGCCATTTATTCAATGTTTGTACAGTTCTATTATTTTTTATTACTTCAATTATAATGTGGAAAAAATACCAATATAATTTAAATTGTGAAATAATTGAATTTATTAATGAATAGATAAATTAAAAAGAAAAGGTGTGATATGATAAATTATATTGCTTAAATATTTTTTCATATGGTAGAACATTTAGGATTTAAGTAATGTTTATAAGTTATTGTGAAATTTTTGTTTATAAATAATAATAGGTAAAAATGTTCATGAAATTTTTAATAATACACGATAAATATAGTAACTATCCCTTCATACCAAATAAATTAGTTGTCATTGGTTTTAAGATAATATAGAAATACGTTTAACTAAATTTAGATGAATTTTGGTGTGCATTTATAGGAGATTGTCTGGGTCATGAATCAAAATGAAATTATCCCCCATTATTATGACTAATTATCTAGTTATTTTACTATGGAAAACTTTGTTTGAAAATATAATGTTCCATTTATAAATTATAAGAAATATTTGTGTATATTTACCAAAAACACAAATGACTTCCTTTTCTGTCATGTATCAAATTTCTGATAACGCATATACACTTTGAAATTAGATTTTTCTAAGTTAATTGGACTACTAATTTTGAGGGAATTTATTTGTTTCGTCCCAAATGATGCATTAAATAGGAACATGAAATGTATTTTAGTCTATACATCATTTTATCAGTCATTCACATAATTTTTAAGTCATATTTTCTTCTCTCATTTTATAGTAATACTGTAATTTTATTGAATAAACATGACCAAATCAAATTTTATGTCATCAATATTTTACCTCATACACAATTGTAAGGTATCAAAAGAAATTTCAATTCCTATATCTTTATTGAGGGGTTATAAATTTGATTAATATAAATAAATTTCAACCATATAAATCTCTTTTGTTTATACAAGTTGTTTGGTCCAATATTGCATGTCATGTGTGGTTTTTTCATTGTGATAAAATTATTGATAGTGGATTGATTTTTCTAAGTATTACATTTTTCAATATCTCCATCATTAATCTCCCTCACATTATTGAGATTGGTCACCACATTTCCTCATGATCTCTATCTCTTATACTACTATAATTTGACTTGCGGCGTGTGTTTAAAATTTATTGCAGGGAGACTATACCCTTTGATATGTAATAATGGAAATAGTGGAAACATTAACAAAAAATCAACATAAACACACTCCAATAGATAAATAGAAATATCCAAAAACCATCTAAACATAATAAACATTGACATTCCATAAATCATTCCAAACTAAATTTCATATTGAATTTCATACAAGCAACCAACAAAAATATATCCTCTAAAATAAATACAATAGAAACTAGTTCCCAAAACCAATGCCCTATCTTGATCCTATACTCCAATACTAACTATAATAAAAAACAATAATGATCTAGGACCCTCTCCGTTTCTTATACCCACATCCATGAAGTCTATCTGGGTACCAAATGACACCCAAACATGATGTAAGTAACACTGAGTAGAATGACACCAATAGCATATAAAAAATATATTCTGAGATAGTAGTTCAGGATAATATAATATAATCATGGTAATAAGTTAATAAGTTAATGAATAACATCAAATAAATTATCTACCCTTGTACTTCGATTTGACACTTGGGGAAAGACAACACATAGTTTGTATCAATACCCGACGTATCTGTCTTTTCCATCTCTGAGTCCCAGAGGATTCACATGCCATGAACGAAAAATATAATTCCATTTATAATTTAATTTCATATATGTCACTTGGGCATCATTTGACTAGACATTTATCCCTCGGTAATCAAGTAGCCATGTAATAATGGAGTTTACATGAATTACAATAATAGAATAATATACAAGTTACTATGGAATAAGATACTACCAAGATAAAAAGTATCAATTTATCGAGTGTGAATTTCCATTATATAATAAGTTACACGCTCAGAAGAAAATATATACTATTTGAATTCCCATGATATAGAATATTTAACATTTCAGAAAACAAATGTAACAAGAGATAATAAATTCAAATTTACCAAACATTCCAATTATATTAATATAATACAAATTGGTTAATTAATTTAATTAAAAATATTCATTCCATTTAATCCATTATGTTAATTTAACAATTTATAGATCAATCAATCACAATTTACAATTACCAAATTTACGCCAATTCCAAATTTCATACAAAATTGTCAACTACATTCAAAGGGATTATTTATCCAAAAAAATTAAACTAATTTACCTTTTAATACAAATAATAAATTTATATGTTCCATTAATAATTCCCAATTAAACATATGGAACTAGTGTTATATGTTCCAAGTAAAAACCTAGAGTTAAGCGTAGGCACACATCTCAGGGGGTTGTATGTCATGGTTTCCCCACCAATGAATTCAACAGGATCCATGAGAGTTCTAGGTAAAAGGGTTTACAACCATAAAAGATAAATCCATTTATAATGATTCACATTCAGGTAATTTTGGTGTGATAACACAAGATTAACATATAGGAATGTAATGTAAGACCGTAGGGATAATATTTAGACCACATACCTCAAGGAAAAACAATGAACTCCAAATATAAGATGTTTATATTAGTAAAAATTAGCATTATCTTCCTTGGAAAATGATTGAAACACTATTTTATGTTTTCAATAAGGGTGCCCAAGAAGAAAACATGAGGTGAACACCAAAATAATTAAAAAAGAACTCCTTCAAGTTGTCAAGATAGTATAAAGGATCTAGGAGTTTTTTTAAAATCCCAAGAAAATAAAGAATATGCCATTTTTATATTTCTTAATATTTTTTAATTAAATATTTTTTTAAAGGGGATGTTATATTCAAGGGAGTAATTTTCATGAATCAATGGGTTTCTCCGAAGTCTTATGTTGCACACAATGTTGAATCATTTTGAAAAATAATAATATATTAATATTTTCAATGTTAGTTAATGCCTAGCTGCTTTATTAGTGGGAATTAATAAAACTAACTATTATATTATTATATATGTTTTTAAAATGTTTTTACATTTATCCAATAAAAGTTAGAGGCCTAAAATGTGAATGAATTCAATTTTAAGCACATAAAACTCTAATATTTTTTAAAAGGTCGAATTACCATCTTTTAATGGTGAACCTTCTTTAAATATAGTTTTACTAACTTTTATATGTTCTATTTGAAAAAATAAAATTCTTCTTTTGAATTCGGACATCAAAATTTACTTTGGGTGAATTTTGGGTATTTTTCTGATAAAGATCATTTTTTAATGAATAGTGAAAAATACTATATTTTAATTAAAAAATACATTTTAATATAATTTATTTATATGGTTAGATTATATTTCTAATTTGTTTTAAAGTGTAATTAGATTATGTTTTTACGATTTAATCCAATTGTGTTAGTTGGAATTAATTTCACTTTGAAATTGGACATAAATAATTATCAATCTTTTGATAAATATTCTTTCTTAAAAACCAACTATTTGTTTTGACGACGAGAATTAATTTTAAATTAATTAATGCAACTCTTTTGTTTTTAATTTCATAAAATAGCCATCATTTATGAATTCAGAATATCAAATATATCTTTGGCTGAATGTTTTGTATTTTTCTGAAAAACTTCAAATTTTGATGAATAATTAAACCACTAAGCTACAGTTAAAAAATATACTTTTTCATTTAAATGAAATTTTACCACTTTTGTGAATTGAATTTAATGTATAAAAAATAAATTGATGTTATTATTAAGTAAAATATTGTTCAATATGATGATAATTACTTTTTGGTGAATAGTAACTTTTGACTTTTATTTACCATGGTTAAAGGTAAATAGAGTAATTCATGGTTAAAAGAATATTATAATAATACAAAATGACCTTAACACTTGTCCAAACATTATTTTATGAGTCATGGAAGACCATGGGAATCCTTTTGTCGATTTTGGGACACCATGTAGCCACTTGGGAGTGATAATGACACTTTATATTAATTAATTTAAAGTAAAGACAGAAATGACACAAACAAATATCTTTTAGTAAATTTTTTTTAACATGGGGTTATATAAGCCATATTTTTTACTATAAATGTTCATTGTAAAGCTAATAATATTTCATACATCATGGTATTTTTTTTATAATTTTTAGACATCAAATAAATAAAATTATTTATGACACAAAACTGATGCTGTATTTACCTCATTAATAAATGATTTAAATAATTAAGTTTATGAATATTAAAATAACTTCCAAAACGTATAAAATTATTATTTGATGAATTATTTTTGACCATGAGTCATCTAATCATCGACATTAATTAGTTTTGGACTTTTATAAACCGAAAATCATTATATAATATAATAATATTTTCACACTTTTTTAAGGAACTCCTCCCCCCTATAAAAGCCCTTACTTCTAACCCATTCCTCAAACCTCTCAAGCCCCTTGGCTCGTCCAACCCTAGGCCTTGCAGTGTCTCACCTCTCCATCTCGTTTCCCATCTTCGTGATTCTCTTTTTCTTCCCTCTAAGCCTGTTTCAACCTTCTCGTTTTGTTATCTCATTTTCAACAACCTCGATTTCCCCTTCTTCACCTTCTTCTCCCTAATATGATGGTTCAGGTTGTGGTTTCTAGTAGTCTCATCCCATTAGAGATGATTTTGATTCAGTGCTTTGATGGTGACTTTAGATTTAGTCACACTCACTTTTTCGGCAATGATGGTTCATCGATGATGTTTTCTATAGGGTTGATGGTGTTGGTTTCTTTAAAGCTTGCTATGGAGGTCATGTCCGCTTTTACTTTACTCTGGATTCCAGATCCCTTACTCTTTTCTAGGTCGGTTGAGTTTAATGTTTCAAAAAAGGTTCTGGGATTTATTAGTGTGAGTGGAGGGTGCTTCAGGAGTCATATTTTTTGGAGTCCTTCTTTTCTCTGGGTTCCCTCAGTGGTTTCTCTTCTTTTTGGTGAATCTGTTTCAAGTGGTTTTGATGGAGGAGGTTGCTGGTCAAGGTGACATTTTGTGGCTCATTTCTGGTGCTTTTCCTCTTTTTTGGAATCATGATTCCAAAACTCTTATCCTAGTCGAACATGGGTGATGGTTCTCATGTTGTTTCGGGATGTGTAGTTCAAGCAATTGACAACATTTCCTGAGGTATTGTTAGCGATGGCTTCTTCTCTGCCATCATGTCTCTACTGGGCATGTTCTCAACAGATCTGGAATTTGATTTAAGGATGTAAATGCTTTTTGTGTCTTCATAGTTTCTCATTTGCAACTTCAGTGGGAATATTTTCTGGTATTGGTGATTTGTTTTGTTGATGATGGGGATTTATCAGTCGAGGGCATGGCTCGAGGTAGACCGCTGCTATAGTGACTCGAGGTGAGAGGTGTATCATTTTGAATTACAAATGTTGTTTTTTGGCACTATTTCGAAATTAAAATTGGGATGTGAGGGTATTATGGATGAACAACTTTAATTAGAGGTTCCCACATATACATAGGTGGACTCTTAGAAAATTAAAAAAAATGATTTGGTGGAAAAGGTGATGGTTTCTCTTAAATTCATTTCTTTTATTTTACTTCTCCAACCCCAAAACTCTTTTTATTTCTTTATTTTATAAAAACAAAATTATCCTCAATATACTAGGATTTTTTTAAGATATTTATTCAAACTACATTTACACACACCTCCATCTAATGGGTAAAGAACATAATGTTTCTATGGACGATGAACTACCGACTCACGAAACGATGATTGTTCAAATATCTCCTACCACATCTCATGGTGGATATTATGATGGAACTAAATTTATATATGATATATATATTATGTTTTTTCTTTATTTATTATTATTTATTTTTTTTCATTTATTTCATACCTTTATGGTTTCCATTATGGGTTAACGCGATAATTTCATTTGAGGAAGTGAGGACTACCGCCCCTCAATGTGATATGACTCGTTAATTCCATACAAGGGATGTATAAAGGATGGAGTTAATAAAATTATATATTATATTACACTGTATCTATAATATACCTATGTTTCACTCTGATTTCATTCCATTAAATACGAAATTGAAATGAAAGTAGCGTTCATGCGTACGTACGACTTACCGTCTCCATGAACGGTGCATTTCATTTATTACCTATAAATGTTATGTAATATTATAAATAAAAATATATACTGAATATATATAATATCTAAATCATGAATATCATTCTGGAGAAAATGGAATCTTGACCACATGGACAACTTCTAATTATTAGGTGTTCATTTTGACTCAAGTACCAAATATCGACAAAATGACCATTATTATCTTAAATGATTACATAATGTTTATAACATGGTAATAGGTAATATAAAAGGAATAATAAAGTAGAACAATGTTCTTAATAAATTATAAATTAAATTATGTTTATTATTCAGTAAGAACAAGGAAGAAACAAGTCAAGACAGACACGAAGAAAGGGGTTTCTTATCTCACTTTTAATTCCGTGAGATTTCCTTTGTTCAACACTTATTTATTGCATGTGTTGTATTTTGTACTTCCATTTTATATATATTTTAATGATTTTCATTATATTCATGGTATTCTATGATTCACATGGTGGTTATTAACTTTTAGTCTTAGGACTTGATTGATTACAATGTGGTAAGGGGTTTTCATCTTGCTTTATATTCCCGTGAGATTCATGTTATATTTTCTACTATTTCTTTTTGTGTTGTGTATGTACTACCCATGATTGTATTCATTGTGTAATTTAATTTAATTTATCGGTATTTATATCTTAATTGAAATATCCTTCTTTCATGGAGTGTATGTTTCGTATGTTACCAAATCGTTATGGGAACCTTTCACCCTCTTCTTTTTAAAAGACATCATTTTTGTTATGTCTTTAAATATACATCTTCTTATATTGTGATATGTTTTATATCCTTGTTACTATAAACTTTCTATCCATGTGATGAGAGACCCTTTTCTATCTCATCAAATCATTTTATTAATTTTAAAGTGACATCATTAGGCTATGGAATTTCTATAAGAGAACTTCTTAACCCAATTTCAATTCTAGGGGTTAAACTTTTACTTGTTGTTTATGTCATGCTATGAATATGTGTGATTGAACTCTGATTGTTATACACTTAATATCAAATCTTATCGAGTGTATTTATACTTTTCATAGATAATTATTTCATTTATTTATCCTTAATCTAAGGATATTGTCTTAATAAGGGATTTCGTCTCAATTGACATTTCTTTGAGACTTCATTGTCATTATGCACCAATTCACTTTTATATTGGGTATATACAGTCCTTTGGCATATTATATAATGAATACATTTATTCTCATGATATAATAATGTTTTGATTAAATTTTATTCTTCAATTATTTGTATTTAAGCATCTCTCATTTTGTTAAAAACTCTTTTACTAAAATATCATTTTAAATGTTTTAATGATGTATTCTTTTGAATAATTATCATTAATGTCCATGTTTTTTAAATGGTTTTTAGGATTTATTTATATGTACATTAATGTTTTCAAATGATAATTCACTTAAAATCTTCAAATTGGTATGAGACACTTTGATTCCAAAATATCTTTATTAATTATTTTAAATGGTTTTGAAAATAGTTGGAAAAATCATTGTTTATTTCAATATCCTGATTTGATATATTGTGATTTGAATGTGGAAATGTTATCTTTCCATTATGATTGAGTTATGTATTATGATTATGTTATGGTTATTGGGAATTTTTTATGTATATGGGTGGTTCCGTGATAAACCTAGGGTGGGTGAGCCCGAGATAGCTCTTCAGTGCATTGGTTAACGTGATGGAGGTAAACGTGAATGGTTCTCCTAAGAGATTTAGGGAATATACTGTGATGGGTATTTCAAATGTGATTCCTTATATTTCTATGATAGCTACAATGTAAGTATGATATGTATGCCTCAAGTTACCTTTATGATTTATTATTACTATGTGTTATTCATAAAAATGATGATTTCATAAGGTATGATGGAAAATTATGGTTTCATTGTTTTTATTTATTGATGGATTAATGTTTCCTTTCCTTATTTAATAACCATTTCTAATATTTTTATGCTCATACAATGTTATTTAAATGTTTTTCACAGGTTATTAAAAAAGGTTATGATAAAGGAAGTATTCAAGAAGATTTATATCAAGAAAAGAACTCTTGTTTTATTTTCTGAGTTTTATTGTTGTGAATAATAGGTTATATTAGAAGTGTCTACTTTGTAATATTCAAGTTGATATATAATAGTTATGGCCAAATTCTCTAAAACTCTAAACTTGAAAATATCCTCAATGTAAATTTTTGACATAATACATGATTATGTATTGATTAAGGCCCGGTCCTTATAGTTGGTATCTGAGGTCAGTTTATAAAAATTTAGGGATTATAAGTTTTCATTTGACACATGGTTAGTCCCTATGTCTATTTTTTCAGTTAAATCGTTGTTTTATGACTTCTTCAGATCAAGTAATGTTAGTTACAAAGGGAAGGAGGAGGATCTCCAAAGAAATTCCAATCTCTTCCTAATGAATTCCTTGGAAGAATTATTACAAAGTCATGTTCGGATGATTGTGAAAAATTTTCTTGCATACAACTCACTTGCATGATGTTGATTGAGATATCAAACACCTACACTATACATCGTTATCATCATGGATCATGGGTTGTATTTAAACAAATCCCATTTTCAGAATATTCTCATATTTTCAAGAAAGGTAAATATTATTAGGCATTTTCAAATATTTTACCTTATCACAAGATTTTGAAGCATATTATGATTTTGAAAAAGGTTCTGAAGAAGGAGATGCTTGTGCAACCTATTTATATTCTCTTTTCCAATATAGTCTCTCCGCACATACCTATGGTATTTTAAAAGGACCATTTAGTGAAATTTTCAACTCAAATTCGATCTAACTATTTTATAAAAATCACATTTTATCAGATGTTTGGGAATTATATGTCATACAAGATTATTTTCCAAACCTTTTTTTCCATGAACACCCATATGACCCATGTTGTACATTGTGTATTTGGATTAAGGAAGCAATTGATTTTGAGGGATCTCTAAATCATTGTTTCAATGCATAGACCTTCTACCTATGTGAACAAGATGAATATGAATCCAAATGGACACTATGATCAAGGTATGATGTTCTTTATTTTGGAGATCATTTTATTTTATCATATGGTGGTGAAATAAAAAAATGAATATATATATAATACTTCAAGAATCCATAAGTTGGGATGAAAATGAGAGGTATAATGAAACCATTAAGGTTAAAACATGTTAGTTTTATTTTTGAGTTTTATATAAAGGACAACATGTAGACCGTGTGACAACCCATCGCGTCAGACAATGCTGTGGGAATCAAACCCGCAACCAAAGTGCGATTGGGATTTATCACCTACCACTAGACTACGTGATGTCCCTGGTTAGTATGACTTATTATTTTTAGTTAAATTATTTTATTAATCAAGAATAAGTTGATTTGGGATCTTATGTTTTATCAAATGGATATCCTTATTATAAGAAAATGATTTGGTGATTAAGTGATAAAAGTGATTTTGGAAGACGCTCTCTCTTTTGGGAACACTATAAGATTAAGAAAAATAGAACACTATGGGATTACATTTGTGGAGTAATGGTTGAAAATTTATTTTGAAAGTATATCTATTTTTATTGTGAACATACAACGTTTTGGGTCACATATGGAAATGATTAACCAATCATAAAGAATATGTGATTTGGTTAATTATTCTTCAATATGAGACTATAAGATTACAATATGTTTTTGGAGTTAAATGTTAATATTTACTATGGAATACTATGTGATTAAATCCTTCTGAGTTTTGGGTTTCAATCTTAGTTTGGATTATTTTGAAGAATTTTAAGGACAGTTGTGTATTGAATAGTCTTTACTGAACTTTGGGGACTTTTTATTGAATTTTGGAGATTAATAGTAGTATTCCATTTTATAATGGATTATCCCCTTTGGGGATTATATGATCTCATACAAACTATTTGGGTTTTAGTTGATGTATAAAGACAAGGGAAATATATAGTTCATCTTTTTTGGATTATGTGATTCTCTAGAAGATGAATCTTGTGCTTTTGATGTGACCAAGCCTTTTTGAATGCTCATTATTTCGAGAAAAGATTAGTTTTTTGTAGAAAATTAGGAAAGGATGAAAGTCTACTTGAACGTAAGTATATTTCCTTATGTTTTTATTCTATGTAGTAAAATAATTCCTAAGAATTATGAAAAGGAGTTTAAAACAAAAACGTTGTTGGTTTACGTTTCCTACTGGGTAATCAAATACCGTTTAACACATCATAAGTTTATGATTTTTTGGTGGTTAACTTTCTCATAATCATGTTTTCTATCACAATCCATCAGAACATGACCGTTTGTTTTCTCTTCCATATCCATGTTTCCCTACATGGAATCCTATTGTGGGTTATCTCGGGTGACCGTTGTACCTATCGTTCATTCTTTTAAAGTGATAGTTTTATTTAATCTTTTTCCGATGTGGGAATCTCAATGATGTTTCCAACACCAATTTTGAAATTGCGAGGACGCAATTTCCAAAAGGGTGGAAGGATTTAACATCCCAGGAAAATAATGAATATGACATTTTCATATTTTTTAATATTTTTGAATTAAATATTAATTTAAAAGGGGATGTTATATTCAAGGGCATACTTGACACACAACATTGGGTTTCTCCGAAGTTTTATGTTGCACATAATGTTGAATCATACTGAAAAATAATAATACATTATTATTTGAAATGGTAGTTAACGACTTACTGTTTTATTAGCTGGAATGAATAGAACTGAATATTATATTATTATACTTGTTTGGTAGATGTTTTTACATTTATCCAATAAAAGTTAGAGGCTAAAAATGTGAATGAATCCAATTTTAAGCAAAAATACACTAATATTTGTTAAAAGGTCGATTTACAATCTTTTAATGGAGAACCCTCATTGAATCTAGTTTTGGTCACTTTTCTATTATCTATTTGACAAAATCAAATTCTTTTTTAGAATCGAGAAATCAAAATTTACTTTGGGTAAATATTTGGTATTTTTATGAAAAAGTTCATTTTTTAATGAATTGTGAAAAATACATTATTTTTTATTCAAAAAATTATTTTTAATATAATTTATTTATTTGGTTAGATTATCTTTTTTAATTATATTTAGAGTTTAATTATATTATATTTTTACCATTTAATCCAATTGTGGTAATTGGAATTAATTTCACTTTGAAATTGGACATAAATAAGTGTCAATCTTTTGATAGATATTGTTTCTTAAGAACCCCCTATTTTTTTTGAAAAGGGGAATTAATTTTAAATTAATAAATGCAACTCATATGTTTTGAATTTTATAAAATAGGGATCATTTTTTAATTTGGAATATCAACTATATCTTAGTCTAAATTTTTGGAATTTTTCTGAAAACTTCAATTTTTGTTGAATAGTGAAACCACTATGTAAAAGTTAAAAACCTGACTTTTTCATTTAAATGAAATTTTACCGGTTTTATGAATTGAATTTCGAAAATCTGACATACATGTTTGTTATTAGTAAGTAAAATGTGGTTCAATAAGATGAAAATATTTTTTTGGTGAATAGTAACTTTTGACTTTTATTTACCGCGGTTAAATGTAAATAGGGTAATTCAAGGTAAAAAGAATATTATAATAATACATAATTACCTTAAAAATTTTCCTAACCATATTGGAAGAGTAATGGCCGACCATGGGAATCCTTGGGTAGATTTTGGTACCTCATGGGGCCACTTGGGAGAGATAATGACACTTTATATCAATTAATTTAAAGTAAAGTCAAAAATGGCACAAACCAATATCTTTTAGTAAATTAATTTTTACATGAGGTTATATAAGTTATCTTTTAGACTATAAATATTCCTTGTAATTATAAAAATTTCCTAAATCATGGTATTTGTTTTATAATTTTTAGACATCAAATAAATAAAATTATTTATAAGACAACAATTATGTAGTGTTTACCTCATTAATAAATGATTTAAATAAATAAGATTATAAATATTAAAATAACATCCAAAGCCTATCCAATTCTTATTTTATGAATTTATTTCGACCAAAAGTCATCTTATCTTCGACTTTAATTGGTTTGGGACCTTTATAAACCAAAAATCATTGTATAATAAAATAATACTTTCACACTTTCCTAAAGAACCCCTCCTCCCCCTTATAAAAATCCCTCACTTCTGTCCCATTAATGACACCTATCAAGCCCCCAGGCTCATCAAAACCCTACCCAAAAAATCTCTCAAGATCCCTATATTCATCTTAGAAGCCTTACCTTAGTCATAAGGCACTTCAAGAAGTCCTTTTTGTTCAAACCAGAAGTTACCCAAATTAAAGGTAACAGTTTTCTTAAATTCTTTTATTTTATTTTACATCTCCAACCCCAAAACTCTTTTTATTAATTTATTTTATTACAAAAGAAGTATCCTCAATATACTAGGATGTTTTTATGAGAAGTATTTCAAATACACTTACAAACACCACTATCTAATGGGTATAGAACATACTGTTTCTATGGACGGTGAACTACCAACTCATGAAACAATGATTGTTAAAATATCTCCTACCACCTCTCATTGTGGCCATTATGATGACACTATATTTATATATTATATATATATTATGTTTATTTTTTCTTTATGCTTCTGTATTTTTTCATTTATAGCATACCGTTATGGTTTCCATTATGGGTTAACCCGATAATTTAATTTGAGGAAGTGCGGACTAGCACCCACTCAAAGTGATAGAACTCGCTAATTCCATACATGGGAAGTATAAATGATGGAGTTAATGAACATATATATTATATAATATTTTAATTATAATACACCTCTGTTTCACTATGTTTTCATTCCATTAAATATGAAATTTAAATGAAATTAGCGTTCATGCGTACGTACGTCTTACCGTCTCCATGAACGGTGAATTTCATTTCTTACCTAAAAATGTTATATAATATTATAAATACATATATATACTGGATATATATGATATATATTATATCAAAATCATGAATATTATTCTACATATAATGGTATCTTGACCACATGGACAACTTGTAATTATAAGGTGTTCATTTTGATTAAGTACCAAATATTGACACAACGACCATTAATAACTTAAATGATTACATAATGTTTATAATATGGTAATACATGATATAAAAGGAATAATAAACAGGAAAATGTTTCTTAATCAAGTTTAAATTAACTTATTTTTATTATTTAGGAAGAACAAGGAACAAACATGTCATGATGGACACGAGGTAAGGGGTTTTTTATCTCACTTTTAATTCCATGATATTTCCTTTGTTCACCACTTATTTATTGCTTGTGATGTGTTGTGTACTTCCATTTGATATATATTATCATTATTTTATTTATATTCATTTTATTATATGATTTATTTGGTGGTTATTAACTTTTAGTCTGAAGACTCGATTGATTGCAACTTCAGAAGGGGATTTCATCTCACTTTATATTCCCGGGAGATTCATGCTTTGTTTTCCACTATTTCCTTTTGTGTGGTGTATTTACTGCCCATTCTTGTATTAATTATGTAATATACATTAATTTATTGGTATTTACATCTTCATGTAAATATCCTTCTTTCATGGGGTGTATGATTCATAAGTTACCAAATCGGTAAGGGAACCATTCACCCTCCTCTTTTTAAAATAATTTTATTCTAATTTCTTTCAATTTACATCTTCTAATACTGAGATATGTTATATATCCTTATTGTGGTAAATTTTATGTCCATTTGATGCGAGACCCTTTTCTATATCATCAAATAATTTTATTAATTTTAAAGTGACGACATTAGGCTGTTATGAAAATGTGTGAATGACCTATGAATTTTTTACACTGAATATACAATCTTATTGATTGTATTTATATTTGTCACAGATAATTATTTCACTGATTTATACTTAATATAAGGATACCGTAGTTATATAGGATTTCATCTCAATTTACATTTCATTGAGACTTCGTTGTCATATGAGCCAATTCACTTTTATATGGTGTATATAATGTCGTTTGGCATATTATATCATGAATAAATTTATTCTCATGATATAATAATATTTTTATTAAATGTTATTCCTCAATTATATGTACTCAATAATCTCTCATTTTGGTAAAATCTCTTTAACTAAAATATCATTTTAATTGTTTTAAAGATTTATTCTTCTAAATACTTATCATTATTGTCCATGTTTTCCAAATGATTTTTAGGATTTATTTATATGGACATTATTGTTTTCAAATGATAATTCATTTAAAATCTTCAAAGTGGTATGGGACACTTTGATTCAAAAATCTCTTTATTAAATGTTTTAAATGGTTTTGAAAATAATTTGATAAAGCATTGTTTATTTCAATATCCAAATTTGATATATTGTAATTTGAATGTGGAAATTTTATCTCTCTTTTATGCTTGTGATATGTGTTAGGATTATGTTATGTTTATTGGGCCTTGTTTACGTATATGGGGGGTTCCATGATAAACCTAGGGTGGGTGAGCCCAAGATAGCTTTATATTGCATTGGGTAATGCGACTGAGGTAAACTTGAATGTTTTTCCTAAGAGATTTAGGGAATATACTATGATTGGTATTCCAAATGTGACTCCCTCTGTAGTTGTGATAGCTAAAATATAAGTATGATATGGATTCCTTAAGTTACCTATATGAATAATGATTACTATGTGTTATTCATAAATATTATGATTTCAGAAGGTATGATTGAAAATTATGGTTTCATTGATTTGTATTTATTGTTGGGTTAATGTTTCCTTTCATTATTTTATAACCCTTAATGATATTTTTATTCTCATCCCACGTTTTTGAAATGTATTTCACAGGTTATAAGGTAGGTTAAAAGAAAGGAAGTATTCAAGAAGATTTATATCAAGAAAATAACTCTTGTTTTATTTAAGGAGTTTTATTATTGTAAAAATTTTGTTATAGTATAAGTGTATACTTTGTAATATTCAAGTTGATATGTAATAGTTATGGCCTAATTCTCTAAAACTCTTTTCCTTAAATGATCATCAATTTGAATTATTCACATAATTTAATATTATGTAATGTTTAAGGTCGGGACCTTATAGTTATAGAACGACATTATACAAGTCAAGGAATTTTTAGACAACCCATACAATTTTTCAAATAACAAATTATGGTCAAAAGGGGGATAATATTTATAAAATGGGTGTTTTGGGGGTAGATATATTATTTTAACTCTCACTTATGTTTCTTTTCTTGACTCCACTAGCTAATGATTAGTTTCCACTAACTTGTTGATGGTGTCCGACAATGCTGATACATTGATAGGAATATCACCAGTAGGAAAATGGGTTCCCACAAGATATAATGGGGATTTCATACTAGATACCCACTCTTCCATGAGGCTAATTAATGTTAAATGGAACTCCTATGAACTTAGTTGTCTATTTTCCCACCTACAATCTTGTCGAAGCATTCCACATACAAGAAGTTTTCACTGTAGAAAACACAATGTTGCAGGCCACTATTAGCCTCTAGAAAACCAAATCCTATGTGTTATTCCCCGATCACAGTTACCCAAAGTTGGTGCATTATTTTAATACATTTTAATTATTACAAATAATCATGTCCCGAAGGACTGATCAGTTTAGCAGCCTTGGAAAATATATTACATAAATGAATGTTACATTACACATTAAAACATAAAACATAACCTAAATAATCCTTTGAGAACGTCATTATTACCTAGATTAACCATGTATATCAATCATAATACACTTCTCGGTATCCAGGGTATTAAAAAAATAAGAAAGGGGTGAGATCAGGTGCTCAGTAAGGGTAAATAATTTTGCAGAAGCAATAAAATCTTAAGGCAAGATGTGTAATAAAAAAACATCCTTTTAAACATAAACTTGAAAATAATATGGAAAATATAAATCAAACATTACCATAAAAACATGCACATGGATAATATTCAAGTTGAATAATCACAGGTAATAACTAAATTCATAATGAGAGAATGCAAAATGTTAGACATCATAACTACATAGTCAAGGCCTCGTTCCAAAAATACAAATAAATTTTTTTCCAAGGCATTGTGCCAAGATAGTATATTGTCTCATGAGTCCTACCGATTCATCGGAGAGCTATAGCGAGCTCCACCCTTCACTTTCTACGTATTATGCATTCCTCAATGGAAAATGTTGAAACATAACATAAACATTTGTATTAAAACTGGCATACGGAATGTCAATAATTTAACAATAAACCATTAATGGTATAAAGTAGAACATCCATATTTTAACATAGAAAAAATCATTCAATACAATATGGATGATTTTATTATAAAAAATCAACCACCATCAAGAATAATATACAGTAAAGGATGTCTACATAGTTGAAAATGACCATTAAAATGCTTTGAGAGAATTATACCTTTTTCATGAAATCATTTAAAAGTTACAAAATTTATAATGGAAGACATTTAAAAGATATTTTTTAATCAAAGTGTCTCATACTACTTTGAAACTTTTGAAAGGAAATAACAATTTAAAACATTCATGTCCATAAAAATAAATCCTTAAAACCACTTTGAAAATGTGGACATTAATGAGAATGTTTTAGAAGAATAAATATTTAAACCATTTAAAATGACATTTTAGTTAAATAGTATTATTTTGGAAACTCTTTTACGAAACATGGATATGGAAAATAATTATTTCCCAGCAAAAACATACACATAAACAATCTCAGAAAATAATGAGATTGAGGAATTAACCCTTACTTTGTACTTTTATCTAGTTGAGGGTATTTTTAGCCTCTTGTATAATGACCACAATTTGTTATTTAATTACAACAGAACCATATTCATATTTATGATATCATATATGATTCATTTATTAATTTACACTGGCCATTTAAAAATAGTTTCCATGTTAAAGTAACATTTCGGGTAATAATTGTTTTTTTATCATACGTGTTTTAACTTGTTATTATTGATCATATCATATAGATCATCATTTAAATACATATTGATTATAAAAAATTATTTATATATAATATATATTCAGAATATAAAAATATATAATAGATAGATATATGAAATGGAAACATTGTTCGTGGAGACGGTAGTCCGTACATACGTATGAACATTGTTTCCATTTTCCTATCGTATAGTATGGAAGAAAGTAAAATAAATATAATTATCTACATAAATATATATAATTACAGTAGATATATTATTTCATATACCTTTTAATTAATCAATTTATTTATTTTTATAAAAATTCATGAATGGTGATCGTCGAAGATGAATCTCATCAGGCTATGGAGACGGTAAGCCATACGTACGCATGAGTGAAAATATCATTCTATTGATGGTGAAATGGTGTTTAATTGGATGTTATATTATATATAAAGAATCATTACCAAGTTATATTAAATATTTAAATTAATTAAAATTATTATTATATCTATCAAAATAATGTAGTGTTGAATAACAAACTACACCACGACGTGGAGACGGTAAGCCGTATGTATGCACGTGTGGTGACTTTGTCATTCATAGGATGAATAGAATAATGAATATGACTGTAAAATATTTATAACGAATTTAAAATATTTATAAGGTAATGGAGTTATTATTTTGGTATGTAAACACAAAATAAAGAGGAAGTGGATGAAGCAAATAATATTGAAAGGGGTGGTGAAATTATTACCTCTTCTTGAGGTAGTTCCTTTTGATTTGATAAAATGGGATCTATAGGTTGGCTTTCTGATCCAATTAAGGGCTCTAGGTTGAATTGAGTGTATTTTGGAGGATATTTGAGTTGGTTTTTTCCAAGACAAATTGATTTGGAGGAGTGATTGTAATATAAGGGGAAGTACCCTTTTATAAGAGAGGTGAGGGCCACTTTAGGAAAAGCTTGAAATATTATTTTATTATAAAATCATATTCGGTTTATAATGGTTAAAAAAAGAATTATTTTTAGGATAAGGTTGGTATGGGTCTAAATCCTATCAACCAATAGGTTTTAGACAAGTTTAGGTCACCTTATTTACCTTATCTTTTAGATTTAACTCTTAGTTAAATAGTTTACCTTTTACAATGCCTTCTTCTATTTTTAAATTACATGGTTAACAAGATGACCATAAAATTCCAAGAAAACACCAAGTTGTTAATTAATGACATATATATCATTATTTAAGTCTTTTGATAGAACCTTATATTTTTAAGAATATTATCTTTTTTTTATAATATTTTATTTGTTTTAAAAATTCATTTATGTAAATTTTGACACTATTTAATATTTGGTTTTTGTGAAAGTCATAAAAAGTTGATTACGTCGAAAAAATAAATTAAATCAACCATAACATGATATATTCACGTCTAAAATTCGTGGATGGCTTCAAGAGTCTCAATTTACATTTATTTTGATTTTTATAATATCAATTATTTTAATCTTTCATTAATAAGGTAATTACTACTTCATCATTATGTCATAAATAATGTTAATTATTTAATGTCTAAAAATTATAAATAAAATTCCATGATGTTGGAAATATTTTTATATTTCTAATGAATATTTATAGTTGAATTTATCTTATTTATAACGCTATATTAAAAATGGTTTAGCTTTTAAAATTTGAATTCAATACTTTTAACTCTTCTTTAAATAAAATACGATAAATGTCCTAATCTAAACCAAGTGAATAAAAAAAAGTTCAGTTTTTTCCTAAGGATGATTTTGGTCTAAAAAAAATTATTTAATAGAATTAGGACATGCAGTGAAGAAATTTTAATATTATTTTTACCTTTAATCACCTTATTTACTTTTAACCATAGCAAATAAAATTCAAAAGATACTATTAACCAAAAAATTATTTTCATCCTTTTGAAAACAGTTTACATACTAATGTCAACCATGTCTCTCAGGTAATTTAAATTCAATTCACTGAAGTGGTAAAATTTCATTTTAAGCAAATTTTGAAATGTGCCTAGAAGGATGGTAAATGTGCCTTGAAGGTGGGTAAAAAGACATTCAAATGGTCATATATATATATATATAATATTTTTATTAATTGACTCCGATGACATAAATTGTACAAATATATGTATTATGTATCTATTTAATGATAAATATTTAATTAAAAATAATTATTTAAATTAAAAGCTGGTTTTTATCTATAACATAGTGTTTTTCACCATTGAACAAAAATTGAAAGTTTTCCAAAAAATACAAGGAATTCATCATAATATAATTTTTCTATTCCAAATACAAAAATGCTTTATGTTTTACCAAATTCCAAAAATAGATGTTGCATTAATTAATTTAAAATTAATTCTTGTTTCCAAAACAAGAAAGCAGGTTTTTAATAAGTAAAAACTATCCAAAGATTGACATGTGTTTATGTACAATTTAAATGTGAAATTATTTACAATGAATTAAATTAAATTAAACGATAAAAATAGAATCTAATTATAATTTAAAACCACTCAAATTAATAATTAAACACTTTAAAATATTTTGATTGGAAAAGTTGTTTTCAATTAAAAATTATTATTTTTCACTATTCATCAAAATATGAAAGTTATCAGAAAAGTACCAAAAATTTATCCAAAATATATTTTTTATGTCCCGATTCAAAAGAAGAATTTAATTTCATTAAATTGAATATATAAAAGTGTCAAATATTTCATTTAAAAAGGGTTCTCCATTAAAAGGTAGTAAAATTTCATTTTTGAAAAAATACTTATATTATATGAAAAATTGAATTTGTTCTTATATTATGTCTCAAAAACAAATAATATGGATGTTAAAATTATATGAGTATATAAAAATCAAAATAAAATTAATATTATTCATAACCGCTTTTTGAATGGCTTGTTTGATAAGTTGTGGTGCCCTCGAACTCGTTGTTGCTTATGACACAAGCTATTAAATTACTTTAAAGAGATAACATATTATGAAATCCTAGGGTGTTACATTCTCCCTTCCTTCAATAAATTAAATTCTCACAATTTGAAAATGTTTTTCAAAAATAAATGGTCGAAAATATAAAATACCTTTCAAGAAAACTCACATCGGAAATTAGGTTACTAAAATTTAGTCTTAACAAAAGGGAAAGGGAAATGAAAACATCACCACCAAATTAAGATTTCGAATAAGAGAACATTTGTGGCAATTAAAATTAGAGGGAAAATGTAAATATTTATTGTGAGTGATTGAGGTAATCAATCACAAATAAGTGAATAGAAAATTTAGGGCCTCAAGGCCATAAATATATGATGATTTAGAATATCATCGGTTCAAAAAAAACATAAGGTATTAGAAAAACACATTTTTCATTTTAAGATCCTTTCCTTAAATATTAATAATTAATTTATTCATAGAATAAGAAAAAAAAATACTTGACAAGTAGAGTTCCATCCTTTAACTAATTTCTACCAACAAATCTTCTTTCACTACAAAAGATAATAGAACTCAAAAATATTATATTCATCATAATCATATAGTGTTTCAAAAAAAATGAATTTATCATTCATCTATCAGACAATTTTTTTCGAAATACATTACACAAACCATGAATTCACATAGGTCAATAGTCAGTGATGCACCCTATTGACCATTCAGTTGTGAGTTCAATTACCGTGGACTTTCCAGACGCGACAGGTTGTCACCTGACCTCCATGTTGTCCTTTTTAAAAAAATCCAAAAATAATCTTGAGAAATATTTTATCCTTAAACATTAGTATACAATGTCAAACTTAATTCATTACAACCTTTATACTTATCCAGAATACTTTTTTCTAAACACACTATCCAAAATTTATATAGAAGGTAAACATAATGAAGATATCTTTTTTCCACATAATAACATGTGAATACCTTCATCATGTATTCTCTTAAAATATGGTAACACCTTGAATTATCATAAAATCTTATTGAATACATTCATGATCCCTTTTTCCTTATAGAATATTGGATACAGTCCTTAAATCCAAAAAATTTGAATACTCCAACAATGATGTAATAAAAAAACCATTAATCAGTTCCAAGGATGTCAATAATACCCAATATACATTATCCAACTCAAATATCTCTTATTCCAAAATCACTACCTTAATATCAGAACCAAATTAAGCTGTATCTTTGTCTCGTCTACATATTTCCGAAAATTTTTAGCTTGAAACTAGGTCACTTCACTTGGTACCATAAAATCCCAAATCCTTAATGAAAATATAATACAAAACAATCCCTATATACTTTATAATTATTATAACGTGAACATCATTAATACAATAATCAAATGACACAATTATTTAATAACAACTTAAGAACACTGATCATTCCTCTTCATATGCGGTAGTATCATAATTTGATTATTATCTAATAGCATCATTTAGGGTATACTACGATGATTTAGACATTTATTCATCTAGTGTCCCGACACCTCGTAGATGAGGCAATGTACATTTGAAACCTTTTTCTTACCCTTGTAATCATGAACATGGTGTTCTTTTTCTCCACACTTATAACAAACACGCATTAATTTCAAGCACTTCCTAGGGTGATTCTTTCCACAGTTATCACATATGGGAAAATCCTACTTTACCTTCATCGCTTTCTCCATCTTTCTCTCTACCATCCTCTTCTTCTTTGGATTCCCTTTAAATCCATATAACTCAGATAATTATTTAATTATCTTATTAACACATGATACTATTTCTTCATATGTTGATAATATGTGGGAGACTATTTACCGTCTAAATGTTGGTTTAAGACCACGAAAGATATGATCCTTCTTACTCTTTGGATCATGCATATTGCTGGAGTTCTCATTCCTTATACTGGGCTCCATTTCTAAATGATGAAATATACTAGGTTAGATCATATTATAATGTATAATCCAAAAACTAGAAAAATACTCAACATTAATTAAATATGTTCACACATCTAGTCTCATAATTATAAAAATGGTTTATTTGTAGAATTATTTACTCATAAATCATTGATAATGGTTTTTAAAAAAATGAAAATTATCCCAAGCATATCCCCTAGGTGTGTCATAACCAAGAGTGTAACAAGGCCCATTGTCATGTACCAGGATACCCCAGGTCAAGCCTGGAACTCTTTGTCTGAGTTTTTAATCCTAGGTACATCTGTGCCAGAGACGCCGCTACCTGCTCATATCCAGACATGGATGTATTTCTCAGAAAACACACAAAATATCTACATTTCCAAAATTTTAGGAAGCTATTTTATACTAATCCTTAATGTTTATCTTAGGGTAAGTTCTCTAATAAGTGTTTTTCAAAATCTTGTTTCCAAGTTTTGAACTAATCTTCTTCTAATACCGACTGTAACTCCCCAACCCTAGTTACCCTGAGTCCCTGGATTATTTTAATATATTGTCATGATAACAAGGAATCAAGTCCCGAAGGACCAATTAGTTTAGTAGTATTGGAAATTATATTACATACATGAACGATACATTACACATTCAATCACAAAACACAGAAGAAATAATCCTTTTATAAAACCATTATTATCTAGTTTAACCCTGCATATCAATCATAATACACTTCTTAGAATCCTAGGTAAACAAAACATAATAATGTTGTGATATCAGGTGCCCAGTAAGGGTAAATAATTTAGCAGAATTATAAACTTTCAAGGCAATATCTGTAATAAAAAACATACTTTTAAACATAAACATAAACATAATATGGGAAAAATATATTAAAAATTACCATATAAACATGGACATGAATATTCTACTAGTAGAATAATCACATGTAATAACTGATTTCATAATGAGGTAATGCATAATGCTAGACATCATAATTACATAGTCATGGCCTCGTGCAATGACTAAAAATATATTTTTTTCAAGGATTTGTGCCAAGACACCCGTTTGTCTCATGACACCTAATGATGCAACGATGAGCTATAGCAGGCTCCATCCATCACATACTAAGTCCAATGCATTCCCCATATGAAAATGTTGAAACATTACATAAACATTTGTAAAAAAGTATCATATGAAATGTCAATACTTTAACCATAAACCATGAATGGTATAAAATATCACATCCACCAACAAACATATCATAACTCATTCAATACCATATGAAATATTTTATTATAATAAATCAACTCCAATCAAGAATAATATCCAGTAAATTATGTTTACATAGTTGAAAATGATCAGTAAAACTCTTTGAGATAAATATTCATTTTTAATGAAATCATTTAAAAGTCACACAATTTATAAAGGAATAAATTTAAAAGAAATTTTTGAATCAAATTGTCACATAACACTTTGAAACTTTTGAAAGGAATAAACATTATAAAACATTCATGTCCATAAAAATAAATCCTTAAAACCATTTTGAAAACATGGACATTAATGAGACTGATTTATAAGAATAAATATTTAATCAATTTAAAATGATTTTTTAGTTTAAGAGTCCCTTAAAAAGGATCCTTTTGAAAACACATTTTTGAAACATGAACATGGATAATAATTATGTCCGAGTAAAAACATACACATAAACAATATCAGATAATAATGAGATTGAGGAATTAACCCTTACCTTCTACTTTCCCTTAGTCGGGGGTATGTTTAACCTCCTGTATAATGACCATAGTATGTCATTAAAGTACACTAGAACCGTATTAATATTTTTGATATTAGATATGATTCATTTATTACTTTATACTTCCCATTTAATATTAATTTCCATGTTAATGTAACATTTCAAATAATAATCGTTTTCTTTATCGTATGTGTTTTAACATGTTATTCTTGATCATATCACTTAGATCAGGATTTACACACTTAAATAATATAAAACATGATTTATATATCATATATATTCTGAATATAAATATTTATAATAGATAAATATATGAAATGGAAACATTGTTCATGGACACGGTAGTCTGTACGTACGCATGAACATTGTTTCCATTTTCTTATCATATAGTATGGACATAAGTAAAATACACATATTTATCTAAATAAATATATATTATTTCTGTTGCCATATTATTTCCTATATCTAATAATTAATCAATGTATTTATTTTTATAAAAATTCTTCAAATGTGATCGTCGAAGATGAATCTAATCGCGTCGTGGAGACGGTAAGTCGTATGTACACACGAGAAATAATAGCATTCTATTGATGGTGAAATGGTGTTTAATTGGATGGTATATTGACTATAAAGAATAATTACCATGACATATTCATAATTTAAATTAATTATACTCATTATTATATCCATCTAAATAATGTATGGTTGAATAACAAACTACACCACGGTGTGGAGACAGTACGTCGTACGTACGCACGTATGGTGACTTTGTCATTAATAGTATGGATAAAATAATGAATATGGTTCTACCATATTTAAAATAACATCAAAATAGGTATAATGTACTGAATTTATTATTTTTTAATGGAAAAAACAAAGAAAGAGTAAGTGGAAGAATAAAAGAACTTTGAAAAAGGTGATGAAATTATTACATCTTCTTTGGGTGCTTTCTACTGATTTGATCAAAATGGATCATTAGGTTTACTTTATGATCAAATTAAGGCCTATAGTATGGATTTATTTTATTTTGAAGTATATTTGATCAGTGTTTGGCCTGGAAAAATTGCTTTAGAGGTGTGATTTTGAGAGAAGGGGAAGTACCCGTTTATACGAGAGGTGAGGGTCACTTTAGGAAAAGATTGAAATATTATTTTCTTATAAAATCATATTCTTTTTATAATGGCTCCAAATGGATTAATTTATAGTCTAAGGTTGGTATGGGTTTAAATACTCTCAACCAATAGGTTTTAGACAAGTTTAGGTCCCATATTAACCATATCTTTTAGATTTAACTCTTAGTTAAATAATTTAACTTTTAAAATGTCTTCTTGTGTTTTTATATTACATGGTCAATAAACATACTATAAAATGCCATGAAAACCCAAAGTGGTTCATTAATGACATATATATCATTATGTAAGTCCTTTTTCTGAACCTTAGATTTTATGGAATATTATATAATTTAATAATGTTTTATTTTTTTAAAAAGTCAGTTTTGTCAATTTGGACAATATTTAGTATTTTGTTTTGGTGAAAGAACTAATAGGTTGATTACCTTAAAAAAATTCATTAAAGCAACCCTAAAATGTCATTTTCATCTATGAAATTTGTTTATGGCATAAAAAGTTTCAATTTACATTTATTTTGAAATTTATAATATCAATTATTATAATATTTAATTAATAAGAGAATGAATACTTCATCATTGTGTCATATGTAACTTTAATTATATAATTTCTAATAATTATAAATAAAATACCATGATTTAGTAAATATTTTTATATTTCTAATTAATATTCATAGTCTAATTTATCCTATGTATAAACCTATATTAAATTTTTTTTTAGTTTTTAAAATTTTAATTTAAAACTTTTAACTCTTCTTTAAATAAAATTCGATAAATGTCCTAATCTAAACCAAGTGAATCAAAAAATATCATATTTTTGTTCTAAGGTATATTTTGGTCAAAAAAACATATCCAATAGAATTAGGACAAGTGTTGGGGTAATTTTAGTATTATTTTTTCCTATAACTACCATATTTACTTTTAGTCGTGGTAAATAAAATCCCAAAGTTACTATTCACCAAAAAATTTTATTCATCATATTGAACCAAATTTTACTTAATTAAGTCAACTGTGTGAAATTCATTTGAAATAAGTGGTAAAATTATATTTTATGCAAATTTTCAAATGTGCCTAGAAGATCGGTAAATGTTCCTAAAAGGTGGCTAAAAGACCTTAAAATGGTTCAATAAAATATTATATATATAATAATATTATTAAATGACTCTAATGAGTTTTATTGAACTAATATATGTATTATGTATCTATTTTAAGATAAATTTTATATTAAAAATAATTATTTAAATGAAAAAGTAGGTTTTTATCTGTAACAAAGTGTTTTTAACTATTCATAAAAAATTGAATGATTTCAAAAAAAATACCAAAAAATCACCCTTAGATAATTTTGATATTGAGAATCCAAAAAATATTTCCGTTTTACAAAATTCAAAACATAGAAGTTTCATTAATTAATTTAAAATTAATTCTCATTTTCAAAACTAAAAAGCGGGGTTTTAAGAATAAAAAACTATCAAAAGACTGACATGTTTTTATGTCCAATTTTAATGTGAAATTATTTACAATGAATTAAATTATATTAAATTATAAAAATTTAATATAATTATGCTTTAAAACCACTCAAATGAATAATTTAACACTTTAAATTATATCCATTAAAAAAGTGGGTTTCAATTATAATTTTGAATTTTTCACTATTCATAAAAATATGAGAGTTATCAGATAAGTGCCAAAAATGTATCCAAACTAAATTTTTATGTCCCGATTCTAAAGAAGAATTTAATTTCATTAGATTTAATATATAAAAGTGTCAAATATATTATTTAAAAGGGTTCTCCTTTAATAGGTGGTAAAATTTCATTTTTTGAAAAATACTACTTTTTATCTGCATTATTGAATATGTTCTTTTATTATGTCTAAGAAACACATAACATGGATATTAAAATTATGTGGAGTATATAAAATTCAAAATTAAGTAAATACTATTCCTAACTGTTTTTTGAACAGCTAGTTTGGTAAGTCGTGGTGCACTCGAACTCGATGTTGAGTGTGGTGCAAGCTGTTAAATTATTTTAAAGAGATAATGTATTATAAAATCCTTGGGTGTTACACTATGAGACCTTGAACACATTTGAAACACTATCTCTAATTGTATTCTTGAATTATTTACAAAATTAAATAGGATGAAAAAACCAAATGATAGAGTACCTAGTGAAGGGAGTGATCTCACAACCCCCCCACCATATTATAACAAGTCCTTAGCCTTTTCTCTCTTGAATCATTGAGAGGTATTGACAAATTTGTAAAACCATAAAACCCATATATCTGAATATATATTCTAGTATGAATGGCATTAAGTCCTTCAATTTTTATTGATTTTTGATAACCCGCCTATCAAGGGATGAGGAGGAACCCTTACAAGGCCCGTAGGCTCAAAGATTACATGGCCCATAGGATTAAGAGATTACATGACCTGATGGTCTTAGGGAATTCAACCAGAATATCTATAAGGAAATTCCCCTCCCAAGAAATTTCATCATGATAGTAGATCTCCACCTTCACATGGTCATCTGGCTAGGCTTCCCGTGCAATCACAGTAAAATCACACTTAGGGAACATTCACCCATACTAACACTAAAGTCACACTCGAGGAATAGTCATTCCATGGGTATTCTTGTCACTACGTTATATGATATGGATTGGATGATACTCAAAGGATGAATTAGAATCATGATCAACATCATCAAAATTTATCACATGAGATAGGCTACGGTGATATATCTACAGTTGTGAAATGTGAAAAAGGTCTTGCATTGATCTGTAGCAATGTGGATATGCTAATAGATTTTCCACTAGGTTTTTTCTCTCCACTATTAAAAATGACCTTATGATCCTAGGAAATAAATTTACATTCTTTTGGATTATGTATTTCCCCAGTCTAGGCCATAATCGATGAAAAAAAATGGTGACCAACCTAAAACTCTAGTGGTTATCACCTTTGGTCAGTGTATGCTTTCATAATACACTACACAGTAAGAAATTACTTCCTTATCAATTTAGACTACTCATATGTCTCCAAAAAGAGACCATGTCCAAAAAGCAATTAATCAACCACATTTGACCAAAAAAAGGTAACAGATAATATCCTATATATAAAGCCTCTAAAGGATCCAAATGGATCGATTATTATAATCAATTTTTATTTGTTAACTCAATGAGTAGTAGATGATACTCCCCAAAATTACATAAAATCTGGAACATATGCTCGTAACATATCCTTTAGAATCAGATTTTCCACATAGATTGAAAATTAGTCTAAGGATTATGGGTCAATTAAAAAATAACATTTGATCCGAATTCCTTATGAATGAAATTCTATAATCATAACATGAAATAGTGGTATTAATTACAAGTAATACTCCTTGAAACACTATTTGATCAAAATATTTCATAGACATAGATATTCCCCAAATTGTAGATCGTGGATGTATCCAGAATAGGAAATAAGTGGGCTAACACCATCAGTCGATCCAATATCACCCATAATATATAAAACTTGTGAGGTTTCATAGGTTATCTTATCATTATGTATTTTGTGATTTCATCTCGCATAAAATATAGAATAGTATGAAGAAATAATAACCTAAAAGGCCTCTAATGCTCAGTCCTCAGCTAAAAACATGTGAGAAGTCATGCCATGAAACCCACTATATTCTTAATCATCATTGGATAATATTATTTCTTATAGGGATCTTGACTAATCTTTGTAAACCCATGATGAACTACTAATCGTGATGCATTGAATTCACTCATTGTCTCCTCTTAAAAACTTGTGGGAAACTAGATACATACAAGTATATGAAGAACCTAACCATTGTTAATAGACCAAAATAATGGTGGCTCCCCACCATATAGGTTTTATTTGGGTGATAAACCTCTAGATTAGATAACTAATGTATCTTGATTTGGGTTATAATAATGAGAAAAGTATATTTCAACATAAATGTATCTCCCCATTGAGACCCAGGACCATCCATATGCATATCTAAAATTGGAGACATCAAGCGCCAGTCATAACAAGATTCCTGAAATGCATATTACTATTTTTTCATAATTAATGATTCAAAAACAATATTTCCCTTTCCGAGTGTATATAATGAATAAAATATGAATTACTATAGATATTTGAACCACCTTCCCTTAAAAAGGTTCAATCCATATAATGAAATGATATAATTAGTTCCCTTATGATCCAAGGGCACCACAAACCTTTCACCCAAATGATAATATCTTCACATCTCAGGGTGTATACCACCATAGACAACATAATATCATGCATAAGATATTATTTTCATTTGTCCGTAATTGTATGGAGACATCAGATGCCATTTGATCCTCTTTCATCAGGGTTACTCCAATAATATATTCTAATGTTCCAAAAAATATAGTAGACTCCATACCTAGAACATGTGGTGAAGATTAGGGTTGATGTGAATTTACTGTTCAATTAAAGGAAATCCCCATTGAAATAATCAGACCAAACAAAATTCACCCATTTTTTGGCCATCCGGAACATCCGTTCTGTCTTATGGAATATATGCTAGACAAAACACCCATAATAGAAATCCAATCCTAGAAATTACTAAATCTAAATGATTTTATTTTGTCCTTACTAGGATACCACAATGACCACCATCTCTAGGTCTATGGAAACTCAATTTGTTGATATAATGTTTCCTAAAAAGATCATTCTTTTAGTATAGAAATTTAATTTAGATATTTTGTTGTATATAAAATTATCACTCATCATACTCAGAATGATGTAATGATATTGGTCCCGATTTTCTCTAGACAGGTACTACATTAAGATTTAATTGATGAAAACTACCACAGACTGATCCAAAAATAAATGAAAATTCTTATTCATAGAGGGAATCAATATATTTTTTTGTGTTTTATCGACCAAATTGCATTTACATAAACTAATATATGTCATAACTTATCTTAAAAGAAGTCTGGGGTATGTCAGATAGTCTCACCCTTAGCTGTTGGTGCCCATGCCACACATAAATGAATGTTAAAATCCTGGAACAACATAGCTGATCAAATATATCATCAATGCATGGAAGGGAATACTAGATATCTATCATCATCTAGTTTAACCACCATTAATCCACACATAAGAACAAATAATCATTAGTATTATTAGTGGAAGGAATAAGAGTACCCCATAGTTAAGAACAAGGTTTTATGAATCGCTTATCTTCTAGAATTTTCAAATTACACTTTCAACTCTTAAAGCTCCACTAGTACTATCCAATAAGGAGGGATTCAAAAATGTTCATCTCATAGCACTAGCTCTGTGGTGAACTCAATATCCCAGTTGGGTGGTAATTTAGATAACTAATCAAGAAAGGTATCCCAAAATCAATCCACTACCATATGAAAGTTACTCTAATATAAATTACTATAATCCAGAAAAAATAATGTCACTTAAGCCATCATAAAATAATACATACTATAAGTTGTTCATATATAACCATCCTAAAGATCACATTAACCAAAATAGATATATGTTTCCCCATATGAATATTAAAAAGTTACTCTCCTATAGAAAAAGTCGATTTGATCTCAGTACAAAACTAGTTATTCCATACCTAGGATCAAAATTAATCTTACCTTTTCGAGGACAAAAACTCCCAAAGGATTTAATATCCACTAATATTTATAAAAAAGTCCTTAAAACATCAAATAATATATTCATGAAACCATAGTAGAATATATATGGTAATAAAACATCAAATATTTATATAAAAATACCCAATAGATCAGAAGAAAATCAGATATAAAGGAATGTGACACCCCTATAAAAAACAAAACATTGTAAAGTGTAGATTGAACAAGAATTATTCCACTAACAGTGTAAGGTCACGAATCCAAATTGGAAGAAGAAGATTATATGTTATGAATATAAATTTCCCCTCTACTCTATACTCTAGCCTTAATACCATGTGATTCTCCCCTATTGGTACTACATATTCTATATTGAGGTTGCATGTCCCCTACTCGGACCTATGCGACCAGCTAAAATGTAGCTACTTATCTTCTACAAGGTAGCTATTTCTTTCTAGGACACTAGTTATTTCTAGTATACTTTACTACCACTTAAATATTTAGTTCTCCTTTTGAACAAATTTAGATATTCTCTCGTACTATAATATAAGGACATTATTGTTGGAAAAGGACCCTCAAAATTATTATAGCCAGCCCCAACAGACTAAAAATACTACCCCAATACAGATTCTTAAAATGGGTTTCCATTCCATTAACTGCTCTACCTTCCATTACCTTGGAGAAAATTTTCATAGTGACACATCTTTCTTCTTGAAGAAAATATCCCTTATCATCCTACTAAGAATTTCTACCTAACACTCTGGGCCTTCATTATATTCCCTTCATTGATGAGTTCTTAATTCATTATACCAAATTTTATTCTCAGTCTAAAGGTGTTAATTTGTTACATTATCTCTTACTAAACCCTATCATAGTATCACTTCACCCTAGGTATATCATATGATTCTAAAAAAGGAGGAAAACATTATAGTTCCATAAAACCCCTAGAGTAGTACATCATTGATATTATCCCATACATAATGTGCATGAACTCTTAATATATATCATCTTTCATCACATCTGGATAAAAATGAATCATGAAAAATTCCTCAAATTCCTTCCAGGTTATCTCCTCATTAGTTTTAATTTCACTATTATGTCCCACTAGTACTTGTCTAGACATCATAGAATTTATATACCAAGATTAAACCTCCTATCCATGGGTGAGTCATTGTGTTTTAAGATCATCTTGAATGACTTTATACAAAAAAACTACATGATTGAATCCCTAACCTCTGAACATTGGTGGGGGGTACGTCTTTAAATCACTGGTAAAATCATAAATTTATGTTATGGTGTGATTAGTCTGACTTTCCATGGATCACATGAACCAATATAAAATATCATGAATAAAATAATCCATATGATTCCCATGGGCTGTAGGATTTTCTAGCTTGGCTACATGTGGCATGTTCTGGTTACCAACTTCATGAATCTCATCCTAAAGATGACACAGATTTATTTTCTCTATAAGGGACAATAGACTCCTAGGGTAGTAGGATATCTATCAAAATCAACATTGAATGTAATAGTTGAAAATCAAGAACCACAGAAAAAAACATTTCTCCAAAACATGGCCTAAATATTGAGTTATCATATATAGAAAGTTTCAGTAATTTCTTTTTATTTGATATGTTAAGGGATTAAATTTCATAGTTTATATAGGTAGATATATCATGTATATTAAATGTGTCCATAGCATGAATTATGCATGTCAACATATTTCTCTGTGTACCTACTATGATGCATGTAAACACACATCATACCATACCATCCCATGATATAAATCTCATAAAACAATAGCATCACACAATGAGTGCATCACCATATAATTAATAATATAACAATTGTAACATGTAAATCTCAAGAACATCAATAACAACTTGGAAAACCTGGGCCCCCCAAAATGGGTTATCCATTCACAAGATTTATCTCATTACCAAGCCCATACATATGATAGTATCCTATCTACCTCCCCCAAATAATAAATTATAGAAAATACATGTGATTTAATACTTTGTAATTTCATGGGATCATTTCTCCTAAATGTGGCTTAGGTAGTTTTCCATGTTTCCTCAATCCCACATCCTTATTCGTTTGAGGTTATAGACTAGTGGTGAGGGTGTAATATATATAGGGAAATTATATCCTCTAGTATAGAATAATGAAAATAGAGAAAAAAATGTAATTATAAGTCGATATAAATAAACTCTAAAAAATAAAGTGGATATTTCCAAAATAATCCAAACATTATAAACTATTCCACGCCATAATGTATTCCAAACTAAATTTAATGACTAAATTCATATAATATTATATTTAAAAGAGCGTATCAATGATGAAACATCTAATAAACTGGACCCAAACCCCATATCGAGGCTCATTTCCATGATCCAATCCCAACAAGCATAATTACTAGACAAGAAGAGGGACCCTTTCCCATATCTTGACCTACAACATTTAGGTCTACCTAGGTACCAAGTAGTGCCCCGATAAGGTATGAGTAAAACATAGGATATTAACACCCATGAAAAATAATCAAATCAAATCTAAGATTGTAGTGAATGAATGAGTACAATAATATGAGGTATTTGTTCATATATTAATTCATCACAAAGAATAAAATTTCGAAAGAAGATAATTTGGTATACACCAGGGGTTAACCAATATGTAACTCATCCTGATGTAAGACACCTTTATCGGTTCAATCACCAAGTCCAAGAAAATTCCATTTCTAAGGAACAAATACTGATTTTTGGTATCATGTAATAGTGTATCTATCCCTTGACCATGATGTAATCAAGACTAAAGTTCTCACCCTAAGCATCATGTAAAAAAAACCCCAGGCATCAAGTAACTATATAATAATGGAATATATACAATTTCACTTGATCAGTCTACTTACATGTACCCAAGATAAAGGAACATACCAAGGAAAAAGTTTCATTGGAAATAGTTTGAATTACTATTCTATGGAAACTTATATTCTAAGAGTATATTTAATCGATGATAATTACCATGATAGAGTTGATTTGACATTTCAAAAACCAAATGAAACAAGAGCCAATACATTAAAATTTACTAAAACATTATTAACATGTTAAAATAAGTCAAAATTTTCAATTCTTGTTAATTATGAGGCTTTATTCCATTTAATATATTGTGTCATGTTACACATTTACAGAACAATCTATCACAATTTCTAATTACTAGATTCATTCCAATCTGAAATTCCATACCAATTTAACAACTACAATCCAATAGATTCATTGTATACAAATTTAAACTAATTTAAATGATAATTCAATTCACAAAATAATCTATTCCATGATTAGACCCAAATTAAACACAGGGATATAACATAATATATTCCATGATATAACCTCGGATCAAGGGTTTGAATAGATCTCCAGTGTCTATAAGTCCCATTATCTACACTAAATGACCCAATCAGATATATGGTATATTTAGGTAAAAACGATTCTATCCATATAATATAAATCCACTTACAAGGGTTAGAGCATATGATGGGTCTATGCATTCCCAAAAATTTCACAAATTTGAAATTAATGACATATCCTAGAGAGGATATTTAATCGACCTACCTCAAAAAACAATGAAGAACTATAAGTACAAAACAAATAGTTCAGAAAACAACACAACAATACCCAGTGGAATATTATTGACAAACTCTGTTAAGACATAAAGAAGTATATCTATAAATAAACAAGAGAGAATCAGTAATAATAATAAAAACAAACTATTCAATAGAACTAAGTTAAAGAACAGACTTTGGATTCATGGAAAAATATTATAGAATCAAAGGAATACTTAATGAACCCTTCAGGATAATATATCTTGATATATAGTTACAGAGGGGGATTAAAAGTCAAAAAATGGTGTTCTAGGGGGAATAAATATGATTCTTCCCATCACTTATCTATCCCATCTTGACACTGCAAACTAGATTCTATTTTCCACTAGAATTCTAATGGTGTCTTCCAACTCCACTGAATAGTTGGGAACCTTAACTATTGGTCAGTGGGTTCCTGAAAAATGGTGGGTTTTTAGCCACTAACTGGCTTGTGGGACTCCTACAGGATACCCTCTCTCCCAAAATACCACTAGATTGGCAGTGAAACATAATAGATACATGGTTGGACTCTTGTAGCATTACCTAGCTACTTTTCCAACCAATGGTAAGTAGGTGGAACTATTGTATACCCAGTGTTGCATTCCACTACCAGCCTTTGCAGAAACACTACCTCTGAACCCCAAAACACCTATAAAATAAAATCAATAAATAGATACAAGGTTCATTTATATAATTAGAATGGATTAAATATAATGTAAAAAATAAGTGTATATTGATATGGGAGGGATATCACACATTCAAACCATATATAGTGTATCAAATCATTACAAGACATATCACATGAAATATCAAAAGACATTATTATTAGATAAATATATCATATAAGAACTTTAATACCAAATAAAATATAACTCATCCACCTATCCATATCACATACACCCTAAAAATTCTGTTTCATTCATAAAACATGTTCATAGATTTAGGATTCCACATGAATAACACAAAAATATAATCATTAAAAATTCACATATACAAAAAAATTTATGTGACCAATGATGGAGTGTCATTCACATGAATTGTGTGGAAATACAATGTGGTTTTCCCGATGTCAATGAAAAAATAATGTATCTCAGGTTTGAATTTTTAAAAAATATTCTATCATTACTCTATGTAACTGATACAACATATGATTTTTAAATGGTTTCAAATATTTTATATAAATTTCTTGTAAAACCATATACAATTCTTGTGACGAAGACCACATACTAGAAATAATGATTTATTAAATTTTTTATGTATTGTTTGTTTTAGATAATTTCCCTCATCTATATGTATCCATAATTAAAACTATCTCACTTTCTCAATCTCAATTTCCTCATTTTGAAAACTAAAACAACATAATTAATCCCCGACTATTGACCAACCCTTTCATCACTATTAGGTATCCTTAGTAACCATTTCCATTTACACTTCATCAATTATTTTATTTTCCCCATATTTCAAATTTTAGCATTTGTCTTCATGGTATAATGAACTATAAAATTGATCTCATTTTGAAATTTGTGGGAAAATTACATCTGGCCATCGATTATAAAAAACCACAGCATACTTAGTCTTGAAAGGGAAGACATCATGTTCTACCATTGAATTTAATTTATTTCTATTACAATTTCACTATTTATATTATTTTTTATTACATTTATTTACATCAATTATTCTTCTTAATACAATTAATATCCCAAATAATATTTTTCCTAAATAAATTTCACATCCCACATTCACTTCATGTGTTCATAAATCTATTTTTTTCTATATGAATTGTCTTTATGGTGTTTACAAAGTTTAAGTCATCCCACATCCCAATCAAATTTTTTCACCACTCAGAAAATATGGTTTAGAACATTGTTTTTCAAGTTATTATCATATTATGTGTGAATGAATACCCATTTTCATTCACATTTTATATCTTCAATTTCACCCTTCATATACTCCACCATTTTTAAGGAAAAATAGCAAGCATTGTGACTCAACTTCAACCATATGTATCCTTCAATGAGAGAATTGTGATCATTTCATAGTAAATAAAGATACAATATAATTTTCTCATACCATTAGACTGAATATGAAAAATGATATATTTTATTACATTATAATTGATATCTATGTGTAAAAATACCAAATTTTTATAACTACTTTAAACAAAACATGGATAATATATAAAAAAATTAAATAAGATATGTATATGCTTTGGATCATACTATATTACAAGTAGAATGACTACAAAAATATATTAACAGAATAATAGTTTGAGAAAAGGATAAAAAAATCTTAGAATTGATATGAAACTTGATATGGAGTAATAATGATGATTTGTTGGATTTTTAGATTATAATTAGGAGAACATTTATAAATGTGGGAGGGAAGAGTAATTATTAACTAACTATTGGAAAGGGTTACCAAATAATGGTAAAATTATCATTATAATAATTACATGATAATTGAAATTAGAAATAAATTGTTATAAGAAGGAATTTAAAATATTTTATTCAATTAATAAATAATTTCTAGAAATATTTAAATTAATATGGATTTTTTTATTTTATGATAAAATAAAACCATTTTTATGATTTTTATGTTATTTCATTTTATAGTCATATTTTATGATTTATTTCTTAACATTAATAATTAAATTCGAAATGTTTTTTATTTAAATATCATAAAATGGATTATAAAATTGGGATCATGGAATTAAAATTATTTAAGGGTAACATTTTTAAAATTTATAGAAATTATAAAATACATGGATACATAAATGAAATGAACATATATTGTATATTGAAGTATATCATCTTGATATAAAAATGATTTAATGTTTTAGATAATTTTATCTAGAGAATAAAACATATTTCATTATATAAATAAAAAATTTAAAAATGTTTATTTTGAAATAAAAACATGTCAAGTAATTTTCATTGTCTAAAATTTATTTCCCAATTTTTTATGCCTTAATGATTATTTAAATTCTTTAACATGTATTAAATAACGTATTTTAGTGATTCAAATAATAAATATAAAATAAAATAATCTAAAACCATGTGTAAATTATTTTAAATAAATTTTTTATATTCTAGTATTTATAGAGAAATATTAAAAAGTAATGTGAAATTATACAACTATTAATTTAAATTCCAACAAATCCATCTAATTAACCAATAATTCAAGATTAAGAAAATAATGGATAATATCCCTTCTCTTTTTACCCCTCACATATCTCTAATAGAATCTCCAATAAATTTATAGAATTCAACAATAAATTTTATTGATGTGATAAGTAAGGGAAATATTTATATTTTTTACCTCCTCATATTATTGTTTCACAAAAAGTTATTTCATTATAAAGTCCTTTAATTATAATTAACATTCATATTTGTTTCATTTAAATTCTAGTTTATACTAAAATTATAATATCTCAATTATGTGTAGTTATACATATCGTAATAGTTATTATGGAAAATATAACAGGGAAAATATTTGACCAAATTTATTAGTATCTTGTTGGATTTTTATCAATCCATGATAAAAAACACCAATATGTGAATATGCACAATTTTCCAATGAAGATAATGCATCAACCGATATAGAAATATTTTGAATATGTTATGGTAGTTATTTCCTAGCAACCAAATATTAGTATTATTTTATGAAGCATTTATGGATGAATGATATTGTCCAAGGGTAGTATTGATGTATGGTTTAGAATAGTTTTAGAAAAAATAAATGATTTTTAATTGATGTAAAATAATTTTAGAATTTTTATTTTGGATTTTAGGTGAATAATTACAAATGGAATCTAAATTTAATAAAATTTAGAAAATTATACTTAATTTATCAATTTGATATGAAGTTGTATGTTGAGTAGAAATTGAGTAATGTTGGTAAGTAGAAGGTGTTATGTAAAGAATAAAATTATAGAAATACTATTTAACTAAATAAATTTTAATAATTCCAAATTTTATATTTTAAAAATAAAATTTTATTGGTTTTTCTGAGTTGAGTCGTATGATTTATTTAGAAATATAGTTGAGTGATGTGAAGAATCTAATGAATATACCCTGGCTGACCGGACATGTCACCCAACTCGAATCTAAAGTAATCCTGAAGGATGTCCCTAAACCCCATGGGCTGGCATCTAATTACCAATCATCCTGAAATATATTTTTTAAATGGTTTTCCTTCAAATCAGATTTAAGACATAGTAGATAATTACCTAAATGTAGGTCATAGAACATCCATATTTTGGATATCTACTCTACATCGATATGATAAATAAATTAATTCCATAAAAAGATTCAAATACAACTATAATGATTCAAACTATTTGTATATAAATTTATAAATCATACATATATAATTACATAACACACTAAAACAATGTAAAGAGAATACCAAAATAAAGAATGTTGTTCATGGCCAATAAAGAAATATACCAAAACAAAACAAACCTCCAAATATTTACCTGAACCCCTCCATGTAACCAAAAAACTTTCTTCACACCCCAACTCAAAATAATATGTACCATAGAATGGTAAAAAATTAGATCAAAAACCTATAATATTTACAAGACATAAGGTATGTATACACAAATACATGAGTGTGCATGTAAGGTGTAAGTTAACATGCCTAGTAAGATCTCACCATGGAGAATATAAAATTCCTTAGATAAAATATTCTAGAAATGTTATCTAAATATATAAAAACAAATAAGCGACTCTATAACAATCCATAATAAAAAGAATCAAATATTATTGAAACAACTAATAAAACTATTATTTTAATGGAAAAAAGGAGCCATGTTTGAATACTAAAATAATAATATTTTATATTATACTGATATAATTAAACATAGTTTTAAATAGTTAAATTTTTTAAACCAAATGACATTCCCTTATTCAAAAACACATATCAAAAATAGTTTTAAAATAAATATTAGAAACATTCCCAGAAAAGTAAATATGTACAATATAACATCGAAAAATGATCATGATTCAATAAAAAATAAGAAGTAATAAATGGTTCCACCAACCACACAATAATTAGGGGATATACGAAATTTTAATTCTCGAATATGTAAAATCGATGTATGAATAAGTTTCATTCGTTAAAAATATATGTACAGAAGTAATATAACCATAAAATAGAATAAAAACACTAGTTTATCCTCAATGAACATTCCCGTCCTGATTTTCTTATATAAATATTTAGTCCCTAACACCATCCCTGGAGCTTTAATGTACAATGGGTACTTGACAACCATTGTTCCACCCTTATCTTTAATAGAATCTAAACTATTGGTTATCACTCATCTAGACCTCTTCATGAAACTAATAATTACCATGAATAAATATTCATGCGGGTGAGAAATAAATTAAAATCATTAAATAAATTTACAAAATCAATTTCCCACACCTCACCTCTAACTCCCCCACATAGAAAATTCTATTTCACTTCACACATTTATCCCATTTATGTTTAAAAAATCAACATCGAGAAATAAAATTTTAAGGGGAAGTCAATAATGGTCTAATGAGATATGATCTGACTTACATTAATGTTTCAAACAATCATTTGTCTCAAAAATATCATGAGATACTCTAAGACTTATTCTTTTCTAAATTACCGTCATTAAAACTATTTTTGACACAAAAATAATTATACATAAGACTAAAATATGTAATGATGATTCTTTAGAAACATGGAAACTTACCTTGAAAATCCTTAGTAAGGCTAAATGACACATTATCCACACAAATTATTTATAATATCCTCTTTTAAAATTTTATAAACACATTCAATATAAAAAACATAATTTGAAAGAAATATATAAAATACACGGGAATCCCAATTTAAAAAATGAAATGATTTCATGAAAATAAAATAAATTCCCCACCAAAAGTCCTTATATTTATTTAAATTTATTAAAAATTAATTTATAAAACATAATAATTCCATGATACATAAAATAAATGTAATTTATAGAAACACATACCTCAACAAGAAGTAAAAAATCTATGATATATCACCATCCATAAAAAACACTAAAATTGGAAGAAATCACCCTAAACATTCCTTAAAAAATAGAAACCCAGGGCTAGAATAAACTAGAACTAAAACCCTCAAATGGATTTTGAATTTGGGTATTGGGGGATATAAAAACCGAGGAAACTAAAATAGAAATGATGAAATAAAAAAAGAGAAATTGGATACAACATTACAATGAAACCCACTAGAAATTTGGATGTAAGGGGATAAAATATAATATGGATAGAAGTATACCTCCCTATAGAGTCCAAGGGGGTTCCAATAAGAGTAATGGGATATGAGGGAATGGCTATAACTTTTATGTTAAAATATGAAAAAATGGAACACTACAAATTTAAATCATAGATGAACCATTAGTGGGGAGAACCACCATTCGTAGGGTGAATAGTCTCCCCCTAGAGAATAAAACATGGTAAACCCTTATTCACTTGGAGAATTTTAAAGGGTAGAAAAACTACAATATTGAGAGGACTCATTCACGGGGTAAACAACCATTCATGAGGTTAGTGGTAACCACCTCGATATTTTTACGCGGTGTACCCTTAGTACACTAGGTGAACTATTCAATACATAATAGCTAGGTCTCTAGGAAGAGTGAAGAGTACTGTCATGGGATCCCTCAAATTATTAATGGTTTTAGGGGTACTTTTGTGAAGTAGAGTGTCTGACCAAGGTAGTCACTCAAAGATACAGTAATTGAAAAAAATTATTAATGGTATTATAAAAATAACATAAAAGAAAAGAAAAAACACTTCATAAAAAGGATGAGGGATTTTTTTACAATTATAAACCTTGATGATGTTTGTTGGAAGAAGATTCTATATTTTTTTTGTTTTTATTTTTGGAATGAATTTTGATTAATAAGACAGAACATGAAGATTTTTTTTAAGAAAATACTTAAAAGGCATAATCGATCTAACTCTACCTCTTCATTTACTTATTAATAATTATTATTTAAATTAATAATTACTTAATTATGATCCCCTAATTTTTTAACCCTTAAACCCGACAAGAGATCACTTAACCACAAAGTAAAAATTACTTAAAACCTAGGCTATCTTTGGAACACGCAATCGCAACACCCAGCTTTGATTTATGTTCTAAGTTTATCATATGTTCGGTGGTTTATTATAGCACATATCCATTCTAGTGATAAGGATTAATTGAGTTTCTAGATTATATTTGAATTCTGCAAACATATCCCACGTGGTCTTGTATTACCGTTTAAGATCATGCCCTCACAATTCACAAAATACTCGACCTTACGTGTTTTTGTGTTAATTGTTCAATTGATTTCTTAGTGTATTATAATTTAAAAACTCAATTAATAGATCACATTAAGTGAATTAATGTATCCCAATGTTTCCAAATAATTAAATTAAGAGGGTAGAAGATTTATCGAACACTAAGAAAACTACTCTTACATGGGTTGTGTGGTCATCATGGAGACATTTTGAATTAGCATAGGATTGAAAAGGTAGAACCCAATCTTGTCTCTTCTCTTTAATTCCACCCCAAACATGAATATAAGAAGATGAAAAGAAAAAAAACATAATATTAATTCAAGAAAAATTCATGATAAAAGCATGAAAGCGAAGATATGAAAAGTTGAGGTGGGATATGAGAGCCTTTTTTGGAAGAAATGTTTTCACAAATACTTAATCCATCCAAGAGTTGTGAAGGGCTCCTAAGAGATTCCATTTCGGTCGAACCTTCACAATTCCTCGACCAACCATTATATAGAGTAAAAACACAAATTTATAGAGTAGTGGGGAGGCTAGGATCAAAGTAGCTTCAAGTGTGGAAGGGGAATCAAGTCCAAATATTTTATGGCAAATTGAACCGCAAATTTGACCTCCAAAACACGTGAAATAGCTATTCTTCCAAAATAATAATTTCTGCAAAATTGGGTTGGAGAGCTACTCTCAAAATATGATGTTCAAATAATTAAAATAAAATTATTTATGTTCTAAATACTATAGAACATTTTTAGAGGGTAGAACTATATTTTTCATCGAATCTTTAAATGAATTATCTAATCCCAAATATTCCATAAATGAGCTTGGTTACCACAATGTGAGGAAATTATATATTTTATTATTAATAAAATTTTCAATAAAATTTTGTTATATCAATGACCCATTCCTAGGGTGAACGAATATTCATATTGTTAACAGCCACCTCCCAAGAATTTCATACAGTGAACACCTAGTTTAGGAGATGAACTGCATGGGAAAGAACACCTATGTTGTGGTAAGGCCTCTCCATAGCATGAACCTATAGTACATTGGTTGAAATTCAATTTTCATATACCTGAAGAAACCTATGTCATCCTAAATAACAATGAGAAGGTTCAAAATCCCTAGGAACTCTAAAATAACACCTTAAAAATAATAAATATGAAAAAATGTATATGAGGGTGTCTCAATTATTCCCACCATTCCACATTATTTCTTAAGAAATTCCTTGGTCAAACATTGAAGGTTATTTGATATGAATCCTTAGAAAAATATTTAAATGTGGGAAATGAATATGACACATCATTTATATGATACAATTAAAATCCTATAATAGTTTTATCCAAAATAGTAAAAATAATGATAATAATTTCAAATAATTCCTCAAACAAAAAAAAGAACTAATGTTTAAGAGTAAATGGGGACCTAGTATAGTTATCCAAACTATTTCAGAATTCATTTGAAATAGTGAAATAGGGAGGGATGTTTTTAAAGGAAAACCACCCCCAAATATGAAAATCTTCTTCAATTTACTATTTATTAAAGTATAACATTAATTGACCATTATCGTCTATATAATTAATAGATTAACCTATGGTTTTTCAGTTATGTTCAATGAGAATCCAACAGAAATGGATGATATCAACATCTGAATATCCTCAGTAGATATAATACTATCAACCAATCATGGTCATAATGATATAAAACTAACATTCCACAAAAGAACTAACATTAACAAGATCACATAAAAAATTACACAAGAAAAATTCCAGACAATATGTCCTAAAAAAATTTAAAAGACCAAATCTAAAACACAAGGGTGATCTAAAATAAAAAACACTACTCAAAAACACATAATAAGATCCAAAACTGGGGAAAGGAGATCCTCAAAGAAAATCATCATCTCATACCAAACAACATCTCAAACTAAATAAAATCTCCCTCTCTCTTTATCTCTTTCTCTCTCCTTACTCCCATGTAACCAAAAAAACTAGAAAGGACAACCCAAAACGCAAAACAAGAGTTCAAAGAAAAATATAATTCTGATCCCATTACTCTATTCAGAGACTGGGTTGAATCTAAAACTGAATAAAGTCCTCTAAATGATAATAGGATTTACAAAGTACATCATCCAATAAGATTAACATAACATATTATATCTTTTAACATTCATGGGTGTATAATCTAAACAAAATGATACATGGATATTATAAATTCATTTCTAATAAATATACCAAATAATTATATCAAAACAAATGGAAAACAAAAAAAAAATTAATCATTTAAAACAAAACACATTATCCATGCATTAAATTACTAATTTATATTAAAATTTAAAATTTAAAATAATCTGTTAAAACACACATTTTTATTAGAAAGACCATCAAAAATAAGGAAAATTTTCATTGAATCAAAACCACTATGGTAATATACACATTCCATTTCTAAAACCATTGGGAAATGTTTAACAATTTTATCAAAATGAGAAAAGAGTTATATAGTTTTTCACAATTAAAAAACGTTTTTAAATTAAATGTTACCATCCAAAAATATTCATTAAAATGAAAAACATGAATTTATGAATGTTTCAAAAATTAACATAATTTTATTTCTGACCATATAAAATACCATATACATGGAATATGAATTATTTTTAAAAATCACTACCATGATTTTTTTAAGATGAAATACTTTTGAAATTATCTAATTTTCATTAAAAACCCATAAAAAGTCAATCATATAACTGAAAAAACAATGAATAATAAAATATAATACCAACTTTAGACAAAATCATTATCTAAAATCTCAAAATCTCAAAAAATCCCCTCATTAATCAATCCACAACAAGTAGAAATACTTTTGGGGAAATAAAAATCCAAGAGGAATCCAAAAAAATCAAAAGGGATGAAGAGATGTGAAAGGGTTGGTTTTATTATTTGTCAATTCATGTGCATACTATGTGGATGTATCTTGGATTATCTTAGAAAAAACATCATGGGAATTATTCAGTTTGAAAATCTAGGTAGTCTAATTGTGCCACCCTATTCAACTTCTACTATCAACCCATAATTAAAAAGTATTATAAAATAATTAGAAAATATCAACGGGGATACAAATATAATTTTTTTTTGAATTAAAATACTATAAATATTTTCAAGAGAAAAATTAAAATAAATTACTAAATCAAAACATTCCATGGTAGATCATGATTTTGAATGAGAATGTGGTTTTAGGGAATATCTTTATTCATTAAACTCAAGTCTAAAAATTCATATCCCCTACTAATCTGAAAAGAAAAAAAATAAAATTATCCCATTGTAATGTAAATATTCTATACTTAAGAACATAGTCACTAGTACCATCAGTAATGAACCGTCGTAGGAAAACATGAATCATCACCTGAACTGACTCACCACTAGGATAAAATAAATCCCATTCCCATGTGTTATAAATTAGTTACTGGGGATAATGGAAGCACTTTTGAAATGGGTTCTCCCATAAATTAGATATACCATATAGTGGAAATTTTACTAAAATTAGACCATGGTTTTTTACTACATTGGATGTCTACAAAATATTAGTATTCATAAAAAATAAATAAACATTCCAAATTTATAATACGAAGAAATAATGGAATTAAAAAAAATTTTATATACAGGGGTAAATCATTCATAAATTAATAAATAACATTATAAAAAATATAATTTGAAAAATAAATAAAGGCCATGTTATATAATAAGTCCCTTTATTAAAATAAACAATACATGAAACTACAACCCAAACACCTCCACCAAACCCATAGTTTCTCTCTGAATCCATAAACTTAATAGTCGAGACAAAGTAATGGTAACAACCCAACATAAACTTGGAATATTTATAAGAAATAATTGATGAATTCACACATTCATTACTTTTAATATAGGGAATGAGCTAAAAAGTATAGTAGGATCTTCCCAATAAGTCTATGTAATTCCTTTAATAAAAGAGGCCATGAATGATTGTATGAAATAATTTACAGAATAATGTTTTATATACCTAAACCCATAATGAAAATAAATAAAATGTCCTTACCATAATGGATAAAATTAATTTTCATGGAAAACTAAGTTAAACTACATTTTAATACTAGAACATGAATTTATTCTTTCAGAAAAAAACTAATAAATCCATCTTATAAAAATAAGAAAAGATTAAAAAATGAATTTACATTATATAAAAATACTTATTAATCCACATTGAAAAAAAAATTTAGAAACACACCTAACATAAAATAATTAAGCACAATATAATGGGTCACTGAATTATCAATAAAAAATATAAAATTAGCAATAATAAATGGTGATTCTTTCCAATCATGTATAAGGGGATACAAAAAATAAGATATCCCCAACATAGAACCACTAATGAATGAATAAGAGTCATGTGATATAATCCAAGGTAATAAAGTTATATTTTTTTCAAGAATAAAAAAATTAATACACTTTATAATATATGAACACGAATCTTGGATTTTATAAAAAATAATTAAACCTCCATTTAATATTTTTAAATATTTGATCAAAATGTATTCCATTTATTCAAAAACACTTGTCAAAACTACTTTAAAATTATTATAAAAACACAAATAATATAAGTAAGGGAATTAAAATATAATATGGTATCACAATATCAAAATATAATTTAAAATAAGAATCAATTAAAATTTAAACATCCCAATTAGGCATAAAATGTTACAAAAAATCCAAAATCCCCAACATAGAACCAGCAACGAGTGAATTAGTGTAATGGGTTGTAAACCTATATACTCAATTAATTTATTTTTAAATGGAGTCTATATTAACCATATTGAGAATACTAAAGCATGAATCATTGATTTTATAAAATACCAATAAAACCGTCTTTAAAAAAATTGATAGCTTTATGAAAAATTTATTTACTTTATAAAAAATTACTTGTCATGAAAACATTGAAAAAATAATTTAGAAACCAACCTAACATAAATTAATTAATCATAATATTGTATGGAACTATGATATCAAGATAAAATATAAAATTAAAAACATGATTGGTGAAACTATCCAATCAGGAATAAGGTGATACAAAAAATCAGAAACAACAAATATTTAACCGTTGAGGAATAAAGAAGTTTCATGTGTTACTAACCGAGTTACTCGAGAAATATAACCCTAAACAAAAGACACATACCCTATATCATCCATAATGTACCTATCCATCTTGTGAGTCCTATCAAACTAGCCGGTCTCTATTCCAAGAACATGAATTAACCATGGGGGACTATTCAGAAGTGGTCAACATTTATAGAAAAACCCATAGAAAGAACCCAATATAAACTAAATGTTGGTACTCATCCAAGACTCCACTAAGTTATTTATAATTCCAATGACCAAATAATATAGTTTGTGATTTGGAAATAACTTGATTCATATGAAGTAACAAAAAAATTACTGACTCCTCATAATTAACACCCTTACATTAGAACAACACCTTTCGTATCATGCGTCAATTACATAATAAATAAACAACCAGAATTTTGGAAAAATATGTGAAAATAATGGGGGTCTTATCAACTATAATTAATTTTATATTAATATTCCAATCATTCCATTATACAAAAACTAACTAGGTATGTGAAACCTTGCCTTATTAATTTAAATACCTTCATTTTATTAATTTTTGAAACTCTGAAATTACATAGTGATCTTAAAAATATAATGGGATTTCATTTAAAATAGAGAAAATTTCTTTTGAAACTGAAAAATATGCTCCAAGTCTCACATTCATCTCTAATTTTTTTTAAATAGCCACATTGGAAATTCTATAAATTCATGGGATAGATTAACGTGTTATTCAAAAGTGATATTTAATATCCATAAAAAACATGATTACGAAAAGACATAATTTCATTGGGAAATTTTTATATTCCAACCCAAATCATAATATATGTACATAATATACTTAAAAAAAATTTATAAAAAATAATCACTTAATGATTTTAATAATAAAGGGAAATTAGAGAAACACTATCCTTAAATGATGAATAAACAAGACAAAATGAATCAAATTCTATGGAGAAACCCAAAATGGGAATGGAATCACCACCCACGAGACCAAAGACTTTAAACCCCAAGGTTATAATTCACATGAACCCCAATGATATAATGGATAGAGAATTATGGTTTTGTGGTATGTAAAAACCTAAGAAAACTAAAGGAGAAATCTGTAAATAATATTATATAATAAAAGGAGGGAATATTTCCTAGAACGAAAAATAGAATCTAGAAGGAAGAGGGAAAATATAAATGGAGGATGAGAAATGAGATCATATTAGACTCCAAGGAGGTTCGATCAAGTGGAATGGGAGATGAGGGGGGGAGATACCATTTAACTCAAAAGGGAAAATTTATGGAAAATATAATTTTAAAACTAGATAGAATCAATTATGAGGTGAACCACCAGTCATGGGTTGAATGGTCTCCGCCTTAATAATTTCATAGGGGTGAAAACCTAATTCAAGGGGTGAACAATACTTGGTATAACACATAGGTCATTTTGTAGACCCATTCATGAGGGAAATATATTGTTTATTAGGTGAAATGAACTTGGAAGAATAGATATGTGACTATAAAAACACATTAAGGGGGTAAAACACAATTCCAAATGTGAATAGTGTCTGCTAAGGAGGGGAATATTGGCCTATAAGCAGTATTGTTTAATCTCCCACTCGACCTAGAGTTTTTCGCGGTGGTGATTGGGTGGGGGAGGATTTGGTGCATCTTCACTGGTGCCTCACCTTCCTCCTCCCTCATTTATTCTCATTTATATATCTCCTTTAACTCTATTCTATCGATAATCTCACTTTCTCACAAGTTCTCCACATTTCTCCTTTCGACAATGTCTTCTCACCTGATGGAGGGTGGTGGTCCCGATGAAGGTTGCACAGCCAAAGGCATTGTCTTCCCAATCTATGGATCTTACCCCACATTCCTCCACGACTCTCCAAGTTGGATATGGATCAGTGGTTTTGAAGAGGTATTGGGTTATGAGGATTGGTATTTGATGACTTTACTAGAGCTCTTGTGTTAGCTTCATCTTTCTTCTTTGAATTCTGGTTCTTTTCTGAAAGACTACTCAGGATTTCTTCCTAAATACATTTTGAAGTTTTTCTATTTTTCCCCATGAATTGTCACAATATTTTTTGGTGGATGTAGATCTATGTTTCTCGTTTTTGGTATGGTTCGGTTCTAGATGTGGTGGTGGACATCGGCGTTGGAAGGCCCTGTAGTTGAGCTCTCTACCGTGGCCATAATCCATTCCACACTCTGCCCTGGCTCCAAGACTCCACCGCTCTTCTCCAAATTGGAAAAGCATGATATATTTTCAGTGTTTTGGGATGTTCTTTTGGGTGGATGATGGTATTCTAGAAATTTTCTCTCGCGATGGTTTCATCTTTGCCTTTGGGTTCACTCGAGAAAATCATTTTAGTGTGTTTAGTTTATTTTCTATATGATAGTGGTTTGGTTTTTTGGGGGAGATTTTATACTTTGGTGGATGTTTCATCTCTCTAGAAGGTGCTGGATATGGAGATTATGTTTGGTGTGGACAGCGGCAATGTGATTTGTAGTGGTGGTATAGCGTTGTTGGTCTCTTATAGTGTCTATCTACATGACGATTTTCCGGTGATGACTGTGGATTCTAGTGGTGATATACGGTGACGATGAAAGTGATATCGGTGACGATAGGGTCTGTGGTGGAGGGTAATGTGGTGGAGACAATGTTTTTATGGGTTTTAGTGTGTGTGTATAGAGGCAAAAATGACATAGGCGTGATGATGAATACTTTTTTATTTTTAAAATGTGAAATGGTATTTTTGATGGTGTAATTCGTGATTCAAGGCGGTGGTGGACTTCATGTGGAATTCTTTTTTTCTGAATTTTTAAACTGGTAATCTTTTATTGTTAGTGAGGTTTTTTAAATGGTCTATGGTGGGTTTTTTGGCTGATGGTTATTTGGTTGGAACATTGTTAAGGCTTACACTATTCTTTTAAAAGTGTTGTTTGATAACAAAAAAAATATGGATTGTGGAAAAATAAATTTTTATGCTATGAATTTCCTATGGTGGTCTCCTATTTAAGAAGATGATCTATCCCAGGTTGAGAACCTAGGCTACTCGAATGACCAATCATGGTTTGAACCACTTTTCAATGATTGAACTATTGTAGGTTCACACCCACACCACTTGATCTCTCCCAAACCGGCCAAAAATCAATTAAATTTTCAATAAAACAGAACTAACATAATAAAAAATTAATACAATAATGATATAGGGGGTGTCAAAAAGAAGTTGTGTTGAGTGGAATAAAAATTGTTACTCAGAACATTTAATCTAATTAGGTGATTTTTAAATTTTATATTGTAAATTTATAGTGACCATGTAGATATTATAAATCAACCATTTTCAAATCATTGAAACAAATTATGTTTTTTAAGATAATTATAGGGGTCTCCATTTTAGAATGTCACACCCAAGATTTTGTTTTCATCCTTCATTCGGGTTTGTTTATGGGTCTATGTTTATCTCTCGGGAAAGGAGTGTAGAAGGTCTACATTTTTTATGTAATTTTATATTTATTTTTGGTGTGGCTTTGTTTTCTAGGATTTCCTTTTGTATTTTGGATAAAAATGGAATATATGGGCTATATAGCATGTGGTGCATGGTTAAGGTAAACTGTGAGCCCCTCCCAGGTAACCGTGTAGTTGTATTTGGTTTTCAATAGAAGCTATCATATAGATTTCACATAGTATTCTTGGTCATGTGGGATAACCGTGTGGTATGTACATCTTTAAAAGTGAAGGAAACATGGTTGGTGCATCGTTTTTCATATCGTGTAGGAAAACCATACGTGATGTCTTGGTTATTAAAATTTAGGAAATTTCCTTTGTGTCCTCTTGTTATTTAACCAAAAATCCCTTCTTTATCACCAAATTCATCCTCCCACCCCGTGGAACCTCCATCAATTCTTCTTGGATCCATTTGTATCCCGTCCTTTGAGGGATTTAGTGTAGATTCAACATAGAAACATCATGTATGTGATTTATCCATTGTGTTCTCCTTATGTTCTAGGGTTTCTCTTCCTCCTTTTTGGGGTTTTGTTTTCCAACATGTATTTAGCCTAGTGGGGGGTGAACATGTGATTTATGGGGTGTAGTGATTGATGTTGGTTGATCGTTCCTTATTAGGTTCTTGTGGTGGTGCGGTTGAGGTTTCTCATTATTTTCAAGAACTTTCTACACTTCAGGTTGGTTGATCATTCCTTATTCACGTGGATATTCTTCATTTAGTATGCTAGTTTTAATAATAATGTTTATGTTATGTTTCAACCATTTCATATGAGTAATACATTGGACTTAGTAAGTGACAGGTGGATCTCTCCAAATCTCCTCGATGTATCGGTAGGTCCCCTGAGAAAAACTAGTTTCTTGGGACATGGACATTAGAAAATCTTATTTGTAGTCTTGGAAAGAGGCCTTGATAATGTGGTTATGATGTCCAGCATTATGCATTCTGTCATTATGAAATTAGATATTGATATTACATGTAAATATTCAACTAGTATAATATCCACGTGAATAAGTAAATGGAATTATTGGACTTATATTTTCCATATTATTGTGAAGTTTAATTTTAAAAGGCTTGTGTTTTAGTCTAATACATTGCCTTTAATGTTTATGATTACTTATGAATGATTCCACTATATTTTAATCCTTACTGAGCATCTGATCTCACCCATTTATTATGATTTCTTTTTTCCAGGATGTGAAGAATTATATTATGATTGTCCTCCAGGGATAAGCTATGGGATATGAGTGTGTTCACAGGAGACACAATGTTGTTTTTTTATTTCATAATGTAATGTAAAACTTATGTATGTATCTAGTACATCCAAGTCTACTAAACTATTGGGTCATTGAAGACATGATCTCTTGTGATCATGCCAATGTTAGGTAATAATGCACCAATTCTAGGTAACTTGGGTCGGGCTGTTATAGTTGGTATCAGAGTAAGTTTAGTAGAAACCTGGGAAGCAAGATTTAGAAAAACCTTTATTAGAGAACATTACCCTAAGATAGACATTGAAGATTAGTATATAATAACTTCCTATAATATTGGTAATGTAGAGATTTTTATTATTTTCCAATAAATATATCCCTGTCTAGATACGAGCAAGTAGAGGTTTCTCTTTCACAGATGTAACAATGAGTGAAAACTCTGACAAGGAGTTTCAGGCTTTACCTGGGGTATCCAGGTACAGGACAAGGGGCTGTGCTACACTCTTGTTTATGACACTCCCACGAGATATGATTAAGATAATTCAAATATTTTACAAACCAATATGAAGGATTTATGAGTAAATACTTCCTCAAAGAATTTTTTATGATTATGGATTATATGCATAAACTGTTCAATTTATGTTAGGTATTTTACAAGTTTAGAATCATGTATTATGACTAATAAACTAATTTAGTGTATGCCATTATTTAGAAATGGCGCCTAAGGGAAGGAATTGAAACGGTATCAATTCACATAATCCATGTAGGGATTTCCCTCAAACTCAAGATATTTATAGTGGAGCTGGTGATGAAACCGGTGCTGAACAACTTATAACCATACTGGGACAACTCACTCAGGTTATAAATTATAACCTTACCTGTATGGATCACCCTAATATGCAATGCAAAGGATAAATGTTAGTCCACTTTATGAGGCAACAACCACTATCCTTCAATGGGACTAAAAATCCATTTTAGCTGAGCAATAGATAAGTTCCTTAGAGAAACTATTTCATTATTTGGGGAGTAGCGAAAGGGAAAAATTTATTATGGTACTTTATTGCCTCATGGGAGATGTATATCAGTGGTGTTCATTAATTCAAAACACAAAGGAGTATGAATATGTATAAAATATGGAATACATGTAATTTAAAGATCATTTCATATAAAAATACTTTCCTCGTGACCATCAAGCAGATGTGGAGAGACAATTTCTAAGTCTAAGGAAAAAGGAGGATGAGAATGTCTCAAAGTATGAGGCTATCTTTTCAAGGTTATTAAGGAATGCAAAAGATTATATATGTAACCCAAATAATAAGATTGATCTATTCATTGATGGTTTAAAACAATTTCTCCATCGAGTATTAGTCTCACAATCCTTCTCATCATAAGAAGATATTGTCTCATGTGCTATCAAGATAGAAAAGGAATTCTCTAACTCTTATAAACTTAAAGCAATGTAAGAGAAGAATAGATCTGATGAACAATCTAGAAATGGAAATAAGTGGAAGAAGGGAAAAGTAGAATTTCCATCCTGCATTAAATGTGGGAAGAATCACCCCGATACTTTTCTGAAGGGAATGAGAGTCTGTTACAAGTGTGCTGAAAAAATACCCCAAGCTCGTGATTGCAAGGGAAATAAAGAGGCTATCAATGTTGACTGTTATAATTGTAGAGAAATGGGGTATTCTGCAAATGAATTCCCTAAGCCTCCAGGAAACTTATCTCATAAATTTCCAAGGGACCAAGACCAAGATTATGTGATCACTACTGTTGATATTGAAGATTCAAATGACGTAGTGGCAGGTAATTTAATGGTGCTTTATCTACTAACCTCATCGTCATACCCATGATTGAATTTGATATAATCCTCGGTATGGATTGGATTTCAGACCATGATGCAAAAAAATTGTTGTAAGAAGAAGGATGTTACAATTTTCAATGATGATAAGCAGTACCTTAACATTAGAATAGAAATGTCCCCATCAGATTCTCATAAAGATCCACCCCTAGTAGCTCTACAAAATTAAATTATTGGGGATTAAGAGAGTGAAATTACTCTGGGTGAGGAAATAAATGTTCAAATAGAGGATGTACATATTATTCAAGAATATGTTGATGTGTTTCCAGAGGATTTACCTAGACACCCTCTAGAATGAGAAATTCAGTTTTCCAGTGATTTCACTCTGGGTTCAAGTCCTATATCGAAGAACCCTTATAGAATGGACCTTGTGGAATTAGGAGAACTAAAGAAAAAAAACTGTAGGGATTGAGTAATAAAAGATTTATTCACCCTAGTGTTTCTACATGGGGATCGCATGTTCTTTTTGTTAATAAGGATGATGGATCTATGAGCTTGTGCAATGACTATGTGGAGACCAATGATAAAACAATATAGAACTAGTATCCCCTACCTATAATTGATGATTTAATCATTCAAATTCATAGAGCTTAAAATTTTTCATGGATTGACCTTAAATATGGATATCACGAGTTGTTGTTAACGAAGGAAGACATTCCGAATATAGCATTTCATTCTAGCTATGGGAATTACGAGTTTATAGTAATGCCTTTTGGACTGACTAATGCACCCTTTGTCTTCATGGATATAATTAATAGAGTTTTACAAGAATATCTTGATGAAATTGTAGTAGTATTTATTGATGATATCTTTGTATACTCCAAAAGATAATAAGATCATTAAAATCACTTGGGCACTATTCTAAAGACTCTTAGAATAAATTAATTATATGGGAAGTTCAGAAAGTTTGAATTCTGGCATCAAGATATTTCATTTTTTGGTCATATTGTCTCTAAGGATGGAATATCTGTTGATCCTTCTAGGACAAGATCAATACAAGAATAGCTATCACCGATGAGTATAAATGAGGTATGTTGTTTTATTGGTTTATCATGTTATTATCGGCGTTTCACCCTTAATTTTTCTCGATTGGCTAACCCATTAATGAATCTCACATGTAAAGGTGATTTGTTTTTTGAAAAAATGATTGTGAAGAATGATTTGATGAACTGATGAGAAGATTAGTCAATTATTCTATCATGACTCTACCATCAGGGAATGATGGGTATGTTATTTATAGTGATTATTTAAAGAAAGGACTTGGTTGTGTCCTTATAAAGAATGATACAGTTGTTGCCTATACATCATGAAAGCTACAAATTCATGAACAAAACTATCCCACTCATGATATTGAGTTATCAGCTGTAATCATTGATTTGAATATATAGTCACACTATCTCTATGTTGAAAAATGTGAGATATATACCTATCATAAGAGGTATATGTATATTTTCTTACATAAAGAACTCAACATGAGGCAAAGACGATTGCATGAACTACTCAATTATTATGATTACACTATACACTATAACCCGGGGAAGGAAAATACGGTGTATGATGCAATGAGTAGAAAGTATCACTGAGTGTTGAACCAGATGATATTTGAAAGGGATCCTTTTTTATGGATCTAGTAATGATGAGTGTGGGAATAATCAAGAATGGTGGAACATAAAAATGTTTTCAAATGGTTGCTAAACCATCCATACTATAAAGGAAAAAAAGTTCTTAGACTGATGATGAGGAGTTTTAAAAGAAAATTATACCCGTGAATGATGGTAGATTGATTGAATTCATATAAAAAGATGGAATTTTGAAATTTGGGAAGAGACTTTGTGTTCATGACATACCTGATCTAAAAAGGTATTTGTTGGATGATGCTCATAGCTCAAATTTACCTATACACCCTAGTAGCACTAAGATGTATAGATATTTGAAGGAACATATTTGGTGGGACAACATAGAGAGGAAGATTTCGGATTATGTGTCAAGATGTATGGTGGTTCAACAGGTGAAGGCTATAAGATAACATCCAAGAGGAGTCATGCATCCTCTTCCCCTACCTTAGTGAAAATGGGATGATATTACAATGGAATTTGTCATGGTGATACCAAAGACTCAGAGATGGAATGATGCAACATGGTTCAGTGTTGATCTTCTTTCCAAGTAAGCACATTTTTTTGAAATAAGAAAATATTTACCACTTGATGATTGAGAAGGAATTTATATTAATGATGTTGTAAGACATAATAGAGTACCCATATCGACTGTTTCTAATCATGATCCCCTTTTTACATCATGATTTTGGAAATGTCTTCACAAGGCCCTAGATAATATACTTTGTTTGAGGACTGCCTACCACCATTAAACTAATGTAAAATTAGAATGGACTATTCAAAACTAAGAATACATGTTGAGATCTTGCTCACTTGACTTTAAAGGTCTGTGGGATCAATATTAACCTCTGGTAAAATTTTTCAATAACAATAACTTCAATTCAAGTATTCAAATGGTACCATATGAAGCATTATATGGAGAAAGATGTCACACAACAACTTGTTGGTATGATGTTGGTGAAAGAAAACTTGTAGGACCATAACTTGTTGAGAAAAAAATGGAAAAGGTGAAGATTATCTAAACCCACATAAATGAATTTCAATGTAGGAAAAAAAACTATGCTGATAACCGAAGGAAGTATTTGGAATTTCAAGTAGTAGATCATGTTTTATTGAATTTATCTCCCTAGAAGGGTATTATAGGATTCGGTAAGAAGGGTAAATTTTATCCCAGGTAAATCAGACCTTTCAAAATTCTATAACGAATTGGAGTTATTGCTTATCATTTGGAAATTCCTCCAAGCATCCCAAATGTTTATGAGGTGTTCCACGTATCATGGTAGAGAAAATACATGCCCAACCCAACGCATGTACTCATCTATGAATAAATAGAATTGGAACATGGTCTGTCTTATTTTGATGATTCTATTAATATTCTTGATACTATAGAACAAGGGTTGTGAAAACAGATGACTCATCTGCTAAGAGTTTTATGGGTAATCCATAAGATGGAAGAGGTAATGTGGGATCCCAAGGAACTTATGATGACGAACCACCTGAATCTTTTTATGAAGGAATATTCTTGAAATTTTGAGGCAAAATTATTTAAATCAGGGATGAATGTAACACCCAAAGAATCCACAATACATTTCTCTTTAAATAATACAATAGATTTTGTTATACGCAACTTCAAGTTATATCACACCACGACCTATCAAAGTAGCCATTATGAATAATAATAGACAATTTTTAAAATTTTTAAAATTTTATTGTTCAAAATGGACTTCGTTTTCGGATTCAGAATATCAAAATTTTCTTAGGGTGAATTTTTGGTATTTTTGGAAAACATTAAATTTTTGATGAAGAGTGAAAAAGACTACTTTATTGTTTAAAACCAAATATATATTTAGTTAATTAATTATTTTATTTAAAATTATTTTATTTAAAATTATTTTTTTCAAAATAGATACAAAATACCTATATAAGTTCAATGTAACTCATTGGAGTAATTTTATAATAAAATTAGATGTATAAAATTTTGTTGAACATTTTATGGTCTTTTATAGTATTAAAAAGGGAATTCCCCAGTGTTGCCTTTTTGAACCCTCCACACAGAGGAACCCCCTCCCCCACGAAGGGGTAGTACCCGCATGTAGCTCCCCATCTGGGGAAGGAGCCATTACCAGCGGAGATGGCAGAGCGTCCCGAGGGTAACAACCCGACAACGATAGATCAGCACAACAATCCGTCAGCAATTGGGTCGCGCCTCATTTTTCCCTCCCAGAAGAATCTGGGCAACCCGGAAAGGCGAGTGGATCCCAGGGGAGAGGCCCGGCCCTAGAAAGCAGACTTCCTAGGTTTCCTGTGACAACCGGGCCCTGGAGATAGCACAGTCACCCCGCCTTAACATGGTCGTCGGGTCCTGGCCCACCAGATACCAACAGTTGCCCTGCAGACACGTGAGGCCCACCCCAGGGTCCACCTACATGCCTGAACGGGTCCTCTGACTAATGATAGTCCCCACATGCCAACACTTGTCTTTTCCAGTGTGCTTTGTACTCACTCACACCCATCCTAGGAAACTTCCTAGAAGGTCACCCATCCTGATCACTACTCCAGGCTAAGCACACTTAACTGTGGAGTTCTAATCAGGTAGGCTCCCGAAAAGGAAGGTGCACCTTGTTGACATGTGTCATATCATTTATCCATTTAACCCTTTATCATTTGGGGGTGTTACAATCACCCCCCCTTTAGAGCACAATGTCCTCGTTGTGGGCCCTACATCTCAACCCAGGTAGTGCACCGCACTTAAGGCTGGGTTCCTTCTCTGTTACCAAATGTGACAACCTGGCCCCGGAGATAGCACAGTCACCCCGCCATAACATGGTCGTCAGGTCCTGGCCCACCAGGTACCACCAGTTGCCCTGCAGACACATGGGGCCCACCCCAGGGTCCACCCACATGCCTGAACGATTTATCTGACTGATGACAGTCCCCACAGGCCAACACTTTTCCTTTCCAGTGTGCTTTGTCCTTACTCACACACATCCTGGGAAACTTCCCAGAAGGTCATCCATCCTGATCACTACTCCAGGCTAAGCACACTTAACTGTGGAGTTATAATTAGGTAGACTCCTGAAAAGAAAGGTGCATCATGTTGACATGAGTCATATCATTTAGCCATTTAACCCTTTATCATTTGGGGGTGTTACATTTCGAACCCTACACCTCCCAAAGAAAGACCATGTTTGGCAACTCACCTTCACCACCACACCACCACTGAAGTGGAACATTTTATGGTCTCTTAACAACCTTCTAGGCACATTTACAAATTTGCATAAAATTTAATTTTACTAGTTCTATGAAATGAATTTCAAAACTCTGAGAGGAATGGTTGAAATTATTAAGTCAAATGTGATTAAATAGTTTGAAAATAATTTTTCGCGAATAGTAGCTTTTGAATTTTTTTACCATGATTAAAATTAAACAGGGTAGTTAGAGGTAAAAAATGATATTATAATTACCCTAACACATGTCCAAATTCTTTTGGATAACTTTTTTTGACAAAGATCAACCTTAGGAACAAAATAGGATCCTCTTTGATCCACTTGAATCAAATTAGGATATTTATTATTATTTTATTTAAAGAAAAGTTAAAAGTGTTAAATTGAAATTTTCATAAGTAAAACATATTTATTATAGGGTTACAAATAATATAAATTAGACTATAAATATTCATTAGAATACTAAAACGATTTCCTATATACTGGTATTTTAGTTATAATTTTTATAAATTAAATAACTAAATTTAATTATGACACAATGATGATGCAGTAATTGCGTTATTAATGAAATAGTAAACTAATTGATATTATAAATATCCAAATAAATGTAAATTGTTACTTTAGATGAATAAAACTAATTTTTGAGGTTAATATTACACGTTATTATTGATTTAGGTTTTTTTTTAAGTAATCAATTTTTTTGACTTTTACAAAAACCAAATACCAAATAGTGTCAAAGTTGACATAATTGATTTTTTAAAACAAATACTATATTATTATTTGATATAATATTCCTAAAAATATACGGTTCATCCAAACAAATTAGATAAGTTTAGATATTTAAATAATAAATCACTTGGGGTTCTCTGGGATTTTTATAGTATGTTTATTAAATATTTATAATAATAACACAACAATACATGTTAAAAGTTAGTCTATTTAACTAAATGTTTAATCTAAAATATATGGTTAATATGGTGATATAAACCAATATAAAACCTATAGGTCAAAAGTTTTTTGACCCATCCCCACCTTATCCTTCGAATAAATCATTTTTCAGTAATTATAAACTGAATATGATTTTAGAATAAATTAATATTTCAAACATTTCTTAAAATGACCCTCACCTCTCTTATAAAAGGGTATTTCACCTTCTCTCAAAATAACACCTCCAAAGACATTTGGATCGGCCAACCCCTACTCATATATCTTACCAACTATAATCAAATCAACCTATAGGCCTTACTCTGATCAGAAAGCCGACCTAACGATCCCTTTGGATCAAATAAAAAGGAAGAACCCGCATAAGAGATAATAATTTCATCACCTCTTTCAAATTTATTTTCTACATCCACTTCCTCTTTCTTTTCTTTCTTCCATACCAAAATTATAACTCTTGTAAATTCTATATACTGTGATTTTATTATAAATATGGTACAACCGTATTCATTATTCTATCCATCCAATGAATGAAAAAGTCACAATATGTGCGTACGTACGACATACCCTCTCCATGTCGTAGTGTAGTTTGTTATTCCACACTTCATTATTTGGATGGGTATAATAATGTGTATAATTGATCTAAATAATAAATATAACATGTTAATGATTATTTATATATAATATAATAACCATGATACATACAATTTCACCATCAATAGAATGATATTTTCTCTCCTGTGTATGTAAAGATTAATGTTTCCACAAATGTGATGATATTCATTCCCCATCGTTAACATTCGAGAATAATTTTAATGTTATGAATAAAAATAATGTTTAATAACTTAATATAATTCTGTGTATGAATCAAATACATTCTATCCATAAAAAACATGACTTTTGAAGCCAAAAATATAAAGGAAAATGAATCAGTTAACACCCGAAACATTGATACTACTGAAATATTTACAACAACAAAAATATTAGAAGATCATATATAATATCATATTTATGTTTATAGTTCTTTTATAATTTAATAGAAAATATATAAATATTATACAGGTGGTTAACATACCCTCGACCAAGGAAAAGTACATGGTAAGGGAAAATTTTACAATCTTTTTATTATCAGAGGTTGTTTGTACGTAAGTATCTACTAGGACCACATTATCATCAACATCCGTGTTTCTTAAAAATTTCTTTCAAATTTTAGTTACTATTTCCTAGAATATAGGGTTATGTCATTTATACCATTGTTTGAATTTTTATAAAATGTTTTCAAAGGAATCTTTCTGTAATTTTCCAAACAAGGTACTTTATGACCTTTTTGACATATTAAAGAAAGAATCTTTTTAACTTATACGAAGGGTGAAACTATTTTCTATCATTATAACACCTTCAAATCATCCCTTACAAGATTATAACAATATTTTAAAAATTAATTTTTTCCTTTTTAATTATGTGACATTTAAATGATTTCAAAATAGAAATAGATATTTCTCTCAAATAGTTTTGATTTCTTCTATGTCAACATCCTTTGATGGATTTTACACATTTTTGAAGTTGATTTATTATGATAAAATTTTACATATTTTATATAAGGTTTTGTGATATGTTTTTCTATGGATGTTTTATTTTTATACCATTCATGGTTTACGTTTAAAATATTAACATTTCATATGATATTTTTAATACAAATTTTAATGTTATGTTTCATCCTTTTCATTTGAAGAAATCATTGAACTTATTATGTGATGGGTGGAGCCCACTATTGCTCCTTGATGCATCGATATGTCTCTTGAGAAAAACTAGTGTCTTGGCACAAGGCCTTGAAAAAAATCTTATTTGTAGTCTGGGAACGAGGCCTTGAATATGTGGTTATGATATTCGACATTAAGCATTCCATCATTATGAAATTAACTATTGATATTACATGTTATTATTTTACTAGTAGAATATCCATGTTAATAAGTAAAAGGAATTATTTGATTTATCTTTTCCATATTATGTTGAAGTTTAATTTTAAAAGGCTAGTGTTTTAGTCTTATACATTACCTTCAATGTTTATGATTATTTATGAAAGTGTCTGCTATATTATTATCCCCACTGAGTAGTTGAGCTCAACCATTTCTTATGTTTTCTTTTTCCCAGGATGTGAAGTAGTATATTGTGATTGACTTACAAGGATATGCTATGGGATATCAGTGTGTTCAAAGGATACACAATGTTGTTTTTTTATTTCATAATTTAATGTATAATTTATGTATGTATCTAGTACTTTTAATTACACTAAAATAATCGGTTTTTCAAGACATGATCTCCTATGATCCTGAAAATGTTATTTAATATTTCACTATCTCTAGGTAACTAGGTTGGGGGTGTTATGTATATAATGGTGTGATGTTTATTTTTTTGATTGATTATGGCTGTACTCATGGGAGAAATCATTCACAAAGTATATTTCTGATACACAAGCACTAGTTTCTTGCTCATGGGGATTGGGAACACCCTTCAGTCCATTCCAACAATTGGATCGGGTGTCATGTTGGATGGAACTACAAATTGGTTTGTGAAAAATGGAATTCGAGCGGGTTAAGATCATTTTTAAGACACATTATTTAGGAACAATTCTAGATAGATTGGATCTTGGATTTTTAGGGGATAATGTTCTGGTTGTGAAAATGGTGTATAGATTGTACACCCCATGATAGGACTCAAGTCACCATGGGAAGTCCAGTTTTATTGGGATCATTTGGTTTTTGTGAATTGTTTGGTGTTTGTTAAATTAAAGCGGAGTTGGGCTCATGGTCTTAGTGAGCTCGGAGGGTCTGACAAGCCACATATAGAAACATAAAAGGTTGTAGAATACTCTATTTGATTGTGGTGTGATTGGAATATGGCCTCCAACCATATGACCAAGTCACCCATTGTAATTAGTTTCCCCATTTGAATTATCTTGTTTCTTCTTGGGTTCTAGATTCTTTTGAAATCCCTTGTTAGAAATTTGAATTGTTGTGCTGCTGAAAATGTTTTTAAATATAATGAATTGGATTTTTGAATGAAATCCTTGGGATTTTATTTTTAGAAAATATGAAATGGTTTTTTGCGGGTGGTTTGAATGGGATTATTAACGGGGGGTGAGGGAGTTATTGAAAAGTTTTATGATTTTTCTGTGGTAAGTAAATTGTGAAGATGAATGTTTGGTTTGAATGGTTATTTTTGGAAAGTGGAAATGTTTTTTAACCATAATTATTTCCATGAGTGACCACATGCATGGATATGTATGGAAAATTTGAAAAGTTCCTGATTTGGAATGAGAACATGTGTGTGTGAGGCTCCATGGAATACCTTTGGTATGTGTACAACCCACCATGGTTGTTTTCGTTTCAAAAGTGCATTGGAAAGAAGGTTTGATGTCTTGATAACCAATAGTTTTTTTGTGGGTACCCATGTTATTTTAGAATGTTTCTTGGAAGGTGTTTTGAGTTTGAGAACTCTTTTTATTTTAATGGTGATTCATTTTTTAGCACATTTCGATGAGTTAGTTTTGGGATCATGGTTCTAGGATTATTTTGAAAAATGTTCTGGGATGTTTTGGAGTTGTTCCTCATGTGTTCGATGTTTTTTGTGGTCCTTTTTGACTAATGGATTAGTTTTTTGGGTTCTAGGGTTTTTTATTGGATAGTTTAAGACCCAGAATGGTTCGATGGACATTCAATGTGTGTGTATAGTTAGATCACCATTGGAAGACCCCAAATTGGTCAACCATGAGACTTTCCTATTGAGTATAATAGGTTTATTCCTCCTCCATTTTATAGTCAAGTGGATCCTCTTGATGTGCAAAAGTGGATGTTTAATATAAAAAGAAACCTGAGTATCCTTGAGTTGTCTGAGTATTTAAAGATATAGTTCTTTACCTTTAGGCTTGATGGTGTTAGATTCTGATTTGATTTCTTTTTCCAATGTTATATGTCATGTGGATTATGTTGAAGTGTTGTGAAGTAGGATTTTTTAAGGTCGCTAATTTTCCTCCAGTCTCAAGAATTAGTTAAGGGAGTGATATTAAGTAGATAGGGAGTCATTATAAAGATGTATGTGTTGGTTAAAAGATTAAAAAGGTCCACTTGATATTTAATTTTCTCCTTTTTTTGTGTAGGATAATATTGTTCCATTAGTGTGGTATGTCTTGTCATAAGAAGCTATCACATCTGTTTTTAAGAGTAGTTCACTATTTAGATCTCGATTTAATGTCACCACCCATAGAATTCTCCTTTGGTTGTAATATCTAGACTAGTGGTGTTTTCTTGTTTAATGTTTTACTTAAAACGTGAAAGTGAATGTTGTGTAATCTTTTGAGGACAAAAAATTAAATGGTTGTGTGTTTGTAATTTGGTAATTCTAGAAATTAGTTGATTTGAATAGAGGAATGTTTTGTGGGAAAATTGTTTTCTTTGTTCCTCGTTCGAGGGGAAATAAGATGATGCATGCGAATCTTCTAGGTCTATGTGTTGATGGAAGTTCCATATTGGGGAATTATGTGTCTCTTGGTGTGTTGTGTTCTATTAGTTATACAAAGATTTTCATGTGGTGTCTTGTGGAACAAAAAGAAGAAGTTATGATTGGGGATCTTCCCCTCCTGACTATGATGTAGGAGATGATTCAAACATCATGGCTCCAGTCAAAGGCCTTGGAGGGAAGTTGGTGTGTATCCTTGAATCATGGGTGTGCACGAGAATTTGGTCTGGATTTTGTCTCTAATGTAATAATGGGGATTTTTTATGTTACTTGTGGTAGTTTTTTCAACAAGGAAAGTTTAATTTTGTAGGAAGCTAATGATGAATCATTTCATTGTTTCAAATATCATGGTGTAATAAATCATTATTGGATATAAAAGGGAATGATTATATGTTTTTCATGAGATTCCATTGAGTGGGATTTCTAGATGAGGATCCCTATTTGGTTATCCTTTTGTAGATGGGCTTCATGAGCCAGTTTTGGGTTTGGTCTCTTTTCATATAAATATTGTCGTGTCCCATGGGTATGGTAAATTGTGTAGTGCTTTCCATTTATTTTGGAGTCCCTATTATCAGATCCCAGATGTGGGTTTTTGTTTTCTTATGTATATTACTTTGTGGGGGATTTTCCTACGTTGGCCCATGATGGGTTTACCATATTGGTCCATGATGGTTGGTTAAGCTAGTTAGATCACAGCGTGGGGAGACCCACTATTAGTCTCATAAAAATTTATTCTAGAAAAAATTGGTGAAAGCCCATTCCAAATTGTGGGGATTCTATTTAGGACTCCCTGTACTGATAACATGGTTGAGTTTCTAGTGTTTTCTTTGGAGTAGGTAGTCTCATTTGGAATTATCTAAATTGAAGTTCATTCCATGAGTAAAAGTTGGACGTGTAGTGAACCGAGCGGTATTTTTGAGTCATGGTTATGGAGGTATTTTTTTGAGAAGTGTTTTGGGTTCAATTTTCAATTTCAGTTAATATGTATGAGTTTTATTTTGTAACTTATGAAGATTTATTGTCTTGAGAGGTTTTATTATGAGTCTATGAAATTTTATTTTCTTTTGTTAGATAAACAGTGAGTGTTGTGAATTGGGGGGTATAAGGCATATGGTGGGGGGTCCACTCTGGCCTCCCAAGTTAAATCTTGTAAATATCAGTTTCTATTTGGGGTGTTATTACTTCCTACTCATTTTCATAGTTTTTGAGAATATAATTGAGCTATGAAGGAATATCGGTTTTGTTTTCATATAAATAATTTTTGGGATTTTCAGGTGTATAAATTGTTATTGTGTGGAGAATTGTTACACCTGGGTTTTTTTCATCCTTAGTTATAGGTAGTTTATGGGTCTTGTTTTTCCTCTCAAGAATCGGTTGTGATAGGTCAATATTTTTTAGTACATTATATATATATTTTTGTTCTAGAATACTTACCATTTGGTTTCCATTGTGATTTAGGATAAGAATGGAAAAATTGGGCCCTACAACATATAGATAATGACAGGCAGATGACTATGGAAAACTGTGCGACCCTGGTCAAGTAACTATGTTTCAAGTCATGGTTTTGGATAGAAACAGCATCATGGCATGCACTCACTGAGTCATGCTATGTGGGAAATACATGGGTTAGGTTCTTATGGGATAGTGAGGATATTATAGTTTAATTATGGTTTATCAAACAGTGTTGAAAAACCTTGTGTAATGTCTAGGTCATTAAAAATTATAAAATTCCATTTTCTCCTCTCAATATTAAACCCAAAATCCCCCTTTATCTCCCGATTCGACCTCTCTATCCCTTGGAACCTCCCTCTCTTCCTGTTGGATCACTTTTCCTCCATTCATTTGGTGGATTTGGAGTAGATTCTTCAACGGAACATCAATTAAGTGATTAATCCTTTGGTGTCTCCTTATTTTATAGGGTTTCTCTTCCTCATTTTTTGGGGATTCATTTTCTAGTGGGTATTTAACCTTGATAGGGGGGGGGGTTAAACTTGTGACTTTGGGGTCTATAGTGATGGTTTTTGGTTAATCTTTCATTGTTAGGGTCTTGTGGTGGTTGGGTTATTGTCTCACTTCATTTTTCTGGAAGTTTCTACAAATAAAGTAGGTGGTTTCATGCCCTATCATTATTAGATGATTTTAATATTCTTACTTGTTTATTAAACATGTTATATAGTTCAATTATGTGGTGATTAATATATTTTTGAAGTGTCTTGATATGAGTTTATAATGAAAGTGCATTTACTAAAGGGAAAGGTTTTGTTTGTGTATTTTCTCTTATGATGTTTCTTTAAAAGGATTTTACGATTTGTGTAAAAATCATTAAATGGGAATTAAAAATGGTTTTATGATTTGTGAGGAAATCATCAAATTGAACTTTAAAAAGGAGTTAAAGGTGATAATGTGTTTTCAAAATGAGATGATAATTATTTTATATTGGCTTCCTTGTAGTGAATATTTAGTATGAATTATATTTTTTTAAATGATGGGTAACATGTTTTTAAAAATGAGCCTTTTTATGTGTGGATTTGAATAGGGCCGGGACCATGGGATTGGTTGATCAATCGTGTGTTTTTATTTTATTTTTGTAAATGGGGGTTTATGAATTATGTAGGTAGTGTGAAATGTATTTGAAAGTGGTTTTGTGTTTGTAGAATGGAAGGTGGTTTGGTTTATGGAAAATTTGGAATTCCTAATGTACATATAGTACTTGGAATGGGTATGATTAAATGGTGTTATTTGTAAAATGTGAACCTGGGGGATTGAGTACATGGGAATCCTAGGTACCTAGGTGGGAAAACTAGAACTAGTACACTAGTGATTCAGAAGTTCCATGCCCAGATTCTCCTTGTTACTTGTTGCTAATGGACTTAGAAGTGGAAACGGCTGGATTTACATAGAACGATTGATGATTACCACACTAAAAATACTATGATATTGATCAGAGACCACTAGGCCCCTGGGATATTCTCTCATAGTGGCTCATGCATAGGAAAGCTATTGGATATGGTTACTATACCATGCTTCACCGAGGTATGAGGTTTTTAGAGCTCCACTTGTGCTAGATACCCTTAAAGATTTACCCATGGTTCTCTCTTGTGACATAAAACTTATGAGATGTGAAAATAGCCATTTTAATATGGTAGGCCTTATGTATCTTTTTATTTCAAACATGATTGTTTGGAAAATGAGTTTTTCTTTCAAAATTTATTCCATTAATTTTTTCCCTAAAATGATTTCTTAGTAATATCTCAAATTTTTTATAGTAAATTTGCATGTTAGTTTGTATTTTAGTGTTATAGCATTTATAATTTTCTTTTGGGTGGCATCCTACTTAGATTTTGATAACACATTGCATACACCATTAGTTGTTTGTAGAATTTGTTATGCTTGACCTATGAAAAGGAAAGATGTGTCATGGTAAAGATGGTGTGTTAGGTTTCTGGTGTCCTCCTTCATGTATGTGTTGGAGGTGGTAGATTTATGATTACATACCTCATGTTACATGGTGGTTTTAGTATAGTTTTGATATTTCCTTTTTTGTACCATTTTTTGTAGTGAAAGTGGTAAAAAATAAAAACTGAATAATTATTTTCCCTATTTGGTTTTGGTTTTTTCTTGTTGTGATGTTTATGTTGGTTTATTGATTTCAGTTTTAATCATCGATGAAATAATTCCCAAAGAATATCCAAGAACTAATTTCCAGACCATGGGGATTGGGAACGCCCATCGGGCCATGCCACAGACTTCATCAGGTGTTGGGTTGGATATAACTCTAGCTTTGTTCATGACATGGAATTTCTTAATCTCTCGAAAAAAGTATTTTTTTTTGAATATGTAATCCACTAAATATTACAATGAAATGTTTTTATAAACATATATAATATTATAAATTGTAGAAATTTAATTTTAAATGATTATTTTGTTTATATTTCTTGGAAATGGATGAAACAATAGTTTATGACAATTTGATTATTTTATTTGGTTTCCTTTTTATGAAATTGAATTCTTTTATGGTAAAAGAATAATAATATTTTTACTTACATAAAATATAAAAAAATGAGTTATATTTAAATAGGGGAATATATAGGTGGTTTGTCTCATGAATATTTCATTGGGATAGGAAGATGAATATTTGAAAATACATAGGGGACGAAAAAATTGAGCGTCCAAATAAAACGGAAAAAATCCAATTTTTTATGATATTATTAGTTATCTACATAGTAATTTGGTTCCCTTCTATATAATTTTAGTGATCTCAATATATAATTGAATTAGTCCCCATATACTAGAAAGGGAATAAGCCAAGGAAGGATTTGATCCCACCATAATCCACCATTGATTGAAAATTTGTAGATAATGTATGGTAGTATTAAAATTTTCATATACCATGGATTATCCAACACATTTTATTTTCGAAAATAAATATTTTGTTTCATTTTATTTATAGTATATTCTATAATAGTGGTTGAGTTATTAATTATATTGATAAAGATATAAAAAAATAAAAAATGGATTTATTATTGAATCTTCTAATAATGTGTAATTATTTATAGACATGGCAGAATGAGAATGGGTAAAATTGAATAAAAAAAGAGATTTCCCTAATCCAGCCTCTCCTCATGTTTTATTTTATAATGAAATATTATAATAATAGTAATGATTCTTAGAAATTTTATATCAAGTATTTCGGATGTATCCCATATTAATAACATAATATGTACTCATGAAATTAGAAATAAGTGAAGAATTAATGTCTAAATAGTTGGAATTGAAGTATATCTTATTATATTTTCCATATATATAGAAGTTTATATTTATAAAAAATGTATATAATCTCATTTATAGAGATTATATTTTTGTTTAAAACATTAAATATGATTTAAATATAATTTTTTATGAGGTATGATTCGATAAAGTACCCTTAGCTATTTATCCGTTATTCGACATTTTATTTAAGGGTCTTCATAGTATCACACTTTATTTTTTGATTAAGGATTTATAAAACCTAAAACCCACTCCCTTTAACCATGGGTTAACCTGGATGTTTGATCATTTTTATGGTAAAATGTTATTTAAATATGTATAATATTATTTTAAAGTATTTAACTATGAACATGTTATATATTTATTATTATAAAAATTATATATCCTTCCAATACATTGGTAAATGATTAATATCTTGAGATGTTATAAATGAGATATTTTTTGTTAATCTTATACACTATGATAAATAGTATTTCATGTAGGGTTTAACAATATGAAAAATATGATTATGATGTTCAAATTTATTTTTTTCATTTAATTTATGATTATTTATTATAATTATAATAATTATAATTTACCTAATTAATTTTTCGTTCCAAAGTTAGGGACAATCATCAATAAAATTTCAACTCTTAATGAATACATTATTGGGTTTTTATGACCATACCATATAATTTGGTGTCAATATAAATTTAATGATGTGTTATTTAACTGGTATTGGTTCCATGGGTTGGGCATGGATTGAACATGGATATAATAATATTTGATTTTTTAGATATAAAACGTTTTTATTCCCAATAACACTATACTTATAACATTCGTAGAGATATTAATATATTATTATTATGATATGAAATTTAAGATATTGTAATATGACATGAGAAACATGATTTTGTGTTTGATTAATTTTATTTCAGATGAATTCTTAAAATTATTCTTTGTGCTATGCATCCCTCATACCCATTATTTACCTTTTTCATGCACACAACCTAGCTTCTATACTACTAGAGACCCTTAGACTCTAGTATCCATTTATAAACATCGTTACACAGATTCATCCACTCCAAAATTTCTAAAATATTTACTCTACCCTTCCACATGGTTTATCATAGTAAATCAACATGATTTTTTTACCATAATTACTCCTCTCAAACATCAAGGCCTACATATTTTTTGACTTTTCTAAGATTAACCATTTAATAGATAATCTTGAGATGGAGGAGTTTATAACATGGGGTAGTAATTGGTTTTATATTTTAAAAATTGTTAAAATATTTAATGTGGTCTAATTAGAGTAAATTTTCATGATATTGTCTAGAACTACTAAAATCCTCCATGAAGACACCATGTGACTATTACATATTGGATATCAGTACTACCATTCTAGGATTATTTTTTCATTGTATTTGATATAATTTCCATACTCAATTAACTTAATATATCAAATGAATAAAACCCTTATTTATATCAAATATAAGAACCAAAAAAATTGATACATCCTAACCATCCAGATATTTTTTTATATCACCCACGAATCCAAAATAGAATTGGTCTCTGAAATCCTATAAACCATATTTTACCACTATAAATAATTATATGTTTCATGAATGAATTATTTATATTATTGTATTTTATATACTACGAATGGGCATGATAGTACTTGGATCTTGTAGCTATAATTGTTTCTATTTTTTCCAATACCTTATCACCTCCTTTCGTGACATAACCTTTATCACAAGTTCATTATGAATGGTTGAAATAGATATAAACCAATGTCTGTGTCTTTAATTTTTGATATTATAGATGATATTATGATATTATGATTTAATTATTTAATAATATTTTATATATTTTTGCTAATACACAATATATGTTAACATATTTTTATGTCTAAAGAAAGTAACATGATTAAGTGGCAAGGGTAAAAGAGGAGGATTTATAAGAGTGAGAAGTATGAGATCATATTTAATGATATTTTTTTCATTGTTCTAAAAAATAAAAATAAATTCAATCCAAAATTCATAGATATCATCCAAACTCCTTGATCAAAGGGATGATCCTTTTCAACTCCCAATTCTAGATGATAGTGTACTCTCTATGTGAGGATCAAATCATTGTCTTTAATAAGAACACAACAATCTTCACAACCTATGGGTAAATAATCATTCATAAAATGATGTATTTTGGTTTTAGATTTATCTCTAGTATATAGATATTTTAAAATAATTATATTATATTTTGAGTCTTTCTTTCACAAACAAACAAGATATGATCAATGGTGCTCTATCAATGATCTGTTTTTATAAATATCTTCATATATCGAACCCATTATGAAATTTATGGTATCAGTTATTTACCTCTATTATTCATTGGTCTTACCATGTTTCCAAAATAATAATACGTGTTCAAATAAAACTAATTAGGATAATTATATTCCATGAAACGCAATCCTAATCGTTTATTTTCACTATTCAAATAAAACATTGAAAATATTCAAAGAATTGACACATTGTTATACAATATATTATTAAATTGTGTAATTTAATTTGATAATATCTAGTTGTTTCATGATCTCTTTCATTATGGGATGACCCCCCTTAAACATCTAGAAAAAAAAGATGCGTAATATATAATTTAAATCTCCACTGAAGAACAAAGTGTGATATTCTAAATCTACCTGGATGGAATTTGCTAAAGGCCATATATTTATTTAATTCCACATAATACCCTTTTTAACTTATTTGAGGGGAACACCTACATAACTTGGAGACTTAGAGTAAATTTACAAAATTACATGAAATGTTGGTCCAGTGTGATAACACATACACATATTAAATAACCCAAGTACACCAGAACAACCCCTCCCTGATACTTCTTCTTGTATTCATAATTTTCACGACCTAAAAATCACAACCATCCTGTATTTCCCATTTGAAGAGATTCATGGTCTAATAGTGTGGATTTTATATCCCCCCTTCAGTCCTTTGGTTAATTTGTCTCTTCTGTGGTGATAGTTTTTCTCTAATATATCAACATTGGGTTACTCTTGTAAGTTGGATCAGCACTAATTTGTGGTTTGTAGGCCCTTTGGACAAAATTAATTTGATGAAACAATGGAACTATGGCCTTAAGGAATATTTGTATTTCCTAATGTCCCATTAAGGATGGATAGTACTTCTACTGCATTACCCATCTATAGTACCCGAGGATATTCATTCCCTCCTTGATTTAAACCAAGGACAAATAAAAGATTACAGGGAGTCTCGAAAACATAGGTAAGCCCCCAAATCCACCAAATCTCCTCAAATAATCAATAATATTGAAATAATTATGGTGTGACATACTCCAATATTTCATAAAGTCTTTCTTCTTCAACCAAAATATTTCTTTTCCTTTCTATGAAAATAAAACATAACTTGTCATAATTTCCATGTTAATGTACAGTCCTTCTAAACTCCTAAAACGTTTTGATGTGATTTATTTAATGTGACATGATTCATCCGATTGATTACATTCTAGGACCACATTATTATTTTCCATCTTCTCAATACAGTGTGGAGTTATCCTATAGTCCTCACATTATTATATTTTATAAATAATCTCTATCATTCATATGGAACTTTATTCATCTTCACAGAGTGACACTCTTGATTACTTTAATGATTAATTTTATATAGATCTATTGAAATTTTATAATTAATATCAGATGACATTCAAACTTTTAAAATTATATTTCTGCTTCAACTAATTTTTTATTGGGTTTCTATTCATTTGGGAAAGTTTCATTTTTTTGTTCTAGATTATTATAATGTTGATTTTTTTGACACGGTTTGTTCTATTCATAGAACAGTTATCCAACAATCTCTAAATTAATTCATACATAGAATCAATATAATCTCATTTTTTATTTTCTTGTGATTTTCAATTTTACATCATAATTTTATTTTTTACTGATATACACTCATTATGATCCAAATCAATTCATGGAAGATGATATATCTTTAACTACTAAATTTAGCTAGAATAAATAATGTCTACCATCAATAAAACCATATCAATCAATATTCACTCTCTACATTACATGTTCATTATATATAAAAATATAAATATACTTTTTCATTCTTTTGATATTTTGTCCATATAGTTTTTGTAGTCAATTTACTATATACACTATGAAGCCATTAGGTACATTGAAATCATTGACATCCAATTTCCATAATGACATCAAATCTTCTATCTACCATCGAATTCAACAGTAATTATCATCAAATATAACTTTATACATCTTTATTACAACATCAAATCCCTTTTTAATTTGTTGAAAAATCTATTATAAATCCTACTCACCATTTAACTCAAAATTATGATAAATAATATACAAATTATTGTTATATTTTTCTCACTCTATCTCAATCAATAAACTAAAAATCACTTTCATACACATGATTTATATTTCCATTTCCTTCCCTTTTGTAAAGATAAAATATCCATAGATTCATAACTCTATGATATTCTATTTTCTCACTAAATCATCCACTTCGATCTCTATATTTTCATTTAATGTTCTTTACCACATTATCATGTAATATAAAAAGTTCATCATCATCAAAATCACACTTATTTTGACCTATTTTTTCAATGAATTATCACCTACATATCCTCTTGAAATAATATCCCTTGTTAGTAAAAGTAAAAAAAATTAAATTTATAAAACTAGACATATCCCTTTGATTCTTAACTTCTTCAAATCCCATTTGATTCCACTTTTTTGAAACCAAGACTCTTGGATATGTCACCATTTTCGTGTCATATTCAATATTATTAATCTCTTTAAAACTCTTCCAAAAAAATTAGATCCTGAAACTTTGGATCTATTTTAATATATATCGGATATTATTTTTATGTTTGATAGATAAGACATGTCGGAAACCATTTATATTCCTTCTTTTAATCATCAAATATTTCAACTAGTAGCTTCATTTTCTTAAAAAATAAGTAAGTGAATTTAACTATTATGAGAGATTCATCAATAAATCAATTAATCATACTGAGTCCCAAATTTTTCTAATAAAAATTATATTAATTCAATAATATATTCAATTTCCATTCGACTAACATAAATCCAATAATACTAGGAATCATGTAAATTTGATTCAAATAACATTTCACCATATGGGATTAATAACAGTAACAAATTAATGTCATTGAATAAGTAATATTGAAAAAAGTGTATGAGTAAAAAAATATGTTAAATCAACTTATACAACATATTATACTAATCCTGTTATACCACTTGGTGTCCATGATCTTATTTTGATTCAGGGTAGTCCTTTTATTCCTTGTGAGAAAAAATATATTAAAACTTTATTGTCCCACTCCTCAGGAAATTAATCAACTCTAGATATTAATTCTTACTTATAACACCACTTGATAATTGATATCATGTAAGATTATATCCTATAGATCTTGGTATAAAAAAACAATCAAATTATAAATTATTTCTAGATTATCAACAATTAACACATGTATTCTTACAATAATTTCGGAGCTCTTCCATCATGATATATTTTTTATATAAGGTTTCTAATACAACTGGTATATAAGATGATAATATCTTTCAAACACCAATATTGGATTGTATCACTGTAAATTTCAAATAAGCCTTTGACACCACATTAATTCAATGTCATGCTCATTGTAATTTGTATTTATTCATCACAACATGAAATTATAGATCTCAATTTGATGTCTGATGTGGTTTATCACCACAAATGGTTGATTTAGATTTGGCCTTAACATCATTTGATTTTTTTTCAATAATGATACCAATTTAGGAAACTAATAACACAAACAACATTTATTAAATTTTCCCATTTTTCACATACACATCCTATGGATCATATCACCCCTGAAATTTTTTGTCACACATAAAAAATTAGTTAAAAATATTAAAATGAAGATGTAGTTTGGTAATTTTCTATAAGTCTCAAGTAGAGGAATGTGGTTAGTCTTTTGGAACCAACAATTTTCTTTCAAACCTCTTTTGATCCTATATAATGGTTCTTCCGTGAGGGATGATACATGTAAAAAAAATCTAGATATTTTCTTTGAATGTTTTCTCTATTGGATTTGGATCCATTTCCTTTTTGAGAATAATCCTACTTGTGCATGATTCTTTCCATGATTCATCATTATTTTATCCCTTACCATGTTTCATTTATAGTGAGAGGTATCTTCCACCAACCACAACATTTTTCCTAGTGGTATAATTTTTTAAACCAATTAGGCTTGATCCATGTTTATTTCATTAATTTATACTAGAGTTATATCAATATTTATTTTCTCTATTAAATCCTTATAGACATGTTCATCCACCTTTCTCATAGTTAGAGTAGATTCTTTATTTTTTTGAAATATTTTCTTTTTCCCCATCTAAAGACTATTCTAAAGAACTTGTTATTCGTAATTGGTTCACCTTTTTTTGAGATCTAATATTATTGTCCTACAATGTGGTAAACTAATTGTTCATGATTATAGTTTTTAGTGTAAAATTTATACCGATTATTCATTAGAATGAATAATTTTATTATTATGACTTTATCTTATATCAAAATTAATTTTCTAACCTTATTTAAACGTTCAAATTATATAAAAAAACTCCCATTGTTAAAATAATCATTATATTCATGCCTCAATTGAGATATTATTACAGTAAATTTTCATCCATCTCTTAACCATTGGCCTTATAGAAAAACAATGATGGTGTTTTATTTGATTATTAAAAAGTAGAAGATTATAGCCTCTTCCATTTGAGATTATAATCATTTATATTTAATAAAAGCCTTTTTTACTTACCTATTCCAAATTTACAACTTTACTAACACCAATTATTGAGGATGATGTAGTAGTTTCTTATTTCCCCTTTCCATTCATAGATTTTCACATTTGTTCTTGATCATTGATATATTCATAATTCTCATTTAACTAGTTATACTACTCCTATAACCTTGTTCCAACTTATTATATTTATATTTTTCAAGTAAATTTTATTGAGGAATAATACTTTCTTGTAATTCCTTCTTTTTGTTCATTTTTTTTCTTGTTATTTATGCAAGTTCTTCATGTGCGTCACATTGATAATTTATCATTACACAAATTTTTATAATTTATTCATTCATTGAAACTATTATATCCATAAATATTTGATACCCCATAATTAATTCCAATATGAAAAGTATTTCTTATATATTGTAATCCACTAGGTGGTCAACCCACTTATAACGGGGATATAACTCATCTTGAAAATTGAATAAATATTCACTAGATTGAAGAGTCAGTGTCATTTCAAATTCTTCTTTTGAGTAACCATTCACATCAATATCTATTGGAAAATATAAATTTCTATATTTGAAATCATATTATATGAAATTTTCATTGATTGATTTATCATATTTATTATTGAAACATACCTTAGTGTGGGTGTCTTTCTTCATGGGAGTTTCTTTCTTACTCCTCTAATTATTTCATTTTTATAGAAGGTGGTCTTCACATGATTTGTTAAATTATTTATCATCAACAAAATATTTTCAAAAATATATTTAGGAAGGATGTAAAATGTTATTTTGTTCAACAATGTTTTATAGATAACTTTAAAACATTTCCACATATCAAAATAATTAACACTGATATGTGTTCTTATATACCTCGTCAGACAATGATGTTGCTAAGACCTTCTCTAAATTCACATCACAAATTATTTCACTGTGTATTTTCAAATTGTTATCTATAATTATAAGCTGTATATTTCCTTTTACGTAATCCTTTATAAAAAAATGTTTCTATCTTTTCCATTCATTTTACTTAATGGTATTAAAAATATGAGTTCTCATAATTTATTTCTTATGTGAAACAAAATCAAGAAACAAATTCGATGATTTAACATAAAATATAAACCTATAGCTCTAATCACACTTGTTGTGGACATAATGAGAATGTGAACATTGTTAGAAGTGAATCAAGAAATTTACCATAAAAAATTATCATCTTGATCACGTTCACCACATTAATAGATCTTGTTCAATATTTTTAAGGAATGTGTACAAGGATTCACTCTTGTTAGAACACTCCCAGAAATATAAAAAATATAATAGAATGTAAATAAAGAATGATAGATGGGGATTTCTTAGTTCACTATAAAGGGATATATTTAAGGAGAACATGTCTTTGATGTTTTTATTTGATAAATTAAAATATTAATCTAGTTCTGGGGATATATGTTCTAGGATACGATCACTCTCTGTCATTGTGCACAACCATTATGTGGCATAATAAAGATGAAATATCGACCCAAGTGTCACACAATCTTATTCATATCCATGCACTAATTTGGGAATGATTGGTTAATTTATATATTTGAGGGTGTCTTTAATGGTTTATATACATCAAGTTATGTTTATGATCATCAAATGGTACCAATATACCATTCATCCACATATCTATAGAGATTCTTCATTATCCTCCACTTCACTATTCTTATAAACCATTAAAACATGATGAGGTATACTCTATGATGTAAGTCATAAATAATTATATTCCATTTATAATACCAAATAATATTGGAATCTTAATTTCATGGTCAAATATTTATCTTATACTAGAAAAAACTAGTGGCCACAACCTCAAGATGGATAATAATTCAATAATGGAATTATTAATATTTCAGAACTGTCACTAATCATTGGACATATCAGTGGAATTATATTCTTCTTTGAGCAATATTTTTTCAAAAACGTACTATATTATATAAACGAACCTTCCTCTCTGGATATCTTATCTTCTTCTCTATTGGAGACTACTATATTATATATTATTTATTATATTTAGAAAACATATTTGAGTATAAATCTATTAAAAATCACCCCCTAATAAAGTGGTTGGGATAAAATATCTTATTATAATATTCCATTTAAAATAATTGTATAACACATAATTAAATGTTGTAAAATATGGCTAATTCGGTCAATTATATTAAAAAATCTCAAGTCAAAACTTCCCATTTATGAATTAAAATTGAATCATTGCGATATTCTAGAAACTAACAAATCATGAAGTGGGATACTATATTGTTGTGTGGTATAATTTGATTTTATTTAGTTTATGGAAGTATTATATTCAATTTAGTATGATACTCATTCAATATCTAGATCAAACAAAGTCACACAACATCACATTTAAAAATCCTCTGAAGATCAAAATGTGATGTTCAAATTACACTTGAATTTTATCGGATCTTGAATATGATAAAGTTTGATATATTCCCCTATGTTTCCAAGATGTAATTCCTTATATTACAATGTTTTCTACCATTCTTCAAAATAAAACATCTAATGGTAGAGCTTCAATTTCGCAATGAAATTTGACTCATCCTTTGCCCAAATGTGTATGAATTCAAGAACTCTAACATGATTCATCCAATCAACAATATTTTAGTGATTCATCAATTTTTCTTTTTCTTTTCATTGGCATATGGATTTATCCCATTATAATATCTTCACTATATTTTTAAATCTATCTTATCGTTAATTTATTTAATGATTTTTTCCTTATCGTTTCACTCTTCTAAATTATATTAGGTTTAATCTTATAAAACTCCTTTTAAATTTTATGGTTGAACTCATACAAATTTCAAACATGTAAAATCATTCTTATATATCAATATGTTTTAGAGTGGTATTCATAGAACAACTTTTTTGGGAATGAAAAACCAATATATTATTTTGGGTAGAACATTAAAATGGAAAACCATGGGCCTCAAGAACTTTAACAAACCTAGGTTCTACCTATATGAATTGAGACCTCCAGAATTCATCCTTCCTCAATGAATAAGTGTACCATAATTAGGAAACCACATATTCTTACCCACCAAAAAATTAATTATCTTGAATACATAAGTTAAAATAATTAGCATTCATGTGAAATATAAAATGTAGTAAATGATATATGATATTTACCATTGTAAGGATGGGTTTTCATTAATGCACGACAGGAATCAATGTATATTTTCTTATTAATATTTGTACATTATATTTATTAAATTGGATTTTTAGTCAGTAATATTCATTAATAATAATTAAACACTTTTAATCTTTTCATTAACTACGCTCTTTCAAAATGAAAAGTGCATTCAACTTGTCTATTATACTACATGTTGCCCATATAATTCTAAAGGAAATTATAACCATTCATCCTTATCACAAAACATTTTCACATTCATGGAAATCCACAATATGGTATATCAACGGTAATCACTAGTTAATTCATTAACCTAAACCATTGTTGTTATTAAACACTTCGAGGGACTTTATTCAAGAAACTCCCATCTTGAGAGTTCAAGGAACATTCTACATAATACTTGATTACATAAAAAGATATGAATTATCAAGGGTTATTCATTCTATCTAATAGATTAATAGATGATGACTACTCAGTGATCCTAAGAACCTTCTGCTATATGAAATTTTCATATTTTTATTTTCAATGACTAAACTTCAGGTAACTAGGATCTGGGATTCACATCCCAATAATAACTCACATGAAGACTTGTACTAGGGAAAAAAATTATGGAAAATATAATTGAATATTTCTTCCTTTATCCTTACATAGTACGTTGTGTTCCTTTATTCTACTTATGTTCACACAATTCATATTAGTTCATGATGATACATTAGAAATTCATGAAATAAATTTTTAGTGAAAATATCCAATTTCATTTTTCAACTACCGAGCATTTATATATTGAACAATTTATCCTCTATAAATATATGGATGATGTGGTACTTCTTGTCAATATGATTATTTTTTTAATGGAAAACCATATTTTTCTCCATATGAATTTCACATTGAGTATCACATAAAATAATTAATTATACACGAAAACATAAAATATTTATTAGTAATAAATTTATCTAAACCAACTACTTCCACGATTCTTTCCCCTATATAATCTAATTACACCGTACTTAAAGTTACAATTTTCTATAGTCTCGACATATAATTTACTACTATTAATCCAAAGGTAAAAATGAATCTGTTTGTTCTACCTGTAAAAAAATATGGTTGTTCTGTTCATAATATCTGAATCCCCAATGAATTGTGATTCAATAAATCCCCATAATAGATATTGGTCACTAAAGCACAATGTTTTAACTTATTTTTCTTTAAAATAATGAATAATCCATGTTGAATCTTGTTATTGTTCACTTCCATAGTTCAACAAGAATCGTATCACAATCCCCACTGTAAAATCATTGTTCGGATGAGTAAAAAACATATCATACATTAATTTTTAGAAAAATAATGTATAATGAACTTTATCTAGACACCACAATTCATCTCCCATTGAAGCATATTGTGCATTTGTTTGTTTAATGTGTTGTAAAATGAAAGCCTATATTTCTTGTATCTGATCATTGAAAATTAATTAACAATCTTCTGAATGTGATAATTTTATATAGAACTACATTTTTATTTTTCATAAATATCTTGATCCATATCCCCAATATCTTTTTACAATTCATATAATCATTCATCTTGAAACTTTTTAAAAACATATGCTTCAACTTCTAAATCATCCTATTATCCAGTTACACTAGGAGCATGTCATTGACATAAAATAACAAAATGATAAAACTCCCATTATCCAATTACTTCTGATAATGTTAATGATATATATTTCACTTCTCAATTATTTATTCCATTATAAATTAGTCAAAATTTTGATTCCAATATCATGGTTCTTTCAGTAAACTTTACAGTGTTTTCTTCAACAAACATACTATGATTTGGTCTATATTTTCCACTAAACATATTGGATAATTATTTTATATCTCTTTCTATAAATCAAAATGAATGAAAATTTTATTGATATCTATTTTTTCAAGAGACAAATAGTTTACTTTTACCATACACAGAACAATTCAGATAGTTGAATGTTTAAGTTATAATGAAATAACCAACATATTCTCTATTTTATTTTATAATATATATCATTCAACAATATCTCAAATTCCATTGGTGTTTTATTTGGATAATTAATTTTCTATTATGGACTTACATTGTCTAGAATAATTAACACTTTTTACCTATTTAGGATATTTTAGTTATATTTATTTCATTAAGAGTATAAAGTCTATATCTGTCCTAAACCTCTAAACCAATTTTCTTAATTTGGTTAACCTCCTCTGCTCATATTCAATTTGGAAATACTATTCCTGGCTCAAACATATCATTTTGTACTACAAATTGAGCATCGGCTTCCCATGAAATTTAAGAAACTTCATTAAAAAGTATTATTCCAAGGATTACTATGAAATTAGCATTTTTTCATAATTATTTGAAATTTTCAATTATTCGACGGTCTTACATTGATAATAATGGGCTTTGATAGTTTATTTTCCCCTATAACTTCTTTTCCCACCATCTTGTTGTCCATCCAAATTACTTTATATTTAAATAAAATATCCCTACTCTTGATGAATTATCTACTTTAATTATCCCATATTATATATAACACATTTTCATCTCCAAATAGAATGAAAGAAAAAAATTTGGATATACTTATGAGTTTATCTCGATCCTTAGAATTAATGTGCACATAATCCAAACCCATGAAAACTCTGTGTTAATGAGCTTATACTCATTTTATGGGACATAATTATCTTGGTTGTTCCACCCGGACTGCCGATTCTCTATTTCTATTGATCAAATATGAACTCTATAGAGTGGTTCTTCAGAAGTACCCTATGGAATATTTAAATTTTCCCTCATAAAAAAAATTATTTATGAAAGTATGATTCATCCATTCAGCTAAACCATTATGTTGTAGTGTTTTGGGAATAATTTTCTTATGTCTTGTTCCCTTCTTCTTGAAAAATAGTTAGCAGTTGTATATATTTTATTCACATATATTGTCAGTATAAAGCCACATAAACTTCAATTGCACTCCTGTTCCACATAAACATTTCATTTTAATTAATCCCAAAAAACACAAGACTTTTAATTTAAAAAGTAAATCTGAGGAAACCCAATCATTTTGTATATAAATATTACATAATATTATATAAATATTCACTATATATCCCGAAAATCCGTTTTAGAATAGTAACAAGTTTAGTGTCATTGGAAACATGGATATATAACTAGTTCATAAACAAATCTAATACATATATTACTATGTTATTCAAATATGGTTCCTTTTTTGATGTTACAGGCCCAGTTCACTCCTATATAACATAACTAAAGGGACACATGGTCCTCCTACACATATTCTAGAGTATTGTGACTATATATATGGTAGTATGTGTTATATTGGGGAGACCATACTTTCTTTGTCATAGTTCAACACCATGGTAAATAATAATAATGGTTGTAAAAATGATGAGATATCCACTAGTGCAGAAAACGTTTTTTACGTCACTATTTTTTACGTCGGTTATATAAAACCGACGTAAAAACCAGTGTTCGGTACACCTTTAACGTCGGTTATTTTTATAACCGACGTAAAAAACGCGGTTTTCGAAGGCCTTTTTACGTCGGTTATAAAATAACCGACGTAAAAAAAGAATCCGCAGATGTTTTTGACGTCGGTTATCGAATAACCAACGTAAAAAAACACGGATTTTGAGCCCTTTATAACGTCGGTTATAAAATAACCGACGTAAAAAAAGAATCGGAGGAAGGTTTTTACGTCGGTTAATGAAATAACCAACGTTATAAATGTTTTTAAAAAAATTATCACGTCGGTTATTGAATAACCGACGTGATAACTCATTTAAAAATTTACCCAGACCCGTGGATTGTCATTCGCGAGTTTACCTTCTACAGTCGCGACTCGTCTCTCTCGCGCGTAAACCCGAATCGGCTCGTCCATTTCGTTGGTTTAGATTCGTTTTGCGATCATCGTTTCTCATATTTAATCTCCTCGGATCAATCATCTAAACTCGCAGCACTCAGGTAATCCTCCCACTCGTTCGTTTTTTTGGCGGATAGTATATATATATATGTGTTGTGATTTTTTTGTTGAAACTAGCTAAGATTCTTCGATTGCGAACCCTTTTAACTCGTTTTGGCACCATAATCTTATTTATCATCCCTAGATCTATTTTTTCGACTTGCAACATTGAGTAATTTTATGATTTCACTAATTTTTCATCGTTTTCTATAAATCCCCGAGAGGGTTGGGGCGTGTCCATTTGGATGGGTTGCCCTTTTATAGTTGTTACTACTTTATTCACACAAAACCATGGCATAGGTGCATGGATTTGGGGTCGGGGGGTGTCCAGGGGGGTTTACAAGGGGGTGGGTGGGTGTGGGGGGCTGTCCAAGGGTGTGGGTGGGTGTTGGGGGGTGTCCAGGGGGTGTCCAAGGGGGTAGGGGGTGGGGGGTGGTGTCCAAGGGGATGGGTGGGTGTGGGGGGCTGTCCAAGGGGGTGGCGGCCTGTCCATAGGGGTCGGTGGGGTGTCCAGGGGGGTGTCCAAGGGGGTGGATGGGTGTGGGGGGCTGTCCAAGTGGGTGGCGGCCTCTCTAGAGGGTATTTGGGGTTGTCCGGGTGGGGGGGGGGGGCTGTCCAGAGGGTTGGGGGATGTCCAGGGGGGTGTCCAAGGGGGTAGGGGGTGGGGGGGTGGTGTCCAGGAGGGGCGGGTGGCTGTCCAGAGGGGTCGGGGGGTGTCCAGGGGGGTTTACAAGGGGGTGGGTGGGTGTGGGGGCTTTCCAAGGGTGTGGGTGGGTGTTGGGGGTGTCCAGGGGGGTGTCCAAGGGGGTAGGGGGTGGGTGGTGGTGTTTAGGAGGGGTGGGGGGCTGTCCAGAGGGTTGGGGGTGTCCAGGGGGGTGTCCAAGCAGGTCGGGGGTGGGGGGTTGTGTCCAGGAGGGGTGGGGGTGCTTTCTAGAGGGGTCGGGGGCTGTCCAGAGGGGTCGGGGGGTGTCCAGGGTGGTGTCCAAGGGGATGGGTGGGTGTGGGGGGCTGTCCAAGGGGGTGGCGGCCTGTCCAGAGGGGTCGGTGGGGTGTCTAGGGGGGTGTCCAAGGGGGTGGATGGGTGTGGGGGGCTGTCCAAGGGGGTGGATGGGTGTGGGGGGCTGTCCAAGTGGGTGGCGGCCTCTCCAAAGGGGATTTGGGGTTGTCCGGGTGGGTGGGGGGGGGGCTGCCCAGGGGGGTGGGGGATGTCCAGGGGGGTGTCCAAGGGGGTAGGGGGTGGGGGTGGTGTCCAGGAGGGGTGGGGGGATGTCCAGAGGGGTCGGGGGGTGTCCATGGGGGTTTACAAGGTGGTGGGTGGGTGTGGGGGGCTGTCCAAGGGTGTGGGTGGGTGTTGGGGGGTGTCCAGGGGGGTGTCCATGGGGGTAGGGGTGGGGGGTGGTGTTTAGGAGGGGTGGGGGGGTTGTCCAGAGGGTTGGGGGTGTCCAGGGGGGTGTGCAAGCAGGTCGGGGGTGGGGGGTTGTGTCCAGGAGGGGTGGGGGTGCTTTCTAGAGGGGTTGGGGGCTGTCCAGGGAGGTTTACACATCGATTTGTTTTATATTTCAAAATTTTTTACATTCAAATTATGATTTTTTTCATATAAACATATATTTGTCTTATCTAAAAAATATATATATTTTTTCTATTTGTTATAGGTAATAATGAGTCGAAGTTGGATTATGGCACATCGAATGAGCAATGAATATGAGGAAGGTGTTGATGCCTTTTTGGAATTTTCTAAACGAAATGTTCCAAGTAGTGACATTTTTTTCTGTCCATGCCTAAAATGTCTGAATATGAAGAAGTTGAAAAGTAGAGAGATAAAAGATCATCTGATTTGTCATGGTTTCAATCCGAGTTACAACCCTTGGATTTGGCATGGAGAAACTGGACAAAATGTCACTGATGATAATGAATCGCAAGATGGTAACTCCGATGGAATTGAAGAAATGATTCGTGATATTGTAGCAGAAGAAATTGAGATAGAACCGACAGTTGCACGTCTATATGGTGATGCCGAAAAACCATTATATCCTGGTTGTACAGATTTTTCGGTTTTGTCAACGGTGTTAAGATTGATTAACCTGAAGGCGAAACATGGATGGAGTGACAGATGTTTTACAGAGCTGCTACAATTGATGAAAGACATTCTTCCAAAAGATAACGATCTTCCAAATTCACATTATAAGGCCAAAAAAATATTATTCCCGATGGGATTGGGATACAGGAAAATACATGCCTGTCCGAATGACTGCATTATATATGGGAAGGAATATGAATTTCTAAAAGAGTGTCCTAAATGCGGGACATCACGGTATAAGGTGAAAGAAAAATCACAAGCTAATGTAGAGATTACAAAGCTCCCTTCAAAGGTATTTTGGTATCTTTCTATAATTCCTCGTTTCAAACGTTTATTTGCTAATTCACATGATGAAAAAAGGTTAAGATGGCATGCTGATGTGCGGGTATGTGATGGAAACATATGTCATCCAGCTTATTGTCCACAATGGAAGAAAATTGATGCCCAGTACCCTACATTTGGAAATGAAATTAGAAATCTGAGACTAGGCTTGTGCACAGATAGAATGAATCCATACCGAACCCTCAGTAGCACACATAGTTCATGGCCTGTTTTATTAGTAATTTACAACCTCTCTCCTGAAGTTTGTATGAAGCGCAAATATTTCATGTTGAGTATCATGATCTCTAGTCCAAAGCAACCCGACAATGATATTGATGTATACTTGTCACCGCTGATTGATGATTTGAAACTGTTATGGGCTGATGGTATTAGGGTGTTTGATTCTTATAAAATGGAATATTTTCAACTACATGTAGTGCTTCTATTCACTATAAATGACTTCCCATCATATGGAAATTTGTCTGGATACAGTGTTAAAGGGCATAAAGCATGTCCAATTTGCGAACAACAGACGTCATATTGTCAATTTCATCATGGGAGGAAAACAGTGTACATGGGTCATCCAAAGTTTTTGCCTATGGATCACCCTTATAGAAGACTAAAAAAGGCATTCAATGGCTCACGAGAATTTGATACTGCTCCAAAACCATTATCCCCAGATTTGTATTTTGAGAGGGTGAAAAACCTTGATGTGACATTGGGAAAGACACAGAAATCTGGTAATGATAGACATATTTGGAAGAAAAGGTCAATATTTTTTGAGCTACCATATTGGAGGTATCATGAAGTCAAACATAATATTGATGTCATGCACGTGGAGAAGAATATCTGTGATTCTTTTATCGGAACATTTCTAGATATTAAAGGAAAGACAAAAGATGGGTTGAATGCAAGGTTAGACCTACTATCAATGGGAATACGTTTGGAGTTAGCTCCCACTCCTAAAGGAAGAGGAACATTTCTTCCCCTGGCTTGTCATACATTATCGAAGAGGGAGAAAAGTAGCTTCTGTCAGTGTCTTCATGATATCAAAGTGCCTCAAGGTTATTCTTCAAATGTAAAAAATTTTGTCTCATTGAAAGACTTGAAGTTGATAGGTATGAAATCACATGATTGTCACGTCATGATGCAACAAATTCTACCAGTTTCACTACGTGGAATATTGCCCATCCGTGTCAGAAATACTATAATGATGTTGTGTTATTTTTTCAATTCAATTTGTAACAAGGCGATTGATGTGAATGCTTTGAACATTTTGGAAAAGGATGCAATTTTTATACTTTGTCATTTGGAAATGTATTTTCCTCCAACTTTTTTTGATATGATGGTGCATTTAATGATTCATCTGGTTCGAGAAATAAAGCTTTGTGGACCTGTATATCTTCGTTGGATGTATCCTTTTGAAAAGTATATGAAAATATTAAAGGGATATGTTAAAAATCCATATCAACCTGAAGCCTCCATTATTGAAAAGTATATTTCTGCGGAGGGAGCAGAGTTTTGTACGAGCTACTTGGCTACGGCGCAACACATAGGTTTGCCTCCATCTCTCCATGAACGGGTTAATAATGAGGGAAAGGGGATTCATGGCTTGAAAGTCAAATCACTGTCAGCTGAACAAATGAAGAAGTTAGAATCATACATCTTGAATAACATAGCTGATGTTCAACCGTATATCACATTGCATATTAATGAGTTGAAACAATGTCATCCAAAGAAGAAAGAAATTTGGATTTTGAATGAGCACAACAAAACTTTTTTGCCATGGTTTAAAAAGACCTTGCTTGGTAGATCAGATGTATCAGAGACATTAAAATGGATAGTGGGTGGTCCATCTTTAAATGTGATAACATGGTCCGCTTATGACATTAATGGCTATACATTTCATACGAAAGCTCAGGACAACAGAAGTGCAGTTCAGAATAGTGGTGTATTGGTGTTTGCAGAAGCAATGCATTTTTCGAGTGCTAAGGACAGAATACCAATTTTGGCATCAAGTGCATATTATGGAGTGATTGAAGACATATGGGAGGCTGATTACTTTAAAATTAAAGTTCCTGTTTTTAACTGTAAATGGTTTATCGGTAACAACAGTGTCAGACACGATGAATTTGGAATGACACTTGTTAATCTGAATAGATTAGAAGACACAGTTGATTCTTTTATAATGGCAACACATGCCAAACAAATTTTCTATGTAGTAGATCAATCAGATATGCAGTGGGATGTTGTTTTACAAGGGAAAAAACAATATGTTGGTGAGGATGAATTTGATGAAGATGCTGATTTATGTGAGATCCATACTTCCATGGAAAGATTAACAGAACATAATGATGAGTATGTTGAAGACATGGTTTGTTCCATAAGGAACGATCATGACGAAAGAATTTGGGAAAACAATCCAACTGTACATTCCTAAAATTACAGGTAACACATGTTTATTTCTTGTTTACATTTAGTTTTTTCATATAATGTTAGATATTGTAAATTTTTTACTTATTAAAACATGTATCAAACCAAAAAGATAAAACAATAAAAACCGTAAAGAGGAGAAGTCCTGGGCGCACTGGCTGGCCGGTGGTTGATCACCAGTTGGCCGGTGGTCCAGAACAAAGCTCTGTCTGGTCCACCGGCCGGCCGGTGGTGATCCAGCGGCCGGCCGGTGGTCCAGACAGATCAAGGCTACTGGTCCACCGGCCGGCTGGTGGTCCAGACAGGAAGGCTCTGTCTGGTCCACCGGCCGGCCGGTGGTGAGCCAGCGGCCGGCCGGTGGCACCAGGCAGTGGGCAACTCAACTGCCTGGGTCCTCCGGCTGGCCGGTGAGCTCACACCGGCGGACCAGTGGACTCAGTGAGTCCACTTTTCATCTTTCTTAGGCCAACTCCTTGGCAACCTTTTGCCTGTGTTTACCATGTTTATCATTGTTTAACATGCTTACCATATTACCAATGTTTACTATTATGTAATTTAGTACACTTTTCTATTTTCTGATTAATTAGTACTACAATATTTGAATTTGTATATTTGTGAACTAATGTTTGTTTTTCTGATTTGAAGGAAAATGACAGATCAATCAGTTGATCAGCCACATGATTCTGGAGATGAGCATATTGGTCATACATCTGGGGAGGAACATTCACATGCTCCTATTACGGAAAAGAGTTCAAAGGTTGGTAAGCGTGGGTGCACACGTTTACCAAAATTATCACTTGCCCGTATGAAGGAGGAGAGGATAGTCATGGAGTTTGATGATGATGATCTTCCTAGAGGTCCAAATGCTAATGATTTTAAGGGTTTTGTAGCAACTCAGGCTAAGAGAAAAGTAAGCAATCTCTATGATGATTGGAGAAGTGTGGATAAGGCGATAATTTCTAAGCTGTGGGAGAACATTTTGGTAAGATCTTTTGCTATTGTTTGACTGTTCTTTAAATGTTTCTAGTATATATAATATTTTTAACCTCTTTTTTATCAGATGACATTTGATATTCCTGACACTGGAGGAGTCAGGAAGAAATGCTTATCGTTGGCTGCTAGGAGATGGAGGGATTTAAAATCAACCCTCTAATCTGATTTCATTTATGGTCATAGGAGTCGTGAGAATCCATGTCGTATATATCCTTTTATAGATGAAGACACATGGAGACAATTTTTTGAAAGTAGAAGAAAAGAATCATTTTTGGTAAGGGCAATGTAAACTTTTATAAGCTTTCTTATATAAATGATCTTATTATTGTTTTGTTAATGATTACTTATTCTTAATTTACAGCAAACAAGGAAAGCTCATCAAGAGATCCAATCTAAAAATGTACACCCTCATAGTTTATCTCGGGGAGGGTATGCATTATTGGAAGAACAAATGATGGAAAAAAAATTTCATCAACTAAGAGCTGAGTCTTCAAGCTCTGGAGAGGTGGCCCCTCCATCCCCTCCATCTAGACATGAGAAATGGAAAAGAGCTCGGAAGGGCAAAAAAGGACAATATCTTTCGGAAGAATCGAGACTCGTAGTTGAGAGGATTGTAAGATATCTATTTTATTTATTTAAGTTTACTATTTTCTTCATATATTTCCAATCATTATAGAAATGTTCAATTAATTATTACAGGAATCTCTTGAGGAGCATAGTTCACAGGGGACATTTACACCATCTGGGAGGGAAGATATTTTATCTGTGGCATTGGGAAATCCTGAACATCCTGGCCGTGTAAGAGGATATCCGACAGGTGTATAGGTAAGAAAAGTGTTGCCACGTTCCTCAACTTCTAACGTTGAGGGAGTTTATAAAAAAAAATAGAATCCATGGAGGATGAATTCCATAATATTAATGCGACAATGGAGGACAAGATTAGAGCATCGGTGAAGTTTATGTTTGCAGACTTGCAAAGACAATTTCAGGGTGCAGCTCCCACTCCACCTCTCCCAGTAGCTCCCACTCCCCCACCTCAGCCTGCGGACCCCATTTTTGATCCTCCTCCTCCGCCGCAGCTACCTACTTATTGTGAGTTGTATGTTGATGATCCTCAACATCATATAGTTGCATATGGGATGGTATATTGTATAGGAGATACAGTTCATCATCAACAGTTAGAGGTAGAGAATCAGAGGGTCACTGTATAGGATATTATAGATAGATCAGCTCGGATACCATTACCTACAGATGAGGTGACGACAGTTGGACATAGTATCGGCCATTTTTAACTTTGGCCATCCAGAATTCTTCGACTCATTACCATAGAGGTATGGATGTTATATCCTTTATTTTATATTTTTATTAATGTTTTATCATTTGAAAACTAATATATTTTTCAATTTATTTTTACAGGAATACTTCAAAGGTAAAGAAATACTGTATAGACAACAACAAAGACAGATAGCTATGACATCAGATGCAGATACTAGAAGTCTTGACAAATTGTCAAGATATTCAAATTTGTTGGCGGATCATTATGACTTTACAATGGAAGCTCATGTCTGTGGACGTGAACTAAGTGTGGGGATTATGAAAACTGATATCATGGAGTTTGTCACTGGAGATAAGTTGGGCATCAACGTGGTGCAAATTTTTATCATGTAAGTCTTAACAACCTTTCCTTGCGTTATATTTATTAAAAATGAATACTTATGTATGCTTTGTATTAGGTATCTGTATAAAATTTGTGAGAGGAATGAGCTGACAGATGTATATGGATTCGTGGACCCACAATTGATTTCCCCTGAAGCATGTGCATTGGATGAGGAACAAAGAATGCTTTATATTGCTGATAGATTTGAAAAGAATGTAATCACACAGTGTTGGATGATGCCTTTTGTGAGAGGTATGAAACACATCCCTCTCAAAGAGTTAATTATCTTTTAACATAAAAAACCACTAACATTAAATTTCCTTTTATCAGGGATCATTGGATGTTAGGGGTTTTTTGCCCTAGGGAGAAAACACTTTATTGGATATGCTCTCTCCATGATGATGTGCGAGAATGTTTTAAGAATATATTGGAAACGTAAGTTTCAATTTCACAATAGTTTTATATATTATAATGAATTTTAAATTTACCCCATTCGTATTATTTTCTAACAGGGCATGGGTCCACTTTCGAAAAAGCGCAAAGAAAAGGAATTTCAAGATCAAATATGTACATGCGAAGGTAAATATCCATTTATAATTTGTACATTTTGATTTATTACATAAAAATAATATATTGAATTTACACTCATTCAAACAGAAATGTCATGAGCAACAAGGCATCATCGAATGCGGATATTACATGTTAAGATTTATGTATGAAATAATAACAACTGGGACAGTTCTGAGTTTTGACCTGGTAAGATTTCCTCTTTCTCATAATATTTCAATTTTATTTATTCATTATACACGTTGACTACTATCCTTTTCCTTTGTATCTTTTTGATGACCCTAAACCCTTTACTGCTGAAGATATCAAACACTTACAAGTGGAGTGGTCAAATTATTTTACAGGTTTGATTGACTTTTAGTTGTTTGTAATGTAAAATGTAATTTTGAATATTGTCAATGTAATTGTGTATTTCGTAGTCGTTTAGGTTGGATTTAGTTTTTTTTAAGTTGACAGTGTAAGTTTTGAATGTTATATAAGTGAATGTTTAATTTTTCTCTACTTCTTGTTTTGGTCTACTGTTGATGGTTTTTCTGGTCTGGATTTTGGTATGGGGGGAGAGGTTCCAAGGGGGTGGGTGGGTGTTTGGGGGGTGTCCAAGGGATATGGGAGGGGTGTCCAAGGTGTGTTTGGGGCTTTCCTAGGGGTCGGGGGGTGTAAATGAGGGTGGGGTGTCCAAGGGGTGGGGGTGTCCAAGGGATATGGGAGGGGTGTCCAAGGTGTGTTTGGGGCTGTCCAAGGAGTCGGTTGGGTGTAAATGAGTGTGGGGGGGGGGCTGTCCAAGGGGTGGGGGTGTCCAAGTGGTGGGGGGGGGTGTCCAAGGGATATAGGAGGGGTGTCCAAGGGGTGTTTGGGGCTGTCCAAGGGGATGGGGGGGTTTCCAAGGGGTAGGGGGGTTTCCAAGGGGTCGGGGGGGGGGGTGTCCAGGGGGTGGGGGGGGCTGTCCAAGGGGTGGGGGTGTCCAAGGGGTGGGGGGGTGTCCAAGGGATATGGGAGGGGTGTCCAAGGGGTGTTTGGGGCTGTCTTAGTGTTCGGGGGGTGTAAATGAGGGTGGGGGGCTGTCGAAGGGGTGGGGGTGTCCAAGGGGTGGGGGGGGTGTCCAAGGGATATGGGAGTGGTGTCCAAGGTGTCTGGGAGTTCTGTCCAAGGGGCCGGTTGGGTGTAAATGAGGGTGGGGGCTGTACAAGGGGTGGGGGTGTCCAAGGGGTGGGGGTGTCCAAGGGATATGGGAGGGGTGTCCAAGGGGTGTTTGGGGCTGTCCTAGTGTTCGGGGGGTGTAAATGAGGGTGGGGGGGGGGGCTGTCGAAGGGGTGGGGGGTGTCCAAGGGGTGGGGGGTGTCCAAGGGATATGGGAGTGGTGTCCAAGGTGTCTGGGAGTTCTGTCCAAGGGGTCGGTTGGGTGTAAATGAGGGTGGGGGGGGGGGGGGGCTGTCCAAGGGGTGGGGGTGTCCAAGGGGTGGGGGGTGTCCAAGGGAAATGGGAGGGGTGTCCAAGGTGTGTTTGGGGCTGTCCTAGGGGTCGGGGGGGGGGGGGGTGTAAATGAGGGTGAGGGTGTCCAAGGGGTGGGGTGTGCCCAAGGGATATGGGAGGGGTGTCCAATGTGTGTTTGGGGCTGTCCAAGGAGTCGGTTGGGTGTAAATGAGGGTGGGGGGGGGCTGTCCAAGGGGTGGGGGGTGTCCATGTGGTGGGGGGGTGTCCAAGGGATATAGGAGGGGTGTCCAAGGGGTGTTTGGGCCTGTCCAAGGGGATGGGGGGGGGGTTTCCAAGGGGTAGAGGGGTTTCCAAGGGGTCGGGGGGTGTCCAGGGGGTGGGGGGGATGTCCAAGGGGTGGGGGGTGTCCAAGGGTTGTGGTGGGGCTCCAATGTGGTGGGGGAGGGCTGGCCAGGTTGTTAGGTGGGTATAGATGAGGGTGGGGTTCAGTTGGGGCTTGGGGGAGGGCTGGCATGGTTATTTTTGTTTGGTTTCTGGTTGCTTTTTGGTGAGAGCAGTGCAATTATTTTTTTTAAAAAAATATCGCTTTCACGTCAGTTATGTTATAACCGACGTGGTAAATAAATCGGTAGGGGTTTATCACGTCGGTTTTTTCGAGAACCGACGTGGTAAACCATTCCCGGGCCTTTTATCACGTCGGTTCTTAATATAACCGACGTGCTAAAAGGCCTGGGAATCGAGTTACCACGTCGGTTATTGGATAACCGACGTGCTAAAACGTTTCCCATGCCTTTTTATCACGTCGGTTATTTAAGAAACCGACGTGATAATAGGCCCGGGGAAGGGTTAATCACGTCGGTTATGTTATAACCGACGCGATAAACGATATCCCAGGCATTTTATCACGTCGGTTTAGAAAATAACCGACGTGATAAACCCCCCCCCCCCGCGCATATTTATCACGTCGGTTAGTAATGAACCGACGTGCTAAACACCGTGATGTTAGGGATGTTACGTCGGGTTTTAAATAACCGACGTAAAAAACGTTATTTATAACGTCGTCCGTATTAACGTCTCCTAAAAACCGACGTAAATAATGAAAAATAACCGACGTAAAAAATGTTTTCTGCACTAGTGACCATCTAGAAAATAATAAGAGATACATGGTAGTAAATAATATCGTTTACAGATTATGTGATTTCTATAAAGGAAATAAGTATTTAAAAAATCATGGGAGTGGGCAAAAAAAATTAAATTTCACAAAATATATACAAAAAGTAAAAAGAGATAAACTCCATAAGAATCCCTATTGTTTTCTCAGTGCTCTACTCCCATACCTCGATTTGGAATAAAATCATGCATCCAATTATTGGAACATATCTTTGTTCTCTCCTACATAAAATAAGTCTTTCTGAGTACTAACTGGTGACCTAAATATGGTTTTAATAAAATGTGATTGGCCACCACCAATGATTTCTAGTAAAAATAAACTATATGAGTATAAACTATAAATATGTACAATGAAGATTAAAAATTAATTGTTAATTAAAATAGAAACCATTTCTAAATTTTTACCCCTTAGGCTTCCCTATCCAACCGTACCATCTTAGGACTAATCCAAATGTCTCAAAACATGTGACCTAAAAATAGTCAAAGGACATGGGGTATATGGCCCGAGTATCTATGTGATAGTAACTCCATGTAATCCCTAGAATAGGTCCAGTAATTAATAAAAAAAACACTTATTTTGAATCCAAAAACAAACCACAGTAGTATTGACTTTAAAATGTTAATACATCTCTTAGTGACCAAGTCTCAAGGTTTTTACATTATTTGGAGTGTAATTTGAGGGGTCAAATATAGTAATTTCACTCCTAATATTTTTTAGTCGGGCAAAGGAAATTATACTTTCGAGTTAGAAAGTCCACAATTCGAATCCAAGGGTTTGATTTGATGTATTTTTATTCTAAAGACATCATTCCAAACAAGGGGATATTATCCCTTGGATTATATGTTTTCATATAATCGAGAAAAATCCTATGAGGTCAGGACGATCCATTCATTATGTAAGTGAAAGACTGAATTTATGCCAGGTCTACCACTTTACATTCAAATCAATGAATTGTGTGGCATCTAATGAGTTTCCACAAGGAACTCATGCCTGGAATTCAAGGCTTAATAAAGGAATGGCACAACTCTAATTGTGTGAACAATTCTTATAACCAATAATAGAATCCAAAGTGATAAAATATTAACATCGAATGATTATTGAGTTAAAGATATTTAATAATGGATTACACCCAACAATTTATTTACGAGAAAACTCAACATTCCCAAGGAATGGTATGGATACCACAAATATTAGGGGTTTCACTAAAAAATTCCAAAAAACAACTTAGGTGTGGTTTCATTTAAAAATAAAAGAGTAGTTGTCAATATAATTTAGTAAAATGTACAAATTTGGCTGGTTTAGGTTGTGGTTTTCAACCTCCAACAGTGTCATGGGGTCTTGTAACATGTCGTGATTATTATCTAGGAACCAAATAAATGGAATACAATTTCAAGAGGAAATATGTAGAAAGTCTAATGTGTGGAAAAATGGAACAATTTATTAATGGAAATACATCGTAGTGAAACTCTTAGACCACATAACATATCATTGTAGAAGAATCCTCATATAGCATCGACCATGGATATAGGTTGTAATTATACAAAATATAAAACTAAATAAATTATCTTAAAATATTCCATATTAATGCAATTCGAGGTCACCGAAATAATCAGAATAGAAAATAAGTAAAGTAGAAAGAGGAGTGTTATACATTCTATGGGTGATCCAATGTGTCCAAGGATGATCAAAACTGAGTCTGGATGGTGGAGATACCATAAATCATAGATGAAGAATATATTAGGGCTCCCAAAATGTTTATGTGGGAATGTGGTTAGATAATAAGGAAAAATGGATTTATGGTAATTGAGGTAAAATTTTTATTTTCATCATTTTAAAGGGGTTCATGTGTTGGCTTCATCGTTTCCCAGTAATTACAGCAACTATGTGGTTATCACTTTCTATGAGCCCACACATCACACAGTTTAGGTGAACAATTTGAAAAATAGTTTTGAAATTATTCATAGTGAACCTTTAGTAATTTTTTTTTCACAGATGTGTATCCCCAATATAAAAATTAAACAAACTATTCTCCACCCTTTTTGGGTTACATGGTTGATGTGTATGTTTAGTGTAAACCATTCAAATAACCCTATTTCTTTAAAAACCCTTACTCAGGTCTCTAAACTAAGGACTAACACCCTTGAAACCTCCATGGACCCTTTAGTAACTTACATTAATGTAAAAATAGAGGTTTATACTGAAATATAAAAATGATCCCTAACTTAAATAAATATTTGGATCATAAAACAACCCCGCAAAAAAACTCATCCTCAAATTTCCATTATAAGGGTTATTGATATTAATCTAATAATAAATCTTTCAACTAAGAATTTATATCAAAATATCATTTAACATTCTTGTAATGCACACCTTAATTCTACCATAGAACCAAAACCTATGTAATTTTTCTTTGTCAAAGTGATTTTATGATATTATCGATGATATGAACTAGATTCTCCTCACAATAATCTTCTTCCTCCAATCAACTTCCTAAGAATCTAGAACATTAAATGATTCCGAATAATAACATCAATAATTAGAAATATGAAAGAAACCATAAAAATAATATTACAATTGAGTAATTACTATATGATATTCTACCATCCTAACCCCTTCATGGATCATAAAATGTATGATGAATCTAGGAAACAACTTAACATTCCATTGAATCGACCAGTGAATCATTCTAAAAGAATCATGCATGAAGACATGATCCCCAGCCTCAGACTCTATAGGTTTGTTATGGGGATTAGAATATGAATTCTTGCTAGACTGAGTGTTAAAAATATGTCTTCTTATTATATTTATCTATATTGATGAATACTATATGAAAAGATTTCCTAGAAGAACTACCTACCCTACTGCTAGCTATCACATAAAAGAACTATAAATCCTACCATATAGATCCTTGTATGGATCCATCAAGATAGCTTCATGGAAACAATTATAAAAAGAAAACATATCAATAGAGAGGTTCTTTTTACCAAGATCCTTCAAAATCAAGCACACAAACTCAAATAATATCCTCCATAACCAATTTAGTATACTTAGAATGATCATTGGTCTATAAGTGAGATTTTTTACGTTGAAGAACCTATAAACCCAAAATATTTTGAAAACCCTTCTTGAACCAAGAAGTAAATGATGGGACCCAATTAGATACAATGGTATATAGAATACCATTAAGGTGTATGATCTCATGGGCATATAGAATCCTAAGATCGTCCTCTGATAAGGTCTCTCAGATGGGAAATAATTGTGAAACCATCATCATAAAGTATATGACTTCCTATATAGTGTCAATAAATCAAGGTGAAGTCAGTAACATCATCATGATATCATTGTAAATTTCATCCCATTACATCAACGGGACAATAAAAGTATATAATCTTCATGAATGTCATTATTTTTCATTTTTTACTTTCTTACCGGTGGGTCACATAGAAAAAAATCATGTGAAATACTTTTTCATCCCATGAAAAAAATATTTTCAATTTATCTCATAGTACATCTTACAGATTCTAGGATAAAATACCATTTAGAAGCATGAGATTCAAGCATCAATTCCTCTTTCATGATAGTATGTAACCAGACTGATCTATGAATATATAATATATTTTCATCATCAACAACATAGAAGGAGGGGGTCCTACCCAAAAAATATTCTCATAGGAAAAATCATTTAGGATCTAAATCTTTTCTCCTATTAATTCAATGCATAATATATTAGGAAAAACATAATTCTGGGAGAATAGGTATCTAATGAAAACATTGAACTTATTGATTCATTTTAGAGAGAAGAAAAATAAAAAATCATTCGCTATTTTCTTCCTCTACAACTTGAGTTAGATACTTTTAGCATACAAATTTCTCAACTACATTACCCATCTGAGGAATGGAATCAAGATTAAATTTGATAGAGTAAGGATATTCAATTCATATTCAATATCATTGGTTCATTTAAAACTGGTATAATGTGTATTTGATAATTTTATGATCGTTTTATACAATAAACCATACCCCTAGAATTTAAAGTGTCTATAAACAAAAATCTTAACCCATTTCTACTAACTCGATTTCCGGAATTGAGTTATTATGACCATATGGACTCAACTAATGAGACTCATACTCTAATACCTATTACATATGCACTAAAATAACTCCCAAATAGATACTTGATGTATCATAATATATGTTGTATCCTCTATCAGGATTCGGAATAACCTAGATAGGTGCTGAGGTCACCCTTCATTTTTTACACTATAAAGGCCTTCTCCCAAGATTTATACCAAGACTACTTTAGAAATCACATAGTCTAGACTGTAATTGTCCTTGAAAGTCATTGATTTATTTTGTATGAAATGATAATTGTAACATGATATCCTTAATAAATTCTATATATCAATGGAGTTCTTTGGTTGTTCCTAAGAATCAATTTCTCTCACTTAATCTGGATCTATAGATACTTATTCTTCTAATATAACATGAACCATGATGTAAATTTATCAATGCAAAATTGTCATTTGAGATATTTTCATAGAACCTTTTTCCCACTTAATATAGACAGTATTATGTTAAGGTGTTTGGATATAGCATGTCTAGTTTTAGAATACAATAATATATTATACCTGAAAACGACCATAAAATAATACAGGAGTGGGTGGAAAACCTTATTCATCAGGGCATTTAAAATAGTTGGTGTGTTGGTAGGACTAAATTTTTTAAATAATTACCCACAAAAGGAAAGAGTTAATTATAATGTTATACATGATATTTATGAGGGCTTATGTTACACCTGATGGTAGATCAATGTCATATAAATATTTAACAAGACTTTGGTACCTCAAAGCTGATAAAAAATATCATCAATTTGAGGAATCAAGTCATAGTTGTTTATTGTAACCTAATTCAACCACCTATAATCTATACAAAGACATCGGTTACAATGCACCTTTTTATAAAACATAACTAGTGAACCCCAAGGTGAATTACTAGTTCATATAAACCCTTTTCCTTCTTAGTCTTCCAACATCCTCTTGTGTTCTTAATGTTCAAAAACATCAACACATATAGAGTAATAGACACTAGTTTCACTCATAGAGCAAGATACATAGTCAGTTATAACTCTCTCAAAATAGGTAGCTAAGAATATTATTCCAGGAAAACAACTATGACACACCATAAAATTCAAAAGAATGAAAATTGTTTATGATAGCATGTATGACATGAAACATAGAAAGTAGAAGGGAATATAACAACCTGATACATTAAAATATATTTAATAATTTAAATAAATGTAATATATTTTATATCTTGAAATTCACCTAATATTGAGGTATTTTGGGTCACATGAAACAACTAGTTTCTTCGATGAATTTGTTACATGAAACAATGAGTTTTACTAAATAACAATATATTATCAAAAAATTAATATTTAATATAATAAGATATAATGTAGCCATTAAATTATAGTATATGAATAGAATTAACTTACTTATAAAAATATATTGTTTATAAAAATGTAAAATTAATTAATAGGTTACCAATTAACTTTAAATGAATGTAAACCCCAATTGAATTAAAAGGTAATTTTTTATGCTCGCAAAGGTATTTTATTGTAAAAAATTAAATTAACTACTATTTGTGAATGATATTAACGATATATATATTATATATTCAATCTGATATTTTTTATATTTATCTCATATATTTCATTGGAATAATATAATAACAAACTAAATTTGATACATAAAAACCTATATATTTATAAAGCCAATTTTTTGCCTTCTAATGATGCACCATTTTTAATATAGAATCTTGGAAAACTCATAAATTTTATATGTTAAAATAAAACTATTTTTTTAAAGGTTAATTTCAAAATTATCTTAGTTTTAATTTTTTTTATTTTTCTATGAAATATCATTTTTTGATGAATAGTAAAAAATACTGAATTTCAAATGAAAACATATTTTTCATCTAATTTATTGATAATGATAACTTATATTTTAAATTGGTTTTAAAATAAATCTTGATATTTTATATATATTTTAAATTAATTTAGTTCATTAAAATTGATTTCACATTGAAATTTCATATAAAAACAGTTCAAACTTTGGAACATTTTTTACATTAAAAACCTTCTTTCTCATCCTATATGTGGAAATAAATGTAAATTAATTTCTGAAAATTATGTTATTTTAATTTGTTAAAATGGATTAAATATTTTTAATTTTTATAATTTATAATTTCTAATAAGTTAATATTAGTTTTTGACCAAAAACAATAGTTAAAGTGATTAAAATTAATTATAGTGATAAAGACAAAAATTAGCTTAACAGGCGACTAAACCCTAAGCATAAGGGCCAAATTTACCTTTCCAAAGGTATGAAATCCATTTTGGACAAATTTATACCACATAATCTCTTGAATTTAATTATTTTCATTATTTGGACCACATTACATGGAAACAGCTTGGGTGGAATTCCCTCTTTTAATAAATTACAAGAATACCACTCCTCCTCTATTTTAAAAAGGCACTCACCCCACCCACTTATTAAATCCTCTAAATCAATCTGTCTTACCCATACACTACTAATATAATCTCCCAATATCATCCCCCATCTCCTAGAATCATGATTTTCGATAAAAAGAAAACAAAATAAGTCTTTCGGTATAAATAAAAAGAAGTTTCCTAAATAGCATATAATATTCTTGAAAATCAGTTTTTTGTTCATTTACTTATGAACGAATTAAATTATTTTTAAAACATTATTATATAATATCATTAGTATCATCAATATACTAGTATTTTATTTTGAATATATTTATACGTAAACTTTCACATACATCCACCTAATGGGATACACAATCATCGTTCGTGTGTAGGACGGACTACCACCTCGTGAAATGATGTCATTCATTCTTCCATATACCACATTTAAAGGATGGAAATAATGATGCATTTATATTTTTTATATTTCCTATATATATATGTAAAATTTAAAATACATTTATGCTTATTTAATCATTTTATAAAAACACTTTTATGCTTTCAATTTTGTGGAAGTATGATAACATAGATTATGAGCGAGTGAAGTATTTCCTCTTTAAATGGATGAGATTAATTTATGCAATACATGGTGTAACATCCTTAAACTACTAGTGAGGGCCTTTGTGTTTAAGTGGGGAGAGTATGCATTCATCTCCAAAATGTAGCATAACCGAATATAAATTACATAAAAGTAGTGGAAGTTGTAATAAACATCAGAAAATAGATCTCTAATGGGAATAGATTACAATATCAAAAGGAAGATCATATAAAATAGTGATCCTGATACATGTCATATGTTTTTATAGACAACCAAAATAGGTTAACACCTATATAGTATAATACATGTATCAAATGTAGAAAAAGGCCAAAACATGTCCCATTAAGCATCACAAGCCTCATATTTATCCCATTATACCATTATCCTAAGATGTAATCAATAACATATATTATTGTTCTTTCCCTTATCCATACCTATAATCATATTTTCTATTTCGGCACCCAATGATGTCCCAAATTGGGAGAGAGACATAATCATAGTAGGAAACCACACGGGGTCTATTCCATTTAGTCTCGGAAAATATATATAACAATAGTGTTCAGGAAGAAATGTAATATTAAAAAGAGATATTGAATGTAAACATCCTGTAAAGTCGAGATTATTATTCAAAATCATGTCATTTAATAATTTTCATTAAAAATGTAAGTCTCTAATTTAATAGTCAGAACTATTTAATTGTAATCAACTTCAATTATCCATACATTATTATTTAGTTAATAAGTCTCAAAACATGGAAAAATTTCTTGTGCCCCCATGATAACAGGATCAAATGATTCTAAAACAAGATATCCATAAAGATCAATACATTGACCAAATCCAACAATTTTCTTTGGCTTGAAAGACAAGTTATATAAACTATTTCATTTATTATTTTTTATGAACCTGAGCATATCCATGGAATTCCTAATTGGAATGTAGGTATCACTACATGTATAACATAAAACATCACCCTACAAGTCCATCTATGGATATCCTCACATGTACCTAGGTATCAATGAAGGTGTGGAATAAATCCCCACCCATTAAAGTCTTTCATCATTAGTCCTCTAAGGGTTCCCAACAATTACCTGTGGAAATATAATCAAATTTCATTTGGGTCCATCCTAGAAATTCTATATGGAATCCAAATATCCCTCAGTATATAGTATTCAACCCTTATATTATCTCCTTGGAAAACCACTAGAGAGTCCATGTATAACTCTGGAATAAGAAAGATACAATCTAATTGAGTTTGACTGCGGCCTTCTCATATGAATCCATGTGTCACAAAAGAAAATATAATCATTAAATATCATTTAGTTAAATTCATTGAATCTATTTCATATAAACAAGTTGAGGTTAACCCCATGAAAAATAACTTTACACCACACCTCAAAAGGTGGAAAAATGCACAAGCTCTGATTAGGTGTCCAAGACATTAATTATTATCTCATGGGAATTTATTATAATATGGTTTTCATGGTTAATTAAGAAAAAAATATAAATTTTCAAGGGGCATGAAATCCATACCCTTTCCTTAAATCCATTTCAATTACCACTTGTAATTCATATTTCAATTAAATTTGAAATTAAATTTCCAGATTCAATTTAATGTTCAAATAACATGAAAAAGGGTAAAAGGGAACACCTCACGGGATCGAAATCATATTCCATCAAAATAGACCATTTAAATAAAAACACCCAAAGTTGTGGTTCTGATTTCAATTTATTCAACCAATAACTATTCATCAGTGACCTTTCATAATTCACAGGTTATGCTAAAAAATTCCATTTAAGGATTAAATATATTTTAAAAAGGTATATTCACCATGAATTGGGAGTGCATAAATTAAGAATATAAATAACATATCTATATTAAAAGAAATTCATGAGGCCATTTATTGTAGGTCTATCGAAGATTTATCATCCAATCTTGGCTCTGGATTCGACTTTCATCGGGGTAAAATAGAAGAAGTGATGAAGAACCTATTAATAGGGAATATTATCTTGAACCTAAATAGCACAACTGATATTTATAAAATTGAATAATGGATAAATATTAATCATGTACTCACTGATATAGACCCAATAAGATAAGAGACACTTAAATCAGAGATCAGATGGAGTCAGGGTAACAATTCCTAGATTAGTATTCAAAGATAGTTCAAAATAAATCATCTTGTTGTGTGGGAGAAAAAGAAACAAATTTGGGTTTAAAATAATATCAAGGTAAAATAGTGATTTTACACAAAATATTTGGTTTCTATGATTTAGTCCCATAGTATGACAAATCATCTTCCAATCTTTCACAATTATCTATATGAATGGGAACCTAACATGGTTTACCTTCACAGTTTGATTAACCATGCAAAAACCATTCCAAAACCCACTTTAAAAAAATTGATTGGTTTCTTCATGGTGGTGTGGACCAAATAACACATTTTTTCCTTACTATGTATCCTGATCTTTATCTATTATCGTGACCTGAATGGTTTATCAAATTTTTCAACTTGCCTCACATGGTTTGAACTAACAGTGTACCCGGATTATTTCAACCCAAAACATTGGTTTTAGGATCCAAACTAGCCCCAGAAACCCTTGATACCTCCTGGAATTCAAAGGAAATTCAAATTAGGCCACATTTAAACATTTAAACAAAGATCTGATTGAATTTAAAGGATCCGCAATGCAATGATTAATGAGGTACTTATAAATATCCACCCTTAACGTAATCATCCCTGAATTTCCATTCCTACTGGGTTAGTCATGATCTTAAAATAACTCCGGCCAATGCAATTGTACATCACGCTCCTACTTCAAGGTCACATCTTGTAATTGAATATACTTCCATATAACCTATCCTAAAGTAACTGATCATCCTCAGTGAACCTTTTTTATACAATCCAAAATAATTTTAGGATGCTCCTCAATGGATGCATCTACCTGTTACTCAACCTCCTCCGAATGAAAGACATGAGACAGGTCTGAATAATAATGACATAACTCAGATAGTTAAAATAATTACTCCATATCATGATACCTATGAGGTAACTACAACTGATAAGTTATCAAACCAAATCTATCCATAATCTCAAACGACCTGACATAATGTGGTGAAATCTTACCCTTTATTATGATTTTCCAATGTCCCAACCTCAGTGAAACACATAAGAAAACCTTATCCCAATATTCAAACTCTAGAAGTTTTCTATGGTGATGGACATATGATGTTTATTTAGACTTCATAGTATCCATCAACCTTTGAATCAACTGAACATTCTCTATGTCCTCCTGAAAAAGATGAGATCCCAGCATAGCTACCTCTCATTCCTCAAACCAATACATGGGTGATGAAAATGTCTTACCATAAAAATAATCATAAGGATCCACCTGTATATTACACTAAAATTAATTATTGTGTGATAACTCAACTCGGGGTGTATGCCTCTCCCAAGAGCCCCTAAAATCTAAGTTTCATGCTCGCATCGTGCCCTCAAGAACCGAAATTGGGACCTCTGACGGGCTATCTTTCCAGGGGTGTTATGCCTTGCTCATAAAAAATTTTCTACCAAACACCCTATGCATCCCTTTCCAGAAACATGATGTCAACTAGGTTTACCTATCATAAATGGTAATGTGTGGGACCCTAAGATGTCGTACAATCTCACAGATGTACAATCTCTCATTCTCAACAACACTGAAGGTTTCCATGATTAGAAGGAAATGTGTAACCTTCAAGATCATATCAAAAAAACCCCATAAAAAATAATTTCCTAAAGGAGACCTCAATAGAATTGTCACAAAAAAATACAATTTCAACCCACTTCCACTAATGGATTGGTAGATACTATAAAAGAATGGATGGTATTTGTTGTTTTTCCTTCACCAGCTGATAGGTGGAACAACTTATGATGAAATCGTATACATCTATTTTCATACTCGTCTGCCAGTACTGGAGTTGTAAAATATGATACATATTGGTGCCACCAGGATGAACTATCAATTATAAAGCCTGAATGTCTCACAACATATCTTTGGTCATGTTTGTTAAACCCCATACAAAACCATACACAGAATGAATTTCATCCTTTTCTACGGTCCCACAAGGAGGGGGTCCTCACATATCACACTCCCCCATATGACTAGCCTCTTATAGCCTGATATATGCATCATCTATACATATTCTAGTAGGTTAGAGGTCACAACTAAGGATGATAGAATGGTCTTACCCTAACTGTCATGCACATCAATGTGAACCTCAGAGAACAACAACGTAGGCTACCAATCACTACTGGTCTGCTAAACTGTTTGTATCTGAGTCCTTATGTTTTATGAATCAGCCACTCCAAAGCCTTTAACAAGCGTGTAGGAAAGCTCGAATTAAAATGTCTGTAAGTATTCCACCAACCTTCTATACCTTAGTTTAGTATATTGTTTTTTAAATTTGTACATGATGATTTTTTAGTGCATGTACACCACAAAAATATTTTCCAATAACTAATTTATCCAACATCGAAATGCATGAACAACCACAGCTAAGTCAAGATTATGCATCAAGTAATTCTTGTCATGTTAACTCACCTATTGAGACCCATACACCATGACTCTAGAACAAGACATATGAACTACTACTAGACAAATACTTAATGTGTCCTAGTAAATAGTGTAACTCCTGCAGGGCTTTGGAAAAATCACTATCAATATAGAATTTAATATCCCTTTCAGCTCCTGAAAGTTCATATAAGAGGAATATGATCATAAAAACATCACACACTAAGTCAATCCATTTAGCATCGTTGATAAGGATAAGAAGTCCTCTATGAAAATCCAGTAGTTACTAGTTATCCCAAAAAAACTCTATAACTCAAAGAGGTTCATGGGATGCTCCTAAGAAACGATAGCTCTATCCTTCTATGGATAAACTGAAACTCTTTTCTCTAAGATAATGTGAACTAGGAAGTGAATATGATTAATAAAAAAGTGATAGTTTATGATTTTTTCATATAATTAATGCTATATCAGTGTGTAAAATTATATCTCCAGTTTTCTTCATTTTTATCTCAATTTTGAGAATACAGTTGGAGATCAACCTTGAAATCCACCATAAATGAATCTAGATAAGGATTGAACAATCGGTGTATCATGGCCATGAAGATAACTAGCATGTTCATGGGGAAAAACTAAAGAACTAAATACTCATAAAGTCAATATATTCTATGAAAATATGTGTGACGTATTTCTAATGTTCTAACATGCACTTGACGATAAACCGATCATAAACCTATCATCGAGAACAACTGAGATCCTAAGAGTTAGTCTAAGTGACCATCTATCTAGGGCATAAGAAACTAGTTCTCTATCTTATTCTAATTAATTTTCTGATAATCCACACAGATCCTGAGTGTACTATCCTCTCTTTCCACAAAATGCACTAGATTACCCCATAGAAAGTACTGGGATAGATAAAACCCTTATCCCTTAAATCCTCTAACTTCATCTTGAGCTCTTTCATCATAGTAGTATTCATCATATAAGGAGGAATGGATACCAGTGAAGCCCCTTGCACTATCTCAATAGATAACTCCACCTCTCTCTCTGGAGCCAATACAGAGAAGTCATCATGGAAAATATCCCTAAAATAATCAATCACTAGAGGGAAATCCATCTGATATGTACCCTGATCATTAAGATACTAACTCGCAATATGATTTTTCATTCCACCCATCCCATAACGCTCAGGTCAATCTAGACATTCTTGGACATCCCATTCACCATGGTAAATAAACTCCCCACCCATTGGGGGGATGTGAAGGTCACCCAATGTAGATAGAAATCAATGAAATCATGAAAGGAAACCAACCAGTTATTCATGATAATAATGTAAAAACCAATCATATAGTGAAGAATGCGGTCCCATATGATTTTACACCCAAAAATCTCAAGGGGTACTCCCAACAATAATGTATTTTAATCATTATAATCCCCAAAAGAGTGTTAAGCATCATGAATCCATTATATTTATAATCCCTAAGCCCATGGATCTCCACAATAGGCACAAATTTAAGCCTATGTGAAGAACCAATGTCAAAAAGTGTATAAATTAATATAGATGGTACCAAAATAGAACCTCTAATAGTATAAGTTTTGAGATCATGCTTCTCAAGGGTCTATTCCACAGTATGTGTTTGGACTGAACTGCAACTATGTGTTTCTACCTAGATACCCTGAATAGATACACCCTACTATTACTGTAAAATAGGGGTCTGACTTCCACAACCACGACCACCACCTCGGCCAGATCAGCCAGCTATACTCTAGCTGTCTGCCTGATTAGAAGCATCGGACCCCACTCCTGAACTTGGATTTAATGTAGACCCTCTTTCATTGGCTTCCGGAGGAAGCTTTATTCATAATCATTATAGATGGACCATCATTACATAATATCATCACTCTATAGGTTCCCTGATACACTAAGGCCACATATGTCCCATCCTAACACACTGGTATCACCTCATTTGGCTACCTGAGTATGTGCTCTGATAGATTATATTAGTTCTTGGTGTAACTCCTAGGTTTTGGGTGCCACCCAAAGGTGCCCCATACCTGGTTGGTCACATAGAATCAAGTGAATTTACCTAAACTCCAAAGGTCTCCAACTCATAGCAAGGGCCTTGGTTGTGTTAGTGGGGAAACTATGCCCTCCATGGAAGAGTATCATAGTGGAAAAAAATTGTAATAACAACTGTAACAGAAGCAGTAATACCATACAATAGAAGTAAACAATGTAAGGATGATAATAAATAATCAAATAGAAGAAATATATAAATTATTTATGACACACATGTATTGGAAATCATCCAAACAAGTAACAATGTTGTAAATAGAGTATTAAACCAAATTAAAAAAAGCCAAATTTTATGGAATTGCAATCCACACCTTGGTCCCATTCTCTCCAACTCCACAACAATCTATTAACTGACGTAGAAGGGTGCATGCCCTTATATATACTTACATCCATATAATTGGATTTGGAAAAAAATCATGACCCAAACAGGGGTTGATACGAATCACAGTTGGAAACCCCCAAAATATTTTTGCCTAACTATCAATGAATATATATAGCAGGAAAAAATCATAAATGAAGTAATAAACTAAGATGTACTCAAAAGTAAACAATCCTACAGTTTTTAATTACTTTTATTTACATTTAATAATTATTCAAACCCTTAAATATAGAAATTTGTAGATCTAGCCTAAACTCTGTATCCTTTATGTAATTGAAAAATAGATTTCTCAAAAGAACATCTAATAATCATATAATATCGAGTCCAAGATTGTGCTTTCGATTGGAAGACTGATGACAAACAATAAATCAATCACAAGAAACCCTCTAGGAAATTTCACATAGTTTAAACCCTTTGGTTCAACATATCCCCAATTGAATAAAGATGCAATGACCCTCTGGGAAAGCTCACACATTCTAACCCCTGTGGTCTAACCCAAAAAAAAGACTCTTTGATGATGTAATCATCGTAAATTCCACATGTGATCTTTTAACGATAACTACAGAATCTTTGAGGAAGAAATCAATGTATATTCTCCACGTGGTCCCATAATGGTATATTATAGACACCCTATGGGAGAACTTATTGTCAATCCCCCCTAGGGTATTGAAATGTGAATATAACATACACTCTGGGGAAGCCCTCAATGTCAATTCCTCATATAGTTTAACTACACCAAGTTCTCAAAGACTTGTGTAATACAATCGTGTACAAACGATATCCAAAATCCCAATTTAATCTCAACTACTACAAGTATAAGCAGATAAAGTACATAGCACCAAAATTTAAAAATAAACAATAAGCATTTTCAATTCCAACCTAACTAGTAAGGAAAGGGAATAAGGACTTCTTATTGGAAGCATATACCAAACAACCATAAACATTCAAATAAGTAAACAGGCCCATGGTTTTTTCCTAAGCATACAATTTAGTATAATATATATCAATGAAACCCTTAATATAGAAATCAATCTAAGGAAGATGACAACAATGTTCAATTACTTAACACGAAATACCCAAACGACGGGTAATCATCACTTACGCATATATGAGTCAAAGAGAAACTCTAAAAGGAAACAAACCTCCCACATCGATGTTGTATGAAAATTTATCTTGAATGTCAAACATTGAATCTTCCTAGAATGTCATAGATCCATAAAAAGATAAAAAATGTTCAACATTGGATAACATGAGAGAGAGATGAAATCAGGAAGAGAGATTCAAGAACCAAGAATTCAACGAGGTGATTCCAACACAAATGGTAGTGTTTTATTCGGAGAACCGTTGATAGATCGGTGGTTTGAAGATGATTCGACGATTCTATATGCTCCTTCATGAGACACGTCCAGAAGAAGATGAAAACAACAGTTAAATGCTACCCCGGTTTGATATCTAAATTAAAAAAGAAAATCACACAATGTGTTCATTTAATGCACATGTCGTGCACGTGCCTCAACCAACCGCCTCTTTAGGCAGACCACACAACCATGTACTCACCCATTACATGACTTGTACACACCCACCAACGGAAACCAGGTACACGACGTGTACTCAAGATTACATGGCATGTACATAGAAAATTTTCAAATTCTTCTTTTTTCCTCAAAAAACACCTGAAATCAAGATATGTACCTGAAATGAAGATCCATGTTCTTAAAAACGTTCCCAATTAAATCAATTCATCCTTAAATTTCCCTTCCAAGGGTGGCGAAGAATAAAAATTAAAAAAATCTAGCCACTATGATCATATATCGACCTCCCTCTCCCAACTATCCTCTTGTACTCGCCCATGTTTCCATATCAAATGTACAAGAGGAACATACCAGCCATGTAGAACCTTTATACTGTGATCCAAAATCCTTATAGGGTGATCCACAAAGGATGAATCTTCCACCAACTCAACCTCCATGGGTTAGAAAAATGTGAGATAGATCTGAAGAGTTACATCATAGCTGAGAAACATGAAAGACATCGTGCATATCCCAGTACCTCTGAGGTAACTACAACTGATAGGAAATAGGCCCAACTCTCTCTAAAACCTCAAATGGTCTGACATACCCCAGTGAAAGATTTTAATATCTCCAAATCCTTCTATTTCCCTACCACGGTGTGTCACATAAGAAAACCTGATATCCAACCTTGAACTCTAGAGGTCATCTCTTTCGATCAAAAAATGATTTCTGGAGAAGCTATGTAGTTGATATCCTCTTCAAAATCAACTCCACCTTCTCAGTGGTCTCTTAGACAAGAAGATGTACCAGCATAGCTGACTCTCCTACCTCTAGCCAACATAGTGGTGATCGACATGTCCTACCTTACAACGCATCTTTAGGTTCCATCTGAATCATCTCCTGAAAACTATTATTATAGGAAATCTACATTAGGGGTATTCTTTTCTCCCAAGAGCCCCAAAAATCATGGATTAATGGTAGAAGCATGTCCTCCAAGACTTGAATCATGCACTCATACTGGACATCTTTCTGGGGATGGTAAGATATACTCAAAAGTAACTGTGTATCCAAAGCCCTCTGTAGTCTCTTCTAGACACAAGAAGTAAACCCATCATCCCTGTCTAAAACGATAGAGTGTAGAACCCCATGAAAATGTAAATTCTCTCAGATGTACAAGCTTCCCAACCCATCAACACTGACAGTATCCTTAATCAGTAAGAAGTGTTCAACCTTCACATGTTTTTGAATGAAAACCCAAAATACATCATTCCCTAAAGGTGTCCATGGTAAAACTATCCTGAAATCCATCGTGACACGCTTCTACTTTCACTCGAGAATGGGTAACTAATACAAAATACTTGTTGGTCCCAAATGATCTGTCTTCACCTGCTGATAGGTGCGGAATCTCATAACAAAACCAGCAACAAACCTCTTCATACCAAGGCACTACTACTTATATTTTAGTTCTTGTTACATCTTGGTGACACTAGGATGAACTGCCCAAAATGTGGAATAAAAATCCCACATTAGCTTCTCATGTATGTTTGCTGACACCCATACACTTCCATGAATATACATGATCTCATTCTCTTGAATGGTCTATCCAGGAGTATGGTCCTCACATGACACACTCTCCCATAGGTCTAGGCCATTAGAATCTAGTAGCTTCCACATTTCCACAAGATCCACTAGAGTATAGGTAACGACTATAAAAGAAAGAAATTTCTACCCCTATTTGTCGTGCACCTCCAAATGCATCTCATAGAAAATATTGATAAGCTTCCTCTCACGGCTGGCCTCTCGCACTTCCTGTATTTGAATCCTCCTACTCAACGCATTAGCAACAATGTTTCCTTTCCCAGGCATGTAGGAAAGCTCAATGTCAAAAGACTAAAGGTACTCAAACCACCTTCACTATCTCAAATTCACATCACACTGAGTAATGATATACTTGAGTCTTTTTTGGTTTGTGAGAACCACAAAATTATCTCCCAAATGATAATTTATCCAATAGAATAAGGTATTCACAACTTAAGCTAACTCAAGAACATGCATCAGGTAATTCCTCTCATCTGGCCTCCACTTTTGGGACCTGTATGCAATGAATCCTTCCCCCTGCATAAGAACTACTCCCAGCACGATACCTGATGCATCACAGTAAACTATGTAACTATTTCCAGCCTCCATAAAAACTAGTATCAGTGCTGAAGTCAATCTCCCTTTAAACTCTTGAAAGGATGACTCACAAGATTCTATCCAGAAGTTTTTTTAACTTTCTTAGTCAGGCCCATCAGTGGCACTTCTAAGTGCGAAAACACTTGTATAAAGTGTATGTAGTAACCATACAGCCCTAGAAGACTCTATACATAAAGTATTTTCTTCGGCTACTCCTAGTAAAATACTACTCTCATAGTCTCTAGGTCTAATGATATTCCTGTCACTAAGATAACACGACCCAAGAAGTTAATCAGATCCATCCAAAAGTGGCATTTTGAGAGATTAATATACAATTGATGCACGATCAGTGTACCCAAAATGATCTCACGTGGGGTGGTATGGTCATGTCGAGTGAGAGAGTACGATATCATCCACGAAGACTATCAAAAAATAATCTATGTAAAGATGGAACACTCAGTTAATCAGTTTGATGAAAATTGTTGTTGTGTTCATGAGACTGAACAGCATAAACACATACTCGTATAAACTATACCTTCTCCAAAATGAAATAAGAGGTATATATGATGGTCAATCATGAAACTGGTGATAAACGGATCACAAGTCATTATGAAAGGACACTGGGGCTCCTCAAAGCTGATCAAAGAGATCCTAAATCCTCATCAAGGGATATCAGTTCTTGACCATCAACTGGTTCAACCTCTGATAATCCACAATGAGTTTGAGAGTACTATTCTCCTTCTTCACAACAAGGAATGCTGAACCCCAAGGAGAAGTACTGGTTTAGATGAAACTGATTTCTTGTAACTCCTCTAACTACTTCTTGATCTCTTGTAACCCTATTGTATCCATCCTATAGAGAGGAATGGACACATGTGTCGCTCCCTGCCCAAGATCAATAAATAATTATACCTCTCACTCTAGAGGTAAACATGAAAAGTCATCTGGAAAGTCATCCCTGAGATGATCCACCACTAGAGGAAAGTCCCTATGTGAAGTCCTATGATCATCAAGATATAAATATGAATTTTTTTTTGTTATTCCCCCTAACCCAAGATGCTTGGGTCTAGCTCTGCTCTTAGGAAAAGTCCATTGTCCCTTGTGTAGAAAAGACCTACCCTCTGGTGATGTGAAACTCTCTCTATAGAGATAATAGTCCACAAAGGCCTGAAAAGAGACTAACTAGTACATTTTATGAATGAAATAAATACTGAATATGGACCATATTACTATAATATCGACACTATACTCAGTCTATCGGGAACTGAGGTCTCGTATTCCCACTCTCCCCACACTGGTATCATACGACATGGCTACCTGAAGAATTATCTCGTCTACTTGGATCATCGCTATAGACTCCATGAAACACTTCCTACAATCAATCGGGGGAGTACAATAACTGGATGCTGAACCGCTTAGGCTCATAGATCCGAACTCCATCAGATTACGCTCGGTGATCTTCACTTGGTTGACTATAGAAGATAAGAATGTTAACCTGAAGATGATCACATGGGATCTGATTTCATGTCTGAGGCCATCCTCAAATTTCATGGCCAGAAATAACTCATCACCCCCGTAATGGGTGTGAAGACATGTAGCTCTATGAAGAGATAAGAATACTGCATGACTGAAAGAGTACCTTGTTCCCGACCAATGAATTTTCATTCTCGGTTGGCCCTCAAGGTCTCCGGGTAGAAATAGTCATAGAAGATCCACTAGAACTCATCCCAAGCCATAACTCATTGGTGTCCCGCCTGTAATATCACATCCCACCATCTCTTAGAGGAATCTCGAAGCATGTAGCTTGTGATATTTACCCTCCTCTCAAAAGGTGTCCCAAGGTGCTCAAAGATTTACACCATGGGTTCTAACCACGACTCTATAGCCTAATGTCACACATCTCGTGAGCAGGTGGGAGGATTTTTCGTTTTAAAAACCCATGTCAACTCTTCCATATACTGGGAAGGATGCAGTGCTCCCTAGTAGGTCATCATAAAACTCATGAAGCCTTATCATAATTATACATCAGCACATATGTCTGATATAATAGTTCGGGGCAAGACAGGAACAATGGGAGGATCTTCTGGTAGTCTACGTTCTACCATATCTGGTATCTGATCAATTCCCTACATCTCGCCTACAACTGGATGATGTCTCGGTGGCATTACTCAGCAAGGTCAAGTGCACACCTCAGTTCAAGATTATCAAGGTCTTAAACATAAAAGTTAAAGAGAGTAATAGGAGAATAAAACATTCAAGATTTCCAAAAAAGGGTTACACATCATGTATACCCTCCAAATGGTGTGTTCCCTACGGTTTCAATATGGGTGTGTACCTCTACCAAACATAGTCATGTAACACACCATACACATGGTGTGTTCCTCTAATGACACAGTGTGTTCTTGAATTTTCCTTCTTTCCCGTGTTCTTCTACATATCTAAACCACATGGTTCTCTCATGGGTGACACAACATGGAATGTTCACTCTACACATGGAATTTACCACTGATGTTCTAACCACCTATGTCGTTAGTCACATAGTTGAAGACACGGTCGATGCTATACGACTTTCAAGAATACGAAATGGCATGTACAACCCAACTTTCAACCATCCATGTCATTAGTCACATGCCCGGATACATGGCCTATTCGACACAATGTGTACTCCCAGAACACAATGTATTCTACAAAATACTTATCAACCTATGTCTCTACTGACACAATCAATCAAACAGTTAAGATCAACATGGTGTGTACTCCTAATAAACAATGTGTACTTATGAAAATTGGTCTCTTCTAGAACTGAAGAACATGTGGCATATTTTCATTACACCACATGCTATGTTTTCTAGGTTTCTGGATAGTATGGCTCTGAAACTTATCTAGAACCCTTGAAAACATATAATCTTGTCCAAGTAATGACAAATTCCAACCAATGAGATCCCATACTCCCCCAAATCAATGTTTGGAATCCTATTCCACATTAAAACTTGAAAAAATTAAACTAAATTTCATACATGATCCATAAAATTCAGATCTTAGAGGTCCCATAACACCTTAGAGACCAATGTTTGGCATGATACCAAAAGAAAATTGACATATTAGCAATACCCTATCAAATATAAAGTATTTTATCAAGGATTATATCAAAAAATCAAGAATATCTAGCACAATATCTATCACAACAACATGAAATCGATAATTCACCATAAATGGAATGACAAGAATGCATGACATGTGATCTCTAACAAGATCCTATATGATCCATGACATGGAATACCCTCATCTAATTGGGTTGCAAAAAAAATATACCCTCAATGATATAAATCATAACAGCACAAAACATGTGTATCACCTAATGGTGAAATCAAATCAATTGTAACAATTGAAAACCTAGAAAAAATTTCAATTTTCGATATACCTTGGCTTTTTTCTGTACATGGGGTAGCTAGTCCTATGAAAATATTATTAAGAACAAAATATTACATCCTATACCAATCTATAGGATCCAAACAATAAGTCATAGAAGAAAATAATGCCTCTGATACCACTTTGTAATGTCTCGAATCTGAATGCGGCACAAATGTTCCCCGTACTCAATTGGTCACATGGACTCAAGGGAATATCCCCGAATGCTAGAGGATTCTGACTATCAGTGAGGGCCTTGGGTGTGATAGTGGGGAAACTATGACCTCTTTGGAAGATTAACACACCAGAAATAGATTGTAATAAAAACAGTTGTAGAATTAGTAATACCATACAAAAAAAGTAAACAGTGGCAGACTAATAATAAATAAACAACTGGAGCACGTATATATGTGATTCATGTCACATATTTCATGGAAAGTATCCAAATAATTCAATTTTTTTTAAATAGAGTACTAATCCAGTGCACACAAAAAAAAAAGAATAATCATCTACAGCATCACAAGCCTCAGCTTTGTGCCATTCTCTCTAGCTCTATTGTAATCAAGTACATGGTGTAGAAGGATGATTTCCCTTATCTACAACTGCAAAAATATAATCAGTTTTGGTCTAAAATCATGACCTAAATAGGGTGTGATATGAATCCCAGTAGGAAACCACCAAAGTATTAGTGCCTAACAGTCAGTGAATATATATAGCTGGTAAAATGAATAAATAAACTAGGAAGCACTCAAAAGTAAATAATCCTATAGTTTTCTATTACATTCATTTAAATTTACTAATTATTTAAACCTTTGAATAAAGAAACCAGGGGATCTAACCTAAGCTCTGTATCCTTTATATAATAGAAAAATATATGTTTTAGAAGACCATATAACAATCATGTAAGACCAAGTCCAAGCTTGTGCTTTGGCTTGGAAGACTCGTCCAAATCATTCAATCACTCACAAGAAACCCTCCAGGAAATTTCTAATAGTCTAACACCTCTGGTTCAACATATAATCAAATCAATAAAGATAAAACAACTCTCTGGGAAAGCTCACACAGTCTAACCCATATGGTCTCACCCAAACATAGACTCTCTGAGGATGTACTCACCATCAATTCCACCAGTGGTCTTTTAACAATAACTATAGACTCATTGAGGAATCACTCAACATCTATTCCCTCTGTGGTCTCATATTTTTATACTATAGACACTCAGAGGGAGCACTCCCCGACAATCCCCCCTATGGTATTTGTAACACCCCGAGATTTTTTGAAAAATATTCTTTTTAATTTCATTAATGTATTTTGTTATACGCTACACCAAAAGGATTCTTTCACAACACGCAACCCTGACTTGGCTTGCATTACACGCAATCACGACCTTCCTCGATAGCGTGTGTTGTACGCATTACTGGGTTTTAATAAACAACGATATATTATTATAGTATTGTCATGAACTAGCCGTTATGAATAGTGTTAACTAAATTTTGAATTTTATAACATTATTATTCATCTTACACATTTTCTAGAACATGGTATAAGAACAAAATAAATTTTTCGGGTAAAATAAGTATTTTTCAAAAAATCCAGTTTTGCCGCCTTTTTATGGGGCACCCACTTTAAATCTAGTTTTTTACATGTTTATAAGTTCAATTTGAAAAAATAAAATTCTTTTTTTGAATCAGGATATAAAAATTTACATTAGATAAAGTTTTGATATTTTTCCGATAACTTTCATATTTTAATGAATAGTAAAAACACGCTATATTTTAATTAAAAACATCTTTTTTCATCATAATATCTTATGTGGTTAAATTATAATATTTAATGGTTTTAAAGTATAAATAGAATATATTTTTACCCTTTAATATAATTTATGTCATTAGCATTGATTTTACCTTGAATTCGTAGGTTAAATCAATTCAATCTTTTGCAATGTTTTAAAGAAAAACCCGTTTTTGTTCGACAATGGGATTAATTTTAATTTAATTTCTGCATCTTTTGTGTATTGAATTTGGAAAAATGGATTCCATATTTGGAATCAGTGGGTCCAAATTATGTTAATAAGCTACTTTTTATTTTTGGGCATTGTGAATAGTAACTACGGTAAATTTTATTTACTATAGTTAAAGGTAAATCGGGTAATTAAGGGTAAATATAAGATTATAAAATTACCCTAACACTTGGAAAAATCCTATTGGATGGCTAAAAGTAGACCCATATAACCTAAGGGTCAGATTAGATTCATATTATGTACTTTTCTCCATGAAAATAATTTAATTATTATTAAAACCAAAGAATGTGACAACATGTCACTTTCTTAAATCTTATAAGTATAATAATTTTAATCTAGTGATAAACTTCATGAAACTTCAAAAATGAATAGTCTCAAGAAATCTAATTCAATTATCTACATCATAGGAATTTATTTAGAATTTTTAGGGATTAAATAATTATCATTTATTATGACACAAAGATGATTCAGCAATTGTCTTATTAATGAAATATTGACATAATTGATGTTATAAATGCCAAAATAAATGTAATTTGAGGCTTTTTATGACTTACAATAATTTTCTAGGTTAATATAACATGTTATTCTTGATTTAAGTAACTTTTTTTGAATATATCATTCTGTTATGATTTTCATAAAAATCATGTACCAAATAGTGTCAAAATTGACATAAAATAGTTTTTAAAACAAATATTATATTATTAATTGTTATTTTATTCCTAAAAATCTAAGGTTCGGCCAAATGACTTATATAAGATTATATATATTAATAATAAACAACTTGGGGTTCTTTTGGCTTGATATAGTAAGTTTATTAACCATATAGTGTAAGAAAACAAAAAGACACGGTAAAAGTTAAATTATTTAACTTAGAGTTAAATCTAATTGATAAGGTTAAAATAATAACCTAAACTTGTCTAAATCCTATTGTATGAGAGGATTTCGACCCATCCCCACATTATCCTATAAATAAATTAATTTGGATCTATTTAAAACCGAACTTGACTTTATAATAAAATAAAATATTTAGTTATTCCAAAGGTACCCCTATCCTCCCTTATAAAAGGGCACCTCCTCCCTCTCTTCCTCACACAACTTTGAGCCTTAAAGCTAGTCCAAACCCTTCCTAATTCTCTTCTCCACTTCCCTAGAAACATCCTAGAGGTTCTGGTCTTCCTTAAAGTCCAATTTTAGTTCCCTAAGAGGAGGTCTCAAAGAGGCGCTTCAAAGAAGAGGTAATTTCCGTTACCGATTCTTTCACCTTTATTTCTTCTTCCACTTCTTCTTCTTAGGTTGTTTCATTATGAAGTAATAACATCAGTATCACTCATATACTGATATGTTATTATAAGTATGAAACAATCCTATTTCCCCATCTATCCATCCTACGGAAAACGAAATCACCGCACGTGCGTACGTACGGAATACCGTCTCCACGCCGTGGTGAAATCTATTTTCCACCACCACCTTACTTGGATGGGTATAATGGTGTAAATAATAACTATATATTATTATTTTAAAGTGATATTGATTCTGAAATAGTATACATACACTCCCATACAGTCCCACGATCATGAGAACGATATCATCGCTCGTGCGTATGTACGGACTACCGTCTCCACGACGCGATGAGATTCATTCTCCACTTTAACCATTCATGAATGATTATAAAGTATATATAATAAGTAATCATGAAATATATGACATAATAATGATACTAGATTTATGTGTATATATATGTATGTCATCTACTTAATTCCGTTCAACTCAATAAGGAAACGAAAACAGCGTTCATGCGTATGTACGGCCTACCGTCTCCATGAACGGTGTATTTCTTTCCATTTACTGATTTATTATATATTTGTATATTATGAATATATATATATAAATAACGTTTTATATTCTGGAATTAATTAATTATTATCTAAGTAATCATATGAATAATTACAAGTCAAAACACGGACGACAAATGAAACAATTTTACCCAAAACTCTCTTTAACATGGAATTTACAAAAGAACGGGTAATATAAAGTCATAAGTGAACCATATATGATATCATAACAATGAATATGATTCTGTAATAAGTCAATGACATTATTTAAATCATTATACAGGAGGTTCAGACACTTACGAAGCAAATCGGACCTACGGTAAGGGAAATATCACAATCTTATTTTTATCCGAGATTGTTTATACTTTAGTATTTAATGGGGTGTATTTTATCTTCCACATCCATGTTTCCTGAATATGTAATATTATTTCCATCCACCTACAATTTTTTAAATCCAATTTTACCCTTCGGTGAGTTTTTAGAAAAGGATATGAAAAGAATCTTTTGTCGTTTTTCGTACGAGGTACTTTTTTGACTTTTCCTACAAAAGTACGAGAAGAATGTTTTTTAAACTTATACGGCAAGAATGGATTTTTAAAACATTATTTCCAAGAATAATCCTTTATAATTTTTCAAGATTATTTTTAATCAACTTCTTTTAGTTTATAATTGTATGACATGTTAAGAAAAGAAAAGTGTTTTTGAAGTAGAAAGGATATTTTCCTTATGAATGGAGTTCAAATGTTTTATCAAAATTATTTTCCATCTAAGATAATATAGGGTTCTATTTTTATCCCTATTATTACATTGATTTGATTATGTTGTGAGGGAATTATTTTTATGAAGTCATTTACCTTATATGATTTGTTTTATGATCCCATTTTTGTTACATGTGTTATGCGATGATGTATGATTTATGATTATGTGGCACACATAAGAAAGGATTCATTATAAGATGGGTGGGACCTATATCTCCCTCCAATGCATTGGGTAAAGATTTTATATCTCATGAGATAGACATGGATGGAATGGTAGGTTATACCGGTTTAGTGAAACAGGACTGAAACGAGGGTGACTCAGTTCAGAAGGGGTCTTTGTCCACTAAGATAGTATTGGTAATGAGTCTTGACTAACAAGAAATGATTCTCTATGATTATGTGTGTATGCCACAAAGTTTCATGTTTTAAGTTATGATTATTGTGATTACATTTCACTACTATGATTTATCCCATGTTATGAAATTATTCTCTCTTTTGCAGGTTAAGATTTTCAAAATGTTATGTTCTTATGATGTGATTGATATTTCTTTTATTTACCCTTACTGAGCATTTGAGCTCACCCTTTTATGTTTTCTTTTCCCCAGGATATAAAGAAAGGTTTTAGGTATAAAAAAATGAAGATCTTTATGGGAGATGTTAAAGATCTTTCACCAGGATTAGAAGATTATATTCCGAGTTTCCAAAGACACTAAACTATTACGATCCTTGTGTGTGTGTTTTTTTTGTGTACTAAGTATTCCGCAAATGTATTGTAATGTCAATGTACGCCAAGCTTCGGGTCTCTACAGTTGGTATCAAAGTAAAGGTTTAGTCAACCTTTGGAAACTAGGATGCGAAAACGTTAGTGAGATCACTAGAGATATTTCTAAGGTAGGTCTAGGGATGTCCCTAAGGATAAGTATACGTATAGGATACAGTCCTAGAACTACGGTAACGATCATAGAATTTAACCTAAGATGTTAGACATTGAAGGTACTCCCCCTTTATTATGTTGTTTTCCCTAGCATGATTTTTGCCTCTCACACTATTCTTTTTGGGTTTTAGACGATGGATGGAACCCGAAGGAACCGTGTTGATCAATGAAATGGACAATGCAATGATTACCCTCCTAAACAAACAAATGTTATGGGAGATGGAGTGAAAAATCTTATTACTATACTTACACAAGATATGAATCATTCTGGACTTCCAAATGACCAGAGAAGGGAACAATATTCTATTGAGTCCTTCATGAGGCAACGTCCACCTTCTTTCAGTGGGTCTTCCGATCCACTTGTTGCTGAACAATGGATCAATACCACTGAAAAGATATTTTCAGTTCGTCAATGTTCTGAGCATGATAAAGTCATCTTAGCAGTATATCGTTTGGAAGGTGAAGCTGATCAATGGTGGAATCTTATCAAGAATACGAGGCCAATTGAGTCTATGGAATGGGACGAGTTCAAGAACTTGTTTTTCAGTAAGTACTTCCCTCGTATTCTTCGAACAAAGATGGAAAAGGAGTTTCTTGAGCTGAAGCAGAAGGATGATGAATATGTTGGTATATACGAAGTGAATTTTACAAGACTTGCAAGGTATGCATCTGGCTTTATCATCCAACCTGAAAGTAAAGTTGATCGATTTTTCAGTGTCTTAAAACCAAGTCTTCGAATGGCGTTAGCTATAACAGACTTCAGTAGCTATGAAGAAATTGTGCATTGTGCTATCAAGGTAGAAATGGAAGTTGGTGTTACATATCCATCTCATGGTTTTGACAAGAAACGAAATATGGAGTTCAAGGAGAAATCTCATAATAATGGTGAAAAGAAGATGAATTTTTCCTTATGCACAAAGTGTGGAAAGAAGCATGGTGGAGATTGTCTTAAAGGGACTAGAAAATGTTTTAAGTGTGAAAAAGAAGTTCATCGAGCAGCTGAGTGTCGAAGTAATGGAAAAAGGGTTTCTAATGATGTGAATAAAGCAAACACTGCAGAGAACGCACCACCAACACTTCAATGCTTCAAGTTCAAGGAAATGAGGCATTATGCTAATAAATGCCCTAATCCAAGGGTTAGTGATGATCAACATGAGAAACCACTTAAGGCAAAGGACAAAGGGAAGTCACATGCGATCACTATTGGCGATGTTGAATATGAAAACGATGTGGTGGAATGATTAAGTGTTTATGTAATGGGATTCCAAAATAATGTTGTATCATGGGGTATTGAAATATTTATGTATTGGTCTAATGTGGTATTCAAAGTGATTGAGATATTTTTGGAAATAAGATGATATGCGCATAATGAAGGGATAAGGAGAAAATGAAATGTTTGATAGTATTCATGGGCTCATGATTGATATAAGGACTAAGTGATATCATGGTTTGAGTATATAGAATTTTGAGGATTTTGGTATGTGGAAGGTGTTAACTTTTAACTGCATTCATGTTTTCACTAAGGTTCAATGGGTATTCAATAAAGTACATGATTAAGGCCTTTGAATGTTTGGAATGTGACCAACAAGACATATTTTATGATATATGGGGATCAACGATGGTATTAAATCTCTGGTAATCGATTTCACTATATTATGAGAGTGGACTAAAGTATTATGGATAATCCTAAATATTGGAATGGATTATGTTGGACATAAGTTAGTATTATTTAAGGATAGATGTTTTTTCGATATTATTGATGGGATGTTATAGTAATATAGTTTTAGAAAAAGGACAACCTGCAGGACGGGCGACAGCCCATCGCGTCGGACAAGGCTGTGGGAATCGAACCCACAACCGAAGTGCGACTGGCCTTTATCGCCTACCACTGACCTACAGGAAGTCCCTGTTTAGTAGAAACTAGTTTTATTATATTAAGCAGTATGATATATGAAGTATAAGTCCATTTTAGGAACCATATATGATTAATCTCACTATAGAATGACTTATGTATATTTAATCACTTTTTCTAACCTTTTGTTTGAGACAGATGCAATGACCCGTCATTCTATCACATGATCTACTAACACTTCATGAATAACAAATTCAACTTCATTTATTTAAGAGATGAAGTGGAAATTGTTCAAGGCACGAACAATAGTGATATTGTACCAAAATAAAGTAAGTATTTATTCTAATTCAAATTCATCAACTTTAGGGAAATGATCTTGAAAACCAAAAATGTTGTCCTAGTACTCTTATATCTGATTAATCGGATGGTACCTTAGATCGTCACAAATTTATGGATTTGTGATTGTTGGCTTTTCCATATCCATGTTCTCTACCACTCTCCATCAGAACATGATGGTTAGATTTTTCTTCCATATCCATATTTTCACCTATGTGGAAACCCAGTGATTAGTTTATTTGGGTAACCGTTACGTTTCATACTTTTGTTTTTAAAGATTGGTTTTGGTATTCCTTTTTACGATGTGGGTTTCTATTAAAGAAACTTTCGATTAGTAAACCATTAATAACCCCGACGAATTTCGAGGGAGAAATTCATTTTAAGGGGGGTAGAATGTAACACCATGAGATTTTATGAAAAATATTTTTTTTAATTTCATTAATGTCTTGTGTTATACGATACACCAAAAGGATTCTTTCAAAACACGCAACCCTGACTTGGTTTGCATTACATGCAATCACGACCTTCCTCGATAGCGTGTGTTGTACGCATTACTGGGTTTTAATAAACAACGATATATTATTATAGTATTGTCATGAACTAGCCATTATGAATATTGTTAACTAAATTTTGAATTTTATAGCATTATTATTCATCTTAAACATTTTCTAGAACATGGTATATAAACAAAATCAATTTTTCGGGTAAAATAAGTATTTTTCAAAAAATGCAGTTTTTCCGCCATTTGATGGCGCACCCACATTAAATCTAGTTTTTGACATGTTTATAAGTTCAATTTGAAAAAATAAAATTCTTCTTTTGAATCAGGATATAAAAATTTACATTAGATAAAGTTTTTATATTTTTCCGATTACTTTCATATTTTAATGAATAGTAAAAACACGCTATATTTTAATTAAAAACAACTTTTTTCATCGTAATATATTATGTGGTTAAATTATAATATTGAATGGTTTTAAGCTATAAATAGAATATATTTTTACCATTTAATATATTGTATGTCATTAGCATTGATTTTACCTTGAATTCGTAGGTTAAATCAATTCAATCTTTTGCAATGTTTTAAAGAAAAACCCGTTTTCGTTCGACAATGGGATTAATTTTAATTTAATTTCTGCATCTTTTGTGTATTGAATTTGGAAAAATGGATTCCATATTTGGAATCAGTGGGTCCAAATTATGTTAATAAGCTACTTTTTATTTTTGGGCTTTGTGAATAGTAACTACGATAAATTTTATTTACTATAGTTAAAGGTAAATCGGGTAATTAAGGATAAATATAAGATTATAAAATTACCCTAACACTTGAAAAAATCCTATTTTATGGCTAAAAGTAGACCCATATAACCTAAGGGTCAGATTAGATTCATATTATGGACTTTGTTCCATGAAAATAATTTAATTATTATTAAAACCAAAGAATGTGACAACATGTCACTTTCTTAAATCTCATAAGTTTAATAATTTTAATCTAGTGATAAACTTCATGAAACTTCGAACATGAATAGTATCCATAAATCTAATTCAATTATATACATCATAGAAATTTATTTAGAATTTTTAGGGATTAAATAATTATCATTTATTATGACACAAAGATGATGCAATAATTGTCTTATTAATGAAATACTGACATAATTGATGTTATAATTCCCCAAATAAATGTAATTTTAGACTTTTTATGACTTACACTAATTTTCTAGGTTAATATGACATGTTATTGTTGATTTAAGTAACTGTTTTCGAACATATCATTCTTTTATGAATTTCATAAAAATCATGTACCAAATAGTGTCAAAATTGACATAAAATAGTTTTTAAAAAAATATTATATTATTAATTGTTATTTTATTCCTAAAAATCTAAGGTTCGGCCAAATGACTTAGATAAGATTATATATATTAATAATAAACAACTTGGGGTTCTTTTGTCTTGATATAGTATGTTTATTAACCATATAGTGTAAGAAAACAAAAAGACACGGTAAAAGTTAAATTATTTAACATAGAGTTAAATCTAAATAATAAGGTTAAAATAATAACCTAAACTTGTCTAAATCCTATTGGATGAGAGGATTTCGACCCATCCCCACCTTATCCTCTAAATAAATCAATTTTGAGCTATTTAAAACCGAACTTGACTTTATAATAAAATAATATTTATAGTTATTCCAAAGGTACCCCTATCCTCTCTTATAAAAGGGCACCTCCTCCCTCTCTTCCTCACACAACTTTGAGCCTTAAAGATCTTCCAAACCCTGCCAAATTATCTTCTCCACTTCCCTATAAACATCCTAGAGGTTTTGGTCTTCCTCAAAGACCAATTTTAGTGCCCTAAGAGGAGGTCTCAATGAGGCTCTTCAAAGAAGAGGTAATTTCCATTACCGATTCTTTCACCTTTATTTCTTCTTCCACTTCTTCTTCTTAGGTTGTTTCATTATGAAGTAATAACATCAGTATCACTCATATACTGATATGTTATTATAAGTATGAAACAATCCTATTTCACCATCTATCCATCCTACGGAAAACGAAATCACCGCGCGTGCGTACGTACGGAATACCGTCTCCACGCCGTGGTGAAATCTATTTTCCACCACCACCTTACTTGGATGGGTATAATGGTGTAAATAATAACTATATATTATTATTTTAAAGTGATATTGATTCTGAAATAGTATACATACACTCCAATATAGTCCCACGATCATGAGATCGATATCATCGCTCGTGCGTACGTACGGACTACCGTCTCCACGACGCGATGAGATTCATTCTCCACTTTAACCATTCATGAATGATTAGAAATTATATATAATAAGTAATCATGAAATATATGACATAATAATGATACTGGATTTATGTGTATATATATGTATGTCATCTACTTAATTCCATTCAACTCAATAAAGAAACGAAAACAGCGTTCATGCGTATGTACGGCCTACCATCTCCATGAACGGTGTATTTCTTTCCATTTACTGATTTATTATATATATGTATATTATGAATATATATATATATATAAATAATGTTTTATATTCTGGAATTAAGTAATTATGATCTAAGTAATCATATGAATAATTACAAGTCAAAACACGGACGACAAATAAAACAATTTTACCCAAAACGCTATTTAACATGGAATTTACAAAAGAACGGGTAATATAAAGTCATAAGTGAACCATAGATGATATCATAACAATGAATACGATTCTTTAATAAGTCAATTAAATTATTTGAATCATTATACAGGAGGTTCAGACACTTACGAAGATAATCGGACCTAAGGTAAGGGAAATATCACAATCTCATTTTTATCCAAGATTGTTTATACTTTAGTATTTACTGGGGTGTATTTTATCATCCACATCCATGTTTCCTGAATATTTAATATTATTTCCATCCACCTACAATTGTTTAAATCCAATTTTACCATTCGGTGAGTTTTTTGTAAAGGATATGAAAGGAAACTTTTGTCGTTTTTCGTACGAGGTACTTTTTTGACTTTTCCGACAAAAGTACGAGAAGAATGTTTTTTTAAACTTATACAGAAAGAATGGATTTTTAAAACATTATTTCCAAGAAAATTCCTTTATAAGTTTTCAAGTTTATTTTTAATCAACTTATTTTAGTTTATAATTGTATAACATGTTAAGAAAAGAAAAGTGTTTTTGAAGTAGAAAGGATATTTTCCTCAAGAATGGAGTTCAAATGTTTTATCAAAATTATTTTCCATCTAAGATAATATAGGGTTCTGTTTTTATCCCTATTATTACATTGATTTGATTATGTTGTGAGGGAATTATTTGTATGAAGTCATTTACCTTATATGATTTTTTTTATGATCCCATTTTTGTTACATGTGTTATGCGATGATGTATGATTTATGATTATGTGGAACACATAAGAAAGGATTCATTATAAGATGGGTGGGACCTATATCTCCCTCCAATGCATTGGGTAAAGATTTTATATCTCATGAGATAGACATGGCTGGAATGGTAGGTTATACCGGTTCAGTGAAACAGGACTGAAACGAGGGTGACTCGGTTCAGAAAGGGACTTTGTCCACTAAGATAGTCTTGGCAATGAGTCTTGACTAACAAGAAATGATTCTCTATGATTATGTGTGTATGCCACAAAGTTTCATGTTTTAAGTTATGATTATTGTTATTACATTTCACTACTATGATTTATCCCATGTTATGAAATTATGCTCTCTTTTGCAGGTTAAGATTTTCAAAATGTTATGTTCTTATGATGTGATTGATATTTATTTTGTTTACCCTTACGGAGCATTTGAGCTCACCCTTTTATGTTTTCTTTTCCCCAGGATATAAAGAAAGGTTTTAGGTATATAAAAAAAAGAAGATCTTTATGGGAGATGTTGAAGATCTTTCACCAGGATTAGAAGATTATATTCCGAGTTTCCAAAGACACTAAACTATTATGATCCTTGTGTGTGTGCTTTTGTTATGTACTAAGTATTCCTCAAATGTATTGTAATGTCAATGTACGCCAAGCTTCGGGTCTCTACAGTCTTGCAATGTGAATATAACATACACTTTGGGGAATCCAACAACTTCAATTCCCCATACGGTGTAATTACACCAGGTTCCCACATCCCTATGTAATACAATTTCCAAAAAATGATATCTAGCTTCCGAAAGTATCTCAACTACTAAAAGGATAGGAAGCAACAAAGCATCATAAATAAATTTAACAAGAAACCTTAAGCAATCAATTCCAACCTAACTATAAAGGCAATGAAATAAGGCCAACATCATAGGAAACCTGTAAAAAACATACTTAAATATTCAAACCAGGAAATGCATCCATTGGTGTTCCCTAGACATGAAATTTTTCATAATATATATATATATATATCAATAAAACCCTTAATCTATCAAAAAATATAAGGTAGATGATAACATGTTTTAATTCCTTAACACAAAATACACGAACCCTATGTAATCATCACATAGGCATATATAATGCCAGGAAGAACTCCACAAGGAAACAAACCACCTACCTTGATGTTGTATGAAGATCACTCTGGAGTTTTTACCCTTGAATCGGCCTAGAACATCACAGATCTACAAAATGGTCAAAAACGTTCAACCTTAGATAACTCGAGAGAGATAAGAAATTTGGAAGAGATATTCAAGAAGAACCAAGAACTCACCAAGGAAATTCCAATGCAATTGACAGTGCTTGATTCAGATAATGAATGATGGATCAGTGGCTCAGTGAAGATTCAGCGATTCCACATGCTCCACCATGAGACCTGACCAAAAGAAGATGAAAATGAGGTTTAGATGCGACCATGGTCCGATATCTTAATTAAAAAGAAATATACATGGAATTTTCATTTAATATACACACTGTGTACATGCCTCAACTGACCTCTGCATCAAGCGGTCCACAAGGACATGTACTCGGCCAATACATGAACAATACAAAGCTACTTGCAGCAACCGGGTACACAGAGTGTACTCAAGTGTACACAACATGTACTTAGAAAATTTCCAAATTCTTAATTTTTCCTAAAAAAACCCCAAAAATCAAGATTAATACCTAAAATGAAGATCTGGGTTCTTACACATGGAATCTCCATTTGAAAATACCTCCAAACTATCTCTCGATGAAGATCCATATGATTTATATCATATGACCAAATCATGGTAGAATCACACAACATATATATAGAGAGAATTACCCTCATGTTAGAAGGTGTCTCTAAATAATTGATGATATATAAAATGCCCTTTAACCATGTCTCTTCATCCTATGTTCTACAGTCCCCTAAAAAATTGGGTAGATTCTACTGTTGGAACTCACACATCAACTCCTAATTTTTTTTGGAATGCCATGATGCTCCTTTAACAATCTCAATAAAGAGTAAGAACCCATTGTAGAATATTACCTCATCACCTATGTCGGGTACTAATACTATTTCCTCAGATGGAACTGCTGGAGGATCCTCTAGTACCCCATGCCCCCCACATGGTGAGTGTCATTGTTTCCATCCTCTTACTATACAATTATAGAATTTCATAATAAAATACCTATAAAAATTCCAAGATAAGGCCTCATATCATGAACATGATTAAACTTCACATATCAAAAGCATAGATATTTAAGAAGGACAGGTACAAGCCTTCCTCTATAAGAACACACCCCTCTTCCTTCAGCATGAGTTAGATCAGGGTGACAAACAAATCTTATATAAGTAAGAGATACTACCTACTTACGACTAATAGGGTCGGGTTAGGGTCAAGATCTCTACTATATATAGTTTCAATTTCCATTTAATTATTTCTTGAATTCACACATTAATTTTCATTCAAATTCACTCTCTTTTTATTCTTATATATCAATTCATTTTAGAATATTAAACCAATGGTATTCTAAATTCTGATCCATGAGGGCCCATACTCCTCTGGAACCAATGTCTGGAATCCACCTAATCCACACCATAACAAATTTTAGCATTCCTATCACAATATTAGGTATAACTATCCTAACACATGTCACAACAGCATGAAACATGTAATTCATCCTAAATGGAATTGAATAATGCATGGCATGTGATTCCTTGATAGTTCCTAACATTATTCATGGGATATAATACTCTCATCTCATTAGGATGAAAAAAATTGAACCCCTAATGGAATCAATAATAACATCACATTTCAAGTGAATCACCCCATGATGGAATGAAGTAAACTCTAATAGTTAAAATCCATAAAATAGCAATTTAATTTGAGGCTATTTGGATTTTACCTGTATGTGGGGTAGTTTCCCACAAGCATAACTCATTACAAAATTCCATTTCCATCGTATAACGTTATATTTTCACCAAATAAAAAAGAAAAAGAGTAAATAAATCCACTAATTCCACTTTTTAACATCCCATAACTGGGTGACACTCAACAGTTCTCCTAGCCTAGTGGTTCACGTGGCCTCAAGAGCATCTCCAGAAATTGTAGAGGTTGGAAACTAGCAATGATGATATAGGTGTGTTAGTGGAGATACTATTACCTCATTACCAGAGTGTATTAGTATGGAATATTGATAACATACAAGTAGAAGAAGCAGTAATGACCATTATAAAATAGATTAGTAGTAGTAATAGATGATAATATCATATATAAGATCATATACAGTAATGATGATGTTACATGTCATATGTTTTTACAAAACAACCAAAACAGGTACACAATAGTACAATTCAATACATGTATCAATTGTTACAAATTGAAAATGTATCATCATTAACAAAAAAGATCCTAAGCTTAGTCCCATGCTTCTTTTATCCTATGAATAAATCAAGAATCTATAGTAGGGTTCTTCCCTTATCCAAACCTACAATCATATAGTCTGTTTAGATACCCAAAGATGTCCCAAACAGGGTGTGAGACATAATCCTTGTAGGAAACCACCAAGGTTCTATCCCATCCAGTTAGTGAATATATACATTACAACTGTGTGTAGGCATCAATGTGTTACATAAGGGATTTATTTAAAGTAAACATCCTATAATTTACAGATTCTCATTTATAATCTAATAATTTAATCAATTTCATTAAAAAGGAGTATCTCTAATTTACCAGTCAGACCTTTGACATTATAATTAACATCATTTTACTATATAATCTCATTATTTTAATAAGTCTCAAGACCTGGTATAATTCCTAGTGTCTCTATGATAACAAGGTCAGAGGATTCCTAAAATGGTCATCCATGAATAACAATACAAATACAGAATCCAAACTTATACTTTAGCTTGGAAGATGTGTCATGTAAAACATTTCTTTGATTATTCATTTATGAACCTAAGATCATACTTATCATTACTAAATTAGACTCCAGGTATCACTCTAGGTATTAAATAAACCAACATCATGCAATCCTATCAATGAAGATCCTCACAATAACCCATGCATCCCTCTAGACGTGGTATAAATTCTCATCCATTTGAGTTCATCTTAAGAGGTCCACTAAGGGATTCCAACAATCACTGGTGGAAATATAATAAAATTCACTTTGATTCTGTCCTTGACCTTCCACATAGAATCTTAATATCACTCGGCATATAATAGTCAATATTTTGAGTCCCCCCTTGGTAGTCCTCTTGGGATTCCAAGTATCACTCATGAATAATCACGATACAATCCAATTGATTATGTTAATAGAATTATCAAAATAATCCATTTGTAATCCATGTCATATAACCATTAAATATCATTTAGTAAAATTAATTTACTATATTCCCTTTAAACATGTCAAGGTCAATAACGAGAAAAATACTTTTACACCTCGCCTAAAAATGTGAAAAAATGAACAAGCTAAGCTTAGGTGACATATCCTTTATTTTTACTCACTTGGGAATTTCACTATAACAAGATTTTAAAGCTTAATTAACCAAATCCTGGAAACTTTCAAGGGTCATAACATCCACCTTCTTTCCTAAAATCAATTTTAATTTCAATTCATAAATAATATTTCAATTCAATTTACAATGAAATTAATGTATTCAATTAAATGTTCACAACCCTTGAAAAGGTGTAAAATATCACACCTCAATGGTATCTCACTCATATGAAATAAAAATGGAAAATTTAAATAAACAACACACCCATAGGGGTGGTTCCTATTTCAAGGAATTTGACCTATGACCATTCATCGAGGGCCTCTATAAATACATAATCCATAAAAAAATAAATAAATTGAAGGATTGAAACTCATTTAAAAAGGGAGATACTCCAAGAATTTGGTTTGTAGAACATTAATATATAAATAAACACTCGACATTAAAACAAATGGCATGATACCACCAACATTAGGTCCGTAAAAGATAGCTCAACCAGTCTCATCTATTGATTTGACTCAAATTGGGAGAAAATCGAAGAACTGAAAAGGAACCTATAAATAAGGAATATTTTCTTTCACCTATTTACAAAGCTGATATTCATAAGAATTAAGAATGGATAAAAGGTAATCGAGTACTCACTAATGTAGATATAATGAGATGAGTTTTTCTTGAATCAGATATCAAACAGAGACTCAGTGGAAATTCCTATAATTTTCTTCAATGGGAGCTCAAAAGAGGTGAGATTTTTATGTGGGAGAAGAATAAATATACTTTGGGATTTAAAATTATTTTATGTGAAAATGGTCATTTTCCCTCAAATATATGGGTCACACTATTTAGTCACATGATTACATATAGGGAAGGACACTTCTCATGGTTTACCCACACATATTGAATAACATAACGAAAAGTCTACCAAAACCCACTATCAAACAATAAATTGGTTTCCCTACAGCCATAAGGATCCAATTTCCCAGTTTGCACTAACACTACAGCCTCATCCAGCTCTCTTCCCATGACTCATGTAGTTTATCAAATCCTGCAACCTGCCCTGCATGGTTTTAACTAACCATCTCCCATTCTTACTTCAACATAAGACATGGGATTCAGGCTCTAAACCATACCCATACTCCCCTGATATATCCATTAACTCAAAGTAAATTCACATTAGGACACATGGAAACTGTTAAACTAAGAATTAATGGATGTTAAAGGATTTTTACCTCAAATATAAACTAGGTTCTTACACATATAATGTATAAATGAGGGTTTTAATAATCATATGTGACATATATGACATAAAAATTATTTTGGAATTATAATTTAAAAAAACACAAAAACACACACCCAAATATATATAAATATATATGTATGTATATATATTAATTTTCATTCAATTAAATATGACCATGAAATGGAATACGCATTCATTTGTACATATGATCTACCGTATCTATGAATGGTGAATTTCATTTCATATGTTCAAATACTATTTATTATTATAAATATATTTATTCTGAAAGTATATGATAATTACATCATGGGTTAAATTATGGATATTATGAAATGATGATGTACATTATAAGAAACAAAAAATAACAATCCAAAAAATACTGAAAACCTAGGTATTTAACACCCAAAATAGTGAAAAGATTGAAAGATTATAAAAACAAATGTCAAAAGATATTATTTGAAGATAATATATGAGATTATAAATATGAGTATGGTTTTGGTATAAGTTAGTAACTTCCTTTATTCTGTTATACAGGTGGTTAAAGGATGTTCAACCAAAAGGAAACACAAGGTAAGGGCCTTACATCTCACTTTTTACACTTGTGAGATAAATGTCATATTCACAACTTATTTATTTTTAGTTGTGTATCTAATACCCCTTTTGATATATTATATCATGAATTATTTTATCTTCATGATATTTATATTTTTAATTTGATTATTATTACTTTTGGGTCTTCTGATTTTGATGCTTCTACAGTTGTAAGGGACTTCGTCTCAATTTCAATTCATTGAGGCATACATTATCATTATGAACCTTATTTATTATATATGGTGTACATATTTCCTATTTTAAATGTAATATCATTAGTAATTTATTATTAATGATATAATTAATTTGAATTTTAATTATTTCATCTATGGGGTTTTGAACCTAAAATTACAAAGTTGAAAATAAATTTTCTAACTTAATTCTATTTTCGTTGAGATTTATTACTTCCTCATTGTCATTAATATTTTACGATTATGTTAATGATGAATTAGAATTTATATTGATTTATTTTCAATTCATAGTATTTTATGTACAATTGATACACATAATCAATTAATTTATCAATTCTCACTACAACATTATGACCATTTAAAGGGGATATCTCCCAATCTCTTTATAATTTATATTTCTTATTATAGAAATTACATTAATGAAATTTATATTATTAGTGTTCAATGAACCCTTTAATTTTATTCTAAAATGTTTATTAATGAATTTTTAAATGTAATATTAAATGTTATTACTTTTTTTACTCTAATTATTTTTAATGAGACCCGATTTCATTTCTCTATTTTGTTAGAGAACCTATTTTATTATAAAAACTCTTTTTTGTAAAAAGGTTTTTAAATTTTTTTACCTTTCCAAAATGTTTTTTAAATACCTTTTTACACTTCTTGTATTTCAAAAATGATTATAAAGTATATTTTTTGTTTCTTTGTAAACATGTCACTTTTCTTACCTTTTTACCTTACAATGAGAATGTTATTTTTAGCTTGTATGGAATGTACCAAATTACCTATCATCATATCATTGAAGTATTTATTTTCTGATTAAAAGGAATATTTTTAATTAAAATATTTTTTAAAATTTATTTTCAAATAAAAGTATTTAAAAATGAAAGTGATATTTGTGGAAAAAATGTTTTCTAAAATATATTTTTATAGTATTTGCAATCATCAATGGAAACAACCCTTTATTTTTTACTCCACCTAGGATATGTGGTATTGATACCATATTTATTCTTCCTCAAGATGGTTTTTGATTTTCTTCACTATGTATATTTTTGACATTTAGTTCCATGATTCATTTTTGTATTCCCCTTGAAATATTCACTTTCCTTTGAACATTACACATTAAATTTACACAAATTATCTATATCATTTATCATGGAAATGATCATTTAATAAACCATTTCCCATTTTTACATATGATAATTACATTCATAGTCAATTTCTTATGTAGGGAAATATTGATAAATTTGTATTCTTTATTCAATACAGATATTTGATAAGGCACATTGTACATTAATTAAACTGAGTATTAGAAATATGAGGAATGATTTAGACATGAACTATAAGGGTTGGGGATCAACTAATGTAAGCCCCTAGATGAATCAGAAGTATAATGAGATGAAATAAGTATGTGAAAATCCCTTAAATTTTGTTTCTAAGGAGGATTGATGGGTTTATAACCATAGATTTATACTTTCTAAGGAATAGATCTTGATGGTAAATTTATTATGTTCCTAGGAAACAAAACATATTATAACTAAGAATTTTCATCATTTTAATTATTATTATCCATGATATTTTTACTTTAACATTATTTATGGATGTATTTCATTCTCCTTTAATTTACTAAATGTAATGTGTCTGAGTTTTTTTCCTTTCCATATTGATGATGCCATAACCAACTATTTAAATGGAATGTGTTTTTAGTTATTTACCTTTACATATTGGTTACGTACTTCCTTCATATTTTATTGATTATGTGGAACATGTCATTATATATTAACTTTATATATTTACTATTCTCATTAATTCATTATTACTTCTATTATACTTAACTGTTACTGAGAATTTGAGCTCACAATTATTTTATTCATTATACAGGAATACAATAAGTGTAATAAGAAATATATGAAAATATATTCTAAGTGACAATAAAGTAATTATCCTTGAAAAAATATTATGTCAGAATTTCATTATTCATTTTTAATACAAGAGTCTTGCATTTTAATTCTTTAAAAAGACTACCAAACAAATCTTTCCTTTGGGTTACGTTTCATTATAATCATTCCAATGTAATGGTATTAGGCACCAGCTCCGAACAACTAGGGTCTAATTGTTATAGTCTGTATTAAAGAATGTTTAGTAGAAACCTTGGGAACTAGATTTAGAGAAAAATTTGTTAGATGACATAAATATAGGTTTGAATTTGAGGATAAGTGTAATAAGACATCATAAAATATCATTTAGATATAGATTATGTTATTTTATTTGAAATACATATTGTTTTAGATACTATAAGTCGACGTTGTTCTAGTACAGATGTACCTAGGGGTAAAAAATCCAAAAAATCTGCATCAGGACTGACTCGAGCATAACCTTGAACACAAACACGGGCCTTACTATACACCTGATTTAACACTACTAGGGGATATGCTTAGGATAATTGAAACTTTCTTTACAAACATACATGAAGGATTTGAATGATTAATGACAATAAATGAGAATGGTTAAAGCTTAGTTTTCTTTGATAAAAAGTAATGTGTTAAAATTCATACACCTGAAAAAGATTTTATTGTTATCCCATCATGATATTTGTAAATTACACTATGATGATTTTTTTTAGTCAATAGTTATAACTAGGTGGAATCATGTTAATATTTAACATGAAGAACTAGGTGGTGGAATTGAGAAATAAAATGGGTTGTTGATATGAGTGAAAGATATCATATTCATGCCTAATTAGTTTTACTCAAATATAACTAACATCATCTACCTTAACCCATTATAGAACTAACCAAAGAAAAAAGGGTGGAGTTTTCTAAGAGCTAAAGTGGAGAAGACTGTGGAGAAAAAGGGATTGATTTGCACCATGCAATAAATTTTGACGGAGACACCAAGGAATGTGTCTAAATAGAATAGGGAAATGATATATGTGTGGAAAAGAAAAACTTAATGCCTAGAATTTATAAGGATAAATTAACGGTATGGTAGAAGGAAATAAATCTTATCCTAAGGATCCATTTATAGTTCATTTCTATAAATGTGGGTGACTAAGATATTACCCGATTAAATTATTTATTCATGAGGATAGACTCCAGACCATGGAGGGAACTATGTGGAAATAAAATTGGTGAAGTATTTAAATGTTTTTTTAAACCTGAGTTAAAAGAGTATTTAAAGATTAAATTTAAAGGATCTCCATCATATTCAATTTTGAAAATTAATTATTATTGTTTACAAACAGGAGAAATCACATGATGGGTGAAAAATGCAACAAATCCAGCAAGGCTATGGGGCATGAACCCATGACTGAAGGACGGTAAGGGTTTCACTCCTACCATTGGACTGTACGATGTACTAGTTAATGTGTAATTATATTTAGTTAAAAAATTTGATGAATAAATATCAATGATGAATCTGTAGGGTTACGTTTTAGGTTTAGAGATTAATGTGTTGAAGATATTGGATTTTTAGAATAGTTTGAGACAAATTGAAAACCATTTCACTCTTTTATGGACTATACATTTTGTTAAAAGTGTATTTTAGTGCTTTAGGAATCAACATTAATATTTAGATATGTGTTTCGTGAAGTAAGGGATTAATAAGAAATTGATCAAAGAAACACCGAAAGATGAAATTATTATTATGAAATTGGAACATATGACATAAATATATTTCATCATATTCTAGGTCAACACAATAAATCATCAATATTAGGAAAAAGCATCTGAATTTTTTTAATTCTAATACCTTAATATTTTTTGAACTAGTGGTTATTTAAATCATCATTGATTTATAACATTGAGGCACCAAATATTCCAATGATCATTGACATGTTTGTGATCAATGACCAGAATAACTATATGTAAATGTTTATTTTTTCCTCCATGTTTTTATTTTCACTTTATACTAATGTTCTCCTTTGTAGAAACCGAGTTTTTTGTTATTCCATGTGACCTTTGTACTTATTATTCTCTCTTATTTAGAGGACTTTTTTATAAAATATTTTATGATGTGTGTTTTTAAAAAATTTAATTTTAATATATAAAACTCTATATTACCAGGATCGTGTTTAAATTATAATGAAATGATTTAAATAATTTTGGAAGAAGGTAATACATCACAATTATAAAGTAAAGAAATTTTATATAATAACTTGTTTGACATGTAACCACAAGCATTGAAGGGTATATAGAATCTCGAGTCTCTAAAATATTTTTAATATTTTAAAATAATTTATGATATTATATATATTTCAATGCATGAAATATTTTCTAAGATGTCATCACACTCAACAACAACATTGTTTGATGACTTGCGTTACACGGATGACTGAGTTTTATCGAAAAACAATATATTATTAAAACATTACTATTTAATGTAATAGGAAATAACTAGGCTATTAAATTAGATGTAATGAATAGTATTAAATAAATTATTAAATTATATGGTCTATGAAATATAAAATTAAATCACATGTTCCCAAATAATTAGAATTGAATATAAAAACAAATTGAATATAAATGACATATTTTTCTGCTAAAAAAGGAGATCTATCCTAATAAATTCAGTTGGTTACTATTAGTTAATGATCATAATGATATAAATATAACATATATTAACTAATATATGTTTTATATTCATGCAATATATTTTATTGAAATAAAATAAGAAAAAACTATATTTTACGCATAAAAAGCCCAATATTTTTCTAAAGGAAATTTTAACGCCTTATAATGTTGATCCATTTTTAATAATAAACTACAGAAATTTTATTAGTTTTTTATTTCAAAATAAACTGAATTTCGGATATTGTGACCTGAAATTTGTATTAGGGTGATTTTTTGGTAATTTTCAATAATGTTTCTTTTTTTGATTAATAGTGACAACTACTGAATTTTTATTGAAATTTTAATTCTAATATAATTTATTTATAAGGATAAATAATATTTTTTAAACTAATAAATAGATAAATTTCACATAATTTAGTCCAATTTAGATCATTGTAATCAATTTCACATTGAAATTTCATATAAAAATAACTCAAACTGTTGAATATTTTTACATTAAAAACACGCTTTCTCTCCCATTTACGGGATTAAATTTAAATATATTTATGCCAATTGTGTGATTAGAATTTTAAAAAATGGGTTAAATATTTGGGATAATAATAATTTTTAATGATTAATAATCTAAAATTAGTTTGGGACCAAAATAATTAAGAAAAGCGATTAAAAATAATTTCATTGAGAAAAAGAAAAATTAACTTAACAATGGAATAAACCTTAAACATAAGGCCCAAAATTACCTATAAAATTTAAAAATTCCATTTTATGGAATAATTTATACCATATTCCCCCTTTTATGTAATTTTTTCATTTTTGGAGCAACTAGACATGGAAAAAATTATGGTGGAATTCTCTCTTTCAAAACATGACAAGAATGACACTCCCCCTGAGAAAAATAAAATCCGCCATCCCACTTATACACACCACTCAAGCCCTTAGTCTTAGATATATTCTACCCAAATAAGTTCCCAAAATACCTGACCTCATCCTAGAATTCCCAATTTTGTATAAATTCAATCCAGGGAAGTATTTTTTTGTAAACCAATAAGAGTTACCTAAATAAGAGGTACCATTTTTCAACAATTAGTTTTATTTCATTTACTTCTCCACCCATTTAATTATTTGTAAATAATTATTATATAATAACCTCATTATATGGAGTTTTTTGATATAATTTTAATATAATATTTTGACCTAAAATTTCACACACATCCATCAAATGGGACATGAAATCATCATTTGTGTGTATGGAAAACTAATGCCCCGTGAATTGATGTCGTTTGTTCTTGAATTTACCACCATTAAGCATTGTAAATAATGATGGGTTTATAGATTATATATTAAATATATATAATATATATAGTTTATTTATTCATCTTTATTTTTTTAATAACACATACCGCAATATTTTCTATTTTTTGAAATACGATGACATCGTTTGTGGACATGTGAACTACCAACTCATCAAAGCAATGGGATTTATTCATGTTAAACATGGAATATATAAAATATGGTTTTAATAAAATCATATGACATAAATAAGATAATTTAATGATAATATATATATATATATCATTTAATTTTCACTATTTTAAATATAATAAGGAAATGGATTTAACGTTCTTATATACGTACAACTTACTATCTCCATGAATAATGCATTTCATTTTCTATATTTTAATATTATTTATTATTATAGATACATATATAATGAATATATATGATAATTATATCATGTTTCACATTATTGTGATGTTTAAATCATGATCTATGTAAGAAGAACAAAAGTAACAAGTCAAAACATACTTCAAAAACTAAGAAATTAACACCTGAAAATAATGAATGATTATTAACAATTCGGTAAGAAGATATCATAAGAAGATAAAATATGATGTTTTAAATATTATTATGGTTCCTTAATAAGTTATTAAAATTCATATAATCCTTATAGTGGAGGAAAAATATTTTCACCCAATGAGAAATGTGGGGCAAGGGATTTTCATCTCACTTTTTACACTTGTGAGAAAAATGTCACATTCACCACTTAATTCGTTTTAAAATTGTATATAATACCATTTTCATATATTATATGATTAATAATTTTATATTTATGAAATTTAAATGTTTCATTTTATGGTTTCTACTTTTAGGGCTTCAGATTTTGATGTTTCTGTAGTTATAAGGGACTTCGTCTCAATTTACATCCTTTGACGAATACTTTATCATTGTCAACCTAATTTATTATATATAGTGTACATATTAACAATTTGAAAGGTAATATAGTGAATAATAAATTATTCATGGTATTTTAAATTTTCTTTTTGAATTATTTCAGCTAATTGGATTTGAACCTAGAATTACCTAGTGGTAAATAAATATCGTAAATCAATTCATTTTCAATTGGGTTATATCACTTACTTTTTGCCATTAATAGTATATGATCACGTGTTTAATGATTTCTTTATATATTTATGTATTTATACTAATTTTGTTTTTATTTACTATTTATACAGATAATTAATTCATTGATCAATTCCTACTTCAATGTTATCATCATTTTGAGGGATTATTTCACAATCTCATTCTAAAAACACCTTCTTATTCTTAAAATTCCATTAAATAAATTTATATAAAAAAATTCAATAAAACCTTTAATTTTATTATCATCAAGTAATTCATGAAATTTTTAATGTAATAGTAGAATTTTCAACTCCTTGGTACACAAAATGTTTTAGAAAATTTGTTCAAGAAAAACTGAAATCATTTATCTCTTTAGTCGGAGAACCTGTTTCTTCTAAAAACCATTTTGTATTTAAAGGATTTCAAAAATGTATTGGAAAATTAAAAATTAATTATTAATGAAATTTTGACCCTTTTTTATTTTACAATTTTTTTCAAATGAATCTTCTTGTCTAATTTCAAAAAAAGAACTTTGTTATACTTTTTACCATGAAAAATAAATGGCATTTTTACATTTTGTAACATGTATGGAATTAACTGTTATTTTATATTTGAAGATTGTTTAAAAGTTTAAAAGTTTAATTTTTAAGAAAATGTTTTTAAAATTATTTTCAATGAAAGTTTTTTCCAAAAAAAATACAAATGAAGTTGATATTTTTCTCAAGAATGTTTTAAAAAAATATTTTTTGTTTATTTTCATTCATCAATGACTAATACCATTTATTTAAACTCCACAAGAGATAGGTTGTATTGAAAAAAATAATTATTCATCCACTGGATGGGTTTTGATTGACTTCATCAAGGATAGTATAGATATTTACTTCATTGATTCATTTTTTAGTCCCCTTGAAATATTCACTTTCTAGGGATAAATGGAATCTAAATTTACCATAACTATCCATATCATTTATAATTGATACGTTCATTTTCAAAAATATATACAATTTTTACAAATGATAATTACTTTGAGAGTTATTTTATTATCTTGGGAAATATTGACAAAATTGTATTCTTTATTCAACATTGATATTGGATAAGGCACATTGTTCGTTAATTAAAACAGGTATTCGATATATGAGGAATGATTTGGACAACACTATATGGGTTGAGGACTGGTTAATGAAACACCCTTTTTGAATCGGTTGTTCCCTGATATGAGATCAGTTGTAGAAAAACCCTTAGAGTTTCTTTCCAAGAAGAATAGACATGTTTTTACCCACATAATTAAACAATATTTAAAATAGTTCTTGACGGTAAATGGATATTATTACTGGGAGGTATAAGGTCCAATAATTAAGAATTTCCTTCATTTCTGTTATTATTATCCATGATATCTTTTAATTTACATTATATTTATATATATTCCATTCATTTTTATTTCATTGTTTAAATTTCAAGTGTTTTAGTTATTTTATTTTCTTTATTGATTAGTCCTTGTCAAGCTATTTAAATAGCATGTGTTTATAGATATTTACTTTGAATTATTGGTTATGAACTTCCTTATCTATTTAAGGTTTACATGAAATTTGTCTTAAGATATTACCCTATGGCATTGAATAATATCATTGATCCATTCTTGCTTCTACTATACTTATCCCTTACAGAGCATTTCTTCTACCCTTTACATTGTTTTTTCCCTAGTGATCCAGGAAGTGTAATATGAATGATATGAATGGATATACTATGTGGTAATAAATTTATTCTCAAATAAATTATTTTTTTATTAGTGTATTAAATTTTAATACAATACTCATCAATATATCTAGTTTAACAAGACTAATAAACTGAACATTCCATCAGGCTAAATTTACTTACAATCATTCTTATGTAGTGGTAGTATAAAACCACTCAGGTATTATGGGTTCAGGTTGTTACAATCTCTCAATCGGTCCATAAGTAATGTAATACAACATGTCATACTCCTTGTTCAATAAGAATGATATGGGCAATTTGGTGTTACACTCCACCCATTCCATGATACAAAAGTCCTACATGACTAACATGAACATTCCATTATCCCATGTGAACATAACTACAACCATCAAGAGATGAGAAAGATACACCCTATGAATTATTTGAAATCCTTCCATCTTGATAATGATAAGGGTTATTATGAAATTATATCATCAAATATTGAGAGGGTATTCATTCTATTGGAGATCACATTTTCAATACACTCCAAATGATGTATCAAGAGACATTACACAGAAAAAATTATCAATCATGGGTCCAAGAATCACTATTAAAGCTACATATTAGTTGGAGTGTTATTTTCCAGTATCAAATTGAGAAAATACTAATGTTAATTCTATTAAGATCGTACCATGTACAATAGATTGTCTGGTGATATTCTCGATAGTTTTAGGTTTCATTGCATGTAATTGGAATGATACGTGGCTGTGAACCACATATTGACCAACCTGAGTAAATATTCTCTACTAGAGCTTCACATCATGAGTTTGGATTTCTCCACCAGGACTATGCTCCTAAGGTACTAGGACATATCCCACCAATAGTACCTCTTGTAGTTCCACCAGAGACATCTCCAATAGTAAAACCTGTTATACCTATGATACAACATTGTGATTTATTGGAAACATTCACTCATTATTAACCATATATTAGGATCACATAACACTATGAGTGCCTCCCCATAAGCTAGAGGCTACTAACTAAAAGTGAGGGTGTATGGTGGTACAATGAGATTACAATAACCAATTTACCAAAGTGAAACACAATGAAAAATAATAATAATACTATCATAAATAATATATAATAAAAAGAAAAAAATATTGATAATAATTTATACATGTCAGTTAATGGTACAATTCAGATATGATGTCATTTCTATAAAAAAAACAGGGAGTAGGAAATAGAGGGAAGAATATGTAGAAAATTACATGCCAAAAAAATTATTTTAATGAACAAAATATATGAACTCCATAAGAATCCCAAATTTAATATTTTTCCTCTTCTAACATACCATATTCTAGAACAATCTAAAGAGTCTAATATCAGGTGCTTTGTTTTTCCATTTCCTACAACCAAGAAGTGCATCAGGGTACCAAGCGGTGGCTCGAACATGGTGTGATTAAAATTCATTAGTCCCCAAAACATAGTGTGTATTGAAAATAAAAATTTTGAGTATAAACAATAATTGTGTGTAATTATGCTATAAATTGTAATGTTAAATAAAATAGTAACTATTCCAAGGTCGAGCTCCATAGGGGATGCATGTCAAACTATACCTTCTTTAGCTTGATTTGTGAATCCCTAAACATATAACCTATTAATAGTCCAGGAACCTATAAAATATAGACCAATATTATATGTGAAATTAACTCCATGAAATCCATATAATATATCTTGTAATTTTCTTACAACACAACCATTTTGAAGCCAGTGAAGAAATATGGCATTCTTTACTATTGGAATTCAATCATGCTCATGGTGATCAGGACATGAGGTTTTTTACATTGTTATAATTATAATCCAATGTTTAAAATCATTTCAATTTATCTCTTAAGTGTTTCTAACCAATCTAATGAGTACTATCCCTGATATTTGTAAAGGCCTAGAGTAAAATCCATGGCTATTACCGAAAGTATTCCTGCTATGAAGACAGTTTTCTAAACCTAAGAAGATTAGCAATCTATATTTTTGAAGAATTTGGAAAAATAATATTTTTAAAGATAAAGCATTCACAGTGTATGAAAAATATCAAATCCACGAGGGATTATCAATTTTCATTCACATAAATGAATTAGGTGGCATCCTATGAGTTCCCTTAAGGAATTCCCACACATAATCCATGAAATAATAACGAAATTCCATATCTATAATGGTTTGAACAATTACCAAATACCAATAACCAAATAATAAGTGATAAAATTTAAATGGCATGAGTAAGGATTTTAATCCATTTACTAATAAATTTTATATATCTATTTCTTTATGTGATAACTCAACAAAATCGAGGTCTGGTTTGGATACACCAAATAAGGGTTTTCATTAAGTTCAAACCAAACAATTTGGGAGGGGTTTTTGTTAAAAATTTATGAATTTTCATCAAGGGAATTTAGTGTCGACACGCAAAAAGTTCAGTACATTTTACAGATAAACTATTTATAAATGGAGATACCGTGAAAAAAAATATTATAAAAATAACAGTATCCTTCTAGTAGAATATCTATCCAATATCGGCCTCATATTTAAGCTATAATGAGAGGTAACAGAAAAAAATTAAAATGATCAAAAAATTGGACATATTACCTATCATAGATATCACATAAAATATGGGAAGATAAAGATATAAAATATGAATTATGAGTTCTATAACTATCGATTGTGATCCAATGTGACCAATAGTGATAAAAATGGAGTTTTTATAGATGAGATACAAAAAATATTGCATAAGGAAAATTTGATAGGACCTATGGTGTTTCGATATAAATGAGGTGGTAGGGGAATGAAAAATATAATTAATGGAATCAAGGGAAAAAGTAATTTTAATCATTTTATAAGTGTTCATGGTTTTTTTCAAATGTTTTCCAAGCCATATTCTAACGTTTTAATACCCATTTTACATGTTCCTCCACCTCACATGATCTATATGCATGGTTTGATAAGCCATAAAAACATATTGTGTAGTGAAACTATAGGAAATTATAGGCTTTTAAGTTTTTTGGGACCTTTTCCATGGATAAAAAACATGTACCTCACCCTTTATATTCCTCATTATTGAGGATAATGGTTAGTAAAAACTGGGTATTCTCCATGAACCTCACCCCTTTTCTTTGAAAAACGTTTTTCTAGGACCCAAACAAAGTCTGAATGCTCAGGAATCCACCATAACCCATTAGGCCCATTTATGAATGTAAAAAAGGAGGGTTGATTTGAAATTTAAATTATCCATACCTCAACGAATGGTCTTGATCTAAAACCCTTTTTAGGAATACTATATTTCCAACCATTCTTCAAATTTTGGGGAATGAAAATCATAATAAACCCTAAGATAATATGCTCAGTATGGGTAAAAATGGGAGGTAATATTTAGTGATCAATTGAAATAATTACATGGGAATTAGATTATGATAACATGTGAAAAATAATTTAAAATAATACCATGGAATTAAAATATCATAATCATGATTCATGTAATAAATCATGGTTGTTCATAAGATATAATTCATTAGAAAATCATCATTCAAGAGCCATGAGAAAATATCATAATTATATGATCATGTTCTAAAAGAGTAGAATAGTGTGTATAATAATCATAATTCTAGAAATCATATTACAAGGATCACATATAAAACCATCATTTCTTAATGCACATAAAAAATTGATTGAAAATATTACCAATCAAGTCCAAATTTCTCTGAGGGGAAACATCCACCCTTTTCAATCTATGATCCTTACCAATTAAATTGGAGGGTTATATAATTCTAGTCCTTCCAAAAACATAATCCTAATTCATTCCTATTCATTTAAAAATATCATAAAACATTTATCATATCATCACTTCATAATCCATGTAAAATAAAAGGGTATCATAAAAAATTCATCATCATAATTGGGAAGGAAATGTTCTTGGTATAATTTACCCATGGAAAAAATGATTTTCTCATCATAAGAACATATCCCATGTGGATCTAAATAAACATCGTCTTTTATTGACATAGATGAATATTTTATTTAAAATAACTTTAAAAAAATTTCTATGAAAACATGGAAAATCTTGGTTTTTTAGATATCATTAAAAATACAAATTCAAAATTTGTTGAGAAAATTAATTTCTTTTAAAAATCAATATTTAATGTTTTAAAGGAATATTAATGTAAAATAAATGTCATGTCGATGTTAAAATGTGCTCATATGGATTATTTTAAAAAAACATTTTTGTCACCATTTGGTAAGAAGTAAAAAAATATCTAACTTAAAAAACATGAAGAAGATTCTTCATTTAACATTTTCCAAAAAGAAAAACATAGTTCAAAATTACATAAAAAAATAAATAGAGCTTAAAATGAACTCTTTAAAAAAATTTCAAAATATGAATGCGAAGGAAAAATATTTCCATCTATAAGAATAAAAAAGGTCAGTTTTTATTAAAATCATTACTTTTTTTGAGTTCCAATGAGAATAAAAGGGGAAGAAATCACAAAGACTTATTAATTAACCATAATATAAGAAAATATAGGGGATTTTTTAATTTTCAAAGAATTGAATTTCCCCAAAAGGAAATATAATATAAAACTATTGAAATTAATATTGAGATTGTGAAATTTATCCTTACCACTGTTGTAACTTATGAATTTTCAGACCCCAAAAATAATAGCATCAAATGAAATTGTAAATATCATGAAAGTAAACATGTTAATTGTAAAAAAAATAAAATGGAAAATATTTAAACCATATAAAATAATATAGGTGCAAAACAAAACATATATTCCACATAATACGATCTAAGATGATAAATTTATACCACTATGTTAACTTCGGAATCCAAACTTCCTAGATGAAATAATATCAATTTAATCTTTAAATACATTTACTTTTGATGTAACTAGGATATAAAATGTAAAATTGAGCTTATATATATAATGTAGAAAGTTTTAAATGCATGGAAATTGCATTTATTTTTCAGAATACTTAATACATTAAAAAAATAGATGCCCAAAGACCATATTATTTTGGTGTCTTTGGAAACTCAGAACACTTTCTTCTAGCTTGGTGAAATATCTTCAATGTCTCACCTAAATATCTTCCCCATAACTTTTCCTACCTAAATCCTTTATTTATTTCATTGGGGAAAGAAAACATAAAAAGGTTGAGCTCAAATTCTCAGTAAGGGTAAAAATGGATAACATAAAAAATCAAAATAATGTAAAAACATGAACATATATTTTGAATATAAATATATTGAGTCATAAAATAAATATTGGCAGTACGTAAGTCATAAATCATAAAATAACACTAACTATTATTGGAATAAAACATGGAATTTTTGAAAACACAAAATAGTTGAAAATAATTTCCAAATTATCCAAGGATCATTTCCAAAACCATTGTAGCAGACAAATTCTAGTAGTAAACCGAAAATAAACACATAAGAGTTGGAATAAATCTTTTTTTATCAAAATGCCACACAAATATAAAAGATAATAATTTAAATGAAAATAAACATGAAATATTATAAAGTAAGCTTCATTGAAATAAGGAATTATGAAAGCATAATAATCCATTCATGTTGAAACATGGATGCAGATGATAAATATATTACAGTAAATACTTACATATAAACAATCTTGGATAATAATGATATTGAAAAATTATCCCTTACGTTAGGTCTAATATCCTTTGTATGTATCTGAACCATAGGTATAATGATCTAAATAGTTTCATTGATGTATTTTAGAATCATCAACATTTTTATGAGATCATATATGATCATATTGTCATCTATTTGGTAATAATATTTCATTATTACTCGTTATTCGGGTATCAACTAGTTTATGTTATTATGCATATTTTGTTGAATATGTTCTGGTTATCATTATTACGTAATAGTTATATAAATAAAAAATGATATAAACAAAATATATACCTTATTCATTATTTTGGTAAATTTATATAATCATTCATTAATGAATATCATGTAGAATGAGTCATATTTCCTTGTGGAGATGGTAAGATGTACGTACGAACGAGCGACAATATCATTCCCATATTTTTTAAATGGTATAGAATTAGATGGTGTATAATATTTTAGAATTAATAATGTGTTGTAATAATCATATGTAGTTATTATTTACATAATTATTCCCATCCAAGTATGGTGGTGGTGGAAAACATATTACACCACAACATGGAGACGGTAAATTGTACGCACGCATATATGGTGATTTCATTTTTTTGTAAGATGGATAGAACATAGAATTTGGTTATTTAATAATTATAATAAAATAAACTTATATAATTGATAATTTATTTGTTACTTTATAATGAAATAACTCATGATGAGGCAGTATAATAAGAAATTATCTTGAAAGAATCGGTAGAGGAGATTACCTCTTCTTCGACGTGCTTCTTCTAAATCTACTTATAGTGAACTAGAGTTGGTCTTTGAGGAAGAAAAGAACATCAAGAATGTTACTAGGAATTTTTATAAGGTAAAAGGTCTTGGTATAGCCAAGCATGAAGGATCAAATTAATTTGAACAATTGATTGATGATGTGCCCTTTTATAATTTAGGCGAGGGGAACTTTTGGAAACCTCAAAAATATTAATTTATAATAAAATAAAACCCCAATAAAAAATTTTTCCAATTTTAAATATGAGATGAGATAGGTTTGTAATCTCACAAACCAACAACTTTTATAAATGTGTTTATTTCAATTTAAACATTGTCACTTTAATTTAGACTTAGTTATTCTATTTAATTTTAATAACATAAAAAATATTTCAATATTAAAATGGGGAAATATTTATTCCATTTATGTCGATTAGACCATAAATAAGTACCTTAAATAATTTTACACCATATTATAATTATTAAATATTAATTATAAATGTTTTTTTAAATAATTTAATAAAACATTGTTTTAACAAAACTACAACAATGTAAACTTTTAAACTATTCAATTAATGGATTTTATAAAATATCAATATAAGATGTTATCAGAGAATACATAATTTGATTATATCCCTGTGGGGCCCATATCATATTTAAAAATTATTGGACATATTAATTAGCTCAAATTATATTTATTTAAATATTTATAATAACATTAATTTAATATTTCCATTAATTAAATAATTACTACTTCAGTTTTTTGGTAATTATTTAATATAATTATTTATTGGGTAAAAATTTAAAAAAAATATTATGATGAATATAAATATACCATATGACATAACAATACTTTTTGTCTAATTTATATTCTAGAAAATGTAACATTAAAAATGTAATAATTATTAAATTATCAATGTGACGACTTTAACATCACTTTAAATAAAATAATATAAGTGTCATAATATCTTACATATGGTTTACAATGCCCAATAACATGACCCTTCGAGGATTATAGTTGATATATTCTCTACCAAACATAATTAGACATGTTTTTGAGTCTTTTTTAGGTTATTACCATTTTAATAATAACATATTTCTTGATTTTCTCACCGATTAATTAATTTGAACACCATCAAAGTATAAGCCTTTAAATTAATTATAAATTTTATAAATATTAAAAAAAGTTACCATTTTAAATAAAAAATATATATTTCAAATAAGTATTTATAATCTAATTTATCCTCTATATAACATTATAAAAAAATTATTTAGTTATTAAAATTTGAGTGAGATATATTTGACTTTTATTTAAAAATATAAAATAAATGTCATTATCCCATCCAACTGGCTTTCAAAGGACATATTTTCGACCCAGAAATGATTTAGTTTGAAAATAATTCATCCAATTTTATTAACACAAGTGTTAGGGTAATTTTATGATAGTATTATTAACCTTAATTACCTATTTTACCCTTTTACCGTATAAATAAAATTTAATGAAGTTACTATTCATAGTAGACAAAATTAAAATAACGATATTTAAATAATTTAATCTTACTAATTCCAAATATAAAATACACTTTTAAAAATTAAAAACACATAAGCTTAAGTAATTAATTTAAAATTATTCACATTTTTATAAAGAGAAAAAAGGGCATTTAAAAGTTAAAACATTGCAAATGATTGAAATGTTTTTACATCCGAATTCAATGTTAAATTAAAGAAAATGACATAAATTATATTGAATGATAAAAATATTTAATAATTATACTTTAAAACCATTCAATAATATAATTTAATTACATAAATTATTTCTATGAAAATTGTTGTTTCCAATAAAAGATTAGTATAATTTTACTATTCATAGAAATTTAAAACTTATCAGAAGAAAATATGAAATTCATAAAAAGTAAATTTTTATATCCCAATTAAAAATAAGAAGTTTGTTTTGTCATTTATACCGTATAATATTTTTAAAAACTATGTTTAAAATGGGTGCACCTTCAAATGGTGGCAATAATGCATTTTTTGAAAAATACTTCTTTTATCTGAAAAAATTGAATTTGTTCTTATGTCAGGACTAGAAATAAAATAAGATAGATTTTTTACAGTTTATTGTATCCATAAAGAGTGATTTTATTATTTTATAGACTCACTTATTTTCATTTAAATATTTTTTTAGAAGGAAGTTATTACTATTCATACCTTCCATTATAATTATTAAGTTATATTATTTAGTTGTTCACTTATACTCAGTCTTGTGTGAAATAAATTCTATCCAAATTACATGAAATTGTGTGTAACAAAATCCAAGCAATGTGTTTCATATGCCGCAAGATAATATGGTGTTGTGTATAGCGCAAGCTTATCATGGTGTTGTGTACTATAATTCCCTGGCCCTAGTTACGCAAAGTCGGTGAATTATTATATAACATTGGCATGATCAGAAGTTATCAAATCCTGAAAGACCAGTCAATTTAGTAGCCTTAAAAGTTCTAGATACATACAAAAGTATTAAATTACATTATGGAATTAAAAACAAAAACATCATGTCTCATTTGAACACATTCATCTCCCTTAGACTATCCCCCAGGTTAGTCATAATATACATCTTCACATCCAGGGAAAAATAAAACATAGGAAGGGGTGAGCTTAGGTGCTCTTTAAGGATAAAAATATAATAGAAAATTTCATAAAAAATCATAAACCATTAAGGCTATGTATAAGACTAAAACACAATCCTTTTAAACTCAAATTTCAGTATAATATGGAAAAGATAAATCAATAATGCCATTTACTTATTCACATGGTCACTCTACTAGTAGAATAATCACATGTAATATCCGTAGCCAATTTCATAATTATGGAATGCATAATGCCGGACATCATAACCACATAGTCAAGGCCTCGTGCCAGGACTACAATACAATTTTTTCATGGAATTGTGCCAAGACACTAGTTTGTCTCATTAGACCTCCTGATGCATCAAGAAGCTATAGAAGGCTCCTCCCTTCACTTAATAAGTCCAATTCATTCCTCATATGAAAAGGTTGAAACATAACATAAACATTCGTATTAAAAATAGCATAAAAAATGTTAATACTTTTACCATAAACCATGAATTGTATAAAAATAACACATCCACAGTCAACATATCACAAAACCTCTAATACAATATGGAAGACTGTATCATAAAAAATCAACTTCAAACATGTGTAAAATCTATCAAAGGATGTTGACATAGATGAAATCGAAACTTTTTGAGAGAAATAACTCTTTCTATTTTGAAATCATTTAAAAGTAATGTATTTATAAAATAAAACATTTATCTGGAAAATATTATTATAATCTTGTAAGGGAATATTTTAAGGTTTTATAATGGCAGAAAATAGCTACAATCTCCGTATTAGTTAAAAACAACATTCTTTAATTAATTTTGTCAAAAGGTTTGTAAAGGACCTTGTTTAAAAAATGACAGAAAGATTCCTTTATAATAAATTATAAAAAATTCAAAAAAGGGTATAAATTTCTTTAAACCATAGTCTAGGAAATAGTAAAAATGTTTTGAAATATATTTTTAAGAAACACACATGTGGATGATAAAGAGGTCCCATTAGATACTCACGTATAAACAACCTCAGATAATGAAGAGATTGTAAAATTAACCCATCCCTTGTAATTTTCCTTAGTTGAGGGTAAGTTAACCTCATGTATGATAGTTAATTGAATGTTATTATATTATAAATGAACCATATATATAAATATGATCTTATATATGATCTTATAATATTTCTTTGTTAATAATATTTCATTAGTATCACTGTTTTGGGTGTTAACGGATTTGTTTTCCTTTATATGTTTTTTATGTATGTAATCATCAATATGGATAAGATGTATTTGATTCATATCCAGAATGATATTAGGTTAAAAAAAATATTTTTATTCATAAATTGAAAATTATTCTTGAATGGTTATGATGGGGAATGAATCTCAGTGCGTTCGTGGAGATGGTAATCCGTATGTGTGCACGAGCGACAATACCATTTTATTGATGGTGAAATCGTATGTAATTGGATGGTATATAATGTATATAGAATCATTAACATGTTATATTTATTATTTATATCAATTATACTCATTATTATTCCCATCCAAATAATGCAGTGTTGAATAACAAACTACACCACAATGTGGAGATGGTAAGCCATGTGTACGCATGTATGGTGACTTTGTCATTCATAGGATGAATATAAAAATTAATATGGTTGTACCATATTTATAATAAAATCTCAGTTTGTATAAGGTACTGCATTTATTATTTTTTTATGGAAACAATAAAGAAAGAGGAAGTGGAAGAAGAAATTAACTTTGGAAGAGGTGATGAAATTATAACCTCTTTTTCGGGGGATTCCTATTGATTTGATCAAAAGGGATATTTTATTTGGATTAGGATCAAAGTAAGGATTCTAGGTTGAATTGAGGGTAGTTTTGAGGATAGTTGAGTAGGGTTTGTCCAAGGAAAATGGCTTTGGAGGTGTGAATTTGAGAGAAGAGGAAGTACCCTTTTATAAAAGAGGTGAGGGTCACATTAGAAAAAATATACAATATTAATTTATTATAAAATAATTTTAGGTTTATAATGGATAAAAAAGGATTTATTTCAAGGCTATTGTGGGGATGGGTCTAAAAACTCTCATCTAATAGGTTTTAGACAGGTTTAGGTCACCATGTTAACCATATCTTTTATATTTAACTCTTAGTTAAATAGATTAATTTTTACCATGTATTCTTGTATTATTATAATAAATGGTTAATAAAATTAATATAAATATCCAATATAATCCCAAGTTGTTCATTATTCATATATCTAACCTTATCTATGTCCTTTTTCGGATCCTTGGATATTTCGAAATATTATATCAATTAATAATATAGTATCGGTTTTAAAACCTCTTTTATATCAATTTTAACACTATTTAGTATTTTGTTATTGTGAAAATCAGAAAAACATTATCATTGGGAAAAAATTATTTCATCAACCCTAATATGTCATATTAACCTATAAAATTCAGAGAATATATAAAAAGTATCAATTTGAAATTATTTTCATATTTATAATATCAGTTATTTTAATTCATTAATAATAAGGTAATTACTGCATCATTATTGTGTTATATATAAATTTAATTATTCAATGTCTAAAAATTATAAACAAAATACCAATATATAGGAAATCTTTCTATATTTCTAAAGAATATTTATAGTCCAATTTATCTTAAGTATATCCCTATATTAAAAATGTTTTAGTCATTAAAATTTCAATTTAACACTTTTTACTCTTCATTAAATAAAATAATAATAAATGTCCAAATCTAATATAAGTGGACGAACAGGATCACATTTTATTCTTCAGGTTTATTTCAGTTGAAATAAAGTTATCCACTAGAATTAGTAGATGTGTTATGGTAATTATAATATCATTTTTACCTTTAATTACCATATTTACTTTTAACAGTGGTAAATAAAATCCAAAAGTTACTATTCACCAAAAACTATTTTCATCCTATTGAACAAAATTTTACATACTGATGTAAACCTTGTATCTCATATTTTTGAAATTCCATTCAAAAAAGTTGTAAAATTATCTTCTATACATATTTTCTAACATGCCTAGACGGTGGGTAAAAGACGTTAAAAAAATTCAATAACGTTTTATATATCTAATCTTATTATAAAATGACTCTAATTAATTACATTGAACAAATATAGGTATTATGTATCTATTTTTACCTAAAATAAATTTAAATAAAATAACTTATTATTTAAATAAAAATTTAGTTTTAAACAATAACAACGTTTTTCACTATTCATCAAAATATCAAAGTTTACAGAAAAATACCAAAAAATAACCCTAACCTAATTTTGATATTCCAAATCAAAAAATGAAGTCCATTTTGAAAAATAAAATTTATAAAAGTTAAAAAATTGGGTATTACTATTCATAATGTCTAGTTTAATTGGTCATAGTGTGGTAAAACTCCAAGTTGCATACAATGCAAGCTATTGCATTATTTAAAGAGAAAGGTACCATGGAAGCTTGGGGTGTTACATTATTCCCTCCATCAAATAATTTTTCCTCTAAATTTATAGTATACTACTTCATAAAAAGATTTGGGTGGTTATTCGTCATAAGTTCCTTAGGTTCCCACATTTCTTCTTCCATATTATGGTTTCTCCATAGAACTTTTACCAAGCCAGTCATTCGGTTTCTCAAAACTTGTTCTCGAGTATCAATAATCTTGATAGGCTCTTCACAATAAGATATATTGGGTTCCAGTTCTATTTATTCATATGTGAGTACACACGTTGGGTCTGACATGTATTTTATCACCTGCGATATGTGGAACACATCATGAACTATGGAGAGACTTAGTGGTATTTTCAAATGGTAAGATACAACTCCAATTCATTCTAGAATTTCAAAAAGTCCGATGTACATGGGACTCCATTTAGACTTCTTACTGAATCATGAAACAGACTTCCACAGAGATACCTTTATGAAAAAATTATCTCCAACTTGAAATTCCAAATCTTTCCTTCGGTTACCGGCATAGCTCTTTTGCATACTTTGAGCTACTTCTATGTGGGTTTGGATAATCTTCAGCTTGTCCATGGTTTCCCCAACAATTTCTAGGCCTATGAGTGTTCTTTCAACCACAACATCCTAACAAGTTGGTGTGCGACATCTCTTTCCATATAATGCTTCATATAGTGCCATATGAATACATGAATATAAGCTATTGTTATACGAAAATTCTACCAGAGTAAAATATTGATCCCACATACCTTGAAAGTATTCTGAGAAATATCTCAACATGTCTACTAAGGTTTGAATATTCCTTTTTGATTGTCCATCAGTTGGAGGGTGGTAGGTAGTTCCCAAATGATGTTCAACATCCATGACTTTCTGATGATTTTTTTAGAATCTTGGTGTAAAATTGGGATCATGATCAGAAAAAAAAATCGGGTACACCATGTAGTCTTTTAACTTCATTAATATATAGTCTTACTAAATTTTCAAGTGGTAAATCTTCACTTATAGCATGAAATTGTGCAGACTTACTAAGACGATCAACAATGACCCATATTTCATCATTCCTTCTAGGAGTATTTGGTAGCCACGTTACAAATTACATTGTAATATCATTCCATTTCCACTCAGGTATGCGAAGAGGTTTCATGACTCCTCCAGGATGTTGTCTTCTAGCCTTAACCTATTGAAAATCCATGCATCTTGACTCATAATAATCAATCTCCCTCTTCATGTTGTCCCATCAAAAAATGTTCCTTCAAATCTCAATACATCTTAGTGCTACCAGGGTGTATAGAAAATTGGAGCTATGAGCGTTATCCAACAATACCATTTTTAGATTAGTTATATAAGGAAAAAAATGCCTCTTCCCAAATTTCAAAATTCCATCTTCATATACGTATTCAATAAATCCCCAATCAGTCACAACTTTAATTTTCTTTTTAAACACCTCATCACCAGTCTGAGAACATTTTGTCCTTTCTAGTAAAGATGGTTTTCAAACCATTTAAAAAAGTATTGATATTTCACCATCCATGATTATTCCCAAATCCATCTTTACCAGATACATGAACATAGAATCCCTTTCAACTCTCATCTTGTTCAAAACACTATGATCCTTTCTGCTCAAATCACCTACCACCTTATTTTCCTTCCCCAGGTGGTACTGTATAGCATAATCATAATCTTTGAGTGGTTCAAGACATCGTCTTTTCCTTATGTTGAGTTCTTTTTGCGAGAAAAATATACTTCAAAATCTATTGAATGGTATATATATAACATTTTTTACCATATAGATAGTTTCTCTATATCTTCAAAGCAACTATTACCTCTACCAACCCAGGATCATGAGTGGGATAGTTTTTTTCATGAATTTTTAGAAATCATGATGCATTGACAACAACTCTATCATTATTCAAAAGGAGACAACCATGTACTTTATTTGAAGCGTAACTATAAATAAAAATCCCATCATTCCCCGATGGTAGATTCAATATAAGAGCATTGACTAATCTTATATTTTCACCATCAAACTATTTTTCACAATCTTTTTTCCAAAAAAATTTAACCCCTTTACGAGTGATCTGGGTTAATGGGTTTACCAATCGGGTAAAATTCTAGACGAATCACCGATAATAACCTATAAAACCAGTAAAACGATGTACCTCAATTATACTTGTCAGTGTTTTCCATTCGTAAATTTCCTTGGTCTTTGAAGAATTGATAGAGATTACATCCTTAGAGATAATATGTCCAAGAAAAGAAATTTCCTTAATCTAGAATTCACACTTGATAAACATCCCATGTAATTCATTTCTTCTAAGGGTTTTTAGAATAGTGCGCAAGTGATTTTCATGATCTTTTTATATTATTTTGAATACCATGATATCATCAATAAATACCACTAAAAAGTCATCAATATATTCCTTGAAAACTCCATTCATTAGATCCATGAAAAAATAAGGTGCATTAGTCAGTCCCAAAGGCATTACTGTAAACTGGTAATGCTCGTACCTGGTTTGAAATGCTATTTTTAGGAATTTCTTCCTTCATCACATAGAACTGATGATATCCAGATCGAAGGTAAATATTTGAAAAAAAATTCTCTCCATGATGTTATTTGAATAAATCATCAATGCGAGGTAGGGGATACTTGTTCTTTATTTTTATAGCATTGATCAACCTGCAGTCAATGCACAACCTCCTAGATCCATCATTATTCTTAATAAAAAGAATTGGGGATCCCCATTGAGAAACACTAGGTTTAATAAATCCTTTATTACACAATTCCTCTAGTTATTTTTTTAGTTCCACTAATTCCACAGTTTCCATTCTATAAGGGGTCTTCGATATGGGCCTTGAACTAGGAATTAAATCGATGTAAAAATCAATTTCTCGTTCTGGAGGATGTATATTTAAATCATCTGGAAAGAAATCAACATATTCTTACATAATAGGTACATCCATTACATGATCATTCCTTTCCCCACCCATGGTTATTTCACTCCCTTCCTCCCTAATAATTGAATTTAGTAGAGATGATGTGGGTTGATCTAGATAAGAATCATGTGGGGATGTTTCTTCTCTAACGATAAGGTACCTCTTATCATCATCGAAAATTGTAGCCTCCTTCTTCTTACAATAAATTTTCGCATCATGGTCGGAAATACAATCCCTATTGAGGATTATATCAAATTCAATGATGGGGATGATGATGATATCAGCAGGTAAAGAACTTTTATATGCCTTAATGGGAACTGATTCACAAAACTTTGTTGTAATGATACTTCCTATATGATTTTGGACTAAAAATATCCTTGTTAAATCAAATTTGAAATATCTAATTTTTGTTGAAATTTGGGAAGATTTGAAACAATGAGATTGTCCCGAATCAAATAAATCATTGGATAAATTTGAGGAAACCATTAAATTACCATCCACCATATCATTCGGAGCTTCAAACTCAGTAGTAGTGATCACATAAACATGGACTTTCTCCCATGGCCTTTTTTGAGGTATGTTCCCTGACACTTAGAACATTCAATTGCATAATTCCCCATTTCTCTACAATTGTAGCATTCAACAGTGACATCCCCTTTCTTTCCCTTATAATCACGAGCTTGGTGGCCTTTTCAACATAACAGGCTCCTATTCCCTTCAGGGAAGTACCAATTAATTTCTTCCCATATTTACTACAGGATTGAAATTCAACTCTTCCCTTCTTCCCCTTATTTCCATTTTCAGAGTGTTCAGTATATATCTTTTTCTCATTCTTTGCTTTAAAGTCATAAGACTTAGAGAATTACTTTTCTGTCGTGATAGCACATGAGACAATATCTTCGTACAATGAGAAGGATTGTGAAACTAATGCTCGATGGAGAAATGATTTTAACCCATCAAAGAATAGCCCGATCTTACTCATTGGGTTACGTATATAATCTGCTGCATGCCTTGATAACCTTGAAATGTTTACCTCATACTATGCGAGAGTCTCTTTCTCATTTTTCATTCGACATGGAAATATTATTTCCATATCTTCTCGATGGTCATGAAGAAAGTATCTTTCTAATAAAGATCTTTAAACTCTCTCCATTCCATATTTGATACTTCTTCATCCTACTTTGTGTTATGAATTAATGACCACCATTGATATGTATCTCCCATGAAGTGATAAACAACCATGATAACTTTCTCCCTTTAGTAACTCCCCAAAGAATGAAATATTTTCTCTAAGGATCTTATCCATTGCTCAGTTACAAATGGATTTGTATTCCCATTGAATATTGGTCGATGTTTCCTCATGAAGAAATATAACATTGATCTTATGCATTGTGAATCAGGTTGCCCCATATGGGTAAGGTTATTAATCATAACATGGGTGAGTTGTCCCAATATGGTAATATATTGTTGAGCACCAGTCTCATCACCAGTTCCACTATAATTATACTGAGATGGAAGAAAATCCCTACATGGATTATGTGCATTGATACAGTTTCTATTCCTTGAACTAGGTTCCATTTATAAAAAATGGCATACATTATTTTAGTTTACCAATCATAATACATAATTCTAGACTAGTAAAATACATTACATAAATTGAATAGTTTATGCATATAATCAATAATTATAAAAAAATTATTTAAGGATGTATTTACTCATAAATCCTTCCTAATTTATTGTAATGAAAATGTCAATTATCCTAAGAATATCCCCCGGGAGTATCGTAAACAAGAGTGCATCAAGGCCTGTTGTTGTTTACTAGGATACCCCGAGTTGAGCCTGAAACTCCATGTCTGAGTGTTCACTACTAGGTACATCTATACCAGAGCCGCCTCTAACTTATCATATGCAGACATGGATGTGATTCTTTGAAAAGACACAAAATTTATACATTACTAAAATCCTAGGATGTTTTTCTAAAATAATACTCAATGTCTCTCTTAGGGTAATGTTCTCTAATTAGAGCTTTTATAAAGATATCTTGCATTGATTGTACAAAAAATCCTTTGATACCAACTGTAACACCCCGACCCAGGTTACCCAGAGACAGTGCATTATTACATAACATTGGCATGATCAAAAGGGATCAAATCCCGAAAGACTTATGAGTTTATTAGCCTTGGAATTTCTAGACACATACATAAGTTTTACATTACATTATGAAATGAAAAACAACAACATGGGGTCTCTTTTGAAAAAATTCATCTCCCTTAGACTATCCATGTAGGTCAGTCGTAATATACTTCATCTAATCTTGGGAAAAATAAAGCAAAGAAAAGTGTGTGCTTAGGTGCTCAGTAAGGATAACAATATAGCGAGAACCTTCATAAATAAGCATAAACATTTAAGCCAATGTATAAGACTAAAACACAAGCCTTTAAAAATCATACTTCACCATAATATGACAAATATAAATCAATAATTCATTTTACTTATTCACATGGATATTTTATTAGTCGAATAATCACATGTAATATCAATATCCAATTTCATAATGATGGAATGCATAATGTTGAACATCATAACAACATACTCAAGGATTCGTGCCAATACTACAATAAGATTTTTTTCAAGGCATTGTGACAAGACAAAAGTTTTTCTTATGAGACCTACCACCACATCGATGAGCTATAGAGGGACCCACACATCACATACTAAGTCAAATGCATTCCTAATATGAAAAAGGTTGAAACATAACAGAAACATTCATATTAAAACTAGCATAGAAGCTGTTTATACGTTAACCATAAACCATGAATTGTATAAAAATAACACATCCATAGTCAAACATATCAAAAAACCTTCAATAATATATGTAAGATTGTATCATAACAAATCAACATAAAACTAGTGTAAAATCCATTAAAAGATGCTGAAATAGATTAAATCAAAACTATTTGAGAGAAATATCTATTTCTATTTTCAAATAATTTAAATGTAATTTATTTATAAAAGATATAATTTATTTTCAAAATATTATTATATGCTTTTAAGGGATGTTTTGAAGGTGTTATAACAGTGTAAAATAGCCGCACTCTCCGTATAATTTTAAAAAACATTATTTCTTTAATTTTGGCGAAAATGTAAAAAAGGGACATTATTTGGAAAACGACGGAAATATTCCTTTATAAATTTTTAAAAAAAAATGTCAAAAAAGGGTATAAATTTCATTAACCCATAGTCTAGGAAATTGAAAAAATGTTTTAAAATACATTTTTGAGAAACACATATGTAGATGATCAAGAGGTCCTAGTAGATACTAACGTATAAACATCCTCAGATAATGAAGATATTGGAAAATTAAACCTTTCCTTGTACATTTCATTGGTAGAGGGTACGTTAACCTAATTTATAAGTTTTAAATAATTTTTATTAAATTATAAAATAACCATAAACATAAATATGATATTATATATGATCCTCTAATATTTCTCTGTAAATAATATTTCAGTAGTATCATTTTTTCAGGTGTTAATTGATTCATTTTCCTTTATATGTTTTGTTGTGTAAGTCATTTTTGATATTGATAGGATGTATTTGATTAATATACATAATGATATTATGTTCTTAAAACTTAATTTTATTCATAAAATGAAAATTATTCTTGAATGGTTACGACGTGGAATGAATCTCGTCACGTCCGTGGAGACGGTAATCTGTATGTACGCATGAGCGACAATACCATTCTATTGATGGTGAAATCATATGTAATTGTATGGTATATGATATATAAAGAATAATTAATATTTTATATTTATTATTTACATCATTTATACTCATTATTATACCCATCCAAATAATGAAATGTTCAATAACAAACAGCACCATGACATGGAGATGGTAAGCCGTACATACGCACGTATAGTGACTTTGTCATTCATATAATGGATTGAAAAATTAATATGGTTGTACCATATTTATAATAACATCACATTACATATAAGTTACTTGATTCATTATTTTGTTATGGAAACAACAAATTAAGAGGAAGTAGAAGAAGAAAATAACATTGGAAGAGGTGACTTGATTACTACCTTTTCTTCAGGTGCTTCCTTTTGATTTGATCAAAAGGGATCCTTAGGTTGGATAATGATCAATGTAAGTATTCTATGATGAATTGAGTGTAGTTGGATTAATATTTGAGCAGAGGATAGCTGAGCCAAATGGCTTTGGAGGTGTGATTTTGAGAGAAGGGAAAGTACCCTTTTATAAGAGAGGTGAGGGTCACTTTTTGAAAATCTTAAAATATAAATTTATTATACAATGATATTCTGTTTATAATGGCCCCAAAAGAATTTATTTCGAGGATAAGGTGTGTCTAGGTCTAAAACCTCTCAATCAACAGGTTTTAGATAGGTTTAGGTCACCATATTAACCTTATTTTTTAGATTTAACACTAAGTTAAATAGTTTAACTTTTACCATGTAATCGTGTATTATTATAATAAATGGTTAATAAACTTACTATAAAGATCCAATAGAACCCCAATTGGTTCATTATTGGTATATATAACCTTATGTTTTTTCTTTGGCCAAATAGTAGATATTTAGAAATATTAAATTAGTTAAAAATATAGTATTTGTTTTAAAAACTATTTTATGTCAATTTTGACACTACTTAGTATTTGGTTTCTGTGAAAGTCATAAAAAGTTTATTATTTCAAAAAAAAATATTTCATTAACCCTAACATGTCATATTATCGTATAAAATTAGTGGAATACATAAAAAGTCTCAATTTAAAATTATTTTATAATTCATAATTTAAATTATTTTAATTCTTCAATAATAAGGTAATTACTGCATCATCATTGTGTCATAAATAAATTTAATTATATAATGTATAAAATAATAAATAAAATACCAATTTTTTGGAAATATTTTTTTTTCTAATGAATATTTATAGTCAAATTTATCTTATGTATAACCCTATATTAAAAATTATTTAGTTATACAAATTTGTATTAAACACTTTTAACTCTTTTTTAAATAAAATAACAGTAAATGTCCTAATCTATTCCAAGTGAACCAAAAGGATAATATTTTATTACTAAGATTTATTTTGGTCTAAATACACTAGTCCAATTTAATTAGGAAATTTGTTAGGGTAATTATAATATCATTTTTATCTTTTAATTAACCTATATACTTTTAACCGTGGTAAATAAAATTCAAAAGTTACTATTCACCAAAAACTATTTTCATCATATTTAAGCACATTTTACTTACTGATGTGAACCGTGTCTCCCATATTTTTGCAATTCAATTCACAGAAGCGGTAAAATAATTATTTATGCAAATTTGCTAACGTGCCTAGAAGGTGGGTAAAAGACGTTAAAAATTTTCAGTAAAATATTACATATCTAGTCTTATTAGAAAATGACTCTAATGAATTACATTTAACCTTTATATGTTTTAAGTATCTATTTTAATATAAAATAAATTTAACTAAAATATGTAATTATTTAAGTAAAACTCCTTTTTTAAACAATAACACATCGTTTTTCACTATTCACCAAAAAAGTAAAATTTTCAAAAAAATACCAAAAATTCAATATAAGATAATTTTGATATTCCAAACACAAAAATGAAGTCCATTTTGAAAAATAAAATTTATAAAATTTATAAAATTTATAAAATTGGGTATTACTATTCATAACGGCTAGTTTGAGTGGTCGTGTTGTGTCAAGCCCCATCCCTTGGGGCCCATATCGTGACTACCCCAAGCCCGACTTCCATAGGCCAGGGGCTGACGACTAGCATGAAAGGCGTAAATCCCTAAACTGGGAAGGCACTGCCTTTATAAAATGAACACACACAATAGAGGATGCAACTGGAAGTAAAAAACTAAGTAAAACTGTATACAAAAGAGAGTGTTGAAAGTAAAGGGGGTCAGAAATACAAGACCAATAGTAAAGTATAAGAAAACTGAAAAGTAAAAATACAAAATAAAGAAGAAAAGTAGTGTAGCCATTGGTTCATCTTCCGGGGTTCCTACCTGTAGGGTAGGTACAGATGGCCTCCTCAGCGCTCCACGTTCGTTCGTCCTCTCCTTATATCATCTCATTGAGTGGTCCACCACCGAGTACCGTCCAGCCCTACTACTCTCTGCCTCAGTCAGCACTGTCCGTCATCTACAACCAACACAATGAGGTGCGGGCATAGCCCCTGCAGGGGTGAGTATAACGATATTCAGTTGGGACCTAGAGACCCTCAATGTCTCACAAAATCCAACAAATATAAACCACAAGGTATGAAATCAATGGATAACCATTACATAGGAATATGCCCATACATATAACTAAGTTATCTCATAACCCATCAACATCATGAGGAAAACACTAAAGTCATTGACTCAGCTCAAAACTAGGATTTTATTCTATGGGTGGTAACATGTAACACTCCCAGTCAAACTATCGAAACCTCGGCTGCTGGTGTACTCCACCTCTATAGAGTATTGTGGGCATGCTGCATCACACAGAGGCACTTCCTACTATCCTGGACTGCTGCGGTACTTCTTCTGTCGAGTACCGTGGGTCTTCTGCGTCACACAGAGTCGCCCCCACTGTGGTTCTTCCATGCTCACATAGTGGCGCTCCCCCTCGTAACATGTTGAGGTACTCCTCCTATCTAATACCATTTTTATGCCACCACACATAGTGGTGCTCCTCATTGTGGGCATGCCGTATCACACAGATGAGCTTCCCACTAGGCTAGTCGGATCACTCTGAGTCGAAAGGTCAGCAGTCGTCGGGTCTCAACCAGCTACTAGGTCTCCGTACTCCGTTCTCTCATCTCTAGGAGGATCTGATCCACGAGCTACTAGTCGATACTCGAACAATCACTAATTCATAATTATAAGTATCTCAAAGGTCCGCCTCGTCATAGGGGTATCAACGCAAAAAATGATGCGTTAATTGGAATCTCGGTCTGTGAGTTATTGGAATTTCCGCCCTAGGGGCTCGGTTGGTTTTTAGGTTTAAACCAACCTGAACGTAACCCAACTATGTCCATATTTCATTTGGTATATTCCAAAAGAACCATCTCTCTCTATGCATTCCGTCTTCATTGACGGTTCGTTGATCGGACACCTGTTGCCCAAGATAAGGGCGGAAAGGTGAAAATAGACCAAAGCGAGTCCGGGTCAGGTCCGACCCCGTCGGACTGACCCGGCCCGACCTAGGTCTGGACCGAAGTTTGATCCGGTGCGCGGGTCCAACCTAGTCCGAGGGGGCAGCCTGGCCCGAGGGCAGCCCGACCCGGCTGGAAGGTGGCCTGCGTGGCCCGGCTGGCTGGCAGCCCGCGTGGCCTGGCTGGCTGGCTCGCGTGGTCCGGCTGGCCACGCATGGGGGGGGGGGGGGGGTGCCACGCCCCCCGACATCCGAACAGAACAGGTGCTAGGCGCCAGTTCAACATCCCGCGGGATTTGGGGGGTCCCGCCCTATCGGGAAGGCCGAGCGGCCAGCCGGTTCTGCACCGCCGGCACGGCGCGACGGTGTCTCTCCCTTCCTCCACGGCCCGCCTTGGCCGTGGTTCTGCACAACCGTGCAGCACGATGCCGCCACGCCGCCTCCGCCGTCGCCCAGCCTGGCCACGACCTCCTCCTCCTCCGCGCGGCGCGATGGTGTCGCGCCCTTCCGGTGACCCGGCGGCCTTTCGCAGCCGGATTCCTTCGAGGCCGGCCCGATGTAGGCTACCGCTGCTCCACTCTGCGGTCGTCAACAAATGAGATAGAACAAAGGGGGAGGTTCGGGCCATTTTTGTGTGATCTGATCCCTCCTCGTTATGGTGAAATCAAAAGGAAGTTCACAATCCATAATTTGAACGACGATGAATGAAGGGTAAAACTCATACATAGAACAACCCCTACCTCGCTTGTTGATCGTTGACGGTCAAAGGAGAGGAATGGTGGACGTCGATTTGTTGACGTCGAGATGCGTTTGGGGTAGGAGACTGAAGAAGAATCGTTGTCGGAGTTCTTCGCGGTCAGCTACTTTTCTTTTGTCTCATTCGAAGATCGAATAAAGAATCCATAATTTCTCGGTGGATGATGAAGAGGCGTTCTTCGTTGGGAGATATTTATCCAAGGGTTCTCTAAGATCTTCCAACCCCTCTCTCAAACTCCACCGAAATGTATTTCCAACCAAAAATAATTCGTTATGTTAACACATTGTTTAATTTGTTTTCCAATTAATTCAAAATAATTCAAATGGGTTTTAAATTAGTTAACTGAATAAATTTAATTAATTAATTGAGAGGGTTGTAAAAATTAATTAGTGGGGTAGGTGGAGAGTCTCATCCAACATAAATGGGGGGTTAAAGGGGGTTTAATGCCCATGTGGGCCCCACAAAGGATATCCTCCCTAGAGAGGTTATGTGTAGGTGGGCCCCACAACCAAAACCTCTCATGGGAGGTTATGGTGTGGTGGCCCCCACCTCTAACCTCCTCTTGGAGGTTTTAACCACCACAAAATAAAAATAAGTTATCACATTATTTTTATTAAATTTATTTAAAAACCCCAAAAATTAACTTCCATTCCCGACCAACTATCTTCAACGTGAACGTATTCTTAAGAAAATACAGGTGTTGCGTGTTCAACGGTGCCCCTGGATTTCAATTCCGAGCACCAGTTCAAAAGTTATAAAATCCCGCTCGTACGTTTACAGAACATATTTGAACAAAAATTCAGAAATTGATTCCGGGCGCACCGGGCCATGGAATCAAGCGCCATAAATTTTCACGGACTTGTAAAAAACCCTTGAATTTAAAAAAAATCCACATAATTTCCAGTTCTTTACATGTTGTGCTAAACCTCCATGTTGCGTACAACACAAGCTATTGCATTATTCAAATAGAAACGTATCAAGAAGCTTGGGGTATTACATGTACAACACAAGACATCAATGAAATTTAAAAAAATATATCTCATAAAATCTAGGGATGTTACAATATACACATATCAAAGGAAATATGTGGTAATTAAGGAAATTTTCTTATGGGAATAAAAGTCGAACGAGAGACCAAAGCCTCATATTCGACTAGTAACTTAAATAGTTAAAAATAATGTATAATAAATTTGAAATTATTTTATTATATTATAAAAACATATACAAACATAAAATATCATATATGATCCTATTGTAAAATTTAAAATACTATTTATTAAAACTTATTTATTTTAATTATTATTAATGAGTGGTAATTGTTTGATTTTTAATGTTTGTTTGGGTAAGGTAATTTGGATCCTTACAATTTAATCATGCTTGAAAAAAATTCAAAATGTTAATAAATTCATTACTATCATATGTAATCATTATATGCACATTAATTATAAATCATGTTAACTAGTGATGAAAAATAAATTAGATCACTTCATAGAGTTAGTAGTCCATAGCTACACATGAGGGATGTTTTCATTTTTTGATGCATCAAATGAATGGAATGTAAAGAATAATTCCACTAAAAATAATAATAATATCGTCTATATAATATTTATTTGTTAAATAAATAATTTTAAATATGAATGAGAGTAGGTAATGGAAAATAAATTGCATCGCTTCATCGAGGTGGCAATCCATACACACTCACGAGTGATACTTTAATTTATCATTTGAAAGAAAAAATAGAGGAATAAGTTATGAATCTAAATAAATAACATATACCTATATATAAGATAATAATTTTATTATATTATGATATTTTGGATATAATTTAAGGTTGTAAAATAATAATTAAGATGATAAAGCTTGGTTAAGATGATTACCTCATATTTGAAGAACCTTCACTGGATCTCTCCTAAATGACTCAAAGTTTAGTATTTTAAGATGAAAGGAACTTCTAGAATGTAGATAAAGATGTCAAGAAGAGATTTTTAGTGATTTTTTGAGATAAGTGACTCAAAAATTGTGATTTATAGAGGATATGTGGTGTATTTATGTAAGATATGAGAGGGGACCCCTTGGAATTACATAGATTATAAAATTTACAAAATTTAATTTTCAAATTCAGGTGGCTCAAAATTGATATTTCTATAATATATAATGAAGATAATTCAATATAGTATCCTAAAATAATATTTATATATTTTTAGGTGGTGTGTTAACCATTATATCTTAGTTTTAACACCCCTCATTAACCCTGTTTACGTATACTGTGATGTCATACATTTGTACTATTTAAGGGACAATAATGCTGCTATAAAAGGAAAAGTTACAATAAGTGTAAAGTGGTTGATATTATCAACAATTTATCATTCACATGACTGAATATAAAATATTTTTTAATATTAATTAATTTAATAAAATATTATTTTATATAAGATACCATTAAATTCATATTTATGACTGTTAACATTCTTGATAATAATAAATTTAGGATAGAAATTTAATTATAATATAAAGTAATATAAAATTATGGATAAATAATATATATATAAATAATTCATTTAACTCCTTAAATAACTCATAAAATTAATACTTTGTATGTTGCATACAATCTTTTAATATATTTTTCGACTACTATAAAGATAATTTTTCTAACATTACCTAAGTATTTAAAGTAATTACAGTATCACTAAAAATTTAAAAAAAAGATTCATATTATTTTTTTTCATATTATTGACAACCAATTAGATAAATTCATAAATTGTTTTTATCCTTTTGAAAAAATTATATATATATTAAATATAAGGAAAAGATATTTGGGAATTTTTTTACGTAAAATATAATGAACGTGTTTATCAAAAACTAATGGCACCAAAATGCCATATTTCATAATATATGAATTGCATGGTCAAATTAAACTCATCTAATGAAATATAAGAAATTATATAGACAATTTTGAAGCCCTATCCCAAAGTTATAACCTTGATCTTTCTTTTTAACACTTACCTTTGCGACAATATTCTTTCTAAGGTTAATATTCATTGTGGCCTAAAATAATGTTTAAATATTACAACATTTCTAGATGATGATTATAATTATAGAATCCATTTTATTAATTTTAATCACAATAACTGTCATAAATTATTTTTAAAATAATCATTCATAACAAGATGAAAATTAGTTTTTTCACATAAAATCATTTTTTAAGTATAAATTTTTTTTATTCAGAAATAAAGCATAATGTCAAATAGAAAGTCGAAAATCAGATAATGAATCATAAAAAGTAAATAATGAAATATTAAAATCAAATCAAAGAAAATTTCACTTTCTAAATATTTGAATGTTAAAAAAAATTCTATCAAAATGATATTTTATAAATATTTAATTAAAAATAAATCTTTATAGAAAATTCCCAAAATTTCAACTTCATCTAATTTTGATGATTTCATTTTAAAATTGGTATAATTTTTACACAATATAATTTATAAAAGAGTCTATGGTTTATAATAATATTTAGTAAGAAAAATCAATTAAATCCAGGTTTTTATGGAAAAATTACTTCTGAAGCATAAAATGAACTCACAAAAAATTGAAAACTTATTAATAAAAATATTTGTATTTAGTTTGTAAATTATAAATATATTTCATAATGTGGTTACACATATTCATAACATAAAACTATCTGTCTAGATCATAATGGTCACATTTAAATGTTCATATTTATGTAGTATATCATAATTCACTTAAATATCCATGTTCCATGTTGAGAAATATAGCGAGCTTATAATTATTTCAAAGTAAATTACTTAGGTCTTAAAATATCATCTCTATAAATATATTTTTCCATCATAATTTTATATTTTCCATCCAAAGATCAATAACAAAAAAATAACTTTTTGAAAACCCATATTTTACAAAGAGATAATAAACCATCCGTTCAAAAGGAAATCTTGGAAACATGAAAGTTCAAAGAATTAGCACAAAATCGAGTTCCCAAATAAGGATAATATTGAATGGATGTTAAAATGTAGACACTTACAGAAAAATAACATCCATTGACTAATAGATATTAATATATAATATGGTCAGTAGAATTTTATTGACCATAAAACCATAAATGAGTGATGGGTGAAAAAAATAATCAATTCTTTAAAATAAATGAAAAAAGGAAAATATTTTTATTGTGATGATCCTTTTATAATTGTTATGGAATTCATTAGACAAGGAAAAGGATAAATAAAAATTAACTCATTTAATCAAATATATAATTGTAATTTAATCTGTTGGATTCATGATTCAATCAATTTCTATCATTTTGCATCCAATATTCTAATAGTGAATGAGAAATATGAATTTTTCATTCCTGATGAACTAAAAACACTTTTAAAAGATCATAAGATTTATAAAAGGATGACATGTTTTTCCTAATATCACTATTCAAATACTGAAAACAAAAAAGGTTTAGTACATGCTAAACACAATAATAAATTAAACTATTATTTGAATGGTTAATCATAAAAATTTCAATATTAATACCAAAATATATACTTAATTATTTCAGGAAATATATATATTCCAAAAACACCCCGAATAATCCTCAACCAGTATTTAAAAGACAATTTTTTTTAAAGAAGATCCATATATTTCCATAAAATCAGCATGAAATTTGTCTCAAAAAATATTAAGTTTTATAATAATGTCACACACCAAAAACATAAATACCACGATCTTATACTCTAATAAAACATTATAATCATTTCCCAAAATAACCTAAATCATAATAAAACCTCAATTAGACTAAATCTCTACTCTATCATTAGTACTCAAATAAAATCATATATTATTGAATATATTACACAAATTCAATAATGTTGTCAAATTCAATAATTACATAATCATATGATCATTCATCGAAACACTAATAAATTTCAAGGTCTCCAATACTATCCAATTTCCTTTATAAATATCAATCAACTCTTTATCCCAATGAAACATTATTATCTAATATTTTGGAACATATTAAGTGTCATGTACCCATAAATCATGTTTTTCCAAAAATAAAACATTTCCACTCAAATAAATTATCTAGGTTATCAATACCATTTAACAAATGTCTGATAATATTTTAGTCAAGATTACTTCAGAAAAATCATATGTTATTTCATGATTCTTTTAACCATAATTTCATTATTAAAACTCTTTAACAACATCATTATCAAATACCAATACATAAACACTTCATTAATTCCACTAAAATGGTTTTAATAACATAGGACCTTACTTTGTCTATGATTTAAACCCTAGATCAGGGAATTGAAATAGATAATTCCAATGTTCCTTATATATATGGAATTAAAATATAAGGGATATGTTAGGATGAAATTCCATTCCCTCCATTGAACTCATCATTATTCATTATTAATTAATTACTATAGGGATTTATATTACACGAATAAAATATATTCTCATTCCTTAGAAACATTTCATTTTATGAATCTTCCTACGTACGTCATATTTAAGAAACATAATATTATTCCTGCCATAGCCTTCATGAAACTCAATGTTTATATTATTAAATCAATTCAAAAACACACTAATGTTATTATTTTTTATAATATATCAAGATAAAAACCTAGGATTAATCATAAGGTTTTGTATTCCAACTCCCATTTCAGTTTTTTGCTCATGAGGATAATCATTTCATTGTTTATCACATCCAGCGTGAACACAAACCCATCAGATTCCATCAATTTTTTAAAATAAAAAAATATCATAGTTTTATAAAAACTACTAATAGGGAAATAATATAATCAAGAGAACAAATTTCCTAGGATACCCAAATCTTATAACTTTTTTCAATCTATGACACCTTTTGTTTAGCATCGATTATATATGGTCATGATCTATTAAGATACAATATAATGTTTCAAAAATAATATGCAAATTAACCCAAAAAAATAACATGGGAGTGTCTATCTATGGGTACAATATCAGGTCCACCCATCATGCACAAATGATAATCGAGTTAATCCCAAATCTACACCATTTAGAAATAAAATCCCTTGGTGTATCTTTCCATAATAGCATTCAATTACAAGTATATAAGAGGGATGTATTTTCAAGGAAAACTAAACTATATTATTTACTATAACATAGGGTTTTTTCTTATATATATTATTATTATATGTTTTCTCCCAAAGTATTCAAATTACTAGTTTCCAAAAAATAACTAAAACAGTAAATGAAACCAACAGTGGAAACCTAAACATTTTATAAATAAATTTTACTTCATTTTAGATAAATATTCCATACATATTATTTTGATCCATGATATAACCATATAGGGTAATTACCCGACATTAATCATGACATATTATAGTGTTTTTGAACTAGAATTATCATTTGATGATATTTTCAATTTATAGTTTTATATAATTTGGACAAACTCTTACAAATTAACCCATTTATTACAAATGGAAACTTATATTCAATATCCATTTTTTCTACGAAAGGAAACCCATTTAAATAAACAAGACTAATTTTCAAGATATGTCTTCAATTCCTTCATCATGATATATTATTCCCCCTTACCAATATTAAAAACATTAAAAAAACATTTTAAAAACATTGGGTGGTCATGAAAGATTAGTAAGGGATATAAAAAAAGAAAATTGTTAGTTCCTTATAAACAAGAAAACTTATATAATGTTTACCATTATCTTCAAAATTATTTGAGGATATAAAAAAATTACATGAAAAATATACACACATCTTACTCCAAGAAATCATTAAATCCTAAAACATGCAATTAAAACTCCTCGAGGTGTCTTAGGGAATCATATACATTAAACCCTTTTAAAACCCTTTCAATTAGAATAATCATAAATCTGAATTATAATATTATTTTAACCCAATGAATTAGAGATCTATATTGGTGATCACCTTTCATATAAGCTATATTGGGCTCACCCTTGAGCTATAATGGGGCTCATCCCATCCTATAAGCTATAACGGGCTTACCCATGAGCTCTAATGGGGATCAACCCTTCGTATACGTTATATAAGGCTCACCCATTTCATATAACTCTCAATTATCATTTCATGAAAAAAAATTCCATCACAATACCCTTTCTAAAAACATTTAATCCCATATGAGAAGCACTTATAAAAATACAATTTTCTTTTAAGAAACCATATTCAATATCAAAATAACCTTTCCATTGAAACATAATTTTCAATACCAAAATACACAAAAAGTTAAAGCTTTTTTTCATTAAAGAAAACCTGAAATATTACAAAGGTTGATAAAAATTAATTAATGGTCCCGATGGTAGAAAAGTCATTATCATTGTATATGAAAATTCTAGAATATTCATTATGAAAATTTTCAAAACCTTCTGTAAAAAACACATAAAAATATTCAGTTTTTGAAAACCATTATATAAAATAATAATTGGAAAAAAATACCTTTTATAATCATTTCATATCAAAATAGATATAAATTTTAAATAATATTAAGAATAATGACACGGAGAAACAGATTTGATAATTAAATCTTCAAATATTCAAAGTGTTCGAAACAACATTGAACCTTTAAATCAAAATTACCATGGAATAATAAATTCAAAAAAACATTAAATAATATGAGTATCAATCAAATATGGATATTAAATTTTATAATAGTTTTATATACACGTTTTAAGGGAATAAAGATACATAGAATCATGAAATGTCTCAATGAAAAGAGATTGAGATTAAATCCATTACCTTGATTCTGATTATTTATGTATATCATTTAAATTCCTGAATAATAAAATTATGTTAATTATTTGATTTATTTATAACCTTTTCCTATTTATTATTCCTTTTATATAAACTAATATCATGATCAAACAATTACTTAATTATTAAATTTCATGTCGGAAATTTTGATGATATTCTGTATTTGAGTCCAAAATGTAATTGGTATGATGTCAATAGTGAATGGTGTCACAAGTCCATCATATCCATAATAATATTCATTAAATAATAATAAAATATATTTATCAATTATACTTTTAAATCCATTCATTAAAAATTAATATTAAAAAGGAACTCTGTTTCTACCATTGAGATGGTAAGTCGTACGTACATATGAGTGACATTTACATTTTTTAATGATCCTTACTGAAAGAAGTTAAGAGTTATTTTATATATAAAAAATGATAATAATTTTTTTAATATCATTATAATCATTTATATATATACCTATATTTTTCATCCATGTTTTTTGGTGATGGAAGCTGAATCATTCACTTTTTGGAAGTGATAGTTCACACGTACGCACGAACGATGTTATCATTTCTATGTGCATGGAAAAGAAAGGAAAAAATTATATATTGTCATATTATAATGATAAATATGTTATAAATATCATATATAAATATTAATTACATCATTATAATAGTCTTGTGATATGGTAATGGGAGAAAGAATATATTAGTTCGGGTAGCTGATAGTTCACACGTACACAATAAATGATTGATTTGTTTCCCATTTAACTGAAGTGGAGATGGATTTAAGTGATGATATTAAAATAATAATATGTATCTTTTATTAGGATACTAGATATATTATTTCATCATAATTTAATAATATTTTAATGAAGTGTAAGAAGAAATAAATCAGAAACACTTCATTAAAAATGATACATCTCCTTCGAAAAATCTCGTTTGATTAACACCGCAAATCCTCTAAGGTGAGTTTTCTTCCTAAACTAGGAGCTCCAGAATGTGCAGAGGTATTATTGGATGGTATTTTTCAGAGAATTTATAATCCAATAGGTTTATATGTATTATTAATAGAGAATATCAGGTTCCCTTTTATAAGAGAGGGGAGGGAAACTCTTAGGACGATTTAAATTATTTTATTGGTATAAATTATTTTCATTTTAAAAATAGGTCAAAAATGATTTATTTCTAATATATGATGAATTTTTGTCAAGTTAAAATCATTAAATGAATATTATATATGTTTTTACTATTTTTTAGTCCTTATATTTTTTTAACCCTTATTTATTTGTACAGTTATATAATGTGTTTTACACATTTACAGTAAATATGATTACAATAAATATAATAACAACTTGATATCATTGATAATATCTATTGAATCCTCCATAAAATTTAAAATTGAATCATAAATTTTTTGGATGAAATAAATTATATTTAATTTAAAATTTTTAATATCATTTATTTAATTATTTCATGAATTAAGAAATTACTACATCGTCATTATGTCACCATTTAAATTAGTTATTTATGTCCTATAAATTATAAATAAATTTTTATGATGAAGATAGTCATTTTATATTTCCAAATACAATATATAGTCAAATTTATCTTCTAAATAACAATATATTAAAAAATTTATAGTTGTTAATACATGAGTATGCCATATTTGTCATTTCCTTAAAATAAAATACTATAAAGGGAATAGAGTCATACAAGTGGAACCAAGTGGCAATCAAATTTTACCAATAATGAATTTGGTGTAAAATATTTCATTAAATAATATTAGGAAAAGTTTTATAATAATGTTACATTAATTTACAATATTATTTTTACCCATAATTACAAGATTAACCTTTAACCATGGTAATCAAAATATTACAAAAGTTACTTTAAATAATGTTAAAAATAATTAATTTGATCCTATTAGATCATAATAATAAAAATTATTACAACCATTTATTTCTATTTTTCATAAATAAAAACATGTAAGTGTCTAAAATTCATTTAAAATTATCCCCATTGATAGATCAAGAAAATGATATTTTAATGTAAAACATCCAAAAGATCATAATGTTTTATATCCAATTTCAAAGTGAAATTGATTAAAATGACCTCAATTGGATTAAATTATAAAAAATATGTAATTATAATTTTAAACCATATTATATAATTTAAAACTAAAAATAAATTTGATGAAAAATTATTTTTCGATTCAAAATGCAATATTTCTTCACCACTCATCAAAAAATGATTATGATGGGAAAAATTACAAAAAATTAAACCAATGTAAAATTTGATACTCCGATTTCAAATAGTAAGTTTATTTTTTAAAATATATCTAATAATAGTTTCAAAAACTATATTTATAAGATTTGTGTCATCAAAAGATAGCAAAACAATCTTTAGAAAAAATACAACTTTATTTGTGTAAAATTATATTTGTTCTTATACCATGTCTATAAAATTCATTAGATGAATGTAAAATATTAAATTTAAATAAATTTCAAATAACTTTCATTAATATAATCCAAATCTAATTTTTTATTATTGTATTGGTATAAAACAGTCATTTTCCCATAGAAATTGTTTTTTTCTAAAAAATAATTCATTTTTATTTTAAAAGGGTTTTACATTCATTTATAATTAATTTGTTAAAGAATTATATATGTGTGTGTAAACCATATTTTCATAATTAATTTAATAGTTTTAATTTTTTCCATTATAATGTCTAGTTTAATTGTATCATTAAATTAATAATATTTAGTTGTACATTTATGCTTTCTGTGGTATATCATGGACACTATTGTACAAAGTGTTTCGTTTTAAAAACCTGGGATGTTACATATTGGTTTAGTGTTTTTAAAAAATATAAATAATCTAATGGTTTATAAAAAAAATTATATGATCTGTAAGAACCTAGTTCTTCATTGAGTTACAGAATCCTTCTTTTCCATCAATTCTCAGTTTAAATGCTTTAATATAACCAAATATGAATTCCCCTTCAAGTCATTGATGGCCTTGAGGTGCTCGTAGCTAGTCCAGAACCTAGAAACCATGTTTTGGGATGTTTTCGTCCCATCGCATGGTTAGTACAAACAATATGGGTTAGGCCTCATGGTTTGTGTAAACCGTGTGAGTATGTATAATGTGGGTCTTCAGGACGCACTATTTGAGTAAATCATGTGAGACGAGTCACACAGTCGTGTGGCTAGGTCTAAAGTTTTATCAGAACATGAATGTGGATAATTGAATGGTTTTTGCATAATTAGTAAACTATGTGGGTAAACCATGAGCTATTCCCCAAGGCTTTGGGAAGACAAGCACTATCGTCACATATTTTTCCAAACCATGGATCTAAACAATGCCACTCCTTATTTTTTGTGAAAATTAATAATTTTAAATAAATTAAAAGAATATATATTAAATCCTATAGTTTTTTTATTTCACCCTAAACATAGTAAGATATCTTTGTTAAGATCTCCACTTTACATATTCTAAGAATCCAAATACAATGTTCGTCCAGACTCAAATTCAAGATCAGTTTGTCTCATTAGATCCACAATATAAAGATCTTAATTAATTTTTAATATTATTTCATTTTTATGGGTATTGACAATGTTGTTTGAAATTTGGGTCACATGCCCCAATTTCTCATTCTTTTTCTGGTTTTCAGATATCTCTATATTTGGGCCGAATCATGACTTACTATTGGAAGAGATATCTAGAATAGACCTATGGTAGGTGTTCTCATGGATTTCTCTTAATGTCTGTCCACTTATATAGGTAGTCATTCTGCACACCCAATTTTTGGGCATTGTAATAGGTGATATTAAATCCTTATGTATTCTACACATTTATAAGGTGATTAAAGAGATTTAGTGAATTTTTTAATATGTTTAATGCCTTGAACTAGAGTCAACCCTTTGGTTGATTTTTATTAAAATGACCTTTATTGGCTTTGGCCATGGACACCCTTAGGTGTACCCCATTACAACATGCTTGGGATATTATATATTAAATTTATAATGAATTTAATTTCAATATGATTGAATTGTAATTAAATAGATTACAGTCTAGGGATAGATTATTTGACACCTGGACTTATTATGAAGTATCTTGTTTTATCTTTCATTACGTAAAAAAGGAATTTCCCAAGTGTGTTTTATTGAGAGCATGATATAGATTGGTTTTATTGAGCTTAATTGGTTGTTATAATTCTTTTCCCAATGATTTATATGATATAAAATCCATGTTATAACTTATTATGCATATGATTCTTGTTATATTGAATATTCCGAGGTGGGTAATTGAAAGATCAAGCCTTATGAGGTTTTCCAAATCATGAGACACCTCTTCTGGTGAGATATAAATGGATATCAATGGTTTTGACCTTAGCATGAAAAATGAAGTTGATTAAATGATATTGAATTTGTTAAATGGTTATGATCGCTGGGTGATATGTGCATTCTTATTAGAATGCGACAGACAGACTCAAATTCCTTGAACCATGGTTTTGCCAAGAGTAATACACGGATCCAAATATGGGATTTTATAGATGGAATCATTGAGGATAGACATATATGTTGAGTGATACATGGATTCCCATAATAATGTCTTGGATGGAATCAATGGGAATTTTATTTTTATTCCATGGGAGATACTCAGGCTTCCGTAGAGGAGAGTGGAGGACAAACTCGAATGGTTGTGCCTTATACAACACCTAGAGTGATACTGGGTTCTTGAGAGGATCACAAGGGACTGTCTTGTAGGGTCCTTGTTGATATTTCACCTAAAAGACACTTCGAATCTAACATAATAATGTCAATTCCAGACTCAGGTTGGGAATTTAATTATAAATGAAATAAATCTTATGATGCATCTACCACACCAAAGAACACACATGGATTTGACCTTTACTTATACATGATTATATGGCATGTTAAGGCATATGTTGTGCATATGAATATACTGATTATTTGAGTCTATTAATGGATCTTGAGACATATAAAATTCCATTAAATTGAATTTTTAAATGATTTTGATTAAATGAAATGGATATTAAATGTGTACCTTCACATAAAGGATCTTTACTTTTGAGTACGTCCTTGTCTATAGCTTTACTTACTACACACTGCCTTTCATATATATTGACAGAAAGATTGGAAAAATTACTAGGTTTGTTTCTTAGTAGGATTATATATCACACCAAATTTGGGTTATTTTTATTGGACCCATACAAACAATATGGTTGTAGGTAATAATAAGGTCAGATACCCTCCCTCGGGGTATTTGATTTGTTGTTAAGAGAAAGAGAGTAAGGGACCAAGATGAGGCTTATGATTCTACTCAGATACTTTTGTATTTATGATTACATTTTATTAGTATTGTACATCTTCATTTTATTCATATTTTGGCTGTTTTGAAGACACATTTGACATATAACATCATTTTTTATATGAGATGTCTTTTTCATTGTTTATTTATATCAGTCATCTATTATTTATTTTGTATGTATGGATTAACAATTATTATAATTATTTTTTTATTCTACCATGATACACTATTGTATTGAGCGTACAGTCTCCCCATCGACTCACCTAGTCCCTCCCTGTTTGTCAGCAACATCTGGAATTTGTGGAGATGCGGTTGAGGCCATGTGGCCAACCGTGCTCGGAGCACTGTTGAGTGGAATCTAGGTCTGATACATTACAAATGTGGTATCAATGGTGTCCATTTTTATTTTATTTACTAATTTGAGATAATAGAAACAAATAAGAAGGAACAAAAATTTGGTAATGATTTGTGGTCGGGCGTAGCTAACCTGCATACATGGAAAAGACGATTTCCCTCGAATTGAGCTGTTGTTTTCTAGATTTTTACTATTACAATTTATTATATTCCACTATTGGGTGACACACTTGATTTATAGTATTATTATTGATATTATCATGGGTTCTATTTTTTTCAAACCAATGAGATGAGGGTCTACCATCTCATGCATAATGTAAGGCACTTTCAATAAATCAAATGCCACACATTTTTTCATGTCATTTGGAGAGAATTACATATTAAATGATGTTGTCATAGATACCATGATATATATTTATTCTATTGAGATAGTAATATTGATATATTTTATGGTATGAATTTGATTGAAGCCCAGCTGTGTTCACTAGGGAGTATGGGACCTCATGGATCATAATTTGGCAAATCATGGTTTAAACTTTCTTAAAGGATTTCTGATATAAATGTGCATTATCATGAATTAAAATTGAAAATAAGAATGCCAATATGAAATCAATTGATAATTAATTCAAGTAAAGTGAAAGGTATACTTGAGTTACTTGTAGTTGAAAACGTGACTAGACCCGACCTTAGTAGTGGGATTATGGAAGTGTCTCTCTCTTATAATGGTTATCGAGGTCTCTCAGACCTGACTTATGGAGTATGAATAAGAGTTTGTTATTATAGAAGAATGATTTTACCTATCCTACTTAAATATTATAGGTTATTTATCACCAGATAATATACTAGACTTAGGTGTTGATTTGTATTTATGTGAAGGATTTATGCGATTCATGTAGACCATTCATGGGGAACATCGACCTCCCCAAATATGAAAGAGTCAATATGTGAGTTTCAGTTGTAACATTCACCGACATTTTTGAGTGATGGAGGACCACATGATATACAATCATTGCTTGAGGCCATTATTTCTATCTTCTATAACTTAGTGATGATTCTTAAGAGGAGGGTAAAACTCTCTACATATATATTGTGTGATTCCTCCAAGAAGTGGTGGGATGATATCATCCAAACTAATTGTCACCCGGAGATGTTCTAGAATGAGTTTCATATGGGCTAATACAATTATTTCTATCCCAAGTTTCTGGGGTTTGATAGATCCCAATATTTTATTCTCTTAGAGTTGGGTTTGCTATCAGTGATGTACTACTCGGCTCATTTTATTGAGAATGATCACTCCACACCTATTCTGATGGCTGAACAACTATAGAAATCTAGAATATTTGAGGATGGTCTTAGGCATAAAATCTAATAACTATTAAATATATTTGAGATGAATAATTTACATGGATAGTGAATCAGGTTCTGATCACAAAGTGTAACATGAGGAAATCTGGGGGAGAAAGCAAGGGAAGTTCGACACCAAGGTCTAATAATGCATCATTCAAAAGAGGGAGGCATCTTCTAAAGCTTCTAAGATGTTATATTAGAATCCAAAACATATCTTTAGATATCAAGGTGATGTGCTACCAATGCGGTGGGATGGGACATATGAGGCTATAATGAATGAGGTATCTAGTCGGGTACTGATCTTACGAAAAGATTGGACATATAATGTTCATCTAAAGAATGATTTATTTAGTGTCCAATGAGAGGGTGTTTGCACAAAATCCATGTATAGGAGTAGGATCAGTAGCTTCTTACTAGGAAGGGAGCTAGGGTATAGATGGATGATTGGTCCATGGTGGGGGTCGTGGATGTAGTAGTTAGACCCCAATTTTACACGGACTACCATGTGGATCATCTCAGGGTGGCTAGGTGGTGTCACATGGTCGTAGTATAGTTCAGGAATATGCATTGAAATAGAACCATGAGGAGAAGGATCTTGGAACTTCTACCTTCAGAGTTACTACTCTAGTATCCTCCATTTTATCTTTATCACTTTTTGATATAGTATATTTGTATAGAATTATATATTATCATATTACGGAGAGCCTTGGGCTATGTGTTTAAACTTCTAATGAAATTAGGAAGCTTGAGACTCTTTTGGGGATCAGAATGAAAGGTGTGCATTTGTACATGGAGTTTCACCTTGAGTTTGGTGGGTGTCACTTTATTTGGGACCTCTACATCCTTGAGATGATAGGTTCTGACATCATTCTTAGAAGGGAATAGTTGGTTGTCTTTCATTATTCCATTGACATCTATCCCTGAAGGTTGAGTATCACATCACCAGAGTGTGGAGAGTTCATTTAAAAGGGTCAATGGGATGTTCAAGAGAGCCCATCTAGGACCAATCATCATGGGCATGGCGGGATGACAACCCATATTGTGATTTTATAACCGGATAACTGGGGAACATGTAATATTTATTTCTCTATAGTGGTTGAATTCCTAAGGGATGTTTCCCAGAATAATTTTCAAGATTACCTTCATTGAGAGAGTAATACTTATCTATCATGTTAGTACTAGGAGTTGAACCATTATCCACTCTTCCATACGAGATGTTTATGATGTAGTTGAAAAATATCAATAGGCGGCAATAGGACATAGAGGAAAAGGCTTTCATCTAATCTAGTACTTCCCTATGGGATTCTCTAATTTATTATTTTGAAAAATGTAGAATATTCCCTCTAGATATGTATAGATTATCAAAAATTGAACCAACTGATGGTTAAGTACCAGTATCTTTTTTCACTATTAAATGATCTCTTTGACTAGTTATAGGGATCCCAGGTCTTCTCAAATATTTATTTCATATCAAGCTATCATATGGTTTATGTTAGACCATACGACATAACTCGAATAGACTTTATGAGAAGGTATGATCTATATGACTATTTGGTAATATTGTGAATTTTCACAAATGTGCTAGCGGTTTTAATGGATATAATGAACCAAGTGTTCCATCCATTTCATGATTTATTTTTAGAGGTTTTGTGGATGATACCTTGGTGTATTCTCACAATAAACATGACCATGCCAAACATCTTGACATCATTTTGAATACACTGAGAAGGAATCAATTATATGATATGCTCACAATGTGCCACCTCTTGATAGATCAAATTCAATTCCTTGGTCACATCATCTCAGAGACAGGATTATCAGTTGAACGAGAGAACATGAGAGCTATAGTTTCATGGGGGTCGACCAAGAACATCTTTGAGGTTCATAGTTTCTTATGGATAGCTTGTTACTACATGAATTTCATAATTAACTTATCACACATAGAATCATCGTTGATGGGATTCACTAAGAATGGTATTAAGTATATATAGAGAGATTACTATGAGAAGACCTTTCATGACCTAAAAAGGAGATTGATTTCAGCATCAATATGAATTTTCTAAGAGCCAGGAATGAGTTACAATGTGTACTATAATGTATCATGTATTAGGATAGGATCTGTTTTGATGTGGGATGATATATTCATGGAGTAAGGGTCTCTAAAGTTGAGGCCATGTGCAAGGAATCACCAAATGCATGATCTAGAGTTATCTACAGTTTTTCACGCATTGTGTTGTTGGAGACCCTATTTACTAATAGAGAGTTTTGTTTCATACAAAGACCACAAAAACCTTATTTACATATTTACATATTTACATAGTGTCATATGAATCCGAGGAAGTGATGATGGGAGGAATAAATTCCATATTTTGATTTGAGGAAAGCTTACATGCTTGGTAATCTAAATGTAATGATTGAGGAACTGATCTTGAGCACTCAAATATAGGCACTGTAGTAGTCTAATAGTGAGTAACAACTCCTGGATTTGTTGTATGATATTTACATGGAGGTACATGAGGGTTAAGGGAGAACATTACATTCATCATTAGTTGTTAACTCTACCCTTTTAGATTGGGTTTGTATGAGGAAACTATCACACTCTAAAGGCATAGTTCTATGAGAGAGTATGGTAGGTTAGGACCCTCATGCTGGTTGGACCATAGGAAAAGATAATATCCTATTAGTACATGGTTGCATATGGGTATCCTTAGACATCCACGATGAGTTAATGCAGTATTTTCATGCTTGATATTCAATAGTGCACTCGAGATTCACCAAGATGTTTTGAGATTTACATCATTAGTATTGGAGTCCAGGTAAGAAAAGGGATATAGCTGGTTTTTTCATGAGGTGTTCCACCTTTAGCAGGTGTAGGCGAACAATAGAGACCATCCATAATTTTACAACATCTGACTATTCTATAGTTGAAAAGGAATGATGATGAGATGGATTTCTTGGTAGGTTTAATGAGTATTCCTTGAGGTAATGTTGTTTTTTAGGTTATTGTTGAAAGTTTCACAGAGGTGTATCATTTAATTTTGATCAAGGAGACCCTCAGTGTTGATGATATTATGAGGTTTTATATCTGTGAGATAGTACAACTTCATAGGGTCCCACATACTATCATTTAATATAAGTACAAATGATTTACTTATCGATTTTATTAGAAGATATAGAAGGTGCTAGGTACACAAGTTCTTATAAGAACAACTTACCATCCCTAGTTAGATGACTAGTTAGACCACATGATTTAGGTGGTTGAGGACATGATGCGAGCAGGCATCCTAGATTTCAATGGATCTTGGGAGAGGCATATACCCCTCACTGATTTCTTCAAAAAATTATAGATTTCAGCATACTATTCAAATAGATCCATATGAATATTTCTATGATAGGATATTCCGATCACCCCTGTGTTGGATAGATGTAGGAGAGGTATCTATGTTGTTACCTTGTCTAGTTCAAGAGACCATAGAACACATGTAGTTGATTTAGACGTGGATGGATATTACACAGTCTCATAAAAAATCATACACGAATCATCGATGTTGTTCACTATAGTTCAAGGTTAGGGATCAGGTTTTCGCTTGTGTTTCACCATGGTTGGGACACAAGGGGATTTGGAGAAAAGGTAAGCATTCACTTGGGTATATTGGGTCATTCAATATTCTATGGAAACAAGGCTGAGTGTAGGATATGACCTCCGAGAGGGAGGATGATGTATGATCATAGTGGCTAGGGTTATTCTCAGAACTCTCTTCACAACCCTTGGAAGGGAATTTTAGGAAAAATTGCTTTAAGGGTAGAATTTTGTAAGAACCAAGTTCTTCATTGAGGTACCAATTCCTTTTTTTCTATAAATTATCTATTTATGTTCGTTAATATGATCTAATATGAATTCACTTTCAGGTCATAAAGGTATTGAGGGTGTCTAGGGCTGGTTTAGAACTCAAAACCCATGTTTTGGGGTATTTTTGGCCTATCCCATGGTTTGTAAAAACCATGCGGGTCATGCCTCACATTTTTTAAAACCATGTGAGGCTTTATAGTGGGGGTCTTCAGGCCACAAAGTTTTAGTAAACCATGTGATATGAGATGCACGATTGTGTGGATAAGTTTTTAGTTTTATCGAAACATGAGAGTGGATCTTCACATGGTTTGTAAACGATTAGTAAACCTTGTGGGAAAAAATGCAGTGAACCCAAGGATAAAGGAATATGTGCATGGTTAGTTCATAGTTTTCCAATCCATGAGGACCCTTGTTCTTGAGAAATTTAATAATATTAATTAAATAAAAAAATTCTATTAAAACCAAAATTAATTTTTCATTCACACTACACACAACAAGAGATCTTGTTGATGCTCTCATATTGGCCTATTTATGAAATGAAAATAAAATATCCATTCAGACACCGATTCTTGAATGGTTTGTTTACATATATCCATAACAATAAGATCGTATTTCCACTTTAATATTATGTTGTTCTTTTGGATATCAGTTATGTAATTTGGATTTAGGCTCATATGGCCTAATTTCTTATTCTTCACCCATTCTTCTGATTTCTCCTAAAATGAGCCGAATTAGGACCATATTTTAGTCAATAAATCTAGGAAATAACTAAGGTAGGTGGCCTCCTAACTTCCACTTATTATCAGGCATTTTATTTATGTCTTCATTTCGCACACCAGATTTCTGGGCATCACATGGGATGAAATTAAATTCCAAGATTTTTTAATCATGTCCTAGGTGATAAAATAGCTTTATAGAATTTTTTATCGGTTTAAAGCCTTGAACATTAGACACCCCATTCAGTGTTGTTAATTAATTATACCATTGGTGGATTTGGACTTCGACACCCTTAGGTGTTCCCAATTACCCCATGCTTGGGATGTTAAATTTTAATTTGATAATGAATTTAATTGAAATATTATTGAATTGAAATTAAATTGATTAAAGGTAATGGATAGATAATTTGACCATTTTCCTTGTTATAGAGTTTCTTTTTTAGCTTGAATTTCCTAAATAAGGAATTTTCCATGTGAGTTAAGATGATTCCATGCTATGTATTGGATTTATTGAGCTTAATTGATTTTTATAATGGTTTTCAAATGTGATTAATATGATACCAAATCCATTTAATATTTTTTGATGCATGTGGTGCTTGTTATATTTAATATTCCCATGTGAGTAATTGAAAGGAAATGCCTTATGAGGTAGATCAAATCTTAAGAAACCTCTTGAGGTGAGATATAAATGGATGTCAAGGGTTTTGACCATGGAATGATAAATGAAACATATTAAATGATATTGAATTGATTAAATGGTTATGATAAATGGGTGATGATTTCATTAAAATCGGAATTCGAAAAACAAACTCAATTTCCTTATACTGTGGTAATGATAAGGGTGACACATGGATCCAAATGATAGATTCCATGGAAGGACTCAATGAGGCTAGAATTATAAGCTTAGTGATACATGGATTCTTATGAGAATTCCATGGACAGACTCTAGGGGAATTTGACTACAATGAAATGGGTTATATTCGGGGTTCTGTTGTGTGGTGTCGATGATAGAATTGATTGTATGGGCATTATACCAAACCTAGAGTGATATCGGGTTCCTAATATGTTCTCCAGGGATGAGATTAAAGGGTGTTGGTTGATATTGCACCTAGAGAAACACTTGAATTATAACATAGGAATGACAATGACATGATCAGGTTATTAATGTAATTTTAAATGAAATTATTGTTATGATGCTTCTTCTCTGGACAAAGTAGAATCTTGGATTTGGTCTTGACTAATACCTATTTAGATAACCTATTTAGGAGTCTTCTACTCTTATGACTATACAAGGGATGTCGGGCTTAAAATAGATCTTGAGACATATAAAATCAAATGAAATTGAATTCTTAAATTATTTTTATTGAATGAAATAGTTATTATATGATTACATGCACCTAAAGGATGATTAGTTTTGATTACTTACTTTTTTATTGCTTTACTTATTACACCCTGCCTTTCATATATTTTCACTGACTGATTGACACATGATCTAAGGTGGTTTTTTATTTTGATCATGTCTCACACCCTGTTTGGGTCTCTATTTTGGACCCCTAAATACTATATGATTATAGGTAATGATAAGAGAAAGAACCCTCCTTTAGGTAAATGATTTGCAGGTAGGAGTAGGAGAGCATAAAACAATGATGAGGCCTGTGATTCTACTGGGATACTTTTGGCATAGTTGTTTACATTTTTATTTGTATTGTACATATCCCTTGTATTCATTTCTTGACTATTTTATAGAATCATATTACATGTAATGCTAGTTTTGATATGATATGTCCTAGGCATTGTTTATTTATACCAATCATCCAATATTTATTTTTTATGTATGGATTTCTGCTTCAGCTACTTATATTGTAATAACACTATACTACACTATAGTATTAATGGAATAGTCTCATGACTAACTAACCTAGGCCCTTGCTTCTATTGGGTAGCCTATAACATTTGGGGAGATGAGCTTGAGTCATTGTGGCCAACTAGACTTAGATAACTGTTGAGTGGCATCCAAGCCTAGGATGTTACTTCCTCTCAAACTATGTTATCCACATCTAGTATACTTATTAGGTATTACAAAATGAAAAATTTTCACTATATCTTAGAGATTAGAAAATATATGAAATGTGGAGATCAGATATATATTAAGTGTACACATTGAATATATTAGACAATGATAATTTGTAAGAATAAAATTAGAATAATGGTATTATAATATGATCATATTAAAAGAAAACCATACTAAAAAATTCATAAATCATAATCATGTTTCATTGCCTAAATATTTTTATTTCATAATACATGAATAAGAAGTTAATCCAAATTAATGATCCAGGAGAACATATCATAGGCATATGATTATTTCATGAAAGAGTAGAATCAGGAATGAAATAGTTATAATCCATGAAATAATATGTCATGGATACCCTATATGGACATAATTTCTTAGTGGGAATAAACATTCTAAGGAAAGTCATACCTAGATAATTTCAACAATCTTATAGAAGTAACTTCCAACCAGTTAACTTATTTATCATTACCAAATGGGTTAGTGGGATTAATAATTTCTATCCCACCCATAAAATAATTGCAATATGTTAAAATGTATGCCATATTATCCTAATACATTCATCATATCATTATATCATAACCCATGTAAAATCAATATGGTTTTTAAAAATACCATCATCATAAAAATGTATTTATCATGGTTAAATTGAAATGTGGAAATAAAAGTAGTTTCAAATAAATTACTATGTCATTATATACCGTATAGATAATGAATATAAATGAAATCATAATAACATATACTCATTGGCTAAAAATAAACATCAAAGTATATTGAATTAGATGAAAATTTCATTTAAAATAACATTTTTAATAATTATTTGAAAACATGGAAAATATCCTTTACTTTGGATATATTAAAAACTACAAATTCCCTAAATACTGAGACAATTATTTTCATTGAAATTAACTATAGAATATATTATTGGATGATTGAAAGAGAATAACGGTTAGGAAAATGGGAAAATCCATTTATTTTGTTTATATTAAAAGAATCTATATTTTAACACTTATATAAAAATATATAAAGGGACTCAATCAGAAAATATCCAGAATATTGATTTAAAATTATTTTTAAATAGTAAAAAATGATAAAATAACTTAATAAACAATTTATAATTAAAAATAACATTCACTAAAATATTTTTTTAAATATTTTCATGGAAAAAAATTCTCACAACTATCATAAAAAACAAGGGTTATATTCAATAAAAACATTATTTTTGTTCTATGTGAGTACCAAAGATAGTGAAATGGGAAGAAAACATGAATGATTAATAATTAACCATATTAAAAGAAAAAAATCTTTTATAATAGTTAAATCATACAATTATCAAAAAATTAAATTTAAACATAAATTGTCTAAGTAAAAATTGAGATCAATGATCTAAATGTTACAACTTTGGTAACTTTTGAATCATAATCCCCTTGAAATATTGATTTCAAATGAAATATATAATATAAAAAGAATAAATATTTTCATGATATTAAATTTAAAATGGGTAGTATTTACACCTCACTAAATAAGATATGATCATAATATAACATATTTCCCAAGGAAGATGATTTGAGAAGAATTTTTTTACCACTTTGGTAACATTTGAATCAAAACACTTACTCTGAAATAATATGAATTTTAACATTAATCTAAAAAAGTTAACAATAATCAATGATATATTTTTGAAAGTGGTTTTAAATATACCTCATAAAAATAAGTAGGTTTATAACATCAAACAGGTCTCAACAAAAACATATCGAACTGATGAACTCTTATAACTTTGGAAATATCACAATCAAAACCTGTTGGAAGAGAGAATAATATATGGATTTTTAAATTGGAATAAATTCCAAAAAAAAGACATATATAATACATTCATGTATATTATACACACCATAAATAGAAAATAAGTTTTGAATGACGCATATTTCTCATGGAAAAAAAGTGAGAGGAGAAACCCTTACCTCACACATGACTTTCTTCATAAGCACTCCAAAGTCCAACATAATTAATTTATATATATTATAATTATATAAAATAACCACATATATGATAATAATATCATATATTATCAAATTATAACATTTCCATACCTATTTATTAATAAATATTTTAAAAAATCATCATTTCCTAGTGTTAATTGTTTTTTTTTGTGTAAGTTTTTTACATGAATTAATTTGCTTATACATTGATAATGATTCATTCATATACATAAGTTTAATAAAATCATAATTAAAATATTTAATCACAATATAAATTTTTATAAGTATTATTATAAAATTTTAATTAAAAATAAATTACTTCTCTTCATGGAGATGGTAGTCCATACATACAATTATACACTAAGATTGTAAAAGACAAACATCATGCTGCATAGTGTATATAAAATGATAAACCAACATTATAAGTTAATCTAACTACCTCATACATTATGTTTTTTTGAAATAAATGAAATTTATTTGATACAGTATGATGTAAGAACCATCGGTCATAAAGGAAACACGATAAACTATTAATGTATTTTTATTTAAATATTATAATTTTAAGATAACCTTTATGTTGGTGGGAATAAATATGTAAAAATAAATTATAAAAATTAAATGGTTTACAAAAGTATAAATAAATTAAATGGATATATATTTATTATGAATAAAACAACAACCATTTCAAAGAAGTGGATATATTTTATAAAAACATTTTTTTTCTTAAAGGAATTTATGTTATGTTTTGCGCATATAATTTAAAATGAATTTTCAAAAATATTAGAAAATTTTGTTTTGTGAAAAAATCCATTTCTAAAAAATAATATCTATATTATCTAATGGTGAAATTTTTTTATTTTACGAAAGTTAAAATTTTTCAGTGATTAGTGAAAATAAAGGTTTCAATAAAATAGTCATTTATATTAATATATTAAGCACCATTATTTTTCAAAATTTATTTCAATTTTACATAAGTAATATTTATGTATATTAAATTATAATTATTACATTTAAATAATCTTTATACTATATTTTATTATATGTTTATTTTTAGGAATTAAAACACAATTTTATTGAAAACTATTATAAATTGTATAATGGTCATCGATTTTAAATTATTAAAATGAATCATAATGGGGATCATAAAAATTAAATTCATATACTATATATTGATAAATATTTCTTTTAATTAAAATAATTCTGATATAGTTTCACATAGTTAATATGAGATTATCATTTCCATAAAAAGGCATTTCTGGAAAAATTGTTTTTTCGACATGTCTTTGGATTAATATTTAATTAAATTATGTCACTTCTATTAGTTGAATTTCGAAAATGGATTTAATATTTTAAATCATAATAATTTATAGTATATAATAATTTAAACATATCTTTTTAATATAACGAGTAGTGAAATAGTAAAAACTATTTATCATATTTATTGTAAAAATGGGCTTAATAGAGGTTAAACTAATCATATAATGGTTAAAATGACATAAAACTTATATAATTACAAAATTTTACTAATTTTTTGACATTAATCCTTTTATGGTTTGAAACATCTCGATTTTGTTTCCTTTTGGATTGATAAAACGTTGGTTTTATTATTTATTTTTAAAAATTCCAAATGTGTTCTCTCCTCCACTTATAAAAGGAAACCTCACTCTTATCCATTCCAAACTAACAAGACCCAATTTTTTGAAGAATAAATGAAAAAATAACTTCCATAATTTTCTACATTATTCATTGAGGCCTTCGTTTTTTCATAAATCCAACCTAGGAATGATTATGGTGCAAACCAAAAGTATATGTCTAAAGAAGAGGTAACTTCTTTAACTGGGCGTATTATTTAATTTCATCCTCCACATACTTAAAATGTTATTAATATGGGATTATGTAATAATCATACTATATTACACACATTAATATATTTTTATGATATGCCCTTGACATTAAACCATCTCCTCGCCCTTAAAAGAGAATAAAAATGGTTGATCATGTGTACGGTGAACTACAACATCATGAACAAATATTTTTCATTTTCCATCACCACTTATCATGGATAGACATATGTAACTCCTCAAAAACCTAAGTTGAGAACATTGTATTCGATAGAGAATTTGAAATAAAACACCATGTGCATAAGGGAATATAATATTATGAGAATTTATATTATATTTACTATTTTAAATAAATTCAACATATTTTATAGCTTTCATTGCAAGTGATAATGGGTTATCATAAATCACATGCAAAAAATAATTTCTTCATTGGCTTGCATTACATGTGAGTCCCTGTTTTACTGAACAATAATTTATTAAAAAAAGTATTATTTAATATAATAAGACCTAACCTAACTGTAAAATTTTTTAGTTATGAATAGTATTAAATAAATTATGAAAATCAATAGTTTGAAAAATATAAAATTAATTCATTATTTTCTAATTATTTAGAAATAAATTTAATAACCAATTTAATATAAATATACAGTCTTTATAGAAAACAATTTTTATGCTCATAAATATATTTACCATAATAAATTTATTTAATTATAATTAGTGAGTGATATTAATTTATTATATATATATATATATTATTCAATAAAATATTTTTGATACTCATCCAATAGATTTTAGAGTCATATAACAGGAAAAATCCCATTTTTTGCATTAAATACCATATTTTTGTTAAGGCACATTTACCATCTTGTAATGGAAAAACTATTTTAAATAAAATTTATTATTAAGGCACTTTTACCATATTATTTGTTGGTATTTTTCTATAAATATTTATTGTTTAATTTATAATGAAAAATACTGCATTTTAATTCAAAAGTCATTTTCATCTAATTCATTTTTAAGGATAAATAAGATTTGAAAATGGTTTAAAAGATTAATTAGATCATTTTTTATCAATTAATCCAATTTAGGTAATTTTAGTGAATTTATCATTGAAATTTAATATAAAAACATTCCATTCTTTTTAATGTTTTTACTTTAAAAACCCGCATTATCTTCCAATAAGCGAGATTGAATTTAAATTAATTTCTGAATATTATATAAATGGAATTTGTAAAAATGGATTCAAAATTTGGAATGTGAATAATTTATAATGTATAATAAATCGAAATTAGTTTTTTACAAATGATATATACGAAAGTAATTAAAATAAATTGCAATGATTAAAGAGAAATTAAGATTAACAATGGAATAAACCACACACATAAGGCCCAAAATGACTTACAAATCTTTCCAGAATAAATTTCCTGGTTCTATTTCTAACCTTTACTCTATTTTATTTAATTTGGAACATTATTTTACCCACTTTTATTTGAAAAAATGTCAGTACAATGCCTTGTTCAAAAATTTAAAAGTGTGCCACTCCTCTTATACTATAAAAAGGCCTCCTCTCCTACCAATTTTGATCCCCTCTCAAGAAACTTTTTCTCATACAATATCTACCCAAATATCTTTTAAAAATATCTACTCTAAACCTATATGTTTCACCTTGTTCATAAATACATCCAAGGAAGCCCTTTGGTTCAAATCACTAGGAGTTACCCAATTAAGAGGTAACATCTTTCGTCAAACTATTTAGTTTTATTTCCATTATTCACACAAAAACTCTTCATATTCGTGGATTATTAACAAAACCAGAACCCTAAATATATTAAAAAAAATTATGTTAATTTATTTACCTATAATTACACATACTTCAATTTAATATGTAATGAACTTACAATTTAGGTGAACGATGAACTGCCACCTGATAAAACGATGTTGTTCGTTTTTCCATTACCACCTCTCATGGTTGGGTATTATGATGTATATTATATTTATACATGATACGTATGATATTTATATTATCTCTATACCTATTTAATTCATTTATAACACATAACTTAATAATTTCTATTTTGTGTAAATACGAACATATCATTTGTGGAAGTGTGGACTACCGCCCCCTTAAAAAGATGTGATTCAATTAATCTATATAGGAAATTTATTATGGATGATTTTACTTAACCTATGTAACCAATATAACCTTTATATTATACTATAATATATATAATGTTTTTTTCTTTCTTTTAATATAACAATGAAATGAAAGTAGTGTCCATGTGTACGTACGACCTAAAATCAATATGAACAATGCATTCCATTTCTTATCTCGAAATATTATGTATTGTTATTAATATATATATATATATATAATATATATTATATTTAAATCATGGTTTAAATTATGCAGGTGATGAAACCATGATAGGAACAGCAGGCAACTTCCTAAAACATACTCGACAAACTGGGCAATTAAAACCCGAAATAGTGAAAATAATGAATGATTGTTATCCAACAAGTAATAAGATATTATAAGAAGATAATATATAATATTATAAACAAGAATATTATTTTTATTATGTTATTAAAACAATTATATCCATTATACATGAATTCAATGTGTGTTCGCCTTAATGGAAATGCAAGGTAATGTATTTTCATCTCACTTATTTTATTTGTGCGATAAATATCATATCCCCCACTTACTTAAATTGTGTGTTGTATCTAATTAACATTTTAATATATTATATAATGATTTATTTTTATCATTATATTATATACCACATTCAATTAAGGTTATTTCTTCAATAGGGTTATGATTTAAAATGTTCCAATGTGGAATAGGACACTATGGAATGTTTAGAGATTATTTTTCTCAATAATTATTTAAATAATATTTAAAAGTATTTCCATTTTAAGAAATTAAATGAAAATTATTCACTAAAATTTTCATTTCCTATGATATAGTTATATATAACATTTCTCGAGTATTTGTAACTTTTTTTCCAGTCCACTATACTCAAAATGTCATATTAATAATTTTTAAGAAAACCCGAGTTCATTTATCTACTAATCAGAGAACCAATTTTCATCAAAAATCCATGTTTTATAAAAAAAATTCATAAATGGTTTTATCATTTATAAAATGATTTATTAGCAAAATTTTTCCCTTTTTAACTTTTAGCCATTACTTTCAGAGGAATCTTTTTGTCTCTTTGTGAACAAGGTATTTTTATAGACATTTACAATGCAAAAAGAATGTTATTTTTAACTCCAATGAGATGTATAGAATTAACCACCCTCACTTATTTGAGGATTCCTTTTCATGTTTTAAAGGTAAATTTATAAATAATTTTTTCTCTAATGTGATTTTCAATGAAATGGGGTTTCAAATGTTTTTTCAAAACACATATATATTTTCCTCAAGAGTGTTTTGAGATATATTTTATTTTATTTCTATTCATCAATGGCAAAAACCCTTTATTTATAATCCACATGGTATATTTTTTATTTTTACCATCCATATCCATCCTCTATATAGTCTATTATTGATTTGGACAAGGATAATATTCACATTCACTTCTTTGATTCCATTTAGTCCCAATTAAATATTCAATTTCCTATGATAACTTGACAATGATTTTCCCATAAGTATCCATACAGTTTATCATGGATATGATTAATTCGTGAACCATAAACCATTTTTCATATAGTGTTTAATTCTAAATTTATTTTATTATTTTGGAAAACATTTATAAATTCATATCCATTATTCAATACAAATATTTGATAAGGCATATTGTTTATTCAATGTTTGGAATTCTTATTACATTAAAGACACGAGTTATAAACCATTTAAGTAATTACATATGATTTGGGGACCATTTAATATAATCCCCTAGATGTATCTGCAGTCTCATTAGTTTAAATTAGTTGGTGGAAACACTTCGAGCTTGTCTCCATGAAGAATAGACAGTTTTCTGTCCATAGATTTAATCTATCTCAATGATAGATCTTGACAGTAGAGGTTTTTATGTTCCATAGAAATGGTGTCCAATAATTAAAACTTTCCTTCATTTTGATTAATTAATTATTCATCCATGAGATCTTGTGTCGACATATCTATGGATACATTTTATTTTTAGTTCATTGACTAAATTTAATTTATGTTAGTTACTTATGTACACATATTTATTTTTCCTTCTCTTATTATACAAATGGAATATGTTTCAAATTATCTTTCATTCCATTTGATTATTCTAATTGATTCATTGTTGCTTACACTATAATTTAACCTAACTGAGCTTTTATATCTCACCCTTATTATGTTTCCATCCCCAATAATCCAACTAGTGTACTAAGAAATATATGAATGGAAACCCAAGATGGAATAAAGTTATTATCAAAAGAAAAAATATATTGTAATTTTTTATATTGGTAATACATAAAACATGTATGTATCTACTTTACCAACACTACTAAACTCTATGATCTTTTAAGTTTTAATTCATAGTAATCATGGAAGTGGAATTTTTGTAGACACTAGATTTAGGATCTCTGGGATCAGTTCTCTGTTGTTGGTATCCAAGGATGTTTATTAGAAACCCTGGGAACTATATTTATGAAACCATATATTAGTGAACACTACTATAATGTATAATTTGATCATATTTATTTATTAACAACTTATAATTTTGGTAAAGGAGGTATTATGTTGGTCTACCAAGAAATAAATCCATGTCCGGATATTATAAGTAGACATGGTTCTACCATAGATATACCTAGGACTAAATACTATGAAAAGTTATGTCGAGCTTTACTCAGTGTAAAATCATGCACAATAATGGTCCTTACTATGCACCTGGTTTGAAACTCTAAGTGGATTCACATTGGATAATTCAAATTTTTTTACAATACATTATGAAGGATTTTAGAAGACAATCATAATTAATTACCTAGGATAGACTTGTGGTTCCTTAGAAAATATTTGTTAAGATTTTGACATCATTAAAATGATTATATGGTTTTTATAATATGATAATTGATGCTCACAATAAAGTTTCTCTTTATATGAAATGAAATCCTCTATAGGATAAACCCTAGACTAATGAAAGTCTAATTTGGAAATAAATGGTTAATGTATTTTTGTTTTGAGGTTGTATTGAAAACCATTATTAAGGGACCATTTAGGGACTAACAAAATTTCAAGGATTTCTACCATATTTATTTTGTAAATTATATTAATTTGTTTTTTGAAATGGATATACTATATGATGGTTGACAAACAATCTTGTTCATAAATTTTTTGGGTCTTGATCCTTGGACCAAAGGATGATATGGGTTTCATTAAAACCACTAACCTGCAATGTGTCCTTGTTAAAATGTCCTTCTTTTTTACATAAACAATTATTGAAGAAATATTAATGATGAAATAGTAGTGTTAATTTTTATGTCTAGAGGATAATGTATTAACCATATTGGATTTGGATATTAGTTGGAGACAAAAAGAAATAATTTTTACTCTTTTTTGGGCCTTAAGAACTATTAAAAGTGTATTTTAGTGTTTCATGCATCACGATTAATTTTAGGATATTCATTTATTGGGGTAAGGAGTAAAATTTGAAATTGATCAAAGAAAAATAGGGTGATACAATTTTTTATATATAAACATATCATGTAATTATAATTCCTTATATTGATGGTCAATAAAATAATTCCACAACAATAGGAAATTTATCTTCAATTAAAATATAGTCTTAATATCATACTTTTTGTTGAACCAATGGTTTTATAAATCATCAATGTTTTATAGACTTGAGGACCTAAACTTTACATTCATCATTATCATGTTTTTGATTGATGAACTTAGTCATTCCCAACAAATATTTACATTTTTTCTCTCTCTACATATCTCTAATTTCCACGACTGTTCTCCTACTTTGATTCCGTGTTATATGTTACCCATATGACCTTGGTACTTCCCAATTTATTTTCTAGTATATTTGTTCTAAACCCATCTCATGATGTATGATTTCCACATAGGAAAAATAAAACAATATATTACTATTATAATGTTTAAACTATGAGGGCGTTATTTAATTAAGGTAGGGACAAAGTAGGGCCCTAAAAATCTAAAGTAGGAACATTTTATTCGGTAGTGTGTATGAAACACAACACCAAACACATAAGTGAATATAATATCTAGAGAATTTATAATATATTTAATATTTTAAATAAATTCAACATATTTTAGATCTTTTAATGTACTTGACACTGAGTTAGCGTACTCACATGCGACAATGAGTTTCTTCAATGGCATGCGTTATACATAGGACCGAGTTTTACCAAACAATAGTATATTATTATAATTTTATTATTTAATATAATAAGTCATAACATTTCTCTTAAATTATTTGTTATTAATATAATTAACTGACTTATTAAATTCTCTAGTTTACAAAAATAAAAAATTATTTCATAAGTTAATAATTAATTAGAAATAAATATAAGAACCAATTGAATATAAAGGGAATGTTTTAACAAAAAAGTATTTTTATGATCTAAAAGATATTTTTCATAAGAAGATAAATTCATTAAAATCCGTTAGTGATATAAATTTAATATATATAATATATATTCAATTTTTTCTGTTATTCCAATACAATTGATAGTCACAAGTTAAGATCAAACCTAGTTTTACGAATAAAATGCTATATTTTTATTAAGGAACGTCTATCACCTTTTAATGGAAAACCTATTTAAAATAATTTTTTTTGATTTTTATAAATATTATATTTCAACATAATCTTAATATTTTAATTATAAACATTAAAATTCGATTACATTGAATTTTGATTATTTTTCTATGATGTTTTATTTTTTAATGAATAATGAAAAATACACGATCTCAATTCAAAAATGTGTTTTCAAATAATTTATTTTTAAGGTTAACTAATATTATATTTTGATTTCCAATTCTAATTAGATCACTTTTATATAAATTAATCCAATTTAGTTCATTGGAATAAATTTTTATTTTAAATTGAAATAAAAACTTATTAAACATTTTTCACTGTGGTTACTTTAAAAACTCATATTGTCTTACCATCTGTGGGATTAAATTTTAATTAACTTCTTCCTCTTATGCGATCAGAATTTCTAAAAATGGATTAATTTTTTTAATAATCATGATATATAATATATAATAATTCCAATTTAGTTTGAATCCAAAAAAATTAGAGAAAGTTATTAATGTTAATTATAATGATTAATGTGAAATTAATCTTAGTAGGGGACTAAAAAATAAACATAAGGGACCAAATGACCTAGAAACTTGTCCAAATTCCATTTTATGGTCATATATAAACACTATTATTACTGTTATATAATATTAACAATTATTTGATTCACTTTCAATGTGTAAAACGTTTTTGGAATTCCCTTTTCCAAAATTTATAAGAGTGCCACTACACCTCCTCTATAAAATGGCATCATCTCCTCCCATTTCCTCACACCTATAAATTCATATTGTATCAACCAATATTTACCCATATATCTCCAAACAAGTCCCTCCCCTATATATATAATCCAAACCTTGGCCATAAATCCATCCAAGGAAGTCCTTTGTTTAAACCAAAATGAGTTACTCGATTAAGAGGTAAGATCTTTCCTCAATCATTTTAGATTTATTTCCATTATCTACAACATATAATATTCTTATTCTATGATTTAATAACAAAGAAATAATCCTAAATATACTATTATTTTGTTATGTTATGGGTTCGATCTACAATTACACATGCTACCATCAAATGGGTAATGAACTTACAGTCTCATTGTACGGTGAACTACCACCTCACAAAATAGTATCATTTGTTTTTTATTTACCACCTATCATGGTTCAGAATAATGATGTACAATCTATTTATATATGTTATATATGATATTTATAATTTCTTTATGCTTATTTAATTATTTTGAAACAAATAACTTTACACATTCCATTTTGTGTAGTTACAAAAACATCGTTTGTGGAAGTGTGGACTATTGCCCTCTCAAAGTGATGTGATTTGTTCATGCAATACATGAAATGTTTTAAGGATTATTTTAATAATCCTATTTAATATATATAATAAATATATGATAATGGAATTATAATATAAATATATATAATTATATTTTCATTCTATTTATATGAACAAAAAATGAATGTAGCATTCAGGAGTAAGTACGACATACCGTCTCCATGAACGGTGAATTTCATTCATTATCTCCAAATATTATGTATTATTATAAATAAATAGGTACTAAATATATATTATATTTAATTTATGTTTTAAAATCTATATATGATAAAAAAAATAATAACAACAAGTAACATGTTAAGTCATACTTAACAAACTAGGAAACCAACACCCGAAATACTGAAAATAATGAACGATTGTCACAAAATGGGAAATAATATATTATATAAGAAAATAAATAATATTATTGACATGTATAATGTAATTTTTTAAGTTATGAACACTCTTAAAACACTTATAGAAGAATTTAATGGATGTTCACCCGAAAGTAATTGTGTGGTAATGGATTTTCATCTCACTTTTTACTTCTATGAGATAAATGTCATATTCACCAAATACATTATTTTTGTGATTTATATACTACCAATTTTCATATATTATATCATGAAACATTTTTATCATCATGTTATATATATATTTCAATTAATGTTATTTCCTAACGGGGCTTATGAATTAAAATGTTCCAATGTGGTACGGGACACAATGGAATGACTAAAGATTATTTTCCACAATAATAATTTTAATGGTCATTAAAAGGTATTTAAATTCAAGAAAATTACATTAAAATTATTCAATAAAAAAATTCATCTCCTATCCTCGAGTTATTAAATACATTTTCATGTAATATTACCATTTTTTTACTCTTGGTCACTCAAAATTTCTAGAAAATGTTTTTAAGAAAACCCAACATAATTTATATTTTAGTTGGAGATGTTGATTTCTTATAAAAACAAAATTTTATAAAAAGGTTTCCATAAATGTTTATAACCATTCAAAAATTATTTATTAAAGAAAATTTTACACTTTTAACCTTTTAACCATGTTTTTAACAGAATATTATTATCGCTTTCGGAACAAAGAATTCTTCAATCATTTTAGAGGGAAAAAGTAATGTTCTTTTTACCTCATATAGAATGTAATGATTTACCCATAGTCATTTATTTGAATTTTCTCCTTTAATTTTTAAAAGTTGTATTTTAAAATAAAATGATTTCAAAAGTGATTTTCAATGAAATTTTTTTTCAATGTTTTTTTCAAAAAATGTATATTTTTATGAAGAATGTATTTAAGATATCTTTTATAGTGTTTATATTAAGAAATTTCCAAAAAAAAATATTTATACTCTAGTTGAGATATTTTATATTGATTCCATCCTTATTCTTCTTTTTCATGGTCTATTTTTGATTTAGAAAATGATATTATTCATATCCAATTCCTTGATTCCTTTTAGTTCCTTTGAAATATTAAAATTACAATGATCATTTGACATTAAATTTACCCTTTGTATCTATATAATTTTAATCTGTAAGATTATTTCTGAACTATTTTCCATTTTTATAATGGTGATTACTTTGAAAATTATTTTATTATTTGGGGAAATATTGGTAAATTTATATCCTTTATTTAATATGGATATTTGATAATGAATATCATTTATTGAATATGATGAATGCATATGAAATGAAAGAAACATGTTGGGGACTGTTTATGGAATTACATACAGGTTGGGTACAAGTTAATGAATTCCTCATGATGCATCTGTAGTCTCATGAGATAAAGTAATTTGAAAAAAACCCTTAGAGTTTGTTTCCTAGAAGAATAGATGGGTTTCTACCCATAATTCTAAACTGTCCATTTGAAAGATCATGATAGTAGAGGTTTTCACATGCCTTAGACATTATTTCCAAACATTTTGCACTTTCATCATTTAAATTCTTTTCTAATTCATCCCTGAGATATTGTGTTGACATATCTATGGATACATTTCATTTTCAATTCATTGATTAAGTGGCATTTGTTTTTGTTTCTTATATTTCCAGATTTATTTTTCCTGATATATTTATTCGAATGGAATATGTTTCCATTTATTTACCTTTCTTGTTGATTATTATAATTTCAACCATTATACTTACCATTACTGAGCAATTGAGCTCACCCTTATTATGTTTCCTTCCATAGGAATTGAAGAAGTTTACTGAGAATGATATGAAAGGAAATGGTATATTAGACAATTTCTTCATCGAGATAAAAAAATTATGTTGTAATAAGTTGGATTATTTTTATTATAAGAATTTTTCTTGTATCTTGTTTACCAAAACTACAAAACTCATTGATCCTTTAGTAATTTATTCCAAGTAATCATGCTAATGTAATGGTACTAGAAATCGACTCAAGACTCTCTAGGGTTGGGTCATTACAATATAATAATGAATTTAATTTTTACATTTGATATTATTGATTTAATTATACATATATAATTATAATATCAAACATAACTTCTCAGTTTACATACCATATAGAATACACTAATGTCGCTACTCTGTACAATGGATTTTCTTCTTTAGAATTGATTTTATTTTTTCACTTACACATTACATAGAATGTATTAAGTTTTAATTTGATTTTTATCATTTAAATTAATGAAATATTAAAATTTTTGGAAAATAAATATATCATATATAAGGTGTAACTAGCCTGAATACCCTCTCAAACTTGTACCCAACCTATATTACCATATACTTGAAGGGTGTTATCAACCCTCACAGGCTGGTGATAAGCACCCAATCATCAAAAAACAACAATAGGGAATGATTTCAAAAAACTAGTGAAACAAAAAAGGAATATATATATATATATATCAATTTATGTATACCCATAAGATAAATAAACAATGAACGAGATAACATATTCCATAACTGAATGAAAATATTAGAAATGAGACAACTCAAAAATATATAGAACATCCCAAGTACATGTCCAACATCAAAAGAATTCAAAAAAAGATTATATTCTACTCTATGTGACAGAATTCATAAACGCCATCCATCTCACTGTTATCAACCTAGATATAAAGGATATAAAACATGGTACCTCGTTGTAGTGACTTTTCATTCCATAAATTTAATGATATACATTTTTATTTTCACCTGAAGGGGTGTACTGTGTGTGATATAACAAGATTAGTAAGATCCAACCGAAGTGTACCATAACAAGTCCCTGAAAATTAATCTGAACATGTCGGGATTTAATCAAAATATTTTATGATAAAAGTTTAGTAGTTTTTATGGAATGTGTGGAAAAAATATAAAATTTAATTTCATCATATTTTCAAAATAAGAGTGGTAACACAGTTTCAAGGAAACTCATATTCATAAATGAGGTCAAATAGAAATGAATAATTCATCACATATTATTTATAAATCCATGAAAATGAAAAAAAAATCATACAATCCAAATCAGAGGTCACATCGTTCCAAGGATCATTGTAGGTTTGGATATTAGAATAATCCTTATAAAATAAAGGATTAGTACACAATAAATTCCTTATAAAATAGGCTTAAGTAATAATGAAACACCCCATGAGTGAATCCCCTAATAGTATCAATATAAATTCCCTAGAATAATATGAAAAGGAATAGAGGAACACACCATGAATAACCCCCGCCACCAGAAATACATGGATGATATCCCAAAGCTATAGCTTCCATATTAGTATACATGGAATCCTATATTCTCTATTTTCCAAACCATTTCATCAAAAAATGCTTTGAAAAACATTTCTTAAACCCATTTCCCAAAATATTGAAAATAGAATTTCCCTTTTACAAAAATAAGGTAAAACCCATATTTTCTCAAAAACCTATTTCCACACACACAAATAAATCAATAAATAATTATATTTAATTTATAACGTAAACTAGAGAAATATAGTTCATCCAAACCAATATTTATATTGAACCACCTACCACAACCTCAGGACACACATGCCCATAACAGGATGCACCAACATGGATGAATGGAATAATAATATAGAAGTCCCCAGAATCAATAATCCTTTATCATAATCGATTCAACAATAAAAATTATCACCAAATAAGATATATCAAAACATAACTCAACAAAACTCTCACACCATACCACCACCATCATAATAGTTAAACATCATAGGAAGATCACACAACAAATCTTGAAAGCATCAATATAATTATAATCAGAGATCAATGTATCCTGTAACGCAACAAAATGGTGATACCATGGTCAATAGGTTTGTATAAATATAAGGATTACTAATCAAAAGAGATATAAGGCAACAAAAATAATGATCCATCACAAAAAAATATCTAAAAGGACCATAGGTCTCTATAATATCTTGGAAGAGATCCTAGGATGACATGGAAGAAAGCTACAAAAAAATGAAAAAACAAAATAGTCATGCAAGTCCCTAAAATTAAAATCCATGAGTATTACATGAATTTTAATCCCTTTTCCCATTATGTAATCCATGAAACCCAAAATGAACTAAAAAACCTAAAACCTCAGGTTAAAAATCATGATTTTTTCTATTACATTGTGCGTAAACTACTCATGCCATGTACTAGTCAGTGACTTCTTCCTAGCACCTGTTCCATGAAAAAATAATTTACAAGGATTGTAAAACTATTTCAAAAATTTTAATCATTACAAAAATTGTAATAGACTTGAAAAATGAAAAATAAATAGATTAAAATAAAAAGAACCAGACCAACTTAGGTGTTCTCTAAACTCGGAAGAGCCTATAAAATCATTAATACGTTTATTCCCAAACTACATTAATTCAAGAAAAAATACATCCCCAATCATTAGGACATATCCCAAATAATTATGACAATTTTTAGGAGTCCTATAATGCACAGTAATAATAAGGGATGAATGAGAGAAGGGAAATACCAAAAAGTGTGAAATTATATATTAAAAAATCCCCAACATAAGACTTTCCATCCCTGGGATATCACGTAGAAGAAAGTTGTTTGGAAAATGTTGAATCCACTTCCCCCTCATCAAAAAACCATTATCCAATTTATCGTGATAATCTGATATATGTCTTTATAAAATTCAGACCAATGGATTCAACTTCCCATGAATAGATATCACATGAGAATAAATATCTCCACTAGAAACTCCCCAAAAGAAATTTATAGATCCAAATCATTCTTATCCCAACTAATAACCGGGGAGGCATCATGGGAGTATTTCCTGACATGTGATATGTTGAAAACATATTGAATACATGTCACCTACTCATGAATGGAAAACTAATAAAAATCATTCCCAAGTCACTCAGATACATAAAACAATCTAACTTATTTTAGATCCAACCATAACAATTTTTCATGATTACAGTGAGGAGAAACATTAATGAAAACCCATTCACCAATGGAATATCCAAAGGATGACACAAATTATCCACATTTCATTTCAATCGACTCTAAATTATAACTAGACACATATGTGTAACTATAATCCTCATAAGAGTCCCTAAATGACAATTGGTTTTACCAAATAGGCTTCTCCCACCTAAGCCCAACAAAAAGGTTATTTGCATGAGTGACCATGAAAAGCCTTGATGGGGTCCATTCTGACCAATGACTTACAACTTTTGTTAGAATGAAACTCAATCTTCCCCTAATAGGGACCCATGATTCACCAAAATTCAAGATGTAAACAGAAATCATATCCGAGAGTATCTGAATAGCATAGTAAATTTGGCCATCCTTCTATGAATGGTATGCTGTACTCATCCTAAATTAAGTCCCCATCACCTCATGAACACTCCTACAAAACCTCAATTTAAAACTATATTCCATATTTGGAATAATGGAATAAGTAATCCCATATAACCTCAGGATCTCCACCACATATATCTTTCCCAAATATTTCACATTGGCAGTGTCCTTGATCAGAATAATGTGAACTGGATATTCAAATCTATCAATCACCACCAAAATATAATTTCTACCTTCTTGACTCTATGGTAGTCCAAAACAAATTTTCATTGACACATCATCCCATTTCTAATGTGGCTCTAGAATATGTTTAAGAAAATAAGAAAGTTTTATAGGCTCTAAATTTAACTATTGGAAGGTGTAATAACATGAAACCCAATCGGTAAAATGACACTTAATACCTGGACTTCAAAATCACTATATCATGTCATAATACATAATCATAGTGTCTAGATGAATGAAAAAAAGAAATATTATAGTAAAAAAAACTGATCTCCTCATAGATGTCGGGACAACAAACTAATGCCCAAAATTGAGTACAATATCTGATGAGAAAGAGCATCCAAAAATGGTCTCCCAATCAATGAGGGTTTATTGAATTCCTATGAACTTTTCAACCTACTGGTGACTCTACATAATTGACTCAATGTGAGATGATTATAACTGAACACTAGTCATAAGTACACATAAAACATCATCCTGAGAATCCAGGTTCAACTTAGTGAGGAGCCTCATCAAGTTCATCACTTCTATCATTTCCATAATATCCTACATTGACACTTTACTACTGAGATAATCTAAATTTACATTTACCTTCCTCGGGGTGTAGGCAATGTTGAAGTCAAACATCAGAAGGTATACCACCGAACACAACTATTTTATATTTAAATCTATATGATAAAATATATAGCTCACACTCTTATGGTTATAAAGGGTTTTAAATATTTCTCCCAAAAGATAATGACACCAACACTTAAGAACATATATAATAATATAAAGATCTAAATCATGAGTGGGGTAATTATTGTCATTTAGTCGAAGATGATGAGAGTAGTATATCACTAGATGATAATCCTACATGAGAATGAAACCTAGACCTGTGAACAAAGAATCACAGATAAAGACATACCCATTTCTGTGATAACGTAATATAATAATATGAGCCAATGTCAGATATAATTTAAAATTTTTATTCTAAAATTGAAAAATCCTTGACGAACTATCGATAATATCTAGCAAGACCAAGGAAGAACCAAATCTCTAGATCAATTTGTGGATATTTATGTAATGTAATAGCTTTCAACATCTCAGGATAAACTAATAATCCATTCTTATAAATCATATTCCGCAATTAAAAAACTTATTGGATCTAGAAATTTTACTTTTAAGTATTTCTCTACAAATGATTACTCCTCATGATTTTATGAAAAAAACTTGTATGACACTCATTATCTTTCTTAGATCGAAAATAAACCAAGACATCATACACAAAAACTTCCAAAAAAGTTTCAAGAAACAAATGGAATATCACATTCATAAAATCCATAAAAATGGAATGACCATTATTCAGGCCAAAGGGGATATTAATATATTCTTAATGTCCATACCTACTCCTAAAATCTGTCTTTGATACATAAGACCCCTAGACTCTGAGGTGAAGGAAACTCAATCAAGGATCGATCTTTTAAAACCACTTTCCCTTTTAACTGGTCAATCAAATCATTTACATATGGAAAAGTATAATTGTTCTTAATGGTTTTCTGATTCAACTTCTTATAGTACACAATGAAATGGAGTCGACCACCTTTCTTCATGGAAAAAATAATAGTCATTTCTAAAGAAGAAACACTAGGGAGAACAAAACCTTTACCTAACTGGTCATGCAACCAGATCTTGATCTCTTTCATCTCCTCTAGAACCATATGATAAGAATTTATAGAAATAATATTTTTATATAGAACCAGGTCAATTATAAACTCTACCTCCCTCTAGGGAGGAATGTTTGATAAATATTATGAGAAAATGTCATAAAAACCTTGAATAACTTAGGGTATATAAAAAATATAAGTAATATCATCATGTTTGTATAGTAAAGAGGAATAAAATCTATTGAACTCAGGGAGGGAATGTCTTGTATGACCACATATCATTTCCCACTCTCAAAAAAAACCCAAGAGATCCTATCAGCTATAATTAATGACACATGTAATGATAATAATCAAACCTAACATGATGAGTTACAAGCCAATCCAAACTGATGATAATGTCAAATTGATCTAGACTAAGAACAAGAAAATCCAAGACTAATGCCACATCAGATATAGATAAAGAATAAGGACACTGAAATCCTTATACCTTCCACTTCTAAAGAGGTGTTTTCATCTCTATAACAAAGGAAATAAGTTTCATTCAAGGTTTTACAGTATCAAAAAATTGACAAGATATCAATAAGTGGGAAGCACCAGTATCAAATAAAGATATTGTAACATCTCGACACATATGCCACTAAGCCTATGCTTTGAACTGGTTCATGATAAGGCCTCAAGTGCACCATTCCATATTCTGGAGGGTTATGACTAGACCTGGAAGATTATGATGTTCCCATGGTGAGACTATGCCCTCATATCGGAGTAAAAGATTGTAAAGATAACCACATATCATAAAAATTATTAAATAAACCATGTGTGGATGAAATAAAAAATTGAAATAGAATATGTTGCAATAATAAATGTAATTTTATAAAATATTGAATTTGAATTTCATTTATATATATACTGTTAACCTTCTGGGCCAAAAATATAGGAAGTAGTATAGAAAGGAGACTAAAATAAAATTAAACAGATATATTAATCACTCTGATCTAGACCACATACATCATCTACAGATATAGTCAAACTGTGCCATCCTGATAATAAAAATATACATGAGTGTATATACATGATCATGAAACTATGGGCCCTAAACCTAACCACAATCCAACGATGATAAACATTAAAAAGAAGACATAAGGTCTGCAAGCATAGTCAGGTTCATGCGTGGGTTTCAAATATAATCTCAGTATGCCACCCCAGAGATGAAAAAATAAATATGATGCCATCAATGTCAGCTCATGTAATAGGCTTAGATATCTGAGGCACAATTGAAAATAATAAATAAAACCCACAAACATGAAACCAAAGTCGATCCCTAGTTCCATGATCCTGGTAAACTGGGTGAGGTGCTATCACAGATATCAATATTTATATTCATATATATGTACATGCCTATACATAGAGATATATACATAAACATGAATGTACATGTATATGGTGAATGAAATATCATAATTCAACAATAGTCAATACTTGGGTATGTAATCATGATCCCGTGGACATATTTTACAAAGGAAATTGTGTTGGTTGTAATACCACTAAATTCATGTATCATTAAGTCATTCCCTTTCCCTGTAATCCCAATTGACAAAACCTAATTTTTCTAGTGGTGAAAATGTATCTGAGTAAGCTATGTCACGATAGGGGGTTACTCATCATAACCTTGGGTTCAACCATACCCATCTCCAATCACTTCCACTCATTCCATGTAAATGTAGTCTAATTTTTTAGCCCTATATGTCTATTTGTAGGAGGTCTGGAAATTGAGACTCAGATGGACACATAAGGTTTTAAAATTAAGCGAACATTATGGATAGATCATTGATGGGATGTCATTTCCACCCCTCAAGGTCTCTAATCAAGGAGATCAGAGTCAGTCCAATCATATTGTAGAGTGTAATCATCCTTGATTATCTAATTATGTGAAACACCCTGTCTAACACTACTGTCACATACACTATTAGGAAGATCATAATTTTCCCTATCCCTCAGGAGAGCATAATAATCCATGAGTATAATCGAATCGAGGAGAGTGTAATCATTTTTCCCACATGTCAATCATAGGAGAGAATAATCCTCGTCAACATATAAAAATTAAAAGATAGGGTAATCATCCCTGATTATCATTTGTATGGATGTGATGACCATATATCATAATCATAGTATCCAAATCATGAACCCAACAACCACCTCTATAAATCAAAATATTATAATTCAAAAATATACAAGCTTATAACCAAATCCCATGTAGTTCTCTTTGTATGCTTGTAAATATAAGAAATTTAGGTAGAAAAGTCAGATCCTAGAAATATGTCTAGACAACACAACAATGAAAAAGAATGATCCTTGGAAAAATGTCCAGGAAACCCCAAGAGAGAGAATTATGCATCATGTTAGGCTCACCAACCACCAACATGGAATCATCACGGGTAATAAGTGTTGCATCAATAGTTAACAAGTGAATGTATGAAAAAACATTGAGGGTGGAAGAACACATAAACCCACCACTACTACAATATCCATGGGGGCTTACATGTATGGAAAGGGTTTTATAGTGAAACGCAGTACCATCTCTACCCGAACCTGATGTATTAGCTCAGGTCCTATCAAGCATAAAATAACCCATTGGGTCGCTTATGTAAAAACACTAAATTTGTTTCATACATAGTATCCTCTAATTCAACACATAAGAAAATGCATCCTACTTGGGATCCTCTACTAAATGTAAAAGTATGAATCCTTTATTGGAACCTTTATGATAATAAAATTGAGGCACCCAACTAGTGATCCATAATATAGTGTATAGGTATACAGATCATATAATGGATTCCCTAGGTTATATGGTTAGAAAATGAATCACAAAGGGGACCCTTAGTAATAGCTATAATATAGATGCATCCGAAAATGGATCCTCTAAGTTGGAACATAAGTATAGGAATAAAACATGGGATCCTCTGGAATAACTAATATTTTGGCCTCCTAGGCCATTGGGAAACATTTTCTTCAGGTTCATAATCCAATGAAAATATAATAAATCCTCTGTCAAGGAAGGTAGATCATGGAATTATCTCATATCAAAGGGGTCTCCCTCTCAGGAGAGAAATGGATTTGATCATCAGAAGAACAACCTCCCCATTCAAGGAATTCCTAATATTCCACCTTGGAATCTTAAAAAAAACATCAAGCATTTATTCCCCATGATCTATGTGAAATATTAATCAGAATTTAATTCTTGTATATCCAATTCCCTCACTGGGTCATAAAATAGGAGAAACCTATAAAAGGGTAGGAAGAGTGGAGTACATGGTGTGTACCTTCAAAGCCTCGCCTTGGTATGTACCTCTTACAAAATTGGTATATAAAATCTTATGTGCATGTTGCTCTTGTCATGTACATGGAGTGTACCATTGATTCCATACCTAACCATGTAACTAATATGGGATGGCCTTGTATATATCTTATTCATGTACCATTAAACAATTTTACACCCCCAAAGGGTCTGGCCATGTAATATACACAGCTCTGTGCCCCTACATCGAGTGTTTTTCTCAGTACTCGGATACATAGTTGAGCCCCATTTGACAACTTTTATACCCAATAAATGGTTTTTAGTTAATAAAATTCATCTTCCCCAAATAATAATAACCCTTTACATGTGTTAATGAAATAAACTATTTTTTATTGTGATTTCAGAATCAAAAATCTCCGGGATCACTCAAAAATTCCTCTTTCCTACAAAATAAATAGTTTTACCCACAAAGGGATTAAAGTAATCTTAATAGGGGATTAAAACTTGATTAATAAAATCTCTAGGGATTTATGAAATTACATAGAAACATACTACCATTGGGTGGAATCCACTAATGCTTTTCTCATTTCCACACTCCATTGACTCCGCAAGATGGTCAGACACGTCCTCATCTTCACGATGGAATATCTTTCTCCATCTCCCTATTTACATTTCTCCCTTTCTATATCATCTATCGGTCACATGATAATGGAATCACATTGAGGGTATACATGATAATCCATAGGAGAAATAAATAAAAGAAAAAGGAAGAGAAAATAAGGAATGAAAAAAAGGACCCGACCTGAACCCAGTTCCGAACGTGGGTTCAAGCCCCACCTTAGAAAAACTATACATTATCGAGTAAATGGATGTGAGGAATCTCAATATGAAGCCTCGTTTAATATATATTGTTTATTAAACTACATTAATAAATTAATTTTTAATTACATAATTATTAACTATAATTTTCAACTAAAATTCAAACAACATAAACATCCAACAAGATCCCATCATACAATAAAAACCATACTCTTGGACCAACATGGTGGTCATAAAAATAATCTGAGATCATCATCTAGGAAAAAATGACTAATTTACCTCTTATGAGAAATATAAGGGAAAATATTAAATTTCTTCTCAAAATTCTATTTCAGAAAAACGTGCCTCCTTATAATCTCCATACCATAAACCTTTGCATCCATGAGAATCCTTGGTAGAAAAATCAACAACTATGCTCCCAACCAAAACATTTTTACAAATCTACCATATCAACTCTCCAACAACCAGCCCCACAATGTCAAAAAATGTCTTATACACAGAATACACTTAACTTTGAACAATATAGTATTCCCCACCCTAGGAATTCCCTTATTATTGTCTCAACAACTACCATCAGGACAAAAGGCCCATGGAAAATGTTGAATGTCAACTGAAAATGAGGGTCACCACCATCAAAAAATTGATGGTGTACTCCACACAACATAGATTTACTTACACAAATCCTCAAGTGAACCTCAACATTTTCCTTTATCAATTTGAGAAGAATATTTTAAAAAAATAATATCGGCATAGAGATGATGCAATCTCAGTGTACTCGAGATGATATAATTATTGACTAAGATCCTCTCTAACTAGAAGAAGATGAATATTCCATTTAATAATGTATATATCTCTCTTAGAGCCATACTCACATAAAAATATTCTAAATTTCCATTAACTAATATCGGACACCATGTCTCCAAAAAATATGTGTCCAGGAACAGCCATGGGTGAACTGCCTCCTAGAACCCAAATCATTCTTGATGTCTCCTCTACCATGGAGGAAAATATTCCATTTAACCAGGACCCTCAAGAAAATAAGCCCATGGAATGTCTTGAAAGAATTAATTCTCATCTCACACATGACCACTCACCAATTTATAATTAAAATAGTTCCATGAAAATCCAACATATTCGTCTATCACATGAATGACACTTTCGTGAGTAATCCAACACAATACTACAAGGACTATGCTACATGGAACATGAGTCTCATTAATCCAAAAGACCTATTGTAAATCCCCTTAAAAATTATGCATCTCAGTTGGGCCTGCATTTCTCTCACCTTGACCTACATATCAAGTGTCATAACATGGTCATATGTTCCAACAACCATGCCAAAATGATCAAACCTCTCCATAATAGGCAATGATAACACAAAATTATGAGGTTCAAACTAATAGAATGGCCTAAAAAGGCCATGATCCTCATCGGGAATCCTCATAAAGAATTTCTACGTGGATTTCATGATATAGTTGTAAAATAGATACTAAAAAACACCCTATAGGATTCTATATACGGTAACACCCCCTTGAGGTATAGCTCTATAGTTACATCCAAGTACTAATCAACATCATACTCAATGATCCAAATAGATTCCAAAAAAAGGCTGGTTAAGTATAATTTCATTCCGATTTATTTAAGAAAACATTGTATATGTTATTTATAAACATTAAATAACTGAATCTAAGAAAAAACACACTACAATGGGTATAAAACATGGGAATCATGTTCCCTATCAACCTACTAGGGTCATTGAAACTCTTGTGCATGAGAACCATGTTATCAATCTCGCAATCAAATGTCCTAATGTATATCTACATAACCCGCCATTAGAGTGAATCAAGTAGAATGTAGGCTCACAAAAAAACTATATTGGAAAATAACAATTTAGGTTTCTATTGACACATTAAAAAATTATATTATCTCATTACTAATAATCATACACTAGTAATCTGGTAAAATGTTAATCATAAGTTCCAAAATTTTTGAATGAGATGCCTCCTTCCTTTACTTCCCAAGAGTTAATATGAATCACTAGACTCTTTCCAATAACCAAGATCTATAAATTCATAATAAATCCTAGCATCGACATAATATGTTCATCAGTAAAAGAAATAATCATATATAACTATTTCATTATAGACTAGAATACAAATAACATAACCCTGGAAACCCGAACTTCTTACTAGAACAAGTGTTCTCAATGCCCCGGTCTGAAATCCATCACATGTTTTGGAACATTCCTAAAACTGCTATCTATAATATACCAAGAATCAAGTAAATATAAAATAAGTACTCTGATACCAATTTATAATGTCCTGAATCAGATTGCACTATACTAGTGCTTGAAGTCAGCTTCTTAAGAGGCTAAAAGCATGCCTATCTATATGAAAAAAATTTCTAACTAGATTTGGGGGAATAGGGTTTCTCTTTGGGGAGACTATAACTTCACATTAGAGTAAAAGATATAAGAAATAACAAGAAATCATAAAAATAGTAAATAGAGAATGTGAAGATGAAATTTATAATCTAAAAATAATATTCTATAACAACAAATGAAATACAATAAAATTCTAAACAACCATGTCATACATACAACACTAGTCACCCACTGTTCCGACTACACATCCAAATATACATAAAAAAACCTAAAAAAATTACAAGGCTCTACTACAAACATACACCCAAACCACCTACCCATCTCCAAAAATAGTGTAAATTCACTATCTCAATAATAATAATCCACATGAGCATCTTTTCTCAATCATGAAACTCTATGACTCAACATTATCAATCGTTCATTTTTTCTCAAAGTGAAGAGAAAAAAAATGGCATGAACACACACTGAGGTGAATGTATAGTTGTGGGAAATAATATCAGTTGGACACCATGATGGTGAAACTATAAATAAGTTTTCATAAGTTAATGGTTGTGCAATATGATCAGCCTAGCTTGGGCTCAAATGAAAAGAATAAATAAAACCAACAAACTTGAACCCATAATCGATCCCTGGGTCCATGAAACTAGTATACTAGGTGAGGTGTTGTATGGGATATTCATATTTATATTCATATATATGTGTATTCCCATACATATACTTATATATATATATATATATATGAATATGCAAATGTATATTGACTAAAATAACATAATTCAACAATAGTCAATCCTTTGAAACATAATCATGATACCCTAGACATAGTATGTCAGGGGAATTGAGTTGTATGTCATGCCACTCAATCAGTGTATCATAAAATCAATATATGGGTCTATAATTCAAATCAATGATACATTCTTCAGCAATAAAAAAACTTTCTCTCAGTAAGCAATGTCACTATAGGGGGGATAATCATTCTAACCCTGAGTTCCCCCGTAATCACTTTCAATCACAATAATAATGGATTATAGGTAATTACAGCAATACATCATATAAATAGACTGGATATAGATGTTTTGACCCTTATTCCATGTAAATCCAACCAATGTCTTCTCCTGAGGACATGTTCAGTAGGATATCACGACATTGTGACTTGGATGAACCCTATAGTATGTACCATAGGAAAATAATAAGGATATATCATTGGTGATACATTGTTACCACCCCACTAGGTCTCTAATTAGAGTTAGAATAATTATCCCTATCTTCTAGGAGAGAATAATCATCCATGGTTATCCAATGATGTAAAATTCTATGTCTAACACCATGGTCTAGTAATCAGATAGGGAGAGCGTAATTTTCTTTATCACCCAAGAGAGCATAATCATCTAAGAGTATAATCTAGACAAGGAGAGTGTAATCGTCCTCATAAAATGTAAATTATAGGAGAGAGATATCATCATCAACATATAAAAATTCAAGGAGAGTGGAATCATCCATGAGTATCATTACATGGGATGTCATACTCATATATAATACTCATATGCTCAAAATCCAGATACGAGGAAACACCTCAGTAAATCCCAATAATATAGTATTCAGATATACAGGCTTAGCTACCACATCCCAGGTAGTAACTCTAGGTATTCGAGTAAATAAAATTATTATAGGCTCAGTATCTAGATCCTATGAAATATGTTTGGGAATCCCAATAAAAAAATGATCCAAGAAAGAATGAATGGGTATCCCAAAGAGAGAGATTAATTCATCAGGTCCGGCTCCCTAGCCACCAACCAAGAAGCATATTTGGTAATCATTGATGCATTAATAGTTAATGTGTGAATGTATAATAAAAAGAGCGAAGGTGGCCAAATTATTAAACCACCACAACTACCACAACTTCATGGGAATAAAATTTTAGCCCAAGATCTAAGGTGACACATGATACTACAATGATACTCAATCACTGTATGAATTGATCTTGAAGAATCAGAGGTCTTAGAAATCTTCTGGTATAGATCCTTTTTCAGAAGGGAAGAGGGCTATGGTGAGAAAAAAATCAGTTGTGCAACACCATAAAAATAAAACCCTTCTGTATTACAAGGAATGTCATACCTCTTCACATCTTGTAATCCAAAACACCTGAATACAATGAACCATGTTCCGCGTCTTCTTAAGAAATCCATATTTTTTCCACTACATTGCATGAAATATTTTAAATAAATGTAACATCTCACCCCATGTATTGCTTCACACCATCTTCCTTTCTCCCATTACATGATTTGATCATTTTACATGGCATGAAATACTATTTCATGATGTGTATTCATTACAAAATGTGTAATCACCCAGTAGACTAAAAACACCTCATTAATCTAAAAATCCCCAAACCAACTCAGGTGTTCTCCAAAATAAGGGAGAACTCCACAAATGCTTTATCATAATTATACTCAAACTCAATTAATTTAAACAAACATATATCCATGAACAATAAGTCATTTAACCCAGTAAATCCAATCCATCATTGGGAGTCAAAAAACACCCCGAAATAAAGAGGGAAATGAAAAATAGAAAATAGAAATACCATAAAGGGGGTGATTGGATGTTACAATATACTTTTATACCTTACCAACCATTGAATAAATGATAAATTGATTCATGTGTATGGTGGACTACTGACTCACGAAGCGAAGAGGATCATTTTAAACAAATAATAGATAAATTTAATTATTATATATATATATATATATATAAATGAGAGGATATTAATTATGTAAAATTAATAAACAATCCACTTCCTTACCCTTTCACACGTTATGGGTATTGTAACATCTATCATGAGTACATATGATATACCGTCTCCACGAAGTGATGTGATTCATTCTCCTTGTTTAAAATTAAATAATGATCCAAAAGATGTGTATAATGTGAAAATGGATATTTAAAAAGTAAATATCATTCTGGATATGATGGAACTATAAACTATGTTCATGATCTGAAACCTTCATAGTGAAATGTGCTGGATAAAACGAGGAAATTAATACCCAAAACAATAGTGATGAAATAAAATTATTAATGAACGAGTGAAAATATGTTATAAGTGGATCATATATGTTATTATAAATAATTATATAAATCAATTATAAGTTAATAAAAGTTTTAAAACCACTATATTGTAGGATAAATAGTGCTCAACTAATGTGAAGCATGATTTAAGGGGTTTCTTAACTCAATTTACATTCATTGGGTTAAATTACTACATCATTTATTATATTAATCCGAGATTATGTGTGAAATTACTATTTATATTATTATAATTTTTTTCCAAATTTCATTTTTTTGGATTTAAATTTGTACACATAAACGCTTCACTTATTAACTTTCACTTAAATGTTATAAAATATTTAATGGATTCACCTTAAAAATTCTTTCTTGGAGACACATGTTATTTTACACACATAATATCTTTTAATTGTGTATATACTTCCCCTTTATAGAATATATCATGAATAAATCAAAATTCATGATACTGTAAGTAACAATTAATATACTTCATTCATTGGAATTTATGATTCAAAAGTTATTGAAATAGTAAGTGTTTATGTTTCAATATAATTTTAACTGTGATTTTTATTGTTGAATATCCATTTCCTTAATTTATTTTATAATTTCCTTTTAAAAACATCCAATTTATTCCCCTCTTGTCATTTATTAATTTTTCATATAATAGTACTATTTTCTTCTCTTTTGTAAAAAAAATTGAGAAAATATTTTTTAGGAAATACAAAATCATTTATCGCTATACTTAGATACCATTTTTCATTTAAATATATGTTTTAAAAAAATCAAAAAAAAATTACTATGATTTTTAAAATTCAATTTTACCCTCACTTGGATTTTTATAATAAAATTTTTAAAGGAATCATCCCATTATTTTCAAAACATGGTACAATTTGAATTTTCATATAAAAATGGGAAAGGAATCATTTTTTACATATTTTTAATGATTCGATCTCATTAGTCATCATTACCACTCATTGTTTTAAAGCTTCATATTTTATGTTTTACAATTTATATTCAAAAAAAATCTTTAATGTTTGTTAATGTTGGAAATTTTAAATATGTGCTTTCAAAATAGAAAGGATATTTTCCTAAAGAAATGTTCAATGTAATCATTGAAATCATTTTCCATCTAAGATGACGTCTTTTTATTTTACACAAAGTCAAAATGTTATATTCCTCAAGGTTGTTTATAATCTTTTTAAGAGTATTTTCAAAATTGAAAAAACCATTTTTTTTCATTTGGATTGATTCTAGATTATTTATATATGCCTCTAAATTATACAAATAGTATGTTATCCCTTACTTTGATGGGGTAATACATTCCTTATGATCATTTCTAAAATTAATTTTTTATTAATTTTCCTTTGAAAATGATTTGAAGAAATATTATGCATCCCATTTTACTTTAATTAGAAATTTTTATGCCATGGATTATGATTAATTCCCTTTGTGTGGAAAACATAGATAATGAACATGATATGATGGGTGTGCCCAGATTGTGAACCAATTAATTGGGTAAAACTTTAGTCTCATGAGATTTCATTTATGTGATTAGGAATTAATCAAAATCTATTATGGGAGTTTTTCTTGCATGTGAATTTGTCTAGGCAGTTCGCATTGACTCAAATTTATATATATATTTTTGTGTTGTTGTCACATTACCTTGGATACAATGAACTTATTATTAAATTATCTTTATGTAATGATTCCTTGATATTACTCATGATCCTTATTTTATGATATCATATAATATTTTTATAGGAATGTTATGTTTCTTTATCATATTTATTCCCTTACTGGGATTTTTAACTCACCCATTTTTTCTAGGTATTCTCCTTGTTTTCCCATATAGATTATGATATAGAAATTATTTAGGATCTTGTTAAGGATAATAATTTTTTTTATATATTTATTAGCAATTTCATGATTTATGAACCTATTATTATTGATGTATAAGGGCATCATGATCCATGCATTTTATTGTGGGATGTTTTTGTTAAAAATCATGGTATAATATGTGTAAAAGGATTCGATCACTATAGTTGGTATCAGATGAAAGGTTTAGGTAACCTTTTAAAAAAAATTTGAAAAAAATATTAATATCCCTAGAGATATGTATAAGGATAATACTAGTAATTGAAAAATATCTTAGAGTCTTGATGAGGTATATACTGAGTGATTTTTGAGAAATTATATCCATGTCTTGATAATACAAGTTGATGTGTTTTTCGAATAGATGTACAATTGGGTAATAACTCTAAGAAAGGAGTTTCAACGTATTCCCATGAATTACCTAGTATATGAAAACATCCCTTATAGTGCACCTGGTTTAACCCTCCCACGAGACATGAATTTGAAAATTCAAAAACCATTTGTGAACCATTATGATGGATTTGAATAGACGATAATTACAGATGACATTGGTTAAGCCTAAGGTATCTTATATTAAATTGAATATTTCATTAATTATAAATATTATATATATTTTTTCATGATTATTTTTCTTCCCAATATAAATATAACTTCTCACACTATGCTTTATAGTTTTGGAAATATTAGGAACTAGAAGCAAGAAAGTGCTATAATGACTGGAGAGAATGATACAATGATTATGACTAATCATTTTTCATGATATAAAATTAACAACCTTCACTCTAACTAAGTATCGAACTCACCAAATAAGAGAAGTATAGATTTCGCTAGGAGGTTAGCTGGTGGAGACCATAGAGGAATGAATATTTAGTTTCGTGTATGTCAAGAATATGTGAAGAAAAAATAAAGGGAATTCCTCAATGGAATCAAAAGTTCTTTTATTTTGGATAATAAGGGTACAAAATAATTTCCAATGGAAAATAAGAATTTTAATTAATAAAATGGATGAAAATCATGGATTCTCTATGTCATCATCAATGTTTGGATGTTTCAAATGTTCTATTAATATGAATTATAATTATCAACTCCTAGGGGAAAATCTGAAGAAAATGATAAACAGGGTTGTATGAGTAAATTTTTTATTTTTTATTATAAAGATAATACAAATGATTTATGAATATAAGGAGTTATTGAGGAATAATTTAATGAATCCTAGTTAATGGTCTAAGAATTTAGTGTAATTTTTGAAATGATTATATACTGGATTTCAAGAATTTTGGGAAATATAAAATATTTATATAAGGATTATTTTGTATATTGTTCTTAATTAAGGGTATGTAAGAGTATTTTGGATTATATTAATTAAATTAATATGTTATTTATTGGTAATGTGATTCGATATAAAATAACATAGTTGAGGAAAAGTGAATCATGGAGATGCTATTGATGTTGATGTAATTTGGTGACTTTGTGGAAGAGAATGAGTTGTATAGAAATACATAGTGGTTAAAAATGTTTAATTGATAACAAATGTTGTTTCTGAATATTATAATAATATTATTGGAACAATTATAGTATCATGGTGAGTTATGAATTTCATCATCAGATATTGTTTTCCACGGTTTCTGAGAAAGGAACCCGCAAAAGATGGATGAAAACCCATCATATCTACAAAGGATATGGGTCTCGAACCCACAAATAAATGGTTATAAGGTTAAAACTCCTTACATTGGTCTATATAACATACTGGTAAGTATAAAATTATTTTTAAGTATATGTTTTTCTATATAAATATTATTTTGAATTTGGGAAACAAATTATGGGATCAAGTCATTTGATTTTGGGTTGACAAATTATACTTCAGGATATTTTTAATGGGTTGATAAATATATAGCCTTTTATCTTGAAAAAAACTATTATTGGGAAAAAAAATTTAATGTTTTTGAGATGTAATTTGAGAGGTTATGATATCAACATTGAGGTTACAAAATTATTCACTCTTGAGGTTATTGAGGTTATTTAGGATATAGGGTCATTAATTTAAATAATTTTCTAGGTTAAACCAATAAATTAATTGTTTAGTTATAGAGATTAATATATTAAAATTAATTTTTAATATTATCTTATATTATGTTAACCATTTTTAATAAAATTTGGAGGAAGAACTTTTTTCTATTTTATGGATATTATGATATGTTGAAAGCTAATTTTAGAGCATCATGAAAAAAACGTTTTTGAATGTTCAATTATGGGATTAATAGATATAGTGTAAATTGATCTATGCATAACCAAATTAATCAATTGTGCTAATCAAACAGATATATATGAAGTATTTATATTTCTATAAATTATTACACAGTTAAACAACACGAAAACATTATGATTAGGTTCATGAAATAAAAATTTCATTATATTATATTCATATCTGATGAATAAAATGCTATTTTAAACCATCATATATTTATGGTTTTTAGGATCTTAATATTATATTGAAAATTTTATTTCCTATGATTAATGATCTATATCACTCTATTTTATTATTTAATATTTTCTTTCATTTTCATATATTCTTTTTCCATGATTCTTATCCTATATGGATACCTAATAATGTTTTATTCTAGATGACCATCACACATCTTGTTCCCTATTGTGAGAAGAAATTTTATTTAACCCACTTGAAGATGTGGGTTTCTAAAAAAGTAATCTCAACTGTAAAAACATTTTATTACTGATTTGATGATTAAATTGTGAGAATGAAATTTCTTTATGGGTGTAGAATGTAACATAATGTTATTTTAAAAGATGAACATCATGTTGGATATCATATATGACATGAAACGACAATATTAGAAGATAATTTAATATTCAGAGTAATTATGATATATTTCTTCCCAAATAAAATCATTCACTTTAATAGCTTGTTTAGGTTTAAATGAAAAATAACACTCTATTAAAATATTATTAATTAAACAAGACCATTATAACATAGCTATTACATTGGTGGATATGAATAGGACTCAAAAAATTATGAGAATTATATTTTTTACACATGTATAAAATAATTTCAATGGTTTTATATTTATTATAATTTTATTAAGAACCCTTTAAATAAAAATAAATATTTTTTGAAAAACATTTTTTTTCTAAAAGTGTGCTTTGTCACACATTGTAAAAATAAATAAAATTAATTTTAACACTTTTAAAAAAATTATTTGGAAAAAAAGTCATCTTTTAAATCATCATATCAATATTAACATATTTCAAAATATAGGAATTTTTTAGAAAATATTAATTTCTCAATGAATAGTGAAATATACAAATTTTTATAAAATTGATATATCCTTTTATAGATTAAGTCGAGTCATTATTTTATTTTTATTTCAAATTAAAATAAGTATTATTTTTATATATATCAAATTAATTACATTTAAATAATCTTTGTAAAATATTTTAGCATGTCTTTTTTTTGGATTTAAGAAACTATTTTACATAAAATTGTTTTAAAGAGTTTAATGTTTATCAATAATAAATATATATTATTACCACTAATGAAGAATTATTTTACTGAAGTGTATAGATTATATATCTATAGAAAATAATTTAAATACTTACATATATTACTAATTATCATTAAGTTAATATGAGATCATCTTTTCCCTAAAAAATACATCTCTTGAAAAACTATATTGTTAACGCATCCGCAGGTTTATTTTTAAATTAAATTCTTCAATATTTTTTTAGATAAATTTATTAAATTGGAATAAATATTTGGAATCATAATAATATATATTATTTAATTATTTATATATTATTTTTACCATAATTATTTGAGAATAAAATAAAACTTAGTTATGGCGGTTTAGTTAAAAAATGGACTATAGGAGGTAAAACTAAAAAGATAAGGTTAAAATGATCTTAAAATTATCCCATTAAAAATATATTGTAATATTGTGACATAATATATTATAAATTTCAAATATTTTTTTTTAATCATTTGTAATGAGAAAAATGTGGGTGGAATTCTTTTTTTTAAATACTCCATGTGTGTCCCCTCCCCCACTAAAAATGGTCACCCACTCTCCTCTAATTTAGATAAATCTAAACCCCAGGTGTTTTTAAAATAAGTGAACAAGAATCTTCACTAATTCCATCCCTTCATTCTATTTTTTTCATTAATCCATCCAAGGAATTCTTTTTGTGAAAACCAAATGGTGTTGTTCGAATTATACGTAATGTACCTAACTGAACATTTTAATTTTTCTCTCTCACAATTTCATTAAAATATAATTAAAACATGGTGATAAAATATCCTATTTATATTATATATTCCTATATGAAGTTTTTATATGGTAATGATCGACAACCATCTCCTACTCCTTCAATTGGGAAACAAAATCATTGATCGTGTTTACATTGAACTGCTGTCTCGTAGTTATAATATCACATAGACCTTTTTAATTTTCATTCTGTAGGGAATACGATAATGTCTCGGATGTGTATGCTAGACTACCGCCTCTCGAAATTATGTGATTTGATTTTAACTTTCACTTTACAAGGAAGTTAATAAAGATTAATTTTATGTTGATATATGATATTAATGGAATAATAATAACTATTTAAATGAATATATTATATAATTTCTTACCTTACCATCCACTGAATAAATGATAATGTCATTCATGTGTACGGGGGACTACCACCTCAGGAAGTGATGTAAATTGTTTTACAATAATAATATAAATTAATGGTAAAAAAGGATAAATTTAGTGAATATATGTGATATATTTGACATGATATTTATTATTTAAGATTTATACACAATAAAATTATTTAACCTTTCACCCACTATGGAAATGATAACATCCCGCATGCGTACATACAACTAACTTTCTCCACGAAGCTATGTGATTCATTATCCTTGTTCAAATTTAAATAATTATTATAAATATTTACCTAATGAAAACAATATATACATATCATTAATATAATTATTTTTATGATTTAAATTGGACCTTTGTTTTTTATCTAGAGATTCCACAATGAAATGTTTAGGAGAAAATAAGGTAATTAACACACAAAACAATAGTCATGATGTAATATTAATAATGAACGGGTTATAAGATGATATAGAAAAATCATATATGATAATATAAATAATAATATGATTTTGGTATAAGATAATTACATCATTAAAACTAAAATACAAGATTTTAAAAAGTTATCAACGAAATATTAGTGCTAATTGATGGGTTTCTGAACTATGTTTCCATTCATTAGGTTATATGTCTACTTCATAGATTATACTATGGAACAATTATGTTTAAAATGACCTTTGATTGATTTAATATTTTATTTGAACATATATTTTTGTTTACTTGCATTTTTTAAACATTATTACAACATTTATTAACTCTTACATGAATGATACTTTGTAAAGGTTTCGTCTCAAAACATCCTTCTTTGAGACACATGTTATTTTACGCACCTAATGTATTTTAAATGGTTTATATACTATCCCTTTAAATAATTTATCATGAATACATCCCAATTAATGATATTTTCTATTTTAATTGATCTAATTATTTCATGCAATGTTATGATTCAAAAGCTACTATACTGTTAATGTTTTATGTTTCAATCTCAATTTAAATAGGATTTTTTATTCTAGAATTTACATAACTAAAAGTTATTTTATCATTTACTAATAAGACCCTTAAATGTTTTTCTTCACTAGTTATTCATGATTTTTTTAGGTAATAGTACCATTTTATTCACTTGGGTAAAAAAATTTTGACAACATGTTTTTCATAAAATTTAAATCCATTTGTCTCCTTGGTCAAAAATCCTCTTTCGTCTATATCCATGTTTTCAAAAATATATCTATAATATATCACTATGGTTGTTTAAATTAAATTTTAACATTATTTTTATTTTTCAAATAAAATTAATATAAACCATTTAATAATTTTTCAAACTAATTTTTTGACTTTTCTTAAAAAAATGATAAATAAATATATTTAGGATATTCAAAATGAATGGAACTCTACAACCATCAAGACCACTAAATATTTTAAAGAATATTTTTTAAGAATAAATGGATATTTTTTTAAAATATTTTAATTATTGTTTGAGAAGTTTTAGATTTTAATTATATTTTTTTCAAAATATAATGGAAATTTTTATTAATAAATGTCCAATGTTTTCTTCCCAAATCATTTTCCATATAATATGAAATATTTTAATGTTATTGAAATTGAAAAGGTTATTTTCCTTAAGAATGATTACAATATTTTTAAATGTATTCTCATTAATGATTGAAACCATTTTATGTTATATATTTATTATAAATTATTTATATATATCACTAACATATATACCTAGTTTATTCTCCTTTCCTTTGATGGTGTAATACATGCCTTATGATCATGTATCAAATGCCTTAAAAATGAAATTTCATTTTAATATAATATTAATAAAGACTTTGAGACCCATTTTATTTCCATTGGTAAATTTATGTCATGTATTACTATTGATTTTATTTTTGGGACACACATAGATTTGGAACTTGTTATGATGGGTCTTCACATATAACTCTCCAATGAATTGGTTAAAGATTTAGTATTATTAGACATTAGGTATAAGATTTCGGATTAAACCTAATCCATTATAGGACTTTTACCACCATGTTATTTTATCTGTGAAATTATCCTTGACTATTGCTTGGGTAATTATTTGTGTTGCTTCCACATTTCCTATAGTATCATGGTCTAATTATACCATTTTAATTATATTATGATTCCATGTGGTTACTCCCGATCATTAACTTTATTATATCGTGGTAAAATTTTGACTAACACTTTATGTTTCATTATCATGTTTATTACCTTAGCAGGATTCTAAGCTCACCCCTTATTCCTAGGTATTCCCTAGGTTTTCTAATACAGTTTTGCAGCCCGAAAGGATTTCAGAGGTCATTATAGATACTAAAATAAAAATGTTTTAATTCTAGTCTCATATTCATATTTCATGGACCAGTTATTCCTAACACACTAGGAATTTATGATACTTACATTGAATTTATTGATGATTATGTTAAAAATCATGTAATAAAATGTTTAAAATCTTGGGTCATCATATGATCACACAAGTTCTATTTCCATTTTTTGTTTGATGGAACTAAATAAATTTAAAAAATAATTCCCCTTTAAATAACAATAATTACCTCATAAATATCTTATATATTTATTAAAACCATAATTAGTGAAATTCAAGATAGGTGGTGATGGAAAATGAATCGTATCGCTTCATGGAGGTGGTAGTCCACACAGATGCACGACTGATAGATTCATTTTATCATTTATTGGAAAAAAGAGATGAATAACAATATGAAATTCAGGTAATAAAATCTTATTGTATAGGAAAAAGTAATTTTAAGATACTATGTTGGTTATGATTGAATAGAAGGAGTTATAATAAGAACCAAAATGAAAACACTGGGTTGATAAGATTACCTCCACTTTTAAGTACCTCATTTAGTTATCTCATTAAGGCCCATAGAGACGGTATTAAAAGATGAAAATAACCACTATAATCTTTACAAAGATGTTGATGATAGTTCCTACTAGGGGTTGGTGAAACTAAGTTGATCAGGAAGTGTGAGGATGAGAGGATAGGAGAGGTGATGTCCTTTTATAATAAAGGAGAGGGGTACCCATGGAATTACATTGAGAATTAAATTAATATAAATAAAATTTTAAATCCATGTAGCCCAAAGATGGTATATTTCTAATAAATAATGATAATAATAATAAATTATCTCATTAAAATATATTTTTGACAAGTTAAGGTAATTTTTTTCACACTTATCTCTTAGTTTTAATGCCCCTAACTTAAACCTTTATATGTTTACCACAAAACCAATTTTTTAAAAATATTTAGTATTCAAAATTGTTATTTTAAAAGGATGATGGAATCGTAAGCTAATAAATGATGATATGTTTGACCATAACCTATTAAATTAGTCATATCTATGTTTTTTAATTTTTTTATTCAGTTAATAAAATATTATCTAATATAAGATACCATTAATATCATCTTCAGAACTATTCACATAATTGGATTTAAAAGAATCATGATTGTAATTAAATTCATGTTGAATACATTATAACATCCATAATGTATTATAATTTTCCAAATAATTCATGTAACACCATTAATTACAAAAAATATTACATTTTATGTTTTTAAAAAACCATTACATGATTTTTCTACTGTTTATACAAGCACTATCTCAACATTTTGTAAGAATTTGATGTAATTATATCATCAGTGTCTATTTTAAATAAATTAAAACTATAAAAAATATCACATTTAATATAGAAATTTATATCCACTAATAAATTTTTTTATCCCTATAAAAAATATTATATATTTTTTTAAATAAGAAAATCACATTTTATAATTTTCCATTACTTAAAATATAATAAAGATTTTTATTAAAGAATAATGGAACCAAAAAGCATTATTTTCAAATAATTGAACCTTTAGCATAATTAAACTCATCCATTTATATATTTAAAATATTATGGAACATTTTAAATTCACTTTTCATAGTTTTAAAGATTTTATACCTATTTACCCTTACAATGATGGTAACAATTTCACCAAGTTTATTATTCATTATGTCCAAAAATAATATTAAACTATTTACCAAATTTTGACATGATATTATCAACCATTTAATGAAATTAAATCACTATAAGTGGCATAAATAAATTTTAAAATAAACATGTAAAACCCGAAAGAAAATAGGTTTACATAAAAATGAATTTTTAATTATTAAAATGTTTTTATACCAAAATTAAGAATAATTTCAATTCCAATGAAATCAATTTTAATTTTTTTAATCAAAGAGAAACTAATGAAATTTTAAAATTAATTGAAAGAAATGTCTATAAAAAAATTTTAGTGGAGAATATAATTTTACATCAAATCTATATTTTTAAATATTTAATGAAAAATTAATTCAGAAAATTTCAAAAAAAATTACATTAGGAAATTTTTTTATGTCAATATAAAAATTATATAATTATATTAAAATATAATTTATAAAATATATAAAAATTTATTGTAACATTTACTCACAAAAAATAAATATAACCTAGTTTTGAAGATAATTTATTTTGGAAGCATAAAATGACATCACTAGTCATTGATTGATTATTTCCTATGTATTAATAAATAAAATTTTTATTCCATAACAAAATTATGCATATTTCTAATAATGATTATAGTAAAAAAATAATACCATAACATTCAAATATTAAGTCATAATATTCACAGTTATATAATAATATTTCTGTATTTTATCACAATTCACTTAATGATTGGTGTCGCATGTTAAGAACAATATCATGTTTACTATTGCTTTAAACCAAATTTTAATGGTGTTCAAAGATACATAATTTATGCATTGTATTATCAATAAAAATTATAAAGTAGGTAAAAGAATCAAAAAATTGAAAAGGGGAATGTCTTCAAACCACCAAGTGAAGTAGCTTTATCTTCTGAGATTTAGGATATCATCCACATAAATTTATACAAAAATGATTATTTAATTATATAATATATCACTCAAATATTAAAAAAATTATATGATCAAGCCTTAGTATTTATTTTTTATGAACAATTATGTTTTTATTTGTGATGTGCCCATTGCATTAATGCCAAACATCAAGGAATTTAGATATTATACTTTAGGAAACTACAATTCCATCTATATATCATATTATGTATAATGTTAAATATTTAACCCCATATGAGATCACCCTGGATACCCACGTAACTTTCATTACCCCATTATAAATGGTAGTTTCATATAATTATTCATCTATATTTAAAGAAGAAATAATAGTTTATATAGTCATGGAATGTTTCTTACTTCTTTGATCTTCCACTCATCATTTTAGATGTTGGAATCTCATTTTACAAAAACTTCCAGGGTTTCACCAAGACCTATATAAACATTAAAATAATACCTTGATATATAATTGTCTATTAAAATTATATATATATTTTAATGATTAGATGATCCAGATTCAATCACCCAAGCTTGGTCAAGTGTATTAATAGTCAGTAAGATACTTCTTGTATCATCTATTGAGATGGAGGAATTTTAATTATAGGATTTGATGAATTTTTTGTGTTCTATATATGTGATGTCAATTCATGTTAATGTATCCTTTCTTCCCAAAACTCTAGTATATAAGAATTGGTCTAGTAAACGTGCTCTGATTTTTCTAAAAATGTATTATGAAAAATTCTTCTAATATACCCACTTCTGTACATGAATAAATCATCTTTCACCATCCTTGAATAAATCTATTGATTGAACTTGGAAAACCCTATACATAAAATACTTATTCAAGATTATGATTTTGATATTCTCAAACTCCAACCCCCTTTTTTTGTTTGTGTTTTTGGACACTTTTAACATAACTAAACAACTCAATGAAAGAGATGATAATAGTTTTTATTCCCATAAATCATCCTTAAAGGTTAATTTCATAGTTTTGAGCTACACATGGATCACGCTGAAATAATTTTCCGAATTAATAATTGGTATTACTTCTACTAACCTTAATCTAAAAATCATTATAACATTAAAATTTTATTATGTTTGAAAATCTGTTCACACTTTTCTTCTAATTATTTCATAAGTGTTGATGTAATTTTCATTTCCAAGATGTTGAAGTTTATATCCCTTTCTAAATAAATTCTAAATTAGCTAAAAACCTTTCTTTCCAGCCATTACCACTCCTAGATATCTAAACTATATGGATGTTAACCAATAATTATAATATCTAGGTCATATTGTATTAGTCGGTCCTCTCACTATTTTATTTTAATTCCAATATCATTTAAATTTAAAATTTTATGTCAAATTCTTCCATAATATGATTAAATCATTTTATAATTTAAAACTCCATCACTAAAAGAAAAAAAATAAAGTAATTTGAAAAAACATGATATTCTCCTCCAATAATAAGCACAAAAACATCGTATCTGATACCATGATTTCAATGAATATAAATGTAACCGTAAATGTGTGTAAGATAAATGCGTTCACATTCCACGCCCATCAATTCTCATGATCTCTTTTTTTTCATTGATATTAGTCATAAAAATGTAATACTTTCCCTATTAATCATTTTATTATCAATTTTCTGGTCTCTCTCATATATATCATCATATTATAAAACTAATAGCCTCAAACCCAACTTTTTTAAAATATCATCACTAATATATTTATCGAACATTTTCCATAGTTTTATACAATATACCGAAAAAATATATTTTGGTTTGGAACTCAATCAGTAGAATAAGGATTTAAATAATAATATCATATCCTTAATCATAGTTCTTTATATAACTGTGGAATCTCAGCTTCAATCTAACCTTTTATTCTTGGAAATATTACCATTTTCCGTCTAAGTTCCTCTTAAACCCTTGAATTTCCCCTTATCAATATATTATTCCAATGATAAAAAGTAGGTTTTTAATGTTTCTTCATCTGTATTAATCATAAAAACCTGATTAATTCATTTTGAACATCAATAAATTCATATGCGAGTTCTTCTCTTTCGATATTCCTTAATACAGAATTACATCACCGATTAAATAATATTTATGATGTTGTCATCTTTAAATAACGTTATAAGAATTGAATGATTTTATTTTCTTCTTGAGAATTAATAATTATGGAATTATATAACTTTAATATAGTATATATAGGAAATTATCTTACAATAACATTAGTTTTTCAAATTTATACATGTATACATGATGGATCCTATATGTGTCACCTTAAGTATCTTGATTTGGCTATATAACTTTCACCTACATCTCTGGATTTGGCTACACGAAACATAATTCGCATGTGTGGTTCCTGAAATCTATTATGTAATAGAATTTGGCTATGTGAACTATATATATTGTAACGCCCCGACCCCAATTAGCCAGAGTCGGGGCATTATTACATAACATTGGCATGATCACATGAAAGATCAAATATCGAAAGAACGAATAGTTTAGTAGCCTTGGAAACACTAGATATATTCATATAGTTTTACATTACATCATAAAATGAAAACTACAACAATATAGTCTCTATTGTCCACACTCTTATCCCCTCATACTATCCTTGCAGGTCATTCATAAATTAATTCTTCACATCCTGGGAAAAATAAAACATAGAAAAGGGGTGAGCTCAAATGCCCAGTAAGGATAGCAATATAGCGGAAACATTCATAAATAAGAATAATCATTCAAGGAAATGTATAACTGAAACAAAATCCTTTTAAAATTTAACTTCAACATAGTATGGCAAAAATAAAATGAAATAATGCCATTTACTTATTCACATGGATATTATACTAATCGAATAATCACATGCAATATCAATAACCACTTTCATAATGATGGAATTCATAATGCCAGACTATCATAACCACATAGCCAAGGTCTCGTGCCAAGACTACAAATAAGATTTTTCCAAGGCCTTGTGCAAAGAAACTATTTTTTCATGAGACCTAATGATGCATTGAGGAGCTAGAGCGGGCTCCACCCGTCACATACTAAGTCAAATTCATTCCTCATATGAAAAGTTTGAGACATAACATAAACATTTGTATTAAAACTAGCATATGAAATGTCAATACTTTATCCACAAACCAAGAATGGTATAAAAATAGCACATCCATAGTCAAACATAACTCATTAGATACAATATGGAAGATTGTTTTGTATCATATTAAACTCAATAGATAATGATGAAGGATAGATGAAAATAATAATCAAAACTATTAGAGAAAAATATCCCACCTTTTCTTGAAATCATATAAAATTCGCACTATTTGTCAAGAAGTCATTTAAAAACAGATTTTTTAATAAAAGTGTCCCATTCCACTTTGAAAATTCTAAAAGTAATTTTAATTTTAAAACCATAATGTCCATATAAATAAATCCTTAAAAACATTTTTAAAACATGGACATTAGCGAGAAAGATTTAGAAGAATAAATCTTCAAAACATTTAAAAATGATACTTTAGTTAGAGTTTCTAACAAAAGGAGAGACACTTGAATACAAATAATTGATGTAATAAAAGACTTTTTAATATCATGAGAATAAAGGGATTGATGATATACTATGTCAAAGTACATTATATAGACCATATAAAAGTGATTTGGTGTATAACAACGAAGTAGTCTCAATGGAATGTAAATTGAGATGAAATATCTCATAAAGGGCGTATCCTTAGGTTAAGGATAAATCAAAGACATAGTTATGTGTGACAAATATAAATACACTAAATATTATTGGATATTCAGTCTAAAAAAATCAAAGGACATTCACACATAATCTTGTAAAAACAACACCAATGAATTGGATGTTTAACTCAACAATGGAGAATGAGTTAAAATTACTCTTATCAAATTCATATCAATGACTTGAAAAATTATCAATGGAGTGATTATCTGTATCAAATGTATATCCACATAATAGGGGAGTGTAAATTATGACATAAGCAAATGAAAAGTTATTCCACACATAATCTCAGAGTAAAATAATCAATGAAGTTTGCATAAAGCCGAATAAATGGAAATTGAAATTTCAAATTCCCTTATCGATTTGGTAACTTACGAAACATACACCCATGAAAGAAGGATAATAAAATGATGATGTAAATATCCATAAATTATATTATATTACACATTGAATACAATCATGGGCAGTACACACACCACATGCAATAAGTAAGTGGTGAACAATGGAATTCTCACAGAATTAAAAGTGAGATAAGAAACTCCTTACTTTTTACTTATTCCTTGGTCGAAGGTAGGTTAACATCCTGTATAATGGTTTAATAATTGTTATTTAATTATACAAGATTAATTTACATTAATATGATATCATATATGATCTTTTAACATTGATTTGTTAATAATATCTTAGTATTATCGTTGTTTCGGGTGATAACTTACTCGTTTTCTTTTATATGTTTTGTTAAGTAAACCATGTTTGTCATGGATAGGTTATATATTATTCATATCAAGAATTATATCAAGTCATTAATAATTATTTTGAAATAATCAAATGATAATTATACTTGAATGGATACGATGGAGAATGAATCTTATCGCATTCGTGGAGACGGTAGTCCGTATGTACGCACGAGCGACAATATCATTCTTTTGATGTTAAAATAATATATAATTGGATATTATACCATATATAAAGAATAATTATCATGTGATATTTATTATTTACATGAATTACACATCATTATTATACCCATCCAAATAATAATTTATTGAATGACAATTACACCACGACGTGGAGACGGTAAGCCGTACGTACGCACGTATGGTGACATGTGATTCAAAGGATGGATATAATACTGAATATGGTTTTACCATATTTATAATAACATCAAATTATATATAATATACTGGAATTATTTTTTTATAATGGTAATAACAAAGAAGGAAGAAGTGGAAGAAGAAATGAACTTGAAAAAGGGTGGTGAAAACATTATCTCTTCTTCGGGTTCTTCATTTTGATTTGATCAAATGGGCTCCTTAGGTTGGATTTATGACTAAAATAAGGCCTCTAGGATAAATTTACTGAAGTTGAGAGAGTATTTGGGTAGGGTTTTTCCAAACCAAAAGTATTTGAAGGTGTGAATTAATGAGAAGGGGGAGTGCCCTTTTATAAGAGGGGTGAGGGGCACCTTTGGAAAATCTAGAAATATTATTTTATAATAAATTCATATTCGGTTTCTAATGGATAAAAAGTGGATTATTTAAATTTTAAGGTGGGGATGGGTAGAAAAACACTGAACCAATAGAATTTAGATAGGTTTGGGTTACTATATGAACCTTATCATTAAGTATTAACTCTTAGTTAATTAGTTTCACTTTTACAATGTCTCTGTGTATTTTTATATTATATGGTTAATTAACATACTATATACATCCAAGAGACCCAAAAGTGGTCCTTTAATGATACACCTATCATGATATAAGTCTCTTGGACGAACCTTAGATTTTTATAAATTTAATATCTATTAATAATATAATATTTGTTTTAAAAACTCTTTTATGTCAATTTTGACACTATTCAATAATTGATTTTTGTAAAACTCATAACAGAATTATTAATTAGAAAAAAATTAATTAAATCATTAATACCATGTCATATTAACCTATAAAATTAGTTTAATTCATAAAAAGTCTCAAATTATATTTATTTGGGTATCTACAACCACAATCATTTTAATTTTTCACTATTATGGTAACTACTATATCACAACTGTGTCATAAATAAATTACATTATTTAATGTCTATAAATTATAAATAAAATACCATTATGTAGGAAATCTTTTTATATTTCTATTTAATATTTATAGTCGAAAATCCAACTTATATAACCCTATGTAAAAATTGGTTTTCTAAAAGATATATGCTTGTGTCATTTTTGTATTCATTTTAACTTAATTAAAAATAAAGTGTCCCTATCACTTATAAGTGGCACCATGGGGTCCCAAAATCAACCCAAATATTCCCATGGTCGGACATGTATCAACCAATAAGGTTAGGACACGTTTTAAAGTAATTTTTTATTATTATAATATTATTTTTAACCCTTATTTACCGGATTTACCCTTTAACCATGGTAAATAAAATATTTACCGAAGTAATTATTAAAAATGTCTAAAAATAAAAGTTACATATATACACAATTTGAAAATCCTAATTCAAAATATGGATTCCATTTTTCCAAATTCCAAACACATAAGTGGCAGAAATTAATTTAAAATTAATTTCCGCTGTCAAAACAAAAAGCGTGTTTTTAAGAGATAATAACTATCAAAAGATTTGCACTTGTTTATGTCTGGTTTAATTGTGAAATTATGTCCAATGAAAAAAATTGAATTAAATGGTAAAAATATATTCTAAATATACTTTAAATCCACTCAAATTCATAATTTATCAATATTAACTATTTCGATTAAAAATGATGTTTTTAATTAAAATTTAGTAATTTTCACTACTCATCAAAATATTAAAGTTATCCGAAAAGTACCAAAATTTTACCCTAGACTAATTTCAATTTTCTAAATCCAAAAATTAAGTCCATTTTGAGAGATAAATTGTATAAAATTTCAAAAAGTAGGTATTACTATTCATAACGGCTAGTTTGATTGGATATGGTGTGTTAGAATCTCAAAGTTGCGTACAATGCGTGCCATTGCATTATTCAAAGGGAAACGTATTGTGGAATCTTGGGGTGTTAAATTCTCCCCTATTTCAATAAATTTCATCCTCGCAATTTTTTAAAATTGGGCTTGATAATATAATGGAAAGTTCCACATCGGAAAAAGAGTTAAAAAACTATCACTTTAAAAGAAGGAAGAGAGGTATAAAGGTCACCCAAGATAACCCATACTAGGATTCCATGTAGAAAAACAAGGATATGGATGATAAACTAAGTGTTCAGTTCTAATGGAGAGGGATAGAAAACATGATCAGGAGAAATTTAACAATAAGAAAATCACAAACTTGTGTTGGGACAAACGGTCCTAAGTCTCCCGGTAGGAAAAGTAAACAGACAACATTTTTTTGTTTTAAGTTACATTACATAAGGAAAAGGAATTAATTTATGATATTGACTAAGAACATAAAGAGATATACTTACTTTTTAAGTAGAGTTTCATTCTTTAATAACATTTTACCACTAACTCATTGTTTTTTGAAAAATGAGTATTCAAGAAGACTTGGTCACAATGGAAGAGATAGAATAAACATCTATAGAAATACAATATCCACGTATAATAAACTATATATTTACCTTTTCTTTAGAGATTAATCAAAACCCAAATGGTTAGTATAATATCTGGTGATCCCCCATATAGATATTCCATTCGAGAAAAAAACACTAATATTAATTTCTAAAATTAAACCATCAATACCCCAAAGTTAAATAAATACCATTCAATAATCAATTGTCCTTAAAATCCTTCAATATAATCCAAACTAATATTGAAACCCAAAACATATAAGAATGTAGTCTTCCACGTTAAATTGTATCTCCAAATGATATTAATTACTCTTAAAGTCACATACTTAAAAGTAATTAACCTAATCATTTCCATAAATAACCCAAATCACTATAAATCCAAAATAAAAACATAGATAAAAATCCACCATTACTCCCCAAAAGAAATCCCATAATATTCTATTTTCCTTCGGAATATAGTGTTCACAACAAAGCGAACAACTTCCAAAATAACATTTATCACTTAATCACCAAATCATTTTCCTATACTAAGGGTATTCATTTGATAAGACACAAGATCCCAAATAAAATTATTATTGATCAATAAAATCATTTAACTAAAAATAATAGTCACACTGACCAGGGACTTCACATTGTCCAGTGGTAGGCGATAAATCCCAATCGCACTTTGGTTGTGGGTTCGATTCCCACAGGTTTGTCTGACGCAATGGGTTGTCACATGGTCTGCGTGTTGTCCTTTTTCACACACTATATTTTATAACATTACCAAAATGAGATAAATTCCTCAAAATAACCATAACATAATTTAACCACAAATATTATCTCATACCATTCATTTTCATCCCAAATTATAATAACTTATAATTTCCTCAAACCCAACGATCATATAAAACCAAATGGTTATTTATAACTATATCCACAAGAGAAAAGATAATTCTTCCTCAAATATCATTCTCACATGGAAAACTGAAGAGTTAAAAATACAAGATAAAATTATTCTAAAGTAAACTCATCAATAAGGAGCACTAATACTTTTTAAACATTTATCCAACCATTTATTTCCACATAGCATCTTCTTTTCTATAGAATAAAGAATTCACTCGGGTAATGGCCAGGTCCCCTTCATTTACCGCAAATAAATGTAAATGGATTCTTGGGACCATTTTTATCTTCTTCCATAGTACTCTTCATTTTTCTTCATAAATTCTTCACTTTATGTCCTTCTATCCCACTTGTAAAGCATTTCATTTGTCCCATTGAGACACTTTCCTGGGTGTATCCTTCCACATTTCCTGCATGATGGAAATTGAGGATTTCTTTCTCCATGGTCTCCACTATTGGAGCTCTTATCATTCATCACCTTTCTCTTCTTTGTTGAGTCTGGGAATTGGTTAATATATATATTGTTCATCAAATTTTTGGAAAATTTGATTAGGCATAAAGATGATATCTTTTACGCCTATAAACATTCCATTTTGTTGCTCATTTCCACCACTGTTCCCACCTTGTACATTATTCTCAAAGTCACTATGACTTCCTTGGAATCCAGCCATTGACTAAAACCAGAAAGCATTGTGTGAAAAAAAGTAGTCATAAAATCATTTAGAGATTAACATGTCACCATATTCTCAATTTGAAACACATTAGGATTAACCAAAGTCATTTACCCTGATCTTATATAAAATACTTCAAATCGGTTTGTAAAGAAAATGTAAATTATCATAAGCATATCCCTCGGAGGTGTCATAACCAAGAGTGCAGCAAGGCCCGTTGTCGTGCACCAGTTTTCATTCGAGTCTATCTCAAAGAGGTGTTTTCAGGTTTTACCCCTGGGTACATCTGTGTCAGAGACGCCTCTACCTGCTCGTATCCAGATAGGGATGTATTACTCGGAAAACTCACAAAATCTCTACAATACCAAAATTTTAGGAAGTTCTTCTATACTAATCCTCAATGTTCATCTTAGTTCTACGTGCTCTAATTAGATTCTATCTAAATATAGCTTCCAAGGTTTTTACTAAACTTCCTTTGATACCAACTATAACGCCCCGACCCAAGTTACCCAGAGTCGGTGCATTATTACAAAACATTGTCATGATCACAGGAAAGATCAAATCTTGGAAGACCGATTATTTTAGTAGCCTTGGAAACACTAGATATATTCATATTGTTTGTAAATTACATCATAAAATAAAAACTACAACAATATAGTCTCCATAGTCCACACTCTTATCCCCTCATACTATCCCTGTAGGTCATTCATAAATTACTTTTTCACATCCTGGGAAAAATAAAACATATAAAAGGGGTGATCTCAAATACCCAGTAAGGATAACAATATAGCGGAAACTTTCATAAATAAGAATAAACATTCAACGCAATGTATAACTAAAACAAAAGCCTTTTAAACTTGAACTTCAACATAGTATGGAAAAAATAAAATGAAATAATGTCATTTACATATTCACATGGATATTCTACTAATCGAATAATCACATGAAATATCAATAACCACTTTCATATTGATGGAATGCATAATGCTAGACTATCATAACCACATAGCCAAGGCCTCGTGCCAAGACTACAAATAAGATTTTGCCAAGGCCTTGTGCCAAGACACTACTTTGTCTCATGAGAAATACCGATGCATCGAGGAGCTATAGTGGGCTCCAACCGTCACTTACTAAGTCCAATGCATTCCTCATATGAAAAGTTTGAAACATAACAAAAACATTTGTATTAAAACTAGCATACAAAATGTCAATACTTTATCCACAAACCATGAATGGTATAAAAATAGCACATCCACAGTAAAACATAACTCATTCGATACAACATGGAAGATTGTATTATATCAGATTAACCTCAATATAGAATTATGAAGGATAGATGAAAATAATCATCAAAACTATTAGAGAGAAATATCCCATCTTTTCTTGAAATCATATAAAATTCGCACTATTTGTCAAGAAGTCATTTAAAAACATATTTTTGAATAAAAGTGTCCATTACCACTTTGAAACTTTTAAAATTAATTTTAATTTTAAAACCATAATTTCCATATAAATAAATACTTAAAACCATTTTTAAAACATGGACATTAATGGGAAAGATTTAGAAGAATAAATCTTCAAAACATTTAAAAATGATACTTTAGTTAGAGTTTCTAACCAAAGGAGAGACACTTGAATACAAATAATTGAGGTAATCAAGGACTTTTTAATATCATGAGAATAAAGGGATTCATGATATACTATGTCAAATTACATTATATACACCATATAAAAGTGATTTGGTGTATAACAACGAACACTACTAGACATGTAGCCATTAGCGACCGCAAAAAGCGGTCGCTAAAGGCATTTTGCGGCCGCTCAGCGACCGCTTATGGCGGTCGCTGTTGCTTCGTCGGTGAAGCTCAACAGCGACCGCCAATGGCGGCCGCTAAAACCCCCACATGAAAACAGTGACATTTTGTGTGGCTTGTTGTCGATTAAACACGGTAACGTGGGTGGTGGCAGGGAGGGATGCCGAATCCTTCGGTCGCCGTCCATGGCGGATTCCCGGTGGTCGGAAAGAAGAAGGTACCTAGGCGGATGTCATGGGGAGGTCGGGTAAGGTTTCCACAGTGGTTCAAGGACCTATTAGGTATAACAACAGAGTTCGAGGTTTTTTTGGAGGTCACCCGTGGTGGCGTGGGCGACGGCGGAGGCGGTAGGAGGCGGCGACACCGTGCTGTTACAGGAAACCCGTGAAGAAGAAGACTGGAAGCGGGAAAAATCCTGCCAGATTTTTTGACGGAATTAGCGGCCTCCATTGGCAGTCGCTAATACACCCTATAGAGACCGCCAAAAGCGGTCGCTAATGCTAGGAAGCGCAGAAGCCTGAATTTCTAGTAGTGGAATAAGTCTCAATGGAATGTAAATTGAGATGAAATCTCTCATAAAGGATGTATCCTTAGGTTAAGGATAAATCAACGACATAGTTATGTGTGAAAAATATAAATACACTAAATATGATTGGATATTCAGTGTAAAACAATCAAAGGACATTCACATATAATCTTGTAAAAACAACACCAATGAATTGGATGTTTAACTCAACAATGGAGAATGAGTTAAAATTACTCTTATCAAATTCATATAGATGGCTTGAGAAATTAGCAATGGAGTGATTATGTGTATCAAAAGTATATACACAGAAAAGGGGAGTGGAAATTATGACATAAGAAAATGAATAGTGATTCCACACATAATCTCAGAGTAAAATAATAAATGAAGTTTGCGTAAAGCCAAATAAATGGAAATTGAAATTTCAAATTCCCTTATCAATTTAGTAACTTACGAAAAATACACCCATGAAAGAAGGATAATACAATGATGATGTAAATATCCGTAAATTATAGTATATTACACAATGAATACAATAATGGGCAGTACACACACCACATGCAATAAATAAGTGGTGAACAATGGAATTCTCACGGAATTAAAAGTGAGAAAAGAAACCCCTTACTTTGTACTTTTTCCTTGGTCGACGGTTGGTTAAACTCTTATATAATGGTGAAATAATTGTTATTGAATTATAAAAGAATTATTTACATTAATATGATATCATATATGATCTTTTAACATTGATTTGGTAATAATATCTGAGTATTATTGTTGTTTCGAATGTTAACTTACTCATTTTCTTTTATATGTTTTGTTACGTAAGCCATGTTTGTCATGGATAGGTTTTATCTTATTAATATCCAGAATGGTATCATGTCCTTAAAAATTATTTTTAAATAATCAAATGATAATTATACTTGAATGGATACGATGGAGAATGAATCTCATCGCATTCGTGGAGATGGCAGTCCGTACGTACGCACGAGCGACAATATCATTCTTTTGATGTTAAAATAATATATAATTGTATGGTATACCATATAGACAGAATAATTATCATGTTATATTTATTATTTACATGAATTACACATCATTATTATACCCATCCAAATAATAATTTGTTAAATGAAAATTACACAACAACGTGGAGGTGGTAAGCCGTACGTACGCACGTATGGTGACATGTTATTCAAAGGATGGATAGAATACTGAATATGGTTGTACCATATTTATAATAACATCACAGTATATATATTATACTAGAATTATTATTTTAGAATGGTAATAACAAATAAGGAAGAAGTGGAAGAAGACATGAACTTGAAAAAGGGTGGTGAAAACATTACCTCTTCTTCGGGTTCTTCCTTTTGATTTGATCAAAAGGGACCCTTAGGTTGGATTTATGACTAAAATAAGGCCTCTAGGATGAAGTGAGGGAAGTTGAGAGAGTATTTGGTAAGGGTTTGGCCGAACCAAAAGGCTTTTAAGCTGTGAATTAATGAGAAGGAGGAATGCCCTTTTATAAGAGGGGTGTGGGGTACCTTTGGAAAAGCTTGAAATATTATTTTATAATAAAATCATATTCGGTTTCTAATGGCTCAAACGTGGATTATTTAAAGTATAAGGTGGGGATGGGTCTCAAACCACTCAACCAATAAAATTTATAATGGTTATAATTACTATATTAACCTTATCATTAAGTATTAACTTGTAGTTAATTAGTTTCACTTTTACAATATCTCTTTGTATTTTTATATTATAGGGTTAATAAACTTCCTATATACATTCAAGAGACCCCATAGTGGTCCATTAATGATACAAATATCATGATCTAAGTCTCTTGGACGAACCTTAGATTTTTAGGAATTTAATATCAATTAATAATATAATATTTGTTTTAAAAACTCTTTTATGTCAATTTTGACACAATTCAGTAATTGATTTTTGTAAAACTCATAACAGAATTATTACTTCGAAAAATGTTAATTAAACCATTCCTAACATGTCATATTAACCTATAAAATTAGTTCAATTCATAAAAAGTTTCAATTTATATTTATTTTGGTATCTACAATATCAATCATTTTAATTTTTTACTATTATTGTAATTACTACATCACCATTGTGTCATAAAGAATTTAAATTATTTAATGTCTAAAAATTATAAATAAAATTCCATTATGTAGGAAATATATTTATCTTTCTAATGAATATTTATTGTCGAAAATCCAACATATATAACCCTATGTAAAAATTTGTTTTCTAAAAGATATATGTTTGTGTCATTTTTGTATTCATTTTAACTTAATTAAAAATAAAGTGTCCCTATAACTTAGAAGTGGCACCATGGGGTCCCAAAATCGACCCAAAGATGCCCATGGTCGGAAATGTGTCAACCAATAAGGTTAGGACACGTTTTATTGTAATTTGTTATTATTATAATATTATTTTGTAACCCTTATTTACTGGATTTACCCTTTAACCATGGTAAATAAAATATTTACCGAAGTAATTATTCAAAATGTCTAAAAATAAAAGTTACCTATTTACACAATTTTAACATCCTGATTCCAAATATGGAATCAATTTTTCCAAATTCCAAACACAGAAGTGGCAGAAATTAGTTTAAAATCAATTCCCGCTGTCAAAACAAAAAGCGTGTTTTTAAGAGATAATAACTATCAAAAAATTGGCACGTGTTTATGTCTAGTTTAATTGTGAAATCATGTCCAATGTAAAAAATTGAATTAAATGGTAAAAATATATTCTAAATATACTTTAAAACCACTCAAATTCATAATTTATCAATATTAATTATTTCGACTAAAAAGTTGTTTTTAATTAAAATTTAGTAATTTTCACTATTCATCAAAATATGAAAGTTATTCGAAAAGTACAAAAATTTCACCCTAGGATAATTTTGATATTTAGAATCCAAAAATGAAGTCCATTTTGAGATATAGAATTTATAAAATTTCAAAAATTATGTATTACTATTCATAATGGCTAGTTTGATTGGTTGTGGTGTGTTAGAATCTCAAAGTTGCATACAATGCATGCCATTGCATTATTCAAAGGGAAACGTACCGTGGAATCTTGGGGTGTTACATATATGGTATATTAATGTATATTTCCAAACTCACATACATTTATATTAATATATGATAACATTTCCACGCATAGAAACTTCATCTAGGTACAGTCACTTACATTTCTTGATTTTATATCGGTGGAATACATAATTTCCTTACTGTTTTCATTTTAAACAAAGGAACTACTAGTTTATCTCTAACTGAAATAAACCCCTAAAAAACATCAAAGCACATTTTAGAATTTATAAAACTTCTGAAACACTTAAAAATAATTACCAAGATCTTTGATAGCTTATAAAAACTCTCCTCTTTGAGTTATTCAATATCATGTTGTACACTTACCACATCAGGTTCAATTCATCCTTCATACAATTTTAATTATTCACTTATTTAAGTATTAAACATGTAAATGTACAATGGTATGGATTTTCTATAGATCCATCACATTATTATCTCATTCCCCAATATTCCTATCTAATAATTGAACTTATTTTACACTTTTTCAGAACAACTATCTTGTTTTCAAGTAATGGATTATAAACTAGTTATCTCTTAATGATATATAATTTTAAAATTATTATAGAAAAAACAAACCCAAATTTAGTAATTTTCATAAAAATGGGGACTATCTCAATAATCATTTGAATTTATACATTACCACCCAAATTTTTTATTGGTAAGGTATTCAAGGGAATTAAACTTCTCTTCTCTCAGTGCCTAATATATTGGTAGAAACTCTTCCTATAAGGTGGAATACTTAATTAATCATGAAATTTATTTTAATTTATTATATTCACACGACTAATTGAAAATAGATTCAACCAATCATCATTAGGAACATCAATAATTCCAATCATGTTTTTTTCAACTCTACATATTACTCAAAATTCAATGTAATTCCATAACTCCGAATTAAAAATGAATAAAATGGGGAGGATATTCTTATACCCCTAAATATAAATTTCATTTTCCTCTCTATTTAGTTAAAAGGTTGGGTATTCTAGTGTAATATCTTAATAGTCATCTAATTCTTAAAAATCAATGTTTTCTATAACTTTAGTTAGGATACCAATTGGAACATGATACCACCTGAAATACCGATTTAGATATAAACTTGATTCCAATTCAAATAAATAGGGATGATATTAATTTAATTCCTATCACTCTTATTTTTTCTATCCAATTTGATTTCAATATTATTTTCTCTCTATATAGCTCTTAATATGTAATACATTATGTAAGGGATTTTTTTTATACATACTAATTGAAATTTATAGTTCCTAGAATGATTTGTAAATGAAATAACATTTACACAACATGGTATACCCTTCCTAAATAATCCAAAATCTCTATAAATTACATGAAATAAGGAATTAAAATTGTGTTATAACTCACTAGTTACACATGACAATCATAAATGAATATCATCATAACATATTAAAAATTCATATGGAATCACATGTTCCTTATTAGTGTGTCATCAAACATCCATTTAAAAGTCCACTTTGGAAAACCTAGTGAGGAAAATATGAGTGATTAGTTTGGGAAAAAAATTATCCATGAATATGCACCATGTTATTCCAACTAGAAATTTTTTTCTAAATATGGTATGATTATAGAGTTTTAAATAAATAATCTTGTAATTGTACTCACTTGAACACACACATCAAAGAGTTTAAGTGAAAGTAAATATTTTTCCACATTTTTTATTAGATAATCACACCGTATAAATAATTAAACCAATATAAATGTAAAAATGGATAGTAGATTTAATATCATACCTTAATAATTGATTTAATCAAATATATCAACAATTTCAAATTTAGTATAAATATAGATATCTATAGAATATTGGATTATTTTCCTAGGCACCCCTTAAAGAATCATTCCCATACAACATCACCTTCAATTTTTATCCATAAGACATGATAATAATGATATGGTAATGGGTTTAAATTATTTTAACCTATATTTATATTATTAAAATGAGACTTCTTTTTAATCCTAATGTTATAACTAAATATAAGTGGAATATCCACCACTTTATTTATCATTTGACTATTATTTAGTGATGATAATTAGATGTATTTTTTTATAGGAATAATATCTTAAGAGGGATCCATTATCACAATCACATCAAAACACTATTGGGAGACATATTTTATATAGTAAACTCTTCTATAGTTTTTCTGTAAATAGGTTTCTTGTCAACTGATTTAGTAGTTCCATATTTTACATCTTAAATATTTTTCAATATGACTTATTCCTTGAGGTATTTCATGTTAATGTTTTATTTTTCAGCCTCTAAATATCCTAACCTTAATTACCAATCACATAAAATAAATTATTTCTCCTAAATAACTCATTATAATACCTTTTCAATTAATTTTTTTAATACAATGTGTGAGGTATTCTTCCATGGATTTTACAATCTTTTCAAGAGTGTTTAATATTACAATTTATTTTGTAAATTTATCTTTAACTGCATTATAATATTTTGAAAAGAAATTGAAATGGTATTAATTTTACATGATTCTTTGAATTTTTTGACTTAAGTGAGTCCAGGTATATGTTTATCTTAGTAAAACATCATTACCATCCCCAATTCATAAAAATGATTCATTTGGAATAAGCTGAGTGATTATTTTAGACAAAAAAAGTTTCCATAACTATTTAATATGTGATACCAGATGAATCTTTTTTCTAAATAGGGAAATTAGTTTAAATAAGATATGCATGTACCTATGCTCACTTAAACACACTTCTAAAACACATGCAGTTCTATTAACTAACATTTCTATATTTGTGTTAGATAATCAGTCCCCATTAATAATAAAACTAATATAAATTTACCTAGGGTTAGGAGAGTAAATTTCAAACCTCAAACATTAGTATTATTAAAATTAGTATTTAATATCTTATTTATCATAAATGCATGTGTCTCTAGAAGTTTGGATTCCATTACTTTGACCCCTTATGGGATTCTTCCAACAAAAAATCACCGATGATTCTCATAACTAAAGAATAATAATAATGATATGTGGATGTTTGGATCCTTCACTACTCTTTAGTTATAGTTGTCTGGTAGATTATTGTCTCTCTACTAAGTGGCACATTTATTAAAAGCCCAAATTTTTATATTTTCTTCATATTTTTATCCTCTTTAGGTTTCTACATCTGTCTCCCTTATAGAAGAATAGGCTCCCTTTCATTTTGAAATTAATTCCTAGAAAGAATGGATTACTTTTCTTTATAAAAATATGAACTTATAACATTTATAGGTTTTCAAAATTCCTTAATTATTCTAGATGGTTGGAATATATGATAAAAATATCATTTGGTTCATGCACCTCATCTACTTTATTGGGGACTGCTTGTTTATTTCAATAGATTTATCACCAATGAAAAATGGTGACTTTTATTTGTCATTTTTTCTACTCATTTTAACCCAATATAAATGTCAATAATTTTTTTTGTAAATTGAATCCACTATTTCACCATCCACACACACCTTAATTATCCTTTTCCTTAACGTTTTGGGTACCTTCAAATTCTTATCGTTAATGATGTCCTCTAGAATGCCAATCGTTTTATAAATATCTTCGTCTGAATACATTATTACTTTTATTTTGCCTCTATTTTTAGATTTATCTTCCTTGTCTTATTAAAAATAATCCCAGGTGTGGCCTCTCTTTCCAAAATAGATGCATCATCTTCTATTTGGAGTGACACCCAGTCTAGCCTTCTTTTTAGGAGTTTCATATTATCCCCTGTTATCACTTAATCTAATAGATAATTAATCATTTTTCCCATAAATTTCCTTATGTAGTGAATGCATATTCCCATTAGTATAAAAGTTATATTCAATAGGTACATGACTACAATCATCATATCTATAACAATATAAGATAGTGTATAAACATAAATTGTCTAAATGGATAAATTTATTCATCAATGTCATGATTTTCTATTTCTCTATTGTAGGTATATTATCTCTTTTATCTTGTATTCATCTATATCAGGTCATTCTATGACTAACAAAATTTTATATATTATTCATACAATTAAGGGACATGTTTTTGAGTCTCTAGTAGCACGAATAGTGGGTAAAAACATTTCTCGTTTATTTATAGAAACAATCTATCATGATTTTGATGATTTTAGTTTTAATATTATTTCACAAATTCTATAATATTTAATTTGGGAGATTATTCTCTACGATATAATAACTATAATTGTTAATAAATTGGTGGGTTTCACAATTTTTTACCCTTCCATGTTTTTAAATATTTTAATTTCTTTCTAACACTACCAAAAATTATAGATTTATTGTAACTAAATTTATTTTCATTATCGATTACATTTTTTCATGAGATAGAGGTAGATGATTATCCACATGATCTAAAGATATTTTATATACCATTGTGATAATTCTGTGATACAAGACTTGATTTTAATGTTTTTTCTAGAGACATTCTTCTACCCAACATATCAGGATGTTCAACACTTTTCCTCTTATAGATTTTTAAACTTGACTCGAACTTAGGTAACTTCATGTTGATGGTTTATTTTTCATCCTCTAAAAATATAATTGAACCTTCCCAATCAATATTAATAACATATTTATCATAATGAACTCTATTAAATTACTGAACAATTAAATAAACTCTCTCATTATATTGTGTTACATATTCTTCCTTAACTTTTAAAATATTTGTCAGGGGGTTTCATCATATAATAAAAAATTCTAATACATCCTCAATATCATTATATTATTTCACTCTATAAGATTTGTATCAGATAGTTTATTAATTAAGGAAAGAATATATTCAACAACTTCACTGAGAAGATTTTTGAAATAGCATTTGACTAGTGAAAAAAATATTTTACAGTTTTGACCTCTTCTTGTTATAAATGTATTCAAAGATCATTGTTAGATGAACAAAAAAAATACTTAACAACTATATCCCAACTGTTGTGACTAAATTTAGCTAGTGGTATTTCCTTTTCCTTATTTAATTTTTTCCTCAATTTATTATCCTCTTTATTCAACCAATTTTCACTATCTTGGTTGAATTGTCCAATTCCACATCCTTATGTGTAGACATAAATTTCTTTATCTAAGGTAATTCATTAAAAGTCTAAAAATCGACACTCCATCCTAATATTTTTTTAGGGAACATGGGGTTAATTTGTACAACTTGAGCATCCTCGATGATTGATGGACCATTGATAGGTTAGTGTTGAGTCATTGGTAACATAAATATTCTAGGTATTATTCTTTTTTTAATTCAAACTCATAGAATTTTTTAGTATCGATCCACTCTTTCTTATATCATACAACCTTATCTATAAAATTCAGTATGTAAAATCATAAGAACAAAAAATATTTTACAAAGTATTATTCTATGAAATATATCATTACATTATTTGTTATTCTTCCCAATAAATAATTCACCACTATAATAAATATAATATAATTACTAGTGGAGGGTTATTCTCACACCATCACCAGATCATAGTCTCGATTATATTTTGTTAATTAAATACCACTAGTAACTTTTCCCGAATTACTTCACACTCTTATATGAATCATCTCTATATAATTCTTTAACATCTTGGAACAATAGTCAATAAGATTCATGGTTGACTTATTACATACCCCAAGTTCCATAGTTTTTATAGATTCATATTATTTAAATAAAATAATTTCTTTCTAAAACTTCTTTATAAGTTAGTATTTGAATGGAATAGGGATGTCACACCATCAAAAAGTTGATCTCTTTATTCTCAATATAAGATCTCACAATGATTGAATCACTACTAAAAAAATGTATAAAACTCAATTTCTCATTAAATCCCATATTTATAGGTCAAAAAAATAACTCATCTGTATTTCTTTCTACATTTACCCTCTCAAAATATTCTAAAAATAATGCTTTTATCTTTTTTATTCTTCTTCTCTTTAACATGAAACTAATAATTTGAGTGGGAAAGGGAGAAAGAGATAGAGATTCTTAAGTTTTTTTTTCATTAAAAAAGAACATTTTTCTCTATATTAAACCACATAATTCTCTTAGAATAATTTTATTTTAATAAAAATGTAACTAGTATTTATTTTTATCATAGAAAATAGCAAATACTATCAAATGTTGTGTTCCAAGTTTTCACATATCACATCAAATTGTACATGATATTCTCTGGTGTTCTCCAACTCCGTTAATGTTGTTATGAAATTTTGGGATGTGTCACCTACCATTTCTAGGAATTATAATTCCATAGTAATTTTAATCTTGAAAAAAAGCATGTACAGTTTTCACCCATCGACTCAAATGATCTCATTTTTTCATTTTTTGTCTTCATCAAAATAATATCCCTCCCTACTACATCATTTTCATATAATTTTTCTTCCCACATCCATATAGGTTTAGATTAATTCTATAGTTGGATAAGACACTTATAATTCAAAATATAAGTACCCAAATAAAAAACATACATTTTCCAAAGCTATATGAAATATATAGAAATCAGATCCTCTGGTGTGGAACTAAATCAGCAGTGTTTGAATTTTAATAAAAATAGTACAACATTAATCTAGGTTCAGAAAATAGCAGTGGAATATCAGATTTAATCACTTATTTAAATCTTATGAAATCACCTATAATTCTACCTCATTTCATCACAAAAAATAAAAAATCCTTAGTATATCTGATGTAGGGAACAAAAGGAAGTATCTTGATCTATGGGGGTTCATCATTTACATTATTCTTGACAACATATTAAAATATTTTTTAGTATCAAAATTTATATTCAATTGTTATTCCCAATTATTATTCCCTAATACAAGATAAAATCATGAATAATATATTCTCTATGAAGTTTCTATGTTTTATTACCAACATATGAAGTGACTCGTTTTTGTTTCTTTCATAAAAAAATATTTCAAGAATTTTTTAGTTTTCATCTAGCATATATTGGAAATTTACTTATGTGGGCCTTGGTTTTCTATACACAGAATTGTATACATGGTTGATTCCTAAACATGGTTCCTCATGTATCTAGATGTGTATAGGTAGTATTTACCTATGTATTTTGATTCTACGACATGTAACATCATTCATGAATGTGGATCTTGAAATATGATATTAAACAAAATTTGGAAATGTGAACTATATATCTTGGTAATTATGATACACCATCCAACATAGAAAAATATATCGTAACATAAGAAAAAAATTTCATACATGGTGAATTATACTACAAAGATCCACTTTGGTCGTTATAATTCACATATGTTAAACTGGGAATTTACAAACATCTTTAACTGTGAACCAAGGAACCTATAGTTAATCTATATCAAATATTGACCACTAAAAAACCCTTAAAAACTAATTATGTGAATTTAAAAAATATTTTAAACATTTTAAAATATTTCTCAGATATTTGAAAGAATATGAAAACTAAACTATTTGAGTTTTTAAATATCAAACATTTCACTTATCACATAAAAATAAAATCATCAATTGTCTGTGTGTGTTTATTCAATGATTTCTGAAACCTTCATATATAGGTACACTTGAATATATTGTACACAACACTAGAACATGATTCACTAATTTAATTAATTTCATATAAAAACATTAAACATGTTTCACATGTGTTGTACTTATTTATCCAAGTTATCCGATACAGGTATAGGATCCAGCACCCTCTTCATCATCCCCTTATTTCTAGACTATTGTAGATAGTAATCTCAAACATTTATTATTTATCATATTCATGATGAACATATTGAATGTTTTATGGAATGTATGGGATCCCACTTTGAATCTATTCATCTTAGTATTCAAGGGCAGTAAACCTCTCTTATTTCATTTCCCAATATATTGGATTAAACACTTCCTTTTTTGGTGGATATTCAATACCACATAAGACATTTTTAAAATTTTGACATTGAAAATCCAAATTAACAAAAAATACAATCAAGGAAATTTGGTAACTTCTAATTTTTTGTGTTTCAATGTTAGGGGAAATAATATCTTTCAACAAGTATAATACATATTGTTATAAAATCTATCATATAACCACTTGGTTGAAACAACAAGAAAACAAATATAATAAATTTTATATCATTATACCATATACGTTTAGATAAAGTGATATATGTCATATATAATGATATATATTGTATCTTCACATGCATTATGGGAGCCTAGTTAATATCATCCAGTCTCTCACTTCTAGTATTTGCTCACAAACCATAGGAATAATTCTTTAAAAACATGTGAAGTCATATAAAATCATTAGGACAAAAATGGTAAGTGTTAAAATTTTTAATTTAAATTTTATTTTATTTTGAGGATTTCTTGGTGAATTTAACCTAATTAAAAGGGTTTGTGGTATCCTACTATATGGAATAGTTATCTAACCATGTGATTTTATAAGAACCTTCAGGTGATAAAATTTGGGATTTTTAAGAGGAAGAATAGAATGGATCATCATTTAGACATACAATGAAACTTGGGAAATCATATAAAATCTATAACAACATTGGGTACATTGTTAGAATAAAATGTGTCCATAAAAATGTTACCATTTAGAATCCCTTCAAAAAGTTATAATTTTTCTTTAAATTCTACAAATAGATTTTATTGATTTATCTAAGACATAGACAACCTGACCTAGGATAGCGTTGTGATTTTTTGGGGGTCTCTCACCCTTTGTGTATCCATTTCATTGGATCATTATGTGTTTAGGTCCTAGAAAAAATTCATTCTATTATTGGATCTCAGACATTTTTATTCTTTCTTATTCCACTCTTATGGAAGCCTGATTTATAAATGGTTTACATAGATAAATTTATTTGTCTCAATGTGTATTGGAGATATTATTTCTAGATTGTGTAATAGGATTAAGATATTCATCTATAATATTTAGTTTTCACTTTAGTTGATAAATGATTTTGGTGGCTTCTCTAATATACTGTTGTGTAATAATTGTTTTGGTTATAGTAATTTATATTATCTACTTCTAATAATATTAAATGAATCTTATTATATTGAAAAAGTGTTTTTTAGTTTGATTTATGCATTTAGTAAATATGGGTGTTGGTAAGCTGGATTAATGTGTAATTTATGCCCAAAATATATTATAATTTAAGAAGGATAATCATGCATTTCATAATTGAATTAAAAAATATTATTTTTTATACTCGTTAAATTATTTAAATAATTTAATGATCATGTAAAATAAAAAATATCATAGAGACATTTTAGACTGACTTAAGTTATATTAATATCATCAGGTGTGGTTGGTTTTTCTATAATTCAAATAGTTGTGGTTGATATGGTGTTTTTTATAAAGATAGGAAATGTTATAACTCATTGATTAGTTATATATAGGTGTATCTAAATTATTTAAAATAAATTACGAGTTAATTAGAAGTGAAGATGGTCCATTTTTTCCACTAAGTCCATATAGAGTTTTCTTTGGTTGTCCTATTAACTTAACCTTATCTTTGGAAAGTGGAAATACTTAGGCATCATATTTGTATTCTTACAATGTTATATCATCAATATTTCCTTACCATGCAAAAAATTTCACATTTTGATTATAAAAATGTTTTTCAAAGCTATTTTTTTAGGGATTATAAATTTTCTAAAGGTGATCATGGCTTGAGAATGTCTATAATGAGTTAAAGGAGGATAATTTTAGTTTAAAATAAATAAACCTTGTGGGATTTTAATGGTATCCATATAAATTTATTAGGGCCCAACTTGTGTTAATTCCTTAGAAAACATAAAATATTTTGTCATGGAAACCTAATATTAATAATTCAGAGGAAACCACCATGATTTTTTTTCTTAATGATCTATTGTTAGCTCAAATTTTTTTTAGAAATTATTAAAAAATAGATTATATATTTGGATGAGAAGACCCACGAACCTTGATTTGTGGATTAATCCCTTTAGTTTTAAATCAATGAACATATGATATTTGGAGGTGATGTGGGTGAAAAATCTATATATGTTCATTCTTAGTAACCATGAACGCTAATGATGAGTATTGGTAGTTTTTTTTATGAATTATAATTGAATGTCAAGGTATATATTAGAAAATAAATTCAATCATTATTTTTATCAATACAATTTCATGTTGTCTCAAAAAACAAAATTCTTAGACTTATAGAAATTGAATATCAATATTATGGAATTAATTAATCACTTTACCATTTTTTGTCAGTTTTAAACTAGGATAGTTTCGAGAGATTATTTTTAGGCTTAGATGTTCAATATTGGTTTATGGATTAGAATGTGATCGATATTTGTAATTTTATATAACAATCAATATGTTTATCTAGTAAATAATGTTACATTGGATGAGAAGTGTAATAATTTTTCCCGATTTGAAATTTTGTTTCCCAAAAAACATGGGTTCTCACCTCTCTAATGCTTATTCACCTCCCAAAATTGGTCATCAAAATAATGCATATCCTTAGATGACAACATATTCTCATTCTACTATCATTTATCCTCACATGGACACACACAGAAAGCATATTTGGTGGTCTCCCAACCAAGTAACTACTCCAAGTCAAACAACTTTAACTGTGGAGCACTAATCAGTTATACTCCCAAAAAAATTTATACATTTTCAATATAGAGGGTAACATTTAGTATTTCAACCCTTAAAATTTTTCCAGGCTTACATCCACCAATGCCCACCCTACACGCACACCCTCCCTTAGAGAAAAAAATCCTCATTATGGACTGTACTTCTCAACTAAGGAAGTTATTCCACAATTCTGACCAAGTTTCTTCTTTGATGCCTATGTAAAAAATTTAGACCCTCAATCACCCCATTTTCCCAATAGGCAATTTGTATCCCCTACCTGGGACCCACCCATATATTCGAATGGGTCGGCAGACTAATGATTACACTCACATGAAAAAACATTCTATTTATAATGTGCATTTTTCTCACTTTCACACACCACATTAAACTTACCATGAGATCACCCATCCTAATCACTGCTCTAGGTAAAACCTATTTAATAAAGGACTTCTAATCAGGTAAGTTCTTGAGAAGAATGATTCAACTTATTTAAATTGGTAGTAACATTTTCTCGTTTGACCCTATAACATTCTATGGTGTTATTGGATGAAAATAATGAGTGATCATGTGGAAGGAAACAACATCACTCAATTTAGTGGATTGGGAAGTTTTAATAATTTAATGATGTTGTAGATTTATGATTTATCATTTGGAACTAGAGAAACATATCTTTTTGAGTTATAAAGATGATATTTCACACCTTAAATTTTTTTAAAGGAATGTTATTTATAATGTTGTAAATATAATCATATTTTTTTCAGAACATAAATATTTTCCATATTGTATGAAGTTGTTAATTTTGAAATGATGTTTCAACAAATAGATGTCTACTTATCTATTTCAAATCTATAATTATGCCATGGTAATGAAAAATTAGATGAGTATGACTTTAAATACTTTTTTTATGAACAAAAAATAGGTTATTATAAATAATTTAGTGGTTAAATGAAAATAATAGTAAAAACCATTTCCATATTGAGGACTATCGGTTAAGAAGGAACATGAAATTCTGATTGTGGGAGGGAAAATTTTATCTAAGAATGAAGTAGGACAATTAATATTTATAGGTACCTTACTACATGATTTTATTATAATTTATATATTATTATGTATAGTTACATTTGTGATTCCAATAATGTCACTATTACATCAAATTTTTATTTTTATTTAATGTTTTATTTTCATTTAGAGGTTTGGGGTGTTGGGGGTCGAAAATCCAATTTTTTAAAAGGTTTAACAAGAACACAATTTCTAAATTGTTTTCTTAAATATGTTTACAATGAACAAATGGTTTTGTAGGGTGTAAGAGTGGGGTTTTAACATTTTATAATGGGTTTTTTCTAACATTTCATGAAACTTGGGTATCTGTGTTGATTGGATTTTATTAAGATAGTATTCCCATATGGTTGGAACACAATTTTACTAACTACATATCAAAAACTCACAGTATTTCTTGGACAAATTAAATTATAATTTTTCTATTTTGCACATATTTTTTATACCCCTTATGCCCTAATTTTCTCCTATAATCATTTTCATCCCTTCCTCCTATGTGTGAAAGATTATTCTTTCCAACTTTGGTTTATTTCCCTTGGATTCATGGTGATTTTTATTGAGGTCTATCCAAATATTCAAGGTTTATTCTTTCATTCCCCCTTCTTCTTCATATTTATGAAAATTCATAGATGTGTGTAACCCTATGTTATTGGTATGGATAAACCAATGGAGTTAATGGGGGATTTGGTCTTTTATCATGTAGATAGGTGTTTGATGGATTCTCCTACCTATTCTTAGTGGTTATCATCTGATACAAAGTGGTTTGAAGACATTTTGAGGCACATGTATCTTTTTAAGGGACATTCACATGGATTTACATTAAATTTTGAATAAAATTTTATTTATATTTTTTATATTTAAAAAAAATGATTTATGGTTAATTTATATCACATGATTAATGTGTTCTATGATTTGTATTTTAAAATGGTTGTTTAAAGAGGGTTTTGTAAATAGAGGGTGTCATGTATGCACTCCATGTGTTAGATGAAACATAACACAAATGTTTTAAGTCATTAAAAGGAGTTATAAAATTGTTTTAGAAATGGGTTAACCTTGTGGGAAGATAGTTTTTTAGAGAATATTCATGTTAATTTTTTAAAATTATATTGTGATACAAATTTTCATTATTGGAAATGTTTGGGATTTTTATGGGATTCGATTACACATGGGTTAACCAAGGTGTGATTGAGGTGATGTTTGAAGGGATGTGAGAGAATTATTATGGGAACATTGTGATAGATTCTATTTGGCTTCTAGGGGAAAATGATTTTATTTGGGTAGTAAAACCTTGAGATCATTCATTTAGTTTTTAAGATGCAATGAGCTCTCTTGGATTTGGGTCCATGGAAGACAGTGAGATCTTCTATCCTGATTAACCAACTAGCATACAGTTTTTTAATCAGTCACATTAGACATATATAGTTATGTTACTAGGTTCACATAATAATTTCGGAATATTTTGTATTTTAATTTATTTTATTAGTGCCATGTTTTATGGGATAAGATACTTTATTCCCATTTTTATTTATTTATTATATCATGGGGAAGTTGTTAAAATTCTCCTTTTTGTTGGGTATATTGATCTTTTTTGCTTGGTTTTATTATTTTTCCCATGCCATGAATTTATTTTGGAAAACATGTTTTATTTCAAATGGATACCCAAGGATATTTCAAAATATTATTAGGAAATGAAATGTTTTCAGTGTGGTATTTTTTTAAAAGTGTTTCCACTAATTTATTGGTTTTCCGGGGTAAAATCCTTAAAAAGATTTATTTTGGTATCTAACTGGGATTTGTTCCTAATACCCTAAATATTCTTTTTGGTTTTGGTAGATTTATTTTTCTAGTAAATAGGTAAATAATAGAGCACTATATACCCGGGGTGATTTTCATGATTACCATAATCTAATATTTATATAGGAGATATTACCTCATAGGTTTGGATCATGTGGAGTTTATTTGGAAATTTGAAACTAATGGGATGTATGATTCTGGTAATTTTAGTCCATGTTTGGAATTTATAAAATTATTTTGATTTTTGGTTTGAAATTGAGATACTGTGAATATATATATATATATATATATATATATATCTTTGTGTTATATTGTGGAGTGTTTTCTTAGGTTGTGTATTTCTTCTTATAGTATACGTTTGTCTTATATGCATATTCTGGGTGTATCATTATGTACTATTGACTCTAGTGTGGCTCGTGTAGCTATCTTGTATTATGGATGGGTCAGACAGTATGTATCAGGTGATTGGTCGGGTCAACCTAAGTCGATTAATTAAAAAGTGGTTTTATAGAAGGTTTTTACCAAGGATTAAATGGTAGATGGGGGTATGATAATCAAGAATCAGGAGGCAGGAATGGGGGATTACATGCAGAGCTCTTATTCGTATCAAACCTTGAGTTTCTATGGGTTTTATGTGTTTTTTTATATTTTCAGCCCAATTATCATTTTTGGTAGTGATATCATATGGTATTTCAAGGTAGGTGATGTGTATTTGGAATATTTTTAAGGGTCATTTAATGTTTTGTGGGTGAAATAAGGATGCCAAGAGAAGATACATGGTTAGATCATAGGGTAATTAAAAATATTACACATCTTGTGAGGTCTTTTATGACAACCTCCATTCAATCCCTCATGGTTGGAACATGATTTTCCTAACCATGAGGTAGAACCATGTACAATGGGAAAGAATTTTAAATTTTGATTCTTTTTTTACGTTTTCATTTGGAGTTTCTTATGTTGATATTATTTATCTTTGTTACCCAATTATGAGGGATTATTTTAGTTATTCTGATGTGGAATGTGATTGAGTTGTAGTAGATAATGATTTTGTTTTGATTCTTTTAGATAACTCCACCATAAAGAACCTCATACATGCATTAATTGGGTGCTTTGGGGAGCACCCCAATTGTGATCCCTCCTCGAGATCACAAATAGTGGACCATACGTTGTTGTTTTTATGGTAGAATCCATTTCTATTTCAGGGTGACAAGGTCCACCATGAGCTCTTGGAATAGTTGACTCATTTCATGATTTTTTTTGTTTCTGAAGTCCCCTTTGACATCTAAAGTGGGAGTCTCCACATATGTTCTAGAAGGACCGCGTAGGAAGGAATGGGAGCCAGTGGTTCTCTCTATAAGGTATGGAGATCTAACATGGACCCCTTCAGAGAATCTGAGAGATGTGAAGGCCCAGAGGTTTTTTATTATTGTGAAAGGGGATCATTCAATGATTGAGTATGGTGCCTAATTTACTGATTTTTTTGTATGTCTCATTGGATCTCATTGCAAATGATTACCTCTATACTCTATGTTAGAAGATGGGATTACGGGAAAATATTAGGTATCTACGTATTCTTCATTATCTATAGACATACTCAAAGGTGGTTGACAAGGTAGCTATGGATTATGATGAATTTTTTGGACTGAAAGGACTTTGTGGTGTTATTTTAGTGGGATGAATCCAGCATTATTCCTCATGATAGATGAGGAAGTTTGATGAGACTTGTAGGGAGTGGAAACATCATCTAGTAGTCATCGGGATTAGCTCATGTGGATTATTTAAGGAAATATCCAGTTTTAAATTATGATCATAGGAAGGTAGGAAACAATATACCTAATTTCAAGAGACTCTGAGGACATTACACCAGTGTAGATTCTTAGATAATCCTCAGTACTTATTTTGGTTGGATTCACAGTGGAGTGGTTTTTTCATTACATTTTCAATGGGAACTCAGGTATAGTGAGAGGCTTATATGGGTGGATCTTATCAATATTTTAGTATGGTATATTCTCACCAAGGGAAGAAGACATTTGGAGAGCTTGATCTGGGGCCTCTCCATGATTCCAAGGCTATACCAGAGAACTCAGATTCCTAGCCGGACATAGTGAGAGGTACGGTGTTTATTATTTTTTCTATGGAATAGGTTATATTTCATATGGGTTCATCTCATTCATCAATTTCATTGAAACATGATCACTATTTGGTTAGGTGATTTTAGTTGATGTTTTATGTTATGGATTTGTTAACCCCATTTTGTAAGATGAAGGGGCAAGGATTCAATATCCCTGGGTGTTATGTTTTGATAGAAAATGTAGAGGTCAGATGGGATATTATTTTTTGGACTTATATGTATTTGAAAATTCTAGAACATCAGTTATTTACAATGGATTAATTTTGATGGGAAATTAACCCATCATAAATAGTCTTTAAATTTGAATTATTTGTGACATAACATTTATTTCATCGCAAACAATCATCATTTTAAACATAATAAATGTTCTTTCACAAATACTATTGGTGTTAATACCTACCACCCATCATGAAAACCTATTGTGATCTATAATAATGAAAAATGTAGAGTTTTGTCGCTAATAGTCGGAGTGTAGTATGTTTTTAGGATACACTCATTCAACGTCCAGAAGGCCTCAATTTTTTAATTATTTTGATAAATCCCCCTTTTAAAGGAAGAAGGGGGGAATTCCAGACAGACTTCATAGACATAAGACTAATCACACCTGAAGGACAAAAATAATAATACCAAACTGACCACAATGAAATGCCCCTCCCTATCAAATGTTAATGATGAAGCTCTCTACCGTTGCAGGCAGTTTGGCATGCAAGTGTTATGTGACAAATCATAGGCCCGATCTGATGGCTGATGCCATACCCTCTCAAACAAAAAACTCTGTAAAGCACTACAAAGATGAACTTATAGCTCTGGAACCTCCTATGGGACATGTCCAAAAGGACAGGTCTAGAATCACTACCTGTCCATATTCAGAATCATATCGAGACTAGTTGAAATTCTCCTAACCATGAATAGAATATGATGACATAAAATAGAATTCCACGAGTCAACCTCCAACAAGATAGAAAATCAAGCCCCGCCGTACACCTCATGACTCCCAACCACCATTGTATCCACCAATGCAACTGAAAGACAATCTAAAGGACATGAGGCCAGGCCAACGTCACTTAGGACTGGATGTCCCAACCCCACACCAATGGACATCACCGGAGAAGGAATTCAGTCCACTTTGAACCAAAAACACCACTCTGGGCATGGATCAATTCAAAAATAGGTCACAAACACACCTCTCCAGCTTTTAGTGCAATAAACCATAGAAAATTATAGAGAAAACATGAAAAATAGCAGAAATGAGCCAACCGCCGCACTTACACAGATTCACAACAGCATTTCAGATAACCAAAAGAAGAAAACACCAGGATCGGACCTGCTGGAATGAAACACAGGACCTAAAAACACCAGAAAATCCCCTCCCCTCCCCATCGCTCTGGGGCTGATGCCATTCCCACCGGACAGGGCCGAAACACCTCTCCCAGCACAATACCTTGCCCGACGACGCTAGACCGGGATCCAGCACCAAAAGCCATTTTCCTACCCGCACAACACATTCACACTCCATATATGATGCCATAATCCCATGCCTATGCCATCGATACACACCCCCACCACGGATGAAAAAATATCCCCATCACCCCGAAGCATCCCATCTCCTAGATGGAGCATGAGCCAAAGCTGAGCCATAGAAACGGAAGACGCATCGTTGTTGAGAAGAGCGCAACCCTGAGCCGATAAGAAAAACCAAAGGGGCATAGGAGAGGAGAGGGTGAGATCATGGGCGTAAAACCTAGCATCATGGAAGGGGAGATCATTTCCACTCTGAGGCCCTTTTTTGGGATACACATTATGGTAAAACGTAAATAATTTTCTTGAAAAACATTTTTATTATGGGGTTAATTTCATCATAATTAACTCACCGAAATTTATTTTATCTTCAAACCAATAGCCTTCCTTATTCATCTCCCCTCATGGTTTCTTATTCTCTCTAATAGCTGATGGTGCATTTCCTAGACTCACCACTCCAAAAAAACCATTTCTATCGAGTTTTTGTAGATCTAGTTTTGAATCTTCTTATTGTGGATTCCTTTTATCTCATCATAAATATTTTTTCTTGTTTTCATTTTATATACATGATTTATTTTGATAAAACCCTAGGATAATAAATTTTTCCAATTATCATGATTTATTTGGTATATAGGGTTACTATAATTTTATTATTCCATATTTTCATGTTCATCGGGTCAGCATAGGTTATTTTATTTACTTTTTGTTTTGTATTTTTCTCATTGTTTATTTTTTAAATTTAATAGAAATTCATGTTTTATGTTTTAGGTTTATTCATAAATATCATTGATGTGGTTTTTACAAAAGTTTAATCCTTTTTATAAAATTTATAACTAAAATTTATGAATTTTTCTTTTTAATAAAATCATTTAATATATTGAAAAAAAATTACCAAAAAATTCATTTTTACCATTATTATTTCTTCATCATTTTTCGTATCAATTATTATTTATATTAGTTTTAATTTATAATTTTTTTCATATCAACCTTTAATTAAGAAAATATAATATAATTTTTCAATTTCATTTAATGAGATAAAAATACATAATATATTGAAAAATGAAATTTTTTGGAAGATAGTCCTTTAAAAATTATTTTAATCACATATATCCGCTAAATTTTATCAATTAATTAGTATTTGAAAACCTAAAATTATTAATTAAAATATTAATTATATTTTGTAAGTAATTAAAATAATTTATTTAGAAATCATTTTTGTGTGGTCTCACTCTTTTAATTTTGTTATTGATATTTTATATTCTATTCTCATATTGTCGTAATGTTTATCATTCAATGTAAAATTTATTTTAGCTAAATTTAAGTATACTATTTTATAAATTAATATAAATTATGAAATCTTGATATATATATATACATTACCTTGTGAATATACATATATAAACATTTTAAAAAATAGGTATTATTTTTAATATATATATATATATAATGTGTAAGTAATTTAATATATATTTATATATGTGTGTGTGTACGTATATGAACATGTGAATGTATATATGTATATATGATTTAATGAAAATGTATGGGTTTTAATATGTATATATATATATATATGAACACATGAGTATATATATGTGTGTCTGTTATAAAAAAAATATAATTTTTTTGATATATATATATATATATATTAATATATTTTAATATTTGGTTTTCACTTTGAAAAACTAGGAAATTTATATTCTTCCCCCTTTTAATAAAATGTGTCCTCGTAAATTAAAAATTAACTAGGATCTTCTTATTTCCAGTAATTGACTAGAATAAAGGGAAAATTAGGGATGAGTACCTTTAAACTAATAAATACATAAATGGAAATCCATGACATTAAATGGATGACTTATAAATTACATGTATTTCCTTAACTTTGGAATTCCAAAGCATCAATCTTTATTATCTATGATCTACTTCCTAACATTAACTCTTATGGGTATTTTTTCTATAATAATGGTTCATTATTATCTTATAATATTTGTAGATAATATCCCCTATGATCTTCAACCATGTGAATAATAAGTCATATTGTTTAATTCCAGGTTATATCGATCAAGCCTAACACACCTTGTCAGTGTTCTTACCCCAATGTACATTTGTTCTAGAACCACGCCCACTTGTAGTACGCAACTAAGGATATATTTTCCTGATTAACCACTTACCCAAAAAATACCAAAATTTTGGGGATGATTTCTTATAAGTATTCATGTCCCTATGGATTTTTATAGAGTTTTATATTACTATGCCCAAAAGTAACTAAAATTTTTCTCTCATACCAACTATTACATCCCTTCTATTCATTTCACATTAATTTAAAATTTAGTACATTGTATTACAATAAAAATATCCCAAAATGTCTACAATGTTATTTGATTTGGTAATTAGGTACATTACATTACAATTTAAAATAGTAAATGCATCACTTTTATTGAAAACATCCTTAACATGATCGTACTTAAAACTACATGGGATCATATGGGGACATGTATAAGAAATAGGGGTGCTATAAATCATATTAAAGGAATAAAAATGAAAAAACATGAAGAGAATAATACATCTTAGAAAATAGGAATTTCAATGGGTCATAAAGGTATTAGTAATCATAAACATGTACAATGAGACATGATATCACATGATAATCATAATAGAAACATGAGAAATGTTGAAACAACATAGAACATTGCATCATAAAAATAGGTCAAGGAAAACTATTAAGACATCATGATGGAAAAATTCCCATAAATGAATTAGGTTCACTTTCTATCCCAACATTACATCTCATGATACTAAACATTACCCAATGCATTAGTGTGTTACATAATTGGAGGTTCACCAATCACGTTAATTTCAATCTAATGATTAAGTGTACCATAGAGATACAACATCATGGACTCATTCATCATCATATTTTATTCAATTATAAAGGAGTTTGGAGTAAATAAATGAAATTCCCTATTCAAATATATATTATTATATAATTTCGAACATGATTGATAAAAAATGGGTATTTTTTTAATAACACAATTGTTTTGTCATGTAAAATCATGGTGAAATTTTGACAACATAATGTCTTAACTTAAAAAAACAGAAATTGGGTTGATGAGAATGATATGGGTATATTTTAGATTTTACATAAAATGGTAAGTAATAGGTACATGTAAATAAATATCCCAAAATAAGTAACTGTGAGAATGAGGCAGAATATAAAAAGAAACTTGAATAAAGAAGAGAATGTGAGGATCCCTTACTATAATTGGGCAAGGAAATGGGTGTACATAAAGGTTCATGGTAGGGTTTAATGAGAGTGAAAGGGTTATCTAATCATTTAAACATAAAATGGAAAGAAATTGGTATAAGGAATAGTGTATTACAATATTAAAATAATGAAATTACGTTTCATAACATAAAAAACATTCTTGAAGAAAAAGGAGAGATGAAGATACCTTACTCGACAGTGTGACACCAAATTCTTGGGGGAGAGATTTTTGAGAACTTGGGGGAAACTTGGGAGGACTCTATATAGGGGTGGGAAATGTATGTATGTTTTAAAATGATTTTTTGAGATGATAAATTCCTTATTTGGTGGGTTTATTTAAAAAAAGTCGGCCCTTCTTTATTATGTCTCAAACATAGGTTATGGACTCCATATAAGAAAATAACCAAAAACACAAACCTTATAATGATTTTTTCACATAGTTTCTTCAAAATGGAAGATTTTTTTCATTATTTTACAATTTAATGGTCCAATATTAATAAAATTATACCCTTTATTATGTAGAAGTGAGGAATAATCTTTAAGAAATTGTTTTAAAACCTTAAAATATATTAATGGTTTCAGAGGACTCATAAAATATTTACAAAATTAAACAATAAAACATAAATCACAGTTTTTTTAAAACATAAAACATATATTTTGTATATTATAAAATACATTTTATTTATTACATCACTTTTGGGTCATTATGTATTCATAATACACAAAGTACATTTAAATGATATTTAATTTTTACGAGAAAATTAGATTTTCATAAGAAATTATGAACAATTCACCATTTGATAACATTAACATTATGATTTAAGAAATAATATTCATTTTATATAAATATATTTCTAAATATATGAATTTTCAATTTAAAATAATGTATTCATTTATTAATAAATGCTTTATTTTTTGATAATAATAATTTTTAAACCCTTATAAAAAATTTACATTTGATTTCATAAAAATAATATTATAATTTATATTTAACAAAAATTAATTAATAAAAATATTTTAATAAATTATTATTTATTTCCAAAATCCATTAATTCATTAAAATAAATTTTTTAATTGAATGTGTATTTTACAAAAAAAGTTTTTGTTTTATTCTCTCAAAATAAAATTTCTATAAAAATAATTACATAATAATTTATAAATAAAATAATTAAGGAATAAATATAATAATATTTTTAATGAAAAGGGAATTTAAATTTAGGGTCATATTTTTTCAATTTTTTGTAAAATTACTTTTTCCCTTAATTCGAATATTTTCCTTTTACCATGGTAATATATATTTACTAAATTTTACTATTCGTATTGTACACAAATTTATTTGAACTTATTTCCCAATATTAATCAATCTGATTAAAAATATGGAATCCAATTATAAAAATAAATTTGAATATATGGAAGAATTTAATTATATATAAAACCCACAAGCATGATTAAAAGCAGTTTTTCAAAAAATACATTTTTTAAATAAAAGTTGATTTCACTTTAACTCTATTACTGTTGATCATAATTATATAAATTTATATTCATAAATATTGATATACAATATAAACAATTAATTTATATCAATTATCACTAGGGTAGATTTTAATTAATTACTATAAAGTTACATTATACATTTTAAAACAGTTAAAAATGTTTTTAATCATAAAAAACATATACTAAAATATGGAATATAAATGATTAAAATGCACATAATTAAATTAAATATGAATAAACAATACATAGTTTACCATGAATGAAATATAATAATAAAAATATTTCTTTTAAATTAATTAAATCATTAAAATAAATGACAATTTGACAAAAAAAACGTATTTTTCACAATTCATTGAAAAATCCAAAATTTTAACCCCAATTTAATTTTTTTGATTATGATATAAATTTTTTTTATTATATAATAAATTAAATTTTCTAAATGTTCAAGAAAAAAATAAAAATACAAAAAAAATAATTTTTGAAGAATATAGATTTTGATGAATAAAAAGATATTTCCAAAAATTGATTGATTATTTACTAAACATTTATCAATTTATTTACGACACACACACACACACATATATATATATATATCATAAAATATTTAATCCTTATGATATCTGAAAATTTAATATTAAGGTTAAAATAATCATATTTAAAAAATCATTATTTGACTAGGTTCAGTGTTATCTAAGATAGTTTACTCTATGAAAAACTTGAGGCATTATAGTTCTTTCCTTTGAAGCTTGTATTGATACCAATGAACACTATGTTCTTTGTAAAAATACATTGGAATCAACAAGACTATACTGTATAACCTGATAATTATCCATGCATTATTCATAAACAAGCGTATAACCTATCTCACAACCTATAAAGGAATATATAAACCTAGGAGTACAGTACTCATAGGTTTCCCTTGATCAAAAGGAATCATAGATCTACAATTGTTTGATTCAAAAATAATGACATCTATCTCTCCCACCAATCCCTACTGATCAAGTCGTATAACAGTTATCTATGTCTAATGAGCTATCCTAAAGGTAAGACCTCTCTAATGGTGGAAAATATGAAACCAAACTATGTGGGTAAGAAATATCATCATTGGCCTTCTAGGGACTTGATCATCACTAACTATCCTCATAAGGTACTAATCCCTGGATTTTGTGATAAACATTGATGAATAGATACTGAAGAAACACTCACATAGCATTCATATACGGTAATACCCCATCGAGGTCTAGTTCACTAGAAATTTACTGGTACCTATCAACATCATACTCCGAGATCCAACCAGATAACCACAAAATAAGGTTGGTTATGTAAAATGTAATTCCATTCTACGCAGGAAAACACTGAATAGGTTTTTTTCCTACACTTTAAATAACTAGTCCAATAAAAAACACCCCATGAGGGGTCTAATGTTTGGGATGAAAGTTCCTTATCAATATAATTGGTTTGGTTTAGCTCATGTGTGTGAGGTATGAGTCATCGGGATCACTATCAAATGCCTCATTTTATATCCACATATCCTACCATTATAAGGAAATAGATATATAATTCTTCTCAATTGAGATGAATTAAACCAAAAAAAAGTATGAGAAAACAAAATTTAGTTCTTTTGAAACATAAAACAATTATAAACTACCATCAATAAAATGGAACACTATAATACATATAACATGTGAATTTTACAACCTAAATATGATGCATGAGATAGTACTTTCCTTTGTTAACCAAGAGTCAATAATAAAATTCATCATCTTTCCAACGAGACAATAGAAAAAAATCCATAATTACTCTTTACATACACACAACATGTGCAATACACAAAAAAATCATATAAAATTGTAACATCATAGATAAAAATAGTAGTACCATATTCCTATTAACTAAAACATATTACCATAACAAGTGTTCTTGACTCACCAGTCCAATATCCATCGTTGGTTTAAAAATATTACTAATACACCTAAGTAACATTAACCAAATAGTAAATAAATAGAAAAGAAACACCTCTAATTAGAATTTGTAACAACCCAACCTAGAATAATATCAACCAGTGCCTTGATCTGGTTCACCACATAGCTTCATGGCCACCTCCCCATATGTTAGACGCTTCTAACAAGCAGCATGGTTGCAATGGGGGAAAAATGCAGAGAATATATGATTACCTTAGAGTAAAAATATCTTAAATAACTAGATATCATCCAAGAAGCCAATAAAAACAAAAAAAAGAAGTTAATTTACTAAAATAGAACATTCTGCAATAATAAATGAAATTCTGTAAAATTTCAAATAGCCAAGTCATACATACAACACTGATCTCTCACTAGGAGAATAACAAATATAGGAGTATATAAAGGGAACTATAATAAAATTACAATGATATAATGTTATTTCCAAGCCTAAATACATAACCAATCTCCACATACATATCCCTGCCATTATAATTGATTAGTCATGGTCCTTGGCCCTTCCTTTTTCTGACACCAATTGAATGACTTCCTAGTTACCTTAGTGTAATGGCGGCCCATGAAATGTGTGAGTACAAATCTTAGTAGGGAACCCCCAATGGGGTCCCATACATATCCAATAATATACACTGTTTGTAAAACTGGGATACTCATCATGATAAAAATAATAATAATAATAATAACTATTAAAAATAAGTTATAAGTCATCTCCGTACATGGAATTATTAAGGAAGGTACATAGATTTGGTGAGAAACAACTTGAACCCAATAAATAAAATAAATAATTTGACCCCACAACCAACCCTTGTGTCCATGATACTGGCCAAATGGGTTGTGTTCATTCATGTATATATATATTTTCATGTGTATTTGTAAATTTTTAAATAGATATAAATATATATATAATAAATTTATACATGAGTAAGGTGATAAATATCATAAAACATAGTGGCCGATCCTGGGGTCCATAATCCTATCAGTTTAGGAATAATTTTAAAACATTATTAAGAGGGATGTCATACCAATCAATTGGTGTATAATTAAGTAGATCTCAAAGTCTACAAGCCAAATTAACAATAACTTCGTTGTTCAAAAATGGAAGTGTCTCTGAAAAATATACACAATGATTAGGGGATACAAGTACAAACCCTAGGTTCCCTCATACTCTCCTCCAATAAATAAATTGAGGGATTCCAGAGTATATATTCATATCATTTAAATGATCACCAAAATGGATTCCAAACCACCCAATCAATGTAAAAACAATCCAATTTCAGATTCCTAGGTCACGATATGTTGGAAATCAAAAAATTATTACTCAGATAATCTATATGGGAATGACCCTTAGTCGATTCTTAAAATGAATGCTCTCTAGATCCAAGTACATGCTTCGAATCCATTCACATTAATGAATCAATATCCCTATCACTAGAAATTACATATATGTGATGTAAAAATTCATTATCTCCCTACCCCTTGGAGCATACTAGGAGACTCTTTAGGAGGTCATAATCATCCACCGAGTATATGTCAATTTTAAGGTAAGTATCTCCATGTTCAACACCACAATCTATTAATCAATTAGGGAGAGTATAATCATCCCTATATATTGAGCATCACAAAAAACATTTACTCCATTCCTGAGTTTCATAATTATATGTACTACATGGTTGATTATCATAGTTATACATTAAAAGTACAAATCATAGGAACTACCTCTATGTACCATATAACAAAACATATCTCATTGCTTGTTGAACATTGACAACAAACCAGGAAGCACCTCTAGCTATCATAGCTGCATAAACACTATCTATGAGAAAACATAAGAAAAAGGGTGAGGATAGTTGATCACCTAAACCCACATCTATTGTCATAGCCTCATGGAATAATAATTGGGTTTGGGTTCTTAGTTTAGACCCAATACTATCTCTATACTAAATTCATATCGCACTTGTTCTTGGTCGTTCAAACATAGGGGAACCCACATGAACCCTTAAGTCATAACACTAGAGAATCATCCTACAAGGGATCCAAGATGGCCATGGTAAATATAAGAGTCCCTCTCAGGGAACACTATGTACTTATTAGGAAATGCCTCCATTTTGGTATCCTAAAAAGGAATAATGAGAGGCATCCCATAGGGGATCCATGGTCCTGGTCATAGCATCAAGTCGTGGGATGTATCCTGTGAACTAGGGAACATTGTAAACCCAGATGCACATCCATAATAATAAATCATTTAATTTAATTAAAACATTCATTGTAATTAATTAAAATATGGGGGATTTACCATATGGGTAAACCCAAGATTCAATATAATACCACAATCTTTCACAAATACTAAAAGAAATGTATGTAATTCCACCTACCATTGGGAATATTTCCATTTATTTTTTAAGGGTCGGTACCAGTGCCAAGGCCCATCCAAAATAATCCATTTCATACTAGACCTTTCACATAAACAAACTATCAAAATTAGTTAATTATAAAAATTGCAATAATTTAATAGTAACAAAACAATATGTAAACAAATAAAACCAACTTTATTCAAAAAGGTCATAATGCTAAAAACTCACGGGTTGATCTGATCACACTAGATTGGTGACCTAACATATACCAACAAAAATTAGTACACAAGAAACCTATAATAAGTTAAAATCCCTAAAGTATTTCACCAAGAAAACCACCCAAAACAATTAACAAAAATAATTTATTCTTTATAAATACACCATATTGACATACCTCAACGAATTGTCCCATAGTGAAGTGTATAAAACATCATGGTTGACCCTTTTCCCTGGTAGAGTGAAACACCGAGCACTAGTATCAGATTACACCATGATTCATTGGATACCAAACCAAAATAACTAATCATACAAATCACATTTACATAAAGAATTAAAATAAAACAACATATTATTATAGAGTCAGAAGATAACATCAATGATTCCCAAACAACTTATGGTGATCAAATTGGACAAAGAACAAGGGAGAATCACACAATGGTTGAGATGGTGAAGAACAACTCGTGTAGGGGAACTACTGGATGAAAGAAGAAAACAATTTGGGTTTTACTTTTTTAAATACATAATGGGAATAGGTTCATTTTCCCATTTTTAATGTTTCACATGGTTTTTACACATTTTTGGACAAATTGTGCACTAACCAAGTGGTTGGACCTATCCAAGAACCACACCCCACCCACTAGAATAGTGCATGTTTTAACAGACTGTGCGCCAGCTGTGCAACACGTCTACAATAAATTATGGATGCCTACACAGTTATCCCTTGGATGCTACATAGTTTCCACAGCCCATGATAATTTACAAAATGGGCCTCACGGTTTCGATGAATATAAAATACTAATAGTACATAGATCGTGAACCCTCTACTTTACTTCTCTCAAAACTCACATTGTAGGTCACAAACCCTTAGGATTCTCTAATAACCACCAATATATAAAATAATCTTTCTTCCATATCTAGAAACGTCATTTATTGTCATTCCATCCATCAAAATTCCACTCTAAAAACACTAGATATTACAATAAGTAAATAATATATGGTATGATTTATATATAGTTCCATAACAAGTTTATAGTAAACATATATTTATTTCACACTACCTTCGAATGTGTATGATAAAATTCGATAATTTAGATAATTTATTTTTATCTCACTTTTATTTCCATGGGGAACAAGCCATATAAACCACTTGTTTCATTTGCGTGGGGTATATAATTCACATGAATTTATTTTTATATTTTTTATAACTAAATTATGGGATATAAGTATCCATATAATTTTCTATCTTTCATGTGGATTATGATCCATAAGTTACAACATTTGTAATGGTTTTATGTTACAATCTCATTATTTATCAGGATTGTTTAATATTAGGTTTTTTATGATATAATCATAGGATCTACCTCTCAAGATACTAATGAATTTTATTCTTCTATTTCATTTATAATTAATAGATGTTCCCCCTCATTCCTCTCTGTTAATGTACTTAAGAGACCAAAAGTAATTTTTTTTTGAAAAAAAAACTTTATTTCTCCCTTCAATCGAAAATCCTTTTTCATCTAAATCTATTTTCTCAAAAAAAAAAATTAAGAAAATTTTTAATATTCTAAAAATATTTCTTAAATTTATTTTTTCACATGGTTAATTTTTTTACAATTTCTTTAAAATGAATCTTATTTTCATTTTAAAAAATGATGTACATTTGTCTTTTTACAAAAAATTTGAATGGAATCATTTTATAATGGGTATATATGGTAATCTATTTCCAACCATCATTACTGATCAACAATTTAAAGAATAGTTTAAAAAATATCAATATTCTTTTCAATTAATTTTTTTCATCATATTTGGGGAATTATTAAATTTTAAATTTTCTATTTCTAATAGAAAAGGATATTTTCCTCACAAAAAACGACATGTGATGTTTTAAAAGTATTTTCTATCTAAGATGACATATAATTTTGTTTCATATTATTTATTATAGATGAAATTCAATTACTCCATCCTTATTCTATAAAAATATGATAAATGACTATTATGTAAAGGTGTTTATGAAATTCATTTCTTTTCAATTGGTTGGGATATGATGAAAAGATGAAATGTTTATAGAACCCAGTTCTTTTCCAAAGGATATGATATAATGAAATGATTATAAACCCCATTTAATTTTCATCAATTATGATATAATGAGTATTTAATGGGTTTATATAACCCAATTTTAGGTATTTTAATATGTTATGGGTGGGCCCATAATTATATATCCCTCCAATGTATTAGATAAAGATGGATAACTCCTAAGATAAATATGTAATGTGTGAACCAGATTTCATTTTCACAATTTTATTTGAGGACCTCATTTTCATGTCCATAAGATTATCTTTGGTCCTAAATTTCATTTCGATATGTTTTTGTGTCTCCCCGTCATTAATACCCATAATATTTACCATTGACATAGTCCTCATTTTGATATGTTTACGCATAGACCTGACTTTCATGTCCATATTATTATGCATGGACCTGGTTCTTATGTCTATAAGTTAATTAAATGGCCTTATCTAATATCCTTAAATTAATAAGTGAACATGTTTTGATTTATACAAGATACAAATATTATAATATTATTTTTCTCATCCTTCTTATGTCTATGTTAATCTCTCGTGGCTCATGTTCATTGATTTCATTTATTACTTGTGTCTTTAGGAGTTCCTAGATCAATTCCATGACTTGTGATTATTATCTATATTTTAAAGGGTATGGTTTAAAAATTTTAAGATCATGTTATCATACCCATATTCTCATGTTATCTGTAAGTGATCTTTAATTTTACCCTTATTAAGACTTATTGATTTTCTAATATCACCCTTAACTATGTTTCTTTACCCCTGGTTAAGAAGAAGGTTTTTTGTAGGGTATATCTAAGAATACTATAATATGGGAAGATCTTTATGTGAGATATTGAATATATTTCTTAAAAATTGAAGATTGTGTAACTAATATCCAAAGACACTAAACCTTTATAGTCATCTGTCATGTATTTTTTAAATTTATTAAATATTAATCTAAAATAATGTAATACCTATGTATAAAAATCAAGGGTCTTTATGTAATTCTCGTTATTTTTATTCCTTTTTTTATTAAAAAATTAATTTATAAAGGGGTATAAAACAATTTTGGAGATAGTATATAAATTTTTTAACCCATTTTGTGTAGATCTATTAATTAATAGGCATATGTATTTAGAGGGAGTTATTAATAAGGGTATGTTATGAAATCATCATGTGTGTAAGGTTTATATTATGTTTTATGAACTGCTATAATAGTTTTGGTGTGAATTGGTGTAGGAATGTATTATTTATAGTTTAGGTCATGTGTTTCGAGAAGTGGAAGAAAATTTTGAATAGGTTCTATTTTGGAATTTAGGTGTGTTAAATTATATAAAGAATGTGTGTTGGTCACAAATTTTTGGATTGTATAATTTTATTAATCAATTTTATTGTTTCCTACACTATGTTCACTCAAACCATATTAAAAGTACTAAATAATGGTTCATTATTAATTATATTATGATTGATCTTTTTTTATTTTCCTTTTATACCCACAAAAACCAAAGGGGGGATTGTTGACCCAAAGATATATTCTAGGAGGTATTGAAATATTGGGAAGAGTGTTGAAAACCAATCTGAGAAATTCATGAAATATAGAGTGGATATGTTTATTGTGATTTTTTAAATTCATAAATAATAGTCAAACAAACATTTAATTAAGTCTGTTGTGTGTGGTGAAGGTTTAGTAGGTGTATAGAGATGATGAAAATAGGTCATAATTTAATAATTTTAGACTTGGATTTAAATTTTGAACAGCCTCATAGTACCTATATTATGTCCTATAGAAATATTTATATTTGGTTAATACTTATATGGGTGAGGGTAAGATTTATTAGATATGTATAAAATTATAAAAGGGGTAATATTATAAGACCTTGTATACTTTTGATAGAGTTTTTATGAGGTTATAGAGTATTACATGTAAAATGTAAGACTTTTTCCAAAATGCTTATTATTTTCTTGAAAATACATAAGACATTTCAGTGAGATAATTCTAGAAAACTATGAATATAATAATAATCTTGTAAAATTATATAATACGTTTAATATTTCAGAAGACTTCTTTGATATTTCGTAAAAATATTCGTATAGTTTATGCATTTTGAGATGGCTAAAATTTTGAAAAGGAGTAGATATGTCAAGATTTAATTTCATAAAATAATCAAATTTTATTTAAAAAATATCTTTTTAATGGAAACATAATGTCTTATAAAAATATGTATATTTTGAGAAACATAACACCTTCACGAAAGTTAACAATTTATACAATATAATTTTAAAATATTACATCCGATTATTCTTAATATGATTTATAAAGTTTTAAAAAAACAAATATTAGTCTCTAATTTAATATATTTGAGAATATGGTTTTCATCATGGATAAGATATTTTCCCCCTATTGAGAATTTATGGATATTGATTTTTGTTTCATTTAATGAAAAACTAGTTAGATCATGCCATGGAAGATTATGGAATTCTATAAAAGGAAGAAACAATTTTGTATAATTGTTTTTTAGTTGTTATATTTCATATATGTGAGCCATTAACAATGAATAAATTGTATGGACAATTATTAATGCATGTTTTAGAATATTTTGAAAACCATTTAATGGTGGTTTGTATAATTTTGAGTTCTAAATTAGAATTTTGAAGTGGTAAAATGTTGCTGAAGATGATTAAAATATTATAGTACTATGATTTTTTTTGAATTATTCTATGGTATGAAAAAAATATTAATGGATTATTGAAGAGAGATTAAGTAATAAGAAGTTTACGATTCTTTTTGATTTGCCATTTGAAGAAGAATAAGATGTAAAAAATAAATTGCAATTAGTTAAATTGATGGAAGTCTTTTCAGATTAACAAATATTTTTGGTTGAAATAATTTATATAACTTTTTTATGTGAGAAAATTGGAAATTTGGGAGGCATAGGTTTACTTTGGGATCAAGGATAAACAATTCTCATTTATAATCTATATGATGAATCCATTAGGATATATGGAATCAGTTCAATTAAAATCATTCTAAGAATATCCTTATTGTTTTTTGTGTTAATCCTTGTAAAATATGAATTTTATACTTTAATTGTGTGTTTGTGTGTGGTAATATGATCCATGTAATCAATTTAATATGTGGATAATTTTATTTTGAATATGAAACATAAATAGGATTGTAATCACTAACTCAACCCTAGTGATTTCCCAAATATCTTGAATGTTCCATTCATGATACAGTTTTAGAAAGCAATATTTTTTCCACATAAAACACTCTAAATTGGATGGTTATCCTACAAAATTACCAGCATTAAAGAGTATCATATCCATTTTTATAATTAAAAAATATTTTTTTGTATCATCCAAATATATATTTTTAGTTTCGAATTATTACTTCTATTAAAAAATCGGCAATTGAAACTTTCACGCCTTAGTTATACTATTTAGATCCATAGTGATTGTTTATTATACTATATAAAAATTTTCCAAATAATTTATATTAATTAAAGTGGTTTATAAATCTATTTTTTAGCTATCATAATAATTTAATTCTCTAGTGAAAAAAATACAAATAGAATTTATCATAGAAATTGGACAAAATGATCCTTTATAGTTAATATCATGAATATTTTTATAGCCTTTCACCACAGAGTGATCTATATCAGTAGAAACTATAATTTCCAGGGCATTTTTCATTCATGAAACCCCTTCACATAATATATTTCTTACCCTTCCACGTAGATCAATAAAGTTACAGACATGATTTCTTTAATTAGTGTCTAATTTAAATTTCAAGGGCTCTGACCATTACTTTGAATCATTACTCTTGATAGTTTAAATTTTGGTGTTATGTTATTTTTATGTGAAATCAAACTCAACAAAACTACCCATTTTATATCCATATCTATCATGATTCTAATGAACACTCCCAGTCCTATGAGGTTTTATGATAATAGAGAAATTCAGAACCCACAATCTCTTATATTATAATCTCATATTCAATCTCAAGTACTATTTTAGTATTTTAGATTTGAACTTAACTAAATTTAATTTAACTACTTACAATTAATAGATAAATATATTCATTCTCAATAAATACTCTTAATTATTGAAATAAAACTTTCTAATATGATTGATTATAAAAAAAATAACTTGTCAGTTCTTTTTCAATATCTAACAAATATAAATCAAAATCAAAATAATTTAAATAAATTACACACCCCATTACGTAATGGTTGATTGTATTTCAAACCTAGGATCATAATAAAAAAGTTTCGTCATTATGACATAAAATTTAATCAAGAAATCAAAATATAATTTATATAATCCATCTTAATATAATCATAGAAAAAAATAAAGTAAACCATGAACTAAAATTGTAATAAGTGATAATAAATTTTAATCCAAGAAGATTATAATCAATAGAGGAAATTGAGATAAAATTTAAAGGAAAATTTCATGACACTCAAATAAATATAAATTTTAAACTCTTAGTGTAGAACAAGGTTGGACAGGTTTGTCTATAAAATATGATTGGTACTCAAATCAGTGTATATTATTATTTTATATATGTTTTTATGTTGTAAATAATTAAAACAATATAAAAATATTGGTGTTGGTCTATCAAAAAATATAGAAAATATAAGTTTTGTTCATGTAGACTAAGCTAAAAATTGTTCAAATGAATGATGACAACCCTAATTTCAACTTTTTTGGACACTTCATTTCTATTAATTTTTAAATTTATCACTATTAAGTTTTAATATTAATTTTTTTTAGTAATTAACATGGTTCAATTCACTAATCATCTTCTCCATCCTTGATTTATAAATAAAGTTTGTGATTTGGGGTCCTTATAATCATAGAAAATCAATCATATTGTATGATTAAAAATAAATGATAAACCAACAACATGGAAAGAAATAAAATCACTCTCAAATAGACCATATGATTTTAATTAGTTAAATACTATAATACCACAATACATTTGAGAAGTAGAATGTAGGGAGTTGAAATAATATTTTAGAAGAAATTATTATGGAATGATATGGATATAGTTGTTGATAGTGAAACCAAAAATCTCACACTGTCATTTACATACAAAAAATGAAATAAAAACATTATGTATTTGAAGGATGAAGCTCAATATCCCAACTGTATCCCCAAAGTGATCAAATACATGTGTTAGTGATGCACTTACATGAATTTAGTATATCATTATGATGAAAATAAAATAAAAATAATGAATCATAGAAACTGAATAGGGATGAATGGAATGAAACTAAATATAATTATTCAGATGGGACAGATCATAGAGGGAGATATAATGAGTTCTTATAAATGGACTTGTCTTGTATTTTTGGGTAACATGGATTACTCTAGTATTATTCTCAATCACCTTTGATTGTGATTATATGTAATATTCATTAGAGAGATGCATAATTTGGTTAGGTAAATTGAGTGGAATATTCCCTCAGTCCCCACAACCAATAAAATTACTCAACATGGAAAATTATTGATTAATGGACCCAAATACATTATTAATATTCATTTGTTCCTAGTATAAAATTTGAAATTGTTTTGAGAATACCATAACATCACCAGAGAAATTTTTTATCAGAGTAGTGGAATGGAAGTTTTTCTAGAAAATGATCCTTATGGGTATGTTTTCTCTAGAATAGCCTATTTTAGATTGAATCATTATATAATCTATGAAAAAATGTCTCAATTTATTTTCTCTGATAATATATTGAGATGATAACTAAGAAAGCATTGATACCAACCATCATGTGGTGTTATGGACTTATCGTCGGTTTTTGATGTATATATAATTATCTTGGGAATAACTATAGAATGTGATAATTGGATAAATATTATTATGGATGTAATCTCAGTTTTCAAACTTTTAAAAAAAATTCAAATAGAGGATTGAATCATAGAGGACATTGGCTCAAGTATATATCATCTTTTTGGCCCATCAATATAGTTCATGTCTATATTAAAATCAATGATGGATTTTACATGAAACTGTCTTAGTGATTGTATCTCAAGTATTTCCCCTACACTAAATTATTTTTGTAGTAGTTTCCATTATATCTATGAAGATATGTTGGGATACTAAAATATCCGAAATTGATATGTGGTCTCATTAATCGCATGGATTATTTTCATTCTATTTATGGTCTTCCTAAACTCTCTACACCTACAAATTATCAAGTCCTTACATATAAATTATTTTTTATGATAATTTATCATTTAATAACAATTAAATTAGGAAAAAACATTATTAATCTATTTTAACATTAGTGTAAATAATTCCTACTTATATAAGTTTTAAATTTTATGAAAATGTTTTATTATATCATTGGGGATAAAAAAAATTAATTGTATCTTAAAAATATAAAAAATTTATACTCAAACACACTCTAACACTTATCTCACTACTTTCATAGGAGATGTAATGTAAATCAAGAGAAAATATTACCATGACCACTTCAAACATGAAAACCATAGAAGATGAGGCCAAATTTTCTATCCATCATAGATTTTTTCCTACATCATATATAAATTTTATTCCAATTCAAATATCCATTCAATCATATTTTTAACCGATTAATTATTACACTTCAATTTCTAACTTACCTCATAGTTAAATTTTACTCTCATCAGTCAAGGAAAAAATTATATAAATTAATGATCATTCCTATAGTACATTAGTATCATAATATTATTTACAAGATATACTATTTTATATTGTAATAATCTAGTAAACAACATTGGAAAGAATTTAATAGGATTGTCTAGGATTAGAAGACATGCATAATTTCACAATTAAATGTTTTGAGGTGGAATGTGGATGATTATCTCAAAAGTTCAAGGCATAATAAAAGATAACAAGTATAGAATAATGAATGTATCACGCACATCCATTTTTTAATGTAACACTACAATCCCCATTTCTAATTATTATTTTACAGATTTAAATCAATATTGTGAATTTTTATGTTCACACCAATAATAAATTCTATTGAGAAGACCCGAAAGAGACCCCAATCCGATCTACCATAAGGAACGCAGCGTATTCCTTTCCTTAAGGGCTGGAAACTAGTGAATTTATATCAATAATATTCAATTGAGAATGATTTAACACTCTAAAACAAATTAAACTTATAAAAAATCTTTATATTGGAATTTTCATTCCATCCAATCAACTAGATACATTATAAATAGAATAAAAAATAAGAGTAAGCCAATAAAAAATACAATAAGTAAAACACATAGATCATTAATTAAAAATGTAAATATAAAGAAAGAATATACACACATATATATATATACATCAAAAATTGATGGAGTATTCGGGTCCTATAAGACCAATACATGAATATCCAAAAATAAAACCAAATTCAAAAACCAATCCATAACAACCATCTCTTCATGACCCCTAGTCACTGACAATGCCCCAAAAAATCATTTATCAATTACACCATCTAAACATAACTCCCACTAATAGCTGACCCTATCACTTGAGAGAAAAAATAAGAGCTAAAGGCACTTGGTTTTGTATATATTTTTTGAGAAAAAATATTCCTTGAGGATTTCACCAAAGATTTTTCTCTTTTATTTAATAATATAATTTCAGATAAAACAATTTTAAATAAATATATAAAATTGGGACTTCATAATAAATAAAGGTAAACAAAATATAATTCTACATTTTTACATTATAAAATGGACCGTCTCCTATGTAAATATAAAGGAAAAACAAAAACCATTTATCAAAATAATCCAAAATCATAAAATGTATATCCATTTTCCAAATCTATGAAAATGATCCAAAACCTGTTTTCTTTTTCAATAAATTTCTAAAAAAAACCCTTTTTGAAAAACCACTTTCATTTTTAATGCACTGTTTCTGAAAACATTATAAAATCAAATTTGGATGTGACTAAAACCCATAACTAAAACTACAAGAAATAAAACACTTATCCAATATTAGTAAAACATCCAAAAATTAAAAACCAGATCACGGATGACATAAGTAACACAAATATAGGGAATAAAAGTGAATAATATTTATTGGGATCTGATAAGCCCTCTCAAAAAGTAATAAAGAATAATAGGTAAGACACTAGGCTCTAACTATAATAATGTCGAACATGATTCATTAAAAACACAATCTTAGGTCCCTCTAATGAAACTGGAACATCTCTACTTAGTTTCCCTTTAGGATATCAATAAAAATTAATAGATATGTTGGTGAAACTATAGTAGTAACTATATTTTGAGTTCTAATGCACTAATACCGCACACATATAGGATCTATATTGTCTTACGTGGTTCCCATGATAAGACATAAAACAATTTTAGTTGAACAATAATCCAAAAAATCAATAAAAATATGAAATTATATTAAGTCAAACCTCACCTTCTACAGCATATCAAGACACAACCCTTTTCAAAACCATTAATAACCGTCAATAATAAAAATTGATATGAACATCCCCAAAGGGATATAATCCAATAATAATAAATCAATTTTTATGGGTTTAATCAAGGGTATCACATATTTCATAAAACTTTTTAAAAGTTATTAATAGTCCTTTAAAACACACATGGGATGATAAGGCATATCATTTATCCTTTAAACTGATCTAAATTCACCTTTAACCCAATTCTCTATATCAAAAAATTTACCTCTTCTAAATAGTTTAAATGAAAAAATAAGAGTTCCTAATTTAATTTAACTATATGAGTTCAGATTCCATTAGAACACAAATTCAATTTAAAACTATCCCATCAAGAATCCATTTAAAACACAAGGAATTAAAAAAGTAGTTATAAAATAAAGGAAACTATAAAATGCCTTTCTTACAAGTGAGAAACATCTAAATTACTTATAAATTATACCATAGGTAATATATATGTGATTAATTTGATAAAATATACTTTTGAATATTAAAATAATTTAATGATACGTAATTTAGAAAAAATTCATAGAAATGAATACCTAAAATTGTTTATAACACTTATGAAAATAATTTATAATGGTAGATAATTCCCAGAAAAGATAGAAAATTCCCTCTACAAGTCCTAACAACCAAAACTAATAATGTTGGATCACTTTGAACCCTATCACGGCTTGAAAATCCACAATGGTTTAAGATAGACTTCATAACCAAAGAGAAATGGAATAAATATATGGGAGATAGAAAAATACCAAAGGGGGGATTTACATGGAGGACCACACTTCGAATTAATGTAATAAATCAAGAAAATTGAAGAAGAATTAGAAAAAGAAACTCCCATCATTCACCAAATATCATATGAGAAATAATAGAAGAACATATGGGTAATAAATCAAAATTTAATAAGGTTAATCATTAAATTACACACTTTTTAGAGATTATGAAACTCACATGGTTACCATGTGTATTTTTAAATTATCCTCAAACTGTTCAAAATAGCTCTGTCAAGCTGTCAAAATATGCGCATGGTTATTGGATGATTTTTTATAATTGTTACCAATCATTGTGTACGAAACCCCATACATAAGCGTAGCCCTTTAAAATCTACCTTAGTGATTCATTACCGAATAATAATAATTATAAAAATTCAAAATTGAACTAAAATGTCCTTATGTAATGTTAACACTCATGGTTTCTCCTAAAATGTGCTCCTCAAAACTTGTGCCTCAAAATTTCCATATAAGGGTTATCTACATAGTTTTTTTCTAATTTTTTTGTGATTGTGTGAAAACCATGTGTATTCCAAAAAGTCAAAAAATTCAAAACCTTACACCCAAATCTCCTTAAAATTTTAAATTGTTCCAAAATAAAATAAAATAAAATAAAATATAAATGAATAGTTAAATGAGAGTGTACCAATTCATCAAGGAATATCACTTACTACCTTAATAAATTCTTTGATGAATGTATAAGTAATGAAAACCAAAAACATAAACACACACATAAGATGTGGGAGGTCCTGAGAAACACTGAAAAGGATTCTACAACAAAGGAACCCCTTACATTATTACACTACTAGAAAAACAGGTATTTGCAACGGGGCATTTGTGACGGGATCCCGTCGCAAATGGCTTTTTGTGACGGGGGCCCGTCACAAATAGCCCGTTGCTGAAAACGCCGTCGCAACTACACTTATTTGCGACGGGCCCGTCGCTAAAGCCTTTTTTTGCGACGGTCATTCTCCCCATCGCAAATAGTATTCCGTATTTTTTGTAAAAAACTTTTAAAAGACCTTTTGTGACGGGACCCGTCGCAAATACCTTTTGCGACGGTACCGTCGCAAAAACTATTTTTTAAAAAAAATAAAAAACTATTAATAATACTAGTATTTGCGAAGGGCATAGTATCTCGTCGCAAAAACTATTTTTTTTAAAAAAAATAAAAAACTATTAATAATACTAGTATTTGCAACGGGCATAGTATCCCGTCGCAAATACTATAAAAAAAATAAATTATTAATAAATTATTTTAATTAATATAATAATAGAATTATAATTCACAAATAAAAATAATAAATTATTAATAAATTATTTTAATTAATATAATAATAATAGAATTATAATTCAAAAATAAAAAATAATAGAATATTAATAAATGATTTAATTAATATAATAATATTAGAATTATAATTCATAAATAAAAAAATATTAATAAGTTATTTTAATTAATATAAAAATAATAGAATTATTTTACATTCAAATATTAAAATAATTCAAGTATTACAAAAAATATAATTAAATTATAATATTATAAAATTTTAATATATATATAAAATTTAATATTATAAAATATAAATAATTTTATTATTCATATTAATATTGTTATTTAAAAATATAATATTATTAATATTTTATAATGAGACATAAACTACGAATAGAAAAAAAAAATATTTTGATTTCACAAATTTTATAACATAAATACAATCTTTAATCTGAAGGAGGGGGGAGGTGGGGGATCTGCAGATGGTGGTGGAGGAAACTCCATCCCTAAAGCATGAGTGAGTCGGTGCATGTACTCCATCTGCTCCTGATGCTGCTGCTGCCACCGACTCGCCTGCTCCTCGTACAACTGCTGCTGGCGTCGACGCTCCTCCTCATGCTGCTGACGAATCTGCTCCTGCTCCTGTCGAAGACTCTCTATCTGTGCAGTCTGAGATCGCAACTGATCCTCATACTATGTAGTAGAAGAAGATGCACGAGCTCCTCTCGAGCTGGACGCCGACATCGCAACACTGCCATAATAATCTCCGGGAGTCAGTCGAGAGCCGATACCAACTACCCGGCCCTTCCCGAAGGCATACTGGGTGGCCTGCATCCATGCCGCTTCATCAAACTGACGGGCAGTGGTCTGATCTGATGACTCGGCCTGACTCTCAGGTCGGTCCTGTGACGCTGCGGCCTCATATGACTCCTATAGTTGCAATTTAAAATTAAAATTGTGAATATATTATATGCAGTTAATTTTTAAACTTGAAAATAAATAATACTGACCACGATGTGATGCTGACGATCACCTCTGAGCTCCCCAGTAGCAGGATCACTATATATCCTCCGATATACGTCGTACTCTGTAATATCGGGGTGCTCGACAGCTTATAAGAATAAAAAATAAACTGTTAATATTTACAGTTATATAAAATATTTATAAATAATGTACGTACCAGATGCTGTCTATGAGTACTGAAAGAACGACTCCCAGCTCGATGAGTCACCTCCTGTCTCCCCCGATTCTGCCTCCCCACCGATGATCTCCTCTGAAAGGAACCACTCAACCAGTGCGCACATAATCGATCCCATACATGGGATGAAATATAATCTGGTCGGTGTGCTCTACATGACTCGTCAAAATCTGACACTCCTGCTTTCTTCATCGCATCTTTTCTTAAATTGTGCAAAAACTGACGAAGGCGATCACGCATGGCCACCTCCCATGCCTCGTGGATGGCGTCACGCATGGTATCCTCGATCGGATACCATAAACCCTACAAATAAATCAAAATATCAAGTTAGAAATGAAATAATTTTCAAAATAAAAATTATTTATTTACGTACGTACCAACCAATGGCCGAACATGGCCTGCTGCACATCAATGGGAATCTGCTCCCATGTGGTCCACGGCTGAGAGAAATAGTTGCACAAAATAGCACTGCCCAGTCCGACTGCTATATGCGGAAAACTGAAAAAATAATAAACATTTATTATGTGAATAGATTAATGAAATATTAGTCAAATTCACAGGTTATCACACAGGTTATCACACCTCTGTGTGCATGGATCAAACCCAAGACGTGGACGTCGCTCGGGGACGGGGTCAGGAATCATCAATCGTGCAAGACCGCGCCCCCTCCGCGTACTCCCTGGAGCGCCTGCAGGCTGAGGGTCATCTGTCAGCAACTCATCCGCATCGAAAGTCAGGTCAACATCCGCCAACTCACGAAATGTGGCGTCGTCCATCTGAAACAGAAAATATTAATGTCAGCAAATAATTGATAATTACTATTATATATACATATATACATATTATGATTGTGTATAAATACCATGGAATGTTATCAGTGTTCACCTTCATCATCATCTTCATATATGTCAATGTCATCTTCATATTCCTCCTCAATATCATCGATATCCATTCGAGTTACAGTTGCTTCATCTCTTACCATTTCAAATTCATATGTGACATCATTAAAATCATCGTCATCATCGACTCTTAAATGTGGGGTGTCGTCATCGATACTCATGTCTCTTTGTAAAAAAGATTGATTTTGAGTACTCTCTTGAAAAACTTCAATTCTTTGCACATCAGTGAAAGCACATTCACTTTGACTAAACTGATTGTCTCGAATTTTTATTTTTATTACACTCCACCCATCAGTCAATTCTCTTGATGTTGCACAGTACTTCGCGTAATAAACTTTATATGCCTGTTGAGCCAATAAGAATGGTTCATTTACTGCGAGAACACTTTTACATTTAATATCGATGATTCCTTGAGTTGGATGAACACGCACGCCTCTCTCTGTATCCAACCACCGACATTTGAACATGGTTATGTAATGTTGTCCAAGATAACAGAGTTCAATGATTTCATCAATTATGCCATAAAAGTCAACTTCATTTTCTCGATGATGAGATCCTCTCAAGCTAACTCCACTGTTCATTGTTTTTTCCGATTCCCCATATGCATGTGTGTGGAATCGAAATTCATTCACCACATATGCATTATAAGTTTTAACAAGTTTGGAAGGTGGGTTACTCAATACACACAGTCATTTTTCAATTTTATCAGCATGTCAAGACACCTGAAAATTTGTGAAATAATTATCAATACATTAAACTATACATTGAATGAGTTTCTAAAAGATAAAGAATTTATGTTACCAGTTTTTGAAACCACTGAGAGAAATTTTTCAGTCGACGTTCTTCGAGAGCAGCTGCTGTAATTTGTGGAATTTGTTTCTTGATATGATTATCATACAACCTATAAAAACCAAAGTTATTTACTGTAACATAAATGATAGAATAAGTGATATAAACACTTACAGTACAACTGATGTCATCTCTTCACAGTTGAGCAGAACATACGTATGAGCTCTCTAATGTTCATCATCTGAAATCCAGTGTTCATAAACTCCACCAAAACCAAGCTCTGACTGGTTGAAAACAGATAATTGATTGTCGATTTCATCAATATTCCTCTCGTTCCGTCCCATTCGGTTGTGTTTTGAAGGATACTCAGATTCAAAATAATGGGAGCAGAAAAAAGATATTTTTCCTCTTGCAAATAAGCTTCTGCAATAGATCCTTCAACAGATGCTTTGTTACGTACTTTTCTTTTCAATTTTTGCATGCATCTTTCAAATGGGTACATCCATCGAAACTGTACCGGACCTCCAAATTTGGCTTCATATGGAAAATGTAACATCAAATGTTCCATTGAGTCAAAGAAAGACGGCGGAAATATTTTTTCCAGTTTACATATAATTACAACAACATCTTTTTCAAGTTTTCCTAAAGCATCATAATCTGCCGTAGCCGCACAAATTTCCCGAAAAAAAAAGAGACATGTCAGTTATGGAATCCCAAATCACAGAATTCAACAGACCTCTTAATCCAATGGGTAGAAGTATCTCCATTATAACATGACAATCATGACTTTTTAATCCAGTAATATGACCATTCTTTACACATCTACCCAAATTGGAAGCATAGCCATCTGGAAGTCTCAAATCTGCAATCCACTGACAAAATAATAAACGGTTTTCTTTAGACAATGTATTAGCTGCTTTTGGTTTCAGTAACCTTTCTGTTCTGACATTCTCAAAGAGTTCCAATTCTGGACGCCTGCAAATTTGGGCAAGATCTAAACGTGCATTTACATTGTCTTTTCTCTTTCCTGGCGTATCCAAAACTGTATGAAACAAATTATCAAAATAGTTCTTCTCAATATGCATGACATCCAACATGTGGCGGACCAACAAATCAGACCAATATGGAAAATCCCAAAATATGCTACGTTTTATCCAATTGTGTTCTTTCCCAAATCCAGAAATTTTCTGTTGGTTTATTGTGGGACCAAAAGTGATGGGAGGTAATGAAAATACAACTTATTTTAACTCCGAACCTGATAGAATTTTTGGAGGTCCATCCATTTCAACTGTTCCTTTTCTGAAATGAGATCTGTTTCTGCGAAAAGGATGATCAGCTGGAAGAAATCTGTGATGACAGTCAAAATAACAAGGTTTCTTTCCATGAATGAGCATAAATTCTTTGTTCTCTCCCATACAGTAAGGACATGATTTCTGACCATGTGTACTCCAGCCAGATAACATCCCATAAGCCGGGAAGTCACTTATTGTCCACATCAATGCTGCTCTCAGTATGAAATTCTGTTTTGTTGCAACATCATATGTACTGACACCAGTACTCCACAATAAATTTAATTCATCAATCAATGGCTTCAAATAAACATCAATATTTTTCTTCGGATGTCCTGGAATTAGTAAAGTCAAAAAGATATATGGCTCCTTCATCAACATCCATGGAGGTAAATTGTACGGAGTTAAAAAAACAGGCCACCATGAATATTGACTACCATAAGATCCAAACGGACAGAAACCATCAGTGGAAAGGCCCAGTCGAACATTTCTAGCTTCTAAAGCAAAGGATGGATGCACTCTATCAAAATGTTTCCATGAATCACCATCGGCTGGATGATTCAAGATTTTATCGGTTGAAATATTCTCTTTATGCCATGACATCATTGTCGCTGTATTCTTAGACATGAATAAACACTGAAGTCTGGATGTAAGCGGAAAATATCTCAACTGTTTTACAGGAATCAAACCAGACTTTTCGTGTTGTCCTTATTTATATCTCAGTTGCCCACATGTGGGACAACTATCCAACGACTCATTTTCCCCAGAATATAAAATGCAGTCATTTGAACATGCATGAATCTTCTGACAAGTAAGTCCCAAATTTCGAACCAGCCTCTTACTTTCATATTAATAAGCAGGTAAAACATTTCCTTCGGGTAACAGTGTTTTCAGCAAACAAAATATCTGGTCAAAACAGGTGTTTGACATTCCGTTATCTGATTTGATAGCCATAAATTTTGAAACTTCTTCTAATTTGCTCATCTTGCAGCCAGGATATAATGCATCCTCAGCAGACTTCAACAACTCATAAAATTCAGATGGTACCAACTCAGGATTTGAAGCTATATTAGCCGGAGTTTCTGTATGTCGAACAGATGAACCTGCAACATCATGTACTAAATCTTGAAACTGGGATGGATCCGGAATCAAGTTGGTATCACCTGCTCTGGAACTACGTTCACCGTGTTGATACCAAAAAACATAATCTGCTTGAAAACCAAAATGCAAGAGATGTTCCCCCACTTTGTCAAACGTGTCAAATGTTCTCAATGCACATTTTCTACAAGGGCATTTTATTTTCCTTCTGAAACAAATTCTGGATTTGATGCCGCAAATGATAAAAAAATCTCCACACCCTCTATATATACTGGATTTAAACCAGAACCATTTGGATTTCTACGTTGATTTATCCATATGCGGTCATCTAATAATGACTGTTGACGACCTCGTTGTTCCATATTTTTCTATAAAATATAAAAGCATTACTGATTTTGAATAATTTGTTAGAAAAAACACTCAAGCAAGGATTGAATATATTGAGAATAAAGAAAAACCTATTACAGATATTGATAATTTTAATATTATATTGATTTTTTATTTTTTTTAATAATACTAATATAATTTTTTCATAAATATTAATTATATAATAATAACATTGTTACATTATTAGTATATTTTAATATTAATATTAAAATAATATAATTTTCTATATTATATGCAATTCTCCTTTCATCTGTGTGTTTAACATTCTGTCTCCACATGTAATATTGACATTCACTTTCACCTCTCCATTGGCGAGTAGGTTGATAATTTTGAAAAAGAATGCCAATATTACATGTGGAGACAGAAAACACACAGAAAAAAAGAGAATTTTATATAATATAGAAAATTATATTATTTTAATATTAATAATAAAATATACAAATAATGTAATAAGGTAATTATTCCTAATTATTGATAATTATTCCTAATTATTGGTAATTATTCCAAATTATTGGTAATTATTCCAAATTATTGGTAATTATTCCAAATTATTGGTAATTATTCCAAATTATTGGTAATTATTCTTAATTATTGGTAATTATTCCTAATTATTCATAATTAATACTAATTAATCCTAATTATTACTAATTATTACTAATTATTACTAATTATTAGTAATTATTACTAATTATTAGTAATTATTGGTAATTATTGGTAATTATTCCTAATTATTGGTCATTATTACTAATTATTGGTCATTATTACTAATTATTGGTCATTATTACTAATTATTACTAATTATTAGTAATTATTGCTAATTATTAGTAATTATTGCTAATTATTACTAATTATTGCTAATTATTACTAATTATTTCTAATTATTACTAATTATTACTAATTATTATTAATTATTACTAATTATTGCTAATTATTACTAATTATTCCTAATTAATCCTAATTATTACTAATTATTACTAATTATTCCTAATTATTAGTAATTATTGCTAATTATTACTAATTATTGCTAATTATTACTAATTATTGCTAATTATTACTAATTATTGCTAATTATTAGTAATTATTTCTAATTATTACTAATTATTTCTAATTATTTCTAATTATTGCTAATTATTGCTAATTATTACTAATTATTTCTAATTATTACTAATTATTGCTAATTATTGGCAATTATTGGTAATTATTGGCAAGTATTGTTAATTATTACTAAATATTGGTAATTATTGTTAATTATTACTAATTATTGTTAATTATTACTAATTATTACTAATTATTGTTAATTATTACTAATTATTGGTAATTAATACTAATTATTGGTAATTAATACTAATTATTGGTAATTAATACTAATTATTGTTAATTAATAATAATTATTGTTAATTAATAATAATTATTACTAATAATTCCTAATTATTACTAATTATTACTAATTATTGATAATTATTGGTAATTATTGGTAATTATTGGTAATTATTGGTAATTATTGGTAATTATTCGTAATTATTAGTAATTATTGGTAATTATTGGTAATTATTGGTAATTATTCCTAATTATTGCTAATTATTCCTAATTATTTCTAATTATTAGTAATTATTTCTAATTATTACTAATTATTGGTAATTATTACTAATTGTTGCTAATTATTACTAATTATTGCTAATTATTGCTAATTATTGCTAATTATTTCTAATTATTGCTAATTATTGCTAATTATTGCTAATTATTGCTAATTATTGCTAATTATTACTAATTATTGGTAATTATTACTAATTATTGGTAATTATTCCTAATTATTCTTAATTATTGCTAATTATTCCTAATTAATGCTAATTATTGCTAATTATTGCTAATTATTGTTAATTATTGCTAATTATTGCTAATTATTGCTAATTATTGCTAATTATTGCTAATTATTGCTAATTATTGCTAATTATTGCTAATTATTGCGAATTATTGCTAATTATTGCTAATTATTGGTAATTATTGGCAATTATTGGTAATTATTGGCAATTATTGGTAATTATTGGCAATTATTGGCAATTATTGGCAATTATTGGTAATTATTGGCAATTATTGGTAATTATTGGCAATTATTGCGAATTATTGTTAATTATTGCTAATTATTGTTAATTATTGCTAATTATTGTTAATTGTTGCTAATTATTGTTAATTATTGCTAATTATTGGTAATTATTGGTAATTATTGGTAATTAATGGTAATTATTGGTAATTAATGGTAATTATTGGTAATTAATACTAATTATTGGTAATTAATACTAATTATTGGTAATTAATACTAATTATTGGTAATTAATACTAATTATTGGTAATTAATACTAATTATTGGTAATTATTACTAATTATTGGTAATTATTACTAATTATTGGTAATTAATACTAATTCTTGGTAATTTTTCCTAATTTTTCCTAATTTTTGGTATTTGTTACTAATTATTCCTAATTATTTGTAATTATTCCTAATTATTGGTAATTATTGGTAATTATTGGTAATTATTGGTAATTATTGGTAATTATTGGTAATTATTGGTAATTATTGGTAATTATTGGTAATTATTGGTAATTATTCCTAATTATTCCTAATTATTGGAAATTATTGGTAATTATTGGTAATTATTCCTAATTATTCCTAATTATTGCTAATTATTCTTAATTATTACTAATTATTACTAATTATTACTAATTATTACTAATTATTACTAATTATTTCTAATTATTTCTAATTATTTCTAATTATTACGAATTATTACTAATTATTACTAATTATTGGTAATTATTCCTAATTATTACTAATTATTGGTAATTATTGGTAATTATTGGTAATTATTGGTAATTATTACTAATTATTACTAATTATTGGTAAGTATTGATAATTATTACTAATTATTACTAATTATTGTTAATTATTGGTAATTATTCCAAATTATTGGTAATTATTACTAATTATGGGTAATTATTACTACTTATTGGTAATTATTACTAATATTGGTAATTATTACTAATTATTGGTAATTCTTACTAATTATTGGTAATTATTACTAATTATTGATAATTATTACTAATTATTACTAATTATTGGTAATTATTACTAATTATTACTAATTATTCTTAATTATTGATAATTATTAATAATTGTTCCTAATTATTAGTAATTAAATGAATAATTATCAATAATTAGAAATAATTACCAATAATTACAAATAATAACATTATTAATATATTTTATTATTACTATTAAAATAATATAATTTTCTAATTTATATACAATTCTCCTTTCATCTGTGCGTTTTCTATCTCCACATACAAATAATACATGTGAAGACAGCAAACACACAGATGAAAAGAGAATTGTATATATATAAAAAATTATATTATTTTAATATTAATAATAAAATAGACTAATAACGTAATAATGTTATTATTCCTAATTATTGGTATTTATTACTAATTATTAATATTTATTCTTAATTATTAAAAATTATTACTAATTATTCCTAATTACCATTAACTATAAACAATACTAATAATTTAAATTTATTAAGTAATAAAACAATGTAAACATAATTAAATTACAACTAATTAAGAATAATTGAAACTAATAAAAAATTAAAAATAAATAAAAAATGAAAATGAACATAAATACCTTGAAAATTGATCTGCTCTGATCGTTCTTCAAAACTTTAATATCAGCTCCAGAGAAAAAAATTAAACTGGAGAAAAACTGAACTCAAGAAATATAATTTTGAGAGAAGGAGAAGATAAGGAATGAGAATGAAATGAAAAAAAACGGATGGGTGTATTTATAGGTTAGATAATTGCGACGGGCCCATTTGCGATGGGATTCCCGTCGCAAATAATACTATTTGCGACGGTACCCGTCGCAAATACCTTAACCAACATTTATTACGGTCAACTGGTAAATAGTTATTTGCGACGGGTCCCGTCGCAAATAACCATCTGCCGAGATACTATTTGCGACGGGAGAATATTCCCGTCGCAAATACCTTTTACCGCCGCCGGTTATTTACGACGGGTATATTCCCCCGTCGCAAATAAGTTTCCCGCGATTTGGCGCGCAAACCGCGCCAGTCCTTTTGCGACGGGGAAAGCTGTCTCGTCGCAAAAGGCTACTTATTTGCGATGGGCAAATAACCCCGTCGCAAATAAGTTTTTCACGGGACTATTTGCGACGGGATTTAATCCCGTCGCAAATAACCCGTCGCAAATGCCCTTTTTTCCCGTAGTGTTAATTACTTAAAACAACCTAAAAATATCCAAAACATCCACAAATCTCTCCAAGAACAAATAGCCAATATATAATTGATAAAAAAGTTATAAAAGGTATATATTTATTATAGTTATCCCAATAATTTATGAATCATCATAGATAGTGGATTTAATAGAAAAAAACATCCCGAGGAAAATAATAAAAGTCGCATTGCCCAAATAATTATGATCCTTAAATTTATCTTCAAGAGAACTGGAAAGAACCCAACCCAAGGAATAATTCAAACAGTAACCAATAAAATTCTGCCAAAACCAATTTATCCCAAATCATCTAAAAATGTAAGAGAGATCTCAAAAAAAACATAACACATTGAGAAAAGAAAATGGTCTACACCACAGGTCATTAGCTGAATTGAAGAAGAAAACTAAGACCTCATCTGAGGTGTCCTGAATATTTAATACATATATATTACATTTTTTTAAATTAATATACAACATATAGTAAAATTATAAACCCAATATAATAATAAAGGTTTATTATCTTTGGACACTAGACAATAAATAACTTCTTCATAAATGATCTTCAAAATATCCTAGAAATATATTTTATCATAATAATTTCGATATACATTCCCTACATAACACTTTTCTATATTAAATGGGTAAAATGGAAACATAAGAAAGGGTTAGATCATATGATCATTAAGGAAAGACATAGGATATATCAATAAATGAGCATTTGTAAGAATAAGGGTATGAAAACATGATCATAAAAAAGAAACTACATTCAGATATCATAAATCAGGATTCATGGAACTATAATTTTTTATAACAAAAGAAAACATTAATAAGAGTATGGGATCATTAATAATCAATCATTATCCAATGTAGCATGTCATAAACATATGTATCTGGAAATATTAAAAGTATATAATGATGTGAACATGCATAAATACTAATAAGATCCCTCTTTAAGTCAAGGATATGAAATCAAGACATTGTATAAAAGTTTTGACAAGAAAATAGGTTATTGAATTTACTTATATACATGAAACCAGGTACACACATCAATACAGGTACATGATGCCAGATTTATTAAAAATAGATGGAAGATGAAATTCGGTTCACACATAAAATAGTTATCTCATTCGTTATCCACCATTACCCATTTAATTAAATGTCTATATAACAATGTGTCCATCATTCACAAAACAATGAGACATGTTTGATCCGCATGATTATAGAAAATTCATTATATCATCACTCATGTAAAGGAAACCAGAATCATAAACATTTTTTCATTTCATAATAGAATAACGAATTTAAAATAGACAAGTTTCAAAAAATTATTGTTAAATCATCATCATCGAAAACATAAGTCTTTTAGAGAAACAAACTGGATGGAATGATAAGATTATATCCCTAGTTAAGCATAAATAATCTTGAATTATATTAATGTAAATAAAAATACCATTAAAATATCATTAGAAATTTTCTTTAGGAAAATAAACTTTTTATTTTGAAATCATCTATTTTAAATTAAAAATAATGCAGTATATTAAAAAATATTTGAAAATAACCAAGGAATCATGTGAATGAATCTTCGTAGAAAATAATAATCATGATTATAAGAATATTTATTCATTTTGTATATATACAAGTAATTTCTTTTCCTCCCTATTGAAAATAGTTATAAATGACTAGTTCAAAAAAATCACAAAAAGATTCCTTTTAAACCATTTTAAACAAAGTAAACAGTAAATAATATTAACTAGTAATACATTACAAGTATTATTAATTATATATGTATAAAAATATTTAGGGGAATGGAAATGGAAGAAAATGTTCGTCGACCATTGAGAGAATAAGGTTGAATTTTCTTTACAAATATTTTCATAGTCATTTTAAGTAAAAAAAGAGTGAAAAGTTGTATTATTTCATGAATATTACCTTAATATACAATTTATAATAAAATATATCCGGTTTAAAAGAATATATTTATATAATTTTGATCAATGTAAATATAACATAGTTAATACTAAAAAGAAATGATATTGCAACATAAACCCTTACCTCAACTCTTGTCCTACTTTGTATGTAGTAAAAGCTATAATATAATCAATATATATTTATTATACATATATTATTAAAGAATATTAATAAATATAATACCATATATTTTTTACTTATAACATCTTTTTAATCATTTATTATTAATTCATTATTAAAATCATATCCCGCATGATAACTGTTTCGTGATTCTTGCATGTTTCAATTATACAGTTCCAGTACGTGTACTTTGATCATGGTTCTATAATATATAAAATATTAATCATGTCATAATTTTCATATTTCATCATTATATGCACTATAATAATTATTCATATATAGTGGTGATAAAAATAAATTACAACACTTTGTGGGAAGGTAATATGTACGTTCCAATTAGTGATGCTTCCTTTTGTCAATGAGTGAAATGAAATAAAGGTAACTAATATTCACCTTAATAGATTTGTCATTATATCATTAATATCATATATATTCATTAAATTTAACCTTTTTACAATTCATGTAAATTCAAAAATGAATAATAAATCTCATCACCTTGTTGAGGTGGTAATCCACAAGTATGAACAGTCAACATTATCATTTCATAATAGATAGTAAGGTAAGAAGGTAGATAATATATTATAATTAAAAAATAATTATTATTTCATTAATATAATATATAAAAATTAAAAAATTTATAATAACCAACTATTAATAATGGTGATGGATAATGAATCATATAGTGATTGATGTTCTAAGGATAGGTTAAGGAAAATGGTAAGTTAAGGTACATATATATTTTTTAAATGGGTATTAATTGAGTTTATGGATTATATTTTAACACTATAAATTGATCCTGTGTGGTTTTGAATTACTGATTAAGTTCGCGCTCACACAGTTCACACAATTCTTGACATCGCGTGTTTTGGGTTTATTGTTAAATTTATTGATTAGTTTCATTTAAATTAAAATCTCAATTAATATATCATATTAAGTGAATTAAAATAGATAATTGATTCAAAATAAATTAATGATCGAGGTTGTAGGTAGATCAATTACTAAAAAGAAAAACCCATCCATGGGTGGTGTAATCATCGTAGTAACATTTTCTATGTGCAGTGGTTTAGAATGTGTATAACCAAATTTTGTTTCTATTCTTAATTAAATCCAACATAGGAAGAGTGAATAAGAAGATAATTGAAAAAAATAGAAGAAAATGGAAGAAATAAAATAGGAATAAAGACATTTATTATGAAAACATAAATATTACAACATGTGAAAGAGAGAAAGGAATCTATGAAGGGAAACATTCTTTAAGAGCTCCCACTATTTGTATAGGAAGTTAAAAAACCACAAAGGTGTTGAGAAGAATCTTCTGGAACTCCAAAATGTTATCACTTCACTCCTTGGTCGAACTTGCAATTGGGGTTCCCAAGGTTCCAATTTGTATCCAAAATGGGAAGTGGGTTTGGCACCTAGATTTCGAGATAGCAATTATGTCTTGGTTTTGGATTGGTAAATGGACTTATCTAGACTTTTAAAAAAGAAAAAAGTTATAGTAAATAATATTGAATATCTCCAGGTCAAATTGTTCATCTAATAAAGGATTATAGTGCAGGATATAACAATAATAAAGAACCAAATCTCGGACATTGTGTTGGTTATATCCCCAAGAGAGTGGTTTGGATGGCCCCCTTAATGGAATAATTGGGCTTTTGTTTCTTTAGATGAAATGTATCCCATGATTTTATGCTGTGAACCAAAAATTTTACATCCATTTGTTGGTACTAATGTTTTTAAATGTGCAAAATACTAGATAAATGTCCTTGGAATTCCATGCAGTTTAGTCCATTTTCCTTTAAGATCATCTTTAACCCTCCAAATCACCTCCTCCTATAACAGAATCACCTAAATAATAATAAATTTCCTTTTTAACAGTGATAAACATTTAATAATTTAATAAAATGGGATGGAAAATTTGATATAATATTTGTAAATTTAAATTCAAAATATTTTTAAAATAGTGAAGCAAGGGGTGAAATAAAGCAGTGAATCGTGATGGTATCATATCGCTATTTGGAGTGTGTAGACCACACATGTAACACCCCAAGCTTCCACGGTATATTTCCTTTGAATAATGCAATAGCATGCATTGTACATAACTTCGATATTCTAACACACCATGACCAATCAAAATAGATGTTATGAATAGTAATACACAATTTTTGAAATTTTATAAATTTTAACTTTCAAAATTGACTTCATTTTTTGATTCGGAATATCGAAATTAGCTTAGGGTGAATTTTGGGTTCTTTTCTATTAACTTTCATATTTTGATGAATAATGAATGTTACTAAGTTTTAATTAAAAACAAATTTTTTAATATAAATAATTAATTGTTATAAATTATGAATTTGAGTGATTTTAATGTCTAATTAGATTATATTTTTACCATTTAATCCAATGAGGTTCATTGTACATAATTTCACATTTGAACTGGAGATAAGCAAGTGTCAATCTTTTGATAGTTACTATTTCTTAAAAACACGCTATTTGTTTTGACCACAGGAATTAATTTAAATTAATTAATTCAACTTATATGTTTTGAATTTTGTAAAATAGACATCATTTTTGAATTCATAATATCAAATATAGCTTAGTCTGAATTTTTGGTATTTTTATGAAAAATATAAAATTTTGATGAATATTGAAAACACTAATTTATTGGTTAAAATCGATTTTTTATTTAAATAATTTTTTAATTTATTTAATTTAATTTATGTAAAAATAGATACATAATACTTATATAAGTTCATTTTAATTCATTGGAGTCAGTTTATAATAATTTTAGATATATAAAACTTTTATTGAACTTTTCACCATCTTTTACCCACCTCCTAGGAGAATTTGAAAATTCCCATAAAACTTAAGTTTACCACTTCTGTGAGTTGAATTTCGAAAATACGAGAGGCACGATTAATATCAAGGAGTAAAATGTGGTTCAATAAGATAAAAATAATTTTTCATGAATAGTAACTTCTTAAATTTATTTACCACGGTTAAAAGTAAATATGGTAATTAAGGGTAAAGGTGATATTAATATTACCCTAACACATGTACTAATTCTATTGTACAAGTTTATCTCGACCAAAAACAACCTAAAGAATAAAATATTATCATTTAGGCCCACTTGGATTAGATTTGGACATTTATTATTATTTAATTCAAAGAAGAGTTAAAAGAGTTCAAATCAATGTTTAATCACTAAAACATTTTTATCATTGGGTTATATATAAGATAAATTCTCTTATAAATATTAATTAGAAATTTAAAAATATTTCCTAAATAATTATATTTTATTTATAATTTTTATACATTATATAATTTAATTTATTTATGACACAATTATGATGCAGTAATTACCAAATTAATGAAATAATAAAATAATTGATATTATAAATATCCAAATAAATGTAATTTGAGCCTTTTAATTAATTACACTAATTTTATAGGTTAATATGACATTTTTTTATTGATTTAATTAAGTTTTTTCTAAGTAATCATGTTGTTATGAGTTTCACAAATATCGAATTCCAAATAGTGTCAAAATTGACATAAAACAGTTTTTAAAACAAATGTAATATTATTAATTGATACTAAATTTCTAAAAATATAAGTTTTGTCCAAATGACTTATATCATGATATTAGTATCATTAATGGACCACTTGGGGGTCTCTTCAATGTATATAGTAAGTTTATTAACTATATAATATAAAAATACAAAGTGACATGGTAAATGTCAAACTGATTAACTAAGAGTTAAAACTAAAAGATGTGGTTAAAATAATGACCCAAACCTGTCTAAAATCTATTTGTTGAAATAATTTCGACCCATAACCACCTTATAATTTGAATAATCTAATTTGGAGCCATTAGATACCGAATATGAATTTATTATAAAATACTACTCTATGTTTTTCCTAAAGATCCCATCCTCCCCCTTATAAAAGGACACCACTTATAACCAATTCCTTAAACCTATCAAGCCTTTTGGATCATCCAAACTCTGCCCAATTAAGCTCCCTACATCATTATCCTCCTCCTAGACGACTTAACATAGGTATAAGGAACTTCAAGAGTCCTTTTTGGTTCAAACCAAAGGGAGTTACCCAAATTAAAGGTAACGATTTCTCTTAGCTTTTTTTCTTTTATTTTACTTCTCCAACCCCTAAAATCTTCTTATTATTTTTTTTTGTAACGAAACCAGACTCCAAAATATACTAGGATATTTTTATGATAATTATTAGAACTAAAATTACACACACCTCCATTTAAGGGGTGAAGAATATAATGTTTCTGTGGATGGAAACCAAACGCCTCACGAAAGGATGATTGTTCAATTATCTCCTACCACCTCTCATGGTGGCCATTATGATGGAACTGTAATTAAATATGATAGTAATGATATTTATTTTAAATATAATCCTCTGTAATTACATTATATATCATACCATAATTCGTTTCATGTTGTACATATATATGATAATTTCATTTGATGAAGTGCGGACTACCGCCCCCTCAAAGTGATATGACTCATTCATACCATAAATGGAACGTATAAAGAATGGTGTTAATGAACATAAGTAACATATATATGATATTATATCATACTGGAATTATAATATTCCTATGTATCATTTTCTTTTTATTCCTTTTAAAATGAAAAATGGAATGGAAGTTGCATTCGTGCGTACGTACGGATTACCGTCTCCATGAACGCGATTAGATTCAATTCCCCATCATATCCATTCAAGACTATTTATAATTTGTTGATTAAAGGTAATTTTTAAGGACTTGATATCATTCTGGATATGAATAAGATACAACCTACCCATAACAAACACAGCTTACGTAACAAATCATTTAAAGGAGAATGAATCAGTTAACACCTGAAACAACGATAATACTAAAATATTATTAACAAAACATAATTAAAAGATCATATATGATATAATATTTATATAAATTATTCTTTTATAATTTAATAACAATTATTTAACTATTATACAAAAGGTTGACATACCCTCAACCAAGGAAAAGTACAAGGTAAGGGGTTTTCATCTCACTCCATATTCCTGTGAGATTCATGCCATATTGCCACTATTAACTTTTGTGTGGTGTATATACTGCCCATAATTGTATTCTTTGGGTAATACACTTTAATTTATGTGTATTTAAATATTAATTGAATAAGACCTCTTTCATGGGTTGTATGTTTCGTAAGTTACCAAATTGGTAAGGGTTAATTCCTCAATCTCATTATTATCCGAGATTGATTATGTGTAAGTATTTACTGGGAAATTTTTATTAACCATGTCCATTTTTCATAAAAATGATTTCAAAATGAGTATTTTAAGTATTTTTGAATGTTACTCTTTATCAAGATCAGAATTTTAAATGTTTTAAAGATTTATTCCTCTAAATTGTTCTCATTAATGTCCATGTTTTCAAATTGATTTTAAGGATTTATTTATATGGACATTAATGTTTTGAAATGATAATTCTTCTCAAAATTTTCAAAGTGGTATGAGACACATTGATTCAAAAAACACTTTTAAATTACTTTCTTTATAAATGTGTGACTTTTAAATGATTTAAAAAAAGAGATATTTCTCTCAAATAGTTTTGATTTCATCTTTGTCAACATCCTTTAATGGATTTTAAGCTTATTTGAAGTTGGTTTATTATGATACAAAACTTCCATATTTTATTGAAGGTTTTTGTGATATGTTTTATTGTGGATGTGTTATTTTTATACCATTAATGGTTTATGGAGAAAGTATTGACATTTCGTATGCTAGAATTAATACGAATGTTTATGTTATATTTCATCCTCTTATTAAGATGAATGTGTTGGACTAGTATGTTCCAAGTTGGATACCGGTAAAAGTAAGCCCTACGGGTTGGGGTCTGGTTACAGTAGACCCTATGGGTTGGTGTCTGGTTATTAGAGGTACTCCGAGTTGGTGTCCGATTATTTGAGGCACTCCGGGTTGGTGTCTGGTTATTAGAGGCCCTTCGTGTTGGTGTCCTGTTATTAGAGGCACTCCAGGTTGGAGTCCGGTTACAGAGGCTCTTCGGGATGGAGTCTGGTTACAGAGGATCTCTGGGTTGGGTTCTGGTTATAGTCATCCCTTAGTTCTTGGCATGAGGCCTTGAAACAGAAATTAAAACTCAGCATTATGAATTTCCATCATTATGAAAGTGGTTATTGATATTGCATGTGATTATTCGACTAGTAGAATATCCATGTGAATAAGTAAATGGAATTATTACATTTTATCTTTTCCATATTATGTCTATGTTCATGTTTAAAAGGATTTTGTTTTAGTTATACATTGCCTTAAATGTTTATGTTTATTTATGAATGTTTCTGCTATATTGTTATCCTTACTGAGCATCTGAGCTCACCCCTTTCAATGTTTTAAATTTTTCCCATGATGTGAAGAAGTAATTTATGAATGACATGTAGGGAGTGTATGAGGGGATATGAAGGAAAGATTTTGATGTAGTTCTTTTCACCTTATGATGTAATGAAAGACTTATGAATATATCTAGTGATTCCAAGGATACTAAACTAATTAGTCTCTCAAGATTTGATATTTTGGGATCATGCCAATCTTATGTAATAATGCACCGACTCTGAGTAACTGGGGTCGGGGCATTACAGTTGGTATCAGAGAAAGTTTAGTACAAAACATGGAAGCTAGATTTAGATATACTCTGATTAGAGTACATATCCCTAAGATAAACTTTGAGGATTAGTATAGAAGAACTTCCAATAATTTTGATATTGTAGAGATTTTTTTAGTTTTCCGAGCAATACATTCTTGTCTGGATATGAACAGGAAGAGGTGCCTCTGGCACAATTGTACCTAGGGGTAAAACCCAAAAACACTGCTTTGAGCTAGACTCGAACGAGAACTATTGCACGACAACGGGCCTTGCTGCACTCTTGGTTACGACACTCCCGGGGGATATGCTAAGGATAATTCACATTTTCTTTACAAACCATTATGAAGGGTTTATGAGTATATAATTCCTCAAAGAAGACATTTTTATGATTATGGATTATATCCATAAACTGTTTAATTTATGTTAAGTGTTTTACAATTTTGGGATTAGGTATTGTTATTCATAAACTAATCTAGTGTATGCCATTGTATAGAAATGGTGTCTAGTTGAAGGAATGAGAACTCCAGCAATAGGCATGATCTGAAGAGTAAGAAAGATCATATCTTTCATGATATTAAGCCAGAATTTAGAAGGGAAATAGTCTCCCACATATTATCATCATATGAAGAAATAGTATCATGTGTTGGTAAGAGAAGTAAAGAATTCTCGAAGTCCTATGGATTTGAAGGGAAGCTAGCGAAGGAAATGATGGTAGAAAGAAGGACAGATAAAGGGAAGAAGGTAAAGAAGGATTTTCCCATATGTGATAACTATGGAAAGAATCACTTTGGAAATTTAATGAAGGGAATGGGAGTATGTTATAAGTGTATAGAAAAAGGACACCAAGTACGTGAGTGAAAGGGTAAGAAAAGGATTTCAAATGTACAATGCTTTATCTGCAAGGAGTTTGGACACTACGTGAACCAATGTCCCAATCATTAGACTATGCCGCAAATGATGATATTGGATAATAATAATGTTATGATACTACCACAGATGAAGAGTAATGACTAGTGTTCTTATGTTGTTATTTTGGAATTATTACATTTAAGTGTTGTATCGATGATGTACTGGAAATAAATAAGGATTGTACTGTAGTACGATTTAATTGAGGATTTGAGATTTTATGGTACTATGAAAAGTGACTCTAATCGAGTTATACTTTTTGGAAATTACTTGGTTGAAGGAAAGATAAACCTTAATATGGTCCTAATATTGAGGTACAAATTTTTGAATAAGAGATGGTTGATTTGGGTAAATTATATTGGATATTCTTGACTGCCTTGAAACTGATTAAAGATTGGTACATTACATCATTGTTAGAGTTTACAAAATTTTTGGATGGATTAAGTATATCCAGTATTCTATAAGGAATAAGGGAGCATGAATGTAATCAATAAGGTTTTATGGTAATTCAGGATGTTTTAGTGTTTTAAAAGAGTACATGATGAAGTTATTCACATGCTATTACAGGGTAAAAAGGATATACATTATGATTACCTTTCATATAAGTTTTGGACTGAGATATTACTGAAGTATTTTGGATAAGTATAAAGGTGGGAATGGATTATATTTTACATTTTATACTACAGTTAAATTTATTTTTGGATATTTATAAAAAGGACAACACGAAGACCGTGTGACAACCCATCATGTCGGACAAAGCTGCACGAATCGAAACCACAAACATAGTGCAATTGGGATTTATTGCCTACCACTGGACTACGTGAAGTTCCTGGATGGTATAATGAAATGTATTTTTGTAAGGGTCTTATATGTGAATTATAAATTAATTATATTTGGAACCCTATAGGATTAGAATAAATAGAGTTTTTCGGAGTTCTATTAACTTTGGGAGTGAAAGACGGGTTTGTGGTAAAAATTTATTAAAGAACGAAAGTCTACATGACAAGTAATATATTTCCTTAAGTTCTTAGTAAGTCTATTAAATAAATTACTCATCTTTATGAAAGGTAACTTAAAACAAAAATGTTCTCGGTTAACTTTTCATACTGGGGAATCAAACACCGTTTAACCAATCACAAGTTTGTGGTTTTCTTGTATTTAACTATCTCTTAAACCTGTTTTCTACAACTCCCCATAAGAGCATGATGATTTTTTTCTCCTTCATATCCATGTTTCCATAGGATCCTAGTATGGGCTATCTCAGGTGACCTTTGTACTTCTCTTTCTTTAATTTAAAATTATATTTTTATTAACCCTATTTATGATATGGGTTTTCCACAAAGGTATTTTCTATTTTCAACCTTTTATTTTCGAAAAACATTTTCAAATTTCGAGGATGCAATTTATTGAAGTAGGGGAGAATGTAACACCCCAATCTTCCACGGTACGTTTCCCTTTGAATAATGCAATAGCTTTCATTGTACGCAACTTCGAGATTCTAACAGACCGTGACCAATCAAAATAGCCGTTATGAATAGTAATACCCACTTTTCGAAATTTTATAAATATTATCTTTCAAAATAGACTTCAGTTTTGGATTTAGAAAATCGAAATTATCTTAGGGTGATTTGTTTTACTTTTCTAATAACTTTCATATTTTGATGAATAGTGAAAATTACTATGTTTTAATTAAAAAAAACTTTTTTAATCGAAATAATTAATTGTTATAAATTATGCATTTGAGTGATTTTAATGTATAATTAGATTATTTTTGTACCATTTAATTCAATGTGGGTCATTGTACATAATTTCACATTTAAACTGGACATAAGAAAGTATCAATCTTTCGATAGTTATTATTTCATTAAAACACGCTATTGGTTTTGACAACGAGAATGAATTTAAATTAATTAATGCAACTTATATGTTTTGAATTTGGTAAAATAGACATAATTTTTGAATTAATAATATCAAATAGAGATTACGCCGAATTTTTGGTCTTTTTCTGAGAAACATAAATTTTTTATGAATAGTGAAAAACACTAAGTTATTGGTTAAAACTGATTTTTTTATTTAAATAATTATTTATTTTGTTTAAATTAATTTGTGTCAAAACAGATACATAATACTTATATAAGATCATTTTAATTCATTGGAGTCAGTTTATAAAAATTTTAGATATATAAAACTTTTATTGAACATTTCACCATCTTTTACCCACCTCATAGGAGAATTTGAAAATTCCCATAAAACATAATTTTACCTCTTCTTTGAGTTTAATTTCAAAAATAAGAGAGACATGGTTAATATCATGGAGTAAAATGTGGTTCAATAAGATAAAAATTATTTTTGGTGAACAGTAACTTTTACTTTTATTTACCACGGTTAAAAGTAAATAGGGTAATTAAGGGTAAAAATGATATTAATATTACCCTATCACATGTCCTAATTCTATTATACAAGTATATCTCGACGAAAAACAACCTTGGAATAAAATATTATCATTTAGTTCCACTTATATTATATTAGAACATTTATTATTATTTAATTCAAAGAAGAGTTAAAAGACTTAAAATCGATGATAAATTACTAAAAAAAATTAATATAGGGTTTTATATAAGATAAATTCGATTATAAATATTAATTATAAATTTACAAATATTTCATACATAATGGTATTTTATTTATAATTTTTAGACTTTAAATAATTTAATTTATAAATGACACAATGGTGATGCAGTAATTACCTAATTAATGAAATAATAAAATAATGGATATTATAAATATCAAAATAAATGCAATTTGAGCCTTTCTATGAATTAAACTAATTTTATAGGTTAATATGACATGTTAGTATTTATTTAATTAATATTTTTGAAGTAATCATGCATTTATGATTTTCACAAAAATCAAATTCCAAATAGTGTCAAAATTGACATAAAAGAGTTTTTAAAACAAATATTATATTATTAATTGATATTAAATTCCTAAAAATCCAAGGTTAGGCCAAAGGACTTATATAATTATAGTTGTATCATTAATGGACCACTTGGAGTCTCTTTAATTTATATAGTAATTTTATTAACCATATAATATAAAAATACAAAGTGACATGGTAAATGTCAAACTAATTAACTAAGAGTTAAAACTAAAAGATAAGGTTTAAATAATGACCCAAACTTGTCTAAAATCTATTGTTTGAAATAATTTCGACTCATACCCACCTTAGACTTTGAATAATCCACTATAGAGGCATTATAAACTGAATATAAATTTATTATAAAATAATACTTTAAGATTTTCCTAAAGAGCCCCTCCTCCCCCTTATAAAAGGACACCACTTCTAACCAATTCATCACACCTCTAAAGCCTTTTGGCTCATCCAACCTATGACTAATTAAGCTCCCTACATCCCTATACTCCTCCTAGAATCATTACCTCTAGAATAAGGCACTTCAAGAGTCCTTTTTTGTCCAAACCAAAGGGAGTTACCCAAATTAAAGGTAACGATTTCTCTTAGCTTCTTTTCTTTTATTTTACTTCTCCAACCCCTAAACTCTTCTTATTCTTTTCTTTTGTAATGAAACCAGTATCAAAAATATACTAGGATATTTTTATGAGAATTATTAGAACTAAACTTACACACACCTCCATCTAATGGGTGAAGAATATAATGTTTCTCTAGATGGAAACCAAACGCCTCACGAAACGATGACTGTTCAATTATCTCCTACCACCTCTCATGGTGGCCATTATGATGGAACTGTAATTAAATATGATACTAATGATATTTATTTTATATATAATCTTATCTAATTCCATTCTATATCATACAATTATTCATTTCATGTTGTATATATATACAATAATTTCATTTGAGGAAGTGTGGACTACCACCCCCTCAATGTGATATGACTCGTTCATACCATACATGGAACGTATAAAGAGTGATGTTAATTAACATAAGTAACATATATAAGATATTACATTATACTGTAATTATAATATACCTATGTATCATATGTTTTTCATTCCTTTTAAAATGAAAAATGAAATGGAAGTAGCGTTCGTGCGTACGTACGGATTACCGTCTCCACAAACGCGATGAGATTCAATTCCCCATCATATCCATTCAAGAATAATTCACATTTGATTATTAAGATTAATGTTTAAGGACTTGATATCATTCTAGATGTGAATAAATTATAACCTATCCATTACAAACACATCTTACATAATAAAGCATATAAAGGAAAACGAATCAGTTAACACCCGAAACAATGATAATACTAAAATATTTTTAACAATACAATATTAAAAGATCTTATATGATATCATATTTATATATATGATTCTTTTATAATTTAATTACAATGATTCAACTATTATACAGGAGGTTAGCCTACCCTCAACCAAGAAAAAGTACAAGGTAAGGGGTTTTCATCTCACTCCTTATTCCCGTGAGATTCATGCCATATTTCCACTATTACCTTTTGTGTGGTGTATGTTCTGCCCATAATTTTATTCTTTGTGTAATATACTTTAATTTATTTTTATTTACATATTCATTGTATGATACCTCTTTCATGGGTTGTATATTTCGTAAGTTACCAAATTGGTAACGGTTAATTCCTCAATCTCATTATTATCTGAGATTGTTTATGTGTAAGTATTTACGGGGAAATTTTTATTATCCATGTCCATTTTTCATAAAAATGATTTTCAAAATGAATATTTTAAGGATTTGTGAAAGGTACCATTTATCAAGATCATAATTTTAAATGTTTTAAAGATTTATTCTTCTATATCATTATCATTAATTTCCATGTTTTCAAATTTATTTTAAGGATTTATTTATATGGACATGAATGTTTTGAAATGATAATTATTTTCAAAATTTTCAAAGTGGTATGGGACACTTTGATTCAAAAATATATTCTAAATTACATTATTTATAAATGTGTGACTTTTAAATGATTTAAAAAAAAGAGATATTTCTCTCAAATAGTTTTGATTTCATCTATGTCAACATCCTTTGATTCAAAACTTCCATATTGTATTAACGGTTTTGTGATATGTTTGATTGCGGATGTGTTATTTTTATACCATTCATGGTTTATGGAGAAATTATTGACATTTCGTATTCTAGTTTTAATACGAATGTTTATGTTATATTTCACCCTCTTCTTAAGATGAATGTTTTGAACTAGTATGTCCCGGGTTGGGGACTGGTAAAAGTAAGCCCTTCGGGTTGGGTTCCTGTTACAGTAAACCCTTCGAGTTGGTGTTCGGTTATTAGAGGCACTCCGGGTTGGTGATTAGAGGCACTCTGGGTTGGTGTCTGGTTATTAGAGGCACTCCGGGATGGTGTCCGGTTATTAGAGGCACTCCGGGTTGGTGTCCGGTTGTTAGAGGCACTCCGGGTTGGATTCCGGTTACAGAGGCTCTACGGGATGGAGTTCAGTTACAGAGGCTCTCTGGGTTGGGTTCCGATTACAGTCATCCCTTAGGTCTTGGAACGAGGCCTTGACACAGAAATTAAAGTTCGGCATTATGAATTTCCATCATTTTGAAAGTGGTTCTTGATATTACATGTGATTACTCGACTACTAGAATATCCATGTGAATAAGTAAATGGAATTATTTAATTTTATCTTTGCCATATTATGTCTAAGTTCATGTTTAAAAAGCTTTTATTTTAGTTATGCATTGCCTTAAATGTTTGTGTTTATTTATGAATGTTTTTGCTATATTGTTATCCTTACTAAGCATCTAAGCTCACCCCATTCAATGTTTTAAATTTTTCCCTGGATGTGAAGATGAAATTTATGAATGACCTGCAGGGAATGTATGAGGGGATATGAATACAAGATTTTGTTGTAGTTATTTTCACTTTATGATATAATGAAACACTTATGAATATATCGAGTGATTCCAAGGCTACTAAACTAATCGTTATTTCGAGATTTGATCTTTTGTGATCATGCCAATGTTATGTAATAATGCACCGATTATGGGTAACTTGGGTCGGGGAGTTACAGTTGGTATCAGAGAAAGTTTAGTACAAAACTTGGAATCTAGATTTAGATAAACTCTGATTTGAGCACATAGCCCTCAGATAAATATTTAGGATTAGTATAGAATAACTTCCTAAAATTTTGATATTGTAGAGATCTTGTGAGTTTTCCAAGAAATACATCCCTGTCTGGATACGAGCAGGTAGAGGCGGCTCTGGCACAGATGTACCTAGGGGTATATCCCAAAACACCGCTTTGAGCTAGACTCGAATGGGAACTGGTGCACGACAATGGGCCTTACTACACTCTTGGTTACGAAACTCTTGGGGGATATGCTAAAGATGATTCTCATTTTCTTTACAACCCATTATGATGGGTTTATGAGTATATACTTCCTAAAAGAAGACATTTTTATGATTATGGATTATATCCATAAACTGTTTAATTTTTGTTAAGTGTTTTAAAATTTTTGGATTAGGTATTTCTATTCATTAAGAAATCTAGTGTATTCCATTGTTTAGAAATGGCGCCTAGTAGAAGGAATGAGAACTCCAGCAATACGCATGATCGAAAGAGTAAGAAAGATCATATCTTTCATGGTCTTAAGCTAGAATTTAGAAGGCAAATAGTCTCCCACATATTATCTTCTTATGAAGAAATAGTATCATGTGTTGATAAGATAAGTAAATAATTCTCAGAGTCCTATGGATTTGAAGGGAAGCTAGAGAAGGAAAGGATGGTAGAGAGAAGGATAGATAAAGGGAAGAGGGTAAAGAAGGATTTTCCCATATGTGATAACTGTGGAAAGAATCACTTTGGAAATTTCTTAAAGGGAATGGAAGTATGTTATAAGTGTGGAGAAAAAGAACACCAAGTATGTGACTGCAAGGGTAAGAAAAGGGTTTCAAATGTACAATGCTTCATCTGCAAGGAGTTTGGACATTACGTGAACCAATGGCCGAGTCATTAGACAATGACGCAAATGATTCTATTGGATAATAATTAAGTTATGATACTACCATAGATGAAGAGTAATGACTAGTGTTCTTATTTTGTTATTTTGGAATTATTTCATTGAAGTGTTGTATTAATGATGTACTGGAAATAAATAAGGATTGTTCTGCAGTACTATTTCATTGAGGATTTGAGATTTTATGGTACTAAGAAAAGTGACTCTAAAGCGAGTTAAACTTTTTGGAAATTAAATGGTTGAAGGAAATATAAACCTTAATATGGTCCTAATATTGAGGTACAGATTTAGGAATAATATATGGTTAATTTGGGTAAATTATATTCGATATTCTTGACTGCCTTGAAAATGATTAAAGATTTGTATATTCCATCATTGATAGAGTTTACAACATTTTATGATGGATGAAGTATATCTAGTATTCTATAAATAATAATGGAGAATGAATGTAATCAATAAGGTTTTATGGTAATTCAGAATGTTTCAGTGTTTTAAAAGAATACATGATGAAGGTATTCACATGCTATTATGGGGTAAAAAGGATCTACATTATGATTACCTTTTATATATGTTTTGGACTTAGAATTTACCGAAATATTTTGGATAAGTATAGAAGTTATAATGGTTTATATTTTACATTGGATACTATTTTTCAAATTATTTTTTGATATTTATAAAAAGGACTACACGCAGACCTTATGACAAACCTTCACGTCGAACAAAGCTGCGGGAATCAAACCCACAAACATTGTGCAATTGGGATTTATCGCCTACCACTGGACTACATGAAGTTCCTGGATGGTATAATGTAGTTTATTTTTTTTAAATGGTCAGATATGTGAATTATAAATTCATTATATTTGTAACCCTATACGATTAGGAGACATAGAGTATTTTTGAGTTCTATTAACTTTGGGAGTGAAATTTTGGTTTGTGGTAAAAATTTATTAAAGAAAGAAAGGATACATGACATGTTAGTATATTTCCTTATTTTCATAGTAAATCTCCTAAATAAATTCCTCAACTTTATGAAGAGTAACGTAAAACAAAAATGTTGTCGGTTAACTTTTCCTACTGAAGAATCAAACCTCATTCAACCAATCACAAGTTTGTGATTTTCTTGTAGTTAACTTTCTCCAAATCATGTTTTCTAAAACTCCCCATAAGACCATAATGATTTGTTTCTCCTTCATATCCATGTTTTCATAGAATCCTAGTATGTTCTATCTCGGGTGACCTTTGTACTTCTCTTTCATTCTTTTAAAGTTATATTTTTATTAAACCTATTTCTGATATGGGTTTTACATAAAGGTATTTTCTATTTTCAACCTTTTATTTTCGAAGAACATTTTCAAATTGCGAGGACTCAATTTATTGAAGGATGGGAGAATGTAACACCCCAAGATTCCATGGTGCATTTCCCTTTGAATAACTCAGTACCTTTCATTGTACGCAACTTCGAGATTCTAACACAACGTGGCCAATCAAAATAGCTGTTATGAATAGTAATAGCCACCTTTTGAAATTTTATAAATTTTATCTTTCAAAATTGACTTCATTTTTGGATTCGGAATAACAAAATTATCTTAGGGTGAATTTTTGGTAGATTTTTGATAACTTTAATATTTTGATGAATAGTGAAAATTTCTAAGTTTTAATTAAATACAACCTTTTTAATCGAAATGATTTATTGTAATAAATTATAAATTTGAGTGATTTTAAAGTATAATTGGATTATATTTTTACAATTTATTCCAATGCAGGTCATTGGACATAATTTCACATTTAAACTGGAATAAGCAAGTGTCAATCTTTTGATAGTTATTATTTCTTAAAAACACACTATTTGTTTTGACAACCAGAATTAATTTAAATTAATTAATTCAAATTATATGTTTTTTATTTGGCAAAATACACATCATTTTTTAATTCATAATATCAAATATATCTTAGGCTGAATTTTTGGTATTTTTCTGAGAAACACCAATTTTTGATGAATAGTGAAAAACACTAAGTTATTGGTTAAAACCAAATTTTTTATTTAAATAATTATTTATTTTATTTAAATTAATTTATGTCAAAATAGATACATAATACTTATATAAGTTCATTTTAATTCATTGGAGTAAGCTTATAATAATTTTAGATATATAAAAAGTTTATTGAACTTTTCACCGTCTTTTACCCACCTCCTAGGATAATTTGAAAATTCCCATAAAACGTAATTTTACCACTTTTGTGAGTTGAATTTAGAAAATCCTAGAGACACCGTTAATATCGAGGAGTAAATTGAGGTTCAATAAGATAAAAATAATTTTTTTTGAATAGTAACTTTTTTACTTTTATTTACCAGGGTTAAAATTAAATAGGGTAATTAAGGGTAACAATGATATTAATATTAACCTAACACATGTCCTAATGCTATTTTACAAGTGTATCTCGACCAAAAACAACCTTAGGAAAGAAATATTATCATTTAGGTCCATTTGGATTAGATCAGGACATTTATTACTATTTAATTCAAAGAAGAGTGAAAAGAGATAAAATCAAAGTTTAATTACTAAAACATTTTTAATATTGGGTTATACATAAGATAAATTCGATTATAAATATTCATTAGAAAACTAAAAATATTGCCTACATAATGGTATTTTATTTATAATTTTTAGACATTAAATAAGTTTATTTATATATGACACAATGGTGACGCAGTATTTACCTAATTAATTAAATAATAATAAAATTGATATTATAAATATCAAAATAAATGTAATTTGAAACTTTTTATGAATTAAACTAATTATATAGGTTAATATGACATGTTATTATTTATTTTATTAAATTTTTTTCGAAGTAATCATGCTGTAATGATTTTCAAAAAAATAAAATTCCAAATAGTGTCAAAATGGACATCAAAGAGTTTTTAAAACAAATATTATATTATTAATTGATATTAAATTCCTAAAAATATATGGTTCGGCAAAAGGGCATATATCATGATATTTTTATCATTAATGGAACACTTGGGGATCGCTTGGATGTATATAGTAAGTTTATTAACTACATAATATAAAAATACAAAGTGATAAGGTAAAAGTCAAACTTATTAACTAAGAGTAAAAACTAAAAGATAAGGTTTCAATAATGAACCAAACCTGTCTAAAATATATTGGTTGAATGGATTTAAACCCATACTCACCTTAGACTTTGAATAATCCACTTTGGAGCCATTAGAAACCGAATATAAATTTATTATAAAATAATACTTTATGTTTTTTCTAAAGAGCCCCACCTCCCACTTATAAAAGGACACCACTTCTAACCAATTCCTCACACATCTCAAGCCTTTTGTCTCGTCCAACCTCTGCCTAATTAATCTCCCTACATCCCTATCCTCCTACTATAAGCCTTACCTTAGTCATAAGGCACTTCAAGAGTCCTTTTTGGTTCAAACCAAAGGGAGTTACCCAAATTAAAGGTAACGATTTCTCTTAGCTTCTTTTCATTTATTTTACTTCTCAAACCCCTAAACACTTATTATTCTTTTATTTTGAAAAAAAAAACAGTTTAAAAAATATACTAGGATATTGTTATGAGATGTATTCAAACTACACTTACACACTCCTCCATCTAATGGGTGAAAATATAATGTTTCTGTGGATGGCAACCAAACGCGTCACAAAATGATGATTGTTCTATTATCTCCCACCACCTCTCATGGTGGCCATTCTGATGGAACTGTAATAAAATTTGATATTTATGATATTTATTTTATATATAATATTCTTTAATTCCATTTTATATCATACCATTATACGTTTCATGTTGTATATACATACGATAATTTCATTTGAGAAAATGCGGACTACTGCCCCCTCAAAGTGATATTACTCATTCATACCTTAGATGGAACGTATAAAGAATGGTGTTAATGAACATAAGTAACATATATAAGATATTATATTATACTGGAATTATATTATACATTTGTATCATTTGGTTTTTATTCCTTTTAATATGAAAAATGAAATGGAATTAGCGTTCGTGCGTACGTACGGATTACTGTCTCCACGAACGTGATGAGATTTATTTCCACATCATATCCATTCAAGTATAATTATCATCTGATGATTAAAATTAATTTTTAAGGACTTGATTTCATTCTGGATATTAATAAGATACAACCTATCCATAACGAACACGGCTTACATAACAAATCATATAAAGGAAAACGAATAAGTTAACACCCAAAACAATGATAATACTAAAATATTATTAACAAAACAATATTAAAAGATCATATAGGATATCATATTTATATATATGATTTTTGTATAATTTAATAACAATTATTTAACAATTATACAAGATGATAACGTACCCTCAACCAAGGAAAAGTACCAGGAAAGGGGTTTCCATCTCACTCCTTATTCCCGTGAGATTCATGAAATATTGCCGTTATTAACTTTTGTATGGTGTATGTACTGACCATAATTGTATTTTTTGTGTAATAAACATTAATTTATGTGTATTTACATATTAATTGTATGATACCTCTTTCATGGGTTGTATGTTTTGTATGTTACCAAATTGTTAAGGGTTAATTCCTCAATCTCATTATTATCCGAGATATTTTATGCATAAGTATTTACTGGGACATTTTTATTATCCATGTCCATTTTTCATAAAAATGATTTCAAAATGAATATTTTAAGGATTTTTGAAAGGAAATGTTTATCAAGATCAGAATTTTAAATGTTTTAGAGATTTATTCTTCTAAATATTTCTCATTAATGTCCATGTTTTCAAATTGATTTTAAGGATTTATTTATATGGAAATGAATGTTTTGAAATGGTAATTATTTTCAAAATTTTCAAAGTGGTATGGGACACTTTGATTCAAAAATATCTTTTAAATTAGTTTCTTTATAAATGTGTGACTTTTAAATGATTTAAAAAAAAGAGATATTTCACTCAAATAGTTTTGATTTCATCTATGTCACCATCCTTTGATGGATTTTAAGCTTACTTGAAGTTGGTTTATTATGATACAAAACTTCCATATTGTATTGAAGGTTTTGTGATAAGTTTTATTCTAGATGTGTTATTTTTATACCATTAATGGTTTATGGAGAAAGTATTGACATTTCATATGCTAGTTTTAATAAGAATCTTTATGTTATATTTCATCCTCTTCTAAAGATGAATGTGTTAGACTTGTATGTTCCGGGTTGGGGAGCTGTAAAAGTACGCCCTCCGGGTTGGGTTCCGGTTACAGTAGACCCTCCGGGTTGGTTTCCAGTTATTAGAGGCACTTCGGGTTGGTGTCCGGTTATTAGAGACACTCAGGGTTGGTGTCCGGTTACTTGAGGCACTCCGGGTTGGTGCCCGTTTATTAGAGGCACTCCGGTTTGGTGTCTGGTTATTAGAGGAACAACGGGTTGGATTCTGTTTACAGAGGCTCTCTGGTATTGAGTCCGGTTACAGAGGCTCTCCGGTTTGGGTTCCGATTATAGTTATCCCTTAGGTCTTGGCACGAGGCCTTGACACATTAATTAAATTTCGGCATTATGCATTTCCATCATTATGAAAGTGGTTGTTGGTATTGCATGTGATTATTTGACTAGTAGAATATCCATGTGAATAAGTAAATGGAATTATTTTATTTTAACTTTTCCATATTATGTCTGAGTTCATGTTTAAAAGGGTTTTGTTTTATTTATACATTGCCTTAAATGTTTATGTTTATTTATGAATGTTTCTGTTATATTGTTATCCTTACTGAGAATCTGAGCTCACCCCTTTCAATGTTTTAAATTTTTCCCAGGATGTGAAGAAGTAATTTATGAATGACTTGTAGGGAATGTATGATGGGATATGAATACAATATGTTTTTGAAGTTCTTTTCACTTTATGATGTAATGAAGGATTTATGAATATATCTAGTGATTCCAAGGCTACTAAACTAATCGGTCTTTCGAGATTTGATCTTTTGTGATCATGCTAACGTTATGTAATAATGCAACAACTCTGGGTAACTAGGGTCAGGGAGTTATAGTTGGTATCAGAAGAAGTTTAGTACAAAACATGGAAGATAGATTTAGATAAACTCTGATAAGAGCACATATCCCTAAGATAAACTTTGAGGATTATTATAGAAGAACATCCTAGAATTTTTATATTGTAGAGATTTTGTGAGTTTTCTGAGCAATAAATCCTTGTCTGCATACGAGCAAGTTGAGGTGGCTCTGGCATAGATGTACCTAGGGTTAAAACCCAAAAACAACACTTTGAGATAGACTTGAACAGGAATTGATGCATGAAAAAGGGCCTTGTTGCACTCTTGGTTACGACACTCCCGAGGAATATGCTAAGGGTAATTCACATTTTCATTACAAACCATTATGAAAGGGTTTATGAGTATATACTTCCTCAAAGAATACATTTTTATGATTATGGATTATATCCATAAACTGTTTAATTTATGTTATGTTTTTTACAAGTTTTGGATTAGGTATTTCTATTGAAAAACTAATTTACTATATTCTATTATTTAGAAATGGTACCTAGTAGAAGGAATGAGAACTCCAGAAATATTCATGATTCAAAGAGCAAAAAAGAACATATTTTTCATGGTCTTAAGCTAGAATTTAGAATGAAAATAGTCTCCCATGTATTATCATCATATGATTAAATAGTATCATGTGTTGATAAGATAATTAAAGAATTTTCGGAGTCCTATGGATTTGAAGGGAAGGCAGATAAGGAAAGGATGGTAGAGAGAGGGACCGATAAAGGGAAGAAGGCAAAGAAGGACTTTCCCATATGTGATAAATATGGAAATAATCACTTTGGAAATTGCTTGAAGGGAATGGGATAATGTTATAAGTGTGGAGAAAAAGAACACCAAGTACGTGACTGCAAGGGTAAGAAAAGGGTTTCAAATGTACAATGCTTCATCTTCAAGGAGTTTGGACATTACGTGAACCAATGTCCTAGTCATCAGACTATGCCATAAATTATTCTATTGGATAATAATAATGTTATGATACTACAATAGATGAAGAGGAATGACTAGTGTTCTTATGTTTCTATTTAGGAATTATTTCATTGAAGTGTTGTATCAATTATGTACTGAAAATAAATAAGGATTGTACTGTAGTAATATTTCATTGAGGATTTGAGATTTTATGGTACTAAGAAAAGTGACACTAAAGTGAGTTAAAATTTTTGGAAATTACATGTTTGAAAGAAAGATAAACCTTAATATGGTCCTAATATTGAGGTACTGATTTTGGAATAAGATATGGTTGATTTGGGTATATTATATTAGATATTCTTGACTGCCTTGAAACAGATTAAAGATTTGTATATTCCATCATTGTTAGAGTTTACAACATTTTTGGATAGATGAAGTATATCCAGTATTCTATTAGTAATAAGGGAGCATGAATGTAATCAATAAGGTTTTATGGTAATTCAGGATGTGTCAATGTTTTAAAAGAATACATGATGAAGGTATTCACATGCTATTAATCGGGTAAAAAGGATCAACATTATGATTACATTTCATATAAGTTTTGGACTGAGAGTTTACTGGAGTATTTTGGATAAGTATAAAGGTTGTAATGGATTACATTTTACATTGGATACTATTGTTAAAGTTATTTTTGGACATTTATAAAAAGGAAAACACACAAACTATTTGACAACCCGTCGCGTCGGACAAAGCTATGGGAATCGAACCCACAAACATAGTGCAATTTGGATTTATCGCCTACCACAGGACTACGTGAAGTTCCTAGATGGTATAATATAATTTCTTTTTTTAAAGGGTCTGATATGTTAATTATAAATTCATTATATTTCGAACCCTATACGATTAGGATAAATAGAGTATTTTTGAGTTCTATTAACTTTGGGAGTGAAAGATGGGTTTCTGGTAAATATTTATTGAATAACTAAAGTCCACATGAAAAGTAAGTATATTTCCTTACATTATTAGTAAATCTCCTAAATAAATTCCTCAACTTAATGAAAGGTATCTTAAAACAAAAATGTTGTCGGTCAACTTTTCCTACTGGGGAATCAAACACCCTTTAACCAATCACAAGTTTGTGATTTTCTTGTAGTTATCTTTCTCCTACTCCTGTTTTATACAACTCCCCATAAGACCATGACGATTTTTTTCTCCTTAGTATCGATGTTTTCATATAATCCTAGTATGGGCTATCTCAGGTGACCTTTGTACTTCTCTTTCTTTCTTTTAAAGATATATTTTTATTAACCCTATTTCCGATATGGGTTTTCCACAAAGGTATTTTCTATATTCAACCTTTTATTTTTGAAGAACATTTTCAAATTTTGAGGAAAAAATTTATTGAAGGAGGGGATAATGTAACACCCCAAGCTTCCATGGTGCGTTTCACTTTGAATAATGCAATATCTTGCATTGTACGCAACTTCGAGATTCTAACGCACCGTGACCAATCAAAATAGTCGTTATGAATAGTAATACCCACTTTTTGAAATTTTGTATATTTTATCATTCAAAATTTACTTCATTTTTGGATTCTTAATATCTAAATTAGATTAGGGTGAATTTTTTGTACTTTTTGGATAACTTTCATATTTTGATGAATAGTGAAAATTACTAAGTTTCAATTAAAAACAACTTTTTTAATCAAAATAATTAATTGTGATAAATTATGAATTTGAGTTATTTTAAATTATAATTAGATTATATTTTTACCATTTAATACAATGAGGGTCATTGGACATAATTTCACATTTAAACTGGCCATAAGAAAGTGTCAATCTTTTGATAGTTATTATTTCTTAAAAACAAGCTATTTGTTTTGACAACGAGAATTAATTTAAATTAATTAATGAAACTTATATGATTTAATTTGGTAAAATAGACATAATTTTTGAATCCATAATATCAAATATATCTTAGGCTGAATTTTTGGTATTTTTCTGAGAAACAGCAATTTTTTTGAATAGTGAAAAACACTGAGTTATTGGTTAAAACTGATTTTTAATTAAACTAATTATTTATTTTATTTAAATTAATTTATGTCAAAATAGATACATAATACTTTTATAAGCTCATTTTAATTCATTGGAGTCAGTTTATAATAATTTTAGATATATAAAAATTTTATTGAACTTTTCACTATCTTTTACCCACCTCCTAGGAGAATTTGAAAATTCCCATAAAACATAATTTTACCACTTCTGTGAGTTGAATTTAGAAAATACAAGAGACACAGTTAATATCAATGAGTAAAATTTGTTTCAATAAAATAAAAATAATTTTTTTTGAATAATAACTATTTACTTTTATTTACAACGGTTTAAAGTTAATAGGGTAATTAAGGGTAAAAATGATGTTAATATTTCCATAAAACATGTCCTAATAATATTTTACAAGTTTATCTAGATCAAAAACAACCTTAGGAATAAAATATTATCATTTAGTTCCACTTGGATTAGATTAGAGCATTTATTATTATTTAATTCAACGAAGAGTTAAAAGAGTTAAAATCAAAGTTTAATTACTGAAACATTTTTAATATAGGGTGATATATAAGATAAATTCGATTATAAATCATAATTATAAATATAAAAATATTTCCTACATAATGGTAGTTTATTTATAATTTTTAGACATTAAATAATTTAATTTATTTATGACACAATGGTGATGTAGTAATTACTTAATTAATGAAATAATAAAATAATTGATATCATAAAAATCAAAATAAATGTAATTTGAGACGTTTTATGAATTAAAATAATTTTATAGGTTAATATGACATGTTATTATTTATTTAATCATGTTTTTTTGTAGTAATCATGCTGTTATAATTTTCAAAAAAAATAAAATTCCAAATAGTGTCAAAATTGACAAAAAAGAGTTTTTTAAAAACATATTATATTATTAATTGATATTAAATTCCTAAAAATCTAATTTTTTTCAAAAGTACTTATATAATGATAGGTGTATAATTAATGGACCACTTTTGGGTCTCTTGGATGTATATAGTAGATTTTCTAACTATATAATATAAAAATTCAAAGTGACATGGTAAATGTCAAACTAATTATCTAATAGTTAAAACTAAAATATAAGGTTAAAATAATGACCCAAACCTGTGTAAAATATACTGGTTGAAGTAATTTAGACCCATCACCACGTTAGACTTTGAATAATCCACTTTGGAGTCATTAGAAACCAAATATGAATTTATTATTAAATAATACTTTATGTTTTTCCTAAAGAGCCTCTCCTCCCCATTATAAAAGGACACCAATTCTATCCAAGTCCTCACAACTATCAAGAATTTTGGCTCATCCAAACTCGGACCAATTAATCTCCCTAAATCCATATCATACTCCTAGAAGCCTTACTATAGGATGAAGGCACTTCAAGAGTCATTTTTGGTTCAAACCAAAGGGAGTTACCCAGATTAAAGGTAACGATTTCTCTTAGCTTCTTTTCTTTTATTTTATTTCTCCAACCCCTAAACTCTTCTTATTCTTTTCTTTTGTAACAAAACCAGTATCCAAAATATACTAGGATATTTTTATGAGAATTATTCGAACTACACTTACACACACCCACATCTAATGAGTGAATAACCTAATGTTTCTGTGGATGGAAACCAAACGCCTCACGAAACGATGATTGTTCAATTACCTCCTACCACCTCTCATGGTGGCCATTATGATGGCACTGTAATTAAATATGATATTAATGATATTTATTTTATATATAATCTTCTGTAATTCCATTTTATATCATACCATTATTTTTTTCATGTTGTATATATATACGATAATTTCATTTGAGGAAGTGCGGACTACCGCCCCCTCAAAGGGATATGACTCGTTCATACCATACATGGAATGTATAAAGAATGGTTTTAATGAACATAAGTAACATATATAAGATATTATATTATACTGGAATTATAATATACCTATGTATCATTTGGTTTTGATTCCTTTTAAAATGAAAAATGAAATGGAAGTAGCGTTCGTGCGTACGTACGGTTTACCGTCTCCACGAACGCGATGAGATTCATTTCCCCATCATATCTATTCAAGAATAATTATCATTTGATGATTAAAAGTAATGTTTAATGACTTTATATCATTCTGGATATGAATTAGATACAACCTATCCATAACAAACATGGCTTACGTAACAAAGCATATAAAGGAAAACAAATTAGTTAACACCTTAAACAACAATAATACTAAAATATTATTAACAAAAAAATATATTAAAAGATCATATATGATATCATATTTATATATATGATTATTGTATAATTTAATAACAATTATTTAACTATTATACAAGAGGTTAACCTACCCTTAACCAAGGAAAAGTAAAAGGTAAGGGGTTTTCATCTCACTCCTTATTCCCGTGAGATTCATGCCATATTGCCACTATTACCTTTTGTGTGGTGTATGTACTTCCCATAATAGTATTCATTGTGTAATACACTTTAATTTATGTGTATTTACATATAAGTTGTATGATACCTATTTCATGGGTTTTATGTTTAATAAGTTACCAAATTGTTAAGGGTTAATTCCTCAATCTCATTATTATCCGAGATTGTTTATGTGTAATTATTTACTGGGACATTTTTATTATCCATATCCACTCTTTATAAAAATGATTTAAAAATGAATATTTTAATGATTTGTCAAAGGTACCCTTTATCAAGATCAGAATTTTAAATGTTTTAAAGATTTATTCATCTAAATCATTCTCTTTAAGGTCCATGTTTTCAAATTGATTATAAGGATTTATTTATATGGACATGAATGTTTTGAAATGATAATTATTTTCAAAATTTTCAAAGTGTTTTGGGACACTTTGATTCAAAAATATCTTTTAAATTACTTTCTTTATAAATGTGTGACTTTTAAATGATTTAAAAATAGAGATATTTCTCTCAAATAGTTTTGATTTCATCTATGTCAACATCCTTTGATGGATTTTAAGCTTATTTGAAGTTGGTTTATTATGATACAAAACATTCATATTTTGTTGAAGTTTTGGTGATATGTTTGATTGTGGATGAGTTATTTTTATACCATTCTTGGTTTATGGAGAAAGTATGGACATTTTGTATGCTAGTTTTAAAATGAATGTTTATGTTATATTTCATCCTCTTCTTAATATGAATGTGTTGGACTAGTATGTTCCGGGTTGGGGACTGGTAAAATTAAGCCCTCTGGGTTGGGGTTCGATTACAGTAGACCCTCCGGGTTTGTGTCCAGTTATTAGAGGTACTCTGGGTTGGAGTTCAGTTATTAGAAGAACTCCGGGTTGGTGTCCGGTTATTAGAGGCTCTCCGGGTTGGTGTCTGGTTGTTAGAGGCACTCCATGTTGGAGTCTGGTTATAGAGGCTCCCTAGGATGGAGTCTGGTTACAGAGGTTCTTCAGGATGGGTTCCGGTTATAGTTATCCCTTAGGTCTTGGCATGAGGCCTTGACACAAAAATTAAAGTTCGGCATTATGCATTTCCGTCATTATGAAAGTGGTTATTGATATTGCATGTCATTATTCAACTAGTAGAATATGTGTGTCAATAAGTAAATGGAATTATTTCATTTTATCTTTTCCATATTATGTCTATGTTCATGTTTAAAAGGATTTTTTTAGTTATACATTGCCTTAAATGTTTTTGTTTATTTATGAATGTTTCTGTTATATTGTTATCCTTACTAAGCATCTGTGCTCACCCCTTTCTATGTTTTAAATTTTTCCCAGGATGTGAAGTAGTAATTTATGAATGACCTGCAAGAAATGTATGAGGGGATATGAAGACAAGATGTTGTAGTAGGTTTCTTCACTTTATGATATAATGAAAGAATTATGAATATATTTAGTGATTCCAAGGCTACTAAACTAATCGGTCTTTCGAGATTTTATCTTTTGTGATCGTGCCAATGTTATGTAATAATGCACCGACTCTGGGTAACTGGGGTCCGGGCATTACAAAACTACACAAAACAGATATATTAATTTCCCATTTTATGGATGTGAGGTACAAAATGGTTTTTAAATCATTATATTAATAATTAATTATATTGAGGATACAATATTAAATTTTTTTAATGGACATTTTATATTTTTATAAGAAATAATAAGAAATAAAATTGATAGTACCCAATTAAGAGTTATTCCTCATTAAGGAGAAACCTCCATTGGGTTAGATATTAAGCATTGAAAAGATGGTATTTTGGCCAAACCCGAATATATATAAAATGGGGAGAGATTCTAAGAAGGTATTTTAGAAGGTGTGTTAAAATATACTAGGCTCCTTATGTTTTTAGAATATAGGATATTAAGTGTCCTTTTACAAGGAGGGAGAGTACACACGTGGATTTTTTTTTCAGATGATTAAAGTAAATTAACCTATTAATAAACTTAAATGGATCCAAATTAGAAAAATTTATAATAAAGTTTGATATATAATATATATATATATATAATATTGTATATTGATAATTTTTTGTGTCATTTTAACCCTTGTCTCTTTATTTTAACCCCTAGTTAACCCCGTTTTAACAATTACTATGGAAATGAATAATTACCCTGGTTACTATTCACATTGACCATAAATAAATTTTAACATATTGTATAATATTGATTATTTTAATTAAAAATATTTAATCAATTTTTTTAAAATCAATCTATATAAGTTGAAAATTTTATTTTAAAATAAACCCACATAACGCAATGACAAAAGGTTTTCAAGAAAAATACATTTTTAGTTTAAAAATACTTTAGTACAAAAATTAATAGAAATATTGATTCAATTAAAATTAATTGTATTATTTTTAATAAAAATAAACTAATTATATATTGAAATCAAATAAAAAAATGTTACATGGTAAATATTTGAATAGGATGGATTATTTTCCATAAAGTCTATATTTTATACTATTTAGACAAAAATTCTTACTTTTAGAAAAATCCTAATTTTCTACCTTAACCTAATTTTGGTATGATGAAAAAAAATTATATCTATAATATACAATACAATTTATATATTTTAAATAAATTAATTATAATAATTTCATAAAAAATATATTTTTGAATAAAAAATATTTTTCCAGCATGATATAACTTCATAAAAATTTAAGTTATTAATTCCTACGAATAAATCAATAAATTTTTATTGATTATGAATATTATAAAAATATTTCACAGTCTTTTAAATCATATAAATACCCATCAATCCAAATTCTAGAATATAATGTTATCTTATATCATAGTAATTATTTAATGAGGGTTGTGTGTGAAAAAATATGTTGAATACTTCATGTTAATTTAAAAGGAAAATACATTTAAAATATTTTTTATTATATTATATAACCCTCAAAATTAATTTTTCCTAAAAAATTACATCACTCACATACAGAAATTTGGAATCTCTACTTCATCATATCCTAGGGTTTTCGGGTAGCTTCCTCAAATTTTTCATCCCTCCGGAGAACTTTAAACAGGTGAGTTGCTTTGTTTACTAGTAATTGATATCTACAATCCAAGATTTATAATAGTTTTTCATAATATTAAATATCATTCTCCATTATTACATTCTATGAGTTCAGTACATGTTAAGGATTAGGTATATACTTCTTCATGAGGGATGCATGAAAAACATCATGAAAATGAGAGTGGTTTGGTGGAATCTCCAATTTATAACAAACCATCTTGTCCCAATAAAGAATATAGAAAGGGAAATTTTATATAGGTTTTATCATTACCTTATTTTTCAATTTCATATTCATGATCTATAGATAAATTCATAATAAAGCATTCTAGATAAACATTGAATTCAAAATCCCACCAATGATTGTCATCAAAAATATTTTTTCAACTCCAAGATGCCTTGATATGGTGTAGAATGGATCTAAACATCTCCATCATTTTCACATTTATCATAGGTCCAAAGAAAATTTGAAAAACATAATACCATCAATTTTTATCCATGCACTTCCTTCTATATAGGTCCTCTTATGAATCCATCTAAATGCTCGATTGATGTACATCATTGTAAAAACATTCTACCATAGGAAGGTGTTGATCTCAATAACTGTTCAAATAAATTGATAAATTTTTCAACATGTTTTATAAAGATTTAAAGGTCCTATTATACTGACCATATATCTATATATGATATATATTAAATAAACTCAACTCTATATCATGATACCACTGAATAATTCTCAACATAATTATTTTAAACCTCTGATCTTGATAAAATATAATTTAGAGTGACAATCCATGAAATATTTTTACCACTTAATGTATATCTGAGAATGTTGATAAATATAGAAATCATCCCTAATATAAATGGAATAGGCAGAATTAATAAGGAAATTGATTATAACCCAAATATAATTATTCCATTTAGACTTATTGCGGAGTCTTATTACAAAATCCATGCGGAAATTTTACCACTTCCATTCTAGTATGGTAAATAGTAATAACATTCCATTTAACTTATGTATCTAAGACATATGATTATAACATATCAAGTATCATGACACATAAACTATAATATTCCTTTTCATGTTATCTCTAAATAAATACTCTTTTAGATCACTATACATATTCATATGTTCAAGTTGAAATGAGAATGATGAACTGTGAACTTTATCCAGTATCCCCTTCTTCAATTATAGTATTGAAATAACCCATACATAGTTCTTGAAAATTATCATTCCATATTATTCATGGTTAAACATACAAACCTTTCTTAACTTTCTTTTAAAGTTTAACATCTATCTTTTATGCCTTCTTAATCCTATGATTGATGGATGGTTGTGAAATTGTATGATAAATATAAGATATTTCCCTTATCCTAATTATTTCTAGATAAATATTCTATTATGATATAAATATTATATCTTCTTCGATCCTAATCATGGATAAATTAGTGTACACATTCTTAATCAGAGTGTCACCAACCTTGTTCAACTTCCTAGGGTGGTAATTTATTGAGTAGTCAAAATCCTTGATCAAATCCAACCAAATTCTGTGTCACATATTCAACTCTTCCTTTGTAAATATATACTTTAATATTTTATGGTCATTATATATATTTCACATTTCACCATACAGATAATTTTACAATATTTTAAATGAAATCATTACTATTTCCAACTAAAAATCAAGAGTTGGTAATATTTCCCCTAAATCTCCAAATAGTGTGAGTAGTAAGCTATCACCATGTAATTTTTCATGAGGATTCATAATAGTTCCATAATTTACTCATCATTAAATATTATTAATACTTCTTTTATATATGGTAGTGTTAGTATAGGTGTCTTTACTAACCTATTTTTAAACTCACAAAAATTATTCTCACATTCTTCAATCCAAATAAAATTGGATCCCCTCTATGTAAATGTGGTTAGTGGATTTTATATCCATGATAATTATTTTACAAAGCATTGGTAGAATCATAAAAAAAAAACCATAGAACCTAGTCATAATGGTTTGACTAGGTCATTTTTCGATAGCTTATTTCTTTTAAGGATCCATTGATATACTTTAATTCGAAATTATATGACCCAATAATCAAACTTTATATATCTAGGATTCAAACATGGTAAATTTGGAATAAATATTTTTATTCCTTCTAGTTCTCAACACAATCCTCAAATAATATTTAGGTTCTTATTTTCATTTCGAATATATATGAATATAGTCTATGAAATCTATCACAAACTGATTAATGAAATATATGAATACTATGTCCATTAAATCTGAAAATACAGTAAGATAATTGATAGGTAAAAATAAAATTAATATAAATTAATAATGATCACTACTCGTCTGGAAGTATGTTTTTGGTATATAATCCTTCTTGACCCTCAATTGATGATACACATAATATAGGTAAATCTTTAAAAATTATTAATCTACCAACATTTGATCAAAAAATTCATCAATACATCATAGATGAAACTTTTTATTGATAGTCCTATGGTTATATTATCAATAATAAATTAAAATAAGAATTTATCCATCACTCTAATTAACAAAAATAATTGGTGAACCCTATGGTGACTCAATCTAGTGTACGGATATATTATGAAGATTCTCCAAGAGATTCTTTTTCAATTCCTAAAATTCAATCAAGCCCATTATATATGGATTTTTGGTAATAGGTGTTTGTACAGGAATGATTTCTATTAAAAACTCAACATCACACATTGGGGGGATACTATGCAATTACTCAAAAATACATCATTATAATCCTACAAAATTTGAATATTTTTATTTTTAGTTTCTCCCTAAAAATTTGTGATAAATAACCCTCATGAAAATGTAGCAAGAATCATATACCTAAGGTAACATTAATTATATTCTAATAGTCATCCTCGAACTGAAATATAATCATATGTTTACTAGAAATATCAATCATGACTTACTTTTCTTATAAATTGATGTGGGTTCTATATTAAGTGATTAAATCCATTCCAAAAAATAAAGTAAATTCCACTAGAGGGGGAATCACTATATTTTTAGGAATCAAATTCCAACCAACATCTATTAGGGAGGATCTATATAATTGAGAGGTCATTATTATACCATTATTAGATTTTACCTCTATATCAGTATTAAAAAATTATGGTGCCACTATAATACCCTTTGAGAATTACATTGATATACAAGAGTGGGTAGATCTAGAATTAAATAACATGTTAACTATTCTAGAGTAGAAGATAAGTATACATATAAATAAATTATTCTTGTAACCCACATCCAAATTCATGATCAAATCATATTTAATTTTTTCCTTTGACATAAAACATTACCAAGGGTCATTATCCTCAATATCCATTGGATTAAGAAATTAATTCACATAATTTCAAAACTCTTTTCATATTAAGCAAAAATGTTTTTGTGGTGAAATTGATTGAGCTTCCTATATAATTATTTGATTGACTGGAAACGTCATATCACTTCAATATTCTTCTACTTAATGGCCATTCCCCCCACACATGATGAATATATTATTACTTTTAGGAATTTACCTGACTAATTCTTATAATAATTATGGCATGTAGAAGGTTGAAACTTCCTCTTCCTTTTATATGGCATACCATTGGATATTCCTTGAAACTATATGTTCCTTTAATTAAAAATAAAACCACATGGTTATCAAAACATTATTTATACTTTGAGATTATATAATAAAATTTCATCATATATTCCAAATTCCATTATGGTGATTTTTTTTGAATTCCAGGATTAAAACCCCTAAAAATTCAATAAATCTATCATTTTGTGTCAATGAAAAAACTAGAAGGGTACCCTTAATGACTTGTAATTTTTTCTTCAAATCTACCAATGGATCTATCGTCCTTATGCTTCATCTATAGAACGAACTACTCCGATTTTGGTTAAATATTTTAGGGAAATTACTTTTTGATGAATTATATCTTAAATTTATATCATTACATGGAGTTTATTTTCTCTTAAATATTTATATTATTGATAAAATAAATCCATATAGTTTCTTCACCTTCCAAGTGGTTGAATACTATGAAAAAAATCACATGGTTTGAGCACTGTAGAATGAAAAGTATATTTTCCAGCTAATTGATCCATTCTTTAGAAAATGGGGGATTAGTATACCCAAAAACCGAGTAAGATATGTTCATATAAATTATTCAATGGAATTTGCATCCTTCTTAAATTCATTATTAATCTCAATATGGTCTATATTATCACCCATAGATTTGGAATGTTGAGTGAGCATAGTCACAAACAAATTCCTCTCCTCTCCCTAACCATATGGATTCTCATAAGTATGGTTGTTTATTGGTGACCACATTAGTTGTTCGAACAATTCATTATGGTTCCAAACATTGACTAAAAAACATAGTGTAATCTTCTAGATATAATAATCACAGTCAACAGTCATATATTCATGAAAATAATTCACGAGATGAACAAAATTTGGAATCATTCTTATCAAACAATGTCACTTAAAGTTTAACCTATGTAATATATAGTCATCATCTATTAAATTCTTTATTAATGGTTTATAAATTGAATTTTGAATTAAAAAATCATATCACTTGGTAGTGTCAATACAAGTGTTTAGTCTTAGGCCCACTCATCATGAACAGGTGAATATTGAGTTAACAAAAAATCTAATTGTGCTATAGTTGTTACCTATGGGAAAATATAAGATAGAGCTTCATTTATATTCCAGTAGTCATACATGGAATCTTTTCTGGGAAAACCCAAAATATTTACATTACCAAAACATTAGGTTATTATCCTATAATTATTATTATCTCCTTTGGTTTTCACTAAATTTTAAAAATTCTGATCTCCAAAAACAAATAAATTATATTTTAATACTAACTGAGGTCACCTGATCCTTTCATATCTAGATATTACTCAATTTTAGATGAATATTCCACACATAATACAGTTCTAAATTCCTTTAAAACAAAATATTATAGTGAATTTTGAGACTATACAAAAAAAACTATTCTTATGAAGGATCTTTAACATCTTTTTAAAATTACATTAGTTATAGTAATTTCCTTAGACATACCATACTCGAAACGTTTCTTCATAACCATGAGAAAATGGAAACATAATAAAAGGTGACCTTATATTCTTAGTAAGGGATAACATAATAGATATCAATAAATTATCACAAGTAAGAATATAGATATAAGAACAAGATCATAACATAACAAATTCATGCCAAATCCATTCATAGATTATAAATCATTATTCAAGGAATAACAATTTATCATAAAAAAGAGAAAATAATAAAAGTGAAGAATCATCAATAATCAAACCTGACACATAAGGGCATATCATACAAATATTAACGTGGAAAAAAATTTATATAGGATATTTTTAAAATATATAAATAGTAAAAGGAACACTATTTATGTTAGGAAAATGAAATCAAGTCCCCGTATAATCTAATAAACATGAAACTAGGAGAATGAATTAAATTATGGACAGGAAACCAAGTATATGAATCAACATATGTACATGAAACCTGGTTCACAAAAATTATTGTGAATATGATATTATGTTTGAGTATAAAATTATTATATCATGTTTTTACCATCTTAATCCAATACATTGTATAGCTATATAATTTCAGTCCCACCTATCACAAAATGAAAACCATGCCTATGTATCCCACAACATTATAAATCTAGAAACATATAATCATAACATAAACCATCTAAAGATAATTTATTTCATAAAAAGTTCTTTATTTTATCCATGAATAACCCATAGAAAATTAAAGGGTTTCAAAAAATCATCAGGAAATCATCATAATCATAAGTCATCCAGAGAAAGAAAGTGGATGTTATAATAATAAAATATCTATGGAGAAGAAATACATCCCATAAATTATTTCAAAATAGATTAAAATTACTCTAAAAAGTTCAATGTATCATTTCTTGATGAAAACAACATTGTAATTTTGTATATAACTTATTTAAAGGAAAAAAAATTAAGGAATATTTGAAAAAAACATTCTCTTTGAAAAGAACTATATAAAGTGATGGAGGAAGGTTCAAAATATAATTCTCATTATAGGGGGAAATCCATTTATTTCATATAATTTAAAGGATAGAATTATTTTATCACTTCTGTAAAAATTCCAAAATGACTTTTTCAGAAATTATTTTAAAGATATTTTTTTGAACATTTTTAAATGATGTATATAGCCTATTAAAAACATTTAATATGACAACCAATATTTTATTACTCCTGAATTATAGATTTATTATATAAAAATATACATTATCTAACACTATAAGATCATGAGGCCTGTTGTATATGGTAAATTTGGGACATTGAACATTAACATGAAACATGGGTATAATATCATTATTTGAAAAATATGAAATATCTTATTATATATATTGGATCTTATAAAATTTCATTGGATAAAATAGGGAAATACCTTATAACAGGGTGAGATATAAATCCTAGTAATGGAATAAATATAACATAACCTAAGGTAAAGTTGTACGTGTGATCCAAGAGGAATATAAATGTATCATAATAGGGGTGAGAATCAAAATATTTAACAATGAGGTGCGATATAACATGATAAAATAAAGAAATATTGGAATGTTAAAAAAACATAATGACCTTAATTCTAGGATAAACACCAATACATAATAACATTGTGTTCTTAAGATAACCTCTTATGCACTATACATGTAATCTTAGGTGATAATGACATTACCAAAAGCATAGGGGGATATATTTTTATGGTCCCACCCAGCCCTTTCATATCATGTACATGTATAATTGTGATACATACATCATAAAACATATGGATTTATTTCATTAATTTTATACCCAAAGATTATGTATTTTGGGTTACATACATTTTAATCCTCAATAAATTAATTATATGTAGAAATAGGTTAATACATTTGAGTGGAAATGGTCGTGCGTATTCACAATATAAATGGTTGTCATGGAAAATTGTAGCATAATTTCAACAGCATAACGAGTGTACATAAATGTTTGTAGAGTCACGTAACGAGAGAGAAAGGTTTCCCAAATATATTTGAAATCATAATGAATTTATTTGGTATGTGCAAAAACATATCACCACTCGAACTTTTGGAAATTAGAATGCATGAAAAAAAGAATGTGCCTGAATAAAAAGGATAAGGAGAGGATTACGTACCCTGATATGGTTTTTCTTAATGATTGTGGGGATCTTCTTAAGAACATTGGGGAACCATTAGATTGATCTATAAATGTAATTTAAGAGGTAAATAGTTCACAAATAGCATTTAGTGAAGAGTTATGGGAGGTTGGATGAGTTTATATTGTGAAAGACATGAGAATTTATTATTAATTTCCAAACATAGGTTTTGAACAACATAATAATACAGTCAGAACCAAAAACCTTAAAAAAAATTTCCCATGGCTTAAATAAAAAATTTATCCTTTTTAGTTATTATATAAGGCTTTTAAATATTCACTTTAGAATAACTCCCTTGGTGATGTGTAAATTGGTCATGTTTATAAAGGATTGATTTTAAGACCATAAAATATGATATAGGATTTTGAAGAATCATTAACGGTTAATAAAATTAATCAAATAAACTCAAAAAAAATATTATTTTAAAGGGAAATCATAAAATTTCTAATGATACACATTATAGTATTTATTATACCATTTTGGGCTATTATGATGTCATAATAATTGCTATATAATTATATCGTATTTAATTTTTACAAAAAAATTGATTGACTAAGAAAATTATTAAGAATTAACTATTGGATAATATTTTCATGATGATGGAAAAAATAATAATAATTTTATAAAATAAATTCTACAAATATTATATTTTACACTTTTTTTATAAGTAATCATTTATTAAAAAATAATCATCTTTTTTTGGAAAATAATATTTTTATGAACCTTATAAAAATAACAATTTACATGATAAAGTTATATAATAATTTATATTTAATAAATATTATTTAATAATAATAATTTATAAAAATATCATTAATTTCAAAAAAATATGAATTTATCAAAAAGGGTGTCTTGATTGAAACTATATATTTCCCCGAAATTCAATGTTTGTTTCATTGTATCAAAATGTAACTTTCATCAAATTCATGGTTTATTATTTTAAAATAGTATATTAAAATTGAAAAAATATGAAATTTTTTATTAAAAATTTAATTTAAAAATATATAATATCAGCTCTAGATACATATAACATTATTATAATAGAAAATGACCTATTGGTAAGGTGTGTGATGGTGGTATTTTCATGAGATGTTTTGATGAACATGGTTTGGTCACAATCATAATGAACATGAGAAAATACAATAAATAGTTTTACACCTGATTTAGAATTTTAAATCTTTGATTGAGCTTGGTCAATGGAAAACTCAATGATTTTATCTCCTTTAAAAGCTCTAAAAAATGGGCTTCATTGGGTACGGTCCTACTTGTTGAGGTCATTATTTACATTGTCTATGAAAAATGGAAATTATTATTTCTCGTAATATTATTATCTTAATGGTCCCTGAATGATGGCTAAATTATCAATGTTATTGATTATTAACAGTCTTTTAATTTTGAAAAACCATATTATGGTCCAAAATAACCAAACTAGTGTATTCATTTTGTATAACTTCATTTCTTAATGTGACATTTAATAATATTAAATAAATTTTTAAATGTTCGTGTCATTATATTATTTGACCCTTCATAAATTTTATCCTCTATATTTTCATTTCATACACTGAAAAATATGGGGATAGTTCTGTTTCATCTCCTTATCCTGTTCCCATATCACTTCATTAAACTTTTGGTTCAACCAAAATACTTTAACAAGTTGAGTTGTCTTGTTGTGTAGAACATTGTCTCCATGATCTATGAGCTTCACAAGATAATCCTCATATGAATTATCAATCTCCAATAGTAATACCTATAGATTCAATACATGTGAGGGTTCTTGCGTGTAATTCCCTAATAGGGATACATGGATCACATCATGTACTTGAGATAGGTTAGATGGGAGCGATAGTTTATGGGACACCACTCTGATACAATCTAGGATCGCAAAGGGGTTTATGTATATTGGACTAATCTTTCCATTATTCTCTAACCTCATGACATTCAAACTTAGAGATATATGAAGTCACACATTATCTCTGAGCTCAAACTCTTGGTTTTGTTGATGATTGTTTGAACATATTTTCAATGGACCTTTCTCATTTTCATGTGACGTTGAATGGTTTGAACCTTGTCTTTCATTTCATGGATAAAAAAATGTGACATCCACATATTATCATTAACTTCATACCATAATGTTAGAGTATAACACCTATTCCCATATAGAGCCTCATAAGGTTGCAATATCCTTTCTTCATAGAGCATTTTCCACTTTTTTTCTTCCTATGATGATAATGGATTAATAATTCACATTCCTTGATCATCTCTAACTAATTTCATTAGTTCATATTATTCTCCATTTATATGAATATATACTTAAGGATTTTATGTTATATATATATTTTATACTTTTCCCTACAGATATAATATCTCCAATTCTTTAAAATAAAGATGACTGCTGCCAATTCTAGAGCTTGAGTTTCATAGTTAGAATCATGGATCATTAAATGGTGGGAGTCATAGGCTAAAATTTTATATCTTTATTGAGTACACAACCTAATCCATTTTTAGAAGAATCACTATAGATAAAAAATAATTCTACACTAATGGGTAATGCGGACGTAGGTGAAGTGATTATCATATTCATTAGCTCATTAAATATTTCTTCACAGTTATCATTATTGAAAAAAATAACTCCCTTATAAGTAATATTGGTTACATGGATTGAAAATTATTAGAATTCTCTCAAAAATCAATGATAGTTCCCATCTAATCGAGGGAAAATAAAAATTTCTAACATAGATTTTGTTCTAGATAATCCTCTAATTCCCACTATTTTTTATATACCCATAGATATCCCTTTATTGGTGATAACAGCCCCAATAATATTTTTTCTCTAAACAAAACTCACATTTACTATAATTTTCATGTAACCTATAATTTCTAAAGATCTTCAATAATATATTAAAATTATCCTCATGTTATTTATTTCATTTTGATTGTATATGAATATCATCAAAAAAGAATGTCCCAATTTGGATGAGGTAATCCATATAGTCTCTATTCATTCGATCCATGAATATTACTGAATCATTAGTGAATTTATATTTAATCAATATAAACTCTTAGTTCCCATAAATTTTATGAAATTTGGTTTTGGGTATATTCACCTTATTCACCTTTACCTTACAATATCATGACTGAAGATCCACCTTAGTTAAGTATTGGGCTCTATGTAGTTGATCGAACAAGTCAATATTATGTGTAGGAGAATAATTTTTCTTTATCTTGGTCTTTTTGGGAACATGATAATTAATTTTGAGGCACATTGAATCATATTTCTTCTTGATGAAGAGGACCGGTTCACCACATGGTGAAACACTTAGTCATATAAACCCTTTATCCAGATTCTCAGATAATTGTTTCCTTATCTTCTCATGTTCAACAATGGACATTCTATATAGAGTATTGGATATTGGCCAAGCTCCACGCATGAGATTTATTGGTAAATAAACATCACATCTTGGAGGAAGACCATGAAATTATTTTGTAAATACATCAATGAATTCTCTAATAATGGAAATTTCATAAAGGATGATATTATCTTTATTCTAAATCATTTTACTAAGATATTCTTACTTGCAAGGAAATAATTTCCATGCTTGAGATAATTATAAGAAATAAGATTCATCCTCCTCTATTCACTTATATATAATTGGAGGGATATTTGTGATATAAAGGTTATTTAACTTCTCTAAAAGATTTGAGTAGGAATTATACATGTAAAACCAATACATTATAAGAATAGAATAGAATTATATTAATAAGAGTATCACAAGGTTTTATAGGAAATTACTCCAACAAAATTTCATAGTGGATTAGTTATATACATGGGATGTAACAATTAATCTATTTTTTTCTTCCATAATAAATTGAATTACATGTATTGAGGTGGAATTTAAATAGATATACTAAAACTATTCAAAAAGAAAAATGAGTAGGACCAGAATCAAAGAGTGTGTTTATTATCCTTACAGGAGTGACTATAGTACCTATCACCATATCATTATCGAGATCCACCTCAGAAGTTTTGATGTCCTATAATCACCCTTTCTCTCTTGGATTTATATTTTTTCCCTCATTTATATTGAAATCCCTCATCTTAGGGAGTTGATCTATAAAGTTTCCATGTTCCAGGTAGTAGAAACATTATACTATGAGTAGAGAGTTTACTAGGTAATTCCTTTATTATGTCAAATTGGTGGGTTTTCTGGATCTAAAATCTCAAGATAGGTGTCCTTGCTTTCTACCCAGAATGAATTTCCATGTCCCCTTTAGAAAATATATCACATTCTTCTTCCCATACAATTGACGACGTGGATGATAGAAATTATTACCCCCATAATATTTTTCCATCGCACTACGAGAATTATAATCCATTCTCCACTTCTTGTCTCTGGTCCTAAAATACCCAAGAGATTCATTGATCTCAATTTATACTTTGAGGGTACATTTATAATTTCCTCATATAATTGAATGTATTTAATAACCATTTATTTTTATTGAAAAATATTTTTCCCTCCAAAGAATTGGCAATCATTAATTTTTTGGGTAATGAAAAATTCAAAGACATTTAATTCAAGTTTGGTGAAGTTTGAATAATATGATTCCATGGAATAATCATCCTTTTTCATGAGGATAAGGTATTATCTCTCCATTTTAAGTTAGAGAGTGGGGGGAATATTTTTCCAAAAAAGTATACAATAATTCTTTCCACTATATCGATTCGATCACCAACTTGGGGTTTTGAATTTTTTAAAAGAATATACCATAGATCATGTTCTCCCTCTATATGAAACATATCTAGCATGATGTTCACTTTATTAGTGTATTTAATGATAGAGAATGTTTTTCAGTGGAGTTCATCCATTTCTCCATGTTTAATGGATCAGAAGACCCACTAAAGGTAGGAGGTCGTTACCACAAAAAGGATTCAATTGAAACTTATTATTTATTATAAAGATTTGGGAATTCTTCCTGATTTATGACATTGTTAAAATGATATGTCAATTGGGAAATTTTATTTATGAATTTTATGATTAATTCTATCATCAGGTTGAGAATCACATTTTAGTAGTCATCACATTTCTTCTCACATTGGTTTTTGACTCAATTCATCAAATTTTCTACCGTTGACTAGAAAAAAAGGGATAATTCAGGGTGATATTTTTTCTAAATATTAATTAAATAAATTATAATCAATTAACATTGATTTATAACTCATAAATTCATGATATTCTTTAACCTGTGAATTCAAAGATTTTAATCTATGTTATATATGATCAATTTCCTAACATCAAATATCATAGGGATATTTTCCCTTAGTAATAGTTCATAAAGGGCATATAAATTGACTAGATAATATCACATGGGAGTTTCAAACAACATATCCATAAATGACTATTGTTTTTCACCAAGTGATGATCGATTCAAGATTAATAAGAACTTTTTTGGGTTATTACCCCTAGGTAGAAATATATTGGATCCACATTAACTTGTAGTATCCAAATGAAAATGAATTTCCCTGGAATCCACATAGTATATAATTTACCATAATTTAGGTGTATTTTTATATGTTTAAACTTATATCAATGGATTTCTCTAGAGTTTTTTAATCATAATCCCTAAAAAAAGTGCCTTTTCTTTGATACCAATTATGGAAACCCATGTTTTATCACACCTTAATTCGTAACTTATTTTCTATTTACTAACATAATTAAATATCAGAAGATCATGAGTCATAGTTTCAATGGGAAATTAGGTACACATAACATTAACTATAAACATCGATACAACATCGTTATTTAAAATCATTAAAATGTGCTCTTACATACCTTGTATCTTCAAAACAACTTGAGATAACTAAAGGATGTACATAATAATGGGGTTATTTATATATCCTAGTAAATGAAAAAAATAATAAATTGAATTATTTATTGTAAATGTGATCCAAGATGTATATCAAGGTAATATAACATGAGGGATAAACACAATCTTCAATAATGAGGCATTATATAACATGATAACATAGAAGCAACATAGGAATGTAGAAACAACATAAAACATGACATCTGAAACATATTTCAACACTAACTGACCAGAAATCAGAACATAGTGTTCTTAATTTAAAAAACAATACACCATACATTTCATATCATGAGATAAATATATTACCCAATGCATTGGAGAGGTATATAATTCTTGAACCATCTATCAATTTAATATAATATACATAAATAAGTGTGCCACGTTGATCATACAACATAAGGATTTTTTTCATTAATATTAACCACAAAATTAAGGAGTATGGGTTTAATATATGAAACTGAAAAATAAATTATGTATTGGTAGATCTAGGGAACAACATTGACTGGATATGGAGGTAGGTTTTCAATAAACAAATGTTTGGAATTGAAAATCACAATATAATATATGCAGCATAATAGGTGTTCATAATAATATTTAAAGGGGTTTATTGAGAGAAAAATGGGTATCCAATTAGTTGAGAATAATAAGTATGGTAAGATATAATTTTAAAAACATATCCCAAATTGAAAAATTAGAAATCAAAAGGTATGAAATAATGAATGGTCTTCAATAAAGAGGATAAGGAGAGGATCTCTTACCTGAAAAGAGTGATTATTAATGATTGGGAGGAGATTAAAAAGATATTGGGGAACCTTGGGATTCATATAAAGAGGGAAGTGAATTGTAACAACATTATAAGATAGTTCTGTGTGAATATTAACGGAATTTTGGGTGGTTTTATATAGTAAAATAATGTATAATTCTTTATTAATTTCCAAACATAGGTTTGGGACTCTATATGATAATGTAATTAGAACTCCAAAGATTCATTGGGTTTTCCCATGGTTTCTTCTAAATAGGTATGATTTCACTTTTTTTATATTTCTAACAACTGAAATCATTAATATAATTACCTTGGTAATTTTAAAGTGAGTCATGTTTATAAAGAATTGATTTTAGGTCCATAAAATAAAATATGTGTTTTTTAGGATTCATTAGGGGTGTATAAAATTAATAAAATAACTTAAATAATAGATTATTTTAAATAGGAAACATAATTTGGGTCTTGGATAGTCTTTATAGTATTTATTGAATATCCTATGGTCATTTATGATTTTATAATCAATATCGTAAAATTATACCATACTTAACTTTCACACAAAAATTCAATTGTCTTAGAGAATTATGAAAAATTCACCATTGGATGATTTTGTTGTAAATATTTAAATAATAATAAATATTATATTAAAATAATTCTCCAAATATTTTCATTTACACTTCTAAACAACAAATACCCATTTATCGAAAAATATCAGTTTTTAATAATAAATTTTTTTACCCCATATAAAAATTTCATTTGACTTAAAAAAATTATATAATCATTTATCATTAAAAAATTATATTTAGTAGGATTATTTTATTAAAATTTAATTAATTTAAAAAATAAAAAAATCATCAAAAATAGAGTCTTGATATAACTATAAATTTACTAAAAATATAATTTTTTTATTCATATCAAAATTCAATTTTTAAAAAACTAAATATTTAATCATGTTAAAAGTAATAACAGAAAGGTAAAAATATAATTATTATTTTATTAAGTAGATAATTTAAATATTCATATTGATTGGGTCTAAATGCATCATCCATTATTACTCTAGTGAATTCCATAGGGGTAAGGTGTGTGATGGTTAGATTTTCATGTAGTGGTTCAACGAACATAGTCTTGGTCATGATTTAATAGAATTGAAATTATCCCATAAATGGTTTTGATCATTATGTGTTTATTGAATTCCGGATTTGGATTGGCCAATGGAAAATCCTAATTATTCAATCTACCTCAGAAGTACTGATAAATGGGATTAATTGTGTATAATCCTACAGGTCGAGGTCACCACTTTATTTGGTAATGTTAAATGGACATTATCATAACCCTTACTATACTAATCATAATTGTAATGATAAAATGGATATATTATAAAATAATGTGATAATAAAATGAAAACATTTTATTCAATTGTGCATGTTACATGAAACAACGAGGTCAAACAATCCAAAAAATCTATTTCTTTAAATCTATTCTCTTTGATATCTTTTAGAACACGTGATCACAATCCCAATGAACTGTAATATAGTGTATCACTATATACTAGAAGTTAAATTGGAGAGCATCACTATTATTATCTAAATTATAAAAAATTTCAATTAGTTTACTATAAATAAAATAAAAATCATTTAAAAACATCCTTCTAAAAAATTGTATTTTTCTAAAAAATGGTATAGTCGGGCTTTTCACATATATTTTAAAATTTATCGTTAACTATTTTAGAAAGTGATTTTTTTAAAAAAATATTATTTTTTAAAATAATTATATGAAAAATAACTCATGTATAATTATTGGGATTTTTTTAAAATGTTTTTGTTTTCTATCAATGGACAATAATTGATTTTAATTGAAAATTGTCTTTTAATTTATATAATTTACAAGGATAAATAATATTATAAATATCTGTTAATCTAAAATTAGTTCCATTATATTTAAATTTGACTAATTTTTACCATTTACATAAAATTAATATAAAAATTTAACATTAAGATTTTATATTATTTTGAAAATTTTCTATATAGAAACCTGTTTCTCTATCACATATATGGATATAATATTAAATTATATTCATCCACTGCTAAGAATTGAATTTTAAAAAAATGTTACATATTTTTAATCATAATAATTTGTATTATACATCTATTTGAATTTAATTTTTTAACATTATGAATGGTAAAAGTAGTAAAAACTAATTACCACAATTGTGGTAAAAAACTGATTTACTGGATGTTAAACTAGAAATATAAGGGTTACAATCACCTTTCAACTTGTAAAACACCCTTTTTATAGCTATATATCGACCATATAGCCTATAATATTTGATAATGGCCCATTTTTTATGCTTTTGGTATGATTAAAATGTGGGTGGAATTGATTCTTTTCAAAAATTCCATGTGTGTCCTTCCCCCACTTATAAAAGACTAGTCACTCTTCTATACACTTCATGCTTAAAAGGCCAAATAGATCATCTAATCACTATAAAAATAACATAATTACACCTTTAAAAAATCCTATTACTCTTTTTTACCATAAACCCTACATACGATGATTTTTAGTACAAACCAAAAGATGTTTTCTAAAGAAGAGGTAACATTCTGAAATGAGTGTTTTTTTCTTCTTCAACCTCCGTAAAATATTATAAAAAATATATTATATAAGTAAGTAAGTTTATTAAATATAATTATATTTTAGTATGTTATATAAATTACCTATATCCATTTCCTCTTCCATCATGTGGGAAAATAAAACGTTAGTCAAGCGAACAGAAGACTACCACCTCGCAAAGCGATATAACTCGTTTTCCATAACCACCATTCAAGAATATATATAAAAAAATGATTTATAAAGATATATGATATTTTTTACATTATTATACTTATGATATTTTAGTATCACATATACCTTCTTTAAATCCATTCACGTTATAATATGGTAATGTTTCTAGTTCGTACGGTGGACTACCGCCTCACGATACGATGTGATTCCATTTTCATTCATGATAAACATGGAAGGTAATAAAGATAATTTTAGTGAATATATATTAAATATATAAAAATAAATTTATTACAGACAATTAATATATCATGCACTACCTTACCTTCCACTAATTAAGAAAATGATAATGTCTCTCATGCCAACGTATGACATACCATCTCCAGAAAGGAATGCGATTCATTCTCAATGTTCAAATTTCATTAATGATTCTAAAATTGTATATAAGGAAAGAAATTAGATTTATAATATTTTTATCATTATGGAGATGATTTAATTATATCCTATACACACTAACATGTATTTTATAACAAAACACACATGGTAAAAAACAGACAATTAACACGCAAAACAATGAAAATAATGAAATATTATTAACAAATGGGTTGTAAATTCTTATAAAAAGAAACTATATGAAATTATAAATATTATTATGTTTTCGGAATAAATTATTAAAATTATCAAAAACATTATACTAGATATTAATTCATGTTCAACCAAAAGTAAGTGTGAGGTAATGTACTTTATATCAATTTCCATTCATTGAGGCATATTGAAATGTGATGCCCCAAATTTATTTTATATAGTTTATGTACATACCATATTATATGTAATATCATTAATTGTTAATAATTCATGGTATTTTATGTGAAAATTTGGATTATATCACCCAAGTATATTTTACATAAAATTTATCATATGGTAAATAATTTCATAACACAATTTCCATTTGTTGACTTATATTACTTATTCGTTTTTATATATATTATATTATTATGTGTGTAATGAATTTTTATTATGTTATGTTTTATTTCAAAAAAAAATTATTTATATTTACATTTTATGTATATAAATGATTCATTTATAAATTATTACATTAACATTATGGTCTTTTTAAGGGTTTATTTCATCATTAAATTTTAATCAGGATTGTGTATGCTTCAATTTACATTGAAGGAAATCTTTTAATTATTACTAAGTAAACCCATTATATTTTCATCGGATATAGTTATTTAGGTTTTTTTTAATATTGATAACATTTTTCCACTCATTTTACTAAAATTTATTTATAAAATATTTTTTTAATTCTGACTTCATTTCCCACTTTGATTGAAAATTTGTTTTCATCCAAAATCATGTTTTCTAAAAAATGATTTCAAGCATGTTATTAAAATTCTAAAAATAATTTATTGAATATATTTTTAAAATTTTTGAATTTTTTTAAAAAAAATTATTGAATGAAATATTTATGTGGTTTTCCAAAAAATTCACATTTTGATTTTATCAAAAATGTGAGAGGAATCATTATTTTAATTCGTACAGAAAGTACATAATTTAATTTTTTCATGAAAAATCAATTTTTCAAAGATTCCATTATAAGACATAAAAAATATTTTCAAAGAAAAGTATTTTCCAAATATTTTTTAAACATTTATTTTTTAAAAAATATATTTTCAAAGTGAAACGTTATTCCTCAATTAAGTTATTAATGATATTTTATGGTATCTCTATTCAATTAGGAAAACCCCCTTTATTATACTTATAATCGATAGTGGATATGTTATATTGATACTATCCTTATTTGTTCTATGGAGGGTTTATGATCATTTTGACCATGGCATGCATTGAAATTTTCATCCTTTATCTATTTTTTATCAATTTAATTTCCTATGAAATATTAGCATTCATGTGATCATTTGACATTAAATTTCATATAATTATTCATATTATTTATCTTGGATATGGTTCTTGATTAAACCATATAAAATTTATACATATAGTTCTCTAAATTGAATGTTATTTTTTATCAAGGGAAATATTGATAAATCTATATTCTTTACTCAATATGGATATTTTATGATAAGTCATATTGTTCATGAATTAAATCGATTATTCAATATATGTGGAATGAATTTTAAATATATTGATGGTTGGTACCTAAAATTATATATCCCCTTGTAGCATCAGTATTCTCAAGAGGAGAATTAGAAAGCTTGAATTAAGCTGGTTTCTACCTATAGTTTTAAACTGTCTTGTGAAAATTTTTGATGGTAGAGGTATCATTATGTCGGAGATCAGGAAATCCAATAATAAATAATTTCCCACATTAATAATTTATTTATTATTATATATGATATTTTTTCTATGATATTATCAATGGATTCATTTCATTCTCATTTATTGATTTAATTTCATGTTTTTTAGTTTTTTACCTTTCTATATTACCCGAATGGCCTGAAGGCCTTCATTTTTATTAATTTTTTAAAACCCCCCTTTCAAGGGATGAGAGGGAACACTTACAATTCTCGTAGGATCATAGATTACAAGGCATGTAGGCTTAGGAGATTACATGACCCAAAGGTCTTAGGAAATTCAACCAAACTATCTACAAGGAACTGCCCCTCCTCAGCATCTACATCATTATATTAGCTCTCCACCTTTTCATGGCTTCTTGGCTAGGCTTCCCATGCAATCACAGGCCAGTACTAATGGAATAACCATATCCTCTCATTTTGACAATACATTTGGCTCTGTTCTGATGAGTGCACCTGCTCTGAATCCTCTTCTGGGGCTGCTCCTTTTTTGTAGTGTGTCTGGAGCAACTACATGTGGCCTGAAGGCCTTGAGGTGGCCCAAGGACCATAAAGGTGGCCTGAAAACCCTACTGAAATGAAGGCCTAGGTGGCCTGAATTCCTAAAGGAATCCAAGCCCAAACCGGTGGCCCAAGGTGAATAGTTCTAGCTTATACAGTACCAAACAGTATCTGCTACAGTTCTGCTACAGTACCAGTTACAGCACTCGCACAGTGTACAGTTCTACACAGTACCTGTACAGTGTACAGTCTACTATAGTACCTGCACAGTGTACAATACTTCTACAGTTCCTGCTACAGTACATCTTCAGTACCCCGAAAATATGCCTCTACCTGGTTTTAAACCTGGGTCTGGTGGATGCACTTGTGGATACCTCACCAATTGGGATGAGGCTCATGTGCACCTTTCTATATTGATTATGCCGTATCTATTCATGATAATCATGTTATATAAATGGAATCTTTGTTCGGTTTTTTAAATTTTTAGGTTGATCGTTCCTTATCAATTCATGATAGAAATGTTATTTAAATGGAATGTGTGTTTAGTTTTTTACCTTTCCATATTTGATATTAATTATTTATCCATAATAGTTAAGTTATTTAAATTGAACGTGTGTTCAGTTATTGACAATTCCATATGGATTATTCCTTACTTGTTAATGATAATCAAGGTATTTAAATGAAATGTGTGATTAGTTATTAAGTTTTCTATATTTCTTATTCTATATTAATTCATGATATTCAAGTTATTTAAATGAAATGTGTGTTTTGTTATTTACCTTTCCATGAGGATTATTCCTTATTTAACAATGATAGTAATGTTATTGAATAAATGGATAGTTTTTTCTTATATTTATCTTAATATATTGAATATTACATATTGATTATTATTAATTTATTCCTGATATCTTCCACGTTACATAACTCTTATTTAGAATTTTATCACACCAATATTTTTTCCTTTCTAGAAATCCATGAAATTTATTATGAATGATATTTAAGGATATTCTAGAAGGAACAATGATATTCTAAAAAAATTATATTATATTTTTTATAGTCAATTGTAATTCAAGACATAAGAATGAATCCATTTTACCAAGACTTATGAACTATTCGTTTCTTTGCGATGGGATCCCATTTTCCTTATAATGATTTAATAAAACATAAATTGGCTCCATGATATCGAGGTTGATGTCATTATAGTTCGTACTAGAGGATATTTTGTACAAACCTTGAGAACTACATTTAGAAAAAAAAATAGATTAGGTAACACAACCCACTAATTTAGTTTGATAATAAATATTTAAGAACATCCTAAAGTGTTTGTAAGTTATAGATTATAAGATTTTTCTTAATAATACATCCATTTGTGATTACTATTGGGGGATCTGATTTTGGAATAGATATAGTTAGGGGCTATAACTATGAAAAAGTAACATCATCATTAACATGAGATTTACCGAGTACAAGACAATAGGCCTTATTACAAACCATGTTTGACACTCTTGGGGAATATTATTGGGATAATTCACATTTTCTTTACAAACCATTATTAAGAATTTGAATAGATGAAGACAATAAATGACCCTAGTTAAACCAAAGGTCTCCTAAATTGAAAATAAGGTGTCACAAAGAAATAGAAAAAATTTATTTTTGTAAAATTGGGGAATAAATTAATTAATTTTGGATAAAAATGAAGACTATAGTGGATGGAAACAAATTTAATCCTAGGGATCCATTTATAGTTCATTGTCTTAAATACGGGGAACCAAGGAATTATCCAAGTCAATTACCTCTATTAATTGCAAACTATTAGTCCATTCAAATACCTTTGTTTAAAAATAGTTGAATATTTTATTTGGATTAAATAATATATTATAAAAGAATTTTTACCAATGGTATTTTGGTTATAAGAATGAAGAAGCATTTAAGGATTTTGTTAAATTTTAGAATCATAATTGTCTTAATTATCATTAGAGTTATGGATACCATCATGTGTTTATGATTTTTAAATAAATTATATGTTTAAATAATTAACCACAACTTTTTTTGGTTTTATGTGATAGGTGGTTACTAAGATTTAGGATATTTTTGGAGACAGTTATAGAAATACAACCAATTGGTATAGTATGTGTTTTAGTTACAAAGATATTCTAGGGAAAATGCCCTTATATTTTTTGGGAATAAGTTTAACAATGTTGGTAACCTTTATAGATTATCTTATATTGATGGTGAATTAATTATGGTTCATCTTAGTTTGGAAACATTAAAGGAATTATATTTATAAAATATTGGAAGAAAGAAAATATAACTGAATCTGAAAAGGTTATGTATCTTGAAACCATAACTGAATGTCGATAAGGGATTATCATGTACTAGTGGGAAACGTGATGTTTGGGTTAATATGTCACTGTTTTTACTTAAATATTTTGAGGAATAAATGTTAATAATAAACCATTGGTGTCACTGTTGAGGCTTATATATTAATATTTAATATTGGGTAACTTGTGCTAACCCTACTGGTTTTGTAAATAGGATAGTGAAAAATAGAAATACTTGTCACAATTTTATGGATATTGTGATACCTTAAAAGTGAAATTTAGTGCTCCATGCATGAAAAATATATATATTTGATATTAATTTCATGGAGTAAGTGATGAAATTTAAATTGATCCTAGTAAAAGCAAATGATAAAGTTGGTCTTATAAAATTAAAACGTATGATGTAAATATATTTGTATTTATTCATAGACAATAAATTACTTCCATATGTTTTGAAAAAGGTTCTTAAAAAATAAATATTGTTATATTCATAATTGATGAATCAAAATGGTATTTTAAATCATCAAAAATTTATGGTTTTTTGGTTCTTAATGTTCTTTTGATTATTCTCCTTCTTGTGATCAATGAACTCTATCACTCATTATAATTATTTACATTTTTCTTCTATGAACATATCTTCACCTACCACTAATTTTAACCTATATAGAAACCTTTTAAGGTGTTATTATATATGACTTTTTGACATATCTTTTTCTCTTATTAGGAGAATGTTTTCATAACCATTTTTATGATGTGGGTTTTTTCAATTATGATATTTCCAAATGTCAAACCCTTGATTACCGAGATCAAGATTAAATTTATAAGTCAAAATTTATAAAATGTGGGGAGAATATAAAAACATGATATTTTAAAATAATAATAAAATATTCAATATCATCTGTGACACGCAACACTTGTCTTAAAAAACAAAAAAAAAATATAATTTATTAAATTCAATCTCTTCAATAACATGGGGAACATGAAACCCCTAGCCTAAATAAATTTAAATATAGTATATCATTATAACCTTGATATTAAATATTTAGGTATCAATTATAAAAAATAAATTATGAAAATTTTTGTTATTAGTTTATTATAAATAAAATAAGAACCATATAAAAGAAAAATAAATTTTTTCTCAAAATCAATTTTTTTTATAAAAAAATACTTTAATCGGGAATTACAACCATATTTCCAAATTAGTTTTTACCAATTTTCAAAAAAAAATACATAATTTTTCTTTTATAAATAATAATATCAATATTATATTAGGATAAAATTTTGGGATTTTTCTAAAAAGATTCATTTTTCAATTAATAGTGAAAAATATTGATTCTTATTGAAAACTACCATTTAGTTTAAATAAATTACATGGTTTAATTATATTGTAAATTTTTTTCAATGTAAGATTAGTTAAAATAAATTAAAATTTGACTACTTGTTGTAATTTTAATCAAATTCACATTGAATTGTTATATTAAAACATTCTATACTTATGAGAATTTTCTCTTTGTAAACCTGCTTTCTAGTTGCGTTAGCAGGTATACTTTTTAATTAGATTTTCCAATTATGTGAATTCAATTTTTAAAAATAGATTTCATATTTTTAATCAAAATAATTTATATTATAATATATTTTCAACTTAATTCTTGACCATTCTGAATATTAAAATAAGAAAAAATCAATTTTCGTTTTTAAGTTAAAAATATGATTTATCTGGGATAAACTAAAATGATATGGTCTAAAATAACCTACCAACTTGTCCAAAACTCATTGAAGATAACTATGGAAACATTATAACCACTATGGTTCTATAATGATCTATACTTTATGATTTTTGAATGATAAGAAGGTGGTGGTGATTGATTATTTTCACAACAACCATGTGTGTCCTCTACCCCACTTATAAAAGGACACTACCTCTTCTCCTCTCATCACACTTCCAAATACATGTGTTTTAGAAAATACCTATTAAAATAAATTCATTAATACCATAACAAATATAATATAAATTTTATGTATTGGAAATAAAATCTTCGAATGCTTTATGTGATCTTCTAAAGAAGTTGTCTGAAGAAGTGGTATTGTTTTAAAACGATCATTTTTATTTTGTTTCTTATTCAACCTAATTAAATAATTATTAAACCATGATTATATAATAACTTTTATATATTAAAACTTATTAGATTATATTATGTTAATGGAATGACATATATCTATCTCCTATTCCACAAAATGGGAAAAAAATTGTTGATCGTGTGTATGGCGGACTACCACCCCACGAACCGATGTAAATTGTTTTTCATAACTACCTTTCAAGGAGGGATATAATGATGAATTTAAAACAATTATGAGATATTTATTACATTATAATAATAATTAAATTGTAATATCACATATACCTCCTTACATTTCATTCCATTTATAATATCATAAAGTATATCGTGCGTACAACAGACTACTGGCTCGCAAAGAAATGTGATTCGTTTTTTCAATTATTATTAACATTGATGGTAATAGAGATAAATTTCATGAATATATTTAATATATATGAGAATATATTTATTATAAAAAATTAATATATTTTATACTTCTTTTACCTTTAACCTACTAAGAAAATGACAACATTGTTGGTGCATACGTACGGTCTACCGTCTGCACGAATTGATGTGATCCATTCTCCATGATTAAATTTCAATAATGATTCTAAAAAAGTATATAATTTAAAAAAATTATATTTATAGAATTAATATAATTATTTTTATTGTTTATCTATATATTATACCATTTAAGTAGAACATTCGTGACAAAATGCACATGAGAAAACAAGGTAATTAACACCCGAAATAGTGAAAATGAGGAAATTTTATTAAAAATGGTTGGTAAAATGTTATAAATGGATAATAAATGAAAATATAAATGTGAATATGGTTATTTTATAAATTAATTTGATTCTAGAAACCATTATATGGTATATTAATTCATGTTCAACTAAAAGTAAGTATGAGATAAGGGTCCTCGTCTTAATTTCCTTTCAGTGCGGCATATTGAAATTTTATGCACCTAATTTCTTTTATATTGTCTATGTAATGTCCATTTGAAATTTAATATCATGAATAATTTATAATTAATTTTATTTTAAGTTCCATATTAAATTATATCATCCAATAGTATTTGAAAAAAAAATAACGAAGTGGTAAATAATTTCAGAATTTAATTTCCTTTCATAGGGTTTTATTACTTCTACATTTACTTTAGTATTAAATGATTTTGTGTGTAATGAATTTTGATTATATTGTGTTATATTTATAATTTTTATGTGGATATAAATTTTATAGAAAAAATATATTCATTGATTTATTTTCAAATTAACATCATGATCTTTTTAAGGGTTTAGGTTACAATCTAATTTTAATCGAGACTGTTTATGCATGTATTTACATTAAAGGAAATTATAATATCATTATATAATAAAACCCCTTAATTTTATTCTCATATAGTTATTAACAATATGTTCATGTTATATTAAAATTTTTATACTCTTTGGTAATTAAATTTATTGTGAAATATTTTTTGAAAGAATCGGGTTCATTTCTCTCATCGGTCGAAAATCCAATTTATTCCAAAACGAAATTTTCCAAAAACAAAATTCAAAAATATTATGAAAATTCTCAAAATGATTTATTAAAAATATTTTTACACATTTTTAACTTTTTAAAAACATTATTAAAATAAATATTCTTCCATTTTCCAATTAAGGCTCATTTGGATTTTACAGAAAATGTGAAAGAATTCTTTTAACATGTATATATGAATAGAATTTTCAATAATCATAAACACTCAATGGTTTAAAGAATCAATTATAAGATTCAAATGTTATATTAAAATATATGTATTTTCATATTATTATGTAGCATGGATATGTTTTTTTATTAAACCATATATAATTTATACATATGGTGTTCTATATTGAAAGTAATTTTTTTATCTGATGAAATATTGTTAAATTCATATTCATTACTCAAAATGTATATTTTATGGTAAGTCACATTTTTCATGAATTAAATTGATTATTGTTTGTATGGGGAATTCATTAGACATTGTGGGTAATGTAAGGCTTATAATTACATATCCCCTTAATGCATCAATATTCCCAAAAGGTGAATTAGTAAGCTATCATTAAATGGGTTTCTACATATTTTTTAAAACCATCTTATGAATTATATTGATGATATAGGTAAAATGATGTCTTTTATCATGACAACCAATAATTTATAATTTCATTCCTTAAGAATTAAATTATTATTATCCATGATATTTTCAAAGTGATATTATCCCTAAATTTAGTTCATTATTAGTTTTTTATTCAGTGGATTTTGTTTTCCATTATTTACTGATCTATATTGATTAGGTCTTATGTATTAATTGTAGTTAAAATATTTAAATGTAATTTTTATTTAATTATTGGCATTTACATATTGATTATTCCTTATTTATTCATTATATTCAAGTTATTTAAATGTAATGTGTGTTCATTTATATACCTTTTGATATGGATTATTCTATATCAATTAATGATAGTCATGTTACTTAAATAGAATGTTTGATCAGTTATTTACATTTCCATATTTATTATTCCAAATACATTTTTCATCTTTCAAGTTATTTAAAAGGAATGTTTGTTTAGTTATTTAATTTTCCATGTTGATTATTATTTATCAACTAATGATAGTCATGTTATTGGTTAAATATTTTTTTTTTTGTATTTGCCTTTCTATATTGATTATTCTGTATTTTGTAGTATTTATTTACTTATGGTTGCTTCAAATTTACATGACTCTTCTTGTGCATTAGATATCTCCTTTATTTTATTTCCATTACCATGAATCTACAATTTTTACTATTAATGGAATACAAGGATATTCTAAAAGGAATAATTAATTTCTCAAAAAAATTAGGTTGTAATTTTTATATTCAGATGAAATGAATGACTCAAGAATATACTTATTTTATTGGACTACTAAAATATTCAATCTTTTGGGATGTGATTCCATGATTCTTATACCAATATAATAAATAATACATTGGCTCTGGTAAAAAAAATTCATGAGTTTTCTATAATTTCTTTTACTAATAATTGATTTAGTCAATTAAAAATTATAATTCCATTTTAGAATGTTCATTTTGTTACATTTAAACAATATGTAAAAACATCCATAAACTATTTTTAGGATAAAGTAACTGACTGAAAAAGTCTATTGAACAAAGTGTAAATATGGTTGAATTTTCTATAACAACATTACCATGATCATTTTTAAGTATCTAAGTGAGAAAAATGAAAAAAAAATATTTACACTACATGAATAATGATTTGAGAAGAAAATATAGAGTCTTTAAATGAATTCATATTTATAATTTCCCTCAAGCACTACTATAATTTTACAATTTAACAATGGTTTACAAGTATTGTTTAAGGGCTGGAAACCGTTGGTATATAGTATACCAATAGTTACCTCAAGCATGGCCAAGTAAGCCAGGACAATAGGCCTATACCAATGGTTCTTTAAAAATTATTGGTATAGGTGTCAAAATAGAAGGTATACCAATGGTTTTCTACAAACTGTTGGATTATGTGTGTTAAAGTATAACATATACCAATGGTTACAACCTTTGGTATAGAGGGGATATGGAAATACATAAGTCTATACCAACAGTTTTGTTATAACTATTGGTATAAAACTAAACCAACGGTTATAACAAAACTGTTGGTCTAGTTATATTATAGAATCTATACCAACAGTTTTAAAAATCGTTGGCATACATTTTCTCAAGTCTACAGCATCAGTCCCCTCTCCCCTCTCCATACCTACAACAACATAGCTCCATAGCAACACAAAAACACACCTCCCCCTCTCCAGACCTGCAACAACACCAATACCAAATCCGCATTCAATGTATTAAAAATTTAGAATTAATTCCAGAATTTAGAAATTTGGAAATTTAGAAATTAAAATTCAATAACACTCATAAGAGAAGAGGCCTACATGTTATAGGAAATGAAATAACACCCATAAAAGTATTCCAAATTTACAATCCACTCCTCACTCAAACCGCAACACCAACACATAGAAGAGTATTCAAAATTTAGAATTCATTCCTCACTCAAACCACAACACCAATACACACAAGAGAAAAAACCTACATGTTATAGGAAGAACATGGGGTGTTTATTCATGGTCTTGGGTTGAGTATCTTAAAACCAATATAAAAAATTGCGTAGAGTGGACAAGGATCATGATACCCATAAGTTAGACAATGGTAGTGGTCATGTTCTTAGACCTACAATGAGTTGTAGGAAGCACATGGGATGTTTATATTCCTCTAATGAATATGTATCCATGTATAAATGGTTTCTGATGTGTTAGTAGGAAACATTGGCCAATCTAGACATATGAGATGGGTTACCATAATAGACTATATGTTTTTCAGAGACTTTTCAATTAGAATAAGGGGGTATGTGGCTAATTGTAATTTGCTCTCCTGGGTGTGATGTGAGATGAATACCCATCATGGGTTGTGGGTATGAATATTCAATTAATTCATTGGTATTGGGTACTCAAAGGGCCTTTGGTTTGGTCCTATAACTCACTGTTTAAGGATGGGATTGAGGTGATCCATGGGCATTTGGTGTCACCATATTTATTCCTCCCCATTGTGGTATTTTTATGAGACTTTGCAACTTATTTTCATAGAATCTATGTGTGGCCTTGTTGAACAAATTGTTATATGGTATGCTTGAGTGTTCATAGCTTTCATATGAAATCACTATATGATATTTATTTGTTGTATGTTATTGTATAGAATGAACAAACCGTGATTGAGAATTTGAACATGAGTGTTGGTGCATGTTCATGATGGGATGTCGAGACTCATTCCTAATATAATTCATGTTTTTCTATATATACTATAACCCATTGTGTCTCAATCTATGCCTTGCGAATATTTTCTTCAAATAACGTATGACCAATAGAAGATATTTTATTTTTTATCCCTTAATTTCAAGAATCTATGTGTAGCCTTGTAATGATTTTCCATATACCAGTTGTTGTTTTCACTTAAAATTTTGTCCATTTCAAAAAAAAGTGAGACACTTTGAGTGATACCAGTCACACTGTGCCTCGGTTTGAGGTGGGGTTGACTCGTACCCATCACAAATGATCTATGAATCGTTGTGCTAAAGTATCAACACAATCTGAATTCATTTGGTCGGTTTTCCATATGCCAATTGTGGTTTTCACTTAAAATCATGTCCATTTCAAAAAAAGTGAGACACCTTGAGTGGTACCCATCACATCATTCGTTGTATTGAGGCAGGGTTGACTCATACATGTCACAAATGACCCATGGATAGTTTTCATAATTTATCAAGACAATCTGAATGAGTTTGATCATTTTTCCGTGTGCTAGTTGTTGATTTCACTTAAAATGTTGTCCATTTCAAATAAAATAGAGAATCTTTGAGTGATATCAGTCACACCGTGCCTCAGATTGAGGCAGGGTTGACTCATACAAATCGTAAAAGACCCATGGATCGTTTTTCTAAAGTATCTACACAATTTTAATACGTTTGGTCAGTTTTCTGTATGAAAGTTATTGTTTTCACTTAAAATAATGTCCATTTCAAATAAAAGTGAGAAATTTTGAGTGGTATCGGCCACACCGTGCCTCTATATGATTCACTAACTATATTAAAGGAGTGTCTATGATGAATTCAAATCAAGTTGATTCATATAATCATGACACATAATTTGTAGAATGAAAATAGAAAACAAATCAAACTGCAATTATTGAGTATGTTATGCCACCCACGACATCACCTGGTTTATGTCAAATCAAAAGAGAAACAAATAATAATAAATGCAAAATATTAAAACTATGTTAATCCTTACCTATTTGGAGTATAGAACTAAAAAATTGATTGACTTTAGATAGATATGTAGGAAGGAAGGAGTTCCCAGCTTCGGTTAAGAGAGAGGAATCTAGTTTAGACCAAATCAGAATTGAAATTAAAAAAATAGATGAATAGCATTAAGACATACATATTAGAACTAAATAATTGAGTGTGGGTTGTTAGGTGGTGGGGGGCTGTCTGGGTGGTACGTGGGGCTGTCTGGGGGGTGGGAGGGTTGTCTGGGTGGGGTGGGGGTTGTTTGGGGGTGGGCTACTCGAGGTGAGTGGGGGCTGTCTGGGGGGTGGGGTGGCTGCCCGGGGGTGGGGGTCGTCCGGGGTAAGGGGGTTGTTCGAGGGGTTGGGGGCTATCAGGGGGGTGGGGGTCGTCCGGGGTGAGAGGGGGGGTGTTTTCCGGTGGGGGGATGTATGGTCTGTGGGGGGTTGTCCGAGGAGGCAGCTATCCGTGGGTGTAGGGGGATATTCAGGGGTGAGGGGGTTGTCCAGGGGGGCTGTCCGGTGTGTATTTTCGGCCACCGCGATCACATGACACCTCCGATTGACGTGACATCTGGGTGACCATTTCACAATTAACCCACTCTTTGTTGTCATCCAAATTCAAGGTATTCCGAGATCTTTCGGCCGGTTTTGACCACCCCACACATGCTTTTCAAGCACGCCAAACACCTAAAAACACATATTCTACCATGTCGTGCAAACCGCGAATCCTAATGATGTGTCATCTTATCATACTCCTCTCAAATAATAATTAGGGTGATTTCTTGGGATTTCAATTCATTCTGATATTTTTCGGAATGTATTTGGCCATAAAACACATGTTTTGGTCATTTACGACACGCGGAGTGTGTTTTTGGCCGCTGCGGTCACATGACACGTCCAATTGATGTTTTGTCTACCAAAAAATTTCACAATTCACCCACCCTTTGTTTTCATCTGATTTAATTTCATTCTGAGGTCGTTCGGCCGGTTTTGACCACCGCACGCATGCTTTCCAAGCATGCCAAACACCTAAAAAACATATATTCAACTGTTTCACACAAACCGTGCATCCGAATGATGTGTCGTCTCCTAGTACACCTCAAAAATTACCCATGGATCGTTGTGTTAAAGTATCAAGACAATACGAATAATTTTGGTCAGTTTTCCATATGCCAGTTTTTTTACTTAAAATGGTGACCATTTTAAACAAAAGAGAGACATTTAGAGTGGTGCTAGCTACACCATTCCTTGGATTGAAGTGAGGTTTTCTTATACACGTCTCAAAATACAATTGGACCGTTTCCCTAAAGTATCAACACAATCCAAATATGTTTGCTTAGGTTTTTATATATTAGTTGTTGTTTTCACTTAAAATGTTCTCAATTTCCAATCAAAGTGTGTCACTTTGAGTGATACCGGCCACACCGTGTCTCGGATTAAGAAAGAGTTGACTCGTACCCATCATAAATGACCAATGTATCATTTTACTAAAGTATCAACACAATCCGAATGTGTTTGATTGGTTTTCCGTATGTTAGTTGTTGTTTTAATTGTTTTATCCCAACTATAATGGGCTATCTCGGGTAAGAGGTCTGGATGGGCTTGTTTTCTATGTTACAATTTGGTATCAGAGGCCTTACTCAGGAAGAAGTGTGTCAAAAATTCTTATGTTGTTTTTACGTTTTTGTTAGAAAGTATTAGGATCGTTGTAATTTGGATAGTAGGTGTAGAAGAGGGGCTTGAACAGCTCACTCCAATTATTAAATCAGAGTTGAAATAGGTGACTGGAAAAATGATTACAAATTCCAAGATCGAGTTTTAAGGATATTTTAAATAAATCATATTGGGGGTTTAATTTAATTGACATATCTAGAATGTATGAGGACTTGGTTTGTGTAAGGTCGGTTGAATAAACTTAATTGGGAGTTTATTTAGATGGTCTTCTTCCAATTAATGGGTATTTCTCTTTAATTTTAGCATTCATGACTACTTTAAATTATTTTATATTTAAATAATTGTTTAGAATTTTTTTATTTTGGTTGTTTTGGAATTATCTCGCAGCTGATTGGTTTCTATCTTGTGTTTAGAAGAAAATTCCTACATGATGAGATATTTGAAATATAAGATGGTCAACCACATTGTATGTTCTGCCGGAAGATCCACCAGCATACCCATATTTGGATGAGGAAATGATCCATATCATTCAGACTCTAGGTTCATTTTTCCCAATAATCCTACGATGGAAAGTGGATCATGGATTTGAATTTACCAAGTATCATCCATGTGTATTCTGTATTAATAGTGGACAACATGATTCTATAGAGTGGCTTGAATTGATTGAGAGGGTCTTCAAATTTTTTGAAGATCCCTAAGTATTATCATGTGGGTTTTTCCATGTATATTATTGATGGAATAAAATGAATATGTTGGGATTCTATTGTGTAGGATAAGTTTCACAACGGTCTTACCTGGGTTTCATTCAATAAGATATTTAACCAGCTTTTTATCATGAAACATTACAGGTGTAAAATACATTGGAGTTTCTGGTGTTGGAGAAAGTGAAGCGTACTCTTCTAGAGTTCTCCAACCTCTTTGTTGAGTTGGTTAATCTTGCACTAGATCTTTTAAAAAATGATCACATAAAATCTTGTAGGTTTGAGATGGGACTAAGGGACGATGTTTGGTTGATTCTAGTTCTTTTTATCCATCCAACCTTCCTAGAGGTATTGGATAATGTTTTTGTTTCTAAAGAATACATATTTGTAAGGATATAGTTTGGAGGATCTTTAGTGGATGCAATAATTATTCAAAGATCTTATTTTGGTTATAAAAATGAACTAAAAAAGTGTCTAGGGTTCTATGGTACCTATTCTATGGGCTTCTATAATGAAACAACATGTTATTTTCTAACCGTGAGGCATAGTGTTTTTATAACCCTGAGGCATAGTGTTTTTCTACGCTGAACAGGGTTCCAAGCTCTGAACAAGACCCTAAAGCCCCATAATCCATTATAACATCATTATGATTCCATATTTGGTCAAAAATAAGGATTTATATTAAATTCAAAAATATCCATACAAGAGTGAAAAACTAGGTTCAAAAATAAAGAGTTATATAGAATTCAAAAATGTAATGGATCAATATGCCCCTGATCACCTTCGCCACTATCATCATTAGCCTCATCCTCACTACCCTCTATGTCCTCTTCATCGTCCTCATCATTGTCCCCATGCTCATCCTCGTCCCCATCCTCGTCCTCGGCCCCATCTACTCCCTCTTCCTCATCCTCATCCTCACCCTCGTCCCCTTCAGCATCCTCGTCATCACCAAGAACTTCATCATCTCGACCACCACTAGAACTACCACCTGGTTCATTGAATAATGCACCCATAAATGACATATATGTCGGACAAGACATGATGGCCTCTAGTAGAAGTGATGAAGATATATCTTTGAATAGTTTTATAAATTCTTTCTCCCTTGTTGAACCTGTTCTTCCAACTCTGTGACCCTTTTATCAGACAGTCTTGCATGCTCCTAGAACTATTCCAAATCGGTGGTACTACAAGGGATACCTGGAGTGGACCAATTCCTCATCGGGACTATATTCTTACTAGGTCGGCAGCGTACTCAACCAGAGTGCTCATCTCCCAAAACCTAATAAAAATGATTGTGTGGCCCTAAATAGACAGGCTTCTAGGCATCAAGGGACCCTAAAGAAGCATGTTAAAAATATTAATATATTATTAAATTTCAAAATAGGTATTAAACTTTGAAATAAACAAATTAAAACTTACAATATTTCCTTGTGTCGGTTCATTAACCGCAGTTCCATCTTTTTTCCTTCTACTTAAGAAAAAAACTTTTTCTCAAGGGATATGTCCTTAAATATTCAATTTGTGCTTCTGTAATGACATTGAAACAATATGAAGTGAAATTATAATCATATATTCAAAATTCAATAAATCAAATAAATTAAGTCAGAAACAATAAAATGGGAAATTCCTAAAGAAAAATTATAAACAACTGTATTGTACCAGCTGACTCTCATGGTCTAACATAGTAGTGTGCGCTGAAGTGTGGAGGTATTTCTTTGAATCAATTTTTTCTTTTTTTTCAGAATATTCCTAAATAATGTTAAATAATAAATACGATTATATTAATGTAAAATATGAAAACTATCATTTAAATACATCTAATGGGATTAATACCTTAAATTTGGTAGTCTCCCAATGGGTAATCATTTGGAAATATTACTCTATCGGGAATTCATCCATGATAGGTAATGTCTCCAACTTCGTGCCCACTCTATAACACTAGCCAACATATATATCATGCTTATAAGCTCCCCAAAGCTCCCATCGTCATGCACATTTTCCATCAGGGATGTCAAACCGAAACTGACAAAAAATATATTAATTCATATAAATAAAATAAAATACTACATTAAATACAACAGATTTTTTACCCATATTTGTGCCCGCGCATTATCCTTGACTTCGTGTGGAAGATTTCTCCAAGAGAGAGGGATGACCAGAATTATGTTGTTGTATTTGGCTATCATCGCTAAAAACAATGAAATTCCTGCCCATATTTATCAATCATCTCACCATCATCATTATATTCAACCATCAACTATGTCTGGCAGTTCCATACTGCACACAAGCGAGTACGCCCCCTCCCCCTCCTCATATTAGTAGATGAATCTGTTATTAAAGAAAAAAAATATTTGTACATGTTATAATAAAAATAAATTTTTTTTGAAAATTTTGTTAGAGTTATATAAATATACCTGTTGTAGTCAAATCAATGGGCGTCACTGGATGTGTAGAAGCTGAATGAATATCCTGTATAGGTGGAGTGTCCTTCAGTGTATGCTCCTCATCAACATACTATGTCAGAGCAGGAGTCGAAGAAGGTGGAATATAATAGCTCGAAGATAATGAACTAGAAGAAAAATAAGATGTCACAGACGTCTGGGCAATTGGTAGTGTAAACACCAGAAGCCTAAATATCCCATGTGTCCCTAAAGACACCCTAGGATCAAAATGGGGCATATAAGATATGTCTTTGATTGGGGTATAGTCCAATCGGGGATGACCAGTGGATCGTCTAACTCTCGCACCATGAGCCCTCGTACCACCGGCCTCAGTACCGGGACCACTAGATGATCGTCTGACTCTGACACCACCCCCTTCTAAATTATCAACACTATCTGAATGAATTTGATCCGTTTTCCATATGTCAGTTGTTGTTTTCATTGTTTTATCCCACCTATAATGGGATAGCTCAGGTAAGAGGTCTGGATGGCCTTGGTTGTTCTGTTGTAATTTGGTATCAGAGGCCTTACTCATTTATAAGTGTTTCAACAATGCCTATGTTTTTTTTATGTCTTGGTTTCACAGTATTAGGATCATTGTAATTTGGATAGTTGGTGTGGAAGAGGGGCTTGAACAGCTCACTCCCATTATTGAATCAGAGTTGCAATAGGTGACTGGAAAAATGATTACAAATTCCAAGATCGAGTTTTAAGGATATTTTGAATAAATCATATGGAGGGTTTAATTTTATTGAACTATCTATAATGTATGAGGACTTGGTTTGTGTAAGGTCAGTTGAATAAACTTAGTGGGGAGTTTATCTAGTTGGTCTTCTTCCAATTAATGGGTATTTCTCTTTAATTGTAGAATTCATGACTACTTTAAATTCTTTTTTATTTAAATAATTGTTTATAATTTTTTTAGTTTGATTGTTTTGGAATTATCTTGTAGTTGATTGGTTTCTATCTTGTGTTTAGAATAAAATTCCTACATGATGAGATATTTGAAATATAATACGGTAAACCACAATGTATGTTCCACAGGAAGATCCACCAACAGACCCATATTTGGATGAAGTAAAGATCCATATCATTCAGACTCTAGAGTCATTTATCCTGATAATCCTACGATGGAAAGTGGATCATGGATTTGAATTTACCATGTATCATCCATGTGTATTCTGTATTGATATTGGACAACCCGATTCTATGGAGGGGATTGAACTGATTGAGAGGGTCTTCAGATTTTTTAAAGAGCCCTAAGTATTATAATGTGGGTTTTCCCATGTATATTCTCGAGGGACTAGAATGAATGTGTTGGGATTATATAGTGTAGGATAAGTTTCCCAATGTTCTTACCTGGGTTTCATTCAATAAGATATTTAACCAGATTTTGATCATGAAACTTTACATGTGTAAAATACTTTGGAGTTTCTGAAGCTGGAGAAAGTGAAGCGTACTCTTCTAGAGTTCTCCAACCACTTTTTAGAGTTGGTGAATCTTGCACTAGATCTTTTCAAAAATGATTACATAAAAGCTTGTAGGTTTGAGATGGGACTAAGAGATGGTGTTTGGTTGATGCTAGTTCTTTTTAGCCATCCACCCTTCCTAGAGGTATTGGATAATGTTTATGTTGCTAAAGAATACATATTTGGAAGGATAGATTTGGGAGGAGCTTTAGTGGATGCAATAATTATTCAAAGTTCTTATTTTTCTTATAAAAGGAAGTAAAAAATGTCCAGCGTTCTATGGGACCTATTCTAGGGGCTTCTATAAAGAACCATAATGTTATTTTCTAACCATGAGGCATAGTGTTTTTATAACAGTGAGGCATATTGTTTTTCTACGCTGACCGGGGTTCCGAGCTCTGAACACGCCCCTGAAGCCCCATAAACCATTATAACATCATTATGCTTCCATATTTGGTAAAAAATAAAGAGTTATACTAAATTAAAAAATATCCATACCAGAGTGAAAACCCATGTTCAAAAATAAAGAGTTATATATAATTCAAAAATGTAATGGATCAATATGCCTCTGATCACCATCACCATCACCACTTTCATCATCAGCCTCATCCTCGATGCCATCTCTGACCTCTTCATTGTCCTCGTCATTGTCCTCATGCTCATCCTTGGCCCCATCCTTTTCCTAGGCCCCATCCAAGCCCTCGTCCTCATCCTGATACTCCCCCTCGTCCTCTTCAGCATCCTTGTCATCACCAGGAACATCATCGTCTCCACCACCACTAGAACTGCTGCCTGGTGCATTGGATAATGCCCTCATCGACGACATATATGTCAGACAATCCATGCTAGCCTCTAGTGGAAGTGATGAAGATAAAGGTTTCATCAGTTTTATAAATTCATTCTCCCTTGTTTGAACATGTTCTTCCAACTCTGTTACCCTTTTTTTAAACTGTCTTCCATTCTCCATGACCTTTTCCAACTCGGTGGTACTAGAATGGATACCTGGAGAGGACCAATTCCTCATCAAGCCTATATTCTTACTAGGTCGGCATCGTACTCGACCAGAGTTCTCATCTCCCAAAACCTAATATAAATGATCGTGTGGACCTAAATAGTCAGGATCCTGGGCATCAAGGGCCTCTAAAAAGCCTGTTAAAAATATTAATATATTATTAAATTTCAAAATAGGTATTAATCTTTGAAATAAACAAATTAAAACTTACAATATTTTCTTGTGTCGGTTCATTAACCATAGATCCATCTTTTTTCCTTCTACTCAAGAAAAAAAAAATTCCCAAGGGATACGTCCTTCAATATTCAATTTTTCACTACTGGAAAAAATACCAATACCCACGGTTCAAAACCGTGGGTATAGCCTATACTCATGGTTTTGGGAACCGTGGGGGTGAGTGGCATCGGTATAGGGGTCGTGATCTATCCCCACAGTTTGACAAACCGTGGGTATACTTTTTTTCAACCGTGTCAACCCATCCTCAACGCTGTCAAAGTGTTATTCCCACAGTTTTTGAACCGTGGGTAAAAATATTGCACAAAATACAGCCGATGGGTGTTGAACCTGCGCCAACCCATGACCTGACAGAAATTCCAACGCACTTCACCACTTCAGCCAAGGAATTTATATTAATATATATCTATATTTGTAAATATATATTAATATATGGTCGTATTATGAAAAAAAGAACCCAGCAGGTTTCGAACTCACGTCTGCACAGCATACTCCAATCGCTTAACCAACTAAGCTAATTCAGTAATCCATATATATATATATGTATTTATAATAATATACTAATTCATGTGTCTGTATTTAAAAAAACAAAGCCAGCGGGATTCGATACCACAACCGCAGAGACATTTATGAAACGCCTAACCAACCAATCCCGCAAAATAATTTGAATATAAATTTCTATAAACGTAAATATATTCTTTCAACCAAAATATATTCGATACCCACCAAATTAATTTTTTTCCGCATGTTTTTTTTGCTGCCATAATTTGGCGAAGCTATCCCCACGGTTTTAAAAACCCGTGGGTAATGGCCTTCGAAAAAAATATTTATCAATACGGTTTTTGAAAAACCACAGGGGTAGGATTTGAAATAAACACTTATACCCATGGCTTTACAAAACTGTGGGTATAAGCCTTCGAAAATAACTCTATTCCCACGGTTCTGCTAAAACAGTGGGCATAGGTGAGTTATACCCACAGTTTTCTAGAACTGTTTGTATAGGTTCCCACACTATACATATACCCATGGTTTTCATAAACCGTGGGTATAGGGCACCCCTATACCCATAGGTTTTTCCAAAACCATGGGTATAGGTCTATTTTCCAGTAGTGTGTGCTTCTGTAATGACATTAAAACAATATAAAGTGAAAGTATAATCATATATTCAATATTAAATAAATCACATAATTTATGAAGGAAATAATAAAAAGGGAAAGTCCTAAAGAAAGATTATAAACAACTATATCGTACCAGATTCCCCTCACGGTCTGACATAGTAGTGCACCCCAACGTGTGGAGGTATTTCTTTGAATCAATGTTTTTTTGTTTTTTTCAGAATATTCCTAAATAATGTTAAATAATAAATAAGATATTAATAATTCAAAATATGAAAACTATCATTTAAATACCTCAAATGGGATTAATACCTTAAATTTTGAAGTCTCCCAATGGGTAATCATTTGGCGATATTGCTCTATCGGGCAGTCATCCACGATAGGTAATGTCTCCAACTCCGTTACCACTATATCACACTAGCCAACATATAGATCATGCTTATAATCTCTCCAAAGCTCTCCGAGCTCTGTTAAACATGCTGGTCGTGTATCTTTTCCATCAGTGAAGTTAAACCGAAGCTGACACCTAATAGATTAATTAATATAAATAAAATAAAATACTACAGTAAATACAATAGATTTTTTACCCATATTTGTGCCCATGCATTATCCTTGACTTCGTGTGGCATATGTCTCCATGAGAGAGGGCTGACCAGAATGATGTCGGTGTATTTGTCTAGCGTCGCCAAAAAACCATGACATTCCTACCCAGATTTACCAATCATTTTTCCATCATCATTCTATTCAACCATCAAATGTGTCAGTTGGTTCCATACCGCACAAAAGCAAGTACGCCCCGTCACCTGCTTCCTATCAGTAGATGAATCTGTTATTAATGAAAAAAAATATCAGTATAAGTTATAATAAAAATAAATTTTGGTATAAAAATTTGTTAGAGTTATATAAATATACCCATGGTAGTCAGATCAATGGGCATCACTGGATGTGAAAAATCATATGGAATATCCTATAAAGGTGGAGTGTCCCTTAGTGTACGATCCTCAGCCACATACTGTGTCGGAGCAGGAGTCAAAGAAGGTGGAATATAATAGCTCTAAGATAATGAACTAGATGAAAAATTTGATGGACCATATGTCTCACCAACTTGTAGTGTAAACATCGGAGGCCTAAATATCCCGTCTGTCCCATGATCCCTCGTACCACTGGCCTCAATACTGGGACCCCCAGATGATCGTCTATCTCTGACACCACCCCTCCTAATGTATCAACACAATTCGAATGTGTTTGATCGGTTTTCCATATGTCAGTTGTTGTTTTCATTATTTTATCCTACCTATAATGGGCTAGCTCAGGTAAGAAATCTGGATGGCCTTGGTTGTTCTGTTGCAATTTGGTATCAGAGGCCTTACTCTCTATAAGTGTGTCAACAATTCCTATGTTGGTTTTATGTCTTGGTTAGACATTATTAGGATCGTGGGAATTTGGATAGTAGGTTCGAAAGAGGGGCTTGAACGGATCACTACCATTATTGAATCAGAGTTGCAATAGGTAACTGGAAAAATGATTACAAATACCAAGATCGAGTTTTAATAATATTTTTAATAAATCATATGAAGGTTTAATTTAATTTACCTTTCTAGAATTTTTGAGGACTTGGTTTGTGTAAGGTTAGTTGAATAAACTTAGTGGGGAGTTTATGTTGATGGTCTTCTTCCAATTAATGGGTATTTCTCTTTAATTGTAGAATTCATGACTACTTTAAATTAATTTTTATTTAAATAATTTTTTAGAATTTTTTTAGTTTGATTGTTTTGGAATTATCTCGTAGTTGATTGGTTTCTATCTTGTGTTTAAAAGAAAATTCCTACATGATGATATATTTGAAATATAAGATGGTTAACCACAACAGATGTTCTGTAGGAAGATCCACCAATAGAACCATATTTGGATGAGGTAAAGATCCATATCATTCAGACTCTAGGGTCATTTGTCCCAATAATCCTACGATGGAAGTGGATGATGGATTTTAATTTACCAAGTAGCATCCACGTGTATTCTGTATTGATAGTGGACACAACTATTCTATTTAGTGTCTTGAATTTATTGAGAGGGTCTTCAAATTTTTTGAAGAGCCCTAAGTATTATCATGTGGGTTTTTCCATGTATATTCTCGAGGGACTAGAATGAATATGTTGGGATTCTATAGTGTAGGATAAGTTTCACAATGTTCTTACCTGGCTTTCATTCAATAAGATATTTATCCAGATTTTTATCATGAAACATTACATGTGTAAAATACTTTGGAGTTTCTGATGTTGGAGAAAGTGAAGCGTACTCTTCTAGTGTTCTCCAACCACATTGTTGAGTTGGTGAATCTTGCACTATATCTTTTCAAAAATCAATACATAAAATCTTGTAGGTTTGAGATGGGACTAAGGGACGATTTTTGGTTGATGCTCGTTCTTTTTAGCCATCCATTCTTCCTAGAGGTATTGGATAATGTCTATTTTTCTAAAGAATACATATTTGGAATGATTGACTTGGGAGGAGCATTAGTGGATGCAATAATTATTCAAAGTTCTTATTTTGGTTATAAAAGGAAGTAAAAAAGTGTCCAGTGTTCTATGAGACCTATTCTAGGGGATTCTAAAAAGAACCAACATGTTATTTTCTAACCGTGAGGCACAATGTTTTTATAACCGTGAGGCATAGTGTTTTTCTACACTGATTAGGGTTCCAAGCTCGGAACTAGTCCATGAATCCCCATAAACCATTATAACATCATTAGGCTTCCATATTTGGTCAAAAATAAAGAGTTATACTAAATTCAAAAATATCCATACCAGAGTGAAAATCCAGGTTCAAAAATAAGGAGTTATATAGAATTCAAAAATGTAATGGATAAATCTGCCTCTGATCACAATCACCATCACCACTTTCATCATCAACCTCATCCTCGCTTCCATCTCTTTCCTCTTCGTCGTCCTCGTCATCGTCCCCATGCTTGTCCTCAGCCCCATCCTCATCCTTGAACCCATCCATGCCCTCATCCTCATCCTCATACTTTCCCTCGTCCTCTTCAACATCCTCTTTATCACTAGGAACATCATCATCTCAACCGCCACTAGAACTGCCACATGGTGCAATTTATAATTCACCCATCGATGACATATATGTCGGACAAGCCGTGACGGCCTCTGGTGGAAGTGATGAAGATAAAGATTTGATCAGTTTCATAAATTCATTCTCCATTGTTTGAACCTGTTCTTCATACTCTGTGACCCTTTTATCAGACTATCTTGCATGCTCTTTAACATGTTCTATCTCGGTGGTACTAGAATGGATACCTGGAGAGGACCAATTCCACATCAGGACTATATTCTTACTAGGTCGGCATCGTACTCGACCAGAGTGATCATCTCCCAAAACCTAATATAAATGATCGTGTGGCCCTAAATAGTCAGGATCTTGGGCATCAAGGGCCTCTAGAAAATACTGTTAGAAACATTAATATATTATTAAATTTCAAAATAGGTATTAAACTTTGAAATAAGCAAATTAAAACTTACAATATTTTCCTGTGTCGGTTCATTAACTGTAGTTCCATCTTTTTTCATTCTACTCGGGAAAAACAATTTTTCTCGAGGGATACGTCCTTCAATGTTCAATGTGTGCTTCTGTAATGACATTGAAACAATATAAAGTGAAAGTATAATCATATATTCAATATTCAATAAATCACAAAATTTAAGTGGGAAACAATAAAAAGGGCAATTCCTAAAGAAAAATTATAAAAAACTATATCGTACCAGCTGCCTCTCATGGTCTGACATAGTAGTGTGCCCGAAAGTGTGGAGGAATTTCTTTGATTTAATGTTTTTTCAGAAGATTCCTAAATAATTTATAATAATAAATAATATAATATTAATGAAAACTATAAAAACTATAACTTAAATACCACAAATGGTATTAATACCTTAAATTTGGCAGTCACCCAATGGGAAATCATTTGGAAATATTGCTATATCAAAAGTCATCCACAATAGGTAATGTCTCCATCTCCGTTCCCACTCAATCACACCACCCAACATACAGATCATGATTATAAGCTCTCCAAATCACTCCTAGCTCCTTTAAACGTGCTGGTCGTGCACCTTTTCCATCAGAGATGTTACACTGAAGATGAAAACCAATGGATTAAGTAATATAAATAAAATAAAATAATACATTAAATCCAATAGATTTTTACCCATATTTGTGACCACACTTTATAGTTGACTTCGTGTGGAAAATGTCTCCAAGAGAGAGGGATGACTGGAATGATGTCGGTGTATTTGGCTAGCGTAGCCAAAAAACCATGATAGTCCTTCCCAGATTTATCAATCATCTTTCCATCATCATTATATTCAACCATCAATTGTGTCTGGCAGTTCCATATCGCACGCAAGCAAGTACACCCCCTCCCCTGCCTCCTATCAGTATATGAATCTGTTATTAAAGAAAAAAAATATCATTACAAGTTATAATAAAAATAATTTTTGGTATAAAAATTTGTTAGAGTTATATAAATATACATGTGGTACTCAGATCAATGGGCGTCACTGGATGTGCAGAAGCTGAAATAATATCTCGTAGAGGGGGAGTGTCCCTCAGTGTATACTTCTCAGCCACATACTGTGTCGTAGCTAGAGTCGAAGAAGGTGGAATATAATAGCTCAATGATAATGAACTAGAAGAAAAATATGATGGCACAGACGTCTGGCCAACTGGTAGTGTAAAAATCGGAGGCCTAAATATCACGTGTATCCATAAAGACACACCAGGATCAAAATGGGGTGTAAAAGATATGTTTGTGGTGGGGGCAGAGTCCAATCGGGTATGACCGGCCTCAGTATCGGGACCACCAGATGATCTTCTAACTCTGACACCACCCTCCTCCTACCACCAGCCTCTATACTGGGAGCAATATTAGGCTCTTCATTGGATTTCTCTCATCTAGAGGGTGGATGCTGAAAAAAATTTTAACATAAAATTAAACACATGATATTATAAGTTATTGGAATACATATATTTGAAATAAAATACTCACAACAGTGATGAGTGGAGGAACAACCATCTGTGTCATGCGATGATTATATTCTATCATCATTTTCCACTGCCTCTCTTCAATGGGTGTCATTTCCTACAATGAAAACCAATATTGAAGTAATTAAAAACATATAACTATTGTGTAACCTAAAAAAAATATAGAAAAACCATTCTGATAAAAAAACATAAAGAAACAGAAGATTTATGGTGGTGTTAAGTTAAGTACTAGGATACACACTCTGAACGAAGTAGGTGAAACATGTAGGTGAGAACACAAATGTATGATTCTATATATTTCCCACCACAACTTCGAGTTCACAATAAACTCTGAAAATTGAGCTATTGGAGTCATCATAAGTAATAAATGGATTTCTTCCAATTGCAATAGGGATAGTGTACAATTCGTCACCCCCATCATCAAAAACATGTCTGGTATTTACTTCAATAATTACACTGAATTTAGGATGACGATGATCTGTGACATAAAAAACATGTTTCACCATTGATGCCAATACATATGGTTCATTGGTGGCAAGAGTGCAAGTCATGTCAATAACTCAAAACCCCAATCATCAATAAAGGTTCCTTGCCTCATCATTGAATCAAACCATTGGCATTTCATCATCGTGACTTTACCATGTGAGTAATAATCCAAAATTATTATTTTTTCCACGACTCCATAATTATCTACATTATCAGAACCAGGTCTATTATTTGATAAACTGGCATAGCATTCTATTGTGGAAGTTAGAATAACACCATCATGCAATGTTCTCATGTTTCTTGATTGTTCAGTGAAACTAAATTTGTATCCATTGATCACAAGTGATTTACAAGCGCAAACCATGGTATTAGGACCAAAATCCAAGGGTCTTATTTCCTCAGAAACAGAGTCAACAGGAAAACTCGATACCTGAAATATAAAAAAATAGTAAACTTAATTACATATTATTTTTATTTAGTTATTACAGAAATATTTTTACCTTCAATTTCAACCAAGCAAAAAAACCTTTTCTATGAAAAGTCCCTTTCCTTCTCAAAGATAAAGAACGATTCTTTCTATATATCAATTATTTATGTTCCGTGTAGATAAAAATAATAATAGTTTAACAAATATTTAAAATTACAAGAGATAAGATAAGAGATACTTGTACAATTTACTTATTTGATATACTCATCGGACAAATCATAATTGAACAACACTGTGCGATGTGGCATATCTCACTCTTTAAGGATTAATGTCATCAATGTATATGATCCCGAAATTCCTCATGTCCGATGGTGTGATGGAAACGGGGATCAATTTTCTCATACTATTCTTCTTCTTTTTTCATTGTTCTATTTATTCTCGTAGTAAGATCAGACAAATACATTGAGCGGAAACCCATACATTCTTGAGCCAAGTAACAATTCACAATAGAACCTTTGGGATAATTCTTATTCTGAACATGTGATTTCAATGTGTACATGTTTCTTTCGGTTGGATACATACAACAGAAAGAAACGGGTCCTCCAAGAAGTATTTTGTTCAGAAGGTGGATAGTTAGATGCAACATGCATGTAAAAATGATGGAGGGAATATTTTCTCTAACTCACAAAAAATTAATTGTGTCTCTGCCAATAGTTTTTGGAAGAAATATTTGGAAAACATCATAGCACAAAGATCTCTAAACAAATAGAACAACTGAATAACTGAGACTCGTACATTGTTGGACAAGAGATGACAAATTGCTATTGGAATCAACTCATGAAAAAGGAAGTGATAATCATGAGTCTTCAAAGATTTCAGCTTCAACTCTTTTCGGTTGACCCATTATGATATATTGCTTGAATAGACATCAAGAACATTAATTGTCTCAAGCACTTCCAGAAATTGATTTTTTTTCAGTAAGTGTCATCACATAAGAAGCACATGGAACTTTCAATTTATTTTCACTGATACAGACATGACGTAATTCTGGTCTGATCCCCCAATTTACCAAGTCACACCGAGATCATAAATCATCTTTTATCTTCCCCTTGACATTTAAAAGAATTGAAAGAACCATTTCGCATATATTATTTTCAATATGCATTATGTCTAAGCAATGACGTAACAAGTTGGTTGACCAATACGATAAATCAAAGAATATATTCTTCTTCTTCCAACTATAATAGGTATCATTGGAAAAAAATTTCCTCTTTCTAGATTTCATTACACCCTTTCCAAATGAATGCCTAAAATCTTTCAATTCATTAAGCACATCAGTTCCAAACATACGCTGAGGTGGATCATCAATCTCCATGGTATTGTAATATCTTCGATAATTGTTTCTATATGGATGGTTCATTGGCAAGAATCGTCAATGTCCCATAAAAGTAAAACTACGATTATATTTCATTCTTCTCAATCGATTATTCTTCATACAAATAGGACATGACAATTTTCCTCTTTTTCTCCATCCAGACATCATTGCATATGTAAGAAAATCATTGATCGTCCACATAAGCGCATCACACATCTAAAATATGTCTTTCGAACATGCATCATATGTGGGCCCACCAAATTCCCAAAAAAGATTCAAATAATTTAATAAAGGTTGAATCTATACATCTATATCATTTCCGGGATCAGAAGGGATAGATATCAGTATACTCAAGAAAGTGCATGGATTTTTCATACACAACCATGGGGGAAAGTTATAAATGTGTTTGAAAACCGACCATTAGTTGTGTGAAGTAATCATCTGCCTGAATGGATTAAAATCGTCACATGAAAGACCCGGTCTCACATTATACACATCAGCTGCAAATTCAGGATATCAAGCATCAAAAATCGGCCACGAAAATCCATCTTCAGGGTGAACCAACTCTACATTATTCATTTTTATCTCTATGCCATGCCATCTCATTTTTACTGATATTTCTTCATACATGAAAAGGTTCTGTAATCTAGAGATCAATGGAAAGTGAGACATTACTTTTTGTGGCACACGAGATGGTGTTCCTTCATCTTTTGGATTCCATCAGTAGGTTTCACATTTGATTCAATCATTTATTTCTGCAGTTTCCTCCCAAAATAAGCTTCAGTCATTTGGGAAAGCATGAATTTTTTTTAGAATCCATGTTCATCAACTAACTTCCATGCCATATAGTGGTTTGAGGGAATATCTGCATCATCTAGAAGTAAGTCCTTCAAGAAGGTAAGAATGTAATCGATTGCAGTATTTGAAATCCCATACATAGTTTTCCTATGAATCAATCAAATTAAAAATTCCAACTTTTTCATTTTTCCACATTGCCAATATATTGGAGTCATCACAACAAGATTCAATTTTTTTCACCTTATCAATATCATCATTTTTATTGGACGCACCATGTGTGCTTGTATCAAAATCTTGTTGGTTGTCCATCCATTCCTTTTCATGATTCCGAATAAATGGAAACTGGTCATATATCAAACTCTCCAATTCAATACTCTCATTTGGATCATCAACATTTTTAGATTCCATATTCTCTCCATTGTGATACCATATATAACAGTTTGTTTGGAAACCATATTTTTTTATATGATAGCTAACTGCTTCACGACTGAACAAAGGCCTTCCAACACAATTAGAACATGGGTAGTGTATGCGACCACTATCTGAAGCCTTGTTAAATGAAAAATCTAAAAATCTGTTCAAATTATTTTGAAAATCGGTTGAAATCCTATTAGTTTCATACATCCAACTTCTATCCATTCTGTAAAAATTTACAATAAGTCATTTCAAAGAAATTCAATAATATTGAAGTTCAATCAAAAAAATATTTAGGTAAATGGAAATTTTTTACTTATATAAAAGCATAACAGACACATTACTCTATATGATAATCATATTAAGAAATAAAACAAAATATATTGTTTATAAGAAAATAAGATACCAAATTTCTAATGCCTATATTCAAGGATTTCCCAGTGAGATATTCGAAGTGGATCAAGGAATACATAATCCTTAAGGGTCTTGTTGGGAGTACATGAGTTTTATACTTTAACTTCTTTAAGAGGATCAAGATGATGAGTAGGATGAGGATCACGTCAAAAGTAGTTATGGCCTCATCATGGATCACCTTAAACATGGATTAAAGGATCCATGGTTTGGGGCCATAGATCATAGGTTGGTAGGGTGTATTCGTTGAATCATGTCCCAATTGATTTTGGAGAGGGACCATCAATAGTCATAGGTATGTATTTGATTATAAACACTTATAAAAAGGACATCCAGGAATTGTGACGTCTCAAACCAAGATGCCAATCATTAGTGACCCAAACCCAGATGGCCACATGGCCTCAATCACATCTACAAAAATTAAAAATGTTATTGACTAATAGTGAGAGCCTTCGGCATGTCTGGGGGAGACTATTCCCTCATTACCTAAGTTGCACAATTTTAATATTATCAGTTAAAAAGTAAAAGAAAGATAACAGTGGGAAAATATTGGAAATGGATGAAAATAACCAAATCAGTAATACCAACTAATAACAGAATCATAAACCAAATGATGGTAATGTATGTCGTGTATCAAAAATAAAAACATAGTTACAACTAGTAGGAAGTAGTACTGTGAAAGAGGCTCAATAAATTCTAAAATTCAACCTAGATTTTTGAGCTACAACCCAATCATCTGCTACAAGCTCCATCCCATGTCATGTGAGTAGTCATGAATCTGTAAAATGGTGATTCCCCTTATCTAAACATATAATCATGTAGTTTATCTGGGTACCTAATGGCATCTCAAACAATGTGTGAGATAAAATTCATGTAGGTGACTACTGAGAGGAATATAACTATCCAGTATATTTATATAACATTTTAATTTAATGATATGATAAATTAAAGCAACAACTAAAAATCTAAAAGGGTTTTCTTTGGTTCCGGAGAAAAAATCTAAAAGGGTTTTCTGTGAATTAGTTTCATAAATAAGGAATAAGTACTACATGGGAGAAGGGGAGGTCCCACTGAGAGTTCCCTTTGTAGATATTTTATTCATAAAGAAAATTGGAATGTATGGTCCAATATTTCTTATTTCTTCTGTGAAAAATAATTAGGGGGCACATACTATTTTTCAAAGTTGAAGAAGATACTCCATATGTTCTATTGTGTAAAGGATAAGTGAACAGTGTTTCATTATATATATATATATTTTGATAGAAACATGATACATACTTGTTATATAACACACAGAGTGTATAATAATGAAGATGAATAAGATCTTCATGTTGGACATGATCTTAATGAAAGGAGTGATTTTCATGAAAAGCTATGAATAAATACTACAATCAATTTCTTATGAGTTCATATACATGAATCTGTAATATTTGGAGCATTGAGATTAAAAAAAACAACTGTGAATCATTAAAATTAGAACACAAGAATGAGACCATGCCCATATAAATGTATATGTGTAATGAAAACCTTAATTGGAAAATTTTTACATTGATGTAGTGATTTGAGTACACAATTCGTGAAGGGAGTAGTGAATCATAAAATATTCCAAAATCCCTAGAAAGAGGGGAAAAATGTGATCTTTCTAAAAAGTGAAATAAATGGAGAAATGGTGAGAATAGAAGGATATACTCAGCTAATATGAGAATAGGTTGAAGGATTCTAACCTGAATGGGGTAGTTGCAGCTGGTCAGATGGAAGAGGTTCACCTGGGCAAGCGCTTTTGGGAGTCAAGAATGTGCTTCTGGAAATGGGGTGCTTCTAGGAGTCGGGGGGTTCTGTTTGAGTGGATTTGGGGGGGGGGGGGTTCCCAACGGTTTTAATAACTATTGGTAAATCCATGATTTACTCAATGGTTTCTTCAAACCATTGGGAAATCCCTCCCTAACCACCCCTTTACCAACGGTTTATTAAAACAGTTGGTAAAGAACAGTTATACCAACGATTCTTTTGAACTATTGGAATAGAAGTGTTCATAAATCTATCCTCTCCAGTAGTGAATGTAAATTTAACATAGAAAATCTAAAATAAAAATGAGATGGTAACACAAACCCATACCAAAAATATTAACATGGTTCATATTAATTTAAAAAAATTATTTAATAAATTTATATTTATTATACATATATTCGATAACAATAATTGTAACATACTGTTACTAACATTTAGTTATTTTACTTCTCATTTCATTGTTTTCTCTTTAATTGGGTGTATATTGGGATACTTGAGGATAGATTACGTTTTCTTATAAAAAATGACTTATGGCTTGGGGATGTGTGTTTGTTTGAAATAATGGATCTTAGGAATAAATTATTTAATGGATTTGTGGAGGTCATCCCAAGTTTGTAGAATGAACTAGTGGGATTGAGGTATTCTTAAACAATATATACATTTTTCAGTCTACTAGAGAAATACACACTCTGTAATGTTAGCAAACAATGTTTAAGTTCTGTAGGGTAGATTCTGTGAACTAGGTACATAATGTGAAAGGATTAAATGCACATGTAAAGGTCACATGTAACGTAATGATAAAAGACCAATTTTAAATTAAAAATAGTATGATTTTTTGTAAAAAAATAGTCATGGATTACAGTACATATAAATGGATTACATTCCATGTACATGTAATGAAAAGGGATTATAGGGTGTCGTGAGGATGGTGTGTTGATTAATTTTTTTTCTCTCTCCCCTATCAAATTAGGGATTCTCCCTTGCTATTTTGGGAGCCTTCATTCAATTTGGATGGATTCATTCGTCAATTAATCAACATTGTGGTTGGTATGTGTCTCTCTAGGTGTATAATACTTCCTTCTTCATCATTTATTTGATCACAATATTGCTATTTAGTTTTTTATCAGATCTTTGGACCCATTTTGATGTTTCATTATATTCCTCTCTAGATATATTTTGTAAACATGTTATGGGATTTGTTTCCTTGTTGGTTGAGGAGAGAAATGTGTGATTTCATGAGGTATGTTTTGTTTCCTCTTATCAAGAGACCCTTTTGATAAATTAAATCCATATTGGCATGTGAGATTGAATCAAGAGCCTCTGTTGTTATTATTGTATTATTCAATATGGTGGTTTCTATTACGGTCATGTGAAACTTGAGTTTTGAGGTAGGTGGTTCTATCTCTAACTTTGGATGGTGAAATTCATTTCTCCTATTTTTTATAAATTTAATTACCAAATGAAATGCAATAATAGGCTGATTGGATCTATGTGTGTGGATTTTTTTTATAAATTATGGTGTTCCACTAGTTTGGGTAAACGTAAAAGGGTTTTCAAAGGATTATAAAATGGTTTTGTGAATTTTTTTTCAAATCATGGTTTGATGAAAATGGATTGAAGATCTATTTTGGAAAATAGGACACATGGTAAGCCTTGGGTACTTAGATGGAAGGTATAGTAACAGGTCTCATCCACTATCCAGGGGTTTTCACTACGACTTTCATCTTCTCCCAAGTCCCTTTGTTATAGGGACGTGTTAAATTTATTTGGGGTTCACTTTCAATGGTGTTCCTATTCTCTCTAGAAAAGATTAAAATTCCTATAGGCTTGATGAGTACGTGATTTTATATGTTAGGTAGGAATTTCCTAGCTATCCTGACACAGTATGATCCTTCGTGTGATTTTACTAGTGTTTCTCCTTATCTAGTTTGGGGTACTTTTGGTTTGCACAGTTTTTATTGTACATAAATGGATTTGATATGTTATGTGATGCATGAATTTTCTTTTGATATGATATATCTTTTTTTAAGTAGGGATATTAAATTATTTGAAACTAAATTACCCACATTATTAGGAAATGTATAAATATAGGGAAATAAATTATTTTTCCATCCTTTTGATAATTTTTTTTAAACTATTATCATGCCTTATTTTATTTAATGTTGATCATTTATGGATTATTATAAAGATAATAATTATATAATACATAGGTGAGATCCTTTTGATCTTGTTACCTCATAGCCTATGTACCCCTTCGGCGTCACATGGACCTGGTTATATCATTTGATGTAGGGAAAGTAAATGAGACAAAGTGAGGTGGCATGGTATTTATCCAATGGGTATTAAGTATCTATATAGTGAGATAGTGTGGGATTTCCCATATTATCACTTGGATACTGTTTGGGTTTCTTTTTTAGTTTTTTTGTCATTTATTTTTTAACTAGTATATTATTGATTGATTTTACTATTGTTTCTATTTTATTTTTTATGCTGTTCTCTTTCTATTATGACATATATATATATATATATCTACTATTACATTGTTTATTTCTAAACATGTGTATATATTTCATGTTTTTTTTTGTTTGTTGAAATCATTCCCTCCTTTTGACATTGTTTTCCAAAGTGCTAGACAACAATTCATAAGGATTTGGAACACCCTTTGGGTATGTGATGGTTCAGTTGGGGTACCTATTTGAGAGTGTATTCAGTTCCGTTCATCATAGTTTGGTATTAGAGGTGGTGTATCCTCAAGATTCCTTCACTTTTGATGTTTGGTAGACTAGAGATAGGATTTTCGAGACTTGAGAGGTGTATTTTTGTGAGTGATTGTTTAGATATTTCTGTTATGTGACTCAAGTTACCATGGGATATTGGGATGTGTTTCCTATTTTTATATCTTGATATTGAATATAATATTTTTATTATTGTTTTTATAGTTTGACCTCATATTTTTATGGTTCCTTATCATTTAATTTCTTTTAGTGTATAATAGTATGCCTCCGAGACATGTTCTTCAAGTCCATAGGTGGGTGAAACTAATTATCTTCAAGGGAAACTGCTCTTCGACTAAAACTATATTGAGGAATCATATGATTATTTCATGATGTTGAAGTGAATGTACGAAAATATCAAAACATATTTTAGAAGGTAAACTCAGAGAAATATGGGTAATAGATCCATCATAGTAGTTTTTGAATCAGAAGCCACCATATTTTAAGGGTATGAATGAGCCTCAAGAGACAGAGCACTGACTAGAATAGATTGATCATATTTTCAGCCTCCTGGATACACCTAAGTGTATCAAGGTAAATTATGTGGCATTACAACTTGAAGTTCCTAGTAAAAGTTTTTGGGATTCCAGGGTACAAGATGATATTTATATTGGATTGTATTGGAAGTGTTTCAAGACTCTATTCTTATGACATTTTATTCTAGAGTTTCTAATGGGGGAGAAGCCTCTGGATTTTCTCTATTTATAGTAGGGACATCATTCTTTTGAGTCATATAATAATCTTTTTGTAAAGATATTTTGTTTTACACTGGAGGTTATGAAGAATGGCCAGCTGAAAGATCAAATGTTTCTATTAGTTGGATTTGGTGTAATAAAACCAACTTTTATATACTTTATGATTACCTTTATTCATATATTTTCATATTAATAAACTTTTTACCACATCATGACTGCTCTTCAACATAAAATAGTATGTGTTAATGTCCCTAGAGTAATTTTTGTACTAAAAAGTCATAGAAGTTCCCCGTTATGATTAGAACCTGAAAGTTCTAGGACACTGTTATTTAATATATGTTATATAGATATATGATATCATTTCAGGGACACAAATGATATATTTTATCATGTATGGAGTCTCATAGGACTTTGATGAACTTTCTCATGGTGTACGCCCTTGGTAATACCCAACACGATATTTTGAGAATGGGACCCGCCAGTAGGAAATCTACATTTATATGTTTCATTGGATTTTTTGATTACTGAACATGTGTGGTGGTCCTTAAACTTTAATATTATTGTTAGTAAGTATTATGAGTCATGTACATCGATTTATTGATGAAAAATGTGATGATAGATGTTTACAGTGAAGTAGGATACGTTGGGTGCATCAAAAGTAATATTTCACTAATGAATAATGTGGGAAAGGATTTGTCCCCTCTATTCATTAAAGAAATTTGATGTCTTAGGACCCTTTATGTAATTTATATGGCCAAAATAAATTCATGTCCATGGTGTTCCATTAGAAATTTTTATTTCTTAAAAGTTAGAAAAAGGAAAATCGAGCACCTAGGTTGATGGAACCAGCATGAAACTTTATTGATTTGAGATACTGTCATAAAGGGATTACATTAAATATTAAGAATCCTTATGTGGAGTTTTTTTTCACACAACAATGTATTTATCTTTGGGTTCCTTTGTGTGTTGTTAAATTCTAACATTGGAATTTAGGGTGATTTTATTAATTCTACTAGGAAAGAGCCATGAGGGTCACACACTAAGTTTATCTAGAATATCAGTTAAATAATATATTATTATTATTTATTGAAAAATTTGAGTAAATATTATTCTCTTATGTGGTTTATAATTATTAATGTTTTATTTATCACATTTATTCTATCTCTAGTTATTCGAGAGAATATAGTGTGAGTGAAATACTTAATAAATATTTATTTACTATTTAGTGACTATAATATTTACTTAATTTATTGGGAAATGATGAAATAAAATTTATTTAATAAATAAATAAATAAAATTCAAGGTTTGAAAAATATTATGGAGGAATGAAGAACATGTATTTTAGTTCCGGTTAGAAAATAATATGTGTTGAATATAATTTGATTCAATAATATTTATTTCTAATTAGAAGGTTATGTTAATGTTGAGTAAAAATAATAATATTATTAATATTATTATTTAACATGGGGTTTTCTCTAGGAAAAAATAAATAATTAAGGGAAGTTCTTTAGTTACTTTAATTTAACCCTACTGATATATAAACCCAGCTATGTTATTTTCTCAAGAGATATAAATTTATTTGGTTGGATTGTGCACAACAGAATTACAGAATTCTATCAAACCCATGATATCTCTCTTCTCTAAGAGAAATCCCAAGAATAGAGACCAATATTCTTCCACCAGATCCTGGAGAATGATTTGAAATCAATTCTCATAGAAATCAAATGTAGAAGACGCAAGCACAAGGATCTGTTGTGCCAGCAACAAGATATTCCTTTGACGATGTATGGAGATTCATAGAACATGTGTGGATCACCACTAGATGGAATCATTACTTGATTCCTATAACGAAATGTTTGTACATCGCAGATTGATTTCCAGATGCATTAATGAAGAAATAATTACATCAAGGTAATTCCTATTTAATTAAATTAATTATAAATAATATGTGATGATTATCTTAGGTTCGAGTGTGACTGTTGTTTTCTTTATTCTTTTATTCAATTCTATTTAACTCAACATTTATCATTATGTAGATCTCATATTAATCATTGAACATGGAAAAAAGAAAATTTGGGTACCATCCATTGCACTCTTCCACTGCACTCTGAACTTACAAGTGGTGTTAGATTAGTCACATAATTATTTATAATTATCTAATTATCCATGGTGAAATACTCATTTTAATTTAGTTTTTAAATTCATGTTTAGTCATTATTTTAATCTGAATCATGAGATCTTCTTCCTCCAACTTCTTTCCCTATAGTTATAATCGATATAATTAATTTAATGTATAAAATAAAATAAATGATCTCATCTAAAGGTTCTAATGATTGTGGTCATATAACACAACAGTATACATTATGTACTTTTAGTCGACGCATTCGGAATAAATTTCGAAATTAATTCAAACTGTGTTCATTGATTACACACGGAGAATTAAATACTATACACCATGCTTTTTCAAGCCAACATGGTGCACATTCAATCAATGTACCAGCCATGTAGCCCATGTACACGATGTTTAGTCCCTTTGAGTCATAAATTGGCAATGTATTACCAAACCCAGTCTACCTGATTGTTGACCGTGTAATTTGGAGATCACATGGCATGTATCCCATTGTACATATCATGTATATAATTTTTCAAGGTATGATTTACATTCCATGTCCCTATGAATCTACCTAAGATATACAGAGAGGGATGTACACATTGTGTAACTGAGCTACACAGACAATGTACATATTCCAAATTATGCGTATTTAAAATTTAAATACTATATTATGTAAACCATGAGACTTGTTCTTGAGTGTGGTCATTAAGTTTATTGGAAACACCATGTTAGGAGTTTTAATATATATATATATATGTTTAATTAACATATACATAATGACTGGATATGCATATCATGTATGAGTGATATTATAATTTTTACTCTACATACAATAAATCATTACGCGTTACAAAACAAAATCATGTAATTTGTGTAATAATTAAGTCGATTTTAAATTTCATGACATTAAATGATATGGAATGTATGATTTATGTTACATCAAATAAAAAATTGAATGAGTATAATACATATTGGGTATATTTTGAAAATTATTCACCATATTTCCTCCAAGGTACATTTATGTAGACAATTAATTTTAAATAAATTTATTTTGTTTAAAATTATAATGGATGAGAATCTTAAATAAATTTAGACTATAATTAATATTAATTAATTAATTAATTAATTCTAATAATTAATTAATTCAAGCGTGATTTATCTTAAATAAGAATGATTATGAATTGAATTCTAGTTTTATTAAATGCACAATTTTATGCAAGCAAGGTGGATGATCTGAAGAAAATACCATACCTTTGTATGATATTGGATTCCTTTTAATTTATTATTAAATCAAATTGTTGGTCTGTGAGCCTTCTCTCCTCTTATTATGTAAGGGCCTGCGTGTCTATGGTCGGATTTATTCCTACCAATTCCCCCTCACTTGTATGTGAGTAAAAGAATATGTAATGAATGGATCTCACAAGCTAGTGGTGGTAGTCCATGTTTGGAACTGATGTGAAACTAATCCTATGGATATACATTTGTGGAATGGTGGAATGCTATAACATGATACTTAATTGGTTCAATATGTTTTTCCCATATGTGAATGGTTAAATTATCAACTGTTAGGTAAATTAAATATTAGTAAAATATCAATATCATACTGCTTTATTATTTTATTTCAATCAGTTTCAGGGTTATTTCATTATGGATGTTTTTTTGGGATCACAAAAATTAATAAAATTAATGAGCATAAAAGATAGAACTAAAATAAATTTTCTTATGTTTAAATAATATCTATCAAATTATCAATCACTTATGTAAATCTACTTAATATTTACAAGAATGTAATAAAAATAATAACTAAAAATTTATGCATAAAAGATAAAATCCCTCAATTATATATTAATTCAATATACTCTTCTACTACATCAGTTAAAATCAAACCATTGTTCCAAGTGCTTTACCAGCCAAAGTTGTGGTGCTTTCAATTATTGGGGAATTTTAACTCAAAATTTTGGGTTTACATAACTTAGTTCATATCAAGGGTTGACAACCAACGCAATACTTTGTGTACCTGAGATTCAAGTGTTGAGTAAATCTAAATTAATGATTAAATGGTTGGGAGTCTACTCATCATATCAATGAATTGTGAGTTAATGCAACTAGAATTTGTAATTCCCACCTAAAACCATCCATGTTTCTTAGCCAACCAATGTTGGGGTAATGATAATGGTAATATAGATACATTCTACTAGAATTTCCATCCATCAAGACATTCTGAATCCAATGGTGAGGGCTATTTAGTTTCGATAAAATAGTGGGAGACTAATAAATTTAATATTTATTTATTGCCTAAATTTTATCTAATAATGTACTAGAATGTTTCTCATCTTATTTTTTAGAATAAATATTAAAATGGTTTCAAACATATCAATATGATCTATAATTTATATGTATATCCTTCTCAGTGACATAAATTTCCAAGAGTTGGAAAGCTGATTACATGTTATACTTTTCCATGAAAGGAAATTTTATGTGTTGGAAGAAACTTTCCCAGTTGTGCCTAGTAATGAGGAAAGTAATGAAGAGATATATCCCTATGAGAAGAATATAAATGTTACTACATATGTTCTATGTTTCATTCTATCATCCATGTCTCATGATCTTTTGATGTAACAAGAGAACATAGATGCATATAGCATGATGTGTCACCTTCAGGATATATATCAAAAGAAGGTGAGAAAATAGAGGTACGAGATCTCAAATAATTTTTTACAAAAAAAATTGGAAATTTTTCACCTTCTAGGCCTCATGTTGTAATGATTATTTGCTACATTAAATTCATATACATCTTAGGGATTAAATTCATGGGTGAGATGTGTATATATCTCATACCTTCATTACTGACCAAGACCTTCACTAGGTTTATTGTTAACTTCAATAGGATCAATAATGAGAAGTGTATTTTGAAACTTCTTAAATTGATTCTCCATGTGGTTAAGGACATGGGTCATGATAAACCCACATTCCTTATGGTGAACAAGAAATGGAATAATAAGGTAAATAGGACCAAGACCTATAAATAGTATAAAGATGTCGTGCATTGTCCTTCAATGAAGATAATGATCTAGAGTCCAGGAAGGGGGAAGGAGGAAATATGTTTTTCATGTGGTAAGCCACACAACTAGAAGAGGAAATACACCCAAAATCTAGGGGAATATAAATGTATGTTTTTTATCAAGTGTAATCATTCTATAATTACAGATTGGGACTTAGATAAATCTTGTGGTTCTCACATCTATATCCAAATGTAGAAGCCATGTAGATTTTGAATTATTAATAGAAGATATGTGGATCTGAGAGCTGGTAATGGTGTGATAGCTACCCTAGAAATGGGTAACTACCACATGTCATTTCCAATTGGAATTATTTTGGTTTTGAAATATTTTTATTGTGTACCTATGGTTAAAAAGAACATTATTTATGTATTAAATTTATTCTCATATGGGTTTATTATCAAATTTTCAAATAAAACAGATTTCTTTTATAAGGAAAACGTCTTCTATATTATGAAGCATTGAAATAATGGTATTTAATATTAGGTTATTAAAACCAAGTGTTGTAAATAGATAAATAATCTTGTTCACACAACTCATATAACACCTAGCTATGGAATCACTATATTGATCATTTTAAAAAGATGTGTTTGAAGAAGCTTGGTCAAAATGTTTATTTAGTCTCTTATGAGATAAATCCCATTTAAATATTTCATTCTTGTTTATAAGTAAAAATGACCAAACCACCATTTGGTGGATAGAGAGAATGTCCCACTGAGCTTCTTGTACTCGTACACACAGATGTACGTAGACCATTTCTAGTAAAAGTTAGAGTTTATCATTCTTACTTCATAAATTTCCCTGGTGACTTGAGTAGATTTGTTTATATCTACTTGATGAGGTATAAGTTTGGGTCTTTTGATAAATTCATGTAATTAAATATTGAATTATATAATATACTTGGTAGTATGATAAAGAATATTCGATCTAATTAAGGTGGTGAATATAAAAACCAATATTTTATCAACTTCTCACGAGAGTTTGGGATCCTATATCAACTCACTCAACCATATACACAATTGTGGATGGGTGTTAGTTAAAGGAGGAACCAAACCATATTAGACATGGTATGGTTGGTAATAAGTCATACGTATCTTCCATTATCCTTTTGGGGACATGCATTTCAAAATGTAGCCAATAGATTAAGTTGAGTACCACCTAAAGATGAAAATGGATTTCCCTTCATGTTTTGGAGTGAAAAAACCCCAGTTTTTTGCTTAAATGTGTATGGGGTTTTGAGGATTTTGTTATGGCCTTATAAGGAAACAAACTAGCACCTAAGAGCCCAAATTGTATCTCTATAAAGTACCCTAAGGAAACAAATGGATACTACCCGCACAATCCCTCCGAAAATAAAGTTATTGAATCCATACAATTTATTTTACTTGAGATAGAGAACATCATAAAAAAGTATAGTGGGATAATGATTGACTTTGATGAAGTTGATGCTCAAGATACATGAGAGTTAGTACCTGAATTGATTTCATATGTCCCTATGGAAAAATTATTTCTTGAAACACATGTACTGCGTATGAGTATAAGAGATGATAGAGAACAAGAGAGATATGGTTTTCTAGTCACCAAATACGGTGTATCATTATTGGTTGAAAATGATGAACCTTTCTCCTGCAAGGAGAAAGTAGGGAGCTCAGAAGATGCAATATGGAAATAATCCATGATTTCTGAAACGAATTCCATTTATTAGAACCATGTTTGGGTTTTGTTCGATGCCCCTATTGATGTAACACCTATTAAATGACAATGGGTATTAAAGATGAAATTGGTAATTGAAGGTGATGTGAATACCTATTAATAAAGTCTAGTGGATAAAGGGTTTAAATAGCGTTAATGAATTGACTATGATGAAACATTTTCACCATTTTCCATGTTTAAATCCATCATAATTATTCTTAATGTTGCACCAACCCATGAATATGGTATTTGGAATATGGATGTTTAAATTGTGTCCGTTAATGGGAACCTTTATGAAGATATATATATGAAACTACTAGGTGGGTTTTTGAACCTAGGTGATTCCAAAATAATTTGGATGTTTTAGATATCCATTTATGGATTTCAATAGGTATCTTAGTCCTGGAACATTTGATTTGATGAATCTATGAAAATATTTTTTTCATTAAGAATGAATGTGAGGAATGTATTTAAAAGAGTTTTATTAAGAATTTGTTTGTTATAAAAGTTGTATATGTTGATGAAATATTACTTATTGGAAATGAAATACAGTCTTACAAACTATTGCGGAAAGGCTAAACAAATGTTTCTCTGTGAAAAAATTTGAGGAAGAATCCTATATTCTAGGGATTAGTATCATTCTTGATAGATACAATAGCCTGATTGGAGTATGTATAAGTACATATTATGACCCTATTATAAATAGATTTGGTATGGAACAATCCAAGAGGGGATTGGTTCTAGTTTCACATGATTTACATATTTCAATGAAAAAGTGTCCTCAGGCACAACCTGAAAAAGTGAGAATGAGTAAGATCCCATATGCTTCAGTGATAGGATCAATCATGTACTCTAGTTTATTTACTATACTTGATGTTTCCTAGGCATTGAACATCGTCGGTAGATATCACGAAGATCCAGGATAACCATATTGGTATGCTATTAAGGTTATATTTAAGTATTTAAGAATAACTAGGGATATATTCTTGATGTATGGAGAATATGATGAGTTGGTCATCCGGGGTCATACTGATGTTAGATTTTTAAAAGGTTAGAGTGTACTGAAGTCACTGTCAAGATATGTTTTCTATCTCAATGGAGGATTTGTGAGCTGGAAGTGTTTAAAGAAACCATTTTTTCTTATTCTACAGAAGAGTTTTAGTATATAACATCTTCTGTTGTAGTCAAGGAATCTGTTTGGATTCAAAACATTATCTAGGAGATTGATTTGGTACCTAGAATTAAATATCCTATCACATTGTGTTGTTATAATATAGTAGTTTTGGATCTTGAAAAGGATCCAAGGTCACACTAATAGACAAAGAACATACTCCGGAAGTATCACCTCTTGATGGATTTGTATAAAAGGGATGAATTTTCTATCAGTAGAGTACCCATGTAAGAGATCATGGAAAACCTCTTTACTAAAGGCCTATCTTAGAAAAATAATTAGTATAATTTGAGATCTAGTAGACTGAAGGTTGTCAGTAGTTGGTTGTAGTTATAGTGGGATCCTGTTGGAGTTGGTGCTCTATAACCAACTTTTTTTTTACTTTTTATAACTTTTATTCATAGTTTTGAAAATTAATAAACTTGTTATCAAATCATGATTTATCATAAATGTATCATAGGATGTGATAATTTCCTTAGAGTATTTTTCAAACTAAAATTCCATAGAACATACCTATTATGATGATAACTCGTTAGTGATATGACACTATTCTTAAATATATGTTCTATATATGGATGATATCATTTTATGTAACGCCCCAACCCCAGTTACCCAGAGTCGTTGCATTATTTTAATAAGTTGGCATTATTACAAGGAATCAAGTCCTGAAGGACAGATCGTTTTAGCAGTCTTGGAAAATAGATTACAAAATGAATGTTACATTACACTTTATAACATACAACACAACATAAATAATCCTTTTTGAACGCCATTATTCCATTAGCTTAACCATGTATATCAATCACAATATATTTCATGGAATCCTGGGAAAAATTAAACATAAAAAGGGATGAGCAAAAATGCTCAGTAAGGGTAAGCAATACAGAAGAAGATAACATAAATATTAAGCATGGTGAATAATTGAAACCACATGTATTAAAAATAATAAACATGAGTACTTTTATGGTTGGAATATGAGCTGAGTAAATAATTCCATAATAAAACATACTCATGGGTATTCTACTAGTCGAATGACCACATGAACCATCAATATTATTTTCATATTGAGGGAATTTATAATACCATACTTTAATTTCTGTGTCAAGGCCTCATGCCTGGACCTATGGGATAACTGTAACCGGACCCAAAACCAGAGAGCCTCTGTAATCGAACTTCATCCCGGAGAGCCTCTGTAACCGGACTCCAGCCCAGAGAGCCTCTGTAACCCGACTCCATCCCAGAGAGCCTCTATAACCGGACTCCAACCCGAAGGGTCTACTATAATCGGACCCCAACCCAAAGGGCTTACATTTACCGGTCCCCAACTCAGAATATACTAGTCTAATACATTCATCATCAGAAAAGGTTGAAATATAACATAAACAATCCTATTAAAACTAGAATACGAAATTTCAATACTTTAACCATAAACCATGAATGGTATAGGAATAGCACATCCATAGTCAAACATATCACAAAACCTTCAATAAAATATTGAAGTTTCGTATCATAATAAATCAACTTCATATAAACTTAAAATCCATCAAAGTATGTTGACATAGATGAAATCAAAACCTTTTTGAGAGAAATATCTCTTTCTATTTTGAAATCACCTAAAAGTCACATAATTATAAAGAAAAAATATATTTTCAAAATATTCTTATAAGCTTGTAAGGGAAGCTTTTACGATTTTATAATAGCAGAAAATAGCTGCACCCGCCGTATAAGTTAAAAAAATGCATTCTTTCCTTAATTTTGCCGAAAAGGTTAAAAAGGACCTTGTTTGGAAAACAACAGAATTAGTCCTTTATAAAAATCATATAAAAAGTAAAATAATTGTATAAATGACTTTAAACCATAGTCTATAACATAGTAAGAATGTTTTGAAATACATTTTTAATAAACATGGATGTGGATGATAAAGAGGTCCCTGTAGATAATTACATATAAACAACCTCTGATAAAGAAGAGATTGTGAAATAAACCCTTACCTCATTGTAATCAATCAAGTCGTATGAACAATAGTCAATAACCAACAAATTAATAACAAAATATCATGAATATAAAGAGAACCATGATAATATATACCAAATGGTAGTACAAAATACACCAGATGCAATAAATAAGTGGTAAACAATGGAAATCTCATGTAATTAAAAGTGAGATAAGAAACCCCTTACCTCGTGTCCGACTTGACCCGTTCGTTCTTTAATTCCCTGAATAATAAACTAAATTTAATTTCTACTTGCTTAAGAATATTTTTCAAGTTTATTATTCCTTTTATATCACTTATTACCATGTTATAAACATTATGTAATCATTTAAGTTAATAGCGTTCGTTTTGTCAATATTTGGCATTGGAGTCAAAAATGAACACTTTATAGTTACAAGTTGTTCACATGGTCAAATGTTCATTATATCCAGAATGATATTCATGATTTATATTTCATATATATCATATATATCTTTTATATACATGTATTTATAAAATTGCATATCATTTTGGGGTAAGGAATGAAATGTACCGTTCATGGACACGGTAAGCCTTACGTACGCATAAACGCTACTTTAATTTCTATTTATTATTTTAATGGAATTAAAACATAATGATACATAGGTATATTAAAATTCCAGTATAATATCATTAACACCATCCTCTATACATCCCCCATATAGTATTAACGAGTCATATCACTTTGAGGGGGAGGTAGTCTGCACTTCTTCAAATGAAATTATCATGTTTACCCATAATGGAAACTATTACGGTATGCTATAAAAGAAAAATAAAGAAGAATGAAAAAAAATAAACATAATATATATAAATATATAAATATATTTCCATCATAATGTCCACTATGAGAGGCGGTAGGAGGTAATTGAACAATCATTGTTTCGTGAGGTGTTAGTTTTCCATCCACAGAAACATTATGTTCTTCAACCATTATATGGAGGTGTGTGTGAGTGTAGTTCGAATACTTCTCATAACAATATACTAGTATATTTAGGATACTGGTGTTGTTATAAAATAAAGGAATAAAAAAGATTTTAGGGGTTGGAGAAGTAAAATAAAATAAAATAAGTTAATAGAAACTGTTACCTTTAATTTGGGTAACTTCCTTTGGTTTGAACCGAAAGGACTTCTTGAAATGCCTTATGCATAAGGTAAGGCTTATAGGAGGCATATAGGGGTGTTGGGAGCTTAATTTGGCAGAGTCTAGATGAGAATAAAGGTTTTAGAGGTGTGAGGAATTGGATATAAGTGGTCTCCTTTTATAAGGTGGAGGAGGGGCTCTTTTTGAAAGTGTAAAAATATTTTTTTATTATATAACAATATTAGGTTTATAAAGGTCCAAAAATCATTAGGTTCAAAGATAATATGATTCATGGTCGAATTAAAATCATCCAATAATAATTGGACATATTTTGGATATTATTTTAATATTTATAATCTAATTTATTTAAATCATTTATTAATGAGGTAAATACTGCATAATTATTGTGTCATAAATAATTTAATTTATTCGATGTCTAAAAATTATAGAAATATATAATGATGTAGGAAATATGTTTAGATTTTCAGTGAATATTTATAGTCAAAAATATTACTTATATAACACCATATAAAAATTAATTACTAAAAGATTTTGTTTATGTCAATTTTGCCTTTACTTTAAAACAATTAATCTAAAGTGTCATTATCATTCATAAGTGGCTCTATGGGGTCCCAAAATCTACCCAAGGATGTCCATGGTCGGCCATTACTCATCAAATCAGGTTGGGATATGTGTTAAGATAATTTTTAATTATTACAATATTCTTTTTACCTTAAATTACCCTATTTACCATTAACCGCGGTAATTAAAGTTAAAAGTTACTATTCACCAAAAATTATTTTATTCTTATTGAACCAAATTTTAATTAATAAGGTTAACCGTTTCTCTCAGATTTTTGAAATTCAACTCACAGAAGTGATAAAATTAAATTTTATTCAAATTTGCAAATATTCCTAGGAGGCGGGTAAAAGACGGCAAAGAGTTCAATAAAATTTTTATATATCTAAACTTATTATAAAATGACTCGAATGAATTATTTTGAACATATATATGAATTATTTATCTATTTTCACCTAAAATAAATTTATATAAAATAAATAATTATTTAAATAAGAAAGTCGATTTTAACCAGTAACTCAGTGTTTTTCACAATTCATCAACAATTGATGTTTCTTAGAAAAACACCAAAATTTCAACCTAAGCTATATTTGATATTGTGAAATAAAAAATGATGTCTATTTTACCAAATTCAAAACATATAAGTTTCATTAATTTATTTAAAATTTATTCTTGTTGTCAAAATAGACAATGTGTTTTTAAGCAGCAATATCTATCAAAAGATTGACACTTATTTATGTCCAATTTCAAAGTGTAATTAATTATAATGACCTAAATTGTATTAAATGATAAAAATATAATCTAATAATACTTCAAAACAAATCAAATGCATAATTTAACACTATAAATTATTTCGATTAAAAAAGTTTTTTTTATTAAAATTTAGTATTTTTTACTATTTTACAAAACATCAATGTCATCAGAAAAATACCAAAAATTTATAAAAATTAAAATTTTATCTCCCGATTAGAAAGAAGAAGTTTATTTTGTCAAATTTAATACATAAAAGTGAAAAATATTGGATTTAAAAAGGGTTCTCCCTCAAAAGGATGTAAAATTGCATTTTCTGAAAAATATTAACTTTATCTAAAACAAAATTGAATTTGTTCTTATATTATGTCTAAGAAACACATAGTATGGATGTTAAAATTATATTTAATATATAAAATTAAAAATTCAGTTAATACTATTCATAAATTCTTTTGAAAGACTATATTGGTAAGTCGTGGTGCGCTTGAACTCGGTGTTGCGTGTAGTGCATGTTATTGAATTACTTTGAAAAAATAATGTACTATGAAATCTTGGGGTGGTACATTCTTCCCTACTTCAATAAATTGTATCCTCTCAATTTGAAATTTTTCTTTGAATATAGAAGGTTGAAAATATAAAATAACTATGTTGGAAAACCCACATCGGAAATTGGGTTAATAAAATTTAGTCTTAATAAGAGGAAAAGGGGAATGAAAAAGTCGCAACCAAATTATGATATCGATTAGGAGAACATTGGTGGAAATTAGAGAAACATAATTGGAGGAAAACGTAAATATTTATAGGGAGTGATTGAGGTCATCATTCACAAACAATTATAGAATTGAGGGCCTCAAATCCATCAATATATGATGATTTAAAATATCATCAGTTCAACAAAACATAAGGTATTAGGATAACAAATTTTTAGTTTTAAGATCCCTTACCTAATTTTTAAGAATTAATTTCTTCATAGAATAAGATAAGAATATATATATATATATATATAATTGACAAGTAGAGTTCCATCCTTTAACTAATTTCTACCACAAACTCATCTTTCACTCTAAAATATAATTGAACTTAAAAAATATTCTATTTATACTATTCATATAGGGTTCAAAAATAAGATTTTATAATTCACCTATTAGACCCCTTAAAAAAGAGACTACATTATACAATCCAGGGACTTCACGTAGCCTATTAGTAGGCGATAAATTTCAATCGCACTATGGTTTTGGGTTCAATTATCACAGCTTTTTTTGACGTGATGGGTTGTCACACGGTCTGCATGTTGTCATTATTATAAAAATCCAAAAATAACTTTAACAATAGTATCTTAATCCATTTCAACCTTTAGACTTATCCAAAATAAATCTATCCAAACTCACAGTCCAAATTTTATAAGGAAGTTAAACATAATGAAGATCTTTTTTTCCATGTAATAACATGTGAACACCTTCATCATGTATTATTTTAAAACTTCGTAACACCATAAATTACCATAAAATCTTATTGATTACATTCATGTTCCCTTATCCTTCATATAATACTGGATATATTCCTTATATCCAAAAATATTGAATATTCTAACAATGATGAAATAAACAAACTATTAATCAGTTCCATGGAAGTCAAGAATATCCAATATAATTTATCCAAATCAACCATCTCTTATCCCAAAATCACTACCTCGGTATCAGAACCATATTACGGTTTATCTTTCTCTCAACCATTAATTTCAAAAAATTTAACCTGTAATTGAGTCACTTTTCTTGGTTCCACACAATCTCATGCCCTTAATGAAATAGTACTAGAATACAATCTTTATATACTCTATAAATATTATAACATGTACTTCATTAATAAAATACTCAAATGATATAATACTTTAATAACAATGTAATAAATCTAAACATTCCTATTCATATTCTGTAGTACCATAGCTTTATTATTAACCAATAGAAGTATTTGGGGTATACTTTGATGGTTTGGACATTGATTCGCGTACTGTCCCAACTCCTTGAAGATGAAGCATTGTACATTGGGAACTTTTTTCTTACCCTTGCAATCACGTACATCATGTCCATTTTCTCCACAATTATAACAAACCCCCATTCCCTTTGAGCATTTACCAAGGTGATTCTTTCCACAGTTATCACATATGTGAAAAATCCTTCTTTTCCCTCTTCCCTTTATCCATTTTTCTCTCTTCCATCCTTTTCTTCTCTTGCTTCCCGTCAAATCCATACTACTCAAATAATCATCTACTTATCTTATTAACACATGATACTATTTCTTCATATGTTGAGAATACGTGGGAGACTATTTCTCTTATAAATGTTGGCTTAATACCATGAAAGATATGATCCTTCTTACTTTTTGGATCATACATATGACTGGAGTTCACATTCCTTCTACTGGGCGCCATTTCTATACAATGGCATAAACTAGATTAGTTTATGATTCAAAATAAAAAATTCCAAACTTGTAAAACACATAACATAAATTGGATAGCTTATGGATATAATCCATAAAAATGTTTTCTTTGAGAAGTATATACTCATAAACCCTTCATAGTGATTTGTAAAGAAAATGAGAATTATCCTAAGCATATCCTCCGGGAGTGGCATAACCAAGAGTGAAACAAGGCCTGTTGTTGTGCACAAATTCCCATTTGAATCTAGCTCAATGTAAGGTTTTCAGGTTTTACCCCTAGGTACATCTGTGCCAGAGCTTCCTCTACCTACTCATATCCAGACAGGGATGAATTTTCTTGGAAAACTCACTAAATATCTACATTACCAAAATTTTAGGAAGTTCTTCTATACTAATACTCAAATTATATCATAGTTCTATGTGTTATAATAATATTTTATCTAAATCTAGTTTCCAAGGTTATTGCTAAACTTCCTCTGATACCAACTGTAACGCCCCGACCCCAGTTACCCAGAGTCGGTACATTATTTTAATACAATGGATTCATTACAAGGAATCAAGTCTCGAAGGAACGATTGGTTTAGCAGTCTTGGAAAATATATTACATACATGAATGTTACATTACACTTTATAACATAAAACACAAAATAAATGATTCTTTATGAACACCATTATTTTCTTACATTAACCCTGCATATCAATCACAATACACTTCATGGAATCATGGGGAAAATAAAACACAGAAATGGGTGAACTCAAATGTTCAGTAAGGGTAAGAAATACGGCGGAAGATAACATAAATATTATGTATGGTAAATAATTTAGACCACATGCCTTACCAATAATAAACATGAATACTTTTATGGCAGGAATATGAGGTGAGTAAATAATTCCATAATAAAACATAATCATGGATATTCTACTAGTCGAATGACCACATGAACCATCAATATTATTTTCATAATGAAAGAATTTATAATACCATACTTTAATTTCTATGTCAAGGCCTTGTTCCCGGACCTATGGGCTAACTATAACCGGACCCAAACCTAGAGAGCCTATGTAATCGGACTCTATCCCAGAGAGCCTCTATAACCAGACACCAACCTGGAGAGCCTCTGTAACAGGACCCCATCCCGAAGAGCCACTGTAACTAGACTCCAACCTTGAGGGTCTGTTATAACCAGACCCCAGCCTAGAGGGCTTACATTTACTAGTCCCCAAACCCTAACATACTATCCCAATACATTCATCATAATAAAATGTTAAAATATAACATAAACATTCGTATTAAACCTAGAATACGAAATTTCAATATTTTAACCATAAACCATGGACGGTATATGAATAGAACATCTATAGTAAAACATATCACAAAACCTTCAATACAATATGGATGTTTTTTATCATAATAAATCAACTTCTAATAAACTTAAAATCCCTCAAAGGATATTGACATAGATGAAATCAAAACCGTTTTTAGAGAAATATCTCTTTCTATTTTGAAATCATTTAACAGTCACATAATTATAAAGATAAAATTTATTTTGAAAATATTCTTATAAGCTTGTAAGGGAATATTTGATGATTTTATAATGGAATTAAATAGCCTCACCCCCCGTATAAGTAAAAAAAATACATTCTTACCTTAATTTTGTCGAAAAGGATAAAAAGGTCCTTGTTTGGAAAACGACGAAAAGATTCCTTTATAAACAACTTATAAAAAGTCAAAAAAGGGTATAAATGCCTTTAACCCATAGTCTATCAAATAGTAATAATGTTTTGAAATAAATTTTTATGAAACATGGATGTGGATGATAAATAGGTCCCAGTAGATAATTACATATAAAGAAACTCGGATAATGAAGAGACTGTGAAATAAACCCTTACCTCATTGTAATCAATCAAATCGTATGAACAATAGTCAATAACCACCAAATGAATAATATAATATCATGAATATAAATATAATCAGGATAATATATATCAAATGGAAATACAAAATACATCGCATGCAATAAATAAGTGGTGAACAATGTAAATCGCATGAAATTAAAAGTGAGATAAGAAAAACCTTACCTCGTGTCCAACTTGACCCGTTCATTCATTAATATCCTGAATAATAAACTAAAGTTAATTTCTACATGATTAAGAACATTTTTCAAGATTATTATTTCTTTTATATCACTTATTACAATGTTATAAACATTATGTAATCATTTAAGTTAATAACTTACATTTTTTCGATATTTGGCACTTGAGTAAAAAATGAACACTTTATAAGTTACAAGTTGTTCACATGGTAAAAATTTCATTATATTCAGAATGATATTCATGATTTAGATATCATATATATCATATATATATATCAACTATATACATGTATTTATAACAGTACATATCATTTTGGACAGGGAAATGAAATGCACTGTTCATGGAGACAGTAAGCCATACGTACGCATGAACGCTACTTTAATTTCTATTTCCTATTTTAGTTGAATTAAAACATAATTATACATAGGTATATTAAAATTCTAGTATAATATCTTATTTAATATCATTAAATACATCCTTTATACATCCCACATATGGTATTAACGAGTCATATCACTTTGAGGGGGAGGTAGTCCGCACTTCCTCAAATGAAATTATCGTGTTTGGCCCTAATGGAAACCCTTAAGATATTCTATAAAAGAAAAATGAAGAAGCATGAATAAAACAGAAACATAATATATATGTCATATATAAATACAGTTCCTTCATAATGGACACCATTAGAGGTGGTAGAAGGTAATTGAACAATCTTAATTTCATGAGGTGTTAGTTTGTCATCTATAGAAACATTATGTTCTTCACCCATTAGATGGAGGTGTGTGTAATTTTAGTTCGAATCCTTCTCATAAAAACATCCTAGTATATTTTTGATACTGGTTTTGTTATAAAGTAATGGAATAAAAAGAGTTTATGGGTTGAAGAAGTAAAATAAAAGAAAATAAGTTAAGGGAAATTGTTACCTTTAATTTGGGTAACATTCTTTGGTTTGAACCAAAAGGACTTCTTCAAGTTCCTTATACCTAAGTTAAGGCTTCTAAGAGGATGATGAGAGGGATTTACTAAGATTAATTTGGCCGAGTATGGACGAGCCTAAAGGCTTTAGAGGTGTGAGGAATTGGTTAGAAGTGGTCTTCTTTTATAAGGGGGAGGAGGGGCTCTTTAAGAAAGTGTGGAAATAGTATTTTATTATATAATGATATTAGGTTTCTAAAGGACCAAAAATCATTAGGTTAAAATATAAGATGACTCATGGTCGAAATAAAATCATAAAATAAGAATTGTACATGTTTTGGATGTTATTTTAATTTTTATAATCTAATTTATTTAAATCATTTATTAATTTGGTAAATACTGCATCATTATTGTGTCATAAATAATTTAATTTATTTGATGTCTAAAAATTATAAAACAAATACCATGATGTATGAAATTATTTTAGATTTGTAATGAATTTTAATAGTAAAAAATATTACTTATATAACAACATATAAAATTTAATTACTAAAAGATTTTTGTTTATGTCAATTTTTCCTCTACTTTATAATAATTAATCTAAAGTGTCATTATCATTCATAAGTGGCTCCATGGGGTCCCAAAATAAACCAAATGATGTCCATGGTCGGCCATTACTTATAAAATAAGGTTAGTACATGTGTTAAGGTAATTTTTAATTATTACAATATTCTTTTTACCTTGAATTACATTATTTACCTTTAACTGCGGTAACTAAAAGTCAAAAGATACTATTCACCAAAAATTATTTTCATCTTATTGAACCAAATTTTACTTACTGAGGTAAACCGTGTCTCTCGGAGTTTTGAAGTTCAACTCACAGAAGTGGTAAAATTATGTTTTATGCAAATTTGCAAATACTCCTAGGAGGTGGGTAAAAGACGGTAAAAAGTTAAATAAAATTTATATATATATAACCTCATTACAAAATGACTCTAATGAATTATTTTGAACATATATAGGTATTATGTATCTATTTTGAACTAAAATAAATTTAAATAAAATAAATAATTATTTAAATAAAAAGTCGGTTTTAACCAATAACTTAGTGTTTTCCACTATTCGTCTAAAATTGATGTTTCTCAGAAAAATACCAAAAATTAAGCCTAAGCTATATTAGATATTCCGAATTCAAAAATGATTTATATTTTAAAAAATTCAAAATATATAAGTTGAATTAATTAATTTAATATTAATTCCCGTTTTCAAAATAAACATCATGTTTTTAAGCAACAATATCTATCAAAAGATTGACAATTGTTTATGTCCAATTTCAAAGTGAAATTAATTATAATGACCTAAATTGTATTAAATGATAAAAATATAATCTAATTATACTTCAAAAACAATCAGATTCATAATTTAACACTATAAATTATTTCGATTAAAAATTTTGTTTTTAATTATAGTTTAGTACTTTCCACTATTTACCAAAATATGAAACCTATCAGAAAAATAGCAAAAATTTATCAAAATTGAAATTTTATCTCCCGATTCAAAATAAGAAGTTTATTTTGTAAAATTAAATACATAAAAGTGTCAAATATTGGATTTAAAAAGGGTTTTCCCTCAAAAGGCGGTAAAATTGAATTTTCTGAAAAATAATTCTTTTATGTAAACAAAATTGAATTTGTTCTTATATTATGTCTAAGAAACACATAATATTGATGTTAAAATTATATGAAGTATATAAAATTCAAAATTCAGTTAATAATATTCATAACCTATTTTGAACGGCTAGATTGGTATGTCGTGGTGCGCTTGACCTCGGTGTTGCGTGTGGTGCACGTTATTGAATTACATTGAAGAAATAACATACTATCTAATCTTGGGGTGTTTCATTTTAGGTAGAAAAATGATACATTGTATCAAGGGGTCTTATATGACTTTGAGGTACCTTCTCCGGGTGTACACCCTTGTAACGACCCGAATCCGGAGCCACTCAACTGGTGCCCCGTACCTGGTTCGGCATATGACCTCAAGGGCATTTCCCAAAATGATAGAGGTTTCTGACTAGCAATGAGGGCCTTGGTGAGCCATTGGGAAAACAATTCCATCATTTGGTAAGGTATACAAAGAAAATGATATAGCAGTCAATAGCGGAAGCAGTAAACAGAATACAACAATAGAAACTAAACAGGAGAAGAAATGTATAATATAATAATGATGAAAATGATGCAGCAACTACAAGTATCTATGAAAATCAACAAACACAACAACGTGCTGAAATACAACTGAGAACAAAGTACTAAAATTAAACAGCAACCCCAGCAGCATTGCAAGCCTGAGCTCGGTCTTGTGCTCTCCAGCTCCAACCAGCAATCATGTACCTGAAGTAGAAGGGCCACAATCCCTATCCACACCTCCAACCATATAACCTATTTCAGCCGAAAAGAAGGACCCAAACTGGGTGTGAGACTAATCCCAGTAGGCATTCACCACAAGATATGTGGCCTACTGTCAGTGAGTAATGAAGAAAAAGTAAATGAAATAAATGCAGCAGAGAAATAGGAGAACACTAAGTAAACAATCTTACAAATCCATTCACATTTATTTAGTAATTTAATTCATTCATTTAATTATCACCCAAGAAATCTAGAAACATCTCTATATTCCTAAATCATAGAAAGTAACACAACAGGTATCTCACCAGACTACATAATGTACAAGCATTACAAAACTCAAGCTTGTTCTTTGGCTTGGTGGACTCATCACAACCAACCAAACAATATTCACACTGACTCTATGGGGGGCTCATACTGGCAGACCCCTATATTCAAGTAATCATACAGAGGCACAGCCACTCAGGGAAGCACTCACCGTCAATTCCCTTATGGTCTTGCAATGATAGGTATAGACTCTCTGAGGAAGCACTTATGTCTAATTCCCCGTATAGTCTCGATACGTAACTAATGACACTCTGAGGAAGAAAAAATTAAAATTCCTATAGGTCCTACGAACGATAATAATTTAAAACAGAATCTTTAGGTAAGCCCTTAATTGTCAATTCCCTCTTTAGTATACCGCACCAGGTTCATATATCCCTGAGCAGTCTAGCCGTGCGTAATCGACTGTCAGTATCCCTAAGTAAGTTCAAAAACTACTTGAGTAATAGCTACAATGCATCAAAAGTATATAAACATTAGGCAATACATGCACTCAATTATATCTAGGTAGACAATCAATGCAAAAAAGTATTACTCACAGGAAACCTAAGACAAACATTGGTAAACATCCAAAACAAGGGAAACACCCATGGGTTGATCCTCAAACATGATAACAAGCACACATTAATCATATAATAACCTCAAGCATACAAGAAATATAAGGCAGGTAATAGTACAGGTTCAAAAACATAACCCGAGATAACTGATACATGGGAATCCATCTATTTTTTCAAAAAAACTCAAAGACATTCAATGTAGGGAAAAAAACACCTACCTCGATCCTAGAAGATAGATATACTTGAAACTTGGCCTATAATGGAGAAGATCTGCAAAAATGTCTAAAACGTTCAACCTTAGATAACACTCATAAGAGAAAGAATCTAGAAACGTGGCCAAGTAAGAACAAATAACTCACCGCTATGATTCTATTGCAACCGACGGTGTTTGATATGGATAAAGGGTGATGGATCAGCGGCTTGGAGAATATTCAGCCTCCTTGGACGCTCTGGATGTAATTAGGTGAAGGGGAAAATGGAAATAGGGATTAGACAGGACCCCTATCCGTTTAGTGAAATAAAAATAAAAGTACATGGTCTGTACTCGCCTTTTCCGTACACCTCATTAAGCGGCCTCCACATCACCCCTACACACAGTGTGTGTAGCCCGGACACGGATATCACACGGCCTCATGTGGAATCAAAGTACACGGCATGTACTTAGAAACTTTCCAGATTTTCCTCTTTTCCTCAAAAATGACCAGAAAAGGAAAAATATACCTGAAACGATGATCCGGGTTATTACAAACTTCCCCCCTTAAATAAATTCATCTTCTAATTTCCCTAACAAGGTGGCGAAGAAGAAACCTTGAACAACTCTGGCCACTGTGATCGCATATCAGCCTCCCTCTCCCAATTCTCGTCCTGCACATGGTCATGCTTCCATAGCACCCGTACCAGAGGAACAGATCGGCCACATAGTACCTTTGCACTACAAATCAGCAATATTGATAGGATGCTCCTTTAACGATGCATCCTTCTCCGACTCAACCTCCTCTGGTCAAAATACATGAGACGTGTATGAGAAATAGTGTTGAAGATGAGAAACATGGAAGACGTCTTGCATAGCCTGGTACCTCTGAGGTAAATGCAACCTATAAGCAACCAGCCTGACTCTATCCAAAACCTCAAACGGCCCGACGTATCTCAGTGAAAGCTTACCCTATCTCCTGATCCTCTTGTGTCCCAACCACAGGTTAACACGTACGAAAACCTGATCTCTGACCTTGAACTCCAAAGGACGTCTCCACTGATCATCATAAGATTTTTGCTGAGACTATGCAGTAGCTATACTTTTTCCAAATCAACTCCACCTGTTTTGTGGTCTCCTGAACAAGACGAGGTCCCAGTATAGCTGCCTCTTTTTCCTCCAGCTAACACAAGGGTGATCGGCACGGCCGACCATACAAAGCCTCGAAAGGTTCCATCTGAATAGTTTCTTGAAAACTATTATTGTATGAAAACTCCAACAGAGGTATATGTTTCTCCCAAGAACCTCCAAAATCAAGGACGCATGATCGTAGCATGTCCTCTAGCACATGTATCGTGTGCTCTGACTGGACATTTGTCTGAGGATGGTAAGCTGTACTCAGAAGTACCTGGTACCCAAATTCCTTTATAGCCTTTTCCATAAATGCGACATAAAGAGGGTGTCCCTATCTGAAATGATAGTACTTGGAACCCCATAAAAGCGTACAATCTCACAGATGTACAACCGTCCAAGCTCATCGACACTGATGGTCTGCTTAATCAGCAAGAAGTGACCAACCTTCGTGAGCCTGTCAATGACAACCCATACCGCATCATTCCCTTGAGGAGATCTTGGTAACCCTGTCACGAAGTCCATCGTGACATCATTCCAGTTCCACTTGGTAATGGGAAGCTTCTATAAAAGCCCTGCTAGTCACTACTGCTCTACCTTCACTTGCTGACAGGTGGGACATCTGATGACAAAACTAGCAACATCCCTCTTCATACTTGGCCACTAATACTGGTGGTGCACATCATGATACAGCTTGGTGACACCAGGATGAACTTCCCAAACTGGGGAATAGAAGTCTCGCATCATCTCCTCATGTATATCTGTTGGCACCCATATGCGTCCCTGGAAACGCAAGATCTCATCCTCACCTACGGTCCATCTGGGAAGGGGTCCCCTCCTGACATGCTTTCCTGTAGGACTAGGCCTTCAGATTCTTATAGATTCCTCATTTGAACTTGGTCAACAAAGGTAGAGGTAACAGCTATAGAAGAAATAAAAGTCTGACCCTATCTGTCATGCACCTCTCAATGCATTTCAGAGAACAGAGCCATAAGCTTCCACTCACCGCTGGCCTCCAGAACTGCATGTATCTGTGTCCTCCTGCTCACTGTATCTGCCACAGCATTGCCTTTACCAGGAATATAAGCAAGCTTGAAATCAAAATATAGTAGGCACTCAACCAACCTCCACTGTCTCAGATTCAAGTCACGCTGCGTGAGGATATACTTGATGCTATTTTGGTCAGTATATACCACAAAATGCTCTCCTAGAAGATAATGTCTCCAACAATGCAAAGCATGAACAACTGTAGCCAACTCTAGGTAGTGCATAGGATAGTTCCTCTCATGTGGCCTCAACTTCCGAGATCCATATGCAACAACACGATCCTCCTGCATAAGAACTGCTCCAAGCCCAATTCCAGATGCATCACAAAAAACTGTATAACTCTTTCCTGGATCCAGAAAAACTATAATCGGTGCAGAAGTCAATCTCCCCCTCATCTTTTGAAAGGCTGAATCACAGGCTTCTGACCAAACATACTTAACTCCCTTCTTAGTCAAGTTCTTCAGTGGAACTTCTAAGTGTGAGAAGTCCTGTATAAATGGCCTGTAGTAACCAGTAATCCCTAAGAAACTTCGTACCTCGAAGACATTCTTCGGCTGCTCCCAGGTAACTACTGCTCTCACCTTCTCTAGGTCTACTGATACTCCTATCTCTGAGATGACATGACCCAGGAAGTGAATCTCTTATACCCAAAAGTGGAACTTTGAGAGCTTAGCATATAACTGATGCTCCCTCAATGTACTCAAAACGATCTCAAGATGGGTATAATGGTTGAGTCAAGTGTGAGAGTACACCAAGATGTCATCCACAAAAACCACCATGAAAGAATCCATGTAAGGATGGAAAACTATGTTCATCAGTGCCATGAAAACTACTGGTGTGTTTGTGAGACCGAACGACATAACCAAATACTCATACAAACCATACCTACCTCTGTAATGTTGTAAGAGGTATATCAGATTGTCTGACACACAACTAATGTAGCTAAATCTCAAGTCGATCATCGAGAACACTCTGGCTCCTCGAAGCTGATAAAAGACATCATCTATCTATGTCAATGGATATCGGTTCTTAACCGGAAACTTGTTCAGCTTCCGATAATACACACAAAGCCTAAGGGTGTCGTCTTCCTTCTTCGCAAATAGGACAGGAAAAACCCAAGGGGAAAAACTGGGTCAGATGAAACCCCTTGCCTACAACTCCTCCAACTGCTTCTTGAGCTCCTGGAACTCAGGTGTAGTCATCCTATAAGGTGGAATGGACACCGGTTCCACTCATGGAATAAGCTTGGTAGAAAATTCTACCTCTTGCTCGGGAGGCGAACCTGAAATGTCTTCTAGAAAGACATCTGAAAAGCGATTAACCACTAGAGGAAAATCTATCTGAGAAGTGCCTAGGTCATCCATTTATAAGATGGCAATCTGGGCCGTAACACAGCCCAACCCATGATGTGCTGGTCCAGCTCTGCTCGCCTGGACATCCTATTATCCCTTTTGAAGAAAAGATCCACCCTCCAGTGATGTAAAACACACCCTACGGCGATAGGAATCGACAAAGGTCTCGAAGGGAAATAACCAGTCTATCCCAAGAATAAAATCATAGACTGTGACTTCCAAAACATAGAGACACCACAAAAAATGACACCTACCAACCTCAAGGGGGAAGTCTAAGCACTGACACACGATAGAAGTTCTAATTCACAAGGGAGTGTCTAGCGTCATCATATCCTCAAAAGTATAAACAGTAAGTATATGGCTATCCACAGTATGCAAAGAAATAAAGCTATGAGAAGCTCCTATATCGAAAAGTGCAGAGGATAAAACTGAGGCTACTAAAATCATATCTCGAACTATGGAAGGTCCAGGATCCTGCTCTTGATAAATCTGCTCTACCTTAAAAGTCTGGTCGGCACCACCGCCCTATGTAGTAGCCTGAGATCCCTGAACTGACCCTCCCTAAGCCTTAACACTATGTCCATGGCCTCTACCATGTCCTGAACGACATAAATAACTCCATACCCTAGTCTTATGTGGAACTAGTAATCGTGCTCTTATACGCGAAGTCGAAACTGATCCTCCTTCACTAGCTGCTGGAAGAAAAATCTTGCAGAAACGCTGCAGATGACCCATCATGCCGCATGATCGATACTCCACGAGGTCTCTCAGGGTCTGAGACTTTTTATGACCATTTTTTCCACACTGATAGCACACCACTTGGTTGAAATAAGAAAGATCTCGTCTACCATAAGGAATGCCTCGCTCCCTCGAGTCACCTCTTGTATACTCTTGGTGGCTCTTCTGGCTGTCTACCTGAAAAGATTTAGCCCTGGAAGCTGAACCACCCTGGTTCACAGCTCCAGTCTACCTTAGTTTTCTCTCCATGATAAGCGCTTGGTTGACTATCAGAGTAATAGAAGTCAACTAGAAGACGTTCACCAACGATATGATGTCTAGTTTGAGGCCTTCCTCAAACTTCCCCGCTAAAAACAGCTTGTCATTCCCCAGAACAGAAGTGAAACACCGTAACTCTATGAAGCGAGAGGAATACTACATAACTGTGAGAGTACCCTATTGTAGGTTCATGAACTCTCTGGCTCTGTCAGCCCTCAAAATCACCGATTAGAAGTAGTCATAAAACGTATGCTGGAACTCATCCCAAGCCATAGCCTTTTGGTGCCCTACCCACGAAACCACATCTCACCATCTTTTGAAAGCATTTTGTAGTATATAAGTTACGAGCTTAACTCTCCTCTTCGGTGGCATCTCCAGGTGCTCGAAGATGGATAGCATGGATTCCAGCCATGACTCAGCAGCCTGCGGTCCTCCCTCCCCTGTGAAGGGGGGAGGATGATACTGCTGAAAAACTCGTGTTAGCTCTTCTATAGACGGCACAGGATGCTGAGATTTCTAGAAGGTCTGCTTGAACCTCGTGAAACCCTCTCTGAACTAAGTTTCAGCACCACTATCTGGAATCACTATAGGTTCCATGTTTGGAACAATAGGTGGAACTACCGGTAGTCCCTAGTCTGCCGTATAAGGCGTACGGTCACTGCCTGGTTCCTGACGTCCAACGGGAGGACGTCTTGGTGCCATAGCTCTGAAAATTAAAAAGAACGCCTTCTTTAACGATGAACATAGTTCCAACATAAGAGATTAAAATGTACTGGGAGGGAAAAACTTTAAATTTCTGGAAAAACATGACTACACAGTGTGTTCGTAACACTACACGGCGTGTTTTCCGGAAATTTTACCCTCGGCGTGTACCTTGGCCATACATGGATGTGTAAACCACCCATCTACACGGCATGTTCTCAAACTACATGGAATGTACTAACCCTTTTTCTCCCTCGTCGATCACTCCTACATGGCTAGGAACATGGTCTTTCCGAGTAGGAAACTACACAGCGTGTTTTTCCACTACATGGCATTTCCTTAATATTTTTCCACTAACCGTGTCGTCGGTCACACGGATGGGTACACAGACCACTACTACACGGTGTGTCAACATGGTACATGGCGTGTTTCCCTAAGGATTTTCCCAACCCATGTATTCAATTACATGTCTTGGTCACACATCTCCCCTATGACAAAACTATATGGCGTGTTCAAAGGAGACACGACGTGTACTAGACATGCCTTACATGGCCCGTGTTGTTAGAGACAAGGCCTGACACACGTCCGACCCTACACGGCATGTTCTAGACGGACACAACGTGTACTTGAAGAAAAACCTAGGCCCGTGTTGTTCGTGACACGGTCGGATACCCAAGTCATACTACACGCCGTGTAAGCTAGTACATGACAGGTTCCTACAAGAACTTTCACAACCCTGTATCTCTGTCCACATAGTTTGTGACACAACTAAAACTACACAGTGTGTATACATGATGTACACTCCTTATATTCTGGGTTTTTCTGGACAGTAGCCTCAGAACTACACTAGAGCCCGGAAAACATAGATAACAAGCGTTTAGATTCCAAATTCCGATCCGTGGGGGACCATACTCCCCAAAAATGAAAGCTTGGAATCATAACAATGCAATTACAGGTAAATAGTATAACAAACTCACGACCCACCAAATTCCGATCCTCGAGGGTCCATAACACCACTAAGAAAAAATTTTGGCATCCATGATAAAGAAGCTCTAAACAAATGATACCCTATCAACATGGCAGGTATTCTATCACAATAGAAATCACAACAGCATGCATCGTATATCATAAATTCTATCACAATAGCATGAAAATTTCAATGCAACCTAGATGGCCTGGGAAAATGTATGACATCTGATTTTCTAACAAGTAACTATATGATTCATGAGATGGAATACACTTATCTCATCGGGTTGCAAAAAAAATATAACCACAATCATATAAACAGTAACAACACAAAAAAAGTGCACCACCCAACTGTGAAATCAAGTATACTGTAACATTTGCAAAACTCAAAAATTTCAACATTCAAGGTAATCTGGATTTTCCCTGTAGAGAAGTTCTAGAACTCCCAGGCATAGCTATTTACCAATTACCTATTCTGTCCTATTACTTTCTAATGTTTCTAAACAGTAAGTCAATAGAAAAGGAAAGAACTTGTAACACCCCGAGATTTTATGAAAAATATTCTTTTTAATTTTATTGATGTCTTTTGTTGTACGCTACACAAAAAGAAGCTTGCACTACACACATCCCTGACTTGTCTTGCATTACACGCAATTACGACCTTCCACGATAGCGTGTGTAGTACGCAATACCGAGTTTCACTAAATAATATATTATTATATTATTATGAACTAGCTGTTATGAATAGTAATACCCACTTTTTGAAATTTTATAAATTTTATCTTTCAAAATGGAATTCATTTTTGGATTCGGAATATCGAAATTATCCTAGGGTGAAATTTTGGTATTTTTCGGATAACTTTCATATTCTGATGAATAGTGAAAATTATTAAATTTTAATTAAAAACAACTTTTTTAATAGAAATAATTAATAGTAATAAATTATTAATTTGAGTGGTTTAAAGTAAATTTAGAATATATTTTTAAAATTTAATACAATTTTGGTCATTGGATATAATTTCACATTTAAACCAGTTATAAACAAGTGTCAATCTTTTGATAGTTATTATCTCTTAAAAACACGCTATTTGTTTTGACGAAGGGAATTAATTTTTAAATTGGTTAATTTAACTGATATGTTTTGGATTTGATAAAATAGACATCATTTTTGAATTCATAATATCAAATATAGCTTAGGCCTAATTTTTGGTATTTTTCTGGAAACTTTCATTTTTTGATGAATAGTAAAACCACTAAGTGGTAGTTAAAAAAACTGAATTTTTTATAAAACTAAATTTTACCGCTTCTGTGAGTGGAATTTAAAAAATCCGAGAGACACGGTTAATATCAAGGACTAAAATGTGGTTCAATGAGATAAAAATAATTTTTGGTGAATAGTAACTTTTTACTTTTTTTTACCACGGTTAAAAGTAAATAGGGTAATTAAGGGTAAAAGTGTTATTATTATTACCCTAACACATGTCCTAATTCTATTGGATAAGTGTAATTCGACCAAAAACAACCTTAGGAATAAAATATGATCATTTAGGCCCACTTGGATTAGATTAGGACATTTATTATCAATTTTTTTAAAGAAGGGTTAAAATAGTTAAAATCAATGTTTAATAACTAAATCATTTTAATATAGGGTTATACATAAGATAAATTCGACTACAAGTATTCATTAGAAAGATAATAAGATTTACAACATAATTGTACTTTATTTGTAATTTTTAGACTTAATAAAATTTAATTTATTTATGATATAATGATGATTTAGTAATTATCCTATTAATGAAATATTGACATAATTGATGTTATAAATACCCAAATAAATGTAATTTGAGACTTTTTATGAATTACAATAATTTTATATGTTAATATGACATGTTATTATTTATTTAATAAATTGTTTTAGAACTAATCATTCTGTTATGATTTTCTAAAAAATCAATTACCAAATAGTGTCAAAATTGACATAAAATAGTTTTTAAAACAAATATTATATTATTAATTGTTATTATATTCCTAAAAATCTAAGTTTCGGCCAAGATACTTATATAATGATAGGTGTATCATTAATGGACCACTTGGGGGTCTCTTGGATTTATATGGTAATTTTATTAACTATATAATATAAAAATACAAACTGACATGGTAAATGTCAATCTAATTAACTAAGAGTTAAAACTAAAATATAAGGTTAATATAATGACCTAAAATTGTCTAAATTCTATTGTAGAGAGGATTTGGACCCATCCCCACCTTAGCTTCGAAATATATCAATTTGGATATATTAAAAACCGAATTTGACTTTATAATAAAATAATATGTTTTCTTATTCCAAAGGTGCCCCTCTCCTCCCTTAAAGAAGGGCACCTCCTCCCTCTCTTCCCCACACCACTTTGAGCCTTAAAGCTCGGCCAAACCATGCCACATTCTCTTCTCCACTTCCCTAGAAACATCCTAGAGGTCCTGGCCTTCTTCAAAGACCAATTTTAGTGCCCTAAGAGGAGGTCTCAAAGAGGCGCTTCAAAGAAGAGGTAATGTCCATTACCGATTCTTTCAACTTTATTTCTTCTTCCACTTCTTCTTTTTTTAGTTTTTTCATTATGAGGTAATAACATCAGTATCAATAAAATATTGATATGTTATTATAAGTATGAAACAACCATATTTCACCATCTATCCATCCAATGGAAAATGAAATCACCGTGCGTGCGTACATACGGAATACCGTCTCCACGCCGTGGTGTAATCTATTTTCCACCATCACCTTACATGGATGGGTATAATGGTGAAAGTAGTGAATATATATGATTATTGTAAAGTGATATTGATTCTGTAATATTATACATACACTTTAATACAATTCCACGATCTTGGGAATGATATCATCGCTCGTGCGTACATACGGACTACCGTCTCCACGACGCGATGAGATTCACTCTACATGTTAACCATTCATGAATGATTATAAAGTATATATAATGAATAATAATGAAATATATGACATAATAATGATACTGGATTTATGTATATATATATATATATATATTTCATCTACTTAATTCCATTCAATTCAAAAGGGAAACGAAAACAGCGTTCATGCGTACGTACGACCTACCGTCTCCATGAACGGTGTATTTCATTCCTTTTATCGATCTATAATATATATGTATATGATGAATATATATTATATATAAATCATGTTTTACATTCTGGAATTATGTAAATCAGGATATAAGTAATAATATCAAGAATGACAAGTAGAAACACGTACGATAAATAAAATGATTTTATCCAAAACGCTTCTTTAACATGGAATTTACAAAAGAAAGGGTAATATAAAGTCATAAGTGAAACATATATGATATCATAACAATGAATATGATTCTGTAATAAGTCAATGAAATTATTTAAATCATTATAAAGGAGGTTCAGATACGTACTAAGCATATCATACCTAAGGTAAGGGATAATTTTGCAAATATCAATTTTATCCGAGATTGCTTATTCATAAGTATTTACTGGGGTTATTTATATAATCCATTTCCATGTTTTCTAAAATTATTTTCATGTATGTTTAAAGTCCTTTTTACCCATTCTTTACTTTTACTATATGGTATGTTAGGAATCTTTCTTTTGTTTATGATACGAGGTACTTTTTGACTTTTCTGGCAAAAGTACGAGATGAATGTTTTTTTAACGTATATGGAACGAATGGATTTTTATGGTTTTATAAATCTTGATTTTCATGAAGATTCCTCAAAAAAATTAATGACTATTTTCAAGAAAAATACTATTCTTTTAAAAATGCATGACATTTTGTGAATAGAAAATGATTTTAAAGAAGAAAGAATATTTTCCTCAAAGAATTAATTTCAAGTGTTTTATCAAAACAATTTTCCATCTAAAATGAAATTATTTCATATGTGTATGTTTTAAGTATAATGTATCTATTATTTACATGGTTTCACTTTTCTTATAATGAAATGATATCCATTTCTTTTATATGGATTATTTTATGATGGGATAATGTTTATGAAACCCATTTTATTCGTTGGGTTATTATGAATGATGTATGTTTATTTTGTGGCACAAGTAAGAATTATTTCATTATGAGATGGGTGGGACCTATATATCCCTCCAATGCATTGGGTAAAGATTTTATATCTCATGAGATATACATGGCTAGAACGGTAAGTTAATCTGGTTCAGTGTTATAGGACTTAAATGAGGAGTGAACTCGATTCAGAATGGGACTTTGTCCACTAAGATGGACTTGGAAGCAATATCATGGCTACTATGGAAATCATTACATGTCATTAATGGATGACACAATTACATGTTTTATTCCCATGCTATTTTGTCATGGTTTATGTTCCATTATGATCTATGCCTTATGAACTTCCATGTTTTATGTCGTTGCTCAAGATTTTGATGTTTAAACATTATGTTTATGTTTTTAAGTTCAAATGTATATGGTATGTTTTATTTTATCCATGCTTACCCTTACAGAGCATTTGAGATCACCCTTTTATGTTTTCTTTTCCCCGGGATATAAAGAATGGTTTTAGGTAAGAAAAAAAGGGGAAGATCTTTATGGGAGATTTTGAAGATCTTTCACCACGATTATAGGATTACGTTCCAAATTTCCAAAGACACTAAACTATTACGGTTTTTCTGTGTCTGTTATGTAGTAAGTATTCTGCAAAAGTAATGTAATGTCCATGTATGTCATGCTTCGGGTCTCTACAGTTGGTATCATATAGAGGTTTAGTCAGCATTTGGAAACTAGGATGCGAGAACTTTAGTGAGATCCCTAGAGATATTTCTAAGGTATGTCTAGGGATGTCCCTAAGGATAAGTATACGTATAGGATATAGTACTAGAACTACGGTAACAATCTTATAATTTAACCTAAGATGTTAGATATTGAGGGTTCTCCCCCTTTACTATGTTGTTTTCCCTAGCATGATTTTTTCCTCTCACACTATTCTTTTTGGGTTTTAGAAAATGGCTGGAAACAGGAAGATTCATGATAATGGAGGATATGATGGACAATGGAATGATATTCTTCATGAGAAACCAAATGAAACGGGATTTGGAATTCCAAACAACGTTATTATGCCTAATCAGCAATCTCATAATATGATCAATAATCTCAAATTTGTTAAGTTTCCCGACTCCGATAATCAGAGAAAGATGGAGTTTCATGATGATCATAGAGGAAAGAAAGTTCAATTTCCCTCCTGTAAATCACGTGGGAAGAGGCATCGGGGAGACTATTTCAAAGGAACTGGAAGATGCTTTGGGTGTGGAAAATAAGGCCACAAATCCAGTAAGTTCAAAGGAAAAGGTTCAGTTAACAGCATGGACAAGGATAATGGTATTTCTACGACATCAACAATGATTAGATGTTTTAAATGTGTAATGTATGGTCATTATGAAAACCAATGCCCTAAGGGAAAATCTCATGAAGAGAATCAGCATGGTCATATGAGTAGTATTTATATGGATGATGATGAAGTGACTACAAATAAAATATGAGATGAAAGAAATGATGAATCTCAATCAGTGGTTTACGAAGTTAGTGGAATGATTGTATGTTTATAAAGAATAATGTATAGTACTATGGAATAAAGAATCATCTAAGTATTGTTACACTATTGTTTTTCCTAAAGTATTTGAAAGTATATGTTGAATGGTACTGGTAACCATGAAAGGTTATTCAGATATTTTTGGAAAGTAGATGATATGCAGATAAGTAGATAATGAGATGTTTGATTGTATTAATGAGCTCATGACTGATATAAGGACTAAGTGATATCGTGGTTTGAGTATATAAAGTTTTGAGGATTTTGGTATGTGGAGAGTGTAAACTTTTAACTACATTCATGCTTTCACTAAGGTTCAATGGGTATTCATTCTTCATGAGAATACATGATTAAGGTATTCACATGTTTGTAATTTGACCAACAAGATATATCTTATGATATATGGGGGATAAATGATGGCATTCACGTTATTGTTATGTGACATTTCAAGTAATCATTTTCTTTATACTATGAGCTTGGACGGAAGTATTTTAGATAATCCTAAAGATTGGAATGGATTATGTTAGAAATAAGTTGGTATTGTTTAAGGATAGAACTTTTATCGATATTATTGATGGGATGTTATAGTAATATAGATTTAGAAAAAGGACAACCTGCAGGATGGGCGACATCCCATCGCGTCGGACAAGGCCGTGGGATTTGAACCCACAACCGAAGTGTGACTGGCCTATATCGCCTACCACTGGCCTAGAGGAAGTCCCTGGTTAGTAGAAACTAGTTTTATTTTATTACGCGGTATGATATATGAAGTATAAGTTCATTCTTGGAATCGTATACGATTAACCTCACCATAGATGGACTTATGTATATTTGATAACTTTTTCTAACCTTTTGTTTGCGACAGATGGAATGACCTTTCATTCTATCACATGATCTGCTAACACTTCACGAATAACAAATTCAACTTCATTTCTTTAAGAGATGAAGTGGTAATTGTTCAAGTCATGAAAAACAGTGAGATTGTACCAAAATAAAGTAAATATTTATTCTAATTCAAATTCTTCAACTTTAGAGAAATGATATTGAAAACCAAAAATGTTGTCCTAGTGCCCTTATATCCGATGAATCAGATGGTACCCAAGATCATCACAAATTTATGGTTTTGTGATTGTTGCCTTTTTCATAGCCATGTTCTCTACCACTCTCCATCAGAACAAGACGGATAGATTTCTCTTCCATATCCATATTTTCAACTATGTTCTCCTATGTGGAACCCCAATGATTAGTAAATTTGGGTAACCGTTACGTTTCATACATTAGTTTTTAAAACCAAGTTTTGGTATTCCTTTTTACGATGTGGGTTTCTATTAAAGAAACTTTCAAGTAGTAAACCATTTATAACCCCGACGAATTTCGAGGGAAAAATTCATTTTAAGGGGGGTAGAATGTAACACCCCGAGATTTTATGAAAAATATTCTTTTTAATTTTATTGATGTCTTGAGTTGTACTCTACACCAAAAGGAGCTTTCACTACACACATCCCTGACTTGGCTTTCATTACACGCAATTGCGACCTTCCACGATAGCGTGTGTAGTACGCAATACCGAGTTTCACTAAATGAGATATTATTATATTATTATGAACTAGCCGTTATGAATAGTAATACCCACTTTTTGAAATTTTATAAATTTTATCCTTCAAAACGGACTTCATTTTTTGGATTCGGAATATTGAAATTAGCCCAGGGTGAAATTTTGTTATTTTTCGGATAACTTTCATATTCTGTCGAATAGTGAAAATTACTAAATTTTTATTAAAATCAACTTTTTAATTGAAATAATTAATAGTGATAAATTATTAATTTGAGTGGTTTAAAGTATATTTGGAATATATTTTTAAAATTTAATACAATGTTGGTCATTATATGTAATTTCACATTTAAACCAGTTATAAACAAGTGTCAATCTTTTGATAGTTATTAACTCTTAAAAACACGCTATTTGTTTTGACGACGGGAATTAATTTTTAAATTGGTTAATTTAACTGATATGTTTTGAATTTGATAAAATAGACATCATTTTTGAATTCATAATATCAAATATAGAATAGGCCTAATTTTTGGTATTTTTCTGGAAACTTTCATTTTTTGATTAATAGTTAAACCACTATGTGGTAGTTAAAAAAACTGAATTTTTCATAAAACTTAATTTTACCGCTTCTGTGAGTGGAATTTTAAAATCCGAGAGACACGATTAATATCAAGGACTAATGTGTGGTTCAATGAGATGAAAATAATTTTGGTGAATAGTAACTTTTTACTTTTTTTTACCACGGTTAAAAGTTAATAGGGTAATTAAGGGTAAAAGTGTTATTATTATTACCCTAAAACATGTCCTAATTCTATTGTATAAGTTTAATTCGACCACAAACAACCTTAGGAATAAAATATGACCATTTAGGCCCACTTGGATTAGATTAGGACATTTGTTATCAATTTATTTAAAGAAGGGTTAAAATAGTTAAAATCAAAGTTTAATAACTAAATTATTTTTAATATAGGGTTATACAGAAGATAAATTAGACTATAAATATTCATTAGAAAGATAAAATGATTTCGAACATAATGTTATTTTATTTGTAATTTTTAGACTTAAAACAATTTAATTTATTTATGATACAATGATGATGCAGTAATTATCCTATTAATGAAATATTGACATAATTGATGTTATAAATACCCAAATAAATGTAATTTGAGACTTTTTATGAATTAACATAATTTTATATGTTAATATGACATGTTATTATTGATTTAATTAATTTTTTTCGAACTAATAATTCTGTTATGATTTTCACAAAAATCAATTACCAAATATTGTCAAAATTGACATAAAATAGTTTTTAAAAGATATATTATATTATTAATTGTTATTATATTCCTAAAAATCTAAGGTTCGGCCAAGATACTTATATCATGATAGGTGTATCATTAATGGACCACCTGGTGGTCTCTTGGGTGTATATGGTATGTTTATTAACTATCTAATATAAAAATACAAAGTGACATTGTAAATGTCAATCTAATTAACTAAGAGTTAAAAATAAAAGATAAGATTAATATAATGACCTAAACTTGTCTAAATTATATTTTATGAGATGATTTAGACCCATAACCACCTTAGAATATAAATATATTAATTTGGATCTATTAAAAACCGAATTTGACTTTATAAGAAAATAATATTTTTAGTTATTCCAAAGGTGCCCCTCTCCTCCCTTAAAGAAGGGCACCTCCTCCCTCTCTTCCTCACACAACTTTGAGCCTTAAAGCTCAGCCAAACCCTGCAAAATTCTCTTATAAACTTCACAAGAAACATCCTAGAGGTCCTGGTATTCTTCAAAGAACAATTTTAGTGCCCTAAGAGGAGGTCTCAGAGAGGCGCTACAAAGAAGAGGTAATGTCCATTACCGATTCTTTCAACTTTATTTCTTCTTCCACATGTTCTTTTTTAGTTGTTTAATTATGATGTAATAACATAAGTATCAATAAAATAATTATATGTCATTATAAGTATGAAACAACCATATTTAACCATCTATCCATCCAATGGAAAACGAAATCACCGCGTGTGCGTACGTACGGAATACCGTCTCCACGCCGTGGTGTAATCTATTTTCCACCATCACCTTACATGGATGGGTATAATGGGGAATGTAATGAATATATATGATTATTGTAAAGTGATATTGATTCTGTAATATTATACATACACTTTAATACAATTCCATGATCTTGGGAATGATATCATTGCTCGTGCGTACGTACGGACTACCGTCTCCACGACGCGAAGAGATTCACTCTCCATGTTAACCATTCATGAATGATTATAAAGTATATATAATAAATAATAATTAAATATATGACATAATAATGATACTGTATTTATTTATATATATATATATGTATGTATGTCATTTACTTAATTCCATTCAATTCAAAAGGGAAATGAAAACAACGTTCAAGCGTACGTACGGCCTACCGTCTCCATGAACGGTGTATTTCATTCCTTTTATCGATCTATAATATATATGTATATGATGAATATATATTATATATAAATCATGTTTTACATTCTGTAATTATTTAAATCAGGATATAAGTAATAATATCAATAATGACAAGTCGAAACACATACGATAAAAGAAATGATTTTACCCAAAACACTGCTTTAACATGGAATTTACAAAAGAACGGGTAATATAAAGTCATAAGTGAAATATATATGATATCATAACAATGAATATGATTCTGTAATAAGTCAATGACATTATTTAAATCATTATACAAGAGGTTCGGATACGTAGGAAGCATATCGGACCTAAGGTAAGGGATAATTTTGCAAATCTCAATTTTATCCGAGATTTCTTATTCATAAGTATTTACTGGGGTTATTTCTGTTATCCATGTCAATATTTTATAAAAGTATTTTCATGTATTTTTAAAGTCCTTTTTACCCATTATTGACTTTTACTACATGGTATGTAAGGAATCTTTCTTTTGTTTATGCTATGAGGTACTTTTTGACTTTTTTTGGAAAAAGTACGAGAAGAATGTTTTTTTAACTTATACGGAACGAACGGATTTTTACGATTTTATAAAGCATGAATTCCATGAAGCTTACTAGAAAAAATTTCATGAATATTTTCAAGAAAAATCCTATTCTTTTAAAAATGCATGAGATTTTGTGAAAAGAAAATAATTTTAAAGAAGAAAAGATATTTTCCTCAAAGAATTCATTTCAAGTGTTTTATCAAAACCATTTTCCATCTAAAGTGAAATTATTTCATATGTGTATGTTTTAAGTATAATGTCTCTATGATTTATATGGTTTCACTTTTCTTATTATGAAATGATATCCATTTCTTTTATATGGATTGTGTTATGATGGGATAATGTTTATGAAACCCATTTTATTCGTTGGGTTATTATGAATTATGTATGTTTATTTTGTGGCACAAGTAAGAATTATTTCATTATGAGATGGGTGGGACCTATATCTCCCTCCAATGCATTGGGTAAAGATTTTATATCTCATGAGATAGACATGGATGGAATGGTAAGTTAATCTGGTTCAGTGTTATAGGACTGAAACGAGGAGTGAACTCGATTCAGAATGGGACTTTGTCCACTAAGATGGTCTTGGCAGCAATTCCTTGGCTACTATGGAAATCATTACATGTGCTTAATGGAATCCAGAATTACATGTATTATTCCCATGCTATTTTATCATGGTTTATGTTCCATTATGATCTATGCCTTATGTACTTCCATGTTTTATGTCGTTGCTCAAGATTTTGATGTTTAAACATTATGTTTATGTTTTTCAGTTCAAATGTATATGGTATGTTTTATTTTATCCATGATTACCCTTACTGAGCATTTGAGATCACCCTTTTTATGTTTTCTTTTCCCCAGGATATAAAGAATGGTTTTAGGTAAGAAAAAAAGGGAAGATCTTTATGGGAGATGTTGAAGATCTTTCACCACGATTAGAGGATTACGTTCCAAGTTTCCAAATACACTAAACTATTACGGTCCTTGTGTGTCTGTTATGTATTAAGTATTCTGCAAAAGTAATGTAATGTCTATGTACGTCAAGCTTCGGGTCTCTATAGAACTCCTTTGATACCACTTTGTAACAACCCGAATCCGGAGCCAATCAACTGGTTCCCCATACCCGGTTCGCCACATGACATCAAGCATGTTTCCCCAAACGCCAGAGGCTGCCGACTAGAAGCGAGGGCCTTGGTGAGTCATTGGGGAAACTATGCCCTCATTTGGTAAGGTATACAAAGAAATGGAAATAACAGTCAATAGCGGAAGTAGTAAACAACATACAATAACTGAAACTAAACAACGGAAGCAATGTATAATATAATAATGATGAAAATGATGCAGCAGGTACAAGTATCTAAGGAAAGCAGCAAACACAACAACATTCTGAAATACAATTGAGAACAAAGTACTAAATGTAAAAAACAACTCCAACAACATCGCAAGCCTAGGCTCGGTCCTATGATCTCGAGCTCCAACCAGTAATCATGTACCTGAAGTAGAAGGGACACAATCCCTATCCACACCTGCAACCATATAACCTGTTTGGGATGAAATGCAGGACCTAAACAGGGTGTGAGACTAATCCCAGTAGGCAATCACCAAAATATATATGCCTTACTATCAGTGATCTATGTAGCAAAAATAAATGAAATAAATGTAGTAGGGAAATAAGAGTACACTATGTAAACAATCCAACAATTCTCCATTCACATTTATTTAGTAATTTAATTAAATCTTTTAATTATCACCCAAAGAATCTAGCAACAGCTCTATATTCCCAAAGCCTAGAAAGTAAAACAACATGTATCTCCGCAGACTACCTAGACTACAATAAGTACAAAACACAAGCTTGTTCTTTGGCTTGGTGGACTCGTCACATCCAACCAAACAATATTCAAACTGACTCTATGGGTTTCTCATATTGGAGGAACCCTATAGTCATGTAAACATATAAAGGCACAAACACTCTGGGAAGCACTAACCATGAATTCCCCAGTGGTCTTACAATGATAGGTATAGACTCTCTGAGGAAGCACTTATGTCTAGTTCCCCTATAGTCTGGATACATAACTAAGGATACACTAAGGAAGTACAAAGTCCAATTCATATAGGTCTTTTGAACGATACTAATTTATCACAGACTCTCTAGGGAAGCCCTTAATCAACAATTCCCTCTTTAGTCTACCGCACCAGGTTCACACAGCCCTAAGCAGTCTAGTCGTGCGTAATCTACTATCAACAGCCCTAAGTAAGTTCAAAAACTACTTGGCTAATAGCTACAATGCATCAAAAGCATATAAAAAGTAGGCAATACATGCACTCAATTATCTCAAGGTAGGTAATCAATGCAACAAGGTATGCCTCATAGGCAACCTGAGACAAACGGTGGTAAACATCCCAAACAATGGAAACACCCATGGGGTGATCCTCAAACATGCTATCAAGAAAACATTAATCATCTAATAACCTCAAGCATACAAGTAATCTAAAGAAGGTAATAGTACAGGTTCAAAACCTTAACCCGAGATACCCGATACATGGGAATCCGGCACTTTTTGCACAAAAACTCAAAGACATTCAACTTAGGGAAACAAACCACCTACCTCGATCCTAGGAGATCAATATACTTGAACCTAGGCTTGTGAATCGGCCTAGAACAGAGAAGATGTGTAAAAATGTCTAAAACGTTCAACCTTAGATAACTCTCATAAGAGAAATAATCCGGAAACATGGACATGGAAGAACCAAGAACTCACCACTGCGATTCTATTGTAATCGATGACATTCGATTCGGATAACTGGCGACGGATTAGCAGCTCAGAGAAGATTCGGCCTACTCAAACACTCTAGACGCAATTAGGTGAAGAAGAAGACGGAAATAGGGATTAGATGTGACCCTGGTCTGTTTAATGAAATAAAAAAGAAAAGTACATGGTGTGTACTTCTTTACTACACAGCGTGTACTCGCATTTTCCATACACCGCATTAAGCGACCTCTACATCACCCCTACACACCGTGTGTGTGGCTCGAATATGGCCAGCACACGGCCTCGTGCGAAAACAATGTACAAGGCATGTACATAAAGTACATGACATGTACATAGAAAATTTCCAGATTTTCCTATCTTTTCCTCAAAAAGGACAAGAAAAGGAAAAACATACCTGAAACGAAGATCTGGGTTCTTACAACCCTTAGTAATATCTAGTAGGATATTATGGTATATGGAGCGCCCTTAGAAAATTCGCATTTGTATGTGTTATTTGAGGTTCTTATATGTGGACATGTTTATTTGTATTTAGAATCTAATATTATAATTAATGAGTATTATGAGTCACTCACTTTGATGTATTAATGAAGACTATGATGACTGATGTTCACGACGAGATAGGATGTGTTTGGTGTGTCACAGGTAATAATCATTTATGAATAATGTGAGAAAGGATTTATCCTTTATATTTTTTAATGAAAGATAATATCTGAAGCCCTTTTATGTAAATTATATAATCTAAATAAATCCATGTCCATGGTTTTCTATAGGAAATATCTATTTCCAGATAGTCAACGAAAGATATGTCGAGCATATTGGTTGATGTCACCAGCATAAAACCTACATGATTTGAGATAATGTGATAAATGGATTTATTAATTATTAAGCATCGGTATAAGGTATTTTTTCATTGTAGCATTAAATTATATCTTTATGGGTGACTATCCATGTTTCTAGATACTAACTTTGGACTTTAGGCTGCTTCACTTAATACCAATGAGAAAGATGCCAAGAGGGTCACACACTAAGTGTATCCATAATCATAGTTAAATAATATATTATTATATTTTATTTAATAGTATGAATAAAAACTATTCCCACATGATGTTTAATAATTATTCATATTTCCTTGATCGCATTTATTCTTTCATGAATTCCATAAAATTTAATATCATCGGAATATTTCAAAAATATTTATTTTTTATATAGTGAATAAAATATTTATTTATTCATTGGAGAATAATGGGTGATATTTAATTAATAAATATATATAGAATATTCAAGGTTTGATAAATTTTATAGTGGAATGATAAAGTGGTATTTTAGGTCTGATGATAAAATAATAAATATTGAATATTATTTGATTAATTAATATTTAAATATAATTTTCAAATTAAAATAATGTCGAGAAAAAATAATATTATTATTATGATTTGACATGGGGGTTTCTCTATGATTATATAAATAAATAAGTGAACTTATGGAATTATTTTATTTTTACCCTATCAATATATAAACCTAGTTGTGTTGTTTTTTCAAGAGATAAAAATTCATTGGTTTAGCGACATCTAGAGATTTGTGGAACATGTGTTGATCACTTCTAAAGGGAATATGCGCATGATTCCTACAAAAAAATGACATTGTAAAGAAAATCAGTTTCAACATCCATTAAATAAGAAATAATTCCGTCAAGGTAATTCTTATTTAATTAAATTAACTATAAAAAATATTTGATGATCCTCTCTCTATGGTTATGGTGTTATTCATGTTTTTTGTATTCTTTGATTCAATTCCATTGAAAAAAAACATTTATCTTCATGTTGATATTGGATTGATGAATGAACGAGGGAAAAAGAATAGTTGTCCACTACCCATCACACACTTCTACTGCACCCAGAAACTACACCTACAAGGGTTGCAATGGGATATCAGACTGCTGTAATTAATTCTGAATTTGTCAACTATTGTGGGGATAGTATATAAGGCTATGATGGAAATTATGAATATTTAAGAGAAGTTTGGATAGTGTTTCTCTTCTCTTAAATCTAGTGGATGTTTTAGTGGAATTCTAGGGAAGAAAAGGAGGACAAGATATTCTCCAGAGTGGTGGAGGTGTTTTTTGGTAGTAGGCCTCTTCAAAACCACCAGTTACCTCTACTATGCCTCTATATTTCTATCAGTTTGGAAAAATCGAACACATATGGAATTATTTCCCTTCACCTATAAATACGTGTAATAGTTATGGACGTTTTTTCCATTTTCATCATTTCTATCAATCTATATCTAAAATTAAATATCGTTGGGGGTCATCATCTAAAAAGTCTACTACAATGCTGTCAGATGTTTTAACGACTATATGGATCTAGCCATAGGACCCAAGAGTGATTCACCATCATGAAATAGGTGATTTTATGGTCAATTTTGATGTGGGTCCTAAAATAGTTATAGGTATCATATTTATTGAATATTCACTAGAGGTTACATTATTTAATATTAGTGCTTCCCAATCATTTATATCTAGTCATTTTGTTCGTATGAATAACCTTCCAAAAACGCTCATGTTCTTTGTTATGGAGTTAGTGATAACTCTAGGAAATATGAAAGGGAATGGTTTTTGGTGTCCTTTTATGCTATCAATTTCTATTGCAGAGTTTGTATTGGATTATTCGGTTCCCAATCTGGAACTTTATGATGTCATCATCGAGAAGGATTTGATTATTTTTCATCATGATATGGATTAATGTTATCATTTTCTTTTCTTGTTTCTTAAATAAAATGGTATCTAATTTGTGTTTAAGGGATACTAGGATCTAAGGTCTGGTCATGTAGTACTTCCAGGCCCATAGCTTAGGGGTTGGTTGTCTTCTGTCGCAATTGTACCTGATAACACCTCTTCTGTTTTTTATCTTCATGATATTTTCTATTAAATTATGAATGTTTTTATATAAAATTTTCCTGGGATTCCTACAAAGAGGGAGGTGGATTTCATGATAAAACTAGTGTTAGGTACATGGCCTATTTCAAAACCTTCCTATCATATAAAACTACCAGAGCTGAAAGAGCTCATGATTCAGTTGGATGACCATATGGTAAATGGTTTTTTCTCCCAAGTGCTTTTCCTTGGGAAACCCTCATGCTTTTTCAAAGAATGAAGATGTTTCACTCTTATTGTGTGTAGACTATCATAAGTTGAATCAGGTAAAAATTAAGAACAAGTATAATTTTCCTTATGTTAATGGTTTTTTGATTAGTTAAAACAAGAAAGTTGTTTTTGAAGATCTATATTTGAATGGGTTATCATTATCTCAAAGTTTGGGGTGACATATACAAAAATGGATTCCCATAGCAGGTATGTCCATTAATAATATCTTTTTATATAATTTGGTATTACTAACTCTCGTGAAATTTTTAGGGATTTGATTAATTGAATATTACTTCTGTGTCACAAAAAATCAGTAATAATATTCATGGTTGATATTTTGGATTATTCGAGGTCTAATCATGATCACGAGAACGGTCAATTTTTGGTTTTTAGAAATCCTAAGGATTCGCCATTTGTTTGGAAAGCATTCAAAATGATCTTTATGAATCCAAGAAGTGAATTTCATTGGATACTTGATTTATGAGTATTGATTATTAGCTGATCCTAATGAGGTAAAGGTAGTCTTGTTATGGGAATAATTTTTTTTGAGATTTAGAGTTTCCTTGGACTTGATGTATAATATTAATGTTTCATCACAGATTTATCAAATATAGTGTCACCTTTGAATACTCTTACTACGAATGGGGTGAAATTCACATGGGATGAAAAGTGTTATTCTTCCTTAAATGAGATAAAAAGACTTTTGATATCTACTCTCATTTAGATCATTCCTAAGACTGGTAAGATGTATCTATTTTTTTGTGATTCTTATAGTAGTAGATTTGGTTTTTTATAATGATATATGATCATGTGGTTGCTTAAGTCTCTATTTATCATTGATTTCATTATATGAATTACCCAACTAATGATTTATAACATTCCACAGTTATGAATGTGATTTTGTGTTGGTGACACTATCCTTTTAGGGAATGGTTCATAGTATTTTTTTATCATAAGAGTTTGATCAATATATTTTCTCAGAAATACATAAATATTAGATATAGAAAGTGGTTGTAATACCTTTAAATATGTGAATTTGACATTGCCTTCACTTAAGGGAAGAATAATGTCATTGCAGATGCTCTTAGCGAGAAAGTTTCATCACAAGATATTTCAGAATGGAAGGAAGAGTAGAACCCTATAGGGATTCTATGTAAATTGAATTTGGATTATTAATAGTATATTATATGCATGGTTCTAACTCGTGTTCAGTTAACATCATCTCTCCAGAAGTCTATTCTACAGAGTAACTTGCATGTTGAACAATTCAGAAGAATTTGAGAAACCCTATAGGGTTGGGATACCATTTTTTATTTGTATATCTCTTTACATGGTATTCTCAGTTTTGGGGATCATTTTTTCATCCTACAGTTAGTGAGAAGTTTGGTTTTTTCTGATTTTCAATGTTCTTCATGGTTTGTTCATCCAAGTACTACGTTCTAGTGTCCCTGTTTTTAGAACGGATGAAGTTCCAAAAATCATTGAATTTGGGAATTTAGTGGATTTTCTATTCATTGAACTAGACTTCAGAAAAAAAAAATTGAGAGATGGAATTATTGAACATATTGTTTTTAGAATTGGTATGAAGACCGATGGGTTCTATGGGTGGACCAGTGAGTTTCGGAAGCATCAAACCATAAAACTCTAAAAAATGGGGAAGGATTATAGAGGCACATGGTTTTCCTATAACTGTGAAACCCTCTAGTAGATACTGTGTGGTCTTTTCTAATGGAGATGGAGGTGTCACCTGGTTTTGTAAAACTGTGTAAGGGTAGAAGCACTATATTTCTTTTTTCTATAATTTTTAGCATACGATGCACGTGGTCTGCAAACAATTTTCCTAAACCATGAACCTAGACCACATGCTTAGTACAACTTATAATGTGGGTGTGCACTATTTAGTGCATGGTTAGTGTAGGGTTTGATTGAATATTCCAAGAAAATATTTCATTTTAAAGGTTTCTAAGTATTGGGATCCACTTGGTTAGCACACGGTGTGGCTAATCATACATCCAAACCATGTGACCCAGCTTTTAAGGTGAATTTACCCATTTTACCTCAAAGAGTTTTAAATATTTTTTCCTCATTTCTTCTCCTCCACCCGCATGTGGATCCTTCATCTCCCAAATAGGTTCCACCTTGTATCCTCTTCCTTGTATGGAAAGATCTCCTCTGTGTGAATTCAGAATCTAGCACCATTGATCTCTGTGTATTCCTCTCGATAAGCTCCATATGACCCTTCAATATTTTTTTCCTTATCTCTCCCCTGATAAAGTTAACCTAGTGTGAGACAATTCTATACATTTTCTGGGTGTTTATTTGTTTCTTCAGTTTCTCCTAAACCAGACCAAATGAAATATTTATATCGGATGTTTGAGTTCTCCTTGGGAAAAGGTAGGTGGTCGATCTTATTTCCCAAAGCTTCATTGCATTCTATATGGTTTATTATTGGGTTTCCCACTTGACTCTTCTGATAAAGATTGTTTTTTGTAAAATAAATTAAATTAAACTCATTTCCATGTCCGGTGAGACCCTTGTGATCGAAAAATCAAGCCTTTGGTTGATATCCTTAACTCTTGCAACATCAATGGACATGGTTCCTCAACTGGGTCCAAATATCATTATTACTTGAATGTTTGAACACCACTTTCAGTGAATTTCACATTTAATATAATTCCCTCATTAATAAATTAAATTAATTTGATGTTTAGGCCAGGAGTAAGGCCAGTAATATTAATTTTTAGGCATGATACATTACTTTAACTTTTGAATGGAATGGAATTGATTAAATTTATTTTTATGACACTATTGATATGATTTTTTTCTTTATTGCTTAGATAAAAGGCATGTTTTTAATTGCTTTTGTGTTGTGATTTGTTGTTTGATTATAGAAGTTCCCTTGTGCCTAAGCTTAATTTCTCAAAACATATTTTTTATACCACTATTCATTTTTATGTGATAATTCATTATATGATGCGCCTTTTAGTTTATTTAAGTTGTTAAATAACTTTTTTTGTTCCACATATACATTTACTTATAGCCTTCTAATATGCTTTGGATTAATTACTTTTTTCTTTGAACATATTCAATAGTTTCTTGTCATATATGAAAAAATTGGGCCATCTTGTTTATCATGTATAATTCTTTACCACATTGATGAGATGTGATTGTGATTTATAAGCATTTACTTATTATGGGATGGGTGAGAACTCCATTCCTAACTTAAGGACATAATTTATGGACTCTTCATTCTTTGCTTGGTACTTGTTTATATGCAAGGATAGATCCATTGGATTGTCCTTGAATGGTCTCTCTGGGTGGTTTTCAATACTCTTGAGTGACACTGGTTCTATTAGGAAGAAACTGTGAATAGAATAATTAGAAAGATGGATTCACCATGCCTTCAGTGACACTTATTCCTCTTGGGGAGACACTTGGTATGGACTCAAAGTTACCATACCATGAGTGATATGAAGGGTGACGTTACAGGTCCCCTCATACGGACCCGGTGGTATTTGTTATTACGAGGCTCCTGCAGCAAGCCCTGGTAATCCATTATGGATCACCTTGGATAGGCTCGGGATTCCATTACTGGATTTTATGGATTCATTTCATGGATTTATTGTGGTACCTTATTATTGTTGTGTAATAATAATAATGTTGTATCAACATGCTTAGATGATGTCCTAGGGGTGTGACTGCCAAGATGAAGAACACGCTTGGAGTTTCCCTACTTATTTTTCTTCTTATATTATGAATTGTAAATTACCATTTACTTCTATAGTTATTTTATCGGTAATGAAATATAGAATATGAAGAAGTAGGTAGATTCATTCAGGCATCCATTTAGGATTGAAACCCAAAGAATTATATATTAGTTTTTAATTCACCTTATTTTTACCTTGGTTGGAACAATTTTCATTGTATATTGCACAAACGGGAGTGAGAGAGACACCATGGATGGAAGCCTACTGGGTTTATATATCACACCATGATCAAGCCACCATTTCCCTTGGGTACCCGATCAGTTCTATATGTTTTAAGGTCCTTGTATTTATTACCTATGTTGTGTGGTGTACTTGGGAACTAGGGAGCAGTGGACTGAGATTTTATTCAGGATACTCATGGATTTATCCTTTATAATTTTTATTTTTATTTTATTATACTTATTATATCTTGTAAAACCATTGTGAAATTAATGAATTATCATATTTATTGTCATTGTCCATTTACCTATATTCATTAATTTTAATTACTTTCCACTACTCTGCCATTAATTTTTAATACTTCTTCTATTATTTATTGGTTTTTTCCCTAATATACCGTTGTGTGAATCTGACCAAGAGAGTATAGACTCCCTAGAGTACCACCATTAGACACTCACGACTAGTCAGTATCCTCTGGCATATGGGGATGAGTGATTGAGTCTATGTGTCAACCGTTTTGGTTAACAGTTTATTGTTTATTTGGGGAAGGACATTACAAAGTGGCATCAGATCCTATTTTCCTTTGACTTAATATTTTGGGGTGGTAGACTAGAAAATGGGAATGTTCCATCACATGGAAAATATTAACTTTTTATATTGATGAACCAATTTTTGGGTAAAGGATTAAGTAGCCAGGTCAGGGATATATATTCATGTTGTTTGATATTACAGTTTCTTTTTTATTTCACCATGAGTGAATGATTTACTTCTTACTTCTAAAGGACTATGGAATTCATGTTTTCCCTTAGTTTGGTTTGGAAAGGAGGAATAATTTCATGCATCCTTATAAGAACATTTTAATCCACATTTCATGCATATTACATTCCATTTAGGATGCATTATTAGGGTATCTGAAATTGTTGATGTTCCTTGTGTGTTATTTGGCTTCCTATTATATTAAATGCTATGTGTTTTTAGTAGAATTTTTAGATTTAACCAATTATGGTATTCCACTTCATACCTATGTATAACATGTTTAATTGTTTAATTAGTATGAATTACCTGAGTGACATGTCATACTATCTAGATTTTTGTGTTTTCCCTCATAGATTGATGTTGACACCTCACTCCCCAATCTTTTCATTTTTAGCAATGAACCATTGGTTCTATGTGTGGAAAATTTTATTATATATGAATAAATGTGATCGAAATTGAAATTTATAAAGTGTGTGGCTGTTTTTTAAATTCTAAAATGATAACCCATCTAATCAATCCATTTTAGATGTGCTTATTATGCTTAAATATTATTGTATAAAGGTGTGAGCTGTTAAAATTTTCTTTTTTCCTAAATAAAATGGTTGTGGTTATATAGGAGCCACCATAAATTTGTAATGTCTATGTATGATTTATAAATTGATAATGGTAACCCATAAAACTGGACCATCTATCACGAGCATTCTATACATTGAAACTATTATAAATACAAAAAATATTAATTTTTGAACTTAAATGTTTTGGTTTCCTTATTTTGGATTATACACCTATTTCATGGGATTAATAATCCATATGGATATATTTATAAAATTCATGACTAGATCCAACTAGGTTATATTATAATATTTTCATATAAAATAAACTTGCTAAGTTTGTTTTAATTTCAAAATGTTTGAAATGCTCATGTGGTTTTTAATGGAAACCAAAATAGATTAATGGGACTCTAGTAGGTTACCTTTTCATTGATATACCACAGTGAATAACCCCCATGGGAGGTGTTTCTGTTGTGTGTTGAGGGACCTTTAATGTTTATGTATCTACCTCTAAGGTTGTTCATGTAAACATACAGTGATTTTCTATTATTTAGTACCTAGTTATTTAATATAAGATACTTTTTTAACTGATTTCAACTATATTAAGTGAGTCATTGTAAATATATAAGTTTTTTTTCTAAATGAGGTTGTTTGATAAAATGGACTAATTATAATGGGATTTCTTTAATAGTAATTCATTAAAAGGAATTTTTATAAAAATCGCATGTTTTTCCTTGCAGTCTTATCAAGATGACTTTTCCTTAAGAATGGTATTCATTTGAATATAAAAACCAGAACTTGAAATGTTTAAGGGGTTAATTTTTTTTGGTTTAATTACCTAAAATGTAACTTTTACTGGATTTCCTAATATGTCCCTCAGCTAAGGGTAGCTCGTTGTTTTGTCAGTTCTCCTTACAATGGTAGTGTGAGAGTTTCCCATAGGCCTCTTCTCATTTAGTGAGAACCTACATAACAGTACCTTAATTATAGTGAACAATCATTGGAAAAACCTCATTGTTGTTCAATGATTTGCACGTTGGTAAGGGGTTGTCCTATTGATGTTAGTACCCACATATCTTTATCAATTTCTCCAGTCAATTGTGGACCTTAAACTGATGTGGCGTACTTTTCGGGTGTTGTTATCTATATAGGACTCCTAGTTCCGAAAATACACCCCGTATTTTTTGGGTTTTCGTGTTTTGTTTGACATTTGATGTGAGTTTGATCATTAAAAAATGATCATTTCTAGCATGTTATACCTTCTAAAGGCATGGCCAGCTGTTGAGATAGTCCTATGATCCTGCCTTCTTTTTTAGTGTAGGGTGGCACATAAATTCTCTAACCTCTCTTACTATATTTTAGGGTAGTTAAGCTTTGAGATAGTTTCATATTTTTACCATAAGTTTCATTATTTAATTGGGATAAAAATCCTATGTATAGTATCAAGGATGTGTAATTTTCTCATGTAAACTCGGGGAAGTATGTGTTGGTATACGTGGTACCCGTAGAATTGTGAAAAGGGGAGAGTAAACCGTATGTATTTAGTGGTAATTTTTTTATCCTTGAGCTATTATTTTGTGTTCATGGGTCATTTATAAAATAGATTGACCAGAGCTTCTGATGAAATTACACTCACCCCAATGTTGGGAATGATGTTTAAATATGATCAGGTGTTTGACACACTGCCCGGTCATTTGTCTTCAACACCAAATGTTTGGTCACATGTGGACATAACTTAGGATGTGATTCAAATTAACATATTAATTTGAAATTAATATATAACTCTCAAGTAGATTTTTTCCTTTATCCTTGGGTTATGGTTTGTTGAACTGTGAAGACTACCTCTGGGACCCATAGTTAGTGGTTGATGGAGTGTGTTCTATGGGGTTAGATTCCATTCCCTATAAATCCAATGTTAAGAACGCACTTATGGTGTTGATTGTCACATCAATTTTGGTTGAATGTGTCCTTCCATGTAAAAGGAAAACAACTCGGAAAATATATTTTAAAAACGTCCGTTATTGCTTAAAAATACCCAATCGTCAATAATCTCTTCTGTTTTAGTCGATTCTTTCTAGAGAGCATGATGTTGTTGTTCTTGGATATATGTACATCCTATCATGAAATAGTTGGTTGGGAATGGGCCATAGTAGTTTTTCTTGAGTGACCATGGGAAGATTTGGGTGGTGAAGGTATCGTGGTCAGATTTTTTATGCATCAGTAGGTGAAGGTGAGCTTTTAAAAAAATAAGTCGACCATTAGTGGGTAGGTTGTTCCTCCATTAAAAGGTGGGTATGGTTAGGTGCAAACCATAGTGGATTTTCATTTCGATTTGGAAGAAGTATATGTGGTCCTTTTTTAGAAATGTTCAATTTATCTTACTATACTCCCAGCTAACTGACAGTCGTGTTCCCTATCGTGACATCATCTGGGTACATTGAGAGAGGATTAGTTGTACAATGTGCTCAGTTTTAAAACACAATTGAGCTTAGGGAGTGAACTCTATCAGAGTGTCTCTCTGAAACATTGTTTGTCCTCTGAGTATTTTTTATTACTAAGTAATACATGGGTTCCAAAGTAGTAATTCCATGGTTGGACTACTAGACACCAATTGTTTCCCATTTTATGGAGCGCATGGAGAAGGCCTATTGAGACACATTCGTCTTTCTTGGTAAGTGGACGTTCAAATTTTTACTAATGTTTTCCCTTGCAGTTTACATTTGAGGGTTTCTTAAGATGAGCTCCTGGGACCACAATCAATGATTCTAATGTTATCTCGAGTTACCGTTAGGGTCGAATGAGATGTACAAGGTTAAAAATCCAAGGATACTAGGTTGAGTGAATGTTGTGGTCATTTCAAAGAAGGATATCTTGAATTGGTGTTTTGGCTACAAACAACACTAGGAGTGGTTGTGAGATTCGGTGAGCATGGTCTAAGAAACCTTGAGGTTACTCTATCAAATGTAACCAGGATTAGTTCTAAAGTAAACTGACAGTATAATCTAAGTGTTTAAGGGTATTCAACCAGATATGGTTCAACTGGTTATCCCTCTCCATTGATGTCAGCCGTCGGTGAGAACTGCTTAATGGCATGTTGTTAGGTTTCATCATGTGCGGTGAGTGTCGGCCAAAACTCTTCAGAAAAAATTAGCTCGACTAGGCCTCTAAAGTGAATTTAGGTTAACCTGATTATTTAATTTTTAATAAATCCATGAGAATTGTTAGAGATCAAATGGAATGTTTCAATTGATAATTCAGATGTTGTAGACACCATGACATGGTGTTGTCTTTGATTGGTGGAAACTATCTGTGAATGTTCCATGAAACATTTATAAAGGATATAATGATGTTAGCAAGTCTCAAGAAATATGTTCTCATGTAAGCTACAACTTAATGATTTATTCCAGAATATGAGTGTTGGCTCGAGTTTCTACGGCTTATGTACTATATCATAAGGTGATGCTCGGATATGTGTTGGGTTCTTGGAAATGAAACAAGACTATTTGAAAAAGACTCCAAGGCCTAATTAGGTTGGGTTATGTTCTATTTGTTCCCTAAGGATTCTCAGGAATGAGAATTTTGAATATAAATATATTTTAGCGTCCCGTATTTTTGGATTAGATGAATTTGCGAAGGATTTTGAACTTTGGGATTTGGTGGATGGACCATTCATTGAATCAATCTTTGGAACAATATTAAGAGACTTTATACACTTAAATATGTTACTTTTAGAATTGTTTTGAAGCCTGTGGGGTTACATGGGTGTTTTATTTATTTTCTAAAGCATCAGACCCCAAAAACTGCAAAAAAAAAGGATGACAAGGGCATCTGGTTTGTCTAAAACCATCTGAACTTCTAGTAAAAACCATGTGGCCTAGTGTATAGAAGTAGGAGGTGTAACATGGTTCTGTCAAACTATAGAAGTGGAGCAGCACAACTATGTTTTCTGATACAGTTTTTAATATTGGTTATGTACTAGATGCATATGATTTTCACTAACTATGAACTTATCCGGCATTCGTAGTACCACTTAGGTAGTGCATGTGCACTATTTAGCACATAGTTGGCACATGGTTTGATTGAAACATGTAGCAAAATAATGTAGGTAATGGTTCTTAGGAATTGGGAACCATATGATTGGAACACAATTTGGCCAACTATGTGACCAAACAGTGAGACCCAATTTTTTATGGTGAGTTTACACCTTTTCCTTTAGTAATTTTTAAATCCATTTTCCATGTTTTCTCCTCATCCTTTATCCGCATAAGGCTCCTCCATCTCCCACTCAAGCTCTACCACATCTACTCTTCTAGGTGTTGAAAGATCTCATATATCCAAAGTTGAATTTCAGCACAGTCTATCCCTAAGGATTCTTCTTGGTATTCTCCATGTTCCCACTGAATATTTTTCTATTTATCTCTCTCTAGAGGTAGTTTTTATGGTTCGAGCTAATTCTCCAAAATTTCTGGGTATTCATCTATTTCTGTGATTTTTATCAAACTACACCAAATCAACCCCTGATATCGGATGTGTGAGTCATCCTTGTTATAAGTTTTGTGGTATACCTTCTTTTGAGAAGTTTCATTGAGTATTATATTGTGCATCATTGTTCTGGGCACCCGATTCTTCAGATAAGATTTACTTTTTTTCAAATAAATTAAATTGAACATGTCACCATGTCCGGAGAGACACTTTTGGGGGGAGAATAAACCCTTTTGTTGATCATCATGACTCTTTCAGCTTTAATGGGTGTAGTTATTTATTTTGTTTCTGAATACCCTCAATCATTGAATGTTTAAAACCCCATTTTGGTGTGTTTGACCTTTAATAAATTCCTCTCATTAATAAATTGAATTAATGTGAATTGTATGTCTCATACCATAATTAAACTTTTAAATAAAATGAAATAAATTAAATTATTAAACAATGATAATAAGATTCGTTAAGCATTATTTCTTAGACTATGTGTCATTTGTTGAAGGCACTTGCGTTGTGCTTCATTATTTGGTTATAAAATTTTCCTTGTTCCTATGTATAACTAAATAGTACTGGAGGAAGGTGAACCTACTTCTAAGAAATTATATAAAAAAAATGTTAAAAAAAATTACGAGGATGTTTTAGAAAGGAGGGTATGACAATAACCATGGGAATCAGCATCAACTAAACCAAAACAAAACTCTAGTAAAATAAGGGATCAAAATGAACTCATATCCTTGATGGCCTTCATTGAAAGAGCATCAGTGACCTGATTCAACTCCCTGTAGACATGCATAACTTCAAGAGATATGAAGTCAACAAGATTTAGGAAATAATTACAAGGTAAAAAAATTCCAATGGGACATTCCTAGAGTGACTTTTAAGAATTTTGAAAGCTACAATTGAGTCTGATTCCAACCACACAATATGCCAACCATTGTGAGAATCCTATCAGATCACATTGATCATCACCCACAACATATCCTCGATTGAAAGTCCATTTCCAAGGATGTGAAAGAAGAATCCTTTAACAAGAATTGGATGCATGTGAATGATACCACTACATCCCAAGGGACCCCAAAATAACCATGTCATTGAGGGAACAATTGGCTTCCTCACCCTTCCACTAACACCAAGGGACCTCAAAATAACCACGTCACTGAAGTCATTATTAATTTTCCCAGCAGTGATTTTTATTGTAATAATTATTACTATATAAATATAAGAGATGCCATCATATAATGAGGGTACATGGTTGTGGAAAACCAAATCATTCCGAGATTTCTATGTGAAATAAATCAACGTGGAAGGAGCAGCTAAGAGGAGAAAGTGGAGTTATTCGCTACAATTTATTTTTCCCATGGAAGAAAACAAAGTATATAAATTATAGAAATGAAAACAACATTGGAATACATCCTATACATACCTAAATATATTGTGGGTTAAAATACTATTCCCAATCAGATGTGAAATGGTTTCCTCATCTTTCAAACACAACAGGTAGGCAGAGGCATGGTGAATGCCTTTATACAAAAGAAAATTTTGAGTATGAAGACTATTTTTTCATATTTTCCTGATAATAAATAAATTGGCTGGAGAAATAAAGTGCTTCCTAAATCCAAATACATATGAAGGTAATGAAATTGAGCCCCAAATTTATATCTATAATAAGATCTTGTTCTTAATCTTCCATCAAAGGTAGGAATCTATCATAAAGTATCATAGTAATTATACACATATTCAACAGCAAGCTGGAAAGGTTGTAGGTCATGTAAGACACTATTAACCTACAACTCATAAATCTTTTCATTCTTCATAGAGATAATAATAATAGCCTCCTTAGTGATAGGATTTTAAATCCAAGGTGTGTGCCTACAATTCCACAACAATTTTTACATAACACCCATTTATAAAAAATGATAAGATTATAATATCTTTTCCTAATACCTAGCCAAATAGATAAATATGAAAACATGACATGCCCATTATGAATTTTAATAACAAACCTGGGGGTGATAAATTCCAAGGATGAGTAAGTGATGTAAATAATTATTCATGTGATTTTTTTAGCAAGGTATTATGGAAAATCTTGTGGAATTGGACTCCCAAACCACCCATGTTCACCAGATTCGCATGCTCCTTCCAGGTAATAAAAACCTTCTTCCTTTCAGGGACTAAACCAATCTATATAAAATTAAAATTAATAATTTTAAATTACTTGATGAGATTTCTAGTCCATCTATAAAATAATGAATAATATATAGACATTAAAGTCATAACATCAATAACCTATAAAATTCTAACTTCATGAGGCATAGTTTCCCCCTTCTAGGTTTCTAGATGATTAATAATTATTATAGAGATATTTATCATATAACATATTTCAAATTTCCCCAGAAAATGGAAATAACAAGATAAATGCAAGGAAATGACCCTCTCTTCACACCCATATGTCGAGCCACCCTGTTGTGATTAGAAGTATTCACTCCTAATCAAAACACGACTGGGGAATTGTTCTAGCTAAAACATTTCCCAGAAACCTTCTCATAATGACCAAAAATGATTTTTATATGAGATATGGTAACATTTGAATCCTCTCCAAATAGAATAATTTCATCTTCAAAAAGCAGACGTGAAGGGGAAAAAATTCCTCCCAACCCTCGTTTGTTAATAGGGACCATGAATAATAAGATCAGTAATGCAATAACTCAAATAATCCTCAACTATGTAAAAGTGGATACTAGATAGAGGATCCCCCTGCCTGACCCCTTTGGAACCCTGAAATAATCCCCTTGTAGACCCATTGACAGGAATGGAGATCCTAGAACTCTTTTGAATAGAGCATATCATATTAATAAATCTCAATGAAAATCCATGAATTTTTAGAATAGAAAAAATGAAATCCCGTTTTATAGTATCAAAGGCTTTTGATATGTCAATATTCAAAGCCAAATTACCACAATCCACCTCTTTCTCCATAATATTCTCACATTCTGAAGCAGTGTTGAGAGATATCTATAGATTCCTCCTAGGGAAAACCCAAAAATGATTTGATGACATAAATACATTGTCAATATGACAAAATTTTTGTGTCAAGATTTTTCTAACAATATTTGGGATTGTGCTCCCAATATGAACTTTCCTGAAATCCCTAATATCTAGAGAATTATCTTTTTTGGTAATCAAAATAATGATTTTCAAATTATACCATAAAGAATTGATGCATGAGTTAAAAATTCCCTAACATTCTTAATAATTAAATGATTAAAAATGTCCCAGTTGAACATAAACAATTTTTTTAAATCCGTCAAGACCAATAGTTCTATATATATTTAAAGATATGATTGTTTCATGAATATTAGTAAAATTAGGTACCTCAAGAAGCTTCATATTTTTCATGTCTTAAACACTATATTCAATGATATTGTTCATTTTTTTATTGTGGTTCTCCTCATTTTCAAAATAAATATTTTCAAAGCAACATTTCACCCATTTGCGATCCCATTTTAAGATATGAAAAAATTCCTATCAATTTGAACATAATTGAGGTTCGTCTTTTCCTTTTTTCCATAAACATTCAATGAAAGAGTCTTGATTTTCATTCCCCATCTTTAAGCCACAGGATAATAAATTGATTATAAATAAGATTATCCTTGATGGTAAGAGGACCGTCAATAATAGAGAGAGATTTAATCTCCTCATGAGAAGATAAATCCAAAAAATCATTACGTTGCTATAAATGGATCTAGTGGGATTCATCCTCATTGATATCAAGCTCAAGATATGAAAAAAATCTTTACCCTATCCCTTAATTATTCATTTTACAATATTTAACTTGCTGCCAATGATTTTCATTGTGCTTTCCAAGAAATCAACTTTATATGTGTCCAAAATAACCTCTCGGCAACCAATAATAGTAATCCAAGAATTGTTGAACTTAAAAATTAATGGAACTGCCCTTTTATTACTGACACAAAGATCATTAAACAATGGGTTGTTATCAAGATGAAACTTTGGAAGAGTGGTACCAAACATTTCAATGGCATAATTCCATTCATCAACTTGTAAAATACACCTATACAATTGACTAGCCTAACTTCCATTGATATTATATCTGGTTCAATTAAAATTTGTTCCAACCATGGGAACTTCACTCAATTTTTAGTTATCATTAAAGGAGGAAAAATAATTGTCTTAAACTCTATAGAAATTGCTGCCATTTTTCTCTTATGGTATCAAAATAGCATTAAAACCACAAAAAACAACCCAACGGTGACAAATATTTTCTGATATGTCTTCAAATATCATCTAAAGATCCATTCTTTTGTAAATTTTTTTGGCATAAACAAAGGTGGAAGTAAGAGTAATTCCATTAAAATCATATGAAATAATGACATATTGAATGTTAATACTATAGGAAATAATTTTATCACTATCAAGTTTAATAACCCACAATGATTCCATAGCTCCATCAAATTGGTTATAAAAAATGAAGGATTATCCTAGAGAACTCTACTTGAAAGCCTTACAATTATAAAAATATATTATTGGTTCTACTAAACCAATAAGTAAGGGTTGGTTATTCATAATAAAATTCCTATGGTTTTTTTACCATGGTGGATTTTCCAAGCCCTTAGAAATTAAATAAAAGTATCTTCATTAAAAAAGAGACTTGAGCCTTGTAGTAGTCCCTTGATAAATTTGAGTCATGTATTTATTCAAGTTGTTAAATGCATGTGTTTTGTGTCATGTCTACATTTCCTTTTACCCTTGTTCTAGGATTATGCTTAATGTCTTTTGTCTTTGACCATATACAATAGTGGCTTGGGCTGTATAAAATGATTGCCTTGATTAGAACATATTATTTATTGCATCTATTATTTGATACATTCATGGGAAATAATTTCCATTGATCTGAGTTTTCTGGTAGCATGGATCAGATTCTCCCAAGCCTTATGATAATGAGTCATTGATGTTGGAGTAATAGCCTCACCACTTTATCAGACATCAGTCTTCTAAATAACTTCTTGTGGATGGAGAGTCTTATGGTTGGGAGTTTGTAACATCCCATTAGACTATTTTAGGTATTTTCCATCTATTTTATTGTTTTCCTCTTTAACTAGGTGTGTTTAGGGACTCTTGATGATGGAGAACATTTTTTGAGAAAATATTCCTACAGTTCCGAGTTGTGTGTTAGTTTGAATAAATGGATTCTGGGTATAAATTGATTAATGGATTTTCATGTTTCATCCTGATTTTGGAGAACACACTAGTAGGTTTAATGTTTTTAATAAATCAATAGTTTTTTAGTCTAAAATAGAAATAAATTTTGTGTAATGGTCGTAAATATGTGTATGTTTTTCATGTAAAATTTCATGATCCTAGTACCCAATGTGAAGGGAGTACACATCGTGTAAAGGTAATGTGCTATGTGATGATAAAAGTTCATTTTTTTTAAAAAATGATGGTTTTTCAATTTATATGATCTCTATTGATTAAATGACATTTAAATATATTGCACACCATGTATGTGTCATAGAAAATGATTTTAGGGATTTTTGTGGCAAATTTATTGATTCGTTCTTCCATAGCACTCTCCCCTCTAGACTGAGGGATCTTATTTTGCGATTTTGGAAGATTTTATTTGATCTGGATTGATTTATTTGGTGATTGATCACCATTTTTGTTTGGTTTCATCTCTCTAGGTGAGTAATCCGTCATTCCTCTTTGTTTCATTGATCGTGATAGAACTATTGTGTTTTGTTATTTGATTTGTTGAAATACGGTGATGTTTCCATGTATTTATTTCTTGATCTGTTTTATGATCTTATTATTGGGTTCCTTCCTTATTGGTTGTGGTGTTGAGGGATTGAGTTATTATGTTATGTGGTGTTTCATTTTCTCTGATGAGCCCTTTTGGTAAATTGACTCATTTCATAAATGTGAGATCAATTTTATGGCCTCCACTATTGTTGTTTGTTTCTTCCATGTGGGGGCTTCTATTATGGGCATGTGTGACCAGAGTTTTGTGGTAGGTGGCTTCATCTATATCTAATATTAGTGAACTACACCTCTCCTATTTTTGAAAAAATTTCTATTTAATGAAATATCATGAATGACTAGTTGTATTTTTGTGTGTGTAAATGGTTTTTTTTATAAAATATAGCTTTCCCATTATTTTGGTAAATATAAAATTGTTTTCAATGAATTGTGAAATAGTGGTTTCAATTGATTTTAAAATCATTGTTAGATAAAAAAGGACTGATTATATGGTTTGGAAAATAGAGCACATGGTAAGACATGGTTACTTAAGTGGAAGGTATAGTAATGTGTATCATCCACCATTTTGTGGTTTTCTTATGGGGATTTCCACTACTCTCTAGCCCAATTGTTCTAGGGACTTATTAGACCTATTAGTGGTTCATTTTCTATACTGTTACCCTTCTACATATAAAAAATGCATACATATAGTGGATTGATGTATATGTGATTGTCTATGGTAGGTACAAGTTTTCTAATTATACTGACCTACTATGATCCATTATTTGATGTGACCTATTCTGCTTCTTGGCATATTTGGGATTTTTATTGTTTTAAATATTTGAATTGTACTTCCATGGATTTGTTAAAATGTGTTATTCATGATTTACTTTGATATGGTATATATTCAATAATATATGTATATGAAATTATTTGAAAATAATTTACTATATTTTAAGGAAAATTTTAAACGGGTAAATTAAATAATTTTTGAAAAAAGGGAAATTAAATTTTTTTTCATGCTTTAGATAAAAAAACTGTTAAATATTTATCATTTGTTTATTTTGTTAATATTGACCATGCTTGGATTATTATATGGATAATTGTTATATAACGCCTAGGTGACCCTCTATTGACCCAATTAGCTCACACCCTATGTACCCCTTCGGTGGTGCGTAGACCTAGTTATGTTTATCAATTAAAGGAAAGACACTGTTTCACTATGAGGTAATGAGGTTCCTGTCAGTTGGGTTTTTGGTAGCTTCATGGTGAGATGGTGTGGGTCCAACACTATCACTTGGAAACTATTGGAGTAAATTTTTTATTTTTTTCCTTCACTGTTATACTTTTCTCTTAGGGAATGTATTTCTACTATATTAGTTGTATCACTTCTATGGTTTTATTTCTGTTGTGATATATATTCATGTACTCTTCCACTGTCTCTGTCTATACATGTCAATATATGTCATGTTCTCGGATTTAGTTTGGTTAAAATAATTCCTTCTATTTTTTCTCTTTTCTCTGGTGCTAGATTTTATCCCATGGGGATTGGGAAAACCCTTTATGTACATGTTGGTTTGGGTCTAGTACCATATTGATATTGTATTTGGGTAAAATTATCATTGTTTCATATTAGAGGTGTTTTTTCATCAAGTTTATTTGTCTTGGGATGTTTTTTTGACTGAGGATTGTGTTTTCAAGTTTTGATATTTATATTGCGGTGAGTTCTTGTCTAGAGCTTACTATTGTGAGACTCAACATACTATGGGTTGTTGGGATGTGTGTCTCTCATTTGAGTTTTTGATGTTATTATCAATAATTTGATGGGGGTTCCCAGTTTTAAATAATATTATTCTATTGTATAATCATTTAATCTTTTTATTTATGTTGCATCATGCCTGTGATATATGTTTTCAGAGTTCCAAAAAAGGGTGCAGTGATACTCCTCAAGGTAACCTTTCCCTCTAGGAGGACATTGTTAAGGATTTCTTGTGACTAATTCATGATATTGGCTAGAATATACCACAAGTTAAAAATAGAGTCTTGGTGGTAAATCCAGGAGTAATATAAGAAATAGATTGATTATGGGTGTTTGTGTATGAGAGACACTATCCTTAAATAGTAATAATCAACCACCAGAATCAGAGGACTATAATGAAAAGATTTATCATATTTTTGAATTCCTGAATACACCTGAGAGTATAAAGGTGAAGTATGTGTAATTCATAAATAAGTCCCTAGAAATCATTGGTGGGATTCAATGGTATATGTAGTTAGGAATTCTGGATTGTATTGGAAGTGTTTCAGGATTCTCTTCTTCAAGTAGTTTTTTATGAAGTCACGAGTGATAGTGAGGTCTTTAGAGTTCCTCTCTTTTTTAGAAAGGATAGAATTTGGTGTTAGTTTACATTAATTGGTTTAAAGAGCTGGTTAATTTTTTAAAAAAGGTTTTTATGAATGAATAGATGAAATCTAAAAAGTACAAGTATGGTTTGTGACTGGATATTAGTTTACAAGTACTTATGCTGAAGCTTTTGGCCTATGCAGAAATAGTAGATAAGGTTATGATAGATGAGATGAATATGGTAGGAATGTTTAAATATTATATCTCTTCTCTTTAACCTACTGGTAGATTCAGTGAAACACCATGAAAGAAGAGGATGTAGAAGTATCATCACATGTGTGGTGGAGGCGGTTCTCGACAATATTCCTATTTTGAATAGAGACTTCTTATGAAATACCTAGGTGGTTTTCAATTGAGACTTCTAGCTCACACACTACGTACCACATTGGCAGTGCATGACCTGTTTTTATCTCTTGATGGTGGGAAATGAATGGTTCCTCAATGAGTTGCATGGGTTTTTTTCAGCTATGTTTTTTTTGTTTCATGGTGGTATAGTGCAGGTTTTTCGATTCTATCACTTGGAGACTATTGGAGTGGATGTTTAACTTTTTTCCATTTGTCGTTGGACTAGTATCTTGGTGATTGTGTTTTATACCATTCAATTGCATGGATTTCATTAGTTTCATTATATTATTATATATAAATTCAAGTACTCTTACTTTTATTATTTCATTATATTTGTATATATTTCATGTTGTCAACTTCACGTTAGGAGAAATAATTCCTTTTGTAATTGTTGTTTTCCAGGGTGCAAGATGTGATAATGTGGGGATCAGGAACACCCTTAGGGTATGTGATGGTTTGATTTAGATACCAATTTGAGAGGGTATTCATGTACTTTATTCACAATATACCAACATATCATACGATATATGTTTTACATATAACATATTATCCTTCATTTATTGAAAATTATTTATTAAAATCCCGATTTATAATAATAATTGGTTCCTTTTTCAAACATGTTTCGTTTTGTTAGTTAGGTTCCTTGTAATTTGATCACGGTTTTATCTTATTTATAATTTCAATCATGTCATAATTATCATAATTGACCATTTTATAAACATTTATAACTATCCGTGTAAGGTGGGGATGACAAAGGAATTACATCACATCTAAGGGATGATAATTTGTTCATACACACAAGTGATGTTTCCATTTTTCAATAGATGGAAAGAAATAAAGATAAATAATAATTCAAAATTAAAAAATCATTATTATATCATAAATATATTATATATTAATTAAATATATTATATATTAATTAAATATATCATTATTACCACCCAAGTAAACTAAAACTGAAAAATGAATCATGTCGCTTCATGGAGGTGGTTTTCCACACAAACATATGAGAGATGTTATCATTTCACAATAGATGGTAATGTAAGAAAGTAGATAAGTTCTTAAAATTACATAATAATAAATATTTCAGATATAAAAAATATAAATATCAAATCAAACATAATTACCATCCTTGAATTATGTTGATGGAAAATGAAACATATCTCTACGGGGCATGGTAGTCCACACAAACACACTAGAGACACTTTCATTTCCCTTTAATGTAAATAAGCTTGAAAATGGTTTCTCCATCATCTTAATAAAAATTAAATATATTAAAAAATTGAATCAATTTTATTATAATGGATACCATATATTTTGAGGAGGTATAAGAATAAATAAAATTGATTGTTCTTATTTAAGAGTTATACCTCTACATCGTGAAACCTCATTAGGCATACACATTAATCCTTGAAATGACGATATTCTGATCGAACTTAGGCCTCTAAGATGTGGGAAGGGATGTCGATAAAAAAATTTGGTAGTTATTGTCTAATATATTTGGCTCTTTACGTGTAAGTAAGATAGGGGAGGTAATGTACTTTTATAATGGTTGGATAGGACACACATGGAATTATTCAAAAGATTAAAATATATTATTGTCTTGCATTTACCAAATGGTTCCCAATTTTTCCATTTACAAAAATATGATGACATAAAACTAAAATATATTCATCCAATAATATTTAAATAAAATTAATAGATATTAACCCTTATATTTTTTCATTAACCGCTTTTAACAATTACTATAATAAATAAATATTTTCCTCAATTATAATTCATAATGAAAAAAATAAGTTAAAAAATTATATAATTCTAATTTTGATAGTGTAAAAAAATTATACTAAAATTAAGAATAATTTTGATTCTAATATCATTAATTTTATTATGTTTAATAAAATGGAACTAATTAAATTTTATAATCAATTCAAAACCTAATATGAATTTGTAAATAATTGTTTGCCAAATAGAGTTTTCTATATTTTTGGTATTTTTTCACTATTCACTAAAAAATTTATATTTCTGTTAAAATACCAAAATAACACCTAAACATAATTTTTATATGTTTATTTCAAAAATTATATCTTTTTAAAAAAATCTAAAATTAGATGAAATTAATTATAATAAATTATTCTGACAAAAATAAAAACTTTTTTTAAGAAGTGGTATTTTTGAAGCATAAAATGACATTACTAAAAAACGAGGGTATAGTTATTATGAATTAATCAATACAATTTTATTGAGTAGAAAAATTATATATATATTAATATGATTTATAATATTCATAAACATTAATTTAATGGCCTATTTTATAAAGGTATAATATATCATGGTTCATTTATAATCATGGTTGTGTCAATAAAGAAATCAAATAATTCAAGATTATAGAAAATTAAAATACATTTGAAATCTTGGTTTGTTATGTCATACCTAGGTTACCACCTTTTGGTAAACCAAACATTATTTAAATTGACACTAACTAGTTATTATCCTTGTTCTCAAACCCCTAAAAATCTAACACTCACAGATATACAATCTATAAAAACCCAATTAGAGGAAGCATCAAACATACCAAAAATCAAGAACGAACATCAGGTCATAATCAAAAACACCACAATCAACAACATCTAAACAAGAGGAAACAAAACTCCCCCAATAACACATCCAATTAGTACTATCTCAATAACCTCAATCCACTGCAAGCACCATCATTAAAAACTCTAAAATATGACATGACCTAAATTTGGTTCACACCCAAAAACACCTAGAATATATAGCTCCCCAAATCAATCAACTTTTCTAACATTAAAAAAATATAAAAAAAATTACAACGTCAATATTACTTTGATCACCTTATAAAAGAAATATGATGAATCCATAAGTTCTAAGGTAAGAAATATCCCCCCTATACCACTATCTTTAGAGTATTGGTATTCCTAAAGATTGAAAGAGACACCAATAAAGGATTGAATTATGTTCCCAAAGGTTTATCATTAGAATTGGAATTTCTACCTCATAAAAATATTATTTTATGAGGGACAACTAAATAAACTAAATCATGAATATAAAGCTTTCATGTTTCTCAAAAAAACTAAATCAATTTGTCCTAATGTACACTAAGTGGAAAATTTTAGGAATACAAGACACTTGTGAAAATTATTAAAACCCTGTAAAAAACACTTCAACCCACTCTCTTTTCTCAAGGAGTTTCAAATAATTTTTAATGATACCTTCGCATTGAAAAAAAAATTAAACTTCATTTTAAACCATTTCAATTGATGAAAGAAATTTCTAAAAACGTTTTCCATAATACTTATTTTTACAAAATAGATTCACTACACACACATTATTTCAAAACCACCCACTCATACGATATAGAACTCTCATTCTTCCATGAATCATATCTTTATGAAAACTCCATTGTGAAATAAAACAATTTTAAAATAATTTAATAATTCAAAATTATAAATACAAGAAAACATTAAATCTACATTTTAAAAACAATCCACTTTACATTAACCAATTTTAATTTCAAAACCGAAATATCCAAATAAAAAATATAAAATAGACGAAACCCATAATTAAAAATTTTAATAACCACAAAATATATTTTATTTCCTAAAAAATTTAGACTTTAAGTCAAGGAACTCTGTAAAATTTACATTTACATTCAAAATCTGATTTTCAAAACATAAACAAACATTTTCACAACAAAAATACAAATAATAAGGCAAAAATTATTCTTAAAAACACCATCTAATTACATTAATTTTCCCAAACAAACTCTATTAATATGATTAAAATATGTAAAAGGATCCATTGGGATAAATTTTAAAACAAATATATTAAAAATAGATCTATAGAGTCCATGGTTTGGCTTCATTTGTTGGAAAATAATACACCAACCATGAAACAACCACTTTAATGGATACATACTCTATTTTTATTGGCTTCGCAAAATTTTCCAAACATAGTGAGTTAACTACGAAAAACTAGTTATATTCTCATTTTCGACCCAAAAGCTCAATGATCTCCCAAATATCATTGATATTCTCAATGGGCATAAATTTAACACAATATTACATCAAAACACAATAGGAATAAATATAAACAACCTTAAATTCATTATGAAATCCAAAATATTGGATGGTAACTCGAGGATAGGGATGATAAATAGATCATAACACTTTCTCCACACCAACCACATCAGTACCAACACTATTTTCACCACACTATTTAATTAGTAACCTAACCCACACCACAATAATGACCAAAGGGTGTTCCTAGTCCCTTTTTTCTAGGAACTAGTTCATAAGTATCTTAAATGGGAACATAGAAATGATTTTACCCAATAAATAAAATTAACCTTATAATATCCCACCTAGAAATTTTCCATGACTCATCCACATAATGGGTTTCCACTCCATCCAGGAAAATAGATAAAATATAAATAAAATAAAAAATCAAAGAAACATACATCCAAAAACAAAAAATAATAACTCATATAGAATCAAAACATAATCTAAACAAGAATAACCCAAAGGGGATATAATCTTATAGGGAGATCATGGAATACAATTATAATACATGAATATCAAAAAATAAAACCAAAAGGAAAACCCAAACGAAAAAACTATCTCCTTATAACCATGGGTTACTCACTACTTCTAAAAAATAGACTAGAAATAGCCCAATGTAAATATAACTCTCACCAAGACTTGACTAGGGAATCTGAGGGTAAACATAATAGTTTTATTCACTAAGTAGTGTACATGTGGTTTGAGAAAAATGAACCTAGTATGTTTTCACAAAATAGTTTTTGTATTTTCTTTTAAAAGTATCATTCTATATATAATAGTTTAAAATAGACATTAATAATATTTTTTCCACATTATATAAACATAGACCAAATATCATGCTACATTTTTCCTTTACAAAACATTTTCCCATATTTGGGAAGATAATAGTCAAACCAAAACCTTCTATTGAGATATTATTATATCATAAAAAGAGAATCATTTATTAAAATCCATGAAAATGTGACAAAAACCATTTCATCTTTCACAACATTTCTCAAAAACATCTTTTTTGGAAGACAACACTTTTATTTTTTAAAAGAAATTTCCAAATAAATTAGAAATCAATTTAAAAGTGATCAAAAACCATAACTAAAACTATATAAAAAATATACACATTCCTAACATTTATAAAACATTTCAAAACATCATACTATATCAATTTTTCCATTAGCAACAAAAAATTAGGGGTTGAAAAAAATAAATTACGTATTATTGTTCCTTAAGTGGTAAAAAAGGATCTAAGAATCTTGGGGTAACACACTCAGATATTTCTTGAATAATGTTAAACCTGATTCATCATAAAAAAATTATCTAGGTCCCCTAGTGAAATATAAACACCACTATTCATAACTACTTAAGGTTTCTGAGACTAAAGAACTCCTAGTATGACACTAATCTCCTCAGACACTATAAAGTGAGTGAAAATATACAAGGGTAAGACACATCCATACCTTCCACCATCAACCCAAGTTTCAATTACAAGATAAAGTGTAGTTTTAAAGCAATATAAAAAATAATAATTCTTAAATAAAATAAAATAATTGTATTAAATCTCACTTTACCTCCTATATCCTTGCACAAAATATCCTCTTTTGACATCCATTATTAAGAATCGATAATAAACATCCATATAAATATCACCTTAATAGATATAAACCAATAACAAGAAACCAAATATGAGGGGATCTATCAATGGTATCACGCATTGTATAAAACCTCATAAGAGTTCCAAACATGCCTTTAAAACATTCTTGGGATTCCATGAAATGTCAATCACCCTTTAAACCATTTGAAATTCTCTTTAAACCTCAATTTCACTATTAATTGACCCAAAAAGAGTTAAGGTTATTTGAAACACTAATTGAATATAAAATTATACACATTATCATCCATAAAATAAACATATAATTCAAAAATATCACTTATAATATAAATAATACCATAAATTCCTTTAGTCTAAGTCATTAACATCAAAATAATTTGAAAATTCTTCCATATTTATTATACTTAGTATTAATTTGAAAAAACAACACATTAAAAATTCATAATAATTCCATAAAATGGTATTTGAAGAAAATACAAAAAACACTACCTCAAATTTTGTAGATACCTTCTGAAACCATTCTGAAATGCATCATCTATGGTATAAAATTATCAACGAAGAAACAATGAACCCTATATAGGCCTTAAAAAACCACTAATATTTGGTCACCAAAGACCTAGATCTTGGCCAGCTCTACCCCTAAGGGTCATATGTGATACTAAAACTAATGACAAATAGAATAAAGAGAGGAGGAAAAGAAAGAAAATGACCAAAGTATGGATTAACTTATAGTAACTCACATACAATCAATATAGGTGTTCATTAAAATTGATGGTGGGAGATGATCTACCATAATATTCCCTTGTTAATTTGATTAGGAGGACAAGAAATTATGGGTGAAATCACTTAAAATCAAAGAGGGTTAACCAAGTTATTTCATGTTTTCAAGAATCTATAGATATTGTATGATTAAAACATGGTTTGGAATACCGTGCACTGACCATGAAAAATATCTCTATCAAGATGTAGAATTCTTCACTCATATGATGCATGGTTTTTCCAAACCATGAATAATCCATGCATTTGATGATCCATTTATATGGGAAACCCGAAACAATATCACGTAGTCAAATGTTTTCCTTGAAAATAACCCATGTGCATTCGATAATGAATTTAAAAGACACTATGCATTTTTAACATGAACTTTTTTCTCCTAAAACGTGTTCCCCAAACAATGAGCCACAAAGTCCCTTAATGAGTGTCATCTTCACAATTATTACTAATAGTCTAATGATCCTTTCAAAATAATAAATAGACTAAAAACATAAACTTTTTATAGCCTTTATCCCCAAACACCTAAAATTTCTAAATATCTCTAAATTAATATAAAATGATAAAAATATAAATGACTAGTAACAAGAGGATATCACAAAATCATCCTCTTACCCCTAATTCTGTGAATATATTTTTTTCTTTATGCACTATTTTTTTGTATAATTTTTTTACATATAAATATTTTTTGGAGAGTAAAGGGTTACATGTATAGTAGTATTAATATAATATTGTTATTACTCTACTCATATCCAATGAATGAATCCCAATAGAAACATGAATGGATTTCAAAAAAAAAAAATTATCCCATTAGATACCCTAAAACCAACCATATTCCCTATAAATTGCTAAAAATATATCATTAAATACACTAAGGGATGGGTAATCATAGATATTTTGGTTTTTAATACAACTTACCTAACATGCACTCCATGGACTTTAAATATTAAAGTGATTCAAATGTTAGTGTGGAATACAATTTGTTTTATAGAGGGGTTTTATTGAATTATGGCCTCATTCATACATAAAACACCTAAATCCTATAGATTTAAACCAGAAGAAATGGATTTTTAGGTTTGAAAAATTCCATTTGACACACCAAAATTAGGTTATATGTAATAATATTTTGTAAATTATTTATAATTCCTCTCAAGAATCTGATGAAAATATTTTAAAACCAATTCATGGCCTAAAAATTATTGTCTTGTTTACATGTACAAGTTTTAGTTCTTGAAAATGAAATGTAAATCACATCAATAATCATATAACATAAATAATTTATAGAACATATAGATCCTTAAATATTTTAATATATCTTCACAAGGTATATTATCTTAAAATATAAAATTTCTTTTCTAACAATATTTTAAAATTAAAAACAAAAAAAATTAAAATTACAAGCATGGATTTGTATTTGACCCCCAAACATTTAAACAATGATTCATTCATGATCAAGTATAAATTAAACTAATGTAATGAATTAGTATGTTAATATTTTATTCATTCCTATGGATTTTTTAATACCTATAACAAAAATAAGAAAAATATAGGTATTTTATTTGAATAATATTAATGAAAAAGAACAATATAAGAGGCATGAATCATGGTTATCCCCAAGAGGTGTTGTTTTTTTACTACCTATAGCTATTAAATATATTTTTCAATACCAATTTGATGGTGGGTTTGTTTTGTTTAATAAAAGTACCCATATTTAATTCAATTTTTGTGCATCCATTCCCTTTATCTTCTCATAAATTCTTCTCAAAATAGCTTATTCTTTAAATATACATCCTCATAAACAATACAACTCTTGGCCTCCACCTAATATTATTGTTCCCATTTGACAGAAGGATTATGACATACGAGTTTAAATAGTAAGGAACCAGATAGAATTCTTTAATTTATCTATGTAATGGTTCTTTGTTTCATCCCATTATCCCTTCATTTTATCCATATTTAGGTAAATCTCCTTTTTCCTCGTCCTCAATGGAATCCTTTAGGTCTGAAGAATCTTAAAATTCAAACAAGTGGTATTTACTGATTAATTAAATTATAATATGATCAAATTGAAAATAATTAAATTAAAAATTATCTCCCCAAATTATTTCAACTATAATATCATTATCCCATTAAATTTATTCAAAGTGTTATACTTTCATATGTAGAGGATGGTAGTTAATCTCTTCAAATCATCCTTCAAAATTTACCACCTGAGTGGTATCTTTATTTTCTTCATTATTTCATAAGAATATTTGTACAAATTAGTTTTTGTTAAATATAGGGGGATCATGTTATTTTACTACTTATAGATATTATAATCAATATTTATCTAAATACTCATCTAACTACCCTATTTATCACATAATTATTCTATCTTCTTCATGATCATACTACTCTTATTTTAAATGTTTTTTCTATAAGTGGAATGTATTGTAATTACTTTTAAACCACAAGGATATCTTCATTGATGTTCATGATGATTTTTCCTTCAATTTAGTGCACATACAATACCTCTTTCACTTCTACATGGAATTCTAAAAAATATTACATCCATTAAGAGGTATATTTTTTTATAGATTCAAAATATTATCATTAAATACACACTTTAAGGTCCCCAATGATCTCTAAAAATAATTTTTCATTATACAGTGAAATCAGGACCCCTATCACCAGTTTGGAAAATATTTCAATAATTTCACTAAGAGATGATGTCATTTCCAATATTCCATAATCCACCATTTTAATATTTTAGATAAATATTGATAAACAATGGTGAATACAAAAATATAAACACCAATATCTTTCTAGAGGTAATTGCAAACTGATAGAAGATTTTTGTGGGAATCAAATAATTACAAATTTAAAACTCCCAGTGTAGAATAGGGTTGAACACATTCATCTCAGAATGGGAATTGGAACTCAACTTTTTGTATCTTCTTGAATTATTTTTTATTTATGTTTTTATATCTAATATAATTGATATCATGAAATTAATGTGGGGATTGCTTATTCTAAAAATCATAGAATTTAAATTCTATGCATGATAACCAAACTAACATGGGATGGAATGAAGGGATATGAACCTATGTTCATTTACATGGGATCATTAATTTCTTTTCATTGATTAAATTCACTCAATTCATTGATTAACATAATACCACTCATTAATCAACCTCTTAGGCCTATATAGGTGAAGTATAAGTACACCATGAAGACCTCCTCGACACAAAAAAACATACTTCCTCTATGGTGAAAGGAAAATGATAACCCAATATCAAGGAATACCACCAAATTACACCAAACTCTATAGTTTTTTCCATAATTCAACTCTTATGATCAAACCATACATTAGAGAATTTTAGTAAATGGATTTGAAATGATTTTTAAATAGAATATATGAGGATGAAAACTTTTTTATATGGACTATCACACCCAAACCACACTCCTCACACCCTATCTACTTCACACTACATGAAATAAAAACATAATGAAATTAAACAATGATCCTAGGTATCTATACTACCTCCAATTGGATCAATACCTCATGTTAAAACTCTATCATTATAGAGTATGGAACCTATAGTGATTAAAATGAAAACGTGAGTAAGAATATAAACTATTGAACATAGATGAATATAATGAAATTAAATGAAATAATGAAGAATAGAGATAGAGAGATTATATATAAAAGGTATCTTCCAATATTTATAAGAAAAATTTAAGACTATATAATTTTTCTTAGGATCCTTTGACAGCTTGTAAATGGCATGTTAATTGTGGAGTTTCTTGATTTGTCCAGGAAAATTTGATGGAATATTAAATCAATCCCCAAAACCTATGAAACTAATTTATATAGAAAACTCATTAATCAATCACCCTTAATTCAATATTCCTATTAATATTTAAAAATGTATCATGTTAAATATTTTTGTGGATAGATGAGCATATTAAGAATGAATTTGAAATCAAATTGCTGGAATGAAAATATTTCTTGAAAATTGCCTCAAAGTGTATGTTAGATTTGACATAGCTTATGATTATAAATGACATTATATTGGCTAGTAAACATAGTATTAATCTAGAATACCCTTTATTAAATTTATATGTTTTCATATCATATCATCCATCTTACTATTACATTGAGTTGTGAATGTGTTCTCAAGGATTGATATTGGTGGTATTGAATTGAACATAGCCTTAGTATGTGACACCATTCGACATTTCTGCATGTAAGTAATCATTTTTTCCAAACTTTTCGCATTCTTCTAAATAGGATATGTCAATTTGGAGGGTATTTGATCATGTTCAGAGCCTCATGTTAGCCCTTATCCCTTTGTTTAGTCTTAAATTTAATATGTGATGGTTTTGTTGAGACAAAATTAGTGTAAATGGTATCCTGGGTGTATCCCCCACACTATATGGAATATCATGATGTCTTAGGTGTCTATATGAGACTAAATTGGTCTCTTCACATTGCCTATTTCAATTTTTGGTTTCTTTAATAGTCTTGGTGATTTTCAATGACTCTATGGTTTGTCTCATCTCTGTCCACCTATAAATCATCAAGTCACACCATTTAAGGTTATTTTAAAGTTAGTTATCAGAAAATAACAATTTAATCCTTAAAAACATATTATTAGTCCATTTCCACCTTGGGATCCACAATTTAATATTTTAACATATATCAATAATATGCACATGTTCTATTCTATTAATGGGGATTAAATAATGAATTACATATTTGAAAGATTTAAATTATCTTTTCAATCAACCATCATGTATAACAAGAGATTTAAATATAATAGTTTCATTATAAAATACATTTAAGTTTTTAATAATAATACTGAGATTATTAAATAATACGTAAATATAAAACATGCCCTCATAATCATATCTCAAGGATTTCTTTTAAGAAATCATAAGATAATGTTCTAGGATCTTTTCCAATTAATCATACATATCATATCTTAAGATATAAGAATTACATTTTTAATTGTAGGCTTGGGTAATTTTGAACGAAACCATAATATAATAACATGTAAATGATTACGTGTTCCAGATAGAGGTAAATAAAATTCAATTATTCACAAACAATTATGGAACTAAGGGGATATATATGGGATTGTTATTATGGTTTCTATTTTTTGTCAATCCTTTATGGGTTGATCAAGGATTTTAAAACCCATGAGAAGATGTTTCAAATAAAATAGAGGCCCATAAGATATTGGGCTGAGGTTAATTTTTCTAATGTTTGCTAAATTTTTGAGTGAAAAAACACGGAGATTTTTCAATGTATCAGTAAAGGAAAATGATGTTTTTAAGGAAATCGAATATAATTTATGGTAGGTATGAAGACCATGAAATAAGTACACGGGCCACTTGGTAGGTTCTTAGAACCATTGAAATAGTGTGTAATGGGAGTTCTACAGTGGTTGGCATCGTAGCACAGGTATAGACCTCATGATAATCATGTGTTCAAAGGGTGTATCATGCTTGGAATGTAATAGAACCAAAAATATCAAGTGGTAGGAACATAGTAATTTTGATCAGGTTGTATGGTAGATTATTCACGTGTCTTTAGAGATGTTTTGAATATAAATCATTGTGTGTAGTAAGTTTTTGGTGTTTTTTCCTATTAATATACATCACTGATCTCATTTGTGAAATTTAATTAGAACCTTAATGAAAAATATTGTTTAAACAGTGTGTTTGGGACACTAGTAAATTTTTTTACTAAGGGAATACACAAGTAATTTTTAGAGTAACGACATAGTGGCATATTCTCAAATGGGATGTTCCCATCAGATTCAGGTATTATGCAGTGCATAGGGGATTTTCAGGAAAGAATTTTGGGGAGGTTATTTTCATATAGGTTGGGTGAATGGTTTTGGTTTTGTGGTTGATGGATCACAAAGATAGTACACAATGGTTTGTCGATCACATTGTTAGTTGGAGGTGGATAGAATATCGTGAATAAAATGTCCCAATATTCATTTCAAACATACTTTTCAATCACGAAAATTCCTGATGAGTATTCTATAGACTATGGAACGTATTGGAGAATTATTTTATGGATATAATGTTTAAAATCAAGGAATTAATTTTTTATTATGTGATAGAGACATTCAAGTCGTCAAACTGTGGAAGTATTCAACCAATGTATTGAGTATGGAGGAGTTTATGATTGTAATTCAAGGGAAGTATTTATCTTTAAAATTATTTACTGTAATTTATGTTCACTTTATATAGTTGTTCCATGTATGAACAATTATAATTATCTAAATATAGTTAAATTTTTTGGATATTAGTTTGATTGACACATCATTGGTGTATGATCCATAGAATATCTCTTCATGGGGAACTAAGTAAAAAAATGAGGTTTTCTATTTTTTATTTCTTTAATTTTTGACCGGTGTATGGATAAAACAATATGAAAAGTTTACTATGTTCCCACTAATGTGGGATATAATCCTGTTATTCATAAGAAAAAGAATACACCTTGATTCACCCCTAACTCTAAGAGTGTGTCAGAGTCTAATAAGTTGTATGCAAGAGATGTTATTGATAACATGGAGAACATTTACAATGATATAGTAATAACTCTATTTAATGGGAATAACAATAATTATTAGAAAATTAGGGTTAAGTAACATATTCATTCTCTTAGGATGTATATTCTCTTTTCTACTCTAAATGGGATTCATGTTATTTAGGAGATAGAGCATTCTATTACTGAAATAAATTTAAAACTATTGGATGCTTATTCTAAGGATCTAAGAGAATTAATAAAAGATCTATTAGATAATATATATATATATATATATCAAATTGATGAGATAAATTTGGGATAAGTGAATATGATATAAAGTTTCCATTATATATGAATGGGATAGAAAAGTGAAGTAAGAAAAGCTCCATGATATTTACCATAGGTTTGGTGATATCAACATGCATCGATATTTAAATACAAAGATTTTTTTTCTTCAGATCATGGAGGTTATAAGAGTGGTTTTGGGACATTTAGATGAAATAAAACATATTCAGAAGGTCAAAAAGTTCTTATGTGGATTTCCTCATTTGTATAATCCAAAATATTCCACTCTTGAAGAAATTGAGTACACCAAACTGTCTATATATGACATTCTAAGTAGTCTTTTATCATATGTAATAAATTTGAACCAAAATACACCTCCACATATATAATTAAGTAAATGTTATTCAAGTCTAGAGAAAATATTATCATCAATGAAAATGAAAATCAAGAATGTTTAGAAGAATGGATTATTTCAATGGTGTCCAGAAAATTTAATAGAGAAAATTTTAGATTTAAAGGAAAATTAATTCTTTCATCTTTATATGTATAAAAGTTCAACATATTTTATTAACATTCCAGATGAGACTTAATGATGAAGTAAGTGAATTAGAAGGGTTAAAAAAACCAGGAAGAATATTTCCCTAAATAATTTCTTGTGCATCTCAAAAACAATTATAAGAATAGTTTTACAACAAAGATGAAAATGATAATAAAGACTATCTATAAGAAGTTTAAATAGTACTAGAATCTAAAATTAAATATTTTATGATGGATAAAGTTGAAAAATAAAACATTATAAAATAAAAAATATAATAAACTAGATGTTGTGGTTGATCTTAAGGAAAAACATGATAGTGATCTTAAAGAACTTTTCATTTAATGAAACAAAAATCAAAAGGTTGATGGATTGATAAAAAATTATATTCTTAATATGTGGATCATCTCAAAGTAGATATTGACAATCCATAATAGGAGTTATATAATCAGCTAGACAATCAAGTAAATAGACAATATATTGTCAATTTCAAGAAAAATATTCAAGACAAGATTGTGCTAACCGAATACCTTTATTCTTATGTAAAAGAGTGAAAAAAGAATATATAATCCCTATAAGAATAGGTCGTTACTATGATAATAAAATTGGAGATATAAATCAAATCGATTATTCCATAAAATAAACATCACTTGATACGGTTCACATAAAGATATCTGATTGGAAGTTTGAATTGTTCCTCAAAAGGTGTCTGAAATATATTTGATGAACAAATACCTCTATTTTTAGGTAAAAGGTAATTTTTTGTGATGTATAAATGTTAAAACAACAAAATAAAAAGATCAGAATAACGGTAATTAGAATTTTTTTCTTATATTGTTAATTATAAAAAACCAATTGTTTAAAAATAGGTAGATCCTTCCATAGTTAATTAGAGGGGATAAAATTATCATTGAACCTCAAGATTTAACTAGAAATAATCATAAATATTTATAAATAATAAGTATATGTGGTGTAATAAAGGAGAGAAGATGTTTCATCAAAAGAAATGTCAATTATATGGGTTTTTTGGGCATATCAAGTACTATTATGATGATGAAATGAAATATATGAATGAGGATGATTTATGAAGTTAGAAAATGAGGATATGAAAATATCTTATATCATATAAAAGAAAAAACTTCTGCTGGTATTTTTTCATTATTCTATCTTTTGGCTTAAATTTGTTCACTGTAGGAAAAGGGGAAATGAAAATAGTAAAAACAAGGATAAATGAATATGGGTTAGTGAATAAATATAATTTTGAAAAATATTCACTCTATATTGGAAGAATATGAGGAGAATGGTTTCTACATGCATGTTAAGGAAGATTTGGAGAGTACATATTACACCTATACTTGACCGAGAATCTCAGAAAAAGGGAAAAAGAATATTGGGAAGGAAAATCCACTAGAATTTCTCTCATATAAATGAAGAATATTGCAACCTTCATTCTTGATAGTGGGTGCTCATCCCACAATATTTTAAATATTAATCTATTAAGGAATTTGAATAGAAGAGTTGATGGAATAGTAAAATATTAGCATGATGGGGCTTTCAAAGTCAAAGGTATTTGAAATTGTCGTTCGGTTGGGGATAAAATAAAGAGACATGAATTTCTCCACATGGATGGATTGTGACTAAATATATTGAATTTGATTTGACTTTATACCTCAGAACTCAAAGTCACATTAAATCAAAATAGATTCATTAACAAATATAACGCAAGGAACTCCCCCATAAAAGGATGTAGAAAAAATAGTAATTTTTATTAGGTGTGCAACAAAGAGAACTCATTTTATATGATAGTTGAAGAAGATGGAAACTTATGAAATCAGAGAATTATCTACATTCACCAACAAATCGTGGATAAAATTTCATATATAAAGGTCATTATAGATATTTAAAAATGTAAATTTGATCATAAGAAGATGTTTGATGCTTGATTGTATGGGGAAATTATCTAATATTTTTATTTACCAAATTGAAAAAGGTAATTTAATCTACTCAAACTGATTCACACTAATGTGTGTAGTCTGATTAACATATCTAGAATAAATGGGGAAAGACACTTAATTCCCATTATTTATGAATATATGAGAATAGAATGTTTCATTTTCATGTAAATCAAGCAAGAGTTCATGGGATGCATGAATAGATATCTAAAAAGAGTTTATAATGATAATGGATGCGCATGTAAAATTTTGTATTATAACAATGTAATAGTGTATACATACAATGAGTTTGAGAACTATCTTAAAATGAATGGTATTTGAAATTAGGTTTCATCAATAAAAATCTCTATAAAAATGGAGTTATTGAATGAAAAAATTGACATGTGAACAATTTGGAATAACGATATTGATTTAGAGTGGTTTTCATCATCCCTACTAGAAAAAGATTTCGCAGGTTATAGTGTGCACTAAAACCTTAGGAGTCTTAAGCCCAAGAGATGAAACGACGCCATAAAAAATGGGGAAAAGGAGGAATCCTTCACTAAATCACTTTCATGATTTTATAATACAATTTAATTCCTAAAAATAAGAATGAAATTATGGAATGTATGGAGATTTATTATATGAAAAAGCCTTTCTTGGATACTCAATGAAATTTAATGATAAAAATTTCTACAATAGTTGGCTTAGAAAAATTTTAGAGATCAATTATTTTAATAAATTTGGGGGAAATTTTATGAAGATACAATAAATGAAATTTCTATGGTTTTTAGTGAAGAAGAAGATTAAGAAGTAGATGAGATTGGTCTAAATACTTATATATAAGAGATTTATCAAATGTTCAGGAATTATAGAATAATGAAGATTTGACGGATGAATTAGTGGAGGACACTAATGTTAAAAATAGTAATCATTCGTCACAAATATGAAATTGAATAAAATATATTGATATATCTTATGTTATTATTAATTGACCTTATCTAACACAAACAAGTAGGAATAAATGTAAAAATAATGTTTCTTTATTTCCTATAGTAGATCCTACCTATAATAAAGATTATGTGATAGATGAGCCATGGATTTAAGCCTTTAATGAAAAAATTAGATTAGATTTACCAAAATATGACTTTGAAGCTTGTGAATAATCCTATATATCACAATGTTATTGAAATATTTTTTTCATTAAAAATAATAATTACAATCATGTATATGTGATTTGAAATTAAGAATGACTAGTATGTAAAGCATATACACAAATAAAAGGTGTAGATGTTGATGAAACATTTTCTCTAGAATCATAACTTGTATCTATGTGAATCTTCTTTTAAATTTCTATTTTAAGAGGCTTTATGATTTATTAGATGGATATAAAAACAACATTTATTAATGGGATACTTCTTGAGGAGGTTTATATCGAACTACCAGTGGGTTTCTTGATTATAAATTATAAAATAAAACCATACATATTTAATAAGGCCTCATATGGTCTAAATATTCCATCATGATAATATAATTCTAAATAGGAATCATATATAATAAAGATATAATTAAAAAAGGTGAAGTATATCATAATATTTATGTAAACATATCTAGGAAATAACAGTTTTTGGTGCATGTCTATGTAGAACATATCATTTTTTGTGGAATAAAACAAAACTTTTTGGAAGAATTTTCATAAATGATGAGCTCAAATTCTTAGTTGTATGTGACCGGGGTGATAAAATATATTTAAAAAAAATTTATTCAAAAATAGAGATTTACTTTGGTCTCCCTAGAAAATTTTTCAAGAGAACTCCAAAAACAATTTAACATTAATGATTCAAAACTTATGTAGACTCCAATTATGGTTGAAAAAAACATGGGAAGAATGAGAATGAGACATATTTGGAGTATAAATTGTATATGAGCATATTGTAATCTTTATTTATATGAATAAAAAAACACTAGATATTATCTTTACAACATCTTTAGAAGCTCCTTTCCCAATTAGTATTAAGAAAGAGAACATCATGGTCATTAAACATATCATGTGGTGTATATTAGATAATAATAGTTTTGTATTACTATTTATAATAGAATGCATCATGAACTATCTTATTTTTTTTATCAAAATTGGGTTGGAGATGTTTTGGGGTATAAATAAATAATTTGGGGTGAATTATTAAACCACATTAACTTTGTGGGATGACTGAGTAAGAGACATGAAATCACTTCACTAAGTCTGGATGAAATACAATATATCTCAATGACCAAAGAATTTACTCAACTTAAGTGGACAAAAAACTGTTATAAAACATCCCTAAAATATTAATGAAACCTACTATGATCTTATATGATAAAAAAATGTAATTTATCTCATGAAAAGTATAGTATGGAACTCTCAACCAAACATATTGAAAATCGGTACCGTTTTGCTAAAGAGGTAGTGAAATAAAAAAATCATTGACTATAATATTGGAACTAATGAAAATATTGATTATATGATGGAAAATACTTGACCAATCTACTATTAAAGAAGCATTAGTTGAACCACAATGTTAATCTACCTCCCTTAACTTGAGGAGGCTTGAAAGGTTCCACAGCCTGGTTTCTTATATTGTTTCACATTATTTCATTATTGATAGATTCAATTCCTCTTTGGGTTCATTTAAAAATGGGGAGAATAGTTTAAAAATTCACAACTAGTGTGTTTATGGTATGAAAGTTAGGGGAGATGTGATCCATGAGAAAATATATTTTGAGTAAATAATTGAAGTTATACAAGAATGATGACATGGGAGTTTTGGATTATGTAATTTCATAAATGGAAAGCACATTTAATATCATATTTTCTTTAGAAAGATTTGATCACATAGACATTGAGTGATAGTTTAGTTATTATATTATATTCTGTTGGATTTGGAAAATATGAAAAGAATTGAATTTCGTGCTATATTTCTAACAAACACATAAGTGGAAATGTTGTAACCAACGTAATTTATTCTGTAGTTTTATTATATATTGTTTTTCATTCAATCCTTTGTAGGTCCATAGACCACTTTGTAGTTACTTGGTCTTCCAGTAGGTTTGTAACACAACTTATTTAGTGTATAATAGAAGTTATGCTTAGGGTGAAAGTGTACTGCCGACATTGACATTATGGGAAACAAGTATTCAGAAGTCATAGATTGATTAAAAAGAAATCGAACTATTTAGATACCATATAGTAAGATGATGTATATTCTAATTGGACAATACATTGGAGTATTTTTTTCATAGAAGTGTTGAATAGTAATAATTCTATTTAGAAAGTTTTCCAGGGATTTTTCCTATAAATACCCCACTAATCTCATTTTTAAAATATAAAAATAAAATTAACGAAACAATTTATTGTAATTAGTGTGTGTGGGAGTCTAGTGGAGTCATGGAACAAATCATTGTGTCAAGAAGTTGAACCACCATGTAAGTAAATGGAGGAGGAGTCTTGTGTAGGAATTACTTAAAATATTTGAATAGAAATTAGTGTGTGGGGGATTTTCACAAAAGACATTCATTGAGTATATTTTCATACGTGATGGGAGAGTGGGTATTGTATAGGTGTTTATGGGATTTCGAGGGTAGTTTAAAGAGGTAGAGGGACCATGCGGTTAGTAGGAAGGGAATAGTGGATCATATTGAAAGTGTTATAATGTTGATTTTAAGATGAATTTTTACTCATTGTAATTGTTTTTGGGAATTCTAGAGTTATAATAATTAATTGGAAAATCATAATTTGGATATCATTAGGGAAATTAGATAATTTTTTTGCTGAAGTGAGGGTGACCTTCATGGTATTAAACTGAAGAAGGCATTGTAAAATGAAGTAAAAAATGAGGATTCAATAGAAGTGGACTGGCAGAGGCAGTGTTACTTCTCTAAATTAATTTTAAAAGTAGTTTGCATGGTATGGTTTTATTATGTTAAAACAATTTTAATCCAAAAAAATATTAAATCATATTTTATTCTCGTATGACTAATACGATGTCAGTGTATTACACTTAGACTAGACCTTAATAGTAAACTATGCGCAAATGTGTTCTATTCTATTTTTCATTTATTCACTATTGTGACTTGTCTATATATGATAAAATCTAATAGGATTAGATATTTCCTACCAATAGTGGGATAGGATCCTTTAAATCAAAAAAAACAGACACCCTAATTCACCCCTCCCCTCTTAGGGGGGCTTGGGATCTAATAATTAATCATGAAGGAATAGAATGATTACTAATAGAAAATAAATGGGATATATTTCATCATCATGAATTATATATCATATAACGAAACATATATGAGTGTAAAGAATAAAGATATAAAAATACCTAGTAATTAAAGGTATGGTATATTCACAACATATAAAAAATGGATTATTAATAGGAATAAGAAATATAAATTAATTTTCATGATGTTATTTAAATGAAATTATCAGATTGATATTTTAAGGTATGAGTAAATCATTTATCAATTTTTTTTGATAAATATAATTATAAATTATTAAGAACCAACATAATATTATGTGAACTCCCCAAGATGACCTCTAAATGAATATGGGCTAGTGATCAGTATTATGGAATCCACAGAGAATGGTTGTAATAATTACCTCTAGATCATATTTTTCATATAATATCATGTAACATAATCCACTATGAAAAGAACAAATCACCAACCACAATATATAACAAATTAGTATATAAAATTATTCAATAGAAAGAAATTTAAGATAATAAATAAATTTTAAGATACAAATAACGTAACTTTAATGGATATAATATCAAATATTGTAACACCCCGAGATTTTATGAAAAAAAAATATTCTTTTTAATTTCATTAATTTCTTGTGTTGTACGCTACACCAAAAGGACCTTGCACAACACGCATCCCTGACTTGCCTTACATTACACACAATCACGACCTTCCTCAATAGCTTGCATCGTATGCAATATCGAGTTTCACTAAACAACGATATGCTATTAAAATATTATTAAAACTAGCCGTTATGAATAGTAATAACCAACTTTTGAAATTTTGTAAATTTTATTCGGAATATCAAAATTAGCTTAGGGTGAAATTTTGGTACTTTTCGGATAACTTTCATATTTTGATGAATAGTGAAAATTATTAAATTTTAATTAAAACCCACTTTTTAATCGAAATAATTAATAGTGATAAATTATTAATTTTAGTGGTTTTAAAGTATATTTAGAATATATTTTTACAATTTAATACAATGATGTTCATTGGATGTAATTTCACATTTAAACCAGACATAAACAAGGTTCAATCTTTTGATAGTTATTATCTTTTAAAAACACACTTTGTTTTGACGACGAGAATTAATTTTTAAATTAGTTAATGTAACTGATATGTATTTAATTTGGTAATATAAACATCATTTTTGAATTCAAAATATCAAATATAGCTTAGGCCTAATTTTTTGTATTTTTCTGGAAACATTCATTTTTTTGATTAACAATGACACCACTAAGTGGTAGTTAAAAAAACTGAATTTTTAATAAAACATAATTTTACGGCTTCTGTGAGTAGAATTTCGAAACTCTGAGAGACACGGTTAATATCAAGGACTAAAATTTGGTTCAATGAGATAAAAATAATTTTTGGTGAATAGTAACTTTTTACTTTTATTTACCACGGTTAAAAGTAAAGAGGGTAATTAAGGGTAAAAATGATTTTATTATTACCCTAACACATGTACTAATTCTTTGGATAAGTGTAATTAGACCAAAAACAACCTTAGGAATAAAATATGACCATTTAGGACCACTTGGATTAGATTAGGACATTTATTATTAATTTATTTAAATAAGGGTTAAAATAGTTAAAATCAAAGTTTAATAAGTAAACCACTTATAATATGGGGTTATACATAAGATAAATTAGACTATAAATATTCATTAGAAATCTAAAAAAAATTATACATAATGGTATTTTATTTTTAATTTTTATACATTAAATAACTTAATTTATTAATGACACAATGATGATGCAGTAATTATCTTATTAATGAAATATTGACATAATTGATGTTATAAATACCCAAATAAATGTAATTTGAGACTTTTTATGAATTCCACTAATTTTATAGGCTAATATGACATGTTAGTATTGATTTAACAAACTATTTTTCAAACTAATCATTCTTTTATGATTTTCACAAAAAACAATAACTAAATAGTGTCAAAATTGACATAAAATAGTTTTTAAAAAAATATTATATTATAAATTGTTATTTTATTCCTAAAATTAAAAGGTTCGGAAAAAAGACTTAGATAAGGATATATACATTAATAATAAACAACTTGGGTTCGTTTGGCTTGATATAGTATGTTTATTAACCTTATAGTGTAAGAAAACAAGAAGACACGGTAAAAGTTAAATTATCTACTTAAAGATAAATCTAAATGAGAAGGTTAAAATTAATACCTAAACTTGTCTAAATTATATTGGATGAGATTATTTAGACCCATACCCATCTTATCTTCGAAATATATCAATTTGGAGCTATTAAAAACCGAATTTGACTTTATAATAAAATAATATTTTTTGTTATTCCAAAGGTGCCCCTCTCCTCCCTTATAAAAGGGCACCTCTTCCCTCTCTTCCTAACACCACTTTGTGCCTTCAAGCTCGGCCAAAACCTGCCAATATCTCCTCTCCACTTCCCCAGAAACATACTAGAGTCCCTGGGCTCCTTCAGAGACCAATTTTTGTTCCCTAAGAGGAGATCTCAAAGAGGCGCTTCAAAGAAGAGGTAATGTCTGTTACCGATTCATTCAACTTTATTTCTTATTCCACTTATTCTTCTTTAGTTGTTTCATTATGAATTAATAACATCGGTATCACTCATATACTGATATATTATTATAAGTATGAAACAACCCTATTTCACCATCTATCCATCCTACGGAAAACGAAATCACAGCGCGTGCATACGTACGGAATACCGTCTCCACGCCATGGGGTAATCTATTTTCCACCACCACCTTACTTGGATGGGTATAATGGTGTAAATAATGACTATATATGATTATTGTAAAGTGATATTGATTCTTAAATAGTATATATACACTCCAATACAATTCCACGATCATGGGAACGATATCATCGCTCGTGCATACGTACGGAATATCGTCTCCAATATGTGATGTGACTTGTTCTACATGATCTTCATTGCATAATGATTATATAAATGAATTGAATGAATGAATATGATATATATTACACTAATAACATTCTGGAAATGAGGTATCTATAACCTAAAAATAAAAATAAGATTTTATTCGACAAAACACGCATAAGAACAAAAAGTAATAAACACCTAAATAACAAGTAGTAATGAAATATTACTAATAAGAAGCTAAGAATATGACCATATATGATATCATAAAAATAATTATGATTCTGTAATAAGTCAATAAAATTATTTAAATCATTATATAGGAGGTTCAGACACTTAAGAAGCAAATCGGACCTAAGGTAATGTAAAATATCACAATCTCATTTTATCCAAAATTGTTTATACTTTGGTACTTACTGGGGTGTATTTTATCATCCACATCCATGTTTCCTCGATATGTAATATTGTTTCCATCCACCTAAAAAATTTTAAATCCAATTTTACCCTTCGGTGAGTTTTTAGTAAAAGATATGAAAGGAATCTTTTGTCGTTTTTTGTATGAGGTACTTTTTGACTTTTCCGACAAAAGTACAAGAATGTTTTTTTTAACTTATACGGCATGAATGGATTTTTAAAAAATTATTTCCAAGAAGCTTCCCTTACAAGTTTTCAAGTTTATTTTTAATCAAATTCTTTTAGTTTAAAATTTTATGACATATTAAGAAAGGAAAAATGTTTTTGAAGTAGAAAGGATATTTTCATCAAGAATGGAGTTCAAGTGTTTTATCAAAATTATTTTCCATATAAGATAATATAGGGTTCTGTTTCTCTCCCTATTATTACATTGATTTGATTATGTTGAGATGGATTTATTTTTATGAATTCCTTTATCTTATATGAATTTTTTTATGATGTCATGTTGTTTATGAATCCCATTTTTATTACATGTGTTATGCAATGATGTATGATTTATGATTTTGTGGAACACATAAGAATGGTATCATTATGAGATGGGTGGGACCTATATCTCCCTCCAATTAATTGGGTACAGATTTTATATCTCATGAGATATACATGGCTGGAACGACAGGTTAAACCGGTTCAGTGACACAATACTGAAACGAGGAGTGAACTCGGTTCAGAAATGGACATTGTCCACTAAGATAGTCTTGGAAATGAGTCATGACTAATAAAAAATGATTCTATATGATTATGTGTGTATGCCAAAAAGTTTCATGTTTTAAGTTATGATTGTTGGGATTACATTTCACTACTATGATTTATCCCATGTTATGAAATTATGATCTCTTTTGCAGGTTAATATTTCCAAAAGTTATGTTCTTATGTATATGATGTGATTGATATTTCTTTTGATTACCCTTACTGAGCGTTTGAGCTCACCCTTTATATGTTTTCTTTTCCCCAGGATTTAAAGAAAGGTTTTAGGTAAGAAAACAAAAAGGGGAAGATCTTATGGGAGATGTTTAAGATCTTTCATGATTATTATAAGATTACGTTCCATGTTTCCAAAGACACTAAACTATTACGGTCCTTGTGTGTCTGTTTTTGTTATGTATTAAGTATTCCGAAAAAGTAATGTAATATCCATGTACGTCAAGGTACGGGTCTCTACAGTTGGTATTAGAGGAAAGGTTTAGTCAACCTTTGGAAACTAGGATGCGAGAACTTTAGTGAGATCCCTAGATATATTTCTAAGGTATGTCTAGGGATGTCCCTAAGGTTAAGTATAATTATAGGTTATAGTATTATAATTACGGTAACGATATTAGAATTAAACCAAAGATGTTAGATATTGAAGGTACTCCCCCTTTATTATGTTTTTTTCCCTAGCATGATTTTTTCCTCTCACACTATTCTTTTTGGTTTTTAGAAGATGGCTGGAACCCGAAGAAACCGTGTTGATCAATGCAATGGAAAATACAATGATTTTCCTCCTGAACAAACAAATGTTATGGGAGATGGAGTGCAAAATCTTATTTCTATACTTACACAAGCTATGAATAATTCTGGACTTCCAAATGAGCAGAGAAGGGAACAATATTCTATTTAGTCCTTCATGAGGCAACGCCCACCTTCTTTTAGTGGGCCTTCTGATCCACTTGTTGCTGAACAATGGATCAGTACCACTAAAAAGATATTTTCAGTTCTTCAATGTTCAGAACATGATAAATTCATCTTATCAGTATATCATTTGGAAGGTGAAGCTGATCAATGGTGGAATATTATCAAGAATATGAGTCCAAGAGATGAAATTGAGTCCATGGAATGGGACAAGTTCAAGAACTTATTTTCCAATAAGTACTTCCCTCGTATTCTTCGAACAAATATAGAGAAGGAGTTTCTTGAACTAAAGAAAAAGGATGATGAATCTGTTGGTGTATACGAAGAAAATTTTACAAGCCTCGCAAGGTATACATCTGGCTTTATCATCCAAACCTGAATGTAAAGTTGATCGATTCTTCAGTGGCTTAAAACCAAATATTTGAAGGGCATTAGTTATAAGAGACTTCAGTAGCCATGAAGAAATTGTGCGTTGTGCTATCAAGGTAGAAATAGAAGTTGGTGTTACTTATCCATCTCATAGTTTTGACATGAAACGAAATATGGAGTTCAAGGAGAAATCTCAGAATAATGGTGAAAAGAAGATGAATGTTTCCTTATGCTCAAATTGTGGAAAGAAGCATGGTGGAGATTGTCATAAAGGGACTAGAAAATACTTTAAGTGTGGAAAAGAAGGTCATCGAGCAACTGAGTGTCGAAGTAATGGAAAAAGGGTTTCTAATGATTTGAATAAAGAAAAGACTACAGAGAACACACCACTAACACTTCAATGCTTCAAGTGTAAGGAAATGGGGCTTTATGATAATAAATTCCCTAATCCAAGGGTTAGTGATGATCGGCATGAGCAACCACTTAAGGAAAAGGAAAAAGGGAAGTCACATGTGATCACTATTGGTGATGTTGAATATGAAAATGGTGTGGTGGAATGATTAAGTGTTTATGTAATGGGATTCCAAAATAATGTTGTATATAGTATCGTGGAATATGAGTATATTTATGTATTGGTCTATTGTGGTTTTCAATAATTTTATGGTACCAGTAACCATGGAAAGTGATTGAGATATTTTTGAAAAAAAGATGATATGCACATAATGAAGGGATAAGGAGAAAATGAAATGTTTGACAGTATTCATGATCTCATGACTGATATAAAGAAATAGTTATATCATGGTTTGAGATTTTGGTATGTGAAACGAGTTAACTTTTGACAGCACTCATGTTTTCACTAAGATTCAATGGGTGTTCATTTTTCAAGATAATACATGATTAAGGCCTTCGAATGTTTGGAATGTGACCAACAAGACATATCTCATGATATAGGGGGATCAACGATGGTATTAACATGTTTGTTATATGAACTCTTTGGTAATCTTTTTCACTATAATATGATATTGGACAACAGTATTTTGGATAATCCTAAAGATTGGAAATGATTATGTTAGACATAAGTTAGTATTGTGTAAGGATATAACTTTTTTCAATATTATTGATGGGATGTTATAGTAATGTAGTTTTAGAAAAAAGACTACTTGGAGGAAGAGTGACAGCCCATCGCGTCGGACAAGGCTGTGGGAATCAAACCCACAACTGAAGTGCGACTGGACTTTATCGCTTACCATTGGCCTACAGGAAGTCCATGTTTAGTAGAAACTAGTTTTATTATATTAAGTAGTATGATATATGAAGTATAAGTCCATTTTAGGAACCATATATGATTAATCTCACTATAGATCGACTTATTAATATTTAATAACTTTTGTTAACCTTTTGTTTGAGACAGATGGAATGACCCATCATTCTATCACATGATCTGCTAACACTTCACGAATAACAAATTCAACATCATTTCATTAAGAGATGAAGTAGAAATTGTTCAATGCCCGAACAATAGTGAGATTGTACCAAAATAAATTAAGTTTTTATTCTAATTAAAATTCTTCAACTTTAGGGAAATGATCTTGAAAACCAAAAATGTTTTCCTAGTGCCCTTATATCCGATGAATCAGATGGTACCGTAGATCTTCACAAATTTATGGCTTTGTGATTATTGGATTTTTCATAGCCATGTTCTCGACCACTCTCCATCATAACTTGATGGTTATATTTTTCTTCCATATCCATATTTTCACCTACGTTCTCCTACGTGGAAACCCAGTGATGAGTTAATTTGGGTAACCGTTACATTTTATACATTAATTTTTAAAGCCATGTTTTGGTATTTTTTTTCACAATGTGGGTTTCTATTAAAGAAACTTTCGAGTAGTAATCCATTTATAACCCCAACGAATTTCGAGGGTGAAATTCATTTTAAGGGGGGTAGAATGTAACACCCCGATATTTTATGAAAAAAATATATATTCTTTTTAATTTCATTAATGTCTTGTGTTGTACGCTACACCAAAATGAGCTTTCACAACACGTATCCCTGACTTGAATTACATTACACGCAATCGTGACCTTCCTCAATAGCTTGCGTCGTACGCAATAACGAGTTTCACTAAACAACGATATGCTATAAAAATATTTTTAAAACTAGCCGTTATGAATAGTAATAACCACTTTTTGAAATTTTCTAAATTTTATTCGAAATATCGAAATTAGATTAGGGTGAAATTTTGGTACTTTTCAAATAACTTTCATATTCTGATGAATAGTGAAAAATATTAAATTTTCATTAAAAAAACTTTTTTAATCGAAATAACTAATAGTGATAAATTTTTAATTTTAGTGGTTTTAAAGTATATTTAGAATATATTTTTACAATTTAATACAATTTTGTTCATTGGATGTAATTTCACATTTAAACCAGACATAAACAACTGTCAATCTATTGTTAGTTATTATCTTTTAAAAACACGCTATTTGTTTTGACGACGGGAATTAATTTTTAAATTAGTTAATTTAACTGATATGTATTGAATTTGGTAAAATAAACATCATTTTTGAATTAATAATATCAAATATAGCTTAGGCCTAACTTTTGGTATTTTTCTGGAAACTTTCATTTTTTGATAAATAGTGAAACCACTAAGTGGTAGTTAAAAAAACTGATTTTTTCATAAAACTTAATTTTACCGCTTCTGTGAGTAGAATTTCGAAAATCCAAGAGACACGGTTAATATCAAGGACTAAAATGTGGTTCAATGAGATGAAAATAATTTTTTGTGAATAGTAACTTTTTACTTTTATTTACCACGGTTAAAAGTAAATAGGGTAATTAAGGGTAAAAATGATGTTATTATTATGCTAACACATGTCCTAATTCTATTGGATAAGTGTAATTTGACGAGAAAAAACCTAAGAAATAAAATATGACCATTTAGGCCCACTTGGATTGGATTAGGACATTTATTATTAATTTATTTAAAGAAGGGTTAAAATAGTTAAAATCAATGTTTAATAAGTAAATCATTTTTAATATGTTGTTATACATAAGATAAATTCGACTATAAATATTCATTAGAAAGATAAAAAACATTTCCTACATAATGGTATTTTATTTTTAATTTTTAAACATTAAATTATTTAATTTATTTATGACACAACGATGATGCCGTAATTATCTTATTAATGAAATATTGACATAATTGATGTTATAAATACCCAAATAAATGTAATTTGAGACTTTTTATGAATTCCACAAATTTTATAGGTTAATATGACATGTTATTATTGATTTAATTAACTTTTTTCGAATTAATAATTCTGTTATGAGTTTCACAAAAATCAATTCGTAAATAGTGTCAAAATTGACATAAAATAGTTTTTAAAACAAATATTATATTATTAATTGTAATTTTATTCCTAAAAATCTATGTTTCGGAAAAATGACTTAGATAAGGTTATATATATTAATAATAAACAACTTTGGGTTAGGTTGGCTTGATATAGTATGTTTATTAACCTTATAGTGTAAGAAAACAAGAAGACACGGTAAAAGTTAAATTATCTAACTTAACGTTAAATATAAATGATAAGGTTAAAATCGATACCTAAACTTGTCTAAATTATAGTGGATTAGAGTATTTCGTCCCATAACCACCTTATCTTCGAAATATATCAATTTGGAGCTATTAAAACCCGAATTTGACTTTATAATAAAATAATATTTTTTGTTATTCCAAAGGTGCCCCTCTCCTCCCTTATAAAAGGGCTCCTCCTCCCTCTCTTCCTCACACCACTTTGAGCCTTCACGATCGGCCAAACCCTGCCAATATCTCCTATCCACTTCCCTAGAAACATCCTAGAGGTCCTGGTCTTCTTCAAAGACCAATTTTAGTGCCCTAAGAGGAGATCTCAAAGAGGCGCTTCAAAGAAGAGGTAATGTCTGTTACCGATTCTTTCAACTTTATTTCTTCTTCCACTTATTCGTCTTTAGTTGTTTCATTATGAATTAATAACATAAGTATCACTGATATACTGATATGTTATTATAAGTATCAAACAACCCTATTTCATCATCTATCCATCCTACGAAAAATGAAATCACCGCGCGTGCGTACGTACGGAATACCGTCTCCACGCCGTGGTGTAATCTATTTTCCACCACCACCTTACTTGGATGGGTATTATGGTGTCAATAATGACTATATATGATTATTATAAAGTTATATTGATTCTGAAATAGAATATATACACTCCAATACAATTCCACGATCATGGGAATGATATCATCACTCGTGCGTACATACGGAATATCGTCTCTACGATGTGATGCGACTCGTTCTACATGATCTTCATTTCATAATGATTATATAAATGAATTGAATGAATTAATATGATATATATTACACTAATACCATTCTAGAAATGAGGTATCTATATCCTAAAAAAAATAAGAATTTATTCGACAAAACACGCATAAGAACAAAAATTAATAAACACCCGAATAACAAGTAGTAATGAAATATTACTAATAAGAAGCTAAGAATATGACCATATATGATATCATTAAAATAATTATGATTCTTGAATAAGTCAATAGCATTATTTAAATCATTATACAGTAGGTTCTGACACTTACGAAGAAAATCGGACCTAAGGTAAGGGAAAATATCACAATCTCATTTTATCTGAGATTTTTTATACTTTGGTATTTACTAGGGTGTAGTTTATCATCCACATCCATGTTTCCTAGAAATTTAATATTGTTTCCATCCACCTACAATTGTTTAAATCCAATTTTACCCTTCTGTGAGTTTTTAGTAAAAGATATGAAAGGAATCTTTTTCCATTTTTCGTACGAGGTACTTTTTGACTTTTCCGACAAAATTACGAGAATAATGTTTTTTTAACTTATACGGCATGAATGGATTTTTAAAAAATTATTTCCAAGAATAATCCTTTACAAGTTTTCAATTTTATTTTTTATAAACTTATTTTAGTTTAAAATTGTATGACATGTTAAGAAAGGAAAAAAAATTTGAAGTAGAAAGGATATTTTCCTCAAGAATGGAGTTCAAGTGTTTTATCAAAATTATTTTCTATCTAAGATAATATAGGGTTATGTTTCTATCCCTATTATTACATTGATTTGATTATGTTGTGATGGAATTATTTTTATGAATTCTTTTATCTTATATGAATTGTTTTATGATTTCATGTTGTTTAAGAATCCCATTTTTATTACATGGGTTATGCAATGATGTATGATTTATGATTTTGTGGCACACATAAGAATGGTATCATTATGAGATGGGTGAGACCTATATCTCCCTCCAATTCATTGGGTAAATATTTTATATCTCATGAGATAAGCATGGCTGGAATGGCAGGTTAAACCGGTTCAGTGAAACAGGACTGAAACAAGGAGTGAACTCGGTTCAGAAATGGACTTTGTCCACTAAGATAGTCTTGGAAATGAGTATTGACTAATAAAAAATGATTCTCTATGATTATATGTGTATGCCACAAAATTTCATGTTTTATGTTATGATTATTGGGATTACATTTCACTAATATGATTTATCCCATGTTATGAAATTATGATCTCTTTTTCAGGTTAAGATTTCCAAAATTTATGTTCTTATATATATGATGTGATTGATATTTCTTTTGATTACCCTTACTGAGAATTTGAGCTCACCCTTTATATGTTTTCTTTTCCCCAGGATTTAAAGAAAGGTTTTAGGTAAGAAAACAAAAAGGGGAAGATCTTATGGGAGATGTTGAAGATCTTTCACCGTGATTAGAAGATTACGTTCCATGTTTCCAAAGACACTAAACTATTACGGTCCTTGTGTGTCTATTTTTGTTATGTATTAAGTATTCTGAAAAAGTAATGTAATGTCCATGTACTTCAAGCTACGGGTCTCTATAAATATATATGGGACAAGTAAAAAAAATTGTAATGAATCTAAATAAAAAACTATTATATCTACTAACCATAAATTTTCACTATGATCATACTATATTTTTATTTACTTATTTTTGTATAATAAATCTTGAAAACAAATGATTGTACACGAAGGGGTGATAAATAATACTTTTTATAGTTACCCCATAAAGTGATTCATCCCAATGAACAACTAATATCTATAAGAATCAATAATAATGTTTATATAGTCAGTTTAATGTGATAAGATTTCATCATTGCTCATAATAATATTCATGACAAATACATATAAAAATATAAATATCTCACATTTATCACACTCATCAAATATCAATACTTAAATGTGTATAAATATTTCCCTGATTTTATAAGAATAACATAAAAGGTACCCCATAGATTATGACCTACTAAAGTTTCATCAGGCTCTCACTACTCAATATAATATCCCACACATCATAGAAAATATCACAAGTAAAACCATAAAAATACATTACCACTACATCTTATATATAATTCTCCACTCCACATTTGGATGTAAGTCCTGAAATCCAAATAACATCCAAAAATTAAACCATTATCTCACACCCCTTTAAAATTATCCTAGAGTGTAATTTACCCAAGATGAAACAATCTCAATGATGTAGGAAATATAAATATTTATATATATATGAGAGTGAAGATGAAATACTTGTCTCTGTATATCTCAAAGATTCTAGAGGTAATTCACATCTCCATTTATGTTATATCAGTGTTGTAGTGGAATATTTTATTCTCCAAAAATCTTTTGTGTGGGTATAAGAGAGAATACTAAGTACATAATCATCCACCTCATTCCGAGACCTATGGGTGAGAAATTGGGTAAGAACAGTGATTAATAATTATTAATTGAAATCATGTATTTGGAAACCTAGTGAGAATTCACATATCCAGTAATCATGTCCTATAGATTTTAGATAAATTACATGTCTCCAAATATATTCTAATGAATATTTGTTCAACCTCACCATGAGTAGTGGATGAATAGTAATAGATACAAATATAGTTCATAACAAGTATATACCCATATAATTGGCTGAGAAAGGTAAAAATAATCATTATCTAATTCTAATTAAAAACCTATAAGTGAGTTAATGGGAACCATATCATTTCCCCGTGAATATTCATTTGTCACCAAACTGAATCATATCTTAGATAAGATAAATACACAAAGTATAAAATTCACATAAATTGGGAATCATTATATTGGTAACATGAAACATTCAAAATACCTTTCCAAATTTATTATAGAATCCCCATTATATTCTTTAATTACCAGATTATGTAATGCTTAAAAATTATTCAATAGTAGTTAAATGTTTGCTTATTTAATATTTAGAAAACCACATCACAACACAACAATATTAATTTCCCCATTATTAGTTAAATATTTGTCATCTAAATTAACCCATAGTATAGTCGTGATATATCTAAACATTTTTTTCTTATATGAATATTTATAATAAATATAATACCACTCTAATTTATAGATTTCACATCATCATTATTATTTCTTTGTCCATCAATTATAAAATATTCACCATGTAATCATAAGACCATCATGATAGTGTTTAAATTTTGATAGGGTATTCCTTTATCATATTTAAGAACATTATTCTTTTACATAACAGTTCAAATCTCTAGTAATAAACTCCCTATTATCATAATTCACTTTATCTATTTTAATATATAACATATATAAATATAAAAATGGTAAAAAAATAGATCTTGACAGTTTCCTCATTGATACTTAACTAGAAATCACCAATTATAAAAGATTAAATTAATTTTAATTTTGTAACTAATCATGGAATCTCATGAGCATTAATATTTATTATTATTCCCTCTAATGAATAACTTATAAAGACATTAATTATTAAACATATTCTCTTAAAATTAAACCAATTATTATAATTATATATAATAAAAAGATCCCCCTCATAATACTATTAAACTATATCATCATAATTTCATTTAAAATGGATATTATCTTTAAAATATTGATTATTTCATTCATAATATTAACGTTCACTGTAACATCATTACATATGGAATTTATCACCATAATTATTATGTATATTCTCTTCCAATTTCCATTAATAATTTAGACATTTAAAATCAAAACATACATTACTTTAAATCACAGAAACTCATTCACCATAATGAATTAAAAATCACTTTTACTCATTTTCATAATAATAAAAAGGAAATTAGTGTATTATCTAATGATTTATTCCTCCCATCACCATACATATTTTTATAATATAAATTATAAAAAAAATCCACTCCATTTATTAATTAATTAATTAATTAATTTCATAAACATCTAGAATAATTTCATTTATCCTCAATATATAAATATGTGAAGAGATTATGATTATATTTAATTTAATAGTTAAAATTTCCTTTATTATCATCATTCACTATATTAATGATTTCTATATTCTTTATGTTATTTTTTATTGTTATAAACACTTTATAATGTTAATGTAATTACATAATGACTCCATTATTTATTTCTAAATAATCACTACTCCTCATTATAAAAAATCACAACAAATCATTAGGTTCTTATATTAAATATTCCAATGTATATCATTATGTTACATTTTTTTCAGTTAATAATAATTACATAATTATAAAAACTAAATTAAAGTCTATCACTATTAATTGAATTAGTTGATTTATAAAAATTACCTTTTATTATAAAAATTCCAGTTGACTTTCATAATTAAGGTGTTAGTCATGTGTTAAACCATCCTAATCTTGTATTGAGATACTCAAGTTTAAAACTGGGAAGGGAGGAAATTTTCAATTTATTGTACTTCTCACTGTAGCATTCGTTGTTGAAGTATTATAGAAGACAGAGAGGAGGTATAGTAGAAGTTGATAAAATCATCAAAAATAAGATTTTTGACCATAACATTTTGTATATATTCCATAGGGACTCTAGGATATCCATGAATTTAGTCTATATGGTCAACAAGATACAATTTTTGGATAGTAGGTTACATAGTGTGAGTAGGAAAAAGTGGAAATACATAATAGGAAGGCGGTGATGTATGGTGGAAAAAGGAAACCACCAGTTGGCCAACATCGAAAGATGGTTGGGAACACTAGTGTGTATCAACAAGACACCCATCATTAAAATATTTTTTATGAGGGTTGGATGAGTTCCCTACTAATAACTAACAAGTTGTGGAACCATTTAGATGATGTAGCATGACAGGCAGGTGGTTCAATAGGGTGCAATGCAAGGAATTTCCTGGTTATTCATCTCGAAAGAGATATGGGTGTGGTGGAATCTATTATCCATCCATATTCTTGCATAGTTTATGTGTTTTAGGGGTTCCCTTCCATGGTTCATAATAATGTATCGTGATACGCCGATTCATGGTAGGGTTGAAATAGGATTTAGACTAGTGACATGATTCAATGACTACTGGTGGGGAGGAGACCAGGTGTTCCACTAGTGACAAAGCACAGTGCATGCTGGTCCATTGGACCCTTGGGAAACATAATGTGTCATAGGGAAACTTTTCTTTAATGTTATATAATTTCTTTTGGGAAAATATCCATTTATTCCATCATATGTAACAAAATAGGACTGATGGATTCTACTTATCCCTTTTGAGTAGGGATGAGGCTGGACCCACTAGGTTCTAGAGTATAGTCTTTTTTATTTTCATGGAAACCACCCTAAATATTATTAAATATTATTGATGACTAATAAATTTTTTTTTATCTCATTAAATAATAAATATTTTTAATTTTAATTTGTTTGAATGGATTATAGAATCAAGAACGCACACACTCAAGGTACACCTTTGTGTTCGGCCTCATCCCTCCAAACAATGATTAGTAAGATCCCATGAGGACCAATACATTACCGAATGTCCTAATGGAACAATTTATATGGTTAACCAAGTACCTCAAGGTAGATAACCTAAAGTTAAATTGTAACAAAGTCCAAATTTTTTCTTCTCTGTCTGGACATGGGTACATGTCAAGCCCCCTCCTTATATTGCACATATACCCGCAAGCCCCATGCTCTGCAACCATGAATCAATCCTCCTTATTCCTACTGAACAACACATATAACATCACCATCACATAACCACATTTTTATCATGGAAGCATCATCTTTCTCAAATATCCACTACCCACGTATATAAGAAAAGAAACCCAATTTCCCAAGAAAATAGTGGGAAAATTTATATAGGGGTTGGGATATGATTCGTATCTCTCTAAGATGAAGATCTAAGGTCATACCATATGTTCAAGAATTTATCTATAATGATAATAATAATAATTATTATTATTATTATCATTATAAAGTTTTAGTAATTGTGAAAAAATTGCATTAAAATTTTATTAAATAGGTAAAGCATGTCATGTTTCAAAGATAGTCTACCTAATGGATTGTGAACATCATAATGGTAATTGGAATGATACATATCAGAGTGTTATTCTAGTAAAAAAATTCAAAATCAAGCTATTTGAAAATATATCTTTTATAAAAATTTCATTAGCCACATTATTTGTTTCCCTATACACAAGATCCATATTCAAGTGCATCTCATTCACATACAATAGGAAATATGACCAATGTGGAAGAAGTTTCCCTGATAAATTCTTCGATATTATTCTTAAAGATCTAATAATAAGAATTGAATATTTTAATTCCCCCAAAAATTTCCATCCAGTCAACCATTATATTTCATCTCATGAACGATCCCCAAAAACTATAATTAATAATAAATTAAAATACCAATTTAATTGTCAAAATTTCTCGTAAAAATACATGGAATGTTTTAAACACTCTTCAACGTATTGAAATATCAAGTGCTCCAAATCTACCAGATCAACATTATCTTTGATCCAAGAAGGATTTGGTGGACTCCACCAAATCAATTTCAATACAATTGGATGTTTTCACCTGCCCGATACACCATGAATATGTAGTATATTAAGATCAGATATATAAATTATAATAAAACCAATCTTTATTTTTGGTACATATTTGGAATGCATGTATATGAGATTGATTACAACATTAAATGAGGTTGAACTATTTTAATATACAATCACATTTTGGTTATTCCAAATATAACCAAACATGACCACTACAGTAACCCAAAGTAGTTTAGATACCTACTCATTGTGAGGAACCTTAGTTAAGGACATAAAAAGTAAAACCAATATCTTATTAATTAAAATATATTTATCAATGATATCCTTTAAAAAATTATATATTTAAATTCGAAAGTTTTAATTGATAAACATTTGTTATAAACCATCAAACATCTTCATTCATTGAGCTCATATTGAAGTATCATGAAATCTTTATTTCTAGAGATTCTCATCAATCAGTAGCCTATATTTTTAGATCTGCCATAATATAATAAATATAATTGTTTTTATAAAAAAAATGAATTTTTCAAGCCACATGGGAATGTTTTTTTCATTGTTAGAAATCAATATATTCATTTTTTAAATTTTAAAATAGTGATTTTGGTTCAACATACTCACCAATGTATCGTTATCAAAAAATTTATACCTCTTAATTTTGAGACTGATCTTAATCAGTATATTTTCTAGAGATCCATTGGTATTTTTAAGGAATTCATAAATTAAATTATGTTGAATATTGTTGGAAACCATCATAATTCACATTAGTTGGATGTCTGACCAAGAAAAAATTCATCATTTAAGATCATATTTACAACAACAAAAACTGACAATAACACTCTATCTGATCAGTGTAATATAATTTCAATGTATTCCACAAAAAATATATAATATAAAATAAATATCACCTCTTACACATATTTATAATCCTATCATAAAGAAACAGGAACGAAAATTTGAGGAAATAATCAGATTCTAGGAAAATTTAGACTTCAATGATTCATTAAACTTCCTAAGATCTTTAATTCATAATCAACTAATAGAAATGTGTTTAATAAAAATATGTCCAATAAATAGAGACTATATTCCCTTCATAAATGCATCCAGTCCAAAAAACCCATGATCATACCATTATATTTTATTAATAAGTCCACTCGACCACTTATATATGGATAATCCATAAAAAACATTGATCTGTTCAATTAATTAACTTAAAATATTCTATATCACACCAATAAACCTCTTTCAACACTTAATATACTCAATATAAGTATATTTCCTATTATGAAACACATATAATGAAATATAAAAGGAACATCCACCTTCAAAATTATTTGTAAAACTGTCAAAAAGAAATTAAAAGGAAGAATCATAGGAAATAATCATATTCCATGTAAAATTTGTTGTTAAATAATCATTAAAAATAATAATATTTTTAATGAATGATCCTCCAATATAAATGGGTTTAAAAAATTCCTTATAATCATGAAATATAATATTCATTTTATAAATGAATCTACTCCAAAAAATCCGGATCATAACCAAATTTTATCAATAAATTTTCATGACCACTTATATAAGGAAAGGCATAAATAAACATTTAATTCCTTAAGGAATTAACTAAATAGATTCTCATTTATTATGAATTGATATTACTTTACTTTTATCCATTTGAACTATGATTTTTTAATATATTTTCTTGATGTAGCATCTCTTCACCTTCCCCTAAAACAAGGTGACCCCAAAGCATTCAAAGGGTAGAGATCCTCTTCTTGCACCCCAGAATATGGTATTCCAATTTTTTTTAGAACTTTATAACCCTTCACAAAAAACATTTACTAATCTAATATAACAAAATATATTTTCTAACATCTTCTTCATTGTAAATAAAAGTAACCTTAATGAACTCAAGGGTCTCCCTAGATGTTTACCCAAAACAAATTTCATCATCATAAAGAATATGTGAATATGGAAGAATATTCCTTCTAACCCTCATTAACTGGTATAGTCCATCATTTGAAAGACTAGTAAGAAATATTCTAAGGTGGTATTCAGTAATAACCAAGATAATATATAATAATTAATCCCATATATTAAACAATTAGATAACCAATATAATATTTTTAGAGATCAATTGATCCCAATTAAGTGTCTAAAATTTTTAAAAGTAATTCTTATTGGGTTTATAAGTGTTCCAAAGAAATCATATCTATTTAGGACATCTATAATGGAACTCAATATTATAGTTTAAATGGATTTTGATATATAAAATTTGAAGGAAATACTATTATCCCGTGATTTATTCCTTAAAATATTAATACATTCCAAGTTAATTAAAAAATATTTCTCAATATTCTATCCTAAAACAAATCCAAAAAGATTAGGAGGTATGAATTATTATGGATTTTCCCAATCCTCGGAACTAAAATCATGCTAATTATTGTTTTAGTGTATTTCCAATAAAAAACATCTTGAATTATTCAATTTTGATAGAATTTTATTTATTTATATTTAGATCTATGAATTGAGAATTAATTAAAATAGGAATTTATTATCCATGAAAAAATTCATTCATAGATTTTATCAAATAAATATGAATAATGTCCCGATAGAACACAAAGAACTTATTAATGAATCCATCAGAGCCTTACTCACTATAGATGCATTAATAAAACATTGGATCTCTGATTAAAACCACCAAAGGTGATTTAGATATATATTTATTATGTTTTTCTCAAATACAGTATGGTATTTTTTCAATCAAGTGAGGAAAAAAAAGAGTTCCTTCATTATTATAATTTTTTTTACAGAATTCTACCATGACATGAGAAATATATGATATAAATATTTTTAGGTAATCCAATATCTAAGTGGAATTTATTATTTTTTTAATATTAATCTTTCAAAGTCAGTAAATAATTCTCGAGTATCTATCCCGATTGTGAATCAATTTAACATTATATTGATTTCGGGTTATACTTTCATCAAGTGACAGAATGTCTTCTAATATTGAATGTGATTATAATTCCTTTTTTGGGGGATTTTCATTTTATTGATTATTAATTTTAATCAAGATAAATACATCTGATCCTAATTTATGTCTTCATCTAGTTTAGATAATGATTCATTACTCTAAGCTCTAAATATGGCCTTCATTTCTTCAAATTTACTATGAAAGTTAGTAAGTGACCTCTTGTATCTTTATTTTTCCACCAAAATAAAACAAGTAAATTATTTCCATAAATGGTTAACCATAAAATGAAATGGTTTTAAACATATATAATTAACCTATAAATTAGAAATGGTAGGATAGTGATCCAAATTTAATTTCTAATGGGTGAATACAGACACTTCCACTGATGCACTGTGATCATCAATATGATTGAAACACCTATCAAACCTTCATTCCAAATATCCATTTACTAAATATCTATAGAAATTATAATCATTATCATCAAAAATATCAAAAATATTTTATTTATCAATACATGAGAAAAATTCATTAATAAAAAACATTGGGAAATTGGATCCATTTTTTTCCACAAGTTAAAGAACAGTGTGGAAGTCTCCAATAATGTTCCAGTTTTTCTTTAATGGGTAATCCATCATATTAATATCTCCATATAATTCCATATTTTTTATATGTGAATTAAAATATATATATATATTGTAATGATTAAAAGAACTATTATCTAGAAGAACTAAAACTATAACAAGTTCTAATATTTCAAAGAAGGAAATCATCTGCACACTTTCATGCATCAGAACTCATAATGTCTCAATAAAACTATTGTTAAGGTTTTGGGTAATAAAAAAAATATGGGATATCTTGTTGAATGATCTCAAATTATCATACATTATCATTAACAGTCAAATCCAATCCAATAATGGTCTGTTGGTATTAGTAAAATATCTCAGGGAAGAAGATGTTGGATTATTTATTAACACTTGAAGATTTATTTACATGTCCTTCAATTGAGATGTGAGGATATTTTTCTCAATTTATAGGGAATATTATCTTTCTCAGTGTCTAAAGGATTACTTTTTTGTTTGCATTTACCCATTTTCCCCTTTAAATTATTTTTTTATCCTCAATAGGGATATCAATTTTCTCAAGAATTTGAGGTTCACCTACTATATCAAGGAAGTTTATTTTTTTAGCATGATCAGTATCATATGCCCAAAACATAACACTCAAAGGACTAAACATATTTAATAAGTTCTCTAATCCATTAGGTTTTTCCTCTAGATATATTCTTCTATAATGTTTACCAGAATATAACTAGATGAATGGATGGTTATATACTAATGACGATGATTTATCTATTTCTTTATAATGATAATATTATAGCATTTTCACCTTCTCATTATCAAGATTAAAACATGTCTCTCAGTTTGATTTATCAAAATTATTTTAAAAAATTTATTAAATTCAAGAAAATATTAAAAATTAGATGATTATATTTTAATTTTATTTTGATAATTAACATTCTGCATTAGTAAACTCTTCTTTAACAAAAATCTACTTAGTATTTAATAAAATTAATTTAATAATTATCTAAAATTTGATATTTCTTATAAACTTAATAAATTTTACAGTTACGTTCAGTATAGGCTCATAAAATATTTTGTCATCTGGAAAAAATCCTAATTCTAAATGATTTTAGTGATATTCTTAGTGAAAGATAATTTTCTCAAAAACTATTCAACGAATTTCTAGTAAATAATTTTTTCCAATTTATGTAATTTCAATTACATTATCTTATTCAAACCAATGTATTTCCATCCATATTTATTTTTATTCATGATTATTCCATGAAAATTAGTTATTGTTAATTTAAAAAAAATATAGAGAAATTATCTCTAAAATTCATGAAATTTGTGGCATTGGACTTATCGGTCAATTAGAATAGCCCGAAGGTCTTCAGTTTTTTACTATTTTTGAGAATACACCTTTAAATTGGTGAGGTGGAACCCGTACAAGGACCTAAGGCTTAGAGACAATTACATGAACCATATGTCTTAGAGGGAATCACCCAGACAAGACCACTTGGAACTACTCCTCCCTTGCATAAGTCATGATATAAACACTCCACCTTCGCAGGGCTGGTTAATTTGGTTTCCTATGCAAAGTTTCAGAGGCCCGATACTGATGGAAATTTCAAACCCTCTCATTCTTCTAATTTCAGTTAGATCTACTCTAGTGAATTTTCCTTCCTTGAATCCTCAAAAGGAGCCTTGACCCTAATATCCTGACTTGTACATCAGCATAATCATATGGCCCAAAGTTATGAGGTGGCGCTATGTCCTTAAGGTTACCTGAAGGTCATCAGAGACAAATGGACCAAAGAACTTGGGTGTCCTGGAAGCCTTGAAGGAACCGAGGACCAAACCTCTAGCCCATAGGCCCAGATGGATGAATAGTTCTGGCTGTTACTATGTCGAACAGTAACTACTACAGTGCCCGGAAATATATCTCCACCCAGATTTAATCTCATGTCTCTTGGATGCACTTACCATGTCCTCACCAATGTGGATGAGGATCATGTTCCGGAATTAGACTTATAAAATTATAAAGTAATGAGTATTCTGTAATCATTTATAATATTTTTCTAAAAGGATTCTACATAATTTAAACATTAAGGTTGTCAAATTAAGGAGAGAATATTTATACCCTAATATCCACTCAATAGTATCTCCTAGTTTGTGAATCTGATTTATATGATTCATATTCCATAAATATTCCATTGAGACTTAGAATAACATATATAAAACTTGAAAAATGAATCAATGTTCTTGGCCATATAAATCTAGATAGAATTTTTTGTTTTTTAAACTTCTATATAAAATTATTCAAAATCCATTCATTGGAATTTGACCTATAAAATTTCATTTTATTGATAATGTTTTGAAGAGTAAAATAGTTTTTCATATCATATGATATGGAGGATACTCATTGAAACCTCACATGTAGGACAAGGTTTATAACTTCTAAAATCAACGACACCAACCTTGGTAATTAGATGAAGGAACCACGATCCAAATTCAATGCACTGGAACTCCTTATACACCTCAACAAATCATTCTAAACCAAACAAACAAGAGGAAAAAATCCACAAAAATGAAATAATTATAAAATAATTTATATTCTTTTATAATTACCCAAATCTATGAGAGGAACACTGAAACTATTTTTGAGAGAATAAATAGAGAAAACACTAAATCACAAACACCCAAAAATTCAAAAATTATATCCAGAATACCGAAGATAATAACTTATCTCTATATAAGTTACCCCATATTTATATATTTATATATGGTTATCCATAATATATAGTTGATATTTTTTGTTCCAAAACCATATTATATTTGTGTAAGAAAGTTATTTTGTTAAATCCAACTTCGTTTAATCACTATATTCATAGACTCAACTTAGTGCATTCAATGGATAGTTTAACATTAAAAATTTATATTCCTCATCTTCCACCCTTCTAGAATGTTTCTACTTACACTACTAATTGGTCCCAATCATCATAGTTATTTTTTACATACATCCATCTAGTTCCATATCATATTTTATAGAATAATTACTTTTAAAAAGTTATAAAACATACTTGAAAAATAGGATATTCATATAAAATCCTTTCAATATTACTCTTGAAGACTAATTTCAAGGATCTTCCACTCACATATGTCACTTACATAATTATGAAGTCTTTCATTTACAAAAAATATTGTGGAACTTAATTCTTTTTATGGACATCTCACAAAAATTAAGTCGTAGAACCACCCTATAATTTCATGGAATGTATTCATCATCAAAATATTTATTATTTAATAGCATTCATCAACATTTCATAGGTATAACACATCATCATCTAAAAAAATATTGGTGAAGTGATACTTTAGATAAATGTTCTTTGTCCATAAGTTAAACATTGTAATCTTCATAAGATGTTCGATTATATGACTATCAAAAAACAACACTTTTGAACCATGGTTTCTTCAAAGATCCTCCTTAATACCATTCATAGATATCTATTCCTTCCATGATTTCATGTCTTCTTTGTAATTTTCTTTTGATATATAATTGGAAACCTTATGTTAAATATTTCACATCCAACACATAGTTGTTCATATATAAGTGAATACACATATATAGGTAATTCAATATTCACATGTATATCTACAAAATTTAAAATAAAAAATACCTATAATAGGTCATCCATTATGAAAAATAGTGTTGGGTATTTCAATAAATTGATATGTTAAATTATCAAGTTCACTACTTGTTAATTCTCACAATCTGGATCCTCCATGATAAATATATAAATTACCATGACATGCATAATGTATAACCTCATATAATTCATGGAATAAATCATTCTTTATACTAAAACTTCCATAGGATCCTCAGTAAGGTACTCTACATAACCTTTAATTTTTGGTGTCTTATCGTTGGATAAAATATAGTTTCTAGTCCAGGATCATCACAATCATAGAAAAACTCAATCTCAATCCTTAAACACCTTGAAAATAAACTCTAGCAGAGATAAAAATAATGGTCTATATCTCAAATAACCCACCAAAAATTATCCCTGAAATCCTCTATATAGAACTAATATATTTCACCTCTAAATTTATAGACAAAATAGATTTCATATCCTTAATATGGACTCTCTTTAGTCTTTCAAAAAGTATATCATCCAGATAAAGAATAAAAAATATGCAAATTTGATCATTAAAACCATTATCATAAAATAAATAATCTATAATTTTATATATGAATACATTATAATCTATAAAGGTATAAAAAATCCAATTGCTTTACCTAGGGGAATACTTCAATGCAATGAAACCTCATTTGTGCCAACTCACCAGTCTTTCTATTCGATTTTCTAAAAAATAAATTCATTTTAAACTTTTATTTCCTTTTAAAAATCCCCATGAATTAATTTATTCTTCTCATATAATTATTCAATATATAATATATTGGTATAAATCATTCCAAGACCCACCTAAATTATTTAATTATTTAAAATTTTGATTTTAAGAAATAAACTCCTTCAATTTATTAAGATATATTCAAAAACCCAATTACTTATAAAATTTTTACTATTTACTTCTTATTTCAACTTGGAGACCCATATGTCTTTCATTAATACTTTTTTAGTCTAAACTTATATTATCTCTTATATTCTGGAAACAAGTAAGGAGTTAATATCACATTTTATCATAAACTCCTACTATCTCAACTCGCTCAATTATTCCACCTCATTTGGGATACAAGGTTCTCTGCTATCTTTTTTAAGAAATATGTTCATGTTATGTACAAACACCTACATTGGATTCTTTTCCCTAGTATTCCAACTTAACTCCACATATTGTTCTACACCTTCAAGATCCACTACCACTATAATTCCACCATTCAAAGATATAACCCAATTATCCATAGTCCTTGATTATTATAATGAACCATTCTTATGCAATACTAATGGAGTATGAATTCCATCAAAAAAAATTACCATCCTATTAGTATAGTATATTTTGAATGGAAAAAATCTATGAATAAACTAGATCTTCCATAATTACATCTAGATATTAATTGAAATATAAAATATTCTTCATTATATATACCATCTTCCATCATGTACATATCTTTCTATAGGATGTAATTTTTAATGTGGACCTTTCATATCTTAACGATCTTTTATAATTATTTGTCTTAGATTGAAAATTTACAATTTTTATTACCATAGTCTATAAAGACACACACCTAGAACATTAATTCAATGTTGTCTCTTTTCCATGAATCGATGTGGATATTGGAAACACATCTAAAAACATTAAAATTATAGACATCAATTATAATTCTAGACTACACTAATTTAAGAATATCCTTCCCCAATAAAGAGGAAGGAATATGATTCACAAGATTAGTCACACAATTCACTCCATTCAATAAAAATTTCAAAGCAAAAAAATACATTCAAAAAATTAGTTCTTTTCTCTTATAGTGTTCTATTTATGGTATTCAAAAAAATTATTCTTTTCCACTAATATAATCTTAAAAACAATCTACTTATATACTCTCCACCATTATTAGATCTCATACATTTCAAATTAGTTCTTGTCTCTTTTTTATATCATTCTTCATTTGGTAAACAATATGAAAACCATATGATTATGCATAATAAATAATACACACACTTTTCATATCACATCATTGATAAAGGTATAGCATTATAGTGAGCCCCTATGAGAATTAAATTGAGACAGTCCATGTACATCAGTATGAACTATAACTATCTTATGATTCTTTAGCTTATCTTCTTCCATGTTAATGGAAAAATTCTACTACTTTGCAATGATTCACTATTCACATGTTCCATACTCCAAGAATATGAGGTTCAATATTCCTTTTTTATTTATTTATTTCATCCTCTTGTCAATCATGTCGCTAAGATTTTTAGTTAAAAACCTCACATTTTTTCATATATTTTCAATCTTGTGTTTCTCCTTGAAAATATCAAGTCATATACAATGTCCCATCATTCACATATTTGACCACCACCATTGAACCCAATGTGATCCTAAACTCTCTTCCCATAAAAAATTACCAAAATATGCATCATCCAACTATCTTTCAAATATGGAGTTATTCTGTAACACTGGTATGTCATACACAACATATATATTCTTAAATCATTGTTTCATGATTTGAATGGTAACATCACCATCTTATAAAATCTTGGGAGCTACATCATCTTAAATGTGAACTCATTAAAATATTCTACACACATAATTGACCATTCAACTTCTCTCAAACATTGTGTGAAATAAATCCTCAGTGTTAATAAATTTTGAATCAATTCAACTAGTGATACTCTACACTAACCAGCTATTATATTCCAAGATTAGATTTTTGGATTATCTTCCATAAGAATACCTCCAGAAACAGACCATTTTGTTTCTATAGTCCAAATTCAAATTCCTTTTATTCTCGCAATTCCAATATGTAGGTATGGGTCTATCCAAATAATACAAACTCTTTTCTTTATTTCCATTCACATTATTCTAATTTACATTGAGCATAGAATCATTTACCTTCTACATAGTTGTAATTTCATATAGTTCCCAATACTTCGTTCTATTAAATCTCTTCATTCAAAATCAAATCAGGACCATCCTTAAACACTAAGGTAGTATTAAAATTAGAATTACTCACTAAAATAACTCTAGAATCCCATTAATCCCGTAATAATGATAAAAAAATTAATGCCACACTAATCCTACAACATTAAAGTCATATACTCCATATCTAGTTGAATATTACTAATGTTGTTAGCATGATTCACCACTATATTTTCTATTCATATCTTAATTATGAAATGTTTCCTTATTAAAAACATGGTTTTCATAGTTTATTTCTTCTTATACATGTTGAAAAGTGTAGTCATTAATGTAATATTTTCATTTTTAAATTCATACTTGAACCCCCTTTTTATTTTTAAATTATAATTATTTTTAATTTAAAATTTAATTTTTTATTTAAAAAACACATTATTATTGTTTTTTTGGATTTTTGTTAAGGTAACCATAGATTTATAACTGTTAAGTAAGGGTAACATGACTTGTATAATACTTTTGTAAGGGTAACTAGGTTATCCCAGACTTTGTGTTAAGGTAATGTAGTGTTTCTCTTGGTTTTGTGTGGGTAGCACCACTTTTACAAAGGTTGTGTAAGGGTAACAACATGAAAATATATGTTGTGTAAGGGTAAGGTCCAGATTTTATGCACTTTGTAAGGGTTTTCCTAGAATTGTGTCAAGATAATTCCCTGATTGTATGCACTGTATTAGGGTAATCTTGTGTTTTTAGAGGTTTTATGAAAGTAACTTGTATATTGTGTAAGAGTAAGCTAGATTTTTATAAATGATATGTAAAGGAAAACCATGTGATTTGTTACAGTAAAGAAGAGTTGTGTAAGGGTATCCTTAATATTCTATATGATTCATATAGATAGCCCATGTTCTTTATAAGAGTAAAGATATGTTTCGTAAGGGTATCCCAAAGTATTTAAATGGTGAATAATGATAGATTTGAGTTGTGTGAGGGTGGATCCTCGGTTTCAAAGGTTTTCTATGAGTAACCTAGTACCCTTAACCAACATTCAGAAGATGGGTAAGGTTAAAACAATGTTACCCTTACATGATTTTCTTTTGGGGGAATTCATTTAAAATCCAAATTCTCTTGTCCTTCATCCCTAGATCACACCAAAAACAAGTTTAAATAGTTTTAATATCCATAAATCATCGAATTAAATTATTTTTATTTATTTATTTATTTCAAATTTTAATGAAAACATAAACACCCAACATTTATGAATTAGTTGAAAGAAAAAATTATTTTTTTTAATTGTGGATTTAATTTTATGACTCTAAACATGGTATTGATATGCAACGAATACCTAAATCATGATACCATCAATTTTGGAGATCTATTTGATTTCAAGAATCCTGGAATTTCTTTTATAAATGAACCCTGAAGTCTTAATTGAACAAACCAGGTTATTATTATGATTTTCCAAGACTGAATAATCCATCACATCCCTATATTCTATTCATGAGAATATTTTTAATCAGTTTATGAAATCTATGTGTTGTATTTATAGTTTTTTCTGAAAATAAGTATTTCTAACCATTCTGAAAAAAGGTTCATTTATTATATTGTGGTAAATTATCAGAATATTGTCATAGAATAATAAAATAATCATTATTCTAGATTATAAAAAAAAAGATAAAAGAATTGTTATTTTTTATTATCCTGTATATAGAATGATATTGTCTTATAATTTCTTTTTTTTATTTTTGAAATGAATCTATAGAATTGGATATAGGAATCATTGGAAATAAATTTGATCCAGTGACCATGTCGACATGTAGAAAACTAAAATATAAGTTCTAGGTGTAAGTGACCTTAGTTTTAGATGTTTCAAATCCATAATTTAAATAAAAAAGAGTGGAATATTATTGAAATTTACTTAAAAAAGATAGAGTAAGAAAGTTACATTCCATTTTGGGATTTCTGTAAGATGATTTCCATGAAATGTACATTTATTCTTGATAACTTATTCTAGTTTTTTGGTTTTATGTTTGTGTGGAAATGGCCGTGAGACATTGTTTTTTTACATGTTATTATGTTTATCGTATTAATATTTGTTATTAATAATCCTTTTTTATTGTTATTACATCTATTTCTTGTTATATTGTGTAGCCTATGAAATTGGTATTTGGTTATCAGGAAGACCAAGATACTTCACCTTAGTTTGATGGCCCCTTAAAGTGGAAGGAGGATTATGTGAGGAGGGATGTGAAATATGGTATGTTGTGGTATGGGTCAAATCATAGACATTCTAGTTTTTGTATGAGTAAACTATTAATGGTATGAGAATATGTTATCTAAATATGAAGTGGTATAATTCCTTCTAGAGGGATTTTGAGATATCTATTTATAGAAAAAATGGAAGGTGGGACCTACCATTATTCGAGGATAATTACCACCAACAAGGGGGGCATGTAAAGTTTCAAATAATGAAAACTATCAAAGAGGGGTGTAACACTTTACTGATAATGAAAACCATTATGTTTGATTATGTGGAGTTTCTTTAAAGGAGATACATGGTTTGACTTATCCATGAATCCTTACAAGAAACAAGATGAAGTTGGTGGTTTTGGGGTTCGTGGCGGCATGTTTAATACATGTTGCCTTGTCACATGTATGACGATATTTTTATTGATTATTTACTTATATCATTTCATAAAATTTTATATATATTTGTTTTCTTATGTTACAAATGCATCAGTTGTTTCCTACTCAATTTGTTACTCACACACTGTATGGGAATCTTGATCTGTATGTAAACGTTAGGACTGGGGATCTCCTGAAGGGAAAGGACACTATAAAAGGTATTTTAGGAGATAGATACTTGGATATGGATGTGAAATCAAGACATACTTAAAAAATTATATTTCATTTAATTTGACACACTAAATCTTCTCTTGTTTATATTTCCACTATGGGTGCCTAGTTAATTTTCATTATAGGACATGTCGGAAAATAGAAATTATAGTTATTTATTTTTCCACATGTTTACTCTGATTCTTTATTTATTAAAATCTACAATATTATTATTTTTGTTATGAAATTATACTTAGGGTATAGTCTCCTCACTGATGGACTTAGACTGTCTTTGCTAGTGAGCAACATCTGGCGTATAAGGAGGCACACATGAGGTCTTGTGGTACTCCATATCAGACTCTGTAATTTTGATTGGGATGTTACCAAATGGTATCATAGAAAAATTTTATATTTTTCAATTAGTAATAACATAGGATATGGTATAAAGGAAACATCTATATGGGACTCGAGTAGGTGATTTACCATTTTCCTTGCCATCACATGTGTTATGAAACTTCGAGTAAATGTGAATAAGATTTTTGTTTTTGGTTTTTTTTATTTTAGTTATGATCATGCATCATGATTATGAATTTACATTTACAATATATATATATATATATATATATGTTTTTTTTTTGTCCTTAATAATTGTTCCTTAACTAAACTCCTTAATTTATGTTATATGTTCACGATAGTCTCTCCTTTGTGTGATATATTTGTTATATTTATTATATGATATTTATCTATTGGAATAGATTAGTATAAGTGATATTGTAGTTATGTTTTAATATATATATATATATATCTGTGTGTGTGTGTGTGTGATAACTATGATCAACATATAGGTATGAGACATTGGTTATTTCTATTACCTTCATACCATTGGTTGAGGATGAAATCCACGGAGAACCTTTGTGTTATCTCATAGACTTTTTAGGATCACTCTAAAATATTTTAAGTGTTTTTATTAATTTTAGAGATGTATCCTTGGAAAAAATTATTAGAACCTCCCGCTAAGGTAGCCCAGGATGATATGATGCCACAACCCATGGTGTAGGAGGAAGTACCCTAGTAAACTCTTGTCCAGGAAGAAGTGATTCAAGCTGTAGAGTCCATTCAGTCGGGACTATTTTGGATTTTTCCCATCCAAGGTAAACCCATTTAGAATACCATGACCAATCATGCTTAGGATTTTCTTCTCCATCATTAGCTATAATTCCAATTTATCGGCGGCACGTAGGGTGTAGATGACTAGATGGAAATTATCAAGAGAATTTTTGAGTTGGTGGAGACTCTTAAGGAATGGTGGGTGATTCTAGAGACCTTCATCTTCCAATGACCCACCATGATATAGTGGACTACCATGTGTCAAGATGGGAACCATGAAATTCATACTTGGGGGGCCTTCAAGGAGATTTTTCTCAATAACTATTTCCTGGAAAAGATGAAAATAGACCATGCCAAGGAGTTCATGGAGTTACAATGTGGTTTTATGGTGATCTCTACATATTATTCTTTGTTTAAAGATTTACTTCCATTTATGCCCTTTTTGAATAGATATGAGGCACATAAGTCATGGAAGATTGAGATAGTCCTCTAACTAAAGAACAAATTTCATGTAAGGGGGTTTTATGTAACAATGTTCACACATGTTATTCATAAGGCCCCGACCATTTAGAAGGGTCAAGAAGATAAAAATACATTAGAGTAACTACTGGCCCCTAGTGGGCCCATAAATGATCTTTCTCTCACTACTATGGGATATTAGTTTAGTAATCGTAAGTGGAGGGTAGAAAATTAGAAGTAGGGTAGTAGATAGTTATGTTAGAGTAGAACTTCTATAGTACCCTCTACAAGAGATGATTCCCCGAAGTTCTTTAGTTGTAGGAAAGGGGGAATTATAGTAGTGCATTCATGAATCATTTTTTGGAGTTAAACCATTGTGGAAATTCTAGTCATCTCTAATTTTTTATATAAATAGTTTCATAGATAAGTATAGAAATATCATGTAATTGTGGGGATAGAGGACCTCAATAGAGGATGCATACATCCAAGGGTAATGTCTACAAATCTGGGATAGGAAATGTATTCATAGTGGATGAAATACAAAAATATAGTGCTGATGAACCATATATTCTTAAAGGTATGTTTTTAACATGTCCAAATTATCTACTAATTTTTTTTATATTTATTATTCTCATTCCTTCATATCTACATTATTCATTAATAGAATTTAATAATCGAACAAGTTATCATATGAGTTGGTTTTCATTGATATAGCATTGGGCATGAAAGTGGACTTTCATCAATGAATCTCTAAGTGTCTTGCAGTCTTCACTAGATATACACAGTTATGGGACATCATGATTCAAGATATGATGAGCTCCATTAAGATTATTCGCATGAAATGGATGACTATCTTATGGTATCACATTGATTGATATTGAATATGTGTTTCATTTATATCCCTAAAGGGAAATAGGTAGGTAATGACTTGAGAATTAGAACTTGAAGTAGAGTGTATTTGTCCAAAATCGAGCTATCTCAATACGATCACTGTTCAGGTATCATGCTTGGAACTTTTAGTTTGATCAGTGGTACCCCTCATCATTCCCTCCATTCATAGATCATTATAAAGTGTTCTTTTTGAATGAATTCATAATATTTCCACCAAATATAGGTGTTAAATTTGAGATGTAGCATATATTGACTGTGCATACTATTTCAATACCCCTTAATTATATGGCACTATCGAGGATAAAAGAGATCAATGTGTATCATGATAACGTAGAGGTGAAGGGATTTGTTAGTTCATTTACATCACCATGAGGTTTACTTTTGTTTTTCTCTAAGAAGTTCTATGGTAGTCTTTGACTCTATATTGATTACCAAAAGAAAAACTAGTTGAATATGAATAATAGATATCCTTTTCCTTGGATTGATGCACTTTTCAATTAGTTATGGGTAGAACGATGTTTCTCCAATATTAAACTTAAATAAGGGTATCAACATTAAAGGATAGAGATGAGGAAATCCCAATATAGATTTTAAAATAAGGTATGGGTTGTGCAAGTACATAGTGATTCCATTCGGACTAATGAACATTCCTATGGAGTTTATGAAAGTCATGAACCAGATCTTCAAAACATAATAGCACTTATTCATCTGTGTTTTTGTCAGTGACATCTTCATCTAGTAACTAACAATAGAGTAACATGCTAGCTATCTTGGGATAGTATTGATAACTCTTCGAGCACATTGGCTTTATGATAAATTTTCAGATAGTTTCTTTTGAATTCATGAGGTACATTTTTTGGTTCATTTGGTGTCTGTTATATTTATACCCAAAGACCAAGAGAAATTTGAGGTAGATATTTCATCTACATGTCCCCATTTCATGTTTCCTATCAATATTTTTATGGTCTTAGTAGGGAATTGTTGACATTTTATCTAGGATTTCTCCCTAATATTATCACATAATACCATACTAATCAAGAAGGGCGTAATGTTCCTCTGGTTAGACCAGTGTGATGATGTGTTTCTTATGAAATATATGAGGTTCAATATATCTCTATTACTGATACTTTCTAAAAATGGATTTTTCAATATTTATATTCTGATGCAATGCGCATTGGTCTAGGTGTGGTGATGATTCAAATAGAGTAGGTAGTGTCCTATGGATCTTGTTAGTTATAGACCTACAAGATGAACTACACTACTCATTACTTGTATTTGGACGTAATGGTATAATATTTTTAAAGATGATGGTATTGTCTCTTCAATAAGATATTTGTAGTCAATAGTGACCCTGAGTTCCTATATTATATCTTATCAAAGTGTAACCTGATCCTATGGTAGGAAAACTAGGTAGAGTATATTAAATCATTGGACTTTGAGATGAATTATGCACCTATGGAAGGATACATCATTTCGTATTCTCTTAGTTGTAACACACACAACATTTATGAGCTTGTTAACTGGCATTTAGAAGAGTAGTGTCAATTAGTGAGCTTGTTGGCTGACTATAGGGTGGATACATTAGAGGATTAGTGATAGATGACTTGTGATCTACTAGGGAAAAATATAAAATGGCAGACCACGTATTGGTGGGACTGGATTCGGACCCAGAATGTGTAGTGATGTGGGAACAACTAGCTGCATGTTACTAAAAACCAGGGTGGTCATTGGATAAAATTGAAGTTATCCTTGTATTTGTCAGATTAGTAGTACATTATTCCATTAGAGAAAATATAAATAGGTATTTCCATACCTATATATGGTTGCTACATCCTGGTTTAAAAAAATATTACCATAAGATTGGGAGATAGTTATGGTGTACTGGGATGAAGGGGCACATTGCATGTTTTTTCTCTCGACATCTTGTCTGCAAGAGGGTAATGTTTAGGTACCATCATCCTGGTGGTTTTCTCCAGACAATTCTTATTCCCATGTGGAAGTGTAGTGATTTAATTATTTACAAATTGATGGGGTTATCTAGGATCTTGAGGATTCATGACATTGTCTGGGTGATTTTCAATAGACTAATGAAGGTTTCTCACTACTGACCCATTCAATAGACTCACTCATTGGATGATATGGAAAAGACTTATATCTATGAGATAGTACACTTTCATGGAGTTCCCTTGATAATTCTATCTAATAGGGATAGATGTTTTATGTCATGTTTTGGAAGTCCTTTAGAAAATCCCTAGGGACTCAACTGATATATAGCACAACATAAGATTATTAGAAATAAAAATAGTCGAATAAGATGATTCTCATACTACATTATGTTCTTCATGGTTTCATACTAGAATTTTTTAGAGCTTGTAATGAAAATATATCTTGATATAGTTTTATTATATAATAAATTTACAAGATTTTATTTAGATGGCACCGTTTGAGCCTCTCTATGGATGGATGCACCACTCACCTCCCAATTGTAATTATGTGGGTGATGTAGAACTTTTTGAACCAAATACTATCTAGGATAACTTATATAGGGTGATGTTAATCAAGAAGAAGTTAGTGACTACTCATAGTAGGCATGGATTGCATAAAAACCAAAGGAGAAAAACAATGGAGTTTGTTGTTGGTAGTCAGGATTCATTGCTCATGTCACCTTAGTTGAGCAATAATCCTTTATAAAAGTAGGGGCATTGGGAAAAAATGTATTAAACCCTCTATGATCTAAAAATTTGTTGGGATAATGATTTTCCACTTGTACATTCCTTCACAATATCAAGCCATGCATACTTTTTTCAATATTTCTCAACATTGAATGTACAATCCTGATCTTCGCATGTAATAGACTGCGAGGGTTTTCAGTTAGATCAAGATAAAACTTATGAGGAATTTATGGTGTAGATTATAGATCAAAGTGAGAAGGTATTGTGTGGGAATATATTTCCACGTTTCTATATCCTTTGGAAGCATGAATAGATCTAGAAGGAAATGTGGGAATATGAGTCTGATGTTCAAGCTCAGTGGCATGAGTTCTTTGAGTAAGACAATGAAGGATACAAATCAGGGATGAGAATTCATTAGAGGGGGATGTTTTTAATATTCTCAATTTCAAATTTATCCTATTTCCATATTATGTTTATAACTTATAATTAATTTTATGTAAAAATTTATTTTTTTAATAAAAATCACACTTAATTTTAGATTTGTAACACCCCAAGCTTCTACGGTACGCTTCTCTTTGAATAATACAGTAGCATGTGTTGTACTCAACTTCGAGTTCTAACACACACCACGACTAATCAAAGTAGTCGTTATGAATAGTAATACCCACTTTTTGAAATTTTATAAATTTTATCCCTCAAAATGGACTTCATTTTTGGATTCGGAATATAAAAACTAGCCTAGGGTGAAATATTGGTACTTTTCGGATAACTTTCATATTTTGATGAATAGTGAAAATTACAAAATTTTAATTAAAAACAACTTTTTTAATAAAAATAATTAATAGTGATAAATTATGAATTTTAGTGGTTTTAAATTATATTTAGAATATATTTTTACCATTTAATACAATGTTGGTCATTGGACATAATTTCACATTTAAACCGGACATAAACAAGTGTCAATCTTTTGATAGTTATTGTTTCATAAAAACACGCTTTTTGTTTTAACAGCGGGAATTAATTTTAAATTAATAAATGAAACTTATATGTTTTGAATTTGTTAAAATAGAATTCATTATTGAATTCGGAATATCAAAATTATATTTGGGTAAAGTTTTGGTATTTTTCCGAAAACATTCAATTTCTTATGAATAGTGAAAAACACTGAGTTACTATTTAAAACCAGATTTTTATTTAAATAATTATTTATATAATTTAAATTTATTTAAGGTAAAAATAAATACATAACACCTATATAAATTCAATGCAATCCATTGGAGGCAGTTTATAATAATTTTAGATATATTATAATTTTATTGAACATTTTCACCGTCTTTTACCCACCTCCTAGGAGAATTTGTAAATTCACATAAAACATAATTTTACCACTTCTGTGAGTGGAATTTTGAAAATCTGAGAGACACTGTTAATATAAAGGAGTAAAATGTGGTTCAATAAGATAAAAATACTTTTCGTTGAATAGTAAATTTTTACTTTTATTTACCACGGTAAAAAGTAAATAGGGTAATTAAGGATAAAAATGATATTATTATTACCCTAACACATATCCTAATTATATTGGATAATTTTAATTCAACCAAAAACAAATTAGGAATAAAATATGACCCTTTAGGTCCACTTGGATTTGATTAGGACATTTATTATTATATAATTCAAAGAAGAGTTAAAATAGTTAAAATCAATGTTTAATAACTAAAACATTTTTAATATAGGGTTATACATAAGATAAATTCGATCATAAATATTAATTAGAAATATAAAAATATTTCCTAAATAATCGTATTTTAATTATAATTTTTAGAAATTAAAAAAATTAATTTATTTATGACACAATGATGATGCAGTAATTACCTTATTAGTGAAATATTAAAATAATTGTTATTATAAATACCCAAATAAATATAATTTGAGACTTTTAATGAATTAAAAGAATTTTATAGGTTAATATGACATGTTAGGATTGATTTAGTTAACTTTTTTTGAAGTAATCACGCTCTTATGAGTTTCACAAAAATCAAATACCAAATAGTGTCAAAAATGACATAAAATAATTTTTAAAAACAATATTATATTATGATTTGATATTAAATTCCTAAAAATACAAGGGTCGGCCAATGGACTTTTATCATTATATTTGTATCATTAATGGACCACTTGGGGGTCGTTTGGAAGTATAGAGTATGATTTTTAACTATATAATATAAAAATACAAAGTGACATGGTAAGTGTCAAACTAATTAACCAAGAGTTAAAACTAAAAGATAAGTTTAATATAATGATTCAAACCTGTCTAAAATCTATTGGATTAAATTATTTCGACCCATACCCACATTAGGCTTTTAATCATCTAATTTGGAGCCACTAGAAACCGAATATTAATTTATTATAAATTAATACTTTAATTTATTCCTAAAGAGCCCCTCCTCCCCTTAAAAAAGGACACCCACTATAACCAATTCCTCACACCTTTCAAGCCTTTTGGCTCGTCCAACCTCTGCCCAATTAATCTCCATACATCTCTCTCCTCCTCCTAGAAGCCTCACTTCAAGGAAAAGGCACTTCAAGAGTCCTTTTTGGTTCAAACCAAAGGGAGTTACCCAATTTAAAGGTAACGATTTCTCTTAGCTTCTTTTATTTTATTTTACTTCTCCAACCCCTAAACTCTTCTTATTCTTTTATTTTGTAATAAAAACAATATCATAAATATACTAGGATATTGTTATGAGAAGTATTCGAACTACACTTACACACACCTCCATCTAATGGGTGAAGAACATAATGGTTCTGTGGATGGCAACCAAACACCTCACGAAATGATGATTGTTCAATTATCTCCTACCACCTCTCATGGTGGCCATTATGATGGAAATGTAATTAAATATGATATTAATGATATTTATTTTATATATAAACTTCTTTAATTCCATTTTATATCATACCATTATTCGTTTCTTGTTCTATATATATATGATAATTTCATTTGAGGAAGTGCGGACTACCGCCCCCTCAAAGTGATATAACTCGTTCATACCATACATGGAATATATAAAGGATGGTTTTAATGAACATAATTAACATATATAAGATAATATATTATACTGGAATAATAATATACCTATAAATCATTAAGTTTTTATTCCTTTTAAAATGAAAAATGAAATGGAAGTAGCGTTCGTGCGTACATACGGATTACCGTCTCCACAAACGTGATGAGATTCATTTCCCCATCATATCCATTCAAGTATAATTATAATTTTATGATTAAAAATAATTTTTATGGACTTCATATCATTCTGGATATGTATAAGATACAACCTATCCATAACAAACACGGCTTATGTAACAAAACATATAAAATAAAACGAGTAACTTAACACCTGAAAAGACGATAATACTAACATATTATTAACAAAGAAATGTTAAAAGATCATATATGATATCATATTAAGGTATATTATTCTTTTAGAATTTAATAAAAATCATTTAACCATTATACAAGAGATTACCCTACCCTCGACAAAGGAAAAGTACAAGGTAAGGGGTTTTCATCTCACTCCTTATTCCCGTGAGATTCATGCCATATTAACACTATAAACTTTTGTGTGGTGTATATACTTCCCATAATTGTATTAATTTTGTAATAAACTTTAATTTATTTGTATTTACATATTCATTGTATGATACCTCTTTCATGGGGTGCATGTTTCGTAAGTTACCAAATTGAGAAGGGTTAATTTCACAATCTCTTTATTATCCGAGGTTGTTTTTACGTATCTATTGGGACATATTTATTATCCATGTCCATGTTTTATGAAAGAGTTTTCAAGGGATTCTTTTAAGGTATTTTTTTACTAAAACATCATTTCAAATGTTTTAAATATTTATTCTTCTAAATATTTCTCATTAATTTCCATGTCTTCAAAATGGGTTTTAAGGATTTATTTATATGGACATTAATGTTTTTAAAATGTTAATTCCTTTAAAAAGTTTCAAGGTGGTATGGGACACTTTGATTCAAAAATGAATTTAAATGACTTGTTTTCTATTTTTTGTGACTTTTAAATGTTTTCAAGAAAAATGGATATTTCATTCAAAGAGTTTTATAAATCATTTTCATCTATTTCAACATCCTTTGATGGATTTTAAACTTGTTTGAAGATTATTTATTATGATACAAATCATCTATATTGTATTGAAAGATTTGTGTTATGTTTGAATGTGGATGTGTTATTTTTACACCATTCATGGTTTATGGAGAAAGTATTTACATTTCATATGCTAGTATTAATACGAATGTTTATGTTATGTTTAAACCTGTTCATATGAGGAATGCATTGGACTTAGTAAGTGACAGGTGGAGCCTGCTATAGATCCTCTGTGCATCAGTATGCCCCATGAGACAAACTAATGTCTTGGCATGAGGACTTTCTAAATCCTTATTTGTAGTCTTGGCACGAGGCCTTGGCTACGTTGTGATGATAGTCGGTCAGTATGCATTCCGTCATTATGAAAGTGGTTATTGATATTGCATGTGATTATTCGACTAGTAGAATATCCATGCGAGTAAGTAAATGGAATTATTTGAGTTTTATCTTTTCCATATTATGCTGAAGTTCAAGTTTAAAAAGTCTTTTTTAGTTATGAATTGCCTTAAATGTTTATGTTTATTAATGAAAGTTTCTGCAATATTGTTATCCTCACTGAGCATCTGAGCTCACCCCTTTCAATGTTTTATTTTTCCCAGGATGTGAAGAAGTAATTTATGAATGGCCTGTAGGGATAGTATGTGGGGATATGAGAGTGTACTATGGAGACTATGTTGTTTTAGTTCTCATTTTTATGATGTAATGTAAAATTTATGAATGTATCTAGTGTTTCCAAGACTGCTAAACTGATCGGTCCTTCAGGATGTGATTCCTTGTAATCATGCCAATGTATTAAAATAATGCACCGACTTTGGCAAACTGAGGTCAGCATGTTACAGTTAGTATCAGAGGATGTTTAGCAATAACCTTGGAAGATATATTTAGATAAACTTTTATTTGAGAACATAGCCCTAAGATAGACTTTTAGGATTAGTAGAAAATAACTTCCTATAATTTTGATATTGTTGAGATTTTGTGAGTTTTCTGAGCAATACATCCATGTCTGGATACGAGCAGGAAGATGCGGCTCTGGCACAGATGTGAGTAGGGGTAAAACCCGAAAACACCGCTTTGAGCTAGACTCGAACGGGAACTGGTGCACGACAACGGGTCTTGCTGCACTCTTGGTTACAACACTCCCAGGGGATATTCTTAGGATAACTCTCATTTTCTTTACGAACCATTATGAAGGGTTTATGAGTATATACTTCCTCAAATAAAACATTTTTATGATCATAGACTATATCCATAAACTGTTCAATTTATGTTAAGTGTTTTACAATAATGGAATTATGTATTTTGATTCATAAACTAATCTAGTGTATGCCATTGTTTAGAAATGGCGCCCAGTAGAAGGAATGAGAATTCCAGCAATATGTATGATCCAAAGAGTAAGAAAGATCATATATTTGATGGTCTTAATCCAGAATTAATAAGGGAAATAGTCTACAACGTATTATCATCAAATGAATAAAAAATATCATGTGTTGATATCATAAGTAAATAATTCTCGAAGTCCTATGGCTTTGAAAGAAATCCAGATAAGGAAAGGATGGTAGAGAAAAGGAAAGATAAATGGAATAAGGTAAAGAAGGATTTTCCCATATGTGATAACTGTATAAAGAATCACCTTGTAAAATGCTTGAAGGTAATGGGAGTACGTTATAAGTGTGGAGAAGAAGGACACCAAGTACGTGACTGCAACGGTAAGAAAAAGGTTTCAAGTGTACAATGCTTCATCTTGAAGGAGTTTGGACACTACACGAACCGATGTCCCAGTCATCAGACTATGCCACAAATGATTCTATTGGATAATAATCAAGTTATGATACTACAACAGATGAAGTGTAAGGACTATTGTTGTTATGTTTTTATTTTCTAATTATTTCATTTAAGTGTTGTATCAATGATGTACAAGGAAAAATAAGGATTGTACTACAGTACTATTTCATTGAGGATTTGAGATTTTTGACTCTATAGCGAGTCAAACTTTTTGGAAATTACATGGTTGAAGGAAAGATAAACCTTAATATGATCCTAATATTGAGGTACTGGTTTTGGAATAAGATATGATTGATTTGGGTAAATTATATTGGATATTCTATACTTCCTTGAAACTAATTAAAGATTTGTATATTCCATCATTGTTGGAATTTACAAAAATTTTGGATGGATGAAGTATATCTAGTATTTTATAAGGAATAAGGGAGAATGAATGTTATCAATAAGGTTTTATGGTAATTTAGGATGTTTCAGTGTTTTAAAATAATACATGGTGAAGGTGTTCACATGTTATTACATGGAAAAACGATCTTAATTGTGTTTAAATTCCTTATAAATTTTGTACTATTAGTTTGGATAGTAGTATTTTGGATAAGTCTAAAGGATGGAATGGATTAAGTTTGAAAGGTTATTTTTGGGTTTTTATAAAAGTACAACACGCAGACTATGTGACAACCCGTCGTGTTGGGGAAATTTGCGGGAATCGAACCCACAACCATAGTGCGATTGGGATTTATCGCCTACCACTGGACTACGTGAAGTCCCTGGATTGTATAATGTAGTTTTTATAAGGGGTCTGATATGTAAATTATACATTATTTTATTTTGGTACCCTATACGATTAGGATATATAGAGTATTTTTTTATTGTATTATGTTTCGGGGTGAAAGATGAGTTTGTGGTAGAAATTTATTAGTGGATAAAACTCTAATTATAAAGTAAGTATATCTCCTTATGATCATATCCAATCTCAAAAATAAATTCATCAACATTAATAAAAGGATCTTAGAACAAAAATGTTGTCCTAGATGGTACCTTAGAGCATCACAAATTTAAGGATTTGGGATTGTTGGGCTTTTCATAGCCATGTTCTCTACCACTCTCCATCAGATATTGATGGTTATATTTTTCTTCCATATCCATATTTTCTTACATGGAAACCTAGTATGTGTTATTTTCGGTAACCTTCATACTTACCACTCTTTAATTTCAATAGAGGCCTCATTAATCCATTTTTCGATGTGGGATTTCAACTAAGATATTTTGAAATGTCAATCCTAAGTTTCCAATACCGATCATAAATTGCGAGGACGCAATTTATTGAAGTAGGGGAGAATGTAACACCCCATGCTTCTACGGTACTCTTCTCTTTGAATAATACAGTATCATGTGTTGTACGCAACTTCGAGTTCTAACACACACCACAACTAATCAAAGTAGCCATTATGAATAGTAATACACACTTTTTGAAATTTTATAAATTTTATCTCTAAAAATGGGCTTCATTCTTGGATTCGTAATATCGAAATTACCCTAGGGTGAAATTTTGGTACTTTTCAGATAACTTTCATATTTTGACGAAGAGTGAAAATTACTAAATTTTAATTAAAAACTACTTTTTTAATAAAAATAATTAATAGTGATAAATTATGAATTTTAGTGGTTTTAAAGTATATTTACAATATATTTTTACCATTTAATCCAATTTTGGTCATTGGACATAGTTTCACTGTAACAGCCCAAGATTTTATGAAAAATATTCTTTTTAATTTTATTAATGTCTTGTGTTGTACGCTACACCAAAAGGAGCTTGCACAACACGCATCCTTGACTTGCCTTGCATTACACGCAATCGCAACCTTCCTCGATAGTGTGTGTAGTACGCAATAACGAGTTTCACTAAACAGCGATATGCTATTAAAACTAGCCGTTATGAATAGTAATAACCACTTTTTGAAATTTTGTAAATTTTATTTTTCAAAATGGATTTCATTTTTGGATTCGGAGTATCGAATTTAGCCTAAGGTGAAATTTTGGTACATTTCGGATAACTTTCATATTCTGATGAATAGTGAAAATTACTAAATTATAATTAAAAACAACTTTTTTAATCGAAATAATTAATAGTGATAAATTATTAATTTGAGTGGTTTTAAAGTATATTTAGAATATATTTTTACAATTTAATACAATGTTGGTCATTGGACGTAATTTCACATTTAAACCTGACATAAACAAGTGTCAATCTTTTGATAGATATTGTTTCGTAAAAACACGCTATTTGTTTTAATAGCGGGATTTAATTATAAAATTAATTAATTCAACTTATATGTTATGAATTTGGTAAAATAGACTTCATTTTTGAATTCGGAATATGAAATATAGCTTAGGATGAAATTTTGGCATTTTTCTGAAAACTTTCAATTTTTGATGAATAGTGAAACCACTAAGTGGTAGGTTAAAAACTGAATTTTGCATAAAACTTAATTTTACCACTTCTGTGAATGGAATTTCGAAAATCCGAGAGACACGGTTAATATCAAGGACTAAAATGTGGTTCAATGAGATGAAAATAATTTTTGGTGAATAGTAACTTTTTACTTTTTTTTACCGCGGTTAATAGTAAATAGGGTAACTAAGGGTAAATATGATATTACTATTACCCTAACACATGTCCTAATTCTATTGGACAAGTGTAATTCGACCAAAAACAAACTTAGGAATAAAATATGACCATTTAGGCCCACTTGGATTAGATTAGGACATTTATTATGAATTTATTTAAAGAAGGGTTAAAATAGTTAAAATAAAAGTTTAATAAGTAAATCATTTTCAATATGGGGTTATACATAAGATAAATTCGATTGTAAATATTCATTATAAATCTAAAAAGATTTACTACATGATGGTATTTTATTTGTAATTTTTAGACATCAAATAATTTAATTTATTTATGACACAACGATGATGCAGTAATTATCTTATTAATGAAATATTGACATAATTGATGTTATAAACACCAAAATAAATGTAATTTGAGATTTTTTATGAATTACACTAATTTTCTAGGTTACTATGATATATTAATGTTGATTTAATCAACTTGGTTCGAACATATAATTCTGTTATGACTTTCACAAAAATCATATATCAAATAGTGTCAAAATTGACACAAAATAGTTTTTAAATCAAATATTATATTATTAATTGTTATTTTATTCCTAAAAATCTAAGGTTCGGCCAAATGACTTAGATAAGGATATATATATTAATAATAAACAATTTTTGGTTCGTTTGGCATGTTATAGTAAGTTTATTAACCATATAGTGAAAGAAAACAAAAAGACACGGTAAAAGTTAAATTATTTAACTTAGAGTTAAATATAATTGATAAGGTTTAAAATAATATCCAAACATGTCTAAATTTGATTGGTTGATGAGATTACAACCCTATCTCATCTAATCTTCGAATATGAGTCATTTTTGGAGGTTTTTAAGTGGGGTTAGATTTATTATAAATTAATATTTTTATGAATTCCTAAGGTGCCCCTCTCCTCCCTTATAAAAGGGCACCTCCTCCCCCTCCTCCTCACACCAATTTTGAGCACTCAAGCTCGGCCAACCCCTGCCATTTTCTCCTCTCCACTTTCCTAGAATAATCCTAGAGGTTCTGGTCTTCTCCAAAGACCAATCTTAGTTCCTTAAGTGGAGGATTCAAAGAGGCGTTCCAAAGAAGAGGTAATATCCATTACCGATCTTTTCAATTTATTTCTTCTTCAACTTCTTCTTCTTTAGTTGTTTCATGATAAAGTAATAACATCAGTATTACTTACATACTTATATGTTATTATAAATATGAAACAACCATAATTCACCTTCTATCCATCCTACGGAAAAATGAAATCACCGCGCGTGCGTACGTACGGAATACCGTCTCCACGCCGTGGTGTAATCTATTTTCCACCATCACCTTACAAGGATGGGTATAATGGTGTAATGAGTAACTACATATGATTATTATGAAGTAATATTGATACTGAAATAATATATATATACTCCAATACAATTCCACGATCATAGGAACGATATCATCACTCGTGCGTACGTACGGAATACCGTCTCCACGATGTGATGCGACTCGTTCTACATGATCTTCATTTCATAATGATTATATAAATGAATTGAATGAATGAATATGGTATATAATACACTAATACCATTCTGGAAATGAATTATATATAACCTAAAGATAAGAATAAGAATTTATTCGACAAAACACGCATAAGAACAAAAAGTTATAAAGACCCGAGTAACAAGTAACAATGAAATATTACTAACAAGAAGCTAATAATATGACCATATATGATATCATATCAATATGTATGATTCTGGAATAAGTCAATAACATTATTTAAACCATTATACAGGAGCTTCGGACACGTACAAAGCTAATCGGACCTAAGGTAAGGGAAATATCACAATCTCATTTTTATCCGAGATTGTTTATTCGTAAGTATTTACTGGGGGGTATTTTATCATCCACATCCATGTTTCATCAATATGTAATATTATTTCCATCCATCTACAATTGTTTAAATCCATTTTTACCCTTAGGTGAGTTTTTAGTAAAGAATATGAAAGGAATCTTTTGTCGTTTTTCCGTAAGAGGGACTTTTTGACTTTTCCGACAAAAGTACGAAGAATGTTTTTTTTTAACTTATACGGCATGAATGGATTTTTAAAACATTACTTCAAAGAAGATTCCTTTACAAGTTTTCAAGTTTATTTTTAATCAACTTCTTTTATTTTAAAGTTGTATGACATGTTATGAAAGGAAAAATGTTTTTGAAGAAGAAAGGATATTTTCCTCAAAAATGGAGTTCAAGTGTTTTATCAAAATTATTTTCCATCTAAGATAATAAAGGGTTCTGTTTTTATCCCTATTATTACATGGATTTGATTATGTTGTGATGGAAATATTTTTATGAATTCCTTTATCTTATATGAATTGTTTTATGATGTCATGTTGTTTAAGAATTCCATTTTTATTACATGGGTTACGCTATGATGTATGGTTTATGATTATGTGGCACACATAAGAAAGGATTCATTATGAGATGGGTGGGACCTATATCTCCCTCCAATGCATTGGGTAAAGACTTTATATCTCATGAGATAGACATGGCTGGAACGGAAGGTTATTTCGGTTCAGTGATACAGGACTGAAACGAGGAGTGAACTCGGTTCAGAAAGAGACTTTGTCCACTAAGATAGTCTTGGCAATGAGTCATGACTAACAAGAAATGATTTTCCATGATTATGTGTGCATGCCACAAAGTTTCAAGTTTCATGTTATGATTATGGGGATCTCATTTTCACTTCTATGATTTGTTCCATGTTAAGATATTATGATCCCTTTTGCAGGTTGTGATTTTCAAAAAGATATGATATGATTTTTATTTCTTTTGTATACCCTTACTGAGCATTTGAGCTCACCCTTTTATGTTTTCTTTTCCCCAGGATATAAAGAAAGGTTTTAGGTAAAAAAAATGGAAGATCTTTACGGGAGATATTGAAGATCTTTCACCAGGATTAGAAGATTATGTTCCGAGTTTCCAAAGACACTAAACTATTACGATCCTTTAGTGTGTGTTTTTGTTATGTACTAAGTATTCCGAAAATGTAATGTAATGTCCATGTACGTCAGGATACGGGTCTCTACATTCACATTTAAAACGGATATAAACAAGTGTCAATCTTTTGATAGTTATTGTTTCTTATAAACACACTTTTTGTTTTAACAGCGGGAATTAATTTTAAATTAATAAATGAAACTTCTATGTTTTGAATTTGGTAAAATAGACTTCATTATTGAATTCTTAATATCAAAATTTTCTTAGGGTAAATTTTTGGTATTTTTCCGAAAACTTTCAATTTTCGATGAATAGTGAAAAACACTAAGTTACTATTTAAATCTGGATTTTTCTTTAAATAATTAATTATATAATTTAAATTTATTTTAGGTAAAAATATATACATAACATGTAGAGACCCGAAGCCTGACGTACATTGAAATTACATTACATTTGCGGAATACTTAGTACATTACAAAAACACACACACAAGGATCGTAATAGTTTAGTGTCTTTGGAAACTCGGAACGTAATCTTCTAATCGTGGGGAAAGATCTTCAATATCTCCCATAAAGATCTTCCCTTTTTTTACCTAAAAACCTTTCTTTATATCCTGGGGAAAAGAAAACATAAAAGGGTGAGCTCAAATGCTCAGTAAGGGTAAAAAAAAGAAATATCAATCACATCATATACATAAGAACATAGCTTTTGAAAATCTTAACCTTCAAAAGCGCTCATAATATCATAACATGGGATAAATCATAGAAGTGAAAATGAGATCACCATAATCATAACATGAAACTTGAAACTTTGTGGCATGCACACATAATCATGGAAAATCATTTCTTGTTAGTCATGACTCATTGCCGAAACTATCTTAGTGGACAAAGTCCCTTTCTGAATCGAGTAACCCTCGTTTCAGTCCTGTTTTACTGAACCGGTATAACCTACCGTTCCAGCCCTGTCTATCTCATGAGATATAAAATCTTTACCCAATGCATTGGAGGGAGATATAGGTCCCACCCATCTCATAATGATACCATTCTTATGTGTGCCACAAAATCATAAATCATACATCATTTCATAACCCATGTAATAAAAATGGGATTCTTAAACAACATGACATCATAAAACCATTCATATAAGATAAAGGAATTCATAAACATAATTCCATCACAGCATAGTCAAATCAATGTAAAAATATGGATAGAAACAGAACCCTTTATTATCTTAGATGGAAAATAATTTTGATAAAACACTTGAAATGATTTCTTGAGGAAAATATCCTTTCTTCTTCAAAATCAATTTCTTTTCACAAAACATCATGAAATTTTAAAAGAAAGAGATTTTATTAAAAATAGTCATGAAATCTTTTGTAGGAAGATTCATGAAAATAAGGCTTTATAAAACCGTAAAAATCCGTTCGTTCCGTTTAAGTTTAAAAAACATTCTTCGTACTTTTGTCGGAAAAGTCAAAAAGTACCTCGTACGAAAAACGACAAAAGATTCATTTCATATCTTTTACTAAAAACTCACCGAAGGGTAAAATTGGATTTAAACAATTGTAGGTTGATGTAAATAACATTACATATTGATGAAACATGGATGTGGATGAAAAAATATACCCCAGTAAATTTCAAAGTACAAACAATCTCGGATAAAAATGAGATTGCGATATTTCCCTTACCTTAGGTCCGACTTGCTTTGTAAGTGTCCGAACCTCCTGTATAATGATTTAAATCATGTTATTGACTTATTACAGAATCATATTCATTGTTATGATATCATATATGGTTCACTTATGAAATTATATTACCCGTTCTTTTGTAAATTCCATGTTAAAGAAGCGTTTTGGGTAAAATCGTTTCATTTATCGTAGGTGTTTTGACTTGTTGTTCTTGACATCATTATTACTTATATCATGATTTAATTACTTCCAGAATATAAAATATGATTTATATATCATATATATTCAGTATATATATATATATAATAGGTAGATAAATAAAATGAAAAACACCGTTCATGGAGACGGTAGTCCGTACGTACGCATGAACGCTGTTTTCCTTTCCTTATTGTCTTGAAATGGAAGTAAGTAGATGACATAAATATGTATATATATACATAAATCCAGTAGCTTTATAATGTCATATATTTCATTATTATTTCTTATATATACATTATAATCATTCTTAAATGGTTAACATGGAGAATGAATCTCATCGCGTCGTGGAGACGGTATTCCGTACGTACGCACGAGCGATGATATCATTTCTATAAATATTGAATTGAATTGGAGTGGATTATACAATATATCAGAATCAATATGATGTTGTAATAACTATGTATAGTTATTCTTTACACCATTATACCCATCCATGTAAGGTGGTGGTGGAAAATAGATTACACCACGGCGTGGAGACGGTATTCCGTACGTACGCACGCGCGGTGATTTCATTTTTCCGTAGGATGGATAGAAGGTGAATTAGGGTTGTTTCATATTTATAATAACATATCAGTATGTAATTAATACTGAGGTTATTACTTTATCATGAAACAACTAAAGAATAAGAAGTTGAAGAAGAAAGAAATTGAAAAGATCGGTAATGGATATTACCTCTTCTTTGGAACGCCTCTTTGAATCCCCCACTTAAGGAACTAATATTGGTCTTTGGAGAAGACCAGGACCTCTATGATTATTCTAGGGAAGTGGAGAGGAGAAAATTTCAGGGGTTGGCCGAGCTTGAGTGCTCTAATTGGTGTGAGGAGGAGGGGGAGGAGGTGCCCTTTTATAAGGGAGGAGAGGGGCACCTTAGGAATATCTCAAAATATTATTTTATATTAAAGTCAAAATCGGTTTATAATGGTTCCAAAGGGTCTTATTTCGAAGCTAAAGTGGGGAAGGGTCGAAATCCTATCAACCAATAGGACTTAGACAAGTTTAGGGTATTATTTTAACCTTATCAATTTGATTTAACTCTAAGTTAAATAATTTAACTTTTACCGTGTCTTTTTGTTTTCTTTCACTATATGGTTAATAAACTTACTATAACATGCCAAACGAACCCCAAATTGTATATTATTAATACATATATCCTTATCTAAGTCATTTGGCCGAACCTTAGATTTTTAGGAATAAAATAACAATTAATAATATAATATTTGATTTAAAAACTATTTTGTGTCAATTTTGACACCATTTGATATATGATTTTTGTGAAAGTCATAACAGATTTATATGTTCGAACCAAGTTTATAAAATCAACACTAATATGTCATAGTAACCTATAAAATTAGTGGAATTCATAAAAAGTCTCAAATTACATTTATTTGGGTGTTTATAACATCAATTATGTCAATATTTCATTAACAAGATAATTACTCCATCATCTTTGTGTCATAAATAAATTAAATTATTTGATGTCTAAAAATTACAAATAAAATACCATCATGTATTAAATCTTTTTAGCTTTCTAATGAATATTTTCAATCGAATTTATCTTATGTATAACCCCATATTAGAAATGATTTACTTATTAAACTTTGATTTTAACTATTTTAACCCTTCTTTAAATAAATTAATAATAAATGTCCTAATCTAATCCAAGTGGGCCTAAATGGTCATATTTTATTCCTAAGTTTGTTTTTGGTCGAATTACACTTGTCCAATAGAATTAGTACATGTGTTAGGGTAATATTAATATCATATTTACCTTTAGTTACCCTATTTACTATTAACCGTGGTAAAAAAAGTAAAAAGTTACTATTCACCAAAAATTATTTTCATCTCATTGAACCACATTTTAGTCCTTGATATTAATCGTGTCTCTCGGATTTTCGAAATTCCATTCACAGAAGCGGTAAAATTAAGTTTTATGCAAAATTCAGTTTTTAACCTACCACTTAGTGGTTTCACTATTCATCAAAAATTGAAAGTTTTCAGAAAGATGCCAAAATTTCATCCTAAGCTATATTTCATATTCCGAATTCAAAAATGAAGTCTATTTTACCAAATTCATAACCTAGAAATTGCATTAATTAATTTTATAATTAAATCCCGCTGTTAAAACAAATAACGTGTTTTTAAGAAACAATATCTATCAAAACATTGACACTTGTTTATGTCTACTTTAAATGTGAAATTACATCCAATGACCAACATTGTATTAAATTGTAAAAATATATTCTAAATATACTTTAAAAACACTCAAATTAATGATTTATCACTATTAATTATTTCGATTAAAAAAGTTGTTTTTAATTATAATTTAGTAATTTTCACTATTCATCAGAATATGAAAGTTATCCGAAAAGTACCAAAATTTCACCTTAGGCTAAATTCGATTCTCCGAATCCAAAAATGAAGTTCATTTTGAAATATAAGATTTACAGAATTTTAAAAAGTGGTTATTACTATTCATAACGGCTAGTTTTAATAATATTTTAATAGCATATCATTGTTTAGTGAAACTCGTTATTGCGTACTACACACGCTATCGAGGAAGGTCACAATTGCGTGTATGCAAGGCAAGTCAAGGATGCGTGTTGTGCAAGCTCCTTTTGGTGTAGCGTACAATACAAGACATTAGTGAAATAAAAAGAATATTTTTCATAAAATCTCGGGCTGTTACATAACACCTATACAAATTCAATGTAATTCATTGGAGGTAGTTTATAATAATTTTAGATATATAAAAATTTTATTGAACTTTTTCACCTTCTTTTACTCGCCTCTTATGATAATTTGTAAATTCACATAAAACATAATTTTACCACTTCTGTGAGTGGAATTTCTAAAATCTGAGAGACACTGTTAATATCAAGGAGTAAAATTTGGTTCAATAAGATAAAAATAATTTTTGGTGAATAGTAAATTTTAACTTTTATTTACACCAGTTAAAAGTAAATAGGGTAATTAAGGGTAAAAATGATATTATTATTACCCTAACTCATTTCCTAATTTTATTGGATAAGTTTAATTCAACCAAAAACAACCTTAGGAATAAAATATAACCCTTTAGGTCCACTTGGATTAGATTAGGACATTTGTTATTATTTAATTCAAAGAAGAGTTAAAAGAGTTAAAATCAAAGTTTAATAACTAAAACATTTTTAATATAGGGTTATACATAAGATAAGTTCGATAATAAATATTAATTAGAAAGCTAAAGATATTTCCTTCATAATGGTATTTTAATTATAATTTTTAGACATTAAATAATTTAATTTATTTATGACACAATGATGATGCAGTAATTACCTTATTAGTGAAATATTAAAATAATTGATATTATAAATGCCCAAATAAATATAATTTGAGACTTTTAATGAATTAAAAGAATTTTATAGGTCAATATGACATCTTAGGATTTATTTAAATAACGTTTTTCGAACTAATCATGTTGTTATGAGTTTCAAAAAAATCAAATACCAAATAGTGTCAAAATTGACATAAAAGAATTTTTAAAACAAATATTATATTATTAATTGATATTAAATTCCAAAAAATCTAAGGTTCAGCCAAAGGACTTTTATCATTATATTTGTATAATTAATTGACCACTTGGGGGTCTCTTGGAAGTATATAGTATGTTTATTAACTAAATAATATAAAAATACAAAGTGACATGGTAAGTGTCAAACTAATTAACCAAGAGTTAAAACTAAAATATAAGGTTAATATAATGACCCAAACCTATCTAAAATCTATTGGATGAAATTATTTATACCCATACCTACCTTAGTCTTTGAATAATCCACTTTGGAGACATTAGAAACCGAATATAAATTTATTATAAATTAATACTTTAAGTTATTCCTAAAGAGCCCCTCCTCCCCCTTTTAAAAGGACACCACCTATAACCAATTCCTCACACCTTTCAAATCTTTTGGATCGTCCAGAATCTGCCCAATTAAGCTCCCTAAATCCCTCTACTCCTCCTAGAAGCCTCACATTAGGAATAAAGCACTTCAACAGTTCTTTTTGGTTCAAACCAAAGGGAGTTACCCAAATTAAAGGCAACGATTTCTCTTAGCTTCCTTTCTTTTATTTTACTTCTACAACCCCTAAACTCTTCTTATTATTTTATTTTGTAACAAAAACAGTATCCTAAATATAGTAGTATATCTTTATGAGAAGTATTAGAACTAAACATACACATACCTCCGTCTAATGTGTGAAGAACATAATGTTTCTGTGGATGGAAACCAAACACCTCACGAAATGATGATTGTTCAATTATCTCCAACCACCTCTAATGGTGGCCATTATGATGTAACTGTAATTAAATATGATATTTATGATATTTATTTTATATATAATCTTATTTAATTCCATTTTATATCATACCATTATTCATTTCATGTTCTATATATATACGATAATTTCATTTGAGGAAGTCCGGACTACCGCCCCCTCAAAGTGATATGACTCGTTCATACCATACATAGAATGTATAAAGGATGGTGTTAATGAACATAAGTGAAATATATAAGATACTATATTATACTTTAATAATAATATACCTATGAATCATTTGGTTTTGATTCCTTTTAAAATGAAAAAGGAAATGGAAGTAGCGTTCGTGCGTACATACGGATTACGGCCTCCACAAACGCGATGAGATTCGTTTTCCCATCATATACATTCAAGTATAATGCTAATTTTATGATTAAAAATAATTTTTAAGGACTTTATATCTTTATGTATATGTATAAGATACAACCTATCCATAACAAACACGGCTTATGTAACAAAACATATAAAAATAAAACGAGTAAGTTAACACCTGAAACGACGATAATACTAAGATATTATTAACAAAGCAATGTTAAAAGATCATATATGATATCAAATTAAGGTATATTATTCTTTTATAATTTAAAAACAATCATTTAACCATTATACAGGAGATTACCCTACCCTCGACAAAGGAAAAGTACAAGGTAAGGGGTTTTCATCTCACTCCTTGTTGCCGTGAGATTCATGTCCTATTGCCATTATAACCTTTTGTGTGGTGTATGTACTTCCCATAATTGTATTCTTTGTGTAATACACTTTAATATATGTGTCTTTACATATTCATTTTGTGATACCTCTTTCATGGGGTGTATGTTTTGTAAGTTACCAAATTGGTAAGGTTTAATTTCACATTCTCTTTATTATCCGAGGTTGTTTTTACGTAAGTATCTATTGGGACATATTTATTATCCATGTACATGTTTTATGAAAGAGTTTTCAAGGGATTTTTGAAGGGATTTTTTTACTAAAGAATCATTTCAAATGTTTTAAATATTTATTCTTCTAAATCTTTCTCATTAATGTCCATGTCTTCAAAATGGGTTTTAAGGATTTATTTATATGGACATTAATGTTTTTAAAATGTCAATTCCTTTTAAATGTTTCAATGTGGTATGGGACACTTTGATTCAAAAATGAATTTAAATGACTTGTTTTCTAAATTTTGTGACTTTTAAATGTTTTCAAGAAAAATGGATATTTCTCACAAAGAGTTTTACAAATCATTTTCATCTATGTCAACATCCTTTGATGGATTTTAAACTTGTTTGAAGAAGATTTATTATGATAAAAATCTTCCATATTCTATTGAAGTTTTTGTGATATGTTTGAATGTGGATGTGTTATTTTTATACCATTCATGGTTTATGGAGAAAGTATTGACATTTCTTATGCTAGTTTTAATAAGAATTTTATGTTATGTTTAAACCTGTTCATATGAGGAATGCATGGGAATTAGTAAGTGACGGGTGGATCCCGTTATAGCTCCTCGATGCATCGGTAGGTCTCATTAGACAAACTAGTGTATTAGTACTAGGTCTTGAAATAATCTTATTTGTAGTCTTGGCATGAGGTCTTGGCTAGGTGGTGATAATTGTCTGGCATTATGCATTCTGTCATTATGAAAGTGGTTATTGATATTGCATGTGATTATTCAACTAGTAGAATATCCATGCGAGTAAGTAAATGGCATTATTTGATTTTTATCTTTTCCATATTATGATTAAGTTAATGTTTAAAAAGGATTTTGTTTTAGTTATACATTGCCTTAAATGTTTATGTTTATTCATGATAGTTTCTGTGATATTGTTATCCTTACTGAGCATCTGAGCTCACCCCTTTCAATGTTTTATTTTTCCCAGGATGTGAAGAAGTAATTTATGAATGGCCTGCAGGGATAGTATGTGGGGATATGAGAGTGGACTATGGAGACTATGTTGTTGTAGTTTTCATTTTTATAATGTAATGTAAAATTTATGAATGTATCTAGTGTTTCCAAGACTGGTAAACTGATCAGTCCTTTGGGACGTGATTCCTTGTTATCATGCCAATTTATTAAAATAATGCACCCTCTTTGGAAAACTGAGGTCGGGGCGTTATAATTGGTATCAGAGGAAGTTGATAAATAACCTTGGAATCTTGATTTAGATAAACTCTGATTAGAGCACATATCCCTAAGATGAACTTTGAGGATTAGTAGAGAATAACTTCCTATAATTTTGATATTGTAGAGATTTTGTGAGTTTTACGAGCAATACATCCCTGTTTGGATACGAGCAGGTAGAGGCGGCTATGGCATCGATGTACCTAGGGGTAAAACCCGAAAACACCGCTTTGAGCTAGACTCGAACGGAAACTGGTGCATGACAATGGGCTTTGCTGCACTCTTGGTTACGACACTCCCTGGGGATATGCTTAGGATAATTCTCATTTTATTTACAAACCATTATGAAGGGTTTATGAGTATATACTTCCTAAAATAAATTATTTTTTGGATCATGGATTATATGCATAAACTATTCAATTTATGCTAAGTGTTTTAAAATAATGGAATTATGTATTTTGATTCATAAACTAATCTAGTGAATGGCATTGTTTTGAAATGGCACCCAGTAGAAAGAATGAGAACTCCAGCAATACGTATGATCGAAAGAGAAAGAAAGATCCTATATTTCTTGGTCTTAAGCTAGAATTTAGAAGGGAAATAGTCTCCCATGTATTATCATTGTATGAATAAATAATATCATGTGTTGATATGATAAGTAAAGAATTCTCAGAGTCCTATGGCTTTGAAGGGAATCCCGAGAAGGAAAGGATGGTAGAGAGAAGGACAGATAAAGGGAATAAGGTAAAGAAGGATTTTCCCATATGTGATAACTTTAGAAAGAATCACCTTGGAAAATTCGTGAAGGGAAGGGGAGTATGTTATAAGTGTGGAGAAAAAGGACACCAAGTACGTGACTGCAAGGGTAAGAAAAAGGTTTCAAGTGTACAATGATTCATCTACAAAGAGTTTGGACACTACGTGAACCAATGTCCCAGTCATCAGACTATGCCATAAATGATTCTATTAGATAATAATCAAGTTATGATACTACAAAATATGAAGTGGAATGACTAGTGTTATTATGTTTTTATTTTCTAATTATTTCATTGAAGTGTTGTATCAATGATGTACTGGAAATAAATAAGGATTGTACTGCAGTACTATTTCATTGAGGATTTGAGATTTTTTGTCTCTACAGTGAGTTAAACTTTTTGGAAATTACATGGTTGAAGGAAAGATAAACCTTAATATGGTCCTAATATTGAGGTTCTGGTTTTGGAATAAGATATGGTTGATTTGGGTAAATTATATTGGATATTCTTTACTGCCTTGAAACTGATTAAAGATTTGTATATTCCATCATTGTTGTAATTTACAACATTTTTTGATGGATGAAGTATATCCTGTATTCTATAAGGAATAAGGGAGCATGAATGTTATCAATACGGTTTTGTGGTAATTTAGGATGTTTCAGTGTTTTAAAATAATACATGGTGAATGTGTTCACATGTTATTACATGGAAAAAATGTTCTTCATTGTGTTTAACTTCCTTATAAATTTTTTACTGTGAGTTTGGGTAGTAGTATTTTGCATAAGTCTAAAGGTTGGAATGGATTATGTTTGAAAGGTTATTTTTGGGTTTTTATAAAAGGACAACACACAGACCGTGTGACAACCCATCGTGTCGGACAAAGCTGCGGGAATCGAACCCATAACCATAGTGTGATTTGGATTTATCACCTACCACTGGACTACGTGAAGTCCCTGGACTTTATAATGTAGTTTTTTAATGGGTCTGGTATGTAAATTATACATTCAATATATTTGGAACCCTATACGTTTAGGATAAATAGAGCATTTTTTATTGTATTATGTTTCGGGGTGAAATATGAGTTTTGTGGTAGAAATTTATTAATTGATAAAACTCTAATTATAAAGTAAGTATATCTCCTTATGATCATAGCCAATCTCATAAATAAATTCATCAACATTAATAAAAGGAACTTAGAACAAAAATGTTGTCCTAGATGGTACCTTAGATCATCACAAATTTATGGATTTGGGATTGTTGGCCTTTTCATAGCTATGTTCTATACCACTCTCCATCAGATATTGATGGTTATATTTCTCTTCCATATCCATATTTTCCTACATGGAACCCTAGTATGTGTTATTTTTGGTAACCTTCATACTTACCACTCTTTAATTTCAATAGAGGCATTATTAATCCATTTTTCGATGTGGGATTTCAACTAAGATATTTTGAAATGTCAACCATAAGTTTCCAATATCGAGCATAAATTTCGAGGACGCAATTTATTAAAGGATGGTAGAATGTAACACCCCAAGCTTCTACGGTATGCTTCTCTTTGAATAATACAGTAGCGTGTGTTGTATGCAACTTCGAGTTCTAACACACACTACGACTAATCAATAGCCGTTATGAATAGTAATACCCACTTTTTAAATTTTTTTAAATTTTATCTCTCAAAATGGAATTCATTTTGGGATTCATAATATCTAAATTATCCTAGAGTGAAATTTTGGTACTTTTCGGATAACATTCATATTTTGATGAATAGTGAAAATTACTAAATTTTAATTAAAAACAACTTTTTTAATCAAAATAATTAATAGTGATAAATTATGAATTTTAGTGGTTTTAAATTATATTTAGAATATATTTTGACCATTTAATCCAATTTTGGTCGTTGGACATAATTTCACATCAAAACCGAACATAAACAAATGTCAATCTTTTGATAGTTATTATTTCTTAAAAACACGCTTTTTGTTTTAACAGTGGGAATTAATTTTAAATTAATAAATTAAACTTCTATGTTTTGAATTTGGTAAAATATACTTCATTATTGAATTCAGAATATCAAAATTAGCTTAGGGTAATTTTTTGGTATTTGTCCGAAAACATTCAATTTTTGATGAATAGTGAAAAACACTAAGTTACTATTTAAAACTGGATTTTTATTTAAATAATAATTTATATAATTTAAATTTATTTTAGGTCAAAATAGATACACAACACCTATATAAATTCAATGTAATTCATTGGAGGCAGTTTATAATAATTTTAGATATATAAAATTTTTATTGAACTTTTTCACCGTCTTTTACCCGCCTCCAATGATATTTTGAAAATTCACATAAAACTTAATTCTACCACTTCTATGAGTGGAATTTTAAAAATCCGAGAGACACGGTTAATATGAAGGAGTAAAATGGGGTTCAATAATATAAAATTACTTATTGGTGAATAGTAAATTTTTACTTTTATTTACGACGGTAAAAAGTAAATATGGTAATTAAGGGTAAACATGATATTATTATTACCCTAACACATGTCATAATTATATTGGATAATTTTAATTCAACCCAAGACAACCATAGAAATAAAATATGACCCTTTAGGTCTACTTGGATTAGGTTAGGACATTTATTATTATTTAATTCAAAGAAGAGTTAAAACAGTTAAAATCAGAGTTGAATAACTAAAACATTTTTAATATAGGGTTATACATAAGATAAATTCGATCATAAATATTCATTAGAAAGAAAAAAATATTTCATACATAATGGTATTTTAATTATAATTTTTAGACATTAAATAATTTAATTTATTTATGACACAATGATGATGCAGTAATTACCTTATTAGTGAAATATTAAAATAATTGATATTATAAATACCCAAATAAATATAATTTGAGACTTTTAATTAATTAAAATAATTTTATAGGTTAATATGACATTTTAGGATTGATTTAATTTACTTTTTTTGAATTAATCATGCTGTTACGATTTTCACAAAAATCAAATACCAAATAGTGTCAAAATTGACATAAAAGAATTTTTAAAACAAATATTATATTATTAATTGATATTAAATTTCTAAAAATATAAGGTACGTCCAAAGGACTTGTATCATGATAGGGGTATCATTAATGGACCACTTGGGGGTCTCTTGGTAGTATATAGTATGTTTATTAACTATATAATATAAAAATACAAAGGGACATGGTAAGTGTCAAACTAATTAACCAACAGTTAAAACTAAAAGATAAGGTTAATATAATGACCCAAACCTGTCTAAAATATATTGGTTGAAAGTATTTCTACCCATCCCCACCTTAGTCTTTGAATAATCCACTTTTTATCCATTATAAACTGAATATGAATTTATTATAAATTAATACTTTAAGTTATTCCTAAAGAGGCCCTCCTCCCCCTTATAAAACGACACCACCTCTAACCAATTCCTCACACCTTTCAAGCCTTTTGTATCATCAAACCTCTGCCCAATTAAGCTCCCTACATCCCTCCCCTCTTCCTAGAAGCCTCTCTTTAGGCATAAGGCACTTCAAGAGTCATTTTTTGTTCAAACCATAGGGATTTACACAAATTAAAGGTAATGATTTCTCTTAGCTTCTTTTCTTTTATTGTACTTCTACAACCCCTAAAATCTTCTTATTATTTTCTTTTCTAACAAAACCAGTATCCTAAATATACTAGGATATTGTTATGAGAATTATTCGAACTACACTTACACACACCTCCATCTGATGGGTGAAGAACATAATGTTTCTGTGGATGGCAACCAAACGCCTCACGAAACGATGACTGTTCAATTATCTCCTACCACCTCTCATGGTGGCCATTATGATGGAACTGTAATTAAATATGATATTTATGATATTTAATTTATATATAATTATCTTTAATTACATTTTATATCATACCATTATTCATTTCTTGTTCAATATATATATGATAATTTCATTTGAGGAAGTGCGGACTGCCGCCCCCTCAAAGTGATATGACTCGTTCATACCACACATGGAAGGTATGAAGGATGGCATTAATGAACATAAGTAACATATATAAGATACTATATTATACTGGAATAATAATATACCTATGAATCATTTGGTTTTTATTCCTTTTAAAATGAAAAATGAAATGGAAGTAGCGTTCGTGCGTACATACGGATTACCGTCTCCAAAAACGTGATGAGATTTATTTCCCCGTCATATCCATTCAAGTATAATTCTAATTTTATGATCAAAAATAATGTTTAAGGACTTTATATCATTATGGATATGTATAAGATACAACCTATCCATAACAAACACGGCTTATGTAACAAAACATATAAAATAAAACGAGTAAGTTAACAAACGAAACCACGATAATACTAAGATATTATTAAAAAATAAATGTTAAAAGATCATATATGATATCATATTAATGTATATTATTCTTGTATAATTTAATAACAATCATTTAACCATTATACAGGAGATTACCCTACCCTCAACAAAGGAAAAGTACAAGGTAAGGGGTTTTCATCTCACTTCTTATTCCCGTGAGATTCTTGCCATATTTCCACTATAACCTTTTGTTTGGTGTATGCACTTCCCATAATTGTATCCTTTGTGTAATACACTTTAATTTATTTTTATTTACATATTCATTGTATGATACCTCTTTCATGTGGTGTATGTTTTGTAAGATACCAAATTGGTATGGGTTAATTTCACAATCTCTTTATTATCCGAGGTTGTTTTTACGTAAGTATCTATTGGGACATATTTATTATCCATGTCCATGTTTTATGAAAGAGTTTTCAAGGGATTCTTTTAAGGGAGTTTTTTACTAAAACATCATTTCAAATTCTTTAAATATTTAGTCTTCTAAATATTTCTCATTAATGTCCATGTCTTCAAAATGGGTTTTAAGGATTTATTTATATGGACATTAATGTTTTTAAAATGTTAATTCCTTTAAAAAGTTTCAAAGTGATATGGGAAACTTAGATTCAAAAATGACTTTAAAATACATATTTTTTAAATTTTGGGTCTTTTAAATGTTTTCAATAAAAATGGATATTTCTCTCAAAGAGTTTAACAAATCATTTTCATCTATGTCAACATCCTTTGATGGATTTTAAACTTGTCTGAAGATGATTTATTATGATACAAATCTTCCATATTGTATTTAAGGTTTTCTGATATGTTTGAATGTGGATGTGTTATTTTTATACCATTCATGGTTTATGGAAAAATTATTGACATTTCATATTATAGTTTTAATACGAATGTTTATGTTATGTTTAAACCTGTTCATATGAGGAATGCATTGGACTTAGTAAGTGACGGGTGGAGCCTGCTATAGCTCCTCGATGAATCGGTAGGTCTCATGAGACAAAATAGTGTCTTGGCACGAGGCCTTGAAAAAATATTATTTGTAGTATTGGCACAAGGCCTTGGATACGTGGTGATGATAGTCTGGCATTATGCATTCCGTCATTATGAAAGTGGTTATTGATATTGCATGTGATTATTCGACTAGTAGAATATCCATGCGAGTAAGTAAATGGAATTATTTTGTTTTTATCCTTGCCATATTATGCTGAAGTTCAAGTTTAAAAAGGCTTTTTGTTTTAGTTATACATTGCCTTAAATGTTTATGTTTATTGATGAAATTTTCCGTGATATTGTTATCCTTACTAAGCATCTGAGCTCACCCCTTTCAATGTTTTATTTTTCCCAGGATGTGAAGAAGTAATTTATGAATGGCCTGCAGGGATAGTATGTTGGGATATGAGAGTGGACTATGGAGACTATGTTGTTTTAGTTTTCATTTTTATGATGTAATTTAAAATTTATGAATGTATCTAGTGTTTCCGTGACAGCTAAACCGATCGGTCCTTCGGGACGTGATTCCTTGTAATCATGCCAATGTATTAAAATAATTCACCGACTCTGGGAAACTGAGGTTGGGTCGTTACAGGTTTTATGTTGTTTTGTATAGGTAACCATTAATTTATACGGTTTTAATAAGTGTAAGGTGACTTTTTCCGACTGGGGTAATGGTAAGTGGGTTTTCCAAGTATTAGAATAAGGTTAATGTAGAATTTACCGTAGTTTCATAAGGGTAGTTCCACTTTTTTATAGGTTTCTTAAAGGACAATTTGTAAATATATGTGATGTGTAAGGGTAAGGGTTTTATTATATGCACTAAATAAGGGTCATACAAGGGTTTAAAAAGGGTAAGGCCCTAATATAAAGCACTATATAACGGTAAAACTATGTTTTTAATGGTATTGCAAAGGTAACATTTATATATTGTGAGGTAAATAAAATGTTTATAAATGATGAATAAAGTTCAGCCATGTGTTTTGTGAGTGTAAAAAGGTGTTTCATGAGAGTATCCTCAAGATTGTAAGGGTTGTGTAAGGGTATCCCATGCATTGTGTAAAGGTAAATTTGACCTGTTTAATTGTATACCTATGTTTCTAAAGGGTATGGAAGGGTAGATTTAAGTTGTGTTAGGGTATGTCCTCAGTTTAAAAGGATGTACAAGGGTAACCCAATTCCACTACATGTCAATTAGGAACCAAATAATGGTAAAACCATGATACCCTTATGAATATACCTTTTGTGAGAATTAATTTTAAAACCACATCTTATTATTCTTCTTCTCCAGATGATAAATTCAATGCATTTCAATGGTTTTAAATGGAAAAAATCATGGAATTAAATTATTTTGACTCATTTCCCATAACTAAAACAATAATTATGTCTTAAACACTCGTCATTTAAGAAATAATTGAAAAAAATTAATGTAACTGGGAATTTAATGTTATGGATATAAACACTGAATTGATATTTTAAGAAGGGATAACTCTTATTGCCTTTGATTTTGGAAAATCCTTTCAACCCAAGAAACCCAGAATTTCATTTAAACTATATTTGTGAAATCCTCCTTGAATAAACCAAGATATTCTTCTAATTTTTCAAGTGTGGATATATATCTCTATATCCTCTAACCTTGAGTGCATAATTATTCAAGAAATAAAATCTAGGTATTGTATTTCTATATTTATTGGAAAATAATATTTTATAACCATTCCGGAAAAAAATTGGGGTTCATCATATGTTATAAATAATATTTTGATTATCAACGAATAATAAAATAATTATTATCCTGGATTATCAAAATACCAAATTTGTACTTTTATTTTAGATTATCCATGAGATAGAATGATTTTATCTCATGTATGTTTTTATTTATTTATTAAATAAAATGACAGAATTGGTTGTTGGGGACCTTGGTGATTAGTTTGAGATGAAGACCATGTTGACTTGTTGAAAACTAAAATATAAGGCCTTGGAGGAGGTTTCTTAGTTTTATATTTTTCTGCTCCAGCTTTTAAACTACATGTGGTGGTTTATCCTTAATTTTGACATAGATAAAACTAAATTATTAAGTTTATTAACATTTTGGGCTTCAAATATGATGAATTTTATGAAATGATCATTCATTCTTGATAACCAGTGCTAGTTTTGTGGTTTCATATAGGTGTGGGAATATCCTTGTGACCTTGTGGATTATGATATTGTAATTTTATATAGATTCTTGGTGTTTATTATTTAAAATCATAATTGTTCCATTCTATTACATGTATTTATTGTTGTGTTTTATAGCCCATGGAACCATGATTTAGGTATCAAGATGACCATGATACTCAACCTTGGATAGACGGACCCTAGGAGGGGAACATGATGATGTGATGAGGTCTATAGACTATGTCCCATTGTGGTATGGGTCAAATATTAGACATGTATATTGATGATAGCATAGAATGGGCATGGGATAAGAATGTGTTGGATTTTTCTAAAGTGGGACAATTCCTTGTTTGGGGTTTTTGAGTTATCTATAACGACCTGATCGTTTTAATTATATTTGTTTCCTAATTTTGTGGGTATAATTAAAATGTGACCGTTGTGTTTTGACTGTTATATTAATGTTGGTCAATATGACCATTGGAAACTATAATCATAACATTGTGTTTTTATAAATACAGTTATCCTGGTCAATTGATAGAGAAAGAAGTTTGAATGGCATCATTCAGTAGACTCGAGCCATATGAAGCCCATCAATTGGAGCTTGGGAAGGAGGTATCATCACTAGGCTTTGCTCTGGACTAAGCCCAAGGCGAACTTCAATGTATGAAGCTTGAAAAGAATCGCCTAAGGGAGAAGTTCAATCTGATAGAAATCACCACTCAGGCAATGTTGTCTGAGCCACCCCAATATTCTATCACCATAGCACACTTAACAATTAGGTCTTATGCTGGTGTTATAAGGGGCTATGTAATGAGACCTTAGTTTCTTTGTGTAATCCTTTTATATAAATAAAATTGTTATTTCCTCTTAGGGAAAATTTTGTGACTTTCAAATATCCGGAGAAATATAGGATTGTATTATTGATGAATTTTAGAAAAAAGGGGTATTTTAAAATGTTTTTCTATTCATTAAATTATTAATAATGTGAAATGATTTTCAAAAAATGGTCTTCTACAGTTGTGAGCAGTGAGAAATTTAGAGTCTAATAAGATCAACTTGGTTTTTAATGAATAGTAAACTAGGAATAGTAACATACCCATATGAATAGTAATGAATAGTAATTTTACCAAAAAAATAGAAACTTCACCAATGAATGTATAAATACATTTTAGACATCTTAAATGTGAAAAAACGACCATAGTTTAAGTTTTGGTATTTTTGTATGCCATAAATATTTTATTTAAAATTTTATAATTAATTTAATAATCTAAAATGGAAATTTATCTTCATAAAATTTAATCCTAAATTGTTACTTTATTGTCTTATGGTTATACGATAATTTTATGGGGCCTTGATTACTTTTTTAAGGTGTTACAAAATGAGTTATGGTTTTAAAGTTGTATTTTTTGAATAAATAATGATTTTATTTAAAAATTAAGTTAAAACTATTTAGAAAATTATTTTCATAAAATGGACTTCAATTTGGAATTCAGAGCATTGATATTATTTTAGGGTGGATATTTGGGATTTTTCTAAAACCGTTGAATTTTTTTGTGAATAGTAAAATTGCAGTTTTGAGTTTCGGGTGTTTAATGACATCATTAATGATGTAATAATGATGTAAGCTTTATGGTAGACTTATTAATAGTGATATATTATATGAGGTGTCCCAAGTGTCCAATACCATGGGCAAATACCATGGGAAATCCCAGGGTTTTGCGAATACCACCGATGTAGTGTCCCTGGAAATTAATAATTTATTCACTCACTTTTCCTATAAATACCAAGCCATTTCCCTCATTCATTTCATTACAAAATAATAATCAACGAATTTCTGGTCTCCTTACCTCCCAAGGAGTCCTCCCAAGGTTCCCTCAAGCCTCCCAAGGTCCCGAACTTCATGCTTTCGGAGTCACTCTTCAAGGTAAGGGATCCTTTCACCCTCGTCCTTAAAGTCACGACTTCCTTTATCTTGTGTCTTCTAATTGCCATATATTTATGTAGAGGGTTTGTTATTAAATGTTCATATTTCTATCCATTTCATGTATAATTTTTGTGAGACCCTTTCCACTCTCATTATTTTATTTTCTGAATTTTTAAGTGACGGTGTTAGGATGCCGAATTTTTCATAAAAGGAATCACATCTTCTCTTTTATTTCATATTTCCTTTTCATGTGGTATTTCATTCAAAATTCCAATACCATGTTCTTATCTCCATTTTATTCTTTATTTATACTGTATTATTAGTTATTTATGAGTGGTTTCTTCTTGTACCCCCTCTTTTTATTATTTTCTAAAACCATGTTATATAGCCGTTATGCTGCAGAAATTTCGTCTCAAATTTCTATATCTTTTTGTCAAGAAATTACCTTCTTTATTTATGTGAATAACTAGACCTATTTCCATTCTATGGGTGTTCATAAATATATATAAGTATATATTTTATTTGGAAATGGACATACATATAACTCTGATTCCCTTTCCATGGGTTATAAATGATATAATGATCTTATTTTTATGAACTTTTAAAAAGTTGTGATTATGAAATGAAACCCATTACTTTTATTCTTTATGGGTTATTTATGAATGGTTTGATTATAATCTATGTGGCTCACATGAAAGTAAAGACATATTAAGGGTGCACCCTGATACCGTTCTAATCCATTGTGTAATGAATTAATCTCTACAGATACCAAGTTTCACGATACCTTGGGGAACAACCTTGGTAATTTTTATGACACCTTGGGGATGGACCTTGGTGATATGTTCATGAATATATAAATTAAATGTTGAAACCACATATTCATGTAATGTTTCAAGTTCTTTTCATTATGATATTCCTATACTTCCATTTCTCATGTCCTTATGTTTTTATTCAAGTTCTTATTGATATCACAAGTACATTGATTCCCTTGTTTACCCTTACTGGGCCTTATGATCACCCCTTACCTTGATGTATGTCTCCAAGATATGATATTCAGTTGTTGTACGTAGGATTAACCTATGATGTAGCCTTACGAGTGGTTTAGAAGAATTTTTTATGTTGTTTTCATGTATCATGTTTCGGATTTCCATGACACTATACTTTAAAGATCCTTTGTAAAATGTAATGAAAAGTTATATAATAGTTGGTATCAATGGGAGGTTTAGTTATTTATGGAAATTAGGCTATGAAAACTTTAGGATTAATCCTATATAAAATTTTAAATATAGGAAAACTTCCTGGTATTTTTGTGAGTATTAAGTAAGTGGTTTATCAAGAAAATACATCCCATTCGGGATACGAGCCGGTAGAGGCGGCTCTGGCATAGAAGTACAAAGGGGTAAAACCCGAAAACACCACTTTAAGATAGACTCGAATGGGAACTGGTCCATGGCAATGGGCCTTGATACACACTTGGTTACGACACTCCCGGGGATATGTTTGGTTAATCATAAGATTTTTAGGAATCATTATGAAGGATTTATAGAGAAATTTAATTGTTTAAAGAAGTTTTAAGACATAAGTCATTTATTGTTAAAAGATTCGTAAATGAATTAATTTTCTCACAAAGGTTTTATTCTTTTAGAAATGGTGGGGAATAGGAGGAACCATGAAAATGGTGACTGCAATGGACCATACGATGATGGCCCCCTGATGGAAGTCGGAATGAAAACATTCATGCGAATGATGAACCAACTAACTCATGTTATGAGAAATAACATGAATCAAGATAAGAGACTGATCTCACCGTGAAGGGACCAACATTCTGTTGAGTACTTTATGCATCAATGACCACCAACCTTCAGTGGATCGACTGGCCCATTGATTTATGAGCACTGGATTAGCTCTATCGAGAATATATTTTCTGTGCTCCTCTATTCAGAGCAAGAGAACCTCACTCTCGTTGTCTATCACCTAGAAGGAGAAGATGATCAGTGGTGGGAGCTGATTAAAAACACAAGGAAAAGAGTGGAAGTTGAAGCTATGGAGTGGGAAGAGTTTAGAGGGATCTTTTTCAGAAAGTATTTCCCTCATTCCATGAGAACAAGAATGGAGAAGTAGTTTCTCGAGCTGAAGCAGAAGGAGAAAGAATCTTTCGAAAGCTAGGAGATGAACTTCACCCAACATTCACGATATACCTCTAGCATTTTCATGGATTCAAATGGTAAAATTGAAAGATTCTTCGGTGGACTGATACATCACCAGTAGAAGAATATAGCCAACTGAGACTATGATAGCTATGAGGAGATCATGCGGAGTACGATGAAAGTTGAACTGGAGTTTGGTGAGATGTAATGGTCTCATAAATCAAACGACAAAAAGAGACCGATGGAGCCCAACTTAGGGAGGACCTTTGATCAAGGAAGATGAGGCCAGAAAGTGCAACGCCCCATGTTTGATAAATGTGGGAAGAAGCATTCGGGGAACTTCCTGCTCGGGAATGGGAAATGATACAAGTGTGGAAGAGATGGCCATATTGTGAGGAATTGTCGTAGTGAGGTGAAACCTCAACTTCCAAACACTAAGGAAAAGGGGAAGATAGTGCAGGCCCAACCTGATGTCTAGTGATTTAAGTGTGGAAAACTTGGGAACTTTTCTAATCATTGTCCAAATCCGAGGGAAGTAGAGGGGAACCACCATTTTCCATAGAAAAGGCTAAGGGATCAAGGTCGTGCTTTTTCTATCATGACAGCTAAAGTTGAAGCTCCAAATGATGTGGTAGACGGTACTCTTTTTGTTCTCTAAAAGCTGTCTATTACTTTGTTTGCTTCTAGTTCTACTCGCTTTTTTATTTCTTCCATGTTTTCAAAGAATTTAGAATCAACCCCCAACTTGCTAAAAGTGGAGTTATCTATCAAGACACCTTGTGGGATTATCCAAGTATCATCAGTGTTTAGAAACTCTAGTATTTACTTTGGTGAGAACAATCTTATCGCAAATCTAGTAGTCATTCCCATGATGGAATTTCACATTATACTAGGGATGGACTAGCTCTCAAAGTATAATTCTAAAATCAAATGCAGAAGTAAGGAAATCTCAGTAGTCGTGAATGGAAAACCTACAGTCATCTTGCAAGGAGAGATATCACAACCTGATCTTTGTCTAGAAGACCATCCTATATCTTTCTTTATGGAATTTATTGGTGAAGAAGAATAAGTAAATGAGAGTTTGAGGATAGAAAATGTTCCCATCGTCTAAGAATACATTGATGTATTTTATGAGGAGATTCATAGAACTCCCCTAGAAAGATATGTAGAGTTCTCCATTAAACTCGTACATGGATCTCATCTATCTTAAAGACCCCATATAGGATGTCAAATGTTGAGATGGAGGAATTAAAGAAACATCTCTAAGATCTTTTGGAGAAGGGGTTTATCCAACTGAGTGTGACTCCTTGGGGAGAACCAGTTCTCTTTGTAAAGAAGAAATATGGATCGATAAGGATATTCATTGATTATAGAGAACTTAATGGGATCACAGTAATGAAAAAATAACCTCTTACAAGAATTAATGAATTATTTGACCAACTTCATGGGGCTCAATTATTCTCTAAGATTGATCATCGATCTGGTTATCATCAATTGAGGGTGAAGAAAGAATATATTCAACAAACTTCCTTCCAATAAAGATATAAGTGTTATGATTTTGTTGTTATGCCTTTTGGACTGACTAATGTACCTGTTATTTTTAGGTATTTGATGAATAGAGTCCTTAAAGACTACCTTGATAACTTTTTGGTGGTTTTTACTGATGATATTCTGATATATTCCAAAATTATTGAGGATTATGAGGATCATCTAATGGTTATTTTTCAAACTCTACGGAAAGAGAGACTTTTTGGAAAGTTCAATAAATGTGAATTCTGGTTACAACAGGTTGCTTTCATGGGGAACATTGTTACCAATGAATTAATCACAATTGACCCTGCAAAGACAAAGGTTATAGAGGAGTGGCCTCAACCTATAATAATAACCGATATTCATAGTTTTCATGGATTGGAAGGATATTATAGGAGGTTTGTGAAAAACGTTTCACGACTTTCTAATCCATTAACCAAGTTAACTCGAAAATGGGTCAGGTTCATATGGACAATGGAGTGTGAGGAAAGTTTCCAAGAGCTAAAGAAGAGATTTTTTATTGTACCTATATTAAATCTGCCCTCAAGTGGATAAGGATTCGTTATTTTTAGCGATGCATCTCTAAAAGGTATTGGGTGTGTCCTCATGCAAAATGATAAGTTCAATGCTTATGCATCCCGAAAGTTGAAGACTCATGAGAAAAACTATCCTACGCATGTTCCAGAGCTGGAGGCGGTCATTTTTTCTCTGAAGAGATGGAGGCACTATCTTTATGATGAGAAATGTGATATATACACTAAACATCATTGTTTGAAGTATATTTTCACACAAAATTAATTGAACATGATACAAAGGTGATGGTTGGAACCCCTTAAAGACTATGATTTTTCAATTCATTATCATTACAAAAGAGCAAACAAATTCGTTGATGCATTAAGCAGGAAAGACCAAGTTGTTCTGTCCATTATGAGGATTCAAATATATCCTTTAATCAATGACTTAGTAAAACTGAACATGGGAATTATAAAGGAAGGGACATCATCAACCCTAACCAAAATTATTTCTCAACCGTCACTACTAGAGAATATCAAGAAAGCTCAGAAAGAGGATCCTTTGTTACAGAAGAAGTTTGAGGCTGTGAAGGATGGGAAGTTTCCTGAGTTCAATACTGATCAAGAAGGTGTATTGAAATTTTGTACAAGACTATGTGTTCTATCTATTCTGGAAATAAAAAAGGGGCTGATGGATCAAGCTCATAGATCAACTTTCTTTATACATCAAGGTAGCACAAAAATATATAGGGACCTTCGTGATCATTATTGGTGGGATAATATAAAAAGGGAGATTGCTTACTATACTTCAAGGTGCCTCGTATGTCAGCAATTGAAAGCAGAGAGACAAATTCCTAAAGGGTATTGAAACCCCTACCCATACCAGTATGGAAGTGGGACAATATCACTATGGACTTCGTCACTGGTCTCTCAAGAACATACAAAGGAAATAAATGCGATATGGGTTATTGTGGACCATATCACCAAGACTGCCCATTTTATCTCCATTCGGGAATATTTCTCTCTTGATAAAATTGCCAGTATTTATGTGAAGGAAGTGGTAAGGCTGTATGAAGTTCCACTTTCTATCATATCTGATCGTGATCCAAGGTTCACATAAAAATTCTGGAGAATTCTTAAACAAGATCTGAGCACTGAATTGAATTTAAGTATGGCCAATCACCCCCAAAATGATGGCCAATCTGAAAGAACTATTCAAACACTTGAGGATATGTTGAGAACTTGCTCAATTGAATTTAAAGGTTGATGGGATCAACATCTCTTTTTAGTTGAGTTGTCTTACAATAACCACATCCACTCGAGAATTAAAATGGAACCCTATGATGATCTAAATGGGAAGCGATGTAGAACTCTTACTTGTTGGGATCAAGCTGGTGAGAGAAAGATTCTTGGGCCTGATCGTGTGCAAGAGATGACAGAAAAGGTCCATGCCATCCAACAACACATTAAGGCTGCTCAGAGTCGGCAAAAGAGCTATGTTGACAACTATCGAAGGGACTTGGAGTTTGATGTTGGTGACAATGTCCTTCTTCAGAATTCATGTTGGAAGAGATTCATGTGGTTTGGGAAGAAAGGGAAGCTCAGTCCTAGGTACATTGGCCCCTATGAAATCCTTGATCGTGTGGGAGAAGTGGCCTATCGGCTTGCACTTCCTATAAATCTATCACATGTTCATGATTTCATCCACCTATCCCTCTTGAGGAAGTACATAACTGACCCTTCACTTGTACTAAATCCAGAGGTGGTACAACTAGAACACGAACTATCTTATGAGGAGCAGCCGGTGGAGATCTTGGATCGTAGAGACAAGGTTCTATACAACAAGACTACCCACCTTATTAAGGTGTTGTGGAGGAACCACAAATATGAAGAAGCCACATGGGAACCGGAGGAGTCTATGAGACAGAAGTACCCACACATTTTCCCATCACAGGGTATGAGATAAAATTTCAGGGATGAAATTTCATAAGGAGGGAAGAATGTAACAACACGAACTTTTTAGTTATATTTGTTTCTTAATTTTGTTTGTATAATTAAATTGTGACCATTGTGTTTCAACTATTATATGACCGTTGGTCGATATGGTTGTTGGAAACTATAATCTTAATGTTGTTTTTTTATAAATACGGTTATCATGGTAAATTGATAGAGAAAGAAAATTGAATGGCCATATCCAGTAGACTCGATCCATATAAATCCCATCTGTTGGAGCTTGGGAAGGAGGTAGCATAACTGGCCTTTGCACTGGACCAAGCCAAAGCCGAACTTCAATGTATGAAGCTTGAACGGAATCTCCTTAGGGAGAATTTCTAGCAGATAGAAATCACCACTCAGGCAATTTTTTCTGAGGCACCCCAAGATTCTATCATCATAGCACACCTAACACTTAGTTCCTATGCTGGTGTTATAAGGGGTCATGTAACGAGACCTTAGTTTCTTTGTGTAATAATTTTATATAAATAAAATTGTTATTTCTTCTTATGGAAAAGTTTGTGAATTTCAAATATTAGGATAAATATAGGATGTGTATTATTGATGAGTTTAGGAAAAAAGGGTATTTTAAAATGTTTTTGTATTCATTAAATAATTAATAATGTGAAATGACTTTCAAAAAATGGTCTTCTACAGTTGTGAGCAGTGAGAAATTTAGAGTCTAATAAGATCAACTTGGTTTTTAGCGAAGAGTAAAGTAGGAAAAGTAACATATGAATATGAATAGTAATGAATGGTAGTGAATATTAATTTAACCAAAAAATAGAAACTTCACCAATGAATGTATAAATACATTTTAGACATCTTAAAAGTGAAAATACAATCATAGTTAAAGATTTGATATTTTTGTATGCCATAAATATTTTATTTAAAATTTTATAATTAATTTAACAATTTAAACTATAAATTTATCATCATAAAATTTAATCATTAATTTTTACTTTATTGTATTATGGTTATATGATAATTTTATGGGATCTTGATTACTTTTTTAAGGTGTTACAAAATGAGATATGGTTTTAAAGTTGTATATTTGGAATAAATAATGATTTTATTTAAAAATTAAATTAAAAGTATTTAGAAAGTAATTTTCATAAAAAGGACTTCAATTTTTAATTTAGAGTTTTGATATTAAGTTAGGGTGAAATTTTGGAATTTTTCTAAAACAGTTGAATTTTCGGTGAATAGTAAAAATGCAGTTTTGAGTTTCGGGTGTTTAATGACATCATTAATGATGTAAGCTTTCTGTTCGACTTATAAATAGTGAGATATTCTATGAGGTGTCCCAAGTGGCCAATACCATGGGAAAATACCATGGGCAAGCCCATGGTTTTTTGAATACCACTAATGAGGTGTCCCTTGGAAATTAATAATTTATTCACTCACTTTTCCTATAATTACCAAGACATTTTCCTCATTAATTTCATTCCAAAATCTTCCTAAAAGAATTTATGGTCTACTCAACTCCCAAGGATTCCTCCCAAGGTTCCCTCAAGCTTTCCAAGGTCCCGACCATCAATCTTTCGAAGTCACTCTTCAAGGTAAGAGATCCTTTCACCCTCCTCTTTTAAGTCACGACTTCCGTTATGTTGTGTCTTTTAATTTCCATATATATATGTTGAGGGTATGTTCTTATATGTTAACATTTCTGTCCATTTCATGTATAATTTTTGAGAGACCCTTTCCTCTCTCATCAATTTATTTTCTGAATTTTTAAGTGAGGTTGTTAGGCTGCCGAATTTTTCATAAAAGGAATTGCATCTTCTCTTTTCTTCCATCTTTCCATTCCATGTGGAATGTCATTCACAATTCCCATACCATGTTATTATATCTATGTTATTCTGTATTTATAATTTATCATAATTTATTTATGAGTGGGTTACTCTTGTACCCTCTCTTTTTATTATTTTCTAAAACCATGTTAAATAGCTGTTATGCTGCAGAAATTTCGTCTCCAAGTTTATATATCTTTTTCTCAAGAAAATACCTTGTGTCATTATGTGAATACCCAGACCTATTTCGTTTATATGGGTTTTCATAAATATATAAAAATTATATATTCTATTATGGAATTGAAATACATATAACCCACATTCCATTTCCATGGTTTATAAATGATATTATGATCTTATTTTTAAGAACATTTAAAATGTCACGATTTTGAAATGAAACCCATTTATTTTATTCTATATGGATTATTTATGAATGTTTTGATTATAATCTATGTGTCTCACATGAAAGTAGAGACATATTATGGGTGTGCCCGGATATCGCTCCAATACATTGGGTAAATAATTGATCTATAGAGATGACAAGTTTCATGATACCTTGGTGAACAACCTTGGTAGTTTTTATGACACCTTGGGGATGGACCTTGGTGATATGGTCATGAATGTATAAATGAAATTTTGAAACCTCATATTAAAGTTATGTTTCAAGTTCTTTTCATTTTTTTATTCCTATAATTTCATTTCTCATGTCCTTATGTTTTTATTTCATTTCTTATTGATATCACAAGTACATTGATTCCCTTGTTTACCCTTACTGGGCCTTATGCTCACCCTTTACCTTGATGTATGTCTCCATGATATGATATGCAGCATTTTTATGTAGGATGAACCTATAATGAAGCCTTACGAGTGGTTTAGAATAATTTTTTAGGTTGTTTTTATGTATCGTGTACCTGATTTCCAAGACACTGGATTTTAAAGATCCTCTGTTTGTAAAATGTAATGAAAAGTTATGTAATAAAAAGGTGGGATGTCATATTATACCTTTATTTCCAACATGTCCACTCTGAACTAACATCATCTAAGTATAATTACAACTGATAATGTGGGGATTTTGGAGATTTGAAAAATGAAAACCATCAAGGTGGGGGTGTGGTGTTACTTATAATGATTACCATAAGGTTAGGGTGTGTGTTTTATTGTTAAAAATGATACATGGTTTGACTTACAATAAAAATTTTACTAGCAGTTAGCTGAATCAGTTGGTTTTGGGTTCGTGGTGACTTGGTTAGTGCACGATGACTCGACACATGTGTGGTTGTATGTTTATATAAAATTTACTTATGTCAAGTGATACATAGTAATATATATTTGTACACTTATGTTATGAATTCATTAGTGGTTTATGTATGGGTTTATTACTCACGCCCTATTCAGTCATCTTGGTGCACGTGGAAACCTCATGATCAGGGATCTGGTGATGGTCAAGGGCCCTATGATGGGGATTTGAGGAAAAGGAGGCTTGAAGATGAAGGAGATGTCTGAAAATACTCTAAAATTTTATATTTCATTTTCTTTCCTACACTTGATATATTCTAGTTTGTATTTACACTTTGTTATCATGTTTATTTGTTATTTTTTTCCATGTATTCCTTCTAAAATTATAGTTATTTATTTTCCATCATTATAAAACTAATTATTTATTTATTATATTCATTTATATAATTATTTATGTGATGATATGATACATAGGGTATTGTCTTCCCACTGATGAACCTAGTCCCTCTATACTAATTTTCACCCTCTTACATATGGGGTGGAGTGCATGAGGTTGTGTGGAACTCTGGATCAAACCAAGGGGTTCAGGTCGAGTTTTTATAATCAACCTAGTAGTCATATTCACATCATTGATATTCAAGATCATCTTTAGGAAAGAATCATCAAAACCAAAATTATTGTCTAGGGAAATATTTCACAATTATTTATTTGACATTAGCTCTAGTTTAACTCTTTTTAATGGAAGATTAATTTCTATTTGAATCAGATATTCCTCTACTTACATCCACTAGAATCTGAAATCTCACATGTGTAAATTATCAATTCAGACCATTCCTTATTCTATAATGAATCTTATAAAATTTAAATCTCATGAACTTGGAAAATTGTAAAGTCAATAACTGTCTATCAAAAGCTATACATAAGTGAAAGGTAAGAAAAACACTCAACATTGAGCTCTAAATACTTGAATGATATCCACCACAACAACCAGAATGAATGACACCCACCACAACAACCATATAAAGTAATGAAGCTCCAAAGTCACCATATTGAAATTAAAATCATTAATAGAAATATATTTCAAAATCAAATAAATTGAAAGAAATAATACCAACAAAAAAATAGAATTAAAATATAATATTTCAAATAGTATGGGAATTACATTACTATAAGTATTTCATTAAGGGTGAATAACACTAAGAGGGGTGAATTGGTGTTTTATATTTTTCAACAAAAACCCTAAACTCATTTCCTTATTCAACATTTTTTCTCTAAAATTATCAACCTATGTAGATAAATAAAATAAAAGAGAAAATTTTCTAATGAGGTTCACCTTGATTAAGGATGACAACATCCCCAGTGTGTTTTGGTTTTTCTCCCACTCATACTAATCTCCATTTATTATCAAGAATAACTTCCAAAAGCTAATAACCTTGGATGGAATATATTTTCTGGTATAAAAAAAATTCTAAAAATATATAAAATGTGTGAGCCTCTATAAGATATCTAAATGTATAGAATCTTATTCTCTCTCCATGGGATCCTCATCACTACCTTCTTCTTCCTTGTTTAGATAGAGTTGTACATAAATTCATTTCATGGAAAGAAAGTATTTTGAATATCTATTTCTTGATAATGATAAAAATTAACTCTCATACATTTTTGGAAACCAACTCAACCATTTTAAATTCCTTGGAAACTAAAGATAAGGCATCACCAACTCTCCCTATGAGTCTTCCACCTCTAATATTATTTTCATGAAATTCCAATAATCAATATAAAATCCCATAAAAAATACTCAAATATTCATATAAATATCATGGATACTCATTCTTCAAACTTCCAAGTGGTATATAAATATTCACATCTTCAAATCTCAATTCTTCACAAAACCACCTAAGGTCTCCACATCTATTTGCAGTTAGCTATATCTCTCAACAAGCTATAACATAATCAGTTACATAGAATTCGTTTATTTGGTTCACATCAATCATTGGTTGTATTGAAGTGATATATATAAGGGGAAAATTTATTTTTATATAAAAAAAGGTTGCATATCATATTCACATATGTTAATATGCATCCGGTTGCATCTCAAATTAGTTACATTATTCTTACAAAATTTTCCGATGTGACTCATTCAGTTATGTGGTTTTTCTATGTAGCACGAATGTCTATATGTAGTCATCTGAAAAATGTCTACATATAAGGAACAAAAACATTTCTGTCATTCATATTTGGAAACATCATTGAATTATATTATGTAGATCAATAGTTTTTTTTGCTTGAGATAAATCCTTTTACTGAAATTGAAAAACTCAAAATTATTATATTATAACCATATCCTCTTACACAGCTCTCTGTACGATATTTTCATTCAATCATCATCCACATATATGAAATTATCTTATGGTCATACAAGGTATATTAAACATTCCTAAACATCTTACATGGGTAAGATAAATTCCTTAACAAATATTCAAAATCTATGTAAAGGATTGAATAAAATAATTATCCTTCGGTGTAAATGAATTTACATACATCTATCACCATAAAATAAATGATGTTTTCATTTCTCTATCATTAGCATAATGCATTTTTTTATAATAAATTTTTTTTTTCTTGAAAGTGACATTAACCCTTCATAACCAATATAGAACTTCTAAAAAATATTGTAGATCATGATCCTTAATCAACCAACACAATTCATTAATTATTTGAATAACATCTCAATAATCATTAGAATTATTCTACTATTTAATATAAATATAACAAAATCCTCATAGGAGTTCCACAATTACTCCATGGGTGGAACATTATATCCTCTATTATAAAGAGACAAAATACCGTAGATTATTAATTATAAGAACCTAATAATTGAATAAAGATACTTCTAAAATAGAGTAATGTAACTTCTTAACATTAACCATATACAAGTAACCTCATCCATAAATTTATAGATGAATTCCTAGAAGAGATTTTACGTTCCATCTACTTCACCATAATATGGTTTTTATATATTTCCAACATTATATCAAGGAAGCCAAAAAATACCAACTGAATTCATCTAGTTATCTTAACTATTCCCCGGAATGATGAAATGTTTGTAACTTATACACCAACACAAATTCCCTTATAGAAAGTATCTTATATTCTCGCTACTTTTTCCCACTTCAATTCCATTGTACCTACCATCATCTGGTTTAGAATTATAATTTATTAATTCAATTTTTAATTAAATTTATGATAATTATCCAAAATTATTTATTCACTACAAATCTTAACAAAATAATTTTAAATCTCATTTCAAGAATCGGTATTTGAGTACTAAAAAAAGAATAAATATTTTAATTCTTAAAAAACATGGGACTATTAGAATCAATGAATCAAAAATTTATCTAAATGGTCATGAATTATTTAGTAATGTTCCTCTCTATTTTGGTAGCCTCCATTTCCAACAGATTCCCCTAAACATAGAATCCTACCCATTTATCTAAAAGATGATTATATTAGGGAAAATATTTTAGAAACAAATATCATAATAAAAATAATTTATTTTAAAAATGTAATCTAATACCGATAAATATCTTAAATATATATGAAAATTACCAAAATATTATGTTAAATAAAGCATCATTATCAATACTTATAGAAAATCTCTACTTTTAAAAATTGGTTTTTGTTAAGGATGGATTTACTTTTAGAAATAAAAATTAATATTTCATCTTAAAACAAGATATGTATTTCAAATAAACCTATAGAGCACATCAATTAATTAAAATATATTCTAATAAATTTACCCAAAATAAAATTGAAATCAAATTCAAATCATATAAAAGATAATCTCATAGTAGAACCCAATGCATTACATTCTCCCAACCCTTATGTTTTCTAAAACAATATATATATATATCATATAGTCAAATATGTGGATACATTCCATTAGAACAAATATTTTAAAAAATAAAACAACTTATTATACATATGGAAACAAATGAAATTAAAATACATCTTAATACTCATTCACATTTATACTCTCAACTAAAAGAATGATGGAAAACAAACAGTAATAAAAACTTAGTTAATGAAATTCCTGATATCTACATTCACAATATCAAAATAAAATTATCCAAAATTGTGACACTGTATTAGAACTATAACTATTATAATTTCAAAATTAATAATTCTCCTTTTGAATAGGGCATAAATCTCTGCACGATTAAATAGACAACTCCAGGATTCCATAAAAATATATTTTATCTTGAAAATCCTCCCCATCAAACATAACCCAAATGTTAATCACACATCTCACAGTCATAAAGACTCAATGAATCTAAAAATTACACTAAGACTCTATCAAAACCATAAAAAACTATCATCATATCTACTAGAAAATTTATTTATAACAATCCACTAATTCAATTGGTTGAGTTTCTCACTAACTTAAATTCCCTATGATATAATTCATTGGTTAACATCATATATTATAACATTTAAAGCATCAAATAAAATAATTTTCATATTTCAATCTTCTTCTTAAAGGGAAAAACTTGTAAAAAATTATGGTATTTTATCCTTCATAGTGTAACCAATAAAAGGGCTTCGGGCCTCAGGTCCTTCCAACCACAAAGACCATGGAGTAGACCAGTTCACAAAGAGAAGGACCAAAAAGAGGATGAAAGAAAAAGGGAAGCAGTCACCAGAAGCAGAGCTAACCAGATTGGAAGAATGAGAAGGTATATCAAACTCCATCGGGACTAGGTGCCATGTAGCATTGTACGAGGTAATTCTAGGCGACTATAAATGCAAGGTGGAGAGTTAATATATCAATGATATATAATCTGGGGAGGGTTAGTTCTAGTGTATTTGGCCTACAAGTGATGTAAATGGCACAGTATGCCTCTGTGCCTTCAAGTTAAGTATTGGCCTTCAAGTCATGTCGGGCCTTGTGCCTTGGGCCTACAGGTCATGTAAGGGTTCACATTCAACCATCAAAAGGGGTATTATCCATAATAAAATAAAAAAGAAGGCCTTTAGGGAATTTTGGCAGTGTAACTAGTAAATACGGATAAACAAGTAAAAAATATGAGTGCTCTACTATAAAGATATTAAACATATAAATAAACCTATATAATAATTCAAATAAATATTATGATGATTAATTAAATAATTCAATGTTGATGCTTTAACAATTTCATCATTTCTTCTTAATTTCATGTTACATGCCACTAATTTCACAACCAATCCCCTAGTCAAAAATAAAATCTTCCCAACTATAGTCCATATACATGATTCATCTCCCAATTCCATCAAAAAACATATTAATACTAATAATTTGATCTAATATGATATAATTTTGAACATATGAAAACTAAACTCAAACATATCCTACATTCGTTACACAACCAGGATAATATTTAATCCATATTTTCAAATATATTCACATACTAGAAAATATGATTCAATAAACATCACAAACATTTCAATAAAAAGAAACACCAACCACATATATTCATGTCTGTCTCCACACTAACACCAATTGACTACTGGTTTCAATACAATATCAAATATAATGGTTCCCAGTAGAATTTAATTTCATTGATTTTTAATTTGACAAAATTTCTTCAATAATGAGGAAATGATTCATCTTGATCATCATCACATTAGAATAGAATCTATTATCAATTTGTTCTTGAATCAAAATCCTACCTCCTTCAAAAAATTTAAAACATGTTTAGTTGTTTATAAATAAATATATATTATCACAACCAAATTATATGATCATGTCCATGTATAGATAAACATAATATGTTTGGTATAGAATCAATTATAATTCATTAAAATGGAGAAGTGACCAAAAAACACCATTAAAAGACTCAAAACTCATATTCTTATGATAGACACACTAATCATCAATATTTATTCATATCAACTTCAATTTCCCAAATTGATAAACATTTTCCACCTAAATAAGAGTAATCATATTAAATACCACATGTGGAGTCCCATTTTCTAGAAACTAAGAATAAATTCATTGCTTTCTTCTCTTTTAAATAATTTCACATGTCTATTAACCACAAGTGATTTTTTTATCAAAAAAATATCATATGTGAATATATCACAAAAAGAAATATTTTAACTTCAATTATGCATCCATGACACTATTATAATCACAAGAGACCCAATGCATTAAAATCCACCACAATTGTGACTCTAATCAATATAAACATAGTTGAATAACTCTAAACATCATGTAGAAGTCTATAAAGTTTTAAATATCATGAAATAATAAATAATAATTCTCATGAAACTCATATATAGGACGTGAAAATTTTATAATATGTTTGGGAAATACTCTATCATTCTATAGAGAATCATAAAAATAACCAAGCAGGACTATTATCTAAACCTGCTAAAGTATTTATGAATTCTTTATATAGATCTATAGCATAGATATAATAAATTATCATTATCTCATTTCAACACTAAAACAACATATATAATGATATATCTCAATCCTAATAAATTCATCTCACTGCCACTATAAAAACATCCAAATATCGAACTCATAAAAAATGGTGTTTCTATTAACTGGTATTTTCAAAATGGCTCAAATTTAATGTTCATAAACTCATCCAAATCAATCATAAAAAATATGTATTAGGTTATATAGGATACATTTTCCCCTAATTTATATATAAAAACACTTACACTATGTTTTTTATTCATGTTTCATTAATAAGATTCATCCTCAAGAATATCACATTCACCCACACCCTTCACAAATCCATAGGTTGTGGTCAAATGGACTTAAGATTCTAAATATATTCATTATAAACCATATGAACAAGACTTTAAATGTTCCTAACATCATTCTCTAACCTAACTCTCATATGTAAATCTATCACACCTTGACATACCTGTAAGTGAATTCCCCAAACCCGCATCTAATGGCTAGGGGAAGGAAACTGGTAAAAAGGTTTCTACACAAAATGATGGGAGTAATTAATTTATGATATTATATATAACTTACTATCTTTTGACATTATCCACTACTATAAACTATAAATAAAAAAACAAGAAATATAGAATAATCATATATAAAAAATCATCATTATATAATTAATATAATAATTAAATCAATACATACAAATAACAAATATTGAAAGGATTCAAGCCCAAACACTGGAAACATGATTTTGACTATCATAATAAAACACCATATCTGTACAGATATAAGAATGAAAAAAATATAAATTTTTATATGGGGATGATAAATAACATTCAGTATAGTCAACCCAAAATGTTAGCTAACCCCATTAACAACTATTCAGTTCTACATCCTAAGACATTATCATTGATCATAATGGTATTTTTATAAAAACCTTATATTGGAACCCATACCTCACTTTCATCATAGTCATTAAATGGAAATGTCTACCTATATATATACATATATCTATGATTATATGGGAATAAAATAATACGTCTCCTATCATATATATCCTACATAAATGTCACAAGGATCTTATAAATCAATATTTGGTCCATATCATCAAATAGAAGACCCTATGTACAACCCTAAACATATATTCCCACTAAATCCATGATTTTCGAACTCATCAACCTCATATATGTACAATAGTTTTGAAAAATAATTTCCATCAAAAAATAATAACCCTCTTTGAAATCCATTTATAGTTTTTTACCTAATAATTAACCCTAGTTAAACAAATTCAAATTCAAAGGGAAATACACATCTCTACTTATCCATGTGATACTATATAAACTTCTTATCTCAACCAATATTTTTGGTGATGGAGAAAATACGTGTGTCCACCTATATATTACCATAGTTTAAGCTCTAAATCTGAATTCTCTAAAATCATTTTTGTGGGTAGAAGATAAAATAATAGGTGTACCATCACCCCATTTTATCATAAAGTTATGTGAGAGGAGAATTTAAAACACTAATGTGAATTACCATCTATCATAACTATTTTATAATAGATAATGGAAGTATTTTAAATATCCACTGAAACAATATATGTGGTTCATGATGAATATAATGTCTCCTCTTATCTTCTAATGAATATTAGGTAAACCTCATCAATGATTTGTATGTTAGTAGGGGCAGATACACAGATAGTCATCATTAGTATCTTCCCAAATCAATGGGTGGGAAATATAATGGTTGTCATCATCTCACTATAATCCATAGCCTATTATTGGGTGAAAAATAATCCTCTATAGTATATTGAAAATATTTTTATCCTTTCATCAATAAAATACATAATATCTCAGAGTAGATAAATATATAAAGCCAACACATCACTAATATTAATAATCCTAATATAATTAAATTGGAAAATTAAATATAATATTCCAGAGATTCTACATAATCCCCAAATGATTTACCATATTTCTAGATCATAGAAATGTAAAATTAATAATTTAATGAAAATTAAATATTAGAAATTGAATTATCTAACTAGCCACACCACAAATAATTTAATATCAATTCCCATAGTATGAGTTACAATAATGTCATTGGATATGAGCCAATGTGTTATAATAATATTTCCAAACATCAATATAGATTATCGGAACGTTGAGAATAAATATTAAACGGTTTCAATTTATAAAATTTATATCATCATTCTTCCTTTACATTCCATCAATTTCAAGATATTTTTTATTTACTAAAAATTCCATCAAGATAGTATTGCATCATTATGTGTATATTCCTTTGACATATATAAGCTCATTATTCTTTTCATTCATTGTTCATGTAACTAATAATTAATTACCACTTATCATAACTGACATTACCTATATTAATAAATAACATGTACATATATAACATATGTTACAAATATAACTTCTTGATGTTCCACCTTGGCGATAACATTAAAACTAATGAATTATTATAGATTAATTACTTTTATATTAGTAATTAAACAATATATCTCATGAAATCTAATATTTTTTTGCATATATCATAGAGATTATTTTTTTGGGACATTAAGTATTCAATATATTATCTTCAATTTTATCTCATTATTGGTGTCACTTTTAAGAAAAAAAATTTCATCCCACAATAACAGTAAGTTATATATTCATAATTTCCTGTCAGATGGATGTTATCTTGATTTTAATTATAATTTCCTTCAAATCATTAATTTCCAAATCATCATAATTTCTTAAATATTTTAACACTATAATTTTTATGGAAATTTTATTCCATTTTCCATTGGTAATTTAAACATGTCATATCAATATATACAATAAATTTTATCTAAAAAATCATTTATCATATTCAATTGAAAATTAATTTTAAAAATTTTAAAAAATGAAATATTTAAATATTTAAATGGATCAATAATCCTTTCCTTCCATTTCTATTCATATTTATTTATTCTGTAATATGAAAAACAGTTCACTCATTTTATTTATTTATTTATTTATTTAGTTATTTATTTAAAACATAACCCAACTTGTTTTCTTTATCCCTGATATATAGATAGGTAAATATTTTAAGTTTATAATAAATTTCATAAAACTTATTTCCTTCATTATTATCACATTCCATATTATAGTTTTTCTAAATTCTTTATGTCATCACTATTTAATGATATCAACACTTTCTAAAATTAATATAATTGTTAAAAGATTTCATATTTATTTCCAAATTAGCTTTACTCTTCATTATAAATATCTACAACCATAAATTGATAAGTTATAATTTTAAACATTCCAATTAATAACATTATTTAAAAAAATTATAATTTTTTAATATTAAGATATTTATAAAAAATTAAATAGGCACCCATCATTATAATTTCAATTCATCAGTTCAAACCCATTACCTTTCATTTTATTGATTCCAAAGGAATGACAACAATCCATTCATATCATTACTTAAAAATAAAAATAATTATAGTTTAATATCATTAGTTTAACATGTATTATCTATTGGTTAATAAAAAACATAAATTTTTTATTAGTAAATGATTCGTAATATTATTTTACAAAACACATAAAGATTTATGAAATTTTTTTTAAGAAGAAATTACTAAATAATAATTTTTTTAATAATAATTTTTTTTATTTAAATTTTTTTAAACTAAACTAATGCACATATAGTGACATCCCCCCTAATTCATCTATTTAATATTTTTAAAATTATTTTAATAAATAATTAAAATGTTACCTAACTCAATAAAATTATCTACTCTTTTATTGGATTATACATAGGAAGATCTTAACTTTTTCTTCTAAATAAAATTCTAATTCATAAGCTTTTCGTAGTATTTGTAGTTAATGATAATTTTTTCACAAACACTGATTCGAATTTCATGGAAATCATTAAGGCTAAATAAACTGATTTCAATTTAATTAGATTTATCTTATTAAGTTATTTCCACCAATATATGTTTCTAGTACTCATTCATATATTTAAATTATCAACAAAAGACCAATATCATCACTCTAAAATTGATTAAATTCTATTCCAATATTTTCAAAATTACGAAGTAATTTGTTCATATGATTTTGTAAGATATTTTTCTAAATTTATTTGACCTAATTCAAATAGTAACGTCTTATAATTGAATATATAATTATTAAAACCAAAAAAATTATCTCTATGATGTTTTTGGGGAAAAAAATATCTCAAGGTAACATTGAGGCATTTTAAGATCATGCAAGTAGTGAGTGTCATGTGAGTAGGGAGTTGCGCACAAGATTCCCATTGTGCACAAGAAGTTAGTAGCACCGAAGAAGTGAGTTTCATGCAATATTTGACTTTCACGTAAGAGGTATGAACATGTGGAAAGTGGGGCACAATATTTTTTTTGAAAAAAAGGCACATGTTGCGTGCAAGGCAGTAAAGAAACTCACAAGACACACAAGAGTTGTGCTTGAGATTTTAGTTTCCCAGTATATCTATGTTAAAGTAGTATTAATTAGTGCATGAAAGAGGAAATTCAATATAGTATGTACATACAATGGAAGATGCATTCATTAGCGATAATGAAGATACCAACAAGTCTATAAACTGTGAGTCGGTCTCTTTCAAGACCAATGAGAAATGGAACAGGTAGATTGAGATCCTTTCCACCAATAGTGAGCCAGATAAAGAGTTTTAGGGAGTGACCCTTTGTAATTTAGTGATTAAACCCAAAATCTTGTAAATATAGAGATCTTGGAAATAGAATTAATCTTGCACAAATGTCATTATTGGCAGTGATCCTTAGTGAATTTAGTATAATTGGTGCATTGTCATTGTATGATCCTTGGATGTATCCCAGTGAGGGTTAACCAAGTAGAAATTTTGGTCTCCTATACATTATTTATTTCATTACTTTTAGTTTATTATAATCATATAAAACTGGAAAGGCCACGATTAGCATTAACATTAATCATCATAAGAAGTGACCCTTGTAATAAAGAGCTCAAGATTCAGTGGGGAAAGAAGAAGTTTTAAAAGAAAATGCATACCCTGATTCACCCCAAGGGTATTTAGGCCCCTTTTGGACCTAACAGATGTCCTATAATATATGTATCATATTTGTGAGATTATAATTCCAATAAATTTTTATTGAAGATTATAATGACAATATAGAACATTAATCATGAATCTATTTTCATGGATTTAAAAATCTAGAAATAATTTTTCTTATTTCTAATTTCTCCCTTGATTTAGAAAAAAATATATAAATGTCTCATATTGACTTCCAAAATTTCACTGTAATCGTTATGTTTTGATGAATAAAATACCTAAATATAATTTCATGCATCAAAAATTTTAATGATAAAAATGAAATTATATTTCAGTTCATGAATAATTAAAATATGGGGAAATAAAAAAATTGCCTTATCCAAGTCGATAAATTACTCTTGTACAATGTTCCTCCCTCTAGTAGTGGCCTAAGTTTCTTGAAAATTATCCCAATAGTATCATCTACCCAATTCATCAAAAATATGATCATATGGAGGCAATTGTTTTATAAATAATATTCCCTAATAGAAATAATTTATTCTAAAAACTCTAACACTCACTTTAAACTATCTTAAAGATGTGTGATTATTATCCAAATATTATTTCAATGTTAACATATCATTTCAAAATCAATGAAGAAGTACATTTTATCAAAAAATTATTTTAAGAAATTAAAATATTACCCTATTTAAATATAATTTGTCATTTCCTCTTAGAAATTATTGTGGCATTCAAATAAATAACAAGATCAATTCCTTTAATTTAAATATGTTTTAATTGAATAAATAAAACTAAAACTGTAATCAAAATATAAGTATATACAGAGTCATTCTTATAAGAGAACCTATACTATTATGTAAATGAAAAATAAAAAACTGGAAACAGTATATGTTCAATGGATGATATGAATGAGTCATAAAATTATTTAAAAATTAGATGAATTTAAAAACTAATAGACATTGAATAAAATGGAATTTCCCCACACATGATGTCATAATGTTCCTTAAATGCAACTCTAATTTCCTATATAATCAAATTATATTTTTTTAATTTCTTGTTTTAGATACTTAGTCATGTTTACTTCACTTTTCATTATTCATTTTTTTCATTTTTTTCATTTATTATATAAATTTATTTCTTGTGTGTGTCGAGAGATATCCATTCACTAATTCTAAAGTTTCACCTATCTAGTAGCGTTTTTCATTTTTTTCCATGGTTCTATAATATAATGATATTATAAATTTAATTTTCACGATGTTATATATTTCTAATATATTTTTGTTTCTATATAATATATATAATTCTAATCTATTAAAGAATAAGTTTCATGGAATGTTCTTTTAGGTGATTATACCTACTATATTGTCTTACATTGATATGGTTGTTATGATATTAATTTTTTATTCCATAATTTTAATGATCAGATAAATTAATTAGTATTATTATTTTACTTAACCATCAAGGAATTTTTAATAAAAACTATGATAAGTGGTGATAAAAACCAATATCACTCATATATGTGGTATCGACACGTCATGATATCAATATAATTTTAAAGGTTATAAAAATGTAATTGAGATTCATATTTTATATTTATAATTGAGTAAGAGAAGACATATAACTATTACTTCATTAAATTATAATTAAATATTACATTTAAAATAAAATATAAATTTATTAAAACATAAAATATTATATAATACTACGTTACCTCTAATTTTATACCTCTATTTCACTATGTTATTGTTCCTTCAGAGGCATGTGTAATAGTGATACAATAATATCTGAACCATATATTAGAGATTAGATAGATTTATTTTATAAGAATTTAATGATAGAAGAAATTTTGATGGTGATAATTAATGAATGTTGAAGGTAAGTATTTAATAGTGAGAAGGTAGCGTGTTTAGAAAAAAATATATAGATAAATATTTTTTCTTTTCTCGGGATGATGAATTGCATGGATTATTTCGAATAATAATACTATTTAATTAAAAAATACATTTTAATAACTTTTAAAAAATTAAAAACAAAATTGATTCATTTATATAAAATATATAATATAAGTAATCAAAAATATTTTCTATTAGAATAAAATATATTTTAGACTTTTGAATTAAAATTTTTGATTTATAAATTTAATTTATTATTTTTTTAAAATAAGTGTAAATTTTGTTTTATTATTTTCAGAATAATATAACTACAAACATTTAAAAATATTCATATTATTATTGTAAAATCATCAAATGAGTTTTCATGAATTTCATGATATGATTAATTAGTTTTCGATTGAAGTTAAAAAACCTCATTTTTAACTTCATAGAGTTTGTAGAATTGAATAAATTAAATCAAGTGAAGAAATATTCTAAATATAGAAATCACAGTAGGGATATTATTTGGAAATGGTAAACCTTGGTTTTATATTCATTTTAGATGAAAACCTTTCCTTGTAACATAGTGGTTTAGAGGTATACGATTGGAATTTAATGTTTTTAACAGGAAGTATATATCTATTTCTATTATATATTAGATTATTCCATATTATGATGTCATTATTTTTGGGAGAATTTTTTTATAAAGGCAGGGATTCTATTATAATCAATATGAAAATTATAGTTACAAATCATAGTCTTATTGGATAGAGAAAATTATGGAATAGGGTTTTCTATACCTTAGAATAAAATTATTAGATAATTCTTTTGAATTCTATAATGATATAAAATTAAAAATAAAATATTTTATTAGAAAACAGTATTAAGTGGAACTAAAACTAAACATAAATTACATATAAATAAATAAAAACATGTCATCATTTGGTTATAATTTGATGATTTTTAAAGCCTCATGATAAAAATGGTGGGATATGGTTTGACCATATGAGGTGGATTTAACTACCTAAAAAGGGATAATTATATATGAAACGATCAAGGCGATTAAAAATAAAATTAAACTACCTTGTCCAATAATTGTAATTTATAGAGAAAAATGGTTATAAAGATAGATATAAGAGAAATCAATATTGAGAGGATTTGTGAAGCAAAAATAGTAGATTAGAATACTTCATATAATATTTCATAAGAATAAGGGGTGTTTTGGCACTCATCATCTTATTTTTTGAATAACGGAATGAGCATGATGGATTTCATCTACCTTGGTGAAGAAAGAGTTTATTTTTATACAAATAACAGTTTAATTTCCTTATTTTGATTTGTATTGATTAGTTCATTCGCTTGTTTGAGTGATTTTAAACATATGAAAGTAATTTGTGATATTTCTATTTGTGTGTGGTTTTATACCATAGGTTATAGAGAGTGTTTGCTCTAAATATTTTGCATCCCTTATACATAGTAAATTTTGGTACATTGAAACATAACTAGTGTATGATTCATTGGTGTCACCTAGTGTAGGTGAATAATTTAATATTTTGTATTTGACCGGTTTATAATAACTTCCTACATGATGAGGAAGATATAAGTGTGGTCATTAACTAAATAACAAGATCATTGAAAGTACGCGCTTTGTAATAGTTTTGTAATTTATGAGGGAATTTGAGTTTTTCTATGGTGATGGTTTTGGTTTTAGAAATAGGAGTTAGATAGGGTTATTGTGTATTTGGATTTCTATAAAATAGGATTTTAGATGTGGTTGGTGGATTTATAAGTGTCTCAAGTGTTCTGGATGATGTCATAGGATGACCTATATGGGAAAGCTATTAAATTTTACAGTAACAATTAGTTAGGCTGTGAAAAAGTAGGTTAGTCCATGACACATACAAGGAATAAGTAAGGCCTCCTAGCTATGGATTGTCATTTCATGATCTAGTGTGGTATGATTTTTTTATTTCAATGTATCATTTTATGGGGTTCTAATTCAGATCCTCAACATGTTTATCTCTTAGAGGGTTGTGTGAGAAAGAGGTGTTGATCTCCTCTAAATATTTCATACTACGTTATTCCAATCATATCTACTTATTTGGTAGTGGTTTTTCACATTTATTTGAGGTAATATTCAATCCTTTATTTCCCTTGTTCTTCTATTTTATTTTCCTCAATTTTTTAGTTTTACCAGTATGGTTTTTGGGAGATTATTTTACTAGATCAAATTGAAATCACTAATATTGTTGGTTCTTTCATGTATGTCTCATAGAAGATCTCTCAATATGAGTTAATCAAGCTACCATTCTTTTTTAAATAAATTTATGTTTCTAGATGTGTTTTTTAGGTTTTATATTGATTTTGGGTGTCAAATCAGCTATATAAAATTTGTGTTTTTTATGACTTAGGTCTGGGCACTTGTCGATAGTGGACCACACCTAATTTTTCATGGATTTTGCATCCTGAGGTCACCACATGAGTTTGGAATTAGTTATTCCAATTTCAGAAATTAGTGTTAATTGTTATGTTATTTAATTTGATGGTTTTTGTAAATAATATGGGTTCTAATAGAATAATAAAAGATCTATATGATATTGAGTTAAAATTTGGAAGTCAGTTGAGGTAGTTGGGCTTAGATTTATTTGATTCTATTAGTTAATTGGTGACTTTATATTTCGGTTCCATTATTATTATTACATGACTGTAAGTTTCATGATTAGGTTGTTCTACCATAAGGTTGGGATGGGATCATCTCTACCAAATAGTCAACATGAATCGTATAGATTTGTAAGCCGTTTGATTGTGGAACCCTAGTCGAACATGTGTTGGTGGACCTATTCATGGTATTGTTGGTGTAATAATTTATATTTTAAGGGAAAGGAGATTTTATTTCAAAAAATATATTTTTAAATTAATTAAATATCATATAGGATTTCAAATGGATATTGTGATTTTTGAAACGGGTTTTGAAATACTTTCTCAAAACAGACATGGGGTATTCGAGTACGTAATGATGGTATTTTAAACCTTGCGTATAGAATTAGTTGTATGGAATTGGGTTCATTTTCTAAATAGTTTAAAATAGTATTTGAATTATATTTATATAATATTTTATCTGAAATAATTTTGATCTATTTGACTACATGCAAGGCATTCCATGTTTTCCAAAACAAGTGTTAATTTGGGTGTTCCTTTTTTATAAATGTCATGTGTACAGATAATTATATATTGTTGTTGGAAGGTTCATGTTGGCCTATTGTGTTTTTTTGGTATTAAAGAATTTATTTTTGAATCATTGTTTTGGATCAACCATTAGATGGTTGTAGTGAGTTTTTATGGTGAGTGTGAGGTATTGGGATAGGTATTGGGGGAATAGAGCATCATGAGAAATTTATGGGTTGTGATATAAGATATGTGCCATATTTTTTTATTCCTATATGTTTTGAGAATATGTTTATGCAAGGTGATATATTTTTGTTGGGGAGAGGGTCATGAGGCCTTGCCTCACCATGAGTGAGAAGGCCTTAGTGGGATTTCCATGAGTTGGATTCCTTATTATATGTGAAGTCTCTACCCTCTATGAGTGAGATGGTTGGATTGTGCATAATGGACCACCAATGAGTAATATAGCTGGTACTAATGGGGGAGGTAATGTTAGTTATGAGTGAGATGAATATAGTCAGGATTTGAGATTTAATGGTGGTACCTCCTTTAGTGAGATGGGGTTCAAGTTATAATGTGTAGCGAGTTATGGATAGATTTCCCTACCTTGAGAGACAAATTAGTTGTTGGTAAGTGATATATAATCCTGTAAGTGTGAAGGGATGTTTGTGTACTTGGTATAAGATCATACTTGGATTAAAATCTTCGAATAGTTTTCTTGTATAGGTTGGGACTATTGTAAGTTGTGTCTATTCATTTCTGCATTGGATAAAGTAGTTGTGGTTTGGTTTTATAATGGCATAGTTAGCACACAATGACTTTATGTCTATGTTTATAAGGTTATATAATGTTATATATCTAGGGTAGGTGTTATTTTATGAGAATGAATACACTAATTATATGTTTTTTGTTGGCACTTCAAACTGATCATAATAGAATTCAAATGATTTGAGGACTTTTGGACTCTGACTAGGTTTTTGATATCAACCCTTCACATATAGATGGAATGGTTTTTTCGTAGAAGGGTAGAGACTATAGCTTTCACATAAGAAACTAGTACCACATGGATATGGACATGTAGTATAGTAAGAATGTCATAGAGGTCGAGGATTTGGCTGGAGGATTATAAGAGTTCAGTCAGAGGTAGTGTATTTAGTTAAAGATATTATTAAGAATATATACAAAATAGTCTACCATTTTATTTATATATGTGATGTAATGTTATATAATTCTTCTCTACTATTATTTATTAAATCATGTATATTGATTACTGCATTCTTTTGGACTCTGGGATCCCCACTGTCTGTATGTTTCATATTTATAGGGTATTTTTCATTTTCATTTTACGGATGAGGAATACATAATATATGGTAGATTCAAGAATAAAACAAGAGATTTATTTTGAGGGGGTAGTCTCCCTATTACTATGATAGGCTCTCTATACTATTCATATTCCTATTTTATAGGTGGAGGGACATACAAGTATATGTAGTTAACCATTCCTGGGTGTCGTTCAGGCAATCTGGGATAGGGTGTTACAAAATAGTATCAGAGACTATATTGGGATGGGGTAGTGTAGTTAATAGTAGAGATAGGTAGTTGTTAATTAGGATATAGATCAACAGTATTCTTATAGAGCATGAAAAATGTTTGAACCCAATCTTCTAGGGGATGTGTGATTTCAAGATTAGGACCACTGGGATGAGTTTGGTGTTGGTTTTATTGGGAATCCCATAGTGGGATGGATGATACATGGGATGTTTCAGAGGGATTGGCTTGGATCCAGTGATTTTTTCATGCCACATGATAGTGGAATGCTTAGCTCATGATACGAGCACCGATAACCATCATTGATTGACATGTTTCCTCATCAGAATAAATTATTAATTTAACATACATTTAACATAATCGATGTTTTTTAATTATATTATAAAAAGTGATTATATTATTATGGGTTTGAATATATTGTGTTATTTATTATGATTTTTCATGATGGATTACATAGGGTAGTGATTTTTTGAGATGTATGGTTTTGGAGAAAAAACCACATTATAGGAAGAAAGCCTTAATTGTAAATAAAAAAACTTGAATTGGTGTGGGGTAGTTATGGGATGTTTTTTGAAGTTTATTTTATATGAAATGAATCATGGATATAGTTATTCAAAAATGTTTGTGATTTTAATGTTTTGTGAAAATCTATGTAAAATGGTTTCTAAAATGAGAAATAAAATGATTTTTAGAAATAAGATGTATTTTTAGGAATGTTGACATATAATAAATGGGATTTTAGAGATTTTTTTGTTCAAATAATTTGATTTAAATAGGTGTTTAGAAATATTGGGAAATTCAACCAGTTCCCATGCTAGAAAAACATTTCATGGGTTTCAGTAATAGATTGGCAGTGATCCTGGTGTTGGGTTGTGTGTTTTTTTGGTATGTCATGGATGCTTAGAAAGAGACACGTGTGATAGGATCATAGGAAGGATGTTTGATATTTTGGGTATTTATTATCTAGATATGAGTTTGGGGATTGGGGATTAGATAACTTAAGTAATTTTGGTGTTTTTTAGACTAGAAAATTTAGTGCACATTTTTAGGATTTCATAGGTTATACTACTTAATGTGTTTTAAGTAGGAAATTTCCATGTTGGGGAGAACCGTTAAATGGAATCAACCCTTTTTATAAGATACTCATTTGGGGATTCCAATCAATGAAAATCGGTGGTTTGTAGTGGTGTGTTATGGTGGGGAGCACTATAACTCTTCATATGGATCGCTTTTTAGGGTTTCAATCTTTTAGGATTTATAGTTGTTGTTGAAAACCATCTTAGGGTTTTTTATGGTGACAATTAGGATGGTCAAGAGTCAAATTTGGAATCTAAGAGAATTTTTTGTCAATAGAAAAATGAAAATGATAATTTTATGGTGTGGAGAATCAAATCAGTCTAGGAGGTATGAAAATCATGTCAACAGGGTTATATTAATCATAAAATCTTTTGATGTATGTGTAATATGATAAAGGAATGTTGGTGAGAAGTTATTCTGGGTTTTTGAGTTAAATTTTGGTGTAGAAAGGAGTATATGTGTTAGAGAAAGACTAGTCATGGACGCATTATGATAAATGAGTTAATCATATCAATAAAGCATCATTTATCATTAGTAAAACTAGATAACTAAATATGTAGGTTGAGGATTTAACCATGAAATCACACTGTGTGTTGGGATCATCCATCGGTGTGACTGTTTTGCTGATTTTAAAATTCTTTCATGTGCTATAGAATCATGGTCAAGTAGTGTGGTGATGTGGTCATGGTTCAGTGGGTGAGGCCTAATGTTTTCAGGAGAAGTCTCCCATAGAAATAATTTGTGGTGATTTTGATGTTGAAATGGATATTGTGATGTGGAAACTACCTCAGGAGCATTTTTTAAGACATTTTTGAGGATCAAACCAGGAGTTTTGGAGTAAATGAAGTGTGTATAGGCTTGGTGTTTGGATTTTCATTACAGAAACACGTTCCAAAGTTATGGATGAATTTGGTGGTTCAGTCATGAATTGAACACTTGGGTATTTATGGATCCAAGGTTGAAGGACTACCGTGGATTCTTTGGGTTGAGAAGAATTATGGTGGGGATTTTTTAATGACCTTCATCATTATAGGATTTCAATTCCTGAGGGAATTTGAATTTTGATTCGGTGATGGGTCAATTATGATAACAATGAATCATATTTTTATTCATAGTGTTTTTTCGTCCTTAAAATATGTTTTTAAAAGTGTTTTAAGGCCCGGTAAGTGTCTAATTGTTCAAAAGGATATCAAACTAGTGGTCCGGTGGCAAGGCTAATGGAATTTTTTAACAGAAGGTGGTCATGCCATAACTACGTGGGACTCACCACAAAACCATCAATACATAGTGAAGGATTCCAACTAGGGCTTGGTCACACCACAATAATGGTGTCCATGTCCTGAAATACTAAATAATGGGGTTTCCTATGGAAGGTTCATTCAGGTAGTGGGGGAGTTCGATCTCAGCTCCCCCATTCTTCCTTCATTCCACCCATTGATTAATCTTGTTCGTGGGTAGTTCCTCAAAAAAATTTGATGTAATATATCTTTTATATCCCTTATTCCTCACTTTCTTTTTCACCAAATTTTTTGTTTTCATGGCTAGGTTATTGGGAGAAAATTTAATTATATGATGGTGAAATAATACCACTAATTGTGGATTTCATTAGAAGCTTGTAGTGGATATCCTAATAGGAGATAATTAATCCGCTACTCAATTTTTATCTTATAGTATGTTTCACAGTGATGTTATATATGTTTTATGGTTAATTTCTGTGAAAATGGAAATTTTTTTGTCATATAAATTACATATTTTTTGACTTAGGCCTTGGTGCATTTTTAGAGTTGACCACACCCAATTTCCCATGGATTTAGCACTGTGAAGTCACTAGATGATTTTTTATATCATTATTTCATTTTGGGAAATTCATTTCAATTATTTATTTAATTTATTTAACAATATTTGTTAATTATATAGGTGTATATTGACATAAGGGATGTTTTTATGATCTTGGGTAAAATTATAGAACATTGAATGAGGCTGGATTCCTTAGATTCATTTGAGTCTATCGGTTAATTAGAGATTTTTTATTTGTGTTCCACCACAAGTATTATCTACATGAACATTTAATGATATTTTGGTTGCACCATATGTTTTGGATGGTCTAATTTCATCCTAATAGTCAATATGAACCACTCATATTGGTAATGTCGGACCTCGGAACACCTTGAGAGGGGAGGTGTGAATCTGGTTGTAAATTTTTTTTTACTATTACAAATCTTATTCCCACATTGTTAAGAACATATTTAAACTAGATGATGGATTCAATAAATAATCGAACATTCAAATGTAGAAATAAGACACATAATATTTTAATTGGTTCACCACTAAGGGCTAGTCCAATGAGAATACACCTATAGTGTTTTTGTCATACCAAAGTCCACTTATATTCCCTAGTTGTGGAATACAAGAGTTCAGAAAGAGTCACTTTATGCCTAGCACACTGCCTTTATAATATTTTAGGGATATATCAATGTGTCCCATAGAACGATTATATTGAATCCCCCAAGATCACTTCCATGGGAGAATTCTTACTCAGTTTATCAACATGAAGGTCTCTTCAATACATTTTCATTGAAGGCTTCGTCTTTGTCCAACTTCAGACACTACTTGCATCGAAGTCCATAATTGATGCACTAAATGGCACTAATCATACAAACTAGATATCTAAAACTTATTAGAAGTTCAACACTATATTTTCACGCAACACCTAAATGGCACACAAGATTTGTGATTATTGTTCAAAATGACTTTCATGCAAACCTGATTTTTCATGCACCGCTTATCATTCACACAACCATACCAAAAGGTTCACATGGTCTTTTTAAACTAAAGTAACACTTTGTGCACTGGATTTGATCTCTACTTCTCTTCTATGCACAAGTCTTTCATGCAGCAGAGGAACCTGATATTCATTGAAAATTTCTATGTCTTCCATGGGGTAGTCGCCAATTTATAATCCTCAAGGACCCTGCATGAATGTTTCCAATGTGTCTTCATCAATGCGCATAAGATTAATTCCAAGCACGCAAAACCCTTTTTACATCGCATAGTTTTCCACACAACCTCATTTTTTGGGCATATTTAAAACTTCCACACACTTTTTTTGCATTGAAAAAATATAATATAATTATTCAAAAGCATTTGTTGCGCACAAGTTTCCAAACCCCCATCAATCGTGCATGTATCTCCCTTTTCCAAAAATAATTTTCTTCATTTTCCAATTTTTGGACCCAAAAATTTGGAAAACATTGGGAAATGACACCACCTTCAATATTGTTCTCATCTGGAACAGTGTAATCCATTTCCTTGAAAACTTCATGATCTTCCAATGAGTATTGACAACAATCACAAACCATACACCATTTATAGTAAATAATGACCTTGATTCCAAAAGTTTGATGGTTTGATAGTGGTTTCGTGGTTGACTAAGTGTTGGTGGCCTCCTTTGTGTTCTACTAGATTGTGTGTATTATGTTTTAAAAAACAAGATATTTCCTTTCAAAAAAATAGTGTTTTAAAACAAATTAATTTCAAATTGGTTTTCAAAGGTAAATAGTGACTTAAGAAACAAGTTCTAAAATGGTATCTCAAAAATAATGTAGTCACCCAGTTTGGACTAACATTATATGCAACCTAATGCATTCTACCAAATTCTTGAGGTTCTTTATTGATCACCCAAGGCTGGTAATAAGCATAGAGGTATCATAAGTGAATTCTTGAAAATGATTTCACCCTCTAGAAACACCTAGAATAACAGTAATTCCCATAAGAAACCCATTATAAATTCTCCTAACACTAGAAAACCATAATAGAATAAATTAGAAACTATATAAATATAAACCAAAATAAATGTGGAATTATAAATATAAATAATAATAAAATCCAAAAAATCAACATACAGGAGGCCATTTTTATATAATCTTTTAAAAACCAAAAACAATGAACAAATACAATGAAAAAATATGGAGACTATAGAGGCTAATGCATCACACAACCTAAACTGGTCAAAAAACATTGGAGATAAGACCCAACATCTCTATGTGATACTCAAGTTGCCACAATAACCCATGGATCACCCACTTCCCCACTAAGAGTGATAGAAACTGACCTACAATCCATGACATGGGATCCTCTAGAAACATGAAAATTACATACCCACCCATGTGAGTATATAGGGTTTGAGGTGAAGTCTAATAGGATACCAGCATGATTTCATTACATGGAGTAGAAAATTAAATAAACAAGTTATAATATAAAGAATTTTATAGAAAAATAAATTTCAAATTTGTTTTTCAATAAAAAACAAAAATAGGAAGATAAATACTTTTTATCATTTCTTTAAATACAATTTTTATAAATCATGCCTCTTGTAATACTTACCAAAGAAATTTCATTATAAAAATTAATTATTTTCCTCTAAATAAATAAATTATTTCTAAATGAAATAAATAAAACCTTATCTTTTAATTTAAAGCATACTTTTTTAATATATACAATTCTCATTGGTCTAATAAATTTTCAAATAGTACAATTATATAGATTTAATTTAAAAACACATTTTTTTCATTTTTAAAACTCAACGTACACACACATAACAGGGTCTTGGAATGGGAAAACAAAATAAAATTAAAATCCTTGAAGATTCATCAATAGAATATAATAATAACATAAGAAAATCCTCAAAACAATAATAATCGATTATATATAACCAATACGTCAAAATTGGATATAAAAAGATAAGAAACTTAGATTCCAATAAATAATAATGGGGTAAAACATGGAATACATAGAATAAAGAAACATCCTATAGAAATATGGTGTATGTACATAATGTGAAAATGTAAAACCAACTTCAATCAGTTTAATGGCCACATAACCCATCCCAGATATCAATATAACTAATCTCGTTGATGAAAACACTCTAAATAGGTTATAACATTCAACTAGGAGCTAATATCCAGTACATAAATCTCAATTATCATTGTAGACATCCCTTGACATGACACTTAGTATACTAGGGTTCTTCCTATCATAACTAATAGATGTGGACAACTATCAAACCAGTATCAATCACATAACAATCAAATAACACCAAGGTAATAAAACACAATAATCAATTACTTTCTTCCTCCAACACTCTACCTTTAATAATGAAACACCTTCTTAAAATGTATAACCCTGAATCATAATTCATATTACTATTAATACGTTTGCAAAGATTAAATAATGGGTGACAATGGGGATCAACTGGGGTGTAATAAATTAATCAATAATAGTATCACAATAGGATCCAACTGGGACTTCAATTTATAGATACAAATGATATTATTTAAGAATCCCATTTAATTTAAAATTCAAAACAATCACAAGTGAAATCATAGAAAACATAAAATCACAATCAACAGAACAACTTGGGAAATACCCTATAAGAAGCATCTTTAAAAATAAGTTAAATTTCAAAAAATGTATAAAAGATAACAAAGCATCAATAATCCCAAACAAGCAAAGGATTCATCAAAAACAACTAACTCAAGAGGAAACAAAAACCTCTTTTCAAAATATAAATATCCTATTTAAAACAAACACCCAAATTTAAAAATCTAAATTGGATTAAATCACTATAAACCAATCATTTTTATTATTGAAAACAATCAATGGGATTTTTTCAAATACCTTGAATGCATAAAATACCACTTAAAAGAAAGTTAAATTGAAGTAATAAACTCACTACTTGTGTCTAAAGGAAAACCCAACAAACATAGAGAAACTTTGATAACAGAAAACTAGTTATACTATAATTCGTTACATTAATTCCAAAATACTATTAATGTATCAAGAAACTATGTAAATTTTTAATATATATAAATGGAATGGATACAGCTGCCTAAACATATCTAACCATGTCGCCCATAATGAAAACCAATGGAATCAATATCTTATAATATCTCACAACCTTTAAAAAAAATAGAGACAACCCTAGCCATGAAAATTATCAAACCATAGACATTAGGGTTCAATATAAGGATTGAAAAGGTAAATAAGTAAAGTAATAATAAAGGTGTATCTTCTGCCTTATAATCCAGGTGAAGAACCACTTATAAAACATTAACAATTAACTATAATGGGGCTTAAGAAGAGGAGAATGGTGCTTGGGTAGCTCCAGGATCAGCGGAAATGAAATTGGGAGTCTTATAAAAGAATCCCCAAATTAAAATAAGGATAAAACACCATGATGACCAAACCAAAGTAGGCTGTATGGTTTATTTGAATGGTAAACCAAATTATTTTTCAACCATGTGATCGTCACTATCTAGAACATCGTGTGTCACATGGATTACCCTCATGATTTACCAAAATACGTAATTACTATGTGATTTCCACTTCCCAAAACTGTAGGTGTAATATTGTTTCCTTTACACTCTTTCCCAAACTTTTCACCTAACCATGAGGCCCTCAAAAAGTTCCAAAAACCGAAAAAACGCCCCTAGACACACTACAAAAAAACAGTACATTAGAGGGGGTTATTAAGAGGGGTTTATGAACAAACCCCTCTAAATTCTTTTTCTATAAAATTAGAGGGGGTTGTGAACAAACCCCTTTAATCATCAAATTTATAGGGTGTTCACAACCCCCTCTAAAATTTTTAGCATTTTTTTAACATGTGGTTGGATTTTAGAGACGATTGTGTTAAAACTATCGCTACATTAATAATTAGTTGTGTTAAATATTTATTTATAGGAACTATATATTTGGTTAGATGAGTTATATATATATTCAATTGGATTTTATAGACTATTATGTTAAAACCATCGATAATTTAATAATTAGTGGCATTATATATTTAGTTACAGGCATTATATATTCGGTTAGAGGCACTATATATTTATTCAATTGGATTTTAGAGGTGTTATATATGTTTGTGTGTTTGTGTGTGTGTATGTTATATGGAATTTGTTTTTCTTAGAAAATAGCGGGGGTTCACAACCCCCTCTAATGTAAGACATTAGTGAGGGTTCAAACCCCCCTCTTCAACCCCCATTAATGTCTTATATTAGAGGGGGTTCACGACCCCCTCTAATTTATGAAATTAGAGGGGTTGTGAACCCCTACTATTTTCTTAAAAAAATCATAATATATATTTATTGTATATATTTTATACATATATGAATTTATTTATAAATTGTATAATATATTATATTCATATAAATATGTAATATATATATATATATATTAATTGTGTACGTATAAATATAATATGTATATATATTTTTGCGTAATATATTTGGGTAATATATTTATATATAATATACATGTATTCAAATAAATATAAACAATTTGAAATAAATATATAAATACAAATTTGTGTTTGTGTGTGTTTCATATAAATGTATTTAATAATACATCCTTACAAACAAAATTTTAAATATATGCAAAAATATATAATTTTTAGAGGTTTGCAGAATATATATATATATACACATATATTTATATTTATATAAATATATATACATGTTATTTATTTAATTTATTTAAATATATTGTGCAAATAATTTTTATCTTAATAAACTTATTAATATATATAAATACAATAAAATATAAATTATATGTGAAAATTATCTAATATATATATTTCTATTAATATATATGCTTATTTTAATAAACTTATTATAAGTATTTATATATATTGTTTTAATAATGTTTATTTTAATAAACTTATTAATATATATAAATACAATAATATATAAATTATATGTGTGCATTTGTTTATATATATATATATATGTTTATTAATATATATTCATATTTTAATAAAATTATTATATGTATTTAAATATATTATGAAAATAATTAATATTTTAATAAACTTATAAAAATAGAAAAATAGAAAAATATATTCTATATTAATAAAAAAAAGTTGGTGTAGTGGTTTAGGTGCAACATATGTAACATGCAGACCGCTGTTCGAATCCCACCAGAACTATATTTTGGAACCGCTCTGAATTCTCTCTCTGAAAGGACATCAGGGTCTGCATCGAGACGCGCACGCGGGGACTCACACTAGAGAATGGGGAGACCAAGACACCGGGATGGACATTTGAGACTTGGTGGATGGGACAGACAGAGACTGGAGGACCTGGGGACAGACACCGGACACACAGGGGACCGACACGGGACAGGAGGACCTGGGGACAGACACCGGACACACAGACAGGGGGACCTGGGGATAGGGACAGACACCTGACGACACACAGGGTCCCGACTCGAGACGTGAGGACCTAGGGACATACACCAGACACATAGACAGGAGGACATGGGGATAGGGACAGGCACCAGATGACACACTGCGTCCCGACACCGGGACACACCAATACACAGGATCAGAAACCGGGACAAAGAACACATAGGGGGCAGACACCGGGACACGCACCACGACCTGGGGACATACACTGGCACACGAGGCCCGTGACAGACACAGGGGCATACACCGAGACACGCAACACACAGGGGGCTGACACCGGGACACACACCATGACCTGGGGACAGACACCAAGATGGGAGGCCCGTGACAGGCATGGGACACACACCACACACAGCGTAGACATGGACAGTAGGGGGAATGTAGGAGAGGACAGGCATGGGGGACCTTTCACATTAGGTGATTTATTCTTAAAAAAAGATGCATTAGGGCTGGTTGTGTAGAACCACCTCTAATGAAATCAACAATTAGGGGTGGTTTTAAACCGCCCCAAATGCCTATATTAGTGGCGGTTGGAGTTCTAACCACCTCTAATGATAACCATTTTTGGTACATTTCAAATAAGATTAGAGGGGGTTCAAACCCCCTCTACTGTAACTGCTGCTAAATTCCCCACACATTTACCATCGCTTCCTCAAAACCGCCTCTACTAATAGTAGGTGGCCACATTAGCAGCGGCTCCCCATAACCACCGCTAATGTATTTATAAGGGGTTATAACCCCCTCTAAAGTCAAAAATAACCCCTTCTATAGGGGTTAATTTTTTGTAGTGGAACCTTAAACTCAAGGAGGAAATGAATTGAATAAAAATAAGTAAGAAAATATAATTTAAATGTGTTATAATTCTCCACATAATTCTAATTTCATCCCTTATAAATTAATCAACATAATATTTAAAATTAATTGTTATGTTCAACCCATGATATAAAGGTTCATATACTCGAACTAACTTCCCATACATGAAAACAAAAAAAACGGGACAAGAGCAACCCACTCTGAGGAAACCTGCTAAAAATGTAAGATTTACCAGAAACCAAGAAACTAAAAATCCTAAAATTATATTCCTAAATAAATGATATAGTGTAATATACACTTATAGGGTCTATTTTGAACTTGGTAACTCTAATGAATTCACTTGTCAAAACCCACAAGTCCTTTCCAAGTCCCAACAAAGACCAAAGGAAAAATAACACCAACACAACTGGAACATCTAAGGTCACATGATCTACTTGTAACATAATACCCAAACCAAAACATCTGGGATGTGACACCCCAATACTTTTTTGAAATATTTCACATGAAATAAACTTATTTCTTAGATATTTTTTTCTATACACAATTATATGTTTAAAAGAACCGCGATATACTATTGGGATATTACTATTTAAAAAGAAAAGTATTACCTAGCCTTTTAATTAAAGTGTGTGAATAAGAAAAAATAAATTATGAAACAATTATGATTATATATGACTTAAATTAATTCATTAATAATTAATTTATTAAAGATAAAAATAAAAATCATTTGGAAGAAAAAAAATATTTTTTGGAAAAATAGATTGTATCCGCGTAACGTATTTTTATCATAAAAAATTAAATTAATCCCAATTGGTGAATTATTTTTAATTAAATTTCAATATTATTTACTAGATAAAATGATTTAAACAATGAATAAATATTTTTTTCTTGGCCTAGGATAATACTAAATCAATTTTTATACTTAAAAATGTATGTTTTTCTAAAAATAAGTTTTTAGCGCATTCTTTCCACTTGATTTAAATTTAATTTCTTCCATTTATATTTATTCAATTATATATAATTAATTTCATATTTATGATTAAGTGGTTAATATTTTTCAAATATAACCCTTTTACTTTTGCCCATATTAGTAGTAATCACGGTAGAATATATCACCTCAGTTATGGGTATATCAGGTTAATAAATATTAAAAATAAGCGATAAGTGTATAATTATTCATAAAATTTATTATTGGAAGAAATTAATTCTACCATTAACATATTATGCTAAAATTGAATTTATAATTGACATTTTTTAGTAAAAATTTCTTATATATTATTTAAATCAAAAAACGTTACGAAATATCACTCTCTTTGTTCATAATATCCTTTAAGTGTCTATATAGGGAATAAAGTAAGTTATGAATGAATAAAAGTGTTAATGTTGAGATAAATAAAATTATTTTCAGGATTTTAATTTATTTATAAATTTTTTATATATATAATGACATTAATTACTTATGAAAACCCAATCTAGTGTGTCTCAATTTTAAAATGTATAATAAAAGATTTTAAAAATATTAATTGTGATATAATGATAATGAGTTAAAGTGGACCTTGATTTTATTTGGGTCTATAGTAAATTTTATATATGTGTGAAAGTATTATATTTGAGTTCTCCCTTTTTCTTGAGGTAATTAATGTTAAATTAAATGAATACAATCAAAATAGACTATAATTATTTTTATGAAAATAATATTTAATTAAATTACTTAAAAATAATGACAATATTTAAATAATACAAGGTGTTTATTATATGATATAAAATTTAATAAGTTAGACACTTATGAGCCAATTTTCAAGTTATATGTATATATTATAACCCTTTAACTATAAATTTTGTTTACCATTGTTAAAATTTAAATTGGTTAAATAAGGGTGAATAAAAATGATAAGGGTTCAAATGATACCAGAAATTCTCTAGAATATATCTTTTAATGGTTTTACAACCCTATCCTACATTATCTTCTAATACATTACCGTTTCGTGGAATTTTTTTGCGAGATAATTTATTATAATTAACTCTTTTGAGAAATTACAAAAGTTTCACTCACCTAAATTAAAAAATTGATCCTCTTATATAACATATTTACAATACTTTGAGCCTTCTATATAAAGACACAATCAGAAAAATTACATTATCATGATTTTTATTCAATAATTAAATTTCATTCACATTGAGTATCTTTTTAGGTTTAGGTTTTTAGAGAGTTAGACCACAGCCCAAAAATAATAAAACCATTAAATAAAAAATGGAAACTTCTGATTAGTATCCATTTTTTCATAATATAAAACATTTAAAATAAAACATGGTTTTTTTCATGTAAAATATCTATACTTCCATCATGAATTATTCGTTTCCCTTACCAATCCATATATCACATGGATACCATTATAAAATGTGGGATGAGCACAATAATCATAGTAAAGGACCAAAAAAATATAGAAATCTATAAGTTCAGTTAAAAATAGGGATACCGATTTAACTTTTACCTTTAACATTAATTTTCTTTGGGTTTATGAAATAAAATATTTTCACATGAAAAAATTAGACACATTTTTCTCAAAGAAATCTGTTAAACCCTAATAAAATCAATTAAAACCCCCTTATTGTTGACATAGAGGATTATATTAGCAAAAACCTTTCAAAAACATTTTAATTTTAATAGGCATATTCTCTAATTAATATATAATAATTACCCAATGTATTGTAGATATATAATGGTGATTACCCATCATATAAGCTATATCAGGATCACCTGTTTTTCATTAGCTATAGTGGGTCTCAACCCTTCGAATAAGTTATATCCAGATCACAAGTGATATATAATAGGGATCATCCCTTTATATAAGTTGTATTAGGACCATTCGTTTCATAGAAATATCTAGTACCATGTCATGAAAAAAACCTTCATCACAGAAACCCTTTGTAAAACTATTTTATATCCATATAAAAAACACTTTTGAATAAAAATACCCTCTAATTTTACAAAACAGAATTCAATACTGAAATACCCAAAAAATTAGAAATATGTTCTCCCAATGAAGAAAATGCAAAATCTTTAAAAGGAATACCTAAATAAAATAATGTCCACAATGGTGGAAAATCAATTTTCACCATGTATTTCAAGAATAGAACGTTCCTTTTTCATTTGTCAAAACATTCTTTATAAAACATACAATAAGATTCCATTTTAAAAAATTTAAACATACATTTAAAAGTGATGTCAAAGGTAATTTATAAATATTTTATGTCCATATAATTTTTTCATAAAATAATTTTGTAAACCTGGGTATGGAAAATAAGGGGTTGGAGGAAAACATTAAAATAGGGTTTTTTAATAAAATCCCGTTATCACTTTGGAAAAATTTGATTCCTAATCCACATGAATTAAAAACATTAAAAAACTATAAATAACATTATAATAGATAAATTCATTATGTAACAGGTCAAAGACTCATTATATACACCTCCTAAAAGAGTATAGATGTGTAATATCAAAAAATTCCTCAATGAAAATAAAATGTGGCAAAGTCCCTTACCATCAGTTTGATTCATCACGTCTATTTTAATCTTATTTAATAAAAAATTATGTTAATTATTTACATTAATGATAAAATTTTCACATTTATTTTAAATTTTATTTAATTTTTTATAATTTGTTATACAATTACATAATCAATTAAGTTTACATCTGATGTTATGATAGTATTTTGATTATGTCCCAAAATCAACTTTGGAAGGTTGATTATGGTCAAAGAGAACCTTATTTTGACACCTTAAGAATAATAATCATGAAAAAAATATAAATTATATTTTTAAGTTATAATTTTAAAAACAATCATTAAATATGATTATTAAAAATGATCTATGTTATAATCATGGAGACGGTATGTTGTACGTACACATGAGTAACATTTTAAATTCTCAATGATCAATATGGAAAGGATTTAAGTAATATTTTACCTTTACATAATGATCATAATATAATATATACCATAATGTATACATATATATATATCATCCATGTATATTGGTGGTAAAAATACTGAAACATCACTCCACGAAGGAGGCATTCCACAGGTACAAGAATAATGTTATCATCCTAAAGTGAGTGAAAACATAAGAAAACAATTATATATATTATCTTTAAAGAATGATAAATATGTCATTAAAATCAAAATTATTTCTTTAATATCACATATAATCATAAAATATAACCTCATTACATTCCATTTAAAGTGGTTTTGAAAGAAAAATCATACCACTTCGTGAGGTGGTAGTCTGTCGTACACACAAGCGATGTTATCATATCCCCTATATAATGGAAATTAATATATATATATATATATATCTGTGTGTGTGTGTGATATAATGACTCCAGATGTATAAATATGTTATAAGTATCATATATATATATATATATAATTTATATATTTCATTATACCCACCATGAAAGGTTGTCATGGAAGAATGAATGACATCGTTTTGCGAGGCGCTTGTCTTCTCTACATAAGAAAGATAATTTCATAACCCATTCAATGGAAGTGAATGGGTTTTAAGTTCATGAAATTATTAAAAAACATATATTTATGTTTATCATACTTAGGATGTAATATAATATTGGTTTAATAATAATTTAATTATGTTTATAAAGGAATAAAATAAATACTATCATTGAAGAGCATTACCTCTTCTTTAGGTATCCTCTGTAGGTTTTCACAAAAGCCTTCCTAAGTTGAATTTATACCCAAAATTAGGGTCATATTATTATGGTAGGGAATTTGGTAAGTTATTCTGGTATGTATTGGCCGAACTAATTAGGTTTTAATGTGTTTGGAGAGGTTGATAGGGGTGACCTTTTTTAAGTGGGGGAGAGGACACACTTGGTATTTTTGAAAAGAATTGAATTTTCTAACATTTTGACAAGTCATAGGGGTCCAAAATGGACCATTATATAAATTAATACATTTAATGGACTAAATATATAGATAAAATAGTTTTTATACAATATTATAAGTCATTTTTACATTAATATTTTTAATTTAACATCCCAGAAAACACAATTTTACATAAAAAGTGGTAATTAGTTTTTTACAGCATTCACTATTAATTTTGGTAAAAAATTATGTTTAAATTGTTATAAATAATAAATTATTATGATTAAAAGTATGGAATCCATTTTTCAAAATTAAATTCACAAAATTTGAAAATTTTAATTTAAAATCAATCCCTCTAACGTGAGGAGAAAGTGGGATTTTATGTAAAAATGTTCAAATTTTTACAATGTTTTTATATCAAAACTCAAAATGAAAAAGATTAAAATGAAATAAAATTTCTTTATTGATATTAAATTTTAATAAATTACTTTAATTCAAATTCATATAAAATTTAACATTATAATTCATTTAAATTAAAATGTTGTTTTCAGTTAAAATACAATATTTTTTCACAATTAATGAAAAAATGGAACTTTGTTGAATTATCACAAATATTAAACCCTAAGATAATATTGGTATACTAATTTCCAAAATGTAGATTATTTAATCGATAAATTTTTCAAATGTTTAAAATTTATTTTTAAATTATGTTCGCAAAGGGCGATTAATCCATCTTTTAGAAAATAATACAGTTTTTCAGAAAACATTTGTTTTTCTTCTAAATGATTCTTATTTTAATAATAATAATTTGATAACCGTATTTTAAATAATTTATTTTGTACTATTTATACACGGAAATTTAGGTTCTTGGTCTTAATATTTATTTTAAATAGTATTATTTAATATTTTATTTGAACTTAGTGTTGAGTTTAAGGCAAGAAGAACTTACTGATGTGTTTAATTCATGATAAACTAATTGTTTCATTTAGTGGAATCTAAACGAATTATTATATATAAATCGAGATAAACTAATTATTTCATGTAAAATTAGATAAATATAGTCTTCATTTTAACATAATAAAAACTCAATATTTCATTTAATGTAATATGTTGAAGAGATTGAATTTATTTAAATATAAATATATCAGAAAGTCTCAAGGTGTTAGATTTTCTTCATAGCATCATATTGCATATAGAATATTCTATCAAATATATTTTTATTTTTTAAAACCTAGGGTGAAACATCCCCCCTTTAATATATTATTTCCTATTAATTTTAAACTTGATCATGTTAATAAGGGGTTTAACATTTGTAAATTCCATTATTGGAAAATCCACATCATAAAAAAAATTGAAATGAAATCCACTTAATAAGAGGTAATGGGAAATAAAAAGTTAATATATAATAATCACATAACTAGGATTACATATACGAGAACATGTTGGGAAATGAAATCATGGGTGTGGAAGAAGATGCAAACACCTAAGAGTGATAGAGATCATTGGTCATAAGAAATTCGGTGATCCAGAGAAGGTTAACAACCACAAAACCATAAAGAAAATTGTTTTCAAAAACGGTCACTGATATCATCATAAATTATGGTAATAGGATAATTATTTAAATCAAGATCCTTTTTACTAAATATTATTGTGTTTCATGAGAAAATATACTTGATTTATTTCATTCCATTTCATAAGAACAATCTCATCCCTTGGTTGTGCCTTGATCAATTATTAATTAATCTCTTACTCAAAGAAACCAATTTCCAAACCAAATTTTTTTGTTCCTAAATATCTAAAATTTAATTTTAATGGGTCTTAATTCCAATAAATGAGTGAAAAGTCTTTATTTTTGTCTCAAAAAAATTTTTAAATCCAATATGGTATGCACTACCTATACAATATAAAAAATTAATCACTAAAACTGAAATGTAACACAAATGGTTCAATATTAATATTTATTTTTCAAAAAATCTAACTAAAAAAATTATATAAACCAAAACCTCACACAGTTAAATATTAGAGGATAATCACTTACCATCCTTTAGTCATGGGTTATAAGCCCTATTCCCTTTCCAGGTGCGATGGATTTTTTCCTGGCATGTAGGTTGTTATTTTTTATTATATATTTATATAATTCCTATCACATTCCCAAAAAAATAATGGATAGAATTTAAATATATTTATTAATTAAATCATATTTTTACTAAGACTTTTAATACATCCATTTTTTTACAAGTTCTGATTATCTTATTCTGATAATACTAAAATATAATTAATTAATATATTAAACATGAATGTTTTCAATAACTTAGAACTTATGTCTATAACATGTAAAGGAATTATTCACCAAATATGTTTTCCACTAAAATATATTCTTTGGATATATATGAAAACTCAATAGTTATGTTCCTAAGTAATTAAATTTTTTAAAACATCAAAATAGGGGTTTCTAAGACATTGATCTTATGATCAACATTCAAAAAATATCTCACTCTCTAGAGCTTTCACATACTCACCTGATTTCCCAACATCAACAATAGATTTAGGAAATTATTTTTCCTAACCTTTTTACTTCTAATCATGCTGATTTATACACTATGTAACTTTATCCATCTGTTAGTATAATGTCCCAACTCACAGCAGCTAAATCCTATCATTGTTGACTCGCTATTTGTTCCCTCATTCATGGATTGATCAGAACTCTTTTCATTGTTGTCACGAACCTTGTGACCAAACTTACTACACTGGTAACACTTTTCAGAACCTAACATACATTCCCCAAATTGTATTTATTATACATGGAACATGTTTGGGGATTACTTGTAGGCTTTTTAATTGGTTTACTGTCTATTTTATTCCAATTTGACCGTTTCATTCTCTTTTAATCTCATGGAACATAAATGTTGGAAAATCCATCTCAACTTTCTTATCATAAAAAACATATATTTCATAAATTTTAAATTATTATCCTAAAAATGGAATTCACAATATTGGTTGCAATCCTGATTAAAATCTATTAATTTTACTACCAAATTTATGAACAAAATTTCATTCATATTTAAAAAAAACATTTAAAATTTTCTTCATTGGAGGATGCATAATCTTTTCTCTTTTTCTTCAAATCCATGAATTTTCTATCAATAATAAGCTAAAAAGAACTTTAGTAAATATTTCTCAGGGAAAATATTCATAAATTTGACCCATTTCATAGCATCAAGATATTGTTTCTCCCTGTTATTTTTAACCAAATACCACTATTGATCAACTTCACCTTCAAAATGATAAATGAAAAGAGTTACCTTTTGACATTCCAAACATCCCATGCCTTCAAATATTTTCACTAAATAATTGTTCCATCCATTGGCTACCAATGGGTCAGATGATCCATTGCTGATGAAGGATGTTACTTCATGTAATGATAAACTATATACTTGTTCCATTTTGGTAGATCAGGTTCCTCTCTAGCATAAATACCCTAACAATTTATATCTTTTTCAACTAATCTATCACAAACAAATGTTCGATAACATTTCCAACCATTTTGAAAGTTTATTTTAATGTATAATTTCCTCTCAGTGCCTTATCACAACATATTACATATTTCTTTTCCAAAAAACCATTCTAAATAGACATAGTTTAGAAAAATAAACGTGGCATTCCTAAAATAACATATCATATCAACTAATACATAAGGTCAAATAATCCAATGGAATGATATTAATATTATTTTAACCTATAAAAATATATAAATTAACATTTTATACAAACTATAAGGATACACCCTTAAACATTACATAATCTTGAGTTTTACTTAAGAATTCACTTTCTTTCACTTTGAGGATCATTTCAAGCTTATGGTTTTAGAGAATTATTATATAACTATTATGTAGAAAATCCATAAAATAAAAAGTGGTAACTTCTGATTAGTATCTATTTTTAACATAATATTAAACTTTAAAAATAAATTATTGTTTCTTTCCTTGTAAAATATCTACACTTTCAGCTTGACTTCTTCTTTTCCCTTAACAATCCTTAAATCCTATTAAAAACACTTTAAGTTGTGGGATGAGCACAAAAAAATCAATAAGGGATGTAAAAAAATATATAAAACCATAAGTCTAGTGAAAAATAGTAATAATAAATTAATTATTATCTTTACTAGCAATTTTCATTATGTGTATGAAGTAAAAAAATCACATGAAAAAAACATGCACATTCTTCTCAAATAAAGACTTTAAAATACATATAAAGTGATTAAAACCTCCAATTGATGAATTACAAAATAATACTCATAAAACACTTTCAGAACAATTTTAATTAGAATATACATATAGATAAAATTTAATATAGCCATTATACAACTCGTTGGAGAGCTATAATAGGGATTAACCTTTGAATAAGCTATATTATGCTCACTTATTTTCTTCAGATGTAATGGGGATCATCATATAAAATATGATATATAGGGATCACCCACGAGTAAAAATGGGGCTCAATACTTTGTTAAATATATATTAGGCTCACCAATTTAATATAATTCTCAAGTACCATATAATGAATAAAACACTTTTATCATAAAAACTTTTATAAAACTCTTTTAAACCCATATAAGGAAAACATTGGATAAAAATTCCATTTTATTTTAAAAGTGAATTTTCATTAATAAAATCAAAAAAAGATATATAAGGTATTTCATTTAAGAAAACATAAACTCTTTCAAAGGAATCCAGAAGTCTGATAATTGGTTTTATGATGGTAATGTCCTTGTCACTGTGTATGTTAAGAATATATCATTACTTTTTTCATTCTTCAAAATGTTATGTATAAAACACGTAAATATCTATTTAAAAAAATTAAAAATAAATTAAAAAACTAAAAAAGAATCTTTATAAATCATTTGTTTCCCAAATGGTTTTTTCATAAAATCATTTTAAAAACACCGACATGGAAAATGAGTTGTAAGGAAAACATTAAAAGAGTATTTTTTGAAGAATTTCCCCTTTTCTCTTAGAAAAATTTTAATCATAATAACCATGAATTAATAAAATTAAAAAAATATAAATACAGTTATAATAGATTAATTCATGTTATAACATGTAAATTGTGTCAGATATACACCTCTTAAAAGAGTATATGTGTATAATCTCAAAATATTCCTTAATGAAATGAAATTGACATAAAGTCGCTTACCTTGAGTATGATTCATCACGTGTGTCTTTATTTTCTTGAATAATATAATAATTTTAATTATTTACTTTTAGGATAAAAATATTCAAGTTTATTATTATTTTTATTTCATTTATTACAATAATTAATATAATAACTTAATAAATTAAGTTTATATTGGATGTTTCAAACATATTTTTCTTATGTGTCAAAATCTATAATGGTAAGTTGACACTGTTCAAAGAGGAAATTATTTTAAAACATATATAGTAGTAATAATGAAATAATTATCAAATTATATATCAATTATATTTTTAAAACCCATAATGAAATATTTATAGGAAAAATGATCTATGTTACAATCATGGATAGGGTAGGCCGAACATAGACATGAGAAATGTTTCCATTTTAAAATGATCATTGCGGAAATAAGTTAAGTAATACATTACATTTATATAATGATCATAACATTATATATACCATATTATATACATATATATATCATCCATGTATTTTTGTGATGAAAAAGAGAGTCACGTCACTTCGTGAAGGTGGTAGTCCACATGTACACGAATGATGTAATAATCATTAAGTGAGTGAAATGGTTAGAAATAAAAAGATATATATTATCTTTATGGAATGATAAATATTTCATAAATATCATAAATATTTCGTTTATATCACATGTAATCATTAACTTTGACCTTTTTATATTCCATGTAATGTGTTTGTGAAAGGAAAATCTCATCACTTCCTGAGGTGATAGTTCATCGTACACACGAGCAATGTTATTTTATCCCCTACAGAATGGAAATAAACCTTTATATATATATATATGATATAATGAATAAAGAGGTATAATGTTTATATAAATATCATATATATACTTAAAATTCATCATTATACCCAATCGTGAAAGGTGGTAATGGAAGAAGTAATGACACTGGTTTGTGAGGCGATGGTCCACCGTACACACAAAGGATGATCTCATAACCCATTTGACGGAATTGGAGTTGGTTTTATGTCATCAAACTTTTATAAAAACATCTATGTATATGGAATATACAGATTTTATTACATCATAATTGATTGATAATAATTTAATTACATGGAGAAAGAAATAAAATAAATATTCTCGTTGAAGAACATTTCCTCTTCTTCAAGTATCCGTGATAGATTTTCAATAAATCATTCCTAGGATGGATTTATACCAATGATAATGATTCTAGAATGGTAATAGGTATTTTTTTAATTTATTTCAGGATGGATTTTTTTCAACCAAATATGTTTTAAGGAGTGAAGGTGGAGGAGAGGGGAGGCCTTTTATAATTGGGGAAGAGGACACACTTTGTATTTTGGAAAATAATTATGTAATCTTACATTTTTCAGGGAACAAGGGTTAAAGATGGAAAATTAGTGAACATTACAAGTTTAATTTTTTAAATATCACCATACAATAGTTTTTAGATAGTTTTATAGGTCATTTTTAAACTTATCTTTTTAGTTTAACCCCCTAGTAAACCAATTTTTACCTTAACCATAGTCATTAATTTTTACTAAATTCACAGTTAATTTTGTTTAAAAATTATGTTTAACTTATTATAAATTATAAATTAGGTTAAATAAATATATTTAATCCACTTTTTAAAATTTAATTCATAGAATAGTAAAATTTTAATATAAAACTAGTCCCATAGATGTGATGGGAAAGCTGGTTTTTAATGTGAAATTGATTAAAAGTTTACAGTGTTTTTATATCATAAATAATTATGAAAGATATTACAATAACCAAAATTAGATTAATTGATATAAAATTTATCTAATTTTACTTTTAAACCAATTCAATATAAAATTTTACATTATAAATTATTTTTTAAAAAAAAGGACGTTTCCAATTAAAATGAAATATTCTCACTATTCTTCAAAAAATAAAACTTTTCTGAAAACACACAAAAATTACACCATATACTAATTTTGGTATTAAAATTTAAAAAAATTCAATTATTTTGCCAAAAAAACTACTAAAAGTGATAAAATTTAGTTTTTAGTTTTGTGTTCCATGGGTGAAAAATTCCTCTTTTAAAGAAAAATACATTTTTTAGAAAATATTTCTTTTTCTACAAAATATTTATTATTTTATTACCCCTCAATAGATAACCATATTTTAAATAATTTATTTGGTTCTATTCATACCTTCAAATTTAAAGTCTATTTCATCCGTTTTATGTTAAATAATATTATTTTAATAATATTTCAGATTTCGTTGGAACTCGGTGTTCCGTGTAACGCAAGAGAAACTAAGTGGTTCGTGTAATACAAGATAAAATTATTTATGTGTGTAACAAAAGATAAACTCAATGATGCATGTAACATGAAACAAATAGAGTTCTTCTTGTAATACAAGATAAACTCAATGATGTGTGTAATAAAATATATCTAAGATAATAAATTTATTTGACAATATATATCATAAATCTTGGGGTGTAATATTTTGTTCAAATAGTGGTGTTGTGTGTCATATAAACTATCAAACATAATTTTATTCTTTTAAAAACTTGGGGTGTTACATATACTTCCTCCACCCTATAATAAATTGTGTCCTCTCAATTTTAAACTTGATCTTGGTAATCAAGGGTCTGACATTTGGAAATACCACTGTTGAAAAACACACATCGTAAAAATGATGATAAAATATACTCTTAATAAGAGTGATCTAGAGGTTTAAAGTTCATCTTGAATAATCACATAACTATATTTCCAAGTAGCATAACACAATTGGGAAATTAAAACATGGGTATAGAAGAAAATACTGAAACCTAAGAATTAAGAGAGGGTTTGGGGGATCATTGATCCCAAAAAAGTTAGTGATCTAGATAAGTTTAATGACCACAAAACCATACACCAAATTGGTGTGAATAAATACTTTAATATAATAAAAAATATTGGTAAAAGGATAAATTTTATTTCAACATCATTTTCCCTAATATTTATGAATTTTAATTAGAATATATACTTTCTAGATTTCATTCTATTTAATAAGCATAATATCTCTATTTGGTTGTGCCTTGATAAATTCATAATTTATCTCCTACTAAAATAAAATATTTTTCAAAATGAATTTTTTTTATGCTTGAAATACTAAAATTCACTTTTATTGGATCATAAGTCCCCCCAAGGAGTGAAACTTTTTTCCGTCTATCCCAAACAATTTTCCAAAACCAATATGGTTATAAATAGTTATCCAATATGATAAATTAATATATAATCCTCAAAAGTGAAACCCATCATTTACCATTAATGTTTATTTTTAAAAGCATTTAACTAAAAATAACATCATATTAACTAGGAAATCATGTAGTTTAGTGTTTAGTGATAAACCCTTATCATATTTTGGTTATGGGTTCAAGCCATGTGGCTTTACTGGTTGTGATGGGTTCTCACCCAGAACACGAGTTATACTTTTTCTAATCTACATTAATATAATTCATATAACATTCCCAATAAAATTATGGATATACTTGAAACAAAATTTATCATTTAATAACCATTTTATAAGGTTTTAAATACATACGTTTTTTATAAGTTCTAAAAATCTTATTTTACTATTGTTAAAAGGTAATTAATGACCATGTTAAATATAGAGGTTATCAATTACTTTAAACTTATTTCTATAACATGTAAAGATATTATTCCTAAAATAACTTTTCCACAAATATATATAATTCAAATATCAATGAAAAATATATAAATGTCTCCTAAAGTACATCAATTACATAAAAAAATAAAAAATAGGGGTGCTTAAGGCATTTATCTTATAACCAACCTTAAAAAACCCCCGAGTTCCTTGGAGATTTCATGACCCCACCAGATGGGCCAATGTCAACTATAGAACTATAAAATGGTTTTTCCATTCATTTTCTTAAGATCATGATTATTTCCAACTTCATTAAGTAAATTCAGACACATTTTATTATAATGTCCCATCTCATTACAGCTAAATCAACTCATTGGTGACTGGCTATTAGTAATCCCATTCTTGGATTGTTTAAGACTCTTTTCATTGAATTCATTAACCTTGTGATCCAAATTACAACATCTATAACACTTTCTATATTATGATATATAATCCCTTAAATGTTGTTTACGACACTTGGAACATGTTTTTGGATTACCTATAGGCATCTTAGTTGGTTGATACTCTATTTCCTACCACTTTGAATATTTCTTACTCTTTTTATATCGTGAAACATATGCATCCGAAAACTACATCTCAATATTCTCAACACAATGAACCACTTTCTCATAAATTTTAAATTCTCATGCATCCAAATCTCTTTTTGTGCTTGGTTTTAATCCCTAATAAAATATATTAATTTTACTATCAATGTCCCGAACAAAATTCAGTGTGAATCTGGCCAACCTTGTAAAATGTTCATCATATTTGGACATCTAATCTTCATAATTTTTTCTTAATTCCAATAATTATTTCTCTATCATAAGAGTAATATCCTTTGGAAAATATTTCTTAAGTAAAATATTCTTAAATGTTTCATATTCCATTGCATCAAAATCATCTTTCTCTGTAACAATCATAACCAAATACCAGCATCAATTAGATTAACCTTGAAAATGATAAATGGAAAGAGTTCCCTTTAAAGGTTTTTAATAACCTATTAATTAAAATATATTAGACAAGGAATTGATCCGTCATTCAGTTAATGCTAGGTAATATTATCGATTGAATTATGGGGGATGTTTCCACAATAAATTCCCCCCAAAAAACATGTTCCTTCATGGTATATCAGGATCCTCTCTAGTGTGGATACCACCAATATTTATCTATAATTTAGATTGATTCATCACTATAAAAAAATCTATTCCAATTCCAACCATCTTGGGAATCTAATTTGAAAGGATTTCTTTCTCTCAGTTCCTTCCCACAACAGCTTCCATGTTTACTCTTTGGAAAGCCATTCTGTATAGACATATTTTAGATGAAACAACATGGTAATCATAAAATGATATGTCATTTCAACTTATCCATAGTTTATAATCAGTCAAGGTATAGATATTAACATTATCCTAACATACATAATTATCTAAAATGGCCTTACATACCAATAATAAGGACACAACCATAAACATTACCTAATTTGGAGTTTATTCAAGAATTTACTTTCTTTCACTTTGAGGATCTTTTCAAGTTTATTGTTTCAGAGAATTATGAAATAACTCATACATGACAAAACAAAAAAGAAAAAAAATTGGACACATTAAATGGGTTTCCATTTTTTCGCATAATAAAAAACATTTAAAATAAATCATGATTTCTTTTCATGGATAATCTCCATGTCTATCAACTTCACTTCTTCCTTTCCCCAACTCATATTTAAACCATATGAAAAATGTTATCAAATGTGTGATGAGCACAAAAATATCAGTAAGGGTCATAAAAACAATTATAACCATTAATCTAGTGAAAATAAGAAAATTTGTATAATTTTTACCTTTACCTTTAATTTTTTTGAACATATGAGATAAACAATTTTCATATTAAAAACACACCCATGTTTTTTAGAAAGAAGTACTTTAGAACCCATGGAATGAAATTAAAAACTACTTATTGGTGACTTAGAGAGTCATATTTGTAAAACGATTTCAACCTATTTTAAATTGGAATATCCTTATAGACTACTTCCAAAATAATCATTACCCAATTAATTAAGGAGCTATAGTGGGGATCACCCTTTGTATAAGCAATATCGGGATCATTGAATTTTCACAAGTAATAATGGGGCACAAACATTCATATAAGATATATTGGGACCACTCACGAGGTATAATGTGTCACAAACATTCGTATAAGTTGAATTGGGATGACAAGTATCATATAATTATCAACTATCATATCATGAATAAAACAATTTCATTATAAAACCACATATAAAAATATTCTAAACCCATATGAAAAAAAACATTCAGAGAAAAATACCATTTTATTTCAACACCCCATTTTCAATACCAAAATACCCAAAAAATAGAAATAGGTATTTTCATTGATGAAAAAATTAACACTTTCAAAGTTTTGAAAAAATCAATAGACGACCACGGTGGATTAAAATTCATTGTAACCTTGTATTTTAAGAATTGAACATCCTTTTTTTCATTTTGTCAAAACATTTTGTATAAAACATGTAAAAAACATCCTCTATTAATAAAATTTAAAATAAAGAAAAAATATAAATAAAATATTCTATATAAATATTTAATGTCCATATAAAAATTATTATAATATTTTTAATGAACATGGATGGGGGGAAATAAAGATTTGGAAGGAAAACATTAAAAAATAATTTTTTAAAGAAAATCCACTTATCTTTTTGGAAATATCTGAATCATAATACTAATTAAATAATAAAATTAATCCAAACTATAAATACAATTTGAATATATAAACTCAAGATATAGAATTTAAATTGGATGTATATACACCTTGTAAAATATTATAGGTGTATAATATCAAAATATACCTCAATGAATGGAAATTGAGACGAAGTCCCTAACCTTGAGTATGATTCACCATGTATGTCTTTAAATTCCTGAATAATAATCTTATATTAATTATTTACATTTTGTATAAAAATTTTCAATTTTATTAATACTTTCATTTTGTTTTTTTAATGTTGTATACATTTAGTTAATCAATTAAGTTTGCGTCGTATGTTTTAACCGTATTTTGCCTATGTGTCAAAATCACCTTTGGTAGGTTGACTATTGTCAAAGAAGAAATTATTCAAACATATCTAGAATGATAATCATGAAAAACTATAACATATATATAAATCAGTTATAATTTTAAAATTAATCATTATTTTTTTTATAAAAAATAAAACACGTTACAATCAAGGGGATGGTAGGTCGTACTTACACATGAGTAATGTTTCAATTTTTTTAATGATCATTATAGAAATGAGGTAGGAGATATTTTAACTTTCTATAATGATAATAATATCATATTTACCATGTTAAATACTTATATGTATCATCCATGTAGTATGGTGATATAAAAAAGTCACATCGCTTAGTGGAGGCGATAATTCATAGGTACATGAACGAAGTTCTCATCTTTAATCGAGTGAAAAGGTAAAGAATAAAATGATATATATTATATTTAAATAATGATATAAATTTCATAAATATAATATTTATTTATTTATATCACATATAATCCTTAAATTTTACTTTATTACATTCCTTGTAAAGTATTTTTAAAAGACGAATCACATCGTTTCTTGAGGTAGTAGTGCAGTGTAAACCCGAGCGATGTTATCGTATCACCTACAGAATATAAATTAAAAAATATTTATATTATATAATAACTACAAAGGTAGAAATAAATTATAAATTTCATATAATTTATATCCATCATTATACCCAACACTGAATTGGGTTTATGTAATAATTAATGACATCAGTTCACATGGTGGTAGTCCTCTATACACATGAATGATGACTTCATAACCTAGTTGATGGAAGTTGAAGTGGGTGTAGGTGATTAACTTTTTTATAAAAACATATAATTATATTTAATATTATGAGGTTACTATATCATCATGGTTTAATAAAAATTTAAGGAGGTGGAGAAAGAAAAAAAATAAAGACGCTCATTGAGGAGCATTACCTCTTCTTCATGTATCTTCCATATGTTTTCACTAAATCCATTATAGGTTGTATTTCTACCCAAAATAAGTCTTTTAAGATGTGGTGATGGAATTTGGTAAGTTATTTTTCGAGTATTTTCCAATCCAAATAGGTTTTATGGTGTGAATATAGGAGGAGAGGGAGTGTCCTTTTATAAGTGGTGGAGAGGACACACTTGGTATTTTTGAAATGAATTGAGGGATCCTATGTTTTTCATATTTCACAAGGGTCAAAAATAGACCATTATATAACATTAGAGGTTTAATGGTCGAAATAATTCCTTAAAATAGTTTTTATATAATTTTATAGGCCATATAAACACTTATATTTTTATTTTAACACCATGGTAATGTAACGCCCCAACCCCAAAAGTTTGGTGATAGTTCATTATTGTATTGCATTATCATGTATACAAGGAAAAAAAATATTTAAGTAATGATCAATTTCATATTATTGGAATTACATATTATATACATGATACCTATAATAAATTGGGAAATTAGAAATACAAACATTATGCATAATTAAAATAAATTCACAGCATGTTTGAATTCCTATTTAAATATGTTTTCATTGTATCAAGGGGAAAGGAAACATAATAAGGATCAGATAAAAGGATTTTTAAGGGTAAGTAATGTGGAAGCAATAATGATTCAATGATAAAAAAATTAACATGGAGAGGTAAATAACTGATAACATGTATGATTAAAATAACTAAATAAAGAAACATCAATATGGCATGGTAGAAACTAAAACTCATGCCATCTAAATCAATAAACTGAAAATGGTCTGTATCCATTGATATGTCGATAAAAAATATCATGGATGAATAATAACTGAATCTAAATGATAGAAATGCATAATAATTTGATTCCATGTTTACTAGGTACATGGTACCTTTACCATCAAGACCTTTCACAAGATGGTTTACAACATATAGGGTAAAAACCTATCTGATTTGGAAAAATGGTTTGACTCATGAGACTACCGATGCATCGAGAGGATATCTATCATCGAGCCCCTCCAATGTCATACTAGTCCAAATCTTTCCTCATATTCATGAACAATGTGACTTATCAAAATATCCACATTTAATAAAAGATACATATTTTTCCATAATTACATAATGGTGGCTAATTAACAATATAGATCATTGATATTAATGAATGGAAATAACATCAAAATATCATAAATACAATTTGGTGGTAAATTACATTTTAAACATTCCAATGTGTCCCATACCACATTGAATCATTTAAATCATAAATATCATGAATTAATAAGATAATATGAAAGACTTAAATACCCTAATGATAAAGTAATTCGTGATATAATATATAAAACTGGGTAGTATATACACCATAAAAAAATATGTAAGTGGTGAACAAGACATTTATCTCACATATGCTAAACGTGGAATGATAATACCTTACCTTAACCTTCCTTTTATTGTGTGATATTTATCTTCCTATTTGGTTATTTAAAATATGTTACTAACTAATACGAGAAAAATACTCATGTTTATAATATCATATGTTATCTTATTATGTTTTATTACCCTTTTTTTAATACTCATTCATTATTTTAGTTATTTCAGGTGTTAATTGCCTATTTTTCTCAAGTTTGATTTGACTTATTACATGTTGTTCCCATTTCATAGATCATGATTTCATTATCTCTATAATGTAAACCATTAATTAATTATCTTATATATTCAGTACATATTGATTTATAATGGTCCATAATATTTGTATGTAATAAATGAAGTTCACAGATCATGGAGACGGTAAGTCACACATACGCATGAATGCTACATTCATTTATCCATCATATTATAAGAATGAAAAATAATTTATAAATATTTATATTATAATTCCAGTATAATATATTTTTTATATATCTTTCCAAGGTTTATCAGAATCATCCTTAACATTTTCCATATATAGTGTGAATGAATCACCTCACTTTGAGGGGGCGATAGTCCACACTTCCTCAAAAGATGGTACCATATTAAAAAAAAATTGAAGTATTAAAGGTATATTCTAAATAAACATTACCTAAGGATAAATACTTTATAAATATCATGTATAAAATATATAAATATAATTTACATCATAATGTTCACGATGAGAGGTGATAAAGGAAAACTGAAAAATCATCATTTCGTGAGGCTGTAGTTCAGCGTACACAGAAACAGTATGTTCGTTATCCATTATATAAAGTTATGTGTAAGATTAGATAAAAAATTTTACATGAAAACATCTTAGTATATTTAATATATTATTATTTTATATAATCATTGAATAAAGATAATTGAGGGGGTGATGGAAATGAATCTAGAGATACTGATAGAAGATGTTACATCTTAATAGGGAAACTTCTTTTAGTTTGTGCCAAAAGTCTTCTATTGGTGGATTTATGCCCAAAGGGAGGATTCAAGGTCAAGGGGAGGTATTTTGGGAAGCTATATGGGAATATATTATCAAAACCTAAGTGGTTTGAGATGTTTGAGTAAAGGGGAGAGGTTTTCACGAACAAAGCTGGGTTGTCATCTGAACCGGTGCCCAACCCGATCTTTGGCATGGCCTGAAGGGGATTCCCGATCCCCACCAGTAGGAAACTAATTACCATGTATCAAAAAAAACCTTGGGAATTATTGTATACAATCAGATAAACATAAAAAACCAATAAAAAAATAAACTAAAATTGGAAATAAAAAACCAAACATGTATTCACAACATTCCAGATTTAAAGTTTAAATCTTATGAACAAAACCCAAAAATAATTCAAAAAGTGAATGAAAAATCAATCCCAAACCTTCATGTAATAATATGAGAAACATCCTATAGCCATAACCACCAATATCCACAAGATAATACCAATAGAGACCTAAACCACCATCCCGATACACCATTCCATTACCTGAATCACACACAGAACCAGGTCTACATACACCCAGAGCTGTGTGTGATGTGGGATCCCAAGCCTAGTAGGATTCCACCCAAGTAAATAGATTCCATTCATGCACATTTAAAAGATAATATAACATTCTCATTTAGGTAAAATCATTTAAAAATTTCTACGAAAAACATTTATTGGGTAAACATTTTTAAGAGGTACACTATCAAGGAATGCCATTAACACACACTTTCTTAAAAAGAAGAAAAAAAAGTTATAAAAACTAACACACCTGAAGTCCACCATAAGTTGACAGATGGAACAGTAACATTTAATGTAGAGAACTATGGATAAATCATTAGGGCTTATCTGGATCTAGTGGGACCCAAAAAACTCATACCTCGGTGAAAGGTGGTATAGTAACTACAACCATCAGCGTCTTCATGCACGAGCCACTATTGAGGGAAAAAAATAAAAAAATTCAGGGGTGTTCAATCATAATCATAGTTTATTTATTTTTTAACTGTAAATCTATCTCGATTAGTTTAGGATGAACCACTTAATAAATATCTAGAATACTAGAACTAGCCAGCCCACCTAGATACCCATGATTCCCTTATGCTCAATCCCATTTCACATATCACACATACCACCATTTACACATACACATGCCAAATATTATTAATATACAAGGAAATCAACATTTTCCATTAACAAATACACTTTCCATTTTACACACACCAAATCCATTTTCACGTAAATTTCCCATCCCTTGAGAAATTCATAAAACCCACTTGGAATTATTACAAGAAAGTAACATGGTCTATTTAACCATTTTCGGGGGCCAAGCCCATCTCAAATCCACACACACAAACCCACTTCAATTAAAAAAACACTTCCCTTAAATAAAAAATCATTAACTAATATTTAATAAAAATTCACAAAAAATCCAAACATTCTGAAGTATTACATTTCAATTTGTAATCTTACACCCAAACCCATTAACACCATAAGATCCCTTGAAAACATGATTCTCACCTTTAAAAGAGCCCACAAAACATTCCCATGAAATCCCATGCTAATGCACAAACATAAAACCTAGCCATTTATTTTATAAAACCCTTTTCCTTCATTAAATCATGTCATAACACTTGAAAATTACCTTTCTCACCCCAAAATAAAAACATAAAACAAATTTACAAATTCAAACAAACATATTAAATTCATCTAATAATGGTATGACATGCAACCATCCACCTCATTTGAAGAAACCTTCAAAAAATAGTGTGAAACAAAAATCTCAACTCAACCTCACCTCAAAGAAGCAAGATCAACCCCAATACCACAATATCGAACCCAAAAAATCATGATTGGGTCCTAAAAATGAAACCCTAGTCACTAGAGAAGAGGATCTCTGAGAAAAGGGAGAAGAAACTTCAAAATAAATAGGGAAACAAAGGGGAATACACTTACTTGAATACTTGGGGAAGAACTACCCCAAATTTGGCCCTAATAAAAGCTCCAACAGCGTAGTATGGATAGAGAGGCCTGCCTAGGGAGGAAGATTCTATTTGGGGAGAGAAAATGGTGGTTTGGGGTAAAACTTAGGGGGGGGAGAGATAATAAACTCCTATGTTTTATTGAGCTTGTAGGTCGCATGGTTAGTCTGCACGGTTTCTCAAACCATGTGGCGACCGTGCGACCACATCTTCCAAGGAGGACACCTACTATATGGTTTATGGGATGAGGTTCACAGCTGGGCGTTGGTCATGTAGTAGCTACTCACCCGACCTGCAGCTATAACACGGCTACTTGGGGAAGGCGCATTGTTACTACAAACTGTGAACCAACTGTGCACCATGGACTTTCCACCTAATTTCACACTTTTTCATGAAAATCAAAGATGGAATCCAAGGAAAATCAATAGACCAAGAATAACCAAAGACAATGCCTCAAAAATTCAAGCCCATCAAACCCAGTTCCCAAGAAAAGTAACTATGAACTCAGCCCAAGGCGGAACGAAGGTAAATTTAAAAACCTGGTTGTCACAATTCTCTACAACATAATGCTTTATGTCCCTAGAAATCCATCCCAATGTTTATTTGAAAGAAATAACAGATACTCATTTAAAATTCTTGGAGATTATCAATGAATGATAAATGAAAATTTGATAGGAACAATACCATTGGTAAAACATATCCATTTCATCGATCAAAGAAATGAACTCTCGCAATTTGTAATCTAACATCTTAAGATAAAACACCCTATATATTACTTAAGGATTCTCAAGTCACTTACAGTAATAAAAATGATCCCAACCCACCCTTCATTGAACATACTCATAAACTTCTTCCAACAAAACCTTTGTAACCTCTCCTATATCAAAAATTTCTCAAGAAGGGGACTTGAAATAAGATATCCCTAAATGAGACAATCCACTACCCATCCAACACCATAAACTCAACTAGATTCACATCACAGGGAGACTCGAATGGACTCCCCACCATAAGAGACAACCCAACATTAATTTGATCATGAAAAATTTCCATGAGACAAATGGTAGGTCTCCCCACCATAAGGATGAACCAACTTAACTGGCTAGCATAGACCGACAAAGGAACCTGACATGGGATAACATGGGAGCTTCCCACACAAACTATTCTCCCACCATAAGGGAACCAACAAAATACACTCCAAACCAAACAGAGGAAACTACACAGTTTAGTATTAGCATGGGAATTACCATTCTAGAATGACCCTAAATTAATACTGATATCAATTCATGAGTCTGGCCACACAACGACCATCTAATGGATACTCAAACCTGATGATACACATCCACAAGGGTTTAAAAAAACTGAGGTGTCCACACCTCCTTATAACTAAGTAGTACCTCTTCCACCGCTATGGTCGCAACGTGGTAACGATATTTCCACATCCTTTCCACCAAATAGGTCCATTCTAAATGACACAACTACATTGGGATTAAACGGTCTTCATTCTAAAAACTGAAGAAAAACATTTGACCAAGGCTATTTACACACCTGAGGGGTTCCTTAACTTTGTGCAAGATTCACTCATAAAACTATAGGTATAGCTCTTATGTTGTAAGCATCTCTTGTCTTATAGTCTAGCATTGAAAAAACCTTGAACCAAAATTCTCCTATTTGTTCCACCACAAACCACACCTTGATTTAGAGAGCACCAATAGAAACCAAACACCCTAAAATCCACTTACTTTGACAGGACACTTTCCCCAAAATAAGGTCTTAGAATATTCATACACACCATCCCTTTCACCTCGAATAAGAAAATTCAAGAGGTGGAACACACTGAATACACTCCTATATGAAACAGAGAAATTTGGAGTTCCCTGAAAGGAATATAAACATCTATTAAAACTGGAGATCTTGAAAAGTTCTACAACATCTACATTTTCCTTAAAAAACAAGATACTACCAACCACCACTGAACATCCGAACAGGACCATTACCAACAATTAAGCACTTAGAATAAAGGGACTTTATATAGAGTCACACACAGTACATGATTTTTTCTAGAGACCCTAAAAGCCACTTAAGACTAGTTTTACAACACTAGTGGCCTAGAATAATCCTCAGATTAGAAATAACAGACGGAGGTTCCAAATTCCCTTTAGAAAAATTTCCAACACTAACGACCTTGGGAGACAATCCATTGTTGTAATTTCTTTTCCCAACATCCATGTAGGACCTATAGGCTTAAAGGTTCCAAGCTTCACCATTGACAATTCTGATTACTCAAGGAAACTAATTCTTTATTTAAATCCTCTGAAATATGATCTCTTGCTGGGAGAGTATACACTCGACAAGAAAAATAATAGTTGGATTCAATCTTGAAAAAAGAGAAGAAAGTTCTTATATAGATCAACTAGGGGGTCTTCCAATGGAGAATCCACAGTGGTCACATTTTTATTGTGCACTAATTTTTTTTGGGAGTGTACACTAGCCAACTAGGAAAACCAAGGACCTAATCAAACTAGTTCATTTCCCAAAGAAAACCAAAAACAAGAACCAATCACATAGGGGGTACCAACTCAATGTCTTCCCAACCCATCAACAAGAACACACAAACCATTATCCCAAAATCAACTCACCAACAAGAAGCAAAATTAAAACACCAACCAACCAAAAAGGGTTTTCCATCTCCAAAACCCTCACAAAAACATCCCCAAAATACCAAAAAGACACACCACACTATTTCTTTTAAAATAAAATTTTGAAAATAAAATAGGATTGATGGGTTTCACACTCACCAATAGTACCTTGTGAAGCCTCACACATTCATTTCCCTATTCTAATCGATCACCAATCCACTTTCCACATATATCCTACACATATGGTCCCATGGGATAGTACCAAAGGTCAAAAAAATATTATCTCTACTTCCCAATATAAAAATATCAACTCACACTTCCAACTCCTCAATTTGAACTCTAATTTCAAAACATTTTAAATATTTCCTAAATTCACTAACCACAAAATCAAAACCCATTTCAATTAAAACTCATTCATAAAATCTACACATAATTTTCAAAACATTTTACCCATTTAAAAAAATTAAAATTTAAAAAATACCCATTTCACCGATACCAATTCAATAAATAACTCATTTATTCTCTTTTAAAACAAGTTTTAAACCCCCTTTTTGAGAATCAACTCCCATTTTCAGAATGAATAGTTCTTGAAAAACTGCATGTTTGATAATAAAAACCCAATCTTTTTGAAATCATTCTCTTTTTACTTAAAGAAAGTTTCATGAAAATCTTATTTTCTAAAGTTCCCTTGAAAATAATTTTGTGGACTCATTTTCTATCTTTCCAAAAAACCATTTCCGCCTAAAAATATAGTTTTCATAATTTTCAAACAAGGGATTCCAAAATGATTTCCAATACACAAGGAGATACAAGATGCTTCTTAGAGGAGGGAAACAAGTGATGATGTGTGACTCAGATATATGGTTGGTGGCCATAGGCTAGTCACACCACCATCATGGAGAGTGTGCTATGGAAATATCCTCAGCTCCAAGTGGATTTCCAGGTCTATCGATCTCATTGAGACCGTTGTCCAACACCAATATCATTTCCCATAACAAACATTCGATGAACCACCAAAACCATATGACCCAAAATAAAACCCAACTTCCCCTGGAGGCTCAATCCTATCATGAGGTGTGTTTTCCAGGAACCCTACTCGTAACAAATACATCGAGTCCTGATAATCCTAGATATATTCTACTCGGACTCTTCCCCTAGGAATATGACTCAAAAGATCACAAACTAGCTCTGATAGAATTTTTTCAAGAACCAAATTGGGTTTTCATCTTAACAGGCACCTGACCGAGTTCATGGTATAGCCCAATGGGTATTCCTAATCCATGTGGGATAGCAACTAGTACTCAGGTATCAAAATGTACATTGGGAATGATTTTACCCAATCACAAAAAAATAAAAACCCAATAAAATAAATAATTGAAAACTAGAAATATACAACCAAACATGGATTAACAACCTTCCAGATTTAAAGTTTAAAACTCAGTACAAAATCCAAAAAATACTACAACAAGGGAACAAAAACACCAACCCAAACGTCCATGTAACTATAGGAGAAACATCTTCAAGCCACCTCCACCAATATCCACAAGAGAACACCACTAGAGACCCAAAATGTCATTTGGGTACACCATTCCATTACCTGAATCAATAATTGAATAAGATATAAATACACCTAGAGGTGTATATACGTTGTGATCCAAACCCTAGTAGTATTCCACCCAAGTAATGAAATTCCATGCCAAAACATTTAAAAAAATATAACATGCTCATTTAAAAAATATCATTTAAAAAATTTCTAGTAAAAACATTTATTGGATAAACATTTTAAAAATGATCACTTCCAAGGAAAGTCATTCACAACCACTTTATTAAAATGAAGAAGAAACATTTTAAAAACACACACACACAGGGTCCACCATATGTTGATGGATGGAACCATATCATGTATGGTAGAGAACCATGGGTAAATCCTTAGGGGAAATCTGGCTCGACTAGGACCCCATAACCTCGTTCCTCGGTGAAAGGTGGTATAATAACCACAACTGTCAGCATCCTCGTGCAGGAGCCACTAGAGAGGAGAAACATCCAAAATTCTAGTTCCAATCAATCATCATATTTGTTTATTTAGTGTTATAACAATCAATCCTACTATACGAATTTAGGACTAACCACTTCCAAAATGGCTAGAATACTAGAATTAGTCAACCAACATAGTTACCTGAGATTCCCTTATGCTCAATCCCATTTCACATATTACACATACCACCACTTCTACATACACATTCCAAACATTATAAATACATGGGGACATCACTATTTTCTATAAAACTATCCACATTCCATTTTACACACACCGAAATCATTTTCAAGTACATTTTCAATCACTTGAAAATTTTATAAAATCCCATTGAAACTATCACAAGAAATTCACATGATCAGTTTAACCATTTTCATCAACCAAGCCCCTTTCAAATTCATGAAAACAGACCCACTTCAATTCTAAAACATGATTCCCTTCATTTAAATAACCTGTAACTCAAATTTTTTTAAAAATTCACAATAATCCAATCCTAACAAATTATTATATTTCCTTTTGAAAACATAAACCCAAACCCATTAGCGGCACACGTTCCCTTGGTAATATGATTCTAACTTTTTGATGACCCCATAAAACATTCCCATAAAATCCCACAGTAAAGAACACACATAGAACCTATCCATTTACTTTATAAAATCTTTTTCCTTCATATAATCATGTCAATATACTTAAAAATTGATTTGTCACCCCACAATCAAACCATTAAACATTTTTATAAATTCATAAAAAAAATATTCAATTCATCTAACAGTGTTAGGGCATGGACCCACTCTCTTCATATGAAAAAAAATCTAGAATATAGTGTGTAACCATAATCGCACCTCAACCGAAACTCAATGAAGAAAGATCAATCCCTAGTTAACAAGATCGAACCCAAAAATTCAAAATAAGTTCTTAAAAATGGAACCCTAGTCACTGGTGAAGAGAAGACCCAAGAAAATGGAGATCAAACCCTGAAATAAAGGAGGAATGAATGAGGAAGATACTAACTTGAAGAATCAGGGAAGAACCACCCCAAATCTGGGCCAAAATCGATGATCTAATGGAGGAGGATAGAGAGGGAGGTGTGCCAAGTGAGGAAGATCCTGAGTGAGGAGATAAAATGTGTGTTTTGGGGTAAATATTCAAGAGATAGAGAAAATAACCCCCATATTTCTAATGATTTGGATGGCCACTAGGTTATTAAACATTGTTTCTCAAACCCTGTGATGATCGTGTGACCCCCTCTGCCAAGGAGGACACCCACCGCATGGTTTCTCGGCTAAGGCACATGGTTATGCACTAGACTTGTGGTAGATACTTCCTCAAATTGTAGTAAATACATTTTTTACATAGGGAATTCACTGGGTTACTACTAACCATGTACCAAATATGCTCTATGGATTTTCCAACCTTTTTCTCACTTTTTCTTGAAAATCCAAGGGGGATTCCATTGAAAAGAATTATACCAGGATTAACCCAAGAGAATGCCTCAAAAAAAATCCTATCACACACAGATCCCCATAAAAATAACTAAGAACCCAACCTGATCTTGAATAAAGTTAAATTTAAAAATCATGGGTGTGACCGAGGCAGTGGCTTTTTATAGGGAAGTAATAGGACTAGCTTTTAATTTTTTGAACCATGTTAGGTGTATACAAGTTTTTACCTAAAATAAGTAATACCAAACCAAAAAAACAAAGTAATGGAACGTTTATGGATGATATACTTTCAGCTAATAGGTTTTGTATAAATGGATAGGTCATCTGGGCCCTTAAGTTAATGTTTTTGTCCATTATTTATCTAAATTTTGTCGTAATAATTGTACTTAATTTTAATTAATTTCACTATTCATACTGGTAAAAACCTAAGATAAAATTTTTAGAAATTATAAATTATGATGATACCAAATATTGAATCCATTTTTCCAAATTGAAATCATAAAAATGGCATAAATTAATTTAAATTTAATCCTACGGATGGGATGACAATGTGGGTTTTTAAGACAAAAATGTCAAAAAGTTGGATATGTTTTAATTTCCAATTTCAAAGTTAAATTGATTATAATAACCTAAATTGTAATAATTGAAAAAAAAATAAAATAATAAAACTTTAAAACCAATTAACATTATAACATAATCTTATAAATAAATTAGACGAAAAAGAAATTTTGAATTACATTTCTCTATTTTTCACTATTCAATAAAAATGATATGTTTCAGAAAAATATCAAAAATTCACCCTAAAAAAGTTCATATAAATTTATTTCAAATATAAATTCTATTTTTAGATATTAAATCAATTGAAGTGTTAAAATTTATATTTAATGTGGATTTCTTCATTAAATGGTCGTAAAATTACCTTTATAAAAATATAGGTTTTTATGTAAAATTAGAGTTTATTCTAATGTTATGCATATCAATCATAATGAATTAATATCAATAATATTTGATTGAATCTAGAAAATATATATTAAAATCATTCCCTAATTCTAATAAACTATTTAATTCAAAACTTCTTTAAAACCATATAAATAATAATACTTCTCTTTATATCCAATTGGTTCTTATTTTCATTTCTCATTAGTTGGTAACTAATGAATTCATATTCTATTTATATAAACCACAATTTTTCATAAGTTAGTTCATATTATTCATAACTACTAACATGATGGATTGGATATATCATATTATATTAAATAATAATATTTTCATAATACATTGTTATTTGGTGAAACACAGTCTTGTGTGTAATGCAAGCTATCGGGGAAGGCCACTCATGCATGCAACATAAGATAACTCGGTGTTTCATTAATTAAAATATATAACAATTATTTAATATATTAAATATATTAAATATATATTATAGTATATAGATATTATATTCCCTTAGACTCTTGGTGATTCATTTCATATAAGCTATCAAATATAAAGTTGTGCATTATAATTTCATGGTGTTACATTCTCCCCAACTTAATTAAATTATGTCCTCAAAATTTAATCCTAAACTCAATAATTAAGTTTTGAAAATAAAATATAGATGAAAGACCCAACTCATAAAAAGATTTAATATCACATCTACTTAATAAGATATAAGGGTAAGTTCAACGGTCATGTAACCAGATTCCCTAATAGGAAAACATAGGAGCAAAATTGAAACATGGATATGGTAGAAAAATTCCAACAATAAAGTTTTAATGTAGAGTGTTAGAGAACATGATCATATGAAACTTGTTGACCAAAAACCCATAATCCAAAAGTGTGAGTAAAGGTCATTGATAATAACAAAACTGATGATAATTGGACAACATTTTTGTTTCAAAATATTTTTTAATATTAAGGAATAATTTCACTGTATAATAATATAAGTAAATATACATTTTTATAAATATAATTTTTACATTTTATTATTCCTTGAACTATTTATACTTCATCTCATATCATAAGAATAATAATATGGTGAAGTAATACATTAACATTTTAAAACTTATCCAATGATCATTTAATACCATTTTATAAATGGTTAACTTTTCCAGCAAATTAGAATCCAATCACTTTTAAAGGAATGTCACTGAATTCCCAAAAATGAACTTTCCATTTTCCTTTAGTCAACATAAAGAATATTTTAAATTTTTACATTCCAAACATTTGAATAACCTCTTCATGTATCCTCTTGAAATATGGTAATAACTCGAATTACCATAAAACCAAACTGTAAATATGAAATATTACTTATTCCTAATGTAATATTCATGCTATTTGATATATTCATTAAATCCAAAAGTGTTTTAAACTCCATAAACAATAGTATAGACCACTTTTTTACAATACATTAATCAGTTCCAAGGTAGTCATCACTTTTCCAAATCAATCATTTCTTCATCTTTTTCTCAACATCAGGAACATATTAATGGTTTTATTTCCCTAAAAAAGAATTAATTTCTACTGAATTACTTTTATTGGTACCATTAAACATATGATCTAAAATACTTAATAAAATTGTTATACAGTACAATCCTTACATATTTTCTAAATCATATGATGATAAAATCATGAACTAAATACTTTTAAAATGTATTTCTGAGATCGAAAAGTGGAATTACATTAATAAAATTGTTATACAGTACAATTCTTTCTTTGTATTGATAGCACACAAAACTATTTCAATATATGAAGAAATGTTTTAAGACCCTTTTTCCCTTCAGAGAGTTGGATAAATTCCTTCAAATAATTTTTAAATATTTTACTCTATGTTACATATATAATCTTTAGCATTCATGGATAACCATGTAAAGGTAGCTTCATAATCATAAACACTCCCTTATTACTTTTTCATTAAGCCAAGGAACTTTCTCTTCATCTCAATTTTTTCTCACAAAAAAATTATTTATCAAAGAATATAACCTTAAAAGTTATATATTCCATGACTTTAATTTTATCTTCCTGTATTTTATAATGGATCAGAGACCACCACTTGTCAGCATCACCTTGGAGATAATAGAACGAAAGTGTAAACTTTTTAATTTTTATATATTCCAAGGTAGTAAATATCATTTCCAGTGACATAATACATTTATCAGATATAATTGGATTAGTAGTCCCACTAACCAATGTGGTATTTATCAAAATAAAGTTATCCAATATAAGATATTCTCTCCCTAGAATAGGTTTCTCCATTCGGGAAAGTTTATTTTTCATAACCTAACTAAGATACCCTAATATATCCATAAATTTTTTATTTCCAGTACTAGCTTTTTTTTCCTCCGTAGGGAAATATCTACATTTTCCAAGAGTATTGATTCCATTCTATCTTCCATGTTCCATTTATAAACAATAGAATACAATTTATTTTCTCATTAAGCAATGAACTTTGTATAACTATAAATATGGTATAGCACAAAACATAAATTTATGTATCATGATTCCTAGAATCAAAAACTTCGGTTACATTGGGTAATCATTACTTTAATATCCTACATAATGGTAGGTAAAGAATATGTAAATTATCCTAAGAGTATCCCATAGGAGTGTCAAAAGAGGTGTGTAGTAATTTCCATTATCTTGTACTAGGTTACCCAGATTCAGGCCCGAAACACCTTGTAAGATTTATTACTCCTAGGCACATTTGTGCTAGTACCACATCCACTTGTTGTATCTAGACAGGTATTTATTTCTAGGAATGACTATATAATAACTTGCTTAAAAAATTAAATTATGTTCTTGTGTATTTATCCTCAATGTCTATCTTAGGGTTGTGATCTATAATCTATTTTTTCTAAATCATGTTTCCAAGGTTATAGCTAAACATCCTCTAATACTAAATTTGATGCCCCAACCCCAAAACCCTAGTTCTGGGGAATTATTTTATAACATTTCCATGTTTACATAGAATCAAATCCCTAAGGACGGATAAATTTAGTAGTATTGGAAATCTAGATTACATACATGATATCCATAATTCATTGGTAAATAGAAAATAAAAATATGATCCATAATAAAAATAAATTAACAGAATCCGTTAATGATTATTCAAAGATTTATTCTTTCTAACCTGGGGAAGGGAAATATAATAAGGGTGATCTCAAATGATCATTAAGGGTAAGTAAAGAGGAATTAATAATAAATCAATGAGAATAAATAAACATGGAGAGCAAAATAACTGATAATGAATGCCATTAAAATAACATGATAAGAAAATATCAATATGGAAGGTTAAGAAAATGAAACCTATTCTATCTAAATCAATAAACTGAGAATGAAATGTATGCATAGTTATTTCGATGCAAAATCTCATGGATGAATAATAATTGAATCTAAATGAGAGAAATACTTAATTATTAGATTCCAGGTTTCCTAGGGACATGTTACCTTTTCAGTCAAGGTCTTTCAAAAGACATTTTACAACATATAGGTTAAAAACTAATCTGATTTGGCCAATTTTTTTGTCTCATGAGACTAAAGATGAATGAAGGAGCTATCTATAACCGGGCCCCAGCAATGTCATACCAGTAAAAGGCATTCCTCATATTCATGAAAAATGTGCCATATCAAAATATATGCATTGAATAAAAGATATTAATTTATCAATAATTTACTAGTGGATTATAATTAACAACAATTTTTTTATATAAATGAATCTAAATTCCATTGAAATATCATAAAAATAATCTTGAGGGAAATGAAATTTTAACCATTCCAATGTGTCTAATACCACATTAAAACATTTCAATCATAAATCTCATGAAGGAATAATATTAGTTGAATGTTCTAAATACCATTAAGATAATGTAATTAATTATATAATATATAAAAATTGGTAGTAGATACTTCAAACAAAATATGAATGTAGTGAACATGACATTTATCTCATGGATGTAAAAAAGTGAGATGAGAATCCCATACCATAACCTTCCTTTTTTGTGGTCCTTATCACCCTGTATAGTGGTCTAAAATATGTTACTAACTTATAAAAGAACCATAATCATGTTTATAATGTCATATATCAACTTATTACTCTATTTTATTACCCTTTTATCAATAATCATTCATTATTTTAGCTATTTCAGGTGCTAATTGCCTAGTTTTCTCAAGTATGTTTTTACATGATACAACTTGTTCCAATTTATTAGATCATTGTTTCATCATCTAAAGAAGGTAAAACATTAGTTTATTATATTATATATTCCATACATATGTATTTATAATATTCTATAATATTTAGAGATAATAAATGAAGTGCACTGTTCATGGAAATTGTAGGTCGTACATATGCATGAATGCTACAATCATTTCTTTGTCATATTAAAAGAATAAAAAATATATCAATTCATATGTATACTATAATTCTATAATCATATATATTTTTTATATGTTACATATTTTTATTAAATCCATCCATAAAAAATTCAATATATAGCGTGAATGAATCACTTTGCTTCAAGGGGTCGGTAGTCCACACTTCCTCAAACGATGTTAACGTATTAACACAAAATGGTAAGTTTTGAAGGTATGTTATAAATAATAATTAAATAAGAATGAATAAATTATAAATATAGTATATAAAATCTAAAAATATATTTTCCATCATAATTGAGACTATAAGAGGTGATAAATTAAAAAGGAACAATCATCGTTTTGTGAGGCAGTGGTTTATCGTACACAGAAATAGTTTGTTGATTATTCATTAGATGGAGGTGTGTGTTAGTGTCAGTATAATGATTTATATAATAGTGTTATAATTTATTTATGATATTTATTTTTATATAATCATGTAATAATTTTATTTGAGTGGGTGGAGGATGGAAATAAAACTAGAGAGCTTGAGGGAAGATGTTACCTCTTAATCGGGTAACTTATTTGGGGTTGTACAAAAAGAATTACATGGAAGGATTTATTCCCATATGGAGGATTAATGGTATAGTGGAGGTATTTTGGTAATCTATATTGGAAGATATTGGTCGAAACTAAATGGTATGAGAGGTTTGAGGAATGTTATAGGTGGTGGCCTTTTATAAGGAAGGAAAAGGAGTCACTTGGAATTTTTGGGAACAAGTTAGGTTTAAACATTTTATTACCTAAAAAAGTCATATAAAACCAAAAAAATAAATACATGAAAATTTATGGAATATATATTTCCATAAAATAGGTTTTTGAAAAGTTTCCGGGTTATTTGGTCCTTTAAGTTAATGTTTTAGTCTATTATTAAGATTAATTTTGCCTTAATAATTGTAATTAATTTTAATTACTTTCACTACTATTTTCTGAAAAAAAAACTAAGTTGAACTTATGGGAAATTATAAAATATTATTATTCCAAATATGGACTCCATTCTTCCAAATTTCAATCATAGAACTGGTAGAAATTAATTTAAATTTAATCCCCCGGAGGGGATGACGATGCGGGTTTTAAAGGTAAAAATGTCCAAAAGTCAGCTTTGTTTTAATAGTCAATTTCGAAGAGAAGTTGAATATAATAACCTAAATTGAATTAATTGTTAAAAATATAATATAATTAAAAAATTTAACAAAATAAAATTATAATTTAACCTTATAAATAAATTAGATGAAAAGGAAATTTTGAATTAAATTTCATTATTTTTAACTTGGTATGTTTCAGAAAAATATAAAAAAATCACCCTAAACTAATTATTATTTTTATAATTTAAATTTGAAGTCTATTTTGACCAATTAAATCAATTAAATTTTTAAAATTCATTTTCAATTTATTTCTATTAAAAGGTGGTAAAATAGTCTTTATAAAAATATTAGTTTTCCATGTTAAAAAAGGATTGTTCTTATCTTATGTATACCAATAATAATGGATGAATATTAATAATATTTTATTCAATATTTAACATATATATTAAAATCATTAAATTATTGTAATCAACTATGTCTATTATGAAAAAACTCCACTGTAAGCATATAAATATAAATATTTCTTTTTATATCCAATTGCTTCTTATTTTTGTTTCTCATTAGTTGGTAACAAATGAATTCATATTATATTTATATAAACCGTAAATTTTTATAAGTTACTTAATAATATTCATAATCACTAACATAATAGCTAAGATATATAATATTATATTAAATTATAATATTTTAATAATACATTTTCATTTGGTGAAACTCAGTTTTTCATGCAACGCAAGCTATCGAGGAAGGTTACGCTTACGTGCAACGCAAGCTAACTCGGTGCTACATTCATTACAAGCTATATAATGTATTGAATATATTTAAAATATTAAATATATTATATATTCTAATGATTTTATAATCCTCTACACACTTAGTGATGACTTTCATGCATGTTATCAAATACAATATTGTACATTAGAATTTTAGGGTGTTACAGGCAAACCCATTTTTACCTTTACAACTGTAACTAATTTTTTCAACATTCACTATTAATTTTGGCCAAAAATTAAGTTGATCATGTTAGAAATTATAAATTATGCATATTCAAAATATGTAATAAATTTTTAAATATTTAATTAAAGGAATTGGAAATTTTAAAAGTAAATTTAATCTTGTAGGCATGAAGAGAATGCTGAATTTTAAAGTAAAAATATTCAACAGTTTATAATGTTTTAATATCAAAATTAGAAGTGAAAAGGATTAAAATGAAATAAATTGGATTAATTCATAAATAATTTTATTAAGTTTAAATTAAAAGTAATTCAATATATATTTTAACATTATTAATTTTTTAAATTAAAAATAAGTTTTAAAATTAAAATTTGGTATTTTTTCACTATTTATCAAAAAATGATAATTATCAGAAAAATCAATAAAATTAACCCTATGATAATTTTTTTATTATGATTTAAAAAAAATGATATAATTGCTCAATAATTGGTAAAAATTACTTTAAAATCATGTGTGGAAAGCTTGACAAACCAGCCTTTTAGAAAAAATACAGTTTTTTTAAAAACATTTTTATTATTTTGAATGATTTTTATTTTATTAATAATCAATAGATAAAGATAATTTTCATAATTTAGTTATTAATATTATTACCTACCAATTTAATATCTATTTCATAACAATTATATTAAATAATAATATTTCAATAACACTTCACTTTTCGTTTGAACTCTGTGTTGTATGAAATGCAAGCTAAACTGGGTGTTGTTTGTAGTGTGATAAAAACACAGTGTTTCTTGCAACATAAGCTAAAATCAGCATTGCCTGTAACACAACCTAAAATTTTAATTTTTTGTAACACAATATAAAATCAGTGCTTCTTCTAATTGAATCTATTTCAGAGATTTCTTTTATTTAAAAATAAATTTATCATAATGTCTAGAGGTGTTATCCTTTATTCTAATCTTGGTGTTGTGTGTTGAAAATGATATCAAAAACAAATTGTTATTTTAAAAACAATGGTTTTTGATTGCTAGGTATAAGAAACTCAAAATATTTCCCATATAAAATTATCTAGACATATCATAGAGGTTTTATCCTCTCCAAAATTCCAACACTATATCCTTTTAGAGGATACTTAAATGAGTCTTTCCAAATAATAGGTAATCACCATTATTGATCACATAATTTTCTAATATTATTTACATCATATAAATATATTTTATGTATCATAAAATAATAATTTCATTATCCTTAATATTCTAATATATTATTTTTATTATGAAAACACCATTATATAGCCTCTTTTCCATTAAAAGAGAATTGAAAGTGTCACTCAGGCGTTCAGACACTTATTGTCATTACATAACGATAAAATTAATTTTTCAAAACCAAATTTTAAGGATGGTTATTATGATATGTTTGATGATCATATATTATATAAATGAAATTATTATACTTATTTAATTATAATATCTAATATACCCACCTTCATTCTAATACTTGGGGAAACAACTATCTGTAGACAACCAGCTCCACCAAGTGATGTTATTTATTTTTCATTTATATTTTTACTGGAATGTAATGAGGAAAGATTTGATGTATATATATTATATATATGAAATAATATTAATCATAAAAATTTTAATAAATATTTACCTTTCTTTCCATCTATTTGTTGAGAAATGAAAACAACGTTCATGAGTATTTGCGGCCTACTGTCTACATGAATGGTATAAATAAATTTTCTATGTATTAAATATATGGATTAATCTAAAAATGTATATAATGACTATATATGATATTTATATCATTATAAATATTAAATATATGATGTAACCAAGAAAAATATACAAGTATTATGACAACTAAATTGATATACTCCGGATAAATGAAATAGTTAACACCAAGAAATAATCAGTTTAGGAAGAAATTGTTGAAAAAGGGGGTGTTAAAATTTAACAAAGGGATCATTAATTATATTATAAGTATAAAAATTATTATTGTATAAAAGTATAATAAATATAATCTTATTATGTATTATGTTATAGTGAATTTGAAATAAGGATAACTCGAGGTAAGGGTTTATTTCACAATCTTATCAAAATTTTGAATTGTTTATTTTTATATCTAGGTTGGGGAATATTTATGTCCCATATCATGGTTTTCCAAAAAAATAAAAAAAATCACATTATCTTATGATTCTTTAAATTTATTTTTACAGGTATTTTTCTTTTTATGAAATGGTTTCAAAGGAACCTTTCTTTTGGTTTTCCAAATAAAGTAATTTGTTAGTTTTTCAATAGAAAATATGGAAGGAATATTTTACTTTTACTTACATGAAATTAATGGATCTTCCCACCATCGTGACTAAATTTTATTTTGAATCCTACCTTAAAATTTTACAATTTTATTTTTACATTATATATTTTCCTATATAGTCATGTATCTTTTTAAAAAAAATTATTTCAAAATAGAAAGGTTATTTCCCTCAAGAATTATTCAAAGTGATATTTTATAATCATTTTTTATATAAGAAAACATTCTATGATGTTAATTATTCCATACTTGGGAAATTATCCAAGTATACAATATTTATTATATCTCTAGATGGTTTATTTTTATCATTTAAAGATGATATGTTTCTAAAAACCATTTATTTTCCATTGGTTATTGTATGATGAAATGTTTACGAAACCCATTTATTTAAATGGGTTATAATAGATGAACTATTTATGATAATATGGAACACATATGTATTATTCATGGGTGGGACCTGTATCTCCCTCTAATACATTAGTTAAATATTGATATCTCATGAGATAAACAAGACTATAATGGGGAAGGAATCTAGTTCAGTAAGGGACTCGGTCCTCTATGATAGTATTGGGAGTAAACCATGAAAACTATGACGTTTTTACAATTGAACCCCTTCCACTATGATAGCCTTATAAATGATCCTTTAATAGTATGTAAATTAATTTCTAATATTTTTTGTATTCCAAAATTCAATGCCTTTTTCTTATATTTTGATCTTTTAGATTATGTTCTTTAATTCCATTATGTTTCATGTCTTATGAACAACCATGATTTATTCCATGGCTCCAGATTTTGATCTAGGATGTGTAGTGTGTGGTTTTCAAATGTTATTCTAAATTTATTGTACCCTTTTTCTCATGATATGCTAATATGATCATTTTTATCTACCTTTTTTTCCCTTACAGAGCATCAGAACTCTACATTTTCTTATGTTTCTAGTTCCTAGGTTAGGATGAAAGGTATTAAGTATGATATATCTAGGAAGGGTGATATTTATGATGAAATAATTGGGAGGTAATGTAAACATTTTATGAACCATTTTCATGTTTCCATGCATCCAAAAACACTAGACCTATATGATTCAGACATGGATCATTATTCTACGTAATGAATATTCATAAATTTTTATATAATATCTATCTATGAAAATTATGGTCCATTATAGTTGGTATCATGTAATTTTTTAGTTAACCTTCAAAAATGAGGTTGAGATAACTTTGGTAAGAACCCTGGGGATAATTATATTTATAGGATAAAATAATAATTTTTTAGCAATGATAAAAAAGACCTAGGATAAACCTAAACTTTTATAGAAGAATACATCATGATTTAGACATCCAATAAATTATTTTTCATGATTATTTAATTCCCCACTACTAATATTGTTGCTCACATAATGATTTTTTGTTTTATTCAACGTGAATAACCTAAAGGAATCATGTCAATGATGAATGCGCGGGACAATGCAATGATTTTACTCTTGAGAAATTGAACGTTATGGGAGATGGAATAAAAAATATTTCTTCTATCCTCACAAAACAATATCAAGTTATGTACAACTCTGGTCTTCCAAATAAGAAAAGGAGGGAACAATGTTCTATTGATTCCTTCATGTGGAAAATTCCACCTTATTTTAGTGGGTCTAATAATACACTAGTTATTGAACAATGTATTAGTAATACTAAAAACATATTTTATATTCTCTTGTGTTTCGAACATTAAAATTTTATTTTGTATGTTTATTGTCTGGAAGGAGAAGTAGATTGGAAGTGTACTCTTTTCAAATATATGATATTACAAGAATAAATTGTATCTATGGAGTCATATAAATTTGAAATGTTACTTTTCAATTATTAATTTCTTCATATTTTTTTTAAATGTTGAAATAATTTATTGAGTAAAGTAAAAGTATAATGAATATTTTAGTACTTACGAAGAAAATTTCATAAGACCTGTGATGTATGCTTGTGATATTATCATCAAACTTAAAAGTATGATTGATCAATTCTTCGTTGACTTAATAAAAAGTATCTGAAGTGTGTTTTCCATAAATTAATTTATTAACTAGGAATAAATAATTTTATGTGATATTAATGTGGATATGGAGATTTGAGTTACCCATAAATATATTGGATTTAACAAGAAAATAAAAAAGGGATTAAAATTAAATTCTAGAAACATTGGAGAGAATTAGATAAGATTTACTTTATTCTCAAAATGTGGAAGGAAACAAGGGGGAATGTTTTTTAAAGAACCTGGAAAGTTAGAAAAAAAATCTATAAAGAAACCAAATGTCAAAGTGATGGGAATAAGCTATCTAATGATGTGAATAGAGAGAAATCGCTACAAAAATCACCACCCACACTCTAGTGTCTTAAATATCATGAGTATGAGAATTATTTAAAATAGTTCCCAAATCTGAATATTTATGATGATGATTGACATAAACAACCTATTAAACCTAGATATAAGGATAAATATCATGTGATCACTATTTACGATCAAGGGTAAAATAATTACATGTTGAAATGTATGTTAACCATCCACTCTAGAACTACTAATGTATTATATGATTCTAGATCGAGCCACTCTTTTATACATAAAAACTTTTATAAGGGTATCATAATATCAAATAAAAAATTATTTTTTGATTTATGAGTAAAAACCTCTAATATTAAGATGATTTCATCCCAAGTATATGACTCTTATTTGATTCATGTTTATAGAAATGTGATCCTTAAAATATTTTCATTTTTCCAACATTTTAATTGGATTCTATTCTAGTCAAGGATTTTGTTTCATTTCATAAATACTACATCAGATTCTAAGGAAAAGAGGATACATTCATTATTCTGAACCAACCTATGATCACCTATCTTTGTTAAGAAAAAATGAACTTATTATGGACATTACCACCATTATATCTATCTTGAATCCTATTGAAATGACGAATTTATATTACATGATTTGGAAGAAACTCAACATATAAAATATTCCTATTTTTAATGTAACACCCCAAGATTCCATGGTACGATTCTCTTTGAATAATACAGTAGCGTGTGTTGTACGCAACTTCGTGATTATAACACACTGCGGCCAATCAAAGTAGTCGTTATCAATAGTAATACCCTCTTTTTGAAATTTTATAAATTATATCTCTCAAAATGGACGTCATTTTTTGATTCTTAATAACTAAATTAGCCTAGGGTGAAATTTTGGTACTTTTCGGATAACTTTTATATTTTGATGAATAGTAAAAATTACTAAATTTTAATTAAAAACAACTTTTTAAAAAAAATAATTAATAGTGATAAATTATGAATTTGAGTGGTTTTAAAGTATATTTAGAATATATTTTTACCATTTAATACAATATTGGTCATTGGACATAATTTCACAATTAAACAGGACATAAACAAGTGTCAATCTTTTGATATTTATTATTTTTTTTAAACACGCTTTTTGTTTTGAAAGTGGGAATTAATTTTAAATTAATTTCTGACACTTCTGTGTTTTGAATTTAGAAAAATGGATTCTATATTAGGAATTAGGAGGTCCAAATTGTGTAAATAGGTAATTTTTATTTTTAGATATTTTGAATAATTACTTCAGTAAATATTTTATTTACTATGGTTAAAAGGTAAATCCAGTAAATAAGGGTAAAAAATAATATTATAATAATATTAATTTACCCTAAAATGTGTCATAACCCAATTGGTTGATTCATTTCTTACCATGGGCATCTTTGGGTTGATTTTGGGTTCCCATGGAGCCACTTTTAGGTGATAAGGACACTTTATATTAATTAAGTTAAAGTAAATACAAAAATGACATAAGCATATATCGTTTAGAAAAACAATTTTTACATAGGGTTATATATTTTATATTTTAGAATATAAATATTAATTAGAAATATAAAAATATTTTCTACATAATGGTATTTTATTTATAATTTTTATAAAATGAATAATTAAATTTATTTATGACACAATAATGATGTAGTATTTTCCTTATTAATCATAGAATCAAACAATTGGTATTATAAATGTCAAAATAAATATAATTTGAAAGTTTTGATGACATAAACTAATTTCATTGGTTATAATGACTTGTTATTATTGATTAAATGAATTTGGTTCTAATTAATAAAGTTGTTATGACTTAAACAAAAATCAATTATTGAATTGTGTCAAAATTGACATAAATGAGTTTTTAAAACAAATATTATATTAATTATTGATATTCTATTCTTAAAAATATAATGTTCGGCCAAAGGACTTATATCATGATAGGTGTGTCATTAATGGACCACTTGGGGGTATCTTGGATGTATATAGTAAGTTTATTAACTATATAATATAAAAATACAAAGTGACTTGGTAAATGTAAAACTAATTAACTAAGAGATAAAACTAAAAGATAAGGTTAATATAATGACCCAAACCTATCTAAAATCTATTGGTTGAAATTATTTCAACCCATACCCACCTTAGACATTTAATAATACACTTTGGATCCATTATAAACTGAATATGAATTTATTATAAAATAATACTTTAATTTTTTCCTAAAAAGCCCCTCCTCCCCCTTATAAAAGGACACAACTTCTAATGATTCTATATATATGATACACTATCCAATTATATGTTATTTTAATATCAAAAGAATGATAAAGAAAGAACCCGAATAAGAGGTAATGTTATCACCTTCCTCTTTCAAGTTCCTTTCTTCTTCAACTTCTTCTTTCTTGGTTATTTCCATTCTAAAATAATAACTGCAGTATCTTATATATACTATAATGTTATTATAAATATTTTACAACCATATTCAGTATTCTATGCATCCCTTAAATGACATGTCACCATACATGCATACGTACGGCCTACCGTCTCCACGTCGTGGTGTAATTGTTATTCAAAAAATTATTATTTGGTTGGGTATAATAATGATGTGTAATTGATGGAAATAATAAATATAAAATGATAATGATTCTGTATATATGATACACCATCCAATTATATATTATTTTAATATGAAAAGAATGATATTGTCGCTCGTGTCTACGTACGGACTACCATCTCCACGAATGTGATGAGATTCATTCCCCATCGTATCCATGAATGTCTAATTCTCATTTGATGATTAGAAATAATGTTTAAGGACTTGATATCATTCTGTATGTGAATAAGATACAACCTATCCATAACAAACACAACTTAGTTAACAAAACATATAAAAGGAAACAAGTAAGTTAACACCCGAAACGACGATAATACTAAGACATTATTAACAAAGCAATGTTAAAAGATCATATATGATATCATATTAATGTATATGATTCTTGTATAATTTAATAACAATTATTTCACCATTATATAGGAGGTTAAACTACCCTCAACCAAGGAAAAGTATAAGGTAAGTGGTTTTCATCTCACTCCTTATTCCCATGATATTCATGCCATATTGCCACTATTACCTTTTGTGTGGTGTATGTACTACCCATAATTGTATTCTTTGTGTAATAAAATTTAATTTATGTGTATTTAAATATTCATTATATAATACATCTTTCATGGGGTTTATGTTTCGTAAGTTACAAAATTGGTAAGGGTTTATTTCACAAACTCTTCATTATCCGAGGTTTTTTATACGTAATTATCTACTTTGACCTCTTTATCATCCACATCCATGTTTCATAAAAATGTATTTCAAAACATTATTACTATTTTACAGAATATGGGTTAAAGTCATTTTTACCCTTTTTGACATTTTTTAAGAAGTTTATAAAGGAATCTCTCCCTCGTTTTCCAAAAAAGGTCTTTTTTAACCTTTTCGAAAGAATTAAGGTAAGAATGTCTTTTTTTTAATTATACGGCAGGTGCGGCTATTTTTCGTCGTTATAAAATCTTAAAAGCTTCCCTTACAGGCTTAAAAGAATATTTTTAAAGTAAATGTTTTCTTTTATAATTATTTTACTTTTAAATGATTTCAAAAAAAAGATATATTTCTCTCAAATAGTTTTGATTTCATCTATGTCAACATCCTTTGATGGATTATAAGCTTATTTGATGTTGAGTTATTATGATACAAATCATCCATATTGTATTTAAGGTTCTGTGATATGTTTGACTATGGATGAGTTATTTTTATGCCATTAATTGTTTATGATTAATGTTTTGGCATTCTGTATGCTAGTTTTAATACGAATGTTTATGTTATATTTCATCATCTTCTTAAGATGAATGTGTTGGACTAGTATGTTCTGCATTGGGGTCCGGTTACAGTAGACCCTCCGGGTTGGTGTCCGATTATTAGAGGCACTCTAGGTTGGTGTCTAGTTATTAGAGGCACTCCAGGTTGGTGTCCAGTTATAGAGGCTCTTCGGGATGGAGTCCGGTTACAGAGGCTCTCTAGGTTGGGTTCCGGTTAAAGTTATCACTTAGGTCTTGGCACGAGGCCTTGACACAGAAATTAAAGTTCATCATTATGCATTCCATCATTATGAAAGTGGTTATTGATATTGCATGTGATTATTCTCCTAGTATAATATCCTTGTGAATAAGTAAATGGCATTATTTCAATTTATTTTTCCCATGTTATGCTGAAGTTCAAGTTTAAAAGTCTTTTGTTTTAGTTATGCATTACCTGAAATGTTTATGTTTATTTAAGAAAGTTTTCGCTATATTGTAATCCTTATTGATCATCTGAGCTCACCCCTTTCAATGTTTTATTTTTCCCAGGATGTGAAAAAGTATTTTATGAATGACCTACAGGGATATTATGAGGGAATATGAAGACAAGATTTTGTTGTAGTTTTTTACTTTATAATGTGATGTAAGACTTATGAATGTATCTAGTGTTTTCAAGGCTACTAAACTAATCGGTATTTCGAGACTTGATCTTTTATGATCATTCCAATGTTATGTAGTAATACACTGACTCTGGGTAACTAGGGTCGGGGTGTTACATTTAATGAGTTTATGGATGTATTTTTAGAATAGTTTCATGGCCTTCCAATAAATCATGAAGTTGAGTTTTTAATATAAATCATATGAGGTGATAAACCTATTTTCAAGATTCCTTATAGAATGGACACAACTGGGTTTCAATAATTGGAGAATCAACTCTAAGAGAATCTTGAAAAGGGATTCATTGGGCCAAATATGTTACCTTGTGTTGTACATGTTTTGTTTATAAAGAATAGAGATAGATTAATGTGACTCTACATTGATTATAGAGAACATAACCAGATAACATTAAAGAACATGTATCCTCTACCCCATATTGATTACCTATTTGATCTAATTAATGGACCTCAATCATTATCCAAGATCAATATTCATTATGGATATCATCAATTTAGAGTTAAGAATGAGGATATATCTAAAACAAAATTCTATATAGTGTATAGAAAATATAAATTTACAGTGATTCCTTTTGGTCTTTCTTATTCCCCCAATACCCTTATGGATTCAATTAAAAGATCCTTTATATGTTACCATGATCATTTGTTTGTAGTCTTCATGGATGATATTATTATTATTTTTAGAGATCAAGGAATAATATCAATACCAATTGTCTATTGTGCTGAAAATCATAAGGAAAGAGAATATTTATTAAAATTTTACCAAGTATTAATTTTTCCCACATAAAGATTTATTCGTTGGTCATATAATCCCAAGAGAGGGTATTTCGGTTGACCCATCAATAAAATATGTTATTGAGCATTGGGCCAGACCAATAACTGTGACTGATATTCATATATTTTTTAGTTTGGATGGATATTATCATTGATTTGAGGAGAAATTTTAATATATATTGAATCCACCCACTATGTAAACATAGAAGTGATCTAAGTTATTTAAGATGGATCAATGTGAGGAATGTTTTAAGGAACTGAAAAGAATGTTAATTAGTGACCTGGTGCTTAAACTTCCCTATAGTAGAGAAGGTTTTGTAATCTATAGTGATGCATCAAAGAAGGTATTAGGATTTTTCCACATATAAAATGATATGGTTATACTGTATCTTTCATGATATTTGAAGGTTCATGAGAAAAAATACCCAAAAAAAGATTTGGAGTTAGCTATGGTAATGTTTTTACTAAAGATATAAAATCAATTTCATTATAGTCAAAAGTGTGACATACAGAGAAAAAAAATATAAAATTATATCTTTACATGGAAAGAGAGAAATATGTTCCATATAAAATATCTAGAATTGAATAAATATTATAACTTATCAAAACATTACCACCATGGTAAAGAAAAAAAGGTGGTAAATGATCTGAGTGAAAAGGATCATGCTAGCTAATCTATGATGAGGATAAAAAAAGATTCAATATTTCTAGACTTAAAAATGATAGATATTGAAATATTAATGGAAGGGGAGAAATCATGTCTTTCTCAAATGAGAGTTCAACCATAAGTTCACATGATGATTAATTAGTCATAGAAGGAACATGTAGAGCTATAAAAGAAAGTGAGAATTGTTCTAGAGTTCAACCTTGATTGTGATGGAATAATAAAGACCATGTACATTGTATGAGTCCCTTTAGTACCATTTTTGAAGAAGATGTTGATGGGTGAATCACCTAGTTCTTCATTCCCTATTCATCCTAGAATTATAAGGATGTATAAATATTTGAAAGATTATTTATAGTGGGATGGTATGAAGAGATATATTATTTTTTATGTTTCTAAGAGATTGGTATGTTAGAAATTTAAGGTTCCGATACATTATTATAATGTAATGTTACAATCATTACACATACTACAAAGGAAATTGGAAAATTTCACCCCATATGTTTTCATCAAACACCCCCAAAAATATAAATAGAATAATTATATATGAGTTTTAGTTAACCGCTTAAAAATTTTAGCAGACAACATTCCCATTAGAGACGATTTATCTCTTTATCAAGTTACTTATTTTCATTAATGAAGTGGTAATATTTCCTGTTGTACCATAATAAATTGTATATAATTGGGATCTATGGTTTACCTCAATGTATTAGAGAAGTATTTAGTATTCTCTAGATATGGTGTTAATTTTTAGAACTGCCTATAATCCTTTAACATATGGTTAGTCTGATAGTACTATTAAAATGCTAGAAGACATGCTTAGAGCTTTCTCTGTCTATTTTGAATGTGGTTGAGATCAACACCTTCCTTGGATTTAATTTTCTTATAATAATATATTTCACTCCAGTATTCATATTACCACTTAAGAATCCCTCTATGGTATAAAGTAAAGAACTCTAACATGAAATAATAAACTTAGAGAGAAAAAATCTATTGGGATTTAATCTCATTGAAGATATATTATAAAATGCTAGACCCATTCAATAACACCTAATAGATTTTCAGAGTTAAAAAAATATTTATTCCCAAAATATTCAAAAAGATATATAGTTTCATGTTTGTTATAGGGGATTCCAATGAATATATCTCTAGAATAGGGTGAAAATATTTGGAATGAAGGGAAAACTAAGCCATAGGTATATTTTTCCTTTTGAAACTATTTATCATACTAGTACGATAGCTTATCGATTGGAACATCCACAGAATTTCTCTCAATTTTATGATGTGTTCCATATATCTCTCCCGAGGAAGTACATACCAGATCATTCACATGTAATAAACTAAGTTGACATACTTCTGGATAAAAATAATTATTTTGAAGAATAATCAGTAGATATTTTTTATCATATAAAAAAGTGATATAAAATAAGTGTATCTTCATCTGTTCGTGTCCGAGTGAAGTATTTCAAGGATGAAATTGATTTTAAGGGGGTTATAATATAAGGACCAGGAATTTTTATGAAATAATCCTCTTTAAATAATTTAACTTCTTTGATATCATGTGTTACAAACAAATGTATGTTTAAACTAACTATGATATACTATTAAAATATTGTAATTTAAAATGAAACTTATCAACTAGCCATTGTACTGGTAGGTATGACTAGAAATAAATAAATTATGTTAATTAATTGTTATATATTTATAAAATTTATTCATTGGTTATCAATTGATTATAAATGATAATAAAAATCACTTGGAAAAATGATATATTTTTCTGGAAAACATTGTTTATGTGTGTAATGTATTTTTATCATACGAAATTAAATTAATAAATATTTGTGAATTATTTAAATTAAATTAATGAATTATTTAATTGATAAAATTTTTTAAACAATCAATTTATATTTTACCAAGGACTCGAATAATAATAAAGCTACTTTTATGCTTAAAATTTTATTTTTTCCCCCAAAAATCAATTTTGTGAAATTATGTGCACTTACTTTAAAATTAATTTATCCCATTTATATGTATTTCATTAGATAAAATTATTGTAATATTTATAATTAGATGTTTCAAATTTGTAAAATATTCCCCTTTTATTTTTTTTCAATACTAATAGTAACTGGGGTAAAATTTATCACCTCGCTAAAAGGAAAATCAGGTTATTCCAGATAAATGAATCTACTATAAGGCCAGAATTATAAATCAAGATTATTATTGGATAAAATTAATTTTACCCTTAACAAATTAGGATAAAATTATGTTTTTTAAGGGACACATTTTCATGAAAAATAATTTTATATTTTTTAAATCATAGAAAGTTACAAAATGTAACTCTCTGTGTTTCTAAAATTATTTATGTGTCCATATAGGGGAAAACTAATTTATTAATAAATATAAATTTTCATTTGGGGATAAATAAATAAATAACCATGATATAATTTTTTTAAATATTTATTAATTATATAATGTCATTAATTATTTATGCAACACCATTTCAGTATTTACTAATTTAATAAATTAATATAATAAATGAATTTAAAAATTTTAAAAGAGATATGATTTGAATGATTTAATATCACCCATGAATTTAGTAGAATTAAAAATATATTAGGGATTTTTGAAATCATTATATTTGAAGTACTGCTTTGTCTTGATATATTTAATGTTAAATTAATTATATAGTGTCAAAGTATATAATAATGAAATTATATCAAAAACATATTTTATAAAATTATTTAAAAATCATATAAATCTTAAGATAATAAAATTTGTTTGTTATTGGTTCTAAAATTTCATAAATTTTATATTTACGGTCAAATTATTACCTTATAAGTAAAAATTACAACCCTTTAATATTAAAAATGTTGTCATCATTTTTAAAATTATAATTAGTTAACTAACAGCTATTCAAAATGATAAGGTTTAAAATGAAACCATTATTTTTCCAAAATAAATTGATTTTTTATATTACCACCCAATACTGCCTTATATTTTAATACATGTATATTTTGATTCATTTATCTTGAGAATGAATTTATTATAATTTAATCATTTGATAAATTTCATAAGTATCCCTCACCTCAATTATAAAATGGAACCTCCACCCACACTTATTTACACAAATTTATGATTTATGGATCAACCAACATATAAAAATTTCCGTAATAACTTTTATATCAAAATCCTATAGTTTTTGTCATCCTAAAATATGTACTCTAGATCCCTTTATAGGATATCTAAACGAGTCAATAAAAAGAAGAGGTAATCACCCTTCCTGGTCACCTTCTTTTATACTATTATTCACCACCTCTAAATATATGGTATGTATCATAAAATATAAAATAAGTAACCTAAATATTCTGAAATTTTATTATGATTATGAAAAAATATGGAAGGAATATTTTACTTTTACTTACATGAAATTAATGGATCTTCCCACCATCGTGACTAAATTTTATTTTGAATCCTACCTTAAAATTTTACAATTTTATTTTTACATTATATATTTTCCTATATAGTCATGTATCTTTTTAAAAAAAATTATTTCAAAATAGAAAGGTTATTTCCCTCAAGAATTATTCAAAGTGATATTTTATAATCATTTTTTATATAAGAAAACATTCTATGATGTTAATTATTCCATACTTGGGAAATTATCCAAGTATACAATATTTATTATATCTCTAGATGGTTTATTTTTATCATTTAAAGATGATATGTTTCTAAAAACCATTTATTTTCCATTGGTTATTGTATGATGAAATGTTTACGAAACCCATTTATTTAAATGGGTTATAATAGATGAACTATTTATGATAATATGGAACACATATGTATTATTCATGGGTGGGACCTGTATCTCCCTCTAATACATTAGTTAAATATTGATATCTCATGAGATAAACAAGACTATAATGGGGAAGGAATCCAGTTCAGTAAGGGACTCGGTCCTCTATGATAGTATTGGGAGTAAACCATGAAAACTATGACGTTTTTACAATTGAACCCCTTCCACTATGATAGCCTTATAAATGATCCTTTAATAGTATGTAAATTAATTTCTAATATTTTTTGTATTCCAAAATTCAATGCCTTTTTCTTATATTTTGATCTTTTAGATTATGTTCTTTAATTCCATTATGTTTCATGTCTTATGAACAACCATGATTTATTCCATGGCTCCAGATTTTGATCTAGGATGTGTAGTGTGTGGTTTTCAAATGTTATTCTAAATTTATTGTACCCTTTTTCTCATGATATGCTAATATGATCATTTTTATCTACCTTTTTTTCCCTTACAGAGCATCAGAACTCTACATTTTCTTATGTTTCTAGTTCCTAGGTTAGGATGAAAGGTATTAAGTATGATATATCTAGGAAGGGTGATATTTATGATGAAATAATTGGGAGGTAATGTAAACATTTTATGAACCATTTTCATGTTTCCATGCATCCAAAAACACTAGACCTATATGATTCAGACATGGATCATTATTCTACGTAATGAATATTCATAAATTTTTATATAATATCTATCTATGAAAATTATGGTCCATTATAGTTGGTATCATGTAATTTTTTAGTTAACCTTCAAAAATGAGGTTGAGATAACTTTGGTAAGAACCCTGGGGATAATTATATTTATAGGATAAAATAATAATTTTTTAGCAATGATAAAAAAGACCTAGGATAAACCTAAACTTTTATAGAAGAATACATCATGATTTAGACATCCAATAAATTATTTTTCATGATTATTTAATTCCCCACTACTAATATTGTTGCTCACATAATGATTTTTTGTTTTATTCAACGTGAATAACCTAAAGGAATCATGTCAATGATGAATGCGCGGGACAATGCAATGATTTTACTCTTGAGAAATTGAACGTTATGGGAGATGGAATAAAAAATATTTCTTCTATCCTCACAAAACAATATCAAGTTATGTACAACTCTGGTCTTCCAAATAAGAAAAGGAGGGAACAATGTTCTATTGATTCCTTCATGTGGAAAATTCCACCTTATTTTAGTGGGTCTAATAATACACTAGTTATTGAACAATGTATTAGTAATACTAAAAACATATTTTATATTCTCTTGTGTTTCGAACATTAAAATTATATTTTGTATGTTTATTGTCTGGAAGGAGAAGTAGATTGGAAGTGTACTCTTTTCAAATATATGATATTACAAGAATAAATTGTATCTATGGAGTCATATAAATTTGAAATGTTACTTTTCAATTATTAATTTCTTCATATTTTTTTTAAATGTTGAAATAATTTATTGAGTAAAGTAAAAGTATAATGAATATTTTAGTACTTACGAAGAAAATTTCATAAGACCTGTGATGTATGCTTGTGATATTATCATCAAACTTAAAAGTATGATTGATCAATTCTTCGTTGACTTAATACAAAGTATCTGAAGTGTGTTTTCCATAAATTAATTTATTAACTAGGAATAAATAATTTTATGTGATATTAATGTGGATATGGAGATTTGAGTTACCCATAAATATATTGGATTTAACAAGAAAATAAAAAAGGGATTAAAATTAAATTCTAGAAACATTGGAGAGAATTAGATAAGATTTACTTTATTCTCAAAATGTGGAAGGAAACAAGGGGGAATGTTTTTTAAAGAACCTGGAAAGTTAGAAAAAAAATCTATAAAGAAACCAAATGTCAAAGTGATGGGAATAAGCTATCTAATGATGTGAATAGAGAGAAATCGCTACAAAAATCACCACCCACACTCTAGTGTCTTAAATATCATGAGTATGAGAATTATTTAAAATAGTTCCCAAATCTGAATATTTATGATGATGATTGACATAAACAACCTATTAAACCTAGATATAAGGATAAATATCATGTGATCACTATTTACGATCAAGGGTAAAATAATTACATGTTGAAATGTATGTTAACCATCCACTCTAGAACTACTAATGTATTATATGATTCTAGATCGAGCCACTCTTTTATACATAAAAACTTTTATAAGGGTATCATAATATCAAATAAAAAATTATTTTTTGATTTATGAGTAAAAACCTCTAATATTAAGATGATTTCATCCCAAGTATATGACTCTTATTTGATTCATGTTTATAGAAATGTGATCCTTAAAATATTTTCATTTTTCCAACATTTTAATTGGATTCTATTCTAGTCAAGGATTTTGTTTCATTTCATAAATACTACATCAGATTCTAAGGAAAAGAGGATACATTCATTATTCTGAACCAACCTATGATCACCTATCTTTGTTAAGAAAAAATGAACTTATTATGGACATTACCACCATTATATCTATCTTGAATCCTATTGAAATGACGAATTTATATTACATGATTTGGAAGAAACTCAACATATAAAATATTCCTATTTTTAATGTAACACCCCAAGCTTCCATGGTACGATTCTCTTTGAATAATACAGTAGCGTGTGTTGTACGCAACTTCGTGATTATAACACACTGCGGCCAATCAAAGTAGTCGTTATCAATAGTAATACCCTCTTTTTGAAATTTTATAAATTATATCTCTCAAAATGGACGTCATTTTTTGATTCTTAATATCTAAATTAGCCTAGGGTGAAATTTTGGTACTTTTCGGATAACTTTTATATTTTGATGAATAGTAAAAATTACTAAATTTTAATTAAAAACAACTTTTTAAAAAAAATAATTAATAGTGATAAATTATGAATTTGAGTGGTTTTAAAGTATATTTAGAATATATTTTTACCATTTAATACAATATTGGTCATTGGACATAATTTCACAATTAAACAGGACATAAACAAGTGTCAATCTTTTGATATTTATTATTTTTTTTAAACACGCTTTTTGTTTTGAAAGTGGGAATTAATTTTAAATTAATTTCTGACACTTCTGTGTTTTGAATTTAGAAAAATGGATTCTATATTAGGAATTAGGAGGTCCAAATTGTCTAAATAGGTAATTTTTATTTTTAGATATTTTGAATAATTACTTCAGTAAATATTTTATTTACTATGGTTAAAAGGTAAATCCAGTAAATAAGGGTAAAAAATAATATTATAATAATATTAATTTACCCTAAAATGTGTCATAACCCAATTGGTTGATTCATTTCTTACCATGGGCATCTTTGGGTTGATTTTGGGTTCCCATGGAGCCACTTTTAGGTGATAAGGACACTTTATATTAATTAAGTTAAAGTAAATACAAAAATGACATAAGCATATATCGTTTAGAAAAACAATTTTTACATAGGGTTATATATTTTATATTTTAGAATATAAATATTAATTAGAAATATAAAAATATTTTCTACATAATGGTATTTTATTTATAATTTTTATAAAATGAATAATTAAATTTATTTATGACACAATAATGATGTAGTATTTTCCTTATTAATCATAGAATCAAACAATTGGTATTATAAATGTCAAAATAAATATAATTTGAAAGTTTTGATGACATAAACTAATTTCATTGGTTATAATGACTTGTTATTATTGATTAAATGAATTTGGTTCTAATTAATAAAATTGTTATGACTTAAACAAAAATCAATTATTGAATTGTGTCAAAATTGACATAAATGAGTTTTTAAAACATATATTATATTAATTATTGATATTCTATTCTTAAAATTATAATGTTCGGCCAAAGGACTTATATCATGATAGGTGTGTCATTAATGGACCACTTGGGGGTATCTTGGATGTATATAGTAAGTTTATTAACTATATAATATAAAAATACAAAGTGACTTGGTAAATGTAAAACTAATTAACTAAGAGATAAAACTAAAAGATAAGGTTAATATAATGACCCAAACCTATCTAAAATCTATTGGTTGAAATTATTTCAACCCATACCCACCTTAGACATTTAATAATACACTTTGGATCCATTATAAACTGAATATGAATTTATTATAAAATAATACTTTAATTTTTTCCTAAAAAGCCCCTCCTCCCCCTTATAAAAGGACACAACTTCTAATGATTCTATATATATGATACACTATCCAATTATATGTTATTTTAATATCAAAAGAATGATAAAGAAAGAACCCGAATAAGAGGTAATGTTATCACCTTCCTCTTTCAAGTTCCTTTCTTCTTCAACTTCTTCTTTCTTGGTTATTTCCATTCTAAAATAATAACTGCAGTATCTTATATATACTATAATGTTATTATAAATATTTTACAACCATATTCAGTATTCTATGCATCCCTTAAATGACATGTCACCATACATGCATACGTACGGCCTACCGTCTCCACGTCGTGGTGTAATTGTTATTCAAAAAATTATTATTTGGTTGGGTATAATAATGATGTGTAATTGATGGAAATAATAAATATAAAATGATAATGATTCTGTATATATGATACACCATCCAATTATATATTATTTTAATATGAAAAGAATGATATTGTCGCTCGTGTCTACGTACGGACTACCATCTCCACGAATGTGATGAGATTCATTCCCCATCGTATCCATGAATGTCTAATTCTCATTTGATGATTAGAAATAATGTTTAAGGACTTGATATCATTCTGTATGTGAATAAGATACAACCTATCCATAACAAACACAACTTATTTAACAAAACATATAAAAGGAAACAAGTAAGTTAACACCCGAAACGACGATAATACTAAGACATTATTAACAAAGCAATGTTAAAAGATCATATATGATATCATATTAATGTATATGATTCTTGTATAATTTAATAACAATTATTTCACCATTATATAGGAGGTTAAACTACCCTCAACCAAGGAAAAGTATAAGGTAAGTGGTTTTCATCTCACTCCTTATTCCCATGATATTCATGCCATATTGCCACTATTACCTTTTGTGTGGTGTATGTACTACCCATAATTGTATTCTTTGTGTAATAAAATTTAATTTATGTGTATTTAAATATTCATTATATAATACATCTTTCATGGGGTTTATGTTTCGTAAGTTACAAAATTGGTAAGGGTTTATTTCACAAACTCTTCATTATCCGAGGTTTTTTATACGTAATTATCTACTTTGACCTCTTTATCATCCACATCCATGTTTCATAAAAATGTATTTCAAAACATTATTACTATTTTACAGAATATGGGTTAAAGTCATTTTTACCCTTTTTGACATTTTTTAAGAAGTTTATAAAGGAATCTCTCCCTCGTTTTCCAAAAAAGGTCTTTTTTAACCTTTTCGAAAGAATTAAGGTAAGAATGTCTTTTTTTTAATTATACGGCAGGTGCGGCTATTTTTCGTCGTTATAAAATCTTAAAAGCTTCCCTTACAGGCTTAAAAGAATATTTTTAAAGTAAATGTTTTCTTTTATAATAATTTTACTTTTAAATGATTTCAAAAAAAAAAGATATATTTCTCTCAAATAGTTTTGATTTCATCTATGTCAACATCCTTTGATGGATTATAAGCTTATTTGATGTTGAGTTATTATGATACAAATCATCCATATTGTATTTAAGGTTCTGTGATATGTTTGACTATGGATGAGTTATTTTTATGCCATTAATTGTTTATGATTAATGTTTTGGCATTCTGTATGCTAGTTTTAATACGAATGTTTATGTTATATTTCATCATCTTCTTAAGATGAATGTGTTGGACTAGTATGTTCTGCATTGGGGTCCGGTTACAGTAGACCCTCCGGGTTGGTGTCCGATTATTAGAGGCACTCTAGGTTGGTGTCTAGTTATTAGAGGCACTCCAGGTTGGTGTCCAGTTATAGAGGCTCTTCGGGATGGAGTCCGGTTACAGAGTCTCTCTAGGTTGGGTTCCGGTTAAAGTTATCACTTAGGTCTTGGCACGAGGCCTTGACACAGAAATTAAAGTTCATCATTATGCATTCCATCATTATGAAAGTGGTTATTGATATTTCATGTGATTATTCTCCTAGTATAATATCCCTGTGAATAAGTAAATGGCATTATTTCAATTTATTTTTCCCATGTTATGCTGAAGTTCAAGTTTAAAAGTCTTTTGTTTTAGTTATGCATTACCTGAAATGTTTATGTTTATTTAAGAAAGTTTTCGCTATATTGTAATCCTTATTGATCATCTGAGCTCACCCCTTTCAATGTTTTATTTTTCCCAGGATGTGAAAAAGTATTTTATGAATGACCTACAGGGATATTATGAGGGAATATGAAGACAAGATTTTGTTGTAGTTTTTTACTTTATAATGTGATGTAAGACTTATGAATGTATCTAGTGTTTTCAAGGCTACTAAACTAATCGGTATTTCGAGACTTGATCTTTTATGATCATTCCAATGTTATGTAGTAATACACTGACTCTGGGTAACTAGGGTCGGGGTGTTACATTTAATGAGTTTATGGATGTATTTTTAGAATAGTTTCATGGCCTTCCAATAAATCATGAAGTTGAGTTTTTAATATAAATCATATGAGGTGATAAACCTATTTTCAAGATTCCTTATAGAATGGACACAACTGGGTTTCAATAATTGGAGAATCAACTCTAAGAGAATCTTGAAAAGGGATTCATTGGGCCAAATATGTTACCTTGTGTTGTACATGTTTTGTTTATAAAGAATAGAGATAGATTAATGTGACTCTACATTGATTATAGAGAACATAACCAGATAACATTAAAGAACATGTATCCTCTACCCCATATTGATTACCTATTTGATCTAATTAATGGACCTCAATCATTATCCAAGATCAATATTCATTATGGATATCATCAATTTAGAGTTAAGAATGAGGATATATCTAAAACAAAATTCTATATAGTGTATAGAAAATATAAATTTACAGTGATTCCTTTTGGTCTTTCTTATTCCCCCAATACCCTTATGGATTCAATTAAAAGATCCTTTATATGTTACCATGATCATTTGTTTGTAGTCTTCATGGATGATATTATTATTATTTTTAGAGATCAAGGAATAATATCAATACCAATTGTCTATTGTGCTGAAAATCATAAGGAAAGAGAATATTTAGTAAAATTTTACCAAGTATTAATTTTTCCCACATAAAGATTTATTCGTTGGTCATATAATCCCAAGAGAGGGTATTTCGGTTGACCCATCAATAAAATATGTTATTGGGCATTGGGCCAGACCAATAACTGTGACTGATATTCATATATTTTTTAGTTTGGATGGATATTATCATTGATTTGAGGAGAAATTTTAATATATATTGAATCCACCCACTATGTAAACATAGAAGTGATCTAAGTTATTTAAGATGGATCAATGTGAGGAATGTTTTAAGGAACTGAAAAGAATGTTAATTAGTGACCTGGTGCTTAAACTTCCCTATAGTAGAGAAGGTTTTGTAATCTATAGTGATGCATCAAAGAAGGTATTGGGATTTTTCCACATATAAAATGATATGGTTATACTGTATCCCTCATGATATTTGAAGGTTCATGAGAAAAAATACCCAAAAAAAGATTTGGAGTTAGCTATGGTAATGTTTTTACTAAAGATATAAAATCAATTTCATTATAGTCAAAAGTGTGACATATAGAGAAAAAAAATATAAAATTATATCTTTACATGGAAAGAGAGAAATATGTTCCATATAAAATATCTAGAATTGAATAAATATTATAACTTATCAAAACATTACCACCATGGTAAAGAAAAAAAGGTGGTAAATGATCTGAGTGAAAAGGATCATGCTAGCTAATCTATGATGAGGATAAAAAAAGATTCAATATTTCTAGACTTAAAAATGATAGATATTGAAATATTAATGAAAGGGGAGAAATCATGTCTTTCTCAAATGAGAGTTCAACCATAAGTTCACATGATGATTAATTAGTCATAGAAGGAACATGTAGAGCTATAAAAGAAAGTGAGAATTGTTCTAGAGTTCAACCTTGATTGTGATGGAATAATAAAGACCATGTACATTGTATGAGTCCCTTTAGTACCATTTTTGAAGAAGATGTTGATGGGTGAATCACCTAGTTCTTCATTCCCTATTCATCCTAGAATTATAAGGATGTATAAATATTTGAAAGATTATTTATAGTGGGATGGTATGAAGAGATATATTATTTTTTATGTTTCTAAGAGATTGGTATGTTAGAAATTTAAGGTTCCGATACATTATTATAATGTAATGTTACAATCATTACACATACTACAAAGGAAATTGGAAAATTTCACCCCATATGTTTTCATCAAACACCCCCAAAAATATAAATAGAATAATTATATATGAGTTTTAGTTAACCGCTTAAAAATTTTAGCAGACAACATTCCCATTAGAGACGATTTATCTCTTTATCAAGTTACTTATTTTCATTAATGAAGTGGTAATATTTCCTGTTGTACCATAATAAATTGTATATAATTGGGATCTATGGTTTACCTCAATGTATTAGAGAAGTATTTAGTATTCTCTAGATATGGTGTTAATTTTTAGAACTGCCTATAATCCTTTAACATATGGTTAGTCTGATAGTACTATTAAAATGCTAGAAGACATGCTTAGAGCTTTCTCTGTCTATTTTGAATGTGGTTGAGATCAACACCTTCCTTGGATTTAATTTTCTTATAATAATATATTTCACTCCAGTATTCATATTCCCACTTAAGAATCCCTCTATGGTATAAAGTAAAGAACTCTAACATGAAATAATAAACTTAGAGAGAAAAAATCTATTGGGATTTAATCTCATTGAAGATATATTATAAAATGCTAGACCCATTCAATAACACCTAATAGATTTTCAGAGTTAAAAAAATATTTATTCCCAAAATATTCAAAAAGATATATAGTTTCATGTTTGTTATAGGGGATTCCAATGAATATATCTCTAGAATAGGGTGAAAATATTTGGAATGAAGGGAAAACTAAGCCATAGGTATATTTTTCCTTTTGAAACTATTTATCATACTAGTACGATAGCTTATCGATTGGAACATCCACAGAATTTCTCTCAATTTTATGATGTGTTCCATATATCTCTCCCGAGGAAGTACATACCAGATCATTCACATGTAATAAACTAAGTTGACATACTTCTGGATAAAAATAATTATTTTGAAGAATAATCAGTAGATATTTTTTATCATATAAAAAAGTGATATAAAATAAGTGTATCTTCATCTGTTCGTGTCCGAGTGAAGTATTTCAAGGATGAAATTGATTTTAAGGGGGTTATAATATAAGGACCAGGAATTTTTATGAAATAATCCTCTTTAAATAATTTAACTTCTTTGATATCATGTGTTACAAACAAATGTATGTTTAAACTAACTATGATATACTATTAAAATATTGTAATTTAAAATGAAACTTATCAACTAGCCATTGTACTGGTAGGTATGACTAGAAATAAATAAATTATGTTAATTAATTGTTATATATTTATAAAATTTATTCATTGGTTATCAATTGATTATAAATGATAATAAAAATCACTTGGAAAAATGATATATTTTTCTGGAAAACATTGTTTATGTGTGTAATGTATTTTTATCATACGAAATTAAATTAATAAATATTTGTGAATTATTTAAATTAAATTAATGAATTATTTAATTGATAAAAATTTTTAAACAATCAATTTATATTTTACCAAGGACTCGAATAATAATAAAGCTACTTTTATGCTTAAAATTTTATTTTTTCCCCCAAAAATCAATTTTGTGAAATTATGTGCACTTACTTTAAAATTAATTTATCCCATTTATATGTATTTCATTAGATAAAATTATTGTAATATTTATAATTAGATGTTTCAAATTTGTAAAATATTCCCCTTTTATTTTTTTTCAATACTAATAGTAACTGGGGTAAAATTTATCACCTCGCTAAAAGGAAAATCAGGTTATTCCAGATAAATGAATCTACTATAAGGCCAGAATTATAAATCAAGATTATTATTGGATAAAATTAATTTTACCCTTAACAAATTAGGATAAAATTATGTTTTTTAAGGGACACATTTTCATGAAAAATAATTTTATATTTTTTAAATCATAGAAAGTTACAAAATGTAACTCTCTGTGTTTCTAAAATTATTTATGTGTCCATATAGGGGAAAACTAATTTATTAATAAATATAAATTTTCATTTGGGGATAAATAAATAAATAACCATGATATAATTTTTTTAAATATTTATTAATTATATAATGTCATTAATTATTTATGCAACACCATTTCAGTATTTACTAATTTAATAAATTAATATAATAAATGAATTTAAAAATTTTAAAAGAGATATGATTTGAATGATTTAATATCACCCATGAATTTAGTAGAATTAAAAATATATTAGGGATTTTTGAAATCATTATATTTGAAGTACTGCTTTGTCTTGATATATTTAATGTTAAATTAATTATATAGTGTCAAAGTATATAATAATGAAATTATATCAAAAACATATTTTATAAAATTATTTAAAAATCATATAAATCTTAAGATAATAAAATTTGTTTGTTATTGGTTCTAAAATTTCATAAATTTTATATTTACGGTCAAATTATTACCTTATAAGTAAAAATTACAACCCTTTAATATTAAAAATGTTGTCATCATTTTTAAAATTATAATTAGTTAACTAACAGCTATTCAAAATGATAAGGTTTAAAATGAAACCATTATTTTTCCAAAATAAATTGATTTTTTATATTACCACCCAATACTGCCTTATATTTTAATACATGTATATTTTGATTCATTTATCTTGAGAATGAATTTATTATAATTTAATCATTTGATAAATTTCATAAGTATCCCTCACCTCAATTATAAAATGGAACCTCCACCCACACTTATTTACACAAATTTATGATTTATGGATCAACCAACATATAAAAATTTCCGTAATAACTTTTATATCAAAATCCTATAGTTTTTGTCATCCTAAAATATGTACTCTAGATCCCTTTATAGGATATCTAAACGAGTCAATAAAAAGAAGAGGTAATCACCCTTCCTGGTCACCTTCTTTTATACTATTATTCACCACCTCTAAATATATGGTATGTATCATAAAATATAAAATAAGTAACCTAAATATTCTGAAATTTTATTATGATTATGAAAAAACCATTATAAACCCTATTTCCCATCCAATGAGAATTTAAATTATCGCTCGTTCATACATACAACTTACCGTCTCTATGTAGTGATATAATTCCTTTTTTATCACCAAATTTTGAGGATGGTTATTATGATGGTTTTAGTGTTTAAATATGATATTTATGAAATAGTTATACTTATTTTATTATAATATCACTTCTACCAACTTATCAACCAATCCTTGGGGAAATGATAACGTTGTTCGTGTGTACGTGCTGAATACCACCTCCACGAGGTGTTGTGATTTATTTTTCCATTATATGTTACCAAGATGGTAATGCGGAAATAATTGAATAATATATCTGCTATATATGATATAAAAATGACCCTATAAATATTAATTCATAGTAACATTTTTTCATTCCATCAATAGAAAAATGAAAACAGTGTTTATGCGTACATATGACCTACAGTCTCCGTGAATAGTGTAGTTCATTTTTTTATCTACAAAATTTATGGATTACTCTAAATATGTATAAAATGAATATATATATTTGGGTGTGTGTGTGTGATAATTATGCCATGTTAAATATTTTTTAGATTATGGATCCAAGATAATCATACATGAAACAAAAAAAATGAATAGATATTATCATTATAAATGGAATAGTTAACACACAAAAATAACAATTTTAATAATGAATTATTGACAAAAGTGTGGGTTGAAATGTTAGAAAGGGGTCATATATGATATTTTAATTATTTAAATTTCGTGATTATAGAATTATAATAAATCAAAAATTGATTTTAAAACCCAAAAAAACTCTAGGTAAGGGTTTAATTCAAAATATCATCAATATTTGGGATTTTCTATATTTAAGTAATAGTGGGGGATGTTTATCTTCAATATCCATGTTTTCTAAAAATTATTTCAATATTTTATTACCATTATTATATGATTGGTTAATTCATTTTTAACCATGTTTGAATTTTTAAAAAATGGGTTGAAAGGAATATTTTTGTCATTTTCCAAATGTGGTTCTTTTTGACTACTTCGATAAAAATATGGAAGGAATATTTGTTTAACTTATAAAACATGAACATATTTTCACACCATAATGATTTAATTTTCTTTAAAACCTTAATTTATTTATTATAATTTTATTTTCAAAGATAATTTTTTTCTTTATAATTGTGCATCTTTTTAAAAAGATATGATTTTGAAATAGAAAGGTAATTTTCCTTAAGAATTATTCCAATTGATCATTAAAAATAATTCTCAATATAAGATGACATTATTTGATGTTACTTATTATTTAATAGGGATATGATAAGAGGATACCATATTTATTCTTTCTCTCTCTGGTTTATGTTTATGATAAAAGGATAAATTGTTTTAGAAACACATTTATTTGCATGAGTCCGGATATGATGAATGTTTTATCATATTATGGCACACACACACACTCACTTGTGTGTGTGTGTGTGTGAAATTAATTATATGATGGGTAGGATCTATGTTTCCCTCCAATGCATTGCGTAATGATTGAAATATCCTGAGATAAATAGGACTATAATGGGGAGTGTACCCATTTCACTAAGGGATTATATCCACTATGATAGTCTTGTGAGTGAACCTTGACAAATATGATGGCTTGGGGAGTGAACCCATTACACTATGATATCTTTTAAAATGATTGTGTGTTTCAAATATTTCGTGATTGTGTGTTTCAAATATTCCATTTCCAATGTATATATTACGATCACACAGTTCATATTATTTAATTTATTTATGATTCATGTCTTATAAACTTCCCAAAATTATGAAATTACTCAATATTTTGATATATGATATACATGGTATGGTTTTATAAACTTTATACTCATTTTATAATTCCATTTTTCTCTTATTTATCTTATATAATCCTTATTCTCTCTCTTTTTTACCCCTACTAGGCATCAGAGCTCAACTGTTTCTTTTGTTTTCATTCCACTGGTTATGGAGAAAGGTATTAAGTATGACATGTATTAGATGGGTTTTGGTTATGATTAAAGAAGTGGGAGAAAATGTAGACATTTTCAGAACCATTGTTTTATTTTCCAAGTTTCCAAATACACTATAACTATAATATTATGGTGTGGATCATTATTTTATGTAATGAATATTCATCTATTTAGATTTAATATCTATGTATGGAAATTATCGGTCACTATAATGGAAGAAAACTTCCACGAATAAGGGAAACATGTAGATACCAACTAAGTTTATACCCACTATTTAGAATTAATCTAAAATATTGAAACCAAATATAAACTCACCCAAAATAATAAACATCACCAACAAGACATGCTTCTAATTTTTATTAAAGGGGGATATAAGATCCCTAAAACGATGGAAACCATCTCAAAACATAAAAAAATAGTACCTCCAAAATAATAACCCAAAAACTTTCTTAGACTAGATCACCAAGTTAACACACTCCACTAAACAAGAGAAACACCATAAAATCAATCAAGCCTCAACCAAGACTGAAATTTCTTCGACATCAGGTCTTGAAACTATAGAAATGGTAACTTATGGGGGAACTTGAAAAAATCCACTCTCAGGGATCATTGTGTAAAATCTCAAATCGGTTGATTTCATGGTATAATTAGAATTTAAAATCTTATCCCCACTAACTTATCCTACACACAGGTTATTCCCATGCAATATAGCTATAAAAATGGAAAACATGGTCTATATAATGCACATTGATAACAACCTACATAGGATTCCCAAATGATAAATACTTAGTGATGATGACTTATACAAAACCGCTTAAATGGAATTTTGGAAAAACTAAAACACCATTGAACTGAGATAAATGAAATTTCCTCAAGAAAATAACTAATCCTACTTCAAAACATCAGTATCCAACTCTAGAGAAAAAGCAACCATTCTAGTGAATTGTTCAATGTAGCATTTTTTTGACTAAAATACCTAATGAATTCTCAATAATTCCATCACCATATAAATTATTAATTCATAAAGATAATACCACTGGATGTAGGTGTTCTTTAAATATCACAATTATAATGACTAGAGTGTTTTTACATGGATAGTGAACTCCAAAAGTCTAAACTCAACCCTTAGAACAAAGGGATGATGCACCGCACCCTCAATGATTCCATAGTTCCTAAAAACCCAAATGTATCTTCCATATTAGATAACCAATATATTTTCTCCTAGGTTCCTCGTTCAATAAAAAACTCTAGATTATGATGATTCAAAAACTCCCCCAAATGATCCATGAGATGAGAAGAACAATGCATAGCCACACCATTGATATCAAGGTAAGATTATGATATTAGGAAGACAACACCTAAATCATTATGATTATTACCCAAATCATTACCTTCTTAAATTTTTTTTCCTTTAGGGGGTTTATATAAAAAAACATCATCAAAAACATACATTTAATCAAGCCATACCATGTTCTTAAATAAGGGATATAAAATCACAAATCACAGAATGCTACATCACAAAGAACTATTTACAAAAAACATTTCAAAAACACAGAAAATGCCTCCATTAAATTTCAAAACACCATAAGTTCATGGTTCCAATTCAAAAACATTAAGATGAGTTAATCCCATAAAAATTAACCCTTTTAATAAAAAAATTCCCATTTTACCCACACGTACCAAAAATCATTCACGTTTTCATAAACCATATCATCCCTTAGAAATTATATCCATTCCAAAATTCCTTCAAATTTAATCCAAGAATAAAACCTGGGAAATTATTTCCTTAAAATACTTTTAAAGCCAAAATTCTTTTCATCCACTGATATCAGTTGTTCAAGAGTTTAAGAACTCTTTAAGATAGAACCAAAACATGTTTTTTTAATATATATTAATGAAAAGGTAGTTTCTTTAAAATTTTATCAATATCATTTTAAAACCCCAAAATATTCCCTTTATTATTCAAAAACAAGAATAATGACCCATAAAAGGGATAAAAAATAAAAGGAATGAAAAAACAAGAAAAATAACCATTATCCATAGCTCATGATTTGGCCGCATGGTTTGTGAAAAAATGTTCCATCCATATGAGTTCCACTAGATGTAATCTATAATGATCCACACAACCCCCACATTATTTGTAATACCATGTGACTTACCCATTCTCCACCTTTATTAACACAAGTTTCAACTAAAACTAGGAGTTTCTTTATAAATCTATTAGGATCTTTCTAAAAATAAAATAGTATCATGAAACATAAAAATATCTCATGAATAAACCACCATAAATCTGAAATTCAAAAGAAAAATCCCAAACACCATGGAAACATGAGTTCTAGCATGAGGATGAGTGGGTCAAGCACTTCTCCACCCCCCCCCCCCCCCCACCCCACTCGATCTCTAATGGTCCCAAATTTGATCTACCATCAAACCTAAAATAATGAGATCATCTAATTCCATTTTTTAAGGAATTTTTTCATCTTGAACTCACCTGTCACACAATTCGTTCTTCTATATGGACCAAGGCACTTTCCCACTCACCCAGGGTTAGAGACATGCTTTAGATTATCACAAGTTAATGAATGGGAGTTATTTCACCCTCAAGAAACACTAATATCAACCATGGTTCCAACCAAGAACCCATCACGTCGTCTCCTTATCCTTGATAAACATGCCAAAAAATAGCATATATAAAAATAAACACCAAAAAAACAAGTATTAATAAAGATAAACAATACAAAAAATTCATTTTCCCAGAATATATTTCCACATAAATGAGGTTTTTTATGTTTTTTTAAAAGCAAACTAAGGAAAAAAATGTTTAGAATAGGGAAGTATACTTGATATTATGATAAACTACATTACCCAAAAAGGTCGAACAAACCATGAGAGAATACCCAAAATCTCTATGTGACTCCCAATTCACCACCATAACCCAAATATTGCATGCTTCCCCATAGAAAGTAGTAGCAACCAACCTATAATCCATACCTAGGAACCTCTAGAAACATGAAGACTATATGACCACTAGCTTGAGTATACACGGTGTCTTCCAAATTCTATTAAGATACCATAATGATTTCATTACATTCCTTTTTTATAAAATAAAATAGGCTCATTAATCATAAAGTAATAGAAGAATAATATTTCACGTCATTTTCTAATTAAAAATAAAAATATACCAAAAATACCTTATATCATTTCATTAAATAAAATTTTTATAAAACAATAGTCAAAGAGGGCTTACCAAAGTATTATCATCTTAAAAACCAACCATTACCTTTTTAAAACAACTATAATTTTCAAAAGAAAAAAGTTAATCCTTCTTTTTTTCATATAAATAATCCAATTTATAAAAAAATATCATTGGTTTAAGATATTTAAAAAACAATTTCACGAGGATTGTATTTAAATAAAATGACTATTTTTCATTTTTTTAAAATCAACACACAAACAACATGGGTATAATCAATCGAAAACAAAATAAATTGTAAATACATGAAGAGTAATAAAAAAATAATATAAATACTATAAGTAAATCCCTAAAACAATTTTACTCATTCATAAATAACCAATACATAAAATTAGTCTGAAAACAAAAAAAATAAACATTAATGATAGTACACAAAAAATATGCCTAACAAAGAATGAAAAGCATGTGGAAATGACCTTTGGATTAATGAAACAAGTAATAACATGAAAAAGTGGAACCAAATATTGGTAGTTTATGCCAAAATCACTTTGACTTGTCACATAAATGAAAACCACATAGCTAAGTCTTAATAATAAACTAGGTGATACTTCCCGTTATATAAATCTCAAATTTCATAGCCATCATCCCTGGGATCCCTAATTAGTATCCAAGGGTTCATCATGTCATTAATAATGGAGGTGGAACACTATAAAACCAATGTAAATAACATGATAGTCAAAATAACCAAAGGAAAAAAAACACAACAATAAATTACTTTCAACCTATACTACACCCACCTAAATAACGACACCCAACCCAACTAGTATAACTATGAATCAAAACACATAAAAATATTAACACATGATCACACACACATACAAAGGGTAAAACAAGGGCTTCACCACTTTGTAGATAGCTAATAAAATCAAATAGACTCACACAAGGTTCCAACTTGTCCTTCTCATAACACATAAAAATGACATTCTTCTGAAATATATTTAAAAACAAATTTTAAACCCAAACACAGTACCAATAGAAATCACACCTAAAAAATGGAAAAACAAAGTAACAACTTTGGAAATCCTTTATCAAACTCCCATTTAAAAACAAAGTATATTTATGATAACACATAAATAATATAAAAGCATCAATATTCCCAATCAAGCAAAGGATTCATCTAAAACAACAATCTATAAAGGACATAAAAATAATCTATTAAAAACATGAAAATACATTAAAACTTGAACAACCAACATTAAAAATTCTAATTGGCCCAATTTACCATGCACCAATCATTTTTATTATTGATAAACTTCAAGGTAATTTTATTAAACACCTTGAATGCCTAAAATAAAATTTAAAAACAAAGTTCCATTGAATTAAACAACTTATTGGATGTTTTCCAAATAAAAAATAAAATAAAAGTAGAACATTTGATAACAAAAAACTAGTTATCCTATCCATAATTAATTTTGTTCCAAAACACATTAAATGATAAATATACCAATTAACTCTTTAATATAATCCAATTTAGTAAAAACACCTCCCTCAACCAGTGTAACCATGTGTCCTACAATTGCAACCATCGGAATTAGTCTCCTAAAAAGGATTACAACCATTAAAAAACGAAATACCCATATAATTTCAACCTTATCCATGATAATAGGACAATAATGGCCATTTGGGTTTTATATAATGTTTAAGGTATTGCATATTTTTCTCAACTTGATTTCTGAAACCGTTCACATAAATATTCGATCTGAAATAAGTTCCAAAAATTCCAAAATTTCATTATGGGACACCCCTAACTCGCGGGGGAAATTAACTACCAAAAAAAGATGAAAGAAATTTTAATTTTTGGATATCAAAATGGAAATTAGTATTTTAGTGATTATTAATGGGAATTTGGGATAAGGGTCTCATGTGAGTAAAAAGGAATTATGTTCCTTCTTCATATGGTTTTAAAGATGGTTCAACATAGTTTTCTATAAGGTCTTGGTTGAACTTGTTTTCTTCCATTTAACCACATTCAGTTGATTCCATGTTTTCAAAAAATATATTATCTTTTCTTTTTTTCCCTTTATATGAATGGTTTGTGGTGATTGTTTTATATTATGCCATTATTGTGCATTTTTCCCTATAGTGTTGGTTTTCTATCAAAGCTCATGATCGTTAGGGAGGTTGTGATCAAAACATAGAGTGTCAAGGTTAGTATTTAGGGAAATTTTGGGGCTTGGGGAATGGTATTGGTTTATTATAAACCTATAATGGGTTGGTAATTTTTGAAATGGTATATATTCCCTATTTTTAGTGCATTCATGTAATGATTATATTCTATTTATAGGGAAAAAAATTCTTTGGGGGAGTGGGTCTTGAGTTGTTGTATCTCCATGAATGAATTGGAATTGGTGGGACATATATTAGATTGATTCCTTATTATACTTGATATATTATCCATCTATGAGTGAGATAGTTTTCTTTATCATGATGGGAACTCCTTGGGTGAGATGTTTAAGCTATGTGTAATGTTGTTAGGACCTTCTTGAGTGTGAAAATAAGACCAAGGAAGTGAGATGGGGTGATGGGACCACCATGAGTTAGATGGGGTCTGAGTTATAATGTTCTAAAGGTTATTGATGTTCCCCCTACATTGATTGAGAAGGTAGTACATGATTGGTGATATAACCTCCCTTTAGTGTGAAGGAATGGTCAGACTCTAGGTATAAGATTGAACCTCGATGATACCCTACTCAGAGACCAAAAGTATGGGTTGGGGCTATGGTACATGGTTACTATTCAATCAACCATTTTCTAAAATAGGTATAGTCTGGTGTTCTATTGGCCTACGTAGAACACAATGACCCAACACATGATCTTTAATGTATGTTTTGTCTTATGATTCTTGGGGTGTTTTAATGGGAATAACTTCACTCTTAATATGTGTATTGTATTCACATGCACTGGATCATTGTAGCACATAGTATTGTTAAGGAATTGGGAATTATTTCTAGGTCATTCGAATCTCCCCCAACACATATACATGGATAGGGTTTGGATGTGCATTGGTAGAACTTCTTATTTTCTCTCTTGACATAGGTATTGATTGGATATTAATATTTAGTTCAATCAGTGGGACATAGAGGCTGAGGATTCGGTAAGATGATTATTTGAGTAGGGTTACTGGATGTGTATTTACTTTTCGATATCATTCATCATGTGTAATATCACATGGGTTATTTTATTTATATATATGATGTTATCTTATCTATTGTTACTCTTTTATTATTTGTGGCATCATATATATCGTTTACTACTTTTTTCTCTAGACAGTGGGGGGGAACTTTCGACTCTTAATTTTATGTTCGTGGATACTTTTAAGTTGTCCATTAAGAATGGTTCATTCGGAATTTTTGGTATATTCAGGCATGAACCTTGGGATTTATTTAGAGGGAATAGTCTTCCCATGACTATGGTAGACCTTCACCAGTTGTTAGAAACCTCTGGAATTTAGGGATGCATTCATGTTTTCATAAAGTAACCCCCTATTTGGAATAATCTGGGAAATATGGGCTAGGTAATTTCAATCATTAATGTGATTAATTGTTAATTTACATGCTCTGATTTACCCCCTTCCATCATGGTATAATCTATAGCTGGTCCAATAACTAATATCAGAGAAAAAGGTTCTTTTTCAATGGGTTTTCCTCTCTTCAGTCTATATAGAAGTGATATTCAATCATTAGAGGTTTATAATAATAAGAAACCATAATTTTCAACTATGTAAGAATCAGATACAATAAAACGTTGGATGACTTTGAATAGTTGGGTACATGGTTTTCATATATGGAATTCTATTAAATATATAATGTGGAGAACATACAAACTGTTATCTAAATGAGTTGGATATTGATTTCAAAATCCTCAATACTCTAGTTGGATATTTTACAGTATAGTTTATACGAATTTTATTTCTTTTAACTCATTAAAATAAATGTTTTAGAAGTTATTAAACAACTATAATGGTAAAACAATGGTGAAAGAGTCTAAGTTTAATGTACTGTAAATAATTAAGGATAAACCCAATCAAAGTTTTTCATAAATTCATTAATGGTGGGAATTTTATTATGCAATATATGCATTGTAATGGTGATATTCTTGAATATATCAATACTATTAGGTGTGTATTTCAAAGAAATGAACCTAAATTCAATATGATTTTTTTGGTGGTTATGGATTTACATTCAAAGATATTATCACTAGATGACTTGAAAAGAATCCTCATTTCATAAGAGATTATGATGAATGAAGATGAAATTTTGGTAAATGAAATTTCATGGGAAGTGGGATTCAAGGTGATGAAGAATATCCAAAACTAAGGGAGGTTAAAATGGATTTTTCACCTCAAATGTTTTAGTGTGTGTGGTTAGAAACCTCTCTAAAAATTGTTCAAATAAATTTCATGATGTTTATTAGTTGGATTAAATAACAAAGGAATCATCTAAGGACGTGAAAGGGAAGAGTATTAACAAGAATAATTTGTTTTAGAAGAGAAAATAATTTCACAAGAAGGTGATGGCTTAAGGGGATCAGAAGTAGTGGAGGTAAAACACATCGAATAAATTATTTCGGATGTAAATGATAATCCAAAATTTAATGTAAATGGTAAAAGTTAAAAAGCTAATTTTAATGAATTTTTTATTTCAAAAATATAAATTAGAGGTTCTACATGATGAGATACACATTTAGGGTGATAAAACAAATATGGCCTGTGAGGCGGCCCCTGATTAAAAATTATATAAACAACAATAGTAAGGTAAAAAATATGAGTTAAAGGATAGGATTGAAAGGATAAAATATGAAAGGTTATAGGACTTAAAAAAATTGATCTCATTGTCAAAACTAATGAATATCTTGAGTCATATTTTTTTTATAAAACATGATAAAATACAATTGAAAATAAAAATTTATAAACTTGAAAGTGAAATCATCTCTATGAGGTATAGGATTAGAGATAAATAAAGTGATATAGATCCCTATGTAACATTTTATATTTATATTTATGGGGAAGTTAAGAATTTAATCAAGAATCATATGATTCCTTCAAATGAGTTGAGGGTTTTATTTAACATTAACAATTTTCTCTTTAAGGGGAGGTTGGATTAGGAAGTGAAAATAAAAAAAATTATAGTTTCAAGTAATAAAATTTGATACCACTACATGGAAGAAGATTGAATTTTTTGAGAACCCACATATTATCATGTCACTAATAATAACAAGGAATAATAAACCATAAATTACATGTTATTAGTATAGAAAATTTAATACTCCCAAAACAAGTGTTCAATAACAAAAAGGATTTTATTAAATAAGAAAAATAGATATAGATGAGTATAATTGAATGTTTCCATTATGTTTTCATGGATACTATTTTTTGTGTTAATTTTATAGACAGAGGTACCTTTATTTTACATTGTGAATAAAAATTGAAATATCAAGGGTCATGTAGAGAGGTGAAAAGAAGTGTTATATTGATTTATCTCACAATATAAAAATTCAAAACATGACTTAATATCTACAATATTAGAAGCTCCCATCATATTAAGTGGAAGATTATGATTATTAACCACAACTAGATGTTAGAAAACAATTATAAATGAAGAATAATAGTCTTCAGAAGTCTAAATTGGAAAAGATTATATTGAATGAAACTGATCAAGATATATTAGGGATTCTATACTTCCCACATCGAAGAATATTTGAATCTAATAACAGTTATAAATAAGATTAGGAAAGAGTCTTAAGATCCTAACTAATGAAAATATATTTAATTTAAATAAAGTGAGTTGATGTCATCATTGTATTCATGATCAAACAAATGGAATTATATCCATGATGGGATTGAGGTAATGTAATGATAATTCCTATAATTACCTCATTCAACTTCTAACAATGATGGGTAAAGGATGGAGAATACCTATAGGTTTTTTATTTTTATAAATTATCTTTTTTTATAATTTATTTAATAAGTAAAAAATATAAATTTCCCTCTTCAATCATGGACATCAATACTAATACTTGAAATCATAATATATTTTGGTTAGAAATAGTTAAAAAAACCCACTAAAAATCACGATGATCTTCAATCACTACCTTTGTTCATGAACGTAAAACCACAATCCACCTTCTAATACAAACAACACCATAAAATAAAAATATTATTCACTTTTACGCTCCTTAACATTTCATATTACTCTAACACATTAAGATTAAAAATATAAGGTTTTTTCTAATGAATCATACCAACGATATAAGGGGTAATATATACATTTGATAATATTTTAAACAATTTCTTTACTTTTTCCTATATCTTTCACTATATAAATTTATTTATCAGTTCTCAACATCACTAGAACCGTTTTCTTTTTACATTGGAAACTTCTTATTGAGAGTATAAGCAACACAAATCTTTTTCCTCGGAGTATTATCGATGTTAAAATAAAATTGTTATATATATTTAACCTAGTGAATCGCTTTGAGATTAAATTATTTCTATGAATATATATATATATATATCTCAAATTTATGATTGGAATAGATAATAAAACATTTGATAAAAAATAAATATTACTAACAATTAAAATCCAGAATAACTGTTTTTAATTCAAGATCATTGGTTGGGTAGTTCATATGATGTGGACATTATTATAGAGGACTATAGACATATACTAGACTATAAAACATAATAATGCAACCCAAACCCATATTAGATGTATCTTAATACACAATAAAACCCTATACATGGTTATATAAAATCTGTAAAGGATCTGATAGAAATAATTTTCAATTTAATCCAAATTTTCCCAACATTTTGGGATCCATAAAAATTTCACACATATATAATAAAGATAAATCAATTCAAATGGGAATATAGAAATATATATCATAATCCACCAGTAGTACCACATGAAACCCAAGAATATTCAGAGCCAAAAATATTATCCCGAGTCTTCCAATACCTAAAAACATTAGCATTTTCACGATCATCCAATATTAGTAATATAGAAACTATACATCCAAGGAATGGTATTTCATGTATCCAAAAGATATAACTTGGATAACATTGAATACAAGTGGTGAATAATCCATAATATCATTTGCCTCCTCTAAATTTGAATAATCCAGAATATCATCCTTGAATACCTTGAAAAAATAGTAAATATATTGATGAAAATAAATTTTGTTATAGCCATAAAAACTACAGAATATTTTCTATATCAAATTTCATAATGAGATACTTGGAATGATTATACCTGATTTATAAATTATTCGTCAGAATATCTTATTTTCTGAATCTTAGTTCATAAAACCAATACATGGGGTTAATTTAAGTGAACCGCCTCAAAATTTTAATTATTTAATAATTTCATCGATATATGAAATGAGATTTTTAGTTTTTTTTACATTAACTGAGTAAAATTATATTAGTAAACAAAAATTTGCAGTCTCCAATTAGATATCTGGGTTAAGATTAAAATAGGTACCCAAGGTGACACACAAGTATAAATAAATCATTTATCCTCAATATCATCCAGTAGAATCATAAAGTCCTTTAATTACATAGGATCCACGTGATAGGACGTTTAGGATATAAGAATCCTACCAAGAATAGTATCACCTGATAATTACACTTCATGTGGTGGAGTTACCCTAAAAAAATCACTGGAAAATACTTCAAGAAACCCTCCTACCATAGGTGTAATTTTATCACAAAAATTCATATCACCGTCCTCTTCCAAAAATGAGGAAAACTAATATCATATCTCACCAACATTTATAATAATAAACCAAGATAATCAAAATCAAGAATCATATTAACCACGAAAGAATGGAAATTCTCTTGAGAAGATATTAATTTCAACCATTAATAATAATTGTAGATTTCTTTTATGAACTCAATAACCCAATCCATTCATAAAATAAGACTAAAAATGTATCTATTAAGGATAAGGAAATCCAGTGCAATCTCACCTTAAGAAAATGATATAATACATAAGGGATATCAGAATCCATACCCCTTATTCTTCTTAAAAGAAGCATATATATCCATTACATATGTAATTAGAATTTATGAAAGATAAAATAATTAAATAACTCAATAATAGATAAAATATTGAGTGTCACTTATTTAAAATAATGTAAAAAATGAATATTCAATAATAATAGTACCTTAAACTATATATTTCCTAACTTCTAACTCAACAAGTTTTTATTTAGCTATACATAGCCTCGTAAATTCATGTTTTGTTTGATATTTTACACTGAATTAAGGATCACTCCTATAATAATAGCTCTTAATAATGATATCCCATAACATTGATGATTCTAATTTCTACTAGGATCCTTTTGAAGATAATTAACACTCACCCGTCTTCTATAAATGGTATATTCTATAAAACCTATCAATATGACCCTAATAATTGTATAAATGATATGTCTGAGGAACTTCCTCACCTAAAGTATTTAGATTACATATATTATCGCACTAACAACATGAAATAGATATATTCTCTATAAATACTAAGTAAGAATAATGGTATATTCTTTTTGTATAACTATTAATTTATCATCTAAAATAATTATACTTTTTTTATTTTCTATAAATTCACATTCACTACCACCCTAAGCTTAAGAATCCCCACCCATTGTTAGTTATTCTTATCTTTCTATTTCAACCATTAAAAAATTATTTATATACTCTAATATTAATAGAGGTTGAATAGAAATACTTTTGAATAAATATAAAGGTAGAGAGTTTTTAAAAAAATAGATCCTTCAAAGTGCCTTTAGAAAATAACTCTATAATGAATTGCACAAGTTTGTAAAAATGACCTAAAAACTTTGTAACTATTTAATTATCTTTCTGAAGACATAATACTCCAATTATTTTTTTCTAATTTCATCATATATGGATAAAAATATTTAGTAAACATGACTCTCAAAACCTTTTAAGATATATTTTCATGTAGAATTATCTTGGTCTTCAAACTCCAACAACATCCAACTAATTCCCTAAACCATAAATGTGGTACAATTCACCATATTATCCTCAAGTGTCTCTATAAAATTTATGATTCTATCAATATTTTTTTGCAGTTATTTAGACTTTTTAAGGGTATGTTTCACCTTTAAAATAAAATGAATTATGTCTCTTAAATTATTGATCCCACTCTCTATCTTAATCTTGGCTAGGATTAGTTTTCCATTCCATTTCTCAGACAACCCTAACTACTATATCGATCAAACTTTGATCAGTAGAAGGATTAACTTATAAAAATTTATTTTTCTCTCCATATTAAGGGTTCATTAGATCTATTCATAGTGTCAAGGATTAATATATTTCATTAAATAAATAAAATTTCTATAAAAAAACAAAAAAAACAATTCATATAAAATAACATAAATATAATAAAATGTAATAAAATCATCTAATTATATAATAGGTATATCATAAGAACATATGAAAATTATTATAAATAATTAAAAGAAAAAAATAAATTAAAAGAGATTTTATTTTCATAAATAATAGTTTAATTTATTGTCAGCTTAACTATTTGGATAACCATGAAATATTCCTTAAAACATTAATTAGGACCTATAAAATATTACAGTCTGTTAATAAGGTCTAAAATCCATTCTCACTAACCATGGCCATATGCTTTTCATATATGAATATTTAAAAGATGAAATTTCTCATTATTACCCCTAAGAATTCATTATAAAATGGATTTTTGTTGAATAAAACGAAAATATATAAAACTGAAGTATCAAATGAAGCTCAAAAACCAAAATACACATACCATTCATCCCATGGTAACTCAATGATCATTATAAAATTATCATCTAGACACTTCCTCACAATATTTCCATTGAGTACCAACAATCCAATCTCATCAATACCTAATTTTGAAAATAAAATAATGAAACCAATGCCCTTTTACAATTTTTTAAACTGGCATGGCTCATCCTATTAAGATACCAAAATCATAATTCCAAGAGGAATAAAATGAATTTTTCGTTTTCATAGGATGGAAATAAATGTTAAGTTCATATATCTTTTATTTGGAAATTATTTTGAACTATTATAAATAATAAATGAGGGATTCGAACATTAATCCCAGTATAACCATTTAATATGGCCATTATGTTCCACCTATAATTAAGAACATGTTAAAATAAATGAAATTTGAATAATATAAAACACCAAAGTCACATAAAAAAATATTAATAAACAGTAATGGTGAGAAAAATAAAATAAGGAAATTATAATCTACTGACATATACTACAAAAAAAATAATTATAAAATGGAAAATGAAAAACATAACAACCAATGGGATAAGAAGATAAAGATTATCTATGTATATATATTACCTAAAAACATAAACATAAATAAACTAAAGACTATCCATTTTTATTTGATAAGAAACCCCCACTTATTATCACTTCAATACCCTAAAACCCCAAATAAGAACCTAAAATATCAAAATGGATTGATTAATTTTCCAAAATTATTCAAAATCAAGCCTTCATATCATTATAGTGTATACATTAGGTTTCAAAAATAATCCCATCAGGATTCCAAAAAAATCAACAAAACTCCTTTTGTAAAAAATCCATATAATGTTAGTCTTATTATATATCTATATACACAACCACATTTTTATTTCATCAAAGTGCGTAATAAAGAAAAAATAAATATGAACTTTCTTTAAAATAAATAAAAGTTTCAAAAATGTAACTAAAAAACAATTATAGAAAACAATAAAATAAAATAAACACCATCAAGATTCGTATTCCATGGGTAAAATTCCTAATTCCATTTGATATTTCTGAGTAATTAACTCATGTGACTATCATCAAAGCATACTAACATATGATAATGTCACTAGAGGTATGTAAATACACTCGTTTATAAATCATCCATAGTTTCTCATATAGTTACCAAATGTTTCCCATGTATTTTTCTAAATAAAAGAATCAATTAATCGACTATAACATATATAAATTCACATATTTCCACCATAAAAACTCTATATAAATATTTTTTTCCATATTGTCATCTATTATTCAACCCAGTATAATTTCACATTAATTTTAACAATAATAATGGAGGAAATGTGTAAATAAAAAAATAACATCTAAATTTTCAATAAAATAAGTCATTAAATTTTAAAAAAATTAATTATTCCATAAAATTATTATTTTTAAAGAAATAATAAATCAACTATTTATATAATTGAAATTATTCCATAATAAAAATAAATTTATAATATCTAAAAATTATTGGTCTGACAAAGTTTTTTAAAAGAATCAATCAAACACATCCATAAAAAATCTCATTTTTATGTCACATGTTATCCATAAGGTACCAATGAATAAATTTCCTAAATCAAAAGTGTATAATTAATATTATATCTATATCAATGAAAACAAAATTAAAAATATCAATGGATTCATAGTTCTTCCAATAAATAATATAGTATGGAATCCCATGCCAAAACAAGATGAAATAGATATGTATGGGTGTAAATGCACTAAAGAAGAGGACATGAAAATCCTCAAAGAAGATCAAAATAAATTAATTCAATTAAAAATTAATTAATCTTTATTAATGATGATCCCATACTCTGTAATGACCAAAATAGGTTATGAATAAGTAAGAAAAAGAATATAAATGATGATATGAGAAGGAATAGAGGAACATACCTAAGGAAATCACACTAGATTGATAAATAATCACCAATAGAAGCCAGGAGAAGGAAGGGTTCTATGGGAGATTTCTTTAAATTGTTTCTTGAGTAAGAGGATTGATTTTGAGGGTTATAAAGAGTAAATTGGGGATTCGAAAATTAAAAAACATCATTTTTTTAATGTGATTCATGGTTTTCTATTATGTGAATCTAACCAAGTGCATTTCCCAAACCTGATTTTTAGATTTCATGGTGATGTTATATAGTTCACTAGACATAAACTGTATATATTTACACTTGTATGTTCTATAAAAATATTATTTTTATCCCAAAAAAACATATAATGTAATGAGATGAATAATATTTAAAGATGTTTATAAACTAGAGACATTACTCATGTCATAGAGGAAGTATCTATAAAAAATGAAACTTTTATCTCAGGTAAATCAAAAGGGCTTTTTTAAGTATAATAAATTTTTGAAATAGATAAAACCCATTAGTAGGGGGCTATATTAAAATTCAAAAACTCATACATGGTAGATTATATTGAGGTAGAAAGACAAGGATTCCTTCAAAACCAAATTAGTTTTATTTAGAAAAATTAAATAAAAAAAGGAATTGTTATTGAAATAAAAGAATTATTATTTTGTAATTGTTACTTTTTAATTTAAGGAATATAAATTGATGAAACATTTTCACCTTTGTAAATTTTATAGATTATGCATTTATTTCTTATTGTCGTTGTCAAAAATAAATTTTTGACAAACCCAATTGAGGTAACGTCAAATTTACCTAATAAATATCCTTAAAAATATTTATGTTTTAAATATATGGATGAACTCATCATACATGTAGTTGATAATAAATTATATTTTTTTAATAAGAAACTATATTGGTAGAATCAATCATAGAGAATTTTGAATTGTGTGCTATATTTATAAGGTATCGAATATTCTCAAACCCTTTTTCATTTTTTCGGTCCTGAGGGAGTCTAAGGATGTTGGGAAGTTATATTATTGTGTTGGGATGATTTTTTACTATTATACATAATTTTTATCTAAGTATTGACCAATCCTTACTTATCTATTGAGCCTTACATGTGGGTAATCACACTTTAGTGATAAAAGAAATGACCCCTACGTAAGGGGTATCACGCTCAAATGGTTTAAATATCCCATACATAGAGGTATTAACACTCATGTGGTAGAATAAGTGACCTATACAAAACTACATGTATCCTAGATGTGACCCATGTGTATCATGTTTTTATCATTTAATTTACCCATACATATCCCATAGTACCACAAAAGAGACCCATACGTATAGTACCTTAGTAGTAGAGGAGACCCATAAGTATCTCCCAATTTCCTAGAGGTGATACATATGTGTCACGCTATTATCATGGAGGTGGCACAAACATAGTGTAGTCTAACTTGTGATATTATAAACTCTCAATACTGACTACTCATGACAACCCATACATTCTGAACATTGTAAATTTTCATACCCAAGTTGACATCTTCTAGTTGTTTTATCTTTTGAACTCACCCAACTTTCTTTACTCTTACTTTTTCATGGTAAACTATTTAAGAATCATTATATCATATGATATTTGATTAGAATAATCTCATACTTAACATTAATATTATGTTTTAATTCTAGAAACATTAAATCTCACATTACTCAAATAATCAAAAAAATGAACCTTTCAAATCACAGTGCAGACCCATACATTGTTGAATTTCCAAGTCATTGTGAAAAAAATGACTTATAAACCTAACTTAAAAAGTATCCTCTCTATAATAACTTCTAAAAATATATTTTTTCTTAAATCCTATTTTATTATTTTCAAGGATATTATCTTCAAAAATATTGAAACTAGAAAATTTTTTATGTGAAAAAAATTTACATCACCAACGGTTGATTTAAAATTTAATTTCGATGAATTTAGATCACCCAAAATCATTACAATAAAAGTATAATGTCCTTACCATATTATATAAAATTAAGGGTGATAGTTGACTGTTTCTTAAAAGGGTAAATTTCTAGGAGATTGGAAACCTAATTCATGCATCTAGATTCGTGAATCTATTATTACTCTTCTATTTATCTAAAAATTTCTCATTTCCCTCATACCATGGATATAAAAGAAACTTCATGATCAATCTTCAATAAGTTTTTATCTCAACTTTAAATGATTTTCCATGAAATTTATTATCCTTGAAAATATCTCTCCCCCTCTTTGTGTTCTTGAGGAGGGACTAGTTGAGATAGGGCATCTTGAACTTCACTTATTTATTTATGAGTAATAGTATATTATCATTATTTAGTTTTTAATGAGTAAATAGATATTTATAACATAAATAATTTTATATTTTTAAATTAAAGAATATAATAGATGGTGTAGCTTTTCAAGTGATTTTTCTATTCTTTATATTTTTTACCACATGATATTTTTCTTAAAATGGATTGATAATGTATTACAATGTTTATCATGAATACCTTTCATTCTTAAACACTTGAAATAGATTGAACAACTTAAAGATCGTAAGGTTTTTGGATTAATAATATTGTCGTTCATTGGAATTATTATTCTTACATTATGTATATTATTCATGTTATTTTATCTTATAATAGATGATGAAATTTTCTTTTAATGCAAGATGAAACCTAATCATAATGAAGTTGAATTAATCTACATGGTAAATAAAGAATTTTATTATGTGAATAAATATAATTGGTTGAATATGTTCAGTTCTTGATTCTTATTACCTTACTTGAAATTATTTAAACTATATTATTTTTACTTTAATATTAATCACTACTTGAAATATAATTCTAAACTATATATATTAATATAAATATTAAGACTCTTTTTGTGTTTTATATAGAAATATACTATGGTTGGTGATATGGATAAGTTTGAGCTAATTTTTAATTGTTTTGGTGTCGGCATGATGTGGTTGATTGTGGGATAGTGTAAAGAGTGTAGAAAGGTGTTGGATTTGATATTGTATTGGTTGACTAAATTTTTGATCTCTACTTGATTGTTATTTATTAATTATTTCTACTATTTTTTCTACCATTTCGGGTATATATTTCCTTAAATTAGGTAGAGTTGTGTATTAGTGCCTGAAATAATGGATGGTACAGATTAATGGATTAATAAACGGGGAATGGTTATTGAATGATTAAGATATTTGGTAAATGGAATACAATTAACAGTTGTATTTTATTAATGATGAATATTATAGAATATTGATATGATACTAAGTACAAGTTATATATTGGGTAAATTGTAACGCCCTGACCCCAGTTACCCAGAGTCGATGCATTATTACATAACATTGGCATGATCACAAGAAAGATCAAATATCGAAAGACTGTTTAGTTTAGTAGCCTTGTAAACACCAGATATATTCATAAAGTTTTAGATTATATCATAAAATGAAAAATAAAACAATATAGTCTCCATATTCCAGACACTTATCCCCTCATACTATCCCTGCAGGTCATTCCTAAATTACTTCTTCACATCCTGGGAAAAATAAAACATAGAAAAGAGGTGAGATCAAATTCCCAGTAAGGATAACAATATAGAGGAAACATTCATAAATAAGAATAAACATTCAAGGCAATGTATAACTAAAACAAAAGCCTTTTAAACTTGAACTTCAACATAGTATGGAAAAAATAAAATGAAATAATGCCATTTACTTATTCACATGGATATTCTACTAATTGAATAATCACATGCAATATCAATAACCACTTCTATAATAATGGAATGCATAATGCCAGACTATCATAACAACATAGCCAAGGCCTCGTGCCATGACTACAAATATGATTTTGCCAAGGCCTTGTGCCAAGACACTGGTTTGTCTCATGAGACCTACCGATGCATCGAGGAGCTATAGTGGGCTCCACCTGTCACATATTAAGTCCAATTCATTCCCATATTAAAAGTTTTAAACATAACATAAACATTCATATTAAAACTAGCATACAAAATGTAAATAATTCATCCATAAACCATGAATGGTATAAAAATAGCACATCAACAGTCAAACATAACGCATTCGATACAATATAAAAGATTGTATTGTATCATATTAACCTCAATAGATAATGATGAAGGATAGATGAAAATAATCATCAAAACAATTAGAGAGAAATATCCCACCTTTTCTTGAAATCGTTTAAAATTAGAACGATTTATCAAGAAGTCATTTAAAAACATATTTTTAATCAAAGTGTCCCATACCACTTTGAAACTTTTAAAAATAATTTTAATTTTAAAACCATAATTTCCATATAAATAAATCCTTAAAACCATTTTTAAAACATGGACATTGATGAGAAAGATTTAGAAGAATAAATCTTCAAAACATTTAAAAATGATACTTTAGTTAGAGTTTCTAAGAAAAGGAGAGACACTTGAATTCAAATAATTGAGGAAATAAAAGTCTTTTTAATATCATGAGAATAAAGGGATTCATGATATACTATGTAAAATTACATTATATACACCATATAAAAGTGATTTGGTGTATAACAACAAAGAAATCTCAATGGAATGTAAATTGAGATGAAATCTCTAATAAAGGTCGTATCCTTAGGTTAAGGATAAATAAATGACATAGTTATGTGTGAAAAATATAGATACACTAAATATGATTGGATATTAAGTGTAAAAAAATCAAAGGACATTCACACATAATCTTGTAAAAACAACACCAATGAATTGGATGTTTAACTCAACAATGGAGAATGAGTTAAAATTACTCTTATCAAATTCATATCGATGACTTGAGAATTTATCAATGGAGTGATTATGTGTATAAAAAGTATATCCACAGAAAAGGGGAGTGAAATTATGACATAAGAAAATGAATAGTTATTCCACACATAATCTCGGAGTAAAATAATCAATGAAGTTTGCGTAAAGCCGAATAAATGGAAATTGAAATTTCAAATTCCATTATCGATTTGGTAACATACGAAACATACACCCATGAAATAAGGATAATACAATGATGATGTAAATATCCATAAATTATAGTATATTACACAATTAATACAATCATGGGAAGTACACACACCACATGAAATAAATAAGTGGTGAACAATGGAATTCTCACGGAATTAAAAGTGAGATAAGAAACCCCTTACTCTGTACGTTTTCCTTGGGAGAAGGTAGGTTAACCTCCTTTACAATGGTGAAATAATTTTAATTTAAATATACAAGAATAATTTACATTAATATAATATCATATATGATCTTTTAACATTGATTTGTTAATAATATCTTAGTATTATCGTCATTTCCGGTGTTAACTTACTCATTTTCCTTTATATTCATTGTTATGTAAGCCATGTTTGTTATGGATAGGTTTTATATTATTAATATCCAGAATTATATCAAGTCCTTAAAAATTATTTTTAATCATAAAATGATAATTATACTTGAATGGATACGATGGAGAATGAATCTCATCGCGTTCGTGGAGACGGTAGTCCGTACGTACGCACGAGCGGCAAGATCATTCTTTTGATGTTAAAATAATATATAATTGCATGGTATATAATATATAAAGAATAATTATCATGTTATATTTATTATTTAAATGAATTAAACATCATTATTATTCCCATACAAAAAATAATTTATTGAATGACAACTACACCACGACGTGGAGACGGTAAGCCGTACGTACGCATGTATGGTGACATGCCATTCAAAGAATGGATAGAATACTGAATATAGTTGTGCCATATTTATAATAACATCATAGTATATAAAAGATACTGGAGTTATTATTTTAGAATATAAATAACAAATAAAGTAGAAGTTGAAGAAGAAAGGAACTTGAAAGTGGGTGGTGAAAACATTGCCTCTTCTTCGGGTTCTTCCTTTTGATTTGATCAAAAGGGCTCCATAGGTTGTCTTTCTGATCAACCTAAGGCCTCTAGGTTGTATTTAGGGAAGTTGAGATAGTATTTGGGCGGGTTTTGGCCAATCCAAAAGGCTTTTAATGTGTGAATTAGAGAGAAGGGGGAGGGCCCTTTTATAAGAGGGGTGAGAGGCACCTTTGGAAAAGCTAAAAATATTATTTTATAATAAATTAATATTCAGTTTCTAATGGCTCCAAAGTGGATTATATGAAAATTAATGTGGGTATGGGTCGAAAACCACTCAACCAATAGAATTTAGACAGGTTTGGGTCATTATATTCACCTTATCTTTTAGTTTTAACTCTTGGTTAATTAGTTTGACACTTACCATGTCACTTTGTATTTTTATATTATATAGTTAATAAACATAATGTATACCTCCAAGAGACCCCCAAGTGATCCATTAATGATACACCTATCATGATATAAGTATCTTGGCCGAACATTATATTTTTAGGAATTTAATATCAATTAATAATATAATATTTGTTTTAAAAACTCTTTTATGTCAATTTTGACACTATTCAATAATTGATTTTTGTAAAAATCACAACAGAATGATTACTTCGAAAAATGTTCAATAAATCAATCTTAACATGTCATATTAACCTATAAAATTAGTTTAATTCATAAAAAGTCTCAAATTATATTTATTTGGGTATTTATAATATCAATTATTTTAATTTTTCACTATTATGGTAATTACTGCATTATCATTGGGTCATAAATAAATTAAATTATTTAATCTTTAAAAATTATAAATAAAATAACATTATGTAGTAAATAGTTTTATATTTATATTTAATATTTACAATCTAATTTATCTTATTTATAACCATATATTAAAAATGTTTTATTAAATAAACTTTGATTTTAACTCTTTTAACTCTTCTTTGAATTAAATATTAATAAATGTCCAAATATAATACAAGTGGACCTAAATGATAATATTTTACTCCGAAGGTTGTTTTTGGTCGAGATACACTTGTCCAATAGAACAAGGACATATTTTAGGGTAATATTAATATCATTTTTACCCATAATTACCCTATTTACTTTTAACCGTGGTAAATAAAAGTAAAAAGTTACTATTCACCAAAAATTATTTTCATCTCATTGAACCAAATTTTACTCCTTTATATTAACCGTGTCTCTATGATTTTTTAAATTCCACTCACAGAAGCAGTAAAATTAAGTTTTATGAAAAATTCAGTTTTTTAACTACCACTTAGTGATTTCACTATTCATCAAAAAATGAATGTTTCCATAAAATTAGCAAAAATTATGCCTAAGATATATTTGATATTATGAATTAAAAAATGATGTATATTTTACCAAATTAAAAACATATCATTGGATTAATTAATTTAAAAATTAATTCCTGTCGTCAAAATAAATAGTGTGTTTTTAAGAGATAATAACTATCAAAAGATTGACCCTTGTTTATGTATGGCTTAAATGTGAAATTACATACAATGACCAACATTTTATTAAATGGTAAAAATATATTCTAAATATAATTTAAAACCACTCAAATTAATAATTTATCACTATTTATTATTTCGATTAAAAATGTAGTTTTTAATTAAAATTTAGTAATTTTCACTATTCATCAAAATATGAAAGTTATCCGAAAAGTACCGAAATTTTACCCTATGCTAATTTCGATATTACAAATCCAAAAATGAAGTCCATTTCGAAAGATAAAATTTATAAAATTTCAAAAAGTAGGTATTACTATTCATAACGTCTAGTTTGATTGGTTGTGGTGTGTTAGAATCTCGAAGTTGCGTATAATGCATGTCATTGAATTATTCAAAGGGAAACGTACCATAGAATCTTGGGGTTTTACATTCTCTCCTCCTTCAATATATTGCGTCCTCACAATTTTTTTAAAATAGGGCTTGAGAATATAATGGAAAGTCCCACATCGGAAAAAGAGTCAATAAAACTATCACTTTAAAAGAAAGGAAGAGAGGTATAAAGGTCACCCAAGATAACCCATACTAGGATTCCATGTAGGAAAACATGGATATGGACAATAAAATAAGTGTTAAGTTATGATGGAGAGGGATATAAAACATGATCTGGAGAAAGTTAATAATAAGAAAATCAAAAACTTGTGTTGGGACAAACGGTCATTAGTCTCCCAGTAGGAAAAGTAAACGGACAACATTTTTTGTTTTAAGTTACATTACATAAGGACGAGAAATTCATTTATGATATTGGCTAATAACATAAAGAGATATACATATTCTTTAAGTAGATATTCATTCTTTAATAAATTTTTACCATTAACTCATTTTTTTTCAAAAATGAGTATTCAAGAAGACTTGGTCACAATGGAAGAGCTAGAATAAACATCTATAGAAATACATGATCCACATAGAATAAAATATATATTTAATTTGTCTTAAGAGATTATCCAAAACCAAAATGGTTAGTATAATATCTGATGATCCCCCAAATGGATATTCCATTAGAGAAAAAAACACTAATCTTAATTTCTAAAATTAAACCATCAATACCCCAAAGTTAAATAAATACCATTCAATAATCAATTGTCCTTAAAATCCTTCAATATAATACAAACTAATATTGAAACCCAAAACTTATAAGAATGTAGTCTTCCACGTTAAATTTTATCTCTAAATGACTTTAATTACTCTTAAAGTCACAACTTAAAAGTAATTAACCTAACCATTCCCATAAATAACCCAAATCACTATAAATCCACAATAAAATAATAGATTAAAATCCACCATTACTCCTCAAATGAAATCCCATAATATTCTATTTTCCTTAGGCATATAGTGTTCACAACAAAGCGAACAACTTCTAAAATAAAATTTATCACTTAATCACCAAATCATTTTCCTATACTAAGGGTATTCGTTCGATAAGACACAAGATCCCAAATCAAATTATTATGGATCAATAAAATCATTTAACTAAAAATAATAGTCACACTGACCAGGGACTTCACGTAGTCCAGTGGTAGGCGATAAATCCCAGTCGCACTTTGGTTGTGGGTTTGATTCCCACAGCTTTGTCTGACGCGACGGGTTGTCACACGGTCTGCGTGTTGTCCTTTTTCAAAAACTATATTTTATAACATTACCAAAATGAGATAAATTCCTCAAAATAACCATAACATAATTTAACCACAAATATTATCTCATACCTTTCATTTTCATCCCAAATTATAATAACTTATAATTTCCTCAAACCCAACGATCATATAAAACTAAATGGTTATTTATAACTATATCCACAAGAGAAAAGATAATTCTTCCTCAAATATCATTCTCACATGGAAAACTGCCGGGTTAAAAATGAAAGAGAAAATTATTCCAATGTAAACCCATCAACAAGGAGCACTAATAATTTTTAAACATTTCTCCAACCATTTATATCCACATAGCTTCTTCTTTTCTATAGAATAGGGCATTTACTCGAGTAATGGCCAGGTCCCCTACATTTACAGCAAATGACTGTAAATAGATTCTTGGGACCATTTTTATCTTCTTCCATAGTACTCTTCATTTTTCTTCAGCAATTCTTCACTTTATGTCCTTCCTTCCCGCACGTAAAGCATTTCTTTGTCCCATTGAGACACTTTCCTGGGTGTCTCCTTCCATATTTCCTACATGATGGAAATTGAGGATTCCTTTCTCCATGGTCTCCACTGCTGGAGATCTTATCATTCATCACTTTTCTCTTCATTTTTGAGTCCGGGAATTGGTTAATATATATATTGTTGATCATATTTTTGGAAAATTTTATTTGGCATAGAGATGATATCTTTTACTCCTATCAAAATTCCTTTTTGTTGCTCATTGCCACCACTGTTCCCACCTTGTACATCATTCTCAAAGTCACTATGTCTTCCTTGGAATCCATCCATTGACTAAAACCAAAAATCATTGTGTGAGTAACAGTAGTCATAAAATCATTTAGAGATTAACATGTCACCATATTCTCAATTTGAAACACATTTGGATTAACCAAGGTCATTTACTTTCATCTTATATATAATACTTCAAATCGGTCTGTAAAGAAAATGTAAATTATCCTAAGCATATCCCCTGGGAGTGTCGTAACCAAGAGTGCAGCAAGGCCCGTTGTCGTGTACCAATTCCCGTTCAAGTCTAGCTCAAAGCGGTGTCTTTGGGTTTTACCCCTAGGTACATCTGTGCCAGAGCCTCCTCTACCTGCTCGTATCCAGACAGGGATGTATTGCTCCGAAAACTCACAAAATCTCTACAATACCAAAATTCTAGGAAGTTCTTCTATACTAATCCCCAAATTTCATCTTAGGTCTACGTGCTCTTATCAGATTTTATCTAAATCTATCTTCCATGGTTTGTACTAAACTTCCTCTGATACCAACTGTAACACCCCGACCCCAGTTACCCAGAGTCGGTGCATTATTACATAACATTGGCATGATCACAAGAAAGATCAAATCCCGAAATACCGATTAGTTTAGTAGCCTTGGAAACACTAGATATATTAATAAAGTTTTACATTACATCATAAAATGAAAAATACAAAAATATAGTCTCCATAGTCCACACTCTTATCCCCTCATACTATCCCTGCAGGTCATTCATAAATTACTTCTTCACATCCTGGAAAAAATAAAACATAGAAAAGGGGTGAGCTCAAATGCCCAGTAAGGATAACAATATAGAGGAAACTTTAATAAATAATAATAAACATTCAAGGTAATGTATAACTAAAACAAAAGCCTTTTAAACTTGAACTTAAACATAGTATGGCAAAAATAAAATGAAATAATTCCATTTAATTATTCACATGGATATTCTACTAATCGAATAATCACATGAAATATCAATAACCACTTTCATAATGATGGAATGCATAATTCCAGACTACCATAACCACATAGCCAAGTCCTCGTTCCAAGACTACAAATAAGATTTTTCCAATGCCTTGTGCCAAGACACTAGTTTGTCTCATGAGTCCTACTGATGCATCGAGGAGCTATAGCGGGCTCCACCCGTCACATATTAAGTCCAATGCATTCCTATATGAAAAGGTTTAAACATAACATAAACATTCATATTAAAACTAGCATACGAAATGTAAATAATTCATCTATAAACCATGAATGGTATAAAAATAGCACATCCACAGTCAAAAATAACTCATTCGATACAATATGGAAGATTTTATTGTATCAGATTAACATTAATAGAGAATGATGAAGGATAGATGAAAATAATCATCAAAACTATTCGAGAGAAATATCCCACCTTTTCTTGAAATCATTTAAAATTCTCACTATTTGTCAAGAAGTCATTTAAAAACATATTTTTGAATCAAAGTGTCCCATACGACTTTGAAACTTTTAAATGTAATTTTAATTTTAAAACCATAATGTCCATATTAATAAATCCTTAAACCCATTTTTAAAACATGGACATTAATGAGAAAGATTTAGAAGAATAAATTTTCAAAACATTTAAAAATGATACTTTAGTTAGAATTTCTAACCAAAGGAGAGACACTTGAATACAAATAATTGAGGTAATCAAAGACTTTTTAATATCATGAGAATAAAGGGATTCCTGATATACTATGTCAAAGTACATTATATACACCATATAAAAGTGATTTGGTGTATAACAACGAAGAAGTCTCAATGGAATGTAAATTGAGATTAAATCTATCATAAAGGCCATATCATTAGGTTAAGGATAAATCAAAGACAAAGTTATGTGTGAAAAATATAAATACACTAAATATTATTTGATATTCATTGTAAAACAATCAAATGACATTCACACATAATCTTGTAAAAACAACACCAATGAATTGGATGTTTAACTCAACAATGGAGAATGAGTTAAAATTACTCTTATCAAATTCATATCGATGACTTGAGAAATTATCAAGGGAGTGATTATGTGTATAAAAAGTATATCCACAGAAAAGGGGAGTGGAAATTATGACATAAGCAAATGAATAGTGATTCCAAACATAATCTCGGAGTAAAATAATCAATGAAGTTTGCGTTAAGCCGAATAAATGGAAATTGAAATTTCAAATTCCCTTATCGATTTGGTAACTTACGAAACATAAACCTATGAAAGAAGGATAATACAATGATGATGTAAATACACATAAATTATAGTATATTGCACAATGAATACAATAATGGGCAGTACACACACCAAATGCAATAAATAAGTGGTGAACAATGGAATTCTCAGGGAATTAAAAGTGAGATAAGAAACCCCTTACTTTGTACTTTTTCCTTGGTCGATGATAGTTTAACCTCATGTATAATGGTGAAATAATTTTAATTTAATTATAAGAGAATCATTTACATTAATATGATATCATATATGATCTTTTAACATTGATTTGTTAATAATATCTTAGTATTATCGTCATTTCGGGTGTTAACTTACTCGTTTTCCTTTATATTCTTTTTTACGTAAGCCATATTTGTTATGGATAGGTTGTATATTATTCATATCAAGAATTATATCAAGTCCTTAAACATTATTTTTAATCATAAAATGATAATTATACTTGAATGGATACGATGGAGAATGAATCTCATCGTGTTCGTGGAGAAGGTAGTTGGTACGTACGCACGAGCGACAATATCATTCTTTTGATGTTAAAATAATATATAATTGGATGGTATATCATATAGACAGAATAATTACCATGTTATATTTATTATTTACATGAATTACACATCATTATTATACCCATCCAAATAATAATTTATTGAATGACAATTACACCACGATGTGGAGACGGTAAGCCGTACGTACACATGTATGGTGACATGCCATTCAAAGGATGGATAGAATACTGAATATAGTTGTACCATATTTATAATAACATAAAAGTATATAGAAGATACTGGAGTTATTATTTTAGAATATAAATAACAAATAAAGAAGAAGTTGAAGAGGAAATGAACTTGAAAGAGGGTGGTGAAAACATTACCTCTTCTTCGGGTTCTTCCTTTTGATTTGATCAAAAGGGATCCTTAGGTTGGATTTATGATCAAACTAAGGCCTCTAGGTTGTATTGAGGTAAGTTAAAAGATTATTTGGTCAGGTTTTGGCCGATCCAAAAGGCTTTGAATGTGTGAATTACTGACAAGGGGGAGTCCCTTTTATAAGAGGGGTGAGGGGCACCTTTGGAAAAGCTAAAAATAGTATTTTATAATAAATTCATATTCGGTTTCTAATTGCTCCAAAGTGGATTATTTAAAGGTTAATGTAGGGCTGGGTCTAAAATCACTCAACCAATATAATTTAGACCGGTTTGGGTCATTATATTAACCTTATCTTTTAGTTTTAACTCTTAGTTAATTAGTTTGACACTTACCATGTCACTTTGTATTTTTATATTATATAGTTAATAAACATACTATATACCTCCAAGAGACCCCCAAGTGGTCCATTAATGATACACCTATCATGATATAAGTATCATGGCCGAGCCTTAGATTTTTAGGAATTTAATATCAATTAATAGTATAATATTTGTTTTAAAAACTCTTTTATGTCAATTTTGACACTACTCAATAATTGATTTTTGTAAAAAAACAACAGAATGATTACTTCTAAAAAAGTTAATTAAATAAATCCTAAAATTTCATATTAACCTAGAAAATTAGTGTAATTCATAAAAAGTCTCAAATTATATTTATTTTGATATTTATAATATCAATTATTTTAATTTTTCACAATTATCGTAATTACTGCATCATCATTGGGTCATAAATAAATTAAATTATTTAATGTCTAAAAATTATAAATAAAATACCATTATGTAGGAAATATGTTTAGCTTTCTAATTAATATTTACAATATAATATTTCTTATGTATAACCCTATAGTAAAAATGTTTTAGTAAATAAACATTGAGTTTAACTCTTTTAACTCTTCTTTGAATTAAATAATAATAAATGTCATAATCTAATACAAGTGGACCTAAATGATAATATTTTACTCCTAAGGTTGTTTTTGGTCTAGATACACTTGTCCAATAGAATTAGGACATGTGTTAGTGTAATATCAATATCATTTTTACCCTTAATTACCCTATTTACTTTTAACCGTGGTAAATAAAAGTAAAAAGTAACTATTCACCAAAAAATATTTTCATCTCATTGAACCACATTTTACACCTTGATATTAACCGTGTCTCTCTGATTTTTGAAATTCCACTCACAGAAGCTGTAAAATTATGTTTTATGAAAAATTTTGTTTTTTAACTTCCACTTAGTGATTTCACTATTCATCAAAAAATGAATGTTTCCAGAAAATTACCAAAAATTAGGCCTAAGCTATATTTGATATTATGAATTCAAAAATGATGTCTATTTTACCAAATTCAAAACATATCAGTTGCATTAATTAATTTAAAAATTAATTCCCGTCGTCAAAACAAATAGTGTGTTTTTAAGAGATAATAACTATCAAAAGATTGACACTTGTTTATGTCTGGTTTAAATGAGAAATTACATCCAATGACCAAAATTTTATTAAATGGTAAAAATATATTCTAAATATAATTTAAAACCACTCAAATTAATAATTTATCACTATTTATTATTTCGATTAAAAAAGTAGTTTTTAATTAAAATTTAGTAATTTTCACTATTCATCAAAATAAGAAAGTTATCCGAAAAGTACCAAAATTTTACCCTAAGCTAATGTAGATATTATGAATCCAAAAATGAAGACCATTTCGAAAGATAAAATTTATAAAATTTTAAAAAGTAGGTATTACTATTCATAACGGCTAGTTTGATTGGTTGTGGTGTGTTAGAATCTCGAAGTTGCATACAATGCACGCCATTGCATTATTCAAAGGGAAACGTACCGTGGAATCTTGGGGTTTTACATTCTCACCACCTTTAATAAATTGTGTCCTCGCAATTTTTTTTAAAATAGGGCTTGAGAATATAATGGAAAGTCCCACATCGGAAAAAGAGTCAATAAAACTATCACTTTAAAAGAAAGGAAGAGAGGTATAAAGGTCATCCAAGATAACCCATACTAGGATTCCATGTAGGAAAAAAATGATATAGACGATAAACTAAGTGTTAAGTTATGATGGAGAGGGATATAAAACATGATCAGGATAAAGTTAACAATAATAAAATCACAAACTTGTGTTGGGACAAACGTTCATTAGTCTCCCATTAGGAAAAGTAAATGGACAACATTTTTTGTTTTAAGTTACATTACATAAGGATGAGAAATTCATTTATGATATTGGCTAAGAGCATAAAGAGATATACTTACTTTTTAAGTATAGTTTCATTCTTTAATAAATTTTTACCACTAACTCATTTTTTTTCAAAAATGAGTATTCAAGAAGACTTGGTCATAATGGAAGAGATAGAATAAACATCTATAGAAATACATGATTCAAGTAGGATAAACTATATATTTACCTTGTCTTTAGATATTATCCAAAACCAAAATGGTTATTATAATATCTGATGATCCCCCAAATGGATATTCCATTAGAGAAAAAAAACACTAATCTTAATTTCTAAAATTAAACCATCAATACCCCAAAGTTAAATAAATACCATTCAATAATCAATTTTCCTTAAAATCCTTAAATATAATCCAATCTAATATTAAAAACCAAAACTTATAAGAATTTAGTCTTCCACGTTAAATTTTATCTCCAAATGACATTAATTACTCTTAAAGTCACAACTTAAAAGTAATTAACCTTATCATTCACATAAATAACCCAAATCACTATAAATCCAAAATAAAATAATAGATAAAAATACACCATTACTCCTCAAATTAAATCCCATAATATTCTATTTTCCTTGGGCATATAGTGTTCACAACAAAGCGAACAACTTCTAAAATAACATTTATCACTTAATCACCAAATCATTTTCCTATACTAAGGGTATTCATTTGATAAGACACAAGATCCCAAATCAAATTATTATTGATCAATAAAATCATTTAACTAAAAATAATAGTCACACTGACCAGGGACTTCACGTAGTCCAGTGGTAGTCGATAAATCCCAATCGAACTTTGGTTGTGGGTTCGATTCACATATCTTTGTCTGACGCGACGGGTTTTCACAGGGTCTGTGTGTTGTCCTTTTTCAAAAACTATATTTTATAACATTACCAAAATGAGATAAATTCCTCAAAATAACCATAACATAATTTAACCACAAATCTTATCTCATACCTTTCATTTTCATCACAAATTATAATAACTTATAATTGCCTCAAACCCAATGGTCATATAAAACCAAATGGTTATTTATAACTATATCCACAAGAGAAAAGATAATTCTTCCTCAAATATCATTCTCATATGGAAAACTACAGGGTTAAAAATACAAGAGAAAATTATTCCAAAGTAAACCCATCAACAAGGAGCACTAATACTTTTTAAACATTTCTCCACCCATTTATTTCCACATAGCGTCTTCTTTTCTATAGATTAGGGAATTTACTCGAGTAATGGCCAGGTCCCCTACATTTACAGCAAATGACTGTAAATGGATTCTTGGGACCATTTTTATCTTCTTTCATAGTACTCTTCATTTTTTTCGGCAATTATTCACTTTATGTCCTTCCTTCCCGTACGTAAAGCATTTCTTTGTCCCATTGAGACACTTTCCTGGGTGTCTCCTTCCATATTTCCTGCATGATGGAAATTGAGGATTCCTTTATCCATGGTCTCCACTACTGTGTCTCTTATCATACATCACCTTTATCTTATTTATTGAGTCCGGGAATTGGTTAATATATATATTGTTGATCATATTTTTGGAAAATTTGATTTGGCATAGAGATGATATCTTTTACGCCTATCAACATTCCTTTTTGTTTCTCATTTCCACCAACGTTCCCACCTTGTACATCATTCTCAAATTCACTATGACTTCCTTGGAATCTATCCATTGATTAAAACTAGAAAGCATTGTGTGAGTAACAGTATTCATAAAATCATTTAGAGATTAACATGTCACCATATTCTCAATTTGAAACACATTAGGATTAACCAATGTCATTTACTCTCATCTTATATATAATACTTCAAATCGGTTTGTAAAGAAAATGTAAATTATCCTAAGCATATCCCCTGGGTGTGTCATAACCAAGAGTGACACAAGAGCCGTTGTTGTGTACCAATTCCCGTTCAAGTCTTTCTCAAAGAGGTGTTTTCGGGTTTTACCCCTAGGTACATCTGTGCCAGAGCCGCCTCTACCTGCTCGTCTCCACACAGGGATGTATTGCTCAGAAAACTCACAAAATCTCTAAAATACCAAAATTCTAGGAAGTTCTTCTATACTAATCCTCAATGTTTATCTTAGGTCTACGTGCTCTTATCATAGTTTATCTAAATCTAGCTTCCAAGATTTTTACTAAACTTTCTCTGATACCAACTGTAACGCCCCGACCCCAGTTACCCAGAGTCGGTGCATTATTACGTAACATTGGCATGATCACAAGAAAGATCAAATCTCAAAATACCAATTAGTTTAGTAGCCTTGGAAACACTAGATATATTCATAAAGTTTTACATTACATCATAAAATGAAAACTACAACAATATAGTCTCCATAGTCCACACTCTTATCCCCTCATACTATCCCTCCAGGTCATTCATAAATTACTTCTTCACATCCTGGGAAAAATAAAACCTAGAAAAGGGGTGAGCTCAAATTCCTAGTAAGGATAACAATATAGCGGAAACTTTAATAAATAAGAATAAAAATTCAAGGAAATGTATAACTAAAACAAAAGCCTTTTAAACTTGAACTTCAACATAGTATGGAAAAAATAAAATGAAATAATGCCATTTACATATTCACATGGATATTCTACTAATCGAATAATCACATGCAATATCAATAACCACTTTCATAATGATGGAATGCATAATTCCATACTACCATAACCACATAGCCAAGGCCTCATGCCAAGACTACAAATAAGATTTTGCCAAGGCCTTGAGCCAAAACACTAGTCTGTCTCATGAGTCCTACTGATGCATTGAGGAGCTATAGCAGGCTCCACCAGTCACATATTAGGTCCAATGCATTCTTATATGAAAAGGTATAAACATAACATAAAAATTAATATTAAAACTAGCATACGAAATGTAAATAATTCATCTATAAACCATGAATGGTATAAAAATAGCACATCCATAGTCAAAAATAACTCATTCGATACAATATGGAAGATTGTATTGTATCATATTAACCTCAATAAAGAATGATGAAGGATAGATGAAAATAATCATCAAAACTATTAGAGATAAATATCCCACCTTTTCTTGAAATCATTTAAAATTTGCACTATTTGTCAAGAAGTCATTTAAAAACATATTTTTGAATCAAAGTGTCCCATACCACTTTGAAACTTTTAAAAGTAATTTTAATTTTAAAACCATAATTTCCATATAAATAAATCCTTAAAACCATTTTTAAAACATGTACATTAATGAGAAAGATTTAGAATAATAAATCTTCAAAACATTTAAAAATGATACTTTAGTTAGAGTTTCTAACCAAAGGAGAGACACTTGAATACAAATAATTGAGGTAATCAAAGACTTTTTAATATCATGAGAATAAATGGATTCATGATATACTATTTCAAAGTACATTATATACACCATATAAATGTGATTTGGTGTATAACAACGAAGAAGTCTCAATGGAATGTAAATTGAGATGAAATCTCTCTTAAAGGCCATATCGTTAGGTTAAGGATAAATCAACGACAATGTTATGTGTGAAAAATATAAATACACTAAATATTATTGGATATTAATTGTAAAACAATCAAAGTACATTCACACATAATTTTGTAAAAACAACACCAATGAATTGGATGTTAAACTCAACAATGGAGAATGAGTTAAAATTACTCTTATCAAATTCATATCGATGACTTGAGAAATTATCAATGGAGTGATTATGTGTATCAAAAGTATATCCACAGAAAAGGGGAGTGTAAATTATGACATAAGCAAATGAATAGTGATTCCACACATAATCTCGGAGTAAAATAATCAATGAAGTTTGTGTTAAGCCGAATAAATGGAAATTGAAATTTCAAATTCCCTTATCGATTTGGTAACTTACGAAAAATACACCTATGAAAGAAGGATAATACAATGATGATTTAAATATCCATAAATTATAGTATATTACACTATGAATACAATAATGGGTATTACACACAACACATGCAATAAATAAGTGGTGAACAATGGAATTCTCAGGGAATTAAAAGTGAGATAAGAAACCCCTTACTTTGTACTTTTTACTTGGTCGATGATAGGTTAAACTCATGTATATTGGTGAAATAATTTTAATTGAATTATACAAGAATCATTTACATTAATATGATATCATATATGATCTTTTAACATTTATTTGTTAATAATATCTTAGTATTATCGTCATTTCGGGTGTTAACTTACTCGTTTTCCTTTATATTCTTTGATACGTAAGCCATGTTTTTTATGCATAGGTTGTATATTATTCATATAAAGAATTATATCAAGTCCTTAAACATTATTTTTAATTATAAAATGATAATTATACTTGAATGGATACGATGGAGAATGAATCTCATCGTGTTCGTGGAGACGGTAGTCCGTACATACGCACGAGCGACAATATCATTTTTTTGATGTTAAAATAATATATAATTTGATGGTATATCATATAGACAGAATAATTATCATGTTATATTTATTATTTACATGAATTAAACATCATTATTATACCCATCCAAATAATAATTTATTGAATGACAATTACACCACGACATGGAGACGGTAAGCCATACGTACACATGTATGGTGACATGCCATTCAAAGGACGGATAGAATACTGAATATAGTTGTACCATATTTATAATGACATAAAATTATATAGAAGATACTGGAGTAATTATTTTAGAATATATAAATAACAACAAAAGAAGAAGTTGAAGAAGAAAGGAACTTGAAAGAGGGTGGTGAAAACATTACCTCTTCTTCGGGTTCTTCCTTTTGATTTGATCAAAAGGGATCCTTAGGTTGGCTTTCTGATCAAACTAAGACCTCTAGGTTGTATTGAGGTAAGTTCAGATAGTATTTGGTCAGGGTTTTTCCGATCCAAAAGGCATTGAATGTGTGAATTACTGAGAAGGGGGAGTTCCCTTTTATAAGAGGGGTGAGGGGCACCTTTGGAAAAGCTAAAAATATTATTTTATAATAAATTCATATTCGGTCTCTAATTGCTCCAAAGTGGATTATTTAAAGGTTAATGTGGGGATGGGTCTAAAACCACTCAACCAAAATAATTTAGATAGGTTTTGGTCATTATATTAACCTTATCTTTTAGTTTTAACTGTTAGTTAATTAGTTTGACAGTTACCATGTCACATTGTATTTTTATATTATATAGTTAATAAACTTACTATATACCTCCAAGCGACCACCAAGTGGACCATTAATGATACACTTATCATGATATAAGTATCGTGGACAATCCTTATATTTTTAGGAATTTAATATCAATTAATAATATAATATTTGTTTTAAAAACTCTTTTAAGTCAATTTTGACACTATTCAATAATTGATTTTTGTAAAAATCACAAAAGAATGATTACTTCTAAAAAAGTTAATTAAATAAATCCTAACATTTCATATTAACCTATAAAATTTGTGTAATTCATAAAAAGTCTCAAATTATATTTATTTGGATATTTATAATATCAATTATTTTAATTTTTCACAATTTTCGTAATTAATGTATCATCATTGGGTCGTAAATAAATTAAATTATTTAATGTCTAAAAATTATAAATAAAATACCATTATGTAGGAAATCTTTTTAGCTTTCTAATTAATATCTACAATCTAATTTGTCTTATGTATAACCCTATAGTAAAAATGTTTGAGTAAATAAACATTGATTTTAACTCTGTTAACTCTTCTTTGAATTAAATAATAATAAATGTCATAATCTAATACAAGTGGACCTAAATGATAATATTTTACTCCTAAGGTTGTTTTTGGTCGAGATGCACTTGTCCAATTGAATTAGGACATGTGTTAGGGTAATATTAATATCATTTTTACCCTTAATTACCCTATTTACTTTTAACCGTGGTAAATAAAAGTAAAAAGTTACTATTCACCAAAAATTATTTTCATCTCATTGAACCACATTTTGCTCCTTGATATTAACCATGTCTCTTGGATTATCGAAATTCCACTCACAGAAGCGGTAAAAATAAGTTTTATGAAAAAATCAGTTTTTTAACTACCACTTAGTGATTTCACTATTCATCAAAAAATGAATGTTTCCAGAAAAATACCAAAAATTGGGCCTAAGATATATTTGATATTATGAATTCAAAAATGATGTCTATTTTTCCAAATTCAAAAAATATCAGTTGCATTAATTAATTTAAAAATTAATTCTCGTCATCAAAACAAATAGTGTGTTTTTAAAAGATAATAACTATCAAAAGATTGACACTTGTTTATGTCTGGTTTAAATGTGAAATTACATCCAATGACCAACATTGTATTAAATGGTAAAATTATATTCTAAATATTCTTTAAAACCACTCAAATTAATAATTTATCACTATTAATTATTTTGATTAAAAAATTTGTTTTTAATTAAAATTTAGTAATTTTCACTATTCATCAAAATATGAAAGTTATCCAAAAAGTACCAAAATTTTACCCTAAGCTAATTTCGATATTACGAATCCAAAAATGAAGTCCATTTCAAAAGATAAAATTTATTAAATTTCAAAAAGTAGGTATTACTATTCATAACGGCTAGTTTGATTGGTTGTGGTGTGTTAGAATCTCAAAGTTGCGTACAATGCACGCCATTGCATTATTCAAAGGGAAATGTACCGTGGAAGCTTGGGGTGTTACATAAATAATAAAAATATCTTAGATATGGGATCTTTAGTTATAGTGATGAATAAAATAACATTTAAAATAGATGATTATTATAAATATTAATCCAAAATTAATAAATGATTCATAACTGATTTATAGAATAAGATAAATGATCACAATTAACATTTATTTTTGGTTTTTAGGAGGTATTAGCTCCTTAGTCTATAGTGATGGATGATGGTTTATGATAAGAGATGTTAGTTATCAATATAATATTTTGTAGGTTAGTTTACCATATAATGGTTGTGTGTCATATATTTAATATTTTTTTACTATTTCTTAAAATCTAACACCTGAGTCAGTTAGGGTATTTTATGTCCATATTTGGCCTTAATTTATGGGTGTTTTTAGAATTTCTACACTTTCAAGGATACAATTGGCCGACTATTATTATTACCCACCTCTATGATCTAATATTAGAGGGGTTGTTTGTATATTTAAGATTTAATGGATTATAATTATAGGATATGTGCTAATATTGAATTTCGTGTCTCACAGTTATGGCATACATGTATATTTTGGTAATTTTGGATCAAGTATATAGCATATACTTGTATCTAGGTTGTAATGGATTAGGGTTATTACAGTTTTACATATTAATGTTCTATAATAGATTAAGGGGGAATATGTATTTTCAAGGGTTGTTACTGATCTTGATCTTATTATGTGATTATGGGGATTACAAAGTGATGTGGATGTAATGTTCACTAACTATTGTGACCATATGGATGTTGTTTTGATGTGTTATCATATATTTGTGGTATATTTTATAAATGGAATGGGAGAATTAGTAAATAAGAAATTTTGGTTTAGTGTAACAAGTTCAGTGGGAAACTAGAAGTTGAGTACACTTCTATATATATATGTTTCCAATTATATGATATTTATAGTTTTGTGATAATTAGTGATAGGGAATTGGTGAGGATGGGAATATAGTTTAATAGATTTAGGTAATGTGTTTATTTACTTGGGATTTAGTATGCATCCCTTAAATTTGCACTTGTGGTTTTGGGGGGGATCCAACTTAATATAATTGTGTGATAAACCCAAAATTTATAACAATTTTTAGGTATGTATGTGGTAGTTACTGATTGAAATGGGGATTATAGGCTCATAGTTATTGTTTTTCAGTCGGTGGTGACTGTTTCCACTATCATAGGTTTTTTATGGTTATATTTATATTTGGAATTTAATTGTATGAAATTTCATATATTTTCATTAAATAATTTTTTATTATAGAGTTTATTGGTTGATTATTTATCATTTAATAGAAAAGTTGATGGTAATGTCTCCCATATTTTCATCTTTTATACCCTCAGTTATAGTCACTAACCCATGTCCCATTGGATTCAGGATTTAATGGTCACTTTTGTCTTCACTATCAAATAAGTAGAGGTACATACAGGGGAGGATCATGAAAAAGTGGTATTGGAGATTTTGGATAATAGATGGGATGAATTATTGAGATAGGAAAAGTGATGATTTCTAGGGTTTCTAGGGAAAAATTATTATTTGAACTTAATTCCTAATTTAAACTAGGGACGCTGTCTAGTAAACAAGTGATTAGGGTCTCCTTTGATTTTCCTAGTGATCATAAGTTTATTAAACATTTTATGTGATGTGATGTTTCTTTCATGGTAGAGTCTTGTGAAAGGATCATGAATCCTGATTATCTAAAATTGAGTTTGAATAGGGTAAATTATTGTAATTCTAATTAATTATAGTTAACTAATTTTAATAAATCCATATTATGGGATTTGGAAGACCGTAAAATTTTTCTATTTTTTATGTAAGGATATTGGTCATCATCCCCGCTGTATTTTTGTTTATGATATGCATTGAGATACAACAGTTGATTGAAAAAGATTTTAGGTTCATAAATATTATGCATAGAATAAGAAATTTTATGAGTTCTAGTGTTATATCTTTTATAAGTATGGAATATCTATTTTTTAAAAGGAAACAGATCCATGTTTGGAGGAGGTGAATATTGATTTTTCCTAAATTTATACTAGGAAGAAGCACTGGCATATCATCTCATCCCTAGATCATTGGCTTGGAAAGAACTAAAATTTATCTTATGTCAAGTGAAATCCCATGAACGTAAAAGGATAGTAATAAATTATAAGGTAATATAATGTTTCGGGGATCATTTTACTGTTACACTTACACACAACCTAAAACAAACAACCCCAAAAAATATAATATTATATAATATAATGCATTTAAGAGAATAAAACCAAATAAATAATATAAGAGGATCTTAATCAGAGTCATATAAGTAGAAAATATACACTATATTTCTAAAGCCTTGAATGTATAAAATAAAAAAATTTATAAGGTGGCACTACAAAGACTCCATCACTCAACCATCACTTTTCCCTAACTCTTTTTAACCAGTAATTCAGCATCATGGTGCTCCACTAGAGAAGTATAAAATCTTCCCTATACCTATATTATGAAAAATAGAATTTACATATACACCAAGGTAAATATATATGGGTGATTATATAACCTAGTAGGAGAAACATCATGAGACTTCCCACACACCACTAAAACAACAATAAGTCAGCAGAATTTTAATAAAACAAATTATGGAGGCATATAAAGTAATTATATCAGATAAATATAAATTAAATAAGTTTAATAACTTTGGATGTAAATAATATTTTTGAAATTAATTTAAAAACCATTTATTGTATCAAACAAACGAAACTCTCCTCAAAATGGACCTTTGAATATTCTAGCTCACAAGTGGAAACCCATCCCTCTTGTCCCAAGTTTTCAAAATAGAGATAAAATCTAGTATACATTAATTTTACACTAGTGACCTAATTCTAACCAAAAATTCATTGTAAAATTCAATATGAATTCACATCAACCATATTCATTCCAAGTTCTCTCTGGCCAGTTTTTTTTTATTTCAACTAATCATTTAATCACTTCATTAGACATGGTGTGGGAAATACCCACAACCCAACCATATAAGTCCCATAAAAATTTCAGTTTCTGAGATATTTTTTATCAAATAATATGTGTTATAAATTTTAAGAAATCCAATTTATAGTTTTCAAACAAGATTGTATTGGAAGATAATCCACCTTCCTCTAACAGGTTCATTTAAATAATCACTTCACAATCACACGAATCGAGGAACCACATTATTTTCCTCTAATATAACACTATAAAATTTACTCAAAACATATTTTATCTCACATATACAGCTATTATAACCCTAATATAGGGTAAATTCTACAAAAATATGAAAATAATTTGGACGTGAAGAGAAAATTGAGTCCAAACCATTGATTTATAAGGTTTGACATTTAACGATTAGATGTAATCTGCCTCTGAGATTAATGAAAAAAATATATCCTATATAATTCATGGAGTTCAAGAGCCTTCAAAATTCATAAGTTACACATTTTTTGAAAAAACATTTCCAACCATATGAATATATAGTATACCACTCTCCCTATTACGCATTTATATTAGTAGGTTTCACAATGTTCCCTAACCATGCACCAAATGAGAACCCTTTAAAATATTTGAAAACATCCTAAAAACTTCTGTAAACTTCCTAAGACGACACCAATAGTTCCATAACATAATAATACATAATCAAATAGAAAAAACAATTGTGTTAAATTATCACCACCTTTGGATTTCTATCCTTAGAAAACATGATATTAGTAGGGTTTTAGAATAGCTCTAACTGTTACCCCGATATGAACTTCTCACATTCCCAAGTCTCCTTTGGAATTTTATTATGATACCATAACACCTATAAAAATAGATACATCTTTCTCCCAATACTGTCTCTTATCACTCCATAATAAAAATTGGGGTATGATTAAATGTAGCATCTGGTTCAAGAGTAAAATGGTTCTAATGAATTACATGGAAGGGATCAGGATGTAATTTCTTTAACTATAATACATGGGAAACATTATTTGATACACTAAGGTATAGATAATTGTTATACAATTTCTTCAATATGTTCCATAATCTAAATTGGACTCATGTACAGAGGATTCAATTTTCCTTACCTAAATGATTATTCCCTAATCTTAGTGAAATCCATAATAATATGTGTCCACCCACTACAAAAGACAACATATGGTAGAGATGGCCTAAATAAGATTTCTAGCTACTCTGGGATGCTACAATCTATTTCCGTATTTTCCATATTACTATTTTAGTATCAAAAGCAATAGTAGGTCTAATAAATGAAGTTTCTATACTCTCTACCAAACAAAGTGGAGATTAATAGAGATGATATTAAAATCCATTAAAAGGAACCATGTGTATCCTTTAATGAAAATTATTATCATAAAAAGGATCCACAAAAGATAAATATTTTCTTATGGTAAACTAAAATCAATTAAAAAATATCTAAGCATGTATTCCAATTTCTGTATAGTACAATATCACTATCCATTGGTTTGATAACGATATGTAATTCACATAGTAAATTATGTTATAAGGCCTAGTTATATTGATATCCAAAACTGTGTTGACATGGTGAGTTGGTCCACAAAAATTTGACTCTCAAATTGCAATAAAGTGTTTTGACTTGGGGAGTCGGTCCACAATAATTATAACAGTATCATGATTTTGAAGTGTTCTTGGTTGACCAATGAAAAAATTTATGTAAAACCATTCCCATTTACTTATGATTATATGAATTGACCAAAAAATTCTAGCAAGACTTTTATGTCTAAACGTCACCTGTTGATAGGTGATACATCTCATAACCTAATCATCAATGTGGAGTTTCATACCCAACCACCAAAAATGGGTCTTGATTTCCATAAAATATTTATGTATACCAGGGTGGATAAATCTATTAAAAATATTGATATGTAGAAATTATTTGTACTAGGTACAATTTTGGAACTACAATCCAATCACAAATGAATAATATAAAGTTTTCATCTTTTATACAGCATTAAATGAAATCCCCTTCATTGAGATTTTATCTTATATTACGAAAATATTATCTTAATCATTGACCCTCATTGACCAAGATGATAAAATTAGGAATACATGAAATAGGAATGAATATTGTATCCTCATTCGGTTCTTTACAATTTATACACATGTTAAAAATTACTCTAATTAAGTTACACTAGTCACTGTCATCTCTGTCCAATTCATTATAAGATTTATGATTCAAATCATTTAACACTAAATTTATTTTCCCAAGTGAATAAATAAATTCAATGGTAAACTATGAGAAATATTCAATCCATTGTTATTTACTTGAGTTTAATTCCCTCTGAAAAAAAAATATTCTTCCAGATTACATGAGAAGTGAAGACAGAGAGATTTTCACTAAGGAGATAAAGGAACCATGTTTTTAATGAATATATCACCATAGATAATTCTTTTTCATGGGTAAGGTATCTATTTTCATGCATTCATAATTATCTCAATCCATAATCTATGACATAGTCTCCCTATAGAAGAGTAAAAACCAACAAATATCCATATGTATCATAATATACTGCATAACCCTATCTAGGTTTTGGTAAGATGAAGGTAGGTTTTGAAGTGTTTTTACCCTTAAGGTTTTGAATGGATTTTTCTAAATCATCATTCATTGTGAATGTGATACCCATTCTTGGTAGTGTATTCATAGGAAAAGTGAGTCTTTATAAATCCAATAGAAAAATATGATAATATATTGTTAATCATAGAAATATCTATATCTCAAAGTAATTTGGAGGTGCTTTACATGAAATAAAATATTTAATCTTCTAAAAATCAATTGATAGGCCTTTCTAAGAAAAAAATGATCAAGGAAACTAACTTCCAATATGTAGAAGTCACATATAGAGAGTTTAGCATAGATTCAGTGCTTACATAATGTACCCAACAAAATCTACAGGTTTTTTTCATGGTCATTTATTATTCAATATTATATCAAAATTATATCAGAAAAAATCTTAAAAAGTGATTCATGGTACCAAAATAGGATATTGTTCATCAAGGTCATGAAAACTATAGGTGAAATAATAATACTAAAGGGAATGAAAAAGTACTCATAGTGACCAGCATAGATTCTAAAATATATCTTTGGGATACAAATTTTACTAATGTGGGATAGGTGATACACCAATCATTGATTAATTTTGGAGAACCATTTGGTTCCCTTTAATTGGTAAAATAGATCATAATTTTTTTTAATTGGGTATTTATAATTAATCAAAGATTGATTCTGTTTATGGTTGTCGACATATAATCAAATCTAACCATTTTCCTTATTTTTGAAAAAAAAATGGCGTAGCCCAAGGTGATGTAATTTCTATTAAAAGCCCTTAATTTCAAATTATTTCAACTGGACCATTATTTCCATTAATTTTTTTAATTTCATTCTATATAATAAGAGTGAAATTTGAATAATTATTATAATTATATTGATATAAAATTAAATTTCACATTCAAGTGGTAGCCCCAAAAAATATGTGGGAAGACATCTGGGTATCAGTCTACTATGGTAGGAAGATTGATTTTATCTATTTTGTTAATAGCGCCCACATTCATTGTTGTTAGTAAATAAGATATTATTCAACCCACAATCAATAAAGGACCTACTCTATAAAAATTCATATGTCAGTCCCCTTTTAATAAATGCGTAGTTCCATCAATGGATGTATAGGTTACTTGTATGTATAATACTCAATATATGCTTTGAGTTTTAAAAACCAGTCCATCTGAAAGATTAAATAGAATACATCCATCACAAAAAATAGTAATCTCCTACTAAAATTATATTTTTTCAATGGTAATGGGACTTTTTTACCACATAAATTCCCAAAATTCCAATTTATTAAGGGGGTTTGCGAGGATTAAAATATTAGTCATCATGCTCATGTGTAGACATGATTGAAATACCACATGAGAATCCATAAAATGTAGGTAAGTGATATTATAAAACAAGATGTTCATAAGGGGTTGAATTAAGAAGGATGATTCCTCATATAGTTGAGGGGCCTGGTTTTTCACTTATGATAACTTTCTCATATCAATACAGTTATATCATGTCTCCCCTTGGGTAATATTTTCTCCCCTATTACTGTGGTATCAACTAGACTACTAAGGTGTTCCTAGAATCTACTTAACTTGATTGAATCTAAGGGTGAGAACTATTTTGAAGATATCATTTTGGTTTATCAAGAGAGGCTTGAAAGATATTAGATATATTCCTACCAATTCACTTTAATGGATAAGTGTAACAACTTTAGAGATGTCACATTTTTTACATAGTTTTATAACTCTTAATATGGTCACATTTATTCTTTATGTGATCTAGAAATACACAAGGAAATAAACTTTAGTTGATGAAATTATGTGGATAAAAATAGATTTATCTAGTGAACTAGTACTCTATTTCCCTACTACCCTAAGAGTATATCTCCCTTATATGCTTATTTACACCATTGGAGTTCTCAACTGTGTCTGGTTAGACAATGAGGTTTCTTCTCACCATCAATTTTTTCCAATATATAACATGAACAACTTGGAGAAAATAGCCCATTATAAACCTGCATTGAACATTCATTCCCGTAGATATTCCATAGAATCACCCTCTAGTGAAAAGTGAGATAAAAATCAGAGTGTAGTTTCATATTATCTAACTGAAATTATTCCTTTATTCTAATAAAATAAATTCATTTTTCATGGCACCTAGAAGGTATGTCAATAGAACTATTTTAAAAAAAATCTAAAATCCTTACCATGGCCTTGATCAAACTTAGATTGAATAAATAAGTCCCACCATTTTCATTACAGGACCCCAATCTTGAAAACTACTAGCTTGATGTTAATTCTAGATAAGTTTCTATGGAAATAAAATATTTTTTTTTCATCCTACAAATCTATGATTCCAGTTTTCTGGGTCCTAAATAACCACTAAATGTTATTATGTTATGCCTAGGAATTTTTAATAGGGGGTCCACATTACATGGTTCCTCAACCGGAGTTCCCCGATCAATATCTTGGATTGCTTCTATAATACTATATTCAACTTTTTTATTCACTTTTTGTTCAACTGGGACCATGTTCCCAATGACATCCTCCAGATGGTTCTTGGGTCTCCTCATAGGAGGAAACATCCTATAACTATATAACCAGTCACCAATAAATTATCATATATCTCCCTCCTCATATTCTATATAGTATATCAAAATAAAGAAAATAATTTCATAGAAATGTTATTCAAAAAATAAAAGTCATGAAATAACATATAAATGATGATTTCTTAGTTGTAATCTCTTTCTTAATGCATGATATGAAATTCTCATAGACTAATCCCAAGAAGATGAGATGAAAATAAGAAAATAAGTTCATAACAAAACTTTTTGTACCCAAAGAAAATTGAAAATAAGAAGTTCCATAAAAAGAGGGAAACTGCACCTGTTCATGCTCAACAATTCATGTTTTGGCTCATCAAGTCTCCAAGACCAGCATCCTAATGGGAAGGTCTTACCAAACCGATACCATATTTAATATCCAATCCTCAACCGATTGGCTTGGGTAGGATTTAAATTCTGACAATATTAGGTGACATCACCTATACCCCTAAGTATATAAATAAATTACAATGGTATTTATGATTATGGGGAATGATTTACCACTATATATGAACACAAAATGTAATATAAAACTACAAAAAATAAACTATAACATAATACAGTTCATAAAATAGAACCAAACTATCTCCATAATATAATAGGATCTTAATAAAAGTTGTAGTTGTAGTCAATCTAAAATACATATAAATAATCTCAAAAGTATAAATTACACCAAGGGCCTAGGTGGGGTACATAGATTCCATCACCTGACCATTATTGTACCCTATCTCTCATCAACTAATTGGTATCAAGATACTCAGCAAGAGAAGTATGAAATATTCCCTTTACCTATGTCATGAAAAAAAATCATATACACATCAAGGTGAATATTCATTATTGTGATTGAATATTTTCATACAAATATATTAAATATTTTTATATGAATAGTTAATAAATTTCCCAAATACAATAATAAGGATCGTAAAGGTTTATTATCTTCAGACAAAGGATAAAAAATCAACTTATTTCATGGAATATCATCAATATATGTCATTAAGATCTTACCAGTTATAACTCTCTATATATACACCCTACATAAAATGTTTTTTATAACCTGGGGAAAAGAAACATAAAAATGTTGAGCTTAGATGCCCAATAAGGGTAAACATGGGAGATATCAATCAATGATCATATGAAATCATAATATAATAATAAGGGTATGATATCATGAATATAAAATTAATATTTTATACCTAATATTTCTAGGATCATAGGCATTATTAGTCCAATAAAACTTTATCATTTCAAAATACATATATCTTAAGAGAGAAAAATAATCATAAATCAATCAAGAACCATAAGTTCATGTCATAAAATGGTTTCACCATCATACTTATTAAAACCCTTTAAAATTTCATGGTTAACTACCAATACCATCAAATCATTATGCATCAGGCATCAAAACATGTCTCCAAAATTGGATCAAGCACATCGACTTGTTTCCTATAACGGGCCATGAACATAAACTTATTTCCCAGATTTATATCAAGATATATAATACATTACCCAATAAATTTGAGGAATATATAATTTTTGGCCTACCCATAACATAATGAAAACAATATATATGTGTCCCAAAAGATCATAAAATATTTTTCATATCATTAAATCATAACTCAATTAAATATAATGAGTTTCATAAACATTTCATAAATTCATCATAGAATAACCCATGAAAAATAAATGGGTTTCATAATCATATTATAATCATAAAACATATATCAAAGTATTAATGATCATATCATTAGATCAAATCACCAATAAAACATAATTAAAAAAAAGTATTTTATCATAGATAAAAATTCCTTTAAAATAATCACTAAAATTTTTCCTAATGAAAATACCAGTTTTACTTTGAAATCCCAAATTTCAAAGCTAAAAATTTTCTAAATATTTAAGAAAACATTTTTTATTAAAACACCCATTAAAATTTATAATGAAATATTTAATTATTGAGCAGACATTTTGGAATAAAATTCTATTCAAGTCCTATAAGTTAAAAGAAAACATTCCTTTCACACATTTATAAAAATTCAAAAGGTATATCATTCAGAAAATAATAAGAATATAACTTAAAACCCATTTATATAATATTCTGTAATAGGAAAAATAAATTAAAAATTCATATTATAATATATAAAACTATTCTTGAAAACATTTTTAGAAAATATGGATATGGAAGCAAAGGGGTTTTCGACTAAATAGAGAAACAAAGTAATATTTCCTAAAAAAATTGTTTAGATATCTTCATTACAGAAAATGAGGATAATTAAAGGATAATATCTATTATTCCTAAGTAACTAGTGGAGAATAAAATTCTTGTGATTATTGATAAGTAGATCATTAAATTTCATCATTGAAAACATAAACAGAAACAATCTTGATAAATAATGAGATTGTAATATAAAACCCCTACCAATGGAGAAATTATCAAATCAGGACCCTAATAAAGAGATAATATTATATGGAAATGAACATACCCATAATTATCATGATTATAATTATTAAATACTTTCATTGTAATTATACACACCACACAAAATAGAAAATTGTTGAATATGGCATGTGTCTCACCGAAGTAAAAGTGTGATGAAATCCCTTACCTCATGTTATACATGCTAAAAAAACACTATATCCTCCTTTATAATAAATTTAAATTTAGTATAATCGTATAAAATAATCACATACAAAATTATAATATCATTAATGATTCACTTATAATATTTTAACATCTAATAATTAATAAATCCTTACTAAACCCCTCATTTCTAAGGTTAATGTTTTTATTCTTTATTTGGGTTTTGGTTTGGTAGAATTAATCTTTGTAATTTGACCATGGTTCCATTATCTAAATAATTATTATCATGATGTAAATATCATATATATATTCATTATATATATTTATATTCATATAAAGTGGATAGTGATTAAAAAATGAATTACACCATTCATGGAGACGGTAAGTCGTATTTTTTCACTTTTAGATAGATGCAAAAAAAGAAATATAAATACTAATTTGCTTTTAGAGAATCGTTATTATGTCATATATCTTTTTTTAATTAATAATTAATTTATCCATGTATATTGTAACTAAAAAATGACTCACATTGCTTCTTGGAGGCAGTAGTTTGTGCATATGCATGAGTGACATTATCATTCTCCGAAGGATTGAATAGAAATAAGTTTTATGTGATATTATAATTATTTAAGAATAATAATTTCTTAAATATTATATATATATATATAATATAAATTAATCATTATATCTATCCATGGTAGGGGTGATATAAAATGAATTACATCGGTTCGTGAGGTAGTAGTCTTCTATACTCACGATCTATGATTTTGTTTCCTATTTGATCAAAGAGGATATTTATATAGGATATTATATTTATAACACCCAAGTTTTTTTGAATTATATTTTTGAATAAAATAAATTTCTTTAGTATTTTTCATTACACACAACACTTAGTTTTAATGAATCACAATATACAATTGATATTTTTATTTAAACATGATTGTTATAACCTAGCCATTAAACATGGAATCATGAATAGGAATAGACACATATTAAAAAATAATTATAACGGTTTTATATAAATATATATTTATTTATAAAGAGTACATAATTTATAATAATGTATTTATATGTTTCAAAAATAAAATTTTCTCAAAAAATGTTTTTATTTATTTTTATGAAAAAATAATAATATAATTTTTACCACTTTTACAAAATTTATTTTTAAAAATAATATTAATTTTTTCAATTTAAAATTCAAATTTATCTTTGAGTTAATTGTTTTGAATTTAATTTAATTAAATGTATTCAATAATGAGACTAATAATTATTTATATTATATAATAATTTATAATTAATTTGTTTCATACAAATTTCTAAAAATAATAAAAATTAATTAATGTGGGAATGGTTAAAATGGGGTTTTGCGTGTTACATATGCATGTGTTAAAATAAATATTCAAAACACATAGGATATTTATTTAATAAACAATATATAATATTTATAATAATTGTGGATAAATTATCTAATAATTTTAATTTTAATTTGTTCCAAAAGGTAAAATTACCAAGGTAAATAAAAAGAGACTCGTTACTGTGGTGAAAAATAAAACGGTAAAAGTGAGTAAACATAGTGATAATGTAGCAACATGTCAAAAACATGTATCTTATTTTTTATGGATGTTTGGAATAACCATATAATCTATAAAATTAATTAATTATAAAATTTAGAGGTTCATGGAATGAGATTGAACTCACATTGTAGAACAGATTTGAGTTTTTTTTAAAATGAAACTCCTCAATTATAAAAGGGTACCTCATCCCATCAATTATTCAAAAAACATATTCCATTTTACATGACCAAAAACATAAAAAATAACTCTATAAAATAATTATACATATTATAGAGATACTTTTCTTCCCAAAATGCTAGTCCTAGGGTCCTTAATAAGAGATTAAAATGAGGTTTTTCTAAGAAAGGTTAATTGTGTTCACTAATCTCTTTCTCTTTATTTGTATTATTACCACCTTCATTAATGTACTGATAATTAAAATATAATAAAAAATTATAAAATATAATAATATTTTATTATCTTTATGTAATAAGCTATTCGCATCCCCTCTTTCATCAAGTGGTAAAATAAATTACTAATCTTGTGTACGACGAATTACTATCTCGTGAACCGATGTAATTCATTTTCCATCACCACTTCTCACAGCTGGAAATAAAGTTGTATTTAACTAATTTATATTATATTTATGACATAAATATACCTATATAATTATATTATCACATTCACATTCTTACATTCCATTCTGGGAGAATATGATAATATTATTGATGTGTATGGCGCATTATTGCCTCATAGAGTTAGGTTTTCCCTTCCTCACTAACACTTTACATGGAAGATAATATTTATAGTTTTAATGAAAATAATTGATATATATGACATAAAAATTATTATATAAATATAATTTATTTTTTACCATTCTTTCATTTAATATGTCAAGAAATTGTAAACATCATTCATGCGTACGTATGACCTACGGTCTCCATGAATGATGTTATTCATTTTCTATCCCTAAATTTAATGTATTACTATAAATAAATATAAAATGAATATATATAATATTTATATCATGGATAAACTTATTTATACATTATAACCATGGTAAAATTAAAAGTAACAAAAATTCAAACCAAAACATATATAAAAAACAAAGAAGTTATTACCTAAAATGTGGGTTTAACAAAGAATCATTAATAAACATGTAATAAAATGTAACATGTAAATAATATATTTAATTATTCATATGTGTATGGTTATTTAACATATTTATAGGAAACTTACATTTATTAAACAATGGGTTTTAATCTATACAAATAATTCATGACTTATGGTAATGGATTTCTAGTCTCTCTTTTATTCCAGGAGACTTATGCCATATTCACCACTTATCTATTTTATATGGTGTAAATATTTCCCTTTTAACATATTATATCATTAATATAATTATTTTTATGATATTTAATGTTTCAATTTATTTTATTCATTAATTTTTCTTATGATTAAATATATTACCAAAGAGGTAATGGACTTGCGTCCCACATTCATTTTTGTGGGACACGTTCCTTATACACCGCTTGTTTATTTTGTGTGGTGTATATACTACCCATGAATATAATTTATTATTATTATCATGATAATTCTGGGATATAAATATCCATATAAGTTTCTTTTATTTATGGGTCTTTATATTCAAAAGATTCTCAAGTGGAAAATGTTTATTGCTATAATCTCATTATCAATCTGAATTATTTATGATATGCTTCCAATGATGAGATTTTATGATCAAACTGTCAATAAACTAATGAATTTTATTCTCATCTAGTTAATTCGTAAAAATACATGTTTTACCTTAGTTTTTCCATCTTTATGTACTCATTGGTCTAAATGGGTTTTTAAAGAAAAAATGTTGTTATTTCTCTCTTCGATCCAAAACCCTTTTTCTTTGATATCCATGTTTTGTAAAAATGTTTTAAATAATGTTTTTTATTATAAAATTATTGTTTAAAATAATTTTTTTAATGAAAAAAATTTCTAAAAAATTCTTCAAAAGAAATCTTCTTCTCACTTTAAAAATAGGGCCCTATTGGATTTTATCAAGAATGTGAAAGGAATATTTTTTTTAACATGTACCCCATGAATGATATTTCTCATAATCATGACTAATAAATGCCTTAAATATTAATTTATATTCTTCAAACATTTTTTTCAGTGAAAATTATTTTCACATTGTTTTATGAACTTTACGTTTTAAAATATTTATTTTTAAATTTAAAAGGATATTTTCCTCAAAAATGTTCTGAGTGATCTTCCAAAATAATTTTGCATCTAAGATGACATCCTTTGATGTTATGAATGGTTTAATGGGGATATCAATAAGGGATAACCTTATTATTATTTATCTTAAAGGTTTATGCACATGATAATAAAAATTTTATGAAACACATTCATTTTTCTATGGGTTATGTTTTGATGAAATCATGAATTTTTTATGAAACAAATTTGTTTTTCATAGCTTATTCTATGATGAAATGTTTATCAAACTCATTTATTTTCATATGTTCTGATATGATAAATTTTTTATAATATTTTGGAATATATATTTTCACATACATGACTTATTTTAAAGTTAAATTTCATTTTATAACAACCCAAACTTTTAATAATTTTTGTTTCCTAATTTTTGTGTTTTATTTTCTTTTATACTCAACAAAACTATTTCACTTAATAAAATGAGTATAATTAAAATGAGACCATTGGGGTTCAACTGTTATATGAAAATTTGTCAATATTACTATTGGAAACTAAATGTTACAATTATTTTCCATAAATACAATTGATTCTGGTTAATACTGAAAGAAGATTTGATGGCCACATCCAGTAGTCTCGGGCCGATAGAAGCCCATCTGACGGAACTTGGGAAGGAGGTAGCACCAATTGGCTTTGCTCTGGACCAAACCAATGCCGAACTTCATCGTGTGAAGCTGGAACGGAATTTCCTTTGTGAGAAGTTCAAGCTGATAGAAATCCCCACTCGAGAAATGTTGGCCAATCCGCCACAAGATTCTATCACCATAGCACACATTAAATGTCCGAATAAATATAGGATGAATATTATTAATGTTTAAAAAATTATATTTAAAATATTTATGTAAACATTAAATAATTAATAATTTGTAATGATTTTCAAAAAATGGTCTTCTATAGTTATGTTTAATAAGAAATTTAGAGTCTAATAAGATCTAATTAATTTTTGGTGAATAGAAAATTATGAAAAGTGATTTTATGATTATGATTAGTAATTTGACCAAATGGATTAAGTAACCTCACTTAAGAAATTATTGATATAATTTTGGAACCTTGATTAAGTAATTTGATTCAATAAAATGGGTAAATAACAGTTTCAGAAATTATTAGTCAAGTGTTAGTTTTTTCAGGTGAATAGTGTTTTTTAATTAAAAATTAAACTAAAACTATTTAGAAAATTATTTTTATAAAATGGAGTTCATTTTTGAATTCATAGCATCGATATTAGGTTAAGGTGATTTTTGGGGATTTTTCTGAAAAATTTGAATTTTTGGTGAATAGTGAAAATACAGTTTTTAGTTTTTCGTGTTCAATGACATCGTTAAAGATGTAATAATTATTTAATCATTCTCGTAAACTTCTTAATTGTAATATAAGGTATGAGGTATCCTAAGTGGTTAATACCATGGTAAAACGCATGGTTTTTCCAATACCACCAATGAGGTGTCCCTTGGCCATTAATGACTTGTCCCCTCACTTCTCCTATAAATACCAAGACATTCCATCATTAATTTAATTTCCAAATCCTAATCAACGAAGTTATAGTATCCTTTCCTCCCAAGGAGTCCTTCCATTGTTCCCTTAATCCTCCCAAGGTCATGAACATCAAGCTTTAGAATTTACTCTTCAAGGTAAGGGATCCTTTCACCCTCCTCTTTTAAGTCGTGACTTCTTTTATGTTGTGCCTTATAATTTATATCTCATTATGTTGAGGGTATGTTCTTATATGTCCTCATTTATTTCCATTTCATTTCTAATTTTTTAGAGACCCTTTCCTCTCTCATCAATTTTTTTCTGAATTTTTAAGTGACGTCGTTAGGCTGCTGAATTTCTCGTAAAAGAAATTGCATCTTTTCTTTTCTTTATGTTTTCTTTTAATGTGTTATGTCATTCAAATATAAATACCAGGATCTTATTTAGTACCAATACTATATTATTACTTATTTATGAGTGGTTTACCCTTTTCCCCCCTCTTTTTAATGTTTTCTAAAACCATGTTATATGGTCGTTATGCTGCAGAAATTTCATCTCAAAACTTCTATCTCTTTCTCTCAAGAAATTATATTGTTTATTTATGTGAATACCCATACCTATTTCATTTCTATGGTTGTTCATAAATGTATAAAAATTATATATTTCATTATGGAATTGACATACTTATAACCCTCACTCTCTTTCCATGGGATATAAATGACATAATGATCTTATTTTTTAAGTTATTTTTAAACGTGATGATTTTGGCATGAAAACAATTAATTTGATTCCATTGGGGTTATTAATGAATTGTTTTATTATTATCTATGTAGATCACAGGAAAGTAAAGATATATTATTTGTGCGCCCTGATAGCACTCCAATGCATTGGGTAAAGAATTAATCTCTATAGATGACAAGTTTCACGATACCGAGGTGAATAAACTTGGTAAATTTTATGACACCTTGGGGATGGAACTTGGTGATATGTTCATGAATGTATAAATTAAATGTTGAATCCACATATTTATGTTATGTTCTATGTTTTTTTCATTATGATATTCCTATACTACCATTTCTCATGTCTTTATGTTTTCATCCATGTTCTTATTGATATCACAAGTACACTGATTCCCTTATTTACCCTTACAGGGTCTTTTGCTCACACTTTCCTTAGATGTATGTCTCTAGGATATGAGAGTCAGTAACTGTACTTAGGATGATCTTATTACGAATCCTTACAAGTGGATTATAATAATGTTTTATGTTTTATTCAAGTTTTATTGTTCCTATTTTCCAAGACACTACACTTTATAGATCCTCTATATGTAAAATGTAATAAAGAGTTATGTATTAAAAAGGTGGGATTCCATAGTTGGTATCAATGGATATTTATTTATTTATGGAAAGTATGATATGAAAACATTAGGAAGAACCCTATAGAAAAGTTTAAATATAAAAAAATTTCTTGGTATTTTGGTGAGTGTTGAGTAAGTGGTTTGTCAAGAAAATACATCCCTTCCTGAATACGAGCAGGTGGAGGGGGCTCTGGCACATATGTACATAGGGGTAAAACCCAAAAACACCAGTTTGAGCTAGAATAGAATGGGAACTGGTACACGACAATGGGCCTTACTGCACTCTTCGTTATGACACTCCCGAAGGATATTCTTGGTTAATTGCAAGATTTTTATGAATCATTATTAAGGAATTATAGAGAAATGTAATTGTTTAAGAATGATGTTTTAAGACATAGAATCCTTTATAGTTAAAAGATTCGTAAATGAAATAAGTTTCTCACTAAGATTTTATTCTTTTAGAAAATGGTGGGCAATAGGAGGAACCCTACAAATGGTGACCGTAATGGACCATGCACTGACGACCCTATGATGGAATCCGGAATGGAAACATTCATGCAAATTATGAGCCAACTGACTCAAGTTATGGGAAATAACTTGAATCAAGGTGAGGGACCGATCTCACCGCGAAGGGAACAACATTCTGTTGTGTCCATTATGCATCAACAACCACCAACCTTCAGTGGACCGACTGACCCATTGATTGCTGAGGAGTGGATCAGCTCCATTAAGAAGATCTTTTCTGTGCTCCGCTATTCAGGGAAAGAGAAAGACACCCTGGCAGTCTATGTCTAAGAAGGAGAAGCTGATCAGTGGTGGGAACTGATTAAAATCACAAGTACAGGAGTTGAAGTTGAATTTATGGAGTGGGAAGAGTTCATAGGGATCTTTTTCAGTAAGTATTCCCCTTGTTTCATGATAATAAGAATGGAGAATGATTTTCTTGAGCTGAAGTAGAAGGAGAATGAATCTGTGGGAAGCTACGAGATGAACTTCACAAGGCTTTCACGATATACCTCTCGCTTTTTCATGGATCCAAATGTAAGGTTGATAGATTCTTTGGTGTACTAAGACCTTATCTGCGGAAGAATCTAGCCAACTAAGACTATGAAATCTATGAGGAGATCGTGCGGAGTGCGATGAAAGTTGAGCTAGAGTTTGGTGAGACATAGTGGTCTCATAAAACAAATGACATGAAGAGATCATTGGATCCAATCTTAGGTAGGAGCTTCGATCAAGGAAGAGGAGGCAGGAAAGTACAACATCCCACGTGTAATAAATGTGGGAAGAAGAATTCGGGGGACTGCCCGCTCGAGAGTGGGAAGTGCTACAAGAGTGGTAGAGATGGACACATTTTGGGGAATTGTCTTGTTTAGGTGAAACCTCAACTTCCAAACACAAACATCAAGGGGAAGATGGTGTAGGCCCTACCTGATGTCCAGTGCTTCAAGTGTAGACAACATGGTCACTTTCCAATCACTGTCCAAATCTGAGGGTAGTGGAGGGGAACCAAAATCATCCTCAGAAAAAGGCCAAGGTATCAAGGTTGTCATTTCTCTATCAAGATAGCTGAATTTGAAGCTCTGAATGATGTAGTAGCAGGTACTCTTATTGTCCTCTCAAAGATAGCAAATACTTTGTTTGATTCTGGTTCTACGCATTCCTTTATTTCCCCCAAGTTCTCAAAGAATTTAGAATCAACCCCTGATTTTCTAAAAGTATAGTTATCAATCAATACTCTTAGTGGGATTATCCAAGCATCATCAGTGTATAGAATCTATAGTATTTACTTTATTAATCACAATCTTATCTCAAATCTAGTAGTCATTCCCATGTTGGAATTCAACATTATACTAGGGATGGAGAGGCTCTCAAAGTATAATTATAAGATCAAATGTAGAAGAAGGGAAATCTCAGTAGTCTTAAATGGAAAACATACAGTTAGATTCCAAGGAGAGATATCTCAACCTGATCGTTCTCTAGAGAAACCCCCTATATCCTTATTTATGGAGTTGATCGGTGAAGAAGAAGAAGGGGATAATAGTTTATGGATATAAATTTTCCCCATCGTCCAGGAATATGTTGATGTATTTCCTGAGGAGTTTCCTGGACCTCCCCCAAAAAGAGAGGTAGAGTTCTCAATTGAACTCGTACCTGGATCTTATCCGATATAAAAGACCCTGTATAGGATGGAAAATGAGGAGTTAGAAGAATTAAAGAAACAACCCCAAGATATTTTGAGAATGGGTTTATCTGACCGAGTGTGTCTCCTTGGAGAGAACATGTTCTCTATATAAAGAAGAAGGATGGATCGATGCAGCTATGCATTGATTATAGAGAACTGAACCGGATCCCAGTAAAGAAAAAATGCCATCTTCTAAAAATTGATGACTTATTTGACCAACTTCGTGGGGCTCAATTCTTCTCTAAGATTGATCTTCAATATGGTTATCATCAATTGAGGGTGAAAAAAGAAGATATTCCAAAAACTACCTTCCGATCAAGATATGGGAATTATGAGTTTGTTTTTATTCCCTTCATACTGACTAATGCACCTGCTATTTTTATGGATATGATGAATAGAGTCTTTAGGGACTACCTTGATAACATTGTGGTAGTTTTTATTGATGATATTATGATATATTCCAAAAGTCGCGAGGAGCGCGAGGATCATCTCTGGGAAATTTTGAAAACTCTACAGAAGGAGATGCTTTTTGGGTAGTTTAGAAAATGTGAATTTTCGTTACAACATGTTTATTTCTTGGGGCACATTGTAACCAATTAAGGAATCGCAGTTGACCCTGCAAAGACAAAATTGTAGAGGAGTGGCCTCAACCTACAACAACAATTGAGATTTTTAGTTTTCTTGGATTAGCATGATATTATAAGAGGTTTGTGAAAATATTTTCCAGACTTTCTAATCCATTAACTATGTTAACTCAAAAAGGGGTCAAGTTCGTATGGACAAAGGAGTGTGAGAAAATTTTCCAAGAGTTGAAGAAGATATTGGTTACTACGCCCATGTTAACTCTGCCCTCAAGTGGATAAGGATACTTTGTTTTTAGTGATGCATCTCTAAAATGGCTTGGGTGCGTCCTCATGCAAAATGAAAAAGTAATTTCTTATGCATCTCGACAGTTGAAGACTCATGAGAAGAACTATCCTATGCATGATCTGGAGCTGGTTGCGCTCATTTTTGCTCTGAAGATATAGAGGAACTATCTGTATAGGGAGAAATGTGATATATACACATACCATAAAAGTTGGAAGTATATTTTAACACAAAAGGAATTGAACATGAGCCAAAGGAGATGGTTGGAGCTTCTTAAAGACTATGATTGTTCAATTCATTATCATCCTGAAAGAGCAAACAAAGTTGTTGATGCATTAAGTAGGAGAGACCCAGTTGTTCTTTCCATGATGAGGATTTAAAAAGATCCTTTGATCAATGTCCTAGTAAAACTAGAAATGGGAATTATAAGGGAAGGGACATCATCAATCCTCACCCAAATTATTTCTCAACCTTCATTAATAGATAAGATCAAGAAATCTCCGAAAGAAGATCCTTTGTTATAGAAGAAGTTTGAAGCTGTGAAGGATGGGAAGTTCCCTGAGTTTATTATTGATCAAGAAGGTGTACTGAAATTTCATATAAGACTATGTGTTCCATATATTCCGGAAATAAAGAAGGAGATAATGGATGAAGCTCATAGCTCTACTTTCTATATACATCCTGGAAGCACAAAAATTTATAATGACCTTTGTGATCATTTTTGGTGGGATAATATGAAATGGGAGATTGCTGACTACACTTCAAGGTGCCTAGTCTGTCAGCAAGTGAAGGAATAGCGATAACTTCCTAAAGGGGTGTTGCAACCACTACCCATACCAGCATGTAAGTTAGACAATATCACTATGTAATTCATCACTGTTCTCCAGAGAAATTTAAAAGGAAATAATTCAATATGGTTTATTGTGGACCGTCTCACCAAGACTGCCCATTTTATCTCCATTCGGGAAGATTTATCTCTTGATCAACTTTCTAGGATTTACGTGAAGGAAGTGGTAAGGCTGCATGGAGTTCCACTTTCTATCGTATCTGTTCATGATCCAAGGTTCAAATCAAAATTATGGTGAAGTATTCAACATGATCTAAGCATTGAATTGAATTTCAGTACGGCCTATCACCCCCAAACTGATAGACAATCTGAAAGGACTGTTTAAACACTCAAGGGCATGCTGAGATTATGATCAATGTAATATAAAGGTGGATGGGATCAACATCTCCCTTTAGTTTAGTTCTCTTACAACAATAGATTCCACTCGGGCATTAAAATGGAACCCTATGAAGATCTATATGGGAAGCGATGTATAACTCCTACTTGTTGGGATGAAGCTGGTGAGAGAAACCTTCTTGAGACTGAGCTTGTGCAAGAGATGACAGAAAAATTCCATGCCATCCAACAACACATTAAGGATGCTTAGATTCTGCAAAATAGATATTCCAAAAACCATCAAAGGGACTTGGAGTTTGATGTCGGTGACAAGGTCATTCTTTGAATTTCACCTTGGAAGAGAGTCATGAGGTTTGGGAAGAAAGGGAAGCTCAGCCCTAGGTACATTGGCCCCTATGAAATTTTTGATCACGTGGGAGTAGTGGCCTATTGGATTACACTTCCTCCAAATCTAGCACAATTTCATGATGTCTTCCATGTATCCCTATTGAGTAATTACATACCTGACCCTTCACATATACTAAACCCAGAGGTGGTACAACTAAAACCTGACCTCTCTTATGAGGAGCAGCCGGTGGAGATCTTGGATCGTAGAGACAAGGTTCTACGCAACAAGACTACCCACCTTGTTAAGGTGTTGTGGAGGAACCACTAATATGAAGAATCCATTTGGGAACTAGAGGATTCTATGAGTCAGAAGTACCCACAACTTTTCTCTTCTAAGGGTACGAGTTAAAAATTTCAGGGACAAAATATCTTACGGAGGGGAGAATGTAACGACCCAAACTTTTTAATAATTTTTGTTTCCTAATTTTTGTGTGTTATTTTATTTTATACTCAAAAAAACTATTCCATTTAATAAATTGAGTATAACTAAAATAATACCATTGGTCTTTTACTGATATATGATAGTTGGTCAATATGACCGTTGAAAACTAGATGTTACAATTATTTTCTATAAATACAAGTGATATTGGTTAATAAAGAAAGAAGATTCAATGGCCCCATCTAGTACTCTCGGGCTGATCGAAGCCCATCTGATGGAACCTGGGAAGGAGGAACCACCACTGGGCTTTGTTCTGGACCAAACCCAAGATAAACATCACTGTGTGAAGCTGTAACGGAATCACCTTTGCGAGAAGTTCAAGTTGATAGAAATCACTACTCGGGAAATATTGGTCGAGCCACCCCAAGATTCTATCACCATAGCACACCTTACACTTAGGTCCTATGCTGGTGTTATAAGGGGATATGTAATGAGACCTTAGCTACTTTATGTAATCATTTGATATAAATAAAAATTGTGATTTCTTCTTATGGTGAAGTTTGTGAATTTTCAAATGTCCGAAAAAATATTGGATGTATATAATTGATGTTTAAAAAAAGGATATTTAAAATATTTATTTTAAACTTAAATAATTAATAATGTGTAATTATTTTCAAAAAATGGTCTTCTATAGTTATGTTCAGTAAGAATTTTAGAGTCTAATAAGATCAACTTAATTTTTAGTGAATGATAAAGTATGAATAGTGATTTTATGCTTATGATTAGTAATGTGACGAAATGGATTAAGTAACCTCACTTAAGAATGTATTGATATTATTTAGGCACCTTTTTTAAGTAATTTGATTCAATAAAATAGGTAAATAACAGTTTCAGATATTATTAGTCAAATATTATTTTTTTCGGGTGAATAGTGTTTTTTAATTAAAAGTTAAATTAAAAATATTTAGAAAATTATTTTTATAAAATGAAGTTCATTTTTTAATTCACAGCATCGATATTAGGTTAAGGTGATTTTGGGGGATTTTTCTGAAAAAATTGAATTTTCGATGAATAGTGAAAATACAGTTTTTAGTTTCAGGTATTTAATGACATCGTTAAGGATGTAATAATTTTGTAATCATTCTGGTCGACTTATTAATAGTAAGATAATGTATGATTTTTTCCAAGTGGCCAATACCATGGGAAAATACCGTGGGCAAGCCCATGGTTTTTCCAATACCACCGATGAGGTGTCACTTGGCCATTAATGACTTGTCCCCTCACTTATCCTATAAATACCTAGACATTACCTCATTAATTTAATTTAAAAATCCTCCTCAATGTATTTCTGGTCTTTTTACCTCCCAAGGAGCCCTCCCAAGGTCCCGAACATCAAGCTTTCAAAGTTACTCTTAAAGGTAAGGGATCCTTTCACCATCCTCTTTTAAGTTATGACTTCCTTTATGTTGTGCCTTATAATTTCCATCTCTTTATGTTGAGGGTATGTTCTAATATGTTATCATTTATGTCCATTTTATTTATAATTTTTGAGAGACCCTTTCCTCTCTCATCAATTTGTTTTCAGAATTTTAAAGTGACGTTGTTAGGCTGCTGAATTTCTCGTAAAAGAAATTACATCTTCTCTTTTCTTCATGTTTCCATTTCATGTGGTATTTCATTAAAATATCCATACCATGATCTTATTCAGTAACAATACTGTATTATGAATTATTTATTATTGGTTGACCCTTGTCCCCTCTCTTTTCAATGTTTTCTAAAACCATGTTATATAGTCGTTATGCTGTAGAAATTTCGTCTCAAAATTTCTATCTCTTTCTCTCAAGAAATTCTATTGTTTATTTATGTGAATACCCAGACCTATTTCATTTATATGGGTGTTCATAAATATATAAAAATGATATATTTGATTCTGTAATTTACATACATATAACCCTCACTCCCCTACCATGGGTTATAAATGACATAATGATCTTATTTTTTAAGCTCTTTTTCAACGTCACCATTTTTACATGAAACTCATTTCATTGATTAAATTTGGGTTATTTATGAAATGTTTGATATGATATATGTGGATCACATGAATGTAAATACATATTAAGGGTACGCCCTGATAGTTCTTCAATGCATTGTATAAAGAATTAATCTCTAGAGATAACAAGTTTCACGATACCATGGTGAATAACCTTGTTAATTTTTATGACACCTTGGGGATGGACCTTGGTGATATGTTCATGAATTTATAAATGAAATGTTGAAGCCACATATTCAAGTTATGTTCCATTTTCTTTTCATTATGATATTCCTATACTTCCATTGCTTAGGTCTTTATGTTTTTATTCAAGTTCTTATTGATATCACAAGTACACTAATACCCTTGTTTACCCTTACCGGGCCTTCTGCTCAACCTTTCCATTGATGTATGTCTCCGGGATATGAGAGGAAATAATTTTACTTAGTATGATCATATGATGAAGCCTTATAAGTGGATTAGAAGAATTTTTTATATTGTATTCAAGTTTTATTTTTCCTGTTTTTCAACACACTAGACATTAAAGATCATTTGTATGTAAAATGTAATGAAAAGTTATGTATTAAAAAGGAAGGATGACATATGTTTAATTTCCATTGATTCTTGGTTTTGGGGGTTTCCCAAGATTTTATGGAGAAATGGGTGAGTTTTCATGAATTGGGCCAAACCGTGAGCGCTATTCCAGATTTAATAATAAATTTTGATTCTTTTAAAACTCATTCATTTTTCAACATTTTTCATTCATTCCAATTCCCACTTATCATCCCCTAACCTATTAACACATCCGTATTAATTTATACCCTTTAGCAATCAATAATAATTGTTGATATGGGGTTTTATTCAAGGTATTGCGCCTGCCCAAAAGCTCATTTCCTGTATTAAAAATATTTTTTAATTCTTTAATATCTCCTTCAATATTTAGGTTTTTTGGTGATTCAAACTCTCCCCTGAGTCCAAATACCCAAGAATTACCCCATGCCCTCCTCCGCCTATTTTGATCTCAGTTGCAACGCAAATTTGGATGAAAATTATCAATATTCTCAATTCACCTATATTTTAAGAAGTAAATTGATTATTTCATAACTATTTCATTTCTCACCATTTCCCCCATTACAGTTCCTAAATGATCTATTAAACCTTTTCAGAATCTTCCTTCAATGGTTGGATGTTTTAAAATTCAGATACTCGTGTATTAGGGGTGGTATCTTCAATATTTTTCAGGGTATTAGATTCCTTCTTGGTTTCTTCCTTTTCCCATAAGGTTTTCTCCCTCTTTCATTATGTTCTGAAATATCCAAGAGTTAGGGTTAGAACATAACGTTTGATTTGGTGTCTTTTTGGTCAAATATTGTTGTCTAGGGATGGATTTATCTTTCTTGTGGTGCGGTGGTGGTGTTTTTGATGTTTTTCCCCATGTTTTGAGGGATTAGACACTTTTGGTGGGTGATTCCACAGTTAACCATCCCTTGATGAGATAGTTTTGTTGTTTTAATGGTTTTTCATGTTCTTCATACACTGTGTGTGGTGATAAAACCATTTTTGAGGTATTTGGTTAAGCATTTAATTTTATAATTTCATTTTTGTTGAATTTGTGAACTTTTCATATGTAACACATGTTGTATCTTTTGTGGTAGTTTTATAAAATATGAAATTGATTTATTAGATGTTGAAAGGCTCTGAAAAATATGTTTTTTTTAATCCTTTGTGTCATGTGGTCCTTGGATAGGGGTTTTTGGAATAGTTTTTTCATGTAAAACTTTTTTATACTTCTTGAGAGAATTCTATGAAAATGGGTGTTTTCATTTGTATCTTTCGTGGTATTATCCAAGGTAATTTTATAACACTTGAAATTGGTTTTATAAATGTCTCTAGGGATGCCAATTCTACTTTGGTAGTGTTTTTGTGTGGTTTTGTCCTTGAAATATGTTTTTCCAATGGGTTTTATAAGCAAAGATTGGGTATACTTAATGGAATTGTTTATGAATGATTTGAATGATTTAATGATTTAGGTAAGTGGTGAAACCATATTGAATTTCTTTTGAATTGTGTATATTATGAAATGGTGAATTTTAAATGTGATAATGTTTGTTTTTTGATTTTTTTCATCTTGTAAATGTTTTACAAAAATATTTGAAGGATTTACTAAAGTGTGTAAGAGATGTGAAAGTGATGTGGGATGTTTTGTGTGAGTTTGATGTGAAAAATGGATTTGGGTAATGAAAAGGGGTACTATGTAACATTTGAGTGGGATGTTATGTGAGTTGTATTATATTGGAATGGTTTTATAAAATTGTTTAATGTATTTGTGGATGTGTTAAAGATATATGAAAAGTGTTGTGGGCTATTTTGGTGTGAGTTAGATTTCAAATCAATTTTAATGAAAAGTGGTATTTTGTTACTTGTGTGTTATACATGTGGGATGTTTGGTAAATTTATGATGTATAAATGATATTTTCATGTTAAAATTATATTTCTTGACTTGATGAACTTGTTTGAGCACAAAAGGAAAAGCCAGGTATCTAGGTGGGTGGACGTGTACTAGTATGCTAGTTAATCTGTGGGGTTTGGCCTCAGTTTCACTTAGAAATATTGACGCTTAAAACTCAAACTAAACTATGATGATGATAATTGGGGACCACTAGGTTATGGTTATGTTCTCTACTAGTGTCTCATGCACGAGAATAGATATTTTTTATGGTTACTCTCACCAAGATACGAGGTACCTGGGACCCACAATGAGCTAGTTCCTAGGGGTTATTTCCTATTGATTGTGCTCATTAGATCCTTTATACTTACCGTCGGCATATGGTATATTTGGTTGGAAAATTCAGAATCATTGGAATTTATTTTATAAGTTTTTATTCTTTAAATTATCCCACTTGATAAATGATTTTTTTTAAGTTTCATCTTTTAGAAATTGTAACTAGAAAATACATATTTTTGAAAACCTTGCATGATTTTCATCTTTGAATGTTTATCGCATTGAATATATTAGTGTTATTATCCTAATGGGAATTATATCACACCCTACTTAAACCCTTGTGCGTGTTTAGACTTGGTTATTTTTGTTGTCGCAGGTTGGGTACATTTTTTAGTTCCAGTGGTTTCGGTTTCTAGCAGGTCCTTGGTGGTGAAGTCTTGTGGAGATGGCCTAAGGGTAGTTCCCCTTTCCATGAGGGTTCATGGGATATTTACTTTTGGTTTTATACCTTTTTTATAGTCTTGTTGAGTTATTTTAAAATATGTAATTCAGTTCTTATTTTTTGTAAAAGATTGTTTGGTTTGAAAAATCCAGATTCGTTTTATAGGATTCTTTTTTTGTTTTAATTTTATAAACTCTGGTAAATTGTTCCCAAATATCATTTTATGATACCCAGACACTTGTTCCAGCCCATGGGTATCTGGAACGCCATTGTGACCTTTTCATAGGCTGGGTTTGGTTTCGGTTTTGGTGGGTACCAGATTTGGTTCGTGACACATATGTATTATTTTCATTATGTGAAGGTTTGGAACTATATCCCACTCCAACTCATTGGTAAAATTATTATATCTCATGAAATAATTAGAGGAAACATGAAAATGTGCATGATATAATATATGAAATAGGACAATTTACATGATCTGTTATGGGAAATTGGTGATGATTCCGGATCTGTTATGAAATGGGAAACTGGTGTTGATTCTTGATTTGTTATGGTATGTCAAAATGGTTTTGATGCCCGGTCCATTATTATTTTATGGTCTCATATTTTAACCTTGACATATGAAATAGTTTTAAATACTTATTATGGTTCCAAACTAATATGATATGAACATATTTTTAAGAATTTATTTATGATAATTTCTCCCCATTATTATTCATGTATTTTGAAATAATAAGGTTTTTTCCTTGGATGATGTTTAAAATCCATGATAGATTTGTTATGAATGTTTTAAGTTATATTCATAATCTCAAACCCTTATTATTATCTCAAACCCTTTTTTCCATGGTACCCCTTGTAACCTCATAACTTCCTACACAAATAGCTTCCCCAAATCTCTAACTCTCTTTGTACCTCATATTAGGATAAAATGATCCGACTTGGTTAACTGATCTATCACTATCTGTATGGAAATATTCCCTCAATGTGCCTTGTGTATTCTAAAAATTAATTCCAAGGAAACCTCATCCCATTTCTATATCAACACATGGCGGGGTTGAATGAAAATTTAAGGTTTTTAGTATTAGGCCTTAATGTTTTGGCACATATTGAAAATATATATGAAAAATACTATATCATACTTCAAAATGAGACAAAAAACAAATTTTTTATCTCATAAAACATTTTTGAAGTTCTTAAGTGAATATCTCATTGGGAGTAATGACAATATTCCATTACATGCTTTCTCTTGAGTTAAGGAATGACATGCTGGTTTCTAAAATAAAGAACACCCATCAAAGAGAGAGAATACTCATCAATGGTCTCCCCACCACAAAAAATAAACTTTAATACTATTAAATTCATCATTTCACTATTTATCCTAGAAAAATAACTCAAAAAGGTATAGTTTCAACATAATTCTCACCAAATAGACACTAGTCCAATCCTCCTTTACATCTAGTTGCATGTTATTAAAGAGTATCATGATAGTCCATTCATTTTTCGACTACACAGTGGATTGAGTGCAGAGCATCCAACATAAGGAATCGGAAACAACATTATCATTTCTTAGAGTGTGGGTGATTTAAAATTAAAATTACTAAAGCTACTCCAAGAATTATATCATGGGTGGGATAATAGTTATCATTCAACCAAAGCTGACGAGAACCATTTGCCGCCACATGTTACCCTTTTATAAGAACTCAACCCAAACTTATTCCTAGAGCATCACAATAAACCAAATATCCCTATCCATATTATGGAAAGATAATGACATGGGATTGGGTAAAATTATATTTAAATTCATTAAAGGAATCCTAATATTTAAAATCCCTTAAGAATTTTACTTCTTTTTTTGGTGATAGAAATCAATAAAAAATATATATTCAAAAAATACTTCACTAATCATTGGTAATAACCTGTCAGACCCCATAAATATTGAATATCAAAAAAGATTTTGTTGATCCTCTTATTATATGATAGGTTTCCACTTCTTAGGATCAACTTAGATTCAATGATCTAAGGTTATGCGTTTATGGAACTTCACTTTTCAAATTCAGAAATGACATTTTGATATTTTAGCATAAAGTTAGTGATATGTCTAGGATACTAAAATAGTTCTAAGGTGAAATCCATATTCTTATTTGTTTCTTGAATAATCAATGATGTTTTATATGAATACCATAATTATGTAATCAAGTTATTGGTGAAATATCATGTTCATTATAACTATAAATGCTCCAAGAGCATTATTCTTGCCAAACCGAAATAAAAAATACTCATACGATCAACCCAAATTTTAAAGGTTGAAATTTGGATATCCAACTCCTTAATTAAAAGTTGGGGGTATAGAGACTCAAGATAACTTTTTTAGAACTAACTTTCTCCCTTTAACTGATCAAACAATTTTTTATTACAAGGAAATGGGTACTTATTATTAATCATCATCTGGTTGAGCTTCTGGTAATCAATGTATAAATGGATATTTCTATCATCCTTATTGGAAAAGATAATTGGAGATAAACATATTGATATATATGTATGTATGAATCCTTTGGATTAAAAATCATTTAAATTAATTTTTAGATCCATAAAATCTATGAGTTCCATACATTACGAAGGTATAGATATCGGTTGGGTCACTGACACAAATTCAACCAAAAACTCCATCTCTCTCTTTGTAGGAATATTGAAAGTTATTTCAAAATTCCTTAGTAAACCCCTTGACCACTAGGGTAAGTTCAAAAAATAATCTTTCTTCTTTGATCTCAAACATGAATGAGGATATTGATCTAATGAGCTTCATAAGTGGAGGTCATACTCAGTTAGACCTTATATCCCAATGTATAAGAAATATATTGTAGTTTTTATAAGGTGTGGTAAAGTACACCCTCTAATGATAAAAATAAATGAAGTCCTTATGGGTAACTATCCATTCCATCCCAATATTAATATCCATTAGGTATATTTCAAGAACTAATAAAGAACAATTTATCTTGACATAAAATATATTTAACGGTGTGTGAGGGGCATTAAATTCCCAACTCTCTTTTCGTTTTCATAGATTTTTCTAACCCCAAGATATATAGAATGAATTATAATATAATATTTAAAATATTAATAATGTGGGATCATAAAAAATATTTTTAGACACCAATATTAAGAAAATTAGTTCATATGTATGAAGCACATAAGATAGTACCTCTTACAATCACATGGTCCACCTCAACTTCCACTAAAGACTCTTATGTGGCATGAAACTACTTAATCCCAAAATATGACTGTAATTTACCACTAATATGAGGAATTACCCTCATCTGAATATATCCATGAGATGAGTTATCCTTACATCAATATAATTATTTCTAGAAATATACTACATTGGAACTATCTGACTGCACCACTGACCCACTCAGTACAGAGGAGCCAGAATAACATCATTGGGGAGAGAAGACCTAACCGAATCATTGAAAATCATCCAGACATATACAGGAGATGAAAATTTTCAATGATAAAGCACAGTAGAATTTTTTGTTCCCTGTATTGACACACTAGTATAAATTCATAGGATATTTTCTAGCCACATTGAAGGAAATGGGATTTGTCTTATTTTAAAAGACGATTCCACCTCCTCTACTAACCAATTTCTATATCCTATTCATTAAATAATGTCCACTAAAATTATAACAAGATGTGGGAGGCAAACTAAAAAATCCCAACATCCATTCTTAATCATGTTCCCCAATCAGCACCATATCCACAACCTCATCATTGGTGTAAAGTTTCAGTATAAATACCTATGAATTGATATATTGCTAAATATATATATGAAAACAATAGGCATTTAGATTTTCATTTGATATAGCCTTATATGCAAAAAGGTAAAGTTTGGAAAAATGGATAACACATTCCATTATAATCCAATCACCTTTTTTACAGGTGTAGAACTTCATATACTTATCCAAATCCATCCTTTATGGATAAAAGTGCTATGTAAATATGGTTTGGAATATTTTTCAATGCAAACCCTCAAGCTGATTTACCAAAACCATAAAATATGATCACCTTTAACTAGGGCCATCAATATTAAACACATCACACTTATCCTAAATAGAATTCAGAGTCTCAATAATGTCAAAGATCTATTCAATTTTCCCCAACCAGTCCTATGCTTCTTGAGGAACATTACTCCACAAGAAGGGTGGTTATATCTAGAATAGATACTCTTCAGATTTATGACTATCACCACCCTTACCTGTATCCAATTCTTTATCTTGAGTAGGTATCAAAAATTCACATTGGTTTATAGCATTGACCACATGCACTATAGCCTCAATAAGATCAAATCAATCATAATATTTTCCAATAAAATCTTATCTGCAACACCCTCCTATCGATATTCTAAAAGCCTACTTGGGGGTATGGTACTACACAATATCACAGAAAAGGGAAAATAATCAAAGGAGGAAAAACCATCTATCTATATCATAGTAAATTCATAAACCTGAATGAAATATAAAATTAAATATAATATAACTCAAAAAACCCCTTTCTGTAACATCCCATGTTAACTTAATTCTCCTCATGATGATATCCGACTAATAACTCTCTTGAAACCTACATGTTCAGTCCAGATAATCGTAACTCTTATCTGCCGAAACATCCTAAATCACATAAACTAAAAACCACATAAAATATCAATTTTTCATGATCCATCTTGGGTCATCACTAATCTGGACACCATATCTATCATGTGAAAGGGACAAAAAATCATTCTGGATCCCCATAGGATAGAGATATGATCCCGATCATTGAATAAATTCCTTGGGAATGATTTCACCCATAAAAACACTAAAACTAATCTCTATAAAGAAATAGGGAATAAAAAATTTTCCAAAACATATCATAAATAAATTAAATCTATAAAGAATTACACATCAAGAGAAGACAGAACCAGATACAAATAATAAATTATTAGAGTGAATCAAAGGAAGAAAATAACTAGTTTATGAGATAAATAAATTAACCAAAATACTGAAACATGTATTCTTGTGACATGTGGATTAGGATCCCTCCATGCCACCACCATACCCATTACCCGACTAGCATGATAACCATTTACCTCAAAGTAGTTCCTTTCCCTTAAATTAATTAGATATAATAATGTCTATCCACACCCATTGGATGTATGCAGGGTGTGATCATAATTTCTAGTA